>OY728164.1:49407810-54827810 GCA_963277665.1 Viscum album
TTATTTATTTTATTATTCCTTTAAAAATATTATTTGTTTTTTCATAGGTTTTTAAAAATGGATTTAAATTAATAAAGTTTAATTGATATGTTCATTTTTTGGAGGTTGAGTTTACTATGAACATTTATTATTAATATCAAATATAGAATGTGAAATATTAACCTTCCATAATATTTATAGTTTTATAAATACTTTTTTTTATAAATTACTTTTTTTAATTCCATCCGTGTTATGTGGTAACGAAAAATGAAATATGTCATTCTGTGGGGCGATAATCCCCACGTACAAATGGTCAATGTTTCCATTTGTAAATGAATTGGATGGAATGAAGGAATATGATAAATTATAATTTCAAAATCATAATTATGAAAAAGGAATAATATTCATACATAAAATACATTCTTGTTTCTATAAATGAGATGTTGTGATGAAAAAAACCACATCGCTTTATGGAGGTGAAAATATGCATGCACCCAAGATTAATGCTTTTTTGTTTCTATTAGTAGATAGAATGGATTGAATAATTTTCAATCCAATGATATAATAACATTTCATTATACTAATAAAACTAATTAAATTATATCACGGTTTCTATAAAATGATTAGAATGGGAATATTTGGAATAAAATACTAAGGAGTAAGGAATATTAATGTTGAGAACTAGAGATTTCTCTTGGAAATATTCCGGGAAATAGAAACCTTAGACTAAATAATTGATAAAAAAGGTTATGAATGTGGGAAGGTACTTTATGAGGATAAATATTTCATAGTTTCATTAGGTTGTTCTAATGAATAGCCGTTTCATTAAGTGGTGTTAGTGATCCCATTTTATAAGTGAAGATAAGGGTAATTTTGGAAGTACTCATTACATTTAAATAATGGTATGCCACCATTAAAAGGTAAAAGAATCAAAATATTTAAAATAATAGAGTATGGGGTAAAATTTGGTCAGGAAATCCATATAAATGGATTTAAACACATTTTAAACCTATTTTGTGTCATTTAACATTATATTTTTATGCTTTACCATTTTGGTTTATACCTTGGTAACTATTTTTTAACTATGAAATTTATGTTTTAATATAACTAAAAGAGAACCAAGCTTAAAAAATTTGAGTGTTAAAAAATAGATTTTTATATCTCTAAAACCTAATTCAATTTCTTAATTACATAAAATTAATTATTTAATTGAAACATTTAATATACAGAAAAACTATTTTGTATAGAAAATATTATTCTCACCATTAAGTGAACTTAGTATTATATAACATCAATTAATAATCATATCGGTGATAATATATTTGTATACAAGTGTAATAATCATATAACTATTATTATATAAAATACATGAATTTAATTTATTAGATTAAAGGTACTGTTTCGTTGGTTTTTGGCTTTCGAGCCTCAAAATGCCCAATGACTCCGTATCTAATGATTGGTGGACCTACTTTCTAAAGGCAGGTGTTCGTCGGATGGTCTGGCCAGCGAAACTTAAGATCTCACATTGGTCGAGAGGATGGGAAGTCAGGCTCATCACACCCTTTTTGGGGGTAATTATTGCCTGTTCCGGGACTCTTATAGATTTAAGACGTATTCATATGTTCGTGAATCTTTGGTTTATACCCAAGCATAGTATCCACGGATTCAACCCTGGTGGGCAATGGTCAACTGGAAACAGGGGTTCAGAATCATTTATGCCCGAGGTTTACCATTCCTCATTGGATTAATGACCCCGAGGAGTCGGAACTCATTGAGGCAGCACTAGGAGTGGCGTGGTGAACTGATGTGAAGATAGTCAGATCGACCGGTTGTTGGGCTTTAACCTCATGGAGGCTTCCTACGTACCCTACCTAGGAAGCAGGGATCAAAGTCCTCGTAGTTCTAATAGGAGCATCGGAGAACCGATGTGGGTGTGGACCCAGGGGTCCGATGGTGATCAGGCTTAAACATCGGAGAGGCTTCCTATGTACCCTACTTAGGAGGTAGGGATCAAAGTCCACATAGTTCACATTAGCTTGGGACTTACACTCTAGGGAAGCCCGAAGTAACGGATTGGGGATTACACTATGAGGAGGCCCATAAGAGGATGTCATGGTCGATGCTTACTCTAAGCCCATGTGAGCCACGCTTGGTGTGAGAAACAAGAGGCATTAAGGACAAGACGATCACGTCGCGAAAGGTGCGCCCGTGAGGAATGGAGTGGAGATTACGAATGGAGCGGCCCATAAGATCAGGGATTACTTCTAGGTGGATGCTCGGGGCGATGGATTGGGGATTACACTCTGAGGCAGCCCAGAAGGTCGGGGCTTACTCCGAGATGGATGCCCGTGTGTCTTCCTCATGTTTGGCCATGAGGGCACCCCAACTCACTAGTGGGTTGAGGCATTTACCTATGCACTAGTGCACAAGAGGGATGATGCCAAGGGCGTTGGAATTAGTCCAAACAAAGGGAGATGAAATGTGTGAATCACATGCCCGACATTTGGAATGCAATGAGGGTGGTATGACAATAGAGGATAACTGTTGACCGTGTTCGAAACACAACATCCATATCGCATTAGCCTGAAATGGGGACAAACAAATGTGGGTCGACTGCTGACGATGTTTGAAACACAGGACCTATCTCTAAGTGTTTTCCAAAGTCTTCTGGGGCATGGGCCCATGATGGTAGGTGAGCCGATACGGCATGAGGCCCGGTCGTTAGGGGGTCCCTTCAGACATGAAAGAGGATGAATATCCGAATGAAGGACATGAAAATCATGAGGCGGAGTGATGGAATGTTTGAATAGATTCCAATTCTCTTGAAGGTATGCCATTGTGATCATGGCATTAGGCATCTTATGCTTGGAGCATAAGGCATCTCTTTTTTCGAGCAAGATGCATCCTACGTTTGGAACATAGGGAATACTATAGTTTAATGTCATTTAGATAGGACTATTTCTGTATAGTTTAATGTCATATGGATAGGACGAGGGCCATGAAGTTTAACGTCATGTGGTCAAGACGATGGACATACAGTTTAACTTCATGTGGTCAGGACGACTAGGTAGGAGAGACCTAGCAATGGTTGGTGTGGGACTTACGCAAGGGCGGCCCTTTTTGGATGATCCTAGCATGTGAGCTAGGTGATGGGATTTTTGGAGTCTCATGAGGAGTAGCTCGACTCATGGAATTTAAAGGATGGAAGTTGGAGCGGCATATTGGTGTAATAGAAAATATTGTTGACCCGACCCAAAAGTTCGCGATGCGACTCTCCATTTTTCATGGGGTTCAGTGACAGTGTAGGGGAGTGGGGGTACAGCCCCCGCGGTATGGACCAACAAGTGCATGGGGTTTTACGCATGGGGTAGGACGCAAAGGAGCTGGTCGCAAGGTGCTGACCGCAAGGGACTATCCATGAAGAACTGGCCACGAGGGAGCCTCATGTCTTTCACGGTTTAGCTGTACACCAAGGGTGTTCGCGGGCGAGATGGCCGGGAGGGATCTAGCTGCGAAGTACTAGGCCGCGGAGGATAGCTGCGGAGGAATGTACCGCTAAGGGATGGCTACAAAGGTGATGTCCGCGAAGGACTGTCTGTGGAGGAGCAAGCCACGAAGAATCCGACCACAGAGGAATCCCACCTCTATTTTGCGAACGAAACTGGTCTGCGGAGGAATGTGGCGCTAAGGGATGGCCGCCAAGGAGCAGGCTGCGGAGGAATCCCTCCTACATTTCGTGAATGAAACTGGTCCGCGGAGGGAATGGCCGCTAAGGGGCCAGCCATGAAGGAGCCATCCGCATGTGGTTCGTGGCTTGGTTTCTATTCTCCGCAGAAGAGCACATCCGCGGACGACATGGGGTCCGTGGATGGTCGCAGACCACTGGGAGCGATTTCTCCAGTGTCTCCCCACGGGTTTTCACCCGTCCTCCCTCCTCTTTTTTGGTGCCCCTCAGTGAATATTTATAGAGTCACGAGGAGGTAATATTGATGGGCACACGGCACGTTTTACGAAAGCCCATGAAGGAACCCCCACACCCGTGAACTACTCGGTCAACCGATATTTGATGAGTTGCGGCGGTGTTTCTTCGCGGCGACACACCAATCCGCCACTATTCCGCAAACGATGAGGTTCGCGGTGACACAGGCAGGTTGTCGCGGTTTGCGGCGGTGGACCGGCCTAGCACCCATCCTGATTTGCACCCGCGGAGGTCCCCACCTCTATATCGCGGATGATGCTAGTCTGTGGAATTGCGGGAGGGTGGTACGCCGAACCGGCCGTGTGCTGTTGCTGGGAGATGGTGCGCGGACCGGTTTGGTCCATTTCCATGTTTTGGGGTAATAATATTTCCCCCTTGTAGAATTTTCAGGACCCTACAGGTACACATCATTAATAAAACAATTCATGGAAATTCTGAAATTTTCAATCCATTTTTTTATATTTTATGTTTACTAGTGATGGAATCCACTTTTTAATATAAGTGAATAAAAAGAGTTTTAGAGTAAAATATTTCTTAAGTTTATAAAACATTAAACATGGGTTTTATAAATTCTTCATGTTATTTTTAAATGACTTATTTTCTTTTATAAAATATATTTTGTATCAAAAAAATTATCTCAAAACAATTACATTATTCTTCTATTATGATAATTTCATAAAAGTGATGATATTAGGAAAATATGTATTTTTTTACTATTCAAATAAAAATAAGTTATTTTGTAAAAATATTAAAAATTCACCTTAAGATAATTTTTTTATGTGGAATTAAAAATCCAAAATTTATGAATTTATCTTTAAAATGAAAAATCAAAATGTAATGAAAATGTGCTTTATTGATAAATTTCCTTTCAAAACATTAATTTATATTAATCCCAATTTATCTGTATTTATAATTGATTACAATATCTTTATTTACTTGGGGTTTTATTTTTCTTAAATTTTATTAATAATATTCATCTAATAAGTCAAATTTCATTTTAGCTTGGTTTTTGTTGACACCCACTGAATAAGCATTGATAAACTCACAAAGGAAGAAATACCTAAATAAGGGAATTGTTTTCCCCAGAAACTAATGGAATAACGAGGTGTCCAAGATCACATGGATCATGTGAACCTCTCGGAGACACGCAATTGCCTGACTTATGGAAGGTCATATGCAGATGGTCACGCACAACGCACATCTTGTGGAAGATCCTGCGAAGCCCCATTGACAAAGCCTCCTTATTCTTGTAGAGTAATCCCAGACACTCGCTGATCATGCAGTGAAAACCATACAATCACTCCGAGGTCATGAGAATTATCAAGTGGCAAGAACCTGACAGGCCATCTAAAAATCATTGGCAAATAGGGGGAAAATATCCAAAAGCTAGAGCCTCTTGTGGTTGTAAATATCATGTGATGCATCACCGATAGGTAGAGTTATTGTCTTTTACAACAAGCATAGAACCTTTCTATATCCTCTACCTTGGTATAATAAATAACTTAAATAAAAAGGGTAAATGAGGGAGTCTCTTGTCATCATAATACTTAGAAAACACACCCATATAGCCCGCAAGACATCACAGAATCCCCGGAGACATATCTGCCTGGTTTCACAAGAGCCTGCTGGCATGTCACCCTAGTCATAAGAAAGGCTTTAGACATTCCCTAATAGTCTTGAGCTCCCCATTTGGATCCAAAAATAAGAATAAGGGTTTATCAATGAAGTATTTACACACCACCACAAGGCAGTTTGTTCATTACACAATGCATCACCGATGGGGAGAGTGATTTTCTCCAACAACTCTCAAGCAAACTCACAAAACCCCAAAGTCCTTATAAAATAAATAAAGAAATTATAGAGAAATAGTGGGAGCCTTTTGAGGTTATAAAAATCATGTGACACACCAACACAACCTCTCAAGACTACTTGACAATCTAGTTTGATCACAAAAAGGGCCCCTGATAATCCATCCTTGTCTCATGGGATATCCTGGACAAGGAATCAATGAGCACAAGAAATCCTTTCAGTAGGAATCCAGATCTTCAAAAAGTCCATAGACACATCAAACTAATAATATGAAGAACCTTGGAATTTTTGTAAGATTTGACAAGAACCCCATAGTCCAATAAATGGGGTGTTGATGAGATATCCTCATAGTTTCTAAAAACCATGCGACACATCTGAAATAACCTACAACAAGACATTGCGAAGATGCATGACACCAAATACCACCACTGAATTCATCATGTATTGATGCGACATGAAACATGAAAATAGAATAATAACTAGGGTGGTGAGGCATATAAACCCCCCATACTAACATGAAAAAAATCATCCTAGGCGTAAAGACCCAGAAATTATGTGGATTTTTTTCCTAAATACATGGGATTTTGACGAGTGTGTAGTTTCTGATAGCGCTTGATTCCGAGGCCGGTGTACCCGGAATCAAATTCTGAAGTTTTTTTCGGGTAAGTTCAATAAATTTATGATCGAGATTTTATATCTTTTGAACCGGTGCTCAGAATTGAAATCTGAGGACAGCGATGAACTCACATCGCCAATATTCGTTTAAGGAGACCTTTACCGCAATTGCGTTTTATCAAGAGCAGAAGTTAATTTTGGGGGTTTTCTAAATAAATTAAGTAAAAATATGACTGACATATTTTTATATAAGTGGGGGTTTAATCCTCCAAGTGGAAGTTGGAGGTGGGGCCCACCCCTACATAACCTCCCATGGGAGGATATTATATGGAGGGGCCCACACAAGCTCAACCCCCTTAACCCTCTTTAACCCTTGGAATTCCCATAAATTGTGGAAACTCTTCACTCTCCACCTTCCCTCTTAATGTTCCAACTCACCCTCTCAATTAATTAACTAAACTTCCAATTAATTAATTGGATCTTCTAAGTTTAATTAATTTGAATTCATTATGTGAGCATAATAATATGTGTTATATTATTATGGTTGGGGTTGGAATATTTTTCCATTGTTGGGAGAATTAGTGGAGCTTTGGGAGAACTCTTGGGGGAACGATATCCTCTCAACGAAGAACACACGTCTCCACCGAAGAACAATGATGTCAGCTCCTTCCTTTCCAACCGGGAAAAGAAAGGGAAGATTCCACCTGTGAAGAACTTTGCCAACGACAACATCATCCCCTCCTGAAGTCAACGGAACAACACCTACTTCCTGTGACACCATCAAGAGATCACTGATTGCAAGGTAGGGGGATTAGGTTATTATAATGTATGAATTATACCCTCGTTCTTTGACATTTGCTTTGGTTCGACAGTGGCCAATTGATATCACCTAATGTGGAGGGAACATGCCGAACAAAAATGGCCTGACATCCCTCCATTGATTCTTGTTTTGTTGATGTCGGAGAGGAGCCAGAAGGGTACAGTGCCATCACACTACGCCAGAGAAGTACCGCAGAGAATGAAAGACGCGTGGCGCCGTCACGTCACACCGTGCCGGAGATGCATACCCGTGGCCAGGGCGAGCCGTGGCAAAGGGGTGTGGCGTCGTCGCGCTGCACCGAAGAGGAACCACAGTTGGGTGGGCCGTGGCAGATAGAGGAGCGCAGCGCCGTTGCACCGCACAGTGGAGCCGAAGACCGCGGCCAGGTCGGGCCGTGGAGGACGTGGTGTGGCACCATCGCGCCATGCAGAGGGTTGGAGGACTGCGGCACTGTCGCGCCGTGGTGGCAGCCAGCTGGGCCGACTGCCGTGGAGCTAGTGGGGGGGTGACTAGCCGGGTCCTGCGGCTTCTGAACCGGCGCAGCCCGCCGGTTCTGTCCAACAAACCGGGAGGGGTGCGACACCCCCCTCACTCGTGGGGCCAGCCAGGTCGCCACAAGCCGAGCCGCCACAAGCTGGGCTGCCTAAGGATGGGCCACCCTCGGCCGGGCCCCCCAAGGCCGGGCTTCCCTCGGTCGGGCTGCCAACGGTCGGGCCGCCTTCGACTGGGCCACCCTGGGCCGGGCCGCCCTCGGGCCGGGCCATTTCTTCGGGTTAGGTCGTCCCCCTAGCTCGGGAAGCTTCCTTAGTCTGGGTCGGACCCGCGGTCCAGGTCAGACCCCAGCTCATACCGGGTTGGGCCGGGTCAGTCCAACTGGGTTGGATCGGACCCGGACCCGCTATGGCCGTTGGACCTTTTAGCCTACATCTAGGGCTTCAGGTGTCTGATTGACGTACCTCCTACGACGATGAAATTCTTGGAGCGAGATGATTCTTTTGGAATACTCCACTTGAGGTTTTGATGCAGTTAGGGTACGACCGGGTTGGCTTGATCCTAAAAACCAACCGGGCCCCTGGAAAGAAAATGCCAATAACTCTCAGACCGGGTGTCCGATTGACGCACCATCTGTCACATTGGGTTCCTTATGATGAGATTGAACAACAGGATACATCAAATAAAGTCTTCATGGAAGTTGATGTATCAACACTTGGCTCGAGGAGTGGACCCTCCTGGAATCGATCGTGTTGTGTGCGGGAACCCTAGGGATAGCTGCGACTGCGATGACTACTATACCGAAATCCTATGTGGGTTTGACAGCGATGACTACTGTACTGGAATCCTCCGTGGGTTCGACAGCGATGAATACTGAAATGGAATGCTTCATGGGTTTGACAACGATAACTACTATACCAGGATCCTCTGTGGGTCTGACAGTTATGACTTCTGTTCCTGAATTCTATGTGGGTCTGACAGCTTAGATGAGATAGCTAGTCCTATATCCTATGTGGGTCCGACAGCTTAGCTGGTCCTGTATCCTGTGTGGGTTCGACAACATAGATGAATCAGTGACTACATATGATCATCTCTAACTCTATAAAATAGATGTATACCTGCGTGAGCTGAGTCATGACTTTTAACCATTATCATCGCGGTGATTGGATTTACTTCCTTTGTGGAATGGTTTGTGCTTGGGCTCAAGAGTTGGAGCCGAACTGAGATTGATAACTTAGGTATATGTATGGGAATATACCTAATTAGTGTTGGTTCATACTTCATGATTGTATCTTTCTACTGTAGTTTATCCTTTGTGGATTCTGGGATACCTTTGGGGGTCTCAGGTTCTACTACTGAGTATCATTGTACTCACCCCTGCACGGGCTATGCCCGCACTTCGTTGTGTTGGTTACAGATGACATATATCACTGATCGAGGTAGAGAGTTGTAGAGCTGGATGATACCCAGAGGTGGACCACTTGGCGAGACATACATGGAGCAGACAGACAGACTTGGGGTGCTGAGGAGGCCATCTGTACCCACCATTTAGGTGGGAATTTCGTAGAATGACTCAGTAGTTGCTGTTTTACATTACTGCAGTTGTACTAGCATTTCAGTTGTATTATACTTTACTATTGGGCTTGTATTTCCTCACCCTTTAAATTCAGTACCTTCTTTTGTATACAGTTTTACTTAGTGTTTACTTCTATTTTCATACTCTGTTGTTTTTGTTTACTTATTAAAGGCAATGTCTTCCATTTTTATCAGGATTATGCCTTTGGTGCTAGTCACCTGCCCCTGGCCTATGGAAGGTGGTCTTGGGGTAGTCACGGCACGGGTCCTGAGGATGGGTCATGACACCAGGGATAGATGAAAATTACCTTGTAACCTCTCACGGGTGAACCCAAGCATCAGATCATATTTTTCAGAGGAGCGGATCCCGCTTCTGGGAAAGTTTTCAATTAGATAAGATCCCTCGAATAACCATAGTGGTAATGAAACATGCACATTCACTTCATGTGATCACTCATATATCACGCGGAGGACTTATTACAATTTACACAAAGTAAATACCATGTATTTTAGAAAACATATGAGACTTAAAACAAGCGAACATTGAAAAAATATTTGGAATATTCAATAAAAGGATGTAAAAAAGACTAAAATATGGGATGATTATGAAAAGATCATATACTCTTATCCTCATGCACTTCACATGAACCACCCAAGTCATTAAAAGTCACCAAGACATGCCACCTAGGTTATGCAATGCTCCTTTGGTATACTGTTTGGATTATGGGAAGTCCCCTGGACATGTCATAGAATGTTTCATAGTGCCCCCTGGGCATGCCCACCAAGTCTTGTGAAACCCTCTAAGATTGATATTGAGGCCTTACAATGTCCTCTATACATGTCACATAGATCATATGGTGACATCAATACGTGTCATCTATGTCTCGTGATAGCACCTGGGCATGTCAGCTAGTTCTTGTGACATCCTCAGAACATGTCAGTCTTCCTTCATGATGACAATCGGACAAGTCAGGCAGGACATTCAACACCCTCCAAGACATGTCACAAAAACTCTCCCAACACCCTCTAAGTGTGTCATCCAGATTTCTCTATTACACAAGGGAATGCCATCATAATCACGCGACACCCTATAAGAATGTCATCCAGGATCATGTGATGGATTCTAGGAAAAGCCAGTTTGGTCTTGTGATATCTTGATCATGCGAAAACCTTCATACATGACATGTAGGTCATGCGACATTCCTTGGAAAAGTAAACTAGATCACACAATTATCTTTAGACATGACATGAATACATCCTCTAACAAGTCAAGTTGACAGGCAAGGCATGTCCATCACACAATCAATTCATGATAGGAAATCAAGAAGGCTAGGTCAATCAGGCATCTGAAGACTTGATAACCTTTTCCTTCCTAGAAAATAGAAACTTATGTGTTCATGCCCTGATCAACATCATAATATGATATTTATTTTATTTATGGTCAATATTAGTGAGTAATCTCTAACCAATTGAACTACAATTAATCTCATTCATTCCAAAACTAGGATATATAGGATACCTTACTAAATCCCAATACCTATGTTATAACAACAATAGAGAAGCCTAAGTGTGTAAGACACAACTTATTTAAATATGAGGACTTTGATTCCTGCCATAACAAGAATATATATGATGCCTTCCTAATGCCTGAGCCTGAATTCAAATGGATATTCACTTCGATGTAAGTCCCCTCATGTCTATAAAATTTCAACTATCAGAACTGAATCATTCCCATGGGATGATCATTCCGCCTAATCCATCAAAAGACCAAGAATCCAACTAAACTATTGTGACTCTGATTCCTTCCATAACCAAGATACATAAGACTCCTTCCAAAGGCCCGAGCTCTACATTAAGCATCCAATGGGTTGTTCCATCACGTAATCCATGTACCCATACGCAATGAGGTTGATTACTTACTATCCCATGTTTCTCACATGAATTATTGGACACATGGTCTTAGGGAGTGGCAATGAGAACATCATTGGCATCATGAATATCCACAAAATAGGGAAATCTCAGTGTTTATGCCCTGATCAGTGGCATGATATAATTACCCAACATACAAGGGTGTATACCTTAGGGATAATACCAATGGCATGAATGAACATTGATAAATTTGATTACTTCTATAATATGGGTACGTAGGATGTCACCTCAAGACTCGATCTTTAATACTAGGTGCTCATGTTCCCACATATATTTCAATTCAATATGACGTTAAACTATATGGGTTTAGAAAAACATGTTAACTCAGATTCCTTCCATAATAGGGATAAATAAGATGTATAATCAAGACTCAACCTTGAATAATAGGTTCTCGAGTTCCCACATATATTTCATTTTCATATGAAATTAAACTACATAGGTTTGAAAAATTATGTGGGTTTTGATTCCTACTATAAACAAGATACATGGGATGCCTAATAGTGGATAATTCATGTCCTTGGAATATTAAACACTTCCCTACATAGAATCAAACACTAAAGTGACTAGTTATATGACTACAGTATATAGTCAACTACTCATTAATGAGAAATGGATGAATAACCTCAAATACATATTGATAGACTCACTAATGGGATCCCCTTATTCCTTATATAAAAGGGGATAACCTATGATCACTATGTTAGGGTAACCAATACTATATCTAGATTACGAAGAAATTCAAAAATGTATCTTAAATATATAAGATAGTATTGAAGTAAGAAAAAATCCCCCCAAAAGGGAATGATGAGACCGAACTCCCATCATCTCAACCAATGTGATCCCCTAAGCATCATTGGGTCAAAAACTCATACTGAACCCCAGACTTTCGAAAGAAGGTCCACACCTAGTTATGGATGCAGGACCATTATGAGTTTATGTTAAAGGTTAATAGATGTTGAGCTTGATTAATATGATTGTACAAAACATTTAAACCCCACAATATGACCACTGGAGAAAGGCCAACCACATCTCTCAGTCGAAATAAAAACGGCGAACCTGATATAAAATTATCTAACTATGGAATATATTCTGTAAGATAAAAATAATAGACTACATAGTTCTCATCAGACCTTTTTTATCACTGCATGGATGATAACCATCAACATGCATCCTTATAAGAAACATAAATTCTGAACCTGATATGAAATTATCTAATTATGGAATCTATTTTATAAGGTAAAAATAATAGACTATAAATTTCTCATCAGACCATTTTTTTCTCGTCACATGGGTGTTCAAAATCAACAAGCATCTTTCTAAGGAAATAAAAATGGTGAACCCAATGTGAAATTATATAACTATAGAATCTATTTTGGAAGATAAAGAGAATAGAATGTGTAGTTCTCATCAGACCATTCTGTTCTCACCACATGGGTGATCACCGTAAACATTAATCATTCCATGGAAACCAGAATGGTGAAATTGAAGTAAAATTATCAAACTATGGAATCTATTTCACAAGATAAAAAATAATTGATTGTATAGTTATCATTAGACCATTTTGTTCCCTCCACATGGGTGATCACCATCAATATGCATCTTTCTATGGAAACAAAACTATTGAACCCAATATGAATCTCTAAAATAATAGTATGATTAGTTAATCATTCATGATTCCATTTTTTATTGCATAACATATGAAAAAAATATTGATCCCGATGTAAAACCCTGAAATAAAACAATGGTTGGTTTTCAATTTGTCAGGAAACTTTGTTTTCATATAGAAAAAAGTTGAAAATCCTGACATAAATCTTACAGATGATCCTCTATAGCTGGGGTTTTCATGAAATAAGTACATCCTCACTTGGAAAAGTCTACGTGGTCAGAATAGTTGGATCAGGAATAAAAGGATAATTGTGTAAACCATGAATAACTAATTGAGAATTTATCATGCCTACGATATTGCACTAATTAGTTACCTTGTTCCTTGTCATCTGAATGAATACAGATAATGATCTTATCCACAGTATCCTAACCTGAGATATTTTCTTCATCCAGTGATCGTTCCAAAAAATCAGATATGGATATAACCCATATGAGTTGTAAAGTGAGATCACATTCTAGAAAACTTCAACATCCTGTGGAAAACACAGTGGTCCATGAATACCATCAACATGGTATAATCCTAACTCTTGAAGTTGTCTATGTGGCTCTCCATGTACTAAAACTGATGAGTCTGCATCATCCAAAGAAAGCTGTAGCTAAGCCAGTTTCCCTCGTTGCAACAACCGACCACTTCAAGAGATTATCACCAGAGCGTGACAATCACAACCTTTAGTATCTGATGAAGGTAGACCAAAGTGTCAAATATTGCTCCCTTCTAGTTTAGGATCCGGTGATGAGGGCTCCTGTCAACCACCATCGTCAGCACCTTCCCACCAGTACCCATTAGTCACATACTGAGGGTACCACCTGAAAAAATTCCACCTTTGATACCTAAGTATAGGCAATAATGAAGACACATTGGGAGAGAAAGGATTCAGATAACTACGAGTGGTCTCATATCACCACTCCCAATGGCGATGTTTGTCAACATATATAGGTAGTAACTAGTGAACATGCTCATATGCCTTCTCACTTGGAGAAAGTTTGTGGGAATATTCCTGCACCAGGCATGGGGGAGGTGTATATCCCTACCCCTGTACAATAATCCCATCGGCATATTCTACTAGATCATGCAGGATACAAGTGGACTCTTATCCCCACTTCAATAAAATATATTTTCCATTATATTTTTGATATAAAAATGTGATAGATTATATTCCTATACAAACTTTTATAAAATTACATTATATCATAGAATCAGCTAAATAACTCCACTGACATATTCTTGAACTAGTACATATAGAGGGATAGACACATATTCATATCCGAATAGCTAGAGAAGATAAATACTCTGATCATTATAAAAATTTGTTTACTTTAGATAAATCACACAAGATGGATCCCAACCGGGGGAATTATCATTATATTCCAATAATGGATGAGTAATAGGACCAGGCTCATATATTAATTCCAATTGAGACTCAATAGTTGAGAGTAGAACATTCCACGAGATAGGGGCACAAGCATGTTGAAAAATTCTAGCGGCTTGTTCCAAATTCCCAAGATTGACCTCATATCCCCATTATGGTGGGGGATCACCATGTGAGAGGGGAACATGCCTACAGAAATGCTTATATTCCTATCAAAGAAGACTATAAACATACTCCAAAAGCCTAGGATTAGGATCATATCCCTATTATAGATGCGGCTAACCAAGTGAAAAATAATAGATGCCTCAAGGCATGATCACATTCGTATCAGTGAATCTGAATAGAATATTCTAGTAGAACCTGGAAGCTAGGAATATATTCCAACTTATTTTAATGAATGGATACTCTAGCATGATTCCATGGAAATACAAGAGCTGTCTCATATCACTTCTCCCATTCTAGAGGCCCTTCGGCATATTACAACAGGTAATGAATATTTGGACCCAGATTATATTTGTTTTATAATCGAGTCTCACCAAGTGAGAGTGCCACATGAATCGAGTAAGGATCATATCAATGCTATAAAATACTAGTGACATAATACAAAAGCTTAGTATCAAGCTCATACTCCAATTCTGACTGAGGATCACCATGTGATATTGGCACATGCCTAAAGACATGCATATATTCCTATCAATATTGAAGAATATCATGGGTATATTCCATCAGATTATTTAAAGAGAGATCATACCCCCGCATCACTAGACAATAATAAAAAAGTTCCAAAAACAATCATATAGAATGTTCATACCCCAACACAATTACATAAGGAAGGTACATATATTTCGGCCACGATGCATAATGATGCTCATAACCCTAATCTCCTCAATTCTAGTGTCCTTGAAGTTGTCCAAGACACATTATCAACACCCCAAGGGTACACCAACTCGTCAACCAAATCAGAAGATGATCATTACCATGATATTCCTCCTCGTGGTAGTGTGGAGATGGATTTCAAGTACTCTACACCTGAAATTCACAGTGGTAAACCTCCTCATGATGATATCTCCCCTGTACAAGGAAATAATCCCCTTTTCTAGAAACCTTTATATATAGAGCCATCCAAAACTCAAATTCCTTCTTATATAGAGTTTCTAGAAATATTAGGATCAACTACATATATTTACCCTTCAAGTTCTAGTAGCACTCCACTCTAGTTTGCAGGAGACCCTAAGAAGCATCTTCTATGGTCTGATCGGATTGAGGCGTGTATATCTGATGAATAAGAGGTTGAAAGTGACACATGGAGAGAGTTAGATTGAAATAGTCGCTCTTACATGTTCTAGCCTCATTCCACATATGACCATGAGATCCCATATACTCTAGAAATGGTGTTCATGACTTATCTATGCTAAAATATATAGGCTACTCATTAGCGACTGAAGGATAGAATTCTCCCTTATCCAGGGAATGGGTATCACCATTATCTCATCAATACACTATGTTGTCTACTGGATATGGTTTCATTTACCCTATCCTAGAACTCGGTAATGGAGGATTATGAAAAATTCCTATGCATTGTTTGTCTCCACACAACAAAAAATCTCCACCAACTGATTTTCAGAGTATCCACAGAAGTGCATATCCAAGAATGTGTGAAATATAGAGAATTACACATCACTATGTCCCTAGAAAAATTGAACCCTTCAATATATGGCCTCCTATAATTTCATAGACTCCATAGAAATCATTGGAACAAATAATACATGATCCAGTTGGTCACTAAAATAGAATTTCCCCACTTTAATGATGGACATACATAATGAATGGAGGGAGAGGATAGCTGGAAGGTATTTGAAATGGGCTCCTACAAGCAAATAGAATGAATTTTAGACATGAAATATGAAGTTCCAACTGAATAGAAAACTTCATATAAATAATGATTCCAATCATGGGATTTCATTGAAACCAGATCCTACATGAGTGTAGATGCACCATATAAAATGGTCTGCATTAGTAGCTACCATAAAAGCTATCTAGGAGAGAACCCTGCCCATAGGGTTGGGGTAATATCTACCCCTACCTCGACCCATAATATTTAAATTCATGATAGGATTCATGAAATATTTTCAGTAACTATAAACAAACTCTGACCTATTGGGATGAGGGATTAATATCTCAATCTCCATCACCAGGGTCATCATCCCATGGGAGGGTCCTAGGGAAATCAATGATGATTCCAAATCTAACCGATCCCACCAGGCTTGGGGAATTTATCTCTCAATGTCTATCATAGGATTGATCAAATCCCAAACTAGAATCATTAGATCCTCAAAAACATGATCAATCAATTCTAATTATGGCCCTAATAACCCCCAACCCACAAGGCTAGGGGCATTTTCATCATCATAACCACCATAGAGAGAATCCTTCTTCTACATATTGGGAGGAAAATATCAATGGTCGACATCCCATATGTTCCTACTGCTACAAGACAAACCTATGCTATTTTTATCCCATTTGAAAATCATGTCTGGAAATGACCTCAAGAAAATGACACATATTCTAAGATAGGAGGAGAGTATGATGAAGGAAATCAAACCTCACTCGGGTCGAAATCCAAAATGGCCCAATCTGTCTTGGGGTTCGAGTTACGACTCTGATGAAGGATGTGTAGAATCATCATGTTGTGTCAAAAGTAATGGGACAACCACAATTTACCAATATATCTCCATGAATGTATTCACTTCGAAAATAATAGATATGGTGGATCAATAAGAAAATATAGAGGTCCGCAACACATAGAATATACCCTGATAGAAGGGTGATTTGGATGCACCAAGAAAGGATACATGAACCCATAACCAATGAAGGCTCCAAAATTTAGAAACTCCAAATATAAAGTTTCCAAGTATCTAGTAAAACACATCCCATGATAAAGAGAAAGGTGTAACTACATCCCAATAACTACCCAGAATATCTAAAACTCCTTATATAAAGGAACATTTTTCATAATTTGAGAATGATATACAAACTCTCAGAAAACTCAATGAGGAGATACATGGGGGAAATAAAAATGTTGGGTATTATCTCCAGGATTAGTAAGATATTACATTCATACATATAGAATGAAATGATTGTCCATAAAGAGAAGTGTATAGGCATCAGACTATATCATGTTCTTGGAAGCTGGTCTACATAAATGAAGAAGTAAAAATTGACCATGACATCTCTCTGTTGCGGTGATAGCCTGTACTTCACCAGGGAGATCATTAAGTCTTATGAAGAATCAAGAATCAACTAGAGGGTAAGGTAGGGATACCTCATCCACCACCTCTTAATACCTATAGACAAGATTCAACTCAGATAGAAAAACCTCAGAGCTACTTCACGTCATCAAATCCCTAGCTAATCAAATGGAACCCATGGAAGGGTGATGCACACTAAGGAAGCCAAAGTGGAATCCATATCCTGAGGGGGTAAATGATGCTCTCCCCCCACCCAATTTTACAAATCCTAACATCTCTACCTTTGATAGTGCAGGAGACCCCGAACAATATCTCACACACTTCTTATCTCGATGTGGTCTGATGACGGACCCTCAAGATCAAAATGAAGCATAACAGCATAGTTTTTTTACAAACTGTGATAGGGGAATTTTTTTTTGGTATAACAGTCTTCCAAGAAGATCTATTTCCGGATGGGAACACCTTAATCATAAATTAATTCATCAGTTTAACTCCATGTTGAGGACAACAACAATTATCAACATGAAGAACTTCAAACAACACGAAAATTAGAGGGTGTCATAATTCATATCTAGATGGAATGGCTTGACCTATTCACTTAGTATCCATCTCTTATAGGATAAATTGTTGGAAATTTATATTGAAATAATCTAGGATCAGTTGCAGACACCTTTAATCCCAATTTAGTGTTAAGGTAAGATCCGTGAGTTCACACAAATGACCAAACTTCTGGAGGATGTCATGTAGTCAAACGGATCTAAATCTTGACTCATGACCTCACCACAGGGTAAAACGATATGAAACGTAGAGGCTGCCACTATCACCCTCAAACCTACATTAGTTCCAATCCAAGAACCTAAGAATGTCTCAAAACTCCCAACACCTCTTTTTGAGTGGAAACAACCACAAAATCTCCCTCAACCATAAGCATAGAGAAATCAGGGTTGTTCAGGAGTTTAGGAACAAGTGAATAAAGAATACTCTTTCTGAAATGAAAAAGTCCCCTATTATTTCTTAGAAGTCATGGACAATAACCTGCTAAAGCTACCACATCCTAGGAATCCTAATGTAGCCAACCTCACTGACTGTCTCGACAACTACCATTTCCATAGAAGGATGGATCATAACATCTAGTATTGCTTAATCTTCAAAAAAATCTATTAAGTAATGATTAATTCCATATAGGTGGTGTTAGATAACATCTTAGAGAATGTGTTTTCATAAACATTTTCCATTTATAAGAATATGGTGATTGAAAGAAAGTTCCATCCAGGCGTGAATAGAAGTTCAAAAACTAAATGACTCAGAAAATAGTTGACCAAACTCATGCCACACATAGATATCAATAGCGCATACCCACAATAGCTCTGCCACATAATAATGTGAAATTAGATAAGCCTCCCAACCGTGTGCATGATCATCATACAAAGGAAGAAATATAATAAGAGGAGTTTTATTCTTCTCTAATGGAAGATATGAATCTTTTAGTTTTCTTCCCTGCAAAATCTAGAACATGGGAACTGCCTCACTAAGCCAAACCCTCATAATAATAAGAGCTCATCTTTGGTTATTGAAATTTGATATAATTTAAACAACCCTTCTCCTATGACTAATATTCCTCTGAGTATGAGTTCCCCACACCAAACCCGTGGAATAGGAGGCCACATGTGTAGGAACTAAGGATACAAGGGACATCACTTGCATGGTAGGGCCCAATATTTCATTAACATCACTATGGTGAATATATATTCCACTGAAACCCATTATAAAGTACTAAAAAAATACCATAAAATACATGGAGGTGTCCTAGAAATCTTTAGTGGTCATCCACACAATGTTGTGCTGCACGACCACCTAGCGAGGGATCGATTATCTGATTATCCTAGGCAACTGAAAAGGCCGACACAACCCATTACACTAGAATTAGATGCTCCCAAAAACTCTTCAAAATCAATAGGTTCTTCCACCTCAAATTACTCAAATTTTATCATAATTTCTAAGAGGAACCCCATATCATAAATCTCCAACCTATGACACAAAAGTACAAAATTCTGAAATTGCTGGCAGTTCTCCCAACCAAACTCTCAATCCTAGATGTGCTCCATACTTCAAAAGAAATTAGAGAGGCACTCACTAAAGCACTCAAAATCACATAATAATTTGATAAAGAATTCTCTAAAGCATATATATATCAAATAGAGACCATGTTAGATGAATTTTATGTTTCCATCTCATTCACAAAGCATGTTCCGGAAGATGTCATCTGGGGATGCACCAGACCCCTATATGTTTTATCAAGACTCGATAAAGTTGAAATACAAAGGCCTCATATTGAAAATGGATTTGGGATCAATCTCATCTTGATTTTAACCCTATGATTTTTGGATATAGTGAAAGGGATTTTTCTCCCACAAATATAACTAATCAAGGGTATGATAAGCATGAAAAAATACCTCAAGGGAAAGTCAACCTCAATGATCAGTTTGGGGATCTCACACATGAAGCTGAGTTTATGATTATCTAGCAAGATACCATATATAATTTCATACTCAGAAGTCCATGGATCCATAGCCACATGGTGGTACTTCAAACATTCCATCACTTTCTATAATACACCATAAATGTAAAATCTGGCATACAACATAGTGACAATGAACCATTTGAGACTTGCAAAGACACATATGCTCAAGTAGGATTATATAAAAGGGGAGTAAAATAACCAATATTTGGTGATGATATACATATTTCATCCCCCAATGGATTCGGGATTTCTCCTGTAAATTCCTAGAGTTTTCTCAACAGTGACTACGTCCTCCCCATAAATCTAGTTGAGGTGATAGACCTAGTCCTAAATGCCCAAGACCCTCCTGTCCCCAACGACAGTGTAAAATAAAATTATCTCCTGTATATCTCTATACTAAAATAGGTAGTAGTGGATGATAATGTCTCTTCTCATGGTCTCTTTCACCTTGAAAGTGATAGAGATTCCCCAGTATTTCCGCTTATGTCTGAGAATTCCTCCATGGAATCAAAGTTGAAAGAAGGGGATGACCTCAGGAACACCCCTCCTGCATTCGAGGAAGGTGTATCCAACACCATTTATGATCTAATATAGGTGAATATTAGAGCAGAAGGAGACTCAGGTCCTACAATGATTAGTTCCATGATGCCACTCAAAGGGTAAGAGATGTACATTACATTTATAAAGCAACATCGATATGTGTTCTCCTAGATCTTTTGGGAAATGGCTGGATTGAATCCCTATGTGGAAATACACCATCTCAGCTTACCCAATGAGCATTAAGGCTTTAAGCAAGCATCTAGAAGGATGCACCCCTATCAAGTCACCAATGTAGATGCAGAAGTTAGAAAATTGGTCAAATAAAACTATTTATGAGATGTGAAATACCTAAGATGGACGAGAAATATTTCCACTGACAAGAAAAATAATTAGCATATTAGGGTATATATTGATTTCAGAGACCTTTATCGGAACATCACAAATATGATTTTCCATTACTGATCATAGAACTCTAGATTGATGCAACTGATGGATTCTAAGACCTTTTCTTTTATGGATAGTTATTCAGGGTATAATCAAATAAATATGGTCCATAAATATGAGGAATTCACTACATGTAGAGATATTCAGGGGATCTTTCCTATCAGGTCATTCCCTTTGGATTAAATAACATCGACACTACACATCAACGTACCGTGAATTATATCTTTAAGATGTTCCTGGGTGAGTAGACAAATGAGATGTTAAAAAATAGAGGTAAAACCCCGACAATGATGTGATCACTTCATAGATCTTCAAACAATCTTTAAAAAGCCACGAAAACATATTTTGAAGATGAATCCACTAAAATAAACTTTTGAGGAATCATTAGGGAAGTTCCTTTTCTTTTTTATGCAACCTCTACATAAGGTTGACCCATATAATAATAGTGATATTATAGAAATGTAACCCCCCAAAAATATCAAAGGTATGATGAGACACCAAGGGAACCTTTCCCACTTTTGGAGTTTTATATCCAACGTGGCTAGAAAAGAACTCCCCTTCACCAAGATAATGAAGAATGGAATCACTTATCAATGGGAAGATGAATTCCAAGAATCCTTCAAATGTCTTAAGTATTATTTACTGCACCCACTAGTTCTGATCCCTCTATTGGATGGGATTCCACTCATATTATAGTTGGCCACTATAGAATGCTCACTAGGTTCTCTCATCATATAGAAAAATGATACGGGGAGTGGGGACAATATATACTACCTCAACCAAACAATGTTATGGGATAAGACTTGATACTCTGATGTTGAGAAGAACTGCTTTGAACTCATCTTCACAATGAAAAATCATAGGCATTACTTATACCACCATGAAGTTCATTCGACCTCTCATATTGAACCACTCAACTACACCGTTGGCTACCCTATTCTAACTAAGAATCTGAAAAAATGGGTGGTCAATATGAAAAAACATGACATCCAATTCATGCCAAAAAGATGGTGAAATGGAATTCCCCAGCTGATTGCCTCATGAAACATCCTTCCTCGGAGAATAGGCATGTGGACACTGAGAACTCATATGAGGGGGTATTTTATTCCCATGAAACTTCTTGAACATGGGATATATATTTTTATGGTGCCTAAAAAATTATTATAGTAAAATGGATTGAAAACCCAAAGCTCAACCGGGTTGGATTAAATATTGTATTTTTCTCTCTAGGAAAAGCAGTTTTAACCTAATTTTTCTCACTACTTGATGGTTTCATGAATAACAAGGCAACGTACCAGGCACCCACCACTAGTTTGGAACTATCCCTAAAACTATAAATAGCAGACCTTAATATCAAATGGGATTTAGAGCTAGTGACAATGAAAATAAATGAAGAATATTCCATCAGAAAGGAAGAAATGGCCCCTCTCATTTTCTAAGTCAGGGGAATGATAGAAGAGTTTCCTTTTGATCCCACATTGGATAATGTTCCCTAATCACATATTTCTTGCACTGATGCATTGAAAAATTTATCCACAGTACTATCTAATCCTGATCATAAGGAAGAAATATTCCATGTCACACATTGAAGAATGGTCATTTAAATCCTCATTTGTGATATGGATGAAATAAATTAGGTCAAATCTACCCCAGAGTGCAATGAAACAATATCCACCCTTGGATGGATGTATCTCACAATTGGTTATATCCAAAATGTGACTCTTCTAATATACTGAGACATAAGGGATCAAATTTTTCACCGTGCAACAAACTTTACCCTATAGGGTCGTCCAAATGAGTATAAGTGCATAAAAAAGAGAATATTTGATGGAACCCCCTTCATATACATAGAAAAAAGATATATTCACACCATCATGGAAGATATCCTTGTGGGCTCCTTTGAATCTCATTACAATGGGATCATACTCTCCCACCAAATCAAGAGGTTAGGTTATTACTCGTAAACCATGATACTAGACTATTTATAATTCACCAAGAAATGTCATGCATTATAGATCCATTCAAAATTCATCCATCAACCCCCAAAATTTCTATATACAACTAAATATTCCTAGTTGTTTTCCATTTGGGGAATGAATATTGAGGGGCCATATCTTCTAGCCACTTCTACCTAGTTCATGTACATCCTTATAAATACCATATTCTTTTCCATAGGGTTGAGATAATACCCCTCAAGGAGTCGGGATGATGTATATCATCAACTTCATAAAGTCCCATAACATAACTAGGTCCGAAATCTCTCAAATAATATTGAAGGACAATGACACCAACTTCTATTATATAGGGTTGAAGAAACTATACCAAGAGTAAAATCTTGAGTCAAATCATTCATCTTGAGGCCTTCAATAAGACTCTGTCAAATGTAGTCTAGAAGATGGTAAACAAGGGTAACATGTCATGGATAGAAAATATCATCCAAGATTTGTGGGCCTACCATACCACTACATGTACTAAAACATAAGAAACACCATAACCATTGGTGTATAAGACTAAGGTAGTGTTACACATAGATTTCGATCTACCGTCACATTGAATATTCATTTGTGGAAAACAATCAAATGATGAGAAATCAAAAAAGTGGCTAGATGAATTGGAGAGGCTCGATGAGAATAGGTTGTATACATTTCACAACATTTAAATATATCAAAATATAATCACATGAGATTTTAAATAGAAGGTTATACTCTATTTTTTCCTCCATGGAGAACTGGTGTTGGATCTAAGGACCCTAATGAAACCAGGAATGAAGCCTCTGAAGATATAAGCCAAATGAGAAGGATGTTACATCATACATAAGGTCTATCGGAATGTATCTTACTCACTAAACACAATGGATGAGGAACATGTCACACCTCCACCAATGTGAGTTTTCTCAAGAAATACTTTTCATAAATATCATTACGATCCCCTCATCCTTGTTTCATGATGTTAAATAGTACATGTTCATCCTGGTTTCATGAAATTAAACTGTTCAAGCTCATCTTGGAAGAAATTCATTAAACTACACAACATCTCATGCACTCGCAGTAAGACTTTAAACTACACAACTTCTCATGCCCTAACCACATAGAGTTAAACTGTATAGAACATGTCATTAACATAAAATGTTAAACTATTTGGAATATGTCCTCACTGCATGATGTTAAACTACACGAGATGCACCACCTCACTAATGATTCACTGCAGACAAGATAGATCTATCTTGAGGAATGATGAAATTCCCTTATCCCCATTTGGGAGTGATCTCCACATAGGGAATCTCTTCATCCAATAACTAAGTGTGGATTTATTCCTATAATAACAGGATACATAGTGTTTCCTGAACCTATATTCTTGTTCCCAACTAAAATATTCCTTTTCTTTCACATCACAAAATCTTATTCCTTACCATATGACCTTAAAATTCATGACAGATTCCCTTACCACATGATTTAAAATTTCAGGGATCCACAATGTTACTTCCATTTCATATCAGTTGAACCATATCCTCACCGTAAGATGTTAAACTGGATGGATGATATCCATTCTGCATGACATTAAACTGAACATGTTTCTATAACTTTACTTGGATTGATTCTCATTTTCAATAACATACATAGGGACACTATGGTACTATATATTAGTCAATCCACCACATGATAAAAAATTCCATGGTACTATCCTTAATCGCATCTTCAGGGTGAGAGGAACCCTTTCCATCCCTTGTTTCTCACACCTAGAATAGATCATGTGAGATTATAAATCTTAGTGAGGTATTCCTCACAAAAAAGGCAAAATAACTAATAATAGACTCCTCATGGTCCTAAATGAGAGACCTTAAATGTAATACCATGATTCCCCGCTGCATGATATTAAACTGCACGGTTGATGCCCCTTGCACAAAATAACGTTGCAAATTCCTATGAACCTTACCCAAGAGGACCACTATAGTTGGTGATCGGTTTCCTATAACACCTCCATTCAAGAATTATGTGTGAATTGATTCCTAAGATCAAAGTATACAGAGTGATACCCAAATCAACAACCCCTAGTATAATCATAAAAATATACATAAAAATTCCCCCTCCAAGTATATAGTTCATATTTTCATAAGAGTCTTATGTTTCAAGAACTATGTGTGGATTGATTCATATTACTAAGGAATATGAAGTGGTACCCAAATTTCCATCCTTGGTTCTATCTACAATCCCCCATTTCATATCGGGAAGAAAACATCCTTACTGTATGACATTAAACTACATGGTTCCTCATGAAATACATGTGTCTTGATTCATGTCATCTCAAGATATGTAGTTATTCCTAGATATCCAATATTGGGCCCAACTACCATAATCAATAGAAACAATGCCCACCTCTATGTATTGATCAGAACTACATAGAGAGATTCCCATCAAAGAACTACCGGTGGCTTAATTCCTATCTTAATAAAATAAATAGTGATGCCCAAATCTCAAATCCTAGGCCCATATATAATAACTAATACCAAATTTCTTACCGAATGGTGATTAATCTATAAGGAAAATTCCATAATTGTGTGACATTAAGCTGCACGGGAAATGTTATCTCCGCTTGATGTTAAACTAAACAAAAGCAAGTAGGTCTCTACAACACAACGTTAAATTGTGAATACCAACATTAATTATCATCTTTTATCAATGTAACACAAGATCCATACACCGGTAAGCCAGAGTACATGGTTCTTCCACTATCTTTTAAGAACCTCAATCCATAAAACACAATTCACGCCTTGATCACCTCATTTTTAAATGAAACATTCATTGAACTCGAAAAAAGATACCTTGGGTCATGTGAACCTATGTTTGACTATGAATTTAGGCCTATGGATCCTTCATACATGCCTCTAGTCATCAACCAAATTCTCCACTCTATAAAAAGGATTTCTTATCCTTTTGAGTCTTAAAGTCACTGTTGTAGTACATAACACCTCATCTTGTTCTAATATATTACTGATATGATTTTCCTATATAATTACTCATGACCTAATATCCACAATCCATGATTTAAGACATTTTAATCTCCCTATCAAAAGGTTTTTGGGGTATTATTTACCCTGTGTATCCTAATTAGGATCTTGTGTATCATCCCCTATATTAGGTCCATGTCTTTCATGACCTTAAACTATGTGAAATTTGGTCAAAACTATTAGAACATACACTATAGCTTAAAATGGTCAAAATATCATTACCTTAAACTGCTAGAGAAAGAGACATAAAATGTGTCAGGATGAAAACCCAGAAAGGGAGGGCTGAGAAAACGTCAAGTCTTTACAGGCTAAAATCTTAATATATAATGTTTAGGAAAAAATTAGGGCATAAATAAAGAAGAAATAAATATCATATGACCTACTCTGTAGCCCTAATAAAATCCAAACTATGCTCACTAGACCCCATGGTTTAGGAAAAAGTTAGAGTAATGATTTTTCACATCTCTTAACCATGAGAATATGTTCTCTTGATGGTGAAATATTTTTTAGGTTGCTCAAACCCTTATTGGATATTACACTTTTCACATACCACAATTCATGATTTGAGTGCCTCAAATCACTACAACCTTCTATGGCCATTGGGAAAAGAAACCCAGATTGATGGGAATCTTTTTTGACTATTTATGTATTTTTATGGATCCTTCATATAAACCTATGGTCGTTAACCAAATGCATCATTCTACAAAATGGGGTTTGAAATCCTTGTGATACCTGATATAACTTTGGAAAAACTCAACACGTCAGTGTGTTCTGGTTCATTCCTAGTATGATTTTCCCATATTATCCTCCCTACCAGAGCAATTTGGACCATGATTTACAATCCCCAAACAAAACTGTGTAAGTGTATTCGATATCATTGATGTTATGACACTGTGTTTGGTACCCTTTCTCAAAGAAAAAATGCGACACTCTATTCCTAAACCTTTGATGTCCCACACCTCATGATTCAAAACCACATGGAGTAGGGCTAGATCATCATTGTTAATAGATGAACTAGCATAGGGTTCCATAACCCTTCATGGATATTTTTTCTCGATACCCAACCTCATCATATGGAAATTTGAGTCTTAAAATATATCCCATGGACCTTAGAAAAGAGTGTATATCATCTTTGCATGACCAATATTTCGATGCATACGGGATTTTACCTACCAAATAAAAAAGTCTCCTCATTATAAGAAAGTATATTCAATCCTTGTGAGCCCTAGAAACACCATGGAGGAACCTGGAACCTCAGAGTGTTATGGATTATACATAAAATGTCTTCAACATACCATATTCATTGACTCATTATTTTGGAAAATGACTTATATCACCCATAATCCAACTACACAAGTGGACCTAACATCTTTAGTATTTCACCCTCAACCAATATTTCCCCCATAAATATTTTATGGCTCTTGGAAAATAGTGGAGAAACCTCTATTTGACAATTCTACCGATTCATAAGGATATTAACCTATATATAAAATTCATCTCCTCATATGAAATGATATTTTATCCTTATGGTGCTCATCAACACCAAGGTATAACTAGTTCTAAAAAACGATCAGTCTAGAAATAAACAATAAATTGAAAAATGCATACTACTTCATAAATATGGACAGTATATAACTGGTCAACGATCTCTAAGAAGATTTTCTTGAACTATAATGGCCATTACATTTCATAAGAAAAGTTACCAATATGATAGAGAACCCATTTTGAGCTCCATCTTCCACTCGAGTTGTTTATAGAAGAGATGAATATACTTGAGTAGCTCTGAGTGATGGGATGATGAGTGAAATCTGAGCCTTCTAATCCCATGGGATATTTTTACAATTTATAAGATAACCACTAGGATCAAGCTATGACCAACCATCCATCCATGACTATTGTCATATGAATATAATCAATAGAATTTGACACCACAAAAGAGAGAATAATGAAGTTTGAGGGAGGAATGACAAAATCATCCAACAAGACGAACACGTGTAGAGGAATCCCTTGTGATAAGGTATAATATTGATGATAGAATTGTAGAATCCATTTTAGAATATCATAATAAGAATTAACATGATATTTAGGCCCAACATTGTAGTTTCTAGAAATCATATCCCTTTATTTTTCCACATCATAGGAACTTTTACGAGAGTTGGAAGCTATCTGAAAAAAAGTAAGTGGCATATGTTAGAAAAATAAAATCTCTTCAAAGGAAAGGCATAAAACGGGAAGCATCATGGAAATCACATGAACAAGAAAGGAATTCATGATCACATAATTTAATCTCAAATATATAGACTCTTGAATATCTCACAGATCACATAAACCCATAAGGCATCATGAAACCACATGAACCCTTAGAAGGATCACGATCGTGTGACCTTGAAATGGTCATGTAAGCCGAAAATTATACAAAATATCATGAGATCAAGCAAGAAGATCTCATGAAACCCTCAACACGATCATGCATCCCCATAACTAAAGTTCATAAAATTACTGAAGACAAGTCTATGGATTGATTAGAGTGGGAACCTAGGAAGAAGTAAGTCTTACAAAGTTCTTATCATAAAACAAGATCGCGGTGAGGTCTTGCAATGTGTTCTTGTTGGAAGGTCCTATAATGATGTTACATAATAGAATCATAGAGCATGAGATATAGATAGTCAAGTATCTGGTAAATGAATCCATCTCCACTCCCCTATTTATAGGGAATTCTATATAATACCAACCATCACATGATTGAACAAACATCACCGATGATACTGATTACCCGCAACACCAAATCCATAGGTGGGCATTTAATTTCCTCAGAACTATGACTTTGTTCTGATGGAAATTCCCTATTAGGGGATAATTTGTTGACGTACTCCAAATGAGCATTATAAAATTAAAAATGACTAAATACCTTAATATGAGTATTATCTTCCACACAAAACAATATAAGAATAAGGTGTCCATGATCACATGGGTCACGTGAACTTCCAGGAGACATGTGATCACATGACCTAAATAAGGTCCTATAGAGAATCACACAAAGTGAACAACCTTCATAAGATCCCATGAAGCCCCATTGGAAAATCCCCAGATTATTTTGGAGTTATCCCAAACACTTGCAGATTACGCAGCATATCCAGACAAGAACCCCTAGGTCACATGAAATATTTATAGGATTCACTTTACAAGCCATTAAAATTACTTGGATGGAGGGTGTTATAGAGACCCAGATTTTACTTACATTTTTATTACATCATTTTAAAGATAAAAAACATAATAGAAATTCACAACTAGGATCCAAAGGCTTAGTGTCTTGGAAAACTGGGATCATACATGACATTTACACATAAAACATAAACATTTATTTAATTCTTTCTTCACTAGCTTCTTATTGGCACTTGAAAACTCTTTAGTACACATAATCACATGTGGATATACATAAAAAAGGGGTGATCTAAAATCCAATAAATAGGTTAGATATTAACAATATAACAATGGATGAGAACCATCATAACATAGACAAAGGATCAGGAACACGAGAGAGAGCATTAATAAAAGACTTGAAATTTGGAAATGTATAAAAATGAAACATCATATATTAGTGGTAAACTACCACAATTAGTTGTGAACAAAACTATAATAATGTTAAAAAATCATTTAAATTTAACCCATGAGGTTCATAACTTTACCCAATTCAATGGAGCGTTGTATAATTCATGGCGCACCCGTCACATTCAAACATTCATATCGCGCTACATAATTTCGAGCGCACCCGTCACATCATAACATTTTAATTATCTTGAATGCCATATAGAATATATATGAACATAAATAAAATATTTAAAGGAATACGTTTAATATCATAAGAAAAAATTTATAAACTTAGGGTTCCCAAAAGAAAGAGGGAATAACATACTTGATACATGAACCATCAACCGTGAGTGAGAATTAAAAGGTGTGTTTTTTGAAAGAAGAGTTCTTTTGGAATTTTTTTGTTTGAAATAGACTCTAGTGGAAAACATGTATATCCTATAAGGTAATATACAGATGAATAAATTATTTTTAAAGAGTAACCATACAAAAAATAGAGATATAGAAGGAGAACTTGAAGAAAGAAAGATGGGTTTGAGAAATTACCCTTACCTGGTATCTGAACGCTTTCTTCACTTTAATGTCCGATATAATGACATTATATATATTATTTAAAAATTAAAGAACCTTTTATACATGAATATGGTTCATTATGGTTTCATTAAGGGTATTATGGACTTTTAGATGAGTTATAGAGTTTAAATTCTCTGTTTGGGAGTGTTAATTTCCTTAGCTTTTATGAACATTTCACTTGTATTCATGAACAGATGTTCATTTGAAATGTGGTTGAACATCCATATTTGTTAATATATAATATTAGTGAAATTATAGAGAAATAAATTATCTTATAATGAATTTGATTATGTTCCATGAGGATGAATCATTGGATAAAATTTAATGATGACCATTTTTCGTTAATTTGGGTGGTTTTTTTATAACAACAAACTTGTTTTATATTACCACGTAGTGTTTTGTAAATAAGATTGTTCCAGAACATAAAAGTGAATTAAAAATACATTTTGAAGTCTATTTTTATACCATTTTATGGTTTTATTTACATTCTTGAAGGCATTGTAGGAAAATGGATGTGCATCACCCATGATGTAAGTAAATTAATACATCACCAGCAACGATTTCATTTTTATCAACAAAGAGAGGGAGCGAGGAGTATAATGAATAATCTTACATTAAAATGGTGTAATAAAAATATATCAATAAAAATGTATTTATAATTAAATTTGGATAAGATAAGTGGAGGATGAGGGAAGAAAAGAAATGAATTTTGAAATGAAATTGAAGGAAAGGAGAGAGAGGAATTACCTCTGGAATCATCATCATGAGATCCTCCTTAAGAAACCTATGATTGGAATTTTTATGAAGAAAAGATCTCATGGTCATTGGGTAGGGGCTAGGGAAGAGCTTCGGGAAGAATTTTGGCAAGCCTTGAAGCTTGAGAGGTGTGAGGGGTGGTATTTATAGTGGATGGGAGACGAGTTTTCTTAATATTTTAATCATTAGTTTATTAATTTCCACCATGATAAGCAATAATGATGATTACATGACCAAAAATATTAAATAGATCATATGAGTTCAAGATTTTGGTGCTTACATCACTCATGATTTTAAGAACAGTGGATTAAAATTATAATGTATTTATAGAGTAAATTAATATATTTTACTGTTCACCAAAAATTCAAGTATTTCAGAAAATCCCAAAAATTCACCCTAACAATTTTTCGATGTTTAGAAGTAAAATATGAACTCCATTTTAAGAAAATAATTTTATAAATATAATTAATTTTTTTATTAAAATCATAATTTACAATAAAAATAGAGATTTCAAAAACAAAATTGATTATATAACAGTTTCAAAAATTACATAAGGCTAATAAAATTATCATAAAACATGAAGACATTGAATTATTAATTTATGAACAAATTTTAGTAAAATAATTTTTTTAAATTAATTAACTAATTATAATTAATTATTTATGACTTAAAAAAATACTATTACTTTTACTATGGTCATATTATCACTTATAAGATGCCTAAACTTTATTTAATAATTCATGGGTGAGGTTTCTACTATTTTGGAAGATTAACTATTCATAAGGGTAAAATTATTATTCATAAGGACAAGTTACTATTCATAAGAGTAGGTTACTATTCACCAAAAAATATTTTTGTTCTATTAGACTCCAAAAATCACCCTGAACACAACCATGTATGTCAGATTTTTGAAATTCAAAACATAGAAGTGGTAGAATTATGTTTTATGGTAACGTAGTATTTAGTATCATGATATTTAATTGTGTTTCCTAATGTGATTATTATTTAAGGAATACTTATAATAAGTGGATTCCATTGATAAAACATTGGTTCGTTACATTCTTTCCCCCTTATGAAATTTCACCCTCGAAATTTCATTTTACACAAACTGGTGAGGGTACCTCTCCTTCATCTCCTCCTCTAGTTCCCAAGTTTCTTATTCAATCTTATGGTTCCTCCAAAACACTTTGACAAGATGAGTTGTCTAGTTTAACATGACCTTTTCTCTTCTATCCAGAATCTTTACTGGATGCTCCTCATAAGATAGATCATCTTCTAGTTGTACCACCTCTAAGTTCAATATATGTGAGGGATCTAGTATGTACTTCCTCAGGAGTGATATGTGAAACACATCATGAAATTGATCCATATTTTGTGGAAGTGCATGATAATAGGCCACAACTCATATGCGGGCAAGGATCTCAAAGGGGCCAATGTACCTTGGGCTTAACTTCCCTTTCTTTCCAAATCGCATGACTCTCTTCCATGGTGATATTCAAAAGAAGACTTTATCTCCAACGTCGAACTCCTAGTCCCTTTGATGGTTGTCATCATAGATCTTTTTCTGACTATGAGATGATTTGATATGTTTCTGGATGACTTGATCATTTTATGTCATCTCTTGCAAAAGATCAAGTCCAAATATCTTTCTTTCTGTAACTTCATCCCAATAGGTTAGAGTTCTAAACTGATTTCCATACTAACCTTAAATGGATATATCTGAATACTCTAGTGGAAGCTATTGTTGTATGAGAACTCAACCAATGGGAGATGCTGATCCCATCCACCTTTGAATTATAAAGAGAAGTCTCTTAGCATATCTTAATGTGTTTGAATTGTCTTTTTAGATTGGCCATTATTTTGGGGCAGATAGGCCATGCTAAAATTTAATTCGGTACATAAATAATGTTGAATACTCCTCTAGAATTTAGATGTGATCCTTGGATCATAGTCAAACACAATCTTGAGTGGAACACCATGAAGTATCACCACTTCTTTCAAACATATCTTTTCATGTTTTTTAAGTCAGAGATCTTCCCAAATAGTGATAAAATGGACAGTCTTCATGAGTCGGTCAACCACAACCCATATCACATTATTTCCCTTGGACGTCTTTGGGAGACCCATGAAAAAGTACATAGTGGAATTATCCCATTTCCACATCGGTATAGTCAATTGTTGCATCATCCCTTTATAATTTTGTTTCTCTTATTTAATTTTCTGATATAATAATCACCTTGAGATATATTCTACAATCACCTTCTTCATGTTGTCCCACCATAAGTTTTCTCAGATATCTTGATACATCTTGGTGCTACCAGGATGGATAGAGAATGTTTATCTAGGTGCATTTTCCAATAGATCTTTCTTTATCCTGGGTGATGAAGGCACACAAAACCATGTTCCAAACCGAATCACACCTTCATCATCGATATAGAACTCTTTCAACTTCCCTTCCTTTACTACATTCCCCTTATTTTTTAATTTTAGATCATCCCTTTACGCCTCCTTAATCATATCTTGGATTAATGGTTGTGCAATAATTTCGTCAAGTTCGGATGTATCCCCTGCCCTTATGATTTCCAAATCCATCCTTTTCATATCCATGAAGATAGGGTCTTTCTCAATCCATTACATGGATATAGTAGCAGGTTCTTTTCTACTTAGAGCATCATCTACTATTTTCACCTTTCTGGGATGGTAGTGAATAGAGAAATCACAGTCCATGATTATCTCTAACCATTTCATTTGATGTATGTTGAGATCCTTTTGTATGAATATATACATTAGGCTCTTTTGGTCGGTGTATATGTCACACTTCTCACCATAAAGGTAGTGTCTCTAGATTTTAAAGGCAAAAATCTCAATTGTGAGCTCTAGATCATGTACCGGGTAGTTCTACTCATAGATATTCAACTTTTGTGAGTGTTAGGATATCAAATTATCATTTTTCATGAGTACACAACCAAATCCCTTCTTTGAAGCATCACTATACATCACAAAACAGTCTCCAATTTTTGTTATTATGAGTACAAGTGCAGTGATAATTCTTCTCTTTAGCTCCGTAAAGATTCCCTCATATTCTTCCATCCAGACATACTTTACCCCTTTCTTTATTAACATAGTTAAATAGCTTGAAAATTGTGAGAAAATTTCCACAAAACATCGGTAGTACCCAGATAATCCAAGAAAACTGCAGATTTTTGTGATACTAGAGGGTCTGGGCCATTCCTCAATCGCCTTTGTTTTTGAAGGGTCCAAATAAATTACCTCTCTTGTGATGACATGTCCCAATAAGGTGACTTGATTCATCTAAAAGTCACACCGTATGTACTTTTCATACAAATTATCCTTTCTCAATATCATTAACACATGTCTTAGATATTCTTCTTGTTACTCCTTTCTCTTGGAGTAGATGAGAATATCATCGATAAACACTACCACAAATTTGTCGAGGTAATGTCAAAAGACTCTATTTATCAAATCCATAAAGATTTTAGGGGAATTAGTAAGTCCAAAGGGCATCACTAGAAACTCATAGTGCCCATACATTGTATAGGAGGAAATCTTCTGAATATATTCCTTCTTTAACTTTAGCTAATGATATCCAGGACAAAGATCCTCATTTGAGAAGTATTGGGTTCCCATTAACTGATCGAACAAGTCATTTATCCTTTGAAGAGGATACTTTATCATTATGGAGATCTTATTGAGTTCCCAATAATCGATACACAACCGCGTTGTTCCATCCTTCTTCTTCACCAAGATCACTGGCGCACCCCAAGGTGATGCACTAGGGTGTATTAAACCATTGTCAAAATTCTCTTGTAGTTGCTTCTTTAACTACCTCCAGTTCGATAAGACCCATCCAATAGGGAAACTTTGAGATAGGAATAGCTCTGTGAATGTGTTATATAGAGAACACAACCTCACAATCCAGGGGAAGTCTGGGTAACTCTTCAGGAAATACGTCACCATATTCCCTCATGATGGTCATTTCTACTAGGTCGACACTTTCCTTTGACTCAACCTTTTGTGCAAGGTATGATTCTTTGTAGGTAATAAAAACCCACACTATTGAAGAATTTTTCAAAGTATATTCATGACCCCTTGTATTTTTAGAGAACCATGGGATGGTTCGGAATATGAAATGATATTTCCTTTTCCCGACAGTTGATATGTGCTATATATAACATGATCCAATCCATTCCCATTATAGAATCTAATATCACCAAGGGAAGTATTATGAGATTTTTGGGAAGAATATTCCAACATAAACCATCCTGATAAGAGTCAAACACTTAGGTTGAAATGATTTAACAACTAGGTGTTTTTACAGATATCTGTACTTCATTGTTTCAGGGCTTATATTCTATAGTTCTAGGAAACTTTCAAGATAAAAAGGAGTGCATAGAACCATAATTAAATAATACTTTTGACATTCTTGAGTGAATAATAAGTGTACCTTTTATAGATTTGTTTTTATGCTCAACTTATGTAGTGGTTATGGCATTAGACTACCCTTTTTCCTTTCGGTTTTGTGGTTGTTGATGTTGATTTCCCTTGAGGGATCAAGGTTTAGTGCACAAGCTTTCATAATGCCCTTTCTCCATATTTTTGTAGCATTATACTATTGGTGGTGATCTCCTTTATTCTACTACATTCTTCTACCTTCTCATGTCATTTAGACATTCATGAGCTTGGTGTCCTTCCCTATCATCCTTGAAGAATTTCCCTGTCCCTTTGAGGTAATTCCCCTGATGCTTCTTCCCACATTCTTGACATGTGGGTGGTTGAGTTTTCTTTCCACCTTTATCATTAGATCCTCTATATTGAAAATTTATATTTCATTTCTTATCACTATAGCCATGGGACCATTCTCTAAACTCCATCTCCACTTTGAGAGCACATTGAATAAATTCTTCATAACTCTAAATGTCCAAAATTTCATGATACTTTTGAATGTGCGGTTTTAATCCACTAAAAAATCTATCAATTTTTCTATCATTACAGATAAAAAAACCCAAAGAATACCTTAAACGCCTTGTAAAACTCTCGTTGTAGGTTTTTAAAGATTATCCTTTCTTTTTCTTGATCTCTATGAATTATCTCTCCATCATTGTATGAAGAGTTAATTGGAAATACTTATTAAGAAATATGATCTTAAAGTCTTCCCATTCCATCTATTTAATTTTCTCCCTTGGATTAGTGTTCTTAATCAATGTCCACCATTGATTGGACTCTCCATCTATATGATAAATAGATAGTGTCACCTTATCTGTCTCATAACAGTGAATTACATAAAATATTTTATTCATGGAGTTTACCCACTGTTCCGCAACTATTGGATCAGAAGACCCACTAAATGTTGGTGGTCGTTGCCGTATAAAACATTTGATAGCTAGTTGATCCCTCTTTGGTGAAGGAGGACGTTCCTCATTATTTATGATATTATTCCTAACCTGAGATAGTTAGGAAAGAATCTCCATGAAGTTTTTAACTACACCTCCCAAAGCATTTGGGATGTCATTCGAGTAATCGTTGTATTGGACCTCACATGGGTTGTTGGCCTGGTTTATCATGGTTCCCACCATTTTCTAAAATAGAAAAGGTTAGAAAAAACCTAATTCAATGAGTCATGAATAAATAACTTATTAATTTATGAAATTTACACTAAAATCATATATTATGTGATCCCTATATTTAGAAAAGCTTCTTGTGTTCACATTTTTTTTACTTAGTCTCATACTAGAGGTTTTCCCAAGGGTTCACTAATCCTAATTCCCAAATTAACTAAACCTTGCTCTGATACCAACTATAGTGACCCAAATTTTCCTTACATTACTATTAAATCATTTAAAAGATAAAAAGTTATAATTTCACAACAAGGATACAGAGTTTTATTCTCTTGGAAAACTAAGATGATACATGGGATTTACACATAAATATAAACATTTATTTAATTCCTTATTCACTAGATTCTTATTGGCCCTTGAAAAATATTTAGTACACATAATTACCTATGAATATTCATCAATAACAGGTGAGATTAAAGCCCAGTAATAAGATAGATATGAACAATATACCAATGGGTGAGCAATGCATAAAAAAACTTGCATCATGTTCACACATAATTTCACTTCAACTCACAAGGTTCATAACTTTACCCAATGCGTTAGAGAGATTTATAATTCCAGGAGAACCCATTACATTCCAAAATTCATATTATGATATATAATTCCATGATCACTTGTCACATCATAAAATTTTCATTATCATACATGCCACATTGAATATATATGAACATAAATAACCCATGTAAAGGAATGAGTTTTATATCATAATAACACATTAATAATATTTTGGTTCCCAAAAGAAAGAGGGAATACCATAAATCATATGGGAACCATCAACCTTGAGTGAGAAGTAAAAGGTGTGTTTTTGAAAAAAATAGTTCTTTTGGAAAACATTTTGTTTGACATAAACTCTAGTGGAAAAAATGTATATCTAGGAAAAGGTAATATAATGACGAGAAAAATATTTTTAAGGAGTAACTGTTTCCAATGCTTTCTCTAGGTCACGCATCCATCCGTGGAGGATGCGCAGTTGTGGCCCTGCATTCCCTCTTTCCAAAGGTGGGAGACATCCATCTCTTATTCAAGGACATTTTCTCCTTGATCGAAATGGGATGATGGTATGTCAGTTCTTCCTTCTGTGGATTCCTCCTTGGAACTCATCACCTAGTCCAGGTATCCCTTATAGACTAAGACGTTGTTCATGAAACTCTTCCTAGTGCCATGTCTTCATGGATTCCAGTTAATTACACTAGTTATGTCAGGATATTCCAAGGGGTCCGGTCAGGGCAGTAACCTTCGGTCGGGGGATTAGTCTCGTTGGACATCACTGGCGTGTTTGGACACTAGAACACTACCACGTCTAGGTTTCTTCCCCTTACTATAGGGATTCTCGAGGGTGTGGATGCTCAAGGCATCCCACGTCGAATGCGGGGAATTATATTCCATAAGCATGTTTCTGAGGTTTTCCTCAGCTTATCATATTTAACACAGGGTATGCCGTGAGTTTAACGTCTAGCAGAGATGGATCAGAGTGATTGAAACATTGTCTAGAGTGGATCTGATGGGTTCAACCCCTGGAGGGAACACAGATGCTAGGAGATTAATTGGAAAGATCTCACTGGGATGTGGCGGCCCGGGTAAAAATCAGGATGGATGGGGGAGAGTTGAATGAAGTAGAGAGAGAATGAGATGGAACTAACATGAGGGAGATGATGATGTTTTTATCGATCCTTGAAGGGACTTCATATGTATCCCCGTGGTTTGGAATCAAATCTTGTGCAGTTCGATGGGATGATGGGGAACTTGAGGAGGAAACCCACGAAAAATGGATGCATGGATGCGACCCGAAGGAAGTGGAACCTCCAGGTAAGGAAATGACCTTCCTGAAACACATAGGCTTGAGGGAGAGGTCAGGATGAGACTTGGGCGATGGGATTGAACCATAGGGAGACATCCTACATATCCTTATGGCAGGGAATCAAATTCCACATAGTTTATCTGAATATGACTTACCGTCGATTGGGGACTTCAATGGCTTATCGCTGGATGGGGTCACAATGGCTTACTGCTGGATGGGGTCACAACAGCTTACCAATGGATGGGGTCATAGTTTAGTGTCATAAAGGACAAAAGGGGCAAACTATTTAACGTCTTATAGGATGGGGGTGGATCGATGTTGTTGAAACTACTTAAAAAAAGTAACCAAATAGATAGGCAACCTTTGGATATTTTAAATACCAAAGAAAGATTCAAAGAGTACGAGGGAAAAATAAACAAATACTCCCAAGATCTACGTGATGTAGTAGCATCCAGGAGCTTCATGACCGAGCTACACAGCTCAGCTTCGTGATATAACTACATAGATCAGCTTTGCAACCGCACTACGCTGCTCAGCTTTGCGAGCGATCTATGTGGCCGAGCTATGCACGAGAAGATTTTTGATGTCCCTACGCAGAGCATTTGCATTGTGGACCTGCTTGTAATACCTATGTGGGAAAAGATTCTTCATCCAGGCCTCATCTGTGCCTATAAATAGGACACTTGGTCTCCCCATTTCCCCACTGAAAAAAGTGAAAGACTCTCTAACGCTCCCATTGTGTAGCTATTTCGCCTAGATCTCTCAAATTTTCTCAGGTAGTTCTCTAAACTACAAAGGAAGGGATAATTTAAAGGGATATGCATGTTATGAAGTTCTTCCCATTACTCATTCCTCATCCATACCAACGTGGTATATCTATGCACCACGCCTGTGTTCCACACCTATGCGGTATATCTATGCTCCACACCTGCACGATAGGGCAACGCGGGGTACCTACGTGGCATACTTTCACAAGGTACCTATGCAACCTGCTCAATCACCCTTCTTTAAATCCATCCATGGCAGGGTATATCCTTCATTGGTTCCCTTATCCAAAATGGGCTAAGTTTAATCCTCCACCAAAACCTCATAACTTCTCAAACCTTTGGGTAAGGCACATTAGTGTGTCTCCAATTTAGGTTTGTATTTACACCTTCATAGGTTTCCCACATTTGTCCCACAATGGGGTTAGGATTCAGGGGATGTTTGTGGGTTTGTATATCCACAGTCACATGGAATTTTCTCCCAGAAATAGTGTTGGGAAGTTCCTGGTTTGGAGGATGGTTGGTTACCAGCCTCGCCCTTCTCAAAGAGGTGACTCAGGACCTCAGGTATCCAGTAGGGAAGGTAAACTTTGCACTTACCTTTACGTGAAAGTATAAGAGAATTCTCCCTTCCCTACCAAAACCAATTTCATGGTAATCATCCTAGTATAAGACCCCCACCTTCACCCCTTCATCCATACATTGGACCGTTGTACAATGTAAATATAACAGAGGGAAGGTTCGTTGCCTCGCCCTCTTCCACGGTCAACGAACCCTCTTCCATCAGCATGGAAGAAATATTTGGAAGTGTGAAGTGTCATTATTGAATCTTTAATATCCTCTTGTTTCTCACACCAAGAATGACTCACATGGGCTTAGAGATATGTGATGGTTGCAACATGTACACAAATACTCATCCAAATGAACTATGAGAACTCTGATTCCTATTCAAACCAGGATACGTAGGAAGCTCATTCAGGGTTCAAGCTCATAAGATATCCTCCTCAGGAATCCAATCCTAATTCAACCAATTTGGGTGTCCTCCTTAGGAAATAATCACCAAATTCAATCCTCAAATCCTCAAGGAATTCATTTTTTAGTAATTAATCCCAAACTCATCTCTCTTAGAGGGCTATACTCTCCTATGATACTTATTGAACTGCATGGGCTTTGATTCCCATTAATATGGGATACATAGGGAGACTCCTTAAGGTTCAAACCTAACACTTCAAATCAACCATGTTCTGTTTGGGCCATATTCCCAATAGGGTTTGATCCTATTTGGAAACTCATATCCTTTCCATGTTCATTGGGATGCTTTAGCATAAGTCCCACACTAAGTTTCCACTAAGCACCTTCCACTTAGAGGTCCTTATCACATGACCTTAAAAGTTATGATGTTTCCTACTAAGAGGCACTGAACTACGGGGGTTCTAATTCCTTTCAAAAGGATACATAGGAAGCTCATTTTAGGAGAATGATCCCATGATTAAAACAAACCTTCGTCTCCATGGATAACAATAAATTCCAGAGTGCCCCACTGAGTGACTTAAAAAACTAGTATCATCGTAATGATGATTAAAATAATCTCTAATCAGTATATTAGAGGATACCATTTATATAAAACCCCGAATACATACATATGTTTCTATTGATGAAGAAACTTGAATGCATACTGATGATTCTTAATTTTACACAAGTTAATAAGTGATTGAAAACTACAAGGGATACTTATGATATACTTGGTGAATTAATAAGGATTCGTGAAGTTTTTTTAATTTTACAAAGAGAGTTCCGGAATACACAATAATTCCCTCTAAAAGGGTGTGATTAGTCCAACCTCCCATCATCTCGACCAATGCAATTTCTTAAGTATTGTAAAGTTAAGAACATAATGAACACCTACCATTGGAAAACATGTCCTCTTTGGATAAATAACTTTTGGAAGTTTTCAGTTCCATGAATAAATCCAGTGGAAACTTCCTAGAAACAGTGATTCATAAATCTAGAACACACGTTTCAAGAAACTACGAAACAAAAAATGGTTAACCCAACGTGAATACTTAAATAAGTTAACAATGTTACCCACATGTTAGGACCCTATCAATTGATAAATGAATGCCAGTCAAAGTAATTAATCACACACGTATCAATCTGAAAAGATGTTTCTTTAATAAAGTTTGTCATTGTTCTTAGTTTTCCATAGAACTCCCTTCAAACAAAAGAATTACTTTATCCAATACAACATCTGTGAACTTCTCAACTGCTGCTCAAGCTAGATCTCCATCCACGGGAATGAAGTTATCACCAACCAAACATCTTTAACATCGGGTATCTAATGTAATGGAAAAGGAATATCACTAGCATGGTACAATCCCAACTTTGGTGGCTGCTCGACAAGACCTCCAAGTCAAAAATAATACTCGATCATCTGGCTAAAAACGACCAATGATCAAGATGAAAATGGTGCCAACCACCGTCTCCAACTGTTTCCAGTCTTTATCCTCAGAACACAATTATCAATCTATCTTGTACTACAAGGAGGTGGATCAAGAGGTCACTGAAGGACTTAATTCAATAATACAGGAGTCCTTCCTGAGGACTCCCACCAGCAACAGCTACTCGAATCATGCGTTAGGGTATCCCCAACATGATGGGGGTGTTGCATTGGGATTTTTGGCCCAGGTCTCTTAGACCCGGGAACGCAAGGCGAACCGCCAGGGACAATGTCCGGTTAATAGGGATCAGGTTCTCACCTCTACCTACATCGGAAAATCCCATCAATTTAACTTGATGGAAAACAATGAGTGGGCCCATACACCATTCCATCCTGATTTTGCTGCTCAGCAGACTCATCTGATAGAAACCGAACAATCCCACCAGATAAACCCAGTGGAGTACCATGAACAGGAACATACACCTGTTTACAAGTTATCATCTAGTCAGAAGGCCCGTCTGACTGCATTTAAAGAGACCCACAAATCAAATATGGTGGCAACTGGTAAATAGGAACATACACCTGTTTACAATCACTAATTATGTCAGTAGTCTCATCTTCCAGTATTGATGGAATCCCATCAACCACGCTTGACAGAAAATACCAAGTAGGCACATACACCTATGAATGTTCATCATTCCTACCAACAGTCTTGTTTGGTAGCACTCGGAGAAGTCAGTCAGAAAGATCCGACGACAAATATGGGGTAGACCCAACTCTCTACCCCTATGACTAAGTACTGTCAATATCCATTGACAGGAAAAGTAAGATAGGAGTTGGAAAATAGACCTACTCAAAATATAGAATGGACGTATATTCCCATTATGGATGCTGAAGTCACCAAATATATCTTATTAATGGTGAAAGGGCGTACGCAAATCCCTACCCATATTCTGGATGCATGCTAGGATATTTTAACAACTACTTCAGTAGTATCAGGGGAACAAACACATAATCTGTCCCCACACATGGGATGAAACATCGACATGCCATCCTAGAGCAGATACACACCTCTCTTCTAGTCTATGAGGTTCATGGGGCATACTACCCCATATCATACGAACAATAAGATCAGGAACATACTCCCTTTCCAATTGGAGGTAACTAGTATATTCCAGTAACTAATCCAAGGTAGGCACATATAACCTCACGTGATAACCATTTTTTTTTTCAGAAAGTGGCCCCAACTAAGTATAAAAGAACATCCATGAAAAAATAACACCAAATATCATTGGAAAATCAAGAGTCAAGCTGTGATTTAGCTCCACTTAATGATGGAGTTCTTGAAGCCCTCAGAAATTTATCTATTTCTTCTCAAGATCCTACCCTCTCATTACCAAATTTTGGGAGTGGTAGTTGTAGTTCTAAAGTTTCTCACCAGACACTTCATTATGAAGGATTTCTTCGTGAAAATTTGGTCAATCCAGAGTGTCTATATTTGGATAAGAGCCACGACAACCCTCCATGTGGCCAGAATACCAAGGAGCAAGAAGATTTATCCCTTGTTGCAATCCATCATGGTGATCCTCCCCATGATGGAATTCGCTACGAAAGTCCTCTACACCGTAGTATTTTGCATTGTTAAAAAAATTCTATAATTGAAAATGTAGCAATATGAAAGCCCTCCTATATCGAGGCACTTGCAAACACAAGGTCAGTAATGTCTGATGCCTTATCATTTATGGGTGAAACACTTTCTCAGTCAGAAGACATCTTAAGGGAATAATCATTCTTCAAACCTCCTTTGGTTCAATTATCCTCTAATGCAGAGCATCCACTTTGGTCAGAACAAGTGGAGAAAACTCTAGTAGAAGATTATGAAGATGTGTTGAACACGAGGAGACAATTATCTAAAAGAGAAATACCGGTCATTTTCTAGTCTTAAGCAAATTATCAGTTTGATATTGCAGAATTGATGACAGAAGATTGCATTCATGACATTCTTCTCAACTTATGAAAAAATCTTCATAATTTGAAAACTTAAGTATTACCATATGATTAATATAAAAATCATAAAAAGGTAATAGAAGGGTTATAATGCCAAATTGACTTGCCATCTCTTTCAGTTTCCCAACATTCAAGGGTTAAAATACAATAGAGAACCCTTCAACGTGCATATCTTAATGCTCTGAAGAGGCTATGCCAATTAATTTCTAATTCCCCATCTAATGTTCTCATCAGAGGATGGGGTGCATATGGAGCATTGCATTTCATTGCACTCCAAAATCAGAAAAGTATTCCAAAAGTGGTCTCCTGCAATGTTATTTCCCATGAACGACCATAGTCAATAAGTTTTTTATATAATCAAATGTACGCTCAAGAACATACCTCAACCAGTTTTCATCAGAATCATTCCCAATGAAAATAAGTTGTTGAATTACTTCTACATCAAGCCTCTAATAATCTTGAGAATACATCACATTTATAGGATGTCAGGCATTAGAGGATGCAAATATCCGAAATAGAACATCGATATTATGAAATAGGTGATATAAGTAATTGTCAGATGATGCACCCAACTAATGTCCGAACCAAAATCCACAAAATCAGAAGAGCAATTGCACAAATTTCAGCCATAAAAGTTCAATAATCACCCCATCTTGCTAGGCTGGGGGATCATTTAATGCAACCTCCAAATTCATTAAACAATGTTCAAAGATTTGAAGAAGAAGAACATGATCAATCCCAGCCTACAAGGCTGGGGATTTTTCGCATCTACAATCCCCTACTCAATGGAAGTCGGTTTTCTCCTGATTAGGGAATAAGCCACAAGGAAAGCGTACAACTAAACTATCCAATGATTCCCTTCATGTTACTATCCACCAAATAGTTTCAGGGAATTCTTCATATAGGAGAAAAGAGTTTCTTGAAAGACAAAAAGGGAGAGGATCTACCAGAAACACTGATATAATTCAACTAATGCATTATGTGTCAGTGAATGTTATCAATACCATTGTAGAATATCCTCTAGAAAATAAGTCCATTTTAGGGGAATCAGAAGATGAAGTTCTTGTCCACAATATGGTACACACTAAAGAAAATGAAGAATGTGTGTGTACCCAAAATCACAGGCTTACCCAGAATCTATGTATAACTTCAAATAACCAACTCCCCCTCTCCGAAAGGCATCCAAAAAGGGGAAATGAAAAAGTCAGATTTCATCTCACTTTTCTGCTGGAGAAGGTCAATCTCTTTTACTTGAAGAGAGACTTGCACAAAAAGAAGAGGAAATGAAAGAGTTGAAAAGACTCAATACAGAGTTTCATTAAAACAAAATTTATGCTAGACATACTCCCCAGGAAAGTCCTCAACTTGAAAATCTTGTAGGAGCTCCTCAACAAAGAGGATTTGTAGTAACTAAAGATGTAGATATTTAATTCCCTCTGCTGGGTACACAATCAAGATAGTTATCATCACCATCATCAGTGGTCTTACCGGTTATTACACTAGATCAAGTTCTAGTTGCAATACCTACATAGAATCCATCTCATCCAGATATTCCCCAAATACTTATGAATATAATTGAGTCATTAATGACTCAGTTGGAAGCTATGTAGGAATGACGTGCACCAGTTCAGCCTGAAAAGAGAGCTTACCCTGAATGGGTGGATTCAATTCCTCCCCATCAAATTTTGTGAATACCACATTCCTAATTTTTAATGGTTCGGGAGATCCAGAACAATACTTAACACATTTTTTTCCTCATTGTGATCCAATGATGGGAACTTCTCAACAATAAGAAGTATTTAATCTTATGTGTTTTGTGTATTCATTAAAAGGACCTTCTTTTGTCTGGTATAAAAGTTTGCAATCACGATCAATTACTGGGTGGGAAGATCTCCATCATAAATTCCTTCTTCAATTTTGCTCAACATTACAAAAGATGACAGTTTTTTATCTTACCAATTTTAAACAAAGGGAAAATGAAAGAGTTTCAGATTTCATTTCTCCCTAGAAGGGATTAAGATATTCCTTATGTTTATCACTCATTCAAGAAGATTTTCTTCCAATCTGTGTGGAAAATATGCATGATGAATTACGCACACCATTGATCCCAGTGAAATACACAAGAGGGTTTTGAGACCTTACTTAAATCGCTCAACAGATAGAAGACTCTATTATAGAGACTAGGGATACAACTTGTGTACTTCCATTAGTTCTAGGAATGAGAATAGGAATGACATAAGATGCTACAGTTACACTAAAATAGGCACCTGTACCTGATTCTACTTCAAGACCTTCATCATACCAAAGGGATCCGCTTCAGGAGCATCAACAACAATGACCACCTCATAAATATGATCAAAGAGAACAAAGGCAGAAACAATTTGAGGAATTAAAGAATAAAATCTATTCTTTTTGGAATGAGCAAGTTACTGGCTATTTCATCTCATCCTTAGAAAAAAATTTGGTTCAGTTTCCAAGGCCAAAGAATCCAAATAATTATGAAGATAAAGATCAGTCGAATTATTTTCCCTTTTATCAGATGTTGGGACACCCCATTCAAGAGTGATTTGTTTTCAAAGACCTTATGCAAAAGATGGTAGACTCTGGACAAGTGAAATTGAAAAGTTAATCAGCTCAAGTAGCATGTGTTACTGCCACTAATCCATATGAAGAATGAGAATGTAAAGAGGTTAAAAGTAAAAATGTTAAAAAATATGATCATTGGATGATCAGGAAAACTATTAACCGAACTCATGTTATTTTATGAAAAAAGTTGAAATAACCAATTGTTTCTTCTACCACTCCTGACATAGCAAAACCATCTTCATCAAAGGATCATTCCTCAAAGAAACAAGGTGGTCATAAAAATAAAGATAATTCAGAAGAAGATGAGCTCACATCAAGGAAAAAGTTATCCTTAACCTTGGAAGATATCATGCCATCTGTTTCAAAATCACAGGCATCGCCCCACCAAATGGTAGAACTAGAAATAACCTATCAAGCAGAGTCTTCATTAGATGAAGAATTGATCTTTGGTTCTGTAAATGTTATTTATTTAATAGATCCTTATGCCAATGGTGATTGTAATTGTATTGATCCAGAATTACTTGTGCCTAATTGGGGAACTAGAGGAAGAGGCTGAGGTCGAGGATACAGGGGAAGACGTGGGAATTCCAAAAACCATCATTTTAACTCTATCCCTGCTCAAACCATATATGCGGAAGAAACTCATGGAAGAGCCCTTTTGTGAGCTCAAAAAGAACAAGGAGTTTCTTACATGAAAAACAAGTCTAGTTCTGGCACAATTATTATGGAGGACCGATTTTAAGCTACACCATCTTCTTCTTAGCAGATGAATAGACTTAGTCAGCCAAATTTACCAAAGTCAGCAGTATTTCCCACTTCTGTTTCAACTTAGAATATATCTACAATAGAAGAATAAAATTCTAAAGAACCTATGAAACCACATATCCATGCTGGGAAACGTAGACATTTAGACCAAAAGTATGATGTATTGAACAAATTGTCCCAAGTACTGGACAAGTTATCAATTTTGGATGCTTTGAATCTGTCAAAAGATCTTCGAGAAGAACTCATTGAGGCCTTGTTAAGTCCTCATGAATTTGAAACCGAAGTTGTTGCTGCTGAAGTTTACCGTATAGAGAATGATTTTGTATAATTTCATGCATTCATATCTTTTACAGATGAAGATGAAGACCATGTGGTACATGGACACGTCAGACCTTTGTATCTGTCTCACAAGGTCAATGACATGGATATCCGACGAGCCTTCATTGACAATGGCTCCGGGGTCAACCACATTTCTGTTCGTACACATCGTCGATTGGGCCTGACTTAATCTGACTTATCTATTTCGACTTTAATGTTGCAAGGATATGAAAAGAATGAACAAGAACCTCTGGGAAAAATTACACTCAAAAATCAGTTTGGAGATCTTGGGTCTAATTCATATTTTGTGGTTTTTCCTCAAGATACAACCTTCAATATTCTGCTTGGAAGGCCTCAGTTGCATCAACATGCAGCCATACATTCATCATACCACCAATGTATGAAATACTATTTCAATGGTCAAATAGTAACACTGTTTGGTGACAAGGCTCCATTCAAAACATGCGAATCTCAATACATTATGGCAGAGTTTTATCACACAGAAGGAATAAAGTCTATGACCAAGGATATAACCAGAGTTAATGCTTCAAATGGATTGGAAAAATTCCAGCAAATCCATTCATGCATTTGAGTACACATTATGTGTTACCCATCAATCAAGTTGAAAGGGTGAAGACAAATCCATGCACTCATCCAATAATTCCCATAATGTCAATTGCGACAATTGAGCCTGATAACATGAGAGAAACTATTGATACACCAAGCAATGATGGAAGCCTGAATGGAGATGTTTTCATTTCATCTGCTGAACTACAATGAGCCTCTACTTCTTCAATCAAATTTGAATAAACTGTAGTACTGTTAGAGGAAGAAAAAGATGTTGATTCTCAATCCATCAATCCCTCTAAACCATGAAAAAAACTTTCATCTTCAGCAGGTTCAGATATGGTGGCTTCTTCTTCATGATGTTCAAATACTGACTCCTCCCATAACTTTGGGAGTTTTTATTTGTCATCTACCAAGAAAATGGAAACATAAAAGGTAACATGTAATGAATAAGAATAAGAAGATTTCGGGGATGCTCCTCCAGCATTTGAAGAAGGTGTTTCTATAACCACAGATGAACTCAGAGAAATAAATCTGTGTATAAGAGAAGATCCATTCTCCACCATAATTAGCGCATCCATGAACTCTGAGGAGAAAAAGGTGTATACTTATTTTATAAAACAAAATCGAGATATATTTGCTTGTAATTATATGGAAATTCTAGGTCTTAATCCTGATGTATCCACCCATCTTTTGGGTTTTCCAGAAGAACATCAGGGGATCTAGCAAGTAGCAAGGAGAACACACCCAACTCACACCTCTAAAATTAAAGCAGAAGTTGATAAGATTATAAAGTCTAGCTTTGTTAGGGTAGTTCAATATCCCAAATGGCTGGCTAATATTGTCCCAGTGAAAAAGAATAATGGGAAAATTACAGTCTGTATTGATTTTAGAGATCTTAATCGGCATTGTCCTAAAGATGATTTTCCAGTCCCGATTACAGAACTTCTAATTGATGCAACGACTGTATATGAAGCTCTTTCCTTCATGGATGGATATTCTGGTTATAATCAAATTCGAATGGCCTCGAAGGATGAAGAATCTAGAGCCTTTAGAGATCCTCAAGGTGTGTTTTGCAATCGGGTAAAGACCTTTGCCTTAAAGAATGCATGCGCGACATACCAACTTGCCATGCACCATATCTTCAAACCTTTATTAGGTAAATTTGTTGAATGTTATGTGGATGATTTGGTAGTTAAATCCAAAAAACAATCCAATCACTTGGCTGATTTGGAAACCATATTTTGTAAACTTTGGCAACATAATTTGAAGACGAACCCTTTAAAATGTGTTTTCGGGGTAACCTCAGGAAAATTCATTAGCTTTGTTGTACACCATCATGGTATCGAATTTGATCCCAAGAAAAAAAAAATCTTTGGTATGTCACCTCCTCTAAATTTGAATAAATTGAGATGACTCCAAGGACACTTGGCCTATATTGGGCGCTTTATCGCCAATTTTGCAGGAAAATGATTACCTTTCAGGAGATTAATGAAGAAAGGAATAACTTATCAATGGACTGAGGATTTCGAAGAAGCATTTGATATAATCAAGAAATATCTCCTTAGACCACCGGTATTGATGCCACATATTGAAGGAAGACCACTCATTCTCTATGTGATAGATTTAGAGGGATCACTAGGTGCCTTCCTCGCCCAAAAGAATGTTGCTGGAAATGAAAACAACCTTTATTATCTCAGTCGCACTATGCTTGATGTGGAAACTCGGTATTCAAGTATTGAGAAGTGCAGTCTGACATTGATCTTTTCTATTCAAAAATTGAGACATTAAATACAACATCATGACATCTAATTGGTATCTCATAATAACCCGATCAAATTTATCCTCAGTCATCCTATGCTTATAGGACATCTAGCACGATGGGTGGTTATTTTGCAACAGTTTGATATCTAGTTTGGACCTCAAAAGGCAATAAAAGGCCAAGCCCTGGCTGATTTCCTTAATTAGCATCCATCTATGTAAGATACACCGTTTAATACTGAACTTACTGATGAAGAGGTCTTCTCTATTCAAGACAATTCCCAAACATGGGAAATGTATTTTGATGGTGCTTATAGAAGTCCAATAGGGAAGAGACAGGAAAATCCAAAAATCAACAAGGTTGGATTAGGAATAGTCCTTATTTCCCCAGAAAAGGCAGTATTGCCTTATTCTTTTCTGTTATCAGAAGGTGGTACCAACAATGAAGCAAAGTATCAATCTCTCATCGCATGTTTGGATTTGGATCTTCAGGTACAAATGGATCATTTAAGGGTAAAGGGTGATTCAAAATTGGTAATAAAACAAATCAATAGGGAATAATCTATTAGAAAAGAAGAGTTAATAGCTTTGTGTGATTACATCAGAGAGTTAATGGCTGAATTTCCCTCAGATCCGACATTGTCCTATGTATCATGATCAAAAAATGCCCAAGCAGATGCACTGGCTAATGCTGATATAGCACTGGAAGATCCAAATCGGGATGAGATAGTTATCAGCATAACCCATCACCGTGTGGTTTCACCTTTTGTTCAAACCATAAGGGAATAAATTAATGAAATTAGCCCTATTTATGAACTGTATGGTCATACCATGGGATGGAGAACATCCGTCATGGAATATCTTCAAAATGGGATACTTCCACCAAATAGGGATGAGGAGCAGATCCAGCGACGAGTGTCCAATTTTACTCATTATGATAGTCTAGACCACCAAAAGATTCTTTACAAGTGGGGATTTTAGGGAACTATTTTCATATGTATTGATGGAGAAGAGACTACATCTTTCATGAAAGAGGTACATTCTAGAGCTTATGGTGCACACCAATCTGGGCATAGACTCTCTGATCAGATCTGAAGGCTTGGATACATTTGGCCTTTAATGACACAGGATTTTACAGACTTCACAATAAATGTCATCCATGTCAAGTTTATTCCAACTTCATTCATCAACCCCCATAGTTGCTACATATAGCTAAATAATCCTGGACATTTTCCACATGGGGAAAGGATATAGTAGGGACTTATCCTCTAGTCACGACTAAGAAGTTCAAGTATATTCTCACTACTATTGATTTCTTCTATAAGTTGGATGAGGTAATACCTCTCAAGGAAGTCAGAGACAAAAGCATCATTAGTTTTGTGAAAACTAATATCATAACCAGTTTTGGCATCCCTCATACTATTTTGACGGACAATGACACCAATTTTTGTTCTTCTAAAGTAAAAAAGTTATATTAGGAATTTAATATCAAATCCAACCATTCATCTCGCTATCATGTGGCTGCCAATGGAAAGATATAGGATTTCAAAAAAAAAACCCTATCAAATATACTTCAGAAGATGGTGTATAAAGATAAGAAATCATGGCCTGATAAAATTTTGAATGCTTTATGGGATTATCAGACAACTATCCATACTGCCACCTAATAAACTCCTTATTCATTGGTAAATGGAACTGAAGTGGTTTTTCCAATTTAAGAACAATTGCATTCACTTAGAGTTGCAATCTGTGATCAGTTATCTATAGATGAAAGATCTCAGAAATGGTTTAATGAGTTGTAACGATTATATGAGAAAAGATTGCATACTTTGTATCATCTAGAAGTATATCAAAATAGAATAGTGCGAGATTTTAATAAGAAAGTTTTCCTTCCTTCATTCCTCTCAAGAGAATTGGTATTGGTCCTTAGGACTCCAATGATACCAGGAAAGAAACCCCCAAAACATGAACCAAAATGGGAGGGACGTTATTCCATACATAAGGTCTATCCGAATGGATCCTATGATTTAATATTAATGGATGTAGAGCGCATTACATCTCCAACCAATGCAAGATTTTTGAATAAATACTTTGTGTAATTATACCCATTAGTCATCACTTTAAGACTTTAAACTGCACTGTACAATGTCTTTGCTGTAAGACATAAAACCACACAAAAACCAATGTCCTAGTTGGAAGACATTAAACTGTATAACATCTATAAGCATCAATACTGCATGACATTAAAGTGTGTAGTATCTTCGTCCTTGTGGCATGACATTAAACTACATGACATCATATGTAAAACTAATGTTTTCTCTATTTAATGTTAGAAGAATCCATAAGAAAATGTCGTTAATATCATCACTACTTCTTAGTAGTACATGAGTCCCTCTCTTTACTATGTCGGAGTCAGATCTGCATAGAGGCCATGTTTCAAGAACTATATATGGATTGATTCTCATTTTCAATGAGATATGTAGAGATGCCTAAATCTCCAATTCTGGGGCCAACCATAATCACAAAATTTTCTTTTTTTCTTTTCTCCTCCTGTATATGAATTAGATCTATACATAGTATTTCCTCAAGATATATGATTTGTTCCTTATACCATTTCATGTCTTAAGATTTATCATTCTTTTAGAACATATCAAAAGCCCCATTTCTCATATCAAACGTAGTGTGAGTAATGATTGTTTAAAGAACTACGTATGGCTTGATTCTCATCTATTTTGAGATACTTAGAGACGCCTATATCTCCAATATTGGTACTAGCCACAATAACAAAAAACCCTTTATTTCACGTATAAAATCAAATCTTCATAGGGAATGTTTTAAAAACTATGTATGACTTGATTCTTTCCCCAACAAGACATATAGTGATACATGGGTTTTATCCCTTAATCTAGTTTCAATATGTCTTTCCTTTTATATCAGTTCATTTTCATCCTTACCTCATGGAGTTACACTGAATGAAAATATAATACCCATATTCTTCATTTTCATCACCTTTGCATTATAGAAGAAACCCTTACTGCTCCTTGTTTCTCAAACTAAGCATAACTCACATGGGCTTACGAATTGAGTAAATGGATTTTTTATATAAGGTATTTTAATTTCTTATGGGGTTACTAATTCCCTTACTGCATGACTTGAAATTTCATAGTATAATGTCCTTACTACATGAATTAAAACTCCACATTACCATATTCATTCAAAGGAAACAAAGAAAGTCTCTATTTTACATCTGAGTCAGATCTATGTAAAGGACATCAAATTAATGGAGAATATTGATTCAAATATTTCTCATATACATTGAGCATAACCCCTTCCATATCTCACACTCTTAATCTTGAATTTTTCTTTCAGATTTTCATAATATTTCTTACGGTTTCTGGTGACAAGGTTTCCACTATCTGAGAGCTCTTTTTCCTGACTATGCAGTACGTGCCCTTAGGCAGCCTTGCATAAGTTTCCTACATAACAGGACTGTTAGTCAAAATATTCCACTATTTTACGATGCAGTATATTCCCCAGTTGGCCCTACATAATATAGCCCCCCATTAGGGGTTTATTAAGTAATGGTAACTTTGTTATTGGTTATAGTATCTTTTTCCCCTTTAATATTTGATGACAATATACAAGAATATATATTTTTAAAACTGTCATTCAAGTATACTTGTCCCATTATCTTTCTCACAGTCTAAAAGTCTTCAAGACCATGGTTTACACATTTCCCTCATCATGTGTTTGATACACTATGAAATAATCTTGAAATCACTTGGCCACATGTTATATATTGTTTCCATTTCTGGTCCTAGTTGTATGACCTAAAACTACAGACACTATATCTTTTACATTTGGGTCAGACCCTTATACAAGTCATATTCCTCTGATTCTTTGGATATCTTGATTGAAAATACCCTTTACTTATTTAGGTACCTTTCTCCATAAACCTAACTCTATGCTTTGAAAAATCTGAATCTCCATAAACTTTCTCTGACTTTTTGTAATAGAACGTCAAACTTCTAAGAGATCTTTTTCCTGACTATGAAACACATACCCTTAGGTGGCCTTGCATTAGTTTCCTACATAACAGGTCTGTCAGTCGAAAGATGCCACTATTTGACTATGCAGTATATGCCCTAGTTGGCCCTTCATAATACAGCCCCCATAATGGGTTTTTCATGTAATGGTAACTTTGTTCTTATAAAAGACTCCCTCTAATGATTCTAGCCCTTTTACCATACCATTCCTCAATTTCATAAATTCTCAAATCACAATTTACAATTTTCCCATTCATACTTGGATATGATAATATATTTCCAAACAAATTATCAAGAAATTGGGCGAGTTTCGTACTTTTGGTCAGATATAACGGCCATAAATTAAAGACACCCCATGTCCTCACTACATGACTTAGAACTGCACGGTACCAATTTTCTCACTGCATGACTTAAAACTGCACAATACCATGTCCTCACTGCATGACTTAAAACTGCACAGTACTAATGTCCTCACAGCATGAATTAAAACTACACAGTACTATGTCCTCACTGCATGACTTAAAACTGCACAGTACCATGTCCTCAATGCATGATGTAAAACTGAACAGTACCATGTCCTCACTGCATGACTTAAAACTGCATAGTACCAATGTCCTCAAATCATGACTGTTGGTTTAAAATAGCCATTTTTTGTTCTTTAAATTCATTTCCTTGGCAAAACCACCTACTGTGGTTTCAAGTCACCAAAATCTTATTTTCCCCTATCTATCAACAACATAAAGTTAAATTCTTAAAGAGATCTTTTTCTTGACTATGAATCACATTCCCATAGGCATTAATGCATAAGTTGCATATATAATAGGATTTTCAGTCAAAAGATGCCACTATTTGGCTATGTAGCATACACCCCAGCTGGCCCTGCATAATACAACCCCCATAATGGGTTTTTCAAATAATGGTAACTTTTTTCCTGGAAAAGATTCACATTATGTTGATACAAGATTTAAGATTTGGTATCGATAAAAAATCATGGCCCAAGATTCCCCTTGAAAATGTTTAAATAATTTTAAAACAATTCTTATCCACAGTGTTATGTTTGGGATTTAATTCATACTTTACGGTCAAAGCTATTTGGACCCTAAATATTAGCCCTTTACAGTCTAACATGCATGAATTTAAACTTCTAGTAACAAAAGACTCGATACTCATTGGATTGAGAACTTTCAAGGAGAAATCTAAACAAAAGTTGAGTCCCATCTCACTAAATATACATTTTTTATGATTTAGGAAATATTGATAAATAAAAAAAGGTCGAAGGACACAAAATTTATGGGTTAATTCATATAACCCTAGAAATAGTCAAATTATGCTTATTAGGTCTCTCGTCTTAATAAGAAAATTTTGAGCACTTCATTATTATTATTATAATAATGATTGTTTAATATAAAGGAATCATTATCATCATTTACCTTTAATATAGCTATCATGAAAAATAGGAATGAATATTTATATGATTGAAAACAAAATTTCTTTCATTTACATGAAAATAGAGGGCCATCCACAGAATGGATCCTCTCTATCATGTTTCATAATAAACTATCACCATGACTTTTCATTTGTTGGACCACTTTATAAGCTCTATCAGCTGCCTGTTGAAGTTGAGATAGTTGATCAACTCCAGCCTTCTCTGCCAGATGAAGTGCTTCCTTCATAGTTGAAATGGAAGTTATCCCCTCTAACTCGGTTTCTCCTAATTTTTGATTCAATTGATCATGTTTTTTATGAAAAACATCCAATTTTTATTGAAGAGATAACAACTCCTTCGTGGGTTTATTGATTTGTTGGATAATCTCAAGGGATTAATTGTTATGATTTTCCTCCGCCTCAACTATTATATCTTGAAATCACTCAATATTGATAAGTCTTCTAGACTATTCAAAATATTGGTGTAGCTTATGCTCTTGCTCCCATTGGCGAATAGTCTCTTTCTTGGCATTGTAGACCAGTCGATAATTAAAGCCACCATAACCCTACACACAGAATAAGGTTGGGAGTTTTGAAAAATGGGAGGACAATTCATTGAAAGGATTTTTAGAAATAATGCTCCAAATTTTCTACCATGTCTTTTTATGTTCCATGCCAAGAGAATATTGAATCTCTAAATTTGAATCCGAGTCACTACCATGAGGTAAAATGTACTCTGGAAATAGGTCACTTAGAGAGATTCCTTATTCTACTTCCCTTGGGATAGTATAAGCTTCACCTTTTGATATAGGAGATGATAACCCTAAATAATAAATCAAACTCATTATTAGATTCAAATGGAGGAAACAAATATGATTCAGAAGGCTGATTATATTTACCCAACAATAAGTTAGCTACTTGATTGGATTCATCCCATGTATTCTATACTCTAGTGTTTTTAGAATATGTTACTTGAGATAGGGTATTTCCATGAATTTTCTTAGTTATTAAATTTGTAGGCTCTGGAACATCTTTTGATGAAAGATACTCTGTGGGTATTTCCCCAAATCCAGTAGAAGGAAGAAATGGAATACCCCATTATTGAAGATTCTTGGCGACATTTTCTACAGATAAAGTGGCATAAGATGATTTTTTATGTAAAGAATCAAGTTAAAGAACAAATTATGTATGAAAAATGCAAGAATAGGAACCTATGACCTGGCAATTCCTCATGAAAATCCCCAAACTCCTTGATGGAACATGGAATATCAATATTTGGATTAAGGGTGTCTATCATTTCAGTGTATACAGCTGAAAATGTTACAACATCATCACCATTTAAGGTATCATACAATTGTTGGTTAATGCCCAAATTGGATCTGCTAACATTTGGTTCTGTTGGCTCTTCAATTGATACAACAACATCAGGTCCTTCCAGATTTGGGTCAACATCAGCATCTGTCTTAGATTTCCCTAGATCTTCATTCCTTTCTTCTGAAGCAATAAGAATATCAGGGCTAATTATTTCAGTATTCTTTGACAAAATCCACTATGGAATGTATTTAGTTTTACCATGGATTTCCTCTCTCTCAAAAGAGATAGGAGCTAGTATAGCTTAATCTCTTGACAATTTATCTACTAAAATTTCAGATTCATCAGCATGAACCTAGGTTTCCCCTAGGGCTTCTTTTTTGGTCTTAAAGAATCAACTCGTAATCCCTTGAGAGAGGAGAGAGACATAGATCCTACAAGAGGATAAAATGTGGTTTCCAGAATGTCTTGATCAAGTTGTATGCCCTATGGATTGTATAAATACATACTCTTTCGGTGAATGCTTTGAAGAAATATCACTGTTATTTTGTGTTTCTGTTCAAAAGCTTGAGGAGAGATTGAAACACTTATCTTAGAAGGGGAAATTGAGGTAATGGTTGAGGATTATCTGTCACCATTACCCCATTAATGATTATTTCTCCTAAAGAATGTTCTGGAGACTTGGGAGGATCATTCATTGCATCAATAGGAGAACCTGCAGGACTATACTGAGGCGATTCAAGAATCAGTCTGGATCTTCCTTCTCTACATTCAAGCTTCAGAAATACATTTTCATCAAGATTAATGATGATAAATGATAAAGTAGAGTTGAGACGAAATAAAAAGGGAAATACATTCTCAGTATTAACATAAATATCCCACTCCTCCTCAGAGTTGATAATTACCCCTTCACAAACTCTTAAGTCTATCATATGAGATACTCATTTAGATGTTGGGATTTTTTCATCAGTTTCATGTATAAATGTCTCTAACTCCATAATATACTTCTGTACATCAGCTAAGTTATTTTCTGGATTGAAATCTTAAGGTGCCTTTATATCACCAATATCCGACATTCAAATTCAATGATGAAGAAATGCCCAGGCGTCCCTAAGATCACGTGTTACACTCTCCTAATGATGAATGACTGAAGGTTTCACATAATTTGATCTTGTCCTGGTTGATTGTGGAAGAGATTCAACACCTTCCGATTGAAGAACTTCTTCAGACCTTTCATTCTCAGAAAGTTCAATAGATGGAATAGGAATCACTTTTTGATGGCAGTGACTGGATCTCCTAGGCGTTGGAGGTATTGCTTCTCCAGCCTTGGTATTACCCGTATACTTCCTACGAATACATTTTGAGGGCTCTGAAACCTCTGAAATTTCTGTATCATCTCTGGCCTTAGACTTATTTCCACGATTTCCACAAGAAACAGTCATTGTATCTGCCACTTGATATATTCCTTTTATTAGAGCCCCTTGAGGATATGAAGAAACTAAATCTTTAGCATACCCAGCTTCCAATCCGATTGATGCATCTGGTGGAGGTAATGTAATTGACTATTTGGATTCCTCTAAAGTTGTTAGAATCCATAATTATCGTGCTACCCTTGGGTGCTTCTCATGTCTGACATATGTGGATGGGAAAGTATTTGATTGTTGAAGACATCTGAACTAACGAGAAAACCTATATGGGACATAAGACTTGAAAATAATTTCACCATCAATCCTGGTTGATAATACACCATCCCTGAATTCCATCATATAATATCTCAAATCATAATTCTTTTCTTTACCATCATCAATAAATGTTCTAGTTGGTGGATTACCAAAAGGAAAGAAGCTGAATTATCCTGAGACATTCAATAGCTTCAGTACCTCTGTCACGACCCGCCCTCGGGGTCCGTGCCGTGACTACCCCAAGCCCGCCTTCCATAGGCCAGGGGCTGGCGACTAGCACCAAGGCGTAAATCCCAGAAAAAGGGAAGGCATTGCCTTTGAAAGGTAAACAAACATCACAGAGTAAGCAAGCGAAAGTAAAACACTAAGTACAAAAAGAAGACCTGAAAAGTAAAAAGGGGCCGGAAATACAAGCCCAACTGTAAAGTACAACTCGAAAGGGAAAACAACGACTGAAAAGTAAAGCTGCTACGCTGAGATGTCCACTGGAAATCCCACCTGAAGGGTGGGTACAGATAGCTCCTCTGCTCCTCGGGTCCCACCATCCGCTCCGAGTATGTCCCGCCCAGTGGTCCACCTCCGGGTACCGCCTCGTCGTATAGTCCACCTCCAGGTACCGTCCAGTCCTTGAACCTTCGGCTTCTGTCAGCACTGTCCGTCGTCTGCAACCAATACAACGAGGTGCGGGCATAGCCCGTGCAGGGGTGAGTATAACGATACTCAGTAGGGACCCCGAGACCCTCAAGGTCTCACTAAAACCAACAAGGATAAACACAAGAAGATCTTAACAGATAAACCCTACTTAGGTATATGCCCATACATATACCTAAGTTATCAAGTAACCCATCTCAATCATGAGGAAACACAAGGATTGTGAAAACGACGGATAACCACTACCCGGGTATATGCCCATACATATACCAAAGTTAGCAAGTCACCCATCTCAATCATGAAGTAAAAAACAAGGTCAAAAGTCTCAGCTCAAACCAGGATTTTCATTATCGAAACCGTAACTGCTGAAGAGCTCCGTCTCTAGAGTGTACAGTGGTCCTGTCACGACTCCGAGGTACTGCTCACTAACCTAAGACTGCTGAAGTACTCCTCCTGTCGAGTACTGCGGGCCAGCCACCCAAACACAGTAGTGCTTCCCGCCGAGGTATGTCACCCAAACACCGTAGTGCACACCCCCTAGTAGCCTGCTGAGGTACTCTCCGGACGAGCACCGCGGGTCTGCACTGTCACATAGGTAGTGCTCCGTCCGCCATGGGTCTGCACCTCAGAAAGTAGTGCTCCGTCCACTGGGCTAGTCGACTCACTCCAAGTCGAGTCGGTCAAGCAGTCGTCAGGTCTCAGCCAGCTACACGGTCTCCGTACTTCGCACGCTCGTCACTGGGAGGGTCCGCTCCACGAGCTACAGGTCGATACTCCAAGTATCTCAAAGTCCCACGAAGAAGTGTCTCAAAGGTCCGTCTCGTCACAGGGGTCTCAACGCAACAGACGGCGCGTCGATCGGACGCCCGGTCTGTGAGTTATTAGCCTATTCGTCCCAGGGGCCCGGTTGGTTTCGTGAGCGAAACCAATCCCGGCCGTATCTCAACTGTACCCCGAACTCCCATAGGGTAAACTCAAAGGGACCGTTACTCAACGTAACCACCAACGCCGCTGACGGTTCGTCAAGCGGATGTCCTGTCTGAAAGATATTAGCTTTCCCGTTCCAGGGGCCCGGTTGGATTTCGAGTACAATCCAACCCGGCCATACTCCGACTGTATCCAAAACTCGGGCGGAGTATGTCAAAAGTTCCGTCTCATCAAGAGGAAGTCAACGAAACAGACGGCGCGTCAATCGGACGCCCGGTCTGTGAGTTATTGGCATTTTCGTCTCCGGGGCCCTGTTGGTTTTTAAGGCAAAACCAACCCGACCGTACTCCACCTGCGTCCAAACCTCGGGCGGAGTATGCCAAAAGATCCGTCTCTCTAAAATGAACTCAACGCGACTGACGGTGCGTCAATCGGACGTTCGTGGCTCAAGATATGAGCGTTTCCGCTCCGAAGGCCCGGTTGGTTTCGTGAACGAACCAACTCGGCCGAACTCAAAGTAATCCGAAACCTTGAGTGCGATATACCGAAACGACCGTCTCGATCCAAGGATCGCGTTGCCGCTGACGGTTCGTCGATCGGAGGTCCGAGGCTCAAGTTATGGGCCAAAAACCAATTCTGGTTCGAAACGGGGGGGTCCGGGTCCGGGCCGACCCGGCCCGACCCCACCCTGGGCGGCGCGGAGGCCGGCGGTGGCGGCCGGCGGCGGCGGGCGGCGGCGGCGCGGCGGCCGGCGGCGGCGCGGCGGCGGCGCACTGAGGCGGCGCGGCGGCACGCGGAGGCGGCACGGCGGCGCGGCGGCGCGCTGGGGCGGCGCGGCGGCGCGCTGGGGCGGCGCGCTGGGCGGCGCGGCGGTGCGCTGGGCGAGACCCCCGCCTCCCCGATTTCGCTGGGCGGCGCGGCCCGTGCCGCGCCGGTTTTAAGAAAAACCGCCCCCTCACATGAGGGGGCCTGCTTGTGCGGATCCGAGGGGGCCGGCTGCCCCCCTCCTTCAAAGAACCGCCCCCCTCTCTTAAAGAGGGGGGTTTTATTGAACCGGCCGGGGGATTTAATCCCCCGGTTTTATGTCATCCGGCCGGCCAACTGGCCGGCCGGTTTTTACCAACGGGACCGGAAATTCCGGTCCCGCCTTCGACATCCGACGCCGGCGGCCCGGCCGCCGGTCTTCTCTTCCGCCGCGGCCCGGAACCGGCCGCGGTCTCCTCGTCCCGCCGCGGCCCGGAACCGGCCGCGGTGTTCGTCGTCCGGCGCGGTGCGACAGCACCGCGCCCCTTTTTTCCGTGCTTTAATTTCTTTCAACGCGGCGCGACGGCGTCGCGTTCTTGATGTTTCTTCCATGGTGTGCGCGCGACGGCGTTGCGTAAAATAAATGCACGATCAACCGCGTGGTGCGACGACACCACGCCACTTGCTTCCACCCGCAAGAACAAACAAGAACGTTGGAGGGGGTTCGGCCGTGTTCGTACGGTCTGGCCCCCTCACGTTAAATTAATAACGCAACTTTAAATAAACAACATCCTCACGTTAGTCATACGAACCACAAGCAAGAATGAGATAATTAAATATTAAATCAACATCCCCTACCTTGGAATAAGGTTCGAAGATCGTTCTACGTTCCGCGGAAGACGACGTCGCGGAGGTCGGGCGACGCGGTCGTCGTTCGTCAAATTCAACGACGAAGAGGCGCGTCCGAAGAGGCACGTCGTTGGCGAATCCTTGTACGCCGACGAAGGTTGTCCGAGGAAGGTGCGGTGTTCTCTCTCGTTGACACCGAAGACGAAGAAGAGCGGAGCGGCGTTCTTCGTCGGAAACTTGAGCGTTCTACGTCAAGTCTTGAGGAAAGTCAAATAAAAAGGAAACAACGAACTCAAGAACCCCTACCTCGATAGTCGCACGTTGACGGAGTCGTGGAATATCGGTGTCGATTCCTTTGACGTCGGAGGAAGAGTCGTTGTCGATGGCGTTCGTCGCGGAAAACCGTCGCGGAAGAGATGACGCAGAAGAAGTACGTCGCGTCGCGGATACGGCGTCGCGGATGGATCGTGTTCTTCGGCGGAGAAGTTCTTCGTTGAAGAACGACGTTCTTCGCGTTCTTCGTTGAGTTTGAAGAAGAAGAAGAGGCTCTCCAAAAGCTCTCAAGGAGACAAACAAACAACCCAAAATAAAATACGACCACTTCTTATTTTATTATTACAATACACATTAGAATTTCAAAAGTTTGAAATTCAAAAAGGTTAAACTCCCAAAATTAATTAAGTAACTCAAGTTGACAACATTAAATGAAATGAGTTAAAGGGGAGGTTTTGAAAGAATTTGAGGAGTTGGGGTTCGTGTGGACCCCACCTCACTTAATCCTCCCAAGGGAGGTTAAGTGGATGTGGGTCCCACTCCCAACTCCCTTTGGTAGGACTTAACTAGTTAAAAAAAAAAAAATTTGTTCCTCACAAATTTTATTTAACTTAAACTAAAAACCCAAAAACTAACTTTCAACCCGCATCAAACGCAACTCCCAAAAAGGACTCTTTAAGCGAATATCGGCGCTGCGAGTTCATCGGTGCCCTCGGATTTCAATTCCGAGCACCGGATCAAAAGTTAGGAATTCCTGCTCGTTCGTTTACTGAACGTACCCGAGCCAAACTTCGGAAATTAATTCCGGGCACTCCGGGCCTCGGAATCAGGTGCCGTCTGAAACCGCGCTCTTGTAAAATTCTAAAGAAAATTAAGAAAAAAATTTCCTTGATTTTTACGAGTCTTTACATTACTCCCACCTCAGGGCTTTACGTCCCCGTAAAGCTACATCAAAAACTAGGGAAACAAAAGAGGGTACTGAGCACGCATCTGAGCCTCCCGCTCCCATGTGCTCTCCTGGAGATTCCCGTGCCGCCATCTGTTGCGCACAAGAGGAATCGATCGCCCATGTAGGACCCGCTCCTGTCGATCCTCTATCTCCACCGGGACCTCCGTAAAAGTCACCCCATCGTCAACGATGTGCGTCGGGTCGTGCACGTATCTCCTCAGCTGGGATACGTGGAAGACGTCGTGCACCCGGTGCAACTGAGGTAGTAGAGCCAGGCGATAATCCACCTCGCCAATCCTGCTGAGAACCTGGAAGGGTCCGATGAAGCGCGGAGATAACTTGTCGCCTCGGCCAAATCTCCGAATACCACGTCGAGGTGAGACCCGCAAGAAGACGTGGTCACCATCCTCGAACTCTAGTGGCCTCCGCCTCCTGTCAGCGTATGACTTCTGCCGGCTCTGTGTTGTCCTCATCCGCTCCTGGATGACATGGACCTCCTCTGACGTGGCCCGGACCATCTCTGGTCCCACAAGAGCTGCAAGATTTCTTCTTTGCCGATAAGAGAAACCTGGTCTCATCCCCTGGATGAACCACATTCTTTGCCTAAAACAGTCAATCCTAACATGGATGATACTAATCCATACCAAGGATGACGTCGTAAGGCCTCGATGCTACTACTAAGAGATCCAACCGTTACTCTCGCCTCCAAGGGTTGAGTCACACTGTCGGCATCAGTGTGTGGTAACTGGGTCTCCTCCAGTAGATGTCTCACAAGTGAGGGTCAAGTCAACAGTCAACTAGAACCTCTTAGTAACATCACAAAAGAGGACAGGAAAGAAAACATCACAAAGGTATGCGTCTTTTATTATTGCAGCTCATATTACAAGACGCTACACAAAAGCAACATCAACATGGAACTAGAAGTACAAAAGACGTATCCACTAGTTCCTCCCCTGTCCACCTGCTCCCAGAGCTCCAGCATTTGTCGCTGCCTCAACCTCGGTGGCTCCCTCCAAGCCTGCGGATCGAGGAGTCGGACAGTCACGTGCCAGGTGACCCTTTCCGCCACAGGAGTAACATTGTCCGTTTCTGGCACGCCTGGCTCTGACCCCACCTCGGGTGCCCCGCACCACCGGTCCTAAAACCCGAGATCGCCCAACTGCTGGTCTGGTCCTCCTGGACCTCTGCATCATCTGTCTACTGCCCACAGATGACTCGACTTCTGATCGAAAAACACGCGGCAAAGGCAGAATCTCCTGTACACGCTCGGGGTGTAGAGATACTGGCACAAACTCCACCCTGAAGAAGGTCTCAAAGTCTTCCCATGCGAAGTTCATCTCATCGCAAAACTGAAACAAGTGGCTCCACCACCTACCTGCTGCTGCCTGAAGGAGGCTGGTAGCAATGATCACCATGAAGTCTGCCGGCGTCCCCACTAGCCTGAAGACTCTCACCACAGCCTCCAGCCAAACCTCAGCCGCCTGCGGGTCCGTCTCTCCCCGGAACCTGGGTGGCCTCTGGCGCTGGAACTCGTGCAGCGCGCTCAAGCGTCGTGCATCGCCTACTGCTGGGGCTGGTGGCATCGGTGGCCCAACGTATGGTAGTACCGCTGGTGCCTCCGCTGGTGCCTCAACTGCAAGAGGGCCCTGTACCGAAGCCTCGTCGCTCGACAGACTGTCAGCACGCTCATCCCTCCGGGCTCTAGCTGGTCGTCTGAGAAAAGACATCCTGAAAGAAACAACGTAACACGATCAAACGATTATACCTGGTGAGCTGACCTGGTTTGAGCTGTTTTAAGGGGAAAAAACCTTTGAAAACACACACGCAATCAGTGTTTTCGTGCACAAAGTCGGAAATCAGTTGTCAGGGTCCTGGTGTATGGATACGTCGGCCGCCCGCACCAACACTGGACTCCCTGAACTGAAAACCACACTCGGTACCCTTAACACTATTGCTTCACAGAAAGAAAGATCAGAGTCTGCGGTAGAACCGACCACCTCTGATACCAATTTGTCACGACCCGCCCTCGGGGTCCGTGCCGTGACTACCCCAAGCCCGCCTTCCATAGGCCAGGGGCTGGCGACTAGCACCAAGGCGTAAATCCCAGAAAAAGGGAAGGCATTGCCTTTGAAAGGTAAACAAACATCACAGAGTAAGCAAGCGGAAGTAAAACACTAAGTACAAAAAGAAGAGCTGAAAAGTAAAAAGGGGCCGGAAATACAAGCCCAACTGTAAAGTACAACTCGAAAGGGAAAACAGCGACTGAAAATTAAAGCTGCTACGCTGAGATGTCCACTGGAAATCCCACCTGAATGGTGGGTACAGATAGCTCCTCTGCTCCTCGGGTCCCGCCATCCGCTCCGAGTATGTCCCGCCCAGTGGTCCACCTCCAGGTACCGCCTCGTCGTATAGTCCACCTCCAGGTACCGTCCAGTCCTTGAACCTTCGGCTTCTGTCAGCACTGTCCGTCATCTGCAACCAACACAACGAGGTGCGGGCATAGCCCGTGCAGGGGTGAGTATAACGATACTCAGTAGGGACCCCGAGACCCTCAAGGTCTCACTAAAACCAACAAGGATAAACACAAGAAGATCTCAACAGATAAACCCTACTTAGGTATATGCCCATACATATACCTAAGTTATCAAGTAACCCATCTCAATCATGAGGAAACACAAGGATTGTGAAAACGACGGATAACCACTACCCGGGTATATGCCCATACATATACCAAAGTTAGCAAGTCACCCATCTCAATCATGAAGTAAAAAACAAGGTCAAAAGTCTCAGCTCAAACCAGGATTTTCATTATCGAAACCGTAACTGCTGAAGAGCTCCGTCTCTAGAGTGTACAGTGGTCCTGTCACGACTCCGAGGTACTGCTCACTAACCTAAGACTGCTGAAGTACTCCTCCTGTCGAGTACTGCGGGCCAGCCACCCAAACACAGTAGTGCTTCCCGCTGAGGTATGTCACCCAAACACCGTAGTGCACACCCCCTAGTAGCCTGCTGAGGTACTCTCCGGACGAGCACCGTGGGTCTGCACTGTCACACAGGTAGTGCTCCGTCCGCCATGGGTCTGCACCTCAGAAAGTAGTGCTCCGTCCACTGGGCTAGTCGACTCACTCCAAGTCGAGTCGGTCAAGCAGTCGTCAGGTCTCAGCCAGCTACACGGTCTCCGTACTTCGCACGCTCGTCACTGGGAGGGTCCGCTCCACGAGCTACAGGTCGATACTCCAAGTATCTCAAAGTCCCACGAAGAAGTTTCTCAAAGGTCCGTCTCGTCACAGGGGTCTCAACGCAACAGACGGCGCGTCGATCGGACGCCCGGTCTATGAGTTATTAGCCTATTCGTCCCAGGGGCCCGGTTGGTTTCGTGAGCGAAACCAATCCCGGCCGTATCTCAACTGTACCCCGAACTCCCATAGGGTAAACTCAAAGGGACCGTTACTCAACGTAACCACCAACGCCGCTGACGGTTCGTCAAGCGGACGTCCTGTCTGAAAGATATTAGCTTTCCCGTTCCAGGGGCCCGGTTGGATTTCGAGTACAATCCAACCCGGCCATACTCCGACTATATCCAAAACTCGGGCGGAGTATGTCAAAAGTTCCGTCTCATCAAGAGGAAGTCAACGAAACAGACGGCGCGTCAATCGGACGCCCGGTCTGTGAGTTATTGGCATTTTCGTCTCCGGGGCCCGGTTGGTTTTTAAGGCAAAACCAACCCGACCGTACTCCACCTGCGTCCAAACCTCGGGCGGAGTATGCCAAAAGATCCGTCTCTCTAAAAGGAACTCAACGCGACTGACGGCGCGTCAATCGGACGTTCGTGGCTCAAGATATGAGCGTTTCCGCTCCGAAGGCCCGGTTGGTTTCGTGAACGAACCAACCCGGCCGAACTCAAAGTAATCCGAAACCTTGAGTGCGATATACCGAAACGACCGTCTCGATCCAAGGATCGCGTTGCCGCTGACGGTTCGTCGATCGGAGGTCCGAGGCTCAAGTTATGGGCCAAAAACCAATTCTGGTTCGAAACGGGGGGGTCCGGGTCCGGGCCGACCCGGCCCGACCCCCCCCCCTGGGCGGCGCGGTGGCCGGCGGGCGGCGGCGGGCGGCGGCGGCGCGGCGGCCGGCAGCGGCGCGGCGGCCAGGCGGCGCGGCGGCGGCGCGCTGAGGCGGCGCGGCGGCGCGCGGAGGCGGCACGGCGGCGCGCTGGGGCGGCGCGGCGGTGCGCTGGGCGGCACGGCGGTGCGCTGGGCGAGACCCCCGCCTCCCCGATTTCGCTGGGCGGCGCGGCACGTGCCGCGCCGGTTTTAAGAAAAACCGCCCCCTCACATGAGGGGGCCTGCTTGTGCGGATCCGAGGGGGCCGGCTGCCCCCCTCCTTCAAAGAACCGCCCCCCTCTCCTAAAGAGGGGGGTTTTATTGAACCGGCCGGGGGATTTAATCCCCCGGTTTTATGTCATCCGGCCGGCCAGCTGGCCGGCCGGTTTTTACCAACGGGACCGGAAATTCCGGTCCCGCCTTCGACATCCGACGCCGGCGGCCCGGCCGCCGGTCTTCTCTTCCGCCGCGGCCCGGAACCGGCCGCGGTCTCCTCGTCCCGCCACGGCCCGGAACCGGCCGCGGTGTTCGTCGTCCGGCGCGGTGCGACGGCACCGCGCCCCTTTTTGCCGTGCTTTAATTTCTTTCAACGCGGCGCGACGGCGTCGCGTTCTTGATGTTTCTTCGATGGTGTGCGCGCGACGGCGTTGCGTAAAATAAATGCACGATCAACCGCGTGGTGCGACGGCACCACGCCACTTGCTTCCACCCGCAAGAACAAACAAGAACGTTGGAGGGGGTTCGGCCGTGTTCGTACGGTCTGGCCCCCTCACGTTAAATTAATAACGCAACTTTAAATAAACAACATCCTCACGTTAGTCATACGAACCACGAGCAAGAATGAGATAATTAAATATTAAATCAACATCCCCTACCTTGGTATAAGGTTCGAAGATCGTTCTACGTTCCGCGGAAGACGACGTCGCGGAGGTCGGGCGACGCGGTCGTCGTTCGTCAAATTCAACGACGAAGAGGCGCGTCCGAAGAGGCACGTCGTTGGCGAATCCTTGTACGCCGACGAAGGTTGTCCGAGGAAGGTGCGGTGTTCTCTCTCGTTGACACCGAAGACGAAGAAGAGCGGAGCGGCGTTCTTCGTCGGAAACTTGAGCGTTCTACGTCAAGTCTTGAGGAAAGTCAAATAAAAAGGAAACAACGAACTCAAGAACCCCTACCTCGATAGTCGCACGTTGACGGAGTCGTGGAATATCGGTGTCGATTCCTTTGACATCGGAGGAAGAGTCGTTGTCGATGGCGTTCGTTGCGGAAAACCGTCGCGGAAGAGATGACGCAGAAGAAGTACGTCGCGTCGCGGATACGGCGTCGCGGATGGATCGTGTTCTTCGGCGGAGAAGTTCTTCGTTGAAGAACGACGTTCTTCGCGTTCTTCGTTGAGTTTGAAGAAGAAGAAGAGGCTCTCCAAAAGCTCTCAAGGAGACAAACAAACAACCCAAAATAAAATAAGACCACTTCTTATTTTATTATTACAATACACATTAGAATTTCAAAAGTTTGAAATTCAAAAAGGTTAAACTCCCAAAATTAATTAAGTAACTGAAGTTGACAACATTAAATGAAATGAGTTAAAGGGGAGGTTTTGAGAGAATTTGAGGAGTTGGGGTTCGTGTGGACCCCACCTCACTTAATCCTCCCAAGGGAGGTTAAGTGGATGTGGGTCCCACTCCCAACTCCCTTTGGTAGGACTTAACTAGTTAAAAAAAAATAAAATTTGTTCCTCACAAATTTTATTTAACTTAAACTAAAAACCCAAAAACTAACTTTCAACCCGCATCAAACGCAACTCCCGAAAAGGACTCTTTAAGCGAATATCGGCGCTGCGAGTTAATCGGTGCCCTCGGATTTCAATTCCGAGCACCGGATCAAAAGTTAGGAATTCCTGCTCGTTCGTTCACTGAACGTACCCGAGCCAAACTTCGGAAATTAATTCCGGGCACTCCGGGCCTCGGAATCAGGTGCCGTCTGAAACCGCGCTCTTGTAAAATTCTAAAGAAAATTAAGAAAAAATTTTCCTTGAATTTTACGGGTCTTTACAACCTCTTCAGGTCCAAGTTCAGAGGCTTAATACCAGAAAGGTTTTGTAAAAATTGGGTGAGTCGACCATTAGGAACTCTGGTTGAGTTCCACACTGAGTATGAAGAAAAATGTGTTGTAATCCAGCCCCACAACACTTGGAATGTCCCCAAAATTCTAAATGGATCCTTACCACTGTATAAATGAAGCATGAGGTGGTAAATTCTTGGCAAAATAGGGGTTTCTAGCCCAATATACATCCGCTCTACCAATTTAGCTGCAATGATGAAAGTCCCTGATCTTACACCTCCTCCAGATTCACGGATTGAAATATAATAAACACTTAGCCACATATCAATGAAGGAAGATAAGCATACTTTTTCATATAAATTAGGTTTGACTTTATAACCCCAGTTCTTATAATCTCCTCTTTCCAGTGTAGGCTAATATGTGCCTGAATTGCCACAATTATCAGCAGAAGGACAAATAGTAGGACGTCCACAGGTTCGACCTTTCTCTGTTTTTGGTTCTAAGAAGGATTCCATCAATAATCTAGCATGGATATCTTTCTTATGATTGGGTAAATTCATTACTATCTTAAGTAATTAATGGGCCAATGGTGGTGTTCTAGTAACATCACCCCATTTTGAAGAAGTTCGGTTGAATTCATCATACATTTCCTCAAGAATAGGAATTCTAGCTATTTGGTAAATGTCCCAAAGACTAATACCAACTCCACCATGTGTCAAATGAAAGGAATTAGTTTGTGGACTCTATAGGCTTAGTAATTCAATAATGAATTCATTTTTTGTAAACATAAGTTTTCCCTATCCAGACAACTTCGTAGATATGAACGTCTGATAACTCTTTTATGAATTCTAAAAAAGTCTGACATACCCAAAATGCCCACATCCACTCGGGTTTACACCCCCTCCAGAACGAAGGTCCCGGTCTCCTTTCCAACCATTAGATTGATCTGTTTGAGAAGCCTGAAAAGTGGAATCATAACAATGTGGCCTTGGATCTACAACATGATCATTCATGTCTGGAGTGGAACCACTGTGATGAACGATGCAACTAATAGGGATCGTGCCTTCTTGTATTGGAACCCCCTTGAACTAATATTCAAGTAGTTATAGTTGAAATACTGAAGAAACCAATTCTTTGGAAAGTACTTCTTAACATATGGAACATGGGAGTCTTACAAAAGTCCATGCCCATATAGGGGTAAGTATGAAATTTATGGACAGTCATGCGGGTATAGAATCAGACCCTTCCATAGTCCCAGAAGAATACTTTAAACAAAATCATAATAGTCCGGCCCAACGATCTTCATCATTTAATTTTGGAATTATTTAGATTCTTCGGTATGGGTCATCAAATGAGTCATTATTTCCTTAAAAAAAGAAGAATTACCAAACTTTCAAGTCAGTTTTTTTAAAGTGGAAAGTGATTTTTTTTGGAAAAGGATACTTTTCGTATAGGTCCTTCGACAAGATCCTTCGACAAGGTCCTTTGACAAAGTCATTAGACAAGGTCCTTCGACGAGGTCAGTCACGTACTTCCTTCGACAAAGATCCTAGTGCAACTGTATCGGTGAAGTAATTTTGGCATAGCTCAATCGCATCAACAATTTTACCTTGAAGAAATTTCAATAGAATTATGCGAGGGCACAATGCGATGTAGCTGGGCGAACGATCTACGCAATGAGAGATTTCAATTTTGGAGAAAGCACAGGTGAAGAAAAAAATCGCGAAAGGTTGAGACCTATTTATAGGCAACAAAAGACTTACATGTCATGGTTGTGTGCTGCACCTGAGCAAAGTACTTGCACAGAAAAATTGTTCTATTCATTATTCTATCCTGATCTTTTTCCCAGACTTTCACCTTAGGACTTGACCCTCTTTGTATATTTCGGATCCAATCCTAAGGGGGGGCTTTTGTTGACACTAATTAAAAAAAGTAACCAAAAATATAGGCAACCTTTAGAAATTTTAAATCCCAAAGAAATATTCAAAGATTACAAGGTAAAAATCAAAAAATACTCCCAAGCTCTACGCGATGTAGTAGCATCCAGAAGCTTCGCGACCGAGCTACACGGCTCAGCTTTGCAACCGCACTATGAAACTCAGCTTCATGACCGCACTACGTGACTCATCTTTGCGAGCGAGCTACATGGCCGAGCTACGTGTGTAATGATTTTTGATGTCCCCACATAGAGCATTAGTGTGGTAGACCTGTGCGAAATACCGGCGCGGGAAAAATTTCTTCGGCCAGGTCTCATCCGTGCCTATAAATGGGACCCTTGGGCTCCCCATTTCCTAACTGAAAAAATGTAGAAGACTCTCTGAAGCACCCATTGTGTATCTCTTTCACCTAGATCTCTCAAATTGTCTCAGGTAGTTCTCTAAACTACAGAAGAAGGGATAATTAAAAGGGATAGGCATGTTTTAATGTTCTTCTCATTCTTTAGACCTTATCCATACCTACGCGGTATATCTATACACCATGCCTATGCACCGCACCAACACGGTATATCTGCATGCCACACCTGCGTGATAGGGAAATGCAGGGTACCTACATGTAATACTTGTGTGAGGTACCAATGTGGCCAGCTCAAGTACCCTTCTTTAACGCCATCCATTGTAGGGTATCTTCTTCCTTGGTTCCCTTATCTGAAAGGGGATAAGTTGAAGTCTCCACCAAAACCTCCTGAATTCTCAATCCTTTGGGTAAGGAACATCAGTGTGTCTCCAATTTGGGTTTGTATTTCCACATTTGGAGGTTTCCCATATTTTTTTCATAATGGGGATAGGATTCATGGGATGTTTTTGGGTTTGTACATCCACAGTCACATGGAATTTTCTCCTAGAAATAGTATTTGGAAGTTCCCGGTTTGAAGGATGGTTGGTTACCAGCATCTCCCTTCTCAAAGTGGTGACCCAAGACCTCAGGTCACTGGTAGGGAAGGTACACTTCGCACTTTCCATTCATCGCAAGTATAAGAGAAGTCTCCCTCCCATACCAAAACCAATTTCAGGGTAGCCATCCTGGTATAAGCCCCTCACCTTCACCCCTTCTTCCTAACATTGGACCCTTTTCCAATGTAAATATAATAGAGGGAAGGTTTTTCACCTCACCCTCTTCCACAGTTGACGCACCCTCTTCCATCAGTATGGAGGAAAAATTTCGAAGTGTGAAGTGTCATTGTTGAATCTTTCATATCCTCTTGTTTCTCACACTGAGCATAACACATGTGGGCTTAGAGATACATGGTAGTTGCAACATGTACACAAATACTCATCCTAATGAACTACAAGAACTCTAATTCCTATTCAAACCAGGATACGTAGGATGTGCTTTCAGGTCTTGAGCTCATGGGATATCCTCCTCAGGAATGCAATCCTAATTCCACCAATTTGGGCATCCTTCTTATGAAATAATAAGCCCCAAATTCAATCCTCAAATCATCAAGGAATTCCTTTTTTTAGGAAGTAAGACCAAACTCATCTCTCTCAAGGGACTATACTCTCCTATGAGACTTATCAAACTACGTGGGATTTGATTCCCATTAATATGGGATACGTAGGAATCCACATTAAGGTTCAAACCCAACAATTCAATTCAACCCAATTCTCTTTGGGACATATTCCTAATAGGGTCTGATCCTATTTGGAAACTCATATCCTTTCCATGTTCTTTGGGCTGCTTCATCATAAGTCCCACTCTAAGTTTCAACTAAGAACCTTTTGCTTAGAGGTCCTTATCATATGACCCTAAAAGGTATGATGTGTCCTACTAAGCAGCACCGAACTACAAGGGCTCTGATTCCTTTCACAAGGATAAGTAGTTAGCTCATTTTATGAGCGTGATCCCAAGATTAAACAAACCATCATCTCCCTAGATGACAATAAATTCCAGAGTGCCCCACTGAGTGGCTTAAAAACCAATATCATCATAATGATGATTAATATAATCTCTAATCAGTATATTAGAGAATACCATTGATGGAAAACCTCAAATACATACAAATGTTTCTATTGATGAAGAACCTTGAATGCATAGTGCTGATTATAAATTTTAGACATGTTAATAAGTGATTGTAAATTCCCATATATACTTATGATATACTTAGTGAATTAATAAGGATTCATGAAAATATTTTAATTTTACAAAGAGAGTCCTCAAATAGACAATAATTCACCCCAAAAGGGTGTGATGAGTCCGAACTACCATCCCCTCGACCAATGCATGTTCATAAGTATCATAAAGTTAAAAACATAACTAACACCTACCTTTGGAAAGAAGGACCTCATTTGATAAAGAATTGTTGGAAGTTTCTGGTTCCATGAATAAATCCAATGGAAACCGCCTGGAAACAATGATTCTTAAATCTAGAACACACGTTTCAAGGAACTACGAAACAGATGTGAAGGGGGTCGGAACCAATGGATGCTGGGCCTGAACCTCAGGGAAGCTTCATACATACATTTCCTTAGTAAGGATCAAAGATCGTGTAGTTCAGGATGGGTTTGGTGAACTGACGTGAAGGTGGTCGGGACCAATGGTTTGTGGGTTTGAACCTCAGGGAGGCTTCCTATGTACCTTGCCATAGAAAGTATCAAAGACCATGTAGATCAGGTTGGGTTTTGTGAACCGACGTGAAGGTGCTCGGGACCAATGGTTGGTGGGGTTGAAACTTAGGGAGGCTTCCTACGTACCTTACCTTGGAAAGGATCAATGACCACGTAGTTCAGGTTGGATTTGGTGAACCGAAATGAAGGTGGATAGGACCAATGGTTGGTGGGATTGAACCTAAAGGAGGCTTCCTACGTACCTAACAATGGAAAGGATTAAAGACCATGTAGTTCTATAGGATTGGATGCTAACATGAAGATGGCCGGAACCAATTGGTGTTGTGCATGAACCTTAGGGAGGCTTCCTATGTACCTTGACTTGGAAAGGATCAAAGACCACATAGTTCAGGATGTTGTTTGGGGATTACATTCTAGGCTACCCAGGGATGGAATCATGGTCGATGCTTACTCTAAGCCCATGTGAGTCATGATCGGTGTGAGAAAAAAGAGGCAACAAACGCCTGATGATCATGTCGTGGAAGGTGTGTTCATGGGAAGTGGAATGGGGGAGCTTACGCATGGTTAGCGACCCATAGAGGAAATAGGGGATTATGTGTGGTTAGAATCCCAAAGAGGAAATAGGGGCTTATGCATAGTTAATAGCCCATGGAGATGGAGATTGGGACTTACTCTAGGATGAAGGCCCAGGTGGTGACAATTCCTAAAGAGATAGCTATAGGATAACGAGGGCTCTTGTGCCTATCTCTCCTATTAGTCTTTGGCATGGAAAAAGGAAGGAGGAGTTGGGGTACTACCTTTTGCAAGAAAGGCTAGGGGCATACTCTAAGGTGGTTTCCCTATCCCCGCGAACAAACGACACTCCATAAAGATGATCTCATTCCATTTGTGTAATGATTTCACTCTCAAAGAGACCAGTGGGAATGCAGAATGTCCACTGTGGGAGAACCCCGCGTACAACACATGGGTCAAGGTCACAGTTTAACGTCATGTGCAGAGGATGATGGTGGATGGTAGTTTAACGTCCTGTAACTCAGATGAGGTGGGTTCAGTCCGCACCCCTTAGGACTTACATAACTGATACCTCCCCCCCCATCAGGGAAGGGAATGAATTAGAAATGTTGTGGTGAAGGGGGGTTATCAAGTGATCCATTGAGGGGTCCACGTCAGCATGGCTATGTGAAGAAGCAATATCTTTTAGCATGCCTATGCGAAGAAGCACGAGGAGAAGCAACACACTGTGAGGAACCCCCCAAGTGACTTTGAAATCTCTTCATGAAAACATCAAGAGCTACATGGAAAAAGGGAACATGACACAGGTTTGGTGCACATAAGAGGGGCTTAGACATGATACCCTGAGGAGAGGACGACACATGGAGCACGCACAAGAGAATAGGTTGGGAAAAAGATGGAAGGCCTGCATGCAAGATGGAATGATTGCATGCAAGTGGGAAGGTCTGCACACAAGATGGAGTGGTTGGGAGAAATATGGAAGGGTTTCCTTCAAGAGGGAAGGTTGCATGCAAAAGAGAAGGGTTGCACACAAGATGGAAGGGTTTCGTGCAAACTGGAAGGGGATTCGCGCAATAGAGACTGGATGTTGGAGAAAATTGCATGGAAATAGGTTCTCTTGCATGAAAATGACATCAGGAGAAAGTAATTTAATGAAGATCATTCCCAATAGGGCTCACCCTAAGGTGGACCATTAGGGGAGTTGTCACACAAAATCAAATACCTGAAGGCCATGGTGTTTTTTGCATTGTCGCGGAAGAGGTAGTTTTCACATAGCAGAGCGTCGCTTCGTCTTCTCAACCGGCCCCCAAAGGGTGGGAGGAACATTCTATTTTATAGCTGAATTTTTCAGGGGTGCACTCAAGGGGGAACCACGCGCAAACCCACGCTTGATGCCGTGTTGGGCGCACAAACATGTGTTGTGCAGAAGTTCATCCTTGACGTCGGGTTGGGCGAGCAATGGGGCGATGCGCGCAAGCTCACCCTTAACATTTTTTTGGCACACAAAGGGGTGATGTTCACAACTGCAAACTTGATGTTGCTTTGGGAACACAAATGGGAGTGTTCGCCCTTAACGCTGTCTTTGGCATGCAATATTTTGCGCACTGGGATCCGTTTGCGCGCAATCTTCGAAACTTGTGTGCATCTGCCTCCAGGGACCCAGAATCTTCTCTACCTCTCCTAAGTTATTTTGTTTTCTCATTATCATCCTAATGCTAGAATTCGATTAATTTTGGTGTCAACAAATTCCCCCTCATAATCAATGATGAATGGGAACTTGAACGAAGGATTCTGAGGGCACGCTGAAAAAGGGGGAAGCGGCGTTCAGTGCGCGCTAAGCTGTATTTTGCGCGCGTGAACCTATTTTGCACACGTGGAAGGTCAGTATGCACCTATAAATGTGATGAGGGACCCCCATAGGCCCCTATTTTTTACTATTTCTACATGAAATGATATTTTCTCTCACACATAAAAACGGTCCTGATCAGTGTGTAAGTTTCTGCGGCCGACCCCGGGTTTTGCGCGCTGTCCCACATTTTTCATGAAAGATGAAATTCTTGCGCGCCACCTGATATTTTGAGATCCACCTAATATTTTGTGCACCACCTGATATTTTTCACATCGAACTGAATTCTTTCGCACCAACTCCTTAGGATTTCTAAAATTTCTGTTCAACATACTGATGCTGAGAGGGAGGATGCTGCCACTGCGAGAACGACTCAGATGATCACAAACCCTGAGATTATTTGTGTGAGGAAAGATGTGTTTGATAATCAGATGATTTTTGGAATGCTTACAAAATCTCAAAAAGATAATGTTCTGAGTGATATCCTACCTCTATGGAACTCCGACCTTCTCTAAGAGGTGTTGAAACCCGATTTTGAGGCGGACACACCGTAGTTATGGGTGACGCATGAGTATAGTCTTCCAAAATTCCATATTACAAACAACGACCATCCTTCTAGGGAAATGTAGAACACATCCATCTATGTCCTAAATCTGAATAATGGGAAGATTGTGGGAAGCGATTCGATTCTGGAGTAATCTCCCACTATTTATGAAATTACCTTCAGAAGCAGCATTATTGACGGGATGAAAGGTTGGCAGGAATGGGATTTTAGATCCGAGGGAAAATTTACCAATGAATGGGAATGAGTGTACTAGGTATGTCAGACATGAAATGAATTTGGGAAAGAGCTACAGTCTATTGGGCATTTTGAGTCCATATGGACGTCCCAATTTCAGTTCTACTGACAGAAGGACTTGGAAGCAGAGCTATTCCGTCATTGGTCCCCTGATACCAACACCTTCCACCTCCACCATGGGAAGGTAGGCATCATTCTGTTTGAATTCCACTATATCGGGGGAATCCCCATGTAGGGGTACCAGTATGACAAGTTCTTCATGACAAGGAATTTCTGGGTGAATAGAAAACACACCCCAATCCTACTGTGTCACCTACTAGAGCTGGATAAGGAGGTGCTAAAAATAAAATATATCCTGAAGTACATATCCTATTCGGGGTGGTTTAGCCTTTTCCTTACATAGGACATTACTATAAAGATGCCATGCCAAGGGAAAAAATGCTCGAACACATCTCAGAGAGGGAATGTAGGATCATACAAGAGGGTTCTGGAGACGAGAGATTATTGATTGTGGGGATTTCACATTAATGAAGGTTGATACCCGAATGTGAGATATGCTGGGTTTCTTGCCACATCCCTAATAGGGTGGTTGTTTCCAGTGAGGGACATAAGGATGGGGGTCCGCCTAGGTATGCTAGTGATGGCTGAGATCATGGCGGCGAAGAACAAGGTCAACCTGGGGGTGCCAGTGTTGGCCAGTCTGTATAGCATTCTGGGACATATCTCTAGGGGATGTACGCCTAGGAGGATATGAAGACCATTCCAAATTCTTCATGGCTATGTCACAACCCACTATGGCAGGTATGAATTCCCGAATACCATTAATCCCTGGTAACAGTATGCAGCCATCTCTCTTGAACATTGCTGGAATTCACCCACCAACGCTCAGGGACGAGGGGATCAAGGTGAAGATCGAAAACCACACACAATTTTACTGCCACCCCTTCTGAACCCCAGTTGGTCAGATGTTAGATGATGGGTGGGGGCCATTAGAGCAGAGGGATAACCTAAAGAGAATCCAAGGTGGCGTACTAGTAGCCCAAATTGATAGTAAAATCCTTTGAAAATCGTACATGTCGAACAGGTTCTCCAGGTAGTTCGGGTAAATGCAATGGATGCCAAAGAAATTATATAAAAAACTTTGTGAAGAAAGACATCCTTGCTTTCTCTGCCAACTGTGACTTATGTTCACGATGACCAGCTTTGGCGAAGTCATCACCCTCCCTCCTACTGATGTCAGTACATGCTGTTTAATAGAGTATGTCGAGCACTGGATGAAATCATATCCCGAGGTGATTTTTTGGAAGCACATCCGGCTATTCAAGGCCGCCAATGCAGAGCACAAAGAGAAGGGAGGTGGATGAGGTATAACGAGAGATGTGAGGAAAATAATGGGTCAGGTGGCTAGCATGGCACATTCCTACACTTCATTGGAAGGAGAAACGCAAGTCGAGGATGTGCCTCCCCCTTATGGGGAAAGGTGGTCTCGCATGTGGCCTTGTGGGCCAGTAGGGGAACTTCTGGGAAAGCAACTCAGGCACCTCCTGAAGCCGTCTGCCAATGCCATCTTCCCCTTTATCTGGTATTCATGGAGAACATTATGGGGGTCTATGTCTACTAAAGAATTGTGGCGGTGGTTGGTACACACCTGGCTCGATCTGCCAGACATACGAAGCTTCCAGATGAAGGATATGGTAAAATTTAATCATCGGCATGCATACATGACAACCATGGATATGTACACATTCCAGCGGGGGTGGTATGAAGAACCATAAATCCTGGTGAAATTGATGCTTGACCAGGTACATGACCCAAAAAATTTACCATCCAAGGATGAAAGTATAAAAGAAGAATAATAATAATAAGAAGAAGGTGAAGAAGATGGAGGTGAAGAAGAGAAGGGGACCAAATTGAAGGTCTTGGAGGTGAGGGGACTTTAGAAGCTCCCGCTCACCAGATGAGATCATAAGAGAGTGGCAAAATCATAGGTTCCGGTGCAGAAATAGCATAGAATCTTGAGATAAGTTTAAACCGTCTCTCCACTGGCCTTTATCTTTTCAAAATCTCGATCTATCAACTAAATTATGTCTGGTTTAGGAACACATGGGCGAGGGTTCCTAGGAAGCCTTCCCCACAGGGGATGAAGGTGCATCTATGGAGGCTGGGAAGCACTCTTGGGAACCTTTCCTCAGTAACAAGCATAGTGGGGTGCCGATTATGGTTGGATTAGGAGAAAATACACCAAAATAAGATTCCCCTGCCATCCCCACTGTTCAATAGGAGTTGATGCTGGTGATTGAGCTGAAAAGTGCCAAAGGCTCTCCTATGGTGGCGACCCCCACCATGACACAGACATTGGACACTGACACATAGGCTCCCATAAGTCCTTTTTTCATTTTTTCTCCTCTTTTCCAGGGAATTCATCTAATCAAGATACTGATTCATGATGCAGTGATCACAAGGTTGGAGGCACGACAAACCATCAAGTCTGGGACATCTGCAAAAGTCCTTCCAGTAGCTACATCGACCGTTATAGAAGCAACCATTATTGGTGGCCCTACCCAAGTAATTGATGAGCCAAAGATTGTAGTGATGGGGGGTAATAATGCCAGGGTGGAGCACTAGCTTGACGAGAGTGAAGTCGCTGACGAGGAGGGAGTCCCCGAAGAAGACCCTACCATTGAACCCCTTTCCACTTTCCGCAAATACAGGCCCACAAACCTCGAAGAAATCAACGATTCCAACTCAGATGTGGCTGAAGAGAGCCATATAACATGGTGTAATGTGTGGAAGTGAATCAGATGCTTTTTCAGGCAGCCACAGGTGGAATTACTAAGCAATATGGGGTTACTCGTTACCTTGCTCTGCATTCTCTGCACTGGAGGGGTAGATGCCAGTCATTCTCACGTGATGATCCATGATTACATGGGAGATAGGGTATGGGAGGATAGCCAACGTTCAGATGTTGCCTGGTGCCTGGAGGACTCAAATAATACTCAGGCCCTCCTGGTGTCTGAGTAGGAGGTCCAACGCCTTGAGGAACAAGTGAAGGAAAGGAAGGCATTCATTGCAAACCAATCTGAGCTTATTGAGTGATTGAAGGCCCAGATCGTGGGTGCTCAAGAGTAGAAAGCTCAGGAAAATCACCAAATGATTGAGCTCCAGACTAAAAAATCATGGCCACAGGCTAGGGAAAATGAATTACACCTTTATGATGCTATCAAAGAGAAGGATCTCAGGGGATGGGAAGCGATGCTAGAGGTCACAAGTCGGAAGGTGGAAGTGTTGGAACAATCCATCCAAAATGTTGATCCTTAAGGGCCTTGTTTTGGCTGACCCCCTAAACTTATCTTTCTTTATGACTTATAACTCTGAACTGTATGCATGAAAGAACTATTTTCTTGTTTATTTTAATGCACTTCGACCATAATCCCAAAATAAATAGAGATCCATTCCTAAGCTCACGTGGGTCATGCCCTATGTGAGAAACAAGGGATGATCATGCTATTAATCCATTTGAATGTGGGAGTGACAATCATGATTTGGACACCCAGGGTAGAAAAGACACTTTTGGGCTTCTGAAAAGAAAGGGGGAGACCTTATTGGAGAACAAAGTCATCCAAACAGTCGAACTGTCACTTCCCCATAGGCTCTAGTGCACGAGCGGTGTAATACTAGGGGCATTAGAATCGATTCAAACATAGGAGAGTGGGAAGTGTGAATCATGATACCCAAAATTCAGAACACTATAGGTATGGTGTGATAATAAAGGATAAATGTTGAACATGTTAGAAACACAATATCCTTATTGTTCTAGACTTGAATGGGGATATGAAATGAGGGACGACCACTGACAATGTTTGAAACATGCAGCCTGACTCAAAATGATTCCCATTAGTCTTCCAGAATATTGGCCCAGGATAGTTGGCAAGCCATATCCCAAGCATCCATACTATTAGGGGGTTCTTTTAGACATTAAAGAGGATGAGGGATCAAATAAAGGGCACGCAAAGCATGGTGTGTGGATTGATGGGGTTTTTGAATGGAATCAAACACTCTTGAAATCATGCCACCATGGTGGAAACACATTAGATGGGTGTATCTGTCTGATCAGGGATCAAACATACTTTTGAATAGGACCTGTTTGGTAAGGACCTGTAATGACATGTAGATTTACGTCATACCAATAAGGACGATGGACACATAGTTTAAAAGTCATACAGTGAGGACGATTCCCATAGTTTAAAGTTCAGACTGCCTAGACCGAGATCAGGCCTGAGGGGAGAAAAGGGTCAATGAACCTAGTTCTAATCCTGAGGTGGAATGTATGGGTGTCACTACATATCTCATAAGGATGAGAATCAAGACAAACATAGTTCTTAAGCACGACATGGTCATAGACCAATGCGGATAGGGGAAATACTTTATGGAGAGGGATCTGATGCATCCCATAGTTATTATGGGGAATTCTGAACTTGATCAGGGTAGAGCTGCAGTTTAATGTCACGCATCGAGGACATGTGGAATCGTGCATTTTAACATCATACGATAGGATAAGGAGTGAAAGGGAAGATCCCAGGAAGGGAGTATGTGGTGCAGTAGCTATAAACCCAATGTGAATGAGGACATGGAGTCCATATCACACCACGTATCCCTGGAGGAAGTTCTTTAGGTCAAGGGACCAAAAGTGAAAGTTAAGTTGCGCCCAAGGCAAAGTGGCCGAGTGGTCCTACGTACCCCAGGAGGATGGGAATAAAGATATACATAGTTTTGAGAGTATAGTTTAACATCATGCGGGAAAAAAGGAAGACATGTGTGGCATGACTACTCCAGTACACTTCCTACCAGAACTACTAATCCCACGCGAGTCATGCTTGATGTGGAAAACAAGGAGTAGTGGTGGGACTTTCCTAGCACAGGGAGACTCATGGAGGGGCAATGGGATGCTAGGTGAATGACATCCCAATGATGCTGACCCACCTATACAATGAACCTAGATGCACGAAAGAGTAAAGCTGAGTATGTTGGAATTCCACTTGAACATAAGGAAGTGGAAATACGTGAATCATGATGCTCGAGATCTGGACCACAATATTGGTGGCATGAAGATAGAGGATAACCATTGACCATGTTCGAACCACGATATCCATTTCGCGTTAGCCTAATATGGGGATAGACAGATGAGGGTCGACCGCTAACCATGTTCAAAACATGGGACCTATCGTAAAGTCGTCCGGGGACTTTAGGGATGTTGGCCCAAGGTGGTAGGTAAGACAATGTGGAATGAGACCAAGAAATAAAGAGGATCCATTCGGATGTCTAAGAAGATGGGGATCCAAATAACAGGCTCATGAATCTTGGACATGGAATGAGGGGAATGTCCCCATGAAAATTCCACACTTTGGGCTCTTTGTCAAAACGCATTTGAATACAACTATAAGACGTATTAGATAGAGGGATTTGATTCCCTTTCCAAGGATAAGGGTCCTTGGGTCGCATGCTCCCAAATTAAGGTCCTAGGATGGGCCATTAAGGGGGTCCTGCTTTAATGGACTATGCACGGGGCGATGAAGTATCCAATTGTGATGCACAATTCCCATAGGGATATCTTAGTTTAGGGTCATAGAACTCGGTCCAAGTTGGGAAAAGACATGGGAGGCACATGGTGCCACTTTCACAAAACCCAACGCGAATGACGACCCATGAGGTACTCACTACACCACATGTTCCCAAGAGAGTTCGAGCCAAGGGGCCGAAAAAGAGGACATGATTTTAGATTATTGGGGATGGACCTAGGGACAATGTGTCTGGATGTTCCTACATTTCCAATGAGGATGGGAATCAAGCCATATATAGTTATGGAGGAGTAGTTTAACATCTTGTGGCAAGGACACAGAGTGATCTTAGTTTATGATCATAGAACTGTGACCAGAGATGGTAGGGAATGCGGGAGACACATGGTGAGGTAATTATGAAACCCGAAGTGAATGAGGACCTAGATTATAGATCACCATGTGTTCCTTGGGGAGGTTTTAGGTTGAGGTACCAAAAATGAAAGTTAGGCTGGACCTGAGGCAAAGTGCATGGGCGTTCTTATGTGTCACAAGAGGATGAGAATCAATCCATATGTAGTTCTAGGAATGGCACGATAAGATACCAGTGCTAGAGATAATAAGGTTGTACAGGTCTGGCCCTTGCACCAAGATAAGAAGTATTTGATAGATATTTTTTGCCTTTTAGGATGAATGGGAACTATTTTTTTTTTGTGAAGCGATGAACCTAGGATAGAAATTCCAGGCATCGCCACAAGAATCAATCCATGTACAGGAATTTAAAAATGGTATGGTGTGTGACCGAAAGAAAACATGATGTCCCCTCAAATGAGGACACCACAATGTAGTTCTGTTTTTTCGTCGTGCGGCTAGGACGATAATGTCACAGTTTAGGGTCGTGTGATGGGACCAACCATGCATTTTAACATCGCTCAAGTTTAGAAAAAATAGTTTAATGTCATGTGGGACAGGAGAGACTAGTTCTCAGTCGAGTTCTCAGTCGAGTTCTCAGCCGAGGGGGCCAGGAAATATTAGAGAATATGGGACAGGAGAGACTAGTTCTCAGTCGAGTTGGACCCAATAAAGAGATTCCTGGTGTTCCTACGTATCCCAAGAGGATGGGACTCAATCCATACGTAGTTCTAGAGGTGCGGTTTTACGTCATGCTGGAAAAGGGACATAAGGTAGGAGGGACTATCTCCTGGAAGGGGAGCACGTGATGCAGCAATTGTAAACCCGATGTGAACGAAGGCATAAGCAGACACACGCCACATCACACAGCTCTATAAGAGTGGGGGCCTAAAGAAAAAAACGTAAGAGATATATTAGTGAGACTCAAAATGGACACAAAGACGGGATATCTAGGCATTCCTACATATCCCATGAGGATGGGAATCAAGATTTACATAGTTCTAGGAGAGATCTTAGTTTAAGGTCTTAGAGATCAGACCATGGAGAAGAGGAACTCTTCCAAGTGAGCACATACCCCGATATGGTCCCTAATCCCACGTGAGTCAAATTTGATGTGGGAAATAAGGGTGGAAGAGGGTTTTTCAATACCTAGATTACATGCCAAAGGGAAGTCAATTCGGAGTCCTGAATGATGCCTTACAGCAGCTTTGTCCTCCTGACGTGCAAATGAGCACTGAGGGATAGTACTGGGAGTGTTGAAATTCTATTTGGTAATAATGGGGTGGAAAATAATGTGAATCATGTAATCGATATTTAAGGCTTGAAGGGGCAGGCATGAAAATAGAGGATAACTATTTACTTTGTTCGAAACACAGTATCTATATCGTGTGACCTAAAATGGGAACAACAAATGAGTGTCGACCACTGACCATATTCAAAACATGGATTTTTATCGACTTGTTTTCTAAGACCCTCAAGAACATTGGCCCGTAATGGTAGGAGAGCCCTTAGGCCTAGCATCCATGTCATTTGGGGGTCCCTTCAGATGTGAAAGATAATGAAAGACCAAATGAAGGGGAACACGAAGCTTGAATGAATGGGTGAATGCATGTCCAAGTGGAACCCAACACTTTAGGCTCTAAACTAGAGTACTCTTGGGTACATTGGTGAATCACTGACGAGGGTCGACATGCCTAAATTAGGGGCGACCTACTCAAAAAGGATGAGTATAGGGAAAGGGAACGAAGGGTGCTCAAGAGAGGGAGGAATGTGGAGTGGTTTTTATAAACACAACGTGAATGATAAACCTATTCATACGACACCGTATACCCCTCTCCTGGAATAATGCAGGCAAAGGGGCTAAGATGATAGGGAGGTTTTTTAGTATTATATGAGGATGAAACACGATTTATCGTGGTGCAACAAAGACTCAAATAACGGAAAGATACCCCAATGAGGGACGTGTATGACATGAAGAGTAACCCAACGTGAATGAGGACATAATCCCATACCACACCGTACAATCCTAAGTGAAAACATGGGCTTGGGGGCCGAGAAGGCCAGGCTACAGACAAAATTTCATAGCTAGCATGTATTTTAACATGTTTTAGTAAGGATGATGGTGATCATAGTTTAAGGTCATCGAGATCAAACAAGAGATACCTAGTTTATTTTCACAAGCATGGGATAGAGAGGACGAATCACCGAGCCTATGGAAGACCACAAAGAGGAAATGATGATAGAGGAAAACTATTTACCATGCTCACAGCATAGTATCAACCCTTGGGTGACCAGAGTTCGGGGAAAATAATTGAGCATCGACCATTGACCATATTCAAAACAGGTGACTTGTATCAATTTTCCATCCGTAAGCCTCGAGGAAGTTAGACTGTAATGGTATAAGAACCCTGGTCTAAGAATCCATGCCATTCAGGGGTCCTTTTAGATATAGGAAGTGATGGAAACACATATGATGGGGCTCGCGAAGCATGGTAGGGCCGGTGCTCACAGGAAAAATGATAAATGAAGAGAGGGATATCTCAAGGGGATATGTGTGGCATGGAGAAATAGCCCGATGTGAATAAGGACGCAAGTCAATACCACACCACACAATCTCAAATGAGAACTCGAGCCAGGGGGCCAAAGGGGTCGAAGGACCTGAGGCTGGGTGTCCCTGCCAACTATAGGCACATGACCTATCATGCGGGAATTTCCTCATCATAGCTCCTAAGGCCACATGAGAAACACTCAGTGTGGGAAACAAGGATTAGGACTAGGCTCTCCCCATCACAAAAGGGTCTGATGGTTTGAATTACACTCCTGATCGAGGCAGACTGAGGTTTGAAAAGACGAAGGGGTGGAATAAACCACTACACACCAAATAAATAGTGGGGTGTGTGGAGCATAAATGTGCCCATGCAATTTCAAATAAAGATAGAGAGCAGAAGAGGTAGATATCTTCAGGGGAGAGGGATGCATGGCGCGATCATGATGAACTCGGCGTAAATGAGAGTAAAATCCTGCACCACACCATGTGTTTCAACCCAATGGGAGGTCCCGAATTTTGGGGTTGGGCCTATGGATGAATTTCTTGGAAGTCCTACATGTCCCATGAGGATGGGAATAAAGCCATACATTATTCTGAAAGGTCCATTCACTTTAAATTCATGTGGTAAGGATGTGGGAGGAGAGAAGAAAGAGGGAGGGCACATGGTGAAATCATCGTAACCCTGACATGAGTGGGGCCAAAGAAGCCTATGCGATGCCAGGTGGGATCCTCCAAAATAACTATGCCCAAAAGGGGGTGTCAAAAAAGAAACTGGGGATGGACTCAAGAAGAAGTTTCTGAGTGTTCCTACGTATCCCATGAGGATGGGAATCAAGCCATACGTAGTTATTGAGATGCAGTTTAACATCTTTTAGTATTTAAAACAGTTTAAAGTCTTGTAGGACTGGGCAGTTTAAGGTCATGGAGGACCCTGTAGTTTAGGTTCATTTGGGAACAAAATGTCTAATGTCATGCAGGACCATACAGTTTAAGGTCATACTAGACCATACAGTTTAAGGTCATGATGAACTCTACAGTTTAAGGTCATGCTGGACCATACATTTTAAGGTCACACTGGACCATACAATTTAAGGTTATGCAGGACCATACAGTTTAAGGTCATGATGGACCATACGTATCAAGAAATGTATTGCTTGAGGAACATGGAATTGGTGGGAGGAGTTATATGCTCACTATCCCTGGTAATCAGGGAGTATGCTCCATTGGATTAATCCTTTGGAACAATGTAAGTTCCTTCCCATTTGGGCTCCAACTTATGTGGTTTCTTGTCGGGTATCACTGGTGTCTTCAAGGCCAATACCAAGTCACCTTTCAAGAAAGAACGAAGGTGAAATTTTTTGTTGAAATCAATAGCTATCTTGTTCTGATGCCTTACCAGGTTGTGCAGGGCATGAAGCCTATTCTTGTTAAGTGCTTAAAACTCAGCCAGACAAATTTCAGCCACTTTATTTGTTGCTTTCTGATCATAGAAAGCTGTGCGCAGTGAGGGAAATTGAATCTTGATGGGCTGGATGACCTCTGTCCCGTACACCAAGTAATATGGGGTCATCGGGGTGGAATTTCAAGTCATCATCCGATAAGACTAGAGGGAATTAGGGAGCATGTCCAGCAAACTCTTCTTATTTTGACCAACCTTTTTCTATAGAATGTTAGAGAGTGTTTTGTTGAATGCCTTGATCTGTCCATTTGCTTGCACATGATAGTGGGGGGTATGGTTAGAATGAATATTGTACTTAGCGTACAATTTCTTCAGCTCAACAGCCTGGAAGTTTGTGCCGTTATTGGTGAGGATGGTGTGAGGGACTCCAAATCGGTAGATGATGTTGGATCTCACAAATTCAACGATGGTATGGGTCTTGACCTCCTTGAGTGGAACTACCACCTCCCACTTGGTGAATAAATCTGTAGCATTCTAGATGAATCTGCATTGGTGAGCTATTGATGGTGGATATAGTCACATGACATCGAGTCCCCATACCGCAAATGTCCAAGAGTACATGGTGAAGTGGTGAGGCTCTGGTGTCCAATGCATGAATTTAGCATGAATTTTGCATGTATGGAACCACTTAGATAACTCGATGCAGTCATGGATCATAGAGGGCCAAAAGTACCCCAATCTCTGGATCTAGTGAGATAGTTTTTTCCCGGTCTGATGATCCCCACAAGAACCGGCATGAAACTCCTTCATGACTTAGGAAATCTCAACTCCTTGAATGCAAAAAAGGAGAAAACTCTCAAAACCTCACCTATAAATGATCTGCTCATGATGAGGACCATCTTGGAGGGTAAAATGTAACACACGACATCGAATTCACCCACGCTCGACCTGATCTGTAGGGAGATTACCATTCTAGAGGTACTCAACAAATGGGACTCTTCAGTTGGGAGTCACTTCAATCACTACATCTAGGGGACCTGGGGGTCCTAACGTGGAGCCGCCAGTGGTAAAGTGGTCCACCTATAGGTTGTCATCATCATCTGGAGGTACATGAGCAATGAATCTCCGGTGTGCCACATGGATAATCAGATCATCCTACTTGGGCTCTGAAAGTGATGCAGCTAGGCCTGCTAGGGCATCAACTCAACCATTCTAAGATCAAGGGACATGAGTAACTTCTGGCTAAGATGGGAACTAGGCCATTAGCTAGAGAGTTCTCTCCAACAATGATACAAGCTCTGGCTTTTGGAAGACATATTCACTATTGATCTTCTTGATGACTAGTTCAGAGTACCCTTTCACATGAAAATGGGGCACATCAATCTCAAAGGCCATCTTGAGGCTAGTAATGAGAGCCTAATACTCTACCTCATCGTTGGTGCAGCCCTCTGATATCAGGAATCAATATGGCAGAATGGCTTGTTATGGGGTAATGAAGATGATACCCGAACCTACCATATTGAGTCTGGGATCATTGAGCCTTCTGCCGGTGGGGCTCTAGGAAGCACCCTCGATGTGAAGTTTCCAACATGGGATGGCATGATCCACCGAGATAATCGCTTCATCAAGTAAATCAAAGTCGAGGGACGGGTCCATAGGAGGTGGTTGGGCGGAATGATGATTTCCAATGCTTTCCCATTGATAGCCTTCTGAGGGACGAACATGATATCAAACTACTGGAGGATTACTGCCCACCAAGCTAGTTGTCCTGTCAACATGGGCCGATTCAGGATGTACTTCATCCGATCTACTTGGGACACCAACTGTACCTCATGGTACTACAAGTAATGCTGCATCTTCTGTACTGCAAATACGAACGCAAGGAAGCTCTTCTCGATAGGGTATTATCTGTTTACTGTATTGAGGAACATGATACTGAGGTAGCAGAGGTTGTTCTCTGTTCCCTCATTGTTCTTATAGGCGAGAATGGTGCCGAGAGATCATTACAGGGTGTCCACATAAAAGACCAGTGGATTTTTGAAGATGGGTGGTATTAAGACTAGTGGCTAAAGCAGATACTTCTTGATTTTCTCGAACAAAGTCTGACATTCTTCTTCCCACTGGTAAAAAGTTCCTTTCTTCATGAGCCGAGAAAAGGGATTAAAATTTACATCCAAATTTTCTATGAATCAGCGTATGTAGGCCAGGTGGCCTTGGAAGCCCCAAAGTTCTTAGATGTTTCTTGGGGGAGACATCTAGATGATGGCTTTGATCTGCTCTGGGTGAATATCGATGCACCTATATCTGACAATGAAGCTGAGGAACTTTCCAGAGGTGACCCTGAAGACACACTTCAATGGGTTCATCTTCAGGTGGCGAGAATGGAGGAAGCCGAACACTTTATCAAGGTCCTTAAGATTTTCCTAGAGTTGGTGAGATTTGACCACCATATCATCCACATAATATTCCACCAATTTTCTGAGGATGTCTTAAATATGAAATGCATATCCCACTGATAGGTGGCACCTGCATTATTAAGGCCGAATGGCATGACTTGGTAAAAGAAAGTAACTTATGGTTCCCTAAATGCTATAGACTCCTCATCATTAGGGGCCATTCAGATCTGGTTATACCTGGAGTACCATCCATGAATAAGAGAGCTTGGAACTCAGCCATAACATCGAAAAATAATTACATCACTGTAAGGGGAAAATCATCCTTTGGACACTGACTATTGAGATCTCGAAAGTCGATACAGACTCTCATATGTCCATTATTCTTCCTGACTGGCACTATGTAGGATATCCATTTTGGGTACTTTTCCTCCATAATGAAATTGGATCTGATGAGCTTGTGAACTTCATCCTCGAACATGGCACCATGAGAATAGTGCATCTTCCTGGGAGGATGCTTAAACCTGCGATGATTTGCTGGGAGACCGATGCGGTGGATGGCTACCTGAGGATATAGTCCTGGAATCTGGTCATAACTCTAGGAAAATACATCACAGTATTTTTTAAGGAAGTCTATATACCACTGTTTCTCCTCAAGGATCATGGCGGCACTGATCAACGTGGGGTTTGGGTCTGCCTTGCAACTGAGGTTTACCAGTACCAATTCATCGACTGTGGCTGGGATTCCCTCTTCAAAGGAGGTAGGAGCATCTTCTAAATCCACCTCTTCACTTATGGAGGACAGATCCTTGGTGGGAGGAGTTTCTTATTAGTCAACAAATCCTGATTAGAGGCTGGTACCAGCCTAAGCGGCAGTAGACACTGTACCATGGAACTCTTCTGCTACCGCAACCATAACGATGAAGGTTGTTGATCCAATCTCATATGGTCTTCATCCCAAGGGGCCACACTTGATGGAATCAAAGTAATAGTGGCGCGTTGAATTGAGCCGGTTAATTCCGGCCTAGCGAAACAAGAAATTATAAGGTATTTCCATTGCCATGGGGCAGACATCCCGATACCTTATGGGAGTAGGAGGCTCTGGGATCACCTGAGCCTGATTTTTATAAAAGTACGAGGTGATCTTTCTACATCGCTTAGGCCTGGGAATGTGTTCCCCTATCTTTCCAAAAACAATAAAGCACTATCCCATGTCTGGGGTTGTAGGCTCCAATTAATGGATTGGAAAGATTTAGGTGTCATCTAGATCTATCCACGGATCAGTCACAACCGTGGCATGCTCAACCTAGTTAGCCTGAATCTAATTGTCTTTTCTCTTATAGTAGTCAACATCCAAATAGAGGGATTCACAAGAGGAAAAGGGAGACACGCCACCTTGAAGCACACCCACTCGACCATTAAGGGATTACTTGAGGCACTGGTGATATGATGTGGGAACTGCCGCATGTAGGTGGAGCCATGGCCTTCCCATTAATGCATAATAGGTGGTGTCCTGGGAGACAAAAATAAATTCAGTGATGGCATGTAGGACACCGAACTGGGTCTTCAAAATGATCCTATTGACTAGTGTCTATTCTGTCCTATCATGACCTTGGATTCTTAGGTCAGAGGTGCTCAGATCATCCTCAGAAAATCCTAGTTTTCGAAGTGTCTGAGTTGGGATTAGGTTGATTCCAGAGCCCACATTGACAGACAGCGGCCAACCTCCATGCCATTTAATTAGATGGTGATGTACAGTAGGTTAATGTGTCCCTATATGGGAGAGCCTCCATCTTCTCCAGAGAATGAGATGATGGCCAGGCATTTAGCATTCTCGACTGCCTCAACATGAAAGGCCTATGTGGATGCTACCTCCATCGCAAACTGGAGGGGGCTTCTTAAATCTTTAGCGAGGACCTCACACATATATTATGATAGGAAAAGGGACTATAGGATGGATAGAATTACTGGAATTATTAAAAGATGTTTGAGAACATCATACTTCCCTGCTAGGCATAAACTTTTTCTTACAGGAGGTCGCTCTATGATAGGAGGTATGGTGGGTCCTGCCAGCTAGACCAGCAGCTGACTGGTACTAGGAATATCCCACTCCTCACTAATCAAAGCCTATGTAGTGACTACCATATGAGGGATTAACGATTGAGACCAGCTTGTAGCAGGGCTTGACTGGTCCTGGCGCGATCGAGGTGGCTCTGCCGGATCCAACAACACAAAAGGCGGCGAAGGCAGGCCTGATGTCACCAGATGAGAAGGTTGTGCATGCTGATCTCTACACTGAGCCTATTGTCAGGGTTCAGTATCATGAACAGCCTGGCTAGAAGTGCTGACCGAGGAACTCTGAAGGCTCATATAGCCACAACTCCTTTGACGCTGATGATGGTTGGGGACATTGAGAGGATCCGCTTGGTGCTCCTCATCGTCAGAAATCATGTAGGGATTTACCAGCTCTACAATATTAACCGAGGCATACCCATGACTGTCACTCGAAGAGTCATCTACTACTAGGTGGATTCTATGAGGGATCTTCATATCCGGGGGTAGGAATTCACTAATAGTACAGGATGACAATGGCATCAGTAGAGGACTCTGCTTTCCCTTATGCCTCCGGTGTTTTCATTTATATGAAGAGGACAGCTGAGACAACGATGTAGAAGTAGTAGTTGTGGATTCTGAAGGATCTGGACAATTCAGGCATGCACGGATAACACCATTGGTGTGGGAGACCGTTTTATAAGCCTTCTCGTCAATATAGTTATGGGACCCGCGACTAGAAACCTAATGTCACTTACCTTCGTTGTCATTGCTGTTGTCTGGCCTCATGAAGATGCATGCCACCTATGATGGAGATGGGACCAACTAGAATATGTTGTTATCCACCTAGTCGTAAAGACAGTCATTGAACACATAGAATTTTTTGAGGGTGTTCCTTAGGATCTTGTGGTAGGGGCAGTAGTTATAGAGATCAATGAGGTTCACCTCCTCTGGCCTCCTGAACTCAGGAAAATGAATAATCCACTACTCTTGGGAACTTCAAAAATTACTAGGGACCTGGGCCTTGTAGAACGAGTAGCTCTGGTTCCTCCTATCTGGGAATGGGGCCTCGGATCCTGACCCTAACGAGGGGCTAGAGGAGCCTACTGAGGAGGTCGCGCTTGGTTATCTCACCTAGGTGGTGGCGGCACATTGCGTGGGGGCACCTACTGATTCTGAGGTGGGTGCTACTGGGCCAGAGGATGTGCCTGAGGTGGAGGGCCTCTGTGAAGATGTGGTGGAATCTCCATTAGTAACAAGGATAGTTGCATAGGGGCCTATATTTTGGCCACTACGGCGACCTAATCCTTGGCAGATCTTCTCATAGTGATTTTAGAAGACAATGGACGTGCCTGCTTAGCCTGTTGAAAGGCTTCCTCTCGGCACCGGGCCTTTCAGAGAAGTATCGGAATCCGCTAGGGTAGTTCTGGGTGATTAGAGAGGGGACCGGTTTAGTCTTGACTTTCCCTATGCACATCGTCCTCAATTGCTTCTGAGTCAGCGGCACGTCAAAAGAGTATGTGAGTCCTTTCCACTAGGAGAAAAATTTTGAAACGTGCTCATCAGGATTATACTTGCACTTGAATAGGTATTCAATACTCATCTTACAAGTGGTGGAACTGAACTGGTAGAGAAACTTCCTACAGAGGTCTTCCCGGCTGGGTATTGATCCGATGGGGAGCTGGTTGTACCAGACGAACGCCGTACCTTCTAATGTCTCTATGAAACACCCGAGTTTGGCGACTTCCTATGGCTCTAGAGTCCCCAACATGGGACCACACCTTGAGATAAAGTCGTCCATGTGCTGTGATGGGTCCCCTGTCTAATTGAAAGGGGAAAAGGTGGGATTCCCAAAACCCAGGGGTACTGGCCTATCATGAACCCACACTGGATATGGGTTTCCATCAGGTGGGAGCACCACCTGTCACGTTTCTAATGACTCGAGATGGGAAATGAGTGCCTCCATAAGGTCATCTGGGTGGGGGTCCATGCCTTGATTGGGATCCCTGACCACTAGTGCGTTGGCGGGTTCTTTAACATGATAAGAAAGCCTAGTGGCTGATGGGGCAGCTAGTGGAACGACCTGTGGGGTTGCTGGGGGAACCTAAGCTAGGTCCCAAGGATCTTCACACCGTTTAGGAGGATTTGGTGAGACATATCATGCCCTCTTGCTGTAAGTTCCAGCTTCAGCCCTATCTGCATGGGCAAGATAGTCAGGGTCACCTGGAGGCAGTTTTTAAGGGTATGTTGTGCCTACCCCTATTGCCCTGATCGAGGACCACCGTAGTATGGATGTTTCTCTACAAGGTGTTCAGAAAGGAGGTCGTCGAATATCTTCTTCTATTCGGTGAGTTGCTAACGCAACACAGATTTTTTAGTGTTGTCTTCCACCTTCTGCACTGATCCAGATGGGTCAGAGGGTTTAATAGCTCTGAGGAGTTCCTTTCGCTTGTTGGGATTCAGGCTAATGACTAGTGCCTTGGTGGGCACATGAAGACTCAGTAGACTTCCCTATTGACAGCTAATCCTTCTTGATGGATCCAATAAGTTTGAAACTCCCTCAGGGGGTAGTTCCTCTCTAAGAAGATCTATCTTGTTCTCAGCCTCAGGAAGGTCGGCCATGTTATCCATGACCCTACCTGGAGGCATATACTCTATGTCACCCAGAAAATTGGGCAGACGTCGGATAGGACTAAAGAGGAGGGAAACATACTTCCCCCAGCCACAAATCTGTACATAGGGAGAATCCTATTTAGTAAACATGCGGAGTACCCTGAAACCCTAAAGGCACTGTTTTTGGAGGGCCCTATGGCCACCAGATAACTCAGGGTGCTGGGCCACATGGAGTGCGTCCTAATAAACTAGACAACATTGTTCTCCAATTTCCTCTAAATGAACTTGGCACTAAGGTTAAGCCACTCGTTGATGAAAAAGATAGAAATGAATCACGTAGAGGGTCTGGTGAAAAAACTCTAACTCCTCTTGGGTGAGGGATTCTGGCACAAAAATGTTTAGTGCTGCAACCGGCCAAAACATCTCAGGGAAGTGGTCCACTATGAGGTTATCCCATAAGCTTCTAGGCTCAGATTCAAGGTCTGTCCCTTCATTACCCCACTCGTCTACTGGTGGTGGCTGGGGAACCAATAGTGGTACCGAAGAAGACTGCTGGGACGGTAGGTTGGCTGATGGAGAATACGGAGAGCGTGCTAACTTCCACATCTCAGGATATCCTTAGAAAAGTGTAGTGACTTATCCACGAGATTGCGGTAAGATGGGATGACGACCGCAGATTTTGGCGTAGGGACCATGGATGTTGGTGGTGGACCCTGCTACTACTCGTCCACCATAGGTCCCCAAAAAAGCTCTCCATGATCTCTAGTTGAGGTAGAGAGTGATTCTGGTGAGGATGGTGGCGATTTCACGACCTTAACCTATAGATTTTCCAAATTTTTGTCCCCCTAGATATACCTACGGAGGGAGGAAGGAATCCGATGTACCTAGCATTTTGGAAGTATTAGGATGATGCAACTTGTTCCTACCCTGACCACTGACATGGTGGATCTAGAAGAGGGTTCCATCATTAAGTCATATTCTGCTTTAGAATCTGAGAAGCAAACTGGTTTGATCTTAGTATGAATCTTCTTAGCATTCTTTTTATGACAGCGATGAACCGCCCTCCTTCCCCAGCATGGTTCTTTAGGACAGGGTCAATTTCTGGCATGAGGAGGACATTCATCCATATTGGTGGTGGGGAGGAGAGGATTCCTACCTGAGTAAGACGGGGTGTGAAGAGCACCCGGATAGATATCAAAGGGGACTTGGGGAGGACCTCCGTGGGAAGTGCTGGAGTGGGTAGGACCTTTGCTAGAGCCGATAGGAGCATGAGTAGGACCTCCATGCTGGTTTCCCCTAATGACATCAGTGAAATGAGGGTCCTCATAATGGTCAAGACGAACATGTGTAGGACCTCCATGCTGGGCACTGGTAAAGAAAATTTGTCCTTCACTCCTCTAATTTCTATGGAAAGGAATACCTTCTCCAGCAATTGTAAGATCATGGGGAGGGCCCCCACTCTAAAGACTGACCGAACATGTAACATCCCCACACTGGAAAAATTTAGCAGGAAGAAAAACTCCATACCCAATGTTGTGAGTGTGGGAGAGACTCCCATACAGAGTGTTACTATCGTGAGGAGGACCCTCATTCAGATTAGAGGCGGCATGGGGAGGACCTCCATGCCAAGCTTGGAAGTGGGGAGGACCCATGTTCTGCATGGTGGTAGTATGGGGAGGACCTCCATACTGGCGGTGAAAAATATTTGCACTGGAAGGTGAGAGAGTCGACCCAGCCTACCCGTGAGGCAGTTGGGGCATCAATACGGTCTGAGAATAGAAGTCTCCAAACTCATCATACATAAGGGTTTGATGATATACATCAATGGTGGCCCGGGCCATAGTAGTCACTGATGTTGATGCCCCTTGGTGGCCGTCCTCCTCATCCTATGCCTGACACTGGCATCAGATCACCCGGACTAGGGCCAATGGTGCAGGCGCATGGCTTACCTGCTCCTCGACTCATGGGACCGGATGGTGGCACTAGCGTGACCTAGTGGTAGCCCTCCTTGGGGGCCACGGAAACAGGACCCTGATCGGGCTGGCCAAAACATCCCCCACCTCATCGGTGTAGGGGGGAGAGTCCTCAAGTCATTCAAGGGAGAGGCTTCCGAAATGATTATACGTTGGAGTGGGGAGCAGTGGCTCTCTAGGCGGCCCTTGGGGGTGGCAATGGTGAAGATGAACATATGCCTATAGATCCTGGTGGGCCATATCTTGAATTGGGATAATCCCCTCCTCCTCATACCGGCGTACGAGGTCATTGATCACCCTTTGGTGAATGAATTCATACGGGGATATGAGGTGTGGTAGCACTTCATTTGTAGATGTGAATATTGTCGAAAAAGTGGTGGAGCCACGTGAGACTCCCACATTGGCATTTCCCCTGCCCCTACGCCAGTGGATGGGCAATAATCGAATTCCTGGAGTAGCTTGGTTCCTAAGAAGCTGAGAGATTAACCCATTAGTGCTAAAAGGAAAGGAATTGATGACCAGTTCCCCAAATCTATTACATCTTTCATGGATGGTAAGATGGATCCACACTGATCACATCGTAGACTGGGATGTCCAACATTTTGACTACCCTAACTTCTGGCGAGTTTCACACTAGGGCCACTATTTGCTTGGTGGGACCTGGTGCCGAATAACTGGATCTGGTGACATGATGATCTACTGATGCCTCAAATTCTACTAATCTCTACATTTATGAGAGGAACATCACGTCAGGCTCACCATTTCTATTTCTGACACTTTTGCTGGGGCACGCACATCCGTCCATTTGAGGACAAGCAGCTGTGACCCTACATTCCTACTTTCCAATGGCGGGTGGAATCCGTCATTTATTCAGGGACATTTGATCCTTGATCGAAATAGGATGTTGGGATTTTGGTTCTTCCTTCTGTGGATTCCTCCTCAGAACTCATCACCTAGTCCGGGTCTCCCTTATAGACTAAGATGTTGTTCGTGAAACTCCTCCCAGTGCCATGTCTTCGTGGATTCTGATTAATTACACTACTTCTATTAGGACATTCCAAGGGTTTTGGTCATGGAACACTAGTGTGTCTTGATTTCTTCCCCTAAATAAAAGGCTTCTTGAGGGCACAGAAGCCTGAGTCATCCCATGTCTAATGTGGGGAATTATATTCCATAGGCATGTATCTAATGTTTTTCTCACCTTCCCCTATTTAACACAGGGTATGTCACGAGTTTAACATCTAGCGTAGATAGATCAGACAAATCAAAACATTGACTAGAGTGGATCAGATCGGTTCAACCCATGGAGGGAACTTTGATGCTAGGAGATGAATTGGTATGATCTCACCAGGATGTGGTGGCCCGAGTAAGAATCAAGATGGATGTTGGAGAGTTGAATGAAGTGCATAGAGAATCTGATGGAAATGATGTGGGGGTGACAGTGATGTTGGGATTGAGCCTTTAAGGGACTTCCTACATATCCCTGTGGAAGGGAATCAATGTCCGCATAGTTCAATGGGATGATGGGTCACTCGAGGAGGCAACCCATGAAAAATGGACACATGGATGGGACCCAGAGGAAGTGGAACCTCCACGCTGGGGAATGACCTTCCTGAAACACATAGGCTCAAGGGAGAGGCCATGTTGAGACATGAGTGATGGGATTGAACCTCAATGTGGCTTCCTACATATACCCATGGAAGGGAATCAAAGTCTACATTTTTCATCTGAAGATGGCTTACCATCGATTGGGGACTTCATCGACTTATCGCTGGATGGGGTCACAACGGCTTACCGCTGGATGGGGTCACAACGGCTTACCGCTGGATGGGGGGACAGTTTAGTGTCATGTGAGACAAAAGGGGTGTACAGTTTAACATCATGGAGGATGGGGTAGATCGAAAAGAAGGGGGTCGGAACCAATGGATGGGGGATTGAACCTCAGGGAGGCTACCTATGTACCTCTCCTTAGAAAGGATCAAATACCATGTAGTTCAAGTTGGGTTTGGTGAACCGACGTGAAGGTGTTCAGGACCAATGGTCAGTGGGCTTGAACCTCAGGGAGGCTTCCTATGTACCTTTCCTTGGAATGGATCAAAGACCACATAGTTTAGGTTGTGTTTGGTGAACCAACATGAAGGTGGTCAGGACCAATGGTTGGTGGGCTTGAACCTCAGGGAGGCTTCCTACGCTCCTTACCTTGGTAAGGATCAAAGACCACATAGTTTAGGTTGAGTTTGGTGAACTGATGTGATGGTGGTCAGGACCATTGGTTGGTAGGCTTGAACCATAGAAATGATTCCTACGTACCTTTCCTTGACAAGGATCAAAGACCAAGTAGTTTAGGAAGAGTGGGTGCCGATGTGAAGATGGTCAGAAGCAATGAGTGTAGGGATTGAACCTTAGGGATGATTCCTATGTACCTTGCCTTGGCAAGGATCAAAGATCACATAGTTAAGGATGGTGTTTGTGTCTTACACTCTAGGCTGTCCAGGTAGGGTGTCATGGTCGATACTTACTCTAAGCCCATGTGAGTCATGCTCGGTGTGATAAACAAGAGGAAACAAAGGCCTTATGATCACATCATGGAAGGTGCATCCGTGGGAAGTGGAATGGGGGAGGTTACACGTGGTTAGCATCCCAAAGAGGAAACAGGGGCTTACGCGTGGTTAACATCCTCGGGAGAGAAATATTGCGACATACTACAGGATGGAGGCCCAAGTGGTGACAAAGAACAGAGCGAGAGGGATAGGATAACGAGGTTCCCTGTGCCCATCTCTCTAATTAGTCTTTGTCATGGAAAAAGAAAAGAAGGATTAGGGGTACTACCTCCCGCAAGAAAGGCTAGGGGGTTACACCAAGGTGGTTTCCCTATCCCCGCATAAAAATGCCGCTCTAATAATGAGGATCTCATTCCATGCGAGGAATGATTTCACTCTCGTAGAGTCCAGTGGGTGTGCAGAATGTCCAAGGTGGGGGAACCCCACATACATCGCATGGGGAGAGGTAACAATTTACTGTCATGTGATGAGGACAATGGTGCTTGGCTGTTTAACATCCTGTAGCTTGGACGAGGTGGGTTCACTCCACACCCCTTAGGACATACATAACGTATACCTCCGAACCCATGGGGATGGGAAGGCATCATCAATGCCATGGAGAAGGGGTGTTATGGAGTCATCCATTGAGGGGTCCATGTTAGCATGGCTATATGAAGAAGCAATAGCTATTAGCATGACTATGAAAAGAAGCATGATGTGAAGCAACACACTGTGAGGCACCGCCCAAGGGATATTGAAATTGCTTCGTGAAAACTTCAAGAGCCCCAGAGAAGGAGAGCAAGTGATGTAGTTGTGGTGTGCATAAGAGGGGCTCATACATGATACCCTAAGGAGAAGAAGACGATGAAGTGTGCACAAGAGAATATGCTAGGCACAAGATGGAAGGTCAGTGCGAAAGATTGAAGGATTGTGTGCAAGAGGGAAGGTCTGTGCACAAGATGGAAGGGTTGTGCACAAGAGGGTAGGGTGCGTACAAAATGGCAGGGTTGCACTCTATATGGAAGGGTTGTGTGCAAACCGGAAGGGGATGCATGCAAGAGAGGCTAGATGCAGGAGAAACTTGCACATAAATGTTGTATCTTGCGTGAAAATGACATCAAATGAAAGGTATTTAATGAAGATCATTCCCCAAGAGGGCCCACCTAAAGGAGGAACATTGGGGGAGCTATCATGCAAAATCAAATACCTAAAGGCCATGTTGTTTTTTGCACGGTCGTAGAATAGGTAGTTTTCGTGTAGTAGAGCGTCACTTAGTCTTCTCTTCCTATTCCCCAAGGGTGGTGGGAACATTTCGTTTTATATCTGAAGTCTTCAGGGGCGTGTCCAAGGGAGGCACCATGTGCAAACCTTTTCTTGACGCCATGTTGGGCATGAAAATAGGCACTGTGCGGAAGCTCGCCCTTAACGTCGGGTTAGACGTGCAACAGGGCACTATGCACAAACTCTCCCTTGACATCATCATTGGCATGAAAAGGGGAATTGCGTGCAACTGCGTGCTTGACATCGCTTAGGGTGTGAAAACAAGAGTGGTCTCCCTTGACGCCATCTTTGGCACACAATATTTTGCACGTCGGGGGCCGTTTTCATGAAAGCTTAGAAACTTGTGTGCATCTGCCTCCCGAGTCCCAGAATATTCTCTGCCTCTCCCGAGTTCCAATGTTTTCTCATTATTCTCTCGATGCAGGACTTCTCTGAATTTTGGTGTCAACTGTAACCATATCAAAAATGGAGCAAAAGAGGGAGAACCATAAGAATGAAAGTTTGGTTTGAGAATTTCCCTTTACCTTGTATCTGAACGCTTTCTTTAATTTAATGTCATTTATAATGACATTATATTCATTAAATAGAAATTAAATTACCATTTATAATTGTATATGGATCATTATGGTTTCATTAAGTTCTTTTATGGACCTTTGGATGAGTTATAGAGATTAAATTCATTGTTCGGGAGTGTTAATTTACTTAGCTTTTATGAACGTTTCACTTGTATTCATGAAAAATGTTTATTTAAAATGTTCTTGAACATACATATTTTTTAATATATAATATTAGTGAAATTCCAGGGATATAGATGATCTTATAATGAATTTTGTTATGTACCATTAGTATTAATCATTAGATAAAATTTAATGATGATCATTTTTGGTTAATTTGGGTGGTTTTTTTCGATCACAACAAACTTGTTTTATTTTAACACTTAGTGTAATGTAAATAAGTTTGTTACAGAAAATAAAAGGGGGTAAAATATAAAATTTAAAATAATTTTTTCAACTATTTGAGGGTTTTATTTTAAACCTTTAAGGCATTTAAGGATAATGGAAGTGTATCTCCCATGATGTATGTAAATTAACACATCACGAGCAACGATTTAATTTTTATTAACCAAGAGAGGGATGGAAGAGTATAATGAACAATCTCCCATTAACATGATATAATAATATTATATCATTAATAATAAATTTATCATGAAATTTGGATAATAGAAGTTGAGGATAATATAATAAAAGAAATGAATTTTGAAAGGAAATTGAAAGAACCGAGAGAGAGGAATTACCTCTTGAATCCTCCTCTTGAGATCCACCTTAAGGAACCTAGGCTTGGTATTTTGATGAGGAAAAGAGATCCGGGTCATGGGGAGGGGATATGGAATATATTTGGGAATAATTTAGGCAAGTCTTGAAGCTTGATAGGTGTGATGTAATGAGAGTGTGAGGGGTGGTATTTATAGTGGAGGGAGAGGGGTTTTCTTAATATTTTAATCATTAGTTTATTAATTTACACAAAGATAAGAAATAGTGATGATTCCAAGACCAAAAATATTAAATAGGGAATTTGAGTTTGAGATTTGGGTTCTCAAATCACTCATGATGTTAGGAATAGTGTATATAAATTATAATGTATTTATACGGTAAATTAATTTATTTTACTATTCACAAAAAATTATCGTATTTCAGAAAAATCCCAAAAATTCACCCTAACTATATTTTGACATATATAATAAAAAATGAACTCAATTTTCTGAAAATAATTTTCTAATTATAATTAATTTAATTTTTAATTAAAATCATAATTTACTTGAAAAAGAGAGATTTTAAAATTAAAACTTATTTTACAATGCTTTCAAAAATTATATAAGGTCTTATAAAATTACCTTAAAACTTAAAGAAATAGAATTTTTAATTTATGAACACATTTTAGGTAAATAAATTTTATTTTAAATTAGTTAATTAGTTAATTAATTATAATGTATTATTTATGACTTACAAAATACTAATACTTTTACTATGATCATATTATCACTTATAAGATAACTAAATTTTATTTAATCATTCGTGGGAGAGGTTTCTATTATTTTGGATGATTTACTATTCATAAGCGTCATATTAATATTCATGAGGGTATGTTACTATTCATAAGGGTAGGTTACTATTCCCCAAAAATTATGTTTGTTCTATTAGGCTTGAAAAATCACCCTGAATGCAACCATGTATGTCGGATTTTCAAAATTAAAAACATAGAATTGGAAAAATTATGTTTAATGCTCACATAGTATTTAGTATCATGATATTTCATTGTGTTTCCTAATGTTATTATACTTTAAGAAATACTTATAATAAGGGGAAACTATTGATAAAACTTTGGGTCGTTACAAATGGGGGTTATCTAAAAGGTAGAGCCACTTGCTATCATAAATATCAAACGAAGCATTACAGATAGGTAGAGTGATTATCTTCGACACCACTCATTAAACCTTTCCAGATCCCCAACCTCTATAAAATAAAAAAAGTAAAGATAAAGGGGAATGGAGGGAGCATCATACACTCATAAAACTGACATGACACACCCATGAAGCTTTTGATACACTGTAGAAGCCTCAATGATATACCCACCTGGTCGGGAAAGAGCCTACTGACATGTCACCCTCATCGCATGAAAGGCTTCAGACATTCCAGGCTGTCTTGTGCTCCACCAAATTCTTGAAAAATAAGCATAAGGGTTTATCTATGAAGTGATTTCACATCACCACAATACCTTTTGTTTTCATCATGACACATCACTAATGGGGAGAGTGATTATCTTTGACAACATTGAATGAAACTCATAAAACCCCAAAGTCCTTGTAAAATAAATGATGAAATAAAAGGGAAAAGGTGGGAGCCTCTTGCAGTCATAAAACTCATGAGACACACCAAAATAGACCTGAAAGAATCCTTGATAAGCTAATTTGATCTCTCAAAGGCCCCTAAGAAATACACCCTTGTCTCACGAAATATTTAGGACATGAAATCAAAGATCACGTGAAAGCCTTTCAACAAGAATCTTGATATTGTGAAAGTATATAGAAATGTCGGCCTAAAAATATGGAATACCCTCAAGATATATGCATGATTTGAAATGACCAATTTAATTGGAGATAATCCAATAAAATGGGAATTGATGGTATGGCCTCACGGTCACTAAAAATCATGTGATGCCCCTAGAATTACCAATAATGAAAAATTGTGAAGAAGTGTGATGCCAAATCCCACCACTAAATCTAGTCTGGATTCATGTGATACACACCGTGAAAAGAAAAATATAACTGGGGTGAAGAAGCATTTAAATTTTCCACCCCATCATGAAATATGAATCCTGAAGACTTAATTAATTTTCCTTGGAACCTCATAGGGGCGCACCCAGGAATGATAGAAGATTTATTGGAGTTGATGATATCACGACTGGGAATGTTTTTTATCAGGTAAGATCCGAGGAATAATAGGAGTGGCTATGAAACATTCATAGACACTTTGTGTGATCAATCATAGATCACATGGAGGACTTATGTAGGGTTACATTAAGGGCATCCCAAATATTTTATGTAACACATTAGACATAAAATAGGCTCAAACTGAAATTATCTAATGCATATGAAATAAAAGGTTGGAACAAAAGATAAAATATGGGAGACATAAGAGAATAATATATAATATGATCCTCATGCACTTCACATGAATCACCCAGGTCATGAAAAAACACCAGGACAAGCCTCCCAGGTCATGAAACACTTCTTTGGTATACTATCTAGACAATGAAAAGTCTCTTGTACATTTTATAGAAAGTCAAAAGTTTCCCCATGGGCATGCCACTCAAGTCTTATGAAACCCTTTACATATCATCTAAGTCTCATGAAAACACTAGATAATTTTAGATGGATCTTGAGACATCCCCCAGACATGTTCGTTGGCTTTCACGACGAAACCTAGACAAGTTATCCATGACATTCAAAACCCTCTGAGACATATCACACTTACTCTCATGAATCCTTCCAAGAATGTCATACAAATTTCATGATGACACTAGGTCATGATATCAAGATCATGTGACATCCTCTAATCATGTCAGCGAGGATCATGAAATGGATTCTAGGGCATGACAACCAGGTCTTGCAAATTCATCTAGAAAAGACAGCCTTGATCACAAGGAAACATTAATACATGCCATCCAAGTCATGTGAAATCCATTAGAAAAATAAATTGGATCATGAAAATTTTCTTTGAACATGTCAGGATGATATCTTCTAACATGTAATGTATACAATAAAGGCATGTCTACCCAACAATCAACACAAGATAGGTAGAGAATTTGTCCAGGTCAATCAAGCACCCTAGGACTTGATAACCTTGGCCATCCTCCTAAAAGGGAAATCTTGGTGTGTAAGCCCCGATCATTGACATAATATGTTATGTAGAACATATAAGGGAAACTTATGTGTGAAATTCCAAACTACTTGAATGTTGATGACTGTAATTATTGCTATAAATAGGATACATGGTATTCCTTTTTAAGGCCCAAGCCCTATGTTAAAACATCAATACACAACCTTAGTGTGTAAGACCCAACTAATTGAACTATGAGAAATCATATTACTTCCATGACTAGGACATGTATTATTTCTTCCTAAGTCTCCATACTAAACTCAAATGAACATTCAAATCAATGTAAGTCCCCTCATGTCTCCGACATTTCAACCATCAGGACCCAATCATTCCCATGGGCTGATCATTACACCTCATCCATTATAATACTTAAAAGCTAACAAGTCTATGGTGACTCTGATTCCTTCCATTACTAGGATGCATAGGATTCCTTCCAAGGGACTAATATTTACAATTTTTATAAAATGGGATGTCCTTGGATGTAATACCCACACCCATAAAAAATGAGGCTGATTATTTTCTATCCCTCATTTCTCACAATGATCATAGATCATGTGGGTTTATGAAGTTTCAATGATAACATTACTATAATCATGAATCTCCAACAAATAGTGAAACTTTAGTGTGTAATCCTCAATCCATGGAATGATATAATTTATATTTCCAATGAATTTAACTTTTTTTCAATAAGTATTTGGAAGAATATTTCAACATATTTTGAGGGTTTTTTATTATGATTATTGTAGAGTTGGCGTGAAAGTTCCAAAGACATGGGTCATCGGTCACTTATGTTGACACAATGTTTGAAACAATGATTAAAATTAAAGTAAGAAAAGTTATGAAAAATATTTTTTTTATCATTTTTTATAAGGGATTGAGTATAGTTGTGGTTTGAGTATATTGATTTGGTCAGGTTGGAATCATATGGAACATGGAATAATTTTTAATGGTGTGTATATAAAAAATATGGCCAACCTTATTGGCTAACTTGAGGGACCCACACCACATCTTAGGTGCAAAGGTTCTACCTCATCCAGGCCATAAAGTTGCATGGTGTTCATAAAAGAACCCAATATAGGAATAAGGGAGTGATGAAAAGCCACTATTCAAGGGGACACGACAGTAGTAGAGTATCATAGGAAAAAGGTAGTGCTAATACCTTATGCATGTTTGGTAACCATTTTTTCCAGGACTGATTCATGTCTTATGTTATAAGGGAGTGTTCAAAATTTTTCCATTTTTATGTGGGATGAATTACTATATCTTTGAAAGAACTCCCACAATATAATTCAGTAATATGATCATTTGGGCCATCCAATTTATTCAGCCATCTCATCTTCTCCAACAAGACATATGAGAGATTCTATTCATCAGAGGAGCTCCATTTCAACATCATCAGAAGGTCATTCCGATTATTTTGAGATTCTTTTTTTCATAATTAAAATCTAAATGTGATTGAAATGTCATTGAAATATTTTTTCATTGTAAAACAAGGATCAAACTGATGCGATTTTTTTTGAGTAGAAAATGACTTTTATAATGACAATGATATATGTCATTTCAAAGAATTTGGAATTCAGTACTTGAAGTAAGGAAGTGAATATTTTTTGAGTCAGTGGAACATTTCCTATCAACACTGAGGACTAAACATGTGTGAATTTTCTAAGGTTGAGAGGATTTCATTCCCATAAAAAATTTCATCTTTGTGAATCCCTATGGTTTGTGGAAAATTGTTCCACTCAAACTCTTTTATTGTGTGAAAAAGAATAATTCTGCAATCCTCTTGATATCTGAACCATTTACTCAACAGTCCCATGAATATTGTTTTTTTATTGAATCCATTTAGATAGTTTGATATATTGTGTATATATTATTTTGGTTTGGGGAAAGACAAAAAATACCGTTATTTATACCTTCATAGAGGGTTTCATAGAGGAGTCAATGCATATCAGACTTGTGCAAAAGATTAATGTTCACAAGGGTGTGGATGATACAGTGAGTTTCATTCTTACTATACATGCATGTGTTTTGCAAAAAAATTATACAAGTGTTCATTATGTGATAATGTGTGTGCACAAAAAAATATAGTGTGTGTGAAAAGTGAGTGTGGAAGCTGGACATTGTCTTCGTTCAAGAGGTTAAACTAAAAATAAAGAACATGTGCAATACACAAGTTTCATTCTATGTACTTCATGAATCAAATATAGTGTATAGTGTGTATTATGTGCATATGAGATAAATTGTTCACATAAAACAATAGAAGATATTGTGGTAGTGGTCAATGAATAAGGAAGTGCAGTAGTATAGTGTGATTTCACTATACAAAAATTTCATGGACAAGAAATTATGCATTCATGAATGTTTCAGGCTTTTAAATGTTTGTTATTACACAAAGTAAGAAGACCATATAATTTGTTAAATACATTCATGATGTTTGAAAAAATGAACATGCAATATACATTTTATAGTGGGCAGTGTTAATTGAGACTAAATACTGGATAATATTTCTATAAATGATTCAGAAGAAATTCATATAGATGTTTTCAGTGATTAGTGAGGTTAAGTATTTAGTATAAGAAATAATTATTTCCCGAGATGTTTTGTACTATGGAAACAAATTATTCATTGTCATCAGAATTTTTTTGAACAAGATCAACATGAATTCAAAGGTACTTGAAGTTTTACACAAACCTTTATGATCTAACAAGCTTATATAGGAGGATCTTTAATAAGCATTTATACTGCCAATCAATCCATCTTAAATTGAAAGCTACAGTTTGGGGGTCTAACAGTTACTGAAGACTATGATTGGGGGGGTCTAACCAGTCATTGTGAAGAAGGTGCAGTTTGGGGTTCTAACCAATTGTTGAAGGAGGATTGGAACTGGGGGTATAACTAGTTTTTAATTGGGGGTCTAACTAGACACTATTGTAATCACAATTTAGTATGGTAGATAATCCGTATTGGGGGGGGGGGGGATATCCAAAAAAAATGGTCAAGTCTTTGTACCTAACATTGTAAATCCATGTGTTTGGTGATTTATTTGTTATTACTTCTTTCATGGAGAGACAAAGTATAAAAGATGAGGGATCAATACTTTTATCAGTAGCAGAGGTTGAATCAAAAGAAAAATAATTCTTAAAAACTATGTACCATTGATTCACCCACATCTCAGTGGTATCTAATCGATTGTGGGACACCACAATTGGTATCGAAGAACAAGGTACCCTCTATAGATTCATAAAACATTCTAATAAAAGGATAATTTTGATTTAGTGAAGAACCAAGGAATTCTTACTTTTGATTGAATGAACTACCAAAACAAGAGAAATAGGATGCTACCTTACCTTCAATCACTTGTCTTAGAAGTAAGAGATACATCAACAGTGGGTTTCCCACCTTTTAATGAATATGTTTCTACAAATCAAGATGATAATATAAATCTATAATGTGATAGAAAGGCTCAAAATACAATTTTGATGGATTTGTCAAAAAAATTACACAATAAAGTGATGGGTCCCCAAATTATGAAAGAGATTTGGGATTAACTGAGAATCAGTTATGAAGGAAATATTAAAGTGAGAGAAGATAATTTGAAAATATAGAGAAGAAAGTTTGAATATATCAAGTTTAATGAAGATGAATTTATTTATGATTAATTTACAAGAGTAAATTAAATTGTTATTAATATCAGAGGTTTTGGAGAGAAGCAAAATGATTCTACTATTTTTAAGATTCTTATAAGAAATTTCCTAGATAGATTTCACTGAAATATTTTTTGATAGGAATAGATAGAAGACCTATCATTGAATGAACTTCATAATACTCTCATATCTTATGAAATGAGAAACGTTCCAACATTCAAGAAAAATGAAAGATATGAGATGGCCATTGAAGACATTATAAAAGGTAAAATTAAAATCAATGAAGAACTAGAATCAACTGATTCTGTGGATGAAAAATATGAACAGTAATTCTATCAAATGATGACAATGTTTTCAAGAATTTTAGTAATGGGAATATGGAAAGGAAAAAAAACAACCCCCAGAGTATAGGAATTTTCACAATAGTGGTAATTTTGGGGGTTATTGTACTGAGACAAAGTCTGAAGATACTAATTCATATGAAGAAGAAATAAATTATTAGAAAGGAAGTTGGAGAATCATAATAATATGTTTACTTACAAGAAGATAAATATGATGAGTAATGAAATGGATGAATTTACATCCTCGTGTAGTGAGTCAGAAGATGGAACATATTATAAGAATAAAATGTTATTTATTGGTAAATCTAAGAAATCTAGAGACTCATTTAAATTCTATGGAGGTGATGAGATAACTGATTTATAATGGATGTTAAAAGAACATATGGAATCCACTATTTTGGAAAATATAAAACTCAATAAGGAAAATAGAAATCTATAGAAAGAAATTGATAATATCTCTATTGATAATAAAGAACATGCCAAGAAAAATGATGTTCATCTGAATGAAACAAGAGAAAATTAGATGAAGATATCAAAGATAGAAGAAAAGAAAAAACTATTGGAAATGAAGATCTTGATATGGATGAATAATAATTTGTTGAAGATAATAAACAAAAGAGTCTAAAATTATCTGAATTTTAGAAGATGATAAAATATATTTAAGAAAGTCTTGTTGATAAAGAGGAATAATTATCTGAGACACAATAAATGGTCATTTTATCCCAATGTGGGTTGAAGAAGATGAAAAAAGACATCACCAAAGATATTGATATTATAGGCGAATCTTCTAAATCTTCTCAGAAAAAGGGTCTATAGAAAAAGGTTCATTCTAGAACAAATGAATATATTTGTACATGTGGTATTTCTAGAAATACAAGTTTGATATACAAGATTGAATCGAAATGGACCAAACTAACAAATAATAAAATATATTCCAAAAATAAAGAGTGTAAAAATTCATCAAGAAGGTTTTATCCATAGTAGATACAACCACAATATTTGAAAAGGAAACAACCACAAAATTTAGAGATGAATCATTATCAATCAAGAAGATGATGTTTTTAAGGATATTATTGGTATTGTGGATTTTTTCATCCTAAAGCTTATTCATGCTGGTATAACATGTCACTACCATGGATAAGATAGTAATCAATGGGGAGAAATTATAAGCATAGGATATTAGGATATCAAAAATAGAATCTTGTGATCAAGAATTCATAACTATCAATGAAAAAATTATTTGAATTTTTTAGTGAAGTCTATGAATTATCTGGTCATAAAGGTCCAATATATGGGAAACGTAGAGTTTTTTATCAAGTGAGATTCCTCATAATAAAAATGAGAAGATAAATCTGATAGTGAAGAAATTTAAAATCACTAATGAATTGTGTAAGAAGCTGAAAAAATTACAAAAAGATCAGAATCTTATCAAGGAAAATGAAAATAAAGTGGTTACAATTGAATAATTTTAATATGATTATGAGCCATTTAAAAATTATTAATTGAAAATTTTGAACCATGAAAGGTGTGGAAAAATTATACATGAAACAAAAAATTTCATTCCACTTATAATGACTGAATACATGATGGAAAACCCTTCCAAATCAATTTTTTAAAGGAAGAAGCGAAAAGTAATGCTGGGTGGAAATTCTAAGCTTGAGTTCTATTTATAAGGAACAAACAGGTTCTTTCTTATTCCCTTATATAAATTCTTTTGTACTAATATTATGGTAATTCAACAAGATGGATGTATCCCTTTAGGGGAAGCATAGATAATTTTATTCTTTCAAATATTCACAATCTTATGAAAATGATGATCAATCTCAAATTCATAATTTTGATATTTTTGAAAAACTATTATCTTATGGGAGTATATATTCATTTGAAAAGGGCGAGCTATATGTTTTTCTCACGTGAATATTCTAATGTGTCTGTTGAGATATGTGTAGGAAATTTCTTTACAATATTTCTTAACATTCTCTTGTAATGATGTTATTGAAATAATTTTCAGAATGGTATATCATTACAGAATTTGAATAGCCTTGATTTTCATGTCACATCAGTCTTGTTTTCTACACCAGGCTTTCCCATGTATACTTAGAGTAGAATAATTGGAAAATCATTTATTTTGTTGAAGTGAGGTTTCATTCTGTATAATATAAAGTGGAGGAGAATTTGGATGATGTTTTCACTCTTAAATATACCTTGGTATTTATTTCTAATAAGGGGGAGAAATAAAAAGAAATACATTAATTTATGATTATGTTAACAACTAATACAAATGGGGATAATGAAGTTTCCAATGAATTTCATTTGTTGTCAATAAGTGTTTGGAAGAATATTTCAATATGTTTCGAGGGTTATTTATTTTGATTATTATAGAGATAGTATGAAAGTTCCAAAGACATGGGTCAATGGTTGTTTCTTTTGACACAATGTTTATAACAATGATTTTAATACAAATAAGAAAATATTTGAAAAATATTGTTTATCATTTTTCATGAGGGTTTGAGTACAGTTGTGGCTTGAGTATTTTGAGATGGTTGTGTTTTCATTATATGTAATATTTATTTCTTTCTAATGGTGTTTATATAAAAAATATGGCCAACCTTTCTAGCTAGCTTGAGGGATACACACCACTGCTTAGATGAACATATGCTACATAATCCAAGAAAACAGGTGGTATGTACTTCGTAAAATCTCCTAATAGAGGCACAAGGAGTGGTGACAAGACACTGTATGGGGTGGCATGATAGTGGCGGAGTGACACAGGATGGGGTGGTGCCAGTGCATTATGCATGTTCAGTAACCATTTCTGTCGGGATTTATTCAGGTCTTTTATTAGAAGGGAGAAATCTACCTTATGCTGTTTCAATGTGATATTTGTTACTATAGATTCAAAATAACTCCCACCATCTATTTTGATGATCTATTTATCTAGTCCATCCAAACTCTTGATCCACGAAGTCTTCAACAACAAGTCGTTTGAGAGATTATGTTCATTGTAGAATCTCCATTGCAACATCATTATAAGATCAATCCGATGATATTGTTCTTTGTTTATCAATACATAAAATATGATCATGATCTAAATATTAGGAAGTAATTTTTTCAAGATAAAATTATGACCAAATTGATGAGATTTAACATGGAGAAAAATTACTTTTACAGTGATGGTGATATCTTTTGTCACAAAGCATTAGGCATTCGACACTTGAATTAAGTTAGTGCGCACACGTTGAGTTAGTGGAAAATTTCTTATGAATACCAAGGATTACAGCCATGATAATTTTACAAGTTTATGAGGATTTAATTTACCAAATAAATTATGTCTCCCTAAATCCATTTGGGTTATCTAAATAAGTTACGTGTAAACACTATTTTTTATGAGAGAAGATGAATTTTGTGGTCCTCTTGATATGTGAACCACACACTCAAGATTCACGTGAAGGGAGTTTTTTTCATGAATCTATTGATATAGTGTGATATATTGTGCATAGATTCTACTGGCTGGCACAAAATACCAAGATCCCATGCTTTATACCTTTGTGGATGTTTGCACGAACGAGTCAGTGAATATTAGTCTTTTGAGAAAGAGTAATTCACACAAGGTTGTGCATGACACAGTGAGTGTCATGCATGTTGTACATGCATGTGGTGTGTCAAAATATTGTGAATGTTTTCAATGTTTGGTAAAGTGAGTGCACAAGAAGGCAGACAGTGTGTGTGAATAGTGAGTGTCCAAACTGGACAATGTGTTTGTGTGAAGGGTTTAAACTAAAAATAAAGAGGTTGTGAAATATGCGAGTTTCATGCTATGTACTTCATGAATCAAATATTGTGGACAATGTCTATTATGTTTTTAAAATATATACTATTCACAGAAAATAGTAGAATATATTAAGGTAGTGTGCAGTGAAGAAGCAAGTGAGGCAGTATAGTTTGATATAACTATTAAAAAAATTCATTCAAATGAAATTATGAATACATGAAAGTGTGAAGATTGTACATATGAGTTATTGAAAAAAGTAATAAGTCCATTATTTTTTTAAATACATGAATGATGCTTGTATAAATTCACATGAATATAAATTTTATAGTGAGTAGTGTTTATTGAGACTGAAGTTCGAACAATATTTCTATAAATGATTCATAAAAAATTTATATCCAATTTTTCAATGTTTAGTGAGGTTGGGTATTTATTAGAAGAAGGAATTAAATCCCAATTAGTGTTGTACTGAGTTAACTGATTATTTATTGTGATCAAAATTTGTTTGATAGAGTTCATCATTAGTGAAAATGTACTTGTAGTTAGACAAAATCCAGTTTGATGAAACAATCTTGTGGAGGAGGATCTTCAATATATCTTTCTATTGTGGATCAATCAATATGAAGTTGAAAGCTATAGCTAGGGGTGTGGTCTAACCGATTTCTGAGGATTTTGATTGGGGGTGGGATAAGAAATAGCTGTGAAGAAGGTGTAGTTTGTGGGTCTATCTAACTATTGAAGGATAAGTAAAACTGTAGGGTATAACTAGTTTGTAAATTGGTGGTCTAACTAGTTTCTCTTGTAATAAACTTTTGATATAGTGGAGAATATGTATTGTAGGGTCTATCCAACATGTAAAGGAGTAGGTATTTGTATTGAACCATATAAACATATGTATGATATGATTTATTTGTTATTAAAACTTATAGGTTGAGACTGAGTATTATAGATGAGGGATCAGGACATTAATTAGTAACATATGTTGAATCAAAAGTAAAAAAATTTATAAGAACTGTGTACCACTGATTCACCCCCTATCAGTGTTATGTAACTGATCCATGGATAGTAAAATAATTACATAAAAAACAATGGTGTATACCTTGGGGATAGTCCCAAGGGCATGAAAAAACATCAATAACTATGTTCATGCCATAATCAAGAGACATAAGTAATCCATTATAGACTCTAGCATGAATAACAGGAGCCTAAGTTCCCACATATATGTACATTCTGTACAATGTTAAAATGCATCATTTTAATGAAATAAAGAAACTCTAATTACTTCTATAATCAGGATATATAAGACATATCTTCAATACTCTAACTTGAATACAAGGTGATGAATTTCCCACATATATTTCGTTTTTACACAACATTAAACTACATGGATTGAATGAACAATTTGGTTTTCGATTACTACAATAAAAAGGATATGTAGGACACCTCATATTGGCTCAATCGTATCCTCATAATAATATCGACTTCCATATATTGAATAAAATTCTGAAGTGACTAGTTATAAGACTTCAATGTATAAGAATCTACTCATCACTTAGAAATGGATGCAGGACCTTGGATATATACTGATAGTCTCACTAACGATATCCACTTATTCTGCACATAAAAGGTGATAGCATATGATCATTCTATTAGGGTAACTGGTCCCATATCATGATTAGGAAGAGATTAATGATCATATCTTAAATCTATAAGAGAGTTCCGGAGTAGGAAACACCCCCACACCCAAAGGCTGTGATTTGTCTGACCTCCCATCATCCTAACCAATGTTAGTTTCTAAGCGTCATTGGGTCTAAAACCCCAACAAAATACCAACATTTGGAATGATATTTCATAACTAGTTATGGATGCGGGAACTAGAGGGAGTTTTTGTGAAAGGTTAACATATGGTGAGCCTAATGTAGATGATTTCACACAACATTTAAACCCCCCCCATAATCAGGACACTAGACAATAGTCACCCACATCTCTCCATCAAAACAAAAATGGTGAACCCAACATGAAATTATCTAACAATGGAATCTATTTCTTAAGAGAAAAATAATATACTGTTCAGTTCTCATTGACCCATTTTCTTCTCACCACATGGGTGATTACTTCCAACTTGTATCATTCCAAGGAAACAACAATGGTGAACACAATGAAAAATTATCTAGCTCTGGAATATATTTCATAAGATAAAAATAATATATTAAATAGTTCTCATATGAAATTTTTTTCTCACCACATGGATGATAACCTTAAACAATACTATTTTTAAGGAAACAAAAATGGTGAACCTAACATAAAATTATCTAATTATGGAATAACTTTTGCAAGATAAAAAGAATAAACAGCACAGTTCTTGTTAGATCATTTTGTTCTTACCACATGAGTAATCACCATCAACATGTATATTTCCAAGGAATCAAAAATGGTGAAACCAATGTTAAATTATCTAATAGTGGAATCTCTTTTTGATGATTAAAATAATAGACTATGTAATTCCCATCAAACTCTTTTGTTCTAGCCACATGGGTGATCACCATAAACATGCATCTTTTTGAAGAAATAATGTTTCATGTGAAATAATATATAAATAAAATGTTTATTTGAATGGAAATGTATTTTTATATACCTAGGTGTTACGTTCTCCCCCTTACATAAATTGAGGCCTCAAAAAACTATCACTCAATAATGAATATATCTAATGGTTTCTATAAGATAATCATGGCTTAAGGCATTATTTTAAAATGGGATATGAACCTAACTATAAAAAGTAATACTATAAAACAAAATCTTTTACATCATAATAGGCATATTTTCTGTTTCTGAACCATTTATACAAAATATGACTATATATATATATATTAGGAGTTTCTAGAGACATAAATTCAAAAATATAATTTTCAAGATCTTGATTAAAACCAAATACAAAGACAAAAATTGTTATGATAATATCTAATCATTTTAGAGTAATTGATGATATAGTTATGGAACATTAATATGTAGATGACATCTATAATGAAAAATTAATTTACACCAATGATTCTTTTAATCCAACTATGATAAAATTGGATCAACTTATCACTCCTTAAGTTTAACATAGACTATCCTTTTTTATTTTCCTTTTAAGTTTTCTAACATTTTAAAATCCATCATAATATTTCATAAAGAGTGATTTCATTTTTATAGCATCTCCCTAGAGATTTTTTTATCTAAATGTGCGATATTTCGACCACTCTTCATGAATAGATTGAAGATCATCTTGATATTCAACTAGTCATTTATAATTTTATTACACCTATGTGCATCTATGATAAGACCACACCCACTTTTTAGTATCCATACATGGATTTAGTTTATAGTAAACCACACAATCTATACTTTATTGAAACATCATAAAGTCATCCTACAATTAGTATCATAACTTATATTTATCCATATGGTTTCAAATAATGTTTTATTTTTCAAATCCCCAAAAATAAATTAAAAAATAAGAAAAAAAATAAACTTTGCTCTTCTGCCAACAAAGTCCCTGAGAACCACACTCTGGGATCCAGTGATAAAAAGTTCTTCTTTAAACACATGATTGGATATAAATTAAGGTGAATCAGTCATTATTTTACATGTCATATATTAGTTAAATATTTTATATCCAAAAAATATCACAATACCAAGAATATAATTTTTTGTATATTTGAGGTTTAGTTACCTAATATTCTTATTTTACGACATTTTCAAACATTTCACCATAAGCAAGACAAACCAAATTAACTTATATAGTTCTCATAAGTTATAACAATCATAATATCATGGGGAATGAAAACATAAGAGACGAGTGATATAAAATGATCTGTAAGGTAAAGACTCAATACTATTATATGAAGGGATAGATCATTGGAATGTTATAAATCATGATCATGGGAGAAATCCATTATTAAAAAGACATTAGAGTAATAATATTTTCCCAAAAAACACAATGAAATGACATGTAGTCTCCAATTATCAAACTGATACCATTTCACAGGAGTGTAGAAACATGAGAAATTAAAAATGATATATGGAATCATACCATAAGTATATAACATAGAATTGTTTCATAATCATAAGTATACAAAATCATAACCCAGTGGGGTAGGAATTTACACATGATTTTCACAATATAGTGTGCTTAGACTGACAACTCACATACCCTATTGGGCTTGGGATACAATCCATATAACATCTTGGTCTTAGGATACTACCTATATACACACTTAGGCCTAAGATACTACTTGAGTACCCTCGTGGTATTGGACTACAACATATGTACCCACTTGGACTTGGGCTACTACAAATGTACCATCTTTGTTTTGGTATATAACTTATATACCCTCCTAGGCTTGGGATACTACCCATGTACCATCTCGGGATTGGGTTAAAAATATTGTAACTTTTGTTGAGATGCTGAGATATATAACATCATCCAATGAATTTGAGGGTGATATAATACCCCACTAAAAAATACTCTTAATTTATGTGTTACACATGAAAAATATCATTCATCACATTATAAAGAAACCCTGTAAAGGAAAATGGGTCTTATAACATTTTAATTGTTATAGAAAACATTTTACTTTGGAATGTAAAAGGTTGACACCAAAAATATATTTACCTAGAATGGGTATTTCGTAAGAAAATTTAGAGGGAAATTCATGATAAATAATTTATAAGGATGTAATGAATTTAGAAGAAGAACGAGATATGAGTGGGATGACCAACTGATAACCCCCTGAAAATTTATTAGAAAACAATAGTGTATAGGATAAAACTCATGGTGAAACATGTTTAAACCAACATGAAATACAATGAAAATAGACCATAGTTTCCCCAAGACACATTCAATGTATTTTCTATAAATTCACTTAAGATTATGAATATGTGATTTGATATACCTTATCGACAAAGAGATTAGACACTCTATGTAGACTCTGAAATCCTCTTAAGAATGGATCTAAAATCCTTCAATCATAATAGCATGAATAAGTGGTAAGGTGAATCTTCTAAATTGTATGGAATTCCATAAAAACAATAATAATCATCTAATAAATCAGTCATCATCACTTTTGGATCATTCTATTATTTAGTGGGATACACCTTTATTTTGAAAATTCACCCTCTCTCTACGAAAGCTGTGCATAAAGTTTAAAATATCTTCTTAATAAAGATACATTAAAAACAATTAGCCTTAAAAACATGGATCTGTTATATGATCATCACAAAAATAGTGTAAACCCAACCATAATTGTGATCCCAAAAAACACTAAGATGACCAAAACAAGTGTTATTATCCAATTTTTAAAAGTATCTTTTCCAAAAAAAAATCATCCCAAATATTATCATTCCATTATATCTTTATTTAAGATCTATTATTCTCTTAGTTTCACAGATAACATAAAGAGAAGCACATCAAATTTTATAGGGAGTCAAATCCGTATCAATATCTTTCACCACAAATCTAAAAATATAACTTTCACATCAATAAAAATACAAAAAAAAATGAAATAGTTAAATTAAAAAATTTACCAAAAAAATTTCATTCCAATCAAGGAGACAATCATAGGATGGAAACCAAAATATAACTGCACAAATAAGTGCATAATATGAATGCATCACAGGCCATAAATCTTGGTTTTCACCCATAGTAACTAATAACTAGAGATCAATATATTTTTGGATATAAAAATTTTTATTGGAGGCCATTCAATACATACAAGAGAAATATTAAATTCAAACAAGCCATCCTATGAGTCATTCTAGCCATAAAAACAAATATGGATTAGATAGAACCATAATAATCAACACCATTGCTTTACATATATTAAAAAAATTAAATCCAAAAATGAATTAAGTTTCAATATTTTTTGTAACAAGAAGAAAAAAAATAATAGAATTAAATAGTACAAGTATGATCCAATACTCATCAATATTGAAGATAGGTAATTTATGTAAACTAAATCTACCAGATTAGCTTAGAAATAATCTTCTTCATTGTGTCATTATCATTAAAACAAAGAGATAGAATCAAAAAGATAAACATGGATCAATATACCGAAAAAATGAAAACTAAAAATTATTTAAAATTCCTAGGACAACCATAATGATTTTGAATGAATTATAAATAAGTGAAGGAAATAAAATCCACATGATTTTCCTAAAATTAAAATCTATATTTTATTTCAATTCATCCTCCATCTTAGTGAATATTGGTTCTTTAATTTGATGATATAGCTTTGTAATGAGTTCTCAATAATTTTGTTTAATGAAAATAATTGAATGTTTTTTTCATTCCATGTATTTAGCTCCTCCCCAAGGCCATCCAAAACATGATATGAATTCCCCACATTGGGGTTAACATACTCATAATCATAAATAATCGAATCAAGAAATGAGTCTTACTCAACCGTGAAAGATGTAATAATAAATTACTAATCCTTTACGGGGATGAACTTACTACTATCATCCTTGTTTTTTCCTTGGGATGAGAATGTATATTTGGGTTCTTTAGATGTATTCATGAAGATATGGTGATAATAGTTCTTTCCTATTTGGAATATTCAATATTCTTCTGAGTCATTTTCATATGTGGGGTAATGAATTTATCAGAATCAAAAAAATTTTTCCTAAAATTTACTATATTACTAATAGTAATAACTTCTTCAATATATTGGTAATTTTCAAGAACTACATAATGGGAATCATCAACAGTTTTATTGTAGTCATTAGTAGCTAAAAAAATAAACAGATTCCTTATCACAATTATTGTTACCCTCCATAACAACATCGCCAAAAATCCCCAAACTTTCATTTTTATAAAAAGTAAAAGAGTGGATGAAATCATCCTTAAAATTTCCCTTTTGAACCCACATTTCTTTCTTCAAGTCGGTGATTTACCAATTGAGGAATGATAATTATTATTATGAGAGCCACATGGTTTAGAGGTATGATCAAACTTACAGTGTAAAAAGTGACAATATATAAGACTATCATAATCAATATCCGACCAAAATCAAGAATCACCATTCTAAATCTAGACTAATGGTTTATGAATTTTAGACAAATAAAAATCAACACATATTTTATCCACTAATGGTCAAGAATGATTTTTTATTGTTGAATCAAGTTTAATCAACCACTTGATAAAGATTCTAATATCTTTGAGGGTGTCATTGTTGAAGATATGAATATGGAGACCAAATAAACACAACCACACTGGAGTGAAAGGAGGTTTGGTACCACAATTAAAGTTATAAGACAATTTAATCACTTTTATAGGACCGTATGAGAAGAACCAAGAACCCCTAACCCATCATATTTTGTAATCATCATCTGAAGTGAAGTGAATAAACACATTGTGGGAATATAGGATATCTAGTTCAAAATTAAAAAATCAAATATAGTAAAAATAATGTTTGAGGAAGACCCATGAGGGGAGATGTTTTTGAAACATACCAACTTGGGAAAATAGGAATTCTAAAGTGAGGGTCCTGACATCTTTCTCAAAATTATGTTTGGTGTTTAACATTGATGAGTGAAAAAACCTTAAAATAATAGGATCTCACTCACCCACAACATTAGAAAATGAATGACTCAAATTTTCAATGACAACACATCCTTGATTTCCTACCATTAGAGCCACTTGGGAAGCTTGATCCACTTGATTTTTCTCCCACTTATTTGATAATTACTTTTGAGATAATGAGAATAATGGAATAGAAATTATTATTATTTTATAATATTATTTTATCATTGGTTTAAAATATAATGTTATAGGAACTTTGAAAAGTCACTTTTTCAAAGGTAAAGTAAAGGCCTTTGAAAAAGTTTACTTTTAAACAAAACATTAAATAGTGTAGCCTTAAAAATTAAAGAGATATAGTAACAACCCAAAATTATACCAATAGAAATTCCCTTATGATAATTATGTAATATAGTATAATCGCATAAAATTACATTAAGAACAAAATACAATTTTTAAAAGTGATGAATGGATTAAATAAAAAGTATTTAGAGAAGTTAAAGAACCTATACCGATGAAATAATAACTTGACCTTTGTAATAGTAATGTGACCCTTATGAATACTAAACTGAACAATATATTGGTAACCTCACCTATGAAAGTAAAAATAAAATTCTAGAATCTTATAAATGATAATATGATATAATTATGTCATAGTAGAAGTAAATAAGTGTTTTAAAAATTATTAATTAAGTGTTGGTATTCTTATATGTCATAAATATCTAATTAATATTTTGTGATCAATTAAATAATTTAAAAGAAAATTTATTTTCATAAGATCCATTCAGAAATTAATATTTTTATTTATTATGGTTATAATATAATTTTATAAAACCTTAGTTAATTTTTAAAAGTGTTATGAAATCGTTTATAATTTTAAAATCTGTAATTTTTGAGTAAATTATGATTTTAATTAAATATAAAATTCCCCATATTTAAAAAATTATTTTCATAAAATGGAGTTAATTTTTTAATTCTAATAATATTAAAATGGTTAGGGTTAATTATTTTGTATTTTTCTAAAATACTTGAGTTTTTGGGGAATAGTAAAATATGATAATTTATGATAAAAGTTTAATACATGAATTATAGAGTCATAGTTGTTGTATGGATGATATAAGCAAAAAATAAAAAACTATAATTCATTATTTTAATATTTTTTTTGATAATGCTCAAACTATTCATAGTCTTGATCCATAATAATAGACTAATGATTAAAATAATGGAAAAACACCCCACTCCACAATAAATATCACCCCTCACCACCTCTTCACCTCACACCTCCCAAGAATTGGGAATTGTCCAAATAATGCTAAAATATCCCTTAATAATCTCCACCACTACCAAGATCTTTTGGTCTTAACAAAAGGAAAAAACCAATCCCCTAAGGGGATTATTAAGAAAAAATAATCAAGTGATTTTTACCTTCTTCCTTTTATTTTAATTTCTTTTCAAGTTCCTTTATTTTCTTTTTGTATCATCAAAAACCCTCATACAAATGGAATGATAACTTCAGTACCTTACATATACTGTATTTTTGTTATTATAATGTAATAATTCGTCATCATCAATCTTTCTGTCTCCCTTTATACTACAAATGAAAACACCGTCAATGATGTGTTAATTTATCACATTCAAGGACATCGATGTTTTAAATTTACATTACCATCTACAAGGATGGTCATGAAACAATATTAATGTATTAACCAGACTATAATATATGTATTATATTTTATTTAATGTTCTGGAATAATTTTTTACACGTGATATTAATTTATAAAACAAAATGAGTTCGTTGTGATCGAAAACCGCAAAAATAAACCCAAACAACTATCATTAAATATTTATCTAATGATTAATCAGTATTCCATAAAAACAATTAATTTATAATAACAATTTAAAATTTTTAATATCATCAATAACATATATTTTAAATTCTATATAATTACCCACACATTACATGACATTTCATACAAGTATATAATTAAACCGATCATGAAAACCAAGGAAACCAATGATCCTAAAAGATGAAATTAAATATATTAACCCATCAAAAAGGCCATAAGTGAACTTAATAAATTTATAATAAATAAAATAAATGAAAAAAGGTTATTTTCTAATTAATTAATGAGTATAATTTGATTATCCAGGACATTAAGATCAAGTGAAGAACACCTTCAGACTTAAGGCAAGGTATTCTACTCGAATCGCTATTATTCCTCCGGGTTACACTTTCTCTCTCTACCTAAATGAAACTCTTATTTATTTTTATATAATTATTCTAAATGATTTTTATATGTTCTAAACTCATGTATCCATATTATTTCAACCTTAATTTTTTTGGAATATACATGTTTTAAAAAGGTTCCCTTCTCTATTCTATACGATAAGCAAACCGATTTATGGGAACTTCCCAATTTCTTACCCATTTTCACGTTCACTTCATAATATTATTAAGACACCATTATTCTTATAAAATCACTCATTTTATCATGATAAACTATCTTGTATAATTTCAACTTTTATGAAAACAAATATTCATTTTCCTCTTTGAACTCTCTTTAATATTTTCCTTAAGCCGCACAAAAATGCTTTATTTTTTTAATTTTCTTAAACACTATTTTTATATGTTTTCACCTCATTTTGAGTACAATTATCATTATCTACACCTATTTTTCCTTATTAAATTCCATTTATAACTAAAATCGTTTCTTTCGAGGAAAAAATTGTGATATTTCCTCATATTATGCTATTTTGACAAGATTATGATACCCAATTCTTACCATGGGTAAACCTTATGTTTATGTTTCATTACCTAATTATAATTATTCATGTGTAACATATATTCATGAACAACTTATGATGGTTATCCTAGATATTTCTCTAATTAAATGGATAAGGTTCAGTCTCATGAGAGGTCATTTGAAACTTTCTTGCTTGTTATCCTTGACATTTTGCTCCAAGTGCAACGGTCTTGGTGGTTTTCCTTGAATCATGATCCTTCATGTGAAATGAGCCTTGAATAATGCTTATGTCATGTTGTATGTTGTTTCCATATCATTTATTATACCATGATTACATATTTTATTCTTCCTTGTGTATATACATGCCTTTTATGTTGTCTTATTATACCTTCTAACCCATGTGCTAAGCTTTATTCTTATACTTATTCCCTTACTGGAATTTTTAGATCATCCCTTTGTTAATGTTATCCCCAGGTTATCCAATGAAGATATAAGGGATCAAAAAAATTAGATGATTTTAATGGATGATAAATACAGAAAATATTTATGTAGTCCTATTTTCTCAGTTTTATGAACCAAGTCTTCCTCAGACTCTATACATTTTGATAATTGGATTTTAATTTATAGTTAATTATTTTTTCAATCTTCTAATAACATGTGAAAAAGGATAGTGTAAAAATGTTTGGAATCAGAGGCAGGTCTAGTTATTTTTGATGATTAGGAATATATCACTTTAAAAAGAACCCTAGGGATAAGACTGAGTATAAAGAAACATCCCTAAATTTTGGTAAGTATAGAGTAAGTTGATTATAAAAAACAAATAAATCCTAATCTAGATACTACAAGTGGATGTGGTTCTAGAATAGTTTTGACAAAGAGTAAAAACTCTAACATGGTGTTCTAGGGCAGTCTCGCAGTAACCTAGTATATGATAACGGGTCTTACTATCCACTTGGATTGACAATCCTAGGGGATATGATTCTGTAAATACATAATCTCATTATGATACATTATTAATGGAATAAAAAAATACCCATAATAATACATGTTATGAAATATATCATGGATAACCTAGATTGAAACCTAGGGAATCACAAGTTTGGATATACTTTTCTTTTACATATTTATCTTGCTAGGTTTAATGTTTACTTTTATATTATTATTAGATACGTATTCATGACCCCAAAATTATAATTTATTTTTCTTATTTTATTGTTGGTAATATAAGAACACATTCCAACAATCAATGTGAGAAGAATTGAGATGATTTCCCTAATGCTATTCCATGTACTATGAGAATGAGTTCTCAAAACATTATGAAAGTACTTGATTATATGGAAAATGTAATGAATAATTACTTGAATACTTTGGAATTACCTCCTTCTCAATGGAAATTAAACATTTACATAGAATACTTCATGAAGAAAATTTCTCCCATGTTTAGTGGATCTTCCGATCGCCTCCTCATGGAAAAGTGTATTAACTCCACTGATAAGATATTATCTATCCTCATGTTCTCAGAAGAAGAGAAATTTATGATAGAGGTTTATTATTTTGTTGGGGAAGTTGATCAGTGGTAGAAATTAATCAAATATATAATTTCCATGTAGGAAATTGATTCAATGTATTGGGAGGAATTCAATATTTTTTTCAACAAATATGTTCCATGAAACCACTATCTCAAGAAGGAAAGAGAGTTCATAATTCTTATGTTGAAAGAAGAAAAGTATATTGGAAAATATTAATCAAACTTTATAAGGCTTGTAATATACACCTCTATCTTTTTCATGAACACTGAAAGGAATGTGGATCGCTTATTTAACAGACTAAAAATGCTTCTACAAAAAGTGTTCGCGATTTAAGACTTCAAAAGTAATGAGGATATTTTTCTTTATGACCTAAATAATAAAATAGAGATCAGAGACCCTCAATGGTCTCATGAGACCAGTGAAAAAAGTGGAAATAGAGTGTAATATGGGTTGATTAGCAAATAAATCCCATGATGGAAAGAAGAAAGAATATCCCACATGTCAAAATTATGGGAAGAAACATCCTAAGAGCTATCTAAAGGGAACTTGGAAATGCTTAAAATGTGTATGAATGAGGAATCTGGCTAAGAACTACCGAAGGGACCAGAAGAATTCAACTAATCTGGGAGAAAAAAAGAAAGGTTCACATCAACACTCAAACTGTACTGTAGTGTTTTGACATCAAGGAACATGAGTATTTTTCAAACTAATTCAATAAGACTTAGGTTTTTGGTGGCAATAAAAAGAAACCTCCAAGGCAACACAGAAGGGAATATGCAATCACTATTACTGAGATAGATCTGGAAAATGATGAAGTAACATGTTTTCTTGTTATTCATTCAAGAATAGAAAACGTACTATTTTATTCTGTTACTGTGAATTATTTTAGATCTTAAAAGATTAGTAGAACTATTAAAATACAACCAAAAAATATGGAGGTTGATTTTTCTGTGAGAACAACTAATTGGGAAATTATTGCATCTAAAGTACCTAAATAATACCCATTTATTTTTTTTGGATTAAAACTCCCAAAAATCATGTATTAATTTATTTGGTGAAGTTTTATTCTATTTAGGGTATGGATTGGATATCTTTATACAAGTCCAACATCAACATCTAGGAATAAAAGATAACTCTTCACATCCCAAACCATCCACTAATTATTTACATATATAAGGAGTAACATGAATCTTATTCAAAATCCTCATCTCAAGTGTGGATATTACTTCCTTATGAGTAAGCATATCTCACTCAAATGATTGAGACAAAATAGATGGTCATGCTCAAATACATTCCCACAATGAGGGATTGCATTAGTGTACTCCATGAATAATTTTATGGTCTTTCTCTTTATCATGTGGTTGAATTATCAATTGATCTTATTCCTAGATTTCTATATATATCATAGAAACCTTATAAAATGGCCAACATTGAGCTAGAAGAACTGAAGAAGTAGTTACAGGAGAATATGGACAAGGGTTTTATATGCCTGAGTATTTCACTAAGGGGTGTACCTGTCCTCTTTATCATGAAGAAGGATGGATAAATGTTCATATGAATTGATTAACATGATATCAATAAAATAATTATAAATAAAAAGTATCCCCTCCATTAGATAGATGAATCATTTGATCATCTAGGTGGGTCCATTTATTTCTCTAAGGCGGGCCTTCGGCCGGGATATCAAAAATTAATGGTGAAGAAAGAAGATATTCCTAATACTGCCTTTAGAATAAGGCATGGACACTATGAGTTCATAGTGATTCCCTTTGGACTAAATAATTCTCCCACAATATTTATGGACTTAATGAATATAGTATTTATATATTACCTCAATAAATTTGTGGGTTTCTTTATCAATGATATTTGGATATACTTTAAGAGAAAGGAGGAACATGAGGATGATTTTAATACCATGTTGAGGACTTTTCAAAGGTATAAAATCTATGAAAAGTATAGTAAATGTGAGTAATAGATGAAAGAAGTATAATAATAGAGGTATTTTATTATCAAAAATGTGATATATGTGGACCCTTCTATGATAAACGCAATCGAAGAGTGGCCTCAACCAAATTCTGTTCCAGAGAAATGTAGTTTCCGTGTCCAAGCTGGGTATTACCAAAATTTTTAAATAAAATCTCAGGATTTGAAAACCCAATAACCAAGATGACTCATAAGAGAGTGATGTTTTTCTGAACTCATGAATGTGAGGAAATCATTAAGGAGCCCAAAAATAAGCTTATCACTACGCCAATAGTTATACTATGGAAAAGTGGAGAACTCTTTGTAGTGTACAATGATGATTATGAAAAGTGATTAGGATGTGTAATAATTCAAAATGATAAATTGATAGCCTATGCCTCATGGAAGTTGAAAATCCATGAGTAAAACTATTCCACACATGATACGGTGTTGGCAGCTCTAATTTGTGCATTGAAAATCTGGCAGAATTAGCTCTATCTGTAGAAGTCTGAGATATATACGGATCACGAGAGTCCCAAATATATTTTCACACATAAAGAGATTAATATTCATCATAGTGGTTATATCTCATCAAGGATTATGAATTCTCAATTCACTACCATCCTGGTAATGCAAATATGGTGGCAGATGCTCTAAGTAGAAAGGATCCGACATCTTTAACAATGATGAGAATTGAGAAGGACCCAATATTCTTGTACTTATAAAGTATGTATAGGGGAATCATTAAGGGAGAAAAATTATAAATCCTTTCTCAAAAAATTACTCAACCATCCCTTATAGAGAAAATAAAGGATGCTCAATAAAATGATGTGGAAATTTAGAAAATTATGGAATCTATCAAGAATGGGAAATCCTCTAAGTTCAAGATCTATGAGGATGGATTCATAATATTTGGGTCATGAATATGTGTACCATCAAATCTAGAGGTAAATAATTATATTATTAATGACACACATAGTTCATCCTTCTCTATTCACCTAGGGAGAATAAAGATGTATCGAGATCTCTAGGAGAACTTTTGGTGTGAAAATATGAAAAAGGAAATCGTTGAATACACATCAAAGTTCATGGAATGTCAGTAAGTGAAGGATGAAATAAAAATGTATTATGGGATGATGCAATAATTGTCCATACCAATATGGAAGTGGGAGAATAGAACCATAGAACTTATCATAATACATTCAAATAAATCTTGAGGAAATGATTCTATATGGGTTAGTGTGGATAGTCTTACAATGAAAGCTCATTTTAATGTAATTCAAGAAGACTTCTCACCGAATCAACCTGAAAAGATATATATTGAAGAAGTGTTAAGGCATAATGGAGTACCACAATAAATCGTATCCAATTGAGATCTAAGAATCACCTTGAAGTTATAGAAAATTATCCAACATGCTCTATGTAGGGAGTTAAAAATTAGTATGGCCTATCATCCTCAAAATTATGGACAATTTAAGTGAAATATTAAGAAACTAGAAGATTTTTTGAGAGTATATTCTATATAATTACAAGGAGGATGGTACCAACTTATTACTCTATTTGAGTTCTCATACAATAATAGTTCCCAACTGAGCATCCGAATAGCTCTGTATGAATCCCTTTATGGGAAATGGTGTGAAACACTGATAGTCTTGGATTAAGTTGGTGAACATAATCAACTAGGACTTGAAATTTTCAACGAAATGACAGAGATCTTGACAACTGTTTAGTATCACGTAAAGGAACCCCAAAGTCGATAAAAGATATATATAGATAATCATTAATGGCCCCTAGATTTTATGGTTAAAGACATGGTATTCCTCTACATATCTCCATGGAAGAGGATCATGAGATTTGGGAAGAAAGGGAAGCTAAATCCCAGTTACATTAGACCATTCAAGATCCTTGATTGTGTCAGAGCTGTGGCCTATCAACTAAAACTTCCACCAACCATGTCTCAATTAGACAATGTATTCCACATATCCCGATTGAAAAAGTACATACTAGATCCCTCACATGTACGGAATAAAGTGGCAGTATAGTTGTAGAATGGTCTTTATTATGAGTAGAAACCAGTGAAGGTCTATTATCATATAGATAAAGTTATACATGAAAAAACTACTCACCTGGTCAAAGTACTATCAAGAAACCATAAGTAGAAATAATCAACATGGGTACCGAAGGAATCAATGAAAGAAAAAGTACCCTGAGTTATTTTTAATGTAGAATGTAAATCAAAATTTCGAGAAAGAAATTTCATAATGGGAGGAGAATGTAATCTCACATTGTTTTGCCAATGGAAATTTCCTTCTTATTTTTATATCATATAGTATAATCACCTAAAAATCACATTAAATAAACAATAAAACTTTATAAATGATGAATGAATGAAATAAAAGTTATTTCTAAAAGCTAATGGACCTATACAAACGAAATAGTAACTTGACATTTGTAATAGAAATGTGACCCTTATGAATAGTAAATGGGATAATAGAATAGTAACATCACCTATGAATGTATAAATGAAATTTAATCATTTATAAATGGTAATATGATATAATTATATCACAGTATAAGTAAATAAGTGTTTTCAAAATTATTAATTTTGTGTTGGTATTTCAAAGGTCATAAATGTTTAATTATTATTATTTGATTAATTTAGTAATTTAAAAGTGAATTTATTTTCAAAAGATATACTAATAAATTAATATTTTTTTTCATATGATTATAATATAATTTTGTTAGACCTTAGTTAATTTTCCAATGTGTTATAAAATCAGGTATAATTGTAAAATATGTATATTTTGAGTAAATTATGATTTTAATTAAAAATTATGTTTCTCATATTTATAAAATTATTTTCATAAAATGTAGTTTCTACTTTTAATTATACACATGTAAAAATGGTTATGCTGATTCGTTGGGATTTCTCTGAAATACTTGAATTTTTTGTGAATAGTAAAATACAAAAATTTATGATAAATGCTAAATACATGAATTATGGAGTCATAGATGATGTATGGATGATATAAGAAAAAATATAGATCAATCCTCACACCTCTCAATCCTGGATCCTTGTAAAAATTTTAATAAAATCACACCACAATCCCCTCCCCCATGACTAGGAGATTTTGTTCATAAAAAAAGACCAAAATCAATCTCTTAAGGAGGTTCTCAAGAAAATAGAATCAAGTGGTAAAACCCACTTTATTTTCTTTTAATTTATTTTTATGTTCCATTTATTTATTTTTCTCTCCACACTGACCCTAATCCAAGAGGTATGATAACTCCAATACATTATATGTAATTGAATTTTGTTATGCTAATTTAATATTTCCTCACCATATCTTATTCCCCCTCCTTTTAAACTAAAAATGAAACCACTATTTGTGATGAGTTAATTTATCACATTCAAGGATAACGATGTTTTCAAATTCCATTACCATATTTTTAGGATGGTCATGAAACCATTTTTATGGTTGAACCAGATTATAATATATGTTTTATTTCTTATTTATTTTTCAAGAACCATTTTTTAAACATGATATTAATTATTAAAACAAAATGAGTTCATTATAATAACAAAACTGCCAAAATAAACCCAAATGATTATCATTAAAAATTTATCTAATGATTCGTCCACATGAAGTAAAACTAAATTATATATAAGACCAATATAACCTCTATAATATTTTTAATAACATATATGTCAATTCTGGACAATTTCCTCCAATATACATGACCTTTCTTACTAGTATACAAGTAAACCAAGCATAAATACCAAGGAAACCAACGCTCCCAAACTATGAAATTTAATCTTTAACGCATAAAAAAGGCTATAAATGAACTTAATAATGTTTTAATAAATTAAATAAATTTAAAAATGGTTTTTTACTTATTAATTAACTAATCTAATTTCACTATCTAGGACACTAAGATCAAGTGAACAACACCTTCAAAATTAAGGTAAGGGATTCTACCTAAACCTCCATTATTCCTTCAGGCTACATATTCTCTATAACTCAATGTAACTATTATTTATTTTCATATACTTCTTATAAATGTTGTGTATATGTTACAACTCATGTATCCATATTATTTCATCCTTCTTTTTGGTGATATAAAAGTTTTAAAAAGGTTCCCTTCTCAATTATTTTTGATAAGCAAGACAATTTGAAGGAACTTTTGCGATTTGTTACCCATTTTCAAGTTATCTTCATAATATGTTTAAAGACACTATTATTTATCTAAAATCACTAATTTTATCATGAAAAAATTTCTTGGATTATTTCTGGTTTTAGGAAAACAAACATTACTTTTACGGTTTAAACTCTCTTTCATATTTTCCCTAAGCCTCACTAAAATGTTTTATTTATTAAAGTTTCTTAAAAACAATTTTTATGTGTTTTCACTTCATTTTAACATAAATTATCATGGTCTACGCCTTTATTCCCTTATTAATGTCCATGTATGATTTAAATCCTTTCTTTCATGGATATAATTGTGATATTCCCTTGTATCATTCTTTTTTGTCATGATTATGATACTCAATTCTTATCATGGGTAAACCTTATGTATATGTTTGATTCCATAGGTATGATTCTTTATGTGACACAAATATTCATGAAAATGTTATAATGAGTGAACCTAGATAGTGCTCCAATTCATTGGGTATTTTTTGTCTCATGAGACATCATGTGAAACGATCTTGGTTGTTAACCATGACTTGTTCTCCATGTGAAACAGTCTTGGTGGTTAACCTAGCTCATGATACTTTTTGTGAAATTAGATTTAACACATTATTATGTCATTTTGTATGTTTTTTACACATCTCCTATGAAACCATGATTACATATGTTAATCTTCCTTTTGTATATCTATGCCTTTTAGGTCATATTATTATGCCTTATAACCCATGTTCTATGCTTTATTCTTATGATAATTCCCTTTCTGGGATTTTTAGCTCATCTATTTATTCATGTTATCCCCAAGTTAACCTATGAATATGTATGGTTACAAAGAAAGTTAAAATCTCATAATGGATGATAAATAATGAAATGAATTATTTAGGCCCATGTTTTCAGTTCAATGTACCTAGTCTTCCAAGGACACTAAATTTTTTGATCCTTGGATAGTAATTTGATAGTTAATTATTTTTTAAAACATGTAATAATAAGTGAAAAAGGATAGGGTCTCCATAGATATTTTAGAAAGTTGAGGTTAAAGGATACTTAAAATCATTACTATTTAAAATAATCTTCAATTTATAGATCCTTGAAAGAGACAGAAATGTTTCAAAAAGGTGAAGTGGAAACAATTTTTAAAAATTTACATTAAAAAATAATATTAATTAATAGATATTTAAAAATACAAGAAGGATTTATAAAGATAAAGTACAGTCAAAGATAAAAATTTTGATTTTGAAAGGATGTAATTTTTTCTAATATTTTGAGATACCATTGTTTAAAATATACATCAAGAAAAGTGAAACTAAAACATCATTTTGAAAAGAGTGTAGGGGAAATAATAATTTCACATGAGTATGAAAATATTTTTATTTCAAATAATAGTGGATATTTTTGGGAAAAATAAAAATTGAAATAGAGGAAAAAAATATTAAGAAATGATATTTGTTTCTTAAAAAAATTACAATATTTAGAAATAAATTCTTCAAGAATTAATCTTTGAAAAAAAATTATTTCCCAATAGTTAAAAGAGTATATATTGTATGAAATATGAAATATAATAATTTATGAAACTTAGAATAATTATTCTTATGGAAGAAAATTTAAACTCATAGAAATAAAATTTCAGTTAACCAAATCCCTTATTAATATACTTTTTTCTTCAATAAATAGACATTTAGAAATGATTTTATATGGTGGAAAATTAAATCCCCATAAAATAAATATAAAATATCACATAATAAAATCAAATATAATTATTTTCCCAACTTATATGATATAATTTCAAGACGAACATTTATAACTTAATGAATCATAATTGAGTTTCCAAAACCCTTACAACATCTTAATATTTTTAATTGAAAATACATGGAAGTTAGAGCATGGTATGGATTTAAAATTAAAATATATATCAAGGAAAATTATTATTTTATAAATATATTTCCAATATATTTACTCCCCAAATATTAACAAGTGGTGAATTTGAATTATACCTACATGAAGCAAAATCAAGATGCAAAACCTCTTGCCTCATGTACCTATTTATTCTGTGCATGGGACTAATATCCTAAATACTAAAATTATATTTATTAAAAAATTTATTAATATCCTTTTACATATATATTACATTTTATAAGGTATGTTTATTATCATAGGTTATTTATTATTTAAATAGTTTTTACTTATGGAACTTACTTGAGGTGGTTCGATTGATTTCTCCAAAACATCCTTAGTATATTGACCATGGTAAAAAATATTGTAAAATACAATAATAATAAATATAATTATATAAATTTACGTATTTTAGTATTACATTAATAAAAAATTTATATTATTATATTTTTTTTTCAATAATATATTCATATTAATAATGATTCCATGATCTGCTAATTTTTTTATCAGTTGAGTTTACTATGACCATTTATTATCATTATCACTTATAAGATATAAAATAGTATATTTAAATAATATTAAAAGTGTCCTAAATATCGTTTTATACATTAAATAAATTTTAATATTCATCCATGTTAGGTGGTAATGGAAAATGACATATGTCTATCTGTGGAGGAGGTAGTCCGCACGTAAAAATGATTAACATTTCCATTTCTCAATAAACGAGTTGGAATAGAGGTATATTATAAATTAAAAATACATAATAATAATTGTGACATTGTAAAAATATTCAAATATTAAATCCATACTTTTTTTAGTCATGAGAAGCAGTGATATAAAATGAACCAGCTAACTTTGTGGAGGGGTTAGTCCACACGTACTCATGATAGACATTGTTTTCTATTTCTTAGTGGATGAAAAGGATTTAATAATTGTAAATCCAATAATATAATATAATTTAACTATATTAATAATAAATATTTAATTATATTAAATTGGGAATAACAAAATTTAGAGGAAGAATAAAAACAAAAGACTAAGAATTATTAAATACCCACATTGAGAACTTGAGACTTCTCTTGGAAATATCTATAGAAATGGAGGAATTATGATAAATAATTGAGAATATATGAACATGATTGTGGTTTTGGATTATATGAGGATAAAATAAAAATTTTAAGGAGTAATTTATAAGGAATATGTTGTTCATGAGGAGGTGTAAGTGATCCCCATATATATATGAGTAAAAGGGTAGTTTTGGAAGTACAGATTATATTTTTGGAATGGAATGTCCCTATTGATGGGAAAATGGATACCAAATTTTAGAATAATGTAATGTGAAGTGATATTGGGTTAATAAAATCCTCATCCATGAATATAAACACATTTTTGAAACTTATTTTGATTCATTTACCATTATATTTTTACACTTTTACCATTGTGATTTTAATATTTTTAATTTGTCTTAAATATGTAGTTTATGTTTTAATAAACCTATAAGATAACACATCTTAAAAAATATTGGTGTTTTTAACATACAATTAATATTTTTATAATCTGAATCAATTTTCAAATAAGGTAAAATTAAATTTTATATTGAAAAATTTTATATATGGAAAAAATAATTTGTATAAAAAATGTTTTTTTCACCATTAAGTAATCTTAATCATATATAAAACTAATAGAAAATTAAATTAGTGATAACATATTTTTATACAAGTATTAATATAATATCAATGATATTATAAAAAATAGATCAATTTAATGTAATATATCAAAATTTATAGAACACTAATAAGAACAATATATTAATATAACCCATTCATTATTATCATGGAAATTCACTTTAATCTTATTAATTAAAATTTTATTCCAAAAAAAGAAATTTAACTTATTAAAAAATATTAATATGTCCATACTAAATATGAAAATACAGTTTTTTAGAATTTATTTCTAAAAGAGATGAACATTAATTTGTAACATAAGTGAAATAAATTAGAGTAAAATATTAATTATGTTTTCAATATGTTAAACATTGGTTTTATAAATTCAACATTATATATTTCAATAATTTATTTTAATTTATAAATATATATATTTTTTTTGAAAAAAATTGAAAAAAATCTATGTTATTATTGTATTATGATAATGTCATAAAAGTGATGGAATTGGGAAAATGATTTTTTTTCACATTCACAAAAAATAAATTATTTTAAAGAAATCCAAAAAATTCACCATATGGTATATTTTGATATCTAGAATTAAAAAATTAATTTAATTTTGTAAAATGAAAATTCTAAAATTTATATAATTTTCTTTTCCATGAAAATTCAAATTATAAAGAAAATTTATTTTATTGAAAAATTCCCCTTTTATAGTTTGTGTGTTATTATTCCCTTTTTTGTGAATTAATAAAAAATTAAAATATTTTTATTTAATATAAAATTTATTATTATTAATTTATTAAATAATATTCCTCTACCATGTCACGACTCGTTTTATTTTGGTGTTGTGTTTGATATAATATTTTTATATAATGTATATTTATAAGAAAATATATTCGGAAATATTACTATTTTACACAAAGGCTCACACCTATATTGAGGCTAAGGTGAATGATTTCCCAAGAATTGAGTCATGGGAAAAGGAATACTCTAGTATTTTGTCTTGGAAAAGGCTCACCCTTGTGTAGGGTCATGGGTTAAGGATCAACCTATCGTAGGGGACTCAGCTAAGTCTCTCCTTAGTATAGGGGCTTTGGTGAAGGCTCACTCTAATATAGGGACTTGGGGAAAGGCTCAACCAAGTGGGCTACCTCTATGATCTATACATAATATGGTGATATAGTGTTTGATCTATATGATATATTTGGCATGTGACACTATATTGTAACACCATGAGGTGGATAAGTTCCATAAATCCCAACTATAGTATCTCCATGGATTCTAGGGAATGTGTCACTCTACTATTTGATCCTTTAGGAATTATTTACGTTAGGTTTGAATTGATTAGTAAAATAAAAGGATGAGGGAATTAGTCACACATAGATCATGTGTCTATTCTTAATCCTTGTGTCTATTAAATGGGGATCCAAGGGTATCATTTTATAGGCTATGTTAGACTAGTGGATGGTGATTTTCGTGGGGGACCTTGACACTTGACACAAAAACAATAACCGTTTTCTCAAATGAGGGAAGAGAATGTATCTATGTAGATTAGGGTGTATGTATAGGTAAAATATGCTGTGGATACCTAACCATGGTAAAGATATATTCATAATACTAGGTCACTCAAGAGGTAGGGAATGAGTTTGGAGTCGACCTTGGGGTGAAACCAAAATTTTGAAAAATTCCGTCTTTATTCAAAGAACATTCAGGTTTATTGATAACTATTTTTTTTGGCTCCAGGTATAGTCAAATAGAATAATGAGAAATTAATTACACCCTTAATTATAGGGTTCTCTATAATAAATATTTTTCTAAGGTAAAAGTTTCCAAAAAAACCATAAAAAATTCGTTTTATTGGTTCATCACCCCTTTCATTAACAACGAGTGAAATACATGGCCTACTTCTGATGAGAGTTTCTCACCACCCACTGAGAAAACTAGGAAATGTTTTCTAGAAATACAAATACCTCTATGTGTGAGAAATCATGAGTCACATAAAGATCCCATTTCAATCTTCTTAATATATAATGATACATTTCTTCTAACCCCAACTTTAGTTATTTGACCGATGAAAGTATCATAGACTTTGTGGTAAAGTGTGTGACACTCATAGTTTGGTGCCAAAACAATTCCCACATTATAATTTGATTCATTTTGGATGAAAATAATACAATTTTATGGTATCATAGGGTACTTTTTTTAATTAATTGTGAAACATGTATACTTATTTATTTGATTCACTAATGGTATAATGTTAATTATAATAAGGGTCTTAACATAAGAATTATTCCATATATAGAAGTAATCGATTAAAGGATTTTGGTTTTTTCAAGTTAAATAATCAACTCAAAGATTTTTATATCCTAACAAAAGGATAATATTGGAAAACCCAACATGAAATTATTTTACAAAATACTATTATGGTGTAACACCCCAAGCTTCTACAGTACGCTTCTCTTTGAATAATGTGATAGCGTGTGTTGTACGCAACACCGAGTTCTAACACACCATAACTAATCAAACTAGCCATTATGAATAGTAATACCTAATTTTTGAAATTATATATATTTTATATTTGAAAATGGACTTCATTTTTGGATTCGGAATATCGAATTTAGCCTAAGGTGAAATTTTGGTACATTTTGGATAACTTTCATATTTTGATGAATAGTGAAAATTACTAAATTTTAATTAAAAACAACTTTTTTTATCAAAATAATTAATAGTGATAAATTATGAATTTGAGTGGTTTTAAAGTATATTTAGAATATATTTTTACTATTTAATATAATGTTGGTCATTGGACATAATTTTACAATTAAACCGAACATAAACAAGTGTCAATCTTTTGATAGTTATTATCTCTTAAAAACACGCTTTTTGTTTTGACAGCGGGAATTAATTTTAAATTAATTTCTGCCACTTATGTGTTTTGAATTTAGGAAAATGGATTCCATATTTGGAATCAGGATGTTCAAATTGTGTAAATAGGTAACTTTTATTTTTAGACATTTTGAATAATTACTGCGGTAAATATTTTATTTACCATGGTTAAGGGTAAATCCGGTAAATAAGGGTTAACAAATAATATTATAATAATACTAAATTACCCTAAAACGTGTCTTAACCCTATTGGTTGATACATGGTCGACCATTCGAATCTTTGGGTCTATTTTGGGACCCCATGGATCCACTTGTAAGTGATAATGACACTTTATTTTAATTTAGTTAAAATGAATACAAAAATGACACAAGCATATATCTTTTAGAACAACAATTGTTACATAGGGTTATATATGTTGGATTTTAGATTATAAATATTCATTAGAAATATAAAAAGATTTCCTACATAATGATATTTTATTTAGAATTTTTAGACATTAAATAAGTTATTTTATATATGACACAATGATGATGCAGTAATTACTATAATAGTGAACAATTAAAATAATTGATATTATAAATACCCAAATAAATATAATATGAAACTTTTAATGAATTAAATTAATTTTCTAGGATAATATGATATATTAGGATTGATTTAATTGACTTTGTTCGATGTAATCAATCTGTTATGAGTTTCAAAAAAATCAACTATTGAATAGTGTCAAAATTGACATAAAAGAGTTCTTAAAACAAATATTATATTGTTAATTGATATTAAATTCCTAAAAATCTAAGGTTCGGCCAAGAGACTTATATCATGATAGGTTCATCATTAATGTACCACTTGGGGGTCTCTTGGATGTATATAGTAAGTTTATTAACCATATTATATAAAAATACAAAGAGACATTGTAAAAGTGAAACTAATTAACTTAGAGTTAATACTTAAAGATAAGGTTAATATAAGTACCCAAACCTGTATAAATTCTATTGGTTGAGTGGTTTTAGACCTATCCCCACCTTAACCTTTTAATAATCAACTTTGGAGCCTTTAGAAACCGAATATGAATTTATTATAAATTAATATTTCTAACTTTTCCAAAGGTGCCCCTCACCCCTCTTATAAAAGGGCACTCCTCCTTCTCATTTCTTCACACCTTCAAAGCCTTTTGGTTCGGCCAAACTCTGCCCAAATACTCTCCCAACATCCCTCACTACAACCTAGAGGCCTTAGTTTGATCCGAAAGCCAACCTAAGGAGCCCTTTTGATCAAATCAAAAGGAAGAACCCGAAGAAGAGGTAATGATTTCACCACCCTTTTCTAAGTTCATTTCTTCTTCCACTTCTTCTTCCTTTGTTCTTACCATTCTAAAATAATAACTCCAGTATCTCACATATACTATGATGTTATTATAAGTATGTTACAACCATATTCAGTATTATATCCACCCTTTGAATAACATGTCACCATACGTGCGTACGTACGGCTTACCGTCTCCACGTCGTGGTGTAATTGTTATTCAATATAATATTATTTGGATGGGTATAATAATGATGTGTAACTCATGTAAATAATAAATATAACATGTTAATGATTCTGTATATATGATATACCATTCATTTATATATTATTTTAATATCAAAAGAATGATATTGTCGCTCGTGCGTACGGACTACCGTCTCCACAAACGCGATGAGATTCATTATCCATCGTAACCATTCAAGTATAATTTTCATTTGATGATTTAAAAATGATGTTTAAGGACTATATATCATTCTGGATATGAATAAGATACAACAACCATGGCTTATGTAACAAAACATATAAAGAAAATGAGTAAGTTAACACCCGAAACGACGATAATTCTAAGATATTAGTAACAAATCAATGTTAAAAGATCATATATGATATCATATTAATATATATGATTCTTGTATAATTTAATAACAATTATTTCACCATTATACAGGAGGTTAACCTACCCCAACCAAGGAAAAGTACAAGGTAAGGGTTATTTCACAATCTATTCATTATCCGAGGTTGTTTATACGTAATAATCTACTGGGATCTCTTTATCATCCACATCCATGTTTCTTAAAAATGTATTTAAAAACATTTTTACTATTTACTAAAATATGAGTTAAAGTAATTTATACCCTTTTTGACTTTTATAAGTGGTTTATAAAGGAATCTTTCCGTCATTTTCAAAACAAGGTCCTTTTTAACCTTTTCGACAGAATTGAGGTAAGAATGTTTTTTTTAACTTATACGGCGGGTGCGGTTATTTTACGCCATTATAAAATCTTCAAAGCTTTCCTTACAAGCTTATAAGAATATTTTCATAGAAAATGTTTTATTTTATATGGATCTTAAATGATTTCAAAATAAAAGGAGATATTTCTTTAAAAAGAATTTTGATTTCATCTATGTCAACATCCTTTGATGGATTTTAAGATTATTTGAAGTTGATTTATTATGATACAAAACTTCTATATTGTATTGAAGGTTTTGTGATATGTTTGACTATGGATGTGCTATTTTTATACCATTCATAGTTTATGGTGAAATCATTGACATTTCGTATGCTAGTTTTAATACGAATGTTTATGTTATGTTTAAACCTTTTCATATGGGAATTCATTGGACTTAATAAGTGACGGGTGGAGCCCGCTATAGCTCCTCGATGCATCGGTAGGTCTCATGAGACAAACTAGTGTCTTGGCACAAGGCCTTGACAAAATCTTATTTGTAGTCTTGGCACGAGGCCTTGGCTATGTGGTTATGATAGTCTGGCATTATGCATTCCAACATTATGAAAGTGGTTATTGATTTTTGCATGTGATTATTCGATTAGTAGAATATCCATGTGAATAAGTAAATGGCATTATTTCATTTTATTTATGCCATACCATGTTGAAATTCAAGTTTAAAAGGCTTTTGTTTTAGTTATACATTGCCTTAAATGTTTATTCTTATTTATGAAAGTTTCCGCTATATTGTTATCCTTACTGGGCATTTGAGCTCACCCCTTTTCTTTGTTTTATTTTTCCCAGGAAGTGAAGAAGTAAGTTATGAATGACCTGCAGGGATATTATGTGGGGATATGAGTGTGGATTATGGAGACAATATGTTGTTGTAGTAGTTTTTCGTTTAATGATGTAATGTAAAACTTATGAATATATCTAGTGTTTCCAAGGCTACTAAACCAATCGGTCTTTCGAGATTTGATCTTTCTTGTGATCATGCCAATGTTACGAAGTAATGTACCGACTCTGGGCAGCTGGGGTCGGGGCTTTACAGTTGGTATCAAAGGAAGTTTAGTACAAACCTTGGAAGCTAGATTTATATAAACTCTGATTAGAGCACGTAAACCTAAGATGAACTTTGAGGATTAGTATAGAAGAACTTCCTAGAATTTTGGTATTGTAGAGATTTTGTGAATTTTCCAAGCAATACATCCCTGTCTGGATACGAGCAGGTAGAGGCGGCTCTGGCACAGATGTACCTAGGGGTAAAACCCGAAAACACCGCTTTGAGCTAGACTCGAACGGGAACTGGTGCACGACAACGGGCCTTGCTGCACTCTTGGTTACGACACTCCCGGGGGATATGCTTAGGATAACTCTCATTTTCTTTACAAATCATTTTGAAGGGATTATGAGTATATACTTCCTCAAAGAAAACATTATTATGATTATGGATTATATCCATAAATAGTTCAATTTATGTTAAGTGTTTTATAAGTATGGGATTATGTATTTTGATTCATAAACTGATCTAGTTTATGCCATTGTTTAGAAATGGCGCCTAGTGGAAGAAATGGAAACCGTATCAATGCACGCACTCCATGTAGGGATTGCCCTCCTGCTCAAGATAATTATAGTGGGGCTGGTGATGCAACTGGTCCTGATCAGCTAATCACCATACTGGGACAACTTACTCAGGTTATGAATAATAACCTTACCCGTATGGAGCACCCTGATCCGCAGCGTGGAGGATCAATGTTAGATCGATTCATGAGGAAAAAACCACCAAAGTTCAATGGGAATACAAATCCCTTAGTAGCTGAGCAATGGATATTTTCCCTAGAGAAAATATTTCAGGCTTTGGGGAGCAGTGAAAGGGAAAAAGTTATCATGGCAGTTTACCGCCTCACTGGAGATGCTGATCAATGGTGGTCATTGATTCAAAACATGAAGGAAGATGATGAAGTATCAAATATGGAGTGGAGGGAGTTCAAAGATCTGTTTTTAGAAAAATACTTCCCTCGCGACCATCGAGCAGATATGGAAGGGCAATTTCTGAGTCTGAGACAGAAGGAGGATGAGAATGTCACAAAGTATGAGGATAACTTTACAAGGTTAGTGAGGTATGCTGGAGATTATATTCGCAACCCAAGAAGTAAGATTGATCGTTTCTTTGATGGGTTAAAACCATTTCTCCGTCGAGCGTTAGTCTCACAATCCTTTTCATCATACGAAGACATTGTCTCATGTGCTATCAAGACCGAAAAGGAATTCTCTAAGTCTTATGACTTTAAAGCAAAGCAAGAGAAGAAGAGACCTTCTGATCAATCTGGGAATGGAAATAAGGGGAAGAAGGGAAAGGTTGAATATCCATCTTGTGGTAAATGCGGGAAGAAACATCCTGGTACTTGATTGAAGGGAATGGGAGTCTGTTACAAGTGTGGTGAAAAAGGCCACCAAGCTCATGATTGCAAGGGGAAGAAGGAAGCTACCAAAGTTCAGTGCTATAATTGCAGGGAGATGGGGCATTATGCAAATGCATGTCCTAAGCGTCAGGAGAACTTACCTCAGAAAAGGCCAAGGGAACAAGGCCAGGCTTATGCTATCACTAATGCTGAGGTAGAAGATCTGAAAGACGTGGTGGAAGGTAATTTAATGGTTTCCTCAAGTTTAGCAAATGCATTATTTGATTCTGGATCATCGCATTGTTTCATATCTTCCCAGTTTGCTAAGAAAATTAGATATTTCCAATTTGATTTAATAAGGGAGTTGTCAGTTAAAACTCCTAAGGGAAGTATCGTTGCAACAAAGTTTTGTGAATCAGTCCCCATTAGAGCACATAAATTTTCTTTATCTGCTGATTTCATCATCATACCTATGATTGAGTTTGATATAATCCTCGGTATGGACTGGCTTTCAGACTATGATGCGAAGATTTATTGTAAGAAGAAAGAGGTTACGATTCTTGATGATAATGATAAGGAGCACCTTATTTTTAGAGCAGAATCGTCACCACCTAATTCTTATTTAGATCCACCCCCAGTAGCTCAACTTAATTCAATTATTGGGGAGGAAGAGAATGAAATAACTGTCGGTGAGGAAAGGAATGTTCAAATAGAGGATGTACCTGTTGTGAAAGAATTTGTAGATGTATTTCCGGAAGATTTACGTGGACATCCTCCAGAACGAGAAGTTGAGTTTTCTATTGATTTGATTCCTGGATCAAGGCCTATATCGAAGACCCCTTATAGAATGGCCACTGTAGAGTTAGTCGAACTAAAGAAACAACTAGAGGAATTGAGTAATAAGGGATTTATTCGCCCTAGTGTTTCTCCATGGGGAGCCCCTGTTCTTTTTGTTAAAAAGAAAGATGGATCTATGAGGTTATGTATCGACTACAGGGAGATCAATTCTATAACGATAAAGAACAAGTATCCCCTACCTCGTATTGATGATTTATTTGACCAACTGCATGGAGCTCAATACTTTTCAAAGATTGACCTTCGATCTGGATACCATCAGTTGTGTGTGAAGAAGGAAGACATTCCGAAAACAGCATTTCGAACCAGGTACGGGCATTACAAGTTTACTGTAATGCCGTTTGGATTGACTAATGCACCCTCTGTATTCATGGATCTGATGAATAGAGTTTTCAATGAGTATCTCGATGAATTTGTGGTGGTATTTATTGATGATATTCTGGTATACTCCAAAACCTACGAAGATCATGAAAATCACTTGCGCATTATCTTGAAGACTCTGAGGAGGCATGAATTATATGGGAAGTTTAGCAAGTGTGAATTCTGGCTTCAGGAGATTTATTTTCTTAGCCATATTGTCTCTAAAGATCGAATCTCTGTTGATCCTTCTAAGACCAAGGCAATCCAAGAATGGCCAGCACCTACGAGTGTAACTGAGGTACGTAGCATTATTGGTTTGGCAGGTTATTATCGACGTTTCGTCCAGAATTTTGCCCGATTGGCTAACCCATTAACGAAGCTCACACGTAAAGGGGTTAAATTTGTTTGGACAAAAGAGTGTGAAGAATGTTTCGAAGAACTGAAGAGAAGATTAGTCAATGCTCCTATATTGACTCTACCATCGGGGAATGATGGGTTCGTTATTTATAGTGATGCATCGAAGAAAGGACTTGGCTGTGTCCTTATGCAGAATGATAGAGTTATTGCCTATGCATCACAACAGTTGAAAATTCATGAACAAAACTATCCTACTCATGATCTCGAGTTAGCAGCAGTGATCTTTGCTTTGAAGATATGGAGGCACTACCTCTATGGTGAAAAATGTGAGATTTATACTGATCACAAGAGTTTGAAGTATATTTTCTCACAAAAAGAACTCAACACGAGGCAAAGGAGATGGCTTGAATTACTCAAGGATTATGATTGTACGATACACTACCACCCAGGGAAGGCAAACAAGGTGGCAGATGCTTTGAGTAGAAAAGACCATGGAGTTTTGAACAATATGAGAATTGAAAGGGATCCAATTTTCATGGATCTAGTGAAGATGGACATGGGAATAACCAGGGAAGGTGAAACATCAATGCTTTTTCAAATGGTTGCCAAACCATCTTTACTAGAAAGGATTAAGAGTTCTCAGACCGATGATGAAGAATTCCAAAAGAAGATTAAAGTTGTGAATGATGGGAGATTGAGAGACTTTGTGTATGAAGATGGAATTTTGAAATTCGGGAAGAGACTTTGTGTTCCCAATATACCTGATCTAAAAAGGGAATTTCTGGATGATGCTCATAGTTCCAATTTCTCTATACACCCTGGGAGCACCAAAATTTATAGAGATTTGAAGGAACATTTTTGGTGGGACAACATGAAGAGGGAGATTGCTGATTTTGTGTCAAGATGTATGGTTTGTCAACAAGTGAAAGCTGGAAGGCAACAGCCTGGAGGAGTCATTCAACCTCTTCCCATACCAGAGTGGAAATGGGACAATGTTACGATGGACTTTGTCATGGGGCTACCAAAGACTCCTAGAAGGAACGATGCAATATGGGTGATTGTTGATCGTCTTACCAAGTCAGCACATTTTCTTGCTATAAGAGAAGATCTACCCCTGGAACGTCTAGCAAGACTATATATTAATGAAGTTGTGAGACTTCATGGAGTACCCCTATCGATTGTTTCTGATCGTGACCCCCGTTTTACTTCAAGATTTTGGAAAAGTCTTCAGAAATCCCTGGATACTGAACTTCATTTGAGCACTGCTTACCACCCTCAGACAGATGGACAATCAGAACGGACTATTCAAACCCTAGAAGACATGTTGAGATCTTGCTCACTTGACTTTCAGGGTATGTGGGATCAATATTTACCACTGGTAGAATTTTCCTATAACAATAGCTTCCATTCGAGTATTCAGATGGCACCATATGAAGCGTTATACGGAAAGAGATGTCGTACACCAACCTATTGGGATGACGTTGGTGAAAGAAAACTTGTAGGCCCAGAACTGGTGGAGGAAACGGTGGAAAAGGTGAAAGTAATCCAAAATCACATCAAAGCAGCTCAAAGTAGGCAGAAAAGCTATGCCGATAATCGAAGGAAGGATTTGGAATTTCAAGTCGGTGATCATGTTTTCCTAAAGGTATCTCCATGGAAGGGAGTCATACGTTTTGGAAAGAAAGGTAAATTGAGTCCCAGGTACATCGGACCTTTCGAAATTCTAGAACGAATTGGGGTTGTAGCTTACCGATTGGCAATGCCGCCAAGTCTCCTCAAAGTTCACGATGTGTTCCAAGTATCTCTATTGAGGAAATACATGCCTGATACGACGCATGTACTCACCTATGAGGAATTAGAACTGGAACCCGATCTGTCTTATTGTGAAGAGCCCGTCAAGATTCTTGATACGAGAGAACAAGTGCTGAGAAACCGGACGACGCGTCTGGTAAAAGTTTTGTGGAGAAACCATAAGATGGAAGAGGCAACGTGGGAACCCGAGGAACTTATGATGAAGAACCACCCGAGTCTTTTTATGCAGTAATACCCTAGAAATTGCGAGGACGCAATTATTTGAAGGAGGGGAGAATGTAACACCCCAAGCTTCTACGATACGCTTCTCTTTGAATAATGTGATAACGTGTGTTGTACGCAACACCGAGTTCTAACACACCATAACTAATCAAACTAGCCGTTATGAATAGTAATACCTAATTTTTGAAATTATATATATTTTATATTTGAAAATGGACTTCATTTTTGGATTCGGAATATCGAATTTAGCCTAAGGTGAAATTTTGGTACATTTCGGATAACTTTCATATTTTGATGAATAGTGAAAATTACTAAATTTTAATTAAAAACAACTTTTTTAATCAAAATAATTAATAGTGATAAATTATGAATTTGAGTGGTTTTAAAGTATATTTAGAATATATTTTTACTATTTAATATAATGTTGGTCATTGGACATAATTCTACAATTAAACCGAACATAAACAAGTGTCAATCTTTTGATAGTTATTATCTCTTAAAAACACGTTTTTTGTTTTGACAGCGGGAATTAATTTTAAATTAATTTCTGCCACTTCTGTGTTTTGAATTTAGGAAAATGGATTCCATATTTGGAATCAGGATGTTCAAATTGTGTAAATAGGTAACTTTTATTTTTAGACATTTTGAATAATTACTGCGGTAAATATTTTATTTACCATGGTTAAGGGTAAATCCGGTAAAAAATGGTTAAAAAATAATATTATAATAATACTAAATTACCCTAAAACGTGTCTTAACCCTATTTTTTGATACATGGTCGACCATGGGAATATTTGGGTCTATTTTGGGACCCCATGGATCCACTTGTAAGTGATAATGACACTTTATTTTAATTTAGTTAAAATGAATACAAAAATGACACAAATATATATCTTTTAGAACAACAATTGTTACATAGGGTTATATATGTTGGATTTTAGATTATAAATATTAATTAGAAAGATAAAAAGATTTCCTACATAATGATATTTTATTTATAATTTTTAGACATTAAATAATTTATTTTATATATGACACAATGATGATGCAGTAATTACTATAATAGTGAAAAATTAAAATAATTGATATTATAAATACCCAAATAAATATAATATTAAACTTTTAATGAATTAAACTAATTTTATAGGATAATATGATATATTAGGATTGATTTAATTTACTTTTTTCGAAGTAATCAATCTGTTATGAGTTTAAAAAAAATCAACTATTGAATAGTGTCAAAATTGACATAAAAGAGTTCTTAAAACAAATATTATATTATTAAATGATATTAAATTCCTAAAAATCTAAGGTTCTGCCAAGAGACTTATATCATGATAGGTTCATCATTAATGTACCACTTGGGGGTCTCTTGGATGTATATAGTAAGTTTATTAACCATATTATATAAAAATACAAAGAGACATTGTAAAAGTGAAACTAATTAACTTAGAGTTAATACTTAAAGATAAGGTTAATATAAGTACCCAAACCTGTCTAAATTCTATTGGTTGAGTGGTTTTCGACCTATCCCCACCTTAACCTTTGAATAATCAACTTTGTAGCCTTTAGAAACCGAATATGAATTTATTATAAATTAATATTTCTAACTTTTCCAAAGGTGCCCCTCACCCCTCTTATAAAAGGGAACTCCTCCTTCTCATTTCTTCACACCTTCAAAGCCTTTTGGTTCGGCCAAAATCTGCCCAAATACTCTCCCAACATCCCTCAATACAACCTAGAGGCCTTAGTTTGATCAGAAAGCCAACCTAAGGAGCCCTTTTGATCAAATCAAAAGGAAGAACCCGAAGAAGAGGTAATGATTTCACCACCCTTTTCTAAGTTCATTTCTTCTTCCACTTCTTCTTCCTTTGTTCTTACCATTATAAAATAATAACTCCAGTATCTCAAATATACTGTGATGTTATTATAAGTATGGTACAACCATATTCAGTATTCTATCCACCCTTTGAATAACATGTCACCATACGTGCGTACGTACGGCTTACCGTCTCCACGTCGTGGTGTAATTGTTATTCAATATAATATTATTTGGATGGGTATAATAATGATGTGTAACTCATGTAAATAATAAATATAACATGTTAATGATTCTGTATATATGATATACCATTCATTTATATATTATTTTAATATCAAAAAAATGATATTGTCGCTCGTGCGTACGGACTACCGTCTCCACGAACGCGATGAGATTCATTCTCCATCGTAACCATTCAAGTATAATTATCATTTGATGATTTAAAAATGATATTTAAGGACTAGATATCATTCTGGATATGAATAAGATACAACAACCATGGCTTATGTAACAAAACATATAAAGAAAATGAGTAAGTTAACACCCGAAACGACGATAATTCTAAGATATTATTGACAAATCAATGTTAAAAGATCATATATGATATCATATTAATATATATGATTCTTGTAAAATTTAATAACAATTATTTCACCATTATACAGGAGGTTAACCTACCCCAACCAAGGAAAAGTACAAGGTAAGGGTTATTTCACAATCTCTTCATTATCCGAGGTTGTTTATACGTAATAATCTACTGGGATCTCTTTATCATCCACATCCATGTTTCTTAAAAATGTATTTCAAAACATTTTTACTATTTACTAAAATATGAGTTAAAGTCATTTATACCCTTTTTGACTTTTATAAGTGGTTTATAAAAGAATCTTTCCGTCATTTTCAAAACAAGGTCCTTTTTAACCTTTTCGACAGAATTGAGGTAAGAATGTTTTTTTTTAACTTATACGGCGGGTGCGGTTATTTTACGCCGTTATAAAATCTTCAAAGCTTTCCTTACAAGCTTATAAGAATATTTTCAAAGAAAATATTTTATTTTATATGGATCTTAAATGATTTCAAAATAAAAGGAGATATTTCTTTAAAAAGAATTTGGATTTCATCTATGTCAACATCCTTTGATGGATTTTAAGATTATTTGAAGTTGATTTATTATGATACAAAACTTCTATATTGTATTGAAGGTTTTGTGATATGTTTGACTATGGATGTGCTATTTTTATACCATTCATAGTTTATGGTGAAATCATTGACATTTCGTATGCTAGTTTTAATACGAATGTTTATGTTATGTTTAAACCTTTTCATATGGGAATGCATTGGACTTAATAAGTGACGTGTGGAGCCCGCTATAGCTCCTCGATGCATCGGTAGGTCTCATGAGACAAACTAGTGTCTTGGCACAAGGCCTTGACAAAATCTTATTTGTAGTCTTGGCACGAGGCCTTGGCTATGTGGTTATGATAGTCTGGCATTATGCATTCCAACATTATGAAAGTGGTTATTGATTTTTGCATGTGATTATTCGATTAGTAGAATATCCATGTGAATAAGTAAATGGCATTATTTCATTTTATTTATGCCATACCATGTTGAAATTCAAGTTTAAAAGGCTTTTGTTTTAGTTATACATTGCCTTAAATGTTTATTCTTATTTATGAAAGTTTCCGCTATATTGTTATCCTTACTGGGCATTTGAGCTCACCCCTTTTCTTTGTTTTATTTTTCCCAGGAAGTGAAGAAGTAAGTTATGAATGACCTGCAGGGATATTATGTGGGGATATGAGTGTGGATTATGGAGACAATATGTTGTTGTAGTAGTTTTTCGTTTAATGATGTATTGTAAAACTTATTAATATATCTAGTGTTTCCAAGGCTACTAAACCAATCGGTCTTTCGAGATTTGATCTTTCTTGTGATCATGCCAATGTTACGAAGTAATGCACTGACTCTAGGCAGCTGGGGTCGGGGCGTTACAGATGGTATAGGGAATTCTATAAAAGTGGTATTTTTAGGTGGATAAGAGATAAGATATTTGGATTTCAATATGTATCCTATGAGAATATGAATCAAGATACACATAGATATTGAATATTGTTTCTTTGAGAAGATCAAGCTCATTAATAGATTACATTATGATTTTTACATCCTAGGGAAAGGTTGTTGGGGAGGACCCAACATAATCTAGTAAATTCACACAATTGGAATGATTATATAAATATGGCACATACATAATGGAATCATGTAATATTAAATATATGAATCTAACTATTTTATGTTATTAATGAATATAATTTTTTTCCTTGAACATATTTTCTAAACAAATGTATGTAAGTAATAGAAAGGTGTTCTAAATGTTTCCTTGGTCGATGGAACCAACAAACAAAGATTGATTTTTATAAAGTTAAATAAGGTCCATAAGATATTTATATTTTTAATTTTTGACAAACAAATTTCATAATATATAAATTTTATTAGTACTAACAAGAAATAAATTATCGTTTTTTAGTTTTACCTTTATAGGGATTCAAGAAGTTATGTTTTGTGACCTTTCTATTTTTAAATGATCATATTTCTCATATGCGATGAACAGAACATGCCTAAAGAGTTGATACATGAATTTTTCCTAGAATATTATTTTAGAGTTTCAACTTGGAGAATGATATATCTCATTCTTTTGTATGTTTAGGGCCATGAATCTCAAACCAATATAGCCTCTATTTATGGTTGGATAGATTTAACCAAAATATGATTCAATTTTCATAACAACACTAGAGAAGATAATTTAATGTGAATAGAGATCCTAATGTTAGTAATGTGGTCAAGATTGATGAATAGTAAATGTAGTTTAATTTCATAGTGGTTAGAACAATTATTTATGATATTTATGGTCAGAAAAATTTGAAAACAAAAGATGAAATAGTATATCCAATATGTATGAGATAACCTGATGTGAATGGAGAGCCCAATTCTAGTGTAAGAAATATCATGGATGCAGAAATACTGTTTATGTTAATTATGATCGTACCATTGTGTCATGTAGTTTTGGGTCATGTAATGAAGAATAAGTGCATAATATTAATTTTTCAAGAGAATAATCATAATTTTAAGCTTTAGGATTTCCCAAGAGATTATCAAAACGTGGTGAATTTGGAACTTCATAAGATATTCAGACCTTCATTTGAAAGGAAAATATAATAAGATACCATAATCTTGATTTGAAAATTGGTATGATAAAATAATGGGTGACATATAGGGAACTTGAATACACTTGAATGACTAGTTTATATAATTGTAAAATCATAACATAAGACTATTAAGATAATAAGAAATGTAGACTTGTGGGATTTTGTCAAACATTAGTAATAGAGAAACAATTCCACACCATTAGTAGATATCACATGGAGGATAAGGGTGACCATTCTTCTAGGACCCAAGAACCCCTTAAGTTGTAGTTATTAGCTAAAAAGGAACTATGATTTTAATTACCATTTTTTATAAGTTGTTTTTTAGATAAAAAATCCCTATAAACAATTTCTATGAATGTGGAGAAAAAAATATTCTCTAAAGTTTATGGGTTTCTAAGATGAGTATTTATACTCAAAGAATTTGGTTAATGATGAGTCAATCATCAAAGGTGTAAAATACGTTCATGTAAAATTGTATTCAAAAAGTTTTTAATAATCCTAAAAGTTACAAAACCATGTATTGAACACAGTCATGGGTTGAATAAATATAATATGAAATTTATTGAGAATATAAACACTTATTTTGGTGGTATTATTAATGTGTAGGTGTGGTCTTACCATGAAAGAAAATTTCCCCATTAAATAACATTTTCTTTCTTAAATCATACAAAAATGATTCTCTCTAACATTTTTCTTGACTAGTAGGTCTAATGAGCCTAACAAGTGTTTTTCTAGGGCCATATAATGGACCCTACAAGTATTATGGCTTATTTATTTGATGATATATTTCCCCAAATTATTAAATATAATTAATTAGAGAGTTGGACATGAATTTTTCTCATGAAACCCTTCAAGGGCTACCATACTGACAATCATTTTAATCTCTATTTATGTTTTTAACAATGAACATTTTTCCTAATCCAGGAAAGGGGAATGAGTTATTGAGTGGAGACTGGAATATTTCATAAAAAACCCATTATATTTTTTCAAACCTATAATAGGTTATTTCTATTTTGTATTTTTATTATAAGGCCTTGAAATTTGGAATAAGAAGTTCTATAATTTTAGATTATATATCTTCAATAAACGATAGTGATGCTTAAGAGAATATATATCTAAACAACGATATATGTTGTTTATGGTATCACAAATTTTTCCAAAATGAATTATAATGTCTTTAATGTAGCATAAATAACCTGATTCCAAGATAAAAAATGGTGGTAGCTAGACTCAAGTCCATTTGTATATATTTATCTCACAAAAAAGGAAGATGGGTCTCATAGACTTGACCACTACATATATTTTAATGAATTTCAAGATGAACTATATATTGTGTAATACAATGTCCTATGAAAATATTTCAGATGTATTCCAATTTTTGATCATATAAATAAAACTGTATCCAAGAAATATAGAGCAACTCATAATGTACTTTGTTCTATGTAGTTTCAAGTTATTTTGTTAGGAATTTTGATGATTATAATTTAGGATCATAAATATTAGATTAAATTGACACAAGTTTTATGATTATCTGACCATAAGCCTCCTAAATAGAGTTTGTAATTCCTATGGTCATAAAAATATGGAGATATTTCCAATACACATGAACATAGGAAAGGGGATGAGGTAAATTATGTCTTGATATATCATAATAGGTGATAATGAAATGATTGCAAGTGGGAGAATGTAAACTATTATTAATGGAGAAATTAGGGCCACACCATTAGGTAATATCACATAGAGAATAAGGGGTTCATTATTTAAAAAAAATCTCCAAGGGTTACATAATGGATAAAAGGTAAATATGTTATTCAACATTAAAATGGGGGTTTATTTGGGCTAATTAAGAACCCTGTTACAAATTATTATGGGAGGAAACCAATAGGATTCTCTCAAGGATCCTAGGATTCCAAGAAGAGTATCTTTATTCAAGGTTATTGTTTTTATGGTGATTCAGATATAAAAAGTTATAAATTGGTTTTAGTGGAATAACTGAAGTCTAAAATGGATTTCGAATACTCTAAAAATACACTATCAAGTACCAAAAAAACCATTTGGGAAAGAGAAATAGACCCTGATTGGAGAGGATGGTAAATCAAACCTCAAAAGATATCAAGTAGATAATAAAGATGTAATATAAGGTATATTATTAATTGGTTATAGAAACCATCAAGGATGGGGAATATAGATTATATACATCAATGATTGAACACTCCATGTAATTTCTGGTCATGTGGGATAGCTTATATCTTATATAGTTTAGGTTCACATGGAAAATTGCAAATTTTATATGCTTTAGGGCCTTGTTATAAAGACCGTATATCATACTTCTTAAGGTCTTATAACAAGTACGTCTATCTAGAGAACATTTCACAGATCTATATGATATGCACAATGAGATAACCTTGTCTCTGATCCAGGAGAAAAAAACCAACCAGAATAAATTATGTCCCTTGTAATGATAATATGTGGGGTATAATTGTGATTTATAGTTTGGGATCAAGATAAGTTATCTCGTCATCACTACTTATAATGAAATATCATGAATCAATCCACATGTTGTTCTTGAATATAAAATCCTAATGTATTGATATATATCATGTATAGAGAAAGAGGATAAATTTCTTGTATTCTATAATGGGATAGAGGGATGGAAATTCAATGGAAATTGGTTAAGGCCTAATCACTAGAAAGGAACTATGTATGGAAATAGATGTTTCAGCTGAGTCTAGGATAATAGATCTAGACATTGGTATGTATCCAGATGTAACATGAATCAGCCACAAATATTTCTTATCAGGGGAAATTTTAGTAATATGTTAGGTGATACAAGACATTATTGTTGGTTAGAATATCCAAAACCATTAAATCCGCATGGAAATAAAAAAAATACCCCTATGTAGATCAAGATCTTATATATAGAAGGGACATTTTTGACCATGGTCATATGCAATATACCCTTATGTAGTTTGTGGTCATTTAATATAGACCACTCATAATTTTTTAAATTTATATGGGATTGACTATTTTTATGTAGTTTAATTTCATATTATAAGGTTGATCTGTTGTATAGTTTGTATCCAAGTATCTAGGACCTGGATTCCACACATTTTAAAGTCATATAATGAGGATTTTGAAATGGAGGACATTTTTTCTTATCCAAGCTACTTTAAAAAAATAACTCTATTATGGGAAATTTCTTATATTGAGTTATCTTGTATCTAATAAATATACATCTCATAGGGAACTACCTATTTATATAATTTCTTGCAATAAAATTTGGACTATATTTCATATAGTTCCACCTCATGTGACAAGGATGCGTGTTCCATGAAATATATGGTCATATGATAATAGAAATTTGTAATAGGTTTTTTCCTAGTGTGGATTATGAAAAAAATAATACAACCTTATCTTAGTTTCAGGAAAGAGGGGAAAACTTGACATGAATGAACTTAGGAATAAAAACTAAGAAAAAATTATAGATAATTGAGTTTTCTGCTAGTTATAATTTTCTAGAAGTTAACACATATCCTAGAATTATAAGAATTAATCCACACATAGTTCTTATATTACCCCAACCAAAATATCCATCATGTGTGAGGGATGGATTTTTTTCATTTACATTCTGTTTATAAGGGACCATATGTGAATGATTACGATCCTGATGACTAGAACTAGAACTAGATTTAATTTTTATTTTTATCTTAAACCGACATATAGAGCCTGAGTGTCACTACTTATCGGGAGTTAGCAGGAATTACTCTTAGTGGAGTTATCAAATCATGTCTTCATTTTATCTAGTGGTATATTTAGAAATGGAAAGTCCTTGAGAACCCTTACATGGATCAGTCCCTCATGTAAGTATAATGGGCCTTACAAACATATCATCAAAAATATTTTTAATGTTCATGTATAGTGGGCCTCATGCTATACATTTTAAAATCATGTGAATGAAAATTATATGTTCTACGGTATAATTTCACATGACGATAACCCATTTTAATTAGTTTATAGTCATTAATAATAGACTTGGAATATATAGTTTAACACTATGGAATGAGGAAAAAACACCCCAATGTTTATTTTCATGTTGCTAGGACTTTATTTGTCTAACGTTGTATATCAAACATGATGCTCATCTGTTGGAGTGAGAATGAATCTTGTTCATATTTCACATATCTCAGGCATCTCCAACTCTATTTGGACATTATCTATCTACTTATTAATACAATACTTAAAAATAAATCATCCTTAAATCATGTGTTCTAAAATATATTCTTATGTATAATAATTGGGATGATCATTCATAAATTCCTCCTATGGTATATTGATCTTCATAATTTCAAATAACTAATTCTATAATAAAAATTTGAAACATATAGTCATATTCACAATATTAAAAAATTATAATTTTTTTTCAACCAATTAGAAATAGAAGACACTAATTTCCTCGAAATCTTTGTCTATTTTTATATGGGTTTTCACATGGCCTATGAGGATATTTGGGTGTCATAACTCCATAAACCCCTCATAGATCTTCTTTTGAATCTAATCTCTAAATATTAAGTATCATTTGATTGTCTCCCATAATAATATGTGTTTGGGTATATGATTTGGATGATCTCTCAAATCTGACTCCTTTATCATCTTCCTCAGAATCTCGTCTAAGTTATTCCCCATTTAAAAGGCAAAATACCGATAAACATTATTCTATTGGAAGTAATATACATTTATCTATATATCAATAAGATATATATGAAAACCATTTATCACCAATGTTCCACAAATGCCTCTATTTGAATGGGTATATGATTTAATTTGGCATTTAAGTGGAAATTTGTTAGTATAATCCAATATGATGGAATATTTCAAAGCTATTGAATAATTAAACATGAATGGTTTCACCCATATATTGGATAAATATGGGTGTCTTCAGGACAACTTGGTAATCACCGAGGGTGAATAATGTTCAAAATTCAATCTATGAGTGGGTGAAAAATATGAAAATTTCCCTAGATCTAAGTGTTAGGCTACATAACTGTAAGGAGGAACTTTACTAAAAGATGTTGGAATTTTACTATGGTGAAAACATCTTTAAATAAACTCTTCATCTATATTGTAGATATATTCATTTTTCCTATTATATTGGGTGGTATATTCTTCAAAAAAAACCTTGTTATCCTTAGCTGGATAATGGGTGGAAGACATGTCAAAAAAAATTCCTATCCCAGTGGATCGATGGGTGTCTAGTGATGGGAGACCTAGTGTGGGCCATAGTTATTGGATTACCTGTTGAAATTGAGCACATACTATATCAATATTTCTTTGTTAGGAATCAATTGAGTTTATGAAAACTTCTTTAGATGTACATGGAGTATCACCAGGATCATATTCACTAATAATAGGAGTGGATGATAAGAAATTTTGATGAGAATTAAATGATTGTATGAGAAACAAATCATCTCTTCCTTGAGATAACTCATTACAATTAAGTGAAAATTCTTTAGACTTGGATGATACCATGTAAACTGAAATAGAGGATCCCATTTCATGATAATGATAACAAAATTTTTTAATCACTCGAATAAAATTCATTGAGGTGAAATGGTGGTTATCATTAGAAGGGTTCTCAATTGGTGTGGTACTTCCCATTTCTCCTTTAGTGGAATGGTTCCATGTCTCATTTGGTGGGATGGTTACCATTTTTCCATTATCAAGGGAATAAATTAGAAACGAGTTTCTTATAATTTTAGAATCCTTGGGGATCCATAATTCTATTTTCATCACTTTCATTGAATTCCTCAAGTATTCATAGGATTAGAAGTAGAAATAACATAGTTAGAGATATAAATGGAATTAAGGAAATTACTGGTTAGTTTAATCATTCTCTAATGGTGGTTTTCATTTGATCCACTAATTTTTATATCATCCATTCATCAAAATCATGATAATTCAAAAAAGGGCAATTTTACCATTCTTTATCTTCCTTTAATATAATAGATAACACATACGACACATGTTCATTAGGATTGTTCTATGTCACTTAGAAAACATCAAATGTATTTTGTAGAAGATCTTTTATTATCAATCATTCCTGTATCCTGTGATCCAATATATGATAGAAATGTAATTAATTTTGGTGGTAATCATAACCTTTTTCATCTAGTTTCTTAATTTCCAAAAATATGATCAGGTTGTTTTATATTGTAGAGATTAAGTCCCTAATAACTTGATCACTAAGGAAGGAATATGTTTTATTCTTCCATATTATATTGTCATGTCACCTAAACCTTTTTGGATTGAGGGTGACCAAAATTACTTTTATGTTACCTAAGTTCCTTATCTGTGACAGTCGTTCTTATTGTCTCTTTCATTAGTTCACCAAATATAATCCTTTAGATGTTGTGATATAGTCATGAATACTTGGAACACACTGGAACACATTGGGGAGATAAAGATATTTGATAACTCGTCATATAGGTTCTCCACAAAGACCTCCAGTAATTGTTCCTATCAATGCAATGTTTCAAAGGCATATGTTAGACCCATATATATTTAATTGAAATCTTTGAATCTATTATTATATTTATTATTACAAATATAGAGTTCACGAGTAGTTATATTCCTTAATGCATAGTTAAACAGGTAAATGAATTGATAAAAAAGAACATCCCAACTTGAAATTAACCTATATATAAGGTTATTATACAAAAAAATGTGGGAAACATCTATGATTTTCCCAAAAAATATTATTTTGAATTATTTTAAATGTTATGGGGTTCCCAACATTATGATACACAAGTAAGAAAAATCAGTGAGTTGTTTCTCAGGTTCCCCAATTCCATCAAATTCCTAGAAGAATGGATTCCCTAAGATGGGTGGAGAAGGTGTAAAATATACCCACTGAAGATATTAATCCCTCTCTGATTATACCATTGGGAAATTCACTTCCAAATAATTCATAAAATATGTAAGGGAATTTAGTAATTCTTATGGTACAACTTCCAGAGTCATGCTTGAGTGAAAATATTGAATTGGTAGTTGATGTATCCCAGTAGTGGAAACTCTTGATAATAAAGATATTCCATAGTGAAATGAGTAGGATGACATGAAGTGAAGTTTTTAGGGAGGATTAAAACTACCTATATGGTTTAGGTAATCTCAACCTATGGGAGTGGGTAATCTAAATTGGGTATGGCCTTGGTTTGAAAATCAAATCCAGTTGGTATGATACCCTTGAGTAACTCTATATTTTTTTTAAGATTATATATTTTCCCCTATCGGAGAGGATCATATAATGTGGACAAATCATTTTCCTTTACATTGATACTATCTTGATGAGTGGAAGTCCCCATATATGCCACCTAATTATTATTCTCATTGATAGTATCATGGTTTTCAACATCAAGTGGGACAAAAGTGATGAAATTTACAAATGTGAAACTTATAGTATGAAACCAACATTTCTTTATCGGAGGAATATCCATGAACTAGGTATGTTTATATCCGATGAATGATAATAAATATTTTAGTGGGGGTAAAAATGATCCTAACCATATTGGTTGGGATTACCCATTGGATATTAGAGTCATCATGGATATCTACGATGAAGTCTAAAATAACTAGATAATGAAGTCTTGGGATTGACCCTAGGACACTATCAGGATATGCCAATGGCACTCAGGGATTGTGTCATTTATAGGTATGTATACTTACTGTCCAGTGTTAGTGTCTAGAAATCCTTAATAGTGTTTCCTTTTCAGTTTCCTAGTCCAAATTTATAGGGTTGGAACAATTTTATAATCATTTTCTTATGGAATTTGAATCACATGTGTATGATGGTGACTATAATGAATATAATCCATCCTAGGAATCTCTAGGTTGGATTCCTAGATGTGGTTAACATCCTTTAACACCCCTAAGGAAAATAGTTATGTGTTTCTCTACTCTTGCGATGAGTTCCAAAAGTAGTTGGATATGGAAATAGGGGAAACCTAATTTTCTACGACATTCCATTAATTACAAAACCCTTGGGTATTTTTTATTATTATTCCACCAATGTTATGATGAAGATTTTTATATGGTATTACTAGACCAAGGAATTCACTATATGGAACTAGAGGTGTCTAGATAGTGAAATTTTATGCAAGGGATCTAGAGTTATAGTCTCCACGGTAGTAGCGAATTATGTTATGTGCATTAGTTTTTTGAGTGTTGTGGCATGAAATGAATTTTAGCGAATGTAATATTTTCCCTAAATACTAACATTCAATAGTGTATTCAGTGAAAAAACTTGAATCAAAGGGAGTTAATGTCTGTTTTTAAGGAAAAAATATATAATAAAATTATTAATACAATATCAAAGTAAGAATTATTCTTAATATAACTCTTTCAGGGATAAAGGATTACTGTTGAGTTCTACATTATATTTTTATGGATATCTTACTCATGAGCACTTTATATTAGTCACCGAACATATTTCCAAAAGTAGGTAGTCATTGTGACATATTAACAATAATTTGGAAATAGAATTGGTTGATAGGATGTGGGTTCTATATCTTATCACCATTTTGATGGGAATTATTTCCCAAATCTAGTAATCATATAGATTTAAAATATTTTCATGGATTCTACCAAAATTATTATCATAAGAAAGGTCACTACCAATAGATTTATTGATGAAAACCATGTATCAATGTGAAAATTTTTATATATATCATAAGTTATTTTTCATTCTCTTATTAGTTAGAAATGATATTGTTCAAAGACACACTGTTGAGAACATAAGCTTTTATAACCATCCAAGGAGGTGGTAGGTGTTGTGGAGTATGATTCTAACATAATATAAGGGATTCAAAAATATCCCTAAGAAGGGAATCACAACCAACATAGTTTTGGTCCATTTAATTGGAAACATAGAAACTTTTACATTTTTGTGACAGGGACCAATATGGTTCCTTTCAAGCATATGAAACCATGATTAAGGGAAGTATATTTTGAATTCATACATCAATTACTTATTGAGTGATTGAATTATACCATAAAGTGGAATCCTATGTAACTATATTAATAATAAATAAAGACTACATATTTTGGGCTGCATAATTTTTGGTTGTATGATAGGACTGTACCATATAGTTTAACATCACATAATAATGACATGTTAAAAATTTTAAGGTTAAGTAGTCAAGAATTCATGGTGAAATATTCTGTCCAATGGCTAGTGTGGTTCATACTTATGAGTGAACCATTTTAGTTCATCTTGTTTGTGCGTAACTAAAAAAGAGAGGGTATGATTGGGTCTTAAACTTAATAAGAGGACCAAACATGATTCCTAGACTATGAAAGGGGTTAAAATTGGATATTGAGTAGTGATTATGCACTAGGATACCCTTTCCATGTTTCTAATTTTTATTAGTAAATAAATAGGATAAGGTTTGATTATGGCTTACACTATATAGGAGGACCATACTAGTTCAGCCAATAATATGACTTAGGTGATTATAGGTTTTAGATCTTACACTCTATAGGGGTACTATGTAGTTTCACTCATGAAAGTGAGCTAGATTAATTAATTTTAATATCCAAGATTATTATCATTAATTAATGTGTTTGAGGAAACCAAGACCATTCCCTCAAATACTGGGATATATAGTTGTATTGGGCACCCAAATAGGTGACCTATATAAAATATAACCCATTTAGGAGACTTGGGTGAGTGGTTTCATAGTTAGGGTATTAGGGTGAAGTAAAACCTTGGTATGAATTCATCGAAGAGGGTATGGTTAATAGAGAGGTTTGGAAAAATTACCAACATAGTAAGAAAGCCTAGGGTGAAATTATATCTAAGTATTAAGGATTTGGAGATTTGTTTCCCAAGCCTCATGTCCTGTGTAAAGGTTTGGCCAAGTTTTATAGATTACAAAAAATCTCTTCACATTGTAGGGTCAGGGGAGAATGCTCACCCTAGTTTAGGGGAACATGAAAAATCTAACCCCTGTGTTAGGGTTTGGGATAAGGCTCACCATTGTGTAGAGAAATGAGATAAATATCACTCTAATAGAGGGTCCAGAACAAAGACCTTCTACTATATAGGGTCCTGGGTGAAGGATCTTTATACTTGGGTACCTATGGAATGACTAGGGAACATGTAATTCTAGTGGTTGACCATTGATATATATTAGGTTTGTGGTGTTATATTTTAGCTGCTTGGGGTTCCTAGGGTGTGTCTGGGGTGCGTGGTTCCCATGTGTTTGAACCCCTAGGAATTGTTTCACTTAGGTACTTACATTGTAGTCACCATAAGGGAAGAGGTAAGTATTGGGTATACATATTTCAGACACCTATTTTCCTTCAGTGGTTTTTTTGAATTGAGATATACATTTGACTATTTTACGGTTGTAGTAAACAAGAGTGTGGTGCTATATGAAAGGGACTTAGGTGTATTATATATGTGATTTTCTATTTTTCATAGTGGAGGGAAGTGAACAGATGTAGGAAGATTATTACACATACACTGATAGACTAGGGTATGAAAACTTAGGTTTAATGAGGATTTATTTATAAGAATAGGGAACACATGAGGTGGGGTGTGCCTGTGGGTTTCAACTTGTTGTGAAATTTGAATTTAGGAAAATTAATTCAAACTCAAATGACTATAAATTATGATACATAAGTCCACTTTAGATCTACAAGAATTATAATATAATACTATGAAAATAAATATACACTTGAATACCATGTTTCTTTATAATATTTTTATTGAAAGAAGAAAACTCAATGAGAAGACTGTAGAAAATGGTTTTTATTGGTTTGAAAATTATTTTCCTCATTAATGGATGAAATTCTTGACCTAATCTCTATAGGAGGTTCTCAAAACCTTTTCACTAAACAAGGAATTTTTTATAAGGAATTTTCATCCCTCGGTGTTTGAGTAATCAAGTAAAAATTGGAGATCATAGTTTCATACTTTTCATCTATAAATATACTTTTCCTTCCATAATTTACTTATATTATTTTAGTGTGAAACTTATCCTGGATTAAATGAAAAATTATATGAGAATCATTTTTAGAATCCAAGAATAATATAATGTGTTCAATACCAATATTTTTCTTAAACATTAATCTTTGAAGTTACTTTTATTTTTATAATTCTATATTTAAGGTGATTAATTTCATGATAGATCCCTTTTAATGGTGATGATAATTTTTGAACGATATCTAAAATTTTAGGTATGTTTTTATTGTCATTATCTTTCACATTTTGAGTTTATTTTGGATTATCAACGATGGTAATCATTAAATAGGGATCAAACATGAAATGTTAGACTGTTATGATTCATTATGAGTTTTGGAGATGTTTGAGGAAGAATGTGTTGACCCAATATATGATGTTTTATAGGTCTATAGTGGGGAGGGGTGAATAAACCTTCTTAAATTTTTGAATAGATTAATAAAATGGTTTTAAATATTATAGTTAATCAAATAATGTTGATGGAATTCATGAAAATAATTCAGATGTAAAAGTGAAATAAAATATATGTGCATATATAGTGGAAAAGTAAAAATTTACATGTAAAAGTAGTTTTAATCAATTTCATCCAATATTTAATCTTTATTATTCTATTCTCCATGAAAAAAATGGTACCCACTAAACAAAACCTCACTTTTTGAAGGATGTGATAATATTCTACAATGACTTACATTGGTTACCTAGAGCCACAACCTTGATAATGAAACTAAATTTTATGTTGGGATTCACAGAGTAATATTTTTTACATTTATAGTGGAGGTATGAAAGAAATTATTGTTTCTACGAGAAGGGAAAGGCATAAAATTAATAGATAAAATACAAAAAACAAATATGATATAAAAACAAAACTCAAAAACTAGAAAACCTGAGAAAATAGATAATAAAGGACCATTAATATAGCTAGGAACACATCATTTAAATAATTCCACATTTTAGTTCCATCATTAATCATAACAATGTAATAGAAGTTATAATAGAAAAAATATTATTACTTTAGAAAGAAACAAATCTCTTTTCACCTATGTATGAAAATTTTCAATCGATTCCCTATATAATAATTTATTGAAAAATTACCCAACAATGAGGTAATGATTTCCACAATTTATTTCATTTGGGTGTTTCCAAATTTTGGTCTATCTATTGTATCTTTAAAATGATTTTATATGTTTCTCAATACTCTATGTGGGAAAACTAAATTAGCATGAAGTAAGATAAAAAATAAAAAAAAATTAATTTTATGTAAGATGCATTTTTATAGGATACAAACATTTAACAATCTATATTGAAAAAATAACATATATCAGTAGTAATTAAGATATATAATAAAAAATATCATAAGATACAATCAATATAAGATTTATTTTTTTATCGAGTATAGTTTAATAATAAGGTTCTATACATAGTAGGGAATAATACCTAAAAAAGTTAACCTATTAGAGTATATTCTAAGGATCATAAAGTATAATAGTTTATAAAAAACAATCCTTCATAGAGTATAATGGTTGTTTTTAAAATTTACATTCTTTCCATTTTTTAGACTTTAGAAGTGTATGAATACAATTCATATATGTAAACACATAGTTCATTAGAGTAAATAAATAATTCATAAGAGTAAAACATTACTTTGTAAATGTTAATAAATCGGGGAAAAATAAACAATACAGGCATCATATGAGTCAACTTGAAGTTGTGAAAGGTAATTTTGGAAGCGTATACATCATTATTGTAAATTACATTAATAGAAATAAATTTTGATGATAAAAATTTATAATATTTAAATACGTAAGGACTAATTAATGTTATGATAAATTATAATTATCCAATTTTTTAAATATGGGGTATATCAAGTTTTTAAATATAAAAAAACAATCATACTTTATTAATAATAGTCTCCATATAGCTCAAAGTTTTAACTAATAATCTCCACCTTTATAGAAATTACAAAACAATAAATTATTTTACAAAAAATCTCTATCTTTTTAAAATTAAAATATGAAATGGAGAAAATTAATAGTTTTTTTGAGAAACTCTCTTTTTTTTAAATTGACTTACCCTTTAATATTAAATAATAATAATAAATACATATTATACTAAAATAAATAAAAAATATAAATTATAGCACAAAATACTTTTAATAGGTTATGAGCATTTTAGTTCCCAATTAATTAATTCATATCCAAAAAAAATAAAATTATTAAATTTAAAAAATCATAAATATTTGGGAAAAAATTATAAACAAGTATGTATAATAATAAAAATACAAATAGTCTATAAACTGCATAATTTGTTATTGTAGATAGTTTGATTAAAATATACAAAGCATTGACAAATAACAGAATAATTAAATATTAAAAAATACATATAAATATAATTATATAAGTGGTACCAGATTACTCATTTAGTAAAATTTAAAACAAAAAATATTGGTATGTAAAATATAAACCTGTAAATAGATCTATTAGAACTGAACATTGTTAAACAGTAATAAATAATAAACACTTAAGAACTGAAATATATAAAAATAAATCACCATCAAACCATGTTTAAATCTTATCTTCTCCAACTTAAATCCATCTAATGGTTAAGTAAAAATATCAATTAAATGATTATTAATCAAAACAAAATCTAAAAAATATCTCCTTTATTAACATTATCTCTAATAAAATGAAGATAGATACCAATAAGTTTAGTTATTGAATATTATAAAGGATTCATTGGAAATTAAATAGAAGACTAGTTATCTAAATAAATTGAAATTTTATAAAATTAAACATCAAAACAAGATAATGTTTGTTTAATATATATATTTTGAGAAATTTTTTGAAAAAAAAATATATACCCAACCTCATCAGTGGATAATTAAACTGATAATTTCTTCATTGAGCTCCATAAAATCAACATTTTATTGAGTAAATTAAACATACATGAAGTTACAATTATATTAATCACTAAACATACAAAATAAAATTTAGAATAAGAAATTAAATCAAAATAGTATAATTATAATAATACAAAATAGAAAGCATTGTTTCTTTAGTATTTCAATCGATTCCTTTAATAGTTGTTAAATGACTTCATTTAGGATTATATTTAAATCTATAATACATACATACAATAAAACTAACATCAGATGAACATGAAATCAAATAATGTAAACTTATTATCATTTATTTATACAGTTTAATACCAACATATTTTATAGATTTATCTAAATATAATTAAAAATTAATAAATAAAATAACTCAAATAGTTTTTTCTGGAATAAATGAAAAAATTTTAATAAATTTTTTTTCATATTAAGTTTCATTCAATAAAATCCATCATATATATGAAAAAAATTTAGCCTTTGATAAAAATTTAATTCTCCCATTAAACACATATTAAACTCATAAGTAATTAATTTAGAAAATTAATTATAATAAAATAACTAGAGGAACCAAAAAAAGTGTCATCAATATATATTTGAATATTTAAAATTTCATTAGAAACCATATTAATAAATAATAATAGATCAACATATTCTTTATTAAAACCATTATTCAATAAAATTAAAGAAATTTATCATACCAATACCTAGGATCATATTTAATACCATAAAAATATTTTGATAGTTTTAAAAAATTAATAAGAAACTATTTTGTTCGAAACTAGGTTTTTGATTTAAATAAACATCGTAAAAAGAAAACCATTTAAAAAAGAACTTTTAACTTTAATTTTAAATAATTTAAATCCATATAATTACATGTAAACCAATAAAATAATAATATCTTCAATATAAGTTACATGAGAATAAGATTCACCAAAATATATACACTACTCTTGAAAAAATTATTTAGCAGAAAATGTATATTTTTTTTACAAATTGACAAGACTCATCTATTATATTTATAAATATCCATTTAGTTCTTATAATTTGTTTTTCTATTTTGGGTTCTATTAAAGTCAAAAAATTATTCCTAGAAAATTTATCAAATTTTTATTGTACAAAAAGCAATCAAATTATAATTTTTATATTCACCATTAATATCATTAGGTACAAAATTAGATTCAAAATCATAATGAATGCAATAATTCATTACACAATATTTAGTTTTAATTCCATGTTAAAAATCACATATAAATTTTTATAAAGGGGGATCATTATGAGTTTTATAATTTTTAAGATCGAATTGAGAAGGGATATTCTCATCCTCAACTGATACACTATTATTTTTTTAGGTTTATCTTCACCATAACCAATGTCCCTAAATTATTTTTTAAACTGATCTAAATTTAAATTCCATTTCACATTAATTTGAATAAATTTAATATGGATAGATACTCCCACTATCACAATTAAATTATTTTACACTATATATATGATTTACTAATACTATATTAAACTATAAAAATTACTTAATCACTTTTAGTATAAAATTTATATAAATTATCCTTAATATTTAAAATAATAACTTTACAACCAAAAACATTAAAGGACCCCCCTTCAGGTTTCATTCCATTTAACAAATTCACAACCTTTTTAACTTATATTATATATAATTTACTAACCATTTTAATTCTGAACTAATTTAAAAATAAATTAATTTAGAAAAGGTTCCATGCTTATAAGATAAAAAATATGTCCAAGTAAACCTTATAAGATAATCAATTATTACAAAACCATATTTTATCTTTCTTTGATGGAAATTTTAATAGGACCATATAAATCAAAATGAATAAGTTGAAGAGGACTTAAATTTTTAACTTAATTAATAGATATAAATATTTTTTTAACCTATTTTACTTTTTTATATATAAAAAAAACATGATACCTACTTACTTTAAGCTAAGTAAATTCTAGAACTTATCCATTTGTTACTAATTTATGAAGAAACTAGAAGTTATCATGTCCAGGCCTCCTTTTACATGAGATATCATTTATTTTTATAGCATAAATACACTTAACATTATTATTATTTAGTTTATAAAAGTCAATAGAATATATATACTATTTTCTTCATTAAGTAAAAAAATATTCATTATTGAAAACTAAAAACTTATTATATTCAAAATTAACACTCGTTAAATAATCACATAATTGTGAACTACTTATTAAATTATGTTTTATTCCTTTTATAAACAATAATTTATAAATTATAATAGTTTTGGAAACATTGACATCCCTAAATCCTCAAACCTTTATTTTTGAGTTTTCTCTAAATGTGGAAAAGCCTCATTTCCATTGATTATAAGATAAAACGTTTAATGGATCACCAATAATACCTTTGGATTAGCCACTACCCAAATACCAGGTGTCCTTGAAACTCGTAAGGTATATTTTCTGATAACAATAAAGTATATATTTTTATTCCTATGAAATATTGGGTCAAATATGATTAGTAAAATAATTATTAGGTACCATTTTAAAAAAAATTTATTATTGGATAATCTTGAAGATAAATTCTTAGAGATAAAATTTTTAATATGACCAAAAGGCTGTGTAAATATCAATGATAATTCACTAAAATAATTCCATTTCATTCTACATATAAAAAAAGGACATAAGAAGGACTTCCTTTTTAAATTTTAACAAATAAAGTCTTGTAGAGTTTATGTATTTACATATAATTTCAAAAGAATTTATTTATTTATTTGGATTATTAATAGACATAATATTATCATACTTCTCAATTCCCTAAACAAAATTAGATAAAAGTTTTTACAAGAAAATTTTTTATTCTTATAATTTTTATTCTCCTTTTATGAACTATCTAGGTTGTGAGAAATGTTTTTATTAACTCAAGGATATGTATTTCAATGATTATTATATTTTTTTGAGAATATTTATTATTTTGATTAAAACAATTCTTAATATCTCCCTCTATATTTTTTTATGACTTAATAATTATTAAAACATATTTATATAATTTTTTATTTTTATCATAAAACTATTTAAAACTATTATTTTGAAAATATGAATCATTTTATTAATATAAATATGAACTAAAACTAATGATTTAAGAGGGTTGTTTAGTCACCTAGAGGGGAGGGTTGGTGAATTAGGGATGACTAAAATCTTACAAATTAAGTTCAACTTAAACATCATTACTTTATTTAAGTTGATCAGACTACTATCTATGTTAAGACTTATAGTTCATTATATTATTCCCTCACTAATTTTTTTATATGAAATGAAAGTATTGATAGTAAATAATGATAAATTTATATTTTAATAAGGTTCATATCCAGGGTGTGTACATGCCCATTACAATGTCTAGAATCACCAGTGACATATATTTTTCAGTGTAATATCCATCATATGTTATAATTATTGTTGGATAAAATCACTCTTAACCATAGTACATCAATATAATATATAAGTAATTGGTTTTTATATAGAATAAAACATTCTTCAAAAAAACATGTTATAATAACATTGTTTATATTGGGATAACCAATTGTTATCATCTCCTTCCGAAATTATTTGTTGGTTGAAATTAGGTTTCCTATTATATTCCACTGAACATACCTGTATGTCTGCTAATCTAACTTCTACAAATTTTAATTCAAAAAATATCAACATCAAAAACTCCATCTCATAAGAAATTTTGGAGTTTATCACTAGGAATAAATATTACTTTTTAACTATCCTATAAAAAAGTTCTTATAGAATTCAAAAAATAATTACTTAACTAAATCTTCCATGAAATCATGTGTAGATGATTTCTTTATCAATTTTTGTTTTCTTCTTCTAAGCATATCTCCTAGAATCTTATTACTAATTAAACTAAATTATTTAAATAATATAGACCCATTTTATATACATAAATCTCCATGATACGTTTAATGATTAAAAATAAACAAACTCAAATATTTTTTCACTTCCAAATATTTCCTAGAACACCTTTAATAATATCCTCAAATTTAGGAGTTAACAATCTTTATCAGATATCAGAAAAAACCAAGAATCATTTTTTCAAAATAAGAATAGAATCATGAACTTTTTTTCATGAAAATTATAACTAAAATATCATTTTTAAAATTGTGTTGATTTGAATAAATTCTAGGGTCATCTGATATTTTTGAATAATGTTATTTTAAAAACTTATTTCCATAAAATATGAAATATTCTTTTTCTGGAAATTTTTTTCAGGAATTGTTCCTCTAGAAAACTTTCTTATGAAACTATTATTTACTTGAATTCATAGCTTCTACTATGGAGTTGTTTTTCCCAAAATATTCTTCTAGTAATTTCCAAAATCTTCTTCAGTAAATGTTCTTCTGAAATTTTTATTTTGGAAAATTTCATTTGAAAATTTGGTTTTTAAATTTTTTTATAAAAATGTTATTCTAGATATGTTATTTGGAATATGTTCTTTTAGAATTTTTTTTGTAACTTTATTATGGTAATTTTATTCCGTTCAATAACTATTAATTTTCTACAAGAGAACTTCATTTCAAAAAACTTTTTTGTTGATATTTCATCTAGAAACTTAATTTTCACTACTTGATTTTGTATAATTTTTCTCATGTATCAAAATTTTCAATGCTAGGCATATATATTCTATGCATGAATTTGTGTAGATAAAAATTTTTATGATAAAATTATCGATCCATCTCATTATTTAATCTTCCGATACTCTTAATCCACTACCTGTTTTTTTTTCAGTTTATTCAATAATCCCCTTTTAAATATTTTTTATCCACAACATCCATTTTAATTATATTTCCATTTTATTAGCTTCATTAATCTGATAAGACCAAATGAATTATTTTTTTGTAATATTATAATTACTCGTTATGGTGAAATTAAAAGGTCTCCATTTAGAGAAATTATAAAATATTTTTCCAGTGAACACAATGTTTTCTGTCTTATGAACTATATAATTATATTTTCATGGCCCATCCTATAGGGGACAATAACGTGACTACCCCATGACCACATTCGATAGGCCAGGGGTTGGTGACTAGAATGGAGTAGGAATATCATAATAATGAGAGGCATTATCCTAAATTAACTGAAAAAATGCACACATATCCAAGCCACACAATGATGAAACGTAAAAACCACTAAGTTACCAATGTATGCACACACCTAAGATCCCACAATAGAGTATAAAAGTAAAATTACTAGAATGTAAATATGAAAAAAAACAAGCTTTCCACAAAGATTCTGTAACTAAAAGTCCAACCTGAATGTAAAGGGCATTAGGAATGATGCCTGAAAGCTACAGAAACACACCTTATTTTGTCTGATATCACTAAGAACCATCTAGTCCTAGTACACCTAGGACTCCCTCAAAAGGTCGATCATCTTCACAAGACATGACACATGTGGGGAAAACCCATATAGAAGTTAGTATAACAATACTCAATAGGGCACCCCAAAGACACAAAGAAATACAAAAAATAAAGGAAATTATCTCTACACCGATATATATGTACAAAAAAATAAGAATATCCAGATATACTCAGAGTGAAAAGACGCCATTAGGTGGTCATAACCAACTGTTAGCCACATGATTCTGCTTGAAGCATACTCATTCTAGGATAACTTACTCCGTGAGCCATGCTATCATCAGAGACCCTTGAAAAAGAGTTCTAGCTCATTTGGGACCCTACTAAAGTGAATGCCTTGATCAAAGAATACTATGACACATAGAGTGGGGATCACACCCAAACTCACTAGGGGATTCCAAAAACCAAATCTGGAGCAACCTGTGATATAGGGGATACCATACTCTATCGGGGAGGGATACCATACTCTATCTGAGACTCGGCCTCTAGAGGGGATTAGAATCTACTGATGTGGATGTAATGTCATACTGAACCCTCAAAGAATGGACTAAGGGAGCACTCTAAAATTATACTGATCTAAAATAAAAACCCCTCATTTATCTCAATGTGACCATCAAAATGTTAGGGTCTCAAGAACATAGATCGATCGTCTTTTGGAATTTCTTTTTAGGAGTTATTATCATTTGAACAAAACTGCCTGTAGGCCTACTGGGGGCCTATGAACCTACCGATGCAGTTGACCACCATGGTCGGTTGACATAGAATACAGTCTCTACACCTGTGGTTGACCATCATGGTTGGTGCACCCATGATGAATTGATCTTTTGTAGCCCTGCAGTTGACCGTCATAGTTAACCATCACAACCAGTTTCCATCGAGATCCGCCTTGATTACCCTTATTATAACCTGGGTCCAGTCCGAACCACCGGCCTGACCTAACCTACCAACTTGACCCAACCCCTATGGCTGTGTCTGTCTACCTGACTCAGCCCACCTACCCCACCACCATGTCCCACATAGCTCAACCAACTCCCAGCATCCACTTCCACATGTTTCTCGGCTTCCTGTGGTACCAGTCACAACCATCGTAACCCTGCGCCACCCCCTCCGCTTCTGCAAGCTGCCTGTCTCCTCCATTTCCCAAAAATCAAAACAGTTTCATATCCAAGCTCTTATAAGACTCACCTTCATAAAACAATGCTTACCATCATCAGATCTTTATACAAAACAGATTAAATCATCATTCTTCATTGTGCGCTGAAGAACACCAAAGAATGAATGTTTTTTTATCATCTATCATTAGACTTTATTCATGATGATCCCAGATCTATGATATCAGATCATTTCACCCAGAATTGGGAGCACAATAATCGATTGATCAGGATGTGTTGAACCCCAGGCCAATGAACAACGCTAGTGGTGAAATGGGGAATTTGGGGGGAAAATCCCAATAAATCAAGTGGAGAAAACCTAGATTTATGTTCATGTTGATATTGGGTTATTCCTATTATAACAGAAAACAAATCCATCACTGAATTAAAACATTGAAACTTCTCAAAAAAATCCCTAAAAAATAAATCCCTTCCCAAAATACACATAATCCATAAATCAATCCATTCGTCGATGGATTCAAATTCATTAATGAAATTAATAAAGTGGAATTAAAATATTAAAAAAAATTCCTTACCTTTATTTGGATCAATGACAGATGAAGATCAAATCAGCATCATTGTCAGTTCCATTGGTGAGATCTTGAATTTATGTTGGCACATAGATCATCAAAGATCGATTTGTCTATGTTTGTACATGAAAGGGTCTCCACCGACACATATCTCAAATACCCAGGTTATGAGGACAACCCATAAATTTGTTTATAACGGGGTTTATAAAAGTGTTTATTTGGTAGTTTATTCATCAAATAAAAATAAGTAAATAAATTTAATTTATTTATTATTTATATCTATGATGACTTTTTAGAAACTCCTTATTTTGACAGTGGTTATGTCACACCTAGGGAAAAAACCACATTATGAACTCAACGATGGTTTCAGATTTCCAATATAAGTCCTTTTTCATGAGTTACTAGGATTTAAGAAGAAAATAATTTCATTTAATTTATTTGATGGTGATGTCATTGGTGCCTTTTTCTATAGAAGACCCACAACGACTAATGTTAAGTCACGCCTAGGGTAAATACACTATTCTAAACTCAATGTTACCCTCATATTTATGATCCTGGAACCTATTTAAGAGTTATTAAACTTTTTTAAGAGAACCAAACATGCATTCTACTAAATATTTTAACATTTTTAAAACATTTTTTCAAGGCACACTGGGCATCCGAATCACATGCCTTCTCAATGATAGTTTTAAAAAACAATCCATATTATATAAAACAATACTAGATGGGAAAATATGAGATGATCTATTCTCCCCACCTTTGTGATTTACATCCCTAAAAAGACAAAAATAGGGGATACTCAAAGATATGAGAGTAATGGGAACAAATATAAGCCTCCTACTCCAATGTTCTCTCCTGGCAATTCCTGTACAACCACTGAACATGCACCAAAGGAATTGATCACCCAAGAAGGGTCCTCTCCTACCAATCCTCGATCTAAAATGGGTTCTCAGTGATAGTATCTCCATCCTCAATATCCAGGTCACCCCTATCGATGACGTGCGATGGGTCATGCACACACCTCCTCATCTACGATATGTAGAAGATATAATGTACCAGATTGAACTGTGGTAGTAGAGCTAAGTGGTACGCCCACCTCATCAACTCTACATAATTTCTGGAAATGGATGATGAACCTCAATGATATATTTCCATTTCAAAAAATATCCATAATCCTCATGGAGGTGAAACTCGAAAGAACACATGGTCTCATTCCATGAACTCCAAAGGCCTACGTCACTTGTCAGCATAATAATTCTGATGGTTTTGTATACTATGCATCCAATCTTGCAAAAAATCTAGGACCATGAGTGCTTACTCTCCTAGGTTAGTCCAACAATGTGGTGACCTATAGGGTCACCCGTATAGAAAATTGAATGTTTCGATACCATTGGTGGAATGTTAGATGTTGTTGTATGAAAACTCTACCAGTGGTAGGTGATTTTACCAACTATGTCCAAAGTATATCATTAAATCCTGCAACATATCCTCTAGAACCTGAATAGAATGCTCAATCTGGCCATCTATCTGAGGGTGAAATTCTATGATCAAGCTTAACTAGGTTTGAAATTACTCCAATAATCTCTTCCAACACTGGGATTTAAAGAGGGAATCACGATAAGAAACAATCATCAATGGGACTCTATGGAGTCTAACCATATCTTGCACATAGAGGCGTCACAATCTCTCCATTGAAATCTACTCCTAGATAGATAGGGTGTGGGATTACATGGTGAGCCTATCAATGATTACCCAGTTGGAATCTTGTTTCCTAGACATTCATGGTAAAACTTGCATGAATTTCACCAATATCCCATCCCACTTTTATTCTGGAACCTCAAAGGGATGAGCCAAACACACCTAAACTTAGTGCTTAGCCTTTACATTTTCACAAGTAAGGCATTGAGAAACACACTCTTCCACTCTACTCTTTATCCCTAGAAACCAAAACAGACATTGGAGGTCTTGGTACATCTCTTAATCACCCATAAGTACCACTAAAGGGGATTTATGAAACTCCCTCAGAACCTCCTCTCACAACACCACTAGTATAACTATGAACCATCTAAAAAGAATGACGTTCTCACCACCTTTTTCATATCCATAAGGAGTATGACCTATAAAAAACTGAGCACATAGGGTATCACAGTCGGTATCCCCAAATAGAGCCTCCCTGACTCACTATAAGAGTGGATGGGTGGGAACCATCGACTGGAGGTATGATATTCCATATCCATTCACAAGGGATAACTACAATGAGTCCAACTGCTCTTACACATTGTTCAGTAACTATGAACTAAATCTCTTACTGAGAGAATCTATGACCACATTCCCCCTCCCATGAGTATAGACAATCTCAAAGTCATAGTCTTGGAGGAACTCTAGCCATCGCCTCTATCTCATGTTCAGATCATTATGAGATAAGATATGTTGAAAAATATTTTGATTAGACTAGATTAAAAACCACTCTCCCATCAGGTAGTGTCTCCATATCTTAAAAGAGAAGACTACCACTGCTAACTCAAGATCATGGATTCTGTAGTTTTTCTCATTCAGTATCAACTAGAGCAAACCATAGGTATTCACCACTTCCCCCTACTTCAAGACACAACCATGAAAAGTCGTTGATGCATCACAGAACACTACATACTCGACACCTCCCTCTAATAACCTAAATATGGTATCACTCATCAAAATCATCCCCAGTTCTTAAAAACACTGTTGGAATTAGTTCATATATATTCAAATTAAAGGAATTAATGCATATAGATTCAATAAAATATGGTCTTACTTTCTTTTTCATTATAACAAAAAATGAACAATCGTTCAAGATTATTTTACCAATATATTGAGTATTCTTTTATGTATGAATCTCTTCAGATACTTCAACAATGGATCTTTTCAAAAAATTATTTGACGATTCAAGAGGAGTGGAATCAATGTTTTTTAATTTTATTTACAACTATAGACCACTGTAAATTTAATGAGTTCCTATAGTTTTCATGATATTTTAAATTTTATTCACATTCAATATTTACCTTTATAAAATTTTATTCATTCATCTTATGTTATTCATGAAATAAAAGCGTCATACTATTTGATTCTATTGGATTGTTTCTACATATTTGAGTTATTAACATTTATGATTGCTTAATAGGCATGGAATAATTCCTTAAATAATTGAAAATTAATATATTTATCATAAAAAATTCTATTAAATTCAATTTCTTCTATGATTTTTTTTTAAATTATTATTATTTATTCCTTTCCTTATATGAGTTTTGAAAGAATTTTATAGAAAATTAATTTCCTCAACAATCGTTTATCTAGTGCATCATCTTATTCATCAAGCTACAATTTATCTTCATAAAGTTCCTTGGTGAATAAAAATATATTTTAGATAAGTTAAATTGGAAAATTATTTAGTTAATCATTAACTTCATTATATTGTAAATAAATAGATTAAAATGACTCAAAATCATTTCGACTTTAACATTCTTCTTCTTTTGAAGGATTGATTGTAAATAATGTTTCACTAATACATCCTCTCACTTTTACATCGAATATTATTGAATTATCCTTTTAATAATATCAATAGGTTTTATTTTTTATATTCCCATCTTCATTATTCAATAAAATTATTAGTGTTTTGGGCAATAATTTAATATTTAAACAAAGAAGAGAATCTTCTATTATCTTCATCATAGACATATCATCTAAAAAAGTATTTATTTAACATCTAAAAACATTAATTTTCTATATATTAGTGATAAATAACTATGAAACACATGTAGATGAAATAATATGTCATCTTTACTCTAATTCAAATTGATGAGTCTAGTGGATCGTTTAGTCACTCTTGGGGGGGGGGGAATCATGAGTGGAAAAATTATGACCGATTAAGGTCAACTTGAACTTTTGTACTTTCATTAAGTTAATAAAACATGTTTTTGGATAGGATATATGTATCTTTATATTTTTAGCTTTAAAATTTATCTGATATGAAATGAAAGAATTGATAGTAAATAATGGAACATAGATATATTTATAAAGCTCAGTCCAAATGTTGGATCTTATTTATGTGTCTAGAATCATCCATGAAACATATTTCCTACTATTATATCAATCAAAAATAAAATGTGTTATAAAAATTAATCAAACCTAACCCTAATGATTCACTATATGAAATGAGTGAAAGATCGTCATATTTCATCACTCAGTCTTCAACCTCTAGGATGGATTGATGTTGTTCATGTTGGCACTAGAAATTCATTAAGTCTCATTACAAAATTATTTATGGATAGAACTTTTACTACCTTTTATATTCCATTGAATATAAATTAACATTGGAAAATTATTATTTTGGAAATTCTAATTATAGAAACTTGATCTTTAGAAGTCATGTCTATCAGAAATTCTATAAGATGTGACTTGGTATCGATATGAATTCTCTAAATTCATTAGAACAAGATGTTTCAGACATCTCAAAATTATAACCTAAAAAAATTTCCCTTGAAATTCCTAGTTAGAAACATCATTAATTAATATTTATTCACTTCATTAAGAGTATTTATCATATTCTTCTTCTCAATTGAGATAATTTATTTGAATGATATGGACCCATTTTGTTGACTCAAAAATCATTAATAAGTTAAATGATTCAAAATATTCAATCTTTTCAATTTTCTTACTTTTAAAGGTTTCATTAAAAAAATTCAAGAATATCATAAAATCTAGGAGTCATCAATATTTTTCAGATATAAAAAAATGAGAATCACAATTTTCTTAAAGATTTAGATAGAATCACGAATATTATTTCATGAATATTTAATACTTATCATCCAGTCCTGCATCATCATAATCTTGTTGACTTGAATGAGTTCCAGGATCTTCTAATTTTTTTTAATAATGTTATTTTGAAAATATTCTGTTGATTAAATATAAAACATTATTCTTTAAAAAATGTTTATATGAAATTGTTCTTATAGTAAATTTTCTTATCAAAATATTCTTCTTGTGAATTCATAACTATCCTTGTAGAAATATTTCACTAATAACATTCTTTCAATGAAGTTATAAATCTTGTTCTTGATTTTTTTTAAAAACATTATTCTATAAATGTTAATCCAATAATGTTCTCCTAGAAATATATTTCCCAAAATGTTATTATGGGAATGTTCTTCTATAAATCCTCTTCAAAATATTTCATCATTTTTTTATGTTTTCAAATGATTCTAGATATCCTTATTTAAAATATTTTTTCTGCATATATATTGTTCAGAAACATATTCTCCATTATACATTGTTTTTCAACATTTCTCATGTCTCAATATTTTGTACATTGTGAATGTACATTGTGTATATGAGTTTGTAGAGATAATATTTATTTTAAAAACATCATCATTATATCACTTCATTTATTCATCTGATACTCTTAATCAACGATATATTATTTCGGTGGATCCAATATTTCAATATTGAATATTTTTTATCAACAACATCCAATGTATATATATTTTCATTTGAGAATTTCATTTCTTTTTAAAAACTCAAATGTATTCTCCTTTTGATAATATTAAAAAGTACACTTATGGTGAAATTACCTAGTCTCCTTCCATAGAAATTATAAAACATCCATCTGGTGAATGTATGTTTTTCATATAGATGACCTTTACAAATACAATTCAGATAAAAAATGTATTCTTTTAATTAGGTAACTTGTTATACTTCTAATAATATTTACATTCCTCAATATAAAACACTTTATATATTTGGTACACTTTATAATATCCATCCATAGTTTAATAAAAATGATATATAAAACTTATTCTGGTTATTCTACTCTGTAAGAATCACGTTTTCTGTCAATCAATGTTATTTTTCAACTTTGGAAAATCAAATCAATCATAATCTAAGTTATTGTGACTTTTGGACCTACACATCTTTGAAACATTATTTTCAATAACTTACTCATTGAATCGATCATAATTAATTAACAAAAAATTAAGTATTTCATCATCATCATCCAATAAGAACATCAATTACTATCCTTATTCATGATCATCACCATTAATCACAAGTTTTTTTAGTCATTTTTAATTTCTAAATCACCTCTTCTAGATAATTCTTCTATAGTGATTCATCCATCCATAAGAACCCACCTCCCATTATTCCTATAATTATTATCTTTCATTAGATGTTTTAGATTTATATAGAATAACTTCATATATCTATTTTTTATATAGTTATAACATGTTTTTTCTGATATATTATTAGACTTACTAGAGTTACGATTCTAATATTTCATTTGATCATTACTTCTAAACCACTTCTTGTATCCCTTAAAATTTTTATTAAGTTGTAAATAAATTAACTTAAGTGATATATCTAATATTTTCACTTACCTATGGATCAAAATCATATGTTTTATAAAAATACAAATATTTTATATAAATGAAGTCATTTAATATTTATAGAATCTTAATGTGAAATAGTTTGAATTTATATTTTAGTACAAAACCAATTAATTCAACTAAACTACACTCCTTTAAATTCTTACTCATATCAATTTCTACCTTATTTCCATGCCATTTTTTTATAGAGATAAAAAACTATTTTAGTAGGAATTGTATTATCCAGAGGCTCTTCTAGTTAACTAATACCATTTATGATGCTAAAAAATCTATGGAAGGTATGGTTCATAGATTCTTATTTTTCCATTTTAATGTCTTACATGTAACATGCAATAATTTTTCGACATGAACTTTGATTTACTATAGTGTGTAACTTATATTATACTCCACATGTATTGAGTAGTATCACTTATTGAGATATGTCTAAACACACTTTTACTAATAACATAGTAAAATATATTAATAATTTCTTAATTTGAAACATAGTTTACGACATCATTACTCGTAAGAATATATGGATCAACATTAATTTTTTGGGGATTTTTACATTATCATCAAGTGTTCTATTATTAAATGTTTAGTTTAGGCTTCTATTATCACTCTCCAGTAACCATAATCATTTAAATAAATTTATAGTGGTTTCTAGTGAATCCAACAATCTATATAATTAATTCTTAACATCTCATGAGAAGAATTTTTCATATAATATTGTATTTAAATGTTTATTATAACAAGATAAAACAATATTAAATGAAATAATATAATAAAATAAAAACCATAGAGGTGAGATATATGATTCCAATTGATTTATTATAATGAAATGTTTAATAGGTTGGTGGTGGTGGGGGGGGGGGATAAATAAACCATCTCAAAATTTTAATTAGTCTAAAAAAGTAGTGGTAAATATCAATGTTAAAAAAATCATGTAGATGTTATTCAATATTAATATTCACCAGTAAAAGTGAAATAAAATATTATTACATGTGTAGTGAAAATAAAAAAAGAATATTTTTCTTTATACAGGTTCATATAAACATGATCTTACATATAATATTCAATTATGTTTTCTCCACGAGAATGATGAAACCCACTAAACAAAACCTAAACTTATAAAGGATGGGATAACCTTTTAAAATAAATTATTTTTAAACATAGATTCAAAACACATAAAAATACATTGAGTCTTATAAAGGGAGTCATAACCCAAAATAAATACATTTATGGTGTATTTAAACAAAAAAACACTTTCTTTAGTAAGGGAAAAGAAACAATTTATCACATAAATCACAAGTAAAAAGGTAAAATCATATAAATCAAAAAATAGAAAACTATGGAAGAAAATGATATTAATAAAACTAATTAATTCAATTAAAATGATCTCACATTTTAGTTCCTTTAGTGGATAATGTAGTCTTACAGATGTCATATGATAAAAAATTTCATCGAATTATAAATCAATAAAACTACTGCCACTTTTTATCACCTTTGGTAATAGGTTCTTTCAATCATAATTTAGGTGTAAATTTCCCAATAATCATCTCATGACCTCCACAATCTGTTTCTATTGGGAGTTTCTAAATTTTGATATATCTATTATAAATTTAAATTGAGTTTCTATGTTTTGGAACAAAAAAAGTGGGAAAAATAAAATAATGTGAAGAAAAATAATATAATAAAAGTAGAATAAATAAATCTAGTTTCATTTCAGATTCATTTTCATAAGATAAAATTTCTTTTAAGATATATTAGAAATTCATAAGATGCATCAATTATTCAAAAGATTCAGAAAAAAAATCATAGTATAATTTTTTAGAAGGTTCTTTTTTCATAGGGTATAGTTTCACCATAAAGTTTAATAAATAATAGTGTAAAATACTAGAAAAAAAGAAATATCATATGGAAAATTATATGGATTTATAATGTATAATAGTTTATCCAAAATCTCATTCATATATCACAAAAAAAGTTTGTAACAATAAATGTGTATTATATTTTCAGACATTGAAAGAGTATGTATACAATTCATAAAATTAAATAGGTAATTTAAAAGAGTAAAAAATCTCTATATAAAGGATAATAACTTTATAAAATTCAAAAAATATAGATTTCATAAGACATAACATATATTTTAGAAAGGAAAATCTATAAAGTTAAACATAGGAAGAGTAAATGAATTTTTAAAACATTAATTGTGAAGATAATAAAATTCTAATATTCAAAAAATTATTTAATTATTAATTATTTATAAATTATAAATATCTAATTTTACAAATTTGAGTCATGAAATATTCAAAACATAAAAAAAATCCATCAAGTACTAATAGTAATAATCTCTAAGTAACGAAAATATAGAACTAATTGAAATGAGTGGTTTTTAAATCAATATGCAGAGGAAAAAGTGAAATTTATGTTTGTAGAGAATGAATTAAATATTTTCCCCATCATTCTATGATTTTCCATGTGTTCATGGTTTTAGGGTCTCATCATTGTGTGAATTCATAACCAGATGATAAATTTTTATGTTTATACTTTGAGGAGTGTAACTTCATGAAGATTTTCATTTCTAAAATGTGGTTTATTAAAAATAGACATTTTTCATGTTATGGTTTGGATATGTATTTTATCCACCATCTCAAATAGTATTAGACTATTTTATTGTTTATTTTTATGGTTTATACCATGAATTGGTTCAAAGGGAAGGGGTTATAGTTCATATCATGGTTTAAAGGATTTTTAGAAGGACCATAATATCTTGTATAAATTTTTTTACTGTTTAGTTGAAATGGTTGAAGTTTAAAATGAAACTATTAGTGTAATCATTATATACCGATATTTGGGTCACTGTGGTTTTTGTAACATCCTCAAAAAACCCAAACCTCATCATGTTTTATGGAAACTTGTGTAAAACCTCATTTATTTTAAAAATTAATTGTTTATTTCTCATTATATTCAATTACTTTACTTTTTTAGAGACCCGAGGAAGAAGAAATAACATATTTTATGGATTTAATTGTTACTTGGTTCATTTTTAGTTCCTTCCATCATGAGTTTAGATATAAATTAATGCAAGTACAATTATTTTTTAATGTTTATCCCTTTCAATTATTCTTCCATCTTGAGGGACTAAAGAAATTGGTTGGCCTATTCTTGTGACTAATAATTGATATGAGATTGATAAATTCTAGATATGTTTGAGAATATTCATTTTATTATTGGAATTTGGGGACTGGGATCCATCATATAAATATATATTGATTCGATCATTTGTTTCATGTAGTTGATTCTGTAACACTCTAATTTATTATTTTTTATTTGAAATTATCATTCTCTATTTTTATTGTGTAAATGATAGAGATTGATTTAATAATAATAAATTAAATATAAACCTAGGAGGAATGTGAAGATATGGCATTATATACACATAATATATTATTGTTATTTATTCTTAATTATTATTATTAAATATGGTATTTTAGTATGAACAACTAATATTGATAATGTGTGAGTGTGATCTAGATATAGTTATGTGGTTATGTCTAATTGGATTGAATTGTATGCTTTTATGTTCCCCGAGATATGTAATGGTGGAAAATCATGTTAAATAAGATGAATGATAAAGGATTTATAATACTATATTGATTAGTTAAATAGTTAAGAAGATAGTTATTATAATTAATAAATAATATGGTAATTCATAAATGATTAATTAGTGTAATAATGATGAAGTAAACTGTTAAAATTGAAAGTTTGTATTGATTGTTAAATTGAATTCCTTATGTTTAGAGTAATAGGTGGTAAATGTTTTACTCTAATGAAATATGTAATGGTATGGTTATGGAGTTGAAATTTATAGGTTTTGGAACCTAGTATGTGATTTTTGGTATTTATATATCATTGTATGTTTTTTACTTTGGTGGTGGAGGATGTGTAATTTTATATTTATACATGTCATCCCTCGATTCAAATTACCTAACTAGTTCTTATACATGGTGGAGGGTATCATTTGAAAAACCAAAATCATGTTTTTTTATTTAGTTATGTGTTTATTGTATTAATTGTTAGTAGAAAAGGATATGGTATGATGAGGGTGTGGTAGATGTATTATTTGTTCTATGGAATGAGAAGGGATGAGTGCACTTTTATGCATGTAGTTGGGATGTAATGTTGAGTTTATTGAAGGGGAAATGGATACATAAAACCAATATTAATATATTTTCATGATTTCAAAAATTTATAATAAAATAATATTTGAGGGAGTGTGATTAGTGATATGGGGTCTTGTAAATGACGTTGGATAAAATAATATATTAGATTTTTTATTTACTTAATAAATATTTAGCATTATTTTTTCAAATTGACATGATAATCTCTTGGGAGGAACCAACTATGTATATTTTATAGTAACCCTACTACTATATATTGGTTTTTTGAATTTAAAAGATGGTGTTAATGATCAGGTAAGAAAATATATGTTATTTATGTTATATTTGTGGATATTCAAGGAGTTGGTCTTCTTTTGGAGTTAATTGATTTTTTATTATTGAATTTTGCGGTGTTATATTTTTTTATTATGTATCACATTACATGAATTTTATATATCTTATTGTATTTTAAGGTTTTATTACTTGTGGGGTTTGGGCATTGGTCGGTTGGTTTAATTTTGTTACTATGGTTTAAAGTTGGAAATGCATACCATTTTTCAATTTTCAAAATTCAATGCTAGTTTCTAACCCATGAAAAAATATGGGTATGATTTGGGGAAAAATTAAAATCTCATTACTAAAATAGAAGTGGTCTATTGGGATTGTAAATGGTAATTTTTATATTATATATTTTTATATCTATTAAGATAGTGTGAAAACATTCAATGAAATCCTTGGTTTCATATTTTTTAATGCCCATAAATGCTTTGATGGCTGTGAATTTACAAATTATAAATATATCATGGAAACTTATATTATATTTATTATCATATAAATATTGATATACATTCTGAAACATTATTATATAACCATGATGCCCTAATCTTATTTCACACTAAAACATTATCAAGTATTTTGGAATAAAATGACCAATTGATGAACCACTGAGTAAAATTTCAATTTTTTTTAAAGATGATACAATATGAATTATAAAGATAAAAAGTGTATCATTTCAAAGTAAAAAAAATAAGCTAATAAAATACACATACACCAAAAACTGAATATTCAATGATTGTGATTATTCAAATTTAAAACTTCCATTATTAGAATTTCTATGTGTTATGCGATTTTTCCATTGCACATTATATATAAAAACATATTTAAGAAATGGTGATTCTTATAAAATTTTTATCAAGATATTATTATTAATTATGGTAATATATTTTTTGGTTCCTCAATTTATAGTGTTTGTCATTTATTTTTATGCTCTTTTTGGAATACATACAAAAATTTTGAAATTAATTTTTACCTATATTTAGAGATTCACTCTCTCTGGATGTATCTCACATTTTATTTATCTATAAATATGAATGAAAAATTTATCTTTCCCAAAAAACATATTTATAAAAAATATTATCATCCAAACAATACATATCTAAATTCTAAAATTATGTATTATATAAAATTTTATTTTATAATTAGTGTTATTAGTAAATTTTAATCATCAATTATCATAGAAATAAATCATCACCTTTTTCTCTAATTTTTCTATTCTTTTTAATAATTTTTGTTTAGTGGATTAAATATTAGTTTTTGTGACATATCCTTATATATAACCTTCCATTAGAAAAATACCTTCCTGATCCATGATGTATTGTGCAATTAATTTTATTAATTTTTTTACTCTTCTTTTATTTCAATTTTTTGTGCTTGAATGATATATATAAATGAAATTTGTAAGGCCTAGCGATTTTAGTATAAATTGACATTTAAATAAATAAATTATTCAATAAATTATTTATTAAAAAACAACAAAATAAAATGATCCCATGATTGATAAAATAAAATTAATAAATTTGACTTTTATATTATAGCCATTAAATTAGTAGGTATAAATAACCACATTATTATGTAAAGAGAAAGAGTAAATAAATGGCATTAGGTATTAGAATCCTTACTTATAATGTTAATTTGTCCAAGCATGGAATCTGAGCAGTTCACAAGGGTTTTCCCTATACCAAGTCCATGTCAAACTCTTATAATTAATGATTCAGAAAAATCATTTGTGTGATAAGTTCAAGTTCATTGACTTTTATATTAGATCCATGCTAGTTATACCACCACCTCTGTCTTCCACAAAATCTTATGTTATCCTCTTATCTTACGCCGAGATAAAGAGGGTTATGTGAGTACAAAAGAAGATAACATAAACATGTAATTTTTAATTTAATTAGTTATTTACACATTTCTCATTTTTACATTTAACAAAAATTAAATTATTTTTCTAATACTAATGAATTAATAAAAATAAATTATTGTTTCTATATAATGATTTTTTTGGATACAAATATATTTTACTAAAAAATATCATTTTATGCACCCTGAATTTTATTATATTATTTTATAATAATTATTTAATGAAAATCATTGATAATATTTATAACAAAATAAGTTAAAATCAATATAAAAGTTATTATAAGGAAATTAATAAATATATTTTATTCTTATTAGATTCATTTTTCCTAAAATTGTTTTGATGCATTTTACATGCTTACATTAAAATTAATTTTTATAACTTTAAAAAATTTAATTCGGTAAAATGATTTTCAGATTTTTAATCAGAATGTAAAAAAAGGTAATAAGGTAATTATAATTTTTATGTATAAAAATATGTTACTCAGATGAATGTTAACTACCATGGTAATGGTAAAATGGCTATTTTCAAAAAAAATCAAAAACATTGTGTAAATTTTATCTAAATAATTTTAATTTTAATTTTTTAATAATGAATGTAATGTGATTTTAAACATATAAAAAATATATTAACATAAATTTAATTAGAAATTGATTGAAAATAAGAATAAGAATAGTTAGTCATTTCTTATAATTTTTTTAATTATATGTTTCCATTTAAAAGTTAAATACAAAGATTTTAGAATTTTAATTGGTGAAAAAGAACACAATTCTTCAATTAACAATAAAAACATCTCTTGATGATGATTTTTTTAGATTTTTTTAAAAATATTGATTTCTAGGTGAATAGTACAAGATACCATTTTTACATTCAATAGGACTTTTATGATATCATCTTGATATATTCGTGAAATAAAAAGTTATGAAATCATTTTTTTAAGAAAATATTTTTTTAATAAGTAATATTATATATTAAAAAATATTATGTTTAACTTAAAAACATATAATTTACATCTTAGAATAGAAGATATAATATTCTAAAGAACAATTGTTAATTATTTATACATTTATTAGTTTAGAAATAATTTTTATCACTTTTAGAAATTGTATCTATCACGAACCGATTCTGGTCACCACCAAAACCAGCTCCAAACCCGGCCCAAGACGTGGCCTGAAGGGCATTCCCGATCCCCATGGGCTGGAACAAGTTCTAGGATATCATAAACTAAAAATTGGGAATGATTTACCCATGTTTATAAACTTAAAAAAACAAATGAATCCAATAAAATGAATATGGATTTTTCAAACCAAACAATCTTTTAAGAAAATTCAGAATTGAATTACATAGTTTAAAATAACTCAAAAATACTATAAAAAAAGTTAAAAACCAAAAAGAAACATCACATGAACCCTCATGGAAAGAGGCACCGCCCTCAAGACATCTCCACAACACACCACAACCAAGAACCTGCTAGAAACCCGAACCACTAGCACTATAAATTGTACCCTAACTGCAACATAAAAAAACCAAGTCCACTTACACTCAACTGTGTAAGTAGGGTGTGAGCCAAATCCCAGTAGGATATCACCACTAAGATATTCCATGCAATAAACATTCAAAGATGAAAAGAATGCAAGTTTTTAAAAACTTGTAATTTCTAGTTACAATTTCTAAAAGATGCAACTTTAAAAAAAAATTAGTTTTCATGAGGGATAATTAAACAAATCAACAATTTTAAAATAAATTCTTAAGATAATGAATTTTCCATCCAAATATACCATATTCCAAATATAATTATAAAGTATCTAATGAGCACATGCAATAAGAAATATCCCCTAGGCACTAGCTAGCTTTGGGTCCCAGGTACATCGTATCTTGGTTAACCATCAAATATATCAGATTTCATGCATGAGAAACTAGTTGGGAACATACCCATAACCTAGTGGTCCCTAATCATAATAATAATAGTTTAAATAGAGTTTTATGTGTCAATCTTTCTACATGAAACTGAGACCAAACCCTGCATATTTACTACCATACTTGTACATGTCCACCCACCTAGATACTCGGGTTTTCACCTTGTGATCAAACAATTTAAACAAGTCAATAAATATGCTTTTCACATGAAAATCTAATCTCCACATAAAAAATTCACCAAACATCCCACATGTATACCATACAAGTCACAAAAGTCCACTTTTCATTCAAATTGATTTTGAAATCCGACTCAAACCAAAATAGCCCACAACACTTTTCACATTACTTTAACACTTCCACAAATCCATCAAAAAATTTTATAAAACCATTCCAAGATATTACAAATCACCTAACAGCCCACTCACATGTTTCATAATACCATTTTCTTAACCAAAATCCATTTTTCACATCACACTCACACAAAAAATCCCACATCAATTTCACATCTGTTACAAACTATGGTAAATCATTCAATCATTTTTATAAAACATTTACAATATGGAACACATCAAAAAACAACCCCTTTCACATTTAAAATTTACCATTTCAAAATATAAACACTCCAAAATAGTTTTTCAATATGGTTTCACATCTTACATAAATCATTAAATCATTCAAATCGTTCATAAAACAATTCTAAAGAGTATACCCAAACTTTTCGCATAAAATCCTTTTCAAAACCATATTTCAAGGACAAAACCAAACCAAAACACTTCCAAAGTATAATTGTCAGCCCTAGAAACATTTATAAAACCAATTTCAAGTGTAATAAAATCACCTTGAATAATACCACAAAATATACAAATGAAAACACCCATTTTCATAAAATGATCCCAAGAAGTATAAAAAAGTTTTCACATAAAACCAATTCCAAAAACCCCCCTTACTAGGCCACATGAAACTAATGCAATAACAAAACCGAATTTTAATCCCCTTTAAACAACTAATAAATCAATTTCATATTTTATAAAACTACCACTAAAGATAAAACATGTGTTACATTCAAAAAGTTCACAACTTCAACAAAAATGCAATTATAAAATTAAATGCTTAACCAAATATCTAAGAAATGGGTTTTAAACCACAAAAAGTATATAGGGAATAGGTAAAACTAGTAAAACAATAAAACTAACACATCAAGGAATGTTTAACCATGGAATCATCTACCTTTTGAGTCAAAACCCTCAAATCATGGTGCGAAATATCAAGCGCACCACCTACGCACCCCAAGGAAGTGAAGAGAAACCTAGAATCTTAATATCACACAAATAAGATACCATATCAAACCCTAGGTTGTATCCCTATCTTCTGGACACATTGGAGAATCATGAAAGAGTGATGAAACCCTAAGGAAATAGAAGAAATGGAAGATATGAACACTTACTTGATGGAATCTTAGAGAAATCACCCTACGCCCACCAGTATCTGAATTTTAAAATTTACAGAAATTCATGAAAGGTTTGAACAAGGATGATGAGATCATGTAGGAACTAGAATGGGTGAAAAATAGTAAGAAATGAAGGAGTTATAAAGGAATAAATTTACCTCTTTATATATAGACAATTTTAGAAATCCAGAAAAGTTTCGCCTAACTTACCGATTCAAATGATCTCAAAAGAGGGGGAGGAGAGCATGGGAGAACGCCTTGGGTATGTGGTATTTCTTGAGAGTTGGAATCACTAAAAAAACATAAAAAATGAGTGTGATATTAAATAATTAAAAAAATATTTTTATTGTAGGAAATGGGCTTTCGGGATGGGCTGAAACCTTCATAAAAAACCCCAATCCATCATTATTATGTATTCCTATGGATTCCAAATTGATATGGTGATTTTAATATACAATGGGATGAAATTTGGAAAGTATAATGAGTGTAAAATGTTGAAAAAATAATGATTTATAAAAGAAAAAAAAAATTATTTTAAAATCTGGAAATGAGCTTACGATTTGGCCAAAATTTCAAAAACCAACCATTTCCACCAAAATGCGTGTTAAACCCCCAAAACAAATCAAGAATGGAAATTAAATGAAAATTGACATTAAAATAATTCTTGGATGTGAAAATTCTCCCCACCATACAACTTTCCACCATCGGATAGCCACAACAAGGCCAAAGGAAAAAACCAAACCCAACTGAAAGGCCAAAATAGACTCTTTTACCATGCTTCGCCCCCAAAGGACAAAACACCTCCAGTTATAATTTAAATAAGGAATACAACACAAAAAAAACATACACCACATCACTGAAATGATCAACCACATTAAAAATTTATCCCTAAATAAAACTCCTCAAACACTATCCGAATAAGGCTGAAGCAATTTACCCAAACAAACAACAACATCGAACAAGGTTACACTTACCTTGATATAAGTAAACTGTTGGGAACTCTCTAATCCCAAAATATACCCAAGGAAGAAGTAGGTAGTTAGATTTCTACGAATGAGACTACCCACTTCCAAGCCAATACCAAGGACAAAACTGAGTTACTAGTACAAGGAGACACAAATGGGATCCCCAAAATAAGATACCACTAAAAATTTTCCTAAGACAGAATTGGGAAACTAACAGGGGGAGGCCCATATAGAATCCCTAGTAAAAGGGATATACTTCTTTTAGACATTTCCAAAAGAACATATATGAGACCCATGGTCGGTCTCCCCACTATAAGAACCAACCATCTTAACCAACAAGTATGGTCCAGCACAAAAGACCCCAAAAGTCACAGAGTTGGGATGACCGCATGGTTATTCTGCACGTTTTGGGAAAATATGCTCTAATCGTGTGGATCCTTATATTTACATGGTTTTCTGAGGCACGATTACAAATCCCAATGTAAAAATTTTGCGCTCAACCTATCTAGCCAAATGTAAAACCTTAATCCAAAAACTCAATGGAAAAAAGGGGGATGGAAAGACTTTAGGCGACAAACATGGACATGAGGCCCTCGACCTCTTTCCATCAAACGAGAATAACAGAAGAAAGATAAAGACAACAGAGGGTTAAACTCTTCCTATCATTCATATTGAGGGTAGAACTTGTAAAGGGTTTAAATGACCCTAGGCTTTCCCCTAACTATGCACCATCTTCTCTCTGGGACCTATGGCTGGAGCTCAAAAGATTGAAGCATCATCAACCTCACAGTTAGGCTTTGGAAACCCCTGTATGAAACTTATTCTTTCGGTGCCATAAACAACTACACCACTTACCCTGATGGGTTTGCCAAGAAATATCACACTTGAGAACTCAGTTTACCGAAACCTAACATTTCACTAATACAAGGGATCAAAAGATGCACACACATCACACCATGTTTCTTTGGGTGAGAAACAACATAAGGGGAGGACACATATAAACACCTTCCTCTAAGATAGAGGATTTGAGGTTTTTCCCAAGGGAGAAATTCTACCAACATAACAGAGACCCTCAAAGGATTTCATGAGCTTCACCTTTATAGTCAACACTACATCACAAGGCATCACCGAACATGACCATTGGGATTGATAGAAACAATACTTGGAAAGGGACCATATGCCAACTCCCCAAAAAACACACAATTCTAAACGGTGTCCATAATGGCCTATCATGAACAAATTTCCCACACTGGTGGTTTAACATGAACTCTTACATCAAAGAGACTATGAAGGACCCAGAGGCCCTTTAGACACCATCCAGACACTCATCTATACCAACAACCCCATACCTCTTCCACCGGCGACGAATCAGGAAACTTAAGAAACTATGGCCTCTTTCAACCTTCCACGAGAACTATACCACTACAAGAGTATCCTCAAAACCAAAAATGAAAGGGTGTAGACTCATTCTACAATGATCATGAAAAGATTCCATATATTGATCAACTGGAGGATTTTCCAACAGAGAGACATTCTGAGTTGCACTTCAGTTGTGCACTAACCCTTAATAGGGGAGTACATTATCCAACAAGAGAACCGAAAGGCCAACCAACTGGGTCCATTGGTTATGATATACCAAAAAAATATTGAAACAGGTGAGAGGAACCACCATAAAGGCTTCCAAAAATTTTCTCAGAATAGACCACTAACAAGCCCTTCAACTGAGCTTACCGACCAAACACAAACTCAAAACACCGATCAAACAAGATGGGTTCATTGAATCAAAACAGTACACAATATCAACATTAAAAAAAACATAATACACACCATCCCAAAACAATCATCATGACATAATTTTTTTCCTTTTAAAAACATTTCTTTGAAAATAAATGGTTCAACAGTTAATGTATCCACCAATGGTACCCCATGGGTTCCACACATGCATGTTTCCATGCAACATCGGACACCCTCCTCTTATCCATCCCGAAACTCATCTAGCCATTCCATTACCATCCATAATCCCATATAAACCCATTTTTGTTGTCTCTCATGACAATACCAAAGGATAAAATAAAAACTCTTTCCTATTTTCAAAACCAAAACAATCAACCAATACTTCATTTTTCTCAATATCACTAACCACAAAATAGAACCCAAATTACCACTTACAAAACCTTTTAGAAAAGGCATAAATATTCAAATAAAATCTCACTTTAAATTCATTGACATTAATTTCATAACATATCATCCCATTAAACACCTTTCAATAGTTTAGAAAAATATATTGGAAACTAATCTTCAAAACCAACTTTAACATACTTGTTGGTTTCAAAAGAGGCGTAAACACACCATTTTTCTAATTCCAAAAAATTCTAAATTTTAGTTCCACCATTTAAAATATCAAACACTTACCTATTTATTTAAAAATCATTTCACAAAAACTTTATGCTTCTTAAAATCATTTCATTTTACTTTAAAACTGAACTTCCTAGATTTCAAAACTAAAGGAACCAAGACAATGTGAGGGGGAACTAGCTTTGTTTGATGACCTGGACTTATGGTTGGATTCCATACACAAATCACATAACCATCATAGAGAGTATTCTAGGGAAATATCCTTAGCTCTACAAGGCTTTCTAGGCCCTATGAGCTCATTGAGACCGTTACCCAACTCTCTTTTCATTTCCCCACACCATCATAAAACCCAAAAAACAAAGGAATTAGATAAGTCCCGACCTACCATGGTGACTTGAATCCCATCATGAGGTGTGTTTATTAGGCACACTACCCATAATCAAAATCTCAATTCCTGAAAATACTAACTATAGACTATCCCGACTTTTCCCCAAATAACATGCCCCAAACAGTTAACATAAACCTCCTTTGATACCAGTTTTTCACGAACCAAATCTAGTCGCTGCCAAAACTAGCACCTAACCCAGCCCATGTCATGGCCCTAAGGGATTTCTCAATCCCCACAGGATGGAACATGTTTCTGAGTATCATTAACTAAAAATCGAGAATGATTTACCCAAGTTTATAAACTTAAAACAAAAAATGAATCCAATAAAATGAATCTTTTTTTTCAAACGAAACAATCTTTTACAAAAATTCAGAACTGAATTATAAAGTTTAAAACAATGAAAAAAGACTATAAAAAAAGTAAAAAACCAAAAATAAACAGCCCATGATACCTCATGGCAAGAGGCATCGCCCTCAAGCCATCTCCACAAGACATCACTACTAAGAACCTACTAGAAACTTGAACCACTGGCACTATAAACTGTACACAACATGCGGCATAAAAAAAACCAAGTCTACTTACACCCAAAGGTGTAAGTAGAGTGTGATCCAAATACTTGTAGGATACCACCACTATGATATTCCATGTGATAAACATTCAAAGGCGAAAATCATGCATGTTTTCAAAAAGGTGTAATTTCTAGTTACAATTTCTAAAAGATGAAACTTTAAAAAAATTCAGTTTTCAAGTGGGATAATTTAAAGAATCAAAAAATTTAAAATAAATTCCAAATATAATGAATTTTCTATCCAAATATATTGTATGACGATGGAAATTATAAAGGATCTAATGAGTACAAGCAATAAGAAATAACCCCTAGGCACTAGCAAGCTGTGGGTCCCAGGTACCTCATATCTTGGTTAGAGTAACAATCACAAATATCCTTTATCATGCACGAGCTACTAGTAGGGAACATACCCATAACCTAGTGGTCCCCAATAATCATCATCATAGTTTAGTTAGAGTTGTAAGCATCAATATTTCTAAGTGAAACTTTGGTCAAACCCAACAGATTCACTAGCATACCAGTACATGTCCACCCACCTATATATCCTGGTTTTCCCCTTGTGCTAAAACAAGTTCAACAAGTGAGTAAATATACTTTTCACATTAAAATATAATTTCCACATCACAAATTCACCAAAATGACCACATGTATATGACACAAACCACAAAAGTCAACTTTTCATTCAAATTGATTTTGAAATCCGAATCCAACCAAAATAGCCCACAACACTTTTCTCATTTCTTTAACACTTCCACAAATCGATTAAACAATTTTATAAAACCATTCCAATTTATTTCAACTCACATAACATCCCACTAACATGTTACATAATACACTTTTCATAACTAAAATCCTATTTCAACATCACACCCACACAAAACATCCCACATCAGTTTCATATCTCTTACAAACTTTAGTAAATCCTTAAAAAAATTATATAAAACATTTAAAAGATGGAACACATCAAAAAACAACCCCATTCACATTTAAAATGTACCATTTAAAAATATAACACTCCAAAACAGTTTTCCAATATGGTTTCACATCTTATATAAATCATTAAATCTTTCAAATCTTTCAAAAAAACAATTCTAAAGAGTATACCCAAATATTGCTCATAAAACCCATTTAAAAAACGTATTTTAATGAAAAAACCACACAAAAACACTACCAAAGTATAATTGGAAGCCCTAGAGACATTTATAAAACCACTTTCATGTTTTTATCACCTTTAATACTACCATGAATGAAACAAATGAAAACACCCATTTTCATAAAATGCTCTCAAGAAGTATAACAATGTTTTACACAACAAACCTATTCCAAAAACCCACTTCTACGAACTACATGACACTAAGGCATTAACTGAATCAAATTTTAATCCCCTTTCAATAACTAATAAATAAGTTTCATATTTTATAAAACTACCTCAAAAGATACTACATGTGTTACATTAAAAAAGTTCACAACTTCAATAAAAAATGAAATTATGAAATTAAATACTTAACCAAATCCCTCAAATAATGGGTTTTCAACACAAAGAACATATGAGGAATATTAAAAACTAGTAAAACAAGAAAATTAACTCATCAAGGAATGTTTAACCCTAGAATCACTTACTTTTTGAGTCGAAACCCTCATATCTTGGTGTGAAACATCAAGCGCACCACCGCCACACCATAAAGAAGTAAAGAGAAAACTAAAATCTCAAGATTACGCAAAAAAGACACATATCAAACCCTATGTTGGAACCCTAAATTAAGTACAATTTGGAACATCAAGAAAGAGGTATGAAACCCTAAGGAAATGGAAGATATGGAAGGGAGGAACACTTACCTGATGGAATCTTGGAGAAATCACCCAACATCCACCCGTATCTGAATTTTAAAATTTCCAAAACATTCAAGAGAGGTTCGAAAAATTATGTGGAGATAATGTTGTAACTGGAATGGGGTTAAATTGTGAGAAATTAAGGAGTTATTATGGAATCAATTTACCTCTTCAAATCTTGGAGATTTGAGAAATCCCGAGATGTTTTTCCAAAATTTCTTATGCAAATGATCTCCAAAGTTAGGGAAGAGAAAATGGGGTCACTCCTTGGGTATGTGGTCTCGAGTGAGAGTTAAAATCAACAAAAAAACATAAAAATTTAATGAGATATTAAATAATTTAAAAAATATTCTAAATGTAGGAAATGGGCTTTCGGGCTGGCCCAACACCTTAATAAAAAATCCAAATCCATCCTTATTATGGATTCCTATGGATTCCAAATTGATATGGTGATTTTAATATACCAGGGTATGACATTTGGGAAGTGGAATGAGTGTAATATGTTGAAAAAATAAGGAGTTATAAAAGAAAAAAAAATATTTTTAAATTAGGAAATGGGCTTACAGTTTTTCCTAAATTTGAAAAAACCACCATTTCCACCAAAAAGTGTGGTAAACCCCCAAAACAAATCAAAAATAGAAATGAAATGAAAAATGAATTTAAAAGAATTCATGGATGTGAAAGTATCTAAGAGTATGGATTTCATATATTTAATTATAAAGTCAAAATGATTTAATAATTACTATTTTGTTTTTATATAGAAAATAAAATACTTATGTAAAAGTTAGTTACCTCAATAAAAATCTAAATTGTAAAATGTTTAGAATAAGGGGGTGATGACATAAATAACTTTTAAAACATGTTACCAACTTAGTGTTTGAGGTATATATCTTCCCAAACTAACCTAATCAACATTATTTTACACATTTGGAGCCACTTGAATTGAATAGTACACAAATTATTACAAAAATTACAATTCTCAAACTTATAAGAACAGAATTTAACAACACAACTTCTCCCCACTCCAAATCCACATTTTTCAGGAAACTTTATCTCCAATAGCTCCTCCATAATATTAGAAACATCTTAGTGGGTTTTTATCACCAATATACCACCTCTCAAAGGCTAAATCCAATCCCCAAAGGTGTTATTTCATGGGGTTAGGTATAAATTCCTAATCACCCATTTTCATTTCCCTTTCACTAAGTATTCTTCTTGTAACTAAAATTATATTATAAAATATTTTTATAAAAACATTAGTATCAATATTATTTTAAAATTTAATTATATTTATGGAATAATTATGACATCTAACCATATTTATAAAAATGAAAACATTATACACATGTACTTACAGTATACCGCCTCCTTGGAGAGGTGTGTTCAATTTTTCTTTACCACCTTATTTATATAGGATAAGGAGGTAATATAATGAATAAATATAGTATTTATAATATTTTAGGATTCCATAAATATAAATAAATTTTAACCATTTTTATATTCTATGAAAAACAAAAATGTCATCTGTGTGTACAAGTAGTCTACCTTCTCTGTAGAGAAATGTTTTTGATTATTCATCACCACCCTACATGGAGAGTTTTAATATTTATTTTTTAAATATATATGATATTAATAAATATTATATTTAATTAATATTGTAATGAAATTATAACAAAAAAATTAATGATAATTATAAATTAATCCATTTATATCAGTAAATTATCTGAAACAAGCTCATTATGGATTCTATTCTCACAAATCAGGAACATAGTTTCAATAAAATTAACTTCAGGTGAATAAATAATTGAAAAAATATATTTGAAAATATTTTATAATATGGTAACGATGAACATGGTAACAGATAATGGATTTTAGGGTTTACATAATGAAACACATGTGAAATAGTCAAATCATTTGATAGTGAAAATAAGAATTAACTAACTAATAAACATATAATAAATGATTATAATTGAAGAGTAGAAATGGTAATTATATAAACCTAGGATTTATGTAAAGATATATAACTTCTTAATAGATCATTATTCATTATATAATATAACAATCCATGCTAGAATCGTATAGATCAAGTGCTTTTGGAGATTTGGATACAAAAATAACCTGTTCATAAGGGAACTACAATATATCCAACTAATTTCTTCCTAACATGAACCATTCTTAAACATATCCAAAATAATACCTTTATTCATAGCTTAGGGAAATGAAACATAAGATAAGGCGAGTTCAAGAGATTAGTAAGGGTAAAAAAGGTAGATATCAATATAACCTCATAATATGGGTAAGATAACATGAGAGTAACATTTTAAAACCATAACTTATATATCATAGATAATAAACATGAGTCACGACACAAATCATGGATATTCATATGACATGGATCATAAATATTTCCAAGAACATAATACATGATAGCATAATAGTGGCCCAAATCAAGGATTGTTGGCATACACAGAAGCATTGAAAATATTATATAGAGGCTACCCACCAAGACATTAATAACATAATATGATAGGTATAAAATACTATATACCAAATTTTGGATTGAGATAACCACTCATCTACCTTCATTTTTTTGGAAATGGGGGAACCTCTTATGTACCCTTTGAGCTCGTAGAACAATAAACTTTACCCAGTGCATTAGAGGGTTAGATAATTATGGAATCAACCATCACATAATGAAAATCATACATATGGGTTCCACAAGATCAAAAAATATCAATCTTATAATAGCCATAGAAAAATATATAAGTTTCATAAAAATTTCATCATAGCATAACTGATGGAAAATAAATGGGTTTCATACATATTTCATCAAAGCATAACCCATAGAAAATAAATGAGTTTTATATAAATATTTTCATCATAATCATAATCCATCTTGATTATTAATAGGGATAAATCATTGGATGATATCCCCAATATATCATATGTAGATTCAAGGGTTGTTGTCATTGATGAATATAAATACCATTAAAAGACCATTAAAAAAATTCTTTAAGAAAATACAATTTCCACTTTGAAAATTTATTTTTAAAATATATAAATTTATTAAATATTATAATAAATGTATTATTTGAAAATAAATTTGTAAAATTTTAATATAAATTTTATTTCCTTTAAAGGTTATGTCGATGAAAAATACCTTCATTCTGTACACATTAAAATAAATACTCCGTTCACATTTTCCATAAAAATACAAAAGTAACTCATTCATAAAACAAAAAAAAGTTTCATTTTATCCCATTTATAACAACTAAAAAAATTTGTAAAAATGAATATAAAAAATATTTGGTGAATAGTAAAAACATTCTTGAAAACCTTTTTAGAAAACATGGACCTGGAAGAGAAAGGATATTTGACCTAAGATAGAAATAAAGTTGGGTTTTCCATAAAAATATTCATTTGATCTCAAGATTACATAAAGAGATGAAAATTAAATAAAAACATGTTCTTTTACAAAATAAAAAAGGATAATAATTTTTTTTTATTTTTTTGATAGATGGATAATAATATTTCAACATCAAAAACGCAATCATGAATAATCTTGATAAATAGTGAGATTGTATCATAAAACCATTACAAATTTGGAAACATTTGAATTATAAGAAACATGAAAGAAATAACCTTATATGGATATGTATATCACATAATTTTATTGATAATAAACATAATATAAATTCATGGGTAGTATATACACAACAAAAATGACACAGGTGGTGAAAATGGTATTTGTCCCATAGAAATAAAAATGATATGAAAATCCCTTTCCTCAGGTCTGAATTTCATTACACGTGTTTGAAAATGATGTATAACAAATACAAGTTAATTATAAAAATATTCTATAAAAAGAATCATATTGATCATACCATACATAATTTACTTTTAACCTTTTATCACCTTTTAGTTAACAATTCAATATTAAAATCACTGTTATGGGTAATAACTCCTTTAATTTTAATGTACGTTTTGGGTCAATAGTTTTGGTCTTTGTAATTTGATTATAGTTAAATCATATCTAAATTTTTAATAATGATATAAATATAATATATACATACATTATATATATTCATAGTTATACATAAAAGTTACAGAATTGAAAATGACTTACATTATTCATGGAGATAGTAGCCTGTACATATACATGAACATTTTTTTTATTTTATCGATGGATGGAGTGAAAAAAGGTAAATATTAACTCACCTTTATAGAAAGTTTTTATATCATATATATAGTATATATCCATTAAATCTATATTTATTACCAATTATCTAAAAATTAAACGAAAAAACATATCACATAACTTTATGGAGGTGGTAGTCCACACATACACAGTAGTGATGTTATCATTTTCCAAAGGATTGTAAGGTAAAAAGTTAGATGTGATATTATAATTCCAGAAGTTTAATTAATTAATAATGAACTAATATATACATTAAATCCATAATTATATTAATATGAGAGAGGTGGTTAAGGAAGATACTAGTGTTTTTTACTTCATAATATTTAAGTAATATTTTAAGTATGTGGAAGAGGAAATAAAATGAAAATGGATGGTTAGGAACTATAAATATTATTTGGATAACCAATTTAGTTTTATACATAAATACTTCATAGGAATATTTTATGATGAAAAATTGGAATCTAGGTCATGGGGAGGGATATATAGAAGGTATTTGGATATGTATTTTCTTAAGCAAAAGGATTTTTATGTGTGAGTAGGATATAATAGGGGGTGTCCTTTTATAATGGAGGTGAGTTGCACCATTGTAATTTTTCAAAGTTTTTCAGTGATTCCATAAAAATTACTATGATGTAAGGATCAAAAATGTAAAATTAATGAAACTTAAATGATATAAAGTCAAAATATTTCAATAAAATATACATTATACAAGTTGTTAGTTCATTTTACACCATATCATTTTAGCATAACCCCCCTAAAAAACTTGTTTTAACCTTAATCACACTAATTAATTTTTACTAATTTAAGTATTCATTACAAAAAAAATTATGTTGAATTTATTAATTAATATTAATTACTCTGATTGAAAATATTTAATCCTTTTAAAATAATTCAATTCAATTATGTGGAAAATTTTAATTTTAAATTAAATCTGTAGATGCATTGAAACAATTTTTTTCCAATGAAAATGTTTCCATTTGTAATAACAGTTTTTAAATTCAAATTAAACATGAAATTTATTACAGTGAACAAAATTGGATTAATAATCATAAAATTGAATTAATTTTGTTTATAAAACAAATTAAAACATAATGTAACATTGTAGATTCTATAAAATAAAATGGATCTTTTAATAAAAATAATTTTGTTACGATTCATTCAAAATTAATCTTTTCAGAAAGTTCACAAAAAAATAAATATAAAATAATTTTGAAATGTTATTTTAAAATATATGTTCATTTTTAATTATAATTTTAGAAAAGTTTGAAATTTTAATTTTAAAATAAGTCCTTATAATTTGGAAAAATTAGTTTTAGAATATTATAATTTTTTGAGTAAAATTAAATTTATTATTAACCAATTACTAGAAATAATATTACATGAATAATAAAAATTTTATGGAATAAATAATATATAAAAATTATTAAAATATATTAAAAATAGTGATTAATTTAATTTATTAATATTAAAAAACAACGTTGGCAAAATTGTTTTTCGAAAAAACATTTCTTTTACGTATATATGTTTTTTATTTTCATCTCTAATCAATTGATAACTGATGAGTTTTTATATATATATGTAAACCATATAATTTTCGAAATATAGTTAGTCATATTCATACTTACAAATTTATTTCCTTTGTTAAAATTATCACTATAAAAAATCATATTTTAATAGTATATCATGATTCATTTAAACTACGTGTTTCATATAACACAAGATATCAATAAAGATAAATTTATTTGGAATGAAATATTTAATTAAATTTCAGGGTGTTGTATTCTATCCCCAAAATAATTAATTTTACCCTTTAAATTTTATCACTCTAATAGAAACAACTGTGGATACTTATGCCTCATAATATCCTCATGTTCCCATGTGGATTTATCAAATTGGTGGGCTCACTACAAAACATTGTGTAGGTGAGTGGTCTTGTTTTGTAGAAATTTATCTCTATGATATAGAATCTCTATTAGTCGTTCCTCATAAAAATATTCTTACTCTAGTGGTATAACCTCTAATTTTAGTAAATTTGAAGGGTTAGATTTGTACTTCCTCAGGAGAGATACACAAATCACATCATGACCTGAGAGAGGTTTTGTGGAATTGAAAATCGATAAGACATGGTGAGCACTTGATCAATAATCTAAAAAGGGCCAATATACCCATGAAAAAAATTTCATTTATTCTTGAATAACATAAAAATATTCCACATATAAATTCATAGAATTTCCTTGTCACCAAATATGATCTATAGATCCTTTTTAAAATTTTCATCATAACTTTTTGGTCGACTTTTTGTTGCCCTCATGTATTTTTGAATAACTATAACTTTTTCTTAAATTTCCTATACACTCTCAGGTCCTAAAAAATTTCATTCTGAAAATTCATCTCAATACATTTTAGTTCAACAGTTCTTTCCATAGAGGTATTTACAATGATCCATATGAATTCTTGAGTAATATAAATTTTTGTAAGAAAAATCAACTAGAGGTAGGTGTTGATACCAATAACCTTTGAAATAAAAAAAAAGATATTAACCTATCATCTAGGGTTTGGATTGTTCTCTAAAACTGACCATATGACTGAGGATGATAAGATATTTTGAAACATAACTCCGTATCCAGATAATACTGGAGACATATCTAGAACTTCAAGGTAAACCTTAGATCCTGATCAGATACGATATAATGTGTTACTCCATGTAACCATACCACTTGATTGAAGTATATATTATAATTATGATATAGAGATATGTACTATCTTATGGATATGAAGGGTGATGATTTCATTAGGTAATGAAATATAACCCAAATAGTATTATTTACTTTAGAAATATTTGGGAGTGAAACTACAAAATCATTGGTGACATTTTCCCATTTCAATTCTAGTATGGGTAATGTTTGTAATATTCCTTTTGAATTTTTTCTCTCAGCATTAACTTTATGACATACCAAGCATCAAGAAACATACTCAGTGATATCAATATTCATGTTATCCCACTACAAATACTACTTCATCTCTTTATACATATTCATACATCTAGGATAAATAGGTAACAAAGAACTATTTTACTCATCAAATAGGTCCATTAAATATGGTATGGATAGAATACATACATGGTTAGTGAACCTTACCATTAAATCATAATCAAGGTTAAACTCAGGAACATTTATGTCCCTTTTTATCTACATATAGTCTTTCTATGCCTCTTTAATCTTAACTTGTATAGGCAGTTAAACACTTATTTGAGAAAGATGAGATTTCTCCCCTTCTATAAAGATTTCATGATCCATCCTTTTAAAATAAATAGATAATGGATCTATTATTATCATCATCATAGATAAAATGGATAGATATTTTCAACTCAAATTATTTTCCACCATGTTCTATTTCCTAGGGTGGTAATTTATTTATCCGTCATAATATTTAATCATCTCCGACTATCTTCTATGGTTCATAATCAACTCACTTTATGTGAATATATACTTTTAAATTGTATGAATAGTAATTGTATCACACCTTTATCCAATAAATAATTTTTCTATATCTTTAATTCCAAAATCACAACAAATAACTCCAATTAATGATTTGGGTAATTTTTCTCATGAAACTTAAATTTCAATGAAGCATTACCTATAACCATATCATTCTTCACAAGAACGTATCATAGAACCTTCTTCAAGACAACAATATAGATTTAAAAACCTTATCCAGTATAGGTAAATGTAATCACAGGGGCACTAACTAAACCTCTCTTTAGTTACATTAAAATTTTCTCATATTCATTCATCTAAAGAAACATGTATCACATCTGAATTTACATAATGAGTGGAATGGCCAGTGATGAGAAATTTTACACAAAGAATCAATAATATCTAGCCAAAACAAGAAAAATAAAAATATTATTCCTATTAGTTGGTTATTTCTAACATTAAATGACTTTTGGATTTGGTATATCCATAAATATATGATCTCTTAAGATCATATTTCCAAAAAATGAAACCTCCTATATAAAAAAGATCAAAATTAGTGTATTTTACATAAAAATTATCCTTCATCATGGTCTTAAGAGTAATTATAAATTAATATTCAATAACTTTTTTACTCCTTGAATATATAAGAATATCATTTATAAAGACTACCATAAACTAATCAAGGTAATCTCTAAAGAAAATATTCATTAAATACATGAAGATATAAAGAGAATTAGAGAGAAAAAATGGAATTACTATATATTCATAATGTCTATTCCTCGTATGGAATGTCATCTTGGGTGTATCCTTTTTCATGAACCTCAATTGATGATATATATAATTAATTTAAATATTAGAAAATTATTTATCTAGATGTAGTTGATCAAAAAAGTCATCAATACATGTATGATGATACTTGTTCTTGATTGTGATCTTGTTACAAACATGATAATAAATGTAGAATCACACTGATCCATGTTTCTTTTTAATAAAGAGAATAGGTGTACCCAAATATGTCACACATGGCTGAATAAATTCAATTTCAATATTCTTATGTAGTTAATTCTTCAATTTTTATAACTCAATCAGGATGTACTATATGGATTCATTAAAATAGGAATAACTCTAGGTATGAATTCTATTGAAAAATAAACTTAATGGTCTCGTGCAAGATGAGGAAAATATTATAGAAAAATAAAAATAAACCCCCACATAGTAGGAATATATTTGATGTTGAGTTTCTACCTAACCATTTTATATAAACATCATTTTTTGAATAAGAATCATGACCAATACAATAGATGTGATTCCCCTCAGATATTCATATTTATTATTTCACTGATATATGATCATAAGTTATTTTGGGATATCAAACCTGAATTTCCTTCCTCAAAAATCAATTTGGGATTTTTGTAGAGAAATTTAATCTATTTTTAATATAACAATAAATTTAACCTTAGGAATAATTAAGAGATTTTAAGGAAGTACTTTCCCTTAAAAATGAACTAGAGAAGAATCATAGACTTCAGATATGATCATTATACCATTGGGGGTTTTTATTTCTAATTCAACATATAGTTGTTGGGGTGGTATTTTAATACCCATATAAAATTATTGAGATATAAAATAATGGATAAATATAGAGTCAAATATGACATTAAAAGTTATATAGTGTATTATTACTGTACTTTCACCCCATTGTTATCGTACCACTAATCTTAAATAATAATAACATGAGATTTCCCTTTTTATCCATGATTATGAGGTTACTAAAGTAAATCATCATCATCATCATCTATTAAATTTGAGTAGATGATAGTATAATTCCTATAGTCAATGTATTTTAAACATTAGAGTGTGGTTGGTGCATTCTATGGAGATTTCATTATTTTCACATAATTATCAAAATTATTCCCATCACATTGACATTCATTCACTCGATGAACTTTGTTTCCACACATAGAAAATTTAATAGTCCCCTTAAGATAATTTTCTACATGTTTCTTTCCATATATCAAGAATAAATGATATATCATCTTCTTCTTTCTATGGTTTTTAGAGTTTCCATTGGATTCCATCGTTATATTTTTATGAAACCCATCAGATTGATGGGAAATTTTAATATCCATTTCAACCAATATAACAATTAAAATGATTTATTTATATCTACTAAAGTCCCTTTCATATCAAACCATCAAATGACTTAGTTTTAATTTACTTAATAATAAATCAACCTTATTTTAGGTAATATGATAATACTTTATGTGTACCTCACAAGTCTTGTAAAATTTTCCTCATAGGTACCAAGAGGTTCATTATCCATCTACATTATCTCAATGAATTCCTTCTCCATTTTCATATGAGTAATAATAGGAATGTACTTATTGAAAAATAACATCTCAAACTCATACCACTTGATAGGTTCAATTAATTCATGTATCCTCATATTCATTATAAGATTCCACCATTGATATTTTTCTCCATCAAAATGATAGAAAAACAAAAGGAATTTCCCATGATACAAAGAATAAAAGATAGGAAATATAATTTCAATATAATGATATCTTTCTTGAAAACTACTAGGTTAACAAAACCACTAAAAAAGGTGGATGTTTCCTTATGAAATAATCTATATAATGTTTTTCCAAACATTTATTGTTTGTAATATCATCATGATTCATATATTGATAATGTATTATGATAATAAAAATAATATTTTTCATTCTGGATTCATTAAAATTGCATTTCCCATGATTAAACCATTTCATTTTCCATCACATTATACATTAATACAGTTCTTTCTGGTTTAATCCATTGAATAAAACCAAAAATCATTGGGTGAGAAATAATAATCATAGAGGAGGACTATATAATTATAAAAAATCATTTATTTCATGTTTATATCATGAAATATTATTTTCAATCTATAAAACCTTATATTTATTCTAGGATATTCATGTTCATCATATATTTAAATCCTTTATGATAGTTCGTAAAGATTTTGTGAATTTATAAAATATATCCCCCAGCAGTGTCAAATAAGATGTGTAGCATGGATCATTTTCACACAACAAGTGAATATTGAGTTAAATACCAATGCACCCTATTCAGAGTTCTTACCCCTAGATACAATGATGTCAGAGACACATATACTTGTAGTAATGTTTCATCCAAATGTGAGTGTGGGAGAGAATAAAATGGTTCGACAGATAAAAGTTAATTTCCACCTATTATAGTGTTTTACGTCAGGTTTACCATTTTTGTTTGTCCCGATTCGAATTGTGACCCTTTTTGGTGGGCGAGATGGTTGCACTAGGACTAGGTAGTATATCCTTCTTATTCCATGAAGGAGTTTCCATAGTTTAGTGGTCCTGAGAGGTGATTATGGGGTTCAATGTTTTTAAATCATCCCACATCGGGTATGATGTCCTTAGATAGTCTCCAGTAGGTTTATTTGTGGAGCCAGAAAAACACAATGATCCTTTTATCCTTGATTCATGAACATTCTTTCGACAGGTAGACACTCATTTTATAATTCTTCCAATGACACTTAAGGACTCCATTGTTGGAGATGATGTGAGTTTGCACTCATCACACCCTTTTAGGGGGAATTACTACATATTCCAGGAATCTCTTATAAATTTATGAAATGTTTATATATTCATGAATCCTTGGTTCATTCCCAAGATTGTGTCCTTGGATTACCTATACACAATAAGAAATATGACCTATACCAATGGTTTTGGCCAAAATGTTTGTATATGTCACTAATTCGGACCTATACCAATAGTTAGTCCAAAACCATTGGTATAGGTCCCAAAATCAAAGAACCTATACAAACAGTTCTCAAAATCGTTGGTATTGGTTTATACCTATGGTTCTCAAAACCGTTGGTATAGTTATATGTATTTTAAAGGAATCTTCTAACCGAGAACATTAAATAAATCCAAATTTAAAATAATTATGATAATATATATATATATATATATTTATGAAATTTTGTTCATAATAGTCAAGTTTGGTTTGTGGTTAGGTCGTTCAATAATAAACTGTAAGTACTGGGATCAAAACCCATCGAATGATTCTTTTTTAAATACATATACCAACGGTTTTATGGAACCATTGGTATAGATTTTTCATATTACTTATTCCAACGGTTTTAAAAACCATTGGTATAGACCTATCCCCACAGCTTACTTGGCCATGGTTCTCCAAACCATTGGTATAGGGTATTTTTCCAGTAGTGATAGGATGTAAGATCAATCATGGATATACATGGGTCTGGTATTTCTGAGACAAAGCAAGATTAAGACAAGTAATGAGGCGCTCTAGAGTTTATCATCACCTATGGGGGATAGAGATCATTTCGATATTGGGATCTAACCCATAAGAAGAGATTTCTATATTTCCTCATATGGGAGGAATAAGATTCCACCTAGCACAATATTACTTTACTGGACGTGTCACCTTTTGAGGTCATGTGACAAGGACCTATAAATTATATTTAACGTCATGTGGCCAGGATGTCTAGAAGGAAGATGCCTCGTTAATGTTTCATGTGGAACATAAACTAAATTAGACCAAGATTCCCAAAATAGATATGGTATCCTAGGAGTATATGAACCTATCAGGGATATGTCTCCGAGAACATTAGAGTGAATTGGGTGTTGGGTTTGGACCTTGGAGAGGCTTTTTATGTATCCCGATTAGTTGGTAATCAAAGGCCTCATAGTTTAATTTGAGTTGGGACTTATATCCTTGAGGCAGTCCATTTATGGGGGTATGATTGGGGATTACACATGGGAGATTCCCATTTGTGAGAAATAAGTCGGGGCATACTCTTAAAAAGGATTCCCTAATGAGTTTGGGGAAATTTTAATGGGACTGACTTGTAAGAAGAATGTCCCTTGAGAACGGGCCTTATGTAGGCATCCTATATATCCTGATTAGAGTAGGAATGAAATTTCATGTAGTTCATTAAATTTGGGGATTACACCTAGGAGGACACCCATGCTTTGGGGTTATGAGGGTGTCATGATCTCCTCCTTCCTATAAGGGCACATGAGTCATGCTCATTTTGAGAATCATGGGGAAGAAGTGGATTTGAAGATCAAACATCCCACATCACCTGCTGATTGATGGGACTGGGGCCCAAAGGGGGGGAGAGATGGCCTTGAACATTCCAATATCCCTTCTTTGTTTTCATACCCTGCATAGTCAGATTATCCTATCCAAGTATTCTATAGGAGGATGTGGAGAAGAGCACAGATGCAAACTCTTGTAATAAATGATAGGGGATTATTTTATCGTGAGTGCCCTAAAATAGGTTTTGGGAAAGGGGAGGAATATTTCTTCTCATTAAAAGGAAACATAACCATTATTTTTATTATTTATCATAGACCCTAATCATAGGGAAAGTCTAGTGACTACCCATGGCCCCTAGAATGAAGAGGTTCACATTAGTATCGCAAGTTTAGACCCTAGGATACCATGGGAATGTAAACTTATAGACATTCCAGGGGTCCGAATTATGGAAAGGAGGACATACGAGACTCCACTTACCATGGGTATGTAAACTCAAATGGGAGTGTTGATGCACCTGATGGTTTTATCATACGGGCCTAGTAGATTTGGAAGAGGCTTAGGCCGAATTCCATTAGACTAGTTCATGGAGGGGCTACGAATGATGTCAATGAAATGGAAGAAGATGATTGAAGATGGACAATCGAAAATCTAAGGGTACCCTATTCTATGCACTATTCCTTCATCTGGGATGGGTTCCTCCCCATGTAGTGTGTTGCTACATGGTTGGAGTGACCTTTCATGTACCATGATGGTACATAAGCCTATATGCAGTCCACATAGCACTTTACTCTACGAGGATAGGTTATGACTGCATTGCTCTTCACTCCGCAATGCCATGTTCCATATACGTAGCATGGTTCTATGCAATATAGGGTTCCACCTATGTAGAATGGTGCTACGTGGGCACCGGAGTGAAGGAGGGGACTTGTTTTCAATGATTTTTGGTAATTTCATCCGCGAAGGGGACATGCTTCATGGTATGCCAATTAGGTCTGTGTTCTTCCTATTAATATGTTTCTTTATTTATTTATCCTCTATTTAGAGAGTTTATACCTACGGAAATTTGTCAGAATATGTCTTTTCCTCATCAATCAACTATATAGAAATCCCTCAAAACACGTTTCAATCATCTGAGATCCTGTCATTTTCTCAGTTCCCCTTGGGTTCCTTTTATAGAGTTTCAAGGAAGATAGATTTATGGATCTCTCGAAAACTTTTACGGAATCCTAGGGGGAGATAACCTGGCCCATAAATGACTCAGTCTTAGATACCCATGGGGTTGTGGTTCATGGAGACAAAAATCACCACGTCAATACCATGAAAGAATTTGTACCATTCATAGGGCACCGATGGATTTGCCTCATATGTACACCATTGAGTTCATAGGGATGGTATGCAGGGGAAAAATTATCTGCCTCTAATTCACCAATGACATATTTCACGACATGCATCATATGCAAGGGTGAAATTAAATGCCTCGATTATTCTAACGATATAGTTCATGACTACTAGTGGCATTGTCTTCATTCCGCATACTACTCAATTCATGGGCGAAGCCTTCTACAAACCATTCCCGAGATTCAGCACACCTACCACTTTGGTTACTTTTCCAAATTTTTCTTCTGCTACAATTTTCTCTAAATCCATCATCTAATTTGGTTTCTTTTTCCTTACCAAATTATGGGAGTATTTTCAATACCTTTTTAATGTTTTTAAGACCATAAAAATACCCCTTATTGAAATGGATTCCGATAGGGACGAAGAGGAGGCTATTTTGATGTATAAAGTGGTTTTGAACAGAACTAGTTTGTGGAAGAAATGTAGACCTATTGGGGGACTACACCTATATATAGGGGGGAACCAGGTCATATTTAATTTACATGAATTCCTGGAAAAAAAATTCAAAAATTTATCTCAACTCTTGTTGCTTCCACGTACTGAAGACATTGTGTGAAATTCTTTATCTGTGAGATATTCTTTGCATTACGTTAACCAAAAACCTTTCATGGTTTCCCTCATCCATGAACTAATAATTTTTTTAAATCTGTGAATAGGAATTTGATTTTCAAACTAAACATTAAGTCTTCACACAGTATGCTTTGGATAACTACATAGCAAGGATCAGTCCATGACTCACCCAATCCACAAACCATTTAGTTCGCTGGAAAACAGATAACATGCCAGCACGTCGTAGTTTTTTATATAGACTATAAATTTGTGGGGAATTTCTTCCATAATCCTTTTCCATAGTTCAATATGCAGAATGAATTTTTTTTGACTTGTTTTTTTCTTTTTCTAGTTCTTTTTCTTTTTCTAATGATTTTATTGGAATGACATTTTTTGTGGTTTTTTTATGCAGAAAAGAGATGAATATTCCATAGGCTATTGCTGATGATGTTGTGGTCACTGGTGTTTCCAACTCTCCCATTTCAGATACTAATGAAAAGTAGAAGAATATGGAGAAATTTGTTCCCTATAACCCCACGACATCAATCCTTAGAAAATCTACTTATTGTGGGTTAGAGGGGGTATCCAATTTTAGATAGGCTTCCCATTTATGGATTTGGTCTACTATCTGAAATAATGATTATAGAACCATGTCAGGATGACCAAACTATTTCTTGAATATTTGATAGAACTAATCCTAAGGCCCTTATTTCTTCAAAAGGATGATTCATACATAAGGATACAACTGCTAGGTCCTTATTGAACTATTCCCTCAATCTCTAAAGGTATCATGATGGAAGCCAAATGAAACGGTCCATTGCTATAATATAATTTCATCAAGGGATATAGAAAAGGGAAAACATGGATAGTTATCAAAGATGGAACTCTCTATTATAGGTTATTTTGGTTTTAATTGGGGGTGGCCTTTATGGGATCATTAGATCTATGAAGAATTCTGGGTTAAATTGAAAATGGTGGGGTTATATCAGGTTGTTTGGGTATCCCAGACCTATGCTCATCGAACCGGTGCCTTTATCCCACAAATTTTGATTATATGGAGTCCAGATACTAATAACTTTCATTTAGTCCATTGAGAGGCCAGTAATAGACTCTATGATGTTCAAATTATTTCAGGGGTCCCCATTGTCACAGACATGTTTGATGAGTTTCTACCTCCCACTTCCACATGGGATGATGAGGAGAGGACTCATATTTTGGCTTAGAGGCTCATTTCCCAAAGAAAACAATATTTTAAAGAACATTGAACCATTCCTAAAGCAAGATATTTCTTTCTCAGACTAGAATACTTATTTTCCTAGGTAATGCAGGAAAGATCCCACTGCATGTAGACCCAGGTCCTTCCCAACCAAGGAAACCTGAAGGAAAGTAGGTTCCTACTCGTTTACCTTATCGGAGGGCTAGTTTCGCGAATGGGGATGGGAACTTTTCGCCGATGTCGATTGATTGTTCCAGTTGGAAGCCTTCTTGGCCATGATTCGGAGTAGATAGATTTTAATAGTATGGGAATCTAGAGGTGTGAGAGTCACAAAATTTTTCATGGTGGCTCAACAATCCATTAAAAAATGTACCAACCTAGAAATTTCAGGTTTGGACAAAATTTACCTCTTACTAGGCCATCTTAGAGAGGGTAGGCCACCTCATCGAGTGATTAGACCTTTCCAAATCCATTTGGGCTGGAAAAGAGCCCACATAGGGGGGGTATACTTTTATCAATACCCTATCAATTCTACATGCTATTCTTTGACTATATCTCCAGAGTATCGGTGGGGTTATGCCGGCGGGCTGGGTTGTACAAGATAAGCAGGATGACTAGACAGATTGTAATGAACATGAATAGTTGACTCAAATAAACTATCAATATAGCTTTACTTATGATCCTTAAAATTCCTCTATAGGTACCATTATGAATGCTGAATTAGAAGACATTATTAACTAAGGAAACCAATTTTCTTTAACAGAGGGTATCTTGTATTCTTGTATTGATGGGGATCTTTTCTATGAGGTTTACACACTTTGTTGATTTAGCCGTTAATTTAAATATGTCCAAATTCAATGTCCCTCTACTCTGAATAGTGCACACTAGGAAAAAATTCTCATGATAGACCAAAATTTGTTTATTATTTTTACCTAAGATGATACTCAGTGTTAGATCGAGCTTCCAAATTCCTAGGGTTCTGTACCCTTCCCCACAAAAGGTTATGCTAATTTTTATGTTCCATCATATCCAGACGACCAGATAGAAGACATAATTTCCAATATTATGACCCTCAAGGAATCTAGGGATATAGGGAAACAAAAGGAAACTATATAGAATTCATAACCAAGGAAATATCTTCAAAATTATCTCAGTTCGAAACCCTTGAGTAAGGTCTTCATAACATGGGATGTGACCTCTCAGGTAGTTTAGAATGCTGATACTTCCACCTAGAATCAGACATGCATCCCTCTTGATGTTTTCTTTCTAGTTTCATGGAAGCTATGCGATACATTATGGAGTCACCAATCATTTTGAGATCAATCCCCTCATGATTTTTGAGGCATTTTCCATCAGACTAAACTGGACCTTACTAGAATAATCTATGTGTCAGCACCTGCTGACATCTCTTATGATGATGATCCTAGAATGGTGGATCTTTGCCTACGGTAGCTTGAAACCCTGATCCATGATCGATAGGGCTAGTGTAAATATTCTAGCTGATTTATGGCCATGATAATGCCCAAAGTCCATGGGAATGATTATGATACCTCTTGAGGTTCTCACCTTTCCAATGTTCTAGCTGAGTCTGGGGCTAGTGAAACTATTTATTCACACTCCAAATATCACAAGCGCCCAACCCCTAGGGGTTCCAGTGTTACAGAGGAACCTAAAAATAAGTAGTGGTTTATGTAACCCACTTCACATCCTCGGAATAACCCTACAACCATATACATTTCCATTATGGATTCATTTATAGGGGCCTTGAAGGTCTAGTATACCTTGAGGAATAATGTTTCTAATGAAAAAAATTGGGAGCTGATCCAAGTATAACACTTTGAAATTTTGGGAATTGGAGAATCCATTTCTCCCTCATGGATTTCTATTCATGAATATCAAGATAAAGTATAAGAACATCTGAATGAAATAGATTGATTCCTTCATTCAATCAAAGACATGATTCATTGGTATGATCGAGTAGCATAAACGACAATATACTTAGACTTGAGTAATACAAAAGAATAGGAAAATCTTCTTGTTGACCTCAGATTTTACATTCTTTTCTTGTAAGGATCCCCACTCTATTCCTTACTCTTATAGGATTCAAATGAGACATTGGAGCCAATACTTTCTTCGGTGTACACCCCTATAGGTATTTCCTTTAGGGAACATGTCCCTTTTGATGTGGGGGTTGCAGTGGATGGTTCTCCTGGCATTACTGAACACATGGAGGGAGTTATTGTCAATCCTGTCAAGGAACCCCCTCTTCTAGCTTCGCTTGATATTATCATTATGGAGGAATCCCCATGCTTAACAAAGAAATGTTTACCGATGTATCAACTATTACTAAACATCAAAATGGGGATTACACGTAACTATCATATCTATTTATCTGGTTGTTATACAAAACACTTTTATCCTGTTGACCAATTATTGAATGAATATTTTGATGCATAACCAATAAGTAATTATGTGGTAGTTTCCCAGGAGTCTATAGCTCCTATTCCTCCTTTGGTATAGGAACTAATACCATCAATTGCAGCTAAATATGGTAGAGAGACTAGGCTTACCATGGGAGTTAGGGGAATTTCAAAACCTTTAAGAGTACATGTTCTGGGACAAGTGACCTCTACCCCAGCACTAGGAGATCTGTTAGAGGTCGAAACCCTACCCAAGTGGGTCGATCACACCACTATGGAGATATATGGGACAAATCTAATGATACCAGATAAAATAAATGAATAGATACAATTTCTATAAAATATAAAAGGGTTTCCAAGTCTTGAGGAATGTATTAACCCAAATAAGAGTGTCCCTTCTCTTATAGAGGGAACATCTCCATATGTTGTTTCCCTAATTGATCATGATGACCCTGATATCCCAGAATTCACAACCATAGTAGAGGACACTATCCCAAATCCTACAAATTTAGAATGTGCCATCATTTTTTTTCCATAGTGACAGAAGAGGTTGTGATCCTGGATCATAGAAACTTAGAGATGGACATTATACCTTTTTCTAAAATGATTATCCCTGCCAGCTTGATTGTGGTAAGCGATCTTCTAGAGTCTTCTATTCTATTTAGGCATTTACCCGAGCCTCAAGTGCATTTGTATTACCCTAAATATCAATTGCGTATTAAAGGTTCAATACCATCTCCATTAGTTAGTGATTTCATAATGGAATTTGAAGATACTAATGCTCAAGTAGGTGGAGGGTTAGTTTTCCCCTCTTCCAACAATTTCACACACACATATATATATTTGGTTTATATTCAAGAGATTAGAGTGTTCACTTATCTAACCATTAACTTTAGGATTAACAAATCAATCACTTGTAGTTGTAATTGACACCTCGATCCTACCTCTTGTCAAAACTGCTAGAGATGCAGCTACTGTAGGGTCAAGTTATGTTGAAGTAATTGAGTCAAGGACTCCCCTAGTGAAATTTATTTCTAAATATGTTTGGTCATCTAGGAGTTATTTCAAGGCTGGAGGAGAGTTCCTGGCCATCCTTCGTCCCAGACACCAGAGGGAATGGAAAAATATTTGGATATTGATATTTCAAACACCACACTGCAATATACTAAAGAAACAACCTAAATTGCATCCCTAGTTTTTGGTTTTGGGGTTTAGAGGATTTGATTACCATGGTACGTATGAAATAGTGAAGAAATTGGTCAGGGATAGGGAGAAATTTTATGTGCTCAAGTCCCATTTTTTGTTGTAGTTTCTAGGGATCATCTTGTTTTAGCAAGACATGTTCTTATGGATAAATCCCCTGACCATGCTGGAGTGGTCGTGAGGGTGCAGAGAAAACTCATGTAACAAAGATCCTTACCGTTCAGCTCAATAAGGAAGTGGAGTAGTGATGAAAAGAATTAGAGTGTCTTAAATATGAACGGTCCCACATCACGACTGTAATTGCTGAGGGACAACAACTATTGGAGGAAGGGGAGAATCCTGGACATGATGTAGTAGAGGAGACAAAGGCATTGCAGGCATGTGTGGAGGTCGAGACTGTGACTTTGTTAAAGCTTTGTTAGGCCATTGAAGAGTTGAATTAGGTATTGATACAAATATTTGAGTCCAATAAACATATTTTTTAATGGTCATGCCCTGAACATATAGAGAGGCTCCAGGTTTTGGATGCCCTCCTTATCTTTATACATTGGAATGAGTATATTTTTCTCTCCAATGATTCTCCTTCATTTTCTCCATACAGTTTCAATCAGTGATAATCGACCAAACTTAAATAGTAATATCAGTCAGACTTCAATTTGAATCTCAATCCAGGATGACTGAAATTATCAGATCATACACTTGGTTTTTATTAAACCAAGGGATTCAATAAGAATAGTTACACTATTTCTGGGGTTTTATGAAAAACCCACAAACTTTGCATCTTTTATATTATAACCCCAATGGATTTATAATCCTATTACGCTATGGAATGAGCAATTATAACGTGACTATTTATTAGGCTGGACATTATAAGTTTTGACCTAAAAATATTTGTTTCTATTGATTTTCTTATTCCTCAACATTTTAAATCATATGGTGCATAGGTTCAGCAAGTTGGTACTCAACTATTGTCAATATTCTGTTTTTGGAGTTTCATCCTGGCGAGTGTGGTCTCTTTCATGGGAAATTTAAAATCATGTGAACTAAACATTCATTACTAATGTTTTAGGTTGACCATATTTGACCAAGACTAATATTTTAGATAGAACAGTTTGGTCAATGATTTGATGGGTGAGGGCCCTAATTTAGGACTCGTTAACAGAGATTGTCCCAAAAACTTTCATACATGGATAAGGGATTTTTATTGACCCTGGATTTTGTTTTATAGTGAATGGGATATGACATGCGTCATGGACCCATGGGGTGTACATAGATAGAAAAAAACCAACCTAAAGATGAATTTTCCTTTTGTTTACAGGCCATTCGTGTAGACCATTTATGCATAGCCATCAAGGCTTTGTGTGCATTAGTCAAAAAAAGGTGTCCAGAAGACACTATCTTCCCATTTCTGATTGACACAATGTTTTATAAAAATTTAGACTCGTTTTATGTTTGTAAGACCACAATGGGTGGCCTATTGATGGAATGAAGTTTGGAAGTAATAGGGGCGTTTATATTATCTTTTATTGAGAAACTGATCCAAAATGAATTTGACTTGTGTAAAGGAGGGATAGAGTATGATGCAGTTTAACATCATTTAAAGAGGAAATTTGAGACTTATGATTTGGATTCATTTTACTCTAACTAGGGGATAATAGATCTTCCTTTCTCACGTTGGTCTGACCAAGAATGTTCTATCACCTTTATGCATGTTAGGGGGGGGGAATGTAAACTATAATCTAGGGGGTTTTCAAATATGGTGATTGAGGTGAGGGGTAAATGTCATAGGTTTGTACGGAGGTAGGAAAAGCCTTTATTGAGGAATAATTTACCAGTGGTTGATAGAACATTTTGTCGGAAAAATATTCATTGTCTCCAGGGCAATGTGTGTATATTCAAACATAGGTGTCCACAAGACACTGGCCTCCCATGTCTGATAGCCAGGGATGGTTATGGGGATTCAGACCATTCTAGATAGAGTGTATGGTGTGTGAAGAGGGTTTTCTTAACATGAAAAAGGGTCATTTCAGGATGAAGTCTTCCAGAAATAGGTAAAGACATTCTTCCCATATAGGTGTGAGTAGATTACCCATACAGGTCAGACCCTTGCACGAGAAAGAACATGAAAATACTATTTCTTAACTAGACATGAAATATGTGACTCAAGTGTCACTATGTATCCTATGATGATAGGAATCAAGATTGAAGTTTATATTTTAAGGTTTATCCCTGTGCTGATCTCATTCACTCATATAATTGAGGCATTTATTATTTTCACATAGGGTTACCAATCAAGCGGGACCCGTGTTGAACGTTCCCATGCATATTATTTTCATGTATATGAACTTGGGAGAGGAAATTCTTTGGCATTTCTGGGCCCAATAATGAACATTGAACATTGATCATTATGTAGTTTTAATGTCATGCAATGAGGACATTGATGTAGAATACCTTATTAACCAGAGAATGGTCAGGCCAAGGTGTTCTAACATGTTCAAGATAAGGATAGGGAGGAAAGTGTATGTCGTGGTTTCCAGGGATCTTGGATCAGGAGAGATGATATGAGGATCGAAAGTTTTTGAGCATTTGATAATAGGAAAATCCTCTCCTGAGGATGGAATTTAATTTGGTTGACAAGCCATTATTGTGGGCAACATATGCAAAGCCACCAGGGCATTGTGTGCATAGTCAAACAAAGATGTCTATATGACACTGGCCTCCCATATCTGATGGCCTTAGAGGTATATGAGGATCTGAAATCACTCATAGCATGGAGTTTTATAGATGAAAAAGGTGTGTTTGGATATGTTAGAAATGTCCAGGTCGTGATTACCTATAGCATTGGGAACTCTTTTGGGTGTCGTAGAATCATGATCTCGGTATCGGTTTGGCCTATGCATAGGTATTAATGAATTTTAGATATATTTGGGGTACCTTTATGTTTAATTTCATATGGTTAGGGATTTTGGTTTCCCAACATGGAGGGAAAAACTCTGAAATTCATTCCAAATTCATTCCAACATGATCAGTCATTATTGATTGATTTGACCTGGCTATGTGGGGAATTCCCCACAGAAATTAATAAACCCAGATGATCTATGTTTGGTGTGATAAAAACAATGTGGTAAGGGTTTCACTTCACCACACAGGGATGACAAGATCAGACAAGGGATAACTATTGGGGCATACAGTTTAATGTCAGGTAGTGAGGACATGGGTGACTCGACGTGAATGACATAACTATTGTGGGTCTTTTATGTTTTAAGTCTTTTGGGGAGGATGTTGAAAAAAAAGTTTAACATCATGATAAAGGGATGAAACATCAAAAAAATCATGCATAAATATGGGCTAACACTACTGGAAAAATCAATATTTGCGATGGGTTATTTGCGAAGGGTTATTTGCGACGGGAATAATCCTCGTCACAAATAACCCTTCTAGGAAGCTATTTCCGATTGGGAATTTTGCCCGTCACAAATAACCAATTATTTGTGATGAGATTTCGTCTCCCGTCAAAAATAGTTTGGCACGACTTGCGCACCAAACCACATGAATATTTTTTGCGACAAGGCGATGTCTCCCGTCGTAAATATTTTGGTGCGACTTGCGCGCCAAACCGTGCAAGGGTATTTGCAATGGTACTCGTCGCAAATACTCAGCGGCAGTTAATAGATTTTTGTGACTGGATGTCATCCCGTCACAAAAAGAGTGTTGGCATGAACTATTTGCGACGGGTCCCGTCGCAAATACCCTTTTAACTGCCGACCGTAATTAATGCGGGGGAGGGTATTTGCGACGATGCCCGTCACAAAGACCACTATTTGCGACGGGTATCCCGTCACAGATAACCCCGTCGCAACTAATCTAACCTATATATACACCCACCAGTTTTTTCCAAATCACTTAGATTTTCCTCTCCCACTCTCTTCATTTTTCAGTTTCAAGGAAAAAAATTTACTTTAGTTGAAATTTTTTGGATGAGAGCAATTGGAAGGCTCCAATACCTTAAGAACATCAAAGTTTAAGGTGTTTCTATTTTATTTTTCTTATATTTTTTATATTTTTTATTTTAATTTTAATTGTTGTTCATTAGTTGTAATTAAATTAGTTTTCCATTGATTTTTATTCATATTTTTTTTACTAAGAAATTGATATTGTTAGTGATAATTATAAATAATTAGAAATAATTTGTAATAATTAGATATAATTAGTAATAATTAGATATAATTAGATATAATTAGTAATAATTAGATATAATTAGTAGCAAATAGATATAATTAGTAATAAATAGATATAATTAGCAATAAATAGAAATAATTAGTAATAAATAGATATAATTAACAATAAATAGATATAATTAGCAATAAATAGATATAAATAGATATAAATAGATATAAATAGATATAATTAGTAATAAATAGATATAATTAGTAATAATTAGATATAATTAGTAATAATTAGATATAATTAGTAATAATTAGATATAATTAGTAATAATTAGATATAATTAGTAATAAATAGATATAATTAGTAATAAATAGATATAAATAGACATAATTAGTAACAATTAGATATAATTAGATATAATTATTAATAATTAGATATAATTAGTAATAATTTTATATAATTAGTAATAATTAGATATAAATAGTAATAAACAGATATAATTTGTAAGAAATAGATATAATTTGTAATAAATAGATATAATTTGTAATAAATGGAGATAATTTGTAATAAATAGATATAATTTGTTATAAATAGATATAATTTGAAATAAATAGATATAATTTGCAATAAATAGATATAATTAGGAATAAATAGATATAATTAGCTATAATTAGTAATAATTAGATATAATTAGTCATAATTAGATACAGTTAGTAATAATTAGTAATAATTAGTAATAATGTGTAATAATTAGTAATAATAAGTAATAATTAGTAATAATTAGTAATAATTAGTAATAATCCGTAATAATTAGTAATAATTAGATACAATTAGATATAATTAGATATAATTTGATACAATTAGTAATAATTAGTAATAATTAGATTTAATTAGTAATAATTAGTAATAATTAGATACAATTAGTAATAATTAGTAATAATTAGATATACTTAGTAATAATTAGAAATAATTAGATATAATTAGTAATAATTAGATATAATTAGTAATAATTAGATATAATTAGTAATAATTAGTAATAATTAGTAATAATTAGTAATAATTAGATATAATTAGTAATAATTAGATATAATCAGTAATAATTAGATATAATCAGTAATAATTAGATATAATTAGTAATAATTAGATATAATTTGTAATAATTAGTGATAAATAGATATAATTAGTAATAAATAGATTTAATTAGATATAATTAGACATAATTAGTAATAATTAGATATATTTAGGAATAATTATATATTATTAGCTATAATTAAGATTAATTCGATATAATTGGTAATAGTTAGATATAATTCGTAATAATTAGTAATAATTAGTAATAATATGTAATAATTTGTACTAATTAGTAATAATTAGTAATATTTAGTAATAATTAGAGATAATTAGTAATAATTAGTAATAATTAGATATAATTAGTAATAATTAGTGATAATTAGTAATAATTAGTAATAATTAGTAATAATTAGTAATAATTAGTAATAACTAGTAATAATTTGATATAATTAGTAATATTTAGATATAATTAGTAATAATTAGTCATAATTAGTAATAATTCCTAATAAATTGTAATAATTACTAATAAATTGTAATAATTTTCAATAATTAGTAAGAATTAGTAATAATTATAAACAATTAGTAATAATTTTAATAATTAGTAATAATTTTTTATAATTAGCAATAATTACGAATAATTAGAAATAATTAAAAATAATAAGAAAAAATTAGTAATAATTAGTTTGAGAAAGATGCAATTAAATGAGCCGTCAGAAAAAAGAGTATCTGTCAATCCATTGGAAGTTGTGACGCCCTTAATTAATGGTAATTATTAAGTAGTTGTAATTATTTATCTTTTTTTCAGATAGTGTTTTTATAATTTCAAATTATTCAAAAACAATGATGATTTTATATTTTATGTTGACAAATATGGAACAAGGAAGTCGACATCAGTCATTATTAGAAGATCACGCTTGGATAAATCAGCACAGAAATCCAAATGGTTCTGGTTTAAATCCTGTATATATTGTGGGTGTTGAAGTTTTCTTTGAATTTGCATCATCAAAACCAGAATAAGTTTCAGAAGGCACAATTAAGTTTCCTTGTAAAAAATTTGATCTGAGAACGTTTGACACATTTCACAAGGTTGGGGGACATCTTTTGCGGTTTAGTTTTTACCTAGATTATGTTTTTTGGTATCAAAACGGTGAATGCAGTTCCAGAGAAGATCCTAATAACTTGATTCCGGATCCATCATGGTTTCATAATTTAGTACATGATGTTGCAGGTCCATCTGTGTAACAAACTGAAACTCACGACGATATTGATTTAACTCCTCAGTTGGCACCATCCGAATTTTATGAGTTGTTGAGGTCTGCTGAGGATGCATTATATCCTTGTTACAAGATAAGAAAACTAGAAGCAGTTGCAAAATTTATGGCTATTAAATCAGATAATGAAATGTCAAACAACTGTTTTGATCAGATATTTTCTTTGGTTAAAACACTGTTACCTGAAGGAAATGTGTTTCCTGTAAATTACTACGAGAGCAAGAGGCTAATTTGTAATCTGAGCCTTAGTTATCAGAAGATTTATGCATGTCCAAATGATTGCATCTTTTATTGTAGTGAAAATGAGTCATTGGATAGTTGTCCCACATGTGGACAATCGAGGTATAAAGAAGCTCAACTAGGGAAGTCTAGATCAATTCTAGTAAAACTTTTGAGATTTTTCCCCCTTACACCAAGTTTGCAGTGTTTATTTATGTCTCAAAACACATCGTCAATGATGTCATGGCACAAAACCAAGATTTCAACTAATAAAAGCTTGAACCATCCATTTGATAGTGATTCATGGGAAAATTTTGACCGTATGCATCCATCTTTTTCTGTAGAAGCCCAAAACGTGCGATTGTGTATTTCTAGTGATGGTTTCTGTCTGTTTGTTTCTTATGGTAGTCAGTATTCTTGTTGGAATGTCTTTATAACTCTGTACAATTTTCCTCTATGGATTTTAATGAAGGAGCCTTATATCTTTTTGACTCTATTAATCACAAGACATCCGAAAAAGAATATTGTTGTTTATTTGAATCCATTGATTGATGAGTTAAATGCATTGCGGAGTGATGGTGTTAATACATATGATGTTGCTACGAAATAAAATTTCATATTAAAAGATGAATTGATGTGGGTGATTAGTGACTTTCCGGCATATGGCATGTTATCTGGTTAGAGTACACATGGTCTGAAATCACATCCTTACTATGTGAAAGAAAACAAAGACTTTATGCTCATCAATGAATTTTTTTTTTCTATTTTGATTTTCACTGTAGATTTCTTCCAACCGATCATCCTTTTCGGAGGAACAAATCTCATTTCAGAAAAGGTACAATTGAAAGGGATGAACCTCCAAAGATGATCTCACGTATAGAGTTAAAATCAGTTTTATTTTCATTACCCCCCATCACATTTGGACCAACAGTAAACCAACAGAAAATTCATGACTTTGGGAAAGAACATAATTGGATAAAACAAATCATTTTTTGGGATCTTCCATATTGGTCTGATTAGTTGGTATTCCACATGTTGGATGTTATGCATATTGAGAAGAACTATTTTGATAATTTATTTCATACAGTTTTAGATACACTAGGTAAGACCAAAGATACTGTAAAGGCACGATTAGATCTTACCCAAATTTTCAGGAAACCAAAACTTGAACTATTTGAAAATGTCAGATCACAGAGGTTAATGAAGCCAAAATTAGCTTATACACTGTCCAAAGTGAGTCGATTATTATTTTGTCAGTGGATTGCAAATTTGAGATTTCCAGATGGCTATACTTGCAATTTGGGCAGATGTGTTAAGAATGGTTATATTACTGGATTAAAAAGTCATGACTGTCATGTTATAATGGAAAGACATATGCCGACTGGATTCAGAGGTTCGTTGAATTCTATGATTTAGGATTCGATAATAGACATGTCATATTTTTTTTGAGACATTTGTGCAGCGTCCATAGACTACGATGCGCTAAGAAAACTAGAAGAAGATGATGCTGTAATTATATGTAAAATGGAAAAAATCTTTTCGCCAACTTTCTTTGACTCAATGGAACATCTGATATTACATTTTCTACATTAAGCTAAATGTGGAGGTCCATTACAATTTCAATTGATGTACCCATTCGAGAGATGCATGCAGAAATTGAAGAGAAAATTACGTAACAAATCATCAATTGAAGGATCAATTGGTGAATATTATTTGCAAGAGGAAATAGATTTTTTATACTCTTTTTATTTTGAATCTCAATATCCCTCAAAACAAAATCGCATGGGATGAAATGAGGGGAATGTTAATGGAAAAATGTACAATCAATTAACAATTTTTAATCATCCAAATCTTGGTTTCGGTGGACTTCATGAATGAAGGCTTTCAGGTGATTAACATCACAGAGCTCATACATACGTTCTTCTCAACTTTGAAGAAATGAAATCATTTTTCCTATGAGTCTTTATATCACTTATTCTATAATTTATTTTACATTATTTAAACTTATTTTATTTATAGGTTATATGATAATCATATCAAGAAACAACTTCCACAAATTACAGCTGCTGCTCTTAAAGAATGCAGAAAATTTTTTTTCTCAATGGTTTCAAAAACTGGTAACGTAGAATATTGATGGTTTAATATCAATTCTGTTTATTATTTATTATATTGATAATTGTTTTAAAAAATTTCAGGTGTCTCAATATGCTGATAAAATTGATAAGTGACTGTGTATATTGAGTAACCCACCATCCAAAATGGTTAAATCTTATAATGCATATGTGGTTAATGATTTTCAATTTCATACACATGCATATGGGGAATCAGAAAAAATAATGAACAGTGGATTTTTCTTGAAAGGGTCACATCACAGAGAAACTGAAGTTGTCTTTTATGGAATTTTGGATGAAATTATTGAGCTGTGTTATCTAGGACAAAATTACATAACAATGTTTAAATGTCGATGGTTGGATACTGAGAGAGGCTTGCGTGTTCATCCAACTCATGGAATCTTCGATATTAAATATAAAAGTCTTCTTGCAGTAAATAAACTATTTTTATTGGCTCAATAGGCACAAAAAATTTATTATACAAAGTACTATGCTACTTCAAGGGACTTGTGTGATTGGTGGAGAATAATAAAAATGAAATCTCAGGAAAATCAGTTGAAGAGACTTCTCAGAATCCATCTGATTCACAAAGAGACGTGAAAATCGATGATGACACCCCAAAATTAAGGATCAATAGTGATGAAGATGTTAATGATGTTACAAATGAATTTGAAATGACAAGAGATGCTGAAACTGAAACTCATATCGATATTGATGATGCTAAGGAGGAAGATGAAGACATTGACATTGATATCTATGGAGAAGGGGATGAAGATGAACATTGACACAGTTAAATACTGGTTATTGTCATAACTAATATATATATTTATATAATATTTATTTTCAACTATCTAATAACAACAATCATTTTGTGTTTCAGATGGACTCTGATCTATTGCACGAGTTAGAGGAGGATGAGCTACCTTTTGATTATGGGGATGTGGGATCATCTGACCCTTATCCTACTGGTGGTTTAGAAGGTACACGGAGGGGGCGCAATCTTGCGCGACTAATGATTTCTGACCCTATCCCCGAGTGACGTCCATGTCTTGGCTTCAATCCACGCACACGAAGGTATGGTAACTTGTATATTTTAGTTAGATTTCATTAATTTATTTATATATATACTAATTGTTTGATTATTTATTCCTTTTTCACAATTTTGTTCATGTAGGTATTGGACTAGGGAGCGCTATCTTGCACAATTATTTTTCTCAGCCATGGATCACATGGGAACAAATTCCCGTTGATGTGCTACACGGCATGTTCCATCATTGGCTGGTACATAAATAAATAATATTTATTTTGAAATTTATTTTATTATCAACTTTATATTATAAATTATTTGTAGGGTTTATGGTATCCTATTGACGATATCATGCGCGACGCTATCCATGCGGCATGGTAGGTTTCTATGTGTGATCGTTTCCGTCAGTTTCTGCACAATTTGGGAAGGATAGCCATTAAGAAAGTACAAGTGTTAGAATTTGATGAGTCGTGTAGAGCCCACCGACCAGAGTACATTTCATATCAAATTTGGGATGGATTATGTTTACACTGGTTGGGTGGTGGATTTTAGAGGAGATATTCAGTGAGATGATAGAACCGAGGGAGACAAGAGGTGACACTTAGAGCTGGTAGCCATACATTCAGTTCACATAGATATAATCTGGTAAGTATATTTTTTCAATATTTTATATAACTTTAAATATAAATAGTTTATTTTATATTTTTGTAGGTAGTCTAACATCCCGATATTATGGAGTTTGACGTTTATCGGATGATGTACAATGATCCAGCCACTGGAGAGATTAGAGGTGATCACCAGTGTCAGATTGTGGTTAGTATTATTTTTTCAGTTTAATAATAAACTGCATATATATTTTCACAATTTTAATTTTAAATTGGAATTGAAGGAGTCATATGAGGCTTCGACCTCTCAGACACCGGCTGAGAGTCAGGACGAGACGACTGAGTAGACCAGTGCTCACCATTTCGATGAGGCGGTATGGATGCAGGCGACTAAGTATGGCTATGAGAAGGGAAGAGTAGTTGGTATCAGATCTCATTTAACTCCTGGTACTTATTATGGTACTGTTGCGATGTCAGCGTCCAGCTCGAGAGGAGCTCGTAGAGAGGCATAATCTTTTGGATCACAGTATCAGGAGCAGTTGCGAGATCAGGCTGAGCTTATAGAGACTTTGGAGAAGCAACAAGAAGAGATGTGTTAGCGGTAGTAGTAGAAGGAGCAGCATTACGAGGAGTAGATGCATCGATGGCAGTAGCAACAGCTGCAACATGAGGATGAGACATATCTATGGCAGTAGTAGCATCACGAGAAGATGGAGTACATGCACCGTCTGACTCGTAGTTTAGGGATGGAGTTTCCTCTACCAGCTCCTTCAGCTCCTCCACCTCCTACAGAAGATGACCCCTAGTGATTTTTTTATGTTACAAACATTTGAATTTAACATTGAAATTTAAATTATTTACATTTTATTTCTTTTATATCGGTGCAAATATTACATAATTTAATTTTTAATATTTTTATATATTTATATATTTTTTTGTGAATATTGAGAATTTTAATATTTTTTTTATTTTTTTATTATTTTAATAATATTAATATTATTTTATTAAAGATATTTTTTAGTATTATATTTTTTAATATTTTTTTATTTACTAATAATAATAATATTAATATTTAATGATTTTTTTTATTTTTTTCGTGAATATTGAGAATTTTAATATTTTTTATTTTTTTCATAATAGTAATATTATTTTTTCATTAATCGTAATTTTATTAAATTTATTTTCTTTTAAATTAATTTATTATTTGTTATGGGACCTTTTGCAATGGGACCCCGTCACAAATAGTTTAACTATATATTTTTAAAAAAATATTTGCGACAGGACTACTTGCCCTTCGCAAATACTTTGTTGTGATGGGACCATCGAAGAACGTTATAAATATATATAATTATATATATATATATATATACTGATGGGATGAGGGACCATCGCAAAACCTATTTGCGACGGGCCCATCGCGAAAATGTTTATGTATATATAATACATATAATCAGAGACTTATTTGCGATGACGATATTTCCCATCACAAATAATAGTATTTGTGACAACGTTTTCTACAATGGGCTATTTACGACGGGATCCTGTCATAAATAAGACATCATAAATACCAAGAATTTCAGTTGTGTAATCAGGTTGGGATATCCATAGTAAGCGCGAAAGGTGATTGGATGAAGAAAGTGTAAACCATGATTTTGAGATCCCTTGACTCTAGAGTGATGATGAGAGGCTTAGGTGCTAATGGGTGTATAGAAGTTGAAAATACACTCCAACAAGAGAATATTCGTTTTGGTTGATAGGCCATTTTGTTAGGAAACATATGTAGATTCGTCAGGGCATTGTGGTCATAGTCAAACAAAGGTGTCTATACGACATAGAACGCCCATTTCTAATGGCCTTGGGTGATTATGTGGATCAAGATTTCTTGGGGAATGGAGTTTGATGAATGAAAAAGGGATATTTGGGTATGTGATAAATATATAGACTATGATTAGTTATGAATCCTGAGATACCGTATATAGACTAGATTTTTATGTAGCGGCATGATCTTTTGACAAATCCTTATTTTGGAAGTCAATGTTTGGAATCTTCTACCCAAATTTACATTCCCCTATAGAAAATGGAGGAACATGGATTTCCAAGCAGCTGGACCCAGGAAGGCCCAGGTTTCAATACATATTTATGCATACCTAGGATTAGGTCACCCGTAGTTCTTGAGATACCTAATAGTTTAATGTCGTGTGGTTAACAATACATTGTCCATGTAGTTTAATGTCGTGGAGTAAGGAATCATGAATTTCCCTACACAATTCTGACCTATATGCAGGGGGAATTTTTGTTCATGGCGGTTGGATGAGGATATTAGATATGGGTGTGACTACATGTCCTATGATAATAGGAATCAAGCCACACATAGGTCTGGTATCCCATATAGTTTAACATCATATAGTAAGGACAAGAGTGAACCATCCTGAAAAGGATGAGGCGGGTGAAGTGTTGGGATTGACCTCATGGAGGATTCTTTCCTATCCCAGTTTGTTAAGAATCAAATTCCACATAGTTCTAAATACATGTTCCCTATTTCAGTCTGACCCACACACAAGAAAAGAACATTTTTTTGAATGGAGAATATACAAGGATGAATGATCTGGGCGTCACTACATATCCTATAAGGGAAGGAATCAAGCCACAAGTAGTTATTGAAAACACTCAATGCTAGTTTGATAATGAATAGTGAGAAGTGAATTTGTATCATGTTGTGGATGGACCAAGACATAGGGTCAAGGTGTCTCTACGTATCCTATGAGGGATGAAATCAATCCATACACAGTTCTTAAGGTACCGTGTATTTTAACATCCCATGGTTAGGAATATTCATGGATTCCCCTATGCAAGTATCACCAATATGTAGGGAAAAGTGGAATTGATAAAGTTTACTATAGGCCGAACCAGGATGTAGGATCCAAGCATCACTACATATTCCATTAATGAATGGGTGTCAAGCCGTATGTAGTTCTGACTTTCCTAGTATCAGTCAGAATCATGTATAGAGAGGGGAAATTTTATACCATTCATTCAATATGATAACCTTATCATATTCCTCTATGGTTTATCCACATGGGAAACCCTTACCACCATACCTATGCTCATGTGATTTATACTCATTGTGAGAGATAAGTAGTGACAGGGATTTCCCATATAGTGTAGGGGAACAAAAGATATGAGAGAAGAATTTTTCATCATGTAATGGATGGACCAAGACTTTGGGTCAAGGAGTCTTTATATATCCCATTGATTAATGGGAATCGTTCCATACATAGTTCTGTGAATGAACCTTCCTGCATTGGCTCAGGACATACACAAGGAGGGGGCATTTTTTTTGTTGTGGATGGACCAATATGTATGATTCAAGCATCAATACTTATCCCATTATTGAATGGGAATCAATCCATATGTTGTTATAGAAAACATGTTCCCTATACTAGTCTGACCCACATACATGGAAGTGGTCATTTTTTATGTTAGTGGGTAGACCAGGATATAGGATCCATGTGTCACTATATATCCCATTAAAGAGTATGAATCAAGACACACATAGTTCTAAGATACACTCCCTATGAACATGTTGTTCTAAAATATGATCCCTATGCGAGTCTAAACATTATATATAAAGGGGGTCATTGTGTATATTTCCTTTTCACAAATTTTAATCATGTGTGATGAATCAATATTTGGAACACAATGACCTCTATACCGTTTAATGTCATTTGGTTAGGACAATTTTGCCATGCACTTTAACATCATGCGATTAGAAAAATTTGGCTATGAAATTTAACATCATATGGTTTGGACTACTTGGACATGTAGTTTAACATTGTGTGGTTAGGATGATTTGGCCATGTAGTTTTTCATTGTGAAGTTAGAACAATTTGGCCATGCATTTTAAATTCATGTGGTTAGGATGATTTGTGTACAGTTTAACATCATGTAGCATGGATGTAAGTGGTCCTATTCAGTTTAACATTGTGCAGATATGAAAATCATGGTATAATTTCACAAATTATTTCTTTAGGAACCTCTCATTGGTGGGAGTTGTGGGGAGCTATCTATCTATTTAAATTAAGTCATATTCTACGTTGGAGTAGACCTTGTGTATGACGTATGGTCCTTCCCATTTTGGATCCAATTTGGGAGGTTTATTTACGAGTATCATTGGAGTTATGAGGACCAATACCATATCTCCTTCATGGAATAACCGAAGGAAAACATTTTTATTGGAAGCTCATGCGATATGGTTCTGGTAGACCTCAAAACGGTGAAGATTGTACAATATTTTCTCATCAAATAACTCTAACTCATCGAGTCCCTTTTGAGACTGCTCGTCTGTGGATAATTGGTCACAAATAAAACACAAAGTGAGGATAGTTGAAATTCAATGGGTAGAACCACATTCATTCTGTATACTAATGAGTATTTGGTTGCTTGAGTGGTAGTGTGGGTTGTGGCTGGTAATCCCACAAAGCATGTACAAGCTTATATACCATTTTTTTTCATATCCTTTTCTACCATATTTTAGATTCTATTAGACAAGGTCTTACTGAAGGCTTCTGTCTGCCTATGGGATGCTACATAGTTGCAGGAAGAACAACTGGCCTTAATGTTATTCTCCTGATATAGCATGTCTAGCGAAACAGAGTAGAAATTGGTGCCATTTTCTATAAATATTGTATGAGGGTCACAAAATATGATGATAATTTTGGCATTAAAAAATGTGAAATTCTTCTTTATCTAACCTCTTCAAGGGGTACATCCTCTGCATAATTGGAAAATAAGTTGGTTGTTATGAGAATATACTTGAACGGTTTGGTTGTAGCATTAGGATATGATCTCATGATGTCCATTCCCCATATAGAGAATAGCCATGAGTACTTGGCTATGTGACGTAAATCTAGGGGGTGGGTGATAAAATTGCCATGAACTTGATAGGGATGTAAGTTCTTAGTGAATTCAATGAAATCTTGTGTTATTGTGGGGAAATAGTATCCAGGCCTTTGAATTTGATGAGAGAGCTTGGATTTTGACTGATGTGCTCCCCAAATTCCAGCATATACTTCTTTCATGTTAGTAAATGTCTCTTCCCCATCGATGTAACTAAAAAGTATCCCATTATGACCACACTTATAATGGACCTTTTTCTATTTTGTGCCATTATACATCCTGAAGTTTATCGACTATCTCAAGCTTTTCTCTTCTCCAGCCCTATTTAGTGGGAGCTCTCTCTTTGGAAGGGAATTTGTAATGGGAGTTACCAAGATGGTGGTAAGACAATTCAACTCAGATATGGGACTGATTTCATTGATTTCTTCCATGTTGACCTGAAAAAATGGTTAGACCATCCGTCATTGGTAAATACTGATAACAATTTCACCCCAATCTTGATCGGCCAAAGTTGTGGCTACATTTGCTAACGCATCGGCTTGTGCATTTTGTGACTGGGGGGCATAAGTCAATGTTGGATCTGATAGGAATTGTACCATCAGTTCTCGAACTTGGTTAATCCAAGGTATCAACTCCCCTTTCTTAATATCATAATCACCATTGACTTTATTAATGAGAAGTTATGAATATCATTTTATTTTCAGGTACTCAAATTTTATTTGGAGTGCCAGCTCCAAGCCTGCAATGAGAGCCTAGTATTTTGATTTAATTTTTGTGCATCTCTCTAATAGTAGGAAGGAATAGGGTAGGACTGCCTTTTTTTGGGGATATGAGTATGAATACAATACCTACTTTGTTGAGTCTGGTTTCTTCCATTCTTTTTCCTATTAGGCTTATACAGGCACCTTTGAAGTGCATTTCCCACATTTTGGAGTTCTCTTTAATATAAAACACATCCTCATCAGGCAGCTCAACATCCAACGGGGTTACCTCTATTGAGGGATGCTCTTCCAGGAAATCAACTAAAACCTGGGATTTTATTTCTTTTTGTGGTATAAATCATATGTCTAACTGTTACATGATGACTACCCACTATGGAAGGCATCTAGTTAACATTGGATGACTAAGAATATACTTGACAGGGTTGCTACATGAGACCAAATGGAACTTGTGGTGATACAAGTAATGCCTTATCTTTTTGACCAAAAGTATTAATTCAAGGAATCTCTTATTGATATTTGAATAATGAGTCTTAGAATTGATAATGGTTCAGATGAGGTAATAGAGTTTATTCTCACTACCTCTGCCAATTTTATTTGCAAGGAAGGCACCTAGGGACTACTTCAAGGTGGTAACATTCCAAATGAGAGGCCTTCAATCGATAGAGAGCATTAGAACAGGTGGAATTAAGAGATATCTCTTGAGATTGTTGAATTCTTCCTAAAAATCATCAGTCCATTGGGATTCTATCCCATTTTTCATAAACCTAGTGAAGGGAAAGAATTTTCTTGTGAGGTTGGCTATAAAGCACTGAATGTAGGTTAGGTGTCCTTGAAGTCCTTTTAACTCAATGAGGTTGTGAGGAGGTGACATTAAAAGGATGGAATTTTTCTTCTTAGGGCCGACTTTAATGCCATGGTGGCGTAAGGTAAAGATGAGGAATTTTCATAAAGTAACATTGAAAGAATACTTTAGGGGATTCATTTTCAAACTGTGTTGTCATAGTTTATTGAAGAATATTTCATGATATTCCAGTTGTTCTGAGCATTGTTGTGATTTAAATACCATATCATCAACATTTAATTCAATGAACTTCCCCATGATGAGTTCAAAAATGCGATGCATGGGGTGATGATAAGTGGAACCGAATTTGTTTCAAATGGAAAGCCATTAATTTATAGAAAAACACTCAATGAGGAGCCCTAAAGATGATGTATTCTTCATATTCTTGGGCCATTATAATTAGATTATATGCTGAATAGGTGTCCATGAAAGAGAGAGCTTCATATCTAGAAGTTACATTGATCTGAATTTTTATGACCGAGAATGGGAAATTAACTTACAAGAAATGCGGATTGAGATCCCTAAAATCAAAACAAACACTAATCTTCACATTTTTCTATTTGAATGGGATAATATTATCCATCCATATGAGGTATTGGAATTCCCAACTAAAGATATCTTTAATGTGTTTTTCGACTTCAGCCTCTATTTTGGAAGCACTTTTCGGGTGATTCAATCTAGTAGCTTTCTTGTAACCATAGTGGTCTTATTACAGGACTAGGTGGTGAGTGTCCACATCAGGATTGAAGCCCGAAATTTCTTGTATAATCCCCAGTGAAAACAAAAGGACCCCAGAACACCCTTAGGGGGGTGGTGAATAATGGTGTCACATTTTTCACTTAAACCGCTGGGTCTTGTTCCCACATTGGACGAGAACTTATTCAAACCTGTATGATGGATATGTGCATTGATTAAAACATTCATAGGAAGAAGGAAACCACACCACTTTTACATGGTTCATCACTAAGGGCTACATCCAAGGAGTATATACCAAAAGGTTTCTAGTCGTACTAAATTCTACTAATCGTCACTAGTTGTGGATTAAAAAGGTTCATCCACAGTCACTCTATCCTAGAAACACTGCCTTTACAAAGGGTCAATGATAGGTGACTGCTTACCTTTAATCAATTCCACTGACTCCCCCAGGCTCACTTCCTTGGGTGAAGTCTCACTCGCATTATCGACTTCATGGTCTCTTCAACAGATTAGTATGGAAGTCTTTGTCTATGTTCATCTTGAGACACTACTTTTATCAAGGTTGTGAATTAATGTTATTTTATATTCAATTTTCTCCTTTAGTGAAATTACTAAATGTACTAAAACTTATTCTTCTTTTTGGATAGAATTACAAGTTACTTTGTGATTGTAGAAGCAATTAAGTTCATCTCACTGGGCATCATCAAAATCAGCTTCTTTTTCTTTCTCCTCCATAGTTATGCATGAGATCATGCATGAAACATATAAATGAACTCCTCAATTTCTATTACTTCTTCTTATTCTTCACACACTTGCACCCATAGTTGTGGATTTTTCTTTAATTTTCTTTACGTATGCATCCATACATGAAAATACTCTCCACCTTAAAATCCTTCATATTTTAGTTTTCTTCTTCTCTCCTCCTCTTTTGAAGAACATACAGATGTTTTTCTCAACTCTTGAATATAGATATATGTGTATCCAGCATATTTTTTCATTTATTTGTGAACAGAATTTATTTTTTATGTTTCTTTTCCTTCTTTTTATTTCACTATATTTGGATTCTCTTAGGTTTTAGATGTGTTCTTATTTGTATCCGAATGTGTGTAGTCTTTGTCCACTGGATCACCTTAAAAAATCTCACAAGGGTCTGACATTACGTCGTTCACATTCAAGAATGGTTCGCAATTCCTCCTCATGGAAGGGATGTGTGGTTCCCCTACACATAGAGTGTTGACCTCCTTTTCATACCAAGTGGTACACAACTGTCCTGAGTGGTGCGCAGTTCTTCATTGCCGAACTAGATAGTACACTGTTCCCCTTAGTGAATCATGTGGTCCACGGTTCTCCTTTGCTGGAATAGAGTTTGTTTGTGGGACCTTCACATCGTAGAACCAGAATCGTACATAGTACAATTTACCTTACAAACGAGAATAGTTTACTGGACCTCTCTTTGGAAACCAAGAGTGGTTCATAGCTATCCTACTTTGCGAACATGAATGTTATACAATTAACTCTTCACAAACCCAAGATAGTTTGTGGATCATGATAACCCCTTGCGAACTGGAAGATCGGGGAGACTTTGTTTCTTAAAACAAGAGATCTCAAATTCCTTGGTGTAGTAGCTTCTATTCAAATCAACAATTCTCTTTTTATAAGTAGAGATCAAATAATTTATATGTTCAAATTACTTGAGATATATCATGCATATTGATGTTTTAAAATATTCAATATACTGGTATGATTTATACCGAGATTCTCATTTATTTTATTTTTCATGCCGGTGACCTTCTATTTTTCCATAAAAACATCACGTGAATAAATTCAAGATTTTATGCAACTATTGATCACTAATACCTAAGATCCATGATGTGGCCTCACAACTTTGTTTGATTCATCAACATTCAAACATCTCTATTTTGTTGCATGCATGAATATAAAATTTCTTTCATGATTTCATGATGCCCATACGAGTGTAATGAAGTGAATTTGAATGTTAGTGATGGTCCGAATCTCAAACAAGGCAGTTCAATCGTATCTTTGGTGAACTGTATAATCGGGAGCCCTTTTTGGGTTCATAGGTTGAAGATGAAAATGTGGTTGCTCTACGGCTGTGGGATCGACTCATATTATGTGTAGATGGCAGCGACTAGATCATAGGTCGCGGAATGAGGCGTGCAACCAAGATTGTGTGATGAATATGATGGATGGCTCAGATTAGTCTGCTCATTAAAAACATTCACCCCACAACCAAATAGAGGCATTGAGATTCAAGGCTTATGTATCAATTATTCCTAACATTCGCTCAGAATTATCCTTCCTTCTCCATGGTACTGCACCGTACAATGTTCTACAAGCACACTTTGTTCCCACCCTATGCATCCTTGCCTCCGTGCCACCCTGAAAGGTGGGGCGTTCTCTGTGTCCACTATGCCACTCTCGGAATAGCTATATCTGGCTTCCCCACAAGAATAGTCAACCCCTATGGTCCTGCATGTGCCATAGGTCAAGGCCGGGTAGCTAGTTCCTGGGTTGGACCCCTTTTTTAAAATGTAAGCCACAAAAAAGTGTTAACATAAATGTTAACATAAAATAAAATTCATGGGATCCTAGTATTCCAATGTTCATGCATGGGCATCTATATAACACCAAACCTATTCTTCCTCATTTTATTTTTTGATTATCAATTCCAAGGGCCTTCAATCATCCTTAAAAGGATGCTACTTCAATGATGTAAACATTGTATCTCATGTTGATACATGTTCTTTGAACTTTAAGATCTATGCAAAAATTGTCTGATTTGTCTATTCTCCATTAACAATGGAATTTGGAGATCTACTTCTTCATATTAATCATCATTGACATCTTTGACAATAGATATAACTCAATACACTAAAGTAACAATCTCCCCATTTTTATTTTGTTGTCAATACCTCCAAATTTTATTTGAAATGAACATGTCAATGTCAAAATGATATTCATATCTCTCCCCTTAATTTTCTTGCTCTATCTCTTTAATTTAATATTATCTCCCCCATATTGACAGGAAATAAAAAGTTCATTGTATAGAGGGTATCAGTCCATACTTAAGTAGTGTTCCATCAATCTTTTTACTCTAAGTCTACATGAACAATGCCCGGTGTAGAAAACAAGAGGATATGATTTAGACAAAAAAGTTGTCCATTATTCACTAATCATGATACCTAATGATATGAGAAATGAATTTATTTTTCTTTAAGTACATTTACAATATCATTCCAGGTTGAGGATAAGAGATGTGATATAAATCTTTCTATAAATAATCAACCTAAAACTCTTGCACTCACTTCAACAAATAGATCAAAAACATTCAAGTGCAATAGGCCGAATAAGTAACCTTAGTGTACTACCATTATTCTTATGTCACTGAGTAATTCAGTTACTCCCCAATTATAGAATGATATATATTTTGAGTAAATAAGGATGAGGCATTGAGAAATGACAAACATTTTCCAATGACATGATCTTTAAATAATTTTTAGAGTAATTGAATTTTACATCAACTGAGATATAACTATGGAAGCTTATTTAATTTTCTCCACCTCAAGATAAATACTCTTAATCATCTTAATAAAAGGAGATCCTTCATCACAATATTATTTGACTATCATATTAGGAATCAACTAAGGATCAAAACTTCTCTAGCTTTGCTATCATGGGTTGAAAACACTCACTACTTCTCATATTATCCTTTTCTTCACCTTTAATTCCCTATATTATCAGAACAAATAAAATACACATATATTTTTAATGGAATAAGGTGGATCCTCCTTGATTCATCAATGTGAACAACAATGTTGATATTGTTTTCTCAACCATGATTCTCCATTTTATCCACTCTTCACATTATCTTTTGTTTTGTGTGGAGAAATTTTTTTCTTACCTGCCATCATGAATGATGTATAATTTATCCTCTTTAAGGATGCTTCATTTTCTGGTAGAAAGGTTACAAAAACTTTTGTAATGTGTCTATACTTCTTTCATTTCTCCCAAGAAACCCTTTCAATATATGAATTTCCCTTTTTTGTAAACCTTTCATTCATTTATCCTTCATCATGTGGAATCTTTTTTTCCTCTTGTACTGGCCTTATCTTGTGCTTCTTTAATTTTTCTCACTCTTTACATGTCTTCCAGACAGATAACCAATATGTCATTAGGAATTGAGTCATCAATATTGGACAATCCACATGGCTTTTTTTGAGTGTCATCCCTCTTAGCAGTTCATTTGTATAGACTCCCCATCTCTTTCTTGGATTTATAATCCAATGAATTCTCACCTTTCCTTCATGGAATTTTCTTGGAAGAATTTGGTTTAATTTTTTTATATGTTTCTTATCAAGGAAAATTCTTCATTCTTGGATAAATTTTTTGATATTATACTCATATCATCTCTAGATATAATTTAAGATAAGCATGAACCATTCTTGTGACCAATCCAATTGCATAAATCACAAATGTTTTCTAGCATTCCAAATCTATTTGCAGAATAAAAATGCTTCAGGATCATTTTATGTTTCTTTTACTTCTCTAGATTTCTCCCCTCTAAAATAGGATTTCTCTGTGCTTTTTCATTTAAGGGATTATACCATCAATCCAGTCCAAAATTACCAAATATTTTGCAGCACCAACATTGACCCACAAATCCTCTCTTCCTGATATATTCAGTTTAAGGTTGTGGGGCCTTCTTCTTAATTTGTTGTTCTATATCTGGGGAACCATCTTCTGAATCCTTCATATACACCCTATTCCAATGGAATGTTTCTTCTAATCACCTTTCCTCATCCATACTTGTTTATAATTTTTCTTCCATCCAACACTTTTTGTAGAAACATATTTAGAAACAATAGTAAAAGTTAGTGTGGATGGTACCTTCACTTTATCAGCTACTTGTGATAGATCAATGAGTAAATTTGTAACCTTTTTATCACATGTTGGAGGTATTTTGATAATAAAATCCACCAGTGATCATTGAGAACCAACAACATCTAATTCCTTCTTTTTTGGAGACTCAATATGCGTGTTCCCAGTATTGATCATCTGAGTTTCTAGTTCTAGACATTTCATTTTAAGGATGACTTTACGATATTCAATTATAATCCTATTATCTTCACATAAATTCATCATACTTTCAACTTAATATTCATGAAACTTGACTTTGGTTTGTAACAAATACTCATGTTCCTTTAATTTCTTGGATGTTTCTTCCAAATATAAACTCTTGACTTTATTTCTCTTCTTCATCTTAGCTTCAAGTGCATGGAACTTTTCTTCTAGAGACTTAATGACTCCCTCTTTTTCTTTATAGGATTTAATCTATTTGGTGAGTTTAAAAAAGTCATGAATTTTTCTTTCCATTCCCTTTTCCACATTATCAGCTTCTCTTCCCATTAGGGTGATCTCAGCCTGCATACATTGAAAAATTATACAAAGAGCATCAACTCTTTCTTCAAAAATATCATATTGATAAGTTCTTAATTTATCATGATCACTTGAGAATGAAATATAGGTTTCTTCCATTCCTCTAGTAGAAACTTGATACATATATTCTTTACATTCCATGACTGATATTTCTTCATTATTGGAAGGGTATGGATAAACAACCAGTGCATCTTCTTTGGACATGAGGGACTTATTCAACCGTCTCTTCTCTTTATTTTTCTTATTTGTCATGGCCTTGATGGATGTAGACATCTACTCAGAGATGAATGAATCTTTATCAAGACTTCACTTCATTATTAACTTTGGAATGAAAAATAAAAACTTCTTTAGAATATAATTACAATTGAGTATCCAACATACATAAACCTTTTCTCTCTGATACCAAATGAAGGACCCAAAACCACCCTGAGAGGTGGGAGGTGAATCAGGGTGTCACCTTTTTCTCTTAAACATCTGGATCTTGTTCCCATGTTTGTAGGAACATATTTAACACTGTATGATGTATTTGCATAGTAATTAAATCATTCACATGCAGAAGGATAACACACCAATTTTACTTGGTTCACCACTAAGGGCTATGTCCAAGGAGCATACACTGATAGGTTTCCGGTCGTACCAAATTCCCCAAAAATTCACTACCTATGGATTAAAAAGGTTCAGGCATAGTCACCCTATCCCAGGAACACTACCTTTACAATGGTTAGGGGATATCTCATTACTTCCCTCGAATCACTTTTGCGGAGTCCCCTTGGGTCACTGCCTTGTGTAAAGTCTCACTCAGTTTATTGAAATGATGGTATCTTTAATAGATTGACATGGAGGTCATTGTCCTTTTTCAACATGGTACACTTCTTTCATCGAAGTCCATAGTTGATGCAATTTTATATTTAGTTTTCTATATTTGTGAAATTACTAAATGCACCAACAATTCTTCTTCTTTTCGTCCAGAATCATATATTCCTTTGTGATTGTTGAAGCAATGAAGATCAGCTCACTGAGCATCATTGGAAGTAACATCATCTAATTTCTTCTCCATATGTATGCATGAGATCATACATGTATCATTTAAAGGAACTCAACCCTTTATATTACTTCTTCTTCTTCTTCTTCTTAACACACATTCACCCACAATTTTTGATTTTTTTAAATGTATTCATGTATGCATGAAAGCATGAAAATGCTCCCCACCTTTAAATTCTGTTTATTTCCTCTGTATTCTTCTCTCATCTTTTCATGAACATACACTCTGTTTTATCAACTCATGCATATGAATGTATGTGCATTATGAATTTGTTCTTCTCTATTTGTGCACACAATTTATTATTTTAGGTTTCTTTTCCTTCTTTTGATTTCACGTGATTTGGATGTTTTAGTTGTTAGATGTGTTCTTATTTAAACCCAAGTAACTGTAGTTATTTATCCTATGAATATACTTCAGAAAATCATTCAAGGGTTTGACATTATGTCCTTCATGTACCAGAATGGTTCATTGCTCCTCCTTATGCAAGACATGTGTGGTTCTCCTATGAATAGAGAGTACACACCTCCTTTGTATACCATGTTCTACACGGATGTCATGAGTGGTACGTGGTTCTTCTTTGTAGAACTATATGTTATGTGGTACACCTTTGAAACCCAAGTGGTAAGCAGTTCTCATTCTATAGGATAGAGATGGTTTGCGGGACGTTTACTACACTAAACTAGAATGATACACAATACCATTTCCTTGAAAACCTAGAATGGTTCACAAGACCTCTCTTCACGAACCAAGAGTGGTTAGCAGATCTCCTTCATCACGAACCCAAATGGTGCATGGTCCACTCTTCACAATCCCAAAATAGTTTGTGGATTGTTATATCCCCTTGCGAACAGGAAGATTAGGGATACTCTGTTTCTTAAAACAAGAGATCTTAAAATCTTGGGAGCATCAACTTCTTCTTGGATTAGTGGTTATATTTTTATAAATAAAGATCAAATATTTTCTGCCTTCAAATTCTTTGAGATATTCGTTGAAGATTGTGATTTTAAAATCTTCAAACCATGAGTATGAGATATTTCGAGATTACTAGTTGTTTACATTTTCATGGGTGTGAGCTTCTCCTTTATCATCAAAACATCACATTCATGCATTCAAGATTGAATTCAACTCTTGATCACTAATACCTGACCTCCATGACATGGCCTCACAAATTCATTTTCTTCATCCACTTTCCAACTTCTCTATGTTGTTTCAAGCATTAAAATTAAATTACATATATGATTTCATGATTCCCATATGAGTTTAAGAAAGATAATTGTAATGATAGTGATGGTATCAAGCTAAAAAGGGGGTTTGATCTTAGCTCTGGTGAACTATGGAATTTGGATCCATTCACGGGGTCAAAGGTTGAAGATGATGATGTGGTCACTCTATGGCCATGGGAGTGACATAGATCCGGCGTGGACGGTGGTGATTAGATCTAAGGTCGTGGGATGAGGTGTGTGGTCATGATCATGCACAGAATCAGATGAAAAAATATGATTAATTTTTTCATTAAAAACGTTCTTCTCACATCGAAATGGAGGCACAGGATTTTGCAGCTTATGTATCATGTCGTCCTAGCATTTGATCAGAATTATTCTCCCCTCTCCATGATACCACCATGTACTATGTTTTATGGGCCTACATTGTTTCCACCATAAGCATCCTTGCCTCCATGCCTCCCCGCACAGTGGATCGTGCTCTGCGTCCACTATTCCACTCTCAGGCTGGCTCTGCCTAGCTTCCCCATGGGTATAGTTGACCCCTACGGCCCCACATGGGCCACGGGTTGAGGCTGTGTAGCTAGCTCGTGGGTTGGACCATTTTTGTTAATGTATTCCACAAAAAAGTGTTATCATAAATGTTAACATGAAATAAGATGCATTCCCACCAAATATGCCATTGTTCATGCATAACCACCTCAAGAACACCAAGCCTCTTATTCCTCCTTTAATTTTTGAATTATTAATTCTAAATCCCTTTAATAATCATTAAAATGATGCTAATTCAATGTTGTATACAATGTATCACTTGTTGATACAAGTTATATGAACTTTATGATCTATGCAAAAATTGTCTGATTTTTTAATTCTCTATTAACTTTGGAGTTAGGAGAGATCCTTATTCATATTGATCATCATTGACATAGTTGAAAACAAATAAAACTCAATAAACTAATTTGGTCCCAAAATAAAATCTCAATACTTCTTCAGGAAAGAGGTATATACCTATTTTTCTTCAAAAGGAATGGCCGCACTAATCAGAGTGGGTCCCGTTTATTCTTCCATACCCAAGTTGATTTCCATAAGTTCGTCAATGTTTGTAGATATTCCTTACTCAAATTCTAGAGGAGAGTCACTTATGCCTTTTTCTTCCTCCTCTGTATCCTCACCAACTTCCTCCTCACCTTTTGATTGGGAAAAAATTCATTAGATGATCGTTCCATAGTTGAGGGAAGAGTTGAAATTTTGGGGTCTAGGTGGTGAGGCCACCTATTTTTCCTTGTCCATTGGTGGGGGATTTTCTAGGGAAGATGTAGTGAGGGGTAAAAGAGTTTCCTCATCTAATTTGAGTTTTTACACACTTCCTAAAGCCTCAGTGGATGAGGTATGGATTTTCAAGAGTTTTGATGATGGCTCAGGGACATTCTTCTCTGAACCCCAATCATTATCTTGGGAGTTAGTGAGCTTTTCAAAATTATCAGGCTTGGCTGTCATGACTAGAATCATGAAGACTTCTGACTATGGATCCGAATTTAGACTTGTGCAATCAATCTGATAGATGGGTAGTATGTATTCTTCCCTGATCTTCTTGAGGAGATCAGTGGGAACCATTTACCAACCATTTGGGGAAACAATCCTATCAAACCCATCAAGAAAAAGTGGCTTCCCCTTCGGATCGTAGAACCCTATATCGATATAGTGTGATTCACAGGGAATGAATAGGGCCTTATTGGCATGTAATCTCCCACTATTCCCAATAATGGTATATTTGAGGCACTGACGGTAAGAGGAGAGGATTTTTGGGTATTGATATAGCCAGGGCCTTCCCAGCAGGGCATTGAAGGCCATATTATTTTGGACCACCAAAATTATTGGTGAGCTACGAAGTCACCAAAATGGGTTTCAAAATTAATATGGCCTAATAGATTCTACTTGCTTTTTTCATATCCCAACAGAATCATGGTGCGGGGTGTCAGATCATCCTCATTATAGGAAAACTAAAAAAGTGTCCATAGTGGGAGGAGATTGACCCTAGAGCCATTTCAATGAAAAATATTCCCATGTCGACATCATCTATCCTGTTAGACACATATAAGGGTTTGATGTGTCCTTGCATGATGGAATCTTCATATTGATCTGTAAGAGAGATAACTGTGTGGAATTTTTTATAATTAGACTCTATCCTGTAGAATTCACCAGCGACTACTTGGGCTTCAAACTCTTTGGGACATAGTAAATATTTAATAAGTGCTTCCCTGATATCTTCTGATAGATTCAGGGCATCCTTGATTGAAGGATTGGCTGGTACCAAAGCTAACTGTTTTAGAATTTCATATTTATGATCTAAAGGCCAGTGCTTCCCAAGTCATGGGTCCCCTTTCATAGTCTCTTTAGGGGTTTGGGAATTTGATGATAATGAGTTGACCCTAGGGATCATAGATGGAGGAGCTTCCATCCTTTGTGGATTGGTCTAGTCAGGTCAACTCACCTACTGAGGGAAATTAGTCACCTATTCTTTCTCTGATGGATATTACAAAAATATTGGATTAGGGTGGCTTCTTGTGTGGTTAGGAGAATTTTTCTATTGCAGTTGGATCTGCTAGAGGGTCCTTTTGTGGGTTTCTGCCACACTAACAGTATGAGTGGGGGTGAGACGAAAATATTAATTTCTACCATGGATGCATCTCCCTTGAAATCCCAAGATTCTATGAAATCTTACTATATCCTCTATTAGGTGTGGGAAATTATAGTTGTTAACTATATTCATTATCAGAGAAGGGATCCATTAAGTGGATGACATTAACAGAGTTAAAAATCAGCTCATCGTTTGATGGTGATTCTGCCTCATCATCTTCTTCCACTAGTGCTATTTGGCAGGGAAGTGCCCATATTCTCAGATTTTATGGCATGAAATATGATAGTATCAAATCCAAATATTTATTTGGTGCATGTTCATATTTATAAACATTATTATCACCATTCTTATTATACTGCTTCTTTGGTGGTTGACACTTGGAGGATTTTGGGCCGAGGATGTCAATTGTGTTGCATCAAGAGTTGTTGGAGCAGTAATCTGAACAGTAATGAAGATCTAATTCATCACCCCTCTTTGTCTCTGGAAGTAGGAGTAGGTTTCTATACATGGAAGCTATCAAGTATCCACGAACTTGGTCATCCCAATACAAGTAAAATTTATTCTTATGTTCTTCTAATTTATTTTTTCTAGTTCATATTCACTCATATAGATGAGGAAATGGAATAATATGACATACATGGGGTCCCAAATGATTTGATGCTGGACTGGGAGCCAAATATAGAACAGGGGTGGCTTATGTGTGAGAGAATCCACTTCATCTCATATCACTCATTTTGCTGGGGCTAATGGGGATTTTCTGGACTCGAGATTAGTCTGTTGCAAGGAAAATTTTATCCTTTGTAATATGAAGGAGGAGTCCCAAAACCCACTTGTATATTTCACTGAAATAATAGGTGTTCGTATCTCATCATAGAGGTAGTCGATTCGCATGGCCAACATATCATATTGGGGAAGTGACCTATTGAAGGAGTAAGTAAGACCCTTCAATCTAGAAATGAAGTCTGAAACTCTCTCAATTTCTCACTATGTTCAGTTCATGAGGTCACAAACTATTGTTTTTGGAATCTTTGATCAGAACTAGTATATGAATTGGCATCATAGATCCTCTCATACTATTATTGAGTTATCATGAAAACTGGTGTACCACACGAAGGCTGAACCTTGAAAAGTTTGAAAAACATCAAGCATCACATCTTCTTATTTCTATGGAGTTCCCATCATGGGATCATATTAAGATGCATAGTGTGTTATATGTTACTCCGAGTCACCTGTTCTATTAAACACTGGGAGCACATGGTTCCAAAAATTTGGCGATGGTGGAATGCTGCTCACCTAGTCAGGGTGAGGCTTTAGTTCTGATTATATAAAAGCATGTCATACTTCCACGGATTCTCATAAGGTCATCAATGAATCGATGGTATTCATGATACACAGATTCATGTCCTTTAGAACTAGAACATGATCAGATTCCTTTGGGAGAAAGATTGGATGTACCAACACTGCTGGAACATGAGGCAGATACCAAGCTAGGGGAATCCATCAAGGATTTTCATGGATCTTCTCTGGTTGTTTCCTTAATGAGGGGAAGTCTTGGTATCCTCTTAGGATTGGGTTTTAGGTTGAATAATGGACCAAAAACTACCATTAATTAGTTTTCTAGACTTTCTTTATCTGTCAATATGAGCCCTAGTGATAGATGCACCTCTTTTTGAAGTGTGTGCTATTTATCTACCTATGGAACATATCCAGTAGGATGGCTTACATGAATTAGTTGAACTTTGTTTCTCCTTATCTCTTTTATTTCTTCCTCTTGTTAAACGAATCTCTTCTCAAGCATGAGGGGCATGTTTGTATTGGGAGGAGGAGGTGGGTTATATGAAACCTTATTGTTATTATTCTTCTTATTGATCATTTTCAAAGGATTCAATGATTGATTAGTTGAGGGAGCACCCAAATTTTAAGTGGTGCATTGGTTCTGGGTACGCACACCTTCATGCTCGGTGTGGACCGCCTCTCAAAGGGAACCATCTTATATTACATCCTCCTTATCTAGATTTTCTTCAGTAATGTCTACGAGATTGAAATCCATGATGTTCATCAATGTATACTGCATTAGGGGTGATATAATGGGATCCAAATGGTAGGTGGGAATCTTGCGTCCCTATTTAAATCATCTCCTTCTATTATGGGACCCTCTCCACGTTTCTTGGGAAAGAGTGACTCGAAGGGAGCCTTTATATGACTTGGAAGTATGCCTCCAATCCGTGGGACAAGAGTCATGAGATGGGATAGAAGAAGTAACCTCTAAATTTTTTTCCTCCCCTTGTGGGAAAAGACTAACTTCTATTGGGTTGGTGGTTGAGGTGAAAATGCCCCTATACCTATGGGATGGGGTTGCTCATGTTTTCATGGTGATGTGTCTCAAACCAGATTTTTTTTGTGTTATGGGGGAACCATGAGTTATAAATTCCCCCTACCCAACTAGTTGGGGTTTCTCATGTATAATGAAAGTTGCTGCTGCTATCACTGCCTTCTTGATTTTGTGCATTCCAATGCAGGCATGAGCCGGATATGGTGTCAGATCTGTACATGAATTATTTCTATTGAGGGCATGATTAGTGTTCATTGTCTAGCTTTACTTTAGTGATAGTTCTGATGATTATTCTCAGTGGCTTGGTTTAGGAGCTTCTTGATGGTTTTCTCTTGTTGAGCCCAACACTATAGAGACTTACTCAAAGATGATTCTTATCAAGCAGGACAATTTAATGAATAGGTACTACATTTGTCTTCTGTCTCAGGATAATTAAATTGGAAGAATCCATTTCAAGTGGGTTCTATAGGATGAGATGTGGGGTGAAGTATAGAGATCCATGTTCTCCCCACCCTTAGATGTGAACACCAAATGAGGCATCACTGATGAGGCAACACATTTTGTGCAGCATGTTGAGGCAAGCCAACTCAATTATTTTTCATTTTCTTTTCTGATCATGGATTCCACATAGACAGAAGGGATTCTAGATCATATTTTTGAAAAAATTCCCCCAATATACTAATAGGGTATGCATACCTATCATAGGGTAGAAATTTCATTTCCAACTGGAAGAGAGATTTCCAGATATTGAGGTGGATGTCATCCATGCATTCTTCAAACAACTTTTTTGGGATGCAGAACTGAGAAGTGGATGTGGTCCAGGACATATCTGGAAAGTCATGCCTGGATAAATATCATCTCACGAGCAACATATTATGTTTTTCTTTCCCCAAGGATTCCTCTACTTGTTGTTCCCATATTGGATGCTTTGTGATTATTTCATCATGAGTAACAGGGATAATATGGAATTCATTGATTCATGAATGGTTCTGAGGTGGAAAAAATGTTTAGTGTGGTCCTGGGAGATCTCCTGCCTCTGAAAGGATGTCACATGTCATTGAAAGAGTTTGTAGAGTATCTAACCCGGTCCTTCAAACCACCTTAAAATGTGAGGGATTTTAAATATTTGGATTGGTGGGAGGACCATATTGTCGGTGTGAATTTTGGTTATAGGGGGGACCTTAATTGAAATGTCTATGGTGGAGAGGACTAACGTGAAAGTTTAGCATCCGACCACAGTGAGATTTTCCATAGCATATACCATGGGGAGGACCTTTCAGGGTAGAACACAATTAGGGGAGGGCCATATTGCAGTTTGTTGTCATTGCAGGGAGGACCTTTGCAATGACTACCTTCATGGAGAGGGTTACCATTATGGATCGATGTCTGGATGCAGGGAGAAAGTCTGTAGTGTACATTTGAGGGAGGACCTTCAGGATATACTGCAATGAGGGGAGTGACTTCTCGTTTCTTGATATCACTGCAGGGATGGACATTGTAGAAATTTCCAAAATGATGATGATTAACATCATTGTTTGATGTATGTCTATATGTAGAATAATACATGTAGATTATACCATACAGAGGACCATCTAGGTGGACAATAGAAAGGGGGGATTCCTACTATTGTATCATTCAGTCAAGTGGAGGGATACCCTGACATGCATTGGGAGATAGGCTCTCATGATTGATTGTTTCTGGACCACAGAGTAAGACCTTGTGGGTGCTCTAAGGAGGACCTTCAAAGCTACTGGTATAAACATTGGAGTGAGGACCTTCCAAACTTATAAAGTCGCATCCATAATTTGGTAATGAATCGATACGATCATGAGCCTCTATTGATATGACTTATGGAATCAAGAAATCCATCTTCTAGTAGAGAAGAATCATAAATGTGATCTTTATTTTCCCACTGCCTTTAGCAGCTTTTCATTTTGGGTGATCTCTTGCGGGAAACATGGGACACCTACTATTGGTAACAAACTTCATATATGGGTTCCTATTGGGTGGGTTCTAGTAGTTCCACTAGGATAAACCAATGAGCATCTTGAGTTTTTGAAGGGATATATTACTTTTCTAGAGTAGACACCAGTTTGGATTGGTGTCCCCTAGTTAGAAGGAGTTTTTGTTCCTGTTTTGATAGTTCTTGTATGGAGGAATATAGATATAAAACCTCATGTAATGTAGAAGGTATGCAATTCTGATCCAAAGTAACAATATTTTTTTTAGACGAATCACCCATCCTAGGGAGATGGGTTCATGGTCCTAACTCCTCACTTTTTCTATAGATGTGATGATACCTTGATAGTTCTAGTGGATTTGGTTTAGAATTGACATTTTATCCACTATAATTTTGAGAATGTGCTGAGATAAATCTTTGGCTATAACGGGTATAAATTCATTTTACATTATAGGAACAAGAGTTTGTGTATGCTCCATTCATCCATGTGTTTCCAGTGCGAACTGGTAGTTCTCCTATTCCGGGGTAGAGGAATGAGTATTCCCTGGACTTATAGCAAGGATACATAGACTACTTTCTCCAGTTTCCAATATATATGACTGGCAGTCATTATATTTGTGAGTAGGAATTTACGTCTGATCATTTGATGTTTTATTTTTCTCATGGGATTGATGTGAATCCACTAGAATTCGACTCTTATTATATTTTCTTTCCACCATATTTGACTGGTGGGATTGAAATTGGTAGGCAGGAATTTACATCTACCCATTGATTTCCACTATATTTGATGGGTGGGATTCATATGTGTTGGAAGTATTGTATGTCTGCCCACTGTTTTCATCCCTATTTAGATTGAGACCTAGTACACTTAAGTACGGATTTGAACCTCCTTGAAGATGGTTTCCACCCTCTATGGATAGCGAGATTCTTGTGTGTCAATTTAGATTTTCATCTCCCAAAAATATTCCACACTGATTGTGCAGTGGGACTAGTGAGCATCATTAGAAATATGCATTTTGTATTAATGTTCCACCATGTTTCTATGGTGGGATTCATAAGAGGGAGCAAGGATCTTCATCTTCTAATAGGTTGCTGCCATATTTTTGTGGTGGTGTTTAGAAGAGGGGAACAATTTGTATGTTTGCCTATGGTATGCTGCCATGTTTGTATGACAGATCTCCCCCTTAGGATCCTGGTCAATGGCCTACTATTTATTGTGGATTTTCTTCCATTAACAGAAATCCAGAGGGGCCTATATCTTTTGGACTTCATCAGGTTCCCTCAGGGTGATATCGTCTTCAGAGTCAGAATAGTGGGTCACACGGTGCTGGTAGTGATGTTCTATGGTAGGTGCCCTCAAGCAGGGCACCTATATATGAGGGCAGAAGTTTCTGGTGACGTCCTCATATTCCTACCAAAGGTAAAAGAAGTACTCATTATTGCGCTCCAAGGAAAGGATCCTTAAAAGATTGGAGATGGTTAGTGGGGCTGCCTTGTGCAGGGATGCCAACCACGGTTGAAGAGGTGGCTGGCAAGATTTTATAGATTGGAGGGCCTATCATGTAGCCTCCATCATCGAGAGAGTACTGTTCTAGTTGTATTATCATATCAACATTTTTGAAACCCAACGTTGAAGACGCTAGGTAGGCGGTGGAGCCATGTTCTTCATTGGGGACCCGACCGCATGTCTATTCACTAATGAGCATGTCTGAGAATGTTTTCAGGATTCCATTGGAATAAAGGATGCTATATGAATCTCCAGAAATATGTATAACAAGTAAAAACAAAAAAACCCCTATCAAAGTATCATCTCATGATCACATGTATAATTGACGATCATGCTTGGACTTCTTCCTTTTGAATATGAAAGGGGATTGAGGTGGGGTAACCCACCACCATGGATAAGAATTCACTTCAGGTTCACCATTTTTGTTTCATCTTAAAGTGCATGTATGAGAGTGAACAAAACGGTTTGACAGATAATAGTTAATTTCCTACTGTTATAGTGTTTTACATTAGGTTTACCATTTTTGTTTTAACCTAATTAACATTGTGACCCCTTTTGGTGGGTGATATGATCGCATCAGGGCTGTTGTGTCAGGATGGTGGTTCCACAGTTGAGTGGTCCAAGTGGGTGATTTCATGGGGTTTAGTGTTTGTGAAATCAACCAATGTCGGGTACGATGTCCTCGGATGGTCTCCAATGGGTATATTCATGGAGACAAAAACACCCAACCACCCATTTATATATGATTCAGGGACCTGCTTTCCAAAGGAAGACACTCATTGGATTATTTGGCCAATGACACTTAAGGACTCTATTGGTTAATGTGATAGGAGTTCAAGATCGTCACACCCTTTTGGAGGGAATTATTGCTTATTTTGTGACTCTCTTATATATTTAAGAAATGTTAATATGTTAGTGAATCCTTGAGTCATTCCCAAGAATTTTTCTTCAGTTTACCCTTAGGATGCAAGATCAATCAGGGATATACATGGGTTAGGGATTACTAAGACCATTATAGCTTAATCTATGTAATAAGGCGCTCAATAGTTTTTCATCACCCATGGGGGACAAAGATCATTTTGATATAAGGATTGGACCCATATGGTGGGATTCCTATGTATCCTTATAAGAGGAATTAGATTCGACATAGTTTAGTGTCCATTTACTAGAAATGTTGCCTTTTAATGTCATGTGGAAAGGAACCATATATGTAGTTTAATTTCAAGAATCCAAAATTTCTAGGTGGAATACACATAGTCAAAATTTTTTGTAGGACTTATGTCAAAATGGACAAAGATTCCCAAAATAGATATGGTCTCCTGGGTGAATACGACCCTTCTAGGGATATGGCCTGATGAACATTAGGGTGATTGGGGTGTCAGGTGTGGACCTCAGAGAGGCTTCTTACGTATCCCAGTTAGTTGGGAAACAAAGACTTAGTAGTTTAGTTTGAGTTCGGAATTACATCCATGAGGTGACCCATTTGTGGGGGCATGATTGGGGATTACATGTGGGAGCTATCCATTTGACAAGAATATGTGAGGGATTACTCCTGAAAATAATTCCCTAATGAGTTTGGAGGAATTTTATTGGGACTGACTTGTAAGGAGAATGTCTATTGAGCTTGGGCCTTAGGCAGGTGTCCTACGTATCCTGATCAGACCAAGAATTAGATTTCTTATAGTTCATTTCATATGGGGTTACAACTATGAGAAGGCCCATGCTTTGGGTTTATGTGGATGTCATGATCCTCGCTAGCCTATAATCCCACATGAGTCATGATTTGTGTGAGAAACAGGAAGAATTAGTGGATCTGATGATTACACATCCCACATCACCTACTGATAGATGGTATTGGGGGACAAGGGGGGGGGGGGTCCTTGAACATGCCAATATCTCAACTCTATTTTCATACCCTATAGATCCAAATTATCCTATTCTGGTATGACTTGGGAAGAGGAAGATATGAGCAAAGATGCAACCGCCTGTAAGAAAATATAGGGGTTTACCTTTGTGGGAGTTCCCTGAAATTGGTTCTAGGAAAGGGGAGGAATGTTGATTCTTTTTAAAAGGAAAAGAAAGAGTGATTTTACTTGTGTATCACTGATCCTCATCGAAGGAAAATTTCAGTGACTACCCTTGACCTCTAGAATAGTGTGGTTCATGTAAACTCAAGGTTGGACCCTTGGATATCATGAGAATGTAAAAATATAGACATTACAGGGGTCCACACCATGAAGGGGATTACATTTGTGACTCCACTTTCCATGGGTATGTAAACTCAAAAGAGAACATTGATTTACTGGTGGTTTTATCATATGGGTACAATGGATTTGGAAAATGCTTGGGCCTGATGATATTGAACTGGTTCATGGAGGGGTTGTGGGATTGGTGGAAGAAATGGAAGAAGATAATCCAAAATAGTGAGTAAAACAGATGAGGGTACTCCATTTCTTATTCTTTTCATAATATGGGATGGGGGCCTCCCTGTGTATCATATTGTTATGTGGGTGGAGAGAACTTCTGTGTACCATGATGGTATGCAGACCTATATGTGGTCCATTTAGCGCTTCACTCCATGGAATCGAGTTCCATCTACATAGCATGGTGTGACGCGACACATGGTTACACTTGTGACACATGGTTCTACGTGATGAACCAGAGTGAAGGAGGGGAATTGGTTTCAGTGCTATGTACAAATTTCATCTTTTAAGGGTCATGGTTCGTGGAATTCGAATTAGGTTCACAGTCTTCCCATGATTATATTTCCTTATTTATTTTTCTTATATGTGGTGAGTTTATACCTATGGAAATTTTTCGGAAGTGGTCCATGCCTCATTGATCAATATCTTTAGAAATACCTTAAAAGTATGCTCAGTCCTCTAAAATCCCGTCCTTTTCTAGGATCCCCTCAAGGTATGTTTATAGAAGCCCATGGGGGGATCACCCAACCCATAGATGAATCAGTCAACAGAGGCCTGTGGGGTTTTGGTTCACGGTGGCAAAAATCACAACCTCAATCCCATGAATTACATTGCCCAATTCACTAGATGCTATGGGATTTTCCTCATCTACACACCATTGAGTTCATAGGGATTGTATGTTGGGGATGAATTCTCCACATCAATTTTACCAATGATACGGTTCATAGTGGGCATCGTATGCGAGAGTGAAATTCACTACCCCAATTCTGCCAATGATTGGGTTTGCAACTGCTTGTGATGTTGTATTCATTCTGCATACTACTCAGTTCACTGGTGATGTCTTCTGCAAAATATTCAGAATATTTAGTATGGTGACCACTTTCGGTCCTTTTCCAAATTTTTATTATTCAACAATTTTCTCAAAATCCTTCATCCAATTTGTTTTATTTCCTTTTCAAAAAATATGGGAATATTTACTTTCCCTTAGAAATGTTTTCAGGACCATACAAGTACCCACACGTATATGTAATTTCATGGAAACTACTCAATTTATCCTTTACTAATATTATCAGACATTTTCTTACACATTGAGTTATTCCTAGGGTTCTAAATAAATTTTGATCATCCTAGTTACAAAAGGAGAACTAAACATTACTCTGGTAATGACTATAATGATCCTATATTTCCATAAATAGATATAACATCTTAATAGATTATTATACACTGCATAACATAATGATCTGCACCATAATCATATAGGTATAATGCATTCAGAGACATGGATTTAACAACATATTTTCGTAAGTTAACTAAATCAAATCCCACTATGTTGTTAATAACCATAACCCTTATTCAAAATATCATACACAATTCCCTTCATCATAACCCTTGGAATGGAAAAAAGTAGAATTGGTGAGCTCCTATTCTTAGTAAAGATAAACAAGGGTGATATCAGTATAAAATAAAAATAATATTATGTGAATAAGAGAATAACATTTTGGAACCATACCCTATATATCAAAGATAATAAAATTGGGTCATGGAATATTACATGTAGTTCATAATAAAATAATATTAAATGAATCAAAGAACAAAATCCATGATCAAATTACATTAGCATAAGAAATATATTTGTGGCACACACATAAGAATAAAAAATATTATTTCAAAGCTACCCACCAAAACATTAAAAAAATATTTGACTTGGGCTAATAACCCAAGCCTATGAATTGGGTTTGGGATAAAATCCCATATACCATCTATTTTTTATGATTTTTATAACCTATCATGTATACTTTCACCTCAAAGAATATTATTCTTTTCCCAATGCATTAAAGGGATATATAATTCTTATCCAACCCATCACATAATTAAAAACATACATTTTTTTGTGCTATAATAATATAAAACATTCATCATATAATAACCTATAAAGAGGAGAAAGGTTTCATAAATATTTCATCACAACATAACCCATAGAAAAGAAATGGGTTTCATAAACTTCCCATCAAAGGATAAACCATTAAAAAGAATTAGGTTTCATAAATATATTGTCATAGTGAACAGAAAACATCTAGATAAAGAATATATATGTTATCATTAGATTATATATCTAGTATATATTAAGTAGAATCAATGGGTAATTTCATTGATTAATAAAAATATCACTAAAAGACCATTAAAATTATTTTTGAGGAAAATACCCATTCCAATCTAAGAATCACTTTTTAAAATCTAGAAAATTCATATAATTTATTGGGAAAACTTTATTTTAAAATAAATTTTCAAACATTTAAATGAAGTATTAAATGATTGAGTGTTCATTATGATAGAAAATAACCTTTATTATATACATGTTAAAACAATTATGCATTTTAAATTTTTGGTGAAAAGTAAAAATTAGTTCATTTAGAAAAAAAAAGAGTGTTCCTTTTAATAATTTTGTTTTGTAAAAGTAAAATATAGGTAAAAATTAATTAAAATAATATTTATTTAATTGTAAAAATATTCTTGAAATTATTTTTAGATAACATAGACATGGAATAGAAAGAATTTTTGGCTGAAGAGAGAAATAAAGATGGTTTTTTCTTAAAAACGTTATTATGAACTGATGAGTACATAAAGAGAGGAAAATGAAAGGAGGAAAATCATAATTTTAAAAATATCCATAAGAGAATAAAATTCTTGAGTTTTGAGAGATATATTTTTTAATATTTCATCATTTGAAACTTAATCATTACCAATCCCAATAAATAATGACGTTGTATTACAAAACCCTCATCACTTTGGTGGTATTTGAATCATAATCCCCATGTAATAAATAATCTTAGATGGATATGTATATCCAATAATTTTAATTATATGAATAATAAAATACATTCATGGGTAGTATTTACACCACATAAAATAAAAAACTGGTGAATATGGCACGTGTCTCAAAGAAAGAAATGTGAGATGAAAATCTCTTACCTTAGGACCGACTTCTTTAAAATGCTTTCAAAACAACTATATAATAAATATAGGTTTGTTATAAAAATATTACAGAACTATAATCATATATATAATACCAAAAATGATTATTTGTAACCATTTATCACCCATTTATTAGAAATTCATTATTAAAATCAAATTTTTAGCTGATAATTGATTCATTTGAAGGTTTGTTTTAGTTTAGTAGTTTTGGTCCTTGTGATTTACATATGGTTAACTAATCTAAAGAATATTACTCATTATATAAAATTGATATATATTAATTTCATAAATATTTATATTCATCCATGAAATATATAGATATGAATAATAATTACTCCGTTCATGAAGACGGTAGACTGCACATATGCACACATTCTGTTTCTATTTTATTAATGGATGAAATGATATTAATATAAATATTAATTAATAATTAAAGAATAAATATTATATAATATATATAATATATATTCATTAAACCAATTATTATTACCATCCATTTCCAAAAAAATTAAAAACATACCCCATCGCTCTGTGGAGATGGTAGTCTACACGTATGCACGAGCGATGTTATAATTTCCAAAAAAGTTTTAATGTAATATGATAGGTGTGATATTATAATTATATAAGTATAATTATTTCATAAAATAAATTATATAATTTTAATTAAACATCTTATCCAACCTTTAGAGGTGATGATGGAAAAAAATTACATCTGTTAGCGAGGCTGTAGTTCACTGTACACATGATAGACGATTTCATTTCCCATTTGATGTAAAAAGAGATTGATATTGGTTATACCCTAAAAAATTAAATATAATTATATAGAAGATACTAATGTTATTATTTTGTTCAAATTTGGATAATATTATAAGTAGGTGAGAGAATAAATAAAATGAAAACAAATTGTTATAAACCATCCGTCTTTGTTGGAGAACCTCTTTAGTTTTATACCTAAATCCTCACTAGGATGGTTTTAAAATAAAAATTTGATCTAGGTAATTTTTATAGAAAAAAAGGAAAGTATTTGGGTAGTTATTGGGTAAAAAAAGGATTTTAAGTGTTAATATGAGAGGATTGTTGTTTCCATTTAATAATTTATGTGAGTGACACACTTGTAATGTTTCAAAGTATTACAATAATTCTTGGCCAATTTATTATAATGAACGCACAAAAATGGATCATTATTTAATATTATATTATATAAGATCTAAATATTTTCATACAATAGGAATAAAAAATGTTTTTAGGTCATTTTAACCCATATCATTTTAATTGAACACCTGGTAAAATCATTTTACCCTTAATTGAAATAATTAATTTTAACTATTTTTTACTCCTCATTACGACATAAAATTTTGTTTTCCTTAATAAATTATAACTATTATTATAATTACAGGTATTTTATTCATTTTACCAATTTATATTCACTTATATGTGATAATTTAATTTAAAATAAAACCACAGACGTGATAAAAAATCATTTTTCTATCGATTTTTTTTTCACAAGTATGAAATGTTTTTAAATCAAAATTGAACATAAAATTAATTCCAATGACCTAATTTGGATTAATAATAACATATTTAAACTAATATTATTTTTAATATATTTTAATATAAGTTATAACTATTAAAATTCTTGAAATGAAAAGATGTTTTTTAATAGAAGCCAATATGTATCACTATTCATCCAAAAATAATTTTTTTCAGAAAACCTAATATATTAACTATAAGTAAATTTTCTATTTTTTTCCAATGTTAAGTTAATTTTTTAGTTTTTTTCTATAATTAGAAAAAAAATATTTTAGAATAAGTGTACAAAATACGATGAAACCACTTTGAAAAAAATGTTGTTTTTATTCTTAAACCATGATTCATTCTTAACCCATGTTGAGAAAATATATTAGATGAATGATAAAACACTAGGTTGAATAAATAATATATAAATTCAATTAAAATAATTTTAAAATAATTAGCAATTTAATTTATTTATTTAAAAACACAATGCAAGCATACAAACAACTTTTTTAAAAAACTTTTATTTTACTTCAATTTTTTATTTTCATTTATAACCAATTGATAACCAATGAATTTTTTTATACATGAATAAACGATACAATTTTCTTAATTTAGTAATTCATATAAATTATTAAAACTGTAACTAATAGGTAATAACTTTTTCTTTAATTAATAATATTTTAATAGTATATTATGTTTACTTTAAACTCGATATTGTGTGTAACAGAAGCTATCAAAGGAATTAAAATTATTTTTAAAAAAATATCATAAAATCTCATTGTTTTAAAATAATATATATTAATAAATTTATGAAATAGGTGATTAATATGGTTATGTTTATGAAAAAGGAGTATAATCACTTTCATAAAATTTTGGAGTAATGGTTAGTGGTTTTGTTGACTCAACTTATTTTCTTCAGTCATTATTATTCCACTTTAAATATGGTTATACAAGATTGTTTTATTTTATCTTGAATTATATTATAAATATATATTCTATTTATTTTATATTCAATTACATTATATAATCCAAAATATCTTCTTGGATGCGTTTTTTTCTCCCTAAAATAAGATGATGTTAATAAACTTTTCCACCCCCCCCAAATGAGAACCTCTACGTTCAAGCCCATATTCACTCTTCCTATCAATGTCATACAATAATATTTTGAAATAATAATATTTATTATTTATTTTCATCATAAAATTTATCTTTACATCTCTTCAAATGAATTATTTAGCGCTTTATTTACAATATGGGCTTTAATAAAGGTATTTTTAAAACATTAACAATTTTATTCCTTTTCTAATCATAAATTTGTAAACACATTAGAATTATCTAATTTATAAAATAAAAGGTCCTTAAATGATCCATTATTTAAATTTCGTTTTTAATAATGTTATAAAAATAAATCATTCTAATTTATCAAAACAATATTTTCAAATGTTACTCATAACATCGTATTTTTCAATAATGGAAAAACAATATTTTTTAAAGACTCATTTACATTTCACTCCGATATTCCTATTTTACTAAAAATACCGAAATTTTATGTAGTTATATTCTATGAACACACCTACAAATTACTCTATGAAATACTATTTTTTGTGATTGAAATTTTGTTGTCAATCAACCTAATTTTTATCACGTTATGCAATACCATTTTGAACATGTTACAAAAATAATTTTCTTTCTATGTGTCCATCATGATATGATGAATGATTAATATCATAAGGCACACATATTTATGGACTATTTATGGGTGGTGTCCTGTATCAGATTCCAATACATTGGTTATGGATTTATATCCCATGATATAGTATATATTTGGACTATTAAATTTGTTCTCAAGCATAGGTGCGATTAAGTGGATCATGAAGGTGATGTTTCCCTATTCTTTTTTCCGTTCCATATTTCTATGTCATTCAATTTTATTATTTTATTATCCCATGATTAAATTTTATTGTAATATTATTATAATATACATTATAATTTTTATTCTTCTGTGATGAAATTTTTGTAGAGTTAAGTTTTTATATCACGTTTTTTATGGGTTGAACATGTTTTTGGATTATCAATTATTGTTCCATGGTAATTTTAATAATAAATTTCTCACATATTCATGTGTACTCATAATTTTATTATATATCAATTATGAATATTTCATATGTTTTCCATTCATTATTATTTTACGTCACCCTTTTCTTATGATTCTAATACCCAGGTTATGAGGATGAGTATAACCTATGAGAATTATAAAATATCTTTTTGTCTGGATTGTTTATGGAGAAATGTTCACAAGTATTGTAAAAAATGTTGTAAATATATCTAGTCCTTAAATACACTAAAACTTAGGTTTATTGGGTTGTGTGACAATGTGTGAGATCATATGCTTATTCATGTAATATAACAGAAAAGTGTTTTTATTTATCTTGATTCAACTCCTCTGGTATCAAAGTTGGTATGTGAAGTATTTGTTTTTTGCACCAAACCAAGGAGTGAGTGCTTATATTATCTCAATTTTTATGGATTTAAATGTTCTTACATATCACTATAGTTTTTATATCTCTTATCTTCTAGATTGGTATTACTGAAATTTAATTATTTTTACATTAGAATAAAACTCAAATTTAAGGAATTATGATCTATAAAGCTAAAAAAGATCTTCCCTATGAATCATACCAAATCCGAGGATTAATTAAGGAATGAAAAACGTTATTTTTTGGAAATAAATTAACTATATTTTTAATATAATTAAAATATACAAAATTCAATAGAAATTATCTAAAAAATTTAAAAATATGGTTTAAAGAAGTATTAAATAAAAAACATCTATTTTGATGAAATTTATTGGAACACAAATGAGAACCTTCAAAACTCTGAAATAATACCATTCAATATTTTTAGGATGGAATGATGATATTATAATATTAAAAACCCATATTTTTTTTTTCTTATAGTAGATTTTTATAATTTTTAATCAAGTAGAATCATGTTATTATATCATTTTCTTGATTTACTATTTATTAATACCCTTTATATATTTGTTATATTCATTTTAAAGTATTATACAAATATATTACATATTTTATTACATTAAAATGACACATTATATTTTATTTTTAGAGGATATTTATGTTTTTAAATAATGAAAATTTTATTTTATTTCATTTTTTATTTTACAGAGGGTTCACATCAATCTAATGACCTTTAAATTATATATAATATTTGTCTATATCTTCTTATTTTAAATTCCACCACCCTTATATTTTTCTTAATCATTTAAAAATGTGAATAATATTTAAGTTTTTATATAACAATTAATTTTTTTTGAAATTGTATATTTTTGAATTGGGAGTGTTTTTATTTGGTTGAAAATTATTTGATTTAAAAAGTGATAGAATTATTTTTATACTAGGGTATAAATCCAATATTTTATTACATATATTTAATATTTTAAATCATATAAAACTGAAACTTACATTTTATCTTTTCATTTATTTTGATAATCAAAAAAGAGGAGTGATGAGTTGAAACCCAGAAGTTATTAACTTTTCTATCATTTTATTTTTATATGAGATTTCAATTCTCAATCAATCTCAATAGACCTTTTCATTTTTTCATGTATTAATGTACTATGTTTTTTAATAGTCATTAATGGAAAGATTATTGGGTTGTCCTACATATCCCCCAATTATAATCCTTTGGATTGACATGTTTTAATGATGAAAATTCACTTATCTTTTAATATAATATATCATAATTATTTTAATATAAATATCCTGTGAAAAAATAAGAAATAATTATATAAAATTTCATTTTTATAAATATGTAGACATTTAATATCCTGGATTCAAAAGAGGATACCAGACATACCGAATTAATTTAAAGATGTATAAGAAGTTATGAAACAATATCTAAACTAAAAAGGAGTGTTATTTGATCCACATACTACACACAATTTTAAAAAAAAATTATTAATTTTTTTGGGAGATTAAGACAAAGAAATGATCAAGTAGATTATTGAATCATGAATCTATAAACACCAGAAAAAAACATTAAAGGCATTCAAAATTGTAACCAAATAAAATTGAACGTTGGTTGACTATACAATTACTAAGGTAATGAAGATCATGACATGTAAATTATTAATATTGAAGAACCCTGAAATATCCAGAATCATATATGGTGGTAAATAAGATCACATAAAACTATCTCTTACAAGATCCACTTAAATTATCAATACCAACTAATTTTTTAGAGAAGAAAAAAATTATTCAAGGTTTATAAATACTAAAAGAATACAAAAACAAAAGTAAAAGGTATTTATTGTACTAAATCAAGATCAATATTTTTCAATGGAGTAAGATGATTTAGATAATTCTATCAATACTCATAATTAATACAATCCAATATGTAGTTCAATAAATATATATATATATGATGAAAAACTCAAGTGGAAAATATAAATATCAACATTGAAAATTTTAATAATAAATACATAATGAATATTGCATAATATAAATTATGATTAAGGATAATTAATTTTAAATGTAATCACTGACAAGACCATATGATGTCTTTAAGAAATAAAGAATATATCTTATAATGTATATATAAGGATTCATACCATGTTAATGAATCAATCATCCAAACTGAAATTATTTTATTATTTGAAGATACACAACACCTCTAATGATCATATTCCTTAATTATGACATTAAAAAAATATGTTGAAGTTTATTGATTAATTATTTTTTTATTTATTATAAATGAATGATATGATAACATAAAACATTTATATTTTATAATAGTAAAATATTATTCTTCAAATATAATTCTAAAAGGATTATATTTGGATAACTATAAATGCTTCCTTGAAAACTCATTAGGTTGTAACTATATATGAAATGATTTAGTGGGATTCATATAAAATTCTAATTCAATTAAAATATTTTAAACCAACCATTATGCTCATGATATACTTTGCATATTTCATTATCAAGACCTAATCTATAATTCAATACATTACATATTAATATATTGTTATTAATAATTTATTATATGTAAATAATGAAGTACAAGGGATATGACTATATCTAATTATTTAGTATAAAAGTATACATTTTTATCACTTAGTGTTATAATTACCAGAAAATTGAATATGATTCTCTTGAGAACTATTTTAAAGGTGATGTAGTTTTAGGGATAGAAACTCATTTAATGTATTAAAAATGGTAACAACAATTTCTCTTTTTGGACCTATTTAACATGTTTTATAATATATCATACTAATATTTTATTATTTAATTTACATTCCTTTATCAAATTTATATATAATATTTTTTCATAAAAATAAATCTAACTTATCTATTACCATAATTATTTTCAATATTATCATTTGATCATGTCTAATTACATGTAGTAAAATAAAATATTTATCACACAACAACAGAAATCCCCTAATATCCACAAAATTATTTATTTATGAAAATTCAAATAGAATTCTATTATTTCACCTGATCGATTCATATATAAATTTTAAAATAAATTATATAGGTATTGGATGTGGATACTAATTTACAAACCATTTTTATAACATTCATTTCCTACCAGTCAATAATTTTAAAAAACAAATTCCAACATAATTTATATTTTTAACACTTATTTATCATGTAAAACTAATTTAAAGGAAATTTTATTCATAAAATTCTCAATTCACCCACCTCTATGGTTACAATAATAGAAAAATAGATCATATGGTTAACACTTTTTCATTTATTATATTTATTATCATGGGTATGATTTTAGTGGGATATTAAAACCAATTGATTTTAATTTCTTAATAATATTTTTATTCAAACAAATTATTAAATTTTTAATCAATTTTAGTTAAATTTTTTGCAAAACTTACAATAATATCATTGTATAATAATTATACCCTAATGTTTTTATTCCCTTACTTTTTGGTTACACTAGTGTGTTTTTATAAGGACATTATCCCTATGAGACCATATCTTCACTAGCTAGTACACATATAAAAGACCATACTACAATTATATAACTTCTAGATATAGTACATGTAAGGGAATCAGTATGCACTTCTACACAACTGGTATGTGGAAAATATTATGTACTTAGAAAAAATTCCTTGGATGTACCGATTAATTAATTAAAAATCCAAATCAATAAACATTATAAAATTTACTGGGATATATAGGGATTAGATTTTTTTCCTTAAAAAACAACATAAATCCCTTATAGGAAGATATTTTAAAGAATTCAGTCTCCCCAATACAAAAATGTAGTTCTTATTGATATTTTTAGCTTAAATATTTTGTATAAACAATGTTGTTACAATGAGTTATTGAATGGGTTTATCATTATCAAATGTTTTTTTATAATTTTTACTCATATTAGTATATATTTTCTAAAATAACCCAAATAGGTGGAATTCCATAATCTCTTCCATTAAAAAACATTTATATAGATCCATTTATATTCTTGAGTGAAATCTGTTGTCTTATCATAACATGACCAATTAAAGATGTGGACCCATAAAATGTTTAAAGTCCATCCATAAATATAATATTTTGGTTTCAAGTGTCTGAATGGTCTATTAAATTTAACTATTTATCTAATGGTGATATATTATAGAAAATTTCAATTGTATTTTTCAAGGAATATTGGAGGCACCTCTCTAACTTCAAGGTATGCGAAAAATCATGATTTAAAATACACAAATGTGATGTATCATGCAACATCACCAATTATTTGATATACATCAATATTTACCAAAAACATTTATAAAAAATATTCATGAATAATTATGTGGGGAGATTATTTTGTATGGTAGTTAATAATAACCAATATGGAATTGTTTCCAGTAGATATCATTGGATAGATTGTGACAAACACCATAGTGATTTACTTCCATTTTCTTATTTGTATGGGTAGTGGTTTCACAATATCCTTGGAATCCTGAGGTGTTTTTTTCATAAATTTCAATTATAAAAATACCCTAAATGTGTATTTTGGAGTCTCATTATTCATATTATCCCACTAAATGTGATTCTAATGTTATATATTATTTTAGGTTCTTCTGAAATAAATTCATAAAGATAAGATATACAGATTATAAAAAACATATTGTTAAACTATAAATTAAATAATAAAAAATCATGTTCTCAAACTTTTGAATCATTATTTATCAATTTCTAATTCATTATTCTTACTTTTATCAATTTCCCTAATCTTTTTTCATATAAAAAAATTATAATTTTACACATTATTGATTTTCTTTTGAATATTTTGTTATAAAATCATATTGTAATGGTTGGATGTCAATATTGGATTTATAATTTTATTGTTCTATACTTTTAATATCAATGAAGATGTTATATTTTTAATTATCTTCATTGACATGATAGAATATTTCTTTCCTCAAAGAGAATTCATTACAACATTCCCCTTCATAAGATAGTAATGTATCGAATAATCACAAACCATTATTAGTTCTAACAAAATATACTTATTGATGTCACAATCCTTCGTTGTTAACATATAATTATATATTTTTAATACAAACACACACACACACACACACACAAACATATATATAACTTCTCACCATTAAGAGAATTCAATTAAATATTCAATACCAATATCACCATCGCTATCTCTTGATTATTTGTTAGGTAGTTTTTCTTATGATTATAATTTTTTCAGGAGGAATAGGATATCAATTCATCATTATAATTACCTATATATTTTTAGGAATTAGTATATATCACATACCCTTATTTACTTGTGTATATCGTGACTATTGGTTATGTTATTATCCTCTTATTAAGTTCATTAAAACATAATTTTTATTCATTAGTCTGGTAAAAAATTACTCTCTTCTATATTAACATTGTTGGAGGGGTTATAAAATCATGAATAATCTAAAAGAATTAATGGTACCCATGAAATTTTAGAAAACTACTAAATTATATCACATTAATTGGTATTTTACATTATTTAATAACTATTTAATTTGATATATTTATAAATATATAGTTTTTTTGATCACCTAGCCAATTAATTTATTTATTTCATCCAAATGTCACTTTCAGTGAATTTTTAAAATGAATCATTCTCTATCAGAATCTTCAATATAATATATAGAAGATCTTCATGTCATCTATTAAAGTAAATTAGAATATATTAACCATTATAACTTAATCAAGAAAACTATTAAAGACTCAATTCATTAATATTATCAACCTAAATATGATATTTGTATATTCAAATGGAGTCACTTTAAACTCATAGATCACATATATTTTTTGGATTGGCCATGTTAACCAAATTTATATGCCTAGGTATTTAATACAAAGAATGTATGAAATCAAAAAGTCTAATTTCTATTCATTAGAGGGGATGGTGAAATGAAAACTAAAAGGTATGGGAACGTAGAAATTATGTAAACCATATATTTTCAACCAACATTAGTAAATTATAAGTATTTTTTTAATTAAATTTTTGGTAAAAGTGTGCAGGTGGAAACAATTGTGTAAATTTTATCTATAAATTAATAATAATATTCTTACCATTAGAAGATTTTGTAAAAGGTAATACATATGATTATATTGTGTCTAAACATAAGGTTTCACTTGTGAGAGTTTTGGGTGAGTTCACTATTTACTAGAATATGAAATCGAGGTATTGGAATCCTTTGACCACGTAAAGATATTCATACATTATTTGAAGTAATATGGACTCAATCACATGGAGATCAAACTATAGTGGTGATTACATTCACCAAAGGAATTATTTTATATTTACTATAGTTGAGAAATTATTTTTTATAAATAATCCATTATCATCATTATCTTTGTATTCCTTAATAAATGTTTCAAAACATTCCCTGAATGAATTGTTATTATTGATTGAACTGCGTAAAACATTTTTTATTAGTTTTTATTTCTTTTAATTCATTATTCTTCATATGTATTTTCTATATATGTTCAAAGTTTATCAATGATGTTTAATGGCTTAGGGGAAGTGTATATTCTATGTTACGATACATCACCATATGGGATCATTCCAATATGTTGTCCCCTGTTGAATGTCAATTTTTTCATCATTCAATGGTTGTACCAGAAGGTATATTTGATCCCAATAAGTTGTATAAGATATTTAGTTAAAGTTATTTATATAGTAATACATTGGTTAAGGTGTTTCATAGATGGATTTAGTAACATAACATAACTTTTTTGCAATGAAGGATATTTTTTATTAGTAGTTTCTGATCCCTAATTAATTTTCTATAATTTAGTGGGAGTTTACTATATACTGGAAATGATGAAATTTGATAAGAGTAAGGTCCAGGTGGAGAATTTTGATGAAATGGAAACTGGGTTATGGAGAATAAAGATAGAGGATATTCTACTATATGATATTCTTTTAAGGGGAACCAATATAAATGTGATGATGAAGAAATTTATGAAAGGCCAGATAAGAAATCACTGGTCTTGTTGTAGATATCATTAGTGAGAAACATGTATTATAACATATTGTAGGAAGAAACTACTTTATAAATTATGAAGACCCTTACATATATCTATAAGAAGACATAAATAATGAATAAGGTGATTTTCATGTAGTGTTTGTTCGACACAATGATTTGAGAAGTAAAACCAGTGTTAGATCAAATCAATGGATTTAAAATTATAAGAAGTTAGTTATTATAGGTGAAATTAAACTTTGGTGAATTTAAGTGGGTACTTTTTTTACTCTCATCACTCACTAAGTCAATGAATGTGATGGTTATTATGGGGATAAATTTATGTGGTAAAGATAATCTTATGTTTATAGATTCTAGGGACCTAATTTCGAAAAAATAAATTTATTAGAAAGATATAAAGTATATTTTATAAATTTATATAATATGGAAGAAAGTGGATGTTTCCAAGAACATCAAGGGAACATTAAAGGAAATTGATGTATAAGGCAGAGTAAGAGTATATTTGAAGAAAGTGGTCCCATGTATTGGGTTTTTTGGTGAAAAGGTCAAATGAAGAAATATTTAAATGATTAGAAATTGTATTTTGAAAGATACACATCCATAAGTGGACAAAAAAAGTATAGTATGGAAAGATAAGGTTGGAATACTATTGAGTTGCAGTAGCTTACTTGAGACTTCGATTATAGACATTAGAGATTCATTTCACTCAACATCTGTAACCAACACGACTCCAAGAACATTGAGCCGATGGTTACATTATTACATTGCTATAAGAAATAAGAGATCAAATAAAAAATGATTGATTTTTTTAATGTATTGGGAGACTATGTAAATACATTTTTTCCAAATTACATTGAAAAAATAAAAAAAATCTTATAAACTTCATGAAAATTATCTTATTTAATATTATTTATTTTTGAATTAATTTAAATATCCCTTATTGAAAACCTATGGATGGGGAAAAATAAAAATGTGAGCATATATACTCAGTAAGGCTATGAATAAATTAAATTATATCTAGTATTCAAAAGGCATAAATCATGTGATGATATTTTCAAAAAATATTTCAACACAATTTATTTAATTTAATATTATTTTATTTGTTAGAATAATTATTTAATTGGTAACGTTCTAATTGACGATAATTTGTTGTTAAATAATAAGGCACTTAATTATCTTTTTAATATGTGTTTTAATGTTTAATTATACTTTTTTGTTTTATTTTATAATTTAATTTTCAATAATATTTTATAATGTTAAATGAATGGTTTTTTTAATTCTTTTTTCAACTAAATTTAAATTTCCTAGGTTTTTAATTAATTAATAAATTTTAGACCAACTTGTAATCTTATTTTTTTAAATAATTTCATAAATTGTGAAAATAAATTATAATTTATTTCTTTAATAAATTTTCATCCATTCATTATTTGAATAAATATTTAATTAGATAAATAATTTTAGTATTTTGTTTTTAATGTATAATGATTTTTTTGTTTAAAAAAAGTAACGTATATGAGTTTATTTCTTTTAAATGTTTAATTTTGTTTTTGTTATGAATTGTTTAATTATGTTTTTAATATTTATAATGTTGTTTTTTAAGTGAAGTGTTTATTTTGTTATTATTGTTATATTTATTCATGTTTTCAATGTATTAAAATTTGTATTTATATTTATATTTTACTACACTTTTAAATTGACTTACATGTTTTGTCATTTTATTTTTTTGTTTAATTTATTTTGTTTTTATTTATTTATTTAATTAAATTATTCAATTATTTTGGTGTATAGATCACGTAGTGGATTTCCAAAGGAGCATCACATAAGAAAATTGAGAAAAAATGACATTGGAAATTTGAGAAGATGATCTACGTAGAAAAAATCCAATGGCTACTCACATAGCTGAATATAGTAATCCTACCATAGCCATTTTCCTTGTAGAATCATGAATCTATATAGAAATGTAGTAATTGTTTCTTGAAACCTCATGTTGTTGGTATCCGTTACTCTTCAATACACCCAGTACCTTTTCATTTTAAGAAATTTAAGTCATCATACGTGAGCATGGCCACCACTACTTTGAGATCCTCTATTTCCACTATCCAGATTTGGAACTGCCACCATCATCCATCATCACATTTTGAGAAAGAACATCTAAGCTAGATAGTGACTCAACAAATCCTTGTTGAATTATAGATATGATGTCACCACTGTGATTCCCGTCCTAAATTTGGACAATATCATGGATGAAGATAACACTAATATGTTTTAAAGATGAAACGCTACATGAATTTTTTATCCCTACCCAAAATTGAATGAAACCAGAGTTTTATAATTTTATCATGAAGATGATGAATAAGTATGTGATGACACCTCCATTTGAGGAAGATGATTAATTGAGAAACAACATTGATCCACCACCATGTTCACTGGTTTGACGCACCACCACTATTTTGAAGTATCATAAAGAATATTTGAACCCAAGCACTAATCAGATGCTATCACAGAGTTTGACATATATCATCATCACAAGGAACAACCACCACAAAGATCTATGATTCACTTTGAAGCTAATATTTTTATCGGTACTTCTTGAGAAGGTGAGACACCTCTGATGAGGATTGATGAAGCATCGAGATGCCACTTTGTTCTAAGTCCACAACTATTGTTTACGATTGAGCTTTCAGGGCAGGATTGAAAATGATAAAAATTCAAATATGGAAACATGTTTTGAGGAAACCACCGATACCATACTAGGATAAAGAGAAACTAGTAATTGAATATGAATATGAGCTGATTGAAGCTGCCAGTTCCTTGGTTTATTTGAGAGATTTTTGAAAATATCTCATGTTATGTGGATACCTCATTCCACTGATGTTATTTTTAATAAGAAGTTAAAATTGATCAAATATTGATATGAATTTAAGGTTATTTATTATCATGTGTTTATACTACTTTTGAGATCAAATCTTATTAATTTATGGAGCAAATTTTCATTTCAACAGTATGTATTTGTGGCCATGTTTCCAAATTAAAGAAAACCTATTACCTGAGATTTTCTCCATTATTTTTTTTGGACTATAAGAATGGTGAAAATACTACCATGTTACCATAAAAAATATATGAAAATATCATTATAAATATGACGAATAAGTAATCAATGAAATAAATAGTTGAATATTGGAGAAATTATTTTCAGTAGGATATGCATTATGTTATTTTTAATGTTTTTTCTAAATTCACCTGGATAGTAACTAAAGGTACAAAATTTAAAAGGGTTCAAGTGAAAACTGACATCTGAGTTTATAAGATTTAGTTGGTGATTGTTTGTGAGTAAATAAAATAATTATTGTGAGAACATAAAATGGATTCTAACATTATTAAAATTCAAGATGGATGAAGATAAAAAGAGGAAAATATTTTTAGGACATCCGAAGTAGAGCTATGGAGAGCAGAGAAGGGAGATATTTTGGTGACCTTAAAGAAGATCAATTTATAATCAAGGATTTAAAGATTGAATTATGATTACATATCATGAACATGATTGAATGAATATTTACTGGACTTAACATCTGACTTCTTATGGTGATTTTATTATGTTCTTTTATTTAAATTTCATTCAAACTATAATTTTTTTAGATTTTTGATTGTTTAAAAATCGATCGATGTTTTCAGATTTCATTTTCTGTCTTTTATTTTTATTTTATCTTATATTCATTGATTTAATTATTTGTGATCAATGTGTGTAGTTCAATGATTATGGAATGATTAGTTCGGTTTGGTGTTTGTTTCTATGATAGAGTATGGAGATCGTTGAATAATTCGTTCAGATATTAAAAAAATTAGGCTAATGAATGAGATCGTATTTGTTGACCCCAAATTTTAAAACCTAATGAGATGCATGATTTTGAGATTTAGAATTGTGCATTGAGGGATTTTATTGAATGATATATTTCAAATAAACGAATAGTGGTTGATTTAGAAGGATCACTTGGGAAGACCTATGATTGTTTTCAAACATCTCTCCACCTCACACACTTCTTTCTATCCATTCCTCAATTTTCTTTTCTTTTTAGATTATAAAATATGGATAGTTTAATTTCCATCCTAGGATCCCCCATTAAAAATTGAATATTTTAAAAAAATTAGTACAAAAAATCATGGAAAAGAAACTAATTAAATGTAGTCTCATTGGAAAACAACTCAGGTTGATGATTTACTACATTAATTAATATATTAAAAACTTTAAATTAGAAGTTAAAAAAATATAAAAAACCTAAATCTTTAATAAAATTATGGAAGAGTGAATAATTAATAAAAGTCCCATATTATAAATAGCATGAGTTTAATATATATCCAAATATAACATAAAATGTAAATAATCACATGGATAAAAATAATAGATTTAATAGTGATGGAATGTATAATACCCAACAAATAAATATTACCAAAAATTCCTTTGAAAAGAAATAATACATAACATGATTTCCTTAACAAAAAATTAATACCAAATATTGAGGATGAAACTGAGACATTATTAATAAATGGGTAGGTACACACAAAATATCCAAATATTTTTTATGAAGAGTCCTATCGATGCATCGAGGGACTAAAGAGTTTCTAGACCTACCCATAACCTAATTAAACCCAATTAATTCACTATATTAATAAAATTAATAACAATAAAATGTATAAATATATTATCCAAGTAATTAATAAACAACAATATTTTATTAAAAAATTAAATAGATGTTATTATTTTTCCCAAATAGTAAATGGAATAACATGATCATAATCAATCTAGGGAAATAACATGTGTTTTATCATTAGATAATATCCCTAGTTAAAAATAATAAACATCAAAGGATGTTCCATTTTATTTATGTAATAAATTTACTTGGAGAAAGAGTAATAAATACACATTATATTTTATATACAATTTTTAGAAATTATTTTATAAATAAAAATGAATATTTTTTTAAAAAAAACCAAACATTAGATTGTAATTTTCTTAGTGGAATCCAAAAAAGGAAATAAGAAAATTTTTTAGTACATAATTTTTTTAAAATATGATTCCATTCACATTTTATAAAAAAATTCAATGTTAATTGAAAATGACGTTAGATGTCACTTTTAAATATTATTTTCATGGTGATGTCCTGAATATTTTTGAAAAAATTATTTCAAAATAAAAAATCTTGAAAAATGTAATTTTTAAAATAAATTAGGCCGTATTCCAAAAATATGGATTCAAACATTAAAGGTATGATTCTGAATAATATTTAAATATATATTTATTGAATCCCACATTGTCAAAAGAGTAATAAGACCTCCGTTTGAGAAGAGGTAAATATAAATATGATGATAATAAGAAATACATATATATTTATTTTATGGAAATAATGAATAACATTGGTTGGATGAAAAATATAGACATTGTGGTGAAATATTCCGTGACAAAAAATGAGGGAGATAAGAAAAGAAAACCTTCAAAAAATTTTAACTTTTGATTCAAAAAACCTTGAAGATTAAAATTAAAATATAACTTTAAATAGCATTACAATAAATATAATAATGATATAATATGTTAAAGTAGTAGTATATAAACGATATAAAAGAAAATAGGTGCATAATATGAACAATATATCAATGAGGGAAATTTTGAGATGAGAATCTGTTATGCTTTGGTAACTTCAAATAAAAATACATTAAAATGGATAACATGAAATATAAATTTAAATAACATGAATAAATATATTCTTATATCAAATGGGAACTATATAAATCATATAATTTATAAAATATTCAAAATACAAAACATATGTCACATACCGGAATTTGGGATGATGAACCATGAATTTTTACTCCAAAATTTTATAAATTTTTTGGCCTTCTAAATAATAAAAATAAAAATTTTAATAACTCCTTTAAAAACCATATTTATATCTATTAACTTTTATATTAATTAATTATAATCATTTAATACTCATATATTACTCAGTTAATGTTTCTTTTCTTCACCAGATGTTAGAAATTTCGATTATTTCATATGTGTTTCAAAACAATGATGTAATTTACAAATTTTTGATAATTTTTTTTCATTTAAAAATTACTCAAGATTGTCAAATTACTTTTATTCACTGATTTATGACGTCTTTTTATAATTTATTAGAATCCATGGATAGGTTTTGCAAATATGGAATGCATGATGAACTTATTTTTGTAATTTTTGACAGATAAAGATAGTATATTAATAATGAGGGGAATTAAATATAAAATTTATAAATAATTAATAACATAATAAATATAATATTATATCATTAAATACATTCTTATAAATAGTCATTTAAGGTGATGATTGTGATGTACCGAAATCGGGTGCCACTCAAGGGTGCCCCAAGCTCGGTTACCCACATAGCCTCAAGCGCGCCTCCCCGTATGATAGAGGATACCGAATAGCTGTGAGGTATTAGTGAGTGTCTGTTAGGAGACTATTCCCCCATTAAACGAGTGTAAAAAAATCGATAAATAATTATATGTAAATATTAGAAGTATCATAATGAAGAAAACACTAGCAGCATAAGATAAAGATAAACATCCAAGAACAAAATAATATTCAAAATCTAGAAATTGAATCATATAAAAAAGTTAATGATAATTCTCTTCATGTTTCTAAAAAACTAGAAAACTTTTATAAATTTTAGTAGGCATTAAATACTATACAAAAGAAGAAAAATAATAAAAAACTCTCTAGCATGTTGAGTAATGGACATGTCATTTGTAATCAAACCCTTTCATAATGCAAGCAATCTAGATTAGGTGTCCAATGCGGGAAGATTTCTACCACATCAAACTCCTCCACATTTAAAACTTTTTTTGTCCTAAAAAAATACATGTCTTTGAATTTAAAACAAAAAGATGATTTGTGAGTTTATGTTCAAAAAGTGAATGATAAATCTTTAATACCCAGAGGAGAATGACCAAATAGTTAGTTAGGCTTTCCAAATGTGTTAAAAAATGAGGCCCCTCCTAGTTTTAGAAACCCACATGAAGTCAAAATCCTCACAAATTCATACAAATTAATGTATGTCACGCCTTATATATGTACTCAATAGCTGTCATACTTCTCTTTCCAATTCATGTTATAATTCAAGGAGTGATGAATGTTTGGATGACGTGGAACTCAAAACTTAACAAAGGTCACCTTCCATTCTCACCTTCCCCCAGGTTCCAAAAATTAAATTCCATTAATTTCATCAATTTATTGATTCAACTCAAATGAAAATTAATGATGCCAATTTCTCCCTTATTCATCTAGGTTCAAATTTCCCCACACCTTAATGAGTTTATTTTTGACAAGGGAACATTATTTTAATTATACCTAGACATATTCCATGTCCAGATCACTGTGCACAACACTTATTAAAATTAAAAATGGATTTATTTATTTAGAGAAACACACCCAATGCACCTTTTCACAGATACCCACCATGGGATCCCATTTTCCCATTTTACACCAGTTACAAAGGACGTAACTAATAATCATTTGAGTTGACTTCCTAATGTGATTTAATATTATTTAATAAAAATGTGAGTCCTATAGGATCCAGTGAGAACTTATAGTTACCCTAATTCATGATCCTTATTCCAAAAAACCTACCATGGGACACTCCCATTCTCAGTTCCTAAACTGACAGATCCATAGAGACAATGAACAAATCCACTCATCAATCACTCAAGCATAATTGTTTCTAACTAAGTGCCACTCTCAACATCCAGCAAGAATTGTTCCACTAAAATGATAGAATTGATGTACTAGTGAACCTCAAATGACCCTCTTGTGATTAAAGAATTCAATTTATTTTAAAAGTTTGATATTTTTTTTGAAAAATTGACAATTTTTTTGAAACAAACACAAACCAAAGGTTCAAGAAAGGGGAATTCGAAATGACACTAGAATGACCCCTCTCTCAAAATTTGACATCTCCCTTATCAAGAAGATGATAAATTTTAAATTTATAAAGACCCAAGATATGGAATAGTGGTTGACCTTGGGGTCAGTGTCAAATGACTAAGTGGTTGTTCTAATTTTTTTTAGTGTTTTTAAATATATTGAAAATAGAAAAATGTAAATCTTATGAAATCACTAATCAGTGTTAAAAAGCACAAAAAATGTGTGATAGTGGATGGAAAGAGGATAAAATGAGATGGAAAATTGAAAAAAAGTAGAGACATATAACAAAACCATGTAAAGAAAGCTGACACAGATACAACACAAGGCACAAAAAAACACCAAGACACAAAAGACAAAAGTTAGTGTGAACAAGGATATACCTAGGTTAATTCACCCTATACTCCCAATCCTAGATCAAATTAAAAAATTAATCAACAATTTTCATCATTTTTCAATGCATGACTGATGACTCAGATCATACACCAATATCATATAGAAATCATACACTCAAGCATCGAAGTACTTCAATACTCTAGCGTTCCTCCATGTGATGGAATAATGATTCTGGGAGAGGTTTTAGGGAAAGAGAGAGGTAGTTAACCTCCTATAACATCTCATCAAAACACACCACCTCACTTTTTAAATATTCTAAGGAGAGTGATATAATGTCATGTGCTAGCTCCACCTGTTCAAGCATTGAAAAATCATTAAAATAGTTATTACAAGAAAAATAATTAGAATGGAAATCAGAGAAAAATGATCATCAATGAAATGCCCGATGTCCTGAATCTTTTCAAGTTCCACCTCTTACTAGCCCTTGAAAAAATCTTCAGAAATTGGTTCTTGAATTTCTATCCTTGACTCAATGGGAAAATCCATATTAATGTTGGGTAACTCCAATATTTCTTTCTTCCTTTTCTTTTCTCTTTCCTTAGAAATGAATTTCCAGAATAGTGGGAATTCAGCCGGACATGACAACACTTCTCCACTGGGACTTCATTCTTCTTCTCCCATCCATCCATAGCCATCCAGGAATCTGTCGATTCTTCACCACTTCAGGGAGAAGATTCGAGGATTAGAGATGCAGATCATGATTCCATATCTCGATTCTCATGGTAGGACATCGAGCGCCCTCTAGAACCTCATCAACCATCAAGTTGTAGAATTTGGAGTTGTTTGGAGTTCATGAATGGAGATGAAATTTTTTCCCATTGCTCTATTTTATTAATTTTCCTTTATTATCAACATTGTTTTGTCTAACTCTTTTAATTGGTTGAATTTGATCATGATTCTAGGATAATATTCATTGGGGGAATAGGCTAGATGACTAGAGTTTTTGATTTCTTGTTTACACATTAATTTTCTACTAGATAAATCTCTCTATTTCTCACATATTCTGGACAATTGTTTTATTTTAAATGTCAAGTAGTATTGGAAACATGTCTTTATTGGAACCCATATCTAACTTTTTAACATGAGGATATAACGAAAATGTTAGTCAAGCTAAAGAGAGAGGGAGACTCAATCAGTTCAAATGAAAAGTTGTAATAGGTGAATTCTTATTTTGAACCATTACATGATCAAATTATTTCTACAGTTGAGATAACTATAGAGGTTATTTAGTCAAATGTAGACCAAACGTCAAATCTGGCCAACAAATTTTAATCAGATCCAGATCCTTTGATTTAAATGAATATATAAAGAAAAAACAATATGGATGCCGGCTAGTTGATTTCCCCTTTTCTATCATATTGACTACTCAGGCATGTTCCCACTATATATTGTATTCCTGTTGTTTGTACTTCCCCCTTGCACTCACCAGTTCACTTTCTCTTTCTCACACATAGAGTTTTACTCACTTATCTCTAGTACTACAATCTGATTTTTGTGGTTTTTTTATGTGGGTTTGTTTTGTTTTGTTTTTTAGTACATCACTAAGAACAAAGTTAGGTATCTATATGGTTTGACCCTATATTTCCACTATTCTAAGTAGTAAGAATGTTATAAATTTTATATTTCATCACTGTTGTGTGTGTGTATTTTTTTAATGAATTTTTATACGTATTTTTGTTTTTTAAAAAATAAAAACCACTCAGACACTTGTTACTTCCCAAGAAACGGTGCCAAAATTTGACTTCGTCCTTGTCACAAGGACGGTCAAGTTTACATTTATAAAGACCCAAGATATATAACAGTGGATAACCTCCCGGTTTCTCTCAAGGAGTCAGTGTTGAATGACTAAGTTTTCATTCCAAAAATCATTTTTTAAATATTTTTAAAATAGAAAAAGACAACTCCTATGAATTCACTAATCTGGGTTGAAAAAAGAAGAAAATGTAGAATATTGGATGAGAAGAGGAGAAATAGAGATGGAAGAGTTCAAAAACATAGAGACACATGATAAAACCAAAAAAATAAAGTAGACGAAAACACAAAATAGAGCCAGAAAAACATCAATACACAGAAGAAAAAAGTCAGTGTGAACAAGGCCAAACCCAGGTTAATTAACTCTATACTCTCTTTCCAAGATCAACTTAAGAAATTAGTCATCAATTCACATCTTCACTCAATGCATGACCGATGACTCAGATCATACACCAATATCCCCAAGAAATTAAACACTCAAGCATCGATGTTCTTAAATACTCAAGCATTCTTCCGAATTGTAAGGTGATTCACATAGCAATGTCATTCTGGAAAGAAATTTTCACAAGCCAAAATGATTCCACTAAGATCGTCACGTACCACAACCAATCTGGATTCTCAGTTAAAGGAATCATGATATGAAGGGGAGAAGAATTTATATGGGAGAGTATCAACTCGATTCAGGGCAAGTATGTGCTCGTGCACACCCCAATTCACTTTCACAGTTTACTTAGGCTAAGAATAAAATAGTGATCACATTGATGCATGGATCTATAGATTGCATCAGGTTTCTTAATATGGATCTAGCCCTGAAAGATAGATCTATATTTTTGGAGATTGAAGATCATGACACCAAACGAGGATGAATGAATGACACAAATCAAACGAAACAAACATAACAATTCTAAATAACTAAACATTCAACACTATGAGAGTATTTATAGACTCAACTTAAAACACCATAAAACAGATCATATAGATGAGATAGGGAATAGAATAGCATGGTACAATCTATAAGTCATGTGACAATCCCCCATCTATGAGATGTGGATGAAGTGCGGTTATGGATTGTGGTGGAGTCTCCTCCCCCACTTTGAATGGACCCCCAGCCCCATTGGAAGAGAGGAGTCGGGGGTTCTCTTATTCCAAAAAATGAAACAATAGTCCTAACAGTTCCTAATAGTTGCAAGTTCCACATGGCATGCTTTTATGAGCACGTCATAATATTTTTATTGAACTCTCAATGAGTGTACCTTGCCTTTTGCAACAAACTTTATACTAACAATTTTTTTTCTACGAACAACTTCTTTTATCATCGCTTATATGAGTAGCTTCCCCTACACAGAATAATAGAAAAACCAAAACAATTCAAACAAATAAAATGAAACTAAAATGACTATATATTAATATTATTACTTAAATTAGTTAATAAAAATAATTATTAATATATATATATATAACATAATGTTATTAATATTATATATATTTTAATAACTATTATATTTAATTAATACATATATTATTATGATATATAAAATCTTATATACTGTTATTAATATACATATTATTATTATTATTGTATAGTATATGATATATATAACATAATATATATATTATGTGTTAAAAGAAAATAAAATAAAAAATAAATAGAAGAAGGAAAAAATGAAGGGGTGGTCTGTTCGTGGGGAGTAGGGAAAAGAGAGGAGAAATGGGGGAGGGAATGGAGGAGTGGTGATGGAATAATGCCAGAATGGAGTGGAGGCAAGAAGATGGAGGGGTGATAGAGGCAGCATGAGGAAGGGTGGAGAGGGAGTTTGCTATGCCACCATGAGGAATGGTGGCACATTGAGTTTGGGAGCTCCTCATGGTGGTAGGGGTGTGAAAAATGGTGGGCGAAAAAATATAAAATGGTGAGATAGTCATGGTTGCAGTGAGAAAGGTTGTTGTGGAACTGTGAAGAAATATAGGAAGTAATGTGTGGAATTGTGCCACTAAAAGTATTGTTGAAGATGGAAGAGTGTAAATGGTGGGACAGTTAAGAGGAATGGTGCCACCATGAGGGGATGTAGTGGGTGGAAGAAGAAAAATCAAACGGTGCCACCATAAGGAGTAAACTGTGGCATGGTCAGGTGATGGACATGGTGAGACAATCAATAGTGGGATGTAGTGGTACTGTAAGGAAACTAATGGTGTCACCACATGGAATAGTATGTGAGACTGGTGTGGAATGGTGGTACCACAACACCTAGAAAACAGATAACAAACAATTAAATTTAAATTAAGAAATCAACAATTTAATAATACTAATAATTAAATGCATTAATAAATTAATAAATAAAATTAACCAATATAGTTAAAATAGAAAACAAATTTAAAAAGTAAGAATAAAATTAATTAACCATTATTCAAAAGAAATAATTTATCAGGGTTAAAAATTAGAATCAAATTAATTTAAAAAAATTTAAAAAATTTAAAGTCACTAAATAATCAACTAATTAGTTAAATAATTAATTGAAGAATTAATTAATGAATAAAAATATGAATTGAATAAAATTAATTTGTATAGCTAATTTAATAATTAAGAATAAAAATGATTTATTTACTTATAGTTTTAAAAAATAAATAATTAATTAATTAAGGAATTGATAAACTAACTAGAAAGAAAAATTGTAAAAATAAAAGAATAAAAAATAAAATTCAAATTCATATGAATAATTTAATTTAAGAATAATTCAAAAAAATATTGAACACTAAAAACGCAAGATTTAAACTAAAATTGATTATTTTACACACCAATCTAGAAAATAAAAACAATTATCTATTGTTTAATAAAAAAACTTTTTATTATTAGAAATTTAATAAAAAATGTAAAAAAGATATGGTAAAGAGTATAAAAACACTACCACATCAAACTCCCCACACATAAAACTTTTTTTCCCTCAAAAAGTACATGCCTTTGACATTAAAACAGAAATATGATTTGTGAGTTTCAATTCAAAAAGTGAATGATAAAACTTTAATACCCAGAGGAGAAATACTGAATAGTGAGTTAGCTCAAAATAATTATTCAAATCTCTAGATACTAATAGCTAAACACCCATGAAAGAGAAAATATTAACTTTTTACAAAAAATATGGGGACTCCCCCACACATAAAAACTACAACATGCGATAAAAATGTGATGATTAAAACATTGAAGCATTAAAAAAATACTCCCCCAGAATGTGAATCCTCTCAAATTTACCATTGTCTCGCATTTGATTTTTTTGTACATGCAATTTACCTTCTACAATTTGGCACCTACATGATGAACCAATTTAACATTAATCATCATGATTTTATAATCAAATAAAAAATCAGCTACAAAGTGTGAGTTATGGAGTTTTTATCCATTAATCTAGTGAGTTGGTCCCTTGGGGCATGAATGATAGCCACGCGGAATCCAATGCCTATTTATTGTCCTAAGAAAACAACACTCAAATTAAAACATCATGCAATAATAAATTAGAAGAAAGAAATGAAAAGGGATAATCCTGGGATAACCCCCCAGGGGGTACATTATTTTGACTGTACATAGATAGACAATTATTGAATCCATCCCAGTCTAATAGGGTATTTGGATTCTTGAATAAGAACCACCAGATGTGATTCCTTCAAACCTCAGTCACTTTCCATATTTAGAGTACCCCATGTGCATATTCAATCAAATTCCCATCCTTTTTAGTGATGTACTTCATGTTGAATTATGGGGGGATATGATGTAGAGCTACTTCCCTAATTCTTATTCTTAAGGATGAGTGTGCACAAGTTGTAATGTTGGAACAAATGGATGTGATAGTCTTTTGGTTGAATCAAATAGAAAATGTTTCTCTAGGAAAACAATTTTCGTGTCATCATCCACTTATATTCTAGTGTGTAGCTCCAAAAATTCATCTTCATAAATAAATCCCAAATTGGATGTGTCAACTAGAATTGGTAGTTCCATTAACTCTTCAGTAGAAGAAATAGAAACTTCCTCACTCTCTAGAAAATCAAAAAAGTGATATGCATCTTCAATACCTGCACATAAGGAAACACAATTAAAATCAGCTTTGATGTTATACAAGTTTAATAAAAACATGGATTCTTCCAAAAAAATTTCAATTCCCTTTATCAGTGTTGTATATTCCTCCTCATGATGGAATAGTGATCCTAAGAAAGGGTCCAGGGAAAGAGTGAGGTGGTCAACCTCTTCAAACATCTCTTCAAAACACACCACCTAACTAGATGAATCTTCTAATGAGAGTGATATAATTTCATGTACTGGATCCACCTATTCAAGCATTGAAAAATCATTAAAATAGTTATTTCAAGAAAAATCATTAGAATAGAAATCAAGTAATAAATGATCATCAAAGAAATGCCCGACATCTTGAATCTTTTCATGTTCCATATCCTTCCAACCCTTTGAAACATCTTTGGAAATTGGTTCTGGAATATCCATCCTTGAATCCATTGGAATATCCATATTAAAGTTGAGAAACTCCAAAATTTCCTTTCTTCTATTTCTTTTCTCTTTCCTTCTCAATGACTATCCAAAATATTGGGCTTTGGTGGGAGGTGGTGGTACTAAACTATCTATTTGGAAGCCTTTGACCTGATCCATGGCTTGTTACATCAAATTCATGATCTCATGAGAAACTGATGTCTCCTCATATATAAGGTATAGATGTCATATTTCATGCATCCAACATATAAATTTAGCAACAACCTACTCAGTCTCTTGAATTGGGTCAAATATTGACACTATATCATATTTGTTAGAGTTCTTCACTGTTGTGTGTGTGGAATTTTTTATGATTTTTAATAATATTTTTTGTAAAAAAAAACCACTCAGACATTTGTTTCTTCCTTGGAAACAGTTCCGAGATTTGACATCATCCTTGTCGCGAGGATGACCAGGTATACATTTATAAAACCCAAGATATAGAACAATTCCTAACATTGGGGTTGCTCTCAAGGAAGCAGTGTCAAATGACTATATGGTCCTTCTAAAAATCTTTTTGTGTTTTTAAATATTTTGAAAATAGAAAAACACAACTCCAAAGAAATCAATAATCATTGGTGAAAATCAAAAAAAAAATGTGGAACAGTGGATATACAGAGGAAAAAAAGAGATCAAAATGTGAAAAAACACAAAGACACAGGACAAGAAAAAGAACAGAAAGCAGACGCTGACATAACACAAACCAAAAAATAAACAAAAAAACACCAAAACACAGAATAAAAAAGTCAGTGTGAACAAGGAAAGACCCTGGTTAATTCACCCTCTACTCCATATCCTAGGTCAGCTTAAGAAATTAATCAAAAATTATAAACTTTTCTCATTGTATGACTGATAACATAGTATTTACCCCAATCTCTCATAGAAATTGAACAATCAAGCATCTATGTTCTTCAAAACTCATGTATTCCTTCAAACTGCAAGGTGATTCACTCAACAAAGTCATTCTGGAATGAAATTCTCACTAGCAAGAATGATTCCACTAATATTGTCACATCGCACAACCAATATTTATTCTCTGTTTGAGAAATAAAGACAGGAAGGGGAGATTAATTGAGAAAATAGAGTTGAAACCCGATTCAATACAAGTATATGCTCACACCCACCCTAATTTACATTCACAGTTTACGAAGGCTACGAATAAAATAGTGATCGCATTGATTCTCAGATCACCAGATTGCATTGGGTTTCATAAACTGGATCTAACCCCTCAAGTTATATCTCCATTTTTTGAGATTGAAGATCATGACATGAAACAAGGATAAATGAATAAACATGCAACACTATGAGAGTATTTATAGACTAAACTAAAAACACCAAAAGAAGATCATGGAGAAGAGGCGGAGTATGGAGGAGCATGGCCTCGTCTCCAAGTCATGAGACGGTCCCCTGTCCATGAGATGTGTATGGAGTGTGGTTATGGATCATGGTGGAGTCTCCTCCCCCACTTCAAAATGATTCCCCCATACCCATTGGAAGAGAGAAGTCGAGGGTTCTCTTATTCGAAAAAAATGAAACAATAGTCCTAGAAATTCCAAATAGCAGCAGGTTCCAAGTGACATGCTTTTATGAGCACATCACCATATTTTTAGTGAAATTTTAGTGAGTATACTTCACCTTTTGAAACTTACTCCATATTCCCTACATTTTTTCCATTAACATCTTCTTTTATCATCGCTTCTACAAGTAGATACCCCTGCATAAAACAACAGAAAAACCAAAACAAGTCAAATAAATAGAATGATACTAAAATGACTATATATTAATATTGTTAGTAATTTTTTTTATTAAAAATACTTATTAATATATATATATAACATAATTTTATAATTAGAAATATATGTTTTAATGACTATTATATTTAATTAATACATATATTATTATGATATATAAAAGCTTATATTCTATTATTAATATACATATTATGATAATTTTATAGTATTTTATATATATAGCATAATATATATATATATATTATGTGTTACAATAAAATAAAATAATAACTAAAAATAAGAAAGGAAAAAATGAATTGGGGGGGGGGGGGGTGGTCTTTTCGTATGGTGCATGGAGAAGAGAGGAGTAATGGGGAGGGAGTGATATAGAGGGGTGGAAATAGAACAGTGCCAGAATGGTGTGTAGGCAAGGGGATGAAGGGGTGATTGAGGCACCATGAGGAAGGCTGAAGAGGGAGTTTTATGTGACACCATGAGGAATTGTGGCACCATGAGTTCGGGCGATGCTCATGATGGCAGGGGTGGGAAAAATGGCAAGTGAAAAAAACCAAACAGTAAGATAGTCCCGGTTGCGGTGATATAGGTTGTTGTGGCACCTTGATGGAATAGAGGAAGCGGTGTGTGGAATTGTGCCACTGCAAGTATTCTTGACAAAGGGAGAGTGTAAACGGTGGTGCATTCAAGAAGAACAGTGCCACCATGAGGGGATATAGTGGGTGAAAGAAGAAAAATGAAATGGTTCCACGATAAGGAGGAAACGATGGCACAATCAGGTGATGGAAACGGTTAGACAGTCAACAGTGGGAAGCGGTGGCACCGTAAGGTAGCTAACAGTGGTACTACATGGAATAGTATGTGAGCCCGGTGTGAAAAGGTGGAACCGCAACACCTACAAAACAAACAAAAAACAATTAAATTAAATTGAAGAAATCAATAATTTAATAAAACTAAAAAATAAATACATTAATAAATTAATAAATAAAACCAACAAATATAGTTAAAACATAATAAAAATTTCCAAAGAAAGAATAAAATTAAACTAACCATTTTCCAAAAGAAATAATTTATTGGGATTAAAAATTATAAACAAATTAATTTAAAACAATATAAAATATTTAATGTCACTAATTAATTAACTAATTAGAGAAAGAATTAATTAAATAATTAATTAATTAATAAATATATTAATTGAATAAAATTAATTTGTTAAACTAATTAAATAATTAAGAATTAAAATGATTTATTTCCTTACAATTTTTAAAAAAATAAAGAATTAATGAATTAATGAATTGATAAACTGACTAGAATAATAAATTGTAAAAATAAAAGAATAAAAAATAAAATTCAAATTCCCATGAATAATTTAATTTAAGAATAATTTTAAAAAAGACAATATTAAACACTAAAAATACATGATTTAAACTAAAATTTATTATTTTACTCACTATGTTAGTAAACCACAACAATTATCAATTATTTAATAAAATACTACATTTTGGTATTAAAAATTTAATAAAAATTTTAAAACATATGTGGTAAAGAGTGTGAAAATACTACCACATCAAAACCCCCCAAACATAGAACTTTGTTTTTCCCCAAACAAGTACATGCCTTTGAATTTAAAATAGAAAAATGAATTTTGAGTTTCAGTTCAAAAATTGAATGATGAAACTTTAATCCCCAGAAAAGCAAGACCGAATAGTGAGTCAGGATTTCCAAATGTGTTAAAAAATGAGTCCATGGCTAGTTTCAAAAACCCACTAAAAGTAATAATCCTCATAAATTCATACACCGGTATGTATGTCATGCCTCTTATATGTACTCATTAACTATCCTACCACACCTTCCAATTCAATTTCTAATTCATGGAGTGATAAAAGGTTAGATGAAGTGGAACTCAAAACTTAACCAATGGCACATTGCATTCTCACCTTCCCCCATGTTCCAAAAATTAAAGTCCCTTAATTTCATCACATTATTGATTCAACTCAAATGAAAATTTACTACGTCAATTTCTCCATTCTTCATATTGGTTCAAAATTCCCCTCAAATTAATGAGTTCATTTTTTGACAAGGGCACTAAATTTTAATTATACCCATCCATATTCCATGTGTAGAGCATTGTTCGTATCACTTATTAAAATTGAAATTTGATTTATCTATTCACAGAAATGCACCCAATGAACGTTGTCTCAGATACCCATTGTGGGATCTCATTTTCCCATTTTACTCTAGTTACAAAGGTCTTAACTAATAATAATTTGAGTTAACTTCCTAAAGTGATTGAATATTATTCATTAAAAATATGAGTCCCCTAGGTTCTAGTGAGAACTTCTAGTTACTTTAAGTCATGATCCTTCTTCCAAAAAACCTATCATGTCACACTCCTATCCTTAGTTCCTAAATAGACAGATCCATAGAGGCATTGAAAAATTCCACTCATCAATCACTCAAGCTTAACAGTTTCTGACTAACTGCCAATCTAAACATCCAACAAGCAGTTATCCACTAATAGGAAAAAATTGAAGATCCAGTGAACCTCCAATGAACCTGATGTGATGAAATAATTAAAAATATTTGAAGATTTTTTTTGAAAGATTGACAATTTTTTTTAAAACAAACACAAACCAATGGTTCAGGAAAGGGGAATTTTAAATAACACTAGAATGACCCCTCTCCCCCAAAAATAAAACCCAACATTGTCCCCAATGTTAAATTAGAAGGTGTAAGACAGTTCATGTTCAAAACAGATGGAAATATCAGCTTTAAAATTATATGGAGAGGGTATAAATAAGGTTAAAAAATTTTCATTTCCAAGAAAAAAGAAAATAAAAGAAAACCACAAATAGAAAAAATAGAAGAACATAACCCCACTAAACATCACCAAAAGCTAGTTCATTTCTATTCCTAAAATGGGCATACTTTGAATTTTGAAAGAGGAGACAAATTATTTTATCAACTTAATTAAAATATTAGCATGATTAACAATGATGTAAAACAATAACATAATTAAGTTGAAAGTAGTGGGTGAAAGCATGTTTCAAAAATCAACAATGAATAATTTTTTCAACTTAGTAGATAATACTAGCTAAACACCCTTGCAAGAGAATATATTCACTTTTCATAGAAAATCAGGGACTCCCCCACACTTAAAACACAAAAGTAGGCGATAAAAATATTGATATTGAAAAATTTCATCATAAAAAATACTCCCCTGAATGTGCACCATCTCAAATTTACCATTTCCTACCTTTTATTGTTTTGTGCATGAACTTTGTTATAAGGCTCCAGCCTTAAACCTTACTTAATCTTGAGTTATTACAAGATTACACATTGAGGATCTTTTCAGGTTTAGAGTTTTAGAGAATTAGATCATAAAACTTGCATTACATTCCACATTTAAACAAAGTGGTTACATAAAAGATAGTATTCATTTTTCCAATCAATGGAAACATATTTAAAATAAAACAAGGACTCGTTCTTGAAACTTCATCGACACTATCATCATATCATGTACCCTTCCCTTGACCTGTGAAAAACATTTCAAAAACTTGGGATGAGCATAAAAAGATCAGTAAGGGATATAAAAATATGGAAAGGAAACAGGAGTACATGTATACATAAGAATGAAATCATTCTTTACCCATAAAATATAATCACTTTAACATACCTCATAAAATCATGAATAAATCATAGAAATCATAAGACATAAAGGTAACTTGAGGCATTCATAACATTCTTATGTAGGGAGTAACCCTCTTGGTTAAATTTGGAATACCCATCACAGTATATACCCTAAATCTCTTTGGAGAAACCTTAACGTTTAACCCCTTCGCGTTACCCAATGCATTGGAGAGCTATATCGGGCTCACCCACCCTTAGTTTATCATAGAACCACCCTTATTCATAACAATTCCCAAGAACCATAACATAATCGTACCACATAATACATGCATAAAGGAAACATAACATTTCCACATTTCAATCACAAGATATCAATAAAACACATTGATATAAAAAACCATATGAAAACCATTTTCATACCAAAATAAAAGAAAAGTAAAAAATGTTATTTATTTTTCTTTTAAAAATAAGGTATGGCTTGTAGAGGAAGTCGAAACTCAAATAATGGTCACGACAACGTAGAAGTCGTTGTCGCCGCATACATATGAAGAAAACATTCCCTTTTGTCATTTTGTAAAATGCTTCATATAAAAAAAGATTCCTTTTGGATAAAAGTAAAAGTAAAAGGGGTTTATAAACCGTGTAAAAGAAGGTTGTGTATAAAATAAAATATGCCTCAATTAAAGGAGATTGAGATGAAGTCCCTTACAAAGACGGTATCCTTGGTTTAAGGATAAATCAATTACATAATTATGTGTGACAAACGAATACACAAAATATAAGTGGATATTAAGTGTAAAACAATCAGAGGACATTCACACATATTCATAGAACGACATATTCAATGAGTACAAGTTTATCCCAAAGAATCAAAATTGGGTTAAGAAGTCCCCTTGCAAAAATTCGACAGCCTAACGACGTCACTTCAAAATTTAGAAAAAGAGTTGATGAGAGATAAAGAGGGTATCTCATCACTTGGAAATAAAATTTACATCAATAAGGACATAAAAGAACATATCCCAACATAATAGTATGTGAATTAAAAGACATAACAATCAATGTCTTTTAAGAAGAGGAGGGTGAAAGGTTCCCTTACCGACTTTGGTAACTTTCGAAACGTACACCACATTGAAGATGGGTCATACAATGAATATGTAAATAACCATAAATGAAATTTTAATACACAAAGAGTATAATAATGGTATGTATATACACCACTCAAAGAAAATGGTGGCAAATGTATCATAAATCTCACGGGACTAAAAATGAGATGAAAAATCCCTTACGGAAACTCGGTAGCCTAACGACGCCACTCAAAACATCCAAAATGGATTGATGAGAGAAAATAGGGTATCTCATCATGTGAAAATAAAACGTTTAGTAGGAATAATATAAAATAACATCCCAATCATAAGAAGGAAGAGCTTAAAAGGAATGACATAAAAGAGTGTACTTAAAAAGAAAGAGAGGGGTAGGATCCCTTACCTTGGGTCCGACTTGACTCGATCGTTCCCTAATGTCCTGAATAATAAACTTGAGTTAATATATACTTTCTTAAGAACCTTTTTCAAGTTAATTATTCCTTTTATATCACTTATTTCCATGTTATAAACATTATGTAATCATTTAAGTCAATACTGCTTGTTTTGTCGATATTTGGTTCTTAAGTCGAAAGTGGACTTCTTACAATTACATGTTATTCGTGTGGTCAAAGGTTCATTATATCCAGAGTGATATTCATGATTTGGATATCATATATATCATATATATCCAGAATATACATGTATTTATAATATTACATAATCATTTATGGGAAAGAAATGAAATGCACCGTTCATGGAGACGGTAAGCCGTACGTACCCATGAACGCTACTTTCATTTCTATGTCATATTAATGGGATTAAAACTAAATGAGAGGTATGTATATTTTAATTCCAGAATTATATTAATCATTTATATGTAACATAAATCATATATAATAACTTTAAATACATCCTTTATACATCCCACATATGGCATTAACGAATCAAATCACTTTGAGGGGGCGGTAGTCCGCACTTCCTAAAATGGAATTATCGTGTTTACCCACAATGGAAACCATAAAGGTATGCCACAAAAGAAAAGTACAGAAACTTAAGTGAAACATAAACATATTATATATCATATATAAATATAGTGACATCTTAATGGGCACCTTTTAAGGTGTTATATGAGTGTTGAACAATCATCGTTTCGTGAGGCATAAATTCGCCATCCACAGAAACAGTATGTTCTTTAAGAATTTTATGTAGGTGTGTGTAAGTTTAGCTCGAATGATTGTTATAAAAACATCCTAGTATATTGAAGATACTGGAGTTGTTACAAAGAAATGAATAAAAAGAGTTTAGGGGGTTGGAGAAGAAAAATAAAACAAAAGAACATAAGTGAAGACATTACCTTAAAATTGGGTAACTGTTTTTGATTTGAGCTCAAAGGCTTCCTTGGGAAGACTTCGGCCAAAAGTGAGGCTTCTAGGAGTAATATAAGGATGTGTATAGGCAAAATTAGTAGGGGTTGTCCGAGGAAAATTCTTTGGATGTGTGGGTAAGGAGGTAGAGGTGGGGGCCTTTTATAAGAGGAGAGGAGGGGCACTCTTGGAAAGTAAAGAAATGTTACTATATTTGAAAATGATTTTCGAATTTAAATGGTCCCAAATTGATATAATTCGAGGATAAGGTGATAAGTCTTCGAAATACACCAATACAATAGGTTTTGGACATGTTTAGGTCATTGATTTTACATTATCTTTTCATTTTATTTAAATCCTTTATTAATGAGGTAATCGCTGCATCATTATGATGTCATAAATAATTTTATTTATTTAATGTCTAAAAATTATAAAAAAATATCATGATGTAGGAAATATTTTTATATTTCCAATGAATATTTATAGTCAAAAATCTGACTTGTATATCCCCATGTAAAAATTATTTTAGTAAAACAACTCATGTTTGTGTCATTTTTACTTTTACATTAAATAAAAAGTTATTTATGTCATTTCCCAACCAAAGTGGCTCCATGGGGTCCCCAAGTTGACCCATGGATTGGATAGGTCGTCCATGACACATAAAATATGAGTAGGACGTGTTTCAAGCTCAACTCATATTATTAGTACATTATTTTTACATTAAACTACACTAATTACCTCTAATCGCGATTAAAAACATAAAAGCTACTATTCACCAATTTTTTTAATTCCATTGAACCAAATTTTACTTTTTAATGACAACCATGTATGTTGGATTTTTGAAATTCAAAACACAGAGCTGGAAAAGTTTCATTTAAATGAAAAATCAGTTTCTTTAACTACCACTTAGTGGATTCACTATTCATCAAAAATTGATGTTTTTCAGAACAATTCCAAAAATTCACCCTAAGCTATATTTGATATTCCAAACTCCAGAATGAAGTATATTTTAAAAAATTCAAAACATATAAGTTGCATTAATTAATTTGATAATTAATTCCCACCGTCAGAGCAAATATCGTGTTTTTATGAAACAATAAGTATCAAAAGATTAACACTAGTTTAAGTCCGATTTCAAAGGGAAATTAATTACAATGACTACTATTGGATTAAATGGTAAAAATATATTCTAATTTTACTTTAAAAACAATTCAAAAGATTTTCTAATCATATTAATAAATTAGATTAAAAATAGTTGTTGAATTAAAATACAATATTTTTACTATTCATTAAAAAATGAATTTTATCGGAATGATACCAAAAATTTACACAAAGTAAATTTTGATGTCTCGATTCTAAATAAGAATTTTATTTTGTCAAATATAGCACATAAAATTTTCAAAAAGTGGATTTAAAAGATGTTCTCTATCAAAAGGCGGTTAATCGACCTTCTAATGAATATTAGAATGTATATGCTTAAAATTGAATTCATTCACATTTTTAATCCTCTAACATTTATTGTAAAAAGTAAAAATATTTGACAAACATATATAATCATTTTGTAGTTAGTTCTGTTCATTTCCTCCATTACAACGACTAGGCGTTAAGTACCATTTAAAATAATATTATTATAGTGCAACGTAAGATTTCAAAGGAACTCGTTGTCGCGTATTGGGTACGCCATCGAGCATAGAGTTACCTTTAAAGTAATATTAATATTTCTTTCACAAATAGGGATAAATATAAAAATGTCATATTCTCTATTTACCAGGGGTGTTACATCATTCCCCCCTTTTGGGAATTGTGTCCTCAAAATTTCAAAATTGGGCTTCAAAACTCCATTGAAAGTCCCACATCAGAAAAGGAGTAAATTTAACTATCACTTTAAAAGAAAGAAAGGGAAGTACAAAGGGCAACTGAGTTAACCCATACTAGGATTCCATGTATTAAAATGTGGACAAGGAGGAAAAAACAAAGGGTCATGTTCTGATGGGGAGTGATAGTAAACATGTCTACGAGAAAGTTAACCACAAGAAAATCACAAACTTGTGATGGGTTAAACGGTATTCGATTCCCGAGTAGGAAAAGTTAATAGACAACATTTTTGTTTTATGTTTCTTTTTATTGAGGAATTTATTCATAAGGAAACATAATCACTTATCATGTTGACTTCCAGCTTTTATTATATTTCTTACACAAACTCATATTTTCTCCAAAAGATGAGTATTTAGGAAGACTTGTTCACATTAAGAGTACTATAATGAACTTTTAGAGAATAACCTAATCCACAAAACAGAACTATATACTTCCCATGTCTTTAGACTTTAACCAAAACCAAAACCAAAACCAAAATGGTTAGTACAAGATCAGATAATCCAGAAAAGGATAACCCTTTATAAAAAGAAAATCTATTCTTAATCTCCAAAATTTGTCCAACAAAACCCAAAGTTCAACGAGGACTATTTGATAAACAATTTGTCTATAAAATTCTTCAAAGTAAACCAAACTAAGATTGAAACCAAAATATTTTAAGGATTTAGTCACATAGTCTTCCAAGGTACAAATTAACTTTTACCTCTAAATAACATCAGTTCCTCTTAAATTCTCATATTTAAAAGTAATTAACCTAATCACAAATCATCGATGATAGGTTAATCATTTCCATAGATAACCCAAAATAATCATACTCTTGATTCCTAAAATCATATAACTAAAATGAATTAGTAAAACTAACCAGGGACTTCACGTAGTCCAGTGGTAGGCGATAAATACCAGTCGCACTTTGGTTATGGGTTCGATTCCCGCAGCTTTGTCCGACGCGACGGGTTGTCACACGGTCTGCGTGTTGTCCTTTTTCCAAAACAATATAATTCTTAAATCATTCCCCAAAATGAGGTAAAATCTTCAAAAATAATCATAACATATTTTAACCTCATATTTATCTCATTCCTTTCATTTTCCATCATAACATATAATAACCCATAATTACCTCAAAAGTAAGGATCATATAAACTCTAATGGTTACCTTTATAATTATTACCTGAACTTCCACATCGATTGGTCATCTCATACATGATGTATTACAGATCATACCAAGGTTCAAGTGGTTGATCATGACTCCTTGATAGTTGGTTAAGAACAACCAGGAGTTTCCTCATTGAATCCCCCATTTTATCTAGTATCTTAATCAGAGAATCACCACAGTTTCCTTCAAACCTGTTGTCTCTTTGGTGCCTGCTAGATCCATCCATTCACTAAAAATAGAAATTTCAGTGAGAGTATATCAACAAAACCATCATGTACTAATGAGGAAGTTAAACACTAAGATATACTTACTCAATCACTTTATCAAAAACTAGGACTCTTTTTGAAATCCTAACAACTATGGTAAGGTCACTTGTGCTTAGAGAATACCCTAACCTCTAAAGTTATCTAAACTTACCTCTAATACCAACTATAAGGCCCCAGCCTTAATCCTTACTAAATCATGAGTTATTACAAGATTACACATTGAGGATCTTTTCAGGTTTAGAGTTTTAGAGAATTAGATCATAAAATTTGCATTACATTCCACATTTAAACAAAGTGGTCACATAAAATATAGGATTCATTTTTCCCATCAAAGGAATGATATTTAAAATAAAACATGGATTATTTCTTGACACTTCCTTGACACTATCATCATATCATGAACCCTTCCCTTGACCTGTGAAAAACATTTCAAAAACATGGGATGAGCATAAAAAGCTCAGTAAGGGATATAAAAATATGGAAAGGAAACATGAGTACATGTATACATTAGAATGAAATCATACTTTACCCATAAAACATAATCACTTTAACATACCTCATAAAATCATGAATAAATCATAGAAATCATAAGACATAAAGGTAACTTGAGGCATTCATAACATTCTTACGTAGGGAGTAACCCTCTTGGTTATGTTTGGAATACACATCACAGTATATTCCCTAAATCTCCTCAGAGAAACCATAATGTTTAACCCCTTCATGTTACCCAATGCATTGGAGAGCTATATCAGGCTCACCCACACTTAGTTTATCACGAAACCACCCGTCTTCATAACAATTCCCCAGAACCATAACATAATCGTACCACATAATACATGCATAAAGGAAACATAACATTTCCACATTTCAATCACAGGATATCAATAAAACACATTGATATAAAAAACCTTATGAAAACCATTTTCAATACCAAAATAAAATAAAAGTAAAACATGGAATTTATTTTTCTTTTAAAAAGAAGGTATGGCTTGTAGAGGAATCTGAAACTCAAATAATGGTCACGACGGCGGAGAAGTCGTTGTCGCCGCATTCGTATGAAGAAAACATTCCCTTTTGTCATTTTGTAAAACGCTTCGTATAAAAAAAGATTCCTTTTGGATAAACGTAAAAGTCAAAGGGGTTTATACACCGTATAAAATAAGGTTGTGTATAAAATAAAATATGCCTCAATGAAAGGAGATTGAGACGAAGTCCCTTACAAAGACGATATCCTTGGTTTGAGGATAAATCAATTACATAATTATGTGTGACAAATGAATACACCAAATATAATTGGATATTAAGTGTAAAAAAATCATAGGACATTAAAACAAATTCATAGAATGACATATTCAAGGAGTACAATTTTATCCCAAAGAATCAAAATTGGGTTAAGAAGTTCCCTTGCAAAAATTCGAGAGCCTAACGGCGTCACTTCAAAATTCAGAAAAAGAGTTGATGAGAGATAAAGAGGGTATCTCATCACTTGGACATACAATTTACATCAATAATGATATAGAAGTACATAACCCAAAATAATAGTATGTTAATTAAAATACATAACAAGAGATGTCTTTTAAAAAGAGGAGGGTGAAAGGTTCCCTCACCGACTTGGGTAACTTTCGAAACGTACACCACATTGAAGAAAGGTCATACAATGAATATGTAAATACCCATAAATGATATAATATTGCAACAAAGAGTATAATATTGGTATGTACATACACAAATCAAAGAAAATGGTGGCAAATGTATCATAAATCTCATGGGACTAAAAGTGAGATAAAAAATCCCTTACGGAAACTCGGTAGCCTAATAGTGCCACTCAAAACTTCCAAAATGGACTAATGAGAGAAAATAGGGTCTTTCATCATATGAACATAAAAGGTGTAGTAGGAATAATATAAAATAACATCCCAATCATAAGAAATAATATCTTAAAAGGAATGACATAAAAGAGTGTACTTAAAAATAAAGAGAGTGGTAGGATCCCTTACCTCGGGTCAGACTTGACTCGATCGTTCTTTAACGTCCTGAATAATAAACTTGAGTTAATTTCTAATTTCTTAAGAACATTTTTCATGTTCTTTATTCTTTTTATATCACTTATTTCTATGTTATAAACTTTATGTAATCATTTACGTTAATAATGTTTGTTTTGTTGATATTTGGTTCTTAAGTCGAAAGTGGACTTCTTACAATTACATGTTGTTCGTGTGGTAAAAGGTTCATTATATCCAGAATGATATTCATGATTTGGATATCATATATATCATATATATCCAGAATATACATGTATTTATAATATTACATAATCATTTAGAGGTAAGAAATGAAATGCACCATTCATGGAGACGGTAAGCCGTACGTACGCATGAACGCTACTTTCATTTCTATGTCATATTAATGGAATTAAAACTAAATGAGAGGTATGTATATTTTAATTCCAGAATTATATTCATCATTTATATGTAGCATACATAATATATAATATCTTTAAATACATCCTTTATACATCCCACATATGGCATTAACGAATCAAATCACTTTGAGGGGGCGGTAGTCCGCACTTCCTAAAATGAAATTATCTTGTTTACTTACAATGGAAACCATAATGGTATACCTCAAAAGAAAAATACAGAAGAATAATTAAAACATAAACATATTATATATCATATATAAATATAGTGACATCTTAATGGCCACCTTTTAAGGTGTTATATGAGTGTTGAACAATCAACGTTTCGTGAGGCAGAAATTTGCCATCCATAGAAACAATATGTTCTTTAACCATTTGATGTAGGTGTGTGTAAGTGTAGCTCAAATTATTATTATAACAACATCATAGTATATTGAAGATACTTTAGTTTTTACAAAATAAATGAATAAAAAGAGTTTATGGGGTTGGAGAAGCAATATAAAACAAAAGAACACAAGTGAAGACATTACCTTAAAATCGGGTAACTCTTTTTGATTTGAGCTCAAAGGATTCCTTGGGAAGACTTCTGCCCAAAGTGAGGCTTCTATGAGTAAGAGAGGGATGTGGAGAGGCAAAATGAGCAGGGGTTGGCCGAGAAAAATTCTTTGGAAGTGTGGGTAAGAAGGTAGAGGTGGGGGCCTTTTATAAGAGGAGAGGAGGGACACTCTTGGAAAGTAAAGAAATGTTACTTTATTTGAAAATGAGTTTCGGATTTAAATGGTCCCACATTAATATAATTCAAGGATAAGGTGATAAGGTTTCTAAATCCACCAATATAATAGGTTTTGGACATGTGTAGGTCATATAATTTACATTATATTTTCATTTTATTTAAATCCATTATTAATGAGGTAATCGCCGCATCATTATGATGTCATAAATGATTTTATTTATTTAATGTCTAAAAATTATAACAAAAATATAATGATGTAGGAAATATTTATATATTTCCAATGACTATTTATAGTCAAAAAGATGACTTGTATAACCCCATGTAATAATTGTTTTAGTAAAACAACTCATGTTTGTGTCATTTTTACTTTTACATTAAATAAAAAGTTATTTATGTCATTTCCCAACCAAAGTGGCACCATGGGGTCCCCATGTTGACCCATGGATTGTATTGGTCGGCCATGACACATCCAATAAGGGTAGGACATGTGTCAAGATCATCTAATATTATTAAAACATTATTTTTACCTTAAACTACACTAATTACCTCTAATCGCGATTAAAAACTTAAAAGTTACTATTCACCAAAAAATTATTTTAATTCCATTGAACCAAATTTTACTTCTTAATTAAAACCATGTATTCCAGATTTTTGAAATTCGAAACACAGAGCTGGAAAAGTTTCATTTAAATGAAAAATCAGTTTCATTAACTACCACTTAGTGGTTTCACTATTCATAAAAAATTGATGTTTTTCAGAAAAATACCAAAAATTCCCGCTAATATATATTTGATATTCCGACTCAAAAATGAAGTCTATTTTAAAAAATTAAAAACATATAAGTTGAATCAATTAATTTAATAATTAATTCCCGCTGTCAGAGAAAATAGCGTGTTTTTATGAAACAATAAGTATTAAAAGATTGACACTAGTTTAAGTCCAATTTCAAAGTGAAATTAATTCCAATGACCACTATTGGATTAAATGGTAAAAATTAATTATAATTTTACTTTAGAAACAATTCAAAAGATAATATAATTTTATAAATAAATTAGATTAAAAAGAGGTTTTGAATTAAAATACAACATTTTTCACTATTCATTAAAAAATGAACTTTATCGGAATGATACCAAACATTTACACAAAGTTAATTTTGATGTCTCGATTCTCAAGAAGAATTTTATTTTGTCAGATATAACACATAAAATTTTTAAAAAGTGGATTTAAAAGAGGTTCTCCATCAAAAGGCAGTTAATCGACCTTCTAAAGAATATTAGAATGTTTATGCTTAAAATTGAATTCATTCACATTTTTAATCCTCTAAAATTTATTGTAAAAAGTAAAAATATTTGATAAACTTATATAATCATTTTGTAGTTAGTTCTGTTCATTCCCTCCATTACAACGGCTAGGCGTTAACTACCATTTAAAATAATATTATTATAGTGCAACGTAAGATTTCAAAGGAACTCGTTGTCGCGTATTGGGTACGCCATCGAGCATAGAGTTCCCTTTAAAGAAATATAAATATTTTTTTCACAAATAGGGATAAATATAAAAATTTCATATTCTTTATTTACCTGGGGTGTTACATCTGGCTTCTCGAGTTTGGAACCTACAAGATGAAACATTTTAATAGTATTCTTCAAGATTTTAAGTTCAAATAACAACGCATTTACAAACTGTGTGTTAGGGAGTATTTATCTTTTAATATGGTGAGTTGGTCCCTTGGGACTTTAATGATAGCCACATGGAATCTATTTCCTATTTATTTTCCTAAGAAAAAAAATCCAAATTAAAACATCATGCAAAAAGAAACTAAAGAAGGAAATAAAAGGGGATAATCCTAGGACAACCCCTAGGGGTGCTGTATTTTGACTGTCCATAGCTGGACAGTTCTTGAATCAACCCCAGGCTGATGGGGGATTTGGATTCTTACTCAAGAAATAATAAATGTGATTCCTTCCAACCTCAGTCACTTTCTATCTTCAGATTACCCTATGTTTCACTTTAATCAAATTCCCCTTCTTTTCAGTGAATTAAATCATGTTGAATGGTGGGGGGGGTATGATATGAGGGTGATTTACTACTTCTATGAGTGTGTACAAGTTGTAATATTGTAAAACTTGAATGTGACTTGTCTTCTAGTTGAATCCAATAAACCATTTTCTCTTGGAAAACAATTATCTTGTTGTCATCCACTTATATTATAGTTAACATTTCCAAAAATTCCTCTTCAAAAATAACTCCCAAATTGGATGTTTCATCTAGAAATGGAAGTTCCATTAACTCCTCAGTAGAAGTAACCACAAATTCCTCACTCTCTAAGAAATCACAAAATTGAGATGCATCTTCAAAACCAACACATGGAGAAACAGAATTAAAATCATCTTCGACGTAACACAAGTTGAATAAAAAATACGGATTCTTCCATAAAATTTTCAACTCCCTTTATCATTGTTGTTTGTTCCTTATAATGATGGAATATTGATCCTGGGAGAGGGTCTAGGGAAAGAGCGTGGTAGTCAACACTCTCCAACATCTCTTCAAAACAAACCACCTTATTTTCATAATCTTCTAAGGAGAGTGATATAATGTCAACTGATTTCTCCACCTATTGAAACATTGAAAAATAATTAAAATAGTTACTGAAAAAAAAATCATTAGAATAGAAATCATATAAAAATGATCATCAATGAAATGCCCGACATCATGAATTATTTCAAGTTACATCTTCTGCAAGCCCTTGAAAACATATACGAAAATTGGTTCTGGAATTTCCAACCTCAAAACCATGGGAAAATCCATATTAATGTTGGTAAACAACATATTTTTATTTCTTATATTTCATTTTTTCTTTCCTTCTCTATTAATTTCCATAATATTTTTATTCAGTAGGAGGTGGTGGTACTGCACTATCTTTTTGGTAGCCTTGGACCTTATCCATGGCTTGTTCCATCAATTTCATGATCTCATGAGAATAATTTATCTCCTCATCAGTAAGGTATCAATGTTATATTTCATGCATCCAACTTCGAAATTTTGGAAAAGACTGCTCAAGCTCTTGATCATGGTCAAATAGTGACACTATATCAGATTTGTTAGAGTTTATCACTATTTTATGTGTGGATTTTTTTAGGATTTTCATAATTTTATTTTGTTTTTAAAAAAGAAAAAACACTCTAACACTCGTTCCTTCCCCGAAAACAATTCCATGATTTGACGTCTTATTTTTCATAGGGATGTTCATGTTTAAATTTATAAAGACCCAAGTTATAGCATAATGGCTAACATCTAGGTCGCTCTCAAGGAAGCAGTGTCGAATAACAAAGTGTCCATTCCAAAAATATTTTTGTGTTTTTAAATATTTTGATAACATAAAAACACAACTCCTAAAAAATAACTAATCTGTGTCGAAAAACACAAAAAAATGTAGAACAGCTGATGGATAGAGGAGAAACACAGGTGGAAAAGTGAAAAAACATATGGATATAGGACAAAACCAAGAAAATAAAGTCAATGCAAACAAAAAAAACAAAAAAACACCAAGACATAGAAGAAAAACGTTAGTGTCAACAAGGACAGACCCAGGTTAATTCACCCTATACTCCCTAACATAGATAAACATAAGAAATTAATAAAAAATTCTCAACATCAATCAGTTCATGACTGATGAATGATATCATACACCAATCTCACATATAAATTAAACACTCGTGAAAAGTTGTTCTTCAATATTAAATAGTTCCTCTGAACTGAAAGGTGATTCACACACCAAAGTCATCCTAAAAGAAATCCTCACAAGCCAGAATGATTCCACTAAGATCGTCACATCACCTATCAAACCATTATTCTTAGTTTGAGAAATCAATACTAGTAGGGTAGAAGAAGTGATATGAGAGAGTAGCAAACCGATTTAGCGCAATGATGTGCTCGTGTGCACCCCAGTTCACTTTCAGAGTTTACTAAGGTTAAAAATAAAATAGTTATCACATTGATACTCAGATCTCCAGATTACATCGGGTTTCTTAACCTGGATTATTCCATGAAAATTATATCTCCATTTCTAGAGATTGAAGACCCCGATATTAAATAAAGATGAATGAACGACAAAAAAAAAACAAACATCACAATTTTAATTAACTAAATATGCAACATTACGTGAGTATTTACAGACTGATCTTAAAGAACCAAAAATAGAGAATGGAGAAGAGGTGGAGAATGGAGGATCATGGTCCTGTATCCAAGTCGCTAGATGGTCCCTAGTCCGTGATATGTGGATGAAGTGTGGTTATGGATCTTGGTGGACTCTCCTCCCCCATTTGGAAATGACGCCCCCAATCCCATTGGAAGAGAGGAGTCGGGGGTTCTCTTATTCGGAAAAATGAAACAATAGTCTTAACAATTTATAATAGTAGTAGGTTCCATATGGTGCGCTTTTAGGAGCATGTCACCAGCTTTTTAGTGAACTCTCAGTGATTACACCTCATCTTTTGCAAATATCTCCATATTCCCTACATTGTTTTTCTACAAAAAACTTCTTTTATCACCTCTTTTACAAGTAAACCACCCTACATGGAACAATAGGAAAACCAAAACAAGTCAAACAAATAAAATGAAACTAAAAATACTATATATTATTATTTCTACTTAATCTAGTTAATAAAACATTCTTATATATATATAACCTAATGTTATTATTAGTAATATATGTTTTAATAACTATTATATATAGTTAATACATATATTATTATGATATATAAATGCTTATATACTATTATTAATATATATATTTTTATTATTGTATATTATATTATATATATAACATTATTTATATATATGTTATGTGTTACAATAAAATAATAATAAAACTAAAAATAAGGAGGAAATGAAGGGGGGGTCTATTCGTGCAGTTCATGGAGAAGAGCGGAGTATGAGGGGAGGGAGTGATATAGAGGAGTGGAGGTAGAATAGTGCTAGAATGAAGTGGAGGCAAGGAGATGGAGGGGCGATAGAGGAACTGTGAAGAAGGGCGGAGAGGGAGTTAGATGTGCCACCATGAGGAATAGTGGAACCATGAGTTTGGGAGCTCCTCATGGTGGAAGTGGTGTGAAAAACAATGAGTGAATAAATAAAATAAAATGGTGAGATAGTCACGATTGTGGTGAGATAGGTTGGTGTGGCACTGTGAAGGAATAAAGGAAGCGGTGTGTGGAATTGTTCCACTTCAAGTATTGTTGATAGTGTTAGAGTTTAAATGGTGGGATAATCAAGAGGAACAATGCCATCCTGATAGGATGTAGTGGGTGGAATAAGAAAAAATATACGGTGCCACCATAAGGAGGAAACTGTGGTATAGTCAGGTGGTGGACACGGTGAGACCTTCTATAGTGGGAAACGGTTGCACCATAAGGTTGCTAATTGTGGCACCGCATGTAACAGTATGTGAGACTGGTGTGGAATAGTGGCACCTCAACACCTAAAAGACAAACAAAAAAAAATTAATTTAATTTAAGAAAACAATAATTTAATAAAACTAAAATATATATATTTTAATAAATTAATAAATAAAATTAACGAATACAGATAAAACATAAAAAAGTTAAAAATATTGAATAAAATAAATTAACCATTATTCCAAAGAAATAATTTATTGGGATTAAAAATTATTAAAAAATATTTTAAAACCATTTTAAATATTTAAATTCACTAATTAATCAACTAATTATTTAAATAATCAATTAAAAATTAATTAATGAATAAAAATATGAATTGAATAAAAATATGTAGTTAAACTAATAAAATAATTAAGAATAAAAATGATTTATTTACTTACAATTTAAAAAAATAAAAAATTAATGAATTAAAGAATTGATGAACAATCTCGAATAAAAAATTGTAAAAATAATTGAATATAATATAAAATTCAAATTCAAAGAAATAATTTAATTTAAGATTCATTAAAAAAACACAATATTGAACACTAAAAACACATGATTTAAACTAAAATTTATTATTTTACACACCATGTTAGAAAACCACAACAATTATAAAAAATTTAATAAAAAACAACATTTTGGTATTAAAAAGTTTATAAAAAATATAAAAAGGATTTGGGAAAGAGTGTGAAAAAACTGCCACACCAATTTCCCTAATCAAAACATACAATCATACAGTCTAGCCAAGTACCATTGACTACCAAATATAGTGTGAGATAAATGTTAGTTGACCACCACCAATGATGTCTATACCATCCAATAAGTATAATATAAACTTAAATAGTGTGCAGGTCCATATAAAATTAATGATTGTACAAAAAATGAAGATATCCTGATACTTGTATCAGCCTCAGCTAGTTTCTGAACATGTTAAATTTTAATTAATTATGTTCCAGTTTATGTTAATTATGTCAAGTGAGGTATAAGAATAAATGAAATCATAACATGGTAATTAATAATAAAGGATACAAGGTTTAATAAGGAATCCTATAATTATGATAATAATAATGAGGATCCAACTTAATAACATAGTAATCCAATGATAATGATAACAGTAAGTGGATCCCACGTAATAAACAAGGCTTCCTTGAACCCAGGGTTGAGCCAACTTAGTAATAACATGAGTCCTAGTAGTAAGGGGTCTGAGTGTAATCCCAGGGCACCACCCAAGGCATTCCACTATAAATAGTTCTAACTAAGTCCAAGGATCTCATCCAAGGTAAATCGAGCTAAGAATCATTGGGCTCATTAAGGTGTATCAATGGGGACACATGTATAAAGACATCAACCTATATCCAAGTAGTGTATCCAAGGAATCTTAATATCCAGAAGACTATGATCATATCATATGATGTCATGTCATGCATCCACATGTAAACAAGGAAAATGTTCCAAGGTGGGTATCCCCCTTGGATACCAGCTCATTAAATCAGAATGGATTCCTATGAGTGCTCAAGGAATTACTCTAGGAATATAATGTTTGATCAAGTCTGACCACATCTATATAGATGAAAATGTCCATATATAATAGGAACCTTATTTGTAATTAATATTTTAATTAATTCCATTTAATACTCATCCATTTTAATAATTTAACTGGTTCATTCCATTACCTTTAATTAGTGTGATAGGGTTAATAAGGACATGAATCCTTTTAGTACTTTAATTATATAATAATTGATTTGGATCTTTTTGATTCCTTCTTCTAAGAAAGGAAAGGTGTTCTATGGACATGAAACCATGTCATTAATTAAATTCAATTAGGCCAAGTGATATTTACATTATACATTATGACTATAATAGAGATTCATTTATCATATTAATACATTTAACATTAATGGTTCAAGTGGTACTATTAGGTTTTATCCATTATTAATTCATAACTCATTTAATTAAAATAAGGCTTATGAATAGCAGGGTCCATACACACACATGAATGGAGTAAGAGGTAAATCCATATGGGCTGCCAAGAAATAATTGAAGAAACACCGTACATGGAGTGGAAATAGTTGATATTTCAATCTAAAAATTTCTAATGATACTAAATAGAAATGGCTCTAGAATACGAACAAGACGAATATAATCCGGGCACACAAATTTATGAAGAAACACCTATTGAAATAATCATGTGCAAAATGATGTTAGTTTGTAAAATGGTGAGACTTGAGGTAGGATTCATAGAAAACATAATATATACTCTTAGTACTATTCTCATATAGTATCAACATTTTATTTGTCATGTACTAGATGAAATAAAAAAAAATGGGTCAACACCTTGAAAATTTGTCATAAGAGTGTGCATCTAAATAACTCCATTGAGGTTCAGAGAAATAAAAAACCACATAAGGAGTGAAGGAAATACCATCATAATTCCAACATGTCATATAGATAATAAATCGATGTTTAAATGGAGTAATTATAGTATAACATTGATTTATGTTTTTTTGTGTTCTCCAAAGAGAGAGAGAGAGGGTACGGTAAGATTATATTAAAAAAATATAAGCACTGCATCTTATCATAGAAACTAAAGTATAGTTCAGGGGCCTTCACCTAGGAAAAAACATTCACACAATTTGAATGAGACTACCCAAACCATTACACATCATGTAATTGATACACGTCGTGCATCCCATTACACAGTTTTTATTTGTTCTGTAGCCAATGTACAACCCTCATGTCTCTTCATTCAAAAAACTACCCAACCATCCCATTGACCAACTCAGGGTCTATAAATAAAATCCCAAAAATAGTTTAACTGAAAGTAAATATAATCACGACCCCATAGAAAATTGGGTTCTTATAGTCTTCCCCCCCTTAAAGAAACTCTTCCCCAAGTTCACCTTAAATGGTTGACAAAACACTATATGAGAAAAAATCCAGCCACTGAGCACATACATCGGCCTACTGCTCGGAGGTCTCATCATATAAAAAACCATGATGCCATCAAAAACATACTAATAGGACATTCTAGCCTCAGATATTCATTGTGCTTTGGTCAATGATGAGCTTCAGATAATCGTCAAAAGAATCTTAAGAATCTAACTCAACATCCTTAGAATCAAAAGTATAAGACAGGTCAGTATGGAAACAATGGAGTTATGGAAAATAGAAGATGTTATGCATGGAAGGAAACTTATCAGGTAATAGAAACCAATGGAATACTGAACTAAATCAATCTAGAATATAAAAAGTCACTTCAAAATGAATACATGGATTCCATTTCCTCTTCAATCATTTATGCCAAATCCTAGGTGATGCCTGTAGGAAAACATGATCCCCAAACTAAAACTCTAGAGATCTTCTATAGAAACTAGAATATTATTTAACTTAGGAATGATTAGTATAAAAATGATTTTTTCAGCTAAAACTACTCAAAGTCTCCAGTATGAGATGAGGACACAATGGTTTTACCTCACATCCCTCGACCCCGTACATGGGTGAACAACATGACCAATAAAAATTGACCTAAAAAGGTACCATATGAATTTTCACATGAAAATAATTATTTTAGGAAAACGTGATGATTGGGAGATGATTCTCCCAAGAACCAAAAAAATCAAGGAAGCATTCTAAAATAATTTCTTCTAAAACATGTATCATCAATTCGTACTGGCCATCGAGTGAAGGGTGAAAAGTTCTTCTTTGATGAACCTTTATACCAACAGATCTTGGTAAACCCTTCTAGAATAGTAATGTAAAACATTAATCATGATTTGAAATAATAAGAAGTGTGACCCCCTAAAGTCATATGATCTAAAAGTCATAAAATCTTCCTAGATCATCAACTTAAAAGTCTCCCAGATAGAAGGAAGTGAGATACTTTCTTCAGTAGATCAACAACTACAAAAACTATGTTAGTACCTTATGGTGACCTCGGTAAACTGACTATGAATTCCATGGTAATATCTTCCCATTTAAATTATGGGACTAAAAATGGCTGTAAAAATATAGAAAAATGCTGATTCTCCCCCTTAACATTCTTATAGGTGTAACACCTAGTGATAATACCTACTATTTAACATTTCATCTCAGGCCACAAATACTAGCATCACATATCTTGATACATCTTGGAGATTCCTGGAAGAACTTCCCACTACGAAGCATCAGAATCATGAATTAGTTTCTCTATCATATCTATAGAAACCCAGATACGCCCATGTATATGGATAATTTCATCTCTATCTATGGACCAATCCAGAGGTGAGTCCTCACCAGAAATACTCTCATAGAGAAATAATCCTGTAGGATCTAAAAAATGCATTCTCTTCACCTAAACCTGGATAGAAGATGAAACTATCAATTATAAGAGATAATAATGTTTGTGACCCTCATGAAACTCGAGATTCATCTTAGAAAAGATGGCCATTAATTTTAATTCATCACTGGCTTCCACTATGACCTGTCCCAGAGTTTTCCGACTCGATGTATCCATTACTGCATTTCCTTTTCCAATCATATAGGAATGATCAAAATTAAAGGACTGTATATAATCAACACACCTTCCCTTCTTGATATTCATTTCATGATCAGTAAATATATTTTTATGATCTTGTGGTTTGTATACACCAAAAATAACTCACCTAATAGACATTTTCTCCACCAATGTAAGGCATGGACAACTAAAGCTATCTCAAGGTTGTTTGTTGTGTAATTTCTCTCATGAGGCCTCAATTTCCATGATTTGAACATTACTATTTCCTCATACATTATCATTGCTCCCATTCCAATGTTTGATGCATAAAAAAACTATATAACATATTCCAGGATCTTGTAGAATCAGATTTGGTGAAAAGGTAAGCCTTTAATCAAGCTCCTAAAAGTATTTGTCACATGCTTCTTTCCATAGGTACATACCAATCTTCTTTGTGAGGCTAGTAATAGGTGTAGAAAATCATGATAAATCTTTTATGAAATTATTATAATATTTGGTTAGCCCAAAGAGACTCTGTATATCAAAAAAATTCTTGGGATCCTCCCAAGAAGTCTCAACACTCACCTTGTCTAGGTCAACATTTCATCTAATTCCAATATAATATGACCCAATAAGTGAACAGTTTCGATCCAGAAATTTCTCAAAGAAATCATGGAATAAATATTATACCCTCTGAGTGTATTCAGAATGATCCCAAGTTGTTTATAATGGTCTCTATGGGTGTGGGATAACCCAATATTTCATCCACAATGAACATGACAAAAGAATCCAGATAGAGATGGAAAAAATTATTCATTAAAGCCCAGAATATGGATAGAGCATTCATGTGACTGAAAGACATAACTAGGTAATCTTACATCCCATAGCTTATACTAAATGATTTATGAAGAATGTGTGAAGGCGTAACTCACACCTGATGATATCCCGATTTTAGGTAGATCCTCAAGAACACCCTATCTCTTTAGATATAGTCAAATACATCATCTATTTGATGTAGTGGAAACCAGTTCTTAACTATAAGATGGTTAAAACATATGTAATCTAGGTATAAATGAAGCACACCATCTTCCTTATTGGAAAAAAGAATGGGTGAACCCTAATTGGATGTAATAGGAAGTATAAAAACCATAGCCAATAACCCTCCAATTATCTATTAAGCTCCTGGGGCTCAGTAGGTTCGATACTATGTGGATGAATGGACAGTTGATAGACTCCTAGAATGATCTCAATTGTAAACACTCTCTATATGTTGGGTGGAAAGCAAGAAAAATCATCAGGAAAGTATGTCATTGAAATGATCTACTATGGGAGGATAATATTCCAGGTTTACTCTGTGCTCTTCCATGAAGAGACAATCATTCTAGGCGGTCACTCCACCTAACCCATGATTCTCTTGTTTGACTCTACCGGCCTATATATCCCACTCACCCTTGTGATGATACATGTTGTCCTTTGGTGATGTGAATTACACCCTTTAAGGATAGTAGTATACAATGATGTGATATTTAACCATCCAATCCATGCTGAGAATGATGTCGAGTCACATCATCTAAAGAAAAAAGATGTCTCATAATCACGGGTAACTACCTACCTCAAGGGGCATTCCCGACATTGGAATATTCCCATGTATTGTACACCTAGTGGAATATCTGGGGTCATTATACCCTAGAAATACTGAATTTATATACTAATATGTTCCATCATCGATAAGGAGAAAAATTATTGTGAAGAACCTATATCAAATAAGGAAGACACAATAGTGGAGGCTACTAGAATAATACCTCATACTGCAGATGATACTACACTCTGATCTTCTGGTATCAGGTTTAATGCTTGCATCTAGTCTAATACATGAACCTATGATACAACATGACTACCCTGAGTATAACCACTCTATTGGATCTGGTGATCAGGATTCTGGCAAACACAACCATTCTTCTTCCTCAACCACCCCTACTAGTGTTACTCCAACTCCTCACCAGATGTGGAATTAAAGATCCTTCCCCTGAAGGTCGATCTAGAGCACATCCACATCCACCTGATATAGATGGAATGTTTTGGAATACTATATGAGTATATACCATATGGTAGTGAGAATGTCACTCCATCGTATCTCTATCACACTAAGTATTTATATTCAACTATCGTCCACACTGATGACATACCATAGAGCTTCCAGTATAGGTACACTGGAATCCACTTACATGATGAGAAACCCATAGGATTCCAAACTAGCTACTAAAATAAATTACTTCATGTATTGAAATTGAACCTATGTGCACCAAATTTTAACATTCCCTTAAGTTGTGTTCATTGATAAGATATTGATTTGAAATCTTAAAAAAAGTAGGTAGGTAGAAGACATTCAACTGTGTATAGATGGAATAGCTGATCCTATCCTCAATGTGTATTGAATTCCATAGCTCATCACCATCTAAAAGTAGTATAATACACTACAACTTAGTATAACATGACGAATAATCCCTAACAAAACACCTTTCTCTAGATAAATAAAATCTCTTGATCAATTAGACCTCAATATCTGAGTAAAGAAATAATCTCATAAGTTAGTCTGAAAAACCATCCTAAAAAATTCCATGATAATGTCCGACCTAGGTAATCACATCCCACCAGCGCTTGGTTGAATCACAAAGCTTCTATTTGGGAAATTTGACCCTCTACTCTGGTGGAATTTTTATATACTCAATGATAGATAGAGTGGCCTCCATCCAATACTTTGCAGCATGTGGACCACAATACCCCAATATGGTGGGAGAATGCGTCTGTTGGAACTCACAAGTCAGATCATTCATCATACGTACTGGTCAGTGATCACCCTTCATAGACTTTATTAGCCGTATAAGTCCTTCACGTAGTTGAGAGTCGGTAATAAGTTTAGGTATAATTGGTTGTGCCTCATGTGGAACTCCTGGCATTAATACAAGCAGTTTAGGACAAACCATCTTTGGAGCATGGTTGTCCCCACCCTCCTAGAGCATGAAGCAAGGATGTTATGGTGGTATAGATTTACACATTCCAATAACATTATTCAAAAAAATATTTTAAAGTAGATAGAATTAGTAGAAGAATAAGATCATAAGTATAAGAGAAAAATACCCAAGGTACTAACCCAAATACCCACTTTTATGGATAGGCATTGGAAAATGTTATAATTTTAATTTTCAGGGGTTCTAGTATGCGAATGGGTTAGTAAAACATTACCTATTAATTTATTATAAACTTTTCTATTTTTATATGCCAAAATTTCCTTTACAGTATGATTTTTTATTTATATATATATAACTTGTTTAAATTTTTCTCCATTCCATGTGAATCAAGGACCATACAACCTATCACTGAAATTGACACCCATTCAATTTCTATTTATCTCAATTTACATTCGGTCTCAAAGTTTAATGGGTAATATGTGATGGACCATCTTGGTAAATTACACATTTCAATCCCTGAGGGCCCATAAACCTCATGAATTGATTCCGAAAGTCAGTCAATCACATCCAAAGAGCATCTCACGTAACTAAAGGTATGAAACTAACATGGGTAGAAACTATCTATTTAATATGAAGCCATCTACCTATATAGGAATAAACTAATTTGATTGGTGCTGACACATTAAAAACCCAACAACCTTCCCTATAATAGATGTCTGTGGCTCCATAATATATAATAGGCATGGATGAATCATTAATAACATATAACAAAAGAAATTAATGAAACATAATACACTTATATGTCTTGAAATATTCATGGCAGGTGAACTCTAGGGGCCTATTAGGATGCAGGTAACACTAATTCCTTTCCATTATCTCATCAGGCAAAGGATGAAAGACATACCTCAATCATAACAAGAATAATAATCATAACAAAACATGTGAATCACCCAAAAGTGAATGCATATCAACTGTTTTAATAAATATATACAACAACATACCTCTTTCTAGGAAACTCGATATTTACCTAAAACACGTGTTATCTACACCCAAGCACATCTTATAACTAATTTACAAAACATTTATAATCTACTTTATATTATCACAAAATAGTAAATCAATAAATAAAAACAAATCTCACACCACATTGAGACATCCTGAACATAGGCCCCACTCAAGGGTTCCCTGAGCCTGGTTGGCCGCATGGCCTGAAGCGTGCATCCCCCAACACCAGAGGATACAAAGTAGTAGTGAGGGCCTAGGGTGTGATTGTAGGGACCCTATTCCCTAGTTATTACAGGGTAGCACTGTGGATTTGTAATAACAAGTGAATAGGGGAAGCATTATAATGAATAAACAACTAGTTGGGGAAGATAAGGATAAACATCCAAGAACAAAATAATAATCAGAAGATGGGAACTGAATCAGATACAAAATATGATTGTAATGTATACCATGTCTCTATAAAACTAGAAATCATCTATACAAGGAATCGGGCAGTACCTTCTATACAAAAGAAGAAAAAGAATCCAAAATTATCCAAAATCCTAATAATTGGATTTATTATTTTCTACCAAGCTTTATCCAAATGTAAGAAATTCAGAATAAGTTTCCAAATCAGGATTCATTCCCTTATAAACAGATGAAATCATATAATTTGGTCGGGTCCCATCGAAGACCTTAATAGGGTGTGAGATAAATCTATATTGGCTACCACAAATGGTGTCTATTCTATGTAGCTAGTGTAATATAAACTGAAACAGTGTGCATGTCTATGTAAAAACAAATATAGTACATTTTTGTAAATACCCTGATTCATGCTTCATCTTTAGCTTGAGTTTGATCAGGTAATTATTTAATTATTTATGTTGTTGTTTATATTAATTAAGTCACGTGAGGTATAACCAACATTGACATCATAACATGGTAACTAATAATAAAGGGTACATGGCATAACAAGGAATCATGTAATGATGATAATAACAAAGGCGATCCAAGGTAATAACCAATACATCCTAGATGATGACAATAGTAAGATGATCCTTGGTAACAGCCAAGGAATCCTTAACCCCGGGGGTTCAGCCAATTTAGTAATACCATGAAGCCAAAATTTAAGGGTTCTGGTAATAATCCCAGGGAATCACTAATGTCACTCCATTATAAATAGTTCTAATCGAGTTGAAGGTAAAATGCGATAAGCATGACAAGGCCCAATGGGATGTATTCATGGTGCCACATGTTCGAAGACATAAAACTGAATCCAAGGAGTGTATCCAAGGAATCCTAATATCTGGAATATGTTGAAGGGGTTCTATGGAATCATTCTAGTAATCCTCTAGTATAAAAGGACCACGTTCAAAGGTGGGAATATCCTTTGGAAACTAGATCCTTGAATCAGAATGGATTCTTCTAAGTGCTCAAGGTATTTTTTTGGGAATCTAATGCTAGCTCAAGTATGACCACTCCTATAGAGATGAAAATGTTCATATATAATTGGAACTATATATGTAATTTATACTTTAATTAAGGTCATGTAACACTCATTCCTTTTAGTAATTCAATTTTCCTATTCCATTATCTATAATCTGTGTGATAAGTTGAAGAAGGATATGCATCCATTTAGTACATTTATTACTTAATAATTTATTAGGTTCATTCTTCTTCCTCCCATTAATCAAGGAAATGTGTTCTATGGACATGAAACTAAGTCATTAAATTATATTCAATTATGAAAAGTGATTCTTATATTATAATTTAGGATTACAATTGTGATTCATTTATCATATTAATAAAGATACCTTATAAGGGTCTAGTGGTACTATTAGGTTCTATCCATTATCAATTCATAACTAATTTAATTAAGAGAGGTATTACCACTAGCAGGGTTAATACAACCACCAGAACTATGCCAAAGGAAAACCGACATGGGCTAGAAAAGCATAATTGAAGAAACACCCTCATTAGAATAGAAGTTTTTGAGGTCTCAACCACCAATGGATTGATGATACTAAATAGAATGGTTTCTAGAATATGAGGATGATGAATATTAGAAGGGATCATTAATTTAAGAAGAAAAACTCAATGAAATCGGTGTACTCACAGTGGACATAGTTTATAAAATGATGAGACTTGAGGGATGAGTCATAAACCACCTCCCATATACCCATATTAATCTCCTCATACACTATCATCCTTTAGTTTGGTCTGAATCAGATGAAATCTATAGAATGGGTCAACACCTTGAAAATAGGTCATAACTGCAGACATATAGATAACTCAATCGAGGAGAAGAGAAACAACAAATGAAATATAAAGAGTGAAGAAAATAAAATTTTGCATCGAATGTGATAGACATATATGAAATTAGAGTCAAAATGGAGGGATGGTAGTAGAACCTATATTTAGCCTCCCTTGGATACTCTTGAATGAGAGAGATAGAGGGGAGGGTGAGCTTCTTTCTGAACAATAGAGGCCCTACCTCTTATTTAAAACTTAGAAGCTGGAAATTTACACATAGTGTAAATGATTTACATGTCATGTAATATTTTGGGACCTATCCTACTTGTGAAACCACCTACACGATGCGAGAGGGACTATCCAGACCATTACACATTGTGTAATTGATAGATGTCATGTAGTTGATACATGTCGTGTAATTGATACATGTTGTGTATCCCAATTACACTATGCATTTTGGGCATGCAACCAACTTACAGTCCTCCTGCCTCTTCTTTCCAAAAAACAACACAACCATCCCAAGAACCGAGACAAGGTATAAGTAAAAAATGAAGCAAAAAATAGTTTAACCAAAAGTTAAAAGAATCCATACCTCATAGAAAAACAGTTTCATTTAATAATGAAAAACAAGCCCCACCATTCATTGAGGTATTAGTTTGTACATAAATATGAGAAAAGTTTTAGTTTTTTTTAATGGTTAGAATGAAGGAAAAAATGATTATTACATAAAAATAATATAAATTTAGTATAAAAATAAAACCAATATAATTGTGTTAGTATAATTTGAATATATTTTTTGAGGTAGAAGAATAATGAAAATATTATGAATGAAAAAGGAGTGATAATGAGATTTTTACCAAGATTCTCCGGATGAATTATTGACACTTCTTATATTGGAATTTTTGTGAGATATTGACCTATAGAATATTAAAAATAGATCTGGTAAGGAGATTGGGTAGAATTCTATTTATCCAAGATTGTTTATATGTGAGGACAATTGGGGTGGTGAAGGTTCACCAATATAATTAAGAGGGGTAACAGTTTTGTAAATTAAATATGTTTATATTAAAGGCATGTCACATTCAAAGTTATATGGATATAAAGTGAAAATAATAGATAGGGGTAAACCATGGATGCAAGACATCATATAAACAAAAATAAAGTATTTTCAGAAATATTTATTCATTTTCTCATTGATTTGACTTTTTACCCTATTATACTTTTAACACAGAATAATAATTTTTATATTGATAAATTATTTTCATGATAAAAAATAAATATAATATGACAAGATATTTTTTATATTTTTATTACAAATAAGAGAACCATTATTAATACACAATTTATAGAGGTCATAAAAATCAATTTTTATAAAAGTACACCTAACACAATAAAAAGGGTTTTAAGAAGATATACATTTTCATGCATGAAAATTTTTTTACATCAAAATCATATGCAGTGTTGATCCTGTAACACCCCAAGCTTCTATGGTACGCTTCTCTTTGAATAATGTGATAGCGTGTGTTGTACGCAACACCGAGTTCTAACACACCATAACTAATCAAACTAGCCGTTATGAATAGTAATACCTACTTTTTGAAATTATATATATTTTATATTTGAAAATGGACCTCATTTTTGGATTCGGAATATTGAATTTAGCCTAGGGTGAAATTTTGGTACATTTCGGATAACTTTCATATTTTGATGAATAGTGAAAATTACTAAATTTTAATTAAAAACAACTTTTTTAATCAAATTAATTACTAGTGATAAATTATGAATTTGAGTGGTTTTAAAGTATATTTAGAATATATTTTTACCATTTAATATAATTTTGGTCATTGGACATAATTTTACAATTAAACCGAACATAAACAAGTGTCAATCTTTTGATAGTTATTATCTCTTAAAAACACGCTTTTTGTTTTAACAGCGGGAATTAATTTTAAATTAATTTCTGCCACTTCTGTGTTTTGAATTTAGGAAAATGGATTCCATATTTGGAATCAGGATGTCCGAATTATGTAAATAGGTAACTTTTATTTTTACACATTTTGAATAATTACTGCAGTAAATATTTTATTTACCATGGTTAAAGGGTAAATCCGGTAAATAAGGGTTAAAAAAATAATATTATAATAATACTAAATTACCCTAAAACGTGTCTTAACCCTATTGGTTGATACATGGTCGACCATGGGAATCTTTGGGTCTATTTTGGGACCCCATTGATCCACTTGTAAGTGATAATGACACTTTATTTTAATTTAGTTAAAATGAATACAAAAATGACACAAGCATATATCTTTTAGAACAACAATTTTTACATAGGGTTATATATGTTGGATTTTAGATTATAAATATTAATTAGAAAGCTAAAAGGATTTCCTACATAATGATATTTTATTTATAATTTTTAGACATTAAATAATTTATTTTATTTATGACACAATGATGATGCAGTAATTACTAAAATAGTAAAAAATTAACATAATTGATATTATAAATACCCAAATAAATATAATATGAAACTTTTAATGAATTAAACTAATTTTCTAGGCTAATATGATATATTAGGATTGATTTAATGGACTTTGTTCGAAGTAATCAATCTGTTACGAGTTTCAAAAAAATCAACTATTGAATAGTGTCAAAATTGACATAAAAGAGTTCTTAAAACAAATATTATATTATTAATTGATATTAAATTCCTAAAAATCTAAGGTTCGGCCAAGAGACTTATATTATGATAGGTTAATCATTACTGGACCACTTGGGGGTCGCTTGTATGTATATGGTAAGTCTATTAACCATATAAAATAAAAATACAAAGAGACATTGTAAAAGTGAAACTAATTAACTTAGAGTTAATACTTAAAGATAAGGTTAATATAAGTACCCAAACCTGTCTAAATTCTATTGGTTGAGTTTTTTTCGACCTATCCCCACCTTAAACTTTGAATAGTCAATTTTGGAGCCATTAGAAACCGAATATGAATTTATTATAAATTAATATTTCTAGCTTTTCCAAAGGTTCCCCTCACCCCTCTTATAAAAGGGCACTCCTCCTTCTCATTTCTTCACACCTTCAAAGCCTTTTGGTTCGGCCAAACTCTGCCCAAATAATCTCCCAACATCCCTCACTACAACATAGAGGCCTTAGTTTGATCAGAAAGCCAACCTAAGGAGCCCTTTTGATCAAATCAAAAGGAAGAACCCGAAGAAGAGGTAATGATTTCACCACCCTTTTCTAAGTTCATTTCTTCTTCCACTTCTTCTTCCTTTGTTCTTACCATTCTAAAATAATAACTCCAGTATCTCACATATACTGTGATGTTATTATAAGTATGGTACAATCATATTCAGTATTCTATCCACCCTTTGAATAACATGTCACCATACGTGCGTACGTACGGCTTACCGTCTCCACGTCGTGGTGTAATTGTTATTCAATATAATATTATTTGGATGGGTATAATAATGATGTGTAACTCATGTAAATAATAAATATAACATGTTAATGATTCTGTATATATGATATACCATTCATTTATATATTATTTTAATATCAAAAGAATGATATTGTCGCTCGTGCGTACGTACGGACTACCGTCTCCACGAACGCGATGAGATTCATTCTCCATCGTATCCATTCAAGTATAATTATCATTTTATAATTTAAAAATGATGTTTAAGAACTTGATATCATTCTGGATATGAATAAGATACAACAAACATGGCTTATGTAACAAAACATATAAAAGAAAATGAGTAAGTTAACACCCGAAACGATGATAATTCTAAGATATTATTAATAAATCAATGTTAAAAGATCATATATGATATCATATTAATATATATGATTCTTGTATAATTTAATAACAATTATTTCACCATTATACAGGAGGTTAACCTACCCCAACCAAGGAAAAGTACAAGGTAAGGGTTATTTCACAATCTCTTCATTATCCGAGGTTGTATATACGTAATAATCTACTGGGATCTCTTTATCATCCACATCCATGTTTTCTTAAAAATGTATTTCAAAACATTTTTACTATTTACAAGAATATGGGTTAAAGTCATTTATACCCTTGTTTGACTTTTTATAAGAGGTTTATAAAGGAATCTTTCCGTCGTTTTCAAAACAATGTCCTTTTTAACCTTTTCTACAGAATTGAGGTAAGAATGTTTTTTTTAACTTATACGGCGGGTGCGGTTATTTTACGCCGTTATAAAATCTTCAAAGCTTTCCTTACAAGCTTATAAGAATATTTTCAAAGAAAATGTTTTATTTTATATGGATCTTAAATGATTTCAAAATAAAAGGAGATATTTCTTTAAAAAGAATTTTGATTTCATCTATGTCAACATCCTTTGATGGATTTTAAGATTATTTGAAGTTGATTTATTATGATACAAAACTTCTATATTGTATTGAAGGTTTTGTGATATGTTTGACTGTGGATGTGCTATTTTTATACCATTCATAGTTTATTGTGAAAGTATTGACATTTCGTATGCTAGTTTTAATACGAATGTTTATGTTATGTTTAAACCTTTTCATATGGGAATGCATTGGACTTAATAAGTGACGGGTGGAGCCCGCTATAGCTCCTCGATGCATCGGTAGGTCTCATGAGACAAACTAGTGTCTTGGCACAAGGCCTTGACAAAATCTTTTTTGTAGTCTTGGCACGAGGCCTTGGCTATGTGGTTATGATAGTCTGGCATTATGCATTCCAACATTATGAAAGTGGTTATTTATTTTTGCATGTGATTATTCGATTAGTGGAATATCCATGTGAATAAGTAAATGGCATTATTTCATTTTATTTATTCCATACCATGTTGAAATTTCATGTTTAAAAGGCTTTTGTTTTAGTTATACATTGCCTTAAATGTTTATTCTTATTGATGAAAGTTTCCGCTATATTGTTATCCTTACTGGGCATTTGAGCTCACCCCTTTTCTATGTTTTATTTTTCCCAGGAAGTGAAGATGTAAGTTATGAATGACCTGCAGGGATATTATGAGGGGATTGTAGTGTGGACTGTGGAAACATTATGTTGTTGTAGTAGTTTTTGATTTTATGATGTAATGTAAAACTTATGAATATATCTAGTGTTTCCAAGGCTACTAAACCAATCGGTCTTTCGAGATTTGATCTTTCTTGTGATCATGCCAATGTTATGTAATAATGCACCGACTCTAGGAAACTAGGGTCGGGGCGTTACAGTTGGTATCAGAGGAAGTTTAGTACAAACCTTGGAAGCTAGATTTAGATAAACTCTGATTAGAGCACATAGACCTAAGATGAACTTTGAGGATTAGTATAGAAGAATTTCCTAGAATTTTGGTATTGTAGAGATTTTGTGAGTTTTCCGAGAAATACATCCCTGTCTGGATACGAGAAGGTAGAGGCGGCTCTGGCACAGATGTACCTAGGGGTAAAACCCGAAAACACCGCTTTGAGCTAGACTCGAACGGGAACTGGTGCACGACAACGGGCCTTGCTGCACTCTTGGTTACGACACTCCCGGGGGATATGCTTAGGATAACTCTCATTATCTTTACAAATCATTATGAAGGGTTTATGAGTATATACTTCCTCAAAGAAAAACATTTTTATGATTATGGATTATACCCATAAATAGTTCAATTTATGTTAAGTGTTTTATAAGTATGGGATTATGTATTTTGATTCATAAACTGATCTAGTTTATGCCATTGTTTAGAAATGGCGCCTAGTGGAAGAAATGGAAATCGTATCAATGCACGCACTCCATGTAGGGATTGCCCTCCTGCTCAAGATAATTATAGTGGGGCTAGTGATGCAACTGGTGCTGATCAGCTAATCACCGTACTGGGACAACTTACTCAGGTTATGAATAATAACCTTACCCGTATGGAGCACCCTGATCCGCAGCGTGGAGGATCAATGTTAGATCGATTCATGAGACAACAACCACCAACGTTCAATGGGAGTACAAATCCCTTAGTAGCTGAGCAATGGATATTTTCCCTAGAGAAAATATTTCAGGCTTTGGGGAGTAGTGAAAGGGAAAAAGTTACCATGGCAGTTTACCGCCTCACTGGAGATGCTGATCAATGGTGGTCATTGATTCAAAACATGAAGGAAGATGATGAAGTATCAAACATGGAATGGAGGGAGTTCAATGATCTGTTTTTAGAAAAATACTTTCCTCGCGACCATCGAGCAGATATGGAAAGGCAATTTCTGAGTCTGAGACAAAAGGAGGATGATAATGTCACAAAGTATGAGGCTAACTTTACAAGGTTAGCGAGGTATGCTGGAGATTATATTCACAACCCAAGAAGTAAGATTGATCGTTTCTCTGATGGGTTAAAACCATTTCTCCATCGAGCATTAGTCTCACAATCCTTTTCATCGTACGAAGACATTGTCTCATGTGCTATCAAGACCGAAAAGGAATTCTCTAAATCTTATGACTTTAAAGCAAAGCAAGAGAAGAAGAGACCTGCTGATCAATCTGGGAATGGAAATAAGGGGAAGAAGGGAATGGTTGAATATCCATCTTGTGGTAAGTGCGGGAAGAAACACCCCGGTGCTTGCCTGAAGGGAATGGGAGTCTGTTACAAGTGTGGTGAAAAAGGCCACCAAGCTCATGATTGCAAGGGGAAGAAGGAAGCTACCAACGTTCAGTGCTACAATTGCAGGGAGATGGGGCATTATGCAAATGCATGTCCTAAGCGTCAGGAGAACTTACCTCAGAAAAGGCCAAGGGATCAAGGCCAGGCTTATGCTATCACTACTGCAGAGGTAGAAGCTCCAAAAGACGTGGTGGCAGGTAATTTAATGGTTTCCTCAAGTTTAGCAAATGCATTATTTGATTCTGGATCATCGCATTGTTTCATATCTTCCCAGTTTGCTAAGAAAATTAGATATTTCCAATTTGATTTAATAAGGGAGTTGTCAGTTAAAACTCCTAAGGGAAGTATCGTTGCAACAAAGTTTTGTGAATCAGTCCCCATTAGAGCACATAAATTTTCTTTATCTGCTGATTTCATCGTCATACCTATGATTGAGTTTGATATAATCCTCAGTATGGACTGGCTTTCGGACTATGATGCGAAGATTTATTGTAAGAAGAAAGAGGTTACGATTCTTGATGATAATGATAAGGAGCACCTTATTTTTAGAGCAGAATCGTCACCACCTAATTCTTATTTAGATCCACCCCCTGTAGCTCAACTTAATTCAATTATCGGGGAGGAAGAGAATGAAATAACTGTCGATGAGGAAAGAAATGTTCAAATAGAGGATATACCTGTTGTGAAAGAATTTGTAGATGTATTTCCGGAAGATTTACCTGGACATCCTCCAGAACGAGAAGTTGAGTTTTCCATTGATTTGATTCCTGGATCAAGGCCTATATCGAAGACCCCTTATAGAATGGCCACTGTAGAGTTAGTCGAACTAAAGAAACAACTAGAGGAATTGAGTAATAAGGGATTTATTCGCCCTAGTGTTTCTCCATGGGGAGCCCCTGTTCTTTTTGTTAAAAAGAAAGATGGATCTATGAGGTTATGTATCGACTACAGGGAGATAAATGCTATAACGATAAAGAACAAGTATCCCCTACCTCGTATTGATGATTTATTTGACCAACTGCATGGAGCTCAATACTTTTCAAAGATTAACCTTCGATCTGGATACCATCAGTTGTGTGTGAAGAAGGAAGACATTCCGAAGACAGCATTTCGAACCAGGTACGGGCATTACGAGTTTACTGTAATGCCGTTTGGATTGACTAATGCACCCTCTGTATTCATGGATCTAATGAATAGAGTTTTCAAGAAGTATCTCGATGAATTTGTGGTGGTATTTATTGATGATATCTTGGTATACTCCAAAACCTAAAAAGATCATGAAAATCACTTGCGCATTATCTTGAAGACTCTGAGGAGGCATGAATTATATGGAAAGTTTAGCAAGTGTGAATTCTGGCTTCAGGAGATTTCTTTTCTTGGCCATATTTTCTCTAAAGATGGAATCTCTGTTGATCCTTCTAAGACCAAGGCAATCCAAGAATGGCCAGCACCTACGAGTATAACTGAGGTACGTAGTTTTATTGGTTTGGCAGGTTATTATCGACGTTTCGTCCAGAATTTTTCCCGATTGGCAAACCCATTAACGAAGCTCACACGTAAAGGGGTTAAATTTGTTTGGACAAAAGAGTGTGAAGAATGTTTCGAAAAACTGAAGAGAAGATTAATCAATGCTCCTATATTGACTCTACCATCGGGGAATGATGGGTTCGTTATTTATAGTGATTCATCGAAGAAAGGACTTGGCTGTGTCCTTATGCAGAATAATAGAGTTATTGCCTATGCATCACGACAGTTGAAAATTCATGAAAAAAACTATCCTACTCATGATCTTGAGTTAGCAGCTGTGATCTTTGCTTTGAAGATATGGAGGCACTACCTCTATGGTGAAAAATGTGAGATTTATACTGATCACAAGAGTTTGAAGTATATTTTCTCACAAAAAGAACTCAACATGAGGCAAAGGAGATGGCTTGAATTACTCAAGGATTATGATTGCACGATACACTACCACCCGGGGAAGGCAAACAAAGTAGCAGATGCTTTGAGCAGAAAAGACCATGGAGTTCTGAACATGATGAGAATTGAAAGGGACCCAATTTTCATGGATCTAGAGAAGATGGACATGGGAATAACCAGGGAAGGTGAAACATCAATGCTTTTTCAAATGGTTGCCAAACCATCTTTACTAGAAAGGATTAAGAGTTCTCAGACCAATGATGAAGAATTCCAAAAGAAGATTAAAGCTGTGAATGATGGGAGATTGAGAGACTTTGTGTATGAAGATGGAATTTTGAAATTCGGGAAGAGACTTTGTGTTCCCGATTTACCTGATCTGAAAAGGGAATTGTTGGATGATGCTCATAGTTCCAATTTCTCTATACACCCTGGGAGCACCAAAATGTATAGAGATTTGAAGGAACATTTTTGGTGGGACAACATGAAGAGGGAGATTGCTGATTTTGTGTCAAGATGTATGGTTTGTCAACAAGTGAAAGCTGGAAGGCAACAGCCTGGAGGAGTCATGCAACCTCTTCCCATACCGGAGTGGAAATGGGACAATGTTACGATGGACTTTGTCATGGGGCTACCGAAGACTCCTAGAAGGAACGATGCAATATGGGTTATTGTTGATCGTCTTACCAAGTCAGCACATTTTCTTGCTATAAGAGAAGATCTACCCCTGGAACGTCTAGCAAGACTATACATTAATGAAGTTGTGAGACTTCATGGACTTCCCCTATCGATTGTTTCTGATCGTGATCCCCGTTTTACTTCGAGATTTTGGAAAAGTCTTCAGAAATCCCTGGATACTGAACTTCATTTGAGCACTGCTTACCACCCTCAGACAGACGGACAATCAGAACGGACTATCCAGACCTTAGAAGACATGTTGAGATCTTGCTCACTTGATTTTCAGGGTATGTGGGATCAATATTTACCACTAGTAGAATTTTCCTATAACAATAGCTTCCATTCGAGTATTCAGATGGCACCATATGAAGCGTTATACGGAAAGAGATGTCGTACACCAACCTGTTGGGATGACGTTGGTGAAAGAAAACTTGTAGGCCCAGAACTGGTGGAGGAAACGGTGGAAAAGGTGAAGGTAATCCAAAATCACATTAAAGTAGCTCAAAGTAGGCAGAAGAGCTATGCCGATAATCGAAGGAAGGATTTGGAATTTCAAGTCGGTGATCATATTTTCCTGAAGGTATCTCCGTGGAAGGGAGTCATACGTTTTGGTAAGAAAGGTAAATTGAGTCCCAGGTACATCGGACCTTTCGAAATTCTAGAACGAATTGGGGCTGTAGCTTACCGATTGGCAATGCCGCCAAGTCTCTCCAAAGTTCACGATGTGTTCCACGTATCTCTGTTGAGGAAATACATGCCTGACCCAACGCATGTACTCACCTATGAGGAATTAGAACTGGAACCCGATCTTTCCTATTGTGAAGAGCCCGTCAGGATTCTTGATACAAGAGAACAAGTACTGAGAAACCGGACGACGCGTCTGGTAAAAGTTTTGTGGAGAAATCATAAGATGGAAGAGGCAACGTGGGAACCCGAGGAACTTATGATGAAGAACCACCCGAGTCTTTTTATGCAGTAATACCCTATAAATTGCGAGGACGCAATTATTTGAAGGAGGGGAGAATGTAACACCCCAAGCTTCTATGGTACGCTTCTCTTTGAATAATGTGATAGCGTGTGTTGTACGCAACACCGAGTTCTAACACACCATAACTAATCAAACTAGCCGTTATGAATAGTAATACCTACTTTTTGAAATTATATATATTTTATATTTGAAAATGGACTTCATTTTTGGATTCGGAATATCGAATTTAGCCTAGGGTGAAATTTTGGTACATTTCGGATAACTTTCATATTTTGATGAATAGTGAAAATTACTAAATTTTAATTAAAAACAACTTTTTTAATCAAATTAATTACTAGTGATAAATTATGAATTTGAGTGGTTTTAAAGTATATTTAGAATATATTTTTACCATTTAATATAATTTTGGTCATTGGACATAATTTTACAATTAAACCGAACATAAACAAGTGTCAATCTTTTGATAGTTATTATCTCTTAAAAACACGCTTTTTGTTTTAACAGCGGGAATTAATTTTAAATTAATTTCTGCCACTTCTGTGTTTTGAATTTAGGAAAATGGATTCCATATTTGGAATCAGGATGTCCAAATTATGTAAATAGGTAACTTTTATTTTTACACATTTTGAATAATTACTGCGGTAAATATTTTATTTACCATGGTTAAAGGGTAAATCCGGTAAATAAGGGTTAAAAAAATAATATTATAATAATACTAAATTACCCTAAAACGTGTCTTAACCCAATTGGTTGATACATGGTCGACCATGGGAATCTTTGGGTCTATTTTGGGACCCCATTGATCCACTTGTAAGTGATAATGACACTTTATTTTAATTTAGTTAAAATGAATACAAAAATGACACAAGCATATATCTTTTAGAACAACAATTTTTACATAGGGTTATATATGTTGGATTTTAGATTATAAATATTCATTAGAAATCTAAAAAGATTTCCTACATAATGATATTTTATTTATAATTTTTAGACATTAAATAATTTATTTTATTTATGACACAATGATGATGCAGTAATTACTAAACTAGTAAAAAATTAACATAATTGATGTTATAAATACCCAAATAAATATAATATGAAACTTTTAATGAATTAAACTAATTTTCTAGGCTAATATGATATATTAGGATTGATTTAATGGACGTTTTTCGAAGTAATCAATCTGTTATGAGTTTCACAAAAATCAACTATTGAATAGTGTCAAAATTGACATAAAAGAGTTCTTAAAACAAATATTATATTATTAATTGATATTAAATTCCTAAAAATCTAAGGTTCGGCCAAGAGACTTATATTATGATAGTTTAATCATTAATGGACCACTTGGGGGTCGCTTGTATGTATATGGTAAGTCTATTAACCATATAAAATAAAAATACAAAGAGACATTGTAAAAGTGAAACTAATTAACTTAGAGTTAATACTTAAAGATAAGGTTAATATAAGTACCCAAACCTGTCTAAATTCTATTGGTTGAGTTTGTTTCGACCTATCCCCACCTTAACCTTTGAATAGTCAATTTTTGAGCCATTAGAAACCGAATATGAATTTATTATAAATTAATATTTCTAGCTTTTCCAAAGGTGCCCCTCACCCCTCTTATAAAAGGGCACTCCTCCTTCTCATTTCTTCACACCTTCAAAGCCTTTTGGTTCGGCCAAACTCTGCCCAAATAATCTCCCAACATCCCTCACTACAACCTAGAGGCCTTAGTTTGATCAGAAAGCCAACCTAAGGAGCCCTTTTGATCAAATCAAAAGGAAGAACCCGAAGAAGAGGTAATGATTTCACCACCCTTTTCTAAGTTCATTTCTTCTTCCACTTCTTCTTCCTTTGTTCTTACCATTCTAAAATAATAACTCCAGTATCTCAAATATACTGTGATGTTATTATAAGTATGGTACAATCATATTCAGTATTCTATCCACCCTTTGAATAACATGTCACCATACGTGCGTACGTACGGCTTACCGTCTCCACGTCGTGGTGTAATTGTTATTCAATATAATATTATTTGGATGGGTATAATAATGATGTGTAACTCATGTAAATAATAAATATAACATGTTAATGATTCTGTATATATGATATACCATTCATTTATATATTATTTTAATATCAAAAGAATGATATTGTCGCTCGTGCGTACGTACGGACTACCGTCTCCACGAACGCGATGAGATTCATTCTCCATCGTATCCATTCAAGTATAATTATCATTTTATAATTTAAAAATGATGTTTAAGAACTTGATATCATTCTGGATATGAATAAGATACAACAAACATGGCTTATGTAACAAAACATATAAAAGAAAATGAGTAAGTTAACACCCGAAATGATGATAATTCTAAGATATTATTAATAAATCAATGTTAAAAGATCATATATGATATCATATTAATATATATGATTCTTGTATAATTTAATAACAATTATTTCACCATTATACAGGAGGTTAACCTACCCCAACCAAGGAAAAGTACAAGGTAAGGGTTATTTCACAATCTCTTCATTATCCGAGGTTGTATATACGTAATAATCTACTGGGATCTCTTTATCATCCACATCCATGTTTTCTTAAAAATGTATTTCAAAACATTTTTACTATTTACAAGAATATGGGTTAAAGTCATTTATACCCTTGTTTGACTTTTTATAAGAGGTTTATAAAGGAATCTTTCCGTCGTTTTCAAAACAATGTCCTTTTTAACCTTTTCTACAGAATTGAGGTAAGAATGTTTTTTTTTAACTTATACGGCGGGTGCGGTTATTTTACGCCGTTATAAAATCTTAAAAGCTTTCCTTACAAGCTTATAAGAATATTTTCAAAGAAAATGTTTTATTTTATATGGATCTTAAATGATTTCAAAATAAAAGGAGATATTTCTTTAAAAAGAATTTTGATTTCATCTATGTCAACATCCTTTGATGGATTTTAAGATTATTTGAAGTTGATTTATTATGATACAAAACTTCTATATTGTATTGAAGGTTTTGTGATATGTTTGACTGTGGATGTGCTATTTTTATACCATTCATAGTTTATTGTGAAAGTATTGACATTTCGTATGCTAGTTTTAATACGAATGTTTATGTTATGTTTAAACCTTTTCATATGGGAATGCATTGGACTTAATAAGTGACGGGTGGAGCCCGCTATAGCTCCTCGATGCATCGGTAGGTCTCATGAGACAAACTAGTGTCTTGGCACAAGGCCTTGACAAAATCTTATTTGTAGTCTTGGCACGAGGCCTTGGCTATGTGGTTATGATAGTCTGGCATTATGCATTCCAACATTATGAAAGTGGTTATTTATTTTTGCATGTGATTATTCGATTAGTGGAATATCCATGTGAATAAGTAAATGGCATTATTTCATTTTATTTATGCCATACCATGTTGAAATTTCATGTTTAAAAGGCTTTTGTTTTAGTTATACATTGCCTTAAATGTTTATTCTTATTGATGAAAGTTTCCGCTATATTGTTATCCTTACTGGGCATTTGAGCTCACCCCTTTTCTATGTTTTATTTTTCCCAGGAAGTGAAGATGTAAGTTATGAATGACCTGCAGGGATATTATGAGGGGATTGTAGTGTAGACTGCGGAAACATTATGTTGTTGTAGTAGTTTTTGATTTTATGATGTAATGTAAAACTTATGAATATATCTAGTGTTTCCAAGGCTACTAAACCAATCGGTCTTTCGAGATTTGATCTTTCTTGTGATCATGCCAATGTTATGTAATAATGCACCGACTCTAGGCAACTAGGGTCGGGGCGTTACAGATCCCATCATATTTATTGTTTTATGATTAAAAACATTGAATGACCTGAATTTAATACCAATCCAAAATCAAATGTATCATTGTACTCAATTAAAATAATAATAGTAACTTGTTCTTTTATTAGAAAAAATCATCACTTAGGATACAATATGTCAAATATTTTATAACACCCCAAGCTTCCACGATACGATTTCCTTTGAATAATAAAGTAGCGTGTGTTGTACGCAACTTCATGTTCTAACACACACACCACAACCAATCAAACTAGCCGTTATGAATAGTAATACCCACTTTTCGAAATTTTATAAATTTTATCTTTCAAAATGGACTTCATTTTTGGATTCTGAATATCAAAATTAGCATAGGGTGAAATTTTTGTATTGTTCAAAAAACTTTCAATTTTTGATGAATAGTGAAAAAACACTGAGTTATAGTTGAAAACCAAATTGTTATTTAAATAATTATTTTTTTATGTAAATTTTATTAAGGTCAAAATATATACATAATACCTATATAATTTCAATGTAATTAATTGGAGTTAGTTTAGAATAATTTTAGATATATAAAAATTTTATTGAACTTTTCACCGTCTTTTACCCACCTCCTAGGAGAATTTGGAAATTCACATAAAACCAAATTTTACCACTTCTGTGAGTGGAATATTGAAAATACGAGAGACACGATTAATATCAAGGAGTAAAATGTGATTTAATGAGATGAAGATATTTTTTGGTTAATAGTAAATTTTTTACTTTTATTTACCACAGTTAAAAGTAAATAGGGTAATTAAGGGTAAAAATGATATTAATATTACCCTAAGACATGTCCTAATTCCATTGGACAAGTGTATCTCAACCAAAAACATCCTTAGGAATAAACTATTTTCATTTAGGTCCACTTGGATTAGATTTGGACATTTATTATTATTTAACTCGAAGAAGAGTTAAAAGAGTTAAAATCAATGTTTATTTACTAAATTTTTTTTAATATAGGGTTATAAATACGTTAAATTATATTGTAAAGATTAATTAGAAAGATAAAAAGATTTCATACATAATTGTATTTTATATTTAATTTTTAGACATTAAATAATTTAATTTAGTTATGACACAATGGTGATGTAGTAATTACCTAATTAATGAAATATTAAAATAATTGATATTGAAAATATCAAAATAAATGAAATTTGATACTTTTTATTAATTGCAATAATTTTATAGGTTAATATGACATATTAGTATTGATTATATAAATTTTGATCGGTGTAATAATGCTGTTATGAATTTATCAAAAACAAAATACCCAATAGTGTCAAAATTGATATAAAAGCGTTTTTTAAAAAAATATTATATTATTAATTTATATTCAATTCCTAAAAATCTACGATTCATCCAAGAGACATATATCATAATAGTTGTATCATTAACGGACCTCTTGGGGGTCTCCTAGAGGTATATAGTAAGTTTATTAACTATATAATATAAAAATACAAAGTGACATGGTAAGTGTCAAACTAATTAACTAAGAGTTAAAACTAAAAGACAAGGTTAATATAATGATTCAAACCTATCTAAATTATATTTTTTGAGTGGTTTTAGACGCATCCCCACCTTAAACTTTAGATAATCCACTTTGGAGCCATTAGAAACCGAATATGAATTTATTATAAAATAATATTTCTAGCTTTTCCAAAGGTACCCTTCACCCCTCTTATAAAAGGGAACTCCCCCTTCTCACTAATTCACACATTCAAATCCTCTTGGATCGGAAAACCCCTGACCAAATAATCTCTAAAATTATCTCACTTCAACCTAGAGGTCTTAGTTTGATCATAAATCCAACCTAAGGAGCCCTTTTGATCAAATCAAAAGGAAGAACCCGAAGAAGAGGTAATGTTTTCACCACCCTCTTTCAAGTTCCTTTCTTCTTCAACATCTTATTTCTTTGTTATTCTCATTCTAAAATAATAACTCCAATTTATTATATATACTGTGATGTTATTATAAGTATGGTACAACCATATTTAATATTCTATCCATCCTCTGAATGACATGTCACCATACGTGCGTACGTACGGCTTACCGTCTCCACATCGTGGGGTAATTGTTATTCAATAAATTATTATTTGGATGGGTATAATAATGATGTGTAATTCATTTAAATAATAAATATAACATGAAAATTATTCTGTATATATGATATACCTTCCAATTATATATTATTTTAATATCAAAACAATGATATTGTCGCTCGTGCATACGTACGGACTACCATCTCCACGAACACGATGAGATTCATTCTCCATCGTATCCATTCAAGTATAATTATCATTTGATGAATTAAAAATAATTTTTAAAGACTTGATATAATTGTGGATATTAATAAGATACAACCTATCCATAACAAACATGTCTTATGTAACAAAACATATACGATTAAGTTAACACCCGAAACGACGATAATACTAAGATATTATTAACAAAGCAATGTTAAAAGATCATATATGATATCATATTAATGTATATGATTCTTGTATAATTTAATAACAATTATATCACCATTATATAGGTGTTTAACCTACCCCCAACCAAGGAAAAGTACAAGTTAAGGGTTTATTTCACAATCTCTTCATTATCCGAGGTTGTTTATACGTAATTATCTATTGGGACCTCTTTATCATTCAATTCCATGTTTCTTAAAAATGTACTTCAAATCATTATTAATATTTTAACGACTATGGGATAAAGTCAATTATACCATTTTTGACTTTTTATAAGAAGTTTATAAAGTAATCTTTCTGTCATTTTCCAAACAAGGTCCTTTTTAACCTTTTCGACAGAATTAAGGTAAGAATGTCTTTTTTAACTTATACGGCGGGTGCGGCTATTTTCCGACATTATAAATCTTCGAATATTCCCTTATAGGATTATAAGAATATTTTCAAAATATATGTTTTATTTTATAATTATTTGACTTTTAAATGATTTCAAAAAAAAGAGATATTTCTCTCAAATAGTTTTAATTTCATCTTTTTCAACATCCTTTGATGGATTTTAAGCTTATTTGAATTTTATTTATTATGAAAAAAAATGACGATATTGTATTGAAGGTTTTGTGATCTGTTTGACTGTGGATGTGTTATTTTTATACCATTCATGGTTTATGGAGAAAGTATTTACATTTCGTTTACTTGTTTTAATACTAATGTTTATGTTATGTTTAAACCTGTTCATATGAGGAATGAATTGGACTTAATAAGTGATGGGTGGAGCCCGCTAGATCTCCTCGATGAATCGGTATGTCTCGTGAGACAAAATAGTGCCTTGGCACAAGGCCTTGAAAAAATCTTATTTATAGTCTTGGTACGAGGCCTTGACTATGTGGTTATGATAGTCTTTCATTATCCATTCCATCAATATGAAAGTGTTTATTGATATTGCATGTGATTATTCGACTATTAGAATATCCATGTGAATAAGTATATGGAGGTATTTCATTTTATTTATACCATATTATACTGAAGTTCAAGTTTTAAGAGGATTATGTTTTAGTTATACATTGCCTTAAATGTTTATTCTTATTTATGAAAGATCCTGCTATATTGTTATCCTTACTGGGCATTTGAGCTCACCCCTTTCTATGTTTTATTTTTCTCAGGATGTGAAGAAGCATTTTATGAATGACCTGTAGGGGTAGTATTAGAGAATAAGAGTGTGGACTATGGAGACTATATTGTCTTAGTTTTCATTTTATGATGTAATGTAAACTTTATGAATGTATCTAGTTATTCCAAGGCTACTAAACTAATCGGTCTTTGAAGACTTGATCTTTCTTCTGATCATTCCAATGTTATGTAATAATTCACCGACTCTGGGTAACTGGGGTTGGGGCGTTACAGTTGGTATCAGAGGAAGTTTAGTACAATCCTTGGAAGCTAGATTTAGATAAACTCTGATTAGAGCACATAGATTTAAGATGGACTATGAGGATTAGTATAGAAGAACATCCTAGAATTTTGGTATTGTAGAGATTTTGTGAGTTTTCTGAGCAATACATCCCTGTATGGATACGAGCAGGTAGAGGTGGATCTGGCATAGATGTACCTAGGGGTAAAACCCAAAAATACTGCTTTGATCTAGACTTGAACGGGAACTGGTGCACGACAATGGGCCTTGCTGCACTCTTGGTTACGACACTCCCGAGGGAAATGCTTAGGATAACTCTCATTTTCTTTACAAATAATTATGAAGGGTTTATGAGTATATACGTCCACAAAGAAATTTTTTTTACGATTATGGATTATATCCATAAATAGTTAAATTTATGTTAAGAGTTTTATAAGTATGGAATTATGTATTTTTATTCATAAACTGATCTAGTTTATTCCATTTTTTAGAAATGGAGCCTAGTGGAAGAAATGGAAACCGTATCAATGCACGCACTCCATGTAGGCATTTCCCTCATGATCAAGATAATTATAGTGGAGTTGGTGATGAAACTAGTGCTGATCAACTAATCACCATACTGGGACAACTCACTCAGGTTATGAAAAATAACCTTACCCGTATGGAGAACCCTAATCCACAGTGTGGAGGATCAATGTTAGATCGCTTCATGAGCAGCAACCACCAACATTCAATGGGAGTACAAATCCCTTAGTAGCTGAGCAATGAATAAGTTCCCTAGAGAAAGTATTTCAGTCTTTGGGGAGTAGAGAAAGGGAAAAAGTTGTCATGGCAGTTTATTACCTCACTGGAGATGCTGATCAATGGTGGTCATTGATTCAAAAAATGAAGAAAGATAATGAGGTATCAAATATTGAATAGAGGGAGTTAAAAGAGATTTTCCTAGAAAAATACATTCCTCATGACCATCGAGTAGATATGGAAAGGCAATTTCTATATTTGAGACAAAAGGAGGATGAGAATGTCGCAAATTATGAGGCTAACTTTACAAGGTTATCAAGGTATGCTGGAGATTATATACGTAACCCAAGAAGTAAGATGTGTCATTTCTTTGATGGGTTAAAACCATTTCTCCATCGAGAATTAGTCTCATAATCCTTCTCATCGTGCAAATACATTGTCTCATGTGCTATCAAGACAGAAAAAGAATTCTCTAAGTCTTATGAATTTAAAGAAAAGAAAGAGAAGAAGAGATCTGCTGATCAATCTAAGAATGGAAATAAGGTGAATAAGGGAAAAGTGGAATATCCATCCTGCAGTAAATGTGGGAAGAAACACCCTTGTACTTGCTTAAAAGGAATGAGAGTCTGTTACAAGTGTGGTGAAAATGTCCACCAAGCTCTTGATTGCAAGGGGAAGAAGTAAGCTACTGATGTCCAATGCTACAATTGAAGGGAGATGGGACATTATGCAAATCAATGTTCTAAGCATCAGGGGAACTTACCTCAGAAAAGGCCAAGGGATCAAGACCAATATTATGCTATCACTACTAATGAGGTAGAAGCTCCAAAAGATGTGGTGGCAGGTAATTTAATGGTTTCCTCAAGTTTAAAAAATGCATTATTTGATTCTGGATCATCACATTGTTTCATATCTTCCCAGTTTTCTAAGAAAATTAGATATTTTCAATTTGATTTAACAAGGGAGTTGTAAGTTAAATCTCCTAAGGGACGTATCATTGCAACAATGTTTTGTGAATCAGTCCCCATTAGAGCACATAAATGTTCTTTATCCACTGATCTCATCGTCATACGTATGATTGATTTTGATATACTCCTTGGTATGGATTGGATTTGATACCATGATGCAAAGATTTATTTTAAAAAGAAGGAGGTTACAATTTTTGATGATGATGATAAGGATCACATTATCTTTAGAGCATAATCATCACCTCCTAATTCTTATCTAGATCCACCCCCAGTAGATCAACTAAATTTGATTATTGGGGAGGAAGAGAATGAAATTACTGTGGGTAAAAAATGGAATGTTCACATAGAGGATGTACCTATTATGAAAGAATATGTAGATGTGTTTCCGGAAGATTTACCTGGACATCCTCCAGAATGAGAAGTTGAGTTTTCCATTGATTTAATTCCTAGATCAAGGCCTTTATCGAAGACCCCTTATAGAATGTCCACTGTAGAATTAGTGGAAATAAAGAAACAACTATAAGAATTGAGTAATAAGGGATTTATTCATCCTAGTGTTTTTTCATGGGGAGCCCCTGTTCTTTTTTTTCAAAAAGAATGATGGATCTATGAGGTTATGTATCGACTACAGGGAGATCAATGCTATAACAATAAAGAACTAGTATCCAGAACCTTGCATTAATGATTTATTTGACCAACTGCATGAAGCAAAATACTTTTCAAAGATTGAACTTCGATCTCAATACCATCAGTTGCGTGTTAAGAAGGGAGACATTCCGAAGACATCATTTTGAACAAGGTACGACCATTACGAGTTTATGGTAATGCCTTTTGGGCTGACTAATTCACCCTCTGTATTCATGGATCTAATGAATAGAGTTTTCAAGGAATATCTCGATGATTTTGTGGTGGTATTTATTGATGATATCTTGGTACACTCCAAAACCTATGAAGATCATGAAAATCACTTGCGCATTATCCTGAAGACTCTACGAAGACATGAATTATATGGGATGTTTATCAAGTGTGAATTCTTGCTTCAAGAGATTTCTTTTCTTGGCCATATTGTCTCTAAAGATGGAATCTCTATTGATCCTTCTAAGAAAAAGGAAATCCAAGAATGGCCAGCACCTACAAGTATAACTGAGGTACACAGTTTTATTGGTTTTGTAGGTTATTATCGATGTTTTGTCCAGAATTTTTCCCGATTGGCTAACCCATTAACAAAGCTCATATGTTAGGGGGTTAAATTTGTTCGAAAAAAAGAGTGAATAATGTTTTAAAGAAATGAATAGAAGATTAGTCAATGCTCTGATATTGACTCTACCATCGGGGAATGATGGGTTCGTTATTTATAATGATTCATTGAAGAAAGGACTTGGTTGTATCCTTATGAATAATGATAGGGTTATTGTCTATGCATCATGACAGTTGAAAATTCAGGAGAAAAACTATCCTACTCATGATCTAGAGTTAGAAACTATGATATTTTCTTTGAAGATATGGAGGCACTACCTCTATGGTGAAAAATGTGAGATTTATACTGATCACATGTGTTTGAAGTATATTATCTCACAAAAAGAACTCAACATGAGGCAAAAGAGATGGCTTGAATTACTCAAGAATTATGATTGTATGATACACTACCACTCGGGGAAGGAAAATAAGGTGGCAGATGCTTTGAGCCGAAAAGATCATGGAGTTTTGAACAATATGAGAATTGAAAGGGATACAATTTTCATAGATCTAGTGAAGATGGACATGAGAATAACCATGGAAGGTGAAACATCAGTTCTTTTTCAAATGGTTGCCAAACCATGTTTACTATAAGGGATTAACAGTTCTCAGACCGATGATGTAGAATTTCAAAAGAAGATTAAAGCTGTGAATGATGGGAGATTGAATGACATTGGGTATGAAGATGGAATTTTGAAATTTGGTAAGAGACTTTGTGTTTCCAATATACCTGATCTAAAAATGGAATTGTTGGATGATGCTCATAGTTCCAATTTATCTATACACCCTGGGAGCACTAAAATGTATAGAGACATGAAAGAAACATTTTTGGTGGGAAAACATGAAGAGGGAGATTGCTGATTTTGTGTCAAGATTTATGGTTTGTCAACAAGTAAATGCTGGAAGGCAACAACCTAGAGGAGTCATGAAACCTCTTCCCATACCAGAGTGGAAATGGGATAACATTACGATGGAATTTGTCATGGTGCTACCAAAGACTCCTAGAAGGAATGATGAAAAATGGGTTATTGTTGATCGTCTTACCAAGTCAGCACATTTTCTTGCTATAAGAGAAGATCTACCACAAAAACGTCTAACAAGACTATATATTTATGAAGTGGTGAGACTTCATGGAGTACCCCTGTCGATTGTTTCTGATCATAATCCCCGTTTTACTTCAAGATTATGGAAGGGTCTTCAGAAATCCCTGGATACTGATCATCAATTGAGCACTACCTACCACCGTGAAATAGATGGACAATCAAAACGAACTACTCAAACATTAGAAGACATGTTGAGATCCTGCTCGCTAGACTTTCAAGGTATGTGGGATCAATATTTTCCTATGGGAGAATTTTTCTATAACAATATCTTCCATTTGAGTATTCAGATGGCACCATATGAAGCGTTATACGGAAAGAGATGTCACACACCAACCTTTTGGGATGACGTTGGTGAATGAAAACTTGTATGCCCAGAACTGGTGGAGGAAACCATGGAATTGGTAAAGGTAATCCAAAACCACATCAAAGCAGCTCAAAGTAGGCAGAAGAGCTATGCCGAAAACTGAAGGAAGGATTTGGAATTTCAGGTATGAGATCATGTTTTCTTGAATGTTTCTCCATGGAAGGGAGTTATATGTTTCATTAAGAAGGGTAAATTGAGTCCTAGGTACATCAGACCTTTCAAAATTCTAGAATGAATTGTGGCTATAGCTTACCGTTTGGCAACGCCGCCCAGTCTCTCCAAAGTTCACGATTTGTTCCACGTATCACTGTTGAGAAAATACATGCTTGACCCAACGTATGTACTCAACTATGAGGAATTTGAACTGGAACCCGATCTGTCTTATTGCAAAGAGCCTGTCAGGATTCTTGATACGAGAGAACAAGTACTGAGAAATTGGACGACTCGTCTGGTAAAAGTTTTGTGGAGAAACCATAAGATGGAAGAGGCAATGTGGTAACCTGAGGAACTTATGATGAAGAACCACCCAATTCGTTTCATGCGGTAGAATTATAGAAATTTCTAGGAAAAAATTATTTGAAGGAGGGGACAGTTTAACACCCCAAGCTTCCACGATATGCTTTCCTTTGAATAATACAGTAGCGTGTATTGTACGCAACTTCGAGTTCTAACACACACGCCACAACCAATCAAACAAGCTGTTATGAATATTAATACCCACATTTTGAAATTTTATAAATTTTATCTTTCAAAATGGACTTCATTTTTGGATTCGGTATATCAAAATTATCCTAGGGTGAAATTTTGGTATTTTTCTGAAAACATTCAATTTTTGATGAATAGTGAAAGAACACTAAGTTATAGTTTAAAACCACATTTTTATTTAAATAATTATTTATTTTATTTAAATTTAATTAAGGTCAAAATAGATACATATTAGCTATATAAGTTCAATTTAATTCATTGGAGTTAGTTTAGAATAATTTTAGATATATAAAAATTTTATTGAACTTTTCACCGTCTTTTACCCACCTCCTAGGAGAATTTGGAAATTCACATAAAACATAATTTTACCACTTCTTTGGGTGGAATTTCAAAAATCCGAGAGACACAGTAAATATCACGGAGTAAAATGTGGTTCAATGAGATGAAACTAATTTTTGGTGAATAGTAACTTTTTACTTTTATTTACCACGGTTAAAAGTAAATATGGAAATTAAGGGTAAAAATGATATTAATATTACCTGAACACATGTCCTAATTCTATTGGACAAGTGTATCTCGACCAAATACAACCTTAGGAATAAAATATTATCATTTAGGTCCACTTGGATTAGATTAGGACATTTATTATTATTTAATTGAAAGAAGAGTTAAAAGAGTTAAAATCAAAGTTTATTTAATAAAACATTTTTAATATAGGGTTATACATAAGGTAAATTCGATTGTAAATATTCATTAGAAAGATAAAAAGAGTTCCTATATAATGGTATTAAATTTATAATTTTTAGACATTAAATAAGTTAATTTATTTACGACACAATGATGATGTAGTAATTAACAAATTAATGAAATATTAAAATAATTGATATTATAAATAATTGATATTATAAATAACAAAATAAATGTAATTTAAGACTTTTTATGAATTAAACTGATTTTATAGGTTAATATTACATATTATTATTGATTATATAAATTTTTTTCTAATTAATAATGCTGTTTTGAATTTATCAAAAACAAAATACCCAATAGTTTCAAAATTGACATAAAAGAGTTTTTAAAACAAATATTATATTATTAATTTATATTCAATTTCTAAAAATCTATGCTTCATTCAAGAGACATATATCATGATAGGTGTATCATTAATAGACCACTTTGGTGTCTCTTGGAGGTATATCGTACGTTTATTAACTATATAATATAAAAATAGAAAGTGACATGGTAAGTGTCAATGTAATTAACTTAGAGTTAAAACTAAAAGATAAGGTTAATATAATGATTCAAACCTGTATAAATTATACTGGTTGAGTGGTTTTAGACCCATATCCACGTTAACCTATAAATAATACACTTTGGAGCCATTATAAACAGAATATTAATTTATTATAAAATAATATTTCTAGCTTTTCCAAAGGTGCCTCTCACCCCTCTTATAAAAGGGCACTCCCCCTTCTCACTAATTCCCACATTAAATGCCTCTTGTCTCGGCCAAACCCTGCCCAAATAATCTCTCAACTTCTCTCACTTCAACCTAGAGGAATTGTTTTGATCAGAAATCCAACCTAATGAGTCCTTTTGATCAAATCAAAAGGAAGAACCCGAAGAAGAGGTAATGTTTTCACCACCCTCTTTCATGTTCTTTTCTTCTTCAAATTCTTCTTTCTTTGTTATTACCATTCTAAAATAATAACTACAGTATATTATATATACTGTGATGTTATTATAAATATAGTACAACCATATTTAGTATTCTATCCATCCTTTGAATTACATGTCAGCATACGTGCGTACCTACGGCTTGCCGTCTCCACGTCGTACTGTAATTGTTATTAAATAAATTATTATTTGGATGGGTATAATACTTATGTGTAATTCATGTAAATAATAAGTATAAAATGATAATGATTCTTTATATATGATATAATATCCAATTATCTATTATTTTAATATCAAAAGAATGATATTGTCGCTCGTGCGTACGTACGGACTACCGTCTCCACGAATGGGATGAGATTCATTCTCCATCGTATCCATTCAAGTATAATTATCATTTTATGATTTAAAAATAATGTTTAAGGACTTGATATCATTATGGATAAGAATAAGATACAACATATCCCTAAAAAACACTTCTTATGTAACAAAACATATACGATTAAGTTAACACATGAAACGATTATAATACTACGATATTATTAACAAAGGAATGTTAAAAGATCATATATGATATCATATTAATGTATATGATTCCTGTATAATTTAATAACAAATATTTCACCATTATACAGGAGGTTAACCAACCCCCAACCAAGGAAAGGTAAAAGGTAAGGGTTTATTTCACAATCTTTTCATTATCCGAGGTTGTTTATACGTAATTATCTACTGGGACCTCTTTATCACCCACATCCATGTTTCTTAAAAATGTACATCAAATAGTTCTTACTATATTAAATACTATTGGATAAAGTCATTTATACTCTTGTTGACTTTTTAAAGAAGTTTATAAAGGAATCTTTCTATCGTTTTCCAAACAAGGTACTTTTTAGCCTTTTCGAAAGAATTAAGGTAAGAATGTATATTTTAACTTATACGGAGGGTGCCTCTATTTTCCGTCGTTATAAAATTGTCGGAGCTTCCCTTACAAGATTATAAGAATATTATCAAAGTAAATGTTTTATTTTTTAATTAAGAGACTTTTAAATGATTTTAAAAAAAGATATATTTCTCTCAAATAGTTTTGATTTCATCTATGTCAACATCCTTTGATGGATTTTAATATTATTTGAAGTTTATTTATTATGATACAAAACATAAATATTGTATTGAAGGTTTTGTGATATGTTTGACTATGGATGTGGTATTTTTCTACCATTCATGGTTTATGGAGGAATTGTTTACATTTCTTATGCTAGTTTTAATATGAATGTTTATGTTATGTTTAAACCTATTCATATGAGGAAGGAATTGGACTTAATAAGTGACAGGTGGAGCCCTCTATAGCTCCTAGAGGTATCAGTAGGTTTCATGAGACAAACTAGTGTCTTGGAACAAGGCCTTGACAAAATCATATTTGTAGTCTTGGCACGAGGCCTTGACTATGTGGTTATGATAGTCTGAAATTTTTCATTCCTTCTTTATGAATGTGGTTATTGATATTGAATGTGACTATTCTATTAGTAGAATATCTATGTGAATAAGTATATGGCATTATTTCATTTTATTTATTCCATATTATGCTGAAGTTCAAGTTTTAAAAGGCTTATTATTTAGTTATACATTGCCTTAAATGTTGATGATTATTTATGAAAGTTTCTGCTATACTGTTATCCTTACTAGGAATTTGAGCTCACCCCTTTCTATGTTTTATTTTTCCCAAGATGTGAAGAAGTATTTTATGAATGACCTGTAGGGATAGTATGAAGGAATAAGAGTGTGGACTATGGAGACTATATTGTTGTAGTTTTCGTTTTATGATGTAATGTATACTTTATGAATGTATCTAGTTTTTCCAAGGCTACTAAATTAATAGGTCTTTCAAGACTTGATCTTTCTTGTGATCATGCCAATCTTATGTAATAATGCACCGACTCTGGATAACTAGGGTCGGGGCGTAACATATTTTTTTCTAAATTCAACCTATTATTTTTAAATGATTTATTTTACATATTTAATATATATTTTGTTTTGAAAAATAAATTTCATTATTTCAATACATTTTTAATTTCATGACGATTTAATAAAAGTTACAAAATTTGTAAAAATTTTGTTTCTCAATATCACCCAAAAATAAAAAATTTCATAAAAATTAAAAAAAATCACCCTCAGGTAATTTTGACATTATAAATTTAAAAATAAATTTTATCTCATCAAAATAAAATTCCAAAAATCTTAATTTTTTTAATTAAAATAAAAAATACAGAAAAATATTTATTTTATAGAAAAAGGTCTTTTAAAATTTTAGTGTTTTTGGATTTCATTCATATCAATTACTAAATTATTGAATGTTAATATAATAGTTCCAAAATTTAAAATTTTCATGTTATAATAATTTTATTTTAAATGTTAATGATATAATTTTTTTAGGAAAAAAATTGACAAAACTGTAAAAACAAATTTGGGTTAAAAAAACAACTTTATCATTAAATGGTATTAATTATTTATCCTCTAAATTTGATAATTTTTAATTTATTACTATCTTGTTATTTAAAAAATGGTTTATTATTGTTATAATATTCTATATAATTTTCATTTTATATTCCAAGAATTGTTTTAGTTTCATGTTTTGTGGGAAATAAGATATTCATTATAATATTTATTTAAAGGGTAATATCATATTTAAATCTCAAGGTGTCACATTCTCCCCTTTTAAAATAAATTTCATCATTATAATTTTAATTACTACCCACTAATGATAAATATTTATGTCTATATATAATATAAAAAACCAAATATATTATTTCTTAGGAGATATCCACCTTACTATATTAGTTAGGACTAAAAAACTCAAATTTTACCTCGTAATAGACATATGTCTAAATTTTCATCTATCGCAACCATTTTTACCAAATTTAATTCATTAATTTCGATATAAGTGTTTTTAGAGACATAATTTCACAACTTAATTTCAATTACCGCTTTTCAAACCAAATACTAAAACAAAATTTTTTAGGATAAAAAAATATTTAAACCAATATTATAAAATACTACATGTTTCATTTTCTTTAAAACCATCATTATAAACTAAATTACATTTAGTAAAACTATTTTAGTTAGAATGAAGTTTCATCCAATTAATTTAATTAATCTCATCCCATGAAATAACTAATAAGAATTTACTATGTTTTTATAATATTGTAAACCCAATATTATGGAAACATATTCCCCCAAAAATCAAGTAAACATTTATCCCAAAAAATATAAATTCATATATAATTCAATTCCTCCTTAAATTTAAATAATATTAAAAATATATTAATATTATACTAAAATAAATTTAATCACATTTTTATCAAATCACTTTTGAATGGGTAATATTTTTGTATTCCTATCAACTTGTATTCCTAAAAAAATTAATCCATTATCTAAAAAGTCCATAATTATCTAAAAAATATTCAAATAAGAAACATATCTAAATAATGGAATACAATTTATTATATCAAAACATTTTAAAAATTGGGAGATAAAAATTCTAATGTAGGTAAATGTTATTGAGCATTCAGAGGGTTTATCGAAATTCTAATTGCAGTAATTTTCTTTCAAAATAGAGTTCCCACATTTCCTACTAAACATACTCTAATAAGAACAACAACAACTCAAACTCTAGAAAAATAAATCTAGTGTTTGTGTTATTATATTTTTATAATAAAAAATGTATAAAAGCACACAATATCCTATATTTTATCATTCTCAGAAGGCTTGAATTTTTTATTGATTTCTAAATCACAGTAGAAACTTAAAATGTAGCCATTATACTTCTTGAAAACTATCTTATTATATTTAATAAATCCTTGAATTAAGTAAAATATCCTAAATTTTTACTCAATAGGTTGGAAACAGAATAAATGGATGAACTCTAATTCCCATTAATAGAAATCATACAATTAATTCTATTATGGACAAAAAATAGAAACAATACTATAGATTTAACAATAAATAAATATTCTATATAATCATTACCATTAACATGAAATATATCAATAGACGAAAAAGGAAGGTAAAAAACTATATGGATAACAATAACTGATTTCCTCAATTTGGAATTCATAATTTCATATATCTTAATCTTCTAATCAAGTTCAAAACCAAGATATCATACTTATCATCCTGGATTCAATATAGAGACTCACATCCTGACGTATATGGACATTACATTACTTTTGCAGAATACTTAATACATAACAAAAACAGACACACAAGGACCGTAATAGTATAGTGTCTTTGGAAACTCGGAATATAATCTTCCAATCGTGGTGAATGATCTCCAAAATCTCCCATAAAGATATTTACCTTTTGATTTCTTACCTAAAACCTTTCGTTAAATCCCGGGGAGAAGAAAATATATAAAGGGTGAGCTCAAATGCTTCGTAAGGGTATGCATGGAGAAGATAAAACAAATCATATACATTTGAACATAAAAAAACACGAACATAATGCTTAAACATCAAAATATTGAGCAATGACAAAACATGGAAGTACATAAGGAATAGATCATAAAAAAAATTAATAATGACAAAATATCATGGTAACAAAACATGTAATTTTAGCAACCATTAAGCACATGTTATGATTTCCATAGTAGCCAAGGCATTGTTGCCAAGACCATCTTAGTGGACAAAGTCCTTTACTGAACCGAGTTTACTTGTTGTTCCAGCCCTGTATTACTGAACCAAATTTACTTACCATTCCAGCCATGACTATCTCATGAGATATAAATCTTTACCCAATGCATTGGAGGGAGATATAGGTCCCACCTATCTCATTATAAAATCATTATTATGCGTTCCACATCATAAACATAAATCCTCCATCATAACCCAAAGAATAAAATGGGTTTCATAAACTTCTTCCCATCATAACATAATCCATATAAAACAAATTTATATCATTTCATAATAAGAAAATTGAAACCATGTGAATCATAGAGAAATTATTCTTGAAACATAATCATACTAAATAATGCCATCTTATATGGAAAATAGTTTTGACAAAACACTTGAAATGAATTCTTGATGAAAATATCCTTTCTTCTTGAAAATAATTTTATTTTCACAAAATGCCATTAAATTTTAAAATAAAAGGATTTTGTTGAAAATAATCATAAAATACTATAGAGTAAGCTTCATGAATAAAAAGTGTTATGAAACCGTTAAAATTCATTCATTCCGTATAAGTTAAAAAAACATTCTTCTCATACTTTTGCTGGAAAAGTCAAAAAGTATCCCGTAAAAGAAAGATTCCTTACATACCATGTAGTAAAAGTACAGAATGGGTAAAAAGGACTTTATAAATACATGAAACCATTTTTATAAAATAGGGACATGTTAGATAAATATAACCCCAGAAAATACATACGAATAAACAATCTCAGATAAAAACGAGATTCGAAAAGTTATCCATTACCTTAGGTTTGATATGCTTCGTACGCATCCAAACCTCCTATATAATGATTTAAATAACGTCATTGACTTATTATAATATCATATTAATTGTTATGATATCATATATGGTTCACTTATGACTTTATATTACCCATTCTTTTGTAAATTCCATGTTAAAGCAGTGTTTTGGGTAAAATCGTTCTATTTATCGTACGTGTTTGGACTTGTTGTTATCGATATTATTATTAATTATATTATGATTTAAGTACTTACAGAATGTAAATTATGAATTATGTATCATATATATTCAGTATATATATATATAATAGATAGATAAATGAAATGAAATACACCGTTCATGGAGATGGTAGGTCGTACGTACGCATGAACGCTGTTTTACTTTCCTTGTTGACTTGAATGGAAGTAAGTAAATGAAATATATATATATATATATATATACACATTAATCCAGTATCTTTTTAATGTCATATATTTTATTATTATTTATTATATAAACTTTAAAATAATTCTTGAATGGTTAACATGGAGAATGAATCTCATCACGTCATGGTGACGGTAGTCCGTACGTACGCACGAGCGATGATATCATTCCAATAATTATTGAATTGAATTGGAGTAGATGATATAATATATCAGAATTAGTTTTATTATATAATAACTATATATAGTTATTATTTACACCATCATACCCATCCAATTAAGGTGGTGTTGGAAAAACAAATTACACCACGGCGTGGAGACGATATTTCGTACGTACGCACACGCGGTGATTTTGTTTTCCGTAGGATGTATAGAAGTTTAAATGGGGTTATTTAATATTTATAATAACATATCAGTATATTAGTGATACTTATGTTATTAATTTATAATGATAAAATTAAATAAGAAGAATTTTAAGAAGAAAGAAACTTGAAAGAATTGGTAGAAGAGATTACCTCTTCTTCGACGCACCTCTTTCCAACTTCTTCTTAGGGAACTAGGTTTTGACTTTTAAGAAGAAACAAACCTCAATGATATAACTAGATAGGTTTATAAGAGGAATTCTCAGGGGTTGGCCGAGCTTCAAGGCTCAAATGTGTGTGAAGAGAAGTGGGAAGGGGTGCCCTTTTTATAAGGGAGGAGAGGGGCACCTTATGAAAAACATAAAATATTATTTTTTAATAAAGTCATATTCGGTTTATAATAGATAAAAATTGACTTATTTGAAAGCCAAAGTAGGTATGGTTCTAAATCCTCTCAACCAATAGGTTTTATACATGTTTAGGTTACTATTTTAACCTTATCATTTAGATTTAACTCTAAGTTAAATAATTTAACTTTTACCATGTCTTCTTGTTTTCTTACAGTACATGATTAATAAACTAACTATAAAAAGACAAAAGAACCCAAAATGATTCATTATTAATATATATTATCTTAGCTAAGTCATTTGGCTGAACCTTATATTTTTAGGAATATAATAACAAATAATAATATAATATTTGTTATAAAAACTTTGTATGTCAATTTTGACACTATTTGGTAATTGATTTTTGTAAAAATAATAACAGCTTGATTAGTTCGAAAACATTTAACTAAATCAATACTAACTTGTCATATTAACCTAAAAAATTTTGTATTTTATGAAATGTATCAAATTAAATTTATTTGGGTATTTATAACATCAATTATGTTAATATTTCATTAATAAGGTAATTACTTCATCATCATTGTGTCATAAATAAATTAAATTATATAATGTCTAAAAATTATAAATAAAATAAAAATATATAGGAAATCTTTTTATAATTATAATTAATATTTATAGTCTAATTTATCTTATGTATAACCCTATATTAAAAATGTTTTAGTTATTAAACATTGATTTTTACTATTTTAACTCTTCTTTAAATAAAATAATAATAAATGTTCTAATCTAATCCAAGTGGACCTAAATGATAATATTTTATTTATAAGGATGTTTTCTGGTCGAATTATACTTATCCAATAGAATTTGGACATGTTTTAGGGTAATAATAATATCATGTTTACCCTTAATTACCCTATTTACTTTTCACCGTGGTAAATAAAAGTAAAAAGTTATTATTCACAAAAAATTATTTTTATCTTATTAAACCACATTTTACCCCTTGATATTAACCATGCCTCTCAGATTTTCAAAATTACACTCACAGAAGTGGTAAAATTAAGTTTTATTTAAATTTTCAAATTCTCCTAGGAGGTGGGTAAAAGACGGTGAAAAGTTCAATAAAATTTTTAAACATCTAAAATTATTATAAAATGACTCCAATGAATTACATTGAACATATATAGTTATTATGTATCTATTTTGACCTAAAATAAATTAAAATAAAATAATTAATTATTTAAATAAAAAGTCGGTTTTTAAATAGTAACTCAGTGTTTTCATTATTCATCAAAAATTGAATGTTTTCAAAAAAATACCAAAAATTCACCCTAGGCTAATTTCGATATTCTGAATCCCAAAATGAAGTCCATTTTGAAAGATAAAATTTATAAAATTTCAAAAAGGGGTTATTACAATTCATAATAGCTAGTTTATATAATATGTTAATAATATATCGTTGTTTATTGAAACACGGTATTGCATACTACACACGCTATCGAGGAAGGTCGCTATTGCGTGTAATGCAAGCCAAGTCAGGGCTACGTGTAGTGAACGCTCCCTTTGGTGTTGCGTATAACATAATCAAAACTTATTTCATTTATGAATTAAAGAAAATCTATACTTAATTTTTCATAGAATTATTTCTACAAAATGAACATGAAATTCTGTGAAACACAAGCCAAGAATAGTGTTGCGTATAATGAAAGCTAATACGGTGTTGCGTACAACACAAGTTAATTTTGGTGTAGCGTACAACACAATACATCAATGAAATTAAAAACAATAATTCTCTTAAAATCTCGGGTTGTTACATTCTACCCCCCTTAAAATGAATTTCACCCTCGAAATTCGTTGGGGTTATAAATGGTTTACTACATGAATGTTTCTTTCGTAGAAACTCACATCGTAAAAAAATAATACTAAAACATAATTTTAAAAGGTAAAGTAAGAAACATAACGGTTACCCAAATTAACTCATCATTGGGATACCACATAGGTGAACATAGGTGAAAATATGGATATAGAAGAAAAATATAACCATCAATTTCATGATGAAGAGTTGTAGAGTACATGTCTATGAAAAAACCAACAATCACAAAGCCATAAATTTGTGATGATCTAAGGTACCATATGATGCATCGGATATGAGGGCCCTAGGACAACATTTTTGGTTTTCAAGATCATTTCCTTAAAGTTTAAAAGAAATAATTATTTGATTTTGGTATAATCTCACTATTGTTCGTGCCTTGAACAATTTCCACTTCATCTCTTAAAGAAATGAAGTTGAATTTCTTGTTCGTGAAGTGTTAGCAGATCATGTGATAGAATGATGGTCCATTCCATCTGTTCCAAAAAAAGGTTAGCAAAAGTTATCAAATATACATAAGTCCAACTATGTTGAGTTTAATCATATATGATTCCAAAAAATGAACTTATAATTCCTCTATCATACCGCTTAATAAAATTAAACTAGTTTCAACTAACCAGGGACTTCTTGTAGGCCAGTGATAAAGGCCTGTCACACTTTGGTTGTGTGTTCGATTCCCATAGCCTTGTCCGACGCGATAGGTTGTCACCCATCATGCAGGTTTTCCCTCTTTTTAAAACTATTCTATCATAACATTTCATAAAAAAACAAAAAATTATAGCCTTAAGAAATACTCTATGATGTCCATTCCATCCTTTAGGGTTATCGAAAATACTTCTGTCAGATTACTAGAAATGTCATCTGTCGAGCATGTGAATTCCTTCATTTGTCTCCCATATATCATAAGATATATATTGTTGTTGGTCACATTCCAAACATGTGAATACCTTAATCATGTATTCTCTTGAAAAATGAATACCCATGGAACCTTTGTGAAAACATGAATACTTTCAAAAGTTAACTCTTTCCACATACCAAAATCCCAAAATTTCTATATACTCAAACCATGATATCACATTATCCTTAAACCAGTCATGAGATCATTAATACTATAAAACATCTCGTTATCTCATTCTCCTTTCATTATACACATATCATCTACCTTCCAAAAATATTTGAATAACCTTTCATGGTTACCGGTACCATTCAACATATACTTTAAAAAACATAAGGAAAAACAATAGTGTAACAATCCTTAGATGTCTCTTTATTCCATAGTACCATGAGATTACTTATAGAACATTACTCTTGATAAACATGTAATCATTCCAATACCTTCTTAAACATTGACCGATCTTGAACAATTCATTCATCTCACATATCATTTGTAGTCTCTTCATCATTATCACCATAAATAATACCCATTCGACCATGATGATTGTCTTTATGAGACTTTTCCTTAGGGAATTGGTTTGCATAATTCCCATAAATTCCACATTTAAAACATTTAACCGTTGTTGATGTCTTAAAAATACCATTATCCTTGTCCATGGTGTTAACTGAACCTTTTCTTTATAATTACTGGCTTTGGGTCCTTCTTTTCCACACCCAAATCATCTTCTAGTTCCTTTGAAACATTCTCCATGATGCCTCTTCCCACATGACTCACATGAGGGAAATTGAACTTTCTTTCCTCTATGATCATCATGAAACTCCATATTTCTCTTATTAGATGAGTTAGGAATTACTAAAGTTGAGATTATTGATCATATTATGAGATTGCGGATTAGGCATAATAATGATTTTTGGACTTCCAAATCTCATTTCATTTGGTTTCTCATGAAGAATATCATTCTATTGTCCATCTTATCCTCCATTATCATGAATCTTCCTATTTCCAGCAATTTTCTAAAACCCAAAATAAATAGTGTGAGGAAAAAATAATTCTAGGAAGACAACATAATAAATTGGGAGTACCTTCAATATCTAACACCTTAGGTTTAATTCTAAGATTGTTATCGTAATTATAGAACTATAACCTATACTTATACGTAACCTTAGGGACATTCCTAGACATACCATAGAAATATATTCTAGGGATCTCACTAAAGTTTTCGTATCCTAGTTTCCAATGGTTAACTAAACCTTTCCTCTGATACCAACTGTAGAGACACACATCATGACATACATGGACATTACATTACTTTTGTGTAATACTTAATACATAACCAAAACAGACACATAAGGACCGTAATAGTTTAGTGTCTTTCGAAACTCGGAATGTAATCTTCTAATCGTGGTGAAAGATCTTCAATATCTCCCATAAAGATCTTCCCCTTTTGTTTTCTTACCTAAAACATTTCTGTAAATCCTGGGGAAAAGAAAACATATAAAGGGTGATCTCAAATTCTCAGTAAGGTTAAGCATTGAGAAAATAAAACAAATCATATACATTTGAACATAAAAAAACATGAACATAATGTTTAAACATCAAAATCATGAGCAATGACATAAAACATGGCAGTACGTAAGGCATAGATCATAAAGAAAAATTAATCATGAAAAAATAGCATGGGAATAAAACATGTAATTGTGGCAACAATTAAGCACATGTTATTATTTCCATAGTAGCCAAGGCATTGTTTCCAAACCTTCTTAGTGGACAAAGTCCTTTACTATACCGAGTTTACATGCCATTCCAACCCTGTATTACTGAACCATATTTACTTTCCATTCCATCCATGTATATCTCATGAGATATAAATCTTTACCCAATTAATTGGAGGGATATATAGGTCCCACCCATCTCATAATGAAATCATTCTTACGCGTGCCACAACATAAACATAAAACATTAATCATAACCCAAAGAATAAAATGGGTTTCATAAAAATCATCCCATAATAATATAATCTATATAAAACAAATGGATATCATTTCATCATAAGAAAAGTTAAACCATGTAAATCATAGAGACATTATACTTGAAACATAATCATACTAAATAATGTCTTCTTATATGGAAAATAGTTTTGACAATACACTTGAAATGAATTTTTGAGGAAAATATACTTTCTTATTCAAAATAATTTTATTTTCAAAAAATGCCATTCAATTTTAAATGAAAAGGATTTTGTTGAAAATAATCATGAAATCCAATAGAGTAAGATTCATGAAGAAAAATCGTTATGAAACTGTAAAAATTCATTCATTCCATATAAGTTAAAAAATATTCTTCTCGTACTTTTGCCGGAAAAGTCAAAAAGTACCTCGTAAAAGAAAGATTCCTTATATACAATGTATTAAAAGTAAAAAATGGATAAAAATGACTTTATAAATACATGAAACCATGTTTAGAAAATAGGTACATGGATGATAAATATAACCCCAGTAAATACTTACGACTAAACAATCTCGGATAAAAACGAGATTGGAAATTTTTTCCCTTACCTTAGGTACGATATACTTCGTACATATCTGAACCTCATGTATAATGATTTAAATAATGTCATTGAATTATTAGTGAATAATATTCTTTGTTTTGATATCATATATGGTTCACTTATGACTTTACATTACCCCATCGTTTGTAAATTCCTTATTAAAGTAACGTTTTGGGTAAAATCGTTTTATTTATCATACATGTTCGGACATGTTGTTATTGATATTATTATAACTTATATCATGATTTAATTACTTCCAGAATGTAAATCATGATTTATATATCATATATATTCACTATATATATATAATAGATAAATAAATGAAATGAAATACATCGTTCATAGAGACGGTTGGTCATACGTATGCATGAACGTCGTTTTCCTTTCCTTATTGACTTGAATGGAAGTAAGTAGATGACATATATATATATATATAAATCCAGTAGTATTTTCATTTCATATATTTAATTATAATTCATTATATATACTTTAAAATCATTTTTGAATGGTTAACATGGAGAATGAATCTCATCGCGTTGTGGAGACGGTAGTCCGTACGTACGCATGCGCGATGATATCATTCCCATAATTATTGAATTGAATTGGAGTGGACGATATAATATCTCATAATCAGTATGATGTTATAATAACTATATATAGTAATTATTTACACCATTATACCCATCCAAGTAAGGTGGTGTTGGAAAAACACATTACACCATGACATGGAGACGGTATTCCGTACGTTCGCATGCGCGGTGATTTCATTTTCCGTAGGATGTATAGAAGGTGAAATGGGGTTATTTAAAATTTATAATAACATATCATTATATTAGTGATACTTATTATATTATTTTATAATGAAACAACTAAATAAGAATAATTTGAAGAAGAAAGAAAGTTGAAAGAATTGGTAGAAGAGATTACCACTTCTTCGACACACCTCTTTTAAACTTCTTCTTAGGGCACTAGGGTTGGTCTTCTGAGAAGACCAGAACCTCTATGATATAGATAGATAGGTTTATAAGAGGAATTTTTGGGGGTTGGACGATCTTCAAGGCTCAAATGGGTGTGACGAGAAGTGGGCAGGGGTGCCCTTTTTATAAGGGAGGAGAGGGGCACCTTAGAAAAAACATAAAATATTATTTTATAATAAAGTCATATTCGGTTTATAATATCGCCAAATTGATTTATTTCAAATCTAAAGTAAGGATTGGTCTAAATAATCTCAACAAATAGGTTTTAGACAATTTTAGGTTACTATTGTAACCTTATCATTTAGATTTAACTCTAAGTTATATAATTTGACTTTTACCAAGTCTTTTTGTTTTCTCACACTATATGGTTAATAAACATACAATATCAAGACAAAAGAACCCCAAATGATTCATTATTAATATATATAACCTTATATAAGTCATTTTTCCACACCTTATATTGTTAGAAATAGAATAACAATTAATAATATAATATTTGTTTTAAAAACTATTTTATGTCAATTTTGACACTATTTGGTAATTGATTTTTGTAAAACTCATAACAGCATTATTAGTTCAAAAAAAGTTAATTAAATAAATAAAAACATGTCATGTTAACCTAAAAAATCAGTTTAATTTATAAAAAGTCTCAAATTACATTTATTTGGGTATTTATAACATTAGTTATGTTAATATTTCATTAATAAGGTAATTACTGCATCATCATTGTGTCACAAATAAATTAAATTATATAATGTCTAAAAAGTATAAATAAAATTCCATTATGTAGGAAATATTTTTATAATTATAATTAATATATATAGTTGAATTTATCTTATGTATAACCCTATATTAAAAATGTTTGAGTTATTAAACATTGATTTTAACTATTTTAACACTTCTTTAAATAAAATAATAATAAATGTCCTAATCTAATACAAGTGGACCTAAATGATAATATTTTATTTATAAGGTTGTTTTTGGTCAAATTATACTTATCCAATAGAATTTGGACATGTGTTAGGGTAATAATAATATAATGTTTACACTTAATTACCATATTTACTTTTAACCGTGGTAAATAAAAGTAAAAAGATACTATTTATGTAAAATTATTTTTATCTTATTGAACCAAATTTTACTCCTTGATATTAACCATGTCTTTTAGATTTTCTAAATTCCACTCAAAGAAGCGGTAAAATTAAGTTTTATGTAAATTTTCAAATTGTCCTACGAGGTGGGTAAAAGACGGTGAAAAGATCAATAACATTTTAATATATCTAAAATTATAATAAAATGACTCCAATGAATTACATTGAACTTATATAAGTATTATGTATCTATTTTCACCTAAAATAAATTTTAAAAAAATAAATAATTATTTAAATAAAAATTCGGTTTTTAAATAGTAACCCTGTGTTTTCACTATTCATCAAAAATTGAATGTTTTTAGAAAAATACCAAAAGTTAACCCTAGGCTAATTTCGATATTCCGAATCCAAAAATGAAGTCCATTTTGAAAGATAAAATTTATAAAATTTCAAAAAGTGGTTATTACTATTCATAACAGCTAGTTTATATAATATTTTAATAATATATCGTTGTTTAGTGAAACCCGATATTGCGTACTACACATGCTATCGAGGAAGGTCGCGATTGCGTATAATGCAAGCCGATTCAAGCCTACATGTAGTGAAATATCACTTTGGTGTTGCGTATAACATAATTAAAACTTATTTCATTTATGCATCAGACAAAATCTATACTTAATGTTGCGTAGAATAATTTCTACAAAACAAACATGAAATTTTCTGTAACACGAGCCAAGAATTGTGTTGCGTATACTGCAAGCTAATACGGTGTTGCGTATAGCACACGATAATTTTGGTGTAGCGTAAAACACAAGATATTTATGAAATTTAAAAGAATAATTCTCATAAAATCTTGGGTAGTTACATTAAATAGTGATATTATACATACCATCAAGCCTGTATCAGAGATATTATTAATGAATGGATAGGAATAAACCAAATTCCAAAAGATTTTATCTTACAAGACCCACGAATGATAAAAGGGGATATAAAATTTTGGTCCCCACACATCACTTATTTTAGTCCCAAGAATTGACCATATGAAAGAAATGAATAACAATAATACACAATCATCTTTTAAAATTAAAAAAAAGAACTATATTTGAATAAAAAACATTCATAATATAAATACTTTCATCAGTAAATAAATGGAACAATTTGATCTTAAGCCATCCAGATAATGAATGTGGACTGTATCAATAGAGAATATACATAGTGAAACATAAAGAACCTAAAATGATGTAGGCGTAGATACGAAAAAACCATTATAAGTGCATTGAATATTTAATTGGTGGAAGAAAAAGAATGATCGTTAATTTTTTGATAAATTTTTTACAAAATATTTTGTAAATTATAGTGAAAAAATCGATTTGAAAAACTATGAAAAGACAGAAAGGATTTTTCTATAGAAAAGTATTGATGGAGGTGGGGAAATACATTAGTGTATAAAATTATAAAAATAAGATACCTTTCACATTTTTTAATGAATGTAAAAGTTATTTGAAATTGATTTCATATGTCACTCAAAAGTAAAATTTTCAATAATATGAGCATAAAATATTTAAAATAATATACTAAAATAAAAATAAAAAAAAATTTGAAAAGAAATCTGGGCTAAGTCCACAAATGTGGAGTAAAATATAAAAGATATGAACATGAATTACATTTAAAAATAATAATTTTTGAAATCGAATTCATCAAAAGAGTAATACAATAAAACTTTGAAATAATATAAAGAGAAATATTAATTTTATTGGAAATAAAAATTGGGATTTCATATTCTTAATGGAGAACATTGTGGGAAGATGAATAATGGCATGGGGGAGGAAAAATTATGACAAAAAATAATTGATATTTGATAAAAAACCCCTTAATACTTTGGTAAATTTTTATTCAAAATCTATTGAAAGATAAAAAATTAAATGGAAAATAAAATAACATATATATATATTGGCAATTATGATATAATATGTCAAAGATGTATAATATACACTATATCATATGTGCGCAATATGAATCACGTCTCGATGAGGGAAACTTTGAGATGAGAATCCTTTATATATTTTGTACGTTTTGAATTAAATTAACTTTAATGAGAAAAAATTAAATTTAAATAAAAAAATAATCTTGGTGTAATATGTCAAAGTAGTAATATATATATATATATATATATCATATAAATAAAAATATGTTCATAATAAAAAACATGTCTAAAAGATGGGAATTTGAGTTGGATAACACTAATATTTAAAACCCTAATTTCATGAAAACCCTTTTACACATTTATGATAAAAATTAAAGAACTAATAAATTATTTCCGAACATTATTCATATCTATTGAATTTTATATTCTTAAATTATAATCATTCTCTTCACATACAAAAATTAGATAGCATTTATTTTCATAATATGATATTAATAACATTGATTATTTCATATGTTTTTTATAATGGAGACGTAAATGATCATTTATTGATAAATAGTTTATAATTCAAAAATTACCAGTGATAGTGAAATTATATTGTTTCAATTATTTTTGATGTCTTATTTATATTTTTCATAAGACAAGGATTTGTTTTAGGAAGATGGAATTCATGATTAACCTATTTCAGTAGATTTTGAAAAACAATGATGGTATATTATTAATTTTTTATATATTAACAAAAAATTTAAAATAATAATAATATAATAAGTATCACATTTAATCATGAAATAGTTTTTTTTGAATGATCAATTTATTTTAGTGGTGAAAAAACACTTCATCCATGGAGGTGGCCGCCCAAAAGCATGTACGACTGACATTTTCATTTTTTGAATGGGTAGGAGAATGGTATAAAATGATTACTCTCTATGAATAATTAAATTTTAGTATAGTAATGATAATTATTTGATTATTATAGTATTTTCAAATTAGATTTTGTGGATATATAAGAATAATGTGAATAATATAAATGAAAATGAGTGATAATATTTTTTTAACATACACTAAGGGAAAACCCCATAAGTATTCTAATATTGGTATATTTAGGATACTTAAACCTATAAAACAATGGAAATATTGTTTTTAAGGGGTTTTGGAATAATTTGGTTTATATTAGAGGCTTTGCATGTGAGGATAAGTGGGGTGGTGAAGGGTCCTTTTTATATGTGAGAGTGACAACACATTCGTATATACTTCTAATGTTATATTAATGGGATCCCACATTCAACGGAGAATGGATCTAAATGTGAAATATAATAGATAGAGGAAACCATTGGTTGATACAAGTCATATACACATGACCTATAGATAAGGATTTTGATATTTTAGGCCTTTCCCCTTGATTTAAATTTTTATGATAATTTAGTCTTTAATAAAGAAAATAATTTTTTACCTCAATATCTAGTTTTTACACTAAAAAAATTAATCTTGTTAGAAATTTTTTATCTAATTATTAAAAATATTAAAAACATTTTATTTGATTCAATTTATAGAGGTTGTAAAAAGTAATTTTAAAAAATATTCTCTTAACAAAACAAATATATATATTTTTTAAAAAATCACATTTTAATAATAAAAATTAATTTACTTCAAATTAAAGTTTATTTTTATCATAATTATATTTAGTCATTTATGATTGAAAAATTTTGATTTATGAGGCTTTAAAATGGATCTAAAACTAAATGTATCATTGTGATTACTTAATTAACAATGATAAAAAATGGATATGTTTTTTAGAATAAAACTTCACCTTGGCTCTAAAATGTGAAACATAGGTTTATAAATTAATTATAAAACTTTAAAATGATGTATTTCAGTTATTATTTATATATTCAGTGTATTAAAATGGTTTCACATGGATGTAATTAATTTTTATATCATTAAAATGTCTTAAATATATAAGAATTTGTAAAATTATTTATTTTTCACTCTTCACCGAAAGATAAACCATTTTTTGAAAATCCTAAAAAATACCCCTAAATAATTTATGACATGATGAATTAAAATATAAATTTTTTTCATCTAATTTAGATTCAAAAATTCCTATTTTTATCATCTAAATGAAAATAAAAAATGTTAAGAAAACCCTATTTTATGGAAAAGGGTCTTCTGAACATTATGTGTTCTTAATATTATTTCTCATCTATTACTAATTTATTTTTTGTTAATATATAACTTCATACATTGAAATATTATATTTTTTCATAATTATATTTTTAAATTTACTAATTTTATATTTTAGTAAAAAATACACAACACTTATAAAAATTGTTCTAAGAAAAATAACCCTTTATAACATTTAATCAAATTAATTATTTATCCTCTAAATGTAACACTTTTTTAGTTTAGTAATATTTATTATTTACTAGTGGTTTGATTCTTATTATATTTTTCCTGATAGTTTTCATCTAATTTGTTACAAATCATATTAGTTTGGTGATTCTTGTGAGTCATGTTATACTACATGATATTATTTTTATAGAAACCTACATATTTAAATCTTGGGGTGTTATAACATATGATTGAGGGATTATGAAAGAAATATAATTTTAAAAGATTTATCATGGTCCATTCTATAAATTATTAGGCTCTCTGGATCATTGGACAATGTGATTATTTCTTTTAGATAAGGGAAACACATTTCCTGGAGTTACAAGTTTTGTAAAAAATACCAAGATTAAGAAAATGCATAATTTACATTAGATTTTTAAAAGATTTACAGTTATGTACTACATTCATGGTTGGAGCATGGAAAATTAAAATTGGTTTCTTGGTTGTTTCTAAAGGGGTGAATGATTAAATTCTATACCTAAATTGAGTATTATAAGGTCCAAGGAAGACTAGTTAAATAAAATTCATAATGTTATGACATGACCATCTAGGCCACTTGAGTGAAAATTATATTAAAATCCTTAAAACTAATAGTATGATGAAAATTGGAAGTATAAAGTATTGAACATGTGAATATTATATATTTTGGAAGAATTAGAATGTATATTCTAAATGGAAGGTAAGTTATCAATGAACTATAATTTAGAGTTGGTGAATATAGATGTATGGTGGATATCTCTTGTTCCTTATCATGGGGGAGTCGATACACTACAATACATTAATTAATGGAGAGACACAAAAAGTTTGGGTGTGAATTATTAAGAAGATTTGTTTTGGTATTTATAAAATTTATCTAATGGAGATCATTAGTGGAAGAGGATATCAAGAATAAAATTATGTGCCTGAGGTCGATTAGAGTGAAGATTATGGAAGAAGGGAATTATGATGCTTCTACTAGAGGAAGGGAATATAGTTTTAGAATACAATACCATGTACTGTATATCCTAACTGAGTCACAAAGAGGATCTATTAGATTTTTTTTAGAAAAATAAAAAATATATGAGTTTTAATATGATTCTCCAATATTATTTTGGTAGAATAGGTGAATTGTGTGACATAGTGGATCAATTGGAGTCCTTATTATCCATTATAGAAACAACATCCAAATGATTATTGGTATTGAAGAAATGTTTATTTAAGAACTATTAATGTATTTGGTTTACTCACCTATTTCCACATTGATTCCAAGAAGTGGTAAAATATTGAAGCTAAGTCTGGAGCTTTTTACTTTGTTGGTTATGATGATGAAGAGTTTATATTTCAACTATTGTATAAAAAAACCTTATAAGGTATTTAGAATTCAAAATGTTATCATCAATGGATACATCATATGGAAGTATTGAAAATTCTTTGAGAGTGAATACGAGAGAAAAATATCATTGTATGATTATATTCAACATATTATATTTTTATGACTTATTGACTATATGAAAAATTCAGGATGTAAATTAGTAAAAGAGACAATAGAGTATCTAGAGAATGGATATGATGTTAATAAATTTCATATGGGGTTACCAAGAACAGAAGTACATGAAAACTCTAGGACTACTTATTCTCTTGGTATAGTTTTTAAAGAAAGAGATTATGGGGATAAATATATACAAGTTAATTCGCCATAATGAGAAAATTAACATATGGAGTTGTAGTGATCTACGAGAGCAAGGTATCAAGGGTAGAAGTATGGGGGAAATATATGTCACTTTCTTTCATTGATGATGTAGGAACTGAGATCCCATAAGATGATTACAACATGGATGACTAGAATCAGTGAGATTTGTTCATGAGGGATGATATTGATTCTCTCCATGTATCTGAAACATGATAGATAATAGAATTACTTATTGTGAAGCATTTTATTCATATTAAATGGTTGTATTTTCTAAAGGAAGAAGTGTATGGTAGATAGAGGTATAAGGAACATACATTTTTGAAGTGGTTTCAAAAAATAAAATGTTTAAATTTCTCTTATATTTATTCACCAGTTTTAAAAAATATTACTATTTAGATTCTATTTAATATAGTTTCATTGGATATAATTCATATGTAAAAATTGAAAATGAAGATTGAATTACTTTTTAGGGACTTTAATGATTTGATCTACATGAGGAATTCTACTTGTTTCAAGGATAATTATAAATAATACCTTATGTGTAAGCTGATGTGTATCCTTTATAATGTAAAGAAGGTGACTAGGTAGTGGAATAAAAACATTAATGATTTAATAGTAGAGTATAAAATGAATCAGGATAAATGTTAACCATTTATATTACAAAAATATGTTCGATGATGTGACATTAATCAACATACTACTCTATATTGATGATATACTTTATACCGGGATAATGAAGTAAATGATAGATGATATGAATTTTTAATTTCATGGATTATTTGACATGAATTTATCCTAGATAAATATATTTTTGGGATGATGATTATTATAGAATTATGTTATGATATTTTATTGTTCAATCAGATTAAATACATCAAGAAGGTGGTGCAGTTCATTAACACGTGCATGAAAAAACACACAACTAATCGCATAGAAAAAAATATAAAATTGTGTGTGGATAAATAAATAAAAATAATTGTAAGATATAGTACATGGAAAAGTTTCTCTATGAATCAGGAGTTAGAAGATGGATATATGCTATGGTTTTCACTCTAAAAAACATTTTTAAATCCATGGGAGTGTTTTTCAAGTAATGTGAAAATTTCCAAAGAGAAAATTTAGAGGATGCAAATTATATTCTATAGTATATAATTGGTTTCAAAATATTGAAAAATTTCATTAAATTTTATAAGTCGTTATAGGGGTTTACTGAATCTGACATTAGTGCAGATTGAAAAACATTAAAATAATCTACAAGATATGTGTTAACCATAGAAGTGATGATTTTGATATGGATGTGAATGATTTAACTGGTAGTTGTAGAATTTATAAAGGTAGTGGAGTATATTTATTTAATAGATGATTTAGAGGATATGGTTTTGTTTAAGGGGTTATAAAAAATACAAGAATAATGAAGTATGATGTGTTTAAATTTGGGTTTTCTATGTATAATTCACTTATATGAAAAAATTACATTCTAGAATGAATAATACAAGATTAATTATCATTTTACCTGGATGTTTTTGGAGTATAGAGTACTAGATCTATGGAAATAAGAAGGACCCAAAAATACGACAGACATAAAGATAAAGGATACATTCTAAGATGTGATGAAGTAGTTCTACACCATATTTGGACTAGTTTAATGACCCAAAATTTTAGTTGTAGATTTCTTTTAAAAATAATAATATATTATTTAACATGTGGCACATGTAACATAAAGCATAATCAAACTGTAAAATAATATTTTTTAAATTTGACAAAAATAACCATGAAGTTCACTCAGATGTAATGAATATGAGTCACCACATTTATATATATATTTAAAGGTCATACCCAGTATAATTTTTTTATTAAATCTTAGGAAAATATCCCTCATTTTTTGTAATGTCGCTATATACTTAAAAAAAATTCTTAAAAAAGGATCTTATAGTTTTTTGAGAGAATATTATATGTATATTTTGACACTTTTAGATATTATATTTTATTAAAAAGATATTATTTTTTAAATCATCATATTAATGTTATCTTAAGTTTACTTTTTTGGGATTTTCCTGAAAATTAAGATTTTTCAATGAATGGGGAAAAATATCGTTTTGATAGAAAATATAAATTATTCAATTATTTAGAACGTTCCATTTAATTAATTTGTTTTTATAATATATTGATTAATTTTTATTATTAATAATCAATTTTTTCTTATTTAAAATAAAATTATGGTTAATTTTAATATATATAAAATTGTATACTTAAAAATTTATTTTTCTAAAAAACCATTTTTATCACGATTTCAGGTTTAATTTAAATGTTATTTCTTTCACATAAAGGAAATAAATTTTGATAAAATTTAAATAATTTTTTTAATCAACAAGGTCAAATTTTTTAATGAGTCCACTTTTATATTTGGTCCTTATGAATAGAAACATTGGTAAAAAATCAATTACCATTATAAGATTTAAACAGATTTAAAGGGGTTTAAACTAAAGTGAAAGAGTTAATATTACCTAATAATTTTATAAGTACTCTTTTATAGTTATATTTCAACCCTATCCATTCTTCCCTTAGAGGATGAGTCATTTTGGTTCCATTTAGCTTGACTAATATTTTAATATATTTTAATCATTTGAAAAATTCCAAGTGTGTCCTCTCCCTACATTATAAAAGGAAACCACATATCAACACTTATCTATACATAAATATCCTATTACCTCATTCAATAATAAAAAAATCCTTTTATAAATTCCCTCCTCTTGTCCTAGAGGTCCATGGTTGATCAACTCACCATTTAATGAAGCCTTTAGGGAAAAAACCTAGATAGGTTGTCCAAAGAAGATGTATAGTTCTTAATCGAGTGTTACCTTTGTATTTATTATCCTACCACATTCAATCCTACCCTAACCATTTTTATATAATTAAAACCATATATAAAACATACATATACGTAATTATGTTAATTTTATAACCCTTTTCCACCTAATTATTCATCTAATAGAAAATGAACACATCATTTGTGTGTTTGTCTAGACTTTTTCCTGATGAAGAAGTTGTATTTTTTTTAAATTACCACAAAAATAAAGGTTATTATTATGAAAATAATGAATATATTTTATGTTAATGAAAAAATTATGATTCTTAAAAGATAATATATTTTGTAAATTCTTATCCTTCCAATAGATAAAAAAATAAAACATCACTCATGAGTACATGTGGACTACCACCTCAAAAAATAAATGAAATTTATTTATCTTGTATTCCATTAAAGAATTAATATAAATAAATATAATTAATATATATGATTTTTATATATTTATAAAGAAATATAGAGACAATTGAACAGGGAAAAAGATTCAAGTACTGAAACTACAGTACAAAAACATACATGAAAAATGAAATAGTTAACACACTTAAACGACCAATTTAATAAATTATTATTCATAAAAAAAGTGTTGAAATGTTATAAGTGGATAATATATAATATTATATGTAATTATATGGTTATATTATAGAATTATTATATATCCAAAATTATTAAACTGGAGGGGAAAATCATTTATGAAAAAAGTTGGACCTGAGGTAAAATAACTTATACTAACCACTTGTTACCTTCTTATAGTGTATATATACTTACCCTTTTATATTATATATACTAAAACAATTTATATTAATGTTATTATAATATTAATTTTAATTTATTTCTATCATTGGGGTTATAATTCAAAAGCTATAAAAGAGGTAAGGGTATATTTCACAATCTAATTAATTTTAAGGAATGTTTATTTTTAAGATTAAATTTGATTAATAATATAATATTTCTACCTTAAACCGAATATATTTTCTTATACTATTTTTATATCTAAAAATTACATTTCATCCTTTAATTTTCCTCTTTCTATGTACTAAAAATTCTGAAATAATGTTTTTATTGAAAACCAACTTGTTTTTTTCAATTCGATCATGAATATCTTTATTTATGTCTATATTTCCGTTAAAATGTTTTCAAGAATATTTTTGATATTATTAATTGTTTCATTAAAGTAATTTTTACAATTGTTTTAATATTAATAAAATGTTTTAGATGGAATAATTTTTTAGTCTTCTCAATGAGGTACTTTTTGATCGGTAGTGTGAATAGAATATTTTTTAAAGATTACCACAAGAATGAAAGTTACCACCATTGAAAATATTATTTTCTCTTAAGTTTACTTTAAAATTTAACATGGTTATTTTAAAATAATATCCTTTTACTAATATTCCAAAAAAATTAAATTTAAATATAATTTATTTTAAAATGAAAATTTCATTTTCCTCAAGAAATATTCCATTGATATTTCTAAATTATTTTGATTTATATTAACATACTTTAGTGAATTTTATATGTTATTGTGGATATAATATATTGATACCATATTCTAAAAGATGATGGATGGATTATTCATATTGGTCTATTTGTTAACTAGGGAATATATTAACAATTCTGAAACTAGTTTTCCAATAGAAATGTTTAAATTGATTATGTATTTAAATGCTATTAAATTATTTCTTATGTTGAATGAATTAGACATAGAATATGAAAGGAGGGGCCTCTTATATAACATTAAAGTATCGGTAGGTCTCACGAGACAAACTATCCCAGCTAATTACGGTTTACATGAGAAATTAATCATGATGTCTTGGAATAGGATCTTTATGTTATGATTATGATCTCTAATACTATCTAATCCATCATTATAAAACCAGTTATTATTTTCAAAGAAATTATTTATGCTCTTATATTATCAATCGATATATTCCGCTTTTATGTTATTATTTATATGTAAATTTTTTTTACTTTTTATCTAGGACATATTAGTCATGTGTTATTTATTTTTTCATCACTTATATTGTATTATTTCCTTTACTAAGTATAAAATATCACCCTTTATTATGTATTACACTATAAATTATGACAAGAAGGGATCTATGAATGATTTTAGGGATATACTGAAAGAAATAATAATTTTCAAACTATAATTTATTGTTTTATTTCATTTTATTAAATATTTTTTTAGAAACAAGTATAAATATTGTTTCCCAATATAGATAAAATAGTTGATCTATCAGATTGATATCCCATGTGTATTACAACAATTTAGTAAAATTACCTCTTGATCTGGGTTATTGGTGATTGGGTTCTGTAGTCAGCATCAAAGGACATTTAGTAGGACCCATAATAAGTATTTTTAGAATACATATATTAGTTAACATAAACCAATGATTGATTATAGGAATATGTCTAAGTATAAAGTAATATTATGAAGATTTTGTAGAGTAGATTTTGTGTAGTTTTCATTAATAATATATCGTTAAAGAGATACTAGGAAATGGATGCGACAATAAAATATATTCACATAGGGGTAAGAACATTTAAAGTAGTAGATTGTGTGTACAATTAATCATCATCAGTGCATGATTAGTGGTCATAATACAATACAAATATCTATAAACTCATGGAGAATTTGAATGGGATAATTAACACTTTCATTAATAACTATTATGATGAATGATGGGATAGAACCAATAGAAACCTTTGATATTTAATAGTGATATGGGACAAACCAAAACTGACATGGGTTGATATGTTTAATGTTGGTATAATGATTACAAGAACTGATAACCCTATAGATATTTTATGTTATGGATGTTTATGATTATTAATTATTTATTTGTAGACATATATGGGAATACAACCATTTTTTTGAGTATGTTTTTTAAATAAAATTTTATTTATATAATTATTCGTTGATATGTATTGGTCATAAGTTTAAAAATATTTATAACCTTTATGTTTTATATGAAATTTTATGTTGATATGATTATGTTCAATTATGATAAAATAGTTTTTATATTTTTCTAATATATTTTATCCTATAGACAATCATGGGATTGAATAGCTATTTGGCGACTTAGTGATTAATTTTATTTTTAAAGAATTTCACTTTATTGGGGAAATTATATGATTAAGGTAAATAAAATAATATTTAGAATAGTGTTATTGTATTAGATGAATTAATATTGAGTTAAATTATGGAATTATGTTTTATTTCTTTCTATCTTTACGATGATTTGGGTTATTTATCCAAAAATTTTCATATTTTGTAGATTACATGGTAAGGAAAATTATATTTTTGGTAAATTACTTTATGAATAATTAATATTTATTGGAGATAAATGTTAAAATAATATAAGAATAACATGTGATCAGATATTTCCATCTTTGGGGTTTTAAATTTGGGTTGGAATTATTTTTTCAATAATTTTAAGGTCAGTTACCCATAAAAAGATTTAATTTGAACTTTTGGAGTTATTTTTTCGGATTTGGAGACTAATGTAGTATTTTTTCATATGGAGGGTTATTAAAATATGTAATTATTTCATCTTGGTATAAACATTTCTATTTTAGATAGTGTAGATAATGTTTCATCATTTTGTAGAACTTTTAGTTGATTAAAAGTTGATTTTAGTGCTTTAGGCATGAACAAATAATAATGATGATGATTATATACATCAAATGTTGAAATTACGGTCATAAAATAAGAATAAATTATGCATGTAGATGGTATAATATTTTCTTTCCTAATGGTAAATTAATTTTTTCAAACCCAATAAAACTAAACATAATTCTACATAGTTTTATATGGAATTAAATACCCAACTACCAAAGTAAATTTTCAAAAATTCATTTGAATGTTTGCATCATATAGAGAGGAATTTATAATTGGTTTCCTAATCACAACCTATAAAATTAATTATACGAGAAAAATATTTATCTGATTTTATTACTATGATATATTTATTTTAGAAAGCATAAATTGCGAGAATGACGATTTTGTATGTTGGGGAGGATGTAAAACCATATTTTTTTATTTTTGTACTTTTTATTTACCACTAAAATGAAAACTATGTTTGATATCATGTAACACAAACAATAATGAGTTCAAAAAAACCCTGAAATAATATTATTTAAATATGTTTTTTATAAGATAGACATTAAATTGTTGAGTGTGAATATGAGTAGGCATGTTTTGAAATATATATAAAAAGGTCATACATAATAAATATATATTGATTAATTATTAGAAAACAAGAACTCGATTTTTAGTAAAGACATTTTATGCCTCAAAAATATTTTTTTATTAAAAAATAGGTTTTATTTAGTTTTATGAGTGAAAAATATTAATAATTCCTTCCAATTTTATTAATTTTATTTAATAAAAATAATATCATTTTTAAATTCATAATATCAATTTTATATTAGGGTGTAATTTTGGTATTTTTATGTAAGGATAGATTTCTTAGTGATTTTTTTACAGAAAACCGATTATACAGAAAACTATATTTTCTTTTCCAATATTTAAAAATTAACATTACATTTTTATTTTTTTACATTTTATTAATTAATTTTGAATAAATATAATCAAACTAATGTTATTTAAATCAAAATTATTCTTAAATTTTATATAAAAATATTTTTATAATTAAAAATATATTTTTATGGAAAAACATTTTTCATCATATTTTTCAAATTTATTTAATTTTTTTTTGAAACATATCAGACTTTAATATATAATAATGGATTTAATATTTTTATACATCATTTAAAATTTAAAATGAGGTCACCATCATTTTTGGTCATTATAAATAGTTTATTTTGTAAAATGTCACTTTCCACAATAAGAGATAAAATAGGATAATAGGGTCAATACTAAAATTATATGGGTTAGAATGATGTAAAACCTTTCCTAAATCTAATTTTAGTGTGATATTTTGACTCAATTTAATATCTTATTTGATAATGTGTTATTTTGGAGCTATTTTTCTTAAGTAATATTTTAATATATTTTAATCTTTAGAAAAATTCAATGTGTATCTTCCTCCTCACTTATAAAATCACACCACACATCTTTTCTTCTCCACACATCAAGAGCCTCTTATATTAGCTAAGAAAAACCAAAATCCTTTCTTAATATCACTAATATGTAATTTCCATAACTTTGTACTCCCTCAAGTGACAAAGCGAGTTGGTTACATGACCTTAGGCATGCCTTCCCATATACTAGAGGCTACCGACTAGCAGTGATGGTCTAAAAAACATAGTGGGGAGACTATAACCTCTAGTTACGAGTTACAATCAATGTGAAAATTAATATAATAGTAACATAAATAATGGAAAAAATATGTATAAATAATCATACAACCAAATATGAGAATGGAAAAACTGAATAAATCTAAAAAATGGAAGAATAATGGAATGGAAAGATGAATGAAACTAAATTACATGCTGAATTTCATCCAAATAAAAATATAAGGGGTCATAAATAATTTCTCTAATGGCCTTGGTTTGAAACCTCATACTGGTACCATCTCCAAGATCCAATCAATATAGCACATAATAATGAACTATAATGTCCTTTACCCTTATCAAAACATACATTAATGTAATCTACTTGGGTACCAAATGATGACTCAAATAGGGTATGCGTAAAAATTAGTATGTTAACACCATCACATATAAAAAAATATATTCTAAGAAACACATTGAAAGAAATATATTGAAAAATTGATAAAAAAATTAGTAATTTAATACAATATATAAATTAAACGTAATGGTACCTCATTCTTTAGGATGACACCCAAGGTCAGCCAAACTTGCTTCCATGCCCTATTTGTATCTCCGTCTAAAGGTAGATCCTCCTGTATCAGAATGGTTCACCAGAGTCAGTGGTAGATTCTACAGATAAGGATAAATCACTGATTACATATCATAAAAAAATGTACTATTTGCTTAGTCCAACCACAAACTTACCCTCAAGTATACTAGAATCTCACGCTTTGGAATATTTGAAATCATTCCATTAGGAATATTATAATCTATCACTTAAGCATATCATAAATATAAACCTCATTTCATAATAGAAATTTATCCCTCTAGAATCCCATAACTTTTCCCTTAGGAATATCCGAAATCTCAACCTAAGGCATCTAAGAATCACGCCCTTAGGCATCAATCACATCAGTTTAAAATAATCATAAAATATATAAAAGAAAAATCGCAAGGTCAAAACACAAATAAAATATATATTATCACAAGACACAATGATCAATTAATCAAATTATCATTTTTCTATCAAAATATATTCCGTTAATTATGTTTATTAATTATCATCCTAATTATATCAAAACTATTTCATTTACTAATTAACCCCATTATCATTTAACATATTATTTAACTAAAATTCTCCCAGGAGATTATAAAATAATAAATGATAAAAAATATTTGTTATAACAATTGATAATATTAACCAAAAAAATAATCAATTATTCTAATTTATTATAGGGTTCTAACATCAGGTAGACCATGTCACAACAAGTTTCAAGGCTAGCACACATATTTGGTGGTTGTGATTCTCAATATCCATACCTATGGACCCAAAAAGAAAAAACAGTGGTTAAAAAATAATTACTATTTGACAGGGCTTATACCATTAATTTTGGTCCTGCACACAACACGATGGTTCGATCACACTTGTTGCATAAACTATGGATAATTAAATAAGACAAATAGGGATTAGATTTAGTATAAGGACCTGGCCTTAAAACATTACTTAATCTTGAATTAAATTGAACAGTTCACATTGAGGATCTTTCCAGGTTTAGAGTTTTAGAGAATTAAGACATAACTATTACATCTCAAAGATTACAAAGTAGACACATCTACTCAATTTCCAAATTTTCACAAAATAAGAAACTCTTGAACAAATGAGTCATGTCTAGTTCTTGTTTTAGACACCGTGATATTTCCTTGATCCCATCCATGAACCTATTCCACTATATATCCCCTGAAAAACATTTCAAAAAAACATCGGAAGAGCATAAAAAGCGCAGTAAGGGTTATAAAAATACGGAAAGAAAACATTATTCCATGTATACATAAGAATCAATGAAATCATACTTTACTCATAAAACATAAGCAATTTAACATACCTCATGAAATCATAAGATTTACTAATAACTCATAGAAATCATAAGACATAAACGTAACTTGAGGCATTCATAACATTCTTTCATAGGGAGTAACCCTCATGGTTAGGTTTGGAATACCCATCATAGTATATTCCATAAATCTCTTTAGATAAACCTTATAGTTTAACCCCTTCACGTTACCCAATGCATTGGAGATCTATATCGGGCTCACCCGCCTGTAGTTTATCACGAAACCACCTGTCTTCATAACGATGCCCAAGAACCATAAAAAATCGTATCACATAAAACATGCATAATGGAATCATCAAATTTCCACATTTCAATCACAAGATATCAATACAACACCTTGATATAATAAAAACATTATGAAAACCATTTTCAATACCAAAATAAAAGAAAATTAAAACATGGTATTTATTTTTCGTTTAAAAAAAGTTATGGGTTGTAGAGGAAGCCGAAACTAAAATAATGGTCATGGTGGCGGAGAAGTCATTATCACTGAATATGTACGAAAAAAACATTACCTTTTGTCATTTAGTAAAACTCTTCATATAAAAAATATTCCTTTTGAATAAACGTAAAAGTCAAAGGGGTTTATACACCATATAAAAGAAGGTTGTGTATAAAACAAAATATGCCTCAATGAAAGTAGATTGAGATGAAGTCCCTTACCACTTTAAAGAGTTTAACATTTTAAACCATTAATATTCATATAAATAAATTCTTAAAACCTATTTTGAAAACATGGATATTAATGAGTAATATTTATAAGAATAAATCATTAAAACATTTAAAATGGCATTTTAGTTAAAGAGTTTTTAACAAAATGAGAGACACTTGAATACAAATAATTCTGGAATAACATTTAATCAGAACTTGATAATATCATGAGAATAAAGGGATTCATGATATAATATTCCAAAGGACAGTATATACACCATATAAGAGTGAATTGGTGCATAACAGCAATGATGTCTCAATAGAAATGTAAAATGAGATGAAATCCCTTATAAAGAAGGTATCCTTAAATTAAGGACAAATAAATCACATAATTATGTGTGAAAAATATAAATACACCCAATAAAATTGGATATTAAGTGTAAAAAAACTATATTTCACTCACACATATTCATAGGATGAAATATTATATAATTAGATGTTTAACCCAAAGAAATCGAAATTGGGTTAAGAAGATCCCTTGTAAAATTTCGACAGCCTAACAACGCCACTTTAAATTTCAGAAAATGAGTTGATGAGAATAAAAGGGTATCTCATCAATTGGAAATAAATTTTAAATCAATAAGGATATATAAGAACATATCCCAATATAATAATTTGTAAATTAAAAGATATAACAAAATAAGTCTTTTAAAAAGAGGAGGGTGAAAGGTTTCCTTACCGACTTGGGTAACTTTCGAAACGTACACCCCATGAAAGAAGGACTATACATCATTGATGTAAATACTCATAAATGAAATTATATTACACAAATAGTAGAACAGTGGTCATTACATACAACACTCAAAGGAAATGGTGGAAAATGCCACATAAATCTCACGGGAATAAAAGTGAGATGAAAAATCCCTTACGAAAACTCAGCAGCCTAACGTCGCCACTTAAAACTTCCAAAAATGGATTTATGAAATAAAATAGGGTCTCTCATCATATGAAAATAGAAATTAAAGTAATAGGAATATAAAAGAACATCCCACATTAAAATTAAGAGGATCTTAAAATAAGTTACATAAAAAGAGTACATAAAAAGAAAGATAGAGGTGGGATCCCTTAACTCAAGTCTGACTTGTCTTGTTCGTTTCTTTATATTCCTGAATAATAAACTTTGGTCAATTTATAATTTCTTAAGGACCACTTTTAAAGATTATAATTCAGTTCATATCACATATTATAATTTTATAATAATTGGTTAATAATGTGAGTTCATATCAGACGTTTTTGTCGATGTTTGGTACATGAGTCAAAAATGAACTTGTTTGAAAATGATTGTCCATGTAGTTATAAGTAAATCATCTCTAGAATAGTATTAATTATTTTAATATCATATATATCCAGTACATATTCATTTTATACTATTCGATAACATTTGGAGGTAAAAAGAAATGAAATGCACTGTTTATGGAGACGGTAGGCCGTACGTACGCATGAACGCTACTTTCATTTCTTTGTCATATTAATGGAATTAAAAATAATTGAGAGAGAGAGATATATATATATTATAATTCCAGTATGATATATATGTTATATAGGTCACATAAGTTCATTAATGTTCTTATTTATATATTCCATGTATTGCATGAATGAGTCACATCACTTGAGGGGGCGGTAGTCTACACTTCCTCATATGGAATTATCGCATTTTCACAACATGCAAAGAATAAAGGTATGATTTAAATATAAAATACATAAGCATATAGAAAAAATAAATACCATATATATCATATATAAAATATAGTTACATCATAATGGCCAGCTTTAAAGGTTTTAAAAAAATATTGAACAATCATCGTTTCGTGAGGCAGTAATTCGCCATCCACAGAAACAGTATGTTCTTTAACCATTAGACGGATGTGTATGTAATTTTAGCTAAAATAATTCTTATAAAAACGTCCTAGTATATTTAATATACTGGTTTTGTTACAAAACAAATAAATAAAAAGAGTTTAGGGGGTTGGAGAAGAAAAATAAAACAAAAGAACACAAGTGAAGACATTAACTTTAAATCGGGTAACTCCCTTTGGTTTGAACCAAAAGGCTTTCTTGAAAAGATTTATGCCTAAGGTGAGGCTTCAATGATGAATAGAGGTATTTTGAGAGATGAAATGGGCAGGGGTTGGATGATCCAAAGTCTTGAGAGGTGTGGGTAAGGAGGTAGAGGTTGGGGCCTTTTATAAGAGAAGCGGTGGGGTACTCTTGGAATGTTATAAAATATTACTTTATTATAAAATTATTTTCCGATTTTAAAGGTCCCAAAAGGATATATTTCGAGGATAAGGTGATCAGGTTTCGAAATACACCAATCCAATAGGTTTGTTACAAATTTAAGACTTAGATTTTACCCTATCTTCTCATTTTATATAAATCATTCATTTATGAGGTAATCACTGCATCATCACGGTGTTATAAATTAATTAATTTATTTAATGTCTAAAAATTATAAAAAAATATCATGATGTAGGAAATGTATTTATATTTATAATTAAAATTTATAGTCAAAAATAGGACTTGTATAACCCCATGTAAAAATTGTTTTGTAAAACAATACATGTTTGTGACATTTTAGTTTTAACTTTTAATAAAAAGTTATTAATGTCATTTTCCTACCAAAGTGGGTCCATGGGTTCCCCAAGTTGACCATTGGATTTTATTGGTCAGACATGACTCATCCAAAAATTGTAGGTCATGTGTCAATGTCATTTAATATTATAATAATATTATCTTTACCTTAAATTACACTAATTACCTTTAATCACGATTAATAAAACTTTAAAGTTACTATTCACCAAAAAATTATTTTAATCCCAGTGAACCACATTTTACATCATAATGACAACCATGTATGTCATATTTTTGAAAATCAAATCATAGAATTGTTAATGTTTCATTTAAACAAAAAATAAGTTTTTTAACTACCACTTAGTGGTTTCACTATTCATCAAAAATTGAAGTTCTTCAGAAAAATACCAAAAATTCACCCTAAGCTATATTTGATATTCTGAATTCAAAAATTATTCCTATTTAAAAAATTTCAGGGCATAAAAGTTGCATTAATTAATTTAATAATTAATTCCCGTTGACAGAACAAATAGTGTGTTTTTATGAAACCATATATATCAAAAGATTGACACTAGTTTAAGTCCAATTTCAAAGTGAAATTAATTCCAATGACCACTATTAGATTAAATGGTAAAAATATATTACAAATTTACTTTAAAACAAATTCAAAAGATAATATAATCATATAAATAAATTAGATTAAAATGAGGTTTTGAGTTAAAATACAACATTTTTCACTATTCATTAAAAAATGAACTTTATCGAAAAAATACCAAAAATTTACACAAGGTAAATTTTTATGTCCCAATTATAAAGAAGAATTTTATTTGGTCGAATAGAATGTATATGAGTGACCAAACTATATTGAAGAGGGTTCACCATCAAAAGGCGATAAATCGACCTTTTAGTGAATTTTAGAGTATTTATGCTTAAAATTGAATTCTTTAATTATTTTAAGCCTTTATCTTTTATTGGATAAATGTAAAAACATTTAACAAACATATATAATCATATTTTAGTTATTTCTATTCATTCCCGCTAATATAATGGCTAGGTGTTAACTATCATTTTAAAGAATATTATTTTATTATTAGACTGCAACATAAGATTTCAAAGAAACTCATTGTTGCGTATTGGGTACGCCATAGAGCATAGAGTTCCCTTTAAAGTATTATTAATATTTTATTCATAAATATTAATAAATATGAAAAAGTAATATTATTTATTTACCTGGGATGTTACATCCTTCCCCCCTTTTGGGAATTGCATCCTCACAATTTTAAGATTGGGCTTGGAAACTTCATTGAAAGCCCAACATCGAAAAAGGAGTAAATTAAACTGTCACTTTAAAAGAAAGAAAGGGAAGTAAAAAAGGTAATTCTAGTTAACCCATACTAGGATTCCATGTAGGAAAACATGGACATGGAAGAGAAAACAAAGGGTCATGTTCTGATGGAGAGTGATAGAAAACATGATTAGGAGAAAGGTAACCATAAGAAAATCACAAACTTGTGATGGGTTAAACGGTATTTGATTCCCCAGTAGGAAAAGTTAATGGACAAAGTTTTTGTTTTAAGTTACTTTTAATTGAGGAATTTTTTCGGAGCTTAAATAAATCATAAGGGAACATACTTACTTGTTGTGCAGACTTTCATCTTTTACTAGATTTCTAAAACAAACTCATACTTTCTCCAAATGATGATTACTTAGGATGACTTGTTCACATTAAGAGTACTATAATCAACTTCTTGAGAATCACCTAATCCAAAAAAGGGAACTATATATTTCCCATGTTTTTAGACCTTAACCAAAACCAAACCAAAAATTTTAGTACGAGATCAGATAATACCGAAAAAGGATAATTTTTAATTACAAAAAGAAAAACTACTCCTAATCCCCAAAATTTTTCAAAAAAAACCAAAGTTCAACAAAGACCATTCAATAAACATCTATCCATAAAATTATTCAAAGTAAACCAAACTATGATTGAAACCCTTATCTCTAAAGGATTTAATCACATAGTCTTCCAGGGTAAAAATTAACATTTATCTCTAAGTAACATCATTTACTCTTAAAGTATCATATTGAAAAGTAATTAACCTAATCACATATCCTCCATGATAGGTTAATAATTTCCATATATAACCCAAAATCAACTTACTATTGATTTATAAAATTATATAACTAAAAATAATTACTCAAACTAACCAGGGACTTCACGTAGTAAAGTGGTAGACAATAAATACCAGTCGCACTTTGGTTGCGGGTTCGATTCCCGCAACTTTGTCTGACGTGACGGGTTGTCACACGGTCTGCATGTTGTCCTTTTTCCAAAACTATATAATTCTTATAACATTCCCCAAAACAGGATAAAATCTTCAAAAATAACCATAACATATTTTAACCTCAAGTTTACCTCATTCCTTTCATATTCCATCATATCATAGAGTAACCCAAAATTACCTAAAAAGTAAGGATCATATAAACCCTAATGGTTACCTTTATAATTATTACATGAACTTCCACATCGAGTTTTTTATCTTGTACATGATGCATTAGAGAACTCATCAAGGTTCAAGTGGTTGATCTTGACTCCTGATAGTCGGTTTAGAATAACCACAAGATTTCTCATTGAATCCCCCATTTCATCCAGTCTCTTAATCAGAGAACCACCGCAGTTTCCTTTAAACCCATTTTCACTTTGGTGCCTACTAGATCCATCAATTTACTAAAACCAAAAAGGTCAGTGTGAGTATATCAACAAAATCATCATGTACTAAAGAGGAAGATAGACACTAAGATATACTTATCCAAGTTATCTCAAACTCATTCCAACATTCGAAAATAACAATGACTCTATCTAATATAATATCCATTGTGGTTGTACACAACATGTCACTTATTCTTAAACAACACACTAACCTCTAAAGTTATCTAAACCGACCTTTGATACCAACTATAAGGACCCGACCATAAAACATTACTTAATCTTGAATTAAATTGAATAATTCAGATTGAGGATCTTTTCAGGTTTAGACTTTTATAGAATCAGGACATAACTTTTACATATCAAAGATTACAAAGTAGAAACATCTACTCAGTTTCCATTTTTTCACAAAATAAAAAACTCTTGAACAAAAGGGTCATGTCTAGTTCTTGTTTTAGAGAGCATAAAATTTCCTTTATCCCATCCGTGACCCTATTCCACTTTATGTCATATGGAAAACATTTCAAAAAAACATGGGTTGAGCATAAAAAGATCAGTAAGGGTTATAACAATATGGAAATAAAACATTATTCCATTTATACCTAATAATCAATGAAACCATACTTTACTCATAAAACATAATCAATTTAACATATCTCATGAAATCATAAGATTTACGAATAACTCATAGAAATCATAAGACATAAAGGTAACTTAAGGCATTCATAAAATTCTTACGTAGGGAGTAACCCTCATGGTTATGTTTAGAATACTCATCAAAGTATATTCCCTAAATCACTTCGGAGAGACTTTAGTGTTTAACCCCTTCGCATTACCCAATGCATTGGAGAGATATATCGGGCTCACCCACCCTTAGTTTATCACAGAACCACTTGTCTTCATAACAATGACCATGAACCATAACATAATCGTATCACATAAAGCATGCGTAAAGGAATCATAACATTTCCACATTTCAATCAAAAGATATCAATACAACACCTTGATATAATAAAAACAATATGAAAACCATCTTCAATACCAAAATAAATTAAAAGTAAAACATGGTATTTATTTTTCATTTTAAAAAAAAGTTATGGCTTGTAGAGGAAGACGAAACTCAAATAATGGTCATGGCAGTAGAGAAGTCGTTGTTTCCGCATACGTATGACAAAAACATTACCTTTTTACATTTAGTAAAATGATTCATATAAAAAATATTCCTTTTGAATAGATGTAAAATTCAAAGGGGTTTATACACTATATAAAAGACGTTTGTGTATAAAACAAAATATGCCTCAATGAAAGGAGATTGAGACGAAGTCCCTTACCACTTTAAAGATTTTAACATTTTAAAACATTAATATCCATATAAATAAATCCTTAAAACCCATTTTGAAAACATTAATATTAATGAGAAATATTTATAAGAATAAATCATTAAAACATTTAAAATGATATTTTAGTTAAAGAGATTTTAACAAAATCAGAGACACTTGAATAAAAATAATTGAGGAATAAAATTTAATCAGAACTTGATAATATAATGAGAATAAATGAATTCATGATATAATATTCCAAATGACATTATATACATCATAGAAGAGTGAATTGGTTCATAACAACAACGATGTCTCAATATAAATGTAAAATGAAATGAAATCCCTTATAAAGAAGGTATCCTTAAATTAAGGGCAAATCAATCTTATAATTATTTGTGAAAAATATAAATACACCAATTATAAGTGAATATTAAGTTTTAAACAACCATAGGTCATTCACAGATATTCATAGGATTAAATATTCTATAATTACAAGTTGAACCCAAAGAAATTGAAATTGGGATATGAAGTTCCCTTGGAAAATTTCTACAGCCTAACGATGTCACTTTAAAATTCAGAAAATGAGTTGATGATACAAAAAGGGTATCTCAATACTTGGAAATTAATTTTACATAAATAAGGACATATAATAACATATCCCAACATAATAAGATGTAAATTAAAAGACATAACAAAAGAAGTCTTTTAAAAAGTGGAGGGTGAAAGGACCCCTTATAGACTTGGGTAACTTTCGAAATGTACACCCCATGAAAGAAGGACTACAAAACAATGATGTAAATACTCATTAACTAAATTATATTACACAAAGAGTATAAAAATGGGAATTACATACACCAATCAAAGGAAATGGTGGCAAATGTAGCATAAATCTCACTGGAATAAAAGTGAGATGAAAAATCCCTTACGAAAACTCGGCTGCCTAACGACGCCACTTAAAACTTCCAAAAATGGATTTATGAAATCAAATAGGGTCTATCATCATATGAACATAGAAATTAAAGTAAGTGTAATATAAAATAACATCCCCCATCATAATAAAGAAGATCTTAAAGTACGTTACATAAAAAAGAGTACTTAAAAAGAAAGAGAGAGGTAGGATCCCTTACCTCAAGTCCGACTTGTCTTGTTCATTTATTTATGTTACTGGATAATAAACTTTGGTCAATTTATAATTTCTTAAAGAAATCCTTTAAAGACTATTATTCAGTTCATTTAACATATTATAATGTTATAAAAATTGGTTAATAATGTGAGTTCATATCAGACATTTTTGTCGATGTTTGGTACATTAGTCAAAAATGAAGTTGTTTGAAAATGATTTTCTATGTAGTTATAAGTTCATCATCTCTAGAATATTATCAATTATTTAAATATCATATATATCCAGTATATATTCATTTTGTAATATTCCATAACATTTGGAGATAAAAAGAAATGAAATTCACCGTTCATGGAGACGGTAGCCCGTACGTACGCATGAATGCTACTTTAATTTCTTTGTCATATTAATGGAATTAAAAATAATTGATAGATATATATATTATAATTTTAGTATGATATATATGTTATATAGGTCACATAAGTTTATTAATTTCATACTTTATACATTCCATGTATTGCATGAATGAGTCACATCACTTGAGGGGGCGGTAGTCCACACTTCCTCATATGAAATTATCGCATTTGCACAAAATAAAAATAATAAAGGTATGTTTTAAATATAAAATACAGAAGCATATAGAAAACATAAATACCATATATATCACATATAAAATATAGTGACATCATAATGGCCACCTATACAGTTGTTAAAAGAATATTGAACAATTATCGTTTTGTGAGGCAGTAATTCTCCATCCACAGAAATAGTATGTTCTTTAAGCATTAGACGGATGTGTGTGTAAGTGTATCTCGAATAGTTGTTATAACAACATCCTAGTATATTGAAGATACTCTTTTTGTTACAAAAGAAAGGAATAAAAAGATTTTAGGGTGTTGGAGAAGCCAAATAAAACAAAAGAACACAAGTGAAGACAATACCTTTAAATCGGGTAACTCCCATTGGTTTGAACCAAAAGGGTTTCTTGAAGAGCTTTCTGACTAAGGTGAGGCTTAAATGATGAAGAGAGTGACATGGAAAGATTTAATGGATAGGGTTTAGACGAGACAAAGGCTTGAGAGGTGTGGGTAAGTAGGTAGAGGTGGGGGCCTTTTATAAGAGAAGAGGAGGGGCACTCTTGGAAAGTTATAAAATATTACTTTTTTATAAAATTATTTTCGGATTTTAAAGGACCAAAAACGATATATTTCAATGCTAAAGTGATAAGTTTTAGAAATCCACCCATACAATAGGTTTTTGACAATTTTAAGACTTATATTTTACCCTATCTTCTAATTTTATTTAAATTGTTCATTTATGAGGTAAACACTGCATCATCACGGTGTCATAAATAAAAAAATTTATTTAATGTCTAAAAATTATAAAACAAATATAATGATGTTGGAAATATGTTTAGATTTATAATTAATATTTATAGTAAAAAATATGACTTGTATAACCCCATTTAAAAATTGTTTTCGTAAAACAATACATGTTTGTGACATTTTAATTTTAACTTTAAATAAAAAGTTATTAATGTCATTTTCCTACCAAAGTAGCTCCATGGGGTCCCCAAGTTGGCCCATGGATTGTCTTGGTTGGACATGACTCATCCAATAATGGTAGAACATGTTTCAAGGTCATTTAATATTATAATAATATTATCTTTACCTTAAATTAAACTAATTACCTTTAATCGCAATTAATAATACTTAAAAGTTACTATTCACCAAAAAATTATTTTAATCCCATTGAACCAAATTTTAAATCATAATGAAAACAACGTATATCTGATTTTTGAAAATCAAATCACAGAAGTGGTAAAGTTTCATTTAAATGAAAAATCAGTTTTTTAACCACCACTTGGTGGTATCACTATTCATCAAAAATTGATGTTTTTCAGAAAAATACCAAAAATTCACCCTAAGATATATTTGATATTACAAATTCAAAATTAATTTCCATTTTACAAAATTCTAAACATAAAAGTTTCATTAATTAATTTAATAATTTATTCCCATTGTCAGAACAAATAGCGTGTTTTTATGAAACCATATATATCAAAAGATTGACACTAGTTTAAGTCCAATTTCAAAGTGAAATTAATTCCAATGACCACTATTGGATTAAATGGTTAAAATATATTATAATTGAAATTTAAAACCAAATCAAATGATAATATAATCATATAAATAAATTATATTAAAATGATTTTTTGAATTAAAATACATCATTTTTCACTATTCATTAAAAAAATGAACTTTATCGGAAAAATACCAAAAAATTACACAAAGTAAATTTTGATGTCCTGATTCTAAAGAAGAACTTTATTTGGTCTAATAGAATGTATAAGAATGACCAAAACTATTTTGAAGAGGGTCCACCATCAAAAGGTGATAAATCGACCTTTTAGTGAATTTTATATTATTTATGCTTAAAATTGAATTCTTCTCTTATTTTAAGCCTTTATATTTTACTGGATAAATGTAAAAACATTTAACAAACATATATAATCATATTTTAGTTATTTTTTTTCATTCCCGCCAATACAACGGCTAGACGTTAACTACCATTTAAAATAATATTATTTTATTATTAGAGTGCAACATAAGATTTCAAAGAAACTCGTTATTGCGTATTGGGTACGCCATCGAGAATAGCATTCCCTTTAAAGTAATATTAATATTTTATTAACAAATATTAATAAATATGAAAAAGTAAAATTTTGTATTTACTTAGGATGTTACATTTAGACCACCAACATTTAATGAAGAGAGGTGAATAACAAAACCTCTCATCTATGGTAGAAATTGGTTTTTTCCATTCATATTAATAAGAACCAAAATTTTGTTGGAAATAGACTGTCAAATAGAAGGTGAACCAAAATTACTACCTTAGAAATATTAGTCTGAAAATCCAAATTCCAATATACACTCGATTATGGATAAAAGTGGACTTATATACATCTTCTATATATGGTTTTCAATTGAAAAGGTGGTGTGAAGAGGGTATGCAGTCGAAGAATGTTGGTCCTCTTTAGAAAGAGGAAACACCGAAGGGGTTTGAAATAAACTAGGTGTAACATTTATACAATGTGAATTGATTTCACATTGTGTAACTATATATAATTTTTTGTTTTATTTCCCAAAATTCCATCTCACAATAATAATCAAACATTTTATAATGATTAAAGAAGGTGTATGTTATTTTTGTGACAAGTTAAAATGTTATGACATGTTTATAGGATGTGTAAATAATCATGACATGTTTAAAGGGTGGGTACATATTGGTGTCTTGTTTACATGGCCTATAAATATTCTTGACATGTTTATAGGGTTCAAAAGTATTTACAAGGTGCATAAATATTTGTGTCATGTTTATAGGGTGTGAAAATATTTACAAGGTGTTTAAATTTTCATTAATTGTTTATGAAGTGTGAATTTATTTAACCCATGAATTAATTTCACATTGTCTACACAAAACAACTCACAACATGAATTAGATTCAGGATGTGAATTTGTTAAGAAGCCAGAACACACCTATGATTCCTGCTATACCCCAACAACCCCTAACAAACCCTAAACTTCAGCCAGAAAAACCATGTTTAATCAAGACAACCAATATCAAATCGACTTAAACATTTTTTTGAGGAGTGATGTACCTAAAAGAATGTGGGACCTTACAGCCTCCCCACCATATAAATAATTGTCCCTATGTTGATCTAAACATCACTAATGGGTATCAAATAACCATCCCAACCACTTTTAATGTGTATCATACGCCATTTCCAAGGTCTCCTCTTGAACATGACCATGATACCATAGTTGTTATACTAGAGGTATAGTCTTCACCTATAGATTCCCCTCACTATGACTGATAATACAGATCAAATTATCCTCCATAGATTCATAAACATCCAATTGAACATCATCAACATCTATCATGTGAGAAGTGTTAGAAGAATATCTTCAATGTTGAGACACCCAAAGCACACCATACATGAAACTATAGAATTTTGGAAGTGGAAAACGGTATACCACCAGACTGACCATTTACACTATCTCAAAAGGACAAAAAATCCTAGGTGCTAGCTTCCCTTGTTTTCTAATATCATGTTTCCATATCCTAGGAAACACCAAAGAAAAAACCCAGTTACTAAACTCAAACTCCAAAGGCCATATCCGATGGTTAGTGTATGATTGGTTTTATCTCTTCATAGTCACCAACTGATTTTTGACCAATTAGATCTTCTTAGAAATATCATTTATGAGACTAGGTCCAACAAGTGCAGACACTCCTTCTTATAACCAATAAATAGGTTAATTAAATAACCTTACATAGAAGGCCTTAAAAGGATCCATTTGGATTGATTCCTAGAAGTTTTTATTATACGGGAACTCCATGAGTTCCAAATGGTACTCCTATAGACCACTAAAATTCAACAAATAGGATCATAATATATCCTCCGGAATATGAATTGTCTATATAGAATAGATGTCGATCTAAGGATGCTTTTTGGTACATATAATAACATGTGATCCCAAGGCCTTATATATATCATTCCAAGACATATAAATGAAATGATAATCTCAATCAGAAACACTTTTCCACCGAACACTATACAACCAATATATCGAAGACCCATAATAACTACCCAGATTATCAATAGTGAAGGAATCTATAACTGAAATTATATGGGATACCTTCACTAGATGATTCAAAATCACCAAAAAAACATCATTATTTTGAGGTGTACTGGGTACTCCAATCACAAAATCTATAGTTATATTTTCCCATTTCCACTCTAGAATGGGCATAGGTTGAAATAGCCTAATAAGACTTTGATGCTTGGCATTATCCCAATGAAATACACTACTAAAAAAACCTTTTTTAACAGACCTAAAAATATCCATTATCGGTGCTAGAGAAGCATTGACTACTCAAGCAAGATTAAAATCCAATGTTTTTTATTAACCCTTTTATAAGCACAGATAAAGGGGAATAATGCAAAGTACTATAACTGTACACTACAGTGCTAGTCTAGTGTGTTGTAACTGCACACTGCAGTGCTAGTGTAGTGTGTTATAACATCACCCCAAAACACTAGAAACACCATGAAATCAGTAAAATCAAGTACTAACATATAATTTAATTGAATAGAAAACAATCCAAGCTCGTTTACTCAGTTTTGGTTATGTGATGCGCGTTTTATACTAAAATGACACTTATATTTTGAAAAATTCACTTGTAGTCATAATGGTCACATCATCCATCATATTGAGGTTAAAATTATTCTAATATGTCTTCAAATTTCTTTTTCATAATTTTCCTAATGTATGAAAACAATCTTAATTTTTTTCCTCAGTTTTGAGTATGTCACTTTTTGTTTTTACTAAAATGCCATTTTAAACTGTAAACATTAATTTTGAATTATACCGGTCACATCATGTGTCGGTTTGACATTATACTAATTTCTATAGATAAAAAACGTCTAATGAATATTTTAATGAATTATAAATAAAATCCCAGTGTGTTTGCTCATTTTTCAACGAGTGACACTTTTTGATCTAAAAGGTTTGTTTTAAATTGATAACAAACACATTGAGTCATACCAGACACATCGTGTAACATATTGTTATGAATCTAATTCCTACATGTCAAAAATTAATTATGGATCATTTTCATAATGTATAAAATTAATCCAAATCATTTTCTCTATTTAGAGTAGGTGAGTTTTCCTTTTTAATAAAATCGATGTCAATTTTAAATAAAAAGACGCACTTAGAGTCAAATCGGTCACACAATGTGTCATATTGAGGTGAGACTAATTATTATATTCCCCAAATGGATAATGGAATATTATATAAAATTATAAAAAAGATCCAAATCATTTTTACTTAGTTTTGTGTGCATTACTTTTCGTTTGACTAAAATGTCATTTTGAACTGGAAAAACACACTTTGACTCATACCGATCACATCATTTATTGGTATGATGTCAACCTTATTATTGTATGTCAAAAATGAAATATGCATCAATTTACTAAATTATCATGAAAATTTGAGTGTGTTTTTTCATTTTTCAGCGAGTGACATTTTTTGAAATAAACTATCAATTTTTAAATGGTAACAGACACATTGAGTCATATCAGGCACATCATGTATCATATTAAGGTCAGGATGATTCATACACATAAAAAATGTCTTATGGATAATTTTCATAACGTATTAAAACAATATGAATGTGTTTTCCTAGTTTTGTGTAGGTCATTTTTCATTTTTATTATAGTTGATGTCATTTTTAAATAGAAAGACACACATGGAGTCATACCAGTTACACTATGTGTCATATGGAGGAACAGATGATTCATACACATCTCAAATGACTTATGGATCGTTTTCCTGAAGCATAAAAACAATATGAATGTGTTTTCTTGATTTTGAATAGGGAAATTGTCCTCTTTATTAAAATTTTATTCATTTTTAAATAAAAATACAAACTTGGAGTCACACCAATCACACCACACAACATATTGAGATAAGACTGATTTATACACATCTGAAATGACTAATGGAATATTTTCCAAAAGTACGAAAATAATTTGAATTCATTTTCTTGGTTTTGTGTGTATCACTTTTTTTTACTAAAATGTCATTTTAAACTAGAAACATGCACTTTGACCTATACTGATCACATTTTGTATCATTTTTACATGAGATGGATTCCTATAATTCAAAAATGACTTATGAATCGATATCCAAAATTATCAAGAAAATACAAGTTCATTTTTTTTATGGAGAGACATTTGTTAACCAAAATTGGTGATTCTAAACTAACAACAGATATGTTGAGTTATAGTGGTCACACCATGTGTTTAATTGAGGTGTGGCTGATTCCTACAAATCTCAAATGACTGATGGATCATTTCCCTAATGTATCAAAACAATCAGAAAATGTTTTCATGGATTTTTGGTTTCTCAGTTGTCCTTTTTAATAAAATTAATGACAATTTTAAATAAAAAGAAGCACTTAGAGTTATACTTATCACACCGTGTGTCTGATTGAGGTGGGGATGATTCTTACACGACCCCAAGTCTCAAAAAAATCCTAACTACCAATGTTACCAAGTTTCCATTTTATTTATATGTTGAAATTCAGAAAGTTCAAATTTAATCAATGTTCTTAGCCAAAAAATAGTTCTCGTTGTTGAAAATCAGAAGAGAAGGGGATTTCAACAACACACGGGGTTTTCAGCTAAAAACATTGAATAAATATATATTGTTGTTAGTTCAACAATGAAAGGAAATGAAAATGGAAAACAAGGTAACATTGGAAGTAAAAGTCATTTTATATCTTTTGTGGGCTGTTGCTGATAGTTAAAATAAAAATATGACTTCCCAAAAGATCTGAAAAACTAAATATTTATTACATAAAAATGAGGAAATTAAATTAAAAATATAAGATAAATTATGACAAAAATTAACTAAATAAGTAGTAGAAATTAGCTTTTTCCTGATGGAAATATGAATTCTTAACACAGTTTTGTATTGTCATTATCTCAATTGCAAACTCGAAGTCCAATCCTTCAAGATCATAAACAACTTCAAACAAACCACCCCAACTCAAACGATAGAATCCACTTGTGAAAAAAAATATTATTTGAGTAGTACCGTAAATAAATAAATTAAACATAAATATGAAACAATATATTAATTCTATGGATAATGATTTCACTATGGAGAATTATTGATCACATAGATATGCTAATGGAACTGAAATAATGATGAAAAAATGAAAATATATCTCTCAAAAAAATCAATAAATGAGTGAGGAGGATGAGGAGAAAAAAAAGTTGGATTGATGCATTGAATTTTCTAAGAGAATGTAAATATATCATATTGGGTTCATAAAATATTCATTTTATACAATAAATAAATAAAAAAACATAAGATAATCATTATCAAAGGTGAATGTCTCCCAATTGTGATAATTATATGGATATTAATCATAGAGTCATAATGGTTGAACCAAAAGGAAATGTTAAATAAGGATATATTTTAACATAGATTAATGTAAAACAAACATAGTGTTTGTTATATTTGTGATGAAATAAATCAAGTGATTTTTTAGAAGAATTAATGAGTGGGTTATCATTTCAAATATGAAATATTTTTATCAACTACAAGAAATAAAACCAAGGAAGAAATAAATAAATAAAATTCAATTTGTGATCGGGATGTTTTGGTAAAAAATAGAAGGTGTAATAATAAAAAAAATCATTTTTTGCAAGTAGAGCCTAATTAATTTAGAAAGACCAGCAATGATAATAATTGGATCAAATCTATGCATGAAGATCATGATCTGAATAATAACAATGTGACATGTGAAGATTGATCCAAATAATAAAAATTAAGGTTTCTTATGGATCAAGTTGTTGCATATATTGTTCCAAAAAATTTCCATTAGGTTAAAAATACAATATTTTTTTGTTAAATTTTTCCTTAATTCTGTAAAACTCTTAACATAAATGGTCATGGTAATGTATTATAATGAATCATTTTTTATGTCATGTAGTTGAGATGGTCAATTATTTGGGGTATCATATTACATCTAGAAGGACATGAAAATTGATTTTAGATTATGTTAGTAAACCATAAAATTCAATATAATTAAGAATCTACAGTGAACATATCATGTCCTTAAATAATTAAATCAATATTAATAAAGATTATTGGAAATGGGATTACAAAGGTTTAATGATTTTATCCATGAAAAATATTTTTTATTTAAGAAAAATGATTCTATTAAAAGTTATTTATTTAATTTACATTAGACAATGTTAAAATTTGATTTTTTCAAAATTACTTAAATCTAGTGATATAATATTTATTATTGAATGATTTAAAATAAACATTAAATTTACAATATTTGAAAAAGTTTCTTATTAAATAAATTTCTTTTCAAATAAAGTATTACATTTAGATAAAATTTGATCAATCCTAAAGGATTGAGAAAGTTAAATTAAATCAACAATGTACTATTTGTTTCACAATGTCAGGAAAAAATATTTGGTTTCTTAAAAAAACCTGATTCTGAGTTTTTTTAGAAAATTACTCATTCCAATTTTTTATTTTATCACTATATTTTAACATCCAAAATCAAAATATCAATTACATTTTATCACTATATAATTTTTTCTTGTACAATATTGTCCAATGATTATAGTGCTCTAAACCTCTTTGATTTTTATTTTTATAAAATTTATGTCATATTATTTAAAATCAAATTGAAATATTTAAAAACTAAAAAAATTACATTTTTTCAAGTAGTTAAATAAACAAGACAAGAAATCATTGATATATAATGTTTTTTCTCAACTGATTTTACAGATTCATCAGAAATGTTTGTTTTTTATATTTAATAAGTGACCCCCTAAATATAACCTAAGCCTCATGAAATAGTTCATAGTCATCCAAAATAAATCCCTTAATTTTACATGATATTTTAGTGCTCAATATCCTAGGAATAAAATTCATGAAAAAATAATTATATAGATTTTATCATGTGTTAGATATTTCATTAGCCATTTTTTGGAAACAACTTCTAGAATTACCTTTCCAATTTAAAGGTTAACCCTATATTTTAGTTCTTCCTCACTCAACCCTCCTAGTTCCAATTAATTCATGGAATAATATAAGACCTCAATGATGTCAGATATTTCATCATCTTTGTAATTTTCAATGTAATATTCCAAACTAATGACTACACCGATGACTATATGGATTTTGTTTTCAATGTTTTATGATTACAAAGAGGTATATGTCATAGAGAATAGGTATTGGGATCCTATTATACATCAAAAAACATGAAATAACAATGGGTTTGATATATTTGAAGTCGTACAATACAACGTTGTCCCAAAGATACCCCCATGATATTGGGGAAGATGATACTTCAATATATTTAAAAAATGATGAATTTTGGGTTGTTTTATTATAGGATAGTACATGTAGACTTGTTGGGATACACATATGTGGGATGAGAAGGCTTAGTGGATAACCAAGGGAAATTACGGATATCGAAAATCCTAGATTTTTTTCGAGCTGTGGTTGCATTCAACCATTGAATCACTCGAGACATGGATTCATGCCTCAGAATGGTTGGAGCCTTGATTGTAGCCTAGATTTGAGCTTTAATTCGACAATGGGGAGCACCGGTAGTATGTCTCTTCCACGTAGAGCTTCAGATATTGTGAACTTGTTCCCGATGGTTAGGGTAGATAAAAAAGATTTTGACTCTTTTATTAGTGCTTAAAAAAGAGCCTTGATAAAGATACCATTTATCAGCACTAAGTTAATAAGAATAAATAAAATGAATCTTTATTAGTGCTAAAAACAACTACTAAATACTTACAGTAAATTTCAAAAAAACAATACTTTAAAAAATTATAATTATTATGTCTAATTATAAAAGTTATAGTAGTATATTTTATAAAATAATATTTATATAATTATTTTAATAAATAATTATTTATTTATAATTACATATATGTGTTTTAAAAAACTAAAATTTATATGATTTTATATATTTACATAATTATATATATAAACACAGTAAATGTATTCAATATTTAAATAAATTTTTTATAAATTTATAAATATTTATTTGTAATTATATAAATACTTTTAAAAAATATTATTTCTTTTTTTTATAATTATAAATTTATAAAAATGGTAAATATAAATTTATTAATATTTTTCACAAATGTATTTTTTACATTATTAATGAATATTTAATATTATGTTTCTTCATGTTAAAAGTGAGTAAAATCGATTAATTTAAAATGAGTACAATAATAAATATTGGGATAAGTTTGATTAATATAAATCATTAAAAAATTTATATATATTAAAATAAAGATTTATACTTATTGAAAATATTAAAACATATTAATCAAATATATATAAAATAAATAATATAAAATGAATAAATTCCAAAAAATATTTGTGTATCTATATATGTATAGTAAAACAAATTAATTACGTATATGTAAGATCAATATAATACATTTTATTTATGTTATAAATTGAAAAATAAAACTACATTCAATTATGTACATTACTTGATGAACTTAGATAATATATTTTGTGAAAAATACCTCAATGTAGCATTGTTGAATTTTTGGGTTGATTTGGTTTGTTGATAATGTGGGCTTCCATGGTTAGTTGTGGAGTTTCAGAGATGTTTTTTACAAACAATGTTGACAAAGATTCATGGTAAAGGATTAGATTCACTGGAGGTGGTACAAAAAGACATTAAGCGTGTGAAAGATTTCAGTTTTCTCATAAGATGAGTTTGCACAAAATATTATTACACACCTAATGCGATGTCAAATGTTGATTTACGTGCTTAGATAAGATCTTTTCCATGCAAAGGAAGTCATGTCAAGATATTATGTTCAAGGTCATCTGAGCCTATAAATAGATGGCTACCCCCTCATTTCAGTAGCTCCACCCTTAATGAAATTCGAGGCTATAAATCATGTAAGAAATGCCTGAAAAAGGAGTTTCACATAAGAATTGAGTTTCACATAATAAGGGAGTTGTGTTAAAGATGTTTTCCATGAAAAAAATTAAATGTTTCATGCATGGAATTGTTGTTTTGAGTAAAACACACAAAAGGTTGTGCAAAAGATTGAAGTTGCCAAATAAATATATGGTTATAAGGTATTCATTAGTGGATGAAATTAGGATTTCAACAAAGAATCTACATATAGTGGTGGATGTAGTCATCAGTGAAAATTAAGGGACCTATAAGTCCAAAAACTATATATAAATCCCTTTCAAGAGCAATGAGCGGAGGAATAAGAAGATGATAATACTTTCCTCCATTACATTCAAAGCCTCATCATCAGATAAAGAATGAAATAATAATCTTATAATTAACACTTAAGTGAAAAAAATAACCCTTATAATAAATAGGTTAAGATCTATTAGGGTAGGAATAATTTAGAAAAGAATATTCATACCCCGATTCACTCCCCTCTTAGAGAATCTAGGACCCTTTTGGACATAACAATATTTTTAATTTATATTAATTTTTAATTACAAACCATTATTCAATAAAAGTATTACTATTTAATACAATTCATAAATAATATTTTCTATTATATGAATTATAATTATATACATTAATATATATCTACATATATTGTACATAGTATTTATTTACATTATCAATAATCAACTAATTAATAAAATGATTATTTTTATGTCAATTTTCTTATTTTAAATTTAAATTTGTTAAATTTTTATTTCTCATAAATCAATATATTTAATACATACTATTTATAAGTATTCATAATTAATATATAGTATAATCAATTTATTCATATTTCTAAATAATTATTTAATTAACATAATTTGTAATTTTTTTAATAAAATCTTTTTTAGTTTTGTATTTATTAAATTATATCATTTTATTTATTTGGACCTTTATCAGAACTAAAAAAGTAATGATAACATGTACCCTTTATCAATGCTAAATATAATGTGATGATAAAGGGTAACCTTTATTAGTTCTAAAAATAAAATGCTGATAAAAAGACCCTTTATCATTGTTTAAAAAAGCACTCATAAAGGGTCAAATTTACCAATGCTTTCTATATCGATGATAAATATTTTCTTTATCAGCAATTTTTCATGCCTTGATAAAAACCAGTGCTATTAAATTCTTGTTTTGTAGTTGTGAGGTGAAACATATCTCCATGGATGCAATTAACTACTTCTATATATCTATATCCCAATATTATCTATGGAGGTCAAGATACATCTTTATCCGGATCAGATATACCACCCATATATATGCATGAAACACACTCATAAGCTTCTTGGGAAATGCTGTAGGAACCCATACTAGACCATGAGAGTCAATAACATCACTAATTTTTATTGATTATCCTTATGATGGATTCCTACCATATATGATGTCCCTTAGAGCTAATACCATTAGAAAAGATAATTACTCCACCTTGATCTGGTCAGTTAGCACAAGTATTAATGGTGTCAAATGAAGAGATACTCATGAAAAGGATTTTTAAACTTGAAGATGCATATCTTCAAAGAGTTTCATCATCCACCACTCATTTCAAATTTTCACACATTTCCATTGTCAACATCATCTGGCTCAAGGTGTGGGAAGCGCTGTTTCCACTTCTCCGTGTGTAATACATTTTGAAGTCAAAAGAATTTAGATACTAAAATCACCTCCTATATAGAATATTTTGTTCCACCCAAGAAGATATATACATTATTCTCTTATGGTCCATGTACACCAAAAGACTCTCTCCGAAAATACAGTTTCTCCAACATCTCAGGGTATGTACCAATTTAGCTAACATTAGATCATGATTAGGATAACTACATTCATGTGGTCTCAAAATTCTAGATCCATAAGATACCACATAGTATTAATGAATCTGAAATGATTTGATTCTATGTCCCGGTACATCACATTAAATAATATACTCTTTATTTTTCTTAGTCAAGGAGATTAGCGATGTTGCGATTAGTCTGATCTATAGATCATGTAAATATATTTCACAAGAATTTAAAAAAAAACAGTCACCCTTTTCTTTGTGAACCTACAAATTGGTTCTTGTAGATGAGGTAATTTCTAGATAAAACATTATTAATAAACTAATAAACCTATAAAACTACGATCTTGATGAAATTCGTGGGTCACTCCCAATGCAAAACTACTACAACCATCTCTTGATCCACTAACAGTCTAGCCTATGAGATTACATTTCCCAAGAAGGGCATGCAATAAATATAGACAATAAATTTATATAGATTGGTATAAAGTTGATGATTTATCAATATAATCAAGATAAAGTCATGATGTTGGGAATGATCTTCTCTAGATAATGAGTACAGAAATATGTCATTGGAAAAAACTATCGCCAAACAGTCTATGAATGAATGAATGATATAATTTATTAATACCCTGAATACCATTAATGGTTTTTTCATACCAAATTTCACCACTATAAACTTGTATAATCCATACCTACTCTTAAAAAGATTTCGGGGTATGTCCATTGGTCTCAACCTAAACTGGTGGTACCGTGAAATCATGTCAATCCTAGAGAAGATCATTTCACCTCTCAACTAATATAAGAGATTGGAAATACATTGAATTGGAAACCAATTCTTAACCATTTTTGGTATAATATATGATGATCCAAACATAAGAAAAAGTACCATTAGCCTTTTTAGAAAAAAGAAACTGATAATACCATAGAGATGTATGGGGTGATATTAAACCCTTTGATTCCAAATCATCAAAATTATCTTTCAATTCAAGAATCTATAATGGTGCCAACCTATAAGGTGGGATAGAAAATAGCTTAGATCCTAGAACCAACTCAATCATGAACTCAATCACCCGATCAGCTAGTAATTGAGATAACTCTTCAGTAATGAAGTCATGGAAAAAGTCTACCACTGGAGGAAAAGAATCATGCTATATTCCTACAATATCCAGAATAAGACATGATATTTGAGCCATGAGATAGTAAAATCTACACTGAATTGGTCCTGTATAACCAACCTATAGATCCGATTCACCTTGGTGACTATAAAAGCCACCAGGTATATATATATAAAGGTAAATATCCTCTGATAAGAGTCAAAAATATACTAGTATATAACTCTAAAATATATACTAAGAATAAAATTAAATATTGCAATTTTTTGTATAAAAAGTTCCTAGAGGTATTAATAACCCCGAAATTTCTAGAGAACACTCATTACAGCATGTGATAACCTTTTGCCACACTCTCAAAGGTGTTCAAGATTCATGAACACATCTATGATCTACAAATCCAAACCATAACCATTTTACAAAATAGAAGATAGAAAAGAATGCGATACTTTTATATCATAAAATGGAATCTAAGGTAAATGATACAAGAATCACACCTCTAATAGAAGAAGGTCATGCATCCAAAATAGTCGGAGGATACTGTATAACAGGAAGCTAGATCAACCCTCTACCCTGGGCTCTAGTTAGACTCCCATGTGTTGTTACCTCAAAGTGGTACTATCTCTAATACAATGTGGTTCGACATCCCATTTCTTATCATGATCATCTAGTTGAACACCAAAAACATGTCTATTGAGGGGTAGTTGAGCCCATTCAAGATTCAGGTTTCTTTCCCAAACCCCTAATTCTTCTCTACTATAGAGAGTTCACACAAAACATCGAAATATGACCCAACCTACCATAGAAATGAAACTCCACTGTGTGAAAAGGACAATGAGGGCTCTTATAGCTAGAACAAACACACTGATAGCACTAAAATGGACCACGATCTAGAGATGGATACCCAAAACATTGCATACCACTACTGCTGCTACATTAGTGATAACTGTCATTGTGGCGGTTCATTCACTAGAAAAAGAGATACCAATTTTCCATTCTAAAACATTCTAGACACTTCTTAGGGCCCATATCATATTGTACTCTATGATGCGATGAGTATTTTTCATGATTTAAAGGCTACAGAAATTAAATACCTTAACATGTGACCTGATATTATAGTTATGTTAATCCTAAAAGATTCTCACCCTGATGATCTCACCAATTACTATGGATATAAGAAAGTGATATAGGTTTTTTAAGAATACATCATAATCCATAAATGATAAGATCTCATGTGTTAGGTGCATGAACTCACATCCCTTCTCAACCCCCAATATATTAGGATAGAAGTGAATCAAAATCTTAAACTTTAATTACTAACTTGATAACTCCTCTTACTTCCCGATTTCCACTAAAATATCCCACAAAGGCTTGGAAGGTGCATGAAGCATTTATAAATCATTCTTAACCCTCATTTCTTGGGGTTTTTGAAGGTTATTGAAGATAATCTACCCTGAATTGATCCAAAAATCAAATACATAATGGCCTCCCCCCAGCGATCTTATGCTAATGCCACAAAAGAAACTATATCATCATCTCAGACCTCAAAGTTATAGTGAAAACAATATCCCTTTCATTGTATCGCATGATCATCCAGAAGATTTAAGAAAGATCAAAATCCATCTAATCTTCATGATCTACTAGAATATTTGGATCAACTATGTTAGGAAGGTACTAATTTACACTCTCTAAAGACAAAATTTGTATATGATGAGGATGAATTTTTTCTACAATAAAAACACACTCTTTAAAACACAGAGTAACAAAAAGGTCAACCATATTATTTGACACCAAAAGAGACCCACCCACACATGGTCTCTATAAAAATGTCTAAACAATTGAATCGTAATAACATAATAGTTTTTTCCTACCATTTATCAGATATAAATGGTTTCTCTTTTCATAGTTCAAATTGGAATGTATATCACCCAAAATAAATACTTCCCAATCACAAATAATTCATATATATATATATATATATATATATATTTATATATGTGTGTTCATCATGATGCATGCATACTCATCTCATACTATACCAATCCATAAGTATAAATATTAAGAAACAATAACATCACACAACGTGTGAATCACCCAAGGTAAAAGAACATCAAACTATAATAAGAAATCATCATGAACTAGTTACCCATCCCTGGGAACTCGGATTTCCCTCATCTATGGGTTAAATATTCCTATGAACAAGATCATTACCAAGTACCAATACATTCTAGTATCCCATTTATCATTCCCAAATAAAAAATAAATAAAAAAGAAAATTCATGCTCTGGTGTAACTTTGTAAGTCCCCATGTAGGTGCTCCCTCAAGTGACTAAGCATGTTGGCGACATGAAATCAGTCATGCTTCTCTATATGCCAGAGGCTACAGACTACTAGTGATGGCCTAAAGAATATAGTAGGGAAACTATACCCTATAACAAAGAGTTCCGATAAAATCATAAAATAACAGAAGAGTAGCAGAAATAGATGAAACAATATGGATAAAGAGTCAACAACTAAACTTGATAAAAGACCAAATTAATATATCCAAATAATGAAATAATAATGAAAATACAAGATGAATGAAACTCAATGAAAATATGAAGTTCATACAATTAAAATAATAAGAATACTCAAATAAATACTCCAATGACCCCAGTTTGGAACCCCATGTCAGTCTAATCTCCAAGATCTAATCCAACCAGCAAGCAATAATCTACTATAATTTCCTTTTATCTTGTATAAATCATCATCCATGTAATCTAATCATGTACCAAATGAAATCCTTAATAGGTTGTGATTAAAACTAAATAGGTTTACACCAACATTTCTAAAAAAAATCCAGTTTATGAAATATAGTGAATACAATATAATGATAAACAGATTATTAATTTATTAAATTAATATGTTGTAAAATGTAACCCACGATCCCCCAAGCATTGGTTAAACAACAAGGGTCAACCGAAACTGCATCGGTGCCCTTGAAGAATATCTATCTAAGAGTGGATCCTTATTCATTAGGATGGATCAACTAATTTTGTGGTAGATTCTCCTACTAATGATTAATCACTCATAATATATAATAAAAAATGTATTTTTCCCTGAGGATAATCAAAATATTTCCCTTAATAATATCATAATCTCTCCCTCATAAATACCAGAATATCTCCCTCTAGAATATCAGAAATCTTAACCTTAGGCATATCATAAATCTCACCCTCCGGCATATCTAAATCTCACCAGATGGAATATAAAAAATCTAACAATTAGGAATTTTAGAATCTCTCCCTCAAGAATATCATAAATCTTGACCTTAGGAATATCAGGATCTCTGTCTTATGAATATGATAAATATCACCCTCAAATACATCATAATCTTTACCTTAGGTACAAATCACATCAATGTCAAATAAACACAAACTATATGCAAGAAAATTTAGAAGTCCAAAACACATATACCAGATATATCATGATAGGACACAATAATAAATAAATTAAATTAACATTTATTTAACCGAATATATTATACTAATTTAGGTTCTTAATTGTCATCAAAATTATATCAAACCTATTTCATTTATCAATCAACCCCAAGATCATTTAACATATCATTTAACCAAAATTTACTGAGGTGATTCTACCATAAGGAATCACAAAATTTATATGTTATTCCAATTGATAAAATTAATCCAACAATTAGTCAATTATTCAAATTTTTCAAATGGATATAATTTTATGAAGATGAAGTTGAAAAAAGTTTCAAGGTTTTCCCACCTATCAGTTGGCATCAAGTCTCAATATCTATTCCTATGGACATAATGAGACCGAGTGGTGGTAACAAAAATAATTACAATTTAATAGGGATTATAAAATTAATTTGGATGCACACATGGAGTGCTAGTGAGATCAAACCTATAAAATATATTAGGGATAATTAAACTAGAAAAATATGGATTAATTTAGACCACCCACCTTGAATGTGGTAAAGGTGATGAAAAAATATCATGGTTGTGGTAGAAATAAAATTCCTACATTTATTTAATAAGAACCATAAATTCAATCAGAAATAAATCAATAAGTGAAATAAGAACTTGAAGGTGTAACTTAAAAATGATGTCTGAAAATACAAAATCCAACATAGGCTTGCTTTAAGATAGAATTGGACTCCTAGAAATCTTATGAAGAAGGTCTGTAGTGGATAAAGAGATGTGAAGAGGGTATGGAATCAATAAAGGAGGGTCCTCATTACATTGACATGACAGTAGAGGTGTTTAAAGTATGTTGTGTGTGAAATTTATATGATGTGATTGATTTCATTCCATGTAACTACCAATCCTTTTTTCATTAATTTATCAAAAATCCCACTAAAAAAAATAAAAAAAACGTTAAATAATGATTGAACATAGTGTAAGTTATTTTTGTGACATTTTTAATTTTCATGACATGCCTTAAGGGTTTCCCAATATACATGACATGTTTAAAGGGTTTCAAATTTTTTATAGGGTATGTAAATATTCATGAAATGTTTACAGTGTGTGAATATATTTATAGGGTGTGTATTTTTTCATGACATGCATACCAAGTGTGAATTTATTTAGACAATAAATTAAATTCAATGGGTATTTCAATCCAATTCACATCAAGAATTAGGTTCACGATGTTAATTTTTTATATAGACAAAACACAACTCTAATTCTTTCTACACCCCTACAACACATAACCCTCCCAAACCTCGACTCAAAAAACCAAGTTTAATTGAGAGATTACCAAACTCAAAGAGAGATAAAAATAATTATAGAGAGATATACATGAAAAAAGATATGATCTTACATTTCCATGTCATATTGGACCGTTCTGAATCATAATATCACCCTAATAAGGCTTTTGGTATAAACCAACAGATGTTGTCCAAAGAAGAGGCATAGTTTTTAATCGAGTACATTATTTTTTTTATTCTTGTAAATTAATCCAAACTATCATAAAAATTGTGATATAATTAAATCTATGTCAACAATAATTGTTTTATGATATAACCATTTTTTTCTTTTACTAATCCTTCTAATTAAAAATTAAATCACATTTTCTGTGTTTGTGTGGACTATCGCCTCACAAAGGTGCTGCATTTAATTTTGAATCACAACCTCACAAAGATAGTTTATATGAAAAATTTAGTGAATATATATTCTACTCATGAAATAATTTTTATTCTAAAAATATAAAATTTTACTTGCCTTCTTACACTTATTCCCTTTGAAAATTAATAATGTTGCTCGTGTGTAAGTGTGGTCTACAACAGCCAGGAAATGAGGCAATTAATTATACATGTATAAATTTAAATAATTATACTACATTTATATATATATATAATATTAAATTTATATCATGATTGAAATTTTATACATTATGGAACCATGAGAAATATGCAATGACCTATACTACCGAAATAAAGCGTACATGAAAAACAAACCAATTAATACTTAGAAACGATGATTTTTTTAAAATAATTGTTAAAAACTGTGTTGAAATGTTATAATTAGATCATATATTATATTATAAATAATTATATGGTTATTTTATAGAACCAAAATAAATTTAAATTTATTATACCTGAGGTTAAAATTAATGATGACAAAATTCATACCTGAGGTAAGATTTTCATGTCTCACCTTTTTCCATATGATATATATGAAACATTCAACAATTATTTTATTAATGTGATATATATAATGACCATTTTTTATGTTATATATTGATTCTCTTCATATTAAGGGGTTTCAAATTTTTATTTCATGTTATTTATTTTATTGGGGTTATGATTCAGATGTTACTACAGCCGTATGATTTCATTTCAGAATCTCATCCTTATTTAGGATTTTTTATGTTTATGTTTACATTTAGAGAATTATGTGATATTTATCTCTTAAGACACCTATATTTTATTATACTACCATTATTTATGAAAATTAAAAGTTTCTTTAATTTTCATATTTAAAAGTACTTAAAAGTCTGAATGAATATTTATTTAGAAAACTAGATTTTTTACAATTTGATAGGAAATAGTTTTATTATATTTATAAATATAAATATATATTGTTTTTAATAATGTTTTTTAAATTCTTCAATTATTTAAAAAATTTATTTTTATCCTTTTTTTACTTTCCATAAAAAGTTCTAAAGTGAATATTAGTTTCATTTTCTGAAAAGATTTTTTTTACTGAATGTGTGAACTAAATATTGGTTTTAATACTTACCAAATGAATGAATTTCCAATTCATCATAAATATTATTTTCTTTTAAGCCTAATTTAAAAATTTCCATTTCCTTATCAATATATAATTATTTTAGTAATATTTTGGAATTTTTTAGATTTCTATAAATGTGATTTCAATATGATTTGAGTATTTTTCTTAAGAAATATTCTAGTTATCTTTTTAAATAATTTTTTTGTTGACATAAATTTATGAATAATATGATTTAATAGGGATATAATCTATTGATACTATATAGAATATTTTTCTGATGTCTTATAATCACACTGTTCTATTTATGAAATGATGAAAATATAAATATTTTATATGAAGGTTTTTCAGTATGAATGTATATATTGATTATGTATTGAATTGTTATTAATTTATATCATATGATGAATGAATTTTATTTTGAATGTGATATATGGATCCAGTTATTACTCATTGAGGAATCATTAGGTCTCACGAGATAAACTAATAAGGGTATTTTGTGTTTACCTTCCAAATTATTTATTATTTATTGGAATAAGTCATGACGATATGATTATGATGCCAAGAATAATGAATTCAATTATTATAGAACCAATTTTTATTATCCATGTGATTATTTATGTTCCTATGATATGCATGGATATATTACCCTTTTATTATATTTTATATATGTCATCTTTTATTATTATTTTATATCATTCATATGATTCATGCTTTTTCTAATAAATTTTATTAACGGTTTCCATTAATTGGAATATAACTCCATCATTTATTATGTTTTACTTTACTTTGGATAAAAAGTGGGGGTATATAAATTATTTTAGGGATGTAATATAATAAATAATAAAGTTATCACTATTATATTAGTGTTTTATTTCATTTTTTATAATATAATGTGAGAATAATTCTTGAATCTTATCTCCCAAGTGTACTAAACTATTTCATCCATTGAGATGAGATCCCTTTTTTCTTATAGAAAATTAATAAAATAACTACCAGAGTAGGGTTTCTAGAGTATGGGTGTTACAATTTGTATCAAAATAATTTTAGTATGACCCTTGGGAACTAGATTTGGTGAAACAAAGGTTAGAGAATATAACCCTATAATATATTTTAGTGATAAGTCTATGTATAGAGTAATATCACGAATCCTTGGTAAAATATATATTGTGTGGTTTTACATGAAAATAAATTCATTGTAGGATATATGTAAGTTGAGACAGCCATGACACATATAAACCTAAGGGTAAAAAATTTGAAAAGGGATGGGTTGAGTATTAACTCTATCTTCACAACTACATGATGAGTGGACCTATGATTGAAAAATTGGATATACACTCATGGTAGATATGCAAGGGTTAATTTTAATTTTCCTGATGAACCATATTTACAAACGAGTTGATAGAACCTATGGGAAACTATGACATAACATAGAGATATGTGATAAACATATATTATCATGGGTTTATAAGTTTGAGGTTGATATAATGATTGAAGGGATACATTCCCATTTTGATATTTTATGTGATTGGATTTTTATATTACTAATGATCTTTTTGGAGACATTTTTGGAAACAGAACCCATTGGTTTTGTATGTGTTTATGTGTAAAGTTTATTTGAGGAATAATTCTTCTTTATTATGTGAAAATATCATTAATGTTATTGATAATCATTATGGTTAATATAATTTTTATGTTGAGGTAATTTTGATTAATTTGGATAAAAGTGTTAATAAAATTTGAGATCATATTTTCCTCATATAGATAACTGTAGTATTTAAATGTGAATTACTAATGAATTGATTAATCTTATTTTTTAATAAGTTCTATATATGGAAAATATTATTTGATTAAATTAAATAGAATAGTATTTTCTTAAATGTGATTTTATTTATGGAATTTATATTATGTTGATTTATGAATGTATATATGATTTTTTTTTCATTTAGGTGATTTAGGTTAATTGTGAAAAATATTATCATATTTTAGAAATTATATTATTATTGAATATTTTTTAGGTAACTTATTGAGTTATTAATGTTGTTTGGAAATAAATGTTTAATTAATATTAGAAGAATTTGTGATCAAATCATTCTAAATTTTTGGTTTTCTACCTGATCAGGAATATTGTTTTGACAAATTATAAAGTCAATTACATATGAAATGATCTATGATGAACATTGAGTGTTATTTTTTAGGATTTATATTTTAATATAGTATTTATTTATAAATAGGATTATTCATATTGGTTATTAATTTAGCTTTTCTTAACAATTTCAATTTTAGAAAGGTGGAATAACATTTGATCATTTTGTATATATTTTAGTTGATTAATTTAAGTGATTAATGCATGAAAAACTCATCAGGATGATGATTATGAACATAAATGTGTGAAATTATTCATATAGAATGGGAAAAAATCATATAAGTAAATTTTATCATATTTTATATACAAACGATAAGTGAATTTACCACACTCAAGAATATCCTAGATAAATCAATCGAGTTTTATGTGTATTATAACACTCAATAACCAAGTTATGGTTTTAGAAACTTGTTTTAATGTATGATTCATATAGATATGAATGTATAATAGGTTTCTTTGTCATAACCTAGATAATTTATGCTCATAATAAAATCTATATAAGATTTCTATAACTATGTTATATTTAGATTATAAAATTAAAATTTGGGCGATGAAATTTCTATAAGTAGGGAAGATACTAATACCCTAAGATTTTAGTTTATGTTTTATTTTTAAAATGAACACTACATTCAATATGCTATTGTACACTCCAAACTAAGCAAATAGAAATAGTGAAATAATATTATTTAAATATAAATATTATAACTTCGGTAATGAATTAGAGGGCATGGATATGAGAAATATAATTATGATATATTTATATATGTATATATAAATTTTTTAATCAATAAGAATTTATTCATTAATACTTATTAAATATGAACTAAACTTTTAATAAAGTAATTTTATGTGTAAAAAATATTTTTTCTTCAAAAATAGTTTTTATTGATTTTGTCGAGTAAATATTATGTTTAATTTGTAAATATTTTGTAAATTTTATTTCATTAAATTTATATTAAATTTCAGACCTACATATTGAATTATCTTATGGTGAATTTTTTGTATTTTTCTAAAAAAATGGTTTTTCTGTGAATAATGTAAAATACCGATTTTATAGAAATTTTCCTTTCCTTTTCATGTATTTTCAAAGATATAGTTTGTTTTAAATTGGTTTTAAAGTATTATAAATTCATATTTATTAATAATAATATAATTTTGTTTATTTAAATTTGTATTATTATTAATTTTTATATAAAAATATTTTTATACTTAAAAATATATTCTTCTCGAAAACCATTTGGCATCAAAATTTCAGGTTTATTTTAAAACTTATTTCTATATCTCACATTTAATGAATTTTATAAAATTGACTTAATATTTTGAATTAGAAATTTATTTTTCTTAATGATACCACTTTCATTTTTGTCTGTTTGAATAGTAACTTCAAAAAAAAAGTTAATTATAAAAACAAGTGCTAAAAGAAGTTAAAAAGGTTAAATATAAAATGATAAGTGTTAAAATGACTTAAAACTTATACAAATTATATTATATGGTCATATTTATACCCTATATCACATAAGACTCTAGTATTATCCATTTTATGATCTATTTGTCTATATTAATATATTCATATATGTTAATCTTTTGAAATATTCTAATTGTTCCCTCTCTCACACTTGTTAAAGGAAACAACCTCTTCTATATTACACGTATACAATGAGCCTCTTAGACTATACAATAGTGACCCAACCGCTTTTATAACATCCATACCCACATCCTAGATGTCATAGTCAAACCATAATACCATCTTGTGAATTATTTAGGTATAAGTCAATGTTGGTTTTCAAAAGAAGTGGTATAGTTCTTAACTAATTTTTTTCTTTCTATTTATTAACTTAACACATTCACACCTATCATAACCATTATTATACAATGAATTTATTTTATACCATATAATTAAATTTTATTATATTTTTAACATAATGTTTTTTAAAATTATTATATATTTCATGAAAAATAAAAATACATTTAATTTGTATGTGTAGGCTACCACCTCACAAAGACAATTTATTCCATTTTTAATAAACCCCTAACAACGTTAAAGACTTCTCATGGAAATAAGTATTAAATGAATAAAATTATTCTATAGAAGACTATATTTTATATATAAATAATGTTTTATGGGTTTGTAGTGTGTGTTGAAAATAATTAAATAAAAAAGAGTACAGAGGGGTGGGGGTGATTTTGAAAGAAATTTAAAAAATAATATGACTTAATTAAAGAGTTAAATTGTTTGAAATATAGGTTATTTTTTAATAATTATGAGACATGGGTATTATTCTTAGTACACTACACATGTTGGTTATTTTATTTTTATGAAAATTACAAAAGGTTTAGTGAAATTTTTCGGTTAAGGGTAATTAAGGTATGAATTCCCCTATTTCCAATTAAAATGTTGTATAATGAACAAATCCATGAAAAAATCATGTTTTCAATGTTTTGAAATAAATCATTGAGTGATTTTAATAAAAAACTATTGAGATATCATTATGTTAAAGTGAAATAGGATACATGTGTTTTCCAATCAGAACAAACCATTATTTTTAATCGAAATCTCAACTAAATAGGTGTTGAATTGAAAAAGGTATCACTTAATTATACCAATTTTTTTATTCAAATTAGAATCATGGTAATATAAAAAATATATATTCTCACACATAAATTAAACATAATCAATAGAATAAAAAGTGATCGAAGTCCCTCTCTATATATCTATAGCTCCCTCAAAATGACCTCCCAACATTTAGCTCTCCATAAAGAGGAGGAGGAGACTCAGTTGAGCATCAACATCATCCTTAATATCTCTATTGGTATAGGAAACTCAATAACATCTAGGATGAATAGAGTATTTATTTGGGTCTCAGTAATGGTATATATTTCCCCTAGGCATCTTGAAAATGGGGTACACAAGGATATAATTTATAAGAAATGTGGAATGTTGTTTTTATAATCCTAAATTTTAAAAACCAATTGGGATATATATTAGATATATCATGTTTCCTTGTCTCATTTTTGAAAAAAATAAAATGTTTTTCACCACCTATTTATTATCTACATTGATTTTTTATACATTTTAAGGTTTACATATAATGATAAGATAAAAATATAGAAGTTACATTGAGGCCACGAACAATGAGTAGTCCTTAAAATGATGGCCCAATTTTAGTCTCAAAATTTATGAATTTGGATCTATATTCTTCAAGATAATTTTATCCCACATATTTTTACTTTCACCTGCCAGATAGCATATATATTAAATTTTATTATTTTCAAAAATATGAATTTTTGTCTATATTGTTTCATGGTATCTTGTGTAATCTAGAATTTTTTCTTGAATATCACCATGTAGTCTCAAAATAATCACCACCTACATTGTAATAATTAAAAAAGCTAAATTTACCAATTTAATGGTGATAAAAATTAATTAATTTAATCAAATGTGAAGTAAAATTTGTTATTGTTTTTTTATATTTCATTACAAAATAATTATTAATACAGTCGTATTTGGGTGGATATGAGTAGTGAATTGCTAAATGATCACACCCCCTATAGATAAAACTTTCACTTATAAGAAAAATATTTTTTTGAAAATTATACAATAATATGTTTTTTATATCATGAATATTTAACATTCATATTAAATTCATATCATTATAACTTAATGAGAAATGAAATAATGAAATAAAGGATTTAATAGCAGTAAGAATGGAAATGAGTGACTCATATATTATATCTAAACAAAAGTAAACGTGATATATGATACCAGTTTAAGAGAGGATTTCATAGGACAACCGGGTTACTAAATCTCTATGGGAATGTGTGATAACCATTTCATGAATTTATTTCATCTTTTTTTTCAATTAAATATAGTTTATTTTAAAAAATTTATACTTACCATATAATTTCAATTGAACTTTCCCTTTATCAAGTGTATTCAAATTTCAAGACCCACAGACATAATTATTCATAGAAGTGAAAAACTAATATCTCAACTGAGATATCACTATATGTTTTATATTTCATCACTACATTAATTATTATTTTTTGTTTTTTATTGTTTTCTTTGTCTTTTGTGGGAGTACAAAATTCCGATTATGGGTATAAACAAACATTTCAATCTACTATAGTAATAAAACAAATCGAATAGAGAATAAACATATAGAAAAAACACTTTAAAAAGTTTAGAAAAATTATGATAACTTATATATAGATTTAATTATGAAATAAATATTTAAAATTTATGGTTCAGTGTAATGATTTTTGGAAATGTTAAATGACATAATTATCCCATAAAAATTCACAAATAAGGTAAAATTATCTCAATGGTTTTATAACGGTAGAATCATTTATATCCTTTAAAATAATTAATTTTACTTAAACCACACCATCAATGTTAATTATATTATCAAAATCAAATGCCATCTTAGAAACCAATATACTATACAAGTTAACACATCTTAAAATATGTAAATTTGGCATGAATTAGAAATAATATCAATGATTAGATGGGGAAAAATGAGAATTCTGGTATTAAAGAGAATAAAAATGTATAAAAAACTGGTGATGTAAAAAAACCATATAGTAAGTAAAAAATAAAAATAATAATAAAGGTGAAAAAAATAAATAACCTATAAGTGTACTTTCCCCCCACACATAGAGTTCAAAATTTACTCACAATAATAAAAGACAAGTCGGGGTTAAGTAAAAAAACTTGTAATAAGTGAAAGAGAAAAAGATGAATACAAATGAAAAAAATATTCACTAACCCAGATATGTACATACCCCCACACCTTGAGTGAAAAATTTTCTCATTATAACAATAGATAATTTGGGTAGGATGGATAAAACCTATAAGGTGTCACGGATAGGGCACTTATGGATGGTAGACATCCTCTATTGGGGACTTCTAAATAGTTTCATGGATTTTCTTAACCACTACTCATTGATAGTGGGTATTTATATTGTTTCTTTTTTTTGAACATACACAAAACAAAAAGAATAAACATTAGTCATAGTATATGAGTCAAAGAATCTAGAATGAATCTTACCTTGGTGAAACTTTATCCTTGAATTATAAGGTATAACCTTATTTGTAATATAGAATTATTGATAGATAGTGTGTTTGTCATGGAAATCCTTGGTTATATACTTATAAATCCAAGAGTTCTCATATAAATATCTTAATATTTCATCAATTTTGTGAATTTGTAAATATTTTTGAGGCCCTTAACCATAGATATATGAATTTAATTATTTAATGCATCAGTTGGATTGGTTTTCAATCTCAATTTGGAGTTGATAAATATTTTTAAAAATAATACTACAATGTGAAATTGCAATAAGAATATTGAATGTAATAAGGTACGAACCCAAAGTATCACTATGTCGTAGGATCAAATATTTTTTATTGGTATGGAACCTATTTCCATGATTTTGTTTAACCAATCTATTTTAATTATCGACTTGAATAATTTTTTGGGGTTGATATGTAGAAAAAAATCAAAGTTCGACCCCATACTGATGTAAAATTTATAGCATTTCTTTTTTTTAATTGAGAAAAATGGTCACTAATAACCAAAATAGGAAATTTGATCCTATAAAAAATTTGGTTTGTTAAAAATTTTAAAACTATATTTAAATAATTAGTTATTATGTATCATGTGTCTACTCATTTTTTAACACAATATTATGCAAGAATAATGTTTAGGATTCCAAAAGAACTTGGAATTGAAACCATAAAGTCAACTCCAAAATCCTAAATAATGTAATGAATGATTAAGTCTTGTTATAAAATTTAATTTCTTTTGGAGACATTCCACTTACTTTAAAAAAAGTAAAATCTCTTACAAAACTATGTGCATCCTAAAGTAGATTTTTCTAAAATATACTATAAATAACTTTCTTGTAAGTAGTCCATTGGGGACTAAAGTTGACCCTTTATTCCAGGGTTTTTTAGAACTAAATAATGGAATGAGCTCACTATCATGAAAACAATTAGCGAGGAAATGATCAGTAGATGCGCTCCAAATGCATGGGTAATCTAGAAGTAACCAATGAGACTCATGTTTCATATGATCATCTGGTTTCGTAATGATGTGTTAGGAATTCAAGGTGCTAAAAAATAATTTACAATTCCATCATACCAAGTAATATCATATTGTAATCGATACAGTTTATCATTAGGAAACATTTAATTTATGACTATATAGGTAATTAACTAATTTAAAATAATGGAAGTACCATACTAATATGATCATACACCACATTCACTACTCCTTTTTTAACAAAAATATAAAAAATAAACTATTAAAGGAGTATCATATAACAAATGAGATGTGGTGTGGATTATGATTTCATAAGGAGATACCAGGTGGATGAAAAGTTACTGAATATTACTAATTTTGAACATAAACGGTATGACATGAATTTATCCCAAGAAAAAAGAATGGTAATGATTTATTTTTTAGTTTTTTGTTGTTTTCTCGAGTAGGATATAATGTAATTTAAGCATATGCTATGAAATTTGAAGATTGATCCAGTCATTTGGATAAGACTTTTCCAACTATATAGTTTGAGGTGTAACACATTATCTCAAATGGTAAATCCCACTGATGTGGTTGAATTAGTAATGATTATGTGAGACACTATATCAATTTGTTAAAAGAACTAGCATAGTTTTTATCAAACAATAATTATTTTTTATTTTAGAGTAACTATTATAGGGGGAGTGTAATATTGATAAATTAATGAATGAAAAGATTTAAAATATCAAACATGTTATAAAAAAACTACACATCATTCACATTTTCAGGGAATTGTTAGGAAGAAAAAATATCTACTTTTGATTTATATATTTGGATACTATCCCAAAAAAATTTATGTCCATGTATTATAACATTCAGTACCATGAAATGAAATTAATTATAATTTAATACATGATTATTTTCTATGAATCTATGAAGGAAATCCCAAAACCACTCAAATGCTAATAAAAAGGTGATCCATATATATTAGAATTATCTATAAAAACATCCATAAAATTCTCTAAGATATCATAAAACTAAAAACCATACACTGTTACAAAGCACCTAGATCATTTCATAAGCTGAATAGGATCCTTATTTATTATAATCTGCTAAAGGGGAAAATAAAGTATTTTTTGCTATCCTTCAGGGAAATATCAATATGAAAGTATCTAGAATTCCTATTTAGTAAACAGTAGTGGGTCATGCCTACTAGAATCAACTGAATCTGTTCAGTTAATGACAATAGGAAATGTTTCTTTGTATTATGTTGTCTTAGTCAAGGAAAACCTATATAGAGACACAAACTATTCTTCACATGAGTTGGTACCCATTCAAAATTTTCATCTTTGATTACCTTAAGACTAGTATTCATAGAACTAATTACATTAAATAGAACCATTTTATTTTAGTGATTGGATAAATAATTCCCACATTTAATAATCTAGTAACCTATATTTTATAAATATCAAGGTGGGTTAGGATCATCCATCATTGTGCATGCCTCACCTATTTATCCTCTTCATTTTAAAATAAGAAATTCTTGTAAATTGATGTGATAACCCTTGTAATTTTAGAAGGTCTCCATATCAATTCGTGCTTATACTCCCCCAAAATATTAAAATATTTCAATTCAAGATCTTATGATGTATAACCCTTTTCCATTCTCATGATAAGAAAATTATAAAACTTGAGGCAATGGCTTGTTTTCCAATTCGAGGAGATTCTGGATTAATGGGAGTGAACATGAAATTGTGTGGTCAATTATATCACCTAAATACTCAATAATAACATACCAATGTGAGGAATAAGGTTACAAGATGATTATTATTATCAAGAACCTAAACCAAATATCCTACAGTATGTGGATATTTATTACATTGACACTAGACACAATAGATCACATCCGAAAGGGATGAATAGTTTAATAGTATTAGTAAAATAGATTCAATTATGATTCTAATATTACATTAAGAATATGAAACATAGAATAATAAATATTCTTGAATCTATGGTATCATTAATATTATTCTTCTTCATACCATCAGGAAAGAAAAAAAATAAAAGGTGAGCTTAAATGCTCATTAAGCATTACATACAAATGACCCTACCATGAGTAAATAAGAAATAATTTACATGGTATAGTGGTATATGAAAACAAATTCCGTAAAATTTATAACTTGAGTTCAACGAGGATCCATGAATAATATAAACATTGAAAATATTTGGATAATGAAAATTGAATTCTTAGTAAAGGAAATTCAAAATACTGTAAATTCACGATCAAGGCCTCTCAACCAATAAATCTTTAATCATAGCTTTAGGGAATATTAACCAAGATTTTTTTCAAGGACTCTCAATCATGACATTATAATTCCATAAAAAACAATCAACTAAGACAATATCATTATATGGGAAGTCATACACCTAATACCCCACTAGAAAGACATGATATTATAGCCTCACATCATACATGATTCCAACATATTTTGTCTCATTAGAACCATTGATGTATCAAGGGGATATCTATATATTGACCCCACTAGTCACTTTCACATATTATACATTCCTTATTTTTTGAATTATCAAAACAATTCATTCTAAAATTCCTTTATAAATCAGTAATTATATATATTGAATCAATAATATAGAACATAAAAAATTCATTATCATAGAACAAACAGATAAATATAAACTATGGAATCATTGGCTCACATCCCTAGAAACATCAACAGGAATGGTTATAGTTTAAAATAACTTTAAAATATCATTGAAACATTTCATGGGAAAACACATACTTCTCAATTTGAAATCACTTATTAAAATCTAATTTTTTCCATTTATTATAGAAAACATTTTCTTTGAAAAAAACTGGGTAACTTTTAATGGAATATTAAAAAAAATTAATGATTAGGATGAAATGAAATTCTATTCATGTTATGTGCACAAAAATTATGATTCCTTACAAATTTCTGGTAAAATTTCATAAACATGTCAATAAAAACTAATAAGAATATCAATTTTATAATATTTTTGTAAAAAATAAAACCATTGAATTTTTTTTAAAAAAATTATTGGAGAATATAAAAAAATAATTATTTGTTTTATAAAACATGAACATGGAAGAAAAATAGTTGGAAATAAATCCTTAAATATAGTTATTTAAAATTGAGCCTATTACTTGTTGATTCATGATCTATCAAGAGAATAAATAGAAAATAAAAATTTAAACCCAAAAATAAACCAGAAAAGATTAAAATATATTTTTTATGTGGTGAGTATCATATAATTTTTTCCAATGGAAATATGATCTTAAACATTACCAAAATTAAATGAGATTGTAAACAAAATTCCTTACTACTTTAGTATATTTTAAATAATAACTCCAATAAAATAAATAGCATTAAATTAAAAATCAAATATTATGAATATAAATGTATTCAGGATATAAAATATCAATTAGATATTATATATAACACATGAAAGGAAGAAGTGGTGAATATAACAGATGTTTCACATAAACATAAGTGAGATGAGAAAACCCTTATCTCAAACTTCTATTTCATTGTAATTTATTTTAGAATATTTTATAATAAATTTAAATTTATTATAATTTTATAATATAAACATATACATAATTATAATATCATATATCACTGACTTATAAAATTTCAAGACTGTTTTTTAATAATTCTTTATTAAAATCATCTTTTCCAAGTGTTAACTTTCTTATTTTTTAATGAGAATTTTGGTTCAGATGTCTAGATACTTTTACCTTGATCATGTTTCAAAAATATACATAATTTTACTAATGATTGAAATATCATATATATTCCTTCAATATATATTTTTAGTCATCCAAAAAAGGTATATATTGAAAAATCAATTACATCAATTTGGAGACGGTAGACCGTCTGTTCGCATGAATTCTTTTTTCAGTTTTTGATGGATAAAATGAAATAAAGTTTAATTATAATTAAAGATTAAATAATAATAATAATAATATATATTTCATATATATTCATTAAATAAATCGTTAATACCATTCATGTAAACCATAAATGGCAAACAAATGACATCACTTTAAGGAGGTGGTAGTCCAGACGTGCGCACGAGCGACGTTACCATTTTCCAATAGATTTGAAATTATGAATATAGATATGATATTATAATTACCAAATCATAATTATTTCATAAATATTATATATATATATTCCTTAGTTCCATATTTATACCCATCCATTTAATGTGGTGAGGAAAAATTATTTAAAGCACTATGTGGAGATGGTAAGTCGTACGTACACACAAGTGATGTTTCACCTTTTGTAGGATTAAAAAGAGATGGAAAATGGTTATCCCTTAAATATAAATATAGAAACACACAAAAATATATATACTAGATTTTTTATTTTAGTATGGGTACAATATATTTAGATGAAGTTTAAGATGAATGAAATTTGAATGGGTCGGTAAAGGCGATCACTTCTTCTTTGGTAGCCATCCTTGGGATCCCTTCATAAAGACCATTGAAATTGTATTTTAAGAAGTAAATTACCTATAATTTAAGGAAAGGGATGTTTTATATATAATTTATTTGGGTGGGTTGAGATAGATGTTTCAATGAGGTGTAAATAAAAGAGATAACGTGTGTCCATTTATAAGGGGGTGGGGGAGAAACCCTTAGAATTAGAAAAAAGATTAAAATACAATTAATGTATTTATGAAGTATAATGATTCAAAATATCCTTTAATTTTAATTAAAATGGATATGTTAAAAATATAAATTGTTAATAAAATTTAGACAAGTTGTGGTGTCATTCTAAACCTTATCTTTTAGTTTAACCACTACGACAACAAATTTTATCCTTAACTACACTAATTTTTTTTATATTATAGGGATATAATTTTACTTATAATATAAAAATAGGATCACAAATGGAAAAGGGATTAAATTTTAGACTATTATTCTTTAAACATTTTTCATTTAATTATTTTTTATTTTAAAATAACTGAATAAAATATTATTTTTCATAAATTATTAATAATATCATTTTTTGACAATATTCATTAACATTAAATTTAATGTCTTCCAAATAGTTTTGGAATTCAAATATAAACCATCAAAATAAATTTTAAATGTAATATCTATGTAAAAAAATTATACAACCTAATAATTAACCCAAAATGTATTACTTTTAATATTTTTAAAATCCATTGTTACATTTTTTATTAATTGAAGTAAAACTATATTGGCACTGCGTAAGAATTTAAGTTAATTATTTAATCACTAAAAATTATAAATAAAATGCCATGATAAAATAATTTATTATTATTTAAAATGAACATTTAAAGTTAAACTCATCATCTTTGTATCCTTATGAAATTTCAGATATATTAAAGTCAAGAGTGTGACATTATGAAATATTCTTTACTTATAATAGTTAAAAATTCATTATGAGTGAAAATTACATATATTCAAATATTGTATGTCTATGAACGATTTTGTTTCCATAAAATTAAATAAAGGTAAGTAATTTGTTGATTTGAAGACCTTATCTCACGAGTTTTAACAATTTTTACCCATTTTATTCTTATTGGGGTATCCAATATTTTCCATTGTTACTATTAATAATGATAAAAAATAAAACAGGACTATTTAAAAAAATTATCCTCTCATTCAATTTTATTACTCATTTTAAATTATCTAATATCTATAAGTGGTATAAATCAATTTTAATATAAATGCGTATAATGAATTAAAAACAGTTTTTAGAAAAATGCCTTTATTATTATAAAAATTTGGTTATATAAATATCAGGAATATTTATGATTAAAATGGAATTAATTATATTATTTTAAATAAAATAGATCATATTTAAATTTAATACCAAATAAAAAATATAATGGGAATTTTAAATTAATTGATTTAATATATGTGAGTATCTGCAAAATCGATATTTTTTACTATTCATAGAAAAATTAATCATTTCAGAAAAAACCAAAACTTCACCCTATGTGAATTTTGATATGATGATATATATTTTTTAAATTTTATATAATACTATTTATAAATATATATTAAATTAATGATAAATTCCACATACAAAATGAAATAAATTCATTATTTGAGAAAATTCATTTATGATGTTTTAAATTACTTCAATAAAAATTGATAGAGTATTTCCTAAGAATTAATAAATATATTTTTGTTGAGTAGTAAAATTATAAATATATTTTATAATGTGGTTACTCATTTTCATACCCTTTAATTCCAAAAGTATGTTATCATATTAAAATAATATTTTTAATAATATATATCCATTCTCTTTAAGATTGGTGTTGCATATTATGAAAGATATTGAACACATGAAATCATTTAAAGATTTTAAAATACTGGGATGTTACCATATACCTCACTTAAATAAAAATTTCCCTTCTAATTTTTATCATTTTAAACAAATCTTCAAAAAATTGAGACCCACAATTATTTAAATCGAACACTATACAAAGGGAGAATAAAAAATTCTCTAAAAATGGGAAGTTAGAAACATAATAGTTACATGAAATGACACATAATTGGGTACTCTAATTAGAAGAAAATTTTTGGGAAGTTAAATTATATACACAGAGGAGAAATACAATTTCTAAGGAATAATAGAGAGTGATAGAGAGCATGGTCTTAAAAATGATAATTAACCAAAAACCATAAATCAATGAGGGGTTAAAAGTGATATAATTTATTACAATGGAAGGTGAAAGAATAATATTTTTTTTCAATATACTTTTACTTTATTATTTTTGGATTTATGTGTTAATTACTTTGTTCCCAAAACTAAATAAGCACAAGAAACAGGATTATTTCAGTCTCAAACATAATTAAAACAACTATGTTTGAAACTAGGGAATTATTGTCCTACATAACAAAAACCGCCTGATAAAGATATTTTTACCAGGTCGCTTGATTGATAATTCATTCCTCAGACTATAATGGACTGATTATTTATATATGAAAATTGTATGTTGATATGGAATCAAGTAAATCTAGAGTTTACAATTTCTATTATTACACATCAAGTGATTAAACCTTCAGTTTTATTTATTTTATAGGCTTGGCCTTCTCCCCTTGGATTCTTCTATGGCATGTTCCCTTAACACATGTGACGTGGATTTAATAACACCTCATCTCTTTTTACCAAAATTATTTCATAATAGTGGATTCTTTCTTTTACTCTCATTTAAGAGTCGTATACCCCCTGTAATGATGTATATTTTTACTTGAAATAATTTTTAATAACATAAAGAATATTTTCATCGATGTTTGAAGAATTTAATATTTATTCAATGGTATTTGGATGCCCAATATATATATAATATAAATATTAAGTATATTATATTGTTCGTTTAAAATTTCTCAACTATAAATGAATAACTCTCGAATGGAGTCTCAGATCAGAATTTATAGAAGGCCATTTAATATAGAATATAGGTTTTATCCGAGGTGTGATATAGTATTTGTGTGGGTCAGGTGTTAGGCTTGAGAACCATCTTGGGAGAAAAAATTATTAACTAAATTATTTTCTTTATTTTTTTTAATAATTAATCCCAAACCAAAATTCCCAACAAAAATAAACTTATTGAAAATCCCTAGCTTATACACATAAACATATTGATTAATATAGGGATATTAGAGGAGATTTTTGTTGATGATTACAAAAGAAATGATATGAGATTGATTTTACAAGGATCATCTATGACAATATATTTTTTGGATTTCTCCAATGACAATGACATGGAACTATTGTTCATTAGTGATCAGTCTAAACTCATGGTAGGTAGTTTGTTTTTTATTGGTTTAATTTTTTTATGTGTACCCCTTCAAAACTATGAATAAATTCCACTAAAAGAATAATTTGTGAGTTGATCATATTTTTAGGGTGTGGATTTATCTTCCTGGTATTTGTGGATTGATGATATTTGATTATTTTTCATTTACTTTTTCCTCTTCTTTCATAACCCTAATGGAATTGATTAAGTAGGAGATGAACAACAGATAAGGTTCATTACACTTTTTCTGTTTTCTAATTTTATCTCACAATTAATTGGGCCTTTACTACTGACATTCTATTTGGTTAGTGGTTCAAAAGATAGCTGGTGGGTGATCATTACGTAATCATTCGTTAGTGCAATAGATCAAAACTGTGGGATCAAGATTTGGTTTGAATGGACAATCATGGTATGGTGATGAATGTGGGTATTCAAGGTTCAGATCAGATACCCATGATTCTTTGGTAGTCATGTAGAAAGGGAGTGATGTGATAGTAGATGACTCACAAGAGGATTGAATGGATAGAATCCAATCACCAAAAACATTAATGTTTTGTCAATCCCTCATATATTATTATCAGTGTATTTGTTGGTGGGTGCCAATGTAGAAATGATTCCAATGAAATACGCATGATGTTTCAATATTTCCAAGAAACTCTTGACTATATAGTGTGTAGTCCAAAGACAAAATTCCATATGGGACCTTGGTAGAGATAGATTGGGTTTGAAGGAAAATAAAGCATATCTGAAAATGTAGTTCCCACTACAAACCATTTGACCCATTCTTTGTGACTCGACAGGTACCCTTGGGGTACATAGGTCCAAAGACGATCAAGTACATAGGAAAAACTAGTGTGCATGAAAAAAATTTAGTATTTGGACATAACCTGAGTACATGGAAATAGATCAGTACAATAGAACGAACACAACACATGTGCATGAATTGAAGTACATGTACATGGTATGAAGTACATAAGCGTATATGGGGTAGATAAAAAACACCATGTACACCCACCGCATGATGTTTAATTTTTCTAGGGAAGCTTAAGGCCCTTCATTTCTTTCGTGTACAACAATAATAATATTATGTGTTACCTTTGTCCATACCAATGTGGTTGCACCATATAATTACATCTTAAGAATGGGATTATGATCCCTTCTATGGGATTAGGCTTGGATAGAGTTCATAAATCACTCTATGTGGCCCAAGGTGTGATCCTATATCATTCCTCTTCACCCGTATGTTTTGTTTGAAGAATATTCATGACTAAATCTTACAATCTTTTGATCTCAAACTAAGAACGTTATTCTAGGTAGGGTCTGGAATGAAACCAAGGCCCTAGATAAGATCAACTATCTATGTATCATGATCTTTTGATTTCCATAATGTAATTGATTACCGATGTCCAATGAACATAACTTCTTGTTTGAGATCCATCAGTGACATCATGGAATATGGAGTGAGTTCTCCCAGTCGAGTATTATCTTGAAGCCTAGAGAGGAATCCAATAACAAAAATTATTGTCAAGAAATATTAGAGACTTGGTGTCTATCATTAGCATATATGGGTTTTATTATTTTCATGTCTAATATTTTGATTGAAATTCCTCAATGATGACGTGTTGACTAATATTTTGATACTTTATATTTAGTAATTTTATAGTATCCTATTGAGTATTGTGATACACACCCCAACATGGGATTTCACCAATCATGTCATGTCTTATATAGAATACATACCTTTCAAATATGTCTATGGTGGACAAGGAGAAGGTGGAGAATTTTGAGTATGATAGAGTGTGTTTTATACTGGGAGTTTCAATTTACAACAGTTCCCTCCATTCGTTATAGGTTGACATATTTTACAATTTGGAAAGACTCTATTTATTCCATTATTTTTTTCATACTCTATTTGTGGAAAATAGATGTACGCATGAATTTGGGTGTCAGTTGTATTTAACATTTGACAATGGAGTTGGTGGTTTGGATATGTGTGTGTGTGAAGAGATACATTAGGCTATATCCTCCCATATGTGTGTGATATTCTTAAATGGCATTAGTTTCCATCCCCTGGCCTATAAGAGGCAGTCTTGGTGTGTCACACTCAGAATATCATCCTCTAGGTCGACCTTGGTGGGTCATGTTGGGATAGAGTGGTATCATTGAAATGTTCAACATCAGATTAGAGCATGAAGATTGTCTTTCTATGAGGGTTGGATCGGAAACTAGGGAAACAATGTCAAATTGTTTCCAGTTCATCTATTAGAATATGACCTCTAGTATCGGTGCAATGACCAATGTATCCATTCACCAAAACATTGAAACCCTTATAGTTGGCTTGGTACATGTAGACACCAATTTTAAGGAAAACCATTAGTTCTTTCATCATATAATAATGGTTTATACTTTCCATTTCCTTATTGTGTGATCTCCCAATATTTAAATTTTTACCGTGAATCATCATGATTTGTTAAGATTCCTCAATGATGATAACATGCTATGATTCTACACTAGGATCTTGAAAATGATCTTCCTAGTGATGAGGATTTAGTGTAGCGACCATCATAAGAGGGGGAACCTCTATGTGGTTTCCCAGTATTTCCACAACCATTTGAGAAGAAGATGTGGTGAACGTAATCAATGATGATGTGATTAGGATGACCACAATCCAAGAGTTTCAATGGTAGAATCCTCTAAGGGTTTATGGTGAACTTGACTCTGAGGAAGCTGTGGATTTTTATAGGTATTTTTTCAAGTTGTCTACCTTGTGAAGACAACTAGAGATAAAATGTTCCGCTAAAAGCGAGCCTTATTCAAATATTTTCATGGTGATGTTGGATTATAGTGACTAAGAACATTGATGTGACAAATCTCTCTTGGATAGAGTTTGAGTGTCTCTTTAGGGATGAGTCCTTCTAGCCACATTGCGAGAAGATCATATCCTGCAGTTTTGGTTGCTTTAGTAGTGTAGTATGGCCATCGTAGTGTGTTTTTTTAGGTTCACTAACATTTCATTGTACACTATGAATATGGTATGTTATCCTATCTTTTTAGAATAGACATTTGAGTGATTCCTCTATCAAGATATTATGATGGAGTGACATATCTTCACATTCCTACCTATGTTTTGGTTTTTAATAAAACATTAGTGCTAGGTAGATTTATTATCGAGAAGTTTAATAAATATTTATAGTAGTAAGACCATATGTTCTAAGACTTCTGAAGTAGGTAGCTAATGAAAGACACATGGAACTAGGAGTGAGAGATAATTCAAGATATGTTCTAAGGATTCGGGGTTTGTAATTAATTTATTAGGATGGTTCAAATCACCAAAGAGAGAGGCTGTGTTTAAATTGTTATGTTCATGGACACCACACGTGATATTATTTGAACATCCATCCAAAAAATAAAGATACTATTGATAAACCCCATAGTCTGAGACAATGGAAATAGTAGGGAGGTCCTTAATGCGAAAAACATAGCATATAAGTAGGGAAGGATCAGGATGTGGTAGTGTAAGGGAACAAATCCATGTAGATATCCCCTTTGTGTTTTCCCAAGGCTTGTAGATATTAGAGGAAGTCTGGAGGAGTTTGGGTGATGAGAACTGGGAGAATGGAACTTGCACGATGTAAATAGGGGATTGACGTTATGTAATATTTTAGTGTTTAAAAAACCAATAAAATGAAGAGGTAATTGTTTTTGGGTGAAAACTGACCTTGAGGCATTACATGACCTGAAAGGGGATTACACGTGAAGTCACACCCCCCCCCCCCACAACTATATGTTTTAAAACATTGTCCAACCACTCGGGTGGTCAGACCCTATGACTACAGTGGCTCTTGGTTGACTCCAGATGACCTGGAGACCCCTCTTTGACATTTTGGGTATTCCTTCATCAAGGATTGATTCCTAGCTTCCCTCCTTTGATCTTTAATGATTTTCCTTCGATCAAATGTGTGTTCTTCCTCCATTACGACGGTTTTTTCTCAGTTTGATCTATTTTTCCTCCCGTTATTCTTCCCATGTGATGGATGAGGATCTACCATGATTCTAATGGGGTTTATATAGTTTTTTGTTGGTGTAATAGTGATTTGGAATCCTAGGATGGATGAAGATCTTGTGGGATGGGTGATCGAAGATCCGTTTAATGGTCCATTCTTGTGCGATGAATGTTGATGACCTTTTGAGGTAGGGGATTTATTGCTTCTCTATTTTTTATGTGAAATTATAGAGTAATAATGATTTATCACCTTGGATCTCAATGAAATTTACATAATCAAATAATTAAACTAGATTAAATAATTAGTATTTATCACATATCGATGATGTTGATTTGTACTATGGTAATCGGTTTCCTCTTGATTTTTGAGATACTATGATATTAATTCCCTTCATGATTTAGCTTGTTGTGCTAAATATAAATTTGAAAATATTTTCAATTTGAAATTAAATGATAATTAATTTTACAATTTAATGTGAGATTCATGTTAATAAATCTGATTATTGTTTTTGTAATTTGATGATAATCCAATTTATACAGATATGAATGCTTAAATAAATTTGTTATTGAATTTGAAGCATGATGATGATTGATGATAACATAATTAAAGGCATGTAAAATTAATTTTTTAATTAATTTATAATATCTAGTGATATCTTGTTTCTTAGGTTTCCCATAGTTGGAACCCATGAATAATGAATTGGTTAATTCAATATAAAATAAGAACCAATTGTGTGATAAATTATAATGAATTTGTAGGGATTGAATTTACCACTTTCTGGTTAATGCCAAGTTTCATGTGCTTTGGGGCCCTTGGATATCATTATGTGTGAATGTTTAGTGACTTTATTTAGGGATAAGATCCCATTTGTTATGTTTGTTTTCTTTTTCTTGTGATATAGTTGATTTTTAAGAGATATTGTGGTTTGTGGGGCGAGGAGGCCCGGATGTGATGTGAGCCTAGGATGGATGATCATGGAGGGATGTTGTGGTATGTGGGGAAGGGAGGCCTAGTTTCTGTGGCAACTATTGATGCCTAGAGTGGCAAGATCCATTGATTTAGGCCTATGGGTGTCGGGGAGGACATAGGGGTCGACAGGATGGATTTAATCTAGGATTACCCATTGATATAAAAGTTGGATGTTTTTTAAATATTTTTTTTTCAGATATACTTTCCCCACTACATGAGGAAAATTATTTTGCTTACTCTCTTTCCAATAGATTGAAATACTCATGGGGTATGCCATATGATTTTCATTTTTAGCTTCATGTTGTTGTATGAGTCTATGCTTCTGTTATTGGTGGAAAAGACTCGACGGGTAGTTCACCTCCTCCATGTGTTGAGACCTTTATGTCTGTTACCATATAATTTTGTTTGTGAATACCAGGAAATAAATAAAGTATTAATGTTTTTAGAAAAATGATCAAATGTTTAACCCATGGGGTTGGATCTTTCTGGGATGTATGGATGAGGTAGAAATTATGAGAATCGATGGACTCTGTTCTCTTATGCCTGTAGGGCATGGAACATTTTTGAAATGGTAGTGTGATTTAATGTGGAAATGATAATATTTAATTAATGGTTAATAATTAATTAAAGTAAATTTTAACTAATGAAAAGTAACAAGATAATTTAATGTAGCTCATTAAATGGTCATGTGCTTATAGGATATATATTTTTAGGGGTGGTTTCTAGGAGTCTGAGAGACGTTAACTGCAGTTGTGTCTAAGACTAGGTTATTCCCATAAAGTGGTTGTGATCTATATTATATATTGAATTTTTTTTGTTTCTATACGCTAATCCACTCTATTGGTCTGGGAAACTGACACCTCAGGGATTCCCATCCCTGACGGGGGTGGGGTGTTATTTCCTAACAGTCCGGGGAGAGGATGGATGGATGACTACCCCCATTGTCCCCTCTCTATTATCATGATTATTACTTATGACGGTATGAACATTGGTTAGTTTTCCCCATATATGTTTTTAGGGGGATGTAATAGCTTGAGTTTATTTCACACACATGTATTCTGGATATAATTTTCTATAGACTATTATCGGTATAATGTGTATAGTCCATGATGGATTGAGGAAACTTAATTAGTTTATGGGTATTGATGGATTGAGTTATAATAAATAATGTATAATAAACATTATATAAGCTATAGTGGCTCCCAAAAACTACTTGGTAACTTTTGGATTTGTGGACGTGGGGGTGTGTTGCACGAGGTTCATACTGTGGTGCTTCACCCAAGTGTCTACAGGCTATCCTTTTTGGAGAGAGATTCTTAGGAAGGGAAATGTTGGGGTAGAGTGGAAACTAGTGGTGAAGTGGTAGCGGGGTATCCTTGAATTATTTATAATATTTTATTCTATTTTATGTGATACTTGGTGAGAGTATCCATGGTGAGGTTGAGAACTTAGTATGCCTATATAGGTGATGAGTTTGTTTGACTTGTTTTTTATTGTACTTTAGCATGATTTATTTATTTATTCATGAGAGGCTATAGTGAGGATCCTACTATGTATACCATTACACACACGCTATAATATATAAACAATTTTAAGGTTAGTTGGAGCAGGCTGGAGAACAGGTTGGTTACTAATATCATGTGGGTTGTAGGAGTTCTTTGGGCATCTTGGTCGCAACTGTCATTACTTTTATTTTGGTACTTGCAGTTTTCCCTTTCAGTTGTAGTATTTATTTCATTACATTACATTTATATACTTGGTTTGTCTTTTATATTGTAGTCTGAGAAAAATTTGGTTGGTGTATTTCTTTTCTCTCTTTTCCAAATGTGTTCCACATAGAGGGTAGTGCCTCCCATCTGTAAGTTTGTCATAGCCTCAATTCTAGTTTCCATCCCAAAGCCTATTGGGGGTAAGGATCAGGGGCCACAATCTATCTTCTCCCATTACTGTTTGAGGAGGGTTACACGTTTTGGGGAGGGGGTTGTGAATGAGTTGTATCAGAGGCTTTGGATGAAGGATTGGATGGAGTTTAGAGTTAGGAACATGTGTGGTTGCATGTGTTGGTAGGGAAACAATGTTTTCTAATTTTAAACAGCTCTATAAACACATGATACCATATGAGACATGAAAATTTTGGGCTCCCTTTAATATGATCCATATACCATTAAGCTTACATTGGCTACTAAACGTGGTGATATTGGTTGTTGGGTAGTGATCTAGGAAAGGATCACACATCATTTTTCATTGTGCATGTGTTTAAATGGGTAAACCTTGGGATAGGTTAACCTAAAATGAATAAAATTATACAACACATTAATGTTATTATCTCTTATATTCTAGGTTTAGGACCTCTAATTGTTTATTCTTTTGTCGGTATGGGTCCAGGTTAATTTACTCTTTAAGTTCACATAGAATATGTTCAGTAGGTTGTGTCATAAGATAGCCAAAGGGTAGAGGATGATGATGAAGAAACATGGATTAGGAAACTATGAGGGTTTCAATGACAAATTCGGCCGATGTATAGGGGCTCCATTTTACATTCAGTCAAAGAAGAATTTCTCGTAGAGGTTGTGGTAGCATTCAGTTCGATCCATTCTTGGAAAAGGAACTGGGTGTCATTCACTTTGACGATATTGTGTGGGTAACGAGGTAGTGGTGGTTCTTGTTCATTGGGAATCGTGAGGCATTAGCAGTCTTGTGGAAGGAATTCTGAGACCAGTTCATAGTCGAGTTTCATTCTTCTATTGTGAAGGTATACAATATTCCAAAGATACTTACCATTTGGTAGGGGAGATTTGGTGTGTGAGAGTTTGGAATCTGTTTTAGGAAAATTTTATGATATGCTTCAGACCTATTGGAAAATGCGGGATCCATAGAGAGGAAATTTTAAGAGGCTTTGTGTCCAGATATCTATGGAATAGTCACCCCATTTTTGTTGAAGACATATCTCGAGGTGTTTCCAAGAGAAGAGATCATTCATAGCATGTCTTCCAAAACTGGATTGTCATGAGATCAGAGTTGTCAGGATTCCTCATGATGTATAGCTATGGTCCAGGGTTCCCGGTTGTCAAGTCATAAGAACTTCTGACCAGCTAGGTATAGGTACCATCCCTCATTTTCTTATTTCTCTTGGGGCAGCGGCTCTTAGACTTATTCCAAGATATCATATGCTTGTTTTTATTTTTAAGGATGAGGTCATCAGCATAGAGAGTGACTGAAATTTCTGAGAAGTTGGTGTATGCAAGTTGTTCTTGTAAAGGTTCCTCTGTTAAGGTTGTTCCAACAGGGGTAGTTGTAATAGGTTGCTCCATTTTTGGATTATTACAGAGAATATAGAGAAGAAAAAGGATATCCTCAGGATTCTCCCCTTCATCATAGAGTATAGTGAAACAATAGAGGTGGTCATTAGTAGGTCCAAAGAGGTTTTGGTCTGCTTCATTCTTTATCATTTCTAGTGCCATGCGTTCTAGATGTCGTTAGAGGAACCCTTTTCTTGTTTTCTACTTAGGTTCATGATTTTCTTGATCTAGGAGTTACACCCTCCATCATATAACCTTACCTTCTCCATGTTTTCGGACATGAGGTATAGAGGATTCTAGTTCTCTTGGTGTTTTCTATGTGTGTTGGATGTCGTGATGACTTGTTTGAATTTTATAGAAAATATGAGCTAGTGTTGGGGAACCACCGCTCTTGGGGAGATTTTCTATAATTACAGATAAAACCATATACATCATCCTTAGAATGGATTTTTTGTATTCAATGTAGGCTATCATGGTTTCCTTCAGGAGCCAAATTTTTTTCTTCGATGAAAATGGACAACCTATGATATTTTTTGGTAAGTGAGACCCTTGGATGGGTCAGGGGTGTGTTACGTCCTTGTCATCCTTGAGAAATGAGGTAAATCTAAGTTTTTTGGAGGTACAGTAGTCTGTGTTTTCCATGGTTGAAAAATAGTACCCTGTTGTCTTTCTAGAGGTGGATATCATGTTACACCCTCGACAAGAGATCACATTTTGGATCTAAATACATCTAGGTGTGTCTCCCGTATCAATGTCTCCATATAGGATAATACCTTTTGAGTTGTAAGAGCTGTATATACAGATCCATGACCTGTTGTAGTGAAGTTTTTTCAGCTGAGAGTGTAATAGTGGGGGGAACTAGTTTTGTTTGTAATGAAGGTTGACGATAGATTATGGTTGAGTACAAACTGTCATAGCTTGAACCAATTTATTGTGAAGAACCACTACACTCTTCTATGGATTAAGAATTTATTCGATCAATTGAATGGTGGAATTTGGTTCTCAAAGATTTATTTGTGGTCAGAATATCAATAAGTTCTTATAAAGGATGAGGATCTCCTGAGGACTTCTTTCCGTTGTTGTCATGGAGAATACGAGTTTTTTGTGACGTCGTTCAATGTGACAAATGCCTCATTTGGGTTCATGGGTTTGATGAACACTATATTCCGTGAGTTCTTGGATATGGTCATGGTGGTTTTCATCGACGATATCATTGATTACCCTGTATCTAAGGAGGATCATGCAGAGAATCTATGTAATGACCCAATGTTTTTCAATGATACTTACCTTATTAATGTTATGTCATAAAATCACATTAATGCACAACATAATGAACTACTATGTGATAAGTGACCTTTAAACATAAGTTTGTCACTTCTGTGTTTGGAATTTTGAAAATTCGACATACACAGTTGTGTTCAAGATGATTTTTTGAGTCTGATAGAACAAAATTGTTTTTTGGTGAATAGTAACACACCCTTATGAATAGTAAAATGAATAGTTATATGACCCTTATGAATAGTAAATAATACTTTTATTTTATTTTTCTAACGCTATAAGGTAATGAGATCTTATTTAATTTTTCAATGAGAAATAAAACTAAGTGCACCTTTAAGAATATTATTTTTTGAGTTAACTATGAATTTATTTAAAAATTAAATTAATATTATTTAGAAAATTAATTTTGAAAAATGGACTTCATTTTTGAATTCTACACATCAAAAAATGTTTAGGGTAAATTTTTGGTATTTTATCTGAAAAACCAGAATTTTTTATGAATAGTGAAATATGGTAAAATACCGTATATACAATTTAATAGTTAAATACACTATTCATGACATCACAAGTGATGCAAGGCCACTTATTTAAAACTCAAATGAACTTATTACTATTAGGGGTCACATGAAAGAATACCATTGGTTTTCTTGATGGAAATAATAAAATAAGGAATTCAATTTTCAAAATGTACCCCTTCCCTCCACAATAAAAACAACCCTTCCCACCCTCATTTCTTCACACCTCTCAAGCTCCAAGCCTTCTCTAAACTTTTCCCAGACACCTTCCCTATCCCCTCTCCCATTTCCAAGAGCTTCTGGTCTCATCAAAAGACCATGCCTAGCTTCATTAAGGAGGATCTCAAGAGGAAGATTCAAGAGGTAATTTCTCTCCCTCTTCTCCTTTAATTTTCTTTCAAGGTCAAGTTCTATTCTTGATATCTCCCCACCTATATTCATCCAAATGGTATTGTAACTCCAGTATTATAAATATACTGTAATTTTATGATTCTAATGGGATATTATATCATCCAACCCCCTTTCCCTCTTCCTTTTATTTTATTAAAGAGAACGTTGTTCGTGAGGTGATAATTTATCACCTTCAAGAATGACATTCTTTATTCTTCCATTTCAACCTTTATATATGGTCATGAAACCATTTTTATGGTTTAAACAGAATATTTTATATGTATTATCTCCTATTTTATGTTCTGAAACTAACTTATGAACATATTTGTAGTGATAAAATAAAACAAGTCCATTATGATCGGAAAATCACGCAAATTAACCCAAATAATCATCATTTAATTCTTATATAAGGATTCATCCACATGGATCTAATATAATTCATTATAATACCATTAAAATTTTTTTAAACTAATTAATAACATGTAATATTAGTTCTGGATGTTTACCCATGTTCTACCCGAACATCAATTTATGAATACAAGTGAACCACCAAAGAAAAACCATAAAAATGAACATCCCCGAACAATGTTTTTAAACTCTATAAGTCACCCAAAGGAACATAATATGACATAATGAAACCATAATGAACCCTATTAATGTATAAATGGTTATGGATTTCCAATTAATGAATATAATGTCATTATACAGGACATTAATGTGAAGGAATCATTCAAATACAAGGTAAGTGGAAATTCTCGAACCCAACTTTCATCCTTCAGGTTCTCCCTCTTTCACTCCATTTTTGATATGGTTACTACTTAAAGATCATTTATTAATATTTATATTACCATTTCGTAGATATACATGTCTCTTAATGAGGTTTATGTCAAACCAAATGCTTTCCAAAATAACACTTCTTTTAAGAACTCAACTTTTACCTCTCATTCATGGTTGATGGTTATTGTATCAAGTATGTTGTTCCCTCTTTCTTTTGAGAACCCAAAGCTTATGAATGTATTATTATGAGATGAAACCCATTCCTTTTCATGGGTTAGTTATTATCACTTTTTATATGTGTTCTATATGGAAATCATGATAATGATACTGTTATGATGTGACAGGTGTGCCCGGAATTATATAGCACAATATGAATGTTTCAAAGTGATGGGTGCGCCTGGAATTATACATCACTCCAATGCATTGGGTAAAGTGATGAATCTCATGAGTAAATGTAAAATTATGTGTGAAAATTTTGCTAACTTGTTTCACAGGTACTTGTTTTAGTTAACCACTAAAACACGATGCTTCATTTTTATGCATTGCCACATTTCAAGTCTTTTATTTATGTTCCTCTCATGTTCATGATTTCCTTACCTATGTCATGATTATTCTCACCCCATGCTATATTCTTCTTATCTATCCTTTTAATGGGATTTTAGCTCACATTTTTTAATTTATATCCTCAGGTGGCTACATATACTAAGGAGAGGATAAGTGACAATAAGAAGCTAGAGAAGAATAAATTAAATAAATGTTTATGCTTGATGTTGTAATTGCTATCTATGGTCCTAGTTTTCCCAAGACACTAAATCATTGGATCCTCTATGTGTAATAATATTATGTTGTTTACCTTTAAAATTATTTAATAGTAATGTAAGAAATGGCCAGGATGTTATAGTTGGTATCCGAGTAATGGTTTAGTTAATTTGGGAATTAGGATTAGTGAACCCTAGAGAAAAACTCTAGCATGAGACTAAGTACAAATATGCACACAAGAATATTTACATAGGGATCCCATATGTTATGTTTTTGGTATTAATTTCTTTAATGAATTTGATCTTCATGACTTGTTTAATTATGTTTTGTTCTAACCATTTATATTTTAGAAAATGGTGGGAAATAAGAGAAATCAGGCCAACAACTCATGCGAGGGCCAATGCAACGATTGCCCGAACGACATCCATAATGATTTTGGAGGTGGAGTTTAGAACTTCATGGTGATGCTTACCCAATTATCTCAGGATATGAACAATAACCATAATAATGGGTAACGCCTTCCTTCACCAAAGTGGGATAAACTTGCTATCAAATGTTTTATGCAGAAACAACCACCATCGTTTTGTGGATCTTCTGATCCACTAGTTGCGGAACAGTGGGTCAACTCCATGGAGAATATCTTTTCTATGCTTCACTATTCTGAGATGAAGAACGTGACTCTAGTAGTTTATCATCTAAGTGGAGAATCCGATCAATGGTGGGATTTGATTCAGAACACCAAGCCAATGGAGAAAATTGAAGAGATGGAATGGTAAGTCTTTAAGATAATGTTTCCTAATAAGTATTTCCCATGATCTCCTCACACGAAGATGGAGAGATAATCCATAGAGCTCAAGAAAATAGAAGGATAATCTGTCACAACCTATGAATCGAATTTCACAAGGCTTCCAAGGTACACTTCGAGGTTTGTTATAAAAAATGATAGCAAAATTGATAGATTATTTAGTGGATTAAAACCACACCTTTGAAAGGATATTGCAATACGAGACTTTGGGAGTTATGAAGAAGTTGTTCTATGTGCTCTCAAAGAGGAGATGGAGTTTGTAAAATGGTCCCAAGTCTATGAGGATAAGAAAAGAAAGATGGATTTTCAAGCTGGTGGATTTAACGACAAAGGTTATAAGAAAAATCAACGACCACATGCCAAAAATGTGGGAAGTTTCACCATGGGAACTGCCACAACGGGATGGGGAAATAATTCAAGTGTGGGAAAAAAGGACACCATGCCCAATAGTGTTGAAAAGACATGAAAAGGAAGGATAATATAGCCGATGAAAGGAGAGAACCACCCATGGTTCAGTGCTACAAATGTAGGGAGCTAGGGCACTATGCAAATGAGTGCACTAAACCTCAAGCTCTTGAGTGTAATCAACGCCAGTAGCCACCAAATCCAAAGGGACAAGGGAAGTCTTATGCCATCACTACAGTGGAGGTGGAGCATGAGAATGAAGTCGTACAAAGTACCCTTCCTATTAACTCAAGAATGGAAAAATTCTTATTTGATTTTGGTTCTATGAATTCCTTTATATCTTTAATGTTTGATAAAACTATATAATCGAAGCCGCGAAACCTTGAAGTAGAGATTTCTGTAAAAATCACAAGTCGTGCAGTCATTGCAACCCAAGTGTTTGACTCTTCTCCTATTGGGGTATGTGAGTAGATTCTTCCGGAAAATCTCGTAATCCTTCCCTTGGTGGAATTCGACGCTATAATGAGAATGGATTGGCTCTCGTTATATAGAGCACCTACCAACTATCGGGAAAAGGAAATATATTTTCATATTCCAAACCATCCCATGCTCCTCTACAAATTCAAGGAAGATCATGAATCTCCTTTGAAAAATCCTTCAATGGTGTGGGTGTTGATTCCCTATGAAGAAGCATACCTCTCCCAAATGGTTGAGTCTAAGGAAGGTGCCAACCTTGAGTAACTTCCCATCGTGAGGGAATATGGTGATGTATTTCTTGAAGAGTTACCCGGAATTCCCCCAGATTGTGAGGTAGAGTTCTCAATTGAACTCATACCAGGAGATACTCCAATCTTGAAGTGTCCCTATAAGATGGCTCCTATCGAACTGGACGTGTTAAAGAAGCATCTGCAAGAGCATCTGAACAAATGGTTCATACTCCCTAGTGCATCACCTTGGGGTGAACTAATGCTCTTTGTGAAGAAGAAGGATGGAACAATGCGGTTGTGTATCGATTATCAGAAACTCAACAAGATCACCATAAAGAACAAGTATCATCTCCCAAGGATTGAGGACTTGTTAGACCAGTTAAGAGGTTCTCAATACTTCTCAAAGGTGGATCTTAATTCTGGATATCATTAGGTAAAGGTTAAGAAGGAATATATTCAGAAGACTGCCTTCCGTACAAGGTATGGGCACTATGAGTTTTTGGTGATTCCCTTTGGACTTACTAATTCCCCTGAAATCGTCATAGATCTAATGAATATAGACTTTAGACATTACCTAGACAAATTTTTGGTAGTATTTGTTGATGATATTCTCATCTACTCTAAGAGAAAGTTGGAACATGAAGAACATATAAGACTTATGCTGGCGACATTGAGAAATGAGAAGTTGTACGCCAAGTTCAGCAAGTGTGACTTTTGGATGAAGCAAGTCATGTTCTTGGGACATGTGGTCACTAGTGAGGGAATTTATATGGATCCTTCAAGGAAAAAGGCAATGAGGAATGGCCCAGGCCCTCTAGTGTCACCAAAATCCATAGTTTTCTTGGATTAGCTAGGTAATACCAGCATTTTTTAAGATACTTCTCACGATTGTCAATCCCACTAACTAAGTTAACAAGGAAAGGGGTAAAGTATGTCTCGATGGAAGAATGTGAAGGAAGTTTCAAGGAGCTAAAGAGAAGGCTGATCATAGGACCTATACTCACACTACCGAAAAGTGGAGAAAGTTTTGTGATATACAGTGATGCTTCAAAGAAAGGCTTAGGTTGTGTACTCATGAAAAATGACAATGTGATAGCCTATGGCTCACGACAGTTGAAGATCAATGATCAGAACAACCCAAAGCATGATCTAGAGCTGGAAGCCGTGATTTTTTCCTTGAAAATCTGGCGGCACTACCTTTATGGTGAGACGCTTGACATATACACTGACCATAAGAGCCTACAGTATATATTCACACAAAAGGAGCTCAACATGCATCAAAGGAGATGGTTAGATCTAATCAAGGATTATGATTTCTCTATTAACTATCATCCTGGAAAGGCAAAGAAGGTAGCTGATTCTCTAAGCTGAAAAGAAACTGCTACTCTATCCATCTTGCAGATTGATAAATACCTTATCTTCATGGATATGCAAAGAATGGATTTGGAAATCATAAGGGTAGAGGATACATCCTACCTTTCCCAAATGATTGCAGAACCATCCATCCAGGAGAAGATTAAAGAAGAACAAAGGGATGATGTGGAGATACAAAAGAGGGTGAATGCAGCAAAAGAAGGGAAGCTGCAAGAGTTCCATATCGACAATGATGGTGTGATTTGGTTTGGAATTCGGCTTTTTGTGACTTCATCACCCAGGATAAAGAAGGATCTATTGGACAATGCACAAAGCTCAACTTTCTCTTTCCGTCTTGGGAGTACCAAGATGTACTGTGATCTCCAAGAACACTTTTGGTGGGATAACATGAAGGAGGAGATTGCAGAATATATATCAAGGTTCTTGGTACGTCAGCAAGTAAAAGTTGAGCGACAAAATTCCGAAGGTATGATGCAGCCATTTCCTATACCCATGTGGAAATGGGAAAATGTTACTATGGAATTTGTCGCGGGTCTCCTGAAGACGTCAAAGGGAAATAATGTGATATGGGTTGTGGTTGACCAGCTCACCAAGACTACCCATTTTATCACTATTCGGGAAGATCTAACTCTTGAACAACTTGAAAAGATATATGTGAAGGAAGTGGTGAGACTGCATGGTGTCCCACTCCCAATTGTCTCTGACCGTGATCTGAGGTTCACATCTCTCCTTAGTTGAGTTCTCATACAACAATAGCTTTCACTCGAGTATTCAGATGACTCCATATGAAGCTCTGTATGTAAAGCGATGTAGAATTCCAACCTGTTGGGATGAAGTTAGAGAAATAAAGCTACTTGGAGCTGTTCTTGTTCAAGAGATTAAAGAGAAGGTTCAAGTCATCCAGAAACACATCAAAGATGCTTAAATTCGGAAAAGGAGCTATGTTGACAACTATCGAAGGGGCATGGAGTTCGATGTTGGAGATAATGTCTTCCGTTGAATATCTCCATGGAAGAGAGTCATGTGATTTGGGAAGAAAGGGAAGCTAATCCCAAGGTACATTGGCCCCTTTGAGATCCTTGAACGCATTAGAGCCATGACCTATCGGCTTGCACTTCCACCAAATATGGCTTCAGTTCAATTTTTTTTTCACGTATCACTCCTGAAGAAGTATAAAACCGATCCCTCACATGTACTAAACTCAGAGGTGGTGCAGCTGGAAGATGATCTCCCTTATGAGGAGTAGCCAGTAAAGATTCTGGACCGAAGTGATAAGGTTCTATGCAACAAGACAACCCACCCTGTCAAAGTATTGTGGAGAAACCATAAGTTTGAGGAAGGAACATGGGAACCGGAAGTGGTGATGAAGGAGAATTACGCTCACCTATTTCTGTAAAACGAAATTTCGAGGGTGAAATTTATTAAAGGGGGAATAATGTAACAAACCAAAGTTTTTCAATTAAAATTCCCTTCTTAAAATTATGTCATAAAATCACATGAATGCACAACATAATGAACTACTAAGTGATAAATGACCTTTAAACACATGTTAGTCAGTTCTGTGTTTGGAATTGGGAAAATCTGACATACACGGTGGTGTTCAAGATGATATTTGGAGTCAGATAGAACAAACTTGTTTTTTTGGTGAATAGTAACATACCATTATGAATAGTAAAATGAATAGTAATACGACCCTTATGAATAGTAAATAATAATATTTTTTTATTTTCCTAAGGTAAAAAGATAATGAGATCCTAATTAATTTTTCAATGAGAAATAAAACTAAGTGCACCTTTACGATTGTTATTTTTTGAATTAACTATGACTTAATTTAAAATTAAATTAATAATATTTAGAAAATTAACTTTGAAAAATTGAATTCATTTTTAAATTCTACACGTCGCAAAATGGTTAGGGTAATTTTTGTTATTTTTCTGAAAAACATGATTTTTTTATGAATAGTGAAATATGGTAAAATAACGTATATACAATTTAATAGTTAAATACACTACTCATGACATCACAAGTGATGCAAGGACACTGGGTTCGAACTCACATGAAATTATTACTATTAGAGGTTACATTAAAGAATACTATTGGTTTTCTTGAGAGAAATAATAAAATAATGAATTAAATATTCAAAATTTACCCCTTCCCTCCACTATAAAACCCCCCTTCACACCCTCATTTCTTCACACCTCTCAAGCTCCGAGCCTTCTCTAAACTCTACCCAGAAACCTTCCCTATCCCCTCTCCCACATCCAAGAGCTTCTGGTCTCATCAAAAGACCAAACCCAGCTTCGTTAAGGAGGATCTCAAGAGGAAGATTCAAGAGGTAATTTCTCTCCCTCTTCTCCTTTAATTTTCTCTCTAGTTCAAGTTCAAATCTTGATCTCTACCCACCTATCTTCATCCAAATGGTATTGAAACTCAAGTATTATACATATAATGTAATTTTATTATTCTAATGGGATATTATATCATCCAACCCCCTTTCCCTATAACTTTTATTTTATTAAAGATAACGTTGTTCGTGAGGTGTTAATTTATCACCTTAAAGAACGACATGATTTATTCTACCATTTCAACCTTTCGATCTGGACATGAAACCATTTTTATGGTTGAACCAGAATATTTTATATGTATTATCTCCTATTTCAGGTTCTTAAACTAACTTATGGCCATATTTCTAGTGATAAAATAAAACAAGTCCATTATGATCGAAAAATCACAAATATTAACCCAAATAATCATCATTTAATTCTCATCTAATGATTCATCCACATGGATCTAATATAATTCATTATATGATCATTCAAAATCATGTAATCTCATTAATAACATATAATATCAGTTCTGTATCTTTACCCATGTTCTACCTGAACTTCAATTTATTAATACAAGTGAACCACCAAAGAAAAACCATAAAAAAACATCCCCAAACAATGTTTTTAAATTATATAAGTCATCCAAAGGAACATAATATGACATAAATAAACCAGAATGATCCCTATTAATGTAAACATGGTTCTGGATTTCTAATTAATGAATAAAATGTCATTATAAAAGACATTAAAGAGAAGGAAGCTTTCAAATACAAGGTAAGGGGAAATTCTCAAACCCAACTTTCATCCTTCAGGTTCTCCCTCTTGCACTACATTTTTGATATGGTTACTCCTTAAATATTATTTCATCATATTTATCTTACCTTTTCTGGGATATACGTGTTTTATAATGATGTTTATGTCAAACCAAATGCTTTCTAAAAGAACTATTCTTTTAAGAACTCTACTTTGACCTCTCATTCAAGGTTGATGGTTCTTGTATCAATTATGTTGTTCCCTCTTTATTTTGGGAAACCAAAGCATATGAATATATTCTTATGAGATTAAACCCATTCCTTTTCATGGGTTAGTTATTATCAGTTTTGATATGTGTTCTTTGTGGAAATCATGATAATGATAATGTTATGACGTGACGGGTGAGCCCGGAATTATATAGCGCACTATGAATGTTACAATGTGATGGGTGTACCCGGAATTATACAGCACTCCAATGCATTGGGTAAAGTGTTTAATATCATGATTAAATGTGAAATGATGTGTGAACAAGATTCTAACTTGGTTCATAAGTATGTGTGGTAGTTAACCACTAAAACATGATGTTTCATTTTTATGAATTTCCACATTTCAAATATTTTGTTTTTGTTCCTCTCATGTTCATGATTTCTTTACCTATGTCATGATTATTCTCACCCCATGATATATTCTTAATATCTTTCCTCTTATTGGGATTTTAGTTCACCCCTTTTAAAGTATATCCTCAGGTGGATACATGTACTATGGAGAGGACAAGTTACAATAAGAAGCTAGAGAATAAGAAATTAAATAAATGTTTCTGCTTGATGATGTAATTGTTATGTATGGTCATATTTTTACCAGGACACTAAACCATTAGATCATCTTTTTGTAATACTATTATGTTTTTTACCTTTAAAATTATTTAATAGTAATGTAGGAAAAGGCTAGGATGTTATAATCTATGTACCATTTTCGGCGTTCATCATCATCAAAATCTATTTAGGATGTTTCTAATGTGAAATTTTTGGGCTCTAGAAGTCCTTTTTATTGGGCCTGTTTTATCCCAACATGAAATAGTTTTGGATCAATTGAAAAAAGAAGCAATTGTGTCTTAGGATGCCCTGAATACAATGGAATATGTGTGAATATTCCTCGGTCATGAGAAATATTACATGAGGTTCATAGAATATTTATCATAGTTTGTGACTCCTCTGACATATTTGACAAGAAAGGAATAGAATTGTTTTTGGACTGATCAGTGTCAGACAACTTTTGAGTTTCTATAGAAGAAGTTGGTGAGTGCTGTAGGTCTTTGTCTACCTATAGAATGAGTTCAATTTGAAAATTTACATGATACTCCACATCTTCATTTGGGATTTGTTCTAATGCACTATAGATCAGTAATTTCATAAGGGACTCGTAATTTATTTCCCCATGAGTGTAACTATAATACCCTAGATATCTAGTTAGAATTAGTGGTGTTTCTCTGAGGTTGTGTAGAATTTACCTCATCAGTGAGAGCTTTGTGGTCTTCACTAATCATAAGAGTCGGAGGTATGTTTTATCCCAACATTCCTTGAACTTGAAAAATTATTAGTGGATGAAGTTCGTAAATGATTACGACTTCAAAAATTCATATTCACCATGAAAGGGGAATGTTTTGGTTGATGTAATGGGCTAGAATTTTTGTAATGATGTAGTGTACGAATTAAGAGATTCTTATAGGGTGAGGGAATAACATTCAGCATTATATCTAGATATGGGAGAAGTTTTGGGAATAGTTTGTCATTTATAGATACTTGTGTACTCATCCTTGGTGATACATTTTGAGGAGTCCCAGTTGGGGGATCTTGAGGGTAGAGGGCCTAGGTTGTTTGTGGCGAATCCCCTAATGGTTAGTCTGAGGATGGACAACACTGAGTGTTTTTTGGGGAGGATTTTGTTTACATTGGAAATGCATGATAAGGTTCTCACAGACATTTATAGTTCATCTTTGTCAGTATATCCTAGCATGAAAAAGATGTACCAAGCCTTGAGAGGTCAGTTTTTGGGGCCTGGTTTTAAGCATGCATTGGTAGAGTTTATGTCTTAGTGTTTGGTCTTCTAGAGGGGTAAGGCTGAGCATCATGTCCCTGGTGGTTTTCTACATCAATTATATGTTCCACAATATAAGTTGTTGGTCATTTTAATGGACATTCTTACAATTTTACCTTGATCATAGGTAGGTTTTCACGCTATATGTGTGGTAGTGGATATTTTTATGAAATTAACAACAAATATAGAGAATATGGTTTTGAGATCAATAGATTTTTTGTCAAGGTAGTATCTAGAGGAGGTGGTGAGACTCCACAGAGTATCTCGGATGATAATTTCTGATTGAGATACTCATTTTACCTCTAGGGTGTGGAGAGGTATCCATCAAGCATTTGGTTCTCATATATTCCTTAGCCCTGATTTTCATCCTCAAATGTATATTCAACCAATAAAAACCTTCCAAACTCTTGAAGACATGATTCACTCTTTTTTACTTGATTTTTTAGGTTCTTGGGTGAGGAACATTACCTTTGAAGAATTTTCTTACAAAAATAGTTTTCACTCCACCATCGGAATGACACAATTTGAAGCCTAATATGGATGAACATGAAATTATCCATTGCGCTATTCTGGGTTCATAGAGTCAGCAATTCCTAGACCAGAACTGGTATATAATACAACAAATATGGATTATATGATTCATGGGAGGATGAAGGTAGCTCAAAATCATCATAAATAATATTTTGATCATAGGAGGAGACATATAGAGTTCAATGTTTTGATCATGTGTTCTTTAAGGCGACTCACCATTATGGGCAGAAAAGGTTTGGTTGTAGGGGTATGATTTCTCCCCATTTTGTTGGTAATTTCGAGGTGTTGGCTTGTATTGGAGTTGTTGTGTATCAAGTAGCACTTCCCCTATAGATGAGATGGAAACATGATGCTTTTTTTCACATTTCTCATCTCTGTTGTTATCTTCATAAAGAATATCACATTTTTTATTGGGTAAAGATCGATGTTGATGATGATGAGACCTTTGAGGAGAAGCCAATAGAGATCCAAGACCTCTAGGAGAAGGTGTTACATGGGTGCGATATCCCCATGTTTCATGTCTTATGGTGGCATGGTGGCATGGATGAGAGTATATAGGAACATGAGTCATAGATATGTGCTCAGTAACCTGATCTATTTGGTTTTTAACTATTCTATTTTAATGTTATTCAGTTTATTGTTATATAAATTTCCTCATTGTTAGATGTATCTATATTGTTATTATTATTTAAAACTCTATTTTGGGAGGTATCTCCTTCAGGAGAGTGTTTAAGAGATGGTCATGGTTGTTGCATGGTTTTTCCCTTATTCCATTGATGAATCATTTGAGCTACTATGGTGGCGAGATCCTTCAAAGGTATCTCATGGGGTGGCTGTTTGGATGAACACTTTTATGTTTCCTCTCTAGTTGGTATTGAATTCTCAAGGGAAAGATTGCTTTGAGAGGTATCTAATATAAGGGTGATGATCTATGTAGATCGATCCTTTATGTGTTCCCGAGGATTTTAGAGCTCGAAGGAGAATCATAGGTTGTCTAGAAGAGTTTGAGTGATGAGAATTGTAAGTAAGGAACTTTCACGATGTGAATGTCGGATTCAAATCATGTAATATTGCAGGTTTTGAAAAATAAATAAAATGAATATACGATGGTTTTTTCGGTATAAACCGATCTCGAGGAATCACATGACATGAAAGGGGGTTACATGTCATGTAATCCCCTACTGTTGTATGTTTTAAAACATTTTATAGCAACTCGGGTAGTTAAACACTATGGATTAAATGGATATATCATGACTCCAGGTGACCTGATGACCCCTCTTTAACTTTATGGGGATTCCATTATCATGTTTTGATTCCTAGCTTCCCTCCTTTGATCCATACTGATCCACATTTTATCTAAGGTGTGTTCTTATTTTATTCTTGTGATTTCTCTCAGTTTGATATATTTTTCCTCACATTTTTCTTTCTATTCCATGACAGATGATCTACTATGGTTCTAATCGAGGTTCTCTCAGTTTTTGGGTCTGTGTTGGTACTCTGGTATAATCGTATGGATGATGATCTTGTGGGAGGGGTGACCAGATATTTGTCGGGTAGTCCATTCTTGTGTGAATAATATCGGTGACCTTTTAAGGTAGTGGATTTGTTGTTTCTCTATTACATTACATAAAATCGTAGAGTTATCATGAATTATCCTCTTGTATCATAATTCAATTGACCAAATTAAATACATGTATTGGATTAAATAATTGGTATTGATCATATAATGATGTTGTTTCTTTGTACCGAGATAATGGGTTGCTTCATGGTATTTTAGATAGGGTGATATCTATGCATTTTAAAATTTAGCATGTTGTTATTAATGGAAGTTGTTAAAGAATGTAATGTAGGAATTAATAGATAATTAATTGGCTAATGGAATTAAAGAGTAATGTTAATAAATCTGGTTTTTGTTGTTGAAAATTTTCAAATATCAAATTGATGTAGATATGAATATTTAATTAAATTAGTTATTGAACCTGAAGTATGATGACTCTTGTTGATTAAATAATTAAAGGCATGTTAAATTAATTTTCTAATTAATATATGACGTCTTCTAATATCTCGTTAATTAGGTTTCCTATAGTTGGAGCCTATGAATAATGAATCAGTCAATTCAAGATGGAATAAGAACCTGTTGTGTGGTAAAATATAATTACATTTTAGTGTATTAGTTGATCGATTACCTATAACGGACAAGTTCCTTATAATATGGGACCATGATAGATCATTGTATTTGAAGGGTGTAATACATTATTTTGTTCCAAGAGATTCGTTGTTGTGTTTGTTTTCTACATCTTGTGATATGGATGACCCTAGAGGGATGTTGTGGTTTGTGGGGGTAGAGACACCTGGATGTGATGTGAGCCCAGGATAGCTGATCCTGGAGGGCTATTATCATATGTGGGGTTGGGATTCCCGATTTTTGCGGGTAGAAGTTGATTCCTAGAGTGGAAATATGCATTAGTTTATGCATATGGGTGTTGGGGAGGACACTGGGTTTGACATAACAGGTTTAATCCGGGCATATCTATTGATATTAAAGTAAGATCCTTATTTTAATATATTGTTTATTTATCTATTATCTTTTCAACCCTACTTGAGGAAGATTTTTATGGTTACTCTCCATCTAATTGAATAGATGTTGAATGAGGCATGTCAGATGATTTCCATGTTTATGTTCTCATGACTGGATAAGTATATTCTCCTATTATAGGCGGTGAAGAATTGATGGGTAGTTCATCTTCTCACTGTGTTGATCTCCCTATGTTTGGTATATTAGAATATTTTCCTAGTATTCCTAGAAATATGGAAAGTAGTAATGTTGTCACATAAATTAATAAATTATTAACCCATGGGGTTGGATCTTTTTGGGGTGTGAAGTGGAGGTAGAAATTATAATAAGCTATAGACTCAGTTTGCTTATGCCTGGAGGGAATGGATCTTTGTTGAAATGGTAATGTAATGAAATTTGGAGATGATAATGGCCAATTAATTCTTAATAATTAATTAATGTAAATTGTAATTGACCAAAATTAATAAGAAAAATGAACGTATATCTTTAATTGGTTTTGTGCTTATAGGGTATATAGTATTAGCAGTGGCAGCCGGGAGTCTGAGAGATGTTACCAGTAGTTGATTCTAAGTCTAGGTTATGAATATAGTGCAGTTGTGAGATATATCATATCCTATAATTTTTTTTGTTTCTATACACTACTCTACCTTTTCAGTTAGGGAAAGTGACAACTCAGGTATTCTGAGATCTATGGGGTGTTTCCCTAACATCTCGGTGGGAGGATGGATGGCTAAACTACACCCTTTGACCCCACTCTCATTTATTGGAAGTCACATGTGGTCGTATGCATGTTGGATAGTTTTCCCCATATATATGTGTTGAGGGCTATAATGGATTGTGGTTATTTTACACACATGTATTATAGATGTAGTTTCTTACGGACTACTATAGGTCTAATGTGTATTGGATATGGTGTCTTAGGGATCCTTACTTAGTGTATAGGTTATGATGGATTGAGGTATAATACCATACATATGATACACGTTATGTGAGTTGTGGTGTCTCCAAGAGACAACCTGGTTAATTTTGGTCATATGGATGTGGTGGTGTGTTACACAAGGTTCATGTTGTGGTAATTTTCCAATGTGTCTACGAGATATGCTTTCTGGAGAGAGATCCTCTGGACATGCGACATTGGGGTAGAGTAGTAAACTAGTGGGATCCTATAGGAGGGTACCATTGGCATTATTTATTATATATGATGCTCTTGTATGCGATACTTGGTAAGAGAATCCATGGTGATGCTGGGAACTTTGTATACCTATTTAGGTGATGAGTAAGTTTCACTTGTTGTTCACTATACATTAGCATGATTTCCATAAATTTTAATGAGAGGATACAGGGATTATCCATATAAGGATACCCTTATAATCATCTTATGTTATATAAACATGTTTTTAGATCAGTTGAGTAGGTTGAAGATCAGGTTGGTTACTACTACCTTGTGGGTTGTTGGAGCTGTTTGGGCTTTAGGATCACTGCTGTCTTTATTTTTCTTTTGGTACCTGCAGTTACCCCTTTTAATTGTAGTAGTTCATACATAAAATTAACTTTATGTACTTGGTTTTTATTTTATATTGTAATATGAGTAGGATTTGGTTCTTGTCTGTCTTATCTCTCTATTTTTCATGTGTTTCACTTAGAGGGTAAGGCCTTACATCTACATGTTAGTTATACCCTCGGTGATAGTCAATAGATTGTGGCCTATTTGAGGTGGGACTCAGGGGTCACTATTTATCTTATCTCATTGATGGCCTAATAAGGGTACACCTTATGGGGAGGGGTAATGATAAAGTTGTATGAGATTATCTGGTTAATGAATATGATGGAGTTTGGAGTTAGAAACAGGTGATGTTACATGGGTTGGTAGAGAAAAAATGTTATCTAAGTTTAGAAAGTGCAATAAACTTGAGAGACAGACTCAGACCCATGTATTTTGGTACTCCCATGATATGATGTAAAAACCATTAAGCTTATAGTGGCTATAAAACATAATGATATTGGTTGCTGGGTAGAGACATAGGAAAAGATAATGCATCATTCTTCTTTTCACCCATTTTTTAATGGCTATAACATAGTATGAGATAACCTAAAATAAATAAAAAACAATTAAATAATGCTAAAATCTTCCATATTCCATGTTATGAGATATAATTGTTTATTATTTTGTCGGTATGGCTGCAGGACAACATCCTCACCAGGTTCACAAAAAAGATGTCAACCAGGTTATGAAAAAATATCTCCTCAGGTAGAGTTTGATGATGACAACAATTTAAGGAGGAAAATATGAGAGTTTCATATCCAGAGTCTATAGAGGTATGAGGACTTCAATTTAGATGAAGTCACAGAAGATTGGTTGAAGTAGGTTGAGATAGCTTTCAGTTTGATCTATGCTATGAAGGAGTACTAGGTGTCATTGGGCTTTATGATTCCATGTAGGTAAGTAAGGTAGTGGTTTTTATTGTTCCTCATAGAGCAAGATGTGTTGATAGTATCATGGGAGGAGTTATGAGACCAGTTCAAAGACAAGTTTCTTTCTTCGACCATGAAAGCAACCCATCACCAGGAGCTTCTTACTCTTCGATAGGGGATCTCTAGTGTGCAAGATTTTGAAATCTATTTCAATAACATTTTATGATATTCAATGGACCTATTTCCAGATGAGAAGGACATGTTGAGGAATTTCAAGGAGACTTTTCATCCAAAGATCCAGTTCTAGGTCACCCCATATTTGTTGAAGACAAATCTCGAGGTGATGGAAAGAGTAGAGGTTATTGAGAGGATTTTACCTAGATCTGGATCACTATGAGAGTGGAGTTGTCGGGATTCCTCAAGATGCAATGATATTTTCAGAGGTTCCTCGTTGTCTGGACATAAGTGCTTTCAATCAACCGGGGGTAGGCCCCATCCCTCTATGTATTTTTTATCGAGGGAAGTGAATATCTGACCTATTTCTAGAGATCAAACACATGTTTTTATTATAGATACCGATTTTATCATCAGTATGAGTAACCAGCCCTTCTGAGAAGTTTTCATGCTCCAGTTGTTCTTCTACTGGTTCCTCTATTGGGGAAGTTTTATATGAGGCAACAGCAGTGGGTTTCTCTAGTTTGAGATTAGTAGAGAGAAGATGGTTCATGTCGAGGACAGTCTTAGGATGCTCCATATCATCATTTATAATAGAATATCCATAGAGCTGGTTATCATCAGGTTTAGAGAGATCATGGAGATGGTGGTGGTTAAATTCATGATTTAGTGTTGCCAGCACCATGTCTACCAAACATCCATTAATATACCATTTTCTTGGTTTCTACTTGGGTGCATTCTTTGTTTGATCTAGTAGTGATAGAATCCTTGATATCACCTACCATTTCAATGATTTGGGACTTGAGGTAGAGACGCTTCCAATTTCCTTGGTTTTGACAATGCCAGTTGGAGGTTGAGATGACTTGTTTGAGTTATGTATAAACTATGAGCTAGTGCTGGGGAAGAACCAATCTTGGAGAGATTTATTATGTTTATTTATAGAACCATATGGTACATCCTAGATATGCATTAGTTGAATTATTTTCAGGATATCATGTTTTGATTCAGGAGGTAGGTTGTATTCTTCGATGCTGATTGAGAGACATTGGTGTTTGTTGGCAAGTGATCCCCTCATATGGGTAAGAGGCATTTTATGTAGTTTTCATCCTTAATGGATGAGATGATGCTGAGTTCATATGAGTTTTGCCAGTCAGTATTTTTTAGGGATATAGAACATTCTAGGGGAGGTTGTAGAATTAACAAATTGATTGGAGGTCATGTTTGGGAGCTATCTGTGTCTCTCATCTCGATGTATCCCATATCAATGTCTCCATATCGAATGGAAACTTATGAGTTTTGAGAGCTATGTATATATCTATACGGTCTATTTTAGTGTGGTTTTTTGTTCTAGTGTGTCACCTTGGGGTGCACGTGTTTATTTCATATATATGGTTGATGAAAGTTTGTGGTTTTTTATCACTTAAACGTAGTGATAGGGAATATCCACTACCCCTTATGTGAATTTATGATTTATTCAATCAACTAAAGGGTGACAGTTGGTTCTAGAAGATCTATTTTCAGTCAAGATATCATCATATGCATGAAAAGTATGAGGATATAATAAATAATACTTTATGTTTTCATCATGGGCGTTATGAGATTTTTGTGATGTCATTCGGTGTGACAGATGCTTCATCTGTGTTCAGGGGGTTGATGAACACTATGTTCCATGAGTTCTTGGATATGTTCATGGTGGTCTTCATCGACAAAATCCTTGTGTACTCCACATCTGAGGAGGATCATCTAAAGCATTTTCATGATAGTTTTGGGGTTCCTCATCATTAATAGCAGTTTGGGAAATTTCTGAAGTGTGAGTTTTGGGATCGAGAAGTCTATTTCTTAGGGAATGTTGTATCCCACTAGGAGTAGCTATAAATTAGTCAAAAATAGAAGTAGTTGTGTCTTGGGTATCCCCCAAGGAAATGGAAGAGTTGTGAAGCTTCCTTGGTATTTAGGGATATTACAAGAGGTTTGTAGCTGATTTATCTCGGGTTGAAACTCCTCTAACAGAAATTAATAGAATGGATTAGGAATTCTGTTGGATTGATCAATGTTAGATATCATTTTTGTTTTTGAAGTAGAATTTTGTCAATGCACTAGTTCTTTGTCTTGCATAATAAGGAGTTCCATTTTAAGTTTTCTATGATGCTTCACATCTTGGACTGGGTTATGTTCTATTGCGCTAGAGATCGGCCATTTCTTATGGGTCTCATAAGTTGAATCCCCATGATTTCAACTATTCTCCCAATGCTCTTGAGTTAGTGGTTGTGGTATTTTCCATGAAGTTATGGAGACAATACCTCATCAGTGAGCACTTTTTGTTATTAAATGATATTAAGAGACTGAGGTATGCCTTCTCCTAACATGAACTGCACTTGCATTAGCATCAATGTATGGAGTTATTATTGGATTATGACTTCAAATTTTTTTATTTACCTAGAAAGGGGAATTTCTTCAGTGATGCACTAAGCATGAAGTCACACATTGTGGGAATCATGTAATTCCTAGAGGATGGTGGAAGAACATTTAGTATTACATCTGGATATGGGAGTAGTTAGGGGAATATGTTTTCTTTTTTAGATGATGGTGAAGTAAACCCTTTTCTAATGGTGGAGGATCTCTAGTTGGGGGATGTTGAGGTTGAGGTCTGGAAAGACTGAGTTGTTTGTAGTGAATCCCCTGATGGTTGGTATGAGGATGATCAACACTGTGCCTTGTTTTAAGGAAGGATTTTTGTTCATTTATTTATGCATAAGAAGGTTCTCATAGAGTTCTATAGTTTACCTTTGGAATTAAATCTTGGTGTGAGAAAGATGTTCCGAGCCTCGAGGGGTCAGTTTTGGTTTCCTAGTTTAATGCATAAAATTTTAGATTTTGTGTTTTGATTTTTGATATGCCAGAAGGTTAAGGATGAGCACTGTGTTCCCGATGGTCTTCTCTGGCCATTAGATGTTCCTCAGTGGAAGTGGGAGGATATCTTGATGAAAATTTGTTACTGGTTTACCTCAAGCTCAGGAATGTTATGACATTATATGGGTGGTTGTAAATCGTTTGATGAAATTGTCCAACTTTATAATGATTAAGGAGTCGAGATCAATAGTGGTTTGTTAAGGCATTATCTAGTGGATGTGGTGAGACTCCAAAAATTCTCAAGTATGAGCATTTATGATTGAGATCATCATTTTACCTCATAGGTGTGGAGAGGTATCCACCATGATTTTTGATCTCAGCTATACCCTAAAACTTGGTTTCATCCTTAGACGGATGACCAGATACAACAGAATATCTAGAATCCTGAAGACATTTTTGTCTCTTGTGTCCATGATTTTAAACATTCATGGATGAGACACCATCCCTTGGTAGATTTCTCTTACAATAATAGTTTTCACTCTACTATAAACATAAATCCATTTGAATCCATATATGTCTGACCACACCATTCTCCATTTTTGTTGTATTGTGGTAGGAAAGTCAACAGTTCTCAAACCAAATTGGTAAAGAATATGACATAGATGGTTTAGGTGATTCATGAGAGGATGAAGGCAATGCATGTTTATCATAATTCATATGTCGGTAATAAGAGGAGACCTCTGGAGTATGGCGTTGGGAATCATGTATTCTTAAAGTTGACTCCCCATCATGGGTAGCAAAGATTTGGCCTTGGGAGTAATCCTTCTCCCCAATTTACTAGGCCTTTCAAGTTGTTGGCTCATGTTGGATACATGGTGTATTTGGTATAACTTACACAAAAAGGTGAGCTAGATAACTGATGTTTTTCACATGTCACAGATCTTTCATTATCTTCACGATGACTCTAACTTCATTTTTTGGATGATATCAATGTTAACCTTGGCGTAACCTTTTAGGAGAAGCCTATAAAGATCCAGTACAACAAGGAGAATGTGTTCCTTAGTAATTATATCCCCTTGGTTTGTGTCTTGCGGCCGAACAATGGAACGGAGGTGAGTACCTAGGAACGTGAGTCACAAATATGTGCACTCTACCATGAGTTGTTTGATGTTTTTCACTTCTCTTCTAACGTTAGTTGTTTTATGGTTTGGAGACCTTTCCTGGTTGTGAGATGGATTTTTATTTTACTTATTGTGGGTTGATATCTTTTGAGAGGTATCTCTATAGGGAGAGTGTTTAGGAGCTGGTTGGGGTTATTACATGGTTTTATGCATGTTCATATGTTGAATAGGTTGACCTACTATGGTAGTGAGATCCTTGAGAGGTATGTATTGGGGTGGATATTTAGAAGAACCCCTTTTTGTTTCCTTTATTGGTTGGTTTTTGATTCTCAAGGATGATAATATTTTGATAGGTATCTGATGTAAGGGTCTGGATCCATGTAGATCCACCCTTTGCATGTTCTTGAGGCTTGTGGAGCTTAGAGGAGGATTGAAGGATGTCTGGAGGAGTTTGTGGATAGAGAACTAGGAGAAGGAAAATTTTAATGGTGTAAAAGTGGGATTCACATTGTTTAATATTTTGAGGTTTTAAAAATAAATACAATGAATAAGTGACAATTTATTCAGATAAATTCATTCTTGAGGCATAACACAACATGAAATGGGATTACACTTTGTGTAGTCCCCCACTGCTGTATGTTATAAAACATTTTCCAACCATTCAGGTTGACAAACCCTATGACTACAGTGGTTCTCTCTTGACTCCAAGAATACCAGAAACCCGTCTTCAATGTTTTGGGGATTCTCTAATCATAGAATGAATCCTATATTCCATCATTCAATTCTTAACATTCCTCATTTGATCTATGGTTCATTCACCATTCGTTATTACTTATTCTCTATTTTTGATGTCATTTTCCTCCTTTTATTCATTCCATGCAATGGAGGATGATCTCCCAGGCTTTTAACATGGTTTATCAAGTGGTGGTCCCTCAACATCCTTAGATGAATGAAGATCTTACAGGATGGGTGATTGGTGATCTGTTGTGTGGTCCATTCTCGTGCGAAGAACATCAATATCCTTTTGAGGTAAGGTATTCCCAGATTTTATATTTATTTGTGTGAAATTGTAGAGGTAGCATGATTTATCCCCTTGAATCACAATGAAATTAACATCATTAAATACTTGAATCAGATTAGTGAATTATTATGGATCACATTGTGATGTTGTTTCTTTGTACCATGATAATGGTTAGCCTTTTGATTGGATAGATAGTGTGATATCTATGCCTTTCTTGGTTTAGCATGTTTTTATTAATGGAAACTACTAAAGTATGTAAATACATAATCAATTGAAAGTTAATTAGCTAATGGAATTTAATAGATATCTTAATAAATTTGGTTGTTGTTCTTACAATATGATGATAATAAAATTAAAGCAGATATTCTTGTTTAATTAAATTGGTTATTGGACTTGAAGCCTGATGAATTTTGTTGGTAAAATAATTATAAGCATGCCAAATTAATCATTTAATTAATTTATGATATCATATGATACCTTGTTTCTTAGCCTTACCATATTTGAAACCTATGAATAATGAATCATTTAATTTAAGATGGAATAAGAATATTTTGCGTGATAAAAGATAATTCATATGTAGGTCCTGAGTTTCCTACATTCATGTTAAGGCCAAATTACCTATGATTGGGATTCATTATAGGTCGTTGTGTGTGAAGGATGAATTCATTTATTTATGGATAGTTGCATGGTTGTCATGTTTTTTCCTACTGCGTGTGATATGGCTTAGCCTGGAGGGTTGTAGTGGATTGTGGGGGATGGGAGGCCCGGATGGGATGTGTTCCTAGGAAGGATGATCCTAGAGAGATGTATTTGGTATGTGGGGGAATAGAAGCCCAGTTATTGAGTCAGTATTTCAACCTAATAGTGGCAAGATTAATTGGTTTATGCATATGGGTGTTGGGGAGGACACCGAGTTAAACAGAATGGGTTGAAGTTGGGCTCACCCATTGATATGAAAGATGAATTCATATTTGAATCTATTTTTTTAATCTATTACCCTATCACCCATTCTTGATGAAGATGGGGTTGGTTACATTAATTTCAAGATAGATAAATATGCCTTAGGTATGCCACCTACATTCTGTCTTTAGCTCCTCATGGTTGGATGAGTCTATGCTCCAGCAATAGGTGGCGAAGACTTGATGGGTAGTTCATCTACTCACTGATTTGATCCCCTTGTGTTTGAAATATTAATTATTTTCTAAAATAAATGGAAGTAAGGAAATCATTATTATTGTAAAATAAATGAATAAATTTTTAACCCATGTGGTTGGAGCTTACTAGGATGCAAGGATGAGGCTTAAATTCTAAGAAGTTGTGTACTTGGTTTTCTTATGGTTGGAGGGAATGGTTCTTTGTTTAAATAGTAATGTGATGTAATTTTGATACTATAATGAATAATTAGTGGTGAATAATTAATTTTTATAAAGTTTAACTGATATAAATGACTATGATAATTTATTGTAGCTCTTTAAATGGTTGTGTGCTTATAGGATATATAGTCTTAGTAGTGGTAGCCAGGAGTCCGGCAGATGTTAGAAATAGTTTAGTCTAAGGCATGATAATTCCCATAGTGTGGTTGTGATTTATATTATATCATGTACTTTTTGTGTTTCTATATGCTACTCAACCCTGTTGATTAGGGAAGCTGACACCCTAAGGATTCTGAGCCTGCGGGGGGGTTTTCCCAAACATCCCGATGGAAGGAAAGATGGATGACTAACCCATTTGGCGCCAATCTCTTATCTTAGTAGTTACTTGTGTTGGTATGAAGGGTGGTTAGTTTTCCCCATATATGTGTGTATAGGGCTATAATGGGTTGTGGTTATTTCACACACATGTATTTTGGATATAGTTTCTTAAGGACTGTTATAGGTTTAACATGAATAGGATATGAAGGCTTGAGAATCCTTACACGGTGTATGGGTATTGATGGATTGAAGTATAATAACCGACATATGATATATGTTATGTTAGATTTTCTTGGTTCCTAACAACTATATGGTTACATTTGGTTATGTGGACATGGTAGTGTGAATCATGATGCTCATGTTGTGATGCTGGGTCACTGTGTCTTCGGGCTAGCAATTTTGGAGAGAGATTCCTAGGATGTGAAATGTTGGGGCAGAGTAGAAAACCAGTGGGGAATCTGTAGTAGGTTTTCCAAGATATTCTTTTTTATATTATATAATCTTGTATGTGATACATGGTGAGAGTATATATAGTGAGGTTGGGAACTTAGTATACATATTTAGGTGATGAGTTATTTTCACTTCTTGTTCAATGTAATATATCACGATTTACTTAATATTAAATGAGAGGCTCTAGGGAGGATCCTACTGAGTATACCGATATACTCACCCTCTGTTATATAAACCATTTTCAGTTCAGTTGGAGAAGGATGGAGATCAAGTTAGTTACTAATAACTTGTGGGTTATAGGAGCTATTTGGGTCTCATGGTCATAGTAATATTTAGATTTATTTTGGTACTTACAGTTCCAGCCTTTCATTTGTAGTATTTCATGCATGAAATTTTATATATGTACTTTTTTTCTTTTATATTGTAGGCAGACTAGGAGTTGGTTTGTTTCAATCATATCTCTCTATTCCACATGTGTTTCACTTAGAGGGTAATACTTCCCATCTGCATGTTTGTTATACCCTCAGTGCCAGTCCCCAACCCGGTGCCTATAAGAGGCAAGACTCAGGGGTAACTATTTATCTTCTCCCACTTCCAAACTAGAAGGATTAAACATTTTGGGGAGGGGATCATGATGGGGAGAGAGTTTGAACTCTTTCCACCACCACCTCTTATTAGTCCACATCAGGCTTAGGGAGCTGGTGGTTAGTGATAAGGAAAACTAAAGGAACTGTAGTTCTATGAACTAATTCCTCTTGGGATGATTATAGGAACTTTTTGTGTATTCCATACTTTTTTTGAAATACTTTTATACATTGGAATTATCCACTCTATTCTTTCAACATCCCTTGTTCGAGTTCTAGAGATTCTGATAGAGACCTTGGATTGACCATTATATTTCAAGGATTCTACTAAAGGGGATTAAATAATCACACACAGAATATCGTGAAATGAATAATTTAGGAGCGATCTTATTATAGGATCTCATTATATAAGTGATAAATATAACACCTCGATGTTTTGAGAATGAAATTTTTTAAAATTAATTTAACTATTAATATTTTTCGTTTCACATGGAACTAGAAATAGTTATATATATATATATATTAAAATAATATTTCAAAATCTCTTTTCACATGTAATACCATCTAAGCTTGCACTACATGCAATACTAACTTGGCTTGCACTATAACCAATACTGACTCAGCGTACGATGCATGAAACATTATGTTTCTATGAAACATCTCTTTTTGTTATTTTAATTATTAAATTAAGATAATTATAACCTATTTGTTAAACATATTAATAACTAAATTTTATATATTTTTGTTTTATAAATCATATTGATAATGAAAGATAAGTTTTTTGGAAAAGTACTTTGTGTTAAAAATATTGTTTTCTTGAATAAATTATTTTTAATAATAAAAGTTATTTTAGACACATTTAGAAATTAAAATGGATAAAATACAGTTCATTTGGGAATATAGCATGTCAAATTTATCCTAGGATGAATTTTTGGGATTTTTCAGAAAAACATCATTTTTTTATTAATAGAGAAAAATACTGATGTTAAGTTAAAAACATTCTTTTTGTATAATTAATTATTAATGATAAATGATATTATAAATATGTTATAAGGTCACATAATATGAATATTAAATCTAATAATGAAATTAAATTCATTAGAATCAAATCAACTTTGAAATTAAATATAGAAACATAACAATATTTCGAATGTTTTTCTATTATAAAAATCCATTATTTCACCCTGTTTGGGGGATTAGCATCAATCATAATTTTCCAACTTCGGTGATTAGAATTTTCAAAATATGACGTACAAGAAGGTAATTGGTATGATATTTTTGGTCTAATATGATAAACTGAATTTTTTGACAAAATTATTAGTGAATGTAATTAATATTATTTACGGTGATTAAGGTACAATTAAGCTTGATGAGGAACTAAACCTTAATATTAAAGACCAAAATGACTTGGAAACCTGTCAAAAAGACATTGGTTTCCATAATTTGACCATTTAACCGCTTATTTCTTAATATATGGGTTATTGGAATATTATTAATTTTAAGTTCCCTATAAAAAATGGGTATGGAAAAATGAAAAAGTAACTTTCTTTACCATTAACATTTATAAAACATTGAGATATGTAAAAACCCTCATATTTTTGGATAAATATATATTTTCTAACTATATATGGGTAATATTTATAATAATATATTATCATATAATATTAGGGATGGTTTTGGTACATAAAATGCTTAAGAAACGTCAATATAATGATTATTTTGTTAATGATTAATTAAAATAAATGATACTATAAATATTAAAAATGAAGTTAATTGATTAAATTATTGTCTTTATTTATTATTTTATATTAATATATCATGTCAAACAATTTTAAAACTAATATATTTTAATTCCAATATAATATTTATATTTTAAAATTAATATTAAATAAACAATGTTATAATTGACATTATTATTATTTTCATATAAATGAATCTTACAAAATGATTTCAAATTGATTAAAATACTCTATTTTTTAAAATAACTTATAAGGGATAACATATATTAAATATTTTATATTAATTGAATAATTAATCTTTTATGGATAACATATTGACCCATATTATGTAAATACATTTTAAAGACGGTCCAAGTTTAAGTAGTGTTTTAGCACCTCACATGTGATTACTTTAAAATTAATTTAAACATCAAATGTGATTTTAATTTTATAAATTAGATATAATTTTAATAATTAGGTGGACCTATGTTGGATAATAAATGTCACTTTAATTTAGTCTTATTGGTTACATTAATTAGACTAGAAAAATAGATTCTTTAGTAAAATCCAAAATGATAAAATTAGTGAATTTTGATGTTACGGAAACAAATTACTAAAATGCCCATATTTTTTAGGTGGGAATTGTTTTATAGACCATGGTTCAACATTACACTATAATTTTTCCATTTTGTAGGAAATTTGGTAATATAGACCACCAATTATTGAATACCTTTTGGTCTTTAGAAAAGTGCCACCCCCTCTACTATAAAAAGCAAAGCACTCTATGACTTTCTCACACCTATCAATACTCTTTGGTTCGGATAATCCATACAAAAATTTCTTCTAAATAATGCTCAATTAAATCATTAGGCATTATTTTGTTCAGAAATATTCTCAAGGAAACATTTTGGCACAAAAAAAAAGAGTTACCTGATTAAGTGGTAATGTCTTCTCGCAAGATCCTTTATTTTATGTATCCACCCATCCAAACTCTTTATTACCTTCTTGTGCAAAAAAACTGTATCATACATATAATAGGATATTTATATGAAAAGTTTATGACCTATAATTATACACACCTCTATCTAATGGATGTTGAACATACTGTTTCTGTGTACGGTGAACTGCTGTCTCACAAAACGATGATTGTTTATTTCTCCTTTACCCCCAATCATGGTGTCTACTATAGTGGAGACTCTATTTTTATATTTAATATATTATATGTATTATGTATTTTTTATTATTTATTACTTTTTCAACACACATATTTTTACTATCCATTTTGTGTGAATACGATAATGGTGTTTGAGGAAGTGTGAACTACCGCCTGCTCAAAGCGATGTTATTCATTCACACACCAAAATAGGATGTATTAAGGATGAGTTTAGTGAACATATATGATATATTAATGATAATTTAACAATTATATATATGTGTGTGTGTGTGTGTTTATACATATATATAAAAATTTCAATTACATACATTCTTTTAATACAACAAGAAAAACGGAAAACAACATTCATGCGTACATATGATTTACCATCCCCATGAACAGTGGTTTCCATTTCATAAATAATTATGATATGAAATATTATAATGTAAATATAATAGGATATAAATTTTATTTATATATTTTTCTATATGCTTTAATCATTATATATTTATAAGGGCAAAAAATATAACAAATTAAGACTCATGAAAAGAACAAAGAGAATATTACCTGACGTGAAACATTAACAAAGGGTCATTAAAAAGTGGGTAATATAAGGTCATAATAAAAGCATATATGTTATTATGTATAAGAATATTATTATATAATATATTCATAATAAACTTATATTTATTACACAAGAATCTTGAACGATGAGGATGAGAATAAAGACACAAGGTAAGGGATTTTTATCTCACTTTTTAAATCTATGTGATTAGTGTCATATCCACACATTAATTTATTAATAAAATATACATAATTACAATTTTTATATATTATATCATTATTTAACTTTATTTAATTATATTAAATTTTTAATTCATTCTACCATTTCATGGAACCAATGACACAAAATCTACTCAAGAAGTAAGGGTATTTTCATCGCACTATTAATTTCTGTGAGATATAAGATATGTTTTCCACTATTTACTTTTTTTGTGGGGAATGTACTAAACATGATTTTATTCTATTTATATTTTAGTTAAATTAATTTGTATTTACATATCCATTACATGATTTTTTTATAATTGGGATTAACATTCAAAAGTTACCAAATCGATAAAATAGTTTTGTCAGAATTTTCTTTTTTTGAGACTCCTAATTTTTTGAGCACCTAAACTCTTATTCGATGTTTCTATAACTCCATTTACATGTTATATCTTTAATATAATTATTTTCATGAGATCAAATAGTAAATTTAATTTCATTTTCTTACATGGATAGTATGATCCCAAGAAACCAAGTTATAAGAGTTTATGGACGCAATCCCCTCGTTTTTAGACTGTTTATGTTTATGCTTCCATTAATGAAATAGAATGATCCATTATTCAAGAATATTAATGATTAGATATCCTATATTTATACAATATATAATCATTTAAAATAACATTTCCACTATTTTCTACCTTATATAATGTTTTTATTAAAACATAACCACCTGTCACTTTAGTCATAAATCTATTGTATTCAAAAAATAATGTTTTAAAAAACGTTTTAAAAAGGCCCTTGAAGATAATTAGAAAAGAATACTTTGTTTAGAAATTGTTTTATTTTTTTAAAATCTTACTTTATATGTTTTAAAATATATTTTCAATGAAAAAGGTTTTCAAATGGTTGTATGTAATTAATTTTTTTTCAAATACATGATATTTTCCTCAGGAAGTGTGTTAAGAGTATATTTCAAAATTATTTCCCATATAATATAACATCCAATGATGTATCTAATTACATTATGGGAAAATAATTCAGTTTTTTCATTCATATTATTTCTTTACATGGATTTTTTTATACATGATGTTAGGATAACTATTTCTCTTTTACAGGTTATATGATTTTAAAACCTTCTTATTTTCACAGGTTATGTTTATGATGAAATGATTAGGAAACTTTTCTCTTTTTATAGGTTATGATATGATTACATTTTTATTACACCCATTTCATTTCATTGGTTATGATATGTTCATTTATGATCCTATGACACATTTATGTATGATTTCATTATGTTATGAGTGAGACTTTTCTCTCCCTCTAATGCATTGGGTGATGATTTATATCTCATGAGATAGAGAGGGATGGATTGAGGGTTTAATTGGTTTAGTAATATAGGGCTATAATAAGGGTTTACATAGTTCAGTAATATAGGGATGGAATAGGGGTTTACTCTGTTCTTTAATTCATGGTTAGAACGAGGGTTCACCCAGTTCAGTAAAGGATTGTGTCCACTAATATGGTCTTTGAATTGATTCCTTAGATACTATGGAAATCAATATATACATATGTGTTTCCAAAATTCCATGTATTACTCCAATATTAAGATTTTATGTATTATATGCTTTACATAATTTGATTCATGTCTTATGAACTACCATGCTTTATATAAGGATTTAAGTATATGACATTCGACAGGTAGGGTATGATATTCTATTTTCATGATCATGTTATCATACCCTTATAAAAATTTCTATGCATACATGTCTCACTTGTTTACCCTTACTAAGTATTTGATCACAACCCTTTTTGTTTTCCTTCCCCATTGTATAAAGATATGTATTATGTTTGATGTGTCTGAGAAAGGTGCTAGTCGTGAAGAACCTAGTGGGAGATAATGTAGCTCACTTATATACCAGTTTTTATATTTCCATATTTATAAAGGCCCTATACAGACTATGGTCATTGAGAATATTTTTGTATAATGTTTATGTATTATGAAAAAGTTATGTAATATCTATGTTTGTAACGAGAGGGTCTCTATAGTTGGTATTAGAGAAAATTTATATTTATCCATTGGAAACTAGGATGAGAAAAACATAGTGAGATCCCTAGGTTTATTTAAAAGGATATTTCTAGGGATGTCCCTAAGGATAAGTATAAGGAGAAGTAAATGTTTAGGAAAATGTCTTTGAATTTTGTTAAAGGATAGAGTGACTGGTTTCCATGAAATACATCCACATATAGATACTATAAGTGGATGCGACTCTAGAAAAAAGGTACCTAGGGGTAAAAAACCTTACAAGATGTTCCAAGAATGAATTGGGGTAATATGGTATACACCAACGAGCCTTACTGGACACCTGGTTGGACACTCTTGGGGGATATGCTCTGGGAATTCACAATATCTTCATGAACCATCATGAAGGATTTAGATATAATTTATCTATGAATAGCCGAGGATAAAACCATGGTGTCATATATTATGAAAGGTGTCATAATTTATATATCCTATTAGTAATTATTTTCATGAATATATGGTTTTTTCTATTGATAAGTAATGATTATAGCATGATTCTGTTTTTAGTCAATAGAGGGAACTTGAAGGAACTGTATTATTGTTGAATTTGATGGAATATTTTTCATGAGTAGTCAAGTAGGATGATCACTAAAATGAATGATATTGTGACAATTTGTAATTAGTTTTCATAGTTTATGATTAACAATGGTTACGTTAACCAACTCTCAGACTCCCCAAGGAAGAGAAAGAGGGAGTACACTGAGAGTTCAGGTAATAGAGACCGTAGAAGAAAGAATATTCAGTTTCAATCTCATCAATAATGTAGAAATAATCACCTATGTAAATGCCTTAGAGGAATAAGAATCTGTATTGACTATAAAAAATGATGACACAAATTAAGTCAATGTAAGGAAAAAATGAAGAGTTTTGTTAACAAAATAGATGGGAATTATAGTCTCTGTCTGTCCTCATTAAAGGTTGAGTATTTTAAGTGTAGATAACATGGTCATTATGCAACTCAAAGTCCCAAGAGGAAAGTTTTTAAAGAGAATAAACAATTTTTTGTGAGTAATAGTTACATTGATGATGATTAAGAGAATACAGATGAAATATGAAGGGAAAAAAGCATTGTGTAATAGGATGAGGTAACACTGTTAATGGATTAAGGATTAAGTAATCGAAGTATTTAGGTATTTGGATTCGAGATGTAACAATGGTGAACAATGTAGGGATTGTTCATTTTATGTTTTCCTAAGGATTTACAAGAATATGTTGAATGGTTATGATGGAATGGAATGGTTATCACATGGAAGATAATTTTTTTACTAAGGGAAGGTAACCCTTAACAAGTTATTTATATGAAGATAATGTTGAATGGATAAATATATGTGGGATATGAATAAGTAAATAAGATAGTACTGATTACCTTGGAACTAAATACAGACCTATTTATAGGTGGTTTATGCTACCATTAATGAAGTTTACAACATTTTTTGATTTAGAGAGTAAATATAATATTCTTTTTAATGAGTAATCATGCATGTTTTTCCAAAAGGATTTATGGTAATTTTGGTTTTTAACATGTTTTAGGGGAATATAGAATAAGGGTATTAAAATTCTTATAATGTTATAACCAAATAACTTTGTGATATCAAAGAAACAATTTTAATCTGATTTTGTGACTCAGTTTCAAGGGTTTTAGATTTTCATCTTTCTAAAGTATTATATGGTTATCGATTCGTGACCAGTTTAAGTTAAAAATCAGAGAAAGTATTTATAAATAGAGTTTTTGTGAAAATATATGTTATAAGGATAATCAATGATTAACCTTATTTCAATTATGTCCATATTATATTTGTGCACTTTTAATAAAGGACATCATGTATGTTAGGTGAGAACCAATAAAGCCCGCAAAGGCTATGGGTCTTGAAACGATGATTGAAGGACGATAATGGTTTCACACCAACCACTAGACTATGTGATGTCCTAGATAATTTATATTTATTTTTAATGGATAAATATTTATTATAAACAATTAGTGTTACTTTTATTTTTACATATTAATTTTATGTTGTCTTTTAGAGACAGATAGTTATAATTTTTATTCTTTATGGTACTTAAGATACATTAAAAGCGTATTTTAGTGCTTTATTCATCAAAGGTAATTTCTAGAAATTAATTCCATGAGGTAATGTATGTATTATATCTTTTTAAAATAAAAATGCAATAATGAATTTTTTTATAGAAATTTATCAAGAATTACTCATGGTTATAAAAGTGATACAAATTTTTTTCCATAACACCATATATTTGATTAAATCAATGGCCTCTATAATCATAAAAAATTTATGAATTAGAGGACCAAATATTTACTTTGGTCATTCACTGGTTTGTGATTGATGACCTCAAACACTTTCTATAAATATTTACAGTATTCCTCTATATCAAATCTTCACTCCCACCTATGTTCTCCTATGTGGATACACAATCATATATTACTTTGGGTATTCGTTATGGATAAAAATTTCCATTTTTAGTGGATTTTTATGTATTCACTGTTAAGATGTGGGTTTATATGAATGAAACTTTCAATTATTTTACACAGTTGATAACCCAGATGAATTTCTATTGTTAAATTCATTTTAAGGGGGTTGAATGTAACACCCCGAGATTCTGAGAATTTTTTTTTGAATTAATTTAACTTTAAAATATTTTTTATTTCACATCACATGGAAAATAGTTCTTTATATATATATATTGATAAACTAATTCAAACATTCCTTTCACACACAATACCATGTTATCTTCCACTACACGCAATACTAACTTGTCTTGTGAAATAAGCAACCATGACTTGGCGTACAATGCACGCAACACAGAGTTTCTATGAAAAATCTCTATTTATTGTTTTAGTTATTTAAAAAAAATAAATATATACTATATTTTAAACTTATTAATAACTAATTTTCAAATATTTATGTTTTATAAAACATATTTATAATTGAAGATAATATATTTGGTAAAGTCCTTTATGTTTATAATATTGTTTTATTGAAAGAATCATTTTAATAATAAAAGTAATTTTAGACATATATAGAAATTAAATTGGATAAAATAAACATAATTTTTGAATTCATAACAAAAAAATTATCCTAGGGTTATTTTTTTTTGATTTTCCAGAGAAACATCATTTTTTTGATGAATAGTGAAAAAATATGACTTTTTTGTTAAAAATTATCTTTCTGTCAAATTACTTATTAATTATAAATGATATAATAAATATGTTTTAAGGCCAAATTAGATTAATATTGAGTCTAATAATGCAGTAAAATTCATTAGTATCAACTCCATAGTGAAATTGTATATAAAAACATAAGAAACCTTTGAACATTTTTTCAAATATAAAAACCCGTTATTTTGTCCCGTCTCCCGGATTAGTGTTAATAGTAATTTTTTAACTTAGGTGATTATAATATTTAATATAATAAATAAAATAATTTTATTAGTATGAAATTTATTTTCAAATAAGGTGAACTTAATTTTTTGAGCAATATGATTAGTGAATGTGATTAAACTTAATTATGGTGATTAAGGTACGATTAAGCTTAATAAGGGACTAAACCAAAATATTAAGATCCAAAATGACCTGTACTCTTTTAAAAAATACATTGGTTTCACAATTTGATCATTTTACCACTTGATTGGAAATATATGGGTTATTGTGGTATTATTAAATGACAGTTCCCTATAAAAAAGGTTGTGTGAGGAAAAAGACAAAAAGGGAACTTTCCTAACCATTAACTTTTATAAAACATTGAGATGTGTAAGAAAAGTCATATTTTTTGTTATATATATCCATTTTAAATATATGTGGGTTATTCGTATAAAATGATTAAGAAATATCAATATAATGATTATTTAGTTAATAGTTAACTAAAATAAATGATACTATAAATATGAAAAGTGAAGTTAATTGAATGAATTATTATTATTATTTATTTTTTTAGATTAATATATTATGTTAAATAGTAGTAAACCTCATATATTTTAATTCCATGATAATAGTGATATTTTAAAATTAACATTAATTAAATTTTTTCAAAATTTACATTATTGTTATTTTTAAAAAATGTATATTATAGAATTATTTAATATTGATGAAATACTATAATAAAAAAAATTACTCGTAAGTTTTAATATATATCATAAAATTTATATTAATGGAATAATTAATCTTTTATAATTAACATAATGACCCATATTATGTAAATATGTTGTTAAGATGGTTTGGGTTCAAGCAGCCTTTTAGCGCGTCACCTGTGATTATTTTAAAATTAATTTAAAAAAAAATTGGAATTTAAGTTTATAAATTATATATAATGTTAATTTTTTGGATATATATTGGATAATAAATCTCACATTAATTTAGTTTTAAAGGTTAAATTATTTAGATTGGGAAACTGGATGGTTTAATAAAAACTGAAAGGATAAAATTTGGGAGTCTTAGAAGTAAAGGAAAAAAATAATTACAGTGCACATATTTTTTGTGTGGACATTATTTCTATAGTCCATTATTCTCCTTTAATCCATTATTTTCCATCTTAGAGAAACATTAGGTAATATAGTCCACCCATTATTGAATACCTTTTGGAATTTGAAAAAGTGTCACTCCCCCTCCACTATAAAAAGGAAGGAACTCTACCCCTTCCTCATACCTCTCAAACCTATTATGTTAATCCAAGACCTGAAAAAATTTCCTCCAAAAAATCATCAATTCTACCTTTAATAATGCTTTTGGGTAGAAATATTCTCAATTAAATCTTTAGGCACAAACCAAAAGGAGTTACTTGATGAAGTGGCAACGTCTTCTCTCAACCTCATTTCCATTATTTTCATTCTCCACCCCTTCCACTTTTTTAATTCCATTTTTGTATGAAAAAATAGTTATAACCCATATAATATGAATTTTTTATGAAAATATTATGACCTACACTTACACACACCTCCATATAATGGATGTTGAGCATACTCTTTCAGTGTACAATGAACTACTATCTCACGAAACACTTATTGTTCATTTATCCTTTACCATCAATCGTGGTGGAAATTATGGTGGACAATATATTTGTATATGTAATATATTATATTTAATATTTATTTAATATTATTCATTACTTATAAAACAAAACAATTTTTACTATCCACTTGGTGTTAATATGATAATCTCTTTTGGGGAAGTGTGGACTACTGGCTCCTCAAAGCGATGTGATTCATTCACACACCACATAGAATGTATTAAGGATGGGTTTAATAATTTTTTTGATATGTATTATATATTAATTATAATTTAATAATTATATATATACATACATATATATACATATTTCATTTACAAACTTAATTTCAATAAGACTATAAAAATCATAAAATGTCATTCATGCATACGTACGACTTACCATCTCCATGAACAATGTGTTCCATTTCATACTTAATTGTGATAAAAATATTATAATGTACATAAAAAATGAAATATATGATATTTATATCAGTTTATACATTCTTGAAACATTATATAATTATAGGGACTAATGTTATAACAAATTAACACACATGCGAAGAACAAAGCGAATATTACTCAAAGGGAAACTTTAACATAGGATCATTAAAAAGAGGCTAATATAAGGACATAATCAAAAAATATATGGTATTATGTATAATAATATTCTTCTTTAAATTATGTATAATAAATTTTTATTTATTATATATGAATCTTGCACATGTACGAAGAGAGTTAAGACACAAGGTAATTGATTTGCATCTCACCTTTTAAATCTGTGAGATTAGTGTCATATCCATTTCTTAATTATTTTCTATGATATAACTAATTACCATTTTTGATTTAATACATCATTATTTCCCTTTATTTAATGATATTAAATGTTTCAATTTATTATTCCCTTTAATGGAACCCTTTACTAAAAATATACTCAAGTAGTAATGGGATTTTCATCACACTAATATTTTCTGTGAGATACAAGCTATGTTGACCAATATTTCTTTTTGTGTGTTGTATGTACTTAAAGTGATTGTATTCTATATTTATTTTAATTAAATTTATGGTTATTCACATATCCATTCCATGATCCTTATTTAATGGGGTTTAACTTTCAAAAGATATCAAATTGATAAAACAGTTTTGTCTCAATTTGTCTTCTTTGATGCTTCTATTTTGTTATGTGTTTAAAATCTTATTCGAGGTGTATATACATCCATTTTAAATTTTATATCATGAATATACTTATTTTCATGATATATTAAGCTTCATGTAATTTTTTTTCTTACATGGATAGTATGATCCCAAGTCACCAAGTTATAAGAGTTTATTGTGACAATCTCCATGTTTTTTTGATATTATTTACGTTTATACTTACACTAATGAAATACTGTGATCCACCATTCAAGAATATTCATTAATTTTCTTATCCTATTATTATTCATTATATCCTCATTTTTATTATCATTTTTACACTCATTGGCACATAAGATAATATTTTTACTAAAATATCACCACCTCTCTCTTTGGTCAGAAATCTAATGTTTTCAAAAAACAATGTTTACAAAAAAAATACAAAAAGATGCATGAAGATAATTCTCAAAGAAAAAAAGGGTTTTAATAATGTATTATTGTTTTAAAATATTACTTTATATGTTTTCAACTCAATTTTCAAAGAAAATTTTTTCAAATGGTTTTATGTAATAGAAACCATTTTTCAAAGAAGACATGATATTTTCCTCAAGAAGTGTGTTTTAAGTATATTTAAAAATTATTCACCATATAATATAACATCTATTGTTTTTTATCTTGAATTTTTGGGGAAAATATTTAATGTTCCCATTCATATTCTTTATTTTAATAGATTATGTTTAGATAGAATGATGTTATGAATCCCTTTTCTCTTTCATGGGTTATATGCTTTTGAAACCCACTTCTTTTTCACAAGTTATGTTCATGATTAAATCATTATGAAACTTCCTTATTTCCATAGGTTATGATATCCTAACATGTTTATGATACCCATTTAATTTCATGGGTTATGTTATGTTCATTTATGATCCCACAGAACATGAATGAATGATTTAATTATGTGACTAGTGTGACCTATATTTCCACCAATGCATTGGGAACAGATTTATATCTCATGAGATAGAAAGGGATGGAATGAGTGTTTATTCAGTTCATTAATATAAGGATATAAGTAGGGTTTACTTGGTTCAGTAATATACGTATCAAACTAGGGTTTACGCAGTTTAGTAATACATGGAGAGAACCGGGGTTCACCCGGTTCAGTAATGGACTTTTTTTACTAAGATGTTTTTGGCATTGATGCATTATATACTATGGAAATTAGTATATGCTTACGTTTTTCAACAATGACATATCTTACTCATATGTCATGCTTTCATGGATTATATACATTACTTCATTTTGATTTATTTCTTCTAAACTTCCAATATTTATGACACGATTCATGTATCTGATCTTTGATATGTAGGGTACGATATTCAACTTTCATGATCATGTTATCATAGGCTTATACTCATTTTTATGCTTACATGACTCCCTTGTTTACCCTTACGAAGCATTTGATCTAACCCTTTTTATGTTTCCTTCCCCATGTTATGAAGATATGTACTATGTTTTATGTGTCTAAGAAGGATTCTAGTCATGAAGAACCTAGGAAGAGATAATGTAACTCACATATCTACTAGGGTTTGTGTTTCCATGTTTCCAATGTCCATATACCAACTATGGTGTTTGGGTGCCTTTTTGTATAATGATTAAGTATTCTGAAAAACGTATATATTGTCTATGTTTGTAAAGTGAGGTTCACTAAAATGATTCCTTATGACATCATATTAGGTATTTCCTATCTACCCACAATGAATTCCTATTTTGACCATTTTAGGCAGAGGATACATTGTGTCTACATAGGTGGGAAGAGGTTTTACTTAATTTATGAAAAGTAAACTGAGGAGAAGTAGGATTGAAACATATGACGCAGGATACATCCAATTACTCACAAGTTATTCATTATAAACCTTTGAGTAGTATATGTTATGTGATATAAGTTTAATATAGTGGAGTAAGAGTATAATGATATATTTCTTGAGAATATGTTGGGATTACATCCCCATAAAGAGATATAATTTATCAAATAAATTCACCCTGGTACCACCCCGATATCAATTCCATAATATCATATGGATTATTTAGAGCTTTGTGAACTCAAGGTGCAGTAGGAGAACTTAGAGGGAATGGTATTTTCCATACCCAGTGAGTCACTATGGGTATCCCTTATTTTTCTCCACTAAGAACGAAAACTATAACATGAGGTTGTGTATATATTACCTTTTCTAGAGCTAGGTTACATGGATGAATAACTATCCACTACATTAGATCAATGAACTCTTAAAAAACATTAGAGGGGGTATGTGTTTCTTGAAGACTGAATTTAGATCTGGCTCTGACCCGCTCTGAGTTATGGATAAGGATATATCAAAGACTACTTTTGATATCTATACATTCATTATAAGTAATTGGTGATACCTTTAGTCATGATTAATTCCCTACAAGTGTTCATGAGACTTGTGAATTTTGTCCTTCAACCCTTCTTAGATAAGTTAATGGAATTATTTATAGATGATATCCTTGTGTACATGAAATCACATAAGAGGAATATGAGAAATTTTAGGATAAACCCAGAAGTAATCCAAAATATCTACAATTATGGGAATATATTGAAGTGTTAGTATTGGATTTGATAGGTCTACATCATCCAAAATTTCATCTCAGAGGAGGGATTAGTAGTTGAAATGTTGAAGGTTGAGGGAGTGCTTGCTTGTGAACCAACCAAGAGTACGGATGAGGCACATAGGTTACTTTGTTATGGTTTATATTATTGGATATTTGTGCCCAAATTCCTTAATATATCATCACCCATGAAATTTATGACCGATAAGGGGAATCCTTTCTTTTATAATGAGAGGTTCAAAAAGTCTTTTTTTTGAGTTGCATCATATATTGTCGAGAACCCTCATTTTTTGACCTCTAGAGGAGGGTTCTTAGTATGTGTTGTTTTGTGTTTCCACCATGGATGGGGTTGGATTTATTATGGTGTACTGGTAGTTGGTTATTAACTATGTGTCAAGTCTTATAAGACCTCATGATAAGAACTATTCAACACCTGATCTAGATCTGGTAGTAGTGGCCATTATCCAAATAATATGGATACACTAACTTATAGACAAGTGATTTATCATATATCCTGACCAATAGATTCTTAGGAAACTCTTTTCATAAAAGGATCATAACTTGAGTCAAATATTATGTATATAGACAATCTAGGACTATGAATTTGAGATTATCTATACTTTATTGAAAGGAAAACGTTTTAGGGAATTTTCTTAGTAGAAGGTATTATTCGTAGTTATTGAGTGAGGCATAAGATCACTTGGCCTCATGATAGTTGTCCTTAGTGGATTAGGATGGAGAAGATTACCTCCATTTTATGGTTGTTACCCCACTATTTTTGTAGTGTGTTATGGAGCCTCAACATGTATATACCAGCTATTATACCCTGTGTATTCAGATATTTACCATATATTCTCTTCATGGATTTTCTAAAGGCGGAGAGAATTCCATCCTTTTCAATGGGTGGATGATGGTACTAGTGACGTATCAAGAGGAGGTTTCTAGGGAGTTTCTAATACCCCCTTGTCGGTATATCTCACTGTAGAAAATATATACCATAACCTTTCACATCATTATTTGTATCCATGAATGATTAATGGTGTAGCTGAGATTATCTCTCAATGCTTCACCTATTATCTAGTTAAGGATAAGCGCTGGGTTCAAGTGACTCTGGGCCCACCCCTCAAGGTTCCAAAGTATAATTTGGATTATATATAAATATATCTATATATTAATGTTGTTTCCATGATTTTATATTTAAAATAATTCAATTTGGGTGACAATAGACTCACTCACCATGTCATCCCACATATTTGATTTTTTAGAGTAGAATTCAATAGAAAACATAGTATACCTTTATGTGTAGGAGATATTCCAGCTTCATGGAGTACCCTCTATGATCATTTCAAAATATAGTTCTCATTAATGAATTGATTGAGGAGAGGATTTCTACGAGACTCTAGTAATTATTTTCATTTGAGAATGGAGTTTCACCCCCAGAATAATTTCTAGACTTAGCCGACCATTCAGGATCTGTGGGATATCCTATAAGATTTCAAGATGGACATTGGAAGTAGTTGTAAGGATTGCTTACCCATTTTAGAATTTTATATATAAAAAATACCAATATATCATTGGTATGTAAATATTTTAGTCCTTGTACAAGATATCTAATATGTCACCACTATACTAGACTGATCTTTGAGATTCAGTACTCATGGGATCATAGTTGATGTGAGTGACAATGGAGAAGGTTAAGATCATCCAAAAGTTGAAAAGGACTAACCATACCCCTTAAAAGTCATATGAGGATCATTCAAAAATTCATTTTTTAGTTCAACGAGTGGGAACATGTGTTCTGGAATGACTAACATCGATGAGGATTGTAGTGATTTAGCTGGGGTAGAAAGGTATCTTTGATATTAATTATCCTTTTTCAGATATGTTTAGGGTTTGTGAGGTTGTTCACCTCTTATCCCTACAACCATATTTAGTCTGAATACATGATATCTTTAATGAATCATAGTTGATGAGGTATTTTCATGACCTGTGAAATATTATCAACTAGGGTGATCTAGACAACGTGGATAAAACTACCATTATAGATTTACAGGTAGAGAACGGAGATTAGTAGGAGATGATCCTTCGTGAATGAGAGATCCATTTATTGCATGTATGGTTGAAGAACAAGACTCTTCAATAGAGAACTTGGGAGTCAGAGAACTAGATGTGAGCATAGTGACCTCATTATTTGGATTATGATTTTTTATTTTTAAAATATATTGAGGTGGGGAGAATGTGACAACTTGGGGTTTTCCTTGTAAAACACAAGTATATTTTAAATTCTTGGTGATGAATTAGAATGGGATTATGGGGCTTAAAGAGGCCCAATATGGATATAATATAAATATAAATTATATTTATCATACATACATAAGTTTATAGAAACAATTTTATAACTACCAAATAGTGTCTAATTTCATAAATCTATGTCTATCATTTAATCTTGAATGATTGTTTTTTACTATATGTTATATAATATTTTATCTTGTGGGGTGTTGGTATTTAATTCCATCATGGGATAAATGATAATTAAATAAATTATTTAATTTGTATATTTTTTTGTTCATTAGGCCAAACCTAAATCTCCTCTATAACATCCCTATTATAAACAAGGTCTAGGTGTTGCTGCATAACCCTCGATATTGAAGGAGTGTGTAGTGTATGAAAATATAATAGAATATCAAAGATCTATTATCCAAGGACCTTCTATGCTAATAAATTTCTTGGATCTCACCTGTGACAACAATATGGAACTGTTATTCCTTAGTGATTGATATAAACTTGAGGTATGTAAATTTTTTTTCATTAGTTTAATCCTCATATATTTGTCCCAGGATGAAAAAAAAAATCAATTCCCCTGATAGATTGATGCATGGGTAGATCATGTTTTTTGGGTATAGATTTATCTTCTGCAGTTTTTGGGATTAATGATATTTGATTACGGTTCAATTATTTGTCTCTCTCTGTTCATTAACCAAAAAATCATGGATTGAGTCCATCCTGAATAATGTATGAGATTTGTTCTTCTTGTTTTGGTTTTTACTTTTCTCACACCATTAATCACACATTCTTCATCCACATTTAATTTGAAAGGAATTTCCACAAAATACTAGTGAGTGGTCATTGTATAAACATTATTTGGAATAATGGATCATCAAAGTGTGTTTAGGATTGGGATCAATGAATTATTAAGGTACAATGATGACAATGGGTGATCATGGTTCAAATCAGATACATGTAATTAATTTCTTGTTCAGTGTTGATGTGATGAAATGAATAATGATTCCTAAATGGATTTGGTGGCTGGAATATAACCAATGTTGATCGTCAAGGATAGTCAAGAAATGATTCAAGATTATCAGTAGATACGGTAGTGAAATCAAATTTGGCATCAATGTGAATGCAACATTCCTGATGATTCTAGATTTCAAAAAAATTTCTGACTACATTTTGTGTATTCCATAGAACACAGGCAGTGAGGGACCTTGGATATCGACGATAGGGGTTTAGAGAATATAAATTATTACATACCATGTTCTACACACCTTACTTCATGTGACCCATTCATAGAAACTAGAAATGTGACCTCTGGATATATAGGTATAGAAATAACCATGTACCTTAGCTACTGGAGTACATGGGCCTAACCCCATACATAAACTTGGATAGAGTACCCAAACAAGACCAAGTACATGGGAATGACCACAATACTTGAGAATGAACATACGTGAAAGGTAAAAGGATGAAGAACATGGGTATTCATGGGGAAGACAAGAATTTTTTTTTACTCCCATCATGATTCTTGCTCAAATTTACCCAAGATAAGAAGGTAAGACAGTCCTTGTAGTTTAGCTTGGGTTATCGAATCCACAGAGACCTAAGAAAAAACCTATAGACACGTACATTCTATGGACTGTTTTTGGCTATAAAGTGGCCAACATGGGTTTATTTTTTATGGTTTTGAAGTATAACTAATAGATTTAATTGAATTCAATTTAAAAGAATGAGTTGATCCTAGGTTAACCCTCGGGGTGGATTGGACGTATTTTCTTTTTATTGATTTCAATTTCTTAAATTTGAGATGGGTTCATTTAAGGAGATAAAACAACATCATCACTTACTTTTTTAATGCCTAAACCCTTTAATACTAATCACATATACACTTGAAGGATCAAAGTTTTGAGCACTTCAAGGTAAAGGTTCGTATTAGCACTTGAAGTGTGTGGCCTTAAATTCAACAAGGACGATGAAGTTTAAAAATCATCAAATAAAAATCACAATCAAAGAAGTGATTATACATTAATGAGGTTATAAATAACATCCAATCCATCCCCTTGATACTCCCTTGGATCAACCCATAAGTGGTTTATCCCTCCATTGATTCTATGGTTTCAATGGAAGCGGAAAGTAGACTCATAAGGGAGGAAATGGAGAAGTAAAAAAAAACGCAATAAAATAACAATCACTCCACCGTTGTGTGATAATCTCACAAGGTTTGGTATGAACAAGTTAACACCATGAACCAACGGTATCAAAGTTATAAGGAGAAGAACATAATAATAAGAGAATAAGATCTTTTATTAAGAAACAAGGATGAATTAAAACAACTTAAATGTGAAGGAAGAACATTACAAAGAGAAATTGGCAGCATAACTTTAAGATGAAAACAAGCTCCAAGATTTTTGAATCCTCCAACACCACTTCCTTAAATAGGAATTTTTGAGCCATTGGGTCGAGCCTAAAACAGTAAAAATCATCTCAATTAATTTTGGTAGGCCATAGGTGGTGGAAAGCTTGTGGAATTTGGACTTTTCCACATTTGACCCGAGGTGGCAGCCAACTTTCATACACCAAACCGACGCATTTGGATGACCTTCTAGATGACCGAATCCGAGTGGGACATAGAAGAAGAAAATGGATCTACGGATTTCTTCTAACCTTATCTTAATGTTGGGGCCTTTTGGAGGTGTGTTGTCTGAGATATGATCAAATTATTGGGCTGTTTTTCTGGGCCGCAGAATCTGGCCGAGAATTTTATCACTAACTTGGGACGCCTAAATGACCACCTTGGGGTCCGAATTAGCATTATATCCTGAATAGTGATGTGTTCCTATACATGTCTTCTATCATCCCAAGAAATTTGGGATTAAATGGGGCTTTATGTTGGTCCCCACAGACTCATCATTGGGATGGTGTCCAATATGCCTTCTCTAGAATTGCTTCCTTTCATCACAAAATATCCCCATCTTCTTCCATGAATTCTCCATTGATCCCTGAATGAAAAATGTTCATATTGGAGTGTAGAACAATTTTAAAAAATATAAAATTAAAATATGTATAATCAGATGAATCATTTTTTACTTTAAATGATGTTAAAAAATGTACCACATAATAGTGCATTTTAAGAAGGTATTACAATAATAATGTGAAATGATATTCAAAGTGTAAAATTCACTAAAATGGTGTTTATGATTAATAAAGAACATGAATATTATATATATTAACCATGAATATTATCCTCATTTAGTGGCTAATCACACCCCCCAACTTGAGTTTTGCTAGTCCCGAGCAAAATATATCTCAACAAAATGAAATTCGAATTCCCTTTTCAAAAAACATTTCAATACACAATGATCACCAAAAAATTCTTATATAAAAAAATCACGGAAACCATCAAAATATTTTAATACAAGATAGTTTCATAAGTAGATCCCAATCCCAAGCCCATTCCTTTTTTCAAATTCATTTCCATATTTCATCCAATATCAATTAATTATGAGGATGTGTCGTGCATCACAATAGACATGGGGGTTCGTCTTTATTCAAGGGGGAAATTTCGAAAGTTCTAGGTGGAATCACATTTCAATATTAAGATGAGTATTCATTTTTTTTGTATAATTTTTTTTGTTTTTTTTTGTTGTTTTTTTTTGTTTTTGCAATTTTGCCATGGTAATTGATGTTGCACTCAAAAGAGTCAACCCCTGTAGTGAGACTTTGCCGATGACTCCCAGGCTCAAAGACCTTAGGGCACCAAGTGAAGCCCACATACTCGGGCATCACCTTGAGTTAACTCAGTCAAAAAAAAATTCAAATTACCAAAAATAGAGATAAAATTACTAACTCTGGGCCAGACAACTATGGAGTCACGATCCCCAAGTGCTGAAAGCCACGCATTAGGTCATTTCATTGCTCTACGCGCATTTTTTTTTAATTTTTTTTTGAATAATCATATTAAACTAAAATGATCACCAAACCTATGCTATTTATTTAGGGGACCCAATGAACTCAAAATAATACCCCACTATCCAAGGGACGTGCATTGTGATCTTTTTTTTATTTGGATGAAAATATAAATGATGAAATATCACATTGGACAGCCACACATTCCAAAATCTATGCTCATGAAATTATACAAGGATTAAAATCAGAATCAGGGCATGCTAAATTACTTGATATTCAATTTCAATGTTTTCAATGTGTATTACCATGGTCAAAGTTAAAGGAATTTTTCCTTCCATTTACACAAAAAAATTTCAAATCATTCATTTTTTTTAACACGAAATCATTTTTTATTTTATCTCCCCCCAAAATAAAATAACATTGTCCCTAGTGTTTAAAGAAAAGAAAACTTAGAAGGGGGTAGAGGAATAAAAGGGAAGTTCAAATAAGGAAATTGAAATATTAGGATCATGGAATGAGGGCACATGGAATTTGAAGTTTGAAGTTCTTTCTGCTCCAATTTAGTCCTTTGATATCCATGTCACTTGTAGAGTTCCCTAGTGGAAAAAGGAAAACAAACAAACAAAACAAAAGAATATATATATATACATATATAAAAGTAAAATATAAGTATATATATAAAATAAAATAAACTGATGATACATTTTCTTCTTTTTTAAATTTCTGGGTAAGGTATTACTCAAGGACCACACCACGTGACATGGATGAATATCGTGCTCCCCTTTCATACCCATCCATACTCATAATAGAAGAACAGGTCAACAGTCTATTTTTTAAAATATAAAAATTATTAATTAAAATATAAATTTTATTAAAACAACAAAATGATAGGAAACTTGAAAACCATCGGTTTCCTCCTATGCAGTGCTTTGTTTAACGTTGTTAGCTCGACTTGAACCCCCCAACATATCCAATACCAACTTTCAACATTTTAAGGACCACATATTTCACCACTTCTACTAGGTTGATATTGATTCTATGTTTAGAATTTGTTTCATGCACAAACCAATGTTTTAAAATGAGTTGGTAAATCCAAGGAATATCAGAAATGGTGGATCTAGTTGCTTCTCTAGTCTTGCCTAATACATCAAGGGTCATTCCAATTTTATTTATATCAAGAGGAGAAATAATCAAAACATGATGGTTTTGGATATCCTCAATGAATGAAAACTTGAGGAAGGATGGAAAGGACACATGTTCGAGTTCAGGCAGACTAACATTTTTAGACATAGGTTGGGAATTTGGATCGATCTCAATTTTATTTTCAAAATTTATCAATAGAATTTGTTCCTTTGGAATAGAAGATTCAACCAAAAAATTGGAAATATTAGTGTTAGAAATGGGTATGGACTCAAATATTGTGATTTCTCTTAATGGTTCAATGATTGGTGTTTTTGAAAAATCATCAACAGAGTTATATTCATGAGACTCAATCCATGTTGTCAAATTCTCCTCTTTTGAATCCAAAAAGTCAATTTCTTCTTGATTTAAAGACCCATCAATAATTCCTTGATCCTATTCGTCTTCCCCATATCCAAATGTTTTGTCTTCAGTAAATTCATGAGTGTTTTGTGGGAAACTAGACACTTCACATAAGGTTATGGAATGGATAGTTTGTGTAGGGATGGGTTCCTCACAATTTTTAATGCTTTGTAGTTCTAACCTCAATGATGAAACCTCAAAATTCATTATCTCTATTTGTTGACATAGTTTTTTAAGTAATGGATGTGGATCAGGATGGATAAGAGGTTTAGACAAATGGTCTATTCCAGGAGGATAACTATGTTCTTGGAATTGCATAGGAGGATGTTCAAATTGGGTTTATGGGGATTGAAACTCATTATATGTTGAGATGTTTTGTGGATTATAGGGGTAAAAAAAATGTTGTTAATTAGGTTGTTGATGATCCCACATGTAGAAATTACGATGGTCATTGACCATCACACATGGGGTTGAGTGATCAAGGTGGGGATAGGTTTCCCATGTCTGGATTGTTCAAAATTGACTTCCATAGGAGTGAGGGGTGAGAAAAGAGAAGAGGGATGAAGAAAAAGAATGATAATGTCTAATATAACTTACATAGGTCCCCGAAAATGGCGCCAAAATTTGATTCTCGCTCAAATTTACCCAAGAGAAGAAGGTAAGACGGTCCTTGTAGTTTAGCTTGGGTTATCGAATCCACAGAGACCTAAGAAGAAACCTATAGACACGTACATTCTATGGACTGTTTTTGGATCTGAAGTGGCCAAATTGGGTTGATTTTATATGGTTTTAAATTATAACTAACATATTTAAGTGAATTCAATTTAAAATAATGAGTTGATCCTAGGTTATCGCTCGGGGTGGATTGGACGTATTTTCTTTTTAATGATTTCAATTTCTTAAATTTGAGATGAGTTCATTTAAGGAGATAAAAAACATCATCACTTACTATTTTAATGCCTAAAACATTTAATACTAATCTCCTATACACTTAAAGGATCAATTTTTTTAGCATTTCAAGGTAAAGGTTCGTATTAGTATTTGAAGTGTGTGGCCTTAAATTCAACAAGCACGATGAAGTTTAAAAATCATCTAATAAAAATCTCAATTAAAGAAGTGATTATACATTAATGAGGTGATAAATAACATCCAATCTAGCCCATTTCTACTCCCTTGGATCAACCCATAAGTGGTTTAGCCCTCCATTGATTCTATGGTTTCAATGGAAGCAGAAAGTAGACTCATAAGGGAGGAAATGGAGAAGTAAAAAAAACGCAATAAAATAACAATCACTCCACCGTTGTGTGATAATCTCACAAGGTTTGGTATGAACAAGTTCAAACCATGAACCAATGGCATCAAAGTGACATGGATAAGAATATAATAATAAGAGAAGAAGAAATTTTATTAAGAAACAAGGATTAATTAAAACAACTTAAATGTGAAGGAAGAACATTACAAAGAGAAATTGGCAGCATAACATTAAGATGAATACAAGCTCCATGATTTCTAAATCCTCCAACACCACTACCTTAAATATGCATTTTTGATCCCTTCGGTAGAGCCTCCAATAGTACAAAGCATCTCAATTAAGTTTGGTAGGCCATAGGTGGTGGAAAGCTTGTGGAATTTGGACTTTTCTACATTTGACCTGAGGTGGAAGCCAGCTTTCATCCACCGAACAAACGCATTTGGATGACCTTCTATATGGCCGAATCAGAGTGGGACATAGAAGAACCAAATGGATCACCAGATGTCTTTTAACCGCCTGTACAATATGGGCCAATTTGGAGTTGTGGATTCCGAGATAAGATCAAATTAGGGGGCTGTTTTTCTGGGACATAGAATCTGGCACAAAATTTTCTCTCTAACTTGGGCCACCAAACTGACCACTATGGAGGCCGCATTAGCATTAGATCATGAATAGTGATTTGTTCCTATACATGTCTTATAGCATCCCAAGAATGTTGGGATTAATTGGGCCTGTATGTTGGGCCCCACAATCTCATCAGTGGGCTGGTGCTAAATCTGCCTTCTCTTGAATAGCTTCCTTTCATCACAAAATATCCCCATCTTATTCCATGAATTCTCCATTGATCCCTGAATGAAACATGTTCATATTGAAGTGTAGATCAATTTAAAAAAATATAAAATTAAAATATGTATAATCAGATGAATCATTGGGTACTTCAAATGATGTTCAAAAATGTACCACATAATAGTGAATTTTAAGAAGGTATTACAATCATAATGTGAAATGATGTTCAAAGTGTAAAATGCACTAAAATGGTGATTATGATTAATAAATAACATGAATATTATATATATTAACAATGAATATTATTTTAATTTAGTGGCTAATCACAGCACATTCCATGTACTATCACCAATGTATGTTTAGACCCTATATATCTTTAGTGTGGACGTGAATTTGTTGGGTGTTTTCCTTTTATCCATACCTATAAGGTTACAACATTGAATTACATCTTATGAATATGATTATGATCCCTCGTATGGTATTAGTCTTAGATAATGTTTGGGAATATCTCCTTGTGAACTGGGATGTGATCTTCTATAATTTATCTGTATTTCGTATGTGGGGATTAGGAAATAATCATGACCATGTTACATTGGAATATGATGTCCTACTTAGTGGGTTATTCTAGTTAGGTTTTGGTATACCCCATAGGGCCTAGGATATATCCCATATCTGAGAAAAATACTATTTAGAGTACAAATGATAACTTATTTGGAAAGGTCTGATGATCATAAATTTTCAAATGAGATCAATAAATGAAAAAATGATTGATGGAGTGAGTTCTCATGGATGATTGTTACCATGAATTCTTGTGTGGAATATTTTGGATAACAATATATTTGAGACCATAATGAGACTTAGTGTCTATAATGTCTATATATATGTTTTATTATTGTTATGTATCATATAATAATTTTCATATCTCTTAGATAATTAACTGACTACTATCCTGATACTTTTGTTGGGTGATTTCTAGGTGTCCTACTGGGCATTGTTATACTCACCCCTATATGGGAAATTATAATAAATTTCATCTCTTATGAAGACTATAGGACTTTCAATGGAGTCCTCAGAGGACCAGGGGAATAAAAATCTTATGGATCTTGATAGATCCTAGTTTGTTCTAGGTGTTTCATTTGACATCAGTCCCCTCATTTCATAGCATGTTTGAATCCTTTATAGTTTTGTGGAACTTTATTTAGCCCTTTATACATCACAATGTTTTTAAGTACTCTAATTTCATTATGTAGATGTATACTAAAATTTCTGGTGTCATTTTTATTTTACCATTTAGTATGGTTTTGATGGTTTGGATATATGTCAGTTTGTACTGGTACATTAAGCCAAGAACTCCCATGTATGTTTTATATTCCGACTCAGTACTTTTCACCATAACCTGGCCTATTAGAGGTGTTCTTGAGGTGTATCACCTGAATTATGTCTCTTGAGGTGGGCCTTGGTAGGTAATGTCTTGATATCCCTTTCTCCACAATAGAAGCAAACTCTTGTCCCCATTAAGTATGTACCGAGGTGTTTCTTTCTATAATTATAACATGTTGGATGTTGTATCCTTCACTTTTTTTCCTTCACCTCATTTCATAATTTCTTTGTTCTTTGTCATCCTCTTATTTTATTGATTTGCATTAAAAATATTTGATCTAGAGAATTTATTCTCTAATCTAATAGAACTTGATACCATATCATCATATGATGAAACATTTTGAGTGACTAGCCCCCTTTGGTGGATTGGTTTAGTCCCATCAAGGAATCAATAAATCTTAAATACCAAATTACATACATATTCGAGATCATTAAATGATAATATTACAGTGTTTTCCACATAAACAAGAACACATTCCTCTTCCACCTGCCTTATGTCGGGGAATTTCATCTCCATATCAACTCATTTCTCACGAGGAAAGTATATCTTGACGAATATAACATTAAAAGGTCATTATTCTATTCTTTCTGTTTCAGCAACATATATAATTTTCTTAATTGATGACCAATATTGAAAATATTTCCTTTTAAAAAATAAACTTCCAGAATAATATTTTCACTTCCATTACTTCCTAACACATTGAATACATTTTTAGAGAATTTATCCATTATTTATCTACAAATGGATTAGTTATTCAATTAAAAGATTTAGGATTATATCACCCAAATAGATCCAACATAGGTGAGTCACACTATGAAACCTATGTTTTATCCATAAAGTAAATGTTATTTATGATAACCTTAGTCAACCATCCTAATATGGAAATGATTTTCTCAGTTTATACACCATTCTTATTAGACTACTTAACAGTGAAATTCCCATATTGACTGTATTTATTTCTTTCATTTTTTTACTAGGAACCTTCAAAAAATAATGGCACACACTATGTTAGATCACAATCATCATGAATATTGATCAACATATTAAAAATACCTATATAGTAAAATTTCTCATTTATTATAATGGATTATCATATTTATCATATTATCTATGTTAATTTAAAATATTGTTTTGAAGGATCCTACTAGACATGCAATAATACCAAATTTAAATTTCAAAACACTAGAAGCTTAGAGTGAGTTGTTAAATTATTACATTTTCACTAGAAAGGAGTGATCATATACCTATAGACTGAATAGTTTCTTATTCGTGGTTAACTAGATATATTCATGATTCTAATATTTCATTGAAAATATAATAAAATAGCATAAGTAAAATTCATTTTTACTTAATATTATTTGTGGTTTCCTTTTACATACCTACAGGAAAGGGAAATAATAAATGGTGATATCAATTTCTCACTATAGGTTATGTATAATAGAATATATAATGAGTAAATAAAAATAATTTTTATTGAAGAGTGCATATTAAAAACCCATTTCATTCAATGAATTATTTGTTTTTAATGAGAATAATTTGAGAATATATACATTAAAAACACATGTTTAATGAAAACTATATTATTAATAAAATAAATTCAGAATTATAGAAATTAATGCCCCATTACACTAAAATAAGAATTCATGATTCTTACCACCAGTTCTTCTCAACCAAGATATTAACATTTTGTCATGTCATCTCGAAAAATATATAATTATTTATTCAACACCTCTCATCCAAGGCATTTTCAATGGACGAACACGATTGCACCAAAAAACAACTTTAGGACATGATCTTACATCCTCATACTATACATCATCCCAATGTATTTCGTCTCATAAGACATATCAAGGCATTTAGGGTCTCTCTATAACCATTTTCCAACCCTTATTGACATGTCCTATGCATTCCTTATATTTTTTATTATCAAAACACTTAATTCTCAATATTACTCATAAATTTAAAATTATCCATATAGAATTAAGAATATGGAACATAAATACTTCCAAATCATAGAATATACAGAAAAATAATAAAAATGTTATCATTTTATCATATCTATAGTAACATCAAGGGGTGTTTTCATAGATAAAAATACTTTCCAAATATCACTAGAACATTTCTGGAGAAAAATGACCAATTTCAATTAAGAATCTCTTGGTAAAATATGAAATTTCCCAAATATTAATGAAAAAAATTTATTTAAAAAATATAATGACATGTAAAGGTAGATTAAAATATTTATGCAGTCATGATGGAGGTAATTGTTGTTTATGATATCTATTTTAAAACAATGATTCCTTTCACATTTTCGGTAAACAGTAAAAATTACCTCGTTGGAAAAAATTACGATTCGTTTAAATTTTTTTTAAATAAACCGTTGTGAAAAATAATATGAAAAAATTATAGGATATTTTTAAAAACATTCTCGATAATATGGACATGAAAGGAAATCAGATGTAAAGAAATCTTTAAAACATTATATTCAAAATAGAGTACCTTACACATAACATAATTGAGTATTCTTTATAAAAAAGAGGAGAGATTTAATGTAAATAATTAAAACTAAAAAATTATTAGAGTAGAAGAAAATATTTTTTTTTATGAGATTAATAAAATATATACCGACCAAATGAAATTTTTTCATGAATAATTTTGAAATAAAATTATATTGTAAATGGATCCCTCACCACTTTGATAATTTTAAAAATATAACCAGAAACAAAATAACATCGAATGAAATATTAAATACAATGAATACATTGTTAATCATGATATACCATATAAAATAAATATTATTAATACCACATGATTTAAACAAGTGGTTAATATTTCACACATCTCCCCAAAACAAAATTTAGATGTGAAAACACTTACTATAGATCTGACATAGTATGAATATTCTTTTTTCTTCTAGTATTTGACATTTATATTTATTTTAATTTTATAAAAACCATATAAATTGTTATAATATCATATATTATCAACTTATAACATTCCAAAACTCAATTATAAATAATTATTTACTAAACTTGTTTTTTATGAGTGTTAACATTTTTGTTTTCTCAAGAGAATTATGGATTTGTAGTTACAGTTCATGTACCTTGTTTATGGTTCCAACACACATTTAATTATTTTTATGATATAAATATCGTATATATTCATTATATATATATATATTCATTAATAAATGTTATAGATAAAGAAATTAATTACACCGTTCTTGTATATGGTATGTCGTATGTACTGATGGATTCTATTGTATGATTTTAATGGATGGAACAGATGAAAGGTAAATCACAACTAAACATTATAGAATCATTATTATTTAATTTTTATATCATATAAATATTCATTAAATCATTCACTATTAAAATTTTTGTCAATAGAAAATTAAAAATAGATCTCATCACTTCCTGGAGATGGTAGTCCTCATGTACACATAATTGATGTTACCGTTTTCCACAAGATTATAAGGTAAAATGGTAGATAAGATATTATAATTTTAGAATAATAATTATTTAATAGATATCATATATATTCATTATTTCCATATTTATAACTATCCATGTTATTTTGTGATGAAAAATTAATTTCACTAGCACATAGATACAGTCATCCATACATATTCCTAACGGATGTTTTCACTTTTCATAGGATAGAAAAGAGAATAAAGATGGGTTTCCCATAATCATAAATAAATATAAAAATTTTTATTAAATTAAATTTATTATTTTGTGATGATTATAAGTGATTTAGATGAATTATAATAAGAATGATTTTTTAAAGAGTTGATAAATATGATTACCTCTTCTTCAATAGATTTCCTTTTGACCCCTTACTATGGATCAATGGAATTGTCTTTTAAGAATAATTCCACCTATAATTTTGGAATATAGAATTCTAGAATATAATTGATTAAGATTTTTTGGGCTATATTATAGTGTCACAATCCTTTTACACATATTATTTTTTGATTTATAAACTTTAAAAATCCAACAAGTACAACCCCAAAGATAACGATGCATAGTGTCTTTGGGAGAATATGTATATAAAACATCAATAGAAACTAAAGCATAACATAATTTTATACTAAATAGTGATATATTGAATCTCTTTGACCTCATAATATTGAATAGGAAAACATGGGGAATACACAAAAAATGGGCGATTTAAAATTAAGTAAGGGATTAATCATGACAGTGACACTTAATGCTTAATTCAAAGGTAGAACATGATATCATAAAATAGAAAGAACATGTATAATCAAATGGAATCATAACATAATGAAAATGGAATCATAGGATCATTAAATCATAGGATATGTCTTAGAATCATATAACTTGAAATTAAACAAGTCATGGATAACTTCGTAGACTATGACATATGGTGGAGAAATTCCTATGAGGGATTAATTTTACACCGTAATCAGATACATGACATATCATGAGACTAAATATATTCCCAATGAATTAGGGCATAATCAGGGTGCAACCATCATAACATGATCATTATTTATGTGTTTCAAAAATTAAATCATTCATATGGAATTACATAAGATTTATCCTTGGGAGAAAATGAGTTACATAATCTTGCCTTGTATTATAATCAAAGAAATTTCATAAATTATTCCCTTGAGAAATGAACAAAGGGAATGTATAAACCCATAAAATTAAGAGTCAATAAGCTAGGTATATACATGAGATAAATATAATAATAATATAAAATCATTATATAACAATACAGAGATGTAAAGTGAGTAAAAGATATAATGGTCATAACTGAAAGGAAAGGGTTTTTTAGAGAGATCACTCACATCCTTTAGCAAAACATTTCCATATATCAAAATATCCACACCATTTTTTTGAAAATACATGGAACAAAGATAAATAGGGTTTTTATTTTATGAAAACCTGTAATATTATAAAGAAATTAAAATATCAAATAATGATTATAGTGGAAAGAAAATTCATTGTTGTCAAATATGTTAATATAGACCAATCCGTTTCACTTTTCTATATAAAGTAAAAATCTTATATATAAAATATGTAAAAATATTAATTTTAAAAACCATTGAAATAACATGAAAAGTGGTATGAAAAGTAATTTATAATTCAATTATGTTCATATAAATACATCCATTAATTAATTTAAAAAATATGGAAATGGATGAAAATGATTTAGAAAATAACTATTTTAAATATTTTAAATGGTTTTTTAATATAAAGATTCCCTTATGTAAAAAAATAATAAGACTCATTTTAAAAATATTTTAAATAAAGTAAAATATGGTCCAAAAATAAATTTTCCATCCATTAAGTAATAAATAATTGTTTTCTTGAATAATTTATAATTACATGGACAAAGAAAAAAGAGTTTCAAGGGAATCATTAAAAGAGGATTCTTCAAGACAATGTCCCTTACCACTTTGGTATCTTTTTAATCCTAAGCTATATGAGACAGTTAATTAAAATAAACATTAAGTTTCATAAAAAATGAGTTTCATTATATAAAATTATAAATATTAGTAAAAAGACCATAAAAATACTGAGTGGTGAATAAGGTATAGGTCTCATAGAAGTAAAATCAAGACTAGAAATATATAACCTCGAGTCTAGACACATCATGTGTAAACTTTATGTACCATTTAATAAATATATATAAAATAATTTTTTATTAAGATAATTTTACTAGTTCAGTATCTTATAGTTAAAACATCTACTATATTTATTTTAATTACATATTTAATGACTTAATCAATTATTTACAGGTTCGTTGTTTTTAGGACATTCAGTTTATGAATTCAAAACAACATCGGTCTGTTGACCATGGGCAAAGGGATATTTTTTACATAAAAAAATAATCATATAATTATATTTTTTTACAAAAACTAAAATTTTAAAAATATTCATGAATTATGGTTTTGAATAATGAACTACAATACAATCATGGAGATGGAAGGCCGTACATACACATGTAACTTTTTTATTTTTCAAAAATCATGATATAAAGAAGGAAATTGTTAATTTATCACTGTATAATTATAATTATATCATAAATATCATATTATTTATTTATATACACTTAAATATATAATCTATGTGACACTGTTATGAAAATAATCACATCTCTTCGGGAGGCGGAAGTATTCGTACACAGAAACAATGTAATCATTTTTCAATGGTTGTCTAGGTAAGAAGGTATATGATATATTAATTTTAAAGAATGATAATATTTCATGAATATAATATAAAAAATATTAAATCTATAATCTCAACATCAGTGATATGTGATGATAAAAAATTTATTATATCAGTTCATGATGCTCTAGTCTGTCTTACACCCAAACGATGGTTTCATTTACCATTTTTTGAAAGAGAAGATAAATTTAGGTAATGAAATTAAAATAACAATATCAATGAGTGAGGGTTATACAAAATATATTAAATTATCATGGTTTAAAAACATTTTAGAGAGGTGGAAGAATAAATAAAACAAATATTCTTTGTTAAGAACGATACAACTTCTTTGAAAGACCTACTTAGGATTGTACCTAAAGCCTCCCTAGACTAGATTTATGATCAAAAAAAGGACTCTTAAAAGTTGGTATGTAATTAAATAATTTATTAAGTCATGTATATTTTGAAATTTAAGGAATTTTATGTGAGTAAAAGTGAAGATAATAGTATCCCTTTCAAAAGTTAGTGAGATTTGATTTTTCTTAAAAACCTAGAACTATTTAATAATGGGAAGTAACTAATAAGAAAGGTACCTAAAAATTGAGAAATAATGTATTTTAGGGGATATATGGTCTAAAAATACATCCATAATTCAAAATAAGACACGTTTAAAAAATGTTATTCAATTTACCTTTAATGTAACAGACATGTACCATTTTAGTTTTCACCATGGTAACTAGTTTTTTATTTTTCATACTATCAATTATAACAAATAATTAAGTTTACATTATTAAATAATATTAATTATATTGAATCAAAATATGGAATCCATTTATTCAAATTAAAATAACATAATTTTTAGATTTTAAATGAGTATTAAACATGTAAAACGTGTTGAAAAACAGTTTTCAAGAAATGAATATTTCAAGCCATATATGATCATGTATTAAATATATGGCTAGTAATAGTTATTATACAAATTTAAATTCATATAAATATATATCTAATATTTAAATATCAATAATTTATTACATTATTATGATTTATTTTAATTTAATAAAAAGTATTAACTTTAGGCATATAAAAACAAATTGTCGAAACCACATTTTAAGCCTAAAATTTAACTTATACCAAAATCCTAAAAATTACTAATTAAAATATAATTAGTTATTTTATTAACAATAAAATGGTTTATATTTAAATTCAATAATATATTTCAAATTCAATGGAATTATAAATTACATTATTTAATGAAATGAAATAACAGTATTTGAAAAATAATAAATTTTCTCTATTCACTTAAAAATCAATAATTTCATAAAATACTAATAATTCAAAAACAACTAAATTTTTATATCCTATTTTCTAAATTTTTTTACCTTTTATAAAATTAATCTTAGAGAATTTGAAGAATTTAATTGAAGTATTTTTTTAAAAAAAGCTATGAAATTAATTTTTGAAGAAAACATATTTTTTGAAGAATAAAATGTCTTCAATAAAAAATGAAAAAATATTTCAATGTAATTTATAAATTAATTTATAAATATTTGAAAAATTATATATATTTAATCATTTGGTTAATAATATTCATACACATCAATTTAATGGATAGGGTATAAAGGTCATAAATAACCATGGATCGTTTAGGCTCAGTGTTTTTTGTCGTATACTCTATAGAACATATTGTCCTTTTAAAATCCCTAGGTGTTACATATATAAATAAAGTAGGTGTAAATAAAATATAGGGCAGGTTTCCATTTATAATGAAGTTAAATGACAAACGACACACTTAGAATTAATAATTGATTAAAATATATTTAATGTCTTTCATAAGATTAATGCTTCCAAATAGGCATGTAATCTATGAAAAAGTGGGTTTGGCCAAATTATCATATACCAATGAAATCATGATAGGTTCTTATGTAATTTTAAAACTTATCATTTATTTAATCCCCTTTGTAGAAAAATTTTAATTTTAACTATAGTAACAAATATTTTAATCCAAAAGGGTTATAATTTTTTTATAATGTAACTATTGGATCATAAATCGAAAAAGGATCACATTTTAGACTAATTTTAAGGATACATGTACGATTAAAATAATTTTATGATTTTTAAATAATTTAATTAAATAATATTTTTCATAAAATCCCTTTATTATTATTTTTTAAACTATTAATTTACATTAAATTAAAATTCGTTAAAAAAGTTAGTGAATTAAAATCTAACCCTTCCACACAAACCTAATGTTTTATAATTATAAAAAAAACATTTTAGAAAAATTCACAAAAATTTTATTACTTTTAATATTTTTAAAAACATTTAATTTTAGTTATTAATTAATTGAATAACTATTATGTTGGTGTTGTGTAATAATTTAATATAATTAATCATACACTATTAGTAATTATAAAAATTACAAGATACAAAATTAAATATTATTTAAAATTATTATTTATAAAAAAACTTTTACTATTTTTATCCTTATGAAAATATTTAGTGATATTAACTTTAAGCTATAGACATTTTTTATTTAAATAGGAAAAATTAAATTTCATTATCAAGGTAAAATTAAAACAAATTTCCATAAATATAATTCTGGGATGCCTCTGGTCAAATTTATTCCATATAATGAAACAAACGTATGTTTTGAGTTTATTTTGAGTCTTTATATAAAGCTTTTTAACCCTGGTTTACCCGTATTACATTTATAACACTGAAAAACATTTTCAAATGTTACTATTCATAATGAAAAAAAGATAATGGAACTATATATGAAATTTGAACCATCTAATTCCTCATGTGGTTTGAAATTGTAAATATTCAATAAATAGAAGTATTATAAATCAATTTAATATAAATTTTTATAATTAACCAAAAACCCAATTTTAGTAAAATATATGTAAAGCACAAAGATTAACTTATATCAAAATCATGTATATTTATGATTCAAATGGAATTAATTTCATTATTCTAAATCAAACGGATCATATGTCACTTTAATAACAAATTGAAAATACAATGGTAATTTTGAATTACTTGATTTAATAAATTTTAGTATTCAAAAAATTGATATTTTTCAATATTCACTCAAAAAACATTTATTTTATAGAAAATCCCAAAAATTGAACCCCGTTGTAAATTTGATATGGTTGTTTAAATAATTATTTCCATTTTATAAAAAAAAGGTCATAGAGTATGAAAATAATTATAATTTTTACAAAAAATGTAATAAAATCATTTTTTCTGAAAATGAAATTTTGATGTTTAAAATGACTTCTCTGAAATTTTATAATGTATTTAGTATCAATTCAACATTTTTTTTGATTAAGAATATAATACTTATATTTTATAGTGCAGTTAATCATATTTATACCCTCCAATTAAATAACTAGGTTATCAAATTTAAATAATAATTTTTTATAGTATATCTCAACTCAATTAAATCATATAGTTTCATATTAATAAAGGCATTGAACACTTGAATTTTTTAAAGAGAAATATATATTTATATATTAAGTTGTTAAAAGCGTCATTTATGGTCAAAGGATTCTTAGTGTATAATAAATCATTAATTAAAGAATATGAATTCCATTTTTCTAAAAAATTAAACCATTCAACACAAGAATAATTACATAGAATTTATATCAATGACGAAAACACTGAATGCGGATTAGTGAAAAGTAAATATGTTCTTTTAGGGGAATTTAGTAAATAAATTAAATTAACTATGGTTGATGAATGTTCTTTTGAGGGGTGGTTCATGGTGTCAAGGATGTTAATGTGGGAAATATCTCCCAAAACACTATAGATAATATACAATTTTTCACCGTATTTATAGAATTGTTGGTTTTCCAGAAATCTACCGCAAAAAATGGGTGTATTTCTATTCATCCTATAATCTTCATTTTTATGTTCATAAAAGTTATATGGAAGGATTATGTTTTTAACCATCACAAAAACATCATCTATCACACTAGTAAGATGTGTGGTACATCAATTTTCCTAGATGAATCAATATTCTAATGTGATTTTTTCCCTAACATACAATACAACAAAAATAGAGTGAGCCATTACATTTATAAAAGTACCCAAATCTAGAATAATGGTATAAACAAAATACTCCATTATGATATATGAAATTAGTAATGTTCCTTGATCATTTTATTTGGTGTGAAGTGATTGATAAATAAATATAAATATATTCTTTCGTATGTTCACCTTTTCAACACCTTGAATTCATTGTCTGTGTATACAAATCCCTTTTAGGAACTGGTCATACTAAGAAATTTACATCACAAAATTAATCAGCAGAAAGTTATCTTATACTTTTTTCAATGATTCAATGGTTTATTTATCATGTTAAATTTGTTTTAGTTTCATTTGATGGGATTTCATCAATGGTATAAAAGGGGAATTTATGGGCTATGGGGAACATCAACAAACACACCATTCTATTTGTAGGGAATTTACTCAGGACAAGTATTTTACTCATTTGGAAGTTTAGTGATAGTTTTAATGGTGGTATTCATAAGAGGGGATGAATATAATAGAGGGGTTATTTGGATTTTACATTTATTTAAAATTTAAATGGTGATAGAATAATAATTTCCTTTATCCATAGGGATGAATAGAGGTTGATAATATAGTCTAATCGACAGTTGAATTTGGATTTCATCAGTTGAGTTGGGAAGTTGTAATAATTTTTTTTTCAGGTCTTGTATGGACACAAGGGTGTTTTATTTTAATTATAGATTAATTTCAGACATCTATTTCATCATATATTCTAGGCTAGGATTGGATTTTGTTGGGACTATTATAAATCTCTTTGGTGTAGTTTAGGATTTCTAGGTGGTGGTGGAGGATGACTACCCTTCGCTGAGTGCATCCATGATTCTTGAGGATTGATTGAATACATTATTTCTTATAGGATTTTTATATTTATATCCATATTTAAATGGATGGTATTGTTATTTCATAATAGGTTGGTTGTTGGGGTGTCATATAATGATTACCTCACAACCCTCAGAAGGATTACTCATTTGAGGGAATTGGTCACATTAGTGAGTGTTAATTCCATATATTACATAATATAGGAGAGGGCATGGTTGGGACTTACCTTGAGAATGAGAAATTTTATAGATTAGGGTACTTGATTAAGTAAATTTCATATCCACATTAGTATTAAAGTCTAAAATCTTTACCTCATGTAATTATTATATTGGTACTTTGGAAATTTTACAACACTTTTATGTATTTTTTCCTCATTTTTATTGGATTCCTTGGTAAAAATTGGGACTTTTACACAAGGGAACCACTTATAATAACATCAATCTAGTTACAATTGTTTGGAATTAAACCTTCTCAAGAGTATTATATTAATAGTTGACCACTTATTTGGTAGTGTGGACATCTTTAGAATAATATGTTAAATCATTTCAAGTATTCACGAAGTATTTCCACTTTATACTATCTTATTTTAGATATTTCATTCCATATTATTATTTTTCAAGAGTCTAGGAAATATTTTTCGAGGGAAATTCATTTCATGTCCTACCATCCTCCAATTGGTGAATTGACATTGTGTAGCCATTATTTATCCATGTATTCTAATGAGAATGTGAATTCCCTATGATAAATGAATCATTCATTCTCATTATAAGGTATTAAAGTGAATATAAATTATGGCATTCTTTTAATTACATTTGTGTGTCTTCTCCAGTGAGTCAATGGTTTTTTTAATAAATAACGACTATGAGTATTAGTTTAAAATTAGGTTCTTCTCCATGTATTCTAATGTATATGAGTTAGATCCATAAATCTTTTTATGTTATTTGTTTAGGGGTCTAGTTATTTTCAACCATATTATACACATTAAATAAAATTTTCATTTTAGTTCTAGTGGATGATGATGGATTTATATGTGTATTGTCGATGGTCTATGTGTCCACCATTAATTGAATACTTCATGTGTCTTGATGTCAATGAAACATTATTCTCACCATATATGATTTGAGAGGAGGTATTTCAATTAAATAAGAATTAATGAAGTGAAAATCATACAAAAAGTTATATCCAAAATTAAATACGAAATTGGAAGAGATAGAAAAATAATTATTTACAAAATACATAATTATATTATAAAAACAAAAACTAAAAACTGAATCATTACATAAAATTAAATGAACAATTCAATTATGTTTTCCCAAAACATAAAATTGAATAAGTTTTAAATGACTAAATGTTGACTATATTATATCATACGTCATCTCTCAAATAACATTTATGAGTTTAGAGTTAATATTTCTAATAAGTTAAAAAACAAAAAAAATAGTGATTGGGGGTTTATAAATAGTTTTAAAAACATAATAACTTAATTAAAGAGTTTAATAGTTTTATCACAAAGTGGGTTTTTAAAATTATAAGAGAAGGGGGTAATTTCAATTTCAAAACACATATTGGGTAGTACATTGTTTTGAAAACTACACATGGTTTAATGTAATATTTTGGTTAAGGTTTATCTAGATATTGATACCCATATTTCCTTCTATTATGATTTACGAATAGCCAACTAGAAGTGGAAAATACTTAAATTTTTGACGTATCATTTGCGATGGAGTTTCACCAAAAATTACCTTGTGTTGAAAATGGTGTCAAAAAATAGTTTTCTTTTCAAATGAGTGGTTGAAAAAATAGTTTTTTTGCAACAGGAAATCACAAAAATACTTTATTTGGATAGGTAGATAACAAATCACAAATTACCTTACCCTATACATAAATATATATAAATCTACTGAGATGAGAATATTAAACCATTAAAAATAATTATATGTGATGGGTGAATATTCCCATCTAAAAAATCAAAAAAATAAAATAAAACATAAAAAAATAAAATAAAATACAAAAAAATAAAAAATATTCAAAAAAATACTAAAAATACCTATTAGAAAACATTAAATATATGAATTAATAAATGTAATCCAAAACTTATGATCATTTAAATGTTCATAAAAATAAATGTGAAAAAATACATATATAATTAATGGAGAGGGTTACCTGGGTGAGGTGGTGGAGGGATCTCCATCCCTAAAACCTGAGCCAGCTATCACATGTACTCCACCACCTTATTATTTTGATGTTATTTCCATTGACACATCTCCTTTCCTATTATTTCTATTATCGATGAAGCTCTTACTGCCCCCTATGAATGGCCTCTATAAGCTCAATTTGAACTCATAGATTCTCCTCATACTATTTGAAAAATGATGACGACTCTATATGATCTCCCCTCAAGCTGGATAATGTCATCGCAATAGTACCATAATAACTCCTAGACGTCAATCAGGATTTCATACCCACAACTCAGCCTTTCTCAAATGCATAATGAGTCGAATTCATAAATGCTGCATCATCAAATCATTCTACAATGATTCTCTAGTCCTTAGTCGTGACATGAATCTCATCCTTCGTTTGAGAATTCACTCCCTCATAAGACCCCTTCAATTGAAATTTAAAATTAATGAAGTAAAAAAATTATTTTTTAGTTATTTTTGAAACTCAAAAAAATTATACAGACTACAATTTGATACTAGAGACCACCTGAAATCCCTATAGTGATTAGATAACTTTACATCCTCTTATAAACATCAAAATCCATTATATAGGGATGTTATAATACTTATATGATTATAAAATAAGAGTAAAAATTTAATCTTATATAAATTATTGAAAATAACATCTTAACATATGTTGTCAATTCATATTGAATGTTGGAATGCTAGCTTCATGCATCACCTCCAACCTCCCCCGGTTTTTCAAATCTAATGATTATCTCTTTTAAAACTTGATTTCATAGAGTATAAACTTAATCTATCCCATAACTGAGATGAGATTTAATCTAGTCGATGGGTAAATCAAGACCAATCAAAATCCATGACTCTTGCTTTCCATAATGCTGTCCTCCACATATTATATAAAAAACTAACATTAACCCTCACACATATGCACATCTCAGTCCTCTCAGAAAGAGTTCCTCATGATTTCATCGATGAGATAAACAGAACCCTACAAATAATTAACAATGTTGTGTTAATAATAAAATAAATTTCAAAATAACTGTTAATTGTTTATGTACCATCCAATGATCAAATATTTAGTAAAGAACATCAATGAGAATTGGAAACCATGTCTCCCTTGCTTCATAATAATAATTTTACAATATAATACACCCTATTACAAAAAATATTTTTAAAAATTTGTGAAAATACACAACATATAATCAAAAAATTGGTGTGTGAATAAACTAATGAAAATTAATGGAAAGTAACTAAAATAAACAACCAAACATTCCTCTTCATGTATGTATTAAACTCAAGATGTTCATTTTTCTTAGGGATATGGTCATGAATCATTAATACCGTAAGACCATTACCCTTCCATGTTGTCGCTAGACCACTGGCATCATCTATTTCAGATGATGAAACACCAGGCTCATCACTAGGTAGTGTAGCCTCATCAGACTCATGAAATAAATCAGATAAATGGTCATCATCCATATAATACCCAAAATGAATGTTATCAAAAAATAATTGAAAATTTTTATTAAATATAGGTATATATTATAGATGATTATAACAAGAATTTAATTGTGTAAATATTCATCTTCATCCTAATATTTGTATATGACGGTGTCAATATCTTCATATTCCTACTCTTTTAAAAATTTCCTTAGGATTTTAACTTTCCTAAAATCTTTATATTTTAAATTAAATTGTTACATCAACAACATCATTATTACTATAGACCCGTAACTATGGGATTTTATCATTGATATTTGTGTCTCTTCATGGAAAATATGGATTTTGAGTATTCTCTTAAAAAATATCAATTCATTTCACATTAAAAGAACCAAATTTTATTTAGATTAACTAAATTTCACAAGATTTCTTTTTTATTATGATCCCCCTATAACTTAACTCCATCAAAAGAACACAATAATTTTCATAATAAATTTTATGTTATTGATAAGATAATAAGAATGGTTCATTTAACATAAGAGGGTTCGACATTTAAAATTTATGATTCCATGGAACAAATGAACATGTAAGCCTCTATCAGTATCCAACCAATGAAATTTAAACATCATTATGTAATTAGACCCCATATAACACAGTTCAATTATTCATTCCATCATTCTATAAAAGTAACCATCACTTTCTCCATGATGAGATCCTCTGAGGAAAACTACACTATTATTTATTTTTTTGAATCCTCATATACAGATGTATGAAATTTAGAACCATTCACCACATATGCAGTATAGGATTTAACCATTTCTAATTTTGTGTTACATAATACACATAATCGATTGTTAATATTATCTGAATGTTGAACTGCCTAAATTATTTTAAAACAATTATCAATATTACAATTAGAAAATTGATTTCATATATTAAAACATAATCAATTTACATTAATAGTTTCTGAAACCACTTGGAAAAATATTTTGTCCATAATTCTTAAGGTGAAACTACTATAATTTATAGAAACTATTTCTAGATATGATTATCATATAATCTCAAAAATAAAATAATATTAATTCAATTTTTTAAAATATTATATAATAAGTTATAGTAGCACTAACTATTCAAATGGATCCATTTGGTTAAATTTGAGGGGAAAATATGTATGAGCCATGTGTTGATCATCATCTGAAATCCATCCTACATGAATTCTAGCAATGCAACGTTCTGGATGATTAAAAAATGACAATTTATTATCCATTTCATTATCAACATTTCCCTCATTATGGACAATCCAATTATGATATTAGGGATATTAAGATAGAAAATAATGAGGGATGAAAAAATAAATTTCCTCTTACAAATAAGCTTTTATAATTGATCATAAAATATAAGCTTTGTTACATACATTATTCTTCAATTTCTCCATGCATCTCTTATATGAGTACATTGATCAGAACATTACGAACCCTGCTTATTTTTCACCCTGTAGAAAATGTAATATTAAATTTTCCATTGGATCAAAGTAATCCAAAATATTTCTTTTCAATATTACATACTATTAAAACAACATCTTCTTATAGTATACTAAGTAAATTATAGTCTATTATATCCGCACAAATGTCTTGTAAAAAATATGATATTTCTATTATCACATACCAAATCATATAATTCCACAATCCCATCAATCTAATAGGTGGAAGTATTTCCATTATAACATGGTATTCATGGATTTTTAATCTTATAATATAACCATTTATGACACCTCTATTAAAATTTTAAACATAACCATCTTGAAGATCCAAATAGAAAATCAAATACGAAAATAATAAATGATTTTATTTGGAAAATTTATAAGCCAATTTTGGGTTCATTAATATATGTGATCATTAATTTTTAAACATCACCAATTTCGGTCGCCTACAAATTTGGGTAGGACCTAATCACGACAATATATTATCTTTGGTCTAACAATGTATGTCCAAAACTGTATAAATTATATTATCAAAATAGTTATTCTCAAAATGCATGACATCCAACATGTGACCAACCAAAAAAAAAGACTAATATGGAACATCCCAAAAAATGCTCGATTTTATCCAATTGTGTTCTTTCCCAAAGTCATTTATTTATATTGGTTTATACTTATTCCAAAGGTAATGAGAGGTAATTAAGAGACAATATATTTTAACTTAATACCTGAGATCATTATTTGATGTCGATCTCTTTTAATTATATTTTTTATGAAACGATATTTGTTCCTATGAAAGGGATGATCATTATGAAGAAATATTTGATAACAACCAAAAAAGTGGTTCCACCATTAATAAGCATAAATGATTTTCTTTCACTCTTACAATATATAAATTATTTTATACCATATGTACTCTATCCAGATAATATTCAATATGTTTGACAGTCAGTTATTTACCACATTAATCTAGATTTCATTAGAAAATTTTATTTTGAAAAAATGTCATACATACTGACACCATTACTCTATAAGAAATTCTGATAATCAATCAGTGGATTAAAATAAACATCAATATTTCTTTTTGGAAGTCTTCGAATTAATAATGTCAAAAATATATATTTCTTATTCATCAACATTAGAGGATGTATATTGTGCAATGTTTTAAAAATTAGACAAAATAAAAAATAGATTGTTGTAAGAACCAAATGGAATGAATCCATTAAGTGAAAGATCCAGTCACTTGTTACATGATTTTAAAAAAATAAGGATGTTCATGGTCAAATTGTTTATATGAATTACCATAAATATTTTGATTTACATTTTTATCGAATGAAATATTGGTTTTTTCCATGAAAACAATGATGATGTGTTCTAAGATAAAAATAAATGCTGTAAATTAGGTTTAAGTGGGAAATACCTCAAATGTTTAATATGAACAAATTCAGCCTTCCCTATTTGAGCCTCCTTGTACCTTGATTGTACACATGTAGAAAAACTATATAACAAATCATTTTCACCATAACATAATATGTAATCATTTGAAGATATATGAATCTTCTGAGAACTAGGACTCAAATTACGAACCACCCTTTTCTCTAATAGAAATATACCAATAACACATTTCCGTTTTGTAATAGTGATTTAACCATAGATAATATCGGATCATAACATCTATTTGACATTCAATTATCTGATTTCATAGATATAAAATTTTCCACAGCTTGAAATTTTCTTATCTAGCAACAGGGATACAAAACATCCTCAACAAACCTCAAAAACTCCTCAAATTGAGGTAGTTCCAAATCTGGAGTCAAATCAATATCATCAAAAGTTTTAATATTTTTTAAAATAAGGACCATCCACATCATGTAATAAATTTTGAAACCATGTTGGATATGGAAACAAATTATTAGTATCATATATTGAACTATGTGCACCATGTTCAAACCAAAAACATAATATATTCAAAAACCAAAATGCAATAGATGAACCCAATAATTTTCCATTGTGTCAAATATTCTTACATAACATTTCATATATAGATACTTAATATTACCTTATAAAAAAATTATTCTTTTCATTATGTACATCATAGAAAATCTTCAACACCCAAAATATATAAAATATTTATAACAGTACTATTTGAATTTCTAGGATGATTTAACCAATCATGGTCCTGTAATAAATACTATTTAAATTTCCTTGTTTATTTTTTCTCTAATAAATATTACTTATGATTATGTTGATTTAAGGAAAAGGCTACCTAAACAAAATTATAAAATTATAAAACTACAAATTACACATAAATATTATAAATCATATCTAATCACCACTTATTTTTTATAATTATTTACTACGATGTTTTCTTAATTACTTTTAGATAAAAATAATCGAAAAAGAAGGTTAAATAAGGGGTGTGAAGGAATCATGTGGTGGAGGGTATAAAGATGATGTTAGAGGGAAATTATTCATGTTACCATAAATTCATATCATTTAGAAAATATGAAACCATTCATAAACTCACATGTTTACCACTGGTAGGATCTCCTCTAAACCGTCAGAAATCAAGGGTAGTTGAATTAATTTTATTCATCATTCCCTCTATCCCCTCTACTCCATGATTCCCATGATGGAAGAAGGTAGTTTAGTGATTATAGGTGATCGTAGTGGGAAATAATTTTATCATTGTTGGGTTAATGATCAAGTAAATTATTTCACTCCATCATTTTCTTCAACACATCCACTACATGCTTAGCTCATACCCCTTTTTTGGAATTCTATTACTAATTGTGTTTAATTGTGGTCAATTATGAATTACTTTAACTAATTTACCACAAGATTTTAAAAATATTTACCAAAAATATTTAATTATTATGGTTAATTTTTAATAATTGTACTGAGTTACCCTTAATATTTACTAATTACTTAAAATTTTCACTAATAATATTAATTTCACGTGATTTTTTAGTAGTGTATAAGTAATTTTTAATAAATTTTACTTGTTACCTCAAATTTTTTGTAATTATGGTGGTTTACTATTAATTCTTACAAATTAATGCATAATTTTTTAATTAAAGATATTAATTTACAACTTATATAAACTAATTTCAAAAAACCACTACTAATTTTAAATAATTATATTTAATTATCGCTAATTTTTATTAATTACCATTTTTTTCAATTATTACCTTTAATGATTACTAATTATATTGATTTAATTTTCATTTTTACTATGATTTCTTAATTATCATTATATTTTACTAATTTTTACTAATTACCACTAATATTTAATATTTCTAGTGATTTATAATTAATTTTTACAAATTATGGTTAATTTTCAGAAATTATATTGATTTAACATTAATTATTTATAATTTATATGTAATTTTTACTATTTTTTACTAATTAAAACTAATTTTTAATAATTATAGTGACTTACTATTAAGTATTAATACTTTATTCTAGGTTTCACTTAAATATATTGATTTACTTCTACTTTCTGCTAATTTTCAGTAATTGCTGCTAATTTTTAATAATTAGAGAGATTTATTGCTAATTCTTAAGATTTACTATTATTTATACTAATTAACAATAATGTTTTACTAATTAGAGTGAACTAATGATCATTTTTACTAATATTTACTAGTTACCATTAATTTTTACTAGTTACTAGTTTTTTCTAATAATTATTGTTATTTACCTTGAACTATTCCTAATTAACGCTAATTCTAACTAATTATAGGGATTTAATGTTAATTTTCTGTAATTTAACGGTATTTGTTTTACAAATTAATTTTTTCATTAAATATAGTGATTTATAGATATCTTTACTAATTTTTACTACATACTTATAATTTTTAATAATTATAGTGATTTGTCGTAATTTTTTTTACTAATTATGATAATTTTTACTAATTACCATTAATGTTTTCTAATTAGTGTTATTTAATGTTCATTTTACCAATATTTTCTAATTACATATATTTTATACTAATTTTTAAAAATTAATACTAATTTTTATTAACTATAGTGATTTAAAATTATTTTTCTCTAATTAGTGATAATCTTTACTAATTATAGTTATTTAATGTTAATTTTTAATGATTAGTCCTACTTTTTGGGTAAATTTTACTAATTCTTAATATTTAATGCTAATATTAAATAAATATAGTTTTTTATCCTTATTTTTTACTAATTACTACTATTTTTTCTTAATTATAATGGCTTACCACTAATTCTAACCTATTTTTACTCATTAATACAAATTTTTACTACTTTTTAGTCATCAATACTAATTTTTACTAAATTTTACAAATCACTTATATTTTTTAATAATTTTGAGTCATTAAAACTAATTTTAAATAATTGTAGCACTTTACTGATATTTTTTTACAAATTACCGCTTATTTTTACTAATTTTTAGTCATTTCCACTAATTTAAAATAATTACAGTGATTTATTTCTAATTTTACTAACGATCATTAATTTTTACAAATTATAGTGATTTAAAATACATTTTTACTAATTACCACTAATTTTTCTAATTTTTACTAGTAACACTATTATTTAAATATTATAGTGATTTACAGTTAATTTTTACTAAAAACTGTAGATTTTTATTAATTTTTGTTCTTTAACATTCATTTTTACTAATTAATATTATTTATTTAAAATTAATATAATTTATTTTTACTTATTACTAATATCTATAATTTATTTATAATCTTGATTAATTGAAACTATTTATTTATCAATTATAAGTAATTACTATTAATAACACCCACAAACTAATAATTAAAAATAATTATTTTAAATTAAACCAATTTACTATGAATTAAAAACATTACTACATTATAAAACTAAAAATTTCTAATTTAAAATAAAAAATTCAATTTATAAATAACTACCGCTAATTATAAATAATTACATAAAATTATAAATAATCATTTCTAATTACCCTTAATTACTAGTAACTAATATTATTAAACTCAAATATAAAATAATATAAATACAATAAAAATTAATCAACTTACAGAAATACCTCAAAAATTTAATCATTTGTGCAATAAAAAACCCAAAATTTCCTCCCCTAAAAAAATTTAATCTTTTAATTGATTCATTGAAGATAACAAGAGGAAAATTGAACAGAAGACAGCTAAAATCGATAATGAATGAAAAAATTAGGGGGGTATAGGTTAGATTAGAAGTGACGACACTATTTGTGACCATAAAAATTGCAAATAGTACCCACCTTAAAACAGTGAGGTGGCTGTTAAAAAGTTATTTGTGACATTACCCATCACAAATACTCATCTTCCGACATAGTATTTGTAATAGGTATCTCAAATAACTATAAATAAAGAGTTTTATTTTTTGCATTAATCTTCTCATTTCACAAATAACTATAAATAATGAAGGGTATTTTCAATAGGAACCTTCCCCCCGTCACAAATACTCTTTATAAAATTTTTATTGGAAGCCATGCAATAAGTACGTGTGATGAAGACCTTATCCAATCTCAAAAAAAGTGTTTATTGAATATTACATGTGACTGGATTCGAATACCATCACAAATAGTTCTTCAGCATAGACTATTTGCGACGGGAAACTGTCCTGTCACAAATAGCCCATTCAAAAAACTAATTTTTCCCATAGTGAACCATTGAGACAAGAATCATGTTTTAAATGATGGACCTACAACATAGAGCAAATGATATAAGAGAATATTAAGATCTTAGAACATGTGATTGAAAAAGGATACTTCTGTTTTCCAATCAGAACAACCCCAAATTACCATTTGAAATCTCAACCTAATCAGTATTTAAATGAAATTTGTTTCACCTGATCATACCAAAACAATTCATTAAAATTAGAATAATGTTATAGTAAAACATAAATGAAATTATTCCAAGAAAAATATACCCAACCATTGGAAGAAAAAGGGTCGTATCCCCCTCTCTCAGTGTGTGTAACTCCCTTGATATGTCCAGCAACATTTTATCTCTCCATAGAGATGGGGAGACATGGGAAATAAATAACCTTCATCTTTGATCTACCTATATTGATATGGACCTCCAAAAATGATAGTATAAAGATGTTATTCCTTCATGTATCTAAAATAAATGATCTTTTACCCCTAGTTGAACTTATAGACGGGGTTCTCAACGACCCAATTATGGGCAATGTGGAATGATATTTTGGGCACCTTGATTTCAAAAAAATAATTTAGACAACATATTTAGGATAGAATAAAGACTTATATCAGTTATTATAGAACAAAAAAAGTTGTTTCCCAACCTATTGACTATCTTAATCGACAATTTGTCGTCATTAATAGCCATAAACTTACGATATGGCTCAAAAACAAAAAATAAACTAGAGACCCTGAATAATCAAGATTCAATTCATTGGTGATCCATTTTGGGTGAAAAAATGGATGAATTAGGATCCATTATCTTCTATATAATTACAGTACACATATCTTTTCATTCCCCCACTACATTTCATCGTAATTGGATGCACCTATTAGTCATAGTTTAATGCTTAGTTCCAAATGTTTGCTTAGGATTTAGCATAATTTGGCCTGTTTTGCATGAATTTAATCATAGGATCTCAGAATCACCTCCAACTACATTTCAATCATAAAATAAGTGAAACATATCATTTTAAAAGTGAAAAAATTAACTAATTCAATCTACTATAATGTTCAATTTGTTATTATATTTCTAATTAATAATTAAAAATTATTTGGAGACACTGGTATGAGGGTAGAAATGGATAGTGAATCATTATATGATCACAAGGATTATTATTATTATAGACTTAATAATTATATATTATATTAATTACATAGTCATGAATTTAAAAATATAATATATTACATATCTTTTTACCCTTCAATATGTTAGAAAATAATAACATCCCTTATCCGTACATGTGGACAACCACCTCCACCAAGTGATGTGATTCATTAGTCTTATATAATTTTCAATATTGATTCTAAATATGAATATAATTATTATATAGGATATTTATATATTGATTAAATTTTTTTATATGATGAAACCTTGAGATAGATGCTTGTTTAAAACAACTAAATTGAAATTTATTAATAAAATGAAACCATAAGCACATAAAAACAACAATTTTAATAATTATTTACTAATAAACGAGTGTTGAAACATTATAAGTGGATTAAATATGTTATTATAAGTATATAATTTATTAATTTTTGTGTAATAAATTTAAATTTATTATACATGAGGTTAAAAGTACTTATTAAACAGGTAAGACCAGAAATAAGGGTTTTTATCTCACTTTTGGTACACTCATAAATATGCCACATTAAACATTTTTCTCATTTATGTGGTGTATATTTTACCACTTGAATATGATAAATCATTAATCTATTCATACTTTTGGTATTTAATGCTTCATTTGAAGTCATATATTTCATTGGGGTTATGGTTAAAATGTTAGAAAAGTGATTAAGGTCTGTATCACAATCTCATCCTTATTACTGATTATTATGTTTATGTTTCTATTAGGGTAACTACATGTTATTTATATCTTAGAGCTAAAATATTATATTCTCAATTGGTAATTTCAAAAAATTACACCTTTTCCTTTCATTTTTTCTTTTTAATTACGTAGAAGTTTGAAATATTTTTTAAGGAACACTAACATTGTTTTCAAAATTTTGGTGGGAATATCTTTTTTGTATATCCATATATTCTGGAAAATATTTTGATTTTTTTATATTTAAAATGATTGATTAAATTCATATTTACCTTTTTTTAATTTTGAATAGAATTGTTTAAAATAGATCTATTTTTTCTGAATGATACACGATTACTGAATGTGTAAATGAAATAATTGTTTTATTTCATGATAATCAAATGAATTATTCCATCATCTAAAATATTATTTTCCATAAGACATACATTAAATTTTTCCATCGTTTATTTTAAATAAACTTATTTTACAAATATTATGAAAATCTATCAATTTTAATATAATTTATCCTGATTTAAATATGGAATTTTCCTCAAAAACCAACCAGTTATATTTTTAATTTACTTTTAACTATATAAACATCCTTCTATTAATCATAGTATTTACTAGAGAAATACTATATTTATTCCATACACCATTTTACTCTTTATGAATTGTTATCATATTTCTCTACATAATGAATGAGTAAAATTTGAATATTTTTGTAAAATTTTCTCAATATGAATGTTTATTATGATTATATATCGATTTATTTTTCATTTATTTTATATGTTGAATTAATTGGACATAGTATGTGATGTATGACAACCATTATTGGCCATTTATTAATCAATTGGACTCTTGATACAAACTAGACTGAGCATTTAGTTTATTCGTATCCAATTATTTGTGATTTCTTGGAACACAACCTTGATGGAAAGATTATGATGTCCTATATTTTTCATTGTATGTTTATGAAAACAAGTAGTATTATTCAAGAAATTATTTATGTTACCGTGTTATCTATGATTATATAACATTTTTATGATATTAAATATATGGAATATTTTATTAATATGTTTATCTGCAATATTATTCAAAAATTATTTATTCTCTGATAACTTCTGTCGTATGCATTCTCTTAATGAGAATCTAAGATCAACATTTATTATGTATTTTTTCCAAGGATATAGATAAATTATCTATGAATGATTTTATATATATAAATAATGAAATAATAAAGTTATCACTATAATTTTAAAGCATTATTGTTCTAAATGTAATATGAGAATCAAATATGAATGTAATCTCTAAAAAATACTAAACTATTTAATCCTTCAGGATGAGATGTCTTCTATCTCATGATAATATAATAAAATAACCACCATATTTGGGTTACTATATCTAAGGAATTAATAAATGGTTATACAAATCATAATGGGATAACCACATAGATGAAAAGTATGTTAGATAAGTTGAATAAGTCAATACATATTTATGGATGTCTTATTAGTGAGGATTAGAAAGAGATTCTTAATGGGGATAATTATTGTCTTTGTTGTGTGAAAACTATTTTTGGTTATAGGAATTTTAATTGAATGTAAGGAAGAAATATAGAATATAAATTTAGGATCTTTGAATGGGATGGTTAAATATTATCTGCATGGTTTGTACATCAATATGTTATGTAGAATAGACAATTCCAACCAATAAAATGTGATGAGAAGGAATCCCATGTCTTCAATTTAAGGGAAATGTGGAGTGGTACCAAGTCATTATAAGATGTTTTCCTATTAAAGAGTACATAAGATTTTTCCCTTTATTATTCCTTTGAAAAAGGAACATGTAATATTCCTCAAAGAGAAAATTTAATTATTTACAGATGATAGTTTTAGGAGGAAATATGATATACCATATGATGGTTTTGAGGGGGTACAAACCTTAGACCTAGTGAATGGATGCCCAAATAGATTAAGGTAACATGGACTCAATCATGTGAAGATCAGAATATGGTGGTGATAGAATGAACCAATTGGATTCCACTATATTTACTATGTTGATGGTATCATTTTGTTATGACTAACCATACATTGTAACCAACTTTTTATTACTTCATAAATGTTTTAGTTTGTTCCTATAGCGGATTGGGACTCATATTTGGACTATGTAAACTTGTTTCATTAATTTTCTTTTGTTTAGTTCAATCAATGTATTACTAAAATTTTATCTATGTGTGTTCAATTTTTAGAATAGAGGAATAGATAAATATGTCTTGGGATTTTTATAAGTTCTAGTACAACATTCTGTTTTATCATTCCCACACTCTATTCTACATAGTAAGATATCAGTAATATTTTCTAGTGGATTTTCATAAGTTAGTAGTTACCAAACATATATTTTACAAAATATTATATTTCCAATATCTTCTATTTTTTACCATTATTTGATGATATCTTGATCATAAATATAATTTAAATAAGTAAATATTTACCTGGATTTGATCTAATAATCCATCAGTAGAAGGTAGTGGATACATTATATCTATTATGAAATTATTTAGCTATTTATAATCTATAAAAATCAACATTTATCCATCCTTATTTATCAAAAGGGGGATAGTACACACCAAGGTGATGAATTAATTTATATAAACTCTTTTCATGTAGTTTAATCATTAATTCCTGTAGTTTTGTCATGCACATTTTATACGGTCTCAGTGATAATGGCATCACACAAGGTTTAGTTTCTATTGGAAACTCTTCCTTAAAATTTTTAGAAGAATAATAAACTTTTTTAAAAATACAATAACACATGACCATACATTGAAAATGGATTAAATGTTTAAATTTAATTTTTCATTAAGAATTTGTGTGAATTACTCTTGTTTATTATGTAACATGGCCCATATTTGAAAAGGGGTTCCAAACATGGATTAATAATTCTCTATATATTTAAACAGAAGAAATGGATTCTTTTGGATGTGTAATGAGATTTCATTTTCTAAAATTTTAGTATTATATATATATAAACCACTCTAATAAAAATAATATATAACATTTAATTTATACAAAGTAGGAATGAATATAATTTTTGAATGAATCTCACCAAAAATGTTGACCAGGGAAGAGTTATAAAAGTGGAATGAAAAAATTTCACAACTGTTTTTTTCTTACATCACTTATCATCATGTAACTAAAGGGGTGGTTCAATATTTTTATTAAACATTCATGATATGAATTATTACATCAAACCATAATAGAATTATACATTATCTATTATTGTGTGGATAATAAGTGTTCATATTTACACTTCATTTAATTATCCACATTAGTGGTAGGAATAGCATAATAAAATCATTTACCAATTAGAATTTTTTTATGAGTCTTATTTATACTCAAGTACACTTTTCTTAGTGTATTGGATAATATTATACACTATTTATTAGTAGTTAAATAATTGGAGCATGAGTGTGGAATTATGTTGATCATTATTTTTTTATTGTCTCATCCATCCTTTTATTCAAAATCCTTTAATATAATTCATTTTTTATACATATAAATCAAATACCAATTCTATTAAACCCTCTCTAATAGTATTTCATCCCATATTTGTTCATATAGGAAGATGAATTTTCATACAACCCTGTTATATGTCATTCTAACTATATAAATGAAGATTCATTCTCTAATTCTTGATTCTAGGTACTTGATAACATTATGAATCTATTAGCCTCATCTATACATTAAGATATTATTGAATAAATTCCTTAAAAATTTTATTTTCATTTATTTCTATATATTTTCATAGATACAGTTTTAAACTAATAAGGAAAATATTTATTTTATTATAATTTTTAGTAAACAGACTAGAGGAATACCTTACAAATTTTGTGAAATTAATTCATAAATCCCTTTTAGATTCATTATTCATTTTATTCATATCTAGGAATTCTCAATCATTTTTTACATAATGTGTATAAAGAATACTTTTATGATTTTTTTCTTGAGTAAGTCACACTAAATTTGATTCAATTTATATTTATGATTCATATTTCTAATAAATTTCCCATTCTATTCCTGTTATCTTTCTAATTAATAAATTACTAGTGTAACATTATCCTTATTAATAAATAAGTTATACTAAATATATTTTCAAATTTTGTAACTCATTAATGTGAAATAAGTGGATATGAAGATCTACTAAAGAAATGTGACTATTATTTATTTAAAATATCACCTTATCGTTTCTATTTTGTTAATCAAGTTAGAATATATGTATATATATATATATGTATATTTATAATTCATAACCAAGAGAAGTATTTTTATTTATGACATCCATTATTTTTATATTTAAATTAATTTACCTAGATATAATTTTGAGTTTATTTATTATCGTTATTTTGAGGAAAAAACAGGGGTCCTGACAATGTCTAGATACTCTCACATTAAGTTTCACAAGGGTTTTTCCTCTACATTCACTCCTTACCGAGAAACAATATGTTGTGAGATATCCATTTATAATTAGTTTTGGTGAAATTGGTTCATTCATTATATGATAGAAGACATAGTTATTTGAGTCTTCCTCCATGAGAGATGTAGTCTTCAATGTTTCATCATTTAGAAATGTTTTACTTATTGATAATGTGACTCTTTGTGGTCCAACATAATAAATTACCCTATATTAATATATTAAGAATCTAGTGGTGTTTATTCTGTCTCACATTTTCCATATAGAAGTGATGTTCAATCCTCTCTCAAAAGCGTGGTTTCCTATTACATTCATTTTTAGGGTCCCAATCATTATATTTGTTCTGTTTTTAGCACCAAAATTCTTAAATTCATCCCTTGGATATAACATCAAGTTTTCAAATAGGTTGTTCCCCAACTTCATTCTCTTCAAAGACTCCACCGACATGATCTGTATTAAAATACATAATCGGTATTCTCTTAATCCCCCTATAGCAGTATTTCAATGTGGGGTTTGTTGTTTTGGGATTTTATTTATATTATCCATATTAGTACATAAAGACCATATTTCCCTGCTTTACCTATTATTAATATAACAAAGAAACGTGTGAACATAATTAATATTGAAAAATAAATTTTAAATTTTAAATTATTTGATTTCTTTATAAAGGATTATTTTTTGAAATTTTATTAGTTGAGAAAGATTGACATGAGGTATATTTGAGCTAATAATTTGATGATTTTGAATTTATTCAATTCATGTAACATCATGAATTTAATCGATGTTTTAAAGTTGAAATTTTTTTAATGTGTTTTTAATATTGGTAATATTATAGGTTTTGGAAAGGGGTTATTAATTTTTTATTATTAAACTAAAAAGTTTATATTAAATTATCATGGTAAATTTAAATAAGTTAATTGATTTTATTAGAATGTTGACATCATTGATATATTATAGCCATAAATTATTTAAAGGATTCTATAAAAATCATTGATAAAAATAATGGTAAAGATATAATGATAGAAAAATTAATGGGGTTTTAATATATTTATAGACAAGGTTATAAATGGAGGATTCACATTGTAAGAAAGGAAGATATATAACTTATAAATAGTGTTGTGTTGTGTCACAGTTTATTATTTGATTCATTTATATTTATTCGGTGGAGGGGGTGGATGAAATACATGTGGTTATTTGTGGATGGCAAGTTAAATAGATAAATAATGGATAGTCCTAGTACATTCTTATGTGATGTTAGATTGTTATAAATATATTAATATTTATAGATAATAAATTCCTAGGCCTGAAATCCCCCTTTTTTCTATCCAGTCTCTAAATGGTGATAATGATTATTTTTTAAATTCTAACATGATCTGAGGAGAAATGGGATCGGATTCATTCCATTATATTGATATAACTCAATATGACCAGTTATTCTATAGATCGTAAGTAGTGAATTACATCATGCCATGTTTAATAGAATTTGGGTGGTTTCACTCATAGGAGGTTGTGTATTCTGAATCATAGAGCTCCATATGAGATATTACAAAGGTTGATTTTTTATACAACTCATCCTAATTTATTTTTAGATTATTTTATTTTAAAAATATTCTTTATGGGGAATTATGATGTCATTATTAAGTGGTTTACTTTCTTATAGACATTATGCCATGAACTTGTGTATAATTCTTGGAAAATAATCTATGATAGGCCGATTCTATTACATACTAAGTAGATTAAGATCTAATTTTGCTTGAATGATTTTATTTTCAGAAACATGTTTTAATTAATGATTTTATCAAATATTTTTTATAAAACTTATTTTTTAAAATGGTGTTAAATATATAATCATTATAAGTAGAATATGATAATTCTTAAGAAAAATAATATGTTTTTGATTTTTCAAAACATGGGATTTCGTTGTAGAATAATGGGGATTTTATCTTAAAAATGAATTGAATTTAAGATAATTTGATTATAGTATATTTAGGATTGGAAATAACATTTGAAATAATTATTTGATAATATGAAAAAGTCCCAATGAATTGGTATTATAAATTCCATTATTAGAAATACCCTTGTGGTATGGATGGAAATAAAAATTACTACGGTGGAATGGACCACATTAATTTATATGGTAGGTAATGATTCCCTAAAAGTTCATAATATTAATATTAATGATTATTCATAAATATATTTATTATTATTTACTTATTGAATTTCTTGATATTCCTGGAATTATTGAATTACATTTTTATGGTTAAATATATAGGGTTTTGGTAAGTTTTAAGTATGAATACACTATTAAAGATGCTGAAATTGAAGATAATTTGCTGCAAGATTTTCTCAACTACACACTACTAAACTATTTATTAATTTTTTAAAATTCTGTGTATTTCATGGTTTGTAATAAATAGCATATGGGAATGTATGGGAGTGGTTTGTGGAAATCTTATTGAGTAAAGTTTTATTCAAGTGGACCAAATTTTTTATTGTATTTGAAGATGTAGTTTACCTTAAACAAGGAAAATAAAAGGATAACATAGTTGTCGATGATGGATCTTTTCAGTTGTGTTCATTGGTGGGATATGATATTGTCTTCCAAAAGTAATTAAATCTATTTTCAATACTATATGTATATGTTTCCGTCATCTACCTTTGGTTATTAGGTCTTGTTTTATAGACTTGATTCCTACTACACAGTGGCAATTGATTATTAAAATTATTTATTTGTATAATGTATTTTATTTTAAAAAATAATCATTTTTATATATATAGAGTAATATAATTCATTTTAAAGAAAGCAATTTCCCAATATCTATGTGGTATACCTCAGCCGATGTTTCTAGCCTCTGATGAATCAGGAGCACACTTTTGTTAATTTGGTAATCATGTTTGGGTTTCATGACTAGGGTCCTTAGAATAGTTTATTATAAAAATTTATCATCATAATGGTCTAAAAATTAGTCTTGGGAAGTCTTATAGAAATGGATATCTAGGTGTCCAAAACATGATGTACTAATAAAATTCATAGTTAACATATTTATAGTGAAAATTGTGTTTCTAGGGCGTCTTGGAATGATATGTTATTGAAGGATATCTTATAGGATACAATAACCTATTGTTTTATACAATCATGATTGGTCCAGATAAGCATTATATTCATGCTTCATAATGAAAATAGATAATTATTTCGAACAAGTTATTTGGATTTTTATTTTTTCTATTACGTAGATGCTATTTTTGAGATAGTTTCAAATGGTTTTAATTTTTTTGAGTTTTCTAAAGTAATTTGGTACATTTACTTTATGATTGTTTTAGGTTAAAGGGAGGAATCATATGAATATGAATAAATCTACCCTGATATAGAAAAAATTATATATACATTTTCATAAAAATATTATGGTAAGTGAATTTGAAATTTATAATTAGAAAATTAGTTAATGTTGGAGTTTAAAGAATTTTATAAATTTGTATTCCTAGGGTGCTTAATCATGAGTAAGAAGATATAAAATTTTTTAAACCCATTTATAAATAATAGTTTGTAAATAATGAAATAATTATGAAACTTTTAAGCTCAATAGTACATGACATTAAGGCACATATAGTAAGAACAATTCAAGAGAGGGAAAAGGAAGCTAGACAAGATTCATAGCTTCCAAAGAAGTATATTCCTCTATTTACTGAAGATGGTGGAGTGTGAGAAGGTGAATATTGATTTGAGAGGATAAATATAATAATTCATTTCTTTTATTATTTGAATATTTTTACTTTGGAATTCAATACTTAATTACTAAAAAAAGTATCTCGTAATTGGTGGGTGTTGATAATGGAAGTCAATTTACACGTGGCCTTGAAATGGTTCTGGTTTCAGATGATTTTTATTCAGAAAATTTACATAGGGATGTTGATGGTAATGAAATATTGGGTGTATATAGAGTTAGAATTAGGGAACACAGTGGTGTTCAAATATGATTCACTCTTTGTGAAACAAATTTTTAGTGTACTAATTTTTTTAAAAAAATATAATATTAAACATAAAAGACATAAGCTGTGTTATTTGTATGATATTTGATCAATGGTTTTATTATTTTATTTACACTCTAATTTTTTGGTGATTAATAAGAAAATAATGAATGAAATATCTATGGTAAATAATAAGGCCAAAAATACTTTTATTCCTTAATATATTTGATGAAATTATTTCTATAATAGAAAAAAGGGTAAGAGAAATGAGTTATTTAAAGGGGTGATTATAAGAAACTTGTGTTATAGTATTCTTCTCATGGGTAGAGGTAATTTTCGTGTTACCTATGTTATGAAATGGAAGATCAGAAGTGATATTTTTTTAATGATCATACGTAGTATCATCCGCGTGTAGATGAGGGATACATTTATTGGGTGTTCAAAGAATATACAGTAGTATCAAATATATGTAGTCAAAATTTTTATTGAGGGAATAAATAAATTTATAGCAATGCCTCATGTGATGATAGTTGTTAACCATTAAGAGGGGTAGATGTCAAATAATGTTGGGTATGTAGGATCGAATATGTATAATGAGATTCTCAAATACAAGAGTGGGGTGGGGGTGAATTGTATACATTAAACATTCCTTTGGAACCGTTGAAGTTGAAATAAAACATTCTTAAGGAATGTTTCATAACCTTATGAAAATCTATTTCTAAATGTTAGCTTTTACCTTTATACAAACTATGTTTGACAAATATGAACAATTACTCACTAACCCTCTTAAAAAACATTTTATTAAACATAACTAACTTAAGATAAAAAAATTAGAAATATTTTCATAATGGAAATTTTCAACCATAAAGCATATAGAATCATTAATATAATCAGAGTAATGGAATTATGAAGTATAAGAAAGTTATACTTTATAACTTTAAAAAAGTAAAAAAAATAAGCGGAATAAAAACAACCTAAAATAGAAGACAAGTAACAATATGATTCTTTTAACCCAAAGTGATGGGCTTCCAAAACCATTGGATAAATGTTCCTTGATTTATACATTAAGGAAATTTTGTCTCACTCAAACTGAAGTAATCTCTCAATCCAAAGATCTGTGTCTCTCTTTCTATCCCCACAAGCCCTCGATTTAGAAGGAAATAAGAAACTTTTACTTCAAAATCTGGTAGTCCATGATCAACATGATTTTATTCTGCACAAATCAATTCAAAAAAAGTTGTTCATACCCAAACAAGTTGTTCATGACATCCGCACGAAGCACTGAGAGTTATAAAATCATCTCTCTGTAGGAATCACTTCACAGACTTATCACATTCACCAAATTCATCCATGAATATCACTTAGTCATCTTTTGTAATTTTATCATTTAAATGAACTAATATTTATAGGAAAAATTTCTCAAAGTTTATATCCACTCTACGATTATATTTTCCTTGGATTTCGGAGGGACACAGACACATGTCAAACAGACAATGGTTAGATTGTAACATATTGTACAACATCATATCATTTATAAGAAATGGTGTCATGTTTAAGGTAAATGTAATGTATAATAAATCTTGGAATCCTATAATATTAGAATGATATATTAAACAACTCTAAAAATATAAAGAAATGAATTCTTAAGAAAATGAAAATCGGATTGAGAAAACAGTATCACTATCTTTGGGTACAAGTAATCATAAAAATGATATGACATTTGTATCGGTATTGGTATCCTAAAAACGGTATGAAATTTGTACCAAATAAGTATCATAAAAATGGTATGATATTTTTACTAGAATCGGTATCATGAAAAACAGTATAACATTTGTACCAGAATCGGTATCATGAAAATCAATATTTCAATTGTACCAGAATCGGTATCTGGAAAATTGTTATGAAAATTGTACCAGAATCAATTACATGAAAATCGTTATGACAATTGTACTAGTATCGGTCTCATGAAAATGGAATGAAATTTTTACCATAATGAAAAATCATTAGGTAAATGTAATGATAGATATATAAGTAAATGTAATGACAAATCTGTAAGTAAACGTAATGATATTTTTGTAAGTATAACAGAATGAAAAATTCAGAACACAAGAAAAATGGGTTTGTGATTTTCAAATCATAAAACCATAAAGATTGGAGAAGTCATAGGAGAAACTTATTGACTAAACAACCCCCCCCCTTTTGGAAAAGCACACACAACTTTTCTAAGGAAGAAAATATTGACTTTGATAAATAAGAATGAAAAACTTGTCCCCCCTTTTGAATGAGATTTAGGATGAGTATGACTAACTCCCCCTTAGGTTATGTTTCCTAAGGATCATATTCTTACTCTTTAGCATCCAGTTACCTTTCTTAAGAAAATATCTCCCCCTTAGATCAATATATCTTCCTAAAATAAACCCCCTTACTTAGGCATTATTCTTTCTTACCATACTCCCATTTAATAGAATTTCCCCCTTTGGAGTCTTCATTAAATTCCTCCTTCAAATAAATTCTCCCCCTTTGTGATTTTCAAACTAGAATATATACGTATAAAATTTACCTATGCGGTTAAATCAACCTAAATGTGAAAAAAATCCGGATATGCAAGAAACTTCTTAATAAAATTTTAGGAATAATGTTTAAATTACAACAAAACATTAGAATGTAATAAAAATCATCCATCCTTATTTTGTTTAGACAACATTTTCTTTTTCAAATCTTTAAGTTTCTTCACTTCCTTATGATCTTCTTGAAGATTCTTTAACAAGATCTCCTGATCATGGTTATTATTTTTAAGGACAAGATTCTTTCTTCATGATTTTGATTCTATCATCTTGATTCTTAATGAACTCTTCTTGAGAAGTGAAATTTTTTACTAATTCAGATCTGACTTCCTTTTCAATGCTTACAGACCGGGAAACCGAATTGTGTTGGATAACTTTCTCAGAAATTTATTCATTGACTATTTTGAACTCAGATTCACAAGTATTGAAAGCTCCATTTGTTGAATCCATGAGGTCACTGGACTGTCTGAGCACTTCATTGATGGTTTTGGTATAGTTAAGGACTTTATTACGAGTCACCATCTGAGATTTATAATCAATCAAAATATTACTTAATTCCACTTCTTTATTTACCACTAATTCCATAAGAATATTGGTAGATTCCACCTTTTGATTTAGGGTCACTTGCATCATTTGACTCTGAGTATCTATGTTTGCAAGAACCAGGATAGTACTGAGCAACTTTCTTAGAGAAAATGTGACAATGTCATGCTCAATAGAGGACGTGTATTCAGAATCTAAATCATATTTTCATTTCTCAAGTCCTCTTAGAGTTAAGGAATCTAGTTTCTCTATCCTTTTGGAAGAGTTCTGAGGCATTTCATTTTCAGCAGATGCAACCAAACCACTCATGCCTTTGACATGATTTTGAGTTGGGGTTTGTTCATCGGATACTTAGATAACAATATGATCTCTCTGTTTATCTTTTTAACCTTCAAGCTCTTCTTCATGAGTTCCTTATTTTTTCATCTTCCTAGATCTCTTCTTCTTCTTCACTTTGTTTTTCATAATCTTTTTTATCTTCTTCTTCCACTTCCATCTCAAATTTTTCTTCCTCTTCAAATACAAATTCTTCTTCAATCTATTGATCATTACAAATTGATTTAAATGTTGAGCTCTAAGGAGTTCCAATTTAATCTTATACCTACCTTAAAAAATCTTCATGGTCTTCTTCAACGATATAATCTTCCATTTCTTGATCAGGTTCTGATATTGTTAATACTTTCTTAGCCTTTTCTATTTCTAGAGGGTCAACCAGTTTCTTAAAAAAATGTGATGTTTCAGTATGTCTTGATACTTATTCTCTACAACTTTCTGTAAAGATTGACACACTTGAGCTTCCAAGGATTTCTTATTCAAGATCTTCTCCATCTTTTCTTTCTCTACATTTTCAGATTTCTGGATTTTTAAGGACTTAGCCACTGTAGGATTTAGGCCTAAGGAATTATAACCTTCCTTTCAAGTATCTTTCATCTCTCTCCATTTTGCAACTGTTGCATTGGTGTAAGATTTTGGCTTCATAGAAAGAGGAGGTGATGATACCAGAACATCAGGAATCAGTGGTGGTAAGCTAGATTCTTCATGTTTCCTTTTCTTAGGTACCAATTTTTAATATTAAAAAACATCAACCTTTTTCTATACAACCATTTCTTAAAAGTATTTGGATTCCAGTAAAAAATATACCTTCATTCTCCTATGAGTATCATCGCTGAGAAACAAAATATTAAATGACTTAAAGACTGATCACAATGGGGCATTAAACCCTTGAAGGCATGCAAAAATTTTCATAGATTTAGTTTCATGATACATAAGTATCTGTGATATGATGGTTCTACTTTTTTACTATTGGGATGGTGATAAAGATGTACTTAATCAAGTTGATCTTCCTTATTTTGACAAGAATGTAAAATAGAAAGACATCACATATGTTTAGAGAGTCTTTATCCCATTTCCTTGAAAAAAGAAAACCTTGTATCCATAGGGATACTAGTTTTAATTAGTTGTAAGATTTGTAATCATCGTATTCTTAACAGACATAAGACCAAGGGAATCCAGAGCCTTGTCATTTTCAAAAGAACCTTCCTTCGAGGGAAGTCTATGAGAGCACGAAATAGACTCTCCTTAATATGGTATGTTGATACCATTTCCCACCATTTTATAAGGAACTATATAAGACTTATCATAACATTTTTACATGAACATATCCTTGTAATCGTTTTGAAAGAAATTAACGGATTCATAGAATTGTATGACTAGATCAGGGTAAACCGGATCCTGAAATTTATCATTATCCACAAATACACATTCCCATATGTTAGTTCTTATGACTTTAGTAATGAGTGAGACATACTTTGCAATGAAATTAGGGAATATAGGTCCATCCATAATGGTCGACCAGTCATTTATTTCCTTGATAATCGGCATCTATTCTGTTGAGGATTCAAGAGACATTCAGTCTATAAGAAATAGAGGAATCAGACTGTAGACTTTGAAGGTAATAGAACATCAACACAGAAATCAGAGAAGATGGAGTGGTTTTCAAAAACAAAACACCCCTTATATAGACGTAACAATGACCTTCCACCTCCCATAAGATAATCAAACGACTGAAAATAACTTGATCTTATTTGACAGTTGTGGATTATTGTAGAAAATATGAATTCAGATTTTTGATGTAATAAAAATGATGAATTGAAAATATTGAAATACCAATTATTGAAACATAAAAATTAGATAATAAAGAGCAATATAGTGTACCTTTTGGAATACTCTAAAGAATTTATCAGTATTATATGAATTCTATTGTATGTATTAGAAACCGTGAATTTATATTCCATAAATTTCAATTCCAAGAATTTTATTTCTGAAACGAAGGATAATATTGATTTTCTTAGATAAAGATGAAATTTTCTTGAAAATTTAAAATAAAAGGGAAATTTTCTTATGAAAAAAACATGCATATGTACTCCCCCTGTAATAATATGTATCTTAATATTAGGAGATGATTTAAACAAGAAGTAGATGTGAACTATTACCTTATAGTGATCATTACTAGCTTCTGTTTAATGTATTCAAATCTATCAGAAGGTAATGGTTTTGTAAAAATATCATCATGTTTTTCTTACATTCTGATGAATTGAATAATAATATCTCATTTAGGTGTGTGATCCCAAAGAAAGTGATGTATAATATCTATGTTCTTTTCATGAGAGTGATGTGAAGGATTTTCTACTTAAGGAAATGGCACTTATGTTATCACATATTATTTGAGTTTTATTAAAACTCGTACCATAGTCTGTGAGTGTGTATTGCATCCACTACACTTGAGCACAACTACTTCGAGCTGCAACATATTCAGCATTAGGAGTGGAAAGTGCTATAGATTATTGTTTTTTTCAAGAATAAGAAACTAAGGAATCTCATATGAAATGAAAAGTTCCCGATCAACTCTCCCTATCCATTTTACAACCACAAAGTTTAGCATCTAAAAGACTTTTATGTTCAAAATCATTTCTTAAAGAATAAAATAGTACCAAATCTAATGTTCCCGTTAAATAGAAAAAATTACTTTTTACAGACTTTAAATGGGATTCTTTAGGATTTTCATAGTATCATTTACATAAGTATACTGATAACATTATGTCAGGCTAATTAGATGTCATGTAAAGAAAACCTAGTATCATTCCTCTATAAGATGTCTGATCCACAAGATTCCTTACTTCATTTGTATCAAGACTATTATAAGATCAAATAGGAGGACTTATACTCTTAGTGTTATCATAACCATTCTTCTTAAGAAGATATTTTATAAACTTATGTTGGGATAAGTAAGTTCCATATCATTTTTGAGAAATTTTATATCCTAGGAAAAAAGATAACTCACTCATAATACCCATCTCAAACTCAGATCTGATAAGTTTCGCAAAGGAATCTGATAAGGATTACTGAGTTGATCGGAAGATGACGTCATTAACAAAAATTTGAACAATTAAAACAACTTTATTAACATTTTTAATAACAATGGTTGGATCAGCGGTTCCCTTAACATAGTTATTTTGAAGCAAAAAATCTTGTCAGCCATACATACCAAGCTCTAGGGGTATGTATGAGTCCATATAGGGATTTATTATGTTTTTAAACAAGATTAGTATATTTTATATCCTCAAAACCAGGGGGTTGATCTATAAAGACTTCCTCCTGTACATATCCATTTTTGAATGCGAACCTCACATCCATTTGATAATGTTTGATGTTAAAGAATGTTGCAAAGGATAAAAGAATACAAATAGATTCATGTATTTCTACAGGAGCATAAGTTTTTTCCTAGTCTATGCCTTCTTCTTGGTTATATCCTTTGACAACTAATCTTATATTTTTTCTTACAATAACTCCATTTTCATCACATTTATTTCCAAAAACACATTTTACTTTAATAACATAAGTTCTCTTATGTTTTTTCATCCAAGGTCCAAACTTGATTCCTTACGAATTTGTTGAGTTCATCTTGCATGGCCTTTATCCAATCTTCATCACCCAATGATTCAAAAGAAAGTATTTGGTTCAAATTGCGAATAAAAAGAAACATGTTCAACTTAATTACTTAAATAAATTTTAGTTCTCACTGACTGATTAACATTTCCAATGATATTACCACTAGAATGATTCCTAGTTAACAATTGTATTATATTTCAAAAATCATGTTCATAAACATAGGGTAGAAAATATTCACGAGTAAATATCTCAGAAATGCCTTCTGGAACATTTTACTTGACAAAAGGATCTTCTATAAATGTTTGGTGGTCATTTTTAGAAAATATATTAGAAATATGTTCTGGTTGTTTAAAAACAAAAGGATTAGTTTCATCGAATTTAACATGTACTATTTCTTCCCCAGTGCAAGTGCATTTATTAGGAAATTTATATGCCTTAGAGTTAGTAGAGTAGGATAAAAAAATTCTTTCAATGGATTTGGGTGAAAATTTGTGTAAGTTATTTTAGTATTAAAGATGAATACTTGGAAAACAAAATCATTGAATTACGAAACTTTTGGTTTTTAGACAGTGCATAACTCATAAAGAGTTTCATTAAAAATTGGTCTTATTAAATCATGATTTATAGTATAACAAGTTTTACTTACAGATTCAGCCCAAAAGTGTTTATCTATAGAATATTTACTCAACATGGTCTTAGTCATCTCTTGAATTATATGATTTCTTCTTTTTACAACACCATTTTGTTGAGGAGTTCTTGGAGCTGAAAAGTGATGAGTAATACGTTTCTTGCTACAAAAGTTTTAAAGTCAGAATTTTCAAATTCTCCACCATGATTATTATGAATAGTTATCAATGGTAGATTTTTCTAGTTTTTAACTTGATATATAATGTTTTTAAAATAATAAAGAGCTTCATATTTCTTTGCAAGAAAATAGACTCAAGTAAATATAGTGTAGTAACAAGAACAAACACTTAGTATTTTTATCCAATACATCCAGTTTGTTTTGGACCAAATAAGTCCATATGCACTAACGACAAGGCATTAGAATTTGTAACTCCACTTATAGATTTAATGCTAGATTTACATTTCTTTATATATTGACATGGTTCATAGACTTTTTAAGAATCAAACGTAGGATCTGGTAGGTCCTTAACAAGTCCTTTCTAGAAAATATTTCTAAGATACCTTAAGTTAATGTGTCCTAGTCATCTATGCCAAAGTCATGATTAATATTCAAATGTACTTAGGAAAGGTAGATCTTTAATTCTAAGGTCTTCTAGATTTAAGGTGTACACATTCTCATGCCGAAGGGAAGAAATAATATACTCATTCTTGGAATTGGGAACTAAACATTTATCATTTCTAAAATTCACAAGGCAACCTTCAACACATAATTGACTTATGCTAATGAAGTTGTGATTAAGGCCTTTTACAAAAAGATTATTTGAAATAATATCTTTTCCAAAAGAATAATGTTACATATACTGAAAATTTCTCCATGAGAGTTATCCCCAAAAGTTACTTTTCCACCTTTAGTATTTAAAATGTTTTTGAAATAGTCTTTGTTACTAGTCATGTACCCGGAACATCCAATATCATTAAATAATATGTTGTTGGTACATCCTACATTATTCTTAAAAATAAAGAGGTAGGTTTTCGGAATTCAAACTTTCTTGGATCCAGAATAATTACACAATAAAATCTTGGGTATTCACATTTTTTTTAAAAAATTAAGCTTTATGAAACACAGTGGATTGATTTTTACTTAAAGAACAGTTCTTCTTCTAATGCCCCCACTATGACATTTATTTCAAAAGGGGGCTCTTGGAGGAACAAAATAATTGTTTCTAAAAATTAGTTATTCATTAGAATAACCTAATCCTTGATTGTTACCATGAGGTCGAATATGAGAATACATCTTATCAAAATTTTCCTTACAAGAAGTAAAATTTGTATGATGTTTCTGTAAGGAACATATTTCATATTTTAGTCTCTTGAAAAAAAAAACCATATCTTATAGAATAATATATTTAGATTTATGTTTATTCTCTAAAGTATATTTTTCCAAAATCAGATTTTTAAGAACATTAGAATGTTTATTCTTCTCAGAATTAACTTCCTAAAGTTTCCTATAAAGATTTTCTAAAACTAGAGATTTATTATCAAGATATTTGGTATGATCTGAAATTTATTTTGTTAAAATAAACTCTCTAGAATTTTCTTTTTCAAGTTTCGTAGATCATTACAATTTCTTATCTCAAGAAAATTAGAAAATCTAGAAATATCCTCATAGAAGGACAAATCATTATTGTTGTCTGATGAAGTGTATTCTTCATCTAAAGAAAAAAATTTGTCAGGAAAAATTTAACATAAATACATATTGGATAGGGATTCAATAGTTCATACCTTAGCCACAAGACTAAGATTTTGAAAAGGATATCGGGCTACTAAACCAGTATTTTTTTGCTAAGAAGATTCATGTTATAAATAATCGTTAAAATAATCTCAATCACATTCACTCCAACTTTCATTGGCTTCAAGACTTCCTTATGCTTTGATTTAATGAAATTATTCTTGTCCCATTCAGAATTCATGTCATTATTCTCTCTGTTCTTATGTAAGGGACAATTAGGTCTAATATGGCTAGTTCTTTGACATTCATAACAAGTCACTTCTCTATCATTCTTATCTTTTCCATATTTCTTCATGTATAATAATGAAAGTTATTATGTTCAACAATCGTGTTCATTCTCTGAGAAGGAGTTTCAAACTCATTTTATGAATCTTCACTTTCACTAGATAAAAACTTAATAACAAATTTCACAAATTTAGATCTTGTAACTCTCTCAGGAGTCTTGGATTTCATATTATTTGATGTAGTTGTAAAAGCAACACCTTTATTTCCATTCTTCTTCTTAATATGGTCAACATCTCTTTTCATTATGGTTTCATGTTGATGAAGAGTTCCAAATAGCACATCAACAGAAATATGAGTAAAATTCCTATTATCTTCTATACCTTTCCTATTGGATTCCAATTCATTAGGCGCGATGTCTATAATATTGTCTATAAGAATCTCATCATATAATACTTTTTCACCCATTGATTGTATGCTTTTTGGAAATAGTCATGAATCCTTGTTGAACCTTATATATGGGTTCTCTGTACGGAAAATAGAAACCATGATATTCTTCTCATAACATGGCTCTTCAAGTTTCAATGACTTTAGAAGTTCCAAAGTGGGGTACTTCAAGATTCTTCCAAATTCTATTTGCGACTTCAATGGATGAAATTTGGATATATATATTCCTAGTCATGCAACAAAGAAAAGTATTATGTACCTTAATGTTCAGTTGGTATCCCACCTTTTCTGGATTAGTGATGGTTCTATGTTCCTTATATGGATCTTATAATCTTTAGTTAACAAAATGTAGATGTCTACACCTATGTTTATCACGAAGGTCTTAATTATATCTCTCTAGTACTCATAGTCATTTCCATCTAAAATTGGTGTTATAGTTGGATTAAGATGGTCTAGAGATCCAACATGAATGCATTCCATAGAAAATGAATATTTCTTTCCACAAAACTTGTTAAAAGTAAAAAAAAATTAAATAAGGATTAAAAAATATGAAGGAGTTAATAATAATTAAAACATGAGAAACAAAACTTATATGTGAATATTATTATTTTAGAGACCTTCCTATGATACCATTTTTAGGATCAAATATGTATAATGAGATGCTAAAATACAAGAGGGGGTGAATTATAAACATTAAAAATTTTGTAGGAACCTTGAAAGTTGATATAAAACATTCTTAAGGAACGTTTCTAAAACTTAAGAAAATTGTTTCTTAAGGTTAGATTTTAACTTTTGGAAAATTTATTATAACAATGTTGAACAATTATTCGCAAATCCTCTTATATAATTTTTTTTGAATTTACTACCTTAATATAAAAACATACAAAATATTTTTTTAAAGGGAATATTCAAACTTAAAGCATATAGAATCTTTAATAAAATAAATTTAATGGAATTAAAAAGTATAAGAATATTATAGTATAAAACTTTAAGAATGTTAAAAAAGAAACGGAATAAAAACAACTTGAAAAAGAAAAAAAGTTTCAATATGATTTTTTTAACCCAAAGAGAAGTGTATCCAACAACCTTGGATAAAAGTTCCTTGATCTATACTTTCATGAATTCCTATTTAACTCAAACCCAAGTAGGCCCTCAATCGGAGGATCGATTTCAGTCTTGCTATCCTCACAAGCCCTCGATTTAGAAGGAAATCGAATCCTCTGTCTTTGAAATAACGAAGCTCATGATCCACATGATCGGATTCTAGACAAAGCAAGTCCAAAAAAGTGGTTCATGCCCGAAGAAGTTGTTCACGACATCCACACGAAGCACTGAGAGTTGTAAGAGCCTCCCTCTCTTGAAATCACCTCACAAATTTTTCACATTCATTAAATTCATACCTGAAGTTCACTTAGTCATATTTGGTACATTGATCATTAAAATGATCACATATTTATAAGGAAAACATCTCAATGTTCGACTCCATTCTAATGGTGATATTTTCCATAAATTTCAGAGGGACTTCGACACGTGTCAAACAAACAACGGTTAGTTTGTAACATATTGTACAACATTTTTTCATGTATAAGAAATAGTGTTATGTTTAAGGTAAATGTTAAGTATAAGAAAAACTAGAATCCAATAATATTGGAATGATACATTAAACAACTCTAACAATATAATGAAGATAGATTCTTATGAAAATGAAAATCTAATTGAGAAAACAATATAACTATCATGGGGTACCAGTTATCATAAAAATGGTATGACATTTGTATCAGTATTAGTATCATAAAAATTGTGTGAAATTTGTACCAGAATTGGTATCATATAAATGTTATAAAACTTGTACAGGAATCAATATCATGAAAAACAGTATGACATTTGTACCATAATCGATATCATAAAAATCAATATGAAACTCGTACCAGAATTGGTATTATGAAAATCAATAAGACATTTGTACTGTAATCATTATCATGAAAATTGATATGACATTTGTACCAGTATCGGTCTTAGGAAAATAGTTTGACATTTTTACCATAATGAAAAATATGTGAGTAAAAATAATGATAAATATATAAGTAAATTTAATGACAAATTTGTAGGCAACTGTAATGAGAATTCTATAAGTATAACAATATGAAAAATTAGGAACTTAAGAAAAGGGTTTTTTGTGATTTTCAAAACATAAGACCATAAGGAATGGATAAGTCATAAGAGAACATTATTGACTCAATAGGGTAGTAGTTCATGATGGGGTGTGTTCAAGAAGTTTTAGAAAAAATTTATGTTATAATATGAGGTACATTTGTTATTGATTACAAAATTATCTCAACTATGTTTAATATATGCGTATCTCACTTAATTATATCTTCATGATTAGTTTAGGATATATTTTTTTATATTTAACTAAATATTTATTCTATGATAATTTAGAATATTATTTGGGTTAGGGTAGAATATGTAATTAAAAATGAATTTCCCATTATTATTAGTGTTGTGGAAATATTATAGGTATTTTTTCTATTAGAGATAATCACATATGATCTCATATTTATATCAAATTATATGGTAAGGATTAAGGATTATATTGACTATTATGGATATATAATATATTTTAACTTACACTATTGGTGTGTTCACTTCTTTTAGTGAGAGTGTAATATTTATATTAGACTCTAAATAAAATTAATTAAGAACCATAGATATTGGAAAAACCAACTAGAAGGGTAAATCTGTGAATTTTTTGATACATTGCGTACTCATTTTTTGTAGTGGTAGAGGATTATTTCATAGATATATCTCCTATTGATTTTTTCATACTACCATGAGAGATAGAGATCCATGGATTTGATGATTTAATTTTTACCTAAAAGAAATATGGTATCTTATCCATCATGTTACATTGAATTTGTAGAGATATGGGAATTAAAGAATCCACTATAATTTTTATAGGGGGATTATTTATTCATAAATTTGTGTCAACTTGGTTAGTGATTATTATTTTTTCAAATAATGATATTAGTCTAATATATATAAAAATTGATTAAAAAAATGTAAACTAGGTGACTATAAAGAAAAAGAACCATTTAACCCACATAGATGATATTTATGGTCAATTAAATGAATATAAGATGTTTTTGAAGGTTGAATTAAAATGATGGTAGCACGAGTTGAGAGTGAAGAGTGAATAAATTCTTAGTATAACATTTAAGATTAAGTATGCACAATATATGTATTGTCGGTAATGTTGTTCAGGGCTATTAAATCTCTTAACAGATTTATATCCCTAGTTAATAAAATATTATGTAAACACCTTAACATGTTTATAGTGGTTTCCTGGGATTTTATATATTTTTTTAAATTTTTTAGAAGGAAGTGAATAAAATATAATTAATAATCATCCTAGAGATTTTTTGAAAACATTAGAAAAAAAGAAATTTTTTGAAATTCCAATTTTGTATTTATGTTGTACGTTTTTTTGGAAACATTTTATCATCCAATGGAATTTCTATTGATATTGATAAAGCAGAACCAAATATGTCTTTGGAGATGTCTATGTATATTTGTAAGAATCCCAAATTATCTCAAGATACAAATAATTTATATAATAAAAATAATTATATGAAACATGGCTTAGAAATAATGAATCATCTTCATGTTTTTATTAGATGATGAAATGACATATTTGGTCCAACGTTTTGGTTGTATTAGTTTCATAAGATTATGAAGTATATTTTCTCCCAGAATGATTTAAACATGAAATTAGGAAGATGGGTTGGGTATCTATAGAATTTTATCTTTGAAATGGATTATACACTAGGAAAGGGTAGCATTGTAGTGCATTCCTTGATTAAGAGGACTCCAATGGTAAATGAATTATAAGATAAATAATAGGTGATGAGTTTGATGGTAAATATGTATCTGGAGGATCAAGAGAATGGATAATATAAGGTTTCATATTATATTTATGTAACTTCTCTGCCTTTGGATTTTTTTAATTGAGGTACAAAAAGTATATATTGAATGTAAGAAGATATTTGATACCATAATTGGTGGGAAAAAAATTTAATATTGGTATTTAATGGATTGAAATATAATTTTACTAAATAGTATGGTGGTTCCATAAATATTATGGGAAAATGTTATTGAATAATTTCTTAACTCTGGATGGAAGATTCAAATTATGATAATGAAAATACATCATCGAATTAGATGATAATTTCTGGTGGAAATTAATGAGGAAACCCATTATAGGGTATTATACCATAATATTTGATTTCTTAGTAGTTCATGTTTGATCATATAAGAACCAGATATTTTAATATAAATTTCCTAGTAATATAATTGAATTTTAAATTTCTTTTTTATACACAATAACCAATCTAAATGAACTGTGTTATACTATTGAATGGTTGTTATTTACTATAACAGTTATCACCTAGACATAAGATATATGAGAATGAATAAGACTAATTAAATTATAAAAATTTATTTTTTAAATATGTTTTATATTAATTGATAATTTTTAAATCTATTAGAGATTAAAATAAAATCCCATGAAGGTTAAAAAAGGGATGTTTTTTCAAAAAAGCAATATTTTTCGGGACATAAGGTTTTTTTATTTTAATAAATTATATTAATCTTTATTGATGAATTAATTTTTTATATTTAAATATTATACATTCAATTAAATAATTTAATATTCGATTGATATGTTTTAATATCCTTGGTATGAAATTAAACATAGTTTTATTCTTAAAAAATCATTTTTCTTAAAATGGGGTTTCATTTAATATTGTGAGCTCATTTTATCATTAAATTAGTATAAAAATTGAAATAAAATTTTATAAAATGGATTCCATATTTTGATTTATAACATCAAATTATTTTTCATGAGGACACTTTCATTTTTTCTCATAATGAATTGTAATAATATAAAAAATTTGTTTCCAAGGTTATGGTTAAAATGTGATTATTTGGGGGGGGAGGTTAAACCTAGAGATAAGTGTAACATAAAAATATAAAAATGACCAATTTTTATTTTATATTGGTATTTCAATCCTATATTACCATTATTTTACAATACTGTAAATTTATAATCATTTTTCTTGAGTAAGACATTAATAAATGTAAATCTTTTGTAAAATTCCATGTGTGTCCTATTCATTCCTTATAAAATGACACAAACTTTCTTATATTCATACAAAATATATACCCACTTATATTGTTCAATACCTAGAAATTTTATTTCCATGAAACAGTCCCCAGATCCTAGTAGTTGTAGTTTAATCATAATTACTTCCTTTCTAGACATTAGGTGTAAGCCAAAGGATGTTTCTCAATGAAGAGGTAAAACTGTAAACTAGGAACAATAAATTTAATCTCTTTATACAAATTATTTAAAATTATTTTACCCTTAAAAATGAATATTAAATTATCATAAATATACTAAAATTTATTATGATGATTTAACATCCATTTTTCACATCCTTCCTATCAAATGGGAAATGAAAGTATCGCTTGTGCATACGTGTAGACATCCGCCTCCACCAAGTGATATGATCCATTTTCAATCACCATATTTCATGTTTTTTATCATGATAGATTTAATATTAATATATTATATGTATGAAATAATTATGATTCTTTAATTATATGATATTATCTTCCTTCATAAATTTCAATCTATTTGAAAAAGACAAGGTGGATTGTACCTACGTGTGGACAACCACAAATAGGAAGTGATGTGATAAGTTATTGATTTATAATTTAAATGGTTGTAAATAAGGTTATATTTAATGAATATATATTATATTATATAATATTTTTATTATTCTATAATGTGGAATTAAATTTTACCTTTCTTTTGTTTCAACCAATGAAAAATGGAAACAACAAGTTTGTGTATGAAATATAGTCTCTATAATGTGATGTAATTCAGTTTTCATCCCCACATTATAGGAATAATAATAAATGTTTATATGATTAAAAATATGAATCTTTTATCATTATTATGTTTATAAATAAGTTAAACCATGATTATGGTGAATTTATTAGAAAAACTGAGCCGAAAAATGCAAGTAAAACCGACCAAATTTCACCTCAAAATCTGTTGTAAGGAAATTTTTTTATTAAAAATAAAATTTTAAATTAAAAATACATTGTTAATAAATTGTTATATACAAATAATGTCCTATAAAATATGTATAATAAATAAATATTTATGATACAATATATTTGAACATCTATGATGAAATATGGAACTTTAGGTAATGATTTATGTAATAATTTCATTGCTTTTAGGGATTTTTATTATAAATTTACATTTTGGGAAACGACATGGATCATATAATTTAAAAATAATTTATTTTACGCTAATATATAAATTCATATAATTATAATTAATCATTAAAAATTACTTATCGTTTTCACATGAAATGATCATATATTTTTAATAGAAAGTAAGCCTTATTTCTTATTTGGTCTTAGATCTTTTTCTTCCCTGTGCATGATCATCATATATTTTTATGTATGTTTTTCTCTTTAAATAATTTTCTATAGGTGATTTTTATTTTGAGTTAATTTATTTAAATTTTTTTATAATTAATAGATATACTTGCATATAAAATAGTGGATGTCCTTACCTTGAATCGTATTGGTGTTTCCTTCACAGGAACAACACTACGACTCTGTGAGATCTTATGATGGATTTTATTCAATCAAATAGGTTAATTTTGAACTTAGGGAATCATTCAATACAGATAGGGAATTATGCTTCAAGTATGTTTTATACAAATCATCAGATGGAAAATTACCAACTCTAGACAACCTAGATATTATAGGGGTATCGTAGAACATTTATAGTAAAAATTTTGGGAATATTCTCCACATATGAAATCCATGGAATACATCCACCCATGGATGATCTAAATAGGTGAATTTTTTTAAATAAATTATAAGGAAATTTTTTTAGTGGTCAAATACCCTAATTCTCTCTAAAAAAAGTTTATATTTGTAAAAATTTCATATTCATGGTCACATTATATACTCAAAGGGTGATAAGACCTAGTTTAATAATGATGATAAATCTAGGAGAACACATTATTGGGAAAACAAAAATTTTATGTTAATTATGATCGATAGTGGTTTAATTTAAAAGGTTTTAGTAAGTAAAGGAAATCATAACACAACTTAAAAAATTGGGGGGATATATCAGAAACTAAGAGGTTAAATAATCTCGAAATGGGTATCAATTTCATTCCCTTCAATCATAATAGAGTCATGGATTAGATATGGGCTATAAATAATGGTTTCATATGGTTTTTTGGAATAAAAAAAATCTCAATGATCCTGTGTGTTTTATAGGTATCCCATTAAATATGTAAAATTGTACTATAAATGTAGAATTGGTATTTTATATTTGGATTCTAGTTGAGGAAAATATGGAATAAAATCCCCTTGATGTGATAAATTTCACAACCTATAAAAAAAATTAATGTGGATTATGTGTACATACCAATTTTTTTATGTATTTAGAATTGATGTGTATTCAATTGTGGATTGTAGAGGGGTCTAAAAACTTCTTAAATCAATGTCTGATTTTATTGATTGGTATAAAGTTAACAGTAATAAAAGGAAAAAGATATGTACATGTAAAAAGTTAATCCCTCAAAGAATATTGAGAATAATAAATTGGTTAATGTAAAATAAGACTACATTGATGTCTTAGAATATATTTCCAGGAATTCATGGGATCTTCTTATCAACGAAGAAGATAAGATGAAAACTCAAACTAAGACACCAATATGATAGAAAAAATTATGTATTCCTAATAAATATGATGTGGAATGAAGTTATTCAGAGGTTAGAGACCACTCTATCAGTTATTCAGGATAATTCCAATAAAATTTGTAATATTCATATCTATCTTTAATATTTATTTGATTTTGGAATATCTAGTGATTAAATGGTTGTTTCCAACTATCAATCTATCAAGTCTGAATTAGATCATTATACTCATGATAGAAGTGTGATTGATGGAATACATACACTAAAATGTTTCCATAATTTTGGGAATTTTGATAGAATTATTCCTACTAAATTTGAAAAATATTCTTTTAGTTGAAATCAGGATACATAAATTATAATTGATCAAGAGAGTATGATAAAAATGTTTAGAGGAAATCATTTTTTGTAGATGAACACTGCTATGCTATTGTTAGTAAATCTAAAATGAAACTGAACAATGCATTGGTCATGCTACTAACACTACTAATTTTATAGAACCTTATTTAAAGGATAATCAGAATATCATTATTATAGATTACAAATGTTCTCCTAGAGCATTGGATACTGATCTCATTCGAAAATAGATGGATCATGTGAATAAATTGTGGGATGATGTTAAAAAATAATACAACATCAAAGGTGGATTTTAATACCAATAATGATTCAATATCAGTTTTTATTCATAAGGAAACATATAACAATGGAATCCCTTATTTTTATTATAAAAATATATATTACATGGTGAAAAATAGAGGATCTTTTTTTTGTTTCATTACATGGAAAATGGTAAATAATACATTAAAACATTAAACATCATTTTAAATACTCTTGAAAAAAATTTATGGGCTAAACCTATGTAATATATACTAAATCTCTTAATGAGGGGATATATATCAAAGGAATTGGGTGAGCATGAATTCGAGTAAGGGAAAAATAATTGAGACATATAACATGTGATCTTGAGACATATCAATAAGAACAGAAGGCATAACAATAAGTCTTGATAAAGTGGAATATAATAATAAAAAGAACATGAATAATAACATGTAAATATAGATACAATATTTAAATGATAGATTCATAATCATATCGTCATTGTTTATCATGAAGCTGCCATTAATTAAAATTTTGAAGGTTATTCCCCAATGTATCATAAAACATGTAATATATTGAGACTAATTTTTTTACCCAAAGCATTTGAGATATATTAATGTTAACCCATTATATGTATTAATATCCTGTGAGAAAAATAATAAATTAGTTCATTAATAATCCTTGGAGAATAAAGAACAATTTTATTTTAAAAAATATTGTCATATAAAAAGCTTAAAGAAAAGATCATTACATAATTTTTTACCCATGAAAGGGAATGTGGGGTTCATATATGTAAATAAAAGAATAAAAAAAGTGGTTTTTAAATCTATTTGAATACTAAATGAAAACAATAGAGGTTTGGGTATTCAAAAAAAAGTAATAGAGAATTTCTCATTTGAAAGAGGATAATTTGAGAAGAAAATGTTATTTCATGATGGGTATAAAGCATGGTTTTATAAAATTAATAAAAATGAGAGGATAAAGGTCAGATATTCATAAAATATTTGTATTATAGTAATAGGGTAATATAATGTGAAAAAAGTTAATTTTATTATCTATTAGATGACTACCCACAAAAATGAGTCTTGAATGGAAAATTGAATTGACGATTTCCCTCACCTTGAAAAGTTGTTCCTAAAATGTGAGAATGGATCATTGGGAGATTTAAGAAAACCTTAGGGGTAATCATTGGGAGGAAAAAAACTAAAACATTGGGGAGGATGTATCAGGAGTGAATAGAAATGGAGAAATTGGTGGGTATTTCTAATAGAAATTGAGGAATTGTTTAATAATTTCTAAATGTAGGAATTAGAAAACATGGTTGTGGAAAATAAAAAACCATTGGCTTAAACAAGGGTTTTTTCTCTTGATTTTGGAAATTTGGGTAAAATTTTAGGTTAATTTAATCCCCTAGAATGGAAAAACATTATTTACTACTTCTTTAGTCATGGAAAAGTAAATATTCCATAATGTAATATTTTTAAAAAACATGTTTTCCTTTTTTGACTTTGGAAAGTCACATAGGGATTTATAAAATATAAAAACCACAATTAAAATAATTAATATTTATAAAATAACATATTTTAGGCTATGAATTCTGTTTAATAATTTATTACATCATTATGAAAAAAACATGATATCATAAAATATACCAAAATCCTAAAACTCTATTTTTTACTATTTACGAGAAAAATAAAGGATTATTGAAAGTAATCATAAATTCTCCCTAAAACAATTTAGATGTGATTATTTAAAAAATGAGGTTTATTTTTATAGAATAAATTTCCAAATATGAAAATTTTAACTTTTAAAAATAAAAATATTTACATATTTTATAATAGAATTTTTTAAGGCATAGTTAGATTTCTGAAACCTATATAGTATTTCCTACGACATTATAATTTTTTTATCATCTATTAATTAAATAAAAGTGTTTTAATTTATTATTTAATTTAAAAATAATATTATTAATACCTTTTTCTATTCTAAAAATTGAAAATATTTTCTATAAAAAACAATTATGTTTTATTTTTTTCTAAAAACCAAATTATCAAATTAATCTCAATTAAACAAAAACATAGTTAAGAATAATATTCTTAAGAAGAATTTATAAAATAAAATTTTTATTTATACAAATTAAATTAAACTTTATGAAATTATGGTCTCAGAATGTAACCTTTTATTATATCCGCATTAGCCTTAAGGGTATGGTGTGTGATGGTGGTAATTTTGTGGGGTGCCTCGACTAACATCGATCAAGTTGTAATTTCGACTAACTTGAAATTCAGCCATATGATATTTATTTCAAGATTAAAATTTTGAATCTTGACTTGGGCTTGGTCAGGGGAGAACCCCATTGATGACACCACCCTCTTAGGTTCTAACAAATGGGTTGGAAACGACATGACACTACTAGTTGAGGCCATCGATTCTCCTTTCTTTATCAATTATCCATTGTCATTAATATTTATAAACACTAATAATTATGGTAAAATTATCAACTAGCATTATAGTTTCCAATGGTCATATTGACCAATAATTATATAGCGGTTGAATACTAATGGTTATAGTTCCCTTTTACTTGATAAATACCACATCATTCTTTGAATCCAAATTATCTATAGTTTATATTAAGAATATATTTTCATTTTCATAAGATTTTTATTGGTTTAATAATAGTTCATTTTTTTTACAGTGTTTTATATGGGAGTGTTGATTCATGTATATTGGGTATGATCCATACTTGCCCATTTTAGCATCTTTATTTTCTATTATTTGTACTTTTGTAATATTTGGCATTTTAATTGTTTTCATATCTAAAAAATGTAATGATCATTGTTAAAGATATAAATTTTTTTTGTTTTTTATTTATTTTATAGAAGTATGGTATTATATAGAATGTCACAAAAAATTATTCAGGAAAAAATATCATTTAGAAAGTATGGGTTGTTACATTCTTCACCCTTAAGAAATGTTATCCCCTAAATGTCAACTCATTTTCATTCTTGAGAAAACATGAGTGTATTTCTATCTCATTGCCTCCTCTGGTTCCCACATTGATTATCCATATTAAGGGCTCTTATAGAACACTTTGATGAGGTGGGCAGTGTTGTTACGTAGAACCAAGTCTCTATGGACCATGATCTCCACCGGCTTCTCCTCAAAATAGAGGTCATGTTCTAGTTGTACATCATTTGTATTTAGAACATGTGAGGTATTAGGGATGTACATTATCAAGAGATATATGTGGAGTATATTAGAAACTTGAGAGATATTATTTGGGAGTGGTATAAAATGTAATACTAATACTATGAAATCAAGGATTTCAAAGGGGAAAATGTACCTTTGGCTATGATTCCTTTTATTTCCAAACCTAAAGGCTCTCTTATATGGTGATCTCTAAAGTATAACTTTGTACCCAACGTCTAAGTTCATTTCTCTTTGAAAATTGTCATCATATCTCCTCTACCAAAAATGATAAGCCTTTATATGTTATTAGATGACATAATCTGTTTCTATCATCTCTTGCACTAGACCAGGACCAAGTAATTTCCTCCCACCAACTTCATCCCATAAATTAGGAGTTCTACATCACTGTCCATTTAGAGATTCATATGGGTCCATTTGAAAAAACTAGTAGAATTTTTTTTGTTTGATAAGTCCACTATTTCAAGGGGTTGTTACCATGTACATTTAAATTCCATTGACCATGTTTTCAACATGTCATTGAATGTATGAATTTACCTTTCAAATTGGCTATCAGTTTGGGGGTGATAGGCTATAATAAAATTCATTTCAGTATTCAGATCATGTTGAAGAATTTTCTAGAATTTATATGGGAACTTTAGATCTTGGTCACAAATAATAGAAAGTGGGACCCCATTCCACCTCTCCAATTTACATAAATATTTTCATGTTGGTCAAGAGATAAATATTCCAGAATAGTTATGAAATGGGATGTCTTGGTGAGACTGTCGACTATAACCCACGCTACATTATTTCCATTGTATTTTCTTAGGAGACCATTGATAAAGTCCATAGTGATATTTCCCCACTTCTATGTTGGTTTGGGTAGTGGTTTCGATACCCCTTTTTTAGTTTTCATTAATCCTTCACCTGCCCACAAACCAAGCACCCTATAGTGTATTCAGAAATCCCTTTTTTTATATTATCCCACTAATATTGACCATGAAGGTACTTATAAATTTTTATGCTTATAGGATCTATAGATAATGTATTTATGTGATATTCAACAATTAAAATCTTCTTTATCTCCTAGATAGATGGGAAACACATCCTTGTATGAAACATTAGTACATCTACTGGATAAATATTGAACTCAAGAAACATTCTATTCTTCACAACATCTATCTTATTTTATAACGATGGATCTTTCCTTTGATATTTCTTGATATCTAATTGTAATTATGATTTATAAATCATTTTGGATATTGATGATGATTTCCATTACCATATGATTCCCATGTCCAATTTTACTGGGTCCTTTATTAATCAATCCCCTTAAATCCCCATCATTAACAACACAACAAGGTATTTCCTACATATTGCATCAGTGACAATTTTTACTCTTCTGGGGTGATAATTAACTAAATAATCATAGTCTATAAGAATTTAAAATCATCTCCTTTTTTAAATTTTCAATTCCTTTTACATGGAAATATACTTCCATCTTTGGTGGTCTGTGTATATATCACATTTCTTCCCATAAAGATAGTGCCCCCATATTTTTAGATATAATAACTATAGCTAACTTCATGTAAAGCATATGATTATTTTTCTCATTAGGAATTATATTTCAATATGTATTAGAAAAAATCGTGTCATTTTCTATGAAGACACAACCAGTCTATTTTAGAGATGTATCTCTATAAATTACGAGAAATTTTTCAAAAGTGGGAAGAGTTATGAAATGTGTAGTAATGAATCTCTTCTTTAGTTCTTGGAAAAATTATTCAGACTCCATTGTCTAGAGGAACATAGCCACTTATTGAGTTACCCTTATTAGTGGTTTATAATTTCATGAAATCCTTTTCATAAAGATCCAATAATATCCTACAAAAATGAACGAAACTATGATCCTTAGTTACCATTGTTGGATGAGGCCACTCCACAAAAACCATAGTCTTTTTAGGGTAACAAATATTCCATCATTGGCTTTAATGTTCCCCATGAATGAAACTTTTACTATCTATAATTAACATTTAATGAATAATAAAAAAACAATCTCCTTCCTTAGAGTCCCAAATATGACCCTTAGATGATCCTCATGATCCTCGAGAATTTTGGAGTATATCATAATTTTATTAAAAAAACTGCAACAATTTATCAGGGTAGTCCTTAAAGACTCTATTAATCAAATCCATAAATATAGAAAGAGAATTATTCAAGATTAAGTTAATAACAATAAAATCATAATGCCCATATCTTTTTTGGAAAATAGTCTTTAGATTATCTTCTTTATTCACCCTCAATTGATGACACTCAAATAAAAGGTAAATCATTTATAATAATTGAGTCCCATTAAACTAGTAAAATAAATCATCAATCATTGGGATAGGGTACTTGTTCTTCACTCTAATCCTCTTATGTTCTCTATAATCAATGCTTAACAATATTGATATATCTTTATTCATCATAAAGAGAACTTGGTCTCCCCATGTAGACACACATGGTCAGACAAGAGCCTTCCCTTAGAGATATATATGTTTTTTCTTTAAATTTTTAACTCTATATTTTCCATTATATACAGGGCCTTCAATATGGTCTGGGATCCAAGTATGAGTTCAATGGATAACTCCTTTTATATGTGTGGAGGAGGTCCATGTAACTATTTAGGAATCAAATCAATGTATTCTTGAATGATAGGACCATTATATTTCTTTAAACATTAATTTTTTCCCCCACTTCCCCAACCAACACCATAAAGAAGTATATGGGAGGTGCTTTAAGAAAAATATTGGGCTGTGATATCTCTCATTTGAAAATGATAGTAGGTTATCCATTCAAGACTACTGATATTTCGTTTATTCTATAGTTTATCTTAGAATTATAATTTGAGAGCCATTCTATCCCTAGTATAGTGTTGAATTCCACCATGGGATTTACTACATGATTTGTGATGAGATTTTACTCACCAAAGTAAATAATTAATTTTACATACACCATTTATTCTAGGATAATTCTTATAAGTGTCTTGACAGATAAATCTACTCCCAGATGTTAAGAGACTGATTCTATATTCTTTAAAAACATGTATTAAATAAATGAATGAATATAACTATAATAAAACAATGTATTTGATAGCTTTGGGAACCCAATGAGGGTGCCTTACAACACACCATTTGGATCATTCACTTCTACTGTAATGATAGAAAATGATTGAACTCTCTCCATTGGCCAATGTTGATGTTGATGGAGGTTCCCCTCTATTATCTACTGATTTTTACATTGATTAGAAATGTTCCCTAGATGTCTACAAATAATGAATTTATATTTTGGATGGGTTTAAATCATGTTACCTTTATCGTTTTTGTTAAAAAGTTGAGGCTTCACCTCACTATGATAATTTTGTGCTATATTGACATATATTTCACACTTGTTTCACTTTCCACTACTAAGAAATCACTCCCCTAAATTCTTCTTCCCATTTTTTTGTGTGGGAATTTGCACATTATTTCCTCCTATTCCAAGATCAAAGATCCTCAATGTGTTTGGATCCATTTTTCTCTTATCCTCATTCAATATATGTGGCCACTATGTCTCTACAAACTCCCATTCAACCTTTATAGAACTTCACACTATCTCCTCATAGCATTCATAATCCCAATTTTCTTGATTCTTATGTAGATGAGGTCTTTTTCCACCAAAGAATCTATAAAAAATTACATTAGGGTCCATAAAAATGCCATAGGTGTATCAAGAATATTCTGAAAAGTTCAGGTCATATCCTTCCACTGATTCATTTTACATATTCTTGAGTTTGATGAATTCCTTCTCTATTTTATTTCTCATCGAATGAAGAAAAAATTATTGAAAAATATTCCCGAGAACCATTCCTAATCCATATCATCGATCTACCTCCTTGTATTCATGTTTTTAATCAGTTTCCGCTACTTATTAGAATCCCCTTATAAACGGTATCCTATTAGGGTAACATCATGTTATTCTAAAAAATGGAGTACATAAATGATCTTTTATTTAGAACATATCCGTTATTCAATAATCAATGGGGTCATATATTTAACGGAAGAAGGTTTTCAATAATTAATAAAGGACTCAATGAAAAGTAGTTCCCATCATGGTGAATCTGGTGTTTCGACATGATTCATGATATTGTTCATAATTCAAGTTAATTGATTTATCTTCCTCTTAAAGTTTCCTATTCCATTACCTATTAGAACACCAATAGTGCATCATCTATTGCAAACATAATTTATGTGGTTACCCATATTTCACACCATTTTTATAAATGAAGAAAAACATAGTGAGAAACTTGTTATATTAATGAATCTTATATTTCTAAAGGGATTTTATGTCTTAAAAAGTCATTCATAAAAATGTTATTATAATCCTCTAATAAAAATTACTTTTTCAATATTTCCATCATAATGGTTAATAAAGAGATTGTGATTAACCAAATATATACCCATGGAGTGTCAAACATGGGATTGATCAAGGCTCGTTATCACACACTAGTTATTTTCCAAGTCTAGACCAAAGTATTGTTTTCAAGTGTTACCCATAGATACATATGTACCCAGGCCACATCCACCTATTTATATCTAGACATGGATTTCATTGATTGGAACCCACTTATTTAATACTCAACAAAATAAGATTATTTCATTGTATATTTATAATTGTTCATATGGTTCACCATAATCTTTTCAGTTAATAATTTCAACAAATAACTAAATCGACATATGATACCAACTATGGAATCCTTCCTTTTTATTATATAACCTATAATTGCATGGTATGGAAAAAATAATATTTTGAAGTTTAGTTTATTTGAAAAATGGTACGCAATATATGAAAATAGAAAACATTCATCCAATTAAACTTTAATGACTCCTCAAGGATTTAACCTAAGTTAAAATGTTCTTTATCTCATAACCTAGGGAAATAAATTAATGGAAAGGTGTGAGCATGAAGCATAGTAAGGGAATAAACTAGCGATATATATAACATTAGATCTTGAGGCTTATCAATAAGTAAAAAATAAATAACAAGGAAAAAGAAATATGAATATCATAATAAAAATAAAATGAATCATAAAATGGAAAGGTGGATACAACATTTAAATGAGGCATTCATAAGAATATCCTCAATATTTATCACCAAGGTTTCATAAATAAAAATTACCAAAGTTATTCGCCAAGTTATAATAAAACACATCATATATAGTGATTAAATTGTTTACAAAATGCATTGTTGATATATTTTGGTTCACCCTAGATAAGTAGTAATTTCATGTGATACACATAATAAATCATTTCATTAATAACCCATGGAGAATAAAAAATGATTTTATTATCAATAATCACGGCATACAAAATACCCTAAATAAATGACTATTACATCATTTTTAACCCGTGAAAGGGAAAGTGGGTTTCATATATGTAAATATATGAAGCAACAAGACATTTTTAAATATAGTTGAATACCCTTTTAAAAGAAAAGAATTTTTGGAATTCAAATAAAAATGAAAAGAGACTCTTCATTTAAAAGAGGAAACTTTTAGATGAAAATTATGTTGCTTGACAGGTATAAAACATGGTTTTAGAAAATGGTAAAATGGAAGGGTAAAAGGGAATCACATTTATAATAAACAATTATTATGGAAAATGGGTTATAAAATTTTTTCAAAAAGTAATTTTCCTATTAATTTTAATGCATACCACAAAAGGATTCCTAAATGTAAATGAGAAGTAAAGATTTATCTTACATTGAAGAGTTATTCCTAAAACATGAGGGTGAATCCTTAAGGGATTGAGGAAACATTGGGTGACTCCTTGGGAGATTGGGAGTGGATGAACATGATGAAATGGGTGGGTATTAATTTGGGAAGTAGAGTAATTGTATAATAATGTCTAAATGTATGTCTTACAAACCTATGTTGCGGAAAATAGAACACCACTTGCCTATACATGGGGTTTGATCAGGGTTTTGGAAATTTGGGACACCGTTTATAATACTTTAATCCTATATAAACGAAAAACATTATTAATTACTCTTCTGGCCTAGAAAAGTAAAAATTCCACAAATAAATGTTTCCAAAAATCAAATTTTCTTTTTTTGACTTTGGAAAGAAACTTATAGTTTTAAAAAATAGAATAAAATATTTTAAAATATATAATATTAATAAAATGACATATTTTAGGCCGTGTATTGTGTTTAATTAATTATTACTACATTATTACATAAATACAATGTCATAAAATATACTGAAACCCAAAAAATGTATTCTTTACTATTCTTGAAAAAATAAAGTATTTCATAAAATTCTCATATTTCACCCTAAACTAATTCTGAAATGATTACTTATGAATTGATGTTTCTTTTTCCATAATTATCTTATAAATATGATAATTTTAACTTTTGAATATAAAAATCCTTTTTTTAAAATAGTTTTATTATGGAAGAATAAAATTACTCACACTTATAAAATATTTCCAAGGCCATTATTAAATTATTTTATCATTTACTAATTAATTTAAATTGTTTTAAATTTCACTTTCATTAAAAAAAATCTATTCATAATACCTTGGTTTATTAAATAAAATTTTTATATACTTTCAAGAAAAAATAATTATGTTTTATTCATGATCAAAAAATAAATTTTCAAATTCATCTCAATTATAAACATATTTAATTAAATAAACTATTCTTAATTAGAATTTATGGAATAAAATTTTTATTTATATAAATGTATTTATTGTTTATATAACTAGGGTCTAGACACATAACCCCTTATTACACCTCTACACACCCAACGTTTAAGGTGTGCAATGGTGGTAGATTTAGGGGGGAGCCTCACCTAACATCGACTGAGTGGTAATATCCACAAACATTAACTTCTAAAAAAGGAGATTTTGTCCTTGATTCACTTGTTGATGACCAAATTAGGCTTGGAAATGGGTTAACCCAAGTGACCATACATCCCTCCCAAATTTTGATAGCCAGGCTTTGAACGATTTGACTCTACTGGTTGAGTCCATCAATTCTCTTTTGTATATCTACTATCCTTCATCATTACTAATTTTAAACACAAATTATAATGGTAAAATTATCATCCTAGGGTGTAGTTTCCGAGGGTCATATTGAACAATTGTAATATCAACCAATGTCCATATAACAGTTGAATCCCAATGGTCAAATGTTATGTTATACCTCATAAATACCACATCATTCATTCACTCAAAATTAAATAAAATTTATCTTAAGGTTATATTTCCATTTTCATAATATGTTGAATTATTTAATAATATTTGGTTTTATTTCTATAATATTTTATATGGGAATGATGATTCAAGTGTACTGGTGAAATCCATACTTTTCCATTTCAAATACTCTAATTTATATTTCTGGTCCACTTGTAATTTTTGGAATTTTAATTAGTTTCATAGCTGACTAATGTAATGATCATTTTTAAAGACACAAATGTTTTTTTGGTTCTAATTAATTATTTATTTGTATGGTATTAATTAATATGTAACAAGCACTAATTCAAGAAAAAAATATCATTTTGAATGTCTGGGTTGTTAAAATGAAACTATTGATAATTTATCCAATATAGATGGTCCACCTATAATATTAACTGGGAAAAAGAACTCACGAGGTAATAAAAGTGGGGATTCCAACCCCAAAACAAATATAAATTAGGACCCTATTTTGGACCATTAATGGTATGTCCATCCATGATACAGGAAAAATCTCTTAGGATATTTATTATGAATCATAAGCTTGATATTTAAGGTATTTTAGATCCTATAATGGTATTTCATACAATAATTTCATCTTCTAAAATAATATGATGTCACGTAGTTGACACAAATTAGTCATCCACTAAAATTAAAAGACTATGGGTCCCAGATCATTATAGTCTAGAAGGGATCTCTATTATCAATTCAACAAAATAGATTATTAAACTCAGTTACAAATTCATAATAACGGAAGAGAATTATCTCTTCATTTATGCATATATAGGATATCAAGAATGAATTTATTTCTGATAGATAATGAAATCCTTGATAATCTTAATCAATGAATATTTGACTCTACATTGATACATTAACGATATTCTCAATATAGATGAAAATTTTAGTATAATTATTACAACTTCTTCATATGGATAATTGTTTTAATGCATGGAATGTAACAACCATTATGAAGTGAAATTTTTTAGGTTTTAAATAAACGTTTTATAGAATAATCCTTAATAAAATGATGGAAAGTAAACTTGATAGATCCTTTGTCAGTGAAGATACCCTTGATTTATGGGACTCTATATCATTCACCACTACTGGATGAAGGAATTAAAACCGTCATCCAATTTTAAGGATCCTTATTAAAAATGATGTGAAGCCACAATTTCTATTGATATTCAATAATTCATTGATATTACACCCCAAATTTCAAAAGATTTTTTAGGACTCCGAGATGACATTAAATTATAAAGATGATTCATTAGCATATATTCTGAAGCATAAAATTCACATAAGGAAGTTGAAATAATGGATCATAAATTACTTCCGTGATCTTGATAAAAACATTGAGTTTCAGGAATCCTCTCGTCATACCATAAATTACTTCTGTGATCTTGATAAAAAAATTGAGTATCTTGAATCCTCTTATCATACCATTCAATATAATAACAACTAAAATTATTTTATCCTATGTTTTGAGTTGGAAAATGTTTTTTCCCATGAACTCAATGTCCTTTTTAAACACACAGATAACATTTATAAATAAATAGTTAAAGTAAAATGGATTATGTATGGTGATAAAAATTACATGGTTTTCAACACTCTTCAAAGAGATATGAAAAGTTATGAAGCCTTTGAAAATACATAATAATGATGAGAAATTCGTTAAAAATAAGAAATGTCTTAATGATGATGTTTTATTAATTAATGGTAATCTATTTAAGGGACCCAATTATAGTTTTAATTTTTTCATGAAAATGTTTTCTATTATTTTCAATCATGAGGACAATGATAGGATCACTACAATTCGTATAGATATTGAGAACAATAAATCCATCCTTGTTCTTAACACAAGATGCTCCCCTAGTCTAAATGGATTCATCAACTTATTATTTTAAACTGTTTAGGAGGTTATTCAATAGGATGTTTTCATACTTGTCTAAAATTTACTCAAAGGTGGTTAACTCACTTAGGGTATCAATTCCCAATTATTTTATCTCATTCAAAAAGTGTAAAATGAAAATGAGATACATATACTTATGATTTTAAATTTATTCAAGATGATATATAATATTATTGGATAAAAAACTTTATAATAGACTTACCTCCATTTAAAAAATGTTTGAATTATCAAATTAGTTGGGATTCATTAAAGGACGAACCACACAATACTATATCATCTATAATTATAACTATGTGAATATTCCCATGAATACTAACATGGGAGGTAACATAACATGGAATCATGATAATAAATATCCTTTGGTATGATTGAATGTGGTTTTATTTTTAAGGTACATTAAAAACATGTTTTTGGTGACACTTTCATAAAATAGTCAAAATTATCATATTTTTATCCCATATTTTTGGTATTATCAATGTCTATCTAGAGGATTAAATTATTTTTTCTAGAGGTATTAGAAAAGGTGACCCTCTCACATCAATTTTTTTATTTATTATGAAAGGCTATCTAATCAAACAGTTACTCACCATGGTGGAGAGTTACAAGTTCCAATCCCTCTAAGCTACCATAGGATTAGTTTCCTATACTAAATTATTTCATACTAAATATATAATTTATTTAAATAAAGGAGAAAATAGAAACATATGAATCATCAAGGATTCTCTTCTTAATTATGAAGACCTTTCAAGTAATAAGATTAGCTGGAAAAAATAATTATTTTTACATTAGAATGAATATCCCTACATTAAGAAACGTGAGATTTATCAGTGAGATAATAATTAGATAAGACATTATTTCATTCATTTATCAAAACATACCATTTTTAGGGGGAAACCTCATAATTGTTACTTCACTCCTATTTTAGTTCAGATCAGATGTTAGTTTTAATCTAGGAAAGGTAAGTCTTTATTAATAGATGGTAGGATCTATCTTGTGAATGATTTCATTGTCACCAAATTCATTTATTTTTTCATGGTATAATTTTTTTTATTCCCCCATCAATAATATCAATATATCCCTAAAAATATTTTTTTGGAGATTACTTCAAAGAGAGATTATTACTATCCCATGGATGTAGTTTTTTCATCCCATTAATCATGGGTGACTTGGAATTAAAATACATTGCAACATTAATCAATCTATAGAAGAAAATGTTATATAGTGGATTATTAATGGGATTCTAGAGTCACTTATTTTCTTGAGATATTTATTTTAGGGTATACCTAATTCCTGAAATATAAATTACACGTATTCATCCTTCTGTAATATGATCAAGGCATCCTTTTCCAAAATTTTAGCGCACATCCACTCATTAGTTAACATGAATTTTTCTCTAAATTTTTTATTACACAACTGGTTAGGTATGCCATCTATTGTTCTCAGAAATACTAATGATTAATCTATGGATAAAATTGATTCAATTAAATATAAACATGATAATCCCCTAGACATGATCCCAACCGAAATCAAAGAAGTTGTATCCAATTATAATTTCATCGAATGGGATGATATTCTCCTGTGGGAACCATAATTCAATGGGGGACTCAATTCAAAAATCTATTATATTGATGATACATATATTAATTGGAAAACATGGCTTAGAAAATTTTATAAAATCTAGATATCACCATCCAAATTAAACTTCACACATAGGTTGGTTCACTCAATGATTCTGGTTGACCACTTTCAATCAGAGAGAATTTATTTATGATCAAGGTGTATTCATTGAAATCCACATATGTACGATATTAATCATCAATTTATTAGTTGTTATAATGCTAAAAAAAATATGTAATTTTGTGTCTGATCAATTTGAAGTGAATATTTCGTAGATAACTACCATATATTATCACTCTAATGATTTCATAAATCTCCCTCCCTCATTAAAGCTACTCAACCTAATTCTTGTGGATGATACTAAATTTATCCATGTCATATGGGCATTCCAAAACAAATTGATTCATGATATTGTTCCCTTAAATACCTGATTGATTATTGTTAAAATTTTGGGTGTATTAAAAAATGATAATTCACTTCAAAATGGTCACTAAAAAGACTCCATTTATTATTTTACTGTTCTTAAATGTCTAGGAATCACGATTAATTTCTAACCTCCTTCTAAGTATCCTTATATAATGTGTATCACATCTTTCTTTGGAAGGATTAAATGAAATATGGATGGTTATTCAAAAGGAAATCTAGGAACATATGGCTTTATATGTATCTTCGTATATAATAGTGGTGAACTCATGGAATGCCTCTATGGTCAATTTGAAGATAAATCTCTTAATACTAAAATTACTGTCATGGTTAACCTAGTTGAAATGGAAATCCATAAATTTTGGTCCAATTTATGGTTGGAATGTTACTCCACCACCATTTTTAAATCCACTAGAAATGGGATTATTCAAATATCAATGAATTTAGATTGAAAATGAAAAAACTTCAGCCCAGTTTAATACAATTAGAGAAAAGTTTCCATAGTGGTAAACAGTCACCATGAAACTATGACATGCCTCAACCAACACTACAATCACTTATGTGGTGAGGATACATGGCCCATGGCCTATATTATTCCAAAATGTCATAAAAACTAGGTGAACCCTCAGGTTAGTCCTCCAAATAAGCAACCCAAAACTTTGTTCCTCATAACACATCATGTCTCAACAAATCATCGACGTCCCAAACGGATGCCCAAAAAAATAGTAACTGGTACCTCAGACCCCTTCTTGAAAGAGCCCATTAGCTCAAAACCTGAAGATCAAAGGCACATCAATACCTGTATTCAAATATAAATCAATATCGGTTCATAGCATGATGTCTCATGGAACAATGATCTCGATCCTTCAAAAAATAGTCAGAGACCAATGACCTTAATACGATGAGCGTCACCCCCCAACTGACATACTCAGCACTACCAAATGAAGGTTCCTCACCTTTCAAATGGAATTATATATAAAGAACCCCCAAACAAAATACATACATTTTTGTATCTAAGTCCCATATCCACACAAGTGGTAAAAACCACATCATCAAGGAGTCAACCTTTGTGGACATGATGCCAATTGGCGCTTTGGAAATCATGGCTGAGAAACAATAACCAAAAAAGTACCTAAGCCACACGATGACCAGTACCTCATGTCCCTATTACCATGTCACTCAAATCTTAGGGCCTTTCTATCTAATAGCACAATCAATTCCCTCAACATGATGGCCTTACAACCTAAATCTAATTACTGGGTCATCCAATATTGTGATTATCATCACTCAATTATCTTGTCCAAACCTAACCAGATAACCACGTCACCTCAATATTGATGGACATGTCACCACAATCCCGATTTCCAAGCCTGTCATGACCCCATGGGTCACAATAGTCTATACAAAGCATTGTTTATATATTTATATAATTCAATTCACATTAAATAAGAAATCCACTTAATAATGAATGAAATTTAATACAACTGAATTTTAAAATATAAATATACATAAAAATGAAATCTAATTAAATTGATTAAATAAATTTCAATTGTTCTACTAAATAAAAATAAACAATCATATATTAAATCAAGAATTCTCTATGGCCAAACAACCCAAGGTGTCCGACGATCCCTAACCAAGATTCACACAAGAGAATATGGGTTGGGAACTCCCATCAACATCAAATATTGTCAAAAAATTAATTTAATATCAATAATGAGGGTCTCTCTCAATTATCTAAGGGCACTAAAATCCACATCTACTCAACATTTATGAATACATGTTTAATGGAATGAACCACCTACCTTGGACTCATATATGTAGTCACGTTCAATAATAGCCTCTAAATTAAAGATGTTTGTAAGAAATCAGTTACTCTATCGAACGACCTGAATATAGGGTAAAGTTGAAAAAATTGATTTATCACTCCATGAGGTAATATAAAAGGATTGAAGAGGCATTGTAGAGTGGAGAGTCAATGAGAAGAATCTGAATCTTCAAATATCATGAAGAACAGAGGTCATGTGGATTATTTTGATCAAATAAAAAGAGAGAAGGAAATAATGTAACCCCCATTATTGCAAAAAACCAAAATAGGAAAAAAGAGATAAATTTAAGTTAAAGGGGAGGAGGTAATTTTGGTAAATTAATTATATTTAAGGCCACACAGTTTGCCCAAAAATTTTTCCATACCGTGAAAAAATTATGTACAAGCCTCTATAAAAAACAATAGAGATGGAAACATGGTCATGGACCCCACATGAATGGTTCCCCCAAAACCATGCTCATGGAATGGGGGCCATAATGTTATCAAGAAAAGGCTGAATAGTTTTTTCAAAACCCTAAACCTCAGTATGCCAGTACAAAACAATACTTTGGGCCTCCAATGCTCCCAGAACAAATTATAAACAACTGAGACTTCATATAAACCTTTAAACCCATCCAAAATATGGATATTAGATTGAGGAAACTCTTAGAATTTAGTTCTAATTACCAAAAACGAAATAGTCATACCCACTAAATAAAAAATATAAAAAAGTTAGGTTTTCAACTTGATTCAAAATCTCGTGAGGTTACACATGACATAGGTGGGATTGAACAAGGGTACTACGCTAGCACATATATCTATGTAGAGACCCTGCTAAAAATTCCATGAATGGAAGTATCCACCCTAGATCATGTCAATGGAGTACATTGTATGGTCTATGAACCTCACAACATACTCTGAAACTATCATCCCTCCTTACTTGAGCTCTAGAATCTATTGAATATGAACTGATAACTTGCATGAGGGTTATTACTCATCATATAACAGATGTTGGAAGTCAGTCCATGAGAGTGTTGACTCATTATAAATCGGTGTAACAAGACTCCAACAATGCCCAAAAACTCCATGGAAAGGGCTACCACTCAGCACAACCACTTGATCATCTCATTTCAGAATAGGTATGAAGATATGGATCACCAAATCAATAAAATCATCCACTTCCAAGGGATCCGTCTTACCATAAAACCTTTGAGGCATTAGATGTTGGAACTCTTGAATTGTGCTAAGCCTGCATGCATCCTCTTCCTCCTCTACTGGTATGATCATCTACTCAACTATTGGTGGTACTACTACCTATCCATCTAGATGAATCATCTAATAGTATTAACCCTAAACTGAGTACACTTCGCTCATTATATATTCAACATGATCAGAAATCAATAACCTAGATGGATATCATCTTAGAAGAATCTTCAAAATTTTAATCATGATGTACTATGACCAATTGAGCATATAAATACAATTGGGATTTGACTTAACAAGAACAATAAAAATACTTGATACTATACGATTCATGTACCAATATTCCCAACAACAAATATACTAGTATACAGGGTTGAAAAGAAGGTGGATAGAGTCCTAATGTATGAATAAATCATGCACCAAACCAACACTGAGTTCCCTGGAATGAAAGTCACACTCGATACATCTCAACACTATTTCCCTATATCCCACCTAAATCCCCATAAAAAGACTACTCTAAAAACATTTCCAATGAATAAAACACCTTTGATACAAATCTGGCATGACCTGACCTAATGGGGATTGGTCTAAAACTAGTCCAATCCCCCCTACATAGGCCAGGGGATAAGCACCCAAATCCATAACAAGTCTTGGAGGCCTTTCCATAATTTACCAAACCACACACACACTCTACCATCTCAATGCAGAATTGAATTTGAATAAAAGAAAATGATGAATCATATAGAGTAATAATAATCCATGAAAACTCTATAGGGAATATAAAGATTACGATAGTGTAAACTAAATAGTAAAAGGAAAAAATTCACACCAAACTTGAATTGTGTTCCAACCTAACAAAACTAGAAAGTTAAAATGATGAGAGAGCCCATATCTAAATCTCTAATCCCTAACCACTATAGGGGGTCTAATTAACTAGATATCCCTACGATCCGATGTAATCATGGTTGACCTATCTGTCATCCATAGAGGAAACAAAATGTTCCGGAAAATCCCATGCAGATGTGAGTATATACATACCAAGTAGGATGCCTAAAAGGCTGAATGGGGAGGATTAAGAGAAATGATAGGAATAGGTAGCACAAAAAAATCAAGAGAGTAAAAAAAGTACACTGACATGGATACATATATATATATATATATATATATATTTGTATTCTTAGAAAAAAGACCCCAATGGAGAGATAAATGGGATCTCTATCTCATAGCCCAGCTAGGAAAGAGAACCAACACTTCCAAAAGGCTAAACTAGAATTTCAGGCTATAACAATAGTTTATAACATCAACTCTAGGTATTAAAACAATGGATATAGGTAAAGGCCACCATTTGGGGAATCGTCACTCCTATTAGAATGAAAATATTTCCATGACTCAAAAATGTGGCTACAGACCTATAACCATGATATAAACTATGGCTATAGAACTATTTCCATGGATACCATGGAAGTACACCTATAGCCATGTTTGGAAATTTTGGCTATAGGTAATTAAATTTAAATATATAGACATAGTTTAAAACTATGGAAATAGACTTACAGCCATAGTTTCCACCATTGTAGTAGAGCTATAGCCATACTTTGGCACGTTGGATGTAGTTAATTCAATTAAAATCCATTTTTATGGTTTAAAATAAGGGAACTAGGCTAATATCCATGGTTCAAACCATGGTAATATGTCTAATACCAATGTCTTATTCTATGTCAATAGGATTCATGTTCAAGAAGAAAAAATATATACTACCATAGTTTACAATTGTGGCTACATTATAGTTTCTTGAAAAAAATACCAGGTCTAGATCCAACCACACCCTTCACCCAGCATTACCTCAGGCACCTGGCTAAAAATAACAGGAGGCTAAAGAACATATAAAAAAATACGTAACCAATCCAAGATAATTATTAGTTAGTTTCTTCTAAAAAGGATGTTTCACTTCATATTAGGTCATGAGAATATCTAGAGATGTGTTCGTAAGCCGAAAGGCATTTGAGGAATTATTCCCCTTGATAAGTATCATTTTCTAATGTTATTTTTATCACCCTTATTATTGTTTTTTTTTTAAAATAGAAAATTCAAACATATTTAAGGGATATTTAGTTCATGTGTTTTATTATTAATATGTGTAATTAATACTGTTGGATTGGAAGATCATGCTATGTAATAGAGGCCAATGATATGTTGGTTAAAAAACAAAAACTAGTTATTCATTGAAAAAATACGTATGTATAATGAATAATATATACATATAAAACTTGGAATCCATGGTTGAGGTTGACTGCATTGAATTAAATAATATAATTGGGAGAAATATTCCTATTGTACGCAATATATTTTATGTAATATAAAAATTTATAATGCTCTCAATGTAATTATTATTTTTTAGAATATTATTTAAATGAAAAAACTAATGGATTGCCATTAGTGGTGGATTCTATAATGGATTCTCATAATCCCTATTAGAAATTGGAAGGGTCCTTATTAGTTTTTAAATTCTGGCGTGGGACTCATGAATGTTTAGATAAAGTGGTATTATGTAGTTCTCTTGGATCGTGGTTAAGATACAGAGAATTGGTGTTCTAAATATGAATTTTATATCAAAATTTGAACTTATAATTGGGTACTATGAAGGGAATTTTATATTGAGGTTAATAATGCTATGATTATTCATATTACATGTTATGTTGTGCAGGTAATTGCCTTATTTGAATGTAATATCCAGGAATATTTTAATATATTAGTGTGAAATATAAATGGTACAATCTATAGTGGGAATGAAAATTCCATGTATAAGTTATCTCATAAGACTCATATGTTTCAATTTTACATCATTCAAGAGGTACTCCATATGGTCAAATTTCTAATTTAGACACATAATCAATGGTAGGGTAAGAATGAATTATATTCGCAAAAAAAGGTTGATTTAGGATATTTCTAGTGGGAATCATAGTGATTATATAATTACATAAGAGATATCATATATTTAAATTGGAGGATAAATGATTACTAAAAATATAAATATAGAAATACTAAATTTGGGAGTTCTAAAAATTTCCTCTAAATTTAATTGTTTAAAATCCATGAGGTATTATCGCTATAGGTGTATAAAGTTCAGTAGTGGATGAATGTGAAGAAGAACTTATACACCCATGTTGGTGTAAACCAACCCTTTTTTATTTAATATCAACCCCATAACACTCATGAATGAAATGATTAATTAAAATGAACAATAGTGGAGAGTTCATTAATTCTCTTGTGGTTGTAAACCTGGTGGTCTATGGGTTCTTTCTAAATTTTATTGAAGAAGAAATTTTCATAGTGTTTCAAGTGAAAAACTTGTTGTTGCATGTCCTTCATGTTATCTAGGTTAGGGAGAACCTAGAAAAATAGGTTTTATCCAATTTTAATACATTAACACTTCATATTAGTAATGATTGATTTTATTTTTTCTACTAATCATGGAACAAGATCCTTGGTGAGTGTTCATTTCAAAAATATTCTTATACAGTGATATCTTACTAAGAATTTCCTTCTAATTAGGATATTTTATCCACTGGAAGTGAATGTCTAACATTTTTCAAGGAATTTATTCTTTTATTATATAGTTATATTACACAACCACTTCTGTATTCATGAGAAAATAAATGACATTGTAACATGAAAACTAATGAATTCCCTTCATGTTACTATATAATAACCAGATTACCTTGAATTACAACACAACAATGTTCAATCATTAGTTGTTAAGTATACCGGTTTAATCGAGAACATACCATAGAATAAAATGGGGTAATGGTAAAAAACTAGTGAATCCTATTTATATAATAGCATGGAGTCCTAGTGGAATTAACAATCTGTTGTAGAAATAGACTTGAAATTAGAATTGTTAATATAACTAGTCTATCAAATCTATATACTAGAAAGGATTTTTAATTAGATTATTTTTCTATCAAATCTTTTTAGTAGAAATGATTCATTATAAAAAAAAGAATATATAATTGATGGACAAGTATAGATTATTGGATACACAACCAGTATATATAAGATATAAACTATCAAAGATCCCTAACATAATATTAGTTTATCCAACCCTCTTTTATAGAGAAATATATTTCAAATGGACCATAAAAAATCCCCCAATCGAAAAATATTGTGTCCTATAGTTTTCCATTAGGTTCCATGTATGTGAATCACCATTAAAATATCTCCAAAATATCAAAATGGGTATTATAACAATATGATTAAGAATGTAATAAAAATAACATATGGCATATAGAACTAAATCATAATACTCAACTAGTATCTGGAATATTCAGCATTCATGGATCCTGACTAACATATATCTACTTAATTTGATCCTATATGGAATACATTAATAATAATAATATTATTACCTATTACTTATGAATTAAAATAAGATAACCCTTAGTAAAGTCAATATACTTGCTATCCAACTTCATACATGGGAATATATCACACTTGGATCCATAAAATATATTTAAATTCCATACCTATTAAAATAGACTCAATTCATTCTCATCGTTGGTTTTTAAATAATCTATAAAACATACCCCATTATATCCATATATAACTACAGATGAAACACTCTTAATATAAGAAATTCAGTACTACATCTATAGTGGTTAGAAACTAAAGGTATATTTCCAAAACAAGATCATTCACCTATGAATGTAAGTAATCCCATTAATAAACCAACCCATCATCCCAACATTTGGATAAATACTAACCCATTACCATTGTTAAACTAAAGGATTCCCTTTAATATTCATGCCTTAATGATCATTTTATCATTCTCAATTGAGATATCATGTACCGAGTGTCTCATTATTTCCAAAAATATTACGTTTTCTATAAGAAGACTCAATTTCATGAATATAATCACACCTAACCTATAATTGTATATATATATATATATTCATAGATAAATTAAATAATATATATATATATATATATAAAGGAGAACTTATATATGTATATTCCAACATATGCATGCACATGTAAGTCTCCTTCGACAATGGAGGCTCGAATCCACCTTAATGATATCAAAAATATAATACAAAAATACAGGGAACCCAAAAATCAGAAAATCCCAATTTAAAATTGTGCCAAAGAATAAAAATAGAATAAACCTTACCAAAATCCAATTTCAAACTCACTACTTTTAATGGTGGTGGATAGAACCGACCTCATCATAATAAACCACCTATAAAGAAATAATGGGAAATGTAGTGAGATATAACGACTTCATAAATATATGCGACCAGTTTTCCAAGTGTGCATGATAAATAATACATCACTCCATAACCAACAATGGAAAAACAATATTCCAATTTATTTGTTTATCCCAATATTAAACTTCATGATCCATAATAAAGGATTTTTGTTCACATGATATCCAATGACATTCAATACATATAACAAAGAGTGATATAATGAATCATATTCTAACCCAAACCAAATCATGATGAATTTTACTACATCATGCCATATATATGGTGTATATTTACAATAATTTACTACATTCATGTATGTATTATAGGCTATATTAAAATCATGGAAAAATAATTGTGAATTTCTTTCAACTCGTTTGGAAAATATTTTCTTATAAACTCCCTCACACATTTGGGAGAAGTTAGTGTACAAAAATTTATTTCATTTATATTCCCAATAATAAATATAGGTAAAATTTATTTAAAATCCACAAAAAATAGCTATTTTACTATTAAAAGGTAAATTGATTACATTTAAAATATTAGGTTTCCTAATATCTATCGTGGTCTGATCTTATGATTTAACAAAATTCTTATGTACCTTTAATTAGTTATCTGATATAATATTCTGGAATACTTGTATTATTTTTTATAGATCAATTGTTTAATAATATAAGTTGAATTTTCATTCACATTATTAGGAATGAAAAATCAGGAGTGAGGGGTTCTCCCTTCTATGAAGAGTTGGAATGTTACTCCACTATAAACTACAACATATACTATTTTTCTTATATATTATAATTAAGAATAAAAATACTTCTATATATATGTTTGTAATGTCACAATTTAATCATGTTGAAAGAAGAAAAAAACCAACTTCAATGAGGTGTTATAGTCCTTATAGTTAGTATTTTTTTAGTTTCCTTATATTATACTAGATGACCATAATCATTTTAATAGATTTTATTTTTAGTGATTCAACTCTTCTATAACATACCTATTTCTTTAGTATAAAGAAGTTTTGTCTAGTCAAAATATATAAGCGTAATATTTTTATGACATTTCACTACTATTTAGGATATTATCAATTTTTAGCAACCTATATACACAAATTGGATTATGTGTGAGTAATAAACATGTAAATATAATAGATTAGTTTTATTAACATCATTTTTGTGACAATTTATTCATACATTTATTATCATATATCTTAAATTACATAGGTTTTTAAAGTTCTATAAAACATTTATATTAATAGAACAAAATTAATCAAATAACCAAGGTAATATAATATGTTGTCAGGTTTACATTTTTCCTGTAGTGATAATTAGTTAATGTATTCAATATCATCTGAAGAAAATCCTCAAGTAGTAATATATACATGATGGATTAAGAAAATACTACTAAATAAAAAAATTTATGAAAATAAACAATTTAAATCATATCAGCCTCCCCTTAAAAATATCATTAATTGATTAAATAATTCAATTAGAATCCTAAAGAAAACTCAATGAGTAACATTTTAATATAAAAATGTGATATATTGTAGGATTATTTGTAAATATATCTTTAAAAGATATTTGGGAATGGACTTTAATAAGTTGGATTCACAAAAAAATATTGTTCACTAATTGTTGGAGTTAAAAAATAAAATCATAGGATATTTACTAAACCATTCTCCCTGAGACACTAAAGGATTCCCCTAACTATTCATGACATAATATTCATTGTATCATTCTCAATTGATATCTCATCACTCAGTAATCTCATTATTTCAACATGATATTATATATTCTAGATATAGATTCAATTTCATGAAATTAGAGGATAGAGAGTGAGGAAAAGACGTAGTTAATTCTATTTCTCACTCAATTATAAAGCATTTGAACCATATTCCTCAATAACATGATCATTTATCCTTCTAACAAGTATATAGAATTTAAAGAGAAATAATGAAGGACCTTCAATCTATTTAATGACTACAAATTACTAATGTATTAAGAATTGAATTATTTATTCCATGCATTACCTAAAGATTCTGAGGCAATGAGACTTTCCTCACATGATTATGAATTCAGATCTAATTGGTTTAAACAATCAATTCATGAAGTGAACCCTACTATAAATGAAAATATTTAAGATCTTTTAGTTGTATCTAGTGATGTTTAGAGGATAGATGCTGACAAAGAATGTATGTCCAGTCTCATTAATAGATGATGAATGATTATATTTATGATGTTAGGAATAAAGATGTAGAGGTTCATCTATAATAAGTTATGTATGTGAATAGTCCAATTATTTATCTTATATAAAATTTAATGGAAGATATTAAGGATTTTAATGTTTTGATTGATGATATTCCATTAATAGGAAGGAATGTTGTAGTTTGGGATGAAAATATCTCATATCTTGTTGTTTATGAAGGTTAACAAGATTCACCTTCAGATCCTTCTATTTTTTTTGTTTATATAATTCACTCTTATGGAGAAATAAGTTTTTAGATTGGTGTATCTTATAAAAAATTATAGAAAATAGATGGAATTTTGATGGATAATTTAGTTTTTATATTGGGGAAATAAAAATAGATTTGGTCACCATGTCAAATTTTAATGAGATAATAGATCTGATGAAGGATGGAAAATGTTTTTTTAGAATACTAAAACTATTCCCACAACTTCTCTAGTTTATTTTTCAAAATTTGATAAAAATAAGAAGAAATATATTACATAAGGTTTGGACTTATTAAATTCATGTGTAATCTCCTTATAGTGTGATACAGTCTCTATAGAATTATTTAATTATTTAAAGAGGTATTTTATCAGTGAAATAAAAGACATCACTTCAAACAAATTAATGAATTGACTGAATTTTTTTCAAATTGTCTCTTTTTTTGAAGAGAATTTTGAATCATTAAAGGAGATAATGAAAACAAATAATTGGGAATCCAAGAATGTTTCATGGTATTAAAGGAAGGGGATTCATAATTGAATGGTAATATCTAATGTTTTTATAAAAATCAAAAGGACATTTTGAATGGTTTTGAAAATTAAGTTTTCAATAAATCCAATACAAATAATAAATAATATGAATTAATATAATGAAATATAGTTCATTAAACATATACATATTATAACTGTTTAAATTTTTTTGGGCAGTGTAATATGTTCCATTGAGTAAATAGACAATGTTGGTGTAAGGAAAAATTAAATTTTCCCTAAACATAAATAATAGGAAACAACCAATAAGGAAATAATGGGAAAGGAAGTGAGATATACTTACTGATATATACTAAATTCTTATAAATATGATATTAGTGTATCTACTATATATGATAAATGATACATGACTCTGTAACCAACAATGAAAAATGAATATCCAGATTGATATACACATCCCAATACTAAATAACATGATCACTAATATGGATCCTTTGGAAATATTTTCATGCATATATGAATTTGTTACTTTTTATTACTAATAAATTCATTCTATTTATTAAAAGGTAGAGAATTTATTAATGGTAATTTTAATGAAAATATTAAATTTTGGGGACATTGTACCATTATTAAATTATAAAAATATCATTATTAGATACAAAATTATGATCCAATGAATTTGATTATAATAGATATAAAAGGTGATTTGTACACATGTATTGATTATAGAACCCATGTCATGGAGCTGTCTAAGGGGGATATCCACTCAAAAATGGCACGACTATTTTCAATACACATATGCCATGATGTGATTTTTATTTATCGGGGATTTATATAAGGAGTAAGTTATGGAGTAGGTTTCACCACAAGAAAAATAACTAAAATCATAGTAGTTTTGTTCCATGAAATCATGAAATTAATATTATTTACATGAAGTACAAAGAAATAATGGGGTAGAAAATATATTTCATTACTTCAAATTTGTGAGTTTGAATCTATAGGGGTTAACTTTTGGGAAAGTAACATGCTAAAAATTATGGAAATAATATTCATATAGCTTTTGAATATAAATAGATGAAATGAAGAAATAAAAGGAGTGGTTTAAAAGTTGTTTTATTTATGTGTGAGGATATTTTTAGGATTTAAAGCATACATTAATAATATTTTGGAGAAGAAGAATATGATCATAGTCTATCGGTTTTAATGAATCTCATGATTTTTATTATTCATTTATCTTAAAATGATTCCAATTGTTTCATTTTATCAATAAATTATTTTTAAATATATTTTTGATAACATTAACTTATTGCAGGTTCATGGTCATATCTTTTATTTGTTTCTATAACATTATAATAAATGTATAGTTGTGTGTGAGTGGGATAATAACCACAATGTACCGAGGACATGTTCATCCATAGGGAAGAAAATTAGGTTATCAATCATGTTTTTCTCTAAATATCTATTAAATATGAATTTTTTATGTGATTCCATATGAATAAACATAATGGAATACATGTTACTAAATAGGTTAAAATCACTAATTCACCCCTCCACCCCTTAGTATTTTCCATGATTGTTCAACCCTTTTGAAAAACTACTATAGGGTACGACATCAATTTTTGTAGAGACATGCATAAAAGTGATACATCATTCCTAACAAAAAGGATATAAAATGCATTCACATAATAAAATCCACTTTAAATGTAAACGAAACACATAGATGGACTTACCTGAGTCATCCTCTGAGTCAGTTCCATATATAATGTCCCATACCTTTTCAATATTACCTACACAACAAATTATAAAAAATAAATAACCATCCTCTAAAACTATGGTAGAATAGTAATCTCATAATATTTTGAGTATAATAATGATAAATAAAAGTAGAAGAAACAATAAAATGATCTATTATAGAAAAGGATGACAAATAGAAAGAGTATCCACCTAAACCTACAAACATAAAGGATAAAATTAACATTAACCATTGTATAAAATCCAAAACATTCTAGTTGAAAATCTAAAATAAAAAATAGATACCTTTAGTTTCCTATAAAACATTTATCCATATAGGTGATTAATAATTTCAACCAAAAGAAAAACTACTTAAACCTATTCCAAAAAATAGTCCCTACAACACAAATTTAATAAATATGTCTCATAGAATCATGTGACTCAAAACTAAGAAAATTCATATACTGTAGTATCTTTTCATTATTTGGTTGGTTTATTTAATATATTCAATTTACACGAGTATTCAAAATAATTACCAATCAAATCACCATAATGGTATATTTGGAAGCATTGTCAGGGGTGTATTTTCTTTGACTGTGTGCAAACTAGCCCAATATCTATCAAATTCCAACAATCTTAATTGGGTTTAATGTATTTAGAATATTCTAGAAATTTGAAAAGAATACTGAAATTCAGTGTTCCATACATTGAATATAGGAATTGTCGACCAAATATTTCATTAGTATTCTAACTAAAAAATACGGGAAGGTTAATTGAGAAGATATGGATATGCTTTTAAAGACTATACAATTTCATAAAATATGGCCTAATTTATTTCATGAATGATGGAATGTTTATGTTGGAAAATAGTGTTGCATAGTTAGGCATCAAATTCAAATCAATAACTACTTTTTTCAAAAAAAATATGATGACATTCACTGGCACACTATCATATCATTATAAATAAGGATACATATTCAATTAGAATCTCAGGTGGTCTTTAAAATTGTTAGATATTTTCCCCTTTTGGAATGACTTTGATTCATTGAACAGTTCAAGAGAATCTCCATTGACAGAAACTCAAAAAGTTTAGTCATGCCTTTGACATGCGGTATCTCTAAAAAATATGATCCATAGTAGCTGAACCTACTTGTGATGGATATCAAAACCTCCAAAACCATTAGTTTAATCGAGATATAAGAATCACAATTAAGGATAGGAAGATTTTTGAGGAATAAGGGGTGGCTACGTCGAATCCACGTCAGAGGGGGAGGATCATGGTGTGGTTGAGCGGTCATGTTGAAGCTGCATCGGTAGGGAGGTTGAGAGGCTGTGTTGGATCTTCAATGATGGGAATGATGGTTGGCTATATAGAAGGAGGTGGATTCTTAGGAGGACATCATAGTATGGTAATCACTAGAGGGGTGCATCTTTATATGTGGGCTTGACCATGAGGGGATCAGGAGGGATCAATCTGGTGGGATAAGCCGGGTAGGGATTTATTGGGAGGGATAGGTGTTGATACTGTTTGAAATAAACTTTGGATGTAGTGAAACTATTTTCATGATTTTAAAAATTTATGGATATATATTTTTGGAAATAAGTAATTTTTAGTAGTGGGTTCATTAATGATTCCCAAAACCTCGCATGTATTTCCAGAAGAATCATCCATGTAAAACCACACCTTACCGCTGTGTCGCATAGTCGAGGGTCACAATCTCTATGCAATGAACCATGTCGTAGTAAAATAGGTGTGTTCCACTAAATATATATCGGAAAAATACCCTAACATCGAAGGAGGGTTCCACTTTGTGGATAGCTAGAGGGCATATTCCCTGTCTGAGTAGGAGGGTTCCAATCTGATGGTTGGTGTTCCATTCCTCGACTCTACTAGAGGCTTCTAATAAATAGTAAAGAGAGGACACATATAAAGTCCCAATAAGAGGGTTCCACTCCTGTAATTAGTATATGACACATACCCTTCCTATAAGGAGGGTGTCACTTTGATGGTGATGGACCCATGGCATGATCGCATACGAGGGTGCAACTTGGATAACAGATAGAGGACCCATTCCCATACTAAAAAGAGCGTGCCACTCTAGTGGTATATAGAGGGTAAATGTAGTTACTAGAAGGAGGTTTCCACTCAAATGGTGGATTAAGGACAAATTTAATTCTTGTTTGTAGGGTGACACATTGTGGATGAGTAGAGGACCCATGCCCAGTCCATGTTGATGTATGAAACTCTATTGACATGGGTGATCCAGCCTGGTCACTACCATCATCAATAATCACCTAAATAAGATTCAAAAACATAAAATCTCTAATCATATATCCAACACAACTACAGTTTCTACCATCAGGTTACACATGGAAAAATAATTGGTAATGCCATGGAAAATCCAAAATATGTGTCTTGATGAAGATGATATAAGAGGTTTTAGTTTACTCAAAATGAAAAAGGGGGATGCACAGTGTGTAAGGGAACCCATATGACATGTGGTCACACTACACTACCTAGATGTGACCCTTACAATCAACAAATCACAACCCATAAAGATCTTAATGACATGTAGGTGGAGTAAATGACATTCCTCAACCACCCGGGGTACCACCCTTGCTCTTGGTTATGTCTATGTATACCTTGGCCTTATTCATCTACTTTGGAACGTGGTGTGTTCTATAGTATAGGGTCCTGCTCATGTACTCTACCACACGACATGTCTACCTAGGGAGGGTCAGATGGTGTGTGGCCAAACCAAATGACATGATATCCTTAACATTCTCAGAACACTCTCACCATATAAAAAAGGGCACCACACAATGTGTGTTCATCACAGTACATGACGTGTAGTCTGGTTTTTCACAGAAATATACATCGTCTTTTGAGGATCCAAATTTGGGCTTTCCTCCTTGTATCTTGTCTCTAAAATTCTAGAAATCCGTTTGGAAGGCCTCTGATATTCTTTTCCAACCATTTGATGGTAGGAAATCAGATTATAATTCACACAATCAACGTTTTACACACCTTATTCATTGTTAAAGCCATGAAAAATACCACGTTGGATCCCATATCCATGAAAAAATTCTATTCAACCAACAAATCATCTAAATTCATCCATGATTCTCCAAACTAGTCCTCACCCATGAATCTGCAATGAATCTGAGGGAGAAATCTACTTGGTCCCTCTTAGCAATATTGAATTGAGACCCCATAGGCGAATTGGTGAATTACACGAAGAAGGAATGGGTAAAATACAAATTAAAATGTGCAACTATCATTGGAAAAACATTCATGGCTAATGAATAAAAACTAGGATTCCTAGGGGTGAGAAAGATGAATAAACAATTTAAAATTGGAAAATTTGGGAATGAAAATGCTTGAAATTTATGCAAATCTAGAAAAAGGATGACCAATATCAATATATTTGATCAATTGGGGAATAATCATCCAATTTTTGAGTAGTACTTGGAGATTAGATTAAATATTGAAGAAGCCTGGACATGATATCAGTGAAGAGGATTTGTTGCGCCTCCATATTCATGGATACAGAGTTTCATCGTCATTGGACGATTCTCCAATGAAGGGTAGAAAGAGAATCCTCTCAATGATCCCACGTTTTTGTGGATAACCATGGTGGTATCTTGTAATAGGGAATTTATAGAATAAATTCAACTAATTATTTTAATTTAAAAATTTATTTAATTATTTATTTAACTAAATGCTCATGCCAATGGATTCTTTTATCCATACATCCCACATTGACCAATTTTAGGTCACACCTAGCATAAAAATCATGTTCCATTTTCAACCATGGTATTATATTTTTGATAAATTCTTCCTTTTATGATATATCAAATTTTCATGAAGAAACCATGTGCATTTCATGTAATATATATATATATATACAATATTTTTATAACAATATTTTTAGGTATACTGGGCCTCGGTGTAGAACATCGTCTTATTTCCTGGATCAGAAAATATTTCAAGATTTATTTGAAATTCTTGTAGTAGAAAAGGTATCTCTACAAAAACTCAAGTATTGTAGTGTTTTTTAAATATTATGGGTGTTATCAAGACCCAATGGTTAGTTTGGAAAGTCATGTATGGTGTTAAGGTATATTTCATTCTGATATTTGTTATAGAATACCTTTTTGAATGGTACCATGTGGATGATGATAGAAGACATGGAATTTATAGCCCCTAAAGAACAACTAAGAGGTCGGTGACCCTGAGATCCATGATAGATTTCAGGTTTCACACTCAGGTAATCAAACAATATGGTTGATATTTCTTTTTTAGAGTTATTGAAATGATCCATCAATAATTTTGTGAATGGAATTTACTTCATAAGATACATTTCAATCAATGGTCCAATATATCATGTTACAATTTTGAAAGCGAAAAAAATCATTTATTAACATCTATATTAATTTCCTATCACTCGCGACACACCCCAACATATCTTACATAACCACGAATATATAACATCATGGACTTCATAAACAAATAATTATATAATTAATTATATCCTCATGTATAAAGATTAATAGATACATTTGATGATAGGAATATCTAATGACAACAAATGTGGAATTCCTATCCATGGGTCTATCATTATAATATACCATCTTGTAGATTATTAGGTGTGAACCTCTTTTAATGATGCCTCATTAGATTCTGTGAATCAAGCACCAAATATTCAATATTAACTATATCATATTAGATGATGTCATTCAAGAAAATCAGTTATATGTTTCAGAATATTTTCATGAAACAACATGTGTACTATAGTTTGGGGTTCTACTAATACATTTCAATGTTACAAATAATATAAGGATATTATTACATTAAATATTACCCATATGAATAATAAATATGTGATTATATATTTATTATCATTCAAATATTTCAATATATAGAAAATATAATATACAAGGTGGTTGTATCTATGGAACTAATAAAATAGAGGATTTATAAAAACTATTTATTTATATGTGAATTATAGAAGTTTCAATGACTTGATTTATATTGGTGGATGGAATGGATTTTCCGTACAAATTTGATGAAGCTGATTATAAAATATTCATGGGATGTGGTGATCTATATGGGTTACCATGTTTCTATGACATTCCAATGTGATTATTGATAGTCTAATGAAATTATTCAAAATATCTTACTACTATATTGAAATCATACCATGATTAAAATTATTCTTTAACTTTAAATAAAAGGTTTATAAGTTTAATTTGGTATTTCAATCTATTTTTTTGTAATATGAAAATGAATTGATATTTTTTTAGTGGGAGAAATGAATTCACATGAATTAATATTTTAAAATAGAGGAGTGTAAACATTCTTCTTTTAGGAAATTATTGTTATTTTATATTATTTTATATATTTTATTTCATTTCATCTTGTGGTTGTTGTGGGTATTTTTTTGGAATACTTAGGAATAGTTTCTACATGATTGAATATGTTGTATAGATAGGATGATTCTACCATGTAATTTTTTATAAGTGGGAAAATGGATAAGGTTATCATAAAATGGAGTGGTTGTTTATGTGTAAAGGGAATTTATTAGTGGTTGTTAAGGTGACTATTAACATGAGATGTATAGAGATTTTGTTGTTTTTTATTTGTTGAAAGAGGGAAATTTTATAGATTATTAATGGTAATGTAATATAATGGGATTTTTTGAATTCATTAATGATTATGGGATAGAATTGAATGATTTAAATCTATTAAAATAATATACATGATTGATATTAATGGAAGACAAATGGTATTAATATTTCTTATGGGAAAGAAGGTTTTTTATTAAATATGTAATATGAAAAGTTATTGTATTTAAAATTACTAGTAAAGAATAAATATATATATGGATATATTATTTTGTTAAATGAGAATTTTGGATTGTTTTCGTGGTTTTTTTGGAATGTGCGGTTGGATTGTGATATAGAAATAAAAAAAATAGTTTCTCATGATGGTAATTGTGTAGTAGGTGTGACGAATTGGAAAATCTATTCTGATGTGAACCTAATAGGTTTTTATTGGGTGTTGACTTATTATAATTTTATTTTATTATTATTTATTTATGTTCCCCACATGATCTAGTAAATTTTATTGACACTCAAATTTAATTGGTTTCGAGAGTTTTCTATTAAAAATTGGTTACTGATGGAGAGAAGGATGGCATACTTCTTCTTTAATACTCAACCTTATAAGTGTGGGGTAGTCAACATTTTTTGTGGATTTAGTGATAATAATTAATTGGGGTATTTCGTGGTCGGTGAAGGGTTTGGGTTTAATTTACTCCATGTTTATGATACACTATGAGGATACATATTCAGTGTGATGGTGATGTGTGGTGGAGATATGGATAAGTGATATGATGTTATGTGTGTCATGGAGAATAATGATTTACATTCATATATATTATGTCAATTTATTTGAATATTCAATACATATCAAAAAAATTCCCAAAAACCAAATGGATTGTCGTATTTAGAAACTAGATACCTAATCATATTATTTCACGAAACAACTTCAACATTGAGCAGAAATTTATTCTCATATAGTAAAATTCTTATACATTACTTATGTAAAAAAATTATTTATATTCTATTGAAATGAAAAATGATAAATAATGAGTTCAAAATTCTCATTATGTGTAAAAAAATATATATCAATCAATGATCATATAGGAGAATAAGATACTCTTAACGATATGAGAACAAGATCATAAAATACAATAATCAGAAGCAATCAGGGAGATCGTTAATTTGAAATCATTGATTGAGGCTTTGAAATAACCAAAAGATTAATAAATTAGTGTGAAGAATCATTAATAATAAATCATTTCACATGAGATCATATCACAAGAATAATAAATATTTTTTTGGCATACAAATATGTATAACAAATCACTTCCTTAGACAAGTTTAACACCAATGAATATCATTACAAATAAGTCCCAAAAATGAAATTTTTACCCAGTAATATCCAAATTCTATTTAGAGTAACTTAATATTAGTTAACTCCATAATACCTAATGATTTTACTAACATTATTTATTTGGATATTCACAACATAATCATTATTACCCAATGCATTAGAGGGAAATACAATTCCAAGACCACCTCTCAAAAAATGCAAATTGTACTTATGTGTGAAAAGGTATCATAAAACATTTATAATAGAATAATATCACATATAATTATGGGGAAAATATGTTTATAAACATTTCATCATTTCACCAAATAATAACCTAGGAAAAAGAAATGAATTTAACAATGATGTCATTATAAGAAAAATAAACTATTGGAATTTAACCAGTTTTATAGAATCATCATCATCATAAGTCATCCAAACAAATAAATTAAATGGTATCATAACATAATATTCCCATTGAAGAATACTAAACCAAAATGTCTAGTGATTTATATAAAATGTACCATTAAAATTTCATTCAAACTATTCTTTAAAAACTTGAGAAAATATAATTTTATTTTTATTAAATTATAACTAAAAATTACAAGAATCTTGTGAATATACCTTTAATTGTAAATAACTAGTAAAAAGTGTAATGAAATATTAAAAACAAATAATATTCATGATGGTGGGAAAATATTTTCTTGTCCTATACAGTAAAAGAAAACATTCATTTCACAGTTTTTAAAGAAGAATAAAATAGTTTTTTTGGATTTTTTTAAATATTAATCTTTAAATAATATAAATCAATGTATAATTTCGTGAAAATGGAATTTTTAAATAAATTAATTTATATTTAAGAGCATTCAAGAAATTATTTTCAATATTATTAATATAGAAGAAAATGTTCCTTGATCAAATAGGAAATATGGCCGGCTTTTCAATATAAACAATTTCCCATTCATTTTATGTAAAAAAGAAAATAAAATGGTACTAATATGTAACAAATACAGAAGGAATAATTGTATAAATAGATTTATAGGGATTAATTTAAAATATCCATATATTTTTCCTCAATGAAACGTTAACGTATACAACCCCAAAAAGAAATGAGAGTGTAACATAAACTTGTTAACTCCACTCTTTTCTTAAAACGTAGGTGATAAAATATTCCATGTAATAAATAAAATTTTATTATCAATATATTAAATAACAATATTATTACACTACATATTATGTATAATTCCATTATAATTTCTAATTATTTTTTGATGAAATTTATTCATTAAAACAAACATTCTGGTCAAAACTGGTTCCTTTTCCATGCATGTTTCAATTCGACAGTTTTGTTACAGTAAAAGTTTTTATGATTTCATTATATTTATTATAATAATCATTAAATATTTATAATATTTATTTATTATATAAAATTTTTTATTCATTCAAATAATGTGAAGATGAAATGTAAATTACATCACTTAGTTGATTTGGAAGTCTCTATATATGAAAAAGTGATGTTTTAAATTTTTGATGGATGGAATAAAAGAAAGGTCAATATTAATTACCCATTTTGGAAAAATTATTGTATAATAAATATTATATATTAACATTAAATACAATATAATAACCAATTATGAATTATGGTGATGTAAAATTAATTACATCTTTATGTGGAGGCTGTAGTCCATACATATACAAGAACAATAATTTCATTTCCCATTTGAATAAAAGGAGGTGCAAAATTGATCATACCTCCTGATAATAATAATTAATTTTATTCAAGATAATTAATTAATTATTTTAGAATTAATACTGTTATTTTTTGGATGGCTAATATGGATTAGTATCTAATGTACTCGGTTAAGAGTTATCCCACTTCATTGATAAACCACCATTATATTACATCATAATCCTTGAAAAGATTGCAATTTGAAAATGAGTATGTAAAACGAAATGAAATCCCATTTTTGAAAAATGCATTTTTAGGCATTAAATATTATCTATTCATTAGAAATTGTGAAAAAAAATATTAAATTAAAGTTAAATTGTTTATTCAATATAAAATATATAAATTTAATGAAAATCATTAATATATATACCATAATCTAATTTAATACTATAAAATCACATAGTACATAAGAATGTTTTTTCCAGAATAAACATCTCAAATTACCTTAAAGGGATTTTGTTTTCATCCATAACCAATTGATTATAATTGAATTAATTTGATTCAAATGTAAAAAATAATTTTTCATTACATATTTATTCCTATTCACACCGTCCAATCCAAAAACATGAAAATAATTTTCTCATTAATTAAAAATATATTAGAATTATGTCATGGTTGTTTTAATCAAGGTTTTGTGTGTAGAGAATGTTATGAAATAAATTAAATTTAGTTAATGGGAAATATATCAAGAAAATATCAACAGGTTACAATATTCACCCCATATATTTATTCTACCCCAAAAAAATATAAATCCAAAAGATAGAACCATGGATAATTATAACACATTACATATTCAGGTTTTTCACATAGCTTCACCAAATTTATGTTTTGACCACAAAACATTGACAAGGTGACTGGCCTTATTTTGTAGGAATTTCTCTCTTTAATCCAGAATATTCACTAGTTTTTCCTCCAAATGAATATCATGATATAGTGGTAAAACATCAATTTCATGAATATATTAAGGATCAGGTTTCTACTTCTTCAGGAGATATATATTGAACACATCATGACCTTGAGATAGATTCGATGGAATCACTAAGAGATAATCCACCATTGGGATTCGATTAAAAATTTGGAAGGGTCGATATATCTAGGGATAAATTTCCCCTTACATCCAAATATCATAACATTGTTAAAGAGTGATATTCATAAGAATAACATATCCCCAACTTCTAACTCTAGATCTCTTTAAGAATTGTTAGTAGATGTTTTTGGTAGATTGTAATCATCGTAATGTAATCTTACATGAAGCTAACATTTTCTTCCTTTTTTAAGAATCCTTAGGTCCCAATAAATTTCATTATCCAAATTTAACATAAAAACTTTTAGTTATGAATATCATTTTATAGATATATTTATAATTATAATTCTATTTTCTCAAGTTAGTTAAATATTTATTGAAATTTTTTCCAAAGGATGTTATTGATTCCAACATCTTTTGAAATAAATAAAGAATGATTTCAAAATGAATTCTAGAATTTGAATGGTCCTCTATGATAGACCATATGACTGAGGATGATATAAAGTAATTAATTTAACTCTATATTTTGATTGTTCTATAAAATTTGATAAAACCTAATGGTAAACCTAAAATCTTGATTAGATATAATAAAATGTGGTTCCTCATGACCCCATACAACTTCATTACTCTATATCATAGAAAGATGATCAAGGGATAATTAGTCTCTGATTGTGATGAAATAGACTGATTTTTCATGGTGATCGACTACAACAATAATTGAATTTTCTCATTAAGATGTTTTGGTGAGTCAGAAAATGAAATCCATTGTAATGTTTTCCCATTTCCATTCTTGTATGCGTAATGGTTTTAACAGCCCCTTATACTTCTATCTCTCAACCTCAACTTACTGACATACAAGGCATTGAGTATATACTCTTCAATATACCTTTTCATATTATCCCACCATAAATACACTTTTAAGTCTCTGTACATCTTCATACATCAATGATGAATATAAAATTTTGAACTATGACCTTAATCCAATAACTTATTTTTCATGTCTTGAATCACAACGGGAAAAATGACTTTTTGCGACGGGAATAAATCTCGTGACAAAAAGTCTATCCAAGAGGTTATTCGTGATGGGGGTAACGACCCGTCCCAAATAACCAATTATTTGCGATGAGATTTCATCTCCCATCGCAAAAAGTTTGGCACGGGTAGCGTGCCAAACCGTGCAAAGGTTAAGTGGGATAGTGGGATCCCACCGTCATAAATAGTGAAGTATTTGCGACGGGCCCCGTTGCAAATACCCATCAGCGGTTAATAGCTTTTTGCGACGGGATGTCATCCCATCGCAAAAGGTGTGTCGGCAAGGACTATTTGCGACGAGACCCATCACAAATTACTTTTTAACAGCTGATAGTAATTAATGCGGGTGTAGGTATTTGAAACGGGTTTCCCGTCTCAAACAGTCCTGTCACAAATAATATAATCTATATATACCCACATCTGTTTTTCCTTTCATTCCTCTAAATTTTTTGATCATGTTTCTTTCTGAGGTCTGATTTTAGAGGGAAAATTTTTCTAAGTTAATTTTTTTGTTCAGGAAGAAGTTGTGAAGCCATCTACATCAATAGAAAATCAACCTTAAAAGTATTTAGGTTTTATTTAATTTATTATTTTTTCATTTTTATGTTAATTTTTATTATTGTTGATTAGTTGTAATTAAATTAAATTTAAATTGCTTTTTCATGGGTATTTATTTGTACTAATAAATTGAAATTTTGAGTACTAATTTTTAATAATTAATAGTAATTAATAATTTGTAATGATAATTAGTAATGTATATAATTAATTTGTAGTAATTAATAATAATTGGTAATAAATAATAATAAATACTAATAATTAGTAATAAATATTAAAAATTATTAATAAATAGTAATAAATAGTAATAATGAGTAATAAATTGTAATAATGAGTAATAAATAGTAATAATGGGTAATAAATAGTAATAAATTGTCATAAATTGTAATAAATTGTAAAAATTTGTAATATATTGTAATAATTAGTAGTAAATTGTTATAATTAGTAATACATTTTAAAAATTATTAATAAATTGTAATAATTATTTATAAATTGTAATAATTGGTAATAAATTGTAATAATTAGTAATAAATTGTAATAATGATTAGTAAATAGTAATAATGAGTAATAAATAATATTAAATATTATGAATTTGCAATAAATTGATATAATTAGTAATAAATTGTAAGAATTAGTAATAAACAGTAATAAATAGTAATAAATTTTAATATTCAGTAATAAATTATAATAATTATTATTAAATTGTAATAATTACTAATAATAAGTAATAAATTGTAATAATTATTAATAAATTGTAATAATTAGTAACAAATCCAAATAATTAGTAATAAACTGCAATAATTAGTAATAAATTGTAATAATTACTAATAAATTGTAATAATTAGTAATAATTAGTAATATTTATTAATAAATACTGAAAATTAGTATTAATTTTTAATAAATAGTATTAAATACAGATAATTAGTAATAAATATAGATAATTAGTAATAAATACAGATAATCAGTAATAATTAGTAACAATTATGAATGATTAGTAATATTTAGTAATATTTAGTAATAATTAGTAATAATTAGTAATAATTAGTAATAAATTGTAATAATTAGTAATAAATTGTAATAATTAGTAATAAATTGTAATAATTAGTAATAAATTGTAATTATTAGTAACAATTAGTAATAATTAGTATTAAGTTGTAATAATTACTAATAAATTGCAATAATTAGTAATAAATTGTAATAATTAGAAATAAATACTAATAATTAGTAATAAACACTAATAATTATTAGTAATTACTAATAATTAGAAATAATTAGCAATAGTTAGGAGTAATTAGCAGTAATTAGTAATAATTAGCAATAATTAGAAATAAATAGCAATAATTAGTAATAAATAGAAATACATAGTAGTAAATAGTAATAAATAGTAATAAATAGGAATAATTTGTAATAACTATGAATAATTTGTAATAATTTGTAATAATTACAAATAATTAAGAATAATTAGTAATAAAGAGGAATAATTAGTAATAAATTGTAATAAATTGTAATAAATTTTTATTATTAGTAACAAATTCTAATAATTACAAATAATTACTAATGAATACTAATAATTAACAATAATTAGCAATAATTAGAAATAAATAGCAATAATTAGCAATAATTAGGAATAATTAGAAATAATTAGTAATAATTAGCAATAATTATTAATAAATAGCAATAAATAACAATAATAAGTTATAAATAACATTAATTAGTAATAAATAGTATTAAATAGTATTAAATAGGAATAATTAGTAATAATTTGGAATAATTAGTAATAATTATTAATAATTAGGAATAATTAGTAATTATCATGAATAATAAGGAATAATTAGTAATAAATAGGAATAATTTGTAATAATTAGTAATAATTAGTAATAATTAGTAATAATTAGTAATAATTAGTAATAATTAGTAATAATTAGTAATAATTAGTAATAATTAGTAAAAATTAGTAAAAATTAGTAGTAATTAGTAACAAATAGTAACAATTAGAAATAATAGTAAATAAATATTACTAAATAGGAATAAATACGAATAAATAGGAATAAATAGAAGTAAAAAAGGAATAATTAGTAATAATTAGGAATTAATGGTAATAGTTAGTAGTAAATGGGAATAGTTAGGAATAAAAAGTAATAGTTAGTAATAAATAGGAATAGTAAGTATTAAAAAAGAATAATTAGTAATAAATATTAATAATTAGTAATAAATAGTCATAATTAGTAATAAATAGTAATAAAGAGTAATAGTTAGTAATAAATAGAAATAGTTAATAATAAATATGAATAATTAGTAATAAATAGGAATAATTAGTAATAAATAGGAATAATTAGTAATAAATATGAATAATTAGTAATAAATAGTAATAATTAATAACAAATAGTAACAACTAGTTATGTACAATTAGAAACAGTTAGAATAATATTTTAATAAATTTTAATAAATTTTAAGAACATGGCACAATTTTTAGTGGATTGATGAAACCCCTTTTTATCGATGACATTTCTCCTTTCAAATCTCTCCGACTCAAAACATTATGAGAAATGTGCTATTACATAGGCATATTAAATATCATATACACGATATTGGTTATGCATTCATAGGATCATATTTTTTATAACGTTTTCAGGTAGTGACAGTTGGAAGAAGAAAATTCATTGACGAATAGGGGGATCTTTTGTACGATGACTCATTTACATGCATCATTATCACACAGAAATCACAATGAAGAATCTGGTCAGAGATACGCATATTCATTCTCGTGCTTATGAGAATGAATATGGCTACCTCCAATGAGATTATTCATTGTGATTTCAACGTGAGAAAGATGCAAGTAAATGAGGCGTTAGACAAAAGAGGAGCTTTTAGTCCACTAGAAATTGTGTTATCCTTAATTAATGGTAAAAATTAAAAATTAGTATTAATTGTTTATCTTCTTTTTTTAGATATTGTTTTTATAATTTCAAATTATTCAAAAATAGTGACGATTTTATATTTTGCAGAAAAAATGGAACAAGGAAGTCGACATCAGTCATTATTAGATGATCGTGCTTGGATAAGTTAGCACAGAAATCCAAATGGTTCTAGATTAAATCTTGTATATATTGAGGGTGTTGAAGCTTTCTTAGCATTTGGATCATCAAAAGCAGAATATATTTCAGAGGACACAATTAAGTGTCCTTGTTAAAAATGTGTTCTGAGAACGTTTGACACATTTAACAAGGTTGGGAGACATCTATTGTGGTGTGGTTTTCAACCAAATTATGTTTTTTGGTATCAATATGGTGAATGAAGTTCCAGAGAAGATACTAAAAACTTGATTACGGATCCATTGTGGTTCCAAAATTTAGTACATTATGTTGTAGGTCCATCTGTTCAACAAACTAAAACTCATGATGTTACTGAATTAACTATTGAGTTGGCACCATCCGAATTTTATGATTGTTGAGGTCTGATGAGGATGCATTATATCCTGGTTTCAAGATAAGAAAATTAGAAGTGGTTGCAAAATTTATTGCTATTAAATCAGATAATGTAATGTGAAACAATTGTTTTCATCAAATATTTTCTTTGGTTAAAACACTGTTACCTGAAGGAAATGTGTTGCCTGAAAATTACTATGAGAGCAAGAGGTTGGTTCCTAATCTAGGCATTAGTTATTGGAAGGTTCATTAATGTGAAAATTATTGCATCTGATATTCTGGCGAAAATGAGCCATTGGATAGTTTTCCTACAGGTGGAAAATTGAGGTACAAAGAAGCTTAACCAGGGAAGGTGAACATTGAAACAGTTAAATGTTGGTTATGATCATAACTAATATATATCTATATATAATTTTTCTTTTCAACTATCTGCTAAAAACAATGATTTTTTGTTTCAGATGGACTCTGATCTATTTTATGAGTTAGAGGAGGCCGAGCTACCTTTGGATGAGGGGGATGTGGGATCATATGGCCCTCATCCTACTGGTGGTTTAGGAGGTACGCGGAGGGGGTATAGTCTTGTGCGACTGATGATTCTTGACCTTATCTCTGAGCAACGTCCATGTATTTGCTTCGATCTATGCACATGGGGGTATGGTAACCGGTATATCATAGTTATCTTTCATTAATTTATTTATATATACACTAATTGTTTGATTGTTAATTCTTTTTCCACTGTCTTTCACATGTATCTGTTGGACATGTGAGTGCTATATTGCGTAATTATTTTTCTTCACCATGGATCACGTGGGACCAGATTTCCATTGATGTGCAGCTTGACATGTAAAATCATTGGTTAGTACATAAATAAATAATATTTATTTTGACTTTTATTTTATTAATAACTTGATATTATAAATAATTTGTAGTTTTTAGGGAATCACATCGATGATAGCATGCGTGAAGAAATCCATGCAGTATGGGAGTTGGCTATGCAAGAGTGTTTGCGTCAGGTTTTGCACAATTTGAGAAAGACGACCATTAAGAAATAAAGAGCGATAATATTTGATGAGTCGTGTAGAGCACACTGACCAGAGTACATTTCATCTAATGTTTGGGATGGATTATGTTCACACTGTTTGGGTGGTGGATTTCAAAGGAGGTATTCATTGGGTCATAAGAACTGGGGGATACAGGAGGTGACGCATCGACCTGGTAGTTGTACATTCCGTACTCATAGAGAGCATCTGGTATGTTTTTTTAAATATTTTATATAACTTAAAATATAAATAGTTTATTTTATATTTATATAGGCAATAGAGAATCCGGATATTATGGAGTACGATGTTTATTAGCGGATGTACAGTGATCCAGCCACCAGAGAGATTAAGGTGATCACCAACGTCGGATTGTGGTTAGTCTTATTTTTTTCAGTTTGGAAATTAACTGCATATAATATTTTCACAAAATTAATTTCAAATAGGAATTAAAGGAGTCACATGATGCTGCGACCTCTCAGACACAGGCTGGGGGTCAGGACGAGGTGACTGATCAGACTAGTGCCCACCATTTCGACGAGGCGGCATGGATGCATGCGACTTAGTATGGCTTAGAAAAGGGCCGAGTAGTTGGTATCAGCTCTCATATGACTCCTGGTACTTATTATGGTACTCCTGCGATGTCAGCGTCCAACGTGAGAGGAGCTCATGGAGAGGCATCATCTTCTGCCTCACTATATCAGGAGCAGTTCCGAGGTCAGAATGACATTATTGAGAGTTTGCAGAAGCAGCAAGAAGAGATGTTTCAGCAATAGCTGCAGCAAAAGCAGCAACACAAGGAGGATATGCATCGATGGCAGCAATAACACCATGAGGAGATGGAGTACTTGCACCGTCTGACTCGTATTTTAGGGATGGAGTTTCCTCCACCATCTCCTTCAACTCCTCCAACTCCTCCAAAAGATGACCCCCCAGTGATTTTTTTGTTAAAAACATGTGAATTTAATATTTGTTTTAATATGAACTATTTACAGTTTCTCTCTTTTATATCGGTGAAAATATTATATATTTTAATTTCTAATATTTTATGTTTTTTTGTGAATATTGAGATTTTAAAATTTTTTATTTTTTTATTATTTTAATAATATTAATATTATTATTTCATTAATCATAATTTTATTAAATATTTTTTTCAATATTATATTATTTAATGTTTTTTTTATTTTAAAAAAAAAAATAAAAAAAAAATAATTTATGATATTTTATATTGTTTTTGTGAATATTGATAATTTTAATTTTTTTTATGTATTTTATTAACTTAATAATATTAAAATTAATTGTTCAATAATTATAATTTTATTAAATTTATTTTTTTTATAATAAGTTTATTATTTTCGACGGGATCTGTTGCGATGGGTACCCTTCCCAAATAGCCTATATAAATTTTTAAAAAAGGTACTGGGGACAGGATTACGGGCCCGTCGAAAAAAGTATTTTCGACAGGCCCATTGCAAATAGTCTAAATAAATATTTTCAAAAAAGTATTTGTGATGGGATTATGGGACCGTCACAAAAAGTATTTGCAACGAGTCTATCGCAAAAATGTTTATATATATAATGTATATAATTAGAGACTTATTTGCGACGTCGAAGTTGCCCGCCACAAAAATATATTATTGGCGATGGGCCCGTCGCAAATAATATTTTTTACAACGACCTTTTCTATGACTGGAAATTTGCGGCGGGACCTCGTCGCTAAAGCTTATTTGAAATGGGATCCCATTGCAAATAACTCGTCAACAAAACCTAGAATTATAGTATTTAATTTATCGAACTCCAAAATTGTTTCTGAATCTTTTCAATACATCATAGTCACAGATAAAATTAGAATCATTTATCACCTTATTCTATAGTTCCACATCCATATTTTTTCCTCTATAATCCCCACTTGGAGGGATTGTTAAAAAATTTAACTACATGAATTTTTACTAATGTAATTTCCCTTCGTATTATTTAAATGTTTCATACATAGTAAAATTATAGTCTCAAAATCCACTACCAAACATGATAGAATAAACCTCATTTTATTATAAAAATTTGAACAATAAATTTAGAATATAAACATATCAATATAAAATGAAAATAGTTTAATGGGATAAAAATATAAAATAAGATACTATAATATGAAAATTCAGATCTCTCGATCCACCACAATAACAAAAATCACAAAACATGTACAAATGAAATGATATATTAATTAAAAAATATTGTTTTTTGGAAATTAATATATACATATTTGTCTATATAATCATGATATAAAATATAATTCAATGAATAATTAATGAAATATGATGTATTTAATTAAATTAAGAACCCACACGACCATTAAATATCTAATTGACGTAATATTCATTTGATCGTTGGAATATGATTGTTGGAATAGTAATATGACCATTAGGAATAGTGAAAAACCCATTAGAATAACATCATAACTTAGGGGACTGTAAAAAATATATATGTTTCTTAATAAATAAAAAAATTACATATTTATATCTCGATAATTGTAAATAAATATTTTAAATTGATAAACTAATAATCCACATTTTTGAAAACAATATATGCTTAATTTTAATTTTTATAACAAATATAATAATTCAAAATAACGTTTATTTACATAAAATGGGTCTATATATTAATATCATTAATAATTATAATAATAATATAAATATTTAAGACCATAATTAAATTTTCAAAGGGTCTAAAAATTGATCATTTTATTAAAAATTAAATTTTCTTAAAATAAATAAGGATTTAATTAAAAAAATTAATTTCTTATAACTAAAAAATTAATTTCATTAAATGTATATCATTTTTTTAATATAAAAATAAAAAAAAATTCTAAATTTTTTGGTATTTTTTTCTAAACAAAATGAATTTTTCAGGAATAGTGAAATACAGTAAATTCTGATATTTAACAATATAAGTTAAATAATTGATAAACTAAATATAGGATGACATGAGAAACATTAGTTAGAATTAAAATGAAAATTTTTCTTTATATAGACATGATACTCAAAATTGTTGTTTGTCTTGAACCAAAATTATAAACTACTAAATATAATGTTCATATAACACATATCTATTCCACTTAAAAACACCACCCTCACACCCCATTCTCCTCAAATATTACAAGACTTAGAGTTTGAAAAAATTCCACACAATTATCTTAAAAATAATCTATTCCAAAACATAGTGTATTTGTTTTAAGAAAAAGAAAAATTATATGTTTCATAATAATTTTTTGAAGGAGACAATAATTAAGACATAATTTTCTCAAACTGATACTTTTAAAATATTTTTTTTGTATTCTACCTTTGCATCACCTACATCATCGAATAATAAACCGTAACTCTATTGTCATATAAATGTAATAATTTTTGATTTCTAAAAGAATATATAAAATCCTTCCTATTTTCTTATCCTCGTATTATTAAAATAAAACTATTTCTTATATTATATTAGTTAACCACCTCCTTGAATTATTAGTTTCTATTTTCCATTATTGTAGAAATGGTAGGTTCAAATTAACTTACAATAGTAAAAATTTTCTATTTTTTATTATATATTTACACTATACGTAATGAATATATTTCAATAATATTAAATAAAATTAATGTACTCAATTATGTTTGGTGAAAAGTTCAAAATAAACTTACCATATAGAAATAAATGTTTAAAAATGAATAGTCTGTATATCTGAAAACATAATGGTATTTTGGATCATTTGGATTTCTTGATGTACATGAATAATATTTCATTTATATTCTATAGTTTTAGTCTAATTTTATAAGAATATCCATAATTTTCCTCAAGTGATCCAACCATGGAACCATCAAATCAACACCCAGAGAATTGTAAAATGGAACCTTATATCTCATTAAAATGGTTTTAAATAAAAACATTATAGTTATAGAAAATCAAATATAAATGGAAAATGTTTATAATCGAATAATTAATGGATAAAATTTCATTGTTCATTATTTTAAGTGAATGGAAAAATTATTCTGGAATATATGGGATGTGATATATTCGAAGAACCATATTTTCTCTTGGTTACACATTCTTTCTATTTACCTCAAATCAGATCATATCTATATTTTAATATATTAAATCTTACTATATTATTTATATATGTACCCCAAATGTGTAACTATTTTAATTAAACATTATTTGGTTGATATATACATTTTTAATGGTTCCATTTTCAGTTTCATTTGTTATGAAAACCCGATTAAATAGAACTTATCTGAATCTTACCTAGTGCAAGTAAATCTCAATAAAATGTTTTAAACAAACATTAGTTTATGAAATTTATAATTTTACTGTTGAAAATATTTTTTTTTCATTTTTTTTCTGTGTAAATTAATATTCTATTTCATTTTTAGGGACTCTTTTCCCTTTTCTTATAACCCCTCTAATGTGGTATACTTCTAAAGTCACATATTGACTCTTTTTTTCACATCCTCACTTCACCCGAACATAATTTCTCATAAACCATTCTTATTGTTTTATCCATGTCCATATGAAAAAAATATTACATATTTCATGGAAACAATATTCATATTCCATCTGGTAATTATATGAGAAATGATTATACAACTCATTTCATTCCATATGAAATCATAATGTTTATGAATTATGTCTGATTCCTTAGGTGGAACACATATTCATGGACTTGTTATTATTGGTGCAATTAGGTTGTAATTAGATGCATTGGGTAACATTTATATCTCAAGAGAAGATATGTATGGAATTAGAGAGTAAAGCTAATCAAAAATGGAACTTTGTCTACCATGTGATACCTTCTTGGTAGTTATCATTGATGTATTATTTTTTAATGTTTCATGTTATTTATAATTATGTTATCACCCTAAAATCACTTTCTTTAGTTCTTCATTAAATGTTTTTATTTTATTATATATTTTTTATTATCATGTCAATATTATTTTTCTATATAATATTTTTATATGATAATGCCCATAGAATATATGCCATATTGAAAGGTCATAGAAGTTCCCTACTATGATGCGAACCTAGAAGTTCTAGTACATTTTTTCGGAATTTTAATATGAATATATGTTTTTTGTAACATGACACAAACAATACATTATATAAATGGTATGAGTCTCATAAGACATTGATACACATTATCATAGTTTAAAACCTTGGTAATATGCAAGATATGTGTTTTAGATAACATACCCATTAATAGGAAATCAACATTTCCTTATGTAATTAGATTTCACTCTCTACGGACATATGTATTGATACTTACAAATTGAGGATGTCATTTAAAGATATTATGACTGCCTTAATTTGATATACTGATTAAAATCATGATGAAATATGTCCATGATGTTGTAGGATGAATTGGTTGTGTCATGAGTGATGTTGAATTAAAAGACAATACAAGAAATGATTTATCCCTTATGTCCCTAGATGGAATTTGATGTCTTAGGTCCCTTGATGGGAATATAACTACTTGATTAAATCATTGGACATGGTGTTCAATGTGATACTCTCTTTTTAGAAAGACATAGAATGATACTTCGAGAAGATATGTTGATGTCATGATATACAACTTACATGATTTGAGATATCATGATAAATAGATAGTATTACATGGTAAACATTTGATAGAGGTTGGATGTTATTATGAAATTAACCTCTTTCTATATGGATTCCATAGACTGTTTGTAAACACTATCCTTGTAATTTAGGTGGTCATCGAAAATTCCAATGTGAAGGATTACTAGAGCGTCACAAACAAAGAGTATTTGAAATCTTAGTAAGATTATAGTATTTAAATTAACATGTAAAAATAAATAATATTTTTTTGTTTGGTTGATCAACATAATTTAATCACATGTTCTACCAAGTAATAAGAGAGTTTAATAATAATAAGTACTATTTATTTTACATTTTTTATTATAATATTTATTATATTTATCATATCCTAATTAAGTGATTTTTTTAATTAAAAATTCCATATTAAAGGATTGTTAAATATTGATGAAGTAATGAAAAATAAGTTTAACAGTCTAACAGGAAATTGTATAAATGGTATTTATTTATATTATTTATATGTTTCACTAGTTTTTTTAAATCTTGGTTCTGAAGCCTCATTGTGATTATGAATGAAAATACCACTTTTTGACTATGTGGAGGGAGACCCATTACATAGCCAAAGGTCCAAGGCCAATTGGAATGAATACTAGGCTTGAAAGACCATTTTTTGGGCCAAGGGCATTTTAGTGAATAGTACTTCTACAGTACCCGGGATGCTACAATACCTTCTACAGAACCACCGCCACTACAGTCCCTTCTATAGTGCCTCCTCTACTACAGTTTCACCACTGGTACTGTCCCACCACTACTGTTGTACTTCTATAGTGTTGCAACAATACCCATATAAATTCGTCCCTACCTGGATTTGATCATGGGTCATTTGGATGCCAACGAGGAGCCTGTACCACATGGGTAGAATCTAATAGGAGATATATGTTTCACATATCAATTGATTAATAATTATTTTTTCATTTATATTTTTGGTAATTAATTCAACATAGAATTGTAGAATTGGGAATGGGTTTATGTGCAATTTGCAAATGCTAAACCTACCATAATAATTACCTAATTATATCCCTTCCTTAAAAAATAATTAGTGTTCACACTAGATATAGTGGGAGTCTCTCAATCCCAAGAGAGAAATCCTGACAACTTTAGTTATCTTCTACCCTCTTATATTAAGACAATGATAGATCTTAAATTCTTATTCTTCTCTCTAGGAGAATTCTGGTACAATTAACTGTGATGAATTATTGTTATCTGGATCGTCCATTATGGAACTCATTGACTCGATGACATTATTTAGAGAATGTGGTGCACATATGGATCACCCCTAGTGCTATTCTTCAACTGGATCCTATAGAGAACTGGATGTACAACATGATATTATTAACTAGATCATCAACAAAAGTAGAATTACAAGTTGATGCAATTATATATCTGATCATAAATTAATTATAAATTGTATGTTCTTATCCTACAATTTCTATTCTGATATTTTAATCTACTAATGTAATCTACTATTTAATTGAACATGAAATTTCTATCATGTAACGAAATGATTACATTTTATTTATGGCTAAAATATGATATGGTCATTGCATCAAAGGATGTTTCCTCTTGACTTTGAATCTAAAAGTGATATAAATGGGTTCTTTTAGAGACCCAATTTTTTCCTTGTAATACATTATACTATTTTTATATATTTCTAGGTTTAGGATCTTAGATAGATGAAATTTCAAGGCATGATGTCCCAGGAATAAATTATAAAAAAATGTTAAGTATATTTTATACAATGAATGTGGAGACAACATGACTTATCTCAAATAGTATATCAGATCAGATATCCGAGGGTATGGATGAGTCTAAATATTGGTGATTATCTAGCTGAGAGATAACTTTTTTCAGTGTGAGCCATCAATATAAAATTTCAAAGAGGTCGTAATATTTAATAAAATAATTAAATTATTTTATTTTATCTAAGATGTCGTATAAAATAACATTTGAACATGGACATGGATTGGAAATCGAAGATAGGTGTTGAGTTTGTAATGGGGTGTTTAACCTAAGAATGAGATAATGTGGGATTCATGGGAACTTCAGATCTCGATACCATTTGAGGTAAATTATATAAATAGGTGTTTTTGAAAATGAGAAAGCATTTGGATAATTCCCTCCCAATGCTAGAATATCTCCCCCTCTTGATTCTTCTCATGAATTGACACTGAACTCTTGGTGGATCGAGATGAGATTGAAAATACGAGCAGATCATAATGTAGAAAATGAAACGTTGGTCCAAATTCTAGGTAGGATTCTTTGTTCAGATTCTGCATCCCCTAATTGATGTTTTGGTTGTTAAATCTGATTTTTTTTGTCAACACTGATTTGAAATCTTTTGTCGATGGGCATACTAAAATGACCACCGACCGTTTGAAGTCTGGATTACTCATTCCATGTGTTATTCACCGATTCATCATTGATAAACTATTTAAAACATGGAAACGACATCCAATATTCGAGTGAAGCATGGTATTGTGATGGTCGTGCTTCAGGGATTCCAGATATACTAAGGATTTGACTTTTTGGCACCAGAGGAGGTGTAACGGTTATTTGTAGTGGCTGATACATTTCGTTTCACTAAAAATGTCGACGAATCATCAAGCAGAGGCTATGTTGGTGTAGATCAGGATATAAGGATCCTAGATCTTTCCTCATTTAATTTTTTGACCACTAGAGTGTTACCTATTGTCTGGAGAAGGAGGCAGTGGCGCGGGTCCGGTCAGGCCGTCGCGTAGCTGACTGCAAGTGTAAGTAGCATATATGGCATAGTGACAAGAGGCCAGTGGGGTGGGAAAGCATTGGTATGGAAGGTAGCCATTGGAGGTGGGAGGATCTCGGTGGAGTGTCGTGGGTGAAGGTGTCCGCGATTGGTGCGTGTCGCGATGGTCGGGACCCGGTGGGTGTGTGGGGTACACGGTCCATTGTGCGGCGTTCTGACGTGGATGTGGCACAATTGTGGTATGTTAGGGTTGCACAAGGTGGTTAGGCTACGTTCCTACATGGTTGGACCGGATCGAATGGTCTGAACCTACTAGAGCTGGCCGAACCATCCAGAACGGGCCAAACTAGGCAGACCTTTGGGATGAGACAACTTTAAACCCCCAGAACTACTAAAGTAGGTGTTTGGTTTATGTGGTTTCTATTGAAATATGATCCTAATTATGAGATGGACCTTTTGAAGCTATTTTGTGAATTTTATATAACAGGCTCATGGATCAGGCCCCCGAAACACTCAAATAATAGTAATAACAGATTATTATTATTATAACTTTGACCAAGCATGAATTTTGCATACAATTTCCAATTGATGCACCTTCAACAGCCTCGTGACACAGAAATTTAGGGAGATATCTGAAGACTAATTTTGGGTTCTTAAACCTAAATTGAGTTTTGGGACCCATGAAGTCCGTTTTGGGCTTTTGCAATGAAATGTCACTTCTTCTTAAGGTGTCCATTTTGGATGAATGAATATCCTATCTAGTGTGGTTTTACATGAGAACCGTCGTAGTGCGATCGAAATGATGTGATTCCAGATCAAGGAATGGGCGCCATGAATGATCGTTTGTATATGATTCTGAGAGATGCATCTTCTTCAATGGGAGTCTGATTAGGTAGAATGAAAAGTTGACCATATGCATTTTTCTGCAAGGATCACAATGTTGTGATCCATTTGGTTATATAGGGTCATTCAAGGAGGAATATTAGTAGAATAATGTTTTTACTCTTTAGACCCACTATGACCATTGTTTTCTCATCATCCTTTTGGGCCACATGTTCCATATACTATAGAAGTACATGAGAAATCCTAGAGGTACTGGTACACAGTATAGTACCCGAGTGTGGAAGGACACACAACCAGCTGATGAGGTGGGTCTAGACACTGTGTGGGCCCAACACTTGTCATTTTACACAATGAGTTTTTTATCTCTCATATCTTCTTCCATTTAGACTCAGATTGTGGACTATCAGCAGCCTTTCCTTATTGTTTACCCTGGTAAAACACATCAGTGCCCTCTGTAGTGGTTTTTGAGTTACGATATGAGATGTTCAGAGTGAGAAGCCTATCCATGGTGATAGTTGATGATGGTAGTGATCTGGAGTAGGCATATCAAATTATCCCAATCGTACCCTCTAGGTGAGCTCAGCAGTGGCATTCCCTGATGGCAGTTTCATTCCTACCCTTAAGTACTATTATGAGGCAGTTTTCCCTAGTGATCACACTGAGTTATCCTCTAGTAGGATAGGGAAGTGAAGTTGCTCGATGTTCTAGTCATACCCTCCACCTGGAATGGGTAGGGGTATTCCCTGATTTCATCTTTTATGAATAACCCTCCAGTAGGGATGGGTAGTGGTGTTTATAAGAGGACTCACCGGGATTACCCTCCATTAGGACTAGGCACTGGAGTTCTCCAATGAACTTCCCTGGTGGTACCCTTTAGCCATGAAGGGTAGTAGTGTTCTTTAGCGACTACCAGACTAGGAACCTTTTACTCTACTAGGGCATAAGATACATTCCTAAAATGATGTCTTATCTACTATACGACATAGTGATGAGATGTAATTTTATGTACCTTTAGACTCTCAAGGAAGATGGATTCATTCCCCACCAAGACGTGTCCATGTGATGCTACCTAAAACTATGAGGGTGAGATTGTGCGGCCCTAAGAGGATGTTATCAATCTATGGTGGTTGAGTCCCTTTGACTTTTGTTTTCTGAGAAGACATGTGGGATGCCTGGAATCATTGGTGGATACTCTCAAAACTATTGGTGACTCTTTTTCGAGGCTGATATATGAGATGGAGATCCCCTTAATCTTCTGTTTAGGCTTCTGTGACTAAGTATATATATATATATCCTATTGTACAACCTACTCCATGGGTTTTGGTTTGGGTTACTTTACTTCCATGAGAGTCGAAAACGTGTGAGGTATACCATGTGATTTCCATTTCTAGATTCTCTTGGTTATATGAACCCACTCTCCCATTATTAGTAGCGAAGACTCGACAAGAATTTATATTTTCCATATTTTTGACCTCCATGGAACAGGATGAGTTTATGTTTTGTTGGGTTGAGTTGTACAATTTCATGGTAACTAATTCTATCTACAAATTTTTTTCTTCAGTTGTATCTGTTAATGCTCTCCCATCACCATTTTATGGAATCCTACTATGTATTATTATACTCACCCTGCATGGGATTTTCCTGCACATGTCGTGTCATATAAATACTACATACAGGTGGATTGTGACTTCCATGTAGATTAGGTATATGAGCTTCTTGGACCGCATATAGTGGTCATAGCTTGGGATTTAGGACTGGGGCTCTCTCAGCTATTTTTCTTTTCATTTACTACCCATTTGTGGCATTTTTCATTTTGGGAATGTATTTTTACCCTTTCCTTTTAAGTTTACATTTAAACACTATTACTGATTAGAGGTCTATGCATGTTTGGTTTCCTTTTATAGAAGTTTTGTATCTAGATTTCCTTTTCCTCTGCACCTTTGATTTGATTTGGATACATGTGTATGTAATGGTTCTTTGGAAAATGCCTCCATGAGTTCATTGTGACTTCAGTGTTTTTCACCATTCCTTTCCCTGTGGAGGAGGGCTTGAAGTTTTTATGGCTCGATCCCCATCATAGGTCGGGTCATGAAATGGTGGTATAATAGGTGGTTCATTATCAGGTAGTTTGTCCAAATGGTCTTTAAAAAGGAATTGGATGGGTTTATAGGAATAGTGTTTACATGTCTTGAGAGTGGATCTCAGGCCAGGGATTCTAGAGATAGGGTGGCATCAGACTCATCTATTCACCAGGACCCTGATTACCCGCTTCTCAACTTGGTATGATGGAACGTTTTTTGTAGGTAACTTTGGTACATAGATCATATAATGTTGAGTATTAAACTATAACTGTTGAGTCTGATTCTCATTGTGGTTGATATATGTATAAATGTATGCTTATTTAACTTTGGTACTCCCTAATAAGTTTCATGATTCCCCCACGATGACAGTCAACTAGGATATTAGCTTCAGTTTGTAACATCAACCTTGTTAGTGATGAGGCCTTATTTTAGGGTCCATTATGAAATCCCCCTTCCTCTAGGTGGGATGGTAGGAGAACCTCCACCCGTTGACTAGTATAAATAACCCTATAGAGTAGGTTGAGGATGTGTATAAGTTGAGCACACTCTGTGAGTTCCCACATTAGAGACCACTAAGGTTCTGTAGGGAGCCATATCCCCAATCATTAGTAGATTGGATAGAGTGAGTGGTCCACATATTCAGTACTGTTTGATCACCAAAGGATTAGATGGGTGATTTGGGATCCAATATTTTCCATGGAACAGATGGGAGTTAGTGGAGTCTGGTTACTCAGTTTCACGACGAGCCCATATTCTCATGGGATGACTTCCAAAAACTATTCCAAGAGGAGTTATTCCCCTCCTTAATAAGAATTTTCAAGATTTATAAACTATTAGAACTTAAATGGGGTGGGATAACGGTGAATGAGTACATGGATTATTTAATAGTAATTACATTATACTCTTTGATCATGATTTGGGATAGCTAATTCCGAGCATAGAATCTTCAATAGGGACACAACAGGGAGATCTGTGCCAGTGTAGAACCCGTGTGCATCCACACCTATGTTGATGTGATGTAGTGGGAACTAGTTATATAGATATTTCTATCATAGGGGTTATAGATAGCCAGTTTTAGTAGTAGGCGCAATAGAGCTAAGATGTATTTCGCAACTTGAATATGTCAGTTTTTAGGGCCTCGACATAGGAGGCTGCTCCATGATCAGTCTCAGGCATATTCCCTAGGGTACCGTGGAGAAATAGGGTATACCATGGAGGCCCAGTGTTATGATTGTGGTAGGAGAGGTCACATGGAATGAGACTAATTGACAAGACATACTGAGCTTTCCAGGAAGATGGTCTAAGGACCACCACGACAGAGACGACACCATAAACATGGATCTACTAGGTGAGGAAAAGGCAGTCCCCGTGAAGGAGGTGCTGGAATGGGAGAAGAAAAAATCTTGGTTTGTTTAATACTATATGAGATCCTTTTAGCATAACTATGTGGCCCACGTCAGGCTTACGGGGCTGGCGGCCATGACAATGGGCTACTGCATGTGTGGGATGTTTCTGATCCCGTAGTGCACAAGATGATAAGAGGTACACACTACCTCCTTTCTAATTTTTTAGTATAACGTTTTAGACACAATGTGAGGTACTCTTACCTCCATGAATCTTTCTTGAGGTCTTACTGAGGTGATGTGGGGCATCAGTGTAACACTATTTAGGTGATGATTGATGTATCTTTGAATTCATGAGGAAGAAGGTTCCTTCCACCATTGAGACATGTTTTTGAGATGCGTGAAAAGCTATGAGGGGGAGTGAGTGTCATCCAAATATGATAGTTTTTATATTCTGTGGTTTAGTCCCTCTTACTTGTTTTTCCATTGTGGGGTTATGTAGGGGAGCGTTGGAGAAGGTCCTAGCATTTCCTATGGAGTTATTACACTTGACCTCATTTTGCTTGAAATTCCACAAGGGTGTGTGGTAGAGTTTCTGGTTTGGGGTAAATCTCCTTCAAAGAGAGGCGAAGACATAATGGGTATTCAACATGGTTTTAGTGCCTATTTTATTGTGGTTGTATGATTTTAACCAGCTTCCACATTAATGGGAACATTTTCATGATCAATGTCAAAAATGATATGATAGTTATCAAGTATAGGTCAAGGTGATGGATACCCCATGGGTATAACTATGTGTCTCACCACCTGGTGCGGGTATTTTTAGTATTCTCTTTGAGGATTTGGAGATTCTACATTCTAGGAGAGAAATTTGTGGTTTTTAAGATCATAATACTCTTAGATTTTTCATCACTCAAAGAGACCATAACCTGATATGCCGATGCTGGTTGAAATTTCCACATGAATATGAATTCGACATAGTCTGTACTCCGGGATATTGAAATGTTGTAGCAATTCTGAATGTAGGAAGTCCCGGGCTCACCTAGTGTGGGATGTTTTGGAATATTTATCTTCCCTGTATCAAAACCTGGTGGAGTAGAAGAGTACAACTTTTTTTGGTTGATGGTGTCGAATCCTTCACTTCTCAATCATGTGAGAGATTCCCAGCCATGAGACATTGAGTGAAAGATCTTTTGAGACTCATATTTCCATATGTAATGCACCAGATAGATATTTTGAATGATATAATCATGAGATCTTGTTCTAGGGACAAACTATGGTTCTAGTTGCTATGTGGGGGGAGGTGATGCGAGAGTTACACATATCAAAAAAGGATGCACATCTTGGTGTGGGGAAGATGTACATGGATCTTTAGTGGATGTTTTGGTGGTCTGGAATGAGATGAAGCATAGTTTCATTCATCTCAAAAACCCTCACCTATCTTTATGTGAAAGCTGAGCATCAAGTTTCTGCGGGTTGTAACAACCTCTTGAATTCATGAGATGATAATGGGAGGGTATATCCACAAACATCTTCATAGGGATTCCACACACAATGAAGCACTAAGATGCCATCTGGGTGATTTTTGACCGATTTTTAGTGTATGGGAACTACCTTGATTTCAAGGAGTATTTTTTAATGGAAATTTTGGGACTGTAGTATGTACAGGAGGTCATCCTCTTTCATGGGATACCCTCAATGTTTTACTCTGATCATGATGCATGATATTCATCATGATTGTGGAGAGGCATGAAGTAGGTTTTCAGGATCTAGTTGTGGATGAGTACAACCTTTCTCCCCAGACTTATGGGAAGACCAAGTAAACTATCTAGGTGTTGGAGGATATGATGAGGGATTTCATGTTGGATTTCGGTCTGGGAGGTAAGTTATCCCTAATGATCATCGATCTATTCGAAATCGTGCAGAGGGTTGGTGAGGTTGCCTACGACCTTTCCCTATTCCCTCAGTTGGAATGTGTGCATTACATTTTATAGATGTCATAGTTGAGGAGATACATTCAAAATCATACACACATCATCAACAGGAGCATACCTTATGAGGATAAACCATCCCCTAGGTTCACATGATTTGAAATCATAGAAACGTGCATGAGAGTTCCTAGGAGCGTGAGAGTTAGTTGTGAGATCATTATCCCAAGAAGTTTCCCTACTTTTTATTTTTAGGAAAACTAATCATGAAAATGGAATGATTTTGAGATCTAGTTTTTTCCATTTAAGACATCAGAATATTTCTACATATATTTATAGATCTTGGCTCTAAGACAAAATATGATTTTGAGGCCTGGTGTTCTCGAAATAAATTATACAAAAAATTTGAGTAAATTTTATACTATGTATGAGTATGATGTGGGAAATCTATAAAATAGTAGCTCGGATAAAAAATATGAGGGTTTGTTTGAGTCCACAGTGTGGAGTTTACCGTCTGTGGGACATAACTGTTGTCGGCACAAGCCTTCTATTGAAAATGCCATATAGGAAGTAGCTGTAAATAAAATAATTAAATTAAATTATTTTTTCATAGCCATCATAACAAATTATCATTTGAAAAGAGACATAGATTGGAAATATAAGACCACCTTTGAGTTCTTCATGGGGTGTTTTGCCTAAGTGAGATATAAAGTGAGATGGTGGAGGATGTTCAGATCCTAAGACCATTAGTGGGAAAATTATATAAATAGGTGTTTTAGGAAATGATAAAAGCGTGACTCATTTACTCCCAATGATGGTGGGGATCCTCCTCTAAATTCCATAGAAGAATTAACAACGATGTCTTGGAAAATTTTGACATGATTTCATATTCGAGCAGATCATATCATAGTGAACACAACATTGGATCCAAATTATAGGTATAATTCCTCTATAGGATTATGCATCCCCTAATTGAAGTTGTGGTTGTTAAAGTTGATATCTAGTTTTCATCGCTACTTTGAAAACCCTTTTTGATGGCTATACTAACATGACCATTGACCATTTAATGTATGGATTGCCTATGTTATGACTTTTCTCACCCCATGATATATTGTTTTTATCTATCCTCTTACTGGGCTTCTAGATCACCCCTTTCGATGTATATCCTCAGGTGGCTACATATACTAAAGAGAGGACAAGTGCCACTTAGAATCTAGTGAAGAAGAAATTAAATAAGGTTTATGGTTGATGTTGTATTTGTTATATGTGGTCCTAGTTTTTCCCAAGATACTAAACCTTTGGATCCTCCATGTGTAATACCATTATGTTATTTATATTTGAAATGATGTAATAGTAATGTAAGAAAAGGAAGGGTTGCTATAGTTGGTATCAGAGGCAAGGTTTAGTTAATTTCGGAATTAGGATTCGTGAACCCTAGGGAAAACCTACAGCATGAGACTAAGTACACATATGCACACAAGAGTATTTACCTAGGGATCTCATATGTAATGTTTTTGGTATAATTTTTTTAAATTAATAAGTTATTCATGACTTGTTTACTTATGTTTTATTCTAACCTTTTCTATTTTAGAATATGGTGGGAACCAGGAGAAATAAGGCCAACAACTCATACGAGGTCCAATGCAATGATTGCCCGAATGACATCCCCAATGATTTGGGAGGTGGAGATCAAAACATCATGGAGATGCTTTCCCAATTATCTCAGGTTATGAATAATAATCATAATAATGGGGAACGTCCCCCTTCACCAAAGAGAGAGAAACTATCTATCGAATGTTTTATACGGAAACGACCACCGATGTTTTGTGGATCTTCTGATCTACTAGTTGTAGAATAGTTGGTTAACTCCATAGAGAAGATCTTTTCTGTGCTTCACTATTCTGAGATGGAGAAGGTGACTCTAGCAGTTTATCATCTAGTTGGAGAAGCCGATCAATGATGGGCTTTGATAAGGAACACCCATCAAATGGAGGAAATTGAAGACATAGAATGGGAAGACATTAAGATAATGTTTCTTAATATGAATTTCCCACGAACTCTTTGCACGAAGATGGAGAGAGAATTCATAGAGCTCAAGAAAAAATAAGGAGAATTTGTCACAACCTATGAAGAGAATTTTACAAGGCTTTCATGGTACGCTTCGAGTTTTCTTATCAACAATGATAGAAAAATTGATAGATTCTTTAGTGGATTAAAACCACACCTTCGAAAGGCTCTTGAAATTCGAGACATTGGGAGTTATGAAGATGTTGTTCGGTGTGCTCTCAAAGTGGAGATGGAGTTTAGATAATGGTCCCATGGGTATGGTGATAAGAAAATAAAGATTGATTTTCAAGTTGGTCGATCTAATGAAAAAGGCGGGAAGAAAAATCAATGACCCACATGCCAAAAATGTGGGAAGTTGCACAATGGGAACTACCTCAAAGGGACGAAGAAATCCTTCATGTGTGGGAAAGAAGGACACCATGCCCATGAGTGTCGAAAAGACACGAAAAGGAAGGAGAATGTAGCCAATGAAAGGATAGAACCACTCATGGTTCACTGATACAATTGTACCAAGATAACGCACTATGCAAACCAGTGTACTAAACCTCGAGCTCTTAAGGGTAATCAGCGTCAGTATCCACCAAATCCAAAGGAACAAGGGAAGGATTATTCCCTCACTACTGCAGAGGTGGAGCATGATAATGATGTTATAGAATGTACACTTCCTATTCATTCAAGAATGGAAAAAGTATTATTTGATTCTGGTTCTACTCATTCCTTTATATCATGTAATTTTTCTAGAACTATAGAATCGAAGCCCCGAAACCTTGAAGTAGAGATATCTGTATAAACACCAAGTGGTGGCATCATTTCAGCCCAAGTGTTTGACTCTTCTCCTATTTATGTACATGGGAATATTCTTTCGGAAAATCTCGTAATTCTTCCCTTGGTGGAATTCGACGCTATAATGGGAATGGAATGGATCTCGTTAGATAGAACACATATCAACTGTTGGGAAAAGGAAAATTCTTTTTATATTATGAACCATCCCATGATCCTCTAAAAATGCAAGGAAGATCATGAATCTCCTTTGAAAAATTCTTCAATGGTGTAGGTGTTGATTCCCTTTGAAGAAGCATACCTCTCCCAAATGGTTGAGTCGAAGAAAAGTTCCAACCTTGAGAAAATGCCCATTGTGAGGGAATAAGATTATGTATTTCCCAAAGAGTTACCCAGAATTCCCACGGATCATGAGGTAGATTTCTTAATTGAACTAATACCCGGAGCTACTCCTATCTCGAAGTGCCCCATCGGATGGCTCCTATCAAACTGGAGGAGTTAAAGAAGCAGCTGCAAGAACATCTGAAAAAAGGGTTAATACGACCTAGTGCGTCGCCTTGGGGTGCGCCAGTTCTCTTTGTGAAGAAGAAGGATGGAACAATGCGGCTGTGTATCGATTATCAGAAACTCAACAAGATCACCATAAAGAACAATTATCCTCTCCCAAGTATTGTTGACTTGTTTGACTAGTTAAGAGGAGCTCAATACTTCTCAATGGGTGGATCTTCATTCTAGATATCATCAGGTAACGGTGAAGAATGAAGATATTCAGAAGACTGCCTTTCATACATGGTATGGGCACTATTAGTTTTTGGTGATGCCGTTCGGACTTACTAATGCCCATGCAATCTTCATGGATTTGATGAATAGATTCTTTATACATTACCTCGAAGAATTTTTGGTAGTGTTTATCGATGATATTCTCATCTACTCCAAGATCAAGGAGGAACATGAAGAACATCTATGATGTGTGTTCGCGATATTAAGAAAGGAGAAGTTGTACGCCAAGTTCAGAAAGTGTGACTTTTGGATGAATCATGTCATGTTCTTGGGACATATGATCACAAGTGAGGGAATTTCTTTGGATCCTTAAAAGACAAAGGGGATTGAGGAATGGCCCAGTCCCTCTAGTGTCATAGAAATCCGTAGTTTTCTTGGATTAGCTGGGTACTACAGACGTTTTGTGAGAAACTTCTCATAATTGTCAATCCCATAACTAAGTTAACAAGGAAAGTGGTAAAGTATGTCCGTATGGAATAATGTGAGGGAAGCTTTATGGAGCTAAAGAGAAGGCTGATCACTGCACCTGTACTCACACTACCGAAAAGTGGAGAATGTTTTGTGATATATAGTGATGCTTAAAATAAAGGCTTGGGTTGTGTACTCGTGAAAAATGATAATGTGATAGCCTACGCCTCATGATAGTTGAAGATCTATGAGCAAAAATACCCGACACATGATCTAGAGCTGGCAGTCGTGATTTTTCCCTTGAAAATCTGGCGGCACTACCTTTATGGAGAGATGTATGACATATACACGGACCAAAAGAGCCTAAAGTATATATTCACACAAAAGGAGATCAACATGCATCAAAGTAGATGGTTAGATCAAATCAAGGATTACGATTGATCTATTCACTGTCATCCTTGAAATACGAAGAAGGTAGTTGATGCTCTAAGCAGAAAAGAACCTTATACTCTATCCATGCTGCGGATTGAGAAAGACACTATCTTCTTGGATATGCAAAGGATGGATTTGGGAATCGTAAGGTCAGGGGATACATCCTAACTTTCCCAAATGATTGCACAACCATCCATCCAAGAGAAGATTAAGGAATCACAAAGGGATGATGTGTAGATAAAAAAGAGGGTGAATGTAGAAAAGGAAGGGAAGCTGGAAGAGTTCCATATCGATGATGATGGTGTGATTTGGTTGGGAACGCGGCTTTTTGTGCCTTCATAACTCGGGATAAAGAAGGAACTATTGGATAATTCACATAGCTCAACTTTCTCAATCCATCATGGGAGTACCAAGATGTATCATGATCTCCGAGAAGACTTCTGTTGGGATAACATGAAGAAGGAGATTGTAGAATATATTTCAAGGTTCTTGGTATGTTAGAAAGTTAAAGATGAGCGACACAAGTCCAAGGGTATGATTCCTCCATTGCCTATACCTATGTGAAAATGGGAAAATGTTATTATGGACTTTTTCAAGGGTCTCCTGAAGACGTCGAAGGGAAATAATGCGATATGGGTTGTGTTTGATCGACTCACCATGACTGCCCATTTTATCGCTATTCGGGAAGACCTCTCTCTTGAACAACTTTCCAAGATATATGTGAAGGATGTGGTGATACTGCACGGTGTTCCACTCTCAATTGTCTCTGACCATGATCCAAGGTTCACATGTAAGTTCTGGAGGAGCCTTCAACATGATTTGAGTACTGAATTAAATTTCAGCACGACCTATCACCCCCAAACTGATGGCCAGTCTGAAAGGACTATTCAGATGCTTGAAGATATGCTAAGAGCTTGCTCTCTAGAATTCAAAGGTGGATGGGATCAGCATATCCCATTGGTTGAGTTCTCATAAAACAATAGCTTCCACTCGAGTATTTAGATGGCTCCGTATGAAGCTCTTTATGGGAAGCGATATAGAACTCCAACCTGTTAAGATGAAGTTGGAGAAAGAAAGCTACTTGGACCTGATCTTGTTCAAGAGATGACAAAAAAAGTTCAGGTCATCCAGAAACACATCAAAGCTGCTCAAAGTCAGCAAAGGAGCTATGCTGATAACCATCGAAGAGACATGAAGTTTGATGTTGGAGATAAAGTCTACCTTCGAATATCTCCATAGAAGAGAGTCATGCGATTCAGGAAGAAAGGGAAGCTATGCCCTAGGTATATTGGCCCCTTTGAGATCCTTGACCGCATAGGAGCTGTGTCCTATCTTCTTTCACTTCCACTGAATATAGATCAAGTTCATGATGTGTTTCATGTATCACTACTGAGGAAGTACATACCAGACCCCTCACATGTACTAAAGCCAGAGGTGGTGCAGCTGGAAGATGATCTCTCCTATGAGGAGCTGGCAGTATAGATTCTGGACCGAAGTGATATGGTTCTACGCAACAAGAAAACCCATCTTGTCAAAGTGTTGTGGAGGAACCATATGTTTGAGAAAGCAACTTGGGAACCAGAAGAGGCAATGAAGGAGAAGTACCCTCAACTTTTTGTGTAAAGTGAAATTTCGGGGGTGAAATTTCTTAAGGGGGGAATAATGTTACGACCCAAAGTTTTTCAATGGAAAATTCCCTTCTTATAAATATTTCCTAAATTAACATGAAATCACAACATAATGAACTACTAAGTGATAAGTTACAATTAAATATAAGTTGGTCACTTCTGTCTTAAGAATTTTGAAAATTTGACATACAAGGTTTTGTTCAATACGATTTTTGGAGTCTAATGAAACAAAATAATTTTTGGTGAACAGTGACCTACCATTATGAATAGTAATATGACCCTTATGAATATTAAATGATCCAATATAAGAGTAACATTACCTATGAATAATTAAATAAATTTTAGACATCTTAGAAAGTGACAATTTGACCTTAGTAAATGTTTTTGTATTTTGTAAGTCATAAATAATTATTTATAATTAATTTAAAAGAATCATTATTTCCCTAAAATGTATTCATAAATTATTGAATCAATGTATTATTGTTTTTAGATAATTTAATAAGACCTTATGAAATTTTTGAAAGAGCTATAAAATCAGTTTTAATCGTAAAAACTGTTTTTTAAGTAAATTATAATTTGAATTAAATATTAAATTAAAAATATTTGGAAAATTATTTTTAGAAAGCAGACTTCTTTTTTTGATTCTACACGTCGATAAATGGTATGGGTAAATTTTTGGGTTTTTTCTGAAATACTTCAATTTTCGAGTGAATAGTAAAAAAATACAGTTTTTTCGCATAATCGGTGTATACTAAATTGCATCATTAGTGACGTAATGATGACATAAACATTATAGAACATTAGTTTCGGCCAGATTATTTTAAATTTCATAAATGGTTCCTGAAAATACAGTAAATCTAATTCTTAAAACTAAAAAAAAATTCCAAAGCCTAAAGTCAAAAGGTGATTTCTTAAAGTGTCTTTTTCTCTTTCTTTAACTTTCCTTTTAATAAATTATTGAATTCGAATTACAAAGAATAATTAAAGCCTAAAAAGAATTATATTACATTAATACCTGATTTAGGATGTCAAAAAACGACTATTACAAGTCCAACTTTTGATATATTATTTTATTTAATATTTTATACTAAAAACACCTCCCTCCTCATGTATAAATAAGCCCTCCCCATCCTCTTTCCAAACCACAGCTCTCAAGCTTCATGAATTGTCTAAGCTCTACCCAATCATCTCCCATAGCCCCTCCCCCACGTCCAAGAGCTTCTGGTCTCATCAAAAGACCAAGCTTAGGCCCTTAAGGAGGTTCTCAAGTGAAGGATTCAAGAGGTAATTTACCTCCCTCTTGTCCTTTAATTTTCTTTCAAGTTCAAGTTTTTTTATTGATCTCTCTCCCACATATATTAATTAAAATTGTTTTGTAACTCCAGTATTATACATATAATGTAATTTTATTATTCTAATGTGATATTATATCATCCCACACCCTTTTTCTCTTCCTTTTATTTTATTAAAGAGAACGTTGTTCATGAGGTGTTAATTTATCACCTTCAAAAAATGACATGCTCTCTTCTTCCATTTCTACCTCCATATCTGGTCATGAAACCATTTTTATGGTTGAACCAGGATATTTTATATGTATTATGTTCTATTTTAGGTTCTTTAAATAACCTTTGGCCATATTACTAGGTGAAAAGTTAAAACATGTTCGTTGTGATCCAAAAAACCACTCAAATTAACCCAAATAAACATCATTTAATTCTTATCTAATGATTCACCCACATGGATCTAATATAATACATTATTAAATCATTCAAGCTCATGTAATATCACTAATAACTTGTAATATCATTTCTGGATTGTTACCCATGATCTACCCAAACTTTAATTTAAGAATACAAGTGAACCACCCAAGAAAAACAATAAAAACGAACATCCCCGAACAATGTTTTTAAACTCTATAAGTCATCCAAAGGAACATAATATGACACAATGAAATCAGAATGAACCCTATTAATGTACACATGGTTCTGTATTTCTAATTAATGAATATAATTTCATTATACAAGACATTAAAGAGAAGGAAGCATTCGGGTACAAGGTAAGGGGAAATCTCGAACCCAATTTGCTTCCTTCGGGTTCTCCCTCTTTCACTCCATTTTTGATATGGTTACTCCTAAAAGATCATTTTTTTCATCATTTCCTTTACTTTTTTGGGATATACATGTTATCTGATGAAGTTTTTATCAATCCAAATTTTTTCCGAAATAACTCTTCTCTTAAGAACACAACTTTTACCTCTCATTCAAGGTTGATGGTTCTTGTATCAAGTATGTTGTTCCATATTTCTTTTTAGAACCCAATGTTTATGAATGTATTCTTATGAGATGAAAACCATTCAATTTAATGGGTTAGTTATGTTCATTTATGTTATATTTTCATTGTGGCATGCATGATAAATGATAATGTTATGATGTGACGGGTGCACCCGTAATTATATAGAGCAATATGAATGTTTAAATGTGACGGGTGCGCTCGGAATTATATAGAGCTCTAATGAATTGGATAAAGTGATGAATCTCATGAGTAAATGTGAAATTATGTGTGAAAAAGATTCTATCTTGGTTCACAAGTAAGTGTGGTAGTTAACCACTACGACATGATGTTTCATTTTTATGCATTGCCACATTTCGAGACTTTTATTTATGCTCCTCTCATGTTCATGATATTTTTCCTATGTTATGATTATGCTCACCCCATGATATATGGTTTTTATCTATCCTCTTACTGGGCTTCTAGATCACGACTTTTTATGTATATCCTCAGGTGGCTACATGTACTAAGGAGAGGAAAAGTGCCACTTAGAAGCTAGTGAAGAATAAATTAAATAAATGTTTCTGGTTGATGTTGTATTTGTTATGTCTGGTCCTAGTTTGCCAAATATACTAAACCTTTGTATCCTTCATGTGTAATACTATCATGTTTTTCTCTTTTAAATGATGTAATAGTAAGGTAAGAAAAGGCCGGGTCTCTATAAAATTTATAGGGATATGGCTATGTCTATGTAGATCAGTATCCGATGATCCCTGATATATCCATGTTTCAATTTTACAACTATCAGAGTGTTATTGCTGGTATACATAAGGAGGTGGTGGCTTGGGAATGGAGATTATTGGATCTGGTCGAGAAAAAGTGTGGTGGGCTTCCGATGTTGGCGGCTGGGACAATGTAGCATTAGGAGGCTGATGGGGCATGTAGGCGATGGTGCAATAGACAGATGTTGGTGGCGACTGGTGTGGGACATGATGGTTAGGAGCTGGTGGGTGCATGAGTTGTGTAGCCCACAGAGTGGCATGACAAGTTAGTTACACCATGGGTAGGCATGGATGGGCCAGGATGAGGCAGCTAGGTCACGGGACAACACTGCCGGAGCATGCCAGATCGGCCAGAACAGGTTGGGCTAGGTGGGCCTTCGGGATGGGACAAATCTAATCACATATAACTTCTAAATAAGTCATCCATTTTATGTTCCATATATGGTAACATCATCTTACATTTTATATATTCATTTTGAGGCTTGTTTGGAGTTTTATTTCTCAGGATTTTTGCTCAGGCCCTCAAAATACTCAAATAATAAATTATTATATTATTATTACAACATTGAACCACAATAAATTTGACATACGACATCCTATTGAAATACCATCAGTGGAATCATGTCCATCAAATTGAGGTGGGAATTTAAAGACTTATTTTGGTCACTTAAACTGAAATCGAGATGTGGGCCCCTTGAGGCTTGGATTGGACATTTGTAGTGAAATGTCACTTTTCCATCGGGTTGTGTTTTGGACAAATGAATAGCCTACCCCATGTATTTTTCATTGAGGATCATAGTGTTGTGATATATATTATGTGTCCTATGATCAAGGTATTGGCCCCATGAAGCCCCAATCATGTATGATGTTGACTGTGGTAGCTTCTTCACTAAGAGTCTGATTAAGGAGAATGAATAGTCTATTATATGCACTTTCTGCAACGATAGAAAAGGTGTGATTTGTTTGGTTATGTAGGGATGTTCAAGGAGGCCATTTGGTAGAATCAATTTCCCCCTTCAGAATAGCGATGATCATCGTGCACTCAACAACCATTTTGTGTTAGAGGTGTCATGTACTCTTGGAGTACATGAGCTTGCATTGGGGTCCTCTTATGTAGGCTAGTACACGAGTGTGGTTGGGTACACGACTAGGTGATGAGGCAAGGACACACATTGTGTGGGCCCCAGACATTCCATGTTCTATACTGAATATTCTACCTCTCATATCTTCTTCATTTGGACTTGGATTTTGGCCAGTGAGAAGCCTATCCCAAGTGTTTACCAGCATAGAATGTGATAGTGCCCTCTTTAGTTGATTTCAAGTTTTGAAGAAAGGTGTTCCAATCAAGATACCTATCCGAGGTAATGCTCAATTATAGAAGTGATCTGGGGGAGGAATATTATAGTATCCTGAGCTTACCCTGTAGCTGGGCTATGCATTGGAGTTCCCCAATGGTAGTTTTAGGATTTCCCTCTAGTAGGACTGAGAAGCTGTGTTCCCCGATGATTTTTCTAAGATACCCACTTATAGGATTGGGAAGTGGAGTTACCAAAACATTATTAGATTGAACTCCATCTAGTCTAGGTAGTAGATTTCCCCTATGAAATATTCCATGCATAACACTCTTTTCGATATTGGAAGTGGTGTTTCCTTGAAGACTCACCGGGCTTACGCTCCTGTAGGACTATGTAGTGGATTTCCATAGTTATAATCCAGAGTGGTACCATCCATTCGGGTTGGGAAGTGGGATTCTATGATGACTTCTTGACTGTGACCCTCATATAATACCAAGGCATGAGATAATTTCCTAAACCAGTGACCTCTAGATTGTACAACATAGTGATGATGCATTCTTTGACGTACCTTTGGACTCTCGAAGAAGAGGGTCACTTTTCCCACCGAGATGTTTCAATGTGAAACGACCTAAAAACAAGATGGAGAGATAGTGCCTTCCAAATATAATAGCTTCAAGGTGTCATGTGTGAGACCCTTTGAAATACATATTTAGGGTAGACATGGGGGATATTGGGTATCATTGGGGGATTTTTTTGGAATTATTGGTGACACTTTTCCTGGGATGTGCTGTGAAATGGAGATCCCCATACTTCCAAGCATGTGATTCTTTGACTAAGCATATATATATATATATCTATATATATATATCTGGTTGTAGTACACACTCCTTGGGTTTCAGTTACTCTCCTTCTAGGAGAGGCAAAGAAGTGTGGGGAATGCCATGTGCTTTCTGTTTCTTACTTATTGTGGTTAGATAAATATAATCTTTAATTATAGGTAGTGATGACTTTATGATCAGTTCATCTTATCACCATTTTGAACTCCTAGTATGTTAATGAGTTTACCATCACTCTCTTGTTGGGTTGAGTTGTACTCTTTCACTTTACCTTGATCTATCTATTTCATTCCTCCTCATTTGTATATCTTACTACTCCCTTGTTTTTGGATTTCCTACTAAGTATTTTTAGACTCACAACTTGTTTGGAATTTCACACACGTATAATTCCATAAGTAGATGATAGACAAGTTGATTGTGACTTTAGAGGAACATAGACTTACGGGGTATTTGGACTGTGTATGCTGGTCATGGCATGTGATCCAGAAGCGATGATCTCTTAACTATTTTACTTTTCAGTTACTTCCAGGTTGAGGCAATTTTCTGGTTGGGCATGTATTTTTTCCCTTTTACATTCAGTTAACATTTATGTACTTTTATTAATTAGAGGCCGATTCAAGTTTGGTTTCCTTTTATAGAAGTGTCGTATCTTCCATTCCTTTTTCTATGAACCTTTTCCTTTAGTTTCCTACATGCATATGTATGGGATATTAGGAAAATGCCTCTTTCTGTTATTTGTGCCTTTGAAGCTTATGACCACCCCCAAGCATATAGAGGGAGGCCTGGGGTAGTTGCCTCTCGGGAACCAGCATGGTTTGGGTAGTGACATGTCACATGTTTAATTCATATTTATTTACTATTTTTTGACTGTTTTAAAGTGTTTTATTTTTCTATTACTTAAAATTATTCAATTTATTGTTTGAAAACTTCATTTATTCTCCTCCATCATTCTCAATAACATAACGTGTTATCGGTTAATAATTGTAAATGGAGAAACATTTTATTAACACTATCTAGAAGAGACATAGGATATACCTAGACAATACTAGAATACATAACGTGTCCTTCCAATATACACATAGTGAATTATGTTTTATCACATGTATCTATTTATATATGGTAAGATCTGATAATATCAAGTCATAAATCCAAATATATTAAAACAAAATTTAGATATAGAAAAAATGGAATATTTCATGAGGAACTACATGATGTGTAACCATTTTACATGATGTGTAGTCCCCATTATATCATAGATGAGTACATGGGGGTTACCAAGAATTCCATGTCTCAGATACATGACATGGGGATCAACATTCTATGTAATCTGAGGTTACACATAGTGTATTCACATTACACATCGTGTACTGTGAACATGCCCCTGATAGGTATCACGGACAGACTGTGGGAAAGTTCTCTTGACATGAGAAGAAGATAACTACAATTTGTGAATTTTTGTATAGGTTGTGTAGCCTTCTTCTTCTAGTGTCCAAAAATTTTCACAAAAGGGAAAATAAATGTATAATTAAACCTTTTGATTATTTTTTCTATGTTTCATTCATTATATAGTACAAACCATGTCATAGGATTAAAAATGATATATTAAATTAATTTCGAAATTTAAAATATGAAGAATGAATGAGGTTTCCCTTAAGTACCCTTACGTAATACATTAATTTTAAATAAAATTTGGTTTGTTTAAAATTATAATAGATTGTGAGTTAAATATTGTTTGATAGAAATATGATAAATTAAATAAATATATTAATTCATGGAAAAGTATATTAACAAAATAAAAAATTGATGTAATTGATAACTTAATTATTAATTCATTCTCATTGAATGATGTGTTAATGATTTTAAGATTAGATGATCCCTTATTTGTGATTTGTTTCTTTTTATTTATTTTAGTTAAAATATTATTGATGAACTACAAGTCATCTCCTAATCCTTATTATGTAAGGGCCTATGTACTCGTGGTTTCTTTTATATAAACCCCATTTATCTAATCCATTGGACCCCCACCTATATGTGACAAAAAGATTATATAAGGTTGTTTCTCCCAAGAGAGTGGAGGGGGTATGAGTTATAGAGAAGAGGTTAAACCAATCAATGTGATGCATATGAGATAAAGTGGAATACCAAAACATTAACCAAGCTATGATTCAATGCGTTTGACTAAGGTTAAAGGGTTAGTTTATCATCCTCTACATAAAGTATTAATCATTATAGAATCGCATTATCATAACACTTATATTTCATTTATATCAGTTTCCTAGATTTAATGCTTCAAGTAGCGGAGTCCCTTGGTGGATTCATTTGATAAGTATATCTTCGTGTTTTGGGATTTAGAGGATAATGAAACAGTGGGTTTGCTCAATTCCTGTAGCACCCCGACCCTAGCTACCCAGAGTCGGTGCGTTACTTCGTAACATTGGCATGATCACAGAAGATCAAGTCTCGAAAGACCGATTAGTTTAGTAGCCTTGGAAACACTAGATACATTCATAAGTGTTACATTACATCATAAAGTGAAAAACTAATAAAAAAGTCTTCATAGTCCACACTCATATCCTCTTCTGACTATCCCTGCAGGTCATTCATAAAATACTTCTTCACATCCTAGAAAATATTAAAACATTGAAAGGGGTGAGCTCAGATGCTCAGTAAGGATAACAATATTGCGGAAGATTTCATAAATAAACATAAACATTTAAGGCAATGTATAACTAAACAAAAGCCTTATTAAACTTGAACTTAAGCATAATATGGAAAAAGTAAAATCAAATAATGCCACTTACTAACATGGATATTCTACTAGACGAATAATCACATGAAAGATCAATAACCACTTTCATAATGAGGGAATGTATAATGTCGGACATTCTGAAACATTTTGTCAAGGCCTCGGCCAAGACGTCTAAAATTATTAAGGCTTCGGCCAAAACCATAAATCAAATTGGGAAAGGGCCTCGGCCAATTCCTCGTCTAGTTGTCTCATGAGACCTACCGATGCATCTAGGAGCTATAGCGGGCTCCACCTGTCACTTATTAAGTCCAATACATTCCTCATATGAACAGGTTTAAACATCTCATAAACCATAACATAATCGTATCACTTAAAACATGCATAATGGAAACATAACATTTCCACATTTAAATCTCAAGATATCAATACAACACATTGATATAATAAAAACGCTTTCAAAACCATTTTCAATACCAAAATAAAAGAAAAGTATAACATGGTATTTATTTTTCATTAAAAAATGGTATGGCTTGTAGAGGAAGCCGAAACTCAAATAGTGGTCACGGTGGTGGAGAAGTCGTCATTGCCGCATACGTATGACAAAGACATTCTCTTTTGTCATTTAGTAAACGCTTCGTATAAAAAAGATTCTTTTTGAATAAACGTAAAAGTCAAAGTGGTTTATACACCGTATAAAAGAAATTTGTGTATAAAACCAAATATGCTTCAATGAAAGGAGATTGAGACGAAGTCCTTACAAAGATCATTTTTAAAATAAAATAGATATATTATGTGTATTCACTATAGGTACACATAAATAAAGTAAAAATACAAAATAAGACATAATAATAACATGACATAATTTGAAAGTAGGAGATTAACCCAAAGAATGGAAGTTGGGTTAAGAAGTTCCCTTACCTTGCATCCTGTCCTGACTCGACCGTTCTTTAACCTCAGAAATAATAAAATAGAATTAATTCCTATTTACTTAAGAACCTTTTTCATGTTCATTATTCCTTTTATATCCCTTATTACCATGTTATGAACATTATGTAATTATTTAAGTTAATAACAGTCATTTTGTCGATCTTTGGTACTTGAGTCAAAAATAAACTTCTTATAATTACAAGTTGTTCATGTGGTGAAATATCCATTATATCCAAAATTATATTCATGATTTAGAAATCATATATATGATATATATCCAGTATATACATTCATTCATAATTTCACGTAACATTTAGAGGTAAGAAATGAAATGCACCATTCATGGAGACGGTAAGCCGTACGTACGCATGAACGCTACTTTCATTTCTATTTCGTATTTAATGGAATGAAATAATAATTATATAAATTTATATTATAATTACAGTATAATATAGTGTATAATACCATTTAATCCATCCTTTATACATCCCGCATATGGCATTAACGATTCAAATCACTTTGAGGGGGCGGTAGTCCGCACTTCCTAAAATGAAATTATCGCGTTTTACCAATAATAGAAATCATAAGGTATGTCATAAATGAGAAATACAGAAGCATAAGTAAAACATAAACATATTATATATCATATATAAATATAGTGACATCTTAATGGCCACATTTGAAGGTGTTATATGAGTGTTGAACAATCATCATTTTGTGAGGGAGAAATTCGCCATCCACAGAAACCGTATGTTCTTTAACCATTAGATGTAGGTGTGTGTAAGTGTAGATCGAATAATTCTTATAAAAACATCCTAGTATATTTAGGATACTGGTGTTTTTACAAAAGAAATGAATAAAAAGAGTTTAGGGGGTTGGAGAAGAAAAATAAAACAAAACAACATTAGAGAAGACATTACCTCAAAATCGGGTAACTCTTTTTGATTTGAGCCAAAGGCTTCCTTGGGAAGAGTTATGCCCAAAGTGAGGCTTCTAGGAGTAAGAGGGGGAAGTTGCGAGATTATTTGGGAAGAGGTTGGCCGAGCCAAATGGCTTGAAAGTGTGAATGAGGTGGTAGAGGTGGGGGGCCTTTTATAAGAGGAGAGGAGGGGCTCTTTTGGAAAGATTGAAATGTTACATTATTATACAATGCTTTTCGGATTCTAAAGGTCCCACACTTATATAATTCGTGGATAAGGTGATAAGGGTTCTAAATCTAACCATCCAATAGTCTTTGGACAAGTGTAAGCCTTGGATTGTACATTATCTTTTCATTTTATTAAAATCGTTAAATAATGAGGTCATCACTGCATCATAATGATGTCATAAATAATATAATTTATTTAATGTCTAAAAATTACAAAAAAAAATAATATGATGTAGGAAATATTTTTAGATTTCCAATGACTATTTATAGTCAAAAATATGACTTGTATAACCCCATGTAAAAATTGTTTTAGTAAAACATTTCATGTTTGTGTCATTTTTTACTTTAACATTAAATAAATGGTATTTAGGTCATTTTCCAACTAAAGTGGCTCCATGGGGTCCCCAAGTTTACCCATGGATTGTCTTGGTCGGCCATGACTCATCCAATTGGAGTAGGACAGGTGTCAAGCCCATCTCATATTATTAAAACATTATTTTTACCTTAAACTACACTAATTACCTCTAATCGCGATTAAGAACTTAAAAGTTACTATTCACCAAAAAAGTATTTTGATCTCATTGAACCACATTTTACTTCTTAATGACCAACATGCATGTTGGATTTTTTAAAATCAAATCACAGAAGTGGTAATATTTCATTTAAACGAAAAATCGGTTATTTAACTACCACTTAGTGGTTTCACTATTCATCAAAAATTGAAGTTTTTCAGAACAATGCCAAAATTTCACCCTAAGCTATAATTGATATTCCAAATTCAAAAATGATATCTATTTTACAAAATTACAAACATATAAATTGCATTAATTAATTTTATAATTAATTTCCGCTGTCAAAACAAATAGCTTGTTTTTAAGAAACAATTTATAACAAAAGATTGGCAATTGTTTATGTCCAATTTCAATGTTAAATTAATTCTAATGACCACCATTGGATAAAATGGTAAAAATATATTCTAATTATACATTAAAACCACTAAATAGTTTAATTTATCACTATAAATTATTTTTATTAAAGAAGTTGTTTTTAAGTATTTTTCACTATTCATAAAAAATTAGAAGTTCTCAGAAAAATACCAAAAATTCAACATAGGCTAATTTTGATATTCCAAATCCAAAAATGAAGTCCATTTTGAAATATTAAATATCTATAATTTTAAAAAGTGGTTATTACTATTCATAACGGCTACTTTGATTAGTCGCGGTGTTTTAGAACTCAAAGTTGCGTACAATGCAAGCTATTGGATTATTGAATGAGAAGCGTATCATGGAAGCTTGGGGTGTTACATTCTCCCCTCCTTTAATAAATTGCGTCCTCGCAATTTGAAAATTTTCTTTGAAAATAAAAGGTTGAAAATAGAAAATACCTTTGTGGAAAACCCACATCGGAAATAAGGTTAATAAATATATAACATTAAAAGAAAGCAAGATAAGTACAAAGGTAACCCGATATAGCCCATTCTAGGATTCTATGAAAATATGGATATGGAGGATAAACAAACCATCAAGGTATGATAGAGAGTTATAGAAAACAGGATTAGGAGAATGTTTAACTACAAGAAAATCACAGACTTGTGATTGGTTAAACGGTCATTGAATCCCCAGTTGGAAAAGTTAACTGACAACATTTTTGTTTTAAGTTGCCTTTTATAATGTTGAGGAATTTATTTAGGAGATTTACTATGAATGTAAGGGAATATACATACTTGTTATGTATACTTTCATTTGTTAATAAATTTTTACCACAAACCCATCTTTTAATCCAAATGGTAACGAAACTCAAAAATATTCTTTTTATCCTAATTGTATATGGTTCCAAATATTAACACATACCATTTAGATTAGTAAAACTATTTTGTAATAACCAGGGACTTCCTGTAGGCTAGTGGTAGGTAATAAAGGCCAGTCGCACTATGATTGTGGGTTCTATTCCCGCAGCTTTGTCCGACGCGACGGGTTATGCCCCACCCTGCAGGTTTTCCTTTTCCTAAAACTATAGTATTATAATATTCCAAAAATAATCTTCAGAAATGCTTTAACCATAAACAATACTATCCATGGTTCAACTTAATCCATTCCAACCTTAATAGTTATCCAAAATACCTCCGTCCAGACTTTCTCTAAAAGGTCTCTAAATTCCAAAATCAATTGTAACATCATATTCCCCAAACAAAGAAAAGTTTCTCTTATTGTCACATACTAAAAATATGATTACATTAATCATATTAAAACCTTACTGAAATCAATAAGTACTGCAGTACAATCTTTATATATATCACATTATTCTTATAACCAGAATATAATCCTTGAGTCCAAAAGCACCAATACATTAATTATTCCGCTTCAACTATAGTCATAGCATAAGATTGGCCTTGATCCCTTGGCCTTTTCTGAGGTAAGTTTCCTTGATGCTTAAGACATTCATTTTCATAATGCCCCACTTCCCTACAATTGTAGCATTCAACATTGATAGCCTCTTTCTTTCCCTTGAAATCACGAGCCTGGTGACCCTTTTATCCACATTTATAACAAACTCCCATTCCTTTTAGGCAAGTACCAGGGTGATTCTTCCCACAATTATCACATAATGGAAAATTCTTCTTTCCCGTTTTCCCTTTATCTGTCTCTTGTTCCACCGTTCTCTTCTTCTCTTGCTTTATTTTGTTGTCATAAGACTTAGAGAATTCCTTTTCTGTCTTGATAGCACATGAGACAATATATTCGTATGATGAGAAGGATTGTGATACTAAATCTCGACGGAGAAATGGTTTTAAACCATCAAAGAAACGATCAATCTTACTCCTTGGGTTACGTATATAATCGGCAGCATGCCTCGCTAACCTTGTAAAGTTAGCCTCAAACTTTGCGACATTGTCATCCTCCTTCTGCCTCAGACTCAGAAATTGGCTTTTCATATCAGCTTGATGGTCACGAGGAAATTATTTTTCTAAGAAAAGCTCTTTAAACTCCCTCCATTCCATATTCGATACGTCGTCATCTTCCTTTGTGTTTTGAATCAGTGACCACCACTGATCGGTATCTCCAGTGAGGCGGTAAACTGCCATGAAAACCTTCTCCCTTTCACTACTCCCCAAGGCATGGAATATTTTCTCTAAGGAATTTATCCATTGCTCAGCTTCTATAGGATTTGTACTCCCATTGAAGGTTTGTGTTTGTTTCCTCATGAAACGGTCTAGCATTGATCCTCCATGTTGTGGATCAGGGTGCTCCATATGAGTAAGGTTATTATTCACAACCTGAGTGATTTGTTCCAGTATGGTAATAAGTTGATCAGCAACAGTTGTATCTCCAGATCCACAATAATTATCTTGAGCAGGAGGGAAATCCCTACACGGAGTTCGTGCATTGATACGGTTTCCATTCCTTCCACTAGGCGCCATTTCTAAACAATGGCATAAACTAGATTAGTTTATGAATCAAAATACATAATTCCATACTTGTAAAACACTTTACATAAATTGAACTATTTATGGATATAATCCATAATCATAAAAAGAAATGTTTTCTTTGAGGAAGTATATACTCATAACCCTTCATAGTGGTTTGTAAATAAAATGAGAATTATCCTAAGCATATCCCCCGTGAGTGTCGTACCCAAGAGTGCAGCAAGGCCCGTTGTCGTGCACCAGTTCCCGTTCGAGTCTAGCTCAAAGCGGTGTTTTCGGTTTTTACCCCTAGGTACATCTGTGCCAGAGCCACCTGTACCTGCTCGTCTCCAGACAGGGATGTATTGCTCGGAAAACTCACAAAATATCTATAATACCAAAATTCTAGGAATTTTTTCTATACTAATCCTCAAAGTCTATCTTCGGGCTATATGCTCTAATCAGAGTTTTTCTAAATCTAGATTCCAAGGTTAGTACTAAACTTCCTCTGATACCAACTGTAACGCCCCGAACCCAGCTACCCAGAGCCGGTGCATTACTTCGTAACATTGGCATGATCACAAAAGATAAAGTCTCGAAAGACCGATTAGTTTAGTAGCCTTGGAAACACTAGATACATTCACAAGTGTTACATTACTTCATAAAGTGAAAAAATAATAACAAAGTCTTCATAGTCCACACTCATATCCTCTTCTGACTATCCATGCAGATCATTCATAAAATACTTCTTCAAATCCTGGAAAATATTAAAACATTGAAAGGGGTGAGCTCAGATGCTCAGTAAGGATAACAATATTGCGGAAGCTTTCATAAATAAACATAAACATTTAAGGTAATGTATAACTAAACAAAAGCCTTATTAAACTTGAACTTCAGCATAATATGGAAAAAGTAAAATCAAATAATTCCACTTACTTACTCACATGGATATTCTACTAGACGAATAATCACATGAAAGATCAATAACCACTTTCATAATGAGGGAATGTATAATGCCGGACATTCTGAAACATTTTTTCAAGGCCTCGACCAAGACGTATAAAATGATTAAGGCCTCGGCCAAAACCATAAATCAAATTGGGAAAGGGCCTTGGCCAATTCCACGTCTAGTTGTCTCATGATACCTACCGATGCATCAAGGAGCTATAGCGGGCTCCACCCATCACTTATAAAGTCCAATACATTCCTCATATGAACAGGTTTAAACATTTCATAAACCATAACATAATAGTATCACATAAAACATGCATAAAGGAAACATAAAATTTCCACATTTCAATCACAAGATATCAATACAACACATTGATATAATAAAAACGCTTTCAAAACCATTTTCAATACCAAAATAAAAGAAAAGTATAACATGGTATTTATTTTTCATTAAAAAAGGGTCTGGCTTGTAGAGGAAGCCGAAACTCAAATAGTGGTCACGACGGCGGAGAAGTCGTTGTCGCTGCATACATATGACAAAAACATTCCCTTTTGTCCTTTAGTAAACGCTTTGTATAAAAAATATTCCTTTTGAATAAACGTAAAAGTCAAAGTGGTTTATACACCGTATAAAAGAAATTTGTGTATAAAACCAAATATGCCTCAATGAAAAGAGATTGAGATGAAGTCCTTACAAATATCATTTTTAAAATAAAATAGATATATTATGTGTATTCACTATAGGTACACATAAAGAATCTAAAAATACAAAATAAGACATAATAATATTATGACATAATTTGAAAGTAGGAGATTAACCCAAAGAATGGAAGTTGGGTTAAGAAGTTCCTTTACCTTGCGTCCTGTCCTGACTCGACCATTCTTTAACCTCTTGAATAATAAAATAGAGTTAATTACTATTTACTTAAGAACCTTTTTCATGTTCATTATTCCTTTTATATCCCTTATTACCATGTTATGAACATTATGTAATTATTTAAGTTAATAACGGTCGTTTTGTCGATCTTTGGTACTTGAGTCAAAAATAAACATCTTATAATTACAAGTTGTTCATGTGGTGAAATATCCATTATATCCAGAATTATATTCCTGATGTAGATATCATATATATGATATATATCCAGTATATAAATTCATTCATAATGTCACGTAACATTTAGAGGTAAGAAATGAAATGCACCGTTCATGGAGACGGTAAGCCGTACGTACGCATGAACACTACTTTCATTTCTATTTCATATTTAATGGAATTAAATCATAATGATATAAATTTATAATATAATTACAGTATAATATAGTGTATAATACCATTTAATCCATCCTTTATACATCCTACATATGGCATTAACGATTCAAATCACTTTGAGGGGGCGGTAGTCCGCACATCCTAAAATGAAATTATCGCGTTTTACCCATAATGGAAATCATAAAGTATTCCATAAATGAGAAATACAGAATCATAAGTAAAACATAAACATATTATATATCATATATAAATATAGTGACATCTTAATGGCCACCTTTTAAGGTGTTATATGAGTGTTGAATAATCATCATTTCGTGAGCCAGAAATTCGCCATCCACAGAAACTGTATGTTCTTTAACCATTAGATGTAGGTGTGTGTATGTTTAGCTCGAATCCTTCTTATAATAACATCCTAGTATATTGAGGATACTGGTGTTGTTAAAAAAGAAATGAATAAAAAGAGTTTAGGGGGTTGGAGATGAAAAATAATATGAAACAACATTAGAGAAGACATTACCTCAAAATCGGGTAACTCTTTTTGATTTGAGCCAAAGGCTTCCTTGGGAAGAGTTCTGCCCAATGTGAGGCTTCTAGGAGTAAGAGGGGGAAGTTGGGAGAGTATTTGGGCAGAGGTTGGCCGAGCCAAATGGCTTGAATGTGTGAATGAGGTGGTAGAGGTGGGGGCCTTTTATAAGAGGAGAGGAGGGGCTCTTTTGGAAAGATTGAAATGTTACATTATTATGCAATGCTTTTCGGATTCTAAAGGTCCCACATTTATATAATTCATCCCTAAGGTGATAAGGGTTCGAAATCTACCCATACAATAGTCTTTGGACAAGTTTATGCCTTGGATTGTACATTATCTTTTCATTTTATTAAAATTGTTAAATAATGAGGTCATCGCTGCATCATAATGATGTCATAAATAATATAAATTATTTAATGTCTAAAAATTACAAAAAAAATACTATGATGTAGGATTTTTTTTATATTTCCAATGACTATTTATAGTAAAAAATATGAATTGTATAACCCCATGTAAAAATTGTTTTAGTAAAACATTTCATGTTTGTGTCATTTTTTACTTTAACATTAAATAAAAAGTATTTATGTCATTTTCCAACTAAAGTGGCTCCATGGGGTCCCGAAGTTGACCCATGGATTGTCTTGGTCGACCATGACTCATCCAATAGGAGTAGGACAAGTGTCAGGCCCATCACATATTATTAAAACATTATTTTTACCTTAAACTACACTAATTACCTCTAATCGCGATTAAGAACTTAAAAGTTACTATTCACCAAAAAATTATTTTGATCTCATTGAACCACATTTTACTTCTTAATGATAACCATGTATGTCGTATTTTTGAAAATCAAATCACAAAAGTGGTAATATTTAATTTAAACGAAAAATCAGTTATTTAACTACCACTTAGTGGTTTCACTATTCATCAAAAATTGAAGTTTTTCAGAACAATGAAAAAATTTCTCCCTAAGCTATAATTGATATTCCAAATTCAAAAATGATATCTATTTTAAAAAATTCCAAACATATAAGTTGCATTAATTAATTTTATAATTATTTCCCGCTGTCACAACAAATAGCGTGTTTTTAAGAAACAATTTATATCAAAAGATTGGCAATTGTTTATGTCCAATTTCAATGTTAAATTAATTATAATGACCACCATTGGATAAAATGGTAAAAATATATTCTAATTATACTTTAAAACCACTAAATAGTATAATTTATCACTATAAATTATTTTGATTAAAGAATTTGTTTTTAAGTATTTTTCACTATTCATAAAAAAATTAGAAGTTCTCAGAAAAATACCAAAAATTCAACATAGGCTAATTTCGATATTCCGAATCCAAAAATGAAGTCCATTTTGAAATATAAAATTTATATAATTTTAAAAAGTGGTTATTACTATTCATAACGGCTACTTTAATTAGTCGCGGTGTTTTAGAACTCGAAGTTGCGTACAATGCAAGCTATTACATTATTGAATGAGAAGCGTATCATGGAAGCTCAGGGTGTTACAATTACAGGCTTATTTGGATTCAATTCTCAACTGAGGAGGATTTGGTTAAAGCCTGGTGCAGTGCACCGTGAAGCTACAATGGTCTCCAATTTTACCTCTTCTATTGGTTGAATGACTTCCAAATGCATCATGACTCCCCTACAATAACAGTTTGGGTTAATTTTCCACAACTCCCTTTACCATTTCAAAACCCTACATTTTTTAGAATACTAGGTAACCTTGTATGTAGATTTTTGTGTGTGGATTCAAGAACCAGGGCACTATGTCACCTGGTATGTCCCTGTATATGGGTTAAACTTGATGTCTCAAAAATTCCTTGTGAGTTTGTGTCGATTACAGTGGAGGGAGAGTTTTGGCACAATCAACCTATAGTATATGAAACATGGGTTGACTTCGGTAATTCCTATAAGAAGATGGGTCATCCTGGGGTATCTTGTAGATGAGGGATGATGTCTCCTAGGTAGGTTGTAGATTCAAGTGATGGCGGCATGGGATTGTGTATGGGTGAAGGTCAGGGAAGATATTTGGAATTTGGACCAGTGTGCACCACCAGTGGTTTTGAATATGAGAAACCAGAGATGGAGGTGCCAAGACTAAGTTCTGGTCTTACAACATAGAATTTGATGAGGAAAGTAACAACCAAATCTCCAAACCTGAATGTTGCTATGGTTTTTGACAGATTGGAGAGAGACCTGGGGGTGTGTATCCCTGAGGCAATGCTGAGCAAAGAAACTTCATTCTATGTGGTTGATATTGAGGTGGTAACCTAGGATAAAGAAGTTTTACGTTGTAGTAACGAGGTGGGAAAAGACATGCACTTGCTTTTGGAAGGTGGCTCTGTTGTATGTAACAATACCAGAGTGAAAGAGGCCCACATGGAGGAAACCAAAATCTAGATGGTTCCAAAAAATGTTGCCAATGTTACAAAGGTGATTGAGGGACTTTTTGAGGACCATGAATCCAGTAGGAATTCTAGATGTCTGGCTCTAAAGGGCACCTCTATGAAATTTCAATATATGGGACGAGGCTATCAATAGGAAGGAGCCTCCGAGGTTCCAAGGCAGGCCAGTCAAGAAATCCATTCTTATGCGGAGAAGGTTATAACTAGGAGATCAAACATGGACCTTCAAAATCTGTATGGAGTGTTGGGTGATGATGACTAACAAGCTAGTGGGGATCTAAATTGGAAGGAGGCTACACAAGGAGAGGACCAATTGGTAGATGTCGGTGAGTCCCAAGAGGAGATGGATGATGTTTTAGACACTTCTGCTGAGCCCAAAGAAGTGACCATGGTGGAGGAATATCTTAGATCATCCTCAGGGAAGGTAAAGTTCACAGATACTAATTCTGATGCTTTTATCAAGAACAACCGGAGGGGGAGACGTAGGATGGAGTATTCTAACCTAACTAGTCATCCAATCATGAGGTCTTCAAGTAAGGGCCATAAGATCCCAAAAATTTCTATCACTGTGAGGAATTTGGATGCAGTGGTCAACACATATAGTGACCTAGTGTCTACAGGTGGTGAGGTTGGTGTCCCTGCCACTCCCTCGATGAAGACGGGGGATCATGGACAGAAATGTGAGACAAGCTCCGTCGGAGACCCTCAACGATAGATATCATCGATGTTGGAACAAATGGATCTCCTTTTCACTCAGATGAAAAAATGGGAGAGGACGATATGGATATGAAAGCATTGAATAAGATAGGAAGAATGAATCATGATCTCACTACAATGAAAAAAGGCGAGTGGATTGATAATCAGTCTCATATTCTGCTCAGAGGCTTCAATATAGGGAAGATTAACATGGAGTAATTCACGAAATCTTGGGAAAACATGGTACATCAGTATGAAGGCATATTGAGGGGTTACCCTGACTCCCAAGTAAACTCTATTCCCTGGATCTTGTTTAGGGAAATTGATTCCAATTGGCTCAAAATGTTCTCCAACAAATCTGTAGTTTATTATGGTGTTTAATTCTATGAGGGTTCCCACTATCCCCTTAAAAGTGTTTGTAAAATAAAAAAGTAACGTTGGATGGATATTAGTTTCCTAGTTAATTATTTATCTTTTCGAATGCTGGACGATCACCTTAAAAATTAATTGAAAAGCATGAAAAATTGAATTAAATATAATTTGGTTTTGTATAAATTTTTTATCATATCAGGTTAATCACTTATGTAAAATCCACATAATATTAAAATGGAATATAATATGATAAAATGGTATTTACCCATATGGATAAAAATACCTTAATTAAAATATTATGTCATCTTATCCTTCAACAAATTAAATTAGAATTGACCTTATGGATAAATGTACTTGACTAACCCATGTTTGGGTGCTTTCAATTATTGTAGAAATATTATATTGATGTTTTGGTTGATTTAAATTAGTTTACATCAAGGGTAAAATTACTAAGAAGGATATTTTGTAACTAAGACTGAATGTTTAAGGAAATCTTAAAAAAAAATAGAATTGGGGATTCCACTCAACAGATCAAGGAACTACGAGTCAATGTAGATGAAAAGTTACACATACCTAAAACCCTTCCAATTGATTTTCATCCCCATGTATAATTCATGATAATTGAATATCGATCCTCTCCCCTAGAATATAAAAGAGAATGTATCTTCCAAAATAGATGGTAAGAGATATCATGTTTCAAAATATAGTGGGATACTAATATGAATTTAATAAATTTAAAATTCATTAATAAATTTTTTGTAATAAAAAGAAGAACTAATTATATGCTATTAATATATAGAAAATAAAATATAAAATATATTTTAAAATATCACTACAATCCGTACTATAGATGGATAACATTATCACAAACATGAACTTCCTAGAATGGTATAGATTCTTGTGTGTTATTCTACACCATGAATTTAAATCATACAATATAGAAACACCACAACATAATTCTCTTTCAAAAGAGGCTAATGACGAATAAATATCTCTCTACATAAAGCATGAGGACAATGTAATGGATTTACAATGTTTTATGTTATCCTCCATGTCCAATGATTTTTTGACGCAGTAAGATGATATTTATGTGTATAGAATAGTTTATCACTATTAGGATCACTCAATAATGAGAAGGAGAGATCAAAAAGATATGAGATCTCAAATTCACTTTTCATGTGCATGATTATAGAGTAGGTGTCGGCTGGGACACATATATTCAAGATTATTTTCTACACTAATTATCTAAGAGTATTGGGTTCTAACATCCCAAATGAGTTGTGTATATATATCATTATATCCTCACTACTAAAAACATTTGTAGTTTTATTTTAAATTATTGTATTAGAAACATTCAGCAGATACTTTCAGAACATCTTACTCTTATAAACCATGTTGATAATAATATAATAAACAATGTCCATTTTATCATTAGGGTGAATATAAATAAGAGTAACAAGTAGAAGGAGACCAACAATCATTATATGTCCATGGTTATGGAGTTTTATCCCTCCCAAAAGAATAATATCAAGAGGCGTGGAATGGAATGTGATGTAGTATATTTTCCATGTGGAATGTAGGGTCCCTATAATAGTTTTTTCATCCTACTAAACAATTAAGAGTAATATTTTTGGGTTTTAAATATTTAGTGTAATATTTTTATATCAACATGTTGGGTAATTGATATTACCTATAGTTCTCACATTTCTATTCCAATATTAGAACCATGTATACTTTATTGGATTATGAAGGATGAGTTTGAACTATTGGAGGCCAATGGAGCAAGGTTGGATTATCTAGCTGTTGTATATTTCCATCACACATTATCAAAATGATTGAATTTGGTTTTAAAGAACTATTTTTATCTACCTACTGTTAAAAAAACATTATTTCCATTTCTGATTTAGATATAGATGGATTTATTATTATAATTTGAAATCATTGTTTCGAATTTAATAATGATAGAGTATGTTATTGTATAGAATAGATGATTAACAATCTTTATGTTCTATATTATAAAAAACATATATTAAAAATTGATAACTGAATTAATTTTTGCCCCTCATTTAACACCATTTTGTGGAATCACTATCTTGGTCATGTAAACAAAATCTATTTTAAAATTCTCTATCAAGAGAGTCTTTATAATATTTTGAGCTAAATCCACAAGTAATATGTCAATATTTTTTGAATGAAAAGATGACCAAACAAACATTTAGTAGTCAAGACAAAAGAGACACATATCTTATTGAATTTTTACACACCGACATGTGTTAAACTTTTCAAGTAGAATGTAGAGGTGTATTCTCATACATTATAACTTATATCAAGGAATTTAGAAGGTATAATAATATATATATAATGAGGCATTAGTCTGATTCCCTAGATAAGTTCTAATAGCTCAAGAATGTGGTTGAGAATCAGCTTTCAAAGAATATAAAGAAAATATGATCAGATCGAGGTGGTTAATAACATAAAAAAGTAATTATTGACATTCAACAAGAGTATGTGAATTTATATCAAATCAATTCACCTTATTAACCATTGTGTATAGGTGTTTGTGAAAACTCAAATAGTAATTTTGGAAATAGTATGGCCGAGGATGAGTCACATAAACCTTCCATCATTATTTTGGGGATATTCCTTATAGACAACATTATACATTCTATATCAAGTACAAACCAAAGAGTAAAATAGTATTTCATGTGAGTTATGGTAGAGAATATAACGACCCATACTTTACATACATTTTTAATACTTCAAAAATTGAAGCACACTTATTACAACATATGATAAAACCACAAAGGACCGTATAGGTATAGTGTCTTTAGAAACTGGGAAACATAAACAACTGGTTCATAAATCTTCTATAGTGTCTCCCATTTATTTCATCATATCTAGGGTCCCTTTTAGCATATTCTACTTAATATCCATATTCCTGACCTGGGGAAAAGAAAACATAAAAGGGTGAGCTCAAATGCTCAGCAAGGGCAAATAAAGGAAATAAAAATCATATCATATCTTTTTGAAAATCAAAACCTGCAAAAGGATCATAATATCTTAACATGGAATAAATCATAGAAGTGAAAATGAGATCCCCATAAAACTTGAAACTTTGTGGCATGCACACATAATCATGGAAAATCATTTCTTGTTAGTCACGACTCATTGCCAAGACTATCTTAGTGGACAAAGTCCCTTTCTGAACCGAGTTCACTCCTCGTTTCAGTCCTGTATCACTGAACCGAAATAACCTTCCGTTCCAGCCATGTCTATCTCATGAGATATAAAATCTTTACCCAATGCATTGAAGGGAGATATAGGTCCCACCCATCTTATAATGAATCCTTTCTTATGTGTGCCACATAATCATAAATCATACATCATCGCATAACCCATGTAATAAAATGGGATTCTTAAACATCATGACATCATAAAACAATTCATATAAGATAAAGGAATTCATAAAAATGTTTCCATCACAACATAATCAAATCCATGTAATAATAGGGATAAAAACAGAACCCTTTTATTATCTTAGATGGAAAATAATTTTTATAAAAATACTTGAACTTCATTCTTGAGGAAAATATCCTTTCTACTTCAAAAACACTTTTCCTTTCTTAACATGTCATACAATTTTAAACTAAAAGAAGTTGATTAAAAATAAACTTGAATACTTGTAAAGGAAGCTTCTTGGAAATAATTTTTTAGAAATCCATTCATGCCGTATAAGTTAAAAAAAACATTCTTCGTACTTTTGTCGGAAAAGTCAAAAAGTACCTCGTACGACAAAAGATTCCTTTCATACATATTACTAAAAACTCACCGAAGGGTAAAAATGGATTTAAAAAATTGTAGGTGGATGGAAATAATATTACATATTGATGAAACATGGATGTGGATGATAAAATACACCCCAGTGAATACTTACGAATAAACAATCTCGGATAAAAATGAGATTGTGATATTTCCCTTACCTTAGGTCCGATTTGCTTTGTTCGTGTCCGAAGCTCCTGTATAATGGTTTAAATAATGTTATTGACTTATTCCAGAATCATACATTTTGATATGATATCATATATGGTCATATTATTAGCTTCTTGTTAGTAATATTTCATTGTTACTTGTTACTCGGGTCTTTATAACTTTTTGTTCTTATGCGTGTTTTGTCGAATAAATTCTTATTCTTATCTTTAGGTTATAGATAATTCATTTACAGAATTTTATTAGTGTAGTATATACCATATTCATTCATTCAATTCATTTATATAATCATTATGAAATGAAGATCATGTAGAACGAGTCGCATCACATCGTGGAGACGGTATTCCGTACGTACACACGAGTGATGATATCGTTCCTATGATCGTGGAATTGTATTGGAGTATATTATTTCAGTATCAATATTACTTCATAATAATAATATATAGTTACTCATTACACCATTATACCCATCCTTGTAAGGTGATGGTGGAAAATAGATTACACCACGGCGTGGAGACGATATTCCGTACGTACGCACGCGCGGTGATTTCATTTTTCCGTAGGATGGATAGAAGGTGAATTAGGGTTGTTTAATATTTATAATAACATATCAGTATGTAAGTAATACTGATGTTATTACTTTATCATGAAACAACTAAATAAGAAGAAGTTGAAGAAGAAAGAAATTGAAAAGATCGGTAATGGATATTACCTCTTCTTTGGAACGCCTCTTTGAATCCTCCACTTAAGGAACTAAGATTGGTCTTTGGAGAAGACCAGGACTTCTAGGATTATTCTAGGGAAGTGGAGAGGAGAAAATGGCAGGGGTTGGCAGAGCTTGAGTGCTCAAATTGGTGTGAGGAGGAGGGGGAGGAGGTGCCCTTTTATAAGGGAGGAGAGGGGCACCTTAGGAATATCTCAAAATATTATTTTATATTAAATTCAAAATCGGTTTATAATGGTTCCAAAGGGTCTTATTTCGAAGCTAAAGTGGGGATGGGTCGAAATACAATAAACCAATATGATTTAGACAAGTTTAGGGTATTATGTTAACATTATCAATTAGATTTAACTCTAAGTTAATTAATTTAACTTTTACCGTGTCTTTTTGTTTTCTTTCACTATATGGTTAATACACTAACTATAACATGCCAAACGAACCCCAAATTGTTTATTATTAATATATATATCCTTATCTAAGTCATTTGGCCGAACCTTAGATTTTTAGGAATAAAATAACAATTAATAATATAATATTTGATTTAAAAACTATTTTGTGTCAATTTTGACACTATTTGATATATGATTTTTTTGTGAAAGTCATAACAGAATTATATGTTCGAACCAAGTTGATTAAATCAACATTAATATATCATAGTAACCTAGAAAATTAGTGGAATTCATAAAAAGTCTCAAATTACATTTATTTTGGTGTTTATAACATCAATTATGTCAATATTTCATTAATAAGATAATTACTGCATCATCATTGTGTTATAAATAAATTAAATTATTTAATGTCTAAAAATTACAAATAAAATACCCTTATGTAGGAAATCCTTTTAGCTTTCTAATGAATATTTATAGTCGAATTTATCTTATGTATAACCCCATATTAAAAATGATTTACTTATTAAACTTTGATTTTAACTATTTTAACCCTTCTTTAAATAAATTAATAATAAACGTCGTAATCTAATCCAAGTGGGCCTAAATGGTCATATTTTATTCCTAAGTTTGTTTTTGGTCGAATTTCACTTGTCCAATAGAATTAGGACATGTGTTAGGGTAATATTGATATCATATTTACCCTTAGTTACCCTATTTACTATTAACCGCGGTAAAAATAGTAAAAAGTTACTATTCACCAAAAAAATTATTTTCATCTCATTGAACAACATTTTAGTCCTTGATATTAACCGTGTCTCTCGGATTTTTGAAATTCCATTCACAGAAGCGGTAAAATTATGTTTTATGCAAAATTCAGTTTTTAACCTACCACTTAGTGGTTTCACTATTCATCAAAAATTGAAAGTTTTCAGAAAAATACCAAAATTTCACCCTAGGCTAATTTCGATATTCTGAGTCCAAAAATGAAGTCCATTTTGAAAAATAAAATTTATAAAATTTCAAAAAGTGGTTATTACTATTCATAACGGCTAGTTTTAATAGCATATTGTTGTTTAGTGAAACTCGGTATTGCGTACGACGCAAGCTATCGAGGAAGGTCGCGATTGCGTGTAAAGAAAGCCAAGCAAGTGTTGTGTAGAAAAAGATTCCTTTGATGATTTATATAACATAAAAGTCTCGGGTGTTACATTCTACCCCCCTTAAAAAGAATTTCTCCCTCGAAATTCATCACTTTGCAACAAACAGATGAGGATACTTCTCCCTCATCATATCCTCAAGCTCCCATGTAGCTTCTTCAAGTTGGTGGTTTCTCCATAAAACTTTCACCAAGCGAGTGGTCTTGTTTCGTAGGACTTTTTCTCTACGATCCAGAATCTCTATCGGCTGTTCTTCATAAGAAAGATATTGCTCCAGCGGTACAACTTCTGAGCTGAGTACATGTGAAGGATCTGGTATGTACTTTCTCAGGAGAGATACATGGAACACATCGTGAACTTGAGAGAGATTCGGTGGAAGCGCCAATCGGTAAGCTACCTTCCCAACACGATCCAGTACTTCGAAAGGACCGATATATCTAGGGCTCAACTTCCCCTTCTTTCCAAATCTCATAACCCTCTTCCAGGGAGATATTCGTAAGAACACTTTATCACCCACTTCAAACTCTAGGTCTTTTCTTCGGTTGTCGGCATAACTTTTCTGTCGACTCTGAGCTGCTCTTATGTGTTGTTGAATAGATCTGACCTTTTCTGCCATTTCATCAATGAGATCAGGTCCTAATAGCTTTCTTTCCCCAACTTCATCCCAGCAAGTTGGAGTCCTGCATTTCATTCCATAGAGAGCTTCATAAAGAGCCATCTGAATACTGGAGTGAAAGCTATTATTATAAGAAAATTCTACCAAAGGTAGGTGTTGATCCCAACCTCCTTTGAAATCCATAGAGCAAGCTCTCAACATATCTTCTAGGGTTTGAATTGTTCTCTCAGACTGACCGTCTGTCTGGGGATGATAAGCAGTGCTGAAACTCAACTCTGTATCCAGAGTATGCTGAAGACTTCGCCAGAACTTCGAGGTAAATCTTGGATCCCGATCAGATACAATAGAAAGTGGCACTCCATGCAATCTTACCACTTCCTTTACATATATCCTGGCAAGCTGATCTAGAGAGAAATCCTCTCTAATAGCAATGAAGTGTGCAGACTTTGTAAGACGATCAACTATGACCCAAATAGCATTATTGCCTTTGGATGTTTTAGGAAGTCCTGTGACAAAGTCCATAGTGATGTTTTCCCATTTCCATTCGAGTATGGGTAATGGTTGTAACATCCCCTTAGACTTTTGTCTCTCAGCTTTAACTTGTTGACAAACCAAGCATCGAGAGACATATTCAGCAACATCTCTTTTCATGCCATCCCACCAGAAGTACTCTTTCAGGTCCCTATACATCTTCGTGCTTCCAGGATGAATAGAGAATGAAGAACTATGAGCCTCATCCAGCAGCTCCTTCTTTAATTCGGGGATGGGAGGAACACAAACCCGATTCCTGAACTTTATTATCCCATCACAATCAAGGTTGAATTCAGGAACATTTCTCACCTTCTTTTGTAACTCGGAATCTTCTTTCTGTGCCTCTTTAATCTTCACATGTATAGATGGTTGAACATTCATTTGAGAAAGATAAGATTTTTCCCCTTCCATTATAATTCCAAGATCCATCCTTTGTAAATCCATAAATATTGGATCTTTTGTGATCCTCATCATGGATAAACTAGAATGGTCTTGTCGACTTAATGCATCTGCCACCTTGTTTGCTTTCCCAGGGTGGTAATGGATTGAGCAGTCATAATCCTTAATCAGCTCCAACCATATTCTTTGACGCATATTCAACTCCTTTTGTGTGAAGATATACTTTAAACTTTTATGATCAGTATAAATATCACACCTTTCACCATAAAGGTAATGCCTCCAAATCTTTAATGCAAAGATTACCGCAGCCAACTCCAAATCATGTGTTGGGTAATTTTGCTCATGGATTTTCAACTGTCGTGAGGCATAAGCTATCACCATATCATTTTGCATAAGAACACACCCCAATCCCTTCTTGGATGCATCACTGTAGATCACAAACCTTTCTCCACTACAAGGCAGTGTGAGAACAGGTGCACTGGATAACCTTCTTTTCAACTCCTTGAAATTCTCTTCACATTCCTCTGTCCAAACAAACTTAACTCCTTTCCGAGTCAACTTGGTGAGTGGATTAGATAATCGTGAAAAATATTTTACAAAACGTCGATAATATCCGGCCAAACCAAGAAAACTTCGAATCTCAGTTACCGTTGTTGGTCTCGACCATCTTTCGATAACCTCTGTTTTTGCTGGATCCACAGATATCCCCTCTTTTGAGATTATGTGACCCAAAAATGCAACTTTTTGAAGCCAAAATTCACACTTGGTAAATTTGGCATAAAGCTTCTCCTTTCTCAGGGTCTTCAATATAATTCTCAAGTGATCTTCATGCTCTTCCTTGCTCTTTGAATAGACAAGAATATCGTCTATAAAGACTACCACAAATTGATCAAGATAGTCTCTAAAGACTCTATTCATTAGATCCATGAAGATAGCAGGGGCATTAGTAAGACCAAATGGCATCACTATAAATTCATAGTGTCCATACCTTGTACGGAAAGCCGTCTTTGGTATATCCTCCCTTTTGACCCTTAATTGATGATACCCTGAACGAAGATCAATCTTGGAAAAGTATTGAGCTCCGCGTAGTTGGTCAAATAAGTCATCAATGCGTGGGAGAGGATATTTGTTCTTGATAGTGATCTTGTTAAGTTCTCGATAATCAATGCAAAGTCTCATTGATCCATCTTTCTTCTTAACAAATAGAACAAGTGCTCCCCAAGGTGACGCACTAGGGCGTATGAATCCCTTATCAAGATTCTCTTGGAGTTGCTTCTTCAATTCCTGCAACTCAATTGGGGCCATTCTATAAGGTGTCTTTGAAATAGGCAAAGCACCCGGTACGAGTTCTATTGAAAACTCAACTTCACGATTTGGTGGAAGACCCGGCAATTCCTCCGGAAAGACATCATCAAACTCCCGTACAATGGGCATATTCTTAATCGTGAGTTTCTCACCAACCATTTGAGATAAATAACCTTCATTTAGTGGAATCAATACCCATAAGATGGAAGAAATTTCCACTGGAAGGTTATGTTCATCCTTGCATTGATAGACGATCGTAGATTGATCTGGAATATGAAATGTGACTTCCCTTCTTTGGCAATCGATATGAGCTCCATGTAGAGAAAGCCAATCCATGCCAAGAATCACATCAAATTCCACTAAAGGAAGGATCACAAGATTTGCAGGAAGCACATTCCCACAAACTTCGATCGGAGAAGAATTATAAACTTTTGATGCGATTGATGTGCCATTAGGTGTTGTCACAGCTAACTCAACATCTAATTGTTGAGGTAATACGGTGATACCATTAGAAAAGTCTTCAGAAATAAAAGAGTGGGTGGATCCAGAATCAAATAAAACATTTGCTACTTTAGAGTGGATGGTAAGTGTACCTTTCACCACATCGTTATCGTACTCCACATCGCTGATAGAAATTGCATGTGACTTTCCTTTGTCTTTAGCCTTAATATTTTGTTGACGTCGACCATCATCATCAACCCTTGCATTTGGGCATTGATTGGCATAATGCCCCATCTCCTTGCACTTGAAACATTGAAGTGTAGTAGGTTCATTCTGTGTATCCCTTCCTTTGTTTGCGTCATTAGACATCTTCTTCCCATTATCACGGCATTCAAATGCCCGATGACCTTCTTTTCCACATTTAAAACATTTACTTGTCCCTTTAAGACAACTCCCTCCATGTTTCTTTCCACACTTTGAGCATAAGGAAAAGCTCATCTTCTTTTCCGTGTGCTCTTTAGATTTTTCTTTGAATTCCATCTTCCTCTTCTTATCAAACCCATGTGACTGATGGGTTACTCCAATCTCCATCTCGACTTTGAGAGAACATCGGACGATTTCCTCGTAGCTATTGAAGTCCCTTATGGCTAACGCCCTTCGAATACTTGGTTTTAAGCCACTAAAGAATCGATCGATCTTACTCTCAGGTTGGATAATAATACTAGAAGCGTACCTTGCAAGTCTTGTAAAATTTGCTTCATAGGTACCAACAGATTCATCATCCCTTTGCTTCAGTTCAAGAAAATCTTTCTCCATATTTGTTCAGAGAATACGAGGGAATTACTTATTGAAAAATAAGTTCTTGAACTCGTCCCATTCCATAGACTCAATTTCATCCCTTTGCCTCGTATTCTTAACAAGATTCCACCATTGATCAGCATCTCCTTCCAAACGATACACTGCTAGGATGACTTTATCATGCTCAGAACATTGAAGAACTGAAAATATCTTTTCAGTAGTACTAATCCATTGTTCAGCAACTAATGGATCAGTAGACCCGCTGAAAGAAGGTGGACGCTGCCTCATGAAGGATTCAACAGAATGTTGCTTCCTCCTTTGCTCGTTTGGAAATCCTGCATGATTCATAGCTTGAGAAAGTTGTGTGAGCATGACTACAAGATTTTGCATTCCAACTCCCATATCGTTTGTTTGCTTAGGGGGACAATCATTGCATTGCCCATCGCATTCCGCATTAACACGGTTCCTTCGGGTTCCAGCCATTGACTAAAACCAAGAAGAATAGTGTGAGCAACACTAATTATAATAGGAAACCACATAATTCAAGAATAAAATTTTCATGCTTAAGGTCTTATCCTAGGTTATTCAAGGCCATTTATAAAACACTAAGATTGTGTTCTATGCTTAGACTTATCCTTAGGGTTCTTACTAAGGCTTTCACATCCTAGTTTCCAAAGGTTGACTATACCTTTCCTCTGATACCAACTATAACGACCCATACTTTACATACATTTTTAATACTTCAAAAATTGAAGCACACTTATTACAACATATGATAAAACCACAAAGGACCGTATAGGTATAGTGTCTTTAGAAACTGGGAAACATAAACAACTGGTTCATAAATCTTCTACAGTGTCTCCCATTTATTTCATCATATCTAGGGTCCCTTTTAGCATATTCTACTTAATATCCATCTTCCTGACCTGGGGAAAAGAAAACATAAAAGGGTGAGCTCAAATGCTCAGCAAGGGAAAATAAAGGAAATAAAAATCATATCATATCTTTTTGAAAATCAAAACCTGCAAAAGAGATCATAATATCTTAACATGGAATAAATCATAGAAGTGAAAATGAGATCCCCATAAAACTTGAAACTTTGTGGCATGCACACATAATCATGTAAAATCATTTCTTGTTAGTCATGACTCATTGCCAAGACTATCTTAGTGGACAAAGTCCCTTTCTGAACCGAGTTCACTCCTCGTTTCAGTCCTGTATCACTGAACCGAAATAACCTTCCGTTCCAGCCATGTCTATCTCATGAGATATAAAATCTTTACCCAATTCATTGGAGGGAGATATAGGTCCCACCCATCTTATAATGAATCCTTTCTTATGTGTGCCACATAATCATAAATCATACATCATCGCATAACCCATGTAATAAAATGGGATTCTTAAACATCATGACATCATAAAACAATTCATATAAGATAAAGGAATTCATAAAAATGTTTCCATCACAACATAATCAAATCCATGTAATAATAGGGATAAAAACAGAACCCTTTTATTATCTTAGATGGAAAATAATTTTTATAAAAATACTTGAACTTCATTCTTGAGGAAAATATCCTTTCTACTTCAAAAACACTTTTCCTTTCTTAACATGTCATACAATTTTAAACTAAAAGAAGTTGATTAAAAATAAACTTGAATACTTGTAAAGAAAGCTTCTTGGAAATAATTTTTTAGAAATCCATTCATGCCGTATAAGTTAAAAAAAACATTCTTCGTACTTTTTTCGGAAAAGTCAAAAAGTACCTCGTACGACAAAAGATTCCTTTCATACATATTACTAAAAACTCACCGAAGGGTAAAAATGGATTTAAACAATTGTAGGTGGATGGAAATAATATTACATATTGATGAAACATGGATGTGGATGATAAAATACACCCCAGTGAATACTTACGAATAAACAATCTCGGATAAAAATGAGATTGTGATATTTCCCTTACCTTAGGTCCGATTTGCTTTGTTCGTGTCCGAAGCTCCTGTATAATGGTTTAAATAATGTTATTGACTTATTCCAGAATAATACATATTGATATGATATCATATATGGTCATATTATTAGCTTCTTGTTAGTAATATTTCATTGTTACTTGTTACTCGGGTCTTTATAACTTTTTGTTCTTATGCGTGTTTTGTCGAATAAATTCTTATTCTTATCTTTAGGTTATAGATAATTCATTTACAGAATGGTATTAGTGTAGTATATAACATATTCATTCATTCAATTCATTTATATAATCATTATGAAATGAAGATCATGTAGAATGAGTCGCATCACATCGTGGAGATGGTATTCCGTACGTACGCACGAGTGATGATATCGTTCCGATGATCGTGGAATTGTATTGGAGTATATTATTTCAGTATCAATATTACTTCATAATAATCATATATAGTTACTCATTACACCATTATACCCATCCTTGTAAGGTGATGGTGGAAAATAGATTACACCACGGCGTGGAGACGGTATTTCGTACGTACGCACGCGCGGTGATTTCATTTTTCCATAGGATGGATAGAAGGTGGATTAGGGTTGTTTCATATTTATAATAACATATCAGTACGTAAGTAATACTGATGTTATTACTTTATCATGAAACAACTAAAGAAGAAGAAGTTGAAGAAGAAAGAAATTGAAAAGATCGGTAATGGATATTACCTCTTCTTTGGAACGCCTCTTTGAATCCTCCACTTAAGGAACTAAGATTGGTCTTTGGAGAAGACCAGGACTTCTAGGATTATTCTAGGGAAGTGGAGAGGAGAAAATGGCAGGGGTTGGCCGAGCTTGAGTGCTCAAATTGGTGTGAGGAGGAGGGGGAGGAGGTGCCCTTTTATAAGGGAGGAGAGGGGCACCTTAGGAATATCTCAAAATATTATTTTATATTAAAGTCAAAATCGGTTTATAATGGTTCCAAAGGGTCTTATTTCGAAGCTAAAGTGGGTATGGGTCTAAATCCTATAAACCAATAAGATTTAGACAAGTTTAGGGTATTATTTTAACCTTATCAATTAGATTTAACTCTAAGTTAATTAATTTAACTTTTACCGTGTCTTTTTGTTTTCTTTCACTATATGGTTAATACACTTACTATAACATGCCAAACGAACCCCAAATTGTTTATTATTAATATATATATCCTTATCTAAGTCATTTGGCCGATCCTTAGATTTTTAGGAATAAAATAACAATTAATAATATAATATTTGATTTAAAAACTATTTTGTGTCAATTTTGACACTATTTGATATATGATTTTTTTGTGAAAGTCATAACAGAATTATATGTTCGAACCAAGTTGATTAAATCAACATTAATATATCATAGTAACCTAGAAAATTAGTGGAATTCATAAAAAGTCTCAAATTACATTTATTTTGGTGTTTATAACATCAATTATGTCAATATTTCATTAATAAGATAATTAATGCATCATCATTGTGTCATAAATAAATTAAATTATTTAATGTCTAAAAATTACAAATGAAATACCCTTATGTAGGAAATCTTTTTAGCTTTCTAATGAATATTTATAGTCGAATTTATCTTATGTATAACCCCATATTAAAAATGATTTACTTATTAAACTTTGATTTTAACTATTTTAACCCTTCTTTAAATAAATTAATAATAAATGTCCTAATCTAATCCAAGTGGGCCTAAATGGTCATATTTTATTCCTAAGTTTGTTTTTGGTCGAATTTCACTTGTCCAATAAAATTAGGACATGTGTTAGGGTAATATTGATATCATATTTACCCTTAGTTACCCTATTTACTATTAACCGCGGTAAAAATAGTAAAAAGTTACTATTCACCAAAAAAATTATTTTCATCTCATTGAACCACATTTTAGTCCTTGATATTAACCGTGTCACTCCGATTTTTGAAATTCCATTCACAGAAGCGGTAAAATTAAGTTTTATGCAAAATTCAGTTTTTAACCTACCACTTAGTGGTTTCACTATTCATCAAAAATTGAAAGTTTTCAGAAAAATACCAAAATTTCACCCTAGGCTAATTTCGATATTCTGAGTCCAAAAATGAAGTCCATTTTGAAAAATAAAATTTATAAAATTTCAAAAAGTGGTTATTACTATTCATAACGGCTAGTTTTAATAGCATATTGTTGTTTAGTGAAACTCGGTATTGCGTACGACACAAGCTATCGAGGAAGGTCGCGATTGCGTGTAAAGCAAGCCAAGCAAGTGTTGTGTAGAAATAGATTCCTTTGATGATTTATATAACATAAAAGTCTCGGGTGTTACAGAGAAGGAAACTGGTTCTATCACGTGTTTGTGAATAGGGATGAGAGGAGGTTGTTAAGGGTAGCTGGAAAAACCGACACCTCAAGAAATAAAAGGTATCACTATAGGTTATCCCAAGGAATTAATTAGACACTATATATACAACTCTTCTTAAAAGTATGTTACTATAACAAGAAAGACGATATTTCTGAATAGGGAGAAAATCCTCAAAGAGGATAAAGGGAGGAAGATTGACATCGATGAAGTTGTTGATAATGATAAAAAATATGCTGTTCAAGAACTGATTACACTAGATCTCAATAAAGATGTTGTTCCTAAAACACGAGTTATCCATAAGATTATAAGAGGGTAGAGGGAACTAGAGAGATGTGTTTTTCTAGTCATTGATGAATTTGACTCATTATTGGTCAATAATGATGATCTTATATCCTATAAGGATGATGTAGTGAGACAAAAAGCTTCAAGATGGAAATAATCCATAATTTATAAAATATATTCCATGTATAAAAAAGTTTGATTATTGGTTGATCACCCAATTAATGTAAAACCCCTTGGTAGTAAAATGTGTATTCAAGAGAAAAATTGACATAGAGTGTAATATAAATACTAATGAATAATTATTAGTTGATAAAGTGTTTATAAAACATTAAGTCACCAACTATGATAATTTTTTTTTTAGTTTATATGTTTAAGTAAACAAGAATTTTACTTTCTAGAGAATCATACCATAAATACATGATTTCAAAAATTAATTTCACAATAGCTTTTCTTACTGCTAACCTTCAAGAGGATGTGTATTTGGAGAAACTAGAAGGGATTTGGAATCTCAAAAATATTAAAAATGTATGAACATTGTTGAGGTATATTTATGGATTAAATAATGAATATAGGACATTTAAAAAATGATTCTATGTATCCATAAAAGAATTTGGTTCCATTAAGGTAAACTGTGATCCATGTTTTTACAAGTTGTTTAGTATGAGTAAAATATATTTTGTACTAGTATATGTTGATAAAACCTTAATTATTAAAATTAAAAAAAATATCTTTACAAGTTACTTTTGAATATATGAGAATGTGATACCCCATTAAGGACTTAGTTGAAGTGACCTACCATATGGGATCAGGATCCAACAAGTCAGATCCAAGAGGCTTCTCAACATAATTTAAGGTAATTTCATTGACTATATACTAAAGAGTTTTAGTGTCGAACAATATAATAGAGGATTGGTTCCCATGTCACATGGTATACATGATTCCAGGAAAGAGTTTCCTCAGACACAAGAGGAAAGAGATATAATATATATGATACTATACGAGTATGTGATAAGATCTATCATGAATTTCATGCAATGTAAAAGGATTGATGTTGAAAATCATTTGAGTTGGTATGAAAATCTGAATAATATATAGGTGATTAATATTTAGTTATAATTAATAATATTCTTATGTAGTCGAGAATATAATGGATATGTTACTCGTGTCTGATAGAGGTAAAGAAATAATCAATAAGGATCATATAAATGTTTTTTAGAAAAATTCGAATGATATGAAGTAATTGTATGGGTATTTATTGTGTATAAATGGAGAAAATTTTAGAAAGAATTATTCAAATAATCTAATTGTCCAATAATATGATGTGCAGTTATATTGAGCATGTTATCTTTAGAAGAAACTTTTGGATTCTCAAAATTTTCCAAGAATATGATGTGGTACATAACAGTAATGATCCTACAAAGGGTTAATATTATAACACTGAAGTTGTGTATGTCATAAAAGATTCATGGTAACACCAACTGATAGATAACATACTTCATATGTTTCATTTATTGAGCATTTTTACGGAATGAGGTGCAGTTATATTGAGCATGTTATCTTTAGAAGAAAAAAATAGTGGATCCCTTAATAGAGTATTTATATCATCCGAATCATGAGTATCATGTGAGATATATAGGACTAATATTTATTTTTATCTGGATCTAGTGAAAGTGGGATTTTGATAGAGTTTGTGCCCTAGAACTAACTTGTTTCGTAATTTATTACATTTTTTCTTATCAAATATGTTTTCCAATCACATAATGATTATTCTTCTATATAATATTAGTATGTTATAAGACTGTTAGAATATGTGTTAAACAAAATGATCACACACATTCATTGATATGTGGAGAACCTAAAGGTTCCACTACATTATTATTACATCTAGTTTTATAGTAGGTTGATATTTTCTAACGGGACACATGTAATAAAATCTACTATGGGTAGGATTCTAATAATACATCTAGACACCTTATCATGTTATTCTTACATGGTAATCATCTATATATGAGATCATATGAATAGGCTTATTAGTAGAAAATCCACATTTCCATGTGTCATTGGATGGTCATATTTGTAAATGTGTGTATAGATCCTTATAAATTAATATTAAATTTAATAAATATCATAACTTTCATACTTTGAAGTAATGAATAAAACATTCACAAAATTTTTTCATGACGAATTACGATGTGTTTGATCAGTCACAAGTGATACTGCATTATTGGATAGTGAGATAAATTATTTATAACTTATATCACTAGACATATGTTGATACGTTAGACCCTTAGATTGGGATGAGACTACCTGTAAAAATCCTTGAACACAATGTTCAGTGGGGAAATTTAATTTCGGAAAGTCAACGAAAATGGCATCGAGTATATAGGTTGATGTCATAGACATGATACAATCTATAATAGACATATCATGATAATGGGGTTATATTTCATGTTCAGAATTCATATGAGGTTAGATTTCATTACAAAATTAACTTATTTTTCAATGGATTTAATTGTTTATTTCTAGATAATGACCCCACACTTTAGGTGGTTACACCTAATTCCATTCAGAATGATACCTACAAGGTCACACACTAAGTGCATCTAAAATTTGAGTTAAAATCTAGAATTGAATTAATTAATCTTGAATAAATAATATTTATTCCATATTTGTTGATTTCTATTGGACAATCACATGTTATTCAAAAAACATAAGAGATAAATATTAATAATAAATATTTTATTTTAAATCTTGGTGAATAGAACTTTATTGTTTTTATCGTAGATTAATGAAGTGGAATTTATTTATTAAATATTCATTATTATAGGGTCGTTAAATACCAATGTGTGAAATTGGACTAAGTTTAAAGGTCCGAATTAAATTTGTAAAAATGATATTTATTTATATGTTTTATCCATTTCACATGTCACACGTCTAGTAAAAATATTTATATTATTATTATTTTACATGGGGAAACTAACAATTATGTAATTCATAAAGGGTATAGTGTCTAATTTTTCAACCCTAAACATGCTATAACAAATATATAATTGTATCAATCACTTATGAACAATTTTTTATATAATGGCTATAGTGAGAACCTATCAAGTTTTAAAGAGGTATTAAGATATATAATGTCCTCTAGTTCTCTCCTATCTCAAAACAACAATAGATCATCAATAATTCTCCCCCTCTTGTGATTTTTTCTTCCACAATCAACCATAAACAACACAAATGATTAGGATCGACAGTTCTAGAACCCATAGATTCTATGGAACCATTAAGATATTGTGGTGAGAGTGTGGATCACCAGTAGAGGGATTCTACACAGGGATCATGCAGCTCAACTATGGTATGAAAAGATATTATTAACTAGATCATCAATGAATATAGATTCAAAAGTTGAGGTAAGTCTATATCTTTCCACAAATTTTATATAAATTACATGTGAAGATAATTCTCATTTAGTTACAATATTTTAATCTAGTCATTTAATATATTATTTTTAATAGACAATACATTTTGACCATGTAACAAAATGGGTGGACATGATTTACTACAAAATTCCAGAATGGTAATTCCATTAAAGGTTATGTCCACTACACCCAAAACCTAAATGTTCTATATTCCAATGTTTGCATGATCATATGATTCTAGGTTCCTTCAGTTATTCTCCCATATGATTACTCATGATCCTTTTATTTTTTGATATATGGTTATTCCTTTTGAATCATATGAGATGTTTCGTTATAATGTTAATTCATTATTGGCCTTTTAATCTCTCCCCTATGATTTAGTAATTCTCAGGGTTAGCCTATGATGATTTAAGAGATCAAAGAGATTTAGGAGCTTATTATGGTGATTAAAATAATTGAATTAAATTTTAGATACACATTGTTGTTTTCTGTTCCTAGTATCCCAAGTACACATGCGCACTTGATCCATGGTTTTTATTTTTTGGATATTTATACAATAAATCATGTAATAAAATTTTAAAAAGTTTCATGTACTATAGTAGATGTCAGAGGAAGGTATTATAATTTTTGGGGATTAGGACAAGAATACATTAGTGAAAAATTGTTCATCCTGGGTCTAACTCACTAACAAGTAGAGATTATTAATAGGCACCTAACCTCAATATCTCATCCACATATGGTAGAGGCTTCCAACTAAATATGAGGGTTAATATTTTGGAGAGAATATTACCTCATTATCTGAGTGAAGAAAACTAGTATTAAATAATTAATAAATAATGGAGACTATAATAATGGAATAGTATAAGTAAACATTTAGATAAGAATACACCACCAAGTTAGATTCAATAGAAAAAACAATAAATAGTTACACATACACTATCACATATAAAATGATTCCATGTATATATACTATAAATAAATGGGATATATAGGGAAAATTAGTACACATATATCACATGATATACGTAAGTAAATAAACCAAAATAAGTATCTAATATAATCATGAGTGTATGCTCGATCTTCTAATCCCATAATCCATCCTATTAAAAAAAATTAGGTATCAATAACATCCCATTTCCCTTTATTCCAACCTACTTCCATGAATTCCGTCTGGGTACCAATCAGTGGCAAGAACAGTGTATGAGATATACTTATAAGGCCACCACAAATGAAGTATATAACATATCAATCCTTTTTGTATAAGGTATATAACTGTACATGTATTATAGAAATAAAGTTATTAAATCCAATATAAATATACATGATATAAAAAGAAATCCATAAATAATAAAAAACAGTATTTATGTGAAAATACTAAGCTATAACCTAGAGAAGCTATATCACGTATCAATGTTTATGAGGGCCATGACCCAAGGAAATTGACCATGGATTCATGTCAAGTTCATGGAAGTCAACCACATAAATCTGTGTATAATGTAAACTTATACATGAAAGGACCCAAGGACATCAACTAAGGTTTCCTCTTCATTCCCATCGAGTTCATCCATATTAATCTTAATATAGACATGGGAGGAGTCCTATGATCATGTTATTTGTTTTCCAAGGAATCCATATCCAAGGTAATAATTCAAGGCATCCAATATAATGAAATTATTTGATTACATACCACGACATCAGTTCCATATCAAAGTATCCAATGTTAAACATTTTATAAAAGGGATCATTGTTCCATGTATGTATACATGCCCTTTATAAATTAAACTCATCAAATTTTATTCCTTATTTAGTTAACATAAATGTGTTAATGTGAGGGTCCATGTAATTTTCTATATACTTCGTAAAAATTTAATTCATTCCATTAATTCATTAATCAATTCACTCACAAGAGATAACAAGAGGGACTATGTTAGTTTCCATGATAAATTACCAACCATTTAAATTTATATTCATAATCAATGATATCATCCATCTATTTTATAATTTAATTTTTTTTCATTTCAAATTTAATAATCATGTGGAAATTGGTATTAAAAAGTTATCATCCCAATAAATTTTGTATACGACATCGATCCAGGGGAGGGAAGATCCATACACCCTAGTGGTGGAATAAGAAAAGTTAATAAAATAAACCCACCACATTTGGCAGTTCAAGTTGAGGTGGAAAACCTCTAACCATTTAAAAGTTTAAATAGAACATTATAATAAATTTTACCAAATTAAATTTAATGTATTTCTCCATTTAGAATAAACAAATAGAAATTTAGTATTTGGAACTATAGTATGATCCATTAATATCATGATTTAAGGGAATATGTATACAAATAATACCATAGATGAGTAGCAGGATCCTCATCCATTAATGGCCTAAAATTTAGGATAGAATAAGAAGAAACTAATAAATATATGAATACACTAAAAAATAGGGAATATTATCTCTCATATATTTATCATTCCATAGGAAAAGATAAAAAATAATTTATGGAAGACGATTTATGAGATTATCGAGACATATCCCATTCAATGAATAGATGGTGAGTCAGATACTGAAAAGAGGATGTAACTCAATGCTTGGGTTATATATCAAGGGAGATATCCAACATGGAAGAAGACTACTGTGTGTGAATGTGTGAAAATAAGGGTGGAAGTGAATTAAAATAAAAGGACGAAAATATAGTAATTACACTAATTTTTAATGGTCTAACGACTGGCCAAATCATTTTCCAACAGTGCACACCTACAACCTAAGGTGGAACCCCATTTCATGGTAGAGAACGATGTCTGAAAAACCATGTGAAGCACATACAAATCACATTTGGATAAAATATGCACCATTTTTCATATCCATACGATACCACATGATTGGCATTCAAATACTACCATCCTGTAAATATTGGTTGTGCGTTTAGCCTGAATGGATACTACTAAGTATGCACCACACTTATGCCTAAAATTCATTCACTAAAAATTGTATCTTTGGGCTTCGAACAAGCCCCAGACACTATAGATATATTAGTTAAACCATGAGGAACTTTCATATAGACAAAAAAAGATGTACCTAATTATGAAGGATCCATACCTCAAGAAAAAAATTTCAAAATTGCAATATCAACTATTTATAAAAACTCATATATGAGTTTCACTTCTGAGGGTGGAACAACATTTTCTAAGAATAACACCATCCATTGAGCACATAAATTATCCTCTTTCTCCCATGTATTATCTTGTACACTATCATTATTCCACAATAACTGAACTAGAGGAACTGCCATTCCATGTATAGAATTTATGCTCAGATCTATGATGTTTAGCATATACTCCTTGAAATAATCATATACATCCAACTCAAAGACATTAGGTTGATGAACGATATATGGATCTATATGAAAACTATGAAGCTATGAAATGTGGTATGCATAGTTCATCGCTCAGAACCTCTAAGGTAAAATCCTCTGATAGGATATCGACTTGAATCTATATAGGATCCCAAAGGGTCCAATAAACCTAAGTTTTAGCTTCCCTAGTTTCTAAATTCATCAATTACCTAATCTAGGTGAACCATGTAAGAATAATTAATTACCCACCTCAAACACCAAATATTTTGGAAAAGATCGACCAAAGAATTATTCCTGGAAGGAGGTTTATCCATATGCTTCTTGAACTGATATACCTACTAAGATGTGTCTGGAATGATATGAGGTACTACAATTGTTGTACTTCTTGAACTGATATACCTACTAAAATGTGTCTGGAATGATATGAGGTACTACAATTGTTGTACTTCTTGAGTCTAACCAAAATAGGAATGATCGATACATCCAACCGTATAAGGCCACATAAAGAGCCATCTACATAGTGGATTGTAATATTTTATTATAAACATACCCACTAAGAGGAATGTGTTTATCCCAAGAACAACATCCATCAAATGGCCCGAAGGCCTTCAATTTTTTTATTAGAAAAATAAGACCCCCTTTTAAGGGAATAAGGGGGGGGGGGTAATCCAACAGACATCAAGACTTAAAGACAAAGTAAGACCCGAAGATAAAAACAGTGTAACAACATGAAAATTCCCCTCCCCATCATTTGATCTTGAAGCTCTCCATAATTGCATAGCTGATCAGCAAGCAAGTATCTTGTGTCAAAGCACAGGCCTGATACGATGGATGACACCATACCCTCTCAAACATCCAAATCCGAACAACACTGCAAAGATGAACTTCCATCTCTAATCATCCGTGGGGCTGATCCATGTGATCAAGTCCGGCCAAATTTGGTCTTCACCAAACAACATAGAGAATAAAAGCAGACACCAAAGGCCACTGTCACAACCCACTACCGATGTAGAAAACCAAGAAACCACAACTACAAGATTCAAAAAACAAGACATCAGCAACCTTCCTGGGGCACCACCCTACCTCAAGGAATACACCAAATCTCCAGTGAGCTTCAACAGCGTCCACCATCGCCATCAAGAAAATTGATCAACACCCAGATCACCACTAACATCCTAACATCCTCCTTAACCAAATGCATCTCTCAATCGTGCCTGGAAATCCCTACCCCTCGAACAAACAGGACCCAAAACGTCCGCTAATACCATCACACCTGACCGACCTAGAAGGGGAGAGGATCAAGAAGCCAGAGCCGAGTGGGATCGGAAGAACCCCACAAAAAACACTGGAAGAACATAACGAAGAGGGAAACCAAAAACAAGAACAAAACATAAAAGAAACCATCACCACCACAGCACAGATCCATGTTGGAAGAAGACAGCCTAAAAAACACCGAACCACAGCCTGTCGCTGCCAATGCTCAAGGAGCCCACAGATCCACCCAAGCACACAGATGACATAAGCGGCCACACCTTCATACCATAGAAAAATGGACCTCGACCATAGACTTCACCAAGCCACCAAAAAAGCTGATCCCACCGAAGATCGTGAGGCATCGACTCCTTAGAAGCTCGTTGTTGGCTACAACCCACGACGCCACTAGAGTCATCGAATCCCTGAAACTAGAAAAGCCCTAAACTTTAGCGACGTTGGAATATGAAATCGAGCCTCGTCATCACCAGAGTAGAAGAAGCATGTCACGAACTCGCCGCAAACCAAGGAATGGAGACACACTCATTTAAGGATGAAAAGGTGGTGACGGGGAAACCCTAGTGGGTGATTTGTTGTAATCAACATAACCTATGAACCTAGTGCCTTTTGTAACCCCTTACTAAATGAAATTTTTAAATGATTACCCCTATCTAATATGGATGTACATGGATCAACATAAATTCATATGATATCTATAACATAGGGTATTATTAGAATATACAATTAAAATATCTATCTAATAGGAAAAATTTCAGTGGCATTTTTCAACCTATCAAAAATCACCCACATAGAATCACATCTTTAAGGTCACCAAGATAACCAAATCATGAAATATATGGTGACATTATACCATTTTTACTCTAGACTGGGTAGTTTCTATAAAATCCCTACTGCTTACTGGTTTTCTACATCCACCTATTAGTTGGTGTAACATCGAGTGAAAAATCATGAAATATCATTTTTTATCGACAAACACAATTATTAGTGACACAAGTCATGATATATTGTGGTTTGACTGGGATGTAAAACCCAATCAATGTCATTGAACTCTCACATTTTCTTCTCTCATATGTTTTATGAAAAAAATAACATGTGTGAATATTAAAGACATCATCCCCATCAATGACCCAACCAGTAAATGATTCCTCCCCCAAATTAATTTTCCTTAGGAAAAATACCACAGGAACTAAATGTTCCATCCTATTCACTTTATACATATGTATGTAGGTCATGGATAATGATGTGATTATAGGCTATCCATTAATATCATACACCTCCAAATTCATCAACGAAAATAAGGCTATCTACTACCACTCACTACTAGACTCATGAACCTTCTATTTTTGTGTCTTCCCTCTTGATTAGTATCCAATACATTATCCTTACATAGAATATAAGAAACCATTAAATCAAAGGACTATAGGTATTCTACCTACCATCATTGTATGAGATTAAATTCACTTGGCATGAAAATATATTTTACTATTTTCTGATCCATGTAAATTATTTACTACTCTCCAAAAAAGTAATTACTTCAATAGTATAAGGCATGAAATGTAGGATCGAAATATAATATGAGATGCTCAACATACAAGAGGGGGGTGAATTGTATACCTTAAAAATTCCTTTGGAACCTTTAAAGTTAGTTAAGAATAACTATGTTTTCCTTAAGTAAAGGAAAATGGATAAGTTTAACAAAGTTAACCTAAGCAAGTTCACAACACCTATTAATACTGAATGCAAACAATTAAAGAGATTCCGAAAGTAGGTTCCGGAAATATGGTTCCGGAAGTTGAAACTTTAAAAAAAGTTTACAATATGAGATTCTACCTTAAAGCGTATGGAATCTAAATTAATCAGAGTATAAGTAAGGAAGTATAAGAAAGTTATACTTTCCTTATGATACAAAATGCAGCGGAATAAAACAAGTATTTAAACTACAAGTAACAAGATATAAGTCTTTTAACCCAAAGAGAAGGGTATCCAACAACCTTGGATAAAGGTACCTTGATTTATACTTTCAAGCAAGTCTGTCTTACCCACACCAGGGTAAGCCCTCGATACAAAGATCGGAGTCTCTGTCTTTCTATCCCCGCAAGTCCTCAACTTTAAGGTAGTTGGCAACCTCTGTCTTCCTCAGCAAGAAAGCCCTCGAACTTTAAGGTAGTCGGCACCTCTGTCTTCTTATCCCCGGAAGCCCTCGAATGTAATTACCAACATTCGGAGTCGCATGAAGCTTTGAGAGTTAATAAGAGCCTCTCTCTCTAGAAATCACTTCAAGAATGTAATCACATGAGTAGTAGATCTGTCAGCCTTTCAGCACCAGCACCAAGCTCTTTCAAATGAGCTCCTATTTATAGGTAAGGTCGGCTCCTTCTCCAACGGTCATATTTTCCTTAATGATCGGAGGGACATGTACACGTGTCACTTAGACAACGGTTAATAAGAAACAGGATGGACGACATCTTTTTATAACAAAACATGTGTAATAGAATGTACGACATCGTTTTAAACTCTAACATAAAAGTTCGGAATGAAAACTTCAGAGTGAAGATTCGGAGTGTAAGGAACAATAGAAAGAGTAGACAAAATTACAGAGATGTAAGCAATATAAAAGTTTGGAGTCTAACAAAGATATTTTTCGGAGTCTGAATTACTTCAGAGTGTATAAAACAAAGATACACAAATTCTGTTTAATAGGTGAATTCGGAATGCGAATTCGGAATAGGAATTCGTCATCAGAAATCGTAATGAGAGTTCTTCATTAGAATTCGTAATGGGAATTCGGAATGACATTTCTTCATTAGAATTTGTAATGGGAATTCTTCTTCAGAATTCGTATCCTGAATCTGGAATAGAACTTAGTCAGAGTTCATATCCGGATTTCGGAATGAAACTTCTTTATAGTTCTTATCCAGAATCCGAAATATAAAACAGAATGCTTTATATCAAAGATTCAATGATTCCGAAAAAATGAATCCGAATCTCATACTTAACAAAAATATGGATAAAAATATGATAAGGATAATTTTTCTTATAAAAGGGATTTTCCTTAAGAAAGCAATTTTCCTTATAAAAGCGATTTTTCTTAAGAAAGCAAATTTACTTAAGAAAACAATTTTCCTTAAAGATAAGGTGTTTTTGATTTTCAAAACAAGAAGGAATGGAAAAGTCATAAGGAAAACCTTATTGACTCAACAATCTCCCCCTTTTTGGAAAGCACAAACATCCTTAGGAAAACGAAATTCTAAGAGGAAAGAAAAACATTAAGGCTTATCTCCCTTTGCTTTAAAGATATTGATGAATACGACTAACTCCCCCTTAGGCTTTGAATCTCTAAGGATCGTATTCAGATTTTTGGAGTGATAGATAAGAATGTCTTCTTTATTGAAAAAGCTCCCCCTTAAACAAACTCTTATTAGAGTTCTTTTTCCTTGGGTATTTTTTCTTTCTCCTCCTTTGATAAACTCTTATTAGAGTTACTCTTTTTCTTAAGGATCTTTTCCTTCTCCCCCTTTGTGATTTTCAAAAAGTATTGGAGGGAATGGAAAAAAAATAACAAAGTACCTGAGATATTAATAAAGACAACAAAAGAAACAAGAAGTAGAACTTTCATTAAATTTAAAATGTCAGCAACAAAAGAATTACAACAAAAAGATCGGATTGGGTTATTTCGAGTCTTTTTCCTTCGACATAAGCCCCTTAAGAATAGTTTTGATCTTCTTCAGGTCTTTATGATCTTATTCAGCTTGCTTCTCTATGGCAACTATTCTTTCGGATTGAGCTTAAATCTTTTCTTCCTGGGCTTTCAGCTTTTCTTCCTGAGCTTGGATCTTTTCTTCCTGAGCCTTCATCCTCTCTTCAAAATCGATCCGATGATCCCTTTCAAATTTCCAATTCTGAGAAATGGAATTGAGCTTCCCATTCAGATCTCTGACCTCTTTGATCCGGAAGTTCTTTTCTTCTGTCAACTTCTCTTCAAAGGATGCAGTCAGCTCATTAATGTTCTTGTCCTCGGTCTCAAAGGCATCCTTAACATTATCTTGAAATTAATCGAAAAGCCTCATCTCTTCCACAGTCTTCTTGGACCAGCTTGTCATCCTTTTGCAAGATCTTTTATGAGCTTCGTAACCAATAAAGAAGTTTTTGAACTGTGCCTCAATCTCAACACACTTATCCATAACCATGGATACGGAGTCTGTTTTCAGATTCAACGCATGTTGAAGCATCTGGCATCATGAATCAATACTTGAGAAGGTCAGAATGGTTCCTACCAACTTCTTTAAAGACTGAACAACAAAGTCATGACACAGAGAGGATGACTTCGAATCTGAAACTTTGCTAGGAGAATTTTCTTCCTCAATAAGTTCCAACTTTCTTTTTGAATAACTATCAGCTTCCTTCCTTTTTCTTACTTCTGAGTTCGGAGTCTCGGTAAGAATTTTCTTTCCCTTATCTTTTTCCGGAATTGAAACCTGTTCCGGAGATCTCTTCTCACTATCAGAGACTTGAACAACATTATCTTCCTCATCAGCAACTGCTATATTTTCCTTCTCAGCAATGTAACGCCCCGACCCTAGTTGCCTAGAGTCGGTGCATTATTACATAACATTGGCATGATCACAAGAAAGATCAAATCTCGAAAGACCGATTGGTTTAGTAGCCTTGGAAACACTAGATATATTCATAAGTTTTACATTACATCATAAAATCAAAAACTACTACAACAACATAATGTTTCCACAGTCCACACTACAATCCCCTCATAATATCCCTGCAGGTCATTCATAACTTACATCTTCACTTCCTGGGAAAAATAAAACATAGAAAAGGGGTGAGCTCAAATGCCCAGTAAGGATAACAATATAGCGGAAACTTTCATCAATAAGAATAAACATTTAAGGCAATGTATAACTAAAACAAAAGCCTTTTAAACATGAAATTTCAACATGGTATGGCATAAATAAAATGAAATAATGCCATTTACTTATTCACATGGATATTCCACTAATCGAATAATCACATGCAAAAATAAATAACCACTTTCATAATGTTGGAATGCATAATGCCGGACTATCATAACCACATAGCCAAGGCCTCGTGCCAAGACTACAAATAAGATTTTGTCAAGGCCTTGTGCCAAGACACTAGTTTGTCTCATGAGACCTACCGATGCATCGAGGAGCTATAGCGGGCTCCACCCATCACTTATTAAGTCCAATTCATTCCCATATGAAAAGGTTTAAACATAACATAAACATTCGTATTAAAACTAGCATATGAAATGTCAATACTTTCACAATAAACTATGAATGGTATAAAAATAGCACATCCACAGTCAAACATATCACAAAACCTTCAATACAATATAGAAGTTTTGTATCATAATAAATCAACTTCAAATAATCTTAAAATCCATCAAAGGATGTTGACATAGATGAAATCAAAATTCTTTTTAAAGAAATATCTCCTTTTATTTTGAAATCATTTAAGATCCATATAAAATAAAACATTTTCTTTGAAAATATTCTTATAATCTTGTAAGGAAAGATTTGAAGATTTTATAACGGCCTAAAATAACCGCACCCGCCGTATAAGTTAAAAAAAACATTCTTACCTCAATTCTGTAGAAAAGGTTAAAAAGGACATTGTTTTGAAAACGACGGAAAGATTCCTTTATAAACCTCTTATAAAAAGTCAAACAAGGGTATAAATGACTTTAACCCATATTCTTGTAAATAGTAAAAATGTTTTGAAATACATTTTTAAGAAAACATGGATGTGGATGATAAAGAGATCCCAGTAGATTATTACGTATATACAACCTCGGATAATGAAGAGATTGTGAAATAACCCTTACCTTGTACTTTTCCTTGGTTGGGGTAGGTTAACCTCCTGTATAATGGTGAAATAATTGTTATTAAATTATACAAGAATCATATATATTAATATGATATCATATATGATCTTTTAACATTGATTTATTAATAATATCTTAGAATTATCATCGTTTCGGGTGTTAACTTACTCATTTTCTTTTATATGTTTTGTTACATAAGCCATGTTTGTTGTATCTTATTCATATCCAGAATGATATCAAGTTCTTAAACATCATTTTTAAATTATAAAATGATAATTATACTTGAATGGATACGATGGAGAATGAATCTCATCGCGTTCGTGGAGACGGTAGTCCGTACGTACGCACGAGCGACAATATCATTCTTTTGATATTAAAATAATATATAAATGAATGGTATATCATATATACAGAATCATTAACATGTTATATTTATTATTTACATGAGTTACACATCATTATTATACCCATCCAAATAATATTATATTGAATAACAATTACACCACGACGTGGAGACGGTAAGCCGTACGTACGCACGTATGGTGACATGTTATTCAAAGGGTGGATAGAATACTGAATATGATTGTACCATACTTATAATAACATCACAGTATATGTGAGATACTGGAGTTATTATTTTAGAATGGTAAGAACAAAGGAAGAAGAAGTGGAAGAAGAAATGAACTTAGAAAAGGGTGGTGAAATCATTACCTCTTCTTCGGGTTCTTCCTTTTGATTTGATCAAAAGGGATCCTTAGGTTGGATTTCTGATCAAAATAAGGCATCTAGGTTGTAGTGAGGGATGTTGGGAGATTATTTGGGCAGAGTTTGGCCGAACCAAAAGGCTTTGAAGGTGTGAAGAAATGAGAAGGAGGAGTGCCCTTTTATAAGAGGGGTGAGGGGCACCTTTGGAAAATCTAGAAATATTAATTTATAATAAATTCATATTCGGTTTCTAATGGCTCCAAAATTGACTATTCAAAGGTTAAGGTGGGGATAGGTCGAAAAAAACTCAACCAATAGAATTTAGACAGGTTTGGGGACTTATATTAACCTTATCTTTAAGTATTAACTCTAAGTTAATTAGTTTCACTTTTACAATGTCTCTTTGTATTTTTATTTTATATGGTTAATAGACTTACCATATACATACAAGCGACCCCCAAGTGGTCCATTAATGATTAACCTATCATAATATAAGTCTCTTGGCCGAACCTTAGATTTTTAGGAATTTAATATCAATTAATAATATAATATTTGTTTTAAGAACTCTTTTATGTCAATTTTGACACTATTCAATAGTTGATTTTTGTGAAACTCATAACAGATTGATTACTTCGAACAAAGTCCATTAAATCAATCCTAATATTTCATATTAGCCTAGAAAATTAGTTTAATTCATTAAAAGTTTCATATTATATTTATTTGGGTATTTATAATATCAATTATGTGAATTTTTTACTATTTTAGTAATTACTGCATCATCATTGTGTCATAAATAAAATAAATTATTTAATGTCTAAAAATTATAAATAAAATATCATTATGTAGGAAATCTTTTTATCTTTCTAATGAATATTTATAATCTAAACTCCAACATATATAACCCTATGTAAAAATTGTTGTTCTAAAAGATATATGCTTGTGTCATTTTTGTATTCATTTTAACTAAATTAAAATAAAGTGTCATTATCACTTACAAGTGGATCAATGGGGTCCCAAAATAGACCCAAAGATTCCCATGGTCGACCATGTATCAACCAATAGGGTTAAGACACGTTTTAGGGTAATTTAGTATTATTATAATATTATTTTTTTAACCCTTATTTACCGGATTTACCCTTTAACCATGGTAAATAAAATATTTACCGCAGTAATTATTCAAAATGTGTAAAAATAAAAGTTACCTATTTACATAATTTGGACATCCTGATTCCAAATATGGAATCCATTTTCCTAAATTCAAAACACAGAAGTGGCAGAAATTAATTTAAAATTAATTCCCGCTGTTAAAACAAAAAGCGTGTTTTTAAGAGATAATAACTATCAAAAGATTGACACTTGTTTATGTTCGGTTTAATTGTAAAATTATGTCCAATGACCAAAATTATATTAAATGGTAAAAATATATTCTAAATATACTTTAAAACCACTCAAATTCATAATTTGTCACTAGTAATTAATTTGATTAAAAAAGTTGTTTTTAATTAAAATTTAGTAATTTTCACTATTCATCAAAATATGAAAGTTATCCGAAATGTACCAAAATTTCACCCTAGGCTAAATTCGATATTCCGAATCCAAAAATGAAGTCCATTTTCAAATATAAAATATATAATTTCAAAAAGTAGGTATTACTATTCATAACGGCTAGTTTGATTAGTTATGGTGTGTTAGAACTCGGTGTTGCGTACAACACACGCTATCACATTATTCAAAGAGAAGCGTACCATAGAAGCTTGGGGTGTTACATTCTCCCCTCCTTCAAATAATTGCGTCCTCGCAATTTCTAGGGTATTACTGCATAAAAAGACTCGGGTGGTTCTTCATCATAAGTTCCTCGGGTTCCCACGTTGCCTCTTCCATCTTATGATTTCTCCACAAAACTTTTACCAGACGCGTCGTCCGGTTTCTCAGTACTTGTTCTCTTGTATCAAGAATCCTGACGGGCTCTTCACAATAGGAAAGATCGGGTTCCAGTTCTAATTCCTCATAGGTGAGTACATGCGTTGGTTCAGGCATGTATTTCCTCAACATAGATACGTGGAACACATCGTGAACTTTGGAGAGACTTGGCGGCATTGCCAATCGGTAAGCTACAGCCCCAATTCGTTCTAGAATTTCGAAAGGTCTGATGTACCTGGGACTCAATTTACCTTTCTTACCAAAACGTATGACTCCCTTCCACGGAGATACCTTCAGGAAAACATGATCACCGACTTGAAATTCCAAATCCTTCCTTCGATTATCGGCATAGCTCTTCTGCCTACTTTGAGCTACTTTAATGTGATTTTGGATTACCTTCACCTTTTCCACCGTTTCCTCCACCAGTTCTGGGCCTACAAGTTTTCTTTCACCAACGTCATCCCAAAAGGTTGGTGTACGACATCTCTTTCCGTATAACGCTTCATATGGTGCCATCTGAATACTCGAATGGAAGCTATTGTTATAGGAAAATTCTACTAGTGGTAAATATTGATCCCACATACCCTGAAAATCAAGTGAGCAAGATCTCAACATGTCTTCTAAGGTCTGGATAGTCCGTTCTGATTGTCCGTCTGTCTGAGGGTGGTAAGCAGTGCTCAAATGAAGTTCAGTATCCAGGGATTTCTGAAGACTTTTCCAAAATCTCGAAGTAAAACGGGGATCACGATCAGAAACAATCGATAGGGGTACTCCATGAAGTCTCACAACTTCATTAATGTATAGTCTTGCTAGACGTTCCAGGGGTAGATCTTCTCTTATAGCAAGAAAATGTGCTGACTTGGTAAGACGATCAACAATAACCCATATTGCATCGTTCCTTCTAGGAGTCTTCGGTAGCCCCATGACAAAGTCCATCGTAACATTGTCCCATTTCCACTCCGGTATGGGAAGAGGTTGCATGACTCCTCCAGGCTGTTGCCTTCCAGCTTTCACTTGTTGACAAACCATACATCTTGACACAAAATCAGCAATCTCCCTCTTCATGTTGTCCCACCAAAAATGTTCCTTCAAATCTCTATACATTTTGGTGCTCCCAGGGTGTATAGAGAAATTGGAACTATGAGCATCATCCAACAATTCCTTTTTCAGATCAGGTAAATCGGGAACACAAAGTCTCTTCCCGAATTTCAAAATTCCATCTTCATACACAAAGTCTCTCAATCTCCCATCATTCACAGCTTTAATCTTCTTTTGGAATTCTTCATCATTGGTCTGAGAACTCTTAATACTTTCTAGTAAAGATGGTTTGGCAACCATTTGAAAAAGCATTGATGTTTCACCTTCCCTGGTTATTCCCATGTCCATCTTCTCTAGATCCATGAAAATTGGGTCCCTTTCAATTCTCATCATGTTCAGAACTCCATGGTCTTTTCTGCTCAAAGCATCTGCTACTTTGTTTTCCTTCCCCGGGTGGTAGTGTATCGTGCAATCATAATCCTTGAGTAATTCAAGCCATCTCCTTTGCCTCATGTTGAGTTCTTTTTGTGAGAAAATATACTTCAAACTCTTGTGATCAGTATAAATCTCACATTTTTCACCATAGAGGTAGTGCCTCCATATCTTCAAAGCAAAGATCACAGCTGCTAACTCAAGATCATGAGTAGGATAGTTTTGTTCATGAATTTTCAACTGTCGTGATGCATAGGCAATAACTCTATCATTCTGCATAAGGACACAGCCAAGTCCTTTCTTCGATGCATCACTATAAATAACGAACCCATCATTCCCCGATGGTAGAGTCAATATAGGAGCATTGACTAATCTTCTCTTCAGTTCTTCGAAACATTCTTCACACTCTTTTGTCCAAACAAATTTAACCCCTTTACGTGTGAGCTTCGTTAATGGGTTTGCCAATCAGGAAAAATTCTGGACGAAACGTCGATAATAACCTGCCAAACCAATAAAACTACGTACCTCAGTTATACTCGTAGGTGCTGGCCATTCTTGGATTGCCTTGGTCTTAGAAGGATCAACAGAGATTCCATCTTTAGAGACAATATGGCCAAGAAAAGAAATCTCCTGAAGCCAGAATTCACACTTGCTAAACTTTCCATATAATTCATGCCTCCTCAGAGTCTTCAAGATAATGCGCAAGTGATTTTCATGATCTTTGTAGGTTTTGGAGTATACCAAGATATCATCAATAAATACCACCACAAATTCATCGAGATACTCCTTGAAAACTCTATTCATTAGATCCATGAATACAGAGGGTGCATTAGTCAATCCAAACGGCATTACAGTAAACTCGTAATGCCCGTACCTGGTTCGAAATGCTGTCTTCGGAATGTCTTCCTTCTTCACACACAACTGATGGTATCCAGATCGAAGGTCAATCTTTGAAAAGTATTGAGCTCCATGCAGTTGGTCAAATAAATCATCAATACGATGTAGGGGATACTTGTTCTTTATCGTTATAGCATTGATCTCCCTGTAGTCGATACATAACCTCATAGATCCATCTTTCTTTTTAACAAAAAGAACAGGGGCTCCCCATGGAGAAACACTAGGGCGAATAAATCCCTTATTACTCAATTCCTCTAGTTGTTTCTTTAGTTCGACTAACTCTACAGTGGCCATTCTATAAGGGGTCTTCGATATAGGCCTTGATCCAGGAATCAAATCAATGGAAAACTCAACTTCTCGTTCTGGAGGATGTCCAGGTAAATCTTCCGGAAATACATCTACAAATTCTTTCACAACAGGTACATCCTCTATTTGAACATTTCTTTCCTCATCGACAGTTATTTCATTCTCTTCCTCCCCGATAATTGAATTAAGTTGAGCTACAGGGGGTGGATCTAAATAAGAATTAGGTGGTGACGATTCTGCTCTAAAAATAAGGTGCTCCTTATCATTATCATCAAGAATCGTAACCTCTTTCTTCTTACAATAAATCTTCGCATCATAGTCCGAAAGCCAGTCCATACCGAGGATTATATCAAACTCAATCATAGGTATGACGATGAAATCAGCAGATAAAGAAAATTTATGTGCTCTAATGGGGACTGATTCACAAAACTTTGTTGCAACGATACTTCCCTTAGGAGTTTTAACTGACAACTCCCTTATTAAATCAAATTGGAAATATCTAATTTTCTTAGAAAACTGGGAAGATATGAAACAATGCGATGATCCGGAATCAAATAATGCATTTGCTAAACTTGAGGAAACCATTAAATTACCTGCCACCACGTCTTTTGGAGCTTCTACCTCTGCAGTAGTGATAGCATAAGCCTGGCCTTGATCCCTTGGCCTTTTCTGAGGTAAGTTCTCCTGACGCTTAGGACATGCATTTGCATAATGCCCCATCTCCCTGCAATTGTAGCACTGAACGTTGGTAGCTTCCTTCTTCCCCTTGCAATCATGAGCTTGGTGGCCTTTTTCACCACACTTGTAACAGACTCCCATTCCCTTCAGGCAAGCACCGGGGTGTTTCTTCCCGCACTTACCACAAGATGGATATTCAACCTTTCCCTTCTTCCCCTTATTTCCATTCCCAGATTGATCAGCAGGTCTCTTCTTCTCTTGCTTTGCTTTAAAGTCATAAGATTTAGAGAATTCCTTTTCGGTCTTGATAGCACATGAGACAATGTCTTCGTACGATGAAAAGGATTGTGAGACTAATGCTCAACGGAGAAATGGTTTTAACCCATCAAAGAAACGATCAATCTTACTTCTTGGGTTGCGAATATAATCTCCAGCATACCTCACTAACCTTGTAAAGTTAGCCTCATACTTTGTGACATTATCATCCTCCTTTTGTCTCAGACTCAGAAATTGCCTTTCCATATCTGCTCGATGGTCGCGAGGAAAGTATTTTTCTAAAAACAGATCTTTGAACTCCCTCCGTTCCATGTTTGATACTTCATCATCTTCCTTCATGTTTTGAATCAATGACCACCATTGATCAGCATCTCCAGTGAGGCGGTAAACTGCCATGGTAACTTTTTCCCTTTCACTACTCCCCAAAGCCTGAAATATTTTCTCTAGGGAAAATATCCATTGCTCAGCTACTAAGGGATTTGTACTCCCATTGAACGTTGGTGGTTGTTGTCTCATGAATCGATCTAACATTGATCCTCCACGCTGCGGATCAGGGTGCTCCATACGGGTAAGGTTATTATTCATAACCTGAGTAAGTTGTCCCAGTACGGTGATTAGCTGATCAGCACCAGTTGCATCACTAGCCCCACTATAATTATCTTGAGCAGGAGGGCAATCCCTACATGGAGTGCGTGCATTGATACGGTTTCCATTTCTTCCACTAGGCGCCATTTCTAAACAATGGCATAAACTAGATCAGTTTATGAATCAAAATACATAATCCCATACTTATAAAACACTTAACATAAATTGAACTATTTATGGGTATAATCCATAATCATAAAAATGTTTTTCTTTGAGGAAGTATATACTCATAAACCCTTCATAATGATTTGTAAAGATAATGAGAGTTATCCTAAGCATATCCCCCGGGAGTGTCGTAACCAAGAGTGCAGCAAGGCCCGTTGTCGTGCACCAGTTCCCGTTCGAGTCTAGCTCAAAGCGGTGTTTTCGGGTTTTACCCCTAGGTACATCTGTGCCAGAGCCGCCTCTACCTGCTCGTATCCAGACAGGGATGTATTGCTCGGAAAACTCACAAAATCTCTACAATACCAAAATTCTAGGAAATTCTTCTATACTAATCCTCAAAGTTCATCTTAGGTCTATGTGCTCTAATCAGAGTTTATCTAAATCTAGCTTCCAAGGTTTGTACTAAACTTCCTCTGATACCAACTGTAACGCCCCGACCCTAGTTGCCTAGAGTCGGTGCATTATTACATAACATTGGCATGATCACAAGAAAGATCAAATCTCGAAAGACCGATTGGTTTAGTAGCCTTGGAAACACTAGATATATTCATAAGTTTTACATTACATCATAAAATCAAAAACTACTACAACAACATAATGTTTCCACAGTCCACACTACAATCCCCTCATAATATCCCTGCAGGTCATTCATAACTTACATCTTCACTTCCTGGGAAAAATAAAACATAGAAAAGGGGTGAGCTCAAATGCCCAGTAAGGATAACAATATAGCGGAAACTTTCATCAATAAGAATAAACATTTAAGGCAATGTATAACTAAAACAAAAGCCTTTTAAACATGAAATTTCAACATGGTATGGCATAAATAAAATGAAATAATGCCATTTACTTATTCACATGGATATTCCACTAATCGAATAATCACATGCAAAAATAAATAACCACTTTCATAATGTTGGAATGCATAATGCCAGACTATCATAACCACATAGCCAAGGCCTCGTGCCAAGACTACAAATAAGATTTTGTCAAGGCCTTGTGCCAAGACACTAGTTTGTCTCATGAGACCTACCGATGCATCGAGGAGCTATAGCGGGCTCCACCCGTCACTTATTAAGTCCAATGCATTCCCATATGAAAAGGTTTAAACATAACATAAACATTCGTATTAAAACTAGCATACGAAATGTCAATACTTTCACAATAAACTATGAATGGTATAAAAATAGCACATCCACAGTCAAACATATCACAAAACCTTCAATACAATATAGAAGTTTTGTATCATAATAAATCAACTTCAAATAATCTTAAAATCCATCAAAGGATGTTGACATAGATGAAATCAAAATTCTTTTTAAAGAAATATCTCCTTTTATTTTGAAATCATTTAAGATCCATATAAAATAAAACATTTTCTTTGAAAATATTCTTATAAGCTTGTAAGGAAAGCTTTGAAGATTTTATAACGGCGTAAAATAACCGCACCCGCCGTATAAGTTAAAAAAAACATTCTTACCTCAATTCTGTAGAAAAGGTTAAAAAGGACATTGTTTTGAAAACGACGGAAAGATTCCTTTATAAACCTCTTATAAAAAGTCAAACAAGGGTATAAATGACTTTAACCCATATTCTTGTAAATAGTAAAAATGTTTTGAAATACATTTTTAAGAAAACATGGATGTGGATGATAAAGAGATCCCAGTAGATTATTACGTATATACAACCTCGGATAATGAAGAGATTGTGAAATAACCCTTACCTTGTACTTTTCCTTGGTTGGGGTAGGTTAACCTCCTGTATAATGGTGAAATAATTGTTATTAAATTATACAAGAATCATATATATTAATATGATATCATATATGATCTTTTAACATTGATTTATTAATAATATCTTAGAATTATCATCGTTTCGGGTGTTAACTTACTCATTTTCTTTTATATGTTTTGTTACATAAGCCATGTTTGTTGTATCTTATTCATATCCAGAATGATATCAAGTTCTTAAACATCATTTTTAAATTATAAAATGATAATTATACTTGAATGGATACGATGGAGAATGAATCTCATCGCGTTCGTGGAGACGGTAGTCCGTACGTACGCACGAGCGACAATATCATTTTTTTGATATTAAAATAATATATAAATGAATGGTATATCATATATACAGAATCATTAACATGTTATATTTATTATTTACATGAGTTACACATCATTATTATACCCATCCAAATAATATTATATTGAATAACAATTACACCACGACGTGGAGACGGTAAGCCGTACGTACGCACGTATGGTGACATGTTATTCAAAGGGTGGATAGAATACTGAATATGATTGTACCATACTTATAATAACATCACAGTATATGTGAGATACTGGAGTTATTATTTTAGAATGGTAAGAACAAAGGAAGAAGAAGTGGAAGAAGAAATGAACTTAGAAAAGGGTGGTGAAATCATTACCTCTTCTTCGGGTTCTTCCTTTTGATTTGATCAAAAGGGCTCCTTAGGTTGGCTTTATGATCAAACTAAGGCCTCTAGGTTGTAGTGAGGGATGTTGGGAGATTTTTTGGGCAGAGTTTGGCCGAACCAAAAGGCTTTGAAGGTGTGAAGAAATGAGAAGGAGGAGTGCCCTTTTATAAGAGGGGTGAGGGGCACCTTTGGAAAAGCTAGAAATATTAATTTATAATAAATTCATATTCGGTTTCTAATGGCTCCAAAATTGACTATTCAAAGGTTAAGGTGGGGATAGGTCGAAAAAAACTCAACCAATAGAATTTAGACAGGTTTGGGTACTTATATTAACCTTATCTTTAAGTATTAACTCTAAGTTAATTAGTTTCACTTTTACAATGTCTCTTTGTATTTTTATTTTATATGGTTAATAGACTTACCATATACATACAAGCGACCCCCAAGTGGTCCATTAATGATTAACCTATCATAATATAAGTCTCTTGGCCGAACCTTAGATTTTTAGGAATTTAATATCAATTAATAATATAATATTTGTTTTAAGAACTCTTTTATGTCAATTTTGACACTATTCAATAGTTGATTTTTGTGAAACTCATAACAGATTGATTACTTCGAACAAAGTCCATTAAATAAATCCTAATATATCATATTAGCCTAGAAAATTAGTTTAATTCATTAAAAGTTTCATATTATATTTATTTGGGTATTTATAATATCAATTATGTTAATTTTTTACTATTTTAGTAATTACTGCATCATCATTGTGTCATAAATAAAATAAATTATTTAATGTATAAAAATTATAAATAAAATACCATTATGTAGGAAATCGTTTTAGCTTTCTAATGAATATTTATAATCTAAAATCCAACATATATAACCCTATGTAAAAATTGTTGTTCTAAAAGATATATGCTTGTGTCATTTTTGTATTCATTTTAACTAAATTAAAATAAAGTGTCATTATCACTTACAAGTGGATCAATGGGGTCCCAAAATAGACCCAAAGATTCCCATGGTCGACCATGTATCAACCAATAGGGTTAAGACACGTTTTAGGGTAATTTAGTATTATTATAATATTATTTTTTTAACCCTTATTTACCGGATTTACCCTTTAACCATGGTAAATAAAATATTTACCGCAGTAATTATTCAAAATGTGTAAAAATAAAAGTTACCTATTTACATAATTTGGACATCCTGATTCCAAATATGGAATACATTTTCCTAAATTCAAAACACAGAAGTGGCAGAAATTAATTTAAAATTAATTCCCGCTGTTAAAACAAAAAGCGTGTTTTTAAGAGATAATAACTATCAAAAGATTGACACTTGTTTATGTTCGGTTTAATTGTAAAGTTATGTCCAATGACCAAAATTATATTAAATGGTAAAAATATATTCTAAATATACTTTAAAACCACTCAAATTCATAATTTATCACTAGTAATTAATTTGATTAAAAAAGTTGTTTTTAATTAAAATTTAGTAATTTTCACTATTCATCAAAATATGAAAGTTATCCGAAATGTACCAAAATTTCACCCTAGGCTAAATTCGATATTCCGAATCCAAAAATGAAGTCCATTTTCAAATATAAAATATATAATTTCAAAAAGTAGGTATTACTATTCATAACGGCTAGTTTGATTAGTTATGGTGTGTTAGAACTCGGTGTTGCGTACAACACACGCTATCACATTATTCAAAGAGAAGCGTACCATAGAAGCTTGGGGTGTTACAAGCAACATCAAGTAAGAGATGTTATTCTTCTGCATGATAAGAAACTTCTTCTTCTCCTTTCCCTTCTTCCATTGCCTGCGTAACTAGCTTCGAGGATTCAGCTTCTGATGTTCGGAGTGATAAGTGTTCTGAAGGAGTTCCCTTGTACTCATCTACTTGTTTAAGCACATCTCCTGTCTCACCACTTCCTTCAGCAGCCTCTTCAACTTGTTCCACATGCTCAGCTTCCTCAGTATTCTTAGCAGTAGATTCTTCCGGAGCAACAAGGTTTCTTCCTGGAGTCTCAGGTAGAGATTCCAAGAAGAAAGTTCTCATAACTGGAATGCTTCTGGATACCATTTCATTAAATTTTAACAACGCTTGAATAGCCTCGGCTTCTGACATCTTCTTCTTAAGCTTCTTCTCCTTTGCTTGCTTTTCAAGCTCATCAGCGGTTTTTTCTTTCAAGTCCTTAGCCTCCGCAGGGTTCAATCCGAACTGCGGATCCCCTTCTTTCCTTGTCTCTTTATCAGCTCTCCACTTTGCAACAACCTCATCAGGATATGCCTTCTTTTTCTTTGGTTTGGGAGGTGCGGATTGAACTTTCTTAGACTTGGGATTTTCAACTTCAGCTGCAACTTCCTTCAACTTTCTTTTCTTTACGGGTTTGGATGATTCCGGTTCAGCAGCCTTCGGAACTGCTTCTTCTTGATTGGGCAAGTCAACGAACTCACCACTCTCCTTATCATAAGCCACATACATTCTCTTAAGGGTGTCATCACTCACCAACAAAATTTTAAACACCCTTGGCTTAGAACTGCAGGCTACCTTGAACGATTCAAGACACCGAACTATCAACTTAGATAATATTGCTGGGTACATCACAATCTGTGCTCTATGATTTCAATTCTTAAGATTCTCAATGGTTATGAGAATATGCCTCATGAAGTTAAACATCCTTATATTTATCAGGAAATATAAGATATAGATCTCACTTTTCTTCAAGCTGTCCTTATCGCCTTTCCTCAGTACGATAAGTCCTTGCACCCATAACTCTAGAATCCGAAAATTTGTAGATAGACTTGCAATTTTCAGAGCCTTATCATCAGCCAGTCCGAGAGTCTCTAAGGCTTTTTCCTGGTCAAATCTACCCTTAGAGTCCGGTAAAACGTGTGAAATAAACTCGGCTTCACCTTCATAAGACAGCCCTACCAAGCTTGCAGCCTTGGTGTAAGAAAGCTTATATGTCTTGCCATACGATTTGAAAGAAAACTTCTCTCTATCATCTTCCTTAAAGAAAGAAACTAATTCATAAAACTCGACAAGCAAGTCTGAATATACCTCATCTTGATTCCCGGTTTTAGATACCGCAACATCCTCCCATCCATTCAACTTGATATTCTTTGAGATAAGGGAATCATAGTTGTTGAAGAAATCCGGATGGAGTAATCTTTCTCTGTAAACTAACCACTGAGAAATAGGATTGGTTGAAGACATTTCTTGAGACTCTAACTCTGCAGACATTCGGATCTGTAATCCTCTGAGTAGTTCGGAACGGAGAAGACTGTAGTTCGGAACGGCCTTAAAATAGAGGTGTAGAGCTTCAGCACGCGAAAGCTTGAAACCGATGTGGGATGAGAAAATAGTTCCCCTTTATATAGGCAATGGGATGACGGTTCAACTTCCTCGGTTGATCCAACAGTTTAGAATGAACTGAGATCAAATCTGACGGTTGATAACTTGAATCCGATCTTTTTGAGGTATTTATTAAAGTAAATAATTAAGAATACTTTAATCCGAAAACATAACACAAGAAAATTCCAGTAAGTAAAATATGACTACAAAAACATGAGTAAGGAAATCATACCTTTCGGATTGGCTTAAGGGATTATTCATAATGGAAGATTTCGAAAAAAAATTTACTATGAAAAATAAACTTAGTACGAAAAACATATTAAGAAACATTCATTACGGAAAACTCAGTACGAAAAACAAACTTAGTAAAAAAAATCAGTACGAAAAGCTTAGTATGAAAAATACATTACAAAATTTTAAAACAAAAAACTTACTTTGGAAGATTCATAACGAAAGTTCCGTTATGAAAATACCAGTACGAAAGTTTTCCATTCCGGAAATTTTCAATATGAATACTTCCATTCCAGAAGTATTCTGTACGAAAATATCCATTCTGGAAATCTTAAGTTCCGGAAGTTCCATTCTGGAAATCTTCGTTCCGAAAAGTTTGAAAACAAGTTTTTGAAAAAAAAACTTTGTTAAACAAACAAACAAATGTACTCCCCCTATGAAAAGGAGTTTATTACTGTAAGGAAATTTTCTGAACAGAAAGTTAATTATGAAAGATTACCTTACGGTTATCATTCCTAACTTCTGTTTAATATATTCAAATCTATCAGAAGGCAAAGATTTTGTGAAAATATCAGCAAGTTGATCTTGCATTTCGATAAACTGAAGAATAATATCTCCTTTAAGTGTGTGATCCCTAAGAAAGTGATGCCTAATATCTATGTGTTTTGAACGGGAGTGATGTGCAGGGTTCTTAATGAGGGCAATGGCACTTGTGTTATCACACAAAATTTTAGTTTTATTAAAACTCAAGCCATAGTCTGTGAGTGTGTGTTGCATCCACAACACTTGTGCACAACAACTTCCAGCTGCTACATATTTATCTTCAACAGTGGAAAGTGCTACAGAATGTTGCTTCTTGAAGGACCAAGAAACTAATGAATCTCCTAAGAAATGACAAGTTCCGGATGTACTTTTTCTATCCATTCTACATCCACCAAAGTCAGCATCAGAAAAGCTTTTTAAAACAAAATCATTTCCAGAAGTATAAAATAATCCTAGATCCATGGTTCCCTTAAGGTAGCGAAAAATTATTTTTACTGCCTTTAAGTGAGATTCCTTAGGATGGGATTGATATCTTGCACATAAGCATACTGAAAACATTAAGTCTGGTCGACTAGCTGTTAAGTAAAGTAGACTTCCTATCATACCTCTAAAAGATGTTTGATCTACTGGTTTCCCAGCTTCGTCAAGATCTAAAGAGTTTGAGGTACCAATGGGAGTACTTATACTTTTAGTGTTGTCATAACCATAATTTTTCAGAAGATCTTTAATATACTTATGTTGAGATATGTAGGTTCCTTCTGGTTTTTGAGAAATTTGAAAACCAAGGAAAAATGTTAACTCACCCATCATACTCATTTCAAACTCAGATTTCATTAGACTTGCAAAAGAGTCAGTCAAAGATTGCTGAGTTGAACCGAATATAATGTCATCAACATAAATTTTAACAATCAAAACATTTTTCTTATCTTTCTTTATAAAGAGGGTTGGATCTGCATTTCCCTTAACATAGTTATTTTGAAGTAAAAATCCAGTAAGTCTATCATACCATGCTCGTGGGGCTTGTTTAAGGCCATACAAAGCTTTGGTAAGTCTAAAAACATGATCCGGATGTTTTGTATCTTCAAAGCCAGGAGGTTGTTCAACAAAAACTTCCTCTTGAACATAACCGTTAAGAAAAGCACATTTCACTTCCATTTGGAAAAGTGTGAAATTAAAGAATGCTGCAAAGTCAAGTAGAATACGGATAGATTCAAGTCTAGCTACTGGAGCATAGGTTTCTTCATAGCCTATTCCTTCTTGCTGATTATAGCCTTTAGCAACAAGTCTAGCTTTATTTCTAACAATGACTCCATTTTCGTCACATTTATTTCTGAAGACCCATTTTACTCCAATAACAGAAGTTTCCTTAGGTCATTCAACCAAGGTCCAGACTCTATTCCTTTCGAATTCATTTAGTTCATCTTGCATGGCTTTAATCCAATCATCATCACCTAAAGCTTCATCAGTGCTTTTAGGTTCTAATTGGGAAAGAAATGCTAGATGTTCTACTTCATTTCTTAAGGAACTTCTAGTCCTTACAGGTTGATTTACATCACCAATGATACTATCACTAGGGTAATTCTTAAGAAACACATGATTTGGGTTTTGTAAAACCTATTCATCAACATAGGGTAGAAAGTCTTCTGGGGTAAATGTTTCAGAAGTATCTTCTAGAACAATTTCCTTATCAGAAGGTTCCTCTAACAAAGGTTGACAATCAGTTTTTGAAAACACATCCGGAGATGTAAGTTGAGATGGTTTAAAAACAAAAGGATCAGACTCATCAAATTTTACATGTACTGTTTCCTCAACAGTGCAAGTATTTTTTTTAAAAACTCTATAATCCTTAGAGGTTGTGGAATATCCTAAGAAAATTCCTTCGTCAGACTTTGGTGCGAATTTATGTAAGTTATCTTTAGTATTCAAAATGAATACTTTGAAACCAAAAACCTTGAAGTAGGAAAGTCTAGGTTTTCTACCATTCCATAACTCATAAGGAGTTTTATTAAGAAAAGGTCTAATCAAAACTCGATTTATAGTATAACAAGAAGTACTTACAACTTCATCCCAGAAATGTCTAGCAATAGAATATTCACTCAACATGGTTCTAGTTATTTCTTGAAGAATTCTATTTCTTCTTTCAACTACACCATTCTATTGAGGAGTTATAGGTGCTGAAAAATTGTGAGTAATACCTTTCTTACTACAAAAAGTTTCAAAATCAGAATTTTGAAATTCTCCTCCATGATCACTATGAATAGTTTTCAATGGAAGGTTTTTCTCATTTTTAACTTGAGCTCTAAAACTTTTGAAATAGGGAAAAGCTTCAGATTTCTTTGCTAGAAAATAGACCCAAGTAAATCTAGTATAATCATCAACTAGAACAAACACATAGTATTTGCCTCCAATACTTCCAGTTTGTGTTGGACCAAAAAGATCCATGTGCACCAACTGTAATGCATCAGTTGTTGAGACTTCACCGATTGACATAAAACTAGATTTATGTTGCTTGCCATATTGACAAGGATCACAAACTTTAGAAGAATCAAATCTAAGCTCCGGTAGATCCTTAACTAGTTTCTTCTTAGAGAGTTTACATAGGTTTCTAAGATTACAGTGACCTAGTATTCTATGCCATAACCAAGAATGATCTTCCATTTCACTTCGGCAAGGTAGATCGTGGCTTCTAAGATCTTCTAAGTTCAAGGTGTAAACATTCTCTTGCCTGTTGGATGAGAGAATAAATTCTTACTTGGAATTGTGGACTAAACACTTATCATTCCTAAAATTCACAAGGTAACCTTCATCACATAACTGACTTATGCAAATGAGGTTGTGCTTAAGACCTTTAACAAAAAGAACATTTGAAATCAAGGTTTTACCTAAAATAACAATATTACCAATACCAACAATCTCTCCCTTAGCATTGTCTCCGAAAGTTACCTTTCCTCCTTTCGTTTGGTAATCTTTTCAAAAAAGCTTTTGTTACCAGTCATGTGCCGGGAACATCCACTATCCATGTACCATGTATTGTTGATGGAACTTTCTTTATTTTCCTGAAATTAAGAACAAATTTAGATTTTCGGAATCCAAACTTGCTTGGATCCGAGATTTCCAGACAATAAAATTTTTGGAACCCACATTTTCTTAGAAAAATAAGCTTTATGAAAACCTAAGGATTGGGTTTTGTTTAAGGAACAATTTTTTGCCCAGTGACCACCACATTGACATTTAGTGCAAAATGGGGCACTTTGAGGAACAAAATAACTGTTACTGAAAACTGGTTTTGCATGGGTATAACCAAATCCGAATTTATTCCTTAATGGTCGTATTTGTGAATACATCTTATCAAAATTTTCCTTGCCATGGGTAAAGTTTGATAAGCACTTATTTAAGGAAAAAATTTCAGACTTGAGTTTTACAACCATGTTTTTATCCTCAAAATCATTAGTTTTAGAACTAGAGCTAGGCTCGAAAACATTTTTCTTAGAAATTACTTTTTCTAATTCTTTAGAAAGTTTATTCTTCTCAGAACTTACTTCCTCAAGATTTTTTGAAATATTTTCAAAATCAGCATTTTTCTTATCAAGATCTTTAGAAAGATCTGATATCTCTTTTGTAAGAATAGAATTCCTAGATTTTGCCTTATCAAGTTTCTTATAGAGTTTGGAATTCTCAATCTCAAGAAGTTCAGCAAACCTAGAGACTTCTTCAAAAGTAGGTAAAGTATTTTCCTCATCAGAAGAAGATTCTTCATCAGAAGAGTTATAATACTTACTATCATTAGAATTTAAAGAAACATTGGTTAAAGATTCAGAATTTCGTACCTTATCCATGAGACAATGATTATTAATAGGTAATCTGGCTATAAGACCAAGATTCTTCTGTCCTGAAGATTCATAATCAGAAGATTCATCTGAAGAGTCACCACCACTGGCACTCCAGGTGTCATTAGCTTTTAAAACTTTCTTAGCTTTAGCTTTGTAATACTTCTTTCTGTTTCTGTCTGAATGTCTTTCCTTCCTTTCTTTCTTTTTGAGCATAGGGCAATCAGGTCTAATATGTCCAGCTCTTTTGCATTCATAACAAGTAACTTCTCTATCTTTATTATCCTTCCTATCCTTTTTCTTATACTTGGAATGAAAGTTTCTCTGTCCAGCTATCTTGTTCATCCTTCGAGCAAGATTGGCTAATTCATTTTCTGAGACTTCACTCTCACTAGATTCAAATTGGAAAATGACTTTCTTAGACTTGGATCTGGTTACTCTTTCAGAAGTCTTAGCTTTCATCTAATTTGAAGTTGTAGTAAAAGCTACAGTACCATTTCCATTCTTCTTCTTGATGTTTTCAGCATCTCTCTTCATTCTTGTTTCATGTTGTAGAAGAGTTCCAAATAATTCATCAAGAGTAATTTGAGTGACCTTCCTGTTCTCATCTATAGCTGTTCTCTTGGATTCCCACTCATTGGGCATAATATCAATTATCATGTCCACAAGAGCTTCATCATCTAAACCATTTTCTCCCATAGATTGTAGACTATTGAAAATGGTCATAAATCTTTGTTGAACTTTACAGATAGGTTCTCCATAAGGAAAATTGAATCTATGATATTCAGCTCTAAGCATAGCTCTTCTAGTCTCAATCACTTTAGAAGTACCAAAATGTGTAACCTCTAACTTCTTTCAGATACAGTTAGCTGCTTCACAAGAAGAAATTTGGCTATATATATTTCTGGTCATTGAACATAGTAAAGTGTTGCGTACCTTATAGTTGAGTTGATATTCTTGCTTTTCCTGGTTAGTAAAGGTTCTGACTTCCTTGTCAAAATTTTTATAATCTCCCGTAAGCATAACAAAGTTATCTACTCCAGTATTGATAACAAAAGTCTTCATACGATCTCTCCAGTATTCATAGTCATTACCATCGAAGATAGGTGGCCTTGTAGGATTTAGATTGTCGATTGATCCAACATTAATTCCTGCCATACTTAATATAACTTGGATACAAACTTGTTAGTAGCAAAGAATCGTAATCACAAAGTTCGGAATGAGAAAGTCCGGAATGAAAAATTCGGAATGACAAAGTTCAGAAAGATAAAGTGAGCAAGAAAAACTTGTACGTGAGTATAAGTATTTCAGAGACCTTCTCTGATACCAATTGTAAGAATGGTATAGAGTAAGAGGTTTCCAACCTTTGATACCAATTGTAGGATCGAAATATACAATGAGATGCTCAATATACAAGAGGGGGGGTGAATTGTATACTTTAAAAATTCCTTTGGAACCTTTAAAGTTAGTTAAGAATAACTATGTTTTCCTTAAGTAAAGGAAAATGGCTAAGTTTAACAAAGTTAACCTAAGCAAGTTCACAACACCTCTTAATACCGAATGCAAACAATTAAAGAGATTCCGAAAGTAGGTTCCGGAAATATGGTTCCGGAAGTTGAAACTTTAACAAAAGTTTACAATATGAGATTATACCTTAAAGCGTATAGAATCTAAATTAATCAGAGTACATGTAAGGAATTATAAGAAAGTTATACTTTCCTTATGATACAAAATGCATCGGAATAAAACAAGTAGTTAAACTACAAGTAACAAGATATCAGTCTTTTAACCCAAAGAGAAGGGTATCCAACAACCTTGGCTAAAGGTCCCTTGATTTATACTTTCGAGCAAGTCTGTCTTACCTACACCAGGGTAAGCCCTCGATACAAAGATCGGAGTCTCTGTCTTGCTATCCCCGCAAGTCCTCAACTTTAAGGTAGTTGGAAACCTCTGTCTTCCTCAGCAAGAAAGCCCTCAAACTTTAAGGTAGTCGGCACCTCTGTCTTCCTATCCCCGGAAGCCCTCGAATGTAATTACCAACATTCGGAGTCGCACGAAGCTTTGAGAGTTAATAAGATCCTCTCTCTCTAGAAATCACTTCAAGCATGTAATCACATGAGTAGTAGATCTTTCAGCCTTTCAGCACCAGCACTGAGCTCTATCAAATGAGCTCCTATTTATAGGTAAGGTCAGCTCCTTCTCCAACGGTCATATTTTCCTTAATGATCGGAGGGACCTGTACACGTGTCACTTAGACAACGGTTAATAAGAGACAAGATGGACGACATCGTTTTATAACAAAACATGTGTAACAGAATGTACGACATCGTTTTAAACTCGAACATAAAAGTTCGGAATGAAAACTTCAGAGTGAAGATTCGGAGTGTAAGGAACAATAGAAAGAGTAGACAAAATTACAGAGATGTAAGCAATATAAAAGTTCGGAGTCTAACAAAGATATTTTTCGGAGTCTGAATTACTTCAGAGTGTATAAAACAAAGATACAAAAATTCTGTTTAATAGGTGAATTCGGAATGCGAATTCGGAATAGGAATTCGTCATCAGAAATCGTAATGAGAGTTCTTTATTAGAATTCGTAATGGGAATTCGGAATGACATTTCTTCATTAGAATTCGTAATGGGAATTCTTCTTCAGAATTCGTATCGTGAATCTGGAATAGAACTTAGTCAGAGTTAATATCCGGAATTCGGAATGAAACTTCCTTATAGTTCTTATCCAGAATTCGAAATATAAAACAGAATGCTTTATATCAAAGTTTCAATGATTCCGAAAAAATGAATCCGAATCTCATACTTAAGAAAAATATGGATAAAAATATGATAAGGATAAATTTTCTTATAAAAGGGATTTTCCTTAAGAAAGAAATTTTCCTTATAAAAGTGATTTTTCTTAAGAAAGAAAATTTACATAAGAAAACAATTTTCCTTAAAGATAAGGTGTTTGTGATTTTCAAAACAAGAAGGAATGGAAAAGTCATAAGGAAAACCTTATTGACTCAACATGAACTACAAAATCTAGCTTGATTTCATGCATGAGATGATTAAACATGGGAGGTCTCATCTAAGATGATTTGTATCCCATGACTCAATCTCAATTCATTAGAATAGATCCCAATCTATTGGTAGCTTCATAATAATAATTCTTTTATACTCTTATAGGATAAGGTATGATGATGATCTAAACTGAAGAAATTCTTCAATTTAACTCTGGAATGGCCCCATTACATGCTTCAGTCCATGTAGAAATGAGAACATTATTGGTAAAACTAGTGATTTGTGATTCAAGGCTAGAGAAATGATGTATAAAACAAGTGTAATAGTTATCCATACCCAAAAAAATATGTGTTTGGATGAAGTTCCCTAGATTATCTAAATTTACTATGGCTCACAGCATCATTAGGTCCACATATACTCCTCATTTTGTGATAATTAGATCCATGAAGTGAACTTTATCAATCCAAAAGATGATTTTTTAGAGCTTAGCATATAACAAGTTCTCCCTTGTATTAATAAAAAATATAGCAAGATGATTGGAATGTTTTTAGAGATTTTGTGAGTACACAAAGATTTCGAAAACAAATACTACAACAAATGAATCCATATATGGGTGAAAAAATTGATTCATCATATCCATGAAAACTACCTCTGTGTTCGTGAGATTAAATAACATGACCAAATAAACTTTCAATACATATCGAATATTCAATATTTTTCATGGTATATATGATTGTATAACATGTTCTAGATTATATCCCAACCTCAATTAAATTTAAAAAAAACCATCTCCCCTCATTGATGGACAAATAGCTCTTATATATTAGGTGAATGATACAATTTCTTAACTATAAGATGTTTCAATTTCTGGTAATCCACACAACACATAAGGGTCCAATCTACTTCCTGAAAAAAATGAATAGATGAAACTTTTGATAAAATAAGGGTTCATAAAAACCCATTTCTTCTCTGTCCTCTAGAAATGTCTTGATCACCTGAAACATAGTATTGGACATCCTTGTGGAATGGATATTTGTGATTATCCTTTCACTAGTTCAATAGTAAAACCCACCTTTCTATGAAGAAGTTACCTTGAATGTTTTTCAGGGAATAAGTTAATGAAATTATCTTCTACGTGAAGGAAATATGTTTGTCACATTACATAATAATCCAAAAAATGATATAAAAATAAGTTTTCAATCATACCCACCCATGATTCTCTATATTGTCTCTCATTGATATGACATTCACCTTTAAGAGTATAATTACCACCATAGGGTGATGTAAAAGACACTGTATGAAAATAAAAATTAACATATTCATGGTAAGGAAAAAAAATCCATCCTAATAATGATGTAAAAAAATATCATCTCATGGACTAAGTGGTACCATAATAAACAATAACATCATACCTCAAGTGGGAACTTATTCAAATGGTGTGCACATTCTGAATGTACTCCAAATGGAGTACCACATATCATCACCCAACAACATTACTACATCACAGGCCCAAGAAATTCCACAGTTTCAATATATATAATGTACTAGGAATCAATTTTGTTAAATAAATATGATTCTACATTAGGTGATACTAAAATATAACATTATTCTTTTAAAGGACCATAACCTTGATCATCAAGTATCAGCTACAATACATATATCAAACCCATACTATAGCCCAACAATACAACTTGACTACCCTTACTTGGACCACTTCACTAGTATTGCGATTCTTGTGTCTGGATCCCTATGCAACGAACACCTCCTCAAATTGAATGACTAGTAGTGTTCCAGGTTTCTACTTAATGAGGAGCTATAGATCCTACTCTTGAAGGTGGATCTAGTGTGGATCATCTTCCACTAGACATGGGAAAGAATGTTACATAGAACATTTAAAGATGCACTATCCTAAATAATTCTATTCACTAAATTTGGATCTATCAAACATTGAATCCATGTTTCCCTTATTACTAGATTAATGAAAGGTCACATGGCTACCCAAGCACACACTCTGGAAGCTTCCACCTCCTTAGGGAGGCTCAAAATAAAATTTCTTTCTTTTGGACATACTACTACTCTTTCAAGGTAATAAACATCCATATCCCACACCATTATCCTCCATGAGGCCTCACTGAATGATAATGGTGAATTTAAATGTCTTAATTAGGTTAGAAAAATGAAACATGTTAACCTGAGCTTAGATAGAACCAATAATCTCATCCTCAAAATGTCTCTCTCAAGAAAACTCATCATCATAGAGAGTAGGAAGAAAATGTTGATGGAAAATAAAATTTGTTGAATAATACATAACAAAAAGAGTGTCCTACTCTAGGTGTATAAACTCTATAGTTGTGTCATCCCTCAGTGTTCTAGGAAATAAATAATCATATAAGACTGACTGGAAATCCCTCCAGGCTCTGGCCCCTTACTGATCAGATTAGGTTAAAACATCACATTGTATCTTAATTGACCCTCTAAAAATATACACTAAAAACCTAAACCACTTATCCCAAGGAATCTCTAGAGGATCATAAATATATAAAAGTTCCACTAACCATAACTTAGTAGCCATGTAACCAATATTCCATAAACCAATGGTTGGATGATTTAGTGGAAACTCTAATGTGAACTCTAACATTGTTGGTTCTAGTCTTGGTTCTCCCTATATGGTCTATATAAGTGATGGCAAACCCTCTAAGAACTAGGTATTAATGCCTATATCAGTAATAATAGTAGGCACTGTAGGTGGCATTATAAGAGGTAATACAAGTTGATCATGGTAAGTTATAATATATGCACTTTCAATTGAAATTTTTAGAGGAAATCACTCTTTATGTCACAACTTGAATACTAATTTAATGGAACCCACTTCATTTTAAGAATATAAAATTTTTAGTTCATCAATATATACATATATATATCATGATTATGTTAGACGAGCTACCAATCACATATTATAATTCCCTCGGATTTATAAGTTTAAATTAACACGTCATGTAACTATGGTAAATAATTTAGGTTGGTTTGATTATATAGATAACCATTTACCATTATAGAGGCACAAACACCATTTAAATCACAATTGGAACCTATTTAATATAATAGACTAACTCTTTATCCCATGGGATGAATGGTACATGGATCAAACTTTCCATATTCTGAAAATAAATGTTCAACCATCATGTTATATGGGAAAACACAATTTAGGTTGATATAGCAACATTAATTGAGAAATTATTGATGTAATTAATCCTGAAAAAAATTTAGTTAGATAACAAATATAAGAGTAAAGGCACTACAAAATGATGATGTAAATGAATGGAGTAATATAAATATATCATGACATCTTCATGACACTGGAATCCTCAATTTCCTAGAATGATGCATGAAGTAGAACCTACTTTACCTACTATCCATGGGTAATTGAAAAAATATAGTAATAACAATAAATTGATAAATCATGTGCATCACCCAATGAATATATCAGAAAAAATGTAATATAAAAAGACAATAACATTAATTCCAATCCCATGAGACATCACTTTTCAATATACATTGGTTATATAAACTGAGGCACATGATCAATATTGAATTCTAACACATTCCAATTCTAATATAAAAAACTCATATTAATATGAAAAAATGACAATGAACCTCTGATACCACATTTCCAATCCTGGGTCATGTGTTGTCATGAACCAGGTTCTAGTCAAAGGTACCCTGAACATGGTTAGCCACATAGACCCAAGCATGCCACCCCACACACCAAAGTATTCCAACTAGTATGTAGGTCCTAGAGTGTGTACATATGGGATTATTCCCTCTTGTTGGAGTGGAGAATAAAGGATAATAATAACTAATAATTAAAGGAAGAACAATAGTTATGAATAACATATCATAAGAAGATGTAAACAACCATGAAAAAGATAATAATACTCAAAAATGGAAACTGAATCATATACAATATAACAATGATGTAATGTAATGTGTCTAAAAGAATAGAAACAAGTATACATGGTACTAGGAAAAAATTCTATACAAAAGATTATAAAGAAGATAAAAAGTATCCCTGTAACTTGAGGACTAGACCGTTCATCTACAACAAATCTCTATCATAAGAAACAAATCAAGGTATGGAGTGTGAAGTGGGGGAACATATCCATAACAACCCTTGTATACATATAATCTTCCTAGGTACAAGGGGATGACCAAATATATTGTGAGATAAATCTCACTAGGCCACCACCAATGGGGACTATAACATCTAATCCTAGAATATAAACTGACAGTGTGCAAGTATAGAATAATATTAATGAAACTCTATAAAGAAAACTAATTCTTACTTTAGACTCAGATTGTAATTTATTTTAACATGTATTCATTTTTTAATTAATTTATATTCAATTATAAGATTATTTCACTTGATGTCTAATAGAAAATAAAAAGTATAGTAGTATTGATAATGAAATAGAATCCAAGGTGAAAACAAGAAATCCTATAATTATGATAATAATATAAGAGGATCCATATTGAATTCAAGGCATCCTTGACCTCAAGGGCCATGAAAACGTAGTAAAAAAATTATGTATGGAAGTAAGGTGTCTCGGGGAAATCTATGGGTCATCAAATTAGGAATTAAAATGTAAATGATTATAACTAGGTATAGGGGTCTCTTCCTAGTTAAAACAACCTATGTCTGACTTGGACCAATGGGTTGATTCAATGGAAACACGTGTTCGATTGCATCATGCTTGATCTATGAGTGTACATAAGTAATCCTAATATCTAGATGATATTAAATGAATCCTATAGTGTAATTCAACACATATCTATGTAGAAGAGGACTATTTTCAGAGGTGGGTATCTCCCTTGGAAACCACGTCCTTGAATTGTAACGTCATCATCAATGTGATTAGGTAATTCCCGTGGGAATCCAAGTTAGGCCCAATTATAGATATTCCTATAAAGATAAAAAGTTCCATATTCAATAGGAACCCAATACGTATAACATTATATAATTTTCCTTGAAATAATCATCCCTTTTAATAAAACAGTATGTTCATCCCATCAACTTTCATTAATGTTCCAAGGTATTTCATGGGCTTGCAAAAATTTATTACATTTATTACTTATTTAATTATTAGGTTCATTCCATCACATTTTATTAGCATGACAAGCTATGATATAGACATAAAACCATATGAAATTTAAATAAAATTAACTAGACCAAGTGATATTTATGTATGTACATTCTATTTAGAACTGTAATGGTTCATTAATAAATTGGAACACTTACCATAGATGTTTCTAGTCATATATACACTTATACCAGCCATTAACAAATTATAATTCATTTAATTACTGTGTTATTTCCATTAAAAGGGTCAATAAACACTCCCATACAGTGTCTTAAATTATCCCACATGGATTACCAAGGTATCATTAAGGAAAGAACCTGCCTGGGGAGGAAGGCTTTGAGGTCATAACATCCAATGATGTGATGGACATAATTATAAAGGGATCTATAATACAAGAACAATGATTATAAGCATGGATTCTGAATTTAATTAGGAATGCCTGGTGAAAACAGTAACCAAACAACAATGAATTTTTATAACATAGAGATGTTGGAGGGATGACTTATAGACCACATACATTGATCCTATATCAGTTTCCTCATTTAGTATTGGACCTTAGTTTGGACTAGATTTTACAAGAATAGAATAACATGTCAACTACCAAAAAATATAACACATGATATCTCCCCAAAATTGCTCAACAAACACGATAAAGAACAAAGAAACAATCATTTTTATAGAAGATCTTACCTAGAGGAATCCAATGAAACTAATAGAGGATGCAAATGTGGAACAAAGAGGAGGGTGAGTTAATTAAACATTTAAGGTAATTTTATTCATTTTCATAAAAAACAAGATGGTCACATGGTTTGGATGCATGGTGGGCCCCACCATACACTGACTGTGAACATCCTGCAACATTAGGAGGGACCACACAAATTTGATTATGGAATTTTTGAGGAACTGTGTAGAAACCCTGATGCATTCCTCTGTAAAATGTTTTAGAGATTTCTATATGGCAATCTAGCCCCACATGCAAGGTTTCCTCAAATTTTGGGGCCTTTTAAATACCTTTTTCCATATATTATACGGTTAAGGAAACTCTGCAGACTGTCTCACACAGTTTATACTAACCATTCGACCTAGTCCTTTCTCTACCAGACATTGTTCAAGCTCCAAACAGGCCCCATAAACCCCCAAAACATCCATAACCTCATTTGAAATTCACTAAATTTATAAAAATAATAATTGGATGAGAAATTAAAGGATCCATTCATCATATAAAAACTATGTTCTTACAGTCTTCCCCCCTTAAAAGTACTTGTCCATGAGTTCACCTACTAGGGGTGGTGAAACATTCTATGAGAATATCTTCAGCCATTAAGGACTTATGTCGGCCACCTAAACCCAAGTCTACCCATGTATATGGTTGTTCTACCATAACACCCATAATAAATGGAAAGAACAATCTTGAATATCCTTTGATCTTTGGTCTATGATGTACATACGATACTCCTCAACAAAAGTATTCGTATCTTACTCATCTTCCTTAGGATAAATAGTGTGAGAATGGTTTTCATTGTAATGATAGTGATATGAAAAATGGAATACATCTTTCATGGCCTGGTACATCTAAGGAAATTAAAATTGATATGATACATACTCGACTCTCTCCAAGATAAAAAACATCATGACATGACACATAGCCAAAATCCATAGCATCTGTATTAGTCTATGCCCAATCCATGGTGATACCCATAAGAATTCACGTTCCCCATCCTCAATATCTAGAGGCCATTAGTGGATATTAGTATAAGTTTTCATTCTAGACTGAGTAGAAGAAATATTATTTCTAAACCTCATAACCTACTCAAATTTCCCATGAACGAGTTGAGGATCTAGTAGAACTGTATATCCATTTTCTAACTATCATAGGGGTGAACAGAATTTCATGCCATATAGGACCTCATACCAAACAATATGAATCCTATTATAAAATATATTATTTTAGGAAAAATAAATTATAGGGATATAATACTCCCAATAAGTTCCGAAATCAAGGATCCATTCCCAAATCATGTCCTTCAAAATATGAATTGTCCATTCCGACTGGCCACCGGTCTACGGGTCAATTTTTTTTCTCAAAATCAGCTATGTACCCAAATAACTATGTATCCATTTATAGAACAAAAATTTGAAGAATCCGTCCATATTTAAAATTATAGTAATGGGGAACCCATGAATCTATAAAATCTCATGGAAATACAATATTCCCATATCATCAACTCAGAAAGTCACTTAGACAGGAATGAAGTTGGATACTATCGTCTGTTGATCAAAGACTACAAAAATTGCACCACTGACACGATTCGAGCTCGGTAATTCGACTAAAAAATCCAAATAAATTTATTCCCATTCCCATTATGGGAGATATAATGGTTGTAACCTGAAAACATGTTTTAATTGCCCCACCTTCACCTGCTGATAAGTGGTACACATTGTGATCAAACCTACAATCTGATGTTTCATCATATGCCACAAATATAGGCATCACATATCTCGATACATCTTGGGGATGCCAAGATTTACTACCCCCTTAGAAGTTTGGGACTCTCAAATCAGTTTCTATTTCATGTATATAGAATCCCAGAAACGCCCACATATACGTAGGATTTCATTTCCATCAACAGACCAATCCAGAGGCAAAACATCAGTAAAAATACTCTCCTAGAGAAAAAACACCTTAGGATGTGAAAACCTCCTTCTCTTGACCCTATAAATAAGGGAACAGGTAGACATCAAGGAATAAGGATACTTTTAATCTTGACTCACATTATACTCTATATGAAGTTCAGAAAACATTGCCATCAATTTCCTTTCATCAGTAGCTTCTGATACGACATGTGCCTGAGTTTTATGACTCATTGCATTAGCTACCACAATTCCCTTTCTAGGTTTATAGAAAAGTTCAAAGTCAACTTTCTAAAGGTATCCAACCCAAATGAACTATTTGAGATTTATGTCAGACTACACAAATATACACATGAGGATATTTTGATCTGTATTCACCGCAAAGCTCTAACTAATCAGACAATGTCTCTAGCATTGTAAAGGATGTACACCTGCTACTTGTTTGAGGTTGTGTGTCATGAAATTACAGTCAAGAGATCTCAACTAGAGATACTCACACACAAAAACTCTATCCTCTGACATCAGTACTACACCCATGACGATTCTTGATGCATCACATAACATTGTATAGCCTCTTCTCGGATATGGAATAATAAGAATCAAAATATAATTTAGCCATACTTTTATCACTTGAAAGGCCTTATATTAGATTTCAGATGACAAAATATCACACCATAATTTTTAAGACCAGTAAGAGGTGTGTAAAGGAATGATATTTCATGTTTGAAATACCCTTAGAATCCATAAAACCCCAAGAAACTTCCTATATCAAACATATTCTTGGGATGCTCCTAGAAATACATGCCACTAGCCTTCTATGGTTCAATAAATATTTCTGATTACGAAATAATATGACCCCATAAGTTAACTTTATCGATTCATAATTGGAACCTTTAAATCATATCATATAGATGATTCTCTATTATGGTATTCAAAATGATCCGAATATATCTAGCATGGTTAGTATGATTATGGGAATATATCAAGTCAACATAAAAAATTACCATGATAAAAAATAGATAGAGGGATGGAAAACCCAGGCCATAATATCCATGAAAATGGTGGACGAATTCATAATACCAAATGAAATAACGAGATACGCATATAGACAGGGATGACTATGGAAACCCGTACATAGTATATCTGAAGGTCCGACTCACACATGATGATATCAGGATCTCAAATTGATCTTTATGAATATCCTAAATCTCATTATATGGTCAAATTGATCCTATGTTAAAATAATTGCATACATGTTCTTAATAGTATGCAGGTTCAATCTTCAGTAATCGATGGTTAAAAGAAGTTCCCCATATGTGTTCTTAGTGAAAAGAAAAAGTGAATCCAAGAGGAATTACTTGGCCGTATAAAACATGTGGACATTAAATCCTCTAACTATATATTCAGATCCTAGAACTCAGTAGGTTCCATCTTGTATGGTGTAATAGACACTGGAGCTACTTCTAGAACAAGATGAATCAAGAAAGATACCTCTCTATTAGGAGGTAAACCTGAAAAGATAATTTAGAAAGACATCCTTGAAATGATCTACCATGGGATAAATTTTTTTGAGATGTATTCTCTTCTCCCCCTTGAAAAGACTTTAAAACTAAGAGGTCACCCCACCTAGAAATTTTTTCTCTACTCTAGCTCTAGTATCCTAGATAACCTCTCATACATGAAGAGATAAATATTTCCCTATGGTGAGGCAAGTGATAACCAATGGAGATAAATGTCCACAATTTCATGATATGGGACCAACCATTCCATCACAATAATAACATCGAATCATTTCATCTCAAGAATAAAGATTAGATGTAAGAAGGGATGACATCCAACCTCAAGGGGGATGTACCTACATTGGCATATTACCTTATAGCACACATCAAAAGTGTATTGAGGGACATCATTCCATAGTAGTACTATATCTATATCCCAAGACATTCTATAATTGATAAAGAGATAAAGGAGTGAGAGTAACCTATATCCAATATTGAGTATACAATTGTATAAGCTACTAGAATAATACCTTGATCTACAGATAGCCATACACTCTAGTCCTCGGGTGTTGGCTGTAAGGAAACAAACTACCCTAATATATGACCGTGGACTACAGATGGACTACCATGAGTAAGACCACTTTACTGGAGCTGATAATCCAACGCCTATCTATAATGTCCATGACCACATCCTTATCCAGTCCTATCAGTGCTACTCCAACTACCTTTTTTATGTGACTTAACTAATCCAACTCATAATGGGGGAGAAAGTTTAGACCCTCTATCACAAGAAGCAAGTTGAATGATCTGATACAAACCCTAATGATGTCTCATATGGCTGTAGGATTGACACCCAGGATAATCTCTAACATGTTGAGTCTTTATATAACCCTTTCATCCAAACTAATGGAATATAATAGAGATGCCAATGTGGATAATTTGGATTCTATTTCTCAGATGAGAAACCTTAAGGATAAGCTTCCTGATACCTAAAGAACTACGAACGTGCCTCAACAATGATCCTCTATTCCTAATACAATCGACTTCTCTCTAGTGATGAATAATGATTAGATCTAGATTTATGATCACAAAAAATGTAGGTAGGAGAAGTACATTCTCCTAGAGGGGATGACATACACGATCCCATCTTTGAAGTATATCACACATGATAGCCTATCACTATTTAGAAGCAGTTCAACTCATAAAAACATGTCAAATGATCCATGATAGAAATGGTACACTAATATTAGAGAATGAAATATTTGGATGATTAATCTCTTAGAAAATGATGGAAAACGTAATCATTGACGGTGGTATGGAAGTTCTCCCAGACCATGCCTCGAAGATGACCAGCCTAAATGATCACATCCCACCTCCTCTTGGATAGATCAGGAAGAATGTAGGTGGAAATATAGACCCTTCCCTCTAGATTAATCTCTAGATTCATGATTGTAGAAATAGAGGCCTCTAGACAAGTCTTAGTAGCTTATAGAATGCCACCCCAAAGAAGATGAGAAAATGTTGCTCCTGAAGGTGTGGAGTCTGATCATCCACAATAGGCATCAGTCATGGATCACCCTTATTGGATTTCATCATACATAAGAAATACTATTTATAATGGTTTTCATTTCTCAGTATGGGTATAGCATGAGATGCCTTAGGTGGTTCAACTAGAAGAAGTTCTAGTGCCGCAGGGCCCACCACTTCTGGTGCAAGGTCATCACCACCCTCCTAGGGCACTACTAGAAGAATTAATGGTGGAATAACTCTATAAAATCAAATTAAATTCCTAAATTCAAGGTTTTATGAGATATATAGGAATAAATAAACTCTATCCTAAGATGAATTTATGACTAGTTCTCACTACCCTAGGTACTAACATAACCACTCTCTTAGAAGGCTTGGGTATTGGTAACTATTCAAGTTCTAATTTACAAAGGTTTTAATAGGTGAAATTACAATAATACTTTGCCTAATCATTTACTGGAAACCATAGACGTTTAATATAATATTTTTTATTTTCTCATATACATGTATTAAGGTTTTATTAAACAGATTTTAATTCCATGATAATAAAGGCCCATAAACTTTATAATTGAAATCATCCCCCAATTAATTTAATAAAACCTCATCTACATTCGGTCTCAGAATGTAACATGTAATATATAATGGTTAGACTCAGAAAATTACCCATTATAATTCATGAGGTCTCATACACCTCATAAATTGAAACAGGTATTCAATCAATCGCATCCAAACCGTATATCATGTAACATAAGGTATATTGGTAACATGGGTAAAACCATATAATTAATTTAGATAATCAACCTATATACGTTAAAACTATTTATATTGATGTTGGAACTTTTAATAACCAATTCACTTACATTGCAGAAAAATACTAGCACCTGACTATATAGAAAACCATGACTCACTCAACAATCACATGAAACATAGGGAGTGAAAGAAGTGAAATGCTCCTATATAACATGACATATTCTTGGGATTTGAATTATAGGTGTCTATAATTATCCATATAAAAATTCTAATAATAATACTAGGACAAGGTAATATATATATAATCCTATTATGTAACATTAATCTAGTGCATCACTCAAAGGTGAAACTACATCAATTATAATAGGATAAAACATAACAACAATTTCATTATTCCTAGGAAACATGGTATTTACCCCAAGAATGGATTAAATACTCCCATGAAAATTCCATAACCATGTACACATATGCTCTTAATATCATGTCAATATCTCCAAAACAATAATAGAAAATAAAAAAAATATCTGGTACAACATTGGGAAATCCCGAACTGGGTGCCACTCAATGGTTCCCTGAACCTGTTTGGCCACGTGCCCAAAAGAGTTCCTACCCATACACCAAAGTATACCAAATAGTTGTGAGGGACTAGGGTGCAACCATGGGGTGAAAATTATCCCATGTTGGAGTAGAGGACAATAGATAAAAATAACTGATCATTAGTAGAAGAACAATAATGATGAATAACTTAGTAGATGAAGATATAAACAACTAAGAAATAAATAATTATACCCAAAAGATGGAAAATGAATCATATGAAATATTATGATGATGTAAATTCATCTCACTTATAAATTGAGAAACATGTATACATGTGAAATACATGAAATATGAAATTAATAAAAGAATCCAAAAAATATCCCTTCACCCCGAGCACTGGACTTGTCATCTACTGACAAGATCCATCCTAAGAAACCATTCAAGATCTAGTGTCCAATGTGGGAAACATCCTTTTAACATGAAATTTATACACATAATCTTCAAGGGTTCCAATGGGGGCCCGGATAATGTGTGAGATAAATATAAGTAGGCCCCCACCAATTGAATCTATACCATCTGGTCTATGAATATAAAATAATGTTGTGTAGGTATAAAATTATAGTAAAGCAATGCTATAAAGAAAACTGATATCTACATCATTATCAACTCGTAATGACTATGAACTTGTATTCATTTATTCAATTAATTTATGTTTAGTTATATTGGTAAGTTATGTGAGGTGTAACAAAAATGGAAAATTATAGTAATAATGATAATGTCCGAATATACAAGGAGTAACCAAGGAATCCTATAATGATGAAATCATATAAGTGGATCTATGTTGAAACCAAGAAATTACTGACCTCAGTGGTAATGTCAACTTAGTAATAACATGGAGTTTGGTACTAATGGATCTGAGTATAATATGAGGGACATCACCTAATGGATTCAACTATAAATTATTCTAACCGAGTCCAAGGATCTCGTCCATTGTAATACAGGTTAACCATGACTTGGCCAAATAGATTGAGTCTATGTAGTAATGTTTTTAAAGACATCAATCTGGATCCAAGGAGTGTATCCAAGTCATAATAATATTTGTAATATAGTGAAGGGGTACAATATTGTCATGAAGGGAATCTATAGATAGTTAAGGACCACGTTCTATGGTGGGTATCACCCTAGCCAACTAACTCCTTGAATTAGAACGGAATTATATGAGTTCCCACATCATTCCCTAGGGCATCCAAGGTGGGATATTGTGGGACCATTCCTATAATGATTAAAAGGATCATATTCTATAGGCATCTTATTCTTTAAAAATTATTTAATTAAGCCATGTAATACTCATTAAAATTAATAAAATTTCTGGTTCTTCTCATAACCATTCATTAATATGGAATATTATTTCATGGTAGAAAAACCATTTAGTCTATTAATTCTATATTGATATTTTATGTTCTTTAATTTACATTTCATACACATGATAAGGTAGGATAAAGAATTGAAACCATATGGAATTTTATTATACTTAACTTAGAGAAGATGTATTTTTAGATATACATTTAATTTAACATTTTAAAGAATTTTTAACAAATTGTAAAAGTTACCTTAAAAGGGTCAAATGATAGATACAATTATTATAGCAATTAATAACTCATAATTCATTAAATTTAAGAGGGAATCCCATTATAAGGGTTAAGCCACACACCCAAACGATGTCTAAAATAAATCCACATGGGTTACCAAGGAATAATTAAGAAAACACCCTACATGGGGGGTGGAAGGCCTTCAAGTCAGAACAAAAAATGATGTGATGAAAATATATAGAAATGCATCTTGAATATGTGCATAATGATTGTAACCATTTATTATGAATTCAATAAGCAACTCCAAATGAAATCAGTGTTCACAAAATAATGATAGTTTAGAATATGGATAGACATGTGGGTGATTAATTGACCACATAACTCAAAACTATAACAATACCCACATCAAATAATGTCCCTTAGTTTGACATGGATCAGAATAAATGTGATGAAAATATCAACACCTTGAAAATAGATCATATGATCTCACACCAAAATTAAAGAGATGAGAGGAAAAGGAACAAACAACAACTAGAAGGATTTAGTAGAATACCTAGAGGAATCCAATGAGACCAATGGAAGCATTATAATACTTCTAATGGATAACATATCAAGTATCCAATTTCATTCCTAGGAGGGAGAACCAATAAGAGAAAAGGTTCCCTCTACCACTGGAAATGAGAAATAAAGAGGAGGGGTAAGTTAATTAAAAATATAAGAGAATTTTGATTATTTTACCCAAAAATGATGTGGTTTTATGGTTTGGCCACATGGTTGTACAAACTATGTTATAATCGTGGGCATACAAGAAAATAAAGAGGGGACCCACATTGTTTCATGTACACTGTTTGACTAACAGAGGAAAAAACACACTGCACACCTCTGCATACATTTTAAAGATACCCACCTGAGAATGGACACACGCATATATGGTTTCATGAATCCATGCACCCCCTAAATACCTCTATCCATACCATGAATGATTAGGGAAACCCTGTGGACTGTCTTTCATAGTTTCTACTAACCAAGAGACCAAGTCCATTCACCACTGGCCAGGGTTCCATGATCTGAACAATTCCAAAACACCCCAAAAACATCAGTAATCTCTGTGGGTACCCATTAGATATCAAAATAATAATTATAAAAAAATAATGGATCTATAACTCATAAAAAAATTGAGTTCTTATAGGTCCAATTCGTTATCAAGTAACAAAACCTAAGTGCAATATGGCCTCAAGTGCACCTCCATGTGCACCAAAAACTACTGACTAGTAGCGAGGGTTCAAGATGATATAGTGGGGAGAATATTACCTCATTATCATAGTGAATTAATGTGTTATAAAATAATTAATAAACATTGGAGTTAGTATTATTGGAATGCCATATGTAAACATACAGATATGTTTAAATCTCCAAGTCAGAGATAAAATAATAACTATAAATAGGCCCATATCCTCCATCACATATAAAAGGATTCCAAGGAATTATAATGTAAAAAAAATTAGGAATAAGGGAAAGAGAATAATATATATATAACATGATAGAAAAATAATAAAAACAAAAAATGTTATATCTGATAACAATAAAATCATTGGCTTGATCCTTTACTCCCTTACTTCATCCTAGTAAAAAAAATAATTTTTCCATATTATGCTGTTTAACGTTGTCCCCACCTGCATCATTGAATACTTTCTATTTACCTATCAGTAGCTGGATCTAGGTATTACATATACACTACAAGTCACCACCAATGGTGTATATAACAAATCCATCTTATGCATATAAGTTTTAATAGTGTAAAATTATTATTTGAAAAAGGATATAATGATAAAGTGATGCAATACAATTTATATGTAAATTCTAAGAGAAGTAGTATATAAATAATGAAAAACTATATATTATAGTAAAGAATATTCTACAACATTGAACCATTATATCATGTATCATACATATGAGTACCATGGACTAGGGCCATTGATCAAGGAGACCCCATAAGTCCTTGGAGCACATATATATAAAACATTGTGTCATGTAGACCTAAATGATACCCATATTAATTAAATTGACAAGGTAATCCTCTTAGAGTCATTGGATATCATCCATATAAAAATTAATATATATATTGGAGGATCCCAAGTAGTATGTTTGAGGTGGTCCTAGATTTTCGTGTCTAATGTGAACATATAAGGCATCTAATATTAGAAAATTATTCAATTCCATATTATGATGTCAGTACACTGTCAAAGTATACATTATTAAACAATTCATATAAGGTATCAGGGGGAAATGTTACTATAGAGGCCGGAGGTCATCAAGGCCCTCAAAATTACATTTATTACTACTGCACTAGCACAGTGGTGCATAGTCAATCCATAGAGAAGGTAGATAAGTAAATTCTAAGGTTTTGAATTTTAAACCCCCACAATTGTCAGCAATGGGGAAAACATCTTCATACATTTCATTATTATTATTATTACTATTATTATTATTTAAATGATGTAGTGCAACAAGATGAGGTAGCACATTTTTTTTAAAAGTAACTAAATATTAAACTACAAATATGAAAAGATAATGAAATATAGAAGACTAATATTAAGCAGCAATTCACAAAAGAGCTAAGATCAACTGTTTTTTCAGGAATTCCAAACCTCACGGTTTAAAGGATAACTCTCCACTAAATTTAATTGAATCAAACCGTATAAATTGGATGAAATATCTTCCTTGCTAGAATAAAAATCGAACAGAAGTGTGAATTTTAGAGTTCGCCACTCTAAAGATCATCGACTATTTAAATGTTGAAAAATAATACAGTTGAAGTTAAACTCGCCATAAAATTACAAATGTTATGACATTAAACCGTCATAAAAAGGATGATCAAGTTCAATCTCATCGATTGAACTTGAAACTATGAATTTTTTAAATAATGTAAGGTGTGAACAATTAACATGATCATAAAAATTGATCTCGCCGATCAATTCTGATGTTAGAAAAGAATTAAGTGAAGAATTTAAAGAATAAACCAACAAAGTATAAAATTCTTGAGTTAATCATTTCAGCATATGATCATGAATAAATTAAGCATTCAAAACCCTTGAAAACAAAGTACAAAAATTAAGGATAGAGGGAAGATGTACTCCCCATGTACCGCTCTATTTTCAGGCTCCATGGTCTTCTGCTCATCTCTAGTGCTGCTCCTGGGAGTCTCCGCTCTCACCTGAATGAGATTACTTGGATCTGCTCTCCAGTGTGTGTTCGTGGAATGAAAAATGAGAGTCCTCGCTCTCATCTGATGTGATTATATAATGAGGAATCTAAGAGTCCTTCAAAAATTCTGCTGCTTCCTCAATTTTATACCCTTCGTCATCTGCTTCTTGTCACCGACCAATTCAACCGACTTCAAAAAGTCCCTCAATTGTGAACGACACACGTGAGTTCTTTCACGACATGAACGTCACACTAGTTTTCCCCTCGTAACTAACTACTGTTGAGTTAGTTAGATGAATATGGACGTGTTTCAGTCCCTTTAATGAACCTGCACAGTCAAAACAAAAAAAAATAAATAAATGTGAACGCAAAGAATGAAAAATAGTTATTTTTAAAGTGAAGTGTTATATTACTCGTTGATAGTTAACATAAGTTAATTGATAATTGTTATTTACTTTATTTATAAAACTAGTAACATAATAATACTATGGAAAAAAATTAATTATTAAAAAGTTATTAATTTAGTTAAGTTAAAATTTATAGTTTTTAAGTTATTAATTCTATCATTTTTAACTAAGTTATTAAAATTTACATCATAAGTAAAGAAGTAATTAAAAAATTATAACATAGATTGTATTAGTTATTTTTATTTACTATACTAATTATTATTATTGTAATTACTATTTATGAAATTAAATTGTTCCATTAATGTATAAAATAGTTTATTTTAATTTATTAATTGGAATTAATACTTAAGTTTTAAATATTTTTAAATTAATTAGTATAATTTATAGTCTATTTAGTTATTATTATAAATTATAGATTTATACTATAAACAAAATATTAATTTATTATAAATTTTTTTTATTAATTTAGTTTTGTATTTTAATTTCTAAATAATCTATTTATTAACATTATATTTGTTTTAAATTATAACTTAAATAAAATATATTATATTCCTTTGATATAATTAAAGAAAAAACTTTAACTTTAATTTTTTATTCTTTAAATTTTTATTTAGTTTTACTTTACTATTATTATTTTTTATTATGTATTATTTATTTTGTTTTTTATCTTCTTCTTCCTTTCCCTTTCTCCACGACGCACATGGGAAGATTTTCAGCAGTTTTGTGAAGTGGGCCTGGAGCCTGCTCTTCTTCCTCAGCAACTCCGCAGCGGATAGTGGTATTCCTACATCAGCGATGGTAGGATCTTCAACAGGTGGCACGACACCTCCTTCACTCCAGCGCGACCTTCATTAAGGGGCACGATGCACCTACTCGGCTTCTCCTCGGTACGACAGCGACAGAAAAATAGCGGCTTCAACTCCTCGGCATTTAGAGGTTCCTTCTTCTCTTGTTTAGCAGAAAAATGGTGGGTTTTGTGAAGTAAAACAGGGAAAAATACCCATTAGTGGTGGTGCAAAACTCTAGCGAAGTTCATCCTCTCAGGTGGCAGGATGGCAAGGGAAACAAAGCCTGATGTTGTGGTGCCACAGTAGGGATACCATGCATGAAGAGATGGTGGAACATTGAAGCTGTATTCATGGTGTCCCATGTAATGAAACAGTGAGACCGTGATGTTAGAGTCACAGTGAGATAGAAGAAAAGGAAGGGAAATGGTGCATCCCTGAAGTGGTGTCCTAACGAGACAGTTAAGAATATAAAAGTGGGACAGTGAAGAATCTAGTGGTGAACTGGTGAGACAGTTAAATGGAACTTTTGACAAAGGTTACAGTGCCATGGGTTACTGTGAGACCGTAAAGAGGGGAAGTGACACGGTAAGACCGTAAGAGACACGGTGTGTCCGTGAAAGGGTAACCTGTAAATTAAACAGACAAAATAAAATAAAATAAATTTAAACTTAAATAAAACTGAATGTAATAACTAATAATAAATAAAAGATAATTAAAACCAAAGCAAATAAAGTTACTCATAAACTTAAATTAACTTTTAAAACCAAATTAACTTAATTTAAATTATTAGTAACCACAATTAGTAAAATTTAAACTGCTACTAAATTAAAACTAAAACTAAAAAGGAACTAACTTATTAAAGATTAAAGTAAAATTAAAAAATTTTAAAAACCAAGTAAAATTATTTAAATTAGTTACTTTAACAAATTTAATTAATTTAAAGTAGAGAGATAATTATTATATTAATAAACCATTACATTAATTGTTGAATTAGAATTTAAAGAGACTAAAAAATAAATCAAACTTATAATATTATTTTATAATTAATGAATTGTTAAAAGAAGACTAAACAATATGTTACTTAAAATTAATTAAAATTTAAAACAATCAATGTTAGATAAATGATTCATTATCTTAATGAAAATTCAGAATTAATTAAAAACAAATAAATGTTAAATTATTAACTATATAGACAAAACCACCATACTAAGTAAAAAGTCATTAGTCTATAAAATTAAAGTAAGAAGAAAATTAATTATTTAAAAGCTTATAATATATGATTTATTATAGAAATTGATTAATTGATTAATTTATTTATTTTAAATACAAAACTATCAATATTTAATATAAAGAACAAATATAACCAGTTAAATAATTAAAAATTAATGAAAGTGATGTAAAAAAACACCTGTTTTTAAGGGCACATAAATTCCCCCACACTTAAGCATTGTTTGTCCTCAAACAATCCCATTTTTTATTATCATTAAAAAATAGTGTACTGTATTAATGATTAAGATCAAACTGTTACATGTAAAACACTCAAAACAGATGAAAAAACATAACAGTAGGCTTTGAGAAAATGAATTACTCATATGAATCTTGCTTAGAACAAATACTCAAAGGTAGTCAAGAGAGTAATGAATCAACAAGAAATGAAAGTTTCATGCCTCATACGTGATACAATTTTGTGACTCATTTCAATCCAAGCTTAGGTTCTATGTCCATGAAAGAAAAGAGGTTAAACATCAATGGAATTAAAACCTTATCCAAGGAACTTTGCATTTGACTCATCACTTAGGTTACAACAATAAATAATTTTTTTGTGAATCACCTCAAGGATACAACCTAAATGACTCCCATATAAACCAATTGACCCCTTCTTCATCTGGAATTCATCATTCCCCTCACCTTAATGAGATCATTTTTTGACCCTAGACACCTTATTTAAGTTTTCCCAAGCCTTGTATCATTGAGCTAAGAAATTTGAAAATGAACTTATTCAACGTGTACAGAGGGATTTTAGAAAACAGAAACGTACCCAACATCTATGGTCTCAGAGACTCACAGTGGAATCCCAGACACACAAATTACTCCTATTTCAAATGATTTATATAAAACTCATTTACATTTTCCAATTAAGATAATTAATTTAAATAAATAACAAAGAAGTGTGTCCCCTAGAATCAAATCAAACTTCCAGTTCCATGAGTTATGATCATAATTCCATTAACAGATCACCCATGTCACTTTCAGAAGTAGAATCTAATCCAGATTTCCATGACACAATTAAAAGATCACTCATCAATCACCCAACCTCATAATTTTTAGATTCTAAGAAGTACTTAACTACCAATAATGAATATTTCCTAAGGATAGACCCATTTGAATACAATGTAAAGCCTAAAATTATGAATGAATTTTGAAAACATTTAACCATTTTTTATAAGAAATTTTATGTTTTAGTGGGAAATGATGGACTTACATTAAATCACAGTAAAAAATTGACCCCCACCCCCACACTTAAATCCCAGATTTTTCCCCAAAGTTGACTTCTTATGCGGAGAATAACAATTTTGAAATTAGGGTTCAAAACAGATTTTCAATTAAGTAGACTTATGTCATGTATAAAGGTTACATTAAATTTAAAAAATCTTCTTTTCCACAATAAATATATAATAATAAGGTTCATTAGAAATTGTATGCATTAACATTTCTGACTAGGGATAAAGATTTTCAATATAGCTCTAAAGTAGCATATTAGGTGTGGGTGCACAGTGAATTGGGTGTAAGCATTTTAACAAAGTATGATTGAAATGGATGTTCCATATAACAGAAAAATGCATGCTAAACACCTTATAGACTAATCAATTACAATGAAAAACACAACTAACAGCAAACATGTACCCCCCGCCCCCCCCACATAATTTCAAGCAGCGGATGATTTTAACAATTATGAAATTCAGATTTTTCAGCAAGAGGAACATGCAGAATATTATATCTAAATAGTGACAAACAATAGAATTACATTCCAATATATTCAGGCTTTTAAACATATGTAGAATTTTTAAAAAATTCAGTACCAAGACATGCAACAAAATTTTATACAGTAAAAATGTTGTAGAATTTTTAAAATAAGCATAATTTTTTATCGAGGATAATTTTATTTTAGAAAAAACAGGAGGAGAAATAAATGAAAAAGGTTAAAATACTTACATGACTAAGTTCATGTCTAGAGATGAACAAGGGAATTCCACTCCATTATTACACAGCAGAAGCATCCTAAAAACACAAAGCATATAAAACACATACAATAATCCAGCAAAGACATAACATACAGTTGGCAGCAAAGCTTCACATCATTCAGCACAAAAAAACAGTACAAAGAAGAAGTAAACAAAAGAGCATAGGTTGACTCCCATGATTCACTGATTTTAATTCTTCAGTTAAACATTAATTAATCACAATTTGTTTTATTTAAAACAAAATAAAAACCATGGGTTGCCTCCCATGCAGTGCTAGGTTTAAAGTCCCTAGAAGGACTCACCTAGCAACTAACCATAATCACTAGGTGGATGCGGTTTCCTTAATAGGAACCACCACATGTGTTTGGCCCAACTATTTTTAATAGAACAAATAATTATGTGGGAACTAAAGCTAAACATAACCAAACTCTCACAGCCTGAATTAACCCTTAAGAAACACCCTTTAATAGTTGTGAGTATAATGCTATCCACTTCTAGTTTTGTTTCATATTTTTCAAGATTTGAATTAATGTGAAGGGACAACATATAACTAGGTTCTTCAATGGGTGTGGAATTATTTTCATGGCTTTGTTTCTTAAACTCAACATTAACAGGTTCAAGTACAAGGGTGATTGTGGGTGAATACTGAATAGTAGATTCAAGAAACGATTCAATAGAGAGCTGAATAGAATCATGTACAATGGAACTCAATTCTAATTCTACCTTTATACTACTATCAGTATCATGAGAAAGCTCATAACCCTTCACAGGTGAGGATGTAAGTGACAGAAAGGGAAGAGAATTTATTTTATCACAAACAGGTTTAGGTCTAACAATGTTATAAATCTATTCCAAAAGATCCTCTTCTGTTAACACACACTAAACATCTACTGCTTCTAACAAATCAACTCTACAACCATCATCTAGTGTCTGTTCAACATCTCTTTCAAGTTCATGTTCAAAAGGCTCACTTTCTAAAACCAAGTCATTTGAGTTTTGCAAAATGGTTAAATAAAGAGGATTAATGTCCAATTAAACATCAATAAATTCAATTTCTAGAATGTTCAAACTAAGACAATTCTCATCAATTTGGCCAACACTGACATCCAGTTCATTTCACAATGATTCATAAATGTGATTACTATTAGAATAGGTAAATGAGAATCATCAGTTATTTTTTCATCAAATTTCATTTCCTCATCCTCATCATCTAACAACATTTCATAATTAATTGGGTTCACGTATTCAAAATATTAAAGGGATGTGTTCAATTTGGGTTAACAAATTTGAGATTCTATGATTTCCAGTTTAATGTTCGGTTCTATATGGTACCCAATATCATGTTCAGGCTCAAAGTATAGAATTTCAAAAATTTTGGGTGAAGAGTTTTTAACATTCAAATTTTCAGTTTCAAGTTTCTCTTCTACTCAAGTGACATCTTTTTCAAAACTCCTAAAACAATGATTTTTTTCCAATATAGGAATTATGAAAAGAATTGGGAATTATTTTTAAATCTATTTTAATTCAGTTTCAAAATTGACCAACTCAACTCCATTAAAACTATGTATTGGATTTTCAATGTTGTTTTCTTGAATTTTTTAGTCAGTTATTTCCAAATTTGGTTCAACGGTATCGGATTCATCAATGTAAATGGTTTGTTTCCCAGTTTCATAGCCACTCACTTCTTCCACTTGATTTTCAAATCATTTATAGACATCACTACTAGAAATAACAATTTTAGCGACCGCCAAAAGCGGCCGCTAAAAGGCTTTAGCGACCGCCCATCGACCGCTTTTGGCGGTCGCTGTAGCTTCGTCGGTAAAGACCATTAGCGACCGCCAATGGTGGTTGCTAATGTTTCACATCAATGGAACACGCGCATGTGGGTCTCTTCTTGTCTCGCGGCATATGGAAAGAACACAGACCTTCCCCGTCGGCCAAGGAAAACACACGATGGCAAGTGGGTGGTTCGTTCTTCGGGTGATGAAGATGAGGTCGCTGGAAGTTCTAGGTGAGGGTTCGGGAATGTAGACGGTGGTCATGAGGGAAGCATGGTCCGACATAAAGAGAGGCGACGTGCGGTGGCGTGCGGCGGCGTTCGGCGGCGTGGGACGGCGTGCGGCGATGACCATTTGCAGCGGCTAAATTTAGCAGGAGGGAAAGAAGAAGAAGCGCAGGCGGGAAAAAAATCACATTGGAATTTTAGTTTCGTAATAGCGGCCGCCAATGGCGGTCGCTAATACCTTCTTTAGAGACCGCCAATGGCGGTCACCCACTTTAGCAGGCGCAAAAATGAAAATTTTTAGTAGTGCATTTTATTTTTCTTTTTCTTAAAATTATTCTTTTTATTTGACCCTTTGTTTTAATTCCAAAAGCATATTTTCCAATGTTTTCATTCTTTGGGTTTTCTCTTGAGAATATCTACGTTGAATTTCATAGGTTTTAGTTAAACAAGTGTTTATTAATTATATCCTAGCATCCAGTTTAGAATCAATTAATTAAATTTTATCTAGGAATTCAGGGTTAGATTCAAAGTTTTTCTCATTCTCTTCAAAATGATGGTACTGCTGTGGCTGGTTATAAACACACTACTAGGAAGAATGTCCATAATCTCCAGAACAAACGCAGTAAGATCTAATGCTATAGTTTGAGCCTTTAATAAATTCAATATTTTAAAATTTTCAGATTAAACACATAGAGTTTCATAGTTGATGTAGAATTTAAACATGAAACAGAAGCAACAAATGTTCACAAATTTTTTTTTATTTTCTTTGTAGATTTTTTATCTGATTTTTTATGAGTGTTTTTTATTTTTTTATTAAAACATATATTCTTAGTGTGTGCCTTCCCCAGAAATTGAACCAAATTTTGAATAGGTCGGAGGTCTTCATAGCCCTCAAAATTACATTTATTACTCCTACACTAGCACATTGGTGCAGGGTTGATCACAGAGAAGGCATATAAGTAAAATTTAAGGTTTGGAATTTTAAACCCCCACTGTTGTAAGTAATGGGGAAACATCTTCTTACTTATCATTATTATTATTATTATTACTATTTAAATGATGTAGTGTAACAAGATAAGGTAACACATTTGTTTTATCAAGGTAACTAAATCTTAAAATACTAAGACGAAAGGATAAAGAAATATAGCAGACTAATATTATGCAGCAATCGAAAAAGAAGCTAAGATCAATAGTTTTCTCGAGAATTCCAAACTCGATGGTTTAAAGGACAACTATACACTAAATTTAATTAAACCACACCTTAGAGATTGGCTGAAATATCTTCCTCTCTAGAAGGAAAATTGAACAGAAGTATGAATTGTAGAGTTCGCCACTCTAAAAATCATCGACTGTTTAAATTCTGAAAAAGAATACAGTTGAAGTTAAACTCGCCATAAAACTCCAACAGTTATGACAATAAATCATCATAAAAAAGATGGTCAAGTTCATTCTCGCCGATTGAACTTGAAACTATGAATTTACTAAAGAATGTAAGGTGTGAACAATTAACATGATCATAAAAATTGATCTCACCGATCAATTATAATGTCAGAAATAAATTAAGTGAAGAATTTAAAGAATAAACCAACAAAGTATAAAATTCGTGAGTTAATAAATTCTGGATATGATAATGATGAAATCTAGCATTGAAAACATATGAAAACAGAGTACAATACTTAAGGACAGAGGGAAGAATTACTCCCTAAGTACTACTCTACTCTCGAGCTCCTTGGTCTTCTGCTCAACTCTAGTGCTGCTCCTAGGAGTCTCTGCTCTCTCCTAAATGAGATTCCATGGATCTTCCCTCCAATGTGTGTTCTTAGAATGAAAAATGAGAGTCCTCACTCTCATCCAATGTGATCATAGAATGAAGAATCTGAGATTCATCAAAAATTATGGTGCTTTCTCTATTTTATATCCTCCTTCATCTGCTGCTTATCACCGACCAATTCAACAGACTTCAAAAGTCCCTCAATTGTGCACCGAACACATGCGTTCTTTCACGACCGGCATGTCACATGAGTTTCCCCCTCATAACTAACTATTGGTGAGTTAGTTAAATGAATATGGACGTGTTTTAGTACATTGAATGAGCCCGCATAATAAATAAATAAATAAATAAATGTGAATGCAAAGAATGAAAAATTGTTAATTTTAAAGTGAAGTGTTATATTACTCGTTGAAAGTTATCATAAGTTAATTGATAATTATTATTTACTTTATTTATAAAACTATTCACTTAATAATACTATGGTAAAACATAAATTATTAAAAAGTTATTAATTTAATTAAGGTAGAAGTTAGATTTATTAAGTTATTTATTTTATCATTTTTAACTATGTTATAAAAATTTACGTCACATGTAAAGAAGTAATTAAAAAATTATAACTTAGAATGTATTAGTTATTTTTATATACTAAACTAATTATTATTATTGTAATTATGATTTTAGAAATTTAATTATTCAATTAATTTTTTAATTATTTTATTTTAATTTATTAATTAGAATTAATACACAAGTTTTAAATATTTTTCAATTAATTAGTATAATTTATAGTATATTAATTTATTATTAAAAATTATAAATTTCTACTCTAAAAAGTATATTAATTTATTATAAACATTTTTTATTAATTTAGTTTTGTATTTTAATTTATATTTAATCTATTTATTATCATTATATTTGTTTTAAATTATAACTTAAATAAATTATATTATATTCCTTTGATTTAATTAAAGTAAAAAAATTAACTTTAACTTTTTATTCTTTAATTTTTTTACTTTACTATTATTATTTTTTATTATGTATTACTTATTTTCTTTTTTATCTTCTTCTTCGTTACCTTTTCTCCATGGTGCACAGGGGAAGATTTTCGGCGGTTTCACGAAGCAGGCCCGACACCTATTCTTTTTCCTCAGAAACTCCGCACTGGATAGTGGTCTTCCTGCATCAGTGACGGCAGGATCTTCAATAGGTGGCGCGACACCTCCTTCACTCTAGCGCGACCTTCATTAAGTGGCGCGACACACCTAATCGGCCACTCCTCGGTAAGACAGCGACAAAAGAGCAGTGAATTCAGCTCCTTGGCCATCAGAGGTGGCTTCGTCTCATGTTCAGTGTATAAATGGTGGGTTTTGTGAAGTAAAACTCAGACAAAGACTCATCCGTGGTGGTGAAAAACTCCAACGATACTGATCCTATCAGGTGGTAGGATGGCAAGGGAAATTTAGCCTCATGTTGTGGTGCCACAGTAGGGATACCATGCATGAAGTATGATGGAACAGTGAAGATGTATTCACAGGGGCACAGGTAATGAAAGAGTGTGACCGTGAAGTTAGGGTGACTGTGGGACATAAGAAAAGGAAGGGAAATGGTGCGTCCGTGAAGTGGTGTCGCAGTGAGACAATGAAGAATATAACGTTGGGACAGTGAAGAATCCAGTGGTGAATTTGTGAGATAGTTAAATGGAACTGGTGGAAAAGGTTATGGTTCCATGGGTTACTGTGAGACCGTAAAGAGGGGCAGCAACATGGTGAGACCGTAGAAGACACAGTGCATCCATGAAAGGGTAACCTACAAATTAAAAAGTCAAAATAAAATAAAATAAATTGAAACTTAAATTAAACTGAATGTAATAACTAATAATAACTAAAATATAATTAAAACCAAAGCAAATAAAGTTACTCATAAACATAAATAAACTTTTAAAACCAAATTAATTTATGTTCTATTATTAGTTACTAGAATTGGTAAAATTTAAACTGCTAATAAATTAAAACTAAAATTAAAAAGCAACTAACTTATTAAAGGAAAAAGTAAAATTAATCATTTTAAAAAATATAGTAAAATTATTTAAATTAGTTGCTTTAACAAATTTAATTAATTTAAAGTAAACAGATAATTATTATAATATTAAACCATTACATTAATTATTGAAATAGAATTTAATGAGACTAAAAATAAAACCAGCTTATAATCTTATATTATAATTAATGAATTGTTAAAATACGAATAACCATTATGTTACTTAAAATTATTTAATAATTAAAACAAGAAATGTTAGATAAATGAATCATTATCTAAATGAAAATGCAGAATTAATTATAAACAAATAAATGTTAAATGATTAACTATGCAGACAAAACCACCATACAAAGTAAAAAGTCTTTGTCTATAAAATTAATGTAAGAAGAAAATTAATTATTTAAAATCTTATGACATATGATTTATGATAGAAATTGATTAATTTATTAATTTATTTTTTAAAAATACAAAACTGTCAATATTTAATATAAAGCACAAATATAACCAATTAAATCATTAAAAATTAATGAAAAAGATGTGGGAAAACATGTGTTTTAAGGGCACATCAGTTACTATCCATGATCATTATCAATTTAACTCATCACATTTTTTCATTAGTTAATTCACTTGTAAGTGTTAACGATATAGTCTAGGTTAGTGTTCAGAACATTATTTATAATTATATTAATCCCATTAAATTTATTAATCAATTCAGTCACTAGTGATAATTGGAGTGTTTATGCTAGTTTCCATTCCACCTTTCAAACAATATTTATTTATATTCATATTCCAATTGATGGACCATATCATTTACGATTTCCATTAATTTCATTTCACTTATAATAAACACAGTTCAAGAAGTATTACAAATGTATTATACCATTGTATTTTATATATGGATTCCAATCATTGGTGGAATGATACACACACCCATGGGTTGTTATAATTTTAGGTATTTAAATGGAAAAACCGCATGGGGATGTTTGGGATGTGGTGGAAAACCTCCAACCAAGTCAACAGGGCGATATAACATCATAACATGTTTTACCACATTATGTTTATGGTATTTATAGTTTTCAAAGAATCCCATAATGAGTATAGAAAGAGATATAAACATTAATACATTATTTTAAAAGGAATTTACTAGTTAATGTAGACATGTTGTAGAATCATCCTCAATTGTTGGTCTCTAATACATGATAGAACTAGATAAAATAGAGAAATAAAAAATACCTTAAAAATATTGTATCATAGATCACATGGATTTATTATACATTACAGTAAGATAAATAAAAAAGGTAGGGAGAGGATTCATTATATTACTGGTATGGATCCATCATGATGAACAATGATAAAATTAGATTCTATATGTAGGTGGTATATCAATACCTTTTTTGAATTCCATGAGAGAGATCCAACCATGAACACCTATTGCCAATAGTGAAACCCTCTCACACAGTTAGGTGCACTATCTGAAAAACTGTGCACAGTCCATGTGGATCACCTCTACAATAGGTCTATAAAATGTTTCATATTCATGCTGCCTCCATCACGTGACTTTCCCAACTATTATTGTACATATATGGTTCACACTATTGGGCCATACAGTTACTATAAACCATGTTCCTTATTCTGATTCTCCAAAATCTTTATCCCCAAGCTTCAAAAAATCCTGAGATTCTACAAAAATATTTCCAAAACCATATCCACTTCCATAAAAATAAAAATATATGACCAACATAATAATAATGAATCCATATATCTAGGGAAAAAACAAGACCTTATTAGAACTAAAAGGGAATGTCTATATATAGGATAATATTTTAATTTATTTATGAAATTAAAAGCTAGTGGTTTTTGAGAAATTTCATCCTATCCAATATATGACAAGTAGAAGTGTCTCTGGAACAAATTTACATATGGGTAATATCGTTTAAGATGATTGATTGAGTACTAAATAACTCATCACCTAGTGAAAAATTATGAGGACATGATGCACACATGATTTGACACTCTCAAATATTAAGCTTTGTAAAACTAAATAATTCATTACAAACCATTATAAATGACTTAAATAAATTTGTGATGTTAGAAAAATTAATAAAAAAATTACTATGTATAACCTATATGGAGTCCCAAAGACTAAAAATTTGTAATTTACATTTCATTTATAAGTTATTACATCTAGGTTAATAGTTTCAATGTTTATATGATTATTATTTTATGTATCCCCATACCTATATTTATTTTGGATATAATAAATTTTTATAACTAGAATCAAATGGTCTATGGTGTTCTCATTTTACATTCATGTAATTCAAATCTACTATATTATTATTTTTCAAAACATTCTTCCATAGCATTAAATTTAATTATAAATATCCAAACAGAAACTCAAAACATTTAGGATGATCTGTCTATGAGAACATGTAATAAATAAATAGTTTCATCTCGAATATATAAATCCATCCCAATCAATTTTTATAGAATTAAGATCCTTGAAATTGTTTTCATTCTTCCATTATTGTAATTATATGCTATATTGTTCATGTATTTTTTTCCTTATATAAATCCAAAATCAATAGTTGGTAGAGGAAGATCACTCATCACATCATGAGTCATCCTCATATTTTGTACATGTGAAAGAGGATGGAGAATCTCATTTTTAATCATATTCTTAGTAAATTGTACTATTTAATTTTGAGAAAACATATATTTCTCAAATTTTTGATACAAAATGGAGATAATCATTCTTTAAGACATTCCCATTTGAAGGTGTATACGAATGCATGCCCTAAATATTTTCTTAGTCTTCCTCAGAACTGAGAGGATGAGTTATAAATCGAACATTAAAATGGATCTATAACCATATCCATGAATCCCCATAGAATAGAAACCATTGATTTGAGATAAATAAATATTATGTTATTATTTAATCCATAACAGAGTTTTAAATTCCCAAGTACATCATGGTGGGGTACCGCAGTCCTCATCCTCAATAAAAAGGATGGGTCAATGATCCTTGGAATTAATTACACTAAACTCAATAAAATCATGTTGAAGGACAAGTATCTTATTATAGTTGAGTTATTATTAAATAATAGTTTTTACTTAATATTCCATATAGTTCTATATATTATTTTAAGACATGAAGAAGAATATAATTTTTGTGATGAATTTTCTGGATAAATTTACTAGAACACAAAACGATCAGGAAAATTTAAGAAAATGTAAGGACCATTCAACATCACATTTGGTCTACTCAGATTCAACAAAAGAGATATAATAACAGTCATCGATGAGACCTAACGTCATTGGCTAGTGACAGTGGGTTCTTATTTATATCAACATGGAATAGGGTCATGATATTTTGGATGGGGGGAAAGATAAGTCCCAAATACATCAGCCCCTTTGAGATTCTTGATCAAATTATTGTCATGGATTATGGACAAGAACTCCCACAACCCCTATATTTACAAATTGAAATATTTCATGTATACCTTTTGAGAAATTACTTACTATACCTATAATAATTATTGAATTTATATGTGTTATAGCTATAAAATTATATATATTTTTAGGATCAACCAATGATGATCTTGGAACATAAAGACAAAGTTCTATACAACAAGACAACTCTCATATCAATTGTTTTATAGCTATGTCATAAGTTTGAGTAGCTAACAAGGGAACCATAGATATCCATAAAGTAGATCTAACCTCACCTATTGTCACCATAGTATAAAAGTGATGTTTTAGGGAGAAATTTCATCATGGGGGATGAATTTTACGACATAGAAGTTGATCAATGGAATTTCCCCTCTGATTAAATTAATGTATCATACATAGTAATTTAGTATTATATAAAGCTCATAAACCACATGATAGATCAACTTTTTTTATTATAATAATTTTAACATAACATTTAAAAAATAATTATATCCATAAAAATTGAAAATATTATAATGGGAAAAAATATAAAATAAGATAACTAAAATATGAAAATTTGGATATGCTGAATCACTAAAAATAACCACACTCATGATAAAAAATATATAAATGAAAAAATATGATAAATAACATATTATTCATTGATAAAAAATATTTATAACCATGACATAAAATTTAATTGTTTGATTTATTAATGAAATGTATTTTATTTATAATAAGTAGGAAACCATATGATCATTACAAATCTGAACATTTTAAAAAAAATCTGATCGTTGGAATTTGGATGTTAAAATAGTAATATGAATATTAAAAATAGTAACCTGACAATTATAATAGTATCCCCACCTGTGAAAGAGAAAAATATTATTCATATATCTTAATAAGTGAAAATATAACATATTTGTATCCTCATACTAGTAAATAAATTTTATATAATTTATAAAAATAAGTGATTGTATTTTTAAAACCGTATAAGATTTATTTTCATTTTAAAAACATATATAATTATTTAGAAGAAAATTTATTTTCATAAAATTGGTTCAAAAATGAATATTAATATTTATTATTATGATAATATAATTTTAGGATGCCATAATTAATTTTCCAATGTGTCTAAAAAATGATCATAGTATTTAAATTGACATTTTCTCAAATAAAGAAACATTTTAATTATAAATTACATTTCACATATTTGTAAAATTATATTAACTAAATTGATTTAATTTATATTATATAATCATTGAAAAATTATCAGGGTAAATTTTTTATTATTTTTTCTAAAACTGTTCATTTTTTTTGAATAGTGAAATATGGTAAAATATATCTCATTTAACACAATATGTTAAAAACAAGATTAATTGAACAAGGGAAGATGATCTAACACGTTAGTTCAAATAAAAATGAAACATATACTGTATACATTCACAGTAATTTAATATATTTTTATTCTAGAGAAAAAACAATAAACTAATTAATATGATATTAAAAAACACCCCTATCTTCCACTTATAAACACTAAACCCCATCTCTCCTTTTCCTCACATCGTATAATATTTGGAGACTTAAAAATTCTCTCCTAATTATCATAAAAATTCACTCTCCCATATCCTACATCTCATGACCTCACTAAAATCCCAGTTTTAATTACCTGAAGTTGTTTTTTAAGGACACAACATTCAAGAAGTAATATTCTCAAACTACATCATTTAAATTATATTCTTCATCAACCTTCACCTACTTTACCTCATAGAACATGGAATAGTAACTCAATTATCATAAATATACTTTAATATTATATTTATAATGGAATATTTACTATCCACCTTATTCTAACCTCAAATTATTATAAAAAAAGATCCATTTTATAGATTATGTCTGTTCACATCCTCCATTGATGATGAGTTCTTTGATTTCCACTAAGTCATTAATGGAAGGTTTAAATTCAAATATAATTGTAAAAAATGTCCAAAATATGTATATTATAAAATTTTCACATTTTTTATTTTATTTATGGCCATAATATTAAATAAAATCAATCTAGTTTAAGATGGATGTAAAACCACAATAATAAACTAACCGTATATCATTAACATTTTTACTATATGAATCATATTTTTTCAGAAAACATATGGGTATTTTAGACCATTTAATTTACATTAATGACATGAATATCATTATACTTTAATTCTATAGTTGTATACCCATTTGTTAGGAATCTCCATAATTATCCTCAAGTGTCCCAACCATGGGACCATGAAATGAATGCTCTAATAATGATGAAATTAGTCATTATATCTCATTATAATGGATGAAAATGAAATAAAATATAATCAAAGTAAATAAAAATTTTATCCAAGTGGTTCTAAATTGAGTAATTAATGAATTAAATTTGATTATTTATGATTTTAATTGAATTTACATAAAAATTTTATAACATAAGGTATGCGATCTCTCTGCACCACCCTAATTTTATTGGGTTTCACATTCACTCTCTTTAGGTAAAATTTTATCTCTTTTTTTCTTATTAAATTCTATAATTTTCCCAATATATAAACATAGTTTAATTCTCCTTTGTTTAAAAGGTATATACATGTTTTAAAGTCACAATCTAAATTTTATTCATTAAGAAAAAATGAAAAAAATGAAATTATTTTTTTGGCACCCCATTTAAATGACATGTGTCACCTTGAAATTCAAAAATATGATTGACATTAAATATATAATTTTTATCAATATTTATCTCGACACATGAAACTAAAAAAGAACGAAACTACAATATATTTTGATAAGATATATTTATTTAAGAAAGATAGTTCAAACCTAGCCATTGAATTAGTGAGAATTTATAAGAGTAACCCATTTATGAAATCTATGTATAATTAAAATAAATACTACTTTTTATATGAATGAAAATAAAATAGTTTACCTAAAATAACAAATAAGATCATTTATTGATTATGAAAGTATTTTTTAAATTACGTTTTATGTGAAACAAATTTATATTTAAATAATCATTTATTTAATGAAGAATTTTGTTTTATATTATTAATTGGTTAACATCATTTTAGTTGGTACATGATATGGAAAATGAATCAGACCAGTTAATATTTTAAAACTTCATTTTCGGATAATTTTTTTTTTCAATATTGGATTTTATTAAAAAAATAAATTTATATGTTCAATAATTTGAAATAAATATGAATAAAATTTATTTTTACATCCCCATATTAAAATTTATTTATTACAAATTATTGGAAATTTTCTAAAAAGGACTATTTTTAGTTGAAATATTAGGGATTTATAAAAATTATAATTTCTATGATTTTATAACTATGAAAGTATGTCCTATAATATTCAAAAGCATTTTATATAATAAAAAATTAATTTTAGAAATAGAATAATTCATTTTAAAATATTTTCTAAACTTCTAAAACATATGGAACAAATTTTTTTAAGAAGATAAATTTCTACATTAAAATAATTTTTCTCTCTAATATCTTTAAATCGAGTATTTTAAATGTGATTTAAGGTTTTTTTACTTACATGGGTGGAAAATAACTTTTATTAGATTAATTATAAATATATTTATTTCATTTGAATCAGCATACAATATTATTTTATCTTATATATTATTCCAATTCTTATAAAATTTATTTTTATGAAATATATTTTTAATTGAATAAGTGTTTTTATTTTTAAAATAATGTTTTAATAGTTATAAAAAATTTAGTTCATAAAATTATTTTGAAATTTAAAATAAAAATTATCAAATTAGGTAAAGGTTCTAATATTTATATTTTTCCTTAAAATTATTTACAACGTATATAATGAAATTTTCTTTGTTAATGTAAATGGGGGAAAATTGAGTTTAACCAATTTTAAAACAAATAAGTAATTTAAAAAAGGTTCTTATAATTGAATTTGTATGTTTTTTATTTACCAATACTTTTTACCATATTTTTAAAAAATTTGGGCCATTAACCATTGAATAGTGTCATGGAATATTTTAAAAATAGAGATGTGTTCCCAAAAACTACACTTTCATTCACTTATAAAAGGGTAACATATTCACAACTACAGGGTAAACCATACCATTTAATAAATCCTTAAAAAATTACATTTTAATCTCCATATAAAATTATCTAAATATAATATTCCCCTTCTAATAAATAGTTTTCTCAATATGTTCATATTCAAGGAGACATCCAAAGAATACATAGTTCTGAACGTCAGTATTATCAATTACTTAGATTTTGATATTTATTTTCTTCATTAAAATTTATTCTATCAATACTTATATAATGATATTCATATCATTTTTATAATTAAATTTATTATATTTAGTTTATTATCATTTTTACTCATTTAACCCATGCATTATGCAAAATAAAACCATCGTTTATGCGTAGTGAAAACTACCAACACAATGACATAACATGTTTTAGTTTACATTACCACCTCACAAGGATGAATAAAAGAACGTTATTAAAGTATAAATATAATTTTTATGTTAAACTTAAAGATATAATATAAATAATTAATGATACTATAAATTATATTATCAAAAAATGATCATTGTTAATTTTATTGATTAAAATTAGAATTCTAGTATGATAATCATTTCTTTAAATTAAGAAACGTTTTAATATAAAATACGACATATTATAATTACTTAAAAAAATGATATATAACATAAATAATAACCAAATAATATCATTTTACCTCTATTATAGTCATATTATAATCAAACCATCACACAATCATTCATTAAATAAGTGCATGTTTTTTTAGGTTGGTTTAACCACATAATTGAATAAGAAAATGAATTTATAGCATGGTTGACTATGAGAACATACAATGTTTTTTAATATGATAAAAATTAGTATAAATTTATTTTTTAAGAAAGTTTATATTATTATTCATCTCATTAATTAATAACACACCATTTATTTTTAATGAATTACCAGAACAAGATCATCATCAATTTCATTATCGTGGTTTAAAACCAATACCGATTTGAAACAAAATAATAAAATTACACGATTTAATGGAACATATATTACAATCTGTTAAATGATATTTTAATGGATAACTTTTAAGTAATATTAATCATAAACAAAACTATTGTAATACTATTTCAAACGATCAAATCAATAAACACCTAATGTGGAAAATCGAGAGAATTTATATAGATAATGACTATTTATGAATATTTTGAATGAAAATAGATATGAGTAAGGTTAATAATTAAATTATTATTATATATATTTTTGGGATAGTAGAGGACAAACTAATTTTTGGAGTTTAGGATATGAGTTAGTGGTATTCATATCTATTTCCCTTCATTGATATAATTATTGTCTTTAGGCACCACATTTCATTAATTTGGTGTATAAGATTTTTATTTGAGATATTATATCAGGAATTATATTTTAATCCTGTTATAATATATTTAATTTCAATCAATTTATTTCAAAGGGATTTGATTTGAACGTTTCCAAACCATAATGATTTTTTGGGTCTCATGTCTCTTTATTTTATACACAATACATATTATAAACCATGATCCCTTTATATTATTTTTTATTTATTTACTATAAAATTGAATTTATTTTCATTTTATTTCGTGGGATTTACTAGAATAATCATGTTACCTTATTCTAGTTTCCAGGGATTCAGTTGTGTCCCTAGTGGTTAGGTTTTTGGTAACCGAATTTTCATTCATTGAGTTATAATAAATAGTTGATATTATTTCATATTTTTTTGGTGAATTATGAGATTTTATTTTGTTTTGTTTTAATATATCATTTTTATGGGTATACACATTCCGACCATAATTCACTTTCAAAAATATTTACCACTTCTTGGGATATATTTTATTGAAACTATCCACATCCTTTCTATAGATGTATTATGATCATGTAATTATGATATTTTCTTGGAAATATACCTATTGATTTATGTGGTGTTAGAATCATAATTTATATAACTCATAATGTATATTTTTTCCCAACAATGTGTGATATTTTACTTAAATGGGGTAAAGTACTATAATTCCAATACAGATTTTTTTAGCATGTTGACAACGTATTATTTAACCATCCACCTTCTTCCTCAAGATGGGTTATGATTAGGTTATCCATTTTTTTAACATGGGTAAATGCATTTAAATTTGATACATTTTTTAATTTCAATGTGGATGATTATTTCTTTGATTTGTTTCGTATCATTTATTCATTTTCTATTATGGTGAATGAATTCGTCTTAAACATTTGAATGGTGGGTTCAGACATTATATTGCCCCTACATGCATAGAAATTTCTCATGAGAAAAAATTGGTTGGGTTTTGGTGAATTCCTATTCCCATAAAAGGATATGGTCCTAGAATAAATCCTTGATAAGAGTATGACTTGATCGTAGTATAGACAACAAGTAAAATCTATAGGAAGATGGTACTGATAGAAGGTTATTCATTTGTAAAATTTTACATTACATTAGTATGAGATTAATATATTGTTATACGTGTTACCATTTTACTACTAGGAATATAAAATTATCAAGGTATTAAGATGATTATGGATTCAGAAAGTTTAACAATTTTCTCCATAACATATATCTCATGTTTATTTCAATATTTCTCAGGTTATATATATTCCTTACTAAGAGTTTGAGTTCACCCATTATTATATTATTATCCAATTCTATTGGAAATAGAGAAAATTGTTATAGGTTTCATTTTTTGAAATTTATCACATGTGAAATCAATTTTTGGGATACATTGATGACTTTTCATGAATTAAGTAGTTTCTCTTATAAATGGATAAATTTCCCTTTTGTAAAACCAACATGGGATTTTTCAGTTTTTGTTGTGTCGGAATTCTTTAATTTATTAAAACTGAATAGTTATTTCTTATTTATGATATAAAACAATCATTTTTATATTTAAATTAAGGTTGGTTAAATGGAGGATTTTATAGATAGTATCATGAATGTAATTTAATATATTTAGTTATGAGAAGATGATTTGGGAGTAGGGGTCTGGTATTTCAATGATGGTATCAATGAAATTGTTTAGATTTATTTGGTGATTAGTATATTTATTTGAGATAATTCAAGGATGTAAAAGTTATGGTAGATCAAAATTTGAAATGCATCAATAATCTTATATTAGAATATATTATTTAATGATAAGGTAATAATTCACATTCTATGTATTAATTAAGCTTAGAGAAGCCTAGTAAAAATCCTAGGAATAATTCTAAGTATTGGATAATATCTAATTGTTTTGATAAAATAAAAATTATCAAGTTTTTCCTTTAAAGAAGTCATTTTTTTAATACTGAATAGTGTATGTGACTTTAGAATAGATACACCTCAAGGTAATAATATAAAAAAGAGATGGTTGAGAATTAACACAATCATCATTCTAATTCATTATGTGGGGAAATATTACGGCAAAAAATGTGAGTCACTCATAAGGTATATTCTTTAGTTACTAAAATCCCCTTTATGATCTACTATCACAGATTTTTGAAAGATGTTAATAAACAATTTTCTAGAACATAATAGAAAAATTGTCATGGAAAAACATGGATCAAATAAAGATGTTAATATGTTGATCTAAAAATATCATATACTAAAAAATGTCTCATAATGGAAGACATATTTAGATTCTTATTTTGATATTGAATTTTTTGATAATTTTGAAACAATTTTGTTTCATATTTCATTGAATATCAAACAAGAAATGATAATGATAAAGGTATATACCTATAAACCAATATGTGTTTTAACCTACAATAGGAGAATTCAGAAATGGTTATAAATTTTAGTATATGCATATTATATTTCGAAATTTCAGTTAACTAGTCTTACCTAAGGTAGTAAGATTTAAATAATCTTGAAACACATTGATATGTTTACTGAGTGATATTTGTAAATGATATTTTGGTATACTATAAATGATATGAGGATTATGTGAAGAATTTATAGATTATTTTTCTGTTGGTTTACAAAAATAATATAGTGAAATATATTAAATGGTATCAATAAATTTTAGTAGTTAATTTATGTCCTATTTATATTTTTAGGAATAATTATATTTGAACACATTATTTAGGTAATGATAATGCCTAAATTTAATATACACATGATATTGAGATAATAATGTGTGTTTTGATTTTGAAGAATTAAGTGTGATGTTATTATGTAATTTTAGGATAGATAATTGATTCCTAATGTTTTTTTGAATCTTATATATTATTTTTATATTTATGTTATATAGTTACTACTGTGTAGAATTATGAAAAAATGGTTAATAACAGTTTTGAGTTAAGGATATAGTTAATTTTTAGAGGAAAATAATTTCTTATTATAGTTTAATGTCTTAGATATTGATATCAATTTGAAAAAGGTATTTTATTATGAGTATATTATTAGGGTAAAAACATACTTGGTTTTGTGATTGTCAGAATGATTTATGTTGTTTGAGGAAGGATACTTGGGATTTTGAGAGAATAGATTTTAATGATTATTTAGTTCTGAATATTTGATGACGTTTAATTTTAATTTTGTATATTTATTTTATGAATTAGGATAATATGATTCTTTTAAATCAACTCATATTAACCTAGGATAATCAAAAATTAAATATAAGAATGATACATCATGAACCTAGAAAGATAGATGTTGTTTTTTTTAGAATTATAGGCTAACATGATTGGTTTATAATGTAAGGCATATTGAGGTTAAATTTTTCATATGGTTAATAATAATTATTCATTTTCAAATATAATCACTCATTATAAATATTTTTGATTTATTAATGTAATGTACTAGAATTAATAATGGGTGTGAGGGAAAATACGTAGATTAAATTTTTGATTGACATGTAAGAATGGGAGCTTGAGTGAGAAATTTTGTGATTATGCCAAATAAGATATGAAGAAATATTATTAGAAATGTGAATGTAGTAAAAGTACAAAAAATAAGAAATAATTTAATTATGGAGTATGATAAAATATAAATTAATGAAGTCAAACATACTAACAATTGTGAAGGAAAATATATAAAAAAACATTTCTTCAATTGAATGAGAGTATGGTCCTATGAGACATAATGTTAGAATCCTTAGGATAACGGGGGAGATAGTCATAAAAACAATGTGAAAATGGAAAATCCTATACAACTAATATTAATGAATCTCATATGTTGTTTTGAATCAATATTTTCTACTTTTTTTATGTAATCCTTTACTAACTATTAGATATTAAATTACAAGGTACCATAGTGGTATTATTATCATTTAAACAATTTTAGGTGTTGTAGGAAGCTATTACATCAGTATATTGATCAACATCCCTTAGTATATTTATATATTAAATTAAGAATGGGTTTTATCCCTTTATAAAGATGTTATAATACATTTTTATATATGTAATTCTCTTAACACATCCTTTATTAACCCCAAATTTTCTAGACGACTATAGTTAATTATGTGTCATCTATAAGAATTACTCTAATGTGATGAGAAAAATTTTGATGATGAAATTTGATTAATGGTAGATAATTTAACACCCTAAAATTATATTTTATGATCACCTATATATATATTAATTAGTTTGATATATTTCTTTTCTTGGGACAAATATATTAAGAAATTTCTTTATATCTTTTGATAAAATATAAATATTTAAAAAAAAACTAAAATATTTCAACTAAATTAAATGGAATGAAGATGAGTAATGACTTTTTGAAATATATTTATAATGAAAATAATGGATACATTTAATATGAATGATAATAATTTAGTTTACCTAAAATAAAAAAATATGATAATTTGTTTTTTAATAAGGTATTTTCACAAAAATATTCTTTTAAAATATACACATTTCTTTTTTAAGAAAAATATGATTAATGATAAGTTAGTTTTAATATTAATAATTTGTTAATGCCAATATAGTATGTAAATAATATGAAACAAGAATAATATGGGACTATATTTTAAAATGTAATTCTCCAATAAAAATGATTATCAATTATATTTTTTAATTCAAAAATTTAATTGATATGTATTGGAATTTAAAATAATGAAAAAATAACTTTATTTTTTAGATCCTTATACCAAAATTGAATTATTATTTATTTTTTATCATTTTTTAAAAAAGATTCATTTTAGTAAAAATTATGGGATTTATGAAAATTATAAGTTCTATAATTTTATAATTATCCTAGAATAACCTATAATATTAGAAAAAAAAGAAATAATGTAATAAGATGTGAATTTTAGGAATATAATTATAATATTAATATATTTTTTGAACATATAATACCTATGGTGTAATATTTTATAACTAATTAAAATGTTAAATTAATATAAAAATAGTTTCCACACTTTTACTTTAATCATGTATTTTGATGTTGAGCATCAATCTTGGCTTGCCTCAGAAGCATAATAAATACTATTCAATTAATTATAAATCAATTATCAGTATCCCTGTCAATTGGTTAAAATATATATGTTTAATGATTAATGACATTATTTTTCTATGAACAGTTTTATATGATGATGTGTGTTTAATTTAATAATAAAATTTCACACCTTTAATTACTAAATATTATAATATTACTCTCAAATTTTATATTTTATGTAAACAATTTGGTAAAAGTGTACACTTTAAACTTTTTCAAAAATATTAATTAATAAGGTTTGAAATTACTTTCCAAGGTAAAATTAAAAGTGCTTAATTTAATTTCTCATATTGTAGAATGCCTAATTTTTAAAAATGAGTTCTCAATAAAATAATGGTTGATATTTGGATAGACCAAGAACTATTTCCCATAAACTTTTGTACAATTTATATCCATTTAACATTTAATAGTGTTTAAGAATTATTGAAAATTGCAATGGTGCCTCCAAAAATATATTTTCCTTCACTTATAAAAGGGAAACTTCTTCACCACTTCATGGAACACTATATCACAGAATTACTCCTTGAAAATATCCCATTTAACCCCCCATAATATTATCCAATGTACATAAGGCCCTAGTCACACAAAGTTAGATTAACACATTTTAATTCAGGGAGACCTCAAAGGAAAATTTAATCCCCCTATGGGAGTATTATCAATTACCTAGATTATCTTCATAATTTTATTTGTTAAAATTTATTAAAAATAAGAAAAAAACATGTTTTTATTACCATTAATATAAATTAATTATATTATATAATGGTTTTTTATAATTTATTATTAATATATACCACCCATTAATAAAAACAAATATTGATCTTGCATTGTATGGACGACCACCTCCACAGTGTAACATGATCTAATTTTCATTACCACCTCAAAAGGTTGGATCTAAGGATAGTTTTAAATGACTAATATTACTTTATATGATGTCACTATGGTTATTTGATAAAACATTATAGAACCTATTAATTATACGATCAAAAAAGTAATAATGTTAATTAAATTGTTTAAAATATGACTGCTAAGAGGATCATATTTTATTCGAACAATACAATGCATTCTTTTCCATGAATTATTATTATATATCCTTTTAATTATGATATATGAGACTAATAAGAACAATATATTATCATTATGTTTTTATATATTTTAATTAAAAATAAACCACCTCATATTCATTTATTAACTATTAGTTTGTTCTTATTTGGGTTGGTTTAACTGTAAAAACCATGAACCCATTATCCCAGAGCCAGTACTGTACTTTATTACATTGGCATGATTATAAAGAATTCATATCCTAAGGGACCGAATAGTTTAGTTGTTTTTTATTACCATATATAAACATAATATTTGCACTGCTACTTGAAAAGAAATACAATATAGAAACTCTATTGATAACACCCATGACTTCTTAGATTAACTATGCCAGCCATTCATAGAATACCTCTTGGAATATTGTGTGAAAAAAATATATGAAATATGCGAGCTCATCATTTTAGTAAGGGTATGAGTTAAATAGGAATATATAACATAAAAAATAAGTTATGATGAAAACTAATAAAACATGTTGTTAAAATATAGTCAGGAGCATAATATGTCCAGAATAAAATATAAATAAATAATTCCATAAAAATAATCACATGAAACTCTACAAGGGATGTTCTACTAGTCAAATGACCATATTACTTATCAATTAATAAAATACTAAGAAGGAAATTCATATGCTAGACATCATAAAACTATTGATGAGGCCTCAACCTAGACATAAAAAAATAAATGTTTACGACCTCGACCAAAATCAATTTCCCTTTTGTCTCAAGAGACCTACTGATGCATCTAGGGGATATAAAGGGCACCACTCATCACATACATATTAAAATTAATTCATAATACATCAAACATAATTATATATTAATATAAAAGTTTCCCATATCAATTTCAATTATCTTATCTAAAATTACACTAGGAAAAACATTGAGAAGTTCCTGAGGAAAAAAATCATTAAACATTCCAAAGTATCCCATACAACATTGAAATATTTGATCACATTCTATTTTATAAATAAATGAATCATATAGTATCATGAAAATAGTATAAATCTTGATATAATATATCCAATGTATTTATATACACCACATACAAAGAAATAATGGTGATCAATACAAATATCTCATATAAGTAAAAGTTAGATGAGAAAAACACTTTAAATTTAGAAAGAAGATTTATTTTTTAAAATCATTTGTATTTGTCATAAAATCATATTTAAAACATTTATATCACTGAAATAAAAATTTAAGTTAATTTAAATTACATTTTAGGCATAAATGATGTATTACTGAATTTTAATCATGTAAAAAAGTTTTTTTGGAATCTTTAGAAATAATACATTTTAGTGCAGTTTATGGAATACATTAAAGGAATTTAAAAGAGAAAAGTATTGTTTGTTTCAAAAAAACCAAAAATTAAGAATGATATTTTTTTCATGCTAAAAATAGGGATTTTATTAAAATAAAATGGGATAAAAAATGATTTTGGAGTGCACTTGAAAAGGGTTAGAAATCAGGAACTTCCCTTGAATCATGCTTGATAGTCGGGAAGAATTGTGAAGGGAACCTATTTAAAACATGTGTATGCATATAAAGAAAGGATTATATGATCTAGATATATTGGTTTGAAAAATATACATATAATTTATATGAAATATAAAAATAATAATAATAATTACATTTGAGTAAAGATGGAGAAAGAGCAACCTGAAGAAAAAATTAGGGGTTCGGGTAGAATCCCTTACCACTTTATAATCAATTGAATCATATATCCCAAAATTAATAATAATATAATGATACATTTAATAACATGAAAATAATGGTAGTCATGATATGATACATAAAATGTAAGTATATATATACCACACATATGGATTAGTGGTGAATAAGGAATATTTCAAGGAAACGAAAGTGAGATGAGAAAATCCTTACCTTATGTAAGAATATTTTCTGTATTTGGCATCAATGTTCAGAAAAAAATTAAAAACATTGATTAATTAATTAATACCCATATATAAATTTATTTTATTTATGATAATTTTTTAAAGTTCATTTATGACCTTTTTTATGAGTTATAAGATACTGTTTTATTGCTCTAGAGCATTTGTTTCCCTGGTTTTCAGGATCAATGTACTTGTATATGTCTGTGGATGTTCATGTGGGATGGTTATAATTTTTAAAAATTCAATTAATATGATATTTATTAACATACCTAATTTTAAATGGTTATATATATCATATTTTATATGATTTGAGGCTGAATCATTAGATTATACCTTTAGTAATAATTGTTTCTATTATTACAACTGTTATTGATCATAACGAACTCATTTTGTTTTACCATTTAGTATTATGTAAATATGTTATATAAAAAAATAAAATTTTAAATACATATATTATAACCTTGATTAAATATAAATATGGATTTATTACCAGTCTTGAAGTATAAATTGAAGAATGAAAATCCGTCATCCATGAAGGTCATAAATCGACACCTCTCGGACGATTATTTCGTTTTTAAAATAAAAGAGAGAGAGAAAAGAGGTTGAGTAAGGATACTACATTAACATCATATCATTATATTATATATATGATAATATATTTATCATGATCATTTGGATATAATATATTATTAGGTAATAATAAATGAAAAGAATATGAAAACAATTAAAAGGAAATGGTAGATGATTTTACCTCTTGAATACTTTTTCATGAGAACCTCCTTAAAGGGATTAGTTTTGGGATTTTGTTAAGAACCTGATGCCTCAGATGTGGGGGAGAGTCTTGGGAAGTGTAAACGGTAGAAATTTTAAAAGGCTCAAAGCTTGGATGGTGTGAGTATAAGGGGGGGGGGGGGAGGGGTGGTATTTATAGTGGAGGAGAGGGGTGATTTCTCATTATTTTATTAACTATTTAATTATTTTTCTCCAGACAAGAAATAATGTTTATTATTATGACTAAATACCAAAATATGTTCATGTGGTCTCAAAACAAGGGTGGTTACTTCATCAAAATATTACCTATGACTCAATAATATGGTATTTATCATTTATCATAAATTATTGTATTTTACTATTCACAAAAAATTCATGAATTTTAGAAAAATTCCAATAATTCAAACTATCCCTTTTTGATATTTTGAATTAAAAAATGGACTTGAATTTATGAAAATATTTTTCCAAATTTGATAAATATATTTTTTTAATTAAAATCCTTATTTACTCAAAAAATAGATATTTTAAAAATATAATAAATTTTTTATCACATTCAAAAATTTTCTAAGGTCTCATAAAATTATCATAAAATCATAAGACAACCAAATGGTAAATTATAAATCCATTTTATATAAATAAATTTTCTTAATTTTTTTTATTAAATATTGTTTACTTACAAAAATATCGACAATAAATTTTAATATTTTTAGAATATTTATTTACATATAGTATCATATAATTATATAATACATTAATTTATAAGATACCAAAATTTTATTTATACATTCATGGGGGATGATACTATTCATATAACTGATTTACAATTCCTAATGTTCATATTACTGTTCATTACTATTCCCAATGGACAAGTTTCAATTCACCAAAAAAATTAGTTGATTTTATCAGACGCTAAATATATTATTGATTGCAACTGTGTATGTCCATTTTTGTAATTCAATTCATGAAATCTGAAAAATTATTTTTAATGTCCGGGACCTAGATGCTACCCTATGGTGCCCAGATCTTAGTTGACCACATGGCCTCAAGCACATATCCCCAAATTCCATAGGATACAAACTCGTAGTGAGGGACTAGGTGAGTCAAGGGGTAGACTATACCCTCATTACCAAAGTATCACAGTGGAAGTCAATATATAATAAATATCAGAAGAAAAATAAATAGTAGTCAACTAAAAGTAATGAAAGATAAAAATACATATCAATAACTGGAAGTGTTTCCTCTACAAAATGATACAAATTGTATGAGTTTCTAGAAAGTAGCCAGAACATCACATGATAGTATAATATAGTACTAGTCCAAAAAAGAACAAAATACCAAAAAACTATCCTAGAATTGCAAGCCTTACTTTGGTCCTATGCTCCCCTTATCTAAATCCACAATCAACAACCTATACTAGGGAAAATTCCCCTATAATCACCTGAAACCATTATATCTTTTTGGGTCCCCGAGGAGGCCCAAATAGGGCTTGAGATAAACATCCCAATAAGAAACCAACCAAGTCTATATAGTTATAACAACAAAATACAATGTTCTAGAAAGAATAAACAAGAATTAAATTAAGTGTGTATTCCCATGGAATACGTATACCACAATACGGAATATTGAACAACCCCTCAAGGATACCTACAATAAATCCATCTCATAACTAGGCAGCTATAACACATAAACAAGTCACACTACCACGTCGTACATCCATTCATATCTAGAAAACCACAATCATGCTATATAAATAAGTAAGAAATCCAACAAACACACTATATAGTTAAAATTAGAATCCCACGACCATGTAGTATAGTGAAATGTAGACCCCATGTTCCTATCAAAGTTTTCATGTACCAGGTAATCCATGTAATATATCTAAACCATGGAGTGCAGGATCCATGGAGATTGTCCCAGACATTCCATCAAGTCCCCTAGGCATCCCAGGGGAATCTTGGTTGGGCACTAGTTGGGGTCCCATGACCATAGAAATAGTAAGTCCTATGTGAGCTCAAGCAATCCAGATCCATGGGGTAGATAGGCCCATGGCCTCCTACTGAATCAAAACCCAAGGGGTAGAGTCAACCAGATGTGTCCACTAGCATGTTTGATATCCAAGGTTAGCATGCTATGGCATCTTTCAAACAATTTAATTGAAGAATTCAATTTAAATATTCATTCCAAGTGAGTATAACTACTCTCATAAACATTCATTGGCCCAGAGTATACCCACTCATGCTAACCATTGATCAACTACAAGTCATATGGTAAATCCTAAAATATAATCCATTTTACATGCCATTAATCATTTATATTGGTTTACCACAAATATTATCCATTTAACAGTCCCCGTTAAATTAAATAAGCATGGAATAACCAAATATAACAAGGAAAGGAGGTGATACATCTATTAAACAGTTATTACAAGGTATCAAGGCATTAATAGGTTTCCTCTAACTAGGAAAGAATGAGTACACACTGCTGGAGTGGTTTAAACAGGAATAAATAGGGTATTTCCTAATTAAACACCCATTGGGTGATCATAAATTATGATACGGGAGCCAAAAAACCAAAATAGAACATATGGGCATCCTCACTAGGTCTGACTAATCCCAAGAAAAGAAAATCACTAAAAATTGAGGTGTCGCTGGAATGTCTAACAGGAGGCAAAAAAGGATGAATGCTTGAAAATCACCCAAAAAGGTAAAACAAATTATAGAACACCTACCTCAATTTGAAAGTAGATATTTCATCTATTTTCATGTTTGGATTCATCATGGTTTATGAGAAATCCAATGAACGGACGAAGAATGAGAAATTAGGTCATATGATCGTCAATCCTTATAGCATAGTCTTTTTTCCGAAGAATCAAAAACAGATAAAAAGTAGTTGAGGACTTATTGATGAACTTCCAACAGGACAAACCACGTTCTTATTGGAGTCTAGAAGACTTCTAAATCTGGAAAACTATTTAGAGGATTTTAGGCTTCAAAAAACAACAAAAAAACATGGGTCCGTCAAAATATGAGGCTACAACCTCTTTTATAAAAAAAACATGGCGGGCAAGTACATAACGTGTAGGAAAAACACACGACATGTAATACCGAATTTTTTATCTGAACTATACTATGTACATTTTGTGATGGGACAATACAAAACGTGTTGGCCAATTACACATGGTGTAGGCCAAGTGCACGATATGTAACTAGAAGGTAGTCAGGTATCAACATGTTTTCCCTTTTCTTTTCCAAGATCAACCCAACCAGCCCATGGCCCATCTTACGGTCTAAGAATAAAAAGATAGTGACCAACTTTTAATGGAAAAATAAAGATTCCTACCTCAAGAAAGACCATTGAACTTATAATCGTTTCCCCTTATAGTAGTTAACCTCAGAATTGATCTCTAAATTTTGGTCAAGATTCATTTGAAAACAACTCCATTCACTAAAAATATATTTCTTCAATCCTCTTCCATGTGTTATACTATAAAAGGTCATTCACCCATAACACCCATTCTATAGGAACTAACCAGCCTCAATGAACCATTAGGATCCAATCAACTGTACGAATCCAATGATTCTAAAAGGATGAATCAACATAAAGCTCAACCTCCTCGAGCTTAAAAACCCGAGACATGTCAAAGTGATATCATCACAACTAAGATACTTGGAAGACATCATGCATGTATTAGTACCTCTAAGAAAACCACAACTAATTAACAACCAACCCAACTCTCTCCACAATCTCGTATGGCCCAACATATTCGATGAAAGCTTACCATATCTCATGATCCTCTTGTGTTTCAACTTTGGTGAAACCCAAAAAAAACGTGATCCCTAGCCTCGAACTCTAGAGGTTGTCTGCTGAGATTGGCGTATGATTTCTGAAGAGACTATTTAGTATCCATCCACTTCAGAATCATCTTGACCTACGTAGAAGTCTCCTACATGAGATGTGGTCCCAGTAAAGATGCCTCTCTTATATCTAACCAGATTAGGGGAGAACGACATGGGATACTGTATAAATCCTTAGAAGGATCCATCTGTATCATTTTATGATAACTATTGTTGTAGGCAAACTCAACCAGGGGAATGTTCATCTCCCAAGATCCCCAGAAATCCTAGACACATGCCCACACCATGTCCTCTAGCACCTGTATCATACGATATGATTGTCCATCAGTCTAACGGTGGTATGTTGTGCTCAGAAAGGGCATGTATACCATGTTAGCTCTGAAAAACCTTCCAGAAATGAGATGTAAAGCGAAAATACGTATCTGAAATGATAGTGCATGAGACCCCATGAAGACTCACCACTCCACATATGTAAAAATTTCTAATATCATCAACACGGAAGGTCTTATAAATCGAAAAGAAATGTGATAACATAGTAAGACTTTCTACAAAAAACATCACAATATCACTACCTCTAAGAGAACTCAGTAAACTAGTCTTGAAATCCATTATGGAATCATCCCATTTACACAGTAGAATAATTATCTACTGTAAAATCCCAGCAGGCCATTGAGATTCCGCCTTCACCTGTAGATAGGTGGAACACCTCATAACTTATCCAGCTAACTCTCCCATTATTCCCAGCCACCAGCAATGACACCATAAGTCATAGTACATATTGGTCACCGTAGGATGCACTGCCTAAGAAAAAACATGAAAATCTTATATCATATACTCTCAAATATCCACTGGAACTTAAAAACATCCATGGATACACATAATATCATAACCCCTTACCATCCAACAAAGAGGAGGTTCCTCACCATCCACACACTCCCAGATAAGTAGGCCTTCTAAATCAAATAGATTCCTCATCCTAAATCTATCAAATATGGTGGAGGTTATAGATAAAGATGAAATAAAAGTCTTCCCCTATCTTTTTTGAACCTCCAGCTGTATCTCATAAAAAAATTCCATAAGCATCCACTCACTACTGGCCTGCTGCACTGCCTATATCTGAGTCCTCCTACATAGTGCATCGACCACTGAATTTCATTTACTAGGCATCTAGGAATGCATGATGTCAAAAAAATATAGGCACCCCACCAACCTCCATTTCCTCAAATTCATATAACAGTGTGTGTATATATATAATTTAGGCTTTTATAGTCCGTGTACACCACAAAATCTCTCATAGTAAATAGTTCCTCCAACAGTACACCACATGTACAACATATTCTAGATCGAGATCATGCGTAGGGAAATTACTCTCATAAGGCCTCAGCTACTAAGACTCATACCCCAAGACTCTATCTCCCTACATCAACACTTCCCCCAACCCAATACCTGAAGCATCACAGTACACGGTGTAGCTCTTTCCATGTTCCATCACCATCAATACTATTGCTGATGTCATCCTACCTTTCAACTCCTAAAAGATTGTCTCACAAGTTTCTGACCACATAAACATCACACCCTTCTTAGTGATGACTATCAACGACGCTGTTAAGTATGAGAATTCCAATATAAAATTCAATTAGTGGCCATATATCCCCAAGAAACTATGTATTTCAAAACATTTCGTGGGTTTTTACTAGGAAAACACAGCTCGGACCTTCTATGGATCTACTAACAGTTCTGTCTCTAAGATGATGTGACCCAAGAAGTGAATATGATCCATCCAAAAGTTGATCATTGTGAGCATAACATATAAATGATGACCCCTCAGTGTATTCAAAATGATATCAAGATGGTTTTCATGGTCTTGTTGATTGTGAGTATGCACCAAGATATCATCCACAAAAACCAATACAAAAAATCCATGTATAGATGGAACACTCGGTTCATCCAATACATGAACACCGCCAGTCCATTCGGTAGACCGAATGGTATAATAACGTACATGTATAACCGTTACCTGATATTAAAGGATGTACATGGTATTTGTTTAGGTCAAACATGCACAGAGTGATATCCCAGGCTAAACTCGATATTCGAGAATGCTCGAGCTCCTTGATGCTGATAAAATAGGTCATCTATCCATGGAAAAGGATATCAGTATTTAACCGTCAGTTGGTACAGTTTATAATAATCAATGAATAGACTACGAGTTATATCTTAATTTTTTTTGAAAAGGGAAAACAAATCCCATGGAAAATTACTGGGTCTGATAAACCCCTTTTCCTCCAAATCCTCTTGCTACATCTTGAGCTCCTGCAAATCCAGAGTAGCCATAATATAAAGAAGAATGGATATCAATGCAGCTCCTGGAACTAGCTCAATGGAGAACACCACCTCTCCCTGAGGAGGTAAACTAGAAAAGACATCGGGAAAGATATCCTAGAAGTGCTCAACCATTAGGGGAAAGTCCTCATGACTCACTCTATAACCATCCAGAAATGAACTAGTAATATTGGATTTTATCATGTCTAACCCATGATGTTCGGGTCCAGCTATGCTCACCTAGACATCCCATTCAACATTGTGAATAAACATGGTACCTTCTAGTGATGTGAAATTCACCCTCTAGTGATAGAATTCAATGTGTGATTGATAATTCATGATTCATTCCATTATGATTACGACATAAACCCATGTCTTCTCGAGGAAATAAAGATTCCAGATGAAGTGAAAATCCGACATCAAGTGGACACTCCATACAGTGGATCACATCACTCATTCTAACTCCCAACAAAGTATCTATTGTCAAAACACCTTCAGATAGAAAAAACACAATCCTAAGGAATTTTACCACTCATCCAAAGATAAAATGTGTGACCCCCTATATTAAATAGAGTAGATGCAATAGTATAAGGTAATAAGATCATAACTATCATCGTAGATGGTATTTTATCTTTCTTTTGTTGGTTATGTTGCACTACATAGGTATGACCTGTACCACAACCATGTGACCCTGCCTTCCTACCCTGAGTTGATTCAACTTATTGTATCTGAGAACCCGGTGTCTGGATACCAAGGAGATAGCTACCACTTCCCTTGTTTGAATGAAATGCATTGCTCTAGCTCCAAACCAGACCCGGATTTGAAGAACCTACTCCTAAACCCAATGTCTGTGTTGACCCCTACCACTCGCTGTTGAAGGGAAGGTCCTGCAAAACTGCTGTATGTGCCCCATCCCACCCCAATCGCCACACTCCACTGGGTTATAGTCACACTGATTTTTCACCTCGCATACAACACTGATGGAAATATATCATGCTTTGTAACACCCCGAGATTTTATGAAAAATATTCTTTTTAATTTCATTAATGTCTTGTGTTGTACGCTACACCAAAAGGAGCTTGCAAAACACGCATCCTTGAATTTCCTTGCATTAAACGCAATCACGACCTTCCTCGATAGCGTGTGCAGTACACAATACCGAGTTTTACTAAACAACGATATGCTATTAAAATATTATTAAAACTAGCCGTTATGAATAGTAATAACCAATTTTTGAAAATTTGTAAATTTTATTTTTCAAAATGGACTTCATTTTTGGATTCAGAATATCGAAATTTTCTTAGGTTGAAATTTTGGTACATTTTGGATAACTTAAATTTTCTAATGAATAGTGAAAATTACTAAATTTTAATTAAAAACAACCTTTTTAATCGAAATAATTAATAGTGATAAATTATTAATTTGAGTGGTTTTAAAGTATATTTAGAATATATTTTTACAATTTAATACAATGTTGGTCATTGGATGTAATTCTACATTTAAACCAGACATAAACAAGTGGTAATCTTTTGATAGTTATTATCTCTTAAAGAACATGCTATTTGTTTTGACGACGAGAATTAATTTTTAAATTAATTAATGCAACTGATATGTTCTGAATTTGGTAAAATAGACCTCATTTTTTATTTCATAATATCAAATATAGCTTAGGTCTAATTTTTGGTATTTTTCTGGAAACTTTCATTTTTTGATGAATAGTGAAACCACTAAGTGGTAGTTAAAAAAATGAATTTTTCATAAAACATAATTTTACCGCTTCTGTGAGTGGAATTTCAAAAATCAGAGAGACATGGTTGATGTTAGTAAGTAAAATGTGGTTCAATGAGATGAAAATAATTTTTGGTGAATAGTAACTTTTTACTTTTTTTTACCACGGTTAAAAGTAAATAGGGTAATTAAGGGTAAAAATGTTATTATTATTACCCTAACACATGTCCAAATTCTATTGGATAAGTGTAATTCGACCACAAACAACCTTAGGAATATAATATGATCATTTAGGCCCACTTGGATTTGATTAGGACATTTATTATTAATTTATTTAATGAAGGGTTAAAATAGTTAAAATCAAAGTTTAATAAGTAAACCATTTTTAATATAGGGTTATAAATAAGATAAATTAGACTATAAATACTCATTAGAAAGATAATATTATTTCCTACATAATGGTATTTTATTTGTAATTATTAGACATTAAATAATTTAATTTATTTATGACACAAAGATGATGCAGTAATTATCTTATTAATGAAATATTGACATAATTGATGTTATAAATACCCAAATAAATGTAATTTGAGACATTTTATGAATTACACTAATTTTCTAGGTTAATATGACATGTTAGTATTGATTTAATTAACTTTTTTCGAACTAATCATTATGTTATGATTTTCACAAAAAACAATTACTAAATAGTGTCAAGATTGACATAAAATAGTTTTTAAAACAAATATTATATTATTAATTGTTATTTTATTCCTCAAAATCAATGGTTCATCAAAATGACTTAGATAAGGTTATATATATTAATAATAAACAACTTGGGGTTCGTTTGTATTGATATAGTATTTTTATTAACCATATAGTGTAATAAAACAAGAAGACACGGTAAAAGAAAAATTATCTAACTTAAAGTTAAATATAAATGATAATGTTAAAATAGGAACCTAAACTTGTATAAATTCAATTTGATGAGAGGATTTAGACCCATACCCACCTTATCTTCGAAATAAATCAATTTTGAGCTATTCAAAATTGAATTTGGCTTTATAATAAAATAATTTTTTTAGTTATTCCAAAGGTGCCCCTCTCCTCCCTTATAAAAGGGAACCCCCTCCCTCTCTTCCTCACACCACATTGAGCCTTCAAGCTCGGAAAAACTCTTCCAAATTCTCTTCTCCACTTCCTTATAAACATCCTAGAGGTTCTTTTCTTCCTCAAATACCAATTTTAGGGCCCTAAGAGGAGGTCTCAAAGAGGCGCTTCAAAGAAGAGGTAATTTCCGTTACTGATTCTTTCACCTTTATTTATTCTTCCACTTCTTCTTCTAAGGTTGTTTCATTATGAAGTAATAACATCAGTATCACTAATATACTGATATGTTATTATAATTATGAAACATCCCTATTTCACCATCTATCCATCCTACGGAAAATGAAATCACCGCACGTGAGTACGTACGGAATACCGTCTCCACGCTGTGGTGTAATCTATTTTCCACCACCAACTTACTTGGATGGGTATAATGGTGTAAATAATAACTATATATGATTATTTTAAAGTGATATTTATTCTTTAATTGTATACATACACTCCAATAAAATTCCACGATCATGGGAACGATATCATCGCTCGTGCGTACGTACGGAATACCGTCTCCACGACGCGATGAGATTCATTCTCAATGTTTAACCATTCATGAATGATTATAAATTATATATAATAAGTAATCATAAGATATATGACATAATAATGATACTGGATTTATGTGTATATATATGTATGTCATCTAATTAATTCCATTCAACTCAATAAGGAAACGAAAACAGCGTTCATGCGTACCTACGGCCTACCGTCTCCATGAAAGGTGTATTTTTTTTCCATTTACTGATTTATTATATATATGTATATTATGAATATATATTATATTAAAATCATGTTTTATATTATGGAATTAAGTAATCATGATCTACGTAATCATATGAATAATTACAAGTCAAAACACGGACGACAAATGAAACGATTTTACCCAAAACGCTCTTTAACATAAAATTTACAAAAGAACGGGTAAAATAAAGTCATAATTGAACCATATATGAGATCATAAAATTGAGTATGATTCTGGAATAAGTCAATGACATTATTTAAATCATTATACAGGAGGTTTGGACACTTACGAAGAAAATCGGACCTAAGGTAAGGGAAATATCACAATTTCATTTTTATCCGAGATTGTTTATGCATTGGTATTTACAAGGGTGTATTTTATCATCCACATCCATGTTTCCTAAATATGTAATATTTTATATAATTATAAAATAGCTTATATCCAATTTTACCCTTCGGTGAGTTTTTAGTAAAAGATACGAAAGGAATCTTATGTCGTTTTTCGTACGATGTACTTTTTTGACTTTTCCGACAAAAGTACGGGAAGAATGTTTTTTTAACTTATACGGAATGAATGGATTTTTAAAACATTATTTCCAAGAAGCTTCCTTTACAAGTTTTCAAGTTTATTTTTAATCAACTTCTTTTAGTTTAAAATTGTATGACATGTTAAGAAAGGAAACCCGTTTTTGAGGTAGAAAGAATATTTTCCTCAAGAATGGAGTTCAAGTGTTTTATCAAAAAAAAATTCCATCTAAGATAACAAAGGGTTCTGTTTCTATCCCTATTTTTACATTGATTTGTTTATTTTATGATGGAATTATTTTTATTATGTCCTTTTATCTTATATGGATTATGTTATGATATCATCATGTTTAAGATTCCCATTTTTATTAAATGGGTTATGCAATGATGTATGATTTATGATTTTGTGGCACACATAAGAATGGTATCATTATGAGATGGGTGGGACCTAAATCTCCCTCCAATGCATTGGTAAAGATTTTATACCTCATGAGATAGACATGGATGGAACAGCAGGTTAAACCGGTTCAATGAAATAGGACTAAAACGAGGAATGAACTCGGTTCAGAAATGGACTTTGTCCACAAAGATAGTCTTGGAAATGAGTCTTGAATAGCAAGAAATTATTCTCTATGATTATGTGTGTATGCCACAAAGTTTCATGTTTTAAGTAATGATTATTGTGATTACATTTCACTACTATGATTTATCCCATGTTATGAAATTATGATCTCTTTTGCAGGGTAAGATTTCCAAAATGTTATGTTCTTATGAATATGATGTGATTGATATTTAATTTGTTTACCCTTACTGAGCATTTGAGATCACCCTTTTATGTTTCCTTTTCCCCAGGATATAAAGAAAAGTTTTAGGTAAAAAAAGGGAAGATCTTTATTAGAGATGTTGAAGATCTTTCACCACGATTAGAAGATTATATTCCAAGTTTCCAAAGACAATAAACTACTACGATCCTTGTGTGTGTGTTTTTGTTATGTACTAAGTATTCTGCAAAAGTAATGTAATGTCCATGTACGTTAAGCTTCGGGTCTCTACAGTTGGTACTAGAGGAAAGGTTTAGTCAACCTTTGGAAACTAGGATGTGAAAACGTTAGTGAGATCCCTAGAGATATTTCTAACGTATGTCTAGGGATTTCCCTAAGGAGAAGAATAGGTATAGGATATAGTCCTAGAACTATGGTAATGATATTAGATTAAAACCAAGATGTTAGATATTGAAGTTACTCCACCTTTATTATGATTTTTGCCTCTCACACTATTCTTTTTGGGTTTTAGAAAATGGCTGGAAACAAGATGATTCACGATAATGGAGGATATGATGGACAATGGAGTGATATTCTTCATGAGCAACCAAATGAAATGGGATTTGGAAGTCCAAACATCATTATTATGTCGAATCAGCAATCCCATAATATGATCAATAAAGTAAAATTTTGTAAGTTTCCTGACTCGGCTAATAAGATAAAGATGGAGTTTCATGATGATCATAGAGGAAAGAAAGTTCAATTTCCCCTATGTAAATCATGTGGGAAGAGGCATCAAGGAGAATGTTTCAAAGGAACTGGAAGATGCTTTGGGTGTGGAAAAGAAGGACACAATGCCAGTAAGTGTAAAGTAAAAGGTTTAGCTAACAGCATGGATGAGGATAACGGTATTTCTATGAAATCAACAATGGTTAAATGTTTTAAATGTGGAATGTATGGGAATTATGCAAACCAATGCCCTAAGGGAAAGTCTCATGAAGTGAATCAGTATGGTCGTATGAGTAGTATTTATGTTGACGATGATGAAGAGACTACAAATGATATGTGTGATGAAAGAATCGTTGAAGCTCGGTCAATGGTTTAAGAATTTAGTGGAATGATTACATGTTTATCATGTGTAATGTTGTATAAGTAATCTCATGGTACTATGGAATAAAGAGACATCTAAGGATTGTTACACTGTTGTCTTTCTTTGAGTTTTGAAAGTGTATGATTAACGGTACCAGTATCCATGAAAGGTTATTCAGATATTTTCGGAATGTAGATGATATGCGCATAATGAAGGGATAAGGAGAAAAATAAATGTTTGATAGTATTCATGAGCTCATGACTGATATAAGGAAATAGTTATATCATGGTTTGAGTATATAGAATTTTGGGCTTTTGGTATGTGGAAAGAGTTAACTTTTGACAACATTGATGTTTTCACTAACGGTTTAATAGGTATTCATTTTTCAAGAGAATACATGATTAAGGTATTCACATGATTGGAATGTGACCAACAAGATATATGGGGGATAAATGATTGTATTCACATGCTTGGTTGATGACATTTCAGGTAATCGTTTTCTTTATACTATGAGCTTGGACCAAAGTATTTTAGATAAGCCTAAAGATTGGAATGGATTAAGTTCTACATAAGTTAGTATTGTTTAAGGATAGAACTTTATTTTGATGTTATAGTAATTTAGTTTTAGAAAACGGACAACCTGTAGGACGGGCGACAACCCATCGCATCAGACAAGGCTGTGGGAATCGAACCCACAACCGAAGTGCAACTGGCCTTTATCACCTACCACTAGCCTATAGGAAGTCCCTGTTTAGAAGAAACTAGTTTTATTATATTAAGAAGTATGATATATGAAGTATAATTCCATTTTAGGAACTATATATCATTAATCTCACTATAGATGGACTTATGTATTTTTTGATAACTTTTCTAACCTTGTGTTTGAGACAGAAGGAATGACCCATCATTCTATCACATGATCTGCTAACACATCATGAATGACAAATTCAACTTCATTTCTTTAAGAGATGAAGTGGAAATTTTCCAAAGAACGACCAACTGTGAGACTATACAGAAACCACGAAAGTATTTCTTCTAATTCCAATTTCATCAACTTTAGGGAAACGATCTTGAAAACCAAAAATGTTGTCCTAGTGCTCTTATATCTGATAAATCAGATGGTACCTTAGATCATCACATATTTATGGCTTTGTGATTGCTGTCATTTCTATAGCCATGTTCTCTACCACTCTCCTTCAGAACATGATGGTTAGATTTCACTTCCATATCCATATTTTCACCTATGTGGAAACCCAGTGATTAGTTTATTTCGGTAACCGTTACATTTCATACTTTTGTTTTTAAAGATTGGTTTTGGTATTCCTTTATACAATGTGGGTTTCTATCAAAGAAACTTTCTAATAGTAAACCATTTATAACCCCGACGAATTTCGAGGGCGAAATTCATTTTAAGGGGGGTAGAATGTAACACCACGAGATTTAATGAAAAATATTCTTTTTAATTTCATTAATGTCTTGTATTGTACGCTACACAAAAATGCGCTTGCACAACACGCATCCTTGACTTGCCTTGCATTAAACGCAATCGTGACCTTCCTCGATAGCGTGTGCAGTACGCAACACCGAGTTTCACTAAACAACGATATGCTATTAAAATATTATTAAAACTAGCCGTTATGAATAGTAATAACCAATTTTTGAAAATTTTTAAATTTTATTTTTCATAATGGACTTCATTTTTGGATTCGGAATATCTAAATTAGCTTAGGGTGAAATTTTTGTACATTACAGATAACTTTCATTTTCTGATGAATAGTGAAAATTACTAAATTTAAATTAAAAACAACCTTTTTAATCGAAATAATTAATAGTGATAAATTATTAATTTTAGTGGTTTTAACGTATATTTAGAATATATTTTTACAATTTAACACAATGTTGGTCATTGGATGTAATTCTACATTTAAACCAGACATAAAAAAGTGTCAATCTTTTGATAGTTATTATCTCTTAAGAACACGCTATTTGCTTTGACGACGAGAATAAATTTTTAAATTAATTAATGCAACTGAAATGTTTTGAATTTGGTAAAATAGTAATCATTATTTTGTTCATAATATCAAATATAGCTTAGGTCTAATTTTTGGTATTTTTCTGGAAACTTTCATTTTTTGATGAATAGTGAAACCACTAAGTGGTAGTTAAAAAAAATGAATTTTTCATAAAACTTAATTTTACCGCTTCTGTGAGTGGAATTTCAAAAATCCGAGAGACACAGTTGATGTTACTAAGTAAAATGTGGTTCAATGAGATGAAAATAATTTTTGGTGAATAGTAACTTTTTACTTTTTTTTACCACGGTTAAAAGTAAATAGGGTAATTAAGGGTACAAATGTTATTATTATTACCCTAACACATGTCCTAATTCTATTGGATAAGTGTAATTCGTCTAAAAACAACCTTAGGAATAAAATATGATCATTTAGGCCCACTTGGATTAGATTAGGACATTTATTATTAATTTATTTAAAGAAGGGTTAAAATAGTTAAAATCAATGTTTAATACGTAAATAATTTTTAATATAGGGATATACATAAGATAAATTCGGCTAAAAATACACATTAGAAAGATAAAAGTATTTCCTACATAATGGTATTTTATTTGTAATTTTTAGACATTAAATAATTTAATTTATTTATGACACAAAAATGAGGCAGTAATTATCTTATTACGGAAATATTGACATAATTGATGTAATAAATACCAAAATAAATGTAATTTGAGACTTTTTATGAATTCCAGTAATTTTCTAGGTTAATATGACATGTTATTATAGATTTAATTAACTATTTTTGAATTAATCATTCTGTTATGATTTTCACAAAAATCAATTACTAAATAGTCTCAAAATTGACATAAAATAGTTTTTTTTAAAATATTATATTATTAATTGTTATTTTATTCATAAAAATCTACGGTTCGGCCAAATGACTTAGATAAGGTTATATATATTAATAATAAACAACTTGGGGTTCATTTGGCTTGATATAGTAAGTTTATTAACCTTATAGTATAAGAAAACAAGAAGACACGGTAAAAGTAAAATTATATATCTTAAAGTTAAATATTAATGATAATGTTAAAATAGGAACCTAAACTTGTATAAATTCTATTGGTTGAGAGTATTTCGACCCATACCCACCTTAGCTCCGAAATAAATCAATTTAGAGCTATTTAAAACAGAATTTGGCTTTAAATATAAAATAATATTTTTTGTTATTCCAAAGGTGCCCCTCTCCTCCCTTATAAAAGGGCACCCCCTCCCTCTCTTCCTCACACCACATTGAGCCTTAAAGCTCTGCCAAACTCTGAAAAAATCTCTTCTCCACTTCCCTATAAACATCCTAGAGGTTTTGGTGTTCCTCAAAGACCAATTTTAGTGCCATAAGAGGAGGTCTCAAAGAAGCGCTTCAAAGAAGAGGTAATTTCCATTACCGATTCTTTCACCTTTATTTATTCTTCCACTTCTTCTTCTAAGGTTGTTTCATTATGAAGTAATAACATAAGTATCACTCATATAATTATATGTTATTATAATTATGAAACAACCCTATTTCACTATCTATCCATCCTACGGAAAACAAAATCACCGCGCGTGCGTACGTACGGAATACAGTCTCCACGCTGTGGTGTAATCTATTTTCCACCACCACCATACTTGGATGTGTATAATGGTGTAAATAATAACTATATATGATTATTGTAAAGTGATATTGATTCTGTAATAGTATACATACACTCCAATAAAATTCCACGATCATGGGAACGATATCATCGCTCGTGCGTACGTACGGAATACAGTCCCCACGACGTGATGAGATTCATTCTCAATGATTAACCATTCATGAATGATTATAAAGTATATATAATAAGTAGTCGTGAAATATATGTCATAATAATTATACTGGATTTATGTGTATATATATGTATTTCATCTACTTAATTCCATTCAACTTAATAAGGAAACGAAAATAGCGTTCATGCGTACGTACGGCCTACCGTCTCCATGAACGGTGTATTTATTTCCATTTACTGATTTATTATATATATGTATATTATGAATATATATTATATATAAATCATGTTTTACATTCTGGAATTATTTAATCATGATCTAAGTAATCATAGGAATAATTACAAGTCAAAACACAGACGACAAATGAAACGATTTTACCCAAAACGCTCTTTAACATGGAATTTACAAAAGAACGGGTAAAATAAAGTCACAAGTGAACCATATATGATATCATAAAAATTAGTATGATTTTGGAATAAGTCAATGACATTATTTAAATCATTATACAGGAGGTTCAGACACTTACGAAGCAAATTGGACCTAAGGTAAGGGAAATATCACAATCTCATTTTTATCCGAGATTGTTTATGCTATGGTATTTACTGGGGTGTATTTTATCATACACATCCATGTTTCCTCAATATGTAATATTTATATAATTATACAATAAATTATATCCAATTTTACCCTTCGGTGAGTTTTTAGTAAAAGATATGAAAGGAATCTTTTATCGTTTTTCATACGAGGTACTTTTTTGACTTTTCCGAAAAAAGTACGAGAAGAATGTTTTATTAACTTATACGGAATGAATGGATTTTTAAAACATTATTTCCAAGAAGCTTCCTTTACAAGTTTTCATGTTTATTTTTAATCAACTTTATTTAGTTTAAAATTGTATGACATGTTAAGAAAGGAAAAAAAAATTTGAGGTAGAAAGCATATTTTCCACAAGAATGGAGTTCAAGTGTTTTATCAAAATTATTTTCCATCTAAGATTATAAAGGGTTCTGTTTATATCCCTATTTTTACATTGATTTGATTATTTTATGATGGAGTTATTATTATTATGTCCTTTTATCTTATATGGATTATGTTATGATAACATGATGATTAAGATTTCCATTTTTATTACATGGGTTATGCAATGATTTATGATTTATGATTTTGTGGCACACATAAGAATGGTATCATTATGAGATGAGCGGGACCTATATCTCCCTCCAACGCATTGGGTAAAAATTTTATATCTCATGAGATAGACATGGCGGGAACAGCAGGTTAAACCGGTTCAGTGAAACATGACTGAAACGAGGAATGAACTCAGTTCAGAAATGGACTTTGTGCACTAAGATAGTCTTGGCAATGAGTCTTGACTAACCAGAAAAGATTCTATATGATTATGTGTGTATGCCACAATGTTTCATGTTTTAAGTAATTATTATTGTGATTACATTTCACTACTATGATTTATCCCATGTTATGAAATTACGATCTCTTTTGCAGGGTAAGATTTCCAAAATGTTATGTTCTTATGAATATGATGTGATTGATATTTCTTTTGTTTACCGTTACTGAGCATTTGAGCTCAAACTTTTTTGTTTTCTTTTCCCCAGGATATAAAGAAAAGTTTTAGGTAAAAAAGGGAAGACCTTTATGAGAGATGTTGAATATCTTTCACCACGATTAGAAGATTATATTCCGAGTTTCCAAAGACACTAAACTATTATGATCCTTGTGTGTGTGTTTTTGTTATGTACTAAGTATTCCGAAAAAGTAATGTAATGTCCATGTACATTAAGCTTCAGGTCTCTACATGCTTCCTACACCCTTGTTATTTATAGAACTCACATCATGGGAAACGTCAAAATGATTCTTCTTGCCTGTAGACATAGAACCACTGCGGTGAGAAAAAAAAATCCCATGTTCTGTACTCCCAGCTTCCCATAGGTTCTGCTTAGAAAATGTTTTCCTAATTCAAAATCTCAGTGATATAAGGAAACTTGAACACATTGACCAGAGCTTTGAAAGAATGTCTGAGACCTTCCTCGAAGTGCCTCACCATCAACAGCTCATCAGTAAGATACATTTTCACAAAACTCTACAGCTCTATAAAGCGTGTCGAGTATTCAATAACTGTCATTAATCCCTTCTATAGATGCATAAACTCTCTATCCCTCTCTAATCATAGAGTTGTAGGGTAAAACTAGTCATAGAATCAAGTTTGAAATTCATCCAACCCCATAATCCCAAATCCATCATCAAGGCTCAAAATGTGACACCAACGCATTGCCGCTCCACATAGCATGTAAGTCATGATCATGACCCTCCACTCTGGAGGCATCTCCTGATGCTCAAAAATTACTAACATGGTCTCTAGACATATCTCTGTGTTCTATGATCCACCATCCCTTAAAAACATAAGAGGATGATACTGCTGGAACACCCGTGTTTGACCAGCCATAGTCTAGGGTAGATGCGGTGCCCCTAGATAGTCTCATATATCGAAAGAAACCCTAATGTATTTGTGCCTCAACACTTATGTCTAGAACAACCTCAGGTTGAACAAATGGAACTATAAGAGGATCAACCAATATAACATATCCCACCTTCTCTGAAGTATGGTCATCAACTCCCTTGCGGAGTACCACTGGAGGTCATCATGATTTCATGTCTCTACAATCCCAAACATGCTCCTCAGGAATGAAAAACATCAATGGACAAAGATAAAAGTATTAGACAGTTAAAACCCCTCCTAGAAACCAAGTGAAACCCACAACCTTTTCATAAAGCTAGGAATATATAAAGAACATACATTGAAAGAAAAAATATTATGCCTCTTTCCGACACAAAATCAGGTTCTAGGTCAAGTATTTATCCATAATTTCCAGATTCATTTCCATTTCAGGTTCACATTCATTTACCCAAGAAATTTCACCATCGGTTACCAATTATGAATCCATGAGGGCCCATAACACCTCACCAACCTAACATTGATTCCCATTCATACCATACATGTTACAAGTTTATTGAACATTTACATTCCATATGTGCATCATTTCCCAATTAATAAGGGCACATACTCTGTATGGATTAAAATATGTCATCACACCTTTATCTACTGCACCCATCTAACAAAATAGCAACCACAACTATCACAACAAATATCACAACATCATGAAATATCTAATTCATCCTAGATTTCATGGAATAAGGCATGGAATGTGATTATAACAAGTATCTATAAGTTTTATGAGATTTCATACGCTTATCCCACCAGGATGCAATAGAAATAGAACCCATAATTGCATTAATAGTACAATAAGAAATCATGTACATCACCCAATGGTGAATTAAAATGAACTGTAATAGTCAAATCTTGAAAATCAGAACTCAATTCGAGTTAATTTGGATTTTCCCTATACGCGGGGTAGCTACTCTCGGGCACTGTTTATTTCCAAACAACATTTTCATCCAAACCCAATATAATGTCTCCAAAAAGTAAGTCATCCAAAAAAAGATTACCCTAATACCACATTGTAACGTCCCAAACCCAGATGACACCCTATGGTGCCCCGATCTCGGTTGACCACATGGCCTCAAGTGCATCTCCCGAAACACCAGAGGCTGCGGACTAGTAGTGAGGACCTAGGTGAGTCAGGGGAGACAATCCCATCATTAAAAATGTATCATAGTATAAGTCAACATATAGTAGATAGAGGAAGAATAATAAACAACATTCAAATGAATGTAAGAAAAGAAAATAATACATATAAATAACCTGAAGTGTGTTATATACAAAATGATGCAGATGGCACATGTTTCTAGAAAGTTGACAAAATAACACATGGAAATGTAATATAGTTAATGTCACAAAATAAAAAAATACCAAAAATTTGTCCATACATTGCAAGTCTCAGCTTAGACATATTCTCCCATACTCCAAAGCCACAGTAAATAACCTATACCAGGGGTGATTTCCCCTGTCATCACCTACAACCATATAATCTTCTAGGGACCCTATGGAGGCCCAAATAGGGTGTGAGATAGACATCCCAATAGGCAACCACCGAGGTCTACATTGTTCTAACAAGAAAATACAACGTGATAGAATGTGTAAACAAATAGTAAATTAAGTTGGTATTCCCATTGAATAAGTATACTACAATAAGGAATACAAAACGTCCCCTCAAGGATACCTAAAACAAATTCATCTCCTAACAAGGCATCTATAACAAGTAAACAATTCACCCGACCACACCATACCACCATTCATATCAATCAAACCACAACCATTCTTTATTAAGAAGTAATAAATCCCACAATCATTCTGTATAGTGAAAAGTAGAATCCCAAAACCTCATCGTATACTGAAACATAGACCCCTAGGGACATATCCAAGGTGTCACATACCAATGTATCCATGTAATATATCTAGACCATGAAGGGCTGTATCGAATGATCTTGTCCAAGACATCCCAACGAGTCCCATGTGGCATCCCAGTGGTTGACCGGTTAGGCACTGGTTGGGGTCCTTGGAGCAAGGCAATAGAAAGTCCTCTGCGAGCCCAATAAAGCCTGATCCAAAGGGTAGGAAGGCCCGATACATCCCATAGAATCAATACCCATGTGGAAAAGTCAACCCAAGGCTTCCACTACCATGTTTCAGATCCATAGAGAGTAATCCATGTCATCTATCAAAACCATTAAATAAATGAATTCAATTTAAACATTAATTCCAGTGAGTGTACCTACTCACATAAACCTGAAAAATCCATGAGTTTACCCACTCATGCTAACCATTTATCAACTACAATAAATATGGGCCTACCCTCCGATCTAATCCATTTAACATACCCTTAATAATTTATATAGTCAGACCCACCCATATTATCGATTTAACAATCCTAGTTAATTAAATAAGCATGAAATTACCAAATATAATAAAGAAAGTAGGTAATACATCTCATAAACCGTTATTCAAAGCTATCAAGTCATTAAGAGGCTTCCTCTAACTAGGAAAGAATAAGCACACACCCCATAGTTGGTTCAAATAGGCATAAAAATTATATTTCCTTAAGGGTCACCCCTTAGGTGACCTTGAATCAAGGAACATGTGACAAAACACATAAATGGAAACTATATGAATCCTCAATAGGTCCGACTAAGCCTATAGTAGGAAACTCTTTCAAAAATGTGGACTCGTCAGAAAGTAATATGGGCCAAAAAAGGGAGAATGCGTGAAAATCACCCAAAAATAAAAAAAGAAAGTATAAACCAACTTCCTCACCTCAGTAGTAGGGAGCTCATCCAGTATCAAGTCTCGATTCATCCTAGTTTAGGAAAAATATGAAGAATTAATGATGAAGAAGAAATTAGGGCTGATGAGCCTAAATCCAAATAGCGCAGCCATTATTGGGAAGAATCAAGAATGACTAAATATTAATCAAGTACTTACAGATATGGTTCCAACGAGAAAAATCACACTCGAATCAGAGTCTGGATGACATCTAAATATGAAAACTCATTTTAGAGGGGTTTAGGTTTCCAAAAACAAGAGAAAAACTTTTATCTATCAAAATATGAGGCACTTGTATCATACATAAAAAACTCTCGGTCGACCAGTACATGACATGTAGAACAAGTACACAGTGTCTAATACACCATTTTATTCTGAACCATATAGGCTACATGTTGTGACATTCCATTACATGATGTGTATGCCAAGTATATGGTGTGTAGGTCAAGTACATGATGTGTATCTAGCCTGCAACCATCTTTCACTCTTTTTCTGTTTTCATTCCAAAAACAACCCAGCTGGCCCATGACATAGCTTAGGGTATAATTCAAAAAATAAATTAAAAAACATTTATCCTAAAAGGAATGATTTTCACCTCAAGAAAGACTCAGGATCTTACATAACATTTAAAACATGTTCACCATTATAAGACGGTAAAACTACATTAAGGAAAATATAGCCTTTTAATATATAAAATTGAATTGATTCTTATAAATACATTTGATATAGTATATAAATATCATAATAATATTCCTTCCCACCAGTTTAATTTCTAGGTTAAAAATATCATTTTTAAATAATTTTATTTTGTTGTTTATCATTTTTCATTTATGTTTTTTGATGTGTGAAACCTATGATGTTGAAGAAATTATATTTAATAAGGGTCATACCATAAAATATTGGTGTGTTACATTCTCCCCTCGTCCAATAAATTGAAACCTCATAATTTGATATTACACTTCAAAAGTTAATGGTTGATGCATGAGAATTCCCTTGTGGGAAAACCACATAAAAAATAGGGATAAAAGGATATCATCTTGAAAAAAGAATAAGGTAAATGAAGTGGTAACTGAAAATTTAACTTTTTTGTAGGAGAATATTAGATGGAAGTGAAAACATGGACATAAAGGAGAAACATAACCATCAAGTTCCTATGGAGAATTATTGGGGACACGGTCAGTACAAAGTTAATCATCACAAAACTATAAACTACAGTTACAAAGAAGTTTCTTGATATCATAAAAATTTCCAATAACTGGATAACATTTTTGTTTAAAAATATTTTTCTAGATTTTAGGAATTATTTCACTATATAAGAGTATAAATACCCATTTCTATTTTATAAATACAATCTTAAACTCTTTTTCTCCCTCTAACTTTCTATACGTTATCTTTTAGCACATGTGGCATTATGAGGTGGCATAATACATTATCATATAAAACCTCATACACTGATCATCTTAAACCATTTCGTAAATGGTTAATTTCCAAAAGATAATTATCCAACACTTTAGAATAAATCCCATGGTAGTTAGTGAAATCCAGTTTACGTTCTCCATATCTATCATATATAAGTACAATATCATTATATCATAACTGGGAACATTTTATGGTTTATCATTCCGTAAACCATATGTTTTCTACTGTTTAACATGATACCAAATCATTTTCAAAGTTACCATTCATCACACGAACTCATGTCTATAATGAAATAATACTTTAGTACAATACTTATATATTCCATAATTATTATAACCAGTACATCATTGATAAAATAATCAAATGTCATAATTCTATAATTCAGATACAAGAACATTAATCATCAATCCTCATCTATGGTAGTAGTATAATCATTACCTTGATCCATTATCTTTATTTCTGGTGTATTCTTCTAACGAAGGGGACATTGATTTGTGTAGTTTCGAATCTCCTTGAAGTTAAAGCATTGTACATTGGAAAACGTTTTCTTACCCTTTAAATAATAAAAATTGTGGCCTTTCCCTCTAACCTTGTATCAAACACCTATTCCTTTTATGAAATTACCAAGGTGCTTCCTTCCACAGTCATCACATATAGGGAAATACTTCTTTCTCTTTTCACCTTATCTATATTTTTCTTAGTTGTTCTATTATTGTCTTGCTTACTTATGAAGACAAAACACTTTGAAAACTCTATCTTCCTCTTGTTAGGACATGATAATATCTACTCATATGATGAAAATTATTGAGGGACTAGTTACCTATGACAAATTGGATTAAACCCATCCATGAAATGATTATTTTCACTCTTTGAATTATGTTCATTGATGGGGTTCCCATTCCTTCTATTAGGAACCATTTCTAAATAATACCATACAATAGATTAGATTATATGTCCCTGAAATATAATTTATTATACCAATACTATTGAAATACTAAACCTAAATTTAATGATTTATGCATAGTTAATCTCATTATCATAACATGATTTTGTAGAGTAAATGTTTTAATATAAGTCCTTTACAATGGTTTTTAAAGAAAATGTGAATTTTCATAATAATATACCCTGAGAGTGTCAAAGTAGGTTTGCAGTAAGCCCTGTTGTTGTGTACCAGGTCACCCTAAGTTAGGCCCGAGACACCTTGTCAGAGTTCTTAACCCTAGGTATATTTGTGCCAAAAACATACCCACTTATAGTATCCAAACATAGGTGTATTACTAAGAATATCCACAAAGTCTCTACATTAAAAAAAAATCAACGATGTACTTATATTCTTATCATAAATGTATATATTATATTTATATTCCCAAATATAGGCATTATTAATATAGTTTTCATGTTTTCTACTAAACTTCCCATGATAACAACTATAATGACCCATCCCTAATAGACAGGAGCCGGTGCCTTACTTTATTACATTAGTATGATTAAAAGGAAGTCATATCTTGAATGACCAAATAATTTAGTAGTTTTGGAAAACCAAATAAAAACAGAATACTTACATTATAACTTGAAAAGAAATTCAATATAAAATCTCTATTGATAACACTAAAGATATATCATATTAACCATGAAATTCATTAACAACCTACTTATCAGAATCCTAGGAAAAAAGAAACATATGAAAGGGGAGATCATAGATGATAAGTAATGGTATGAAATACAGAAGAATATATAATGTAGAAAATAAGGAATCATGAATAAATAATAACACATGTAATTAAAACACAATCTTAACCACAATATGGAGGGAATACAAGCTGAATAAATAATTTCATATAAATAATCACATGAAACTCCACCATGGATAATATATTAGTCGAATAATATCATGATTTATAGATATATAAAATCAATGGGAGGTAATTCATATTCCATTTATCATAAATATTTTATTGGGGCCTTGAACAAGACTTCTAAAAATAAATAGATAAGGCCTCCACCAAAATCTATTTATGTTTTGTCTCTTGAGGCCTACCGAGGCATCGAGGGGCTATAGTGGGCACTGTCCGTCAAATACCAAGTCTAATGCATTACGTTGATATAAAATAATAAAAACCCAATAAATAATATTTTCCAATACCAATTTGAATTATCATAGTAGAAATTACTCAAATAAAATCATTGTTAAATTCTTGAAGAAAATAATCATTAAATACTCCAAAATGTCCCATAAAACCTTGAAACATTTAAATCATAATATCATTTAATATTAAATAAAATGTATAGTAACGTTAAAATAAAATAATTAATTATATAATATATATAATGGAAGTATATACACTATACATAAGAATATATTTAGGATTATGTCATATATCTCATTGAAGTAAAAGTGAGATGAGAAAAAAAAACACTTTTTACTTGGGAAAGCAGATTTATTTTCGAAAGCCATTTTTATTTTTCATAAAATAAGATATTAAACATGTATATATAATAAAATAAAAGTTAATAATATTTAATTTAAATTTGTGTCATAAATTATTTCCCATTGATGTAAAATCATGTAAAAAGTTTTTTTAAGAATCAATAGAAATAAAACATTTTAGTGCTGTTTTAGGAAAATATTAATTTGATTTTAAATAGGAATGGCATGATTGGTTTAATAAAAACATAAATTAACCAAGTTATTTTATCATGATAAAATTATTGATTTTAGAAAAATAACTTTGGAATAAATATATTTTGGAGTGCACTAGAAAACGTGTCAGAAACTAAGATGTTCCGTTGAATCAGGCATGAATATCAAAATGAATTGTGAAAGGAACATTTTTAAAACACGTATATACCCATAAAACAATGATGATATGATATGGATATATAGTTTTGGAATATATAAATTGAATTTATAAAAAATATGCAAAAATAAATAAGCATTACTTTTGATTAAAGAGGGAGAAAGAGTAACTCAAAGAAAAACCAGGGGTTCGTGTAGAATACCATACCACTTTTTGGTCAATCGAATTATATACCCCAAAATAAAAAATCATATAATCATTAATTTAATAATATTATAATACATAGATTAATTAAATGATAAATAAATGGGTAGTATAAATTCACCAATAAACGGAATTTGTGGTGAGTAAGGAATATCTCACGAAAGTGAATGTGAGTTGAGAAAACCCTTACCTTATGTCTGAGTCTATTCTACACTTGAACTTAATATCTTGGATAATCTAATTAAATTAATTAATTACATAATTAATAACTTTATATATGTTTATTTTATTTATTATAATTTTATTAAGTTTATTTATGTATTTTTTATGAGTAATAATATACAATTTTATTGCTCAAGTGCATTTGTTTCCTTGGGTTTCACGATCGGTATACATGTATATCAGTATAGAAGCTCATGTGGGATTGGTATAATTCTCCAGAATTTAATTCATATGATATTAATGAATAAAAAAAGTTTAAATGGTTATATATATCATTTTTTATATGGTGTGCGGATGAATCATTAGATAATACATTTTGTGATAATCATTTGCATTATTACAGCCGATAATGATTATAATGAACTTGTTTTGATTAATCATTTAATATTGTGAAACTATGTTACTAAAAGATCATAAGAAATGTTTTTATACATATAATATATTATTTTTTAACCATAAATATGGTTTCATTACCAACCTTTTAAGATAAATTGATTAATGAAAATCTGTCTTCTACAAAGGTCGTAAATCAATGCCTCTCAGAAGATGATTTCATTTTTAAAATAAATGAGGGAGAGAAAAGAGATTAAGTAAGGATATTCTAATAAAATGATATCATTATATTATATATATGATACTAGAGTTATAATATTCATTTGGGTAGAATATGTCATGAGAGAATAACAAAATAAAATAACTTGAAAAGAAATTAAACGGAAAAGGAAGAAGATTTTTCCAAATGAGTACTCCTTGAGAACCACCTACAGTGAATTTTTTCCTATATATTTATGTCCAAGAGATCCTGGAATTTTTATAGGGTCTTGGGAAGACAATTGGGAAGACAATTGACAAGGTACAAGGTTTGGAAGGTGTGAGGAGAGGAGGTGGTATTTATAGTGGAGGAGAGGGGTGATTTCTCATTATTTTATTCATTATTGTATTATTATTCTCATTAAAAGCTATTATTTTTATTATTGTGACTAAATAAATTAAGAAATTCATGAATTTTGGATCCAATAATCCTTAAATCATTCAATAATCACTTATAACATAATAAATCATTTATTTGTCATTTATCGTAAATTATCGTATTTTACTATTCACCAAAAATTCAAGTATTTTAGAAAATACAAATAATTCACCCTAACCATTTTTCAAAATGAATAATTCAAAAAATAATTCATTTTTATGAAAAATATTTTATAAATATGATAAATTATATTTTTAATTAAAATAATAATTTACTTGAAAAATATAGATTTTAAATCTATTATTGATTTTGTATCACTTTCAGAAATTAAATAAGGTATCATAAAATCATACTAAAATCGAAAGGAACCAAAATGGTAATTTTAGAATAATTTTTTTATAAATAAATTTTATTTTAAGTATTTTTATTAATTAAAAAATTGTAATTAAATTTTTTTGACTTACAAAATACCAACACTTAATTTAACAATTTTTAAATTATTCATTTACTTATACTATAATATAATTATATCATAAAATTATTTATAAGACACCTAAATTTTATTTATTCACTCATGGGTGGGGTTACTATTCATTTGTCTAATTTAATATTCATAAGGGTAATATTACTATTTATTTCTATTCACAAGGGTCATGATACTACTCCCGAAAAATTAAGTTGATTCTATCAAACTCTAAATATCATTCTAATAGCAACCGTGTATGTTCATTATATGAAATTAAACTCATTGAATTCGAAAAAATACATTTAAAACATGTTCTTCATTATAAGGTGGTAAAAATACATTTATTCAAACCTAACCTTTTAATATGAAAAATTGAATTTATTCTTGTGAAAACATTTGAAATAATATATAAATTTCGTAATACTCTTTAATCTCACGAAATTAATTTCTAGGATATAAAGGTCATTTTAAAATATTATTATTTAAATTTTTTTCATTGTTTTTTATGTTTAATGTTGTGTGAAACCTAAGGTGTCATAGAATTGAAATTTAAGAAGGATCATATACCATAAAATCATTGGGTGTTAAAATAACCACAAAATTCAACAATAATATTATTTTATATCATGAATGACTTTGATAAATTGTTTAGTGGTGAAGTATGATATAAATTATTATATTATTTGTTTTATTATTTTGATAAGGTTGTATCATTAGTTAATTAATTAATTAAGAAAACACATTTCGTCTATTAGAAATCACCAAAACAAGATCATTGTAAATTTCATCATAATTTATCATAAAAAACTAACATGAAAAGAATTTACACCTTTATAAAATAGCATGGAACATATATAATTGTCTCTTGGATGAGATAGTAATGATGAACATTTAAATAAAAGTAAACACTTACAACACTATTTTAAAACTATTACAAATGATAAAAACTATAAACACCCAACATGGAAAAATAGAATTATTCATTAATAGAATGACTATTTATGAAGGTTATGAAATAAAATGGATATAACTAAGGATCTTGAGTAAAATATATATATATATATATATATATATGTTTTTGTTACATGTGGTAAAAGTATGTTTTTAGATGTTAGGACAAGAGGTCTGGGGTTTCATCTCAATTTCCCTTTATTGAGATAAATATTGTATTTATTCAACAAATTTTATTTATATGGTGTATATATTTTCTATTTTAGATATTATATTATTAAAAACAATTATAATGGTATTGGATGTTCAATTTAAATATCCCTCTTCCAATGGGTTATGATTCTAAAGATTCAAATCTGAAATGATTTTCTTGCACTAAATTATCCTTTATTCGACATATTTTTTCACTATGATCAATTTGTATGATTTAATAAAAATTTACTAACTCATTAATGTAATTTTTATTTTATTATATGGAATTTACTATAAAATTCATGCTCCCTTTTTCCAATGGATAATGATTCAGTTATTTTCTTATTAGTGTGGTGCTCTGGAAACTTAATGCTCATTTATTGAATAATAATAACTATTTTGAGTTATTCCATATAATATGTGTACATTTAAACCTTTTATTGTATTTTTTGGGTTTCCCTCATTTTTTAGGGATATACATTCGAACCACATAAATCCATTAAAAAATATTTCTCACTTATTGGGATATATTCATTTCTAACAATCCACTTACTTTTTATATAATATTTATGATAATGTAATTCTAGTATTGTCTTATCTATATAACTATTTCTCTATATAATGTAAAAAGCACGTTTTAAATAACATCGATTTTTTTTATAAATTATGACGTTTTATTGATATGGGGAAAAGTAATATAGTTATTATATGGATTATTATTGGCAGGTTATATATTTTTATCAATCCACCTTTTCCCTCCTAGTTGGTTGTAAGGATAACCATTTTATTAACATGGATAAATGTATGTGCCTATTTTATGTTTTTATTTCAATAAGGATAATTATAGGAATGCTTATCATGTATTACTTATTCATTTCCTATTTTGATGAATGAATTGGACTTAATTAAGTGATGGGTGGGGCCCGATATTATATAGCTCTTTGATGCATCAAAAGGTCTCTTGAGATAAAACTAATTAGGTTTTGATGTATGAATCTTCCCATAATAGGATATTTTACTAGAATAGAGACATGATATTAGGATTTCTGGAATGAATCATCGATGAAATATTATGTTTCTTGGGAGAAGGTGTGGATAACAGAGTTTTCAATTTTGGTATTATTCACCCCATTAGTACATGATCAATAATTTTTATATAGAGGTTGTATGTTTATTATCATGGATATATAATGCTCCCAATTTCTATATAATTATGGAATCATGTTTTTTACATATTCATTCCACAGTATTTATTTCATGTTTATGCCAATACTGTTTTAGTTTTATGTTACCTTTATTTTCTAATTTGTCATGAACCAGCTAGGTTACCCTGATAACCCAATAACCGAGCTAGTCGTGACAATGATTTAAGGGAATTCCGGATCCCCATGGGTCAGCAACAAGAACATGGTAGCACATAACATTCAAGTGGGAATTAATTTTCCACAAAATATAGAAGAAGAAAGGAAAGAAAGGCAATATGCATAAAAAAATAAACTCCATTGGAAGTAATGTACATGAAGTCAAACATGAATTAAAGACCAAGGTATTAAAACCCATGTACCAAAATATGGAATAACCACCCAAGTCCCTAAATACACTACTCAACAAAACCAATGTTCAATAGGTGGATCCACCTCCAAGAGATCTTCTCTACTTGATCAAACCTGGAAGAAGATAATCTACAAACACACGAAGGATGAAGTTAGGTGTGATATAAAAATACTAGTAGGGTCTCAACACAGATTCTAAAATAGATTCCAAAAATAGATTAACCAATTTAATGATTTCAATTTTAAATAAATTGTTATGGAATTTCAATTAATATTGGATAAAATCATTATATACAGTTCAAATTTTGGGAAATTTGTATATGAAAATGATTTACAAGTGATGGAATATTTATAAAAAAATGTATTAAATAAAAAAATAATATAAAATATTTTATATAAATTCAGATGGAATGTAATTGAGTTTTACAACATCATCATATATTTATATATCAAATATAAAACAAGGGACCAATGTGGTCATCTTTCACTAAGGTACAATAGTTCTTGACTATAGGACTCCCCACCCTCTAAGTGATCATCGAAATATGTGTACACACACATCCCTCTGACACTGGACAAAGGCAACTCGTCACCATCCCTTTGAGGATGTAACCTGATTCATTTATGATTTAGAACATTGTATAATCATATAATGTGTATAAATAACATAAAAACTACCAAAGGATTTCATGTGCTCTTACAAAATCAATGATGGGAAATTTATTCTATGTCTTCTTCAAATAAATTAAATCCCATCCCCAATTGAAAATTAATATTTTCCATTATAAAATCAAAACATATTTTAATAAGAAACATGCCTTTTAAAAATATAAAACTAATGCATTATTATAAAAAATATTAATCCATTTTCATAAGTTTGAAATCTATTCAAAACCAATTCCATCAATTTCACAATTTATTTGCACAATTAAAATCAATAATTTAAATGATATAGTTTCCATCAAATCCACAATTTTTGTTAAAATATTTAAATCAACCAATTACCATAATCACACCCCAATTCAATGGGGTTGGGGAATTCCCACACTTTTAAACCCAATCCATTTCAAATATCCCAATTAACTGGAATCGTTTTTTATCAAATCAATTGAAAGAATATTTGAGAAATTGTATTTAAATCAAAAATTGAAATAACTCAATAAATTCAAGGTTAGTCAATTTTTCCAAAGGATATGGAACCAGATGCCTTTTTTCTGAAATTCAACACTTTCAAAAAAACACATCAATGAGAATGAAGGTATATAAGTCCTTGAAAATAAAACTAAAAACAAGATCCAACATCATGATTCATAGATCCCTCAATTTCAGAATGATATATTAAAATCCCAAAGTAGGTGAAGGAGGGAATGTTGTAGAATGGGGGATAAACTTACCCGGGAATCACATCGCCAATGTAACGATGATCAAACATCAATCAAAGGGACCCAAATGGGATGGATAGCTCCATAATCACCCATGAAAGGATTTGGGTTGAGAGAAATGAATCAAGAGATTAGTAGAAAAGAGAATCACATATGTTCTCCTTATTTCGAAATAGAAGTTGGGGTATTACAGGATGTGTAACCCTTCTACACATCGGGAAATAGGGAATTTCTTTAACTATTGATAATCATGTCACAGTGAATTAAAAAATAATCACTAATTAACTCATAATGTGTAATGACCCTTCATGTCATGTAACTTTCATGGTGTGAACATTACATGTTATGAACCCAATTACCATTACAAGTCATGTAACCATGTTACATGACGTGAAACCTTCTAGAGTCATACAAAAAAGCCTTGTTAAATATTTGAGTACAATAAATCATTGAATTCACCATTATGAGTATCCTCCCAATTAATTGTCAACCCTATATAGTCATCAAAAATAAAATTTGAAATAATTTTAAAGATGTACTTATTAAATAGGTAACGAGATATAACAACTTCCCCACCACATAAACATTATATCCATATATATCCTACTATAAATCTTCTATTCCAAATATATAAGACCACTAATATCTCCTAAGTACCTCACATTCCCACATCTCATGATTATAAAAACCATGCTTCCAAAACACACAAACCCAATGTATCGTACTCCAATTATGTACCTTGGTCTCAGAATCACCTATCTTTATTGGCCATTCAGTCAATGATAAATTAGGTTCAATATTTAGATCACTCATTCTCAAAATGTGATATAGATAAGATAAATACTTTCTTTACTGTGATACATGGAATATGACATGTATCGATATCATCTATGATGGAAGTGAAAAATGGTATGAAACATTCCCCACCTTCTAAAGAACCTCGAATGTTCACCCCTAATAAGGATAATGAATCCCATTACTCTCTTTCCACTAATGACCCAACTGGGGTGAAATATTTGAGAACACCTAGTCACAAATTATGAAATCCAAAGGTTTATGGCAACAATCGAAAAAAGACCAACCTTGGATCTATCCTGTCATCATTCTCTGATGAATTAACTAAATATTTGATGGTGTATCATGAATCAATACTCATCCGACCAAGGATATATCACCAATCTCTGACCAACAAAACATATATTTACAAGGTCGACTATACAAGGCCTCAAAAGGATCAATTCTAATCACAGACTAGTAACTACTATAATAAGAAAACTTAACCACCCCTAAGTGATCATCCAAAGACCCACTGAAGTAGTGATCATATGTGTAGAAAATATCCTCTAGAATCTATATATCTATTCTTATATAGCCATATGAAAGTTGATGATAGGGTGTGATCAAATTGAACTGAGATCTTGGTGTATCCTGAAGGCCTCTGAAAACGTGAGAAGTTAACCGCGGATCCGTATATGAATCTTTAGTAGATAGAACTCCTTGAAAATGGAAAATCTATTTCACTTAGAGATTTTTCAACTCCTCCACTTTGGCATAATCATGAATGGTTATGAAGTGAGACTACTTGGTTTTCTTACCAACCCCATCCCGTATCACGTTCTTCTTTCTCAGGGTATGAGGAAACCCAACCACAATGTCCATATAGATTTTATCCCACTTCTATATAGGGGCAGTAAGTGACTCATGTGAACCAGAAGGGTATTTATTCTAGGGATTAACATGTTGGAATGTATAACAATGATAAATATACTCATCAATGTCTTATCTCATACATGGAAACCATAACTATGACCACATTTCATCGAACAACAAAGTGGTTCCTAGGTTTACTGCTCACAGGGAATTATGAAAGTCCCATATCACATCCTTCTTTGTTGATAACATCACAAAAAATCAATTATGATAACATAGAACAACCTCTTTAGGGAACGACCATTGGAAAACTATCTCCCCACCATAAATAGAGTCTCTAATTTTATAGAATTCATCATCAAGAAATTTATCCTTAAGAATCATCACAAGAATATCATATGAAATCTAAATGATTGATAATGAAACCTTATCCCTTGATTCCTATATTTTAATATGGTACAGTGCAAAGATGTCCATAAAATTGCACTCTTCAGAAGATTCATTCACTATCTGAGCTAGAAGATTTTGTTTCAAATAATCTATGATGGCATTCCCTTTACCTATAGTATATGTGATGCAACAATTGGACGATTGAAGGTACTCCACCCAAATTGTCTGGTGGATATTCAAATATTTTTTAGAGAATATTTAACTCATGATCTTGTGGTATGAATAAACAATAAACTTTTTTTAAAAGGTACTTTAAAAAACTCTTAAGTACATGCATCATAGCAGTAAGTTCAGGGTCAAGGGTAGGATAATTCTTCTCAAGTGGCCTAAGATGACGAGATCCAAAACAAAATATATGATATCCCTATGTAAGTATACACCCATGCCTGAAATTGATACATCAAAAAAGACAACATATCCCTACCCATCCTCTGTAAGAGTCAACCCCAGTGGAATATTCAATTGGCATTTCAACTCAACAAAATAACTATAACATTTATAGTTCTATGAAAAATTCACTCCCTTACAAGTTAGAGTAGTCATCAGAGAATAAAACATCAAAAATTCCTTCATGAACTCGAGATAATATACAGTTCTACCCAAGATGCTAAGAATCAAAAACAAATAGTGTGGTTTCTCTCAAGTCAAAATATCCTTCACCTTATCTGGATCAATTAATATTTATTGTTAGGATAAAACATGACCTAAAAATTTAACTTCTCAAATCCAAAAGTCACACTTTGAATGCTTGGGAAAAAGTTAGTGATTCCTCAATAGACTCCGAACTGTTTTGAATGTGAGCACAAGATCCTCCTCAGGCCATGCGTAAATGAGGATGTCATTTAAAAATACTACCAAAGAGGTATCCAGATACACATTGAAAACTTTATTCATCAAATCGATGAAAAATTAAAGTTTATTTTTTAAACTGAAGGGTATATTATTGTACTAATAATATATATACCGACTCTGAATGGTAGTTTTTGAAATATTAGATTCTTTTATTCTTAGCTAACTGTAACAAGGATAAAGGTTTATCATTGAAAACCAATAATCCCCTTTCAACTAATCAAACATATCATCAATAAGTGGGATCATATACATTGACATTAATCTACCATGGATGATATTTCCATATTCCACACATAAAATTAAAGAATCATCAGCATTATTAGCGAAGAAAACTAGCGTCACCCATGGTGACACACTCTCGTGAATAAATTTTTTCTCAAGAAAATCATCCAACTGGGACTTCATCTCATTCATTTCAGTTGGATCCATATGGTAAGAGCCAATAGAAGCTGGTGGAGTACCCAACATCTTGTCAATAGAAAAATCAAACCATATACTAGTGGAAAACTAGATAAATCATGAGTAAGCACATTGGGATACATTATGATATATAGAGAGAGATCAATTCTCAATGATTCCCACTCTATATCAAAACCAAACATCGATATTACCTTCCCCAACTCTAGCTAATAAAGAACTACCCTACACAACCATGGGTCCCATTCTCTATGGAAGAAATGAGACACACCAGAGGGTGTAGTAAGGTAGACCTGTTGAAGATAACAATCAATCTGGGATTTATTGGAAATGAGCCGATCCATTCTGAAAATCACATCATGATAATTCATGTCGAGAACTTGAAACTAATGGCCATCTCGACATCAGATAGTGAGAAGACACAAGTAGGACTACAAAGACATTACTCTCTCTTTGTCCTAAGGGGTGTTGTAATATACATCATAGAAGATATAATATCCATAAGAATATTTAAAAGACTCAAAATATGGATTCGAATAAATTAAAGAGATACCCCCATATAAAATAAAGATGTCACTAATGATGAAGATATAATAATATTACCACTCATTATCGATTGAACCATATACGCTTCCTCTAGAGACTCTTCCCTTGCATGAGGTAGCTTTGTTCTGGATGCTTACTACTAGAACACTTATTTACATGAAGCATTTGATTACCACACAGTTTTAAGAGGAGATGATGATAATGTTCCACTACACAGAGTAAAAAATATATGGAAGAATCTCTATAAGTGTTGTGATCGTCTGCATGAGCTACAATTCTTGGGTGACTCATTGCAAACCCTCTTAGAGTTTCATGGATTTACAGACAAATAAAAAGTCCAATGACGTGCTCCTAATGTTGTAGGAGGTCTATAATGACCCTATCATCGAGCCTTCATCCTTTCATTAGATAAAATATCAATCTCAAATTGTTGGAGTTCAATAAAATGTTTTGAATACTCAGTCACAATTCTATAGAGATGCTTAATACTAAAATACTCTATAGCCTTGGCCAAAAGCATTTACTCTGGATAGAACTAGTCAGTAAAAAGAACTATTATGTATTTCCACTCAAATCCCTCATGTTTCATTGTGTCCACCATTATTTCCCAACATCTCCTACTCAGTCCTTCCATCACAAATGTTGAACACATCACCTTGATCTTTTCTGGTTTCTCTAAACACTCAAATCGATGTTCTGTTATGCCCAAAAATTCATTAGAATTTTTAGGACCAATGGAGACATTAAAAACCTGTGGTTTCTAGTGAAGGATGTCATGAGATTTATTTTGAAGAAAATCCCCCCCGAGATTCCATAGCTTGATCTAGAAAGGTGATTGGTGGTGGTGCCAGTCCCAAATCTTGGACTGTGCACAGAATCACCTCAACTAGATTTTGGTCCATTAAAGGATTTTCTCACTACATTTCAGGAGGGTATTCCTCATGGATATGATTAACATATCTTCTCTGTGGAATGATTCTATACAACATAAACATACAACAAGGAAGTCATCAAATTTAATACTCAAAAAAGTTATAAGGGAAATTAGTCACAATCAAAAGAATAACCAAAATTTGGATTTCAATCTATCAAAATAGAAGAAGGGAAAAGTCTAGAACTAAACCTCAAGAAGTATTTCCCAAACTACCCCTAGAGACTTATGGTTTATTATAGTGAGATCTAGATAAGCACTCAATCACAACTACCTCTGAACACTGGAAAAAACTACTCAACTGCATACTTACTTTAATCCAAAATCTCAACAATTTCATCTGATACCACATTGTCACAAATTAACCTAGGTACCATAGTAACCCAATAACCAAGATGGTCGTAAAATATCCTGAAGGGAATTCCTGATACCCAAGGGTTGGTTACTAGAACAAGGTATTATACAACATTCAATTGGGAATGAGTTTTCAAAGAAACATAGTAGAAGGGAGACAAGAAATTCAATATGAATAACAATAGAAAATCCATTATGATTAATGTAAAAGAAGTCAAATAGGAATTTAATCCCACGTTACTATAACCAAAGTACTAAAATAGGTAAAAACCCATGTCCCTAAATACAAGACTCACAATCACCAAGGATAAACAACTAGATCCACCTCCCAGATATCCTTACCCCTTGCTCGAATATAGAAGAAGATAATATACAAACACCCAAAAGAACATGTAGGGTGTGGATAGAAATCCCAATAGGGTCTCAAAAAAAATTCTATAATAGATTCCAAAAATAGATTAACCAAAGTAATGCATTCTACTATAAATAAAAAAAGTTTTTCATTTCAATAGATATCCAACCAAATCATGTTATACAGTACAAATGACTGAAAATACCTTAAGAAATGGCTTTATAAGGGACATAATATTTCTAAAACAATGAATTAAATAAAAAATAAATATATAACAATTTATATAAATTCAGAATCAAGGTAAAGTAGTTTACCAACATTGGCATATTATTATATCTCAAATATATAACAATCGAGCCACATTTCAATATTCCAAATAGGTATGAAGGTTACATGTTATAGGCTCCACAAACTCTATGTGGACACGATAATATGTGTATACACATGTCCCTCAAGCACTAGCCAATGGTGACTTTCCACCATCCCTATGGGGATATGAACTGCTATATTTATGTTTTAGAACATTATATTATCGTAGTGTGTCTCCAAATAACTCAAAAACTACCTAAGTATGGAATCTATTCTTACACAATCAGTGATGGAATATTTGTTTAAATAATTCATAAAATATAATTAAATTCCATTCCCCTATTTCAAGTTCTAATTTTCCATTTAAAAAACAAAACATGTTTTAATTAAAAACATTATTCTTAAAAAGATAAAACCACTAGGTTTTTATGAAATGGAAATTTAATCCATTTTGACAAGTTTGAATTCAATTGAAAACCTATTGCATCAATTTCAAAATTCATTTAAACGGTAAAATTTAAATAGTTTCAATAAAAACAAAAAAATTAATTTGAATAATTAAAATACACTGATCTCTATAAATACACCCCAATTTAATGGAGTTTGTAGTTTTCCTAATTTTTATTCTAAATACATTTAAAATATAACAATTCACTGATATTTGGTTTTATCAAATCAATTGAAATAATATTTGGGAAATTTAATTTAAATCAATAATTGAAATAAATCAAGGAATTAAAGGTTAATCAATTTGTCCAAATAGGATAAAACCACCTATTTTTTCCCCAAAATTCAACACTCATGATAGAACATGTTAATGATAATGAATGTGTAGAGGACCTCAAAACTCAACCTAGAAATGAGATCTAACATCAAAAAGCATATATCCCTTAATTTTAGGATGATATAATGAAATTCAAAAGGAGGAAAATTAGATAAAGTTGAATAATGATGGAGAAAAATACCCAGGAATCAAACCCACCAATGAAAAGATGATTGAATGTTGAACGAAGGGACCCAGAAGGGTTGGAGAGCATTAAGATCACCTGGGGAAGGATTTAAGTATAGAGAAAATAAACTACAGTGGAGATGAAAAGTAGATCTAAGACATGATGCAGATTTACAAACCACAATTGGGGTATTATATGACATGTAACCCCATTACATGTCATGAAATATAAAATTTCTGTGACATCCAAAAATGTGTAGCATTGAATTATAAACTAATCATTAATTAACTAATGGTGTGTAATGAATCTTCATATCGTGTAACATTCATGGAGTGAAGATTTAAAAATATACACCCATCAACCATTATACATTATGAAACATAGTTTCTCAATGTCTAACCCTACATAAGACCATAGAAAAGGAATGTTTAAGCTGATAGTCCACCAAATCACTGACTTCACCATTATAAGTATCCTTTTAATTCATTCGTCACCCAACCCTATCATCAAAAATAAAAAAACAAGATAAGATTAATGGTGTTTCTATCTTATCTATAATGGGATGTTATAGTATGATTTCACTCTATTATATATTTTTTTAATTTCCATATGGTTTGGGGAAAATTAGTATAGGTGGTAGGTTTTTATGGTTATCATTTGTGAAAGAATTTGTTTTAGATATTTATGACTTGAAATCAATTATATTGTTTCTATAATAATGGTATAATTTTCTATTTTATACAATGTACATCAAATTTATTATTTTATATCGTGTCCCAATTCTCTACATATATTAACTTGAAATGATCATTCAAACAAACTAGATGTCAGAGTCATTTTTTTAAAATTAAGGTTGGTTATATCCTTAATTTTAAGGATGGTATCAAAAGTGTAATTAAATTTAAGTGTTTTTAATAACTAGATCTGGGATTGTGGATGTGGGACATCAGAGTTTGTTTCAAAGGAGAGGTTCAGAAAAATTTGGAGGTTATTATGTTATTTAGGATAATTTATGTATCAAATAGTTTATATTGATAATAATTTTGAAGGAATAAATAACCCTTTTGAATATTATATTATTTTATGATAAGTTAATAATTCACATGTTATACATGGTTTTGGAATAGGGTGGCATACTAAAAAACCTATGAATAAGTCCATGTATTAGATAATTACTTAATTATTTGGTAAAATTTATATTATGTGTTTTTTCTTATAAATACATCAATTTCTGGATGCTAGAATGTGAATGAGTTTTTGGAAAAGATGTACATAAAACTAATAACCTTGAAAACTATTGGATGAGTTTGATCTCAATTGTAACTCCAATACATGATGAGTTGGACTTTTATTTCACACATAGAGAGACACTCCCATGAGATATATTTTATTTTTCACCTTAAATTTATAAACCATTTTGAAGGAATTATGAATGATGATAACAAAATACGTTTGAGGACCTTATAAGAATAATTATTATGAAAACGATAGGTTGAATAAGGTGAGTCATAGGATGATCAGAAAGTATCATATGTTAAAATAATATGTCCCAAGGGAATATATATTCATATTTATGTTTTTATAAATAGGATTATTATATTATTTTAATAATTTATTTTTTGTATATAGTTAAAATAGACCAGTTAAATGAATGTAATAACGGTATATTTTAGGAAACCACAACATATTATAACCAACTATGAGATCATACTTAAATGTATATGAATTTTACTATATTATTATTTTAATGGAAATGGAGAGTTTCATAGACTAACTTATGTTAGGGAGATTTATATAATATTGAAATTATTAGATATTTATAATGAGTGATATTTATTAATGACATGCATGAATACTCTAAAAGTTATGAGGATTATATGTAGTATATAAGGATTATTATTTATATATTTTACTTAAATTGTATAATGATAAATATTAAATTCTATCAATAAACATTAAATGTGATTTTATATCAAATTAATATTCGAAGGAATAAATATTAGAGAAAATGTAATTATGGTATGGATAACACATACATTTAATATATATATATATTATGAGATAATAAGGGGTTGTTTTATTTTGAATAAGTATGTGAGATACTAATTGGTAAGGTTGGTCTTGGTAATTTATTCATGATATTTTTTAATAGGTTTATCTAATTTTTGGGTTGAGGCAATATATTTACCTGTGTGTGAAATTATGAAGTAATGGTCAATATAATATAAGGGTAAATGACAGAGTTAATTATTAGAAGAAATTATATTCTTGTTATGGTTATTATGACTTAGTGATTCAAAAAGATTTTGGGAAAGGTTTGTTATAGATATTATTTAATTAGGTTGTAAACAAACATTGATATCTTTTTCTATGAATGGATAATGTTTTTTTATGATGGGTTAGTTTAATTTTGGAAGAATTGAGTCCAATGATTATTTGGTTAGAGTATTTTGATGCATAACATTGTAATTTGGGATTGATATTTTTTTGTGTTAGGTTAAAAATAATGGGATAATCCAACCCAAAATAACATATGGGGAAGTAATAATTAAAAATTAGAATGATAGGTGTTGAATTGAGTCCAAAACAAGTTGATTTCTAACACTTATTAGCACACATGATAGGATTATAAAGTGATACATCTTGAGGTTATGTTTTAATATTGTTATTTAATGATAATTCACTTAAAAATATCATCACTAAAGATAAACCTTTCAGTTTTTGTAATGGATGTAACTAAAAGGGAAAATGGGTGTGATGGAAAATTTATAGCATTTATCAAATAAAAAATCATATAAATGGGTGGTATAATATTAAATGTAATGATTATTCAATAAAATATATAAAAAATATTCTTATAATTGTGAATATAGTCAAATTCCCAAATACCCCAAAGAAGATAATGATAGAATCTCACAAAATATCATGTGATGAAGATCATTAGAATATGAAATGTATGGGGAAAGATATAAAATTCCATTAATTTAATTGTATGATAGATGGACTTAATGCGACTTAATGTTCCAATCCAAGGTCCAATTGGGGAGATAGTCACGAAAAACAATTTAATCATTTAAGATCCTATACAACTAATATTATTGAATTGGATATGGATTTTCACTCAATATTTTCTAGTGTCCTATGTCATATAACTATTCACCAACTATTGGATAATGAATTTTAATAAACCCATAGTGGTATGATTATTATATAAAAAATTTTCCTGGTTTATGAGTGTTATACCTTATGTGGATTTATCAATACCCCTTTATTATAATTCAATGTGAAATTAGGAATGGGTTTTATCAAATTATAATGCACTAATAATATTTCTCACATTGTTATATATTTTAAAACATCCTAAATAGAACTATAATCATATAGTCGTATATGGTTAAATATGGTTTATTTATTAGAATTAATCTGACCTGATGGGGAAACTTTTAAGGATGTAATTTATTTAAGGGGGGAGAATGTAACACTTGATATTTCTAGTATATTAAATCCTTTAAATATGTTAATTTGTGTTGATATCTTTCTCTATGTGAAACAATGATCTTAAATGAAACTATCTTATGTTTCGATAAAACAAAAATATTTGTATAAAATTATTAAAACCTATACATTTAATTGTTAGGAACAAGTTTGATTAACAACTTGTTGAAATGTCCTTATAATTAAAATAAAAATTACTTTTAATATAAATGAAAATTGAATAATTTACCTAGAATGACTAATAAGATTATTTATTTTTTAGAAAATTATATTTCTAAATAATTTAATTTCATGTTATTTAAATTTATATTTAAAGAATCATATGATTAATGGTAAACAATGTTGGATATGAATAATTTTTTAACAACAATTGAGTTAGTAAATGACCTGAAACAATAATAATATTCGTTAATATTTTATAATCACATTTTTTTTATAAAAGAGGGTTTTCATTATAGGAATTTTTTTATTTATGTAACATAAATTATATATTTCAGAAATGGAAATCAATAATGTTTAACACCATTTTTAAATTCCTTATATCAAAATTTACTTTGTATAATTGTTTTTATTATTCTAGGATGGTTGATGTTTAGTAAATAAATGATAGATTTAAAAACATTATAATTTCCATGTGTTAAATACTATACAAGAGTAACCTATAATATTTCAAAAAACCATCCAGTATGTAGATATTAATTTTAGGAATAAAATTATTCTTTAAAAAAATTATTTTTATTCTAGGATCCCTATAGAGAAATCTTTTATGTAATTAAAATGGTACATTAATATAATTTTATCACACTTTTCATTAAATAAATAGTTTTCAATGTTTTGTTATGTTTTGGATATATATGGAATCCTAATATATTTTATTAAATTACTTATAAATCAATTTATTTAATTAAAATCTATAATCATAATAATTTTACCGATTATATATATTTGGAAGCCTAAAAACCTTATTTTTCTCAAAATAAATTTTACACGATTATGTATGTTTATTTAAAAATTGACATTTGACACCACTAAAAATTACATTTTATTTTATTTTATTTAAATTATATATAACAATTATAAAATTATATTGATGTTTTGATCTTAATATTATTAGTTAAAATTAATTAATAAGGATAGACATTAATTACCATGGTAAAATTAAATGAAGTAATTTGAGATTAACCATGTGAATAGACCGAAAATATTTATATAAACATCCATGAAATGAATATATGATATTTTTTCCAACCAATACATATTTACCAAACACCTTTTACACTTTTGATCCATTTAACCAGGAATAGTTTCATGGGATTATTGAAACATTTAATAGTTTTCCCAAAACTACTATTTCCTTTACTTATAATAGGATAACATATTCACCATTTCAAAGAGAACATTTACAATGAATTAGTCCTTGAAAATGATAAAACATTATCCTTTTATAATAGTATTCAATGAATATAAGTCCTTGTTAACTCATGATTATATTAACCCCTTTGAATTCAAGGAGACATCAAAGGAAAATATTTGTAACTGACATTAGTATTATAAAATATAAAATTTTATTCATTAATTGTTTCTTTAACATTTATTATAGTAATAAAAAATTAATTATATTAGTGATATTTATATATTTTATTTTTATTACATACTAATTATTATAACTATTTATTCATATACGCTATCCATTAAGAAAAAGAAAATCATAGTTCTTGTGTAGTGTGAACTACCACCTCCACAATATAACATGTTATGTTTTACATTAGCACAAAAAAACATTTGCTCTAAGGATAGTTTTAAAGGATAAATATGATATTTATTATATCAATAATGTAATTTTATAAAAAACTAGAAAACCTGTTAATTATATGATCAACAAAATATCAATGTTTATTTTATTTTTTAAAATAAGGATGTTATGAGGATAGTATTTGATTTAATCCATTCCGTTTTTTATACACATTACATTCTTCTTATAAATACATATAATTTTGATGTATAAGAATAATATGAACAAAATAATATCATTATTATTTTTCTATAGTGAAATTAAAACTAAAACACCTCATAATCATTCATTAACATAATGTATGTTCATGTTTTTGTTTGTTTAACCACTTAATTGACCCATAATATTAATTGATATCATGGATTACTATATGAAATCAGGTTGTTTTTTAATACAATATAAATTAGTATATAATTATTTGTTTAGATTATTGTAGGGCTATATCAACATTAACTCCTAAATTATGAAAACACCTTTCATTTTTTAAGAATCCCTAAAACAAGATCCTTGTTAGATTCATCATCTTTTTTAATAACAAAAATATACATGAAATGAAATTATAACATTATATAATATCAAAAAAAGTATAATGAAGTATCATAAATGATATTTTAATGTTGAAATTTTAAGTAATAGTAAAAAATGTCATCAATATTGTAAAATTATAAAGAGTGATCAAAAATAAAAAATACCCAACATGTAAAATAAGTAGAAATCATTTATAGAATGAAACTTTATGAAGAGTCTATGTAACAACCAAAAAATATGTCTTATTTTAATAAAAACTCTTTTATATTGATAAATTTTTATCTTTCTTTACAACTCAATCACATAAAATAATTTTACATTTCATAAAAACCATTCACATCATGGATATATATGGACTAATAGAACTATGAAAACAAATTGGATATACACGTTAATAAAATTAAAGAATGTCACGAACCGAATCTGGTCGCCGCCCAAACCATCACCAAACCCAGCCCGTGACATGACCCGAAGGGCGTTCCCTATCCCCACGGGCTGGCACAAGTGCCCGGGTATCATTTATTTAGGTTTGGGAACGATTTACCCGAATATGAAGTCATAAACCATTAAAAACAATCAATAAACTGAATCTGAAAATTTATACCAAATGATGTTTAAACAAAAACCAGAACTGAATACATAGGTTTAGAGTCAATACAAAAGGTCCAAAGACACAATGGAACAGAAACAAAACAGCCCCATGGACCCCACATGACAAGGGGTCATCACCCCCAAGTCGTCTCCACTACTCCGCCCCAAGGATGAGGACTAACACCCTGAACCGCCATCACCCTTAGCCTTTCCTTTACCTGGGTCAAAAAAAAGGGCTACTTACACCCAAGGGGTGTAAGTAGGGTGTGAGCCTAAGCCCAATAGGATACCACCCTATGATTCCAAGGTGCATGCAATACAAGGTGAAAAGGCAAGCAGTTTTAATATGCAATTAAAAGCGGTGAAAAATTCCACAAAATGAAACTTTAAATTGAAAACATTTTTCAAGATAAAACTTTCAGAATGTTAACACATTTAAATAGGAATATTACATAATGCATTATAACTCCAAAGACACCCAAAAACAAGGGAAAATACCACAAATCCACTGAGCAACAAAACCGGGAACACCCCTAGGCACTAGATAGTCTCAGGCCCCATGTACCTCGTACCTCAGTGTAATGTAACCATAGTAAAATCATTTCTCATGCACGAGCCACTAGTACGGAACATACCCATAACCTAGTGGTCCCCAATCATCATCCACATAGTTTAGTTAGAGTTTTCTTTATCCAAATGCTAAGTGAAACAGGGACAAAACCCATCCGGTCCACTAGCCGTACTAGTACAAATCCGCCCCACCTAGGATCCCGAGCTTCCCCCTTTGTGCTCAAACAATTTCAGGATTTAACACACATCCATTTTTAATGTAAAACACCACTACTGGTCACATACACCAAATACAGTATCTATCTCATTTTCTACCACTTAAAACACACAACAAACTATTTGAATTTGAATAAATCAATTTCACAAAATCTCGTGTAATTTTGCACACAAAACCCCTTAAGAAACCCACTTGTACATGATGTTCACAATTTTAAGTTACCAAAATAGTAAATTCAGCCCAATAAATATCAATTAAAACAAAAAAATCAATTTTTGGGCATCCTAATGTTAAACAAGAAGTGTTCTCTTTGTAAAACCTTCATTTTCACACAAAAGTGGAACCAAAACTTCACTTTCTTTACAAGCACAATTAAAACTCATTATTTGCAGCAATTACCAAAGGGGATAAACATTATAAAAAGTATTTTATGCCTTATTACAGATCAATAAAAACAACTACGTATTTATAGGGCATCCCTAAATAAACAAACAAAACACTTCTTTGGAAAACCCCCAATTTCACACCAAATTGGCATTTTAAATTCAATTGCAATGGAAACATCATTAGAACCAATTTTTGTAGCAATAATAAAATTATATAAATCTGAAAATATGATAAATACAGCATGCTAATATACAAAGATTGCATCAACATTGGAATCACCTACCAAATCAAATGAAACCATTGAATCCTTTGTGTGAAAACACAAACGCACCATCGCCGCACCTCAAGAAGGGTAGATCAAACCTAAAAATAGAAAATTGGACCAAGAAAACCCAAGGTTAAACCTTAGGTTCGAACCCCTACCCACTGGTCATTGTTCACTTCAATAAAAAGGGAGGAAACCCTAAAAAAAGAATGAAACCCTAATCAATTTGAAAGGGGAAAAGAAATGGACAAACTTACTTGTGAAATCTAGAATGAATCTCCCCAAAACACTATTATCTGAAATTTAAAACGTCCAAAACTCAGGGGATGGTCTCAAAAGAATTATTAAGTCATTTAGGAATTGGAATGGAGGGAAAAGATTAATAATAGAAGGAGTTATGAAAGGATCAATTTACCTCTCCGAAATCTGGACGATTTCTGAAATCCAGAATGTTTCGACTATTTTCGCGACTCTATCGAGCTCCAAATTGTGGGAGGAGGGAATGGGGTCGCGCCTGGGCTTCTTAGTGTCGATAGGGAGGTGGAATCACCGAAAAATCCATTTTAATGAATAAGATATTAATAAATTAATGAAACAATTTAAAACTGGAAAATGGGCCTTCGGGTTGGCCCAATTCTCAAATAAAAACCAAAATCCCCCATGCTTATGGATTTATAAAGGCCCCAAATTTACATTTGGGGTTAATATATCTGGGGAGAACAATTATGAGTTGGAATGAGTCAAAAATATTAAAAATTTAAAATGTTATAAATGAAACAAAATTTATTTTTAAATCTGGAATTGGGCTCGCAGTTTGGCCCAATTCATGAAAACTCACCTATTCTCAATAAAACTATTGGAAACCACCAAAACAAATCATGAGTGGAAAATAAATTTAAAATAACCCTAAAATAGGTTACGTATGTGACAATTCTCCCCACCTTGAAATCTTTCCGCCCCGGAAAGTCACAGCAAGGTCAAAGCAACAACCAAACCCAACTGAGAAACCAATAGGTACACCCTTGCCAGGTTTCACGCCCAAAGGTCAAAACACCTCGACTGATCAATGAAGGAAGGAATACTCTCACAAATCAAACTTACACCACTTTCCAAAAACCATCAAGAACATTCAGGCTTTATCCCAAATAAAAACTCCTCAAACACAATCTGAACAATACTCAAGCAATTCACCCAAACGAACAACAACTTTGAACAAGGTTACACTTACCTTACTTTAACTAAACCATTGGGTGCTCCCCAGTCCCAATGTTTACTCAAGAATGATGTTGGTAGCTAGATATATCTGAACGATACTATCTACACCAAGCCAAGACCATGGAAAAATCTAAGTTACTGGTACGGTGGGGACACAAATACGCTCCCCACCATAAGAGACAACCAATATTTTTTTTTGAGACAAAATCAAGAGACTAACAGGGGGAGGACTAAATGGACTCACCGGTACAAAGGATATACTTCCATCCGAAATTTACAAAAGAAATTATATAAGACTCATAGTGGGTCTCCCCACCATAAGAACCAATCATCTTAACCAACCAGCACTGGCCGGTAAAGAAAGACCCCAAAATTTAAAGAGTTGGGGCGACCACATGGTTAGTTTGCATGGTTTGGGAAGCCATACACTAATAGTTGGGATCCTTCTTTCCGCATGGTTTTCTGGGGCATGGTCACTATTATCCAAGTGAAAACTGTGTTCACAAACAGTGTAGACAACCAAAAGGGGGAGGGAATAACATTGGGTGATGACATGGGCACACAGCCATCCACCTATTTCCACCGAACATGGACAACAAAAGAATGATTATGACACCATAGGTTTAAAATCTTTCTAACTTTCATACTGAGGAAATGACTTTGTAAAAGGGTTTAAATGACACTGGAGTTTCCCCTGACTACGCGCCAGCTTCTCTCCAAGACCTATGGCTGGAGCTCAAATGATTGAAGCATCTTCGGCCTCGCAGTTAGGCTTTGGAAACCCCATGAACGATAATTCTTCTTTCAATGAAACCAACAACTACAACGCAATCCCAGATAAGTTTTACAGACATAACACATTCCAAACTCACTTTAACCGATCCCGATATTACACTGAAACAAGGGCTAAGAAGATACACACACATCACACCTTGTTTCTTTAGGTGAGAAACAATAGAAGTAAAGAACACCAACACTCACCTTCGTCTAAAATGGAAGATTTTGAAGTTTTTCCAAGGGAGACATTCTCACAACATAATAGGGACTCTCATAGTATTTCACGACATTCACCTCTATGGTCAATCTAGCATATGACATCATAAGGCATCACCGAACATGACCATTGCGACTGATATAATCAATTCATGGAGAGGGACCTTATACAACATACCCAAACAACACACAATTCTAGAAAGTGGCCATAATATCCTATCGTGACCATATTTCCCACACAGGTGGCTTAACATGAATTAATGCATCAAAGAAACTTTGAAGAACCCAAATGTCCTCTTAGACACCATCAAGACACTCATCCACACTTACAACCAAAGAACACTTCCACCTTCGACGAATCATGAAACTTTAGAAACTAAGGTTTCTTTCAACCTTCCACAATAACATTACCACTACAAGAGGATACAAAAATCAACGAAATGAATGGGTGTAGACTCAATCAACAATGATCAATAAGATATTCCTTATATAGATCAACTGGAAGATTTTCAAATGGCGAAACAATATGGATTGCACTTCAGCTGTGCATTAACCCTTAATGGGGGCATACCTTATCCAATGAGATAACCCAAGGACCCAACCAAGCTGGTCCATTAGTCAAAACATGCCTCAAACCAGATCCAAACACATGAAGGGAACCACCTTAAAGGCATCCAATTTTTTTTTTCAAAATAGACCACTAATCGTCCCTACAACACAGCTCACCGACCAAACACAAACCAAAACACAGTTCAAACAGGAGGGGTTCTGGGACTCAAAACATCCCACAACATCAACATTATAAAAAACCCATAATAAAAACTATACCAAACTATTCATCAATACATCATGTTTTTCTTTAAAACTATTTCTTTGAAAACAAATAGTTTTGCAGTAAGCGTATCCACCAATGGTACCCCATGGGCCTCACACATGCATGTTTTTGTGTCACACCGGGCACCCTCCTCATAACCATCCCAGCACTCATCCAGTCATGCCATCAACCATCCATCATCCCATATAACCCCATGCATGTGGTAACTCATGGAAATACCAAAGGGTAAAACAAAAATTCCTTCCACTTTTCAAAAACAAAATGCTCAACCAACCCAACCTTTTTCTCAAAACTGCTAACAATGAGATCAAAATCCCAATTCACATCTTACAAAACATTTCATAAAGATACAAAAATTTGGAAAATAACCCACATTCAAGATATTCATATCAATATCAAAAAATCTCATCCCATTAAAACACCGTTTTATTATTTAGAAAACTCTATTGGAAACACTTTTCAAAACCAACTTCAATATAGTTCTTGCTTTCAAAATAGGTGTAAAAACACCATTTTCCATTTCAAAACAATTCTAAAAATTCAGTTCCACCATTTCATAAATCAATACATTCCTTATTTATTTGAAAATAATTTCAAAAAAACTTTATACTTCTTAAAACCAAGTCCTATTAAAACAAAAGTTCCAAGATTGCAAAACTATAGTACAAAACAATCTGATAGGAAACTAGTTTCAGTGGGTGACTTGGACATATGGTTGGCGGCCATATTCCAATCACTTCACTATCACAGAGAGTGTTCTAGGGTATATCCCCAGCTCCACATGGCTTTCCAGGCCCTACGAGCTTACGGAGACCATTAACCCAACCCTCTTTTCATTTCCCCTAAGCATCATTAAAACAAGAAAACCAAAGGACTTAGATAAATCTTGACTTCCCTAGGAAACATGAATCCTGTCATGTGGTGTGGTGATCAAGCACACTACCCATAACTATAATACCAAGTCCCTACAATCCTAACTCCATGATATCCTGACTCTTCCCGAAATAACATGACCCAAAGAGTTAACATGAACCTCCTCTGATACCATTTTGTCACGAACCGAATCTGGTTGCCGCCCAAACTGGCACCAAACGCAGCCTGTGACATGACCCGAAGGGCGTTCCCTATCCCCACGGGCTGGCACAAGTGCCCGGGTATCATTTATTTAGGTTTGGGAATGATTTACCCGAATATGAAGTCATAAACCATTAAAAACATTCAATAAACTGAATCTGAAAATTTATACCAAATGATGTTTAAACAAAAACCAGAACTGAATACATAGGTTTAGAGTCAATAAAAAAGGTCCAAAGACACAATGGAACAGAAACAAAACAGCCCCATGGACTCCACATGACAAGGGGTCATCACCCCCAAGTCGTCTCCACTACTCCGCCCCAAGGATGAGGACTAACACCCTGAACCGCCATCACCCTTAGCCTTTCCTTTACCTGGGTCAAAAAAAAGGGCTACTTACACCCAAGGGGTGTAAGTAGGGTGTGAGCCTAAGCCCAATAGGATACCACCCTATGATTCCAAGGTGCATGCAATACAAGGTGAAAAAGTAAGCAGTTTTAATATGCAATTAAAAGCGGTGAAATATTCCACAAAATGAAACTTTAAATTGAAAACATTTCTCAAGATAAAACTTTCAGAATGTTAACACATTTAAATAGGAATATTACATACTGCATTATAACTCCAAAGACACCCAAAAACAAGGGAAAATACCACAAATCCACTGAGCAACAAAACCGGGAACACCCCTAGGCACTAGACAGTCTCAGGCCCCATGTACCTCGTACCTCAGTGTAATGTAACCCTAGTAAAATCCTTTATTGTGCACGAGCCACTATTAGGGAACATACCCATAACCTATTGGTCCCCAATCATCATCCAAATAGTTTAGTTAGAGTTTTCGTTATCCAAATGCTATGTGAAACAGGGAAAAAACCCATCCGGTCCACTAGCCGTACTAGTACAAATCTGCCCCACCTAGGTACCCGGGCTTCCCCCTTTGTGCTCAAACAATTTCAGGATTTAACACACATCCATTTTTAATTTAAAACACCAATACTGGTCACATACACCAAATACAGTATCTATCTCATTTTCTACCACTTAAAACACACAACAAACTATTTGAATTTGAATAAATCAATTTCACAAAATCTCGTGTAGTTTTGCACACAAAACCCCTTAAGAAACCCACTTGTACATGATGTTCACAATTTTAAGTTACCAAAATAGTAAATGCAGCCCAATAAATATGAATTAAAAAAAATCAATTTTTGGGCATCCTCATGTTAAACAAGAAGTGTTCTCTTTTTAAAACCTTCATTTTCAGACAAAAGTGGAACCAAAACTTCACTTTCTTTACAAGCACAATTAAAACTCATTATTTGCAGTAATTACCAAAGGGGATAAACAATATAAAAAGTATTTTATGCCTTATTAAAGATCAATAAAAACAACTAAGTATTTATAGGTCATCCCCAAATAAACAAACAAAACACTTCTTTGGAAAACCCCCAATTTCACACCCAATTGGCATTTTAAATTCAATTGCAATGGAAAAATCATTAGAACCAATTTTTGTAGCAATAATAAAATTATATAAATCTGAAAATATGATAAATACAGCATGCTAATACACAAAGATTGAATCAACATTGGAATCACCTACCAAATCAAATGAAACCATTGAATCCTTTGTGCGAAAACACAAACGCACCACCGCCGCACCTCAAGAAGGGTAGATCAAACCTAAAAATAGAAAACTGGACCAAGAAAACCCAAGGTTAAACCTTAGGTTCGAACCCCTACCCACTGGTCATTGTTCACTTCAATAAAAAGGGAGGAAACCCTAAAAAAAATAATGAAACCCTAATCAATTTGAAAGGGGAAAAGAAATGGACAAACTTACTTGAGAAATCTAGAATGAATCTCCCCAAAACACTATTATCTGAAATTAAAAACGGCCAAAACTCAGGGGATGGTCTCACAAGAATTATTAGGTCATTTAGGAATTGGAATGGAGGGAAAAGATTAAGAATAGAAGGAGTTATGAAAGGATCAATTTACCTCTCCGAAATCTGGACGATTTCTGAAATCCAGAAAGTTTCGACTATTTTCGCGACTCTATTGAGCTCCAAATTGTGGTAGGAGGGCATGGGGTCGCGCCGGGGCTTCTTAGTGTCGATAGGGAGGTGAAATCACCGAAATATCCATTTTAATGAATAATATATTAATAAATTAATGAAACAATTTAAAACTAGAAAATGGGCCTTCGGGTTGGCCCAATTCTCAAATAAAAACCAAAATCCCCCATGCTTATGGATTTATAAAGGCCCCAAATTTACATCTGGGGTTAATATATCAGGGGAGAACAATTATGAGTTGGAATGAGTCAAAAATATTAAAAATTGAAAATGTTATAAATGAAACAAAATTTATTTTTAAATCTGGAATTGGGCTCGCAGTTTGGCCCAATTCATGAAAACTCACCTATTCTCAATAAAACCTTTGGAAACCACCAAAACAAATCATGAGTGGAAAATAAATTTAAAATAACCCTAAAATAGGTTACGTACATGACAAAGAATCTCCCAAAAAAACTCCATAGGATTGAATTTACGCAAGAAAAAATACCCTAACATAAATATCATAAAAAGGAAGCGAATCATTATGAATAAAAAAATGTTATCAAAGGATGTTCAAGATCTATTTTAGGTGAAGTAATTAGTGAAAATTTGAGAATTATGGTGTATTTATTGGGAAATATCAACATATATATTTCTTATTTTTCACCAATATAGTTCAAAAAATTATTACAAATATTAAATAAAACATTTTATCACAATTATTGTTGGTTAGATATATGTATTTAAGTGATCATCATGGTTCATTGATGATATTATCAAAATTTTATTATTTTTGGAGACTGTAAGTATATAATATAAAAAATACATTTTATGTTAAATGTATATGTATTGAATAAATTATATTTCCAATAAATAATATTATAAGAAAAATTTAAATTATAATATATTTTTGAAAAGGCCTATGTAATTTTTATAACGATCAGAATGTGTATTACACTACAAAGATTAGTACATTTTAATAAATAAGGATTATCATTTAGGAGTTAAAATTTTAATATAGATACTATTATTATGATAAAATTAATTTTATTTTTAGTCTCATCACATCAAATATATCATATGGTTATTTTATGTTAATTTTCTAACAATGTATATTTTTTATTGAAAAAGTGGAAATTGCTACTTTGCAAAGCACTATTAATTTTTTATATCATTTTTTTGTGATCATGCAAAACAGAATTATGAAAAAAATTATTTATTAAAAATAAATTTAATTAATAAAAATAATTAATTAAAAAATATTAGTATGAGTGTACGAATTTAGATTTTATTTCATAGAAAAAAAATGGAATTTTAAGGAAAGACATATTTTTATATTATGTGCATTAAATAGCTAGTTTGGGAGATTTGGTTCAGTTTGGGAATACACTAGAAATCCAAAAAAGTTTTTCATATCAATACTAATCTATAAAAGTGGTGAAAATTTATTCCACCAGAAATTGGTTGGATTATATTATAAAATAACCTATATTTTATCCCTTAAACCGCCTCTCTTCAAGTATAAATACCGCTTTCCCTTGTCACATTACACATCAATGGAATTGGGCATTATTTAACTCTAAATATAAATTCCAATAGTATCTCCATGGTTTTTATAAGGTTATAAGGATTCCCTCTATAGATTAAATAAGTATTCTCCCAATGTTAGCACTTCATCAATTCTCTTCTTTCAATTTCAAGTTCATTACAATTTTCATGAAATATGTTTAAATTTATTTACATAGAGTTTCATGGTTGTTATTATATTTTGTTATCATCTATTTTATATGTTTAAAATTATATTTTATTTATTCCCTCTAGTTATATACTTTTCCTAAATCATTTTTAAGCTAGAACAAGGGTTCCCAAACCTCATTTACAAATATTTTTTTATTGTTACTAATTATTTTTTTATTTCAATGGAAATTTTTAATATGTATATTTTTTGTCACATCATTACTATGTTATCAATGATATATCACAATTCCTACTCATTATACTATATTTATATTTTTTTTAATGATCATGGTTTCTCATATCTATAAATCCATCATAAAATTATAAAAGAAAAGTGTGTATGGTTTTCCTAGAAATGAAATCCCTATATAAGTACTAATGGTGGATATGGATATGAAATAGTTGTACCTCGGGGTAATAAACATGAAAAGGGTTGTTGGGATTTTACTTGAACATCACCATATGCGTGAAAACTGGCCTTGCTACACACTTGGTTTCACACCCCATAGGGGATTTTATTTTTATAATACACATTGACTTTATGATAAAAAAAAATAAAGGATTTTAACATATAGATTTAATATAACTTTTTCATGAATGTATCCTTGTATAATTATTTTTACCACTCCCCCAGTTATTGTAAAACCTTTTTTAATTTGAACATCTTATTGTTCCTAAAATGATTATTCACCAAGAGAACATCATTAATACATCAAGAGGGTTTCCTTTACATTAGATTTGTAATCAATTAAAAATTTCTCCTTCAGTCTCTGTATAACTAAGGGATTATACCTTTCTTCTACATGCCCATATTTCTATGTATACGTTGTATGCCAAAATTTTGATCTCCATAGAGAATAACCCATAACATCCATTTTATTTCTTTATCATCTACGATTCATAACAAAATATTTTCTTCTAATACATTTCCATGTGAATAAAATCCCACTATTCTTCTAGTTAAAAGGTATTCTCCAGGATACTTCTTAATTGATTGAATATAGAAATTATTGGAAAAGTATATACCCTTTTATATAACCTTTTTAAATAAAGAAATATCTTTATTGATATGTATTTACCTAGTTTGTTTTCAAATTTTTTTGTATATCCATATAATTTTGAATTATTTTATTATTATATGATTATTTTATGTATGTTTTAATTATGTGGAACACGTGATTTAAGACACATGAGTGGTGTTCCTTGATATATGTCTAACTCATTATGTTAATGTTATGAAGCTAAATAAATGGTAGTTATACAATGATATGGTAGATATTATTAGTTAGAGGTAAGTCTTATTAAATATTTGAATTACCTCAATAGGCTATTACCTTATGAAATTTTGATATCCTAAGAGACCAACATGTTTTCTATATATTGTCTATAACCTTTTAATGTTTCCATTGATCATGATTTATATCAATTTGATAAAGATAAATGTATCTTATAAATTTATTTATTATTTCTATATTCTTTTTATTGTTATCAAACAAATTTTATCATTTTTATTTTCTCATATCATGCCTAATTTTGTACCAAAAATATTAATTTATTGTCCATTTTCATTGTTTATCCCTTATTGGTCTTTATAGCACACAATTTTCCTTTGTTTCCCATTTTCCATAGGAGATAATATGAAAGGGATAAAAATTGTGAGATATTAGGATTATAGAATCATTTGGAAATAATTTTTTTTTGTACCAAGTGTTTAGTTTTAAATTTTCTTAGGTCCCAAAGACACTAAATTTTGATCCTGATAGTTTATTGAAATTCATATGATGTATTAAAAAATATGTATATTTTGCACCAAATATGACGGTATGGGTATGATGAATCATATTATGAATATAAATGGATATGATTATGGTTATGAATTAATTAATTAAGATAGTTATGTGTGTGTTTCATGAGTTAAATGAATGTTGGAAGATGTGAAGGCTAAAGGTATGGGTTTTCATCTCAATTTAACTTCATTGAGAAAAATATTATATTTTTTTCATATAATTTAAATTATATAGTGTAAATATTACATAGTTAATATATCATGTCATGAATTATATTTTAGTTATGGTATCAGAAGTCGAATTCAAAACCATCAATTTGAAAGAGTTTTGAATGTATAAATTCCATACTATAATACTTTATTTTTCTTAATTATCATTATTAAAATTATAATACATTTTATGTAAGGACCAGGCCTTAAACATTACATAATATTTAATAAAATGAAAAATTCACATTGAGGATATTTTCAGGTTTATAGTTTCAGAGAATTAGTACATAACTATTAAATCTCAAAATACTATAATGTAGACATTTTTACACAGTTTCCATTTTTTTTCATAAAATAAAAACTCTTGAAAAAAAGGCTTCAGGTGTAGTTCCATGTTTTAGACATCATGAGTTTTCCTTGATCCCATACTTAACCCTATTCATCATTAAGTCATGTGAAAACATTTCAAAATTCGGGATGAGCATAAAAAGATCAGTAAGGGTTATAAAAAAAGAAAGAAAACATTTGTTCATAAATATATAAAAAACATGAACACTTTTACTTACCTCATGAAATCATAAAATTTTATGAATAACACATAGAAATCATAAATCATAAAGCTAACTTGTGGCATCCTTACGATACTTACAATGTAGCTATCACAGCTACATAGGTAGTTACTTTGGAATACCCATCGCAGTAAATTCCTTAAATCTATTAGGAGAAAAATTATTGTTGACATCCATCACGTTACCCAAATCATTGGAGATCTATCTTGGGCTCACCCGCCCTAGGATTATCACGGAACCACCCACCCTAGGTTTATCACGAAACCACCCATATACGTAAATAATGCCCAAGAACCATAACATGATCATAACACATAACATAATCATAAAGGAAAGATAAAATTTCCACATTGAAATAAAAAATATCATTTCAGGATATTGAAATAATAAATCCATTATCAAAATCATTTTAAATAAAAAAATATGTAAAACTAGTATATGGTGTTTATTTTTTCCTTTTAAAAACATTAGGGCTTGTTAAGAAAGCCAAAGATTAAATAATACTCACAGCGGAGGAAAGGTCATTGTCACCACTTATGTTAAAAAAACATTCTTATTTTTCTTTTAGTAATATTATTCATATAGAAATATTCACTTTGAATGAAAGGAAAAGTCAAAGGGGTTTATACACTGTATAAAATAATGCTGTGTATAAAACTAATTATCCCTCAATGAAAGGAGATTGAGACGAAGTCCTTCCCTCTATCTGACTTGACCCGTCCATTCTTTAGTCACCTGAATAATAAACTAACATTAATTTATACTTGCTTAATTTTTTTTTACAAGTTTATAATTCCTTTTATATCACTTATTACCATGTTATAAACATTATAAAATCATTTAAGTTAATAACATTCATTTTGCCGATATTTTGTAATTGAGTCAAAAATGAACACCTTATAATTACATGTTGTACATGTGCTCAATAGTCCATTATATCCAACATGAAATTCATTTTTAGATATCATATATATCATATATATCCAGTATAAATATATATATATTTATTTATAACAGAACATATCTTTTGGAGGTAAGAAATGAATTGCACCGTTCATGGAGACGGCAAGTCGTACGTATGCATGAACTCTACTTTCATTTCTATTTCTTATTATAATGGAATTAAAACATAATGATACATATGTATATTATAATTCCATTATAATTTCATATATAATTTCATATATAATATCATTAACTCTATCATTTATACGTCCCACATATGGCATTAACGAGTCATATCACATTGAGGGGAAGGCAGTCCACACTTCCTCAAATAAAAATATCACGTTTACACATAATGGAAACCATAAATGTATGCTATAAAAAATACAAAAGTATAATGAAAAATTAAAATAATATATATCTTATATAAATATAGTGCCATCTTAATGGACACCATGAGAGGCGGTTGGAAATATTTGAACCATCATTGTTTCGTGAGGCGTTTGTTTTCCATCCCTAGAAACATTATTTTCATCATCCATTAAATATAGGTTTGTATAATTGTAACATCCTAGTATATTTAGGATACTGGTTTAGTTACAAAAGAAGAAATAAAAAGTGTTTAGGTGTTAGAGAAGTAAAATAAAAGAAAACAATTTAAGAGAAACAATTACCTTTAATTTGGGTTACTATATTTGGTTTAATCCAAAGGACTTATCGAAGTGCCTTATACCTAGGTTAAGGATTCTAGAATGAGTATAAGGATGTAGGGAGATTAATTGGGCAGATTTGGGATGAGGCAAAAGGCTTGAGTGGTGTGATAAATTGGTTAGAAGTGGTCTCCTTTTATAAGGGAGAGGAGGGACTCTTTAGGAATGTTTGAAAACATTATTTTGTCATAAACGTATCTTCAGTTTTAAAATGTCCAAATATCATTAAAATTAAAAATAAGATTACTCATATTCAAAATAAAATCATCGAATCAGAATTGGACATGTTTTGGATAATATTTTAATCATTATAATTTTATTTATTTAAATCATTTATTAATGAGGTAAATACTACATCATTATTGTGTCATAAATAAATAAATTTATGTGATGTCTAAAAATTATAAAAAAATGCCATTATGTAGGAACTATTTTTATCTTTCCAATTAATATTTATAGTCTAATATATAATTTATATTAATCTTCTTAATAATTAATTTACTAAAAGATATTTGTTTTTGTCATCTTTGCCTTTACTGTAAGTAAATTAATTTAAATTGTCATTATCAATCCCAAGTGGCTCAAAGAGGTCCCAAAATCGACCCAAAGATGCCCATGGTCGTAAATGACTCAACAAATAAGTTTTGTACAAGTGTTAATGTAATTTTGAATTATTTTAATATTATTTTTACCTTGAATTAACTTATTTACCTTTAACCGCGGTAAATAAAAGTCAAAAGTTACGATTCACAATAATTTTTTTTCATCTTATTGAACCACATTTTACTTACTAATAATAACCATGTATGTAGTATTTTAAAATTTTAATTTATAGAAGTGGTAAAATTTCATTTAAATGAAAATGTTATTTTTTTACCACTACTAATTAGTTTCACTATTCATAAAAATTGATGTTTTTATGATAAATACCAAAAATTCAGCCTCGGATATATTTGATATTCCAAATTAAAAAATGATGTCTATTTTACCTAATTCTAAAAATAGAAGTTCAATTAATTAATTTAAAATTAATTTTCATTGTCAAAAAAATAGCGTGTTTTTAAGAAACAATAACTATCAAAAGATTGACTATTCTTTATGTCCTTTATCAATGTGAAATTAATTATAATGAACAAAATTGGATTAAATTGTAAAAATATATTCTAATTACTCTTTAAAAACAATTAAAAATATAATCATACCATATTAATAAATTAGATTAAAATACAGTTTTGAATTAAAATACAATATTTTCACTATTCATTAAAAAATGAACTTCATCGGAAAAATTACAAATATTTACACAAAGTAAATTTTAATGTACCCAATATAAAGAAGGATTTTATTTGGTCAAATTTAATGTATTAAAAAGACTAAAACTAGATTTAAATTGGGTTCTCCATTAAAAGGTGGTAAATCGACCTTTTAATGTAAATTATGCTTAAAATTAGATTCATTCAAATTTTAAGCCTCTAACTTTTTTTATTGGATAAATGTAAATACATTTAACAAACATGCATAATCATATTATAGTTATTTTTGTATATTCCTGCCAATACTACGGCTAAGTTTTAACTACTATTTAAAATAATAATAATATATTATTAGTGTGAAACGTAAGATTTTAAAGAAACTCATTGTTGTGTATCAGGTACGCTATCGAACATAGCAACCATTTTATAGTAAAATTAATATTTAATTCATAAATATTAAAAAATATGAAAATCTCTTTTTCTTAAATTACCTGGGATGTTACATCCTTCCCCCCTTTTGGGAATTGCGTCCTCATAATTTTTATTCACTTATCAAAATATGTGGGGGTATTTATCCCTCATAGCATTTTCAGATTCCCACATTGACTCTTAAACCATATGGTTTTTCCACAAAACCTTTACTTGGTGAATTACCTTATTATGCAACACTTTCTCTCTTTGATCAAGAATCTGGACTGGTTGTTCTTTATAAGAGAGATTCTCTTCCAACTGAACTACCTCTAGGCTCAAAACATGAGATGGATCTGGCATATACTTTCTCAACATCGAAAAATGAAAAAAATTGTGTACATGGGATAAACATGGAGGTAAAGAAACATTGTATTCAACTGATCCAACTTTCTACAATATTTAATAAGTTCTAATAAACCATAGACTTAACTATCCCTTCTTACCAAAACGCCTCACACTTTTCCATTGAGAATCTTTGAGAAAGACATTATCATCTACCTCAAAAGAAAGATACTTACTTCGGTTATCTTCATTACTTTTTTGGCTAATCTAAGCTGTTCACATGTGATTCTGAATCAACTGAAATTTCTCTACCATATCTTCGACCAATTATGGTCCCATCAGCTTCCTTTCACCTACTTCATACCAAAAGATGGAGTTCGACAATGATTTCCATATAATTCCTCAAATGGAGCCATTTGTACACTAGAATGAAGATTGTTATTATATGAAAATTCATCCAAAAAAAGTTGTTGGTCCCAACTTCCCGGATAATCCATTGAGCAAGCACGTAACATATCCTCAAATGGTTGAATTGTTCGTTCTGATTTCCCATCTGATTGAGGATGAAAAGCTGAACTAAAATTTAATTCAATACTCAATGACATCTGAAGGCCTTTCTAAAAGATAGAAGTAAACCTAGGATCACAATCAAATATAATGGAGGGGGGAACTCCATGCAACTAGACTATCTCTTTAACATAGAATCGGGAATGTTGATATAGAGACAATGTGTCCCGAATTGGAAGGAAATGAGACGATTTAGTCAATCGATAGATAATAACCCAGATTCCATTATTACCTCGAGATGTCTTTGGTAATCCAACAACAAATTCAATTGATATATTTTCCCATTTCCACTCTGGCACAGGTAAAGGCTGAAGAATTCTTTAAGGTAACTACCACACTGCTTTAACCTACTGACAAGTCAAACACTTCACAGTAAAATCAGAAATATCTATTTTCATTCTATCCCACCAGAAATACTTATGAAGATCGTTGTACATCTTAGTACTACCTGGTTGAACTGAAAACGGAGAACTACGAGCTTCACATAACAACTCATTCTTCAACTGTGAATCACTAGGCATACATAATCTATTTCCAAACCTCAAAACACAATCATTATCTATGTTAAAATCATGAAACTTACCCTTATGAACCAACTCTACATTTCTCTGCAACTCACTATCTTCTTTTTGTGCTTTCTTTATTCTATCTGATTCAAATGATTTCACTGAAACCTGAAATGCAACAGAAGAATTTTCTGCAACAAAAATTTCTATTCTGAAGTTTATCAAATCAAAAACTAAAGGATCTTCTTCCAAATGTAAAATGGTCAATGAAAAATTAATTTTTTGACTCAAAGCACCAGCCACTTTATTTTTTTTCCCATATGGTAATGGAGCGTGCAATCATAATCCTTAAATAATTCCAGCCGTCTCCTTTATCTCATGTTCAATTCTTTCTGAGTGAATATATAATTTAAACTTTTGTGATCAGTATATATTTCACATTTTACTCCATATAAATGTTTCCTCCAAATTTTTTAAGAAAAAACAGTAGCAGATAATTCCAAATCATGTGTAGGGTAATTTAACTCATGTGGTTTCAAATGATGAAAAGTATAAGCAATTACATGATCATTCTACATTTGGAAACAACATGATCCTTTCAACGAAGCATCACTATAGATAACAAACTCACCATATCTGGATGGCAGTGCCAAAACTAGAGAATTCACCAATCTCTTTTTCAATTCCTGAAAATAATCATCACGTTCTTTTGTCTAGATGAACTTAACACCGTTTCGATTTAACATAGTCATTAGAATAGATAACCATTGGAAATTTTTCAAAAATCCTCTAGTAATGACATTCCAAACCAAGAAAACTACGAATCTGATTTATATTTGTGGGTCTTGGCCATTCTTTAACAACTTTTGTTTTAGCATGATAAGAAATTATGTCATTTTTTTAAACAATGTTACCAGGGAATAAAGTTTGATGTAACCAAAACTCATACTTGCTGAATTTCACATAATGTGTCATTTTTTTAAGGTTTGAAAGATGACCCTTAAATTACTTTCACGATCCTCTTTACTTGTAGAATAAACCAAAATATCATAAATGATCAAAACCAATAATTTATCCAATAACTCATGGAAAATTCTATTCAAAATATTCATGAATACAATAAGTGCATTGGTTAAACCAAAAGTCATGACTAAAAATTCATAATGTCCATATCTAGTATTAAATACGGTATTCAGAATGTCTTCTTCCTTTAATTTCAACTGATGGTACCCCGACCTCAAATCGATCTTCGAAAAATACTGAGCTCCCTGGAGCTGATCAAGAAAATCATAGATATGAGGCAAAGGATACTTGTTCTTAACAGTGATGTTATTCAATTCTCTATAATCAATGAAAATCTCATTGAACAATCTTTATTTTTAACAAACAAGAGAGGAGCACCCCATGGTGATGTGCTAGATTGAATTAAACCTTTATCTAATGACTATTATAATTGCCTCTTTAACTCCAAAAGTTTAATTTGAGCCATTCGATAAGGGTGTTTTGAAATTGACTTAGCATCAGGAACTAAGTCAATAGTAAATTCAACTTCTCTATTTGGTATGATACCAGGAAAGTCATCTGGAAAAACATCAAGATACTCATTTACCACTGGTACATCATTAATCTGAACAGTTTCTTTATTTTAAACAATATGTACAAGGTAACATTAATTTCCTTCTTTTACTAGTTTCTCTTCTTCCTGATATGTTATCAAAATAAAGGGTTCATTCTTGAGCACAAACTATAATTCTTTAAGAAAAGAAACTTATTTATCTCTACAGTCAATCTTAGCATGATAAACAGAAATCCAATCAATTCCCAACATAACATAAAACCCTACTAGAGGAAAAACAATAAGGTTTGTAGGTAGATTATTTCCAAACACAAGGACATTATTGTTCTTATGTTTTCTTTTTTCCTCAACATTTCCTCCAGGTGTTTTTATCTTATGTTCTGTATTCATATTTTGATATGGAATTCCTAATTTACAAGAAAACTTCTCAGAAATGAAAGAGTGTGTAGACCCTGAATCAAAAAACACATATGCATAATCTAAAAAAAACAGTTTACCTGATACAACTTCATTTGATGGCCCAACATCTGCTAAGGTAGTTTCAAAGGATTTCACCACCACTTTTTGATTATAGTTCCGTTGCTTTCCCTCGGTTGAGTCCTTTTTTGGACACTCATTTGCCTAATGACCCATTTCACAACACATAAAACCTTTTACTGACTGTAAATCATATTTAATCTTACCATTACCTTGATCTTTTTCAGTGCAATTATGAGCCGTATGTCCGATTTTACCACATAGGTAGCACTTACCAAAATTCAAAAGACATTCCCCAGAATGCTTTTTACCACAATTTTCACAAACTCTAAACTTATGTTTCTTACTATAAGACATTTTTGAAGAGTTATTTCCTTAATCCTTCCACCTCGACCTCTTATTGTATTTTTTTGTCAAAGAATACATGATCATTGTCAAACACCATTTCTACCTTATCCGCACAATGACCAAGTATTTCATAACTTTTGAACTCACGAGAGGCTAAATCCCTTCGATACTTTGGATTTAATACTGAGTAAAACTCGTTGATTTTACTATCAATATCTCATCTAAAATTTGGAGCATACCGTGCCAGTCGAGTGAATTTTGCTTCATAATCATCCACTGAGTCATCCTCCTACATCAATTCCAAGAATTGTTTTTCTATCCTAAGATGAACCATCTAGGGAAAATATTTTTCAAGAAATGTACCTTTGAATTCATCCCAATCTAGAGCATCAATCTCTTCACTATCCCTGATATTTTTCACCATCGACCACCACTGATCAGCTTCACCTTTAAAACGGTAAACAACAAGACTATCCTTTTGATGTTCTGAATAACCAATGACATGAAAAACCTTCTCTAGTGATTTAATCAACCCTTCAGGAAGCACATGGTTAGATGATCCTCTGAATGATAGGGGATGTGGCCTCATGAAATTATCCACTACTAACATGTTCCTCTTCAGTTGATCTGGAAGATCTCATGCATGGATACCACCACCATTTATAGCCCGTGTCAACTGTGCCGTCATTGCAACGAACAGTTCAGTTCCAATTCCGAACATCTCAGGTTGCTGATTTGGAAGGTTGTCTTCCTCCTGATGTTGTCCCAACATAGCTACCATGTTTACTCTATGGAAAACCATTATGAACAAAGAAATATCCTAGGTGAAGCAACATAGTAATATGTAAATGCTATATCATTTCAATATTACCATAAATTAATTTATGGACATTTATTTAACAATAACCTAACTCCTAAGGTTATTTTAATTGACCTATGATACCAACTATAAGGACCCGACCTTAAACATTACATAATATTGAATTAAATGAATAATTCACATTGAAGATGTTTTCAGGTTTAGAGTTTTATAGAATTAGGATATAACTATTACATCTCAAAATATTACAATATAGACACTTCTACACAGTTTCCATTTTTTCATAAAATAAAAACTCTTGAAAAAAAGGAGTCATGTCTAGTTCCATGTTTTAGATAGCATGACTTTATTTTAATCCCATCCTTGACCCTATTAATCTTTATGTCTTGTGAAAACATTTCAAAACTTGGGATGAACATAAAATGTTCAGTAAGGGTTATAAAACAATGAAAGAAAACATTTATTCATAAATACATAAGAATCCTGAACACTTTTACTTACCCCATGAAATCATATGATTTTATGAATGACACATAGAAATCATAAATCCTAAAGGTAACTTGTGGCATCCATACCCTACTTATAATGTAGCTATCACAGCTACATAGGGAGTTTTTTTGGAATAACCATCAGAGTATATTCCCTAAATCTCTTAGCAGAAACATTCACGTTTACCTCTGTCATGTTACCTAAAGAATTGGAGAGATATCTCTGTCTAAACCAACCTAGGTTTATCACGGAACCTCCCATATACGTAAATAATTCCATGAACCATAACATGATCATAACACATAACATAAGCATAAATAAAATATTACATTTCCACAATGCAATAAAAAAATATCAATTCTATATATTGAAATAATAAATCCATTTTCAAAATCATTTTTGATACCAAAATACGTAAAAAGAGTATATGGTTTTTATTTTTTTCATTTTAAAAACATTATCGCATGTTAAGGAAGCCAAAGATCAAATAATACTCGCGGCAGCGGATTGGTCGTTGTCACCGCTTATGTTAAATAAAACCTTCCGTTTTGTCTTTTAGTAAAATGATTCATATAAATGGATTCCTTTTTAATGAAATTAAAAGTCAATGGGGTTTATAACACGTATAAAAATATGTTTTGTATAAAACTAAATATGCCTCAATGAAAGGAGATTGAGGCGAAGTCCCTTACCTCATGTCCGACTTGACCCATTCGTTCTTTAATCTCCTGAATAATAAACTAAAGTTAATTTATACTTTATTAATAACCTTTTAAACGTTTATTATTCCTTTTATATCACTTATTACCTTGTTTTGAACATTATGTAATCATTTATGTTAATAATGTTCATTTTGTCGATATTTGGTACTTGAGATAGAAAAGAATGCCTTATAATTACAAGTTGTCCGTGTGATCAATATTCCACTATATCCAGAATGACATTAATTATTTAGATAAGATATATATCGTATATATCTAGTATATATATATATATATGTTTATAATAGTACATATCATTTAGAGGTAATAAATGAAATGCACCGTTCATGGAGACAGTAAGCCGTATGTACGCATGAACACAACTTTCATTTCTATTTATTATTTTAATAGAATTAAAATATAATTATACATAGGTATATTTTAATTCTAGTATAATTTCGTATATAATATCATTATCTCCATCCTTTATACGTCTCACATATGGCACTAACGAGTCATATCACTTTGAGGGGGCAGTAGTCCACACTTCCTCAAATGAAATTATCACGTTTACACATAATAGAAACCATAAAGGTATGATATAAAAAATACAGAATCATAATGTAAACATAAAAATTATATATATCATATATAAATAAAGTTCCATATTAATGGCCACCGTGTGAGGCGGTTTGAGATATTTGAATAATCATCATTTCGTGAGGCATTAGTTTTCCATCCATAGAAACATTATGTTTTTCATCCATTAGATGGAGGTGTGTGTAAGTGTAGTTAAATTCCTTATCATAAAATCATCCTAGTATATTAAGGATACTGGTGTTGTTACAAAATAATAGAATCAAAACAGTTTATGATTTGGAGAAGTAAAATAAAAGAAAACAATTTAAGAGAAACTGTTACCTTTAATTTGGGTAACTCCCTTTGGATTTATCCAAAGAACTTCTTGAAGCACCTTCGGCCTAATGTATGGCTTCTAAGAAGAGTAGAGGGATGTAGGGAGATTAATTGGGTAGAGTTGGGATTAGCCAAAATACTTGAGAGGTGTGAGGAATTGGTTAGAAGTGGTCTCCTTTTTTAAGTGAGAAGAGGGGATCTTTAGGAAAGTGTGAAAACATTATTTTATTATAAACATGTATTCGGTTTCAAAAGGTCCAAAAATAATTAAAGTTGAAGATAATATGACTAATATTCAAAATAAAATCTTCCAATCAGAATTGGACATGTTTTGGATTATATTTTAATCATTATAATCATATTTATTTAAATCATTTATAACTGATGTAAATACTACATCATTATTGTTTCATGAATAATTTAATTTATGTGATGTCTAAAAATTATTAAAAAATACAATGATGCAGGAAATAATTATATATTTCCAATGAATATTTATAGTTGAAAATATAATTTATATTACCCATTTTAAAAATTAATTTACTAAAATATATTTGTTTTTGTCATATTTGCCTTTACTTTAAGTTAATTAATCTAAATTTTCATTATCTCTCCCATGTGGCTCAATGGGGTCATAAAATCGACCCAAAGATGCTCATGGTCATAAATGAATCAACCAATATGTTTTGGACAAGTGTTAAGGTAATTTTGAATTATTATAATAATATTTTTACATTGAATTAACCTATTTACCTTTAACCACGACAAATAAAAGTCAAATGTTACTATTCACCAAAAATTATTTTCATCTTATTGAACCACATTTTACTTACTAATAATAACAATTTATGTCAGATTTTAGAAATTAAATTCACATAAGTGGTAAATTTTAATTTAAATGAAAAATTCAGTTTTTTAACAACTACTAAGTGGTTTCACTATTCATCAAAAATTGATGTTTTTTTAGAAAAATACTAAAAATTCAGCCTACGATATATTTGATATTCTGAATTCAAAAATGATGTCTATTTTACCAGATTATAAACATAGAAGTGGCATTAATTAATTTAAAATTAAATTATGTTGTTAAAACAAATATCATGTTTTTAAGAAACAACAACTATCAAAAGATTGGAACTTCATTATGTCCAATTTCTAAGTGAAATTAATTATAATGACAAAAATTGGATTAATTGGTAAAAATATATTCTAATTAAACTTTAAAACCAATTAAAAAGATATTATATCCATATAAATACATTAGATTAAAATTCAATTTTGAATTAAAATACAATATTTTCACTATTTATTAAAAATTGAACTTTATCAGAAAAATTAGAAAAATTTAAACAAAGTAAATTTTGATATCCCCATTATAAAGAAGGATTTTATTTGGTCAATTTGAATGTTTGAAGGAGACCAAACGATATTTAAAGATGGTTATCCATTAAAAGTCGGTAAATCGACCTTTTAATGTAAATTATGCTTAAAATTAGATTCATTCACATTTTATGCCTCTAAATTTTTTTATTGGTTAAATGTAAATACATTTAACAAACATGTATAATCATATTATAGTTATTTTTTTAATACCCTCAAATACAACATCTTGGAGTTAACTACCATTTAAAATAATAATATTATATTATTAGTGTGCAACATAAGATTTCAAAGAAACCTAGTTGTTGCATATCAGGTACACTATCGAACATAGAAACCCTTTTATAGAAAAATTAATATTTAATTCCCAACTATTAATAAATATGAAAATATCTTATTCTTCATTTATATGAGATGTTACATTTTATTCACCATGTTTCCTTGGTATGGCGATATATTTTTCATTATCCTAGATTAATTCATTTCCTAGTATTTTATGGTATTTACTATCTAAATAATTTTTCCTTATTCATGTAGTTAGTTATTCATTTATTTTGAATGTAGTACTTATTTTTGGTAACACTATTCTCATTCATTAAGTTACAATAATTATTTTAACATTATTCATATATTTTGGGTACATTCTATCCTTTTATTATATTATGTTTCATTCCATAAATTTTGGATATACATTCTTACCATAAAAATCCATTCAAAATTATTTCTCACTTCTTGAGAAAAAAATTATTAAAACAATCCAATTCATTTCTTTGGATGATTTTGGACCATGTAATTCCAGTATTAATATAGCCATATAACCATTCCTATAAATGGTGTAAACATCACATTTTACCAAAATTAGATTGGATTATGTTCACCTATAAAGTATCATATTATATTGAGATGGGAAAAGTATTATCTTTAATATGTGAATTATTATTGGAAATTTGAGTATATATTTTCATTCAATCCACCTTATTCCCCCAATGGTTTATGATCAAATTATCCATTCTATCAACAAGGGTAAATGTATTAAAATTGAGTACATGTTTTTATATAGATTTTTATTGTCAGGATTTATTATATATTGTTTATACTTTTTCTATTATGTTTAATGTATTGGGCTTAAACACAAGATGGATTAGGAACAACAATATATACAACCTTTATGTATAGTAATGTCTAATGAGGAAAAACATTTTCGGTTTTGGGGTATTCCTATTCCCATAATAGGGTATTTTATTAAAAAAATACCTTGCTAGTATGATGTCTTGCCTAAAGTATTGATGAAAAGTAATGTGTCTTGGTTGAAGGTGTTTATATAATGTTTTTGATTTTTATAATTATGGATTACATCAATATTGGTAATATCCATGTTTTAATTTCATTGTAATGGACATAACATTATCCCAGTTTCAAGTTGATTATATCTTCATTTTTACCTATCCTTTAAAAATATTTATGTCATGTTTAAGCTAATATTTTTTCTATGATATGTTTCCCTTTATAAGCATTTGATATTAACCAAAATATATTTTATTATTTTCATTAGTTATGGAGAGAAGTATGGTAGTTTTAAATTTTGTAATATTGTCATTTGTGATATATTTTGTTAGATATATTGAGTGCTTTTAATGAATTAATTAGTTTTTCTTACAATGTATAAATTTTCCATTTCATACAATGACCATGGGATTAACAGTTTCTGTTGCATCCTAATTCTCTAAATTAATACACATGAAAACATCTTTCTAATATAAAGGATGCAATGCTCATTTTTATTTAGTTCTTAAGGATTGTTATATCTAGTCTTTTACCGATCATGTAACGAAATTAATTTAACTCATGTGTTTTTGAGAATTAGATCTTGTATTGGGGGTGTAAGGAGTCAAATTTAGTATAAAGAGAATCGTTTAGATAACTTTGTCAATTGGTTTGTTTAATGTGTATATTGCACAGATTTAGATGTTAATATTTATCACACATTCAAAGGTATAAATAGCCATTCATAACAGTATATTATTTTATTCCTAGGTAAAAATTCATAATCTATATGGGTATTAGGGTTAGATAACCTTGTTAAGAACTTATTATTAGGTCTGTGTATTGGATAAAATGATTATGTTTTAGAAAAATAGATATTATGTGGTTTTCGTAGTAATACATACATTTTTGGGTAGTGTAAATTAAATGATGCTATGGAACAAATGCAATTATGATTAATAACCCAAAAAAATGAAATGTTTTGACATAACATAATAATAATTTTGAGGCATGAAGAGTGGGCCTATGATTGAAATCCATCTAATACACTATTATGGGATATAATTTAATTAAAGAAATTATATTTATAAAGCATTACGTAGGATTAAAGAATGATGTTAACAAAATTGGTTAGAAAACCTAATGAAAAAATGACCACAAATAACCATGGATTGAACAAGGGTAGTCATATGATGATTCCAAAGTGTCCTATGTAAAACAAAATTATAATAGAATACATATTTGGTTATATTTTTTCATGTATATGTTTATCCAATTTTCATACCCATTTTTGATTTAGTATTTGGTTGAAACTGGATCATAAAATTAAAGTTGATAACAGAATGTACCTAGAGACAACTATGTCTCATAACCAAATAAGGGATCATACATAAATGGTAATGAATAATAGAATATCCCTATTTTAATGGAATAGGTGAGTTTCGTAGTCTTAATAATATTATTGTGAATTCTATAATCTTGAAACTCATAGATATCTTGATGAGTTATATTAATAAATGATATTATAGTATAATAAAATTTTGATGAGGATTATATGAAGCATTTACGAATTATTCATTAGTAGTTTTATTTAAAGGGTATTATGATATATAAAAAATCTTATGAATAAACATTAAAAGTTATTTTTTCAATGTTATCTTTTTAGGAATAACTATTTGAGAACATAGAATTAACGTACAGATAACCCGTACATTTAATATAACCATGGTATTGAAATAATAATGGGTAGTTGATGATGAATAATTATGTTACATAATAATTGGTAACCTTGGTATGGATAATTTATAGAATATGACTTGGATATTTTCATCTCTTTTTGGGTACATGATATATAATTACTAGTGTGTGACTTTTTAAACAAATAGTTAATTTCATTTTAGTGTTAAAAATTGTTTTATTTCATAGGGGGAAAATGCAATTTCATTATGGTTTAATTTCTTTGAGATTAAAATATATATTTTGAGCAGACCATCCAGGTCTTGGGGGACATGTTGTGGGCTTGCATGTTGGATTTGGGCTATAGTTGGTAGGATAACCGACACCTGGTTGTGTTTTCGTACAAAATCGATACTTTTCTACAATTGTTATTGCCCCATTAATGGATTTTTTGGTGACCCTACAGTTCACTTGTTTATTGGAATGATCAATGTGAGTCATCACTCATGGGACCATAGTTGGTGAAAGCTAAAACAGAAAAGGTATAGATCATCTAGTAGTGGATGAAGACTGTACATAACCCTAAGAAGTCTTATGCTGCTATTTGAGAAAGACCATTGGTGTTCAGGGAACGAGAGCATGTGTTCTTATAGGTTTCACATCGACTTGGTTTATAGACATTTTTCAAAGGTGACAATCTATCTCTATGTTTTTTTGGTCCTTTGTAGATTATGTGTAGAGATGGGGAGGTGTTTTACCACTTAGCTCTACCACCGCAGTTGGACTGGGATAAGACGTCTTCCACATAATGCATCTGAGGAGGTAGGAACATGACCCATAACACATTATCTATTTGGGTGAGATGGACATTAAGGATATAGAAACCATTGTTTAGTACCCAATATAGATCGATGATCATCAGAAAAGGATTCATTTTGGGTGATCAATTCCAAGGGTGTGTGTTAGGTGGTGCACAAGAATATTTAGTAGTGCACATGGGAGTAAGAGGCACAAATTCATACTCAGTACAAGCATATGTTTGAGTAGTGCTTGTTTTCACATTTTGGGGATGCAAATCCATAATGTGGGGAGAATGTAAAGTCTCATATTTTTTGTGTATTATTTTTGAAAATTATATATATTACTCTCAAGACCATGCATCGAGACAGGGTGCGATTCTGAGGCCTAGTTTGCCTAGAATAAATCTTTGAAATATATTAAATATATTAAATATAATGTGTGGGAAATGTGCATGAAAAATAGGAATAAAATCTAAATGTGTACCTAACATTGAAATATGAGGGAACCGTTGAGTTCATAATGGTGGTTTTACCATAGTGGTGACTTACAATTCCTCGTCTTGGTCCTTTTGTGAAAAATTTCTCATGGAAATTAAAATGAATAAACATATTTTAATAAAATTATATATATATATATATGTTTCATTAATGTAGAGGTAATTATATCATTAAATAGATACTTATTTTAGAATTCAAGGGTTATCTCCATAACCTAGGAATCTATGGAAGATTGTTGGAGTGATAAAGCTTTGGAGATTTCTCTTAGGTGAATGTTGATGAATCAAGATCATTAATCAAGTCATTGCACCAACAGAGTCTCTGGACCATCTCAACGATGAAAACACGGTAGTAATTTTTCAAAATTAAATAAAACTCCAGGTAGGATGGTTTTTTATATATATTCATTACCGTTCTTCAATTCTGTGATGACCATTAATCAATTGATGAATGGATTGATTTTCAGATATATCACATTGTGGGACGAGATTTATTTTGCGGGGATTTAATGGGAGAATTACTTTTGATTAAGTTTTTTATGGATTAAGTTGTAGTTATAATGGAAATTAATCAAGATCAACATGAAAATTGATCACAGTTAGTACCTCTTGATTTATTGTGCTTTTCTCCCTCAATTCTATAATTGCACAAGGGCATTCGTTGTTGGCCCATGGTTCTACATTTCACAATAAATTAATCAGTTCCCAATTTTTTCTTAGAGGAATGATTTGATATCATATATTTGGGATCAAAAAGACACAATACAGGTATAAAAAATGATACAGAACATTTTGGACAATAGATAATCCCCTAATTCAAGCTATTTGGAGATCTTCAGAACATAATGAATAATGACAATTAAATATGTTTTGCAAGCAGATATGATGATGATGCATGTTTTTTGATGAATAAGAGACTTTTCAAATACTGGATCTTCAATTTCATGAAGAATCAACCATCGTATTCATTTCCAGAGGAGATATATTGAACATCAAGGAAGAATCTAAGATTCTGGAAAATCTTGTAGAATATGGCATGTAATTCAAGGTTACACGATGTGTGGTCCCCCTAGAAGTGATAAAAGGGTTTGGAAAAAGTTATGGATGACAAGGAGTGTGTCCCCTATCATACGACACGTGAGGCACCCTTGTTGACAACGCATATACTCTGGAGAGTATATGGACACATGCAAAAATATACAGCTAGATGACATGTTTTTTTTAAAAGGTTGGGGTCGAAGCCTCAATTTATTATTAAAGTAATGACCTCTTTAGAATGGGTAGAGGGTGACCCATTACATAGCCCTAAGGCCCCAGAACAAGTGTTCTGCATACAGGGCTATAAAGCCCATTTTTGGCCTAAAGGACCCCTCGGTGAATAGTACTACTACAGTGCCAGCGCAGCTACATTACCTGCTACAGTACCGACACCGCTACAGTCCCTCTACCGCTACAGTTCTGCTGCTACTACGGTCTTCCATTGCTACAGTACTGCTATAGTGATGCTACAGTACCCTGCTACAGTACTTGGGAAATCTCCCCTGCCCGGATTTGATCCTAGGTCTTTTGGATGCCAAGCAAGAGCTGAACAACTAGGGTACATGCTCGTTGGAAACAGCTAGACGGCATGTTGTGTAATTATAAAAGGACATAACATAACATAGACTAGCTGATATAGGGACATAGATTTGTTAAACATACATAGTCAAGAATCATGGGAAAGATAATATGTGCCTCTACATGCCATTTAAATCCATCTTCACTACTTGTATATGGTGACTACCTATTACGTGAGACTCTTCCACACTGACATGACCTAGTATAGCTGGACACATTGTGTACGCCTTGGGACATGCCATGTAGTACTTTTAAGATTACTTAAGTCTCTTTTTTTCTCATTTTAGACTAGTATAGGTTGATTTAATTTCCTTGATACTTTTTCTATGAGGTTACAATGTGTCATTACATTCACATTAATAGATTTTGATCCCCAATAGAGTTCAAGTCTCATATAGAGTTGTGGTGTCCCTCTGTGAGATTAGAGTGTGATACTCTATCATCCCGGGTTGGGGTTTATGGAATCATTATGACTTCCATGAGTTGGGTGTTGATACTCAATCTAGAAGGCTATATCAATAGGGTTTGTGGAATCCTTGACATATGATCCCCTATATAGTGGGTTGATCCAGACAGGGTTTGTGGTGTCCCCCAGTAGCTCTAGGCACTACCCCTATCTATGAATCATCGTCCCATTAAACAAGTGAGCTTCCTTGGGCAGGGCCCAATGACCCAGACCTCTTCACTATGTTTCTCATAGGGTAGAATGAATTATTGAGTGGGTTTTCCTAGAACAATCATTTCATCAAATATAATCCTATGGATTACAGTTGGTTATGGCCGCCTTTTGGCATTCTATATTTTTATTGTATATATGGGTTCTTCTTTGTTTCAATGTAAATTGATTTTCATATCTTGTAGTGATTGACATGAAAATACTAGGTACTTTGTGTTAATCATTTTCAGGGTGTCGTACAGAGTAAAGCTATTCCACCAATTCATTGGATTTTCCAACATGTTCCATGTATTATGAAGACAATGACAGTTTCAATTGTGTCCTTGGATAACCGGAAGTCGGTGGATCATAGCTAGATCTTTCCATATCAAGGTGTTTTTTGGGATCTTTCACTTGACTTATTCCTCACAATTAGAGCAAGTTATACTCTTTATAATTTTTTTGGTCTTGTATTTGGTACTATTTTCCCCATTCAGTACTTTATTATCATACTCTATTGTGAGGTTTTAGATTTATACATACATTTTTCTAGTTTATTTAAATTTCCTCAGTGTTTGGGATTAGAGATGTGTGATTGTGTACATCTATATTAGGATAATGCCTCCAATTTGTGGGATTTTCCTACTCAGTATTGGTCACCTTCCCCTAGCTTATTGGAAGAGGGCATCAGGTAGTCATGACATGGGCCCTCTAGGATGGGTCAGGACACTCTCAATCATTAGGTCTATATTTAATAAATATTTATATTAAACATCATGTAATAATATATGTAAATGTTTTGGATCTCTATAAATATAATTCTAAGAAAGAGATGATTCTTACCATTTCTAAGTATATTAAGAACTATCTTATGTAAATCCAAATACATTAGATATCTTATTTTACTCATCATGGAAAATCATTAATGGTCTTTCTAACTCAGAGCATCACCCACATTATTTTTCTTCCCTATGTGGAGAAGTATTATGAAGTGAAAATCCTTAATCTAATACAACCCTCTCCTTTGGAACATATTCAAATCTCTATGTATGAATATATAATTTATGATTTTATGATAATTATATATATCATACCACTCACTATATTGTTAACACCACCATATTTTCAATGAAAAAATTAATACATTCACCTCCATATCCTGTGTATGGTAGTTTTTCTAATGCATTTAAATTTTGAGTGAGGTGTATGATATCACAATATCATTATACAGGAAGAAGTATTCCAATAATTTCATTTAAAAATCAATGAATATCAAAAAACCTTCTCTGACATAGCTTAGTGTAAGCACTAGAGTGCTAAAAAACCTTTTTTCACCACAATGGAATTTTACTCATATTCTTCTATCTAAATGAACTTGGATCTCTAGTGGGTAAACTATGTAATTGGATTAGATATCCATGATACATACCTAAAAAAGAACCAATAGTGTAAAACAAAACCAAAAAAACTATATATTTTGGTTTCCATGATTGTTCTGGGATACCAGTCAACAACTTTCATCTTTGAATGATCAACTAATATACCCTCACATGAGATTATATGACCAAAGAATGAAAATTTCTCAAAAACAATTATCGTTTTGTAAATTTTACATACAAAAACTCCTTCCACTGGGTGTTTTGTATAATACTAAAATGTTATTAATTTTCATTTGTTCTATTTGTATATATAAGAATATTGACAACAAAAACTACAATAAATTGATCAAGGTAACATATGAAGAAATTATTCCTTAAATTCCTAAAGATAGAAGTAAAATTGATAAGTTCAAATGGAATCACTATAAATCCATATCAACCATACCTCATACAAAATCCTATACTTGGTATATCCTCCTTATTGACTCTCAATAAATTAAATATTTATTAAACACAAATATTGTATAACTATTGAGTACCCCATAATTAATTAAATAGATCATCGATAGAGGGTAAATGATAATTTTTATTCATTGTGAAATTGTTAGGTTCTAATAATCTATTAAAAGATACACTAACCCATATTTATTCTTATAAAAACAGTAAATACAACCCATGGTTATTCAATAGGGTATATTAATAACTTATCAAGATTCTATTCTATTTTCTTCTTTAATTCATTCATCTGAATTGGAAAAATTATAGATAGAGTATTTAAAATTAGTGCCAAACTAGGTATGAGTTCTATTTAATATTTAACATCGTCATTCATGGGTAGACTAGTTAATTATTCATTAAATAAATGAACATAACCCCAAAAAAATCATTTATTTTATGATGAGTTTCTCCACAACTATTGAAAATAAATATATATAACGAATAGAAAGTAATAACCATACAATGGAATTATCTTATATTGGAATTTTGTATTCATCCTCACATAGAAAGGTATTCATAGTTTGGTTCATAATATATGTCCATAAGAATTGATAAAACCTCTATATATAGAGAGATCTAATCTATTCTAAGAACCATAATAAATTCCACAAGATAAAAAACTACAAGATTTGATAAAATCACATTACATAAACTTTTATTGGTGAGGAACAATAGTTTTGAGATGAAATCAAAATTCCATTGACTGTTTTTGTGTATAACTTAACAACTTATCATTCAAGTGGTGACATTTTACAACAAAAAAATTTGAGTTATTGAATTTTAGTTACATTTAGAATCAAATAAAATATTTATTGTTTTAGAGATATGATATGTTTGTCTTTCAAAAATTATTTCTCATGTCCCACTATAGCTATATTGATTGCATGGTATTTCAATTTATCATTGGGAATAATAGTTTCATAATAGAAATTTTCATCATTAATTCTTAAATCCATGAAATTTTTACAAAAAAATATGTAGACTATGAAATTATAACATTTGAGTGTTGGTGGAACATTTAGTTGAGGGTTTTCTACATTCCATTCAATGACTTGACCATTCACATCAAATTTACAAAAAAAAATTTGATGGTCTTATTCTCCTATAATATCACATTTACCAGACCCTATATGGTTTTTCCATTGTGATGACTTCAAAACTCCTGACATGAAGGGATATTTGTTTTTACTCTTCAATGGGTTTTATTATTATAATTTCCTCAAAATTCGATCTCTCTAATTTTTTCCTAAAACCAAAAGAACATTAATGTTAAATAGTTCCCATTTCCATATTGGGAGAAAATATATTGATTTCATCATTGACATTAAATTATACTATAGCTAGTTGATTTTGGACACTTGGTCTCAAGACACTAAAGAATTAATCAACTATTCTTTTAGGATCGATGATGAAAATAGAAGCACACCCTAAATATCTATTGAAATTTTACTTATATGTACTAATTGATTTGTAAAAATTATGATTTAGTTAATGGAATTATATTTCTATTTTCATGTGATGAGATTTGGGAAAATAATTTCTACAAAGTACCTTCTTAAACATAATCAATTTCCTAGAGTCAATTTCCTATTCTTGGCTCATATTCATGATGAGAGTACCCCATTGATTTGGTTCACAAAAAAATTATATAATTCCAGTATAAACTTCTCATATTTAAAAAATTGGTGAATGGAAAAGATATCTTTAGTGAAACTGATCAACCTATCATCAATTATTGGATCATAGGAACAATTAAAGAAGGTGTAAATTTTTGTATTAAAGTCTCAGTAGTGAGTTGTTCCATCCTCTTTCAATTTGAATGATTGTAATAACTCATGTAAAAATTCATATATTAAGGATCTTTGGTGACCATAACTATAATATTTTACATCGTAGATTCCTTTTCTTTTTTTATCATGAGGAAGATCATTTCATTTCATGTCACATTTCACATTAGCACAATTTTTTCTATGAATTTCTATTGATTAAAATACAAAAGTATTGTGTGAACAATAGTGATAATAGGGACTAGTCATGTTTTCAAGAAATAAATTTAATAGCGTGTATAAATCATGAAACCATAATTTAAATATATGACATCTTAAGTTTAACCTATGATATTTATGACCATCATATAATTAAATTCTTTTTATTTTTTATAATGAAAATGCGAATGGATCTAAGTATATACCCAATGATAGTCTAAGAATGTGTGATGTCATTGTCCCAATAACTCATCTTTCATGGTGATGATCAAGTTAATACCAAATCCACCCACATTAGATTGGTTATCCCTTGAAGATTATATATTATATCAGCATATACATTACATTATCTATTGGGTATGTATCTCATAAAAAACAAATAATCTCCAAATTACCAAAGACTTATGATGTTATCATATACTTGGTCTTATCCACAGGGTTTCAAAGACATTATCTAATTATAATCTCCAAAAATATAATTAGTCCCTACTTTGATACTAGATTCTATCACTAAATATTTTGATATATATATATATTACATCACTTTATATGAATAATCAATATGTATCACAATAATTAGAACCCCAATAATATAAAATATAAGGGCCATTGGAATTGGACACATAATATTATTATTTAATGAAATATATTCAATATATCCCTTATTGTTATTCTTATATAGTACACTTATTCGATTTAACTGTCTTAAAACCATTATTCATAACCATTAAAAAAACATAATAAAGGGTATGTTCAGATACATAGTAAGGGTAAACATTATAGATATAAATCAATGACTATAAGAGAGAATAAGATAAGTATAAGGATATATGAATAAGATCATAACATACAATAATTATACTATATCATTCTATTATAAATAACTATATATCATGGAAAAAAGATTTTTTATTAAAAATATATATACATTATAATTTTTTGGTATAAAAAATAATCAATAATGATCCATGAGATCATATCATAAACAAAACATATATGTTTATGTAATAAATATAAGAATATAAAATCAATTCCTTAGCCAAGCTTCACTCCAAAGACTATGATTGTGGATAAATTCCCATAATTGAAATGGTAACCTTGTCATTTAAAATTTTCCCTTAGGTATAACATTCATATAGAAAACTCCATAAACTCTTAAGAGATTATTAACTTCATTATATATTAGGAGATTCTAAACTATATCATCAGCATCCAATGGAATAAAGGGATATATAGTTATATTTTCACCCATCACATCATGGAAAATATACATATGTGTACCATAAGAAAATAAAGCATTCATCATAACATCATTCCATACACTGTTTTTGGGAATAAATTTTCAAAAAAAAAATTAAAAATTTATCATAGTATATCCCATGGAAAAAAATAGTTTCACAAAGGTTTTATCTAGCTTAGTGAACTCAATGGAATGAAATGAGTTCCATAGAATCATCCATAAATTAGCAGTATCATACAACATAAAGTGAAATATTTTGCATGTTATCATAATATTATATTCCTAGATAAGATTTAAAATTCATAAATTATGTTTACATAGATGAAAAATACATATAAAAAACCATTTGAACCATCCTTTGAAAACATGAGAAAATATCCTTATATTTTGAAAACAATTTATGGAAAAAATTTATAGAATATTCATAAAATAATCTTATTCTAAAATAACTATTGAAAAATTTCAATTGACCTCAAAACAAAGGATTTTCAGGATCAAATGAAAATCTATACATGCATTATATGTAAAAATAAAACTTTTATTTCAAGATTTTGTAGAAAGAAAAAAAATTTGTTTAGAAAACATTTAAAAGTTTCCATTTTAAAAACATGTCAAAAATAATATTTTATGATAATAAAACTTTTAAAACATTTCGTGTATATTTATGTACTTTAATAGAAATTTATTTATCATTACATATGTGGATGAAATTTTTCATTGGCTAAAGAGGAAAAATTGTATGCTTTTCTATAAAATTATTTTTATTTTCATTTTAAGTACTAATGAGATGACAATGTCTGTAATAAATAAATAATTTATAAAAAATTATAGGATAAAATATAAATATGGAATTTAATAGATAATATCCATATAATTTCCCTGAATCAAAATTTAGTATAAACAATCTCGAAAGAAATAAGATTGTAACATAAACCACTTACCTCAACTATTATATTTATTTATATGGGTTAAAATCTCTTATATAAAAAATATATTTTAATTATAATATATTCTAGAACCATATTCATACATGAAATTCTATTAATAATTCGTTAATATTTTTAATTTTTAATTTTATTTACAATCTATTTATTAAAAAATATATTTGGGTGAAAATTACTTCGTTTTCCTAGAAGGTATCAATTCACTTATTCAAGAACATGGATATTTTTATTGGATACATCATTTAAAAAATAATAATCCAGAAATATTTATTTAATTTTTTAATTAAATTTTTTATCACCATTAATATAAACTTGTTATGAAAAATGAATTGCATCACTTAGTGTTAACATGAGTCTGTATATAGATAAAAGTGATTTTTCACATTTTGATGGAGGAAATGAAAGAAGGGTAAATTTTAATTCACTATTAAAAATAATTAATATATAATAAATATCAAATAGAAACACTAAATCCATCATATTAACCATACAAGAAATATGGAGTGGGAAAATGAATCATATCGTTATGTGGAGGAGGCAGTCCAAACGTTAGCAGGAGGGGTACGTTCAATTTCCATTTGATGGAAATGAGGTGGAAAATGGTTAATAAACAATAATATTAAAAGAAGAAAATATTTATTATAAAAAATTAATTATTTTTAATTGATAATATATATATATATATGAGGTATAATATGAATTAAAATTTAATTTACTCCATAGGAAGTTATATATCTTCATTGAGAAAAATCCTTCAAATTACACATTTATACATTACAGGATCATAATATGACTAACCAGAGAACTATATGATTTATTTAGTTATTTTAGGAATGTATTTGGGTATAAAGTTTTTGATTTAAATTCACATAAATTATCAAAAAAAAGTGTATAAGTTGAATCCTTTTATAATAGAATGAGAGGGCAGACTTGGTATGCTTCAAAAGAAAATATATTAATGTCATAGTAATGTGAAATAAATAGATAATTCCCAATAATAAATATTCATAAGTGTAATGATTAATTAAATTCAAACAATAAAACTAAATATTATTTTTCTGATATTTTAAACGGTATCTATTTGGATAACACCCCAGAGTAAACCATTTTTATCCCTACCCTTCATAAAAACTCAATTGTTTATACTATTCAATATGAAAAAATTAAGTTATTTTATGAAATAATTTTAAAAATTTATTTTAAGATTATATAATTCCTATAAAAATATTCAATTTCAATAATTGGTTAAGATTTATTTTTAAATAATCATTCAAAACACATCAAAAAATATTTCTCGATTTTTTAAAGCATATAACTAGATTTATTCTTACTCAATGTTGAGTTAAAACCACTAGATGAATGATAAAACATTTTATAGATTATTTAATCTATAAAGTTAATGGAATTAAATTATTAATTTATATTAATCTAATTTAATAATCTAAAAAATAATAATATATAAAATGACTACTTATCAAAAAAGAATATTTATTTAACTTCAAATTCATTTATATTCAACTTATATCCAGTGAATTAATTTTTTAAATATTAAAAAATTTATTATGATATTTTTTAGTATTAGCCATTCCCCAAATCCAATGACTATGTGATAATTTTAATTTAAACTGAGTGTTGAATATAAATATAATTTTCTAGGAAATTAAGTTTACTTAATGGTATGTATATCATAAAATTTTACTATGTTATATTTATTGTATTAATTATATTAGTGTAAATTATATATGTGGACCATATAGAGTTTGAGATATCTATAGATCCATTTGTAACAACATCAAACAACGTCTTATATTGATCATATAAAACTATACATGCATGTGTAATAACTAGATTGTTTAGGGAAAATGTTTTTGATGGAATACATTTTTACACTCTTACCTTTCTTTTTATACCTAATAATAGAGTATATTTCTTTTACCATGATCTATATAAGGGATATGGACCTACCTCAAGAGATAATAAAGTAATGGGGATTACGTTGGTTCTATTAAATAGGATTAGGTGAGTCATAAAGACCAATTTCATATATTACTATAATATTTTGGTGTTTTGGACCACTCTATACATGATTGAACCATAGAAGGTATTTTTTTTTCTATAAGACATATATGTAATTATATTATCCCACATTGTTATAAAATGATGATTACTATATATTTGGGGTCATCTGTTAGCAGTAATATAAAAATTTCTATTTAAGTTATAGCTGATTCTTGTTATTATCAATTAAATATTTATTTATAATTATCTAAACTAGAGGGTATTTTCTTCCGATGATCACCTATTGACCATCACAACTGGTTTTAATCCCCTGAAATTTTGGCAGGTGTGCTTAAATTATATAATTACGTTCATAATTATTGTAGGTAAAGTAGAATTGGGACATTACCAAATTGTATCAGAGACTTGTTTAAATTTTATCATACAAATTTTTATACGATTTAAATGATATTGGATGTTTTGATGATTTTATATTGAAATTATTATTGGGTATAACTAACCCACATACTGGAAATGTCCAGGTTATTATGGTCCAAATTTTTGTTCTTTGTTTTCTTGGTTATGCTTCGTTTTTTTTAATTTTTATGATGAATTATGTTATTTGTTTCTAATTTATGATTTCACTGTAGGACTAGGATGGTGAGAGATTTTAGTTAATTCATCATTCTCAAAATTCTGGATTGATATGAGATTTATTTCATTTATTATGGTTCATCACCTTGATTATGATATAGAGTTTTTTTATATAATGTTTCAATGAAAGTATAGATAACACATAACCACATAACATGGTGAGTGAATTATATCTAACATATCATTTATTTTTATATTTATTTTTTTCATTTATGATAATTTATTAAGTGATCTAATGTATATTATTGTTTCCCCGTGAGTATGGGTAGTCATTGGTAGAGTGATCTGCCAATTTATGTGAAAAACTTGTATATCAGGTTTCTTGTATAGAATATTTAGATGCCTTACCTGTTAGGGTCTATTCTATATTATATATCTTATTATCCAGTAGTAATGTGTTCCTATTTCTTGTATATAATATATTATTGATATTCCAAAATAACTATTGGCTATGTTCCATGAAGGTGGAGGTAATCATTCCCCATCGATTTTTGAGAAAAATATCCCAATTGTACATATAACACACATTGATTAGTATATTTGAGATATTCTATTTTATGTGATTAGTTTTATCAGACAAATGTTATTAATTGAAGAGATTTAAATATTATATCTAAACAAATAGTTTTAGGTGTGTCATAATGCACTATTTTTTTGGTGATTATGGTCCTCATGTTATAGAATTTTTGTTTGATTATATGAATAATAACTTTGAACATAATGATATTACCTCAAAGTTGTAGGTGACTATTTCATTATATATTCATTGAGAACCAATATATTAGTATTTGGATATCTTACTCCCAAGAAATCTATATGTGGGGCGATAAAATATGGCATTTGTTTCTTGTTTCATCAATTATTTATTCCCTGAGTCTTTTAAAGCTAATAAGGATTGCAATTTTAGGCATCTGGTCTAGTAGAGAATATTAGTGTTGATCTATGAACTCATTTTACTATGTTTCTTCTATTTTCACACACATAGACGATTGATGAGACCACCCCAATAAACTATTTGGGGATATAATTAGATGTATTATTATGTATGTGGTGAACATTATTTTGATTATGTCTTTTTTAGAGTATATAAATTAAGCCCTCTTTATATAGGAAAACCTATCCAATGATAGATCTAATGGATTTTCTGGTTCTCATCATGATATAAGAGTTGACCATTTAGTATTTATAAGTAGGTTTATTTTATTCTCACTAGAATAGTTATTGGAATGATAGTTAGGAATATATTTATTCCACTTTTTAAATATGGGAGGACTCCATTGGTGTATTATCAGTGTGGTGGGATGAGGGATACTAAACCAAACAACCACAGAACGCCTATGGAGATTCATTATTATGGGTATATAAGAAGTCAATAATATTTTTTAGAGAACATATCATCATACTAGTGGGTGTGATGATTGATATAATTATATATTTAAAGTAGGATATGTGTCTTTACCATAAGGAAGTAGTTATAATTTTTTTATTCAGTCAAGACAAGAATGAATTTATTATTATTAGGGTCATTAGAGGGAAAGTTATATTGATCATCATGTTATCCATGGATACAGTTCCTAGGTAAGATGTTCTTGGTCAAATAATATTTCTTCCACTAAGTCAACTCTTTCTGAATGTGGTGGTCAGCCTAAAAAAATTCAATGTATGATATTCAGAGTACCTACCTTAGAATCTTCATTATTTGACATCCATATATAACACATGTTTATATCTTCTTCTTTTATTGGTCATATGGATTTAACTATAGAGTATCTATATGGAGTGATGTATATCGATAAACCCATATGGGTGTTATTAGTGGGTAATTATAGATGTTATGTCTGTGTAATCATGATAGGTGGATATCAATATCTCTTTTATTTAATCATGACAGATATATGTTGTTTCAATTCCATCATCGGTATAGAATTTTTAACTACCTGTATGTCCAAAAACACATATAAGCACTGATGGGAGTCCTTCATGTCAGTTGAGAGTTACTATTATTCCACAATCGTAGAGGGGGATTTATATAAAGACCATTTTATATTTAACCAACGATAGTATGAGACACTGAATAACCATTTTTTTGTATTTTTATAGGATATGGGTAGAAATTATAGCTAGTATATCCTTCTACTGAAGAAATGTTTAAAGATATCATTCATGAGGAATTTTTAGGGGTTTTCACATGAGGGAGCTAAAAATTTTATAATATAGATTATTTTATTTACAAATCCCATATCCATTTATCTTTATTGGATGAATCATATATATCATATAGAGTTATAATATCATAAAATGGATCTAGAGATGATTGTATTTATTGATCAATGTACACACCTTATGGGTCTTCTATTTTAATCCCCAAAAGGGTAACAAATCATTGTTTTTTATGTGGATTACCCATGGATGAACAATATGAAAATATAGAATCAATATCCTCTTCCACTTATCAATGATTTATTTTACCAGATAAATGGATCCAGGAGGTCATTCATTCTTGAATTGATGTTATGTTTTCACCAGTTTCATGTGAGGACATTTTGGATTCCTCATTCAAATTATTTAAGTCGGCGTGACCTATATGAGTATCTGGGGATTCAATTTAGTTTGATTAATACTCTAAATATTTTTATAGACCTAATGTATTAGGTCTTATGTACAAATATATATTCTTCAATAATGGAATTTTTTCATGATATTTTGGTACACATTCAGTCAATAGAGGACCATGATAATCATATGGAGATCATTACAAGCACATTGAGAGAGAATCAACTATATTCCATGATCTAAAAGTTCTTATTTGGTATCATTGATGTTTAATTATCTAAGTACACGATATTAGATGTTGGCATATTAATGGACCCTAGAAAGGTTATGTCCAAAATTTCCAAAGGGTATCCAAAGAAAATGTAGATATCGTTATATTTAGATAATTAGTAGGATAGAGAAATGTATTTATTCATAAATTCATCCATTTTTAAGTGATGTTACCTTTTATTGATTGGTTATATTTTTTCATATATTATAATATGTATGACTTGGTGAATGATGGGTGATAGAGTAAGGTTCCACCCAACGCATCCAATTGATTTTTATTCCAATTAATTATTTGGTAATGAAGATGCTTCTCTTGAATACTAGGAAAGATAATCCAATGGGGATAACTAAATAATTAATATTTTATATTAGGTATTTATTTAATTACAGGTGTTACTGAAGTGCTGGAAATTTTTTATACAATATGATAAGAAAAGAGAATCTGATGTTGATGGTATTTTCTATAGAACCTATTATTTAACAACATGTATAGATATGATTTACATAGTTTAAAAAATATTACAATATTATAGAAGACATCTTGATCTTGGAGAAATACTGAGAGATTTCTATCATTGAATCTATTATTTATAGAGATATTAACTCATGGAAGAATGAATATAGAATAGGATACTAATAGTTGAAATAAAATGCAGTGAGGATTATATAAATACTCTACTTGAGTATTTATATGTGTAAAATTCTTGGTAATGATGATAATTTAGTTAAGGAATTCTAGAAAAATTCCCAAATGAATTTTGTTTAGATTTTATGTGGTCGAGAACCCCAATATTTCATGGAATAAGACATTCATTTTAACTAAGAATATTAGGATTCTAACATAATGTTGATCCTATTTGGATTCAACATCCTGAAAATAGGATTGAAATAAGAGTTATCTAATCACGTAAGTAAATATGTGAATGACGCCACACTACCTATGCATGTTGATAAAATAGAATTTTCATCAGATCATGATTTTTGGGGTTATATCACTATTGAACCAAATAAATATTTTATTTTGTGCTTTCATTAAAAAAAATATATTCTTGAGTAAATTTTATGATAGAGAACACTATACTAAAATGAACTATGATATTATTTATAATAATATATGATAAATATTAGAACATATGATTCTACGATGTGAAATTTTATTAAAAAATTTCAGGAAGTGTAAAAATCAAGTAAATAGAATGATAATAATTAGTTACAAAATCATATGTTATAACTCGTTACAAATTATCATTATCAATTCTATAATGAATTTTTTGATCTAATATAAAGGAATTTAAAAAATTAAATGGTTAGATAAAAAATAATTAATTTTAATGTAATGAAATTAATTCTATTTATAATTTTGGGGCATATTTTCAAGAGAACTATTTTCAAGTTTTGTTTATTTATTGTAAATTAAGATGACTATTTCTGGAGGATTAATATAATAAAATGTATCAGTATCTAAATGTAAAGACACTAACCCCTGTATACCAGATCTAGTGGTTACTTTACTACATTAATATTAGATACATGGAATCACAACCTGAAGGACCAAATATTTTATTAGTTATTGTTAACCTAATACATACACGATTCTCATATTACATTTGAATATAAAAATTATAACATATATTTTTGGAGTATATCAGTATTATCTTATAGAATATCTTTACAGATCGTACTTAGTAAAATTCATGGAATCTAGGGAATGAAAAAATAAGGGTGGCCTCAAATCCTTAGTAAGGTTTATGTATAAAGGAATATTTCTTGAATAAATAAACATAATCAAACTGGAAATGTATATCACTAAACACACATGACATTTAAATAATTTTAAGATCATGAGTAGATATGGCTTAATGAAGTGGGACAGTAAATAACTAAATACCCATGCTTTTTAATCAATAAAAATAGAATTAAATGCATCCATAGATAATATATTAAATTATATAAAAATATTAAATAAATTCTCAAAGAATTAAATGCATAATTATAGGATGTCATGATCTCAGACATCATGATACCTATATTGATAAGTCATTCAAAAACATATTTTATTAATATGGGTATGTATACACTAAAATAATCATTTAAATAATGTTATAAAATTGATTCATATCAATAGATTATTAATTAGTCGAGGGACTATATATGACTAGGCCCACTAATAACATCACGTCTAATAAATTTCTCATATATTTAATGATCGATTTCATTTATGAAAAAAATATCAAAATATTTATCTATCGACTAAGGAAATCATATTAACAATAATTTATCCAGTAAATCATTTTATATTCAATGAATTATTTTTATTTATAAATGAAATATTTTTTAATAAATAAGTATATTCATTTCACTTAATATGGATATTTGAGAGAAATTTAATTTATGATGATAAAGATAATGTTAATATTTCCAGTAAAAGGTATTCATTACAAAATTTAGTCATGAAAGAGAATATAAATACTTTCCTTGGTCAATCTAATTATATACCATCCATAAAATTAATAATTATGGTATAAATACAGCATATCCTAATTACGTCACAAATGTAACAAATTGTTGATGTGATTAATGAATAGAAATACCATAATAATGTCATTAAAATATTCAATATGAAAATATCATATTTACTATGAATTTTTTTAAAACTAAAATTTCAAAATATATTTTGAAAATAATTTTCATTGAAAATAATTTTTTAGTCTAATAAGACAATATACAAATAGTGTAGGGGTTATGCCTTTCTGAAATTCCACACATTCCATACATGTTAAAATAAATATTTTTTTTACAAATTTACAGTAAAATAAAAAAAGGTCATGTTTAGAAAACATCATGAATATTTATTTTAAAATTTTCGTAAAAATATAAAATGCATTAGAATTTATTTAATATGTCATTTAGATAATTTTAAAAACTTGTTTTTAGATATTTTTGAAAACATGGTTTAAAAAAATATATTCAATTAAATTTTATCAATATTTTAAGTACAAAGGGGTGTAAAATTTGTACTATTATTTGAAATATTCATGAATAAACCATGAAGAATAAATTTTAAATGGATTTATAATCTAATAAATAATAATTAACTTCAATGGAAATTTACGAATGAAAAATGCCATTTAAAATGAGACTGTGAAATAAAACCTTAGAAAGATCATAACATTGATGTGAGAATTAATCAATGAATTGATTTTGTGTTTTAATTTTTTATTAAAAAAAGTGGAAGAAAAACACAATGTAGTTAAAATTTATTTTTCACAGAATCCAACAATATCAAAGACAATGAAGAAATAATAAAACCCAATGAAAATAAATTGAGTCATGAAATTTATAACCTCTGGAAATATTTTATATCAAATAACCTATGATTAAATAATTTCAACTTAAAAAACACCATTAATTAAAAAAAATTAATAATGAAATATTTAAAATTTTTATTATATACCACAAATAAAATAAATTTTGTGTGTAATACTGAAATTTTCTTCAATGAATGAAAATTGAGATGAAGTCCCTTGCCACATGATTCATTTTAGTTAACCATGATTTAACCTACTTTATATTGGTTTAAGAATGAAAAAATATATACTAGAGACCTATTAAAAATTTTAATATCATATATGATCCTCTTATAACATTTTACCACCTATTTGTCTGTAATATTTCATTATATTAATTTTTTCATGTGGTTATTTCATTATATTATCATGCATGTTTTGTCATGAATGTTCTATTTATTATGCATAATATATTGATACATGATATAGAAAATGATAATAATTTTATAAATATAATAGTTAATAATTATATATTTTAAGATCATTCTATAAAGAAGGTCTTGGAAGTTAAATTGTATCTCTATGTGGAGATGACATGTCGTATGTACACACGAGCAACAGTATCATTCCCTCCATGAGTGAAAGGACAAGAAAGTGAATGATATATTAATTTTGCATAACCAATATCATTTCATATATATCACATATATTAATTAAATTTATCATTATTACCATACATTTAAATATTAATTGAAAAACTAATCACATCGCTTCGTGAGACATTAGTCTAATGTACACATGAGCGACATTATCGTATTTAAAATGACTTGATAAATAAGAAGGTATATGTGATATTATTATTAAATAATTATAATAATTTCATAAATTATTTATATATATATTAAATCCAACATTATATTTGTAACATCTCATTTTTTAAAAGATAAATCTATGTTCGATTGTGTATGCAAGAAACCACACTTAACCCATACAAACAATAATTATTTAAATATGTCATGTTTAACATTTCCATTAAATTTGAGGATATTAGTGAGATTAAATAAGTAATGATACTTATATATATATCCCCAAATATATATAAATTATTAGTAAATAATTAGTCAAATTTTTGTAATGCCTTTTTGTTCTTGAAAATTTGTTTTATTTAAAAATAATTTTTTATTTATTTTCATTAAAATAAATTAAAATTATAATATAGAACATTTATAAAGTTAAATTCATAAAATAATATACATTTTTTATATCATCATACCAATATTAATATAGTGTGAAATTTATGTATTTTTCAAAATAATGCATTTTTTAGTAAATAGTGAAAATGATAATTTTTGAGAAAACATGTCATTTATTTGGATAAATTTATTAATATAAAAATACTAATATTATTTTAATTTGATTTAAAATTAATGAAATTATTAATTATTTATATATAAAAAAATTCATTAAATTTAAATAATATTTAATCTGGATTTCAGCAATACTTTTGTTTAGGATTAAAAACATATTTATCTGAAAATTATTTTAAAAACCCTAGTAGTTCTCCATATTAATTAATTAAAAAAATCTTTAAGGAGAAATGATAAAAATTAAATGGTTATATTATATATATATTTATGATATTAAATTCGTATAATGAATATTGCTAGTTACAGAGTTAAAGAAAAATATAATTTTCTTTAAAAAATGATTTATTTTTTGAAAACCACTTTCCATCATTCATATAGGTCTTATACTAAATTATTCACCATATTTAAACTGATTATGATAAAATGTATTACATATTTGGAATAATAATAATTAATATTTGGTCATAAGGTTAACTTAATTTCTAAAAAATATGAATAATAACAATAGAAAATAAAATTTACCACTGTAAAAGGAAAATAGGTTGATTAAGGGTAAAAATAAATTGACAAGTAATAGAAAAAATTAATCCTAATTTTATGAATATTTTTACTTTCATTTAATTAAAATATTAATTATATTTATTTTTTATTGTTTTTACCATATAAATGAGTAAGTAATGAATTTGATAACAATTATATTTTAATATGATAATTTTGTTTAATTTGAAATTTTAATTAAGATAGTTGTTTTGATGAATTAATAGATTTTTGAAATAAATAATATTTTAATAAAATATTATTATTAAATTATGATTGATAAATTAAATTGATAATATAATATTTGTGATGTCAATTTTAATTTATATAAATGTTCTAAAATGATTTCGTTAAAAATTGCAGTATTTCTCTATAAATGTCATTTCTATTTTAAAATTTAAAATTAATATATTTTGGAATTTATTTTAATAAAATAATTTTTTTTTCTGAATTTTCATTTCAAAATAAACAAATGGTGAATATTTCATAATTTTCTCGGAGATTTGAATTTTTGGGTAAATATTAACTATGGCATAAACATACCGTGAATATTATGCCATCATAATGTCCCAAATGGGATGATATAAATTTTATGAAAGGGTTAAATTCCAAAATATTTGTTTTTAATTTATTATAATTTGATTTCGAGGTTATTTGGTTATATTTATAAACCCTTCAGGAATCCTCAAAAAGCGAATATTTTATTTTTTGGTTTTGAAATCATTTCATTATGGGAATGACTCACTTCCAAATCAAGAAGTGTATTATTTTAATATTTTTATAATATTTCCTATTAAAATAATGAAAAAAATATCTATGGAAGATACCATGGTCAAAAACGAGAGGATGGTTTGCGGTTTTTATTATTTTATTTTATAGAGTCGAAAATCTATATTTGGAAAATATTAAAGAACTCTCATATCTTTTCATATATAAATGCTCCCAAGATCCCATTTCTCTTCAATTAAAAACAATGGAGCACATAATTACTCTTACCACACATCCCCAACGACCAAAAAGGTTCCATCAGGCTCTCCAAAAGCTACTTAAATAATTTTTAGAATAACTTTACCATGGTAAGGTATTTCTCTCTTCTTTTAATTCAATCACATTATTTATGTTATTCCCATTAGTTTCCATCTGTTGTTTTGTGTGTATGTTTCTATAAAACCATATTATTATAATTTTTATTAACATGTGATGATACACCTCGTTTACTCTCATTAATGTGTCCCATGAACCTTTATGTACACCCTTACCATGACAAAATTTAGTAATAGATTTCACTCTTCTCATTTATATTCGACAACCTTCTTTGTGATTAGCCTTTTAAATCTCAATTTTTTTAATTTATTTATAATAATATATATAATTTAAATTTTATTCTATAATAATATGATACCGTTTATCCCCTCTCATTATAGAATTTACCTAAGCCGTTTCCATGTCAAAATTTAGAAAGCTATCCTCTCATTATCCCCTTAATTCAATGTTTTTCATTATCTTATATCTTTTATATCCAATTTATAATGATGGAGTATGTTCTTAAATATTCCCCCATCTGACTATTTTTATGTAAATATTATTATATATCCCCTTCACTCTCATTAATCCCTTCCATGAACATTTATTTTCTCCCATCATGCTTTCGAAACTTCACTACAATTTTCCATGCCGAACAATTGTGTAGTGAATACCCATACCCATTTTATATCAAGGATGTTCAACATCATGGACATATAATTCATGGATCTGGGATATAAATTTATATATTAATAACTCCATTATCATGGAACAAAATGTTATGATAAAGTATATCAATTTTTTTGATCTATTTGGTACACATAAGCATCATAATGAAATTAATGTGATGGGTCTTCCTAGAATTATATAGAACTCCAATGCGTTGGGTAATGTTGTAGTATCATGATAAGTCATACATGGGATTATGGTGTAAACCTAATTAATAATGGGACTTATAATATCATTATATATTATCTGTTAGACTTTTCCTATGTTAATGATGCAATGGTTTATGTTGTTTTCAATCTTACTATGTTTCAATTTTATTAGCATGCAATAGAGTTCCATATTGTTCTTGTTTTTGATCCTCAACAATTTTTTGATCAATTTAAATATATTTTGTATAACATCTAATACTCTATTAATGTTATTATTATTTTATATTACCCTTACTAGGCCTTATAAGTCACCCCTTCCTTATGTACGCTCCCAATTTTTCTCATGGAGTTTTAGAGGACCGATTATTTCTAAGAGAATATTAATGAGGTTTTCAATAATGATGTTGTATCCCATGTTAATATTTTTTTATTTCATCTACCTAATTCCCAAATAAACTATAAATATTTATATTTTATTAATTATTATGTGTGATTTTATAAATGTTAAATAATGAATTGGGTTGACACAATTGGTATGAAAGTAATGTTGAGTTATTTTTGAGTTTAGGAATAAGAAACTATAGTGGGAGACAAAGGTACGAGAATAAATATAACAAGAAATTACAAAATTGTTGTAAATTATAGTGTAATTGGATTCCTATAAAATACATGAGTGTATAGAAAATATAAGTGTATGTGGCTCTAGAAAATTTGAACCTAGAGGTATAACCCAAAAACACTAAATTAGGACTGAATCGATCAGGAACTAGTGCACGAGAATGGACCTTGTTACACACTAAGTTTGACACTCTTGGGGATAATATTTGGTATATTCACAAGATCATTACAAACAATTATTAATGGAATAAGAATTCCCATATGGGTTTTTATAGATAATAGATAATGTATAACATTGATTGGATTCCATAAATTCATATGTTGAGGAAACACATTCCATTTATAAGTTATCCATTTGATTTTATTAGATTCCCATTTATGTTTTTAGTAGTTCAAAATTATTTATCCCTAATTTAATCTTTATTGTAGTCAATGGATTGAAATCACAATAATTTTGTAAATTCCCTAATCCAATGGTCAATTCCATGACAAAGGAAGGACATATTTGATTAAAATACTTAAAGTATATAGATTAAAATCTATATGTACCGGTATTATAGAGATATTTTGTAAGAGTAGTATATTAATAAAATTATGGATATAAGAATCATTAAAAATCTAAATATTTTTCCATAATATTTTTTATTTATGTAGATAAAATAATTTTCAAATGGAAATGATAACCCATACGGTTGATTTAGAGATAATGTGATATTGTAAAAAACAAATAATTGAGGGACTAATAACCTTAATAGGTAATTGATAGTGGGATATACCTAAATAATCATGGGATAATATCTGTTAGGTTAAGATTATGTTTATTATAGAATATACAAATTTTAATGATTTATGTGATGGATGTTTATTATGATATTTTAAGAAACATATTACAGGATCAAATATTGTTGATTTCCAGATGATTAATGACATTTTTGTATATTGTTTATTTGGTTAAGGTATATATACCGATTAAAATTATGTAAAAATAATGATATTATGGTTTTATATTTCTAAGATGATGGAAATGAGATAAAATTTTACGATATACCACTCTTTAATTTTGAGAATAATTGTGTTATATATGGGTATTTAATTAAGAAAGCATCTATGTTAAACCTTTGGGATTAATTGTGGAATTTTTGAGACTAATATATTAAGTTATTATCATACATTACCAAAATCAGTTTTGATTTAGTAAATATAAGTGTAATATCTTGTTATTATTTTGGGGATTATATGATCAATTAAAAGCTTATTATAGTGCTTTAGGTATAAAAACACATCTTGGTTTCTAGTTTTTTGGATAAAGTGACAAGGATATAGTTGAAATTAATTAAAGGATGATATTATACATTTAAAAAATGTATATTTAATTATGTTCCTAGTATAGATGATAATTTTATTACATAACACTAGGAAAATAATTTTTAATCAAAAAAATTTTCATTTTATGATAATTTTGGCATCACAGATTTATGGTTTCGTGGTCACCAGCTTTCTCCTAACCACGTTCTATATGGTGATCGATTACTTATTTTATGATAGTTTTCTCTTACATTTTTATGTTTTAAATTCACAATAACTATTCTCTGACATTAAATCCTAGTTATATAATGGCCTTCATATAACCCTCTTTCTCTTTTCAAGAGGATGTTTGATTAACCATTTTTATGATGTGTGTTTTCAATAAAGATATTTTCATCTGTAAAAAAATTCTTTTCCGTGTTGGAGTTTAAATTTTAGGGTTGAAATTTATTAATAGGGTGAATAATTTAATAACCCGTGTTTTTATAATATAAAAATGTGTTCGATATCATATGTGATGTAGAACACTGAACATAATCACACAATGATTATTTGAATATGACCATTTTACCCTTCCCATAAAATTTTGAAAATATGAGTGAGACTAAATAATTTATGAAATATATATATATATATATACATGTCATAACTATATTTATAAATTATTTGTAATTAATCAATCAAATTTTTGTAATATCTCTTTGTACTTTAAAAAATGTTTTTTAAATAATTTTTTATTTTTTATCAAGGAATAGATATTATAATTAGTTTCTAAAACATTTAGAAAATTTATTTGATAAAATTAGTCTCATTTTTGATATCATAAAATCAATAATAATATATGGTTAAATTTTTAAATTTTTGTAAAAATATATATTTTTCACTAAACTGTGAAAATACTACTCTAAATAAAATTTTCATTTTTTGATGAATTTATTAATTTCTAAATAAAAATATTCTATTAATTTTATTTCTATATTACATTGTTTTTATTTTTTCATATTTAATTAAATTAATTTCATTTAAAAAATCATTGTACTAGATTTTAATATAACTTTACTTTTGAGATTTAACATGTATTTCTCTAAAACTATTTTAAAATTTTATAATGTATCACCATTAAATAAAATGAAACATAATGAGAAGTTATCTAAATTAAATGTTTATATTATATATCTATCTTTATGAATTTAAATTCATATAATTACTATTACTTTTTTTATAGTTATAGTAAAATCATCTTTTACTTTAAAAAGTTTAGTTTTCAAAAAAAATTCTTTCCATCATTCTTGAATGTTTTATACTAAAATATTATACCTCTAGGAATTAATTTTAATAAAATTAATTCGATTATTGGAATCATAATAATTATTATTATGTAATAAGGTTATCTTAATTTTTGAACAATAGGAATAGTAATTATAGTAAATATTTATAGACATGGTAAAATTAAAATAGGTTGATTAAGGGTAAAAAAATTAACAAAAAATAGAAAAAATAACCCTAATAGTATGGAAATTTATATTTCATTTTCATTAAAATTACGATTATATTTATTCCTTATTTTTTTTACTTTATAAATGATTATGTAATCAGTTTGATAACTATTATATGCTGATAAGATAAAAAGAATCTAGGTAATATGAAATTTCAATTAAGACATTTATATTGATGAATTAATCATTTTTTTAAATAAATAATATTTTATTAGAATGTTTTTATGAAATTATGATTTAAAAATGTAATTTATAATATAATTGTTATGATATCAAACATTATTTATATAATTGTTTGAAAACTATTATTGTATAATACATATCATTTCTCAATAAATAGACATTATATTCTAAAAGTTAAAAGTAATATATATATAAAATTATTTTTATAAAATAAATTTTATTTCTAAAATTATCATGCCCAAATGATCTGATGGTTTATTTTTCATAATTTCATAAGACAGATGAATTTTCGTGTAAAAACTGAATATGGTATAAATATACTCTGTGTATAATGACATAATAATGAATTAAAAGTTATGTAATAAATGTTATAAATGGGAATCATGACCAAATATTAGTTTAAAATTTATAATAATTTGAATTTTGTGTTATTTTATTATTTTTATAAACCCATTAAGAATCCTCCGAACCAAAATTATATTTTGTGCTTATAAAATAATTTTTTTAAGGACATGACTCACTTTCACATCCATAATGATAATATTTTAATATGTTCTGTCCATATCTATATAAAATAATTAAAACCATCATTATTTTTAAAAGAAGTAGTAAAAATATTAGAATGTTTTATATTTTGTATTTTATTATTTTATAGTGTTGAAAACATATGTTTGGGAAATAATAAAGAACTCATCATATTTTTCTTATATAAACCAACCCAAAATCCTGTTTATCTTAACTAAAACCCCATGGAGTACATATTTACTCAGACCTAGCCCTTTTATTGTCCCCGCAATGTTCCCCCAATCTCCCAATAATCTCCTCCAATTCTTTGGGGAACCACTATATCAGGGTAATGGATTTCTCTCTTCCTTTTATTCAGGCACCTCTTTTATGTTATTTCACTTTGTTTCCATTTTTTGGTAGTTTGGGTATGTTTTGATAATACGCTGTTGATATCATTTTTATTATCATGTTATGAAAATACCATTTAACTATCATTAAGCACAACCATGAACCTTTATGTACACCATGTACCATGTAATAATTTAATAATAGAATTCACTACTCCCAATACCATTGAAGCACCTTCTTTGTAATTATCCTTTTGAATATCAATTGGATATTTTTAATGTCTTTATAAAGATAAATTTCATATGAAGTTGAATTTATAATAATTATAAACCATTTATATGCTATCATTATTGAATTTTCATATGTTGGTACAATGATTAAATTTAGTAAGTGATCCTCTCCTTCTCCTCACTATTCATGTTTCTTCAACATCTTATGTAATTTATAATTAATTAATAATGATGGGATATGATATAACATATCCTAATTACTAAAAAAATTATTTCTAAATGATTATAGACCCATTTAACTATCATTAATCACTTCCATGAAAATTTATAAACCCCCACCACGCTACTAAAATTTCATAGTGATTTTCCATACCCAACAATTATGTAGTAAATACCTATAAACATTTCCTATCATTGGTGTCACCTTCATGCACTTAAATTTATCTTATTAGGTAATTAAATTTATCTATTCCACACTCATTTATAATGTTACATCATTTTATAATAAATTAGAGCACCTTTTATGATCTACGTGGAACTGTTAAGCATGAGAATGTAGTGAAAGTGACTAGTGCGTCCAGAATTATAGATCACCCCAATGCATGGGGTAATATTGTAGTCTCATGACATATCATGCAAGGTATTATAGAGTGAACCTAATTCATCATGTGACTTTTTAAATCATGATGTATTGGTATTCAACATTGAGGTATGTTTATGATGTAATGTTTAAATGTATTTTCAAATTTCCCATGTTGCCATTATATTTTCATTGTATATAATGTCTTATTTTCCTTTTACATGATACTCACCCATTTTATATTCAAATTAAATTTTTATTTTCTAATATTTAATAATTTGTGAATGTTATGATTATTTTATATTCCCTTTCTATGATTTATAACTAATCCATTTATTATGTTTGTACCTAGGTTATACCATGTAATTTTAAAGGACCAATTATTTCTAAGACAATGTTAAGGTTGTTTTCAATAATATTATTCTATCTCTGGTTTATGTTGTTATTTCATGTATTTATTTTCCAAAGAAACTAGTGTTTTCGATATTAAAGGTTGTATTATGTGTAATTGTAGGTTATAAATCATGAATTAATGTGTAATAAATTCTTCGGTCATCATAATATACAATCACTAGATGATTTGATTTAAAATGAGGTACAATAGTTGGTTAGGAAGTACTTCTCCATACACACGATCGAAAATATCATTCCCCATTTGATGGAGCATGATATAGATAAGTTTTATTTTGTAAACATAATAAATACATATTATATTTTATATACTGGTGTTATCATATTAGATTTGATGAGAAATATTTGAAGGTGGGAAATGAAGTAAGACAAATAAAGAGATCTGTTTAGACAAATATCCTCTCTTAGAGTATACTCTATTGGATCTCCTATTAAGGACCCTACAGTTGAAATTATGGGAAGAAAAATAGATTTACGGAGTGTATAATTATATTGGCGATATATTTGTTTAGGGTTTTGTAGATAAAAAGGTCATGATAGGTGTGAATAAGTGAAGGGAGGGAGTGACCTTTTATAAGTAGGGTAGAGGAAAAATAAGAAATGTATTAAATGAATAATGTGTATCCACATTTATAAAATTAAAAAAGGAACAAAAAAGGTCCATTATTGTACAATAGTGGTTTTAATGTCTATATTTTTCAATAAAATTCATTTTGGGGATGTTTTAGGTCACTTATAACCCATTTCTTCTTTGTTTAACCACTGGTATACATGTTTCCACATTATCTACAATAATTAATTTTTATTGTTTTCAATTTTCATTATGGTAAGAAAATGATATTATTTGATAATTTAAAATATTTTGATTAAAAATATAGAAGCCATTTTTTTAAATTTAATTCATAGAACTGGAAAATTTGAATTCAAAATTAAACTCCCAAATAAGACATGAAATTATTTTTATTTGGAAACAAATTCAAAAGATTAAAATATTTTTATATGAGAATTGATCATATAATTGATTCCAATAACCTAAATTTGATTAATTATTATATAACTCATCTATGTTCTGTTTTATAAATATTTTTCTAAAAAATATGACATGTAAATTATTTAAACAATAAGGTATTTTTTTTCAAAAATTATCATTTTTCACTATTAATCTAAACATGAAAATTGACCAAAAAATACCATAAAATCACCATAATCTAATTTTTTTTCTCAGTTCAGTAACAATGTTAATTTTTTTTCAAATAAATTATATAAAAGTGCTAAAAAATAAATTTTAAAATAACTACAAAAAAATTTCAGGAAACCACATATTTGAAAAATATAGTTTTTAAAAATGCATTTGTTTTTTTATTAGAAATTAATTTTATTTTAATTTATTAATAAAGGATAACCAGTGAAATTTTTTAAACAATATATTTTAATAAATTTTTTATTCATATCCGTGCATTCCAACTTAATGGTTAGGTTATAAATGTCACATTTTATTTAATAATATTTCAATAGAATATTGTGTTTCTTTTAATTCTTGTCTTGCAAGCCTCAAAAGAAACAAAAATGATTGAATTTGTTAAAATAAAAATATCATAAAGTGTTAGGGTATTACATTCTAATTTATTCTTGATTTCATGTTTCATATATTCTATTAGATGAAATTTTATTCTTTTTAAATCTAAAGGAATTATATTCAACCCCTTAATGTAATTTTATCCTAAAAATTTAATCATGATCTCAGTAAACAATGTTTTGAAAATTAAATATAATTTTTTTAAATCCCCGATGTAAAAAGATTAATAAATCATTCTCTTAATAATAGAGATTTTGAAGTACAAAGGGTCATCTGATATAATACCAACCAGGATTCCAAATAAGATAAAAATTGTGGAAATGGAAGATATTAAAATTAATGAAAAACATAAATAATTATAGAGTGATAGAGACTATTTATCACATGAATTTGAATGATAAATGGAATGTTAAGGACCTTAAAACAAAAAATTAGCGATGATTTGAATTCATCAAATACAAAGTTATTTTTTTTCTATTTAAAGACACTTTTTCCTAATATTGATCAGTTCATTTGTAATATTTACTATATACCTAAAGAAATATACCTGATTTTATTCTATTTCATATTAAAATTTTCATCTGTTGGTTGTGATTAAATTAATTTCTACTTCATCTCTTAATATAACAACTGTATAACCAAAATGAATTGTTTATTAGTGTGTAAACTAAAACAATAACACTATTGGTTCACCATTATTATTTATCTGTCAAAATATTTATGTAAACAGTTATAATATATTAAAAAGAACATAAAAAAGGTGATTGGTTAGTGTTAAGACCTTATCGCTCATCCATTATGAGTTTGAGCCTTATGACCTTGTGGGAAGCAACAGGTTTTAACCTGATATGTGAGTAGTGCATTTTCTATGACCAGATTTCTATAATTCATATAGAATTCCCAAAATGTAATAATTTGTAATTACCTAAATATTAATGAATATTTATACACTAAATGTTTCCAATAACTTTAATCATATGCCCACAAAAATAAGGACATTCTTCCTTAAAATCCTTTTTTGATAAAACATATAACTGATGGGTATGATTTCCCTAAAATTATCAAAAAAAATTATTATTCATAGCATTCTCCCATCACAGAATACCTAAAATGGAGTTATTATGACATTGAAATTATGATTTATCTTAAACCCATAAACCCATGATAGTATCCAGAAGTCTTAAGTTAACAAATTAATATATTCTTCTAAAATTTAAAACAATACTATGATGTTTCTGGATTCTAATAATAAAAATAAAACTTAAAAAACCCAATTCAATTATAAATTTAAAAATCCAAAAACCTAAATACTTGGACCAGTGTATTTCAACATAGTTTCTTCTTTGGTCTAAAGGTTAACCTTTAATAGAGGGCATTGACTTGGATAATTCCCAAGTCCATAAATTTATGAAAATGAACTATAAAATGGTCCATGGGATGAAATTTATTTCCTTCCATCATACTCTTCATTTATTCATAGAAATATATTTCTTTAAGAACTTGTTTTTTACTCATAAAACATGTTACTATTTTTTGAGACACCTAATTGTTGTACAATTACAAATTTATGACATAAAAGAAATTATATCTCATTTACTACTTGTTTTACACTACTTGATCTCTAAGGGAACTCCAATATTCTCTTCTTTAGTGAGTCTAGATTTTATTTATTTTATAGGTTGTTGGTCATATTTTGGGATAAATGATAAGGCACACTCATGATATATTTCTATTCAATCATCATTCCATTTGGATATTTTTAGTCCCTACATTTTCCTTCATTTTTGATGTGAGAACAATTCTATCAAGTTTATACAATTTTATTAAACCAAAAAGAATAGTGCGAGAAAAAATAATCGTAGTAGGAATACTATATGGTGATTTATAGGATATCAATATCAGGGCACCATATTTTCATTCTATGAGACATTAGTATTATCCTAGTTCATTAATTTTCATCATATATTCTAATCCATAATAATGGGTTGTAAAGAAAATGTGATTTAACCAAAACATATCCCCCATGAGTGTCAAACCAGGTGTGCAGTATGACCCATTATTGTGTATTGGGTGACATTAGATTTATTCCCAGTATGACTTTTTAGGAGTCATTATCCCATGGTACATCTGTTCTCGAACCATTTCCACCATTATTTACATAAATTGATGTATTTCTAAGAAAAATCACATAATATATACCTTATCAAAACATTATGATGTTATTCTATACCAATCATCAATATCTATCATAGGATTATGTTCTCAAATCTATGATTTCCTAAATCTAATTCCCATGTTTTATATTATTATTTATTCAATAAAAACTCTAAAGACCCCAACCCCAGTATCCGAGAGACGATGTTTACTTTACGACATTGGCATAATATTCGAGGAATCACACGTTGATGGTCATAAATTTTTATTATTTTTGTTAAAATAGATACATATATGATTCCAATATTACATTTATAAAACATTAGTATATATTTTTTCTCTAATATCCTTATTCTCTATATAATATAATTATATATATTTCATAATACATGTCATATATTCAAGGGAAATGAAAAATAAGGGTGATGTAAAATTCTATGTAAGTGTTAAGTACTAAAAAAGATATATTAAATCAATAATCATAATCAATATAGAATGGTAATAAAATGAACACTAATTCTATTTAAATAACATGCCATCACTGAATAGATATGGATTAATTGGTATAGAATTATAAACAAACTGAATACTCTTTCCATTTAACAAATAAAGGAAGAAGGAAATGCTTCCAAAGATAATATAAATGTAAAAATATCATGTATAATAATAATTAATTAATTCTCAATGTGGTAAATGATACATTATTGCACATCATGATCTTAAAAGTTATGATACCTCTACTTTCAAAACATTTCACAATATAGTTTAATACTATGTCTTGGTATACACCAAAAACCCCATTAAAATAAGGCTTTTAAAATGATTCATCTCATAGGACTACTACTGTATTGAGTGGCAATCTATAATTATGCCTCAACTATAACATTATGTCTAACACATTTCTCAAATATTGAATGATCATGTTAATTTATGAACAACAATCCTAATAAAAAATACTTTATATTGAGAATGGAAGACATATTAATAATAATTTACCGTTTCAATAATATAAGAATCAATATTAAATACCATGTTTTTAAATGACTGTTGTATTATGTAATAGTTATAGCCATGACAAATAACTTTGATATTTAGGGGAAATTTAATGACAACTGATGAAAAGAAGGTGAATATTCTAAGGGAATATCAATGATTATGAAGTTAATAAAGAAAGATAATGTTAATAATTTCACTAGAAAAACTAATTTTAAACCCACAAGATATATAATAATTTTGGGTTCAATACAACATGTCCCATATGGATCAATAGGATAATAACATGTTGATGTTATTGATCAATAAAAAAATTAGAAATTTTTAAATAATTTTTTTAAGGAAAATAGCATTTTTAATTTGAAAATATATTAAAAACTAAAAGATTTTTTTTAAAATTAATTTTCATTAGAATAAGAATTTTAAACATAAAAATGAATAATTGAAACATTTAGTGGTCATGATGATTTGAAATTCCAAAATTTCATACAAGTTAAAACAAATATTCCCTTCACAATTAAGTGAAATCCAAACATGAATTATTTGCGAAATGACTTGAATAATCCATCAATTTTTTTAAAAACGAAAATATTATTTAAAATTTATTAAATAAATCTTTTATAAAAATTTAAAAACATTTTTAAACACATTTATTAAAAACAGGGTTCTAAATGAAAAGGGACTTCAAATTGAAGAGATAAATAAATATTACATTTATTAAAATGATTTTCTCAATAATTTTTTGTACCAATGTGAGTAAAATAAAAAAATAATTGAAAACATAATTAATAAATATAATAGAATAATAGTAATGTGTTATTTAATCCAATGAAAATTAAATTTCCATTAATTTAAAATCATTTATATTAAATACCAATCAAATTGAGATTTTTAAATAAACCCTTACAAAGAACACAATGTTGTTGTGAGAATTAACCAATTAATTGATTAAGTGTATCAAATTTAAGTACTATAGAAAAGAGTTTATAAAAATTAATATATTCCAAATTTATAACAATACTAATTTTATAATATCAAGGATAATGAATAAGTAATATAACCCAATGAAATGAAATTGAGTTATGATATTATATAGCACTTGATAACTAGTAAGTCAAACCCCCTAAGATGAAATAAATAAAATTGAATATTAAAATATTATAAATTATTATGGATTTATGATATAAAATGTAAAATAGAAATTATATACACCATATAAAATAAATTAGTTGTATAATATTACAATATGCATCAATGTAGAGAAATTGAGGTGATGTTTCTAAACTCATGGTTCATTTTTGTTTAACCTGATTAATTGTATTATATAGTTGTTTTAAGAATGTTTAAAAGTTATTACTAAACCATATTAATGTTTATCATAACATATATGAGCCTCTTATAACATTTTACCACATTTTTGTTAATAACATTTCATTATATTTCGTTTTTGGGGTTTAATTTTCCTATTTCCTCATGCATGTTTGTTTAAAGAACATTCTGTTTGTTATGCATATGATATAGATACATCATCTATAGAACTATAATATTTTCCTGAATAAAAATTTTAATAATTATATTCATTTTTCTAATAATTATTGAAGGATTAACATGGAAAATGAATTTTATCACCTCATGGAGATGGTTGGATGTTTACACACAAGAGAAACAACATCATTCCCTTAACAATTGAAAGAGTATGGAAGTGGATTGATTATTAATTTACTATGATAAAAATAATTTCATATATTTCACTTATACTCATTAAATTTGTCCTTATTACTATCCACATATATCATAAGTGAAAAATTAATCACATTATTTCATGGGGAGGTAGTAAATCATACAAAGAGCAATATTATCATCTTTTTAAATAGAATGGAATTATTGATTGTAATGGGATGGACCTATCCTTTCCATTCCATTTTTGAAATCAGGTGTCTAAGGTTTTTTGGGCAGTTTAGGTTTCTTATCCCCAATAAATTTCTAATTACCATGTTCTATGAACAGTGATTCCCAGATTTGTAGATGTACGCTGTTTCTAGTATCGGTAGGTGTATAGTGTTATCAGGATCAGTAGGTGTATAGAATTTCTAGGATCAGTAGGTGTAGAGGATTTCCCGCATCGGTAGGTGTACAGTGTTTCCAGAATTGGTAGGTGTACAATGTTTCTAGCATCGATAGGTTTATAGTGTTTCTAGCATCGGTATGTGTATGGTGTATCTAGCATGGGTAAGAGTACAATGTTTCCATCATCGGTAGGTGTAAGGTTTTCCAGCATCGCTAGGTGTACAATGTTTCCATGATCGGTAGGTGTATAATGTTTCCAGCATTGTTAGGAATACAATTCTTCAAAGATCTGTAGGTGTATAGTGTTTCCAGGATCGATAGGTGTATAGTGTTTCTATGATCGGTAGGTGTACAATGTTTATAGCATCGGTCGGTGTATAGTGTTCCCATGATCTATAGGTGTACAATGTTTCAGGGATCAGTAGTTGTACAATGTTTCCAGCATCGGTAGGTGTACAATGTTTCTATGATCGATAGGTGTACAATGTTTTCAGGGTCAGTAGGTGTACAATGTTCCCAGGACTTGTAGGTGTACAATTTTTCCAACATTGGTAGGTGTACAATGTTTCTAGGGTCGACTGGTGTACAATGTTTCGATGATAAGGTAAGAGTAACACGTTTCCATCCTCCTACAGTTTTGCCCCTTTTACATTTTTATTGATGTAAAACGCATTCATGGCCTTTTTAAAGAATATAATGTTTATTGAAATCCCATAACTTCTATATTAATTTTCATAAAGCTCAGGATTCCTTTACTAGGACCAACTGTGTGGTTTAATGGGATCCCCATTTAATGAAAAATCGGACGTATCGTAAACCACTTCATTATTAAATCTTCTAAAGGGATGAGATATATTCCTTCCTTGTTCTACCTTCTTTTTACCTAGTGTGAGACTCTCTAACGTTTCCTTATTCTTATAGGAGTTTTTTTATCAAACCATAATCTTTTGATCTGTTCCACATGAAGTTCCTTCCTGCTTCATGTTCACCCCTATTTTGGTGCAAGCAGCAAGTTTCAATCCATCATTGATAGAAGGTATGATCTACCTCCATTCTTGTGTTTTCTACGATCCTTATTCTCATATTTCTCCATTACATTTTATAGAATGTGATCTCCATTCTTCTAATAGAGTTTTCTTGGGTGTCACTTAGTGTGGTCATACCGCGACATCCTCGGGTGGAAGCAGTTGTCACGGGGGGAGGTGATCGTGATCTATTCCATGGATAGTTCTTGTATAAAGAAAGTCAAGAACTATTTGAGGTATGGGATTTGTTGATTTTCTATTCTTTTACATTAAACTATAGATTTATCATGATTCATCCCACTGGATTACAATAGAACTGAAATAATAAATATTTGTACCAGATTAATAAATTGATTTCGATCGTATATTATTGCCTCTTGTTTTGGTAGATAGTGTGATATCTATGTTTTCATTGTTTAACTTTTCATTCATGATGGAAATTGGTAAATAAAATAAATTGGGATTAATTGTAAATATTTATCAATGATAAAGAGGAATGAAAATAAATTTGGTTGTTTTTATGTAAGTTGATGTCAATCAAACTGATTCAGTAAGCATGTTTAGTTATATTTGATAGCTTACTATTTTGGTTTTATATATATTGGGAACCTTCAAATAATTAATCGGATAATTCTAGATGGATTAAAGAACCATCTACTTGATAAAATGATAATTCTTGGTAGGGTTATAAGTTACCCTCTTGCTTGTATGGCCATGTTCCTTGTGCTTTATATCCATGAATGGTCATTATGTTTGATAGTTGGATGCCTTGTTTAAGGTCCAAGATCCCTATTGATATGATTTTATTTCCTATTTCTTTTGTTGTGATGTGAGCCTAGATGGAATTTTTAAAATGTGGGGGTAGGGAGACCCATTGGTTGTGGTAGAAGTTGATGCTTTGAGTGGAGATATGCATTAGTTTATGCATGTGGGTGCTGGGGAGGACACCAAAGATGATGAAACGTGTTGGATGTGAATGTTTGGATTCTTGATGAATACTGTTTATTATTTATCTAAATTAAATTTCCCACTTCTCAAGGAATCTGGTCTCTCTTATACTCCTTCCAGAAAGGGGTGAAGACGCGTGGGGTATGCCACATACATTCGATGTTTATCTTCTTGAGGGAGGATGGGTCTATGTTCTTACTATAGGTGGAAAAGATTAGATGGGTAATTCACCTACTCACCGGGTTGATCCCCTTTTGTTTAGTAACATATAATATTTTTATTGAATGCATAGGAATAGTGGAAAGTGAAAATGATGTTAATAAATGATTGAAAAAATGATGGTATCCCATTGGGTTGGAGCTTTCTAGGATACAATGATGAGTAAAAATTTAAAGGAATATTGGACTTTGGGTGTGATGCTAATGAAATGTAATGTGGAATTGATAATGGTTAATTAATGTTAAATTATTTAATTAACATAAAGTTCAACTTATTAAAATGGAATGAACTAATACAATAAAAGGTTATGTGCTTATATGACACATAGTCATAGTTGTGGAAGATGGGATTCTGAGCAAAATTAGCTTTAGTTGAGTATATGACTAGGATATTCCCACACTCTGGTTGTTAGATATCTTATATTCTGTGATTTTGGGGTATTTATATGCTACTCCACCCCATCGGTTAGGGAAACTAACAGCTACAAGATTCTGATCCCTAGGTGGTGTTTTCCCCCATCATTTTAGTGGGAGGATGAATGGATGGCTACCCCATTTGGCCTCACTCTCTTCTCCTAGTGCTTACTTGGTCTTCTAGGAATAGTGGTATGTTTTCCCCATGTATGTGTATAGTGGGTTGTAATGGATTGTGGTTATTAATACATATATTATATATATATATATATATATTCCTATAGACTACTACATGTGTGACATGTATTGGATGTGATGTCTTAAGGATCCTTACTCAATGTATGGTCTATAATGGATTGAGGTCTAATACCTGACATATGACACATGTTATGAAAGATGTGGTGGCATAGAAAACTACCTTATTACGTTGGTTATAAGGATGTGGTGGTTGTGTTGCATGAGTTTCATGTTGTGTTGATTCACTAAGGTGTATGTGGGAAAGACTTTTGGGGAGAGATGGATTAGGATGTGCAATGTTGGGGAAAAGTAAAAAACAAGTGGGAAAGTTTTAGTAGGGTTACCTTGTAATTCATTATTTTATTATATTATAATGTATGTGATTCTTGGTGGGAGTATCCATGGTACGTCTAGGAACATAGTTACCTATTTATATGATGAGTCAGTTTCACTTGTTGTTTACTGTGTTTTTTCTTGATTTCGTTACTTTTACACAAGTGCATCAGGGGAGGATCCTATTGAGTATACTTTTATAATCAAAATTTGTACATATAAACTGTTTTCAGGTCACATTTATAAGGTTAGAGATCAGGAAGGTTACTACTATCTTGGGGTTGGAGGAGTTTTTCAGGCTTCGTGGTTGTTGATGTTTTTAATTTCTTTGGGTACATTCAGTTTTCCTTTTCAGTTGTAGTAGTTTTTAAGGACATTTCATATGTGTAGTGGGGATTTATTTTATATTTCATTATAAGTTAGTTTTGGTTTGTGTATGACTTATCTCTCTCTTTCTCATGTGTTCTCATAGAGGGTAGTGCCTACCATTTGTCTGTTTACTAAACCTTAAGTGCTAGTCACCATCCTGGGGCATACTGGAGGAGGGAGTCAGGGGTCACAATCTCCCATCAAACATTGCCGGACCAAGAGGGGTACACCTTGTGGGTAGGGGGTCATGAAAGAGTGGAATCAGAGGTATGTTTGAGGGATAGGATGAATATTTGTGTTGAGCATAGGTGAGGTTTCATTTGTTGGTATGGAAATTGTGTCAGATATGTTAAGAAAGTAATGTAAACACTGGAGGTCGGCTGAGGCATAGGCATTTAGGCCCCCCTGTGATCTGATGCCCAGACCTTTATGATTACAATGGTTACAAAATGAGTTGATACTAGTTATATGGTATAGACCTAGGAAATTATCATATATCATTCTTCTTGATACCTGTATTTTAATAGGTATACCTTGGGATAGGTTAAAATAAAAGGAATGAAGGAAACAAATTAATTAATTAATGTTTTTCCTCCATATTATTGGTTTAAGAGCTCTAAATATTTTTTATTTTATAGTTATGGCTCTAGGTTTTGGTCCTCTTCATGTTATCATAGACTATTTCTAGAAGTATGTACAAGAATATCGCCACAAGGTAGAGGTTGATGATGACAAAACATAGGGGAGGACACTCTGTGAGTTTTAGCACAAGAGTCTGAAGAAGTAATAGGGATATGTTTCAGATGTATTCACATAAGACTATTTATAGAAAGTTGAGATAGCCTTCAGTTTAATCTGTGCTAAAAAATATCATTGGGTGTCTTTGGTTGTGATTATTCTCTCTGGGGCAGTGAGGTAGTTGTGGTTCTTGTTCATTATGGATCATTAGGAGTCAGTTATCTCATTGCAGAAGTTCTGAGAGATGTTCAGAGTCGAGTTTCTTTCTTCGACCGCGATGACATCTAGACACCGGGATCTTATTACCCTTTGGGAGGGGAGCTCTAGTGTGAGATAGTGTGGAATCTATTTTAGGAAGATTTTACAATATGATTCGGACATATTTCCAGATGAGGAGGCATGGGCAAGGCAAATCGAGGAGGAATTGTATCTTGAGATCCAGTTCCATGTCTCCCTGTTTATAATGAAGACATATCATGAGGTGATAGAGATGGAAGAAGTCATCAAGAGGACATTGGACCAATCAAAATCACGTTGAGAGGGGAGTCGTCAATATTCATCATGAAGAAGAGCCATAGTCTGGTGTTACCAATTTTTAGGGTAGAAGAGTTTTCATTTAGCCGAGGGTAGGTCCTAGCCCTCAACATCTCCTTTCACTAGGGGCGGCGACTCTCAGGACTATGCCAAGGGATCAAGTGATTCTTTTCTTATGGAGGAAGAGTTCATCAGTAGAGACAATTCCTGACCATTCAGAAAATTCAATGTGAACCAGGTGTTCCCCTCTAGGTTTCTCCATTGAGGCAGTTCAAGCTGAGGCAACAGCAGTAGGTTGCACCAACTTTGGATCAACAGATAGGAGATTAGGTGGGTAGAGTACATCCCCATGATGCTCCCCATCCTCAACGAATAGAGCTCAGCATTGTTGGTGGTCATCATCAGGGTAAGAGAGGTCATAGAGGAGGTTAGGGGAAGCTTCATGTTTTAGCATTCCTAGTACTAGGCAAGCCAAAAATCATTCATGGAATGCTTTGCATATTTTTTAAATGGTTTTATTCTTTGTTTGATTCTAGAGAAACGCACTCCTTCATATTAGCTTATCTTTTCCATGCTTTGGGACATGATGTAGGGAGGCTTACAGGGCCATTGGCATTGACTATTCTAGTAAGAGGTTGAGGTGACTAGTTTGAAGTATATATGGATCATGAGCTACTATTGGGGTAATACCTCTCTTGGGGATATTTCCTATGTTTACGAATACTACCATAATATCTCATCCCCGAAATGGATTTTCTGTATTTGGTGAAAGATATCGTGGATTGTTTCATAGGGGAAGGTGGTGTTCTTCGATGCCGATTGAGAGCCAGTAGTGTTTGTTGGCGAGCGAGACCCTCAGATGTGTAAGAGGTGTGTTCTGTCCTTATCATCCTTGATGGCTGAACTGATGCTGATTTTCTTAGAGGTTCACCAATTGGCATTTCCCAAGGTCATGTAAGAGTACCCTAATATCTTTTTAGAACAGGTTGTAGCATTACCCCCACGAAGAGATATTGATTTTCGGATCAAGCTACAATGAGGAGAGTTTCATATATCAATGTCTTCATATAGGATAGATCATTCTGAGTTACAGGAGCTGCATATATAGCTTGATGGTCTATTACAATGTTGTTGTGTTCGACCAAGTTTTTCACAGTGGGTCACACCAGTTTTGTTAATAAAGCATACTGATGGTAGTATGCGGTTGTGTATCGATTATTGTCACTTAAACAAAGTTATAGTGAAGAATCTATATCCTCTTCTACTAATTGATAATTTATTTGGTCTAAAGAATCATGTAATATGGTTCTAAAAGATCTATATGTGGTCAAGATATCATCATATGCGTGTAATGGATGAAGACATCCCAAATACTGCTTTCTTTTGTCATCATGGGCATTATGAGTTTGTAGTAATGTCGTTATGTGTGGTGAATGCTTCAAATTTGTTCATGGGATTGATGAAAACTGTAGTCCTTGAGATCCTAGATATGTTCGTAGTGGTATTCATCAATGACATACTTGTGTACTCCTCATATAAAGTGGATTATGCAGAGAATATTCATGCCATTTTGAGAGTTCTTCATGAACAACTACTATTGGGAATTTGTCATAGTGTGAGTCTTGGTCTCGAGAAGTTTATTAATTGGGGCATGTGGTTCCCCTATTGGTTGTATTCATGGATCCATATAAGATAAACGTAGTTGTCTCTTGGGAATCCCCCAAGATAGTGGCAGAGGTGCGAAGTTTCCTTGATGTCGCAGGCTACTATAGGAGGTTCGTAGCCGATTTCTATGGGGTTGTGACTCATCTGACATCATTGTCTAGGACGGATCAGGTGTTTGTGTGGACTAATCACTATCATCACTACCACAAAACATTCATTTATCTGCATTAAAAAGCCTTTATCAGCATTAAAAAAGGTTGTTAATCTCAGTGAAGCTATATGGGGGGTCCCTTTTATCAGCACTCATAAAAGGGCTAATAAAGACCCCCTTTATCAACGCTGATAAAAGGGGTCTTTTATCTCTGCTGAAAAGCATGGAAAAATGGGTCCTTTATCAATGATTTTTAGCACTGATAAAAGTTAAAAAACATTGAAATTTTTGGTAAATTAGGGAGGGGCTTCAAAAACTCTTGAACCCCCCCCCCCCCCCCCCAATAGTGCCCTCCACCCCAACACACACACCCCAGCCACCCCCATAGTCTTTAATAGCGCTATCCTTTATTCCACCCGCGTGTGCGACCTGCCCCCTAGATTTGAACTCTGGACTTGTTGCCTCTTAACCTAAGCCTTTTCCACTAAACCATATTTCTTTTCTCTTTATTTTTTAATATATATATATAATTATATTTAATTGTATATTAATATATATTTATAATAACATATATATTATTATCTTAATATATATATATAGTTATATTAATATATATATATATATTTAGTTATATTAATATATATATATTTATATTAGAATAATAATATATATAGCTAAATATATATATCAATATATTTATTCGTATACTAATATATATTTATAGGATCATTTTTAAATACATTTATAAAATATATTTTTTTGTTGATTTATAAATAAATAAATACATATAAACAACACAGACACACAAACATGTATATAAAATATGTCTATCTGTTAGTATAATTACAGATATTTAATAATATTTACAAATATTATATATTAATATGTATATACATATATTTAAAATATATTGATGATATATATTAGTTTTTCAATACAGATACACACACAGATATATATATATATATACACGTACACATTATATAGGTATAAAAATGTCAATATATCTTTATTCTAAACAAAATAGATATTAGTTTTTTATTTAGATAAAGTTTATAAATAGATAAATATATTTTATATGAAAATATGTTTAATTATTTATTTATAAAACTAAATTTTTATCTGTGAATATGTAAAATATATATATTTTAATATATTTGATTATAAATAATATTAAATTATGAAAAATGATAACAGGCCCATAAAACGTTAAAAACAGGTAAAGATGGAGAAACCCTCAAAACCCGTAAATACAATCAGAAAGTAAAATAAACTATAAAATCATGGTAATGATGAAAAATTCTGATCCAAGAGTCTATTCTAAATCTGTTACTATTCAAATCGAAGATTATCAAACAATAATTGATATGATAGGTGGTGCATGCCCAATGGATAAGCAGATCATATGTTATAGCTATTTGAAAAAACAATAGATAGGTCAAAAGTGCTAGAAATAGGGGCTTGAAAAACGTAACAAACGGCAGAGTCACTGAAATGGGCATAACATATCATTTGGGTGTTTGTTTCCACTCTGTGAACAATCACACTAAATATCATGGAATTAACTACGATATAATAGTTGGAGGAGGCCATACATAAACATGGATCGATAGTTATTTCCATTTTAAGAAAACATTTTCATGAAACCGGACCGAAAAACCGATTTTTTGAGGACTTCTGATTTATTGGGTGTTTTAAGACCTGAGATAGGATCATAACATTGTTAGAGTTAGACTAGTGCATAGATATCTTCGCTTCTTTCAATTTGATATGTGGTAGAGCCCAAATGGACACCCAGAGAGAAAGTTATGGTCATTTGAAGTTGGTGTTTTTTAGAGTGGTATAACTATTATATATTCTATTTCATTGATCTTCTCATGGTTTTGATTAGACATGGTATTCAATCATCTCAAAAGAATTTACTTGACTAGTCGCAACACTCAAACGGATAACCATAGTAGATGTTATGGCTATTTTAGTGAGTTAAAGATTTCTTAGTATTTTAGGCGCTAGGAGGTTTGCTCAATTTCAAACAATCATAACTTCTACTCTAGGTGTCAATCTAAAACATATTTAACAAATATTTGTTAAATTTATATCAATATAAATATAATTATATATCAATATATTATTTTTTTTGTAAATATAAATTTTCTTTTGAAATATACACATTATCAGTGCTACTAAAAAAAGTGCGGATAAAGGGTGACCTTTTAACAGAGCTATAAAAAGTACTGAAGAGGGGTTGACTTTATAATTTCTAAAAAATGAAATGATAAATGGTAACTTTAAAGTGCAGTTTTTAGCTCTGTTAAAAGTACCCTTTATCAGCACATTTTTAGTGCTGAAAAAGTCACCCCTTTATCAGTGCATTTTCATTGAGTTATTAAAGGGTGGAGCTATGGAAACCTAGTGTTTTGGTAGTGTAGACATCTTTTGAGTATCTGATGGTGAAGTTGGTAAGTGAACCAATTCATTGTCTTCCAATATTTGGAGTTTTTTTATTTTTTCCGTGATGTATCCCATCTATGGTTAGACTTTGTTCTAATGTAGCAAAGATCAGTTGTTTCGTATGGGTCTTGATATATGTGTCCCCGTGAACTTACCTATCCAGACCATGATCTTGAGTTGGTGGCTTGAGTGTTTTTTCTGATGTTATGGAGACATTACCTCATTGGTGAGCATTTTTTGGTTTTCAATGATCATAAGAGCTTGTGGTATGTTTTCTCCCAACATGACATGAACATGCAGAATTGTCCATGTATAGAGTTCTTACAGGAATACAACACTGAAATATTGTATACACTTGGAAAGGGGAATGTTATAGATGATGCTCAATGTGAATCTGGGGATTCCTGGAGAGTGATAGATTAACTTTTAGCATTACATCGTGATATGGGTAATGATGGGGGAAGAGGTTGTCTTTTTCATATGACTGTGTAGTCCTCTTTGGTGCAGTAAGATGAATAGTCCCAGTTGAGGGATCTAGAGGTGGAGGTCTGGAGAGAACGAGTTGTTTGTAGCGAGTCCCCTGATGGTTGGTAGGAGGAAGAACAACATCGGGTGATTCAGCAGAGAAGGATGCTCATTCCATTGTAAAGGCTTGAAACGGTTCTTAGCGACTTATTTAAACTATAAAATATTATCCAAGGTTATACACATAGGGGGTTTTTTGTAACTCGTTCCAAGATTGATTCAATGTGTTATCACCCAAATTTCTCTTTTAGCAGTGCACCCAAGTAATAAAATTATGTACAAAGCCTTGAAGAGTCAGTTTTGGTGGCCTAGGATGAAGCATGTATTAGAAGAGTTTGTGTCTTGATGTTTTTTCTACCAAAAGGTGAAGGCTGAGAACAGTGTCCCCAGTGGTTTGCTCCAACCATTAGATATTCCTCAGTGGAAGTGGTAGGACATCTAAATAAACTGTGTTACTGGTTTACATCAGTCTTAGTGAGGACATGAGGCTATTTGGATGGTATTAAGTCATTTAATGAAATAATCCTACATCATAGCTATCACGGATTTGAGCTCAGTAGAGGTTTTGTCAAGGCAGTATCTAGAGGAGTTGGTGAGATTCCACATAGTCCGGAGGATAACAATTTTTTATCAAGATCCTTGTTTTACTTCATTGGTGTGGAGAGGTCTCCAGGATGATTTTTTTCCCTATTATTCTTTAGCACTTTTTTTCATCCACAAGTAGATGATCATATAGATCAAACCATCGAGACTCATGAAGACATGTTTTTCTCTTGTGTCCTAGATTTTGGCGGTTCTTGAATGAAGCACTTACCCTTGGTGGTGTTTTCTTACAACAATAGTTTTCACTCCACCATCAGAATGGCTCAATTGTAGCCTTGTATTCCTGACCATTTTATTATCCATTGGGTTGGACTAGGGTAATAGAGTCAACAATTATCAGACTATAACTAGTACATAATACAACAGAGATGGTTCAGTTGATTCATAAGAGAATGAAGACAGCACAAGTTCATCATAAATCATATACTGATCAAAGGATGAGACCATGTGAGTTTGATATTGGGGATCACATCTATCTAAAGGTGAATCTCAATCATGGGTAGTGATGGTTTGGTCATGGTAGTAAGTTTTCTTGCCCGTTTTTTAGGCCTTTAGAGGTGTTGGCTCATGTTGGATTCATGGTATATTGAGTAGAAATTTCCCCACAGATGATCCAGATACATGATGTTTTTCATGTGTCACGACTCTATCTTTATCTTCATGATGACCCTCATGTAATCGATTGGGGAGACATCGATGTTGATGATGATTCAACCTTTGTGGAGCGGCCTGTGGACATCCAAGACATCAAAGATAATGTGTTTTATGTGTGTTTTATCTCTTTGGTTCATGTCATGTGGAGACACAGTGGTGTGAAGGATAAAACATGGAAATGTGAGTTTCATATACGTGATCAGTACCCTGAGTTGATTGATATTTAAATATTTTCTTGTGATGATGTTTACTTTGTGGAATTAAACCATTCATGTTTATAAGATAGTATTTTTGTTGATTCTTGTGGATTTCTCATTATTGAGAGGTATCTCGATGGGTGGTTGTTCAAACCACTTTTATGTTTCCTTTTAGGTTGGTTTTGAATTCTCGTGGATGAGAATATTTTGAGTGGTATGTAATATGATGGCCTAGACCACTATGGTAAATTTCGTTGCTAATATTTGGTGTTTGAGATGTTCTAGGAGGTCCATGTGACTTATCCCCAAAAAATTTCAGAATTTCCAGTTCTGTGAATACTGTTTATAGGATCGGTTGGTGTAAAGTGTTTCTAGTATCGGTACGTGTCCAGTGTTTCCGGGATTGGTAGGTGTACAGTATTTCCAACATCAATAGGTGTACAATTTTTTCAGGATCGGTAGGTGTAGAATGTTTCCTACATTGGTAAGTGAACAATGTTTCCAACATCAGTAGGTATACTATGTTTGCAACATCGGTCGGTGTACAGTGTTTCCACCATCAGCAGGCGTACATTTTTTCAATCATTAATAGGTGTACAATGTTTCAGCCATCGGTAGGTTTAGTGTATTTCTAGGATAGGTAGGTGTAAATTATTTCCAGGATTGGTAGGTGTACAATGTTTCCAGGTTCGACATGTGTATAATGTTTCCATAATCAGTAGTTTTATAATGTTTCCATGATCGGTACGTGTACAATGTTTCCAGGATTCGTTGTTGTACAATGTTTCTAGCATCGGTTGGCGTACAATGTTTATAGGATTGGTATGTGTATAGTGATTCCAGCATCGGTAGGTGTATAGTGTTTCCAGGATCGGTAGGTATATACTATTTCATGAATTGGTAGGTGTATAATGTTTATAGGATTGATAGGTGTACTGTCGTTCCAGAACCTGGTTGATGTATAGTGTTTCCATCTTTCTACATTTTTCCCCGTTGACATTTTCTTTTACATAAAATGCATTCAAGTCCTTGTTTTAATGGATTTAAGGCTGATTAAAAGCCCATAACTCCTATATTAATTTTACTATGGCTCGGGATTCTTTTACTTGGTCAAAATCTCTGGTTTAATGTGATCTGCTTTTAATGTAAAATCAAGTGTATCTTCAATCGCTACCCTATTAAATCTTTCAAAGGGACGAAATATATTCTTTTCTTATTAAACCTTATTGTTTCCTGGTGTGAGACACTCAATCCTTTCTTTATTCACATCAGTGTGTTGCGATCAAAAATTAATCCTTGGACCTTTTTCCCTTATTGTTTCTTCCTTCTTCATGTACACACCTTGTTTTGGTGCAAGCAGAAACTATTGATCCTTCATCAATAGAAGGTATGATCTCCCTCTATTCATGTGTTTTTTTGATATTTAATCTCATGTTTCTCCGTTACATGTTATGGAATGTGATTTCCATTCTTATAATGGAGTTTTCTTAGGTGTCAGTTGGTGAGGTCATGTCATGGTGTCCTCAGGTGGACACAGTTGTCATGGGGGAGGTGATTTTTATCTATTGTGTGGATCATTCTTGTGTAATGAATGTCAAGAAAGGTTTGAGTTATGGGATTCCTTTCTTCTCTATTATTATACATTCAAATGTATAGTTATCATGTTTTAGCCCACTGGATCACAATGGAATTGAAATAATAAATACATTAACCGGAAAAATAAATTGATTTCTATTGTATATTATTAGTCCTTGTTTTTCTAGATAGTGTGATATCTATTATTTATTTGTTTAGATTTTCATTATTGATGTAAATTGGTAAATAATGCTTACTATGATTTATTGTAACTATTTTTCAAGTATAAAGAGGAATGTAATTGAATCTGGTTGTTGTGGATGTAATTTTATATAAATAAAACTAATGCAGTAAGCATGTTTAATTATTTGTGATAGCTAACTGCATAGGTTTCCCATAACTGGAACCAAAAAATAATAAATTGGATAATTTCATATGAATTAAATAACTGGGTGTTTGATAAAAAGATAATTTCTGTTAGGGATCTGAGTTGCCCTTTTGATTATAAGTCCAACTGCCTTGGGCTTTAGAGCCCTGAGTTCCAATTATGTTTTAATGTTGGATAACTAGTTTAAAGGCCAGGAGCCCAGTAGATATGTTGTTTGATTTACTACCGATTGGGATATGATGTGATCCTGGATAGTTATTGCGATATGTGGGGGCTGGGAGGCCCATTGATTGTGGCAGTAGTGGATTCCTAGAGTTGGGAGATGCATTAGTTTATGCATGTGGGTGTCGGGGATAACACCAAATATGATGAAACGAGTCAGATGTGAATGTTTTGATGCTTGTTGAATGTTGTTGATTGTTTATCTACATTACTTTCCACAATTCCCAAGGAATCTAGTCATCCATACACTATTTCCAAAAAGGAAAAAACTACACTAGTTATTTCATATTCTTTCCATGTTTAGATTCTCGAGGGAGGATGGGTATACGCTCTAGCTATAGGTGGAAAAGACTCAACGGGTAGTTCACCTACTCATCATGTTGATCCCCCTTCATTTTAGTTGAATAGAATGTTTTTATAGAATTCCTTGGAATATGGGAACGTAATTATGATGTCATGAAATGACTGAATTAATGATTTTATCCAATGGGGATGGAGCTTGCGGGGATGCAATGCCGAGGGTTCAATTTAGAGGAAAATTGGAATATGGGTGTGATTATAATTAATTGTAATGGGGAATTGATAATGGTTAATTAATCTATAAATATTTAATTTAAGTAATGGGAAACTTATAAAAAGATAATGAAGTAATATAATAAAGATATTTAAATGGTTCTATGCTAATAGGAATCCTAGTCAGAGCAGTGGTAGCCGGGAGTTTGAGAGACATTAGTTTTAGTTGATACTAAGATTAGGTTATTCCCATTTTATTGTTCTACAATATATTAAATTCTATAATTTTTTGTGATTTTATATGCTACTACCCCCCATTAGTTAGTGAAACTGACATCCCAAGGATTATATTCCCTAGGGGGCGTTTTCCACAACATTCTGGTGGGTGGATGAATGGATGACTACCCCCTTTCCCACTCTCTTTTATCTTGGTATGTACTTGTACTGGTGGGCATAGGGTATTGTTTTCCCCATTTATGTGTGTAGAGGGCTATAATGTTTTTTGGTTATTAACACACCTATATTATTGATATAGTTTCTTATGGACAACTATAAGGGTAACATGTATAGACTGTGATGGCTTGAGGATCCTTACTGGGTGTATGTTCTATAATGGCTTGAGGTTTAATACCGTATGTTTGATATACATTATGCAAGCAATGGTGGCTCCTTGAAAAAACTTGGTTACTTTGGTTATGTGGGCATGGTGGTTGTGCTATATGAGGTGCATGATCTGGTGATTCTCCCAGGTGTCTATAGGCAAGCATTTCTAGAGAGTGATGGATTAGGATGTGCAACATTGGGGAAAAGTGGAAAACTAGTGGGGATGGGGTTGTGGGGTACCCTTGATATTAATTATTATATATTAGACTCTTATATGAGATACTTGGTGAAAATATCCATGGTGAGTCTTGAAACATAGTATACCTATTTAGGAAATGAGTTAGTTTCATTTGTTGTCCACTATTCTTTATCATTCTTTCATTACTTTTGCACGAGATGCTTTGGTGAGGATCCTACTGAGTAAACTATTATACTCACCCTATGTACATATAATCTATTTTTTTCAGGACACTTGGAGCTAGTTGGAGATCATTCTTGTTACTAATAGCTTGGGGTTGTAGGATCTATCTGGGCTTCTTGGTTGCTGCTATTTTTAATTTCTTTTGATACTCGCTATTTTCCATTTTAGATGTAGTAGTTTCTTCATGACATTACATGTGTGTACTTGGGTTTTATTTTATATTGCAGTTTAAGTTGGAGTTGGTTGGTGTGAGTCTAACTTCCCTATTTAACATATGTTATATTAGAGGGTAATGCCTCAAATTTTTGTGTTTACTAGAACCACGATGCTAGTCGCCAACCTAGGGCTTACTAGAGGTGTTACTTTGGGGTCACTATCACACTTCTATCATTGCTGGCCCAAGAGGGGTACACCTTGTGGGGAGGGGGTCATGAAAAAGATGGTATATGTGATAATATAATTCATTATATATAATAATATCATAAATATTATATATATATATATACATAAATTTAATAATTATATAAAATCTAGATTTGTGTTGATTTAAAATTAGTAATATCAATTCACAACATGGTATTACTCCACACACATGATTGATGATTCGGTTTCCCGTTTGATAGAGGAGGAGAAGGATAAATACTATTCCATCAACATAATAACAAATAATTACATGGGAAATAATTATGTTATTATGTTGTTTTTTTGACACATAATATTTGTTGGAAAATATGAATGGAAATGGCATATCTTCATTAATACAATGACATTATCTTAGAGAAACCACATTTGGAACTCCTCTAAAAGACACTAGGGTTGGTATTTTGTGAATAAATTTATCTCCAAAATGTGGATAAATATTGTTGGGATAAATTTTGGTAGCTTTTGTTTTTTCAAAATGTCTATATATTTTTCAGTAATTGAAGAGAAGCAGTGGCCTTTTATTTGTGATGGAGGGAACACACATGGATGTTTTGAAATAAATAAACTGTACCCATGCTTTTTCACATAACAAAATTATCCATAATGGTTTATTATCAATACATAAAAGGTTATAAGGTCCAAATATTCCCATAAAAATTTGTTTTTACTTATTTTATGAAAATTTTGATCATTAAATTCTGAGTTTAACCACCCGGTAAAGTCGTTTTCATCTTAGCCATAACAATTATTATTTTTATTATTTTCACTATTCATTATGGAGTAAAATAAGTTTCATTTAATTTATAATATAAATTATATTCAATAAAAATATTGAATTAATTTTTCCAAATTAAAATAACATATGTATATGAATTTAATTTCAAATTACACCTATAGACTCATCGAAAAAATGGGTTATCCAAAGAAATACTTTTAATGTTTTGGAAACATTTTATATTAAAATTGATCATATATTTGAATAAAAAATCCTAAATTGAATTAAATATAATATAATTGATATTAATTTTCTTTTTAAATTAATTTTTTTTTAAAATATCATTTTTTAATGATTTAAATAAAAATAAGTTTAGAAAAAAACAAGTATATTTTTAACTATTCTTTAATGAAAGAAAAAATTAAAAAAAATCATAATAAATAACCTGATGTAATTTTAAAATCATTATTTTAAAATTGAATTTAATTTTATCAAATAAATAACATAAAATGGTAAATATTAATTTCAAAATAGGTAACAAAAAACATGATGAAACAACTTTTTGGAAAAATAGAGTTCTTCAAAAATATATTTTTTTCTTTGAAGTATTTTTTTATTTATACTTATAGTCAATATATAACCACTGAACATCTGTGGTAAAAATATTTTCATAATTTATTTAGTCAAATTAATAGCCACCAATATTATAGAATGTTTATAATATTAATATTTTATATATTAATTTTTGATAGAGTGTTTTGTTTCATTTACACTCTATGTTTCTTGAAATGATACTTTTGGAAGAGATTGAATTTATTAAATAAATTATTTCCTAATATATTGTGTTGTAACATTCTCATATAATCTTGGTGTTTCATGTCATAAAAACTATATAGCCCAATTTTATTCTTTTAAAATTTTATGGTGTTACTATAAAAAATAAATCAACACTCATTCAAATTTAAACTGATATAAATGAAAATGAAGAAAAAATATTGTTTTTAAAAATTATTCTATATAAAATATATCCATTTTTTATTTAAGATCTAAATATAAAAATTTTATAACCATGAATTTTATAAAATAAAAAAAAATTGATTCATCATGTCTAAATTATATTAGTATCAGTTTTGTGAATTTTTCTAATGTGGATTAATTTGAAGTGAATAAAGATAATATGGTTTTCTAAAAATATCTTAACTTTTATAAAATCATTCTGATATGTTCCTGAAATTAAAATTTATAAAACTTTTGGAATATCCCAATATTTATTTTATCAAAAAATAAATAATTTAGATATATTATATTGAATTTAGAAACATATGATTTCCATTTTGAATGTTATGTTATATTTTAATATTGGAAGAAAAGCCTTGTCCATTTTCTTATAATAATGTATTGAAAATGTTTAATTATATTTCAACATTATTTTAGAGTCACTCCACTTTTTTTTAATAATCAACTAATGAATATCATGATATTTTATAATATACATGAATTTAGTGTAAATTAATTTTTATTCCTGTAAATTTCATTTTTTCCTAAAACAAATTTTTTGTTACATTAAGTGTACTCTTATAGAAATTAAATATTATCTCTTATAGAAAATTAATATTTTAAAATTATTTCCATATAATTTAATAAAAATTTTAAATTTATTTAATTATTAAAATATCATTTTAGGAAAAAAATAAATTAGCAATGAAAAAAATTGATTTATTAGAGTTAATGTAAATTATCATGAAAAAGAAAAAATAATGGTAAAATGGTTAAAATATCTCAAACCTTATATCTTATTTATAAATAATCTATTTTGATAGTCGAGTAAATTTCCACTATCCTCTATTATACACATTGAATCCACCTTAATTTTAAAATGACATACCATCAACACAAGAGGGTTTTAATGGAAAACATAAGATTATTACCAGAGTTCATTCAGGATTATCTCTTCCTTCACAACCACTAAATAAAACATATACATAATAAAATTATTATATTCGTTTTAATAGTATAAATATATTTCATTATGTTGATGGAACAAACATTTTGTACCTTACTTTCATCTATTAGAAAATGAAAATGTCACCCTACTTACATGTGGACTGCCACCTCAATTATCAAAATATATCATTTTAAATCACTCACTTAAAGTTATTGTTTTATAAATAGATTCTAAGAATTCAAATGATATTAATTACATGATTAATGATATATAAAAATAATTTTATCATTCTATTAATAGTATCAACAATAATATTTCAGATCATAAAATGATCATATATAGAAACTTTATAAGTGCAACTTCTTACAATTATACCCTGTTAATGTTCACTCTCAACCACTAAATTAATTTTATTTATCACTTCAAAAATAATTATTGAATCCATTTTTATGGTATAAAATTTTTACATCACTATTCAGTAACTTTTTTTTTCTAATGGAATTTTTTATAATGTATTTTTTATATCTGTTTTACCATATATATTGAAATTATTATAACGTTAATCTCAATAATTAATAATAAAAAATAAATAATATTCAATAATATTCAATAAGTAAGAATTTTATATTAATAACAATTATGGTCTAGTAATATTCCAATGTATATTTACATATAAATTCATAAACAATTTTTAATTCTATAAAAACCAAAAAAAGGAATTTTGAATCCATATATGTGAACTATCATCACTTGTTCCATGAAATTATTATTGGACTCCAGAACTATATATGACCCATTAATTACCTTATCAAGAAAATTCCAAATTTTATAAACCTATAAAATCTCTAAATTTTACGTGTAAATTATTCAAATATAACTTCTAATATTTTCTAAACATGTTTCTAAGACAACACATTAATCCAAGAACCAGTGGGACCATACTATATATTGGAAATATATTAAATATATTAAATTCATGCATGCATAATTTAACTAAAAAAGAATAATAACTCATAAAGGGACTCAGATAAAAAAATTTAGGCCATCTTTGAGTTTAGAGTATTTGTTTTACCCTAGGGATGACCTATTCAATATCAATGGCAAAAATTTTATAAAAAGTTTTCATGAGAGTCAATAATGAATAAATGAATGAATGAAAGAAATAATTTTATTTAAGTGATGTGGAGACCTAATATTTATCTATTTAAACATGATTTTCTCCAACTCTCCAGGTTACCCACATTACCCTGATAACTGATAGTGGGAAATGGAGGAATCATTGGAGATAATGATGATAGATTGAGTATTATTCATGCCAAAGGAAATTGAAGATCACACCAAAAATTACTATGTGAATTTTTCATCATCAAAAATAAATCTATATTGAGTTTGGACCTTTATTTATTATGGATTTACCCAAATTTTATTAAACCAATTGATAATGGGAATCAATCAACAAATAAATTGATTTTGTAATTGAGTGTATTGTAGGTATAGGTTAGATTTATCAATGATTTGGAATTTAAATTCTTTATTACTTATATATCTTTGTACAACATTCTAACAGTTTTTGAATGAGTCCAACATGATAATCAGATGATTTCTATACCTCATGTTTGTTTTTTGTACATTTATCCCATTGTTAATTTAATATTCCTCATGGGTAAGTCCAATGGCACACATTTCAATTAATAGTCATTATTTGATTGTTTTATAAACGTTAATTTGAATAATGATTGAATACTATGGTTACAGATGTGATTGTGGCTGTGATTGCAGTGTATAAAATGTAGGATGATTGATCAGTCAGATTTGGGGATACATATTCTTTATTTTTTTTGGAATGAAATGAATTTGTGGGTCAATAAATGATTAATGAGCAGGTTAAGGCATGGTTTCCTGTGAGCAGGCGATGGTGTGGCTTGGTCAGACTCGCTCTACGATGTCTAGGTGATATTAGTGGTGGAAGAAGAGCTGACTGTGAAATGAGAATATCCAGAGGAAGATCTAAGTGTTTCTAGAAATACTATATCACATGGTGTGTAATCTAGAATAACATTACATGTGGGGCCTTAGCTACGACACTTGGGTTTCTATGTAGAATAAAAGTATCACACACAGTGTGACACATGCCACATGTTGTGTGAACTTTAACTAGTGGGTCAGTGTGTATCTCGAGGGATAAATGAAAATAGACATGGTCAAGTGAATTACATTTCCAAAGAACATGTGATGAGCTGTTTACCCCAAATTATCTATGTATATAGACATAACCAGGTACATATGCACAACCAGCTATACAACGGCATGGACACTAGAACATTCCAGGATATAAGAGTAGATTGGTTATACAGGGAAACTCAGTGTATATTAAATATACTCCATGTTCTCCATTATAAATGACTTGGATTACTTGATCCCATAAACATGGTCTAGTTTCCTCAAGGTTTCATTCCTTTAATCCATCACTTTGTGGGTATAGTATGGAATTACGTCCTAAATAATTGATTTTGATCCCCTCTATGGGTTTAGTTGCAGATAGAGTTTTTGAAATCATACACATAGTGTTGGATGAGATCTTCTATTGTCATCAAACCATGTGGGGTTCTCAGAATCATCGTGACCAGCACGACATGAGTGTTAATCCCCTACATAAAAACTTAATTAAAATTGGGTTTTTGGTTTACCCTTATGTCCCTAGGTGTGATATCCATATGCGTGTTGATGCCTTTAGACGTCCATAATGTCCTTATTATGGTGAACCTGTAGATCATGACATCTTAGATAGACCCCATCAGTGTCATTTGAATCATTCAGTGTGTTCTCCTAGACGTCTGTTATATGGAGCCTTTGATAAGGAATTAAATTTTAGTAATACAGTTGTGACCTTATCATGAGACTACGTGTCTATTTTGAGTGTAATTAGATTTTATTATTATTTAAGTTATTGTAATATCCATATGATGTGTTGAATTTTATTCTTGATTCTTTGTGTTTAGTGATTTGGTGTGTGTTACTGGGTATTTTTACACTCCACCCCACATGTGATCTTCATTCATGTGTCATGTCTTTTGTAGATGATTGAAAAGTTGAGAGGGATCCTAGTGGACCATGAGTATAAAAATATTAAATTTGGAAAATATAGAACATTTTTCATACAAGGAGATAAATTTGAATGTATTCCCATATTATGAGCAATTTTAACATCATTCTAGTATTTGGTAGGATTCTATTTTTTCCTAATCACCTTATATTTTTATTTGATATTTAGATTTTTGGACTAGATATATGAATGCATTGGGTATCATTTTTATTTTAAAATTTATCATTCATAGGGCTTGGTTATGTGCATGTGTGTGTATACATGTACCTTAGGCTAAGGCCTCCCATGTGTGTATAATATCAACTTGACACTAATCACCGGCCCCTTGCCCATTAAAAATAGGCTTGTGGAAGTGACACTCAACTTATCACCGACTTGGAGGGCCACTATGGGTTGGTTCATAAACAATTGGTATCATAGGGTTATTCCATATTAGGACCTTTTATTTGAAGTTTTTTCTAATAGTGATATTGGTTTGGGTTTTATAAAAATAGTGTTAAATGTTTGATGTTTGGCTCTCTAGTTAGGGACTCTAGTTTTGCTGTGGAAGATGATGTATCTCTTCCACAAGACCATGAATCTTTGTTTATATATTTGGTATTTTTTTAATTGGTTGTGAGGGAAATACATTAGAACATATATCATATAAACATGTGATATAGTTTCCATTCCCTTATTGATTCAGCTATCCATAGATACTCATTGACTATGGAACATCTTCCTTATTATAGGATATCTACATGATGTTTTCTAGCTAGGATTTAGTAGAAGGATCATGTGTATGATCCCCATAAAAATGGGATATTGTGTAGGAGTTTGAAGATTACTACAAACAAGATTTCTAGAATTACTCTATGTGTAGTGGATTCTATAATCATTCAGTTTCTTACAGTGGTGGTGGAGTACAAGCACGTATTTCTGGAGGACAATCTAGAATTACCGCCATGATGATAGATTGGATTCTACATATACCTACATTTCAGGATATATGCGATATCTTCAGCCGCATATCAAATATCTCTCAAAGTGATTTTCAAGTTTGGGATATATATAGAGAACTTATAGAGGAAAGGATTTTTTGAGACTAGTGTTTCCCACTGGGCATCCATAGTATTGTTTACCAAGAAGGATGACATATTCTTGAGGTTGTGTGTGTATTATCACAGCCTAAACCATGTCACTATAATGATGATATATCAAATATCAAGTATCAATGAACTCTTTGATCAGTTGAGAGGGGAATAAGGGTTTTCCGAGATTGACCTCATATCATGCTATCACTAGATACAATTAATCTATGGGGATATATCAAATACAACATTCCAATGTCATTATGGTCACTATGTGTATTAGTTGATGACTATTGGAGTGAGTAATTCCCTAGAATCATTTATAGAAATCATGAATGAAATATTTATTATGTTATTAGACTAGTTTATGGTAGTATTCCTTGATGAAATCATAGTGTATTCAACATCTAAGGAGGAGCACACGAGATACATTAGGATGGTCTTGAACATACTCCACAAGAACCAATGTTAGAATAATATCTTGACGATATTGTTATGGATTAAGAAGAACCACTTTCTAGGGCATACTATATTAGGAGATAATTTAGCAGTGGACCTAGTTATTGTCGAGGAAGTGTTGTCTTGGGATCCACACAAGAGAGTGAAATTGGTGTAGATCCTCTTTACCTTCTTAGGAAACTATCACATATTTTTAACCAATTTCGCCAGGATATCATATTCATTCACAGTTTTGACCTGAAAGTTCTATCCATTCATGTGGACAGATTGGTCCCATCAAAATTCTCCAGAGTTGAGGTAGAGGTTGATGAGCACTCTGGTCTTGATATTTTTAGAGGAGGGTGTCATGTTTAAATATTTTTTCATTGCATCAAGGAAATGGATTGGTTGTGTTTTGATAAATAAGTAGTGATTTCCGATTGTTAACATCACTTGATACCACATGTGTAAAACAAAATTACCCAGAATCATGAGATACATGCGGTTGTATTGACACTAATGTGTTTCCAACACTACCTCATAGGTGGGAAATTTATCATCTTTTATTATAGAAGAGTATTAAGTATATCTTCTTTTAGAATGATCTTAAATTGATATAGAGGAGATGTCTAGAGTTCCTCCTAGATTTTGATTTTATGATTATGTAAAGCCATTTTATCAATAGTGTGGTACCGTATTCTCTTAGTGGATGATCTTTTTCATAACTACTGAGTGAGTTGTTAGAGAAGTTTTCCTCATTATAGATATTCTTAGATTTTGGGGATGATGTAATTAACATCTAGTCGATGTTTTTTACCCCAAAAATTCTATAATTATTTTTAGATGGTAATTAGGGTGATACTGATTGTGAGACCATATGTACGCAGATATCCATAGGATATGCTTCTGATTGATTTTTCAATGGTAGAGTGAAATTCACTCCTTTCAGAGAACCCATGATGGTAACTATGACATAATGGGAGGAGGTTTTGAGGGAGTTTCATAAATATACTTTAGAGGAACAAAGAGGTGTGTTTATGATTGAATAGGACCTTCAACATCAATTTTGGTGTCTTGAGATCCAGAAGGGGGTTGAAGATTTTGTCTCCTGATGCCTTACGTTTCAGCATGTGAAGGATGAGCACCGGTTTGCAGTGGGTTTAGTTCAACCACTTATGGTTATAGAGTTAAATTGAGATGGGATATCTATGAACATAATTATTGTAGTACCCCATAAATTTATAGGACTTTATTCCATATATATGATCATATAATGATTCATGAATTAAATCCACTTCTTAAATATCCATGAGTAGAATTTAATCGAGAGACTAGGACACCATTATGTGTAGGAGATTGTATGAATCCAATGATGTCCCTCTACAATCATATCTTACCTTGGTGCTAACTTCACATATACATTTTGGAATGGATTTTCGGAAGTCTTTGGGAGTAATTTGTATTTAAGCATGAATTTTCACAACCATACTAATGGCCAGAGTAAGTGGCCCATTCAGGTCATGAAGGATATATAGCAGTCATGCATGTTTTACAATTTCCATTCTTGGGAGCATCATCTATCACTAGTGGAATTTTAATATAACAACAACAACTATTCCACCATTGGTATGGAATTTGTTGAGGCCATGAATTGATGAACTTGTAGGTCACAACAATGTTGGACCATCTCAAAAGATTTAGAACTTATGTTCCTAGACATGGCATGATACATGATAGATAAGGTGAATATCATCGGGGAGTGGGTGAGCATTGCACATGGACATCAAATGTCTTATGAGAACTAAATATGGTGGCCATTGGAGTTTGTGGAGGGAGAGTATGTTTTCCAGTGAGTCTCACCTCAACAGGGGTTGCCATGATTTTTTTGAGGGGGAAATATTACACTCTATTGTGTGCGTCCCCTCCATAATAATTTTGGCAACCAGGTGCACACATTAATATAAAAAAATGTGACAAGGAGGTAAGAGTCAAATCTAAAGGGTGCATCATAACCAAAATAACGATCACAAAAGAATTAGTATATTTAAAAACTAAATATTTTGAAGATAATTTTACATGTTGTTAATTATATAACCATTGAAAATTCATTTAACATGATTTGAAATCAATTATATTTATCAATACAAAAGCAGGAATGCATTTCATCACATGATCAGAAAACAATAGTATTCTCCAAATTATTTCATTATAACACATTATAAAAATCATTTAAAATATAAAATCATAAATCATGTTTAAATAATATTATATGCATTGTGTTTAAATGAAAAATCATAAAATGTTAATAGATCAATTACATTTTAGGAAACCATCAAGAAAAAATCACGTGAAATTTTGGATATAGGAATGGATCCACAGTCTAGATTGAGAGAAAAGTCAAAGAATAAATAAGTTAATTAGAACCCCATATTTGTACTAGAATCCTAGATTCAGAAAATTACAATGGTTTTATTGGCCGATAAATAGTAATAAATAATAAATACACATGGAAGAAGGGGATATAAGAACAAAGAAGAGTTAAACATACCAAAAAAATATCCATAGATTCAATTGTCACATCGATTCACCAAGGATTAATTTTTAAAGAGTAAAAAAAATAAAAAGAGTCCTCCTAGGTACAAATGGGTTGAGTAGAGGTCATGGGAGGATGTTGGAAGAAAAAAATAGGGGTTTGGTAGATAATTACAAAAGTACATTTCTTTATAGGCTAGATCAATGTGACTAACTACTTGGTGGATCCCACCTTATAGCTAGTGGTAACCAATAACCTAGACTATGGTTGTAGGAATAATTAATTTTACCCCATAGCATCTACTAGTTTTATTGTGGATATTCACTATATATACATTGGAATTAATGTAGCCTAGGTTCTCCCATGTACATCCATTAAATGATTCGTGGCCACCAATTACTGGAAAGTGGAACACTAGTTTCGTTTCCCACTATGAGACCTGGTATACACATAAAATAACATTCAAGAGACACCCATGACCCACCACAAGTAAAAAAACATAAATAATGAGTAATATATATGAAAAAAATGAAAAAATAAACAATATACAGGTCATACCTAAAAAATAATAATGATATGTGATAACTCTCCACACCAAATTGCTTTCTTCCCCTAAAAATATATGTTGAAGAAGGATTCTCCAAAAGGAGATGATTCCATTTATCAGTTATCAAATACTCCCACCCGAATGTATAATAGATATCTATACCATGATTCCATAGAACATTAGAAAAATTTATATACCTATTTGGTGTAATTGGTACTTTATAATCATCAATAAAATGATATATTAATCATTGAAACATTATCTTCACTGTTCAGGTCTTCCCAACTCAGATAATGAGAAGAGTTAGGTTGATACTCATTGATTTGAGACACATGGAAAATATAATGGTTCAAAGACAACATAATTAGTAAATACATGTAATTTATCATCTTTCCTAGTTATTGAATGATCATAAACGGTCTCATATACCATATAGTCATCATTTATCTCTTCTTAAACAATCGATGAGAAAACCAAAGTGATATATTTAATAATAGAATATCACCATCTAAAAAAATAATGGTTGATGATGATGATTAATGTTAGATATATATAAAAAATCAGTCATCTCAAAACACTAAGGAATCATTTGGATCATCACTGGTGTTTTCTAAACCATACATGCCTTAATAAAAGAAGATGAATCAATATCTAATCAAAATAGTGGAGAGTTGTATGTTTTACCACATAATGGTTCAAAAATTTCAATAATTGTGAATGATTTCTAACATGAATTATTGAAAAACTCAATTAACCCCAAATACTTATTTCAATCACCCTATACTTTTCATGGAACATAAAAATTGTATATATATTATAGAATATGAATTTGAAGTTTTGTATGTGCATTCGTTTAAGGATGTTAGGAAATTACCAACATGACATAATACTCCATTTATTCATGAAGGATCGTCCAAAATTTAGATGTAATATAGGGATATAATTCGGAGATAATGGGTTTTGGGGTCCAATTCAACATCACATTCTCAAGTACAAGTAACTTCCTTCAGTCCTCCACATTAGTGGTTACATGAATTTGTATGAAGTGTGATAAAATGGTTAATAATTCAATCACATATAAATGGTGTTTTTAATTCTAGGTGTCCATTATATATAAATAATAAGATCAGTTTTTTTCTCATTTCGATTCCATTTTAGTATAGGGGAGGGTGAAGAAAAAAGGAGGCTTTTGGTGCATATCTTTAATCTGTTGGCTATTTTAGAATTAATATAAGATGTTTATTTAGTAGAATTTCAAACCAATCCCCCATATCCAACCCATAATGTCATACGACATATTTTTAATGTGATGGTATGAAACCACTATGAAAAATTAAAAACCACATGTCACCAACTTTCTCATGGAAAAAGGAACAACATAACCCTTCCTAAAGAAATGAATATCTTGTAGGGAGAGATACCATTCAATAATGGTCTCTATACTATATAAATAATCCTAGATATTCCAAAACTCTTTATCCTACTACTTATTATAGTGACTAATCTCTAGAAAAGATGATTTAAATAGAATGATATCAACAATAATGTGAGACTCTTCCTCCCGGAATCCCAAGTTAGTATATTCAATATTCCCCTCAAGTTCAACTGTTAATTACCTTTATTCACATTCATTTATATAAACTTCATTTTATAATAATCAAAAAGAATATTTCCCTTCCATAGTTTATGGGAATTTATATGTTGAATGAATTTAGTAATTTTATACATCTTATCTATCAATGATTCAAATATTTTAGATAGAATATGTACCAAAAACATTGAGGAAAATTTTAATATATAAAATTTTCAACTAAAAGATAGTTTCACCAACTATTAATTACATAAAATTTAGATGAATGTTCTGGATCATATGTGGTATAATGTTTTTGCAATGTTGAGGATGAAGATATTGATAATATGCCACAAAATTTCCTAATAAAAGTATGTACCATAAAAATACACCAATAACATCAAAATAAACTATGTAGAACTATCAATCCATTGGTAGTGTTAGAATATTTTCTACAATAAAATGAATCTTTTTTGTATTGATGGATTTCTAGAAAGATATCGGTTTTCATTTTATGGGATGAATTGAGGATTTCAATATGATTTGTAGCTTCATGGGTTTGGCTAGATATTATGAGTAGTTCGCAATGTATTAATCAAAACATGCGTCAACATTGAATATGATGTCTTTTAAAATATAGAGTGTAATGGGACACTCTCTAGAATATAGGTATTGTAAACTCCCTTCAAGATGATTCAGGTATGGATGAGTTCCCAGATTGCAGGGTGACTTAGATTAGTTTAATAAAAAGTCGTATTCGAGTTCATTTTTCACGTATCATTGTTATAATGTGTAATAGATTTTTTTTGTACGTGGGAAATAAGATTTTTGGGATATATGGTGTATTATGAAAGTGTGTTCATGGAGATATATTTTCACGATGAGCCTTATTTTACCATTAATAGTTAGAAAACAAGTCTAATGTGATAAAGAGATATTAAAATTTATTATATTTTCCATGTCCATATATTTTTATAGTGGAGTTTTATTACATTATCATTATGTTTATTCTTTCATCTCTTGATCATGTGTCTCATTTTATAATTTTTTGTGGTACTATGCCACAAAAAATAAATCCAAAAATACATGAGATAGTTTTAATGATGAACTTTGGCTGAGAATCACTATAGTGCAACAAAGTATAATTGATGAATTTTATAGTTGGTTCCGATCAATGTAGAATGGTGTGGAACCTTCTACTGATTAATATATAGAAGTGGAGCCACAAAGGGTGTGGATAGAAATCGATATTAGATGATTATCCATCATAAACCTCAACCATTATAGAATAATGTTTAAACAACATTGGTGGGATTATGGATAATAAAAATTAAAAAACTCATTTCTTTCTCAGGGAAATTTGACTTCAACATGCACAAGTATACATTCCTCTATATTGAAGGCCTTAATAAAATATTTTTAGGTTCACTTTTTTTCAAAATGAACCATGAAGGGGTTTAGATTAAATACATCAAGGTATAATTTACAAAAAAACACTATGTGGAATATATGACCTTTTCAAAATCTATGGAGTTCTTCACTATTGTGAAAGGGATCTAGAGAGTGATGGAATATGGTAATTATATTCATATGATCACTATGTATTCACATGAGGTTCTTTACATTAGAATATTATGTCTCATATATTTCACATTTAATTTTGATTTAACATAGGTTATCTAGTATTTATGGTATTTGTTTTCTATTCTGAGGTGGTAGATTAGGTGATGAAGGTAGATTTTGACCTAGATTATATTCCTCGGATTACAAGAGTTCCCCTACCTATTATATAGGTTATATTTATTATTTCAATAGGATGTAGAATTAGATAATTTTTCAAAAGGTAAACAGTGGGTGTGATTCATAGAAGTCTTATTGAAGGCCACTGACAACTTTTAGTTTTCTATCATATAACTAGTGTTGGAGGATTTGATAGATGAATTATTTTTTCCCATTACTATTTAGGATTTAAAACTCATGTGGACGTCATGGTCATATACATTGGAAATGGTAGGATATCTCCTTTCCATTCCCTGACATATGATTTTTTTCAACCTATTAGATTTGTGGTGCATATAGATGCTTCATAAAAAACAAGGTGGAAGCCACATGACTCTAGAATAAAGCTATTACATGAAGTAGAAGAGTCTACAATTAATGGTTATGTTGTTCCAGTACCATTAATAACAAACATTTCTGTTACATCTTCCTTAGTGACATCTTTTCTTGTTACAAATGTATCCCTCTCTATCATGTATAAATTTTTTGTGGATTATTTACAAATTATAATAGAACATATTATATTCAACATAGAGTTAGAAATCCCTCTAGGAATAAACAATTAGTCAATTTTATAATATCCCCCAAGCATTTTATTTCTCTTGGATATTGATCTCATCTAGGATTTTCTGTTTCTTGACTTGAACATTCGTGATGTTATTATTAGAATGGATTGGTTAATTTATCACAAATATCAAGTTAGATATTATATTTTATAGGTGACTTATACTACCCTTGATGGAAGAACCCATTTTTTCTATAGGGAATGGGTCTGGAGGTCATCTTGGGAATGTCCACCTCTTCTAGCATTTGATTCACTAATATAACTTTTTGTGGAATAACATGGATAATAATTTTTTATTTATGATCTTCATATGGTATTTAAGGAATTAAATGAGATGATCCAAATGAAATTTGTGGTCTTTCTCTAAATAAGGAAGTAGATATCTAGATTATCATAGTTCTAGGACCTCTACCAGTATTAATTCCATCTTACTGCATGTACCCAATAGTGTTGATAGAGTTGAAAACCCAGTTATGTAATTTAGATATGATATCTTAATACAAATTAATGTGTAACCCTAGGTGGGTTATTTTATCCCTCCTAAAATAGATAATGAAAATATATACTTATGTGTTAATTACTGGAATCAAATCCATGTAATGGTCAAGAACTAATACAATATTCCACGCATTGAGGATTTATTTGATCGGTTGAAAAGATATAAGTGGATCTCAAAAAGTATATTTGATATGATTACAACAATATTTGTATCTAATAGGTGGATATTCCAAAAAATCCTTTCGGGAGTAGATATGGTCATTTCAAGTACATCATGATGTTTTTTGGCCTTACTAACAATCCATTAATCTTCATGGAAATCTTGAACGTGATATTCAACCAGTATCATGAAATTATTGTTTCTATTTTTGTATAACACATTCTAGTGTACTCATAGATTGATTAAGATCATATATATCAACAAAGAAATTATTTGGGAACCCTTAGGGACCTTCACATGTAAAAAAAATTATTAAAATTCTAATTTGGTATCTGATATATTTTTTTCTTCAGATAGACATACATGAAATAAGGAATATGAATTGAACTTTTAAAGGAGATAGATATAATTTTAGGGGAAGAACTATTTAGGGTCTTGGGGATTCGGAACATTCTGGTCTTGAAAAAAATTATTCAAGGATCATAAAGGATAAATCAAAATAATAATCACCTTTGATTGTTATGACATGAAAAGGGATGATATTCTTTTAAGACTTTGAGTTTTAGGTTTTTTTCACTAGCCAATGGGAATTAGAAACACCCTTCAAGCAAGGTCATTTCAGGATCGGGATTCATGATAGCTAGGTTATCAAGGTTTTATTATGACATGAATAATCTATGGAATTAGAATTGGGTTTTTATGATTTTTAAATGGCATCAATACAATTCCATTCATAATTTGATCAATTGATAACCAAAAAAATCACCCAAAATAATTATTTAAATAGGGATTTTATAGGGTGATCCATCAAACAATAATCCATCAAGGTTATATATTTTTTATTTAAAGATAAAGATGTATTAAAAACATAAAATGAGTAATTGAAAGACATTTCGTAACATCAGAAGAAAGTGATTAATGTATGAGTCAATTTCAACAAGATACTTTTTGAAATGTTAACTTAAAATATTTTTGAAAAACTATTTTCAATTAATTATTAATAAATTGTCCTTTATAAATAGTTAAGGTTATCCAAATAAATTTGGGGTGCATAATAAAATATATGATCGGGAAAGGAAAAATCATTACAATATATTAAAAATACCTTTACAGCAACCCAGATGTTAAAAAGGATAAAAAAATTACAATTTTATAATGAGATAATTAGAAATAAAATGGTCACATGAGATAATACATGCAAGGGATTTTAAATAAGACTGATTTTTTATAAAAAAACATGGATATAGTGGGAAAATATTATTTAAATAATATGTGAAATATTTTCAATACTGTTATTATTTTTGAAATATGAAATTAATCAAAGAAGAATATTTGGAAGAAATTTAAAAATCCCTTGAATGAGAAGGGGGAAATAATGTGACATATGAAATAATGGAATATAGGGAATTTTTTTGAATAATGTTCAAGTAGAAATATTATAAAACAAATAGAAAAAATTGATTTATTAAAGGGCCATACATTTACTCTTGACTTCATTGAATTTAATTTACACTACTTAATTATAAGCATAACCAACTTTATGACATATTTAAGAACCATTTTATTATTTTTTTACCTTTTTTACACTTCAATTATAAATATTTTGTTGAAAATTATTAGTTGGTTATTGGTCATTTTAATTACAAGATTTTTGTAATTTTTATGGTTTTTCACAACATTTGTAATGTTGATTTGATCTCTATTATATAATAGATATTTCAGAATTACTATATTACATAAGGTGTTGGAATATATTATCCAAACTAATTTATATGTTTTAGTATTAATTTAATAAGATTTAAATTAGTGAATCTTGATGATACAATTGTTCAAGGGAATTTATAGAGATAATACTTTCACCATTTTTTATACGTTTCTAAATAATTTAATTCCATTTAATTTTTCAATTTGATCTTATTTGCAGCAATTTCGGGATTATAGTATGTTTTGGAAAAAACTGTGAAATTTTATTAAATATAGAATTTAAAAAATTAATAATACAATTTTTATGTCTATCATACCTTTTAAAATATTAACCCAATTTGAGTGATTATTTTTTTTATTTCTTGATTTATGGTATTAATATTTTTTTCGGGGCCCAGAGCTAATTTGAGCATTTATGGGGCCCAAAAAAATCAATCTATTTGGAAAATCCTTCCGGATGACAATGTGAACCCCACTGTAGTAAATTAAGAACAAATTAGTCTACAATACTTCAATTATGGTCATTCCATATAGAATTTAAAGATTATTGAATTAAAAATTTAATTTTTTAAAATAAGGGAGATTTTTCTTCATTAATATAGTCATTTTATGTGAAACTTTTTGGGGTGATTTAGGAAATTCCATGATTCTTCCTTGTGAGAATAAATTTTTAGAATTTATGGGTCATATAATTTACTAAAAAATGTTGATGAAGTTGAAATTTTGGGGTGAAACATACAATATTTTTTGGAAAAAATTTACAAAAAACAGCATCCCAAAATTCTATTATTAAATTTTCCTACCATGATCAATATTTAACTGGAAGGAATATTGATAATTTTTTAAAGGTATATTTGGAAGATAATGAATTTGAGGTACAAAGGATGGATCCCCATTGGCTGGTATAAGGATGATTTCACCAATGATAAAGGATATTTTTCACCACTGATTGAGTGGATTCCAGTGGACTTACTACTTCTTTAGTATTTTTTTATTCTTTTATTTAATTTTATTTTTCCTTTCACCTGTAACATGAATTAAAAGTTTAATTGATGGGTTTCTTTTGTTATTCTATGACTATGAATATTACAAAGTAAATTTATTTCTCTCTTCCATATTTCATTGTGATGTTTTTTCACTTTTCACTGGAAATTGACTGATGAGAGGCTTGGATTAGGGGAGGTTTCTTGGAGTTATTTTTTATAGCGCTTTGATATATCACATTTTTTTTATATTTTTAGTATATGCAAGAGTATTTCATGGGTGTGGAGGTCATCCACTGCAACATTATTTTCAAATCCATTATTATTTATGAATCATTATTTTTATCTCCCTTAACTAAGGAAAAACATTTATATAGTGGAGTTGGTATTTTTTAAGGGATGAAACAACATACGAGGGAGATGAGTCTTTTAGGAATAACATTCTCAGTTGAGGTGCAATACAATTTTACTATTAAACGAGGTGTGATTTGGTGCACCAAAGGAATTATAAAATCACACACTCTATAAATCTAATGAATGAAATAAATTAACAAGGATTCATAAAATTAAACATAAATTTGAATTTAAAGATTAAATAAATAATAAATAATCCCTCATTATCAAACCCGGGACCAAGTCTTGTCTTCCCATAATTTTTTTCATCTATATTTATATTTGAATAATGAATTTCATAATTTTTATTTTAGGATTTTAAAAAACAACCCCCGACAACATTTTAATAAGTAATAAAAAAATAAAAAGAATTATGATAGGTGAATTAGAATGTAGTGATTTAACCAAGTGTGATGATCCTAATGTGAGATAAACCTAGTCAACCACTGTACCGAACTAAGAAACCATTTAAATTTTATTTTCCATGCCCTGTGGAAGGCGAGAATCAAAACTGGAGCCTTTCTTGGGTGGTAAGAGGTTATTCCATTATGTTTTCTATTTTCACATTGTATATATATTTTTATTATTTTGTTATTAAAATTCATTAAAAATATCTTATTTCCATGATGTATATGAACTGTAATAATTATAAATGGGAAGAATACTTTCAGGTGAAATATCAAGTATAAAAAGTTTATTATAGTGTTCTATATTATTGGTGTGAAAAATATGAATGACACTCTATATGACTTGGGGAGAAAAAATGAAAGGAAATTTGACTATGTTCGACCACTAATAGAGACGCCTAAGCCTAAGTTGGAGTTAGAACCTGAGGAAGTAGTGGAAGAAATTTCACATCTTATCATTGGAATTGAATAACCTAAGAAGATAAAGGCGAATATATATGATGATCAATTCCATCTCACACAGCTATTACTGGTGGAGATAGATGAAAAATCATTTTCTACTAATTTACAAGAGGGAGATCATGTAAAATTTGATAAATATTTGAAAAAATGGGTAGATATCTGTTGACGCTCCTTTCGTCACGGAATCTAAAGTTCGGAAAAGGGAATATCTAAGCAAAAAGTGATTCATCTTTTGAAGAAACATCAAAAATCGACAAAGGGATGAACAAGGAGAACATTGCCCATAGGTCGCGCAAGTTCCCTCTTGGTCGCGCAAGTACACTTGCGCGCCGCCTCAACATTTGCGCGACCCCTCATGGTCGTGCAAGGGACTTGCGCGACAGATCTGGTAACCACCCAGTAACCGCCCGGGGTCTTCTTTTGCCTATAAATAGACCCTGTGGGCCCCCCATTCGAGAGGATCTTTTTCCAGAAACTCGGATTGAAGCTCCCGACGCCCAAGTCTCTTCTCAAAGCTTCCAGAACACTTCTAAGGTAATTTCTTACCTAGAATGGAAGATCTCAAGGGAAGAAGGAAGGCCAAGTGTTGAAACTTATCAAACACTTGCGCGCCGACTTAATTCCTTCAATATAACTTGCGCGTCCCCTCTCTGGAAGAACCTCAAGAGGATTATAAAGGGTTTAATAAAGAAACGCTCAAGTATTTCAACTCTGGTTGTAAATTGCGCAAGTATCCCTCATGTCGCGCAAGTATACTTGCGCGACCAATACTTGCGCGCCGCCGCAGGACTTGCGCGACTTTTAATACTTGCGCGCCCCTATCTTTTTGGGTGCCCATCTTGCCCATTTTACCCCTCTTAAGCCATTTCACCTTTCCTATTCAAGATTCAGTCTTCAAGATACTCTTCAAAGCCATTTATGGCATGATTTCTTGATTTGACATCCTTTTCTGAAAGGAATTCTGTGAAATATCTCTCAAAACCTAGTGATTTAAACATCTTTATGTCACCAAAAATTGAGAGTTCATTCATTCAAACTCATCCTTTAAAGATGAGAGAATCCTAACTTGGGCATCTTCCTCAGGAGTAAGCCCCAATCAAGTCCTCTAAATCTTGAGCATCTTTCTTAAGAGTAAGCCTCAACCCCAACTTTGGGCATCCTCCTCAGGAGTAAGCCCCAAATACTTAAAAGTTCCCAAACTTGGGCATCCTCCTCAGGAGTAAGCCCCAAACCTTAATCCCTAACCTGGGTCTACTTTTCAGGAATAAGACTCAGTCATAACCTTGGGCTTCCTTTTCAGGAGTAAGCCCCAAGTCCCCTAACCTAGGCTTCCTTCTCAGGAATAAGTCCTAGTCATAAATCTTGGGTATCCTTCTTAAGAGTAAGCCCGCCCCAAGTCTCTTAAAATTTCTCTTAACCAGTCATAAATTACCTTTGATTTGTGTTTCCTCTTTAGGAATAAAACCCAATCATAAGTCCCCTCCTAACCTGGGCATCCTCCTTAGGAGTAAGCCCCATGATTAGAGTATTCAAATATCCATGAAGCACATATAACTTTGTGGACCCTGTTTTTGGATTTTCTCCCTAAAAGTAAATCCTAAACCTTCGTCTATCTGGGCAGTCATCTATACATAAGCCCCAAAACAAAATTCTTATGATTTCATCCTTCATGGCATAATTGTCTAATTTTTACCAATACCACTTGTTTCTCACACCGAGCATGACTCACGTGAGCTTAGAGTGTAAATGTAATTACGACATTCATCTTTGAGCCATCAATCATAAACATCATCCATTTCTCGAACTACGTGGGTTCTGATTCCTTTTTCAAAACAAAGGATACGTAGGTAGCCCATTCATGGGTTCGATCCCAACATTGAAATAATCTCTGTCCTTCTGAACGACGATAAACTTCAAGTGCCCCACTGAGTGGCTTTAAAACCAGCCTGGTCATCAAAATGACCAAGAGACTTTTATATAAATGTTTTGAAGGATACCATTGACCAAGAATCTCTAAACAAATATAGATGATTCTACATTGATGAAGAACCTCGAATACATATAAAAGATTCTCTAAATTTCTTGCATATTTAATCATTGATTGTTAAAACTAAAGGAAAGCTCATTTTATACTTGGTAATGTAATAAGGATTCACGAACTTAACTTAAATCTATAAAGAGAGTCCCGGAGTAGACAATAATTCCCCTCAAAAAGGTGTGATGAGTCCGACCTCCCATCCTCTCGACCAATGTAAATTCCTAAGCCTCATTAGCCCACAAGCTAATGAGCGCCTGCCTTTGGAAAGTAGGTCCAAACGGATGTGGAATCATTGGATGTTTCCGGTTCTACGAACAAACCCGTTAGAAACCGATCGGAACGTTTGAATCTCCCGTCCAGGAGGTCATCCCCGGATTCCGCGCGAAACAAAAATGGTGAACCCGACGTGAATCCTTAACCAAGTTAAAGTGATGTTTTTCTTATCTGTTAGGCCCTTTGGGCCAACAAGGCAATCATTGACATGTGCTCATCCAAAAGATGCAGTGGCCGGATTCATCTTGATTATGTCTGTTACATGGAACAGGCACTCTTTTTTCAAGATCTTCTACAAAAATGGCTTTCCTTAAATTCACCCCTGTGAATACTGCTGCTGGGAACACCTCTACTGTGAGGTCTACTGCTGTGAAAACCAATGCCGCTACTCCTGCTGGAACGTCATCCGCTCTGAGGATGACATCACCAACTCAGCGTCTTCAACGCTGTGTTTCTAATGCACTGGTTAAGGAGTATCGTCGCAATGGTACTATCCCAACTCTGGAGGCCACTCGTCAAGCCCTCCAAGTTAACAATTCTACCTGGTCGTCCGGACAACGGCGACCAGCAATCAAGAAGCAGACGGTGCTGACTACCGTCTCCAACCGTTTCGGGTCGTTATCCCCGAAACGCAATTTCCATTCACTCCCTTATTCCGAGGAAGTGAATGAGCAGGTCCCGCAGGACCTTAATTCAAAAAGATAGGAGTCCTTCTCAAGGGCTCCCATTAACAATCGCCGCCAGACTCATGCGGTAGTGCGCCCTCAACATGATGAGGGTACCGACTCCAGGCGTTCAGCTCAGGTTCCTCGAACCCGAGCAGGCAAGATGAATCGCCAGAGACGGAATCCGGTTAACAATAGGCAGGTTGTCATCCCTGCCATCTCCGGAGAAGTCCACCAACCTAACATGGTGGCAAACAACGAGAAGGCATACACACCTGCCCGTTTTAATCCCGCTGTCCAGCAGACTCGTCTGGCAGCATCAAGCCGATCCCGCCAGGCAATTCCGGCGGAGTACCATAGGCAGGAACATACACCTGCTTATACATCAGCAGTTAGTCAGCAGGCTCGTCTGACTACATATGATGGATCTCGTCAACCACATTTGACGAAGTGTAATCAGCAGGCACATACACCTGCTCATACTAATCAAGCCTACCAACAGTCTCGTTTGGTAGCGCACGGAGAAGTCAGTCAGAAAGCCCCGACGACAAACAGGAGGCAGACTAAACTCTCTGCCTCCACACTTGAGTACTGTCAGGATTCACTGACAGGAAAAGGAGGACAGGAGCAGGCACATACACCTACTCCAAGCCCGGAATGGACGTATATCCCCGTTCCGGCGGCTGAAGTCACCAAACATATTTTGTCAATGGTGAAAGAGCAGAAGCAAATTCCTGCTCATATTCTGGATGCTTGCCAGGATATCATAACAGCTTCAGCATCATCTCAGGGACAGACACATAAATCTATCCCTAGCAGTGGAGTGACACATCAACAATTCACTCCGGAACAGACACACACATCTGTTCCAGTCCAAGAGGGTTGTGGGGCCTACTCCCCCATATCATATGGATAACCAAGTCAGGCACATACACCTGATTTGAGCGATGATCGTCAGCCTAACCTGACCATCTTTCCTGATCAGGCACATACACCTGCTCAGAGAAATCACTTTCGTCATCAAGTGATTTCTAAAGCGAGTAAGAAGGCATCTAAGAAAAAGATCCGCCCAGCACAGTCAGGAGATCAAAGGCCAATCTGCAACAAGGCCTTGCTCGATGCTGGAGTTCTTGAAGCCCTCAGACATTTATCTGTCGGAATTCAAGATTCTACTCCCTCAGTTCCCAATAACAGGAACATTAATCCCGAAGGTCTTCAACAGACACTTCCTCATGAAGACTTGCTTCATGAAAATTCGGTCAATCTTGAAGTTTCTTCTTCAGATGAGAACCACAGGAACCCTCTGTGTGGTCATAAGACCAAGGAGCAAGAGATCTCATCTTTTGTTGTAACCCATCATGAAGGTCCTCCTCATGGTGATGAACTTCGCTGCGAAATTCCTCTCTGCAGTAGTGATTCACATTGTCTCGAAAATTCTTCAGAAGGCAATGTAGTGACGAGAAAGCCCTCCTATCTCGAGGCACTTTCAAACGTAAAACCAGTCATGTCTGAATTTTTACTATCGGCAGGTGAAACTCTTTCTCCATCAGACGATAGCTTGGGGTTCAGGTTATTCTCCGAACCTTCCCTGGGTCATTCATCTTCCAGCATGAATAGTGATTCCTCTACCAATCTTGTTGAATCCGATGAAGCAACAAGGAAACACCAACTCTGGTCCAAACAGGTAGAAGAATCTTCATTTAATGATAAAGAGGAAATGCTGAACATGAGGAAAAAACTGGCAAAAGGTGAAGTACCAGTCATGTTTTGGCCTTTGGCTGATTCACAGTATGACATTCCAAAGATGTTGACGGATGATGGAATCCATGATATTCGTCTTAACATATGGAAAACTCTTTGTCAATTAAAGAAGAAGGTATTATCTTACGATGAATATGAAAATCATCTTAAGATAATAGAAGGGTTACAACGCCAGATTGATTTGGCATCTCTATCAGTCTCTCGGTATCCGAAGGCTGAAAAGCAACAGAGAACCCTTCAACGTTCATGCCTTGGCGCACTAAGAAGATTGCCTCAGTTAATTTCCAATGCTCCATCTAATGTTCATATCAGAGGATGGGGTATTCACGGAGCACTACATTTCACAGTGCTTTCCGGTCAGCAAAGCCCGCCGAAAATGGTCTCATGCAATGTTATTGCCCATGGCCGGCCACAGTCAATGGGCTTTGTTCATAATCAAAATCTTGCTCGAGATCAAGCTTCAACTAGTTCCTCTCAAAGTCAAGTATATAGAGAACAGGTTGTTGAATTGCTCCTACATCAAGCAGGCGAGAATATTGCACAAGCCTCTCGTCTGGAGCAAACATGTCATCAAATGACAGAAGTTTCGGAAATCATCCAACGGTCTGTTGAACCAGGTGATAAAAGTGGATACAGGTTAATGCATCCAGCTAATTTCCGAACTAAGATTCGCAAGATCAAGAGGGATTTCAAGAAGATCTCAGACATAGCATGTCAAGAGACACCCCAGCTTGCCAGACTGGGGACTTCTCTAACCCAACCCTCAGAGTCAACAAATGGGATTCGAGGAGTTGAGCGGAAGCAGCAGGAACATCCCCAGTCCACCGGACTGGGGACTTTTTCAAATCTTCAATCCCTCCCTCAGAGAAAGTCAGTATTCTCTCGATTAGGGAATAAGCCTCAAGAGGAACGAAGAGCCAAGATGTCAGGAGATTCTCTCCAAGTGACAGTTCTCCAAGAAATTCCTGAGGGATCAAGTCAACGGAATGCCATGCCTTATCATGGACATAAAAGGAGACAATATCACAGAAATGCTGATAGAAAGGATTCCATGAAATATGCATCCATTAATGTCATCACTGTCGTTGCTGCTGATTCACCAGATGAGGCTCAATCAGAGGGATCAGATGAAGAGGTTCCTGCTCAAGAAGTTGCGCACACAGACCTAAATGAAGAAGGTGTGTGCAACGTAATCAAAGGCTTACCCAAAATCTGGGTATTCCTTCAAGTAACCCACTTCCCCCTCTCCGAAAAGGATCCAATAAGGGGAAAGGAAAGAATCAGGTCACTTATCACCCTTCCTCTGAAGGAGGTCAATCGCTCTCATTAGAGCAAAGGTTTGCACAACAGGAGGAAGAAATGAAAGAATTAAGAAGGTTGAATGCAGAACTACTTCAGAGTAGTCTTCTTCTTAAGAATGCTGAAGTCCGACAGCCGAAGGAATTTGTTGTAACTACTGAGATGGATCAGGAATATCCTCCTTTATCAGTACACCCACAGAGGTCTAATCCTACGGGTCAAACGCAACAACGGTTGGCAACACTACCATTAGTTGCAGCACCAACCTCCACGGCTGTCCAAGCTCCATTCATTGCACCTACCCAAAACCAAGTTCAACCTGACGTTTCTCAAAAGTTAATAACTACTATTGAGTCATTAACAGCTCGGTTAGAAACTATGGAAGGGAAACGGGCGCAAGTTCAACCTGAAAAGAAAATTTACCCTGAATGGGTAGATTCAATTTCTCCTCCATCCAGTTTTGGAAACCCTATTTTCCCTACTTTCAATGGATCAGGTGACCCTGAACAACATTTGACGCATTACGTGTCTTGTTGTGATCCTATGATGGGAACTCCAGAGCAACAAGAAGCAGTGAAACTCAGATGCTTCGTGCGAACCTTGCAAGGACCAGCTTTTGTCTGGTATACAAGCTTGAAATCTCGGTCAGTCATCGGATGAGAGGATCTTCGTCAAAAATTCCTTCTTCAGTTCAGCTCAACTTTGCCAAAAACGACAGTTTTCGATCTTACAAACTGCAAGCAAAGGGAGAATGAAAGAGTCTCTGATTTCATTGCTCGTTGGAAGGGATTAACGTATTCCTTGAGTTTATCACTCCCTCAGGAGGAATTGTTGCCAATCTGTGTGGCAAATTTGCGTGACGAATTACGCACGCCATTGATCCCTGTGAAATACACAGGAGGGTTTCGAGACCTTACTTCAATCGCTCAACAGATTGAAGATTCCCTTATGCAGGCTAAGGTTAAATCTCGTGTAATTCCATCAGCCCCAGGAAGAAGAATGGGTAAAGCAGAAACTGCTACAGTTATGCTTAAACAGGCACCTGTACCTATTTCTACTTCAAAACCTTCATCTTCTCGAAGGGCTCCACCTCCTGAACGCCAACAACAAAGGCTGTTTCGTCCAAATGATCAAAAAGATCAACGACGAAAACAATTTGAGGATATGAAGAGTAAAACATACTCTTTCCGAAGTGAGCAAGTTCCTGGTTACTTCATTTCAGCTCTGGAAAATAATTTGGTTCAATTACCAGTGCCGAAGAGACCAAACAAGGAAGGAGATGAAGACTGTCCCAATTATTGTCCCTTTCATCAAATGTTGGGACATCCCATCCAGGAGTGTTTTGTCTTTAAAGACCTCCTACAAAAGATGGTTGACTTGGGACAAGTCAAATTGAAGGGTTCTTCAGCTCATGTAGCGTGTATTACCGCTACAGATCCAGAGGAAGGAGGCGAGTGGCAGGAAGTCAAAAGCAAAACTGCGAAAAAATATGATGATTGGATGGTCAGAAAGACAATCAATCGGACTCATTCCATTTTGCGAACACAATTGAAGAATCCAATTGTGTCTCCTACAAAAGCTGCAGTAAAGTCTCCATCAAAGGACAAATCCTCAAAAGGGCAGCGCAATTCAAAGAAGAAAGAGGAATCAGGAGAAGATGAGTATGTATCAAAGCCTAAATTGTCTTTGACTCTGGCAGATTTCATGCCATCTACTTCAAAGTCACGGGCACCGTCCCACCAAACGGCACAGCCTAAACATGCTAACTTGGCAGAGTCTTTATCAGACGAAGAATTGATCTTTGGTTCTGTTAATATGATTCAATTAACAGATTCATATTCCAGTCTTGATGAGCCTGAATTCCCTGTATCAAATAAAGGAACCCGAGGAAGTTCTAGAGGTTCAGGATATAGGGGAAGACGTGGATCTTTCCGAAGCCACTACTCTAATTCTACCCCTGCTAGCACTGTATATGCAGCAGAAACTCGTGGTAGAGCCCTTCAGCGAGCTCAAAATGAACAAGCAAGTTTTCTGCCAATGGCCAACTCAGCTTCGGCACAGTTATTTTGGAAGACCGATTAAATGTTCCATATTCTTTATCTCAGCAAGTAAATGGATCTAATCAGTCTAATTTTCCAAAACCAAAGATGTTGCCAATACAAGGGGCATCAGCTTCCAAAGCATCTGCTTCCAAGGTACCTGCTAAACCGAATATTCCTATTGGGAAACGCAGGCCTCTAGATCAAAAGTATGATATATTGAAACACTTGGCCCAAGTACCAGCCAAATTATCAATTTTGGATGCTTTGAATCTATCAAAAGATCTTCGGGAAGCACTCATCGAAGCTTTGTCAAGTCCTCAGGAGTTTGAAGCTGAAATTGCTGCAGCTGAAATTTATCACATAGAGAATAATCCTGCAGAATGCCATGCAGTGATATCTTTTACTGATAAAGATGAAGATGATGTTGTGCATGGGCACATAAAACCTTTGTACCTATCTGGCAAAGTCAATGGTATAGATGTGCGAAGAGCTTTTATTGACAATGGTTCAGGAGTAAACCTCATGCCCATTCGCACACTTCGTCGATTGGGCCTCATAGAATCTGATTTATCTCCTTCTACCATGATGTTGCAAGGATATGATAAAAATGAACAAGAACCACTGGGAGAAGTTACGCTCAGAACTCAGTTTGGAGATCTTGTTTCCAATTCAGATTTCATGATTGTTGATCAAGACTCAGCTTTCAATATCTTGCTTGGAAGACCCTGGTTACATCAGCATGCAGCTATTCCGTCATCATACCATCAATGTCTCAAATACTGTTTCGATGGTCAAGTTGGAACATTGTATGGTGATAAGGCCCCGTTCAAAACATGTGAGTCTCAATACATTGAGGCAGAATTTTATCACATGAAGGGAAGAGAAAAATCTACAATGAAGGAAATTACCAAAGTTAATGCTCCATATGGTTTGGAAAAAATTCCAATAAATCCATTTTCACATGTGAGTACAGATTATGTGTTACCTATCAGTCAAATTGACAAAATAGGCCCAAATCAAAATACTCTTATGGAAAGATCCATAATGTCAATTACGGCAATCGAGCCAGACAACATGGGAGAAATTGGTAACTTACCAAGCAGTGATGAAAGCATAAGTGGTGACGTTTTCATTTCGTCTGCTGAAATCCAACAAGTCTATACTTCGCTAATCAAGCCAGAAGAAGTTATAGCAACACCAGAGGTGAATTTTGATGTCGATTCTCAATCCATCATCTCCTCTTTATTTCCCAAAGAAGACCCTTTTTCATCAATAGGGTCGGAAATGGAAGCTTCTTCTTCAAAATGTGAAAATTTTGACATCTCTTATGATCATGAGAATTTCGTTTTTTCATCTACTTTGCAAGTAGAAACGGAAGATATAACACATGATGTAGAGGAAGAGGAAGATCTTAGAGATGCTCCTCCAGCATTTGAAGAGGGTATCTCTACCACTGTGGATGAACTCAGAGAAGTAAATCTGGGTACAGAGAAAGATCCACGCCCCACTTTAATTAGTGCGGCCATGACCCTTGAAGAACAAGAGATGTATATTTCTTTTCTAAAGAAAAATAAATATATTTTTGCTTGGAATTATACAGAGATGCCTGGCCTTGATCCTGATGTTGCCACCCATCATTTGGGTTTGCCAAAAGAACATCGAGGATTCAAGCAAGCCGCGAGAAGAACACACCCAACCTATGCTTCCAAAATCGAGGCTGAAGTGGATAAGCTTATCAAAGCTAACTTCGTCAGAGAAGTTCAATATCCCAAGTGGTTGGCTAATATTGTCCCAGTAAAGAAAAAGAACGGACAAATTAGGGTTTGCATCGATTTCGGAGATCTTAATCGGTATTGTCCCAAAGATGATTTTCCAGTTCCGATTACAGAACTCTTAATTGATGCGACGGCTGGCTATGAAGTACTTTCTTTCATGGATGGATATTCTGGATATAATCAGATCCGAATGGCCCCAGAAGATGAGGAATATACAGCCTTCAGAGCTCCTCAAGGTGTGTTTTGTTACCGGGTGATGCCCTTTGGTTTAAAGAATGCAGGTGCAACATATCAACGCGCCATGCATCGTATCTTCAAACCTTTTCTAGGGAAATTTGTTGAATGCTATGTAGATGATTTGGTGGTTAAATCCAAACAACGTTTTGATCACTTGGCTGATTTGGAAATCATATTCCACAAGCTTCGACAACATAATTTGAAGATGAACCCCTTAAAATGTGCTTTTGGGGTAACCTCAGGAAAATTCCTTGGCTTTGTTGTACGCCATCGTGGTATTAAAGTCGATCCTGAGAAGACCAAATCAATCCTTGGTATGTCACCTCCTCAGAATTTGAAAGAATTAAGAGGACTTCAAGGACACTTAGCCTATATTCGGCGTTTCATCGCCAATTTGGCAGGCAAAAGTTTACCTTTTAACAAATTATTGAAGAAAGGAGTCACTTACCAGTGGACTAAAGAATGTCAATAAGCATTTGATGTTCACAAGAAATACCTCTTAAGTCCACCAGTACTCATGCCACCTGTTGAGGGTAGACCTCTTATCCTCTATGTGACAGCTTTAGAGCGATCATTGGGTGCCTTTCTCGCTCAAAAGAATGATGCTGGGAATGAAAATAGTCTCTACTATCTCAGTAGAACTATGCTTGAAGCAGAAACCCGGTATTCGAGTATTGAAAAGTGCTGCCTAGCATTAATCTTTGCAGTTCAGAAACTGAGACACTACCTGCAACATCACGAGGTCCAATTGGTATCTCGTAATAATCCACTCAAATTCATCCTTAGTCGTCCAATGCTTACAGGACGTCTGGCAAGGTGGGCGGTTATTCTACAGCAGTTCGACATTCAGTATGTGTCTCAAAAGGCAATTAAGGGCCAAGCTCTGGCTGATTTCTTGACTGAACACCATTCAGTGGAAGACACGTATTCAGATATCGAACTCCCTGATGAGGAAGTTTTTTCTATTCAAGAGAATCCTCAAACATGGGAAATGTATTTTGATGGTGCTTCTAGAAGTCCAACAGGGAAGAAAATGGAAAATCCTAAATTCAACAAAGTTGGTTTAGGAATTGTGCTCATTTCTCCAGATAAGGCAGTGTTACCTTATTCCTTTTTGTTATGGGAAGGTGGTACCAATAATGAAGCTGAATACCAAGCTATCATTGCAGGCTTGGAGTTAGCGCTTCAAGTACAAGTGAATCACTTAAAGGTGAAAGGTGATTCAGACCTGGTAATCAAACAAGTCAATGGGGATTATGCCATCAGAAAAGAAGAATTAATCCCTTTGTATGATTACGTCAGAGAGTTAATGTCGGAATTCCCTTCAGAACCGACATTTTCTTATGTCCCAAGATCACAAAAGGCTCAAGCAGATGCACTGGCTAATATAGCCACATCATTAGCAGATCCAAATCGGGACGAGACAACCATCTGTATTGCCCACCGTCGTGCAATTTCACCTTATGTTCAAGTCAGAACAGAGGAAATTAATGAAATTAGTCCCATTCCTGAAACGTATGGTCATACTACAGGATGGATGTCACCTATCAGGGAATACCTTCAAAATGCAACACTTCCACCTGATAGAGCCGAGAGAGAACAAATTCGGCGATGTGTGGTCAATTTTACTCTTTATGATGGTCCAAACCACCTCGAGAAAATTCTCTACAAACGTGGTTTTGATGGAGTTCTCTTCAGATGTATTGATGGTGAAGAGACAATGGCTGTCATAAAAGAAGTGCATGCAGGAGTCTGTGGTGCCCACCAGTCTGGACATAGATTGTCTGATCAAATTTGAAGACTTGGATACTTCTGGCCTTCAATGATACAAGATTGTGTTAATTTCACAAAGAAGTGTCATTCATGCCAAGTATATGCCAATTTCATTCATCAACCTCCAGAGTTGCTTCATACAGCTAAATACTCATGGCCATTTTCCACATGGGGAATGGATGTGGTAGGACCTTACCCTTTAGCTACGGCCAAGCAGTTTAAGTACATTCTTACTGCTACTGATTTCTTTTCCAAATGGGCAGAGGCAGTACCTCTCAAAGAAGTCAGTTCTAAATGCATTGTTAGCTTCATCAAGTCTAACATCATTACTAGATTTGGTGTCCCTCATACCATATTGACAGACAACGGCACCAACTTCTGTTCTTCTGAGGTAAAGAGATTGTATCAAGAATACAACATTAAGTCCAACCATTCATCTCGATATCATGCAGCGGCTAATGGCCAGATAGAGGCCTTCAACAAGACTCTTTCAAATATACTGCAAAAGATGGTGGATAAAGATAAGAGGTCATGGCCTGATAAACTCTATCATGCTTTATGGGCTTATCGGACTACCACTCGCAATGCAACGCGGTCTACTCCATATTCATTGGTATATGGAACAGAAGCAGTCTTGCCAATTGAAGTTCAATTGCCCTCACTCAGAATAGCCATTTGTGATCAGTTATCAACAGATGAGCAATCCCAAAAGCGGTTGAATGAATTGGAACAGTTAGATGAGAAAAGATTGTGCACTTTGCACCACTTGGAAATCTATCAGAATCGAATAGCACGAGCTTTTAACAAAAAAGTTCATCTTCGTTCATTCATTCAGGGAGAATTGGTATTGGTTCTCAGAACACCAATGATACCAGGAAAGAAGCCTCCCAAGCTTGAGCCAAAATGGGAAGGACCTTATTCAGTACATAAGGTCTACTCCAATGGAGCGTATTCTCTGATTTCAATGGATGGAGAACACATCACGACTCCAACTAATGCCAGATTTCTGAAGAAGTATTTTGTATAAACACAAAATATTGTTCCCAGAACCAAGACTTACAATTGGTTCATACAGAAAAGGTCCGGTATGACCTTAAACTACACCAAGGTCCGGTATTACCTTAAACTACACCATGGTCCGGTATGACCTTAAACTACACCAAGGTCCGGTATGACCTTAAACTACACCATGGTCCAGTATGACCTTAAACTACAACTTCGTCCAACATGACATTAAACTGTGTCACACTTCTGTCCGAAATGACATTAAACTATAACACGTCCAGCATGACGATAAACTGTACGGTCCATGCATATGACCTTAAACTATTCGCACTTATGTCCCTGCAACATGACACTAAACTGTGTAGCACCAATAGTCCTAACTGCAAGACTTTAAACTGCATAGTCCCTGATTTTGTCCTACATGACAATAAACTGTATAGAAGTTCCTATATTTTGTCCGAGATGACATTAAACTATATTGTGTCCTAGCAACATGACATTAAACTGTGTGGCACTTTCATCGTCCAGCATGACATTAAAATGTAAAAAATCCCCAGAACTGATATCCTCATATTGGTTCACCTTAGTCCTAGCTACATGACTTTAAACTGTACAGCACCAGTTCGTCCTTGCTATATGACGTTAAACTATACAGCAATGGTCCCGTATGACCCTAAACTGCATCATCCGTGGTCCATGTATATGACCATAAACTATTTACAAATATGTCCAGCAAGACGTTAAACTGTGACGTCCTAACTACATGACGCTAAACTGTATAAAAGTCCCTCACGTCCGGAAAGACGTTAAACTATATAATCATCAAAAGTCCAGCATGACATTAAAACTGCACAATCCCCCTTTCGTCCAATATGACGTTAAACTGTATTGTCCCCATCGTCCTAACTACATGACGCTAAAATGTACAGAAAGTCCTTAATATGTCCTACATGACATTAAACTGTGCATCGTTAAGGTTGTTATTACCTCTTGTTTCTCACACCGAGTATGACTCACGTGAGCTTAGAGCGAACATCAACCATAACACTCCCTTTGGGCCACTAACCATGTGTAAGTCCCAACAATATTTTTTATTAGATCATTGTCCACAAGAACAACTTGATCATTGATTCATTCTTTAATTGAACTACACGGACTTTGATCCTTGCCCTCCAGGCTGGGTATGTAGGCAACCTCCCAAAGGTTCAAGCCCAAAAACAATCTCTTCACATTGGTTCACCACAATCTCATATGATGATGATTTGTGAAACCACCCCTGGAATCAATATCTTTACATTGATTCACTTTCGTCCTTGTTATATGACGTTAAACTATACAACACTTTTGTCTAGTACGACAATAAACTACAATATTCTTTGATTTCCTCATTTGAGAAGGAACCATTATTAACATTGATTCTTTTTCAATCATGGTTTTCATTTTCAAAAAGACTACGTACATACATGGTAATGCCTAAATTTTTTTATCTTAGGTTAAAAACCATCATTGCACTAAAGTCCCTTTTCACTCTTCACATGTACGAACCAAATTTGTACAAAGGGTAGTTTCAAGAACTACGTGGACTTGATTCCCATCCTTATGGGATACGTAGGAACATTCGAGTGTCCCTCGAATCCAGTCCCAAGTCTTTTGGGCCTAACCCCAAATTTCACTTTCAGTCCCTTGGCTGAAAAGTCTTCATGAAAACACACACTGTGTATTCATTATTATGGTCCGAATTCTATGACCCTAAACTAAGATCACTCATACTTTCGTCCTGCACGACGTTAAACTGCGTTTCAAGAACTACGTATGGCTTGATTGTCATTCTTATGAGATACGTAGTGAAGTCCAAATTTCAATTCAGGATCCAGCCACAACATGATTATGGTTTTCATTGACCTATGTATCTCTATATACATTGGAAAATACCCATCTTTATGTATTATAATCCTAACCTTAAATATTTTCAGATCTTCATAACCCTTTTCATGACTTATAGTCACAAAAATGTCAAACTTCTGAGAATTCTTTTGCCTGACTATGCAGCACGTGCCCATAGGTGGCCTTGCATAAACAGTCCACATAAAAGACTTGTCAGCCAAGAGATGCTATTTATTTGACCATGCAGCCAATGCCCATAGGTGGCCCTGCATGTTTTCAACCCCCTAACGGGTTTGTTAAATAATAGTAACTTCATTCTTGGGAAGAATGCCTCTTTTGTCCTTATTTGTCTTAAACGACAGTATGTAGGGATCCGCAAAAATAGCCATCCTTAACGTATTTTTCCCATATCCTTTTTCATGATCTAAAAGTATTCAAGTCTATGGTTTATTCTTCTTCCCTACGTTTGGGTCAGACCTTCGTAGGAGTGATATTCATCCAGTTCTTTGATATTCTTGTTTGGAAATATCTTCTCCATATTCAAGTACCTCTTTCCATACAACAAACTCTATGCTTTAGAAAATTTGAATCTCCATAAACTTTCACTGACTTTTAGCACTAGGAAAGTAAATTTCTGGGAGTTCTTTTGCCTGACTATGCAGCACGTGCCCATAGGTGGCCTTGCATAAACAGTCCCCATAACAGACTTGTCAGCCAAAAGATGCTATTTTATTTGACTATGCAGCCAATGCCCATAGGTGGCCCTGCATTTTTCAACCCCCTAACGGGTTTTGTTAAATAATAGTAACTTCATTCTTGGAAACTACCTCTTCTAATGCTATTTAGCTCTTTTTCATATCATTCCTCAGATTCAAATATTCTTAAGCCATAGTTTACATTTTTTTTCCCTCATACTTGAGTATGGTAAATATGTTTTCAGATAAATTGTCAAGGAATTGAATCCATTTTAATCCATTTTCGGTCAAAGCTATTTCGACCTTAAACATTAGCCCCTTTATGTCCGGCGTGCATGACTTTAAACTGCCCACACAAAAGACAAAGGAACTCTGAATAAAATTCAAGTTCCAGCACAGTTGCGCGCTGCCCTCTGCGCCTTGAAAGACTTGCGCGCACTCCCTTTTCCTTTGGAGGGATTCGATTTCCTCAGAGTCAAATCCTCATTTTTTCTCCGGATCCAACTCTGAGGGGGGAATTTTGTTGACGCTCCTTTCGTCACGGAATCTAAAGTTCGGAAAAGGTAATATCTAAGCAAAAAGTGATTCATCTTTTGAAGAAACATCAAAAATCGACAAAGGGATGAACAAGGAGAACATTGCCTATAGGTCGCGCAAGTTCCCTCTTGGTCGCGCAAGTACACTTGCGCGCCGCCTCAACATTTGCGCGACCCCTCATGGTCGTGCAAGGGACTTGCGCGACAGATCTGGTAACCGCCCAGTAACCGCCCGGGGTCTTCTTTTGCCTATAAATAGACCCTTTGGGCCCCCCATTCGAGAGGATCTTTTTCCAGAAACTCGGATTGAAGCTCCCGACGCCCAAGTCTCTTCTCAAAGCTTCCAGAACACTTCTAAGGTAATTTCTTACCTAGAATGGAAGATCTCAAGGGAAGAAGGAAGGCCAAGTGTTGAAACTTATCCAACACTTGTGCGCCGACTTAATTCCTTCAATATAACTTGCGCGTCCCCTCTCTGGAAGAACCTCAAGAGGATTATAAAGGGTTTAATAAAGAAACGCTCAAGTATTTCAACTCTGGTTGTAAATCGCGCAAGTATCCCTCATGTCGCGCAAGTATACTTGCGCGACCAATACTTGCGCGCCGCCGCAGGACTTGCGCGACTTTTAATGCTTGCGCGCCCCTATCTTTTTGGGTTCCCATCTTGCCCATTTTACCCCTCTTAAGCCATTTCACCTTTCCTATTCAAGATTCAGTCTTCAAGATACTCTTCAAAGCCATTTATGGCATGATTTCTTGATTTGACATCCTTGTCTGAAAGGAATTCTGTGAAATATCTCTCAAAACCTAGTGATTTAAACATCTTTATGTCACCAAAAATTGAGAGTTCATTCATTCAACCTCATCCTTTAAAGATGAGAGAATCCTAACTTGGGCATCTTCCTCTGGAGTAAGCCCCAATCAAGTCCTCTAAATCTTGAGCATCTTTCTTAAGAGTAAGCCTCAACCCCAACTTTGGGCATCCTCCTCAGGAGTAAGCCCCAAATTCTTAAAAGTTCCCAAACTTGGGCATCCTCCTCAGGAGTAAGCCCCAAACCTTAATCCCTAACCTGGGTCTACTTTTCAGGAATAAGACTCAGTCATAACCTTGGGCTTCCTTTTCAAGAGTAAGCCCCAAGTCCCCTAACCTAGGCTTCCTTCTCAGGAATAAGTCCTAGTCATAAATCTTGGGTATCCTTCTTAAGAGTAAGCCCACCCCAAGTCTCTTAAAATTTCTCTTAACCAGTCATAAATTACCTTTGATTTGGGTTTCCTCCTAGGAATAAAACCCAATCATAAGTCCCCTCCTAACCTGGGCATCCTCCTTAGGAGTAAGCCCCAAGATTAGAGTATTCAAATCTCCATGAAGCACATATAACTTTGTGGACCCTGTTCTTGGATTTTCTCCCTAAAAGTAAATCCTAAACCTTCGTCTATCTGGGCAGCCATCTATACATAAGCCCCAAAACAAAATTCTTATGATTGCATCCTTCATGGCATAATTGTCTAATTTTTACCAATACCTCTTGTTTCTCACACCGAGAATGACTCACGTGAGCTTAGAGTGTAAAAGTAATTACGACATTCATCTTTGAGCCATCAATCATAAACATCATCCATTTCTTGAACTACGTGGGTTCTGATTCCTTTTTCAAAACAAAGGATACGTAGGTAGCCCATTCATGGGTTCGATCCCAACATTGAAATAATCTCTGTCCTTCTGAATGACGATAAACTTCAAGCGCCCCACTGAGTGGCTTTAAAACCAGCCTGGTCATCAAAATGACCAAGAGACTTTTATATAAATGTTTTGAAGGATACCATTGACCAAGAATCTCTAAACAAATATAGATGATTCTACATTGATGAAGAACCTGGAATACATATAAAAGATTCTCTAAATTTCTTGCATATTTAATCATTGATTGTTAAAACTAAAGGAAAGCTCATTTTATACTTGGTAATGTAATAAGGATTCACGAACTTAACTTAAATCTATAAAGAGAGTCCCGGAGTAGACAATAATTCCCCTCAAAAAGGTGTGATGAGTCCGACCTCCCATCCTCTCGACCAATGTAAATTCCTAAGCCTCATTAGCCCACAAGCTAATGAGCGCCTGCCTTTGGAAAGTAGGTCCAAACGGATGTGGAATCATTGGATGTTTCCGGTTCTACGAACAAACCCGTTAGAAACTGATCGGAACATTTGAATCTCCCGTCCAGTAGGTCATCCCCGGATTCCGCGCGAAACAATATCGAAATAAAATGGGATCTCATTATCCATTATAAGGAAGAATAATCAGAACCATTAGACCTCTAGATAGACTTGGAAGAATAAGAACTGACCTAAGTGGGGGAATTTGAAGAAATAATGGAGGATCACGACTACCTACCTCCATCTGTTGAAGATCGACTCAAATAAAAACATTACATTGAGGTTGAGAATCAAGACAAAAAAAATCAATGAGTTGACCATTTTATAAACTCTTTAACATCCAATTTCATTTAAAAAAATTTATTAACAGTCCGTATTTTTTTTATTTTACATATTGGGATGACTCAAATATTTCCAGGTAGGAGGGTAATAAAAAACAACATGCACCTATTGATGAACATATAGATATCCCTAAATTTTTTGTAAATGAATTTGAGGAGGCCCAAGAGGAATTCCATGTCATTGTTCCTAATGAAATAATGATATAGGATTATGAAACTGAAAAAGGGTAATTTTTATCATCACTCATAATGTTTTAATTTTATCAAATTATAAAATTGTTGTAACCAAATATTTGAAATCACAATTCATGATGCCAAGGTTAAATAAGCACTAGACGTGAAAAATAACATTACACACATAAAAATAAAGGAGGAGGATATTTAATACTTCATCATACCCTCACCATGATTGTTGTACCACATCATAGAGGGGAGGATATAGTTTACTCTATACATGGAATTCTCCTCAACAAGAAAAAATAAATGTATGATATGAAGAAAATCATGTGGTGGTTAAAGAAAAAGAATCCCCAACCACCACCAAACAATTAATAATAGATGGTACTACCTTCGAGAGGTAGTAAAAATTTAGGGCCCAATTTGGGGATCGTCCCAAGATTTATCTTTACTTGATTTATAAAAATTTATATTTATGTTTGATTCTTATAATTAGTTAGGTATGTAACCCACTACCTCTAATATTTTTGAGCTTAAATGACATGATCCTTGTGATTTTTTGAGTAATTATCTTTTTTAGGTTCATAATGGAAGATAGAAGGTCCAAATATCTTTTTAGGAAAAGCTAATAAGCATTATTTCTAATGGTAGTTCACTTTTTTGTTTATCTTTCAAACCCTCTACATTTTTTCCACAATTTCTTTGTCCATTAACTAAAAATTAATTCCCACACGTGAATTCATGCATTACATGACGTATCTATGAGACAAATGTTACTTAGTAATACTATGATAACATGTTTTATATTACATGGTTAATGATATTTAATTAGTAAAATGATGAATTTAATGTATAAAATGGAAAATGGATATTGAAATTTTGGCTTATGATTTAATGGAAGTAGTTGACTCATTTATTTAAATTTTCCAAAAAAATTATGATTTTAATTTTTGAAAATCCTATAAATTGATTTGTAATTATTACTCATGACGTGAGTGATTTTCCCAAATCATATGTCCCATTCGATAGAGAAATTCTAGACAAAGAATTTATTATTTTATTCTTGAGTATATTTCTTGAGTTATCTTGGGATGTGTCACTGACCAAAACATGTGTTTCAACTAAGAAAACCTATGTCTATGAAAAAACACATTTAAAATTATTAAGGAATATTTTGATAAATCAATTATCCTAAAAAACAACATTTACATTATTCGTTATTTAACCCATAGATACTATGAATGAAATTTATATGTATGATCTATCTTTCAATACATATTTATATGTTCCTACCATACTATTTGTATTTTCATGATTTTATAATGTTTAAGTTTGGGGTGAAGAGATTCATGGTTTAAGGAATTAGAATAATTATGTGTAAAAAGTGTGTGGGTGATTATTTTGGGAAGAAATTATGTTTGTTGATTCATTCATGACACATCATTTTTTTCCTCTCTTGAATTAAAAATATGAAAAAAGTCTCAAAAAGAACAAAAATAAAATGATAAAAATGTGTTGTGATATGGTGAAAATAAATTACCATTACTAGACCTATGATTTATATCATACGTGGTTAGGTGGTGTATGTGATGTTTATTCCATTCTAAAATGTTGAAAAAATAAAATATTGAAAAGGGTCATTGAAAAAAAAGTAGAAAAGTTTAAGAAAAATTTAAAGAGGATAGAGAAATAATTCTTTATGCTTTATGTATACAAAACCTTTACTTTGAGTGTCACGACCCCGTCCCCACAATGTGTACACCTCATGGGCCAGCAATGTGAGAAGGGAGATAATGACCCCCAAGTCCCACCTCTAGTAGGCCCCGGGTTAGAGACTAGCACCGAGGGTATAGTAACACACAAAATGGGAGGCATTACCCTCTAAGAGAATACATGAAGAAGAGAGAGATAAGACAGAAACCAATCAACTCCAACTCCGACTGTAATATAAACAAAAACCCATGTACACATATGAAATGTCATGCAGAAGTACTACAACTGGAAGGAAAAAACTGCAAGTACCCAAGAGAAAGTAAAAACAACCGCAACCACAAACCCGAACAGCTCCTTCAACCCCAAGATAGTAGAAACTAGCTTGATCTCCAACCTACTCCAAGTGACCTAAATAATAGTTTACATATATATCGGGTGAGTATAACAGTATATTCAGTAGGATCCTCCCCGAAGCCTCTCGTGAAAATGTAAAGAAAGCATGGTAAAGAACAGTGAACAAAAAGTGAACTAACTCGTCACCTAAACCGGTATACTATGTTCCCAACCTCACCATGGAAACTCTCACCAAGTAACACATACAAGAATATATCATATAATAATGAATATTAAGGGTACCCTGCTACTAATTCCCCACTAGTTTGCTGCTTTTCCCCAAAGTCGCACGTCCTGAGCATCTCCCTCCAAAAAGGATTGCCCGCAGACACCTGGGTGAAGCACCACAGCTTATACCTCATGCAACAAAACCACAAAGTCAATGCAAGAAAAGTAACCATGTAGTTTCTTGGAGCCACCACAGCCTGAATAACGTGTATTATACATTGTGTGTTATACCTCAAGCCATCACAACACATACACTGAGTAAGGATCCTCAAACCATCACAACCTATACATGTTACACATTGAGTAGTCCATATAAAACTATATCTAAAATATATGTCTGCGAATAAACACAAGCCATTATAGCCCTTACACACATATGTGGGAAAAACTAACCAAAGTGCCTTCCAAAACAAGTAACTATCAAGAGAAGGGAGTGGTTCCAATGGGGTAGTCAGTCATCCATCCTCCCACCGGAATGTTGTGAAAAACACCCCCAGGGCTTAGAATCCATGTGTTGTCAGTTGCCCTTACAGATATTGTGCAGTAGTGTATGGAAACACAAAATGTACTGAATATACTATAACTCACAACCACACTATGGGCATAACCTAGTCATATACACAACTACAGCTAACGTCTCTCAGAATTCGGGATGCTACTTCTGTGACTAGGTATCCTATAAGCACACACCCATTTAATGATATTTTTTTTATTACTTCATTCCCTTTTTATCGGTTCCACTTTACATTAATTAATTCATTAAATGTTAATTAAAAATGAATAGTTCCACTTTAAATTTCATTATTATCACACCCAAAGTCAACCGAAAAAATTACAACCTCATCATTATGTTCCAGAAACTCCACCCCCATGGGTTTGAAAAATTTATTCAATTATTCATTATAGAATTACTAACCCACATTCCCAGGCATTCTAGAAAAACATTCTTTTCTACTAAACACAAGGGCACCCAACACAGTGAGTAGATGTACTACCCGTTGAGTATTTGCCGCTTATAGAAAAAGCACATACCAATCCTTCCTTGAGAAACTGCACACGGAAAGCACGTGGCATGCACCATATGTCATTGCCTCTTTCGGAAGAAGGGTAAGTAAGAACAGCTACCATGAGTAGTGGGGAAAATTAAAGCAGATAAACAACCAAAGAAATAGAAAGCATCCGACAATCACATCCATCCCATTCCATCATCCTTAGTGTCTTCCCTAAGACCCACATGGATAAACTGATGCATCTCTACACTCTAGGCATCATCTTCTACCACAATTAAAAATGCCTCCTTACCTCCACATATTACCACAACCATCCAGGATCACATCACAACACAAGCTGCGGGAAAACAAACATCACATTAATTGGGATCCTGGCCTGTTAACAATCAAGAAGGTAACTTAGAACCCCTTTAGGAATTATCAAACAATATCTTCTTTAATCCATATTGAATTAAAATATTTTTTATTCGTAGTTTCCAATTTTGGGAAACCTAATCTATAAACTATCACAAATAATTAAACATGCTTACTATGCCAATTTGATTAACATCAGATACCAACTAGAACCTGATTCGTTTACATGCCTCTTTATCTTCAACCAAAAAATTATCAATTAATCCCAATTTACTTTCTTTACTGATTTCCATCAAGAACAAACAACTAATCAAAGAATGCATAGATATCGCACAATCTAGAAAAACATGAGGCAATAACATATGATCAATATCAATTTATTTATCTAGTTAAAATATTTATTATGTCAATTATATTGTCATCCAGTGGGATAAAACATGCTAAAAATATAGTTTCACATTAAAGGAAAGAGAACCAATGAATCCCCTACCTTAAACAGTTCCTCACATTCTTTATCCAAAAAACGGGTCACGATCCTTATCTTGTGACAACTGCATCCACCCGAGGATGCCACGGTACGACCACACCAATCAAACCCCAAGAAAAACCCCATTGGAAGCATGGAGATTTCATGATATAGTATGGAAAGGAGAAATAGGAGAAGATGGTCCCCAAAGTAATGATGATAAAACATACCATATATTGAATATTGATCGATACAACTTGATTACATCAAAATAGAGTAGAACCAATTCGAGGAGTAAAGTTTGATTGTGCAACTCCTACAAGAAGGATTGAAAGGTTATAGCGTCTCATACTCGAGTAAAAAGGGTAAGAACAAGGGATGTAAATATCATGTCCCTTTTTGAAGATTTAATGGGGCGACAGTTTAAGATACACTTAATTCCCCATTAAAATAAGATCACATTAAACCGCACAGTTTAACTAAGTAAATACATCCCGAGCAATAGGAATAATTAATATAGGTGTCAAGGCCTTTTAATCGGCCTTAGAGTACTTAAAATAAGGATTTAAATGTATTTTATGTCAAACAAAATTTCAAAGGGGAAAAACTATAGGACGCTAGAAACATCGTTCATGAACCTCCCTGTTAGAACACTGTTAATGAACCTCACCATTAGAACCTCATTGATAGAACACTATTCATGAAACTCAATGATATAACACTATTCAAGAACCTCACCATTAGAACACTGTTCACGAACCTCACCATTAGAACTGTTCACAAAACCTCAGCTATAGAACTGTTCACAAAATTGGAAATTCAGTTAAGTGTTGAGGATAAGTCACCTTGACCTCCCAGAACACCACAAACACCACATTTTCACAAAGTAATGGACCGGAGAGCTCCGAGCCATTTAATCATATACATCTCAAAACATTCTCATCCTCGAGATTTAAAAACCCACCTAAAGGGAAGAATAAAAATAAACCGGGTCTGAAAAACCACCCATAGAGATACCTCTCAAAAGAGAGAAATCCGCAAAAGCCAAAATAGAAATTAATAAAAAAAATATAAAAGGTCAAACCACAAAGGGTACATCATTACATGAAAAGAGTTAAACATCAAACAACACTGGGTATTGGGAACGTATCTGTGACTCACGTTCCTAGGTACTCCCCTCCATTCCATCGTGTCTCCACAAGACATGAACTAAGGGGATAGAACACTCGCACAACACCTTCTCCTTGTGGTCTTGGATCTCCATAGGTCACTGGTCGAAGGTTGCATCATCATCAACATCAATATCTCCCCAATCGATGATGTGAGAGTCATCATGAAGATAACTATGGAGTTGTGATACATGGAAAACATCATGTATCCGACTCATCTATGGGAGAATTTCTACCTGATACGCCACATCTCCAACACGAGTTAACACCTCTAGAGGGACAACAAACTGGGGAGAAAGCATACTTCCATGACCAAACCTTCACTTCCCACGATGGGGTGTCACCTTTAGAAACAAATGACCCCCAAAATTAAACTCTAAGGGTCTTTTTATTTGATCAGCATATGATTTCTGATGATCTTGCGCTATCTTCATCCTCTCATGAATCACCTAAACCATATCTATTGTATTATGTACCAGTTCCGGTCATAGAATTATTGACTCTCTGACCCTAGTCAAGCACAATGGAGAATGGAATGGTCAACCATACAAGGCTTAAAAAGGTTCCATACTGATGGTGGAGTGAAATCTATTGTTGTAAGTAAACTACGCCAAGGGTAAGTGCCTTATCCATGAGCCTCCAAAATCAAGAACAAAAGAGCGTAACATGTCTTCAAGAGTCTGGATTGTTCGCTCTATTTGACCATCCATTTGAGGATGAAAAGCAGTGCTAAGGCATAGTTGAGAACCAAAAGCATGTTGGAGACCTCTCCACACCCTGGAGGTAAAACCAAGATCTCTGTCAGAAATGATCTTCCTTGGGACTCCATGAGGTCTCACCACCGACTCTAGATACTAACTTGACAAAACATTCATTGAGCTCGAATCCTTGATTGCTATGAAGTGGGCCAATTTTGTTAAACGATCCACTACCACCCAAATAGCATAATGTCCTCCCGGATCTCGAGGTAAACTAGTAACAAAGTTCATTGAGATGTCCTCCCACTTCCAATGAGGAATCAATAATGGCTATAGAAGACCACCTAGAACACGGTGTTCGACCTTCACCTTCTAGAAGACTAAACAGCGAAACAGAAACTCTGAAACCGCATGCTTTAGCCCAGGCCACCTAGACTGAATCTTCAAGGATGAATACATCTTTTTCATGCCAGGATGTACTACTAAAGAAAAAATATGGGACTCTCTGAGAACCATCTCATGCATCGTAAAGGGAACAAAAAGCCTTCCATGATACAACACATGATGTTGTTCATCCTCTGACCAACCATCTGGGGCATCACCACAAACAACTCGGTCTCTCCAGACCTCGACCTCTAGATCTCCCATCTTGGACTCTTCCACCTTCTGTATTAGGGATGATTGTACCATCATCTGAAAAAGAAAACTTCTACCCCCAACATCTTCTATATCAATATGTAATGCTGACAGTTCATCCATTTCTCTACAAGAAGAACTGGATTCACGTACAACATCACTAAATTACTTTTGACACAGTGCATCAGCTACAAAATTCCCTTTTGCAGGTGTATACGATATTTTGAAGTCGTATTCCTGTAATAACTCCATCCACTAATGTTGTTGTAAGTTCAAGTCACGCTGGGAGAAAACATACCTCCAACTTTTATGATCGATGAAAACCACAAAGCGCTCACCAATGAGGCAATGTCTCCACAACATCAGAGAAAACACCACAGAATCCAACTCAAGATCAAGGGTGGAATAGTTGTGTTCATGGGGACACAACTACAGAGACCCATAAGAAAAAAATGACATATGCTGCATGAGAACACATCTTAACCCCAGATGTGAAGCATCACAAGAAACATCAAACTGAACTCCCTCAGTTGGAAGACAAAAGACTGGATCACTTACTAACTTCTCCTTTAGATACTCTAAAGCTAAATGACCCTGATCAGTCCATATGAATGCTTGATCCTTCCTGGACAAAGCTGTCAGTGGAGTTTCAACTCATGAGAAATTGTCTACGAACCTCCTATAGTAGCCTGCGAGACCAAGTAAACTGCGCACCTCTGACATTGTATTGGGGGCTACCCAATACACAATTGATTTTATCATCGATGTATCTACAACAAATCATTGTTTATACACAGCATTCCCCAAGAAATGGACTTCTCGAGCCCAAAACTCACACTTCGACAACTTCCCAAATAGCTGATGGTGGCAAATAACTCCCAAAATGGATTGTAAATGCTCTTCATGCTCCTCCTCAGATGTGAAGTACACAAATATGTCTTCGATGAAAACTACCAAGAACATGTCATAGAACTCACGGAACACAGCATTCATCATTCCCATGAATACAGCTGGAGCATTCATCATGCCAAATGGCATTTCAACAAACTCATAATTCCCATGATGACAATGGAAACAGTCTTCGGGATATCCCCATCCTTCACATGCATCTGATGATATCCTGACTGCAAGTCGATTTTTGAGAACCAACTTTCACTCTTCTGTAGATCCAATAAATCATAAATCCGTGGAAGAGGATAATGATTCTTTATTGTCACTTTGTTTAAGCGACGATAATCGACATACAACTGCAAACTGTCATCGGCCTTCTTCAAGAACAAAACTAGTGCACCCTATGGTGACACACTTGGCTGAACAAAACTGCAGTGTAATAGACCATAAACCTGTATACATAGCTCTAATAACTCAGAATGGGCCATTTTATATGGATACATAGAGATAGGAGATTCTCTTGGTCGTAGCTTGATCCCAAACTCGATCACTCATCGAGGGGGTAATGCTACAACCTCTTCTAGAAAGACATCAGGGTACTCCTCTACGACCCTAGGAAATTCCAACTGATGAACCTCTGAAGAACTCTACATCATCTCAACCATTATGTATGATAAGGATGGAACACTCCTATGGCCCATACAAGGATCTCATTCACCAAAAAACACCACTTTCTCTCCACCTGCACCAACGAAAACGACCTTCTTCTTAAAGCAATCCATGATAGCCTACACTGAATAAAACCAATCAATTCCGAGAATGACATCATATGGTTGTATTCATAAACATATGAAATCTCCCCCAGACCGGTGTTTCCCCAACACTGGCTCGCAGTATCTATATACTTCAAACAAGTCAGCTCGACCTCCAACTGGTGTAGTCAATTCCAAGGGAACTAGAAGCCTCTTTACCTCAAGTAACAAAGCATGGAAAAGGGTAGGTGATATGAAGGAGTGTGTCGCTCCTAAATGAAACAAGGCATACACCAATGTAGAAAACATGAAAATGGTACCTCTAACGACGTCTGGCTCGCCTTGAGCTTGAAATTCTAGAGCATGAAGCTGACCACAACCTCCTCCACGACCTCTCTGTCCCTGATGATGACCACCACCATGGCCGCGCTCTACTCTCTGAAGACGGGGAGTGTCATGGGGCTATCCTCTACCTACCCCATCTAACCTATGCTGATCTAAAGCTGGTGCAACCAGTTACTGCTGCCTCGGCTAGATTTGTCTCAATGGGGGAACCTGGAGCGTAGCACCTGTTTCACGATGTCCACTCTAAATGGTCGGGCACTCCCACTACTGATGACCATGACCACCACAAGAAAAACAAGAAACTGATCCATGGGCATAGGCGTGAGAGTTGCTGCCTATAAAGAAAGGAGATGTGAATGCCTGGGACCGACCCCCGGTTGAACGAAAACTCTTCTACCCAGAAAACCAAGAATCACGAACCATAGCTTTGATTCGTGATGAATCATTTCGATTTGCCTCTCAAGATGATCAAGTCTTGTGCAAAGTCCTCTTGAAAACCTCTTCCCTCACTAGTACCCGAAGATGTGTTTTCAGAATAAATTGGGTGACCTAGAGTTGGATCTCTAGATGCAAAGCCTCCTCGAAATGTCTCGGTCTGGCCTCCTCATCTGGATATAGGTCCGAAGCATATCGTAAAAGGTTTTTGAAACGGATCCCAAACACACGAACACTATAGATCCTCTACCAAAGGGTAAGAAGCTCCTAGCTACTAGATGCCTTCACAGTCGAAAAAAGAAACTCGACTCTACACCTATCTCCGAACTCCTCCCATGAGATTGTTGACTCCTCACGATCCCTAAGGAACAAGAACCTCCACCGCCTCGCTGCTCCACGCAGCATCGTCACAACCAAGGACACCCAGTGCTCCTTTTGAGAACGAATCAAACTAAATCCAATCCCGACCTCCTCTAACCATTCTTCCGTGACTGCATCGGAAACAGATCCCTCGTACTTCTGCAGTCTCTCGCGCTGAAACTCTCACAGTGTCTTCCACCATGTGTCATCATCGGCAACCTCTGCCCTGCGGCGATCTACTAGAACAACCTGCTGGATAATTTATGCACAAATCTATTGTGGACGTCGACCGAGAGCCATACCTATAAAATGAAAACTGTTGGGGTTCTTAAACCTGGAATATGGAAGACTTAACATTAATTAATTAATTATTTTATTTCATTTATTTTATTTTATCCTATCCCAAGGTCTACCCATTCAAACACATGCACAAAGAATAATGATGCATGATCCTTTCCAAGGTCTCTACCCTAGAACTAGTAGAACCTTGTTTAGTAGCCATTGTAAACATAAAGGTACGTACATCAGATCATAGGGGGCCTAAACTCCTATGTCTCATCTGTTCTCTAGTGTTTACCTAATTTTCTAAAAAAGAATGACATTGTTACCCTACCAACCCGTGAAACCTCACCTGTGCCTAAATCCAAACTCCATCCAATCCCACAACCAGACCTCTGATGCCACTCGGTCACGACCCCATCCCCACAAAGTGTACCCCTCCAGGGTCGGAAATGTGAGAAGGTAGAAAATGACCCCCCGAGTCCCGCCTCCAGTAGGCCCCGGGTTGGCGACTAGCCCCAAGGGTATATTAACACACAAAATTAGAGGCATTACCCTATAAGAGAACACATGTAGAAGAGAGAGAGATAATATAGACACCAATCAACTCCAACTCGGATTGTAATATAAATGAAAACCCATGTACACATATGAAATTTTCTGAAAAAGTACTACAACTGGAAGGGAAAACTACAATTACCCAAAAGAAAGTAAAAAAACAACAGCAACCACCAGCCTGAACAGCTCCTGTAACCCCAAGCTAGTAGAAATCAGATTGATCTACAACCTTTTCCAAGTGACCTGAAAACAGTTTATATATATAGGGTGAGTATAACAGTATACTCAGTAGGATCCTCCCCGAATCCTCTCATGCAAAAGTAAACAAAGCATTCTAAAGCACAGTGAAAAACAAGTGAAACTAACTCATTACCGAAATAGGTATACTAAGATCCAAACCTCACCATGGATTCTCTCCCTAAGAAACACATACAAGAATATATCATATAATGAAGAATATCAAGGGTATCCCGCTAATACTTCCCCACTATTTTGTCGCTTTGCCCCAACGTCGCACGTCCTAAGCATCTCTCTCCAAAAGGATTTCCCACAGTCACCTGGGCGAAGCACCATAGCTTGAACCTCGTGCAAAAAAACCACCACATCCACGTATGAAAAGTAACCATGTAGTTTCTAGGATGCAACACATCCCACATAATGTGTATCATACATCGGTATTATACCTCAAGCCAATACATCCCATACACCGAGTAAGTATCCTCAAGCCATCACAACCTATACAAGTTACACCTATAGTAGTCTATAGAAAAAGGTTTCTATAATATATGTGTGTGAATAAACACTATTCATTACTGCCCTCTACACACATATATGGGGAAAACTAACCAATGTGCCTGCCAACACAAGTAACTACCAAGAGAAGAGAGCGGGGCCAAATGGGGTAGTCAGCCATCCATCCTCCCACCGGATTGTCGGGAACCCCCCCCCCCCCCAAGGGCTCAGAGTCCATGGGGTGTCAGTTTCCCTTACTGACTTGGTGGAGTAGCCTATAGAAACACAAAAAGTATAGAATATACTATAACTCACAACCACACCATGGGTATAACCTAGTCTTCAACATAATTGAAGCTAACGTCTCTCAGACTCTGGGCTTCTACTTCTAAGACTAGGTATCCTATAATCACACAACCATTTAAAGAGATTTATTAGATTACTTTATTCCATTTTTATTAGTTCCACTTTACGTTAATTAATTCATTAAACGTTAATTAACCATGAACAGTTCTACATTAAATTTCATTAGCATCACACCCAATGTCAATTGAAAAAATTGCAACCTTGTCATTATGTTTCAGCAACTCCATCCCCTTAGGATAACACCATTTATTCAATTATTCATTATAGAATTACTTTCCCACATTCCTAAGAATTCTAGAAAAATATTCTATGCTACTAAACACAAGGGGGATCAACACGGTGAGTAGATGTACTACCCTTCAAGTCTTTTCTTCTTATAGCAAGAGCATATACCCATCCATCCTTGATAAGAAAAACACAGAAATCATGTGGCATACCTTGTGTTTCTTCGCCTCTTTCGGACGAAGGGTAAATAAGACCAATTTCCTTGAGCAGTGGGGAAAAGTAAAGCAGATAAACATCCAAAGAAACATCAAGAATCCAAAAATCACATCAATCCCATTCCATTATCCTTAGTGTCCTCCCTGAAACCCACATGGATAAACCGATGCATCTCTCTACTCTAGGGATCATCTGCTTCCACAACCAAGATGCCCTCCATGACTCCACATATTTCCACAACCATCCTGGATCACATCATAGCACAAGCAGCAGGAAAATAAACATCAAATTAATTGGGCTCTTGGCCCATTAAAAATCAAGATGGTAACTCAGAACCCCTTAAGGAATTATCAAACAATCAGTTCTTTAATGTACATTGAATTAAAAGATTTGTTATTCATAGGTTCCAATTTTGGGAAACCTAATCAGGAAGCTATCACAAATAATTAAACATGCTTACTGCACCAATTTTATTAACATCAAATTACAACTAGAAATAGATTCGTTTACATGCCTCTTTACCTTTAGTCAAATTATTATTAGTTAATCCCAATTTACATTCTTTACCAATTTCCATCAAGGAAAAATAGCTAATCAAAGAAAGCATAGATGTCTCACTATCTAGAGAAACATGGGGCAATAACATACGATCGATATAAATTTATTTATCTAGTTAAAATATTTTGTATGTAAATTCTATTGTCATCCAGTGGGATTAATCATGATAACAATACAATTTCACATTAAATAAAAGAGAAGCAATGAATCCCCTACCTCAAACAATTCCTCACGTTCTTTATCCACATAACGGGTCACGATCCTCCTCTCACAAAAACTACATCCACCTAAGGATGCCACAGTATGACCGAACCAACCAAACCCCAAGAAAAACATCATTAGAAGAATGGAGATTTCAAGCTATAGTATGAAAAGGGGAAACATGAGAAGATGGTCCCCAAAGTAATGACAATAAAACATACCTTATATTGAAGATTGATCAATACGACTTGATTGAATCAAAACAGAGAAGAACCAATCCAAGGAGTTAAGTTTGATTGTGAAACTCTTATGGGAAGGATTGAAAGGTTCTAGAATCTCACAGCCGAGAGCAAAGAGGAAGAACAAGGAAGGAAGATATCTTGTCCCTTATTGAAGATTTAATGTGGTGAGAGTTTAAGATACACTTAATTATCCATTAAAAGTAGATCACATTAAACCACACAGTTTAACCAAGTAAAAATATTCTGAGGTATAGGAATAATTAATATAGGAGTTATGGCCTTTTAAGAGGCCTTATAGTCATTAAAATAAGGCTTTTAATGTACTTTATGTCAGAGGAAACGTCAATGGGGCCAAACTGTAGGAAGTTAGAAACACTGTTTATGAACCTCACTACTAGAACAGTATTCATGAACCTCACTGTTAGAACCTTGCCGATAGAACACTGTTCATGAACCTCACCAATAGAACACTATTGATAAAAATCACTATTCGAACACTGTTCTCGAACCTCACCATTAGAACTATTCACAAAACCTCACTGATAGAACTTTTAACAAAATTGGAAATTTGGCTATGTGTTGGGGAAAGTTGCCTTGACCTCCCGAAACACCTCAAACACTACTGAATTATTAATTTGAACATTTAAATCATGAACTATACTAATTTGAACCTTTAGATTCTAAATATATACATCATTTAGATTCTAATTTCTAAATATATACATTATTTAGATTATAATTTCTAAATCATCATATTTTCAGACACTTAGCCAAATTAAATCATGATATCAATTTCAAAATATATACATCATTTAGATTCTAATTTTTAAATCATGAACTATACTTTAAGATATACGACTCCCCTTTGAGCCATAATTTCTAAACATAAATTTCTACCAATGTTAATCCCCTTATTAATTTGATCCTCTAATTAAAACCCCCATGATTTTATAAGACTTTTGAATTTACAAAGTTGAGAAAGTAGTTCATTTACAAGCATATGGATAAAGATAATGTTATTATGATATTATCACATATCCACTTGAATTGTATCACGAGAGGTGTGCGAAAATAATCATGTCAGGTAAATCATGACATGGATTTTTAAAAATAATGAACTAAGGAATTTGAATGAATGAAAAGAGAAGTACCATCATTTAAAATGAGAGAATGTAAATTACATTGGTTGATAGTTTATTAGAAAATTTAGAAATTGAATTTATATTTTATTTGGATGAGAAATTTTGAATTGATATTGAACATTTTTTTTATTTTATTTCTTTGTAATTTGAATATAGGTAATATTGGTTCCCTATTAAATTTGATGTTGATATTTCATGCTTAAGGAGAAAAATAGTTTATGTGTAGGGGAATTGATAAAAAAACATTCATCATTTTTTATATGTTTTAAAATTATTTAATCCCTTTAAATTTATCAATTTGAGCTTATATACATCAATTTTATGTTTATTATTAGTTTTGGGGAAAATGTGGAAATTTTTTGAATTTGGATTTTAAAGATATTTTAATCACTTTTGTATTTTGAGCATAACTTTTACCATATTTATAAAATTTGAGTGATTAATTTTTTTTAATATTCCTTAATATAAAGAATTTAAAATTTTCTTCTATATCAATCGATAATTCATTCATATGATGAAAAAAAAAATCAATTTTGGGAAACCATTCCGAATAACTATGTTTTCCACAACTAAGTAAATTATGCCTAAATCTATATAATCGACTCCAATAAAAATGATTCCACTCGAAATTAAAAACTAAATCTATTGTATGATTTACTATTTAATTTCATGGAGACTTAAGGTCATTAATTTGGTCATTTAGGATCATGTTTTTAGTATGATTTATGAAATTCAAGGATTCTAGTAGGCCATAATAAATTTTCAGAGTTAATGGCCCATATCATTTACTTAAAAATTCATATCATGCTAAAATTTTAGTATGAAACGTAAAAAGTATTTTGAAACTGATTTTCATAATACTACTTTAAAAAATTCAGTCATTAAATAGGAAAACCATGATCAAACCATCGGTTGGTAGAATCTGGACAAGATCTTAAAGGGAGATTTAGAAGATCATGATTTTTAATACCAAAATTAGAATCCTACATAGACTATATAACGAGGCATTAATCGATGTTGAAGACCAATTTTTCACCCCGAATTGAGTGGAGGAAAATGTCCATGCTACTGATTTTGGATTTATTTTTTCATTTATTTTATTTTAGTTTTATTTTTTGATGTAACATGTATTCATATTTTTATTAAAAATTTTCCATTCCTTCTTCCATCTATCTTTCTATTATAAACCTAATTTATTTCTCTATTCTATATTCTCCCTTGATCTATTTTAACTTTTCAATGACAAGTGACTGACTTGAGAAATTGACCAGGGTGAGGTTTCATAACATTCTTTGTTATTGTGCATCAAAGAATCATGTTTTTATATTATTTGTGGTGGATGTGAGAGTATTTAATAAGTATGGTGGTCATCAACCTTTACATTATTATAAAACCTATTATTTTATTTGATTCATTACTTTCCCTCCATTCTCTTAGGAAGACCCATAAAATAGTGGATTTGCGGTTTCCATAAGGGATAAAATGACATATGATAGAGTTGGGTCTTATAGGAAAAAAATTCATGAGTTAAGTATTATCCTATTTTACTATTATAGGAAGTTTGGTTTGGTGTGCCGAAGGTATTATAAAATTGAACCCTTAAAAAATTATAGAATGAAATTAATTAATAAGGGTTCATAAAATATATTTTCAAATTGAATTTAAACAAAAAATACATAATTTATCAACCCTCATTATTAAACCTTGGACCAAGACCATTCTTCATTAATTTTGTTTTATTTTCATATGCATTTTGATTTAAATTAATCATTTCATTATTTTAATTTCATGTCTTCCAAAAAAACCACAAAACATTGTTTTAATAAATAATAAAAAAACCAAAAATAGTTTGATGAGGTGAATTATAATGTATTGATTGAACAGACTGTGATGATCTTCATGTGATATGGACAGAGTTAGCCACTGTTTTGCACTTGGAAAACATAGTAATTATATTTGACCATGCCCTATGATAGGTTTTTGTGGATATTATTTCATTATTTCTTAACGAATAAAAGGTATTTCATTAATACTGTGTTTTAATGTTAATATTAACCTTACAAAATATTTATTAAGACATAAATATTATTTTATTCATTTCATATAATCCTACAAATATCAATTATGGTGGTGATGAAAAGATATACATATTTCCTAGAGGCAATATTACTCACAAAGCACAAGTGACATTTTAATTTCCCATACGAATGTGTCATAGATAGACCATGGTTGATATATTAGAATATTATAATTAAATTATTGTAATAATAGTTATATTATTATATTATTATATTAATAGTAGCTTTGAAGGATTTTCGATGATAAATATAGATAAGGAAAAGTTTGGGAGTGAATAGTACCCATGTTCAGAGTTTGAATATTCTCATGATGGATCATTTAGAAATGGATTACTTGGATTCCATTATTAATACCGAAAGATGAATAATTTGGAGGTGATTTTTATGGGAGGTATCATGGGTAGTGTTTCATGTGAATTTTAATTTATCAATTTGACTTTATGTTTGTGTAAGTGAGATACCTTTATATTTTAAAAGGTGGGACTTCTCTTAGAAATTAATCATAGGTAAGAGGTAAATATTGAATCCCATGGGAGTTAGGTGATGAATGTTTTGTTTTAAATGTGTGTTTTAATTTTTTACCTAAAACATATCTTCTATAAGTTCAAATTTTCATTCAAACGTAACAAAATCCTCCCACTTTAAGTAACCCATTTGCACCCATATTATTCTATGTTATATATGTACTATGATAATTATTATTTTACTAAAAATATTTGATGACCCATATAACCCAATTTTTATAAGATGATTTTGAATTTAGACTCTGTTTAATATAAATCAATTTCTAAATATGGGAAAAATTGTATTAAAATATATAATATATTAAATAACTATTTTTGTAGAAAATTGTATTGTAATACATTTATTGTTTTACATTATTGAATCCTATTTATTAAATATTAACGATCTATTAATTTATATTATTAAAAAGAATATTATAGTCATAAAAAGATACATATAAATATATTATAAAGTAAATAATTTTTTAAAAATAATTTTTTACCAAGTTAAAGAATATTTACATCAGTAAATTTTTTTATTTTTTTGAATAAAATTAACATATTTTCATATTAGGATATAATGACAATATATATGAATAATATATTGTATGAGTCATTCTTTGCGGATTATAAAAATTAATTTTATCAATAGAATTAATATACCAAGTTTATTTAGAAGAATTAAATATTTTAAGTGTAAGATAAATTTTTTTATTAATGCCATTATTATAATAACTATTGGTTTATAGTTTAAATTATCAATTAATTTTTAATAATAATATTTTTTTATTTTTCCTTAATATTTGATACCTGAAATTTATATATTGAACAATTATATATATATATATGTATATTATATAATAGGTTGATAATCAAAATATTATACGGGAGTAAATTAAATATTAATAACACCTCAAAATATAGATGAATTTTTCAATGAATAAGATATGTAGTAGTGTGTGACATTAGTGGATCATTAGGTGGCATGGATCTCGTAGCAGTTTTTATGATCTTGAAATTCTAATTTAAATGATTTTTTTCAAGTTAAACATGTTGGAGTTCAAAATGGAAAAAATATCGAAAAAACCAAATAGAATATACCTATATTACATGATTATAAAAATAATCTTCATCTAATGAACTTCTAATATTCAATGAAATAAATTCTACATTCATTATTAATTTCATAATATTTTTTATCAATTTATACTAATTTATTAACCTATTATGTTACAACAATAATATTTCAATTTTAAAAAAGTTAAATTTCATTCAGTTTTGTTTATAAAATAAGATACCATAATATAAATTTATATTAATTTTTATAGTGTTACATGGCAATAATTTTTTACATTTAGAAACCTTTGTAATACTTTATTCAAACAAAAAAAATTCAGTCCTTGTCTATTAATTATGCATTAAAAATGATCACTTCCATATGGGATTTATTTAAGTCAAAAAACTCATATTTTTAATAATAATCTAATAAATATATTATCAATCAATATTAAAAATTATTTGGTGTGAATATGTTTTTTTCCTCAAAATCAATTTTTCTAAAACTTGTTTTGGTTGCATAAATAATACTCTTATTAAAATTAATTTTTACCACTTATATATATTGAATGATGTAAATGGTTTTCAAATTTATAATATGAATGTAAAAATTAGATAATATGTAAAATTTAATTTTTATACATAAAAAACAGTTATAGAGGTAAAAAATGAGTTTCTACAACAGAAATAAATTATCATAAAAATTAAAATTATGTGAAAATCCCAAATATCTCAAACCTTATCCCTTATTTGTGTATATGGGAGGTTTAAAAAAATAATGATAACTTTTCGAGTAATTTTACATTTTGATTTATAAGCCTTTGAATTTCCCATTTCGTTAATACAATTTAATGAGTATTTAAAATAATGTTACCAGTCTCACATATAAAAGGATCCCCTCACCACTATATTTATACTCCCATATAAAACGTCATATCTCACCCAAAAATTACCAAAAATCATTCCCAATTATATTTTCATGTTATATTGGTTCATGTGTCGTTGAAAGTACAATTTAAGAAGTCTTATAGAGTAAATAGAATAACATTATTATTTTCTGTTAGTTATTTTATATTTTTAACTGGAGTTATTTAGTTTTAATATTTAAAGGTCATGTTGTATATATATATTTTTATCAACGTTATTAAAACATACATAAAAAATATTGTTCTGTATTTTCATGTATGTTTTTTTGAAAATAATTTCAAAAAATGGTCTTTATGGTAGTTTAAAAAAACAGATTACAAAGGCCTATTCTTTAAATCATGTTTTGAAGAATCAATATAATAGAACATTTTTCACATAATTTTAAAAAAACTATTTGAAATGACATGTTTCACATCGGTGTTTTAAAATTTGACTAGAAATAAATGATTATCGATAAATAATTTTTTAGGAAGCTAAAATTTAATAGATAGTTGTTATGTAGAATCAACAAGAAAAAATATATTGCAGATGGAAAAAAATATATTTTAAAATTATATTGTTGGAAAAATATTGACTATTAACTGATATAATGATAAATAAAGAAATGAATTATTACAATTTCAATTACTTCGTCCATGAAAACTTGAAGATTAATTAATAGGAAATTATCATTGAATGAATATGAAATCTATAAAAAACCAACAAATATTTGACATAATTTTCAATATTTGCAATGTCTTTATTAATATAATTTTCATAAAAATGAGGATCATATTATGTACCCAAATCTTCAAATTAGAAATAATTTTAGGCTTTAATTGAATCATTGTATTATTTTATGATTCCATGAAGTATTCTTCATTGAAAGGAAAAATTAATCATTTTGAGGTATATCAACTAAAAAAGTTAATCATAAATAATTCAATCCAAGAAAAATTATTATTAATACCTTGCTGAGATCTCCAAAAACAAAATAAATGGAATTATAATAATGATTGAAAGTGTCTATTTAGTGGAATGATTATAATAAAAATACATAATTGTGATATGAAAACATGTCGACCATGAGAGAAATATATTAAACTATAAAATAAACTATGGTGTCATAAATATTATGTATAAATTGAAAATTGTGTAGGTGGAAAATAAAAAATTTAATCATACATTGGATAGATATTAAATTGAAAATTTCAGATCAATTTTAAAATTCTTGATGTGAAAAAAATTATAACATTGGTTTTCATAAAAATTATGTAAAAAATTACATTCTGAACATACGTTTTATGATAACTGACTTGAAAAACTAGATTTTGATATCATTTATTTTGAAATAAAAATTAATTTATTTAAGGTTAGTTTTATGATAACCAATGTGAAATTTATATTGTCCAATGGGATAAAATTAATGTGAAAGATCATGTAGAATTTTTTTAACATCATTTATATAAATAACTAATATTACAGATATTTTCAATTCATTTATTCAAAATCTTATGTTAAAACTATGATGTAAAAGATTTTTTTTGTAAAATCGAGTTGTTTAAAGGTGGATATCCGGGTAATTGTCTAAACCATGATGATTAAATATCTTTGGTTTTTTCATATCCTATAAATGAATAAAATTTATACTAATATAATTAAATCATTAAAATTAGAGCCTTTAAATGTAGTTATTTTAATGGAAGAACTCTTATTTACGTCCCTCTCATCCATTAGAAAATGAAAACACCACTAGTATTACGTGCGGACTACCACCTTCATGAATAGAGTATTTAATTATTTATTCACATCCTTGAAAGACTAGTTTTAAAAATATATCTTATGAATAAATATGATTGTATAAAATTAAAAAGGTTTTAGAAGTTATTTTGGTTATTCGACTAGTAATTTTACCTGTAAATGATCATTATAAAATTTATCCACCTAAAACGAGAAACCCGAGAGAAAGTGTAAGTAATAAATTTATACCAATCCCTTTTATCTAACTTATTTCTCTAGAGAAAATTGAAATTGATTTATCACATCATTTTTTTGAAACCATTATTTTTCTATAAAATGTATATCACTATTCAATAACTTGTTCTTTCTTATAAAATCATTTTTAGATGATATTTTTTTAGTTGATTTTACTACCTATTTGGACATTTTTATAATTATTATATCATAAATGAATAATAAAACATAAATACTATTGATAATATATACTAATTATGAATTTATGTTATTTTCAAAAATATTAAGTGGTAATATTCAAATGTATATGTTCCTATATATTGATTTTTTGATTATTTTAATAATCATACAAAACGAAAATTTGAAGTGTTACATGAGAAACAAAAATATTAGTTCCATAAAATGAATATATGTATATATGACATTATATAACATAAGAATGAAATTTTCATGAATATTATAGAGAGTATAAACCAATAAAAAAGGATAAAGGATTGGAATATCTCATCCATATCATATAAGGGAAATAGAATAGTAAACACAAGAATGTTAATAATGATAGCAAACAACTAATATTTGCGTAAAAATAAAATATTAAATTTGGGTCTGAAAAAAATAACATTGAAAGATTTACTTACTTGTATAAATAATAAATGAAAATTATTTATACAACAAAATATAGAGTCTTTAACTAAAAGGTTTCCAATGTAAGGGGTTTTCATCATCTCAAATTCTCTTCTTTGGGACATGATTAATATTACACACCCATTTTCATTTATATGGAGAATATATATCCCATTTAATATATCTAACAATAAATATATTTTTATTAAATTAAATAAATTATATATTTCATTATTTATCTTCTAAAGATTTTATTTTAAAATTGTACCAATAACATAAGGGATTTATTTTCACACTCATTTTGATTTGAGTATTATCTTGATTTTGTTTCCATCTATAGAAATTTTTTGATAAATATCTATAAATTGGTATATATTTTATTTTACTATTATTTATCATGATTAATTAATTAAATCTAAAAATTTTAGATTCATTTTGGTTTATACATCACTCGAAGTGAAACTTGTAAGATAAATCAGTGTTTCATCTTTTTTTGGGTCATAAATCCATTTAACAATGTCTATATTCTTTATTTTGTATATGAAAATTTTAATCTCTTCTAAATTGATTTCTTTATGTTTATTTCAATAAAATGGACTTTATTTATAGATGGAACCTTATTTTAATGTTTCAATGAGGATATTTTCTTCCAACATTAATCTTCATTACAAAATATTAAAATAATTTTATTTTTTAAAATGTTATCTGTACAAACAAATTTTCTCACCACCTTCATCGATTTTATTTAATGAAATTTGTCTATATTGTTTCTTCTTTTCCAAATTAAATTTATTTTTCCTTTATATTATAAAATAATTTAAAATGATGAAAAACTGAAAATGGAATTTTTTCACTTCTATAAGTAAATTTTTATTCTATTTTGATAGTTTTTAAATATATATCAATATAATTATATGATTATTATGCTTTTATGTGAATATTATATAATGAAACGATAATTGTTTTTTCACTATAATACTTATAATAATTTATTTTGGATTTATTCATCAGAACCATTACTTTTTAATAGGTTAATAATTAGCAGATGAACTTGTAATATTTTTTTGTTCATGAGGTACACATATTTATAGTTAATTTTTAATTTAGGGGTGGTTTATATAATGAATTAATAATCATTGGGTAATTATTTATATCTGATGAAGTTTTATATAATAGAGAATGGTGTGAACTCAATCCACTAAGGGGCGCTATCAACCATGTTTCAAAGTGAATGAGAACTGAACCCAATCCATTATGGGAAACTTTTCATTATTTAATGATGGTGTTGGTAGTGATCCTATACCAAGGTAATTATTTTCTATGCTTATGAAATATCAAAATTTATTACTTATTCTTATATCAATGTTTATATCCCATGTATTATGGTTATTGACTTATTATTCCTATTTATGCACTCTTATGAATAGTATGTTATGTTATACCAATGATTTAAACAAGGATTCGTGGATTATGATCATTGGTCCGTTGGGTGTGAATTTATTATGTGATATCAATGAAATTTTATTTTATTCTCATACCCATATGATCAAAATATTTTCCCATAATATCTTCATTCAATAATAACCAATTTTGTCCTTATAGATTGTTTGAGACAAAAATTCATATATTTCATTTTACCCTGGTTAAAAAGAATAATATTCTATAATATATCAGTAGAAGTGTATCATTCATGGAACATTTTTTGGGATAAGATGAATATTATGTTCAAAGTAAGAATATTTTTTATATTTCATAAAATTGCCACTATGTGGGAAATATATGGGTTTTTTTTAAATGGTTTACCCATAATTCTGTAAAAATATCAAACTAAATTTTAATGGGTATTCATGTGACTCATTTTTTGTTATTGATATTGTAATAATGTTTAACTAAATATTGGTCACATATGATGATATCAAATCCTCTATAAAACGAGTTAGTTAAGGGCACAAATGCGAGTGTATGGGTATGGGGAATCTCAAAAGTGGTGGATGAAATTTATAGATCTCTATAATTGAATCCAAACTAATGGAAACATTAAGGGGATATATATAAGATGATTTCCATTACATATAAAAAAAATTATACATTTCCAAAAATTTGTTAATTTAATGAAAAAATAAAATGTGGTGATGAAAAATCAATTCATTCATATTTAAAATATTAGGATGCATTACAAATTCGTTACAGATATATGATTATAAATATATTTAGTGAGATAAATGAAGAAGTAATCATTGATTTTTTTTGATATTATAAAAAATATGTTTGAAATTCCCATTTGGAGATTAATATACAGATTAAATTAAAATTATATTTTAATTGATCTTAGATGTCTAAAATATCACAAAATCATTTGTGATTATTGTTGAATATTACTTTCATGGAGGATGATATATTAGTTAGTGTTTTGGAAATCAATCTTGAGTCTGTATATGTTTTCATTTAATATTTATTGCATTATATGGAAATGGCCATTAGGTAGTCCACACAATTATATTATACACATTCTATAAAGTATATTAAAAGTTTACATCTAGTGGAATATTTTATAGTGAAAAGAATGTGATAATAATGGATGCATAATAGAAGATCAATCAATCCAAGAAAGTGGAATACAATTAGAAATAAAATTAATAAATTTTGGAAACAAACTAGGGAAATATTATTTTGAGATTATTGGGATAAAACAAGGTGTTATCCATATGAAGTGATATAAAAGACTATGGGGTGATTTGTTTACCTGCATTCACCACCTAATATATTTTAATTCATTGGAATATAAAAAAGTATCCTTTTTAAATGTTTGATTATTATTTACACGAATGGTGAATAAGCCTACTAATATATGTTAATAAATCTTGAGTAATTTACAATGCTTGAGAAAAGAAATTGGTGGCAGTACTGAACTAAGATAGGTAAGAGAACCTATAAAATTCAACGGGAACTACTATTTAACTAAGAAAAAACATATAGAGGAAGAATACATGACTTCTATTGGAAATAAATATCTATTTTTTAAAATATATTTGATTTAGTTTTATAAAGGAATGATCTATTGTGTATTGAAGAAGAAGAGGACTAGAATTATGAGATGTATATCAATTAGGTTTTGCAATATATTATCTCATGTATTCAGAAGTTTTAGAATTATAATTTATATGAAATGTGCTTATCCATGTATTACATTATATAATAACATTCTATGATTTTTTATTATATTTCCTTGAATAATGATATGTGATTGGCCTGAAAAAATACTGTGAATAATAATTGAAAACATGGTAGAAAAACAAAACCTGATTTTTCTATTATATTTATATTTAATTTAAGGATGTTATAGAATATCTTGGTTGAGGTATTAGATCATATTATTAATATAGTGATATCCATATATAAATTGAGATAACTTATTGAATGATGGAATATTAGAAGAACTACCGGGATTCATGTATAGAGAATAGTTGTAAGATACAAATCATGCTCACATGTATAAAATAGAAAACTATTCACTTTTGTAATATATTGAAGACAACCCTTGTGATATATATTGAGAAATATTTTAAGAAAATAGCTCGAACTAATTCACGTGCATTTATTACAATATTTTGTTAGAGAATATTATACTTGGATATCTTATGCACCAGAAGGAGCAAGTTTCTGATATTGGGACTAATCCTTGTAAAAACACTAGTTATAGCTTTACTGATGTAATTTAATTGAATATTGGTTCATTCTATGTTAAATATTATAAATAGTAATTTTTTAAAATAAAATTATAGTTTCAAACCCATAAGGGGATATAGTTTAATTTAATATTAATATGGGAAACATTTACCACATCTGATTCACACCCCTATTCGGTGTCTCTATACATGTTCACATAGATAAAAATTGGTATCATAGAATAGGTTCACTCTTAATAGAAAATAAATTTATTGTCATTTTTATCAGTGAATATTTCAGTTTAAATTAATTAGTAAAATTATTATATTTAAATAATGATTGCATCCTTATTGGAACTAAATACAGATTTCTACTATTAATCTAAAAACCATGAAGGAAAACAGTTTCTACAAATAAGTGAAAATATTCAATGAGTAATGAGGAATAATCAGTAGATAATGTTTATTATAGTTGAAATAGCTATCATGAATCTACTAATGATTATTCTTCTAGAGAAATGTACTCAAGATATGATAAATCCAATTTCAATCAGACACAATGTGATTTCCATTCACATGATTATGAAAAATTAAAGAATATTCTTTGAATTTTTTCAATTACATATTTTTATACATCAAAGGGATAATAGATGAAATTTCATAGATAAAAATAGTGGATTATTCAATTGTATGCACATTATAGAATAAATAAAGTTGTCCTAAAATCACCCAAATCTAGTGAAATTTAAAGATGAAATTTAAAGATATTAAAAAAGAAATAATTTTAGAGGACAATGATGAATTGAAAATTAATTTTTGTCGGAAGGAAATATTTTTTAAACATTGTTTTGAATGTTTTCCATGTATTTGAAAAATTTCATAATATCGTAGAATGTCGAGACTGCCTTGATTGAATCAAATTTTGAAAGGCTGAAAGAGAATAAGAATAATTTAAAGTATACAAATAAAATGAAATTGGATCAAACATAGAATTTAAATAATATGAGGGATGTCTAGTTAAGTTTATTATAATATTAAAATAGTTCACTAAATATTAATGGTTTTGAGAAATTAGTGAATTTGAATTTTTTTAATTGTAATAATCAAGAACATATGAAGTGGTAGAGAAAATATGTGTTTAAAAAATGATTATTTATATTAAAAATATAAAAAAACTAGTTGAAGGAATATATTAATATCATATATAGATGAATACAACTTTTGTATATAAAAAATAATAACCCATTGTTCATTTAATTCATATTTATTTGAATATTTGTTTTGGATAGTGTTAGACTATAATAATAAATTATACCAAATTGGAACAAGTTATTTAAAATTAACCAAAAAATAATGTGGAAATAAATGGATATAAAATAATACAATATTAGAAAATGGAGACCAATATTTTTGGTTTTTTACCCAATAATAACATGGATACAATTCTAGAAAAGCTGTTTGAATGTAAAAAAAGTTTTATATTTTTTGGAAGATGTGGGTGTTATTGGATGTTTGAGTGTAGTGACACAGATTGAAGTATAACTTATAAGTATGAAAATATTATTAGAAGCCTAATGTTAAGGGGGGTATATATCAATGTAGTAAAAAAAAATTAGTTTTATAAAAACCATTTTTGATAAATATCAAACAGTCTCTTAAAAACCTATTTTAAACATTGAATATTATGTATGCTTTTTTTAAAAGGTATGGTCACTATTATAAATGGTGATGGAATGTATCATCCCTACACAAATTTTATATTTGTTGGAAAATAACACCAAAATAGTAGGTAAAGGAACACAATAATTAAATGATCATATCTTTATTGTGGTGAAAACCAATGAAAAATTTATTTTTTACTCTAATGAATTTTATATTAAATCATTTGAAATATATTTATTTTATTTAGATGAGTTGATTTTATATTTGAATAAATTTCCTTATCATGGACTATTGAAAAATATTCTTGAATACAAATTTGAGAGGGATAATGATGGGATCAAAAAAGGATTCAATCCAAGAAATATATTGCATGATTGACAATGTTATTATCATACAAGAAGAATATGTTAAGATGATTCTTAATAAGGTAATGTTTAATACTGCTGATGGTGTGTGTAGAATATAATTATTGTTTTTATATAATGATGTGAAATGGATAAAATGTCCTCCTGATAAAGAATATTTATTTACAAATAAAGGTAAATCCACATGAATTAGTGAAAAATGATTGTTATTGGATAATATGTGAATAATTAGTCCACAAAAAATAGATGTCTAACTACACAATAAAAGTGTTCTTGACAATATGGAAAAAATAGTTCGACAATTATAAAATGTTGGATAATTGTAATGAAAATAAATTACTTCTGTTACTTATTTATGGAATCCACTTTCTTCTAATAAGAAAATTTTAAAGAATAAGTCAATAGTTCCACGAATGGTTCATATATAGAATTTCAAATATAATTCATGCATTAGGAGGTGATTATAGTTAATACCATTATAGAAAGGAGATTTTGGTCGAGAATAATCTCATAGTGTTGTTGTTCACATTTAATTTCTTATTTATTTTCATGTTATTTCATTTTTATATTAGGATGTGCATTATGGAAAATGGAATTGACAGTGAATCATAAAATGAATTTTCTTTCATGGTCAATTAAAACTAGAATCCATTTCAATACTAGTATCAAACATACTGACTATTATCATTTTTTTGGAATCAACTATAGTGAATTATGGAGAGAATAATGTAAGTTGGAGTTATCTTATCAGACCATATTATCAAATATCTATTCATTTCGCAATAATTATGAATTCATAATAGAATTTATAATGTTAATAGTTTTTATATGATTTTATACCTCCCAATTCTTTTTTATATTGAAAAAATATATTTGTGGGGAGTTATTTTATAACTAAAGGTAGAGAAAAAGTACCTTTAACAAGAATTGTTTCAATGGGTTTTGTTCAGTTGAGTTTGGATCTATATATAATATAAAGAACCCATTTTATCATCCGCGTAGTAGAGAAACACTGGTTTCATTAAGGAAAAACATTGTTTTCTTACGTGATCTTTGTTGTTTTTTATATTTGGTTAGCCAAATTACGTTCACAGTTGTTTTTTAATCAAAAATTGCAAAGAAAATATGATTCCAACCTTATCTCATTCTATTAATGTAGAACATGGAATGTGAATAAAAATTATAGAGTTCATGTTTCTTAAAATTAGAAGAGTTTGTTAGAGATGTGAAAAACCTTCTATTATCATATTGCGCCAACAAGGGGGATAACAACCTTCCTACCCTTTTTATTTATTATAAATATATATGATAAGATATTTTTATATACATTAATGGTTGATATAATTTATTACTATTGAAAAAAAATAAATAAATGGGTATATTAAACATTCTGTCAGTTGATTGGTGGCATTTTTTCCAATAAGTGTCAATATGGATATCATGATGAATGTTTGATGATGGAGTTACATTCCAGTAAATGAATTTAGATGAATTTATTACCAATACATGGCGGGTAATGAATTATGTATGGTTGAATACCTAGATGAATATATTATAATGGTAGCCAAAAAATTGATGATTTTAGAGATGGTTTTTATAATAATGAAATGTGTTGATGTTTTCACACACCAAAAAATTAATTAAAATGAATACTCATACAAATATCATGATAATTACACAACACCAAGATTTAGTGTTATTGAAATATATTATTAAAATGTTATTATATAAATGGGAAATTTATGACCTAACTTTTGAATTGTGGGGTATTAATAAAAGTAACTATGATGTGAAATTTATAAACAATGTTCACACACAAGAAATATTTATTTACGAATGATTATGAAATAAGTACTCAATTTCTGGTGAAGTAATTTTATGCTTCAAAAAATAATTTTATTCAAAAAATGATTTTATTTCATTTTGTGTGTAGAAATTGTTATTACTATTATCCACTAATAAAAATTGTATTATATCAAATTAAAATTATTTTTGAAATCATTCGATAAATATTAACATTGGGAGAAATTATATGATTTTTATGAAATGATTGATTTTCCCGTGCATAGTGAAAATTATTGATTATTCATATTCCCTCATTTAGTTTTATTAAATACAATAATATAAATGTAACATTATATTATATATGAATTATTGAATTAATATATGATATATTTTATTAATAATAGTCTATTTTTTTCAATTAGAATCAAAATTTCACATAATTTTGTTATAATTATATTTTTATGCTTGGAAATATTTTATTAAAATATTATAATTCATATAATTATACACAATTATATTATAATTACATTTTTACACTTATAAAAATTTAATAAAAAATTCATTTAATATTTTCAATTAGGAAATTTTACCTTTTCAAAATAGCTTACTTTTTCATTTATCCATTATGAGTAGTAACAATGGTAAAATTTGTCACATCGATAGAAGATAAATAATGTAATTATAGATAAAAATAATTTTATAAGGAATTAAAAATCTAGGGAAAAAATTCGATTCATTCCTTTTATGATATTATTTCAACCATATCCATTCTAACATCAAACACATAGAATTATAATGAAATTTTTATTTGACAATGTCATTTATCTTGCTTTGTTTAAAGAAAATCCAAAAATGTCATTTTTTTCTTCTAAATATCTCTTATATGTTCACACGGGGATAAAAATAAGTTTTTGAGGAATATGAAATTTTATTTTATGAATAATGAAATTATTTTTATTGTTATAATTTATTTTTAATTATTAGTAATTTTGTTTTTAGATTAATCACTTATAAAACGGTGAAATAGTGATTATTCATGCATTAGAAAAATAATGTAAATGATTTTAAACCCCATAAAAGTAAAATAATTTAGATTATTTATTGAGTTAATATAAATTTTTTGTAAAATATGATTTTTTTTAATATTTTATTAGTTTATATCTTAATTCTATTTCTAGTTAAATTTCATTACAGTCAAATTTAATGAATATGAAAAAATATTAGATTAATGATATTTAATAAAAAATAATATTTTATTAAAAAATTTATAAATAGTTTAAATCCTGAAAGCGGTAAATTTTTATTATAAAGATAAATTTTTTCATTATTTTTTCATTTATATGAAAATTTTTAACATATGATTAAAATTATAACCCTTTAATATTGTAAACTTTTAACCATAATGAACACTAAAAACGGTTATCTAAGTTGTCAGTTCAACAAAGAAGGGTTAAAATGACCTAAAAACATTATCAAACCTATTTTTATGGATTTATTTAAACCCTAAACTTAATACATTTTAATATGAGTAATTTTGGTTAAATTTTTCAATGAAACATATTTAATAATATTTTAAAACATTCAAAAACAACCAGTGTGCCTGTCACACCAATCATAAAAATGAACCTACTCCCTTCACTTCATAACACACCATGAGATATTTGTATCAAAAAATAAATAAACAAATATATACCCAATAAACTTATACATGTTCTAGATGTTCTATTATTTCTTAATGTCTAACCCTATGGTCATTAGGAAGAGATCCATATGGGTTTTCACTATTATAATGTAATCATCTTAACTAAGATCATTCATTTATTATTTCTTCTTACACCACATTTAATTACATCCTAAAGCTTTTAGTTTAGAAAAATAGTGTGTACCATATAAATAGATTTTATTATGTTGATGGTATAATATTTATCAATATCCTTCCTCATCAAATGGTATAAAAAATCCTCACTTGTATGTACGGTGAACTACCACCTCATGTATCGTCATAATATTTTTCCATTATTTCCAAACATGTATATTCATAATAATAAAAATAATGAATATATATGATAATTATGGAATATAATTTATTCTATAAATTTTATATGTAAACATAATTCATTAACCTTTAAGCAATTAATAAATTATAAAGTCAGTCGTACTTACAAACGACTAACCCTCAACACGACGTGATCCAATTAATCATTCATGTCCACCATTCATGATTGATGTAAAAAATGTGGCTAAAAAAATAAATTTAATATTTATATCATTAAAATACTTCATTATATTATGAAAATTTAAAGTATTCATAAGAACATGAACATCCATGACTAAACATTAGTAACAAAACAAAGAATATTACAACCGAAATTATGTTAAAAATGAATGTTTGTTAATGAATGAGTGATAAGTTGTTATATTAGGATCATATATGACATTATAGATATTAATATGTTTTTAATTAATTATAATATGTTTAAATTTATTATTCATGAGGTTAAATAACGGTCAACTATGCAGAATCACAAGGTGAGGGGGTTTCAAGTAAATTTTTCATTCATTTGGATATAATTATTATTCATTGATTATTTTATTCCATGATTATGTCTAACATTGAATCTAATTAAATTAGATTTTATTTTAAAAAAATTGGATTAAATTTTTTTCACATAATTAGTTCATTGATTAATTATCACATCAATGATATGATCTTGGTAACGGATATTGTCTCAACTTCTATTTTATTGAGATATATTTGGTATTATTCACCAATGTACTTTTATATGGTTTATAAAAAAACATTTATGATGTATTTAACTTCACTATCTAATTATTAATTATTATTAATGATTCAATTCCTATTTTCACATTCATGGGGATAAAATTTTGAAGGTTCCAATGATGTAAGAATCTATTTACAAATCATAATTTTCATGGTTCGATTATATTTTTCATTGAAAGAATATTTTCATATATCCATCATAAAAAATCACCTATTTGTTTATCTACTTGATATTTTAATAGATTTTTTTTCTAAATCTTCCCCACATTGAAAAATTAATCATGTAATGACATTTAAAAAAGAAGTGTGGATCTTATTTCTCTTTTTTAGATATATTATTGTTCTATTTATATATTATGTAAAATGGTTGAACAAAAGACCTTTTTATTTTCTCAAATTTTTATTAAGGAAATTTTTATTCATCCTTGAAATTTTGAAGCGTTTTCATGTAATCTTTAAAATGTTTTTTAATGGGACATTTTTTACTTTATTTATTGAAATTTGAATAGAATGTTTCATTTTAACGTATACAACATTTATTTAATATCCCATAACTATTCTAATTATCTGATATTAGGAATCTTATAAATTTTTTAAATGGTATAATATATTTAAATCATTATTGAAAAATTATTTTAATTCTTAACTTCAATTATCATTTATTTTACAAAATATGGGAATTTATCACAAAACCTATATTTCCAATGAATTTGTTGTCATATTTTATTGCTTATGAATTTTATGGTCCTTAAATTTCTATTGAATTATTCAAATTATTTTTATCCTCTATCATTGAATATTAAATTTATCCTCAATCTCTATATTCATTGTATCATGGATATTAATATTGGATAAATTATAAACCATTTCTATATATATTATTTTACAAAGAAATATTATATCATTGAATGGGAAAATTATGACATTTAATTTACATTACTATTTTTAGATATTTTGTTATAAAAATATTTTTTATAAGTCAAATTGATTATCAATATATGAGTATTTAATTTAACATGTAGTGATGGGTGGGGCCCAAAATTATACATGACCTCAATGTATTTATAATTCTAAAGAGAAAAACATGTTTTCTAGTCGTATAAATTTGTTTTAGTGTATACCTAGCCATAGATCATATAGTATTGGTAGAAGGTCATGGAATTTAAGATATCATGATGTTTTATATAATTACATAAATAATTATGAATCTCCATTATCAAGAATTAAATTATTAATAACTATGATATTATTGAATTAATATTAATCATGGATTCATTTTGTGCCCATGTTAATGACTAACTGGATTTTGTTTTCAATTATTTAGCTTTCCCTATTAATAATTAATTATTCACTCTTTATATCTTATGCTATAAAAAACCATTACTAAAAATTTGATCCCACGTTTATTTTTTTCCGTAACTATGGTTATTAAGAATGTAAATTTGAATGAGTTCAAGGATGAAGAATATTTACATTCACTATGTCCTAAATTTTATTTCCAATGTTATATGCGAATCATGTTTGCATCTAGATCTTCAATACTAAAAAACTGATCAATAAATATTGTTTTGATTCCTTATATCCTATGTCTATGTAATAATTCAGACACTAAAGATGGGTTACCGAAATTGGGGGTTTTATAGCAGTACCATATAATTTTTAGTAGAAGAATTAGGAAATAGATTTATGAAAATATATTTTTTCAAACATAACCCTATGAAATACTTTACAGAGAATTATATTTGTAGGATACCATCGTGATGTTTTCGAAAGATAGATATTATGTGCATTTTTTAGAAACACATACCAATATGAATACAATAATTGGATTTTGTTTTGGTGTAGCTGCATTTAGGGGTACTAACCCTAAAATGATTTTGTCTAATATGTATCAACCATTATTTTGGTTCGTAGTGAATGGTTCCTTACTATGCACTAGATTAACCACTCATGCGAGATATGATATGGTTAATTCACATTTTCATTATGTACCATTATGAAAAATTTGAATAAATAATTCTAATAAATTACATTGGATAAAATTATGGTTTCACAAATTGAATAGAATTCGTTATGATTTAAATATAATATAAATAATATTCATCATTAAATGATTTCCCACTAATATTATTGTTTCCTATATGATGAATTTTCGTTTTATTCAATAGGTAAAACCATAAAGAAATTTTTTAACACTAAAAGTCATGAACAATACAATGACATTCTTCCTAATGAACCAAATTTTATCCGATACGGAATGTGAAATCATTTATTTATGACTAACCATATTTCACTTCTCTCGATAAATAATCTCAACATGATTCAATTTCATAATATATAAAATAAGATAAATATGTATTTTGATGTATATTTTCATGATAATAACCATTGGATAAAAATAATTCGCTATCCAATATGTAAAAAACGATAGAAGAGAGATATGAAAAATGACTTAAAAAAATAGGATGATGTTTTACCTATGTATAATGAAGGTATTGGGCAATAAAATTCCCACATAAAATTTTAGAGGATGGAATATTAGGATAAGAATCATCAAGGTCTTATTAATAATGTTTTAAAAATGTTGCATATTATATATATGAAATTTACTAATGTATGAGTAACAATTAAGAGCTGTGAATTATTTTTTCAGTTTAAATTAAAAATAATAATATCAGATTATGATTAAGGTCATTTGAGATATGAATTACATTTCTAATTATATAATGAAATAATTGTGGAATTTAAAATTAATTAAAGTTTAAATGTTTATTATAGAATTTGAACAGTTTATTTACCTATGTATTGGGTTTTGAAATTTGTGATTCATTAGTTTTTATTGATGGTATTTTGAATTCCAAGGATAATTCAACTGATAATTAATTTAACAATGTTGTACGGAATTGTTAGAAAATGTTAAGTATGGGAATATATTTTGAATGGTATTGATAACCATTGTGGTTATTATGATAATTGATGTTAAGGTAATTAATGGTTATTAAAATTTGGGAACATATTTATTATTTTATGGATAACTATGAAATTGAAAAGTGTGTTTGTGCCTATGTGGTAAAATTTACTCACAAAAATTTTAATATATTTTTAGAGAACATTAACTAATTTGGGTAAAGAGAATATAAATTTTTCTGATGGTATTTCATTTTGGGGATAATGATTGAGTTATCTAATGGAAGAATATATGTTTTAAGTGTTTCATAGAGATTCATGTTACTTTTGGAAATTATTTGTTAATTCCTTATAATATATGATTAATTTACTCATATTTTTTCTTTGTGACCTTATGTGATACTTCATGATGTATGGGGATACAATTTTAATCAAATAATTTCCATTTTGGGGCTTGAATTTGGTTCGAAATATTTTTGGAGGAATTTTAAGCATAAGTATTTACGAAATGGATAAAGATTAACATTGGGGGATAATTTGGTGTTTTAAGGACAAATATATTATATTTATCCATATTGAGTTACATATTCTTTCCATTATATTTTTGTAAAATATTTATAAAATAACTAATGTTGTGTCATTATTCTATGTCCTTATAATCAATTAAGTGTTAATATTATTGTGTCATGATTGAGAAATTCATCTTAAATATTGAATTCTAGGAAAAATAAATGATTATGAATATTATCAAAGTAAAACCAAAGGATGTAATTTTTCATATGAAATGTAAAGATATAAATTATGTAAATTTTGTCTTGTTCTTTATCATGATATTAAAATAATCCATTGACTATATTAAATAGATATTTAGGTAAAAATATTATAGTTTTACCTCCATTTCATTTTAATTGTTGTTCTGTTCACCCCTCAATGATTTATGGTTATATGGTCAATAAATTGTTTTATTACTATGTTGTATATAAAACTATATAAGACCTTTCACTGTATTTTTATCCTCAATTTCTATTATTTAACTTCTCCCAATGTTCTCTATATCTTGTAACGTGATCATGTGTTATTTCATGTATCCATTATCCTTCTCACTCCCCATGTTTAAAAGAGGTTTTAGTATCCCTATATACTCTATGGATTTTTAATAAAGCTATTTTCAAATATTTATCTATTGATGAAAAAGATAAAATTTTGAGGGAACATTTTTTTTGGATGGTAGAATATGACAAAAAACACATAGTTTATAGGAATAATAATCTCGACAGTTCTATTACCATGAAAAATCGATATTTAAGTAGATTAAGATATATTATAAAAATATTATTATTTAAAGGTGATCATCTTGACCTTTTCTTCAAATCGGTTTATATGAATATGAGTAACTACATTATGTGATATATTTATAATGGTCCTACTCTATACAAATTTGTTGATGAGAACTTAGGAAAAAATCACCCAAATTTTAGTAAATTCAATTTATGCTTCAAACATGAGAATTTTTCACAAATGATTTTATTTTAGTGTGTGTTTAGAAATTATTTATAATTAACAATTTATATAAACATTCTTTATAAAATTGGAATTTTTTTTTAAATCAGTAAAAAAATTCACTATAGGTTTTTAAAAACATTGAAAAGGGAAAGTAAATACTCCCATAATTTTTTGAAAAATAAAGATAAAAAATGGATGAAGGATTTAGAGAAATTTTTTGATGAAGCCAAATTTTGAAATGGAACCAAAATGGGATGCATTCAAAATCCTGAGAACATTTTAGGGGATGCTTCAAACACGAACAAAGTAGTACGTGGGACGAAGAAAATATCATCAGTAGTTATCGCAAACCACATCGTTGGAGAAATGGAGGTGGAAAATTCCACCCCCTCAGATAGTTTTCACAAACCAAGTTATGGAAAAAATAAAGTTAGGGGATTATGACTCCTCATACCATCCCCAAACACTCAATGGTTCATAGATTTTGTAAAGTCCAATAGTGCCATGTGAACAAGAAAATTTCATTTGAGGGATTGAGTTGGTGGCCTTCACCACTGCAAACAACTACACCATATGCCTCTATTGACCAAGTACTCTATGAGCCGAATGATCTTCCCATGGTCTTTTATAAAAGGTTCTATGAGATTTATTGATCTCTCTTCCCCAATACTATATAAAATACCCTGAGGGGTGCGAGGAAAGGTACAGGAGATGACTAAAAAAGAGGAATAGATTTCATAGGTTTAGACAAAACATTTAGGTGTATTTATAAAGAGATTGATTGATAAGGCATGAACCTCTCCCAATGAATTCGTAAAGGTATAAAATTTCCGCATAGAGGAAAAATAAATACGGAAAAATAATAATGGGAAGGCCATGAACATAATTGGAATATCTAGAACCTTGTCCCCATCACATTTGAAATTCCCACAATGAGATAAAACCAATGCCCCTCCTTCACTATGGCATCCCATATAGCACCATTCTATGTGGGTGGAACCTTACATTGTGCAGCATCGCACTCCTCATATGGAACTTGGTACCATGAATGATCATGATACGCAACTGGTACCTACCCCAGGTAGATAAGAGCTATGTGGAGTCTATACATATCAATGTACCATCATGGTACACGGACGATCTCCCCACCCATGTAGCAACACGTTAGGCAGGGAGTCCCCCATCCCGCCTGAATAAAAAATATGAAAAATGGGGTACTATCAAATGTTCCACTCAACAAATTCGATCATCTCCAACCATTTATGCTGCCTCATCCACAACCCATTAATGAACCACTCCAATGGTTTAGGGCCTAGCCTCTTTGAAATCTACTAGACCTGTATGATAAAACCCCCTGGCACATCAGCACGACATTTTGAGTTTACATGCCCATGCTAAGCAGAGTCAAGTAAGTAATTACCACTATGTTTTGGGCCCCCAGAATGTCCATTAGTTTACATTCACATTGTAACTTGGGTTCAACGTTTGGGATAATAATGTGAACCTCCCCATTCTATAGTTCAAGGGAAGTCAATGGGATTTCCCTTTGATGAGGATCAATGATACACACGGAATATCATTCATTATTTTCTTTTTAATGAGAAGAAACATTCCTCCCCTTTCCCAAGACCATTTTCTAGGCACTCCCACTAAAGAAAGCCCTTATATTTTATTACAAGATATTGCATTAGTGATCCTCTCTACCTCCTCCAAGGTTTTACATGGATAGGGTAATCTAACTATCTCATGAATGAAAATAAATAAGGATATTTTCGTATTCAAAGCTCTATACCTCTCTCCATTTGGGCTCTAGTACCATCTACCGTTATGTGAGGTGGGATGTGTGATCTTCATATCCACACCGAGCATCACTCACATGGTCTTAGAGGATGGAAGTGATAATAAAATCAATATAACCCCAAAAAAATTGCCTCCCCTTAAAATGTGTAACCCCTAAATGCAACGAACAATGAGAACTCGTATTCCATCTCCAATCAGAAAATGTTGGAGGCCATTCTAAGGGATGAGCTCATGGGACATTCTCTTTAGATGTTAGTCCTAATAAAATCCCCACAAATCACTTGGAAATCCTCTAGAAGAGTAGGCCCCAAATTATTTTTCTCAAATGGGATGATCCTAGGTGTGATCCCTAATCATTACCCCCCCCACCCCCACAAATGAGCCGCCTCAAGTGTGTACTTATCAAATCATACTGAACAATGATGGATTTGATTCAAAACTAGCTGGGAATTGTAAGAAACCTCCATATGGTCCAAACACGACACCCTAAATTAACATAATATTTCCTAGGACGTATTCATTGTAGGGTTATATCCACCAAGGAGGACATTTATAATTTGGGCCTCTTGGGCTGCTTCAGTGTAAGTCCCTCATGAAATATTGACTAGAAATATTCCTCCAAGGCATCATGGTCGCATGAAAATAAACTGTATGGATGGGTCCATTACAAATGACCATAAAAGGTGATGTGTCTAGTAAAGACATTATGAACTACATGGAATTTTATTCCTATCATGATGATATGTAGGAAACACATCATGTGGGTTCAATCCTGATATTGAAATGATCTTCACCCCCTTTAAATGATGATAAATTACAGATCACCCAATCACAAAGATTTAGTCATCGTTGTCTCAGTAAAGGTCCAGATAATCATTAATGTGTCCATTAATTGGTATCATTAATTATGAACCCCAAATACACACAAATTTCCACATCAATATACAACCTCATATACATTCCAGTGATTCTGAACCCATGCATATTTCTTATTGACCATACGGCCTAGGGATAATCCATGAACACATGCATGGGAATAAACCAATGATTCAAAAACATATGAAAATTTAAAAAATATATAATAGAGTCATGGAGTATGCAATAATTCACAACAAAAGGTTGTGATGAGCCTGACCTCCCATCCTCTCGACCAATATAGAACTTATGAGATATTGGCCATGTCATCCAACGAGAACCTACCTTTAGAATGTAGGTCCATGAATCATGGATAAAAGGGCCATTGGTTGTTTCTGGATCCACAAATGAACTAACTAGAGTCCATCAAAAGGCATCGTACTCAACATGGGATGCATTCACAAACACGGAATACCCTATAATTTCCCGCTGGGACCACTCAACTATGGATCCACCTTCTTGACACAAGAAAGATATACTGCCCAGTCCCAGTGTGACCATCTCACCTTCCAAAATGGGTCACAATTTTAAATGGGTCAAAAAATGGAATAATAGATGTGAAATTCTATAATATAAAGAAATTAGTTTTTATACATTAGACCATTTTTATCACACCCACATAGGCACCTCAGGCCACAAAAAATAAAGAACCCGATGTGAATCCTTAACCATGGTGGTGGTTCACCCCACATCAATCCACATTCACATTCAATAGGTAGAGGGCCAAGCAAGATTACCATTTATGAATGTGATCTTCAGATTATAATTTGAAGGTTTTTGGATGTTTATACTTTTCATATATATTAATGGTGATTTACATAGCTAACATCAATCCAATGGAATCCAGATAACTTTCCCAAACATGCGTGTCAGCGACCACACAGGTGGTCTGGTCCCCAATGATGAACAAGAATCCATCACCTACTGATCATCCTCAACACTAGTTTTCAAATGGGCAGATCAATAAAGACCATGAAAAAAGGACTCTTACAATGGAGGAGGCTATAAGGTAGTCCCTCCAATTGAAAAAATCTTGACAGCCGCCTTTTCAGCTGTTGTCAATGTCCCAACATAAGGCAAACCACTGGTTGTCTCAAATCATTTTGGGATCATGTCCCTTGAATTTGTTAACAAGAACCTTCCTTACATTATGGAGGCCGATGAGGATGTCACCAACAACATCAACCCTACTTCACTTGAACCTAGCATGATGGCTTATAATAGAGTATGTCACCACCCGTGATGTATAATCCAATACCCTCAATCAAAAGACAATCTAATGCCAAGGGAACATCCTAAAATACCATGGAAGTAGGCCCATAAGTCTTCCCTCATAGAGAGGATAATTCATAATAAGAAAGAGTTCATTACCCTGGTTCTTGAGGAGGATACCCACCATACAAACATGGTGGCATACCACTGGTAGAAATAAAACTCTTCCTTCTCTCATGAAGCCCGCCATGAAAATACATCCACTACTTATGAGGGGATGCATATCCCCTCTCACACTAATGAATCCCACCATGGAGACACTGAGTCACATTATCAAAAAATGGATTTTTTATTCATTCTCTCCAGTTTGATCACACAATCAAGGCAGATAATTTTTTGTAGTGGAAAATCTCTATCAACACACAGGAATCCCCCCATCCAAATAGGGCAGAAACCGGATACAAGAATGCACAATTTCTTATTGATTCAAATCAAGACCTCCATCAAAATATATATAAAAATTTGGGAATTCATTCAACACTTCCAAGGCATATGAATCCCACTGGACAAATATGATGGAAATCAATAGGAATATTCAAATTTAAGGCTTCCAATATCATGCCCACCAGTCACCTATGGTGGAATAAAAATAAAAGTAGAGTCAAATTCCTAAAGATTCACATAAACTAGTATCCAATCATTAATCCATAACGGTAGACCTCTCTATGATGGAATTAATTGAAACGGTCCTCCTTAATATGACAAAAAATAGAAACAAGGTTCAACCCTTACTGTGGTCTACCCTAAATTCCCTCATCAGGATACATGATGTGGAAAATATCCCTTCAATCAGATGATATGATGTGATGGTGTTCCTCACTACCACATCCTCGACTATGAAGGTCCTCCCAAAACCCCAAATTCAAACATGTGAGAAGTTCCTCCCCTAGTGGTCTAAATACAATAAAAACCTCATATTTTGAGGCACTTGTAAGGAAAGGGCCAGATATGTGTGAAACTCTTTCAATGAAAAGTGAAATCGTTTCTCAGTGAGGAGATGGCTACGGGCCACACTCATCCTCTAATCCACCCTCACACCTTTCATGCATCAATGAAATCCCTACTATCCCCGCTACTCATGATGAAATCATCAAAAAGAATCCATGTTGGGAATAAGAAGTAGAGGAATACCAGAAAGGAGAACAACAAAATATATTTCTCATGAGAAGTCATCTATCCATGGATGACATATTGGTTATGTTTTGGCCCACAAACACTTCTCAGTTTAGCATTCCAAATGATTTATTGGAAGAATGAATTCACAACATTCACCTTAATTTCTGGACAACAATCCACGAGTTGAAAATGAAATTTCTACCCTATGATGGGTACGCAAACCATGTCAGTATATTGGGGGAGATTTATGGTAAAATAGACCTATAAGTCCTTATGTATGCATGAAATTCGAGATCATAAAGTAAATAGAAAAAAAACCAATAGTTGCCTTTCTTCCACGCACAACGAAAATGTTTTCCTCATCGGTGAAGCCCAATTTGGTGTTCAAGTCTAAGGGTGGGGAGAACATCAAGCTCTAAAAATCACCTAATGTCCCTTCCAGGAGAACCCCCTGGAAATGGAATCTTACAATTTAATCATCCCAATAAGGCTTCAAAATTAAGTACCTTTTCAAGAAAAGGGACCTTCTCGAGAAGAACCGACCATGAATATGACTAAAAAGTGGTAGGCTCGATGAGAGAAAGACATCAAAAAACTCATGAGCTTGGATACTGAGAACATTTAGAATGGTTCTTACCTAAGGAAATCCAACCAACAAAAATTGATCATTTCCTCATAATAAAATAATTTTCATGTTGATCTGACACCATATCTGGATTATGCCTGCATTAGAATGCACAAGGTCAAGTTGCTGGAAATATCAGGGACAACAGCCACAGTATGGGAGAAACCCCATCCCATTGGGATGGGGGGAATTTTTAACAGAAAACATACCCATAAGACCAACAAAACCACACTGAGACATATAAATTGAAGAATGGGAACAACCCCAATAAGCTGGGTGGGGGGCATTTTTACCTGAACCACCTACACAATGGAAGTCAGTCTTTTCCCACATAGGGATTAAAACAATTAGAGAGGTTACTCATTCTATCACATCCCACGATTCATGTCCCCATTCATAAAGGAATATTTCGAAGCCACATTAAGGTTTCCATTGAGTCAGTCATCACTAAGAAACTCGAAGAGTGTTCCGAAATGGAAGGAGAAGATCTGACAAGGGACGCAACATGCCCTCCTACCATTCAGCACCCTATACACCACCCTCAATGTAATGTGAATCAGTGAACATAGTGGATGTGAATCCCAAGGACCTTGATGAATATAATCCAAATGAGGAGAATGGACGAGAATCTGGTTCCCTTCTAGCAGTGGCCCACACCGAGCATAAAGGTGTACATAACCTGAACCAATGGGCCACCCTAAATTTGGTCGCTCCCTCAGCTAATCCATCATTTCCCCCTTCCAATGTCCACAATAAGAAGAGTAATATCAATAAGGTTTCATAAAACCCACCTCCTCATCCCAAAGGGCACACACCCCTCACTCTTGATAATAGATTTGATCAATAGGAAGAAAAAACGAAAGAGGTAAGGAGAATAACTGTTGAGTAGCTTTAAGAAATATGCCATACCATATATTTTCATTAGGTTGAGAATCATCACACACTTCCAAAAGAAGCTCCTATTACAAGAAAACTCATCCAGAAAAGACGAATAAAGGGAGAAAATAACATTCAAGGTAGTTTCAGGACCATCAGTCTACCTAACCCCATTCCCAAGAGGCTACCATGATTTCCCACTATTAAGAAAAAAACTAGAACAAATTCTAGAAAATTCATAAAGGAAGACACCAGCTGGGTATCTGCCTAAAGTTCTAGAAACATTGACACATATAATAATTCCCCATATTGTAGCTTCTCATGTTTAGTTTCAACAAGACATGAATCAAGTAATACTAAATAACACTTACGTCATTGAAGACTTGATTAGAATCCACGGAAGGGCGGTGTGCTTCGATACATCCAGAACATAAACCTTACCCCAAATGGGTTTGAAAAATTCCATTGTCCCCAAATTTCATGAATCTCGTGTTCCCAGTTCTTAACAGCTCTGTTGACCTAAATAAAATTTTAATTCACTACACATATTACTATGATCCCATGTTGGGAGAATAAAAGAGTTTTAGACCTCATTACTGGATTGAAGTTCTTGACTTTCTCTTTAAACTGGCCGCTCCCCAAAATCATATGTTGGCCATGTACATCAACACCCTCTATGATGATCTATGAAAACAACTTATTAGAGTGAAATTTAAAAGTTGTTTTAATTATATATCCTCAAACTCCAAATGATAGAAGACTCCTGACAATAAAAAAACCTCAAATACATAGAAGCCCTAGCAGCCTGAATAGAATAAGAGGGAAGAGCTAAAGCTACTTATGTCATGATTAAGACACCCCATGTTTGGGATTTGTAACACCCCAATCTTCTACGGTATTCTTCTCTTTGAATAATTGAGTAGCGTGTGTTGTAGGCAACTTCGAGTTCTAACACACACCACAACCAATCAAACTAGCCATTATGAATAGTAATACCATCTTTTTGAAATTTTATAAACTTTATCTCTCAAAATCGACTTCATTTTTGGATTCAAAATATTGAAAATATCATAGGGTAAAATTTTGGAACTTTTCGGATAACATTTATATTTTTATGAATAGTGAAAATCACTAAATTTTAATTAAAAACATCTTTTTTAATTGAAATAATTAATAGTGATAAATTATTAATTTGAGTGGTTTTAAAGTATATTTAGAATATATTTTTACCATTTGATACAATTTTGTCCATTAGACATAATTTCACAATTAAACCGAACATAAACAAGTGTCAATCTTTTGACAGTTATTATCTCTTAATAACACGGTTTTTGATTTAACAACGGGAATTAATTTTAAATTAATTTCTGCCACTTCTTTGTTTTGAATTTGGAAAAATAGATTCCATATTTGGAACCAGGATGTCCAAATTGTGTAAATAGGTAACTTTTATTTTTAGACATTTTGAATAATTATTTCGGTAAATATTTTATTTACTATGGTTAAAGGGTAAATCTATTTAATAAGGGTAAACAAATAATTTTATAATAATACTAAATTATCCTAAAATGTGTCCTAACCTTATTGGTTGATACATGTCCGACCATGGTAATCTTTGGGACGATTTTGGGACCTCATGGAGCCACTTTTAAGTGATAATGACAATTTCTATTAATTAAGTTAAAATAAATACCAAAATGACATAAGCATATATCTTTTAGAAAAACAATTTTTACATAGGGTTATATATATTATATATTCGACTATAAATATTAATTATAATGATAAAAGTATTTCCTATATAATGGTATTTTATTTATAATTTGTAGACATTGAAAAAATAAAAATAAATATGACACAATAATGATGCAGTATTTTCTGTATTAATGACAGCATCAAATAATTGGTATTATAAATGTCAAAATTAATATAATTTGAATGTTTTGATGACATACATGATTTCTATTTCTTAATATGACATTATAGGATTGACTAAATGAATCTGGTTTGAATTAATAATGTTTTTAAGACTTTAACAAAACTCAATTATTGAATAGTGTCAAAATTGACATAAAAGAGTTTTTAAAACAAATATTATATTATTAATTGATATTAAAATCCAAAAAATCTACAGTTCGGCCAAGAGACTTATATCATGATATGTGTATCATTAATGGAGAACTTGGGGGTCTCTTGGATGTATATAGTATGTTTTTAACAATATAATATAAAAATAAAAAGTTATATGATAAATGATAAAATAATTAACTAATAGTAAAAACTAAAAGATAAGGTTAATATAGTCACCCAAACCTGTCTAAAACCTGTTGGTTGAGTGGTTTTCGACCCAGAACTACCTTATACTCTTAATAATTTACTTTGGAGCCATTAGAAACCAAATATGCATTTATTATAAAATAATATTTCTAGCTTTTCTTAAGCTGCCCCTCCTCCCCCTTATAAAAGGACACCACTTATAAACAATTATTCACACCTTCAAAGCCTTTTGACTCAGACAACCCCTGCCCAAATTCTCTATAAACATTCCTCACTTTATCCTAGATTCCTTAGTTTGATCATAAATCCATCTTATGGAGCCCTTTTGATCAAATCAAAAGGAAGAACCTGAAGAAGAGGTAATGTTTTCACCACCCTCTTTCACGTTCCCTTCTTCTTCCACTTCTTCTTTCTTTGTTATTACCACTCTAAAATAATAAATCCATTATATTATATGTATTGTGTTGTTATTATAAACATGGTACAACCATATTCATTATTCTATCCATCCTTTGAATGACATGTATCCATACGTGCGTACATAACTCCTACCGTCTCCATGTCGGGGTGTAATTGTTATTCAAAACATTATTATTTGGATGCGTGTAATAATGATGTTTAATTCTTGAAAATATTAAATATAACATGATAATTATTCTTTATATATGATATACCATCCAATTAAATGTAATTTTAATATCAAAAGAATGATATTGTCGCTCGTGCGTATGTACCGACTACCGTCACCATGAACGCGATGAGATTCATTCTCCATCGTATCCATTCAAGTATAATTATCATTTGATGATTAAAAATAGTATTTAAGGACTTGATATCATTTTGGATATGAATAAGATACAACCTATCCATAAAAAACACGGCTTGTGTAACAAAACATATAAAATAAAATGAGTAAGTTAACACCCGAAATAACGATAATACTAAGATATTATTAACAATGAAGAATTAAAAGATCATATATGATATCATATTAATTTAAATGATTCATTTATTATTTAATAAAAATTATTTTAACATTATACATGAGTTTAACCTACCCCCAACCAAGGAAAATTACAAGGTAAGGGTTTATTTTGCAATCTCTTCATTATCCGAGGTTGTTTTTACGTAATAATCTACTGGGACTTCGTTATCATCCACATCCATGTCTGTTAAAAATGTATTTCAAAACATGTTTACTATTTACTATAATATGGTTTAAAGTCATTTATAACCTTTTTTGACTTTTTATAAGAGGTTTATAAAGGAATCTTTCTGTCGTTTTCCAAACAAGGCCCTTTTTAACCTTTTCGACAGAATTAAGGTAAGAATGATTTTTTAACTTATACAGAGGGTGTATCTATTTTCCTCCATTATAAAATATTATAAGCTTACCTTACAAGCTTATAATAAAATTTTCAAAGTAAATGTTTTATTTTATAATTATGTGACTTTTAAATGATTTAAAAAAATAGATATTTCTCTCAAATAGTTATTATTTCATCTATGTCAATATTATTTGATAGATTTTAAGTTTATTTGAAGTTGATTTATTATGATACAAAATGTCCATATTGTATTGAAGGTTTTGTAATATGTTTTACTGTGGATGTGTTATTTTTATACCATTCATGGTTTATGGAGAAAGTATTGACATTTCGTATGCCATTTTTAATACAAATATTTATGTTATTTTTAAACCTGTTCATATGAGGAATGAATTGGACTTAATATGTAACAGGTGGAGCCTGCTCTAGCTCCTCGATTCATCGGTAGGGATCATGAGACAAACTAGTGTCTTTGCACAAGGCCTAGAAAAAATCTTATTTGTAGTCTTGTAACGAGGCCTTGGCTATGTGGTTATGATAGTATGACATTATACATTCCATTATTATGAATATGGTTTTTTATAATGCATGAGATTATTCGACTAGTAGAATATCCATGAGAATAATTAAATGGAATTATTTCATTTTATTTTTTCCATATTATGCTGAAGTTCAGGTTTAAAAGGCTTTTTTAGTTGTACATTTCCTTAAATGTTTATTCATATTTATGAATATTTCCACGATATTGTTATCCTTATGGAGCATATGAGCCCACCCCTTTAAATGTTTTATTTTTTCCCAGGATGTGAAAAGTAATTTATGAATGAACTATAGGAATAGTATGATGGGATATGAAGACAAGATGTTGTTGTAGTTTTTTTTACATTATGATGTAATGTAAAACTTTATGAATATATCTAGTGTATCCAAGGCTACTAAACTAATCGGTATTTAGAGAATTGGTCTTTTGTTATCATGCTAATGTTATGTAATAATGCACCGACTCTGGGTAACTGGGGTTGGGGCGTTACATTTGGTATCAGAGGAAGTTTAGTACAAACCTTGGAAACTAGATTTAAATAAACTCTGATTAGAGCACATAGAACTAAGATAGACTTTGAGGATTAGTATAAAAGAACATCCTAGAATTTTGGTATTTTAGATATTTTGTGAGTTTTATGGAAAATACATTCTTTTCTGGATACGAGCAGGTAGAGGCGGCTCTGGAATATTTGTACCTAGGGGTAAAACTAGAGAACACGACTTTGAGCTAGACTCGAACGGGAACTAGTGCATGACAACGGGCCTTGCTGCACTCTTGGTTACGACACTCCTGGGGGATATGCTTTGGATAATTATCATTTTCTTTAAAAACCATTATAAATGGTTTATGAGTATATACTTTCTCAAAGAAAACATTTTTATGATTATGGATTATATCCATAAATAGTTCAATTTATGTTAAGTGTTTTACAAGTATGGAATTATGTATTTTGATTCATAAACTGATTCGGTTTATGCCATTGTTTAAAAATGGATCCCAGAGGAAGAAATGGAAACCGTATCAATGCACGCACCCCATGTATGGATTTCCCTCATTCTCAAGATTGTTATAGTGGAGCTGGTGATGCAACTAGTGTGGATCATCTAATCACCATACTGGGACAACTCACTCAGTTTATGAATAATAACCTTACCTATATAGAGCACCCTGATCCACAACATGGAGGATCAATGTTAGATATCTTCATGAGGAAACAACCACTAATGTTCAATGGGAGTACAAATCCCTTAGTAGCTGATCAATGGATAAATTCCCTATAGAAAATATTTCCAGCTTTGGGAGTAGTGAAAGGGAAAAAGATAACATGGCAGTTTGCCACCTCACTGGAGATGATGATCAATGGTGGTCATTGATTCAAAACACGAAGGGAGATTATAAAGTATCATATATGAAATGGAGGGAGTTCAAAGATCTGTTTTTAGAAAAATATTTTCCGTGTGACAATCGAGCAGATATGGAAAGGAAATTTCTGAGTCTGAGACAAAAGGAGGATGAGAATGTCGCAAAGTATGAGGATAACCTTACAAGGTTAGCAAGGTGTGCTAGAGATCATATACGTAACCCAAGAAGTAATATTGATTGTTTCATTGATGGTTTAAAACTATTTCTCCATCGATCATTAGTCTCACAATCCTTCTCGTCATACAAAGACATTGTCTCATGTGCTTTCAAGATAGAAATAGAATTCTCTATGTCTTATGACTTTAAAGAAAAGCAAGAGAAGAAGAGATATTCTGATCAATATAGGAATGGAAATAAGGGGAAGATGGGAAAATTTGAATATCCATCATGTAGTAAAAGTGGGAATAAACACCCCGGTACATGCTTAAAAGGAATGAGAGTCTATTATAAGTGTGGTGAAAAAGGCCACCAAGCTCGTGATTGCAAGGGGAAGAAGGAAGCTACCGATGTCCAATGCAACAATTGTAGGGAGGTGGGACATTATGCAAATGAATTTCCTAAGCGTCAGGGGAACTTACCTCATAAAAGGCCAAGGGATCAAGGACATGCTTATGTTATCCCTACTGCTGAGGTAGAAGCACCTAAAGACATGGTGGCGGGTAATTTAATGGTTTCCTCATGTTTAGAAAATGCATTATTTGATTCTGGATCATCACATTGTTTCATATCTTCCCAGTTTTCTAAGAAAATTAGATATTTCCAATTTGATTTAACAAGGGAGTTGTCAGTTAAAACTCCTAAGGGAAGTATCAATGCAACAATGTTTTCTGAATCAGTCCCCATTAGAGCACATAAATGTTCTTTATCCGCTGATCTCATCGTCAAACCTATGATTGAGTTGGATATAATCCTCGGTATGGATTGGCTTTCAGACCATGATGCTAATATTTATTGTAAGAATAAAGTGGTTACGATTTTTGATGATGATGATAAGGAACACCTTATATTTAGAGAAAAATCATCACCACCTAATTCTTATCTAGATCCACCCCCAGTAGCTCAACTAAATTCAATTATTGGGGAGGAAGAGAATGAAATGACTGTGGGTGAGGAAAGGAATGTTGAAATAGAGGATGTACCTATTGTGAAATAATATGTAGATGTGTTTCCAGATGATTTACCTGGACATCCTCCAGAACGAGAAGTTGAGTTTTCCGTTGATTTAATTCCAGGATCAAGGCCTATATCGAAGACCCCTTATAGAATGGCCACTGTGGAATTTGTTGAACTAAAGAAACAACTACAGTATTTGATTAACAAGGGATTTATTCGCCTAGTTTTTCTCCATGGGGAGGCCCTATTATTTTTCTTAAAAAGAAAGATGGATATACGAGGTTATGTATCAACTATAGGGAGATCAATGTAATAACAATAAAGAAAAAGTATCCTCTACCTCGCATTGATGATTTATTTGACCAACTGCCTGGAGCTTAATACTTTTCTAAGATTGACCATTGTTCAGGATAACATCAGTTGTGTTGGAAGAAGGAAGATATTCCAAAGCCATCATTTCAAACAAGGTACGGGAATTACGTGTTTACTGTAATTCCTTTTTGGCTGACTAATGATCCCTCTGTATTCATGGATCTAATGAATAGAGTTTTCAAGGAATACCTAGATGAATTTTTGGTGGTATTTATTGATGATATCTTGGTATACTCCAAAATCTATGAAGACCATGAAAATCATTTGCGCATTATCCTGAAGACTCTGAGAAGACATGAACTATATGGGAAGTTTAGTAAGTGTGAATTCTGGCTTCATGAGATTTCTTTTCTTAGACATATTGTCTCTAAATAAGGAATCTCTGTTGATCCTTCTAAGACCATGGTAATCCAAGAATGGACTGCACCGATGAGTATAACTAAGGTACATAGTTTTATTGGTTTAGTAGGTTATTATCAATGTTTTGTCCATAATTTTTCCCGATTGGCTAACCCATTAACAAAGCTCACACGTAAAGGGGTTAAATTTGTTTGGTCAAAAGAGTTTGAAGAATGTTTCAAAGAACATAAGAGAATATTAGTCAATGCTCTTATATAGACTATAGCATCGGGGAATGATGGATTTGTTATTCATAGTGATGCATCGAAGAAAGTACATGGTTGTGTCCTTATGCAGAATGATAGGGTTATTGACAATGCATCACGACAGTTGAAAATTAATGGGAAAAACTATCCTACTAATGATCTCGAGTTATCAGCTGTGATCTTTCTTTGAAGATATGGAGACACTACCTCTATGGTGAAAATTTTGAGATTTATACTGATCACAAGAGTTTGAAGTATATTTTCTCACAAAAAGAACTCAACATGAGGAAAATGAGATCGCTTGAATTACTCATTAATTATGATTTCACGATACACTACCACCCGTGGAAGGCAAACAAGGTGGCAGATGCTTTGAGCAGAAAAGATCATGGAGTTTTGAACAATATGAGAATTGAAAGGGATCCAATTTTCATGGATCTAGTGAAGATGGACATGGGAATAACCATGAAATGTGAAACAATAATGTTTTTTCAAATGGTTTCCAAACCATCATTACTAGAAAGGATTATGAGTTCTCAGACCGATGATAAAGAATTTCAAAATTAGATTAAAGCTATGAATGATGTGATATTGAGAAACATTGTGTGTGAAGATGGAATTTTGAAATTTGGGAAGGGACTTTGTGTTCCCAATATACCTAATCTAAAAAAGGAATTGTTGTATGGCACTCATAGTTCCAATTTCTCTATACGCCATGGGAGCACCAAAATGTTTAGAGATTTGAAGGAACATTTTTTTGTGGGACAACATGAAGAGGGAGATTTCTGATTTTGTGTCATGATGTATGGTTTTTCAATAAGTGAAAGCTGGAAGGCAACATCCTGTTGGAATATTTCAACATCTCCCATACCTGAGTGGAAATGGGATAATATTACGATGGACTTCATCATGGGGCTACCAAAGACTCCTAGAAGGAATGATGCAATATGGGTTATTGTTGATCGTCTTACCAAGTCAGCACATTTTCTTGCTACAAGAGAAGATCTACCACTGGAACGTCTAGCAAGACTATATATTAATGAAGTTGTGAGACTTCATGGAGTACCCCTATCGATTGTTTCGTATCGTGATCCCTGATTTACATCAATATTCTTGAAGAGTCTTCAGAAGGCCTTGGATACTGATCTTAATTTGAGCACTACCCACCACCCTCAAACAGATGGACAATCAGAAAAGACTATTAATACCTTATAAGACATGTTGAGACCATGATCACATGACTTTCAGGGTATGTGGGATCAATATTTACCTATGGTAGAATTTTCCTATAATAATAGATTCAATTCATGTATTTGGATGGAACCATATGAAGCGTTGTACAGAAAGAGATATCGCACATCCACCTATTGGGATGATGTTGGTGAAAGAAAACTTGTAGGCCCAGAACTGGTGGAGAAAATGATGAAAATGGTGAAGGTAATCCAAAACCACATCAAAGAAGCTCAAAGTATGCAGAAGAGCTATGCTGATAACTAACAGAAGGATTTTGAATTTCAAGTAGAAGAACATGTTTTCTTGAAGGTATCTCCATGGAAAGGAGTTATAAGTTTCGGTAAGAAGGGTAAATTGAGTCCCAGGTACATCGGACCATTCGAAATTCTAGATTGAATTGGTGTTGTAGCTTACCATTTGGCAATGCCGCCAAATCTCCCTAAAGTTGACGATGTATTCCATGTATTACTGTTGCGGAAATCGAAAGGAACAACCCAAAGAAGAGGAACTGTTTTCACCACCCTCTTTCAAGGTCCTTTCTTCTTCCACTTCATCTTTCTTTGTTATTATCATTCTAAAATAATAAATCCAGTATATTATATATACTGTGATGTTATTATAAACATGGTACAACCATATTCAGTATTCTATCCATCCTTTGAATGACATGTCACCATATATGCGTACGTACGGCTTACCGTTTCCATGTCGTGGTGTAATTGTTATTCAAAATATTATTATTTTGATGGGTGTAATAATGATGTGTAATTTAATTAAATAATAAATATAACATGATATTGATTCTTTATATATGATATAACATCCAATTAAATATTATTCTAATACCAAAAGAATGATATTATCGCTTGTGCGTACGTATGGACTACCATCTCCACGAACACGATGAGATTCATTCTCCATCGTATCCATTCAAGTATAATTATCATTTGATGATTAAAAATAGTGTTTATGGACTTGATATCATTTTGGATATGAATAAGATACAACCTATCCATAACAAACATGAATTATGTAACAAAACATATAAAAGAGAATGAGTAATTTAACACCTGAAACAACGATAATACTAAGATATTATTAACAAAGCAATGTAAAAAGATCCTATATGATATCATAATAACTTAAATGATTATTTTATAATTTAATAAAAATTATTTCACCATTATACAGGAGGTTAACCTGCCCCTAACTAAGGAAAAGTACAAGGTAAGGGTTTATTTTGCAATCTCTTCATTATCTGAGGTTGTTTATATGTAATAATCTTTTTGGACATCGTTATCATCCACATCCATGTCTCTTAAAAATGTATTTCAAAACATTTTTAATATTTACTAGAATATTGGTTAAAGTCATTTATACCCTTGTTTGACTTTTTATAAGATTTTTATAAAAGAAATTTTTCTATCATTTTCCAAACAAGGTCCTTTTTAACCTTTTCGACAGAATTAAGGTAAGAATGTTTTTTTAACTTATACGGCGGGTGTGGCTATTTTCCACCATTATAAAATCTTTGAAGCTTACGTTAAAATCTTATAAAAAAAATTTCAATGTAAATGTTTTATTTTATAATTATGTGACTTTTAAATAATTTTAAAAAAAGATATATTTCTCTCAAATAGTTTTTATTTCATCTATGTCAACATCCGTTGATGGATTTGAAGCTTATTTGAAGTTGATTTATTGTGATAAAAAACATCCATATTGTATTTATGGTTTTGTGATATGTTTGACTGTGGATGTGTTATTTTTATACCATTCATGGTTTATGGAGAAAGTATTGACATTTCATATGCTAGTTTTAATACGAAAAATTTATGTTATGATTAAACCTGTTCATATGAGGAATGCATTGGACTAAATAAGTGACGGGTGGAGCCCACTATAGCTCCTCGATGTATCGGTAGGTCTCATGAGAAAAAAAAGTTTCTTGGAACAAGGCCCTGACAAAATCTTATTTGTAGTCTTGGCACGAGGCCTTGGCTAGGTGGTTTTGATAGTCTGTCATTATGCATTCCATCATTATGAAAGTGGTTTTTGATATTGCATGCGATTATCCAACTAGTAGAATATCCATGTGAATAAGTAAATGGAATTATTTCATTTTATTTTTTCCATATTATGCCGAAGTTTATGTTTAAATGGCTTTTGATTTAGTTATACATTGCCTTAAATGTTTATGCTTATTTATGAAAGTTTCTGCTATATTGTTATCCTTACTAAGCATCTGAGCTCACCCCTTTCAATGTTTTATTTTTTTCGCAGGATGTGAAGAAGTAATTTATGAATGACCTACTAGAATAGTATGAGGGGATATGAAGACAAGATGTTGTTGTAGTTATTTTACTTTTTGATGTAACGTAATGATTTATGAGTATATCTAGTGATTCCAAGGCTACTAAACTAATAGGTCTTTCGGGACTTGATCTTTTGTGATCATGCCAATGTTATGTAATAATGCACTAACTCTGGGTAACTGGGGTCAGGGCTTTATAAGCTTCAGCTCCCAGGCTGGTATCCAATCATGTGGGTCCCCTGGACATCATAAAATTCCCCTTCCAAATAAAGATGACCGAATATGATTCAAGATAAATTAATTCACGTAGCAAAATAATAATTTCAAATCATTATAGGATGACCATGTCAGTGGCTACATCATAGTCGCCATGAATTGCAACTTGCTATGGACTGCGGAGCTGAAGATGGATGATGAAGTAGGTCTTGATGATCAGCCATATTATGTTCCCTTACAATGGATATTATGGAACAACATCGAACATTTCTTCATCTATAGGGACCTTTTTAAAAAGATGATAAATTCTAGACATTTCATGTTGGGACCCTACCAGTTCAAGTGGAATATGTTTCTACCACTGACCCAGATAAAGGTGGGGAGTGGAAAAATTTGTTAACAAAAAGGAGAAAAATATCAATAGTTATATGACTCATACAACAACCAATTGATCCCATTGTATCCAACACGAGAAGTTAATGAAATCAATTATGAATTCAGCAACACTAGATGCAACACAACCAACATCCTTTGCCTACCATCATCGAAAGGTTGACTATTGAAAAAGAGGTCCAATCATATAGATGGGAAGAAACAGTAAGAATATGAACATGCTCCAAAGTAGAATTTGGTTTTATTACTATCATATTTCATGCCAACATGTCTAAAGACATGGGAACCACTCTACAAAACAAAAAAAAAATATGCACCTCCAAGAAAAACGGTACCACCCGAGGCAGATGATATAAAAAATCCATCATCATAAGAGGTTAGTTTTTTGGCTCCATCAATGTTATCCATTGGATGCATCCCTTCTCTGACAATGAATAAATTCATATAACAGAATTCCTCTATACCCAAATGAGGGGCCGGAGGAAGAAGCCGTAGAATATAGGGATAAAAAGGGAGATGCATCCTTGGATGAAATTCAGATTACGGCCATACCCCAGCTCAAAATGTCAGTGTTGCAAACACCCACAAAAGACCTTCCAGTGAATCTAACATGGATAGGAAAATTCTCCACCCCCCACATGAATGCACCCTAGTCTGTTCTTTCTAGAATATTCATTACAGGATGAATAAGTAAATAATTTCCCTTGGTATGTGAATAGACCTAATCTGCCCAATTCAACAGGAAAGGAATCTCTTTTAGCTTTGATTACAAGGGCTGACTCATCATCATCAAATGCTCAAACCTCTAAATCACCTGTGAAAGAAAATCCCTGAGTTGGGAAGCATTGACCTCTAGATCATCAATATGATTTTCTTAAATCATTTAGCTTCAGTACTAGACAAGATGTCAATATTGGATGCACAAAATCTATTATAAGGTCTCATGGATGCACTCATTGAGGATTTTATAAGTCCCTAACAGTGTGAATTATAAGTAGCAATAGCCGAAGTCTACTAGATCGAGAACATGCCAATATAATTTCATGTCGTTATTTCCTTGACGAAATATGTTGAAGACGTTATCATTCAAGGATACATCAAACCCTTATTTTATACTATATTGATAAATGGTGTCGATAACTGAAAATCCTAATGAAATTGATCAAGAGTTAATCTAATTCCACAGTAGAAACTTCGTCGACTAGGATGTATTTTGGAATATCTAACTCCCAGCACCATAACTCTGTTGGGCTATGATAAAAGTGAGAAGAATCTGTTAGAAAAAATTAATCCTGAAACTCAATTCAGTGGCCTCATAGCATGCCCATAATTTCTGGTTATCTGAAAATATATTGCCTTTAACACCTTACAAGGAAGGCCCTAGATGCATCAACACACAGCAGTCCCCTTCTGGTACCATAAATTCCCCAAACATATCATTAATGGAAATAGTTGGACACTACATGTCGATAAGTCCCCATTTGACTGTTTCAAATCACACTATATTGATGAGGGGTTCTATGAGCTAAAGTGAATGCAACTTTTGATCAATAGTTTTGATTGGATTGCTATAAAAAATGGTTTGGAAATGGTTTCCACTGATCCCATTAATCAATAGGGGGAATAATATGTACATCTCATCAATAATATTGAGTGTAGAAGTCAAAATTTCGATGCCTATTCAGAAGTCCTCATGAACTTGGTCATGAATTCAAAGCCTAAAAATGTTGAAAATCTCCTTTTCCCCCAATATAATGGCGGGGGATCGAATATGAATGCCCCCGAACCATCATGAAAACTCCATAAAATCTCTTCCTCACTTACTGAGGTAAGAGTAAATTTTTTTTCACTCAAATAAGATGAGGAAACTCTTTTACCCCTCACATCAACTTCATCAGAGAATTCTCCTCAAATGGCCAAGGGAAAAAATGTTGACTCAGTTCCTATACAAGAAAACAAAACCCTTCCCTCAACTATTGAACTATAATCAAAAGAATTTTTTCTCCACCGGAATATGAAGAGGAATATAGTGAGGATGCGGAGCTGGAAGAATAAGACTAGGGGATGCCCCTCCGTCATTTGATAAAGGCATCTATAACATTACTGAAGAACTCAAGGAAATCTACTTGGGTAAGAATAAAGACCTTCTACCCACTCTGATTATTTCGGATATTCCATCCAAAGAGAAATAGGTATATACCTCTTTCTTGAATCATAATTTTTATTTTTTCACCTATAACTATACAGAAATTCTAGGCCTTGATCCTGAGGTTCCCACTCACTGCATGGGTTTGCCGGATGACCATCCTGGATACATGAAAGCTACAAAAAGGACTCACTAAACACATGCTGCAAAAATAGAGGCTGAATTCGACAAGATAATATTTTATAACTCCATTCAGGAGGCCCAATATTACATATAACATTCATTTTTCCCCCTCAAAAATAAAAATGGGTAGATAATAATCAACATCAATATCAAGGACCTAAATAGATATTGCCCAAATGATGATTTCATAGTCCCGACAAAAATTGTTTGATCGCTTCAACTACTGGATATGATGCACTATCATTCATGGACAATTATTTAGGTTATAATAAAATCCTAATTTCCTAATAATATCAAGAATCCACCACCTATAGGGATCTATAAGGAATTTTTTCTATAAATTGATGTCATTATGTTTGAAAAATGTCACTGCCAAATATCATTTCTCAATGCATCAAATTTTCATACCACGGTTGGGGAATTTTATTAAATGCTATGTTGATGATATGGTAGTTAAATTATGAAAACGATCAGACCACCTGGAAGATCTTGAAACCATATTCAAAAAACAATGATAGAAAAATCGGAAATGATATCCATAAAGTATTACTTCCATATTGCCTCAAGAAAAATACTTACCTTCATTGAAAACTGCCATGGCATCGAATTAAACCCTAATATGTCAAAATAAAATTTTTTCATGTCACCTCCTCACAGGCTCAATTGGTTGAGAGAACTTCAAGTACACCTAACCTATATTCAGTGATTTATAGCCATCCTCATAGGAAAATTGTTTCCCTTTACCAAGTTGATGAAAAAAGGGGTCGAATATAAACTGAATGGTGACTACCATGAATTTTTTGAAAATATCATGAGATATATCACAATCCCACCAGTGATATGGTTGTATATTGAAGGATGACCATTCATTCTTTATGTGATCACCTTAGAGAGGTCTTTGGGTGCCTTCCTCACATAAAAAAATGATTTCGGCAATGAAAATAGTCTCTATTACCTCACACAAACCATGATTTTTGCTGAGACTCATTATTATAATATCAAGAAGAGTTTCCTTGAATTAATTTTTGTGTTCCAGAAGATGAGGCATTACTTGCAGCACCGTGATGTCCATTTGATCTCTTGTAGAAACCTGCTGAGGTATATTATCTATCGCCCAATATTGACAGGTTGCTTGTCATGGTGGGTGGTCATCCTGTAACATTTTTATATATAGTTCATACAATAGTATTCCATTAAAGTACAAGCATTAATAGATTTCCTAGAAGATAATATCATAATATGGGTAACCCCATTGGATGGTGAGCTACTTTATGAGGATGTGTTCTCTATTCCCCAAATCTATTAGATGTGTGTAATGAATTTTGACAATTCCCCCATAATCCTGATATAAAAAAGATGAAATATCCCAGACCTAACAAAGTGGGGTAGGGAGTTGTACCCATTTTCCTAGGAAAGGCAGTTCTTCCCTATTCATTCTTACACTCAGAGGGGTGCAAAAATAATGAATAAGAATAATATACCCTTATCATTGGCCTGAAGCGAGCACTCCAAGTGGAATCTAAACACCTTGATATGAAAATAGATTCAGAATTGGTCATCAGGAAATTCAATTGAGTCTTTTCTATTAGGAAAGCAGAGTTGATCCTTTTAATGAACTATTTTTGAGAATTAATGATAGAATTCCTGTCAGACCCAAAAATGACTTATGTCCTCAACCACAAAATGCGAAAACTGATGCATTGGAAAAAGTACAAATTGATTTAGTCTACCCAGATCATAATAGAATGGTCATCACTAATTCCTACTAATGGATGGGTTTACCATTCATTTAGACCATCATGGACGAATTCAATGCAATAAGTCCCATCTTTGAACCATATGGTCATTCCACTAGTTGGATGACTCTAATTGAAAGTTTCCTCAAAAAGGATTACTCCCACAAGATAGGGAGGGAAGGAAGAAAATATGGAGATGGGAAGTCAACTTCATGATGTGTAATGACACAAACCAAAAAATTTTCATTTATAAGTGAGGTCTTGATGGGATCCATCTCAAGATAATCTATGGGGAAGAGACCACTACTCTCAAGAAATAAGTACATTCCAGAACATGTGGATCAGATCAATCAGCATCCAATCCCTCTCATCAAATTCAAATACATTGATACTATTTTCCCTCTATAACACAATGTTTCCCAAAATACACTATAAAATTCCATCCTTGCCAAGATTATGCCAATATCATCCACCAAACCCTAGATTCACCTCACATAGCTAAGTACTCTAGGACATTATTCTTATGGAGAGCGGATGATGTGGTACCATGTCCTCTTACTATGATCAAAAATTTCAAGTTTATTCTCACATAAATAGACTTATTTTCCAAAAGGGTCGAGGATGTACCCCTTAATGTGGTCAGGTCCAGAATCATTATAATCTTTCTGAAGGCAACCATTATCACCATATTTAGTGTCCCTTGTACAAAATTTATTGAAAATAATACTAATTTCTATTCTCTTAAGTTATAAAGGATCTTTCAAGAGTATGGAATCACTCCAACCAATCATCCCACTACCATGTAGTGAATAACTGGATGATAGAGGCCTTTAGTAAGACCATATCCAATATACTAAAATAAATGACTGAAAAGGACAAGAAATCAGGGACAGATAAGCTCCTCCATGCTCTGTGAGCTTATCGAACCAGAAACCACACAAATACTCAAAAATCCTCATACTAATTAGTATACTGGATGAAGGTAGTTATACCCATCAAAGTTCAATTACCATCACTCCATGTTGCCATATGTAATCAAATATCCATTAATGAGAAGTTTTAACAGTAACTCGATGAGATGGAGTGATTAGATTAGAAAATATTTCACACTATTCACAATTTATAAGTCTACCAGAACATGATTGCACGATCCATCAATAAAAATGCATGCCTTTGATATTTCCTTTAAAGAGGTATGGTATTGGTCGTCATAACCCCAACGATACATAGAAAGAAACCTCCAACGTTGGAAATAAAATGGGAAGGACCAAATGTGACACAAAAGCTATACTCCAATAGAGACTATGAATTAATATCGATGGATGGACATGTCACAATAGCTCACACCAATGCGAGGGTCCTAACGAAATGCATTGTGTAATTATAAAACCTTTGTCTTAGCTACATCATGTTAAACTATAAAGCACATACAATGTCTATTCTACACTATTTTAAACTATAAAAAATTCATCTTATCTATATAATTTTAAACTACACAGTGCAACCTAATTCCATGCTACATGATGTTAAACTGAATGAAAATCATCCTAACCACATGATATAAAACTATATGAAAAAAATTTCTTAACCACGAGACATTAAACTCTAGGGATTTCATTGTGTTAGGAATAGTTATTCATCTTGCACGGGTCAATTTAATGTTGGAGAATAATAAAAATGGCCCCTATTGTGTATCGGTCAGATCGGAACAAGGAGTGTATCATGGAACAATGTGTAGCTCGATTATTTCCCTCACAAGACACATAGTGAAACCTGGATTTTGTATCCTAGTCTAGCCATCACAAAACAAATATCCCTCCTTGAGTATGGACTGAGATGATGTAGGGAAGGCCCCTTATAGAACTGCATATGGCTTGATTCTTATACATTAATGGGATAGGTTGTGACACTCTGATCCAACATACTTGTCCAGTAACCCACCAAATTTAATAATGCCCCTTTCCTTACATATAGGTCATACATTCATAGGGAATCCATTCAAATTCCTAATCACATGACATTGAACTGTAAGGTACCTCAAGAACTATGTATGGATTGATTCCTACCCTCACTAGATATTTAGAGACACCTTGTCCCTAAGTCATAAGCAAACCACCACATGATAAAATTTCCCCCCTCTCTGTGAACATATCAAACTTGTACTGAGAGAATTCAAGAACTATGTGTTTCTTGATTCCTACCCCCACATGATACATAGTAATGTCCATATCCTTTTTCTAGAACTAACCTCCATTCAAAAACACCGCTCCTTTCTTGTGTGTGGGTCAAACCGGTATATGGAACATGTATTAAAAACAACATGGGCATTGATTCCCAACTAACTAGGAAATACAGGAAATCTCCATGTGGTTCAATACTAACACTTCGACCACCTCAACCACTCCACATTAGTTCACTCTCATTCTTACCATATGACATTATACTATGTGGGTACTAGAACTATGTGTGTCTTGATTCCTACTTATGCAGGACATTTAGTGTTGCCCATATCCCATATCCTAGTCTAGCCGCTATGGAAAAAAATGCCCCTGCATATATGTTGGACTTGTATTGAGAAATTCATGTGTCTTAACCACATGACATTAAACTACGTAGCCAAATAAGTCCAAACCATACGACATTAAAATGTAAGGTATCTCAAGAACTACATGTCGGTTGATTCTTAGTATGAAGAAATATGTAGGGACCCTGAGGCCTTCCTGAGTCTAGCCACATGAAGAAGAAAAATGCATCCATTTCCTTCATGAAATTGTAAATTTGTGAGGAATATTACAAACCTTGATCCCCATAAAAAGGATTATTCAAAAGATCATGCACCCTACTTACAAATCAAATCTATGTAGAGGATATCATATATTATACCTAATCCTAGTCTAGACATTTATCATGTACCCAAAAATCAATTTTTCATCCATCAAAACCCATGCCCTGGGACGTCTGAAATCCCCATAATCTCTCACGGCAATCGAAAGTGGGTGGCCAGTGTTATGGGGACCCCTTTTCTTGAATATGCAAAAAATGCCCCGTGGATCGGTACGTGTTGCCCAAAAAAATGGCTTGTCAACCAATGTTAGAATTAGATATCATTAGAGGATTTTATTACTTTTGTATCCCCATTGGATTCTAAGCCTCACATCATCCCTCCAAATTAGAGGGCTCCTAGAATCACGATTTACACTATCTTTCCCCGCTCAACTCTAAGGCATGCTAGGGATATCCTGACCTGATTAGACCAAATTTACATATGATTACATTTATATTTTTCCTTAAAACATAATTCCATACTCTGATTTCAATTTCCTTTCTATAAGTCATAAAATTGTATGGGCCTACAACAATTATCCCGTTCATGAAGAGTCCCTCGCATCCTCACTGCATGATGTTAAATTTCATGAGCCAACAATTCTACCAACATTGATCCTGCCATCCCTAGGAGGTGTAGTGAAACCATTTTCATGACCTATTTATCACAATGAGAATTTCTCACATGGGATTAAAAATTTTGGCAAGTAATTCTCCGTAGAACTAGGGAAAATCATTTCATAACTAATGATCCTACATGAATGAATTTGAATGGAAAATGAGTGTTTTAACCCACCATATTGGGAATCCTATAGTACTAAATAATTGAAATTAAACATAACAGTACCATACTTATAGATAAATAACCTAATCCCTGTGCATGGGCGAAACCAATTTTTGTAGCCTAATTCAGGGACACCCAGAAGAGTTTCCAACTCTATAGGTGATTAGGGACTGAAAATTTCTAACATATCTAGACCTGTCTTTTCCATCAATGAAAATACCATGCGTGGAATGATTTCATATCAACATATACCTCAGTGACCATCGAATTTGGGAGGCTAGTGTCATATGGACAACATTGTTTGACAATGTACACAATGATTTAGAGGCTCTTCATATGTTTACCACAAAAATATCCAATCAACCAATGGAATATTCATCCTCAGGAGATGATTTTCTTATTCATGTATGATCAATGATGTTCAATCCCCATATAATATCTCATTTTATATGATCCCTTGAAACCAAGTCTTACACATTCCTCCCTATCCATATCGTGAACATGTTTTAACACCTTGGCCTGGACCTCCTTTGGTTAATTAGGGATTTTACATAATTATCCTAATCACATAAAATTGGAACTCCATAATTCTTGATTATCAATGTTCAATATTGTGCACTGAAAATCCAAAGAATGTCCTCCCCTATGTTTTTATGCATGAAAATAATCTACATGGGAATGTTCAATGTGGGACCCACTTCATTGGTAACCCCATGTGTAAATAAAAAAATTGCCTCCTTCAGATGCATGAACTATATTTACATATGGGTAAAAATTAAAATAACTATATCTGGATTGATTATAATCATCATAGGATACATATGGACACAAGAGTCTCATATTTTACGTCGAGCCAAGAAATAGTAGTTCCCCATTCATTCCCACACACTGGTCAGACTAGTGTGGGGAACCTACTCACACCTTTATGGGAAGCACTTCTTCATCAATTCTTGACAGACATCATCCTGCAATGCCCCTTTTCATGTTTAGACACTCCTCATCATACACTATACTTTGTGTCAAAAAAGATATGAATCCCCATATCCATCCAAGGCCATCAGAAATGGAAGGAAACTGTGCCGCGAAATCCTTTTATTTTGATTATGAACATAATTCCACGGTGGCTCTGTATATGTTTCCCAAAAAATATCACCTTAACCAATGGAATATTATTCCTCAAGAGAGGATTTTTTTATTTGGTATGTCTCTATGGATTTTACTTCTCACTCTATTAACTTGTTTTGGAATCCCCTTGGATTACAATTTATATCCTCTCTCCCATCTCATGCATGAAGACGATAGACCATTTCCAATAAAACTGCCCTGAGAAAGACAGATCATTTATACCCTAGTTTGGGTGAAGTAAATTCAAATCCTCAGTCTCAAATTTCATGTTTGTATGATGTGAAACTGCATCATGCTTCAGGACTCCTTTACACAAGTCAAAATCACGTGGTAGTGGTTTCTCAACCAGAGCCGATATATATGCCCGTATTACTCTCAAACATCATTCAATCTATAGGCTACCAACTATGGTCATTCAAATATAAAACATGTCAAAATTTCTAAAAAAACATTTGAACCATTAGAAATGGGAAGCCAGTTTCCTACAAAGTACTTTGTTTGACTAAATCCTACAATGCCCCAGAGGCTCTACATATGTTACACACAAAAAGGAATGGAAACTAATGGAAAATTCATCCCAAGGAGATGTTTTTCCTTTATTTTTATGCCACATAGATTATATGTTTCATTCCATATCTAGTTATCTATGAATCATGAGACATGATAATTAAAAATCACTTATCCTTGTCTAAAATCTATTAGGACATTCCCGATAAATGTGTCTTAAATTTGGCCCCTCACATTGTACATCAACGTCATGAATATTCAACCAACACCACCAGTCATGGTCAAATTTTTTCAAACTAAAACACTAGTAATTATAGTCCAGTTTACAAGACATTAAACTACTGATGAAAGATACAACACTCATGAGGATAAAAACCCACACAGGGTACCCATGATAAAAGTTGAGATTCAAACTCCCACAACTCTTCTGTTTGGGTAACCACATGGTCATGACAATTTACCTCCTCTGCTAATATGTGATTTATCTCTTCAGTAAGATCCCTAAAGGTCATTATTTGTTATTTCAAATCATTAAATTGAGAAAGGATACCTTCATGAGCGGTTAGGTCCTCTCGAACTATGAAATTATGGCATGTATGTTGGTGCAGATGACTATAGTAGAATCCTCTAGAACCCATGTTGGTAAAGAACCACTGAATGATGTCATCCTCATTAGAAAAATCTGGAAGAGTAGTTTTAGCAACAATAGTATAGATTTTAATCCATGCCAATATCTTCACTGTTTTATGTCTCCTGACAGTACGAGAACACTAACTATTTTCCTTTTCCCCAATAGGTATGTAGTCAGGAAATACAACCATGGAAGATGAAGCCCCCTCATACTAGGTTACCCATGTAGGGGATTCTTCTTGATTTGTAGGCGGTTCAATATATGGAACATCGTTCAGTGGGTTAACCTTGAATTCAAGTGTACTCAATGAAGATCCACATGGGCATGCATCGGTGGGACCATAGACCATTTAACCTAGAGATCGAGGGTCTGATTCACTCTCCATGAATATTGGTTGTGTAGAGGAATTCTCTTCTAAATGAATGAGGTGGAATATGTATCTCCTTCAAGAAATAGTAATGGATATAGATGGTGAAAATGGTACAGGTAAAATGGGACAAGAAGTAGTCAAGGGTATTTGTACCCATCAGGATGTCCTGGCCAGTATACCTTCAAGATAGAACATTTCCCACTACTAGGAATAATAAAATGAAAAGAATGTAGAGGCAAAATTGGGGGGAATAAATAGATTCATGCTAGAGTAATCCTTCATGATCCTCAACCGTAGTTGATGAAGGATTGATGGGTGTTATTCCTTCTTAACTGGGGTAACCGGGAGGAGTGACACTTACTAAAAACATCCAAACTGTCTGGAAAACCAGTAGGGTGGATAATGTTCAAAGATGATCATCCATTCAATACAAGAACATAAGATTCCATCCCAATGATTAATTTGGTCTGAAAAAGCTTCTGAAACAACCCTTCACATCATCTTCTATTATTACATAAGGCATGGGAATAAGTGAACAAGATAACTGAGAAACATCAATCCACAGTTCAAATTCTCCATCAAAATTTAAAATTAAAGGGAGAAAAGTTGAAACACTAAAAATAGATGGTGGAAGATTGAATGATAAACCATTTAAATATAAGGATACTAATAGCAGAGAAAATTCTCCAACATCCTGACATAAAAAATTAAAATGTCCAACTAAGGAGATATAGAGGCCTACCTTCCTTTATTTCAAACAATATATCTTAAATTCAGTAAATGGTAGGGATATGAATTTAGGGGTTTCCCTTAGGCCAACAAGGATACCAATATTAGGGTGAATGACCAAATGCCAGTATAAACATCACTGGATGGAAAGATCCATTGGATTCAGAAAGTGGATATGAAACCTACCAATATGATATCCTGAGGTACATCAGTTCGAGAATCATATCTGAATGAGGTGTATGGTACCATCATGAGGGAAACACATTATGAGATATAAACTTTCCAAGACTGTTGAGTTGGATATGTTTGGCTATCGATTCCTTTATTCTTCGGCCCACTCACCCTCTTAAACAATCCGATATAGTCTTTAAATAAAGTCATTGAGATGGAATGAAGAGGATGTCTATGAATTCCCTCTAATAAGACTTGTGAATTTCTCGCCAATAGAGATACTAGTCCATCATTCTCCCATGTATTGGCGAAAGGAAGAAACTCATCATACATGTGGCCGATGATAGGAAGTACCCCATATCTAGTAGACATCCCATAAACAGATCCCAACTTCATCGTGGGACAAGTGAAAGATGTTGGCACTCGAACACTAATTCATGATCATCTCATGTAGTATTTTTACTAGAAAGTAGATAGAAAATTGTGAGACCCACACTGCATGGTATTGGATGACAGCTTCAATCAGTGCAGAGGCTTCCAATTAATTATAATGAACATAGAATGCCCTGTCCCACAAATCATAAAAGTAACCTCTACAGTAGAGATACCATTTGGAACTCCACCCACTATTGGGATTTATTTGTTCCAAGTTAAAAATTATTGGTTAGTCTTGAATGATTGATTATGAAGATGTTGTACGATGACATTGATTGCTCTACATCGACAAGGATCCATTCAAAAGAAATATGTTATTTTGGATCAATGTAATTGTGATATCCCTCGTGGAAATAATATTTTTCAAGTCATACTCTCGAGATGTCTATTGATGAAGAGTTAAGATGCTATATTAAACTAGTGGAAAAGAAATGTCATCTTGGAGGCAGATGTTGTAAAGTGGTAACAGAACAGATAGTGGATAAACCATAAGCTCTAGTCAGATGAAATATCTAAGGATACCCTATTGAGTAATTTTGTAAGAAAAGAATTTGTCTCCAAAATTTTTAACTATATCTTCTATCCTCCCTATCTCTACTATATAAATAGGTTGAAAATTCATCGCAATTCATTATCAAAATACCATACAAAAGGTCTCTCTAATAAAAACATTGACAAAAAGGAGAAATATTTGTAATGTAGTAAAATAATTCTATACAAAAAATTATTTTCTATAATGAACCCCAAAAAGGGTTCACTAAATCCATTCCCCATGAATCAGTAGTTCACAGAATGAACAAAGAGGCGATAACCTTAGAATAATTGGCCAGTGAACAAAATGGTTCGTGGATTGGGAGAGTCGTACAGCGATCCATCCTACATGGTTATCCAAGACATATTGTGTGAATACTTAAAGTGCAGTTTAAAAATCAATGTCTAGATTGCTAATTTAAAAAAATTAGTTTGTGGATGAGGGAAACTGTGAAAGTTCACTGATTTTTAGAATGAAAATCATCATTAACGGACAAAGTATTTCACAATATTTATTCGGTACGCTAAGACAAGGAGAGCCGAGAGAAATTTGTGGGGAACAATTTGACAATAATCCATGTAAAAGACAAATGAAATGGTCTCCAATATATATTCATTGTACCCCTACTGGTACACCTTTCTTCAAAAAACTATATCAGTTCAAAATTGCAATCTACATCAAAATATCCTTCTCTTCATTCCAATCAGAATACATTCTGATTGGGGGAAATTTTATGGTCCTTAAAAAATCGAAAAGGGAATGTAAGTAACCCCATATTGTTTTAAAAGGATGGAATAAAATTTGATGAAGGACTTAGAGAAAATTTTAAATGTATCAAAATTTGGAAAATGACCAAAATTGGTCAGTGTATTGAATCTATGGAATGGTTTGTATGAGGCTTCACACACAAGCTGAGTAGTATGTGGAATGAAGACAACGTCTCCATAATTCTTCATGAATCGCATCGTTAGGGAAATGGAGGAAGATAATTCCACCAATGTACACCATCACTGTGAACTGTGTCATTGGAAAAATAGAGGTGGATGATTACTCCCCCCTTGTACCATCCATGAAAACTCAATGGTTCATAGACGAGGAAAAGATAGCAGTGCACCACAGTCAAGACCAAGTCATTTGTGGGAATGAGGAGGTGATTTTTACCCAAAACAATGGCAACCCTATGGGCCTCTGTTGACTGAGTCCTCCATGGTCTAGATGACCTCTCCATTGGCTTTTGACAAGGTTCCATGAGATTCATAGATTGAACTTCCCCAATACTCTATAAAGGGATCTAGAGGGGAGCTGAGAATAGGTATGAGAGACACTAGAAAATGAGGAAAAAATTTAGGGGATTTTGCATAACATTATAGAGGATTTCTAATGATATTGATCGATGAGTGACAGTCCTCCTATGAATAATTTTTGCAGGTGTAGAATCACCGCATAGAGAAAAAATAAATATGAAAACATAATAATGGATATATGAAAAACCTAATTGGTATACCACGAACCGTGTCCCCTTCATGGATGAAATTCTCACAAAGCACTAAAACCAATGCCCAACCTTCACTCGGGCACCCTATGTAGCACCATGCTACATGGGTGGAACCATATTTCACATTGCACCATGCTGTGTGGATGGAAATTGGTATCATGTATCATCCATATTCGTGGTTGAAACATGGACCTACATAGAGAAGTGGTGCGTGGATTGCATACAAGTTTGTGTACCATCATGGTATGTGGTTGGTCTATCCACCCACATTGCACCATGGTACGTGGGGAGGCCTCCATCCTATATGAAGAAACACTACATGGAATGGGGTACCATCAGATGTTCCACTCTCTGACTTCGATCATCTTCTTCTGTTTCCTTTATCTCATTCATGGCCCCTCTATGAAGCAAACAAATGACAACTGGATTGAGCCTCTTCCAAATCCACAAGTCCTGTATGATAAAACCAATCGGTGCCTCAACACACCATTTAATGTTTACATAAACATAGAATAAAAAATGGAATAGGTAACTCCCGCCATAGTGCAGACCTCCATATATCTATATGTTTACATTCCCTTAAAAACCTATGGTCCGGCCTTATGATACTTACGTGAGCCTCCCCGTTCTAAAGGTAAAAGGTAATCCATGGACTTTCCCTTCAAAAAGGGTTAGTGATAATGGTTAAAAGTAAAACATTATTTTCCTTTTAAAGAGAAGCAACATTCTTACCCTTTGGAGAAACCAATTTCAAGGAACACCCACTAAGGTATGCCCCTAGATTTTCTTGCAGGAGTTTTCATCAGTGCTCCGCTTTGCCTCCACCTAGGGTGTAAATAGATTCGTTAATATAACTATCTGAGGTATGAAAACAAATGGGGGATATTGGAACATTCAAATCCCTTCACTCTACCATTGGGAACCACTACCATCTATCATGCGGTGATGTGGGATATGCGATCATCAGATCCACAACCTCCTTATTTTTCCCCCACCGAGCATGACTCATGTGAGCTTAGAGATTGGAGACAATCAGAACATGTACATAACCCCAAATAAAGTTCTAAATCCTAGAAATTGTAATCCCAAAATGTAGTGAGCTATGGTAAATCTGATTCCTACTCTAATCCGGAAACGAAAGACGCCTTCCTAATGCCTGAGATCAAGGGACACACTCCTTAGAATTCCTTCCCAATAAAGTTACCCCAAATCATCTTCAGAAGTAATGCTCGACATAGTTTTTCTCAAATGGGTATCTCCCATGTGTGATCCCCAATCATTCCCCCAACATATGTTCTACCTCAAGGGTGTATGTCCTAACTCATATTGAACTATGAGGACCTTGATTCTAATCTAACTGGGATACAGAGGAAGTCTTCCTGAAGTCCAAACCTGATACCCCAAATTAACCTAATATTTATCTATCCATATACATGGTAGGTTCATATCCACTTTGGAGGCCTTATATCCTTTGTGCCTCTTGGGATACATCATCATAATTCCCTCATGAATTCAAGATTATGCATCTTCTTCCTAGACGTCCGAGATGCATGATGTTAAACTGCATGGATGGCTTCTTGTCACATGACCACAAAAGGTGATATGTCTAGTAAAGAAACACTGAACTATGGGGAATCTAATTCCTCTCATGAGGATATGTTGGAAACCCATATTTTGGGTTCGATCAGGATATTGAAATGATCTCCATCCCCATTGAATGATGATAACTTATAGAGGGCCTGATCAAATGGATTAAATCATTTTTGTCTCAATAATGGATGATAAAATTATTAAAGTGTCTATAAAATGGTAACATTAATGAAGAAACATGGTTACACAACGATTTATTTATCTGTAGAGAACCTCAGATACATACTGATGATTCTGAACCAATTCATATTTCTAATTGATCTTAGATCATAGGGATAATCCATGGATTTGGGAATGAACATATGATTCATGAACAAATAAAATTTTTGTAAATCTATAAAAGAGTCTCTAATTATGAAATAATTCCCCCTAAAAGGGTTTGATGAGCCTGAAATCCCTTTCTCTCCACCAATGGTGTCCTTAAATATTGTTGGAAATATTATCCCATAAGAATCTTCCATAAGAATGTTGGTCAATGAATCATGGATAATAGGTATGTTGGGTGTTTCTGGATCTATGAATAAATCTATTGGAGACCATCTGAGGACATCATACCAAACATGGGATTATTGCACAAACCCTAAACTCCTTACAATCACCAGCTATGACCACACAATTATTGAACCTCCATCATGACATAATAATGACATATTTCCCGGTCTTGGTGTGACCATCTCTCCCACCAAAAAGGGTCACAATGCAAATTGGGTTGAAACAAAAATGGTAACCTCTATGTGAAATTTTATAATAGGAAGCAATTAACAATTATCTGTCAGACCGTTTTAATCGTTCCCACACATGTACCACAGGCTAAAACATTAACCTATGTTAAAATGTTGATATTTTTCATGAATGATTTTTTTTCTAGTGATTAGTGAAATATTCATAATTTTCAAATACTCTAAGTTATTTGAATAAAAAAATAATTTTGTAACACCATTATATTTTGGATTTAGTTTTTAAGTGATATTAGATCAGTTTTATTTACAATGTTATAATTAATTGAATTAAGATATGTATTTTATAATATTTCTATATAAGTTAATGTTTTATCATAAAAAAAATATTTCTGAAAAATGTTTTACAATGCATTTTTAAAAATTGTCTTATAAATATTGATTTCCATAATTAAAAATTGAATAATGAAAATTAGAAGCTATATTTGGAATAATGTGGTTCAAATTTGGTTAAATACATTCCTTTTTTATTTTTAGAATTATGAATTGAATGCATTATAATTTTTTTCTGCTCGGTAAATGGTGAAATTAATAATTATGTTAAAAATGGAACTATAATGACATACATATTTATTGAACAGTTGTCTTTCCATCATTGGATTATAGTAATTCTACCATACCCATGATAACAATGACTGTATTTTATTTTAATGTTATTTTCCATTGATAATTCCATAGAAAGAAATTAAACTAAAAAATAGAATGTCACTCACAAGCATTAAAATTTCCATTATTTGTTCACTTTAGGATAAAAATAGATTTTGAATTCAAATTAATGGGAAATTTTAAAAAAATGAAAGTATGTTAATAAAATAATTTTCAATTTTTAATGATTATTGTATTATGTTAAACATTTATAAAATAATGAAACAATACTAGTGAATGAATTTGAACAATCAAGTAAATGATTTGAAAAAAAATAAATGTAGCATAATTTAGATGAATTATTGAGTTAAAATAATTTCTTAGATAAATAATTAATGTACATAATATTTTAAAAAAATGAAATTTTATTTCTTTACTATGTTTTTGTCTCTACATTCATACAAAATGAATAGAGTTACAAATGAGCATAATGATAGTTAATGAAAAATTATATATCATGAAATTACTTAAAAATAATAAAAAAATATGAAAGGGAAATGTAAGATGTTAAATGGTTTAGAATTTCAACAATTTTATATTTAATAAATAAAATTTAACCTTGTATGTAAAATTATATCCCTTTATGACTAACATGGTTATTTCCATGGTTAAGATCTTGAATGATTAATGATGGGGTTAAATAAAATAATATGGGTTAAAATTGCCTAAATAAATTCCTAAAAATCATTTATTGGAAATATTTCATCCTTAAAATTATCATATTGTAGTATGACTCAATTTTGGTCCTTGTGTCTAAGAAAGTGACATAATAATATTTTAAAACATTAAAAATTTACAAGAGTTCACACACAACCATGACATATTCACACGTGTTTCACTATTTATATCAATCGTACTCTATCAAAATATATCCATAATATTGTAGTCCCTATTCTATAGAATTTTTTCTTTATAAAATTCAAACCACATTTTTCTTGATAATAGATCAAAAAAAATGTTTCACTAAGATAATGTAATTTCATTAACCAGGTTCTTCTTTTTTTCAATCTTATTTAACTATCTTCACTTATTCCTTAATAATTATAATATTATAAAATTATAATTTGACATATAATGAGATTTTATTATGTCTATTCCATAATATTAATCCATTTATTTCCACATCAAATGGTAAAAAACCCATTGCCTGTGTGCGTGGAGGACTACTGCCTCACGAATCAGTGTACTGTTTTTCCATAATATCCTCCTATGGATAGTCATGATAATAGGACTGATGAATATATATTATTATTAGGAAATAATAATAATTTTTTAATTTTAACATACCGTACACTTCCTTGCCCTTTTATACGCCAAAACAATGATAACATCACCCATGCATGTGTTTAAATTACCTTCTCCCGAAAGCGATGTGGTTCATTTTTCCAAAACATCATTCAAGAATGGTTCCTTAAATGAATATAATATCAAAATTTTATGTTTATAACATTATTATAATTTTCGATATGATGAAACAATTACATAAGGTCAATATTCATTAAAAATGACGAAACATACATGATAAAACTAAGTAGTTAAGAACCGATGAAATGGTAATAATGAAACATTATTAATGAATAGGTGATAATTTGTTTTATGTGGATAAAATTTGGTATTACTGACTTGTATATTATTCTTTAATGTTTGAATAATATATATAAATTCACAATACAATATGTTAAATCATGTCCATTAAATATGTAATTCCATGACTATGTGTGAAATTAACTCTGATATTATTATTTTTTATTTCAATTTTTTTGGAGTGTATTTAATTTTTTAAATAATAAATTAATTGATTAATTCTAAGTTCAATGATATGACCATTTAAAGGGATTTTTTCTTAATTTCTACTCCATTGGGTAATATTTTTTATCATACACCTATTTTTTATGTGGTTTATATAATACCCATTGATATATTTTACATGAATATATATTCATTCATAATGATTTGAGCTTTGATTCATATTTACTATTTTAAGGGGTTATCATTGAAATGTCTCTAATTTAGAATGATTTTTCTAAATCTCATTTTTTGGATTTCTTATATTTTTTAATTGATTCATTTCATACAAAATTTATTGATTAAATGTAATGTGTGTTAAGTTATTGACCTTTACTTATTGAATATGAATTATTTACTAATGATGGGTTCCAAAATTCTGAACTCTTAATGATTATTTCAGATCACAATAATTTGGTTTAATTTCTCTATGATATAAATTATGATATTTTAAATATGTTCAAAGAAGTATAATATTTACATTCACTTTTTGTTTATATTTTATTTCTAATATAAAATAGAGGAATGTTTTCATATGGTTCTACAAGAATACTAAGTTGATCTATCCTTAATGATGTTATCTATTGTATCTCATTCCAATGTAATAACGTAGACACCACCTCAAGATTACTAGATTTGGATTTGTTATAGGTTATGTTTTATAATACTTTTCTACAATATATTTTTAATAGAGAAGATGAGGTGTAATGTGGTGTGTTCTAATCCAATTATTAGATACCTTGTATAATTATAAATAATATGGTTTACAGAAGTTCAAAGTCCGAGAGAAGTTAAAATTATCTTAGAGGAACCATCCAAGTGATATACATAAGGAATTTTATTTGTTATAATGATAAAGAATCCCGGATGAAGAATGAAAGTGTTTGAGTTTGAAGGAGAAAATAAAATGCAGGAAGGCTTATATAAATATTGTTCTTCAATTTTTATAATATGAATTTTCTTGGAAATGTTGATGAAGATGTTTAATAAGGTTAGATAAATTAATAAATATTTTTTATACGATTTGATGCAGATGATAATTCTTATTTTTTCTTCAATAAAGTGATAAATTTATATGAATAATTCAATAACTATAAAGTAAATATATAAAAAATGGGTATGGATTCACGTACTATGATACACACCTAAGGGGATTGAAAATCAAGGAATCAAATAATTAAATTAGTAGTTATGTTCTCAAAATATATGTGATCACCTAAGGATCATGAATAGTTTAGCATATTGACAAAATAATCATAAGGTCATGTTAGCAAATCCATATAATAGTCCACACTATGCATGATGATTAATGTAATGGGATCCACAATAGAGCTCACTATAAGGGGATCCATAATAGAGGTGGAAGATGTTTCTGGATTAACATATGGGGATCCACAATGATGAGAAACTTAAGGGAGTCCATGTAATTGGATACGTGTAAGGGGAATTCTGTTACATTATTGATGGAAAATAATGTCTTTTCCAGAATAAATTAGTATAAATGGAATATTAATTATTGTAAATCCATAACTATTCATTAATGTCCAAATAATTATAATAATTTGATATTCTATGACACAATCATTATTAGAGAATAATTAAATGAGATAAACGATGAAGAGATCCCCTATCTATTTCTATGATAATTTCAAAAGATAAAATTTGAAAGTTAATTGTGGAGATCAATGATGTAATTAAAATTAGATGGTGAAAACATTAGTATTAGACGTTTCAAATATAAAAAAATCAGTTGTTATTCATTATAAATGAGAAGAAAATGAAGGATGACATTGTATGTGATGTGTATAGATTCTATATCAAATATATACATATATTTAGGTAATATTACATTTTCTGAAGATAAAGGGTAAATCCAGAATCCATGTTGGTGTCTCTTAAATAACATTGGATGAATATTTAAATTCATCTAATTGTGTAGGTTTTTAGAAGAATATAGTCTAATCTTACAGGATGTATAATAAAAGATCTATTTTAATGTGGCTGAGGATTAATGTAAAATTTGCAAACAAAAATGAATTTTTTGGAACAAACCAGAGGCATTTAGTTGGTGAGGTCATGGGAGAAAAATTATTTTTTATCCATTATAAGTGATATGAAGGAAAAATGGTTATATTTTTCCTAGAAATATCACATTAAATATTTCCATTAATTGGAATATGAAAATAAACCCTGGAAAATATGTGAGGTGAATTCATATGAATAGTTATTGTGTATCAAATGTGAAGTCATGTTATCCATTATAATACAACATAATTAAGAAAATATGTTTTTGGATATTCTAAACATTGTGGCCTAATGGAACATTTAACTCTCGAGGAGAAGAAATAGAGAACTAAGAGAGAATATATTTAATAAGAATATGAGTGTGTCGATAGAAAAAAATTTACTAATGAAGTAAAATAGTGAAATATAATACAAATTCATGAAGGAATGATATATTGTGTATTGAATAGAATAAAAGAAAAAGTTGTAGTAACATACCATCAGGGTCCAACATATTACGAGCAAGATTACACACATGTTTCAGCGTATTAATTTTGAGGAAAAATTATTTGTTTTGATTTATATGATATAATCACATTGAATGATTTTGATTTCGTTTTCATTAATAATTATTTATGAGAGATATGTTAATTGATTCCAAAAAACAATTATGATGCAACGATGGAATACATAGATTGAGTTTACAAATCCATTTTAATTAATTTAAATGTTTTCAAATAGTTTTTTCATTGAAGAAGTAGATAATTATTTTTTAGTGACATATCTATAAATATTGTGATCTACTTTAAGAAGGTTTAAAAATATTCTAAGTAGTGGGCTTATAGTATAAAGAGGTTCTGTGAATTATAGTTCATCATCACATGCATAATATTATTCATAGTTCAATTATATATTTCAATGAACACATCACCTATGTAATATGGAGATAATTTTTTTAGGATAATAACTTGACCAACATAACATGAATTGATAAAAATGTTTTAATGGAGATTATATGACATTGAAATCCTAAGTACATTAAAAATATTGTGTCCTACATTCAGGTGAAACCTTTTAAGAAAATTATTCTAAATTTACTACATTAATTATTTTTCATAGAGTATTAATCAATGTTTGATAATAAAATATAAAATTTTCTTAACCAATAACAATTGTCCAAATACCCAAGAAGATATATTTTAAAGTAATATTTTGAAATTGGTAAAAAGTTACCACAAATAATTTATCACCCACTCAATTGTGTTTAAATTGAATCACAATGACTAATATTAAACACTGATGGTGACCTTGAAAAATTAAAAGGTTGTGTTTTAGTTGTGATAGATTTATGACAGAGCCTTCTAAGACATGATTAGAATATTGGTATCAATTTTTATTGTTACCGCACCTTAACAAGGTAAATAGTATACCATTTATTCCTATATGTATGGAATACTGCTTAGAGTATTCCCTAAGGAAAAAAGGAAGAGTGGATACCAATTGATCAAGGTAGTTGAGGTCACTAGGTCATAATTATCTAACTCATGATCTAGGTATGGAAACAATAGTTAAAAATCATAGATCATAGAATCACTTCCATTTCTGGGAGATGTATTTATTACATACATAAAAAATGGTCCTTAGGTGTATCTTTTATGAAAATAACATAACAAAATTTAGTAGAGGCAGAATGCATAGTATCATTATTCATTTAACATCAAGAAGGAATATACCACTGAGAATGGGACTATCCAGAATGTTGTAGTGAGTAGAAATTTGTTTGTGTAGGTAGTTCAAGTAGCTCATGATGAATGATGATTGATGAACCTATTTGTATAGATGAATGCTGAGGATGTAGAATGCATTGTAATCCCCTATGAGAATTTCAGGATAACAATCCCCCTTTTCTTATTCACTTAGGATCTTCCACGAACACTTTCCCATACTGTTCTATATATAGATCTTATACTGATTCCCTTGATTCCCAAGATTCCAATATCAATGAATGACATATCATTATTTAGGGGATCATCAATCATATTTATTTCCCCTCCCAAGATTGAGGATGTTTCTACCTTCCATTTTTGGATGATGGTATCCCGATTTACTATAGATTTACCTCTAGTAGCGTTTTCTTAGGGTTTTATCGACTTAAATTGGAGTCTACATTCCCGAGAAGTGGTGGGGGCCATGAATCACCAAAACATAACCATAAACAGTTTTTTTATTATTTTCCCAATACATGGTCATCAAAGTCACATGTGTGTGATAATAGATGCTTCTGTCTCTTTCATTGGACATGAAATTTTGATCATGGTCATGATTGTAAGCATGTAAGAGCATGGATTTGACTTCCCTATATCCAAATTTCTTTATAGAATCCATCCGTAAAAAATTTTATTAGTTATACCCTTTCTCCAAATTGATGATCAAATACTTTACTGGGGGAAACCTAGTTTTATTCAACTCTATGTCGAGGTGGACATTTCAGAGCCTATCTCGAACCATCCTCATCCCTATTTAGAAGGTGTGTGTGGTTTCTAGGAATGAAATCATTGTGTAGATACCTTATTTTATTGTTCCTTTTTCAAGAGACAAGTTCTCTAGACATCATTTTTCCACTAAGTTGTAGGATAGGTCACATTAGATTGGTGGCTTAGCATAATGACACCATTTCTTCCAATGTCCCAAAAGATACAATTGGAATTCCTCCCTCTAGTTCAGATATGATTCCAATATATTTTCTAGACTGGCATCACTCCCCTTCATAATTCCATTAGGGTCCTACCACATCAATCCCAAGAAAACTCTCCTTTCCTACTTCTGGTCTTCTGAGTTTTTTCATTTATCTACCTCCCATTGTACCGAAGGCGTCTGAGCTGGGTGGTGATAGGAAGGGTATGTGAATCACTGCGGTGGTTTAGAGGGGTTTCATACATTCTTATATTAATGTTGTTCATGGTTTGTTAGCTCACCTTGTTGGTAGAAGCTATGAAACATCATTCCAAGGTACCCCCAAAGTCAATGGATCCAAAGGGAGTACAAATGATTTAGCTGTTTCACCTCATGGAGAAGTGAATGCTATGAGTACTATTAACCATTAGACATCTATTTTTGGGTTGATTGGTGAAATGGGAGTTCAAGATACCCCTGTGGCCACCCATAATCATTTTGGAATTCTTGGGGTGATGATCAGCCTAAAAGAAATCTTGAATAAGAAGTAATGAAAGAGAGTTGTCCAGCCTGGGTGCTTCCATGAAGGGCATTGGTTAGAAGAAGGTGGCGAGCATGCAGGGTAGGATGTGTACTCACTCCATCCGCCAACCATATAATTTCATATATGGGGATTTAGATCATGATTCTAAGTTTGAATTTGTTTTTTCCAAAGGTATGTATGTGGATGAGTTTTTTGTCTTAAGTTATATTCTATAGATTTTTCCTTCCATAAGCATGACCATTATGTGGTTCTCATTCAACCATAACTTCACTTCTGAAAATTTTAAAATATTTGTTGTGGTGTCCAAATGTATCAAAGAATTACTTACCCTTATGTCTTTAGATATTACATCTTTACTTCTAAAAAGGGAAATGAGAATCATATATCCAACAATAATTTAAAATTTAAGAGGGTTTATATATATTGCGGGAAGACACTACTTGATTGGTCTCAGAATAGCAATGATATCCCTTAATTCAGAGGTAATTTGATAATTTCTTTAATCATTCGTATGGTTTTTTTATATAGTTATCATGCCTCGATAATGTTCACATAGGGATTAACTATATCACCATTAACACACCCTTCTATATCTGGTTATATAACTAATTTTTATATATATAATATTCCTACAAACTGGGATTAACCTAACTTTATTTTACATCATTCCAAAAATTTTAAAATTACATCTTTCACTAATAAACCCATTCTAAAAAATTAATGTTTATTAACTTTGAGGATCATCAATATAAGTAAATCATTCTAAAACACATGGGAATATTTATCCATAAGTAAGCCATAATAGACCCCATTATAGAATTCTTATGTGATATAATCATCTACATAACATGTAGAATGGAAATAAAAAAATTTAGTGACCTCAGACACTTAGTATGGGAAATCAAATCAATATGTCATAAAGGGTCAAACCAAAATCACAAGAGGAAAAATTTCTAGGGAGGAATTATCTTATTAAAAAACATTGGTATTAAAATCATTATATAATACATAATAGTACGATATGAAATCTCAAATTTGAAAACACAACATAAGATTATGGAAACATGAGATAATAATGTCGATCTATGGATAATAATCTTTTTCATAATGATATTTACTGTTTTGAGAATGATAAATAAAATAAAACAATAGAAATAACATATAAACAAAAATAATAAAACAAGGGAGTAGTAATCACTACACATTTCCAATAACATGATAGAGATGATTTCCCCACCTGATTTAAATAATGGAGCTGATATCACTACCAAATTCCAATAAACAAAGTTTAATAGGAATCATGACCTAATTCTGATAAACACAGTAGAACATGATTATATTATTGATTCCCATAGTGAAGTGTTATTAACTACACGATTCTCATTAAAATAGTGGAGTAGAAAACACTATCTAATTCCCATAACCTTGTAGACAATACATCACTTCCAAATTATCATAACATAGTGGAGAAGACATTACATCTTGAATCCAATAGTGGAGGGAGTATCTATACTCGATTATAAAAACAATAAAAAGTGATATAAATTCATAAACATTACATTAAGGGAAAATATTTTTCCCAAAAAATCATAACAATAATATTCCATACATATGTATTCCATTAGTATATAAATAATTCCATACTTCAGAAATACATAAATTATACCATGGACTAAAGACTTATTTAATGTAAATATTTCTTACAACATTACAAAAGACATATGAATAATTAGGTTGGATTTTAGCTTAAAATATTTTAATTGTTATATATATAATTCATTAGAGATGATTTCATGGATGTAAAATAAAATTTTAATATACATAGACCAATCACATGCTAGATTATATGGAATAATCCTTTTTTAAAAGACATGAAAACTTATTAAAAAACTTTTCTTTAAATAAAATAATTGATATTGATAAAACATTAAAAAAATTAACTAAAACAAGAAATAGTATTCTTTGAAAAAAATTATAATAGAATGATTCTTTCAAAAACATTCTATGAGAAGATATAAAAATACATTAAAAATTCATTCCTAAAATAGAAGTCCTTAAATTAAATTTTAATGTAAAAAATTTCTTATTAAAATAAAATTATTACATTTTAAAAATATTAAAATATTTACAATAATTTATTAAATAATCCTGAAATAAATTTACTTATAATTTTTTTTAAATATAGAATAGAAGTCATAGAGCTTTCTTGTGAAGGATTAAAATGATGTTTAACAATGTTATAATATTATGTGGAATGAATTCATCGAATAAAATGATTTTAATAAAAGGTTTAATTTAATATAGAGATAAACTGAATGTTTAATATAAAGTATTATGGTGAGAGAATCCATGAATAAATGAAATATGTTCAAGAAGTGACATTGTAACTTAATTAACATATATTTGAGTTATCAAAATACCCTATGGATTTTATAACACTATAATAGAAAACCATGGAATAGAGATCTCAAAACGTATTTTTAAAATAAATAAAATTTCAAGAAAAATAAGGATAAAATAAATCTGTTGACATTATATATATACACCAGAAAATTTCAAAATTCCTGAGTATAAATTGTGTCTCAATAAAAAATATTAAGATACAACAACACAAAAAATTTATATCAATTAATCTGAAATACATTTAAAGTAACATTATGATATGGCTATTAAAACCGCATTAATTACATGAATATTTTAAAATTAATCCTTTAAGATCTAATAACATCACATCAAAGACATTATTTTCCATAATACGAAATATGTCTCAATAAATTAAATTTTCGAAAAAGAACCCCTAACCTTAAATCATATATAATAAAAATTTCTAGATCCTCATGGAAAATTAACATCAAAATATTAATAACTAACTCTATAGTATTATTATAATATATTATCTATTATAAATATATTTTATTACCATATATCACAAATATGTTCCTCTGCAACAGTTCATTTTCATCATCAGATGATATGTTTTTTTAATTGATTGATATGTGTGAGATGCATGGTGACATGGTGGATTTTAACATATTAATTCATATTTCATCATTTCCATGTTATTGATGATTGAATAATCATTATTTTTAATGATTAATTATGTCTGATTTCATTTGGTGAAAGACATTTATATGGTCAGTGGAAAATGAAATTATGATGAACTAGTTTCAACATGTTTAACGATCAAAAGATGGCATGTTAAAATATATAATAAATAATATTAAAAACTTTCTATAATAAGTTGGTAATTAAAAATTAATTATTATTACATGATATAACTATTTTATATAATTCCATAATAATTCATTATATAGACATCATAAAATTAGTCACGTGGGTTATAAAACCAAACCAAATAAGTGTGTGTGGTAACATTTTAATGAGTAAGGAAATGTTTTTAAATATTACGAATATAACATTTATAAGGAATTAATTATTTCATTAATATAATTTACAATCATTAAATTTATTCCTAGAAGCATTCTTTTTTGGGGTGATGAAAAATGATACTCATTGTTCATGGAGGTGGTTGTCCACATATATGCACGATTAATGTTTCAATTTAGCAGCAATAGGGATATAATAAAGATATATGAAAAAATTATAAGTTTAAAATTATAATTCGGATGTAGTCAAAAAATAAATTTATCAAATTCATCATTTTCACCATCAGAGAAATTTGGTGATGAGAAATGGACAACATAATTTCGTGGAGGTGGTTCTCTACATTCGTGCCTCATCAATGCTATTATTTTAATTAAATTATTGATAATATTGAATAATTTTTGAAATATTAATATATTATAATTATATTATATTAACAATAATCTTCTCATTCTGTTATTGTATCTGTCAAAATCTTAGATGAGGATGATTAAGAAGAAAACACTAAGGAGTAAGAAATAATCACATTGAGATCAAATGATTTATCATGGAAATTTCTTGGGTAATATATGTCATAGGATAACTAATTAAGACCATATGATTATGAACCTGAGACAGGATTATAGTAGTAGGAAAATATTAGTGTTAATGGATGATTTTATAAGTTATAGGAAACACATAAACATGAGGTAGTTATCTTTTTTGATTAGTGAAGAGAAGGGTAATTTTGGATGTACCCACTTTATTTAAATATTTTAATGTAACTATTAAATGTTCTAAGTATTATAAGGTTATAAATATGTATATATTGGTGGGTTGGATTAGAAATCTCCAATAACATACTTTGAGGTTTTTTTTGAAAATTTTTATTTCTTTTATGCCATATAGAACAACATTTATAATTTTTTTATATTTGTCGTGGTAACGAATATTTTTAATCTTGATAATTTATTTTAATGAATAAACATAATTTATTAATTATTAGATAATTTACATATATTAATTAAAATATTATCATCAATTTATCTAATAAATTCAAATTATTTTTATAAAATTAAATTTCAAAATTAACAGGCCATATGGGTAAAAAATATTCTAAAAAAGAATCTTTTTTAGAGTAATATTTAACTATATACTAAAATATATAATATTATAAATTTTAATGAATTATATTATAATATTATGAAAAAATGTTTTTTTTTATTTTTTGGAATGAAAAACTAAATTTTTTAATAGAAATGTTTAGCCAAAAGAGAATCAGAAAAATTATTTTCAAATTGGGGAAAAAATATTTCCCATATTCTCAAAATTAGGAATTGCATTTACATGTTCAATATAAATTTTAACTTGAATAATTGTAACCTGTATATTAAAAAAAACTAAATAATTTTTTAAATAAATTTATATATTTTTTTATATAATGAAAAGTCAATAAAATTTAAAATTTTGGTAAAAACATTTTTCATGACTATTCACTGAAAAATCCATTATTTTAGAAAAATTTCAATAATTAATCCTTATGTAATTTTAGTATTATAAATTGAAAAATAAATTTCATTTTAAAAAATAAATTCCTATAATTTATACTTTTATTCTTTAAAAAAAATATTAAACAAAATATAATGTTATAAAAAAATAATAGTTTAATATTTAAATGTTTTCAATGATATTTTGTATTCATTTATAATTCATTTATATATTTTTATCTACACTAGGATTTATTCTTGGTATTATTTTCTTTTTTAATATGTAGTCGCTCATTTTACTTAAGTGTTGTTTGTGGAGAAACATGTCGAACATTATAATAATTTTGGGAAAATGTTTTCCCAAATATCTAGTGGTGACATTATTCCCACTTAAATAAATTACACACCCAAAATTTATATTATAAAATTATAATAAAAATAGATAAATTTATCTAAAAGGTATTCATGATCAAATGTATAATTTCAAATAAATTATAAACATTACAAATATAGATATAAAATAATTTTCTACTATATTGGATTATTCTTAATATTTAGTTTTTCAATAATAATTTCAGATAAACATACCTCATGATTACCAATCATAACTCATATAATATAATTAGTAATTCAATAAGGGTAATAATCATCCTTGAAATGATATATTATTATAGGATGGTTTGAAATGTGATTTCCCTCTTTGGGTAATTAATATAGTGTCTATGTGGACATAAGAAATCCATTTAGAAAATCACATAAACTTCATCCAATAAATAATAATATTTTCACTAGGAATGATATCATAAACATTATATTGGGATATAATATATAACAAACAAACATGGGTCTACTAGACATGGAATTTGAGGAGGCCCATAATAGATATGAGATGCAACATGATAACATGAAAAATTATTTATTATAACCAAAAAAAGAAATACAACTAAATTAAAATGATGACAAAAAGAGATAATTCTAAGATTTATATAATCCAAGAAAAATAGGCTAAGCTAGAATGTGTTACATGAAAATACCAATAGGTGACTATGTGTCCAACCATAAACTACCAATAATATTGAATCAAAAGCTGTGTAAACAAGAGAAGCCATCATGCTACCAGATTTCCTTCCATTTTAATGCATCTGATAATAAAACTTGTACAACAACCCAATGGGAAAAGTAATGTGTGAGAAAAATTCCTAGTAGGATACCATCATGGAGTCTACCCAAGGAATAATATCAATAATTCACTAGTTCTAGATTTTAAATTAGAAACAATATTTCAAATATATTTTAAAAATCTAAGCCCATTTGTAAATTGGTTTCATTGGTTTTTTTCCAAAATGAATTTCATATTACAAATATTAGAAATAAGAAAAGTATAAGTGATAAAATAAGTAAGTATATCTAGACAGTATAAGGTAAGAATATAAACACACTTCCATGTTGTAATTTAGCATGTAAAGACATTTGATACAAGCTCATGTGAAAATCATGTCATAAATAATTAGTGAATAAACAATTATAATTAAAATAATAAAAAATGACAAAACACCATGTATTGTGACCTAGATTGTGGGAATATATGTTATAAAATATATATCCTAAAAAAGAATATGTTAGTAACAACTAATACTGAGTCCTTCTATAGTCGATCAATATCCCAATGAACCCCCTAGTGGTGCCACACACACTAGGGTAACCAATGTACTTTTCCTGATTCACCCAAGTTAACCAATTTACCAATGTCAAAAATCCATTTCTAAACCATGGTTAAAATTTATAACACATTTTTAAATACAGTAATATTCAAATTGTTGTTTGATAAACCAATTAAAAAATCAAAACCACCATTTAAGTATTTAATCGGACACTTAGTGTGGAAAACCACATTTTTAATCAAAATCCCTTTTAATTACATGCATAATTATACTAAATCTTTTGAAACAACACATCTATTTCGTTAAGTGAATAAATAAAATTTATTTTACACAAATGAAAAAAAATTCATAGAATTAAACCAATTTATAGTAACACCTACCATAGAACATCCATATAACCTATTTCCCTCTAGAAAATACTGGTGAAATAAAGATTGGGTCCTCAGGATCAACGATACAAAAAGAACAACATCAATCCTCCATAGATCAAATTAGATCCATCATCACATACTAATATAGATTCAACAAGATTATTGGGGAAGGAATCTAGCATATATATACAATAAAGAGGGTAAATTATATAAAAAATAAAACATACCACAAGATAACTCAATAGAAATGAAGAATTTCCATCAATAATCCAAAGGGAGAGACTCAAAAGCACTATGGAATGTTTATGATAATGTAATAGGATATTAGGGGTGATTATACTTTTAAATGATCAATGAAAAATTGGTAAAATATCAATTATCAATAGTTTTCTTTAAGTTCACTCGATTTCATGGTACATGACACAAGGTTAAACTAACAGTGTGAATCAACATTGAGGTTCTACATTCCATTCACATTAGGGGTGCATGGTTTTCACTGGATTTCATGGTAAACTAACTATCGAACTTAAAACATGTGACACATTTGGATAACCACCACATAAGTCATATGGTTTAGTTTCAATGTTGCACATTTTTTCTAACCATGAAAAAAACATGTGAAATAACACTAGAACCTCATAGCGGTATAACAAATTGTTATCACATAGTTAAATGATCCACACACCTTAACCGTGAAACTTTGATTTTTTCTTCAAATTCCATTATTTTAAACCATCAATCCCTTGAATCATCTAGGTCCCCTTAAGCGAAATACAAAGGATCAATTAAAGCATACCTATGACTTATAGGGTATCACAATTCTCTCCACTGTAAGTAATTTCTATCACTAGAAAGTCTTCAAAATCCTATATTCACATATAGATAAGTTCATTGTAGCTTCATTATTTATTATCTCCCACATATGTCATGGATATCTAGTCCACAAATCCATATTACTCAGAAAAAGGGAAACATTTTACCAAATAGTACCTTATCCTGATGATATATAATTTGAAATGTGAACTAAAATACCAATGTATCTGGATCAAGATTAATATCCTCATATTCATTCAAATGGGAATATCCCAGGTGATACTACCTCGGTTGGAAAACACAAACATGTCGTGGATCAAAGTCAATAAAGATGGTAAGTCCTACCGATATTCCACCTTTCTTTGTTGTTCCACTATTTAAAAAAGGATAAATTTCCTCGGTTCCAACATCCCCTTCTTACTTAAATGATGGTTTCCAATGTGAGGTGAATCCCTAAGAAATATCTGATCACAAACCTAAAACTCTATTGGCTGTTCATATTAGTCCATATAAGAAATATGATGGCTCTGTCATGTGACCAACCTATTCTAGATCAATTATAACTTTTTTGTCATCTCCTAAATAAGACTCATATTAAATAAGGATCATTCTCACATATAATCCCAGAACAAGGTATATTTTCATGGCCTATGATAAAATAATTTAGGGTTCCATAATTATCAATTATTGATAAATATTATGGTATACTAATTCAACATGAGAAAAGTTCATTCCCAAAGGTCCTAAAAAATCAATAAATTAATCCCAAATAATGTCTTCACGTTCAAAGATAACTCTACCTATTTGTCCATATGTCTATGGATGAAGATCCATTCAAAATATTATCTGGGATACCATATCCTATGGAAAATCATTCAAAAATCTAAATGGAAACATCAGATCATGGACATATATAACCGTAGATAGATCCCCATGGAATCTTAAAATATTTTGACATATAAGACCCTAAGATATTCAACAAAATTCCTCTCTTTGACTAGAAGAAATGTTCAGATTTTGTATGTTGATCAATGATCACCAACATAAGGCCGTTTCCACATAGAATTTGTGGAAAACAAATGATGAAGTCTATAGAAACATCATCCCATTTACACAATAGAATGGGTAATGGTTTTATCAAACAAGTAGGTTTGTAGTGTACCATTGTAATTTTCTAATAAGTGTACAATATTGAAACCAAAACAACAATTGATTTCCTCATCCTTGGACACCAATACCAACACCTCAATTCATGATACCTCATGGTATCATGAGGGTGTATGGACCATCATGATTAGTGCCTATTGTCTATTAACACATTTCTGATATAAATTAGAATAACCATCACTCAATAAAATCACAAGGATCCCCTAGGAGACTAGGACCACTCACATTATGTCTCGCCACCATAAAGGATTTCACTAAAAAATTAGAAATCTGGGTCTGTCACCTACTTGATCTGAAGTAACTCATCACAATATGAGTAAGATTTCATGAAATCAAAGAACACATGTCCACCATCCTCTTCTACTCCTAATCTCATCTTAACAAACATACTCATCAAATGTAATTTCTTAACTGATTCCCTCATGGAATTTTTTGGTAATTTTATTCCAAACACATTAGAAACCATATTTATTTTCCCATGAGTGTATGTAATATAAAAATAAAAATATAAAGATATCTTTGATCTAATGTATATATCACACGTTTATATTACTATATGTAAATTACATTTCAGGATCTTATGATCTGAATACACAATGGACCACTAACCAAATATACAATGACATAATGTTTTTCATTCATCCATAACTTCTGAAAACTTAATATCATCGGTAGGGAAGTTCCTATCATGAGGTCATTGTTGATGAAATTCAGAAAACACCACTTGTTCCCTGTGCATAAAGACACATTCCACCCACCTACTAGAATAATCATAGAAAATTAATCCAAATATAAAATTTGTTAAAAAATAAACATAACTAGCTCTGAATTCAACCACACCTTTATGTCATTGATATATCACCAAAATTTGTGATTTCATTCAAACATTACACCCTTGTAGGTAAATGATTTCTTTAATGTTGTGAGTTTGTAGAAATCTTGAACAATTCATTAATATAAGCCATATAAATCCAACAAATCATGGATATGAAACACATTTGAGGATGATCCTAGTACATAACTGCATGTTTCATTATAGATTAAACTTATACACACCTATCAGATGACACAAAACCCAGAAAGTTTCCTTCCAGGATCCAAAAATCACATTTGGAAATTATACAATATATATGGGGTTCCATCAAGGTTCAAAGAATGATATCCAAATGGTCCATATATTCTTCTTATATATGGGAGTATAACAAAATAAAATCCATGACTATAACATCAAAATAGTCTTAGAACCGATGAATGATTTGGTTTACCAAAGAGATAAATATTGATGGACCATTAGTGAGGCCAAATGGAATAATGAGAAACTTGAAATTTCCATATCATATCGTAAACACTATGTTAGGTACATCCTCTTCTTAGACAGTCAACTAGTATTACACTGATTGAAGGTTAATATTTGAAAACCGACATGACCTACTAAGTAGGTCCACAAGATCATCAATCCTTGGAAAAGTAAAATTGTTGATAATGGACACTTGATTCATCTTTTGTTATTCCATGAAATGTTTTAGACTCCCATCTTTATTATTAGAAAATATTATAGGAAAATCACATGGGGTCAATTTAGAAAAAATAAATACCATATAATCTAAATCATAAAGATGGATTTTAAGTTCTAACTACTTAGTATGTTCCATTCGATTAGATAGAATATAAATAGGGAGCGTACCAAGTAATAGGTGAATAGTAAACATAACCTCTCTCTATAGTGGTAACGTAGATAAATCTTCCAGAAACACATCAGGGTATGAACTCACCACTATAGGAAGTGAACTACCAAAACATGGACCTACAAAATCAAGAAAATGGTTTGAAAACTAAAAAAATATTATCATAAAAAAAGTAAAAATTGGGCCCACCCTTATTGATCTAAATTTCCACTAACCCTAAAAAAGACAACTTCCCCCATCATAAGTAAAAAAACTGAAGCTGGTGGAAATAATTGTCAATCTGGAAATTATCACTAACCATCCAATCCATTCCATGTATGAGGTCGAATCTTTTAATATTAAGAAGATAAATTTTCCAAGACACATTATACTCTTCTGTCCTCACGGAACAGGTGGGTCACTTGAATCATATTCCAAACCAATTTGTAAATGGATTGAAATAATTAAACAAGAATATAATCTTATTTTAACATATTATCAATATGTAACTATATATATTAGGGATATAATATAATGAGTGTAAAATGTATCAATCAGTTCTATAAATATTGAAGATGAAATACACATCGTACCACCAATTGTAACTAGACATATTTTTGGTTCATCTAGATCATACATCTTGGAAGAAATTAATTGTTTATTATACACATTAACACCCCCTCAACATGAGAATTATACCCACCACCATTGGAACAATTAGTTTGAACTTATGAGAGAAGGAAACCTAATATACTACCCTGGGAAATCGTTTCCCAAAAATGTTTCAGATGCCCCAATATTATAAAATGATGATAGGTATTAGGATCCTCTTTGTAGTTTGGAATTATATGATCATAAATTCAAAACATATAGTATAAAAACTAATGATTTACAAATAAATATCTAGAATTATTTTGGCAGAAAACTAACAACCCTTACGCTTCCTTTTCATGACAGAAAATACAACATGGAAAACAACTGCATCAACTAAAGCACCACCCAAAAACTATCTTTATAGGTAGGTATTCCTTAGTGAAATCCAATTTTAAATAACCTTTATTATGTTTGGAAAAAATATGTGAATTAACATTGAAAAATATCTGAAAAAATGCCATATAAAAACCATGATCCGTTAGTTACTCATTGGTAATAGGCTCAGGTTCCAAATGAACCATCTCACCAATGTTGGTGGAATACTATAGAATAGTATGTTTCCCTTTCACCAGGGGTATAAACTCATTGGTCATCACTATACATAACATTTTAGAGTAACACTAAAAAATAACTATTTTCTTAAAATACTTTTGGGTAAGATCCTCATGAAACATATCTTAGATGATAAAGTCCTATAGTTTCCTTTTGGACACTTCGACCATGTTTGTGGACAAACCCACCATAGTGTAATCCATAGTCTTCAAGAAGTTGGATATCCTCTCAATCCTCTCAAGCTATTCATTACATTACATGGATCTACTATCACCACAGTAGATAATTAGATGCTTCTTATTAGACTCATATCCATGATCAAATACTCATCCCGAGTTATCAACAAACTCTTGACCAAGAATATAAATTTTACATATTATAGCTTCATCCAAAGAAGTATCCACTAGAGGGTTCACCTACAGATCCTATCTCTCCACTTCATCTATCAAATTTAGAAGACCTATTCTCGGAGACATTTTCTGTAAAGCACGTGAAAATATCCAATCATCTATAGAGCATATTAAATGTCTTCTGACCAACTTTATGAAATAGCATATATTGTTTAAAAATTAATGAATTAAAATCCATCATGAATTGTTTTAATAAAAAAATTATTTAATAAGGAACATGTCAATTTGAAAAACATTATATTAAATTATTTAAAAATCACTCAAGAACCATGTCTCAAACCTGTTAAATATTTTAAGACTACACAGAGTTACTATAGTTCAGACATGGATGTTAGTTGGATAGGAACACTAACCCAATTACTTCCTTAATTCTAATGGTCCTAACTCCTATCTACATAATGTAAAAAACCCAATACTAGGTATAGTTAACACACATCATACCAAGAATACCTATGATTACATTCCATATTGAACCAACCCAGGTTAACTAGACAATCAATTAGAGTCGTCATGTTACAATGGTGAGGTGTAATTGGATATCATTAAAAATAATTGAATATATATAAAAAATAGATATAACTAAAGTATAACATAGAAAAAAATAGATACATCAAATATCAATATAATCGAATCCAAATATATAAAAACAATGTTTATATCAAGATAATAACAATAATTATCCATGATACCAACCATCACCTCCAAAAAAAATATCTATAAAAATGTAGAAATTACAAGAGAAGCCATGATGCTACAATATTTACATCCCATTACATGAATATTAAAACACAAAATCTACAATCACACAATAAAAAATGTATGGTGTGATCAAAATGACCAATATAATACAACCAAATAGTCTAAACATGGTCTAATATCATGAATGAATCAGATAATACTTTTAAAACCAAAACATTTTTTCAAAAAAAATTTTAGATTCCAATCTCATTTTTAAATCATTTTCCTTTCGTTTTTCATAAAATAATTTCATATTTACAATTCCAATAATATGAAATCTATAAGTGATAAAATAGGTAATCAAATCCAAAAACCGCAAGTTAGTCATGTAAAAAAAATCCATTAAAAATTCCACCATGTAAATCCATGTGATAGAACGTCATGTAAAAAACATGTGAGAAATAATCTATGAAAATAACCATCATGAAATAAATAAACTGAAATGAAAAAGAATTATGTATTGGGACCTATACTATGGGAATTACTACTAGAAATAATATATCATAAACCAAGAATTTTTTGGTACCATCTAATATTGAATCCTATAATAATACCTCAATATCCTAAATAAACCCCTAGTGGTTCCGCACACAGTTGGTCAACTTTTTCCCTATCCTCATGCACCCAATTTTAACAATTTTCCATTTTCAAAAACAAATCACAAAAAACTGCTCAAAATTTATAAAAAACATTCAAAAAATGTCAATATTCTTAAATGTTTCAAAACCCATTTCAAAAAAATGACTATTCAAGAATTTGATTAAACACTTGGTGCGAAAACTACCAAATTAACGCAAAACCATTTCAAACATTCATCTTTCCATGAAATAAATTGAAATAGTAAAAAACTTCAATTAAATGGACAACCCAAATTATTTTTTCTAAAATGAAAAGAAAATAATCAAATTAACCCATTATATAGAAACAACCATAGAAAAATAGTGGTAAAACCAATCACCCTAAAAAGGAGGTTAGTGAAAGGTTGAAATGGGTTATCATGGTCTTAGATTTATATGAAGTAGAACCAATACTCTGTAAAACCTACTACATACAACATCATATCCTAATTGGGTTCCAATAATATAAGAGAATGGAATTATTATAGATCTACAATGAATAGGGAAAAAAATAAAAACTGCAATATATCTACAGATAATTGGTCATGAATGAAGGATTTTGAAATATATCCAAGGCGAGGGACCTCTTAAGCACTACAAAAGGTTTAAGATGAGCTAGTATGAGGTAAAGTTTGATTAGGATTTAAAACAACCAATTTAGAAAGTGTAAAATCTAACTTTTTATGCATCATGAGGGAGTCACATGGTTTCAAGGGCAAGAAAGCACAATTAAACTAACAGTTCACCATAACCATGCATCCTTACTATCCATTCTACTTAAGGGAGCAGGTTTTACATAGTGGGGAAACATGGATAAACTAGATGTACATCTTAGCCATACTACACCTCATAGAAAACAACCAAATCCCCCACATGATTCACTAGGAATGTCGTACAGATTTTCTACCCATGTAAAAACCATTTGAAATTATATTATATCCTCATTGGTACATACTACATGGTTTCCACAAAATTAAACTATAAATGAACATTTTTTCGGTTCCTTACTCATTTTCTAAATATTTCCTAACATTAAAACTTCAATCTCTATAATCATCACAGACCCCAAAATAGGAAAAAATGACCAACTCAGGTAAACTTGTGACCTAGAGAGCTTCACATAATACAAAAAAGAAGACTGCGTTGATAATAAAATCAATATGACTCTCATTTAAGAACAATAGAAAACATCCTTTATACAATATACCATGATCAAATAATACATAAACAAATAGAGTGGGGAATATAATTGTAATTTATTTATCATAATCCACTAATGTAATTGAGGATGAATAAAATTTCATTTTTCCCTCAGTATAACCATTTTTTGATACCTATTATACTTGTTAAATCAAATATTGGGGCTTCAATGTGAATAATTCTTAAAAACCATGTTCCTAAAGCATTTATGTGTGGATGGTGTAGTATTTGGGATGCTTATAACTGTCATTATATTGTCCGACCTATTTAACACTATTTGAAAATCATGATATTTATGTCTAATCATTCCATAATTGAAATTTTTTATTGATCCACTGTGAAAATCCCTTGGGTGATTCTTCTCATATTACTTATATTTAAGAATTAAAATACTTTTTCCCTTATTATCTTATTGAACTGATCATTTAGGAAACTTCATTATTTTATTGTTTATTGTGTTTATATGTTTTTAAGGAATCATGTTATTAATCTTAACTAAATAAGGTACGGTGAGATAAAAACATGTTTCTAATGTCATATTCTATCATAATTGGTTATTTAATTGGAATATTATTATATTATCCATCATACCCATTATTAAAATATCTTTTCATTACAATATCCATTTCCAAATCCAAAAACATTAATCATCGGAGATCAATATTATATTTTTAGTGAAACTATAGTAAATAATATCATGAAAAACCACACAATGAATTATTCTTTGAAACGATGTTGAAATCGATTAGTTCAACATAATCTATTCTTGGTTCAATCATGGATTATTCAGTATGGGATATTTTTTTTATTATATTCTAGTTTTGTGACCTAATAAATCATTCCTAATATATCATAAGGATATAGGGATTAACGAAACAATATCCCTTGGGTGTGTTTAGAAAAATTTACAGTCATAGTCATAGTGATTTTACATTAGATTGAGGAATTTGTTTTTACTCAAAAATTATTTTTAGTGTGATTAATCCTAGGTTAACCTGTGAGATAGCTTTATCTATCTTTCAGTATCCATATACAGATGTAATTATATTGAGGCCAAAAAATCTATTCCTTACTAAAAATACATTTTCATAACCCACACATAGACTTATCATTATGTTTTTTCACAAAATTTATCTAATCCAAATCACAAATAATAACTAAATTAATCCATAAGAATATCTAAAACCTACTATAATGCCAAATATAACACCCTAGACCCACAAACATAGATCTAGTGTAAAAAATACATTTTTAAATAAAATCTCGATACAAATTCAGATAAACATATATTTATTTTACATCATTCCAATATATTATTCATTACTTCTCATAATATTCACACTATACTACATGTAAAATCCTAAGCTATTAAAATGAATGATTTTGTTCAATATCTTATGATATAGGAAACAACATGATAAAATGAACAATGAAATATTATTATTTTAATGTGGATATTATAACATATCCATAAATTTTTCTTTTATGAATAAGAAAAGATTAATTCATAAATAAATATATTGGTTCCACTTAAAATAAATATATTTGTAAATCCATAGAATATAATCACTAATGTTTTATTAAAGTAATTTTATTTTTCAAACATATTTGTCTTCAAATGGGGTTTCTTTATTTTTATTTTTGAATATTATAATTAATCTCATGAAATTATTGGAAATTTATTTTATAAAATTAGTTATTTTTTAAATTATAATTTCTAAATTATCATAATGCGAGTCGTTTAAAATTTTATGAAAACATTGATTTTTCAATGAATAGAGAAAAATATTGATTTTTAATTGAATACTATATTTTCCTTAAATGTATTTATAGTGAAACATTCTTATTTGGGATAGTTTTAAAATTAAATAATTTCATTTTTAATTAAAATATTAGAATTATTTATTTTATGTGAACTTTATGATTTAATTTATTATAATAGTATATTTTACATAAATGAGCATCTTCTTAGAAAAACATATTTCTTCATGTTATGATGATTTAATTTAAATTTGGTTTTTTATAAATCACTTTTATTATTTTTCATAAATATTTTTAATATATGGAATCATTATTTTAAAATTTGGTAAAAATGTCTCCAATTTTTTTTTCCAATATGAATTGGAACCTTAAATTTTTTTGTTACAACAGTAATTAGTAAATCATGGAGTTACGAGTAAAAAATTTATATAATTAATACTTTGAAATGACCATAACATTCATATAAATTTTATTAGGTGTGTATAACTATTCAAAAATAATATAAGTGTTGAATGTAGGACATTTTGTTTCAATTTATGTTTTATTGGGACATTTAAAATATTTTATTCGATAGAAATGTAAACAATGTCACATTCTTGTTTTTGACAACAATAACTTTTATAACATATAATTAACTAGAGTATATGTAATTTTATAAATAATATTTTGATATAGAAATTATATATCTTCATTAGGTAATTTATTTAGGGGTTTTTAGTTAATAATTGATTATCTAAAATTTTTACATAATGTTGATGCTGTAATTCGTCAATAAATCAAAAAATGAACATAAAATATTAAAAATATTAAATAAAAAATAAATTGAGATAATAAATTTGATACAAAAAATTTATATATTAAAATGAAATTATATGGAAGCAATTAGTTTTTAAAATTTTAATTGTCATATTTATGCTACTAAAATCAAGAATGATGGATAATTGAAAAATTACTATTATTGATATATTATAATAACTAATATTTTATTAAAGCATAAAAATTCTACAAAATAAATGATTCTCTAATTGATTATGATAATGTTAATAATATCATCCATGGTCTATTTATGTTCTATTTTTTCATTGAAATAAATATCTTTACCCTCATAGATTAAAAAACATTGTAGTCAATATAAGTTTAAAACGGATTAATGAGGGGATAAAACAGAAAGATAGTTATAAAAAATAGGAAAAAGATTTATATTTTTTATTATATGAGGTTATACTGAACCATCCTCATCTTATATTCTAAATAAATCTATTTTAATACATTTTAATTAAATAATATTTTATATTAATTTAATATTTTATGAAATTCAAAGAGTTCTACCTTTCCCTTATTAATGGGATCCTCTTCATATTAATCCTTTACACATTAAATACGTTGTTAATTAGACATGTTATACTCAAATAAATTTATATAATACCTTCTGTTGTTATAGTGTCATTGTTTTTTATAATTCTAATATAAAATGTATTAATGTGTCAAAAAAAGGTTTTGCAATGAAGCGGTATATTTTTCAACTGTGTGTTTTAGTTTTTTTTATTGACCGAAATCCTTAAAATATTATTGAAACAAAATAAAATAATAAAAATATTGTCTTACTTTATCTTAGATGTTATTATGAGGACGAAATAACCTATATCCATCTCCAACCACCATCAAATGGGAGTGGAATGCATTGTTCATGTGTATGGATGACTCCCACCTCATGAACCGGTGTAATTCCTTTCATATTTCCATCTCAAAAAGTATTTTATAATACTTGAATTAAATTTTTATATGATATAAATTACATATTTATAAAGTAAAATATATTATTTACTTTCTTACCCTTTCATGAACTGAAAAAAGATAATGACATTTCAGCGTACTTGTTACTATCACCTCTATGAAGATATATGAGTCATTTTTAATCACCATAACGCATTGAGGATATAAAAAAAATATCTACAAATTAATAATTTTATTATTATTATCATTATTTAAAGAAAAAAAATTATTATTACCATCATTCCATAATGATCATTGAAAAATGGAAACGTTACTCATGTGTATGTACGACCAACTACTTTCGTGATTGTAAAAAAGTTAATTTTTCATAACCATCATTAATTAGTAGTTTTTAAATTATGATTAATATATAAAAATGATTATTATTTCATGATTATTATTCTAGTCATTTAATAATTTCCCTTTTGGCCTAATCCAATCTATCAAAGTGATTTTGGTCATATAGGCTAAATATCAACAAAATACCCAATATAAAATTAATTAATAGAAAAACTATATATAGCATGGTATTTACTGAAATAAATTCCTAATAAAAATGAAGAACGTTTATAATAAATTAAATAATTATCCTATTTTTATTATCTAGGGTGATAATGATTCAACACGACAATTCATACTCAAGTTAAGGGACTTTTTAAAAAAAATCCCAGTTTATTTTTTCCTTTAAAAATTCTATTTCTTCCATATTAATGTTTTCAAAAATATTTAGAAATTGTTTTTAATGATATCCTATGATTTTCATTGTCATTTATTACCATTTTAATATTTATTTTTAATATTATAAATGAAATCTTCTTATTATTTCCCAAAATAAGAACTTTGTGACTAACCTGACAAAAGTATGGAAGGAATGTTTTATAAACTGCCAGGGCATGAACAACGTTTCCCATCATCCTATGTAATATTTTTCTCTACATAAAGCTATAAAATTGTGAAAGGTTTATATAAAATTATATGTGTTATTTTATAAATGTAAATCTTCTTTTAAATAAATAAGATATTTTTTAATGCAAAATGATATTTTCCATAAGAATTTATCCACATGATCTTTTAAAATCATTTTTCATAGAATATTAAATAATTTTGAGTAACTCTAAGGGAAAATGTGATTTCAATAAATAGTGTTTTTGATGATATTTCACTCAATGAAAACCCATATTTCCCAATTTCTATGTATTTTGGTATTGAAATGGGGTTTTAAAGGAAAATAATATTTTGATATCCAAATGTATATTTTATAAGAGTTTAATAGAGTTTTCCAGTAGTTCTATAATGAAAAGGTGGGAAAAAATATTGTTTTATAAGGTACATGAGAATCATATGTGAACCATGTGAGCCTAAAATGTATTATTCAAAGGGTTGATCCCCATTCTATATCAAAATTTATCCTAATACAACTTATACATTTGGTGAACCCATATAGTGCTAGATGAACCCATTATAAAATTGGATGTTCCCAAATAGTGCTCAAATTCATTGGGTAATGATCCTTTTCTTTTAAGGAAAATGGGATGGACTGATTCAAGTGTTTATTATATGGATTAAAATGAGATATGGTTATTTCTAAAACACTTTATTAATGTAATTATTTATGTTTCAAAAAATAGTTTTTATTTTCATGCATTGAATTTTAATGTTCTCCATAGTGAAATAATTCATGTAACTTTATTATATAATTTATTTCTTTCATCTACCCCATGACCATGGAGATAAATTTAATACTTTCATGGGTTTCTATTTTTTTCACTAGACAAATGGTTTTCATATTTTTTTATCCCTTACTATGATTTTTGGTTCTCATTCCAAATTTTATAATGACTATCAGATTTTTTGAGGATGTGTAGTGACATAGATGATGTGAATAAATTTTTTTGAATATTATTTGTGAAGGGAAATCATATTTTATTTTAAATATTTTCTATATAATTATGGTATACCGAGTAGATGTGTCAACATGTGAGGTATGTTTTTACTATGTTAAATAATTTCCTAATTTTCAGAAAATATAAATATAAAATATTTTTGAAAATAAGGGAAATTGAATTTCAGTCAAAAGATATAAGAGTATTATATTATTAAGTTAAGGTCCATAAAGTTGGTACCAGATAGGTTTGTAGACAAATTAAAGATTATTATGTTATTTAAGTATAATGTAAAAGTGTCATATAAGCAAAATGGTTAGTATTTTAGTGAGAATCATCGTTGTTTCAGATAAATAAAAAATGTATAAGATATCATGAATAAGGATATCTTGGTGTTCATGCTCTTTAATGTTCGTATATTATTATTTTATTAATATTCTCACACTTACATTTTTCATTTTTTTAAATTCTTGGATCCAATATGAGCATAGGTAATCATAAATGTGAATAAAAACATAGAAGTTTTTAGAAAAATATACAAAAAAGAATAGGATTTATAGTGAGAAATCTTATAGATGTTCCAGACCAACTAGTTGAATTAATGATAACAAAAATCAACATTAGTGAGTTTCTTAATATATAAAATATGATAGAAATAAATCATCTAGGAAGTTCATGTGATAATTATAATTACGGAAAAAATATTCAATTAATTATATGCCAAGAATCTTGAAAGAAGCACTAATTAAAATATCTTAAAAGAATAATAAGATGTATTATTTATGGTAAATAAGGTCATAAATCAATAATATTCCAAGAAAAAAAGGTTCAATCAATTAACTCTGGGATAGGGAAAACAGTTATTCATTATGTATGAATTCATTTTTTTAAATGTGGGGGACAATAGTCATTATTAAATTCGATGTCCTAGGGGGAAGGCCAGTGGATAAGATCGTAAAGAATGTATAGATATATATTTAGTAATACATGAGGCCTTTATATTTGAATATAAGAAAACATAAAATGAAATATGAATGTTTTTCCCTATTTTTTGGATTACATTTTTTTATTCTTGAATCATAATACATTGTTCATATTTTTTATAGGAAATAAGTATTAAAGAAAAATTTGGAAAAGAATGGTTATGTTATTATGAATATCATTGAATGATTAAGGTTTCTGAATTGTTGAGTTTTAACGTAGTGGTATATTTAATTATTAAAATATTTTTAAAATCATTAATACTATTTGGATGATGGGATTTTATCAGGACACTTATATTGTGTTTCGATATATTTTTAAGGTATATATTTTATTTATGTTTATTGTGTGAAAACATTATTTTAGTAAGAATGATCTTTTTATTTCATGTATATAAGGTTGATGGTATGGATAAAATTTAGTGTTTATATGATATTTAATTTTGAAGTAATTATTGGTTACAAAATTTTTTTAATGAAAAATGAAATGTATGAGATAACCATAAAGGTTAAAACATTTCTTTAATATTTAGTATATCAATGTTCTTCCGTATGACTTTACCACATTCCTAAAAATATAATATGTATTATACATATATAGTTTTAGAAAAAAGGAAAACCAACAGTTTGGTCGATAACCCATCATATATGGAAGGGCCATGATGTTTGCTCCCTCAGCCTAAGGGTAACAATGATGAACCACCTACCACTATCCTACATGATGTCCAGGTTCATATGAAATATTGTTTCCTTTTTTAAATGATCTGCTAAAAAAGATATGTTAATTTTTTGGAACATATGATTCATTATATCGATAACCATGACATGGTTTTGTGAAATGATGATTATGTGATTAATTTTATTTTGGATGAAGATCATTTTTTTGGGAAATATTATCGGATTATGGTAAATATAATACTATGGGATTTTATATGGAAAATAATGATTAAATAATATTGTGGAAGAATATATGATTTTATTATAGATTATGGTGGTTCAATAATCAATATAAATAAATATCATATCATGGTGATTATGATATTAGGGAAATTGTATTTTTGGTGTCACAAATTAAGATTAATTGATGTTATTTAAAGATAAATATTAAATTTATCTTCAATAATATGATTTGAAATCATTTTTTTGGCTTTCAACAATCATATGGAATATGTTCATGATTTTTTTTAAAATGATTGATATATACGGAACATTGACTATTACTATTTAATTTTGTAGATTAATGTAGTTTAAATTTGTTCATATGTTAGTTTATTATTTTTGGAAATTTTTTACATTTTTTTCATAATCATTAATGATATAAGGAATATTTTTTATCCTTTTTGGGATATTTTGATTTTTATAAGAAAATTCTAGTGCTTCGAAGAAAAAATAACTTGAATGTTTATTGTTTGGAGAAAAATGTGTTTGTGGTGGAAAATGATTAGAAGGTGAAATTATTCTAAACAATTATGTGTATTTACTTATGTAAAATTTCAATGAATTAAAATAATTCCTCATCTTGAGGAAAAGGACGTTTTAAATAAAAAAATTATCCATCAAATTGTTTTACTGATAAATATGTGGTCTTTTAACCAATCAAATATTTACAGTTTTCTTAATAGTTAACTTTCAGCTTACCATGGTATCTATCACTATCTATCAGTCTATTAGAGTTAGGTTTCACTTTCATATACAATTTTTCACTTCCAATTTATCTTATCAAAAATGGAAACGAAAATCGTATGATTCATGATGACCTTCTTAATTCTCTTTCTCTCATTTCAACGGGAGGTTTTATCTTCCCTTTTTATGATATCAGTTTCAACAATGGTATTTCGGAATGTAAAATATGAGATATAACTCAAAAATTAAAATTGTGAGGATGAAATTTATTAATGTGGGTGAATAAAATACCCAATGATTTAAAATTTAATGATTATATTTTCTAATTTATAAGATATACGACATCGATCTTAACAAAAAGGAAAATATTATTATTCAAATGTAACCATTATAAAAAACTCATTAATTTAGATTGTATAAAGATGAATAAATTATTTATAAAATAAATATAATATTCCAAATCAATATTGTTTTTTTTCTAAATGCTTAGATAATAATCACATCATTTTTAGAAAACTCATTTTATTCTTTAAAAATACATTTTCTTCAAATTGGTTTTTTTTATGATTGAATATAATATTAAATTGTAGACGTTTTAGAATATTTATTTTCAAAAATAAATTCCATTTCAAAAAATTTCAGGTCAAAATTATCTAATGTGGAATTTTATATAGTTTTTTGAAAATATTTATTTCTCAATGAATAGTAAAATAATATTTTTTTAAAAAATATACTTTCCATTAATGGATTTATTGAATAAAATTTCATTTGGATTGGATTAAAAATATATTTATATAGTTTTTATTTAAAATAATCCAATTTTTATTTTATCAATGAATTGTAATCTTTAATGTATTATAAAAACATTTTATAGTTAAAATTTCATTTTTCTAAAATATGGTTTTTCATCGTATTTTTTATATTCAATTTAAATAAAATTTTTTAAACTTAGGTGTTTTTATATTTAAAGAACATAAACTGTATTTGGAATCATGAGATACGAATTTAGTAAATTGCACCATTTTATAGTTTGTCAATATGAATAGTAACTATAATAATTTTTTTACTATGGTAAAAGATAAATAAGGTAATTAAGGGTTAAAATTATACGACAAAGTATATAAAATGACTATAAAATCTGAATACAATTTTTTTAATGATTGAAACTCATCCCTAATAATCTAAATGTCTAATATATGACCTTTTTTGTTTAGGGGGATTATTAACATTATAATATTTTATTAAGAAAAAAATAAAAAATATCATACACTTTTTTTAATAAATTTATTATTTTTGATGGTAAGATTACCAGAGGATATGTTATATTATAAATAATCTATTGAAATATAAAATATTAAAATTAAACTTGGTAATTTATTTTTTATTCTTAGTCAAGTAATAATTAACCTGAATATTTACACAACGCTAACACATTTAATCTTCGATTAATAATAAAATTGAATGAATTATTTTAACAATATTAAATGAAATAATTTTTTAGATAATTTGAAGAGCCCAATACATAGTAATCCCAGATTTGGTATCTAATACCATTACAATTGCTTGATTATAAGGAATCAAATACCAAAGGAATGAAGAGTTTAGTTGTCTTGGTTAAATAGATACATAAATGAGTTTAATATTAGAAATGAATTAACTAAGTACAATATAATTTTTTCTACAATGATAAATTTATTACCACATAGAATATCCATTCATATTTTTCTTATTACACTTGTTCAATTCCTAGGTAAAGAAACCAAAATATAAGGGGGCAATGATCAGTAAGGGTTTATGTACAACAAGAACAGTAATGATTCAATGAGAATAATCAATTTAGAAATGTAAATAACTAAAAACCCATTGCATAAAATCAATAAACGAAGATGAAGTGTTTAGAAAATATGGAAACGTAAATAAAGTAACGCACACAACATTTAAAATAAATTTATAAATGAATAATTAATATGTTAATTTAAATATCTGAACATAGATGACATTAAATCAATTAAAAAAATGAAAAAGAATCCTTAGATAATTTCAAAGAAAAAATATCAGGGATAATAATAATAATGAAATTATTAATAAATTAAATTATTAATTACACAACATCATGTTTTATAAGAATGTGATACCACTATTTTCATGATCTATTCTCCAGACAGTTTAAATATGTGGGTAGAAACCCATCTATTCATCATGGAAACATACTCGATGGGTTTATGACCAAATTATTTCATCTAATGAGACTATTGCTGCATCAAAGGTATTACATTATTTAGTCCCTAAACCATGTAGTGTGTATCAAATTAATTACTCATATATCAAATAATTAATTTAGTTAATGATAAACATTCCTATTAAAATATCTTTATTGAGTAAATAATACATATTTATCAATATTTTCACAGATAATAAAAAAAATATCAAAATAATTATTATATGTAAAAATGGTATATGTTTAATTCAATAAATATATCATTGATAAATGATCTGGATAATTAGGTAAAATTCCATGTCTAATAATCATAGGGAAGTGAATATTTTAGGGAATAAAGAAAATTAATCAAGGAAGTGAATTTCAATATTATACTTGTAAAAATCAAACAGAAAACCATCTAGTGGAATAATGAAAATTATATCAATCCAAAATATACCAATTGGTGTAAAATAAAGTTATTATTTCATTATTGAATATAAATACTATAAAATGATATTTTAAAAACATTCTTGAAGAAAATATCATTTTCTTTTTGATTTTCTATTAAATGAATTATTTTGAATATAAATTTTGAAAAACCATTTCCTTAAAAATTAACATCTTAAATATACCAAATAAGAATCAAACAAATGTCCTGAGCTAATTTTGTATGAGTCATTCAAGGTAAAAATAATATTTTTTTAAATGTAAAATAGTTAGAAAAGTTCTTTATTATGAAAGCAATAAGAATATTATTTTCAAAATAAAATTAAAAGAAAAAATGTTACAATTATATTTATTAAATCATTTTTGTAAAGGCTATTAACATTTCGTAAAACCATTTTAGAAAACAATATTTCTATAATAAAGAATGTTCCCTTATTAAATAGAGAAATGAATTCGTGTATTCTTAAGACATTTTTTAAAATAAAATTGAGAACCAAAGAGTGAAAACAATTTTAATATTTATTAAAAAATATCTTGATTAACCAGAGGAGGATAAAATTTTAGGTTTTATTGAGAAATGGCCATATAAATTAATTTAATATAATTTCATGAATATGTAATCATGATTAGAATAAGATTGTGAAATAATGTCTTAAAATGATCATAACGTTGAAGTGAAAATTGATAAATTAATTGATTATATTTATCAAGTATAAATACGCATATAATAATTTGTGAAACAGAAATATATACTTAATGTCATTATTCACGTAATCATTGAATATTAACAACAACAACAAAGTAATGTAACCCAATGAAAAAGGAATTGAGTTTTGAGTTGTCATTTCCACTTGATAATTTTCTGTTCAAATACCCTTTTTAGGAATAATTAAAATTGAAAATTAAAATACCATGAATAATGGATTATTCAGTAGATTACATATCAATGTGTCAAAATGTACACTGTATATAATAAATTAGGAACCTAATGATAATGTATGCCTCAATGAATGGAAATTGAGATGAAGTCCCATAATTTGTGTTTCCTTTTGGGTGAACATCCATTATCCACATGTATATTGATTTTAAAATTGTTATTAAATTACAACATATCTATAATAATATTTTTATCTTTATATATTATCTTATTAAAATAACTTATTACCAATTTGATAAAAACCATTTATTATTTTTATGATTTCGAGGGTCAATTGTCTTGTTTTTCGAGTATGATTTCACTTGTAATTTTTGTTCCTCTTAAATAGATCCTAATTTCAACATCCGCATAATGTTAAATTTGATTTAGTTATTACATATATTATTTATATATGTATTTATAATAGTCCATAAAATTTTTATATATGAAATTAAATACTATATCCATAGAGATGTTTGATTGTACCTATGCATGAAGACTACTTCAATATTATTATAATATTTATGAGAATGAAATTAAAATTTTGTATAAATTTACATTATAATTCTAGAGTAAAATTTTTATCATATATGTAATTATTTTATAAAAATAATCCTTTATACATTCCATGTATGGTGTGAATGAATCACAACACTTTGAGGAGGCAGTAGTCGAGACGTCCACAAATGATGCGGTCATATTCCCACAAATTGGGACACAAGAAGGAATGTGGTGTATAATAATTCCAGAAGAATAAATAAATTATAAGTATAATATATATGTAATATATTATAAATTTTAGATCTATCATTATTTCAAACCATCAAAGGTGGTAATGGAAGAATAAACAACATCGGTTCTTGAGGTATTAGTTTGTTGTACACATGAACGATGATGGTGTATCCCATTTAATGGATGTGTGTAAAAGTTTAGATAGAAATATTAGCATGACAGAATATGAATATATTAAATATAATTGTATTATTATATAATAATTCTATAAAAATAATTTAAGTGGTTTATAATTGAATGAAACAAAAGTGGTCATTGAAGATTGTAAGCTCTTATTTTGGTATCTTCTATTGGTTTATACAAAAAGACATCCTTTTTTTTTAATCCAAATTATAGGATTATAGGATGAGGGGATTAAAGATGGAAGAGTTTTTAGGAGACAAGGGGCCTGATAGTTGTGAATGTGTTGGAGGGGTGTGTTCATTTTATAGTGAATGAGGTGTGGCATTCCTATAAATATTAAACGGTAAACAATTTTGACAGGTTTACCTCATATCCTATGACTCCAATGATGAACTTGATTATAGAAAAGGTGGTATATGTTCTAAATATTTCAATAAAATGGGTTTTCAACATGTATCTAGGTCATTTTAGCCATTAATTTTATGTGTTAGTCCCTTGATAAGCATTGTTTTAACGTATTCCTTGTAATTAATTTTAATTAATTTCAGTAATATTTTTGGTACAAACATAATTTGATTTGAATATACCTTATAAATTATTCTGGCTCAAAATATGGAATCCATTTTTTCTAAATTACCATAAAAAATATCTCAAAACTAATTTAAATTGAATCCCATAGAGAGGATATAAACACCTCTCTTTAAAATAAAATGTTTATAAGATTGAAATGTTTTTAAATACAATTTAAATTTCAAATTTTTTAAAATGAAATAAATTTGAATAATAGATGTATAATTTATAAATTTTCACATTTAAATTAATTTAAAACATAATTTACCACTATAAATTATCTACAATAACATGGTTTTTATAATTAAAATTGATTATATTTATTTATTCATCCAAAAATAAAACTTCTCAAAAAATACCAAAAAATAACATTATGCTATTTTTGTGTTATTACCTCAAAAATAAATTTTATTTTTGATTTAAATTTTAAAAAAGTTCCTAAAATTGGATATAAATTCAGTTCACAACTAAAAGGTGGCAAAACTGCCTTTAGAAAGATATATGATTTTTGGCATAAAATTGGTTTGGTTTTTATATTTTATGGTAATGAATCTATTTGATGAATATAAATAATATCTGAATAAAAATATAATATATATTTCATTAATATCATAATATAATATTAATTAATTTATTTTATTATGATTAACCTTTTTTCCAGTAAAAATATATTTCATTTATATTCATTTTTTATATTCATTTCTAATTAATTAGTAACCAATGAATTCATTATGTAGTTTTGTAAACCATATATTTTTAATTGTTATATAATCATATTCCTAAAATCTAATTTAACTACATTCTGATTTATTATTTTATTAAATAATATTATTTTAATTTTACATTTATGTTTGGTAAAACCTAGTCTGGTGTATAACATTGGCCATTAAAGAAACTCATTGTTACCTATGATGCAAGGGGAATAATTATTTCATGAATTGAATGATAAAACATATTAAATTTATTTAATATATTAAATATATGATTCTTTTCTAAGAAGTTATATTAATTTCCACATTTCGTGTTGTATTTCATATATGGTATAAAATAAAAAGTAAACATTTATAAGTTTCATGGTGTTACATTCTACCAACATTAAATAAATTATTTCCTCACAATTTAAACTTGATACCCAAAATATATAGTTTTACATTTAATTTTTTTTAAACTCCCACATTATTGGTAGAGTTAATAAAATATCCTATTAGTTAGAGATAATGAGAAGTACTAAGGTCACATGGAATAACATATATCTAGGATTCTACCTTGGATAACAACAATGGAATGTGAAAATATGGACTTGGAAGAAAAAATTAAATAGTTATGCAGACTAGTTGATGACATTTATCATAAACATGTAAATTATAAATGGATTTTTAAGATCATAAAACTCATCAATTTGTGATGATTTAAAAGACCATATGTTTAAAAAAAGAAAATGGTATATCTTTTTGGTTTTAAAATACATTTCCTAATGCTACAAAATTATTTTATAGACCAATAATATAATTAAATATATTTATTTGAGACATTTCAATTTCTAAAGAAAAATTTCATATTTTTTTGGTTCTTATATAAAGTTATAATTCGTACCTACATCATGAAGTGTATATCCAAAAAATTAACATTCATATCTAAAGCACTAAAATACACATTTAACATATCATAAGTCCCATAAAAGAGGGAAAATTATTTCCATTTTCATCTAACTATTATCCAAAATAAAATTTTTCTAATAAAATAATATCGAAAAAAATTAACACTTCTAGTATTTACTTAATATTTATTAATCAAATTATTTAACTAAAAATAATAAAATATTAACCTGGACATAATGTAGATCAGTGGTAAGAATTAAACCCTTATCATCCTTATTTAATGGGTTTCAGTCCTATTGACTTGAAAAACATGGTGTTTTATCACCCTAAATACATTTTTTGTATTTCAAAAACAATGTTAATATATATTACAAATTAAATAAAGCATAAATTCTTGAAATTTTAAATTTTAATAACTTTTTCATTATGGTTTTCCACATAACATATTTTATTCAGAGCCTAATAATCTAATTTTAATGTTATTAAAATTTATTTAATGACAATAGGTTATAATACCTCTAAACTCAAGTCTCTAACATCTAAAGTCATTTTTATTCAAATAACTATTCCACTAAAGATTTTACTGAAATAATGAGTTGTATTTACCTTAATTTCATCCAAAATAACCCAATTATAGGTATTATTATATCACATAAAACATAAAAAAATATTTTTAAGACATAGAGCATATTATAATCCCTAATATCATAATCAAGTGATTGTATCCTCAAAAATTAAGTTAATTAGGACACATGTGATTCAATTCTAATTATAAATATTTATCTTGTGTTTATGTTCCCTAATATGTTTTTAATAAAATATAGCTCTTAAGGTTGAAAATAGAAATATGTTGATACCAATTATAGTTCCTATCCCCATTATTCCACATGATGGTGTTTATTACCATTTTATAGGCATGATTACAAGGAATCAAATCCCAAAGGATAGAAGAGTTTAGTTGTATTGGTATGCCAGATACATACATTATTTTTTATTAAAAATTAATACACTTATTAAAATACAATTTTTTTCATAAATATAAATTTATTACCACATGTAATATCATTTCATATTATTATTAGATCACTTATCGGATTCATGGACAAAAGAAGAAAAATAAGGGTGAGCTCAAATGCTCAGTTAGGGTCAATTACATCAAAAAAATGAATCAATGGGAATAATCATTTTTTAAAGGTAAATAACAAAACACACATTCCATTTAATCATTAAAATAAGAGTGAGTGAGTAAAAAATATGGAAAGGTAAATAATTGAAAACCTATGAAGATTAAAAGAATGGTATAAGGAATAATTAATATGGAAAATGTAAATAACTAAACACACATGCAATTAAACCAATAAACTAATAATGAAAATTAATCCATAGAAAATTTTAATTATAAAATCTTATTTATAATAATAATACCTGATTTATCAGTAATGTTAATGCTTAATTATAGGATTTCGTGTTTTCTAAGAACAGGATTCCATTACTGTCGGGATATATTTTCAATAAAGTTTAAATATATGGGTAGAAGCCCATGTATTCTTCTTGGAAACAAAATATATGTTTTTTACAATATAATTTCTTCTCATTAGCCTACCTATTCATCGAGAGGATTTTATTTTCCAATCCCCAAAAAATATAGTTCCTTTCCGAAGCATTCCTTATATATAGAATAATCTATATAATTAATGAACAACATACCTTATCAAATATAGGTATTGAGTAAAGAATGTGTATTTATCAATATCTCCCCATATAATCAAATAAAAATAAATGTAATTACCATATGTTAAAATGGAATACAATTTAGGAAATTAACATATCCATGATTACTAAAATGGATAAATTGTCGAAATTTGATATTCAATGATCACAGGAAAGATAAAAATATTAAAAGGATTATAAAAATGAATTGGGTAAGGGAATTTAAATAATACCCATATTTAATTAAATCAAAACCCATGTAAATGAATAATAAGGATTTTATTAATAAAATATATCCCATGTTCAGTAAATATAAAGTGTTGTTGTTTTTGATGATTTGAAATACTATAAAAAGATCTTTTAATCAAATTCATGAGGTAAATATACTATTAATTTTTTAAAAAAAAATTAAAAAAAAATTTGAAAATCACTTATATAAATACTTTTCTTTAAAAATTAACATTTGAAATAAAAAATTGAGGATTCAACGAAATTATGTTGGGTAATTCTGTATATGTCGTACAAGGTAAAAAGTGAATTCCTTTTTCAAGGTAAATTGGTTTGAAAAGTGCCTTGTTTATAATATGAAAAAACTATTCCTAAAAAAGTATCTATATAAATATTGATAAAAATAACTTAATAAATCATTTATTATTTGTTAAAAAATTGAAATCCTTTTTATCGAAAAAGGTTTTTTAGAAGAAATCATGTTCTAGGACTAATGAAATAAATGTTGTCGGATTATCTTCAAACATTTCTTAAAATATTTTAAGTACCTAAGAGTGGAAAATGGTACTGTTACATAAAAAAGGTGATAAATAACTAGAAGTTAATTAAATTAAATGGTTTATTTAATAATTATCATGTAAATTCATTTAATTTATATTCAATAATATGAAATATTGATTAGAATGAGATTATGAAATAAACCCTTAAAATCATCATAATTTTAAAGTAATAATTGATCAATGGATTGCTATGTGTGTCAATTTTAAATCAACTTATATGTATATAAATACAAAAATGTATTTTTAATTTCATTATACACTTAATCATAGAATATTAAAGAAAATTAAGAAGTAATATAACCCAATGAAAATATAATTGAGGTATTAAATTTCATTACCACTTGGTAATTTTATGTTAAAATCGCCTTAGATTAAATAATTATAATTTAAACTCAAAATAACCTGAAAATGGATTATTCATGATATTATATGTCAACGTGTAATTATTTACACCATATATAAGAAATTATATTCATGATGACAAAGTATGCCTCAATGAATGGAAATTGAGATGAAGTCTCTTAGCATGTGTTTTCTTTTGAGTGAAATTCCATTAACATCATGTATAATGGTTTTAATAATGTTATTATATTATTCCAAAAACATAATAATATTTATACAATCATATATTTTCTTCTTATAATATCTTATTTCCCATTTATTAACAATCATTTATTATTTTAATTGTTTCAGGTTATAATTGTCATGTTTTTCGAGTATGTTTTCACTTTCAATTTTTTTCATCTTACATATAACATGATTTAATATTATAGATAATTTAAAAAAATATGAAATAATAATATATATTCAGTATATATTTATTTATAATAATACATTATATTTTGATATAGTAAATAAAATGCATCATTCCTCGAGACGGTAGGTCATCTGTACGCATGAACACTACATCAGTTTAATTGTCGTATTTAAAATAATGAAAAGTAAAAGATATATATTTGTATATTATAATTAAATTTTAATAATTTTATCAAATATATCACATATTAAAATTAAAATAATCTTTTATTTATACAATGTAAACTGTGAACGAATTGAATCATTTTAAGGATGTGGTAGTCTACAAAGACACAAACAATGTTCTCCTATTCCAATAGAATAAAATGAATGAAGTTATGTTTTTTCAAATAATAAAAGTATAAAAAATTCCCTATAAATATCTTACATATCATATATAAACTATAAATTCTTCATTATTTCCAACCTCGAAATGAGGTAATTGTGGAACAAACGGCATCAACTCATGAGGAGGTTGTCCACCATACACACGTATGAGGATTTCGGATCCCATTTTATAGATATGTGTATTAATATAGTTAAAACTAATAGAATAAAATTATATAAATTTATTTAAGATAGTGAATTTATTATATAAATATTTTCTTAAAATATGATGCGGTGGAGAAGTAAATTAAACAAATTCATTGTTGAAGAATGTTACCTCTTATCATAGTAACTCATTTTTGTTTATTCTAAAATATTCCAATTTTTTCTTTATGACGAAACTTGATCTTATATAATAAGGGGGGTAATTTTTGAGATTTTTTGGTATTATATTTTTTGATACAATTTTCTTGATAGGTGTCAATAAGTGGGAGGGGTGAGTGCCTTTTTATTGTAGAGGAGGAGTGGAAATCTTATAAATATTAAAGGTAAAAAATATTGGAGATATTCCATATATTATGTTCAATGAATTTGAATCCATATTATATAAAAAAGAATAAATGGTCTAAATATAACCATATTATTGTATTTGGAGATGTTTCCAGGTCATTTTGTCCCATAAGTTTAAGGTTCTGTCCATTGTTAAACAAAATTATAAATTAATCATTGTAATTAATTTTAATTACTTTCACTGATATTTTTTGTAAAAAATTATTTTGACCGTACAATAAATTATAATTTATTTTTCATCCAAATATGGAAAATATTTTTCCAAATTCCAAACACATAAGGGGTTGAAATTAATTTAAATTAATTTCCAGATACAGGACGTTAAAGAAGGTCTCTCAACTAAAATGTTTAAAAGGTTAAAATGTTTTTATATATAATTTAATTATAAAATTGAAAAAATTGACAAAAAAATTTATTAATATTTATCTAATTTATATAATGTGACTTTAAAATGAATTTAGTAAAAAAATATTAAAAATATAAATTATTTACACGAGACATCAGTTTTCAATAAAAATTCAATATTTTTTACTATTAATCAAAAAATGATGCATCACATAAAAATACAAAAAATTATCTTAATCATGTATTTATGTGATTATTTAAAAAATAAATATTAATTTTTCATATACATTTTTTTCAATTTCATAAATTTTTATTTAAAATATATTTCTCATTAAAAGGGGGTAAAATTACCTTTAGGAAAATTTAAGTTTTTTATATCTAAAATTGAGTTTTCCCATTTCTTATTCAATTAAAATATATTTTATGAATAAAAAAATATTTTATGAAATATAATATATATATATATATATATATTTAATTAATATCATTCATAACTAGTAATTAATTTTGTTGATTTTGATAACATGCCTTTATGAACATAAAAACAATTTTTTCATACTCAATTGGTTTTTATATGTATACTAATTAATTGTTAACGAAAATAATAATTTTAAATTTTTGAAAACTATATATTTTCATATTTTATTTAATATTATACCTAACATCTTATTTAATGGATATGTTTTATCTTTTTATATTTGGTAATAATATTTTAATAATACTTTTTTGTTTGATAAAATTCAATTTTCCATGTAATGTAAGACATTGAAGAAACCCATTATTGGGTGTGATGAAAGTTGACTTAGTATTACATTAATTGAAATATTTATAATATATTAATTATATTAAAAAATTAAATATAACATAAATTATTAAGAGCTTTTATTCATTTCACCATTTGGTGTTGGGTGTCATGAATTGTATCCCATAAAAGTTGCTTTTTAAAAATTTTAGGGTGTTACATAATTAATTTTATACACATATTTAATGGATGAAAAATGAAATATTAGGGATATAATGAATTATTGGGTTCGAATTTTAACTTTTATCTTAATTTTATTAAAATCAGAATATTGAATATCTTTAAAAATTGACAATACTGATATAGTATAATGAATAATAATTTATTGAATGTCCTAAAATTCAAACCAATATTATATAATAAAAAATTATAAGGTTATGATTTATAATATTAATCATTCTCTATTTACTCATCATTTTTCCATTTAGTATAATTATCTTGGTCACCAATCAATAATAAATGTTGTTGTCATGGTATGTTTAAAAAGTGTAAATGAGGGGTTAAAACCAAAATATAAATATATTATCACCATAAAGTTAAGTATAATTTTTAATGTGTGAGGATATTTTGGCCAATACAAAACCTATATGAAAAATAAATCACCTTTTAACCATTTTTAATTTAAAATTAATTTAATTAATTGAATATTTTATGAAATTCAAACGATGCCTCTATCATATCTTATAAAATGGTACATCTTTTTATAAATCCTTTACACTTTAAAACTCTTTTTTGGTGAATAAAATTTCCACAAAAATACATTAATATAATCCACCCCTTAAATCTATAGTTATATTTTGGGTTGAAATACCCATCATAGGGGTCCTAAGGTGTTATGAAAACGTAGATTTCTAATTAAGAGGTGTAGTTTTCAACTGCATGTTATAAGTTTGTTTCTTCATCCACCTCTATAATATATTCATGAAATGTTATAAAATTATGACACCTCTATCCAATAATTGTTGATATTTTATAATTTTAATTAGAAAAAAATATATATATCCAACCGTCATAAAATTGGAAGGTAATTCATCATTCTTCTGTATGGAGGACCATCGCTTCACAAGCTGATGTAATTCATTTTCCTTAACTGTATCTAAATACTGGTTGTTGTGATGGATGTAATTTTCTATATGGTATTATTGAAATATTTATCATTATTAAATTGTAATTTATTTTTTCCAATCTTACATTTTCATTCACAATAAAATGATAGTGATTTTTGTGCATACATGTGGACTACTACCACCATGATGTGATGTCATTTTTTTCATCACCACATTAAATTGATGATATATATAGGTAATTTAAAATAAATAATATTATATTTATGATATTATGATAATTATAGATCTTTAAAATAATACTTACCCTGTTTCCATTTCGATAATTAAAAAAATAGAATCATTACTCATGCGTACCTATGGACTACCATCTATATGATTGTATCATACTTCATTTTTCATAACCAAATTTCAAGATTGTATTTAAAGTTATGAATGATATATAAATATTATATATGATTAATGATTATAATTTTGGATATTATGTTAAATTTAAATCTTTGGATATTTTAACCTACCAAATACATTTTTTGACATATAAACCAAATCTCCTCAAAATGCATGATTTGAATGTATTTAATTAAATAATGTTTTATATCATGGTATAAAATAAAATAACGGAAATAATAAATATGAAAAAAATTATTAATAAAGTAAATAATAATGTTAATATTATTATTAACGGTGATTAAAAACGTACGTGAGGATTTGGACTCAGGCCAAGGGACTTTCTATTATAAAATGTTATTTTAAATTTTCCTTTCATACTCCATATTTTTTCACCAATATTTGTATTTTATAAAAAAATTAAAAATAGTTTTTATTGTCCTATAATTATTTTTTAAAATCAATTTAAACTATGTCTTAATATTTACTAAATAGTTTTAATAGAATAGTTTTATCATTTTCCAAATGAGGTAATTTGTGACCAATATGAAAAAACATTTGAAGATATTTTTAGTACCATAGAATGAACATGTTTTTGCATGATCATTAATTATTTTTATATTCTAATATTCCTTTACAATTATATAATAATATTTAAAATTTAAAATATTTTTATTAAAAATCTAATTTTGTAAAAAAAAATAATCAATTTGAAAATGGGAAAGGGTATTTTTTTCAAAAACATATACATGTGATATTAAAAAATAATTTTCCATATGAGGTGATATAATTTGATGTTACTAAAAGGTTATATGTTATTTTCATCAAGAATGTATTTAACGGTCTTATTTTTCAGATAAAAACTCCTCTTTCCTTTTATTCCCAATTTTTGGTATTAGAAATGAGGTTTTAAAAGAATAGGGTATTTGGATATCCAAATGTGTTTTTAATGTGGATTTATAAGTGTTTACAAAGGTTTTATAATGTGAAGTTTATGAATAAATTTCATTATATTGTTATAGAGCATGATATGTGAAACAAGTGGGGTTGATATAGTTTATAAAAAGGTTTGAGACCCATTATACCACATAGGTGAGACCAATACATCTGATAGGTCTGGTACATCTAGATCATGTTTTGTGACCTTGTTATAGCTTAATTTCCCACAAGATAGAATTCCAATACATTGGGTAATGTACCATTTCATTTAAGGCAATATGGAAGGATTAACTAAAGTGTTTCTTCTATGAATTTAAATGGACTCAACATATTTCTGATATGGGTGATGAATATAATGAGCTATGTTTTCAAAAGGGATTTTTTTCTATGAATTTCAATGTTTTCATTGAGGTAAACGTGTTTGTTACTTTCCTGTGGAAATGATTTCCTCCATCTCCTCAAATGTCATATAATATAGGTAAAATTTTTATGGGGTTTCATGTTTCTCAAAAGACTAATAACATTCTTCTATTTCACGTCCCTAAATGAGATTTATGCCCATTCAACATGAAAAAAATTCATACTCTTTTAGAAGATGTTAGAAGATGAATAAAGTCAAGAAGAAATTTGTGATGATTTTTCATGAATATAAAGATTATTTATTATAAAGATTTTTCCCTTACGTGAATAATGTATATTGAGTAAAAGTGTACACTTGTATTTTATGGGTATACAAGGTAATTTTTTTCCTAAATATAAGAAAAATTTAATATAAAATATATTATTGAATGAAGGAATGTGAATTCTTGTTGAGAGACTCAATAATATATTTTATTAAGGCTAACTCCTTACATGAGAACATAATGAATTATTTTCATTTAGGATTATCTATATTATCGATCCATTTTATATCACTTATGATTATTTGTCCACAATCAGTCCATACTAAACACCCTTATAGAATTATTATATGTTCAATTCATCTTCTTATTAAATACCCAACCCACAGGGTTTGTCTGAGTTAGTATAAGGTCAGGCCTCTACAACCCGAATCCTTCCTCCATTATGATAGGGGATGGGTAGAAGAATAAAAAAGGAATAATATAAATGGTAATATTTTTCCTAGTGTACCAATAAACGTCACCCAACCATCTCTATGAAATATTATATATGTAAAATAAAAAGTTCTCTAACATCTACATCAAAACCATGCATTCAATAACCTCTAGTAACTTCATCCTAATACGACAGAATTAAACCGAAGTGAAAAAGTATAAAAATACATTCCCAACCTGAAACTATTCCCTACCTAATATGAATGAAAATAAATAATATATGAGAGATCTAAAATCCAGATATCAAAGACCATACTATGCATGGCCATTTTCTGTATAAGAAGCAAAAAAAATCAGGATAATCCCATTACCGAGTTGTTATATACATACATATTACGATTACTTGAAAATTGAAGGGGAATAATAGAGAGATACGATTGAATTAGTTAGATAAACTAAATGGAAATTGAAAACAATAAACAATAATAAATATATATTTTAATAATGAAACCAATACAACTGAGAAAGTGGATATGCATCTCATATCCTAACCTTATATGATGAGTTTTTATTTTGATCCCATGGTCAATAAATGACGCTGAGTATCTCATGTGTCTGGCTGATGAAGTCGTGATGAGGACCCACACATTGATACTCCTAAAAAACCTAAGGGATTACAATATAAAATTAATGGAGGACCCACACCCTAGTTTTCAAGGGGACCCATTCTTTGTCCAATCAGAAGGTTTAAATCTAGTTGATAGATATAATACTTTTACCTTATAGAATCAGAGGGATTCCAATCAGTAGATAGACATAAGACCTTATCCTTGGTATGTCAGGGTAACATTACTTATTATATAGATAGAGGATCCATTAATTGTAACATCAGGTGGATACCACTATGACCATGGAGGACTGAAAACCTAGTACAATATTGGGATTTCACTCTGTGGGTATAAGTAGAGTAACCTCTCTCGAGTGTGTCAGGGTTGCGAATCTGTGGGTAGAGTAATCATTCTATATTAAATCAAGGGGTTCTCATAGAGGGTACAAAAATCATTAGATATTATATGAGGGGGTTACACTCAACCAATTTTAAGAGTGTGGGTGACTTTCACCTTGGTACGACTGGGTTTTTTTTAACCCCGACCTCTCCCACTAATGATACATCTTGATCACTACCATATCCATGTGTCTCCGAGATAAGTGAAATCCTTTTAAAATTCAAAATAAAATCATTAAATACAATATGAATTCTACCATTACAATTTATTCAGAATGATTCTCATGATATGTTACTCAAAGGTTAATATCTGAGTCTACATGTAATAGATATGCAAGCTAGAAGCCTTTCATGGTGGTATTCAATGTGTATTGGGTCCACAGAATGTGTTTTCGTGCTCCAATACCTAGATTGTTTCTCTTAGGGACATGGTTAGGATTCTATGTCACTATACATTATGTATAATGGGGAAAACAATGTGTGTCATAGCCACCTAGGGCCTTCCCATATGTTCCTAATCATGACCATGTTTTTCAGGAAATGCATGTGTATATTGTCATGGACCTAGGTATTCTGAGGTTCCAACCCATTCCCATGAAATCCCACAATTCATGGTGTTTCCTCCCACATGGGGAACATGGAGTCTATATATGGTACATGTACAACTTCCCATGGTGGTTCATAGGATGTTTGGATCCATCCACATGCCATGTGATCTTTAACATCACCCAAACCCCTAGGGTGTCCACTAGGTGGGGCTACATGACATGTGTTCTTCGACTTCACTCTATTTAGTCTATTTTTGTTATAAAAACTATATTTTAATTAATTTTATTGATATGGACTCCCCATATTAACAAACACGTTTTTTCCACTAGAATGTGTAGTGAACTACCTCCGAATATTGATTATCAGCCCCTAGTGGTTGACAAACTGACCATGACCTCCTGCAGTGGTTTGTCACGCATCCCATCCTCCTCCTGTCACCCATCGCCATCTGGGATCCTAGATCATTGGAAATAATCAGGTCCATCATGTAAAAACTCATGATCTATATGTAAAACACCATTCATATCATTGTTCACACAACCACCACAAATCTGGGGGTTTAATCTCTCTTGAACCCACCCTAGAAATGTCGAACTGTGACCCATTGGCTAGTTTTGAAGAATGAAAACAATGCGTGATAATAATTGTTTTCCAAGAATTATAATCCAAAAATTCAACAATGGTAATTTTATGTTGATATAATGTAAGAAAAAAAAATTAATTGATTAAAATATATTAATTCATGAATGAGCTCATTCGATGGATTGGGAAACACAAATCAAAAAGAATTAAAAAATATCCATTCTCAAGTATTTAATAATAATACAAAAAACTAAAATTGATATTCCCTAATTCAATTTTGATTTATCGTTGGCGAATAACTAATTAACTAGTGAGGGAGTAGACCCACTACATTTTCTATTCCTCGATCTATCTCAATCTGATCGTCATTCATTACCCAATGATGATCTACCAATAAAAAACACTATTATATTACTCTCATATCTAAGATGGTTTATACATATAAACAATATAAAATCCTAAAAGGTATGTATTTATAGTGGGATGTTAAGGTTTGGGGTATTAAATTAATAAATAAAATTAATTAATTAATTCACACCACACACCCACCAACGTCAGCCTAATGCAAACATCTAGCACCAAAAATCCATAGGTCACACCTAGGGTAAACCACACATTCTGGATTGAACAATTGTATTATATTTACAATATGAGTCTATAGTCAAGAAATATCCCATTATCCTAGAAAAAATATTTGTGCATGATATTAATATATTTAATCTTTTTATACTATCAATTTTATGGCCACTAGGACTATAAATCTCACTCCATCTCAGAGTCTATTTCCAAAAAATATTTCTTAATATATTTTGAAGTCTAATAAGAAAAAAATAAGTACTATATTTTATTCACTCACTAATGTATTTCCATCCAAAAAAATTACATGCATAACAAAAAGGTGGGGTTACGGAACCCGCATCTAGATACCCTTTTCCCAAGAGCTCTCTTACATGATCATGTACTGTAAAAGAATGAAAAAAGGGTCTAATACATCTAAAAATGATCATGTTATAATAATACTCAACCACAAATAGGAACTCTGTGAAGGTATCTCTATCCTTGATGTCCAAGATTCCATTATGAACAATGTTCCAAGGGTCGCACACATATCTTCTCAGTTGTGACACATAGAAACATCATGCATCTACTCTATTTGTTTAGTAAGTCTAGGTGTTAAAAAACCTCACTGACCCTCTATAGGATTTCAAATTACCTAATAAATATTTTTATATCTTGCATACCTTAGAAAACCTATTTAATCCTTGTCATATAGACACTATCAATAAAATTTTGACCCCCCAACATAAACTCCAAGGGCCTTCAAAATCGATCTATGTAAGATTTTGTTTTGGATATGGGATGTCCTCATATGCATATAGATCACCAAAAAAATTCTATCATTTCCTACACCATATATGGACCAACAATAGATGCCCCCAAAAATCATTCCAATACAATAGTGATATGTATGGTCTCCCTTACAAGGACTCAAAAGGTGATATATTGATCATATAGTGATAACCATTATTATATGAACAGTGTAACCATGTAAAGTGATCTTCCCAACTATGAGAAACACCCAATAAAAAATCCCTACGCATATCATCTAACACCTAGATAGTGAATTTGGTCTACCATTCCAATTGTTGGTTAAAATTCATACTCATCCATAACTGGGTCTGGAATGCCTCATGAAGGGATCTTGATAACCATGACATAAACTATACATCAAGGTCGAATATAATCATCGAGGGTACCCCATTGATTCAGATGACCACCTACACATACACATTCTCCAGAATCTCCACGTTACTCTTCTATTTGTTGGAAAGGAAGTGTTCTAGCTATGTGAGCCGATGAAAAATTATTGATTTGGCATTGTGGCCTCTCACTAATCACAAAATCCCTATCCCAAAACCCATAGTTATTCTATTCCATTTCACTTTGATATCTTAAAGGGTTTTTTCAAACCTACCAAAAACTAGTGCTAAATATACTAATTCTCACATGTGAGTCACCGAGGGATGAATTTAGTTACTCTCAACAACATTACATCCCACATAACTAGATTATCAAGTCAGGATACATATTTTCCACTCTGGTATGTGTGTCCAAAGAGGAGGTGTGAAACTCTCCCTATAAAATCCTCTCATATCATGACCAAAACATTTATACGTATCATTAAAAGGATGACATGTTCCCCTCATAAAAAATACATCTCCTAAATCTCTTATAGATATCTAATCATAATGAACCTCATAGAACATGTCCCCAACAAAGCCTCCCTCACATGATAGGTATTTCTATGAGTCCACACAATTAACTAAAGATAAGAAACATAAATCCTATCTAGCAAGGACAAATGTAAGGAAGAATAAATCTTAGAAACTTCCTCCACCAAATGAGAAGGTATATTCATGATAAAGGAAACATACACCATGTTTCCCTTCCCAGTAATATATACTATCATTATTTAATAGTCCAATATGAACTCCAACTGGCACCTCTATCTCAAGTTCATATCTATCTACTTAAATATAAACCCAAGACTCTGATGGTATGAGTAAACAAAAAATCACTCTCCTATAAGATAGTCCCTCTAAATAATCAAATTGAATACTACCTCTTCAAATTACATGTCATGCGCCATAATGTTCAACATGTGAGTAGTCAGTATATTTCACCCATACGAAATTTATTTCTACCTCCGCAATAACCCAACATAGAGACCACCTATAAAGTAATTTCAAAACACAATGTACTCTATGTCATCCTTTGGTAGTCTCAATATAAGTGAACTATTCAACCTCAACCACCACTTCTCAAAATATCTTTTACATTGTTCAATCTAAGTGAATAGGTTCCCATTTTTTTCAAGGATTCCGAAGGGGATGTAATCCTAGAGTAGCCTACAATGAAAATAATGTAGCACCCTACTAATCCAAGAAAATTTTACACCTTATAAATGTTATTGGTTGGATCCCAAGATATCTCTATATCCTTATTTGTTCCGTCCATAAATAAACCCTGTTATGAAATGACATGTCCCTAGATGTGAACATCACATATCTAAAAAACGATCTTTAAAATATTACCATAATGTTGGTGCTCCAATACTATGTCAAGGACTATCCTCATATCCTCTTCACACTCCTCCTCTAGTAGAGTGTCAATGAGTTTATCATCAATGAAGAGATTTTGAAATCGGTCCATGTATGGATGGAAGATCTGGTTCATCATATTATTAAACACAGTTTGAAAATTATTCCCATTGAAAGGAATCATTAGGTAGTCATAGTGTCTATAAAGAAATTGGAATACGTTCTTCAAAATAATTTCTTCTCAAATACTCAACTGGTGGTTGTCTTACTAGGGGTGGACCTTTGAGAGAAAACACACACCTTGATAATAAGTGAGTGGTATTCAATCATCAATAAGGTGTACATATTAGTTATCATTACAAGGTTCAATTGATGATAATAAACACAAATATTCATGCTATAATCATCTTTTTCATTAACAGAACTGCAACATCCCTAGCATACAAATAGGGTCTGATAAAACCCTTATCTTGATGGTCCTCCATCTCAACCCTCATATCTCATATAGTTATTGGGTCCATCTAATATTTCATAGAAGATATTGGTATGGACCTATGTAGAAAGTTGATGCATATGTCCATATCTCACCTTAGAATAAGTGTCAAAACATCCTTATAGAAGAAGTATATAAGGTCATCCACTACCAGAGGAATCCAGGTGCCTATAGATATCAATGTTATAATAGGTAAACCCCCCAACTGATTAATATTGGGAAATGACCTCTTTCACACGTGTACCACACACTCATACATGATCTCTATATTTCTTTTAAAGGATAATGTCACCAAATATTATTAATGGAATATGAACCACTGGTGATGATAGTCAATTTGGAACCATACAATGGTCATCCATTCAATATCCAAGGTAATGGAATAAGGATTCATCGTTAGGACAAAGATGTCCCATGAGAAACACTCTCCATAGAGAACTACCCCATACTACTATTAGACAACCAATATCAAAGAATTATACCTAATAAAAACCAAAAATTATGCTAGGATAAGGTATCAAGGGAAAGTTTTATCTCACATACACCGGGAATGAAAATGAAGAAATGAGTCAAGCTTACATCTAAAAGTGCTGTATAAATTATAGAATAAGAAAAGATCATAAATCTTATCAATTTGTGAGATACCAAGTAAAAATCTTACATGGTCTAAAGCTGAATGAGACCATAGCTACTAGCCCCCCATGCTTCGAATGGGCCACCTAGTAGTGGTGGTGGTGGTGGTAGTATCTCATAACATCTCCCTCCACCAACATCATCTCCTCCTAGAGAAAACCCTACTCCTATTCCAGCACTACATCCTTGGGTGTCGGCTAGGCCATACTTGGGAGAACATTGATTATAGTGTTTCCTATGTAGTGGTGGTCCATCCAGTACCTATATTCCCTCATTGAAAAATTAGTTTGGGAAATCACATCTCAGGTGACCTCACCCATATCATTTATCACATCACCCTTATATAGAATAACCTGGATATTTATGAGAACCATAAACCACATATCCACATGTATAAGACCAGTCCTGCACAGTTCTTCTACCCTACAATCCTCATGATTGGTGTACAATGTCTACTACTAATAACTCAACCCCATGATTCCCACTATCATCTCAAATTTCTTGGAATCCCACTTAAAGGAATCTCTTTATCACTATTTTCCACTCTAGAATACTGGTATAGGTGGGAATACATAGGTGAACCATAGTAGCACATACGTCTCTGTGGAGACCCTACTAAAAATTTTGTACCCGAAAGTAACCATCTAACACTTTGTTGAGGGAGTATGTTGTAAGCCCAGTAAAAAAAAATCCATACTCAACACCTGACATGCTAACATGTTTCCCCTATAGAAGAACATGAATCATAAAAGATAAAAAATGATTGGTAATACTCTTTATGAAACAACTATATGATGATTGACCGTGAGAGAATTGATTCATATTGCATTTGCGTGACTAGACTCCACTAGTTTCCTACTACAATGTGGAAAAGAGTGTATTCTAGTGAAACTATTTGACCAGTTTTTGTCCACATGACCATAAAGACATAGATCAAACATTCATGAAAATTTTACACTTCCTAGAGATATGGTTCACCATGTAACCTTTGTGTCCTCTTATACTAGAACTCATATAGCTCACTAACTAAGCCTGCACGAATCATCAACCCAAAATGATTGTGAAATTTTTTTCTAAATAGTATGGGGTGATACTATATTCCCTCATAGAGGAATATCCTTGTTAGATGGCCACTAAAATGAGGCATCCCCAATCATTTGATCATCATCACATTTTGAAATTAGTAACCTTGTTGACTGTATTCAAAGTAGAATCCAGAATATGGTCATGATGTACAATGACAATTCGATCATATATATATGGGGAGCTAACTCAAGAAGGATATTAAAGGGAATCAATGCATGAGGTATTGTTCTGTGCAACCAATGTCTCGGTATAGGGAGTTGACATGATGGTATGAGGGTCCTAGTGCATTGGTACGTCGACTGTTGCACCAGCACTAGGTTCCCTAGCATGAATGTAGAACTGAAGACTCTCCAACACTATTTCCCTATATTCCCAATCAATCCTCAAAATGGGTCCATCTCTACACTAAACCAAGGCTCAATCATATCTCATACAACATTGTAATTAACCGATGCATTGGGTCCCAACTAGATGGTGGAATGCTAGGACACCAAAACCATAAGATTTACTCTAATAGGCCAAGGGGTGGCAACATGTGTTGAGCAGTAATTTAAATTGGAGACTATCTCATAGTTTACCTATATGTACGTTCCTAATTATCTCAATGCAACAATACATTGGAATAATAAAAATATCTCTAACATATAGACTAAACCCGTCCATGAAATAACCTATAAGGAATACAAAAGAGTAAACAAGAATAATTTTTTTTAAAAGGATGAAATACACACTAAACCAAATATGAAGTCCCATTTGGACAACAACTCGAATAATTAAAATATAGGAGACCTCGACTCCTAATCACGAGAATCAATGACCATAAGTGGACTATGGACATAAGTGTCTCTATGCTCAACCAAAAACAACATCGACCTATCCTTCATCTACAAATGACATGACACATCACTACTACAAAACACCCAATATGAAATAATGAGAAAAGGGTTGATAACGGTACCCTTTATCAATGATGATAAAGGGTATCCATTATGAGTACTTTTTTAGCACTGATAATGGTGTTGTATGTGCGATGAGTCCCACATAAAAATATTGCCAGGAATGCCTCTTATTTTTATATCATCATATCGCATACACAAGCCAGAAGCAAATTGTGGGGATGGGCTCTCACATACACAACATTAATTTATTCAGGCCCTATATTGGTCCACACAGGCCTTGGTCCACCTTCATACCCACATTCGTGTCCTACATGACTCGACCTGGCTATGTAACAAAATACACAACCATTCTCAGTCCATGAAACAATTTTTTAGACAAACCAATAAATGATACATGAAGATAAAATAAAAAAAATCTAAATAATTCAACAATTAAAAAATAAAAAATGGTAAATTAATAAAATATATTTCTTATTATATAATTATTATTAATATATATATATATATATATATTGATATTTTAAATATTAATAAATAGTTTGTACTAAATATATATATATAATTGTTACAATGAAATAATTAAATAAATAAAAATTAAAAATGTGTGAAAAAAATTGTAAAAATTTTATTAGTTAAATAATTATTTATAAAAATGAATAATTTTAATATACATATATTTATATATTATAATATTAATAAAGTATATACTATCAATACTGATGTATAAAATGATTAAATTATAATTAATGAACAAAATAATTAAAAATATAAAAATTGTAATATTTAAATAAAAATATTAATTGAATTAACTGAAATATTATTAAAAATTTAATTATTGAAATAATTATTAATAAAAATTATTAATTTATTATATATTTATATATATATTTATTATGAATATTAATAAATAATATATATTAAATACAAATATAGAAAATGAATAAAATGTGATTGTCAGAAAACTAAATTTCTTGTTAATTTTTAATTATTTTTATAAAACATTACTCATTAATATATTTAATATAGAAATATATTCATATATATATGTAATATTTCAAAAATTATGATTTATATCATACAAAATAATTATTATTACATTAAATAAGTCATATATTTAGTAAAGAATAGTTTTTTAAAAATTAATATTAATTAAAAATATAGGCTAATTGTATAGAGTAATTTACATTTATTGAATGTTGTTTTATTTTTGAATATAACATATATCAAACATGGGATACATTGATTTCACATATATATAAATGTAATAAATTAATTTTTATAAATAACACAGACACACATGCATATATTTATGTAATTAATGAAATCTTTTATCGAAAAAAATACACTTAATATTTTTCTAATTTATAGAAATTTAAATATTCATTTTATAATTTAATTTTGTTACATTAAATAATTTATAAATTATGTTTTTAATAACTAAATTGTATTTATTGTAGTTATTACTATTATAGTTTTTTATTATTAATTAGTTATTTTTTTGTTTTTGTAATTTAATATTTATCTAAAATTTATATATGTATATTATATTTTTTATTTATTTTTATGAATTTATCTATCTTTATTTAATTATATAACCATGTTTTTTAAAAATTTATATTTAATTAATATAACAAATCAATTTTTTCTATATTTTTAAAGTGTAAACGTATTTCATTATTCCATTTCAGTCATTTCTAATATGCATGAATTTAAATTTTTATATACATTAATAATTTGTAGAATATTTTACAAAATAAATATTTGTAAATAAAAATATATATAAATGTATATTTAATATATTTATAAAAATAAATGTTTATAATTATAAAGAAATAACTATTTTTTCAATAGGTGTTTATATAATTATAAATAAATTATTATATAAATAAATTATTATTCAAATATAATAAATATATTAATCTAATGAATTTATTTAATATATATATATATTAAATTGGGGAAATCAAGAGGAAAAGGGTCTTCATGTCTGATGGTGTTGAAGATGGTGTCCTGGAACCACCTACTTTGTACTTTTCAATAATAAATACCTTATCACATCTTTATTGTTCTTCTACGTGAAAATTCATGTGATAATGTCCTAATGATAGTTGTTGCATTAAAGGGTCATAATAGATCCCTACTATGATGAGAACCTGGAAGTCCCATAACACAGTTTTTGAAGATATGTTATATGGATGAATGATGTTATTTATGGAACACAAATAATACAAGCCATTAAAGTTGAGGAATCATAAAACATTGAGTCATATTCTCATGGTTTCCGCCCTTGGTAATATCCAAGGCGATATTATGCGAACGAGACACACCAGTAGGAAATCAATATTTCTTATTGTCATTGGATATTCCTATCATCGGACGTGTTTATTGGTCCATAGACTATAAGACTATTATTAATGGCTATTATAACTAACCCACATAGATGTATTGATGAAAACTGTGATGACACACTGTTCGCAATAAGGTAGGATATGTTGGGTGCATCCCGAGTATTAATGCATTAATAGATATTGCGATAAAGGATTTGTCCCTTCTATTCCATAATGGAAGTAGATTTCCCAGGTCCATTGATGGTATTGTTATTGCATAAATAAATAGATGGCCATGGTAAATAATGGGAAAGTTCAATTCCAATTAGTCAAAGAGAATAATCGAGCACATGGATTGATGGCACTAGCATGAAACCAGCTTTTTCGAGATTCCGAGACAACAAGATTAGATTACACTGTAAGCATTCGTAGGAGGTGACATGTCATTGTAGTGTTAACTTCTTTCAATATGGGTGAATTGGCGTGTTTCTAGATTCTAACCTTGGACATTAGGCATGCTCTGCCTAATGCCCCTAAGAAAGTGGCCTAGATGGCCACACACTAAGTGTGTCCAAGTATCTCAGTTCAATATTAATTTAACAAGTTGAATAATGATTATTCCCAATTGCGGATTAATAATTATTCAATGATTCATGATCACATTTATTTTGAAACTAGTTATTCGAGTGAATATGTTGTCAGTAAAATAATATATATTTATTAGCAAGAAATACAGTAATATTTATTTAAGAAATAAATATTCATTATTCAAGGTCTAATAAATGTTGTGGAGGAAGTAAATAAAATAGAAAAACTAAAGGACATGTCATGTATTTTAGTATACACTCCAAGTAGTTTTCTGGGTATTTGTGAGAAATAATAATATTATTTATTAATTAACTAATATTAGGTGTAATTTGATGGTTTCATGACATGTAATAATAATATTCAACTATTATTATTAGACACGGGGTATTAATAATAATTAAATGAAATAAATAAATGATTTTGATTAATTAATTCATTTTATTATTCTAAGTAATTAAAAATACCAATAATATAATTCTCATTACCCTAGAAAGTTATTTGGGGTTGTGCACAACAAATATAGAGAAAGATCTCAAGAAAAAAGGTAAATCTTTTCTTCTAATAATGCTCTCAATCTACAGGATAGATCTACCTCCATCAGATGAAGGAGAGCGCTTTGCAAGCAGGTCACAAGGAAATCGAAGGTGGACATTACAAGTGAAGGGTCTTCAATGCTAGAATAAGGAGATACCTTTGGTGACGTCCAGAGATAGGTGGAGCACCTGCGTATCACCGCTAGAGGAATAATATTCTTGGAATCTATGTTGCAATGATGGATCACAACAGATTGTGACTAGAAACGTCAACGGAGAGATAATCCAATCAAGGTAATTCATTTCTTTTAATTAAATTAATTATAACCAACATTTTATTATCCTATTTATGGATCCAGGACTCATTTCCATTATTTCTTATATCATTCTATTATGAAGATCCAATGTTTTATTATCATGACGGATCTCAGATTGATTTCTCTTAACAGAAAAAATTAATTTTGGGAAACCCCACCAAAGCACTTATGTTGTGCCTAGAACCTATAGATAGCACACTCAAATTACCTCTATCTAGATGATGTTTTCATCAGGCTATCAAAATCAACAGATCAAAGTAGGGAATCTACTTCGGCTTTGGTTCTAGAGTCCCGATCTACATAGAACCAGGTGACTCTTATTTTTAGGCCTTCAAAATTAGCGGATCAGGGGGACTCACCCTCGGTTTCACATTTTGTGGCACTTTTGGAGTTCTTTTCTCCACAAGCAGCTTATAGACCATTGTAATATCTTAGGGACTCACCGAATGTCATTTTGTAAGAGGGTATAAAGGTATTAAAGTCACATTGGAGGGTGGATTCAGATTTTATCTCAATGTCCTCATCTTCACATTACCAAGTGGGTAGCGGTCCATCAACATATGATTAAATTGGTGCTTGTGGCATTTTACAAGAGTTCTGATTTGGGTAGTACCATGTCTCTAACGGGCCATCAATGTCAGATGGGAGGGAGGCTTTAAATATTATATAGAAGCTCCAATATGTGCAGAACCAAGTGGATTTTAGTGGGCCATTGAAGTCCATGGATGGAAATGTGATATTCCCTCATATTCATCTAGCGTATTGAATTTCCAAGCTTTTTGATCTTTAGAAAATTAGAAGACTAATCTTGATTTTTATAATGATAATGTGAAATCAAATCATCATTTTTATGATTCAAGGAGTGTGAAATCTTCTAGTGTCTTGAAAAATAGGACACTACCATTTGTTGAAGCAAATCAACAACTGATTGATGAATGTAATGATATTTAAAAGTACACTACTCTTTCAAGATTGACTTTCCAGGGTAATCATAATAAAATCGAAGATGTAAAGAAGAAGCATCTTCAAATCTAGGATTTTGGTGGATGGAGTATCACCTCGATCGGTAATGGGTTTTTTCATATCATTTTTCCATATCATGATATGAAATCTCATGCATAGGGTTTAGTGCTTGTCTCCCTAAATTCAAGAATTTTATGGAACTTAGATTTAGATCCCATCTTTAGTCCCTCTGTGATGATTAAATTTTTAACTCATACATGGATATGACTCCATGATCTACTATGGTTTCTATAGCATTCAAAGTTTGTGTGGGATATTGCCTCCACAATATAGGCTGTAATAAAACTTTATAGAGAAACAGAGATTGCCCTATTTGGAGATTTTTCAAGGGTTATAATGGATTTTGACTAATGTTTATCACTTACGGACTCAGTTATACTACTTTCTTCGGATAGACAGTTGGATCTCTAAATTGATTTTGAGAAAAAAAACTTCCTTTTGAAATATATGGGGGAATACAGGTAATTTGGACTATAAATGAAAAAAATCATGTTTCACCATTTAATATATTAATGGTCACTAAATGGTGAATTGAAAATATAATTTACCGTTAAATGAAAATATGAAGGATGGGAAAGGAATAAGAAGAGTGAATCTCATGATTTAGAATAATTCTAATCAAGCAGTGGCTGGTGGAGTTCAACTACTAGACTTGCCTCCAAAAGAAGGATTGTCTATTGAACATGGACCACAAAAAAAGTTGATCTTAATGAAGACATTTCCATATAAGGTGACACACAAGGCAGTTTTTAGATGGATGGATCAAACCTCTAGAAAGTTGCGCCTATATAGAGATCTAGTAAAAACCGTTTGTTTGACATTTTTATTGTGGATACTTTGTCTCATCATCAATTCGGAGGAGTGGTTTTGAGAACAGACAAGGAGAATCTCATCAGGATAACCATGATTTCAATACCATGGAGGTAGATGGTCTATATAATAAAAATGTAATGGTGAAAAGAGGGACATTTTTTTGAAAGCAGTCAAGTGGAAGTATATGATCAATGCATTAGGGAGGAGAAAATGGTCCCAAATTAATTCTGGTGGGATGAAATGGAAGGTGCATGGCAGCAGCCCATGTTTTGGAAACTGGGTCATTATCTGAACGTTTTTGGTTCAGGACTTAGTCTTGATGATTGGGATGCAGTGTGTGGGCATTTCCATTATGTGAGAAAACTCATTATGGTGTAGTAAAAGCTCAGGAAGATGTACACTATTCTTTTCAAAAAGGTCAATTCTCTGTTAGAGTGAAAATTTTCTAATGATATCTTTGATCATGATTGTGCAGATGGTTCTAATCCTCTTCAATTTGGATGAGGGATTGTCTCCTTGTTTAACCACTTCCTTTCTATGTTTCATTTACTTTTATAATAAATTTGTATGATGAGGCCTTCCTGCCTCTTGAACCATTTTGATATAATTATATATATATATATATATATATATAATTATATATATGTATCTAATGATATCAATATATAAATATTATTTTTCGAAAAGGTAGTAATATAATTATAAATAAGTAATTAAATATTTAAATCGTTATAAAATTATAATAAATAATGTTAAATATATTTTATATTTAATTTACATATATATTTGTTATATATATAATGATATAAATATATTTATAATTATAAATTTAATATAAATAAATTTAAATAATGAATATATTTATTATATTTATATTATATTTATATTAGAAATATTTATATATAAAAATAAATATAACGATATAAATATATGTAAAATTATAAATAGATAATGATAAATATAATGAAAAAAAATATTTACAAATTTACATTTAGAATAATTATAAAATTATATATTAATAAGTACAAAAATTTAAATGTAATTTTTTTATTAATTTTATATAATTATATAAAATTATTTATATAATTATATAATTAAAAAAAAATATATTTAAATAATGTTTATATTTAATTTTGTTTAATTATGGTTATATTATATATATATATATATATATGTAATTATATAATCATATAAATACATTTAATATTATATACAAGTACTAAAAAATTTATTTACAAATATATTAACTTATAATTATAATTACAAATTCCTTATCATCGCTAAAGTTTTAACACTGATTAAGAAAACGTTTATCAGCGTTATAACTTTAGCGCTAAAAAAAGATGGCTTTTATCAGCGCTTGTTTAGTGTTGATAATGATATATCATTATCGGTTCTTAAAAATAATTTTTAAAGATATCTTTTTTCAGTGTTAATTATTTAAGTGCTGCTAAAAGGCATCTTTATTAGTGGTTTTTGTACAGGAAGATAACCCCCCCCCCCCCCCCCGATCGTTTTAACAGAATCCTAACTGAACCGATATCTAGCGGGCCTCTGATGCTCTCAAGAGAGTCCACTACTTCTATCTCTTCCTATCGAACATCTCATGGAAGAATCAAACCTCAAATTTAATAAATGTTATTTTTTCTCATCCCCCATCATTTCAAGCTTGTTTGGGTTCTTCATTGTACATTTGTGTGACATTTTAAGGCTTAGTGCTCTTGTGGGTTCAATATTTAGGATATCTACTCCTTGTTGGAGTATTATTAATTTCAAATTTGTGGATGATCAAAACCTCACCCATCTAATTCAATATGCCCTTGAAATTGGGTTAGGTTCCATCCTTAAGAATATTAGGCCTTGAATCATGCCAACCTCTTTATTTTTAGTCCATGTTTAGCGAGTCGTGGAATCATTACATAATCTTATGTGATTGAAAAATATAAATTTACTTTATTTAAATTATGGGATTATCATGCCAATTGATTCATAGGGTAAACAATATGAATTAATGTAAGAAATATATAAATTTGATGATAAGGATAAAAATCCCATGTTGAAGGGGTATAATAAGAAATGGTGTGTGGTTCGAGGGAAGAAGTAGGTGGATCATGATTGTTCAGTTCAACTATATGGTAATAAGGACAACCATCTTACCTAGATTATATTTTTCAAATGTCGAGGCCTATTAAAGAGACATATATGGATTTTTCATGAAGTCCACTAGTCTGTCCAGTGGTCTTTCCATTGTCCCAAGTCATCCTGGATATTTTAATATGGAGTTGCCCTCTGTTTTTATATATTTTAAGATAGTACAAAAAAATGGTTCCACCCTTCGATTCTTTTGTAGAGTCAGATAATAAGTTATGTGTTCCTTCCCATGTTTAGGTTGATGACCATATTCAAGTTCGTCGGGCTGATAGCATGCAGGAAGATATATTACATGATGACTCAAATAATAATTATCTACTTGACATGATTAGAGAAACATAATTGAAAGAAAATTATAAGGGGAACATTTCACATCCCACACTGTTGAAGTTATGTGTAAAGGATAGAAAAGACAATTTCAGGACGGAATTGAAAAATTCCATGTTCTATACTAAAAAGACAGTGGTTACCTCTGAACTAGAGCCTTAACCCTTTCCATGTTTTCATCTACTCTAGGTGACCCTGTGAGATGTGTATGATTATATTCTCCCCCTATAGGGGATAAGAATGTGAGTTTTTAGGCTTCTATGGGTGCCGAATCATTCTATCCAGAGCCTTCACCCCCTAGTGACATTTCAATTCTCCCACTGAGTTGTGGAAGTGGGGATTCTCCTTCTATAGGACCAATGAAAGTGATATTTAAATAATCTTCTCCTATAATAAGGGTCATAAGGTCCAATGTGGAGGGTATCATTGAAGGAATGATGTCCCGTGAACAATGGAACATGGAATAAAATATTTTAGAGGCAATAGACTTACCATATACAAATTAATTCATTGTCATAAATTCTAGGAATGATTAAATTTGAGTTCATTATTAGGTTATAAAAACAAAATTCGATTGTAATGTTGGAATCAATTAATATCCATAATTTGGCTGCAAATAGTATTGACGGCCATGGTAGGAATATTTATATAAAGAATAGAAGCATAAAGGATGGTTTCTCATTGTTCAGAATATACACTAACTAAATGTTTTTCTTTATTTGGGGAATATGGAGGTTGTAATTGAGAACCTCCAAGTAGACCTTAGTGGGGATGCCTTGCCTTGTTATATTGAAATCATTTGATATTTTTTAGATATGTGTCTCTCATAAATGAGAGATTTCCCTGGGTTGATCTCACATGACCAAAAATGATTGATATTGATCCAGATTGTCAATATTGTTTTCGAGGAAGGGTTCTGAATGGTGTACATGATATTGAATCTCTTATATTGGGCATGTATTGTCTCAACAATACTCTATAAATATTTTTTATTTTTATTCTCACAAATATCCTTATTTTTTTTCTAATGATATTATTTTATGTTTATTTTAGGAAGTTTATATTACTTATAATTATTATTTTGGAATCATATTAAAGTATTTATTCATGAGAAATATTGGTTAAAGGTTTCATAATGCTCTTATGCAGATTCTAAAACCTTTGTTCATGGTTTTTCATTTTCTAGAATCACTATTTTTCCCTACGCAGAAGAACTTAGCATACATATCATACCATACATTTGAAATAATTCTTCTAATAAAAGATCAACACCTATAGTTTAATAACCTTACATTGGAAGAATAATATGGTTAAAGAACATTATGTATGAATGAAACCTCACATTTTTCAAAGAGAAAAAAGTATGATTAATGAACCCTATGTGAGAATGGAACCCTATGTTCGAGATGAAAACATATGGATCATCAAACATACATTTGTGATCAACCTTACATTTTAGAACTTATGTTTGGATAATGAATTCTAAATAGTTTAACCCTATGTTTGGTGTTTTTTCATTTTTTAAAGGAACCTTACATTTTACTTTTCGACACCATAGATTTGAATTTAAAACATTGTTTGTGTTTTCTATAACAATGTTTTCATAATATGAGGGTGATTTAAATATCATTTCTGACTAATTCAAATCATTTCATAAATGATTTAAAGATTTGTTTACAACATATATTTTCTTTCCAATTACTATGTAATGTTACAATTACTCTAAGCTATATTTTTGAATTTTAATTCTCTAGATTTATCAGGCATGTTTTGCAGATCTGAAATCTTTATTTAAGATATATCGTTATGCATATCTTTCTGCATTGGATGTTTTAAATTATATCTATCTCTTTGTTGTTTTGATAAATTTTATTCTTTTAGTATTATTTTAAATATTAATATACAGTGCTATGGTGAATAATCATCTCATAAATGAGGACTACATCTGGTAGATATATATGTTCAATCCTGGAAGCGTGATGCTCTATTTTGGTTGTTGTCTTTAAAATCAAATATCTATTGTGCAACCAATCTCTTCAGACATATTTAAAAGATTACTATTATTTGGAATTTGAAGATCCATCATCATTTAGTTGTGTGCTGATGAAATTTTAATGTTTAAAATTTGTTATCAAATCAATCTCTATTGATTCATTTGAGTATTGGTTGCACAGTTTCTCTCATGGTGGACTGTCATCTTCATGTTCTATGTTGTGGATGTTTTGGTTCCCTATAAAAGAACCAGAAATATTTGTTTTTAGCCTTGTTTGGAAGGGTGACAATTTCCTACCCTCAGTTGTGAATCGGTCTAATGAGAAGAGGATCTGACTAGTGAAATTCACCAAGAATGTAGAGAGGGTGTTTGTTGGAGTATACTAGGGGATCTTCATGCCCCAAACCATTATAAATTATTGTTCTCTGTTTTCATTTTTTCCCGCTTCACGAACTCTTAAACCGAAATGCCGAAAACTCTATCTTGTCATTATTTTATGCTACATAATTGTGAAAATTTTAAAAGGACACACTTCACCCCATATTGTGTCTTTATCATTGAATTTCTGACCTACCATTTTGTTTCAGATGTTCGGGTCAACAGATATTCTATGGTTCTAACAAATGAGAGACAATAATTCAGATGAAGGTCAATATAGAATCTCAATGAAGTAATGTCAATGTTTTGTGCTCTATATTAAAATGGTGAGAACTATGTATGATAGAAATAATGTAGAATAATCTATGTGCAAAATCTTGGGTTTAATGTATACTCCCATATCGTTACTCCATGTGAAATTCTTAAAAAACATAATGCCTAGACTGATACTATATAGGCTGACTGTGACATGAATTCTAAAGCTATGAACACTATCATATGAGGACTTAGACCCAAAGAATTCAACTGTGCCTCAAAATTCCCTACAAGTTATAAAATTTGATAGGCAATTGCATTTTCTTATGAAGGTTTGTAAAATATACGATAGATTATGTATGCAACAATGAAATTAAAATTTGATACATTCAGAATCTTTGATGCAGAAACTATTACACAAATGAATAAAAGGAAACAGAAACTATGAAAATATTATAGACTTAGGTTAACCTATTAAACAAGATTAGAACGGGTTGAAAGTGCTGAAAGTACTACCTAATCAATGGAATGGAATTTCAACATCAATTCATCAATCAATACCTATCAAATTCCAACAATGAGAGAATTTATTAGAACTCTAATGATGTATTACGATTAAATTCAAAATAAATTTTAAAATAAAAAATTCCTAGTGAAAAATAGTACCACTACTTTAATGGTTACATATCAAAATTAGAGTAGAAAAATAAAACAAGAAGTTAGAGATAAAAGAAATATAAACTCATCAAATTCTAAAAAAGAGCTGGATCAATTAGCCAGAAAGTTTAGCAAGTTTTATTAGAAAAATAAAGGATTTAGAAATTCCTTAAAAAAGATGATAAAGAGTTAATGGAAGTTAGATACTATGAATACAAAAAATTGGGTCATATATGTCCTGACTATCAATAATTAAAAAGTGAAAAGAGAATGAGAGAAAAGAAGTTTTGAATAAATACTAACTATTGAAACAAAGGAAAAAGACTGAATGGCCCTAAGGCCTCAATTTTTATTTGTTTTGATAATCCTCATTTTAAGGAAAAAGGAGGAAACCTCACATGACTTCACAGAAATGGATACATAAACATAAACTAGTACCAAAACAAGACTACTAGAAATATCCATCCCCAACATCAAAATCATCATGGAATGCCACCACCAATGCATTACTACTCAGAAAACTATAGCGTGAAAAAATACATGGGCTTGGTACTGAAGGCTGGGCCACACCCTCTCAATAATCCAAATACGAATAGCCATGCCTAGTGAAAGATACCTGCTATGAGTCCTCATCTGAAGCATTTCATTTTAGAAAGTCTCGACCAAGCCATCATCAAAAATTACCAACCATCAAATTCAAAAATGATTCAACTATCCCAACTGTTCTGTCCTTACTCTAAACAAAACTAGAGAACCAAAGAACCTATAATTCCAAGATGTGGATGCACCACCTGCAGTTCTCATTCTCATCATAAAAAAAAAGCAATAACAAATAACAATCCAATTTCGTCATCCATACATTGAATCCAAATGCAACCTGACCAAAGAAAACCTTGAGGAAAAATCTACACAGCACACCGCAACCCCACAATGCCTTGATTGGGAATGCCAGATCCATGAACCGTCCTTGTTAATGACAAAATCATCACCACAATGCCAAATTGGCAAACAAAAGCTATTGAACCCTCTATTATAGGACACCGAGATCAACAAAAATCCCTGATTCCCCCACACCAAAATCAAAACCAGAGTTTCGGATCCATGAAACCACCAATTAGTCCACAGATCAAGACCACGATCCTAAAGAATTCTTCACTACTTGAACATCACTTGAATATGCTGTGCAACACCGCTAGAAAAATGAACACCACCATGCAAAAAACCCAACTCCAACAACAATTAGCGTCGAGTCGAACCAAAACAGTATCCAAATCAACCTTAAGAGAAGATGCAACCCCAGATCTGGGCACAAAGCAGACTAAAACAAAAATCAGAACAAAAAAAGGGAGAATCAAAAACCATAAGCATCGTGCCTGTAGAAAAAAACCATCACGATCCAAACCCAAACACCGTCGCCGCCATCCATGTCACCCGCGAAGACCCTGATAACTGCCAATGCACATCCAGAGACGAAGTAGCACCCTCAAGCTACGGTAGCAAGATCTCTACTGTTGGACCAACAACATGCCACCATGGATGCCCTATCAAACAAAAAGGATTTGAGCAAGAAGTAGTCAAGCAGCAATGTAAAACTTCGATATTGCTGAGTACATGAAGTCACATGACACCACCTAGACAAGAATACATTGTAACGAGCTATCTGAGAACGAGGAGAGGAGTGGTGTCGAGCTAGACCAATGGAAGGAGGTAGCAACAATGAGGGGAAACCCTTAAATTTTAGCGCCCTTTATGGGATCATCTGCTCCCTTTACCGACAAACAATGATTAATGGTGCAAAGGAAAAGAATATATGAAGGCTACATCCAGTATTTCAAAAGACTCAAAATGCTCATCAATCTCTAATTCAGATAATGAAGAATCAAATCTGAAAGCTAATATGTACTCTATGGATAAACAAGAGAACATGCAACCCTGCTATTTATGTGATTCTTATTCTTGTTACTTAAATGATAAAATGACCACGTACTGTACTATACTAGAAGAAAGACATGACTCCCTATTAAATTAATATAATACAACAAGGAATATTCTCAATGAAATTCTAGTAGAAAAGGATACTTCACATAAACAACATCAAGTGTTAGTTGATAAATTTATCTTATCTACTATAAACATTACATATCCTGAAAAAAAGATTAAAAAATTCTAAGATAATGTAGAAACTTATAAAAGTTCTGATATTTAATTTACAATAGGAGAAAATTATCTAAATGAAAATCTCATTAAAAATGTCATTATAAAGAAAATAATTTTTATCATAAGTATAGGTGAAAAATCTAGACTATATAATAATTATTTTGTTCCAAATTCAAAATCTATTATTAATCAATATTTTAGAACAGAAGAACATACAACAAAAAATTATTATTTCAGAAATCCCCAAATAAGTGGGATTAAAAGTTATTTTATTTCATAATGTTTATCTTGATTAAATGACATAAATCATGAAAAATAAAAGTAGATTTGGATTTATAAATCCTTATTAGTTAACACTGCTAGACCTCAAAATATAGGGGTACCAAAACAAATTTTTGTTTAAATTGTCTTTGTAGGTAACAGGTCACATAAAAGGAAATCTATATGGTATATCTATAGTGGTTTGTCTAGAAACAATTGTGGAAATCCGTCAAACTTTAATACATTGACAAATATTGATAGAGGTCTACTCAAATTTGGTGAAAATGATAAAGGGAAGATAATAGGAATTGCAATAGTTGGATATCCAAATTATGTCTCAATAAAAAGTACTATATGTACAAGGATTGAAAAATAACTTCATAAGTATCTCTAAACTCTATGATGATGGATACTGGGTTGATTTTCCTAACAATTCATGTTCTGTATTGGATGATCATTTTCTTAAATTTAGACCACCTAGGACAGATAATGTCTACACCTTGGACTTAAATTTATTGTGTAAATAGAAAGTGATTTATTTAACTGCTAAAATAAATGAATATTGGATTTGCATATAAGTCTTCTTCAATGAAATATTTATTCATTACATAAATTATCTACAAAAAAATTAGTTTCAGATTTACCTAGTCTCAAGTTTGACAGTGAATAATTTTTTGATGCATGAAAGATTGGCAAGAAACACAAATCTTCCTTCAAATCTATTAACAAAATGGTTATATTGAAGTCATTAGTACTTATTCACGTGGATTTTTTTGAACCTTATAGAGTATAAATATTGGATGAAAAAATATAATTTTATGTTTTAGTTGATGATTATTCTAGATCCACCAATGTATTTTGTCTAAAACAAAAAATTGAATATTGTACATGAAATTGAAAGTTATTGAAAAAATATTCAAAATGGAATAGGTTTTAAGATATTTTCATCATGAAGTGATCATGGTGGAGAGTTTTATAATCAGGATATAAATTCCATTTGATCAAATATGGGAACTAAACACACCTTCAATAGACCTAGGACACATCAATAATATGGAATGGTTGTGAGAAGAAACAAGACTATTCAATAAATGGTTAGAACTATTCAAAATGAATAAAATATTCCAACCTATCATTGGGTAGAATATGTTAGCAAAACCATTAATATAAAAAATAGATTTTTAATTATGCCTATTTTCAAAAATACATATTATGAACATGGGAATAACATAAATCCTAAGTTAAGGAACATTAATGTTTTTGGATTCAATTTTTATATTCTAAACACCAAGAATAATCTATGTATGTTTGATCCAAAATCGGATGATGGAATATTCTAAAGATATTCTAAAACCTCTAAAGATTATAGAGTATTTAATAAAATTTCAAGGATTTTTAATAAATCATTTCATGTGATGTATGATAAAACTGAATCTTATAATAAATAGAATGATAAAACTGATGAATCTGATGACTCTTCTAACAACATGAGACTTGAAAACCTAAAAAATTATTTTGAAAATAAAATTCAGTCCACTTCAGAAGAACATGATACTAATGAACCTAAAAGTGTTCTGCATAGAATGTTTAGAACCCTAATGAATAAACCTTTATAATCTGTAATAGAAGACTGATAAGTAAAAATAAATACAATAATAAATACAGGAAACCTAGTTGAATTATCTTTCTTTATACCACAACTTAAACCTAAATCTTTTAAAGAAGTCCTAGAATAATAAATTTGATGTTATAAATGAACGAATAATTGAACACCATAAAAAGAAATATTTTTTTCGAATTAGTTGAAAGACCATCAAATTATCCAGTTATAGGAACAAAATGGGTCATTAGAAATAAACAAGATGGTCAGATGAGTATAACGAAAAATAATGCTAGATTAGTAGCTAAAAGATATAATCTAGAAGAAGTTATAGATTATGATGAAACCTTTGATCCCATAGCTAGATTATAAGCCAATATAATCTTTTTAGCTCATACATATCATATAAATTTTAAATTAAATTAGATGGATGTAAAATATTCCATTTTAAATGGTTATTTAATGGAAGAAGTTTATGTTGAACATCCTCCTGGTTTTGAAAATTCTCAAAACCTAGATTTTGTTTTTAAATGTACTAAACCTCTCTATGGACTTAAGAAAGCACCCAAATCATTGTATGAAAGATTATGTTCTTTCCTATTGGATTTTTTTAATATCGGTTTGTCATATCCAACCATTTTGGAAAAAATATTTCATTCTAATTTATTATTAGTTCAAATATATATTTATTATGTTATTTTTGGATAAAAAAATAAAATACATTGTAATGATTTTTCAAAAATAATGAAAAAAATTGAGATGAACATGATAGGGGAATTAAAATTCATTTTAGGACATCATATTCATAAAAAGGATTATGGAAATGAATTAAACCTAAGAAAATATTTTACTGATTTATTGAATAAATATGTCTTGATAACAGCAATACATATTCAACTCCCATGTGTACTAATATAAAAATTTATTTGCATGAAGCTGGAAAACAAGTGGAAAATAAGTTTTATAGATGTATGATTGGTAGTTTGTTATATCTTCCTTCTAGCAGACCTGATATTAGGTTTTCAGTATATTTATGTACAATATTTCAAACATATCCTTATGAATCAGATCTTATTACTGTCAAAATGATTTTTAGATATTTTAAAGGAGCTGTTTTCAATATATTCTTTATCCAAAAACTTCTTATTTTAATTTATTATCTTATTTAGAAGTAGATTTGAGTTATTGTAGATTAGATAGAAAACTAACCTTAGGAACCTATCACTTCTTAGAAAAATGGTTAGGGTCATGGTATAGTTAGAAGAAACACTCCATTGCACTATTAAGAGCCAAAAAGTGTATGTGTTTATAGGAAGTTATTGTGTGCAAGTATAGTGGATGAAAAACAAACAGATAGACTTTGGTCATAACTTTAATGGTTTACATATCTTATGGGATAATACAAGTGCTACAAATAATTCTAAAAATCTAATAAGTTATTCTAGAACTAAACATATTGATATTAGATTTCATTTTCTAAAAGATCACGTTCTTAATAAGGATATATATTTGTAATTGGTTAACACTAAATATCAATTAGATCATATTTTCACTAAACCACTTCCCATTGTACGTTTTCATTTTTTTAAGGGGGGGTAGGTTTTTTTAATTTTTAAATATATTAAATTTAATTAAATTATTTCACTTTATTTTTATCTTATGATTTTTACTATAAATCTAATTTCTTTTTCATGTTTTTATCATACAATATTTTTGTCATTTTATTTAATCTTAAATGTGTTTACATCGAATAATAATTTATTTTTTTACATTATGACTTAGGAAACGAGTATATGATTTACCTGTTAGAAAACCTTCATCATCCATATTGTCTCTTCTTTTACCAAAACTATTTCGTCTAACCTGAAACCCAAATTTTTCCTTCCAAAACCTCAAAGATGAAAATCTTCGACATTCATTTTTATAGAAATGATGAAAAATAAGTGAGTTGAAGGAGTAGAAAAACGTTATCTGATGAGATAGTGTGTTATACGCAAAATAATACTTCAAAGAAAAAGATGTTTATTTTTATTGGTTATATCAGATAAATATGCTCCTCAAATATGTAATGGAATTTCTAGGGCTGTAGACTTCTTTCAATGACATAAATTTTGAATTTCTTTACAAGATGGAACTCAACTATTTTTATAAGATTGTATAGTTCATTTTTTGTTTTTCTGAGGATATGATGCCAACATTTATTGAAGGTAAGGATTTTTCGATTTCTTCGACTCATGTTTCACAAATATTATACTTCCAACCGGAATGAGTTTATCAATTCAATATTCGATTGATTGGAGACAAGAAGAAACCTTTCAAATACATTATGTCTCTTCTGTTTAACTATACACACATTTAGAAAATGTTTTTTAAGGATCATAAGGTTGATCATAAGATCTTGGTTAAGTTCATTCATACTGGTATTTATTTAATGATGTCAGAGATAGAGAATATTTTGTAACCTGATATATACATCATGTTTTTATTTTTATGTGACATTAAGAAGAATAATCTGTGAGATATGTTTCGATACGTTCGTTACTACTATAAAATAGATGAATGGATGAATTTATATCCTTAAGGATTGATAATCTCTAGAATGTAGTAGAAGGATAATTTGATTCGATTATTATATTTATGGTTGGATTGTCATCATAACAATGTTTTAAATGCAGGAACTCGATATAATGTTGTACTTTTCGGGATTACGGTGAATGGAATGTATTTACCCAATGGGGTTGAAGAAGAATTGATCTTAAGAAATTTTTCTCAAGGGGAGAAATGAGATGTTTGAAAAAGAGGTGTTGTAGAATATAGAACTGATGTAGTTTTTTAACCATCGAAGAGAAGAAACATGTTTAATACTGAAGTAGTGGATGCTGAGGAAGAAAAAAGTCAAGAGGTAAATTTTATGAAACAAAGAAACAGAGATGTTCAGCAGGTTGAAGATTATGTGTTGGATTTTGGAGAAGAAACCTGTTTAGTTCATTTAGGAGAACCAATTCAAAAAGAATAAATACTAGTGGATAGTCCAGCTAAATAGATTCTTATGGCACCTCTAATCAGTGATCAAGTACAAGTGAATATTCAAGGAGAAAATGTTCCAAATGATTAATCTCAAGAAGAAAATTTTGGATTAAAATCAGTAACTAATGTTACAGATGTGATTGTGAATAAAATTTAAATAAACTAGGTAATGTTTCTAGAGATCAAACTGATGTACATCACTATCAGTCCCTTTTATCTAAAAATTATGTGGAGATATGAGTGTAGAATCATTTTCTTAATATTTTTTAACAAAAAATGAATGTAGAAGAAGGTACATCTAATTCATTATCTCATCAAGTAGAAGAAGTTGTGATTTAGTTTAATAAGTATGAGGAAGAGAATGCGACTCTATGTAAGGAGCATGAAAATGCAATGAAAATAATTCATGAACTTAATGGGAATACTTTTTCTGGAAGGTATTTTGATGCCTTCAAGAGAGAAAATTTAAATGAGATTGGGATGATCAGATCTCAAGCTGTTTCGATGAAAAATAATGCATATTTGAAGTGGTACTTGGGAAGTCGGTTTCATTTGGTGAAAATTTCAGGGAATCAGACCTGTACATATACTTCTTCTCCTGTAACTAGTTCATATTTGATTAGAATATTTTTGGCCACTACATCAGTTATCGATAAAACTAATGCTCTTATTTAGGAACTTCAATGAAAATGTGCTCCTCTTTCAGTTTTATTAGACAATCAGAAATTCTTTGTTGATCAATTAACTCAAGGAGAACTTAGTATCAGATTGCTGGATAATAAGTTTACAGAAAATATGGAACAATTTATGAAGTAAGAGGAGATATAACATGAATTTTTGAATGTAAATGTTGTGGAGCATTTTCAGGTTAATAATAATTCTAGACTTCTGATAATGAAGTTGGGTGATAGTTTGATGATGAAATTGTGGTTGTAGATTGTAGAGTTGAAGGATTTGTTTGAATCTTCCCAAAATCCTTAATTGAGCCAACTTCTACCCAATTCTTTTATACTCAAACCATTATTTTATCCTCATTCTGACGGTGACTATCCTGTTTCTTAGTAGTATCCTCAGTTTATTTTTTTCATTTTCGAATCTATAAACTTGAATTCAGTACTATTTTCTATACATTATTTTTATATGCTTTTATATATTTTTTCTAATAGCCAAAAATACATTCTTCAATATATTTGTTACTTAATTATACAATTCACTTATTAATATTTCCAATATTAAATATGTTTTTAATTAATTTTTTTCCTTTACTTCTGATCCCACAAAAAGGCGGAGAAATTTGGATAATCACAATATTTCAACATTTCCTTTAAAATTTGTAAATTTTTAAATTTTGAAATATTAGGGGAGAAATTTTGATAAATAGAAAATTTATTTCTTTCCAAATAATTATTTCAAATATAATTTATTTTACTCAATGTTTACTAAATTATAATTATGATGCTAAATTTATAGTTTTAAATTATGGGTTTTGTGATCATTAAAATGGGGGAGATTTTTTTCCATGTAGTTTCTCAACAATAGTCTATAAATATTAATGATTTTGATGCTAAAAAATAACCTTGTTTGTTTTACTAATGATATTATTTTATATGTATTTATGGAAGTTCATATTCTTTATAATTATTATTTTTCAATAATATTCATATATATATTTATGAGAAATATTCATTAAGGTGTTCGGAAAGCTCTTATGTGTATTCAAGAAACATTGTTCATAGTTTTTCATTTTCTGGAATCATTGATTGTTCACTACACTAATGAACATAATGTAATGATCATACCCTATGGTTGTATTAAATATTATTATAATAGATTAACATGTATGTTTTATCAACCTTACATGGGATGAAATATATGGTTAAATAAAATTACATTTGAATGAAACCCTATGTTTGTTAAAGAGAAAAAGAATGGTTAAAAAACCCTATGCTAGTTTGGAACCCTACATTTGAGAATAAAATGTATGGACCATCAACCGTAATTTTGAGTTTAACCTATGGTTTTGAACCTTAAGTATATAGAATTAATTCTATGTTGTTTAACCCTATATTTGATGTTTTTTTCTTTTTGTGAAGAATCCTTAAGTTTGACTTTTCAACACCGGAGATTTTAATTTTCGAATTTCTTGGAGTTTTATATTATAGTATTTGTAGAATATCATGGTGATTTAAAGATCAATTAAAACTGATTCAATTAACATAATAAATGATTTAATGAATTTTTTAAAGTGGAGATTTTATTTGTTATTGTTAATGGAAGTTACAATTACACAGAGCTATATTTTTTAAATTGAATTATAATAATTTTTCTAGTGTAATTTGGGGATCTGAAATCTTGCTACAATATATATCATTATATATATCATTCTATGTAGGATGTTTTAAATGAAATATATCTATATCTCAATTGTGTTGATATCATTTTCACTTTGACGTATCTTGTGAAGATTAATCTATATTGCTACAGCGATCAAACATCTCAGAAATGGGGACAACATTTTGGTGATATACATGTTCAATCAGGTAAGGGCGATGCTCTATTTTCTATTTCTGTTCTTAAAATCACATTTCTCTGGTGAAATTGGATATCTTTAGAAATATTTCAAATATTATTAATCTTCTGAAATTTAGGATCAATCTTCTATCAGCTGTGTTTTGTTGCCATTGTAATATTTAAACTATTTCAACAAATCAATCTCTATTGACTCTTTTGAGTACCAACTACTTATTTTTAGTCACAGTGGAGTGTCAGCTTCTCATGAAATGATTTGGATGTTTTGGTTCCTTTTAAAATAACCACAAGGATTTTTTTTCTTTGTTTTAAGGTTGAAAACTGCATGGAATCAGTTTTGGATCAGTCATGTGAGAAGAGGACCTGACTAGTGAAATTCACCTAGCCCACAGAGAGGGTGATTATTGGAATTGACTAGGGGGTCTTCATTCCTTGAACCACTATAAATGGATTTGATTTGTTTTTTGTTTTTAGGATTTACATACTCTTACATAGAAACACAACAATCTATATCGTTTCTTTCTTCTACGCTACATAATTGTTAACAATTTAAAAGGACACAATTTACTGTTTCTTGTGTCTTCATCATAGACTTTATTATCTAACATCACAGTGAGAAGGACAACACTCTAAAAATGGATGATATGGGTGACACTGAGATTTCTCAAACACAATGGAAGATATTTATGTATCTAATAGGCTGGGAAATTTATTACCATACCTTCCCATCATCTATTTTCATGCTCGTATTCTTTTAATAAAATTTTCAGGCCATTGGTTCAGTCTATGATCTTTCAATTCCCGGGTATGTGATTTTGTGTGATAAATGGTTGTTTTTGTTGTTTTCATATTGCTATGAATTTCCTTACTCCTATGAAATTTTATTTTCTACTTTGATTAATGGATATGATTTCCCTATATAAAACATTAAATATTTAAAAATTGTAATTAAGTTACTATGAAAAAAAATATAGAAAATATTTTTATGATGTCATAGAATAAATTGCACTCAAATGATGATTTAATATTGATTATTTATTGTGTTTTTTTTTCAATTTTTATATGATTGTCTACAATTGTAATGTTTCTATAATCATTATTTGTATGGGTGTAGTTCGAAATTATTGTTGCTGGAATTGGCGCTTGGATTATTCAATGTTTTATCACATATTTTTATAAGAAATATATTTATTCTGTGAGAAATAGTTAGTTTTATATAGAAACATAAATGGTAAAAAATGTTCTATTTTTATTAAAAAAGAAATGTTTTTCGTCTTCTTAAATTCAATGGGTGAAATATTTTTGGTCTTTTTTTTATATATTTGATTAAATGGTAGAAGAGTTTCCTTTAGGGATTTTTAATATTTTAAAAGGGTTTACTCTCCATTGTGATTTTGTAAATTATTTTTCATTATTGTTAGTGTGTGATTTGTTTTTGGATTTTGGATACATACAAATCCTATAGATTTTCTATAATTAATTTTACTCTCTATTTGTCAATAATTTTTGGTATTTACCATTCTTGATATTTTATATGATGATCTTTACTTGTTTTAATTGAATGAAACATCATATGGTTTTAAAATTTATTTTTAAAATAAAATTTCATTATAAAATGGTGTTAAATAAAATGTTAATTAAAATGGTTATTCCTAATAAATGTTCCAAATGATCATTTGGTCTATTAAAATGATATTTGTGAATTATATCATTTTAAAAATGTACTAAAAAATAGAATTATAAAAAAATTCATGTTATATTTATATTTTTAGTTGTTAGGTTTATATCTAAATCTTTTATTAACATGAATAATGATTTAGAAAAATATTACTTTTTTCTATAATGATTATATAAATTCATTGTTTAATAATTTATATTATGTTGTGAAATATTTTAAAGAACTATTTTATGTTGTTTATTGCTTCATTAAAATTATAAATTCGCTTTTTAAAGCAAGGAAATAGAATTATAATTGAATAAATTCTCCTTTGGGAATATTAGACTAATTATTATTTTCATATATACCTAAATTAGTATCTTATGAGATATTTTAATAAGTTGTGAAGTGTTTATAAATTAAATGTTGGGATCAATTTCTTACATGTATTGTTTAATTCATAGTAAAAAGTTTTTATTAGTTTTAAAGTTGAATATTTCTTTGCTTCCATAGTTTCAAGGGTCTTATCAATCTGATTACATGGACCTCCTAGCTGTATAGGGAAACAATTCGGCCTACTATCATGTAAGGTGTTGACTAGAAATGATAAGTATATTGGTATTTTCCAGTGTATGGTTGGAAATCACCTCGATGTTCCATGTATCCGTCGTGTTGCCATATTTCGCTCAATATCTCTAGCCTCGGGTAATTTTTGGTTCACTCTCTCCCTCCCATTCATGTTCATTGTCAATATTATATTGATTATTATTAAATTAACAGATTATGCATTATTATGTTTTTTGTAATTATATATTTGAATTCAAATTAAAATAATTCTAAATGAAATAGAATATTCATGTTATATATATATAATATTATTATTTTTATCATAGGATCCATGTACACAATTTTAATATTATTTTTATATATTGAGTATCATTATGAATAATTTTAGTGTCCTTCCAAAATTATTTGTTTCAAAATGTGTATTTATGGAAAGTGTTTTTGGTGATTTTATAGAAATTGAATTGTGGTTTTGGATATTATAGGATATATGAAATATAACTAAGAATGATAAGTCTATTATTTTCAAAACATGGGTTATTTAGTGGGATATGGTACAAATTTATTTTTTGGTATTCCTATACCACCTGATTTATAATAATAAATTTTATAATTATACAAGAAATAATGATTTGAAAAGAATTTATTTATGATGTAATGTGAATCAGAACGAGGAAAATTAAAATAAATAAGAGAAGAAACATTTATAATTGAAATTCATTCCTTTCATTGGTAAGATTTCATAATTAAATAATTATGGATCAAGGGTTGAATTATACTTATGAGTGTTCAGATGTCCCATAGGACTTCAATTACTTGCTACTTTTTCTGGATGTTTAAATCAATCATTCATGAAATTTGTGCAATGATATGTGATAGTGACATGAAATTCACCACTACATTAAATGTCCACTTAGACAATCTATAAGTCCTCAGCCTTAAACATTACTTAATCTTGAGTCATTACAAGATTACACCTTGATGATCTTTTCAGGATTAGAGTTTTAGAGAATTAGATCATAAAACAGGCATTACATTCCACATTTAAACAAAGTTGTTACATAAAAGATTGTATTCATTTTTCCCATCAATGGAAACATATTTAAAATAAAACATGGATTCTTTCTTGACACTTCCTTGACACTATCATCATATCATGTACCTTTCCCTTGACCTGTGAAAAACATTTCAAAAACATGGGATGAGCATACAAAGCTCAGTGAGGGATATAAAAATATGGAAAGTAAACATGGGTACATATATACATAAGAATGAAATCATACTTTACCCATAAAACATAAGCACTTTAACATACCTCATCAAATCATTAATAAATCATAAAATCAAAATACATAAAGGTAACTTGAGGCATTTATAACATTCTTACGTAGGGAGTAACCCTCTTGGTTACGTTTGGAATACCCATCACAGTATATTACCTAAATCTCTTCAGAGAAACCTTAAGGTTTCACTCCTTCGCGTTACCCAATGCATTGGAGAGCTATATCGGGCTCACCTGCACTTATTTTATCACGGAACCACCCATCTTCATAATAATGACCAAGAACCTCAACCTAATCGTATCACATAAAACATGCATAAAGGAAACATAAAATTTCCACATTTCAATCATAAGATATCAATACAACACATTGATATAAAAACATTATGAAAACCATTTTCAATAAAAAAATAAAAGAAAAGTAAAACATGGTATTTATTTTTCTTTAAAAAAAGGTATGGCTTGTAGAGGAAGCCGAAACTCAAATAATGGTCACGGAGGCAGAGAAGTCATTGTCACCACATACGTACGACAAAAACATTCCCTTTTTTCGTTTAGTAAATTCATCGTACAAAAAATATTCCTTTTGAATAAACGTAAAAGTCAAAGGGGTTTATACACCGTATAAAAGAAAGTTGTGTATAAAAAAGAATATGCCTCAATGAAAGGATATTGAGACGAAGTCCCATGAAAAGTTCATTTTTAAATAAAATAGATCAATTATGTGTATTCACTATATGTACACATAAAGAAAGTATAAATACAATATATGACATAATAATATCATGACATAATTTGAAAATAGGAGATTAACCCAAAGAATAGAAATTGGGTTAAGAAGTTCCCTTAACTCGGGTCCGACTTGACTCAGTAGTTCTTTAATCTCCTTAATAATAAACATGAGTTAACATCTACTTGTTTAAGAACCTTTTTCAAGTTCATTATTCCTTTTATATCACTTATTTCCATGTCATGAACACTATGTAATTATATAAGTTAATAACGGTCGTTTTAACGATCATTGGTACTTGAGTGAAAAATAAACCCTTTATAATTACAAGTTGTTCATGAATCCATTATTTCCAGAATGGTATTCATGATGTAGATATCATATATATCATATATATCCAATAAAGGAATTCATTTATAATATTATATAACATTTCGAGGTAAGAAATGAAATGCACCGTTCATAGAGACGGTAAGCCGTACATACGCATGAACGCTGCTTCCATTTCTATTTCGTATTTTATGATATGGAATCATAATGAAATAAAGGTATATTATAATTCCAGTGTAACATCATATATAATATCATATCTCCATCCTTTATATGTCCCAAATATGGTATTAACGAATCAAATCACCTTGAGTGGGCGGTAGTCTGTACTTCCTTAAATGAAGATATCGCGTTTACCCATAATGGAAACCATAAAGGTATGCCCAAAATGAAAAATTCAGAAGCTTAAGGAAAACGTAAACATATTATATATCATATATAAATATAGTTTCATCTTAATGGACACCTTTGAAGGTGTTAAACGAATGTTGAACAGTCATCGTTTCGGGAGGCAGAGATTCGCCATCCACGGAAACAATATGTTATTTAACGATTAGATGTTGGTGTGTGTAAGTGTAGCTTGAATACTTATTATAACAAAATACTAGTATATAGAAGATACTATTGTTGTTACAAAAGAAATGAATAAAAGAGTTTAGGGGGTTTGATAAGCAAAATAAAACAAAAGAACACAAGTGAAGACATTACCTTAAAATCGTGTAACTCCCTTTGGTTTGAGCTCAAAGACTTCCTTGGGAAGACTTCTGCCAAAAGTGAGGCTTCAAAGAGTGAGGGAGGGAAGTGGAGAGACAAAATGTGCAGGGGTGGGTCGAGTCAAATGCATTGTAAGTGTGGGGAAAGATGTAGAGGTGGGGGCGTTTTATAAGAGGAGAGGAGGGGCACTCTTTGAAAGTAAAGAAATGTTACTTTATTTTAAAATGAGTTTCGGATTCAAAAGGTCCCACATTGATATAATTCTAGGGTATGGTGATAAGGGTTAGACATCCACCCATCCAATAGGTTTTGGACATGTGTAGGTCATATATTTTACATTATCTTTTCATTTTATTTAAATCCCTTATTAATGAGGTAATCGCTGCATCATCACGATGTCATAAGTAATTTAATTTATTTAATGTCTAAAAATTATAAAAAAAATATCATGATGTAGGAAATATTTTTATATTTCTAATTAATATTTATAGTAAAAAATATTACTTGTATAACACCATTTAAATTTTTTTTAGTAAAACAACTCATGTTTGTGTCATTTTAATTTTAACATTAAATAAAATGATATTAATGTCATTTTCCTACCAAAGTGGCTCCATGGGGTCCTCAAGTTGACCCATAGCTTGTCTTGGTCGGCCATGAAACATCCAATAAGGTTAAGACATGTGTATAGGTATTTTCGTTTTATTATAATATCATTTTTTCCTTAAATTGCACTAATTACCTCTAATCGAGATTAAAAAAACTTAAAACTTACTATTCACCAAAAAATTATTTTAATCCCATTGAACCAAATTTTACTTCTTAATGAAAACCATGTATGTCAGATTTTTTTGAAATTCAATACATAGTGGTGGTAAAATGTCATTTAAACGAAAATCGGTTTTTTAAGTACCACTTAGTGGTTTCACTATTCATCAAAAATTGATGTTTTTCAGAAAAATAAAAAAAATAACCCTAAGCTATATTTGATATTCTGAATTAAAAAATAATTTATATTTTGAAAAATTCAAATCATATAAGTTACATTAATTAATTTAATAGTTAATTCCCTTTGTCATGACAAATAGCGTGTTTTTATGAAACAATAAGTATCAAAAGATTGACACGAGTTCAAGTCCAATTTCAAAGTGAAATTGATTCCAATGACCACCATTGAATTAAATGGTAAAAATATATTCTAATTTCACTTCCAAAACAATTCAAAAGATAATATAATCATATAAATAAATTATATTAAAAGACGTTTTGAATTAAAATACAACATTTTTCACTATTCATTAAAAAAAATGAACTTTATCGGAAAATACCAAAAATTCACACAAAGTAAATTTTGATGTCCCAATCATAAATAATAAGTTTATTTTGACAAACATAGCTTATAAAAGCTTCAAAAGATATATTTAAAAAAAATTTCCATCAAAAGGCAGTAAAACAATCTTTTAAAAATATTAGTGTATTCCATGCTTAAGATTGGATTTATTCTTATTTTAAGACTCTAAAACACTATATAATTCACTAATAGACATAGATAAAAATATCTATTATTCATTACATACTTGGGATGATACATCCTTCCCCCCTTTAGAAAATTGTGTCCCCAAAATTTATTTACTTATCGAATAAATGGGGGAACTTATCCCTCATTGCATTTTCATATTCCCATGTTGCCTCTTCCATCAAGTGGTTTTTCCACAAAACCTTTACCAGATTAATCAACTTATTCTGTAACACTTGATCTCTATGGTCAGGAATCTGGACCGGTTGTTCCTCATAAGATAGGTTCTCTTCCAGCTGAACTACCTCTGGACTCAAAACATGAGATGGATCTGGCATGTACTTTCTCAGCATCGAAACGTGAAAAACATTGTGTACCTGAGATAAACTCAGAGGTAAAGCCACTCGGTAAGCAACTGATCCAACTCTCTCCCGAATTTCATATGGTCTAATGAACCTTGGACTCACCTTTCCTTTCTTACCAAATCGAATCACACTTTTCCATAGTGAGACTTTGATAAAAACATGATCACCTACCTCAAAAGAGATATCCTTCCTGCGGTTATCCAAATAACTCTTCTGGCTGCTCTGAGCTGTTCTCATGTGTTTCTATATCAGCAGAACTTTTTCTGCCAACTCTTCTACCAATTCTGGTCCCATCATCTTTCTTTCACCCACTTCATCCCAAAAAGCTGGTGTTTGACACTGCTTCCCATATAACGCCTTAAATGGTGCCATCTGTATACTGGAATGGAAACTGTTATTATATGAAAATTCAACTAAATAAAGATGTTGGTCCCGACTTCCCTGATAATCCATAGAGGAAGAACGTAGCATATCCTCCAATGTCTGAATTGTTCATTCTGACCGCCCATCTGATTGATGATGAAAAGCTGTACTAAAATTTAATTAAGTACCCAATGACTTCTGAAGGCCTTTCCAAAAGATAGAAGTGAACCCGGGATCACGGTCAGATTCAATGGAGAGGGGATCTCCAAGTAACCTGACTATCTCTATAAGATACAAACAGGAAAGTTGATCTAGGGAAAAAGTTTCTCGTATAGAAAGTAAATGAGCAGATTTAGTCAAGCGATCAACAATAACCGAGATTGCATTATTACCTCGAGGGGTCTTCGGCAATCCCACAACGAAGTCCATGGATATATTCTCCCATTTCCACTCTGGAACTGGTAAAGGCTGGAGCATCCCTTTCGGTAACTGCCACTCTGCTTCAACCTGTTGACATGTCAAACACTTCACAGTAAAATCAGAAATATCTCTTTTCATTCCATCCCACCGGTAATACTTCTGCAGATCTCCGTACATCATAGTACTGCCAGGATGAACTGAAAACAGAGAACTATGAGCTTCACATAACAACTCTCTCTTCAACTGTGAATCACAAGTAACACACAATCTCTTCCCAAATCTCAAAACGCAATCATTGTCAATGTTGAATTCATGCAACTTACCTTTCTAAACCAGTTCTACCTTTTTCTACAACTCATTGTCTTGCATCTGTGCTTGCTTGATTCTGTCAGATAGAGAATATTTCAATGATACCAGAAACAAAACAGAAGAACATCCCGCACCAACAACTTCTATGCCAAAGTTCATCAAATCCTTAACCAATGGATCACATTCCAAACTCAACATTTCTAATGAAGCATTACTTTTTCGACTCAAAGCATCAGCCAGTTTATTTTCTTTTACCGGATGGGAATGAATTGTACAATAATATTCCTTGATTAATTCTATCCATCTCCTCAGTCTCATGTTCAATTCTTTCTGAGTGAATATATGCTTTAAACTTTTGTGATCGGTATATATTTCACACATTACTCCATAAAAATGATGCCTCCAAAATTTTAAAGCGAAAACAACAGCATCTAATTCCAAATCATGTGTAGGATAATTTACCTCATGATTTTTCAACTATCGTGAAGCATAAGCAATTACTTGATCATTCTTCATTAAGACGCAACCAAGTCCTTTCAATGAAGAATCACTGTTGATAACAAACTCCTCATTCCTGGAAGGTAGTGCCAAAACTGGAGCATTCACCAATCTTCTTTTGAATTCCTGAAAACAATCATCACATTCTTTTGTCTAGATAAACATAACACCCTTCCGAGTTAGCTTAGTCATTGGACTAGATAACCGTGAATAATTTCTAACAATCCTTCGGTAATAGCCTGCCAACTGAGGAAACTACGAATCTCTGTTACATTTGTGGGTCTTGGCTATTCTTCAACAACGTTTGTTTTTGTCGGATCAACAGTTATCCCATCTTTAGAAACAATGGGACCAAGGAAAGAAATTTGTTGCAAACAAAACTCAAAAGTTTTTAAATTCCAATACAATTTATTTTCTTTTAAGGTTTTCAAAATAACCCTTAAATGTCTTTCATACTCCTCTTTACTTTTAGAAAACACCAATATATCATCAATGAAAAGAACCACAAACTTATCTAGGAACTCATGGAAAATTCTATTCATTAAGTCCATGAATACAGTAGGTGAATTGGTTATCCCAAAAGGCATTACTAAAAATTCATAATGGCCATATCTTGTACGAAACACAGTCTTCAGAACATCTACTTCCTTTACCTTCAGCTGATGGTACCCTGATCTCAGGTCAATCTTTGAAAAAAACTGAGCTCCCTGGAGCTGATCAAACAAATCATCAATATGAGGCAAATGATATTTTTTCTTAACAGTGATATCATTCAAGGATCTATAATAAATGAAAAGTCTCATAGAACCATCTTTCATTTTAACAAATAAAACAAGAGAACCCCATGGTGATGTGCTAGGTCAAATGAGTCCTTTCTCTAATAAATCTTTCAATTGATCCTTCAATTCTAAATGTTCAATTTGATCCATTCAATAAGGGGGTTTTGAAATTGTCTTAGCAATAGGAACTAAGTCAACAGTAAATTCAACTTCCCGATCTGGTATTATTCCAGGAAACTCATCAGGAAAAACATCAGGATACTCATTTACCACTGGCACATCATTAATCTAAACAGTTCCCTTGTTTTCAACAATATTTGAAAGGTAACATTCACTTCCATCTTTTACAAGTTTCCCGGCCTCTTGATAAGTTATCAATAGTAAGGGTTCATTCTTGTACATAAACTGAAAGTCTTTCTGAAATGAAACTTCTTTATCTCTACAGTCAATCTTAGCATGGTAAATAGAGATTCAATCTATACGCAGGATAACATCAAACTCTACTAGAGGTAGAACAATAAGGTTTGCAAGAAGGTTCTTTCCACAAATAAGGATAGGAATAATCTTATAAATTCTTTTTGCCTCAACATTTCCACCATGTGTTTTTACCACAAGTTCAGGAGTCATTTCTTGAGTTGGTATTCCCATTTTACTAGAAAAGGTTTTAGAGATGAAATAATGTGTGGTCCTCGAATCAAACAACACACTGGCATAATCTGAAAAAACAAACAAAGTACCTGACACAACTTCATTTGATGGCTCGACATCTGATGAAGTAGTTGTAAAGGATTTCACCACCCCTTTCTGCTTGTAGTCTAACTGCTTCCCATCACTCAAGCACTTTTCCAGACACTCATTTTCATAGTTACCCATCTCATTGCACTTAAAACATTTCACGAACTATAAATCAAATTTGGACTTACGATCGCATTGATCTTTTTCAGTGAAATCACGAGCCTTATGTCCCATATTACCACATCGGTAGCACATTCCAGAATTCATAAGTCATTCCCCATCATGCCTTTTACCACATTTATCACAAACTAAAAACTTAGTTTTCTTACCATCAGACTTTTTTGAAGAATTATTCCCTTTCTCCTGCCACCTCGGTCTTTTCTTCTGCTGGTTTTTATAGAACACTTGATTATCGGAAATCTCCATTTCCACCTTCTCAGCACATCGAACAAACTTTTCATAACTTTAAACTCACGAGAAGCTAATGACCTTCGATATTTTGGTTTTATTCTTGAATAAAAATGATTGATTTCACTATCAAGGTCCTGGATAAAATTTGGAGCATACCTTGCGAATCGAGTGAACCTCTCTTCATAGGCAGCCACTGAGTCTTCCTCTTGCCTCAATTCCAAGAATTGTTTTTCCATACTAAGTGGAACAACCTTAGTAAAATACTTCTCAAGAAACATACCTTTGAATTCATCCCAGTCAAGAGCATCAATCTCATCAGCATCCCAGATATTTTTAACCATCGACCACCACTGATCTGCTTCACCCTCCAAACGATAAATAGCAAGACTAACCTTTTGATTGTCTGAACACCCCATGACATCAAGAATCTTTTCCAGTGCTTTAATCCACCCTTCATTTAACACAGTGCCAGATGATCCTATAAATGATGGGATATGTTTCCTCATGAAATGTTCCACCACTGACATGTTCCTCTACGGTTGATCTGGCTAATCTCATGCATGGGTACCACCACCATTTATCGCTTGAGTCAACTACGCCATTACTGCAAAAAACTGTTCAGTTCCAATTATGACCATCTCAGGATGCTGATTCGGAAGGTTATTTCCTTCTGTATGCCTTCCTAGCACTACTTCCCTGTTTCCTCTATGGAAAACCATTCTGAACAATCATTTCTTAGATGAAGCAACATGGTAATCTTCAAATGCTATATCATTTCAAAAAAAATATTTTTGGATAATCATTTAATATAATTCTAACTCCTATTGTTATCTAAACCGACCACTAATACTAAATATAAGGCCCCAGCCTTAAACATTACTTAATCTTGAGTTATTACAGTATTACACCTTAGGGATCTTTTCAGATTTAGAGTTTTAGAGAATTAGATCATAAAATATGAATTACATTCCACATTTAAACAAAGTGGTTACATAAAAGATATTATTCATTTTTCCCATCAATGGAAACATATTTAAAATAAAACATGGATTCATTCTTGACACTTCCTTGACACTATCATCATATCATGTACATTTCCCTTGACCTGTGAAAAAACATTTCAAAAACGTGGGATGAGCTTAAAAAGATCAGTAAGGGATATAAAAATATGGAAAGGAAACATGGGTACATATATACATAAGAATGAAATCATAATTTAACCATAAAACATAATCACTTTAACATACCTCGTAAAATCATGAATAAATCATAGAAATCATAAGACATAAAGGTAACTTGAGGCATTAATGACATTCTTACGTAGGGAGCAACCCTCTTGGTTACGTTTGAAATACCCATCATAGTATATTCCCTAAATCTCTTCGGAGAAACCTTAACGTTTCACTCCTTCACGTTACCCAATGCATTGGAGAGCTATATCGGGCTCACCCGCCCTTAGTTTATCACGGAACCTCTCGTCTTCATAATAATGCCCAAGAACCACAACATAATCGTATCACATAAAACATGCATAAAGGAAACATAACATTTCCACCTTTCAATCACAAGATATCAATACAACACATTGATATAAAAACATTATGAAAACCATTTTCAATACCAAAATAAAAGAAAAGTAAAACATTTTATTTATTTTTATTTTAAAAAAAGGTATGTCTTGTAGAGGAAGCCAAAACTCAAATAATGGTCACCTCAATGGAGAAGTCGTTGTCGCCACAGACGTATGACAAAAACATTCCTTTTGAATAAACGTGAAAGTCAAAGGGGTTTATACACCGTATAAAAGAAGGTTGTGTATAAAACTGAATATGCCTCAATGAAAGGAGATTGAGACGAAGTTCCATACAAAGTTCATTTTCAAATAAAATAGATCTATTATGTGTATTCACTATATGTAAAAATAATGAAATTATAAATACATGATAGTACATAATAATATCATGACATAATTTGAAAATAGGAGATTAACCGAAAGAATAGAAATTGGGTTAAGAATTTCCCTTACCTCGAGTCCGACTTAACACGGTCATTATTTAATATCCTGAATAATAAACATGAGTTAATTTCTACTTGTTTAAGAACCTTTTTCAAGTTCATTATTCCTTTTATATCAATTATTTCCATGTCATGAATACTATGTAATTATTTTAGTTAATAACGGTCGTTTTAACGATCATTGGTACTTGAGTAAAAAATAAACCCTTTATAATTACAAGTTGTTCATGTATCCATTATGTCCATAATGGTGTTCATGATGTATATATAATTAATATCATATATATCCAGTACATGTATGCATTTATAATATTATATAACATTTAGAGGTAAGAAATGAAATGCACCGTTCATGGAGACGGGAAGCCGTACGTACGCATGAACGCTGCTTCCATTTATATTTCGTATTTTATGAAATGGAATAATAATGATATAAAGTTATATTATAATTCTAGTGTAATATAATATATAATATCATAACTCCATCCTTTATACATCCCACATATGGTATTAATGAATCAAATCACTTTGAGGGGGCGGTAGTCCGCACTTCCTTAAATGAAGATATCACGTTTACCCATAATGGAAACCATAAAGGTATGCCCAAAATGAAAAATACAGATGCTTATGGAAAACATAAAAATTTTATATATCATATATAAATATATTTTCATCTTAATGGCCACATTTGAAGGTGTTAAAATAATTTTGAACAATCATCGTTTCGGGAGGCAGAAATTCACCATCCACGGAAACAGTATGTTCTTTAACCATTAGATGTAGGTGTGTGTAAGTGTAGCACAAATACTTCTTATAAAAACATCCTATTATATGTAAGATAATGGTTTCGTTACAAAAGAAATGAATAAAAAGAGTTTAGTGGGTTGGAGAAGAAAAATAAAACAAAAGAACACAAGTGAAGACATTACCTTAAAATCGGGTAACTCCCTTTGGTTTGAGCTCAAAGGATTCCTTGGGAAGACTTCTTCCTAAAGTGAGGCTTCAAGGAGTAATAGATGGAAGTGTAGTGACAAAATGGGCAGGGTTTGGCCGAGCCAAAGGCTTTGGAAGTGTGGGTAAAGAGGTATAGGTGGGGGCCTTTTATAAGAGGAGAGGAGGGGCACTCTTGGAAAGTAAAGAAATGTTACTTTATTTTAAAATGAGTTTCGGATTCAAAAGGTCCCACATTGATATAATTCGAGGGTAATGTGATAATGGTTCGAAATTCACCCATAAAATAGGTTTTTGACATGTGTAGGTCATATATTTTACATTATCTTTTCATTTTATTTAAATCGTTTATTAAAGAGGTAATCGCTGCATCATCATGATGTCATAAATAATTTAATTTATTTAATGTCTAAAAATTATAAAACAAATATCATGATGTAGGAAATATTTTTATATTTCTAATTAATATTTATAGTCAAAAATCTGACTTGTATAACCCCATTTAAAAATTGTTTTAGTAAAACAACTCATGTTTGTGTCATTTTAATTTTAACATTAAATACAAAGATATTAATGTCATTTTCATACCAAAGTGGCTCCATGGGGTCCCCAATTTGACACATGGCTTGTCTTGGTCGGCCATGACACATAAAATAAGGGTAGTACATGTGTCTAAGTATTTTCATTGTATTATAATATCATTTTTTCCTTAAATTGTACTAATTACCTGTAATTGCGATTAAAAAAACATAAGTGGTACTATTCACCAAAAAATTATTTTAATCCCATTGAACCAAATTTTACTTCATAATTTCAACCATGTATGTCGGATTTTTTTGAAATTCAAAACACAGAGGTGGTAAAATTTCATTTAAACGAAAAATCAGTTTTTTAAGTACCACTTAGTGGTTTTACTATTCATCAAAAATTGAAGTTTTTCAGAAAAATACCAAAACTTCACCCTAAGCTATATTTGATATTACAAATTCAAAAATTATTTTTATTTTGAAAAAATCAAATCATATAATTTACATTAATTAATTTAATAATTAATTCCCGCTGTCATGACAAATACCGTGTTTTTATAAAACAATAAGTATCAAAAGATTGACACAAGTTTAAGTCCACTTTCAAAGTGAAATTTATTCCAATGACCACCATTGGATTAAATGGTAAAAATATAATCTAATTTAACTTCGAAACCAATTCAAAAGATAATCTAATCATATACATAAATTATATTAAAAAGAGGTTTTGAATTAAAATACAACATTTTTCACTATTCATTAAAAAATGAACTTTATCGGAAAAATACCAAAATTTCACACAAAGAAAATTTTGATGTCCCAATCATAAAGAATAAGTTTATTTTGACAAACATAGCTTATAAAATTTTCAAAATATATATTTAATAATGGTTTGTCATCAAAAGGAAGTAAAACAATCTTTTAAAAATATTAGTGTATTTCATGCTTAAGATTGGATTTATTCTCATTTTAAGCCTCTAAAACACTATCTAATTCACTAATAAACATAGATAAAAATATCTATTATTCATTACATACTTGGTATGTTACACAGTCAAAAATACATCTACTATCCCATGACATAATAGGTAAGGACATCAATAATCATCAAATCCTCAAACATGTTGGACTCCCACCAAGAGAGGATACAGAAACCATCCTATAATTACCACTGTATTGTCATGATATGCTACGTACTTCTATAATACAGTCCAAAAAGTGAAGGAATTTTATTTCTCATGGTGTAATTGAATGATTTTTTTGAATGTTGAAATTATAATCTTTTTCTCTTCATGAGTTATTATAAGACCATCCAACCATGAATTCTCTTGGTCATATAAATCAAGGATCGCCTTGATAGGATCATACTGATACTGCATCTTTTTTATGATTTAGGCAATAATCTATAAAATAATTTCCAGTGATTCATTAAATCCCAGCCCAAGAACATTTAAGTTTATATTGAAAGCTGACATTCTAATCAGTTTCTTCTCCTAAACAATTATTATTTCATTTTATTTTCATGAGACACTTCCCTCATTTCTTATTGACAATAAACATTGTTTCTTGAACTAATCTATGTAGTACTCATCACATACCAGGTACCAGTGTTCATTTTAGAATTCTAAATATGATTAAAACTATCACAAATGGAGTAATTATTTCATAAATTCAGTAACCCATTTATTTAATAAAAACTAAAATTATTTAAAACAATCAAATGTTGGGTTCCCATTATTATAGTTATCAATAACCTTCAACATTGATTAACAATATCCTATGTGTATATAATTTTTTGGAACAAAAGGAATATTTTATTAACATAATAAGATGGATATTAATAAAAAAGGGATTCATGCTAATCGCATGACAAAGAGTTTGAAGATGGGGTTAATGTGTTAATCATGTTTGGAATAGATAATGCATAAAACCCATCACAATTACTTATTATATGTTTACATTTTTGTTATTATATACAAATTAGTTTGAAAGAGTTGAATGAAAATTTTATTTTTCATGGAATAGATCAGAGATAAAAATGTTGGACTAATCAACCGAAAACTAAATGTGCACACTCACTAGGATGATATTGTGTTTTATAGAACATTTGATATGAATAACAATGTAAATGATTATGGAGATCATATGGATGAAATAGAAATAGAAATTTAAGATGAATTTATTGATTTTATAATGTTGTTTTAGGAGATTAATAGTTTATCTAATAAAACACTTTTTCAATATCTACTAAATATACTACATTATCAACTGTATTGAAGTTATATAATTTTAAATCCCATAGAGGATGGAGTGAAACAATATTTATAGAACTATTTGGTTTGCTAAATTATATTCTACCAAACAAAAATGAAAATCCATAAAGGAAGTATGAGGAAAAATAAATACAGAATTCAATGGGAATGAAATGTAAAAAAATATATGGTTGTACAAATAATTTGTATTGTTTCTTAAGGAACATGAATCACTCATAAAATTCCGTATGTGTGTTATAGATCGATATGAAAAAGTGGAATGTAGTCGTTAAAAATATGTATTGTACTTTCCAATCATTCTACAATTTCATGGACTATATGGATATTAGAAAACCATATAAAAATTGACATGTAATATAGATATATGAATTAATGATGGGAAAATACATTATCCATAAGATTTTCCTTAGTGGAATAAAGAGTATCAAAAAGTTGGAAATGATCTAAGTAAAATTTATCTCTTATTATTTATAGATGAGATAAATCCTTTTGGTGTACAGAGTAATAATCATTGTACATGATCTACCATGCTGGTAAACAATAATTTCCATCAATTGTTATGCATGAATATGGAATTAATTTTGTATTCAATGGTTATATTTGGACCAAAGAAACTCGATACAGATATTTATTTCCATTTTGATATATTGATTTATGATCCGAAATTGATTTTGGAAACATGTGTTATAATGGGTGAATGACATAGAGTTAATAATTCAGTTGAGAGCCATGTTGTGGGGGATGATAAATGTTTTTTTTTCTTACAAAAATATTTTAGGCTATTGTATTATAAAATATTTTGGGTGACCCATTCATTTTAAATTCACACACTCAGTTCGGTTGAAACATTCCAAAAAGACTATGGTTTTAGGAAATCATATATTTTTACCTTGGTGACATAAATATAGATCTTGGATGACAACATTTGACAAGAATATTGAACAAAGAATTACAACAACTCTATTTATAGGGGATCTATTGTTTAGAAAATTAATATACACTGACACTATTTTTAGTAAACCATTTTATAAAATCCTTACAAAATTATGTTGGAAAACGTGATATATTTTCCCTGAATTATTGTGTTTGAATTTTTTACAAGAAATATATTTTCATGATGTTAGGAATGTAGAAAAAATGAATTTGATAGTGTTATTGGAACATTATTAAATGTTTATAGAAAAAATATAGCATCATGTTTATGATAGATATGATTGACATGGGTAGAAGGGAATAGTTGGCAACAGTTAAGTGTAAATGGTAGGATTTTATTTTTCTTGAATATTACTCACTATCTATAAAATGAAATTGAATTTTTCTTCATTATACTTAATGTTATAAAAGTTCAATACAGGTGTTCATCAAATATTTTTAAGGACATTTTAATGAATATTATGATTTTAGAGGGACTAAAATCACATGAATTTCGTGTTTTGAAGATATTTTTTATGCATGTCTCTTTATGTTTCATTCTGTCCAATAATATAAGACATAAATTAACTGGAATATGCTTCTTTTTCAAATCCATATAAAGTATAGTTATACACAGGAAAAATATTCCAATCATGGAATGAGATGTTGAAATAAAATTATGTGTATTCTATATGTTCTTACCACTATCATTGTATGATATAATTGTCAACCTAATGCTTCACTTTGTCAGTGAGGTTCAACACTATGGTCTTTTCAATTACAGATGGATGTACCCCCATTGAATGATATATGATGAGTTTTAAGGGATATGTTATGAATAAAAGTCACCTAGAGGGTTTTTATTTTAGATTGATATAGTGTTAATGAATTGATTGAATTGTGTACTAATTTTCAATTAGATGTTGATGGAATCGGTCTCACAATGTCTCGTCATAGTGGATACCTTGTGGGAGAAGGGATTTCCAAAATATATGATGTTACAATTACCATCAATGAACAGTATCAAGAACACATTTATGTTTTATATAATAGTGAATATATTGATCCATAAAATGAGGCTCTTAATGTAATTATTAGATATATGGTATTAGGAGTGATATTAAATACAAAAAATCAATACATTATAGGATGGTTTTGAGGTCATATTTATAAGAAGTTATTTGAAAATATTAATTCAATTACTGAATGACTTCAATGGCTATCCAGGGTACCACATGAAAATGTTGTATCTTATAGCTATCTTGTAATCAAGGGTTACATGTTCTATATAAAATAACACGATGACTATTCTATGCACCCAACCAATGGAGTTATAATTGTGGTAGAAGTGATGCACATATCTGGATCCAAGGATTGAAATCAAATTTAATATAACATGCCAAATTTTGAATTATGAATCTGATATAAGAGTGGGATTACTAAAATAAATTACGTGATGATTTTCTATTGTGAATGGGGCTACCATAACAGTGTTATGAATGTTGATGGAATTAGATTAATGATATTAAATTTCATTGTGTAAGGGGAAGATTAAAATCAATTCACAATGGAATCACAATATGTGTATTTGTTTTAAGTATATGATCTAGAAAACATGATTTTTTATTGTCCATATAGTTTGTAAAAAACTATAGGGTTAGATGAAAATTAAATTGAGGGAGACAATTTCATTATGAGATCAAAATCAATTCATGGTGGTCCCAATGTGGTCAATGAATTTTATGGTGGAAGGGACCACAAAGACGATATTTGGATTCTCTATAGAGGATCCAAAACATTTTAACCATTAAAAAATCACAGGAGTCCAATGAGAATGTTAAACTGTTTTTTCATATACTTTTCTTTTACTCATAATATTTTATATAAAATGCCATATTAACATAATCTAAATTAACATTGTGAATACTCATGGAAACAATGTCTTATACAAATGATGATTTTACAGATATCAGGGAATGAAATTAATTTGATGTTAAATCTATAGAGTTATTAATGGATAAATTTCATGTTGATGAAAAAAATAAGAATTAAAAACCATCACAGTGAGGACTAAATATACCAAGGAAATAATAAAATGTAATAAATTAGATCTCAGATGGGATCAATGTGACCCACATTTTGACCCCAAGTTGACAATTCCCATTAGTTATGTAGGGGTAACAACTGGAATGAATGTGATGATTAATATAGGGTCGTGGTACCATGTCCAACCTGTAATATATTAATCCCGTAGAAAGATATAAATTAAATGTTATGATAACCATTCTCTATTTAACCAAAAAATTATATAATAAAGAATTGATTAAATTTTCATTATTCTTTATAGAGTTAATTTATTTTATACGATTTTCATATGAAATATGAATTAATGTCCACTGGAAAATCCCATTTGGGATTTCAAAATCTTTATAGAGTGTTTCATCTTAGGGATGCTGAGGGGAATGAAAATCTCAACTGACCAGTTATTATAAAGACATTATAAAGAAGGAAACGTAGAATGATTAAATCAGTCCTCATTATGAGAAATTGTTTCAAGTGCATTACAGTCAATAATATTTTATTATCTAATTTGACTCAATATTTTTAATTTATGAAACAGAAAATGAGTGTTAAAAATAATGAATGTGAATCCAAACCAATGTACTCCTATCACATTAAAAGGATTTGGTACACATTACAAGATAATAAATTTTATAGGTATTTAAAATAAATAACAAATATTTTATGTCATATGAAACAAAATATGTTCTTTTTTTAATATGGTTATTGATGAATCAAATTCCGAAGCCACATTGATCCCACATCTTGTGAAATGAAAGGAGGCTTGCATAAATGAGTTGGGTAAACTGATTGATGAAAACACAAAATAAGTATGGGAAAAAGTGTATGTATGAAATTATATTAATTTGTTATGATTTATTACTATATTATATAAGAAATTAAATTTATGTTCATATTTATTATAAGTTTTAGACATAAGAATTGACAGTGATTATAATGAATAAAAAAACATCTATCATTTGATTTGAAGTGGCCGAAACAATTTTGTTGTATTAGAGGTTTTGGTTTTGGCGTGTCTCCTCAAATGTATTTTGATTAGGGAGAACTACAAGAGGATATATATTGGATGATGAAAGGATTGCATGAACAAATAGATGCTTTTCAATAAACTATTATCCAGTCTAGTTTGGAAGACCAATATTTGTGAAATTATCAAAGTGAACCGGCAGTGAAATAATGATCAACACATAATCAACCATATGAACATATTATCATTGATTCTAGTTATTCCCTGAAACTTTATACATTACTCATGTTAACCACTTTTTACATTAATTTTTCCATTTATTGTGAAATAATAATCATTTGATTACATTATATTATTAAAATGAAACGGGGTGAGGTTGTATATGATTTCTATCTGTAAACACCCACACACTGCCTTGTTTCAAATAAGTATGGTGTAAAATATTTTTGGATACATGGTACAAAAAAAATAACCCCAAAATGTCACATGAGATTAGGGATTGAGGTAGTTTAAGATATGATCATTGGGTTACCTATTCCACATGGCGATCTAGATATTACAATGGTAAATGATTCTATTAGAACCTTTGTAGCATAGATATATAATATTATAATGGTACATGAGGAATTTAATTAACACATATCTTCAAATGTAAAACCACAAAAAAAATAATGATAAAAGGTTTGAATGTAAGTATGGTATTATATATTGATAAAACTATAGGGAAATGGAAGGTCGGATAAAGAAATTCCAATTAATTGAAAAAGAAAACATGTCCTTCCTAGTGTACCTTCTTCCCACAAGTTACATTCAACAACTTATTATCATTACAAATTCATGTTGGGACCACATTAAATGATGGATATCTATCCTACATTCCATATGATGGAAAAATATTTACTACATTCATTACAAATGTTGTAACATACCAAGTAAGTAATGAAATAATAGATATTTTTATCTATGTCTATTAATGATTAAGATAGTGTTATAGAGGCTTAAAATGAAAATAAATACAATCTTATGCATGGAATACACTAATATTCTTAAAAGATTGTTTTAGTGCCTTTTGATGGCAAACCATTTTTGAATCTATATTTTGACAATTTTATAAACTATGTTTGTCAAAATAAACTTATCCTTTATGAATGGGACATCAAAATTTACCTTGTGTGAATTTTTGGTATTTTTCTGACAATGTTCATTTTTTAATGAATAGTGAAAAATACTGCATTTTACATCAAAATTGCTTTTTAATCTAATTTATTTATATGATTAGATTATCTTTAGAATTGGTATTAATGTGTAATATGAATATATTTTTACCATTTTATCCAATGGTGGTCATTGGAATCAATTTCACTTTGAAATTAGACTTAAACTGGTGTCAATCTTTTGATACTTATTGTTTTGTAAAAACACGCTATTTGCTCTGGCAGCGGGAATTAATTATTAAATTAATTAATGTGACTTATATGATTTGAATTTTGTAAAATAGACTTCATTTTTGAATTCGGAATATCAAATATAGCTTAGGGTGAATTTTTGGTAATTTTCTGAAAAACTTCAATTTTTGATGAATAGTGAAACCACTAAGTGGTAATCAAGCAAACTGATTTTTCAGTTAAATGAAATTTTACCACTAATGTGTATTGAATTTTGAAAATCTGACATACATGGTTGTCATTAAGAAATAAAATGTGGTTCAATGAGATTAAAATAATTTTTTGGTGAATAGTAACTTATTAAGTTTTTAATCGCGATTAGTTGTAATTAGTGTAGTTTAAGGTATAAATAATACTTTAATAATATGAAATGACCTAGACACATGTCCCAACCTCATTGGTTGAGTCATGGCCGACCAAGACAAGCCATGGCCTAACTTGGGGACCCCATGGATCCACTTTAGTTGGAAAATGACAATAATATATTTTTATTTAATGCTAAAGTGAAAATGACACAAACATAATATGGTTTACGAAAACAATTTTTAAGTGGGGTTATACAAGTCCAAATTTTGATTATAAATAGTAATTGGAAATCTAAAAAGATTTTCTATATCATAGTAGTTTTTTTATAATTTTTAGACATTAAATAAATTAAATTATTTATGACATAATAATGATGCAGTGATGACATCATTATTTGACAATTTAAATAAAATGGAAAGATAATGAAAAATCTAAAACCTACACATGGCCAAAACCAATTGGATGAGTGGATTTAGAACCCTTATCACCTTATCCACGAATTATATCAATGTGGGACCTTTTCAAACCGAAACACATTTTCCAATAATGTAATGTTTCTTTACTTTCCAAAAGTGCCCCTCCTCTCCTCTTATAAAAAGCCCCCACCTCTACCTCATTTCACACATTCCTCAATCCTTTGGCTCGGCCAACCCCTGCCCATTTACTCTCTCCACATCCCTCTCCTCATCCTAGAGGATTCCCTTTGGGAAGAATCCTTTCAAAGGAAGCCTTTAGGGTCAAATAAAAAGGAGTTACACTTTTAAAGGTAATTCTTTCTCTCATGTTCATTTGTTTTATTTTTCTTCTCCAACCCCCCAAACTCTTTTTATTTACTTCTTTTGTAACAAAACCAATATCTTCAATATACTAGGTTGTTGTTATAAGATTTATTTGAGCTACACTCTCACACAAATACATCAAATGGTTAAAGAACATAAGGTTTCCGTGGATGGCGAAATTCTGCCTCCCGAAACGATGATTGTTCAACACTCATTAAACACCTTCAAAAGTGGCCATTATGATGTCAATATTTTTATATATGATATATAATATGTTTATGTTTTCCTTAAGCTTCTGTTTTTTTCATTTTGGGCATAACTTTATGGTTTCCATTATGGGTAAAACACGATATCTTCATTTTAGGAAGCGCGGACTACCGCCCCCTAAAAGTGATTTGATTCGTTAATACCATATGTGGGATGTGTAAAGGATAAAGTTAATGATATTATATATGTTATTATACTGGAATTATAATATACTCTTATATCATTATGATTCCATTCCAGAAAATATGAAATAGAAATGGAAGTAGCGTTCATGCGTACGTACGGCTTACCGTCTCCATGAACGCTGCATTTCATTTCTTACCTCTAAATGTGATGTAAGATTATAAATGAATGTATGTAATGGATATACATGACATATATGATATCTACATCATGAATACCATTCTGGATATAATGAACCTTTGACCAAATTAACAACATGTAAGTATAAGAATTCTATTTTTGACTTAAGAACCAAATACCGACAAAATGAACATTATTAACTTAAATGATTACATGATGTTCATAACATGGTATAAAAGGAATAATGAACTTGAAAAAGATTCATAAGCAAGTAGAGATTAACTCAAGTTTATTATTCAGGAGATTAAAGAACGGTCGGGTCAAGTCAGATACGAGTTATGGGACTTCATCTCAATCTCCTTTCGTTGAGGCATATTTTATTTTATACACAACTTTCTTTTATGCGGTGTATAAACCCCTTTGAATTTTACGTTTATTCAAAAGGAATCATTTTTATACGAAGCGTTTACTAAACGACAAAGGGGAATGTTTTTGTCGTACGTATGCGGCGACAACGACTTCTCCGCCATCGTAACCGTTATTTGAGTTTCGGCTTCCTCTACAAGCCATACTTTTTTTTAAAAGAAAAACAAATACCATGTTTTACTTTTCTTTTATTTTAGTATTGAAAATGGTTTTCATAATGTTTTTATATCAATGTGTTGTATTGATATCTCGTGATTGAAATGTGGAAATTTTATGTTTCCTTTATGCATGTTTTATGTGATATGATTATGTTATGGTTCTTGGGCATTATTATGAAGACGAGTGGTTCCGTGATAAACTAAGGGTGGGTGAGCCCGTTATAGCTCTCCAATGCATTGGGTAACGCGAAGGAGTGAAACGTTAAGGTTTCTCCGAAGAGATTTTTGGGAATATACTGTGATGGGTATTCCAAACATAACCAAGAGGGTTACTAACTACGTAAGAATGTTATGAATGCCTCAAGTTACCTTTACGTATTATGATTTCTATGATTTATTCATGATTTTATGAGGTATGTTAAATTGCCTATGTTTTATGGGTAAAGTATGATTTCATTCTTATGTATATATGAACTCATGTTTCCTTTCCATGTTTTTTTTATAACCCATACTGAGTTTTTATGCTCATCCAATGTTTTTGAAATGTTTTTCACAAGTCAAGGGAAAGGTACATGATAAGATGATAGAGTCAAGGATGTGTCAAGAAATAATCCATGTTTTATTTTAAATGTGTTTCCATTGATGGGAATGAAGAATACTATCTTTATGTAACCACTTTGTTTATATGTGGAATGTAATGCAAGTTTTATGATCTAATTCTCTAAAACTCTAAACCCGAGAAGATCCTCAATGTGTAATCTTGTAATAACTCAAGATTAAGTAAGGTTTAAGGCGGGGGCCTTATAGTTGGTATCAGAGGTCGGTTTAGATAACTTTAGGAGTTAGAATTCTATTAAATGATTATCCAAAAATATTTTTTTTTGAAATGATATAGAATTTAAAGATTACCATGTTGCTTCATCTAAGACATGTTTGTTCAGAATGGTTTTCCGCAGAGGAAACAGGGAAGCAGTGCTAGGAAGGCATACAGAAGGAAATAACCTTCCGAATCAGCATCCAGAAATGGTCAGAATTGGAACTGAACAGTTTGTTGCAGTAATGGCGCAGTTGACTCAAGCGATAAATGGCGGTGGTATCCATGCACGAGATCAGCCAGATCAACCGCAGAGGAACATGTCAGTGGTGGAACATTTCATGAGGCAAAATCCCCCATCATTCAGAGGATCATCTGACCCTGTGCTAGCTGAAGGGTGGATTAAAGCACTGGAGAAGATTTTGGATGTCATGGGGTGTTCATACAATCAAAAGGTTAGTCTTGCTATTTACCGTTTGGAGGGAGAAGCAGATCAGTGGTGGTCTATGGTTAAAAATATCAGGGAAGCCGATGAGATTGATGCTCTTGACTGGGATGAATTCAAAGGTATGTTTCTTGAGAAGTATTTTCCTAAGGCTGTTCGACTTAGGATGGAAAAGCAATTCTTGGAATTGAGGCAAGAGGAAGACTCAGTGGCTGCCTATGAAGAAAGGTTCACTCGATTGGCAAGGTATGCTCCAAATTTTATCCGGGACCTTGATAGTAAAATAAATCGTTTTTACTCGGGATTAAAGCCAAAATATCGAAGGGCATTAGCTTCTCATGAGTTTAAAAGTTATGAAAAGCTTGTTCGATGTGTTGAGAAGGTGGAAATGGAGTTTGCCGATGACCAAGTTTTCTATAGCAACCAGCAGAAGAAGAGACCGAGGTGGCAGGAGAAAGGTAAGAATTCTTCAAAAAAGTCTGATGGTAAGAGAACTAAGTTTCCAGTTTTTGATAAATGTGGCAAAAGGCATGCTGGGGAATGCCTTCTGAATTCTGGGAAGTGCTACTGATGTGGTAAGATGGGACATAATGCTCGTTATTGCACTGAAAAGGATCAAGGTGAAGGTAAGAACAAATTTGATTTACAGTTAGTTAAATGTTTTAAGTGCAATGAGATGGGTCACTATGCAAATGAGTGTCCGACAAAGAGCTTGAGTGATGGGAAGCAGTTAGACTACAAGCAGAAAGGGGTGGTGAAATCCTTTTCAACTACTTCAGTAGATGTCGGGCCATCAAATGAAGTTGTATCAGATGTTGAAAAGAAGATTGGTGAATGCTCCAGTTTTGGCACTACCTTCCAGGAATGGTGAGTTTGTTATATACAATGATGCTTCATTGAAAGGACTTGGTTGCGTCCTAATGCAGAATGATCAGGTAATTGCTTATGCTTCACGACAGTTGAAAACTCATGAGGTAAATTACCCTACACATGATTTGGAATTAGCTGCAGTTGTTTTTGCTTTAAAAATTTAGAGGCATCATTTGTATGGAGTAAAGTGTGAAATATATACCGATCACAAAAGTTTAAAGTATATTTTCACTCAGAAAGAGTTAAACATGAGACAAAGGAGATGGCTGGAATTAATCAAGGATTATGATTGTACAATTCATTACCATCCGGGAAAAGCAAATAAAGTGGCTGATGCTTTGAGTCGAAAAAGTAATGCTTTATTAACAATGTTGCGTTTGGAACGTGATCCTTTGGTTAAGGATTTGCTGAACTTTGGCATAGAAGTTGTTGGTGTAGGAAGTCCTTCTATTTTGTTTCAGGTATCAGTGAGATCTTCTCTATCAGATAGAATCAAGCAAGCACAGAAGTAAGACAGTGAGTTGCAGAAAAAGGTAGAGCTGCTTCAGAAAGGTAAGTTGCCTGAATTCAACATTGATAATGATTGTGTTTTGAGATTTGGGAAGAGATTATGTGTGCCTTGTGATTCACAGTTGAAGAGAGAGTTGTTATGTGAAGCTCATAGTTCTCCATTTTCAGTTCATCCGGGCAGTACTAAGATGTATAGAGATCTACGAAAGTATTACTGGTGGGATGGAATGAAAAGAGACATTGCTGATTTTACTGTGAAGTGTTTGACATGTCAACAGGTTAAAGCAGAGCGGCAGTTACCGAAAGGGATGCTTCAGCCTTTACCAGTGCCAGAGTGGAAATGGGAGAATATATCCATGGACTTTGTTGTTGGATTACCGAATACATATCGAGGTAATAATGCAATCTGGGTTATTGTTGATCGCTTGACCAAATCTGCTCATTTCCTTGCTATACGAGATACTTTCTCTCTTGATCAACTTTCCCGTTTGTATCTTAAAGAGATAGTCAGGTTACATGGAGTTCCTCTCTCCATTGTATCGGATCGTGATCCCAGGTTTACTTCTAACTTTTGGAAAGGCCTTCAGAAGTCGTTGGGTACTGAATTAAATTTTACTACAGCTTTTCATCCTCAATCAGATGGGCAGTCAGAACGAACAATCCAGACATTGGAGGATATGCTACGAGCTTGTTCAATGGATTATCAGGGAAGTTGGGACCAATATCTTTCTTTGGTTTAATTTTCATATAATAACAGTTTCCATTCCAGTATACAGATGGAACCATTTCAGGCATTATATGGGAAGCGGTGTCGCACTCCAGCTTTCTGGGATGAAGTGGGTGAAAGGAAGTTGATGGGACCAGAATTGGTAGAAGAGATGGCAGAAAAAGTTCAGCTGATTTAGAAACACATGAGAACAGCTCAGAGCAGGCAGAAGAGTTATGCGGATAACCGGAGGAAGGATCTATCTTTCGAGGTAGGTGATCATGTTTTTCTCAAAGTTTCTCCTTGGAAAAGCGTGATGAGATTTGGTAAGAAAGGAAAGTTGAGTCCAAGGTTCATTGGACCATACGAAATTCTGGAAAGAGTTGGATCAGTTGCATACCGAGTGGCTTTACCACCGAGTTTATCTCAGGTACACAATGTTTTTCACGTTTCGATGTTGAGAAAGTATATGCCCAATCCATCTCATGTTTTGAGTCCAGAGGTAGTTCAGCTGGAAGAGAACCTATCTTATGAGGAACAACCAGTCCAGATTCTTGACCACATGGAGCAAGTGTTACGGAATAAGGTGATTCATCAGGTAAAGGTTTTGTGGAAAAACCACATGATTGAAGAGGCAACATGGGAATCTGAAAATGCAATGAGGGATAAGTACCCTCATTTATTTGATAAGTAAATAAATTGCGGGGACGCAATTTTCTAAAGGGGGGAAGGATGTAACATCCCAAGTAAGTAATGAATAATAGATATTTTTATCTATGTCTATTAATGATTAAGATAGTGTTATAGAGGCTTAAAATGAAAATAAATACAATCTTATGCATGGAATACACTAATATTCTTAAAAGATTGTTTTAGTGCCTTTTCATGGCAAACCATTTTTGAATCTATATTTTGACAATTTTATAAACTATGTTTGTCAAAATAAACTTATCCTTTATGAATGGGACATCAAAATTTACCTTGTGTGAATTTTTGGTATTTTTCTGACAATGTTCATTTTTTAATGAATAGTGAAAAATACTGCATTTTACATCAAAACTGCTTTTTAATCTAATTTATTTATATGATTAGATTATCTTTTGAATTGGTATTAATGTGTAATATGAATATATTTTTACCATTTTATCCAATGGTGGTCATTGGAATCAATTTCCCTTTGAAATTAGACTTAAACTGGTGTCAATCTTTTGATACTTATTGTTTTGTAAAAACACGCTATTTGCTCTGGCAGCGGGAATTAATTATTAAATTAATTAATGTGACTTATATGATTTGAATTTTGTAAAATAGACTTCATTTTTGAATTTGGAATGTCAAATATAGCTTAGGGTGAATTTTTGGTAATTTTCTGAAAAACTTCAATTTTTGATGAATAGTGAAACCACTAAGTGGTAATCAAGCAAACTGATTTTTCAGTTAAATGAAATTTTACCACTAATGTGTATTGAATTTTGAAAATCCGACATACATGGTTGTCATTAAGAAGTAAAATGTGGTTCAATGAGATTAAAATAATTTTCGGTGAATAGTAACTTATTAAGTTTTTAATCGCGATTAGTGGTAATTAGTGTAGTTTAAGGAATAAATAATACTTTAATAATATGAAATGACCTAGACACATGTCCCAATCTCATTGGTTGTGTCATGGACGACCAAGACAAGCCATGGCCTAACTTGGGGACCCCATGGATCCACTTTAGTTGGAAAATGACAATAATATATTTTTATTTAATGTTAAAGTGAAAATGACACAAACATAATATGGTTTACGAAAACAATTTTTAAGTGGGGTTATACAAGTCAAAATTTTGATTATAAATAGTAATTGGAAAGCTAAAAAGATTTCCTATATCATAGTAGTTTTTTTATAATTTTCAGACATTAAATAAATTAAATTATTTACGACATAATAATGATGCAGCGATGACATCATTATTTGACAATTTAAATAAAATGGAAAGATAATGAAAAATATAAAACCTACACATGGCCAAAACCAATTGGATGAGTGGATTTCGAACCCTTATCACCTTATCCAAGAAATATTTCAATGTGGGACCTTTTAAAACCGAAACACATTTTCAAATAATGTAATGTTTCTTTACTTTCCAAAAGTGCCCCTCCTCTCCTCTTATAAAAGGCCCCCACCTCTACCTCATTTCACACATTCCTAAAGCCTTTGGCTCGGCCAACCCCTGACCATTTACTCTCTCCACATCCCTCTCCTCATCCTAGAGGATTCCCTTTGGGATTAATCCTTTCAAAGGAAGCCTTTAGGGTCAAATAAAAAGGAGTTACACTTTTAAAGGTAATTCTTTCTCTCATGTTCATTTGTATTATTTTGCTTCTCCAACCCCCTAAACTCTTTTTATTTACTTCTTTTGTAACAACACCAGTATCTTCAATATACTAGGTTGTTGTTATAAGATTTATTTGAGCTACACTCTCACACAACTACATCAAATGGTTAAAGAACATAAGGTTTCCGTGGATGGCGAAATTCTGCCTCCCGAAACGATGATTGTTCAACACTCATTAAACACCTTCAAAGGTGGCCATTATGATGTCACTATTTTTATATATGATATATAATATGTTTATGTTTTCCTTAAGCTTCTGTTTTTTTCATTTTGGGCATACCTTTATGGTTTCCATTATGGGTAAAACACGATATCTTCATTTTAGGAAGCGCGGACTACCGCCCCCTAAAAGTGATTTGATTCGTTAATACCATATGTGGGATGTGTAAAGGATAAAGTTAATGATATTATATATGTTATTATACTGGAATTATAATATACTATTATATAATTATGATTCCATTCCAGAAAATATGAAATAGAAATGGAAGTAGCGTTCATGCGTACGTACGGCTTACCGTCTCCATGAACGGTGCATTTCATTTCTTACCTCTAAATGTGATGTAAGATTATAAATGAATGTATGTAATGGATATACATGACATATATGATATCTAAATCATGAATAACATTCTGGATATAATGAACCTTTGACCAAATTAACAACATGTAAGTATAAGAAGTCTATTTTTGACTTAAGAACCAAATACCGACAAAATGAACATTATTAACTTAAATGATTACATGATGTTCATAACATGGTATAAAAGGAATAATGAACTTGAAAAAGATTCATAAGCAAGTATAGATTAACTCAAGTTTATTATTCAGTTGATTAAAGAACGGTCGGGTCAAGTCAGATACGAGGTATGGGACTTCGTCTCAATCTCCTTTCGTTGAGGCATATTTTATTTTATACACAACTTTATTTTATGCGGTGTATAAACCCCTTTGACTTTTACGTTTATTCAAAAGGAATATTTTTTATACGAAGCGTTTACTAAACGACAAAAGGGAATGTTTTTGTCGTACGTATGCGGCGACAACGACTTCTCCGCCTTCGTAACCGTTATTTGAGTTTCGGCTTCCTCTACAAGCCATACTTTTTTTTAAAAGAAAAACAAATACCATGTTTTACTTTTCTTTTATTTTAGTATTGAAAATGGTTTTCATAATGTTTTTATATAAATGTGTTGTATTGATATCTCGTGATTGAAATGTGGAAATTTTATGTTTCCTTTATGCATGTTTTATGTGATATGATTATGTTATGGTTCTTGGGAATTATTATGAAGACGGGTGGTTCCGTGATAAACTAAGGGCGGGTGAGCCCGTTATAGCTCTCCAATGCATTGGGTAACGCGAAGGAGTGAAACGTTAAGGTTTCTCCGAAGAGATTTTAGGGAATATACTGTGATGGGTATTCCAAACGTAACCAAGAGGGTTACTCCCTACGTAAGAATGTTATGAATGCCTCAAGTTACCTTTACGTATTATGATTTCTATGATTTATTCATGATTTTATGAGGTATGTTAAAGTGCCTATGTTTTATGGGTAAAGTATGATTTCATTCTTATGTATATATGAACTCATGTTTCCTTTCCATGTTTTTTTTATAACCCATACTGAGTTTTTATGCTCATCCCAAGTTTTTGAAATGTTTTTCACAGGTCAAGGGAAAGGTACATGATAAGATGATAGAGTCAAGGATGTGTCAAGAAATAATCCATGTTTTATTTTCAATGTGTTTCCATTGATGGGAATGAAGAATACTATCTTTATGTAACCACTTTGTTTATATGTGGAATGTAATGAAAGTTTTATGATCTAATTCTCTAAAACTCTAAACCCGAAAAGATCCTCAATGTGTAATCTTGTAATAACTCAAGATTAAGTAAGGTTTAAGGCTGGGGCCTTATAAATGTCGTTTGTCTTGAGAGTATAAATCATATACTGATGAATGAATGGATGAGAGTCCCAAACATGAATACAAACATATGGTACATTTTAATAATACTTATTTAAATAAAGTGATAAAATATGTTCATTAATTTTAATAACTATTCATATTTTCTATAGGCATTACTATTACTATCAATTTAAGGGATAACCATTCGAATCAAACTTTTGACTCATTAATCCCTCTACCATTTCAATAGAAGAAACTAAATTAGAGTCAAAATAAATTCATTAGAATAATGATGATCTAAATGAGGTGTTTGAGAAAAAAATAACAAATTGAAGACACATTTTCATTAATAAAATACATGGGGGAAAATGTGATCTCATAATATAATGTATTTTTTCATATTATACATTTGTATTTTAGAAATCACTAGATCCTGAACACAATCATTCAATATGACTCAAATATATATATTTTTAATCAAATACATGGATATCCTTGAAACCTACCACACATGATGTGTATTTTTCATTTATATTTCACAAAAATCAACATTTTGTATATAAACCTAAAAAAATATTTTTCATTATGTGTTTTACCGTGATTTTTTATGATAGGGAGGTTTCTAAATATAGGATCAACCATTTAATGAAGTTGTGAAATGAATATAAGAAACATATGGATCACAACAAATTGTTTCAAACCAAATTATTTATTATTTTCAATGTTTCAGCATTTTCCAAAGCTATATAACAATAAAAATCGTGGATATTAAATTTGAAAATATTGAATTATCCCCTAATACATGGAAATATTAATATCCCCAAATAGGTAAATTATGAATGTAATTAAAATTCCATTAAAAATATTTCATAATCATTTTTTCAATATGTTCTCAGTAATACCATGATTCCACACACCCTTCATAAGAAAATGAATACATATTATTTTTATGGATGACTGGGTTGCAAGAATGGTGTCATAATTTTTTATGACATCAAATTTATTGATTACCTTCTATTATTGTAATATATTATTGATTATGACATTATAAATATATTTTTAGTGCGAAGAATTAGTATCATAGTTCATATATATTATTTTTGATCAGTTTATTAAGGACAGTATAATAGTGGAAATCAATTTTCATATTAATGAATGGGAAAAATATATGGTGTCAATATTTATGTAGACCCCATAAATAGATGACTTTATACTATGTATTTAGTTACCATTTTCAACATTTTATATAGGATTTTTATTCAATTTCCAAGAAATTTTTATTTGATACTTATTTTTTAAAATTTATATATTATTTTAGAAAACACATCACTCACTCAGAAATTAATAAAATGAGCTTATATTGTATTTAAACATCATAGAAATGACCAATAATTAATTTGGTACATGTAGGAGTTGACCACACATCAATTTGATATATGATGTTAATGGTATGACTTGGAATATGTGTTTTCCACAAAAAAATCATTATAATTTACACAATGTATGAAATAGTCAAAACCTATAAAATTATCTATTGTTGTTTTCAATGTCTAGTAAAATGGTTTAAAATTCATTTTTCATGTGTAGGAATTGACCATAGATCAATCAAAAACCTGATATGGTTGGTATAATTCTATGAATGTGTTTTCAATTCAAATAATTCACTTGAGTTTAAAATAGTCAATCGATAGTCAAATATAAGAAAACAAACTCTGATTTTTCTCATATATCGTGATGATGTGAATTCCTAATACATATTTAGTTAATTTTATCATCATTTAAACTATTTTATAATTTCCATCCATATCATTTTTATCTGATACTTATTTTTCAAACTTACGAAGACTTGAGGTTAATTGAATTCTTCAACAAGGATGATTCAGTCATGTACAAAGATCCTGAACTCAACAGGGATGATGCACTCTTGAATATGAAAATTTATTTTTATTCTCAAATTCATTCAACATTATATGTTATCAAACAACTATATTATATGATATCCCAAAATTTTGAATTCATTTTGAGATAAATAGATATAGTTGAATCAACAATTCCTCAATCTGAAGCATTTTGTACTCGATATGACACAAATTGTGTAGTTTTAGATTATAATTAACATTTTATTAATGTATTGTTTAATATTTATGGTGGATTTATTTCATTATTATAATACTAAAATATGAATTTTTTCATATAATGGTGGATTATTTTTATTAATTTGGGTTCATTAGTTCAAATATGGTCATTCTCATGAGATATTATACTTCAAGTCTCTAACTGACTTAATGAAAATATAAAAATTGATCAAGAATGTATACAAACATCATGAAAAGGTGAATTACTACTAATTTATAGTTATATTTTTTCTTCTTTTATCTACTATTTTGATTTTAATTACCTTATCTATTTCTATTGATAATTATTTATTTTTTCTCATAGATCATTTGGGAAATTATATTTTTAATTTGACTATCTAAAACATTCTTGAAAAGAGATAACATGTATTTTTTGGAGGGAAGTGGAACCCCATGATGCCTAAAATATAAAGTGTTTCAGGAAGAATATTGTATCATATTCCATACAAATGGGGCATGTCCAATATTTTCTAGCTTGTTGTAGATAGTTAAAATAAAAAACACATCACATACTCAATAATCCCCACCTCAATCCAACACACACTATGATCGGTATGAGATGAATTGTTTGATTGTAGTTTATAATCTCAATTTTAGTTCTAAACAGAAACTACATAATCAAAACTAAGCAAATATATTCATATTTTTTTACACATGGATAAAACAATATATAATTAATTTGGGACATGTAGGAATTATCCTCAACAAAATTTGATGCCTGGTGTGAGTAGTATGACTCAATGTTTTTATTTTCATTCAAATTTGACATATAGTTTAGTGAAAAAATATGTGGCATACTCAAAATTAAGAAAACACATCCATATCTTTTTAAATAACTTTTATATGAAAATACACACATCATTTGGGGGATATGTGACTCATCCACACAACAATCTTAAACAAATTATTTCTAGTATGACTCAAAGTGTCCATTATTAATTTAAAATTATATATTAGTTCAAAAAAATTGTCAATCACAGAAAAATGATAATGAAATCTTGGATTGACTTTATAATTCTATACAATGATTTATTTTTCATTTTTGAAATATAGGAATCAGTATCATTTAAAACTGACACTTGATGTGACTTGTATGACTAAGAGTGTGTGTTTCGATTTTAAAATTAAATTTTTGCAAATAAATGGAATTCATAGAATTGAAAAACAAATTTCATGTTTTTTTGATAATTTATAAAAAATATCCATTGGTACTTTATGACGTGTAGAATGAGTCTTACCTCATTCTAATGCATGGCACGACCTGTATGACTCCAAATTATTAAGTTTATTTAAAATTTAAATTTACGTTTATAAAAAAGATAAGTTACATAATCAATATTTAGAAAACACATTTGGATTAATTTCATACATTAAAAAATGATCCATAACCAATTTCTGATTTATAGGAATCAACTATAAGAAAATCGGATACACAGTTCGCCCAGTACGACTCATATAGTTCATAAAATATTTAAAATGGAAATTTTAGTTAAAAACATGTGTCATTATATGAAAACCTACAAAAAGTTCTCAAATTATCTTTATAATTTTGGAATGTTATTCATATGTCACTTTTGATGGGTAGCAATTAGAATCATGTAAAACTCACACATGATGTTATAGGGTTAACAAAGTGTGTGTTTCTAAAATATAGATAAAATTTAGTAAAAAAATAAGTTACATATTCAAAACTGAAAAAAAAACTTTCAGATATTTTTGAAACTTTAGTAAAATGATCCTTAAGTAATTTTGGACATGTCAGAATTATCGATGCATTAATCTAATGCACGGTGTGACCGATATGTCTCCAAATGTGTCTTTTTATTTAAATTGACATTAATTTTAGTAGAAATGATAGTTTACATACACAAAACTAATCAAACACATTGATATTATTTTGATACATTAATAAAATATTACATAAATCATTTTTGACATGAAGGAATATGATGGACCATAGAGCAATATATAGTTTGATTGGTATGACTAAAATTGTCCAATATTAGTTTAAAATTGACATTTTATTTCAAAATAAGTTTCACTAACTGGAAAATGATACAACATTCTTAGATGGCTTTATAATTTTTATAAATTATTAATATATTGTTTTTGTCTTTTATGAATCTGTCTCACATCAATTCGACAAATGATGTAACCTGAATTACCCAAAGTGTGTCTTTCCAGTTTAAAATGAAATTTTCTTGGAGAACACATGTTTCCAAGTCAAAATCAAGGAAACACGTTTTGATTGTTTTTATACAATTATAAAATGATCCATATATTAGTTGTGATGTGTATTAGTTAAACAACCCTCAATCCCACACACAGTGGGATTGGTATGACTCTAAATGTGTTTTTTATTTAAAACTGACTTTAATATTAGTACAAAGACATGTTCCAGACTCAACATTGAGGAAACACATTCATATTGTTTTGAAACTATTATAAAATTATCCATATTTCATTTTTTACAATTAGGAATTATCCGCACCTCAATCTGATACATGTTATTCCAAGTATGATATAATGTGTTCTTTATTAGTTTGAAATTGAAAATATTTTGTAAAACATGTGTCACTCATTAAAAATTGATAAAATATTATTTTACATTTCTAATATTTTAGGAATACCCTTAATACATTTGTGACATATATAAAATTCCCTCGCATCAAGATGTCACATGATGTGGTAGATATGACTTTTTGTGTGTGTTATCAATATATAAGTTCAATTTTAGTTAAAATTGTTCATCATATCACCCAAACTGTGAAAATGAGCCCATATTGATTTCTCATAATTTTATCTTATATTAATTAAATAAATTCCATATTTTTTTAATATATTGTTATGTAGTTAATTTTTATTGATATATGTATTTAGACAATCAATAAATTCTCTGAATTTTGAAATTTTTCTTTGAAAAATCAAGTTCCATTAAATTGAATCTCATCCGAATAATTTTCTTTATCATCATTGATGACATCCAATTCAAAAGTAACTACTTTTGAGAATAAATATAAATGGTTTGACATGAAAGAATCAATTGTAACTCAATTATATACATGATGTTCCTAGTATGTCAACAATTATATGTTTTTGGGTGAAAATTGAGACATTATGTATATTTTATTTTCTTATAGTATTAATATCATAAGAATTATTTTTATTATACATGTTCTTAATTTTTCTTATGCCGGGGTGGTTTTCTCGAAAAAATCATAATCGGGTTGGGCAAAAAGATAAAAGGGAAATTAATTTTTATTATTAAATTTTGTAATAATTTGTACAAACTCATGTAATTATACAAACCAATGTTTTAAATTTCCATAATATTGTTTTATATGTATTATTGATGTAAAGTTTTTCCTTAAAATAATGTATTTCCTTTCTATATTTTATTTTTACAACTGCTTTTAATAATTTAGTGTGTTGTAATTTTAACAGCACATTGTAGTTGTATTCTCCATTAATAGAGAAATTAAAATCACTGATAAAGAGACCCTTTATAAATGTTATGGAAATTACTAATAAAGGATCTAATTATCAACAATTTTTCTAGCACTCACAAAGGGACCCTTTATCAACACCTTGCTTAGCACTTATAAGTGGGTAATTTATCATTATTATAGAAAATAATTTATAAAAGGGGGCCCTTATCAGTTATTAATGAAGAACTAATAAAGTTTCCTTTTCTCAGTGCTTAATGAATATCTAATAATAGAACATTATATCTAAAGTTCATATAGTTCTCATAAAGTGTGCATTTATCAGTTCTTTTGTAGCACTGATGAATGCCTAGGTTGTTTAATCACACATAATAAAGGAGCATATGGCTAATTTTAGCACATTTAAAGGACATATTTGAAAAGGTGCATGCAGGAAAATCATTCTAGGGGTGATTATATACATACCAAGTAGGATGCCTTTGAATCATAAGGAGATAAATAGAGAGATATGATAGTAGTAGTCATATCAACTCAAATCAAGGGGGAAAAGAAACCCAAAAACACACACATATATATATATATATATTCCAATAATAAATCTATATGAGGGATAATAAGAATATCTATATTACATTTTTTCTTTTGATGATGAGTATTCTAGAAAGATCAAAATGACAATCAATGATGTCCAAAATATCACATGTTTTTCCAATTATGTTCTGGGGAGGACCCACACCTCCCCACTACTCCATAGCCCTGGGGGGACCAATATTCAATAGAAATAGTGTAACTTCCCGGTTCCAGAAGCTATCAGAAGCGCCATGTACCTAGTTGGTCACATGACCTCAAGCACATTTCCCTAAATGCCAAAGGCTTCTGTCTAGCATCGAGGGCCTTGGGTGTGATAGTGGGGGAACTATTCCCTCATTGGCAGAGTACACAATGGAAGTAAACAAATACATACAATAGCGGAAGCAGTAAATATCCAACAATAGTAAATAGTGTAACACTGGACTAATAAACAACTGGATCACACACATATATATAAAATGATGCATGATACATATGTATAGGAAAGCATCCAAACAAGTCACAATGTTGGAAATACAAACAGTTCTAAACCAAAGTGCAAACTAAAATAGATAAAGTCCACAGCATCACAAGCCATATCATGGTCCCATTCTCTCTAGGTCAATAGCAAGTCATGTACCTGAAGTAGAAGGCCGCTTTCCCTTATCTATAACTGCAGCAATATAAACTATTTGGGCCCAAAAACAAGGCCCAAACTAGTTGTGAGACTAAATCCTAGTAGTTGACCACCCAACGATCTGTGCCTAACAGTTAGTGAATATATGGTAGGTAAATTATAGGAAACACTAAACAAGTAAGTGCTCAATAGTAAACAATCCAAAATTTTAATATCAAGAAACAACTGAGCAAGAAACTAAACACAGACAGATATCCCTCTAGGAAGTACTCACGGACATCCCCACTATTCCTACCTAACAAGTACGAGAAAACCTCTAGAAAAAACGCTCGGTCTAACACCTCTAGTTATTTATATGAAGACTCTCTGAGGAAGCACTCATAATCAATTTTCTTTTATAGTCTATGGTAGTTATGAACTCTCTGAGGAAGATCAAACGGTCAATTACTCTTATATCCCCAAGGCCAAGGACTCTATGAGGAAGCTCACTCGGTCTATTTTCCTATATATCCTAGGTCGTTCATAAACTCTCTAAGGAAGCACTCACTATCAATCCCCCTTATAGTCTAAACAATTCAGAAATAAAATCCAAGACTCTCTGAGAAGCTCACTCGGTCAATTCCCCTTATAGTCTAAAGCAGACAAGGACTCTCCGAGGAAGCTTGCTCGGTCAATTCCCCTTATTTCCTAAAGTGGTCCAAGGCTCTCTGAGGAACCTCACTCGGTCAATCACCCTTATAGCCTAAAGTGCTCAAAGACTCTTTGAGGAAGCTCACCCAGTCAATTCCCCTTATAGTCCACTACACCAGGTTCTCACGGCCTTGTGTAGGTCAGAAAGCATAATAGTGTAATATGGCCAAGTAAACCTATAGAACTAAATGGATAAATAGTCTAAAGAATAACAAGCATGTCTGAATACAAACTCTCCATCCTACAGCAACAGGCATGGAAAACAAGCAAAACAACCAAACTGGTTAAACAGGACCAAACGGCCATAAACAGAACATGAAAGGGAAATATATCCAATGCATAGAAATCAACCCTAATCATATCCAAATTACCTCTACACTAGCATACAAGCATGGCCGGAATTCAACATGGATAAAATAGCAAACACACAATACCCCATTCAAGGGTATTGGTATAATTCTCTCATAATACTCAAAGACATTAAACGGGAAGGCACAAACCACCTACCTTGAGTTTAGGATATTTCTATATGTGAACCTCGAAGCTTGAATCTCCATAGAACGTTGAATATCTATAAAAACGTCTAAAACGTTCAACCCACAGTATCTCATTAGAGATAAGAAATCAGAAGATAATGCTACAGGAGATGTGATAACTCACTGATGTGATTCCAACACAACCAATGGTGTTCGATTCGAAGGATGGATGCATGCTCGGAGGTTCGTTGAAGATCCGTAGTCGTATGGTGCACCTGGACGAGACGAACAAAGAAGGGTGTGTTTCTGTTGATTAGACGTGACCCCGATGCATTTAATGAAAAAAATAAAGTACATGGTGTGTACTCACCTTTTCCATACTCTGCTTTAAGTATCCTCCAAGTCACTCCCACATGGCTGTGTGTGTGGCCACAAAATTGAAAACACACAGCCTCCTATGGAAAGGATTTACATAGTGTGTACTCATAAATTAAACAGTGCTTACATAGAAATTTTCCAGAATTTACTTTTTCCTCAAAAATGACCTAAAAAGAAAAAAATACCTAAAAAGATGATCTGGGTTCATAAAAACATCCACACTTAATGAAATTAATCCCCAAATTTCCTTAGTGCGGTGTAGAAGAAGAAACCATGAACAGGGCAAGGCCACTGTGATCACACGCCTGCCTCCCTCTCCCCGGCCTCATCCTGTAGTCACCCGTGCTGCCAAAGCACCTGTACAAGAGGAACATACTGACCACAGAGAACCTCCGCACTGCGATCGACGATCCAGATAAGATTCTCCTCCAAAGATGAATCCACATCCAACTCAATCTCCTCAGGTTGGAAGACATGAGACAGGTTTGAGAAGTAACATCGAAGATGAGAAACGTGGAAGACATCATGCATATCTCGATACCTCTGAGGTAACTACAACCAATAGGTAACTTTCCCAACTCTCTGCAACACCTCAAACATCTCGACATACCTCGTCGAAATCTTACCGTGTCTCCTAATCCTCTTGTGTCCCAACCTTAGTGTGACATGCAAGAAAACATGATCCCTGACCTCAAACTCTAGAGGTTTTCTCCTCTGATTGTCATAAGACTTCTTTTGAGACTGTGCAGTTTCCATCCTCTTCCAAATCAACTCTTTCTGCTCTGTGGTCTCCTGAACAAGATGAGGTCCCAACAAAGAAACCTCTCCTTCCTCCATACAACATAAGGGTGGTCAGAAAGAATTTATCAACCATCATGAGTCTGTAAATGACAACCCAAAAAACATCATTCCCCATAGGTGACCTCAGATAACCGGTCACAAAGTCCATCATGACGTCATTCCACTTCATCTTGGGAATAGGTAACTGTTTTAAAATCTCTTCTGGTCATTGATGCTACACCTTCAACTTCTGTGAAGTGGGACATCTCATGATGAAACTAGCAATTTCCCTCTTTATACCTAGCCACCAATAATGATGGTGTAGATCACAATACATCTTGGTGGCACCAGGATTAACTTCCCAAACTCAGAAATGAAAATCCAGCATCTGATCCTTGTGTAAGCCTTCTGGAACCCAAAGGCCCCCAGGAAACACAAGATCCCATCATCGCCTACAGTTCATCCAAAAATAGGGTTCTCTATTGACACACTCTCCCTTAGGACTAGGCCTTCAGGATCTGATAACTGCCTCATCCGAACTCAATAATATAGAGTAGAGGTAACAACTACATGAGATAAAAAATTCTTCCCCTGTCTATCGTGCACCTCCAAATGCATCTCAGAGAATAGAGCCATGAGCTTCAACTCACTCCTGGCCTCTTGAACTTCCTGTATATGCGTCCTCCTTCTCAACGCATCAACCACTGCATTTCCCTTCCCAGGCATATAGGCCAACTCAAATTCAAAGGACTGTAGGTACTCGACCCACCTCTACCATCTCAAATTCAGATCACGTTGAGTGAATATGTACTAGAGACTCTTGTGGTCGGTGAAAACTAAAAATTGCTTTCCCAGAAGATAATTTCTCCAGTAGTTTAGGGAATGAACAATAGCTTCCAAATCCAGATCAAGCATCCGTTAATTCCTTTCACGTGGCCTCAACTGCCGAGACCCGTACACAATGAGTCAATCTCCCAACATAAGTACACCTCCTAGCCCGATACCTGACACATCACAATAAACAATATAGCTCTTTCCTGGCTCTGGAAAGACTAGTATCGGTGCTGAAGTAAACCTCCCTTTCATCTCATGAAAGGCTGACTCACAAGAATCTGGCCATAAGAACTTCGAACCCTTCTTAGTCAGAATTTTTAGCGGTGCTGCTAAGCGTGAAAAGTCCCGCATGAAAAATATGTATTATCCAGCCTGCCATAGAACGCTTCGCACCTCAAAGATGTTCTTCGGCTGCTCCTAGGATACTACATCTATCACTTTCTCTGGGTCTATTGATACTTCTGCCTCTGAGATAATATGACCCAGGAAGTGAATCTTATCCATCCAGAAGTGGCACTTTTAGAAGATAACATATAACTTATGCTCCCTCAGTGTACTCAAAAAGATCTCATATGGTTTGCACGGTCATGTTGAGTGTGATATCACACCAAGATATCATCCAAAAAAACAACAATGAAGGAATGCAAGTATGGATTGAACACTCGGTTCATTAGATCCATGAAAACTGCAGGCGCGTTCGTGAGACCGAATGTAATAACCATATACTCGTATAAACCATACCTGATCTAGAATTTTGTAAGAGGTATATCATATGGTCTAAGGTTGAACTGATGATAACCGGACATCAATTAAATCTTAAAGATCACCTAGGCTTCCCAATTCTGATAAAAGAGATCATCAATCAAAGGAAAGGGATATCGATTCTTGATCTTCAACTGGTTCAACTTCGGACAATCCACACCAAACCTGAGGGTACCGTCTGTCTAATTTGTAAACAGGATAGCTGAACCACAAGGAGAATTACTGAGTCAGATAAAACCCTGAACTTGAAACTCCTCCAACTGTTTATTGATCTCCTGCAACTCTGCTGTAGCCATCCTATAAGGAGGAATGGACACCGGTTCCTCTCCTAGAACAAGCTCAATAAAAAGTCTAGCTCATGCTCTGGAGACAAACCATAAAAGTACTCTTGAAAGACATCTCTTAAACGATCCACTGCTAGAGGAATGTATAACTATGATGTCCTCTGGTCGTCCATATATAGACTAACAACCCGTAATGTAACTCTTCCCATCCCATGATTCTCTGGACCTGCTTTGCTCGCATGGACATCCCATTCGCCATTATGAAGAAAGGATCCACCCTCTGGTGATACAAAACTCACCCTACGTCAATAACAATCGACGACTGCCTATAATGGAACTAGCCAATCCATTCTAAGATTGAAATCATATTCTGTCATCTCTAGGACATATAGGTCCCATAAAAATTGACATCTACCAACCTCTAGTGGGAACTCCTTGAACTGGTATACACTAGCCGTTCTAGTACCCAAAAGTGTGTCTAGAGTCAAGATATCGGCAGAGGAAAAGATACAGATCCCAAGGCACTCCTCTATAGAAATATATATAAAGCTTTGGGAATCCCCTGTGTTGAAAAGAGTTGAAGATAAAACCGAGGCTACTAAGATCATACCTCGAACTGTGGAGGGTACAGGATCCTGCTCCTACGGGTTCTGCCCCACCGCAAACGTATGGCCTATGTCATGGCCCTGTGACCCTACCTGACTGCTCTGACCTGATCCACCCAGCTGTCGCTAATGAATCGGTGACGGACTACCTTGGTCATGATCTCCACCTCGGCTCGAACGGCTGTAAGAACTCCAGTTCCTAGAATGATGAGAAATGGGTGGCACTACTCCCGAACGTGGGGTCACAAAAGAATCCATGTCACCAGCTTCTAGTGAGAAGTACTGAAAAAAGCGCTGATGATGGCCCATGTTTATACAATATTGGCACTACACTGGGTCTCTTGGGAAGCGTGGCCTCGTATGCCTGCTTTTCCCACACTGGCAGCACACCACCTAGCTACCAGAAGATGCCTCCCACATGCTATTATCTTCTCATGAATCCTCTATACGGCGCTTCCTGCTATCAGCTGGAAGAGCTTTAACTCTGGATACTGAACTACCATAGATTAGGGATCCAGAATCCCTCAGATTGCGCTCTGTGATCAGCGCCTGGTTGATGATATAAGATATCAAAGTCACCTGAAGATGCTAAACTGAGATTTGATGTCACACCCTAGAATATCCTCAAAATTTGGTGAAAGGAACAACTCATCAACTACTAGATTAGGCATGAAACTCTGCAGCTCTGTGAAGCGAGAGTAATACTCCATAACAGAAATATTACCCTACTCCAAACTCATGAACTCTGGGGCTCGATCAGCCCTCATGGTCTCTGGATAGATGTAATTATAGAAGATGTGCCACAACTCTTCCTAAGCCATATTCTTCTAGTGGCCCACCTATGAGATCACATCCCACCACCTCTCGGAGGAGTCTCATAGAATTTAGGTAGCGAGCTTCACCCTCTTCTAAGGAGGTATCTCTAGATTCTCGAAAATTGTCAATGTGGCTTCTAAACATGACTTTGCAGCCTCAAGTCCTACATCCCCTGAGAATGTAAAAGGATGATGCTCTTAGAAGACTCACATCAAATCATCCATCAACATGGTAGGAGGTGGTGCTCCATGAATGGTTTCCATCATCCTCTGAAATACCTCCTTGAACTGTGTATCCACACATATTTCAGGTACAATAGCTGGTGCCAAGGATGGTACAACTGGGGGATCTACAGGTAGTCCTTGATTAGCCATGCTTGGTGTCTGATCACTATCTGTAAACTAGCGCACAACTGGAGGATGTATCAGTGGAATAACTCTGCAAGGTCCATCACACTACTTTAATCAAGGTTTTTAAGGACGGAAAACAAGTATTTTAAGAAGGGAACAAGATAAAGAAACCATTCAAGTTTTACAAAATATGACTACACAGTGTGTACATTTCCTACACGGCATGTTACCTTACGTAATTTACATGGGTGTGTACTCCTACCTAAACTGGTCGTGTAACACCCCAAACTCATGGTGTGTTGTCTTAACACATAGCATGTACTTGGATCCTCTTCCCATGCCCATGTCCTTCTACACAATTAAGCCACATATCTCTCCTAAGACAATACTACACGATGTGTTCATGGTAGACAAGGCGTGTACTAGACAAGATTCACCTGGACCGTGTTGTTAGTGACACAGCTTGACACATAGATCACACTACGGGGCGTTTTCTGGATAGACACGACATGTACGTGAAGGGATAATATCAACCTATGTTTTTCGTGACACGGCCCAGTACCTGGGTCTGACTAGACGACATGTTCAATACTGACACGACATGTATAGGTTAAGGTTTTGTCCGTCCGTTTTGTTAGTTACACTAGCGGACATAGATTTAACACTACACGGCGTGTTTGACTGGTATAGGGTGTGTTCCAACAAGACTTTCCCTCAACCCATGTCACTTCCCACACAGCCTATGACACAGTTAGTTACTACACAGTATGTACATAAAGTACATGGTGTGTACTAAAGAAAAATAGTTTCTTCCCAAACAGAAGAACACATGGCATGTACTTAACACTACACAACGTGTATTCTGGGTTTTTCCAGACAATAAGCCTCAAAAACTACACCGGATCCCAAAAAACACTAAAACGAACAAATAAAGTGTCAAATTCTGATCCGTGAGGGACCATACTCCCCGTGAATCAGAGTTTGGCATCTTCTACATGGTATATCCAGGCATACAAAGAAGTTATGTAATGCCCCAACCCCAGTTACCCTAAGTTGGTGCATTATTACATAACATTGGCATGATCACAAAATTTCATGTCTTGAAAGACCGATTAGTATACTATCCTTGGATACACTAGATACATTCATAAGTCTTAAAACTAGAATATGAAATGTCAATAATTTCTCTGTAAACCATGAATGGTATAAAAATAACACATCCACAGTCAAACATATAACCAAACCTTAAATACTATATGAATGTTTTGTATCATAATAAATCAACATCAAATAATCTTAAAATCCATCAAAGGATGTTGACATAGATGAAATCAAAACTATTTGAGAGAAATATCTCTTTTTTTTAAAATCATTGAAAAGTCACAAATTTATAAATGAATTTATTTAAAATAGATTTTTTAATCAAATTGTCCCATACCACTTTGAAACTTTTGAAATGAATTATCATTTCAAAACATTCATGTCCATATAAATAAATCCTCAAAATCTTTTTGAAAACATGGAAATTAATTAAAAGGATTTAAAAAGAAAAATCATTAAAAAATTTAAAATTATTATCTTGATAAAGAGTACCTTTCACAAATCCATTAAATATTCATTTTGAAATCATTTTTATAAAAAATGGAAATGGATGATAAAAATGTCCTAGTATATACTTACACATATACAATCTCAGATAATAATGAGATTGAGGAATTAACCCTTAACATGTACTTTTACATGGTAGAGGGTAGGTTAACCTCCTTTATAATAGCTAAATCATTTTTATTAAATTATACGAGAATCATATATATTAATATGATATCATATTTGATCTTTTAACATTGATTTGTTAACAATATCTTAGTATTATCATTGTTTCGGGTGTTAACTTTCTCATTTTCATCAATATGTTTTGTTACATAAGCCATGTTTTTTATGGATAAGTTGTATATTATTTATATCCAGAATGGTATCAAATACTTAAACATTATTTTTAGTCATCAAATTAGAATTAGACTTGAATGGATACGATGGGGATTGAATCTCATCATGTTCATGGTGATTGTAGTTCGTACGTACGTACGAGAGACAATATCATTATTTTTATATTAAAATTTTATATAATAGGATAGTATATCTTATAAACAGAATCATTATAATGTTATATTTATTATTTACTTCAATTACACATCATTATCATACCCATCCAAATAATAATGTTTTGAATAACAATTACACCACGACGTGGAGACGGTAAGCCGTACGTACACACGTATGGTGATATGTCATTTAAAGGATGGATAGAATACTGAATATAGTTGTACCATATTTATAATAACATCACATTATATAGAAGTTACTGGAGTTATTATTTTAGAATGGAAATAACAATGAAAGAAGAAGTTGAAGAAGAAAATAACTTGAAAGAAGGTGGTGAAATCATTACCTCTTCTTCGAGTTCTTCATTTTTATTCGATCATTAGGTCTCCTTATATTGTATTTCTGATCAAAATAAGGCATCTAGGTTGAATTGAGGGAATTTGAGAGAATATTTGGGAAGGGGTTGGCCAAACCAAAAGGCTTTGAGGGTATCAAGTTGAGAGAAGGGGGAGTGCCCTTTTATAAGTGGGGTGAGGGGCACCTTAGGAAAAGCTAGAAATATTATTTTATAATAAATTCATATTCGGTTTATAATGGCTCCGAAGTGGATTATTTAAAGTTTAAGGTGGGTTTGAGTCGAAATAATTTCAACTAATTGATTTTAGACAGGTTTGGGTCACTATATTAACCTTATATTTTAGTTTTAACTCTTACTTAATTAGTTAGACATTTACCATGTCACTTTGTATTTTTATATTATATAGTTAATAAACAAACTAAATACATCCAAAAGACCCCCAAGTGGTCCATTAATGATAAAACTATCATTATATAAGTCCTCTGACCGAACCTTAAATTTTAATTAATATAATTTCAATTAATAATACAATATTTGTTTCAAAAACTCTTTTATGTCAATTTTAACACTATTCAATAATTGATTTCTGTTAAATTTATAAAATCCTTATTAATTCTAACCAAATTCATTTATGCAATATTAACATGTCATATTAACTAATAAAATTAATGGATGGCATCAAATAATTCTAATTTTATTTATTTTATCATTTATAATACTAATTATTTGATTCTTTCATTAATAAGTAAAATACTACATCATTATTATGTCATAAATAATTTTAATTATTCAATTTCTAAAAATTATAAATCAAATACTATTATGTATAAAATATTTTTATATTTTTAATGAATATTTATAGTATAAAATATAATGTATATAAACCTTTCTAAAAATTGTTTAGCTAAAAGATATGTGCTTCTGTCATTTTTGTATTTACATTAACTTAATTAATATAAAGTGCCCTTATCGCCTACAAGTGGCTGCATGGGGTCTCAAAATCCACCCAAAGATTACCATGGTTGGAAATGTATCAACCAATAGGATTAGGATACGTTTTAGGGTAAATTAATAATATTATTATATTATTTGTTTACCCTTAATTACTAGATTTACCCTTTAACCACGGTAAATAAAATATTTACCGAAGTAATTATTCAAAATGTCTAAAAATAAACATTACATGTTTAAAAAATTTGGACATCCTAATTCTAAATATGGAATCCATTTTTCTAAATTCAAAACATAGAAGTGGAAAAAATTAATTTAAAATTAATTCTCGCTGTCAAAACAAAAAAGCGTGTTTTAAAGAAATAATAACTATCAAAAGATTGACACTTGTTTATGTCCGATTTAATTGAGAAATTATGTCCGATGACCAACACTGTATTAAATTTTAAACTATATTCTAAATATACTTTAAAACCACTCAAATTCATAATTTATCATTTTTAATTATTTCTATTAAAAAAATTGTTTTTAATTAAAGTTTAGTAATTTTCACTATTCATCAAAATATAAAAGTTTTCCGAAAAGTACCAAAATTTCACCCTAAGCTAATTTAGATATCCCGAAACTAAAAATGAATTCCATTTTGAAAGTTAACATTTATAAAATTTCAAAAAGTGGGTATTACTATTCATAACGGCTACTTTGATTGGTCGCGGTGTGTTAGAATCTCGAAGTTGCGTACAGTGCAAGCTATTGCATTATTCAAAGGGAAACATATCATGGAAGCTTGGGGTGTTACAAATGATCCACCAAATTCCAGTCCATGAGGGCCCAAAACACCTCAAGAACCAATGTTTAGTGTTCACTCAAATAAACCCTTAAACCAAAATACCCCATCAAACAGTAGTTATTCTTATCAAGGAATCTATCACAATAGCATGCATATTCTATAAAATGTCTCTCACAACAACATGAAATAACTAATGCATCATAGATGACATGACAAAAATTCATGACATGTGATTTCTAGCAAGTGCATATATGATGCATGAGATGACATACCCTCAGGTCATCGGGTTGAGAATGAAATAAAACCTCAATAACATCAACACTAATAACACAAAACATGTGAGTCACCCAACAGTGAAAATCAGATCAACTGTAAACATGAAAAACCAGAAGAAATTGCAAGTAAAGTGGTAGATTGGCTTTTCCCTATACATGGGTTAGCTACTCCCAAGCACAGTTTATTACCAAGTACATATTCCTTCCTATCCCCGGCTGAAGGCTCCAAACATTAAATCAAGAGAAAAGAATCCGCTGATACCACTTTGTAACATCCCGATTCCAGAAGCCACCTAGAGGCGCCCCATACACAGTTGGTCACATAGCCCCAAGCACATTTCTCAGAATTCCAGAGGCTACCGACTTGAAGAGAGGGCCCTGGGTGTGATAGTGGGGAAACTATACCCCCATTGGTAGAGTACACAATGAAAGTAAACAAATACATACAATAGCATAAGGAGTAAATACCCAAAAACAGTAAACAATGGAATACTAGAATAATAATTAACAAGATCACACACACACACACACACATATATATATATATATAATTATTCATAACACATATGTCTAGGAAAGCATCCCAACAAGTCACAATTTCAGAAATACAAATAGTGCTAAACCAAAGTGTGAAAGAAAACATATAAAATCCTCAGCATCACAACCCATAGCTTGTTCCCATGCTCTCAAACTCCACAACAAGCCATATTCCTGAAGTAGAAGGGTGCTTTCCCTTATCTATACCTGCAACAATATAATCTGTTTGGGCACAAAAACATGGCCCAAATTGGATGTGAGACTAAATCCTAGTATGTGACAACCCAACGATCCATGCCTAATAGTTAATGAATATATGGCAGTTAAATTATAGGAAACTGTAAAAAGGTATGTTCTAATTAGTAAAAAATATATAGTTTCAATATCAAGTAATAGCTGAGCAAGAAGCTAAACACAAACAAGTAACCCTCTGGGAAGTACTCACGATCATCCCCTCTTGTCCTACCAGACAAGTACAGAAACCCTCTAGGCAACACGCTCAGTCTAACCCCTCTAGTTTTGTATATGAAGACTCTCTAAGGATGCACTCATGATCAATTACACTTATAGTCTAAGGTAATCAGGAAAACTCTAAGGAAGCTCACATGATCAATTCCTTTTATATCCCCAAGGTCATGGACACTCTAAGTAATCTCACTCGGTCAATTCCCGTTATATCCCAGTTCATTTATAGACTCTCTAAGTACGCACTCACCGTCAATTCCATTTATAGTCTAAATAGATCAGGAATAAATCAAAGACTCTCTAAGGAAGCTCACTAGGTCAATTCCCCTAATAGTCTAAAGCAGATAAGGACTTTCTAAGGATGCTCGCTCGGTCAATTCCCCTTATAGCCCCATGTGGTCCTAGGATCTCAGAGGAAGCTCACTTATTCAATCCCACTTATATCCTAAATTGCTCAAAGGGTCTTGGAGGAAGCTCACCTGATCAATTCCCATTATAGTCCACTACAACAGGTTCTCATGGCCCTGTGTAGGTCAATGAGAATAGTAGTGTCATATGGCCATGTAAACCTATAGAACAACTTTTCTAAATATTCTACAAAATAACAAGCATGTCAAAATACAAACTCTCCATCCTACAACAATAGGCATGGAAAAAAGGAAAAGTAGCCAAACTGGCCAAACCGGACCAAATGGTAATAAACATTACATGCAAGGGAAATACATCCAAAGCATATCAATCAAAACTATTCTTATACAAATTACCTCTACACATAAAAACATGAATGGCATGAAATCAATAGGTTTAAAATAGTAAACCCACAATACCCCGTTCAATGGTATTGGTGGAATTTGCCTCCTGTGGCAAAGAAGTTCATGACATGTACTCATAAAGTACACAACGTGTAGTTAGAAAATTTCATGAATTTCCTTTTTCCTCAAAAACGATCAAAAAAGGAAAAACATACCTGATAAAAAGATCTAGTTTCTTACAAAGAGGACATGATACCTACTATGATAGGGGACTCCACTCAGTATACTAATAAAGTAACCACTCAATTGTTCTCTAGGGGGATTCCACTCGGTAGATGGATAAAGGACCCATGCCCTAGTATGTTAAGGGAATACTAGTTAGTAGATAGATAAATGACCCATGCCATGATATGTTTCAAAGATTCAACTTAATAGAAAAATAAAGGAATCATGTCCTAGTGTTTTATAAGGATACCACTCAAATCATTAAGGAATTTCAACCGAATATGATATGGTTTTTCCACTCAATGGGTATCATTAGTGGAACCTCTTGTTAGTGAGTCATGGGGTGCCACTTCATTGGTAGAGGACTTGTTTACTAGTACATTTGTGTTGTTCCATAAAATGGGTCGAAGAAGCATGACCTAGTATGTCAGGGGTTCCACTCAACTAGTGAAAGGAATATGGGCGCACACAACAAAGTACAATCAGGGGGGTTTCATCCCTGACCACTTTCAATAATGATCCGACCATATTACTTCCATATCCAATCATTTCTTATATAATCACCACCCTTGGATCATTTCACTTTATATATTGATAGCCACTATGATTGATACCATAACATTCTAGATGGAAAACTACTTAGGATAGGCTCCACATGGGTTAAAATTTTAGTCTCGACGAATGATATATGCAAGTTTAAAGTTTCTCATAGGGGTACAAAATGTTTATTGAGTAAACATGACATTTGGGATCACTCCAATTTGTGGCCATGTTCCCCTGTCGGCATATATTAGATGAAATTTCGTCCCTTCAGGGAATCTAAAGGGGAACGCATGATTTTCTCATCCACTAATGGAATACCCATGCTCTCCTGGATGTGCCTATATTTGTTTAGTCATTCCCATATACCTTGTCGTGTTCGGGTACAGGTCTATTCCTATGTAATCATAGAGTTCATGATGTGTCCTCCTATATGAGGTTCATTTTTTTTCAAGTCACACATTTCATTTATTTTCGATGAGTTTTACATAATGTGGGATCCTTAACTTTCCTAAAAAACCTAACACCACAAATGGGTGGGGATACATAGACTGTGTTATTTGACTATATGGTGTGTAAAAATATTATATTGAAAATAAAGATTCATCAAAATTTCTATATATATAACCCCCACCCTTAATCACTCTTGTAGACCCCATTAAATTAGTTTAAATCACCTTTGACTGCCAATTATCAACCTCTGGTATCTATATTTCAAATTCATATCACCATTGATTGTTCTTCACATATCTCAGTCGATTTCAATCCCCTATCACTATCCCTTATCCCAGTGCCTTGAAATAATCACACCAATCCTCCAAATAATCATGATTGATCGATACAAATCCCTCATAATCTTCATTGCCACATCCTCTTTGAATCTTGGGTTTCAATCATGCTCAAACCCGCCATGAAAATGTAGAATAGTGACCTCATATGAAAAGAATGATAAAAATGAAGAGTTATGTGGGGAAAGGAAAAAAAGGGTTAGAAGAATAATTGGGAAATATTAATTTTCCAATGATTTAAAAAATATAATTACAAGGTGAGATAATGAATATAAAATAATTAATTGAATAAAACAATTTAATTTATGAACGGTCACAAGTGAAGGACAGGGAAACAAAGATAAAAATAAGATAAAAAATCCAAGCTCAATCAATTGATAAGAATTAAAGAAACCACAATTTAGGAAACCTACTATTATTTGGATCTATCCTTGCTGAAGACCATCATTACCATCAATGGAGAATACCCTTTCATTTTTTAACTCTAGAGCTGCCTCGATCTGATCACTATTCAACAAAGAAAATAAACCAACATGCAATGAACCCTCTCTTCCACCATTCAAATTGATAAAGGTTTATGTATCTAACAATTGAAATTTAGTAATAATAATGTATTTATTTAGGGAGTGTTAGGATAGTTGTGTAATACAATTATATTAATTAAATTAATTAAATCACATAACACACCTTCTAACAACTTCCTTTACCAAACATCAATAGCCTACCATCCTTAGGTAACACCATGGGTGATAATATCATTATATATTAATTCATGGTATTGTATTTATAACCAATGATCTAATCAAGGTATACTAAATTATTTCAAAAAACTATATATACATGATATTAATATATTTAATATTTTTATTATAGGAATTCTATGCTCTCTGGGCCTCATAATCTCACACCGTCTTACTACATGGCACCAAAAATATTTCATTATATTTTTCAAAGTCATACATGAAAGAATAGTGTCACTACACTCGTAACCAAGGGGATAAAAAGATAATAAAGAGTTCTATTTTCAGATTCATAGTATGGTAAAACTCATCAGCATGTCGACAATTGTAAGACTATAAAAATGAGATACAAATGAGAATAGGATAAATATAATACTAAATAGAAGATGGATTAATATGAATTTTCCATAATCCATGATAGAAAGACATGTAATCATAAAATAGAATATATATACTGTGGTGTAAGAGTTCGGATGCATGAGATAATAAACATGAGTCATAGAGCATAATCAGAGGCAGTAAGATATGTCATGTCATGGAATTGAACTATAATAGGAATATTTAAAACAAAAATATATGAGGAATTAATAAAATTGTGGTGTGAGAATCACTACCCATTTCATATAACAAGGTGGAGAAGTAATTACTACATGATTCCAATAGCGTATCATGAATCACGACATGATCTCTATAAAGATAATATTTTAGACATCAAAACATGATTTCTATAAACCTAGTAGAGAAGGTTTCACTTCCTGAATAACATATTGAATTAGTTTCCACTTACCAATTATAATAAACATAATAGAATGTCCAATACTACATGATTCACATAACATTGTTTAGAATACATCACATCCTAATTCCCATAAAAAATATTATTGACATCACCTCCTATTTACATAGGGGAGCGAGTATCAATACTCAATTCCCATAACATTTTAATGCGATAAAATATTTAAACAAATGAATAAGAGGTAAATATATGACCAAAATCCTTATAATAACAACCATTTATATATATATGTTCCATTAAAACATGATAACAATCACATCTCACACATCACTTAACTAACACATGTAAAAGACATGTGATATGCATGAATCGAACAAGGTATTGTTTATGGGTCTTATTGAGAAGTCTAATAGAGGAGTCTTGAAGAGAGAGGTCATGGATAGGTATCATAAAGATTTTATTAAAGAATTTCTAGGGATAGGTCTTATGATGGTGTCTCCAGGAGGAGTCTCCAAGAGGATCTATGAGCCATAATCTCATTCAAGGGTTATGCATTGGGATCTTGTGTAATGGTTACTTTCCAATATCTCACACAATGGTTACACACAAGTATCATGAACATGGGTAACATACAAGGGTCTAACATCAGGGTAATATTACTTTATTTTTCATAATTATATATTATCTGAGGTGAACCTGTGATAAATATCATCTTCATATCTGAATTTTGAAGTATAAGAAAAGAATTAAGATCTCCATCCTCTGATTATATTTTTTTGAAAAAGTTCATTTAGTACTACATAAAAGGGAGGAGAATAATTAATTAACATCTCATGATGTTCTTGAAAATGTTTGGAGGAGTTTCCATGAACTATCTTGGAAAACTATTGAAAGAGGGGATGTTCAAATCAAGGATATCAAATAGAACATGATGTTTAAAGTAAACTATCATACATTCAATAAAAATCCCAACAATTTAATAATTTTTTCATTATCCAATGTGCCAATTTTTTTCCTCATGAATAATTGAACATAAGAGGGATATATGGGGGATGTTATCCCCAAGATATAATGAATAATCCCAAAACATTATAGGGGTAGAGAGACTATGTAGGAGTGGCATATCCTAAAGTAACAATAGTGCTCTTTAGTGTCATGGTACATTGAAACATTTTTTTATATGCCTGTTGGACATATACTAGTTAGGGAAAACTAATTATAAATGTGTTTTTCCTTGTTCCATTAGTATTTCATTAGTTTTAATGAATCGTAATCATATAATTTGGAAAGGATATGATCAAAATAAACTCTAAAGATTAAAATATTTGATTCTTATAATAATGAGGTTGAGATCAAGTGTGGAAAATAGAAATTTGAAAAGAATATTGATAATTTTATTGGCCCACTGTTATAGGGTATCTAAGAACATATTTGGCCTAAAAATTGTTATCTGGGGTTTTTTTATTTTATTAGATTTTTTTTCTCTAAACGGTATATTTATCAATTGAAATTGATGATTTAGTTTTCTCTTATATCTACGTGATAAGTAACCTAGTAGAAATCCAAGGAATAATCAGATTCCCTGTGGTATTGTTTAGTATAGAAGTATATACAAAAATATTTTCATTCAATTTAATGAAACTAATAATGTACTGAACAAAGGTTTGGATGAATCAAAGAGTGAAAATATTTAGTCATTTAATGATGTTGTATGAATGAGTGAAAACACCAATATTCCTAGAGATTCAAGGCTTCTAATGATAAATAAATTTAATGAAGTACAAATTTGAAGTTAATCATTGTAAAAACAAATATGATTAGAAATTTAAAGAGAAAAATAAGTCTATATATATCTAGATCTAACTGTGAAAATTTAATTCATTAAGCTAATTTATTAAATTAAAGGATTTTAGATGTGGCCACTGATCAAAGATAGAAAAATTATTCTCATGTTGAAAAAAAAATGATAGAAATGGAATGAATCTTAATTCGAAAAAGTAATAATTTTGAGTCCACAAATGATGATCTTTTTACACACCTATAAAAATTGGTTTAGGATAATGCATTTAAATAATATTATTTTGTGCCAAAAAAATTAAAAATAAAGGAGTAATGTGATGTGTTTGATAATCTCTCCCAAAAACTGGGAGATGATATGAGTAGTGGAATGTATCACATGAGAGAACATAATGGTCAACATGAATCAATAAATATAAAGATTCAATAATTGATAGAATAGATATAATTAGTCAGGCAAGATGTTAAGAAATATAATTCCAATGTAAATCCCAAAAAGAAGGATGATTTTAATTTATTATTTGATTATTCTTAGGTAAATAATAATGAAATTAAAAAAATATTCAACATTTGATAAGAAACCGAAAATGGTTATCTCGTCTCAAAGGGAATGCATTTGAGAAAATCTTATATTTGATATAATGAACCGTATTCAATTCATGAGAGGAAGAGAGATATGAATAGTTCTAGGAAGAGTAAAAACCCAACAAGTGTTTTAAATAGCACTAAAAAGAATATTTTGAGAATTAATGACCAAATTTGATATTTATATGGGATGCATGGTCATATTTCTTGTTATTTATCTTTTGAAAATATTTCATGTTTCTATGATATGAATATTTCTATTTTTTGAACAATTATAATATTCTTAAAAAAACATGAACAAATATTCTCTCAAAAGAATGTAGCAATGAAATTGTACTATTATGGAAGATTCGTACACACCAGGAGTATGATTTGAGAATATTGGGGGCTAAATGTATGAAAAAGAACTCTATATGAAATAACATGTCAACTGAGAAATTACGACACACACACTATATTTTTAATGGGAGATGATTTATAAGTGTTAAACATGGGAATTTGTAAATATATTGAAACTAAAGGAAAGTTGAGAGTAAATGGAACACAAAAGGAGATCCCTAAGGATTGCGGTGTATAAAAAATCCTATTTTTTATTACAACATGTTATGCTAAAAACAAAAGTTTTTGAATTAGAGGACACAAAACAAGCTCAATGAAGTTATACCACCCAGTGCTTTGTTACATTAACAATAACCTTCTTAAAAAGAATGATCTAGTGAATTACTGTGTCATTCAAAAAGCTGAGAAGTAAATGTAATAATACGATACCTATAATAAAGGTTAAATCTAGACAAATATATCAATGGAAAGACACATCCTCGTAGAATGAATCATGAATAATAGAGTAAAGGTGGATTTTTAAAGAATTCAATTTGATCTTGTGGGTATAAACCTAAAATTGTAAAAGGGTCAAACTTGAAGAACATACATATCAGAATAAACAATATAAATCATGTAGATAATTTATAGTTATATGGATAGAATTTTTTATATTGGTTGGGAAGCATAAAAATTCATAGAAAGTGTACAGTTATTTCAAAGAATGTATCGAAGGGCTAGTCCATCAGGAACGCCTACAATACTCCTCATGATGATCCCAGATATACCCGTTCAATGTGTGAAATAGCCTCATCACATCTACTAGAAATTTTTCAATACTAATGGGATATACAATAGATGGCTTGTGTGTGTGATAAAAGATAATGGGCACATATGTTGAAAGGAGATACATGTGAGAAGAAGAATCAAAACTCTTGAAATTCACATATAGTATCACATTCAAAAAGGGGTGTTATGAAACAAATATATTTTTAAAATATGTGTCTTGAGGTTGTGTGATATAGAAAAGGGATATTATATTTTTAACAGTATAATGAGAAACTGAGGTGCTATTAGAGATATAATTGTATGATATTGTGGTTTCAAGATACATTGAATATTCAACCATTGGAATCATTCCTCAGTTCAGGTGTTATTTTTCTACTATGATAAGAATGTTTGGGGGAGATGAAACAAAATTCATGTATTACTTGACTATATATATTATTTCATACAATGTAGTATCATCTGACAATTTCTAGGATACCAAGATTCTATGAGTGAAAATCAATATCATTCCCAACACGCAGTTTCCATGTTTTGAAGTGTAATACAATATTTAAATTTAGCTCAATAATCGATATTAATGATATATATCATTCCAATGTAGGAGGTTTTTTGGAAAACATGGTCATAATAGATCTATGTGATATATCTTCATTTGACAAGAGAGTTCTCTGATTAATTGAGGAAAGTCACGCTATTAGAATCCATTGAAGTAAATGAGTGACATGGATTATATTTTTGTTTATTAGATTAATACCTTATTTCCTATAACTATTTATGACATAGTAGGCTTAGATAAATAATATATGATATATTTTGGTGGAATAATTTTTCTTGTGGAAAATCTCATGGTAGTGTAAAGCTATACTGATGAATATAAATATGAGTTTGAAAACTACTAAAAGGATAAAATAGTCAATATTATATTGATAAATGGATTTAAATGTGAAATTTAAATTAGTTTATATTTCCAGTTAGTCTTTAGATGTCAACCTATGGTGTCACATGTGATATGTAGAAGTTCATGACCAAAGGTGGTGGAAAATGTATCTTTATCTTGAAGATCTCTCATTATACGATGAAAATAAATCATAAATTAAGGGAGAAGGAATTAATGATGAAAGGAAATGATTAAAAATCATATAATATAGATAAATCATTGGAAATATATCATAATTAATGGAGACAAAAATTGAAAATTTTTTTTTTCATTCCATGTAACTTGGTATCAAGATGCTGATTGGGCGAGTTCAATAGATGATTTGAAGTCAACATTAGGTGGAGAAAACAATATTAAAAGTCTATTTTTTGGTTATCAAATACACAATATTTCATAACATTAAGCATCCCTAAATCCTAATTCCTCATGGGTACTCAAAGATTACACACAATTACTATGGATGAAGAAACATATTTATGATTTAGGAGTTGTAGTGAAGTATCCCATTAAAATCCATTTTGATAATTCAAGAGATATAAATAATATAAATTATCTATTCCATAACTCAAGGAAAAATAAAATTGAAATAAATTATGTATTTAAAAACTAAAAGTGGCGAATTACCTTATGAATCTAAATTATGGGCCTATAGATATATAGGTTATAGAAATCATGAGAAGTTACATTCCCAAAGAAACAATTGAATGGAATTGAATAAGTCTTGTTGTTCAATCACCTAACCACACCTGAATTGTACATATGATGGACCCCATCTCCTCGATGAGGTTTTTCGTTCCTTATGAACTGATGGGTGTTCTTTACCTTGTCACGGAACAAAAAATAGTGACTATTGGGAACAATTATAAAGGGGGAGAAAAATTCTTAATCAAAACTATCGGAGAAATTGACAACTGGAGTAGTGAAATAGGTGGTTTTTTTAATATTTTCATCATTCATTGTTGAATATTATGGATTAGGTTTCATGAATCAAGTAGTTTACATGTCTATTTAAAATGTGATTTCTGCAACTGAAAATTTCTTATTGTTTTATAACGTGAAGGTTTCTAGTGATAGGTTCAAGAATAAAGTGATTCACTGATGTTCATTGCATGTTACTCTTGTTTTTATGATGATCACTACTGATTTGGTCTTAGAGTATGTATTAATGAATTAATTGATCAAAATTAGTGTTTGATGAAGTCAAATGGTTTCTCATGTGAATTAATTTTCAACTAGATGATTTTTAATGTCATGAAGTGTTTTCAACAAACAAAAAGTGGAATATTGATGTAAAAAATCCATATTATCAGCTCTTTTTTGATGATTGTGTTTTTTACAAGTGTTAAGGTTATTTACAAAGGATGGTTTTCAAAGGAGGCTTAAAGAGTGTGCATAAATTTCTGAACTAATCACACGTTGTGCGAGTGTTTGAAATGACCATGTGAAGAATGAATGTCTAAATTGATCACATAGAGAATGAATGTTTGAACTAATCACACATAGTGTGACTTTTTTAACTGATCATATGACATATTTATGTGAAAAACTACCTTTTTTCCAATTGAATTCATAGAGATATCAGGAAATGTTCTTGAAAGGAAAATAGTTGATTGTAAGAGAGATATCTCACAGTCATTCGAAATCACATGAAGCACATGATTGTTAGTGGAACTTATGTAAAGGTCATGGAAATAACTCTTGATTGTATTTTTATCCAATAATGGGATCACATGAAGTGATGAATGATAATAAATCTGACTGCCAGATGAATTTATTTGGATATTTCAAAGCAATCATGTGGAGTGAATAATTCATATTACAGATGTGGTGGAATAGATTATTGTCTGGGATTTTTGGAGTTACTATGATGTAATTTATCATATAAAAAACATCTTACTCATCCATCAGAGTTGATATATATTTTTCTAAATTATATCTTTGATGATAATTTCAGAGAAGGGGTTTCACATAATGTGAAGATGTATACACATTTTACACTGTGTAAATGTTTTTCATGTGAAGATTGATGTCATTTCCTATAATCACCTAATCCAAAAAATTATAACAAAGTCTTGTGAGGGGGTCTCAGGATGGTATCTAGGGAATTTAATTCTACATATTTTATTTTCATGAATATGTAGACCTAATGATATCACATGATCTATGTAGCCTGAACGAGGTATCATGCTACGGTAATGTGATCTACATGAATAGATAAAATTCATGCGATCACTAAGAATAGTGAAATGTAAAGTGATCAAATAGAAATGAAAAAAAACTTATGATCTGGGTGAATAGAAAAAAGACTCATGCTTTACATGCTGTGAAAATGGTCTCATAGAGGGATCTTGTAGCGGAGTCTTGCGAAGATGTTTTTTAGAGGAATCTGTTGAAGAGGTATTGTAGGGTTGTATCAATGATAGTTCTTGTAGATATCTCTTTCAGAGGAGTCTCATAGAGCATTATTATGGATGTGGAACATGGTAGGATTACATGAAAGGGTTATAAACTAGTATCTCATGTAATGGTTATGTGATAGGATCTTGTCAAAGGAATACATGCTAGGTTCTCCTCTAAGGGATACATTCTGTGGTCTCGCATAAGGGTAATATGAATATTTCTCTCACAAGTATTTATGAACTATGGTTTTCCTCTGATAAATTTAATTTTTATAAAAAAAAATTCAATAACAATAAAAAGACAATCGATTGGAACCATTGAACTATATTTATAGAAAGAGTTTATTCAATACTACATGAATGTAAGTTAAAAGAATATGTGATGTATATTGAATATAATCCTAAGGTGAGTAAGAGTTTCAATGAAAACTCAAGTAAATTTGATTCTCGAAGGGATCTTCACATCAATTTTGTTAATTTTCATGTGATGTTCTAAGAAACCTATCACACATTCAGTGAAACTCTCAAAAATATATATATTGTTCTCTAGCCTATATGCCAATTGTATTTTCCTATGAAGCAACGAGAATGACATGTAATTGTTGGGGAAGTGATTATATGGAGTTAGTTCATCTTCTCTAATCATTGTAAGGATAATTATCCTAGGAAGGTGGGACCTATCAAAAACTAACAATTTATTGTTATAGTGAATATATTTAATTGAAACATTCCTTTTGTATGTAGCTTTAACGTAGCCCAGTCTTGGTGAACCAAGTAATAATCAATGTGACTATGTGATTTCATTATTGGTTTACATTATATAAATCACCACCTAATAATTATTGAAAGGTTAATATCAACATAATCACTAAAATGAAATATATATTTCCCTCAGAACAAATAGATCCTGATCTAGTGGGGTAGAAATAATATAGAAAAAAATATATATACCCTAATTCACCATCCCTATCATGGTATCTAAGACCCTTTTATCCCTAACACCCTTTAAGGAATATGTGATTTGATTTTTAGAGGAACATAAAATTGAAAGATTTTTTTTGTAGGATAACAGGTATAAAAAGTAGTTTCGGGAGTGAACTTAAATAGAGACAGGGAATGTGTCTCATTCATATAAATACATTTTGATAGTAATGTAATGATCATTAGTTCATGAATATGTAATAATAATGAAATAAGATGTTTGAAAACAATGGAATTTCATGGATAATGATACAAGAGAATAAAAATACACTACATTGTGATATGTATTCATAAATATTGAGGAGAGTTACTTGGGTCCTTATAAATTATGTGGAAAGGGTCTAGTGGGGGAAATGAGGGGAACAATGTGCTTAATGTATTGAGAGTGAATTAAATGGGCATAAGAGGTATGTATTTATAGAAATTGTTAGAGGATTCTTTTTTAATTTCAAAATATAAGCAATAAAAATCTAGGTTGTAGAAAATACAAAACCATTTGCTTACCCAATTCATTGGATAGTGGTGTTTGAAATTAAGAAGGAATTTTTTACATATTTTATATTCATAATTTAACATCAATATTTTATATTTCTTTTGGTATGTGACATTTTTTTCACCTAAATTAATTTTTATAAAACATTAATTTATATTTTAGACTTTTTAATGTTATATATTGATTTTGAAATTCATTTTAATTTATTAAAATTAATTATATTAACAAAATAACTTATTTTTAGTCTTAGATTTTGTTTTATTAATTATTACATGATTACTACATAATTATGAAGTCACAAAACAAATCTAAAACACAAAATTGTATTTTTTTATTATTCATTGAAAAATAATATAATGTAAAACATTCTAAAAATTTTAGTGAGGCCTAATTGATACATACAGATAAAAAATATAATGTTTATTTTATATAAAGAGTTTAATAAATAAGATACTTTATTCTTTTAAATAATATTCTTCATTTATTAAAAAAATATTTTAATGACATAATTAAATTTCTAACATTTATATTTTTTTGGACACTATAAAATTATATTTTCATTTATAAAAAAAATAATTTTTTTATAATGAAATGTAAAACAATAAAATTAATCATAATTGAAATTATATATTTTCAACAAATAAAATAATATTATCTTTTTATTATATTCATCGTATATTATTTTTTATTTTTTATAGAAAATAATAATAATAATAGAATTATAGAGAACACTATTTCATTTCTAAAATTAAAATTAAAATTTTGAGAACTATGGTCTATATACATAACCCCATAATACTCCGAAGATGCCCTTAGGGTAAAGTTATCTATGACGGTACTTTCATGGGATGGACTAGAAAACATTAATCTACTATTGATCTCTAGTAAATAGGATATCTCCCATGGTTAATTCTTTTTTATCATTACTAATTTAATAACAGGATGTGATTGGTAAAGGGTGAATCCATGTGACATTATCTCCCTATAATGCTATAATAAATAAGATTTAAACAATAAAATTATCTTTTTTGTGGCCATCACCTCTCCCTGGTGTATCATTTATTTATTTATTCAGAATTATATACTAATTCTTACAACAATATTATTTCCAAAATTCAGAACAACTAACGATTATATAATGATCATATTCTATTGATCAATTTTCCCTTTATATCCTATATATACTATATTATTCTCATAAATATATAGTTTTTACTTTTCTAATAAATAAACAACACATCCCTTCAAAATTTCAATCAAATTCATAGTTCTTTAATTTTTTTACTCTTTTTGTAAAAGGCATGATCGTCCAATGATAATTCAAGAATTGGGATTTTACATTTATGTGGGAATATTTTTTATATAACCATGCATTGTTTTATGAAATTAAAGTCATTATTAATTTAATTTATGTAATGTTCTTATCAAATTTAATATTCATTCTATGTTCTCATAATGAAAAAGTCATTGTAAAAAATGAGTTATTCAAAACATAAAAGAATTTTTTTGCAGTTAAATTCTTTTAATTATGAATTATAAAACATAAACATTATATCAAACCAGAAAAATAGTTGAATTTCTGGTTAATCACTTTGGTAGGATTTCAATCTTCATATTCAAACATATTATTTCTCTATAAGGCATTCATGAGACATGTTTTATTTTTTCTGAAACACTTGTTCCTTTTCGTTAATAATTTGAATTAGTACTTAATCATTTGGTAGGCATGTTTCCTATTCTATAAAACTTGTTTCATCTTAATTTTTTTGGTCTAATTTATAATTTCATGATAGGGACACATGGAATACTTCATAGAAATTAGAATGATTTGTAGGAATAGTTATCTAAAAGGTAACTCCTTCAATGTTCTCCAGAATCTAAAATGGTCTAGTGTACCTTGGAGTAAATTTATCCTTATTTCTAAACCACATGACCCATTTTGATAGCGATATTTTGGGGAATACATGACCAATCCTAAATTATATAGCATCCCTTCATAATATATAATAAATAGTTTTCCTATTCGAGTAACCTTGATATGATTTTACATCACTTCGACCTTCTCCATATTACCTTTCATAATATATGGTCCCAATAGTTTTCCTTCCCCTATTTATACCAACATGTGGGATTTTCACAACTCTTACAATAAACTTGTTTATAAGGATATATTTGAAAAGTATAGTCAAATATATTTTTATAGGATAATTCAAAATTTTATGATTTTGATATGAAATAACTTGTAGGTCATATGAGCTAAAATATAACATATTTTACAATTTATGAATAGAATTATTAGACTGAATATCACTTTGAGGTTGAACAGATGTGCTAAGGGGTAATTTTGTATTCAAATAATTTTTATATATCTTAATGAAAATAGAATAAAATCTTGTATCACAGTCTGAAAAAATGAATTGAAGTGTCCAATGATGTCTCACAAGTGCATAGATATGTATATGAGAGAGGCCATTAAGGATGGATACATTTATATGGGGATTAAATTATCCTAATTTATTCATATATCAAGGATTACCCATATAGAAGTTTTTACCAAGAATGTCCTTGAATGGTCAGTAAAAAAATACATAGTGATGTCATTGCATAGTGATGTCATTATTTACATAGTAATGTCATTGCACTTCAATGAAAGTATGAGTAGTTCCTAAAAGACATATTTTTTAGTTTTCACTTTACTATAACATGATGACAATTCAAAAATCATGTAGTATAATCAATAATATTCATTTTCATTTTATCTCACAAAAAATGAACTCACAAATCACTATACATTGTATGATATTTGAGATATATAAAGAATGTATGGCTACAAGATTTGTCCATCAGTTCTATATTTAACATTATATCATATGGTATATATATATGTGTACCAATACATAATAATACATATTGATCAACACTGTGATAAAGCATATAATTTTCACATCTTTTATATTATTTTGAAACTCATGACTATCTATTTATACTTTCACGATATTCTCCAGTAATGGTCATTGAAAAATCAATTGGGATAAGATTTATAATTTCCCTTCCCTTATGAAATCCATGTACATATTTACCTTTTCCATGATCGATTTGTTTCCTTTAATCCATATTGTTGAATGAATTTTTTGGGTAATTCTAACTGTAAAAAATAATGAATTTGTTTTATTTTATAGGGTAAATATATAAATGATTTCCATAGTCCATAAGAGTCTCTAAATATAATCATAATCAATTTTTCAATTCATTTTGTAAAAATATATACTTAATATGTTTCTTTTCAGTGTACATATGACTCTTCACCCCATAAATACTGTGTCAAAAATTTATTTAATGCAATGATAACTGTAAATAACTCTGAATAATCGGTAGTATAATTTTATTCATGAGGATTCAACTTTCTTGATGCATGGGATATCACTTTTCAATATTATTTTAGTACACATCAAAGTCATTTCCTGGATGCATCACTATAAATTAAAAATAATTTCCCATTTGAGTGTAATTTTACTACAGACACACTAACCAACCACTTCATTAGTTCATGTAATCATTCATTGAAGTCATTTTCAAGATAAAAAAAATCTTCCATCAAGTTAACATGGATACCATTTTAGAAATGAATAAAAGTTTTTTAAAAACTATATCAAATATACTGCTAGACCAAGGTAATTATGAATCTCATTTACTATTATAGCATGGGGAAACTACTCTGTGGCCTCTATCTTTTCATGATCCACTAATATTCCTTCACTGGTAAGAATATTTACTAATAATGTGATATAAAATAAAAATAACTGACACTTTCATAATATACAAAAATATTATCTTTTCATAGAGTTTATAAAATGATCCTTAGATGAGCATTATTATTTTTTTATTGTTCATATATATGAGAATATATTCAATAAATACCCCCAAAATTTATCTATATATCCCATCAAGACTCCATTCATCAAATAAATAAACAAAGAAGGATCAATAGTTTATCTAATTAGAATAACAATAAACTATTAATGTCTATATATATATATATTAGATTGTAGTATATAGAATATATTCTTTATTTATCCTTATATATTGATACAATAACCATAGGTTAGTTTTTAAGAAGAATTGAGGCCCAAAAAGAAAGTCATACAAGTCATAAATCCTAGAAAAATAGTATTTTGCTTCACTTTTATACTGTTATGTTTTTAATAAAAAACGCACTAGTACATCGATTAATCCTTCAATTTTATAATGAGAGCATGTCATCCTTATTTAGGAACACTGGGTTGAATAAAACAATTATCCAAAATAAAATTATGTTTCCTATTTTATTCCTATGAATTCACAAATTCCATTCTCTATGGGACATTAATTTTTCTTGCATCCACATATCGGTTAAATTGAGGACTCTATCATATATTTCAAATAGGGATCTGAGTAACTATTTAGAAAATACATCAATGTACTCCCAAAAAATGGTTATATCTCACATCGTTATAAGTTCTCCTTCTCCTTCTTCATTATTAATTTTTATATGTAAGAAAGTTTGGGTTAGGTTATTATAAAAAATCAAGCTGAGATATCTCTTATTTGAAGATAGTTATATGTTTTCCCTCCAAGACAAATAAAATTTTCATGATTCTACCATTGATATAGTAATTATTCTTTTAAAACCAATCCACCGTATGTATTATGAAAAATACACCATAGAAACAAACAATTATATTGTGTAGAGACAATACGAACCAAATTTAATAGGAAAATACTCTAATAATATGGATTCATAAATTATTACTCAGGGTGATTCACCTGAAAAATCTTCCACTAGAACTTTTGGGTTTAATATAGTTATATTTTACAACCTTAATGAAATAAGAGAGTAAATAAATCCAAAATCAAATATTATAATTTCTATATTTTATTATTGGATGAGTTCACAATTACTACATAATTTACAGACATAACATGTTCTTTAATGATTAAAAAGAGTATTGTTTTCAATCATATCCTTTCCTTGGGATGGTGGCTATTACCCTTTCTTTTTTATCTTATTTATAAGATGATAAGTAAAATTATAATTCTCCACACACTTTAAGGATTGTACATTGAATGTATTTCCTCTTTTTTTAGCATTAATATGCAGAGTCTTTACATCTGCTTTAATATTTCAATCTATATAACTATCTCTTCTATACATTAATCACTTTCCACTACTATGAAGATAATTCTGCTTGTGTGTTTTCCCACTTTATTTCTGAAGGGTGTGTTCTTCATTCATTTCATCCCTTTAATGGTTTGTATTTTACCAAAAAAAAATTCAATATCCTTCATTTCTTATCATTTTCCCCATGATTCCATTGGGAATCTCATAACTTAATTTCAACTTTTAGAGAAAATTTTATTATCCCTTCATATCTATCAATGTCACAGATATCCAGTGGTATCTGTTGATTGGGTCTCATCCTACCAACGAATTAATCTATTATCCCCTCTGAATAAATGAAAAAGAATTAGGTGTTATACGGAATCCTTGTGATGTTCATCTCATAATTCTTCAGTGATTTATTTTCCATTTCCTTAAACTCACAAAATTCTCTCTTTATCCAGGTTTGGAGGGTGTGGGGAAAATAATTATTGAAAAAATACATTTATGAAATCTTACCATTAAATACAATCAACAAGATTATTTGGTTTTTTGTTCTTTATTATTTTACACAATTGATATGCTTCTCCCTCTAAATGACACATGACTAATTTATGTTTCTATCACATAGATTAATGGAGAATAAAAAATATATTTTTTATAGTAATGATCTATTGTCTTTAGAATAACAGATTAGTTGTTCTACTAAAAATAATTATCATTTTATGACTGTTGGATTGTACTACTAAGTGTTCCTTCTTTGGTGAAGTTAAATGATCCAGATGGGTTTGTTTGTTATTCATCACATCAGATAACTAATTTATCACCTTCATGTAATTTTGAATTATATCTCCCCCTATATTGGGAAGCTTATTATCTCATTTAATCATTCACCATTTATTTACATGAGTGCTTTTATTTACTGCCATTTTGATAAAATAGAAAACCCTGATTATTAAAATTTTTACCATTGTAAATATTTTAAAAATAATTCAAATTGAATTCTTATTCATAAAATTTCATAAGAGAATGCTTCTAGAATGATATACTTTAATCATAAAAAATATTAACTATATATCATATATAATGGCTTATAAAACTCTTGTGGTTAACCAAATATAATTCCCTATGAGTATCAAAATAGTTGTGCAATAAGGTATCTTTATTATACTATATGAAGAAACTGATTTTATACACAACATTCACTTATAAGGGTTATTGCCCCTAGGTACAACTGTTTTAGATCCACATCCATATATAGTATCGCCATTTTTTTAATTTATAAAAAACCACTCAATATATATATTACTAAATATTTATCGTGCCTTGTAAAATCATGATTGATCCCCTGTGTTTTTTCAAATTTTTTCTGGTATTAATTTATAAAAATATATAAATTTCATTTTGATACTAGTAGAGATAACCCACCTTTTTAATGTATCATTTTTAACAAAAATATTTAAATAATTATAACATTAAAAACTTTAATGTATCTTTTGAGGTTTAGATTATAGGAAACAAGGTAAATAACTCATGATTTTAAAGGAAAAAATTACATTAACATTATTTAATCAACATGAAAGAAATCATTTATTATTACATGCTAGTTCAACTCAATACAGGTGATTTCTTTGGGCATGTATCAATAGAAAAGGGTGTTCATAAAGAACATTAAGTGATAAAAAATAAGTGAATCACATGGAGTAATTATGGATAAAAATGAGGAATATCGCAAGATTAAAATACTAATTATATGATATATAACATAGAAATGTGGCTACAAAAAAATTATACATTAATAATTATATCACCAGGGATCATCTCTATTGTGTCATAAAATGAATTAAAAATTTTATTCAACAATCTATCATAAACATGTAATCTATATAGATTAATTATTTACCAAATTGTTTTAATTATAATCAGGTCACACCAATCATATTTCTTAATTCATGTTTCACAAATAGTTCATAATAATGTATTTCATCATTAACCCAAGGAGCATATTGAACAAGCTTTATAAAAAATCATTGCGTACATAAGTGTTTATTGAAATGATATTTTTATCTTTTTTAACCAATGATAAGTGAATGTGGGTTTCATACCTTGAAATACCCTATAAATTATAACGACACATACTTTACATACATTGTTATTGCTTCAAAATTGAAGCACAATTATTACAACATATAACAAAATCATAAAAGGACCATATAGGTATATTGTCTTTAGAAACTGGGAAACAAAAACAACTGGTTCATACAACATATACATTATCTCCAATTTATTTCATCATATCATGAGTCCTTTTGGAATATTCTACTTAAAAACCTTATTCCTGACATGGGGAAAGAAAACATACAAAAGGGTGATCTCAAATGCTCAGAAAGGGTAAACAAAAGAAATATCAATCAAATCATGTTCATATGAACATAACATTTTGGAAATCATAACCTGCAAAAGAAATCATAATTTCATAACATGGGATAAATCATAGTAGTGAAATGTAATCCCAATATTCATAACATAAAATATGAATCTTTGTCGCATACACATATAATCATAGAGAATCATTTCTTAGTAGTCAAGACTCATTGCCAAGACTATCTTAGCGGACAAAGTCCATTTCTAAACCGAGTTCACTCCTCGTTTCAGTCCTGTTTCACTGAACCGGATTAACCTGCCGTTCCAGCCATGTCTTTGTCATGAGATATAAATCATTACCCAATTCATTGGAGGGAGATATATGTCCCACCCATCTCATAATTAATCCATTCTTATGTGTACCACAAAATCATAAATCATACATCATAGCATAGCCCATGTAATAAATATGGGATTATTAATCATCATGCCATCATAACACAATACATATAAGATAAAAGGACATAATAAAAATAATTCCTTGTTAACATAATCCAAAAAATGTAAAAAATAGTGATTGAAACGGAACCCTAGATTATCTTAGATGGAAAATAATTTTGATAAAACACTTGACCTCCATTCGTGAGGAAAATATCTTTTTTACTTCAATTTTTTTTCCTTTCATAACATGTCATATAATTTTAAAGTAAAAGAATTTGATTAAAAATAAATTTTAAAACATGTAAAGGAATCTTCATGGGAATAATGTTCAAAAATCTATTCATTCTGTATAAGTTAAAAAACATTCTTCTCGTACTTTGGCCAGAAAAGTCAAAAAGTACCTCATAGGAAAAACGACAAAAGATTCCTTTCATATATTTAACTAAAAACTCACCGAAGGGTAAAATTTTATTTAAAAAATTGTAGGAGGATATAAATAATATTGCATATTGAGGAAACATTGATGTGGATGATAAATATTCCCCAGTAAATTCTGAAGTATAAACAATCTTGGAAGAAAATGGAGATTGCGAGATATTCCCTTACCTTAGGTCTGATTTGCTTCGTAAGTGTCTGAACCTCCTATATAATGATTTAAATAATGTCATGGACTTATTCAAGAATCATACTCCTTATTATGATATCATATATGGTCATATACTTAACTTATTATTAGTAATAATTCATTGCTACTTGTTATTTGGGTGTTTATTACTTTTTGTTCTTATGCGTGTTTTGTCGAATGAATTCTTATTCATATTTTTAGGTTATAGATACCTCATTTACAGAATGTTATTAGTGTAATATATATCATATTTATTCATTTAATTAATTTATATAATCATTATGAAATGAAGATTATGTAGAACGAGTCGCATCACATCGTTGAGACGGTATTCCGTACGTACGCACAAGCGATGATATCGTTCCCATGATCCTAGAATTTTATGGGAGTGTATGTATACTATTTCAGAATAAATATCACTTTACAATAATCATATATAGATATTCTCTACACCATTATAACCATCCAAGTAAGGTGGTGGTGGAACACAGATTACACCACGGCATGGAGACGGTATTCTGTACGTACGCACGTGCGGTGATTTCATTTTCTGTAGGATGGATAGAAGTTGAAATAGGGTTTTTTCATATTCATAATAACATATCATTATATTATTGATACTTATGTTATTACTTCAAATTGAAACAACTAATGAAGAAGAATTAGAAGATGAAATAAAGTTGAAAGAATCGTTAACAGACATTACCACTTCTTTGAAGCGCCTCTTCTTAACCTCCTCATTGGGCACTAAAGATGGTATTAGAAGAAGACCAGAACCTATAGGATTTTTCTAGGGAAGTGGAGAAGTGAAATTTGGAGGTTTTGGCTGAGCTTGAAGGCTCAATGTGGTTTGTGGAGGAGAAGGAGGAGGTTCCATTTTATAAGGGAGGAGAGGGGCACCTTTGGAAAAACAAAAATTATTATTTTATTATAAAGTCATATTCGGTTTTTAATAGCTCCAAATTGATTTATTTCGAAGATAAGGTGGGGATGGGTAGAAATCCTTTCATACAATAGAATTTAGACAATTTTAGGTTTCTATTTTAAACTTATCATTTAGATTTAACTTTAAGTTAAATAATTTTACTTTTACCGTGTCTTCTTGTTTTCATACACTATAAGGTTAATAAACTTACGATAACAAGACAAATGAACCCCAAGTTGTTTATTATTAATATATATTACCTTATCTAAGTAATTTGGCCAAAACTTAGATTTTTAAGAATAAAATAACAAATAATAAAATAATATTTGTTTTAAAAACTATTTTATGTCAATTTTGACACTATTTAGTATGTGATTTTTTGTGAAGATCATAACATCATGATTATTTCCACAAAAAGTTAATTAAATCAATTTTAATATGTCATATTAACCTATAAAATTACTGTAATTCATAAACAGTCTCAAATAACATTTATTTGAGTATTTATAACATCAATTATGATAATATTTCATTAATAAGATAATTACTTCATCATCATTGTGTCATAAATAAATTAAATTATTTAATTTCTAAAAATTGTAAATCAAATACCATTATGTAGGAAATATTTTTTTCTTTATAATTAATATTTATAGTAGAATTTATCTTATGTATAACTCTATATTAAAAATGTTTTAGTTATTAACCTTTGATTTTAACTATTTTAACTATTCTTTAAATAAAATAATTTTAAATGTCCTAATCTAATCCATGTGGGACTAAATGGTCATATTTTATTCCTAATGATGTTTTTGGTCGAATTACACTTATCTAATAGAATTAGGACATGTGTTAGGGTAATAATAATATCATTTTTACACTTAATTACCCTATTAACTTTTAACCGTGGTAAAAAAAGTAAAATGTTACTATTCACCAAAATTTATTTTCATCTCATTGAACCACATTTTAGTACTTGATATTAACCATGTCTCTCGGAGTTTCAAAATTCCACTCACAGAAGCAATAAAATTAAGTTTTATGTGAATTTGCAAATTCTCCTCGGAGATGGGTAAAAGATGGTGAAAAGTTCAATAAAAATTTTATATATCAAAAATTATAATAAAATGACTCCAATGAATTACTTTGAACATATATAGGTATTATGTATCAATTTTGACCTAAAATAAATTTAAATAAAATAAATAATTATTTAAATAAAAAGTCAGGTTTTAAATAGTAAACCAGTGTTTTCACTATTCATCAAAAATTGATTATTTTCAGAAAAATACCAAAATTTCAACTTAGGCTAATTTTGATATTCGGAATCCAAAAATGAAGTCCATTTTGAAAGATAAAATTTATATATTTTCAAAAAGTGTTTATTACTATTCATAATGGCTAGTTTTAATAACATTTTAATAGTATATCATTGTTTAGTGAAACTCGGTATTGCGTAAAATGCAAGCTATTGAAGAAGGCCGTGGTTGCATGTAAAGAAATCCAAGCTAGTGTTGTGTTGAGTGAAAGATTCCTTTGATGATTTATATAACAGAAAAACAAAAAATCTCAGGTGTTACATTCTACCCCGCTTAAAATGAAGTTCGCCCTCGAAATTCGTCACTTTGTAACAAACAGATAAGGATACCTCTCCTTCATCATATCCTCAAGCTCCCACGTAGATTCTTCTAATTGGTGGTTCCTCCATAAAACTTTTTCCAAGAAAGTGGTCTTGTTCTGTAGGACTTCTTCTCTAAGTTCCAGAATCTCTATCGGCTATTCTTCATAAGAAAGATCTTGCTCCAGCGGTACAACTTCTACGCTGAGTACATGTGAAGGATCAGGTATGTACTTTCTCAAGAGAGATACATGGAACACATCCTGAACAAGAGAGAGATTCGGTGGAAGCTCCAATCGGTTAGCTACCTTCCTAACACCATCCTGTATTTCAAACGGACCGATATACCTAGGGCTCAGCTTTCCCTTCTTTCCAAATCTCATTACTCTCTTCCAAAGAGATATTAGAAATAACACTTTATCACCCACTTGAAACTCTAGGTATTTTCTTGGGCTGTCGGCATAACTTTTTTGTCAACTCTCAGTTGCTCTTATGTGTTGTTGAATACATCTGACCTTTTCTGCCATCTCATCAACAAGATTAGGTCCTTATAGCTTTCTTTCCCCAACTTTATCCCAACAAGTTGGAGTCCTGCATTTCTTTCCATAGAGAGCTTCATAAGGATCCATCTGAATACTGGAGTGAAAGTTATTATTATACGAAAATTCCACCAAAGGTAGGTGTTGATCCCAACCACCTTTGAAATCCATAGAGAACGCTCTCAACATATCTTCTAGAGTTTGAATTGTCCTCTCAGACTGAATGTCTGTTTGAGGATGATAAGAAGTGCTGAAACTCAACTCTGTATCAAGAGTATGCAGAAGACTTTGCCAGAACATTGAGGTAAACCTCGGATCCCGATCAGATAAAATAGAAATTGGTACTCCATGAAATATTACCACTTCCTTTACATATATCGTGGAAAGCTGATCCATATAGAAATCTTCTATAATAGCAATGAAGTTTGTAGACTTTGTAAGATGATCAACTATGACCCAAATATCATTATTACAATGGGATGTTTTTGGAAGTCCAGTGACAAAGTCCATTGTGAGGTTTTTCCATTTCTATTAAGGTATGGGTAATGGTTCTAACATCCCCTTAGACTTCTATCTCTCATATTTAACTTGCTGACAAACCAAGCATCGAGAGACATATTCAGAAACATCTCTTTTCATGCCATCCCACCAGAAGTACTCTTTCAGGTCCCTATACATCTTCGTGCATCCAATAGGAATAGAGAATGAGGAACTATGAGCCTCATCCAGTAGCTCCTTCTTTAATTCTGGGATGGGAGGAACACAAACCCAATTCTTGAACCTTATTATCCCATCACAATCAAGGTTGAATTCAGGAACATTTCTCACCATCTTTTGTAACTCTACATCTTCTTTCGGTGCCTCTTTAATCTTCACATGTATAGATGGTTGAACATTCATTTGAGAAAGATATGATTTTCCCCCTTCAATTATAATTCCAAGATCCATCCTTTTTAAATCCATTAATATTTTATCTTTTGTGATCATCATCATGGATAAGCTAGCATCGTCTTGTCAACATAATTCGTCTTCCACCTTGTTTGCTTTCCCTAGGTGGTAATGAATTGAGTAGTCTTAATCCTTAATCAACTCCAACCATCTTCTTTGGTGCATATTCAGATGTTTTTGTGTGAAAATATACTTTAAAATTTTATGATCAGTATAAATAACACACTTTTCACCATAAAGATAATTCCTCTAAATATTTAATGCAAAGATTACCGCAGCTAACTCCAAATCATGAGTTGGGTAATTTTGCTCATGGATTTTCAACTGTCGTGAGGCATAAGCTATCACCATATCATTTTTCATAAGAACACAACCTAGCCCCTTCTTGGATACATCAGTGTAGATCACAAACCTTTCTCCATTACAAGGAAGTGTGAGTACAAGTGCATTGGATAACCTTCTTTTCAACTCCTTGAAATTCTCTTCACATTCCTCTGTCCACACGGACTTAACTACTTTTCAAGTCAACCTGGTGAGTGGAATAGATAATCATGAAAAATATTTCACAAAATGTATATAATATCCAGCCAAACCAATAAAACATAGGTTCTCAGTTACTGTTGTTGGTCTCGACCATCTTTCAATAACCTCTGTTTTTGATGGATCTACAGATATCCCCTCTTTTGAGATTATGTGACCCAAAAATGCAACTTTTTGAAGCCAAAATTCACACTTGGTAAATTTGGCATAAATATGTTCCTTTATCAGGGTCTTCATTACAATTATCAAGTGATCTTCATGATCTTCCTTCCTCTAGGAATAGACAAGAATATCATCTATAAAGACTACCACAAACTGATCATGATAGACTCTAACGACTCTATTCATTAGATCCATCAAGATATCAGGGGCATTAGTAAGACCAAATGGCATCACTATAAATTCATAGGGTCCATACCTTGTATGGAATGTCGTCTTTTTATATCCTCCATTTTGACCCTTAATTGATGATACCCTGAATAAATATCAATCTTTGAAAAGTATTGAGCATAGCGTAGTTGGTCAAAAAAGTCATCAATGCATGGGAGAGGATATCTGTTCTTCATAGTGATCTTGTTAAGTTCTCGATAATCAATGCAGAGTCTCATTGATCCATATTTCTTCTTAACAAACAGAATAGGTGCTCCCCAAGGTGACGCACTAGGGCGTATGAATCCCTTATCAAGATTCTATTGGAGTTTCTTCTTCAATTCCAGCAACTGAATTGGGTCCATTCTATAAGGTGTCTTTGAAATAGGCAAAGCATCTGGTATGAGTTCTATTGAAAACTCAACTTCACGATTTGGTGGAAGACCAGAAAATTCCTCTGAAAATACATCATCAAACTCTCATACAATGGTCATATTCTTAATCTTGAGTTTCTCTCCAACTATTTGAGATAAATAACCTCCGTTTTGAGGAATCAAGACCCATAAGATGGAAGAAATTTCCACTGGAAGGTTATGTTCATCCTTGCATCAATAGACGATCACAGATTGATCTGGAAAATGAAATGTGACTCCCATTCTTTGGAAATTGATATGAGATCTATATAAATAAAGCCAATATATGCCAAGAATCACATAAAATTTTACTATATGAAGGACCACAAGATTTACAGGAAGCACATCCCCATAAACTTCAATCAGAGAAGAATTATAAAATTTTGATGCGACTGTTGTGCCATTAGGATTTGTCATTTCTAACTCAACATCTAATTGTTGAGGTAATATGGTGATACCCTTAGAAAATTATTTAGAAATAAAAGAGTGGGTAGATCGAGAATCAAATAAAACATTTTCTACTTTAGAGTGGATGGTAAGTGTACCTTTCACCACTTCATTATCGTACTCTACATCGCTGAGAGAAATTGCATGTGACATTCCTTTTTCTTTAGCCTTATGAGTTGTTTTACATCGATCATCATCAACTACCCTTGGATTAAGGCATTGATTAGAAAAATTCTCCATTTCCTTTCACTTGTAACATTGAAGTGTAGTAGGTGCACTCTGTGTAGCCTTTTCTTTGTTCGCATCACTATACATCTTCTTCCCATCATTGCAGCATTCAAATGCCAGATGTACTTCCTCTCCACATTTGAAACATCGACTTGTCCTTTTAATAAAACACCCTCCATGTTTCTTTCCACACTTTGAGAATAAGGGAAAACTCATCTTTTATTTCAGTGTGCTCTTTAGAATTTCCTTTAAATTCCATTTTCTTATTCTTATCAAACCCATATGACTGATGGGTTACTGCAATATCCATCTCAATCTTTAGAGCACATCAAACAATTTCCTCGTAGCTATTGAAGTCCCTTATGGCCAACGCCATTCAAAGACTTGGTTTTAATCCACTAAAGAATCAATCAATCTTACTCTCAGGATTGATAATAATCCTAGAAGCGTACCTTGCATGTCTTTTAAAATTTTCTTCATAGGTACCAACTGATTCATCATCCTTTTTCTTTAATTCAAGAAATTTTTTCTCCATATTTGTTCGAAGAATACGAGGGAAGTACTTATTGAGAAATATGTTCTTGAACTCGTCCCATTCCATGGACCCAATTTCATCTATTTGCCTCATATTCTTGATAAGATTCCACCATTTATCAACATCACCTTCCAAATGATACACTACTAATATGACTTTGTCATGTTCAGAACATTGATGAACTGAAAATATCTTTTCAGTATTACTGATCCATTGTTCAGCAACTAATGGATCAGTATACCCGATGTATGAAGGTGGATGCTGCCTCATGAAGGATTCACTAGAATTTTGCTCTTTCCGTTGCTCATTTGGAAGTCCTACATGATTCATATCTTGAGAAAGTTGTGTGATCATGGATACAAGATTTTTTATTCCTGCTCCCATAACATTTGGTTTCTCAGGGGGACAATCATTGCATTTACTGTCGCATTCCGTGTTAACACGGTTCCTTCAGGTTCCATCCATTGACTAAAACCAAGAAGAATAGTGTGAGCAACACTAATTATAATAGGAAAACCACATAATCATGAATAAAATTTTACACTTAAGGTATTATCAGAGGTTATTCATTGCCATTTCTAAAGCACTATGATTGTGTTCTATGCTTAGATATATCCTTATAGGGTTCTTACTAAGGCTTTCGCATCCTAGTTTCCAAAGTTTGACTATACCTTTCCTCTGATACCAACTATAACGGTCTTGAATTACTTCCAGTGGACTATAATTGATAACTATCATGGCACTCCATGGGCGGCTACACCCCCTGGGTAGGAAACACCACCATCCCCAGTGGCAGCCATTTCCTCATGAATCCCTTGGGCGGAGAGCCATTCTTTGTCCAACGCTCACATGTGAGAGTTCCCAAGGATCGGATACATTCCTACCTCCTTTTCCTTGATACCCACTATAACAACCCATACTTTACATACATTATTATTGCTTCAAAATTGAAGCACACTTATTACAACATATAACAAAACCAAGAAAGGACCGTATAGGAATAGTGTCTCTAGAAACTAGGAAACATAAACAACTGGTTCATAAAGCATCCACATTTTCTCCCATTTATTTCATCATATCTAGAGTCCCTTTTGGAATATCCTACTTAATAACCTTCTTCCTGACCTGGGGAAAGAAAACATACAAAAGGGTGAGCTCAAATTCTAAGTAAGGGTAAACAAAAGAAATATCAATCACATCATATTCATAAGAACATAACATTTTTGAAATCTTAACCTACAAAAGAAATCATAATTTCATAACATGGGATAAATAATAGTAGTGAAATGTAAACCCAATAATCATAACAGAAAACATGAAACTTTGTGGCATACACACATAATCATAGAGAATCATTTCTTAGTATTCAAGACTCATTTCCAAGACTATCCTAGCGGACATAGTCCATTTCTGAACTGAGTTCACTCTTCATTTCAGTCCTATTTCACTGAACCAAAATAACCTGGAGTTCTATCCATGTCTATCTCATGAGATATATATCATTACCCAATTCATTGGAGTGAGATATAGGTCCCACAAATCGCATAATGAAACCATTCTTATGTGTGCCACAAAATCATAAATCATACAACATAGCATAACCCATGTAATAAAAATGGGATTCTTAATCATCATTCGATCATAACACAATCCATATAAGATAAAAGTACATCATAAAAATAATTCAATCACAACATAATCAAAACAATGTTAAAATAGGGATAGAAACATAACCCTATAATATCTTAGATGGAAAATAATTTTGATAAAACACTTTAACTCCATTCTTGAGGAAAATGTCCTTTTTACATCAAAACCATTTTCCTTTCTTAAAATGTCAAATAATTTTAAACTAAAATAAGTTTATTAAAAATAAACATGAAAACTTGTAAAGGTAGCTTCATGGAAATAATGTTCTAAAAATCCATTCATGTCGTATAAGTTAAAAAAACATTCTTCTCGTAATTTGGCCAAAAAAGTCAAAAAGTACCTCGTACGAAAAATGACAAAAGATTCCTTTCATATCTTTTAATAAAAACTCACCAAATGGTAAAATTGGATTTAAACAATTTTATGAGGACATAAATAATATTACATATTGAGGAAACATGTATGTGGATGATAAATATTCCCCAGTAAATTTTGAAGTATAAAAAAGCACACATAAATATTGAGATTGTGAGATTTTCCCTTACCTTAGGTCCGATTAGCTTCGTAAGTGTATGAACCTCCTGTATAATGATTTAAATAATGTCATTGTCTTATTCAAGAATCATAATCGTTGTTATTATATCATATATAGTCATATTCTTTGCTTATTATTAGTAATATTTCATTGCTACTTGTTATTCGGGTGTTTATTACTTTTTATTCTTATGGGTATTTTGTCAAATAAATTCTTATTCTTCTTTTTAGGTTATATATACCACATTTTCAGAATGGTATATATTTATTCATTCAATTCATTTATATAATCATTATGCAATGAAGATCATGTAGAACGAGTCGCATCACATCGAGGAGACGGTATTCCATATGTACGCATGAGCGATGATATCATTCCCATGATCGTGGAATTTTATTGGAGTGTATATACACTATTTCATAATCAATACCACTTTACAGTAATAAAACATAGTTATTATCTACACCATTATACCCATCCATGTAGGGTGGTGGTGGAAAACAGATTACACCATGTTGTGGAGACGGTATTACGTACGCATGCACGCGCGGTGATTTCATTTTCTGTAGGATGGATAGAAGGTGAAATATGGTTGTTTGATATTTATAATAACATATCATTATATTAGTGATACTGATGTTATTAATTCATAATGAAAGAAATAATGAAGAAGAAGTAGAAGAAGAAATAAAGTTGAAAGAATCGATAACGGACATTACCTCTTCTTTGAAGCGCCTCTTCTTAACCTCCTCTTTGGGCATGAAAGATGGTCTTTGAAGAAGACCAGAAACTCTAGTATGTTTCTATGGAAGTGGAGAAGAGTAATTATCTGGGGTTGGCCGAGAATGAAGGCTCAAAGTGGTGTGAGGAGAGAGAGAGAGAGAAGGTGCCCTTTAATAAGGGAGGAGAGGGAAACCTTTGGAAAAACAAAAAATATTATTTTATTATAAAGTCATATTTGGTTTTTAATAACTCCAAATTGATTTATTTCTAAGATATGGTCGTTATGGGTAGAAATACTCTCATCCAATAGAATTTATACAAGTTTAGGTTTCAATTTTAACCTTATCATTTAGATTTATCTTTAATTTAAATAATTTTAGTTTTGCCGTGTCTTCTTGTTTTCTTACACTATAAGCTTAATAAACTTACTATAACAAGCCAAACGAACCCCAAGTTGTTTATTATTAATATATAAAACCTTATATAAGTCATTTGTCCTATCCATATATATTTAAGAATAAAATAACAATTAATAATATAATATTTTTTTAAAAACAATTTTATGTCAATTTTGACACTATTTGGTACTTGATATTTGTGAAACTCATAATAGCATGATTAATTCAAAAAAAAGTTAATTAAATCAATAATAATATGTCATATTAACCTAGAAAATTAGTTTAATTCTTAAAATTTCTCAAATTACATTTATTTGAGTGTTTATGACATCAATTATGTTAATATTTCATTAAAAAGATAATTACTGCATCAGCATTGTGTAATAAATAAATAAAATTATTTATTGTCTAAAAATCATAAATAAAATACCATTATGTAGGAAATCTAGTAAAATTTCTAATGAATATTTATAGTCTAATTTTTATTATGTATAACCATATATTAAAATTTTTTATTTATTGAACTTTCATTTTAACTATTTTAACTATTCTTTAAATAAAATAATATTAAATGTCCTAATCTAATCCAAGTGGGACTAAATGGTCATATTTTATTCCTAAGGTTGTTTTTGGTCGCATTACACTTATCCAATAGAATTAGGACATGTGTTAGGGTAATAGTAATAACATTTTTACACTTAATTTCCCTATTTACTTTTAACCGTGGAAAAAAAAGTAAAAAGTTATTATTCGCCAAAAATTATTTTCATCTCATTGAACCAAATTTTAGTGCTTGATATTAAGCGTGTCTCTCAGATTTTTGAAATTCCACTCACAGACGTGGTAAAATTATGTTTTATGTGAATTTGCAAATTCTCCAAGTAGGTGGGTAAAAGACGATGAAAAGTTCAATAAAATTTTTATATATCTAAAATTATTATAAAATGACTTCAATGAATTAATTTGAACTTATATAGGTATTATGTATCAATTTTGACCTAAAATAAATTTAAATAAAATAAATAATTATTTAAAAAAAAGACGGTGTTTAAATAGTAACCAAGTGATTACACTATTCATCAAAAATTGAAAGTTTTCATAAAATTACCAAAATTTCACCCTAGGCTAATTTCGATATTCCGAATCCAAAAATTAAGTCCATTTTGAAAGATAAAATTTATAAAATTTCAAAAAGTGGGTATTACTATTCATAACGGCAAGTTTTAATAATATTTTAATAGCATATCGTTGTTTAGTAAAACTCAGTATTGCGTACAACGCAAGCTGTTGAGGAAGGTCGCGGTTGTGTGTAAAGAAAGCCAAGATAGGGTTGTATGTAGTGAAAGATTCCTTTGATGATTTATATAACATAAAAAACAAAAAATCTCAGGTGTTACATAAATGAAGAATAATAAAAATATATATGTATAATCGGGAATAAATATAGGGTTCGGTATTCATAATATAAAAAATAGGGGAATAGAAAATTAAAATATAACTGAAGTAAAATAACAAGAATAGAAATTTCTTTATTTTATAAAAACCTATGATTCTATAGTTTTTCTCCTTTTAAATAAGTTTAATCTGTCCGATATCTTACGTTTCACACAACCCACAGCTTATGTAAATATTTAAATATTCTTATTTGAAATTTATAACCTGGCTGATAAAGTGTACGAATGAATATTATTAGCCAAATTATGAAATATATAATTGTAAAACTCAATATTAATGTATTAATCAATTCTTTATGAACAACCAAATCTGTAATAAAGTCATTTATTCATTAAAAAATTTCATAAAAAATGGGTTTCTTGTTTTTTCAAAGTAAATATTATAGTATTTTATTAAACTACTATAAAATATATTTTATAAGACAAATATAATTTTTTTAAAATTATCCTTTAAAAATTAGATTATGGTGAATAATTTTCAATTTTCTAAGAATATTGATTTTCCGGTTAATAACGAAAATAATGATTTTTATAAAACTATGAAATTATTTATATTAAAATACCCTTTATGATTTTATTTTTATATAAATTTAACATAAATAATATTTAGTAATAAATAATCAAAATAATTTTATTTTAATCATACTTATCCATATTTTGTGTAGGTATAATTGTGGTCTTAAAAATGCATTTATCATGATAATGGTTTTTGTTTTTGTTTTATAGGAATTATTTTAAATTCAATCTTGATGATTATGTTATTTGAAATTGGAAAAATGGATTACATATTTGGATTTATAATGTCTAAATTTATTAAATCAACCCCTTTTATTATTAGCCAATATGAAAAGTAACCATTGTAATGTAACATCCCAGGTACATTTAAAATAATATGTTTTTATTATTTATAGTAAAATAAATTATAAATGTATAATGAAATATGTTGTTCTTTATGGAATACATATTGATGGAATAGAAATGTTAAATTAGGAATAGTAACACAAACAAAAGGAATATTAATATGGAAAATAGAAAAGTAACATCACCAATGAAAGTATAAATAAAATTCATGTATCATAAAAGTGGAAACTTGATATATTTATGTCATGAAATAAGTAAATAAATATTTTATAAATGATTAATTACTTTTTAGAATATTTTTGGAACCTAAATGCTTATTTATAATTTATAATTTATTAAATATTTTAGAAGAAAAATTATTTTCATCAAATAGATTCATAAATTTATCTTTTACTGTATATGATTATAATATAATTTTATTTGACTATAAATAATTTTTCAAAATGTTAAAAATGAGATATAGTTTCAAAATTGGTATTTTTTGAATAAATTATGATTCTAAATTAAAATTAAATTTATCATTTAAAAAATTAATAAAATATAGTATATTTTTTATTTATATACATTGAAAATTGGTTAGGGGATTTTTTTGGATATTTCTTAAATAGTTGAATTTTTGGTTAATAGTGAAATATGAGCCTTTACAGTATATACACTTTATAAGAAGAATACAATATTTCTGGTGTAATAGATGATGTAATAATCATTTTTTGAACTCACTTTCACTATTTAATATAATGATTCACAATAATCAAATCTATTCATTGTCTTGAGACAAAATATTAAACAAATGAATAAAATAATCAAAAACCACCCCTCTCATCCACTGTAAATACCACCCCTTACAACATCTTCATCACACCACTCAATCCACTATTAATAGATCAAGATCTTCCCAAATATATCATAAATATACTACCACTCATCATATAATCCTCTACTTCTTCATAAAGTAATCCGAGGAATCTATTTGGTGCAAACCCATAGGTGTTACCCAAATAAGTGGTAACATTCTTTGTCAAGTTATTTTATTTTATTTTCATTATCCACTGATTCAATTATTATTATATATTTTTTATGTATTAAAACCGTTATCCTAAATATACTAACATGTTTTTATGATAATATTTTGACATAAACTTACACATACTACCATCTAATGGGCATTGAAGATATTGTTTTTGTGTATGGAGAACTATCGCCTAATGAAACGTTGATTGTTCATTCTTCCTTTAACAAATCTCATGGTGGTAATAATGAAAAACAAATGTGTTTATATATGATATTTATGATATTTATTTTTTTATTATGATTCTTTAATTATTATATAACACGTACCATTATACTTTTTTGTGAATATGATAACATTGTTTGACGAAGTGTGGACTCTGACCCCCTTAAAGAGATGTGATTCATTAACACTATACATGAAACACATTAAGGGTGATTTTTGAAAAACAATGTTAAATATATGGAATATATGTGATACAATAATTATTATTCACAAATTAATCATACAATTTTCATTATTTTAATAACACAAAGAAATGGATATAGCATTCGGGCATACGTACCACCTACCTTCTCCAAGAACATGAAACTTTATTTTATATCTCAAAATACACTGGATTATTATAAGTTTATATATTCTTTATATATATATTATAATTAAATCATGGTTTACATTCTATAGATGATTAAATCATGATCAATGTAATAGGAACAATAAATAATAAGCCAAAACATACCTAAGGAAACTAGGCAATTAGCACCCCAAATAATGAAAATAATGAAAGATTGTTAACAAATGGGTAATAAGATATTCTAAGAATATGATATATGATATTATAAACATGTGTATGGATCTTTTATAAGTTATATACATACATTAAAAAAATTCGGATATTTGAAGATATTTATTGTAAGTCAAACCCAAGGTAAAGGACTTTTCTTTTAAACACATTTTCAATGAATAAATTATGAAATTCAAATGAGTTGATTTTAGAGGATTCACAGTTTCTACCAATTTATTGACAGATTATTACTTTATTGTTTCAGTTATATTATTTATATTTATTATTTAATAATATGATAATCTTAATATGTGATCATCTTTGAAATTTTAACTGGTTTTTATGTTAAAATGGTAATTTGTTATCATAATGTGTTTTGATCATTATTTTAAATGAGTTATCAAGGTATTTACTCATGATATGTTCAATGGAAATTCTTTAATATGGTTTTACCCCATTATATATCAATATATGATGGGTTGATCCACATTATAGCTCATGATATGAAGGTTTGATCCCTATTGTAGCTCAAAATATGACGGGCGAGAACAATTATAGCCCCCCAATGAATTGGGTAATCTAGAGATGGAATAAGGACATAAGGTTATTCAATTTTAAGTGTGAATATTTGAGTGATATGTTAATTAATTCCCATGGTTACTGTATGATTTTTCTATCCATTCTTATGAGTTTCGAAGAAATGTGATTTTAATAAATTTTCTTGATTTTACTCGAATAATGAAATTAATTTATTATAATATTTAATTACCTTTTTGTGCTCATAGCAAGTTTTTTTTCATAAAGTATATGGATGGAAATGATAAAGAAGTATTTCAAGTTTAATTTTATGAATATTTTTTTAATGAAATCATGTTAAATTATAAAAACATTTTCATTGTGGAAGAAATGGATAATATTTTAGTAATGTCCTCTCTGTATTAATGTGGTATTTTTTATGTATTATGAAATAATTCTCTAAAAATAAAAACCATAATAGATCCTCAATGTGATAAGAAAATAAATCCTTGACTAAAAAACAAGATTATGTAATGTTTTAAGGATCGGTACTTATACTTTAATCACAGGGATGGTTTTGATAAAAATGGTGATTTTGATGATATTAATATAATAAAATAAATTATTTTTTTATTTATGGTTAATTTGAAATGACATAGAATTTGAAGATTATCATTTTTCAAAATATATGATATGTCTATTAATAATGGTTTTCTACAAAATATATGGGGTAAATGAAGTTGAAATTCACTGAGAGGGTGATATCCTTCTTAATCTATATCCCAGAATAGTATCAATTTAGACTGGGAATGTTTTAACAATAATGCCTTATTTGAATCAGTCGATAAATGGAAATGGTATCCATGAAAGTAAGGAACCTGGCCTTTCATAAAATATTATGGATTTTTTGGATAATTTCATGATGCAACATCCCCACCATTTAGTGGATCATCTGACCTAGTTGTAGCTTAGGGATGGATCAATGATCTGGAAAAGATATTTTATTTCATATTTAATTTGGAACATAAAAAAAACCCTTTTTATTTATCTTTTTAATGGTTCAACTAATTTATGGCGGTCTTTGGTTAATAATACAGTATAGGAAAAAGAACTTCATTCCATGTAATGGGAAACATTTAAGGATCTTTTCCTTGAGAAATAATTCTCTAAGGTTGTTTGAATCAGAATGGAAAAACAGTTTTTAGAATTGAGGAAAAACATGAGGATTTTGTAGCTGCATATAAAGAAATATCTACAATATTAACCAGGTATGTGCTATATTTTTTTCAAGACACTGATAGATAAATTAATTGGTTTTACTCAGTATTGAATCCAGGTTTACGAAGAGCATTGATTGTAGAAGAATTTAAAATCTATCATAAAGTTGTTCATCATGATAAAAATAATTAAAAAATGTTTTTTGAAACAATGGTTCCTCATTTATTTTTCCATAATAAGCGATCATGTTGAGAAGATTTGGGGAATAATTTATCAATGAAATTTGGAGTTAATAAAAAAATTACTTTCTTGAGAAAAGTGTGGTAAAAAGAATCATGTAGAATATATTATAAATATTCATAAGTTCTACCAATGTGGAATGTTTAGACACATGGCCCATGAGTTTAAGGAAGATTATTATAAGAAAAATGAAAATTTTGATTGTAATATTCTTTAAATGTATTAAATTGGGTCATTTTTCTAATGTGTTTCAAAATATAGTCATTCATGAGGGAAAATCACAATATTGGAAATTAAAGGTGTGGGAAAATTATTTTCAATTACTTCAGTAGATATTTATCAATCATAAAATGTAGTCTTAGGTAAATTCCATGTTTTTACAGAATATTCCAATGTTTTTTTTGGGGTCTACAAATTCATTCATTTCAGATAAAATTTCTAGAAAATTTTAAATTCCACCATAGGAAATGAATCCAAAACATAAGATGATAACACATCGGGGAAATATTAGGGAAAAAATATTTTATATGAATCTTTTACTCTTTTTCTATTGAAGAAAATTACCTGAAATTTTTTTTCCCTTTAGTAGAGATTTATGTTATCCAGGTCATGGATTGGGTTTCATTTTACCATAATAACATATAATGTATAGCTAAAGAAATTTCTTTTGAGAAAGAGTTTCAGTTTTTGTACATGAATGAACCCATTCAATTGATAATATTTCAATAATTTGAGAGAATGTAAATATATGAAGATATAATTTATCTTTCACATATTTTGGAAAACAAACATACAATTTGGATTAATGATGTGTTAGTGGTAAAGGAGTATCTTGAAGTTTTTCTTGAGGATTTGTACAGTTTCATTAGTTATTGAGAGTTTGAGTTTTCTATTGACTTATTTCTTGATGAAAATCCAATTTAACCACTTTCTAATTGTTCATGTAGAACACCTATAATGAAAATATATATTTCATGAATTATTAGTTAAAGGTTTCATCTAACATAATAATTCCCCATGGGGTTCTCATGTCCAGTTTTCTAAAATGAATAATTGTTAAATTAGACTTTACAATGATTATTGTTCCTCGAATAACACCATTATTGTGAACAAGTATATTTTTCATAAAATAGATTATTTTTTATCATCTCTATATATGCCAATATTTTTGAAGTTTGGCCAATGGTTGGGGTACCATAAGTTGAATGTAAAGGAAGAAAACGTTTTGAATATTGGGTTTTGTATAATATATGGACTTTATGAATTTTTTGTTATTATATTTGGATTATTTAACGAATCAATTGTATTCATGGAAATAATGAATAGAATATTTTTTGGTTCCTAGATAAGTTTTATTTGTGATTATTGATGATATTTTGGTATTTTATAAAACTAAAGAGGATCATGAAATAAATTTAATTATTTTTTCCCAAAGATACAAAGAAAAAAATGTATGGGAAATATAGAATGTCTGAATTTTGGTTGCAAAAATTTATTTCTGTGGTCACATTGTTTCTAAAGATGGCATAACCATTGATCCTAATAAAATTAATGATTGGGAAGAATGTCCAAGACCCAAACACAAAATCAAGATTCATAGTTTTCATGGTTTAGTAGTATATTACAAGAGTTTTGTTGAAAATGTTTCATGATTATATAGACAGTTGACTATGTTATCATGGAATAGATCTAAATTCATATAAAGGAATATATATAATGATTGTTTTTATGAATTGAAATGTATATTGGTTAATGATATAGTATAGAAACACCTTCTATAAATGGTGAAATTTTCAACTATTTTGATTCTTCATTGAAATTAATTTATTGTGTCCTAATATAGAATGATCATGTAATTTCTTATGATTCATGTTAATTGAAACTTTGTGAGTTAAATTACCCTACACATTATTTTTAATTAGATACTGCTGTTTTTTTATTAAAAATTTGGATGCATCATTTCTATGAACCAAATTTTGAAATATATATTGATCATAAAAGTTTGAATTATATATTCACATTGAAATAATTTTACATGAGACAGAGTAGATGTTTAAAACTATTCATTGTTTATGATTTCATGATTCATTTCCATCCTAAAAATGAAAAAAAATTGGATAATGCATTGAGTCGGAAATAAAATGATACCATAGTCCTGATATTCCTAGAACAAGACCCCTTGGTTAATGATTTGATAAATATTTCCTTGGAATTTGTAAGTGCAATAAATTCTTCCTTTTTATGTTTTAATGATTACATATCTATATAATGTAATTAATCAATCATAAAAGGAATATTGTGAGTTTTAAAAAATGTATAATTGGTTAAAAATGGTATGTTGACTGAATTTCACATTGATATATATTGTGTTTTATGATTTTGGAATAGATTATATGTTCCTTGGGATTCTAAGTTGATGACAGAATTTCTATGTAAAGCCTGAATTTATCTATTTTATTTCTTCCTTGATGAACAAATATTTATATAGACCATTGAGAGTATTAATAGTGGGTTGGAATGCAATGTGATATTACTAATTTTACAGTTAAATTATTTACATATCAATAGGTTAAGTTAGAGTGGAAACTACCAAAGGGGATGCTTCATCATTTTCTAGTTCCAAAGGGGCAATGGGAAAATATATCTATGGATTTCATAGTGGGAATACCAAATAAATCTCAAGGTAACAATGAAATTTGGGTTATTGATGATGGATTGAATAAATACACTCTTTTCTTTCTACTCAAAAAACATTATCTTTAGATCAACTTTCTCAGTTTTATCTATGGTAGATTGTCAGGTTACATGGAGTGCCTCTCTCAATTGTATAATATTTTGATCCTAGTCTCACTTATAACATTTGTAATGCCCTTTAGAAGTCTCTGGTCATTGAATAAAATTTCAGAAAAGTCTATCTTCTTTAATCTGATGGAAAAACTGAGAAAATAATACATACCTTAGATAATATGATTCCACTGTGTTCGATGGATTTCTAGGGATGCTGGGAAATAAATATTTCATTAATTGGTTGTTCTTATAATAAATGTTTTTATTACATTATCCACATGGTACCTTTTTAAGAATTATATGGAAAGAGGTTCCTAACTCCATCGTTTTTGGATTATTTCAAAGAAAGAATGTTGATGTGACTAAAATTAGTATATTAATTGGCAAAGAAGGTTTCATTGATTCAATGACACATGAGTACATCTTAGAGTAGAAAGAAAATTTATGTAGATAATAGGAGATAATTCCTTTTCTTACGAGGTAGGTTATCAAGTTTTTAAGAAAATATCTCTATGGGAAAGTGTTCGGTGTTTTAATATGAATGGAAAGTTAAGTCTAAAATTTATTAGCCCTTATGAAGTCCGGAAGAAAGTTTGACCATTTTCCTACTGTGTAGCCTTGCCTTTGAGATTATATCATTTAAAAAATGTTTTTCAAGTTTCAATGTTGAGAAACTATGTGCTAGATTCATCTAACATTTAATACCAAAATTTGTTCATTTTTAAGAGAACCTCTCTTATGAAGTGAAACCTATGTAGATTTTTCATCATATAGAGCATGTATTTTGGAATAAAATCATTCATAAGGTTATGGGTTTTTTGGAGAAACTACATGGTTGAAGATACAACATGGGTACCTGATAATTATATAATGGAAAGGTGTCCTCACTTGTTTAATAAGTGAATAATAATTTCATGGATGCAATTTATAGAATTGGGGGAGAACGTAACAAACCATGTACTTATAAAATAACAATTTTTATTCTGGATAGTAAAATACATTATAAATGTATGATGAAATAACTTATAGTTTAATAAATAAACACTAATGGAATAATAAATTGACCTTAGGAATAATAACAAGTATTTTAGGAATATTAATCTGACCAATAGATTAGTAACCTCACCTATAAAAGTGAAAATATAAATCAGGTATCTTAAAAGTGAAAATATGACATATTTATATCATTGAATAAGTAAATAAATTCTTTTAAAATGATAAATTAAGTATTGGTTTATTTTTGAAACAAAATTTTCTATTTATAATATTTTAATTATTTTAATGATTTAATAGAATTTTTTTCCCATAAAATAGATTCATACATTAATATGTTTTTTATTTTAATTATAATATAATTTTATGAGACCTTATTTAATTTTTCTATTTGGTATAAATTTAGTTATAGTGTAAGAAATGGTATTTTTTTAATAAATTATAATTTAAATTAAAAATTAAAATTATCATACATATAGAATTATTTTCATAAAATGGAGTTCGTATTTGAATTATAGACATCGAAAAATTGTTAGGGTGAATTTTTGGGATTTTTTGAAAATATTTGAATTTTAGTGAATAGTGAAATATGTATTTATGAAATATATACATTATAAGTAGAATAAATTATTATATGATTCATAAATGATTTAATAACCTTGGGTTCAAATTAAAATTCACAAGTTTATTTTAAACATCCATATTCTACCTTTTCTCCATCATATGAAAAAAGAAATCATCACACGTGTGTATTTATGACTTATCATCTCCATATGGAGGTGTAATTCATTTTTCAATACCATTTTTATTGGATGGGTATAATGATGGAAATAATGTATATTAATAAAAATTGTTAAATTACACTAATTTTGGTAAATTAATATATCATCCACATCATTATGCTTTCAACCATTTCGAAATGATATCATCATTTGTGCATGTGTACAACTTACCATTTCCATGAAGTGATGTGATTAATTTTCTATGTCAAATTGTTAAAAATTGTTCTAAAAATGTATTTAATGATTAAATATTATATTGATAATATTATTATAATATCGTATATGTTATCTATATCATATTCAAGAGAAATGTAACTTTCAAGACAAAAAAAGTAGGAGAAAACAAGGAAATTAACACCCTAAACAATGAAAATATAGAATTATTATTAACAAAAACGTGATATGATGATATAATAAAATCATATATGATATCATAAATATGAATATAGTTCTATTATAAATAAATACCATGACATAAATCACTATACATGAGGTTAAATCATGTTTAATTAAATTAAAACGCAAGGTAATTGATTTATTAACTCAATTTTCATTCATTAAGTTAAACTTCTATTCTATAGATGTTTTCATGAAATGTTTATGTGTGAATTTAAATTTAATGAAATTATATTTTATTTCCAATTTTTTAGATGTATTTAGAATGGATATAAATAATCAATTAAATTTATTAATGATATGATACTTGTAAGGGACTTCATCTCAATTTCCATTAATTCAGGCACATTTTGATGTTTGGTAGATATAATATTTTATAGGTTTCTATATAACTCCCATTTTACATGTAATATCATAAATTTATTTATTCTCATGATATTTTATGTTTTTTAAAATTTCATTCTTTCATTGGGCATATGATTCAACTGTTACATTTCGGTAAGTGTTCATTTGTCAATCTCATTACTATTCGAGAATGATTGTGTTTAATTATCAAATGAGGAATATTTCTCTCTCATGTCCATGTTTTCTAAAAATATATTCAATTTTTCAATATTTAAAAATGTTATTTAAATTCATTTTTATCTATTTTTTGACTTTTTTCAAAATGTTTCAAATGAAATATTTCCATTTATTTCCAAACAAGCTACTTTGATACATTTCTTATAAGGATTTAAGGTGAATGTTTTCTAACATATATGGAATGAATGGAATAACTTATAGTCATTCTTAATTATTTTTAAAGGATTTTTTACATGTTTAAAATGTAATTTTATTGTAAACTAATTACATTATTACATGACTAGTATATATATATATTTATTTAAAAAAACTCAAATTTTAAAAAGGGATTTTTTTCATGAAATATTACAGTAATATATTACAATTATTTTCATCTAGGTTAATATCCTTTGTTGAATGTTATATTGATAATTTAATCTCATGATACCAGTCATCAAATTCCTTTAGATGTTTTAGGATTAGTTTGACTAGATAATTATGGAAAATTTATATGACTAGTTCTTCCAAAATGAAAAGTTTTTTATTTTTATGAAAACATGATTCATTTGTGTTGTTTATTCATGTCAGGAATGTAGTGTACTTAGTAAGTGATGGTAGGGGCCCAATATAGACCATTTTGGCATCCATATGTCTCATGAGACAAACTATATTGTCTTTTGGACGAGGCCTTATAAATTTATTTTCATATGTATTTGTAGATTCCTAGATGATAGGGTTTAGATGCCCATATTTTTTCATTCCAACATTTTGAATTCTGATATATACATTCCAAGTGATTATTCAATTATTAGAATATCCAGGGTTTATTTTTTTTTTCATGTGGTTATTTATATGTAATTACCTTATTGTAATTTATTTTTTCCATATTATGCACAATATTTATTAAATGGCATCACATACTGGTTATTCTTACTGATTTATAATAGCTTATGATGTATTTAACACCTACTAAGAATTTGAGAACACCCCTCTATTATGTTTTATTTTTACCTAGGATAACGTGAATTGTTTTAGGATTGATTTTTAGGTTTATTATATATCAACAATAGTTTATTTAAGTAAAATACATTGTGTGTTTTATATTTGAAATAAAATTTCTATTTCATGTATGTATCTTGTTCTCCGAGAATACTAAACTATTTGGTCATTTGGGATGGTATTCCTTGTATCTTATGAAAATGTGTAAAGTAATCAACAACTTTTGGGTACTAGAGTCATGGTCCATAGTGTTTGTAATAGATAATTTTTAACAGAATAATTATGACCAATATTTATGAGTACTTATATTAGATAAAAACCCAATAACAAAATTTGGATACATACCCAAATTTACTAAGATTATGATTTGGAGATTTGTTATACCTATATTTTCTACATATGTTATGTTTTTCACTAGTTTTGTGATTATAAAACATGTTTCTAAATGTTATTATCTAATATAGTGTATGCCATTTTTTAGAAGTGGCACCTAGAGGATGGAATATAATCCAAATCAATGCATGTAAGGATTTCCCTTGGGGGAAATATATTGAAGTTATAACTGGAGCTACAGCTCGAGATGAATATTCTATAACTAGATTAGGAAACATTCTATTAGTTCTGAGAAATAACCAATCCTATATAGAGAACCCTACTAATCTACAATGTGGTGTAATAATTCTATACCTATTTATGAATCAATAACCATTATCACTCAATGCAACTATGAATTAATTTGTATATGAGAAATGTATATGTTATATAGAGATGATATTTATCTCTTTGGGATTTAAATAAATGGATAAGGTTTTCATGGAAGTTTACATTTTTTAGGGAATGAAAATCAATGGTGGTCATTTATTCAAAACACTAAGGATTCCGATGAAATAACAATGAAGGAATTAAAGGATTATAAGGAAATTTTCCAGGAAAAAACCCCCTCAAGAACAACAAGAATATATGGAGATACAATTCTTGAGTATGAGACAAAAGTTGGATGAAAATGTTGCTATGTAAGAATCCCACTATAAAAGGATACATGGAATACTGAATACTACATATGTAATCCAAATAACAAGATTAACTTTTTCTTCAATAAGATGAATCCAATCCGTTACTGGGAGCTAGTTTTCCAAATATTCTCATTATATAAAGATGTAGTAAGATGTTTTATCAAGACATAGAATGAATTAAAATTGTCTTATTACATCAAAATAAATTCAAAAAATAATATAAATAGAGACAAAAATATAGATAAATGGAATAATGGAAACAAGGATTTTACCACAGGAGATAATTCTGAAAGGACACACAATGGTACATTCTTGAAGGGAGTGTGAGTTTACTACATATATGGAGAGAAAGCCCACTAGGCTAGTACTTTCAATGGAATGAAATATGATTTCCAATGCTTCATCTTTAAGGACATTATCCAATTTGAAAATGAATACCCAAAGCATCAAGGGAATAAATATAAGAAGAAGCAAATAGATCTATGTGAATATTATGATATTACTATAGAAAATGTGGAATTATGTAGGTATTTTTATTCTATATTTAACAAATATATTGTAAAAATATTTTAGCAGAGATATTTTCATTATATGAATCATGAGAAATATAAGGATTTTACTATAGTACTTATTCATTAATGATTTTGTAGAATTCATGTTTTTATTTAGTTTTAAAGGTTGTCATGGTACTCATATATCTATTATGTGATAATAAGAGTTGTATTATATTGTTTAGGGAATATAATAATATATTGATTTTGGAAGTCTAGGGCCATTCCTTTAGATTTTTTAGATTATGATTTTGGATGGATGTTTTTAAGATGAGTCTTTAGGATAATTACTTATGTAATAGATTATATTTTTCTTTGGATATTACTATTTGAGTTAAAAGTATGATTTTTTAAATTTTATACAATGTTCTAACCAATTTTATTTTGTTTAATATTTAACAGTCAAAGGAATGACTTATGGATATATTGATAAAACTTCTCAATGCATTAAATTTTATATTCTATATCCATATTCAGGAATATTAAATAATGTTTCAATAGATCGTATGAAATGAAATAGATGGGATTATGCTTATGTTGTGAAATGAAATTACCTATTTTTATTTTATAATTTTATTTTTCTGGATATTAAAAGAGTCCCTTAACTCTAGGAAAAGTTTTTCTAGATAAAAAATTATCTATTTACATTTATTTCCAAGATATCAATATTCTTCTAATTGATCAAATATTTATGAGTTTTTAAGGATAACATTTTTATGAACATGTTTTCAATCACTCTTAATTAGAAATTCATATTTAGATTTCAATACTATTTCCTTATATTGGCCTCCCACTAATGATCTCTAATTTTTAATTCTAGATTTATGATAAATGTCACATTTTAATTTCCGTTTTTATGAGGGTGTTTTATTATCCCCAAATATGATGTGGGTTTGCCTTTGTGGAATTATTAATTATCAACCATTGATTTCAAATGTGAAATTTTAAATTGTGGTGAAACAATTTATTAAAGGAGGGTAGAATGTAATATCCGATGGTTTTATAGTATGTATCTTTTAAAATAAATATAATCACTTCGATAGATTATATTTCACACAACATATTTCTTAAATGAGCAATGAAATATTATAATGTGATCGTTATAACCAAGCCAATAAAATGGTCAGAAAGAATAATATTAACAATTTTATGAAATATATAATTTTCCAAATCATTTTAGTTGTATTAATTATTGATTTGTGAATAAACACGTGAATTTTAGTAATTTCATTTATTCTACAAAAATACACTATCACCAAAAAGGATATTTTTATGAGTAAACCTTTTAAAAAAAGTTGTAGGTAAAATAAAATTAATTTTTTGAGAATAAAATAATTTTTCAAATCATAATCATAAAATTATATTATGGTTACATTTTGGTAATTCTTTGAGCAGATAGATTTTCGTGTGAATAATAAAAGCACTGATTTCTATAAAACTATCAAATTCATTATATTAGAAGTCCATATATGATTTGATTTTCATATAAATGTAAATTAATTAAACTTTAGTCATAAATAGTATAATAAATTTTATTTTAGTCACCCATATACCTTATTTTGGTATATGTAAAATTTGGGGATTAAAATTTTTTTTCAAGAAATTTGTTCTTCCTTTTGTTTTGTAAGATTAATTTTAAATTAAATATTGAGAATTTTGAGAATTAAATTTGGAAAAACAGATTCCATATATGGATTCATATGTTAAAAATTAAATAAATATTTCCCTTTCAATTTTTAGCAATATGAATAGAAACCTTGGTAATTTTCATTTTAATGATAATGGTTAATTAAGTAATATAATAAAAAAATAAAATTAAACCGACTATAAATGCACCTAAAATTTGCACAATTTTTATGTGATTAGTTCTTTTCATATATGATAAATAATTTTCTAGATAAACAAAAAAATTCCATTATGTTGTGATTACAACCCTTATAATAATATATTTATAAAGAAGTCAATGATGTCACCATCATGATTTTAATATACATAACATTTTCAATATGTTGTTACCCAGAATATGTCTTCCACTATATCTAACAGCCCAAGCTTGATGGAAATGGAAATTACATTACCTTTTCAGAATACATAATACATGAAACAAAAAGTCTCCCAAAGATCATTCTAGTTTACTGCCTTTTGAATCGTGGAACATAATCTTTTAACTTGGGGAACGATCCTCAACATCAGCCATAAAGATCTTCCCCCTTTATTTTCCTACCTAAAACCATTCTTTATAGCCTAGGGAAAAGAAAACATAAAAAGGGTGAGCCTAAATTCTTAACAACGGTAAGCATTGATTACATAAGACAAACCATAAACATAAGAATGTAAAAGCACGAACATAAAGTTTAAATATCAAAATCTTGAGTCATGAAATAATATTTCATACAGTTTGTAAGGCATAGATCATAAATGAACATTAACCATGATATAAATAAACTTTTTATAAAACTTGGAATTGTGGAATGAAATTATTCCCCTTATATTCATCCCATAGTATTAAAATCATTATGTCCAAGACCATCATTGTGGACAAAGTCCATCACTAATCCGGGTTTACATGTCATTCCAGCCATGTAATACTGATGTAGATATACTTTTCATTCTAGCCACGTATTACTGAACTAGATTTACATTTGAGTAAATTCATGTAAATATCATGAGATATGAATCCTTAAATAATTAATTAGAGATAGATATAGGGCCACCCATCTCATAATGAAATCATTATTACATGTGGCATAAAAAAACAATAAACATTCATCATAACATAACCCATGAAATTAAATGGGTTTCTTAAGAATCATTCTATCATAACTTAATACATATAAAATATCATTCTATCATTAGCACAACAAAATCATTTTAATAATATGGATATATATTACCATATTTTAGAGCATCATCTTAAATGGTATATAATTTTGATTAAACACTAGAACTTAATTCTCGAGTAAAATATTATTTATTCTTCTAAGAAGTTTTATTTTCTCAAAATTCCTTACAATTTAACAGAAGATAATTAAATTGAATATAATTTTTAAATCTTGAAGAGGACTCTTCATGATAATTAGGAGTTAATAAAATGTAAAAAATATATTCATGTTTTATAAGATAAAAAAATTTTCCTCGTACTTTTACTGGAAAAGTCAAAAAGTTACTCATAATGTAAACAAAAGAATGATTTCTTCCATACCATATAGTAAAAGTAATGAAAGGTTAAATATTTTTATAAAAATAAATATAATAATAGTAAATATTTTATGAAAACATATTTAGAAATCATTTACTTGGATGATAAATATATCCCCAATAAATACCTACGTATAAACAATGTCGGACAAAAAAATGAGGTTAAAAAATTATCCCTTTCATTAGGTATTATTTCTTCTGTATGTATATGAAACTCCTATATAGTGGGATTATAAATATTATTAACATGTAAAATAATCATAATAATATTTATGATATCATGTAATAATCACTTATGACCTTATATAACCCATTTATTTATCAATTCCATGTTAAAGAAACATTTTGGTTAATAATTGTTCTTTTTATCGTATGTTTTTTGACTTGTTATACTTGATATTATTAATTAGGTCATGATTTATTTACATCCAAAATTTAAAATAAGATTTATATATCATATATATTTAGTAAAATATATATATATTATAGATAGATAAATGAAATGAAATTCACCGTTCGTCGAGATGAATTGAGGTGATTAAACAATTACCTATATTTTGGGTATCTTCTTTTGGTATACACAAAAGACTCTTAATGATGGATTTCTACCCAATGTGTGGCATCTAAGATGAATTGAGGTAAATTAGGAGGGTAATTGGGTAAGGATTTTCTGAAAAAAAAATAATTTTGGAGGTGTTATTAAAAGAGAAGGAGATGTTCCCTTTTATAAGAGAGGGGAGTGGATCCTTTGGAAAGTCTTTAAATCATAATTTATTATAAATTCATGTTTGGTTCATAATGCTACAATACGCATTTATTTATAAGATAAGATGAGTATGGGTTATAATCCTCTCTAAAATTAAAATTTAGAAAAGTTTTGAGTTTATTTTAAAGTATATCATTTTGGGTAATTTTTATTTAATATATTTAAATTTGTTTTTGGAAATAAAATTATAAATATTAATTGGTTAGAAATATTTACTTATGGGTTTCAAATTTTGCATAATTGGAAAATTTATCAAATTTTAGACTATATAATTTTCACATTACAATTTTTAAATATATTTGATTTCTAAATAATTTAATAATATTTAATTTTTATAAAATATCAATAGTGTAAATTTCTTCACAATTCATTTATTTGAATGTAAATAAAATTCACACATAAGATAAATTCTAAAAAAAAATTAATACACTTCTAACATGTCATAGTCATCTATAAAATTCTCCGAATACATTAATTAGTTCATATGATATTTATTTTAATATTTGTAAACCCATTTATTTGATATTTATATCAATATCACTATTATATCGTCATTAATGGTAATTATTTAATCTGTAAAAATCATAAATAAATACACATGATGTAGATAATTTCATTATTTTTATGTATAATTTTTATTTTCAATGTTTTATCATGTTTATCTGTATATTAAAATTATTATACTTTAAATATACATGAGAGTGACATGTTGTCACTTTCTAATGATTTGATTCTAATTACATCGCTTTCAAGGAAAAATGTCAATTAAATGAATAAATTAAGATCATTATATGATATTTTCTGAATTTAATTCATCTAATATTAATTTGGTAGGTGTTATAGTAATTTTATTATCTTTATCATATTGTAAGTCAACCTAACTTAAATAATTTACCGTTAACTGAGGTAAATAAAAATTATCATAGTTATTATTCATAATATCCCAAAAAATAACCTACTATCATAATTTAGACCAAATGAATTCAAATATATAATAAATCTTTTCAAAATGTAAAACATATAAGTTTCATTCATTAATTTAAAAATTAATTCCCATTATCCAAACAAGAAAGTGGGTTTTTAGGAAGTAAAAACTATCAAAAAATTGACATGTGTTAATGACCAATTTAAATGTGAAATTACTTATAATGAAAAAAACTTGATTAAATGAAAATAATATAATCCAATTACACATTTAAACCAATTAATAAGATAATATAAATATATATAATGAAATTTTTAGAAAAGGCAGAATTGAATTAACATGTAGTATTTCTCACTATTCCTTAAAATATGAAATTTCCTAAAAAAAATAAAAAAATTTAAACTAAGGTAAATTTTTTTGGTCCGATTCCAAATAATAAGATTATTATGTCAAATAGAACTTATAAAATTAACAACAAATAGATTTAAAAAAGTTTCACCATCAAACGGTGGTAATACTACATTTTTAGAAAAAATACTTCTTTTAATCAGAAACATGAAATAGTTTTTATATATTATCTAGAAAATATATAATATATATTTAAAAAAATTGAATATATAAAATATAATTTTTCATTAAAAAATAAATATTTATATGATTTTATAAACACAATTATTCACTTATTCAATAGGTTTTCATAAAAATACATCATTTTAATTCAGTTGGTTTTTATTTCCATTTCTAGTAAATTTGGAAACCAATGAATAATTATTTAAATATTTATAAACCATATTTTCATAACTGAGTTGATAATATTCATAATGTCTGGTTTATATCCCATAATAATAATATTTTAATAATATATTTTTTTGTGAAACATTGTGATGCGTACAACTCAGGCTATCAAGGAAGGCCTCTCTTGTCTTTAATGAAAGCCAAGATAGAATTACATTTAGTGAAAGCCTCCTTTATTGTTTTTTATAACATAATCCAAATATATTTCTTTTCTATAGTGAAAAAAATAAATGCTTAGTGTTACATGAAATGAATTCTATCAAAAGAACATGAAATTGTGTGTAACACAAGCCAAGTATAGTGTTGGGTATACACCAAGATAATACTTAGTTGTGTGTAGTGAAAGATAATCTTGGTGCAGTGTACAACACATGACATCAAATAAATTAATAAGAATCTATCTCAGAAAATATCAGGGTGTTACATTCTACCCCCCTTAAAATGAATTTCTCCCATGAAATTCTTCAGGGTAATAAATGGTTTACTAATTGAATTTTTCTTTCATAGAAACCCATATCCAAAAAAAGGAATTCAAAAAATAATATAAACAAGATAGAAACATAATGGATACCCAATGTAACACATCACTGGGTTTCCCTATAAGATAACATGGGTGAAAAGTTAAAAATGGATATGAGAGTGAAATATAACCATCATGTTCTGGTGGATAGTGATATAGAATATTGTTTGGAGAATGTTACCTACTATAAATCCATAAATTTGTGATAATTTAAGTAACCATAAGAATCATCACATAAGAAGGTACTGAGGTAACATTTTCAGTTTTCAAGATCCATTCCCTAATGTTGATTAATTTTCCATCAGAATAAATACATACTTTATTTTGGTACAGTCTCACCCTTGGTTTTTCCTTGAAAAATTTCAACTTTACATGTTATTTAATGAAATGAAGTTGAAATTTTCATTCTTAAAGTGTTAGAAGATGATGTGATAATATGATAGGTCATTCTGTCTATCACAAGTTAACAAATATGCATAAGTCCACCAATAGTTAGATTAATCGCATTTGGTTGAAAAAATGGACTTATACTTCATCAATCATACTGCTTAAATAAAATTAAACTAATTTATACTCACTAGGGTCTTCTTGTAGGCTAGTGGAAGGTGATAATGTCCTGTTGGACTTTGGTCGTGGGTTTGATTTCCCTAGCCTTGTCCGACGCGATGGGTTGTTGCCCATCCTGTAGGTTTTTTTTCTAAAACAATACTGTTATAACATTTCATAAATAATATTAAAAAAATTTATCCTTAAACCATACTATCTGATGTCCAACTTAATCCATTACAATCTTTAGGCTTATCCAAAATACATCTATCTATACTCACATTCAAAAAAACAATTACCATAATGGTCACATAACATGAATGGGAATACCTTCATTTATTACCCATATATCATAACATATATTATTTTTCACAATCTAAACATTTTAATGACTTCATCATGAATTCTCTAGAGTCATGGTAATAACCTATATTACCATATATCATTATTGAAAATATAAATGTTTCCTTAATCCAAAATTTATTGTATTTATTCCTTAAGTCCCAAAAAGTTTTATACTTCATCCATGGCAGCATAACACTCTTTTTAATAACACCATAATTAGATCACAAAGAACAATAATCATCCATTTTACTTATTCAAATGAAAAATATCATTATCTAAGCATCATTATATTACTATAAGGGACATATTAAGGGTTATATTTCCCTTATTCATGTGTTGTCCATGTATATAACCTTACACTTAAACCAACTTTTTGGCTCCTTGGAACTATTGAACATTTCCTTTCCTATCCTTGATGTGAAAATTATACTGAAAAAAACTTATATATTTCATGATTCAAATAACATAATATTTGAACTCTGAAACATACACACCTTAATCAACCAACATTATTCTTAAACCATTACCCAGGATCCATCATCTTCGTCTTTCTTGAAATATGAATCATATCTTAAGATTTCTCAACCTCCATCTTCTTATGTTTAAGGAAAAACATATTTTAGGAACATCACATTCCTTTCACATGTCATTTTCAATCTATTTATTCATCACAGTAGGACAAATAGTCGTACCATTATTATGATTCTCATAATGAGGTTTCCTCATAGAAAATCGATCATCATAATTTTCATACATTCAACATCTGAAACAATAAATGGTTTACTATATTATATGTAGTTATGTCTACTGAATAATACTATAAAGTAAAGTGTGAGAAATAAATATCAATGATTAGAAACACATAAGTAAGTTAAATTACATATAATATTTAAATCTGTAATATCTTTAGTTTAACACAAGTTTTGTCATGATTATCACAAAAAAAAAAGATTATAGCCAATACTAGAATTATCCTTAGGATATCCTAGGGCATATCCTTATAAATATCTGTATATACGTCTCTAATGTTTTCACATCCCTAGTTCCAATGGTCGACTAAACCTTCACTCTGATACCAACTCTAATGACCCAACATCCACTTACGTGGAAATTACATTACTTTTGCGAAATACATAATACAAGACATAAAAGGCTACCAAACACCGTTTAAATTGAGTACCTTTGGAAACATGGAACATAATCTTTTGTCTTCGTGAAAGATCTTAGACATATCCAATAAATTTCTTCCCCTTTTTCCCTACCTAAAACCTTTCATTATATCTTGGGGAAAGGAAAACCTAAAAAGGGTGAGCTCAAATTCTCAGTAATGGTAAACATTGATAACATAAAACAAACCATAAACATAAGAATGTAAAAACATGAATATAATCTTTAAATGTTAAAATATTGAATCGTGAAACAAATCTTGGTAGTTTTTACGGTATTGGTAATAATGAAACATTAACCATGATAAAATGATATTGGCATAAAACATGGAATTGTGGAAAACATTTATGTATATAATATGATTTCCATAGTATCCAAGGCATTATTTCTAGGAGCATCATAGTGAAAAAATTCCATTATTGAACCATTTTTACTATTCTTTCCAGCCATATATTTCATAACATGATTTAATTGTTATTCTAACCCTATATTACTGAACCATATTTACATATCATTCTATTCATATCTATCTCAAGAGATATAAATCTTTACCCAATTCATTGGAGGGAGATATGTCCCACCCATCTCATAATGAAATCATTATTTCATGTTCTACAAAAAAAACCATTCATCATAGCATAACCCATAAAATAAAATGGGTCTCTTAAGCATCATTACAACATAACATAATCCATATAAAATATCATTCCATCATTACCACACAAAAATCATAGTAATAATAGGTATAAAAACATAACTCTATTTAATAGAATCATCTTATATGGGAAATAATTCTTATAAAATACTTGAACTTAATTCGTGATGAAAATATCTGTTCTTCTTCAGAAACATTTCCTCTTATCAAAATGTGATGTAATTTTAAATGAATATAATTTAGTGGAAAATAAATTTTAAATCATGTAGATAAAGATTTATGAAAATAAGGAATTATGGAACCGTAAAAAATATGTTCATTATGTATAAGTTAAAAAATATTTTCCTCATACTTTTGTTGGAAAAGTCAAAAATCTACTCGTATGGTAATTAAATGAATGACTCTTTCCATACCATGTAGTAAAAGTAAAAAATGGGTAAAAATGACTTTAAAAATACATAGAATAATAGTATAAATTTTATGATAACAATTTTAGAAATCGTGGACATGGATAATAAATATATCCACATCCAATATTTATGTCAACACAATCTTGGATAAAAAATTGAGATTACAAAATTAACCCTTACATTATGTTTGATTTCATTCATATGTGTATAAAAATATTATATAGTGGGTTTAGACAAATTATTAACTTGTAACAGAACCATTATAATATTTACGATATCAGATATGATTCATTTAATACTTCATATCACCCATTTATATATCAATTTCATGTTAAAGCAACCTTTTGGGTAAGAATCGTTTTTTTATCATACATATTTTGACTTGCTATTATTGATATTATTACATATATCATTATTTAATTAATTCTATAATATAAAACTTGATTTATATATCAAATATATTTAGTAAATAAATATATATAATTGAAAGATAAATGAAATGGAAAACATCGTTCATGGAGACGGTAGGTCGAATGTACGCAAGACTGTTGTTTCTGTTTCCTTATTTAATTGAATGGAAGAAAGTAAATGACATATATATATATATATATTAATCCAGTAGCATTATTATGTTATAAATTTCTTTCTTATTTATTATATATATCTTATAATTATTCTTGAATGGTTAACATGGAGAATTAATCTTATCGCATCATGGTTACGGTAAGCCGTACATACATAGAAGCGACGATATAGTTCCCCTGATGGTTAAATAGTATGGAATCAGAAGTTATATAGATTGTTCAGAATAATTATTATTTTATATTCATTATTTAAATCCATTATACTCATCATTATAACCATTCAAATTAAGTATTTTTGAATAAAAAATTACACCACGGTGTGGAGACGGTAAGTCATACGTAAGCACACATAGTGATATTGTTATTTATAGGATGGATAAATGGAGTTATAAAGTTTTACAATAATTATAATAATATCTGAAAATTTATAAGATACTTTAGTTATTAATTTATTATGGAAAAAACATAATAAGAGGAAGTAGAAGTAAATAATTTTGAAAGAGGTGATAAAACTATTACCTCGTTTTCATGTATCTCCTTTTGGAATGATCAAAAGGACTCCTAACGATGGATTTATATCCAAAGGATGGACTACATGATGATGTGAGAGAATTTGGGGGAAGTGTTGGGTAGGTTTTCACTTGTCCAAAGAGTTTTGGAGGTGTTAGAATGAAAGGTTTCTTTTAATAAGAGAGAGTAGGGGAACCCCTATAATGTCAAAAATATTAATTTATTATAAATTAATTTTATGTTTATAATGCTCCAAATCTAATTAATTTATAATTTAATATGAATATGGGTAGAATTAATCCAAACTAATAAAATTTAGACATATTTTGAGTTTATTTTAAAGCTTATCATTTTGATTTATCCTTATTTAATATATTTAATTTTATTTGGGTTAATAAAATTCTAAATATTAAATGGTTATAAATATTTACTTATGTGTCATAAATTGGCTGTAATTGGAAATTTTATTCCATTTCAGACCATATAATTTTCACTTTTTAATTTTTAAATATTGTTTTGTTATTTAAATAATTTAATAATATGTTATTTTTATAAAACATAAATAGTGTCAAATTTGACACTACTCACTTAGTTAAATTTCAATAAAATCCACACATAAGATAAATTATAGAAAAAATATTAACATATCATAGTAACCTAAAAAATTGTGGAGTGAATTATTTAGTTCATATGATATTTGTACAAATATTTTTGAAACCATTTATTTGATATTTAAATCAATAAAATATTTTATACATTACTACTGTATCCTCTTTAAGTGTAGTTATTTAATATACAAAAATTATAAATAGATAAATATGATGTAGATAATTTCATTATATTTCTGGATAATATTTATTTTATTCATTTTATCATGTTTATCTCTATATTAAAATTATTATACTTATAAGATATATGAGAGTGGCATGTGGCCACTTTTTAATTATACTTACATCACATTCACTGGAAAAATTAAATTAAGTGAATCCATTATAACCCGTAACTAATATTGATCAAATTTAATTCATCCAATTGAATTTTGGTATGTGTTACAGTAATTTTATTATCTTTATCATATTGTTAGTTACCCTAATTTACCTGATTTACCTTTAACTATGGTAAATAAAAATTATCGTAGTTACTATTTCTAATATCCAAAAAAATTAACTTATCGTATTAACATAATTAGGACCCAATGATTCAAAATATGGAATCCAGTTTTTCAAATTTCAAAATACATAAATTTCATTAATTAATTTAAAATTAATTCATGTTGTTAAGACCAGAAAGTGGGTTTTTATGAAGTAAAAACTATCAAAAGATTGACTTGTGTTTATGTCAAATTTAAATGTGAAATTACTTCCAATGAGAAAAATTTGATTAAATGAAAAAAATAGAATACAATGAAACATTAAAATCAATTAATAATATTACATAAATATATAAATAAATTAGAAGAAAATGTAGTTTTGAATTAAATTTTTTTATTTTTCATTAGTCATTAAAATATGAATTTCATCAAAAACTAAAAAAAATCAACCAAGATAAATTTTGATATCCCTCTTCCAAAATAGAATTCTATTATGTTAAATAAAACATACAAAATTGTAAAAAAAATAGATTAAAAAATGGTTCACCCTCAAAAGGGTTAAAACTAAATTTTTATGAAAATACTTATATAATTCAAAAAAATTGAATTTGTTCTTATATCTTATCTAGAAAAAATATTAGTTGGATTTAAAAAATTAAATTTAACATATGACATGTATTTTTCATTAAAAAAATAAAGGTTTATATGATTTTATAAACACAATTATTCTCTTCTTAAATAGTTTTTCATAAAAACCACATCCTTTATATTCAATTGGTTTTTATTTCCATTTCTTATAAATTTGGTAACCAAGGAATCATTATATAGACATTTTTAAAACATTTTTTTAAAATTAGTTAAGGCTATTCATAACAGAAAGATTATATCCCATAAAAATAATATTTTAATAATATATCATCATCTAGTGAAACACGATATTGCGTACAATTCAAGCTATTGAGTAAGGTCACTCATATCTGTAACGCAAGCCAAGATAGTTTTGTGTTTAGTGAAAGTTTCCTTTTTTGTTTCATATAACATAATACAAACATATTTCTTTTATACATTGAAAAGAAGCTATACAAAGTGTCACGTGAAATGAATTTTATCAAAATAAGAAGAAATTGTGTGTACCACAACCAAGTATTGCGTTTTGTATACAACAAGATAATATGGTGTTGTGTATATCTCAAGCTAATATAGGTGCAGTGGACAATAAAATACATCAATGAAATTAAAGAGAATCCATCTCATAAAATATATGGGTGTTAAATTATAAATATTATTCGGAAATATAAAATATTTCTCTAAATCATGTTAATTTAGTTTAAATATTTATTTAATAAATATTTTTATTTAAAAATCACACAGTGATAATATAGTAATTATTTATTCAATCAAAAATTAAAATCAATAATATTTATAATATTTAAATATATTTAATTTTATTCAATAAATTTCATCGATGAAATTCTTATATTACATTGGAATATTTGGCATATAATAAATGGTTTTTTAAATGTAATCATATTTCATTGATATTATTAAAGTAAACATAATGAGTAGTTCTTAAAGATGAATTTTTGAATATTATATTGTAAATAATATTTGATGAAATGATATAAATTTTATAAAAATTTAAATTAATAAAAATGATTTGGATAAGGTTGAATTTTTTTCCCTGACCCATTGATGGGTCTTTTTTCATTTTATTGTTACTATATTAACACTAAATGAGTAAATATCCATGTTTTCAGGCTATGTGTCAAAGAGGATAAATAAACGTTAAAATTAAAAATATAAGAGAGGAAAGTTAGTAAAAACATATCGAATTTATATTGGATGAAGTGATTTAGAACTATAATCATCTTATATAATAAATTAATATGTTTATATCCAATTAAATTTTAGAATTACTTTATATCAATTTGATATTTTAATAAATTCATAAAGTGTCTCTCATTTCAATTATAATAGGACACCCTTTTCTTCAATTATTTACCCCACACTGATCCATATAGATCGAAAAAACCCTTCCCATTTCCCTTCCCAACATCATTATCCAAGTTATACAGGTTCTAGTCTCCTCAAAATACCATATTTAATTTTTTTATAAGAGATCTAAAGAAATTCCACCAATGAATATTTAGTCATCTTTACCAACTCTTTCATGTTTATTTCTTCTTGTACATCCTCTTCTAGATTAGTTTAAATTAATAAATAATAACTAAATAATAATATATATACTATGTTATTATTTTTATTATTAAATACCCATATTCAACCTTTTATTAATCTTATGAACAATAAATCACTCTACATGCGTATGTAAGGCTTACCATCTCTAAATAACAGTGTAATTTATTTTTCATCACCATATTACATTGACAGATATAATGATCAAAATAATGGATATATATGATAATTATAACATTATATTTATTTTTTAAAATTAATATAACATCCAATTCCATTCCATTTAATCCATTTAGAAATGATATTCTTTCTTCTGAATATGTATGACATACTATCTCAATGAGGCAATACGTTTTATTTTATATTCCCAAAATAAAAAATGTTCCAAAAAAACATTTAATGATAACATATAATATTAATATAATAATTATCATACTATATATACTCTATCTATATCAAGTGAATGAGAACAGGGATATTTAATACAAACCAAGAAAGATAAAAAAAGGAAATTAACACACGAAACATTGAAAATAATGAAATATTATTAACAATAAAGTGATTAAACAATATAAGAGGATATTGTATGACATAATAAATATTAATATAGCTTATTTATAACATAATAAGATAAGTCAAACTATTATATAAGAGGTTAAAGAACATTCAATTAAAGTAAACCATAATTTTAGGGATTTCATAACTCAATTTTCATTCATTTGGTTATACATTTATTTCATTGATTATGTCATGATAACGTTACATGTGAAATGATTTTTTTATGTTATGTGTTATTTCCACACGATTTATGTGGAATTATAGAATATAATCATAATTTAATTATTTTATTAATGATAATATATTTTTAATGGTCATCCTCCCAATTTACTTTCATTGAGGCACATTTTAATGTTATGCGCCTTTAAAATTTTCTGAGCTGTGTTTAACACCAATTTGACATGTTATATAAATAATTGATTTATTCTCATGAAATTTTATATTTTAAAAAAACAATCATTGTTGGAGAATATGATTGAACTTATAAAAAAGTGTCAAGGGTTTATTTCATAATCTTATTATTATTTTAGATTGGTTAGGTTTAAGTCTCTACTGAGAAATATTTTTCTTCCTTGTCCATATTTTATAAATCTGTTTTCAAACATTAGTTTACAATTAAAAAATTATGTTTTCAATTTATTTCCATTCCCTTTTTAATTTTTTTTAAAATTAATTGGAATATTTCTGTTGTTTTCTAAACAACTTAAATTTTGACATTTCATATGAAAATGTGAAGAGAATGTTTTTTAACTTAAATAGATTTAATGAAATTTCCCCTATAATATGGAATTAATTTTTTAAATATTTATGAAGACATTAAAATATTATTTTCAAAGAAAATGTTTACCTTATTACATGATAGTTTATAGATATTTTTTTTAAAAAAATCTCAATGTGAAAATGGAATTTTCTTTATGAAATATTCCAGTAATTTATTTAATATATTTCCATCTATGTAAACATAATTTGTTGAATCCAATATTGAAAATGTTGTCAAATGATAATATTAATCAAATTTCATTGTATGGTTTATCATCAATTTGACTGGGGAAGTATTGATATACTGTTTGACTAGTTCTTCTAGTACCAAACTTAATTTATTTTATTAAGGCAAGATGATTAAGCTGAATTAATAATTCATGTGATGAATGAATTTGAAACAGTTAGTGATAGGTCTGGAACACTATTACCTCTAAATGAATATGTATATTACCTTAGAAAAAATAGATAGGGTTTTGTCTGAGGCCTTCGCATTTTATTTTAATATGGGTTTCCCAAGGCCTTAATAATGAGTTTTAAATGTCAAACATTATTTATTACAACATTATGAATTCTGTTATTAATATTCCATGCGATTATTATATTATTATATTATTCGTGGTTAATTATCATTCTCAGGTGATTATTTATGTTAAATTACTCAATCATTATTTATTGATTCCAAATTTCGATAATATTTCATTAAATGGGTGGATATATTGATTATTCTTATTTATTCACAATATTTTTAGCTGTTTTTAACCCTTACTGAGGTTTTTATCTGACCCCTTTATTATGATTTATTTTTCCCCTAGATATAATGATGTGTTTTATGATTGATTATGAAGGGTTGAGTTAATGAGATATAATTTTTATAAAAGAAATTAGTTTTCGCTTTTTGTTATATAAAGTTAATTTTAACTTCATGTGTGTATCTATTTCTACAATACTACTAACCCATTCATTCATTTAGGATTTGATTCATTGTATCCTATTCTATTGTAATAATGTATCCATCAACTATCATTTACTCAGTTTGGGGTCTAAACATATGGAATGGGATTAATGATAGGGAATTTAAGTCTCTAATTGATAAACCACAATTAGAATATTAATATAATGATCCCAAGAGAGTTACAATCAAATACATTTGAAATTAGAAAACTATAATCAAAGGAATTACATGGATAAAATAAAGAGTAAGAGAATACCATACATCATAGGATGCTTTTAAAATTATAGGAGGAGATTCTTGAGATATTGGTAACACCATGGGAGGTAATTAGAGAGAGGTAGGGAGTTAAAAATTTTTCTCAATGGGTTTTTAAGTAAAAGGAATGGTTGTATGGGTGGGTATTTCTAAAAATGTGTGAGAATTGTTTTTTAATTTTTATATTCCGTACATGGAAATATAAGATATAGAAAATGGCCAATATTTGACATTACCTATGTTATGGATTGTGGTTTATGACATAAAGAAGTTGTTTTTTTAATATTTTAGTTCCAATAATATATTTAAATATATTATTTTACTTCAGAAATAGAATAAATATTATTTCCAAAAAAAGTTAAACTGTAAAAACATATTATCCATTTAGTCATTATAAATTAAATTATAGTTTTAAAAAGTAAAATAAATTAATTTAAAAAAAATTCAATTAATATAATAGCAAATTTTGGTCATTTATTTGGTTTTATTAATTATTACATCATTATTACATATTTACATGGTCATAAAATACATATTAAATTGAAAACAATATTTTTCTTACAATTTAATGAAAGATAACATAATTTAAAAAATAATCAAAAATTCACCCAAAAAAAATTATTGTAATAATTTCAAATATAATATCTATTTTATCAAAATAATTTTCTAAATATGATTTTTCTAAATTTTAAGAAGAAATTATTTTTAATTAAAGAATAATTGTTTTTATGTAATAATAATCATTTATTTACTTATAAAAATATCATGGGACATTATAAAATTATTCTACAATTTTTATTTAAATAAATATAGTTTTATAAGAATATTTCATGAAACTAAATTCTGTTTATAATCCATGAATTTATCAGAAATATTAATATATATTCTAAAAATACAAATTTTTTTTATATATAGAAATATAGTTATCATATTAATATTAATTTCATTTATATTTTGTTAAAAAAGATAATTTTGGAAATTTTATTGAAGAACCCACTATTTCATTTGTAAAAATTATGTTATTACTATATTACACTATGAAATAAATTCAAAACACCTTATTACCCTCACGTATACCCTATATCTATATAGGTTGATGGTAGCACATTCATGGGGTGCCTAAACTATCATTACCCATGTTGGGATATTAATTAACTTGATATTATCCATTATTTGATTCCACTCATGCCTCGCTTATTCCGGAAATACATTGGATTCGTCAAGGGTGAACCATAATGATGCAGCTTCCCTTCTATGTTTTGAGAAATGGGATTCAAATGGTAGAATCCCAGTAGTTTTATCCCCCATTCCTCCCTTATATTTCAATTATATTTTATCATTAAATATTATAAAAATTAATTATAAGGGTAAAATTATTACCATTAGACATAATTCTCTACATTCATATTGAACAATGATTGTATTGACTAGCGTTCAGGTAATGGTCAGCTCCTAATAAAAACAATACCATTTATAAACAATAAATGATTCAAATTGTTAAAAAAATCAATACTAATTCATTTTTTTATAAATATTCTAATCTTCCATTGATAACTTCTATCATATTAATAAATCTTCTATTTATTTTTATAGTTTTTATTATTGGTGTGATAAATATTAGAGAATTCGATCTTCTGATGTTTACATTAATGTGTGTACTATTATTTTATTATTTATCTCAACGTATTTATTATATATACTAACATAAATAATAATTAATGATACAAAATGTTATTATCAAATGTAATTTTCTTTTTAAAAACTCATAAAAATAGTCATTGTAAAATAAGATCTCTTATTAACATAAATACATTTTGGAAGCCAAATCAATAAAAAAATTCAAGGTTTTACTTGAAGAATCTATTCATTAAATAAATTAATATGTAAATATAATTGGTTAAGTTAAAGGTAATATAAAAAACTAAAAATTTCCATATATTGATTAGAATATAGTATTAAAGACATATTCATTATTCACCCTCATTTGATGATACCTCAATCAAGTGTCAATTTTAGAGAATTATTGAGCCCTATGATGGTAGTTGAACTCATCATCAATCCTTCACAGATAGTATTTTTTCCTCACTATGAACCCATTATGTTCTCTATAATAATTTCATTAATGCATTGATCCACCTTTCTTATTTACAAAGAAAACATGAGCACCCCCAAGAAACACATTTGGCTATATAAATAACTTCTATAAAATATCATGATATTTTTTTATTTAATTCTTCTAAATACAAATATAAAACTTTATTTAGAGTGATTTATATTGGATAGAATCCAATTATTATATCAATTGGGAACAATAAATATTTTTTTAGTGGAGGTCGATGTTACTATTTTTGAAATAAATCAATTTATTCTTATACTATGGGATCATATTTTATTTTTATACAGTTTTTCATCTTATTTTTCACTAATAAATTTAATAAAGATAGAAACATTTTATTGATCATGGAAATTATTAAGATGGTATATCTCCCATTTAAATATAATTATATATTTTTCCTTCAATATAACTAAAATTAATTTTCTTATATAATAGATCATTAAATTAAATAATTAAAAACATTCCATACCAGGTATCATGATAGATTACTCTATCAAAATAACCATCTGATTTACAGAGATATTGAACTCACCATAACTAATATAGGAATCCATATATATCATATATACATGTTTTTTCCCAAGTACATTTTACTGAAAACATTATCACTAGTATTTCATCCATTAACATTATGTTTTTAAAAAAATTAATGAAATAAATGAATTCATAAATTGAGAATAAAAAATGTAATATATATGTTTAAGTGTATGATGAGTGCACCTATAAAAACTTTATTTCTAACCTTGAAATTTTCAATGATAACTATATAATAATGAACTTTCTACATTATAATATGATGGGGTTTATGGTGATTTACAGCTGTTTTCTTCTCTTCAGGACAACAATTAGTGAAATATCCAAGCTCCCGACACATAAATCATAACATAATAGGATGTACTTGAACTATATATACATTGTAAATCATTTTAGGTTGATGTGGTTTTTTATCTCTAATAGAGTTTGAATATGTATTTCTATAATTTCCACTCTTGAACCCTTTCATATTTCTTAAATGAAATTTTACATGTACCTTTTGGGAACTTTTTTTCATGGGAAGTTGTAAATTCTTCTATTACCTTTCAGGTTATGGATTCAATATAAAATTCTCTATCATTAATATATATTAATTTATTTCCAATGGACCACAAAGATTCATTAAATTCCATTTGAGCTTTGATAGCACATTGTTAAACCTCCTCATAAATCTAAATTCCTCGTATTAGAAAACCATTCCATTGATCTATTATCAATCTGACAAAGAATCGATAAATATTCTCATTATAATCGATGTCAAATATTTAGGCATAATGTGAAATATTTCTAATGTGCATCTCATAACATCCCATATATTTAATTTCTATTTTCATCATCTTCAGGTAATTACACTTATATTTTGGTTCATTTGTTACTAGGAATACGTATTGATACGGTATTGTTCAATGTCTTCCATCTCCATAAAATAAATTTCATCATTGGGATTTATTATTTTTATTAAAATACACTTTTTTATACTTATCCCACAATGTTATATAATTCCTAAGTGACAGTGTCCTAAAAAAATAGAGTTTAGAAAAAAATTCTATATTATTGATCCATTTTTTCATAATAAATTGGTTAAAAGGTCCGATCAGAGTTCCATTTTAAAGAATAAATTAAGTAACGGTTATTTGTTACCTATAAGGTGGAGTACTATTCTCTATGTTCTTCATGTCATTAATAATAACATGGGATAGACGATTTAACATCATCTTTATCTTTCCAACCCTATATTCTATTACATGTTGGAATATATTATAGTATTTCTCATTGCAACTATTTTTTACACATTCCCTTTTATTTCCCCCCATTTTTTTAAAATTTAAAACACTTAAATAATAAATATAAAGAATGAATTATAAGGGAATTTTTTTAATGATTTTCAAATATTTATAATTTTGGATCATATAATATAAAAATATATTTTTACTTATAATATATATAATTAATTCACTTATATATCATTTGGTAATAGTTTTTAAAAATAATATGATAACTAAATAAAATCACCCAAGAGGGTAAACATATTTGTCGAACAATTCATATTTTTTATGCAGTAGGTGATGAATGAGATAATAACCAATATAACATTTTCATGGTTATTAATACAAGAAAAAACCTTTATAGATTCATATCCACTTTAATAAACATATATGTATTTAAAAACATGGAAATGAATCAATTTTTAGTTCTCTCAAATTTCAAGAAGTCTTATTTTATATTAACTTATCACTAGGGATCTTAATAACTTTTTCTAGTCAAATTTTAGTGAATTAAATACAAAATTCCTTAGATAAAAATTATGGAGACCGAAATTTTTAAATCATGTTTCCACATAATTCATTAACATAAGATTAAATTAATTACATTGAACAAACATTTAATGTATACTCTCCTGAAAATAAGGTACATTATAGAAAAATTTTACAAGGAAAACCTAAGAATATACTTCATATTATCCTCATGAAAATGTCCATTATTATATTTTACAAGGACACCTCACTAGGAATAAATAAATGGGGACATAAATCAACTAAAAAGTGATAGAAAACCCACATAAATGGAAAAGTATAAAAATTGGAACTTGTGTGATTATAAGTGATAACTCATTAGGTGTAAAATTATATCAAAATAATATATAGGTGATTCAGAACATGGAAATATTAACACATGAAAATAATATATATCCATAATCATATCCCCAAGGTTCAAAACCCTGGATTCATAGTACATATAACTATAGATATTCAATGAGGTAGAATGACGCATGTTATCTAAAGAGATTAATTCTTTACCTAATGAATTTTATCTTTATCATAGTACACCATTAATATGTCATAATTTATGTGTGATACATCGATCATAAAAAAAATGTTTCATCAATATCCACTGAAGAATAAGAAAAGGGTTTCCTATAAAATAATTGCTTACAAAGGTGTTTAAAGGGTACAAAATTTCATCATTTTTAACTTGTGATAATTTAATGTGTATTTCAATCATAGAAATACCTAATCAATGTTTTATAATAACATATATATATATATATATATATATATGAATACCATTTAAGGAAAATAGGTTTTGGTATTCAGATTCATGGAAACATAAATGATGATTTTTGAAATATAACATGTATACAAAGTGGTTTATAGAACTTGTTTAACTAGGGATAATGGATGCATCCCATTGGTTGAGAAATATTTTTATAGTAATGGTATTATCATAACTTTTTTAGAATAAAATAACTTTAAAACTATTAGACTAACTATGACGAATATTATTGGATAAAGAACAAATTGGAAGAGTATCCCTTACATTGTAAGAAAGAATCTTAAATCATGAGGAGAGTTTCATAGAACCTTATAAACATTATTTAGATCATATAGAGAGGGAAAATGCTGTAGGAAATTTGATTAACAGCTTCAAAGTAATTGAAATAGAGTGGATAGGTTGGTATTTATAATAATTGTTTGTGTATTTTTTATTAATTTCTTAATACAAGAACTATAAATATAGTGTACAGAAAATATAAATCCATTTTCTTACCCATGGTTTTGGATCACTATTTAAGGAATTAAGATTCTTATTTTTTGACGTATTAGTGTTTCAGAACTGAACTTCAATATTTCATATTTCTTTTGGCATTGCAATATAATTATTCCTAAAAATAACATTTTTGAAACCATAACTTCTATTTTAGACACTGAAATATTATTTCATTGTTTTTAAAGTCATTTTTACTTATAAAAATAAATTATATTAATAATATAACTTATTTTTAAAATTTTAATTAAGTTCATTAATTTTTTAAATATTATTACATATTTATATTGTCAAAAAAAACCAAAAAAACATTATTTTTTTACTATTCACTAAACAAATAAATTATTCATCATAACTATAAAAATTTCATCATAACCTAACTTTGATGTGTTAATTTAAAATATAATATTTATTTTATCAAAATAAATTTTTATATATGATAATTTTAATTTTAATTATGAATCATTATTTATTTTAAAATAAAATTTTTATTACTTAATAATCATTTTACCAATTATAAAAAATGTTGGGTTACTAGAAAACTACATTTTGATTTATATTAAAAAATTAATTTTTTTTAAGACCATTTCATAAAAATAAATTTTATATTAATTTAAATTATATAATTTCCAAAAATACCATTATGTTTTATTTGTATCATATTCATCTTATAGAATTTTATCTATGGTTAAATAAAATAACAGTGAAAATGGAATTGATGAATGAACTATTTAGTTTATAAAATGAAAAATATAGTTTTTAAAACTATACTGTGATTACATTACCCCATAACAAACCATCATATTACCTATGGTTGTGGTATGCTATCGTGGTACCATCATGGGGTGGATCACTTGAAAATTATTTAGTGGCGATCTCAACAAACGTGAACTTATATGGTAGTCGATTGGGATCCTGCTTTTATTTTTGAATATCTTATTATGATTATTCATCTAAAAATCACAGTGACACTACCTCCCTCTCTTGTTATAATAAATTTTATACAAAAGGAATGATATTATTCGTTGAGGCCATCCCTTTTCCCATATATGTCAATTATCATTTCTCAGTACCCATTATATACTAATTATAACCGTAAAATTATTACAAATGATCATAAATCATAATGGTTTAGTAATAATGAAATCATAATGGTCTCTTTTCAATTTACACTCTATATATTCCATTATCATATGTAAATATGTTTTACCTATAAAACAAAGATTTTACGCATCCTAGAAAATATGCTTTTATATTTCTAACTATTATATTTCATTTTAAATTTTAATACAGTATGAGAGATCCTCATCGGAGAATTACTTTTTATGATGTTTATATTACTATGTGGTTTATTTTTTCATTTCTTTACATTTATTCTAGTTGATATAGTGAATATTAATTCATGATATTTAATATTTTCATGAAATGTGGTAGTCTTTATATTTTCTCATAAAAATAATCATTACAAAATAAATCATATTAGTAATATAAATGAATTATTTTTGGGATATTATAAAGGATGTAATTTTTTCATATATATTACAAATGCCATGTTAGGTTATATTTATATTATTACACTAATGAAATTCTTTATAAATCCTTTTATTAGTTACCCCTAATATATCAATTTAAAATGAATTTATATATGTTATATTTATTTATATTAATTTTCTTTTATTTAGTTAATTAAGTATATATTTTATTATTATTTATTTTTGTGACTTATTTTTAGTGATGATTTTTCAATTTTATATTTTTATTTCAATCTCTCAAAATATGTATCATGTTTTTTTATGTTATTTCATGGTGAATCATGTTGAAAATATGAAATATTGTATAACATAATATAAAAAATTGAACATGATTCATATAACAATTTATATCATTATTTTATCTGGAATAATCACTTTATACATTCAGTTAAATTATCCAGTATATTGTTTTTCTTTACTTATAGACCATATAAGCATTGACTGTAATTTACCAACCCAGATAAATTTCATGTTTTTAAATATTGATTATATATAATTGAAAAAAATCATGAAATGATTAATAAAAGGATTTTCGTTTTACAAAAATTATTCTTAGATGTTAAAAATACATTATCATGTCCTTCAATACCATCCCCATTAAAATACTGATAATTATTAAAGGGAAATTTTATTTTGGCCAACAATGAGACCATGGAAGAGATATTGTATATATTTTACTCTACTAATATATAAAGAAGTATCTCATCTATGTTACCTATTAATTAACATATATCATGATGTAAAATATTTCGTAACCCATAATTTCAGTAGTATATAAACTGTTCGAGCTAAATTTATCATTATTTTTTTGGCAATTCTCACAAAATAGACATTCTCCCTGTAATTATTACTCCGAATCACATGATAAATATTTTATAGCTACTCTTGAAATAAATGTAGTATATATTGTTTTATTTTAATCATTTCCTATATTTATTTATCAATTATTTGAGATGTACTACCCAAAATATCATATAATGATGGGTCTATAGTTGTACATCTTATTACTGGATTGTATCCATGGGTTCCCATAATTTTTTCAGAAATATTACATTTGTACTAACATTTTTATGTATCATATTTTAATGATTCTATACTTTTCAATACCACCATTTTTTTAAAATTACATGAATTAAATTCAATGATTTTATATCCAGGGTGCACATTAATAAAATTTATATGATTAAAAAATGAAAACATAATATTTTGTAGATAAAACAAAGGTAATCTAGTCAGATTTCTTTGAATTCTTATGGTTTGAAACACACACACACACATATATATATATATGTGTTTGTGTGTGTGTGTGTGTGTGATAATATTTCAATGTATTTATTTAAAACTAGCAACATTATAATTTTTGAAGAATTCATAATTTCATTGCTAAAAAATAAACTAATTTACATTGATGACATTGATGAGTTTTTTTTTAATTTATAACACATTAATTATCTTCATTGAATTTGAGAAAGTTGGAATAGATCACTATTGAATGAAAATAAAATATTTCATATAAAAAAACCAATATAATATATCATAAATAATAAAATACATTACTATAATTATCTTATACTAATATTTTTTTATTTAAAACATTATTTACACTAAAACATATATATAATTCTAGTTGAGTAAAATAAATTTTTTTTCTATTCATTTTCATAGGTATATTTTCTTACAAATGGATTTTTAATATTTATTCCTTTCACATATTTAGTAAATGGGGGATCACACATAATATTTTTCTATCCCCCTCTTTAACTCTAAAATAATATTTAAAATAAATATAAAATTTTTCTTTAACTGGTCTGATGAGCTGAATTGTTTTGAGTTTGGGATTTTACACAATAATTATTAAATTTATTAAAAGGAGAAAACATATAAGATGAAATATAGAGGATCCCCCCTACAATATTAGTTTTATGTTAGGTGTTATGGGGTTCTGAAATTGTAGATTCAAATAGAGTCTCCTATAATAATATTCAAACACTATGGAGGTGGGATTCAATAGTTTAAAAAGAAATAAATTCATCATAATAGGCATACCTCTATGTGAAAAATTCTTCCAATTTGTTTCCTTCTTTCCCAATGTGGTGTAATCCAATTTATCTGTCAATGAGATTTATTCATCTATGGATAGAGTAAGAAATGGACCAGGGGGTTTTCTGAGGTTATTGAGAGAGATGAGAATATTGTTTGGATCTATTTCGATTTCCCTATGAAAAATATTCCTAATCTTATAAAACATGATTCCTTGAATAAGATCCCTTGCCTCCACCATAAGGGATTCCCCATACCAAATTTTACACTATATGTTTCCAAAATACTTCCTACCATGTTTCTAACAACACCCCCTCAATATTCCCAGCACACATGAACCGTTGGTATTTATCTTCAATGCATTGATTAGAGGTTCCAATAGATCCACCGCTCGTCAAAATTAATTCTATGGAGAGCTAGAATATGGTTATTTTATTTTATAATGTGACACATTTAAAGAGACTTTTCCCATTTTTTATAATATTCAATAGATCCATGATTAACCCCCTTGTTCTCAAAACAAATTCAATCTTGATGATTGAAGTTCCCTCCCTATGAGACTTATTCCAATCCTCCCATATCCAAAAACACTCAGAAACCAAGATAAAGACTCTTTACTTCTTCTATGCACTCTTCCTAAATGCCCAATTAAACATTATTTGAAGTAAATCATCTTCATGGATATACTGGTATGATTGGCCTGTAAAGTCACCAATGGAATGCCACACTGTGCATTCCCACTCACTCTTAAAGAATAAATGAGTTTCTGACCCAATATATGGGTGCTGGTAACCGATGAATCTTGAAGGAATATTAATACATTTACAGCTCACCTCTTCTCCTTTTGTGAAAATGTGGTTCTCCAAATTCCAATGAAGAACGTTGTACTTCAAAGATATCTATTTACACTAATGGTGATTTTCCCCTGCATCCTGAATGTGGGTATCTAAAAGAATCGATCTCTAAGCTTTAACTAAGAATTTTCATGTATAATAGTCCTCGAAAGCACACTCGTCTTCCCTATTCATGAATTTTATCAATTATAATTAGTTTTCTCAATCATTATCGAGCTTAATATTGACAAAAGACGGTTGTTTACTTAATTGAGAGAACATTATTGCAACATTCTAACCAGAATAACCTGGTCTGTGCTAGAATACAACGTGACCTCATGCTTTCCTCCCCATATGCAAGAGTTTTTAGACTAGTAGTGATCATTTCAAGTAGAACCATGGGGGATATACCCTTAGTATCATGTCATAAGATTGATAATAAATATTAAAAATTATAATAACTAATCATAATAAACATTTTCAACATTGAATATGAAATACATGTAATACAAAAATAGAAACACCCATAAGTGGAAAAAATTTCCAAAGGAAACAATGTTGATAATTTAAATAAAAAAAATTGGATACATCATCATCTATACGGGTCATCTACTAGCTCTATTATCTTAGGCTTATCTATACATCATATGAACCTTTCCCTTAACCACATCCCACAGGAAATCTAAATGTGCATCGAAATGCCCAAGAATGGTGTGAGTACGAGACTCTGATGGACACCACCAATGTGTCTTTAACATGATATTCTCAAGTATACGAGTGTATTACATAATAAAATAACTACTTGAAAAGTATAATAATACACAATACAAAATTGATTGGATGTGTTCTAACCAAGACTCCAACAAGTCCCAGTTTTACGTTCTTTAACTCCATACTAGAAATGTAGTGCATGTCAATAAGTATCCAAAACCATCCTCAAGGTTATTAGTGAGTCACTCTTAATCCACAAAGCATCGAGTGAAAACTACCTACCGAGAATCCACAAAGAATCATGTAATACTTGGAATCCACAATGAATTGAGTATATGTAACCTACATTGAATCCACAAGGAATCGGGTAACAGACGGAATCGAAAAGGAAACAAGTTTTAATTGTCTACTCAAAATCCACAAGGTGTCAAGTAGATTCTAGGTTAAAAGGTTTTAATGTTGTGATTTCATTATCATAACCCCTAACCCATGCTCTGCAAAAGGAGTAATCAAACCATGATGTCCAGTTGTCATAAATACTCATACCAATCCTCTAAAGGAAAACATGACGAGTCATTGAGTGATAGAAACCATAGGAAAACACCATGAGAAATATTGAATCATCATATTCATCAACATGTGAATCAAACATCATCATGTAACCAAGATATCACATCAATCTCTTGGAAAAAATACTATACTATTGGCCACACAAACACACCCTAATGATATCACAAGACATGAATGATATCAAGTAAATAAACAGATACATTAGATATGAAAAGATGTGTAAAAAACTATCCCAATGATAAAGATCATCCTACCTAAAAAGTTGCCGATGTAAAAAAATGGGAATAAACCAGTCAAAAGAACTTATTTGAGGCCTTATTATCATAAATGTTGACACTTGAGGTTTTGCAAGGGTTCATAAATCTAAAACCATTAATTTTATTTCATAAATAAATAAAATACATCATGTGATCATAAAACTCCATGGTTGATAAATTAAAAGTGTTTTATGTAGGAAACATGATTTATTAGAGAAAATAACATATTAATTACTTTAAAGGGTTTTTGTAAGAAAAATATCATATTTATTACTTTAAACTAATCAATAGAATATTTAATGAATTGGGTATTAAGTTAGTATGATGTTCAATGTTTTGTAAAACCTCAATGAAGACAGAACAATATTATTAAATACATTATCTTAAGCTTGCTTATTTTATGGAAAATAAATGAATAAATCCAAAACAGTGCATCGTATGATAAATCTGAGGTAACTCTTCGGTCTGAGATGTCGTAATTACCCTAAGAGGTGTATAACATTTGTAAGAATTATATATTTGGACCCCTTTCACATGATAATAATTTATTTAATTTTTATGATTAATTTTTTTTTAAAATAATTTAACAACTCCAAAATGGGGGGTGAGAAATCTGAGACCACCGTTAGGCCAGGATGGTGTTTTTTTCCCTAGAAAGTCCATAAAATTTGTATGTGGTATATGTTTGAATTCCTCACCCATGATAATAATTTATTTTATTTTTTTATATTATTTTAGAAAATAATTTAATAATTCCATAATGGTGTATCATATGTGAAACAGGAGACCGCTATTAGGTTTGGGATGTGGTGTTTACCCCAGTCTCGGTAAAACATTTATAGGACTTATACGTTTTAATAGCCTACTCATGATAAAAAAAAATTATTTTTAATTAATTGTTTTTTCAATTACATAATTAATAAATACTTAATATCTCTTAAACGGTGAACCTTATGAGAATTTGGAGACCACCGTCGGGTCTAGAATGGGGCGTTTACCATAGAAAATGTGTTATTTTTACATACAACCTGTATATTTGAAAGATCACGAGTTAAATATGAGTTATTTGATAGTAAAATTAAATAACTAATTAAAATAATTATATAATTAATTGGTAAATCCCATCTTCTCTCAAAATGGGAATGACCACCATTTTTAATGCACAAATAATTTGAAACCCCCATTTTCCACTGTTTTAACCACAATTAATTTAGAAATTTCCAAATAAGTGGAAATCAATGACTCCTCTTTGTTTTTATGGTTGAAAAATGGATGAAATTTTGTATTTTAATTCATGAAATAAATAAAACATGTTTCAAGATTTTTATAAATCTATACCTTTTTGGTTTGGTTCTTAATATAATCGGTTAAATTAATGAAACATAGAATACTTATTAGACTTGTTCAATCAAGTATCAGTCAGTCTCTATTGGGATTTCAGGAACCAGCAGAGTTCTTCCTTCTTCCTCTTTCATCGACATATTTTTCATTATCCTTTTCATGATGCATTTCCTAGGCGACTCTCATGCTTTTTTTTCATTTTCTATTTAATTTATTCAATGATTTATCAAATTATTAATTATATAAAAAAATAGTTAAATTTAATTTAACTAAGGATACCAAAAATCATCAAAATATATTTATTAAATAAAAGTATCAATGTATTGTTACGTGCATTATCAGATGATAGGTAAAGAATTATCAAATTATATTTGTAACTATTATCATAGGATAATAAATAAAGAAATTATTAAAATTTAAATATTATGAATTTAACAAAAGATATTTTTTAATAATTATCAAATGTTAATTTCAATGAATTTTCCAATAAATATATCATGAAATTATTGAAGATAATTTTACAGAAATAGTTATAGGGTAATTAGATGGTAATTATCACATAATTATGATTATTGAAAATTATAATAGGATAATTACGTGCCTTGTTAAAGGTTGATTATCAAAATTAATAGTATGTAATTTCTTGATCATTAAATGTTAATTTACGAAATAAAAACTATTAAAAGATAATCTATAATTAATTTTTATAAGATTATCTTTAATGAAAAATTATGGAATTTTCAGGGGATAATTTAATAACATTATTAAATGATAAATACTATTAATTATTAAAAGATAATTAAAAAGTGTAATTTATAATTAAATATAAGAAGATAATTAAAATTTTTCATTTTATTATAAATTATGAAATATATAACTATAAAAGGATAACGTATGTGAAATTTTCAAGAGAAAATTTTAAAAATATAATTTATAATAAATTATTGATGGAAAATTTTAAGTCTACGTGTTGGCCTAAAATTATAATACATTAATTATCTAAGTGGTAGAAAGTATCATCAACTACGATATTTTGTTATTTTTAAATTAAATTACTTTCCTATGATTTAAGAACCCATGTTGATCCTTCAGCGTCAACATTTAGGATAAAAAGTCCCCAAAGAGGTTCTTTTGAGTGGTTTATCCCCACCTGTTTATATTGATGAAAAATGAGGTAGGATGTTCATTGACATATGGGCTCTTTTTTACACATGTTTCTATACATTATTTAATTGTTGAATTACATAATATCGTGATTTATGTGTGATCACATGTGGGTGTGTCTCTATCCGACAATATAGTATGTTTTGTTTCCTTGAGATTAATGTGATAGTTTGATTATATGAGGGATTTTGATTCAAATGTTCTTGTATATGATGATGATATGTTTCTCATGATTTGTACTACAGGTTTTTATCATGCTAGTTGTAACGAACCGTTGTTTTTAGAGCGGATAAAATGCGAAGGTTCTTGAACTTTTTTCTTTTATCAGCGGGTCGGTTTTAAAACCGAGCTTCGGAACGAGGTCCCGAGGTCTGGAGCCGTTTTAAGCGGCAATATCGGACCGCGTGCGGTTGGTTTAACCGTGCGGGTCAGCCGTGCGGGGTACCCCGGGTATCCGGTTGCAGGCGCGGGCTACACACGGTGTTTCTGACGGTGCGGATAAAACCGTACGGGTTAGGTGTGTTTTAATTTTTGTTTAAAATTAAAATCAAAGAAAATAAAATAAAATAAAAATTAAAACCTAAACTATACACCTCCCTCACCCTCACTCAACCCGCGACACCCCCCTCCCTTCTCCCCCGGCGAGCCGCGCGCGACACACCCCCCCCCCCCTCCACGGCGCCGCCTCCTTCCCCGACCTCTCCCCTTCGTCGATTTCCACCGGTTTCCGGTTCGAATCGCCACGGTAAGCTACTCTCTCCCTCCTCCTCCCCGTTTCCGGCTTCATTTTGACCTAATCGGCGCCCGGTGAGGTTCGGCCGAACCCTAGTTTGGGGTTAGTTTTTGATTTCGTTCCTTTTTCTTGTTTCGCCTGCTCTAGGGTTATGCGGAAGGTCTCTCGGGACATCGTGGGTGCGCGTTTGGTGTCCGCCGCCGAAGGCGAGGCGGTTTGCGGTGATTTCGGTCCGCCGGTTGGTTTCCGAGGTGAGGTTTCTACTGGTTTTTGGTCTTCGCAGCCTCTAAATTTATTTATCATGTTGTTTTAGAGGTTCCTGGTTGGTTTGGTTTAGTCCGTTCGAGTTTTGGAATGGTTTCGGGGTGAGGTTTTCACCTTTCCCCTTGTTTTGCACTTGTTAAATTTGGGGCTTTTGATGCTTATGAGTCCCTGGTTTGTTTTTGGCAGTGCGTTGAGCTTGTGGTGTGGGTTCGCCTTCGTTTTGGTTTGTCGCCAACACCCGAGGTAAGGATTTAATACCGTTGGTTGGCCTTGCCTCACTTAAATTGGTTTATCTTTGTGTCTTAAGGTTCGTAGTGGTTGCCTTATAGTGCGTTGGAGGTTTCAGTATGTTTTCGGGTTGCCGGAGTTTAGGCGGCTCACCTGCGCAGGCATAGGTACGTATTTATATGTACGTGGGTTCCCTCGGCGTGCGTATATTTGTCCATGGCAGCGAATATACACACGTACGGGGCTAGTTGTCCCCATTACATATATAAAAAGTGCCTGTGCAGGTGAGTGGAGAAAGGCTTATGTGTATAAGCATATGTGTAAGGATCCCCTTGCGCACGCTCATGGCCATGCGGAGCGTGTGCATAGGGGCTAGGTGTCCTTATATGTATGTGAAATCACATATGCCTCGTGGGGGAGCAGCTGCGACAACTTTAGTTAGAAAGCGCCAAGAGCCGGAGTGGACGGATGGATCCACCTTGAGGTAGGGTCCCTCTCCTTGCCCTTTAAATTTAAGTAAAGTAATAGCAAGTTTAATATTGCACTTAGTATTTTAATTATGCAAGTTTAGTTCCGATTAAATGCTTCTGTGCAAATCGTGTGAATTGCAGGAATAAGATAAAATAGGTTGTTTGGTCACTAAACTAACGATTTAATAATAAAACCCCTCTTTCGAGGTGCGCTGCCTTCAATCTAAAAATGTAGCAATAGAATTCTATGATTGCCTTTCCTACTTTTTGGTTTCTTAACTTTGTTAAGTGTTGAATGAGTTTTAAAGTAAATGCTAAATATCACTAAATGAATTGTTTGATAAAGTAATGACATGTTTTCTAATAAAACTCCTCCAATAGAGGTGAGCTGCCTTCAAAATAAATGTGTAGTATTAGATTTCTTTTTTTTGTGATTGCTTGCTTAAAAGTCTTATGACTCTTTATGCTTGAAATTATACTTGATAAATGACATGCTTGTACTTGTACCATTTAATGTCATTAATCACCTAACATAGAGGCATGTTAGTGCCATGTGCTTTTGTTTACCTTCTATTGCTCGTGCAAGTTCCAGATTGTTGAACGAGGACAGTTAATTATGAGAATTTATTATAAAAAGTTGAGATTAGATTTGGATAACTAAATGTGAAGGATTAATCATGAAATGAGATTTGCGTTGATTGATTAATTAAGTGATAAATGAATGAGATTTTGGGTCCTAGACATGGCGTTCTAGATCGACTTAAAATCTGGGTTTGGACATGGCGTTCCTTCCCAATACTTATCCAAGCTTGTGACATAAGGTGTTAGACATGGCGATCTACACCAAATGCGATACGGGGTGTTAGACATGACGATCTACACCGAGCGATTATTGAGGTGTTAGACATGGCGATCTACACCAAATGTGATACGGGGTGTTAGACCTGACGATCTACACCGAACGAATGATAATGATGATTTATGAAAAGAATGAGAGATGTGGGTAAAACCCGAGTGAGTTGTGGTCAAATAAAGAAAGGTAAGAATGAGTGAGTTTCCAGTCTGAGTTGAAATGATAAGTGAATAAATAGAGTAGGTGAACAAAATGATGAAAAGTGTTTTTATGCTTGAACCAAATTTACTTATGTTGTTTTAAACAGGTTCTCATCCCGGCTATGGGCCGAAGCAGGTAGTGCCGCCAGGTGTCCTTGCTGGAACCTGGACGGGCGTTTATTGTTTTCCTTGTGTCATTATTGTTCGAAAATACCAACACTTTGTTTAATTATATTTTCATGGTCTAGAGTGGGCTAGACCCCGGTGGTTCCGGCCTACTGAGATATATATCTCACACCCTACTCGGGCCGCCATTGCACTGGGGTACCCGAGTAGATTCCACATGGTTGCAGGACCTTGTTGTTGCTGTTTCTTGTACATGGAGTTAGGAGCAAAGGACCGAGTTGGGGCTCGGGATGCTCATGGAGATCGCCCTCGGGGCTTGAGACCTTTGTTCATTTACTTCTGCGTTGATGGGTAAGTATGTCGCGTGATTTAATGCTTTCATTGTATCATTAGCATGTCATGCATGCATCTCTTATATAAACTGCCGTTCGCCAAATTTATTCAAACCTTATAAATGAAAAATGTTTTCCACTGTTTTCTTATTTTTATTTACACTACTTCCGTTGCTGTATTTTTGGTCCCTTTGTTCCACTTTGATAAGAGGGTATAGTCTCCCCCCCTGACTTACCTTACACCCTCGCCGCTAGTCGGCAACCTCTGGCGTAAGGGGAGACGCGCTTGAGGCCATGTCGCGGGCCGGCTCAGGTGACCTGGGTGTCCGGTTCAGGGTCGACCTGGGTTGGTTCGTGACAAAATGGTATCAAAGGTGGTTTCTTTCTTTTCATTGTCTTACTGTTTTGGGATTGGTAGACAGGAGACTAGGAATGTGTCGGCGCTTGGGTTAATAGCCGTGCTTGGGACTGATCACCCCATGTACGGGAAATGACCAAGTGGCCAGGGCTGGGAATTGATGTTCATGTTGTTTGCTGTTACAGTTGATGTGATTTCACCTTGGGTGAATGTTGTACTTTCCACTGCTTAATTGTTTATGAAGAGGTTTTGAAAATTTTTCTTGGCCCGATATGGCCAGAAAATTGCATTGCATGCATCATATTAGACACTTATAGATTTACATGTCATGCATATGTGCCATGCCATGTAGTTGCATTAGTAGGATGCCTACTGTTTTTGATTGTGTGCCTTGGAAATATGTCATGTCTGGATTTATTTATCACGTCTCTTTAGAAAGCATGTTTCGGTAATAATTAACATGTTTGGGTGATAACATGTCATGTTTTCTATCCTTGCTTGTGTGTCATGCTCTGTGTTATAGCATGTTTTAGTGATTTCAGCTTGTTAGCTTGTTGCCTTGTGTTAGCTGTTTGTAGTGGCTTGTTAGCTTGCTAGTAAAAGCTTGGTTGCTTTGGCTGAATTTGTTGGTTGCGATTACAACGGAGCCAGTTTTCCATTGTAAGGTGTTTGGGCGCTTAATAATTGGGAAAAGGGTAAACTGTGGTTTCAAACCTTTAAAAGAGGGCTGCTAAGTTAAAATGTTAAATGAAAAACAAAAATTGATTTGATAAATGGGAGCCAAATGCCAACGGTAAGGTGTATGGGCGCCTTATTGATTGGTAGGTGGCCACCCATGTGACTGAACCTTGTTAGACCATAGTGTGTTTGAAAATGATTATTAATGTAATACTATTGCGTTTTGATTGAGATGGTTTGGTGTGCTTTTAAACATGCTCAACTAGACCCGAGGAGGCCAGTTGGGGCACATCCATATGGAATGAACTGATATGTGGTTGATTTTGAAGAACCCGAATTGAATAAATGGGACCCTCGGGGTCACCTCTTTGTTAAAAAGGAATTTAGATGCTAAATTACCTGTTTATGCTTGGATAACATTATGTGTTAAATTTTTTTTTTAAAGAGGAAGTTGGTTATAGCTTGTCTGTTTTGCCATGGGGCATTGTCTGAAAACCAAGTAATTAGTTTTGAAATAGTAATTGTGGGTTGATTAAAATTCCTTAAATGTTTTAAAGGTTGAAAGGAAGTACTGAAGTGGATAAAACGGAAAGGGGTTTTTGAGCCTAGTAATCCTTGTTTTGCGTGACCAAGAGTTAGGGTCGATGTGTGTGCTTCGTAAGGGACTAGCCCGTGCTAGGTAGTACCCTTAGAGCTTGAGTTGCCTTGTTTTCGGTGTGAGCTTATGATGTGGTGATCGTAGTTCGAGGAACGTCACCTGTGCGTTAAAGTGTTTCAAGAATAGCGCGCCGGTGAGCGGCTAGTTCTTACGACGACATGGAAACTCCTAAGGTGGGTAGTGTCGCATGAGTTTCTGTTTTCATGTCGGTACTTGCTTGGAAGCACGACTGTGATAAGGTTGGCTATATGCACAACACTTTAGAAACTCCATTAGTTCGAGAGAGTTCCAGTGGTTAAGCTTGGACGAATACGAATGCCTCGGGTGGTATAGGCATCAGAGTTTGGTCCGATTGATCTTCTCAGCGACCTTGGTTTAATCTTAGTTTACTCTGCTGGATGAGACGAGCATGTCCCCCGTCTTGACGTCGTCTTGGATACACTAAGATAGTGTCGGTTATACGCCGCGCTAAAGTTTAAAAGTTGTTGGTTTGTTTCGTAATCTATCTCTGGTTGTGTGTGGGATGCACGGTTTCTTGGAGTTACGCTTCGTACTGAGGCACGATAGTTTTATAATAGTCTTGTGATGGCTTGACTTGCGAATGTCACCAAAGGTCGTGTAAGGACTTCGGTGTACGCGTAGTTGATAACGGAACAGTTTTAAAAGCATGCTGTCGGGTTAAGGGCGAGTGTGAATCTCGGGTCGGCGATGTCTTTCGAGGAAATCTTGCGTGACCAATTTTAGTTGGTCGATCGTGATTCAATCATTTTCATGGGTTGAGGTCCCTACAATGGCCTCAGATGTAAGCTCTGCTTTGATGTTTCAGTTGTAATGTGAGCGTTGGCTCGAGTTGTAAAGTCCTAAGTGCAGTTTTCTTAGAAAATGCTTAAAGGTGCTATGGGCGTTGGAGACACAATACAACCGGTTGAATGCACTTCCCGACCCTTGTGAGTCGGGTGATGTTTTCGTTGTTTTCCGAAGGCTTCTCGGGGACGAGAAGTTTTTTTTTGGTGGGTAGTTTGTAACGAACCGTTGTTTTTAGAGCGGATAAAATGCGAAGGTTCTTGAACTTTTTTCTTTTATCAGCGGGTCGGTTTTAAAACCGAGCTTCGGAACGAGGTCCCGAGGTCTGGAGCCGTTTTAAGCGGCAATATCAGACCGCGTGCGGTTGGTTTAACCGTGCGGGTCAGCCGTGCGGGGTACCCCGGGTATCCGGTTGCAGGCGCGGGCTACACACGGTGTTTCTGACGGTGCGGATAAAACCGTACGGGTTAGGTGTGTTTTAATTTTTGTTTAAAATTAAAATCAAAGAAAATAAAATAAAATAAAAATTAAAACCTAAACTATACACCTCCCTCACCCTCACTCAACCCGCGACACCCCCCTCCCTTCTCCCCCGGCGAGCCGCGCGCGACACACCCCCCCCCCCCTCCACGGCGCCGCCTCCTTCCCCGACCTCTCCCCTTCGTCGATTTCCACCGGTTTCCGGTTCGAATCGCCACGGTAAGCTACTCTCTCCCTCCTCCTCCCCGTTTCCGGCTTCATTTTGACCTAATCGGCGCCCGGTGAGGTTCGGCCGAACCCTAGTTTGGGGTTAGTTTTTGATTTCGTTCCTTTTTCTTGTTTCGCCTGCTCTAGGGTTATGCGGAAGGTCTCTCGGGACATCGTGGGTGCGCGTTTGGTGTCCGCCGCCGAAGGCGAGGCGGTTTGCGGTGATTTCGGTCCGCCGGTTGGTTTCCGAGGTGAGGTTTCTACTGGTTTTTGGTCTTCGCAGCCTCTAAATTTATTTATCATGTTGTTTTAGAGGTTCCTGGTTGGTTTGGTTTAGTCCGTTCGAGTTTTGGAATGGTTTCGGGGTGAGGTTTTCACCTTTCCCCTTGTTTTGCACTTGTTAAATTTGGGGCTTTTGATGCTTATGAGTCCCTGGTTTGTTTTTGGCAGTGCGTTGAGCTTGCGGTGTGGGTTCGCCTTCGTTTTGGTTTGTCGCCAACACCCGAGGTAAGGATTTAATACCGTTGGTTGGCCTTGCCTCACTTAAATTGGTTTATCTTTGTGTCTTAAGGTTCGTAGTGGTTGCCTTATAGTGCGTTGGAGGTTTCAGTATGTTTTCGGGTTGCCGGAGTTTAGGCGACTCACCTGCGCAGGCATAGGTACGTATTTATATGTACGTGGGTTCCCTCGGCGTGCGTATATTTGTCCATGGCAGCGAATATACACACGTACGGGGCTAGTTGTCCCCATTACATATATAAAAAGTGCCTGTGCAGGTGAGTGGAGACAGGCTTATGTGTATAAGCATATGTGTAAGGATCCCCTTGCGCACGCTCATGGCCATGCGGAGCGTGTGCATAGGGGCTAGGTGTCCTTATATGTATGTGAAATCACATATGCCTCGTGGGGGAGCAGCTGCGACAACTTTAGTTAGAAAGCGCCAAGAGCCGGAGTGGACGGATGGATCCACCTTGAGGTAGGGTCCCTCTCCTTGCCCTTTAAATTTAAGTAAAGTAATAGCAAGTTTAATATTGCACTTAGTATTTTAATTATGCAAGTTTAGTTCCGATTAAATGCTTCTGTGCAAATCGTGTGAATTGCAGGAATAAGATAAAATAGGTTGTTTGGTCACTAAACTAACGATTTAATAATAAAACCCCTCTTTCGAGGTGCGCTGCCTTCAATCTAAAAATGTAGCAATAGAATTCTATGATTGCCTTTCCTACTTTTTGGTTTCTTAACTTTGTTAAGTGTTGAATGAGTTTTAAAGTAAATGCTAAATATCACTAAATGAATTGTTTGATAAAGTAATGACATGTTTTCTAATAAAACTCCTCCAATAGAGGTGAGCTGCCTTCAAAATAAATGTGTAGTATTAGATTTCTTTTTTTTGTGATTGCTTGCTTAAAAGTCTTATGACTCTTTATGCTTGAAATTATACTTGATAAATGACATGCTTGTACTTGTACCATTTAATGTCATTAATCACCTAACATAGAGGCATGTTAGTGCCATGTGCTTTTGTTTACCTTCTATTGCTCGTGCAAGTTCCAGATTGTTGAACGAGGATAGTTAATTATGAGAATTTATTATAAAAAGTTGAGATTAGATTTGGATAACTAAATGTGAAGGATTAATCATGAAATGAGATTTGCGTTGATTGATTAATTAAGTGATAAATGAATGAGATTTTGGGTCCTAGACATGGCGTTCTAGATCGACTTAAAATCTGGGTTTGGACATGGCGTTCCTTCCCAATACTTATCCAAGCTTGTGACATAAGGTGTTAGACATGGCGATCTACACCAAATGCGATACGGGGTGTTAGACATGACGATCTACACTGAGCGATTATTGAGGTGTTAGACATGGCGATCTACACCAAATGTGATACGGGGTGTTAGACCTGACGATCTACACCGAACGAATGATAATGATGATTTATGAAAAGAATGAGAGATGTGGGTAAAACCCGAGTGAGTTGTGATCAAATAAAGAAAGGTAAGAATGAGTGAGTTTCCAGTCTGAGTTGAAATGATAAGTGAATAAATAGAGTAGGTGAACAAAATGATGAAAAGTGTTTTTATGCTTGAACCAAATTTACTTATGTTGTTTTAAACAGGTTCTCATCCCGGCTATGGGCCGAAGCAAGTAGTGCCGCCAGGTGTCCTTGCTGGAACCTGGACGGGCGTTTATTGTTTTCCTTGTGTCATTATTGTTCGAAAATACCAACACTTTGTTTAATTATATTTTCATGGTCTAGAGTGGGCTAGACCCCGGTGGTTCCGGCCTACTGAGATATATATCTCACACCCTACTCGGGCCGCCATTGCACTGGGGTACCCGAGTAGATTCCACTTGGTTGCAGGACCTTGTTGTTGTTGTTTCTTGTACTTGGAGTTAGGAGCAAAGGACCGAGTTGGGGCTCGGGATGCTCATGGAGATCGCCCTCGGGGCTTGAGACCTTTGTTCATTTACTTCTGCGTTGATGGGTAAGTATGTCGCGTGATTTAATGCTTTCATTGTATCATTAGCATGTCATGCATGCATCTCTTATATAAACTGCCGTTCGCCAAATTTATTCAAACCTTATAAATGAAAAATGTTTTCCACTGTTTTCTTATTTTTATTTACACTACTTCCGTTGCTGTATTTTTGGTCCCTTTGTTCCACTTTGATAAGAGGGTATAGTCTCCCCCCCTGACTTACCTTACACCCTCGCCGCTAGTCGGCAACCTCTGGCGTAAGGGGAGACGCGCTTGAGGCCATGTCGCGGGCCGGCTCAGGTGACCTGGGTGTCCGGTTCAGGGTCGACCTGGGTTGGTTCGTGACACTAGTACTTTTCATGTTTTCTATAGGAGGATTGGTATGTTTATTCTTGATAGGAATCCATTATTGCATGATTACTCGTTGTGGGGTGAACGCGTGATGGGAGGTGATGACAACGGTGCAATATGATAACCTTCTAAGATAGTATCCAACCAATTCCTTGTGGATTCCGAGTATATGGTCAACACTTGATTCCTTGTAGACTACTAGTTTTACCTAATTCCTTGTGGATTCTATGTAGGATACAGATACTCGATGCCTTGTGAGTTATGATTATGATTTGATGCCTTGTGGATTCATGTAGGTTGATTTCACTCGATGCCTTTTTCATTTTGGGAGACTCACCAATAGCCTATTGACTGATTTTGGATATTTATCAACATACATTAATTTTAGGTCATAGAGATGAAGCTGGTATAACTAGGGGTTTGTGGTGGCTTGGGTAGCGTATAGTCACTCAGTTTTGGATTGTCTGTTATTATGATTGTTATATATTTATTTTATTATGGAATACAATTGTATACATGATAAAATCGGGTTAAGGACACATTGTTGGTTTCCTACTGAGTCTTGTATTGATATATTACTTAATAATTTCAATGCACTTGTAGATTGCATGATAGATCTTGGGAAGGGAAAAGGAAAAGCTGGGGATAGGTGAGAAAAGGTGTGTAAAGCAATTAGTTGACCATGATAGACTCTGGAGGATCCACTTTTTATTTATTTATATTATCTTCATTATTTCCATTGGACTTTCTTTCCACTTGTGCGAGCTTCTTTAATTGTATTACATTAATGTCATGTTCATTATTCCTAATGATTACTCTTATTAGTTATTTTAATATATATTTTTGATTATAAAACCTCTGACATTATATTGAGGGTATATTATTCCCATGGTTCCACTTGAAACCCTCACTACTAGTTGAAACCTCTTCTGTATGGGGAGACTCGTATAAGGTGATGTATTATTCTAGTTCAGACATCATGATTTGAGGCGGGGTGTTACTTAGAACCTAAAAATAACTAACATGTTCTTCTCTTGTCTTGGGTTGGGATAAGTTAGACAATAGATAATAAATTGGGACTTAGGTAGGGGAACTAGGTCTATGCATAGGAATCACTACATAGTGGACCTCTAATATTCCATAAAGTGGGAAATTTATGTTTTGTTATTAATATTTATTAAAATCAATTTGGGTGATGCACATGATGTTGATATGTGATTTATGAGATTTTTGGAACGTTCATGCATCCTGACTAGGCACATAGGATCACATGCCATATATATACCTATTTTTTTTACTACATAACAGTTTATTAATTAAATGTTTTGATTTTCAGTATATGATCATGATAGATTGTCTTTTGTGATATATTTAAGTTCTCATGTTGTGTGACATATCATTTTTGGACTAATTAGTTGAATTGATCATTTTTTTATATTAGTATATATATGGAATATGTGGAAAACGTGATAGGTAGAAAAAAGTGTTAGTTCTAAGAGTTTTATACCTTGGGTGAATGGTAGAATCATCGGAAACCCATGTTTTATCCTATAGATTAGTTAGGAGAATCCTTGTGTGAAACCATAGACTGATTAGGATTTATCCAAATGGATATGTTTCATTTCTAATGTTTCTTCATTTGTGTTATGAATATGTTGCTCTCCAAAGTCTTAGAGGAACACCTAGGAAGCATGTTGGAATAATATTTTAAGGGACACTAGGTCTGGATTTATAAAATAAGGGTAAGATAATGCTATTGAGCATTCTCCAATACCTCCTCTGTGGTAAAAGTAGCAGGGTTGCTTCAACTGAAAAGCATTATCTTAGTGCCAGTACTAGGAATAAGAGTTCAAAATTTTGTTTAAGTATTCCTTTACATACACTACAAAATTTTTCATCCTTCAAGGGAACCAAATTCCAATAAGATGTTGAGTAATGAGTTTTATTTTATTTTATATTTGACCTACAAGAAACTATGAATGACCAGTAGATTAAGTTAAAATGAGAACATGTCGAGAGCATAACCATTCACATATGTTCAATCATATAGTTCCAAATGTTCTGAAGGAGGTCAAGGATTAGCTTTATATAATAGATATGAATGAATTTATAAATTTTAGTACTTCACCATTGGATTCACCTATGTAGTTTTCCATGATTTGAAAAAATCATCTTTACAAATGTGTTAATTATTTGAAGAAAAATTATGGGATATTGAAGAATTGACATCCATTAACTAGGATCGATGATCATTTAAATTAGCTATCGGGATATCTATGTTTCTTCCAGATTGATCATAGGTTGAGCTACCACCAATTACGAGTTAGGGGGAGGACATTCCAATGACGATGTTTCGAAGAAGAGATAGAATCTATGAGTACTTGTTGATGTCATCTAGGTTGATGAACACTCAAGTTATTTTCACAGACCTCATGAACATGATATCTCATCCATACATGGAAACCTTCATCATGTTGTTCATTGGTTATATCTTTACCCACACACCGACCCATGAAAAATGTTCTTGGAGCCAAGGGATAATTTTGAGTATACATCTATCAAACATGTGTTATGCCAAGTTTTCAAAATGTGAATTTTAGATTAAAGAGAAGAAGTTTTTAGGAAAATTGGTATCTGAGACTGGTATATAGGTAAATTAGTATAATTTCTAGGAAATCATGTCTTTGACATGTACCTGAAACATTTATTATATTTGTATCCTTGTGGGAGTGGTAGGATATTACTAGTGGTTTATCCAACACTTCTCCTACCCATCATTCACCACGAAAACTAAAAAATAATGGAGCGAGGTTCAAGTGGTCAGTTTATTGTGAAGAGACTTCCCTTGTGCTAAAGAGAATATTGAAAATTACTGTAGTACTAAAACTCCATGAGCATGGGATTGGTTATGCAGTGTACTATAGTACATTAGGAGTTGGTCTGGGAGTAGTGTTGATACAAAGAGAGTAGGTAGTTCCATATAGGTCTCATAAGTTATGAACACATGAGAAGAATTACCCTATATAGGACATCGAGATAGTTTCACAACTAGAAAATGAAGCTACTTACATGGACCTATAGTTACGATCCTGTGGTCCATAGACATTGTTTTAAAACCATGGGTATCAGCTTGTTTTTTTATGCATATAACTACAGTTTTTTGACCTATGGCCATGGTTGTCAAATCCATGGCTATAGGACAATTTTATCAAAGACCTATAGCCATTGTTCTCCATAACTATGGTTATAGGGTTCATGTGCTTCCACAGGAAAAATATTAACGACCAAAAATTTTGTAGAACCCCTACCTCTATAGTTTTGAGGCTATTCCCACAATTTTTTATTAATAAACACACACACACACAAACACACACACACACACACACACACACACACATATATATATATATGTTAATTTTCATGGCGTGTAGTGGTCAATAAGATGGATCATAAAGGGGAGGATTAGGGATCAAAACATGTTAGTGACTTTTTTGATTTAGTCTATTGCCACAGTTTACTGAGGCTATTACTATGGTGTAAACCACAGCTAGAGGTAAACCACCATAGTGTACAATTTTTATGCATATTGACGTGGATAGAACTATGGAAATAGGTTGGGACCTACCATCACGACTATAGTGGCCATGGTTTTGGGGCATATTTCCACACTTTTGGGGCCTATCGCCATAGTTTTGAACCCTATAAATAGAAATTTTTTTCTAGTTGTGTTGTAATGGGTCACGCTCTGATTTTTTGGAGCGATTATCTCTTCGGGTATAGATTAAATATTTATAGGCAGGAAAAGAGCCTTCACATTATCATCACTCAAAGGGACCTAAACATGAGATAATGTTACAGTCCTAGGATCCATGTTTGATATAACATTTTTTGAGAGACTTAAAAGAATCCCTAGGAACTCTACTGAGTTTTAGCATGGTGTGTCATCCTAAAATTAATGGATAGTTCAAGAAACATATATTCATATTGGTGGGTATTTGTTAGACTTGTGTGCAACACTTCTATTGAGCATGGAAATATCACCATTCCTTGAATGAGTTAAATATCAATAAAAGTTACCAGGCTTCAATTCTGATGGAACATTATAATATGCCTTGTCAATCAACACTTTTTGGCATGAGGTGGGTGAGGTAGTAGTTTGGATCCCAGTTTAATTTATGAGGTATCCAAGAGACTTCATCTGAATGTTAATAGTTTTATCACTGCTCAGAGAAGATATATATATTATTTCAATCATAAGAGGTGATATTTGGAGTTCATTGTGGAATATTAGGTTATCTAAAGAGTTACACCATGGTTAGTGAGAATATGTCTGGGAGTTAGGGAAAGCTAGTACTATGTTTTCTGGACCCTATGAGATCCTCGAACAATTAGATGCATTATTTTTTCATCAAAAACCTCACTTTTCACTATTAATGTATTCACGATGTGTTCCATGTGTCACAACATTAGAGGTACATACATGATCCTTTTCATTTAACTAATTGTTAGGACCTTGAGAAAGATACTAATTTATATTATGGGAAGTATATGGTATAGATCAATCTTTGAAGTGGGAATGCATTAGGAGGAAAGACGGTTCCACTATTCTGGCATCAGTTGTAGCATGGATGGATCCAAGAAGAAATGTTGGATCACGGGTATATTGTTCGAGGTCATTAGCCTGAGTTGTTTGAGAAAGACCACTAGATATACTTATCGAGGATGAGAAGAAGATAGAGGGGGATAATTATAGTATACTAAAATTTTCAAAGATAAGAAAACCCTATTGTTGATAACTTATAAGTGTCTTATGTTTAAAAAAAGATTCATCAGAGAAAATAACATAATAAATGTGTTGTAATATATTAATAATAGAAAAATACCAATTAATACTTTAGAATATTAAATAGAATATTTTTAAAGTTGGTCACTAAGTTAGTATGACATTCTGAGGCCTGTAATACCTCAGTGAAGACATAATAAGATTAGTAAATATATTATATTAAAAATTCACAATTTATTCCAAATAATTTAATAACATCAAAATAGTTCACCATATGAGAAATATGACATCACAGTTAGGTCTGTGATGCGGTGTTAACCCCAATCGAGATAAAACATTTGTAAGCGTTGGACATTTGAATGCCTTTCTTCTGATATTTATTTATATAATATTATTTATTGTATTATTTTTAAAAATAATTAAATAAATCCAAAACAGTGCATCGTATGAGAAATATGAGAGCACTATTAGGCCCGGAAAGTGGTGTTTACACTAATAAGGGTTTACAATTTGTAACTGTCAGACAATTGAGTTCTTCGATTGTGATAATAATTTATTAAATATTTTTTTATTTTATTTTTCAAAAAAACTTAGTAACTCCAATATGGTGCATCGTATGAGAAATCTGAGACCGTTGTTAGGACTGAAATGTAGTATTAAACCATAGTTAGGTATAACATTTATATGATTTAGATGTATGGATGAATCTCTCGAAATAAAAACCTCTTTCATTTTTAATTAATTATTTTTTTTCTTTTTAAAATTAATGATAAATTAATTTCTCTCGAATGGGGAATCATATGAAAAATATGAGACCAATGTTGCTTCTAGAATGGTGGGATTACCCTAGGTGGGGTATAATACTTTAAAGCAACATTCTTTTTTCTCAGATCTAATATTAAATTTGGGCTATTTGATAGTAAAATTTCATAAGTAATTTAATTAATTAATGATAATTTATTTTTCATCTTCTCTCAAAAAAGTTGTGTCATCCATTTTTAATTCCCAAATAATTTCAAACCATTATTTTACCATCGTTTTGAACCTACTTAATATATTAACGACCTAATAAGTGGAAACCAATGACTCCTCTTTTATTTTGAGGTTGATTAATGGATGAAATCGTGTTTTTATTTTTTTGAAATAATGAACATATGTTTGGGGATTTTTATACTAATGAACCATTTTGATCTGGTTCTTGAATGAATCAATTTCGTCCAAGCAACCTAGATACCTCCTTAGATGTGATTAATTGTGTATCAATATGCCTCTACTGAAAATCTGAGTACCATAGGAGGTCCTCCTTCTTCCTATTTCAACAAAATGTTTTCCCTACTTCTCCTTTTCGTGTTTCCTTTCTTAGGAGAGTCTCATGTTTATTTTTTATTTTTTTATTTTATTTAATTTATTCAATTGTTTTTAAAATTCAAATTTATAGAAAAAATCATTTCACTTTTAATTAAATAATGTAACCAAAAATCATAATAGTTTAATTAATAAAAAAATTATCAATATAAAATTATAGGAATTACCACATGATAGATAAAGATTTATTAAATGATAATTATATCGATTATCACCGAATTATATATAAATAAATTTTCAAAATATAAATATTCTGAATTTATCAAAAGATAGTTGTTAAGAATTATCAAATGGTAATTGAAACAATTTATCAAAGAATAATTTCTTGAAATTATAAAATATATTGTTATAGAAATTATTAAAGGATAATTAAAACATTATTATCACATGATAATTATTATTGAAAAATATAATTGGATAATTATTTGTAATATTAATGGATGGTAATTAAAATTATCAAATGAAAATTAGAAGATTATGAAATGATAATTTGTTGAATAAAAATTATAGAAGAATATTTTATAAAAAATATTTCAAGATAATTTTCATAGAAAATTTATGGAATTATCATTAGATAATTTTTTAGTATTATTAAATGATATTTACTTTTAATTATCAATGAACAATTATAAAAGTATAATTTATAATAAATTATAAAAAGATAGTTATTAAAGAATAATTTATGAGAAATTATCAAAATATAATTATAAAAGGATAATTTATGAGAAATTGTAAAGAGAAATTTATTAAAAGATCATTTATAATAAATAATTTATGGATAATTTCAATTGCATTCACTTTCCAAAAATGGTGTCTTTGAACTTTTCTATGAGAGATAAATATTCATCATAAGCGATATTTAATTTCTTTTTTGAATATAATTAATTGCTTTGGTTCTAGGAACCCTTGGTGAACCTCTAGTGTCAATATTGATGATAATGTATCCATGAAGAGTTTGTTTTTCTTTATTTATCCCTACCTTTTGACATCGAAGAATTTTCTGGTAGGAAGTTTCAATCTCTTTTGGACCCTTGTTTACACAGGTTGGTATATTTAATTGGGGTCAAAACTATGGTAAAATGAGGGTTTGAAATTGATTTGGTGTTAAAAATGGTGTTTGTTCCCATTTTGATAGTAGATTCACATTACCATTTAAATAAATAAATAATTAAATTAATTATATAATTTTACTATCAAATAACTCAAATTTAACTAGTGATTCGACCAATATGCATACAACGTATAAACATTATACCATTACTATGGTATACAACCCATTAGGAACATAAATTTGGACTTAAATTTCTTATAAGATTCACCATTATAGCGATATTAAGTATTTATTAATTAAAAAATAGAAAAAGTAATTAATTAAAAATAAAAAATTTGTTTATATTTCTTGAACCATCCAATCTTTCAACTCTTACAAATGTTATATCTCCATAAGATAAACACAACATCCCGGGACTGACAGTGGTCTCATATTTCTCATATGATTCCCCATTTTAGAGTTATCAAAATATTTTTGAATTTAAAAAAATAAAAAAATATTAAATAAATTATTATCATGAGTCAGGCGTTCAATGATCTGACACTTACAAATTTTGTACCCCTCCAAGGGTAAACACTATGTCTTGGACATAATTGACATTTCAAATTTCACATAATTCAACCCTTTTTTGGTTTATTAAATTATTTTCCAAAATAATATAATGAATGATATTAAATAAATTATTATTATGAGAAAGGTGTTCAAACTTCTGACACATTCACCTTTTATACCTTTCTTAGGGTAAACATTGCATCCCAGACCAAATGGTGATAATGTATTTAACATACAACATAATTTTTATGTTATTTGGTTATTTTGTATAAAATCCACATTATTATGATAATATATTGAATAATTTTGTTCTATGTTCACTAAGGCTTTATGGTGCTTGGAATATGGTACCAAATAAGCTTCAAGCTCCAAAATTATTCAGTTGAATATTTTAAAGTATTAAATATTATTTTTTCTCTTAAAAAAATCTACTAACCCATTTATTAAGTTAGTTTCTTTGATAAATTATTTTTTCCAACTAAGACACATATAATTTATCCATAAAAGGGTTATATTATCCTTGAAAAATTCATGATATTACAATGATATATGTAATCGTATATCTATGAAAAATGAGGATGCTCCCCACACAATTATCATTCCTGAAACTAATTTCTATCTTCTAAATGATCCAGTAATAATACTACATGGTATGAGGAAAATGGATTTAGATAGTCTTTTATAATGTTGTTATATTCCTTTTCAACATCTCAAGGTTCTCCCCATATCTCGTTGTGATGATATTATCCCAAAAAAAAATCATTCAAAAACCTTTGAAGCCGAACTTGCACATAGGTGTTGCTCTGTACCTGATACATTATAAAATCCATTACTACCCTCATATATAGGTAACTCCATTATTGTCCAGGATTCCCAATGGCACCGTCCATCTAAATGATAGTACCAGATAAATGAGTAAAATAGATTTTCAATATTTTTTACACTCATATGCATATTTTTACCCAAATATGCATATTCAAATATTAGTGAAATAACACCAATGTACTTATTTTTACACTTATATGGATATACATTAATTAATGAAATTATATATGTATACATTGCTTTATAGTGAGCAATTATAGTATGAAATTAAACTGTATAGTATATAAAATCACAACATGTATAACGATTTTGACTGTTGGGAAATAATGAGAAAAAAGTTAAGATTTATTATTTAAATGTTGGGACTAACAAAGTATCAATTAATGTTTTTGTTTTAATTTAATGTTTTTAAAATCCTTTTTGGTGTCTAAAAACACTAAAACATGAATTTAATGACCATGAACATATATAATGACATTTTATTGACTTGTAATCATAGGGAAACAATCTTAAAATAATTTTGTATGTGATTAATGTGAAGAAAAATAAAATCTGATGTGTGTAATGCTTAGGAAAACAAAATAAGTGCTTTTTAAAGACACAAAAGTCTTTAAAAATGTCACTATGGGTTCAGAACAAATTAAATAACCTCTAATTTATAAGAAATTAAATTTAGAAAACTATCAATTAATTGTTAAAATGATCATATTAATGTCATATCAATATAAGTTTTCATTTAATTCAGATAATCAAAAACCTCTATTTTAGTTTTTAAACCAATAATAATTTGACGTAATGGAAAAAACATATATAATTCCTTAAAATCAATCCAAGATCACATTAAAGTAAATAGTTATATAATTTGACAAATGTATAACTAGAATGAACATGAATCAGATGTGTGGTGTCCTGGGATGAATTGAATAAGTAGTTCTTAAATTACATTTGTACCTTTGAAAACTGTAACAAGATGATCAAAGTAATAAGAATGGCCAATGATTTCTATGAAATAGTATAAATATATATATATTGATTTTAGAAATATATTAACATACATCACATCAATTATGGTTTTACTTTTCCCTGGATGATTCACAACACCATTATGGTGTTTTAAACAACTAAAAAATTCATGTAATGATCCAAAACATTAGAAAAACATATATTGGTGTAAAAAAAAATTGGAAATATATAATTGATTGAGTTTTTATGTGTACAAGTAAATGGTTAATAAATAAATCATTCAACATTATTGAACTAATAAATAAACTTTTAAGGTATTTTATAGTATTAAATAGAGTTTCAAGGGGGTACATCGATAACAACCACTACTTATAGTAAAATCACAGTAAAATTTATTTATTTTCTAAATTTAGGAATTTATATGACATCAATCTGGGTTTTTTGGGAATGACATGGAACACATTTTTATTATTTAAAAACACTATATATTCCATGTAATAATCAAATATAAGATACATATATATTCATTTTACATCATTTATATAATAAAAACATTAAATCATAGAATAATCACAAAACCCTATGAAATTAAAATTCAGTGTGTTATCTAATCAATAATATAAGTAAACGTTTTCACAATACTTATGAAAAATTATTTAAAAATGTGCCACATTAGACTCTAATTTAATATTATCTTATAATATAATCATTTTCATAACATTGATAATTGAAAATAAGAAAAGGGTTTTCTTATATTCTCAGTATGATAAATCATTTCAATATGCCATCATGGGTTATATCACGAGAGTATAACAAAACAAGAGATTCCTAATATTATTTTATTTAATTTTCATTGAGAATTAATAAATTTTCATAAGAAATGTTTTTATGATATTTAACCTCAAAGGAGAAAACATATAACTTTTCAAAAAATAGTATATATATATATAAATAAACATGAAACAAGGCGAATAATCATAGGCATATGAAATATATTTAGATAAAGTAAAATAAAAAACTATTACAAAAATAAAATCATAGGAAATTATTATATAGTGGTTTCAGTATCGAAATCCTGCAAATAATTACATAATGTCTCTCAGATTACTTCCAACATCCCATTCTTGGTTTTGAATCATTACCTGCATCCTATTAATGACCTGAGTATAATAATTTTTCTATAAATTAATGACATGAGTTTCACCAATCACCCACTATTATTGACTTTTTTACCATAACTTCAAATCATCATTCACTCTACTATAACAACATGTATCCCAATTTTATATTTGTATAAAGAAAACAAAAAACTTTCATTGGAGCGACATAGAAGAATCCACTCATAAATAATCTATACATATGTCTTTTAGATAAAGATAATCATTTATGAAAATATAAAAACCACATGGAGAAAAAATGTATTTTCTTAAAACTTCTAGTGCATATATATTTAAAATTTTCCTCAATAATAAAATAAATAGTTGATGAAAAAAATTCAACCACTGCTAAAGCGTTTTTCATATAATGTTTTTCGCTGATTCATTAAAAATATATAAAATGTAAATAATTATATTATAGATAATGAAAAAAAATTGAAATGAAATCACAAAAGTGTTTTGAAAAAATTAATTTATCACTAGTACAAATGATAATATCGTAGTTTCATTGAAATTAAATTTTTTATGGATAAATAAAAATAATTTAAATAATTTAGTTTAATAATAACTTTCAATAATGGTTCATTAAAAAATCAATAATTATTTTATGAAGGTAATGTGAATAAATCATGAAATAATTTAATATTTCTGAAAATTTATTCAATAATAATACCCTAAAATAAATAATGGATTACAAATAAAATTTTGTATTGATGATAAAGTATTTGACTTCGAAAAGAGAGAAAATTTATTTCTATATTTTGAAATAATTTTTTTGAAAACCCAAATAATAAAAAGGGCTAGTAAAAAACCATTTTGAATTTTTTTAAAAGAAAATATGAAAGTCAAAAGAGAAAAAACACATTAATTTTTTTTAATAATAATGGAAATACAAATTTGGAATAATTAGCATTGAAATAGAGGAAGAATTTTATTTAAAGGGGATGTGTTTTTTATATTAAAAATGCTTCACTTTATTTGTATTAAATTCCTCAAACATGAATATTTCAGTTGAAAACATCATTTTACATATAGTGAATGGAGGAAAAATATTATGAAATATAATGTAGAATAATTTCTGAATCATATAATACTATTTGTTGAGTAATAATATTTTAACTCATCCAAATGAATTTTGAGTTATCCCAATCCATTATGAATGCTGAAATTCAAGAATAAAGAATCATTTAGAGTAGGGTTTATGTTGTATTAATTTAAATACCTTGTAATAAATGTGAAAATAGCATATAATAATTTACATTAAACTATTTTGGACAAATTTTATTAAATATGTTTAGGATAAACAATCATTATCTCAATGAATAGTAATTAAGTTTTCTAAAAAATCATATGACCCTGGGAACATTTTAATAAGATGGATAATATGAAATGGGTATTAAAATATCATGAAAATGAATAAATTCATTATACTTGAAGGTAATAGGGGAGTGAATACACAATATAAAATAAATACTGTAACATAATATCAAACATGTCATATGGATTTGAAAATTAGACAAACAAACACTTATAATGCATTATTATTTAATCACGCATGATATGTACCCCAATATAAAATAGATAAAAATATAAATATTATATTTCAAAACTTTTAATTATATCTAAAAACATTTATTTACATCTTTTGAAACCAATTATTAAAAATATATTTATCGGCTATAGTGTATTTTCATCATCAGGAGCAGAAACTCTAATTTCTTATTTTCTACTTGTTTTATAATGGTATTTTCTATTTATTAAAAAAAATCATTAGAAGAATAAAAAAGATACAAAAATCATGTTATTTTAATTATTCATTACGTCATATTTTTACTTAGGGGATTATAATGGTAAGATTTGTGAAAATAGAAATTATGAGGAACTAGCTTCATCATGATTAATGATCATAATTTCATATATTGATAAAAATATTAAATTTAAGTAAAGATAGAAATAATTATTAAAAATATACTAAATTAGTTAATATTATTTAATATTATAATTTTATAATATTTAATAATCATTATTTTATTAATATTTTAACATCATTCACATATGTGGTAAAACTAATCCAAATAAAAGCTTGTTATAATTATTTAATGATTAAGAGAATGCTTTATATAAAAATAATATAACAATAGAAGAATCTATAAAATTTATAAATCTCATATATCTTAATAAAATTGATTATTATACCCTTCAATTTAGGGTGGTGAGGAAAAATGAAAATTTTCTTCTATGGAGGTGGACATTTTAGGATCCTGACCTTTTCTAAAGCTATCCCAGGTGTGATTCTAGTTACATTATTATTTTTATTTATGTTCCATTCATAGGATTTTTCACTTTATGTTTCTTTGGGTGAAGTTTAAGAAATGTTTGGTGAAAAGAGGTTGAGCATGGTTGGTGCACGGTTTGTACAAATCGTGCAGCTGCCAAGGAGAAACTATGTGGTATCTAGTCTTTTGAGGTTGTGGAATTGGTACAGTTAAAGCACAGTTTAAGAGTTCATGTGAGGTATTCATGTGAATTTCCCTTTTATGCTATGGAAAATTCTTGTTAAGCGTATAGTTTTCCTAACCGTACGACTATACTGTGTGAGGGCCAACAATGATATCAAAAAATTTTGGATCTCACTAATTATCAACTTTTAATTACTTATTTCACCTTTTATGTGGGCCTAACTTGGGATTTTACGGTCCTAAGGGTAAATTAGTTTTCTCACATCGACCCATTGAAATTCCATGTCCTTACAAATGCCATTTTATTGAGATTGAAATCCCAAATTAAAGATCCATTATTCTCCCCGTAAGTGGGTTTCATCCTGATGTTTCTCATATTATTTCATCTATCTTTCATTGATCTTTTAATGGAAGATATCCAATTTTACCTCAAATATAAATCCATGTGGTGAGATCTAGATCTATTTTTTTATTTAGATCTAAATTTATGAGATCTTTATGTCATTGATCTTGATTTTGGTTTCGGGATTTAGATCCACAATTTTTATCAATGTTGTTGTGCAAGTCAGATTTTGGGAATTTCTATTGAGAGAACATCTGCCAAAGATCCATTGTAGGTGGTCTAAATCTAATTATCATAGCCCTAGATTTGATATTTATATGCAATATTGTAGAATATATGGCATACTTTATATATATTTTTAATTTGGTTTTTAGATTGAATAATTGATTTATCGAGGATTTGTTGAAATGTGTTTTTAATTGAGGAATTAATCATGAGACTAAGGGAATGCACTATTAGATAATTAATTTAGGAAACTTATTATAAGAGGTATAGGTTGTAATCTATATACCAAATTAAGGGAATAATAATGAGATTTTGATATGTATAAGTTGAAATAATTAATGGTGTATTAATTATGTGCCTTTGATAACATGATCTAGATAACTAACTGTGGGATTAATTATGGAATTATGAGATTATAATGAGATAAATAATTTTAGAAAACTAATTATGGAATGTTAATTATGATATTGATTAGTTAATTGATGAAGTAAATAATGGGTTGAAGCATTTTGTTAATTGTTGAGTTAACTAATGTAATGGTTGTGTTTAAGTAATTTTTGAATTATAATGGGATTGGGGTGGATAATTAATTGGTGAATTAATTATATGATAAATATTGGAAATATGTTCAATCTAAATTGACACGTAAAAATTGTAATGCCTTCATCATACATTGAGTAAAGTGAATTGGAACATGGTCATTCTAAATTTATAATTCTACATGCTAACAAATTTATTATACATATGAGTAAAGATAATGGGAACATGGTCATTTTATTGAGGAGTAAGCATTGTTACATGGTAATATTACATACATTTTTCATATTGGTAACTTTGGAAATGTGTCTTATAAATTTGAAATTAAATAATGAAAATGATGCCTCTCTCTGTTATGGCCTCACATGGGAATATTCAAGCTCTAACAAGTGTCGAATCAAGAATTAAGATATTATAGAACCTTTAATACTTCGAGATTCAACAATAAGAAGTTATTAATATATGATATTACCTAGGGAACACTTCAGGAACCAGTACATGATGATTTTTGTATCTAGGTATATGTATCCTTGGGAAACCTGGAGTTAATGTAGTTTGATAAGTATAAATGAAAATCCGATAAACTATTTTTATTTCATTGTACTTATTTCCTTATAGTAATCCATGCATTATCATTTCACTGGACTTGATTTAGACACCTTTCTTGGTTTCTTACTAAGTTGTACTCACACCCTATTTGGGTTTCTTAATAATTACTCTAATATATTATATTGTTTTGGGATTGGATAATGGAAAAGGCACTGGGATAGGTGGGTGATTGTTGATAGAGATTTGATGAGGGGACCAACCGTGGTTCTGAACCCACTTGGGGATTGGTAGTGTCGTTACATTCATTTTCATTATAGACACATGACACTTATATTGGCATTGTATTATTTCCCTTCAGTTGAGTATTGTTTTTCTTATTTCGTTATCTTGTGACATGATTATTTTTCTAGTAATATATGCTTCCATTTATTGTTTATTTACTTTCACTAGTGTTTTACTCTTATAGAAGTAGGTATTTTCTCCCCATGAATTACTTTCCAAACCCTCGCTGCAAGTTGGCAGCCTCTAGTATACGGGGAGGCATGCCTAAGATCATGTGGCGAATCGGCTCAGGGAACCATTATTTGAAACTCTTGTCGGGATGTTACAAAGTGGTGTTAGAGCTTTATTTTTCATTCTTCTTTTTTTCATACTATTATTCAAAAGGTAGACATGATAATAGGATGTGTAAGGGCTTGGTAATGAGGTTATGCGTAGGAGTTTCAAACCAATGTATGGTGGAACACCCGAGTACTCAGGGTGGGATTTTTGTTATTTTTGTTTCCTATTAAAGTTGAATATGATTTCACCTTTGCTGACTCACTTTTGGTGGGATATGATTATTGTTTCAGAGAATTTTATAGTATTGATTCATGGACCATAATGGAACAAGAGTTGAGTCTTCATGCATCATTCTAGGCACTAAGGGTTATTGTGACATGCATCATTTTAGGCCCGGATGGAGAAATGGGTCATGGGTATGTTCTTTCCCATAAACTATTTTCCTTGTTGTGATATTAAAATGATAAGTAGTTTCTTACATGAATTGATAAAGATTATAAAATGATGTAAAATGAGAATAATTGGTTTTCTAAATGAGAAACATGATAATGATAGTATTTTTACCATTTTTAACCAAAACCTAAGTGTAGGATAATTTAGTGTATTGATAGAGCCTCGTTCATGATAGTGTGGTGAGGTGGGGGAAAATGACTTATTGTGATAAATTTTTATGTTGATAATGTTATAATGTTGTGTTGTGATACCTGAGAAGTTTTTTTGGCATTGTAGAGAGTATTCCTCCATGATCATTATTGAGGGGACAACCAGGGGTGTTATTAGGGATGGTTTTCTAGTTAGAGAACTTATTGAATTGATCATTTTAGCTGATGATGATGTGTAGATTTTCCATGACAAATTTTCTCGCTTCATGCAATTTGTGTAACGAGACCCAGGGTGAGTTGTGAAAATCATGTCTGATTTGACAAGGGAGTTTCAGTGGAAACACCCTTTGAATTTTTCTGGAGTGGGAATACCTAAGGGAGATGAATTCTGTTTTGAGTCCACAGAAACAATACATGACAATTTGGAGACTCTGTATTATAGGAGGGTCATGTTGGGAACTCATATTCTATAGATATCAGCGAATCACTGGTGGGACATTAAAGCACAAACTGGGAAGATAGGTTATTTATTATGGAGGGAATTTTTGGAGAGGTTCTTGGAACACTTTTATCCAATGATTTAAAGACAATAGAAAGCTACTGAGTGAATGAATCTGACATAGGGAGCAAGTTGGTGATGGAATACGATGAATGCTACACATATATGTAATGCTTTACTCCAATATTTTCAATATATGAGGAAACTATGATGATCTGTTTACAAGATGGACATAAGTGTGAGATTAATTCCAATTTTAATCGATTCTGGCTAAAGATGATTAATAAAGTTGTGGATTAGGCTCTCATCATTGAAGGGGATTGGAGGGAGGATTCTAGTGTTTCATCAGTATTTTTTAATAGCCATTCAAGAGGTGTGCCTTCTGAGAGAAAGATATGTCATTTTGACGAATTTATCCAAGTTAGTGGAACTTAAAGTATGCATATATGAGGTTCAGTTGGATAATAACTTATAGGTGTGATATTTCATTAGTGTGGTAGTCTGGGAAACTATTGTTTAAATTGTTCTCGACCCCCGATAGAGTGTCGATATAGCAGTGAGATGGAACATCTACATAAGTTTTTCATTTCATAATGACATAAAGGAACTAAAGGAGAAGATGGGTAGAGTCAAAGTATTTGAAGCAGATATTATACACCAAATCAGGATGGTATTTGAAGTTCTACTGGATGAGGTAGAAGACGTAGCAGATGTGGTGCTTTTATGTTGGAGTTCCCGCATTAGTAGAGTGGTTCTACTCAGGGGACTCAGACCACATCAAAGGGATGCGGGGCAATATAGTTACATTTTGAATAATATACACTTGTGAATAAAGAGGCTAGATCATCGATAATGAGAGGTTCAATTCTAGTAGCCTCTATATTAGTTACTGATTTTTTGATACTAGTGTCTCTCATTCCATTATATCATAAAAACCTGTTAATAGTTTTATCCTTGAAAGGGAGTTTCTAAGCTAAGTTATGACTATAGATACACCATTGGGAGTACTATCTTGATATATCTATCAATTAAAGGGGTGTTCACTAATGATCATTGAATATAATTTTCTATGGGATTTCTGTATTCATTGATATGTCATGCTTTGATCTAATAATGGGTTTAGAATTTCTAGTCACATATTGGACCCACATTGATTGTTACCATAGGAGAGTTATGTTTACATATCCTAAAGGTGACCAATATATTCCTCGTTGAGAGTGAGAAATCTAGGTAGGCCAAGAAGGGACAATTACTCATAAACTAGGAGAGCTCATAGCCCATGTTGAAAGTCTATTATTGGATAACAGAGTTGTTACACAAGATTTCCATCCACCAGTAGTGGAACTATATGAGGATTTATTTCCTAAAGACTTCTCGGGGATACCAGCTAAGAGTGATGTCAAATTCACTATTGATCTTTTGTCGGGGAAAATACAGTATCTATTCCACCTTACAGAATAGAACAAAATATGATTCAAGGGAATAAGACTCGGTTTAGAGGTGTTGGAGTATATGGGATTTATCTATACAAGTACGTCTCCTTGGGGATCACCTATTTTTCACAAAGAAGGATGATGTGAGTTTACATTTGTGTGTCGATTGTAGGAAGTTGAATGAAATGACTATGAAGAACCGATGTCCCCTTCAATATATCAACAATATATAAGACCAATTGAAGGGATATTGCATGTTCCCAATGATTGATTTATGACTAGGGTATCATCAGTAGAGAGTAAAAACATCAGATATATTGAGGAATGCTTTTGGAATCATGTACGAAATTTAGGATTTTTTTCATATTTCCATTTCGGTTGAAAAATTCCCCATAAGTGTTTACATATTTGACAAATAAGAAATTTCATCTATATCTGGATCAGTTCATAGTGGTTTTTGTGGACAACATCTTGGTGTACTCCAAGACTTCATGACTATCATGCCCAATATCTTGAAATCATCCTCGAAACATGGAGAGATAATCATTTATATGCCAAGACATCTAAGTGTCAGTTTTGGATTGAACTAGTACACTTATCTAGGCACATTATCTTGGAGGAAGGTTTGTCAGTGGGCCCAGAGAAGGTTTCAGCAGTGGTTTGTTGTGAGGAAGCCAAGAATGTTTTTGATATTTAACGATTCCTCGGATTAAATGAATATTATAGGAGATTCGTCTAATTATTTTCCTGTTTGGAAGCTTCGCTTTCAGACATGACATAAAAGAGAGTAATGTTTGAATGTTCATATGCTGGTGATAGATATTTTCAGTATTTGAAGAAGCATTTAAAATAAAAACAATTTTTATACTACATGTTCCAAGATTGGTGTGAACAGTTTATTGTGACACTTTTGGGATCATACATGATGTTTTGCGGATGAAGGGATATCATGTTGTGGTATACAAGTCTCAACAGTTGAGGAATCATGAATATAATTACCCAACACTCAACTTAGAGTTGTAAGTAGTGGTTTATGCTCTTAAGTGTTGGCGACAGAATATTTTGGGAGAAATTTTTACAGTCTATATAGATCAAAAGAGTTTGAATTATACATTTTCATAGCATGATTTGAATCTTAGACAGCAGAGATGGGTTGAGTACATATAGTATTTTTATTTTAAACTGGCATATATGCCTAGGAAGGGAAATAGTGTGTCTAATTCCTTGATTGGGAAAACTCATACACAAATGGTTCATGATTTGAATGCATAGTGGAAGATGATTACCTTACTAGTGAAATGCATGTCATGGTTTGGGAGAGTCAAGTGCAGATGACACTATTTTCAATGGCAGTGGAATCAATGCTATTGAGAGGGATCAAGGATAAACAGTATGTTGATATAGAGTTATTAGCCTTTAGGTAATGCTTTGAAGTTGGAGAGACATATTTAGACTAATTGGAATATTAGGATGAGATCTTCAATGTGAAGAATCGAGTTGTTATTCCTTTGAGCATGTGAGAGTGTATTATGCGGGAATTTCATGACTCGAAATGGGCAGTGCATCCAGGGGTAACCCAAATTTTCCATGAACAATAATGATGGTTTTGGTGGATAGGCTTGAAAAATTAGATAGTAGGGTTTGTAAAAATAATATTTATATGTCAGTAGGTGAAGGTAGATCATCAATGACCTGGTGGTTTTCTATATTAGTTTTTGATTTCAGAGTGGAAGTGGGATAATGTGACCTTGGATTTTGTGGTGGGTCTCCCGATAAATCTTAGGAAGAATGATTCTATTTGGGTCATTGTGGATTGAATAAAATTGGTAACATATTTTATTCATATAAAGTAAACCATTATAAAAGATAAGTTGGTAGAACTATATGTTTGGGATATATTCTATCTCCATGGAGTGCAAAAGACTATAGTTTTAGATCAAGACTCGTCTTTTATTTCACGCTTCTAGTTGGACATATTGAAAGCACTTGGAACACATGTATTATTGAGTATGACTTTCCACCAAGACTGATGGGCAGTCAAAACATACTATACAGTTTTCTGAGGATATTCTATGTGTATGTGTTCTTTACATTGGTGTATCTTTGGAAAAACATTTTTCATTAGTAGAGTTCACTTATAACAATATTTATCAAGAAAATATACATATTAAACCAGAAAATGTTTTTTATGGTAGGTAATATAGATCACCACTATGCAAGATGGTGGCTGGTTAGTCATTGTTTTTGGGAATGAGTCCCGTTCCAGATACAACGATGTCGGTATAGTTGATTTAGAAATGAATGGCTACAACCTAGAGTAGATAGAAGTAGTTTGCTAACAGGTGGAGAAGACCACTAGATTTTATAGACAGGTATTGTGCATTCATTTGGGTAATTAAAAGTCTAGTTAATGGTAGCATGTGGATGGAGGGCATTCTAGTTCCCATGTTTGTTGGGTTATTTGAGATAGTAGAGAGAATCCAAAAGATGGCATACAGATTAGCACTTCCAATGAGATATAGGGAAATTCATGATATTTTCCACATACCAAAAATTTTATAGTATCACCCCGATCCTTCTCATGTGATATATGTGGATGAGGGTGACCTTGAGATAGATGCTCCCTTTTATGAGAATCTGATATGTGTGTTGGATCACAGTGAGAAAGTGTTGTGGGGAAATATTGTGCCGATAGTTCGTGTGTTATGGCATCATGGACATGTGAAAATGGAATCATGGGAAAGAGAAGAATATATAAGAGCTCAATGGCCCGATGTTGTTGGTTCATAATATTATAATGGATAGTAAGTGCAAATCAAGGATAACCTATTATAAGGTGGGGAGTTTTTAAGATCCAGACCTTTTCTGGAGTTATCCTAGACGTGATTCCATGTAATTTTTTTGTTTTTACTTAAGTACCATTAAATGGAGTTGTGACCTGAGAATAATTTGGGGGATGTCTTATAAATTTTTTGAAAAAATAGGCTCTACACTATTGGTGCACGGTTTGTACAAATTATGCTGATGCCTAGGAGAAATCATGCACTATTTGGTCTTTTGAGCCAGTGGCATAAGCATAGTTAATGTAATATTTTAGAGACCATGAATGGTAGCCATATGAAGTGAACCATTGATGCAGTGTATAATGCACAATTAGAACATGTTTTTCCTAACTTTTTTACTAAACAATACAAGATCCAACAGTGAGATCCTACAATTGTGGATCTCACCCTTTTTCGACTAATAAGAAACTGTTTCACCTCCTATGTGGCCCTAGAATTTGATTTTACTTTCCCATAGGTAAATGAAGGTTCTCCCGTCAACCAATATAGATTCTAAGGTTTTATAAATTCCATTATTCGGGATCAACATCCCTAGTTGATGATATTCTCTTCTCACTGTAGTTGGATTTCAACCTGATGCTTCTCTCATTCATTCATCTACCTTTACTTGTTATTTTCATGGATGATGCCATCTATTTCCTTATATATAATTCAATGTGGTGATATCTTGATATCGGATTGTGGATGTAGATCTAGATTAATGAGGTCTTGATGTGTTTAATTATAATTTTTATTTAGTGATTTAGATCCAGAACTTGTATCAACATCATTGTACTACTCAGATTTTGGGAATTTTTATAGAGCTAACATCGATTAACTTACTGAGGTAGTTAGACTAAATATAATTCCCATAGTCATGGATTTGATATGTATATGAAAAATTTTACAATTTCTATCATCCTTTAGAAATTGATTTTCTTGAATTGGGTATATTAGAATCACCAAATGATAGTTCAAAAAAAATTAAAATAGGGGATTAACTGGGGAATTAATACTAAGGCTAAGGGGATTCAAAATTAGATAATGAATTTGGAGATTTTATTATAAGAGGTAGGATTTTAAATATATATAATTAATTGGGTGATTAATTATGATATTTTGAAATGGCTATGTAATGATAATTAATTGTGGATTAATTTTGTGCCTTTGATGATATGATCTGGATAATTAATTATGGGATTAATTATAGAAAGTTGGGATTTTAATTAGATAATTAATCCTACATAATAAATTATGGAATACCAATAGTGATATTGATTAATTAATTAATGAATTAAATAATTTTTTGAAGTAATTAGTTTATTATTGAGTTAACTAATGGAAGGGAAGTGTTTAACTAATGGATAAATTATTAACAGGATTCGGGTGGATAATTATTTGGTAAATTAATTATGTGATAAATAATGAAAAAATGGTTATTCTAAATTGATATGTACAAATGGTAACATGGTCATAATACTTATGAGCAAAGAAAATGAGAAATTGGTTATTATAAATAGTGAAGTATACATGGTAACATGGTCAATGTACTTATGAGTAAAGAGAATGGGGACATGGTCATTCTATTAAGGAGTAAGAAAAATAACATGGTCATATTAATTAATTTTCGATATTTTTAACTTTATAAATGAGGCTTATAAATTTGAAATGATGGAATGGAAATAACGACACTCCGAGTTATGGCCTCACATGAGAATATTTGTACATCATCAGGAGTTGAATGTGGTGCTGAAATATCATTGAAACTTGAGTACTTCGAGTTTCGATAATAAGTACGTAATAATATATGATATTACCTAGGGAAAAATTTAGTATTTGGTACAAGATGAAGTTTGTATTGTGTTATGGGTATCATTGGGAACCCTGGATTTAATGTAGATAGATAAGAATAAATGAAAATGCGATAAACTGTTTATTATTACATTATACTAATTTCTATATAGAACTGTAAGAACTATCTTTTGGATTGGATTGTTTTAAACATCGCTGGTGGTGTCCTACGGAGTTTTACTCACACCAAAATTAGGCTAATAGATGGTTACCAATATAATTTATATTATTGCATGATTGGATTAGGGAAAAGGCCCCCATATAGGTGGCTGATTGGGGATGGATCTTGGATGGGGGCATTGGACATGGTTAAGTACCCTTTTAGGGAGTCATAGTTCTTTATTTTTAGTTTCATTATATTATCCTAAAACTTATATTGGCATAGCATGTTTCCCTTTATGCTGAGTATTGTATTTCATGTTTGGTTATATTGTGACATGAGTATTGTTCCAGTTATATATTCTTACTTGTATTGTTTATGTACATCCACATGAGTTTTAGTCAGATAAATGTGGGTATAGACTCTCCATGAATGACATACTATAACCTCCCTGCTAGTCAATTGCCTCTAGCATACAGGGATATGCGCTTGCAGACTTGGGGTGAACAGGATCGGGGAACCGTTTCGCAGCACCCGGTTCGAGACGTTACTGTAATCCACATGTACACATTATTAATAATTACATTTCATAATTAATTTATTTAAAAAAATTATAAGAAAAATTATTATTTAATAATAAGGTTTTTTCAAGGTGAAAATATTTATCTTTAAAATAATTACATGTCACCATCGTTAAGTGGCTGGAATGAAAAACAATACACATTGCTTCATTGTGAAGGTAATCCTCATGTACAGACAATCAATTTTTTTTATTTTTCTTAGTAGATAGAAAAAAACAAAAAAATATTTTCACATTAATATATTATTGTTTTTGTATTTTAGTAAAATCGAACTCAATATATTAGAATTGATTTGTGGTGTGGAAAAATAATAAATCATAAAAAAATTCAAAGAGAAGTGACATAATTATATAGATGAAACTAATCTTCTACTATAATTTTCCTTGATTTTTACTGGGATTGTGAAATCCTAGTGAAACAAATAACTAGTTATGTAATACTATTTTGTAATAAATTTTAAATTTCTTATTTTCAAAAAGAATACCTATAGAATAAGGGTTTAATTAATAGGTGGATGTGTACTCATTTTATATCTAAATAAAGTGTTATTTTTTTTTGAGTATACAACACATTAGAATAGTGGAATGTAAATATTCAGGGGTAAATGGTTACAAAAGGGGAGGACATGAATCCAATTTGTTAATTCGACCAATCTTTCTATCTACTACAAATTTTAATCAAAAATGTTTTTTAATGATTTCTATTTTTTACTTTTATTTGTTAAAACATAATTTAATTTTACATTGGTAATTAATTTTTAACGATGTTAATTAATTTAATTAACAAAAATTTAAAATGATCATATTAAAATATATTATAATTATGATTTAAAATTTTAAAATAATTATATTTAATAAAAGATATTTTGATGAGAAATTTTAATGTAATATTAAATGATCATAACATCTAAACAATGTTTCTTGAATTTGTTTTTTATTCTAATGTATTTCTAGGATAAAATTATCAATTCTTACATAAATATGGTTTTTATAAATAAGGAAAAAAATATTTAAATAAATTCAATAAAAATATTATATAAAAATGTTTAATTACAATAAAAGACCAAAAAATATTTTCCAGTTAGGTTGGAATGGTGCTTATGTCCTATGATTTCAAAATTGGTTTTCTAAATTCAAAATAATATGTTAAAAACATATAATTACTCCATAGATAAATATTAAATTAATTTTATGTTTTTCCAAACATATAATTTATTGGCATATATTGATAATTTCAAAAAATTTAGATTATTTTTAAAATCATTATGTTTCATTATTTACTTAAAAATTAATTATTTAAGAAAAATTAAACATAAGTTAATTTCTACATAATAAATTCAAATTTATTTTTATTTTACAAATAAAATAAAAAATTAATAAATTTTCCTTAAAATGAAAATAAAATCTATAAAGAAAAGAAATTGTTATTATAATATATCCTTTATAAATGTTGGAAATTTTAAATCTTTGTTTTTATTCATTTCAACTTGATTACAATATATTTATTTTCCTTTAGATTAATTATTATTATATAATTTTTCATAATATCCATATAGTCTTTTTATTCATTGTACTGGTTTAGTGTTTCATATGAAACAAGTTGTCAATCATACTATTAGTTATTAGAAAAGTGTATTCGAATATATATATGAATTACATTATCCCCCTTAAGTATGTTACCTCATCATAATCATAATTACCAATTAATAGTGAAACTAAGGGAATGAAAGAGATATACAATACTTCTGATATAATATCTTGAGTAATATCAGTAAACCAAGAAAATATATCTTTTTTTATTTGAATAGGTTAATCCCATTATTTATTTTTCTCCAACAATTTGAGACAAACATCCATCATGATTAGGAATGAAAATTCCTATAATGGAATTAGTTTTAGAATATAGATAATTGTAATCCTTTCACTAATAAACGATAATTGTTTGGATTGAAATATTAAATGTGATTTCTCTATTTTATTCATTAATGAGGATTGTTGATGGAAATGGGAAATAAATTCCTAAAATCACATCTAATTATTATAAAGATGGATAATATTAATTTTAAAAAGAAAATTTTATAAAACTGAAATTAGGATACAATAATTATAAATTTTTTTCCTAGAAATTAGTAAAACATTATGGTATTGATTTTATTATTTTATAAAACATCCAAGGTCTAATATAGTTGATTGAAAAGTATTCCAATTTGATGTCCAGGAAAATAATATGGGTGTTTATTGTACATTTTTTATTTCATTTTAATGATATAATTTATAAATTATTAATAAAATATCATATCCCTTATTATCACAATTTATGATTTTTCAAATTTTCAATTTCCATATTATTCATCGGGTGAGGGAATTTTATTTCATAATTAAAAAAATAACAATTAAGGTATCATAAATCATTAACCTATTGTTCATTAATGAGCATAATTACCCTATATGACAATCATTGGCTCAATGTCTAATATGTCCCCATTGTAAACACGTTCTTGTTCTTTCATGACATTATGTTAGGTGTTATTCCCTCATTTTTGACATATAATAAGATGATACTTATTTATTTTATCATATTCATCACATGATAATATATGAATCTATATCATTATTTTCTTTTGAATATATTGATGTTTGTAAAGACATTAGCTATTAATCATAACTTAGGATGCTAAAGTGAATGAAAATTAATATCCCCTATAAGTTTCAATCCTTTTTTTCAGTAATAGGAAAACTAATCATACACCATATTTGAGATAGATTTAATAATCAACAAAATATTTTTGTGGTTATCACCTATTGGTGCATTGGTCCTACAACCGCAACCAAATTCCTATATGCAGACAAGAATGTAATCTCAAAGAGACACAAACAATATCTAATTTACCAAAACATAATTATTTTATGCTATTCTTAAAAAAATCTTTTTGAAATTTATCCATGATTTTAAAAAAAATCTCTATTCTGAATCCACCAAAATAACTAAACTAATACTAATAGATAAATAATCTATTATCTAAAAGAAACTAAAATAACCAAGGATAATAAGTTTTTTATTTTATATAATTACCATAAGTTAATAATTATTTCTCATAATAGTCACACAATCCCAATAATGTAAGGTTTTACGTCTTCTAGGAGAAGAAACATATGAAAACTATTTTCTGATAACTATGGAAATGTATGTACAATTGTTCCATAATAAAATCATTTCTAAACTTATACTAACTAATAACTATTAACAAAATCCTTGGAAGGTAATCAAAATTATAGGGTGAGTCTAATGCTCAGTGAGGGAAATATTTTCAACTTTTCATCAATGGTTATATCATAAGTATAAGTAAAAAAAATTGTCATGGGAGAAATATATTAACAAAAATGTAATAGATAATTATGTGCAGTCCATATACCATTAATTCATCAGACTTAATCTAAATTGATCATCATAAACCATCACCCATTACTGACTCAAGAATCGTAACTAACGGACCATTATTGACGCAAGTATTACATATCACATTCTTTTATTAACTTGAGTATAAAACCCCAAGTTGAATTATTGACTCTTGTGTTATAATTGTTTTCCCACTATTAAATACTAAGATATAAAACCATAAGAAACTCATTTTAAGTATATATAAGTCCCCACTCATGAATAATCCATATATTCGTTTTCCAACTTAAAATAATCGTTTATTAGAAAATAATAAACACATGTAATTAAAAATTTATTTCACAACATTTCTAGATGGTATCACTAATGATTACCTCTTGAATGTAATGGGTTGATACCTAAAATTAAATAATATTAAAAATATTTTATAATAATATTAATAGGGTAATACATGGAAAATAATTTTCCATGAAATTAATAATTAATTGATAAACTGAAATACTGATGTGAAATAGTAAAAGTGATTTTATAAAATTCTTTAATATTTCATGTAATGGATGAATATACATTTAATTTGAAATTCAATTTCCATAATGTTGTAGTGTATCATTTTCATATCATTTGAAATAAAAAAATCTTTTGATAGTGGAGTATTGAAAAATGTATAAATAGTTCAAAAAAATTAAGTGAAAAAGGTTTGACAACAATAACATGTTAAAATAAATAAACAATAATAGATCCTTTTAAATACATAAATGATTTATAAAGAGAATTTGGAGTGGATGGTAGAATTTTTTATTTTTAAAGCATAGAAAACCATTATAACATTTCCAAATACCTTTATTGAAAACACACATTATTGAATGATCTTGTAAAACATCGATGTAAAATGATGTAATATAAAATAGTAAAGTCATAAGAGTAACACATATTTATATTTAAAAATAATACATTGTTTTCCAAAATTTCATATATTAAAATGGATGAGAATTTTTCATTAAATGAGAAGAAAATTTATTATAAAAAGCGGTGCTGATTAATGAAAATGAAGATTATCGAGAAATAATATCTATGTTGAAGACATCACATTACCTAGGGATAAAAAGTAAATTTTATTACAAAATAAGAAATGAAATAATTTATTGGTTTTTGAAGAAGTATGCTCATTGAATTATATTTTAATGAAAATAGTTGAAATTTTATATAACCAAATCCCTAATGGATGTAATAATTCATAAATTATGAAACATGAAGAAATCGATTTGTGGGGAAAAATTTCAATACACAGTAAATAAAGAGAAAATATCACACAAAAAAGTGAATATTTTTCCCATCTAATATGAAATAATTTCATCCAGAACAATCATTATCTCAGTAAATTAAAATTCAGCTCACAAAAAATATACTAATGGTAACATATTCATAATATACATACAACAAAATTTAAATTAAAATATAATGAAATTAATGATGGTCAATATATTTGAGGTAAATACGGTAGTGAATACACCATATAAAAGAAACAATGGTCCAAAACAACAAGGTTGTCACATGGATTTGAAATTGTTTCAAAGAATCCCTTACCTAGTATTCCATTTTATTCAAAGATACTATAACAACCTATATAATAGGTATTAAATATATTAATATTTTAGTTATGGAAATTTTTAATACCTATAAATTTTTTCTTCAATTAATTTATAACCATTTATTATAAATATATTTTATTCATATAATTTATATTCATCATCAGGTTTCAGAAACTCGGATTTCTTATTTTGTACTATATTTTTGATGGTTTGACATATTTTTGTTTATAAACAAATTTTATCATTAAAACAATAAAAAGGATACAAGAATAATGTAATATCAATTGTTCATTATATCACATTTTCATTTAGTGACTGAAAAATGTAGGGTTTGTGAACATTAAAATTGTGAAGAACTATTTTATTCTTGTCTGATGATCAAAAGGTTATATATGGATATAAATATTGAATATAAAGAAATATTTTTAAAAAAAATCATATTTAGTAAATTGTTATTTCACGATAAAATAATTAAGTAATATTCCAAAATCAATAAAAATATAAATATTATAACATCATTCACATATGTGGTAAAACCAACACAAATAAGAGTTTTTATAAATATATAAAAAGAGATGAAATTATTTTATATAATGAAATTTTAACTTATAAATATTCATAAAAATATAATAAATATTATTTAACATCATGGAATTAATTTATAAAACCATCCATTTGGGGAGGTGAAGAAAATTTAAATTCATAATTCATGGTAGAGTTAGTAAACATGTATGAATTATTAACAATTAAATATATCACCAAATTTGATGAAATTATGATATATAACAATTAATTATTTAAAAATAATGTTAATTTATTGTTAATTATATTTATTAATAAAATAAATACATTATATAAGACATGATAGGTGTTGGTGAAAAAAAATACTTTTCGCTTCATGGAGGAGGTAGCACGAATGTATGCACAATCAATGTTTTTTCTTATTTATAGTGGATGAATAAGAATAAATAATTGTTTGTGAATTAATATAATAAAATTTAAAAATTTTAATTAAAAAAATATATATATTATAATAGATTTGGGTAGTTATAAAATAATAATATATAGATAAAAAACTAAAGAGAAGTAACACAATTACATAAAAGAAATTAATCTTCTCTTAGGAACCTCATTAAATGTGATGGGTTTCCAAAAATCATAAGGACCCAAAGGCTCGTTAAAGTGGGCCGTGGTTTGAGGAATGTTAAAATGGATGAGTTTAAATAATAAATTATCTAGAATAAAAATTTAATGAATGGGGAAGTGTTCCTCTTTAACAAGTGATGAGAAGAGGAACATTAGGAGTTTCAGTTACTTTTCAGTAATGGAATGTTTAAATTCAATGGGTACAGTTAAAAAAGTGAAAAATATGATGTACTGAGAGTTATGGGGCCTATCATCTTTACTAAAACTCATTATAGAGATATATTGGACTGTTTCATTGATTATTGTTTTTTACTTTTTTATCTTTTACGCTAATGTACTTTTACCATAGTAATTAATTATTATGCATTATAACTAATTGTGATGAAAAAAAATAAAAAATAAATTAATAAATTATATAAACATGATTATTAAAAAAAATTAAATCATTATATAAAATAAATTTTTGATATTTGACACAATATAATCTTAGAATAAACACAGAAAGAATGTCAAAACATTTTTTTACGAAAATTTAATTTTTAATAATAAAATTCTTGTGCATGTTAAAATAAAAAAATTATTATCAACCAGGAATGAAATTTTTTTACTATAAACACGTATATTATTTGTATAAATAAATTAAATATGAAACATATTTTTATATTGAAAATTATTAATAAAATTAAAAGACCAAAACCTATTTTTATATTGAAATAAGATATTAGTTAAGTTATAAAAATTTAAATATTTTTGTCAACGTAAAAAATTATATTTTAGAATTCTTAATTTTATTCCTTATATTAATGATTAATACATTACATTATTTTAATAACATCATGTTCATGATCATATTTTGACGAATTCAAAAAATTTATATTTTTTAGAGAATAATTATTTTTCAGTAACAATATTAATGATAATTACTTTGTTGAAATCCCATAAAATCACCTAAAAATAAATTTAAAATTTTTAACTAAACAAATAAATTAATTTTAGAAATAATAAATGCTAAAATTAATATCATTATATTTTAAACGAATATAAAATGTACAGAAGAAAATTATTTGATTTAAGAAATAATTTTTAAAATGTTATGTATTGTACATCCAATTTTGAATGAATATCTAGTTAATTAATATATTTTCACTCACTATAGGATTCTTAATAAGATATTTTCATATTAATATTCATAAAATTTTTTATAGATCATTTTGGGTTAGTGTTTTATTTAAAGAAATATTGAATATGATATTTATTTAGAAAACATATATTCCAAAATATAAAGGCATTACAATAAAGAGAAAAGCCATATCAAATAGTGTCAAAATGACTAAAATCTCTAGAAAAAACTCATTGAATTTTTTTGTGATGCTTACACATAGTAATAACCTCAATATGATATGTGGTGTTCTTATAATAACCAAATATGTAGTTTTAAAATATTTTAATTCTTTATAAATATTCTATCGAGGGTTAAAATAATAAATAAAATTTAATTAATATGAAATGATTGGTACACAATCCTAATTTGTTTTGGAAATTTTGTAACTCAATCCAAATAAATCAAGGTATGTTTTTTCCGGTTGGAAAAATTCATTTTTAGTGTTTAAAATAAAAACACGATTATAATTTTAAAAAGCATATAAAATGAAATATGATTGTCATGATATAATATAAAATTCATTTGAAATTTTTTTTATCATTATGAGTATATTAATGATCATTTTAAATGGTAGTGATCTCGATCTGACTGAATAACTTCTTCTTAAGATACTAAAACACATTAAAAATGTTTACAACGGGGAAAACATCTCGTGAATGAATAATCATTATAATGAAATAAAAGGAGAACAACCACAGATTTATATTTTCAATATTGTGTCTAATTACACGTCAATCTATGTTATCATTTTTTTGGGTTGACCAAAATTATTTTCGTAAATTTATATCTCTAAAAAGATCGTGTGATTGTCAAAATAAATGAAAAAAAATATAAAATTCACCTAAGATCATGGGAAAAATATCATTGAAATCTTTTTGATATGTAAAAGATGATTAAATAATAATTTTGTTTGTGGTGTGCTAATATGGATAAAAAAATGTTCTTAATGTATAGACATTATTTAGAAACATATATTTGGTTAGAAAATCGCAATTAATGTCCTATAATTTCTATGAAATATTAGGAAAATAACAATAAAATTATTTTTCAAATTATGAAACTAGAATAATATCATCCCGGGTTATCATTTTACATAGATGATTAAAAAAACCTTTTTATTGATATAATATAGTAAAAAATTCTTGTAACGGTCAAACAAATTTCAAAAAAACCTAGATTGAACTGATACTACAAGCATGTAAGATAATTTTCCATTATTATTCAATATCTGGTGAGATAAAACTAACTGAATAATCAATTCATAAATAAATAGCAGTCCTCAAAAACATTTTTTTGTGAGAGAAAATCTAGATACTAACCTCCAATTTCTATAAAATATTGGTATAATAACCATATAATGCAAAACACGTTTTGAATTATTTTTTCCATTCAATAGAATATGAAATGTTAATCAAACATGTAGTGTACTCAAAATAACTAAATAAAAATTTCTTAAAATATTAAAAGTCAATAAAATTGTACATCATTGGATCAAAACTAAAAAACGACATCCAATTTCAAAAAAAATCACATGAAAAAACATTGTAATGATTTTTAAAATTTTGGAAATAATAATGCATCATTCCAAGTTTTTACTAGCATACGATGACTGAAAACGACGTTTTCGTACCTTAAAACACCAAAAATTACATGTATTTTTCAAACCATAAACAATACCTAATATTTAATTAAATTAATTATAGAAATGTTATTTTATTAATTTTTACATTTAAATTTAGACTAATCAACAATATTAGAATCCATATGCCCATGCAAACTGAATAAATAGTTTTTATAGAATTGAATGTTATTAAACATGTGTGTTAGGGGATTAAAACAGAAAAAACACCAATTTCAATGGAATAATATATAGAAATTTATATATTTGTTACTATTGTATAATAACTAAAGATATTTCAATCTTGGGCATCATTTTACAAGGATAATGAAATAAAACTTTTAATGTTTTATGATATGAAATTGTATTTGTAACTGTCAAAACAATCGTGGATGGAAAAGTATTTTTGGTGAAATAATAAGAAACCATTGATTGAATTATTTTTTAAATATATGAGTAGAAAACACGCCAATAAGATGTTCATTTTTTCTCAAACTACATTAATATAAAGTTATCAAGGTAGTTTCATTATTGAAAAATATGAAACACTTGGTAAAAACCAATAAAAAATAAATATTATTAGATTTAAATCATTTGATGTTAGCTATGGAATGTGTTGTGGAACTTACTGACTAAATTATCATTTATCATAGTTTTAATTTTACAATGATGTCTAAAAAACATTTTAGTGTATTAAAACACTAGAACTTCTCAATAATGATCAAATCTATAGAAAAAAATTCATCAAATCAATATTAAATAATATGAGGCATATATTGGAATTATTATATAAGTGTATGTATAGAAGACTAATGAATTTGATGTGTGTTATTCTCACACAGACTGAAAAAGTCGTTCTGAAAGAATAGTTAGTCAATAAGAACATGGTGTAGGTGGTCAAAACCAAGAAATGACCTTTAGTTTCTATAAAATAAAAGGGAAACCTATAGAGAATGGTTTTTGAAATACGGGAAATGTTGGAGTATCAACATGAGATATAGTTTGTCTAGGATGACTAAAACTTTATTCCTTGTGTTTTAAAACCCCAAATTTTTTATTGATCAATATCATAGAAAAAAAGCATAAAATGATGTTAGGTTATAGAAATATTATAATTGAATTATTTTTGAAATTTAAGAGTAGGATTAACATTTATTTTACATCTTGTGTTCTCATACTCCCAGAATACATAGTTCAAAATGAGTTTAAAATATTCAAAAATGTGTTCCAGGGGCTAGAACAAAGAAAAATATAATTATAATTTGATACAATGACATGAAAAAAATACATTTATATCTTCATTTTAAGAGCTAAAATAATATTAATTTGTTTTTTTACCAAGGATGATCTAAAATGGGTTTTTAGTTCTTTGAAACCCTAAATTGTGTGTCTATTAGTAATGAGCATAAAACCCCTCAAATTGATGTGAAATCATAGGACAATAGTCTTTGTGTTATTTCTGATTTGTATGAGTATAACGAATGTCTATTTGATATGATGTGTGATTGTACTGATTAAATAGGTAATGCATAAATATTTGATTTCTTTAAAAACTTTTCCTAGGGTGTCAAATCCATGAATAAAATTACATTTAAATGAAATCATATAATATAAACCAAAAAATTATTTTTTTTATATGTATGAATGAGAGGGAAATCAATTTTTGTTATCATTTTTATAACATATTTGAAAAACATTGCTTGGGAATTCAAACACTATAATTTGTGCGTAGTTATAAAAACCATAGATAAAGAACTAATATATATGTAAAATTATAAGAATATTATATTATAATTATGTTTTTTTGTCTATGACTATAAAAATTTTCAATATAAAAAATGTACTTGAATTGATATATTCATCAATTATTTATAAATAAAAGTATTTAAAAACATTCACCAAGGTAAAAATACCAATAAAATAACATCTAATCATTTTGAAATCATATTAAAAAAACATATATTTATTTGTTGAATATAAGAAATTAATATGGATCAATCTGAGATATCATTTTCTCAATATGATTGAAAAATATTTTTGTGGTTTTAATCACTAAAACATGTGTTTATTGGTTGAAACCAAAGAAGAAAACCCCAATTGATATGAAATCATAAGAAAATAATGATGGAATTTTTTATGATATGTAATAACATGCAGCATGCCAATTTGATATGTAATGATCTTGGAATTCTTGAAAAATACGAGACTAGTCTGGCCACAACCAGATCCGCTATCAGTTTATTAAGAATATAATAAAAAATTCAAGATATATAGATAGGGTAAAACATGTGGACTTCCCCTAATCCTCCAAGAAAGAGGTTACAAATCATAATAATACATTTCATTTTCATAATAAGAGTCATCAACATTTTCCCAATCAGAATGGGACTTTCCCTGGAAGAAGATCATTAGAATATCAATGTTGAAATTACTTGAAAAAATAGAAGGATTGAGAAGACATAGTCTGAGGTGTGTTAGAGTAATCCTTCCATGTCCATACCTTTGTAGGAGTTGGAGTGAAACCCTCCCTATCAACCTCCTTCCCTTTTCGAGTTAAGATATCATCTATAAAAGAAGAATGACCACCACTTCTAATTGTCCTAAAGGGGCGTCAATCATTCATTTCTTCTGCATCATAGATGTTTCCCAACTTCACAGGTAATCTAGAGGGGCTCAAAATTTTCTGAATCTCCATATGATTGTCTATATGTTTAGGAGCCTCATTGTGGCCCTCCAAAATATCTAGTGGCTCAACAGTAACATCACATTACGAGCCTAAAATAAGGCTAGGATTTATGTGAGGATTTGTAGGGGTGTAAAAATAGGACATCTAATAATGCTGAGAAAAATATTCATATTTCCATATCTACTCAACTGATATGGGTGGGATCATTATTTATAACCTATTTAGAAAATACTACCCAAGTATTAGAAGGACCACTATTCACTCTGATTAGGGACTTATCTTTCATATTAGACACTTGAGAGTAAAAAGTGATAGAAGCCATTGTTTCACCCTTGGTGGGTAGTAGAGGATTTGACAAAGCCACATCATTTCTCTTTGGTTTCCTTATATTGAGATTAGATGTATTTCCCTTCATTCCACATCTCTCGAATGATATATTTTAAGGAAATAACTCCTATAAATTTCCAACATCCATACATTCACTATAGAAAATGGGATTTAATTCCTACTAAACCTCAATATAAATACTATAAATGGTAGTGAATAGAGTTACCTTATCAATCTAGGTTGATCTATGATCAATCTCCAACAACATTCTATAAAAGTATCTAATAAAAAACACTTCAGTTTTATTATCAAGATGAATGGGAGTCCCAATGGCCATTCTGATTTCATAAAAAACAATGGATGAAAGAAAGAACATAATAAATTCCATGTAGTTGATCCCAAACCTAATAAAATTTATTCCTTTCATGTGATGAATTGATGTTCAGGGGCCATTCATGAAGTTGAGTCCATATTTGTTTCGATGTCAAGGATTTGATGCTCCAAGCATGAATTTTTAAATTATATAAAAGAAAAATGAAATCAAAAAAACCATGACCAAGAGAGAAACATCTCAAAACAGAGAAACCCCCCATAATGTCATTATTGGTGCCAAATCATCAAAATTCCAGGACTTCACACCCTTTGCTAAAACAAGACACACAATTGGGGTGTTTTTTCCAATTGCAATTCTCTTAGAAAATGCATCAGGTTTTTCTTCAACATGAGATAATGACCCCAGTTATAGAATTCTTCCAAAACCAGAGTCAATGAAAGCTGAATATAAATATATCCAGGTAAGTATCTTTGTCTCACTCAAATGGAAATTTTTGACCTTCGAACCATCATTCTTTTTAACCTTGTGCGAGCCAATGTTCACAAAGGTATTACCCAGTACCACGGTGGAAAATTTCATGGAGGCATCACAGCCCAAAAAATGTGCAGAATTTACAAACGTTTATGGATCAGACCATGCCACATGATCACTCATGCATCCATCTACAGGATAAAACCATAAACTTAAGTAACAGAGTCCAACACCGTATAGTCCAAAAACATAGCTCTGGAACCATCATGAGAACTAAATGGGGGATTCTCCATCAATGAAATCAATGGATATGCCATATGGAGAGCATCATAGTCCCTCAAAGATCATCTAACCATAATGAAATCAACAATCTAAGAATCTTGATCTACAATTGGAGTATATTTTTTCACTAAAAAAATACTTCAAACCCCCTGTAGATTCACTGGAGGTGTGAACTCTCTGAGACGTGGCATGCAGTCCTGCCAGGCTGAGCTAGGTTCACCATCCTTGGGAACATAGACGAAATTGTGTGGAAGAGGCATAGGAAACACTATATAGGAGACAGTAGAGGACAATGGCTGTGAAAAAGGACCCCCAAAAAGGCTAAACGATCTCTACTTTTTTGGAAATAATTGTATAATAATTGTTGACTGATACTAAAACTGTAGGAATTAACATCACTCTAGTATATGTAATAAATTTTCAAGGATTATGGAAAAAACAATTGTAGTGTACTAAAAACCTCAAACATACCTGTAATTTTTAAATTAATTTTAAACCATCTTAGAATGATGTAAATCATAGGGAACCTAACATCAAATATTTTCTGACTTTTTTAAAAGGTTGGGGATGAAGCCTCATTTTGTTGTTAAAGAAAAGACCAATTTTTGACAGGGTAGAGGGAGAAAAATTACATATAATAAAGGCCCAAGGCCAAGGGGACTGAATACAGGGCATCAAAGCCCATTTTTTGGCCCAAAGGGGCCATTGGGGAATAGTACTAATATAGTACCCAAGATGTTATAATACCTAATATAGTACTGATGTCGCTACATTTACTGCTACAGTACCTCTGCTGCTATTGTTTTGTAGCTACTATAGTGTTTCTACAGTGCCTTTCTATAGTACTACTATAGTAACCCAGAAATTTATCCATTCTTAGATTCAATCATGGGACTATTTAATGCCATGTAGGATCCTATACCACTTGGGTACAGGCTCATTGGAGGAAATATTTTCTGACTTCTATTAGTAAATATTATGTTTATTTGATGTGATTTGTAGTACAACTGACCAAATATGATGTTTCAAATTACTATAATTATTAGAAAGTTGTAATATTTTGAAAATTAAATGACAAAAGATATAATATTGTACTAAATTTAATCTATATAATATATTGGTTTATAATTATTAAAATTTTAAAATTTTTTATGTAGTAACATTTTATTAATTTATTTTATTTATATTTACATGAGATAATAGTCATGGAGCAGACTACAAAAATGTAGGCATATAACAGCACTAAAAAGGCCTTTATTAGGGCTAAAAAGTTCTCTTAGTCTAGCCTCTATTGTAGGGGGTACACATTATCAACCTTATTCAAAGCACTGATAAAGTCCCCATTTATTTGAGCTTCAACTAGCACTGATAAAGGCTTCCCTATCTAGGCATGCTATTTATATAAGATCACACCCAACAACTTGAAAGAAAAACAACTGACCAAAATAATTAAACCAGCAAAAATAACCTGCACAAACCTGTAAAAATGTAAAAACCCGAGATTTTATGAGAAATATTATATTTAATTTCTTGGATGTCCTATGTTATATACTACACCAATATTATCCTTCACTATACACAACACTGTATCAGCTTGTAGTATACGCAACACAATTCCTGTCTTGCGTTACATGCAAGACAAACCTTCCTCAATAGCTTACGTTGTACACAATATCGAGTTTCAATAAACAATGATATGTTATTAAAATATTATATAAACTAGCAGTTATGAATTTCAATACCCACTTTTTAAAATTTTATAAATTTTATCTTTCAAAATGTACTTCATTTTTGGAATCGGAATATCAAAATTAGTTTAGGGTGAATTTCTGGTATTTTTCTGAAAACATTCAATTTTAGATGAATAGTGAAAACAGTAAGTTATTGGTTAAAACAAACTTTTTATTTAAATAATAATTTATTTATTTAAATTTATTTTTGGTCAAAATAGATACATAATACCTATATAAGTTCAATGTATTTCATTGGATTCATTTTATAATAATTTTAGATATATAAAAATTTAATTGAACTTTTTACCGTCTTTTACCCACCTCTTATGAGCTTTTGAAAATTTACATAAAACATGATTTTACCACTTATGTGAGTTTAATTTCAAAAATCTAAGAGGCACGGTTAATATCAAGTAGTAAAATGTGGTTCAATAAGATAAAAATATTTTTTGGTGAATAGTAACTTTTTCTTTTTTTCACGGTTAAAAATAAATAGGGTAATTAAGGGTAAAAATGATTTTATTATTACCCTAAAACATGTCCTAATTATGTTGGATAAGTATAATTCGATAAAAACATCCTTAGGAATAATATTTTAACATCTTTGGTCCACTTGGATTTGATTAGGACACTTATTATTATTTTATTTAAAGAAGAGTTAAAATAGTTAAAATCAGAGTTTAATAACTAAAACATTTCTAATATATGGTTATAAATAAGATAAATTCGACTATAAATATTCATTTGAAAGCTGAAAATATTTCCTACATAATTGTATTTTATTTATATTTTTTACACATTAAATAATTTAATTTATTTATGACACAATGAGGATGCAGTAATTACCTTATTTATGAAATATTTACATAATAGATATTATAAATACCCAAATAAATGTAATTGGAGACTTTTTATGAATTAAAATAATTTTATAGAATAATATAACAAACTTTTTTGGTTATATGAATTGTTTTTAAATTAAAAATACTGTTATGAATTTAGTTAAAACAAAATACCAAATAGCGTCAAAATTCACATAAAAGTGTTTTTAAGACAAATATGATATTATTAACTTATATAATGGTCCTAAAAATATATGGTTATGAAAAAATACTTATATAATAATAATTATTACATTAATTAATCAATTGGGGATCCATTAGTAGTTTATAGTATGTTTATTAACCATATAGTGTAAGAATACAAGAAGACACGGTAAAAGTTAAATTATTTAACTTAGAGTTAAATCTAAACGATAAGGTTAAAATGGTAACCTAAACTTGTCTAAAACATATTTTTTGAGAATATTGCAACCTATATCCACACTATACTCAAAATAAGTCACTTTGGAGCCATTATAAACCGAATATGAATTTATTATAAAATAATATTTTATGTTTTTCCTATGGTTCCCCTCACACCTCTTATAAAAGGGAACTCCCTCTTCTCTCATATTCAATCCTCCCAATCCATTTTTCTCAGCCAAAACTTACCAAAATACCCTCTAAAATATCCTAGATTAATTCTAGAGGCCTTCCTTTACTCATAAATCCATCTTATGGGGCCCTTTTGATCAAATAAAAAGGAAGAACCCAAAGAAGAAGTAAATATCTCACCACCTATTTCAAGTTTCTTTGTTCTTCCACTTCCTCATTCTTTTTTGTTTCCATTATAAAATAATAACTCCAGTATCATATATATACATTTATGTTGTTATAAAAATGTTACAACCATATTAGTTATTTTATCCATCCTATGAATGAAAAACTCACCACACGTGCGAACGTACGACTTACCATCTCTGCATCGTGGTGTAGTTTGTTATTCAAACATTTCATCATTTGGATGGATATAATAATGAGTATAAATGATATTAATAATAAATATAACATTATTATGATTATTTATGTATGATATACCATCCAATTATATAATATTTTAATATCAAAAGATTGATATTGTCGCTCGTGCGTACGTACGGACTACCGTCTCCACGATGAGATGAGCTTCATTCTCCACGTTAACCATTCAAGAATGATTATAAAGTATATATAATAAGTAATAATGAAACATATGACAAAATAATTCAACTGTATTTAGGTATATATATATATATTTCATTTACTTCCATTCAATTTAATAAGGAAACAAAAATAGCGTTCATGTGTACATACGGTCTACCATCTCCATAAACGATGTATTTTGTTCCATTTATCGATATATTATAGATATTTATATTATGAATATATATATTACATAAATCATGTTTTAAATTATATAAGTAAGTAACCATGATCTATGTAATCATATAAATAATTACAAATCAAAACACGTATAACAAATGAAATGATTTTACACAAAACGATGCATTAACATTGAATTGACAAATGAATTGGTAATATAAAGTCATAAGTGAATCATATATGATAACATAAATATTATTATGGTTCTGTTACAAGTTAATAATATTTCTAAACCTAGTATACAAGAGTCTCAGACACATACAGTAGAAATTGGACATAAGGAAATGGATAATTTTTCAATTTCACTTTTATCCGAGATTGCTTATACATAAGTATTTACTAGGGTTATATTTTTCATCCATGTCCATAAAAATGTTTTTTTATAAAGAGTTTAATATTCTTCCATGTATGTTTAAAGTCATGTTTTCCTCCATTTGACTTTTATATTGTGTTATGGATGGAATATTTCTTTTTTTACCAAACGAGGAACTTTTTGACTTTTTCGTTAAAAGTACAAGGAGAATGTTTTTTTTACATATACAGAATGAACAGATTTTTATGATTTCATAATGCCTAATTTTCAAGAAGATTACTATACAATATTTCATTATTATTTTCAAAAAAATTACTTTTCTTTTAAAATTTCTTGATATTTTGTAAATAGAAAATTATATTTAAGAAGAAAGGATATTTTCCTCAAGAATTCATTTAATGTGTTTTGTCAAAACTACATTCTATCTAAGATGATAGTATTTAGTACGATTATGTTTCAAGTGTAATGTATCGATTATTTACATGGTTTTATTCTTCATATGATGTAATTATATCTATTTGTTTTATATGGATTATGTTATGATGGGATGATGTTTATGAAACCCATTTTATTCATTGGGTTATGATGAATGATTTATGTTTATTTTGTGGCAGAAGTAATAATGATTTCATTATGAGATGGGAGGGACCTATATATCCCTCCAATGCATTGGGTAAAGATTTATATCTCAAAAGATAGACATGGTTGTAACTACATGTAAATTTGGTAAAGTAATACAGAGCTAGAACGGCAGGTATACCTGATTCAGTAAGGGACTTTGTCCACTATGATGGTCTTGGAAGCAATGCCATGTCTAATATGGAAATCATATCTTGTGATTAATGGTTTTCCATAATTACATGTATTATTACCATGCTATTTTATCATTATTGATGTTCCATTATGATATATTCCTTACGTACTTCCAAGATTTCTGTCATTTCTCAATATTTTGTTGTTTAGATTTTATGATCATTTTTTTCATTCAAATGTTTATGCAATGTTTTATGTTCCCTATGTTTACCTTTACATAGCATTTGAGGTCACCATTTTTATTTTTTATTTTCCCCAGGATATAAAGAATGTTTTTAGGTATAAAAAAGAATGGGAATATATTTATGGGAGATGTTGAAGATCTTTCACCACGATTAGAAGATTATGTTCCTAGTTTCCAATGACACTAAACTATTACTATACTTGGGTGTTTGTTATTGTTATGTATTAAGTATTAAACAAAATTAATGTAATGTCCATGTACGTCAAGCTTTGTGTCTCTACAGTTGGTATCATAGGGAAGGTTTAGTCAACTTTTGGAAACTCGGATGTGAAAACTTTAGTGACACCCCTAGAGAAATTTCTAAGGTATGTCTAGGGACGTCCCTAAGGTTATGTATAATTATAGGTTATATTCCTAGAATTATGGTAATGATCTTACAATTAAACCTAATATGTTATAGATTGAAAGTACTCCCCCTTGATTATGTTGTTTTTCTAGTATGAGTTTTTCTCTCATACTATTCTTTTTGTGTTTTAAGAAACAGAAGGAAAAAGGAGGATTCATATTAATGAAGAATATGATGGATGATGGAATGATATTATTTATGAGAAACCAAATGAAATGGGATTTTGATGTCCAAATTTTTTTATTAGGACTAATCAGTAATCTCATAATATGATCAATAATATCAACTTTGGTAAGTTTTCTAACACGGCTAATAAGAGAATGATAGAGTTTCATGATGATCATAGAGGAAAGAAAGTTCAATTTCCCTCGTGTGAATCATGTGGGAAGAGGCATCAAGGAGAATGTTTCATAGGAACTAGAAGATTCTTTGGGTGTGGAAAATAAGGACACAAAGCCAGTAATTGTAAATAAAATGGTTCAGTTAACACCATGGATAAGGATAATGGTATTACAAAAACATCAAAAACTGTTAAATGATTTAAATGTGGAATGTACGGGAATTATGAAAACCAATTCCCTAAGGGAAAATTTTATGAAGATAATCAGCATGATCGTATGGGTAGTATTTATGTTGATGATGATGAAGATACTACAAATAATATATGAGATGAAAGAATTGTTGGGGAATAAAATGAGGAAGGACAGTCAATGGTTTAAGAAGGTAGTGGAATGATGTTATGTTTATTGAGAGTAATGTGGTATAGGTAATTTAATGGTACAATGGAATGAAGAAACATCTAAGGATTGTTACACTATTGTTTTTCTTAAAGTATTTTAAAGTATATGTTGAATGGTACCGGTAACCATGAAAGGTTATTCAGATATTTTTGGAAAGAAGATGATATGCACATAATGAAAGGATAAAGAGATAATGAAATGTTCGATAGTATTAATGTTATCATGAATGATATAATGAAAAATTGATATCATGGTTTGAGTATATATAAATTTTGGTATTTTGGTATGTGGAAAGAGTCAGATTTTGACAGCATTCATGTATTCACTAAGGTTCTATGGTAAATAATGTTTGAAGAGAATACATGATTAAGGTATTCCCATGTCTGGAATGTGACCAACAAGATATATCTTATGATATACGGGGGATAGATGATGGTATTCAATTGCTTGTTATGTGACCTTTCAAGTTATCTTTTTTCATTATAATATGATCGTGGACTGATGTTTTTTGGATAAGCCTAAAAATTGGAATGAACTAAGTTAGAAATAAGATAGTATTGTTTAAGGATAGAACTTTTTTCGATATTATTGTAGCAATGTTATAATAATGTAGTCTTAGGAAAAGGGACAACCTACAGGACGGGTGATAACCCGTCGCATCGGACAAGGTTGCGGGAATCGAACCCACAACTGAAGTGCGACAGGCCTTTATCACCTACCACTGGCCTACCGGAAGTCCCTGGTTAGTAGAAACTAGTTTTATTTTATTAAGAGGTATGATTGATGAAATATAAGTTCATTTTTGGAATCATATACGATTAACCTCACTATATATGGACTTATGTATATTTAATAACTATTGATAACCTTTTGTTAGAGACAGATGGAAGGACCCATCATTCTATTGTACGATTTACTAATACTTCAAGAATAAAAATTTCAACATCATTTATTTAAGAGATTAAGTGGAAATTGTTCATGGAACGAACAATGGTGAGATTGTACCAAAATAAAGTAGGAATTTATTCTAATTCTAATTCTTTAACTTTAGGGAAATGATCTTGAAAAAAAAATTTGTCCTAGTGTCCTCATATTCGATGAATCAGATGGTACCTTAGATCATCACAAATTTATGGCTTTATGATTAAAGGATTTTTCATAGCTAGGTTCTCTACCACTCTCCATCAGAATATGATGGTTATATTTCTCTTCCATATCCATATTTTCACCTATGTTCTCCTATGTGGAAACCCAGTGATGAGTTAATTTGGGTAACCGTTACATTTCATAATTCAGTTTCTATAATCAAGTTTTAGTATTTCTTTTTATGATAAGGGTTTTGATGAAAGAAACTTACATATAGTAAACCATTTATAACCCCGACGAAATTCAAGGGAGAAATTCATTTTAAGGGGGGTAGAATGTAACAAAACGAGATTTTAGGAAAAATATTATTTTTAATTTCTTTGATGTCTTGTGTTGTAAGCTACACCAAGAATATCTTCCGCTATACGCAACATCTTATTATCTTGTAGTATACGCAACACTATTCTTGGCTTGCGTTACATGCAAGTGCAACCTTCCTCGATAGCTTTCATTGTACGCAATACCGAGTTTCACTAAACAATAATATATTTTTGAAATATTATAAAACTAGCCATTATGAATATTAATACCCACATTTTGAAATTTTATAAATTTTATCTTTCAAAATGGACTTAATTTTTTAATTTAGAATATCGAAATTAGCTTAGGGTGATTTTAATGGTATTTTTCTGAAAACTTTAAATATTTGATGAATAGTGAGAACACTAAGTTATTGGTTAAAACCAAATTTTTATTTAAATAATCATTTATTTTATTTTAATTTATTTTAAGACAAAATATATTCATAATACCTATATAAGTTCAATTTATTTCATTTGAGTCATTTTATAATAATTTTATATACATGAAAATTTTATTAAACTTTTTACCGTCTTTTACCCACCTCCTAAGAGCATTTCCAAATATACATAAAACATAATTTTATCACATTTGTGAGTTGAATTTCGAAAATATGAGAGACAAGGTTAATATCAAGGAGTAAAATTTGGTTCAATAATAGAAATTTTTTTTGGTGAATTGTAACTTTTTACTTTTTTTACCACGGTTAAATGAAAATAGGGTAATTAAGGATACAAATGATATTATTATTACCCTAACACATGCCCAAATTCTATTGTATAAGTATAATTCGATGAAAAACAACCTTAGAAATAAAATATGAACCTCTTTGGTCCACTCGGATTAGATTATGACACTTATTATTATTTTATTTAAAGAAGATTTAAAATAGTTAAAATCGTAGTTTAATAAAAAAAACCTATCTAATAATGGGTTATACATAAGATTAATTTTACTATAAATATTAATTATAAATCTTAAACAATTTAATACATAATGGTATTTTGTTTATATTTTTTAGACATTAAATAATTTAATTTATTTATGACACAATAATGATGCAGTAATTACCTTATTAATAAAATATTAACATAATTGATATTATAAATATGAAAAATATGTAATATGAGACGTTTTTGAATTAAAATAATTTAATAGGGTAATATAAAATATTAGGTTTGGTTAGATGAATTGTTCTCGAAGTAATAATGCTGTTATGAATATAGAGAAAACAAAATACCAAATAGTGTCAAAATTGACATAAAAGAGTTTTTAAAACAAATATTATATTATTAATTGATATAATGTTCCTAAAAATATAAGGAATGGAAAAAAAACTTATATAATAATATATATGACATTAATTAACCAATCGGGGTTATATTGGGAGTTTATAGTATGTTTATTAACCATATAGTGTATGAATACAATAAGACACTATAAATGTTAAATTATTTAACTTCGAGTTAAATCTAAATAATAAGGTTAAAATGGTAACCTAAACATGTATAAAACCTATTGGATTAAAATATTTCGTCCCATACCCACCCTATAATCGAAATAAGTCACTTTGGAGCCATTATAAACCGAATATGAATTTATTATAAAATAATATTTTAAGTTTTTTCTAAGGTGCCCCTCACCCCTTTTATAAAAGAGCACTCCCTCTTCTCCCACATTCACTCCTCCTAGGACATTTGGATCAGCCAAAACCTACCCAAATAACCTCTCAAATAACCTCCATTTATTATAGTGTCCTTACTTTAGTCAGAATGCCAATGTATGGGGACCTTTTGATCAAATCAAAAGGAAGAACCCGGAGAAGAGGTAAATATCTCACCACCTATTTCAAGTTTCTTTCTTCTTCCACTTCCTCATTGTTTTTTGTTTACATTATAAAATAATAACTCCAGTGTCTCCTATATACTGTGATGTAGCTATAAAAATGGTTCAATCATAATAGTTATGTTATCCATCTTATGAATGAAAAGGTCCCCACACGTGTGTACGTACGACTTACCATCTCCACATTGTGTTGTAGTTTTTTATTCAAACATTTCATCATTTGGATGAGTATAATAATGACCATAAATGATATAAATAATAAATATAACATTATTATGATTCTTTATATATGATATACCATCCAATTATATAAAATTTTAATATCAAAAGAAAGATATTGTCGCTCGTGCGTACGTACGGACAACCGTCTCCACGATGCGATGAGATTCATTCTCCATGTTAACCATCCAAGAATGATTGTAAAGTATATATAATAAGTAAAAATGAAACATCTAAAATAATAATGATACTGGATTTATGTATAAATATATATGTCATTTACTTCCATTCAATTTAATAAGGAAACGAAAATAGCGTTTAGGCGTACGTACGGTCTATCGTCTCCATGAACGGTGTATTTCATTCCATTTATCGGTCTATTATATATATTTATATTAGGAATTTATATTATATATAAATAATGTTTTATATTATGGATGTAAGTAACCATGATATATATAATCATATGAATAATTACAATTCAAAACACATATGACAAATGAAATTATTTTACCCGAAACAATGCATTAACATGGAATTGACAAATGAACGGGTAATATAATGTTGAAAGTGAATCATATATGATATGATAATTTTTTTTATGGTTATGTTACAAGTTTATAATATGTCTAAATCCACTATACCGGAGTCTCGGACAAATACAGAAGAAATTGGACATAAGGTATTGGATAATTTGGCAATCTCATTTTTATCCGAGATTGCTTATACGTAAGTATTTACTGGGGTTATATTTTTCATCCATGTCCATAAAAATGTTTTTTATAAAGTGTTTAATATTATTACATTTATTTATAAAGTCATGTTTACCCCTCTATGACATTTAAAATGTTTTATGGAAGGAATATGTTTTTTACCATATGAGGAACTTTTTGACTTTTCTGTTAAAAGTACAAGGAGAATGTTTTTTTAACTTATACAGCATGAATGGATTTTTACAGTTTCATAACGCAAAATTTTAATGAAGATTAATCTACAAGATTTCATTATTATTCTCAACAAAATATTTTTCATTTAAAATTTCATGGAGTTTTGTGAAAAGAAAATGAATTTGAAGAAGATAGGATATTTTCCTCAAGAATTCATTTCAATTATTTTGTCAAAACTATTTTCCATCTAAGATGACATTATTTAGTATGATTATGTTTCAAGTATAATTTATCTAATATTTATATGGTTTGATTCTTATTATTATGAAATTATATCCATTTATTTTATATGTATTATGTTATGATGGGATGATGTTTATGAAACCCATGTTTTTCTTTGTGTTATGATGAATGATTTATGTTTATTTTGTGGCACAGGTAAGAATGATTTCACTATGAGATGGGTGGGACCTATATCTCCCTCCAATGCATTGGGTAAAGATTTATATCTCATGAGATATACATGGCTATAATGGAATGTAAATCCGGTATAGTAATACAGGGCTGGAATGGAAGGTAAACCCAATTCAGTAATGGACTTTGTCTACTATGATGGTCTTGGAAGAAATGCCTTGGTTACTATGGAAATAATATCATGTGCTTAATAGTTTACCACAATTACATGTTTTATTCCCATGCTATTTCATCCTGATTGATGTTCCTTTATGATATATGCCTTACATACATCCAAGATTTATTTCATTGCTCAAGATTTTTATGTTTAGATATTATGTTCACGTTTTTGCATTCAAATGTTTATGGATTGTTTTATGTTTCCTATGTTTACCCTTACTGACCATTTGAGATCACCTTTTTTATGTTTTCTTTTCCCCGTGATATAAATAATGGTTTCATGTAAGAAAACCAAATAGGAAGATCTTTATGGAAGATGTTGAAGATCTTTCACCACGATTAGAAGATTATGTTCGTAGTTTCCAAAGACACTAAACTATTACAGTCCTTGGGTGTATATTTTTATTGTGTATTAAGTATTCTGTAAAATTAATGTAATTCCCATGTATGTCAAGATTTGGGATTCTACAAAAGAACATGCTAAAAATAACCACACATTGTATATATATATATAAAGCAACAAGATACACGATGAAAATGAAAAAAATAAGAAACACACACTAATGTTTGTAAAACAATGATCTATTCATGTAATTGACATCAGGAATACAAAAATATTCACTTATGGTATATAAAAAAACACTCATATATACATTTTGAACAATGTTTTATAAAATTACATTTACAAATATCCAATAAACAGTTAAAAACATTAATGTTTTCTCTTTTGACGTATATGGTCCTCTATAAAAAATTTCCTCTGATGGTAATAGTTGCTGAACAAATAATCAGAATTTATTAAATTGGTTTCAACTATATAAGAAAAAAAATATTACATTAGTAATACTATAATTAAATAAATTAAACATTAATATGAAGAATACAAAAAAATGTCAATTTTTTAATAAAAATGGCACATTTAGTGTCATACCAGTGACATTGTGTGTCGTATTTAGGTGAAGTTGAATATGAAACATCACTAAGGACTGATGTATTATTGTCTTAATGTGTCAAAACAATTACAATTAATTTCCTAAGTTTTCAAAATGTTTATTTGGTTTTTTCACAAAAATGTCATTTCAAAATGAAATGATGAAATTTAAGTCATAACAGTCACATCGTTCATTCTATTGAGTCGAGACTGCTTGATACATGTCATAATGGACTTAAAAATCTCTTTCATTAATTTGGTAGACAATCATAGCATGATTTCATGGTTTTTACTGAGTGACACATTTTGAGTTAAAATTTCAATTTTAAACTGATAGCGGAGTCTTTTAGTCACACCGAATACACCATTCTTTGAATTGATGTGGGGGTAGATTCCTACACATCAAAACTAACTCATGAATCATTGTAAAAATTTATCAAAATATTATGAATGTGTGTGCTCTATTTTTTGTATGTCAGTTGTGTTTTTTTACTTGAATTAATGTCAATTTCAAATAACAAGACACATTTGGATTCATAACATTGACATTGTGCGTCAGATTAAGGTTCAGTTGATTTCTACATGTCACAAAAGAATGATGGATCATTGTCTGAATTTATCAAAACAATCTGAAATAATTGCATCGTTTTTCAGTATGTCAGTTAGGTTTTTCACTAAAATGCCATTTCAAAACAAAAACATGCAATTTGAGACATATTGGTCACATCGTGTGTCGGATTAATGTGAGAAAACTTCATATAGTCTAAAAGGACATAATAATAATTCTAATTAATTTGAAAGGAAATCAAAGTGTGTTTTCTTAGTTTTTAGATAGTGACATGTTTGGAGTTAAAATGTCAATTTTAAACTAATAATGGACACTTTTTGACACCCCAATCGCACCATTCGTAGAATTGTGGTGGGGTTGATTCTTATACATCACAACTGACACATAGATGATTTTTCAAAATTATCAAAACAATACAAATTCATTTTCTTGATTTTCCGTATGCTAGTTGTGTTTTTTTACCTTAATTAATGTCAATTTTAAATAACAAGACACCTTTGGAGTCATACTGGTGACACTATGCATCAGATTGGGGTACAGTTGATTCCTACACATCAAAAATGACTGATGGATCTTTTTCTTAAAGTATCAAAACAATCAGAATACATTTCATTGATTTTAAGTATGTTAGTTGTGTTTTTTCTCTAAATGTCATTTTAAACTGAAAACTTGCAATTTTAGTCATACTGGTCACATTGTGCATTGGTTTGACACAATACTTCCTCATAGACATCAAAAGGGAAATATGAATTACTTTCCTTAATTTAAAAGACAATCAAATAATTTTTTTTTCTTTTCAGTGATTGACACGTTTTGAGTTAAAATATCAATTGTAAACTAATAGTGGACACATTTCGTCAGTCCAGTCACACTGTTCATCTTATTAAGGTGGGGTTTATTCCTAAAGGTTAAAACTGAATTTTAGATCACTATCCGAAAGTATAAAATTAATCTAAATGCATTTTCTCAGTTTTTATTATGCATTTGTGTTTTATTACTTTAATTAATATCAATTTTAAATAACAAGACCCATTTAGAGTCATACTGGTGACATCGTGCATCGTGTTGAGGTGCAGTTTATTCTTAAATGTCAAAAGTGATGGATGGATTTTTTTCCTAATGTATTAAAACAATCATAATGTATTTCCTCGGTTTTCATTATTTCAGTTGTATTTTTTTGAGTAAAATTTCATTTATAACCGATAACATGCAATTTGACTCATATTGGTCATATTGTGGGTTGGTTTGACATGAGACTGCTTTATTAATATCAAAAAGACATATGAATATCTATCCTTAATTTAGAAGTCAATTGGGGTAAATTTTCTTGGTTTTCAGTGAGTGACACGTTTTGAGTTAAAATGACAATTTTAAACTGATATGGGACGCTTTTAGTCACATCATTCATTAGATTGAGGTGTGATTGATTATTACACGTCAAAAATAACTCATGGATCATTTTCCTAAAGTTTTAAAACAATATGAATCTATTTTCTCAGTTTTCAGTTTGTCAGTTGTGTTTTTTTACTTGAATTATTGTCAATTTTAAATAATAAGACACATTTGGAGTCATACCAATGACACTGTGTATCATATTGAGTTGTGGTTGATTCTTACGCATCAAAAGTGATAGAAGGATTGTATTCCTAAAGTATCGATATAATAATAATGCACTTCCTCAGTTTTTAGTATGTCAGCTATTTTTTTCCCTAAATGAATTTCATGTTGATTGATTGTTAAAAATAAAATGTTGGTCCACATTTATAGGGTATGTTTGTTTCTGATAGACTATAAAAGATAACGAGTGTCAAGAAGTGGTTTCCATATCCCTTGAGTTTGTTGTGACATCTTTGATCCCTGTATCGTTGACATAGAATAACAATCTCCTTTTGTAGCATAGCTTTAGTCAGCCTAGTGAAGTAACAAATGTTATATATTAAGGACCTCTAAATTAATATATGATAGTTAGTTCTTCACCTGGTTGAATAAAGAGTGGGGTAAGGTCCTATGCCTGTTATATCTTAAGATGTAACAACAAACTCAAGGGATCGGGAAACCCTTTCTAGATACTAGTTATTATTTGTGGTCTATCGACAACACACATACCTTGAAAATGAGGACAATCAGTATCTTTTAAAAAACAATCAACATGATATTCATTTAGATCACAAACAAGGACCTCCAAGGGCCATGATATTCAGTGGGGATCATAGCCTATACAAATCAAAACATTACCATCAATCAAATAAAATGATTAGGCATACTAGATTATTTATGTTGAAATTATTTGAGAAGTTTACCATCTTGATTATATATTTTTAAATTATTCCATCTGGTATGTTTCCCATTTTTTTCTAAGCATATCCATATCATCTTGTGAATATGACTATTTTCGGCATTCACGGTAGTACTAAAAAAATATAAATACACAAAGGATTAATAAATATTTTAAATGAAATAGAAATTATCCTCAAAAAATTCTATTTAGGGATGCTTGTTTTTTCATGGAATCTTATCTCTTTAATAAATTTACAAACATAATGACCACATCCTTTACTTTTTTTTGTTTTAGGGACTGCAGAAATAATTGAAAAAAAATTAATTTTTATGTGTTTCGAGTACTGTAGAAACATTATGGTCTCCTATGACATACAAAACACCATCTAAATTTTGATCACTATGAAATAATTTCTAAGTCCAAATGAAAGGTTCATCCTCAATTGAATTATCATCTGACTCTTTAGTTGTTTTGGTTGATAACATAATAATTAACCAGTTTTGGTTTAAATGATCTGGAACATAATTTATTTTTACTTCATCTGATTCCATTATAAACGATTCCTCTTTGTACCCTTCGTTACTGAAATCAATTTCAAAAATCCCAACTCATCGATTTTAACAAAACATCTTTTGTTAACCTACTTTCATTGAAAACTGGCACTCAAAATGTCATATAATCAAACTCTGATATTTTTTCATGATGGAAATATATGAAATATTCATGTAAATTGGATTTCAGTCCTTACCACCACAAACATGCTTTACTTCTACCGCAAGTGTAACTACACTATTCTTTCTGTTACTATATTCATCATGTTCATTAGTATATAATTTATAACCATTAATTACATAATCATTATAAGATAATACGTACACATATGGTTCTCCAACTAGCCATCGAAGTTGTTCTGAAATTGAGTCTGGAATTTAATTTGACTCGTCAAAAATATGGCCATGAAACCATCCAATAAATGTTTTATTATCATTATTTGATATGCATTATTTATCTATTAAGGGATTCAAATTCCTAAGAATTTCTTTGTGGGTTTCAACATTTTGGTTAGTATCTGAACGGTTATGAAAAATGTAAAGGTGGGCCTGCTCCCAATATATAATATTGATTGTGATGGCCTCCATTATATAAATTTCTTTCACCCACAAGTCTCTTAATGTGATGAGATATCATTAGACCAATTCTTTACACACTTAATAGTTATTTGGTGCAAAAATAAATGGCTTCCTCAACAATATATCACTCTAATATAAAACCCTCTGGACGACATCAATTTTTGACATACCCTTTCAAAATCTTCACATACCGTTCACTGGGGTACATCCATCTATACTTCACAGAACCACATAGATGAATCTCTCTCACCAAGTGAATCATCATATAAAACAAATTGGTGGAAAAAACATATCTAATTCACATAATATGATGAAAATTTCTCTATCTATAGTCATAGATTTCACCGATTCTATAACTTTGATATATAGAGCATTGTATAAGAAATAGGGATTCATTAATGTATGAAGTATATTATTGGAAAAAATTCAGTGTAAACCTTTACGAATTGGATCTTTTATTAAAATATTGAAGTCATGTAATTTCATACCATTTAAAATTAAATTGTTCATTGACTTGATGTTTTTAACATTCAATGAATATCCCTCTGAAACCACTACATCATTCAAGAAGTTGAAGAACTAATATCATTGTTTCTTAGAAAGATTGTAAGATGCATGATTCACCCTCAAATTTACACAAGATATGAAGGTAGATTGGTCCTTGTAGTTTAGCTTGGGTTATCGAATCCTCAGAGACCTTAGAAATAACCTATAGACACGTACATTCTATGGATTGTTTTTGGCTATGAAGTGGCCAACTAGGGTTTGTTTTAGATTGGTTTAAGGTATCACTAACAGATTGAAGTTAATTCAAATTAATATAATGATTTGATCTTAGGTTATCGCTTGCGGTGGATTGGGTGAATTCCTTTTTTAATGATTTAAATTTCTTATATTTGAGATGGGTTCATTTAAGAAGATCAAACAAAATCATCACTTACTGGTTTAATAGTCACACCCTTTAATAATAGTCACATATACACTTGAAGGATCAATATTTTGAGCACCTCAAGGTAAAGGTTCATATTAGCACTTGAAATGTGTGACCTTAAAATCAATACGGATGAAGGTGATTAAAGATCTTGAAACAAAATTCCCAATTAAAAGAAGTGATTAGAAATTAATGGAGTCAGAAATAGCATCCAAACAAGCCCCTTATTACCCCCTTGTATCAACCCATAAAAGAGTTGTCCCTCCAATGATTATATGGTTTCAATGGAAGTGGAATGTAGACTCATGAGGGTGGAATTAGAGAAGTAAAAAAATGACAAAAACCAATCAATCACTCCACCGTTGTGTGATGAATATCACAAGGTATGGTGTGAATAAATTCACACCTTAGGGAAAAGATATAGAAGTGATAAAAGAAAAACAGAATAAGTGGAAAGGAAAAACATTTATTAATAACTAAAGTGATTCGAAAAACATACGTGAGAAAGAGGAATGTTACAAAGCTAAATGTAACACCCCAAGCTTCCACGGTACGCTTCTCTTTGAATAATACGGTAGCGTGTGTTGTACGCAACTTTGAGTTCTAACACACACTACAACGAATCAAACTAGTCATGATGGATATTAATATCTACTTTTTAAAATTTTATAAATTTTATCTCTCAAAATGGACTTCATTTTTGGATTCAGAATATCGAATTTATCTTTAGGTGAAATTTTGGTACTTTTTAGATAACTTTAATATTTTGATGAATAGTGAAAATTAATAAATTTTAATTAAAAAAAACTTTTTAAATCGAAATAATTAATAGAAAGAAATTATGATTTTGAGTGGTTTTAAAGTATAATTAGAATCTATTTTTACCATTTTACCCATTGGTGTTCATTATAATTAATTTCACTTTGAAATTGGACATAAACAATTGTCAATCTTTTGATATATATTGTTTCTTAAAAACACGCTATTTGTTGTGACAATGGGAATTAATTATAAAATTAATTAATGCAACTTATATGTTTGGAATTTTGTAAAATATACATCATTTTTGAATTTGGAATATCAATTATATCTTAGGGTGAAATTTTGGCATTGTTCTGAAAAACTTCAATTTTTGATGAATTGTGAAACTACTAAGTGGTAGTTAAAAAACTGAATTTTTCATAAAACATAATTTTATCGCTTCTGTGATTGGAATTTCGAAAATCCAAGAGACACAGTTAATATCAAGGAGTAAAATTTTGTTCAATTAGATAAAAATAATTTTTGGTTAATAGTAACTTTTTACTTTTATTTACCATAGTTAAAAGTAAATAGGTAATTAAGGGTAAAAATGATATTAATATTACACTAACACATGACCTAATTCTATTGGAAAAGTTTATCTCAACCAAAAACAACCTTAAGAATAAACTATTATCATTTATGTCCACTTGGATTAGATTAGGAAATTTATTATTATTTATATCAAAGAAGAGTTAAAAGAGTTAAAATCAATGGTTATTTACTAAAAAAAATTTAATATAGGGTTATATAAAAGATATATTCGATTTTAAATATTCATTAGAAAGATAAAATGATTTACTACATAATGACATTTTATTTATATTTTTTATACATTAAAAAATTTACATTATTTATGACACAATGATGATGCAGTAATTACCTAATTAATGAAAAATTAGAATAATTGATATTATAAATACCCAAATAAATGTAATTTGAGACATCATATAAATAAAAATAATTTTCTAGGATAATATGAAATGTTAGGATTGATTTAATTAACTTTATTAGAAGTAATCATTCGGTTATGTTTTTTTTACAAAAAACAATTATTGAATAGTGTCAAAATTGACATAAAAGTGTTTTTTAAAAAAATATTATATTATTAATTGATATTAAATTTCTAAAAATCTAATGTTCGGACAAGATAATTATATCATGATAGGTGTATCATTAATGGACCACTTGGGGGTCGCTTGGATTTATATAGTATGTTTATTAACCATACAATATAAAAATACAAAGAGACATTGTAAAAGTGAAACTAATTAACTAAGAGTTAATACTTAAAGATAAGGTTAATATAATGACCCAAACCTGTCTAAATTCTTTTGGTTTAGTGGTTTTTGACCCATCCCCACCTTAACCTTTAAATAATCTACTTTGGACCCATTAGAAACCGAATATTAATTTATTATAAAATCATATTTTTAGCTTTTCCAAAGGTTCCCCTCACCCCTCTTATAAAAGGGCACTCTCCCTTATCCTTAACTCACACCTTCAAAGCCTTTTGGTTCGGCCATCCTCTTCCCAAATACTCTATCAAATTCCCTCACTTCATCCTAGAGGACATCCATTAGTCAGAAAGTCAACTTAAGGAGCCCTTTTGATCAAATAAAAAGGAAGAACCCGAAGAAGAGAAGGTTAAACGTACCCTCGACTAAAGGGAAGTGCAATGTAAGGGGTTTTCATCTCACTCCTTATTCCCATGAGATTCATGCCATATTTCCACTATTAACATTTTTGTCGTGCATGTACTGCCCATAATTATATTCTTTGTGTGATACACATTAATTTATGTGTATTTACATATTCATTGTATGATACCTCTTTCATGGGTTGTATGTTTCGTATGTTACCAAACTGGTAATGGTTAATTTCACAATCTCTTTATTATCCAAGGTTGTTTTTATATAAGTATGTACTGGGACATATTTATTATCCATGTACATGTTTTATGAAAGATTTTTCAAAGGGATTATTTTAAGGTACTTTTTACTAAAACCTCATTTCAAATGTTTTAAATATTTATTCTTCTAAATCTTTCTCATTAATGTCCATGTCTTCAAAATGGTTTTTAAGGGTTTATTTATATGGACATGAATGTTTTTTAAAATGTTAATTCCTTTCAAAAGTTTCAAAGTTGTATGGGACAATTTAATTCAAAAATGTCTTTAAATGACTTATTTTATAAATGTGTGACTTTTAAATGTTTTCATGAAAAGGGGTATTTCAATCAAAGAGTTTTACAAATCAATATCTTCTATGTCAAAATCCTTTAATAGATTTTAAACTTGTTTTGATGTTGATTTATCATGATACAAATATTCCATATTGTGTTGAAGGTTTTTTGATATATTTGACTGTGGATGTGTTATTTTTATATCTTTTATGGTTTATGGGTAATGTATTGACATTTCTCATTCTAGTTTTAATACAAATTTTTATGTTATATTTCATCCTCTTCTTAAGATGAATGTGTTGGACTAGTATGTTCTGGGTTCGTGTCCGGTTATTAGAGGCACTTCGGGTTGGTGTCTGGTTATTAGAGGCACTCCGGGTTGGTGTCCGGTTATTAGAGGCACTCCGGGTTGGTGTTAGGTTATTAGAGGCACTCCGGGTTGGTGTCCGGTTATTAGATGCACTCCAGGTTGGGTTCCAGTTATAGTTAGCCCCTAGGCCTTGACATGAGGCCTTGATAAAGAAATTAATGTTCAGCATTATGCATTCTATAATTATGAAAGTGTTTAGTGATATTGAATGTGATTATTCAATTAGTATAATATCCATGTGAATAAGTAAATGGCATTATTTCATTTTATTTCTGCTATATTATGCTGAAGTTCAAGTTTAAAAGGATTTTGTTTTAGTTTTATACATTGCCTTAAATGTTTATGATTATTTTTGAAAGTTTCCATTGTATTGCTTACCCTTACTAAGCATTTGAGCTCACCCCTTTCTATGATTTATTTTTTCCAGGATTCCAAGAACTGTAATGTGATTGATATGTAGGGTTAAGACAAGGGAATAATGGCATTAATAAAGGATTATTTTTGTTTTTTTTGTAAGTTATGAAGTGTAATGTAACATTCATGTATGTAATCTATTTTCCAAGACTTATAAACTGATCAGTTCTTCGGGACTTGTTTCCTTGTAATCATGCCAATGTATTAAAATAATGCACCGACTCTGGGTCACTAGGGTCGGGGTGTTACAGTTGGTATCAGAGGAATTTTAGCAATAACCTTGGAAACTAGATTTAGATAAACTATGATTAGATCACATATCCCTAAGATAGACATTGAGGATTAGTATATAAGAACATCCTAGAATTTCGATATTGTAGATATTTTGTGAGTTTTCCGAGAAATACATCCCTCTCTGGATACGAGCAGGTAGAGGCGGCTCTGGCACAAATGTACCTTGGGGTAAAACCCGAAAACACCTCTTTGAGCTAGACTCGAACGAGACCTAGTGCATGACAATGGGCCTTGCTGCACTCTTGTTTATGAAACTCCTAGGGGATATGCTTAGGATAATTCTCATTTTATTTACAAAATATTATGAAGGGATCAAGAGTATATACTTACTCAAAGAAATAATTTTTATGATTATGGATTATATCCATAAACTGTTTAATTTGCATTAGGAATTGTTTATTGCAATTCATAAACTAACCTAGTTTATGCTATTGTATAGAAATGGTGCCCAGTAAAAGGAATGTGAACTTGAGTAATACGTATGATCCAAAGAGTAAGAAGGATCGTATCATTCATGGTATTAATACATCATTTAGAAGGGAAATAGTCTCCCATGTATTATCATCATATGAATAAATATTATCATGTGTGGATAAGATAACTAAAGAGTTTACTGATTCCTATGGCTTTGAAGGGAAGCAAGAGAAGAAAATGATGGAAGATAGAAAGATGGATAAAGGGAAGAGGGAAAAGAAGAATTCCCCCATATGTGATAACTGTGGGAAGAAACACCCTAGAACTTACCGGAAAGGAATGGGAGTTTGTTATAAGTGTGGAGGAAAAGGGCACAAGGTACGTGACTGCAAGGGTAAGAAAATGGTTTCAAATGTACAATGATTCATTTTCATGGATTTTGGACACTACGCGAACCTATGTCCCAGTCATCAGACTATGCCACAAATGATGCTATTGGATAATAATCATGTTATGATACTACTACAGATGAAGAGGAATGATTAGAGTTCTTATGTTGATTATGTCATTTGAGTGTTGTATCAACAATGTACTTGTTATAATAATTATGGAGTATATAAGGATTGTACTGCAGTACTATTTCATTAAGGACTTGAGATTGTGTGGAACAAAGAAAAGTGACTCAATAGCAGGATAAATTTTTGGAAAATATATGGTTGAGAGAATGATAAACCATAATATAGTTTGGATACTGAGGTAGTGATTTTAGAATAATAAATGATTGATTGGGATAAATTATATGGGATATTCTTGACTACCTTGAAAGATTAATGATTTGTATATTCCATCATTTTTTGTGTTTACAACATTTTTGGATTTAAGGACTATATCCATTATTATTTAAGGAATAAGGGATCATGAATGTAATCAATATGGTTTTATGGTAATTCAGGATGTTGTAGTGTTTTAAAAGAATACATGATGAAGGTGTTCACATGTTATTATACAGAAAAAAGGATCTTCATTTTTGGACTAAATCATTTTGGATAGTTTTAGTTTTGATTATTTTTGGATTTCCATAAAAGGACAACCCGGAGGTTGGGTGGCAACCTGTCACGTCTGGCAAGGCCGCGAGACTTGAACCCACAACTGAAAGGCGACAAGGGTGTATCACCTACCACTGGCCCACGTAATGTCCGGGATTAAATAATGTAATTTTTTTTAAAGATCTAGTATATGAATTATAAATTCTTTTTTTGGAACCCTATACGAATAGGATAAATAGAATTTTTTTACGTTCTATTATCTGTTAGAGTGAAAGATGAGTTTGTGGTAGAAATTAGTTAAAGGATGGAACTCTACTAGTTAAGAATATATTTTTCTTCTTCTCTTATTCTAAGATGAAATTAATTCTTATACTTTATTTAAGGAATACTAAAACCAAAAATGTGTTATCCTAATACCCTATGTTTTTTTGAACCGATGGTATTTCAAATCATCATAGATTGTTGAATTTAAGGACCTCAATTTTACACATGTTTGTGATTGATGACCTCAATCACTACCTATAAATATTTATGTTTTCCCTCCAATTATACTCCTCTAATTTCCACCAATGTTATCCTAATTGAGATCATAATTTGGTGGTGACCCTTTCTTTTAACTTTTCCTCATATTAAGACAAAATTTTAGTAACCCAATTTCTGATGTGGGTTTTCCCACAAAGATATTTTCTATTTTCAACCTTTTATTTTGGAAGAACTATTTCAAATTGTGAGGACAAAATTTATTGGTGGAGGGGAAAATGTAACACCCCAAGCTTCCATGGTATGCTTCTCTTTGAATAATACAGTAGTGTGTGTTGTACGCAACTTCGAGTTCTAACACACACTACAACCAATCAAACTAGCTGTAATGAATATTAATACCTACTTTTTAAAATTTTATAAATTTTATCTCTCAAAATGGACTTCATTTTTGGATTCAGAGTATCGAATATAGCTTAAGGTGAAATTTTGGTACTTTTTGGATAACCTTAATATTTTGATCAATAGTGAAAATTACTAAATTTTAATTAAAAACAACTTTTTTAATCAAAATAATTAATAGTGAGAAATTATGAATTTGAGTGGGTTTAAAGTATAATTAGAATATATTTTTACCATTTTATCCAATGGTGTTCATTAGAATTAATTTCACTTAGAAATAGGACATAAACAATTGTCAATCTTTTGATATATATTGTTTCTTAAAAACACGCTATTTGTTGTGACAATGGGAATTAATTATAAAATTAATTAATGGAACTTATATGTTTGGAATTTTGTAAAATAGAAATCACTTTTGAATTCGGAATATCAATTATAGCATAGGGTGAAATTTTGACATTGTTCTGAAAAAATTCATTTTTTGATGAATAGTGAAACTACTAAGTGGTAGTTAAAAAACTGAATTTTTCATAAAACTTAATTTTACCGCTTATGTGATTGAAATTTCGAAAATCCGAGAGACACGGTTAATATCAAGGAGTAAAATGTGGTTCAATGAGATAAAAATAATTTTTCGTGAATAGTACCTTTTTACTTTTATTTACCACTGTTAAAAGTAAATAAGGTAATTAAGGGTAAAAATGATATTAATATTACCCTAAAACATGTCCTATTTCTATTGGACAAGTGTATCTCGACCAAAATAAACCTTAGGAATAAAATATTATCATTTAGGTCCACTTGGATTAGATTAGGACTTTTATTATTATTTAATTCAAAGAAGAGTTAAAAGAGTTAAAATCAAAGTATATTTACTAAAACATTTTTAATATAAGTTTATACATAAGATAAATTCAATTTTAAATATTCATTGGAAAGATAAAAATATTTCATACGTAATTATATTTTATTTATAATTTTTAAACCTTAAAAAAATAAATTTATTTATGACACAATGATGATGCAGTAATTACATAATTAATGCAAAATTGGAATAATTGAGATTATAAATACCCAAATAAATGTAATTTGAGACTTTTTATAAATACAAATAATTTTCATGTATAATATGACATGTTATGGTTGGATTTAATTAACTTTGTTCGAAGTAATCATTCTGTTACGATTTTTACAAAAAACAATTATTGAATAGTGTCAAAATTGACAAAAAAGAGTTTTTAAAACAAATGTTATATTATTAATTGATATTAAATTTCTAAAAAGCTAAGGTTCGGCCAAAAGACTTATATCATGATAGTTTATCATTAATGGACCACTTGGGGGGTCTCTTGGATGTATGTAGTAAGTTTATTAACCATATAATATAAAAATACAAAGAGACATTTTAAAAGTGAAACTAATTAACTAAGGGTTAATACTTAAATATAAGGTTAATAAATTGACCCAAACCTGTCTAAATTCAATTGGATGAGTGGTTTTCGACCAATCCCCACCTTAACCTTTCAATAATCCACTTTGGAGAAATTAGAAGCCGAATATGAATTTATTATAAAATAATATTTCTTGCTTTTCCAAAGGTGCCCCTCACCCCTCTTATAAAAGGGCACTCTCCCTTATCATTAACTCACACCTTTAAAGCATTTTGGTTCGGATAACCTCTGCCCGAATACTCTCTCAACTTCCCTCACTTCATCCTGGAGGCCATCCTTTAGTCAGAAAGACAACTTATGGAGCCCTTTTGATCAAATCAAAAGGAAGAACCCGAAGAAGAGGAGGTTAAACGTACCCTCGACTAAAGGAAAGTGCAAGGTAAGGGGTTTTCATCTCACTTTTTATTCCCGTGAGATTCATGCCATATTTCAACTATTACCTTTTTTGTGGTTTATGTACTGCCCATAATTATATTCTTTGTGTAATACACTTAAATTTATGTGTATTTACATATTCATTGTATGATACCTCTTTCATGGGTTGTATGTTTCGTAAGTTAACAAACTGGTAAGGGTTAATTTCACAATCTCTTTATTATCCGAGGTTGTTTTTACATAAGTATCTACTGGGACATATTTATTATCCATGTACATGTTTTATGAAAGAGTTTTCAAAGGGATTATTTTAAGGCACTTTTTACTAAAACATCATTTCAAATGTTTTAAATATTTATTCTTCTAAATCTTTCTCATTAATGTCCATGTCTTCAAAATGGTTTTTAAGGATTTATTTATATGGACATTAATGTTTTTTAAAATGTTAATTCTTTTCAAAAGTTTCAAAGTGGTATGGGACACTTTTATTGAAAAATGTCTTTAAATGACTTCTTTTCTAAATGTGTGACTTTTAAAAGTTTTCATGAAAAGGGGTATTTCTCTCAAAGAGTTTTACAAATCAGTCTCTTCTATGTCAAATTCATTTAATGGATTTTAAACTTGTTTTGATGTTGATTTATCATGATACAAATCTTCCATATTGTGTTGAAGGTTTTGTGATATATTTGACTGTGGATGTGTTATTTTTATACCATTGATGGTTTATGGGTAAAGTATTGACATTTCTCATGCTAGTTTTAATACAAATTTTTATGTTATATTTCATCTGCTTATTAAGATGAATGTGTTGGACTAGTATGTTCCGGGTTGTTGTCCGTTTATTAGAGGCACTCTGGGTTGGTGTCTGGTTATTGGAGGCACTCCAGGTTGGTGTCCTATTATTAGAGGCACTCCGGGTTGGTGTCCGGTTATTAGAGGCAATCAAGGTTGGTGTCCAGTTATTAGAGGCACACCGGGTTGGTGTCCGATTATTAGAGGAACTCCGGGTTGGTGTCCAGTTATTAGATGCACTCTGGGTTGGGTTCCGGTTTTAGTTAGCCCCTAGGCCATGTCACGAGGTCTTGATAAAGATATTAAAGTTCAGCATTATGCAATCCATCATTATGAAAGTGTTTAGTGATATTTCATGGGATTATTCTATTAGTAGAATATCAATGTGAATAAGTAAATGGCATTATTTCATTTTATTTCTACCATATTATGCTGAAGTTCAAGTTTAAAATGATTTTTTAGTTATATACATTGCCTTAAATGTTTATGCTTATTTTTGAAAGTTTCTGTTGTATTGATTACCTTTACTGATCATTTGAGCTCACCCCTTTCTATATTTTATTTTTCCCATGATTCCAAGAAGTGTAATGTGATTGATATGAGGGGTTAAGACAAGGGAATAATGGCATTCATAAAAGATTATTTATGTTGCTTTGTATGTTATGAAGTGTAATGTAACATTCATTTATGTAATCTATTTTCCAAGACTGCTCAACTGATCGGTTCTTCGGGACTTGGTTCCTTGTAATCATGCCAATGTATTTAAATAATGCACCGACTCTGGGTCACTGGGGTTGGGGCGTTTCAATAAATCGACATAATAACATTACAATGAATACAAAGATCCAAGGATCCTCAACTTCTCTACCACCACTGTCTTAAATAGGAAATTTTGAAGCATTGGGTTGAGACTACAATAGTGGATGTCACCTCAATTAATGGTGGTGGGCCTAGGTGGGTGGAAATTTAAGAGAGAGTAGACTTTTCCACCCATGACCTGAGGTGGCAGCTAGCATGATTCCATCGAGAAGTGGCACCTAGAAGACCTTCTAGATGAAATAATTTGAGTGGGATATTGAAGAAAAAATAAATCTACAGCTATCCCCGAGATCTCTGAAAACATTCAGCCTAAAAGAATATGTGGTTTGTGGGATATGATTAAATTGGTGGGATGATTTTATGGACCTCAGAATCTGGCCTAGAATTTTATCCCCAAATTGGGCCGCCTTAATAACCACCATGAAAGTAGAATTAGAACTGGATCCTAAAAAATGATTTGTTCTAATATATGCCTTCTAGCTTACCATGAATGTTGGGATTCAATGGGCATGTATTTTGGGTCCCACATTCTCATTAGTAGGCTGGTTTCCAATCTGCCTTCTTCTAAATTCTTTATATGAAATCTCATTTTGATGGTCTTCCAATGTGGATCATCCAACACTACACAAGTATGAATTGTTCTCAATATAATTAGAAACATGAAAATTAAAAATCAAAATAATATCAATATCATTGGGTAATATAAATGATGTTAAAAAATGTACCACATAATAGTGCATTTTAAGAAGGAATTACTGTCATAATGTGAAATGATGTTCAAAGTGTAAAATTCACAAAAATGGTGTTTGTGAATAATAAATCACATGAATATTGTATATATTAAAAATGAATATTATCCTCATTTAGTGTTTAATCAGACCCCCCAACTTGAGTATTTCTAGTCCCAAGGAAAATATATCCCAACCATATAAAATTCCAATTCCCTTTTCCAAAAACATTTTAATACACAATGATCACAAAAAACAATTATACCAAACAATCATGAAACCCCTAAAAATATTTTAATTCAAGATTGTTTTGTAAGAAGATCCCAATCCAAAGACCATTCCTTTTTTCAAATTCATTTCTATATTTCATCCAATATCAATTTAGTATGAGGATGTCTTGTGTATCACAATAGACACGGGGGTTCATCTTTATTGAAAGGGAAAATGATGGAAGAGCTATGTGGAATCACATTTCAATATTAAGATGGGTATTCAATTATTGTTTTTTCAAAATTTCCATGGTAATTTAAATTGCACAGAAAAGAGTCAACCCATGTAGCCAGACATTGCCGATGACTCCCATGCTCAAAGACCATAAGGCACCAAGTAAAGCCAAAATAGGCAGGCTTTATCTCAAGTTAACTCAGTCAAAAACAAATTAAAATTACCACAAATAGGGATAAATTATTAACTCTGGGCCAGAAAACTAGGGAGTCATGATCCCCAACTTTCGAAAGCCAAGCATTAGGTCCTTTCAATACTCTATGTACAAACCTATTGTTTATTTCAATTTTTTTGAATACTCATATTAAAACTAAAATGATTACCAAACTTATGATATTTATTTGGGGGACCCCATGAACTCAAACTAATACCCCATTATCCAAATGATGTGCATTGTAATCATTTGTTTATTTGGATAAAAATATAAATGATGAAATATCACATTGGACAACCACACTTTCCAAAATCTATGCTCAAGAAATTATACAAGGATTAAAATCAGAATTGAGGAATGATAAATTATTTGATATTCAATTTCTATGTTTTCAATGTGTATTATCATGTTCCAAGTTAAAGGACATTTTATTTCCATTTAAGCACTTTTTTTCAAATCAATTTTTTTCACACCTACGAAAAAAATTTATTTCATCTCCCCCAACGTAAATTAACACTGTCCCTAGTGTTTGAAAAAAAAAATTTAGGATTAGAGGTAGAGAAGGCAAGTTCAAAAGAGAAGTTGAAATATAAGGATCATGGAATTATGTCACCTACTGGATGAATTTGAAGTTATTATTTCTCTAATTTAGTCCTTTGATATCCATGTCACATGTAGAGTTCACTAGTGGAAAAAGGAAAGAAAAACAAAAAAACAAAATAATAGATATATATGATGTAAAATATAAGTATATATAAATGAAAAATTATAGAATAAATAAGCACAATAAGGTGTAGGTTAGTGGTAAGGGTTCACCCCTCTCTCCCTTCGGTCCCAGGTTCGATTCCCCGCCGCATCACCGGTATTGACGAGGTTCAACCCACAACCTATGACGTGCCCTTTTTTATTATTATATTTTTATTTATTTTTTGTATTTTTATTTTAACCTACGAACACATAAAATGAAAACAAAATAAACTGATGATACATTTTATTCTTTTTAAATTTCTGGATAAGGTATTACTCAAGGATCACACCACGAGACACAGATGAATATAGCACTCCTCTTTTATACCCATCCATACTCATTTGTGAGTCTTGAGTTTCTGTACCTTCAACCTGAATTTCCTACTTTAGTTTTCATTAATATGATATAGGCATTTTTTGAACCACATGAGAATCACAATGGGAAAATAGCCTCCCATTTCCCATACATTAATCCTCCTATTGAAATACCATTTGAGCCTATGAAAACCATTTCTTTCATTGCCACATTACAAGACCAATACCTTATCCTACCCAATATCAACATGTATTTCCATTGAATATTTTTTTTTTTGAAAATTATGTGTGGTTGGGAATTGATTTCATTTTCGGTACCCTTTTCACCATATTATCTTATGATTGAGGGAAATCATCTATTTCAATGTGGGGGTGAGGTTTTCATTCAGTGTTTTTTAGGGAATGTAATGTACATTAATTTATGTAATTTTGTAAATGTTATTGACAAGTGTTCAAAAAATCAAAAAAAATCAAAAAAAAGAACAATAAAGATTTATTGTGTCTTTTGTAGGTCAAAAATAACTCTTCCTAAACCTTTGATCATGTTATAACAATTACGATTATTGTCTTAATGAGTTCAAACATGGGTTGGGATATGACTATGAGATCATTTTCAAGTTCAACTTCTAAAAAATTCAAAAAAAAAAGGAAAAAAAGAAGAAAAGAAAAATAAGAAAACTTATGTCATTGGGAGAAGTTTTGTGTTTTGTAAATATTTCATCTTATCATCCCATTCAAATTTTCTTCCTCTCTTCTGTCTTTATCAACACAATAATTCCCCTTTAAATATGTGTTTCCATTTCCTTCCATGTCTCATTTTTAAAAAAAAAAATAGGCATTGTTTTTTTTTCATGTTAGAATTTTTCCCCCTTTTCCTATCTTTTAGATATCATCTTCCAATGGTATTATAGCCATAGAAAAACCCCTAAAAATACCTCTTGATTATTGAGAACATAGTGATAGGGAGTATAAGTAGAGAGCTCTTACAAACTCTATGATTTTATCTTTTGGTTGGTAAATGAGATGAGCTACATAAATTAATTTTATCATCTTGAGAGGAGTAATTTTTTGTGCCACAATTTTCCATTTCTAAATTTGAGCATGAAAAAAATGAATTCTTTTTGGAAAAATGTTTCTGTAATAATAGGTGGTGGAATTCAAAATGGATGAGTGAAATTTTCTAAACCTCCCCTAATTGGGGGAAATTTTTTTAATATTTGTTAGTTAGTGAAAATGATTTTGTCATGTTTTTATATATGTTTCACATGAGGACATGAACAAGACTAGGTGTGGGGGATTTAATGTTATTAATATTTTTAGGACTTATTATATACTACCTATACTTATTTTATATTAATTTTTGTGAAATATTAATGTTTTAATACTAAGTATAATTTTTGAGCATTTTTAGAAGTATTCTAATTGAGTCAGTTTACTATTTTATTTATAGATATCACCATAATGATCTAAATTGTGTGGTTATTGTTTTTTAGGATTTCTAGTTCAATATAAAACATTTCATTAGAAGGGATCATTGGCCAATTCTTCCATTTGAAGGCTCATATGGACCACACAAGAGGGCATACTGAATCTGTGAAGAAACTGAACCATCCATGAAGATTGAATTACTGGAATCCATCTAGAATTTATAATTCATTCATTCTACTCCAAGGTTTGTGGGACAATGTAAGGTGTCTTGGATAAAAATTTTGAGGCCCAAATATAAATTCATGTGGCCCAACTGATTCATTTAAAATCATCCCACCATTCTGGCCAGGAATTAAAATCAGTACAGTATTCATGACATGTCTCCTGATATATTCATCAAAGAAAGATGATATTTTTCAGTGTAAAATAGTAGATATAGGCGGCCGATATTTTTTAATAAATCATTCGGATTTGAAAGCATCTTACTATTCCAAAATCCATTCACATTTTAGCCATTGAAAAAGTAAGGATTTAAATGGAAAGTTTAACTTTGTTTAATCAACCCGCCATAACTTTGGATCCTTAGGTGCAAATGACTAAAACTTTTGGGAGAAGTCCGAAAACATTATTATATACAACTTTTAAGAAAGAGATATCTCTAGATTCGGCTATCCAAATGTCCAAATCATCGATCCAAGTGGAGGGAAAAATTTGGAATGCCAACAATCCACTTTATTGGGCTATAAATACATTCCCCTTATGCACTAGGTATAGACCTGGCCATCTAGACCTCAACATTTAGAGGTGTAAATGATGTTTATAAATACTCAAAAGAATAGGTTTACCCTGTACACTGTGTTTGGTTTCATGATTTTGAGATTGATAGGCTTGTACTTTTACTTTATTGATCATTGAAATTTTCATAATCCTCAATCCTAAGTTCCTCTAGTTCAATGAGAACAAATTTCCTTTTTGTATCGGACAATGAGAGTTCATAATTCATTTTATTAATTGCCCAAAAATCCTTATGTTCAAGCTCCATAAGAAAATGGCATGATTTACCATAAACCAACCTATATGGGGACATTCCAAAAATGGTTTTATATTCGGTTCGATAGGCCCAAAGAGCATCTAAGAGTTTGATCAACCAATCTTTCCTATATGGAATAATAGTTTTCTCAAGAATATGTTTGATTTCTTGATTGTCTAACACAACTTGAAAATTGGTCTATCGGTTTTAAAAAGTGGAAACTTTGTGATAAATTCCATAATTTTCTATGAGTGATGAGAATGGACGACTGCAAAAATGAGTTCCACGATCACTAATGATAGCCCTATGAATACCAAATCTATAGAAGATGTTTTCGTTTAGGAATATAATAATAGTTTTATAATCATTGGATTTTTTGGGAATGTCCTAAAACCTTTTTGAGACATAATCAACATATAAGAGATTGTAAATATATCCCCAAGAGTTTGGGAAGGGACCCATGAAATCAATTCCCCAACAGTCAAAGATTTGAAACACTAATATGGGAGAGAGTGACATTTGATCCCTCTTTGTGACGGACCCAACTTGTTGACACCTAGGACAACTTTGACAAAATTTGTAGGAGTCCCTTGAAAGGGTGGTCCATAAGAGACCACACTGAAGAATATAATAGATGTTCTATTAGAGGAAAAGTGACCTCCACATGCCTCACTATGACAGAATTTAAGGATGGACTATTGTTTAGATTCTAGGAAACACCTCTTAATGACTTTTTCATGGATGAACTTATATAGGTATGGATCATTAAACACATTGTTCCTACATCATAAAGGATCTTCCTTCAAGCTTGAGTCCCTACAAATTTTGGAATTACTCCCGTAACTAAGAAGTTGGCTATGTTAGGATACCAAGGGCAGTCACTCATAGAGTATAGGTGTTAATCAAGAAATGAATTAGACACATAAATATGATTTGAGTTGTCTTTTAATTCCATCCTAGAGAGATGATTAGTTAAAAAAAATCACCCTTTTTATCCTTGATTGTGAGGTCAAATTCTTATAAGCGAATAACCAACCTAATCTATCTATCCTGGGCATCTTGTTTTTTGGAGGAGGTATTTTAGTGATGAATGGTCCATGAACACAATGATGGGGGATCCTAATAGGTAGGACCTAAAATTTTCTAAGGAAAACAAAATAGTATGCAACTCCTTTTCAGTTGTGATGTAGTTGATTTGGGAATCATTTAAGGATTTTCTTGCATAAGAAATGACATAAGGATTTTTATCACAACGTTTTCCTAACACAACACCAATAGAAAAGTCACTGGAATCACATATCTGTTCGAAAGGAAGGTTCTAATTTAGAAATTTCATGATGCGAGGATAGGTGAGAGAGGATTTGAGGGTTGATAATGAACCCTCACTGCTTTCTTTCCAAAAACATTGAGCATCCTTTACTAGAAGAGGACAAAGGGGACTAGATATTGAACTAAATTCCTTGATGAATTTTCTATAGAAACAAGCATGTCCTATGAAAGACCTCACATCCTTGACAGTTTTGGGTGATGGAAGGTGATGAATGATGGCAACCTTGGCTTTTTCAACTTCAATCCCCCTACTTGAGACTAGATAGCCTAGAAATAGTCCCTCTTTAACCATGAAATGACATTTTTCCCTGTTTCGAACCAAATTTGTTTCTTCACATCATGATAAAACTCTCTCTGCATTCCACAGACATCCCTAAAATGTATCCCCAAACACATAATAGTCAACCATGAACACCTATAGAAAATCCCCTACCATGTCGGAGAAGATTCCCATCATGCACCAAAGGATGGTTCCATGGGCATTGCATAAACTGAAGGGCATGTGTATAAAGGAAAAGGTTCGAAATGGACTGTAGAATGTAGTATTCCCTTGATCCTTTAGAGATATATCAATCTTATTGTAACCTGAGTACCCATCTAAGAAACAGTAGAAGGCATGACTTGACACTCCCTTAAGGACATGGTCAATGAATTATAGGGGAAACGGTCCTTCTTGGTAAATGAGTTTAGCTTCCTATAGTCGATGTTGACTCTCCATCCACTACACACCTTTATTGGAAGAATCTCTCCATCCTCATTGGCTATCACTATGATCCCTCCCTTCTTGGGAACCACTTGGATTGGGCTCACCCACTCACTCTCAGATATGGGTTAGATGATACCAGCTTTTAACAATTTCAGAAGTTCATTCCTTCCTACCTACATGAGATTAATATTGAGTCTCCATTGAGGTTGATGGCATGGCTTTGAATCAGATTTCAGAACATTCCTATGCAGCCCAATAAGTGGGATAATCCCAGGAATATTAGAAAAGGTCCAACCAATGGCTTTTCTATGTTTCCTAAGGACATGTAGAAGTATCCTCTCATTATTGGCTTCAAGAGAAGGATAAATGGTAATAGTATATGTTTGATTGTCCCCTAAAAATTCATACTTGAATGCATAAGGAATTTCCTTCAATTCAAGATCAGGTTGGTTCAGAATTTCAGTAAAAGATTGGGACATTGGATAATATTGATATTGTTTCCTATAATTTTAGATAAAATAGAATCCCCATGTGTAGAAGTTTTAGCAACAATATTTGTTTTATCAGATATAGGGAAGGAAGTTTGATTGGTCTCCATGAAAGTGGTTTCCTGAAAGGTTTCACTTATTATTGGACCTAAGACTTCATCATAGGAGAAATTTGAAAATGATTCAAGCCAAGGAGATAAACTTCCTTCATGTGAACAAAGGAAATCAATCTCATCCTAGCATTAACATCCATCAAATATTCCTTGATGTTCTATGGATTCATTATCAATCCTTCCAATCATTTTTACTTCTTGAATGTCCTCATCATCAAATATTTTTGAGCTTTCATTATAGATGATCATGTCTTGAATCATGTTTCCAAAGGTGATGGCCATGTTCCCATTTCAGACTCCGATAATATAGTTGATTGTCCAAAGGAAACGACGACCAAGGATGATTAGGGTTTGTTCCTTAATTCCTATGTTTGGATGGTTTTCAAGGACAATGAAGTCAACGGGGTAGATAAAGATTTCAACATTTATCATAAAATCCATTAAAATTCCATTTTGGAACCCTAAGGCTTGGATCAACAACTTTAAGTGTGGTAGATGTGGGTTAGAGTTCTTCTAGGCCTAACTGGCAGTACACAACATATGGGATGAGATTGAAACTTGTACCTGGTTTATACAAGGCCTTGATAACTTTTATCTCTCAAAGTTTAACATTTATGTAAGGGAAACCCATGTATTTAAACATAGGAGGAATGGTCCCTTGAATGGTGGTACTGACATTAGCTGTAAAAAGCACTTGGTTTTTATGTGAAAATTTTCTTTTAAAAGAGAACAAGTCCTTAGGGTACTTTAATTAGTTAGGTATGGTTTGGATTTCATCGAGAATGGGAATTTTCAACTTGACTTGTGAGAATATTTCCCTCAATGTTTCACTCAATTCATTCTTGGTTTTCCCCGTCATGCGTTGTGGAAATGGTGCAGGTTGTTGGGTTGTTTGTTGAAGAGTTTTTTATTTCACATTGTTATCTGTTTCCTCAGTTTGATCTTGTGGTTCATTTGAATTTTCATTAGAGTTTGATGCTTGACATGGTTTCTGACTTATTTGTTCAGTTTTTTCAATTGATTTCCTAGTATATAAAATAGTCACAACCTTTAGTTGTTCATGAGTTGTTTGAATACAACATGACTCTCCCCTTGAAATTTTGGATCGTACCGCCTAAGTAGGCATGGGATCCTTTCCAATTTTTATGATTTGAATTTATTTTTTAAGGGAAGAGACTTCCGAGTTCATCTTTTCCATTTGTTTTCACAGTTGTTCTAGTAGGCTTTGTGGAACAGTTTGGTTTGGTGATTGAAAAGATTGGTTTATCCCAGGGGGATATATTGGAGGTGGTATGGTTTGTTGAAAATGGTCTGGCGGCTATTGGTCTTTGATAGGTTTGGTTTGGAAATAGTTATTGGTTTGGTAGTTCTGATGGGGTTAAGGATTCTTCCCATGTAGTTAGCTAGGTGCTGGTTATCATTCCAGTGGAATCCTGGGTGGTCATTATACCTTGGGTTGAAGTTGTTTTTGTATTGAGGCTTTTGAAGGTTCCGAGCATTTACTACCACGGGGGGGGGGGGGGGGGGGGGGGGGGTCCTCCAAAAAGAACATCCTTCATGGATGGAATAGTTGCAAAATTTTCTATCTTATGGTCACATTTGTCACAAATTGTGAAAACAGGGTCTACATTTTGGAGTTCGCGGACTTTCCTAAGGTCTATCTCTTCAACCTTCCTAAAGAGTGCTGTGATTTTAGCCATAAGGATTTCCTCTTCTCAATATGTATGAATTCTAGTAGTTCTTTTTGTATTTTCAGAATTAGGTGATGTTCCCCATGTTTGGTTTTGTTCGAGAAGGATTTCTAGATACTTGTAAGCATCATTTGGGGCTTTGTTTTTAAAGTTTCAATAACACATCATGTCAATTAATTTTTTGTTCCGTGGACCCAAACTGTCATAAACAATTCTCACTTGTTAAGGAATATAAAAACCATGGTGTGGAAATATGTTTACAGTGTCCGTGAACCTCTCCTGTTTTCATAGAATGACTCTCCCTCTTTTTCAAAAAAAAATTTGGATGATCTTTTTAAGTGCAATTGTTTTGTGGTGGGGAAAGTATTTTTTGTCTAATTCCATTTGTAATTGGTCCCAAGAGTTTATGGATGATGGTCTCAAATTTTTTAGCCAATATTTAGCTTGATCCTTTAATGAAAAAGGAAATATCCTCATATTAGCATATTCTTGTTGATGTGGGGGACACAAGGTTTCAACAATGTCATTGAACTCTTTAATGTGAAGGTAGGTCATCTCGGACTCCATTCCACAGAATGTGGGAAGATGGTTTAGGACATGGGGTTTAATAATGTAGTTGCAATATCCTAGATAGTTGTGTCTAATTCATGAGGGGGCATTGGTCTAGGATGGTGTGAGGTAGTCATTCATGGTTTGATCGATTTCATTCCCCATATTTGGGGCTGCCTCATTTGGATTTCCATTTTGGTTACCACCTGAGTTTATAAGTTGGTTTCATTAAAGACCTTCCATATAAATATTCTCAATTTTTGACACTAGAGTATAAAGAATATTATAATCTAATGGAAATATTTCTCTTGGTGTACTTGACTCCCCAACCCCATGACTATCTACCCTAACTAGACGGTTTGATTGATCACGAGTGTAGGCAGACATGCACAAAAAAAATGATAAACAGAAAAGATAAGGTGATTTGGATAAAAATTGAAGAAATGGGGGATAATAGAATGTGTGTTGAGATGAATTACTTGGGTCCCCAGAAACGGCGCCAAAATTTGATTCACGCTCAAATTTACCCAAGAGATGATGGTAGAATGATCTTTGTAGTTTATCCTGGGTTATAGAATCCTCAGAGACCTAAAAAGTAACATTCATACACGTACATTCTATGGGCTGTTTTTGGATATGAAGTGGCCAAATTAGGTTTATTTTAGACGGGTTTAAGGTATCACTAACTGATTGAAGTTAATTCAAATTAATATAATGAGTTGATCCTACGTTATCACTTGGGGTAGATTGGATGAATTCCTTTTTTAATTATTTCAATTTCTTATATATGAGATGGGTTCATTTAATAAATTCAAAAAAAAATCATCAATTACTGGTTTAATACCTCCCCCCTTTAATACTAATAACCTATGCACTTGAAATACAAATTTTTTGAACACTTCAAGTTAAAGGTTCGTATTATCACTTGAAGTGTGTGGCCTTAAATTCAACAAGGATGAAAGAGTTTAAAGATATTCAAACAAAATTCTCAATTAAAAGAAGTGATTAGAAATTATTGGAGTGAGAAATAACATCCAAACCATCCCATTTCAACTCCATTGGATAAACCCATAAAATAGTTTTCCCTTCATTGATTCTATGGTTTCAATGGAAGTGGAAAGTAGACTCATGAGGGAGGAATTAGAGAAGTAAAAAAACGCCAAAAAAGGAATCACTCCACCATTTTGTGAAGAATATAACAAGGTATGGTGTGAATAAATTCACAAAATAAGGAAACGATATAAATGTGATAATAAGTAAAACAGAAGAAGAGGAAAGGAATAAATTTTATTAATAACTAAAGTTATTCGAAAAATGTACATGAGAAAGAGGAACATTACAAAGCTAAATCAACATAATAACATTACAATGAAAACAATGCTCCAAGGATCCTCAACTTCTCTACCACCACTACCTTAAATAGGAAAATTTTAAGCCTTGGGTAGAACCTACAATAGTGTAAGTCACCTCAATTAATGGTGGTGGGCCTAGGTGGTTGGAAAGTTAAGAGTGAGTAGACTTTTCCACCATTGACCCGTGGTGGCAACCAGCTTCCTTTCACCGAATAGAGAAGCAAATAAGACCTTATAGATGTCCGAATTGGAGAGGTAAATAGAAGAACAATATGAATCTCTCGATTTCCTCTATATCTCTCGAAAATTACAGCCCAATAGAATATGTGGTTTTCGAGATATGATTAAATTGGTGGGATGCTTTTATGGGCCCCAAAATCTGGCCCATAATTTTAACTTCAAATTGGTCCGCCTTAATAACCACCATTAAAGATGAATTAGCATTGGATCCTGAAGAATGATTTGTTCAAATATATTTCTTCTATAATCCATCAAAATATGGTCTTTATTGGGCTATTATGTTGGGCCCCACATTCTCATCGGTGGGATGGTGTCCAATGTGCATTCTCCAAAATTGTTTATATGAAATCCCATTTTGGTGGTCTTACAATGTGGATATACAACACCCCACAAGTATGAATTGTTCCCAATAAAATTGTATAACTTCAAATTAAATATGAAAATAAAATCAAGACTATTGGGTACTTTAAATGATGTTAAAAAATGTACCACATAATAGTGCAGTTTAAAACGGAATTACAATCATAATGTAAAATGATGATCAAAGTGTAAAATGCACTAAAATGGTGTTTATGAATAATAAAGAGCATGAATATTATATATATTAAGAATTAATATTATCCTCCTTTAGTGGATAATCATAGCATTGGGAATAAATGTTCTTTTTTCACCCTTCATTAGTACCGACTCTTCTCGTATTCCCATTTCGACCTTGTCCAACTTAGCCTTAATTCCATCATTTATTTTATCGGGTGATTTTAGAGACATTACCATGAAACTATCACATACATTTTATCAATATTCATAACATCAAGAAAATATTTAATTTATAAACAATTCAATTATGGTAATTCAAAAAAACTAATTTCTTTTTCCAACCTATTTTCATGAGGTTTTTTTAAAATGGTTTACCCAAAGTAGTCTCCACATATTTAAATTTCTCAAACAGTAGATCACCTATTAGAGGAGATGGTTGTGTATTATCTTATGAACTTTAATCTAATGATTTATTCTTTGATATATACTTATTTCATCAGGTTATAAATCTATGATGTTCAAGAAACACTGTTTTGGATGAATGTTTCAACCTAATTGATAGTGTACCTTGTACCAAGATGGGACAGCCAAGAGTTACATTAATACTACATCTTGATAAATTTACATAAGATGGAAGGTCATTTATTTTCCAATACAACATGTACCTCAATGAGAAATCTTCATTTCCATATGTATCATACATCATAACACCTGAATCCCACAATAATTTCAAATCCTCTATCAATGGAGCAAAATAAACATCAATATCATTACCCAATTGTTTTGGACCTGATATAAGCATAGATAACATGATGTGTTTTTTTTTAATGCACAGCCCCGGTGGAAAGTTATAATTTACTAACACAACCAGAAATGTATAGTGAGTGCTACTTTTAAAACCCAGCGTATTCACCCCATCTTTAGATAACGCAAGATGAGGGTTTCTCAGCTACTTTCCAAATTCTGGATACCCATGATCAATTCCCTTCCACAATGAAGATTTTTTCATGTGGAATAGTTTTACATCCTAATTTCTTATTTCTGCATGCCACATCAATTTCTCTGCAGTCTCCACACTTTAATATAGGATCCTAACCCTTGTAATGATTGGAAAGTACCATGAAATATTTGTAGGCTGGATTCATCATTCTTGTATCAAGAATCACCACATTTTTGGGAATTCAATATGTTATTTGTGGTCTATGAGAAATAGTATATAGACATTCAAACTAGAACATATTCTTTCAGAGATCATGCTTATCGAGCATAGCATTCATTTGGGATTGTATGTTTCGCTCGGGAGCTCATTATCTTTTGGAAGCAAGTTAATAAAGTGATCAATTAATTTTGTAAAACCTACGTCACTCCATCGGTTGGTTTCTTTAAAATTATACAGCTTTAGTATGACATTAAATGCTGTATTTTTAGTGCAACCATAATACAATGGTATCTTTACACAACCCTTTAACTGCTCAAACAGTTTTCGGTAATCATGATGTTCATCTTCATCAACCCTTATCATTTCCATAATATGATCTTCATCATCATGCACATCTATAATCACGTTCTCGATATGGTCTTCTTCATTGTCCATGCTTTTAATCATATCAAACGATCCATAAAAGGTATAGTTATCCCAATAACTATGTACATTCTTTTTATCCCCATGTTTATTCAAAATATTATATCATTTATCTATTTCATGATAGATCAATTGTCCATCCAAATCCTATGGAGTATTTTGTCTTGAATAACAATAACATAAACACAAGAAAAGGAATTGAGAAGGATCGTATGCCTGATCATTTGCAAACATCATGAACTCTTTCACACCATCTTCATACTCTTTTGTCAGACAATTCGGATCCATCAATTATTTATTCATATTTATCTTATTTGATTAGGTGATATTAATATTTTATAAAATAAATACACAAGACATTGATAAAAAAATTATCCAAAGCAAAAAAAGTTATATAATTTAAATCTCCTTAGAAAAAAATTTATAAAATCATAGTAGAAATCTCAATAAAACAAAACCATTTACACAAGTTCCTTTTTAAAATAACAAACCATTTTTAAAATAAGACCATTACTTCTAAATTTCCTTTCTCAAAACCTCAATTATGTTATTAAACAATTTTAACACCAATTTAACCCAAAAATGTGGTGTTGGACACATATAATTTTTTAAGAAACATTTCAAAATACATGAATTATTTTAAAAGTGAAACCCTAACAAAATCACTAGATGTCATTGTCACATCCCTATATCTAGTAAATGCAAATCATTGATGGTATCATGTCATATATGTCTCATGAAACCCTATATATTTCTCTAATCACTATTTTATAGTGTTCCTGACATTAACCTTATGGAATTTCCAACCCTTTAATGGTGGATGAACTCATTTCTCAGTGTTCTGAACCCCCTATCTACTAAAAACCATATTCACATTTAAATTTACGAATAGATATTAACACCATCACAGTCACCCATAAACATTTCAACTTTCTAACGTATTCACATGTATTAATATGAGTTGAGCTTAATGCAATCACACTCACCCTTTACGAACCTATAGACTAATCAATATATTCACGTAATATTTATATATAATGATATATACTCTTTTACACAATTCATTTTTTTGGAATTATAGGTATTACTCATCTCATAATACATAAATTTTTTTTCCACTTGAAAATATAAAATTTCATTATCTCATAAAGATACCATATGAGATATATCTTCATCTTCTGTGAGAAACCACCCATTGGGGAGTATAACCCTCATTGACCTAACTTTCCAAATTAGAAACATCTATCATCTTCTTTTCATCAGAAATAATATATTCACTCATATCAATAAATGTCAAAAAATCTATTCACACATGTTTCTTAGTTAGATTAGAATCCACTAATAAGGCCCTTATATTTACTTCCTCAAAATATGTCAGTCCGTATTTAAATAATACCCCTCTAAGGCTTGAGAAAGGAACTATTTTTAATAAAGTAGGATTTAATGTGTTATTACTGACTAGCTCATGGGAAGATAATACTAGGTTCTACAAATAATTTGTAAACTCCTTTATCGTCCACTCACCCTAACAAAGGACCGTGATCTCAATGGCCTTATCCACTTTAAGTACATTGGGATAGTGTCATTGATTAAATGTTGTTGTGAAAAATTCCAAAAACAACGACTCATGCTATAGAAAATGAACCATAGACTCCCACCACACTCCTTTAGGTTCTTCAAATAAATAATTAAATACATTTAATCTTTAATCCACAGGTGTTTCCATTGAATTTATATCTCCCTCAATTCTCTACATCCACTCCATTTTTTTAGGAGGACCTAAATCATTATGGAAATAAGGTGGTCAATGATTCAAAAAGTCATGGATGGGGTCTATGTTCATGGAATACTATGGATCAACCACATTATCTTGAGTCTGGGGGGAGTAAAAAAATAGGGAAACCACTTATGTGAAATGAGATAAATTTCCCTAAAAATTGTCTCATTGAATGAACCATCCACTCTTCTTTGAAGACTCTATGGGAGGTACACTCTAAATAATATGAAACATAAAATTGAAAAATTGACATTTTAAAAACTAAACCATACAATCTCACTATAAACCAAATACAATCCAATAAACAAATCAACCAAGAAAAACACATATAGAAACCCTTTTTCAATAACTTACACATTTTTAAAATAATCCAAAACATTAAAACGTAACATTGTGTTTTGAAAATATTATACTCTTCATGAAAACATGGTTCCCACATAAATTCCATATTATCCCTTTTTTAAAAAATACTCTATATTATCATCTTAAAACCATTTGATTTTGGAGTGAAAATTTCATGTTAATAAAATTTTATAAACAACCCACAATACATATCTTTTGGAAGAGAAACATTCATGAAAATCCTCTTTCATATAAAAAAATTTTCAAAAAAATCATTCTTTCTTACACAAAAACGATTTTATAAAACAAATGTTTACCATCAAAACGTGAGTTCAAATGATAAAATAATAAAATCAATAAAAATCACACCCAAAAGCATCAATTCTATAATAAAACTTCCTTTATTAACCCCATACAAATGAAAACTACTATTGAGATCAATTTAGAAATCAAGGGAGGTAAAAAAACATGATTGGAGTAGAATATAGTTGGAAATAGTTTATCTTCTCGTGATGGAAAACTATGTTCCAATTGTGCATTATCATCTGAGATGTTTTATAGATCCAAATGTTTTTCCCCACATGGTTTTCTAAATCTATAGAGCTAACCATATATCTCTTTTTTTCACCAATTCCATCCCAAATATCATTGAGATCCCATAATTCATTTATATAATCATTGGGGATCAGTGCATCATCATCTCAAATAAAAATACATAAAAAGTAATCATAAAAATAATTAAAAATCAAGACACAAATCCCAAATACCCTTGGAAAATCTAGTTTTGTCATGCAAGGGGTGACTAGGAACCTACATAGGATTTTTACCTCTTCAGTTTCGACTTCCCTATTTCTCCTTTATAATATGACACACCCTAAATAGTAAGATGGTGCTATGATACCATTTTATTATGAACCAACCCATGCAACCCCCTAAATTGAGAACATGATCTAATCCATGGAATGACCCATGGTCCATTCCTGATCACCTGGCTAGAAACTAGTTCAAGGGTATAAAAACATAACCATTGGGAATTATTTCAACCTCGGAATCTAAATAACGCCAACAAGGATTCCACCTAAAATTATGACATGACCCATCCATATACCAAATGTTCATGAACATAAGGAAATAGTTCAAATAAAAAAGAAACTTCCAACTAGTGTAAACACATCAAGGATAAAAAACTAATTCTAAAATAACAGCAACATACCATTTGAATATAAATCAGTAACCAATTCCACATATAAAATAACAATTAAAATAGAAATCAAGGACAATAAGTCTAATACATAACATCGCAAAATAACATCCAAATCTAATAAACTACTATTATAAGGATTGTACAATTAACATAGGTCTTACTAAATTGTTGTAGTGGAGGAGAGCCACTAGTGGAGGAGTCAGTGGCTAAGCTCAGTTTACAGTGGAAGACAGTCATGTGACCAATCTCAGTTCATGGTGGTGGAGGAGTCGGCGACCAAAGAGGAGGAGGAGGTAAGAGAGAAGGGAGGGGAGGAGGGGGAAGAGGAGGCAGCGACAGCAGCAGAGAAAATAGAGACAACAGCGATAGTAGCCGAGTAGGATGAGTGGGGATGAGAAGAGGGATGAGAGGACGCAGTGGTGGAAGTGGTAGCAGTGGCAGTAGTCGCAGCAGCAGAGACAACAACAACCATGGGGCGGCAGGGATCAGATTCTGCGAGAACTTGAGGGTCTAAGGAAGGAGGATAAAGTTAGGGTTAATTTATAAAACTCTGTGACACTTTTATGAGCGATTGATAAAAAGCGCTGAATTTTTTTTTGTTTTATCAGCACTAAAATTGAAATCACTGATAAAACATTCCATTAGACATGATTTTTTTGTGCTGATAAAGGGTCTTATTTTTTTGTGATAAAAAAGTGATGATAAAGGTGTGTTTTATTAGTGCTGCAACTGAATGCACTGATCAAACATGCCTTTACCAGTGCTTTTTTTATCACTGATAAATCATACCATTTATTCATAATTATAAATATATAACCAATATATTTATTACATTTATATTTTTATAAATATGTATAATTTAATATATATTAATATAAATTGATATATTATTTTTATTTTTAATTTCATAAGTATTTATAAATATATATATATATATGTATATGTCTGTGTATATTTTTCATTAAAGGTATATATTTATAAATTAATACATTCCAAAGGTGTTCATAAATATATTTTTATTATTATAAAAAATATTTTCTAAATTTATAATTATTTAAACATATTTATATATAGGTATTTATATATAGTTATAATTATTTATAAGATATTTAAAAAGTAAATTAATATGTATAGATAAATACTAGTATTTTTTTATATAATTAATACATTAATTGTTTATTTAAATATATTTATCGTGATTTTAAGTATTATGAGAAGGTAAATCTTCGTATATATAGAAAATAAAAGAATACACAATGTTTACGTAGTATTATATTATATATGGCCAACATCACAGTAAACAATGAACATATATTCATGAGAAGAACAAACACGCATCAATTAACACATTCATTTAGAAACATAAATTTATTTAAATATATATATATATAATAAGTATTTGTATATAAATATACATTAAAAATTATTTATATATAATATTATAAATATATAGTATAATAAATATATAATAAAGATAAAACATAAACTATTAAAAATAATAAACCTAAATAAATAACAAACATAAAAAACATAATTGATAGGCGTTTTTTATATAATATACATATACAAACATGATTTTTCAAATATAATTAAAATATTTTTATATAAATTAATAATATTTTATTTTAAAAAAATATGTCATCCCTATTATTAACACAGATACATTTTTCATTTTATCAGCGTTTTTTGTTTGCAATGATAAAGGGGGACTTTATCAATGCTAATATTAGGGATGATAAAGGGTATATTTATCCGGGCTTTTTGATTAGCATTGATAAAAACAATGTGTTTCCCTAGCCCACATCTGTGGTATTGGCATGAAAAATTATTCAAGGTGGTTGTTTATTATATTTTAAAAATATATATCATAATGAAATATATGTATTTTTGATTTATTAGTATTTCATTCGATAAAATATTTACTTGTGGATTGTATTTATTGTAATTTAATTTAAAAAATTCATTTCCAATAGTGACCACCATTTCATGGTAACTCAATGTTGTGACAAAAGTTTATTGAATATGTGTGGTTGTGTTATATTGTTTTGTATATATTAGGGGTGATATATGGTCATTGAAAGAGGGAGTTCTGATTTTTTATACAATAGACTCATTGGATATTACATTAGTTATTCAAGGAAGATATACAGAAAACATGAAAAAAAATGATTTCTAAATAAATGGAGGATCCAAACAGGTAAATCATTTCACTTTAGACTTTGTATTATCATATATTAATAATAATAACAGTAATAATAATATTTTTATTATCTTTATTTATAATATTATATGCAAATTTAAATATATGTGTATACATGTGTGACAATATCTGTAATATAAGAATTTGTTCCATACATTAACATTAGAACTATAGTAGGTATTTTAAAAACATTTCACAATAATTGGTATTAAAAAAATGGAGTATTGTATTAGTATAACTCAGAGTATGGGATTTTGGGTAAAAAATCGAGCCTATATGCTATGCAAGTTTTTTTTCATGCTACGGGCGTTTGTGACATCAAATTTTAATGTGTTTTCTCAATCCTGGAACAATCCATTGGGGCTGAGGTATGATACAGGCTTCATTAACAATTGTGTGTTTATTTATGTTTTCTTTATAACCTCATTGCCTAATATAAATTATTAATATCGTTATAAAAATAATGATGATGTTATTATTATTATTATTAGGAATTTTAAATACATAAAAACATAATATAAATGATTATATTTGAGGATAAATTATAGTATTTCACCCCAGTTTCAACAATTTATAAATTAATAATCGATTCCATGTGCGTTTAAAAATATATCACACTAGAGTAAATTTATAGACTAATGAAGATTATTTAATTGGAATTTTAGATGTTTTAAATGATTAGATATTCCATTTGATTCCGACATAGATTGATATTTTTAAAAGTTCTATCTGAATCATTTTCATGACTATCTTCAAATAGTTACATGTTTTGGGATGTTCATAATTCTAATGATATGGAAATTGAAAAAAGCAAATTTGGATGTGAGTGTGTGTCTAGGAATCTGATGACTTTTTTGATAGCCACAATAACTAAAGTGACCTTGAGGAGACCCTAAATCATGATTATAAATACATTGAATTACATTGATAATTAATTCACTAAGGTAAAGTGGTTTTATTATAAAAATTATGATGATGAGTCACTATGACAATTTAGTAAGGATTACAGTCTAAAGTTGGATTATTTAAAAATTGATATTTTTAATACAATTTGAGATAAATATTATTGATGTGACACATTATTTATCCCTATGATGATAATTTACATCTCCTTTTATATTATTTGAGAATAACATGTTTATAGATTTGATGTAAAATATTTAAAAATGAATGATGTTAAAAGTATTTAACTGATGTAAATATTTTTATTAGAAGATATATTATGATGTAATAGTAAATGTTATTATATCAGTTTCATTTATTATTCAGTTTAACATGAGGGTAATATATATGGATTTTTCATCATGAATTTTTAAGGATATTTGAGGGGATTACAATTAATTTTATTTGGTTTTTCAGTTTGTTATCAAAGATATCTTGACATTTCATTGCCCGACTTGTTTTGCTATAAATTGTGAACTTATAGAATTATACCATCAATATGAAATTTTGATGCTTTGATGAACTATTTATGATGACAACATGTATATTTAGTTTTTTAGAAATGTCTTCTTAGGTGGTTGGTAATTTCATGATTACTTTTTTAGTACCTTGACCATGTGGTAGTTGTATTTTGGCATATAATGATGATATTGATAATATTATTATTGTGTTTTTGTTAATGGTTATATGGATTTTAAAATCAAAAATCATGTTATGTACTTGATTATGGTTATATGATCATGTGGGAGTTATTTTTTCTTCATTTATTATTTTTATTTTTTTGATCGGAGTACCATTAATAAGAAACCACCCATCAAGGATTATTTTCTATGTTTCGATCCCGCATTCATATTATAGGTTAGAACAGCTTTATTACTTTTCTAGAGTGAATTTTCTCATCATACTAATTCATGTGGATTAGATGTGTAGTTCATATGTATTGGTTATCTATGGTTTATATTGATCATGGATGTGTATGTAGAATTCCTATATAAGACTATGATTGAAAAGAAATGAGTTGTTAGATATGGGGATACTATCCTATGGTAGTTTTATTTCATGGGCTTTATTATATTTTAACAACATGTATTATATTATATATATGTGTATATAATTATATTTTGAGTGATCTTTTGGTGAGACTGATAATGGAATACCCAAATAAAGTAGACTATTAAAAAAAGATGAATTTTTCATAGGATCTGATGAGCCTTATGTATATGAAAATTTTTGTCCTTGATGTCTTACCTAGATTACCACAATTTTTTATCTGGTGTGGAAAAAATTATGTGTTATTATTTTACTATATTGATGATCATTCATGTGTGATATTTAGTTTGTTATTTTTCTTTAGGGGATATCCTACGGAGTATATGGGTACACACAAACTCAAATTTTTATATAGGAAAATGGGTCATGTTAGTAGAGTTTTATATCATAATTATGTTGATTGTTATAGTGTATAACATGATCTTGGTGTCTGGATGTTATTTTATAAACTGCAATGGAATATTGATCATTTGATTTAATTAAAAAATTATAAATTAGGGTTTTCTCCATAGTTTTACATATCTCTTATTATTGTTATTTTTTAGTGAATCCAATCATTTTAAATTATCTATTATATTTTTTGATCCGGTATTCTTTCTAGTTCATGGTTTAGGTGTTTTCAGTATCACTTGAATTCATTTTTTGTGCAGATGATAATGCCTCCCATTTTTGATATTTATACCATCAATTATAGTCTCCAACTAGTGGTTAATTGTAGGTAGGATTTAGGGGTATATTTGATCTTTATAAAGTTTAAGGTGGATTTCAATCAGAATATGGTTTTCAATTTTTTTTATTTATAGTTCAATAAAGTTTAATGGCATAAATATTGAGATTGAATCCCATATACTTAAACATAAATAAGTACATTTTTTGAGGTAATGATGCATAATATTGTTAATGTAGGATAATTTTATGATGAGGTAAATAAGATAATATTTAAAAGAATACATGAATCATAAAACCCTTATAACATAATTATAATTTCACAAGGTTATATAGAACCTATAATAATTTATCTCAAATTAGAGGCATAGAAATAATTTTATTTCAATGCTACGGATGAATATTAATTATGACATTGAATACTAGTAAAACATGGATAATGGATATTATTTTAAATTTATAAATAATACTCTATGAGATATCTTAAAAAATGAAAATTTAATCAAATATACTACTTTAGTTAATATATTAACTTTTTTATCAACAAGAATATAATAGAGATGATTTATATTGAATTACATTAAATTTTTATTTGTAAAATGTGACTAATGTTATTCTGCATACAATATATGTTTTTAGTAGTGGGAATGTTCATGTGATTGAAAATATATTTTGAAATATATAATGACATATTTAACATGAAAATTTGGATAAAAAATTTAATGTAATTCCCACTCAATGAATTTGTGTCATATCTCACTAAACATTATAAGGATGATAAATATAATACTCAATATGTACCTTAAAAAATTGGTAGTGGGGTGAAAGATTGATATTTTGTGGAGATAGAGAACGCCACACATTCTTAGTATAAACAATTTAAATTATTTTTGAATCAATTTAGGTCAATTACTATTTACATTCTGAACAAATTGTTTCTGAGAAAAAAAGATTACATGACTCTATAAGATATTTGGTATAAAATAAAACTCTTTCTCACCTATTTAATAATTTTTTTCATTCCTTATTTAAGGATGATAATGAATAAATGCTAGAAAGCATTTGATGAGAAAACTGATGAAGGCATATTCATTGGTTATTTATCAAATGGTAGAGGCTAATTTTTATTGATGAAAAGGTCACTAGTAATAATAAGAAACTATGATATTATGTTTTATATATGCAAATATATTATAACAGGATGCATAGGTGTAGTTCATTTTTTATAACCATTAATACATCCCTTCGGTATTTTCACATAACTATAATTATTCCTCACATATGATTCATAATATAAAAATTGAGCTTACAATTAATAACTATAGATCATTTTTATGAACACGACATTTTGGAGGAAAATATGAGGTACATGGATCCATTTTCTAGGGAGTATGATTTATACAAATTCATGTAAAACCATTATGTAACATCCCTGAACCAGGATCCACTAAACCAGTGGACCGATCTGGGTAGTTACATAACCTTAAGCGCTCCTCCCCGTACGCCAAAGGCTACCGACTAGCAGTGGGGGTCTATGTGGTCAAGTGAAGAGACTATACCCCCTTTTTATAAGAGGAAGCCACAACAGAAATAAACCAACAACATAAAACATAATCAGTAAGAAAGGAACATGTACAAAAACCATTTCCAATAATTAATATGCCATGTCGCACTACAAGTTCAAAAGTGAACAAAACCCCAAATAAAGACAATGGCCGAAATCCCCAAAATGGTCCTGAATCCAAGTCCAGATCCTCCACAAAGTGCTGCCCATGTCCACTAACTTTCTAGAAAGGACCCTTGCCCTTCTCCTGACCTACAAACATGAAGTTTGATCAGGTACCCAACGGCGGCTTCAGTAGGGTGTGAGTACAACTCAGTAGGCTACCACTAACGGTGTCTTCTAAATATCAAGTATGACAAGTAGTGCATGAAAAAGAAATATGAATCATAATTACCAAGTAATTATTTCAGCTTCCATTAAACATTTTAGAGCCAAATCCATTTCCACTTCCATTATCATTCATTATGCACCAATTATCATCACTTAACATTTCCTCACATTTCCATGGGTTAATCACATACATTATGTTACATGGGTTTAAGAATGAAAATTACAAGCAAGAGGTTAAACCCATCATTATCCTATCTCACTTGGAATAACCCCCTCATGATAATCAAATTCTCACCTTAAATCCACAGTCCGGGTGGATGCAACCGTTAGGAGAATAGATCCTCAGTCCTCATATTTAACCCATGCATTTAGGGTGGAGTTCATAGCATCAGCCTTTACTCGTCCTATGGGCATAGATTCTCAAGTCATGCCCCACACTACCAAGCCATGTGCACATGCTTATATATAAGTAACCATCAACCCGACATATTATTTCCCTTAGGAAAACACCATTCAAAACAAACCACATGGGAATTCACATTATGTCTTAACCCATTAACACGTCAATATAACCATTCACCCAATTCCCATGTGTTATGCTTATCTCACTAATAATTAAACACTAGACTCATAACCCATCCCATTATGGTCTTTAAATCGGTTTACACATTAACCCATTTAACTCGTTCATTGTTCCCATGAATCAACCATTCAACCCATTCCATATAACCCTCTGTTTATTACCAAGTCTAGGTGGATCACCTAACATCTATTCCAAGTTCAACCAAACATGACAACTTATTCATCATGGTCTCTACCCTTTATTACAACAAGGTCACTTGTTCAATCACATTCCCTAAGTCTGGGAAAATCCGGCACATCCCATGGATGGCCCCAATTAGGTCAAGTCATTCCCAACGCATCCCATGTGGATCGTGAGAGTTTCCATTTACCATTTTAAACACCAATATTACCAAACATTCCAAGGTTATTCAAAACATAACAAAGGGAACGCAAGAACACAACTAAACATGCAAAAATACCCAAATAACCATGGGATATCACTTATATACCACCAACCTCGAAACCGTGGTTGAACGCACACTCAATCGAGTCCTTAGACCTTGATACGACCAGCCTTTGGATCTTCAACCTAGAACTCACCCAAAAGATAGGGTTTTAGAGCTTTAGAATAAGAGGGGGAGAAGATAAAAACCGTAAACAAAAAATAGAATCATGTTTGGGATTAGCCTTACCCAGAGCTTCGATTCGTATCAAACGGCACCAAAAACGCCTTAGAAACAAGGGAGATCGACCTCTTGGAGCTGTTGGGTGATTTGGTTCGTTCCAAGGGAGAAGAAGGAGGAATGGAGAAGAAATCCCAAGTGGGATCTTAAAATCCTGGAGTGGAAAACTTGTAATTTTTACCAACATTAAGAGGCCTCATGGTGTAGCCACACGGGTTGACAAACCGTGCGCAAACAGTGTGAATGTTACTGCCCGGAGGAAGAGGGCTGCATGGTTTACCTGGGAAGGCCGCACGGTTTTCCCTGGCCGTGCGCAGGCCATCCACCCTAGCCGGTCTTGCCCAGTTTTCCTTTCATTCGTGCCCTGATCCCATAAAACACCCCCAAGGCCTCTCATACTTTCAGAAGACATCCCTTGAAATCTGAAACAAGATATTCAACCAAAAAATAACAAAAACATACCTTTCAAAAAACCAGGATCTTACAACCTCCCCACTTTATAACGGATCTTCCTCGAGCTGAATTCCAAAGCCTTATTGCACCACCGAAGAAAAGAGTTCAGGCCCCTGAGCCCACATATCTGATTCCTGCTCCCATGTTTCTTCCTGAAATTTCCCATGCTGCCATAGTACTCTCACTAATGGCACAAACTTTCCCCGCAAGATCTTTTCACTATGATCCACCACACGAACCAGATTCTCCTCAAAGGACGCATAAGCCTCATGCTCTACATCCTCAACATCAACCACGTGAGATGGGTCAGGATGATACAGTCGAAGATGCCACACATGAAGCACATCATGCATTTCACCATACCACTATGTAAGATCCAATAGGTATGCCACTATTCCGATCCTCTCCAAATCTCAAAAGGTCCCACATACCCAGGTGCCAACTTACCCTAATTTTGAATCTAACGGTGGCCCAACCTTGGTGACACCCGAAGGAACACTTTTTCACCCTTCAAAAACTCAAGAGGTCTATGCCTCCAATCTGCATATGACTTCTTCCGACTATGAGCCGTATCCATCCACTTCCTGATCAACATAACTCTCTCTGAAGTCTCTTGCATGAGACTCGGCCCCAAGAACTTAGATTCACCAGTCTCTAGCCAAGAAAACAGAGATCTAAATGGCCTCCCGTAGAGTTCCTCAAACGGTTCCATCTGAAACGTAGCCTAAAAACTGTTATTATAGGAAAACTCAACTAACGATATGTGCCTCTCCCATGAACCACCAATTTCCAAGACACAAGCTCTTAACATGTCTTCCAACACTTGGATTGTATGCTCTGACTGCCCATTCATCTGGTGGTGGAATGTCGTGATCAAAAACACATACGTACCAAGCGCCTTCTACAACCCTTTCTAGAAACGCGATGTGAAACATGGATCTCAGTCTGAAACTATGGTACTCGGAACACAATGAAACCTCACTATCTCTCGATCATACAGCTCACCCAACTGGTCAACTATAATGGTCTCCTGAATAGGTAATAAATGATTCACTTTAGTTAACTGATACACAACCACCCAAATTTCATCATTCATCTGTGGCATGCTCATAAGACCCGTGAAAAAATCAATTGTTACATCAACCCACTTCCATTCCGGAATGTGAAATGGATGTAAAAAACCACTTGAGCATTGAATGCTCATCATTCACCAGTTGAATGGTAAGGCACCGTGCCACAAAGCCCGTAACTTCCTTCTTCATTCCAGGACACCAAAACTACCTACAGAGATCACAATACATCTTGGTAAAACCAAGATGCACTGCCCACTTTGATTCATGGAACTCATGCTTCAACTCTTCGGGATACACTATGGCACAACCACACGATCACAAACACGAACAACACCTTAAACGTCGACGGCCCAACCAGAAGGTAGCTCCCCACCTTTAAGATTTTCCTTCATGGTCAAACACTCAGGATCATCAGGCTGGCCATCCTAAACTCGACTCAATGGTGTTGAATCCATCATTAAGGAAGTAAGAGTAACCTGAACACTCTTCTCCTGCACCTCTAGGTGCATCTCTACAAAAAAAGCCATTACTTTCAACTCGGTGCTGGACTCCTGAACCACCGGATTCTGAACCTTCCTGCTCAGTGCATCAGCAACATTGTTTCCCTTTCCTGGCGTGTACACAAAATCAATGTCAAAAGACTGGAGATATTCAACCAATCTTTGCTGCCGAAGATTCAGAACCCGTTGTGAGAAGATGTACTTTAAACTCTTATGATCAGTAAACACAGTAAACCATTCTCCCAACAGATAATGCCTCCATCACTTCAAGGCGTACACCACTCCAACCAACTCAAGGTCATGGGTGGGATAGTTCCACTAATGGGGTCTCAACTACCTTGACCCATAAGCCACAACCCACTCATCTTTCATCAACACAGCTCCATGTCTGATTCTAGATGCCTCACAAAACATGATGTACTTCTTACCCGACTCATGTAAGATCAAGAAAGGTGAGGTCGTTAACCACTTCTTCGACTCTTGGAAGGCATTCTCAAAAGACTCCAACCACTCAAACCTGATTCCTTTCTTGGTCAAGCCTAAGAGTGGTGCTACCATGTGAGATAAATCCTTAATGAACATTCGGTAATACCAGACCAAACCCATAAAACTCCGAACATTAGAAACACTCTTGGAATGCTCCCAAGATACAACTGTCTATACTTTTTCTGGATCCACTGCCACACCTGCCTCCGAGATGATGTGACCTAGAAAATTAACCTCACCTATCCATAATTTACACTTTGATAGCTCAGCGTATAGCCGAAGTTCTATTAGCGTACCCAATACGATATCAAGATGTTGGGCTTGATCGTCATGAGTATTCGAGTACATTTATATTTATTCAAGAATGAAAATCACAAATTGATCTACATAGGGATGAAATATTGGTTTCATCATAGAAATAAACACCATCGGTGCATTGGTCAAGCCGAAAGGCATTACCACAAACTCAAACAACCCGTACCGACTCCAGAAAACTGTCAACGGTGTGTCAGAAGATCTCACCCTCATCTGGTTATAACCTGACCTCAGATCAATCTTGTATAACACTAATGCATCCCTAAACTGATCAAAAAGGTCATATATTATATGGAGAGGGTACCAATTTTTCACCATCATCTGATTCATCTTTCGATAGTCAACACACAGCCTCAACAACCCATCGTCCTCTTTGAAAAGAGCACGAGAGATCCCCTAGAAGAGGTACTAGGATGGATAAAACCCTTACGCTCCAAATCCTCAAGATAAACCTTCAGTTCCTGGAGTTTTGTCGGTGCCATTTGGTATGGCGGAATAAAAACTGGCTCCGCTCCCAGCAGCAACTTGATCGTAAGCTCGACATCCCTCTCAGGTGGTAACCCTGAGAAATCCTCAAGAAACACATCCTGAAACCGATCCACCACAGGAGTAAAATTATATTGTTACTTTCCCTCATCATCATCAAGCATGAGAAATGCCACTTGAGGTGTGAGTCCACTCATCTGTTGATGAAACGACCCCGCACGCCCTACATGAACATCCCATTCTCCACGGTGGACATAAGTGTCACCCTCAAGTGACCTGAACGATAATCCGTGACGGTAAAAATCTATGGGTGCCCAATACAACACCAACCAATCCATTATCAATATTAGGTCAAACTCTAACATCTCAAAAATGAACAAGTACTACAAAAAATGATACCCACCAACTTCCAAGGCACAACCTTTGCACTGCTTGATATCTTCAACCCGCACTCCCAACGGGGTGTCAATTGACATAACTCTACACACCCCCTCCACAGGTAATCCCATAACTTCCACAAGATGATAAGAAACAAAAGAGTGTGTGGCACCTGTGTCAAACAACGCACTAGCAAACGTAGAAGCTGTAAGGATCATACCTCAAACAGTTGATGGTCTGGTCTCTCTATCACTAGGTGCAAACTGAACTGCCTGAATCTGACTTTCCCCTCTACCCTAGTATCCATCCTAAAAACCCTGAGACGCACTGCCCTCCTTGCGTGAGGGATCTTTCCCTTGAGTTCTACATCCACCGCCCCCGCCAGTACAGCCCGTGGAGCTCCAACTTACTGCTTGATACGGGGCAATTGATCCCCTTCCCATATCTGGTATCTTCTTTTCCTCATTATGCTCACCCGTCTGTCGAGGGTTCCTGTAGAGCCTCTACACATGACCCATTCTGCTACCTGAACATCACTCAACTAGATGTCGAGGACACTGGCCACGCATATGCCCCAGCCTACTGCACTGATAACAAAACACCTGGTTCCCACTCTGAGAGGATGACTCCCCCTCTTCAAACCACCTTGCGGGAAACTTTCTAAATGGCGCTTCCAACCTTCGGAAGATGCACCACTTGTCCGCCCAGATGGCACGACAAGCCCACCACCTAAAGCTACCTTCAGGTTCCATTCAGATATGAGTTCCTGATCCATCACCTCTGCAAAATTCTTCAAGCAGGATATATTTACATGAGACCTGATCTCATGTCTCAACCCATCCTGGAAATGTCTTGCTATCGATTCCTTATCCGCAGATAACACTGGGACGAAGCGTCGCAAATCAGTGAAGTGACTAGAATAGTTTATCACTGATAGTGATCCCTGAGTTAGGATCATAAACTCTACAGCCTGCTCCTGCCTCAATGTCTCTGGGTAAAAATGCTCCAGAAACATCTCCTGGAAAACGTTCCACGACATCCCCTCAGCCTGCTCGGTCTGAGCCTGAATATCCCACCAACGCCTTGCATGGCCCTACAACATGTAAATGGACAAATTTACTCACTTTTTAACAGGGGTCTCCAGATGATCCAGTATAGTCTGTACAGACTCTAACCAGAACTGCACTGCCTCTGGCCCACCCTCTCCGGTGAAAGTCGGAGGGTACTGTAGCTGAAACTTCCTGGTCAGCTCAAACATACTCGGTGCAACCCACCCTAGGTCCCGATCTATCATCTGCATAAGGCAAGCCATGTTCTCTCGGAATTTTTCTTCTCTACCTTCATTTATCACCACATATTCTTGCACTTCTTCCGGAGGAGTGTTCTCACCTACATCCTCCCTTTACCCAACTGGAAATCGACATCGTGGTGGCATCTCTCTAAATTGCCAAACACGAGATTTAGCACGCATACCTTAAAACTTTCACAAATTCCTCAAAAATATCCATACTAGCTAAAAACCCCCATTTTTATATGCTAATTTAACAACATTAGCACCTCAAATTCACTGCCCCGACCATCCCTACCATGGGTCGTGGTCCACATGGGGTAAACAACCATTCACTACCACCAAACTCACACAAAATTTTAAAAAACATTTTCCACTTCGTTTCAAACCCTTATGATTCATTAATCATCATTTACCAACTTGTTTTATTTCATTATTCTCATTATTTCTTGGATTAATGAAATGCATAATGCACCCTACCTTCCTGCCTCACACACCCATCAGGTGTGTGTGCTTAACACGATGCATGCCACCTATCTCCCTCGGTGCCTACAATGATGCATGAATGCAAATCCTCGTGCTGTTACGTCCACAAGCCACATATCATAAAATATTGACATAAAATAACATGTGCATCACCTAACGGTGAAATATCATCAACTGTAACAACACATAACAAAGAACAACATTTCCCACCCAGGGTGACTTGGGTTTTCCCTTATACCTGTGTTAGCTACTCCCAAGCACGATCTCATTACCAATGCCCGACACATCTTGACCCTTGGAAACCTATCCCAAACTACAAGACCTCAGAGAAGGAGAAGAAAGACCTCCTATGATACCACTTTTTATAGTCCCTGACCCAGGATCCTCTAAACTTGTGCTCTGAGCCAGGTAGTTCCATAACCTTATGCGCGCCTCCCCATACGCCAAAGGCTTCCAACTAGTAGCGGGGGTCTATGTGGTCATGTGGGGAGACTATACCCCATTTTATCATAGTAAGACACAACAGAAATTAACCAATAGAGAAAAAAATAATCAATAATAAAGAAACATGTATAACAACCATTTCCAACAATAAATATTCCATGTCATACTACAAGTGAAAAAGTTAACAAAACCCCAAATAAAGACAACATCCAAAATCGCCAAAATGGTCCCGAATCCAAGTCGGAATCCTCCACCATGTGCTACCCATGTACACTCATTATCTAGAAAGGAACCTTTCCCTTCTCCTGACCATCAAACATGAAGTCTGGTCGGGTACCCAACGGCGTCCCGAGCAGGGTGTGAGTACAACTCAGTAGGCCACCACCAACGGTGTCTACAAAATATCCAGTATAACAATTAGTGAATGAAAAAGGAATATGAATTATAATTACCAAGTAATTTTTGTAGGCTCCATTAACCAGTTTAGAGCCAAATCCATTTCCACTTCCATTACCATTCATTACGCACCCATTATCATCACTTAGCATTTCCTCACATATCCATGGGTTAATCACATACATTATGTAACATGGGTTTAAGGACCACAATCACAAGCAAAAGGGTAAAACCATCATTATCCTATCTCAATAGGACTAACCCCCTCATAATAATCATATCCTCACCTCGAATCATCAGCCCGGGTGGATGCAACCGTAAGGAGAATAGATCCTTAATCCTCATTCATAACCCGAGCATTTAGGGTGGTGTTCAGAGCATCAGTCTTTACTCGACCCATGGGTATAGATCCTCAAGTCATACCCCACACTACTAAGCCATGTGCACATGATAATATATAAGTAACCATCAACCCGCCATAATATTTTCCTTAGGAAAACACCATTCACAACAAACCACACAGGAATTCACATTATGCCTTAACCCATTAACACATCATTTAACCATTCACCCAATTCCCATGTGTTATGCTTATCTCACTAATCATTCAACACTTGAATCATAATCCATCCCATTATGGTCTTTAAGTCAGTTTACACATTAACCCATTTAACCCGTTCATCATTCCCACGAATCAACAATTCAACCCATTCAATATAACCCTCAGGTTATTACAATGTCTTGGTGCATCACCTAACATATATTCCAAGTTCAAACAAAAACTCCAGCATATTCATCAAGGCCTCTACCCTTTATTACAACAAGGTCACTTGTTCAATCACATTCCCTAAGTCCAGGAAAAGCCGAAACATCCCATGGGTGACCCCAATTAGGTCAAGTGATTCCCAATGCTACCCATGGGGATCATGAGAGTTTCCATTTACCATTTTAAACACCAATATTACCAAACATGCCAAGGTTATTGAAAACATACCCAAGGGAAAGAAAGAACACAACTAAACATGCACAAATATCCAAATAGACATGGGACATCACCTGTAGACCACCAACCTCGAAACCGTGGTTGAACACACACTCAATCGAGTCCTTAGACCTCGATCCGACTAGCCTTTGGAGCTTCAACCTATAACTCAACCAAAATATAGGGTTCTAGAGCTTCGGAACAAGAGGGAGAGAAGATACAAACCCTAAACCAAAAAGATAAGCAAGTATGGGATTAGCCATACCCGGATCTTTGATTCGCATCCAATGGCACCAAAAATGAATTAGATATGAGGGAGATCGACCTCTTGGATCTCTTTGCAGATTTGTTTCATTCCAAGAGAGAAGAAAGAGGAATGTATAGGACATCCTGAGTGGGATCTTAAAATCATGGAGTGGAAAACATGTAAGTTTTCCCAAATTTAAGAAGCCGCATGGTTTATCCGCACAGTTTGACAAATCATATGCAAACAGTGTGCATGCTACTATCCAGAAGAAGAGGGTTACATAGTTTACCTGGGTAGGTCATGAGGTTTGACCAAGTCATGCGCAGGCCATGCGCCTAGGCCTAACTTTCCCAGTTTTCCTTTCTTCCATGCCCTGAGCCCCTAAAACCCCCCAAGGCCTCTCATAACATCAGAAGACATCCCTTGAAACCCGAAATATGGGATTCAACCAAAACGTAACAAAAACACACCTTTCCAAAAACTGGGATCTTACATTGAACCCTTGAAAAAGAAACAATTATAGGATTATATACATGAGATAAAATCATTTGTTGGGTTCTTACAAGGTTCATTGATAAAGCTAATACATGAGGAGATTGTGTGGGATAACAAATTTAAAGGATTTTCTGATTACACAATATCCACATTGTTTTTCAACCCATACTAAACTATAAAAAAACTATATGAATCTCGAAGACTAGGAGTGAATGAGTTTTATAGTTGGTGAATGGTTAACAAAAAATTCACCCTAACCATGCACTAGTCAAAAGACACGAACATACCTTTATTCTACTCTTATAACCACCCATTGACCCATGATTATGACCCCTAACCACACCGAACAATTAGGGGCCATATAATTAGAGATATTATATAAATATTAGGTTAAAATCAAAATAGATACATTAATCATGGTATGAGGAGAGGATAAAACCAATTCTATCAAAAAAATTCATAATTCTTCATGATGTAAATTGTACATTCACTTATTATTATTACTATAATAAACTACATGGGTAAAAAATATTTTTTAATAATTATATTCGTGAATATGAAATTCCACCTTATGTGTAGTGATTATTTATGAGAATAGGGGATCATTTGGGGTTATTTTGACTTTTTTTGTCTTTTTTTATTTTTGTAGTTATTTTATTTTTATATCATGTTCTTCCTATATCCTTTAATTATTTACCAGAAACATTGTATGAAACAAAGAACATTGTGTTATTGGATCTAGAAATATGTTATGGTGAGTATACCCATGACCATTAGGTATAATCACCATCATTGTGTGTCTTCACATATGAAAATTTCAAAAAAATTACTATCATACTAAGAAGTTAAATTACATGAATTTATTTTCAGAATAATGGTCTAAATAGGTTTTGATTCACTTGAATTTTAGTAGTGAAGATTTATTAGGAACGAAAGAACACTCCAAAAGGTATCATCCAGTTTACCTCTATTTATGAACACTAACCCAACTTTATATCATTAGTATGTTAAAAATCATATTTATATAATTCTATTTTTAGTGATGTAAGCTCATAGAAGTTTCAAGTATGGGAAAATTAAATCTTGGGTTATTTTAAAAATTATTTATTTATTCATAATATAATAAAATACAGAATTTATGTCATCAAATACCAACTAATTTCCTTAAAGATATACCCCATGATTAATGTATATATATAGTTGAGTTGGGTGAAAATTAAAAAATTTCATCCTAAAAATAGTGATTTGGGTGCCTCAACAAAATATTCTAGTTTTGTTTTTGAGTAAATTATAAAGGAGGTATTATCTATAGAAATTATTTTGAATAAATTGATAATTAAAATATAAAATTTATAAAATTTTCTTCAAAAATAATTAATTATTTCAATTTTATTCACCCTTATTATGTTTATTTCATGTGTATATGACCGTAGTTTAATGAGAAATCATCTCAATTTTTAAAATTGTGTTGAGACATATGAGGTAATTCTCTTTGATATTGAAATAAAAAAAAATATTTTGGTAATGATGAGAAATAATGCAAGGGAACGTATAAAATTCTATGACGATGAATGTAGAAGTGTAAAACCCAATTATATTCCATGGATTGAGAAAATGTTCTTGATCAATGGAGGGAAGAAACAATCGCTTGAACCCTTGGGTGATGAAAATCAACATCACTTTCTAGTATGAGATTATGTGTCCTAGAATCCACATATAGTGACTCATTATGAGATCATATATGAAAAAAAATATCAATAATATCTTCCCAGTACCAACAACCACTCTCTATATATATTATGAGATATGTTTTACATGAGAAATAATATCTTCCAGTTCAGCTTCCACCATGATATAATTTTACTTATAATGGTTTACAATCAATTCATGTTACTAATTTGAGTATTGTCTATCCACTTGTCAATGCTAACAATTTTTAGGTCCAACCTTCTACAATATAGCTTGTATATAATATTGTATTTTTTGGTAGACTATGAAGTTATGAAATCAACACACATCGGGAATATTTTCAAGATATTTGTGATGAATTTCACTATTATTGATTACCATAAGCATCTATTACATATCTCATATTACCATCTTTACATCAGGGTAATGCAAGAGACTCGATTATGGGTCTTCCAAAACATACCATTGTTTTATGAGATGATCATTTTCAATTATTCCTTGATATGTATTTCCCTATTAAAATTAGTAATGTTGTTGAATGATATTATGAATTTATAGCAACCTGAATGGGAGACCCTCAGGTTCTCTTTAGAGTATTGAAATAAAATTCCACAAAAGTGACTTATTATTGTCTCTCCATATGGATACAAGTCCGATAATATTTTCTTGCATTCAATTTGGTAGCCAATTATTTGATGAGGGTAGTTTCTATAAGATAAATTTTGGAAAATGTTCAAAATATATTTCTGATTTATTAAAATATATTTATTCAAAATATTTCAATGGAACTCATAAAAATGAACCCAAAATATATAAATTCACTATGTTAATTCCACTACAAATCTCATGAAAAATTTAATAGATGAGGGATCAAACACTTCCAGAATAAGCACAAAAATATTTCCAGAATCTATACTGTAGGAAAAAAGATAAAAGCAATATCATAAGGTTTATTATCAACTATAATGGAATCGAAACCCTCATTTGATATAGTTACCATGCCAAAAACAACAAAAAAAATCTTCTAGCATGGTAGGAACCCAAGTAAAACATTATGTAAATGATGTATAAATTTATCAATACTATGGAATAAATGATTCAAAGTTAGGAGGAAACCGTCTAATTTAGTGAACATTATATTTTGAATTTATCCAATAATAAATAATCTAGAATCCTAGGCATATTTATGGGTAATACTGAGATAGTGCCTACAGAGGATGAAAAATAATGATGTCGATATGTGGAAAAGAGATTATTAAACCTGTCCCACCAAAAAACATGATGAAGGTATTGAAGAAATTATTACATTCAATGTCTACAGGGGAAGAATTTGAACTTGATGTATCATAATTGGGGAAGGAAAAATTAATGGATACGGAATAATTTATAAATATGGTAAAGGATGTGTTCACTCTATATATCGAATAATTACCCCTTCTAGAAAGGTTGATACAATGAATGTCGGATCAATAGTATGGAATTCCCATCAAAGAGATTTTTTGGATTCTTACCAATATATCGTTCATTGATGAATTTATTTATATGTCTATATTTGAAAAATTCCTGATGGATATTCTCTTAATGAAGATAAATATACATGATTTTGGTTGTCCTTACCTTATCACGGAGTGTTAAATGGTAGTACAACATTCCAATCTCATAAAAAAACAAGACCCTATATGATTATCAATTAATTATACTATTATAAAATGTGAATTTGAGAAATAATTATGGTACATGGGTGCAAGCATGAACCTAATATATTTATATTCTATATTAAATTGTTGATAAATGACATCAAATCGACTTGTCTGTCATAACAATTATACAATCAGTCTATCATGAATCCCATAGTAATTTTAGAGGATATCTTGATAGATTATGTAATGATCATATTTCAATTTGATTTCATTATTCTCAATATTGAATAATATACTATTATACAATTGATTTTGGGAAGACCCTTTTTAGAAATTGGAAATGTATTGATTGATGTTCTAGAATGTGATATCATTTTTGTTTGGGATATAATAAAGTGAACTACAATGTGCTGATATCTATGAATCACTCCTCGATGATAAAACATAATGAAGAAAACATTATCTAAATATTGGATAAGTAACATGGATTTATATAAGGGTGTTTGAGCTCTTAATAATCAATTGATAAATATCTAGGTGATGAATTATAGGTAGATGAAAAATTTGAATATTTGGAATACAGATCAAGATATGGTGGTCAGTATTATAAATGGAGGTAATTTTGGATTTCCTAGACATGAAAATATAAACCTCTTTGTTCCATAAATTTTAAAGGCACTTTATATAGAGTTGAAACCCCTTCTGTTAATGTTGGAATATGGATATTTTGTGAAAATATAAACTCTAAATGTATTATTTAATTCCACTATAATTACTATGTTAATATAAGACATGCTAAAATTGTTCAAGAGAACAAGGAACACTACTCGGTGGGTGGGGGCTTACCATAAGGGAATAAGTCATAATATTTGTATTCACACTCTTATATTAAATGAATGATTTTATCCTTCGAGTAAATCCTAGTATATTATTAATTGAACAATATAATAAGTTACCAAGAAATAATTGATCAAGATTTTAGATTCCTAAATAATTTACCCATTACCTGATAGTGCATGGGTAAGCATGCTTCATGTTTTTCCAATGAAAGGAGTTGTTATAGTTATTTTAAATGAAATGCATTAACAAATTTTAACATAGATTGTCATGGGATAAAGGGTTTGAATTGATTATCATAATATAAATGATTTCACCCATAGGCTTATCAATCATTTACTTAATGTTGTAATAATTGGTACGAAGTTCCTTCTAATATTTCCATGTTGGTTATTTATGATATATTTAGATTTCAATTGCTACCAAGGTTGATGAGAAAATAACAATGATTTTCCACTATAGATCAATATTCTATCATCATATATCTATCATTATATGAAATTCTCACACCACCTTCTATCGCTAATTGTTGAAGACTATCAATGATATGGTGAAGCATGTCATGGAGATATTTATGTTTGATATCATGTAATATGATTGGTCACTCTATATAATATTGAAGAGAATTAATATTGTTTTGTATAGATATTAGAAAATTATACAGGTTTTAGACATGAAAAATTCCACATCATGGTGTAACATGGCTTTGACATGGGACATAGAATATCTACAAAAGGGATCGAGGAAATCCATGATAGGAATGAATTGATATCAATTCATACCATTACGAATTCAATCTATGGTCATCCGATGTTAAAATCAGAATGTGGTTTTTTTAAAAAAAATATTTTATTATTCTTTAAAATTAATATTTCCTTCATGAATATCTTAACTATTAATACTATTTTTGAGCATTATGTACCAGTTATTAATGAATTTCATCTATTGAAGTAATATATGGTGGATGTCCTGATCATGATCATGACAAATTTTAATGGAACATTTGATTTGATTTGTTGTTAAAGTGATTATATACTTAGGGTTGTCAGTAGATAGGTTATTTAAAATATATTTATCGATATTCATTATTCAATTAATATATTAAATGAATCCCAAATGAATTACACCACTACTAAAGTGTAAATGTTTTTAGTGGTATTTGTATTTGAAATGTTCCATACAAACATAGTATTATCAGTGGACATTATCTATAAATATCACGATGTAATGATGTACCTATTAAATAAGAAGGATTAAACTACATGCCCAATTTTTTGGGTACACTTACTACATGAATTTGACATAAAAATTAAACATATGAATTGGAGTGACAACATGATCATAGATACCCTTTCCTATTTGGAGTATCAAAATCATGAGATAGTAGATGACTGAGAAATGAAGGAATACATAATAGATGAGAATATATTTTTGGGTAATGTAATTTTTGAGATGATTGTTTTTTTATATTTATAACAATTTTCCCATAGGTCTACAACACATCGATCTGTCTATTCAATAATAGAAATAAATTTTGTTCAATTTCATAGATTATTCATGGGAAAATCAAATAATATTCAGATCATTTCTATATGGAATCATCTTCTAGTGTTTCACATAGGAATAATATCTAATGATTCTATTTTTTTTCATTCATCTTCAGTTACAGTCCATCACTAGCTAGACCATATTATTTCCATAATACAACCAAAAATATATTTTGAACCTATGATGTATTTGGATGTATGAATCTTTATATCTAGTTTTGATCACTAAAAAGTTATCGTAAATATAGTTCATTGTGCTGAGATTCCCCAAGAACCCATGAGCAATATAAATTTTTTTTATTATTGGGTATTTAATTTATGGGTCCATTTCCACTCACCTATGTAAACCCCAAAATTTGTCTATGTGATTATTACATCGTGAAATGTGTGTATGATATTAAATAAACCTTAATTATAGTGATTGTATAAGTATATTTACTTAATAGGAATATATTTTTCAATTTTTTGTAATTTCTAGGGTGTTGATCAGTAACAAACACACTCATTTTGACAAATATTAGATAAAAATATCCTTGGACAAATACTGTGTAAAGAATAAAACTAAAACACCCTATCACCTGAGAAAAGGTGTTCAAGTGGAGTGGATAAATCAAGGGCTTAAGATGATTATTGAAAAGGTAGTTGTATCCTCATAGAAGGACTAGTCTAAACCTATTTATAACACATTATAGGTATATTGGACAACATTGTAAACTCTTTTTAGTATGGTATAGTTTAAATTGGTTAATGGAAAAACATGGTAAATTCTAGTCAAATTATAGAATAAAGCTTACAAGGTAGTCAATTATATCAATTTTGATTTTAATATTGAGTTGAAAACTATTGAGGGGAAGATGAATTTTCATCTAACTGAGTCTTATGAGATTATAAAAGTTTTATATGATAATTAACAACTCTATAAAGTGAAGACAACAATGTTCCATGAAAAGATGTTATGTCATAAGTATTTCAATCTCGGTGATAATGTAATTTTTTACTCATCACTAAGACTTTTTTTCAAGAAATATAATGTAATGAGGGTCTAGTCAATTCATAGTTTTCAATGTACTCCACCATGGTGCCATAGATATTAAAGGCATTTAAAAGTAATAATTCTAGGAAAATGGATGGTATCTTGGGACTTATTTTCAAATTTAATACATTGTGTGAATATTCACCACCGTATATTATAAATTATAAATAGGAAAATTCATTATTTCCTTTTTATGTTAAATTTATCCCTGGCCAAAAAGTAAGAATAAATTTTATATTAGTTCATAAATATTTTTTTATTTGTCCATTTCATAAGATATATTGTTTGTTTTTATTGTTATAGTTTGAATGTCTATTAGAATATTGACAAATTAATTTCTTCGATACTGTAATTACAATCATCTTATAGGGGAATTAAATTTTTTAACATCGAATTAGGGAATACAATTTATAATTTTTGGGAAAAAATAGTTTCAAAATTATGGTGAAATAAAAAATTCCAAATAAAGAATGTGTTTCATGTATATATCATTATTATATAAACCATGAAATTAAACTATTAATAATAGTGGACTACCCCAATCAAATATACATATTTTCCATAAGGGAAATCATCCATGAGCTAAAATCATGTTATGGGTGATCACACTTCCATTTGGATGGGGATGTTGTCCCTAATGATTAACACAAAATGTGATGTAACTATATGAATTCTAAACCCCAATAATTTTTATAACATAAAACAAAACACAATACATTTTTAAACCCATATATCATTCTGAACCTCGCACTTGACCATTCCATACACTACTAAAAATAATCACCTCCTTTCAACTCATCCATCTCCCTTGCATCATTTATCAAATCAATTTACACCTTTAATAAAGGTATGGTCTCCTATATTATTCTTCGTCATTATCATCTTTTTCTTATTCTTATTCAACATCATTTTCCTTCCTTCTTCTTCATTTAGGTTTGGTAATCCTTTATTTTTTCATTTCATCATTAAATTTTTTTATATTAATTCACATCTTATCTTAGTTTTCTAGGATGTTTCATCAATTTCCACACACCACCCATAATGAATGTTTCAAAAGATCCGTCATTAATCACATAAAATATGATAAAATTAGGGATTCAATTATATTATTATTGAGAATTAATTATATTAATTTATTTATAAATTTTTTACCTTTTCATTTTGTTCTATGGTTATGTGCTTTCCCCTTAAAGGATAACCTATCATGCTTTCACATTCCCCATCAACTCCACAAATCATGCATGTGGTTTGGGTTTAGACATCCTTCCCATCCCATATATAGAATAATACACTAGATGGTATAATCAATGATATTGACTCCTTCACACTCATGATGGTATCCCCCACCTCTGACTTGTACCCCAATACCTTGTAAAACTTCACATTTCTAAAGATCGATAAAGCATTATTTCTTATAGTAACCATACAGAGAACCTGTTTATATAAAAAACCAACTTATAATGGTATTATATATATGTTTTCAACCATATATAACAATCATTATCATTATTATAATGATTATTATAGATATATGTTTGAGGCTGAATGCAATTGAAAATTCTTCCTCCTCCAAAAAATATAGATTGTTGCTTGAGAGATTTAATAAATTGGACATCATTTATAATTATTATTTTCTGATTTATATTTATTTTACTCATGAAATACTACATTTCGAACCTAATATTGTCCAAAATTATTTGGAAACCATTGAAAAACATGGGACATCAAATATCCCAAAACCCTAAGGCCTCCAAATTAATCAATCCAGATCATTATTTCCCCTAATGTTTCCCCACCAATTATTTCACTTCCTACATAGATAGCAAGGGGAATATGACACTAAGGGTCTTATTTCTAATTTAATTCATTATTTAGGGGGAAATATAAATTCATCTATTTTTTTCACCCAATACATAATGTATATGTTTACTAAGCTTAAGGGATATATTTTTCATGTCCCCGACATTACGTACTTGGTTAAACATCTAGAAATCCATTTTACTAAAAAGGCCTTCTCTGATATTACATCACCTATATCATATGATAGAAGTATGGTGTAGAGTATGTGAATCCTAGAATATGATGGGTAGAGGTACCATTTAGGATAATACCATGTGGTTGGCTAGGATGCACCTCAAAAACCCCACCCCCACCCACATTTTCAGTGAACAATGACCTATTTGAGGTGGACCACCCAACCCCTCCCCCCACAGCCCACCAAACCCACATTGACACTATAATTCCTTTTTATTATTAATTTACATACCCCAATCACCTGAAATTTTATGGAACTCCTTATAGTGATCCTGACCTCCAGTGGAAGCATGGTTAGGATATGTATGTTATGATGAATTAGTAGTTTAAGTATGATTAAAACAAAATAGTGGCCATCATCTTTTATGATTACCTTCCCAAACCCTATGCCTCTCCCTAACATAACACTATACCATTACCATCCCAATGATAAATCCATAAAATTTATCACATCTTTGCCTTATTCTTAACCAAAATAACACTTTCTCCTAGCTTATGTTGACCATGTGGATTCCCCTTCAGCAGTTGCTGAAATGAAATATGAGTAAGATGGTATAAGTTAATCTTTTTATGTAGCAATAAGAGAAAGATATCTAAACCCCCTCTATGTGGAACACTAATGGGATGAGATTGATGATTTTTTTTATTTTTTAGGTTCATCCTTCTATTGATTCCTCTATATTCGATCAGTGTTTTTTTGTTTATTATTGAATGACCTAGTTTATTATTTCTGTTATTTCTCAGTTTGATTATGTTCTATTTAATTTTATACCCTACTATTATACTGATTTTTTTATATAATGTATTGTTTTTTTGTTTTAGGAGGTAGGTGGATCCTTTCTACATTTTCAAAACATTTTTCATCATGATGGAATCTCACCGACTAAAATATCTTACTACAACAAAGATCAAACTAGGGGACCTTTCATTCCATAAATGGTATACTTACAATTTTTAATTTTAGTATCCCCTTTGATTTTCTTCCTTCTATGTAATGAACATACCTAGGGAAACTAGACTGGTCATACAAGGAGGTCCACTACATGGTTATGTCCAACAAATGAGAAGAACCATATATCCTAAAATCATAAAAAAGGAAAGACAATATGGTTCAAAGATGAAGCAAGAGAATATATCAATGAGATATACAAGATCAATCCAAAGAATCCAAATAGAATTATATAATGCAATGAATGTCTAATAAATCCCCTTTGTGAAAATCCATTACCACCATGCCATCTCACAATGATGAAAAAAAAGAGAAACTGAAATGAATCAATAATGACTTACCTTTACTAATATCCTAAAAACAACATCTACAACCGCTCAAAGGTAATATTAGTATGTGATCAAAAATACTTGAATGTTACCTATAAATATTATATAAAATTTATAATATTAGGCATTCATTAGTTCTGTCTTTAACAAATCCAGTTTACAGTGAATTTTGATTAGTTAAAAACCATTTTGTAAAACATTTGTTTTTTCTTCATAAAACATACCATATTCACCAAATCAATGAATATGTAATGTCTTAATGAAAAATTTAAGAAACATGGACATAAAATATGATAAAAAGTGATAAATGACCATGAAAATGACATTATAGGATAAACCAATCAAAAATTAAAAAGCACACCATTTGGGATATAACCAATGGGTATTCATGAAAGACATGAAAGAAATCCCCAATCCAGTCCAATGTTGGATAAAAACAATATAAAAATTTGTGGCATTACAAATACTAAATTAATAAAAAATACATCCAGTCATCCCACAAACATAGAGAGAGTGACCAGTCTAGTACCCTTACACCCTAGGGATACCTAATTTGATTTTTTTGTCAAAAACCATTTCAAAATGATTGTCTAATTTAATAAAACACTTTCCCATGAAATAATCACTACTTCCTTGATTGATAAAATATTTATAAATTGAAACCACTATTTAAATAATTAAATAAAACACTCAATGTGTGAAATTATATTTTCAATAAAACCCACATTAGGAACAAGAATATCATCCAAAAAATCCATTCCCATGTAAAAACATTTAGTTTCATTGAATTAAACAAATCAATTAACATGATGGAATATAAATAAAATAATTATCCAATATTATAGAGATACCTACCTCATTAATGGAATAAACCCAATCACCTTTGACAATAGAGATCGAGAATAAGTAGATTGGCCTCCAAAAGATAAGGCATGATGAAAAAATGCAATGGATAATCCAAGATTTCAACCTAGTTATTAATCCATAATATTATATCACAAAAAATGCATCTAATAAAAGTTCAATAAAGATAAATAAATAGATGAATATTGAACATAACTAACGGAAGACAAAAAAACACTCCAGTAATCAACCACACTATAAAAACTGATTATGCGGTAATGAAACAGTCCAAATGAAATGGGGAATGACATAGTTTCTGAGGTAGAAGGATTATCCCTAAAACTATATGGACATACATGAGTGGAAATCAATACCCACTGGGCATGAGGGGTTATGGTGTAAATTCATGTCTTTCACTATAAATTTTCCACAACTCATGCACTCTGAAATATTCATCACATTAGGATAAATTTTTCTAAGTGATGATTTTGTGTCATATGAATGGTTTTTATGGTGTAAAACCATTTTTTTCTCAATGGTTTTATCGACCAATGAGTTTTATTATCTTATGTCCTAGATTTAACTTATACTATAATCTACATATTTTATTTGAAAAATACCTCCATTAGGAAGTACAAAATACATACCCCTACAAAAAAACTCCGAACAATAATAAAAAACAATCTAGTTAATTTAAATTCCTTTATAATTGATATATATCAATTCAATGAAACCAATATCCCTGATGTTTAGGTCAATTTCCCTGAAAATTTACCTTGATCCGTAAAATTCCAAAAACCCACCCAAATAAAAAGGGTAATAAATTAAGTGTCATTGATTACCATAATTTAGGTATCAAGATGTAAAAATCTCCCTACAAACATCAATTTTATACCTATAAATTACTCAAGGTCCTTGATAAAAAATTGGGAAGTCCACTACTACCTCATCAAAAATTTCCATTCTCGTGTCTCATGACTATCCTATTCACACTTTCACAATAGACATAGAAAAAGAATATTTTCCCCATTGTACCTTCTCTTGATGATCTATAATCTACAATAGATTCTCAACCAAATTAATGTTTGGATAATTGTAAACATCCTCCCATATGATAAAATGGGATATATACATTTGATACATCCATGTCTAGTAAATATAAACACATCTTTGATTAAAGTAAAATGATATTGAATGTCTAACTAATACAGTACCTTCCCAAGATGCACCTAAATATCAATGTGGGAAATAATAAATGGTTCCAAAATTCCCTAATTACGGACTCTATGATGTCCTAAATTTGGTGAAACTCTAATAAAAAATCAATTAAAAACATCAAAATCATGTGTTTAATGATAATGGTCTGCATAGTTTTTCTGATTATCTTATTCTGTGACCAATATCATTTGTATCAACTACACCCTTTTTATAATTTCATAAAAAATGATCAACCCAACCATGGAACGCTCTTAAAACTCTACCCAACACAATGTATATAGACTTGTGATCCTATATGAATCTTAAAAGGGATCCATCTTAATTGAGGCATGATAAATATTGGCATTGGAAATAATGGTGGTAGGCAATTTCTTTTCCCAAGAACCACTAAAATCAAGAACAAATACCAAAACTGTATCCCTAAGAACTTGGATATACATCTCTATCATTCTATTCATCTATAGATCATATTCCATTCTAATTTATACTATTAACCCATACCCTCTTCCAATCCATAAATAAATATGATGTGAACAAGAAGTCTCTATAAAATAAATCACATAGTGGGACCCATGAAATATCACAACCCATCAAACATGCAAGTCTACATGCTATTAAACTTTCATTTTCTACTTCATAGGGATTGAATTTATTGATTTCATAAATCAATAAATGGACACCCAAATTCCATCCTTCTTATTAGGAGTTTTTAGTATACCATTGACGACATATATGGAATCCTCATCCCCATTACATATTAGAATGGGTAAGGAATATAAAAAACGATCAGATCTTTGATACTCTACCTTAATTCAATGACACATAAGACACTATTATGATAAAAAAATCTATAGATGAATATCTCATTCGCATCCACCAATACTAACGTCTCAAGTCATGAGATACCATGGTAGTAATAGTGTATATGTACCAATAAGAATGGTGTCCAATTTCTGTCTATTCCTACTTAATAGGGAAAGGGAAACCCAATATTCTATAGAAACACAAATCACTACTAGGTTATTGACATCACTCACCTGACGACTCAAAACCATTTAGTAGTTCACTAAACTACTTTTATTTTGTGTTAGGTTCATGTTAAGACGAACATTCTCATTGAATGATTATTTATACATTATCGTGTCCATGTACACCATCCAACTAATTTATTCCACTCCCTAAATAATCTAAAAAAACAAACTCATCAGAGACTTCTCTTTCGTTGATTCCTTCACTACTTATGTTAGTAATTTACTTCTCAGTGAATCAGTGACCATATAAACTATCATAGGAGTATAATGAATATATAAATAAAAATTTCATAGATACTCAACCCAGTGTCTCTATAAGAAGTTCTTACCCGTGAGTGAAAATATACCTCCAGGTTTTATGATCAGAATACACAATAAACCACTCCCAAAAACGGTAGTGACAGTACGCTTTGAGTTCATGTATAATTTCTACCAACCCAAGATCATGGGTAGGGTTATTCCTCACATAAATATGTAACTAGTGAGAGACATATGAAACCACATATTTTCCCTGTGTAAATACACACCCCAAAAACATACTAGAAGCATCAAAAAAATATCATGACCAAAGATTCATCCCAAAGTATCAAAAGTGGAGCTGAAGTAAAATAATTCATGAGTTCCTCAAAATATATCTATCTTTTTTCATTCCACAAAAAATTTACAAAGATATGGATTAAAACTATCTCTTAGGATTCATGATTGGTGGATTCATGAAAACACTACTTTTAATAAACACCTATCCCCAAGAAACGGCGAATCTCAAACACATTTCAGGTATAATCATAAGAAATAATAGTCTGTATCTTTTTAGATTCCACTAAGATTCCCACTATTGTATAACATACCCTATATACTTCACTACATCTATATAGACATCAAACATATAAACCATAACAAATAAACAATTTTCCCTCAATGATATAATAATGATACCTAAATTATCTATATTCTCATCCTCAAAGTTGTTGTATACCAAAATATCAACCATGAAAATAAAATAATAATCCAAAAAAACAATGAATGATTTGATTAATCAATTCCATAAATATTGAAGGAAAATTAGTAAGACCTAATATCATAACTAGATACTCAAAATTACCATACTAACTCTTAAACATTTCCTTATTCGTATATTCATATAGAACCCTCAATTGGTGATAATCTAAAATAAGGTCAATCTTTGAAAATCAATCATCCCCTCTATGATGAGAAAATATATCATCAATACTAGAAAAGAGATATTTATTTAATGGTCACCAAGTTTATCTTTTTATAATCCATGAATTATCTAAGTCTCCAATTTACCTTCATAGAATAGGGGATAGGTGAATCCCATGAAGAAATTATTGGATGAATAAATGTATTATCCTTGAGTTTCACAAGATGAAACTTAAGTTCAACCAACTTAGTATGATTAATATGATAATATGAAATGAAATTGGAATCATCCCAAATATCAGGACAAGGGAGACACTTTACTCTCTTTGTTTTGGTAAAATTAAAAAATTAACTAGAAATTCTCCAGGTTACACACACTCCACCATAAAATATGGGATAAAAAAATGATATTGATGAAATCACGGAACATCATTGAAAATAGAAAGCAAGATCAACCCAACATAAAGAGAAACATTCATCTCTCTCCCTGAACTTGAATCCCAATAACCATAGAATACACGAGTGAACACCAATAAAGATATAAATTGAATGTGTCAATGATAAAAGTCAATATGGGCCTCAAAACTTATCATATAATCCATTCTAATATTTATGTTGAATATTTCAGGATCAGAAATATGAAATCCCACTCCACATCATGGTTATCTATCATCCATAAACATGGGGGAAATAAGAAACCGGGTAATACCTCTTTCCCATTGGCATGTAAATATCAAAAGGGAACGGAATATTCTTTGATTGTTATTCAAACATTTCAACCATTATTGATGATATAAAAAAATTAGAATCGCATGTTTTAAACAAAGTTAAACTATTGAAGAAGAAATAAATATTTCAACCATAACTATACCTGGCCCTATATTAGATTTCTCGGGTGCATACTCTACCCCATAAAGACATTCAATCATATCCCCTTAATGGACCTTATTATGCACATGAATATCCTCCTTTTCCTATGGATTACACCAAATACCCTTATAAGTGTTAATGAGAAACATTGAAGCCATGGTGAGAGTGGGTATATCCCTACATAATTAAGAAATCCTTACAAAAAATTCCTCAATTGACTAGATAGGGAAAAAATTTCATGCCTTGGGATCATCTATAAAACATGGGTTACAGTGAATAGTCCTTCCAAATAAATAGTACAAACCCTAATAATGTCCTGTTGGATCCCTTGAAACTAGTCATGAAGAATGCTGACAAATATTACACTTCCTTTTCTAGCCATAATATACATCCTAGCTAACAAAATCTCCTACTGAAGCTCCTCCCAAACATGTGTTCCTAGAAATGAATGTATAATCCATATCATCCTTATCAGCTACGTCCAAAAATATCATAAGGAACAAGATAATTAGAATGCAAAAAAATAAACACCTTATCCCAAATAAAAAATTGGATCCTTTAGTTAATAATTGGGGACTACGACCACTTACAAATTCACTAACTCAAAATAAAGTGGAATACTCAAGAATGGTACCCTCCTCATGCCTTATGGTCAGAAACTCCTAGTTCATTTCCATATATAATGTCACCAGATAAAACATATGGTTGAATGTTTTCTTAATGAAATCCCATGTAAGATCCCGATGCAACTTTGTTTCACAATATTGTCGCACCTCCTACTTCCATGTCCCTCAAACATATATATAGAAAAACCATCATAAAATCCATAGGGTTATTCAAAAAGTTTAACAACCACTCAATCTGCTCAAGCCACTCATATGATTCAAAGGGTCCTTTTTACCATAGAATATGGGTGGGTTTTTATTAGTAAATCATAATCTATGGTCCACCATCACCATGGGTTCCCAAAACAATATTAAACCACAGTATGAAATGTACAGATTATATATTCTATAAATGGAGGGTCCCCTAAAGGATTCTCATATAGAACCTATGTCATAGTTTTTTCATTTAGATTCAGATGATCTCTTATAGAAGGAAGATTCTAATAATTTCAATACAGAAACCAATCACCTTATTTGAAAATTCTAAATTCATAAGACCATCCTTAGGTATCCATCTCATTTCATTTCAATCAAAAATAATTAAAAGTAGTTATAAATTTTTCAAGAATAATACTCAAAAAAATAGATGCAATATGTCTATTTAAATAAACCATAAATTTGGCTCATTCAAATAACCTCATCCATGAAGTCACATGTGTGGAGAAAACACTTGAACACCCATGGTAAATCAGTTTTTATAATGACCCATACTTTACATACATTGTTATTTCTTCAAAATTTAATCGCACTTATTACAACATATAACAAAACCATGAAAGGACTATATAGGTATAGTGTCTTTAGAAACTGGGATACATAAACAACTGGTTCATAAAGCATCTATATTGTCTCCCATTTATTTCATCATATCTAGTGTCCCTTTTGGAATATCCTAATTAATAACCTTATTCCTAACCTGGGGAAAGAAAACATACAAAAGGGTGAGATCAAATGCTCATCAAGAGTAATCAAATGAAATATCAATCACATCATATTCATAAGAACATACCATTTTGGAAATCTTAACCTACAAAAGAAATCATAATTTCATAACATGGGATAAATCATAGTAGTGAAATGTAATCCCAATAATAATAATATAAAACATGAAACATTGTGGCATACACACATAATCATAGAGAGTCATTTCTTAGTAGTCCAGACTCATTGCCAACACTCTCTTAGCAGACAAAGTCCATTTCTGAACCGAGTTCACTCCTCGTTTCAGTCATGTTTCACTGAACCGGATTAACCTGCCATTCTAGCCATGTCAATCTCATGAGATATAAATCATTACCTAATGAATTGTAGGGTGATATAGGTCCCACCCATCTCATAATTAAACCATTCTTAGGTGTGCCACAAAATCATAAATCATACATCATAGCATAACCCATGTAATAAAAATGGGATTCTTAATCATCAGGCCATCATAACAAAATCAATATAAGATAAAAGGACATCATAAAAATTATTCCACAATAACATAATAAAAACAATGTAAAAATATTGATAGAAACAGAAACCTATATTTTCTTAGATGGAAAATAATTTTGATAAAACACTTGAACTCCACTCTTGAGGAAAATATCCTTTTTACTTAAAAACATTTTACTTTATTAACATGTCATATAATTTTAAACTAAAATAAGTTGATTAAAATTAAACTTGAAAACATGTAAAGGAAGCTTCATGGAAGTAATGTTCTAAAAATCTATTCATTCCGTATAAGTTAAAAAAATATTCTTCTCAAACATTGGCCAGAAAAGTCAAAAAGTACCTCGTACGAAAAACGACAAAAGATTCCTTTCATATCATTTAACAAAAACTCACCGAAGGGTAAAAGTGGATTTAAAAAATTGTAGGAGGATATAAATAATATTAGATATTGATGAAACATGGATGTTGATGATAAATATTCCCTACTAAATTCTAAAGTATAAACAATCTCGGATAAAAATTGAGATTGTGAGATTTTCCCTTACCTTAGGCCCGATTTGCATAATAAGTTTCCGAAACTCCTGTATAATGATTTAAATAATGTCATTTACTTATTACAGAATCATACTCATTATTATGATATCATATATGGTCATATTCTTAGCTTCTTATTGGATATATTTCATTCTTACTTGTTATTCGGGTGTTTATTACTTTTTGTTCTTATGCGGGTTTTGTCGAATAAATTCTTATTCTTATTTTTAGGTTATAGATACCTGATATCCATAATGTTATTAGTGTAATATATATCTTAATTATTCATTCAATTCATTTATATAATCATTATTCAATTAAGATTTTGTAGAATGAGTCGCATCACATCGTGGAGACGGTATTCTGTACGTACGCACAAGCGATGATATCGTTCCCATGATCGTGGAATTGTATTGGAGTGTATGTATACTATTTCAGAATAAATATCACTTTAAAATAATCATATATAGTTATTATTTACACCATTATACCCATCTAAGTATGGTGATGGTGGAAAACAGATTACACCACGGCGTGGAGACGGTATTTCGTACGTACGCATGCGCGGTGATTTCATTTTCCGTAGGATGGATTGAAGGTGAAATAGGTTGTTTCATATTTATAAAAACATATCAGAAAATGATTAATACTGATGTTATTACTTCATAATGAAACAAATAATGGATAATATGTATAAGATGAAATAAAGTTGAAAGAATCGGTAACGGACATTACCTCTTCTTTGAAGCGACTCTTCTTAACGTCCTCTTTGGGCACTAAAGATGGTCTTTGAAGAGGACCAGAACCTCTAGGATGTTTCTAGGAAAGTTTATAAGAGAAATTTTCAGGGGTTGGACGAGCTTTAAGGCTCAAAGTGGTGTGAGGAGGAGAGAGAGGAGGTTCCCTTTTATAAGGGAGGAAAGGGGCACCTTTGGAAAAAACTAAAAATATTATTTTATTATAAAGTCATACTCTGTTTTTAACAACTCCAATTTGATTTATTTCGAAGATAAGGTGGGGGTGGGTAAAAATACTCTCATCCAATAGAATTTATACAAGTTTAGGATTCTATTTTAACCTTATCATTTAGATTTAACATTAATTTATGTAATTTTACTTTTACCATGTCTTCTTGTTTTCTTACACTACCAGGTTAATAAACATACTATAACAAGTCAAAAGATCCCCAAGTTGTTTATTATTAATATATATAACCTTATCTAATTCATGTGGCTGAACCTTAGATTTTTATGAATAAAATAACAATTAATAATATAATTGTTTTTAAAAAACTATTTTTTGTCAATTTTGACAGTATTTGGTACTTGATTTTTTTGAAAATTATAACAGCTTGATTATTTCGAAAACAGATAATTAAATCAATAAGAATACGTCATATTAACCTATAAAATTATTTTAATTCATAAAAAGTCTCAAATTACATTTATATGAGTATTTATAACATCAATCATGTTAATATTTCATTAATACGATAATTACTACATCATCATTGTGTCATAAATAAATTAAATTATTTAATGTCTAAAAATTATAAATAAAATACCATTATGTAAGAAATATTTTTAGATTTATAATGAATATTTATAGTCGAATTTATTTTCTGTATAACCATATATTAAAATTTATTTAGTTATTAAACATTGATTTTAACTATTTTAACTATTTTTTAAATTAAATAATATTTAATGTCCTAATCTAATCCAAGTGGGCCTAAATGGTCATATTTTATTCCTAAGTTTGTTTTTGGTCGAATTATATTTATCCAATAGAATTAGGACATGTTTTAGGGTAATAATAATATCATTTTTACCTTTAGTTACCCTATTTACTTTTAACCGTGGTAAAAAAAGTAAATGGTTACTATTCTCAAAAATTTATTTTCATCTCATTGAATCACATTTTAGTCCTTGATATTAACCGTTTCTCTTGTATTTTAGAAATTCCACTCACAGAAGTGGTAAAATTATGTTTTATGTGAATTTGCAAATTCTCCTAGGAGGTGGGTAAAAGACGGTGAAAAGTTCAATAAAATTTTTATATATCTAAAATTATTATAAAATGACATCAACGAATTAATTTGAACTTATATAGGTATTATGTATCAATTTTGACCTAAAATAAATTTAAATAAAATAAATAATTATTTAAATAAAAATTCGGTTTTTAAATAGTAACCCAATGTTTTCACTATCCATCAAAAATTGAAATTTTTCGGAAAAATACCAAAATTTAACCGTTGGATAATTTCGGTATTCCAAATCCAAAAATGAAGGCCATTTTGAAAGATAAAATTTATAGAATTTCAAAAAATGGATATTACTATTCATAATGGCTAGTTTTAATAATATTTTAATAGCATATCGTTGTTTAGTGAAACTCGGTTCTGTGTACAACGCAAGCTATCGAGGAAGGCCGGGTTTGCGTGTAAAGAAAGCCAACCTAGTGTTGTGTGTAGTGAAAGATTCCTTCGATGATTTATATAACATAAAAACAAAAAACCTCAGGTGTTACATTCAACCCCCCTTAAAATGAATTTCTCCCTCGAAATTCGTCACTTTGTAACAAACAGATGAGGATACCTCTCCCTCATCATATCCTCAAACTCCCATGTAGCTTCTTCTAATTGGTGGTTCCTCCATGAAACATTCACCAAGTGAGTGGTATTGTTCCGTAGGACTTTTTCACTACGATCAAAAATCTGTATCGGTTGTTCTTCATAAGAAAGATCTTGCTCCAGTGGTACAACTTCTGAGCTGAGTACATGTGAAGGATCAGGTATGTAATTTCACAGGAGAGATACATGGAACACATCATGAACTTGAGAGAGATTCGGTGGAAGCGCCAATCAGTAATCTACCTTCCCAACACAATCCAGTATTTCGACAGGACCGATATACCTAGGGCTCAGCTTTCCCTTCTTTCCAAATCACATTACTCTCTTCCATGGAGATATTCGTAAGAACACTTTATCACCCACTTCAAACTCTAGATCTTTTATTTGGTTGTCGACATTACTTTTTTGTCATCTATGAGCTGCTCTTATGTGTTGTTGAATAGATCTGACCTTTTCTACCATCTCATCAACAAGATCAGGTCCTAATAGCTTTCATCCCCCAACTTCATCTCATCAAGTTGGAGTCCTGCATTTCATTCCATAGAGATCTTCGCAAGGAGCCATCTGATTACTGGAGGGAAAGCTATTATTATAAGAAAATTCCACCAATGGTATGTGTTGATCCCAACCACCTTTGAAATCTATAGGGAAATCTCTCAACATATCTTCTAGAGTTTGAATTGTCCTCTCAGACTGACCGTCTGTCTGTGGATGATAAGTAGTGCTAAAACTCAACTCTGTATCCAGAGTATACTGAAGACTTCGCCAAAACTTCGAGGTAAACCCCGGATCCCGATCAGATATAATAGAAAGTGGTACTCCAGGAAATCTTACCACTTCATTTACATATATCCTGGAAAGCTAATCCAGAGAGAAGTCCTCTCTAATAGCAATGAAGTGTGCAGACTTTGCAAGATGATCAAATATGACCCAGATAGATTTATTTCCATTTTATTTTTTAGGAAGTCCAGTGACAAAGTCCATAGTGATGTTTTTCCATTTCCATTTGGGTATGGGTAATGGTCGTAACATCCCCTTAGACTTCTATCTCTCAGCTTTAAATTGCTGACAAACCAAGCATCGAGAGACATATTCAGCAAAATCTCTTTTCATGTCATCCCACCAGAAGTACTGTTTCAGGTCCCCATACATCTTTGTGCTTCCAGGATGAATAGAGAATGAAGAAATATGAACCTAATATAGCAGCTCCATATTTAATTCTGGGATAGGAGGAACACAAACCCAATTTTTAAACCTTATTATCCCATCACAATCAAGGTTGAATTTCGGAACATTTCTCACCTTCTTTTGTAACTCTACATCTCCTTTCTGTGCCTCTTTAATCTTCACATGTATAGATTGTTGATCCTTCATTTGAGAAAGATAAGATTTCTCCCCTTCCTTTATAATTCCAATATCCATCCTTTGTAAATCCATAAATATTTTATCTTTTGTGATCCACATCATGGATAAGCTAGCATGGTCTTTTCGACTTAATGCATATGCCACCTTGTTTGCTTTCCTAGGGTGATAATGAATTGAGAAATCATAATCCTTAATCAACTCCAACTATCTTCTTTGGCACATATTCAGCTCCTTTTGTGTAGATATATACATTAAACTTTTATGATCAGTATAAATATCACACCTTTCACAATAAAGATAATGCCTCCAAATATTTCAAGCAAAGATTATCGCAGCTAACTCCAAATCATGACTTGGGTAATTTTGCTCATGGATTTTCAATTGTCATGAGGAATAAGTTATCACCATATAATTTTTCATAAGAACACACCCCATCCCCATATTGGATGCATCACTGTAGATCACAAACCTTTCTCCACTACATGGAAGTTTGAGTACAGGTACACTGGATAACCTTCTTTTCAACTCTTTGAAATTCTCTTCACATTCCTCCGTCAACACGAACTTAACTCTTTTTTGAGTCAACCTGGTGAGTGGATTAGATAATCATGAATAATATTTCACAAAATGCCGATAATATCCAACCAAACCAAGAAACATTTGGATCCCAATTACTGTTGTTGGTCTCGACCATCTTTCAATAACCTTTGTTTTTGCTGGCTCTACAGATATCCCCTCTTTTGAGATTATGTGACCCAAAATGCAAATTTTTTAAGCCAAAATTTACACTTGGTAAATTTGGAATAAAGCTTCTCCTTTCTCAGGGTATTCAATACAATTCTCAAGTGATCTTCATGTTCTTCCTTTCTCTTTGAATAGACAATAATATCATCTATAAATACTACCACAAACTGATCAAGATAGTCTCTAAAGACTCTATTCATTAGATCCATGAAGATAGAAGGGGCATTAGTAAAACCAAATAGAATCACTATAAATTCATAGTGTCCATACCTTGTATAGAAAGTCCTCTTTGGTATATCCTCCCTTTTGACCCTTAATTTATGATATCCTGAATGAAGATCAATCTTGGAAAATTATTGAGCTCTGAGTAGTTGGTCAAATAAATCATCAATGCATGGGAGAGGATATTTGTTCTTGATAGTGATCTTGTTAAGTTCTCGATAATCAATGCAGAGTCTCATTGATCCATCTTTAGTCTTAACAAATAGAACAGGTTCTCCCCAAGGTGATGGACTAGGGTGTATGAATCCCTTATCAAGATTCTCTTGGAGTTTCTTCTTCAATTCATGCAACTAAATTGGGGCCATTCTATAAGGTTTCTTTGAAATAGGCAAAGCACCCATTACGAGTACTATTGAAAACTCAACTTCACGATTTGGTGGAAGACCCGATAATTCCTCCAGAAAGACATCATCAAACTCTCGTACAATGGTCATATTCTTAATCGTGAGTTTGTCTCCAACCATTTGAGATAAATAACCTTCATTTAGTGGAATCAAGACCCATAAGATGGAAGAAATTTCCACTGGAAGGTTATGTTCATCCTTGCATCGATAGAAGATCATAGATTGATCTGGAATATGAAATGTGACTTCATTTCTTTGGAAATTGATATGAGATCCATATAAAGAAAGCCAGTCCATGCCAAGAATCACATCAAATTCCACTATAGGAAGGATCAAAAAATTTGCAGGAATCACTTTCCCACAAACTTCAATCGGAGAAGAATTATAAAATTTTTATGCGACTATTGTGCCATTAGGAGTTTTCACAGCTAACTCAACATCCAATTGTTGAGTTAATATGATGATACCCTTAGAAAATTCTTTAGAAAAAAAAAAGAGTGGGTGGATTTAGAATCAAATAAAAAAATTTCTACGTTAAAGTGGATGGTAAGTGTACCTTTCACCACTTCATTATCATACTCCACATCGCTGATAGAAATGTCATGTGACATTCCTTTTCCTTTAGTATTAAGAGTTTTATGACGTCGATCATCATCAACAACCCTTGGATTAGGGAATTGATTAGAATAATTCCCCATTTCCTTGATCTTGTAACATTGAAGTGTAGGAGGTGCACTATGTGTAGCCTTTTCTTTGTTCGCATCACTAGAGAACTTCTTCCCATCATTGCGGCATTCAAATGCCTGATGAACTTCCTTTCCACATTAGAAACATTTACTTGTCCCTTTAATACAACTCCCTCCATGTTTCTTTCCAAACATTGAGCATAAGGGAAAACTCATCTTCTTTTCAGTGTGCACTTTAGATTTTCATTTGAATTCCATTTTTCTCTTCTTATCAAACCCAAATGACTGATGGGTTACTCTAATCTCCATCTCAACCTAGAGAGCACATTGAACGATTTCCTCATATCTATTGAAGTCCCTTATGGATTACACCCTTCAAAGACTTGGTTTTAATCCACTAATGAATCGATAAATCTTACTCTCAGGTTGGATAATAATCCTAGAAGTGTACCTAGCATGTCTTGAAAAATTTGCTTCGTAGGTACCAACCGATTCATCATCATTTTTCTTCATTTCAAGAATCTCCTTCACCATCTTTGTTCGAAGAATAAGAGGAAGTAATTATTGAAAAATAAGTTCTTGAACTCTCCCTTTTCCATGGACTCAATTTCATCTCTTTGCCTCGTATTCTTGATAAGATTACACCATTGATCAGCATCACCTTCCAAACGATACACTGCTAAGATGACTTTGTCATGTTCTGAAAATTGAAGAACTGAAAATATCATTTCAGTAGTACTGATCCATTGTTCAGTAACTAATGGATCAGTAGACCCACTGAATGAAGGTGAACGCTTCCTCATCAAGGATTCAACAGAATGTAGCTCCTTAATTTTCTCGTTTGGAAGTACTGCATGATCCATATCTTGAGAAAGTTCAGTGAGGATGGCTACAAGATTTTTCATTCCATCTCCCATAATATTTGGTTGCTCAGGGGGACAATCATTGCAGTTCCCGTCACATTCACGTTAACACGGTCCCTTCGGGTTCCATCCATTGACTAAAAACAAGAATAATTGTGTGAGAAACACTAATTATAATAGGAAAACCACATAATCAAGAATAAAATTTTACACTTAAGTTCTTATCTTAGGTTATTCATGGCCATTTCTAAAACACTAAGATTGTGTTATATGCATAGATATATCCTTAGGGTTCTTACTAAGGATTTCACATCCTAGTTTCCAAAGGTTGACTATACCTTTCCTCTGATACCAACTATAACGACCCATACTTTACATACATTGTTATTGCTTAAAAATTTAAGCACACTTATTACAACATATAACAAAACCATGAAAGGACCGTATAGGTATAGTGTCTTTAGAAACTGGGAAACATAAAAAACTGGTTCATAAATCATCTATATGGTCTCCTGTTTATTTAATCATATCTAGAGTCCCTTTTGGCATATCCTACTTAATAACCTTCTTCCTAACCTGGGGTAATAAAACATACAAAAGGGTGAGCTCAAATTCTCAGTAAGGGTAAATAAATGAAATATCAAACACATCATATTCATGAGAACATAACATTTTGGAAATCATAACCTGCAAAAGAAATCATAATTTCATAACATGGGATAAATCATAGTAGTGAAATCTAATCCCAATAATCATAACTTAAAAAATGAAACTTTGTGACATAAACACATAATCATAGAGAGTCATTTCTTAGTAGTCAAGACTCATTTCCAAAACTATCTTAGAGGACAAAGTCCATTTCTGAACCGAGTTCACTCCTCGTTTCAGTCCTATTTCACTGAACTAGATTAAGATGTTGTTCCAGCCATGTCTATCTCATGAGATATAAATATTTACCCAATGCATTGGAGTGATATATAGGTCCCACCCATCTCATAATTAAACCATTCTTATGTGTTCCACAAAATCATAAATCATACATCATAGCATAACCCATGTAATAAAAATGGGATTCTTAATCATCATGCCATCATAACACAATCCATATAAGATAAAAGGACATCATAAAAATAATTCCATCATAACATAATCATGTCAATGTAATAATAGGGATAGAAACAGATCCCTATAGTATCTTATATGAAAAATAATTTTGAACTCCACTCTTGACGAAAATATCCTTTCTACTTTAAAAACATTTTCCTTTCCTAACATGTCATATAATTTTAAACTAAAAGAAGTTGAATAAAAATAAACTTGAAAACTTTTTAAGGAATCTTCATGACAATAATGTTCTAAAAATCCATTCATTTTGTATAAGTTAAAAAAACATTCCTCTCATACTTTGGCCAGAAAAGTCAAAAAGTACCTCATACGAAAAACGACAAAAAATTCCTTTCATATATTTTACTAAAAACTCACCAAAGGGTAAAATTGGATTTAAAAAATTGTAGGAGGATAAAAATAATATTAAATATTTAGTAAACATGGATGTGGATGATAAATATTCCCTAGTAAATTTTGAAGTATAAACAATCTCGGATAAAAATTGAGATTTCATGATTTTCCCATAACTTAGGTTTGATTTTCTTCGTAACTGTCTGAAAATCCTGTATAATGATTTAAATAATGTCATTGACTAATTCCAGAATCATAATCATTGTTTTGATATCATATATGGTCATATTTTTAGCTACTTATTAGTAATATTTCATTGCTACTTGTTATTCGGGTGTTTATTACTTTTTGTTCTTATGCATGTTTTGTTGAATAAATTCTTATTATTCTTTTTAGGTTATAGATACCTCAATTAAAGAATGGTATTAGTGTATGATATATCATATTTATTCATTCAATTAATTTATATAATCATTATGCAATTAATATCATGTAGAATGAGTCGCATCACATTGTGGAGACGGTATTCTGTACGTACACACGAGTGATGATATTGTTCCCATGATCGTGGAATTGAATGGGAGTGTATGTATACTATTTCAGAATCAATATCACATTAAAATAATCAAATATAGTTATTCTCAACACCATTATACCCATCTAAGTAAGGTGGTGGTGGAAAATAGTTTACACCACAGAGTGGAAACGGTATTCTGTACGTACACACGTGCGATGATATCATTTTCCATAGGATGGATAGAAAATGAAATAGGGATGTTTCATATATATAATAACATATCAGTATATCAGTGATACTGATTTTATTACTTCACAATGAAACAACTAAAGAAGAATAAGTAGAAGAAGAAATAAAGTTTAAAGAATTGGTAACAGACATTACCTCTTATTTGAAGCACATCTTCTCAACCTCCTCTTTGGGCACTAAAGATGGCCATCGAAGAATACCAGAACCTCTAGGATGTTTCTATCGAAGTGGAAAAGAGAAATTGGTGTGGTTTGGCTGATCATTAAGGCTCAAAATGGTGTGAGGAGGAGAGGTAGGAGGTTCCCTTTTATAAGGGAGGAGAGGGGCACCTTTGTAAAAACAAAAAATATTATTTTTTTATAAAGTCATATTTGGTTTTTAAAAGCTCAAAATTTATTTATTTCAAATATAATGTGGGGATGGGTAGACATATTCTCATCCAATAGAATTTAGAAAAGTTTAGGTTTCTATTTTAACCTTATCATTTAGATTTAACTTTAAGTTAAATATTTGTACTTTTACCGTCTCTTCTTGTTTTCTTACACTATAGGCTTAATAAACGTACTATAACAAGCCAAACGAACCCCATGTTGTTTATTATTAATACATATAACCTTATCTATGTCATTTTTCCAATCCTTAGATTTTTAAGAATAAAATAACAATTAATAATATAATATTTGTTTTAAAAACTATTTTATGTGAATTTTGACACTATTTGGTACATGATTTTTGTGAAAATCATAACAGCATGATTAGTTCGAGAAAGGTTAATTAAATCAATAATAATATGTCATATTAACCTATAAAAATAGTGTAATTCATAAAAAGCCTCAAATTACATTTATTTGAGTATTTATAACATCAATTATGTTAATATTTAATTAATAAGATAATTATTGTATCATCATTGTGTCATAAATAAATTAATATATTTAATGTCAAAAATTTATAAATAAAATACCATTATGTAGGAAATATCTTTATATTTATAATGACTATTTATAGTCTAATTTATCTTATATATAACCCTATATTAAAAATGTTTTAGTTATTAAACGTTGATTTTAACTATTTTAACTATTCTTTAAATAAAATAATATTAAATGTCCTAATCTAATCCAAGTGGGCCTACATGGTCATATTTTATTCCTAAGGTTGTTTTTGGTCGAATTACACTAATCCAATATAATTATTACATGTGTTAGGGTAATAATAATATCTTTTTTACCCTTAATTACCCTATTTATTTTTAACCGTGGTAAAAAAAGTAAAAAGTTACTATTCACCAAAAATTATTTTCATCTCATTAAACCAAATTTTAGTCCTTTATATTAACCATGTCTCTAGGATTTTATAAATTCCACTTAGAAGTGGTAAAATTAAGTTTTATGTGAATTTGCAAATTCTCCTAGGAGGTGGTTAAAAGACGGTGAAAAGTTCAATAAAATTTTTATATATCTAAAATTATTATAAAATAACGGCAATGAATTACTTTGAACATATATAGGTATTATGTATCAATTTTGACCTAAAATAAATTTAAATAAAATAAATAATTATTTAAATAAGAAGTCGGTTTTTAAATAGTAACCCATTGTTTTCACTATTTATCAAAAATTGAAAGTTTTCAGAAAAATACCAAAATTTCACCCTATGATAATTTCGATATTCCGAATCCAAAAATGAAGTCCATTTTGAAAGATAAAATTTATAAAATTTCAAAACGTGGGTTTTACTATTCATAATGGCTAGTTTTAATAATAATTTAATACCATATCGTTGTTTAGTGAAACTCGGTATTGCGTACAATGCAAGAAATCGACGAAGGTCGAGGTTGCGTGTAAAGAAAGACAACGTAGTGTTGTGTGCAGTGAAAGATTCCTTTGATGATTTATATAATATAAAAACAAAAAATCTTGGGTGTCACAACTTTAGTCACAGAAGGGAGTGAATATGACCATTTTATGCAATTTATATCCATATTATTATTATTATAACTCATGTCTACCAAGACACCAATCCAAAACAATGTAGTGTCACAATACTTATAGATGGTTAGTGGATATGATACTATTTTTTAATGAACCATCCTAGGAAAGTTGTGCAAGTCACCCGAGTTGGTGTTCCACATGGTTAAGTACAACAAAGGAGAAGAAAAATTCCCGATGAATAACCTAACAAGGAAAATCAAAAAAGGTAAAATGTAGAATAATGAAAAAATATAAATGAGACATACAAGGTGAACACAAATAAGAAAAAGATAAAAGATAAAACATGAAAAGTTTGAATAATTCCATGTGTGTCCATTCATCATGACAAATCCATCCCAAAATAAATAACACTACAAAAGGGGAAACAACATGCTATACAATTTTCTTCCATTTACTCGAGTCCTAAAAAACAAAATTCTCAACCAACCAAGGAATAAATTATGGTGTGATCCCAAATCCCATTTATATTCCACAAATAAATCCATATATGTTATAATATCAGCAATTCTTTAGTTCTAGATTTGATAAAAATCCATTTCACATAGAATTATCCCTTAAATAAAAAACCATTTTATAAAACATTCCATTTTTTCATAATGCATTCAATATTATCCATATCCAGAAATATGTAACATTTGAAATAAAATAGGTAATCCACCATGGATACACTATAATTTAAATGTGTATGAAAATAACTATAAAAATACCATCTAATGAATAATTAATTATTATTTGAAAATAAACCATCTGGCATCTATCCTCTGGGTATAAATACTAGAAATAAAAAAATTCCCAATCTTGGCCTAAGGTGGATTCCACCAAAATAATATATAGTTTCATTACATACACTAATGTGACATAAAACCACTCATGGAATTACACACCAAAATAGTGGAAGGCATGTTCCGGATGCACCCCTAGGAAAACCAATGAGATATGTTTCACAAAACTAATTTGAAAACCATCCAAACATTTAATAAAATATTTTATCAATAATGAATAATCTCTTTAAATATTGATAGCCTATTTAAAAAACAAAAACCACTATTTAAATCATTAAATCGAACACTTGGTTTGCGTAAATCCACTTTCAAAAAATCCCCTGAAAACATAAACCACATCCAAAAAATCATTCCAATGTGAAATCATGAATTTATATAATATGACTAAAAATAATTTAAAAGAACTCATAGAAATTCCATAATTATCCACTTTTAGAGATAAATATACTCCTGTAATGGATGAATCCCACTCTTCATTGACTACCGAGATTATAAATATGATTTTCAGCCTCTGAATGAAAATTACATGGGGAAAACAGAAATGAATCCTCCAAGATCGCATCTTGAGTAACAAAAAATAAAAATAATAGCACCCACCTCTTCCAAACCACGATAAAAAAGATAAATGTGGTGATAGAAATATCTTATACCCAAATAAAGACAACCCACAACACTAGTGATCATGCGAAATATGAATATTGATCCAATGGGAATGAAACACTCCAAACAAATATGGGAGAGACCTAGTGCTCGATGGATAAGGATATACCCTAAAATATTATGAAGTTACATGAGCTATATATAAAAACCACTTGGAATGATGTGATTCTGGAATAAATCTATGTTCATTACAATAAGTTTCCCAACTCATATATACTAAAAAATACATCTCCTTGAGATAAATTATCTCTAGTGATGATTTTACATTATAAGAATAGATTTTAATGTATAAAACCATTTTATGACCTAAATGGTTTTATGGACAAATGAATATCAAAATATTTTCATAGTGCTAATTTTTTTCAAAAATCCTTCCATTTATGATGTTGATATTTCCTACATGTAGTACCAAATATGGTCCTCTATAAAAAAAACTCTCAATAATATACCAACACCATCTAAATATGTTAAATAAAATTATACCCAGAGTCTATTAATTCAAAAAAAAATCTATATGTTTAGATAACGTTTCTTGGAAAATTCTCCCTTTCCACAAATGGCCTAATAAATATCCAAATAAAATCAGGGAAAAAGAGGTAAAAAGTACATAAAAGTAGGTGACATGATGTTACATGATCACCCTTCTCCACAATATTATGATCATCAGGGAACAAATTTAGTCTTCTTTTTGTATGATATAACCAATATTTAGGAAACCATTTGGCCATTTCCTTATCCCTTCAAAGGATTAGATTTTTTTTATTACTGACTATGAATGTGTTGGTATAGATGTGATACATCTATACTAGTTAATTGAGTGTTTTATTTGGTTAATGGTTTTAAAATTTTTAATATATTTTACTGATAATAATATTTTTATATTAATGTTCATTGGAATAATCATGGATAACAAATTAATTTTTTTAAAATAATGTTTTCTATAAAGATATATATTAGGATAGATTTGTCTAAATTAATAAACCTCTATAAATGTAAGTCTATATATGCATAAGGCTAAGTGAAGCATTGAAATATTTGATAATGAAAATCTGGTTGTTATACATTCTTAATTACATTAACTCATAAATTTTATAATAAATACATTTTTGTGAATTATTTGGAAAATATGGATACTAATCTCCATTCCATGAATCTCACAATAATTAACACTTTATATATGAAAAATTAATACTAGATACTGTAATGATCTACTATTTTACATCAATGTTGTGACCAATTGAGGTTTTGTTTCCTATAAAAGTAACAACCCTCTATTTGGAATTTATATGATCTTGTCCCAACCCAAAAAGTGTGTGATTTGATTGAAATGGATTATGTAACATTCTTTTAAATGAATATTGAAATTTTTAGATATAAAGGAAAAAAAATTATGTAAGAAAATTTTGAAAATTTGAACTGATTATATATTTTCTATTTTATTAAAGGATATGTGAGTCATGAAGAATGTTTATTTGTTTTTTATTAATAATTAATTATAAACTCATAATCATTTAGTTGACTTTTTATTGACATTTCTACTTATTTATTTAATAGTCCATTTCAGATAATTGTTGAGGGTATTTTTTAGGGAAAACAACTGATCATTTATGTAGATGTTTGATTCTCTAAGGTCAATGGGGTAATTTCATTTACTTTTCACCATTAATATGGCCTTTGTTTTCTAAAATCACTATATTTATGTCCCTCATATTTTTGGTAGAAAAACATTTGGTTTCAAATGAATAACTGATATGATTTGCCATAAAACATGAATATTTGAGGAAAGTAAGTGGCATTTGAACCCATTTTCCATGGTGCATGGTTTCTACTACATCACCCAAACAGTATAACCCAATTAAGAAAACCAAACACATCCTTGAGACTAGAGGAAACTAACATATATGCTTCTTATATGGTTACATATAACATGATGATCTTCTTGGAGACCATGTGATATGAAATATTTAAAGGTATTAATTATATTATGGTAAATAAATGGATAGAAAAAAGTGTGTACCTACTAATAAACCATGAGTTGTGTGAATAATTGGATATAATGAACAATACTAGTCAGTTCATAGTTTTCTTAACCCAAAATTTTAATAATAAACTAATCAATAAAGAATCATCTACCTTCATCAAACCCCATAACCACCCTTTAACATGGTATTATGACCCCCTACCACCCATATACTTCAAGGTCAGAAAATTAATTATCCTACAACCATTTTACGAGAACAAATAATTAGTGATTTATTATTATTGGCTGGAGGAGAGTTTGAAATTCATTGTATGTCAATTTTAATGATTTGTTTTCATAATGTATCTTGTAATTTCCATTATCTATGTTTCTAAATTGAACAACTTTCTTATTTGGTGATTTTATAAAAAATATATGTGTTTTTAAATTTAGATTTTAGGGGATTGGGGATGAAAATTGGGGATCATTTGGAGAAATTTCTGTGTTGTTTTTATGTTTGTGTAAAAAAAATTATTTAAATTTCTTTTTCGTCATGTACACATTCATCACATAACTTAACACTTTGTATTTGAATAATAAAAGCATGTTCTAGGATCTCCCAATAATGAATAATGATTATAATTATGAACATTATGTATAATGTAAATCACCTTCAATTATCTTTTAATTAAAATTCTAGAAATTGATTATCTGACAAAGAAGTTAAATTTTAATAATTTAATTGAACTGTACTTAACCAGGGTTGATTTGATGCATCTAAATAATAATTTATATGATTTATAATGAACAAAACAACCATAAAAAAGGTTACTTCCTTGTGACCTCCATTGAGGGAAGAAAACCCAATGCATCCACCATATTAAGTTAAAAACCCAATATATGTAATTATGATTTTATTGATGAAATCCATTTGAAGTTTCAAATTTGTAACTATTGAGGATTTGATGATTTCAAAAATAATTGATTTTTTCAAAAAAATTGAATTAATAATTATTTTTAAAAATAAATAATAATTTCCATAATTATTGACCCCAGACATTCAAGATACTTATTGTAGTATTGGATGAAAAAAAACATTTTGTCCACCTAGAAATAACGAGTTGGGTAGAGAAACTCCAAAATCCATTTTGAAGTGCATAATGAAAAAATGATAATCCAACAAAACATGATGTATATAATTCTAAAATATTTTATTAGAAAGAATCTAAATACAGATAACTTATCAGATAAGATAATTTATATTTAACAAATGGTGATGAAGATAGTTATAGTAAAATTTTATGAAAAGACACACAAGAATGTTAAATTGGAACACATTATTCGAAATAAAAATTACCCCAGAAATTAATGAATAAATATGAAATTTATAAATAAATTATCATTGATATAACAAGTTGAATCATATTCTATTAATGAATTTAGGGGGTATAAATAATGGGTATTTTCTATAAATTATGAGCTTGAAATGCCTAAAAATATCCCATACGAGATCAAGTTAACATACAAAAAAATTAAAAATATTATAATAAATAATCTGGTGATTATAAATAAGAACAAAAATAAATATTATTTTTTTAGGTAATGAGGATATAATTATATGTAAATGATATTATCAAGTTCAATACATTGACTTTGGAGACAGTTTTTCCATTGAATGATAAGATTTTATTCCAATATACATAGAAATATTTGTATATTGGAATTATAAAGTGTAAAAAAGTTGATTTTCAGTAAAAATTATTAAAAGTTGATCAATACACTCACTGTAAACATTAGTTTAGATTATTTTTTAAGGTTTTATGTACAACTGTTACTTATTTTTGGCCCTATCATCACTAATGTTTATTGACAGTATGTACCTATAGCATGTTTACATTGTTCTACAATAATCTAATGAATTTTTAGAATATGGGTTTCGTGGGTCTTGTATGTAGGAAAAAATTCATTACTTATATTTCAATAGACCACGGATTAACATCATTAATTAGACCCCTCTTAGGATGCATATTTGGTTTATTTCATCGAACTCTAGTTCACATTCCAACACTCAGTTATCCTAAAATGAATAAGATATTTGATTGAAATTTTTTAAAAAATTGTCATCATATCATAGACATTCTGAATATACCATTGACTAAGATTTTTGTTGAAATTAAAATCTATAAGGATCTATCCTTATTGATTAATCATTAAAATAAAAATTACTTTTTTGGTTGTATATGAATCTATATTGAATCAAAAATAAACTTTCACTCTATCATACAGATTAAAGTCCCTGATTTAAATAATTATCAGAAAATGGATCTATCTATGTAAAAAATATCATATAATTATATGAGATCCAAGAAAACTACACATCCTACATTCAATAATACTCCCAATAAAGGTCTTAAAAATATGGATTTTTTAGCTATCAGTAATGAAACATTACAGTTTGGGTATTTTCAACTCCTTTATTTGTTTCTCTTATCATCTAGTTACCCTTTCTAATATAGCTTCCCTGCCATCCTTCAAAGGATCCCATGCCTCCACCCTTCAAATTCATTTCCTATATATTGATTCCAAATTCTATAAACATGTTAGTGAAAATATTTTCTATAGCTTATTTTTAACATATTTGTTTTATTAACTTATTTAACACCTTGAATCCAAATTTAAGAAAGTTTAACCATGTATTATCACCTATATACCCAATATGGAAGAAAAAATAGAAGTATCTAATGACATATTATCCTCAATATTTTGATAATATAATAAATAATTTAGTTTCAAGATAAATTTAATCATATAAGGAAGAGGGGAATCATAAGAATTTTTCAATTTTAGTATGGCCAATTATTGTTCATACTTCATACACATTCTTAATATAATTTCTTATTTTGAATGCACTCATGGTGATATCTTTGACAAAATATGATTTTATATTTAATGAGTTTAATTAATCAAATATTTCTATTATAGATTCCCCTGAGAAAAAGAACAAACCAAACAAATTTTCCAATTTTCTATGAATATTTTCTTTCTTAACTACCATTGTGTTCCACCAATCCATCAATATATTTATATTTTTTAGGCATAGTGTGGATATTGACATTTTTATTTTTATATTACATATATCTATGAAGGTGAAATATTCTAAATTTTCTCTTTTAAATCCTTTTGTTTATAAAAATATATAATGTGATTGGTAGGTAAAATAGATTGCATTCATATTACAATTTATACTTATGGTTTCTTCCCTGGCAATTTGAATTCATAAAAATTATTATATATAATAAAATTATTTTATTTGAGGTACTCTGTTCAATGAGTTTCTATTTATTAGAAATCAATGATATGGAAAACATTAGTGGTTTAGAATCAACAAGGTCTAGATCAATATGAAATAACTTAATTCATTTAGTATTCAAAATATTTATCAACTAAAATGGACTCATAATTTTCATTAACCCATATTTTTATCATTAGGTAATAAAAACCCTCTAATGTTGATGTTTAAATGTTTTCACAATGATCTTCATATGGGGACTTATTTTATCTTTTCCTGCACTCATTAAATGGAACCATGACCGAACATCCATGAGGTGGCGGTCCTTCAATGTAATCATTATTGGCTTACCATTTCACTTTAGAATTTTTTATGTAACAAATTAATATTTTGTCCTAATATCTCAAATGTAATAAAGGTAGTAATTAAAATTGAAAAGCTTCATCACATTAGTCTTATGAATAGGTTTTTCATATTTTTTCACAAATATAGAAACTTGCTGAAGACAAATTATAAAGTCTTCAACCTAGGTTCAACAAAACTAGATCCGCAATCTCGGTCATCACATGACTTTAAGCGCACCTCCCCATATGCTAGAGGTTCTCGAGTAGTAGTGAGGACCTAGATTATTCATGTGGGGAGACTATACCGTTTTTATCAGAGTTATCCATAGAAGATCACTATATAAATAACTAATACAATAATAAACAACCAATAGAATCTATTTCCAAACATCTCCCAACTGGGTACAAACCACAAGAAATAGTAAATTTGCCATGTCATTCTATAATTCCAAGTGAACAAAACCCAAATTATATACAATAATAGAATCTCCAAAATGATCTTAACTCCATGTTGGTATCCTCTTAAATATACATCCCATGTCAATCTCAATTCCCTAGCTTTTGGCCCTTTCCCTTGTCCTTACCTGTAAGCATGAAATCCTCTTGGGTTAACCACAGAGGTCAGATCATGGTGTGATTAAAACATAGTAGGTCACCACCAATGGTGTCTAAAAATATCCAGTTTAAATGATAGTTAATTCATGGAGAAATAAATTGAAAGGCATGAAAAGACAGTTTGGGGACCACTCTTTAACATTTATATAATTTTCTATTACTAAGAGGATTATTTTTCCAAGTTCATTGTGTCTAAAATCTCCTCATTTATTTCATCATAAACATGTAATCCATGAGTCCTACATTTAACTTTTCACAAAATATTCATGGAATTTATCATTCTTCATAAGAGAAAATGTTAATTCCTTATCTCACTAGGGATGATCATATCATGTAATCACCACTGTTACATTCGAGCCTCAGTCTAGGTATTTTCTTTAAATACAACCATTGGGGGCATAAAGCATCAATATGACTCCCCAACCCGTGTATTCTTGGGTAGGATAGTGCATCAGTCCAACCCTACCCGTGGGAGGAGAATCACTCCATAATATCACCACCAAGACATGCGAATAGGCATATTTATCCATTCACAGCACACAAAGCATTAAACTACATATACAACGAATAAATGTTACAATCATGATTCACAATAATGAATATGAGATTCAATGATATTCCATAACTCGTTCACAATCCAATTTTACACTACATAACCCATTATCCCAAATATCTATCCCAAGTCTCAACCCATTAACCATATTCATTCATTCATGAGCCATAACCAATCTCTTGTGTTGGAATTCCTCATTCACCCACCCACATAGGGTTTTGAACATAATTTGTTAGCCACCAGGTACAATCTCCATTTAACTAGTTCAACCCATTTTTATTAACAATCCAAACAATCCGTTATATAATTACTAAGGAAAGACACACACTGATAATTCTTATTCACTCCCACTAAACATTTTAACATGCTTATCAATAGATCTAAATTGTCATAAAGAAACCTAGAACATATATATATATAACCTCTGTGTCCATAAAGTATATTTGCACCCCATTGGTGGCCCTACAGAGGTCATGTCATCCTCCATGTGTCCCATGGGGACCATGAGGGTTTCCATTAATCAATAAGAAACATATAACACCAAAACTAATCAAAGGATCAAGGGTTACCAAGAAATAAACCCAGGAATTCACAAATCTCAATAAAACTATCAGATATAACGTGTAAACCACATACCTTTGATCTATTAGATAACGCACCCCTAAACGAGGCCTTGGATCCTCAATCAACATCCCTTTGAAGTATGAACCTAGATATCATTATAAAATAAGTGTTTTAGAGCTTAGGAATGATGTAAGGAATAAATGTGAAACCTAAAGAAAAAAGTGAAGAAAAAGGGGGATTATCCTTGCCCGGATTTTCAATTTGGAACTGATGACACTCCAAATAACCATGAGATGAGGGAGAATCACCCTTAAAAGAACTTTTGAGATTTTTTTCCTCACTAGGGTTGTAAGGGGGAAGAACAGAGGAAATACCAATTTGTGGTTTAAAATCATGTAATGGATTTTTAGTAAATTTATAAACTTTACTGGGTTTTATGGTTTACCCTCACTATTTTCCAAACCATGGGCAAACCGTACGAGAGATACTTTCCCAAAAACCCCCTTTCATAAGTTTTCTTGAGAATTTCTCATGGTTAGCTTAACCATGAAGTAACCATTTAAAATTCTCTATCCAATGATTCATGGTTACCAGAGATAATCCACACGGTTTTCACAAACTATTCTTAAACTGTGGAACATACCCAGAAACCAATTTTTCATCCATTTTTATGTATCGGACCCTTGGAACGCCCTTGAGTATTATCATGAAGTTTTTAATACAAATTTTTAACAAAAACAAAGGTCTTAGAACAAAACATAAACAAGACATACCTTCAAAAAGGTCCATTATCATACTACATTCCCACCTTAGGATGGCTCTCCTTGAGCCGTTCTTCGAGAGAATCACTGAGTTTCCACCGAAAAGATATCTATCAATAGGGGACACATATCTGACTCTATATCCCATGTTTCTTCATAGATGTTTCCATGATACCATAAAATACAATCCAATGGTACAAATTCACCCCATTAAACCTTCTCACTATAATCTAGAACATGAAATAGAAGCTCCTCTAAGTACCTTTTCGTCTCATGCTCAACATCATCAATGTTTATCACATGAGATGGATTAGGATGATACTTCTGGAGTTTAGAAACCTGAAGACCGTCTGGAATCCCACTATACTATTGTGGAAGATCCAATCGGTAAGCCACAAGTCTAATCCAATCCACAATCTTGAATAGCCTCATGTACCTGGGTGCCATCATGCCATGTCTCAAAATTAGATGGTGACCCAACCTTGGCTACTCCCTATGAAACACTCTAACCCCGACCACAAACTCAAGAGATCTACACCATTGATCTGTATATGACTTCTTCCTGCTCTAAGCTATAATTACATGCTTCTGAATCAAATGAACGTTTTCTGATGTCTCATGCACAAAACTCAATCCTAGTAGCTTAGATTTCCAAGCCTCTAACTAACGCAATAGAGATCTACATGGTATTCTATAAAGTGACTCAAAAGATTCCATCTGAATCATAGCTTGTAAACTATTATTGTAAGAAAACACAATGAGTGATATGTGCTTTTCCCAGGAGCCACCGAACTCCTGGAAACACGTTCTTAACCTATTGTTAATTACCTGAATTGTATGCTCAGAATGCCCATCCATTTACATGTGGTAAGTCATACTCAACAAAACATGGATACCATGTTCCTTCTATAATCCCTTCTAGAATCGTGATGTGAAACGTTTGATCATGATCATGATCTATGGTTCTCAGTACACCATATAATTTCACGACTTCTCGAACATACAAAATTCCCAACTGATCTACTGTGTAAGCATCTTGGATTCACAAGATATGTGCCACATTTGTCAATCGATCCAAAACGATCAATACTGATTCATTATTTTGAGGAATCCTTGGGAGTTCCACTACAAAGTCCATAGTTACATCATTCCACTTCAACTCTGGAATAGGAAATGACTATAACAAACCACATAGACACTGATGTGTGGCCTTCACCTGTTGATAGGTATGTCATCATAGCATGAATCCCACAACTTCCATCTTCATCCCTGACCACCAATATTTCCTCTGAATATCACAATACATCTTATTCAAGCCTGAATTCACTGGCTACCTCGACGTGTGGAACTAAATTATCATCTCTTCATGAAAACACACCGGTACCAAAGTAAACCCACTAATAGACATGATTCCATCGCCACCTAAGGACCAACTAGAAGGTTATTCCATGCCTTTAAGACTTTCCTTCATAGCCAAACACTATGTATCCTCAAATTAGTTCACTTTGACCCGACTCAAAAGTGTCGAATGAAACACTAATAATGCTAGGGCCATTTTTTTGTGTTCATCATGCACCTCCAGGTGCATCTACCAAAACAAATACATCATCTTCCATTCAGAGATGGATACCAAAACCAACTAATTATGAGTCTTCTAGCTTAGAGCTTCCCCAACAATATTCCATTTTCCTAATGTGTAAACCAAATAAATAACGAGGGATTTCAGGTACTTGACCCAGATTCGATGTCGATGATTTAAATCCATATATGAGAAGATATAATTTAAACTCTTATGCTTAAAAAACACCATGAGTCATTCTCCAAAAACATAGTGCCTCTAACACTTTAATGAATAAACTATAGCAGCTAGCTCAAGATCATGAGTTGGGAAGTTTCTTTTATGTGGTCTCAAAAGGCTCGACTTGTAGTCTAAAGCTCGATCATCCTGTTTCAACACTTCCACATTTCCAACACCAAACACATCATAGAACAGAGTGTACTTCATACTAGGTTTAGGTAATATTAGAATCGGTGAGGTAGTCAACCGCTTATTCAATTCTTGAAAATAAATGTTGCATTCCTACAACCACTCAAACTTAACACCTTTCTTAGTTATGATTGAGAATGGTGTTACCAAATAGGATAAATCCCAAATGAACCTCCAGTAATAACTAGCCTAACCCAGAAAACTCCGGACATCAGAAGGATTCTTGGGCTGCTCCCAAGACACCACATCCTGCACCATCTCTAGATCCACTGACCCACCTAACTTACAAAGGATGTGTCCGAAGAAATAATGTTTCTTAACACAAAATTGGCACATTGATAACTTCGCGTAAAGCCTATTATTTCTTAGTGTACTAAATATGATGTCAAGATTTTGGTCATGATCATCAAGGGTTCAGTATTACACCAAGATGTCATCAACAAAGACAACCATGACATGATCTAGATAGTGTTGAAATACCCAATTCATTAGCACCAGAAAAACAGCTGGAACATTGCTCAACCCTAATCCCATAACAAAAATTCATACAAAGCCTTCTTTCATTGGAAATCTATCTACTGTATGTTAGAAGGTATCAACCTCAACTAATCCTATCCGGATCTCAAATCGATTTTGGAGAACATGGTGGCACCCCTCAGTTGATCAAATAGGTCATCAATTAAGGCAATAGGGTATCGGTTCTTAAACACCATCTGATTGAACTTCTTTTAGTCAACACTTAACTTCAATGATCTGTCAATCTTCTTAGAAAATAAAACATGTGACCCCGATGGACACATATTTTGTTATATGAATCCCTTCCACTCTAACTCTTCTTTCTAAGCCTCATGATCTTGGAGTTCTCTTGGTACCATTTGATATGGTGGAATGGAACCTAGTTCTGCCCTGGGCAGTAACTCGATTGTAAACACAACATCTATCTCAGGTGGTGGCCCTGAGAAATCCCTAGGAAACACATCCTAGAACTTATCCACCATAGGAGGAAATACATGTTTCTACACTACTGTATCATCAAGAACAAGGCATGATACTCAGGACATGAGCACTACTAACAGATGACAAAATGTCCTGACATGGCTTGTTTGAACATTCCACTCACCAAGAAGAACATAAGTGCCTCCTTTGTGAGTCGTAAACATTACCCGATGTCGATAAAAATCAATATGGGATTGATACCAGAAACCAATCCATTCACAAGATAAATTCAAAACCTGACATCTCTAGAAAAAATAGATCCCATAAGAAATAGTATCCACCAACCTCTAAGGCATAGCCTTTACACAGCCTTATATTCTCAGTTCATACCACAAACTAAGTAACATTTGGCATAACTCCACACACACTTTTCCCAGTTAGACCCATCACAACTACAAACTGTCCTAAAATAAAAGAACGTGTTGAAGTTATGTCAAATACAGACTTTGAAAGTGGGTAAGCGATAATAAATGTACTTTAAAATATAGAATTTATAGAATTTCATCCACCAGGTGAAGACCAGACTGCCTATAGAATGAATGTCCGTCTACCTTGGGATCCAGCCTAAGTCCCCTATGATGCATTGCCCTGTTGGGATGAACGGTCTCTCTACGGAGTTCTGTATCCACCACCCTTACAGATACAACCAATGGAGCTCCAACGTCTTGTCTGATATGGGGTAACTGTTCCCCTACCATCACTATGCGCTAATCTCTTCCCTATAAGACTTTCGGTCTACCAAGGGTTCCTATAGAACTTCTGTACATGACCCATCTTTCCACATTCTCTTCACTAAATATGTAGTCTGGAACACTAACATCGCACATGTCCTGGCATGCCACACTTATAGCAGAAAACATCATCTCAAACCTGGAAGAATGTTCCTTTTTTCCATTCTTTCCACCATCGTCGAGGTGAAAATTATCAAAATGGTTCTTCCTTCTACCGGAATTCGCGCCACCAGTTCATCCCACCTAGAACTGCATGAGTTCTTCTAGAGACCTATTTAAAGTATCCTTTTGATATTAGAGCTTAATACATCACCTAATCAAACTTATTCAGTTGAAATATATTTACCTGGGATCTGATATCATGATGAATTATATCCTAAAACCACCATTCTATAGATGCATCATCTCCCACTGATGTAGGAAAAAAATGATTCAAGTCTATGGAACCACTTACATATTCCATTGATGAAATTTTCCCCTATTTAAAACTCATAAAATCCATAATATTATCTATAATTATTGTTTCTAGGTAGTAATGCTCCAAAAAAATATCCTGAAAACTCTTCCACATCATTCCTTCAAATTTTTCAATCAGCTCTAATATGTCCCACCAACACTATGCCTAGCCCCGCAAAATATAAGCATCCAACTTAACTCTCTTATCGGAAGGTGTCTCCAGATATTTGAGAATTTTATGGATTGAGTCAATCCAGAACTCTACTTCCTCTATACTACCCTCTCCGGTAGAGGTTGGAGTGTGTTGTAGATGAAATCCCTTGTCAATTCAAACATACTCAGTGCAACCCACCCTAGGTCTCATTCCATCTTCTGCTTAAAATGAGAAATGTTCTCATGAAACTGATCTTACCTATCATCTATAACCATAGTGTATTCTTGATCTACTACTAGGGGTGAATTCTCAGCAACATCCTCTGGTCTCCCAACTAACACCCACCTTCATGGTGTCATTTGACTACAATTCAAAACATGAAATTTTGAGAACACAACCATGAAACATTCACAAGAATAAGGAAATGACCATCACTTTCCATAAACAAACCATTTTCTATACACATCCCATTAGGATTTATTATATCTAAAACACTACCCTCAACCATCCTTCCCAATTCCATGACTTAAACTAGGGTAACTAACTCACATGGTTATCAAACCTACCTTTTACAGTTTTCTTAAAATGATTTCTATCTCCCAATTTACTCCCTCATTATTTTAATTCAATTACCTTTTTATATCAAGAAACATTATTTAATTATTACTTAGAACTATCATTTCTATTTTTACCCATTTATATCACCCCATTAGACAATATTTCACTATTATAAAAAAATCAAATGCAACCTACACATTATATCAGGTACACCCATCCCATGTGTTTGTGCCCACTATAATTCATGTCCCTCATATACATATGTTCATAGAATGATGCAAGAATGAATAACCTCATTTCATTCTAGCCATGAGAAAATAATCATAAATATGTCGCATCACACCAAATATGCAACACCCGATGCTGAAATATCATCCAATGTAACAACACACAACAAGAACATCAATTCCAACCCTACGTGACTTGGGATTTTTCTCGTACTTGGGTAAGCTACTCATAGGCTACAACTCATTACCAAGGCCTGACACTATCCAAGTCTCTTCTCTACCATCCCCAAATAGTAATAAAAGGAAAATAACTCCTCTAATGACACTTTATAACGTCCCCAGCTGAGGTGCCACTAAACCAGTTTCGCAATATGGGTCATCAAATGACCTCAAGGACGCCACCTCGTATGCTATTGGTTTCCAACTATCAGTGATAGTGATTAGTCATGTGGGAAACTATACCCACTTTATCTAAGTAATTCCCAACATATCATAGTAGAAATAGTGGATGAAATAAGAAATAACTAAGTGAATGCATATCCAAACATCGCCCAATTAGGTACAAACCACAAGAAACTATAAATATATCATGTCACAATACAACTTGAAGTGAACAAAACCAAAATTAAATACCACAATGGAATCCTAAAAATGGTCATACCTCCAAGTCAAGAACCACTTCGATTCATGTCCCATTTCCCACTCAATTCCCTAACTTAGGTCCCTTTCCCTTTTCCTGAACTGCAAGCATGAAATCTGATCGAGTTCCCCAAAGAGGCCTGAGCAGGGTGTGAGTGCAACTCATTAGACCACCACCAATGTTGTCAAAAAATATCAAGTCTAATAGATAGTACATGCAAGTAGAAATAAATAGAAAGGAATGGAATGATTGTTCATGGGAAACTCATTAACCTTTCTATAATTTTCTATTACTATAAGGACTATTGATCCAAGTTCATTTTGTACATCATCTCATCATTTAGTTCATCATAAACATGTAATCAAAGATTCATAAATTAACCTTATTCAAACCATATTCATGGAATTTATCATTCCTTATATGCAAAAAAGTTAAGTCCCTATCTCAATAGGGGTAACCATATCATGTAATCACCAATATTATATTGGATCATCAATCAATCTATTTTCATTGAATACAACCATGGGGGAATATAACATCAATTTGACTCCCCAACCCTTGATTTCCTTGGTAGGTTAGAGTATCAGTCCGACCCTACGTGTGGGAGGAGCATTGATACTTAATCCCACCACCAATCCATGTGAACATGCATAATTATCAATTCACCAAACACAAACAATATCACAACCAATACAACTAATAAATATAAAATTCATGATTCATCACAATCAATATGAGATTCAATGTTATGCCATAGCCCAATCAATATTCCATTTTACACTACACAACCCATTAGCAAAAAAATTTTTCCCATGTATCACCCCATTAACCATATTAATCCATTAAAAAGTCATTACCAATCTGATGTTTCAACATTTCTCATACACCCACCCTCTTAGGGTTTTCAACATAATTCATCAACCACCAGGTACAATCCCTATTTTACTAATTTAACGTATTTTTATTAATATGCCAAACAATCCCTTAAACCCTTACTAAGCATAGAAACATGTCGATAATTATTTTTTACTCCCATTAAATATTTCAACATTCATATAAAGGTCTCTACATTGTCACAATGAATACTTTAATGTTCTTAGCTAACTTCTAAGTCCGGAATGTATCAGTGCACCCCATGGGTGGCCCGACAGAGTTCATGTCATCCACCATGTGTTGCATGGGGACCATGATGGTCTCTATTAATCATTTAGGAACCCGTCATGACAAAACTCATCAAGGGATAAAAATCACTATAAGGGTAACCGTGAAATAAAACCAAACATGCACAAATCTCATCAAAACTATGGGATATAACTTTTAGGCCACCTACCAAGGATCTTTTGGAGAACACACCCCTAATTCAGGACTTGGATCAAAATTAAACCCCCCCCCCCCCTATGAGGTCTCAACCTTGATCTCATTGAAAAAAACGGTTTTAGAGCTATGAAAGGTTATAATTAAGAATGGTGAACCCTAACATGAAAAGAGAATCAAAAAAGGGGATTAGCCTTACCCGGATCATTGATTAGCAACTGAAGACACTATAAACGACCTAGAAATTTGGAAGAATCGCCCATGGAAGCTCTTGGGAGAATTGGTTCATCACTAGGTTTTCAAGGGAGAATAAAGAAAGAAATCCCAGTTGGGGATTAAAATACTATAATGTAATTTTTTAAATTTTTTAAACTTTAATGGGATGCACAGTTTACCCGCATAGTTTTCCAAAATGTGTGAAAACCGTGTGAGACATAATTTCCCAAAAACACCGATTTCGCATGGCTTCCTAGGAATTATTCATGGTTAACATAACTATGTGGTAACTATGAAAAAGCCTCTATCCAAGGATATATGGTTTCCTAGGATGATCCACATAGTTTTCCCTAACCATACGCAAACCTTGCAACATGCCTAGAAACTCCTTTTACCTACATTTTCGTGTCCTGAACCCCCGGAACACACCTGAGCCATCACATGATCTTTTTAGAACACTTTATTATATAAAATAAAGGACTTAGACTGAAGAATAATCAATAAATACCTTATGGAAGGTCTTGGATCTTACACTAATTACTGAAGGAGGAATTAAAGGGTCATGATTAATATTGAGAATTACAGTCTAATGGTGGTAATTGGAATAAAAATAATTTAAATCATACATTAAGGGGAGTTAAATATTTAGTAATATGAGTCCATAATTAAAATATTATACTTATTCCAACAATTTAGATCAACAGGGTAAGATGGCGGTGAAGAATATTTCATTATCTATAACAGAACATTGATGTTCTAAACCATTATAAGTCCTTTATATCCACTTCTCTTCAACATAATTTCTTAAATTATATTACATATATAATTTCATTGGAAAAATATATTTAAATATGTAACAACCCAACACCAGATTCCCAGGGATGATGTATTATTTGAAAACATTAGCATGGTCACTAGAAATCGAATCCCAAAGGGCATATCAGTTTATCAATCTTGGAAAATAGATTAAAAAAATGAAATTTATGATATATAAATTTAATGATAGATAATTCTTTTAGAACACAATTATTCTCCAAGATGAAACCTACATAACAAAAAAAATTTACATAATGGAATCCATAGAAAATAAATCATATGAAAGGGGTGACCTCATATGCTCAGTAATGTTAATCAATACAGAAAAATCATTCATTAATAAGAATAAAATTTTAAGGAAAAAATAAATCTAAAACACGATCCTCTTAAACATTAACATATTCATAATATGAAAATAATAAATCAAATAAGGCCATTTAAACCATAACGTTGATATTATACAGGTCGAATTCTCATATGTAATATCAATATGTTAACTAATAATGTGATAATGCATAATGTGAGACATCATAACCATATTTTAAAGGCACTATGCCAAGACCATACATAAATATACCATCAAGGTCTTGTTCCAAGACACTAGTTTGTCTCATGAGACTTACCAATGCATGGAGGGGCAATAGAGGGCCCCACCCACCACTTACTAAGACCAATGTATTCCTCTTATGAAAGGGGTAAACATAACATAAACATTCATTTTAAAAATAGCATACACAATGTTAATACATTAACTATAAACCATTAATTGGATCAAAATAGAACATCTACAATTAAAAATATCATAAAACCTTCAATACAATACGGTAGATTATATCATAATTAATCAACATCAATTGAAACAAAAAGCCAATAAAAGGTGTTGACATTGATGAAAATACTCTAAAATAATCAATTAAAATATCATGAGACAAATACCACCTTTTCATTTAAATATTTTATTCAAAATATGCACACTTATAAAATAAGACAATTAAAAAAATATTGAATCAAAGTTTCCCATACCACATTGAATATTTTGAAAGGAATTAAAATTTTAAAACATTCATTTCTATATAAATAAATATTTAAAACCATTTTTAACACATGGTCATTAATGGGAATGATTTAGAAGAATAATTTAAACATTTAAAATGATTTTTTAGTTAAAGAGTCCCTTACATAAAACATTATAAACATTATTTTTTTAAAACACTTTAATTAACTTAAAAATCGACATAAAATTTTCTTTATAATCTTTTTAAATCCATATAATTAGTTATGTAAAATAATATCAAGAATGTTGATATGGTGAAATGATTAATTCATTAAACATTCGAAGCATACCATACTACATTGAACATTTAAATAATACGGACAATATATTCAAATGAATCTTTAAATACCATGAAGATAAATGCATTCATGATATCAAATTTAATAGAGGAATTATATACACCACACACAAGAAATAAGTGTTAAATATTTCTTATATCTCATGAAAATTAAAAGTGACACAAAATTTCATTGCCTTATGTATGATACTCTCATTACATGTCTAAAAGACCTGTATAAGGGTTTGAAACATATAATTAACTTCTAACATAATCATAATAATATTTATTATACCATATATGAGTCAATTATGAATTTATATTACCGATGTATTAATAATTTCCATGTTAAAGCAACATTTCGCGTAATAATCGCTTTCATTATCGTACGTGTTTTGACATGATGGTATTACTTAGATCATAATTTACCTACATAAAGAATGTATAACATAATTTATATTTCATATATATTCATATATAAATATACATAATATATAGTTATATGAAAGGGAATTCACTATTCATGGAGATGATAGGTTGTACATACGCATGAACATTGTAACATTTTTCTTATAGTATTGAATAGAAGTAAGTGTGTGAAATATATCTGCATGTATAGATATATATTATTCTATTATAATTATTATGTTATATATTTCATACTTGTTAATAATATATATTTTTATAATCATTCTTGAATGGGGAATGTGGAAGATGAATCCCATCATGTCGTGGAGACGGTAAGCCATAGGTATGCACAAGAGACGATATTATTTCATTTATGATTAAATGGGTAGTAATTTGATGGAATATGAATTTTACAGGAAAATTATCATGTTATAATTTTAATTGAAATCCTTTATATTCATCATTTTATCCATATAAATAAAGTGTATGTGAATATAAGTTTACACCGTGAGGTGGAGACTGTTAGCCATACGTACGCACGCTAGGTGATATAGTTTTTAGTATCATAGGTAAAAGGAGAGATTTCATTGAAACATCATAATAAAAAAATCTCAGAATATATTAGATTTTGGATTCATTACATTAGTTTATAAAAAACATAGGAATAGGACGTAGAAGAAGAAAATAAATTGAATTAACTTGGTTAAACACTTCCCCTTTCATAGAGTGTCTCCTTAAGATTTTCACAATAAAGACTCTTATGACAGATTGCATCCCAATGTTTTGACTCTTGTATGCAGTGTGGGATGTTGAAAGAGGAATTGGGAAGGGGGTTTCTAAGAAAAATGGATTTGGATGTGTGAATTTAATAGAAGTATAAGTGCCCTTTTATAAGATAGGTGAGGGGCACCTTTGGAAAATCTTAAAATATTACTTTATTATAAATTGATTTTCATATTCAACTAGCTCAAACATAATTTATTTAGAGTCTATGATGATAATGGGTTTAAAACCTCTCACCCAGTGAATTTTATACATGTTTAGGATGTAAAATTATACTTATTTTTTGGATTTAACCCTTAGTTAGACATTTTAACTCTTATCATGTCTTTATGTATTTTTAAAATATAGGGTTAATATAGTCGTAATAAAATGAAAAAAGATCCTCAATTGGGCAATTTATGACATATTTGGAATTATCCATGTTTTTTTCTGAACCATAGATTTTATGAATTTTATATCATTTAATAAAATATTATTTAATTTAAAATATCATTTATATCAATTTCAATAATATTAAATATTGTTATTTTTAAAAAACTTTAAATCACATGATAACATCAAAAAAATACTTCTAATATGTCTCTAACATGTATGAGTAATCTATAAAATTATTTTATGTTTTTAATTAAGTCAAATTATATATATTATATTATTTGTAATATCATTTATTTTATATCTCAATTAATTAAACTATTATTACATCATCATTGTGTCTCTGTTAAATTTATTTATTAATGTATAAAAATATAATTAAAATGAAAGTGACTTAGATAAATTTCATTTATTTATAAATAATATTTATATGATACCCAATCACTTATATATTCAAATATTAAAAATAAAATAATTATTTAAATTTGATTATGACATGTTTTAATCTTCTTTAAATAAAATATAAGAAATGTTTTAATCTGACACAACTGGAATAAAAAGGATCATATTTAGGAAATAGGTTTATTTGGGTTGATAAATATGTATCCAATGATATTTTCATAATTGTAATGGTAATTTTATATTATTATAACATTATTTGTACCTTTAATTACACTATATTACTTTAATCATGTTAAATAAAATTTAAATGTTTCTGTTTACAAATAAATATTTTGATCCTATTATGCCAAAATTTTCATACTGGTTATGACAATTCATGTATTTATTTTTTGAAATTCAATCCACCGAAGTCATTAAATATCATTTAATGCTAATCTGTATATGTGACTAAAAGGTGAGTAATATTACGTACCAAAAGATCAATGAAATTTAATATCTAATTATATTAAAAATATTATTCAAATGACATAAATTGGGTTAATATAATTATAATTTATATATTTTGAATTTAAAATCAATTTAATCTATAACAATTTTTTAAATGAAAAAGTCAGTTTTTTAACCAAAATAGATTATTTTTCACTATTCATCAAACATTGAATGTTTTTAGAAAAAATACAAAAATTTCAAACTAAGATAATGTTGATATTCCAAATTAAAAAATAAAGTCTATTATACTAAATTCAATTTCTATGAGGTTATAAAATTAATTTTTTTATTCTTTGCAAAAGGACATAAAAAGTAGCTCCTTTAAGAAAATAGTATTTCCAAACTTACAAATATTTTACCAAAACATGTAAATTTCATTATAAATATTATTAATTAATTTTAAAACATTATAAATAAAAATTAATTTTTTTTTTACTATTTATATTATTAAATTTAATGGATATGTTATAAATATATCATTTAAATAATTTTAACACTAAAGTGTGTTTCGCAGAATCTCATTCTTGTGTGTTATGATAGCCAAGTCAGTATTTCATGATACAAAAGCTATGAAAGATAAAGTATCATGAAATATTGGGGTGCTACATTCTCCTCTAATTCAATAAATTGGGTCCTCACTATTTTAACTCAGAATTGAAATCTATTGTTTCAACTTTTCAAAATATCTTTATTGAAATCCCACTTTAGAAACTGATTAATGAGACCTCAATTTTAAAATAATGAATGGGAAGTATGATGTCCTCCAGAGACAACACATACAGGGGTCCAACATTGGAAAACATGGACATGAATGAAAAATTTGACCATCATGTTCTGATGGAGAATGATAGAGAACATACTCATGAAAAAGTTAACAATCACATGTCTTGAAGTCGATGATGATCTAAGGGACAGATTTATTCATCAGAAAAAAAGTATTATGATTTTTTTGGTTTTAAGATCCTTTCTCGAGATTTAATGAATTAATTTTCTTCACAAAAAATTAACATATGCAGTCATACTAACTTGACTAGTAGAGTTCCATCCTTTAACTAATTTCAACTAAAAAGTCATCTTTCTCTCCAAAAGATAAAAATATTCCAAAATATTTCATTTTTCTTAATTGTATAGGGTTCCAAACATGAACTTATACCCCATCATTCATACTATTTAAATAAAAAAACTATTTTATAGAAACACATACATTACATAGGATAGTGGTAGGTGATGCACCCTTGTTGCCATTCAGTTTCCGGTTCAACTCTAGTGGACTTCCCGAACATGACTGGTTGTCGCTCGACCTGTGGGTTGTACTTTTCATAAAACTATATTTTTATAACATTATAAAAATAATATTAAGAAATGTTCTGAATATAATCAATACTATCCAATTTTTAAATTAATCCATTCCAACCTTTGGACATATCTAAAATGCTTCCGTCAAAATTCACAGTCAAAAAAATTATAACGAAGGTCACATTACATAATGAAAATCATTTTTTCACATAACAAACATGTGAATACATTCATCATGTATTCTTAAATAACAATTAAAAAACATAAATTACCATAAAACCATGTTAAATATTGTCATTGTTCCTTATTCCTTATGTAAAAGAAAGAATAATGGACATACTCCCTAAATCCAAAAAAGTTTTAAACTCCAACAATGTAGGAATAAACAAACCATAAATTAATTCCAAGTATGTCAATAATATCCAATATAAATTATCTAAACAAATCATATCTTTATTCCAACATCATTATCAGAGTATCAGAATCATATTAAGGGTTATATTAACCTCATCCATATATTTTCCAAAAGGTTTAACATAAACAATTTCACATTACATAGTAACAAATAATCTCAAATCCTTAATGAAATAGTACTGTAGTACAATCATTGTATAATAAATATTTATTATAACGAGTACATTGAAATTAAATTAGTAAAATAAAATAATTATTGAATAGGAATATTAATCATTCCACTTCATATGTGGTTGTATGATAACTTGACCATTATCCAATATAATTATCTAGGTTATATCTCTTTGATGATTGGGATATTGATTCTCATAGTGTACCACCTCCCTACAGTTGAATAATTTTTCATTGGAAGATTTTTTTCTACCCATGAAATCATGAACGTGGAGTCATTTTTCTCCACGCTTATAAAAAACTCACATTCACTTCAAGCATTTCCCAAGGTGATTATTTCCACAGTTATCATATGTGGGAAAATCCTTCTTTCATTTCTTCCGTTTTCTACCTTTTTCTCTTTCATCCTCTTATTATCTTACTTCCCTTAAAATCCATAGGACTCAAATAATTCTTTACATATCTTATAGAGAGGTGATATTATTTCTCCATATGATGAGAATACATGGGAGAATAGTTTCCATTGAAATTTTCTCTTAATACCAAAAATGATATGATCCTTCTTACTCTTTGGTTCATGTTCGTTGGTTGATTTATCTTTGCTTCTTCTAGGATCCATTTATAAATTATATCATATAATGTGTTATCTTATAAAGGTATGTACTTTTTATAACTCTAAATATGTTATAGAACATAACATAAATTTATGCATCATAAATCCAAGATTTATAAACATTGGTTTATTTGGGAGAATATTTACTCTTAAATCCTTCATAATAGTTTATATATAAATTTTGAATTATCCTAAGCATATCATCAGTGATTGTCAAACCAGGGGCTGATTAAGGCTCACTTTCATGTACCATGTTACACTGATTCAAGCTCGGAACACCTTGTCAGAGTTATTACTCCTAGGTACGTTGGTACTAGAACCATGCCCACTTATATTATCTATAATATGATGTTCTTCCAATAAATACCCACATAAGGACTATATTACCAAAATTTTAGGGTGTTCCTTTTTTAATTATTATTTAATTCCATCTTAGGGTTATGATCCCTAATCTATGTTTTCTAAATATAGTTTCCAAGGGTGTTTCTAAACATCAATTGATACCTACGGTAACACCTCGAACCCAGATGCCCAGAGCCAGTGCATTATTTAATATATTTGCATGATCAAAAGGAATCGAATACTAAAGTACCGATTAGTTTAGCAGTATTGTAAAACATATTACAAACATTAACTTTACAAAAAATAAATTAAAACATAGACAATGCATTGAAAATTCCATTATTCTCCTAGATAAGCCCTACATATCATTCATAATGTTCATATTAGCATCATGGGAAAATAAAACATAGAAAGGGGTGAGCTCAGAATCTCATTAAGGTTAATCAATATAGAAAACGCTATCATAAATAAGCATAAACATTAAAGGTATGTATAAAAGTAAAAAAACATGCCTTTTAAGAATTGCCTTCTGCATCATATGTAAAGAATAAATCTAATAACACAATTTAAACCTTCACATGGATGTTCTACTCGTTGAATAATTACATGTAATATCAATAAATAATCTCATAATGAGGGAATAAATAAGGTTGAACATCATAACCATACTATCACATCTTCGTTCTGAGACCATACATAAATATATCATGAAGTCCTTGTTCTAAGGCACTAGTTTGTATCGTGAGACCTACCAATGCATCGGGGGGATATAGCAGGCCCCACCTATCAATTACTAAGTCTAATCCATTCCACATATAAAAAGGGTTAAAACCAAAAATAATTATTATTATTAAAACTATAATATTAAATTTTAATACATTAACTATAAACTATGAATGGTATCAAATTATCACATCCTTAGTCATACGTAACTCAAAACCTTTGATACAATTTGGTTGATTGTATCCTAATTAATCAACATCAATTAATTATAAAATTCAACATAGGATGTTTAAATAAGTGAAAATACTCTAATTAAATCAATAAAAATTTCATGAGGAAAACCCCTTTTTTTGTAATAATTTATCTGAAAGCCACAGACCTATAAAAGAATTCATTTTCAAAAAAATGCATCGAAGTGTCCCATACCACTTTAAAAAAGTTGATTGTAATTAAAAATTTTAAAAATTCATGTTCCTATAAATAAATCCTTCAAATTATTTTGAAAACAAGCTCATTAATGAGAATGATTTTAAATAATAAATCATTAAAACATTTAAAGTGATGTTTTAGTTAAAGAGTTATTTACGTAAAACCATAAAAAGATTACTTTTTAAAACATTTTATTAACATAAAAACAGACATTAAATTTCCATTATAATACTTTTATATCCATATCTAAATAAAATAATATCATGAAAATTGATATGGAGAAAGGATTAATTATTTAACCATTCAAAGCAACCCATACAACTTTAAACATTTAAATTAAAATACCAATATCTTCAAATAAATATTTAAATACCATGAAGATATATGTATTGATGATATAAAAAATAATCGTGGAAGTAAATACACTACACAAAATAAAAAGGTGGTGATCATTTCTTATATCTCATGAAAATTAAATGTGATACAAAATTCCCAAACCCTAGGTCTCACACTCTCCATACATGTCTAAAACTCATGTATAATAGTTTTAACAAAATTATTAAATTCTAAGATAATCATAATAATATTTATTCTATAATATATGATCCATTCATGAATTTATATTAGTCATTCATTAATAATTTCAATTTTAAGGCAACATTTAATGTAATAATCTCTTTCTTTATTGTACAAATTTGGACTTGGTTATATTACGTAGATCCTGATTTAATTACATCAATATTTTATACCATGATTTATATATCATATATATTCACAATATACATATACATAATATATTTATATATAAAAACTAATACATTGTTCATGGGGATGGTAGGTTGTACGTACACATGAATGTTGTTCCTATTTTCTTATCATATTCAATGTAAATATGTTCATGAAATATATGTCCATATATTTACAATATATATATATATATATTATTCAAGAATGATTATTATCTCGTATATTTCAAACATATTACTAATATATATTTTTATAATCATTCTTGAATGGTGAATGTAGAAAATGAATATAATCATATCGTGGAGATGGTAAGTCGTACGTACACACGAGCGACGATATAATTTTTTTTCATGGTTAAATGGTTTGGAATTGGATGGAATATTAATTTTATTGAAAATTATAATGTTATAATTATTTTTTACATCCTTTACAATAATCTTTTTACCCATATAAATAATTTTTACATGAAAAATAGTTTACACAACAGTGTTGAGATGGTGAGCCGTATGTATGCACGCATTGTGATATTGCAGTTTGTAGGATGGGTAAAAGGATTGATATGGTTCTACAATAATAAGAATAATATATAATAATATATTATATTATGAAGTTATTGCTTTAGTATGTAAATAATATATGGAGAGAAATTATAAGAAGAAATTAAATTCAATTGAATTGGAAAAATAATTATCTCTTCATCGAGTGTCTCCTTTTGATTTGCACAAAAGAACATCGTCGGATGGATTTCGGCCCAATGTATGGCCTCTAGGATGTAGTTATGCAATTTGGTAGATGAAATGGGTATGCTTTGACCAAGTCAAAAGGATTTGGAATTGTGAATTAAAGAGAAGGAGAAGTTCCCTTTTATAAGAGAGGGGAGGGGAAATTTTAGATGATCATAAAATATTAATTTATTATAAATTGATTTTTGGATTCAAATATATCTGAAGTGATTTATTTCGAGTATAAGATGAGGATGGTAATAAATCCTCCCAACCAATGAATTTTAGACATGTTTGTCACATAAAATTAATCTTATATTTTCAATTTAACCCTTAGTTAAACAATTTAACTCTTACCATGTCTTCTTATATTTTTACACTATATAGTTAATATATTTAATATAAAATAAAAATAACCCCAATTGGATCATTTATGAAATATTTTACATTATTCAGTTTTTTGGCCTTTCCTTATATTTTTATGATATATATATCACATAATAAAATAGTATTGATTTGAAAATATCATTTATCACAATTTTAAAACTTTTCATTATTTTCATTTATAAAAATATTAAACCGGAAATATAACTTCAAAAAATACGTAAAATATGTCTTTAACATGTCTATGTTATCTGAACAATTACTTTATGTCACTAATTAAGTTAAATTATATTTTTTTTAGTATTTTTGATATCATTTATTGGATATATCAACTAATTAAACAATTACTACATCATCATTGTGTCACCATTTAATTTATTTATATAATTTCATAAAATTATAAATAAATTATAATGTTGTTGATAAATTTTTCATTTTTCTTAATACTATTTATAGTTCGCCATATAACTTATATAGCCTCATATTAAAAATAAAATAGTTATTTAAATAGGAATATGACATTTTTAACTCTTTATTAAATAAAATATAATAAATATATTAATCTCACAAGAACTGTCTTAAAAAGAATAATACTTCTTACCTAAAAATTAATTTGGACTAAAAATACTTATCCAAATAAATTTTTACATGTTTTCGGGTGATTTTATATTATTATAATATTTTTTATCTTAAATTAACATATTTACCTTTAACCATGGTAAATAAAATACAGATGTTACAATTCAACAGAAATTATTGTTATCCTATTAGACCACATATTTCAAACTTATTACAACCATGTATGTCCATTTTTCCAAATTCAATTCACAGAAGCCATAAAATTACGTTTAATGTTATTCTGCACATATGGCTACAAGGTGGATAAAATACGTTAAAAAGATCAATGAATTTTTATGACAAATTATAATATAAATATGATTAAAATGACCTATATTTGGTTAATATATGTAGAATTTATCTAATTTTACCTTAAAATTTATTTAATGTAAAATAATTATATAATAAAAAAGTCAGGTTTTCAATAATAATGTTGTGTTTATCACTATACCTTAAAAATTGAATGTTTTCAAAAAATTACCGAAAATTCACCCTAATATAATTTTGATATTCCTAATTAAAAATTGAATTCTATAATTCTAAATTCTTTTTTTATGAGTTTATACAGTTAATTTATTATTGTACACAAAAGAACATAAAAAGGAGTTCTTTTAATAAAATATTATTTCTTGACATATAACTATTTTATCGAAACTTATACATTTCCATATAAATATGTTTTATTTCTATAAAAACTTTATAAATAACATTTAAAATATAATTATGAATATTTATATTCTTATATATAATTGAAAGGTTATAAATATGTCATTTAAATCATTTTAATACTAAAAAGTTGTTTTGTAGAAACTTAAACACGTGAGTTACGCAAGCCATGTAAGTGTTGAATAAAACACAAGGTATTGAAGATAACATACCATGAAATTTTGGGGTTTTACATTCTCCAATATTTCAATAAATCATGTCCTCTAAATTAAAACTCGAAATTTAAATCTATGGGTTGGACTTTCCAAAATATCTTTATTGAAATCCCACATTCAAAAATGATTAATGAGAGCTCTATTATAGAATAAAGAATGTGAAGTATGAACATCATAGAAGATAACACATACAAGGGTTACATGTTGGAAAAAATTGGACGAAAGGGAAATATAAAAATAATATTTTGATGGAGAGTGATATAAAAAATAGTCCGGATAAAGTTAACAATCACGAAGCTAGAAGTCAATGATGATATACGGGACCATTTGATTCATTAGAAAAGAAAATACCAGGAAAACTATTTTGGTTTTATAGTCCATTACATATAGATGATGTGTTTATTTACATCATAGACTAATAACATAAGGAAGAATACTTACTTGACATTTAGAGTTCCACTATTTAAAGAATTTCTACTATAAACTCATCGTTCTTCCCAATAGATAATACACTTCAAAAATATTCTATTTATTGTAATAATATAGGTTTCAAATAATGAACTTATAACTCTTCTATCATACCATTTAAATATAAAAAAACTACATTACAGAAACCATGATATCACATAGGCTAGTGGTAGGTGATTCACCGTTGATGCCCTTCGGTTGCGGGTTCAACTCTCACAGCCTTACCGGACACGACAAGTTATCGCCAGACCTGCAGGTTTTCCTTTTATGAAAAAAAATTATTATAATATTCAAAAAATAATCTTAGAAAATTTTATAAACCTAACCAAAACGATCCAATTATAAACATAATCCATTCCATCATTTAGACTTATTCAAAATACTTTTGTCAAAACTCATAGACCAAAACATTTATATTGAAGGTCACATAATGTAATGTCAAACTTTTTTTTGTTAGATACCGAACATGTGAATACATTCATCAATTATTCTATGAAAACATGGTAATACAATTAATTTCCATAAAATCTCATTGATTATATTCATGATTTCTTATTACTTACATAAATTATAGAATATTTTATGTACTCCTTTAATCCAAAAATGTTCTCAACTCCAACAATGATGGAATAAACAATCCATTATCCAGTTCCAGGATATTCAATAATATCCAATATAATTTATCCAAATTAGTCATCTATATTTTAGAACACCATTATCTAATTATTGGAAACATATTAAGGGTAATCATTTCATCAACTATATATTTTCCAAATATGTTTAACTTGAAACTGTGTCACTCTACATAGAACCAAACAATATCAAATCCTTGAGGAAATAATACTACATTGCAATACTTATATACACCATATTTATTATAACCAGTTCATTTCAAAAAAATTATTCAAATAAAATAATTCCTGAATATCCATGTTATTCATTTCACAACATATGTGGTGGTATCCTAACTTGATCATTATCCAACAGCATCATATATGGAATATACCTTTGATGATGGTGACACTCATTCTCATAGTGTCCCATATTATTGTAATTGAATAATTGTACATTGGAAAAAAAATTACCCTTTAAATAAAGAACCTGGTGTCCTTTTTTTCCACACCTATGACAAACTCCCATTCACTTCAATAATTTACTACGGCGATTCTTTCCATAGTTCTCACATGTGAAAAAATCCTTCTTTTCCTTCTTCCCTTTTTCTATTTTTTTCTATGACATCCTCTTATTCTCTTGCTTCCCTTGAAATACATAGGTCTCATAGAATTCTGTACTTATCTTATTAACACATGATTCTATTTCCCCATATGATTATAATACATGGGAGACTATTTTCCTTCGAAATGTCTTCTTAAGATGATGAAAGATACAGTATTTCTTAGTCTTTGGTTCATTTTCATTGGTTGAGTAATCATTCATTTTTCTAGGCATCATTTTTATAATATTTCATATACTAGATTATCTTATGCTTCTATTTACTTTGTATAACTCTAAATATGGTATATCACATAACATAAATTTTTTCATCGTAAACTCTATATTCATAAACTTTTCTTTATTTGGGGAGATATTTACTGATAAATCCTTCATAATTGTTTGTAAATAAAATGGGAATGATCCTAAGAATATCCACAAGAGTGAAAAACTAGGTCCGTAGTAAGTCCCATTGTCATGTACCATGTTACCCCAAGTCAAGCCAGAAATATCTTGTCATAGTTATTAATACCATGTACATCTGTTTTAGAACCACGTCCACCTGTAGTATCTAGATAGGGATTCTTTTTCTAGGAATACCCACATAAATTCAACATTACAAAAAATTTTAGTGTGTTCCTGTATAATTATCCTCTAAGTCAATCATAGGGTTAGGATCCCTAATATAGGTTTTCTAAATCTATTTTCTGTGGGTGTTGTTAAACTTCCTCGGAAACCAACTCTAATGCCTCGCACCTATATTATTGATGCCATAGAAGTATTTTAATACATTGGCTTGCTCACAAGAAATCTAATCCTGAAGGACAAATCATTTTATCAATCTTGGAAAATATATTACAAATATGTACATTAAGAAACATAAAATAAAAAATAGACAATCCATTGAGAACTCCAATATTCTTATAGATTAACCTCGTATATCAATCATAATTTGCATCTTGGAATCTTGGGAAATAAAACATTAGAAAATTTTGATCTCCGTTGCTCAATAAGGTTAATCAATATAGCATAAGCTTTCATAAATAAGTATAAACCTTTAAGGCAAGTCTAAAACTAAAACACATGCCTTTTAAACATTAAATTTTTCAAAATATGGAAATAAAAAATGAAATAACACCATTTATAACTTCACATGGATATTCTACTAGTGTAATAATCACATGAAATATCAATCACTTATCACATAATGATTCAATGCATAATTTTGGACATCATAACCATACTGTCAAAGCCTTCTACCAAGACTATACATAAATATACCATCAAGGCCTTTTCCCAACACAATTGTTTGTCTCATTAAACCTACAAGTATTTCGAGGGGCTTTAGCAGGCCCCACCTGTCACTTACTATGTCCAATGCATTCCTTCTATAAAAGGGGTAAAATAAAACAAAAACATTTGTATTTAAACTGGCATACAGAATGTTAATATAGTAACTATAAAACATGAATGTTATCATAATAACCCATCTATAGTCAAACATATCATAAAACCTTTAATACAATATGGTAGATTGTATCATAATTAACCAACCTCTATTAATCATAAAATCCAAAAAAATAATGTTCACATTTATGAAAATACTTTAATACAATCAATTAAAATATCTTGAGACAAATAACCTTTTTCTTGGAAATAATATATTCGAACATCATGCACTTATAAAAGGAGACATTTAAAGAATTAAATTAATGTGTATCATACCAGTTTGAATCCTTTGAAATGAATTAACATTTTAAAGCATTCAGGTATATATAAAGAAAACCTTAAAACCATTTTGAGAACATTAACATTAATGAGAATTATTTAGTATTTTAAATCATAAAAACATTTAAAATGTTGTTTTAGTTAAAGATTCCTTTAAATAAAACCTTAAAAATATTATTTTTTTTTAAAAAATTAATTAACATAAAAATAGACATAAAATTCACTATATAAATAGTTATGTAAAATAATATCAAGATTATCGAAATGTATAAATGATTAAATCATTCATCATTCAAAGCATCCCATACCACTTTGAACATTTAAATAATAATCCCAATATCTTCAAATGAATCCTTAAATCACATTGAGATAAATTTATTGTTGATATAAAACATAATAGGGGTAGTACATACACCACACACAAAAAATAGGTTGTTAACAAGTCTTATAACTCATGAAAATTAAAAGTGAGATGGCATTCCCTTACCTTAGGAATGATACTCTTTATACATGTATTAAACTCATATATAATTGGTTTAGACATATTAGTAACTTCCGCCAGAATCATAATAATGTTTATGAAATAATATATGATTCATTTATGACTTCATATTAGCTTCTTATTAATAATTTCCATGTTAAAGAAACATTTTGGGTAATAATCAGTTATTTTATAATACATGTTTTGACTTGATCATGTTACATAGATAATGATTTACATACATCTAGAATGTATAACAAGATTTATATATCATATATATTCAGAATATAAAGACAAATAATAGATAGATATTTGAAATGGAAAACACCGTTCATAGAGACGGTAGACTGTACGTACGCAAGAAATGTGTTTCAATTTTCTTAACTTATTAAATGGAAGTAAGTGCAAGAAATATATGTGTTTGTATATATATATATTATTCTAGTAGAATTATTATTTAATATATTGCATACTTATTAATAAGATATATTTTTATCGTCATTCTTGAGTTGTGAATGTGGACGATCAATCTCATCGCATCGTGGAGATAGTAAGCCATATGTACGCACGAGCGACGGTGTCATTTCCATAATAGTTAAATTGTTTGAAATTGGAAGGAATATGAATATTATAGAAAAAAATATAATTTAATAATTAGTATTTACATCCTTTATATTCATCGTTATAACAATAAAAAAATGTTTATAGAAAAAATAGTTTACACCACGACGTGGATATGGTAAGCTATATGTACGCACACATGGTGATATTGTTGTTTGTATGATTGGTAAAAGAGGTAATATGGTCGTCCCATAATAATAATGACATATAATAATATGTAATATGTTGGAGTTATTAAATTATTATTGAAACAATATAGGAAGAGGAATTGGAAGAAGAATAGAAATTGAATTGAATTGGTAAAAACAATTACCTCTTCTTCGAGTGTCTCCTTTTGATTTGCACAAAATCACTCCTTAGGATGAATTTATGACCACATTATGGAATATAGAATGTATTGAGAAAATTTGGAAGAGTAATTGGGAAGTATTTTTCCCAGGAAAAGGGATTTTAATGTCTGAATTAAAGAAAATGATATGTTATTTTTATCATATAGTTGAGGGGCACTTTTGGAAGATCATAAAATATTAATTTATTATAAATTTATTTTCTAATTAAAATATGTACAATGTGATTTATTAATAATATAATATGATAATGGATTTAAATCATCACAAACAATGAATCTCATACATGTTTAGGTTATAAACATAACTTTATCATTTGGATTTAACCATTAGTTAAATAGTTTAACTCTTACTCTGTCTTATTGTATTTTTATACTATAGGATTACAATGATTAATATAAAATGAAAAACAAACCCCAGTTGGATCATTTATTAAATATTTGAAATTATCCATGTTATTTTTCTAAACCATTTATTTTTATGAATTTTATATCATTTAATAAAACAGTGTTTATTTTAAAATATCATGTATATCAATTTTATTACGGTTCTAAATTTTCATTTTTAAAAATATCAAACCAACATGATAACTTCAATCCAAAACTTCAAATATTTCACTAAAATGTCTAAGTAATATATATAATTAGTTTATTTCATTAATTAAGTCAAATTTTATTTAATTTGGTATTTATGATATCATTTATCTGGTATCTCAATTAATTATATAATTACTATATCATTATTGTGTCACAATTTAATATATTTATTTAATTTATAAAAATTATAGATAAATTATCATTATATAGATAAATTTATTATATTTATAAATATTATTTATATTCGACCATATCACTTATATATATCCTCATATTAAAAATATAATAGTTATTTAAATAGGAATATGACATTTTTACCTCTTCTGTAAATAAAATATAATAAATGTCCTAATATGAAAAAGTGGATTAAAGGGGATCCTTTTTATGAAATAAGGTTTATTTTGACTGAAAAATACTTATATAATGAAATTAGGACATGTTTTGGGGAAATTTTATATTATTATAATATTATTTTTACCCTTAATTATTGTATTTTCATTTAACATTGGTAAATAAAATTAAAAATTTACTTTTCACCCAAAATTATTTTGATCCTATTAGACAAAATTTTTCAATCTAATTACTTCCATTTTTTTCAATTTTTTTATTTCAATTCACTTAAGCACTAAAATTACATTTAATGCTAATATATAAATGTGGCCAAAAGGCAGGTAAAAATTGGTTAAAAATTTTAAATGATATTTTATATCAAATACTATTTTAAAAATGATTCTAATGACCTAAATTTGGATAATATATGTACTATTTATCTTATGTGACATTAAAATTAATTTAATGTAAAATAATTATTGGAATTAAAATGTTGGGTTTTTAACAATAATGTAGTGTTTTTCACTTTTCAAAAGAAATTGAATATTTTCATAAAAACACAAAAAATTAACCCTAAACTAATTTTGATATTATGAATTCAAAAATGAATCCTATTTTACCAAATTAAAATTTTAAGTGCCTAAAATTAATATTATTATTGTTCACAAAAGAACATAAAAATTAGTTCCTTTATGAAAATAGTATTCTTAAACATAAAACTATTTTACCAAAACCTGTACATTTAATTAAAAATATATTTAATTTTTGTGAAAACATTATAAATAAAACATAAAAATTATTTATTAATATTCATATTACTATATTTAAAGGATATATTATAAATATATTATTTAAATAATATTAACCCTAAAGTGTGGTTTAATAGAAACTAAATATTTAGTATTATGCATGCCAAGTCAGTATTGCATGAAACACAAGATATTTAAGATAATGTATCATGAAATATTGGAGTGTTACAAGAACAATCCCATATGTAGTGTAGGTTTATTAGATTTATGATAATTTATGTTTTTTATGAAATTCTAAACCTGATAGATTTCCAAGTTCCCTTTACCTATATATATATTGATAATAATCAAACATTAAGATTTTATTATAGTGGAAAATTTAATGGCTTGTGGGTATATTCTTAGATCACTCTCCACCATGAAATTATTTTATTTTCCTAACATCATAAAGTTTTTTCAACTTCAATGATTTAAGACTATAAATCATTTGAGCCTCCAATACATGATTGTAGAAGTTATTTTCAAGGACTAGATCACTACCATTTATGTTTTCATATCTGATAAAAAATTATGCTTTTTAAAAGGTATAATCATTCATGGGGTGTTGGTTTTTGGACATTGTTATGGTCATAGAAATTAATAAATATGCACATGGAAGGAATTTTATGGTTTTTTTTACACTAAAATATATTATAAAAAATGATAGCACACATTAATTATCAAGGATATTCTTCTAGTTTCTCTCTAGGAGTCTTCATTATTTTATTTTAATTCATCTATTCCCCTTGAATTTTCCTTTTTCTTAAGGTAACATGATTTATATTCAATAAATATATTAACGATATTCTCTTAGGTGACCCTTTTTGTCACAATTTTTCATTCATTTATATGATATTTTCATCACCATATCAAATTTTATATGAATAAGTGAACCTTGAGTAAATTTATGATCACGAATGGATGACAAAATTCTACCCCTATACTCTTCAAAGATGATGTTTGTTTTCTCCCTCAATGATATCCACTCTAAAATTTCATCCCTCAAATATATTCTCACTTATTTTTCTAATATGATTAGATAATATTAAAATCCAAAAATTAGAAGATTATATGTTTTTCCTCACTAAAAAATCTGGTATATTGATATTCTTGAACTCGAGGATTGTTTACTTAAATTGAAATTCCAATTTATCAATTCAGGATCCTCCTTTATCTTGATTGTTCATATATCTCACATTTGGAAAATGAATAGAAAATGTATCAGCTCACATTATGAATTTGAAAAATTAGTTTCCTTCAATCATTATAAATATATACCTTATTCAATGTATTCTTACTTATTTTCTTATTTAAATTTTCTAAATTATCTTGGTTCCTAATCTATCCCATACACATATTTAGAATATCTTTTTGGTTTTATTGTGTGATACCCATTTAGAGTAGTATATTAATTATTTCAATTTAATGTATATCACTATTTATTTGGATTAAGAAATTATATATAGTTATATCCTTATGATTACCATGAATAAAGTTTAAGGAAAACATGCATTTGACTTCTCGGATGGAAATTCCCATTGGTGTTTATTTGCACATAATAAGTATTAGCACCCAATTATCCTTATTAATGATAATTCTTGATCATATAGAAATTATTTTTGTAATCCTATTTATAATTTGATTATTTGTATCACAAAAAAATTATAAATGGATCATAGGTGAGGAAAATTTTCTTTTTTTAGGAATGTTAGGTGGATAATATTACTCTCCTCTCTAGATGTCCAAATATAGATTTCAATATACAAATTCTATGTCCGTTAAAGACCTTATTAGAGGAGATCCTAGGAAAACATGAAAATTAAGTAGTGAAAAATATTATTGTAACACCACATGCATTTAAAATATATTTATCATTAAATAATTTTTATTATATTGATAGTTTTCTATACACACTACACATAGTCCAAATATACTGTGATAAAATTGTTATATATTATTATATAATGTGACATTTATCGCATAGTCATTAGATTGGAGAGTATAAATATGATTGAAAAATATTAGGAAAATTTCCTTTTTCATATTAACAAAATTAAGCATTTCATGCAAATATATTAGAAATGAAAATAAAATCCTTTGATCCTAAATAGATGTGTTAGTTTGAAAAACTATATTTATGCCACGTTGTGTTTTTATCATATTAAATTAGATTAATAACTATTTATGAAATATTTTAATCTAATTTATATATTATTTATTGAAGAAAATATTTCAAAATTCCATTAATAGTTTTTATAGGAATGTAATAGTAATAAATCTAGTTTTATGCTTAAAAATTACTTTTTCCAAAAAAAAAATTGTTTCGTTTTGGACACATATTTTAAAATTAATTTATAACACTAGTAGAAATTAATTTTTAATAAAATGGATTAAATATATCAAATATAAATAACTACTAAAATTAAAGAGGATAAGAATAATTTTTAGTCCTGATGAATTGTAAACAAATTACTTCATGTGGTTAGGGTTAAAAGGGCTTCACTAAGGTGGAGTGGATTAACATAAGAGATACAATTCAAAATATCATTAATTTATTTTATTTATATTGGTTGATTTTATTTCTACCACAAATTACTTATGTTATAATCTCTATAATTTTAAATCTGCACGATTTGATGATGACATTAATATATTTTAGTATTTAAAAAATAATTTTCTTTCTTTTCCATACATTGTAAAAGGATACTACTTCACATCCATTCATAAAACTACACGATCCGTCTAAATAAGACAAAACCTACCGTAATAACTTTATTATATCCCTAATCATATCAAAGAGGACTTTCTTTTTTTGGAAGACCATCCATTCAAGATTTAAGTTGTAATCCAAAAAAATATTCAATATGATCATGTATAACTCTTAACCAAGTACAGTATTATTATTCCATCCTATAACTCATCTAAACATAATGAATCCATTAAAAATAAATAATTATTTCTATAAAATATACATAAATTTTTATGATCTTTTAGTAACCATTTTCCACCTCATTTCCATAAAATGGGAAATGAAAGTATCGCTCCTGCATAATTATGGACTACAACCTCCACATACAGATATGATTCATCTTGCAGCACCATAATTAATGTTTATATATTATTAAATATTTATTTTTTTGTATATTATATATATTATATAAAAATTGATCTACCATTTATAATTATAATTTACTTTTCCTCTGTTTCATCCATTGAAATGTGAAAACATCACATGTGTGTATGCACAGACTACAATCTCCATGAAATGGTATAATTCATTTTTTGTCACATATTTATATAATGATTAAACATTATATATAATGACTAAACATTATTTATATTAAATTACTTTTATTCTATATATTTTGAAATTATGAATAATATTGAAGTACGAAACTATTAAGCCAAGAATATCTTAGTAAACATAAATATTTTCATGAGACTTCATTTTAAGGAATATATTTTTAATTAAATGATAAAAGTAAATGATAAAGTAATGATACATAGTATGTTATATATGAATATGGTTATAGAATACGTGTATACAAAATTGAGAATTATTATATAGTATATTTGAATTTATATAAAACAATCCAATACTTGAGGTAAGATTTTTATGTTATTATATTATTTTCTTTAGAAATTATCAAAGATAAATTTCATTTGGTGGATATTATATGGATATTATATAATAATCCCCAAATTGGTTCTTCCCCCAAAAAATTTTCAAGATAATTTATTTATTAGTAAAAATTTCTTCTCGTTGGTTATTTAAATTAATTATAAAATGATATTAAAGAAAATCCAACCTTATTTCCACATTCAATGATGATATTTTTCTTCCATGTCTATTCACATTAATTTTTTATGATCTTATGGAACACATATATATGGTGTTAATTACATGATGTGTTTTCCCAAAAATTTATATCTTTTAAATTAATTGGATAATGATGAATAAGTGGAAAATATACTAATAGATGACGAAGTTATTAAAATAATAAGAGATGATAGAGTTAACTAGATGGATGTTAATACTGAGAGATTTTTGGAAATGGTAGGGAATGAATGTACATTATAGTAATATTACCACAATGATAGTCATGAGAGTAAACCTTTAATGTGAATTTTTTTATTCCAAATATTTAATTCTTGTGCTTGTGATATGATCTCATGGATCCTCATTGATTATTGATGATTTCTCACACTTATGAATTGTGTATTTTATTAGAAAAAATCATGTTTCAGTAATTAAAAATTAATTATCATTAACGGATTAGTTATGGTTATTTGAATTTATGATCAATTCCAAATACCTTTATTCTTTAATTAGGCTTACATGTGATCAATGATTTATATTTCTTGTTATTACTATAATTATTCATCATAGTTATCCATTTAATATGTTTCATTTCAAATAGTTATAAATAATGGGTTTAAGTAGTATAGGCCTGATAAGTTTAATATGTGATGAATTTTGGAAAAATGATGACAATATTTTCTAAAATAAGATGATTATGTATGTAGTCAATAAATACTCTAGTACTTTTTATTATTTAGGTTTGAAATCTTTTTAGTTATATAAATAATTAACCTAAAATTATTTAATATTTATTTAGGAAAAACATGGGTTTCCATAGTAGGTAGAAAAGTAATGTTTAGTCTGTTTTTTATACTAGGGTTGATAATCATTTTTGAAACCCATGGGGATAACCATGAATATTTTAAAATATCTTGATTATTTGGTATAGTAGATATTATTTATCTCACCTAGAAAATACATCACTCTCTAGATATTGGAATGGGTATGTGGTTGTGGAACTTATTCCCCAAGGGGTAACAAATCTAAAAGGGTTATATTGGGTATTAAATCAATTATCCATGGTCCATGATGGGTTTGTCTAATATTTCACACTATGATAGAAATTCTACAGGGATATTTTTTGATTAATTCACACATTATTTACAAACCAATATAAAGGATTTGAATAGATGATGAATATGAAAGACCTGGGATAAACTATAGTGTTATGTATATAAAAATTCTGCCATGATTAATAAATATTTTTAATGATTATTCCTAATTAAATGATTACTCACTTTGATTATTATCTCTAAATCTATGATTGGTAATGTGAATTATGTTGACCTTCTAAATTAACAAAGGAAGTAACAATTCAATATTGTTCCTTTTATACAAAAACATCTACCCAACATTAGTGGTTACTCTGATCAACTAATTGATGAGAAATGGATCATCACCATTCAAAGGATATTTTCTATTCTCTAGTGTTCTTAAAATGAAAAAATATTTCAAGGAATTATACCATTTTAATGTGAAAATAGATTATTGAGGGACTATTATGAAGAATATATAGGAAGAGGAGTTATTTAACTCCATGATATAAGATAAGTTTATAAATTTAGTATTTAGAAACTATTATCCCTAAAATCGATATGAAAAATGAAATGGGAATTCCTAGAACTAAAATATAAGAAAATGAGTCTATTAGTACCAGTTAGAAAAACTTCATTATATTTATAGCGTATAATTTTAGTTTTATCATAAATCATAAATGAAAATATTTCTGATTCATCCATGGATTTAAATCATTTATCCCAATGGAACTTGTTTTCTGAAATTTTTATAGGTATAATAAAATCATATAATTTTTTAACAAGCTATAAATGGAAATAAGAGATTCCCAGTGTTCTCATTGTTTTGTGTACAAAAATAAAAAGTCAAACTTACATGGAAATTATATTAATAAAACCTACGATAGAAAAAAATTGATCATTCTTAATGTATGAATTCTGGAATTAATCATTATGTAAACTACATTATAGGGTCTGTAAAATAAATTGTGTGAATAATGCAAGGCCATTGAGAAAAAATGATATATCAGAGATGTGAAGAATCTATTCAATGAAATAATTACTGAAAAATATCATCCAAAAGTTCCATACATAATATAATTATATAATTTCAAGTATCATTAAAATTACATAAATTAATCAATGAATACTTGCAAAAATGAATACAATCAACAAAATAATTATGTTATCCCTAGTGATAAAGAGAAATATCATGCATTCACAATAATTGATGTGAGCCAAATGAATGAAGTTGTGAATGGTAAACTTATTCTTCACTATATAACATCAAATGTTTTATTTTATTCTTTATCTAACAAATATTATATATATATATAATGTTTCTAAGGTTATCAAATCACTAACTCAATGATTGGATATTTATTTAGCAGTAAATAATTCTATTGGAATGATGACATCACCTCAAGTATCTATATCGCCTTCAATAGATTTTTATGGGAATTTGCATCATATAAGTCTTGTGATTATCCCTAAAGTTTAATTTTTTGTGATTTTGGTCATGGATTGGATATCTCTTTATAGGCCCCATATGAATTTCTATGGAATGTAACTCATGCTTGATATTCCAAATCAACCCATGACCATCTAGTAGTAAAAGGGTGAATGTAAACTAAAAATGGATGTTACATTCACTATATTGGTTCTACTACATATTCAAGAGGTAAATATGTCTTAAATGGGTGGAGAGATTCTATAATTAAATGATATGCCTATTTTTTGGGATTACACTAATTAATTTTCGAATAATTTCATATTCTTCCCCCAAATCGTGTGGTATACATTCCAATAGAACCCTTACATTGTATTGAACATATTTTAAAGGATCCATATATAATAGATCTAACTAAGGATTTGGAATTGAACAAGAAACTGTATGATAATTTTATTAAGGTATTCATGTTCCATATTTAATCACCATGGGGGTTCACTAACTCGTTTTGTTAAGAAGAAATATGGTTCAATGCATCTTTAAATTGATTTTCATGAACCGAACAAGATCATTGTTAAGAACAAGTATGATCTTCCTGATATAAAAGTTTTATTTGATCAATTATGAGGGGATCGATATTTTTCCAAGATTTATATTTGATCTTGATATCATCTCAATTGAGTGTTAAGTGGGAGGATATACCTGAGATAACCTTTTGTATAAGGTATGGTCATTATGAATTTATATTTTTTTCATTTTTCTAACCAATGCTCCAATTATCCTCATTGATTTAAGGAATAGAGTGTTTTGAGATTAATTTTTCGATCTCTAGGTGGTATTTATATTCTGTATTTCTATATACTTGAAGAAATATTAAGTACATAAAGAATACTAGAGGAATTATACCATGTACTCTAATGAAGGAGAAGTTGTAAACAAATTTTAAAATTGACACATTCATTATTGGGTCATATAATATCATGTTACAGTCTATCAGTGGATCCTTAAATGAGTATTTTTATTGATTAAATTCACTACCCACAATAGTAACAGAGTTTTATAGTTTTCATGAGTTTTTTTATACTTAAGGAACTTTGTATGAGTTTTTTAATCTCTCTCTAATCTAATAACCATTTCACATGAAATATATCAATGTTCAATAGGGTATATTTAAATTATTAACATTTCATGGATCTAAAAAATGGTTGGTCAATGCACTCATGTATAAACTATCATGTATTAAAGATGGTTTTGTGAGAATTATTGATGAATTGAATACATTATTAGGATATACCATAATGATAAAATATTTTGTGATAAATTATAACTCACACCAATTTAAAAGTAATCAATATAATTACCCGAATCATTATTTTGAATTGGTAGCTATTTTTTATCCATGTAAAATATTGATTCATTATCAATATGGTGAACATATATATATATAATGATTATGCAATATTAAATTATATATTCACATAATGAGACATGAATATTCACCAATGTATAATATAATATAAGAATAATTATTTTGTATGTTCCATACATTTCCAACCTATGATGATAAATAAGGTTGACAATGCTTTGAGCAAGAAAAAACATGGTAGTATTTCCATAATAAGGATTGAAATAGATCAATTATTTTTGTATTTCTAGAATATTTTTCATAAAATAATGTGAAAAGGGAAAGATAACATCATTATCAGTTGAATGTTTATCCATCCATTAGTGTAAGGATTAAATATGAAAAAAAGGACTATGTGGAACTGTAAAATAAGGTGGGATGTATTCCCCTGTTTAACCATGATTGTGATTAAATGATGTGATTTAGGAACTGAGTATATGTACCATCAATAAAAGACGTGAAAGTGGAGTTTTTTATAAAGCTCATAGTTTTTCATTCTCTATCCATCAAGGATGTATGAAGATATATAGATATCCGAGAGACTATTTCTGGTGGGATGACACAAAAAGGCATATTGTAGAGTTCGTATCTCAATGACTAGTATGTCTTCAAGTTAAGTCTTAGAGGCATGATTTTAATGAGTTATTTCATCTACTACCCATACAAAAATTGAAATTCGAAATAATAATAATTGATTTTATCATAGTACTCACCAAATTATTTAATGTAACAATTCTATTTTAGTTATTGTTGATCACATAATAAAATATGTAAATTCCATTACAATAATTTAATGTTTATGTCTAGATTGTATTTCCATTATTAAAATTAAGTAGGTTTTAAGGATGGATGGAATCTTCCTTGTATTGTATCTTATTTGGATCTAAGGATTACCTCATAGTTTAAGAGATGTGTCACGGCATGGGCTAATGGGGCCCAAACCATGACTACCCCAAGCTTGCCTTCAATTGGCTAGGGGCTGGGGACTAGCGTTGAGTTGGAATATTAGTCAAATTTTAGGAATTAGAAGTATGTACATGTAAACACTCATAAATCTCCAAGACTATATAATGGTGAAATTTAAAACAACTGATAACAACGCATGCATACATCTAAAATCCCACCATCAAAGTTTGAAAATAAGTACTAGAAAGAAAAATTCTAAATAAAAGGCCACCAAAAAGAAAATGAAAATGTATCTAACCTATATATTAGTATAGGACTATTTTCAATGAAACTATTGGAACAATCCTCAGTATATCCTTATCACCATGATTTTCCTTGTCCGGGTCCCTCTATGACTCCGTCCAAAGGTGGGTCCCCTTCATATAAAATGACACGTGTGGGAATGTACCATATAGTGGTAAGTATAACAATAGCCAGTAGGACATTGCAAAATACCTAAGAATATAACATCAAGAATAATATTAATCTCATCACAATTATATGTCCCCAACAAACATTAGAAGAATATATAGATATACCCAACTAAAACACAAAATCTCAAGTTAATGTCACAACTGCATATCTAGCCATGGATTCTTACTTATGGTTCCACATAGCACTCGTCAGGGAGAGCATACTCCATATGTTTGATAACATTAATGAAGTCCACTCTATATGTCATGATCTTCGGGTCACACTAAGAGAAGTACACTCTAGATGTCTAAATAGAATGATACATAAATGAGGAGCACACTGAAGGCCATAATGTATAACCTAAACTTAATATGGGAAAACATTATAAGTAGGGTATTCATTACCATGTATTGAAATTAACTACATTTACAATAACCCGCCTAGGTAAATGACGATGACATAGGATATCACTCTAGGCATCATAGAAGAATTCTAGAAAATATATCTAGTACTTGATTCCCTAAAAAGGGATCACCATCATATATATAATATGTGAATCCATACTAAAATTGTAGTTAATAGCACAAGGAAACACACCCTAAAGAAAATCCTCCAAGATAACGAGGATAAGGGATCTAAGCCATGTTTGAAGGGGTACACATCGTGTATTAGTAGTATACATCATTTCTCTTTTCCATCAAGTTCTTCCTGTGTATCACAAACCATGCTTGTGCTCTTGTATGTTCTTGGGTATATGATGTGTTTGATCTCGAGTACTCTTAGCTATGTCCATGTCTATTTTCAAGTGTCCATGTCTAAATATCTGTGTCTATGTCACTGAACCTCCTTGGTTACATAAAAAGCCACCATGTTTTGTCACACATACTGTGATAGGGGTTGTTTCTGAAACTTTCACTGTGGTGTGCATCTGTCTGTGGGAGGATCTGATGACTGTTGCCCCACATTCCCTCTTTCCAAAGGTGGGTGGAATTCGTCGCTTATTTCGGGATGTTTTCTTCTTGACAGTAAAGGGATGATGGGATGTCGGTTCCTCCATCCATGGATTCCTCCTCATAACTCATTACCTAGTCCGGGTCTCCCTCATTGATTAGGATGTTGTTCATGAAACTCCTCCTAGTTCCATGTCTTCATGGAAGCTGGTTAATTACACTTCTTCTGTCAGGACATTCCAAGGGGTCCATACATGACAGAAACCTTCAGTTGGGGTGTAGCAATGTTGGACATCGCTAGAATGTCTGGACACTGGAACACTAGAACGTTTGGGTTTCTTCCCCTAATGATAGGCCCTCTCGAGGGTGCTGAAGCCCATGGAATCCCACTTAGAATTTGGAAAATTATATAACATAGACATGGATCTATGGTTTTCATTAGGTTCACATGTTTAGCATAGGTTATGCTGCAGGTTTAATGTCCAGCGGAGACAGATCGGACTGATCAGAACACTGATGGGAGTGGATCAGATGGATGAAACACCTGCAGTTAACGCTAATGTTGGGAATAACATGTGGTTAGGTACCCGATTACTACTAGGGGAAGTGAAGCGGTGGATGACATGATCTCACTGGGATGTGGTGGCCTAGGGTAATAATTTTGATGGATATAGATTTTTGAGAGTGGATGGGGAATGAGATGGAACCATCATGAAAGTGATGGTAGTGTTGGGATTGAGAATTGAAGAGGCTTCTTAAGTATCCATGTGGCAGGGAATCAAAGTCTGCGTAGTTTGTGGGGAGATGGGACAGCTGAGGAGGCAGCATGTATGGATGGGACCAGGAGGAAATGTAACTTCTCAGTTGGGGAATGATCTTCTTGAAAAACATATGCTCAAGGGAAATAGACCACAATGAGACATGGGTGATGGGATTGAACCACATGGATTCTTCCTATATACCTGGACTTGGCAAGGATCGAAGTCCATGTAGTTCAAGATGGGGGGGGAATCAGGGTGTATGCAAAGGATAGTGAATAGATGACAGGTTGGGGATTACATGTGGTTAGCAGCACGAGGTTTGTCTAATACCATGGGGGCGGACCAGATATGTGGGTCCCAACAAAAGGGACAACAACATATTACCATCTAATGAGGAACAAAATGGATTACCATCGGTTTGTGTTGACATTGGCTTATTGCTAATTGGGGTTGACAACGACATACTACTGACTTGGGAACAACGACTTACTGTCGATTGTGGATCACAACATCTTACCATCGAATAGGGATAAACCAACATCTTAACGTCGATTGGGGTTGACAATGGATTACTATTGAATGAGGTTCCAATGGATTACCTTTGGTTGGGGATTAACCCCGGGGAGGCTTTCTATGTACCCTGTCTAGGTGACAAGGATCAAATCCCACGTAGTTTGAATGGGTATAGTTTAGCATCATGCATGACAAAAAGGTACGTATAGTTTAACTTCATGTAGGATGAGGATAGAACGACGTGATGGTGTCAGTTCAAGTAAGTGTTGGGATTGAACCTAAGGGAGGCTTTGTACGTACCTTTCCTAGGATACAAGGATCAAAGTCTATGTAGTTCAAGATGTTTGGTGAACCGACGTGATGGGGTCGGGACCAGTATTTTTTTGGGCTTGAACCTCAAGGAGGCTTCTTATGTACCTTGCCTCGAAGGAAAGCATCAATTTCCACGTAGTTCGGGATGTTTTTAGTGAATGGATGTGAATGGGGTTGGGACTGATAGGTGTTGGGATTGACACATGGGGATGCTTCCTATGTACCATGCCATGGAAAGGATCAAAGTCCATGTAGTTCAAGAGTCTTTGGTGAACCAATTTAAAGGGGGTCGGGACCAATAGGTGCAGGTATTGTACATCATGGGGGCTTCTTACATACCTAGCCTTTCCAAGGAAAAAATTTTCCATAGATCAGGAATGTTTGGTGAACCGACGTGAAGGATGTTTTGACCAATAGGTGTTTGTTTTGAACCTTGGGGAGGCTTCCTACATACCTATCCCTGGAAATGATCAAATTTCACATAGTTTGTGGTGTGTTTGGTGAACTAGAATGAAGGGGTTCGAGACCAATACTTGTTGGTCTTGAACCTCATAGAAGATTCCTATGTACCTTGCCTTGGAAAGGATCAAATTACGCATAGTTCAGGATGGTTTTTGGTGAACCAATGTAAAGGGGGTCGGGGGCAATATGTTTTGGGCATGAACCTCAGCGGGGATTCCTATATACCTTGCCTTGGAAATGTTCGTTGTATATGTAGTTCGGGATGATGTTTGGTGAACTAAATAGAAGGTGGTCGGGACCAATAGGTGTTGGGATTGAACCTCAGGGAGGCTTCCTACATACCTTGCCTTGGAAAAGATCAAATTCCATGTTGTTCTGGATGTTGGGGAAATAATGAAAATGAGGGTCGACATCAATAGGTGTTGGAATTTAACCTCATGGAGGCTTACTATGTACCTTTCCCTATCAAAGATCAAAGTCCACGTAGTTCGGGATGTGTTTGGTGAACCCACGTGAAGGGGTTCGGCACCAATCTATGTTGGGATTGAACCTCAGGAGGCTTCATATCTACCTTTCCTTGGAAAGAATAAAAGTCCACATAGTTTGGGATGTGTTTGGTGAACCAATGTGAAGGGGGTCGGGACTAGTAGGTGTTGGTATTCAACCGTAGAAAGGCTTCCTACGTACCTTTCCTAGGCAAGGATCAAAGTCCATGTAGTTCAGGAATATTTGGTGAACTGACGTGAAGGGGGTCAGGACCAATAGGTGTTGGGATTGAACCTTAGAGAGGCTTCCTACGTACCTTTCAGTGGAAAGGATCAATGTACACATAGTTTAGAAATGTTTGGGGTATCGACGTGAAGGGGTTCAGGACCAATAGGTGTTGGGATTAAACCATAGAGAGGATTCATACACACCTTTCATTGATAAGGATCAAATTCCACGTAGTTCAGGATGTGTTTAGTATACTTACGTGAAGGGGTCAGGACCATTAGGTGTTGGTCTGGATCCTTAGGGAGGCTTCCTACATACCATGCCTTGGTAAGGATCAAAGTCCACGTAGTTCGGGATGGTGTTTGGTGAACCGATGTGAAGGGGGTTAAGACCAATAGGTGTTGGGATTGAACCTCTTGGAGGCTTCCTACATACCAATCCTTGGCAAGGATCAAAGTACATGTTGTTTAAGATAGTGTTTGGTAAAGCAATGTGAAGGGTGGTTAGGAACAATAGGTGTTGGGATTGAACCTCAGGGAGGCTTCCTACTTACCTTGCCTTGTCAAGGATCAAAGTCCACATAGTTCGGGATGTGATTGATGAACCGACGTGAAGGGGATCAGGACCAATAGGTATTGGGATTGAACCTCAAGGTGGCTTCTTACGTACCTTGCCTTTGCAAGGATAAAATTCCATATAGTTTGGGAATGATTGTTGAACCGACATGAAGGGGGTTGGGACCAATAGGTGTTAGGATTCAACCTCATGGAGGCTTCCTACGAACCTTTCCATGGCAAGGATCAAAATCCATATAGTTTAGGATGTGATTGGTTAACAAACATGAAGGGCGTTGGGACCAATAGGTGTTTTCTTGAACCTCAGGGAGACTTCAAACACACATTGCCTTGGAAAGTATCAAAGTTTATATAGTTTGGGATCTGTTTGGTGAACTGATCTGAATGGGGTCAGGACCAATAGGTGTTGGGATTGAACCTCATGGAGGATTCATATGTACCTTTCCTTAGCAAGGATTAATGTCCCCATAGTTCAAGAGGTATTTGGGGATTACACTCTAAGACGGCCCAGAGAGGATGTCTAGGTCGGTGCTTACACTAAACCCACGTGAGTCATGCTCGGTGTGAGAATCAAGAGGCAGCAAAGTCTTGACGATCATGTCATGAATGGAGTGTTAGTTGGATGTGGATTGGGGCTTACACGTGGTTAGCAGCCCAAAGAATAATCATAGGCTTATGCGTGGTTAGAAACCCGGGGAGATATATATTGGGACATACTCCACGATGGAGGCTTGGGTGGCGACAAAGTCCAATGTGAGAGGGATGGGATAACGAAGGTCCGGATGCCTATCTCTCCTATGATATTTGGCACCGAAGAAGAGAGGAAGAGTAGGAATACTACCTCATACAATAAAGGCTAGGGGTTTACACCAAGGTGGTTTCCCTTCCCCATGGATAGGCACCACTCCAGAAAAGAGAATCTCATTCCATGCGAGGAAGATCTCACTCTTGTGGTGACGAGCAGGTGTAGGGAATTTCTGAGACCGGGGACCCCACGTAAACTACATGAGATGAAGTCGTAGTTTAACATCATGTGATGAGGATGATGGTGCTAGGAAATTTAACTTTAGACAGCTTGGATGAGGTGGGTTCACACCGCACCCCTAAAACTTAAATAACGGATACCCTCCAGCCCTTGGGGAAGGGAATGCATCAGCAATGTCGTGGTTAGGGGCTATCGTGGAGTGATCTACTGAGGGGTCCACGTTAGTGTGGCTATGTGAAGAAGAAATAGTTGTTAGCGTGCTAATGAGAATAGGCATAAATCTAAGCAACTCAATGTAAAGAAACACCCAAGGGACCTTTAAATCACTTCATATGAACCTGGAGGGTCATACGGGAAAAGGGGTTGTGGAGAAAAGGGGTTACCAGGAAGAGGCCTTGTTAAGCTCTGGTGTTCCATTAGTGGGGGGGGGGTTCGCGAAACGGTATGACTCATGAAGTGAGGTAGAATATCCTGGGCATAGGGTTCATGGGAATATGGATTGTTCTTTTCGAAGTGGAAAGGCTTTGGTGAAGCTGGTCTTGACAAAGCATGGGTGCCCTACAAAGCATAACACTGTGAAGCAATGTGCTTCACAAAGCACAGTGACCCTTTCTAAGAATAGTATTTACATGTACATAGAGGGTACTTCATAAATCATGATTGTTCTGTGAATAACTGAGTGCCCTTGGTGATCCCCTTCCATCAAAGAGGCATGTGGGCTCTGTGAAGGGCATCCCTCTTTGAAGAGGGGTTGAATTTAAGCCAAGGGAAAGACACTTTGTAATGCTCAAGTACCTTAAAGATCTCATTTTTTGCAGAGAAATAATTTTCTTCACGATTTTAGAGTGGAGAAGGAGAAAGGTTAGAGGATCCATCCCATGGGCTCGAGGGGAGCCCAGTATTTATAAGTAAGAGGAGCCGCAAAGCAGGGGATCACTCTAGCAAAATCTATGTTGTGCTTTGTCGTAACTGCGGAGCCTCCCGCCTCTTTGCTTTGGAGTGGTTTTGCAAATGTCAAGTGGATCATGGACCCTCCTACCTCATTGCTTCTCGGCGGCATCGTAGAGGTCAGGCAGATCGTGGAGACTCCAATCACTTTTCTTCTCGGTGGCTTCACAAATGTCAGGTAGATCGCAGAGCCTCCCACCACTTTTCTTCGCGACGGCTTCAAAAATTTGGGGGGGGGGACAGTGGAGCCTCCCACATCTTTTCTTCCTGGTAGCATCGAAAATGTTAGGTCTATCAAGGATCCTCCCACCTCCTTACATCACAGCGCCTATGAAAGGGCGGGGGGCACTTCATGCAGGCCTTAGTGTTACAGGGCTCAACGATTGGTCTTTTTGAGGCAGCTTCTTTTCATTCAGCTTTCGCTCCATGTCGTTTCCTCTGCAAATATTTTTGGCACCAACAAATCCCCCCCCCCAAATGAGGTTGAGTAGAAAATGATGGTCTATTATATGGTAAAATCACCAAAACTTTTGGTCAATCACCAAGAATGATCGCGAAGGAGGGTTGCGATGCGGAGTGGTGACACGTGGGTTGTGAGCACCACAAAGCTCTCTGTGGACAGAAATGCCGCGGAGCACAATGGGTCGTCACCTAAAAATATGGGAGGCTGGCCACATTTTTTCCTTAATCACCACCATGTTTTGAGATAGTTCCCTCGATTCTTGAGGCTCTGCGCGCTCTGAGATTTCTCTCTATGAATCGGGCCTTTCTAATTCATGGTGCATAGTGATTCCTTTGACTCCCAAAGTGTGCACTATGTGGCATGTGTCTTCTTGAGTGAGGATAGGGCTCCATGATTTCTTAGTGGGACCGAGCTCCGTGAACGGGATTCACGGATGGGATTCGTGAAAGGTAGTTGTGAAACAAAAAAAGAAAATAGTACAAATTTCAAAAACTGAATGGCTTGGTAGGGGGGTGTCAGGGGGTCCTTGAGGATTCCACCTAGATAGAATAAATAGTGAATAAACCGGGTATTAGAGAACTCATAATAAGCCATTCGGTCCTCGATTTTCTAGTGGAGCTATTTTCGGAGATCCAAAAGAACTACATGATGTGTAAGAGTCTTTTGTGTGCAACTTTGGCATTGGGGATGACGTCCTCAACCCTAAATCAAGTAGGGAGAAGCTATCTTACTGGTTCAAGAGTACGTCATGCCAGCGCCAGTGGTTCAGGGTGGCTGACGGCCATACTATGGATCTTTCAATGTAGACTGCCTATATAAACACACGAACAACATTGATGGGAAAGTATTTTAGCCAGAGAAATATCACCCGCTGTACCACAACATTCTGAAGCCAGCCCTGGGGAACCCATAGAGGTGGTGGACCGACATGTGGGATTTTCACCAGGGTGGAAACTTTAAGGATGATTGGGCCTGGGTCTACTGGGTAGGTGCCTCATGCAAGGAGTTCAGGGAAGATCTGAGGTGAGTGGGCATGTATAAGGTGGCTTGAGCCTCTCAATTCAAAAGCTATCATCTAAAGTAGTGGATGCTTGAGTTTTTTAGAAGATGGCCATAGAGGACGAACACCTTTCATTTGCACCAGGGAGAGGTCATCATCAATCTATGGGAAATTCACAAGATTTTAGGGGTCCCAATAATGGGGGAAATATACGATGAGTTCCTCTCTATTGTTAGTGAATGGAAGGACCCAGAGAAAATTAAACCATTGGAAAGGGAATTGATGGACCTAGGGCTGAAATAGGACAAGGATTCAGTGAGAGATGTCTATTTCTAGTGGTGGTTCAACCAATTTATGAACTTCTTGAAAGATGGTTAATTCCCTATGAGGCCTCGAACATTCCCAAAGGGGTTTGAATGAGGAAAAGAGTACTAAAACTTGTGAGACTCGAAAGGAATCTATTGGAAAACCTAGGGTTTCAGTGTTAGTACTGAGAATCAATTGGTGGTTAGGTTGGATGCATTCATTGCAATGCTTATATACAGTAGGATCCTATTGGTGAGGGACAGAAACCTGGGCGTCTGACCGAGAATGTTTATCATCCCACCCATGTTGGTGATAGAGAGATGGGTCAACATTGGGATCACATTTCTCACCATGTTGTATAAGATACTATCGGATATCAGTAATAGGAAAAAGTTGCAGAGGATATGCGGGTTGTTTCACCTTCATTATGGGTGGATAGTGGCGCATATTAGGGTTATCTATGAATATCTGAACCCCATATCCCCTCTAGGATTGAATTTCCACCCAACCGTCTTAAACATTTTGGGATGTATTCTGACCAAGTAGATCATTCAGGAAGTTTTGAACTGGGTCTGGAGGGCTGACGAGTTCAACTTCCACCCGTTCCCATTTCCAATAGAATTATTCACTGATGGAGGCTAGGGAACAAAAGAGAATTGGTCTTACCTCCTGGACATTTGGGGTGGAGTCTTGGTGGCATGGGTGGACTGTGAGTCCCTCTATGATTTGTATAACCCACAACATTTTGCGAGGGAGTTTCTGTGCATGCAGCGACTTACCCCGCAGGTCTATTTTGGGGTGCTCTGTGAGGATCACCTATGCATGATAAGGCAGATGTGGCTCATGTTCATATTAGAATATTGGAATATTCCAAATGAGCTGCCTCCGCCCACATCTATCTTTGGGCTGGTAAAAAAATGTGCCCGGAGTTTGGAGGTGGCATACCTAGGGGAGATTATAAAGAAGCAGACTGTCCGAGTCAGTGATAGGGTGTCTCTCCAACCTTAGGGTTGGGCCTGGAAGGCAGCGAGGAAATATCTTGGAGGTGGGGCTGCAGTGGTGGAAATTCATACATTGGATGAAAGGGAGGAGGCAGTAGTGGATATAGTGGTCCCAGAAGAGTATAGTCATTCAGATGGAAGGCTACCCAGGGGGTGTGTAGGATATCCACCCATGCTTTGAAGAAGTGGTTTCCCCATATAGACATATCAGAGAATGTTGTCTTCCCAAAGTCATCAGACTTCTGGGATGTCAACAGGAAATTCCTCAACTCATCTGATATGTAACTACACCTGAACCTTCTCAGGATAGATTTTTTGGGGATCAGCCTTGTCAGGGTCATCTTTCCAATATCTCAGGGGGAGGTGAAGCAATACCTTGTCATGTTGGAGGACATTGTTCAGTCCTGGGTTTCCCCTCGTCCAATGATGGATTGGGTAAATGTGTTGCTAGATCAAACGACCCATATGTAGTTTTCAGCTGCATAATTGATGGAGTTCTTACCTCTTCCAAAAGACTTGGATGATTCCTCTAGGATATAGGGGGATAGTTGAGGGAGACCTCTAGAGGAGGGTGAGGTCAGTTATTAAGACTCATAGTTGGAGGAGTTTGCAGAGGCTCTTGAGGTGAAATCCTAAATGACTTTTATAAAGTCATAATCCTAGTTATCTAGGAATTCTCAACAGATATCTAAAATATGAAGGATGGACTTATATGCAAAACCTGCTTCCTCTTGATAGTAGATGCATCTATGGGGCATTCAGGATCTTCACCCATGGCAATGACGATCATCATGTTGGGAGGTGTCGCGAAACCTAGGGTGGTCATCCCGGAACCTTCATAAATCCCAAAAATATATAAAGGGCCATGCTTCAGGTTTCCAGTGGAAACAACCTAGAAAAGGGACCAACTAATTGATCATAATAATTATCCTTCACAGAATACGTAACTCTCATCCATTGATTAGATTAACTGATGCTTGACTATCTCTTGCATGAATAGTTCTTCAAATGGCATGGGCTACCTTGTCAAGGTTGGTTGGAGCACCTAGTGGCACCATTCCCAAGGGATCCAAGTGGTTGTGTAGGGGGATACCTAGACTATCCAAGTTGTGGCTGTAACACCCCAGGTATATAAAGAATATTACATTTTTATATTTATCCATATTTGTGAATAAAATATTAATATTACTTTAAAGGGGATTCTATGCTCTATGGCGTACCCAACACGCAACAACGAGTTTCTTGGGAATCTTACATTGCACTCTAATAATAAAATAATATTATGGTAGTTAACGCATAGCTGTTGTGATGTCGGGAATGAATAGAACTAACTACAAAATTATTATATATGTTTGTCAAATATTTTTACTTTTTACAATAAAATTTAGAGGATTAAAAATGCGAATGAATCCAATTTTAAGCGAAAACATTCTAATATTCTTTAAAAGGTCGATTAACCGCCTTTTGATGGAGAACCTCTTTTAAATCCACCTTTTGACAATTTTATGTGTTATATTTGACAAAATAAAATATTCTTTAGAATTGGGACATCAAAATTTACTTTGTGTAATTTTTTTGTATTTTTCCGAAATAGTTCAATTTTTAGTGAATAGTGAAAAATGTTGTATTTTAACTCAAAACCCCTTTTTAATATAATTTATTTATATGATTAGATTATCTTTTGAATTGGTTTTAGAGTCAAATTAGAATATATTTTTACGATTTAATCCAATATTGGTCGTTGGAATTAATTTCACTTTGAAATCGGACTTAAACTAGTGTCAATCTTTTGATACATTTTGTTTCATAAAAACACACTATTTGTTTTGGCAGCGGGAATTAATTATTAAATTAATTAATTAAACTTATATTTTTTGAATTTTGTAAAATAGGAATAATTTTTTAATTCGGAATATGAAAAGTAGCTTAGGGTGAATTTTTGGTAATTTTCTAAAAAACTTCAATTTTTGATGAATAGTGAAACCACTAAGTGGTACTTATAAAAACTGATTTTCCATTTAAATGAAAATTTTCCATCTTTGTGTTTTTAATTTCAAAAATCCGACACACATGGTTGTCATTAAGAATTAAAATGTGGTTCAATGGGATGAAAATAATTTTTTGGTGAATAGTAACATATTATGTTTTTAATCGCGATTAGAGGTAATTAGTGTAGTTTAAGGTAAGAATAATGTTTTAATAAAATGAACTGACCTAGACACATGTCCTACCCTCATTGGATGAGTCATGGGCGACCAATAAAATACATGGGTCAACTTGGGGACCCCATGGAGCCACTTTGGTTGGAAAATGACATAAATACCTTTTTATTTAATGTTAAAATTAAAATAACACAAACATGAGTTGTTTTACTAAAACAATTTTTACATGGCATAATACATGTCAGATGTTTGACTATAAAGAGTCATTGGAAAGATAGAAAGATTTCATAAATCATAGATTTTTTTTATAATTTTTATACATTAAATAAATTAAATTATTTATGACATCATGATGATGCAGCGATGACCTCATTATTTAACGATTTTAATAAAATGGAAAGATAATGTAAAATATAAGACCTACACATGTCCAAAACCTATAGGATGGGTGTATTTCAAAGCCGTATCACCTTATCCTCTAAACACATCAATTTGGGACCATTAAAATCCGAAAATCATTCTAAAATAATGTAACATTCCCTTACTTTCCAAGAGTGCCCCTCCTCTCCTCTTATAAAAGGCCCCCACCTCTACCTCCTTACCCACACTTCCAAAGCCTTTGGCTCGGCCAACCCCTAACCATTTTGTCTCTCCACTTACCTATCCTACTCCTAGAAGCCTCACATTGTGCAGAAGTCTTCCCAAAAAAGCCTTTGAGCTCAAATCAAAAAGAGTTACACTATTTAAAGGTAGTGTCTTCTCTTGTGTTCTTATGTTTTATATTGCTTCTCCAACCCCCTAAACTCTTTTTATTCATTTATTTTGTAACAGATACAGTATCTTAAATATACTAGGATTTTGTTATAAGAAGGATTCGAGCTACACTTACACACACCTACATATAATGGTTAAACAACATACTGTTTCTGTGGATGGTGAATTTCTGCCTCACGAAATGATGATTGTTCAACATTCTTCTAACACCTTCAAAGGTGGCCATTAAGATGACAATATATTTATATATGATATATAATATGTTTATGTTTTATTTAATATTGTGTATTTTTAATTTATGGCATACCTTTATGGTTTCCATTATGGGTAAACACGATATCTTCATTTAAGGAAGTGCGGACTACCGCCCCCTCAAAGTGATTTGATTCGTTAATACCATATGTGGTACGTATAAAGGATATATTTAATGATATTATATATGATACCATAATGGAATTAAAATACTATTATTTATCATTATGTTTTAATTCCATTAAATATGAAATAGAAATGGAAGTAGCGTTCATGTGTACGTACGGCTTACCGTCTCCATGAACGGTACATTTCATTTCTTATCTCAAAATGTTATGTACTATTATAATTACATATACATAATGGATATATATTTAATATATTACATCTAAATGATGGATATAATTCTGGAATTATAACATATATATATCTCTCTCATTTTTTTAATTCCATTAATATGACAAAAAATGAAAGTAGTGTTAATGCATACGTACGACATACCGCCTCCATGAACGGTGCTTTTAATTTTTATCTCCAAATGCTATGGAATAGTATAAAATGAATATATACTGTATATATATGATATTTAAAACATAAATACTATTCTGGATATGATGTACCTATAACTACATGTAAAATTATTTTCCAATAAGATCAATTTTTGACTCATGTACCAAACTTCGACAAAAACATCTGATATGAACTCATATTGTTAACCAATTATTATAACATTAAAATATGTGATATAAACTGAATAATAATCTTTATAGGAGGTACATAAGCAATTATAAATTGACCAAAGTTTATAATTCAGGAATTTAAAGAAACGAACAAGACAAATTGGACTTGAGGTAAGGGATCCTACCCCTCTCTTTCTTTTTAAGTACACACTTTTAAGTAATTCCTTTTAAGATAATATTTATTATGATTGGGATGTTATTTTATATTAATACTACTATAATTTTTATGTTCATATTATGAGAGAACCTATTTTCTCTCATCAATCCATTTTCGTAAGTTTTAAGTGGCGCCGTTAGGTTGTCGAGTTTTCGTAAGGGGTTTTTAATCTCACTTTTAGTCCCGTGAGATTTATGCTACATTTGCCACCATTTCATTTGAGTGGTGTATGTAATTCCAATTATTATACTCTTTGTGTAATATAATTTAATTTATGGGTATTTACATATTCATTGTATGACTCTTCTTCAATGGGTTGAACGTTTCGAACCTTTCACCCTCCTCTTTTTAAAAGACTTCTCTTGTTATGTCTTTTAATTCACATACTATTATGTTGGGATATGTTCTTATATATCCTTATTGATTTAAATTTTATGTCCAAGTGATGAGATACCCTTTTTATCTCTCATCAACTCTTTTTCTGAATTTTGAAGTGACGTCGTTAGGCTGTCGAATTTTTGCAAGGGAACTTCTTAACCCAATTTTGATTCTTTGGGATAAACTTGTACTCCTTGAATATGTAGTTATATGAATATGTGTGAATATACTCTTATTGTTTTACACTTAATATCAACCTATATTTGGTGTATTCATTTGTCACACATAATTATGTAATTGATTTATCCTTAAACCAAGGATACCGTCTTTGTATGGGACTTCATCTCAATCTCATTTCATTGAGGCATATTTTGTTTTATACACAACCTTCTTTTATACGGTGTATAAACCCCTTTGACTTTTACATATATTAATAAGGAATATTTTTTATACGAAGTGTTTACTAAACAAAAAAGGGAATGTTTTTGTCGTACGTATGCGGCGACAACGACTTCTCCGCCGCAGTGACCATTATTTGAGTTTCGGCTTCCACTACAAGCCATACATTATTTTTAAAAGAAAAATAAATACCATATTTTACTTTTCTTTTATTTTGGTATTGAAAATGGATTTAATAATGTTTTTATTATATCAATGTATTGTATTGATATCTTGTGATTGAAATGTGGAAATGTTATTTTTCCTTTATGCATGTTTTATGTGATACGATTACATTATAGTTCTTGGGAATTATTTTGAAGACGGGTGGTTTCGTGATAAAATAAGGGTGGGTGAGCCCGATATAGCTCTCCAATAAATTGGGTAATGCGAAGGAGTGAAACGTTAAAGTTTCTCCGAGGAGATTTAGGGAATATACCGTGGTGGGTATTACAAACGTAACCAAGAGGGATACTCCCTACATAAGAATGTTATGAATGCCTCAAGTTACCTTTTATGTCTTATGATTTCTATGATTTATTCATGATTTGATGAGGTATTTTAAAGTTACTATGTTTTATGGGTAAAGTATTATTTAATTCTTATGTATATATGAACTCATGTTTCCTTTCCGTATTTTTTATAACCCTTACTGAGCTTTTTATGCTCATCCCAAGTTTTTTGAAATGTTTTTCACCGGTCAAGGGAAAGGTACATGATATGATGATACTGTCAAGGAAGTGTCAAGAAAGAATCCATGTTTAATTTTAAATATGTTTCCGTTTATTGGAAAAAATGAATACTATCTTTATGTAACCACTTTGTTTAAATGTGGAATGTAATGCAAGTTTTATGATCTAATGCTCTAAAACTCTAAACCTAAAAAGATCCTCAATGTGTAATCTTGTAATAACTCAATATTAAGTATGGTTTAAGGCTGGGGCCATATAGTTGGTATCAAAGGTTGGTTTTGATAACTTTAGAGGTTAGGGTATTCTCTAAGCATAAGTGATGGTACCATAATGGATATGATTTCAGAAAGAGTCCTAGTTTAAGATAAAGTGAATGAGTAAGTATATCGTAGTGGTTATCTTCCTCATTAGTACACGATGGTTTTATTGATATACTCACACTGACATTTCTATTTTTAGTGAATGGATGGATCTAGCAGGCACCAAAGTGACAATGGGTTTGAAGGAAACTATGGTGGTTCTCTGATTAAGAGACTGGATGAAATGGGGTATTCAATGAGGAAACTCGTGGTTGTTCTAATCCAACTATCAAGGAGTCATGATCATCCACTTTAACCTTGGTATGTTCTGTAATGCATAATGTACTATATTACCAATCGATGTGGAATTTCAGGTAATAATTATAAAGGTAACCATTAGTGTTTATATGGTCCTTACTTTTGAGGTAATTATGGGTTATTATATGTTATGATGGAAAATGAAAGGCATGAGATATACATGAGGTTAAAATATGTTATGATTATTTTTGAAGACTTTATCTTGTTTTGGGGAATGTTTTAAGAATTATATAGTTTTGGAAAAAGGACAACACGCAGACCGTGTGACAACCCGTCGCGCCAGACAAAGCTGCGGGAATCGAACCCACAACCAAAGTGTGACTGGTATTTATCGCCTACCACTGGAATACGTGAATTCCCTGGTTAGTTTGACTGATTCTTTTTAGTTAGATGATTTTATGAATTAATAGTATGTTGATTTTGAGTAATCTATTGAAATTTATTAACCTATCATGGAAGATATGTGATTAGGTTAATTACTTTTCAATACGAGACATTAAGAGCAACTGATTTTGTTTGGAGATAAATGTTACGATTTAACTTAGAAGACTATGTGACTAAATCCTTCAAATATTTGGGTTTCAATCTTAGTTTGGTTTACTTTGAAGAATTTTATGGAAAAATAGATTATCGGATGGTCCTCATTTACCTTTGGGTTTTGTTAGACAAATTTTGGAGATTAAGAATAGATTTTTTTTAATAAAGGGTTATCCTTTTCTAGATTATCTGATCATGTACTAACCTTTTTGGTTTTGGTTTTGGTTAAAGTCTAACGACATGGGAAGTATATAGTTCTCTTTTGTGGATTAGGTGATTCTCTAGAAGTTGATTATAGTACTCTTAATGTGAACAAGTCTTCCTAAATACTCGTCTTTTGGAAAAATACGAGTTTGTGTAACAAATCTAATAAAAGTTGAAAGTCAACATGATAAGTGATTATGATTCCTTATGAATAAATTCCTCAATAAAATGTAACTTAAAAAAATGTTGTCTATTAAATTTTTCTACTGGGGAATCGAATACCGTTTAACCCATCACAAGTTTGTGATTTTCTTGTGGTTAACTTTCTCCTAAACATGTTTTCTATCACTCTCTATCAGAACATGACCCTATGTTTTCTCCTCCATGTCCATGTTTTCCTACATGGAATCCTAGTATGGGTTAACTCGGGTGACCTCTGTACTTTTCTTTCTTTATTTTAAAGTGATTGTTTTATCGACTCTTGTTCCGATGTGGGACTTTCAAGGATGTTTCCAAGCTCAATATTAAAATTGCGAGGATGCAATTCCCAAAAGGAGGGAAGGATGTAACACCCCAGGTAAATAAAGAATATGACATTTTTATATTTAAACATATTTGGGAGTAAACTATTAATATTACTTTAAAGGGGATTCTATGCTCTATGGCGTACCCAACACGCAACAACGAGTTTCTTGGGAATCTTACGTTGCACTCTAATAATAAAATAATATTATGGTAGTTAAAGCCTAGCTGTTGTGATGGAGGGAATGAATAGAACTAACTAAAAAATGATTATATATGTTTGTCAAATATTTTTACTTTTTACAATAAATTTTAGAGGATTAAAAATTTGAATGAATCCAATTTTAAGCGTAAACATTCTAATATTCATTAAAAGGTCGATTAACCGCATTTTGATGGCAAACCTTTTTTTAAATCCACTATTTGAAAATTTTATGTGTTATATTTGACAAAATAAAATTCTTATTTAGTATCAGGACATCAAAATTTACTTTGTGTAAATTTTTTGTATTTTTTCAAAAAAGTTAAATTTTTAATGATTAGTGAAAAATGTTGTATTTTAATTCAAAACCTCTTTTGAATCTAATTTATTTATATGATTTGATTATCTTTTGAATTGTTTTTAAATTTAAATTATAATATATTTTTACCATTTAATCCAATAGTGGTCGTTGGAATTAATTTCACTTTGAAATCGGACTTAAACTAGTGTTAATCTTCTGATACATTTTGTTTCATAAAAACACGCTATTCATTTTGACAGCGGGAATTAATTATTAAATTAATTAATACAAATTATATGTTTTTAATTTTTTAAAATAGACATAATTTTTGAATTTGGAATATCAAATATAGCTTAGGGTGAATTTTTGTTAATTTTCTGAAAAACGTCATTTTTTGATGAATAGTGAAACCACTAAGTGGTACTTATAAACACTGATTTTCCGTTTAAATGAAATTTTATCATCTTTGAGTTTTTAATTTCGAAAATCCGACATACATGGTTTTCATTAAGAAGTAAAATGTGGTTTCAATGGGATGAAAATTATTTTTTGGTGAATAGTAACTTAATAAGTTTTTAATCGCGATTAGAGGTAATTAGTGTAGTTTAAGGTAAGAATGTTGTTTTAATAAAATGGAATGACCTAGAAACATGTCCTACACTCATTAGATGAGTCATGGACGACCAAGAAAATCCATGGGTCAACTTGGGGACCCCATGGAGCCACTTTGGTTGGAAAATGACATAAATACCTTTTTATTTAATGTCAAAATTAAAATGACACAAACATGAGTTGTTTTACTTCAATAATTTTTACATGGCGTTATACAAGTCATATATTTGACTATAAAAAGTCATTTGAAGGCTAAAAATATTTCCTACATCATAGAATTTTTTTTATAATTTTTAGACATTAAATAAATTAAATTATTTATGACATCATGATGATGCAACGATGACCTCATTATTTAACGATTTAAATAAAATGGAAAGATAATGTAGAATATAAGACCTAAACATGCCTAAAACTTATAGGATGGGTGTATTTAGAACCCTTATCAACTTATCTTCGAAACAAATCAATGTGGGACCCTTAAAATCCGAAACTCATTCTAAAATAAAGTAACATTCCCTTACTTTCCAAGAGTGACCCTCCTCTCCTCTTATAAAAGGCCCCCACCTCTACCTCCTTACCCACACTTCCAAAGCATTTGTCTCGGACAAACCCTACCCATTTGGTCTCTCCACATACCTCTATTACTCCTAGAAGCCTCAAATTGGGCAGATGTCTTCCCAAGGAAGCCTTTGAGCTTAAATCAAAAAGAGTTACCCGATTTAAAGGCTGTGTCTTCTCTTTTGTTCTTATGTTTTATTTTTCTTCTCCAACCCCCTAAACTCTTTTTATTTAATTATATTGTAACAAATCCAGTATCTTAAATATAATAGTATTTTTTTATAAGAAGTATGTTATCTACACTTACACACACCTACTTCTAATGGTTAAAGAACATATTGTTTCTGTGGATGGCGAATTTCTGCCTCACGAAACGATGATTGTTCAACATTCTTCTAACACCTTCAAAGGTGGCCATTAAGATGACACTATATTTATATATGATATATAATATTTTTATGTTTTACTTCAGCTTCTGTATTTTTCATTTATGGAATACCTTTATGGTTTCCATTATGGGTAAACGCGATATCTACATTAAAGAATTACGGACTACCACCCCCTCAAAGTGATTTTATTCGTTAATACCATATGTGGTACGTATAAAGGATATATTTAATGATATTATATATTATACCATAATGAAATTAAAATAATATTATGTATCATTATGTTTTAATTCCATTAAATATGAAATAGATATTGAAGTAGCGTTCATGCGTACGTATGGCTTACCGTCTCCATGAACGGTATATTTCATTTCTTATCTCAAAATGTTATGTACTATTATAAGTACATATATATAATGGATATATATGTAATATATTACATTTAAATGATGGATATAATTCTGAAATTATAACATATATATATATCTCTCTCATTTTGTTTAATTCCATTAATATGACAAAAAATGAAAGTAGCGTTCATGCGTACGTACGACCTACCGTTTCAATGAACGGTGCTTTTAATTTTTATCCCCAAATGATTTGGAATAGAATAAAATGAATATATACTGTATATATATGATATTTAAAACATTAATACTATTCTTGATATGATGTACCTAAAACTACATAGAAAATTATTTTCCAACAAGTTCAATTTTTGAATCATGTACCAAACATCGACAAAAACATCTGATATGAACTCATATTATTAACCAATTTATTATAACATTAAAATAAGTGATATAAACTGAATAATAATCTTTATAGGAGGTAAATAAGCAATTATAAACTTTCCAATGTTTATTATTCAGGAATGTAAATAAATGAACAAGACAAATTGGACTTGAGGTAATGGATCCTACCCCTCTCTTTCTTTTTAAGTACACTCTTTTATGTCATTCCTTTTAAGCTCATATTTCATATGATTGGGATGTTATTTTATATTACTCTTACTGTACTTTTTATCTTCATATTATGAGAGACCCTATTTTCTCTCATCAATCCATTTTTGGAAGTTTTAAGTGGCGCCGTTAGGTTGCTGAGTTTTCGTATGGGATTTTTAACCTCAATTTTAGTCTTGTGAAATTTATGCTACATTTTCCACCATTTCCTTCGAGTGGTGTATGTACTTCCCATTATTATACTCTTTGTGTAATATAATTTCATTTATGGGTATTTACATATTCATTGTATGACCCTTCTTTAATGGGTTGTACGTTTCGTACCTTTCACCCTCCTCTTTTTAAAAGACTTCTTTTTTTTATGTCTTTTAATTCAAATACTATTATGTTGAGATATGTTCTTTTATATCATTATTGATGTAAATTTTATGTCCAAGTGATGAGATACCCTTTTTATCTCTCATCAACTCTTTTTCTGAATTTTGAAGTGACGTCGTTAGGCTGTCGAATTTTTTCAAGGGAACTTCTTAACCCAATTTTGATTCTTTAGGATAAACTTGTACTCCTTGAATATGTAGTTCTATGAATATGTGTGAATAACCTCTGATTTTTTTACACTTAATATCCACTTATATTTGGTGTATTCGTTTGTCACACACAATTATGTAATTGATTTATCCTTAAACCAAGGATACCCTCTTTGTATGGGACTTCATCTCAATCTCATTTCATTGAGGAATATTTTGTTTTATACACAACCTTCTTTTATACAGTGTATAAAACCATTTTAATTTTAAGTTTATTCAAAAGGAAACTTTTTTATACGAAGTGTTTTCTAATCTAATAAAGGGAATGCTTTTGTCGTACATATGCGGCGACAACGACTTCTCCGCCGCCATGACAATTATTTGAGTTTCGGCTTCCTCTACAAGCCATACCTTCTTTTTAAAAGAAAAATAAATACCATGTTTTACTTTTCTTTTATTTTGGTATTGAGAATGGTTTTCATAATGTTTTGATTATATCAATGTGTTGTATTGATATCTTGTGATTGAAATGTGGAAATTTTATGTTTCATTTATGCATGTTTTATGTGATACGATTACATTATGGTTCATGGGAATTATTATGAAGATGAGTGGTTCTGTGATAAACTAAGGGCGGGTGATCCCGATATAGCTCTCCAATGCATTGGGTAATGCGAAGGAGTGAAACGTTAAGGTTTCTCCGAAGAGATTTAGGGAATATACTGTGGTGGGTATTTCAAACGTAACCAAGAGGGTTACTCCCGACTTAAGAATGTTATGAATGACTCAAGTTACATTTTATGTCTTATGATTTCTATGATTTATTAATGATTTGAGGAGGTATGTTAAAGTTCCTATGTTTTATGGGTAAAGTATGATTTCATTCCTATGTATATATGAACTCATGTTTCCTTTCCATATTTTTTATAACCCTTACTAAGAATTTTATGCTCATGCCAAGTTTTTTGAAATGTTTTTCACATGTCAAGGGAAAGGTACATGATATTATGATAGTGTCATGGAAGTGTCAAGAAAGAATCCATGTTTTATTTTAAATATTTTTCTGTTGATGGGAAAAAATGAATACTATCTTTATGTAACCACTTTGTTTAAATGTGGAATGTAATTCATGTTTTATGATCAAATTATCTAAAACTCTAAACCTAAAAAGATCCTCAATGTGTAATCTTGTAATAACTCAAGATTAAGTAAGGTTTAAGGCTGGGGCCTTATAGTGGCACCCACCGATCATAAGTGGGACCATCAGAAGGATAGAGCCTGAGATCATTGGGGTGGGATCTGACAATGAGGATTGATCATACAACACGGGTCTTGACATACCCAATCAAGAAACTAGATATAGACCATGCTGATGAGTTCTTGGGGGCGTTTCCCATATATGAGCCTTCCGACTTCGCAGATCTAGATGATACAAACTCTGATGAGGAGGATAGAAAAATCACTCATCACTAATCATGGAAGATGATCAAGTGCTTCATCAATGAGAACCCTCAAGAACAATAGATAGACCATATGGGGAGGCTTCGGTCCCTACTGCGTGAACTGTGAATTGGGGGAGTGGATGCCCAGTGTCCTCACATGGTTATCCTAGATCACATGGCGGAGAAGATTTGGGAATATTACCATGACCTTAGTGTATTTTGTTAGTGGAGAAAAGCGGTGAACATCAAGAGTCTCAAGGAGGATGAAAATAAGATTCAATGGCTACAGGTATGGTCTGATGAGCATTCCATTTTCCTCAACGCACAATCAAAGAATATATCACAGCTGAAGGCCCATCATGCAGAGGCTGACGGAAAAATAAAGAAAAGCTCCGAGGAGATGGAATTCATCTAGAGTACCGGGGAGGAGGACCAGATTGTGGCTTACGAACTACACCCTATTGCTACCGAAGTTGTGTGGGAACTAAAGAGGAGATAGAGAATCTTGGACGCCACAAGCCTAAGAGTGGTAGATCTGCAACGTTCTTTTGATGGGGTCAACCCGTCCATTTTAGGGGTTGATCCTTAGGTGTTGTAATGCATATAACTTTTGACTGTAATTTCATAATTTTATTATTTATGTAAGAAACATGCATTTGTACCGTTATTTTCTTCGGCCTACTATGTGTCTCTCCCATTCGTGAAACATTTGGTGATCAATCCCTAAGCTCATGTGGGTTATGCTCGATGTGATGAGACTGTCGACCAAACTTCGAGAATCATGGTTTTGAACAACCGTTCCAGATTTCTGGGAATAAAGTGGGAGGCCCGACCAGAGAATGATGGTCTCACAACTGTAGAATTTTCATTTTTCCAATGTGATCTAGTAAATGAGTGGGGCAATGTTAGGGGAATTGGAATTAATCTGAAAATAGGGGAGTGGAAAGTGTGAATCACGATACCCAAAATTCAGAACAATGTAAGGATTGAGTGACAATTATGGATAACATTTTACTGTGTTCGAAACATAGTATCATTGTCGCATTAGCTTAAAATGGGGATAACAAATGAGGTATGACCACTGACCATGTTCGAAACATGGGGCCTGACTCGAGATTACATCCATTAGTCTTCCAGAATGTTGGCCCCGAATAGTAGGCAAACTATAGGTCGAGCTTCCATCCAATTAGGGTGTTTCATTATGCCCGAAATATATTGAGGTTCCAAATTAAGGGTACGCAAAGCGTAAGGGTTGGAGGGATGGATTTTTCAAATGGATTCTGACACTCTTGAAATTACTCCATCGTGTGGGAAACAAATTTGGTGGGTGCATCGGTCTAATTAGAAATAAAACATACTTATTAACATGACCACTCTGGTGAGGACCTAGAATGCTATATAGTTTTATGGAATACTAATAAAGATGATAGACACATAGATTAAATGTCATTCAGTGAGGACAGTGCACATAATTTAAAAGTCATACTACTTGGACCAAGGTCGAGGAGGAGGGGACAAAAAGGATAATATACCTGGGGATGGGCCCAAAGAAAATTTTTGGGGCATCGATACATATCCCATAAGGATGAGAGTCAATACAAACATAGTTCTTGAGAACAGTATATTCGGAGACCCATGATGGTCGAGGGAACCTTCACTGGTGAGGAAACTGGCGCATCCCATAATTATTATAGTGCATTATGAATTTTTTTAGTGTAGAGTTGTAGTTACATGGTCACCCATAATGGGGTGTGCAACACAGTACATATCCCGATTTGAATGAGTCCCCCAAGAGGCAATCTTCACACCACTTGTTCCCAAAAGAGCTCAGGCCAAGGGGAAAAGAAAAGGGGGTGACAAGATTATAGGATTTTTGGGGCTATACCCAAAGACAGAATGCTTGGGCATTCCTACATATCCCATTAGATGGGAATAAATCCATACATAGTTCTAGGAATTTCATCTATACAAATTATAGAACGAATGTAGAGAGATCCTAATTTAAGGATGTAGTGCTCAGACTAGAGTTGGTAATAAATGACAGAGATGCATAGTGAGGTAACTATAACACCTGACGTGAATGAGGACCTAGAGTTCATATCACCATGTGTTCCATCGAGAGGTCTTAGGTCAAGGGATCGAAAATGAATGTTTTGGTATGCCCGATGCAAAGTGAATGGGTGTTACTTTATAAACTATGATAATGGGAATCAATCCATACGTAGTTCTGGAAGCGGCATGGAAAGTTACTAGTTCCATGGATGATAAGGTCGTGCGGGTCTGGTCCACACACCAAAAGAAGTGACATTTGATAGACCATTTTTTCCCTTTAGGATGGTGTGTGTATATTTTTTTGAAGCGATAAACCGAGGACAGAGAATCCCGGTGTTTCCATAGGAATCAAGCCACCTATAGGGATTTGAAAATGGTATGGTGGATAACCAATACACAACATGATGTTCCCCCGAGTGAGGGTATCACAATGTAGTGCTATTTTTCATCATGAGTCTAGGATGATAATATCATAGTTTAGGGTCATATGATAGGACCAACCATGTATTTAAACTTTTTTTAATAAAGACGTAATAGTTTAAAGTCATGTGGTACTAGGTGGCATAGTTTAATGTCATATGGCTTGGACACAATTCCATGTAAGAAACCATGGTCCGAGGGGCCAGCAATGGTCATAAAATATGGGGCTGGACCTATAGGTGAAATGTCTAAGTGTTTCTATGTGTCCCGTGAGGATGGGATTCATGCCATACATGTTCTGATAGTGCATTTTAATGTCATGTGGAACAAAGGGTTATGGTTCTTACGTCTTACAGAGAGAACATACAAGGAGATCTTAGATTAATGTCTTAGAGATCGAACCATAGAGAAGTGAAACTCTTCTAAGTGAGTACAGACCTCGATATCATCCCTAATCCCACGTGAGTGAAACATGTTGTGGGAAATAAGGGCGTAAGTTGTTTTTTGCAACACACAGAATACATAAAAAGGGGAAATATGTGCGGAGCCCTGAATGACACCTTCCTACAGCTTTTTCCTTCTAATGTGAAAATGTACATTGAGGGATAATACCAAGAGTGTCGAAATTCTAGTTGGACATGATGGTATGGAAATCATGTGAATCATGAAACTGAAATTTAGGGCATAGTGGGGTTGTTATGATGATGGGAGATAACTATTGACCGTGTTCGAAATAGATCATCTTTATCATGTGCCTTGAAAGGAGAATCAACAAATGAGTGTCGACCATTAACCACATTCTCAATGAAGGACTTGTATCAATTTTTCATTCAAAGTCCTCGAGGACATTGGCCTGAAATGGTTAGAGAGACATTGGGCCAAGCATCCATGCCATTTGGGGGTCCATGTGGATGTGGATGAAGAAGGAAGCTCAAATTAAGGGGAACACAAAGCCTAAAAAATGGACGAGAGCATTTTTAGGTACAATCTGACACTCTAGATCCTATAATAGAGTACTCTTGGGCACATTTACGAGCCACTGAAGTGGGCTAGGAGGCCCAACATAAGAGTAGCCGACATGAAAAGATAAATGTAAGACAGGGGAGAGAAGGGCTCTCAAGAAGAAGAGGAATGCAGCGTGGTGGTTGTAAACCTGGTGTGAATGAGGATTTAATCCCACAACACACCACATGCCCCTCATCTAGAAGAACTCAGGCTAGTGGGGCAGGATGATGAGGAGGTTTCTTAAAATTTGGGATGGACCTGAAGACTAATTGTTTGGGCATTTCTATGAATCCCATAAGGATGGAAATTGGGCCACATGTAATTTTGACGAAAGATGTTGTGCAGTTTTTGATCATGCGGCAAGGACACAAATAGGGGAAAGGTATCCCAACAAGGGATGTGTACAAAACGATGAGTAGCATGAGTTGAATGGGGAAATAAGCTCATACCACATCATACAATCCTGAATTATCACTTGGGAAAAGGTGGTGAAAATGTTGACAGACCAGAAATTCCATGTCCTAACCATTTCATAGTTTAACCACTTGCGGTGAGGATTATGGTGCTCTTAGTTTATGGTCATGGGAATCAGACTGTAGGATGCCTATTTTAATGCCATATGCATGGGAAAAATGAATAGAGAGGTAGAATCATCATGCCTGGGAAAAATACAAAATAAAAAAAATTAGAGGATAACTGTTGACCATGTTCGTAAAATTTTATCCGTATTTGTGTGACCGGAGTTCGGGAAAAACAATTAAGCATCGACTATTGACCACATTCACAACTAGAGAATTCTGTCAACGTGTTGCTCGAAATCCATGGTGACGTTGGACCAAAATGGTAGAAGAGACCAAGGGCCTAGCATCCATTCTGTCTGGGGGTCCTTTGGGATATGAATGATTATAGAATCCCAAATGATGCGACGTGCAAACCATAGTGGGACATGTGCTTGCAAAAGTACAATAATTGAAGGAAGGATGTATCAAGAGAATATATATGGCATGGAAAAAATTGCCCGATTTGAATGAGGACATAAGTCCATTCCCCACTGCACAATCCTAGATGAGAACTTGGGAATGGGGGAAACATGGTTGAGGGATCTAAGACAAGAAGTCAAAACCAATTCACAGTTTAACGTCATGTTGTGAGGATGATGGTGCTCTTAGTTTAAGGTCATAGGGCTTGGACCAGACCACGTGACCCCCCCCCCCCCCCCCACGAGGGTATTTCCTTAACACATATCTTGATCCCACATGATTAAGGATTAATGTGGGAATTAAGGAGTAGGACCAGGATCTCCCTACCATATAACAGTATAACAGCTGGAATCAAACTCCTGCCTGAGGCCGACTTACATTTGAAGAGATAGTGGGACAGAATGAACCACTACATCCAATATCTGGGACATATGGGGACGTTGATAATGAACAAGGATATCTATGGATCTGGTTTGAATCACAACATCCATATCATGTGTCCTGAAATTGGAAAAACAAATGATCATTGGCCGTGGATCATATTCACAATGCAGGACTTGTGTCAACTTGTCGTTCAGGGTCCTTGAGGTCGTTGGCCCGAAATGATAGGAGATCCCTTAGGCTATGTATCTATGCCATTCGATGTCCCTTTTGGATGTGATAGATGATGGAGTCCCATTTATAGGGAGTGTGTGAAGCATAAATGTGCTCGTGCAATTTAATGCCCAGTAGGACGATGAATGAGGTGAAGATATCCAGAGAAGGGAAATGTTTGGAGCGGTCATGATGAACCTAACATAAAGGAGGGAAAAAGATGTCACCATTCCATGTTTTTTCTACACAAGGGTGGATCATGATGTCGGGGATGGGCCTAAGGACAATGTTTTCAAGCTTTCCTACATATCCCATAAGGAGGGGAATCAAGCCACACATAGTTCTTGAAGGTCATGCAGTTTAACATAGTATGGTGAGGAAGTAGGAGAATAGAAGAAAGAGGAGGGGGAAATGGTGTGATCATCATAATCCTGGCATGAGTGGGGCCAATGGGTCTTACATGACACCATGTGGGATCTTCTGATAGAATTAAACCAAGAAGGGATAATAAAAATGGAATGTGGGGGATGGACACATATCGATGGGTCTGATTATTCCTAAATATCCCACACGAATGGCAGTCAAGCCATATGTAGTTCCGAATGTACATTTTAACATCTTGCAGGATGACATACAGTTTAATGTCTTGCGGGAAATAATAGTTTAAGGTCAGGTTTGACTGAATATTGTTTAATGTCCTGCAGGATGATTGAAACCCACAGCCTATTGTCTCCTATCGACCGGTCAACGTTCCGGTGCTCTGCTAATGTGTATAGAAGCACTATGGTAGAATCCTCTGCGATGATACTTTGTAATATTCATTTGTTTTTAGGTGATTGTACATTGATTAGGTGGGTTTGATTGCAGAGCTTAATTAAAATGATTGATAAACTATAATTGATTTAACAAATTGATAAAGATTGGGGTGAGTTCATTATTAGGAAGTTAAGCTTGTGATGTCCTTTATCTTTTCTTTATATTGCATTAAATTAACACCCATGTCACAAGAGGACGTTGATTTTAATTCCTAAGTATTAAGGCTTTAATACAAGCCTTTACTTAACATAGGTTTCTAATCATTACCATTACTTGTTTATGGTAGTGTATTTATGGTTCCAATAATCCATGGAAACCACATGTTAAAAAAAATATGTCTTTAATCCATGACATGTTATGTCCAACATACACAATGTTAATACAAAGAATATTCATCGAGAAAAAGATCTCAATCACCTGACATACCTAAATTATAACATAACCTAATGAAAGATTTACTCAGCCATTTGGGTTTTTAATAATCTTGTTATAATGATTATGATTATAAATTAATAAGAGAAGAAAAAGAAAGGGATAATAAAAGAGTGGTACGTCAACACACACACACGCACACGAACAATGATGATAATTAAAAACTAACTTTCTGTTGAATGAGGAAGCTAAATAAGGGAAACAGATTCAACTATATTTAAACTATTTTAAGAAAATTAATATTAATTTACAGAAGGTGGATTAGAATAAGAGATATTGAAGAAGAATCATGCATTAAAACAGAATTACAAAAGAAAGGACTTACAAAATTTCAACAATGAAGAACATAAAAGTAAAAGAAAACAAAGAGAGGAGGAAAGGTCTCTCAAGTAAAAACATGAGTATTTCAGGTCCTCCAAAGATTTTTTCAAGGATTTGGTCATGCCAATATGATCTCATCTCTTCTGAAATGCCAACCTCTCTCAAGGAGAGAATGGGAGAGTATTTATAGCCCAAGGAGTGCACTGTTTGCATTCTCAATCTATTCCTCCATTTTCATCGCCATGTTGGCTATACAGACAGCCGAATCTCGACAAATCTCCTTCTTCAAAGTTGTAGATAATAACGTCTTCCGACCTCTCTCAAAATTTGGAGTCATTTGGAATTATGTATCCAACTTTATGTCCGGTTTATTAAACAAATTTAATATGTCCATTTCAATCTAATATTTTTAATGTCCGACCTATGAAAGGGTTTTCAAATAGGAAGATGCCATCAAAACAGAATGATGTCTTCGACAATGTCCGGCTGACTATATCTCTTATTTCACACTGAAAAATCTCAGCTCAATTTGACGCTTACATCATGAGAGATGTCACGAAATCTATACTGATTTTATTTCTCGGCCAGAATGGTGGGTTGGACTTAAAAGCTTTATTTGGGACCCTTTTTCTTATATTTGTGCCCTGAAATTTTTATCCATGATTCTTTTGTATAGTAAAGAACATATGGTAGAGTTTAATGAAATATGGGATTTGGGATTTAGACCAGGAACTCAATCATCTTGGCTGGTCCAGCTTCTTCACAAATTCTGTAGGTCATCTTGTGTGGTAAATGTGATCCTTCAAATAGAAAACTTGTCCCATTATCCCTTCTAATTAAATGTTTTATATTTTATTAGTAATCCTACAAAACAAAAACCATAAAATTTGGATCAGAAAAGTTAGAGTTATAGATAAAATAGTAAACATACTCCATTAGACTACTTCTAAAAATGCTCAAAAATTATACTTAATATTAAACCATTAAAATTTCACACAAATTATGCACATTTCATATAAATTCAGTAAAGGGAGTATATAATAAGTCATGAAAATACTAATAACATCAACTCCCCCACACATAGTTTTTTGCATGTCCTCATGTGCAACAAATATATAAACATAAAAAATCATTTTCACTCACCAACAAATATTAAAATTTTGTTTTCTCCAATCAGGGGAGGTTTAGACTATTTCATTTATCCATTTTGAATTCCACCAAAATTTGTTAAAGAAAAAATGTTCTAAAACTAATTAATTTTTTCATGCTCAAATTTGGAAATGAAAAATGTGGACACTCAAAACTCACACCTCTCAAGATGATAAAATTTATTTGTGGAGGTTCACTCTTTCACCAACCAAAAGTGAAAATCATAGAGTTTGAAAGACCTCTCAGCTTTAAATACCTATCCAATGTGAACAATAATCAAGAGGACTTTTTAAGGTGTTTTTCTGTGGCTATGTAATAATACTATTATAATTTCCAAGAGAGAGAAGAAGAGGGTTAAAAGACCAACATAGAAAAAGCAATGCACAATTTTTTGAAATAAAACATGGAAGGAAATGAAAACACATATTTACAAGGGAATGACTGTGTGAAGAAAGACACAATAGAGGAAGAAAAATTTAAGGGGTTGAGAAGATGAAATATTTACAAACCACAAAACTTCTCCCAATAAGAATATAATGCAAGTGTTCTTTTTTTCTTTTCCTTTTTTTCTTTGTTTTTTAGAAATTTGACCTTGAAATAGATCTCACACTTATATCCCAACCCATGTACGATCTCTTCATGAATCTAATTGTAATAGTTATAACAAGATCAAAGGTTCATGAAGATTGATTTTTGACCTACCCAAGACATAACCCATTTTTTTCAATTTTTTTGTTTTTTTCAGCATTGTTGATTTTTTTAAACACTTTTCAATAACATTTACAAAATTAAATAAATTAAAGTACATTACATTCCCTAAAACACACTAAATGACAACCTCTCCCCCACACGGAAATGGATTCTTGCCCTCAAGGAGAGGATAACTCGTTGAAAATCAATAATATTGTACCCAAACAATGAAATCTATTCCCCCCATACTTAAATTTAAAAAAAATATGCAATGAAAATCAATGTTTATATTGGGTAGGAAAAGGTATTAGGCTTGTAATGTGGATATCAAATAAAAGGTTTTCATAGGCTTTAAGGGGATTTCAAAAGGAGGATTAATGTAAGGGAAATGGGATGCTATTTGGCTATTGTTATTCTCATGTGGTTCAGAAAAATGACTCTATCATATTAATGCACACTAAAGTAGGAAATTCAGCTCATAGGTCCGCAAACTCAAGACTCAAAAATGGGGTTGAAAACATACATTTTGAAAAGATGGCCATAGGTGGCTTTGGCATGAAAGCCATTGTTTTTCCTCATGGTTTGGGAAAATCATTTTCCAAATCAAAAATTGAGCATTCAAAATTTGTTAATATTGAAACAAAATTCTTTATCCAAAGTCATGATGAAAATACAAATTTTTTGAGATGAAAACATGTCTATTAACACCCCAAAATGGTTGGAAAAAATTTCAAAACTCGATGGTGAGTAAGAATGAGTCATAATTTTTTTTGTATTTTTTAAGTGATTGTTTTTTTTGTTTCTTTTTTGTTTTTTTGGTTTTTGTTTTTATGTTTTTTTATAAAGATACACCCACAAAAAAGAGAAAGTGAAAAAGAAAGGTGTTGATAAATAAAGTGGTAAAAATGAAAGAGAGAGGAAGAAGAAGAAAGAGGTAGATGGAGGAAGAGATAGAGAGAGAGTTAAAGGGAATGAGGTGCCCCTGGTTTGGATTTTGCGGGTTTCCATCTCCATATAGTGGTAGGTTGACTGGAGAAGTGAGGGATCCAGTGAAGTCAAGGTGGTTCTATGACTGTGGGAAGTAACCTGAAAAGAAACTTCATTATTCATCTAATGAAAAACTAAAAATAAATTGAAATTTCATAAAATTAAAATAAAACATGGGTTGCCTCCCAAGAAGCGCTGAATATATTTTTCTACAGGTGGACAGTTGCAGTGGGCTACCCAGATTCTTATGGTGGCCATTGATCTTCTCAACTCTAGTGTGCTTCCAAAAAAACATTTCCTTTGGGAGGTTCAATGATTCATTGGATAATTTCATCCCTTCCTTGTTTCTCTTGCAATTCAGCAGGGATTAAAAGAGAATATGACTATCCTCCCTTCGGTCATCAATGTGTGGAATGATTTTATCCATAAAGTGATGATTTTATATTCTTTGAAATTTAGGAAGATGTCTCAATTCTGATGGTTCATTTATATAAGGATCAGATAACACAAAAGCAGAGTATGAGATCCCAATTGTTTTTGACTCATTTATTTTGTCACTTACTGTTGATGAGTAAAGAGAATCATTGGAGTGATAAGACTGAATAAATTTTTCAATATCCTTTATATCAATATTTTTCTCCAAAGAATGTCCAATTTCAATCTCTCAAGTGATCACATTATTAATTAGGTAAACAATGTCACAACATTCACTCCCATAATGACAATATAAACAAATTGGTTTGGGGTGCACCTCACATCTAACTGGATTTTTAGAATCATTTATAGGAAATGATAAATATGAGATAATTAGATTTGAATCAAAAAATGATAATTCAAGTTCATTTTCTATATTAACATCCATGTTGGAGCATTGGAGGTCAGAGGTGAGATGAGATTCCAAAGAGTTTTTAAGATCCTTTATATCATTGGAGTTTTCATTTGTAATGTCAACATCACCTTCTCCATTAATCACTTGGTTAATGAGGATGAAATATTCACAAACTCCACTATCAGTAGAACAAAAAGAACATGATGGATTGGGATTCAACACACACTCATAGAGACTTTCAGACGAATTTATAGATATTACAGATTCATTCTTTGATGGGTATCGCATGGCTTGGAAAATATTGAACTTGACCATTTGGTAACCGAATTCCATGGATAAGATGCACGAATGGACATCAATCTTGGTTCTCGCAGTCATGAGGAATTGTCTTCCTAGAATTTGGGGAGGTCGAGAAGAGGTTGTCTCACCTTCCATGTCAAGGACATAGAAATCAGTAGGGAAGATAAGATCAGTTACTCGGACAAGGAAATCCTCAATTATTCCCTCAGGACTAGTTGTGCTCCGATTGGCTAACTAATGGACAACACCCATTGGATGCAAGGTACCTAGAACCAGGTTGGAGAATATGGATTTGAGAATGACATTAATTGAGGCTCCTAGGTCTACGAGGGAATCATCAAAGGTTGAACTTCCAATTTGGCATGGAATCGTAAAGGTCCCAGGATCATTGCACTTTATGGGAATAGACTGCTGGGTGAAATCATTTTCAAAGGTCCTAAGTTGCATCTTGTGGGTGCACAATTCTTTTAGAAACATGGAATACATAGGAATTTTTTTGATGGCATATAAGTTAGGAATGTTGAATTCAACACGTCTAAACATGTCGAGCATTTTAGGATCGGGTTCAAAGGACTTCATTGGCTTAGAAATGGCTTGAGGAAAAGGAATTGGGTTCCTAAGTGGAATATAAGGAGATGCGGGAATGGTTTCAGGTTCCTTTTCAAGTTTATTTTTCATTTCATTTTCTAGCTCAACATTTAAAGGAGGTTTGGAAGACTTATCTTGAGTCATATAAATTTTCTTTCCCGATCTAAGTGCAATTGAACTTAAATTACCCTTAGGGTTGGGTAATGGTTGATCTGGAAGATGGAAAGAATTGGATGGTTGCGGCTGACTAAGGTGGGATACAAGTTGACCAATTTGGGTTTCAATGTTTTTGAGGCTTGAAAGGGTGAAGGAGGTAAGATCTTATAGTACAGTTTCCCATGGTTTCTTGGAAGAAACGGCTTGTCCCAGATTGGGATTAACTTGATTTTGGATCTTGGGAAAGTGATTGTATTGGTTTTGGAATTGGGAAGGCTCACTAGGATAATGGAATCCAAGCGGAGGATTGTTCCTTTTTGGTTGAGGAAGAAAAGGATAAGGTTGTCGGAAGTTACCAAGGTCTTGACCATATTGAAACTGGTTTGGGTTTTGAGGAGGGAATTGAGGAGGATGAGATATTGGATTACCATAACTAAGGTTGTGGTTATAGAAAGAAGAGAAGGGCTTAAAGTGAGGTTGGTTGAAGCTTCTAATGAACTGGCCTGATTGTTGGGGGTTGGTGTTCCTCTGAGCATATCCTGCATTGATCTCCATTGGTCCAGATGAATCAGTTTGATCCTCTTGAATTTGTGGACATGTGTCAGTTGGATGAGATGAAGAGTTGCAGATTCCACAATTTTTGATAGGTCCAGGATACATTGATTGCGGAGATGATGAGGTTGGTGATTTGGATGCCCCAACTAGTTGTCGCACAAGACCTGTAAGTTCACTCATCCACTCCAGTATGTTGTTCGGCTTAATTTATTGATTATCTTGGGCTTGTTTTACTTGATCATGTGCTTGAGTATGGAATTGTTGTGTGTTTGCATCCATGTTACTTATGATATCTCTTGCTGTTGTAGGAGTTTTATCAACAAGAGCACCACCACTTGCGGCATCAATGAGAGTTCTCTACATAGCCAATAACCCCGCATAAGAGTATTGGATCAAGAGTTGGTCAGGAATTTGATGGTGTAGACAGGTTGCAACAAGATTTTTAAACCTCTCCCAGTACTCATGGAGTGATTCACTTGGGAATTGACATATACCACTTATTTCCTTTCGAATAGAAGTTGTACGAGATGTAGGAAAGAATTTCTCTAAGAAGAGTCGCTTCATGTCATTCCATGTGGTTATAGAACCAGGAGGTAGGTATTAAAGCCATGACATAGCAGTTTCAGCTTGGGAGAAAGGGAATGCTCGAAGTTTGATTTGTTCTTCAGAAACCCCTTGAGGCTTCATGGCAGAGCACGCTACTTGGAACTCATTAAGGTGGAGATGTGGATCCTCACTGGCTCACCCATGGAAATGAGGAATAAGATTAATCAAACCTGATTTGAGTTCAAATTCAGCCTCTATGTTTGGATATTGAATACCAAGAGGGTGGTAATTCATATCAGGGGCAGCAAGTTCATTAAGTGTTTGTTCTCTAGGACTGGCCATATCTAATTCAATTGGTTGGACAAGGACTGGTTCTTGATTTATTTGATTATCTCTTATGTTCCTCTTAAGTTGGAGAAGTGTTCGCTCAATTTCAGGGTAAAAAAAATCCAAGGGATTGTTTGGAAGGCTACACGGAATTCAGAGATATTTTGGAAGAAAGTGGAAGACGAGTTTTTCTTTGTATTTGTTTAGTTTATGATTTTTATGAGAAGATGGGGTTTTCTTTGTGTTTTTTTCAATTTTTTTAATTTTTAATTTTTGTTATTTTTTTAAAATAACCATAATATAATGACTACTTAAAGCACCATCCCTGGAAATGGTTCCATTTGAAACGCATGGCCAATTGTCACCTATCGACCAGTCAAAGTTCGGGTGCTCTGCTAATGTGTATAGCAACACTAAGGTCGAATCCTCAGCGATGATTTTTTGTAGTAGTCGTTTCTTTTTAGTTGATTGTATTTTGATTAGAGGGGTTTTGATTTCAGAGCTTAATTGAAATGATTGATTGACTATAATTGATTTAATAAATTGATAAATATTGGGGTGAGTTTATTATTTGGTAGTTAAGCTTGTGATATCCTTGATCTGTTCTTTATATTGCATTAAATTAACACCAATGTCACAAGATGACGTTGATTTGAATTCCAAAGTGTTAAGGCTTTAATCCAAGCCTTAACTTAACATAGGGTTATATTCATTATTATTAGTTTTTTATGGTAGTGTATTTATGGTTCCAATAATCCATGGAAACCACATGTTAAACAAAATATGTCATTAATCCATGACATGTTAAGTCCAACATACACTATGTTAATTCAAAGAATATTCATCGAGAAAAAGCTCCCAATCACATAACATACATAAATTATAACTCACCCAAATGAGAATTTTACTCATCCATTTTGGTTTTTAATAATCTGGTAAGAATGATTATGATAATAAATTAAGAAGAGAAGAAAAGGAAATGGATAAGAAAAGAGTGGTACGTCGACACACACACACACGAACAATGATGATAATTAAAAACGAACTTTCGATTTAATGAGGAAGAAAAAGTATAGAAGTGGATTAAACTATATTTAAACTATTTTAAGAACATTAATATTAATCTACAGACGGCGGATGGTAATAAGATATATTGAAGAAGAAACTTGCATTAAAACATAATTACAAAAGAAAGGACTTAAAAAATTACAACAATGAAGAACATAAAAGTAAAAGAAAACAAAGAGGGAAAGAAAGGTCTCTCAAGTAAAAACTTGAGTATGGAAGGTCATACCAAGACTTTTTCAAGGCTTTGGTCGAGACAATATGATCTCCTTTCTTCTGAAATGCCAACCCCTCTCAAGGAGAGAAGGGGGGAGTAATATAGCCCAAGGAGTGGACTATTTCCATTCCCAATCTATCCCTCCACTGGCATCGCCATGTTGGCTATTAAGACAACCGAATACCAAGAAATCTCCTTATTCAATGTTGTATATAATAAAGTTGGCCGACCTCTCTCAAAATATGGAGTCATTTGAACATATTTAGCCAATGTTATGTCCGTTTGATTAAACAAATTTAATCTATCCATTTCAATCAAATATTTTTGTTGTCCAAAATGTGAAAGGGTTTTTGAATAGATAGATGCATTCAAAACTGAATTATGTCTTCCACAAAGTCAGAAGTCTATATCTTCTCTTTCACAATGCAAACTCTCAGATCGATGTGATGCTAACATAATGAGATATGTCATGAATACTATACTGATTTTATTTCTCGTCCAGAATGGTAGGATGAAATTAAAAGCTTTATTTGGGCCCCTTGATATTATATATTGGCCCTGATAATTTTATCCATGATTATTTTGGATAACAATGAACATATGGCAGAGTTTCATGAAATATGGGATTCATGAGTTAGACCAGGAACCCAATCATCATGGCTGATCTAGTTTCTTCACAAATTATATAGGTCATCTTGTGTGGTAAATGTGATCCTTAAAATGGAAGAATTGGACCATGATACCTTATAATGAAATGTTTTATATTTAATTTGTTATCTTAAAAAACAAGAACCACACAATTTGGATCAGTAGGTTGATAGTTATAAATAAAATAGTAAACGGACTCAATTAGACTATTAAAAATGCTAAAAAATTATACTTAATATTAAAACATTAAAATTTCACACAAATTATGAACATTTCATAAAAATTCAGTAAAGGGAGTATATAATAAGTCATGAAAATATTAATAACATAAACTCTACCACACTTAGTTTTGTGCATGTCCTCATGTGCAACAAATATAAAAACATAACAAAATCATTTTCACTCTCCAAGAAATATTAAAATTTTGTTTTCTACAATCAGGGGAGTTTTAGACTATTTCCCTCATCCATTTTGAATTCCACCACAAGTTGTTATAGAAACAATGTTCCAAAACTAATTCATTTTTTCATGCTCAAATTTAGAAATCGAAAATGTGGACACTCAAAACTCACACCTCTCAAGATGATAAAATTTATCTGTGGAGGTTCACTCTTTCACCAACAAAAAGTGAAAATCATAGAGTTTAAAAGAGCTCTCAGCTTCAAATACCTATCCAAAGTGAACAAGAATCAAGAGGACTTTTTAAGGGGTTTTTCTGGGGCTGTGGGACGGTAGGAATATAATGACCAAGAGAGAGAAGAAGAGGGTTAAAACACCAACATAGAAAAAGAAATGCACATTTTTTTGAAATAAAACATGGAAGGAAATGAAAACACATATTTTTAAGGGAATTCTTGTGTCAAGAAAGACACAATAGAGGAAGAAAATTTGAAGGGGATGAGAAGATGAAATATTTACAAACCACAAAACTTCTCCCAATAAGAATATAATGCAAGTGTTCTTTTTTTCTTTTCCTTTTTTTTCTTTGTTTTTTCAAAAGTTGACCTTGAAACAGATCTCACACTCATATCCCAACCAATGTTTGATTTCCTCACAACACTAATTGTAATATTTATAATAGGATCAAAGGTTGAGGAAGAGTGATTTTTGACCTACCCAAGAAACAACCCATTTTTTTTTAACTTTTTCGATTTTTTTTCGACATTGTTGATTTCTTTTTGAACACTTGTCAATAACATTTACAATATTACATAAATTAAAGTACATTACATTCCCCAAAACACACTAAATCACAACCTCTCCCACACACTTAAATGGATGCTTTCTCTCAAGCAGAGGTTAACTTGTTGAAAATCAATAATAGGGTACCCAAACAATGAAATCTATTCCCCCCACACTTAAATTTCAAAAAAAATATGCAATGAAAATCCATGTTGATTTTAGGTGGGAATGGATATTGGGCTTGTAATGTGTCTATCAAAGAAAAGGTTTTCATAAGCTTGAAGGGGCTTTCAAAAGGAGGATTAATGTAAGGGAAATAGGAGGCTATTTGGATATTGTGATTGTCATGTGGTTCAGAAAAATTTCTCTATCATATTAATGCACACTAAAGTAGGAAATTCAGCTCAAAGGTCCACAAACTCAAGACTCTAAAATGGGGGTGAAAACACAGATTTTGAAAAGATGGCCATAAGTGGCCTTGGAATTAATGCAAATGTTGTTCCTCGCGGTTTGGAAAAAGCATTTTCCAAATCAAAAATTGAGCATTCAAAATTTATTAATTTTGACACAAAATTCTTTATCCAAAGTCATGATGAAAATAAATAAAATTGAGAAGAAAATGTGTCTGTTAACTCCCCAAAATGCTTGGACAAAATTTCAATACTCGATGGTCAGTAATCATGACTCATAATTTTTTTTGTATTTTTTAAGTGATTTTTTTTTCTGTTTTTTAGGTTTTTGTTTTTGTTTTTTTTTGTTTTTAATAAAGATATGCTCACACAAAAGGGAAAGTGAAAAAGAAAGGTTTTGATAAAGAAAGTGGTAAAAAAATTAAAGAGATAGGAAGAAGAAGAAAGAGGTACAAGGAGGAAGAGAGAGAGAGAGAGTTAAACGGAAAGAGGTGCCCCATGGTTTTGATTTGGTGGGTTTCCATCTCCATCTAGTGGTAGGTCGACTTGAGAAGTTAGGGATCTAGTTGTAGTTGAGGTGGTTCTAGGACCATCAGAAGTTACTTGAAAAAGAAAATTCATTATTAATCTAATGAAAAAATAAAAGGAAATTGAAATTTAATAAAGGAAAAAGAAAACTCAGGTTGCCTCCCAAGAAGTGCTGAATTTATTTGTCTATAGCTGGACAGTTGCAGTGGGATACCAACAGTCTAATGGTGGCCATTGTATCTTCTCAACTCCAGTGTTCTTCCAGAAAAAAAAATTTCCTTTAGGAGGCTTGATGAATCATTGGATAATTTCATCCCTTCCATGTTTCTCTTGCAATTAAATGGGGTTTTAAAGAGAATATGATTATCCTCCCATAGATCTTCAATGTGTGGAATGATTTTATCCATAAAGTGATGATTTTATATTCTTTGAAATTTAGGAAGATGTCTCAATTTTTATGGTTCATTTATGTAAGGATCAGATAAAACAAAAGCAGAGTATGAGAGCCCAATTGTTTTTGCCTCATTTATTTCATCATTTACTATTGATGAGTAAAGAGAATCATTGGAGTCATAAGACTGAATAAATTTTTCAATATCATTTATATCAATGTTGTTCACCAAATAATGGTTAATTCCAATCTCTCTAGTGATCACTTTATTAATTAGGGAAAAACTGTCACAACCTTCACTCCCATTAGGACAATATAATCAAATTGTTTTATGGTTCACCTCACATATAAGAGGATTTTCAGAATCATTTATAGGAAATAATGAATGTGGGATAATCAGATTTGAATCAAAAAATGATAATTCTAGTTCATTTTCTATATTAACATCCATGTTGGAGCATTGGAGGTCAGAGGTGAGATGAGATTCCAAATAGTTTTCAAGATCCTTTATATCAAAGGAGTTTGCATTTGTAATGTCAACATCAACATCTCCATTAATCACTTGGTTAATGACGACGCAATATTCACAAACTCCTTTATCAGTAGAATAGAAAGAACATGATGGATTGGGATTGAACACACTCTTAGAGAGAATTTTAGACGAATGGATAGATAATGCAGATTCATTCTCTGATGGGTATCGCATGGCTTGGAAAATGTTGAACTTGACCACTTGTTCACTGAATTCCATGGATAAGATACATGAATGTACATCAATCTTGGTTCTCACAGTCATGACGAATGGTCTTCCTAGAATTAGGGGAGATCGATAAGAGGTCATATCCACTTCCATGTCAAGGACATAGAAATCAGTAGGGAAGATAAGATCATTTACTCGGACAAGGACATCGTCAATTATTCCCTCAGTACTAGTTGTGATTCGATTGGATAACTTAATGACAACACCCGTTGGATGAAAGGGACCTAGACCAAGGTTGGAGAATATAGATTTTGGCATTACATTAATTAAGGCTCTAAGTTATATGAGTGAATCATCAAAGTTTGAACTTCCAATTTGGCATGGAACCGTAAAGGTCCCTAGATCATTGCACTTTATGGGAATAGACTACTTGAAGAAAAAAATTTCAAAGGTCCTAAGATGCCTCTTGTGGGTGCAAAAATCATTAAGAAACTTGACATACATAGGAATTTTTTGGTGGCATCTAAGAGAGGAATGTTTACTTCAACACGTCTAAAGATGTCGACCATTTCAGGATCAGGTTCAAAGGACTTCTTTGGCTTAGAAATGGCTTGAAAAAAAGGAATTGGGTTCCTAAGTGGAATAGAATGAGATGAAGGAATGGTGTCAGGTTCCTTTTCAAGTTTCTTTTTCTTTTCATTTTCTAGGTCAAAATTTAAAGGAGGGTTGGAATACTTATCTTGAGGCATAGAAATTTTCTTTCCCAATCTAAGTGCAACTACAATTACATTACCCATGGGGTTGGGTAATGGTTGAGCTGGAAGTTTGGAAGAATTGGATGGTTTCTGCTGACTAAGGTGGGATACAAGTTGACCAATTTGGGTTTCAATGTTTTTGAGGGTTGAACGGGTGAAGGATGTAAGATCTTCCACTGCACTTTCCCATGGTTACATGGAATAAGAGGCTTGTCCCAGATTAGGTTTACCTCGATTTTGGTTCTTGGGGAAGCAATTGTATTGGTTTTGGAATTGGGAAGGCTCACTAGGATAATGGAATCCAAGAGGAGGATTGTCATTTGTGGTTGAGGAATAAAAGGATAAGGTTGTTGGAAGTTATCAAATCCATTACCATATTGAAACTAGTTTGGGTTTTGAGGAGGTAATTGAAGAGGATGAGATATGGGATTACCATACCTAAGGCCTTGGTTATAGGAAGAAGAGAAGGTCTCAAAGTGAGGTTGGTTGAAGTTTCTAATGAACTGACCTGATTGTTGGGGGTTGGTGTTCCTCTGAGAATATGTTGCATTGAACTCCATTGGTCCAGATGAATTGGATTGATCCTCTTGAAGTTGTGGACAAGTGTTAGTTGGATGAGATGAAGAGTTGCAGATTCCACGGTTTTTGACAGGTCCAGTAAACATTGATTGCGGGGAAGATGAGGTTGGTGATTTGGATGCTACATCTAGTTGTCGCACAAGACCTGTAAGTTCACTCATCCACTCAGTAATCTTGTTCGGCTCAACTGATTGATTATCTTGGGCTTGTTTTTCTTGAGCATGTGCTTGAGTATGAAATTTTTGTGTGTTTGCAGCCATGTTACTTATGAGATCTCTTACTGCTGCAGGATTTTTTTCAACAAGAGCACCACCACTTGAGGCATCAATGAGAGTCCTCTCCATAGCCAATAACCCCTCATAGAAGTATTGGATCAAGAGTTGGTTAGGGATTTGATGGTGTGTAAAGGTTTCAACATGCTTTTTGAACCTCTCCCAGTACTCATGGAGTGATTCACTTGGGAATTGACGTATACCACTTATTTCCTTTCTAATAGAAGTAGTACGAGAGGAAGGAAAGAATTTCTCTAATAAGAGTCGCTTCATGTCATTCCATGTGGTTATGGAACAAGGAGGTAGGTAGTAAATCCATGACTTAGCAGTGTCAGCTAGGGAGAAAGGGAATTCTCGAAGTTTTATTTGTTCTTCAGAAACCCCTTGAGGCTTCACAGTAGAGCATACTACTTGGAAGTCTCTAAGGTGGAGATGTGGATCCTCACCGGCTAGCCCATGGAAATGAGGAAGAAGATGATTCAAACCCAATTTGAGTTCAAAGTCAGCCTCTATTTTTGGATATTGAATACCAGGAGGTTGGTAATTCATATTAGGGGCATCAAGTTCTTTAAGTATTTGTTCCCTAGGATTGGCCATATCTAATTCAATTGGTTGGACAAGGACTGGTTATTGAATTATTTGATTATATCTTATGTTCCTCCTAAGTTGGTGAAGTGTTCACTCAATTTCAGGGTCAAACAAATTTGAGGGATTGTTTGGAAGGCTACAGGGAATTCAGAGAGATTTTGGAAGAAATATTAAGATGAGTTTTTCTATGTATTTTTTCAATTTATGATTTTTATGAGAAGATGGATTTTTCTTTGTGTTATTTTTCAAATTTTTTAAATTTTTTTTTTGATTTTTTTACAATAACTAGAAACTAATGACTACTTAAAGCACCATCCCCGATAATGGCAGCATTTGAAATGCACTACCGATTGTATCCTATGGACCGGTCAAAGTTCCGGTGCTCTGCTAATGTGTATAGCAGCACTCAGGTCAAATCCTCGGTGATGATACTTTGTATTAGTAGTTTCTTTTTAGTTGATTGTATTTTGATTAGGGGGGTTTTGTAGAGATTAATTGAAATTATTGATTGACTATAATCGATTTAACAAATTGATCAATATTGGGGTGAGTTCATTATTAGGTAGTTAAGCTTGTGATATCCTTGAGCTTTACTTTATATTGATTTAAATTAACACCCATGTCACAAGATGACGTTGATTTGAATTCCTAAGTGTTAAGGCTTTAATCCAAGCCATAACTTAACTTAGGGTTCTAATCATTACCATTACATGTTTATGGTAGTGTATTTATGGTTCCAATAATCCATGGAAACCACAAGTTAAACAAAATATGTCATTAATCCATGACATGTTAAGTCCAACATACACAATGTTAATTCAAAGAATATTCATCAAGAAAAAGCTCTCAATCACTTAACATACCTAAATTAAAACTCACCCCAATGAGATATTTACTCCGACATTTAGGTTTTTAATAATCTGGTTATAATTATTATGATTATAAATTAATAAGAGAAGAAAAATAAAGGGATAAGAAAAGAGTGGTACGTCGACACACACACACACACGAATAATGATGATAATTAAGAATGAAATCTTCATTGAATGAGGAAGAAAAGAAAGGGAAGGGGATTCAACTGTATTTAAAATATTTTAATAACATTAATATTAATCTACAGATGGTGGATGAGAATAAGAGATATTGAAAAATAAACTTGCATTAAAATAGAATTAGAAAAGAAAGGACTTACAAAATTACAACAATGAAGAAAATAAAAGTAAAAGAAACAAAAGAGAGGAGGAAAGGTCTCTCAAGTGAAAACATGAATATGGAAGGTCCTCCCAAGCCTTTTTCAAGGCTTTGGTCATGCCAATATGATCTCCTCTCTTTTGAAATGCCATCCCCTCTCAAGGAGAGAAGGGGAGAGTATTTATAGCCCAAGGAATGGACTGTTTGCATTCCCAATCTGTCCCTCCACTTTAATCATCATGTTGGCTATTAAGAAAGCCAAATCCTGAGATATATCCTTCTTAAAAGTTTTAGATAATAATGTTGGAAGACGTCTCTCAAATTTTGGAGTCATTTGGACCTATGTAGCCAATGTTATGTCCGATTGATTAGAAAAATTTAATCTGTCCATTTCGATCCAATCTTTATGATATCCAAAATGTGAAAGGTTCTTTGAATAGGAAGATGCATTCAAAACATAATGATGCATTCCACAAAGTCTGCCACCTATATCTCTTCTTTCACACTGCAAAATCGTAGCTCTATTTGATGCTCACATCATGAGATATTTTATGAATACTATACGGATTTTATTTCTTGACCAGAATGGTGGGCGGGATATAAAAGCTTCATTTGGGCCCATTTTTCTTAGATTTGGGACTTTAAAGTTATATACATGATTATTTTGGATAATCATGAACATATGGTAGAGTTTCATAAAATATGGGCTTCTGGAATTAGACCAGGAACTCAATCATCATGGCTGGTCCAGTTTCTTCACAAATTTTGTAGGTCCTCTTATGTGGTAAATGTGATCCTTTAAATGGCAGAATTGGCCCATGATCCCTTATAATTAAATGTTTTATATTGATTTTTTTATCCTAAAAAACAATAACCACACAATTTGGATTAGTAGGGTGAGATTTATAAATAAAATAGTAAACTGACTCGAATGGACTACTTCTAAAAATGCTCAAAAATTATACTTAATATTAAAACATTAAAATTTCACACAAATTATGCACATTTCATATAAATTAAATAAGGTGGGTATATAATAATTCATGAAAATATTAATAACATCAACTCCCCCGCACTTAGTTTTGTGCATGTCCTCGTGTGCAACAAATATAAAAACATAACAAAATCATTTTCACTCACCAACAAATATTAAAAATTTGTTTTCTCCAATCATGGGAGGTTTAGAATATTTCACTCATCAATTTTTAATTCTAGCACAAGTTGTTACAGAAAAAATGTTCAAAAACTAATTCATTTTTTCATGCTCAAATTTTGAAATGGAAAATGTGGACACTCAAAACTCACACCTCTCAAGATGATAAAATTTATTTGTGGAGGTTCACTCTTTCAATAACAAAAAGTGAAAATCATAGAGTTTGAAAAAGCTCTCAGCTTCAAATACCTATCCAATGTGAACAAGAATCAAGAGGTCTTTTTAAGTGTTTTTTCTGTGGCTGTGGGACGGTAGGAATATAATATCCAAGAGAGAGAAGAAGAGGGTTAAAACACCAACATAGAAAAAGCAATGCACATTTTTTTGAAATAAAACATTGAAGGAAATGAAAACACATATTTACAAGGGAATTATTGTGTGAAGAAAGACTCAATAGAGGAATAAAATTTTAAGGGGATGAGAAGATAAATTATTTACAAACCACAAAACTTCTCCCAATAACAATATAATGCAAGTGTTCTTTTTTTTTCTTTTCCTTTTTTTTCTCTGTTTTTTTGAAAGTTGACCTTGAAACAGATCTCAAACTCAAATCCCAACCCATGTTTCATCTCCCACAACACTAATTGTAATAGTTATAACAGGATCAAAGGTTGAGGAAGAGTGATTTTTGACCTACCGAAGACACAACCCATTTTTTTCATTTTTTTTGATTTTTTTTCCAGCATTGATGATTTTTTATTGAACACTTGTCAATAACATTTAAAAATTTTCATAAATTAATGTACATTACATTACCCAAAACACATTGAATGAAAACCTCTCCCCCATACTAAAATGGATTCTTTCCCTCAAGTAGAGGATAACTTGTTGAGAATCAATAATAGGGTACCAAAACGATGAAATCTATTCCCCCCACACTTAAATTTCAAAAAAAAATATGAAATGAAAATCCATGTTGATATTGGGTGGGTAAAGGTATTGGGCTTGTAATGTGGCTATCAAAGAAAAAGTTTTCATATGCTTGAAGGGGCTTTCAAAAGGACGATTAATGTAAGGGAAATGGGAGGCTATTTGGATATTGTGATTCTCATGTGGTTAAATAAATTCCTCTATCATATTAATGAACACAAAAGTAGAAAATTCATCTCAAAGGTCCACAAACTCAAGACTCAAAAAAATGGGGGTAAAAACACACATTTTAAAAATATGTGAATAGGTGGGCTTGGCATGAAAGCAAATGTCGTTCATCATGGTTTGGGAAAATCATTTTCTAAATAAAAAATTGAGCATTAATTTTTTTTTTAATTTTGACACAAAATGCTTCATCCAAAGTCATGATGAAAATACAAAATTTTTGAGATGAAAACATGTATATTAACTCCCCAAAATAGTTGGACAAAATTTCAAAACTCGATGGTGAGTAAGCATGACTCATAATTTTTTTGTATTTTTACGTGACTGTTTTTTTTAAGGTTTTTTTTTATTTTTTATAAAGATACACCCACAAAAAATAGAAAGTGGAAAAGAAAGGTTTTGAAAAGGAAATTGGTAAAAAAAAATGAAATAGAGAGGAAGAAGAAGAAAGAGGTTGAGGGAGGAAGAGAGAGAGAGTTAAAGGGAAAGTGGTGCCCCCTAGTTTGGATTTGGCGGGTCACCATCTCCATTTAGTGGTAGGTCGACTGGAGAAGTTGTGGATCTAGTGGAAGTAGAGGTGGTTCTAGGACTGTGGGAAGGTACCTAAAAAACAAAATTCTTTATTCATCTAATGAAAACTAAAATGTAATTAAAATTTCATAAAAGTAAAAGAAAACTTAGGTTGCCTCTCAAGAATCACTGAATTTATTTTTCTACAGCTGGACAGTTGCAGTGGGCTACCCATAGTCTGATGGTGGCCATTGTATCTTCTCAACTCCACTGTGCTTCCAGAAAAAAATTTCCATTCGGAGGCTCGATGATTCATTGGATAATTTCAACCCTTCCTTGTTTCTCTTGAAATTCAGTGGGGTTTGAAAGATAATATTACTATCCTACCTTTGGTCTTCAATGTGTGGAATTATTTTACCCATAAAGTGATTATTTTCTATTCTTTGAAATTTAGGAAGATATCTCAATTCTGATGGTTCATTTATGTAAGGATCAGATAACACAAAAGCAGAGTATGAGATCCCAATTTTTTTACTCATTTATTTCATCACTTACTATTGATGAGTAAATAGAATCATTGGAGTCATAAGACTAAATAAATTTTTCAATATCATTTATATCAATGTTTTTCACCAATGAATGGTCAATTTCAATCTCTCCAGTGATCACTTTATTAATTAGGGAACAAATGTCACAACATTCACTCCCATCAAGACAATATAAACAAATTGGATTGGGGTTCACCTCACATATAAGAGGATTTTTAGAATCATTTATAGGAAATAATGAATGTGGGATAATCATATTTGAATCAACAAATGACAATTCTAGTTCATTTTCTATAATACCACCAATGTTGGAGCATTGGAGGTCAGAGGTGAGATTAGATTCCAAAGAGTTTTCAAGATCATTTAGATTAATGGCGTTTGCATTTGTAATGTCAACTTCAACTTCTCTATTAATCACTTGGTTAATGAGGATGAAATATTCACAAACTCCTCTATCAGTAGAATATAAAGAACATGATGGATTGGGATTCAACACACTCTCATAGAGGCTTTCAGATGAATGGATAGATAATGCATATTCCTTCTCTGATGGGTATCGCAGGGCTCGGAAAATGTTGAACTTGACAAGTTGGTCACCGAATTCCTTGGATAAGATGCCTGAATGGACGTCAATCTTGGTTCTCTCAGTCATGAGGAATGGTGTTCCTAGAATTAGGGGAGATCGATAAGAGGTCATCTCACCTTCCTTGTCAAGGACATAGAAATTAGCAGGGAAGATAATATCATTTACTTGGAAAAGGACATCCTCAATTATTCCCTCGGGATTAGGTATGCTTCGATTGGCTAAGTGAATGAAAAAACCCATTGGATGTAAGGGACCTAGACCAAGGTTGGAGAATATGGATTTGGGAATTACATTAAATGGGGCTCCTAGGTCTATGAGTGCATCATCAAGTTTGATCTTCCAATATGGCATAGAACCGTAAAGGTCCCTGGATCTTTTCCCTTTATCGGAATAAACTGATGGGTGAAAACATTTTCAAAGGTCCTATGTTTCCTCTTGTGGGTGAATAATTCTTTATGTAACTTGGCATACATATGAATTTTTTTGATGGCATCTAAGAGATGAATGTTGACTTCAACACGTCTAAACATGTCGAGAATTTTAGGATCGGGTTCGAAGGACATATTTGGATTAGAAATGGATTGAGGAAAAGGAATTGGGTTCCTAAGTGGAATAGAAGGATATGCGGGAATGGTTTTATGTTCTTTTTCAAGTTTCTTTTTCTTTTCATTTTCAAGGTCAACATTAAAAGAAGGGTTTGAAGACTTATCTTGAGGCATAAAAAATTTCTTTCTCGATCTAAGTGCAATTTCACTTACATTACCCTTGGGGTTGGTTAATGGTTGAGCTGGAAGTTGGGAAGAATTGGATGGTTGCTGCTGACTAAGGTGGGATGCATGTTGACCAATTTGGGTTTCAATGTTTTCGAGGCTTGAACGGGAGAAGGAGGTAAGATCTTCCACTGCACTTTCCCATGGTTCCTTGGAAGAAGAGGCTTGTCCCGGATTGGTATTACCTTGATTTTGGTTCTTAGGAAAACGATTGTATTGGTTTTGGAATTGGGAAGGCTCACTCGGATAATAAAATCCAAGTGGGGGATTGTTCCTTTGTGGTTGAGGAATAAAAGGATAAGGTTATTGGATGTTACCAACACCTTGACCATATTGAAGATGGTTTGTGTTTTGAGGAGGGAATTGAGGAGGATGAGATATGGGATTACAATACCTAAGGCCCTGGTTATAGGAAGAAGAGAAGGGCTCAAAGTGAGGTTAGTTGAAGATTCTACTGAACTAACCTGATTGTTGGGATTTTGTTTTCCTCTGAGAATATACTGCATTGATCTCCATTGGTTCAGATGAATTGGATTGATCCACTTGATGTTTCGGACATGTATCAGTTGGATGAGATGAAGAGTTGCAGATTCCATAGTTTTTGACATGTCCATGAAACATTGATTGCGGAGAAGATGATGTTGGTGATTTGGATTCCATGGATAGTTGTTGCACAAGACCTATAAGTTCACTCATCCACTTGGTCATATTGTTCGGATTAATTGATTGATTATCTTGGGATTGTTTTACATGATCATGTGCTCAAGTATGGAATTGTTGTGTGTTTTCAGCCATGTTACTTATGAGATCTCTTGCTACTGCTGGAGTTTTATCAACAAGAGAACCACCACTTGCGGTATCAATGATAGTTCTCTCCATAGCCAATAACCCCTCATATAAGTATTGGATCAGAAGTTGGTCAAGGATTTGATGGTGTGGACAGGTTGCAAGAAGCTTTTTGAACCTCTCCTAGTACTCATGGAGTGATTCACTTGGGAATTGACGTATACCACTTATTTCCTTTCGAATAAAATCAGTACAATAAGTTGGAAAGAATTTCTCTAAGAATAGTCACTTCATGTCATTCCATGTGGTTATGGAACCAGGAGGTAGGTAGTAAATCATTGACTTAGCACTGTTATCTAGGGAGAAAGGGACTGCTCGAAGTTTTATTTGTTCTTTAGAAACCCCTTGAGGCTTCATGGTAGAGCACACTACTTGGAACTCTTTAAGGTAGAGATGTGGATCCTCACTGACTAGCCCATGGAAATGAGGAAGGAGATGAATCCAACCCAATTTGAGTTCAATGTCATCCTCTATGTTTTGATATTTAATACCAAGAGGATAGTAATTCATATCTAGGGAAACAATTTCATTAAGTGTTTGTTCCCTAGGATTGTCCATATCAGATTCAATGGGTTGGACAAGGACTGGTTCATGAATTATTTGATTATCTATTATGTTCCTCCTAAGTTGGTGAAGTGTTCGCTCAATTTCAGGGTCAAAAAATTCTGAGGGATTGTTTCAAAGGATACGTGGAATTCATAGAGATTTTTGAAGAAAGAGGAAGACGGTTTTTTCTTTGTATTTTTTCAGTTTATGATTTTTATGAGAAGACGGGTTTTTTCTTTGTGTTTTTTTTTCAATTTTTTTTCAATTTTTTTTGATTTTTTGACAATAACTTGAAAATAATGACTACTTAAAGCACCATCCCCAGAAAAGACGCCATTTGAAACACAAGGACGATTGTCGCCTATCAACCAGTCAAAGTTTCGGTGCTCTTCTAATGTGTAAAGCAGCACTCGGGTCGAATCCTCGACGATGATACTTTGTAATAGTCGTTTGTTTTTAGTTGATTGTATTTTGATTAGGGGGTTTTGTTTGCAGAGCTTAATTGAAATGATTTATTGACTGTAGTTGATTTAACAAATTGATAAAGATTGTGGTGAGTTCATTATTAGGTAGTTAATCTTGTTATATCCTTGAGCTTTGCTTTATATTGCATTAAATTAACACCCATTTCACAAGATGATGTTGATTTGAATTCCTAAGTGTTAAAGATTTAGTCCAAGCCTTAACATAACTTAGGGTTCTAAAAATTACAATTACTTGTTTATGGTAGTGTATTTATGGTTCCAATAATCCATGGAAGCCACATGTTAGAAAAAATATGTCATTAATCCATGACATGGTAAGATCAACATACACAATGTCAATTCAAAGAATATTCTTCGATAAAAAGCTCATAATCACTTAACATACCTAAATTAGAAATCACCCAAATGAGATATTTACTCAGCCATTTGGGTTTTTAATAATCTGTTTATAATTTTTATGATTATAAATTAAGAAGAGAATAAAATTAAAGGGATACGAAAAGAGTGGTACGTCGACACACACACATACACGAACAATGATGATAATTAAAAATGATCTTTTGATTGAATGTGGAAGGAAAATAAGGGAAGCGGATTCAACTGTATTTAAACTATTTTAAGATAATTAATATTAATCTACAGAAGGTTGATGAGAATAAGAGATATTGAAGAAGAAACTTTCATTAAAACAGAATTACAAAAGAAAGAACTTACAAAATTACAACAATGAAGAACAACAATGTAAAAGAAAACAAAGAGAAGAGGAAATGTCTCTCAAGTGAAAAATTGAGTATGTAAGTTCCTCCCAAAAATTTTTCAAGGCTTTGGTCGTGCCAATATGATCTCCTCTATTCTGAAATGCCAACGTCTGTCAAGGAGAGAAGGGGAGAGTATTTATAGCCAAAGGAGTGGATTGTTTTCATTCCCAATATGTCCCTCCAATTTTATAACAACTTTGGCTATTTAGACATCTGAATCTCGAGAAATATCCTTCTTCAAAGTTGTTGATAATAAATTTTTCCAACCTCTATCAAAATTGGAGTCATGCCGACCTATGTAGCCAATTTTATGGGTGGTTGATTAAACAAATTTAATTTGTCCATTTCAATACAATATTTTTGAATTCCAATATGTGAAATGGTTTCTGAATAGGAATATGCCTTCAAAACCGAATGATGTCTTCCAGAAATCCGGCCGCCTATATCTCCTCTTGCACACTGCAAAAGTGCAGCTCGATTTGATGTGTAAATCATGATATATGAAATGAATACTATACTGATTCTATTTCACAGCCAGAATGGTGGGCTGAAATTAAAAGTTTCATTTGGGCCCCTTTTTCTTAGATTTGGGCCCTGAAATTGTTATCCCTGATTCTTTTGGATAATAAAGAACATATGGTAGAGATTCATGAAATATGGGCTTTGGGATTTAGACCAGGAACTCAATCATCATGGCTTGTCTAGTTTCATTACAAATTCTGTAGGTCATCTTGTGTGGTAAATGTGATCCTTCAAATGGAAGAATTGGCCCATGATCCCTTCTAATGAAATGTTTTATATTGAATTAGTAATCCTAAAATACAATAACCACACAATTTGGATCAGTAGGGTGATAGTTATAAATAAAATAGTAAACTGACTTAATTGGACTACTTCTAAAAATGCTCATAAATTATACTTAATATTAAAACATTAAAATTTCACACAAATTATGCACATTTCATATAAATTCAGTAAAGGGAGTATATAATAAGTCATGAAAATATTAATAACATCAATTATATACAATTTACTGTCATGTTGTACATGACAGTTTAAGGTCTGTAGGATGCGATACAGTTTAACGTCCTATGGGATGACATACTGTTTAATATCATGTGGGACATGATAGCTTAAGGTCATGTATGACTTGATAGAGTTTAACATCCAACAAGATGATATAATGTTTTATTTAATGCATGACATGACAGTTTAAGGTCATGTAGGACCCCATATAGTTTAACGTCCTACGGGATGACATACCGTAAAATGTCATGTGGGACATGATATTTTAAGGTCATGTAGGACGCGGTACAGTTTAATGTCGTGCGGGATGAAATACAGTTTAATGTCATGTTGGAAAAGACATATTTTGGTCATATAGGACCTCGTTTTTCTCTATTGAAGTATTTCTTGAAGAACCTGCCATTGGTGGGAGGAGTTATACGCTCTCCATCCATGGTAACAAAGGTGTATGTGCTATTAGGGTAAACCTTTTGAATAATGAAAGGACCATCCCATTTGGGCTCCAACTTCGGTGGTTTTTTACTAGGTATCATTGGTGTCCACCGGGCCATAACCAATTCACCCTATAAGAAAGAATGGGGAATAACTTTCTTGTTTAATGCTCGAGCTATCTTATTCAGATGCCTTTCCAGATTGTGTAGGGCATGAAGCATATTCTCATCGAGTGCTTCCAATTTAGCAAGACAGGTTTCTGCTACATTTTAGAGAGCTTTTTGATCATGGAAAGCTATTAGTAAAAAAGGAAACTGAATCTTGATGGGTTGTATAGACTCCACTCCATACACCAGGGAGTATGAAGTCCCCTGTGTGGAATTACGAGTCTTAATATGATAAGCCCAGAGGGAATTGGGGAACTTGTCTGGCCATATCTTCTTGTTCTCACCAACAATTTTCAGCATAATTTTAGAGAGTGTTTTGTTGAATTCCTCAATGTTAACATTTTCTTGTGTGTGTTAGTTGAAGGTATGGTTAGAATTGATGTTGTACTTGGAATACAACATCTTCAAATTGGATACCTGAAAGTTGGTTCTGTTACTAGTGAGGATGGAATGAGGGACTCTGAACTAGTAGATGACACAATGTCAACGATAGAATGTTCCTTGAACTCCTTTAGTATAAAAGATTCTGCCCACTTGGAAATTAAATTCATAGTGTCATGGATGAACCAACACTGGAGAACCGTCACCGGTTGATATAGTCCCACAACATTGAGTCCCCAGACCGCAATGGGCCAAGAGTACATGTTCGTGTGGAGAGGCTCTGGCTGCATATGCACCAAGATGGAATGAATTTGGCATGAATGAAATCTCTTGGTAACCTTGATGTAGTCACAGATCATGGAAGTCCAAAAATACCCAAGTCTTCAGATTTGGTGAGATAGTTTTGGCCAAGTTAGATGAGCCCCGCAAGAATTGGAATGAACCTCTTGCATGACTTGAAAAATATTAGTTTCTTGAATGCAATATAGTATAACCCCATCAAACCCTTAATGTTATAGGATATGATCAACAATAAGACCACTCTGGAGGGTAACTTTTAGTGCGCAACATCAGATTCGCTCGTTCTCGGCACAATCTTCCAGGATATTACCGGTTTGGAGGTATATGAAAAATGATTTTCTCTACTCAGGAGTCATTTCAATGACCATACCAGGGGAACCTAGGAGTCCGGACATAGAGGTGTCATCGGTAATCTAGCTTACCTGCGGGCTAACATCATCGTCCGGAGTGACGGGGTTGATGACTCTTCGGTGTTCCACGTGGACAATCAAATCATCTTATTCTGGCCCTTCATGATATGCAGCTAAGTTTTACATGGCGTCTTCTCTACCGTTCAGTGATCGAGGGACCTGGGTAACTTCCAGATGAGAAGGGAACTGAGCCATTAGTTGGAGGGTGTGTTCTTATAGTGGTATGAGCTCGGGATTTCTAATGACATAGTCACTATTGATGTGCTTGCTAACTTGTCTGGAGTCCCCTTTCGCATGAAATTGGGGAACATCAATCTCGAGGGACAACTCGAGGTTAGTAATGAGATCCTGGTACTCTGCCTCGTTGTTGCTGCAGCCTTCTGATAACTGGAATGAATATGACAGAACGGATTGCAATGGGGTAATGAAGATGATACCCAGAACTACTCTATTGAGTCTGGGGTCAATGAGCCTTCTACTCGTGGGGCTCTGGTAAGCACCATAAATTTCCATTTTCTAACACAGAATGACTTGGTATACTGAGAGGATTTCCTCATAAAAAAAATCAAGGTCCAAAGACTGGTCCACGAGAGCTGGATGGGTGGAATGGAAATCTGCCAATGCATGCCACATAATAGCCTTCTAAGGGATGAACATTATGTAAAACTACTAGAGGATCACTTCCCTCATAGCTATATGGCCTTTCAACATTGGATGGTTCATGATGTACATCAAAAGATCCACCTAAGACACTAGCCATACCTCGTGGTGCTGTAAGTAATGTCGCAATTTTTGTACTACAAATACTAGTGCAAGGCAAATCATATCAATAGGGGACTTTATGATCCTCGTATCGAGGAGCATGAAGCTACGATAATAGAGACTATTCTTTGTTCCCTCATTGTTCTTCTGGGAAAGAAGGGAGTCAAGGCATCGTTCCAGGGCGATCACATAAAAGGCCAGTGGCATTCCAGAAACTAGAGGCATCAAGTCCAGTTGTTGGAGTAGATACTGGTTGATTTCCTCAAAATTTGTCTGACATTCTTCATCCCACTGATATACAGTGCCTTTATTCATGAGCCATGAAAAGGGAAAACACTTGCTGGCCAAATTTGAAATGAATCGGCGTATGTAGGCCATGTGGCCTTGAAAACCTCAAAGCTACCATATTTTTCTTAGGGGAGGAATCTAGTTGATGGAATTGATCTTCTTTAGGTCAATTTCGATTCCCCTGTATCTAACAACAAAGTAGAGATACTTCCCAGAGGTTACCCCGAAGGCACACATCAATGGGTTCATCATTAGGAGGCGATAATGGAGGAAACTGAACACTTTCTCATGGTCTTTGAGATGGTCCTGAAGTTGGTGATATTTAACCAGCAGATTTTCCATGTATAATTCAACTAATTTCTCAAGGATCAACTTAAATATGTGACGCAAGGAACGATGGTAGGTGGCACATGAAATTTGTAAACCGAAGGGCAGGACTAGGTAACATAAAGTACATTGTAGTTCCTTGAAAAATGTTTACTCATCATCCTCAGGAGCCAATCGGATCTAGATATACCCATGGTACCCATCCATGAAGGAGAGGTCCTAGAACCTAGCTGTAGTGTTAATCAACTGTTCCATCATAGGAATATGGAAATCATCCTTCAGACAATGACATTTGAGGTCTCGGAAGACGATGCAGAATCTGATCTTTCTATACTTCTTCTTGTATGGAACAATGTTGTCTAGACATTTGGGGCACTGAAACTCCTTAATGAAATTGGCTTTGAGGACATTATCAACTTCAACCCTAAAAATGGAACCATGAGAAGTGTGCATCGTTATGGGAGGATACTTAAAACCATAGTGATTTTTTGGGAGAACAAGACGGTGGACGACTACCTGGGGATATATTACCATAATCTCATTGTAACTCTAAGAGAATAAATCACGTTTTTGCTTCAAAAATTCCAAATACTGTTGTTTCTCTTTGACAGCCATAGCAGAACTAATCAATGTGGGTTTAAGATCTCTCTCTCCATAGAGATTCCCCCCATACCAATTCATTGACATTGGTGGAGACACCCTCCTCACGGGAAGAAGGAGAATCCTCTAAATACCCTTCTTCTAAAATAGAGGGATCCTCTATAGGAGGAGTTTCCTCTGCGTCCCCAAATCCCAATGGGATACTGGTACCAGCCTAAGCGGTGGTGGACACTACATCAGGAGACTCCTGTTATGACAGAACCATAACGATGAAAGCTATCGATATGAACACATCTAGTCTTCGTCCCAAGGGGGCATGCATGCTGATATAGAATAAATAGTGAAATGTCTATTTGATATACTTTGTCCTAGACTTGAGAAACAAGCATTTATGCCGTATTGTCATTGCTATGGGGATTACATCCCAATACCATATAGGATTAGGGGGCTCCGGGATCCCCAGGGCCTGATTCATATGTGAATTCGAGGTGATCTCTTTGAATTTATTAAACACGGGAATGAGCTTCTCTCTCATTCTAGAAACAAGGAAACATTGTCCCATATCTGGGGTTGAAGCCTCAAATCGATGGATTGGAAAGATGTAGGCATTATCCTGATCTGTCCACGGGTCAGTTGCATCTATTTAGTATTTTACCTCGTTAGCCTGAAGCTACTTTTCCTTACTCTTGTAGTAGTCATCATCTAGGTTGAGGGATTCCCAAGAGGGAATGGGAGACACATCACCTTGGAGTGTATCCACTTGACCATTAAGGGAGTACATAAGAAACTGGTGATACGATGAAGGAACTGTCGCATGCAGGTGAAACAATGGTTTTCCCATCAATGCATTGTAGGCAGTGTCTTGGGATACAACCATGAACTCGATGTTAGAAAAAAGTCCATCAAACTAGTCCTTCAAAAGGATCCTTCCAACTGGTGTTTATTCCTTCCGATCATAACCTTGAATTTTCCGGTCAGATGGACTCAAATCACCCTCATACAATGCCATATTTCATAGTGTCTGAGTCAGGATCAGGTTGATCCGAGAGCCTGTGTCAACAAGATAGTGATGAACCTACACGTCATTAAAATTGATGGTGATGTATAGTGGTATGATCTGCCATATAATGGGAGAGCCATCATATTCCTCAGAAAATGAGATGATGGAATAACATTTTTCATGCACGACAACCTCAGCATGGAGGACTTCTGCGGCTGCTACATCTGTCTCGAACAAGAGGGGGATTCTTAAATCCTCTGTGAGGGATTCACGTGTATATGATGATAGAAGAATGACATCTCGAATGGAGAGACTTTCCATAATATAGGAATGTTTCTTGAGTACTTCATACATTCATGGAAGGCATGAGATTCTGCTTATAAGATGTCCCTCCATGAGAAGAGGTATGGCAGGCTCTGCCCGCTGGACCAGCAGCTGACTGGTGTTGGGATTGTCTCGCAGCTCACTAGTTGAAGCCTATGAGGTGTTATACAGATAAGGCTCAGATGACTAAGACTAGTCTATAACAGAGCATGTCTACCCATGACTCTATCAGGGTAACTCTTCCTGATCTAGTAAAACAAACAGTGGTGAAGGCGGACCGGATGACATCAGATGAGATGGTTGCGCATGATGAGCTCTACACTGGGCATGTTGTATAGTTTCTGTGGCATGCATGGACTAGCTATAATTGCTGACTGAGGCACTCTGATGACCCATATATTCATGGATCCACTAACACTGGAGTCATCTGGAGATGTTTGGAAGATCTCCCCAGTGCTCCTCATCGTCGGGAATCACATAGGGGTTTACTAGCTCGACGGTGTTAACTGAGGCATACCCATTACTGTAATTTGAATAATCATCCACCACTAGAGATATTCTGTGTGAAATCACTATCTCTAGTAGCATGATGTTTCCTAGAGTATGATATGAAGATGAAATTGGTGGGGGACTTTTTTTTCACTTGAGTCGTGGATACTTGCTCTTCTGAGAAGAGGATGGCTGAGACGATGATGCAAAAGTAGTAGCTTCAGCTTCTAAAGGCTCAAGATGATTCAGGCATGCACGGATAATACAATGGGCATAGGCGACTACCTTATGATCCATCCAGTCATCATACTTTTGGGACCGATGGTTGGAAACCTGGCGCCACTCTCCTTCGCTGTCACTATTGCTATATGGAATCACGAACACACATTGCAGTTCTGCTAGAGATGGTCCCAAACTGACATTGTTTTTTTGACCTGGTCTTAAATATATTCCATAATAACTTAGCATTGTTTGAGGGTGTTCCCTAGGATCTGGTCATAGAGGAAGTAGTTGGGGCGATCAGTGAGATCCAACTCTTTTGGTCTCATGCATTCAGGCAACCGTACGATCCCCTATTCCAAGGCTCCATGGAAATAACTGGATATGTGAGCAACTATGAATGAGTAGGTTCAGTTTCTCTTATCTGGGAAGGGGGGTAGAGAAGCCTATCGATGAGGCAGAACCTGCTTATCTTGCCTGGGTGGTGGCGGTGCATTACGCGGGGGCTTCTTCTAGTTCTGATGTGGGCGATTCTGGGCTAGAATTTGTGCCTGCGCTGGAGGGCCTCTGTGAGGATTTGGAGGTGGATTGATTCTCTCTCAAATTTACCCAAGAAAATAAGCTAAGACGGTCCTTGTAGTTTAGCTTGGGTTGTCGAATCCTCAGAGACCTAAGAAGAAACCTATAGACACATACATTCTATGGACTGTTTTCGGCTATGATGTGGCCAAATTGGGTTGATTTCAGATGGGTTTAAAGGAACTCTAATAGACATAAGTTAATTAAATTTAAAATAATCTGTTTATCATAGGTTATCACTCAGGGTGTATTGGACGTATTTCCTTTTCAATGATTTCAATTTCTTATATTTGAGATTGGTTCATTTAAGGAGATAAAACAACATCATCACTTACTGGTTTAATTCCTAAACCATTTAATACTAATCACCTATAAACTTTAAGGATCAATGTTTTGAGCACTTCAAGGTAAAGGTTCGTATTAGCACTTGATGTGTGTGGCCTTAAATTCAACAAGGACGATGGAGTTTAAAAATAAACAAATATAAATATCAATTAAAGAAGTGGTTATTCATTAATGAGGTGATAAATAAAATCCAATCCAGCCCCTTGTTACTCCCTTAGATCTACCCATAAGTGGGTTAGCCCTCCATTGATCCCATGGTTTAAATGGAATCGGAATGTAGACTCATGAGGGAGGAAATGGAGAAGTAAAGAAAACAACAAAAATAAAATGATCACTCCACCGTTGTGTGAATAATTTCACAAGGTTTGGTGTGAATAAATTCACACCTTGATCCAACGGTATCAAAGTGATATTAAGAACAACATAATAAGAGTAGAAGAAGAACTTTTATTAATAAACTAAAGTGAATTGATCAACTTACATGTGAAAGAGAAATTTGAGACAACAAAATTGCAGAATAACATTACAATTGAACAAAGCATCCAAGATTATTCAATCCTCCAACACTAATACCTTAAAAATGAATTTTTGATCCCTTCGGTCGATCCTCAAATAGTACAAGTATCCTAAATTAATTGTGGTAGGCCATAGGTGGGTGGAAGGTAAGGGAGAGTAGATTTTTCCACCCTTGACCCGAGGTGGCAGCCAGATTTCCTTCACCGAACAGACGCGCTTGGAAGACCTTATAGATAGCCAAATAAGAGTGGGGCATTGAATAATACAAAGGAGATAAGGATGTCTTCTATCCAACTATAAAATTTGGGCTCAGTTGGAGTGTGGATTCCGATATATGATCATATTAGTGGGCTGTTTTTCTGGGCCGCAGAATCTGGCCCAGAATTTTATCTCTAACTTGGGCCGCTTAAATGGACACCATGGAGGCCGAATTAGCATTTTATATTGAAGAGTGATTTGTTCCTATACATGTATTCTAGAATATCAAGAAATATGGGATTAATGTGGCCTTTATGATGGGCCCCATAGTCTCATCAGTGGGCTAGTGTCCAATCTGCCTTCTCCAGAATTGCTTCCTTTCATTGCCAAATATCTCCATCATCCTCCATGAATTCTCCACTGATCACTAAATCAAACATGTTCATATTTAAGTGTAGATATATTTCCAAGAATATTAAATTAAAATATGTATAATTAGATTCCTTAAAATCAGATGAATCATTGGGTACTTTAAATGATGTTCAAAAATGTACTACATAATAGTGCATTTTAAGAAGTTATTACAATCATAATGTGAAATGATGTTGAAAGTGTAAAATGAAATAAAATGGTGTTTATGAATAATAAATCACATGAATATTATATATATTAACAATGAATATTAGCCTCATTTATTGGCTAATCACATCCACCCAACTTGAGTTTTTCTAGTCCCGAGCAAAATATATCTCAACAATATGAAATTCGAATTCCCTTTTCCAAAAACATTTTAATACAAAATGATCACCAAAACCCTTATACCAAAAAATCATGAAACCCATCAAAATATTTTAATACAAGACAGTTTCATAATAAGATTTCAATCCCAATCCCATTCCTTTATTCAAATTCATTTCCATATTTCATCCAATATCAATTAAGTATGAGGATGTGTTGTGCATCACAATAGCCAACGGGGTTCATCTTTATTCAAGGGGGAAATTATGGAAGCACTAGGTGGAATCACATTTCAATATTAAGATGAGTATTCATTTGTTTTTGTATAATTTGTTTTTGTTTTTTTTTGTTTTTGCAATTTTTCCATGGTAATTGAAGTTGCACTCAAAAGAGTCAACCCCTATAGCGAGACTTTGTCGAGACTCCCAGGCTCAAAGACCTTAGGGAACCAAGTGAAGCCCACATACTTGAGCATCATCTCGAGTTAACTCAGTCAAAAACAAATTCAAATTACCAAAAATAGTGATAAAATTACTAACTCTGGGCCAGACAACTATGGAGTCACGATCCCCAAGTGCCGAAATCCACGCATTAGGTCATTTCATTGCTCTACGCGCAATTTATTTTAAATTTTTTTTTGAATACTCATATTAAACTAAAATGATCACCAAACCTATTCTATTTATTTAGGGGACCCCATGAAATCAAACTAATACCCCACTATCCAAAGGATGTGCATTGTGATATTTTTTTATTTGGATGAAAATTTAAACGATGAAATATCACATTGGATAGCCACACTTTCCTAAATCTATGATCATGAAATTATACAAGGATTAAAATCAGAATCAGGGTATGCTAAATTATTTGATATTTAGTTTCAAAGTGTGCAATATGGTTTACCATGTTCAAAGTTAAAGGAATTTTTCATTTCATTTTCACAATTTTTTTTTCAAATCATTCATTTTTTTTGACACGAAATCATTTTTTATTTTATCGCCCCCCAACTTAAAACAACAATGTCCCCAGTGTTTAAAGAAAAGAAAATTTAGAAGGGGGTAAAGGTATAGAATGAATGTTCAAAAATGAAATTGAAAATGAGGATCATGGAATGATGTCACCTGGTGGTTGAAGTTGAAATTCATGCTTCTCCCTTTTAGTCCTTTGATATCCATGTCGCTTGCAGAGTTCCCTAGTAGAAAAAAGAAAAACAAAACAAACAGAACAAAACAAAACAATATATATATATATATATATATATATTTATATAATAAATAAAGTAAAATATAAGTATATATATAAATTATAGAATAAGGAATCACAAAAAATCCGTAGGTCAGTGGTAAGGGCGTGCCCCTGTCACCCTTCGATCCCGGGTTCAAATCCCCACAGCTTCGCCGGTTGTGACAGGGTTTTCTCCACGACCCACGAAGTGTACCTTTTATTATTATTATTATTTTATTATTATTATTTTTTTTTTAATTTTAACCTACAAAGACATTAAATTAAAACAAACTGATGATACATTGTCTTCTTTTTAAATTTCTGCGTAAGGCTTTATTCAAAGATCACACCACGTGACACGGATGAATATAGTGCTCCCCTTTCATACCCATCCATACTCATAATAGAAGAACAGGTCAACAATCTATTTTTTAAAATGTTAAAATTATTAATTAATCCTATTTAAAATATAAAGTGGATTAAAACATCAAATTGATAGGAATCTTGAAAACCATGGGTTTCCTCCCATGCAGCGCTTTGTTTAACGTCATTATCTTGACTTTAACCCCCCAACTTATCCAATACCAACTTTGAACACTTTAAGTACCACATGTTTCACCAATTATACTAGTTTGAAATTGATTCTATTTTTAGAATTTGTTTCATGCACAAACCTCTTTTCTAAAATGAGCAGGTAAATCCAAGGAATATCAGAAATGATGGATTCAATTTCTTTTGTAGTATTTTATGAGACATTAAAAATCATTACCTCTTTATTGGTTTCAAGATAAGAAATTGTGACAACTGGATGTTTTTGGCTATACCTAATGAATGGAAACTTAAGGGTGGATGGAAAGTCCTTTTGTTTAAGTTCAGTTAGGCTAAAACTCTCAAACATAGGTTGGTAATTTGAATTGAACTCATTTTCATTTTCAAAATTGCTCAACAGAATTGGTTTATTTTTAATAGAAGATTCAACCACCAAATTGGAATGGTTTGTTTCAAGAATTGGTATGGACACAAATTTTTTTATTTCTCTTAATGGTTCAGTGATTTGTGTTTTTAAAAAATCATCAATGGAGTTATATTCATGAGACTCAATCCATGATGTCAAATTCCCCTCTTTTGAATACAAAAAATCATTTTCTTCTTGATTTAAACACCCATCAACAATTACATGATCCTAATCATCTTCCCCTAATCCAAATGTTTTCTCTTCAATAATTTCATAAGAGGTTTGTGGGAAACTAGACACTTCACATAAGGTTATGGAAGGGACAGTTTGTGTAGGGATGGGTTCCTCAAATGTTTTAATGATTTGTAGTTCTAACATCAAAAATGAATACTCAAAATTCATTATCTCCATTTGTTGACACAGTTTTTCAAGTAATGGATGTGGATTAGGATGGATACGGGGTTGATCCAAATGGTCTATTCTAGGGGGATAATTAAGTTGTTGGAATTGCAGAGGAGGGTGTTCAAATTGGCTTTGTGGGGACTGAAAATCATTATATGTTGGAATGCTTTGTGGATCATAGGGGTAAAAATAATGTGGTTCATTAGGTTGTTGATGGTCCCACGTGTATAAATTTGGATGGTCATTGTACATCACACATGGGGTTGGGTGATAAATGTAAGGAGGGGTTCCCCTGGTTTGGATTTGTTCAAAAGGGTTTTCCATAGGAATGAAATTGGGGATGAGATTAGAGAAGTGGGGTGAGAAAAGGAAGCTAGTGTCTAAGAGAACTTACTTAGGTCCCCGGAAACCGCGCCAAAATTTGATTCTCGCTCAAATTTACCCAAGAGAAGAAGGTAAGATGGTCCTTGTAGTTTAGCTTGGGTTATCAAATCCTCAGAGACCTAAGAAGAATCCTATAGACACGTACATTATATGGACTGTTTTTAGCAATGAAGTGGCCAACGTGGGTTTATTTTTGATGGGTTTAAAGGAACTCTAAGAGACTTAAGTGAATTCAATTTAAAAGAATGATTTGATCTTAGGTTATCGCTCGAGGTGGATTGGACATATTTCCTTTTTAATGACTTCAATTTCTTATATTTGAGATGGGTTCATTTAAGGAGATAAAACAACATCATCACTTACTGGTTTAATGACTAGACCCTTTAATACTAATCACCTATACACTTGAAAGATAAATGTTTTGAACACTTCAAGGAAAAGGTTCTTATTAGCACTTGAAGTGTGTGGCCTTAAATTCAACATGGACGATGGAGTATAAAAATCATCAAATAAAAATCTCAATTGAAGAAGTGATTTTACATTAATGTGGTGATAAATAACATCCAATCCAGCCCCTGCTACTCCCTTGGATCAACCCATAAGTGGGTTATCCCTCCATTGATCCCATGGTTTAAATGTAAGTAGAAAGTAGACTCATGAGGGAGGAAATGGAGAAGTAAAGAAAACAACAAAAATAAAATGATCACTCCACCGTTGTGTGAATAATTTCACAAGGTTTGGTGTGAATAAATTCACCCCCTGATCCAATGGTATCAAAGTGATATTAATAACAATAGAATAAGAGTATAATAAGAACTTTTATTAAGAAACTAAAGTGAATTGAAAAACTTACACGTGAAAGACAAATTTGAGACAACAAAATTGCAGCATAACATTACAACTGAACAAAGAATCCATGATTATTCAATCCTCTAACACTACTACCTTAAATAGGTATTTTTGAGCCTTTGGGTCGAGCCTCCAATAGTCCAAGTCTTCTCAATTAATTGTGGTAGGCCATAGGTGGGAGGAAAGTAAGGGAGAGTTGATTTTTCCACCCTTGACCCGAGGTGGCAGCCAGATTTCTTTCACCGACGGGACGTGCTTGAAATACCTTCTATATATCCAAATCAGAGTGGGCCATATAAGAATAAAATGGATTTCCGGATTTCTTATAGCCTCCTGTAAAATTTGGGCTAATTTGGAGTTGTGGATTCCAAGATATGATCATATTAGTGGGCTGTTTTTCTGGGCCGCAGAATGGGGCCCAAAATTTTATCTACAACTTGGGATGCCTAAATGGACACCATGGAGGCCGAATTAGCATTTGATCATGAATATTTATTTGTTCCCATAAATTTATTCTAGAATCACACGAAATTTGGGACTAACTTAGCCTTTATTTTGGGCCCCACAATCTTATCAGTGGGCTGGTGTCCAATCTGCCTTCTCCAGAATTGCTTCCTTTCATTGCCAAATATCTCCATCATCCTCCATGAATTATCCATTGATCCCTGAATCGAACATGTTCATATTTATGTTTTTACCAATTTAAAAAAATATCAAATTAAAATATTTATAATTAGATTCCTTAAAATCAGATGAGCTATTGGGTACTTTAAATTATGTTAAAAAATGTACCACATAATAGTGCAATTTAAGAAGGTATTACAATCATAACGTGAAATGATATTCAAAGTGTAAAATGCACTAAAATGGTGTTTATGAATAATAAATCACATGAATATTATATATATTAACAATTAATATTAGCCTCAATTAGTGGATCATCATGGATCCACTGGTAATAACTCCATTTGCATGGGGGCCTTTATTTGGGCCACCGCGGAAGGGTCATCCTTATCATCCCTTCTTGTGTGAATTGAAGGAGGAAATGGTCGTGCCTACATGGACTGATGTAAAGATTCTTCTCTGCATTGGGCCTTATAAAAAAAATCCCGAAATCCCCCTAGGTAATTCTGGTAAATGAGATAGGGGACCAATTCGGTCTTGACATTTCCCACGCACATTGTTAACAACTATTCCTGAGTCCATGGCATGTCCAAGGAGTTGGTGAGTCCTTTCCATCGGGGGACTAAGTCTACAACACGCTCACCAGATCTATGTTTTCAATTGAAGAGGTCTGCAATACTCATCTTCCGAGTGGTGGAGCTGAACTAGTAAATAAATTTCTTATGATGATCTTTCCATCTTACTATGGACCTGATGGGTAGTTGTATGTACCAGACATACGTAGGTCCTTCCAATTTTTGTACGAAGCATCGTAGTTTGGTGGACTCCAACTATGCCGAAGTTCCAAACATGGTTCCATACCTTGAAATGAGGTGGGGAAAATGCTGCAATGGGTCAGCCATCCTATTAAAGGGGGTGAAATTAGTATTTCTAAGACTTGGGGGAGCTAGTATATCATCCACCAATGCCAGATATAGCTTTCCCTCAGGCGTGATTTCCAAATTTCAGGTTTCTAATGCCTAGAGGTGAGAAATGAGGGTTTCCATGGGATCATCTAGGCGAGGGTTCATGTCTTGATGGGGATCCATGACCACCAGTGTGTTAGTGGGTTCATCAACCTGATAAGCAGGCCCGACGACTTGTGGAGCGGCTGGTGGGATGACCTGCAGAGCTGCTGGGGGAACCTAAGTTGGGTCTTTGAGAGTATCCCACCACACCAGTGGATTTGGTGACACTTAACATGCCCTATTTCTGTATGTTCCTACCTCAAAGCTGTCTATGTGGGCTGGATGGTCAGTGTCACTAGGAGGCAATTCACTGGCGGGAAGTTGTGTGTGCCCCTTCTACCCCGGCCGAGGACCTTCGTAGTATGGACATTACTCCGTGGCACACTCAGAAATGAGTTAATTGACCATATTATTATTCTCGCTGAGCTATTGATGCAACACGGCTTTCTCGGGATCTCCCTCCATCTTTTTTACTAAGACAGATGAGTTCGAGGGTTTGACGGCTCAGAGGTGCTCCTTACCCTTGTTGGTATTTTGGCTGAGGACTAATTCTTTTGTGAGCATAGGATGACCCACAATATTTCTTTCCTGGTGAGTAACCCTTCCCAATGGGTCCAAAAATTATGGCACCTCCCTGGGGAGTAATTTTTCTCCATGGAGTTTTGTCTCCATCTCTTCCTCTGATAAATCGGCCATGTTAACTACAACTCTACCTAGAGGCATATCCTCAATATCGACTAGAAAGTTGGGATGGTGCCAGATAGAACTGAAATGGAGGGATGTATACTACCCCCAACCATGGATCTAAACATGGGGGGAAGCCTCCTTAATAATCATACGGAACACTTTAATGATCTGAACACATCGTTGTTGGAGGATCCTATGGCGGAATAGTGACTTAGGCCTTCGTGTCATGGGGAGTGTGGAAAAATTAACCATACAACACTGTTGACCAATGTCTTCAAAATGTGCTGGGAATTTGTGGTAATCCACTCACCGATGACGAGGATTGAAGTGTGTCTCCTAGAGGTTCTGCCAAAAGAATCCAACTTCCTCCTTGGTGTGAGATTCCAGTGCACTAAAGGTTGGTACCGCGACTGGCCAAAACATCTCCAGGAAATGGTCTACCGCATGAATTTCTCACAAGCTCCTCAGCCAGGATTCGGGGTCTGGCCCTTGGTTTCCCCACTCATTAACTAATGGATGTTGGGGAAATGGTAGTGGTACTAAAGCAGACCACTAAGATGGTAGGCTGTCCAGCGGAGAATATAGAAAGCGGGCTGACAAATAGCCACATCTCAGGCTATTCACCAAAGTGTACATTGACTTATCCACCACATCTCGATAGGACAGGCTAGAGGAAATATTTTCTTGTGTAGTGACTATGGCTGCTGGTGGTGAACCATGCTATTTCTCAGCCTCCATTGGTCCCCAAAATTACTCTCTAGGATCTCTAGTCGAGGTAGGGAGTTCTCCTAGTGATGATGGTGGCGATTGTGCGACCAGACCCTAGGTAGACGCCAAATCCTCATCCACTTGGATGTATCTGCAGAGAGAGGAGTGGATTCAATGGACCTCACATTCTGGAAGTACGAGGTCGAATGCCTTGTCCTTTCCCTAGCCCTTGACAGAGGGGATCAAGGAAAGGGTTCCATTCCCGAATTATATGCCACCTCAGAATTTGAGAAGTAGACAAGTTTAATCTCAGTCTGAATCTTCTCAAAATTCTTTTTATGGAGCTAAAGACCTACCTTTCTATCCAAGGATTGATATTCGGGATAGGGTATATTTTTGTATCGGAGAGTTCCTTCGGCCAAAATAGTTTTGGGGTGGAGATGACTTCTTCCTAAGTGAGCTGGGGTGTGAGGGGCACCCGGACAGATGTCAAAGGGAACATGAGGAGGACCTCCCCATCCACCGGCTGACGTGAAGAGGGAATCTCTACGAGAAGTGCCGGAGTGGGTTGGACCTCTGTTGAAGTTAGTGGGAGCATGGTTATGACCTCCATGATGGTTTTTGGTATGGGGAGGAACTTTTTCGGTGGTTGTAAGGACATAGGGAAGATCCCCCATGGTGTAGGTTGACCAGATGCAAAACGTCTTCACCCAGGCAACCTGTGACACGAGGAACATCACCATAACCGAGGTCATGAGCCCAGAATAGGATCCCATACTGAGTGTCCCTGCAATGGGAATGAACTTCATTTGGATTTTAATGGGGTATTGGGTGGACCTTCATGTTGAGTTTGAGAGCATGGAGGAACCATTTTTTCAATGGTGGCGGTACGGTGAGGACCTCTATTGTCATTGTTATTGCCATCAGTCGACCGGAAGTGGGTGATACCTTCATCGACAACCAAGAGTGTTGACGTAGTTACCCTTGGGGTGGTTGGGGCCTTGATTCAGGTCATGAATATCTGTGACCCTACTCAACATATATAGGTTAATGATAGTTTGTGTTAGTGGCGGCATGGTCAATGGTAGTTTCTGATGTTGACACCCCTCAGCGGGCATCCTCCTCAGCCAATGCTCGACGTTGGCGTCGTGTCAGCCGAACTGATGCTAGTGGATCAGTCACAAAGACTACCTATTCCTCGACCCGTGGTGCTGGGTGGAAGTGTTGGCATGGCCTTCTAGGGGCCTTCCTTGGGAACCCATTGAATGGGATCCCGGTCAGGCTGGCCCAGGACATCCGTCAACTCATCGACGTAGGGGAGGGATTCATCGAAGTGTTCCAGGTAGTGGTCGCATTAATGGTTTTTCATTAGAGTGGGGAGTAGTTACTCCCTATGCAGGCCATTGGGGCAGTGGTAGTGGAGCGGTGTAGATGCCACTAGGTCCTAACAGGTCATAACGCAAGCCAGGATAATCTCATCCTCCCTATATCAGCGAATGAGGTCATTTTTTCTCCCATCATTGAACGAAATTAGATGGGGATATGGGGCATGGATACCCAACAGATGTGGATGTGGAGGCTTCCATGGTATAAATGGATCCACACAAGATTTTCATGGTGACAGTTCCCCTACCCATGCATCGGTAAGTCGGTGGTGATCAGTTACTTGATACGACAGCTTGGGTCCTGGAAGGAAGGGAGATCAAACCATTAGTGTTGCAAGAATGAAATTGACATCCAATGACCCAATGCAATTCCATCTTCAATTCCTAGAAATAAGGATCCACGCTGACAAATTCATATACTGGGATTTCAATCATTCAACTACCCCAATTTCTGCTGAGTTTCACGCCAGGCCCACTGTTTTCTTGGCGGGACCCGGTGCAAGATACATGGATCCGGTGACACTCTACTCCACTGATGTCTCGAACAGTACTAATCTCCACATTTTTTATTATAATATCACATTGAGTTCACCATTTCTGCTTCCAACTCTTTTTTTGGGGCACATATCCATATATGGGAGAACATGCTGATTGTTTCCCCACATTCCCTCTTTCCAAAGGTGATATGAATATGTCACTTTTTCAGGGACATTTTCTCCTTGATCTAAATAGTGTGATGGAATATTGGTTCCTCCTTCTGTGGATTCCTCCTCAGTACTCATTACCTAGTCTGGGTATCCCTCGTAGATTAAGACTTTGTTTGTGAAACTCTTCCCAGTACCATGTCTTCATGGATTATAGTTAATTACATTACTTCTATCAGGACATTCCAAGTGGTCTGGTCAAGACAACAACCTCGGTCGGGGGAGTAGTCACGTTGGATATTGCGGGTTTGTATAGATGCTGGAACATTGGTGCGTCTGGGTTTCTTCCCCTTATGATAGGGATTCTCGAGGGTGTCGAAGCCTGCTGAATCCCACGTCGAGTGTGGGGAATTATATTCCATAGGCATGTATTTGAGGTTTCCATCATCTTCCTAAGATTAACATAGGGTATTCTGCAGGTTTATCATCTAGTGGAGATGGATAGGATTGATTGAAACACTGACGAGAGTGGATCAGATGTGTTCAACTCCTGAATGAATCACTGATGTTGGGGATAATTCATGCTTAGGTACCTGATTGCTGTTAGGGTAAGTGAAGAGGTTGATGACATGATCTCATCGGGATGTGTTGTTATATGTTAGAATCAGGATGGATATGGATTGTTGAGAGTGGATGGGGAATGGGATGGAATCATCGTGAAAGTGATGGTAGTGTTGGGGCAGATCCTCAAAGATGATTCCTTCGAATCCTTGTGGCATGGAATCAAAGTACATGTAGTTCGTGGGGTGATGGGACATCTTAGGAGGCGGCCTGTATGGATTGGACTTGGAAAAAGTGAAATTCGGGGTTGGGTCACGATCTTATCGAAACAGATAGGCTTGAGGGAAAGAGACCATGATGAGACATGGGTGATGGGATTGAACCTCTAGGAGGCTTCCTACGTACCTATCCTTGGAAAGAGTCAAAGTCCACATAGTTCCAGATGGGGGGGATAAAATTGGGGTGTACGCAGAGGACAGTGACCCATTGACATGTTGGGGATTTCACGTGGTTAGCAGCCTAAGGATGGTCTAATGCCATGGGGGCAGACCAGAGATGCAGATCCCAACAAAGGGGAATGCAACAGCTTGCTGTTGAATGAGGGACACAATGGCTTACCATCAGCTAGGGTTGATAGCAGTTTACTGCTGATTAGGGTTGACAATGGCATACCACTGGCTGGGGAACAACGACTTACCATTGATTGGGGATCACAATGTCTTACCGTCAATTGGGGATAACACAATGGATAACCATCGATTGGGTTTGAAAACAGCTTACCGCAGAATATGGATTCAATAGATTACCGCTAGTTGGGTGTTGAACCTCATGGAGGCTTCGTACGTACCATTTCAAGGGAATAAGGATCAAATCCCATGTAGTTCGAATGGGTACAATTTATCATCATGCGAGACAAAAAGGGGTGTATAGTTAAACGTAAAGCAGGATGAGGATGGACCGGCATGAAGGGGTGAGATCAAGTAGGTGTAGGTATTGAACCTCAATGAGGCTTCCTACATACATTTCCTAGGAGACAAGGATCAAAGTACACATAGTTTAGGATTATTGGTGAACCAACATGAATGGTTCGAGACTAGTAGGTTTTTGCGATAAACCTCACGAGGATTCCTACGTACTTTCCTAGGAGGAAAGTATCAAAGTCCATGTAGTCCGGGATAGGATTGGTGAACTAACATGAAGGGTTAAGGACCAATAGGTTTTGGGCTTGAACCTCAGGGAGGCTTCCTACATACCTTGCCTTGTAAAGGATCAAATTCCACATAGTTTGGGAATGTTGAGTTAACTGACATTAAGGGGGTTGGGACCAATAGGTATAGGAATTGAACTTTAGGGAGGCTTCCTACGTACCTTGCCTTGGCAATGATCAAAGTCCATGTAGTTCTAGAATGTTTGGTGAGCTGATGTGAAGGGGGTCGGGACAAACAGGTGTTGGGATTGAACCATAGGGAGGCTTTCTATGTATATTTCCTTAAAAAAGATCAAAGTCTATGTTGTTTGGGATGTGTTTTGTGAACTAATTTGAAGGGTTTGGGACCAATAGGTGTTGGTCTTGTACCTCATGGAATCTTCCTATGTACCTTACCTAGGCAAGGATCAAATTCCACGTAGTTTTGTATTGTGTTTGGTGAACCGACATGAAGGGGTTGGGAGAAATAGGTGTTTGGATTCAACCTCAAGGATGATTCCTACGTACCGTGCCTTGGAAAGGATCTTAGTTCACAAAATTCGGTATGGTTTTTGGTGAACCAATGTGGAAGTGTTTGGGACCAATAGGTGTAGGGATTGAATCTCCGGGAGGCTTCCAACGTAACTTTGTTTGGCAAGTTTTAAAGTCCACATAGTTCAAGATCATTTTGGTAAACCGAGTTGAAGGGGGGTTGAGAACAATATGTTTTGGTCTTGAACCTTAGGGTGGCTTTGTACGTACCTTTCCTTGCCAGGGATCAAAGTCCACATAGTTAGGGATGTGTGTTGTTAAACCGACGTGAAGGGGGTCGGGACCAATAGTTGCTGGGCTTGAACCCCAGGGAGGCTTCCTACATACCTTTCCATGGAAAGTATCAATGTACACATTGTTCTGGATGTGTTTGGTGAACCAATGTGAAGGGGGTCAGAACCAATAGTTGTTGGGATGGAACCTTGGGAAGGCTTCCTACGTACCTTTTCTTGGAAATTATCAAAGTTCGCATTATTTTGGAATGTTTTTTGAACTGATGTGAAGGGTGTTAAGACCAATAGGTGTTAGTCTTGAACATCAGGCTAGATTCCTACATACCTTACCTTGTCACGGATCTATGTCCATGTAGTTCGGGAATTTTTGGTGAACCGACATGAAGGGGGTTGAGACAAATAGGTGTTGGTATTGAACCCCATGAAGGATTCCTACACACCTTTCCTTAGCCTAGATCAAAGTCCATGTATCTCATTATGTGTTTGGTGAACTGAGGTAAAGGGGATCATGACCAATAGGTGTTGGTATTGAACCTTATGGAGGCTTCATACATACCTTTCCTTGGAAAGGATTAAATCTCGCGTAGTTCAGGATGGTGTTTGGTGAACCAACGTGAAGGGGGTCGGTACCAATTGGTGTTTTGAATGAACCTCAGGGAAGCCTACTACATACCTTGCATTGTCAAGGATCAATGTCCACAATGTTTGGGATGGTGTTTTGTGAACCGATGTGAAGGGGGGTCTGGACCAATAAGTGTTGGGATTGAACCTCAGGGAGGCTTCCTACATACCTTTCCTTGGCAAGGATCAAAGTCCACGTACTTCCGGATGTGTTTGGTGAACCGACGTCAAGGGGTTCTAGACCAATAGATGTGGGGATAGAACCTCAGGGAGGCTTCCTATGTACCTTTTCATGGAAAGGAACAATGTCCACATAGTGTGGGAATGTTTTTTGAACCATAGTGAAGGGGGTCGGGACCAATAGGTGTTGGGATTGAACCTCTTGTAGGCATCCTACTTACCTTGCCTTGGAAGGGATCAAGTTACACATAGTTATAGATTTGTTTGGTGAACTGACGTGAAGGGGGTCGGGACCAATAGGTCTTGGGCTTGATCCTCAAGAAGGCTCCCTACGTACCTTTCCTTGGCAAGGATCAAAGTCCACATTATATAGGATGTGATTGGTGAATTTACGTGAAGGGCTTCGGGACCAATAGGTGTTTGGATTGTACCTCAAGGAGGCTTCCTACATACCTTGATTTGTCAAAGATGAAAGTACATGTAGTTCAAGAGGTGTTTGGGGATTACACTCTAAGGCGGCCTAGAGAGGATGTCATGGTTGGTGCTTACTATAAGACCATAGGAGTCATGTTCAGTGTGAGAAACAAGAGGTAGTAAAGACATGATGATCATGATGTGAAGGGTGCATCCGTGGGAAGTGGATTGGTTATTACACAAGGTTCATAGCCCAAAGAGGAAACATGGGATTATGCATGGTTAAAAGCCTAGGGAGATGAAGATTGGGACTTAATCCAGGATGGAGGCCCTGGTGGTGACAAATCCCAACATGAGAGGGATGGGATAACGAAGGTCCCACTGCCTATCTCTCCTCCAGTCATTGGAACCCAAGAAGAGTGGAGGAGTATTAATGAAACCTCCTACAAGAAAGGCTAGTGGCTTACACCAAGGTGGTTTCCCTTCCCCGCGGATAGGCACCGCTCCAACAAAGAGGATCACATTCCATGTGAGGAAGATCTCAATCCTATGGATACATGAAGGCTTATAGAATTCCCGAGATGGGGCACCCTACGTAAAGTCAATGAGATGAAGTCATAGTTTAATGTCATGTGTTGTGGGAGATGGATATTGGTAGTTTAATGTCCTGCATCTTGGACAAGTCAGGTTCATTCGGCACCCCTAGGACATACATAACTAATACATGCCTGCCCTTGGGGAAGGTAAGGCATCATCAATGACTTGGTGGGGGGGGGTGTCATGGAGTGATCCACTGAGGGGCCCCACTTGCGTGGCTATGCAAAGAAGTAATAGATGATAGCATGCCTATGTGAAGAGGCATAAGGCTAATCAACACAATGTAAAGCACCACCCAAGGGACCTTGAAATCACTTTGTACAAACCTGGAGGGTTTTATGGGAAAAAGGGTTGAAAAGAAAAGGGGATCAGAGGAAGAGGCCTCATGAAGCTATGGTGCTTCATGTAGTGAAGGGGCTTCAAGAAGGGGTGGGATTCGCGCTATGAGATGTCCTAGCCTGGTAATAGGGAATAGGTGTATATGGACGATTCTTCACAATGTGGAAGGGCTTTCACAAAGCAGTGCTTCCCGAAGCAAGGGTGACATGCGAAGGATAGCACAGCAATGAAAAGTTCTTCAAGTTGCACGTGGACCCTTTATTATCATAGGGTGTAAATGTTCATAGAGGGTACTTTGCAAATCCTGAGTTCTCAACGAAGAGCCGAGTCCCCTTGGGGATACCCCTCTTTTGTGGACGCCCATGGGCTCCGTGAAGGGAATCCCTATTTGAGGAGGGGTTGAATTTAAGCCAAGAGAAAGGAACTTCATGATGCTTAAGTTACATGAAGAGCTAATTTTTCATATAGTAGAAATTTCTTTGCGATTCGAGAGTATAGAAGGTGAAAGGTCGGAGGATTCATCCCTTGGGCTCGAGGGGATCCCGATATTTATAGGAATGAGTCGTCGCAAAGCAGGGGATCGCTCTATGTAAATCCACGTGGTAATTTGTCATACCTGTGGAGCATCCTACTTCTTTGATTCATGGAGGCTTCACAAACATCAGCCAGATCATGGAGCCTCCCACCTTGTTGCTTCGTGGAAGCTTCAAAAATGTCAGGAGGATTGTGGAGCCTCCCAGATCTTTTCTTCGCCGCGGATTCCAAAATTTCAAGTGGATCTCGAAGCCTCCTGCCTCTTTACTTCACAGTAGCTTTGAAAATGTTAGGTGGATCATGGAGCCTCCTGTCACTTTGCTTCGTGGAGGCTTCACAAACATCAAGCGGATCACGGAGCCTCCCGCCTCCATGCTTTGCGGCGCCTGTGAAGGAAGGGCTTCTTCGTACTGGTCAAAGTTTTGCGGGCTCCGTGATTGGTCTTCACGGGGTAGCCTCTTTGAATTTGGCTTTCACACCATGTACTTTTCCTCTACAAATATTTTTTGCACCAACAGGGGTCACACGCAGTGTGATACATACCTCTATACAAAACCCTAACACTAATACCAGGGCCCCACACACGGTGTGTTCATGTGTTTCACACCATATATAGAAGAATTTCCATAAACCCATGGATATTATTCATGAATGAACACCTATTCATCTGGTATCAAATTCATCCACAAATCATTCCAGATATTATGGATAATGTCTTTTGAGCCATATTGTTGTCGATCAACTGGTTATGGACATCGAAGCCTCTCGGTACATTCTCTGATATGCCTTCCATAGCTACCCCACTGAACCCAAATGTATGGGAATCATTATACCACTTTGGATCCATCATCACCAATAATGAATATTGATTATTTTATAGATAAGATCCCAACTCTATCATAATAATCCATTGTACTTAGAAATTGGTGGGCATTGATTTTTTATGTAGTATTTCTTAAACAATTAGATAATTTTACATTATATGATGAATAAATAATACCAGAAGATATAAAAGAATCATGAAAAATAGGAATTATCCTTAATTGTGTTTGAGTACACTCAATTCAATTCCATTTGGATAAAACACAAAGATCCAAATTAAACAAAATATTCCTCCAAATAATCCTCGTAGAAAATCTTGTACCAAAAAAGATGAATGATTTGTGAAATAATATATATTTCAATTGATTTGTGATCATTATAGAAATAAATATATGGGGAAATTCAAAAAAATGATTTTGATCAACCTATGGTGAAGAATGATTCCATGTCACTATCACTAGTGAGATGCTCAAGTTCTATTGCACACTGATTGATCATCCATGATGAAGTCATCCCAATCCAATGGAATCTACTCTGATGATATATCTTAGATTTTGTGGGTCATGTTGAAAAACCTAGTATTTTTTATTAATAGTGTATTTAAATACCAATGTCTTCCATGGAAATTAATTAATGAAAATAAATAAATCGTTTTATTTCATTATTTGTCTTCCCATGACAACTCTAATCTCGAATGTCTGATGTTCTCAAAGGTAATGTTGTACCATGGGTAAAACCCACACTCAAAACTCAACAGAGACATCATATTTTCAATTCCACCCTTCTTTATGATTTATTTCACTTTTTTAGAAAACATTGTGCACTCTTGATTTTTAATATATTTAATATATCTTAAAAATTAATTTTGAGCACATCGGGTCACAAAATTTCATGAAATCTCAGTGCCCAGCTCTGTAAATAATACATAAATTAGTACAATGTAGTATATGGGAAAAATAATAGTCATTACATTGTCCCATACATAGGGTTTTATTTCTCAAAATACAAAAACATGAGAATATTCAATGAAATATGGGGCCGGAGAACATATCAGGTTCTCTCCCTCATATGTACACTTCTAATGATTGATGTGCTACCACCGGACAAAAAACAAATAAGGGAATCGATCACCCATAGAAGATCATATACAACTAATACTCAATCACTAATTGGTACTTAGCAATGGTAGCTCCATCCTTATTGTCTAGAAATCCCCATTTGATAACATGTGATAGGTGGTGCACATACATCCACTATTGTGACACATGGAATACGTCTTGTATGCAGTCTAACTGTAGTGGTATAGCTAAGCGGTGTTCCACCTCACAAAACATGCACAATATCTATATAGGTCAAATGAATCTTTGATATATATTTTTCCCCATTCAAATCACTATAATTGATGTCGAGGTGAGACCCACATGAACACATGGTCTCATTCATAGAACTCCAGAGGCCACTTTTATTGGTCCTTATTATACTTTTGATGGAACAATATAGTCCTCATCTACTCGAAGATGAAATACTCCTTCTCTGTAGTAGACCAAACCAACTATGGGACCATTATTGAAGACTCTCTTGGTTCATCCCAACATTTTGTGACCAATAGGGTTGATCGTACAAGGAATCCAATAGTGTTATGTCGATGGTAGAATGGTTTCTATTATTTTACGAAAACTAAAATAATGGTAGGTGATCCTACAAACAACAGCCAAAGTTTAACATGAAATTCCATAACATTTCCTCTAATACCTGAATGGTTTGACAAGGATTTCCATCAGTCTAGGGGTGATATGCAGTGCAAAAATGCCACTGAGTCCCAAATTCCCTAAGTAATCCCTTCCATAACCAATATGTAAAGTGAGCATGCCAATCAAAAATTATTATCGAGGGAACATTGTAGAGTTGGACTGTCTACTAAAACTACAAAAAATAAATTTTTAGTTGTGGTTTACTAGCAGCAGTTCTAGTAACCCCCGTGAAATATATTCAGATAATCATAATAATATCACAGCAGTTTAGTAAAATAAATGTTGTTGTTTTTTAATAAATAGTTTTTGTTTCAATTAAACCAATGTGAAATATTTTAGAAAAACCTAATTTCAACCCCCTCCCTCACCCCCTCTACACAATCCCAACCCCTCTCCCCCATCTCTTAACCTCCTCTTCTCACCTCCTCAACGCGACCCCGACATCACCACCTCGTTAGTGATCCCCATTACTCCACCCCTCCAACCTACTTAATCTGTCCTCAAAACAACCTCAACCTCCATAACCTATAATGACCCATACTTTACATACACTATTAATACTTCATAACTTAAGTACACTTATTACAACATATAACATAACCATGAAAGGACCCTATATGTATAGTGTCTTTAGAAACTAGGAAACATAAACAACTGGTTCATAAATCATCTACATTGTCTCCCATTTATTTCATCATATCTAGAGTCCCTTTTTGGCATATCCTACTTAATAAACTTCTTCCTGACCTGGGGGATGAAAACATACAAAAGGGTGAGCTCTAATGCTCAGTAAGGGTCAACAAAAGAAATATCAATCACATCATATTCATAAGAACATATCATTTTGGAAATCTTAACCTGCAAAAGAGATCATAATTTCATAACATGGGATAAATCATAGTAGTGAAATGTAATCCCAATAATCATAACATAAAACATGAAAATCTGTGGCATACACACATAATCATAGAGAATCATTTCTTAGTAGTCAAGACTCATTGCCTAGACTATCTTAGCGGACAAAGTCCATTTCTGAACCGAGTTCACTCCTCATTTCAGTCCTGTTTCACTGAACCAGATTAACCTTCCGTTCCAACAATGTCTATATCATGAGATATAAATCATTACCCAATTAATTGGAAGGAGATATAGGTCCCACCCATCTCATAATGATACCATTCGTATGTGTGCCACAAAATCATAAATCATACGTCATTGCATAACCCATGTAATAAAAATGGGATTCTTAAACTTCATGACATCATAAAACAATTCATATAAGATAAAGGAATTCATAAAAATAATTCCATCACAACATAATAAAATAAATGTAATAATAGGGATAGAAACAGAACCCTATATTATCTTATATGTAAAATAATTTTGATAAAACACTTGAACTCCATTCTTGAGGAAAATATCCTTTTTACTTCAAAAACATTTTCCTTTCATAACATGTCATACAATTTTAAACTAAAAGAAGTTGATTAAAAATAAACATGAAAACATGTAAAGTAATCTTCTTGGAAATAATGTTTTAAAAATCCATTCATTCCATATATGTTAAAAAACATTCTTCTCGTACTTTTGTCGAAAAAGTCAAAAAGTACTTCGTACGAAAAACGACAAAAGATTCCATTCATATCTTTTACTAAAAACTCACCTAAGGGTAAAATTTGATTTAAATAATTGTAGGTGGATGTAAATAATATAAAATATTTAGTAAACATGGATGTGGATAATAAAATACACCCTAGTAAATACCAAAGAATAAACAATCTCGGATAAAAATGAGATTGTGATATTTTCCCTTACCTTAGGTCCGATTTGCTTCGTAAGTGTCCGAACCTCCTGTATAATGATTTAAATAATGTCATTGACTTATTACTGAATCATAAATATTTTTATGATATCATATATGGTCATATTAATAGCTTTTTGTTAGTAATATCTCATTGTTACTTGTTATTCAGGTGTTTATTACTTTTTGTTCTTATGCGTGTTTTGTCGAATAAATTTTTATTCTTCTTTTTAGGTTATAGATACCTCATTTCCAGAATGGTATTAGTGTAATATATATCATATTAATTCATTGAATTCATTTATACAATCATTATTCAATGAAAATCATGTAGAACGAGTCGCATCACATCGTGGAGACGGTATTCCATACGTACGCATGAGCAATGATATCATTCCCATGATCGTGGGATTGTATTGTAGTGTATGTATACTATTTCAGAATAAATATAACTTTACAATAATCATGTATATTTATTATTTACACCATTATACCCATCCAAGTAAGGTGGTGGTGGAAAATAGATTACACCACGGCGTGGAGACGGTATTCCGAACGTACACACGTGCGGTGATTTCGTTTTCCGTAGGATGGATAGATGATGAAATAGGGTTGTTTCGTACTTATAATAACATATCAGTATATGAGTGATACTGATGTTATTACTTCATAATGAAACAACTAAATAAGAATAAGTGGAAGAAGAAATAAAGTTGAATGAATCGGTAACGGATATTACCTCGTCTTTGAAGCGCCTCTTTGAGACCTCCACTTAGGGCACTAAAGTTGGTCTTCGAAGAAGACCAGGAGCTCTAGGATGTTTCTAGGGAAGTGGATATGAGATATTTGTGGGGTTTCTCCGAGCTTGAAGGTTAAAAGTGGTGTGAGGAAGAGAGGGATGAGGTTCCCTTTTATAAGGGAGGAGAGGGGCACCTTAGGAAAAACAAAAAATATTATTTTATTATAAAGTCATATTCTGTTTTTAATCGCTCCGAATTAATTTATTTCGAAGCTAATGTGGGTATGGGTAGAAATAATCTCATCCAATAGAATTTAGACAAGTTTAGGTTTCTATTTTAACCATATCATTTAGATTTAACTTTAAGTTAGATAATTTAACTTTTACCGTGTCTTCTTGTTTTCTAACACTATAAGGTTAATAAACTTACTATAACAAGTCAAATGAACCCCAAGTTGTTTATTATTAATATATATAACCTTATCTAAGTCATTTGGACGAACCATATATTTTTAGGAATAAAATAAAAATTAATAATATAATTTTTGTTTTAAAAACTATTTTATGTCAATTTTGACACTATTTGGTAATTGATTTTTGTGAAAATCAAAACAGAAAGATTAGTTCTAAAAAAGTTATTTAAATCAATAATAACATGTAATATTAACATATAAAATTATTGGAATTCATAAAAAGTCTCAAATTTCATTTATTTGGGTATTTATAACATCAATTATGTCAATATTTCATTAATAAGATAATTACTGCATCATCATTGTGTAATAAATAAATTAAATTATTTAATTTCCAAAAATTACAAATAAAATACCATTATGTAGGAAATATTTTTGTATTTATAATGTATATTTATAGTCGAATTTATCTTATGTATAACCCTATATTAAAAATGATTTACTTATTAGTCTTTGATTTTAACTATTTTAACCCTTCTTTAAATAAAATAATATTAAATGTCCTAATCTAATCCAAGTGGGCCTAAATGGTCATATTTTATTCCTAAGGTTGTTTTTGGTCGAATTAGACTTATCCAATTGAATTAGGACATGTTTTAGCTTAATAATAATATCATTTGTACCCTTAATTACCCTATTTACTTTTAACTGTGGTAAAACAAAGTAAAAAGTTACTATTCACCAAAAATTATTTTCATCTCATTGAACCACATTTTAGTCCTTGATATTAACTGTGTCTCTCTGATTTTTGAAATTCCACTCACAAAAGCGGTAAAGTTATGTTTTATGTGAATTTGGAAATTCTCCTAGGAGGTGGGTAAAAGACGATAAAAAGTTCAATAAAATGTTTATATATAAAAAATTATTATAAAATGACTCCAATGAATTGCATTGAAATTATATAGGTATTATGTATCAATTTTGACCTATGATAAATTTAAATAAAATAAATAATTATTTAAATAAAAAGTCGGGTTTTAAATAGTAACCCAGTGTTTTCACTATTCATCAAAAATTGAATGTTTTCAGAAAAATACCAAAATTTCACCATAGGCTAATTTCGATATTCCGAATCCAAAAATAAAGTCCATTTTGAAAGATGAAATTTAAAAAACTCCAAAAAGTGGGTATTACTATTCATAACGGCAACTTTTAATAATATTTTAATAGCATATCATTGTTTAGTGAAACTCGGTATTGCGTACGACGCAAGCTATCGAGGAAGGTCATGATTGCGTGTAAAGCAAGCCAAGATAGTGTTGTGTGTAGTGAAAGATTCCTATGATGATTTATATAACATAAAAAAAAATATTTCTCATAAATGTCTCGGGTGTTACATTCTACCCCCCTTGAAATGAATTTCGCCCTCGAAATTTGTCACATTGTAACAAAAAGATGAGGATACCTCTCCCTTATCATATCTTCAAGCTCCCATGTAGCTTCTTCTGATGGGTGGTTCCTTTATAAAACTTTCACCAAGATAGTGGTCTTGTTCTGTAGGACTTTTTCACTACGATCGAGAATCTCTATCGGCTGTTCTTCATAAGAAAGATCTTGCTCCAGCGGTACAACTTCTGAGCTGAGTACATATGAAGGATCAGGTATATACTTTCTCAGGAGAGATACATGGAAAACATCATGAACATGAGAGAGAATCGGTGGAAGTGCCAATCGTTAAGCTACCTTCCCAACATGATCCAGTATTTCGAAAGGACCGATATACCTAGGGCTCAGGTTTCCATTCTTTCCAAATCTCATTACTCTCTTCCAAGGAGATATTCGTAAGAACACTTTATCACCCACTTCAAACTCTAGGTCTTTTCTTTGGTTGTCGGCATAACTTTTTTTTCGACTTTGAGCTATTCTTATGTGTTGTTGAATAGATCTTACATTTTCTACCATCTCATCAACAAGATCAGGTCCTTATATCTTTCTTTCCCCAACTTCATACCAGTAAGTTGGAGTCCTGCATTTCTTTCCATATAGAGCTTCATAAGGAGCCATCTGAATACTGGAGTGGAATCTATTATTATATGAAAATTCCACCAAAGGTAGGTATTGATCCCAACCACCTTTGAAATCCATAGAGCAAGCTCTCAACATATCTTCTAGAGTATGAAGTGTCCTCTCAGACTGACCGTCTGTCTGAGGATGATAAGAAGTGCTGAAACTCAACTCTGTATCTAGATGATGCTGAAGACTTCACCAAAACATTGAGGTAAACCTTGGATCCTGATTATATATATTAGAAAGTGGTACTCCATGAAATCTTACCACATCATTCACATATATCATGGCAAGCTGATCTAGAGAGAAATCCTCTCTAGTAACAATGAAGTGTGCAGACATTGTAATATGATCAACTATGACCCAGATAACTTTATTGCCTTTGGATGTTTTAGGAATTCCATTGACAAAGTCCATAGTGATGTTTTCCCATTTACATTCGAGTATGGGTAATGGTTGTAACATCCCCTTAGACTTCTGTCTCTCAGCTTTAACTTGCTGAAAAATCAAGCATCGAGAGACATATTCAGCAACATCTCTTTTCATGCCATCCCACCAGATGTACTCTTTCAGGTCCCTATACATCTTCGTGCTCCCAGGATGAATAGAGAATGAAGAACTATGATCCTCATCCAGTAGATCCTTCTTTAATTTTGGGTTGGGAGGAACACAAACCCGATTCTTCAACTTTATTATCCCATCACAATCAAGATTGAATTCAGGAACATTTCTCACCTTCTTTTATAACTCAACATCTTCTTTCTATGCCTCTTTAATCTTCACATGTATAGATGGTTGAACCTTCATTTGAGAAAGACACGATTTTTCTCCTTCACTTATAATTCTAAGATCCATCCTTTGTAAATCCATAAATATTGGATCTTTTGTGATCCTCATCATGGATAAACTAGCATGGTCTTGTCTACTTAATGTGGCATATACCTTGTTTGCATTCCCAGGGTGGTAATGAATTGATCAGTCGTAATCCTTAATCAGCTCCAACCATCTTCTTTGGCGCATATTCAACTCCTATTGTGTGAAAATATAATTTAAACTTTTATGATCTATATAAATATCACACCTTTCTCCATAAAGATAATACCTCCAAATATTTAATGCAAAGATTACAGCAGATAACTCCAAATCATGAGTTGGGTAATTTTTCTCATGAATTTTCAACTGTTGTGAGGCATAAGCTATCACAATATCATTTTGCATAAGAACACACCCCAGCCCCTTCTTGGATGCATCACTGTAGATCACAATCCTTTCTCCACTACAAGGTAGTGTGAGCTCAGGTGCACTGGATAACCTTCTTTTCAAATCCTTGAAATTCTCTTCACATTCCTCTGTCCAAACAATCTTAACTCCTTTCTGAGTCAACCTAGTGAGTGGATTAGATAACTTTCAAAAATCATTCACAAAACGTCGGTAATATCCTGCCAAAAAAAGAAAAATTCGGATCTCAGTTACTGTTGTTGGTCTCAACCATCTTTTGACAACCTCTATTTTTTCTGGATCCACAAATATCCCCTCTTTTGAGATTCTGTGGCCCAAAAATGCAACTTTTTGAAGCCAAAATTCACACTTGGTAAATTTGGCATAAAGCTTCTCATTTCTCAGGGTCTTCAATATAATTCTCAAGTGATCTTTATGTTCTTCCTTTATCTTTTAATATACAAGAATATCATCTATAAAGACTACCACAAATTGATTAAGATAGTCTCTAAAGACTCTATTCATCAGATCCATGAAGATAGGAGGGGCATTAGTAAGACCAAATGGAATCACTGTAAATTCATAGTGTCTATACCTTTTACAGAAAGTCGTCTTTGGTATATCCTCTCTTTTGACCCTTAATTGATGATACCCTGAATGAAGATCAATCTTGGAAAAGTATTGAGATCCACGCAGTTGGTCAAATAAGTCATCAATGTGTGGGAGAGGATATTTGTTCTTGAGAGTGATCTTGTTAAGTTCTCAATAATCAATGCAGAGTCTCATTGATCCATCTTTCTTCTTAACAAACAGAACAGGTGCTCCCCAAGGTGGCGCACTAGGGCGTATGAATCCCTTATCAAGATTCTCTTGGAGTTTCTTCTTCAATTCCTACAACTCGATTGGGGCCATTCTATAAGGTGTCTTTGATATAGTAAAATCACCCGGTACGAGTTCTATTGAAAACTCAACATCACGATTTGGTGGAAGACCCGGAAATTCCTCCGGAAAGACATCATCAAACTCCCGTACAATGGGCATTTTCTTAATGGTGAGTTTCTCACCAACCATTTGAGATAAATATCTTTTATTTAGTGGAATCATGACCCATAATATGGAAGAAATTTCCACTGGAATGTTATGTTCATCCTTGCATCGATAGACGATCATAGATTGATTTGTAATATGAAATGTGACTTCCCTTCTTTGGAAATTAATATGAGCTCCATATAAAGATATCCAATCCATTCCAAGAATTACATAAAATTCCACTATTGGAAGGATCACAAGATTTGCAGGAAGCACTTTCCCACAAAATTCAATCGGAGAAGATTTGTAAACTTCTGATGCGACTGTTGTGCCATTAGGGGTTGTCACAGCTAACTCAACATCTAATTGTTGAGGTAATACGGCGATACCCATAGAAAATTATTCAGAAATAAAATAGTGAGTGGATCCAGAATCAAATAAAACATTTGCTACTTTAGAGTGGATGGTAGGTGTACCTTTCACCACTTCGTTATCATACTCCACATCGCTGATAGAAATTGCATGTGACATTCCATTTTATTTAGCCTTATGAGTTTCTTGACGTTGATCATCGTCAACAACCCTCGGATTAGGTCACTGAATGGCATAATGCCCCATTTCCTTGCACTTGTAACATTGAAGTGTAGGAGGTGCACTCTATGTAGCCTTTTCTTTGTTCGCATCACTAGACATATTCTTCCCATCATTGCGGCATTCAAATTCTCGATGACCTTCTTTTCCACATTTGAAACATTTACTTGTCCCTTTAAGACAACTCCCTCCATGTTTCTTTCCACACATTGAGCATAAGGGAAAACTCATCTTCTTTTCAGTGTGCTCTTTAGATTTTCCTTTGAATTCCATTTTTCTCTTCTTATCAAACCCATATGACTGATGGGGTTCTCCAATCTCCATCTCAACCTTGAGAGTACATCGAACAATTTCCTCGTAGTTATAGAAGTCCCTTATGGCTAACGCCCTTCGAAGACTTGGTTTTAAGCCACTAAAGAATCGATCGATCTTACTCTCAGGTTGGATAATAATCCCAGAAGCGTACCTTGCAAGTCTTGTAAATTTTTCTTCGTAGCTACCAACGGATTCCCCATCCTTTTGCTTCAGTTCAAGAAACTCCTTCTCCGTATTTTTTTGAAGAATACGAGGGAAGTACTTATTGAAAAATAAGGTCTTGAACTCATCCCATTCCATGGACTCAATTTCATTCCACTACCTCGTATTTTTGATAAGATTCCACCATTGATCAGCTTCACCTTCCAAACGATAAACTGCTAATATGACTTTATCATGTTTAGAACATTGAAGATCTGAAAATATCTTTTCAATGGTACTGATCCATTGTTCAGCCACTAATGGATCCGAAGACCCACTGAATGAAGGTGGACGCTGCCTCATGAAGGATTCAACATAATGTTGCTCCTTCCTATTCTCGTTTGGAAGTCATGCATGATTCATAGCTTGAGAAAGTTGCGTGATCATGGCTACAAGATTTTTCATTCCATCTCCCATAATGTTTGGTTGCTCAGGGGGACAATCATTGTATTTCCCGTCGCATTCCGCATTAACACAGTTCCTTCGGGTTCCAGCCATTGACTAAAACCAAGATGAATAGTGTGAGCAACACTAATTATAATAGGAAAACCACATAATCAAGAATCAAATTTTACACTTAAGGTCTTATCATTGGTTGTTCATGGCCATTTTTAAAACACTAAGATCGTGTTCAATGCTTAGACATATCCTTAGGGTTCTTACTAAGGCTTTCATATCCTAGTTTCCAAAAGTTGACTATAACCTCCCTCTGATGCCAACTATAACGACCCAAACTTTTCATACATTATTAATACTTAAAAATTGAAGTACACTTATTACAACATATAACAAAACCATGAAATGAACTTATAGGTATAGTGTCTATAGAAACTGGGAAACATAAACAACTGGTTCATAAATCATCTACGTTGTCTCCCATTTATTTCATCATATCTAGAGTCCCTTTTTAGAATATCCTACTTAATAACCTTCTTTCTGACCTGGGGAAAGAAAACATACAAAAGGGTGAGCTCAAATTCTTAGTAAGGGTAATCAAAAGAAATATCAATCACATCATATTCATAAGAACATATCATTTTGGAAATCATAACTCGCAAAAGAGATCATAATTTCATAACATGGGATAAATCATAGTAGTGAAATGTAATCTCAATAATCATAACGTAAAATATAAAACTTTGTGTCATACACACATAATCATATAGAATCATTTCTTAGTAGTCAAGACTCATTTCTAAGACTATCTTAGCGGACAAATTCCATTTCTGAACCGAGTTCACTCCTCATATCAGTCATGTTTCACTGAACCAGATTAACCTTCCGTTCCAACAATGTCTATATCATGAGATATAAATCATTACCCAATTAATTGGAAGGAGATATAGGTCCCACCCATCTCATAATTATACCGTTCTTATGTGTTCCACAAAATCATAAATCATACATCATTTCATAACCCATGTAATAAAAATGGGATTCATAAACATCGTGACATCATAAAACAATTCATATAAGATAAAGGAATTCATAAAAATAATTCCATCACAATATAATCAAATCATTGTAATAATAGAGATAGATATAGAACTCTATATTATCTTATATGGAAAATAATTTTGATAAAACACTTGAACTCCATTCTTGATGAAAATATCATTTCTACTTCAAAAACATTTTCCTTTCTTAACATGTCATACAATTTTAAACTAAAAAAAGTTGATTAAAAATAAACATGAAAACTTGTAAAGTAAGCTTCTTAGAAATAATGTTTTAAAAATCCATTCATGCCGTATACATTAAAAAAACATTCTTCTCGTACTTTTTTCGGAAAATTCAAAAAGTACCTCGTACGAAAAATGACAAAATATTCCTTTCATATCTTTTACTAAAAACTCACCTATGGGTAAAATTGGATTTAAAAAATTGTAGGTGGATGGAAATAATATTACATATTGAGGAAACATGGATGTGGATGATAAAATACACCCTAGTAAATACCAAATTATAAACAATCTCGGATAAAAATGAAATTGTGATATTTTCCCTTACCATAGGTCCGATTTGCTTTGTAGGTGTCCAAAAATCCTGTATAATGATTTAAATAATATCATTGACATATTCCAGAATAATACCTATTTTTATGATATCATATATAGTTATATTCTTAGCTTCTTATTAGTAATATTTCATTGCTACTTGTTATTCGAATGTTTATTACTTTTTGTTCTTATGCGTGTTTTGTCGAATAAAATATTATTATTATTTTTAGGTTATAGATACCTCATTTACAAAATGGTATTAGTGTAATATATATCATATTAATTCACTCAATTCATTTATATAATCATTATGCAATGAAAATCATGTAGAACGAGTCGCATCACATCGTGGAGATGGTATTCCGTACGTACGCACGAGCGATTATATCGTTCCCATGATCGTGGAATTGTATTGGAGTGTATGTATACTGTTTCATAATAAATATCAATTTAAAATAATCATGTATAGTTATTATTTACACCATTATACCCATCCAAGTAATGTGGTGGTGGAAAATAGATTACACCACGACGGGGAGACGGTATTCTGTACGTACGCACGCGCGGTGATTTCGTTTTTCATATGATGGATAGATGGTGAAATAGGGTTGTTTTATACTTATAATAAAATATCATTATATGAGTGATACCGATGTTATTACTTCATAATGAAACAACTAAAGAAGAATAATTGGAAAAAGAAATAAATTTGAAAGAATCGGTAACAGACATTACCTCTTCTTTGAAGCGCCTCTTTGAGACCTCCTCTTAGGACACTAAAATTGGTCTTTGATGAAGACCAGGACCTCTAGGATGTTTCTAGGGGTTTAGAGAAGAGAAAATGTCAGGGTTTGGCCGAGATTGAAGGCTCAAAGTGGTGTGAGGAAGAGAGGGAGGACGTGCCCTTTTATAAGGGAGGAGAGGGGCACCTTAGGAAAAATTAAAAACATTTTTTTATTATAAAGTCATGTTTTGTTTTTTAATTGCTCGAAATTAATTTATTTTGAAGCTAAGGTGGGGATGGGTCTAAATACTCTGAACCAAAAAAAATTATCCAAGTTTAGGTTTCTATTTTAACCTTATAATTTAGATTTAACTTTAAGTCAGATAATTTAACTTTTACCGTGTCTTCTTGTTTTCTTACACTATATGGTTAATAAACATACTATAACAAGCCAAACGAACCCCAAGTTGTTTATTATTAATATATATAACCATATCTAAGTCATTTGGCGGAACCATTTATTTTTAGGAATAAAATAACAATCAATAATATAATATTTGTTTTAAAAACTATTTTATGTCAATTTTGACACTATTTGGTAATTGATTTTTGTGAAAATCAAAACAGAAATATTTTTTCTAAAAAAATTAATTAAATCAACAAAAACATGTCATATTAACATATAAAATTATTTTAATTCATAAAAAGTCTCAAATTACATTTATTTGGATATTTATAAAATCAATAATGTCAATATTTCATTAATATGATATTTACTGCATCATCATTGTGTCGTAAATAAATTAAATTATTTAATTTCTAAAAATTACAAATAAAAACCCATAATTTAGGAAATCTTATTATCTTTATAATGAATATTTATAGTTGAATTTATCTTATGTATAACCCTATATTAAAAATTATTTACTTATTAAACATTGATTTTAACTATTTTAACACTTCTTTAAATAAAATAATATTAAATGTCCTAATCTAACCCAAGTGGGCCTAAAGGGTCATATTTTATTCCTAAGGTTGTTTTTGGTCGAATTACACGTATCCAATAAAATTAGGACATGTGTTAGGGTAATAATAATATCATTTTTACCATTAATTTCCCAATTTACTTTTAACCGTGGTAGAAAAAAGTAAAAAAGTTACTATTCACCAAAAATTATTTTCATCATATTGAACCACATTTTAGTCCTTGATATTAACCATGTCTCTCGAATTTTTGAAATTCCACTCACAGAAGCGGTAAAATTATGTTTTATGTGAATTTGGAAATTCTCCTAGGAGGTGGGTAAAAGACAGTGAAAAGTTCAATAAAATTTTTATATATCTAAAATTATTATAAAATGACTCCAATGAATTTCATTGAACTTGTATAAGTATTATATATGAATTTTGAACTAAGATAAATTTAAATAAAATAAATAATTATTTAAATAAAAAGTCAGTTTTTAAATAGTAACCCAGTGTTTTCACTATTCATAAAAAATTGAAAGTTTTCAGAAAAATACCAAAATTTCACCCTAGGCTAATTTCAATATTCTGAATGCAAAAATGAAGTCCATTTTGAAAGATGAAATTTACAAAATTCCAAAAAATGGGTATTACTATTCATAACGGCTAGTTTTAATAATATTTTAATAGCATATCGTTGTTTAGTGAAACTCAGTATTGCGTACCACGCAAGCTATCAAGGAAGTTTGCGATTGCGTGTAAAGAAATCCAAGCTAGTGTTGTGTGTAGTGAAATATTCCTTTGGTGATTTATATAACATAAAAAAATATTTCTCATAAAAGTATCGGGCATTACACAACCCCCCACTGACCTCCCCCTCCCTAGTGGAGGCACATACCCTCACCCCCCCCCCCCCCCAGACCCCCTCTCCCTAGCAATTCCCCTGCTCGGTGAGGACGCAGACTCCCCTGACCTCCCCCCCACTAGACATATTCCACACCTCAGTGGCTTGGATCCCCTCTCTGGTGGTATGGTAGACCCATTCAAATTATTTTACTATTTTTTAAATCACCATAAATCTTTTATTTAATAGTGTATGTACAGTGAAATACCATATCTTATGTGCTATTTTCCCATTAAGCTAAAGTGTATCATCAAATATGGCATTGCACTATGCACACGCTAAACACATTTTTGGATTTTTTTTATTTTTTTCCATTTATTTTAATTTTTTTTGATGTCATTATTTGAAATAAATAATTATTTTTAAATCCTAATTTATGTTCTGGGAAAATATAGTGTGGATGGGAGAGAGATAAATTCAATGTTGATACTTTATATTGAAGTAGACCTACTTCAATTTGATGTGTTGTGATGAATATGGTCTAAATAGTAGAATTAGGTATAAGTGCATATCACAACCTAAAACATATGTTCTTGTTGGTTATACATCCAATAGTGTGTGATATCCAAATAAAGTATATATTTCCCTCATATTTTTAAAGGGCTTTCTTTGTCTTATTTAGATTATGGGAAATATTTCATACATTGATCAATGTAGTTAATTTTTCAGTGGAATGAACCCTCCTTAGGTACAACCCTAGGGTAGAATACATCATCATCATTTTCTCCCATTAAATTAATATCATATACATATAAAATATCAAAAATTGGTACATAATTATCATATTTACTGTATAGGTTGTTTTCCCCACATCCATCATTAAATATTAATTGTTCATAACATGTATCTAACTTCAAATACAATGCTCATGAGTCTTATTATGACATATATTGATCATTATTTGATTTTTACTATAAATATTTGATTAAATATATATCATTATATTTGAATATATTTGGAAAATAAAATCCAATACCTATGGATAAAAATTTGAATAATTTTCCTCGAAACACACCTTGGTAAGCCAAGGGATGGGAAGGATTTTTAGATTATAGAATTGAAATTGATTAGTGGATGGTTGAATAAAATGTTCGTTTTCTAATTTTAAATTCAAGTTATGCTTGAATGAAAATGATGTATATGAGAATTTTTTATTGAAATAGTATCATACTCGATTTTTATGATGGATTTGGAATAGTGAATCAAATTTTATGGAATGTAAAAATAGTGATAACACAGCCAACAAATTGAATAGTGACCTGACAGAGGACAATTCAGTTTAAAATTTGATAAATGACACGTTTTATTTTCTAGAATACATTTTCAATGATTTTAATAGGTCAATAGAACCTTCAACTATTCCAAAGTAGGTTAATCCCTCTTAGAATTTTAGTGATGAAGAAAATTATTTTTATGGATTAGTTGAAGACAGGCAACAAGAACTGTATGAATGGTCTGACAAGTATTCTATGATGTCTTTTTTAGTGAAGTAGTACAATATCAAGTGTGTTTCTGGAACTAATGACTATGAAATTTCCATTATTTAAGAGTTCCTTCATGATTCATTTAGTAAATCTATAATCCCTTAATAATTTATTGAGATAAATAAAGTCATAAAGAAACATAGAAATGTTTATACAATGATACATGCACACCCTAATGGTTGAATTCTTTACTGGGGAGACGTGTATAATAAAGAAGAACATTCAAGATGTCATACAAGTACATAGAAGTCAACGAACACATATGAGTGTATAAATCAATTCCACCCTTGTATGAAATAGAATAAGAAATTTCATGAAAATGTATGGGATTACTTTCCTATGAAATCATTATTGCAAAGATTATTCATGTCATCTAAGACTGCATACGACATGAAGTGGCATGCTCTGAATAGTAAATATGTCTGGATGAGACATCTAAATGATTCATCATTATGGGAGATTTATTATTTTCCATATCCATATTTCTCATTTTCTACTAGTAATGTATGTTTGGGATTAGTTTATGATGATTTTAACCCTATTTTTAATTTATGTACTAATAATAGAATTTGGCCAGTTGTTTTGAACCATTGTAATCTTCCTCTATGGATTTGTATGAATAATTCTTCATGCATTATTTCAATGATTACTACTAGAAATAAAGTGATTATAAATGACATTGATGTATACCTTCAACCTATAATAACATAATTATGAGAATTATTGGATGATGTCATGAAATACATGATGCTTCAATGAGAAAACTATTCCAAATGTATTCTACTTTAATGTAGAAAAGTATTGACTTTATTGGACTAGGAAAGTTGTTTTGTTTGAACAATCATACTGGTTCGAATTCTCCAGTTTGTAATTTGGATTTTGAACCCCAATGATTACCTTATAACATAAAATGATGTTTTATGTGTCAACATCAATTTCAGGATTCTTCTCATCAATTTAGGTTTAAAAAAACTTATTCAATAGATATATTGAAATGAGGAAGTCATTGAATGTGTTACCTGGTTCATAAATCAATACGAAATCAATGAATGTCACTATGTAATTTAGAAAATATCATCTATTTAATGATGTGTGGAAAAGGGTATGAGGTAAAATATCAGAATAATATGGAACAAAACAATGGAAGAAAACATGTACATTTTTTAATCATACTTTTTGGGAGTTTAATTTGATATGTCATAATCTTGATGTAATGAATATTGAGAAAAACATCTATGACAATGTAATATAAAAAATTCTTAATGGGCATGGTAAATCAAAGGGCCATCATAATGATCATAAGGATTTTGATTCAATAAATATAAAGCATGGTTTTTGGGGAAATGAGAATGTAAAGTATCGTTTGGATATTTTTACCATGAAAATTTACGAGGAAGATGTATTCCCTTGAAATTTAAATAATGTAAAAAATACCATATAGATATTCTAGTAATATATTAAAATCCATTGACTTAAAAAACTGAAAGTTTAATGGATTGACAATTCATCACTCACATACTTTTATAGAGCAGTTGTTTCTATTGGATTTGTCTAATATATTTCTGAAAATGTAATTGCAGTTCTAGTTGAGTTCTGTTCGTTTTTATCTGAGTTTTTGTGGAAACAATCTAAACCAACTGACCTTGATAAACATCAAGAAATAATTGTTTTGACCCCATTCCATTTGTAGATGTTATTTACCCCTTTATTATTTAGATTCATGATTCATTTGAAAATTCATTTGGTTGAAGAGGCTAAACTTGTGGACAGGTGCACTATCAATGGATATATCCAATTGAGGGGTGTGGTATTATTTTTCTATATCCATTGGTGAATTTTATTTTATCATATCACTGTTTAAATTTTTTAATATGTTTCTTATTTTTTTAATGAGGTACTTAGGTCATTTATATTTTTATTTTAGGAATTAAGAAGAACCAGAAGGATATTTTGTTGAAGGATACATAGTTTAAGAGTGCACAAACTTCAATTCGAGGTATTTGGATAGGATTAAGAATAGATACAATTGTGATGGATGTGTTTACAACATCTACACTAATTTTCATTATGAAAATCAGTCATCCATATTTCCTATTACTAGATGACCAATTGGATAGGGGTCATATTTTACACTAACTGAATTGGAGTTGATAAAATACCATAGATATGTTCTATTCAATAGTGTTATTTCATAACCATTTACTAAATAATTGTGACTACAAACAGAGAGGAAACAAAGAGGTGAATCTTGAAATGAGTTTTAATTAAAAAAAGATATAAATAAAAATCTTTTTTAATAATTCGTTCATCATGTAAAAAAATCATTGTAAATATTTTTTGTATTAACTGGTTAAATTTCATGACATCCAGAATGTGAACCCTTCACAATGATCATTGGTTTCCTAAAACAATGCAGTTGGAATTGTTTTAGGGAAGGAGACTCCCAAACATTTATGGGGATAAATTCTATGCTGATTCCTTCATCTGTCTATGGTGGGAGGCTTCATTTATTTTTGCTACACCCAATGGGGTTTAAATTTTTGTTTTTGATCGACAATCACATAGAGAAATTAAAATATATAAATAAAAAGTAAATGAATAATAATCTTATAGGAAGGATAACTATCAATGGACTTTATAGATTGAAAATGATACAGTTTCTATATTCAGCCTATAACTAGCACAATACATGAGGAAATTTCTAGCTTAATAGTTCATCCAACAGAGGAAAATTCTAAATTCCATAGATAAATCACACATTTACAAGAAATACATAAAATATCCATAAATAAAAAAAAATGAATCTTTTATATAGAAAAAATTAATTTTGAGTCATAATGATCACATCTTGTTCTAGATTGACGGGTGATTTATTTGTACATGTAAAAAATTAATTAAAAATTAGAATCCATAAGATTGAAATTTTTTGATCTTTTCCCCCTTTTTTGAATTAGTAAGCACTTCATAATGGTACAAAATCCTTTAAAAACAACTGTTAGTGGGTAACAAATAGGAAAACGACATCATATTCCATTGAAATCATCAGAAAATAACTTTAGACATAATTATGTAATGTAGGAACCAGTGACACATCATTCTAAAATAAAGTTTTCTTGTTATGAATTTAAGTTCATTTTTAGAGGTTTAAAACTCAATAACATGTAATGAATTGTAATAATATATAAAAAACTACCTCATATTGACGTGAAATAATTGTACAACAACCACTGAGTAATTTTTTCTATTTACTCATAGACAACATAACATATTGACATGCACAGTGGTGAAAATGGCTCAGTAACCACATTTTAAAGATATAAAAACATTAAAAAGATGTGTTAGGGGGCCATAATCAAGAAAATAATTTATTATTTCCATGATATTAGGGAGAAAATAACCTTATAAATAATTGTGAAATATAGGAACCAACTCCATGTGTTTTAGTGTTTAAAACACGTAAAATTAAGTGTAATGGTCAAAAGAATATCAAAATACCTTTTGTTGATATGAAATCATTTTAAAATAACCTTTTAGTTATTTTGGGTATGCACAAGCAGCCAACATGTCAATCTAACATGCGGTGTGGTTGGAATGACTCAGTAACTACATCTTAAAGGTGAAGAATTATTTATAAACAAGATTTGAGGGGGTTCAACACTGGGAAAGGGTGTTGGATTTCTAGAATATAATAAGAAAATGGGTTTATATTAAATTTTGAAATTTTATAACCAAAGACACATCATTCTGAATGAAGGATTTCATGTAATGGTCAAACACGTTTATTTAGTGTTTTAAAAAACTAAAACATGTATAGAAAAGAAGAAAACATAAAAAATGACCCCAGATTGATGTGAAATAATTGAAAAACAACCATTGAATAATTTTGAAATGTGTGTATAAAAAACATCATTTTTATGTTTGATGTAGTGAGAATGACTCAATAACCACTTATTAGAGGCATAAAACCGTTAAAAACTTGTGTTGGTGGTCAAAATGAGAAAAAACATTATATTTTCCAAAAAGCATTAAAAAAATGACAATATATTTAATTTATATATATAGGAACTGATGAAACATCATTCTGAATGATGGTTTTCCCATTGTGGTTGTAAACATGTTTATGTGTTTTAAACCACTAAAACATGTGTGGAACATTAAAATGCCATAATAAACTACCTAATATTGATTTTAAATCTTTCTAAAACAACATTTGATTTATTTTTTAATCTTTATTAATAGATAACATGTCATTTTGATGAGTGGTGTGGTCGGAATGACTCGGATACGACTTCTTAATGGTATATATCCCTTTAAGAAAAGTGTTATGGTGTTAACACATGAAAAATGGTATCAGATAACCTAAAATTTGGGGAAAAAACATATATATTTTATTTTGAAATAAGGGAACTGAAGGCACATAATTATGAAAGATGATTTTCCTATTATGGATGTGAACACATTTTTACTATTTGAAAACAATAAATAATGTGTGGAGTGGTCAAAACCATAGAAAACGACCAATGATTAATGTGAAATCAATGGAATCCCACTATGTAGTGTTTTTTAACATGTATTCATAGAAAAAATGTCATTTCTGTGTGCAGTGTGGTTGGATTGACTCAGTAATGACTTCTTAAAGATACAAATTACATTCAAAACAAGTGTCAATGCAGTAAAATCAAGGAAAACAACAATAGTTTTCCCTAAAATGAGGGGGAAAGACTGTAGATTATTTTATGAAATTTAAGAACTGACATAACATTATTGTGAATGATTGTTTTTTTGTTATGTTTTTAAATGCACTTTTAGTGTTTTAAAACACTAAAATGCACATGGAATGGTCAAAACCATACGAAATGAAAACATATTAATTTAACAAAACTATAAAACCACCAATTTGTTTTTTTACATGTAAATATAGAAAACACATCAATATGATAAGCAGTTTGGTCAAAATGGATCAATAAACACATCTTAAAGGTACAAAAACATTAAAAAATCAACTAGTAGGGGGGGTAAAAATCAAGAAAACGACACCATATTTCCATAAAGTCAAGGGAAACCACCACAAATTTTATTAGGAAATTTTAGAACATAAAACATATGTTTGTAATTGATGGTTTTCCAGTTATCGTCATAAACATTTTTTAGTGTTTTAAAACGCTAAAAAGTTCTTGGAATGACCATATTTGTTGAATATGATCTCATATTGACATGAAATTATTTTAAAACCATTGATGAATTATTCTTTGTGGTTATGTGTATAAAACCTACCAGTCTTCCATGGAGTGTTGTTGGAATGACTCAGTTACCACTACTTAAAAAGAAGAAAATCCATTAAAAATATGTCTTGGGGGTCAAAACCAAGAAAACGATGTCATATATCTCTGAAATTATGGGAAAAAGACCATAGATTTAATTTTGAAATATAGGAACTGATGACATGTCATTACTAAGGATGGTTATCCTGTTAGGGTCATAAATACTTTTTTAGTGTTTTAAAACCCTAAAACGTGCATGAATGGTCAAAAGCATATAACTAAACCTCATATTATTGTGAAATCAATTAAACATCACCAAAGAGTTATTTTTTACATTTACGCGTAGACAACATATAAATCCAACATGTGGTGTGGTCAAAATGACGCAGTAATCGCTTCTTAATGGTAAAAAATCTGTTAAAAACAAGTATTTGCGGGTGGGGTTTAAAATAAGAAAAATGATGTTGGATTTCTCTAAAATCTATGGAAATTGACCATATTTTTAATTGTGAAATGTATGAATTTATGGATATTCATTCCAAATGATGGTTTTCATGTTAACCTCATAAAATCATTTTTAGTGTTTTAAAAAAGTAACACATGCGTGGAATGATCAAAACCATTGAAAAAACATGATATTGACAAGAAATCATTTGAAAATAGATTATAAGTTTTTTTTTTTTGAAATACACGACAGGATTTGATATCATTGTCTTAAAAAAAGTATTATGTAAATTTCAATCACACCACATGTTACTTTATAAATAAATTAGAATATTTAATTATCATTATTTAATTACATGTTTTGAATCTAATTTTAAATAGGTTATTTTATGTTCTATTTTTTTTATCATTATATATTATTTTATTAATGTGAACATTTCTATTGTTTTATTAACAAAATGAAAAGTTTTATGTGTATTATAGGGAATATATTTTATGTATTTTCTTTTTCAAATTTCTTTTCTTATATATTTTGTTTCTCATTATAGGTGAAACATTGCAGCAGTTGATAGGAGGATGACTGTTCTAATCCATGAAATTATTCAAAAGGCAGTCATGATGGTTCTTAGTTCATGTGGTATGGTTATATTTTACCAATTATTCAACTGTATTTATAATTTTTTATGTTTAGTTTTATTTTTTGTTTTTTTACAGTTGATGAGATGATGTGGTCGGTTTTAGTTTATGAGATGGAATGGAGGTAGACAGATGTAGTAGATGTTTTGATGTGGATATATACTGGTAATAGTTTTTGGTTGCACAGATGTTATATATATATATTGATGATCGAGGTACAAGTTGAGAGATGCATGGGTTGACTAAGATTGAGGTTGTTATGATAGTGGATATTTGCATTTTTTTTATTGGATATATCACTTAAGTATGATTGGTTTATCATATATTAATGTTTTAGTTTATTTCATTTCATTTATAAATATTTACAATTCTTTATTAAATGTTTTTTTGAAATTAATCGATATTAGTTGTGGTTTTTAAAAACTCACACTAAATTCATTATATAAAATATGATTAGTGGTTGTTAGAATTAACCACTACTAAAACATTCATCCATTGATTTATTAAATAGTTTTTTATTCAATATTTTAATATTTCCATGGTATAAATGTTTTTATAAAATAAAGACCACTAAATAAATTCAAAAACCCATCTATGTGACACAAAATTTAAACATAGAAAAACATATGTGAAATTAATTAAACTACTACTAAATGACTATTGACCATAAAATACTCAATGGTTTTAAGAACCAAAACTATATTAATAAGACGTGGTTTAAAACTCCCCTAGTCTATAAAAAACACTACTACTATCCTTTTTTTGTAGTGTAAACAAGGAAGCATCTCAATCTATCATGTAAAATCTACTGTTAGATAGCAATGAAGTTGGGCAAATTGGTAAAATAGTGATCGATTGCCTAGATAGACTCATGTTCCCTGGATATATGTGCAAACCCCATCACAAAGTGAATGGATATCCCATTCCACTTACAATATGGATCCACAAGGGATTGAGATAAACACATCAAAACATAGTGCTCATCCTTCACTTTTTTATAGGTAAGGCATCAAGAGACAAACTCTAGAACTCATTTCCTCATCCATGTCCTTCAGAACTACCACCAAAAGTCCTGGTACTTCTTTTCCACATCTAGATGTACCTATATGTGTGATGCTTGAATCTTCTTAAACATGACCTCTATCAGTGAAAAAAGTACCATAATCCACCATTTGAAAATAATTATACACTCCCCACATTCATAAAAATACCTTAAGATCATATCTAGTGGATATCTGAGTATGTAGGGTCTCACAGTTAGTATCCCTAATATGTGACTCCATCAATTTATTTAAATGGGTATGGGTAAAAACAATCAACCAGAGGATTGTTTCCCCAACCCCATCCACAACAGACAAATACTATGATGAAAACTACTTAGACACATCTACCAATAGCTATGAAAAAGATCACCTTCTATGAGCATATGGTACAATATTCTCCTTCCAAGGACTATATACAATCTCACAGTCATGATCCTAGATGAACTCTTACTGTCACATATATCATAAATTATGATCCTTATAAGAAAATATATACTTCAGACTCTTGTGTTCAGAATAGATGATAAATTGCTCATCAATTTGGTAGTGTTTCATCATCTTCAGTGTCAAGACTGTCACTGCAAACTCAAGATCATGGTTTTCATATTCTTTTTCATGTTGTCTAATATGTGTGAACCATAGGTAATCAGCACCTATCTCTATATTAGAACACAATCAAGGAAGTTCCTTGATTCATCGTAGAACAATACTTTCTCGATAACCCCCTTTGGAAATCTCATGATTGGATAACTCATCAATATCTACCTAAACACCTTGAAAGCCTATTAGAGCCTATTTTTTCACAAGAATGGATGACCCCTTCAGGTCAATGCTATCAAGGGAATTGATATCCCAGATAAATTAGGTATGATTCTATGAATATATCCTTCCATCATAAATAGGTTCTCCTTCTCTATCATGCTCTCGTGTGGCTCCCATGCTAAGATTACACCGACCATCAATGATTCCACTACTACACCGTATGAAGGGATAAATGATTATATAAATTGGACCTCTTTAATATAGTACTGATTATTTGAGAGCTTTTTATACAGCTAGTGCTATCAGAGTATCTCCAGTACCTATTCATGTGCTTTGTGTTATCCTCCTTAGGCACCGGGTGAACTATGATATCTTGGAGGAAAATTACCACACCATAGATTAATAATGGAAGAAATATTTGGTGTGTGTGTCCCATCAATATTAAAGGGGATTTATTCATGACAAAGGGAATCACCCTATACTAATTGTAACTGTAGTGGAATATATATGTTGTCTTCTGTATATCCGCATCCCATAATTGCATTTGGTGATAGCATGATCTGTGGTCAATATACAAGAACCATATTTCCCTTATAAACTAATAAAATAAGTCACCAACCCTCTATAGTGAATTCCTTTCCATTACAGTCATTTGGGTTCAGTGATAATAATCCACATAGAACCTCCAGATCCCATCTTCCTTCTTGGTGAAAAACATTTGATAAGACTAGTGAGAAACAATGGGTATGAAAAATCCCTTCATCAGCAAGTCCTCTAATAACACCATCAACTCGTGAAGCTCTATTAGATCCATAAGATATACAGTCATAGATATTAAGTCTATACTATGGTGTAGGTCAATTTAGTAGCCTATCTCCTAGTTGGGAGGTTATCTTGTCATGCCCTTAGTCAATATGTCCTCATCCTCCTCCCCCATAATAGGAAACTAAAAGCTCGTATAATCAACTACACCAAAGGTCATGCTTCCTAGTTTATGATTAATCAGCTAAACTCTCCTATGCATGAGTTCATTATGATTTTTGATCATTTCCTTTTCACCTGGAATGGAAAATTTCGACTAATCAATGCAGACACACCACATCCACCCCATAAAACTATCTCTCTAGATTATGTTTTTTATAATCATTCCATAACATTGATTCCATCGCAAGGACAGGTCACTTATATAAATAAATCCAAAAAGAAACTATCACCTTCATGATTTAGATCACACCTTTGAAAAAAGTGTGTCACCATTGAGTCGCCTAAAGGTAGAGTCTCCAAGTGCAATGGTCGACCCGAACAGATCAATAATAATCTCTATGTCTTGAACAATATACGTTGAAATAGAGGAATGAATCCTGAATATGTCTATAAGTAAGATAAAAATAGGTATAAAAAATAATAATAACTTTTATCATCCCTGGATCCTCTAGATCATAATCATTGGCCACATGCAGCAACCAACACCCTTGTACCCTAGCTCCCTAACCCTTTCATGTACAACCTGTGGGTGGTGGTGGTAATGAGTCAAAACATCTACAACCACTTTCTACTATCCCAAATCCTATTTTATATCGATCACTATAAAAACCTTCCTACTTTAAACACTACCTCTATCTACGTGGCCCATTCACTATCCCTATATAATTTGTATAGCAGGTTAGACAATCCCATGTGAGATGTCTCATGCTATCAAAAGAGTAGAACCACCCCTCTCTAGGCTAACAAGATATATCATGAGATACCTTAATTGTAAATCCTCTATCTTGGAAAATCATCGTGAAATATGTGTCACAATAAGGCCCATGAGTCTACAATTTTTTCCCTTCCGTTGATGTATGTACTATTGTGTACCCACTACCAATAACAAATATCTATTTCTACTCATGTAGTAACTATTATAACATGAAATATTTCCCTAGAACTCTAGAATAGGTAGGAATGCACAGAGGTATCCAGATATCTCAGAAGCCTCTATATACTCATCTCCCAAGAGTTTGAGACAAAATGATCTAATCGTGTACCATATGCATTGAGTACCTAGAGAGTTTGGCAAACTATGATGAATACTCATCCAGAGTAGTACTATGCTACTAAAGTTGTAGAATATCCGGGATATGAAAATACCTCTAGGTAGTGGCATATAAATCCTCTGTAAATATTGAATAAGTCTCTAACAATGCAAGGGTCACCTCATCATAGGAGTGATTTACTAATCCCTTCCCTCATCCTGCACATCCATGAAGAAGGATCACTAACGACACCACCATATAATCTACTATTGTCCTATCATGATGGTAGACTCAGATCACTTCCTCAATCTAGTCCTAAAATTTCAATGTTTTCGGATCACATAAGAACCTAAGTGGTTTATTTTTTTTCAAACTCCTGAAGCGTGCTCATCCTAGGAACCACATCCTCTAATACTAGAAGTACCATTTATTGCCTGAAAGGTGGTAGAAGGACTAGGGAAACACCAAATTGTAATAACTCCAAAATAGGTACCCTTATAGAAGCCTCGTAAGTGATGGGATCATCCTCTTCATAGTGATGATAGATTCTAGCTATACAATATCATAATGACCTCTAGAAATATACAATATATACCAATGTAAATGAGTATATCTGGATAACTGAGTTGATAAAGACATGGAAACCAAAACTCATTCTTATACGATTCATGTACAAATGGTTTCCCTTCAACCATTGTATTCAAATGTAGAGCTAACAAGTTGGTTATCAAATCCACGGTTTATGGATTCAAATGCTACAAAACTAAATCTAGAGTCTCAACCTATAATGTCGAACTCAAAACACATAATAGTGTTAACCCAAACCAGTCTCACATACTCTAATCAAATGTTAAAACCAACTACTCCGATAAATGTCTTCCATGATCTTTCCCAAAGTGTATTGAAAAATGACAACCCCATTACCACCCTCAAAGGCCAGAGGATGGAGACTAGTTCTAGGTATGCATATCAATCACATGGGAGGTGTCAACCAAATGTAAACGTACACACACACATCTCTATGTCCATGCAATGATAAAATTTAAAGCGACGAATAACTATGAATGCAGACATAGAAAATCCCACTACTAGAGTACAACATCAATTACTAGAATGAAACATATAAGAATACAATCCCACATCAGTGATACTAGAAATGATTATAACCTGTAAAGTGGGTGAGGACTACTATCAATGAAACCATAGGAACACATCTTGGTATTTCCATCTCAATATTATCACTATATCCTATCCCCTCTAGTAAATTGCCAAAATGTTGGTCATTCCATTAGATACGACACATGTAGTGGAATGTTGTAACACCGTGAGTTTTTATGAATTATTTTTTTCTAATAAATAATTTTTATGGCTTGTGTTTCCCACTACACCATGTTAAACATCATTTATACGCAACAATAAGGTATGTTTATGATACACATAAAACTGAGTTTACCTATAATTACATGCCGCACTATTTTTGTCTTGTGTTTCACATAATACTGATTTTCTTCGATAACTTGCATCTAATGAAAGTCTAACTTCTACCGAACAAAAATATACATTTAATATTATTATTTAATATGAGAGTTATCGCATTTCCATTAGTAAGGTGGGAAGGAATAAAATTAACTCACTTGTAAAAATTTATACTTTTAACATATTTTTTAGTTATACATTGGTTATAAATAAAATAACAATCATTTAAAAAGATAAGTAAATGTTTTTTTAAAAACAATATCTTTTCTAAAAGACAGGTTAATCAGTTTTGGCACATATAATTTTAATATTAATTTTACCACTCATAAAATATTTATATGAAAAATTTACCTTTAAATTTGAAATTGGAATACCAATATATTATTAGGTTGAAGTTTTGGTATTCTTCGGAAAAGATTCATTTTTTGATGAATTTTGAAAAACACTAAGTTTTAATTAAAAATTGAATTTTCATGTTAATAATTTATATGTTTAATTAATATTAGAATTTAGTTTTAAAGTAAGATTAAATAAATTTTATATCAATTAATAAAACTGAGTTCACTTTGTTAATTTTCATATTGAATTAATATATAGAAACATTTCAATCCTTGAAACAATTTCACTTTAAAATCTACTTTCTCATTATGTCAATAGGATTATTAATAAATTAAATTAGGAAAATTTTGGTAGCTGAATTTTTAAAAAGTATTCCATACTTTGAATTAGTATAATTTATAATATCTTATAATTCCATCATAATTTTTTATGTATATGATTATTGAATTTTTTTAACATTAATTACATTGAATGAGGTAAAACAAGTCTATTTAGTGGTTAAAAATATAATATAGGATTTAAAATTCCTAAAATCTTAACAAAAACCCATTGTATGGAAATGTTTCAACCCCTAACCCATTATTTTCATTTTGTTTTGAGTTAGTGAGATACTATTCCATGAATTTGACCTATATAATAAGTTATGTAATGTTAAAGAAGAAAAGGAACATACCTTGCCTTTAATATTTATAAAGCATTGGGAAAGGGAAAACACACATTAGTTCGGATAATAATATTACTTTTAAATATAATGGTTTTTTTCATAATAATAATTTATCATTAATTTTTATAGATGAATTGTTTACATGAGATGATTATGAAATGATAATGCATTAAATATTTAATTAATAATTAACTAAAATAATTGAATAAAAAAAATTAATAGTGATTCAAATTGAATGAATTAATATATTAAATTAATTTTAAGAGAATTATATAATTTTAACCAGTTTTTAACTTAATATATTCGAATTCATTAAATTTATTGACATTTTTAAATTTAAATTAAATTCATAATGTCAAATTTGGCATTAATGTTATTTACAATGAATGATATTTTATTAATCGATTAAAAGATACTAAAAATCATATACTCTCCAAAATGATTTTAAAATATTAATGAATATGAAATATGGCCCTTTTGAGGACTAATTTTCCTTTTATAATGAACACATTGACCCCTAAATAGTAAAAAAAATGTCAGAGTGGTTAGGGTTAAAGTTGTGTTTTTGTGCATTACTTCCACATCAGTTAGAATTAATTTCCAAAACACAAGGGACAATAATATTATAAATTAGTATTAATATTTAAAATTATGTATTATAAATTATATAATATGTCCCACTTTACTATAGAATTAATAAATAAATTACATAGGTCAAAAAATTAGATACCTTAATAAAAACCAAAATTGTAAAAGTAGGGAAGCATAGACGTTAAGGACAAATATTATAAATTTTCACCTATTTTTTGTGTTTTGGTGGTGTTTAAAAACAAAATAAAACCTAACCTCAAATATTAGTCAGTTTTTTTACCACATTAGTTATGGGAGATGACCCAATACTAAATGCTTTGAAGGATTTACAAGAATATCACACCTCCTCAACTATAAAAGAGAACTTACTCTTACCAATTATTCACATCTGCCAATACATTATGATCGACCAAACCATAAAAAATTAACATCCAAAATTCTATCCCATAATCCAAGAAGCTGTATTTTGGTATGAAAGCAATCCTTTTCAGGTTTTAGTTCAAACCTATGTATGATACATGAAGAAGAGGTGAAGTTCTTGTAAAAGTGTTTTTTACTTCTCTGAATCCTAAACTTTATTTTATAACATTAATATATAATAACATCATAAGAATACATACACCTATATCTTTTTATGTTATGTATAATAACATCAAACACACATGCCTCTATAAAATGGATTTTGAAATCATCATTCGTGTGTACGGCATACTAACATCTCATGAACTGATGGTATTCGTTTTCCCATTTACACATTGAAGGATGGTTATAATGATATAAATCCTAAATATATATGATATATATGATAATTATTAGGAATTTAATATTATTTATATATTATATAATGCATAACTTTATGCTTTCCATTCTGTCGGAATACGATAATGTCATTCGTGTGTACGGTAGACTACAGCCTTGAAATGAGTTGGGATTTATTCACGCTATACGTGGAATGCATTAAGGATGGGTTAAATAGGAATATTTTTTATATATGAAATAAAAATTATAGTTTAAAAATATATATATATATATATATATATCATTTACTTTTATCTCTTTCAATATAATAAGAAAATAGAAGTAGAGTCCATTCATATGTATGACCTATCATCTCCATGAACGATGTATTTTATTTTGTATTACTTAATTAAATGGGTTACTATAAGTACATATATAATTAATATATGTGATATTTATTTCTTGTTTATAATTATTTATATGATTAAATCATTATTTAATAAATAGAAATAAAATATTAGAAATCAAAATATTTATAAAAAAAGTAGTTATTACCCAAACTGAAACTTTAACATGGAATTGTTAATAAATAGTTAATAAAATTCATAAAATTACCATATATTATATGATAAATATATATATGGTTCTATTATATATTTATAATTGACTTATATTTTCTATACATGATATTTTAATGAATATGGTGAGATTCAAGACATTAAGTAATTGTTTTTTTGTCTAACTTTTATTTTTTATGAGATGTATGACAAATTACAAAAATATATATGATGTGTTGTGTATATAATTCCCATTAATGAATTTTATAATTATTATCCATAATTTTATTGGTATTTTAATATGAAATTTAGGATCTTTATCTTATGTGTTTTATGGTTTCAAAGTTTCCATAATAGTAAGGGATTTTGACCCAATTTTCCTTCTTTGAGATGTATGTTATGTCACACATCAATCCTCTTTTATGTGGTTTATATAATGAAACATTGAAATTTTATATCATGATTATAATTATTTCTAGTTTATTCTATTTTTCATTTAATTATATTCATGCATGGGGATTACAATTAACTCTTACCAAAGTCGTAAGAGTATTTAGTTTCAATCTCATCGTTTGTCAGGATTGTTTATTATTAATTGTAAAATATTGAAATCAGATGATCTAAATCTCAATGATTATTATGAATTATATTATAATACAGTTATTCATTATATATTCAAGTAATAGTACCATTTTTTGAATCATTGGAACTTAAAATTATAATCCAATTATTTTTAAGAAATTACAACTTTATTTGGAAATTTGTTTTCTTCCAAAACCATATTTTCAAAAAAATGTTTTAAAAAATGTTTATAAATTATATCTGAAGATTATTTTAAAATAAAAGTATTTTAAAAAATAATTTTATTAAAAAAATTGATTTAAATTAAATTCAAGACTTCCTTTATATGATTTTAAAGCTATTTTCAATGAAAAATGTATTCAAAATGTTTTGGGTTTTAAAAATATCTTTTTCAAAGTGGAATGGATATTTTCTTCAAGAAATTTTTTAAATGATTTTAAAATATTCTAAGAAACTTTTTTTATATTATTTTGGAGAAATGTTTTTTAAAATTTTTTCAAAAGGTTTTATTCTTTAAAATTAATTTTTCAAATGGGAATTTATATATTCTTCTGGAAAAGTTTTAATTGAACATTCATAATTATTTTCCATATTAGATGAAATCTTTTGGTGTTACGTATGCCTTAAAAGGGATGTTATTCTAGGATACCATTAATATTATTCATATAAATGTTTTAATTTTTGATATCATGATGTTTATGAAACCTATTTCTATTCCTTAGGTAATACCTTGATGAAATGATTATAAAACATGCTTCTTTTATTGGGTTAATCTATAATGAAATGACAATAAAAACTATATTTTTCCATAGTTTTTGATATGATGAAATGTTTATGATTACCATATCATTTCATGGTTTTTAATATGATAAATTTTAATGATATTTTGGCAGAAATAAATTTGGTTTTCATTATGAGATGGGTGGGTCCTATATCTCCCTCAAATGAACAAGGTACATATTTATATATCTCCTGAAATAGACAGGATGGAACAATGAGTGAACCTAGTATATTAAGATATTGAAACAACATAGGATGGTTGTGTGCCCCACCCATGAGCTGAATATTCATATGAATGAACCTGATTACATGTTTAAAATATTATTTGTAGACCTGATTACATCTCCACAATGTCATGGGTGGACCCGATTGTATCTCCATACATTTATGCGAGGGCTAAATTACATGTCCTTAAATTAAATAGTGAACTTATTTCTATTTAGAAAAGTTCATAATGTTATAAGTTGACATGTATGCCACATATCTACGTCTTATTCCCTTAATATGCTATCATTTTTTAGGTTCTTTGATTTCCATATTATTAATGTATTTTGAACTACCATTCCTTATACCATGATTCATACTTATGATCTTTGATTAGATGAATATAGTTTTCAAATTTAATTATCATTTATTATTTCCTTATGATCATTTTTTGCTTTGGTTTCATTCATTTTTAACCATACTGAAAATTTGAGATCACGCTTTCTTATGTTTCTTTTCCCTAGGTTACTAAGAAAATGTTTTATATGGGCTATTTTTTAAAATATTACTAAAGGAGAATATATTCCTGGGATATATTGAAAAAAATTCATTATAATAGCTTATTATGTTCAATTTTTTCAAAGGAAATAAACTATTACGGTTTTTATGGGTGTTATTCTTTAGTGTAATTAATATTCCTACAAAAAGATGTAATGTCCATGTAAGATGATGCTGGGTCTATATAGTATGTTTCAAAGTAGAGGATTAGTTATTATTTAGAAACTTGGATATGAAAAACTTGTTACATATCATGTATATTTATAAGGATATTTCTTGGGATGTCACTCAGGATAAGTTAAAGGATGATTCAATGTTTAGAAAAATGTCATAGAATTTTGCAAAAGGATTGAAAGAGTGATTTCTATGAAATTAAATCCATTTATAGATACTAATAGTGCATGTGAGTCATGAACAAATATTTATAGAGATAAAACCCCTAAAACACCATATTGATCTAGAATTGATCGAGAACTGGTGCATGATAAGAGACCTTACTCCAAATCTTGTTTTACATTCATGGGGGATATTATTTAGAAAATCCGAAAACATTTACAAACCATCATAATGGTTTGAGATACATGATGGTAATGGATGAACTATGTTAATACAAAGGTGAAATATATTTTAAATAAGGATTCATGATTTAGAAATTATATAATATAATTTTCATGAATATGTGATTTTCCACTATGATAAATGTTTCTCACACTATATATTCCGGTTTCAGTGAATGGAGAAAACCAGAAGGAATTGGATTAAAGTTGAATTTGATGGAAAATTTTCAGATGCATAGTAAAGTGAGATGATGACTAGATTGATGGATATCATGATCATGATTTATCCATTTTCATGTAACACAATTAACAAATTTTAGCTTTACCAACTCCCAGATGCACTAATGAATATAATGAAATGGTTCACTGATATTTTAGGTAGTGGAGACCATATAGGAAAAACGGTCCAATTTATTATTTTTCTAGAATGTGATATGAAAAAATCAATTTTAGGTCTTAGAGGAACATGAAGATGTTGTGATTGATGTAATGGATAGGAATATTGGTCTCAATAAGATATGATCAATCATTTAATGATTGAAATTTGGAAGTATGGAATGTTATAAAAATAAATTCCCCAAGGGGAATGAGCATGAAGATAATTGATAGGGTGGTATGAGTAATGGTTATATTTATGACAATGAAGAGACTCCGAATAATATATAAAATAAAAGAGATATTAAAAAATAATATAATGAATCCTTGTTAATGGATTTAGGATGAGGTGGAATTATATAAGTATTAATGCATTTTATTTAAAGTATTATGTTATTTGAATCATGAAATATATATGGATTGTTTGTACAATTTTTTCATTAAGGATTTTCAAGATTTTTTTAAATTGTCATAGTCGGCTAGAAAAAATTGATTTAATGTAAAGGTAATATTTTTCCTAAAAACATAATTTAACAAAGGAAACACTTAATATATTTTTAATGATGAGAAAATAGTGTTTAGTTTTGAAAAATTTATATTATATGTGAATAATATAAATTTTATATTCATTATTACCTTGTAATATATTAATAGATTTTTTTGAAAAATTAGTTAGTGTTATCATTAATTAAGCGTGAAAATGTTTTTGGATTTAATGAAAATATCCAATAATATGTATAAATAAAGGAAAATCATGCATGTTTTCAATAATGATTCATGGTAATTTAGGTAATTAAATTGTTTCAAAATAATAAATGATGAGTTTATTCAGATGTTTGGTATGTGACTATCAAGTGGTACATTATGATACAAAGGGGATCAATGTTATGTTGATTTTGAGAAATATTGTGATTTTTTTTATTTTGATCTGTAAGAAGTGTTAAAATAGTCATATTTTGGTAAAACAATTTATCATGGACTTTATATAAGGATTTTGATATTAATATTTCTAAATATAATGATTTATCCATAATGGATAACTAAGGAGAAAGATTTTCTTGTGATGATAACTACAGATAAATGAAATGACATATCATTATATTTATGGATATTATGATTCATCAGTGATCCAGAGACCACAAATTCATCATTATTTACAAGAGTAAGAGATGAAGTGAAAATTGATCAAGGAAGAAATGATGGAATAGATTGTGATTATGAAATGTAATGGAAATAACTATATATATATATCCTTGTTAATGCTATGGAACAATAAGAAAAGTATCCTGGAAAAAAATGTTATAATAGTACCGTCATTCCTTATGAATCAAATATACCCTTAAATCATCACAAATTTATGGTTTTGTGTTTCATAAAATTCTATAGATCACAATAATTCTTTTGATCAGTGGTCTCTATCACTCTCTGTAAATATTTACCCTTTTTATTCATGTCAAAATATTCGCTTACCAATTATTTTCTACAATGTGGAAGCCTAGTTATTAGTTACTTGTGTTAAATATTATATTTGTAGCATTCCACCGGTAAAGGAGGGTTTAGTATTCATTTTTATGATGTGGGTTTCTATAAATGTAAATTTCAATTATTAACGCATTGATGAATCATTCAAATTTTGAGGGTGAAATTAATTTCAATGGGGAAGAATGTATCACATAATGTTAAAAATTTAGTGAATACAACCCCAAGTTAAATATGTTCTACACGAAACACCATTTTTAACTTTTGCTACATGAAAGACTAATATTTTCTTATTTTACACACAATATTGAGTTCTTTAGAAATCTTATGTTGCATGCAAGACAACGATTTTCTGAACTATAATATAATATTAATATTAATTTTTAATATTATAGTTATCCCATATCTATTGGAATGGAATAAATCAATAGGAATAAAAAAATTATGAAAATATTAATTTTTTACCTTTTTATAAGTTATCTATTTATTTGTTAGAAAATAAGCATCATTTAACAAGAAAAAGGAATTATTTAAAATGGGTTAATGGTGTTTGGTGAAAATAATTTAAAATTAAAATTTACCATTTTCTAAAAAGTTATATGAAAATATAATCATCAATTTTTAGATATTAATAACAATATTATTTTATGTTTAATTGTTTTTATTTTGTTTCGAGACGTTTCATTTTTTTATTTCTATTGAAAAATAATGAATTGTAATTGAAAATTTCCATTTCATTAAAATTATAATTAAGGATAAATTGTATTTTTAATTGGTTATAAAGTGAAATTAGATAAATTTTATATTAATTAATAAAATTTAGTTCATTTGAATCATTTTAATATTGAATTTATATTTAAAAACATTTTATTCTTTCGAATATTTTAAATTTAAAAACCGACTTTCTCATCAAACCTATAGAATTATTATTAAATTAAATTCTACTATTTTAGTGAGTTGAATTTTATAAAATGGATTTAATATTTTAAATGAGAATAATTTTTATTTTATAATAATGAATACTAAATTTTTTACCAATATGATTGTTGAAAACAATTAAGATTATTTATAGTACTTGTGCTAAAAATGAGTGTACATGGTTGTTAAACATATAATATATGTTTTTAATTAACCTAAGAACATGTAAAAAACCAATGTTCTTGCCGTATTTTCACTCTTAACACATTAGTATCGTTTTTTATGAGTTATTGGTATTTTATTAGATGAAAGTGACCTATATAGGATGTTAAGTAAAGAAAAATTTAAAAGGGAACCTTTCTTTGCTTTAATATTTATAAAGCATCAATATAGGGGAAAAATCACATTGGTTATGTTATAAATATTATTTTGAAAAATAAATTTGTTTTTTTCATCATAAAAATTTATAATTAATATTTATTTTGGAATTACATACTTAAAGTTCATAAGAAGCCTCACTAGAGTAATTATTTAGTAAATAAATGAAGAAAATGATTAATACTAAAAATAATAAATTTATGTAAATAGAATGAATTATTTTCTTCCATATATTTTTCATGGAATAATTCTATTTTAATAGATTTTTAATTTATATTTTTCAATTCAATCAATGTCATGATATTTTTAAATTTAAAATTTATATATAATGTAAAAAATAAAATTAATGTTATTTTACAATAATTGATATCTTAAAAAATGATTTATAATTACTAAGAATCTGTTCCTTGGAAAATTTAATTTAAAATGATAATAAATATAAAATATGGTCCATTTATGGTCCAATTTTCCTTTTCTAATAAACAAATTAACCCATAAATAGTAAAATCATTGTTACTCTGGTTTGGGTTAAAGGAGTGTTTTTCTGTGTTACATACACTTCTTTTAAAAAAATAAATAAAACAAGGGATTTATTATTTTAAATTAGATATTACAATTATAATAATTGGTTACAAATTATATAATAAGGATAAGTTTTATTTAGTATAAATGAATAAATTACCTTTTTTAGAAAATTAGTTACCTTAATAAAACCAAAATGTTTAATGTTGGGAGACATAGGATTTAAGGAACATAAATAAACAAATACACTTATGATTTTGTGATGGATATGTTTACCAACCAAATATACCTCCAAAAATATTATTATTTAAATTTTGAGCCACATGAGGTATGAGAGTCCTCCAAATAATGAATACTTTTGGGAATTTACAAGAATGTCACACCTTTTCAACTATAAAATGGAACACAGTCTCCCCCATTCTTCACACCTCTCATTCCATTTGTGTGGACCAAAAAATGAAAAAATGAATTCAAAAAATCAAAAATCATATCTTAAATTAATTATTTTGGTCATATAAATTCATTGATGTTTTTAGTTCATGCCGATGGAGGTTACCTGAAAAAGAGGTAATGTTCTTCTAAAAGCGTTTTTATTTTATTTCCATCTCCACCTCTTAAATTACCATTATTATATGGTTATATATTATCCTCATTATCTTAGATATAATTAGAGGTTTTAATGTTTTAGGTATGACCTACAACCACACATTCTTCCATCAAATGGGTCACAAAATCATCTTTCCTGTGTACGGCGGACTACCGCCACATAAATCAAGTTCTTAATTTTTTCATTACCACCATTTATGGATGGGAATAAAGATTGAAATAATATTTATATTTTATATATATTATAGTTTTTATGTATTATTTATTTTTTATTTAATATATATCACATGCCTTCATTCTTTTCATTTTGTGGGAATAAAATAATGCCATTCGTGTGTACGATGGACTACCACCACCCGAAGCGATGTGTTTTATTCACACATCACATGGAATGTATTAAGGAGGATTCAAATCGACATACATGATATATATGAAATATAAATTCTAATAGAGTGATGATATATATATATATACATTACTTCTCTATCTTGTAATTTGATAAGTAAATGAAAGAATATTCATGTGTACGTATGACCTACCGTCTCCAGGAAATGTGTATTTCTTTTACAATAACTATATTTTTGGATTAAAATAAATACATATATACTAAATATATATTATATTTATATCATTTTCATCATTATTAACACTATTAAATGATAATCAATAGCAGATAATAAAAAATAAAACAAATCAAAACATTTTCGAAAAACAAAGTTGTTATTATCTAAAACGTTCATTTAACTTGAAACTGCTAATTATTGGGTAATAAAAGGTCATATAGAAATATTATATGAAATTATATATATATATGAATATTTTTATGTCATATATTTATAAAAAATAATATTTATTATACATAAATTTTGAACAAGTATGATGAGATTCAAGACTTGAGGCAGGTGTTTTCTCATCTCACTTTTATTTCTATGAGATGTATGCCATATTCACAACTTATTTTTGTTGTGTGGGGAATATAATTAAAATTATATTTTTTATGATTCTTATATTTAAATTTATAGGGATTTAAATTTTCATTTCCAGGATCTCTCTTTTATTGGATTTATATTTTCAATGTTATGAAATTGGTAAGTGATTTTTTCTCAAATTTCCATCGTTAAAATATTTGTTATGTTATACACCAATATTATATTATGTAATGTATATACATCTCCATTGACATGTTATGTAATTAATGTCCTTATTTTCATGATATTATATAGTTTATTTAATAATATTTCTGTATAAGGATTATGATTCAATGTTACCAAAGTCGAAAAAGTTTTTTTGTCACAATCTCATCATTTTTTGGGAAATTCTTATGATTAAGTCTAAAATAAAGAAATCACATGATCTTAATATCAATAATAATAATTAATTTTTTTATTATATGGATATTAATTACATATTCCTATAATGGTTCCATTTTACCAGCTTTGTTACATAAAATTATTAATAAAATGTTATTTTTATAATTATCCTTTATTCAAAAATATATTTTATTCCAAAACAATGTTTTGTAAAAATATTTTGAAATATTTTTAAATGAAATTTTAATATCATTTTCATGGAAGAGAATTTTAATTTTTTTTATTTTTAAAAAGTATCTTAAATTATTTTCAAAGCTTATGTTAATTTTTTTCACTATTATTTTGAAATAAAACATTTTACAAAATATTTATGTTTTAAAAGTTTTTTTTATGTAGAAAGGATATTTTACCCAGGAAGTGTTCTAAAAGACTTAAAGGACTCATTTTTATGTTTTCATGTGTTTTTTAGACAATTTTTTAAAAAAATTATTTCTTTAAAAACATTTTCAACATGGAAAGGATATTTTCCGAAATAAATTTTTTAAATGATATTTCAAAATTACTTTACAAATTATATAACATCATATGGTGTCATATATGCCTTACTGGGGTATTATCAAAGGATACCATTCATATTCTTCCTCTAAATGGTTTGAGTTTTGATTTCATTATGTTTAAGAATCTCTTTTCTTGGCTATGGTTTATACAATGAATAAATGATTATGAAACAAAATTATTTTCATATTTTAATATATGATGAAATTATTAAGAAAACTATCACTTTTCCATAAGTTATGATATGATTAAATATTTAAGATACACATCTTATTTCATGGGTTATGACATGATGAATGTTTCTAATAATTTGGTACACCTAATTATGTTTTTTAATAATATGGGTGAGACCTATACCCCCCTCTAATGAATTGGGTAAAGATATATATATCACATGAGATAGAAATGGATGTAATGTGGAGTGAACCTAGTACAGTAAGATAGAGCTACAACTGGGGTTGTTGGTGTGGCCCACCTTGGAGGTGTATCCACCTATATATGAACCAAATTACATGTTTATAATGTTTTTCATGAACATAAATACATGTTAACAACTATTGTGAAAAATTCCATTAAGGTAAACTTTCATTGTTTTTAGGATGATTGTATTTGAGGACATAGTAGGTTTTTGATACCAGTAGTGGAGTTTGAGAGATATTGGTGATATAGTATATTGAGAAATTTTATAGAAATGGAATGAATGATTTTGATATGGTATTTAAAGTTTTATATATATTGTGGTATCATTTCCTAGTGTTTTAAAAATATATGGGGTCCAAAATTTGAAGGATGATTTATGCTTTGTGAATGTTTTGTTTCTAGGCTCGAATCGTCTATATATGGTAAAATCATGGTTTCATGAATACTAGAGTGTCAAAAACATATTGAAATTCATTAAGTCAACATGTATCATAATTTTTTGAATGATAATGGATGTGATATGGATAGATGGTATCTCAATGACTACGATAAGATTCTTAAAGGGAATATTTCCATGGAAATTTTTGAAAAAATTAATCTTTATGAAGAATATCGGAAATCATCATAAAATATGGTTGTGAGCTTGAAAGCATCGGGAATGGGAATAAATTCCTCCAAATAGGCCCCTTCAACTATCATAAAAAATATATCCCTTACAAAAATATTATGTATTTGAATTTGAGAAGGAGGATCATGAATAATTTTTCATGCATGGTTACTTTCATAGGATTATCTATTTCATGGAGATAGGATGTTCTTGAAGGGTAGTAAGGCTTCCCAAATGATGTGAGATTTGGGATGTTTATGTTATCATAGCAAGAAGGACAACACTTCATGAAGTTTAAGTGAGATTCATGAAATGGGATGAGTTCAAAAAGGAAAAGGGATATTTGAGAATATATTGAACTTAATAAAGGATATGTGTGCTTCATGAATGTAGTGAGCTTATTAAAATTTGAGGATATTGAATATTGAGAGCTTCATAAAGATATTGAGATTCACAAAGCTGATATAATTTACAAACAAATTTTCTTAAAGTGGTCCTAATCTAGTGGAACATAATTATGCACCAAATGAGGTGTAAAAAAAATTGATTTATGTCAGCAAAATAATAATCATATGATGGTTCTACGATTACACTGAAGTTGACTGAGAAAATTTTGATTAAAAATTGTGATTTTTTGTAACCCAAGAGGTACAATGTGTCTGATTCAAAAAATAAATGGGAATTCAGACCAATCTAGAGTGAACTACACTAAACAAACAAATAGAAATATTAGTAATTTTCTTGAACCGACACATTATTGGATGCATGCACTTGTGACTATCCCTTAGTGGTGAACATTGTAATAATCAATGTGTCATTGTGCTTGATTTATTTCTTTACATTGTATGCATCATCACTAGATAAAGTTTGAGAGGATAATATAAATATAAACACTGAATACAAAACTAAGTGACTCTTATAATAATGATGTCAATATCTAATGTGATATGAATAATATTGGATGAATATCCATACCCTAATTCACTTCGTGCCTCAGGGTATCATATCCCCTTATGTGCCAAACAAAAAATTTTAAGCGTTGACAAGATTAAGTGTTAAAAATGTTATCTGTGGGCCTAGTTTCATGTCCATAAGTTTATGTCAGAGCATGATTTCATGTTATTAAATTAATGAGTGAACATGTTTCTATTTACACAAGTTCAAAATATTATATGCTGATTTATATGACACAAATATATTCCTTATGCCAATTTTATGCTATTATGGATCATGTTTTTTGATTTCATTATGATTCATTTCTTATGAACTTCTTATCATTATTCCACGATTAATGTTTGATATATTTTATTTGAAGGGTATGTTTTTTCAATTTTATTCTCAATATTTTACACCCTTATACTCATGAAATTATTATGTATCTTCCATGTTTACTCTTAGAGAGAAATTGATCTCACTCTATCTTATGATCACATTTCCCAGATTATGAAAAAAAAATTAAGTAGGGTATGATTTTGAGTAGTACTAAAATGGGAGATCTTTATTTGATATACTAATGATATTTTATTAGATTAGAATATTGTGTTCCATGTTTCCAAAGGCACTAAAATATTATGGTCCTTGGGAATGTGTCTATTTTATGAAATTAATATTCATATAAAAATATTCCAAATCCACGTTTGAGAATTCTGGGTCTCTATAATTTACATGTAGGATTGAGTATAAAAATATTCTGTAGGAAACATTGAAATCACTATGCATATAACATCAAGAATAATAGTCAACTCAACACATGTATATGTTGGTAACACATATAACTAGAATATCTAGATATACTCAAGAGAGACACATAGTCATAAGGTGAACCCACTGTCATATATGAAACATATAATTCATGTTCAAGGTCACAATAAGAAGTCATCTAAGAGCACACACTCCATGTGACATATATAACTAATGTTCCCTGTCTAAGAGTTCATTTTTATCAGTTATTTCCAAGAGATGAAAATTATTGATGTGTGGAGAGAGCAATACAAAGATGAGGATAACACTTATGGCCACAGGGTATATCAACAACTTAATCTAGAATAACCTAATAATAAACAGATTTACAGCTCTATTGTGTTAGTCACGATGATACCAAGATCCTAAAATAGAGTAAATATAATTATAAAAGACCTAAAAATAGGCCTTATAGAATGATTCTAACAACTCTACCCAATATTGGCATCCATTTTAATAGATTAACCTCATATATAGAAGATTTAATTCCTTACTAAACCCTTCAGTAATGTATTAAGGGGACAAAGAAAAATGAAAATTTTCCAAGATGAAGTGGACAAGAACTCTAATCCCTATTTGAAGAGGTACAATATATGTACTAGAAGAAAATCTTGTGTCCCTTAAAAACTAGGTTCAAGTAGTTCCCATGTCATTACATTTGTATATGATGTATCTGACCCCATGTACTCCTCACCATGCCCATGTCTGTCAGGTTGTGTTTATATCTAGATAGCCATGTAAGTTTATGTGTTCCTCCCAGGTTACATGAATGGTTATCAAGTCATGTAAGATGAAATGTTATAGGGGTCACATATAATGTGATACTTAACGTCATATGGAACCCCAACGTCATACTCAGGTCCCCACACACGGTATATGTTCATTAATTACATTCCATGTAGTGTGGAAATACCAAAAACCCATAGATCTTCCACATGCATCATCTCTCAGACCTCTAGTCTCACATCCAGTTACAAATCATGCTGATGATTTTGGATATACTCTGGAATAAACTCACTTTCAACTGTCATGAGAATTCGTACATTAAATTTTCTAAGTAGATTCCAGTATGTTCCATCCAAAGCCACACAATTGAACTATAATGAATAGGAATCATCAATCTAGTCTTGATCCATCAACACCATCATCGTAGGTTGATCCCATCATCAAATAAACTCAAATCTATGATAAAAATATCTTTCACCAAGAAATGGGTATGAAATGATTGTTTTCCCTATATTTGATGAACCACAAGCCAAAGGAATTCCCTTAGATGAATGTAGAAAGGTGGGAGAACTCCAAGAAATGTAAAAACATGTAATTAACTTCATTCATGTTCGGTTTCTCTTGATCTACTTCTATTACGATGAAAAATGCATATCTAAATTAATCAAATGATTCCACGCAATAATCCCCATAGATAATATTCTGACAATGGTATGAATGATCCATAAATTAATATATGGGTTGATTGATATGAATTTATCGTACAAATAAATAATGAGGGAAATAATTCAAAATATAATTGCATGCCTCAATTTTGATCTATCGCTATAGAAGAGTGATTCAGTGTCATTGTTGTTGGTGAGATCCATGAGTTCCATAAAACACTGATCGATGCCCAAAGAACTCTTCATTTCTGGCCAATAGAACCTCCTCTAATTATCACTCACAAATATCCAAGGCTATAAAGATAACCTTCAGATTAGTTCTTAATAGTGTATTTAAATAATAATATCAAGACATTGAAATTAATTAAATAAAATTAATAAATCATTTTATTTATTATTTAATAAATTCACAACTATGATCAATGAAAACATCCAATAGCTTCACATTTATGGCACACCTAGGGTAAAACCAACACATAGAACTCAATAGAGGCATTAAATATTCAATCCAAGCCTTATTTTAACAAATATTACACTATTTTAGAAAATATCCACTTACATGATATTTATTATGTTTAAAAAATTAATCCTAGGAACACTAGGTCTTAGAATCTAACATTGCCTCTATGCTCGAATCATTAAATAATTCATACAATATTTCAAAGTAGTAAATGAAAATAAAAATATTCATTTAAATATATATTTATAATGATGTAGATATATAGGTGAGTAACAGTATTCAATTTCATCCATTGGTATATGGTATGTTTTAGAGGACCATTCAAACCTTATAAGATATATTGAGATCCTATTGTATGGATTTAAATGGTGGTGGGGATCAACACATTTATTTTTTAAAGTTTTCATAAGATAATAGCATTCTATAAAGAATAAAAATCTCTATTTATGAATACCTCTATGTTATTAAGAGAAAAAAACCAATGAGATGGGATGCAGTTGGAGAAAGGATGATAGTGGGACCTTAATTAGCTATTGAAATTGTCATGTTGGTCCAAGCTATTCAGCATCACATCTAGGAATTTAATTGTTGAAAATATATGTACTCATACAATTTTTAGAGAGATACACAGTTCGAAGTTATGTTCAATGTATTATTATAAATATCTATTTGTAATATATTTATGGGATTTAAGAATAAGGGAATGTCAAGCCAAAGATATATCAAAACCCCTAAAATCATTGAGTATATCGGGTGGTTTCATATCTCATTTTTCTTCCACTGATTTTCTCCCATCCTCATGATGTGTTCCATTTGTCTCTTTTGATGAAGTATAAATATGATATTTTACATGAACTAAAATAAGAGGCCACACTACTAGAGATTGATCTCTATAATAAGGATCAACTTGTGGATACTCTAAATCAAAGGGAGAAAGTGCTACAAAACAAGGCCACTCACATGGTAGATGTTTTATGGAGAAACCATAAATTGAAGATTCTATATGGGAATATGAGGAAGTGATGTGGAATAATTATCTCCATTTTTTCTAATTAGAGTGAAAAAATTTCAATCCATAAATTATTATAAGGCGAATAATGTAACCCACATATTTTTTTGATATATTTCTATTTATATAAATTTATTTTATTTTATTTTATTTTTTAAACACAAATCCATGTTTAAAAATAAAAAATATTTCCTATTAATTTATAAGTATTTAATGTGACACTTATCACTTATCCATTGGATTAGACGGTATGAATAGGATAAAATAAAAAATGAATATATATATATATATATATCAGAAAAACCAAATTCATTGGTTATCAATATTTTAAAATTAAAATATAAACCTCTGATGATAAATATAATTGTTTTTTTAAAAAAATGTTTTTATTCACACAATGTGTTTTTATCTTATCAAAATATATTACTCACTACTAAATAATTTTTATAATGATTTATATATATATATATTATTAATTAAAATTTATTAACATTCATCTATTATTTTTTATTTTTTATTTAATAATAATATATCATGTTTTATGCTTAAAAATTAATTTTCTATACAAATAGATTTCATTTCTTTTTGAACACTTCTTTTGATATGAATTTATACCACCTATACAAATTTATTATTGTAAAATTTATTACATATTTAGAATATACATATTTAATTTAATCTATTTTGCTCAACCTAATTGATTGTCGTAATGAATTGTAAAATGGATAAAAAAATTACCAGAGTTATAGTTAAAAAAGTGTTTACTAGGGGTTGACCTAAGAGATCTGTTTTAAAATATCAAATAAAAAGTTGTTTTTGATTTATTATTTGATGGTATTTTTACCATATCCTACTTATATTATAATATTTTACATTCCATATACACATGAATTAAGTAAGACATTAATCTATTTTAATATTTTTAAAAATTCCAAATGTGTCCACCCACTCAATTATAAAATGATATCACATCATTAATATTTATCTCACTTCCTATGACATATATACCAGTAAATCCAATACATAATAAAATCCTATCATCATTTCGACTTCCCAAGTTTTTTTTATTAGTATGATATCCCTTCAATTCTTATTGTGTATCCCAAAGGAGGATTCTATATAAAAAGGAATAAATCTTAATAAAGTTCATTATATTTAATTTCCTATTATAGATACTATAAATATTTGGTATAAATTATAAAATAATGACTCCATAATTTTAAATATACCTAATCATTATCATACAGATATGTATACCATTTTTCCACATTATTTTCGTCATATGAGAAATGAAAGTATTATTTTTGCGTATGTGTGGACTACAACCTCTACATAGAGATATGATTACTTTTCTGTCACCATAATTCATGATTAAATATAAAAGGATTTAATTTTTATATATGATATTTAAAAGTTAAAATTATTATATAATGGTGAATTATTATTTAACATTCATTCATTCCATCCATCAAAAATTTAAAATATCATCCATGCATACATAGGAACTACCAACTATAAAAGGTGATGAAATTGATTATTCATAACTTATTTTTATCAATGATTATAAAAGGTTATATAATGAATAAATATTATAAATATTTTATGAATAATATTGTGGATATGATGAAACCACGACCACAGTGCATGTACCAGAAACAAAAACCCAAAAAGTTCATGGAAAATAAACCACTTTTATCTGGAATTATAATTTGAATGAAGAAATTATTAATAATAGGATAATTGGATATTATAACAGATTAATACAAAGTATTTTTCTATTAATTTTGTTATAGAAATATATCTACAATATATCTAAATTTTTTATTCATGATATTTGATCATGTGTGATGATTGAAAAGACTCATTCTAAGAGGTTTATTTTATAATCCCATATCTTTTAGGGATTTTCTATGCTAAATTTTCAATTACTTAAATTAAATAAATTTTATATATTATTCCCTATCAATTTTATTCTATACTGGTTTTTTGGTAGTTTTTTTGTTTGTTACACTTCCCATATTTTTTTCTATAAATGAATGAGAAAGTATTTTTAAAGAAAAGATGACCTATTTTCTCTTTTGATGATGAAATTTTTAATCCATTTACACAGTATTGAAAATAATTTAACGAACATGTGGAACACATATATATAGTTTCCATTATGTTAATGGTGGGGGTTAATTAATATTCCCTCAGATATATTATGTATAGATGATAAAGTTGATAGTATACTGAGAGAAAATACTATTAACAAAATCCTCATAAATTATGAAGTTAACTATATGGAATATAATCCTAAGGGAATGATTGTAATGAATTATCAGGAATTTCAAATATTATAATTTTCTAAAAATGGTATTCATGTCACTTAAACATGTCTATGGAAGTGAATTTTTATAACTATATGTATGCAAAAAACATATGCCATATTATTATGATATTATCTCATAGATCATGAATGATTATTAATGATTCTTGTAAATTTATGAAATATTTATTCAATTTTGGAAAATTTTTATTAAATGATTTATAATTACTTATATTTGACAGATTAGTTATAATTATTTTAGGTGATGGTCATGTAATCATAACTTTAGGCTTATGTTAGGATCACTTATGATCATTGATTGAAATATATTATTCTTAGATTTAGTGAGGATAGAATCTCACACTCTCTTATGTTTCCATTCCCTAAGTTATAAAGTAATGTTTTATGTAGGGTATGTCTATGTAGTGCACTATGTGAGATAGATTTTGATGGTGTTGCTGAAGATATTTCGTGAAATAAGATGAATATGTATATATTTTATAAATGTTCTAAATATTTATAGTTCTAGCATGTATATTATTAATATATATATTGAATAATCATATAAAATTATGTATTATATATTTATGAAATTATTAGGATGATTGATTTATCCTATCTAATGTTATTGATTACTTTGTTTTCACCAATTCATTTGGATAAATTTTTCATATTTAACATATTATATTTACATTTGAGATCATGTCCCCGAAGTTCATTTGGGATCCCATATTTTGAAATGGATTATTTTAAAGACACTCAACATCCTATATTAGTGTGTATGATATATTCAAATCTCTTATGATCTAGAAATTTATAATTAATATGTTTTTTCAGCTTCAAAATATAGGATCTATCTATTCTCTATCATTAAATCCACCAATCATATATTTACTGGGAGTTAACTTTCATTATCAAAGTGGATTCATTTGTTAATAATTGAGATATTTAACTTAACATGAAATTATTTGGAAAAATATTTTTTTCTTTATTCATTTATGTCAAAGTGCATTATCAAACAAATAGTATTCAACTAATTTTCTTTGTGTGTATATGATAAAACATATGTTATGTTTTAATAATGTAATTTATATTCTCTGGTTTTATTCATTTTTAGATTAAATATTATGTGTTATAAAGAAAAATATTGAGATTACCACTAAACCCACTAACTTTTCTCATGAATCATTTTTTATAAACTCACTTCTGGGTCACTGCACATCTCAATATTCTAGAGTATCAATCCCCCTGGGCCACTGGGTTCAGTTGAATTTGGGTCTAGAAGGTTTCACACTCAACTTATATGGGGTTTTAATTAATGTATCTATTGATAGACGTGGAGTGAAATGATACTAGGATAAATTTTTTATTTTTATATTTTCTACCACATTATGTCTAGACACAACAAATATATAGGAATGTAAGGTAGTGGTCCTCAATATCTCTCTATGTTCTACAAGGATCCTTCTCATGACCATCAATGATCCTGTCTCAATAGTTGTCATTAAAATACTTATATTTACAAGACCATAAACATGTATGATTCCCTATTTCATTCATTAGTTTTGATGTTTTTTGATTCAAAATCCCACCATTACTCGTACATAGAGAATTGGAAACACTGGTGTGGACATGATTACATCCCTTGGTAGATCTCTTTTTATTTATATCATTATTTATAATTTTCTGTCCAACCCTTCTATTTGTATGTGGCTATCAAGTGTTGAAAATCAAGTATTATAATTTCCTAAATCTCTTCAATCTTTTTTATCCCTTAGATTTATTATTAAAAAAATTCGATTATAATGATATTCCAATGATGTTTTTACACCCAATATAGTGGCTCTAAAATTGAGATAAGGGGATATAAAATAAATTGTAAATAAAAATGATTACAAAAATATTTTTGGAATTCAAATCTATCTCAGTACTTCAAGTCATGGAATTGGTTTTTTACAACACTATATAATATATTTCAATGTGATCCTAAAGATACTCAAATGAAGAATTAAAAAACTAATGATTTCTCAAAGAAAAATTAAGTCACAAGTTTTGTTGTGAAAACATAGAGAATATTATCGTATTTTGTGTTATTAATTAAAATTTGACAGATAATATATATGATAAAATATCTACATTGTTAAAAAAATTAATAATATAATAAATTTGTAATTTTATATAAAATAAATATGGATAAAAACATTTCCCATGATTTTTTAAATAATTGATATTTAAAAATGTGACTATTTTTCAAAGAGATTTATTCAATAGTCAATGATTAAAAAGAGTTTACAAATTTTTTTAATATATTGATCTTAAATAATATTAAAAAACAAAAACATTCATTCTCCTAATCCAATTTTTTACACTCCTTGAAACCATATAGCATGAATTAGACTCAACCCATTCAATTTTTTTATTACCCCAATTCAAACATTATCACCGTTGTCACTGTCAAAATATACCATTATTTCTTCTTCCATATCTCATTAATTATAGATAAATGTCATCGAATCTCGAGAGACAAAACCCTATTACTCCTCTGCTACAACATCTTTATGCCACAAAAATTCATTTTTCACCGCAAATAGTATAATCATGTTATTATACTATGCCCATTATATTAATGTTTTTTTATTATTATCATAGAATTTTTTTTGGAGTCCCAAGTCAGTTTATATAAATTTCCAAAAAAAATCTATATATGTACTTTCAAAAAACATTTTTAGAAATATATATTTTGATTTTTATTCTATTTATCATATTTATTTGATATTTTAAAAAATTAATGATATATTTTTTTAAAAAAAATTATAGTTATATTTTTGAATATATTGTTATGTTTCAATTTTCAGACCATTAATTAGTGTATTTATCTGTTAATAAATATTTAATAATAATAAATATAGATAGTTAAAATAATAATTATTTTTGATATTATATAGTTCAAATATTTTCTATGTATATTTATTTGAAAATATTTATATGCATACATATGGAAATATATTTATTTTAAAATGATATATAATATATGTTTTTTATTTTTAATGACATACATGTTAAAAAAATTGCATATATACTTTTTATTAACTCTAGAGGCACATAGAAAAAAATCGACAAACATAATAAAAGAATATATATGGAACTCATAATTTATTATGTAATATTTGATAAATTAATTCTAGAAATATTTCTATTTTTTCAATAAATTTTAATTAAAAATTTTAATGAATTTGTAACATGACTTATTAATTATTATATTTTTTTAAAATCTTTAATACTAAATGTTTATAATTGGATAAGAAATGAAGAATAATTGATGAAAATGAGAAATTGGTTGATGATTTGTCGGAATTTTCTAATGAAAATGTTTAAAATTTGGACATATCTTAATATACATACATGAAGTGTTTGAATATGATAAAATTATAGACCAAATAAATTAAAAAAATTAAAATTTTGGATATATTTAATTACAGTTTCACTTATTAGATATAACAAGGCAAATTTAACAAATATTAATGATCTAATGAAGATTTCTATTTTAACAGTGATACATCATTCTATATTGATTAAGTTATTCATTATGTGAGATGTGAAACCATTGAAAAATAGTGATGGTTTAATGACATAATAATGATGATAAAAACTATTTGTGCCCTAATTGTTACAAATTTTTATTTTTATTTGAAATACAAATAATATTTCATCTAAAAATGAAAAATTATTATAGTGGAATGAGTTTCACTAAAATTCAAGATCTTTTTAATGAAATACTTTTATAAGTATATATATTAACTAATATGAATTACAACACTAAAAAGTTGTTGTGTTTGATGGGAGTTTGTTTTAAGTAGACACAATATTGGCCAAATGATAGGTACGTTATTTAAAATATGTTTTTCAAAATTAAATCGATATGGGGAATCATATAATTAATTTAATATAAGATCATTTTCTCATTAATATCCACATCCAGGTACACGGCCACATGATAAGGAAATTTTGTATCTTCTAATAATTATCTATTTAAAGCAATAATTTTTTAATTAAAATTATTCATAGAGTCTATGATGATGTGAAAATATTTTAATCTTATATGGACAACTATATCACCCAATATATTAACTATGATGGCCACGATTAGATAAAAGTGTTAATTTTTATTCAAATAATATATGAAATATTATATTATTACTTCATAATGATAGAATGAAAATGTATCAAATCCAAAAAAAAATATACTTTATGGAAAGTTATATTTTTATTTTTCAACTTGTATCCACCTATTTTTATGAATCAAACATATGTTTTACTATGATTAATGATTTCTAGAATAAAAATGCATATACATTATATTGATCTTTACTTTTAACAATCAAATGATAAATTAAAAATGTGTGGTAGGAAGGTGTTAATGGGTTTTGTAGGATATATAAAGTCTTAATCAATGATGTGGAAATAATAAGAAACCCCAATCCCAGTATCTACTGAATAGGAAAAAACCATATATTTAAAAAAGGAAGAATACATGTGTGTACCATACAAAGATTGTATTTTTACTACTATATCTACTCCTAATTCTTGATGGTAATCACAAAGATAAATCCATAAAAATCCATCCTTCATAATGTATCCTTGAGTTGATGTTAATCACCCATCACAATGTCAAGATTCTCATATATTCTTTTTTATTCTAGTGTCTCACAAGGAAAGGTATTGAGGACGAGTGATATTTCTGGGATATTCATAAGAGACTTTAGATGGAATGATCAATGTCCATATCATGGTAATCACATATTAATATATACATTGGGAATAAATCTAACTGACAATGTATTATATAATACATTACATAATTTCTAAATTAACTCATCGGTTATACATGCATTTATCACATGAATATAAAGAACCTCTAATGCATTTAAACATATGAGACATTATAATTTATAAAATCCATGATATAAGAATAATTCAAAATTAACATATTAATTAAAACTACTATACTATTCATTGGGTTTTCATATAGATCAAACTGTAGTATTCACTACTATAAGATATAGTAAAATTGTACACTCTTATTGGTAATGGAGGTAACATGATATCAGTATTGAAGGTACATGGGTCATAGTGGAATCTAGTTGGACAATTATTTTAAATTTTTTTATCATTGGGATAATGATACTTCTCATCTCTAAAGATATGATCAACGATATGGTCTAAGGATCTCAGGTTAATTAAACAAAGCGTAAAAACATAAATGAAAAACAAAACTTTTTAGATTTGAAGATGTGTTCGACATTGGCTTGTCTGCTGTGAAAATTTCATGAAGGATTTGAATATTAAACCCCTTATATCTTCCACACTTTCTTCTAAAATATGATGGAGCATTGATCATCAAATTCTAAGTGCTAACGTGGAAATCTGGAAACTCCATTGGCGTCATGATGATCACCAAATCGACGTGCCTTCAATGCATGAGGGAGAATTCGATTTGATTACCTAGATCAAGAACTTATATCTCTAAGAAGCAGAGGAGGATATAGAGGATCTGTTGAAAATTTCATGAATATACATTGATCCAAAGAACCTCTCCTCTATTTAAAGTGGATGTAAAAAATACCCGATAGGGTTCCCCGACAGCCTTATATTTAACATCCACTAAGTAAATAATTATGATAAACTAATCTGAATCAATATTACTAATTATTTTATCATATAACTATAATATATATATCATATATTAAATATTAAAAATCAGGCAATTAAATTGACTCGTAATTATAGATTAATATTAAACAAACCTGGAATATTAAAATAATATTCATTCGAATAATATTTTATGAAATTTAATTAAATTGTAAATACATTAAATAAATTAATTCCCTTAAAATTATTATTTCCATGAATAAAATGAATTTATTTATTTATTAGTAACTGATAACTTGGAAAACACCCATACATCATGGTGGGGCCCATCGTTGTCTGATATATCAATTTTGGTGAATAGAGAGGATTCTTGAAAATTCATTTTTATATGACCATCTATGCCCTAATCAAAATAGTAGTGAATAGAATCTATAAACCATGAATAAATTCTATAATACCATCAAGGCCCCTAATGTGACAAGAATAGTCATGGAAATGACAACCAACCTACAGAAACACAATGTGTACTATAATCTATTTTTCTTTAGGTATATCAAATAAAAGGATGTACACTTGTGTCCTCTCCCTTTTCATGGTTTATTATTTATAGATCTAACCAGATGGATTTACCTATACACTACCTTTTCATAGTCTTTATAATGGTACTAAAATCCTGATCAATATGGTTTTAGATATATTACTTCCTCAACCTGAAAGCGACAAATCATTTCTTTACCATTCAACAAATGCCATGCCACTAATATTGCACCCAACTCAAGCTACCTCGCAATGATTTCATATTCATTTTTTTTCTTGCATCAAATTACATGATCAAATGAAAGACACTTGTAATGATCCTAATTCATGAGACCAATACACTTGTATGTAGATTAGAACAACCAATGACACCAAAAACAAGTGGTGCTCCTATTTATGGGTCTTTCCTCATGACCTCACTAGTAGAGATCACTAAGTGTTAAGTAATAATGATTTATCAAGACTATATGAAATTTTTTTAAGATTAATTTCATAGTATCTGGAGGTTCTCATTATATCTTGGATCTCATACAACCTTTTGATATGACATTTAATCTATAGACATTACCATTATATATTGGAAGTAGAAATATATATAGACCATTATGGAAAGAATAAACCATGTATATCAAACTATATACACAATATGGTAATCAAAATTCCTATTCGTGTTGGTTCTAGGGATCCCACATTTACAACACTACCACCAGAACTACGGCCAACTTTCTAGTGAAGATTGTCATCCCTCACATGATAAAGGCCGTGAATCTGATGAGTCACAACTTTATCTTCTAGGTCTTACATGTTTTTACAAATGGATATTATATTATATGTGACCTCATCTCCTTGAGTAAAACTTCTCAAGATATTATATCCTAAATAATATCCATTTATCATAGTCAAAACACAGAATCATGGATATTAATAGTAAAAGATTTTTCATAATAATAAAACATTACATACTAGGTGAAATTGCAAGAACTGGAAAAAATATTTTCATTTAATAATTTATTCTTATATTCCTCAGAATATTCAACATACTTTGTTTTTTAGGAATGTAAAACAATAAATTTTATGATCTTGTCTCACTAATCACATTATCCTAACTATGAAAATAAATCATATTTATCCAATAAATACTATTTTGTGTCCCACAAATACTAGTATCATTTCTTATCCACTAACCAATTACATATACATTATAAATTTTGATGTATAATAAGATAGTTCTGACTACATCACCTTCATTACAATTGGATAATACTGATAGTTTCCAACAATAATGTATTTTTTGGCAATATCATTTCATGTACATATAATGTCATAAAAGATTGATCTATTATAGGAATTCCATTTCATATCTACTTATAGATATTTAATCTATGGGAAACTAGAAGTAATTTTTCTCTTGAATTGTTCCATCATCTATTTTTTCAATTCTATGTCATTATATGTTTGATTGGCTATGTCTAAAAAATTGAAAGACCTACTTTAGTAGAACCTATTTTTTGAACATAGTTTTCTACATTAAGAAAATATGTGGAGAAAATATGTTCATCCTAGTCTTAACTAACTATAATACCAATATATGTTTTCCATATGTTTCCAAACATATTTTTCTTCGAAAAATATTATGCTCCAACTATCCTCTAGATGAATCATGGAAAACATTCATTCCAATTGAATATTATTTGATCGTGTTTCTTACATCAATCTTGAATTGGATTTCAGTAATTTAAAACCTCTATAAGAATTTCATGGCATGAACAATCCTTTCCGGTTTCATTGTATAGAAGCCTTACATGATTGGTGGTCACGATATCCAATACTCAATAAAATTATCATAGATATTAGATATAATAAGTGAAATTCAAATTATTTTGGCATAACAACATTTAATAATCAACCAATCCTTATTGGGGTCATGCTTGTACCACCCACAAATCATCTCACTTGAATACCCACTATAGTATTCAAAATATATTCCATATTTAACTATGATACATAGAATCCATTATTGATCTATAGTTAACCTTTTCAATTTTAGATTCATTTCATATACTGCCTACATGTAAGAATTATTATTTACAATGAATAATTTATCACCGGACACATTGAATATAAAACGATCACTACGGTTTTATCCTTCATATGATGTATGTGCCTATGGACTCATCAAGTTACACAAACACTTTTTTGAGAATGTTCTTATGCTGACTAAATGTGAATATCTATCATTGAATAAACCTTATTTAATCATTCTCCCCTTATCTCTAATAGATATGTGAACCCTTTTATAAAAATATAGCCAATCACTTGATTTCCACTTTTCTAAATTAGGGATTTTTGTAATATCCTAAGAAACAATTTGGATATAAACTTATATGCACAATGTATTTATCTTGATGCATGTGTTTTTATATCCAAACAATATTTTTCATAAAAATACATATACTAATAAAATATTGGATTTATTTCATTATGGTGACCCTATTATTTCTAATATTACTATTACATCGTATTCTTCATAAAAAACATGAAAAAATTATAGAACTAGTATCCAAAGGTTTAATGTCATTTGAAAATTAGGACCACATATAAAATTTAAAAAATAAAACATATACTTTTATTTAATTACTTCTTATCAACATTATTATTGGCCCTTCAATTCTCCCTAGTACATGTAGTCAACTGAGGATATGCACCAAAAAGGGGTGAGCTAAAAGACTAGTAAGTGGATAGATAAGAACATGAAACAATAAAAAATGGGGTGAACATAATCAATATCATCATAAAATAGGCAAATTATCATAACCATGATAGGAAATAATAGATAAGGTCATGAAATGTGGAAATGCATAAAAATGAAACATCATGTTTTTGTGGCTAACTACCACACATAGTTGTGAACAAATCTATAATAATTTTCATGCATACTTTATATTACTCACGAGGTTCTTCACATTACCCAATTAATTGGAGTTATATATAATTATGGATGCACCCATCAGATCATAACATTTACATTGTGCTATATAATTTCAGGTGCACTTGTCATAGCTTAACATTTACTATATCATGCATTCCACATAGAACATATATCAATCATGAACATAAATTAACCCTTGTAAAAGAATGTGTTTAATTTCATAAGAATACCTTTATAAATTTTTTCACAAATTAAAGATGAAAAAATATACTTAATATATGAATCATCAACCTTGGGTGAAGGAAACAATCTTGAGAAGTAAAATGTGTATACTTTTTTTAAAGAAGAGTTCTTTTGGAAAACAATATTTTTGTAACAGATTCAAGTAGAAAATATTTATATTCCAAAAAAATTAATATAATTATGAGGAAATTGTTTTTATGGAATAATCATAGTGATTATGTGGTGAAAGAGATAAGACAAAAATAATGAGAGTTGGGTTCGAGAAATCTCATTACCTTTTGTCAGAAAGCTTCTTCACATTAATATCCTATATAATCACATTAGAATTATTAATTAGAAATTTACAACCATTTATACATGAATATGATTCATTATGGTTTTATTATGTTCTTTGATGGGTCTTTGGATAAGTTATATAGTTTAATTTCATCATTCCAGAATATTCATTTCCCTAGTTTTCTTCATCGTTTCACTAGTATTAATGAATGGAAGATGGTTTATAATGAGGATAAACATACATAATTATTTTCATTTGATATTAATGATCCTACTCAATAATAAATGAACATAAAATGAATTTTTTAATATATGGTGATGATGATTCATCAGATAAAAGTTAATGATGATTTTTTTAAAGTTAATTTTGGTGGTTTTTCGAACACAACGAACTCATCTTGTTTTATAACTTAGTATTATGAGTATAATTTATTTCAAGAACATAAAAAGGGTTATAACATTAATATTTAAAATATGTTTTAAAACATTTAATTTTCTTATTAACTTCCATGAGTTGTTGAATAAAATTAATGTATATCTCCCACATTATCGTTAAATTGACACATCACGGGTGATGATTCAATTTTTAAGGTAAAAGAGATAGAGGGAGGAGTTTTATGTTGGATATTACATTAACAAGATATAATTTCATTATATTTCAGGTAATGGATTTATCACTCTATTTGGATTAAGGTAGTTTAGGTTAGAATAAAAAAGAAATATAAATTAAAAGGAAATTAAAAGAAAAAGAGAGTGGATTTACCTCTTGAAATCTCATCTTGAGATGCTCATCATGGCACCACAGCTTGGTATTTTGATGAGACCAAGATATTTAAGGGTTATTTTTGAAAACTTAAAAGAAAAGAAATTGTAAGGGAAATTCAGAAAGTGTGAGTTTTGGTTGCAACCAATTTCCTTCCTTGGTCACATTGTTTCTAAAGATGGGATAACTATTTATCCAACAAAAACAAAGGTTGTTAAAGAATGGCCAAGACCCAGAAATGTAACTGATATTCGTAGATTACTTGGTTTATCAGGCTATTAACGAAGGTTTGTTAGATATTTTTCATGGTTATCTAGTCCAATGACTAAGCTCACTCGGTAGTGTGTTAATTTTATCAGGACAATAGAATGTGATTATTGTTTTTTGGAACTGAAAAGAAGATTGGTGAATGATCCGGTTTTGGCACTACCTTCCATGAATGGGGAGTTTTTTGTCTACAGTAATGCTTCATTGAAAAGACTTGGTTTTTTCCTAATGTAGAATGATCAGGTAATTGATTATGCTTCATATCAGTTGAAAACATATAAGGTAAATTACCCTACACATGATTTGGAATTAGCTGCTGTTGTTTTTGCTTTAAAAATTTTGATGCATCATTTGTATGGAGTAAAGTGTGAAATATATACCGATCAAAAAAGTTTAAAGTATATATTCACTCAGAAATAATTGAACATGAGACATAGAAGATGGATGGAATTAATCAAGGATTATGATTCTACAATTCATTACCATCCAGGAAAAAAAATAAAGTGACAGATGCTTTGGGTCGAAAAAGTAATGCTTCATTAACAATGTTGTGTTTGGAACGTGATCCTTTGGTTAAGGATTTGATTAAATTTGGCATAGAAGTTGTTGGTGAAGGATGTCCTTCTGTTTTGTTTCAGGTATCAGTGGAATCTTCTCTATCAAACAGAATTAAGCAAGCACAGAAGCAAGTCAGCGAGTTGTAGAAAAAGGTAGAGCTAGTTGAGAAGGGTAAGTTGCCTGAATTCAACATTTATAATGATTGTGTTTTGATATTTAGGAAGATATTGTGTGTGACTTGTGATTCACAGTTGAAGAGATAGTTGTTATGTGAAGCTCGTAGTTCTCCTATTTCAGTTCATCCTGGCAGTACTAAGATGTACAGAAATCTACGGGAGTATTACTGGTGAGATGGAATGAAAAGAGATATTGCTAATTTTACTGTGAAGTGTTTGAATTGTCAGCAGGTTAAAGTAGAGAGGTGGTTACCAAAAGGGATGTTTCATCCTTTACCAGTGCCATAGTGGAAATAGGAAAATATATCCATGGAATTTGTTGTGGGATTACTAAAGACACCTCGAGGTAATAATGCAATCTGGGTAATTGTTGATCGCTTGACTAAATCTGCTCATTTCCTTGTTATACAAGATACTTTTTCCCTAGATCAACTTTCTCGTTTGTATCTTAAATAGATATTCATGTTACATGGTGTTCCTCTCTCCATTGTATCTGACTGTGATCCCAAGTTTACTTCTATCTTTTGGAAAGGCCTTCAGAAGTCGTTGGGTACTGAATTAAATTTTAGTACAGATTTTCATCCACAATCAGATGGGAAGTCAGAAAGAACGACTCAGAATTTGGAGGATATGCTATGTTCTTGTTCGATGGATTATCAGGGAAGTTTGGACCAACATCATTCTTTGGTTGAGTTTTCTTATAATTACAGTTTTCATTCCAGTATACACATGGCACCATTTGGGGAATTATATGGGAAGAGGTGTCGAACTCCAGATTTCTGGGATGAAGTGGGTGAAAGTATGTTTATGGGACCATAATTGGTAGAAGAGTTGGCAGAAAAAGTTCAGCTGATACAGAAACACATGAGAATAGCTCAGAGTAGGCAGAAGAGTTATGCGGACAATAGGAGGAAGGATCTCTCTTTTGAGGTAGGTGATCATATCTTCCTCAAAGTCTCACCATGGAAAAGTGTGATTTGATTTGGTAAGAAAGGAAAGATGAGTCCAAGGTTCATTAGAACATATGAAATTCTGGAGAGAGTTTTCTCAGTTTCATATCGAGTGGATTTACCTCCGAGCTTATCTCAAGTATACAATGTTTTTCATGTTTCAATGTTAAGGAAGTACATGCCAGATCCATCTCATGTTTTGAGTCCAAAGGTAGTTCAGCTGGAAGAGAATCTATCTTATGAGGAACAACCGGTCCAGATTCATGACCACAGGGAGAAAGTGTTGCGGAATAAGGTGATTCATCATGTAAAGTTTTTGTGGAAAAACCACATGAGTGAAGGGGAAACATGAGAATCTGAAAATGCAATGAGGGCTAAATACCCCCATTTATTCGATAAGTAAATAAATTTCAGGGATGCAATTTTCTAAAGGGGGGAAGGATGTAACATCTCAAGTGAGTAATGAATAATAGATATTCTTATCTATGTCTACTTATGAATTAGATAGTGTTTTAGAGGCTTAAAATGACAATAAATCCAATCTTAAGCAAGGAATACACTAATATTTTTAAAAGATTGTTTTACTGCCTTTTGATGGAAAACCATTTTTAAAAAAACTTTTTAGAATTTTATAAGCTCTATTTTTCAAAATAGACTTATTATTTATGATTGGGTCATTGAAATTTACTTTAGATAAATTATTGGTATTTTTCTGACAATGTTCATTTTTTAATGAATAGTTAAAAAATACTGCTTTTTACATCAAAACTGCTTTTTCATATAATTTAATTATATGGTTAGATTCTCTTTTTAATTGGTTTTAAAGTGTAAATATAATATATTTTTATAATTTAATCCAATGGTGGTCATTGGGATTAATTTCACTTTGGAATTGGTCATAAACAAGTGCCAAACTTTTCCTAGATATTGTTTCTAAAAAACACGCTATTTGTTTTGACAACGGGAATTATTTTTAAATTAATTATTGAAATTTCTGTGTTTGGAATTTGATAAAATGGATTAAATATTTGGAATCATAAGGTCCAAATTATGTAATCAAGACTCTTTTGTTTTTGGATATTATGAATAGTAACGACGGTAATTATCTTTAATTATCTTGAATAATTAGTAATCGGGTAGTTAAGGATAATAAAATAATATCATAATAATAACAAATGACCCCAACATGTGTCCTAATGCTACTGGTTGTCTCATGGACGACCATGGGATGCCTTGTGCCAAACTTGGGGACCCCATGGAATAACTTTTGTGTGATAATGACTTTTTATCTTTTTATTTTTAAAGAATGTTAAATATAACAAAGAATGTATCACCTGTGTAAAACATTATTAATTTTGTGTACATAAATTATTTATTGGACTATAAATATTCATTTTAAATCTAAAAATATTTCCTACATCATATTATTATTATTTTATAATTTTTAGACATTAAATAAATTAAATTATTTATGACATCATGATGATGCAACGATTAACTCATTAATGAACGATTTAAATAAAATGAAAAGATAATGTAAAATATAAGAAATACACTTGTAAAAGACCTATTGGATGAGTATATTTAGAACCCTTATCACCTTATCCTCGAAATACAAATATGTGGGACCTTTAAAATCCGAAACTCATTTGAAAATAAAGTAACATTTTATACCTTTCCAAGAGTGCCCATCCTCTCCTCTTTAAAGGGCCACCACCTCTACCTCCTTACCCACACTTCTCAAGCCATTGGCTCGGCCAATCCCTACTCATTTTATCTCTCCACATCCCTCTCTTCATCCTAGAAGCCTTACCTTAGTCAGAAACCTCTTCAAGAAACCCTTTTGGTTCAAACCAAAGGTAGTTACCCGATTTTAAGGTATGTCTTCACTTGTGCTCTTTTGTTTTATTTTGCTTCTCCAACCCCCTAAACCCTTTTTATTCGTTTCTTTTGTAAAAACAACAGTATCTTCCATATACAAGGATGTTGTTATAAGAAGGATTCTAGCTACACTTACGCACACCTACATCTAATGGTTAATGAGCATATTGTTTCCAAGGATGGTGAATTTCTGCCTCACGAAACGAAGATTGTTCAATATTCTTCTAACACCTTCAAATGTGGCCATTAAGATGTCACTATATTTATATATGATATATAATATGTTTATTTTTTCCTTAATCTTCTGTATTTTTCATTTATGTCATACCTTTATGTTTTCCATTATGGGTAAACGCGATATCTTCATTTTAGGAAGTGCGGACTACCGCCCCCTCAAAGTGATTTGATTCGTTAATGCCATATATGAGACCTATAAAGGATAGAGTTAATGATATTATATATGATATTATACTGTAATTATAATATATCATTTTTCTATTATGATTTCATTACATTAAATATGAAATAGAAATGAAAGTAGCGTTCATGCGTACGTACGACTTACCGTCTCCATGAACGGTGCATTTCATTTCTTTCCTCTAAATGTTATGTAATATTAAAAATGCATGAATATACTGGATATATTTTATATATATGATATATACATCATGAATATAATTCTGGATATAATGGATATTTTACCACATGAACAACATGTAATTATAAAGAGTTTATTTTTGGCTCAAGTACCAATAATCAACAAAACGACCATTATTAACTTAAATAATTACAGTGTTCCTGACATGGTAATAAGTGATATAAAAGGAATAATGAACATGAAAAATGTTCTCAAGAAAGTATAAATTAACTCATGTTTATTATTCAGGAGGTTAAAGAATGATCGAGTCAAGTGGGACCCGAGGTAAGGGACATCGTCTCAATCTCTTTTCATTGAGGCATAATTTGTTTTATACAAAACATTATTTTATATGCTGTATAAACCCCTTTGACTTTTACATTTATTAAAAGGTAATCTTTTTTATATGAAGCATTTACTAAATGACAAAATGGAATGCTTTTTTTGTCGTACGTATGTGGCGACAACAACTTCTCCGTTGTCGTGGCCATTATTTGAGTTTTGGCTTCCTCTACAAGCCATAATGTTTTTTTTAAAAAAATGAAACAATAAATACCATGTTTTAATTTTCTTTTATTTGGGTATTGAAAAGGGTTTTCATAATTTTTTTATTATATCAATGTGTTGTATTGATATCTTTTGATTTAAATGTGGTAATGTTATGTTTCCTTTATGCATGTTTTATGTGATACAATTTTGTTATGGTTCTTGGGAATTGTTATAAATATGGGTGGTTATATGATAAACTAAGGGCGGGTGAGCCTGATATAGCTCTCCAATGCATTGGGTAATGCGAAGGGGTTAAACGTTAAGGTTTCATCGAAGATATTTAGGGAATATACTGTGATGGGTATTCCAAACGTAACCATGAGGGTTACTCCCTACGTAAGAATGTTATAAGTGCCTCAAGTTACCTTTATGTCTTATGATTTCTATGATTTATTCATGAATTGATGAGGTATGTTAAAATGCTTATGTTTTATGAGTAAAGTATGATTTCATGCATGGACTAATGTTTTCATTTCGTACATTTATATCCCTTACTGAGCTTTTTATGCTCATCCCAAGTTTTTGAAATGTTTTTCACAGGCCAAGGGAAGGGTACATGATGTGATGATAGTGTCAATGAAGTGTCAAGAAAGAATCCATGTTTTATTTTAAATATGTTTCCGTTGATGGGAAAAATGAGAACTATCTTTTATGTAACCAATTTGTTTAAATGTTGAATGTAATACATTTTTTATGATCTAATTCTCTGAAACTCTAAACCTGAAAAGATCCTCAACATGTATTCTTGATGTAACTCAAGATTAAGTAATGTTTAAGGCTGGGGCCTTATAAAAACACTTTCTACTTCATTTTTATTAATTATGTAATAAAAAGGTTCCATTCAGTTATTGTTTGGTTTGAAAAAAAATTAGTAACCCTTGTTTAAATAATTAATATAATCCCATTAGAATAAAAATTTAACATGTTTTTTCTATAATGCCACTTTTATGGTTAAGACTATAATGTTTATAAAAAGGATTTCATTTCATTATTCAAAGTTATTTTCAAAGTAATTTATGATAAATCAAGGAGATATCTCATTAAAAATGAATTCCATATTCGGTATAATTGGAATTAATATTTGGTAATATGGTAAAATTATTTTTTCATAATAAATAGTTATCATGGTAAATACTTTTCCACTCATTTAAGTGTAAAATCGGTTAAAGGGTTAATAATAAAGGGAGTTAATGATAACACTAAAAAATTTATTACGCGTAGTTTTTTATTTCATTTCTAAAGTACCCAAATAAAATTCCCATATATTAAAATTTGGATCCACTTTTACATGAAAATGAAAATATATTATTAAACTTTTTTATCTGTTTCAATGTGTTTCCATCCCCTCACTTATAATAGGGAACCTCATATCTGGCCTTTTTATAAACATTGAGACATAGAGATATATAAATATATAAAAAATACACCCCTTGATTCCTTAAAATTTTATTTATATCCAATTCATTTACTAATATCATCCTGTAAAGGGTTAAGCTGTAAGATAATTTCATCTCTCAAGGAAGAGATAATTGGCGTACATGAAACTTCTAAAGTTTAAATTTTTCTACTTCCGAAAAATCTTTTATATGCTATTTGAAAAAAATTCCTAAGTATAATTAACATATTTATGTATTATTTTGATTATGGTATAAAAATTTTCAATATCATTTAGATAATATGGAAAAAACATCATTTATATATATATATGACATACCATCTCCACATAGTTGTGTAATTCGTTTTTCATCATCATTTTTCATCATTGGATCCAATGAGGAAATTAATGAAATGTATATGATATTTATGAAATTATTAATATTCTATAAATTTAGGATATCATATAAAGACTTTCTCTTCTATTCATTTGAAAGTGATAATGTACCTCATGAATATGTGTTCTCTTCTGCCTCCACAAATCTATGTGATTTGTTTTAATATTATCATTATTCATGGATACAATTTTCTCCATAATTTCCATAGTCTTAAAATCACTAATAAATTCATAAAATTTCTATTACACTTTTTATTTTACATCCATATACCATTTCAATATACGGTGTGAGATGAAGGTATCTTATTTAGTTAGAAATTAAATTTATTGGGAAATATTTAATTTCATGTTATTGATTCAATATAGATAATTGTTGTCTTATACGGAATTTCTAGAATCCATTATATTTATTATTATAAACTTGATTAATTCATAGGACATACCAGTGATGGGTGGGTCCTGATAATATATTTCCTCTAGATGCCTCGATAGGTTTAATGGGAGAAGACAATAGACAAGATATAACAGATGACTATTTTGTTTACATAACACACTAGAATTTTAGTGTAAATGAATAATATTAATATATCCTAATGATTTTAAATTGAAATAATATGTCTAACAAAATATAAAATATAAAACACTGATCATTAACCAAAAATGAAACATTATAATTTTAATATGACCATTTTAACCATGAAATTAAATTGATAGGAATGAATGTTATTAAATGAATTATTAATTTAAAAAAGGTCATATTAATTACTAAAAAATTAATTAATTCATATTAATTAAGAACATAATTGTTAGTAATGTCATTTTATTCATACAAAATAAATTTCATGAAAAATTGTTTCTCTTTTTATTATAAGAGAATAATATATTTTTGTTATAGAAATTTTAACAAATATATCTGAGGAAACTAATTTAAATTTTGAAATTAGCATGTTAAAATTATTTTAAGATGAATTTTTGGTAATTTTAAGAAATAATATTTAATGAAAATTAAAATAATAATGAATATTATTGAAAAATTTATTTTCATCTTGATTATTTTCAAATTAAAATTCTATTTTAGATTATTTTTAATTTTCATTAGATCATTTATTTTTAAAATAATCTAATAATGTTTTCAAATGGAATTTTATACATTATTTTTCAATAAATACATTTTATATCTAAAAGATGAATTTTTATGAAAAATTGTTTTTATCACATTTTGCCAATTAAATTTAAAATTAAATTATTCTGCTGAAACTTTTTGATTTAAAAAAATATATTATAAATTTATAATCATGAGTTAAAATTTTTGACATATTTTGCTTTTATTTTTAGTTATTATGAGTAGTATCCCTAGTAATTTATGTTTATATGGTAAAGGGTAAATCGAGATATTTAGGGTTAAAAATTATATTAAAAAGAATAGAAATGACCCCCAAAGTAGTTATTAATTTTATTTCATGAGTAAATTTCATGTTTAATAATTCATTATTCCGTTATATGACTTCATTTTTTCATTTGGATGTGATTATGACCTTAAAAATATTTTTTGTGTAAAGAAAAGTCGAAAAGGGTTACAATCTAGTTTTTAACAACTATAATATTATTAACATGGGGATAAACAGAGGATATGATTAAATATAAATACTAAATGTGATTCTATATAATTTATCAAACTCATTTTAATTTTTTTTTTAATTTTTTTATGATACAATTTACTTAAATTCTTATGAAATGCTGATATTCTAATTATTTAACTAGTGGAAAAATAAAAAAATTGATATTAAAAATATTAAAAGTAATATAATTTGAAATAATTAATATGATAAATGAATTTTATAGATACATATAACATTATAGAGATGTATTAAAAGTTTTTATTCAAATTTCATTTGATTTCTTCACGTTATTAAAATCATTTTAATTGAATAGTTTTTAAATTGAAATTATTCATATTATAGGAATGTATTATATTATTAAATGATTTAAAATTAATGAAAAACAATATTTTTCTAGGTTAGAAGGATATGCTTTATAATTTCATCCATGGAAATTTTTTTAAATTTTGACAATTTATAGTAACTATAATGACCTTCAATGAGTAAAAACCTTGTGTTCATAGTAAGTGTGAAATTGGTTCATGGAGGGTAAAAATAAAGCGATATAGGTAAAAATATGGAAAAAAATGTACAAATTTAATTGGATTAGATTATTTACATTAATTATCAATAAATATTTAAATATTATAAATTTTTAGATATTTTTAATTGAAAATTAATTTATATTGGTTTAATACTCTAAGAAATTCCATGATTACCCCTCTTGATTCGTATAAAAACGCACCTCTTCCTCCATTTACTTCAATATTAAAAAAAATTAGATAATATCAAAAACAATAAATAACTTATATTCATCCTTACATTATATATCCCTTTTTTAATTAGAGAACCATCCTAGAATATCTTCTGGTGTAATCCTTAAGAAGATGTTCAAAAAAGACATATCTTTCTTAACCAATTTTTTTCTTTTTATTTATTCCACCAAATAATTTAAATCTAATTTAACCATATTTTTTTTATAAAATCTATTTCATCTATGTACTAACATGATATTATGTACAAATTATATCATTTATCCCTATCAAACAATAATAAAATGGGAACAGAATCCATCATTCATGTGTGTGGAGAACTACTATCTCATGGGATGATGTCATTAATTTTCCATAACACCCTCTCAGGGATGGTTTTAATTATGGAATTAATTTTTATATATAAAAATAATAAAATATTTATCATTTTAAAAAGATAATATATCATATATTTTCTTACCATTCTATTTAAATAAAAATGATAATGGCATTTATACGTACGTGTAGGCTACAACTGTTAGGAAGAGATGTGATTCATTCCTCATAACCTAATCACTTGATTGATATATATATATATATATATCTATGTGTGTGTTTATTTAAATAAATGATATGATATTTTTTATATTATTATCATTTTTTAAATATATAATAATATATCACTTTTTTTATTAATATCATTCAATAATGGATGAATTTCTCATGTGTACATATGACCAACGATCTCCTTAATTTTATCATAATTCATTTCCCATTACCATATATAATTCTTGGAATTAATAATATAATTTATTTATGAAATTGAAAATTAAACTATGGTTATTATTTAATATTTTATGAAATTATTACTACTTCGACCATAGTCAACATATTGAGGCTGTTATGGACTTATGAATTTAATTTCATCAAAACATTCAGTATAAACATAAATGAGTAAATAATAATATATAACATGGTAATAAAAAAATAATAGAAATAAATAACATGAAATTTGTTGTTATATAATTAATTAATTAAATATGATTTTTTATTATAGAAGATAAAGAACATACTCGATGAGTCAAACTCATGATATGAGACACTTTAGCTTAAATCCTCATTTTAAATTATATAATGATTTATTTTCAAAATAATTCTATTCCATGTACATTTTTTTAAAATTATTTAAATAATATATTTATATTGATCTAAATAGACAATAAATTTAATTCCATACCACTTTAATTCAATGTTTTCAAAAGTAATCCTTTTGTGGAATGTTTTGACATTGTATACAAGAGATAAAAGGAATGATTTATTTTATTAAATATGAAATAAATGGATTTTCTTTCCACTACAACCATTATTTTATTATTTTAATACTTTATAATAATTCATGCTTTAATCAGATAAAACGCCTCATTCACTTTTTCATTGTCTTTTTGTACTAGATTTTTTTTAAGAGATATGGGTATTTGGATATTTGAATGAATTTTCCACATGGGTTTTTAATATATTTTAAGGGGTTTTATTCATGATATTAAAATTAAATTTTGTTTATAAAAGGTTGAGCCTCATTATAGATCATGGGTGATATCTATTTATCTTATATTATGTGTTCACCGTGATAAATCTCCAAGACATTGCAAAAATATTATTTTCTCTATTGAATTATATTGGAAGTCGACTTTACAGATATTCAAATTATTAGTTTTCATGTAATTGTTCTTTAAAGGTTCAATGATGATGATGTCTCTCAATACCTACATTAATTTTATAGTCTTACTCATGCGTTTTCATGGAAATAATTTGATTTCAAAAGGAAATATGACATCCTTCATAAAAAAATATACCCATTTCAGGTAAAAACGTGTGTTTTTTAGAAAATGTTTTTCATGGGATTTCATGTTTTTAATTATAGAAATAGTATTATTCTTTTTTATTCCCCTTAAAAATATTTTTTTACTCCTCCCAAATTTTATTTTTGTCATATTCTATAAGTATGGGTAAGGACAATGAAGTAATCATGTTGAAACTCGTGAATATTACTCATTGTCATTTTAAATGTTTTATATTATATAAACAATGGGGATTGAGAAGAAGTGTCCACTTTAAAAAATATGGGACTATTATGGAATAATTATGACTTAATTTACTAACACTTTAAACCTAAAATATCTTCTATAATGATGGAAAATTAATGATAGTATTTAACACTTGGATATGTAATGTATAAAGCAAGGTCATTATTATTGGTATCAGAGAAATGATTTAGATTTCAATAGTGGTTAGGAAGTTATTTGAGGATAAATTCACGGTTCCCTATAACCAATGAGGATAGTTTGTTATGACTAAATATAGTCAATTTGGATAAATCATAGTAGTTGACTAGAAAATGGCATGGTTAAGTATATAATAGTTTTTGTCATCTACATAATATTTATTATTATTATTTATTTTTGTTATCCCATTTTTTTGGTTTTAGTAAATGGATGAATATATTTGGAGAAAAGTATCAATGGATATGAATAAAAATGTGGTCTTTTTTATAAATGATAATCCAAATAAAATGGGAGCTGTAGTGAAAACTATTTTGGTTATTCTAAACCAAGTACCATAACTTATGATTAAAAACATGCACCTGGGTTAGTTTTCCAACTCATCAAATAAGATAAAAATGAAGAATTATTTATTTTTAGTGCATAAAGTTAATACATTTAAAAACATGCAATGATATATGTTTCAAGAATGTATGAAGAACCATGTGAAATATCTTAAACGGTGTTCAATATGTTTTTATGTGGTGTGAGAGGGCATAATGTAATAATATTCCATGGAAAAATAAATAATTTATTTGACACCATGAAAGATAATAATGTAAATCCTAATATATTAATTGGATATTTTATATTTGGGAGTATTTAGACTATTAAATTCAATTTTCTATGGTGGATGAAAAAAATTGAATCAATAAGACCAAATTTCAAGAATTATGTAAGGTTGTTACAATTGAAGATGAGGGTATGATAAATGACATATGAAAGGTATATATTTTATCATTGATTATGTTTTCATATTTTCATTCTTAGGAAATTATTGAAATTATTTTACTGGAATTATTTATTAATTAATAAGATGGAAAATCATGTCTCATATATTATGAAGAATGTTGAATAATTAAGGTGTATACACATAGGGATTCAATATTTATGATGTATTCTTATATTAAATATTAATCATTAGTTAAAAAACATGTGCACTGTATTTTTTAGGTTTTAAGTGATGGGAAAACATTGGGATTCATTTATTCTGTTCTGATAGATTTTTGAGTTATATGTTGCTCTTAATTTGAAAATGTGAAACTGTTATTTGAGGAATATTTCTCTTTTCTTTTAGTGTACATAAGTTTAAAGTTAATGATTACTTGTAGGGTTTTATGATATCTTGTTTTCTTCATTATGGGTTATACAATTTTAAAACATTGGTTTTATCATATATATTTCGATAATATTAGAAATTGATTTGGTGATTAAAATATTAATTTTATTTTATAAGAAGATAACTATCATTGAGGGGAATTTTATATGATTAAAGTAAATTAAATATTTTGGGATTTTGTTTTTTTAATAAAGGATGAATTAAATTTAGGAATAATAAATTATTTTATTGTTTAAATAGGGTTATTAATGTTATTTATGATGATTATTATAATATTTTGGATATTATATGATTTGGGAACATAAAATTTTGTATGAGGAATTAAAAGTCTTAGATATTTTGTAGAGATAAATAAAAATTCTATCTTGGTTGAATATGTAATCAATTTTAGGATTAAATATTAGAATGGAATATTTTGAGTAATTTTTTGTATTGTTATTTATCAAATTGTTTATGTTCATTTTTTGGAGTTACCATTGAATTATTGATATTAAATTGGTTCTTTTTTCATTTGAAAGTGTATCCATTTAAGGAATTATCTTATCATGTACTAGAATATTTTGTTTTTTAAATATATAATAATATGAGGTATGGATTGTTATAATTTTATGGATTTTTAACTCAATAAAATCAAATTTTAGTTCTTTAGAAATAAAAAATTCATCTCAAATACTCATCATTTGGAGAAAAATATAAGTTTAGGTTAGATGTTGATAAAATAATGATATTTTACATTTCATGTAATAATATTTCCATATGTCCTTAGTAAATATGAGAAATGAATTATTAAACATTATAAAATGGATCTTAAGACAAAAACATTATCATATTACCTTATTTTAGGATCAATGAGTGTTTTTATCATTGATCGTTATGTCATAATTTTATGGCCATTGACTTTGTTAATGTCATTTACTTTGTTTTGATCAATATTCACTATCATTATCCAACATCATATAGAGACTTATTTTTTCTACCATGACCATATCAACACATACCAACAACATTCACCTATTTGGAAATGTAGTTTGTGTAGTTAAATATGGCCTTCATACATACCTTTAAATCTATTGAAGAGGATTTTTTATTAACCTTGTTTACAATATGGGATTTCAAGAAAGGGATTTTTAATTTTCAAAACATTTATTAATTAGAAAAAATTAAAATTATGTGGATAAAAGTTAATAAATGGTGGGGAAGAATTTAAAACTGTTATTTTTAAAAATAAATACTATGTTTCGTAGTGTACAACATAAGAAAATATCATGATTAAAAAAATGTTATTATTTAAATATGATCATGATCACCAAGCCATTAAATTATAAGGGATTAATATTTTTAAGCACAGTATGAAGTATATAATTTTTATACTCATAAATAATTTTTTAAATTAATTCTTAAGAAGTAAGAACCCAATATTTAGTAAGTTTTTTTATTCTTTATAGGTTACTTTTTTTTCAAAAATGTGGTTTTGCATTTTTGTGAATTAATATTATATTAATATTGTGGAAATTTTAAAAAAAAGTATTTTAGAAAATAAATTTAATTTTTTTTATTCAGAACGTGGAAATTATATTAAGGTGATATTTTGAGAATTTTAAAAAACGTTAATTTTCAATGAATATTAAAAAATACAAATTTTTTATGAATATTATATTTTCTTATAAATTATTTACAAATAATAGATAAATTTTGGATTAGAATTATTTTTTATTAGTTCATTTCATTAAATTTTCCAATTATGGGGTTTTAAATGAATTTTATAATTGAATTTAGATTGAAATGAATTCATATTTAAAAAGGTAAATTTTCTATAAAATAGTTTTTCATCTCATTATGAATGTTTAATTTGAAAATAAAATTTTCCAATTATATGTTCCCAATTTTGAAAAACAGATACAATATTTGGACTCAAGATTTCTATATTTCATAAACAGTTTTATTTTAATTTTATTTATTATGAATATTAAAAATAATGGGTTTTTCGAGTATAATCAATGGTAAATCATATAATTAAGTGTTAGTAATAACATAACTTGGGAAATAAAATGATTCTAACAATATAATTAAATTAATTAGATTAGTCCATTACATCCATACTTCTCCATTATTTAATTATATGACATTTTATTTTCATCTGAATGTGATTTTGTCCATTATAATATTTTATGTAATGAAAAGTATGAAATGTTCGACCCATATATTTAATAACATTAATATTTTTCACACGATGATAAATAAAGGATGTTATCAGTAATAAATACTATTTTTTAAGATCAATTATTTTTCATTGTCATCATAATTTTTTATGTAAAATTTACCTTACATGTTTACGCAATAACGATGTATTAATTATTCAATTAATTGAATAATAAAATAGGTGATATTAAAAATATTAAAAGAAAACATAATATGAAAAAAATTAATGAGATCCAAAAAATGTATAGATAAATATAATATGTTATTCATTTATTAAAAGTTTTTATGATAGTTTTATTTTCTTCTTTATGTTACTGAAGTCAAAGTAAACGAATAGTTCTAAAATTGACATTATTGATGTTTTAGGAAAATAATATTTTGTGAAGTGATTTAAAATTACAAAAAATATAATCCTCATACATGTGATAAGGATAGAGTTAAAAATGTCAACCATGGTCTATATATCATATTTCTTATAATTATAGTAATTATATAAACCCTTAAAGATTAAAAAAATTGTTGTTATTGTAAGTGTGAAATGGGAAACCAATAAGATAAAAAAAGAAAAAAAATAAAAAGATATAAAATTATTACAAATATTTAATTATATGTGAGTATATTGAATCATTTTAATATTATATTTTAATTTTTTAGGGTCTTTTATAATTGAAATTTTATTTATATTATTTTTTTATGAAATTCAAAGAGTGCGGGTGTCTCCTATTATAAAAGGAAATCTTATTTTCTCCTTACATGACGCCAAAGAAACCATTTTTTCTAAAAATATCTTCCAAAATAGCTACATTAAGTTCATAAAAACATCCTAGAAGAATTTTAATATTAAATTAAACATCATAGAAAATAATTTCATGTAAACCATTAGAGGTTGTTCAAAAAAGAGTTATATTTACTATACAAGTGTTTTTGTTTTATTTCTTCTTCCACCTACAGAAAATATTAATTAACCAAGACCAGAAAATAAATTTAGTATATACCATTTTATAATATGTTATTTTGTTAATATAATGACTTAAATCCATCTGAAATCACCATCAAATGGGTATGGAATCAATCATTCATGTTTAATGAAAACTTCCACCTCACGGACTGATGTAATTTGTTTTACATGTCTGCCTATCATGGTGGTTTTTAATGCTCAAATTAATAATTATATATGATATTTATGAAATATTTACCAACAAAAATATTTTATATAACATATAGTTTCATACATTTCCACTCACTAAAAAATGATAACATTGATCAAGTGTATGTTTGGACAACCACCGCTATAAAGTGATGAGATTCATTTTTCATCAATCCATTAGATGGATGATATATTTTAGTTTATTTAAATAAATAAAATTATATTTAATATATTATGATAATTATATAAATTTGTTATTATAATTCAATATATTTTAATAAATATCATTGAAAAATGAAAATGTTAGTCATGCGTACGTACGACTAACTATCTCCATGATTTTAATACAGTTAATTCTTCATAAACATATTTAATAGATTCATATAAAGTATAATTTATTTATAAAATTTATTATTGGGTAATTATAATTTTTTATGACGATAGATTACTAACCACTTTATCCATAGTAAAACTAAAATGGTCATTCTTGACTTATAAACAACGTATCATCAATACATCTGACATAAACTATAACGACCCATACTTTACATACATTGTTAATACTTCAAAATTGAAGCATACTTATTACAACATATAACAAAACCACAAAAGGACCGTATAGGTATAGTGTCTTTAGAAACTAGGAAACATAAACATCTGGTTCATAAAGCATCAACTTTGCCTCCCACTTATTTCATCATATCTAGAGTCCCTTTTTGGCATATCCTACTTAATAACCTTCTTCCTGACCTGGGGAAAGAAAACATACAAAAGGGTGAGCTCAAATGCTCAGTAAGGTTAAACAAAAGAAATATCAATCACATCGTATACACAAGCACATAACTTTTGGAAATCATAACCTGCAAAAGAGATCATAATTTCATAACATGGGATACATCATGGCAGTGAAATGTAATCACAATAATCATAACATAAAACAAGAAACTTTGTGGCATACTCACACAATCATAGAGAATCATTTATTATTAGTAAAGACTCATTGTCAAGACTATCTTAGTGGAAAAAGTCCATTTTTGAACCGAGTCACCCTCGTTTCAGTCCTGTTTCACTGAACCAGAATAACCTATCGTTCCAGCCATGTCTATCTCATGATATATAAAATCTTTACCCAATGAATTGGAGGGAGATATAGGTCCCACCCATCTCATAATGATACCATTCTTATGTGTTCCACAAAATCATAAACCATACATCATAGTATAACCCATGTAATAAAAATGGGAATCTTAAACATCGTGACATCATAAAACAATTCATATAATATAAAGGAATTCATAAAAATAATTCCATCACAATATAATAAAATCAATGTAATAATAGGGATAAAAACAGAACCCTATATTATCTTATATGGAAAATAATTTTGATAAAACACTTGAACTCCATTCTTGAGGAAAATAACTTTTCTACTTCAAAAAAACTTTTCCGTTCTTAACATGTCATACAATTTTAAACTAAAAGAAGTTGATTAAAAATAAACTTGAAAACTTGTAAATGAAGCTTCTTGTAAATAATGTTTTAAAAATCCATTCATGCCATATAAGTTAAAAGAACATTCTTCGTACTTTTGTCGGAAAAGTCAAAAAATACCTCGTACGAAAAACGACAAAAGATTCCTTTCATATCTTTTCCTGAAAACTCACCGAAGGGTAAAATTGGATATAAACTATTTTAGGAGGATTTAAAAATTACATATTGAGGAAACATGGAAGTGGATGATAAAATACACCCTAGTAAATACCAAAAAACAATCTCGGATAAAAATGAGATTGTGATATTTTCCCTTACCTTAGGTCTGTTTTGCTTCATAAGTGTCCGAAACTCCTGTATAATGATTTAAATAATGTTATTGACTTATTCCAGAATCATACTTATTTTTATGATATCATATATGGTCATTTTATTAGCTTCTTAGTAGTAATATTTCATGTCTACTTGTTATTTAGGTGTTTATAACTTTTTGTTCTTATACGTGTTTTGTCGAATAAATTCTTATTCTTATATTTAGGTTATAGAAACCTCATTTCTAGAATGGTATTAGTGAAATATATATTGTATTCATTCATTCAATTCATTTATATAATCATTATGAAATGAATATCATGTAGAACGAGTCGCATCACATCGTGGAGACGGTATTCCGTACATACGCACGAGTGATGATATCGTTCCTATGATCGTGGAATTGTATTGGAGTGTATGTATACTATTTAAGAATCAGTATCACATTATAATAGTCATATATAGTAATTATTTGCACCATTATACCCATCCAAGTAAGGTGGTGGTGGAAAATAAATTACACCACGGCGTAGAGACGGTATTCCGTATGTACGCACGCGCGGTGATTTCTTTTTCCGAAGGATGGATAGATAGTGAAATAGGTTTGTTTAATACTTATAATAACATATCAGTATATGAGTGATACTGATATTATTACTTCATAATTAAACAACTAAAGAAGAAGAAGTGGAAGAAGAAATAAAGATGAAAGAATCGGAAACGGACATTACCTCTTCTTTGAAGTGCTTCTTTGAGACCTTCTTTTAGGGCACTAAAATTGGTCTTTGAAGAAGACCAGGACCTCTAGGATGTCTCTAGGGAAGTGGAGAGGAGAAATTTTCAGGGTTTGGCCGTGATTGAAGGCTCAAAGTTGTGTGAGGAAGAGGGGGAGGAGGTTCCCTTTTATAAGGGATGAGAGGGGCACCTTTGGGAAAAATAAAATTATTATTTTATTATAAAGTCAAGTTCGGTTTTAAATAGCTCCAAATTGATATATTTCGAAGATAATGTGGGTATGGGTTGAAATCCTCTCATCCAATAGAATTTAGACAAGTTTAGGTTCCTATTTTAACCTTATCATTTATATTTGACATTAAGTTAAATAAGTTTACTTTTAACGTGTCTTTTTGTGTTCTTATACTATAAGGTTAATAAACATACTATAAGCAGCCAAACGAACCCCAAGATGTTTATTATTAATATATATAACCTTATCTAAGTCATATGGCCGAACCTTATATTTTTAGCAATAAAATAACAATTACTAATATAATATTTGTTTTAAAAACTATTTTATGTCAATTTTGACACTATTTAGTAATTGATTTTTGTCAAAATCATAACAGAATGATAAGTTCGAAAAAGGTTAATTAAATCCATAATAACATGTCATATTACCCTATAATATTAGTGTAATTCATAAAAAGTCTCAAATTATATTTATTTGGGTATTTATAACATCAATTATGTCAATATTTCATTAATAATATAATTACTGCATCATCGCTGTGTCATAAATAAATTAACTTATTTAATATCTAAAAATTACAAATAAAATACCATTATGTAGGAAATGTTTTTAGCTTTCTAACGAATATTTATAGTCGAATTTATCTTATGTATAACCCCATATTAAAAATTATTTACTTATTAAAATTTGATTTTAACTATTTTAACCCTTCTTTAAATAAATTAATAATAAATGTCCTAATCTAATCCAAGTGGGCCTAAATGGTCATATTTTATTTCTAAGGATGTTTTTGGTCGAATTACACTTGTCCAATAGAATTAGGACATGTATTAGGGTAATAATAATATCATTTTTACCCTTAATTACCCTATTTACTTTTAACCGTGGTAAAAAAAGTAAAAAGTTACTATTCACCAAAAATTTATTTTCATCTCATTGAACCACATTTTACTTACTGACATCAACCGTGTCTCTCGGATTTTTGAAATTCCACTCACAGAAGTGGTAAAATTAAGTTTTATGAAAAATTCAGTTTTTTAACTACCACTTAGTGGTTTCACTATTCATCAAAAATTGAAAGTTTTCAGAAAAATACCAAAATTTCACCCTAGGCTAATTTCGATATTCCGAATCCAAAAATGAAGTCCATTTTAAGAAATAAAATTTATAAAATTTCAAAAATTGGTTATTAATATTCGTAACGGCTAGTTTTAATAAAATTTTAATAGCATATCATTGTTTAGTGAAACTCGGTATTGCATACGACGCAAGCTATCGAGGAAGGTCTTGATTTCGTGTAAAGCAAGCAAAGCAAGTGTTGTGTAGAAAAATATTCCTTTGAAGATTTATATAACATAAAAGTCTCGGGTGTTACATTCTACCCCCCTTAAAATGAATTTCGCCCTCGAAATTCGTCACTTTGTAACAAACAGATGAGGATACCTCTCCCTCATCATATCCTTAAGCTCCCATGTAGCTTCTTCTAATTGGTTGTTCCTCCATAAAACTTTCACCAATCAAGTGGTCTTGTTTCGTAGGACTTTTTCGCTATGATCCAGAATCTCCATCGGTTGTTCTTCATAAGAAAAATCTTGCACCAACGGTACAACTTCTTATCTGAGTACATGTGAAGGATCAGGTATGTACTTTCTCAGGAGAGATACATGGAACACATCATGAACTTGAGAGAGATTCGGTTGAAGCGCCAATCGTTAAGCTTCCTTCCCAACATGATCCTGTATTTCGAAAGGACCAATATATCTAGGGCTCTACTACCCCTTCTTTCCAAATCTCATAACCCTCTTCCAGGGAGATATTCGGAAGAACACTTTATAACCCACTTCAAACTCTAAGTCTTTTCTTCGGTTGTCGGCATAACTTTTCTGTCGACTCTGAGCTGCTCTTATGTGTTTTTGAACAGATCTGACCTTTTCTGCCATTTCATCAATGAGATCAGGTCCTAATAGATTTCTTTCCCCAACTTCATCCTAGCAAGTTGGAGTCTTGTATTTCTTTCTATAGAGATCTTCATAAGGAGCCATCTGAATACTGGAGTGAAAGCTATTATTATAAGAAAATTCCACCAATGGTAGGTGTTGATCCCAACCACCTTTCAAATCCATAGAGCAAGCTCTCAACATATCTTCTAGAGTTTGAATTGTTCTCTCTGACTGACCGTCTGTCTGACGATGATAAGCAGTGCTGAAACTCAACTCTGTATCCAGAGTATGCTGAAGACTTCGCCAGAACTTCAAGGTAAATCTCAGATCTCGATCAGATATAATAGAATGTGGTACTCCATAAAATCTTACCACTTCCTTTACATATATCCTGGCAAGCTGTTCTAGAGAGAAATCCTCTCTAATAGCAATGAAGTGTGCAGACTTTGTAAGACGATCAACTATGACACAGATAGCATTATTGCCTTTGGATGTTTTAGGAAGTCCTGTGACAAAGTCCATAGTGATGTTTTCCCATTTCCATTCGGGTATGGGTAATGGTTGTAACATCCCCTTAGACATTTGTCTCTCAGCTTTAACTTGCTGACAAAACAAGCATCAAGAGACATATTCAGCAACATCTCTTTTCATGCCATCCCACCAGAAGTACTCTTTCAGGTCCCTATACATCTTCGTGCTTCCAGGATGAATAGAGAATGAAGAACTATGAGCCTCATCCAGCAGCTCCTTTAATTCGGGGATGGGAGGAACACAAACCCAATTCCTGAACTTTATTATCCCATCACAATCAAGGTTGAATTCAGGAACATTTCTCATCTTCTTTTGTAACTCGACATCTTCTTTATGTGCCTCTTTAATCATCACATGTATAGATGGTTGAACATTCATTTGAGAAAGATAAGATTTTTCCCCTTCCATTATAATTCCAAGATCCATCCTTTGTAAATCCATAAATATTGGATCTTTTGTGATCCTCATCATGGATAAACTGGCATTGTCTTGTCGACTTAATGCATCTGCCACCTTGTTTGCTTTCCCAGGGTGGTAATGGATTGAGCAGTCATAATCCTTAATCAGCTCCAACCATCTTCTTTGACGAATATTCAGCTCCTTTTGTGTGAAAATTTACATTAAACTTTTATGATCAGTATAAATATCACGCCATTCACCATAAAGGTAATGCCTCTAAATCATTAATGCAAAGATTACCGCAGATAACTCCAAATCATGTGTTGGGTAATTTTGCTCATGGATTTTCAACTGTCATGAGGCATAATCTATCACCATATCATTTTGCATAAGAACACACCCCAATCCCTTCTTGGATGCATCACTGTAGATCACAAACCTTTCTCCACTACAGGGCAGTGTGAGCACAGGTGCAGTGGATAACCTTCTTTTCAACTCCTTGAAATTCTCTTCACATTCCTCCGTCCAGACAAACTTAACTCCTTTCCGAGTCAACTTGGTGAGTGGATTAGATAATCATGAAAAATCATTCACAAAATGTCGATAATATCCAACCAAAACACAAAAACATCGGATCTCAGTTACTATTGTTGGTCTCGACCATCTTTTGATAACCTTTGTTTTTGCTGGATCCACAGATATCCCCGCTTTTGAGATTATGTGACCCAAAAATGCAACTTTTTGAAGCCAAAATTCACACTTGGTAAATTTGGCATAAAGCTTCTCCTTTCTCAGGGTCTTCAATATAATTCTCAAGTCATCTTCATGTTCTTCCTTGATCGATTAATAGACAAGAATATCGTCTATAAAGACTACCACAAATTGATCAAGATAGTTTCTAAAGACTCTATTCATTAGATCCAGGAAGATAGCATGGGAATTAGTAAGACCAAATGGCATCCCTATAAATTCATAGTGTCCATACCTTGTACAGAAAGCCATCTTTGGTATATCCTCCCTTTTGACCCTTAATTGATGATACCCTGAATGAAGATCAATCTTGTAAAAGTATTGAGCTCAGCGTAGTTGGTCAAATAGGTCATCAATGTGTGGGATAGGATATTTGTTCTTGATAGTGATCTTGTTATGTTCTCAATAATCAATGCAGAGTCTCATTGATCCATCTTTCTTCTTAACAAATAGAACAGGTGCTCCCCAAGGTGACGCACTAGGGCGTATGAATCCCTTATCAAATTCTCTTGGAGTTGCTTCTTCAATTCCTACAACTCAGTTGGGGCCATTCTATAAGGTGTCTTTGAAATAGGCAAAGCACCCGGTACTAGTTCTATTGAAAACTCAACTACACGATTCGGTGGAAGACCCGGTAATTCCTCCAGAAAGACATCATCAAACTCCCGTACGATGGGAATATTCTTAATCGTGAGTTTCTCAACAACCATTTGAGATAAATAACCTTCATTTAGTGGAATCAATACCCATAAAATGGAAGAAATTTACACTAGAAGGTTTTGTTCATCCTTGCATTGATAGATGATCATAGATTGATCTGGAATATGAAATGTGACTTCTCTTCATTGGCAATTGATAAGAGCTCCATATAAAGAAATCCAATCCATGCCAAGAATCACATCAAATTCCACTATAGGAAGGATCATAAGATTTGCAGGAAGCACTTTCCCACAAACATCGATCGGAGAAGAATTATAAACTTTTGATGCGACTGTTGTGCATTAGGTGTTGTCACAGCTAACTCAACATCTAATTATTGAGGTAATACAGTGATACCCTTAGAAAATTCTTCAAAAATAAAAGAGTGGGTGGATCGAGAAACAAATAAAACATTTTCTACTTTAGAGTGGATGGTAAGTGTACCTTTCACCACATCGTTATCGTACTCCACATCACTGATAGAAATTGCATGTGACTTTCCTTTGTCTTTATCCTTAAGAGTTTGTTGACATCGACCATCATCATCAACCCTTGGATTAGGGCATTTATTGGCATAATGCCCCATCTCCTTGCACTTGAAACATTGAAGTGTAGTAGGTTCATTCTGTGTATCCCTTCCTTTGTTTGCATCATTAGACATCTTCTTCCCATCATCACGGCATTCAAATGCCCGATGACCTTCCTTTCCACATTTGAAACATTTACTTGTCCATTTAAGACAATTCCCTCCATGTTTATTTCCACACTTTGAGCATAAGGGAAAGCTCATATTCTTTTCAGTGTGCTCTTTAGATTTTCCTTTGAATTCCATTTTCCTCTTCTTATCAAACCCATATAACTGATGGGTTACTCCAAGCTCCATCTCGACTTTGAGAGCACATCAAACGATTTCCTCGTAGCTATTGAAGTCCCTTATGTTTAACGCCCTTCGAAGACTTGGTTTTAATCCACTAAATAATCAATAGATCTTACTCTCATGTTGGATAATAATACCAGAAGTGTACCTTGCAAGTCTTGTAAAATTTGCTTCATAGGTACCAACAGATTCATCATCCTTTTGCTTCAGTTCAAGAAACTCTTTCTCCATCTTTGTTCGGAGAATATGAGGGATGTACTTATTGAAAAATAAGTTCTTGAACTCGTCCCATTCCATGGACTCAATTTCATCCCTTTGCCTCGTATTCTTAATAAGATTCCACCATTGATCAGCATCTCCTTCCAAACGATACACTGCTAGGATGACATTATCATGTTCAGAACATTGAAGAACTGAAAAAATCTTTTCAGTAGTACTAATCCATTGTTCAGCAACTAATGTATCAGTAGACCCGCTGAAAGAAGTTGGACGCTGCCTCATGAAGGATTCAACAGAATGTTGCTCCTTCCTTTGCTCGTTTGGATGTCCTGCATGATTCATAGCTTGAGAAAGTTATGTGAGCATGGCTACAAGATTTTGCATTCCAGCTCCCATAACGTTTGGTTGCTCAGGGGGAAAATCATTGCATTGCTCGTCGCATTCCACATTAACATGATTCCTTCGGATTCCAGCCATTGACTAAAACCAAGAAGAATAGTGTGAGCAACACTAATTATAATAGGAAAAACACATAATCATGAATAAAATTTCACACTTAAGGTCTTATCCTAGGTTATTCATGGCCATTTCTAAAACACTAAGATTGTGTTCTATGCTTAGACTTATCCCTAGGGTTCTTACTAAGGCTTTCACATCCTAGTTTCCAAAGGTTGACTATACCTTTCCTCTGATACCAACTATAACGACCCATACTTTACATACATTGTTAATACTTCAAAATTGAAGCATACTTATTACAACATATAACAAAACCACGAAAGGACCATATTGGTATAGTGTATTTAGAAACTGGGAAACATAAACATCTGGTTCATAATGCATCAACTTTTCCTCCCACTTATTTCATCATATCTAGAGTCCCTTTTTGGCATATCCTACTTAATAACCTTCTTCCTGACCTGGGGAAAGAAAACATACAAAAGGGTGAGCTAAAATGCTCAGTAAGGGTAAACAAAAGAAATATCAATCACATCGTATACACAAGCACATAACTTTTGGAAATATTAACCTGTAAAAAAGATCATAATTTCATAACATGGGATAAATCATGGCAGTGAATTGTAATCACAATAATCATAACATAAAACATGAAACATTGTGGCATACACACACAATCATAGAGAATCATTTCTTATTAGTCAAGACTCATTTTCAAGACTATCTTAGTGGAAAAAGTCCATTTCTGAACCGAGTCACCCTCGTTTTAGTCCCGTTTCACTGAATCGGTATAACCTACCGTTCCAGCCATGTCTATCTCATGAGATATAAAATAGTTACCCAATGCATTGTAGGGAGATATAGGTCCCACCCATCTCATAATGATACCATTCTTATGTGTTCCACAAAATCATAAACCATACATCATAGCATAACCCATGTAATAAAAATGAGAATCTTAAACATCGTGACATCATAAAACAATTCATATAATATAAAGGAATTCATAAAAATAATTCCATCACAAAATAATCAAATCAATGTAATAATAGGGAGAAAAATAGGACCCTATATTATCTTAGATGGAAAATAATTTTGATAAAACACTTGAACTCCATTCTTGAGGAAAATATCCTTTCTACTTCAAAAACACTTTTCCTTTCTTAACATGTCATACAATTTTAAAATAAAAGAAGTTGATTAAAAATAAACTTGAAAACTTGTAAAGGAAGCTTCTTGTAAATAATGTTTTAAAAATCCATTCATGCCATATAAGTTAAAAAAACATTCTTCATACTTTTGTCGGAAAAGTCAAAAAATACCTCGTACGAAAAACGACAAAAAATTCCATTCATATCTTTTACTAAAAACTCACCGAAGGGTAAAATTGGATATAAAATATTGTAGGAGGATGTAAATATTACTTATTGAGGAAAAATGTATGTGGATGATAAAATACACCCCAGAAAATACCAAAAAACAATCTCGAATAAAAATGAGATTGTGATATTTTCCCTTACCATAAGTTCGTTTTGCTTCGTAAGTGTCCAAACCTCTTGTATAATGATTTAAATAATGTTATTGACTTGTTCCAGAATCATACTTATTTTTATGATATCATATATGGTCATTTTCCTAGCTTTTTTTAGTAATATTTCATTGCTACTTGTTATTCGGGTGTTTATAACTTTTTGTTCTTATGCGTGTTTTGTCGAATAAATTCTTATTATTATATTTAGGTTATAGATACCTCATTTCCAGAATGGTATTAGTGTAATATATATCGTATTCATTCATTCAATTCATTTATATAATCATTATTAAATGAAGATCATGTAGAACGAGTCGCATTACATCGAGGAGATGGTATTCTGTACGTACGCAAGAGTGATGATATCGTTCCTATGATCGTGGAATTGTATTGGAGTGTATGTATACTATTTCAGAATCAGTACCACTTTATAATAGTCATATATAGTCATTATTTACACCATTATACCCATCCAAGTAAGGTGGTGGTGGAAAATAGATTACACCACGGCGTGGAGACGGTATTCCGTACCTACGCACGCGCGGTGATTTCTTTTTCCGCAGGATGGATAGATGGTTAAATAGGGTTGTTTCAAACTTATAATAACATATCAGTATATTAGTGTTACTGATGTTATTACTTCATAATTAAACAACTAAAGAAGAAGAAGTGGAAGAAGAAATAATGATGAAAGAATCGGTAACGGACATTACCTCTTCTTTGAAGTGCTTCTTTGAGACCTTCTTTTAGGGCACTAGAATTGGTCTTTGAAGAAGACAAGGACCTCTAGGATGTCTCTAGGGAAGTGGAGAGGATAAAGTGGAAGGGGTTGGCCGAGCTTGAAGGCTCAATGTGGTGCGAGGAAGAGGGGGAGGAGGTACCCTTTTATAAGGGAGGAGAGGAGCACCTTTGGGAAAACTAAAAATATTATTTTATTATAAAGTCAAGTTCGGCTTTAAATAGCTCCAAATTGATATATTTCGAAGCTAAGGTGGGGATGGGTCGAAATCCTCTCATCAAATAGAATTTAGACAAGTTTAAGTTCCTATTTTAACCTTATCATTTAGATTTAACATTAAGTTAAATAAGTTTACTTTTACTGTGTCTTCTTGTGTTCTTATACTATAAGGTTAATAAACATACAATAAGAATCCAAACGAACCCCAAGTTGTTTATAATTAATATATATAACCTTATCTAAGTCATTTGGCCGAACCTTAGATTTTTAGGAATAAAATAACAATTACTAATATAATATTTGTTTTAAAAACTATTTTATGTCAATTTTGACACTATTTAGTAATTGATTTTTGATAAACTCATAACAGAATGATAAGTTCTAAAAAAGTTAATTAAATCAATACTAACATGTCATATTACCATAGAAAATTAGTTTAATTCATAAAATGTCTCTATTTATATTTATTTGGGTATTTAGAACATCAATTATGTCAATATTTCATTAATAAGATAATTACTGCATCATCGTTCTGTCATAAATAAATTAAATTATTTAATGTCTAAAAATTACAAATAAAATACCATTACGTATAAAATTTATTTAGCTTTCTAATGAATATTTATAGTAGAATTTATCTTGTTTATAACCCCATATTAAAATGATTTACTTATTAAAATTTCATTTTAACTATTTTAACCCTTCTTTAAATAAATTAATAATAAATGTCCTAATCTAATCCAAGTGGGCCTAAATGGTCATATTTCATTCCTAAGGTTGTTTTTGGTCGAATTAAATTTGTCCAATAGAATTAGAACATGTGTTAGGGTAATAGTAATATCATTTTTACCCTTAACTACCTTATTTACTTTTAACCGTGGTAAAAAAAAGTAAAAAGTTACTATTCACCAAAAAATTATTTTCATCACATTGAACCACATTTTACTTACTGACATCAACCGTGTCTCTCGGATTTTTGATATTCCACTCACAGAAGCGGTAAAATTAGGTTTTATGAAAAATTCAGTTTTTTAACTACCACTTAGTGGTTTTACTATTCATCAAAAATTGAAAGTTTTCAGAAAAATACCAAAATTTCACCCTAGGCTAATTTCGATATTCCGAATCCAAAAATGAATTCCATTTAAAAAAATAAAATTTATTCAATTTCAAAAAGTGGTTATTACTATTCGTAACGGCTAGTTTTAATAATATTTTAATAGCATATTATTTTTTAGTGAAACTCAGTATTGCGTATGACGCAAGCTATCGAGGAAGGTCGCGATTTCATGTAAAGCAAGCCAAAAAGTGTTGTGTAGAAAAAGATTCCTTTGAAGATTTATATGACATAAAAGTCTCGGGTGTTACATAAACAAAATAAAATAAGTAATTTTCCGTAAAATGGAATAAAAAAATAAATGAATAATAGAAATTAAATGTTTCTTTTAAAATTAAGTAAATACTCATTAATTTTTTATGTACAGTGATTTAAAATTTTGTAATGAGTCTAACTCGATCTAATGGTTACTTTAACATAAAAACTCTATTTATAAGAAATATTGATTTATTTCCAAATACTTCTCATGTATGTCCACATATTAAAATTAATTTATGAATGTATTTCTATGGAAACAAAATAACTTTAAAGGATATTATATTCATATTTCTTTCAATGGTTTTCAAATGGATTGTTTTTAATTTTTTTATAAAAGACAAATGTAATGAATTTTTTTAACATATACAATGTCAATGACATTTCCCACCAATGTAACCATTATTTATAGTTTGGATTGCAATACATAATTTTTTTATTAAAAGGAAAAACCTCATCCCTTTTTATGTGTATTTTGTAATTAAAAATATTTTATTAATAGAAAAAGGGTATTTTCATATTATAATGTGTTTTTAAAATTGTATTAAAATAAATTTTCAATGTTTTTATTCATGATATAGTCCTAGGATAATGTTTATGAAGGTTTGAGGTCCATTATAGCTCATGGGTGAGCCCGATATATCATATAAACTGTGTATTTTCAGATAACAGTACATTTTATTGTGTAATTATTATATTCAATCGAGAATTATATTGGTATCTGATCATGTGGTTATTAGAATTATATGGGTTATTGTAAGTGTTTTTATAAGGGTTTTATAGGGGTTATCTGATAATTTTTCCCAATGCACCAACATGACTTTAATTTTCATAATAATGAGTTTCAATTGAAGAAATTTTATTTATAAATGTAATATAATTATCATTTAAAAAGAAAAATTATTCCATTTTGTGTAAAAGTAAATGTTTTACAAAATGGTTTTCCCTGGGTTTTCTTATTTTTCCATGGACTAAGAGATCTATTATTTTTATTTTCCTTAATGAGATTTTTATTATCATTATAATTTTTAAAATGTTTTAAAATGTTTTTATGGTTGGGTAAGGATAACGAAGAAATAATTTTGAATATGATTAATATTTTTGTTTTTTTGTTTTAAAAGTTACATACTATGGGGAAAATGGCTATTGAGTACTTGTGTCCACTTTTTAAAATACGAGATTGTTTTGTAAGAATTTTGAGCTGATTATCCAAAACTCTAAACATAAAATAGTAGTATGCATGAAAGAAAAATGATTATATTATATGTCAGTATAATATATAATTTATATACTCAAGTCCTTAAAACTATGATCGATAACTTTCTCAATACTAAAAATAATTATTTTAGAGAACTTTGAAAATATATAAAAATATTAATTTTTAAAATTGAATGTCCTAATTTTCAAACTAAATTTTTTTTATTAAAAGGCATAAAAAGATCATAAAAATGAATAATTTTTTATTATAGTTATAATATATTTAATAAGGTATAATTAGTAGGTACTCAATTTTAAATAAATTAATTCTATGCTTCAAAAACGTTTTTCTTTGAAATTGGGTTTTAGGGAATTTTATGTCCAAACAATATAACTAAAATATACAACCTTTAATAGGGGTGATGGGGAAAATTGATTTCAATTTTTAAATCAATTTTTAAATATTATCATTGGATATTATTAAAGTTTTCCTCTAATAAGAATTATTTGGAAATTATTAGTAAAAATATCGATTATTGTAGAAATGTCATTTCTTTTTATTAAATCTATTTATTGAAATGTATTATTATTTTATAATTTTTATATTAAATTTTAAAAAGTTTCTTGAATATTAAATAATCTAATATATAAAACATGAATAATAATTATGCATGATCTTATTAGAAAATATTTTTTTGCATTAAAATACCCTTTTAAAAATTATTTTTCTTATATTTTACTCTTTAATATCATAATTGATTTCTTCTTATTATCGATATTTAATCGTGAAAAAATTATTCCATATTTGGAATCATGAGGTTCATAGTGGTAAATAGGTTAATTTTTATGGTCATTATGAATGTTAACCGTGTTAAATATTTATCAATTCAACAAGTGTAAAATTTGTAAGACCATGTTAAAACTATATAAAAATGAATTAAAATGTATAACCTTGGGAATTTAGAATATATTTTTTTTAAAAAAACATTTTACTATTTGATTGACTACTTTATGTGAGAAATCAAGTTTATATGAGTTGTGATATAATAAACCATTATTATCAAGCTGTTAAATTTGTAGGTGTGCATAGTAATAACCACATTATGAAAAAATGTTAGTAAATATATTTAATTCTGAAAATAAATTGTTAATTTATAAAAAATATCAACTCAATTTTCAATATAAAAAATATAGTGCTTCAAAAATAATTTTCTAAAAAAAAAATTTAGTTCATTTTTATTGATGGATTTGAAAATTAATTTCAACCATTTTGAGATATTTTATATTATGAAATTATTATCATTTCCCAAATTATAATATCAATATTATATTAGGGTTTAATTTGTATCATTAATTTAAAATATTTATTTTACAATGATTAAATGAAAAATACTAATTTTTGCGAAAACACTGATTTATTTAAATATAAAAGTACATGTACTTTATAAATTTGATATTAAAGTAATAAAATTCTCCTTTAATTATAAAACATAATATTAATTACAAAATAATTATTACTATTCATGATTTTGGTAGAAATTTATTTTTAGGCATAAAAACCCAATTTTATAAAAATACATTTTGTTGATGCAATGTTTTTTTATCTTAATATATTAAATGAAACACTATTTATTAATAGTTTAATTGAAATTTATAAATTATTTATTCAACCATATATTTTAAATATTAATTTTATTGGTTTTTCAAGTAATGGGATGTTTGTAAATTATGTTTCATGTTTAAAGAATCATTTTTCTAAAGTAGGTTTCTATTACATGTTTTTTCCCAACCTAAAATTAAATTCGAACACATAAATAAATTTATCCTATTGAAATTTCTCCCATATTATTAATCACTATAATAAATATAACATAATGGGGTCAGCATTATTTTTTTCATATTGAATTGTAAAGACAAAAAAAATTTGATACCATGTTTTATTCTAAAATTAGTTGATCGGGGGTTTAATCTAAGAGAAAAGAATATTATTTCCACAAATATAAATATTGAAATAATATTTTTTAATATATGAAAACATTAAATTTTAATTAGTTTTATTCCCTAGAAATTTTTATTCAAATTCCAAGGAAAGTGAACATATATAATTGACATATTTTAAAAAAATTCATATTTATACCTATAATTACTTATTAAAGGGTACATATACTCCCACCACATCCACACCATCTGAGGATTGTTACTCATTAAATCTTCCAAATATATTCTATAATCCTTCTTATAATCCTAGAGTTTCTTGTACAGTCTAAAGAGAAATCATTTAGGTATAATGTTGAAAGCCCAAGGGGTCTCTCAAAGAATAGGTATAAATTATAACAAAAACTTTTCAATTTTATTAATTCTAAAAAACATTATAAACATAAAAAATAAAATATCATAAATATACTGATATATAATTTTTATAGTGGAAAAACATTTTTCCACCCCTTCTCAATTAAATGGGAAATGAATATATCCCTCATTCAAACATGTATAGTACGCCTCCATGCAGCGATAGAATTTATTTTCCATGTCCATAATTCATTGGTGTTAATAATGACAGATATAATGTTTATATATGATATTTATAACATAGTTATTATATTTTAATAATAATTTATTAACTACCTTCTTACCATCAAATTCATTAGTAAATGATAACCTCGCTTGTGTGTACATGTGGACTAGGAGTTCTATGAATTGATGCGATTTATTTTTCATTTATTATTTACATAGCCAGTAACATGTAATTATTTAACAAGAATCAAGTTTTTTATGATATAATATTTAATAATCATTTACCTTTATTTTGATCTATACATCTTAAAGTGAAAACAACATTCCTTGGTACGAATAAATTACCGTCTTTATGAAGTGATTTTATTAATTTTTCATCACCACTTATTATGAGTGGTTATAAATATATATATATAGTTATTATATATTATAATAATATCATTATTAAAATAAATTAGATGGATTTACCATGATTTAAGTAAAAAGATCAAAAACCACCGAAATAAAACCAATATGAAATAGATTGAAATTAACAAGCGAAATGTAATATTTATTTGAGAAATGTAAATAAATAGAAGTTTGGATGATTTTACTAGATATTATTGTGATATTATATATATTATTATTATTCAGCATAATATTTATGATAAATAATAATTTATATATAGAAGGTTAGGGTGCTTACGAATAAATTTGTATAAAAGGCAAATGTTTCATATTAATTTGTTTTCATTGAGACCTGTTTCAATGTTTTGCCGAATTTTCTTATTTCCATCATGAATATATTTAAAATTAATTTATTTTGAGATACAAAATGAATTATTTCATGTTATTTATATAACAATATTATTTTCAAAAATACAATGACTATTTCTAAAAATATTACAAAAGTTGTAATAGTTCATCATCTCTTTCTTTAATGAGACATGTTCAGTGTTATACAACAATATTTTTTATAATATTTATTTAATTCCATAAAAAAATTATTATTAATATACTTATTTTCAAGGTATTTATGTTTCCATTTCAAGTCATTTATTAAATGGGGGTTATGATTCATTATTTAGCAAAACGGTAAGGGGTTTTTGTAATATTTGTTTATGAGAATTATTTATTCTTGAATTTTTAGATGATGAAATTATATAATCTTTAAACCAAAAATTTTATATATTTTCATATTTAATAATTATTTCCTAATATTATATTTTTCATTTAAACTCTTGATCTTAATGTACTCAATATATTTAATGAAATGTTTTATGGTATACCAACTTCATTTACATCATTGGTCGAGAATCTTTTCCTCTATGACCATATTTTTTTATTTTTTTCACGAACGATTTTAGTATTATAAAATAACTTACTTAATTTTTTTTAAATTTTTCTCATTTTTTATTAATAATTTTAATCTCATTTTATTTTCATTTTTTGAATGATTTACTTCTAAATTTACATTGAAAATATGAATAAATTTTTTTAACGTACATCACATGAATTATTTTACGCAAAATCAGTAATACAGTTTTATTTAAAGATTAGTATATAAATTTATATTTTTCATTTGAAAATAAAATTTCATCTATAATATTTGTGAAACATTTAGATTGTAAATAATTATTTTCATTTAAAAGGGTATTTTCATCAATAATTTTACTCGTAATATTTAAACATTATTTATATATATATAACCTGATTCTAACGTTTCTTTTGATTTACTAGGTATATAATACAATGCTACCATCATTAATCATTCTATGTATGTTTTATATTTGTGATTATGAAATATTGAGTAATGTTTTATCCTTTCTATGGGTTTTGATTTGATGATATGATAAATTTTTTTGGATCATGTAGCATAAATATGTATTGTTTTCATTATGTGGTGGGTGCGAATGGAAAGATATATCCCTTTGGTAAATTAGATAAAAATGGATTTCTCATGAGATAATAAGTACTATAATTGGGTGGTAACCTTGTTTAAAATGGGGAATTTTCAAATAATAATGTATTTGGAGTGAATATTGAATAAAGAAATAATGGAATGGTAAGTGAACGTAATTAAACTATAATAGTCCTAGAAGTGGCCCTAGACTAAGGAAATGATTTTATATGATTATTTTCATTATAAAAAATTATTTCTATGATTATAATATTTATTAATGTATCACAATTGATTTTAACTGATTGTACACTCTTATGTATTATGTATTTATATTGATGAAACATTATGCTAGGTTTCATGTTTTTTAATGGGAATTAATGGGTTTGATTTTTTAATGTAATGACCTTTTTATAATACCATACTTATTATCCAATGATTACTTATGATCATTGTTTTATATCTCATATAATTATCCTTACTTAGAATATGATATATCCATTTCTTAAGTTCCCTTTCCCCATGATATATAGAATAGTTTTTGTATTTTATTTATACGAAGTGTATCAATTATGACGAACGTAAATAGAAATGATGTAAATCCTTTATGTAATAGTTTTTATGAATCCAAGATTCTAAATGAACTAAACTATTAATGTTATGGTTTGGATCATATTTAAATGTAATAAATTTTCCATTAATAGGATGTAGTGTATATGTATGAAATTTTTGGGTCACTTATAATTCCATCAGATCACGATTTATTAATTTTGGTAAACAATGATGTTTGAACTTCTATGAGAACTATTGTGATAATTGTAAGTATAGGGGAACATCTAATGTTATGGTAAATAAAAGAGTGTGATGTTCCAAAAAATATATATTTATTTATGGATTATATATGTAGTTTGGTCCACTAGGTTAGTTACCATGAAATGGGGGGGGGGGTGAATCAGTGTATGAGAGATTAATACAACTGCCCCTATTGATCTTGTCTCGCTGTTATGTAAGAATATCTTCTATCTCTTTCCTGTATCAAAGTATAAACAGAAACTAAAGCATGCACAGGAGACATCAATTTTTACTTGGTTCACCCTCACTGGGCTACGTCCAAGGAGCATACACTGGAGATTTTCCAATGTACCAAATCCACTAAAATCACACTACTGTTTACAAAGGTCGGGATAGATCACTTGTATTCCTAGGCACACTGCCTTTACAATGTTTAGGGTTATCTCACTACTTTCCCAAGGGTTACTCCCTGTCTCTCTCTCTCTTTGGCTCACTACCGGTGGAGTAGATCTCCTTCTTCCTCTTCCTTTGCTCACTGCTCGGGAAAGGATCCACTCACAGTTTATAGACCTATAGTTCTCTCCATTATCACTAATGAATTAATCCTCTGTTGTATGTAGATTCTCTGTTGAAGTCCAATTTTCACTCATAGATGAATCTCCCTTTGCACCGAAGGTATCAGGCAATCTTCTATCTTTCACACAACCCTGAATCTCTTCTGTGAATAAACCTTACCTTGTGCCCTTCTCTAAGCCGGCGTGCAAGTATGAGCGCACAAGTTATAACTAGCACATATGTCCACCTAAACCTCTTGCGTGACACAAGCTTCTACAACTCCAAACTTGCGTGACTCACACCCTTTTACGCCCAAACCAATATTGGCGTGAAACCAGCAACTTTTGTGCTTCTTCAAAACTAGCACGCAAGTTCACCTATAAAACATGCATGACACCACTTTCTTCAACTCAAGAATTGGGTGACTCACTTCCTTCCTCGCCCAAACCACCTTAGGCATGCAACTATCACCTGGCACGCAACTTCTACTTGCGCAACCACACACCACTTGCGAGAACACCACACCTGCGAGATGAGAGCTCTGGTTTTTCAAAGTGTTGAAATATTCACCGAATGAGGAGGTGTAGACCTCTATTTATAGGCATTTGGACACCCTACATGATGGCACACAAGTCTCCCCTCAGTGCACAAGTTTCCTCATGCAAGTCTCTACCGCACAGGTCACTTGTGCGACCAACCCTAAAACATGGGTGCCCCTTTTCCCTTTTCCATATTTTGATATTTTGATCTTGAAAAAAAATATGGCATGCATGTTTTATCTCTTTCAAGACAACTGCACGCAAGTCCCTTTTCCAAACCCACTTTTCTCCATTTGATGATTTTTAAGCCCAAAAATTTTGCAAACACTGGAAAATGGTGCAACCCTATATCTTCTATTTTTGTACCACCTCCAGATCATCCATTCCTTTGTCGAGATTCTTGAATCAAACATGGATCGTTAACCTCAATACTTGAACTCGAAATTCCACCATGAAATACCCTATGCCATCAAATTTTTATGTCATGGTTCTCTTTGTCAATAATCACAACACAGATGTCCACTTTGTCAACAAACACAATCACCTAAAAAATTCTTCAATGATACATTGAGGTATTTTTGCTCAACATATGTGGATTTCATTTTGAAAATATGAATCCTTTGATAATATCCCCAGAAAGATTTGGTTGATTATTTTCTGACTGTAATTGTGATGTATTGTGAATGAGACTTTGTTGGACACATGATTTGAAACTCATGAGGGATATACTGGGGATAATTATGATATTTTTTATAAACTATTAAGAAATATTTCTGTACATGATGAACATAAATTAAACTCATTAAAATAAAGGTTTCAATTGTATAATATAATGTTTCGTCATTTATAAATTTCTTAAATGAGTTTTCGTGATTAGATTATTAACCATTACAATTTCACACTCCCTGATTTGGGATTATGTTAATGGTTGGAACTAGTTTGAATAATGTTATTAATGAATGTTATGAATAATGAAATGATTTTCTTCATGAGGAAGAAAATAATGTGGTAGAGGAAATTTAAATGGTTATGATTAGTCATGACCAGCTATATCAATATATGAGTATTAACTAGAAAATATTTTAATTTTCTAATAACCCATATAAAAAGATAATGGTATTTCATGAATATCTTAGATGAATGAATATTTTCAATCCCATAGGTCATGAATATGGGAATAAGAACTTGGGGAATGTCTCAAAAGAACCAAAATAGGTTTTTTGTGTGAAAAATAAGGGAATATAGTAAGTAATTTCCAATGAGAAAAAAATTCATAGTAGGAACAATAGATGGGAATAATGGGTTCCATGAGGTATTAAATTTTTTTAATGTTTTAAATATGTAAATTATATGTAATATGAAATTTTTTATTATAAGTGTAAATATATATAAAAGGATACAAAAATTTCTGTATATAATTATTTTACTATTAATAATGAATAGACTATGAATGACACATTAAAAGATGGAAGTATTAATGAGTAAGATGAAAAAGCCTATAAAATGTGAAATAATTGAAGTAAACTTGTATTTAGAATTAGGAAATAAATTATAGAAGGGTGTTTTAGTATTGATATTATAGTTATATAAATCATGGATCATGTAAGGAATTTTGTGTATTTGTTTTTAATTAGTGATTTCTAAAATGTGTCATATGATATAGATAAGCTAGAAAAGTATTAAAGTGGTAAGGTGAAATTTATTAGAACACATTGATAAAAAACCTTAAACACGTGATGAAGTTTGAGGTACTAATTTTTATTTTGGATAAAGTTATGGTTAATATAGACAATGTAAATTAGATTGAAGTTTTCACCATAATTAAAATTATTAATGTAAGAAAAAAAGGTTTTATGTTATACAAGCTAAAATTTATATGATTTTTATATTTATGGAATATATTAAATAGGCCGTGGATATAAATTTTAAATATGGATAGAATAAATTATTTTCAAGGAATATCTATTTTCATGGAGGTTTTATAGAGATTCCAGTTATTATCTTATTTTAGGAGAACATATGATCGTGGTATTAAAATATTTGGTATGTATCATCATGAGATAATTAATATTATTATAGGATTAAGGCTAACTTTGTTTCTGATATTTTTTGACCCTCTTCTAAATTATAAGGTTTTTAATTTGGTCAGACTTATTTTGGAGGTATATTATGGTTTATTATTTGTGGAAAGGTTAATCTTGCAGTTTGGGTGTTATTATTGATGTTTTAGATATTAACATTGTATTTAATCATATGATGATTTATGAATATTTGATAACAATACCTAAAGATTTTATCAATTTTTAATATTTTGAGATAAAAGGAATTATTTTTCATTATTTTATATATCTTATGATCCATTAAAAGGTAACTTTTGTGCTTCACTCATGAAAGATCAATAATGTTTGAATATGGATGAAAATATTGTTGGACTACTATTCCTATTCTGTTATATTCCATAGAAGTTAATAATTGATGATCGAAAAAGATCCTTTATAAATTAATATTTTTTTTAATGTATGTTTAATAGGTTTTTACCATTATTTTAATTAATTATATTGATTTTTAAAAAAATTTAATGTATTTTAAATGATTTCTTATTTATGGAAAAACATAATTTGGTAGGCATTCAACTATGTGGATAAATGGATACATTGAGAATTCATATATATAATTTGGGCATATAAAGTAACCACCTTTGTGAAATAGATACATTGGGAAATTGGTAATGCAAAAATGACCTACATCGATAAATTTCTTAAGTGTACAATAATATTTGTAGAAATAATGCCTACATAAATCAGTTATTTGGTGTAATTAACTATGTGATTATGTTATGTGGTTTAATCATCTATATGCATCCAAATTGAAACCAAATGAATTTGACTACGTCCAAATTTGATTTATGAGTAAGAAACATATGTGCTGAAATTTGGATATGCGTAGAGTGACTACATCGATCAATTAAACAATATGAATTTAAATTCCTGATATTAAGCAATGTTGTGATCCATAATCGACTCTATTATTTGAAACATGCTATTTATTACACATGATGTGATTTCAGTGGAAATTAATGCTCCCATTGTTGCATAAAATATTAGATTACATATTTTTTGTAAAACATATTATAAAAATATTCATTCAGGAAGATAAAAATAAGGATAAGGATAATTTAATGGTCAGTACTGTTTTTGTGTTATTTTTTATAAAAGGAATTGTTTAATTTAATTCAAAGCCAACATATTGTGGTTATGATGCATATAAATTAATGGATAATCATTTCATGAATTTTTATTATAGGAAAAGATAATATAGAAATTAACAAAAGATATAACACCTTTTACATCGAAAACTCTCTCTCTATAATGTCTATCTATGTTTTCTTCTCTATTTTACATGAATAAATATGTATAATTTTGAACTCTTCAACTTCACTACCAAGACCATATTTCCTTTTTCTTCAGAATAATATCCTTGAAAACCATTTTATTCTAATAATATCTTCAATATATCTCTTCCCTTTAATTATTTATATCTTATATTGATAAAACACTTCTAAATATACTCTTTGTGTTCTCCCTTTTTTGTGAAGGTACTATGAAAAAGGAATATTTACAGATGGTGTTTTTAAATCCTATTTGGATCCTAGTTGAATGCTTCTAATATTATACCAGGTGTCATATTATTGCATAATTCATGAATTCCCTTAAAAAATGAATGTATGTCCCATGTAAAAGGACTGGTATAGTGAAAATCACAATGTTATCATAATTTAGAATTCATAGAGTAAACTAGGGAACTTCTATTCCCCAAACCACTATAAATCTATTTTTTCTTCTCTTTTTTCTTTGTGGATTTATTTCCCCAATGTTTATGTTCTATGATAAGACATAGGATATCATATCTTAAAATATGTTGGTTTTATATGTCAATAGATTTTCAAGAACTCAATTAATCCCCAATTGAATCTTAGTATAGTAATTTATAGACCAATATTTGGAATCAATGGATGTGACTTTTGTGTTGACATATTTTAAAGGATGAATTCATAATATTACCTTCAAAATAAGTTCTATTTCTGAAAAACATTGAGCGTATTTCAATTTTATGTGATCCATATATTAATGGACAGAGTATTGGTTGTTGTAATATACAAATGATAATCTATTGAAAGTAAATTATTCTCATATTTTATCTTAATGACATAATTACTTATGAAATTACCATGAAATAACCTGAGTCAAGAATTATATTACTAAATAAAACTGCTATATAAAATCCAAAGATATGAATCCTATAGTTTGTTGAATAGGTTCAAATGAGTTCATCCTTGATTCATAATGTAAATAAATCTTGAAATGCAGACTTCAATATTAGTGGCATATGAAGGAACAAAAAATAGGGGAAATATTTTATATATTACATACAATCTTATGTTTGTTACCTTCTAAATTATAGAATGATAAATAATCACACAAATGAATGGAAGACTTACTCAGACTAGAAATAGTGTTTCTAGTTTCATAACACCCATTCCTAAATCATATCAGGTCTTGAAAACACTTATAATTTTTTATCTATATAGAGTAGAATATCTATAGCCATTATGAAATCAATAGAGGTAAAATAAAAATAAAAATAAATAATTTCATCATTAATCTTATGTTATTTTGGGCTAAGATAGAAAGTTATTGTTGGGTAACCTATATTTGTTAAGAAAGACAATTCTTCTATAAAAGCTCTAACTTTATAATATAATAATAAAATAAATGTTGTACTAATGGATGAGTCATCTGATGAATATAACTCAAATAGATCTTCTTTAGACCATGAATTTTACATTTTTTTAAAAAAATCCATGAGTTCTTTAATAAGAGTGGAGGTTTCAAGAAACCCTTAAATATGTAAAATAATCATCTGGGAAATTATAAATAAATTAAATGGTAAATTTCTAAAAAGGTCAATCACATCATACTAGAGTACCCATAGTTGGAAAATAATAAAAAATATGAGAAAACTTATTTTTAGAATGATATTTATAATAATAAATCCAAGAAATACATGAGAAATCATAGATATATTCAGAATATTTTATTTATGATGTATCCTCAACTTCAGAATATTATATTTTTAATAAAATGTTTAATATGTTTTTATGAAATTTTAATATGAGGATATTTATTTTTATTCTTCTTATAATGAATATGATATTGAAAATGATAACAACTCTTATGAGTAATTAATTCAATATTGTACCTTTCTAGATAACAAATATATATTATTTAAAAAAAATCTTTTAAAATGTCATATGATATTTCTATTATGTAAAAAAGTGGTCTTAAATAAATAGATTTTACATTATAAAATTATGCTCGAACATTCTACACCATCTTGTATTTTTGATGGTCACAAAATTGAACACTTTTAAAAATTATTATAAGATATTAAGTACTCTATAAATGATTCAAAAAAATGGTGGAAATTAATTGAATCAAATTCTTGTTATTAATAATTTTGGGAAAAATACTTTACAAATAGGGAAACATTTTTAAAAATAAAATCACAATAAAATTAGTTTTCCCTAGTTTTATATATAAAAACCTATCTAAAGTAAATTATTTTGACTATAAAAAATTTGGTAATTATTCTAATAAATTTAGTTTTGAAAACCCATAATTTTTATTAACAAAAAATTATTTTATTTCAACAATATTACCAAATTAAGTGCTAGATTTCATGGAATCCATAAACTGATTTTTCTTCGTAAATCTTTAGTTTCTAACATCTATAGACCCAGGAGAATTAGGGTACCAAAAAATCTTGTTTAATTTTTTTAATGGAAAAAAGTAAATTTGAATCAATTTTAAATGATATATAGATAGTGTATGATCAATAATAATGATTGGATATTTCTTCTATTTCCTCCCCTTATCAACCATTGAGGGAAGATATGTCACTTATCGAGACAATGCCAAAATAATACTTGTGAGAGTTGGATCAGTTGGTAATCCAAACTCATTACTCATCAAAAAATTTATTTATGGGGATAATTTAAATCAAAGTCTGATATGCAATTCATAAATTTTTTAGGATGTAAAATATTTATATATTTCAAAAAACACCATTTTTTATGATAAAATTTGATAAAATTAAGGCACGTAGAATGATGAATGTTTTGACCATATAAATAAATTATTTGAGTAGAAAAAAAATGAAATGTAAAAATTATGAAATAAATGAATCTTTTATTTGGAATTTAAGGCATACATATTCAAATTTATATTATTTTACAAAATTTTCAAAAAGGAAATTAGATTTAGATTTAACAAAACATAAATTGGAAAAAATGAACAATGTGATGCATGATAAATTGTAAAAGAAACACATTCCATATTTTAAACAAATTAAATAGTTTTGTGTTAATATAACCTTATAACATACAACGATGGATTTATTTTGGTACTCTAGAATTGAATTTTTAAGAGGAAAATATTTTGATTTTTTCTCAATTGATTATTTTCCCAGAAGTATTTGGGTTTTCTTTTAGAATGTTAAAAATGAATAGTGTTTTGTTTTTATAAATTATTGAAAATATTTCAAAAATTTAACTAATAGAAAATAAATAATATAATAATTTTCCCTATAGTATAACTAGAAAAACATTTGTTGAATTCATGTTTTTTAAAACATGGAATCAAATAAACATTCTCTTTTCCTATAACACCTCAATGGAATTGTGTTTTTGAATGGAGGAAAAGTAATGTGAATGAAATTTCAAGAAACGTATTATGTGAATATATAATTACCACTAATTTTAAACTAAATATGTAAATATAAAAAGATAATTAATAAATAGATTTCTTATTGAGCATATTTTTAAGAAAACACACTATGATATATGGAATAATAAAAATCCAAAATATGAATAACATTTATATATTTATTTAAGGGTTTATATTCTAAACACCATGTAATTTTTTTTTAAATTTGATCCTAAGGGTAATGAAGGAATATTCTTTGGATATTCTACTACTTTAAAGTCATACAATGTTTTCAATAAAATGTAAATGGATTTTTAAGAATAAAATATTCTAAAAATTGAGTGAAATGTTTATTTTGATCAGAAATTGGTTCATAATGATAAGATAACATATTATTTTTAAAAGATGAGAACTTTAACTCACTTGAAAATATTATGAATGATTAGTTAGAAAATTATTTTCTTGAAACAAATCCCTAAATTATGGATTCTATTAAATTGAAAGAGTGCTCTCTAGATAGCATATAACCCATATTAAAAACCCATTAGGAAAGTTGATCAGATGTTTAGATAATGTTATTAAAGATAAAAGAACAATATTAAACCGTGCATAATTTTAAACATTTTATATTAAAATAACCTAACACTATGTAGAGAGGATTATTTTATGAGATGTGGGTTTTATAATGGAAGAATTATTAACACAGTTCTAGAGTAATAAAGTATTTTTATTAGTTTATATACACTATAATTATCTTTTAAGAGGAAAATGGGGTTTTATAAATAAGTGAGACGATCATGGAGTGATCAATAGGGATAATGCTAATTTAGTATCCAATGTTTATAACCAAGAAAAAGCAATATATTAGGAAGAGAACATTATAACTGTATCTAAATTAAATTCTTTTAGGATTACCAATCCAATTCTCCACATATAGATTTCTAATTAATTCATATTGAAAAAATATGATTTTTAAATGGTTCTCCTATAAAATAATTTTAAGTTGACTAACCCCCTTCTTTAAGAAAGCCTTATTTTCTAAATTGAGTTTTCAAACAAACCAAAGTTCTTTAAATCCATCAAGAAGTACCTATAGTTGATATGAATTTTTTTATTTTAATTTAACCAAACAATTCATAGTTGAAGTGGAAAATCATACATTTTTTCAATAAAAAAATCATCTTTAGATATTTTTTTATTTCAAATAAATGCTAATGGAATTTTTTTTTTACAAATAAATATATATTTAATCTTCAGAACTCAAGTAAAAGGAACTCTAAATGAGATTGATTTGTCAGATAAATTGTTTTTTAAGATCTCAGATATATCAAAAGAGTATTTGGGTATTTTATAAAATAAATAGAATACATACAATAATTACTTAAATGGTTTTGAAATTAATATGTAAATGCAAAAAAGAAATACAATGAGTTATAATGAAAATCATGGCTTGGAAAATGTATGGAAACCAGTTGAAAACAAGATATATAATGGAATAATTGAGAGAATTTGTATTTAACTATTAGTATAATAGATGTTATGTTTTAATTATGGTTATGTTCTAGATTTCAAGATACTCCCAATTAATATCATTTGAAATATACTAAAATAATTTTATGGGTTTATAAGGAATAATTTCTCTATGCATACTTTTTTTTATTTTGATTTCTTTTCTTATTAATAAAATGATGAAATTAGTGATTGTAAACTATATATGAAGAGTTAATTAAGAACCTACCATTATCTATGAATATCCTTATTATCCTATACTATTATGTACAAATATTTAGTTTCATTATCTAGAGTTGATACTGAATATATAGCTAGTGTATGTTCTTGTGCATATGTGTTGTTGATGGAACAAACCAAAAATTATTTTGGATTCAATTTAAATCAATCCTAAAACAAATATTACTATCATATATAACTATTCACATTTTAAATTATCCAATATGTCATTATATAAGAAAAATAATATATGTAAGGCATCATTTCTTGAGAGATCATGCTAAAAAAGTTTATTTTTCTTTTGAGTTTATATCTACCATGATATATTTATTATATATATTTACTATACCCCATTAATTTCGATGATTTTTGTTTTATAAAAGGATAATTGGGGTTATATTAATTTGAATGGGTTCATTTTATCTTATTTATTTAAAATTAATTTTTTTTATGAATTTTAATACCTTATAAAAAAGTACGTTATTTTATCTTATTTTAGTTTATTTTAGTTATTTCTATTTAAATTATATATAATGTGTTTTTAATAAAAAAATTGATTCCCTTTGACTTATTTATTAAATGTATGAATTTAACCTATATTTTTAATTGGGTGCATAACTCTTTTGTAGATCAGTTATGTGATCTAAGATCCCAATTAACATGTGTTTCCTTATATATTTTCCAATGTAATTTCTCTCAGAAGAGAAACTATTTTATTTTTCACTTCTGCATCACTATATATTCATTTCTTTCTTCTACAGACCATATTTTATAAGAATTATAAAGTGTGGAGATGTTAGAATCTCTTTATCATCTACAAAGCTTTGATAGGAAATGTTCTACATAGCATACTAGTTGTAAAAGATGATGATATGGGTTGGTTTGATTTTATAGATATGATACTGAAATATGTATTTTAGTTTCAAGGATGGGATTTATTTTATGAAAATTAATCAATTTTTATAATTTTGTAAGAATATAATGAGTTTATAATGTAGGATGGTTTATTATTTTGTGATTTAGAGGATGTGATGTCATCAAATCATCATGGTAATGTAGTTCTAGTTTAATATGTTAAAATCGATGAAATCTTACATTATACCCATGAGGTAAAGTATAATGTTATCTAGGGTATTCTTGGTAAAATTTAATTTGGACCAATTATTGTTCTCATGTTTGTGATTGGAACCTCTACTTTTGAGATGGATCTTGTAATGGATTTAGAAACTCAATGAAATATTTTTTGTAACATCATTAGATTGGGATTTCCAAGATATCCTATTAAATGAAGAAGGTGTTGTTTTCGGATATATGACACTTATATGTACTAATTAATATTGTTTAGATGAATCATTCATCGTATGTGATTTGTATTATGATTCAATACTAAAAATGGAAGGTGAATCTAAACTATTATCCCTTTTGGAGGATGATCTCCATTGTACTAAAATAGATGGAGGGGGATCTCTAGGGGGTAAATTATATAAATGTAATACTCTTTCTACCATGACATTGAATTGCATTTTATACTTCTATATAACTACATAAAACCATTTATGAAATATTTTATATAAAGGTGTGATCTGGGGGAGCTATCTCAAACCTCCCCACTTAGGGATGCATCACCTGTTGAGATGTGGATACTAAGGAGGTGTATGATTCAGTGGTTTCTGCACATGAAAATCAATTTCAAGTGATTATACATATAATAGAGGATCCAGTATAGAGATAAAAAGAATATGTTTCTAGAGATTTTGAATTTGTTTTCCATGTTAAGCTAACTATTGAGATGGCTGATAAAACACATGAGAAAAATCCATTTGAGACTTTTCCTTGACTTTCATAATTTGAGAAAAGAGTTCAAGATGAGGTTAACTTTCATTCAATTGATCCCATCATTCCTAGATCACTTACTATAATTATAGAATTTGTATGTATAATATTATAGGATAGTAGAGTTATTTATCATATTATAGTTGTTTATTCATTGCGTCCTTTCATAAATGAGGATGCACATTCAGTTTGTACAAAAATTTAATGTTCTAGAATATATAAATTTACTTATCCCGTAATGACTAATTTTGAAAATTTCAGGGGAGATTATGGAACATTTAAAGGATAAATGATATCCTATATTAATGAGATCAAAAAACTCAAGGGAAAATCAATTTAAAAAGAATATTTTTACAAGATATATATTAATTCATACATGAATGATAAAATATATTTAACAATTGACTCCTATGAAATAAGTTACCTATGACGTAAATGTTTAAAATTTTGAATACTAGAATGCTTAATTATATAGACATAGATAAGTCATATCTATAAAGTATAAAGTAAATAAGTTTGTTTTTATTATTTCATCATAAAAGGAAATGATTCAAAATCAATATATGATCTCATATGATTTGTATTAGGATGCAGTTGATAATATTTAATGTTTTATTAAAGAGGTAAAAGATTCACTTCATAGTTTACTATGTGTATTGATAACATAATATGAGTTTATCAAGTGGTTTCAACAGACTACCACCTCCTCATCTGGACTAGTAACGATATTTGATATTAAAAATGTGGTTGATCAGATATATTTTAGGTATGATTTTTCTTCAACTTAGATAAAATATTTTATTTGTGACAATTTTCAACCATACATAATAAAGGACTTTAAGAAATATATTTTCTATGTGTTATAGAATATCCTAGAATCTATTATAATGATTAGTGTAGGAAAAGACATGTACATGAATAAAATATTTAGGTATCTTGGATAATATATTGGTAGAAATATTAATGTGATATTGGAATTATCTCAAGTTATTATGGGGATGAAATATAGATTGGTTTATCTAGTATACAAAAAACATCTATTTTTAAAGACTTTGTGGTTATGAATTATATGGAAGAGTAAAGTTTTTAGTTTTACTATTCAGAATTGGATTCTAATTCTATGTTGTCTGAGGAAACTCTATCATTTCTAATTGCACATATAAGGAGATAATAAGTTTTTTAAAAGATTATAAAGATTATTCCTTTAATTAAAGTATCTTCCTATAATGTACCTTCAAAAATTATTTATAGGGATACTGAAATGATACCTATTTTTAATGATCCAATTTGATGACCTCCTACAAGATATGTTTAGAAGGTAGCTCAACATTTTATAATATAGTTATCCAATATGGAATAGGGAATGAAATCTATGAATGGAATTCTGAATATTGTATAAGGATCCATCAGCCTACTTTTTAAGAAGTTCTATCTTAGCATTCTATGTGCTACATTCAGTTAACTCCATGATATCCTATTCATTGTTCCTAAATAACCATACCCATGTTATCTTGAAACCTTAAATAGAATAATGAATAAATGTATCTCCATATTTTCTCAAATCCATATATAAAAATCTTGAGCTTTTTTGGATTTCTATAAGTTTGACATCATAGGGTGGATTGATATGTGTGAAGAATTTTTGTTTTATCATATAAGGATAAGTAATCCAATAAATTATCCTCTACATACATTTAGTGGAACAAGAAAAATAGTGTTAGGTTCTATTGATACAACACCAGTTTATATAAAAGATAAATCCAATGTTGAAGTTTTCATTTATTTTTATATGATCTTGGAAATAAGAATCACATTTAATTATTCCCATGAGGCTAGAAATTGTAGATATTGTGTTATATTATTTCAAAATTTCTTAAGGAAATCATAAATGATTTCCCAATATGCCTTCTCTGGGTCCAATTGATTAATATCTAGTTGGACTTAAAACTCATTCTAGTAATGATATTGAGAAATCAATATTTCCCTCAATGATGGACCCTCCCACTATTTTTCATAGCTCTCAAAATTCAAAATACCTACACAAAAATGCCCACCTGACTTTGGATTTATCTACACACCTGGGTATTCTTACTAGTATTTTGTACAAGTACTTATATGGGTGTGTAATGGATACACATATGTACACATGTTACAAATTAATGTAGTATTTTTTCCACTTCTTATATCATTCATGGTGATTGTTTTTATTTTATTCTTTATTTTTTTATTTCTTTTCAGGGATGTATTATTTAATTTTAATTTAATTATACCCTTTAAAATAATTTCAAATTATTTATAACCTATGTGAACAAATAGTCTGTCACTCTAAGTGATAAATTAAATATTTAAATGTACTATATTCAATTTATTTTTAATGACAATAATAGGGTATAAGTATCCTTGTTTGGAGAAGTTTACCCAAGGGTTAAAAGTCCTCTAGACATATTAACATGTGAGAGAAGTGTCTAATTAACGGGGAGAAGAAAAATATTACCAAAAATATTATACACAATAATTATATTATTTAGTTTTTAGTTAATTCCTATCAAATATTTTTAGCTTCATGTTTAATTACTTATGTTTTTTTATCATCAAAAAGTGGAGATAGTTGGAAACCTAATGTTGGTCAAACATACACAATATAATTTAGTTTTTGATGCTATAAATTCAATTCATATTATACTGATCTTATTTCATTTTAAAATTTTTTCAATTTTTTGTCATAATTTAATATCATTTTATTGAAATGTTTTATTTTTGGATGTTTTTTAAAACATTTCCTATGTATAGAGAAATTAGTTATGTGATGTGTTTAGATACATTACAAAAATAATACATTGAAAATTAGCTACGTTATATGTGTACTTGAATGAAAAACTTAAGGGAAATGGCTACATTTTAAAATTGGCTATATATAGATCACCTACATCAGTAAATCACCTATGAAACCATTAAACTATGTAGATAAAATGGAAATATGAATCATTTATGTAGAGTAATTTTTTATGTGATTTAGAGATGTGGTAAAATCATCTATGTGGTTACAAATGGATACAAAATTCATCCAACTATGTCTAATTTTTTTAAATGACTATGACTTATATGTGAAGAAATTAGAATATGTGATGACCACCTATGTGGATAAATCTAGCTATGTGAATTAAAATATGTGAAATTCAGGTATGTGGTGATGTAAAATTGGAATTATCATCATCAACATGTTATTTATTACTATTTAAGTATGTTAATTAAAAATTAATATAGTAATACATTCATTTTCTTTTTGTTGGATTCTTATTGTTAAAAATTATTTTAAAACTATACATGTATTGAGATCAGAAATAAGGACAACATTAATTTAATGGTCAATATTATTATTGATGAATTTTTAATGAAATGAAATGTGGAATTTAGTTTGAAACTCAATTTTATTGGATTGAATTCTAAGTAATTAAAATATAACCATTTAATGAATTTTCAATAGCTATTAAGAGAATATATACAAGAATATAATAGATTTCACCTTCCACGTCGAACACACACACACACACTCTCTCTCTTTCTCTCTAATATCTCTCTATATGATACACCATTTTATATCTAAACAGGATGAAGAATATTGAACTCGTTATTTGTGCTACCAAGATCATGTTTTATTGTTTAGACTATTATCATTAATCTTTATTTAATATAATTATATATCATAGAGTTATTTTTTTCTCTGTTAGTAGTGTAATACTATTGTGATCCCCATTTCTGTTCAATCTATTTAGTATATTTTTTGTTGTGAAGCATCCTAGAAAATGAACCTTGAAAGATGTAATTTGTAATTCCCTATTATATCCTTATTTAATTATATTTATATTATACTAGGTGTAAAATTCATGAACTCATCCCTTATTTATCTAGAAAACGTATTGAAAGTCTCTGTTAAATTGCATGTTATAGTTAAAATAACTATGTTTTTATAGTTGAGAATTGGTGGGCGCCCATGTTATTAATGTACCTAGAACAACTACATATCTCATGTGTTTGATCTCTTTTCACTGAGATTTTATTTCCACTGGGTGTATTTGTTATGAAAATATGAAAGTTAAGAAATTATTTAAAGAGTGTGGTTTTCTATGTCATGAAAATTTCCAGAACTCAATCCCACCCCCCCTCTTGGGTCATATTATGATCGGTCTTTGGCTAATAAAGAGGCGAATTTTATTCAAAATGCATGCATATAATATGAAATTATGTTTATGGATTATATATAAGAAATTATCTATATTTACTATATTACATTGTAAAATAATCCCCCAACTCTAATGGAAATGTTCTTCAAAATGGAAACATATTTCTTATTTAAGATTATTCTAAGGAGTTAATGGTTAATTTTTTTCATAACAATTTTATTATTTTTTGTTGATTCACATTTTCAATACTATGTTATATATTTTTCTCTATTATTATTTAGATAATATCATTCTCCAAAATATCTATATTTTCTTTTCTTACTATGTTATATTTATCTAGGAACCTAATTATGTGTCAATTTAGGTAACCTTAATGCATGCAACATTTTCTATTCAAAAGGTAGGTTTATTGCCCCTAGTATAATATTGGTTTTGAATAATTTTATTTCATGTATTAACCATTAATTATTGAGATAAAAATCATGACTGAAACATTTCTTTATGGTGGGGGATATAAGAAATAGAAAATTTTGAATTTATTTTCCACTAAATAACATCGAAGTATTCTATGTCCATATTTACACACAACTACACATTTTATGAGCCATGATATAGTAAAAATTTAAATGCTACCAATTAAGTTTGTTTGTTTGAATAATAATAAGAAAAAGTTATGATAAATAGGTCAAAATTTTTGTTAATAATGAATATTAATTTTTTAGTTATTAATAAATAATACTCTATTTTCTAATAAGTAATGTTATTTTTCAATTATATTTTACCAAAATGTGTTTTGTTGATTTTTCATAAAAATAATTATATTGTACTTTTACCATCTCTATAAATTTATTTTGAGGAATTTTATATCATATTTAAAATTAGATATATAATTTTATATTTGGTTGAATTTTTATGGTTTTTTATAAATGATTTAATTTTTACTGTATATTGAAAAATATAGATTTTTTTCAAATCTATCATTTTTTTGCAATAAAATTCCCAATATGTTATAAATTTAATATTATGGTACATAATTTTACATTAATATAAAATTATATATATAATTACATGATAAGTATCCTCATAATTTATTTTGGTATTAGTTTATTTTCTGATTTAGAAAATATTTTTATAAAAACCGTTTTTATGAACATAATGAGTTTTTATCACAATAAAATAAAATAATATCTCATTATTAATGGTTTTAATAAAATTTAAATATTATATATTAAATAAAATATTTTAAACATTCATTATATAAATTTTTAAAGTAGTAAATGTATGTAAATTATCTTTGATTCTTATTGATTGACTTTTCTGAAATGGGCATTCATTGCGGGATGCATGTTTGTTTAAAAGTAAATTCTTCAAATTAAAGAAATTAAAAATGGTAAAATAGATTTCATATTTTTAATAATAATAATAATAATTAATATAATAATGTGGTTTCATCATAATATTTTGTTATATTGAATAATAAAATCAGAAAAAAATTACCATGGTTAATGATAAAATGGGATTACCCTGGGCATGGTAAAACCAAGAGATATGGGTAGGATTTCCCCTAAATGTAACTAATTATAATTGGATTTATATTTTTCAACCTCAAATTATAATACCTTAAAACCTCTTTCCATTTGTGCCACATTCCTATAAAATTGACCTTATATAATTGTAATATTTTGTGTAATTCAATGTGGGTCCCTCCCCTCACTTATAAAAGGGAAACACTCCTCCTACCTTATTCACATCATCTGATCCATTTGTATAATCCATTTCATTGTTAAATTTTTACAATAATACTTAAATTAAAACTAGTAATTATTTTATTATCTTAAGAATAACCATTTATGAATTAAGATTTAATCCAATGGGGGTCTCTTAAAGAATAGGTATAAATCATAACAATGATTCCAGAATTTTATTTCCTCTTATAACTTCTGTGGAATTACTTCATAAATATAAAAATTATGAATCCATTATCATAAATATATTAAAATTTTATTATGGTGATGTTAGAACCAATTTCCTCCACATATCCATCATATGTGAAATAAAAGTATCAGTCATGCGTACGTGTGGACTACCACCTCCAAAAAATTATGATTCTTCTTCCATCACCATATTTCATGGGTTTTTATAATGATATATTTAATGATTATTTATTATATTTATAACATAATTATTCATTTGTAATTACAATATATTTTCTATCTTTATACCTTATGATCCATTAGTAAATGATTACCTTGCTAGTGCATACACATGGAATAACACATTCATAATGTGATGGGATTATTTTACCATTTTGTATTTACATAGATCTTAATATGGATATATTTAATTAAATATATAATATTTATTATATAATTATTATTTATATAATTTAATTAGAATTTATCATCATTTTTATCCATGCATCGGAATGTGGAGACACAACTTCTGGGTACGTCCAAATTACAATCTCCACAAAGTGATATAATTCAACATTCATCACCACCTAAGATGAATGGTTCTGAATATGTATACAATGAATATATATATATATTATATTTATATCATTATTAAAATTATATATATGTAGTAACCATGATCAAAATTCAAGGATATTAAATATGAAACTAAAATATACATGAAAAAATGAAGTAATTAACACCTTAAAAGATGACAGAAATAGAGAATTATTAATACAGGGTGTTGAAATTTTAAAATTTTATCAAATATGAAATTATATTTATGAATAATATTATATTATATAGTTATAATTAATATAAATTTATTATAAATAAGTTTAGAGTGCTTATGAATGAAGTATGATATAAGGTAAGTTTTTTTCTCAATTTCACTTCATTGAGATATATTTTATTATTATCAACAAATTTATTATTTATCTACAGTATATACTACCCTAATTTTTTTAACACCAAATAGATTAATTTAATGTATTTATAAAAAAATATTAATTACATTATGTTAATGATATTTGTTTCAGATATTACCATAGTTGTAAGGGGTTTTCGGCACAAATTTATTTCGTTGAGACAAGATTTATGTTATACACATAAATTCATTTGTTAGGTGTATATAATGAACCATTGATATATTTTATCATTAAAATCATTATGTAACTATAATTTATTATTTCACTTTATGTTATTTATATCATGGATGTTTTGATAAAAAAAATTCCACAACGGTTAATGTTTTATGTTACAATTTCCATTTTAATAATATTATTCATGATTAAATTTTGCGATGATGAAATTATTTGGTAGATCACTCCAATATTTTATATATTTTATCATAAAATTTTTATTTATGTAGACTAAATGTTTCCCTTCCATATTTCTATCCTTAAGTACTCACAATACCTAATAAATGTTTTTAAGGAAAACTCACTCAATTTCTCTCTTAGATCATGAATAATTTCTTTCATATCTATATTTTCATTTAAAATAGTATAGGAATGTTTTTACTTTTATATAATGATATATTACAGATATATTTATCCATGTTTCAAATTCTATAAAAAATTACATGAATCTTCATGTCATTTTTTGAAATGAAGAATGTTTTCCTTTAAAAAAATCAGAATACAATTTTTGTTTTAACATGAATCCCATAAGATAATTTCCCCACCATCATCAATAAAATTTAAAATAAATATTAATTTATAATATTCATTAATTATTTACAAATAAAAAATTTCACTTAATATTTTGTAAGTTTTAGATTATAAATTACCATTTTCAAATGAAAATGTGGTTTTCCATAAAAATCATACATTTATATTTTAAAGGTACTTTTCATCAATAAATATTTCATTTGATTTTTATTTTTAATTAATATGGACATGATCCAGTTATATCTCCATTTTTATTTCTATATATTTTTTATTATAATGATAATTAAATTTTTATGAAACTCATATCCTTTTAACGAGTTATGATTTAATGATATGATGAATCATTTATAATCATGTGGAACACCTATATAAGGTTTTTATTATATCATATGTGAGACAATTATTAAATATACCAATAATTAATTGTGCAAATTATAAAATTTCATGATTTAATAGGGATTTGAATGGAGAGTGAACCCTGCTTCTGTAGGGGCAATTTTAATTGAGATATTCTCTGGAAGGAAAATTGACCAAGGAGATGATGGAATGGGGAGTGAACCCAATCCAATATGATCATCTGAGAAGTGAGGAATGACTAAAGAAATTATTTTATTGGCTAATGGTCATTTAACGTACTTACATAGTATTCTTATGATAATATTTTATTACCCATGTTTGAAAATTAATAACTCTACACTCTTGTGTGTTATAAATTTTCATTAATAAAAATTTATTCCATTTTTCATGATTTTTTATCTAAAAATTGATTGGTATTATATTACAATGTTAATTTAATGTTATCAGACCATTTGATTATCTTATTCACAATTATAATAATTGATTGATATCTCTTATGTTTACACTTACAGATAATCTATGGTGTCTCTTTTATAGGTTTCCCTTCCATTCATTCTATAGAAATGTTGTAAGTTTTTTATGTATAATAATGGATATATTTGTGATTATCATAATGTGGAGATATGTAGGTCATTTATGTTTTAGTTTTTTAAGGATCCAAGCTCCGAAATACACTTCACATTTGAGGTTCTGGTATGGAACATATTGACGTGTAATAAATTTTCATTTAATATGTTTTAGTATTTAATTATGAAAATTTTAGATCAATATATAAAATATCATTGAAACATTCTATTATCATAATATATAAGTTGAATTTTGTCATAGCTATCATAGATTCAAATATATGTCACCATATTTAAAATTTATTTACATTATAATATTTATATTAATTTAATAAATGGATAAAAAATACCCCCTTTAGGAATTTAATTTCTCTTATATGTTTTCTTATGGATAATAAAATTAATGAAACAAAATAAAATAAAAATTTTAACATAATAAAATTCATTTTATGAAGGTATTTTATTAGTAATTTTTGGTTTTTGTGTAATTTCATTAAATTCTTATATAATGTTAATTTAGTACTTTTAAAAGTAGTATGGAACATCCAGTAAATTAGTATAGAACATATTAAAATAACTATATTTTTTATTTAATAAGGTTATATATTAAATTTAAGATTAATAATAATTTATAACTGATGTTAAAATAATTTATATTAAAAATACATGCTTGTCAAGATGACATTAAAGTCAAATTAAATGAATACTCCCAAAACTGACATTATGTATATCTGATGTTAAATAATATTTTATTAAATGATTTTAAAATTAAATAATATATTGCAATAGGATAGGTAGAAAATATTTTTTTTCAATGTAATCCATGGTTAATTCTTTAGACACTATTAAAATTATATGTCGATTTTTCACTAGTAATGGCTAAAAAATATACTGCCATAGTTATTGTTAAAATGGTAAATGAAGGGATTCTATGGAACCATAAGGTTTAAAATGGAAGCTAAACTTGAATAAATTTTATTGAATGATTATATATAGATATAAAATCATTTTCATTTAATCCATGAAATTTTAAGGTATTATATATTAGAAATACTGTAATAATATCTTGTTATTTTTTGTAATTACAAGTGTCTCCACTCCTCTCTTATGAAAGGGAACCTACTATACTCCCTAATTCACAATAATTAAGCTTTCTAAATCATCCAAAATCAATCGTAATATATTTGTTGAATCATTTACCTATTTTGGAAGCTTTTTCACTACCAAAATACCATCCTATTAAGGCTTAAGGTGCAATCCAATAGAGTTCTCCCAAGGAAGAGGTAATCATTCTACCTAACTCTAACAAGATATATTTTTTCTTATACACCCTCTAAATATTTTTTATCCATAATTAAATATTTAATAAATTATTATAAATATATTTACATGTTATTGTGATTCTGGAACAACTATATTCCACCTACATTCAACTAAATGGGAAATGATGGTATTATATGTGCATACATATGGAGCAACACATCCATGAAGCAATGTGATTTATTTTCTATCACCAAATCACATGGATTTATATACTGATTGATTTAATAAATATATATTTATTTGAATGTTATGATATAATTATTATTTTAATGATTAAATATTTTTTATCATCATTTTTTTTATTGTTGATAGAAACTTAAAATACTATCCTGTTGTGCATATAAACTAATATCTCCATGAAAAATGTAAATCATTATTATATAATTTACTTTATTGGTAAGATAAAATATATATATGTATATGTATATATAATGACTATATATGATACAAATTTCATTACTAAAATTCTAGAGATGATTGAGAAATGATCAAAGTGTAAGGACAAGAATTATCAAAATGAAACATTCCTTAAAATGAAACAATTAACACTCCAAATGATGTTTTAAATAAATAATAACTAATAAATGTGTTTTTAAATTATATATTAGTATAATATATTTTATTATAATTATGTAAATGGGGTTTTTAAATAAATATAATAAATTAATGTTTATTATACATGAGTTTAGAGAACTTATAATGAAAGTTAGACATATGGTATGTTTTCCTCATACCAATGTTGTTTTATTGATATATGATTGATAAAATGAAACTATTTATGTTCATGAGTAATATTTAATAACCTATTGGCACGATATTTCATGGATGCTTCTTAATTTATGGTATTTAAAGTTGTAATTTAAATTATTTTTTCAAATGGATGTTGAAACAAATGCTTCTAAAGTGGTAATGGTTTTTCATTTTGAATTTTTTCTTTGGTAAATATTATATATTACAGACCTATATCATTTTATTAGGTGTATTTAGTAACTATTTTATATTATTTTTAATGATTATGATTATTTTTCATGTATTTAATGTGAAATTTTATTTTAATTAATTCATGAGACATATAATAAAAATGTTACTAATTATTTATGGGTTATATGTAATAATATAACAATTTATCAGGATTATTTAGGACTAAATTTTTTATGATTAAATTTTATAATATATATACCATATATCTCATTTATTTTATTCAACTATTTTTCATTATAAAATTTACATGTTTTCATTTCATTTAACTCTCTCTATATACTCAAATGTCTCAATGATTTCTTAAAGAAAACTAATATGATTCTTAATTTAGAAGATAATATTTTGTTCAATGTTCATATATTCTTTAAAATTGTTTCATGAATATTTTTACAATTCTCCTATTATTTATTAATGTATATTTTATACATGTTTTACTTTTTGTAAACATATATTAGATAAATATCTTATCATTTTCCTAACAACATACTTTTCCAAAGGTGTAAAGAATAGTGTGGTTTTAATGTATTACTCATGAACATACTTTCTCTCCATAATGAATACCCTGTATATTGAAGATTAATTTACATGTTACCATGGTTTATTAAAAAAATGACTTTGGCTAATGTTTTTTTATTTTTATATTTAAAATAATTGAAATCAAAATTTAAGTGGTATTTTCATCATGAAATATAACTGTGATAATTTAAAGGTATTTTAATATTTGGAAACATTAATTGATTTCATATATGATTTAATAGGTATATGATATGATGATATATTCGTTATTAATTTTCAAGATGGTTTTGATTGGGATTATGAGATAATGATAATAGCTTTTTATTTTTCATGGGATAATCTATGATGAAATGATAACTGTTTTCCTGCTCTTATAGAATAAATATTAATTGTTTATATATCTTGTGGTTCTATTATAATCCTCTATTTTATTGGGTAATAATTAACCAATATTATCTCTAAGATTATATATAATTTTATCCTAATCCAAAAAGAGGGTACATAGGAGGTAATATCAAGCCCAAAATAGGGTACACGAGAGATTCTCCATAGCCTAATGTATGTACATACCTAGATATCCCAATCCTAAATTTTGATTAATCTCATAGTTGGTAGACTTAATCGAATATCCCTATGATTATTATTATCATACACAATTTATGACACAATGTATGAAATTTTATTATTATTATGATGTGATCCCACAAATTGTGTTTTTTATTCATTTATGATTCATTCTTTGGATCATCCTAGATATATGTCATGATTATCAAATTTGTGTCATTGGGTATGATTTTCAAATTCAAATATAATTTTCTCATAACATTGTGCTCATTGTATTCTTAAATATGACCATTGATTGATATCTCACACATATACCCTTCATAAGAATCTAAGATCAAACATTCTTCTATTTTCAATCCTCGAGTTATGAATAATGGTTTTATGTCTGGTATGGATTTGAGGTTTACTATATCAGAATAATTTTGTGGGAGAAGTTGAATATATGTCAAAAAATAATATAATTCTTTATCAACCCATAAAATAACTATACCTTCATGTCTCTAAGGTTTTTAATGTAACGAGATATATTAAATATTCATCTATAAAGAAGTAATATTTATGTATTTAATGTTTGTGTCACCTAAATATACACCTACAAATTTATTATGAATGATTTCTTGGTAGAGAGGCCTTGACTGTAATATTTATCATAACATGTATATAGATTTAAATAAAAACTCATGAATTCCCATATTTTTACATTTTGTTTTTCAGGAATTAAATTTTTATTATACATTTTATTATGATGTTGATATTAGTCATGTATATTCATTAAACTTTAGTATGCGATTGAATGAAAAATATTTTTATTATCTATTGTCCTTTATTGATTATGAATTATTTTTTCATAATGGATTGAATTGTTTCAAAACCTTACTCAGCATATGATATCGCACTTTATTTTTTCCCTTTCCACAATATATGAAGAATTATAATATGAATGATTTTAATATATTCAATAATTCTTATTGTTGTATTATTTTATTTTTTTAATGGAATTTAGGGATCATGTTGTATCAATTTTTTTTTAAAAAACTATTAATTTTTTTGATAATGTGGGGTGTGATCCATTATGTATTATAGAAATGAAATAAATTAAACACTGGATCTATGATACTACAGCTGGGGTAGTTGGGGTGTTACAGTTTGTATCAAAGTATTTTTTTAGGTTACATGGGAACTATATTGGAAATGAACATAGAGAGGATTTGAATTATGGTAATCTATTTGGTTATTTGACAACATTTACCAATTTAAGTAATTTTTATTTTATTGGTCAATATTCTTGATTATTATGATCTATCTCATGATGTATCATTATTTAGATATAGATCCTAGAGGAATGAAAGGAATCAAATACCATTATGAATTGTTATATTTACTTGATGAGAAATAAGGAATATATGGTATTGAAACTGAGAATATCATGACTATATTAGGGCAGCACACTCAGGTTTTATTGAATAACAATGGCCTTATTTAGAAATGGGTTTTTATAGCATGATTCACTATTTATTGTTTAATTTGTGTGACAAACACCTCAATATTTTAATGGAACTTATATTATATTGTAATCTAAGAGATAAAATATGTCCCTTGAAATGATATCCATTGATTTGGAAAGCACTAAAAGTGAAAGTATTATTTTTTTAGTTTATTATATAAAAAATATTCTGATAAATGGTTTCTATTTATATATAACCATAAGGTTGTTTAAAATATATAAACTAAGAAATGTTGATCCTTAAAAGTGATATTATTTTAGAAATACATTCCTCCTATTCAATGGGGTAATATATAGGGGTAGTTCCTTTCATTAGAGTATAAGGATAAAGAAAGTGTTGCAGAGGACATGGATAACTATAAACAATTTACAAAAAAATCTACACAACATAAATAATTTTGAAATAATAATTAATTGATTCTTTTATGGGAATTAGATGATTCCCAAAAGGTAACTGTATTATCAAAAGTGGTCATCATTTAATGATATAGTATCATGTTCCATTAACACATATGATTGTTTTCTTGGTCTTGTATATTTAATTTAAATCTTGAAAATAAGGTTCCAAATGATCACCAAGAAAATTCAAAAATGTTAAATAAGAATAAAGGGAAGATGAGATTTCCAATACATGATAATTGTTGAAATAAACACCAACAAACATTATTAATGTGACAAATAGTATGATTCATGCATGGATAAAGGGTTTGTAGTTTTCATAAATGCATGGAAAATAAAAAAACCCACTACTATCATGTTATTCAGTTATAAAGTGATGAGGAATTATTCGAACCATTGTCCTAAGAGATAGAGGAACATTCTACCAAAGTGGATAAGGCGATAATGAAAACATCATGTAGTCACTACAACTGATGTTGATTCTCTTGGAGATGTGGTGGAATGTACTTTTACAATAATGAAGAATTCAAACAATTATTTATCTGATTTTAGATATTTTCACTCTTTTAAATATTCTATGATTTCTATGAAAATATAATATTTTACGATCACCTTAAAAGTATTGTTTTCCATAAAGAATCACATTGAATATATTATTTCAAAAAGTTTGTGTCGGTCTGTTCTAATTAGACACATAGACATATGATTGTTTTAATAATAATTATTATAGAAATTCTTTAATTTTATATAATACATGGAACAGATTTTATTTCAAATTAAAAATAAAAATTGTATCTTTAATAGAAATATATTATGATTCTCGATGGAGATAATGAATTATTTATCTTTATATAAGTGACTACATCATCAAAGTATTATTTGGATCCACCTATAGTTGCAAATCATAAAAAAATTCATAGAGATTAAGATAATATAAAACCTATGAATGTTAATGGTATGAGAATAATTGAGGATAAAACTATTTTGAATGAATATATTGATGTATTTCCTAATGAACAACATATAAAACGTCCTATGAATGAATTTGAGTACACTTTTAGTCTCATACCTAGTAAAAAATATATATATTTGACTCTTGAAATTATGGATAGACTAAAAAAATTGGAAATGAGGAAACCCCCATTGGAATTGATTGATTAGGAATTTTACACTGTGTTGTTTCACCGTATGTATAAACTATTATTTTCATTATGAAAAATGATGTCTCAAAGTGGTTTTATATTTTTGATAGGGAAATCAATGCTGCTAAAATAAAAATCAATTTTCCTCTATCTACATTTATAACTTATTTGATCATGTTCGAGAAGCATAATATTTTTCAAACATAAATGTTCATTCAAAATATCTAAAACAATGAGTAATTAATAATTATATTCTTAAGATGCAATTTTGAAAAAAGTATTAACATTATCAATTTATTGTAATTTTTTTGATTGACTAATTTCCCATATTTTTTAATGATTGGAAGTACATAGTATTCAAGAATTTGTTCACAAATTTATTTTTTGAGTTTATTAATTATATCTAAAAATTATCTAGAATTTATGAAGATCACACGAGTTATTTTTGAATCATTCTTATGACTCATAAAGATATTTTTTAATACGTAATGTATATAAAATAAAAATTCTTTCTTCATGATATTCCTTTTCATAGATATATTTTCTCTAATGATTTAATATTATTTGATTGTTTATTGAGAAATGTAGTGAAATAACAATGAACACCAATGAATACCAAAGAGAAATGTATTTTACCTGTAATAAAATGATATGATTGATGATATGTTTATATTTTCTCTCCAATGGATTACCCATTAACCCAGTTGACTCATAAAGGGTTAATGTTCATATGCATAGCATAATGTAATTATTTTTTTGAATAATTATAGATGAAATTATTGAATTAATAGGTGATAACACTAATATATGTAAGGGTGGGATTTGTCATATATAGTGATGCATTAATGAAGGGACATGGATGTGCCCTTACGAATAATGATTGAGTAATTACCCATGAATCAAGGAATAAATGGATTCATGAATAAAATTATCTAGCACCTGATCAATATTTGGAAACCATAATCCTATTATTTATGATATAATGGAATTAAATTTATTATGAAAAAAGTGAAATATATATGGATCACTAATGTTTAAAAAAACTTTTCTCATAGAAAAATCACAACATGATGGGAATTTGATGGATTGAATTACTAATGGATTATTATTTCTCAATAGAACACTTCCATGAAAAGGAAAATAATTTGGTAGATTCTTTAAGTAGAAAATATCATAGATTTTTCTCTAAAATTAGGTTTGAAAAATATCTTATATTAACAGATTTAGTACTTTTGGATATATAAATAATTATAGAAGGGAAAATATAACATATATTCAAAATTATTTGACAAAAATCTTTTTCGGAGATAAATAAATGTTCCTAGATTGATTATAATAATTTTCAAACCAACATAAATGTAGTGAATGATAAGAATTTTGTATAATTAAACTATAAATATTTTATATTAAAATTTGGAAAGATTCCATGTGTTTGTCAAAGATGGTGCAAAGCAGATAATTATTAGAAAAAACAACTTATATAAAATTTCTCTATATATCCTATCTGAACACAAATGTATTAGGATTTTATGAAACATTTTTAGTGGGATAATATGAAACATGAATTTATAAAAGTTTATCCAGATTATTGGATTTTCAATAAGTAAAGGATGAGAGAAAATATCCTGATCGAGTTATGAAAACACAATCAATTCCAATGTGTAAATGTGATTATATTAATATGAAATTTTTCATTGTATCTGTATAGTCTCCATGAAAAAATTATTCTATATGGGTTATTTTTAGTCACATTACCAAGTTCACACATTGACCCACTTTAAGAGAATATATTCCTCTTGATCATGTAACAATACTGTATAATAATGAAGTTATTAGTATCCATTATGGTTGAATTCTGATTTTATCAATTCATGATTCATGGTTTATAGTTAAATTCTAGAAAATTCACTAGCTTTTTACTGACACCAAGATACATTTAAGCACTACTTATCAACTACTAATATGTAGAAAATCTAAAGGGATTATTCCGATATTAAAGGCCATTTTTAGGTCATGTTCAGTTGAATTTAATGGTATGTGGGTACAACAATTATTTTTTTATGAATTATAATATACTAAAATTATTCCATTGTTAATTTAAAAGGAAACTCATGAGAAATTTTAAGGGAGATAAATTTATACAAAATCTTTTTGTGATGATGCCAGTGAATAAATGATTTTGGGGACAAAAATTCTTGAGGAAACAATATAAAATGTGAGAACAATTTAGTCCCATATATAGGTAAATCAATTCAAAATATAATCTATGTGGATAACCAAAGGGATGATTTTAAATTTCATTTTGGATATCGTGTTTTCATTAAGGTAAATTGTTTTAAGTGTGTTATAAATTTTTATAGTAGAGGGAAACTATATCCAAGTTACATTAGGCATTTTGATTCTCTAGATATAATTGGATATGTGGCTTCCCATTTCGAAATGATTTGATGTCTCAATAAGGTTTAAGAAGTGTTACATATCTATTTATTAATAAATTAAATTCTAAAACAAATGAACACTCTATCCTCCATGAATAAATAATTTCATCTTGATTTATATTACTATAAAGATCCAATCCAGATTCAAGATGCAAGAAAATATATGTTTATAAAAAGACACTAAATTGGTTATGGTACATTAAAGAAAAAATGGTGTAATGATGGATCCTAAAGAAGGTATAAGGACGAGCAACAAATTTCTATTTATTTTGTGACATTCTAGAAATTAATAGGATAAAATTTTATAATGAGGTAAATATTTAACACATGAAATTCAATTATAGTATGTAAGATTTTATTTTTAATGAAACAATAACATAATTCACATAAAATTATTTATGAATATGATTAAAATAAAAAATCAAAAAATATAAAAATTTAATTTTGGGAAATTAATTTTATTTTTTAATATAACATATCTAAAATATATTTTGGATTTATTTTCTTAATTTTTTAGAAATAATTGATTTATTGGTGAATAATGAAAAATAAAAAATTGGAAAAACACTATTACTCTTATGAAATTATAAGAATATAAGAATAACTTGTATATTCTGAAATACTTTTTTCTTCAGGAACACATATATTTTTAATATTCTATAGAATTAATTAAAAGGTATAATTTTTAACCAATAAATATATTATTTACTTTTTTAAATTCTATGAAATGTTTTTGTTCAAATAAAAATTGATTACACATCTATAATCTTAATAAATTATTTTTAGTGTTCATTTTTTGGTATGGTTGGAATGAATAATTATTATTATTTGATTCAAAATAATTCAAAAAATCTTCTTAGAGTGAAAATATAGTTTTTTTAAAAAAATCATTTTATGCTTAAATTATGAATTTTTATATTAATAGTATTTATTGCAATTTGGAAAAATATTTTAAAATAAATTTATGCCACATCAAGGATTTTAATCATTTAAAATAGATTAAATTTTTTAATTAATGAAATTTTATTTTAGGTAATATGTTAAAATTAATTGTAGTCGTATTTAATAATAACCATGGTAAAAATGTGTCACCTTAGTTAACAGTAAAATAGATAAAAATGGATAAAAATAAAATAGTATTGATTTAATTTAAAAAACATTCATTAAACATATTTTTTGTTTGGGATTTAATATTAACCTTATCATATTTAATCTTATGATAATTTTTCTCCACTTTCATAAAAAAGTGACATTATATTATTAAAATATTTTATGTAATTCCATGTGTGTTCATCCCCTCACTAATAAAAGGGAACCTATTCTCCAACCTGATTCACATACATTAAGCCTTCTATCTTAGATTACACCTTCTCATAATCCTTTATATCTTCCTATAAAAATTATTTACCTCTTGTTCTAACCCTAATTCCATCCTATGGACGATTAAGGTGTAATCCAATAGTAGTCTCCCGCAGAAGAGGTAATCTTCTTACCTGATTCTTTCAAAATTCATTTCTTCTTCTAAAACCTATTAAACTATTTTATATAAAATATAATAATATATTATGTTTCAAAAATATTAATATATGTTATTATATTTGTTAGAATCCCTTTTTATTCCTCCTTTACATCCAATGGAAAATGAGAACATCCCTCATGTGTACATATGGTCTACCATCTCCATAGGGTAGTGTAATACATTTTCAATCTGGGTTATATTTAGAAGTTTATAAAGGTAAAATTAATTAAATAAATATTATATTTATGATATAATTATCATTATGGAAATATTACTTTAACTCTACCTTCTTATTCTTCAATGCATTTAAAAATGATAATGTCACACATGTGTAATTGTGGACTACAACCGCCATGAATTGATGTGATTAATTTTTATGGTAATATTATAAAATAATTATTCTAAAATTATATATAATGAATAAAAGTAATATTCATGAAATTATTTATATTTTGGAAAGAAAGGAACATTTTCATAACAATTATAACCATGGTCAATATACTTAAGTATTTTAGGAGAAATTGATCAAACTACCTTATGTGGTCAATGTAAAAAAGATCTGATAAATAAATCAATTTAAATGATTCTTGAAGGACTATAAAAAATTAATATAGTTGAAAATTTTTATAAAAACATATTTAATAAATTAAAATTAATTATATAGGATGACCAAAGATGTACGACTAAGAGGAGACCCAATGTATGGGATTTTATTACAATCTTATTTTATTTTAGAATTATTTAGGTTCAGAATTTATTTGGGAAAATTATATTTTTAGAAATATTTAAAACCCATATACATTATTCCCCATTGTTTTTGTTTAAGATTAACATTTATATATTCAATTTATTCTCTTTATAGATCAAGAATCAGCACAGAAGTTGCTTATATGAGACATTCATATAGAATTCACATTTTAATGTTTTCCTTAAAACTATTTTACTTCCATGATGAGGATCCTATAAATTTTCCATGAATGTTATTTTATATGATTTAATAAATAAAAAAATCATTTTCAACTCACATTTGGATTCTCTACAAAGGATTAAAAAAATCCTTTTTATGCTTTCTATGTGGATTATTTATTACATTTTACAATAGTATAAAAATAATTTTTTTATTTATATATCTAGAGATACCTTTATAATAGAAATTACCATTATAATTTATAAATGATCCTTTATAAAATGATATGGTTATTTCTAAAGAAAATATTTGATACAATAGTTTCTAAATATTATTATTAAATTGTGTCAAAATAATAGGGAATTTTTTTTAAAGGAATGAAAATTTTTTTTGAAAAGTGGTTTATAACTTTTTTATTACATAATGTCAAAAGGATATTATTATTAAATTTATTAATTATATTGTATTTTATTGTAGCATAGTTTTACTAAAATACCACCACATATGATGAATCAATGGTAATCTTTCATCTTTTACTATTAATGGATTATTCCGTCTTTTGAGATCACTCTCTTTTATGTGATGATGTTCTATATCACTATGAATTACTCAATAGAAATTATTTTATTCCTTCATGTACATATTTTTAATATCACGGACGATTTTAGAATCATTTCGATTATATTAATGATGTTTCAACCATATTATAAGATCCTCATCTTTTTTACATATGTCTCGAGCTTGTTTCCAAGTACCTATTTTCTTTTTTTAATATTGTTTGGGTTTTATCTTGGGTGTGTTTGGGTGAGGTTTTGATGTTTTTTGTAGGGTTTTCTGTAGTACATTATTGAGACGTAGTTTTCCCAAACCATGCACCCTATCCTTATAAATAATGAAACCCGAGGCAGAGGATCGTTGTATGGTTAGTGCATAGTTTGTAAAATGATCCACCTGCTCAATAGTAACCATGTTACCCCTTGGGAGGAGTCACATATTTAGGGCCATAGTTAAGGAAAACCATCCACCAAATGCAGAAAACTGTGTATATTAAATTGAAACCCTTGAAAATTCATTAATGATTTTCATGATCTAACGGTGTATATCCCAAAACACCATGTCCCGGCCCAAAACCAACTTATATCATATTTATATGTTTTTTTATGTATTATAAGGCCTTGATACCATCTTTCATAGTGAATTAATGATTTGTTGATGGATCTTCACCTCTCCCAGTAAATTATTCTCACCCCCATTTGGTTTCCTCTCTCGCTCTCTCATATCTCTTTCCAGACCAAAATGGATTAGTTTTCCTCCATTGGGGACGACTCTAGATATAGATTTGACAGATATTTATTATTTAGATCTTGGTTCTGGAATTTATATCTAGACCTTATTCTTCATCATGATATTGGTTGTTCTACTTCAATTGAGGATTTCCATTGGTGAGTGTTTTTCATCAATACAGAGGTAAGTGGTGTAAATTCATCTCATATAGCCTTGAATTCCAATTGTGTTTATGTATTGTGAAATATCAATTTCCAAATTTAACAATTGAATATTTAATTGGATAGATTAATTTATTAATTATTATATGGAATCATAGAATTTAATAATTGATTTTTTATGTCATTAAAACCTGGTTTGATTTTGGGAAAATTGATTCATGTTATTTTGATTATTAAATTGGTGGAATTAGATTAATTAATCAGTAAATTAATTAATGTAATGTTATAATTTTGGAATTTATGGGAAATTTAGATTGTGTGATTGGTAAATTAATTTGACTATGAATTAATTGACAATGGGAACTATGGGATGGTTGGATTAACCATAATGTATTAGTTTTTTATTTGATTTAAATAATGAAAAATGGTTTAATGGTGAATTTACCATTTTATTCCATATGATTAAAATGTTGAACCCTGATTTTTTATATAATTGTGATGAAATACATGCAGTGAATTGATGAAAAGAGTGTTAATTTGATTTAACTAGACTGATGTGATGTATTGGATATATGTTAGATTGATTAACATAAGAGTGTGGGACATAGACGAATGATCTAAATACCCATATGTGATTGACTAATATATGATACTTGGACACAGACTGATGATGAAAATACATGTACGATATTAACTGGTAAATAAGGGGTGTGATAGGGATTGATGCCCTAAATACTCATAGGGTGATAGACATGGCATTCAATTCCAAAAATTTTGGCATTAGACTATGGTTCCAACTAGTCAAGATATGATTTGAAATGAAATGAATAATGAAATACCAGGTGTTATAAAGATTTTTGAATTGAATGTGTGTTATGGATCAGACTCTAATATGGGTAAAAGTAATTATTGATGGTTTTTGTGTCCTTGAGAACCCGAGGGTTCATGTAGTTAAGAAATTATTAAATTAATATAAGTAAAATATTTATATTATTTCTAGAATTTTATTCATTATAAAACTACATACACTGTTATTGAATGGATATTGTATTAGATGTTGTTGTTGGTGGACTACTAAGTTGTACACACACCATATTTGGGCTACCCGATCGGTACTCGAATAGACTTTGTATTTTTAAGATAGAATAAGGGAAAGAGCCTATGTTAGATGGATTAATTGGGATGGATCAAGGATAAGAGAATCGACCATCATGTCAAGACCCATTAGTGGATTATTTAGTGTCATTATTATTATTTTTTCATTCAGCACTATTTCCCTTGGAAATAATTTGGGGTCGGGAATGGAATGATCCAACAGAAACAAGGTAGTATTTCTTTTTTTAACTAGTGGAGGAAATTTCATAGTTATGTTATTTGTGTTGGGTTCAGAAAATTTATTTCTGATAGAAATTTTAAGGCCCTATAGTTGATTGTAGGGAATTGAGTTATGTATAGTGATTCATGTTGGGTCTAGAATTTTCAAAAGGTCTTTAGTGTGTTTTGTTTATGGAGATAGAAATTCCCCAAGGATCTCACATCCTTGATTCAGGGACTTACATTATAGTGGAATGATTTTAATGGGTAACTTGTCAATAGACACTTAAGAACTCACACTAGCCTAGAGGATGGGAAGTCGGGATAATCACACTTTTATGGGGAGGGGAAACCATTTCATATTATGAGACTCTGTTAAAGATTTATGATTGTTTCATGAATCATGGGTTCATTCCCACATATGAATACATTGACTACCTCATAATATGATTGGGTATAATATTTTTTGGATTATGAATAATCTATATGTATACATGGTTCTCCATCAATAGAGGTATCTATATATATCTGAGCCCTTTTATGGAACAATTAGGGATTCATTGGTCGGTTATTGAGACGAAACTAATTTTAAGCCACATGGTGTGTTTATCTAGATTTTTCAATCATCCAGGGGGTGGGAGATGTTTTGATGTCAGGATTGAACTTTATAATATGGGATTAATATGTATTTTCATGATAGGATTCATAACCCAAATCATTCAGTGTCGATTAACTGGACACATCACCTTTTATTGTCATGTGACAAGGACCCAACCATGAAATTTTAAGGTATTGCAGCAAGGACATTTAGGAAAAGGGTGCCTGGCCAGGGATGATGTGGGACATATGTTGAGGAGGAAAGAGGGACCCTAGAGAGTTGTAGTCTCCTAGGATAAGAAATTATCTTATAGGGTCTATGGTTCGGTGGAAATCGGGATGGGTGTGGATGTTGGGTTTAGACCTCAAGGAGTCTTCCTATACATTCAAGTTAATTCAGAATCAAATCCCATGTAGTTTGATTAAAATTGGGGCTTACAAAGGGAAGATTCCCATTTAAAGGGACACGGTTGGGGCTTATGAATGGATGTTTCCCATGTGGATTGATGTGGGGGAATACATCTTTGGAGAATTCCCATTTGAAGGGATATGATTGGGGATTATACCGTATATGAGGAGTATTAACATGTATTTACTCCAGTTTTATTTTTATAAATTAATTGGAAAAATTCCTAGACCAGGAGATGAGACGGTGAGAGATTCCAAGGCCCTCGATGCCCAGAACAATAAGACAAAAAATGTTAAGTTTTGAATAATCTATGTGGGTGGTTTTCCGTCAAAATGGGAAACAACATTAAAATGGATGCCCAGATCATAACTATGAGGGAACCGTTGCATTCAAATAAGAGATATTAACTTAGGTGGGGCCTCACATCAACCGGTGTGAAATGACTGAAAGTTAGAATTTCGATGTAACCTTCATTAAAATTTTTTACGAAAAATATTTTATTGGTCCTAGAAGAGTTTTTCTTTTTAATGAAACCATTGTAAAAAATTCATGTTTATCACTATAACCTTGGAATTCCTCTAAGGCATCGATGGAAACCCTCTAGACGATGAACGTTGATGGGTCAGTGATCAACGACGATACATACTTCTGTTCTTATTAAACGACAAATTAAACCATGAGTTGGGGTGTTTGAACTCGTTGTTATTTTTTCCCTCCTAGATTAAAATGACCAACACGGACCAACACACAAATAGTTTGATCTGTGGTTTTTTCATTCTTACGGGATGGATAACTACATGTGGGGTTTTGAATGGGGATTATATCTATGTGTTAACTATGTCTTCATTATATTTCTAACATGAACGGATCAAGGAAAACACGAACAAGGCTAGGATCCATTCGTTTGGAAATCATGTGTTTATCTCTTTTCCCCAAATCATTCTGTATTCCTCGTTATTTGTGAAATATGATCAAAGGATCATCACACCTTCAACCTGTGGTGCAACAATCTTAGATCGGGGATATGACACGGCAACGACATTGAAAATTTGTGACTAAGAAGGAATGATATGAATCACTCAATTTATTGGGTTACAGTGGCACAAAGAGGTGGAAAATGATGGAACCCAGAGCAGTGGATCTGGACAGGTCTAGGCGGAGGGCGTGGTGAAAACTAGTTCTCTAATAGGGTGGTTGGAAACGGAGGCTGCAGTGGCACGACAGGGTGGGGGTATGGCGAGCCAGGAGAATCATGGAGTAGATTGGGAATAGGTGAAGGTAGAACACATTCCGGTAGGGACCTCATGGGATCCCGCAGTAGAGAGGTCATGGGCTGTGATTGGGGGCCATGGTAGGAGGTCGTGGCAGCAACCAGGGATATGTCTCAGAGATACCTTATAGGAACCCACATCGGAAATGACAAGAGGCATGAAAAAGAGGTGGGTTGGCCTCTTGAGACACATCTTGGCACTGCATAGACTGGGAGATAGGGGGATTCATATGGTCGAGGTGGACCACGTGGACTAGGGGGCACCGCTCTGGTGGGCTGGACTGGGGAAGTCGGTCCACTCCCAGCGGCCCAGCAGGCCGAGCCTAGTGGGACACTACCAATGGTCTAAGCCTAGAAGGCCAGGCTAGATCAGACTAGACCATGGTAGGTCAGATCTGGGCCAGAACGCTTTACAAAAAAGACTATATCTTTCCAACTGTGTGTCCGTTTAATGAGCCATTTACAGAGTTGAGACCCTTGCGATGAGCATCCACTTTGTAGATACCCTAATTGAGTCTCTGGGAATGTTGTAATATGATATATTGGATTTAATATTAGCTTTAACCAATACAAGCGTGCACCAAGAGGAATCCTATGGCTGGTTGTGACTTGGTGAATACATAATATGGGGGATGCATGACACATCGATGTTCTATGTGCCATCGTCACTCTGTGCTCCATCAATTCTCCATGTTTCATCTATGCTTCATACACCCTAGACAATCCATTATCCATTGACACTCTAGGATCCAATGACGCTTCATGCATCATTAGAACTCTGGTCACCATTGACCCTCTGTGTGCCATCGATGCTATTTGTGCCATCAATTCTCTATGTGCCATCGAAACTCTGTGAGTCATGGAAACATAGAGATCTACGTACTACAACTAAAAATGCCTCTCTTTGTTCATTATACTTATACCTATGTTAGCTGACCGTATTGACTATACTTTTTGTATTTACTTGGTGGTATACTTCATGTGTTTCCTTTGCGGTATATGTTGTGTATGTATTTGTGGTATTTCTTTTGTGGATTCAAGGATACCTACTAATTATTTTTTTACTCACACCTGGATGAGCATTTCCCACACGTGTCATGTTTTGTGCAGATGATTGATGCTTTGGCAGAGTTATAGGTGGACCTAGACTAGGTGATGCTTATAGGGATTAGGAGGATGTGTTTTTCTCCTTTTACTTCAGGTTGCTTTTATACACCAACCCTTCGGGTAGGGTTTTCTATGGATGAGTTTTAGGAACTCGTACATTCACTTTGGAATGATATTCTTTTGGAGGGCTTGTATTCGTTCCATATTTACTTTTAGTTTTCTATTTTCACACTCTATAGTTGGTATCATAGTGGTATACATTCTTGTTTACTTAGAGTTTTAAATTTCATCATTTTGGGTTTGGAGATATATGTGTGTGTACGGGTATTTCGAAAAATGCCTCCCATTTGTGGGATATATATAGTCAATGATATTTAGCATCCCCTGACCTATTAAAGGAGGGATCAGGGTAGTCACGACACTTGACCCTCTAGGACAGGTAAAGATATAATGGTATCAGAGGAGGTCGGTTGTACTTAAATAACCAAGAGTCAGTGAGATTGTTTTGGAGAAACAATGTTATGTGTTTCATGTTTGGATTTTAGTCTAGGGACTCCAGTGTTTCTGTGGTGGCCAAATTATCCATACACTAGGACTCTATACATCTTCTTTTGTAATCAACAAATGAAAATAATGGTTGTAGGGAAGAAATGGTACATGCCTCATATAGGATTTTCAGTGTGTTCTTATGTCCTTATAGAGTCAACTAACTATATATACTCTATTGACTGCAGTATATCTTAATATTATTCTGGATGCCTCCACACATGCAGCCATCCAAGAATTCATTGCATGATCATGAGGATGATATTCCTAGAAATGAGGCGTCGATATAGGGTCCCATGTTAGTGTTACTCCCTACAGCGGAGATAGCACCTCGGGGAGGCGTATCAGCGATACTACCACCAATTGAGATATAGTTACTTACAGCACTACTGGTAGTGGATGGACATAGAATGAGTGAATTGGATGAGTTCTAGAGGTAGAGAAATCCCATGTTTTAAGGTGATCCAGACCCCAGATAGCTAATGACAAGCTTGTGGTAGTTAACTGTGTCATCTTCCTTGTGAGGATGCCTTCTAACCAGACTCCAATTATTACTGTGATCCATAGTTAGGGCTTAGTAGGGTGATAGTGGAGATTATTTATCCAGACGCATGATGAGACAACTCTCTATTGGGAATAAATTGATCACCTCTTTAGGTAGGAGTTCTTTTGGGTGATGTTACACTCATTGCTCATATAAGTGATCCTACATCTACAGTAGGGTAGTCAAACTGTGCTAGAGTACGCGGGCAGGTTTACTTATCATTCATGCTACTCGATGGATATTTTCTAAGACCCATTCTTTTGGACTCAGATCTCTAATCATGGGCTATGTCAAGAGATCATGGATTCCATGATATCCCTTAGAATACCTACATATTATGGGGTACTGTGGAGAGCTCTTTTCTTAAAGAGATTTCTGGTTGAGCAGATAGAAGTAGTAGGAGCCACTAGTTGGCACCAGGCTACTGAGTCTTTTGTAGTAGGTAGCTGAGAGAAGACATAAGGACCCAATCAAGTCAAGCATTACCAGGTATGTCCCCAGTATGAAGGATCAGTGGTGTGGGGATCTTAGGGAAGATTAAATCATCTAAAGGAAAGGTTTTGTTAAACTTATGGGGGTTAGGGTCATCTAGATAGAGGTTTCCCGACCCATAGTATGACCAATAAAGTGATGGTGAAGGGACTTTTGAGGTAGAGGAGGAGGCAGGAGTATAGTGGTCTACAGGGTGGTGGGTATGGAAGAGTAGTAGGTAGGGAAGCCAATAGTGGGAAGAGTTTTGATGTACTACTACCACCACCACCTTGGTGGTCCACCACTAGCTCAGGGAGCTGGTGAACAGAGATGAGGGTAGCTTCAGGAAATGGAGTCTTAAAACCTTCAATATCCAGATATTATTATAGGTATGATCTATTTCTTTTCCACAGTAAAGACCCATAAATTTCAAAGAATTTTTTTCTGAAATTCTTAGGAATTTTATGAGTTTGCAGTTTCTGACAGCACATGATTCTGAGGCCCGGAGTGCCCGAAATGATCCGTTGATGTTTTTTAAGCATAAATAAATGTGTGTGTTCAGTTTTCCGGAAAAAGTGGAATAACTCTTAAATGGTTACTCAGATCCGAAATATGCAACCACCATTGCTCTCAGGATGGCAGGTTTACCCTAGGTATGACTTAAGTTTAGTCAGCGTGGGCCTCCTGTGAGAAAACCTGAAAATGGCATAACCGTAAATAAAATAATTAAATAAAGTTATTTTATTTTTTTCAAATGCTTATAACTCACAAACGGTAACTCAGATTAAAAATCCGAGACCACCGCTGAACTCATGAGGGTAGCCTTTCTTTATGTAGGTGCTAACATGAGTCGGCAAGGGCCACCATAGTAAGTTAGGTTTTGGCCACAAATAAAATAATTAAGTGAAAATTATTTTATTGAAAAATTATTAACATTAAAATGGTAAATCAGATTGGAAATACGAGGGTACTGTTACGTTCTCTGGGCCATTTTTCACCTAGGAAGAGCCTAACCTCGACCGTAGTGGGTCGAGGGAGGCTGTAAATAATTTTCCGAACTTTTTTTTCAAGTACGTTTAGTAAATGTATGTTTGGGATTTTATATCTTTTGAAGTGGTACTCAGAATTGAAATATAAGGACACCGATGAACTCACAACACAGGTATTCGCTTAAGAATACCTTTACCACAGTTGTGTTTTATCGAGAGTGGAAGTTAATTTTTGGGGATTCATTATAAATTAAATAAAATTATGTGTCACATAATTTTATGAGGGTGGTAATTTTTATCTCCAAAGAGAAGTTGGTGGTGGGCATTCGCCCACATAACCTCCCATGGTCGGATAATATGTGGTGGGGTCCACACGCGTACAAACCCTTCAACTCCCCCTTATTCTCCTTAAACTCCTTGACCTCCCACTTAATGAGTATGAAAGTTCTTTTATTAATTGGGAGCCTCTTCATCTCCTCCCTCCCTCTTAATGAGCCAACTCAAATTTTAATTAATTAAAGGATGTGGCTTAATGAATTTGAATCCCTTTGAATTCATTAAACCATCCTTTAAATAAGTGGTGTGTTTTTATTTTATGTTGGTTGGACATTTTACCTTGGTGGGATTTGGAGAATTAGGAGGAAAGTGTTCTTCCCACGAAGAACACGAATAAAATCTTCATCATCCTCCATCTATGATAGAGGAGTAGATGTCGCGCATGAAGAAAGTCACCAACGATGAGGTAGTCTCTTCCCAACGTCAATGGAACAACGTCATCTTCCCTCGACTCCACCGAGCGAGCATCGTTTATGAGGTAGGGGATTTTTTTGAGTTGTTCAAATTTCTGAGCATTGTTGTTCTAATTGCGGAATATAAATTTCCAACTAATAATTTCATAACGAGGTGGGTTCGGGCAACACAAACATAGACCGAACCTCCTTCATACTTTTTGGTTTTATTGGAGATGGAGAATGTGTGGGAATGGCGTGGTGTCGTCGCACCACGCTGGAGGAAGAAGGCCCCGACCATGTAGGCCACGACTAACGGAAGAGGGGGTGGTGTTCGAAGGCGGCAGTGACTTATGGTTGCGTCCAGGTGGGGCCGCGGCATTGGAGGACCGGCGCCGTCGCGCCTGCCACGTGGTGGAAACTACGGACCGCCTCCACGGGCCGCTCGAAAGAACTGAACCGGCCGGCCATAGCCGGTCGGGCTGGAGGACTGTGGTGCCCACATGGCGCCGCACTGTGGAGAAGACTGGGGCCCGCTATTCGGGACGCTCAGTGGGTGAACTGGCTGGCAACCTGCTAGCTGAGCTGAAGGAAACAGCGGCGTCTATAAGCACTGCGTGCAGAGGAACTGTCGCCCAAAACTGTGGGCCGCTCGCACCGGACAAAACCGGTTGTCTTTGGCCAGCTGAGAAGCGAGGAGGGGAGGCGCCACTCGGTGTCGTCGGGCGAGCTGAACCAGCCCGTGACCCTGGCTGGGTCTGTGTGTGGTCACGCCCCACAGGGCCGGGCGGACCCCTAGACGGGTCGGACCCGCAAAACCAGGCCGGGTCGACCCTCCAGCCCACTGGGCTTGACGGGCCGGGCCTGTTTCGCTTAAACGCAAAAATTTTCTAGATCGTGCGTCTGATCGACATGATGTATGCGGCACTGGAATCCACACAATGAGGAAATCCTTTTGCGATACTCTAAGTGAGTTTTGAACAACATTGGAAAATAGACGGGTTTGGAACGATCATAAATCCAACTGGGCCCCTGGAACCGAAAAGCCAATAACTCTCAGACCGGGCATTCGATTGTTGCAACGTCTGTTACTTTGGGTTTCTTTTGACGAGACGGAACTTCATGATACATAAAATCAGGACTTCATGATAGTTGATGTATGAACCTGCTTTTCTCGAGGAGCGGACCCTCCCGGAATCGAAGGTGCTGTGTGCGGGAACCCTAGAGCTGGCTGCGACTGTGTCGACTTCTGTACCAGAATCCTATGTGGGTTCGACAGTGATGAATACCGTACTGCAATCCTCTGTGGGTTCAATGGTGATGACAACTATACTGGAATCATGTGGGGGTTCGACAGTTTCGAAAGAGTAGCTGGACTGTATCTTGTGTGGGTCTGACGGCTTAGATGAATCACTAACTACATTTGATCATCTCTATTACTCTAGAATAGCATGACTGTATCATGTGTGGGTTTGACAGATTAGACAAGATAGTTGGACTGTATCTTGTGTGGGTCTGACAGCTTAGAAGAGATTATTGGATTGTATCATGTGTTTGTCTGACAGCTTAGACGAGATAGCTAGACTGTGTCCTATGTGGGTCTGATAGCTTAGATGAGATAGCTGGACTGTATCCTGTGTGGTTCCGACAGCTTAGCTGGACTGTATCCTATATGGGTCTGACATCTTAGATGATCCAGTGACAACATCTGATCATCTATATATCTCTACAATTGTGGCATACTTGTGTGAGCTGAGTCATGTCTTTCAACCATTATCATTATAGTGTTTGACTTTACTTCCTGTGTGGACTGAGTTGTGCTTGGGATCGTGAGTTAGAGCTGGACTATGACTGGTAACTTAGGTATATATATGGGCATATACCTAAGTAGGGTTGGTTGATACTGTGTGGTTGTATCTTTCTTCTTTTTCTTATCCTTAGTGGATATTGTTAGACCTCGCGGGTCTCAGGGTCCCTACTGAGTATCGTTATACTCACCCCTGCATGGGCTATGCCTGCACCTCATTGTGTTGGATGCAGACGACGGACAGCGCTGACGGAGGTTGAGAGCACCATGACTGGACGGTACCCCGACCTGGACCTTGGGACGGGTCGGCACATGGTGGATACTGACGGAAGTGGGTGCTGAGGTGGCCATCTGTACCTACCCTTCATATAGGAATCCCTAGAGGACGATCCAGGAGCTGCTCTTTACTTTTAGTTGTTTGATCCTTTACGTGTACTTGTTGTTCAGTTGGGTTTGTATATTGGCCCATTTACTTTCCATCAAACTCTTTTGTATTTAGTTTTACATAGTGTTTACTTCTTATTTCATACTCTGTTGTTTTTATTTACTTTCATAAAAGAAACTCCTTCCTAACTTAGGGATTTACACCTTTGGTGCTAGTTGCCAGCACTTGGCCTATGGAAGGCGGGCATGGGGTAGTCACGGCATGGGCTCCGTGGATGGGTCGTGAAAAATTCGTATCAAAGGAGTCAGTTCAACCACTTATCTTAGGACTCTGATCTGTTTTACTGTGAAGAAATAGTGTTAAGAGTATTGAGTGTGGGTGTTAGTCATAGGAGTCCAGTGTCGGTGTGGTGGTTGACGTCTCCAAACACTAGGACCATGACTTCTGATTTCTGACTCAGTGCATGAAAACACTGATTGTGTGTGTGTTTCAATAGATTCCTTTGTGATCTCTTTGAGTTAGCTTTCCAGGTATAACATATTGACCATGGTGCAACTGTTCCTTATCAGGATGTCGCTGCGAAGATAGCCAGCTAGGGTTCCTGAGAGAGTACACGATGACGGGCCACCGAGCGACGAGGCTCTAGTACATGTCCCTCTTACTATGTTAGATCCTTTAGGTGGTGTATCAGCAGCATCACAACCCGTTGGGATGAAAATGACACCAGCCGCATTGGAGGATGGTGTACGCCAACTGAGTGCATTGCATGAGTTCCAGTGGAAGTGGCCTCTGAGGTTTTGAGGTGAGACAGATTCCCAAGCAGTAGAGGACTGGATGGAGGCAATTATTGGAGTTTTATGCCTAGTTGAGACACTAGTAGAGAAGTTGTTGATTTTAGCTACTAGTCTTTTTCAATGAGTGACCATACGGATGGTCCGCATAGTGGTGAGTTTTCGGTACGTGGACCATTACCCAAGATAGTACCTTCGGGTAGTGTGTCAGCTATATCACTACCTGTTAGTCAGTAGTTGCAACCGGCACTACCGGTAGTGGACACTTACAGGCTTAGTTCCTTACACATGTTTCGGAATCAGATACCCCTTAGGTTATGAGGAAATCCCAACCCACAGGCGGATGAGGATAGGCTTGAGGTGTGGCAAAGAGTTTTCTAGAGCTTATATAGCTTCGGCAAGGCGACGTATCGGTAGCTGAGTATTCATCGAGGAATACCGATTTTTACTGGTACTCGATGAATATGATACGATCATTTCATAGATATCAGACCTCTGAGTGAGTTGTTTTTAAGGATATTCGAGTCAGCACTTTTTCCCCTATGCATTCCTACTTATGTTAGGGTGCTAGAGAGAACCTTTTGTGGTTGAATGTTCATTGGCTGAGCAGTTATAGCCAATGAATGTTAGCAGTTGGAAGCATGAAACTGGCCACAGTCTTAGAGCCTTGAGCGTGTAAAATTTTTCTAAGTGGATGTGTTAAAGACAGATAAATCAGTAGGGTAGCAGATGTGGAAGTAGAGCTAGGAGAGCATTATGAAGTGGTGAATATTTCGACATGATATAACCACCCGTCTCTATAGTCCCTGCTAGGCTCAGGGAGCTGGAGGGTAGGGGAAGAGAATAGCTACATGCGATCAAGGAGTGGGACCCAAAGGGAACTAGGAATGATTTGAGGTACATTCTATTTCTATTACTAGCTGTCATATCAATAGACATGGGTACCAATCATTCCTTCCTTCCACGGATCTTTTCCCAGACCTAGAGATTCCGGTTAAGCCTTTTACATGACCCTCACGTCTGGAGATACCTTTGGGATGAGACTCGATAATCACACTTACACTTATAGTGTGATCTGACCCTTGAGGTGAGAGTTTCGGTTGGAACCTCATGGTGGTAGCATCGAGGCCTTACGATGTTAGTTTGGGTATGGACTGGGCAACCATCATCATACACAGATTGAATATATTAGGAAAAAAGGTTGTCGTTTATCTACAACGTTGGGATGGGTTTTTTCTTGGCCGGTGAAAAGGAAATCACAGGCAGCACAGGATGGAATCATGCATAAGAGGGTGCAGTCGATCACTCATGAGTCGACCAGACTTACGTTTGTGCCAGACTTCTCTAGAGTGGCAGCACCGCTTTCAAAGTTGACAAAGAAGGGGAAACCCTTCATGTGGTCAAAGAGATGCCAGCAAATCTTTCAAGAGTTGAGGCACAGGTAGACTGGTGCACCTATCTTGAGGCTACCGGAGGAGGGAGTTTGGTAAGTAGTTTACTGTGAGGCATCAGGGATGGGACTCAGGTGTGTCCTTATGTAGGAGTGAGGTGTGATCACATATGGTTCTTGGTAGTTGAGACAGCATGAGCATGACTATGCTACTCATGACCTCGAGTTAGCAGTAGTGGTCTTCTCCTTGAATATGTGGATGTACTATCTTATGGAGGAATGCTTTACAGTCTACTCTGACCACCAGAGTCTCAGGTACATTTTCTCGTATAAGGACTTGAACCTGAGATAGCGATGATGGCTCAAGTTCCTCCAGGACTATGACTTTGAGATAGTCTATACTCCTGAGAAGGAGAACATTGTATCAGATTCTCTGAGTAAGAGATCAAGAAATCAGCTGTTAGGAGATGCAACATAGCAGATGGCTGCGTTGCAGATATCCTTTGTGGATAGAGAGACAGAAGCCTTTTCTGCAGTCTCTCACAGTCACTCCTCCGCTTCTTCAGCGAGTCAGGGAGGCACAGTGTGGGGATGTTTACTGTGATATGCGAAGTGCTCAGATATCCTCAGGGCAGGCACCCGATGGGTCTTCTAAAGGTGAGGAGCATGTCATCCTCTTTAGAGGACGTACCAGGGTACCAATTTCACTTCAGGAGGAAGTGTCGAGGGAGTTCCACACATCTCTTTTAGTGGTACATCGTGGAGTAACGAAGATGTATTAGGACCTCCGACGATAGCATGAGAGTATGGGAATGAATAATATAGTGGAAGAGATTCCCTCACAATTCCTCACTTATCAGCAAAAGAAAGAGGAACAACAGGTACCAGTAGGCTTGGTTCAGCCTTTGGATATCCCAGAGTAGAAGTAGGATCAGATATCCATGGACTTCATGATGGGTCTTCCACATAAATCTAGGAGATGAAGACCTCTAGAATTCAAGGATGGAGACCATGTCTTTCTACGAGTCTCACCTCAACGAGGTCTACAGAGATTTGCCCATGGTAGCAAGTTATCTCCACTATTCATTGGACCTTTTGAGGTCCGCAGTAGGGTAGGCGAGGTGGCATACCGATTGGCCCTTCCACCTCAGTTGCACTGGGTGCACGACATCTTCCATGTATCTCAGCTGAGGAGATACGTGCACGACCAGTCCCACATCATCGACCACAGGGAGCTGGACATCGATGACAGGGTAACTTTCACAAAGGTTCTAGTGGAGATTGAGGATCGATAGGAGTGGGTCCTGTGTGGATGGTCGATTCCTCTGGTGCACGCTCGCTGGTAGCATGGGAACCTCTAGGAGAGCACATTGGAGCGGGAGGCTCAGATGCGTGCTCAGTACCCTTTTTGATTCACTAGTGTGTATTGTAGCTTTATGGGGACGTAAATCCCTAATGTGGGGGTAATGTAAAGACCCGGAAATTTCAACAAAATTTTTTTCCTAAATTCTTGGTAATTTTATGAGTCCATAGTTTCTGACGGCGTACGATTCTGAGGCCTGGAGTGCCTAGAATGATCCGTCGAAGTTTTGTTAAGCCTAAATAAATCCTTGTGTGTAGTTTTCCTGAAAAAGTGTAATAACTCTTAAACGGTTACTCGGATCAGAAATATGACGCCACAGTTGCACTCAAGATGGCGGGTATACCCTACATGTGACTTAAGTTTAGTCGGTTCGGGCCTCCTGTGAGAAAACCCAAAAATGGCATAACCGTAACTAAAATAATTAAATAAAGTTATTTTATTTTTCAGATGACTATAACTCACAAATGGTTACTCGGATTAAATATTTGAGACCACCTCTGAACTCATGAGGGTATCCTTTCTTTAAGAAGATACTAACTTGGGTCGTCGATGGCCACCAGAGAAAGATAGTTTTTGGCCGCAAATAAAATAATTAAGTGACAATTATTTTATTGTAAAATTCTTAACATTTAAATGGTCACTCGGATTGGAAATCCAAGGGTACCATTGGGTTTGTTGTGGCATGTTTTACCTAGGCAGAACCTAACCTCGACCGCAGTGGGTCGAGGGAGGCTATTAATAATTTTCCGAAGATTTTTTTGGGTACGTTCAGTAAACATACGTTTGAGATTTTATATCTTTTGAACCAGTGAATGGAATTGAAAACTAAGAACACCAATGAACTCGTAGCACCAGTATTCTCTTAAGGATACCTTTACCACAGTTGCATTTTATAGGGAGTGAATGTTAATTTTTGGGAATTCTTTATAAATTAAAAAAAAATTATGTTTGACATAATTTTATGAGGGTGGTAGTTTTTATCTCCAAAAGGATGTTGGTGGTGGGGCCCACCCCCACATATCATCCCATGGGAGGTAATATGTGGTGCGTCCCACACAAGTACAAACTCTTCAACTCCCCCTTAATATCATTAAACTCTTTGAAATCCCAATTAAGGAGGATGAAACTTCCTTTATTAATTGGGAGCCTCTTCATCACCTCCCTCCCTCTTAATGAGCCAACTCAACTTTTAATTAATTAAAGGACGAGTCTTAATGAATTTGAATCACTTTGAATTCATTAAGCAATCCTTTAAATAAGTGGTGTGTTTTTATTTTATTTTGGTTGGACATTTTACCTTGGGAGGCTTTGGAGAATTAGGAGGAAAGTGTTCTTCCCATGAAGAACAAGAAGAACATCTTCAATATCTTCCATCTGCGATAGAGGAGTAGATGTCTCCCGCAAAGAGCGTCGCCATCGACGACATCATCTATTCCCGATGTCAACGGAACGATGTCATCTTCTCATGACTCCGCCGAGTGAGCATCGTTTATGAGGTAGGGGTTTGTTTTGCGTTGTTTATATTTCTGATCTTCGTCCTTCTAATTGTGGAATATATATTGCAAACTATTAATGTCGTAACGAGGAGGGTTCGGGCCACACGAACATGGCACGAACCACCCCCATACTTGTATGTTTTATTGGTGATGGAGGCGGAGTGGGAAGGACGTGGTTTCATCGCACTGCGCTGGAGGAAGAAGGCCACAACCATGTAGGTCGCGACTGATGGAAGAGGCGGCGGCATTTGAAGGCGGTGGTGACCAAAGGCCATGGCCAGGCCAGGCCGCGGCGGTGGAGGACCGGCGCAGTCGCCCCAGCCGCATGGAGGAAAATGCGGCCCGCATCTACGGGCTACTCGGACAAACCGAACCGGCCGGTCATAGCTGGTCGGGGTGGATGACCGGGGCACCCACTTGGCGCCGCGCTGCGGAGAAGACCACAGCCCGCTGTGTGGGCCGCTCGGTGGGCGAACTGGTCGGCCACCTGCTGGTCGGGCTGAAGGAAACTACGATGCCTATAGGCACCGCATGTGGAGGAACCTAAGCCCGCAACTGCGGGCTGCTCGTGACAGACAAATCCGTCTAGCTTCGGCTAGTCGGGCAGTGAGGAGGGGCAGCACCGCTTGGCACCATCGGGCGAGCCGAACCAGCTCGCTACTCAGGCTAGGTCCGCGGGTGGGCCGCGCCCCACCGGGCCAGGCCGACCCCCTAAACAGGTCGGACCCTCTGGGCTGGGTCCCTAGGTGGGCCTCACTCCACCGGGACAGGCCAACCCCCAGCCGGATCAGACCCGCCAAACCGGTTTGGGCCGACCCGCCAGCCCACTGGGCTTAACGGGCCGGGCCCGTTTCTCTTAAACGTGAATATCTTCTAGACCGCGTGTTCGATCGACGCACCGTCTGCGTCACATTAATCCTCGTGATGAGGTGGTCCTTTTGTGATACTCTAATTGATTTTTGGACAACTTTGGAAAATGGCCAGGTTTGGAAGGAGCGTAAATCCAACCGGGCCCCTGCAACAGAAAAGCCAATAACTCTCAGACTGGGCATCCGATTGACACGTCGTCTGTCACGTTGGTTTTATTTTTATGAGACAAAACATCACAATACATCAAATTAGGACTTCGTGATAGTTTATGTATCGACCCCCCTTTCCTCAAGGAGCTGTCCCTCTTAGAATCGAGCTTGTTGTGTATAGGAACCATAGAGCTGGCTGCGACTACGTCGATTTTGGTAATGGAATCCTTTGTGGGTTCGACATTGACAACTACTGTAGTGGAATCCTCCATGGGTTTAACAATGATGAAAATGGTACTGAAATCATATGTGGGTCTGGCAGTTCTGACAGAGTAGTTGGACTGTATCCTATGTGGGTCTGACAAATTAGATGAATCAGTAACTACATCTGATAATCTCTATTACACTAGAATAGGTGGACTGTATCCTGTGTGGGTCAAACAGCTTAGACGAGATAGCTGGATTGTATCTTGTGAGGGTCTGACATCTTAAACGAGATAGCTGGACTGTATCATGTGTGTGTCCAATAGCTTAGTAGGACTGTATCATGTGTGGGTCCGACATCTTAGATGATCTAGTGGCTACATCTTATCATCTATAACTCTCTACAGTTGTCGCATACCAGTGTGAGATGAGTCATGTATTTCAATGATTATCATCATGGTGTTTGACTTTACTTCCTGTGTGGACTGAGTTGTGCTTGAGCTCGTGAGTTGGAGCCAGACTGTGACTGGTAACTTAGGTATATGTATGGGAATATACCTAAGTAGGGTTGGTTGAGACTTTGTCGGTGTACCTTTCTTATTTTGATTATCCTTAGTGGATATTGTGAGACCTCGCAGGTCTCGGGGTCCCAACTGAGTATCGTTATACTCACCCCTACATGGGCTATTCCCGCACCTTGTTGTGTTGGATGGAGATGACGAACAGCGCTGATGGAGGGCGAGAGTGCCACGATAAGATAGTACCTGGAGGTGGACCTTGCGACGATTCGGCACACGGTGGAGACTGATGGAAGTGGGTGCTGAGGTGGCCATCTATACCTACCCTTTATGTAGGAATCCCCAGAGGGCGATCCAAGAGATGCTCTTTACTTTCAGCTGTTTTTCCCTTTACATGTACTTGTTGTTTAGTTGGGTTTGTATACTGGCACATTTACTTTCCAGCACACTCTTTTGTATTCAGTTTTACATAGTGTTTAATTCCTTTTGTGTACTCTGTTGTCTTTGTTTACTTTCAGAAAGGCAATGCATTCCCACCTTAGTGATTTACGCCTTTGGTGCTAGACACCAGACCCTGGCCTATAGAAGGCGGACTTGGGGTAGTCCTGGAATAGGCCCCAAGGATGGGTCAGAACATCCACCCTAACTATAGTTTTGATAAACATAGGTTCTGGTCACTCTTTTTTCACCACGACACTTGTTCGAGAGTCAAATATTCTAAGGGAACCATTAACTCAGCCCATATTCTTAGATACTTCTATAGGTGTATATTTGGGGATATCACACTATTTCTAATAGAGTTCTACTACTCAACTAGGAGAGAGTTTTGGTTTGGATCTCCTGGTGGTTGCATTGATGCTTTACTATGAAATTCTTCGAATGGAATGGTTATCCATACTTCTTGCCCAGATTGACTATTTTAAGTGTGGAGTGTGGTGTGTCCGTAGTGATGGGACTATATTTTATTTTGTAGGTGAAAGGGAAACACATTCTGTGTAGGAAAAACTCATGCATAGGAGGGTATAGTTGATCACCCAAGAGTAGTCTAGCCTGACCCTCAACATAGTGGATGAGATGAGTCCTTTGTTTCCTGCAGTAGTAGCGGAATATAAGGATGTTATTCTTGAAGTTGTCTCGATATTAACTCCCCACATGGAGGTTGACTTATGCATCGACTTTTACCCTAGGAAGGTACTGATATCTACACCTTCATGTTGGATGGATCTTGTGGAACTTTGTGAGTTGATGATATTGTTGGAGGACTTGCGAGGAAGGGATTCATGAGACCCAATGTTTCACCCTATGTGGACTTAGTTTTATTTTCCAAGAATTAACATGGGTGATTGAGGTTATGTGTTGATTTTCAACCCCTGAATTAGGTGACTATGAAGAACAAGTATCCACTACCAAGGATAGATGACCACTTCAATCAGTTAAAGGGTGAAAGGTGATTCTCAAATACTTACCTCAGATTTGGCTATCACCAGCTTCGTGTACGGGATGAAGATATAACTAAGATAGCCTTCACAGGTCTGTATGGACATTGTGATTACTTGGTGATGTCATTTGGAATGATGAAATCCTCAACAATGTTCATGGGGTTCATGAAAAGTATCTCCCAACCGTACTTATATTGTCCTGTCATGGTCTTCATTGATGACATCCTAGTTTACTCGGTGTCTGGAGAGTAGGACATGATACACTTAAAGATGGTCCTAGACAGAATCAGAGAGAACCAACATTATTGGAAGCTCTTGAAGTTTCATTTATAAATTCAGGATGTTCAATTTCTAGGACACATCATTTCAGAGTCTGGAGTTGCAATAGATCTGGTGAGGAATGAGGCAGTGCTTGCTTGGGAGCCCCAAAAGAGTGTTTCTAGTGTGTAGAGTTTCCTAGGTTTGGTTGGGTACTATCTGAGGTTTTTACTTAACATTTCTAGATTACGATTACCATTGGAATTAACATTAAATGGGAAAACCTTCTTTTGGACAGAGACGTTCTAGTAGTTCTTTCAGGAGCTGAGGTATAGGTTGACGAGTTCTTACATCTTGAGACTACAAGAGGATGGAAGTGGGTATATAGTGTTCTATGATGAATCAGGTGCCGATCATGGTTTTGTAATGATGCGGGGGAAATATGTTATTGACTATGGTTTTTTCCAATTGAGTCAACATGTGTAGAATTCTGTGACCCATGCTCTTGATCTAGTATTGGTATTATTCACACTGAAAATGTGGTGACACTACTTGATGGGTGAGCAGTTTTGCATCCAATCTGACCACAAGATTCTCAAGTATAAATTCTATCCAAAAGATCTCAACATGAGACATAGGTGATGACATGAGTTCCTACGGTACTATTACTTTGTGATTATATATACTCCTTGGAAGGGGAACGTAGTGGTGGACTCTCTCAGTAGGCAATCCATCTTGTAATTACTGAGTGAGGCATTAGAATAGTTGGTCATGTTACAAATATCCTTGTTGATGAAGCTATAGAATCTTTCCTCCAGTCGATGGTTGTCACCCCTCCAATCATATAGAAATTCAAGGAGGTACAACTTGAGGATATTGATAATGAGACCTAACTTGCTTAGATTTCTATGGGGCATTCCCTTGCTAGATATTCGATAGGTGGGGAGCACATCGTTCTTTTTTGAGGGTGCACTATTGTACCAGTTATATTGTTGGAGGAGGTTCTGAGGGAACTCCACACATCCCCCTTGGCGGTGCATTTGTGTGAAGCGAAAAACTAAGAAATCCTCAAACGTTAGTTTTGGTGGTTGTGGATCAAGAATGTAGTGGAAGAGTTCATTTCTCGAGGCATCACCTATCAATAGGTGAAGGATGAGCACCATGTCCCAATGGGCTTGAACCACCCATTTGAGGAGATGGAGTGGAAGTGGGATGAGATATCGATGGACTTCATGTTTTTTACCATTCATCTCTTGGTGGAATGATACCAACTAGTTGATCATTGACCAACACACCAAGTTGGCCAAATTCCTACTGATCCATAAGCAGATTTTAGTAGAGATATTGCACAACCTCTACCTGAAAAAGATAGTTCATCTTCATGGAGTGACATTAAGGATAGTTTCAAACCATGATACTCATTTCACATTTGGTTTTGGAAGGTATTACAAGAGGTTTTTGGGACTCAGTTACAATTTAGCATGACATTTCATCCCCATATGTATGGCTAGATGGAGAGGATCATCTAGGTTTTAGAAGAAATGTTACGTACTTGCATCCTATACTTTTTCTATTATTGGTAGGATCACCTATATCTATTAGAGTTTCTGTAAAACAATAGACACCACTCCACCATTTGTATGGCATTGTTTGAGGCCTTGTAGGGGAGACCGCGCAGGTCACAACGTTGTTGGATGGACCTAGGGGATTCAGCACTCATGGGTCCATACTCGGTGTGGGATGCCACAAGGAAAGTTCATATCATCCAAGATCATATGTGGACTAAACCGATCTATGATAAGTCATATTATGACATGATATAGAGGCATGCAGTGTTCTAGGAGGGAGACTATCTGTTCCTTTGTGTCTCACCATGACAAGGATTGCAATGATTTGGAAGGGGAGGCAAGTTATATCTAAGATGCATCATCCCTTTTCAGCTTATGAATAGATCTGGGTAGGTGGAGTACCACCTAGAAGTACCCACATAGTTGCACTAGATTCATGATTTCTTCCACATGTCACAACTTAAGAAGTACATGCATGATCCATTGTACGTCCTCGACTAGGGAGAACTAGACAATGATGGTGGAGAGAATTTTGCGGAGTACCCAGTGGAGATTGAGGTTCTATAGGAGTTAGAACGACCCACTCTTTACATTATTCTTTCTTCAAAATTGAAGAACACTTATTACAACATATAACAAAACCATGAAAGGACCGTATAAGTATAGTGTCTTTAGAAACTGGGAAACATAAACAACTGGTTCATAAAGAATCAACATTTCCTCCCATTTATTTCATCATATCTAGAGTCCCTTTTGGCATATCCTACATAATAACCTTCTTCCGGACCTAGGGAAAGAAAACATACAAATGGGTGATCTCAAATGCCCAGTAATTGTAAATTAAAGAAATATCAATCACATCATATTCATAAGAACATAACATTTGGGAAATCTTAAAATGCAAAAGAGATCATAATTTCATAACCTGGGATAAATGATAGCAGTAAAATATAATCCCAATAATCATAACATATAATATGAAACTTTGTGTAATACACACATAATCATAGAGAATCATTTCTTAGTAGTCAAGACTCATTTCCACGACTATCTTAGCGGAAAAAGTCCATTTCTGAACCGAGTTCACTCCTCGTTTCAGTCCTATTTCACTGAACCAGATTAACCTGACATTCAAGCCATGTCTATCTCATTAGATATAAATCTTTACCAAATGCATTTGAGGGAGATATAGGTCCCACCCATCTCATAATGAAACCATTATTATGTGTTCCAGAAAATCATAAATCATACATCATAACATAACCCATGTAATAAAAATGGGATTTTTAATCATCATTCCATCATAACACAATCCATATAAGATAAAAAGACATCATTAAAAAAATAATTCCATCATAACATAATCAAAACAATGTAAAAATAGGGATAGAAACAGAACCCTATTTTATCTTAGATGGAAAATAATTTTTATAAAACACTTGAACTCCATTCTTGAAGAAAATATCCTTTCTACTCCAAAAAAAATTTCCTTTCTTAAAATTTCATATAATTTTAATCTAAAAGAAGTTGATTAAAAATAAACTTGAAAAATTGTGAAAGAATCTTCATGGAAATAATGTTCTAAAAATCCATTCATGCTGTATAAGTTAAAAAAACATTCTTCTCATACTTTGGCCGGAAAAGTCAAAAAGTACCTCGTACTAAAAACAACAAAATATTCCCATCATATCATTTACTAAAAACTCACCGAAGGGTAAAATTGGATTTAAACAATTGTAGGAGGATATAAATAATATTACATATTGAGGAAACATGGATGTGGATGATAAATATTCCCCAATAAATTCTGAAGTACAAAGAATCTCAGATAAAAATTGAGACTACGAGATTTTCCCTTACCTTAGGTCTGATTTTCTCCGTAAGTGTCTAAACCTCCTGTATAATGATATAAATAATGACATTGACTTATTCAAGAACAGTAATTATTTTTATGATATCATATATGGTAATATTCTTAGCTTTTTATTAGTAAAATTTCATTGCTACTTGTTATTCGGGTGTTTATTACTTTTTGTTCTTATCCGTGTTTTGTCGAATAAATTCTTATTCTTCTTTTTAGGTTATAGATACCTCATTACCAGAATGGTATTAGTGTAATATATATCATATTTATTCATTCAATTAATTTATGTAATCAATATTCAATGAAGATCATGAATAACGAGTCGCATCCCATCGTGGAGACGACATTCCGTACGTACGCACAAGCGATGATATCGTTCCCATGATCGTGGAATTGTATTGGAGTGTATGTATATTATTTCAGAATCAATATCACTTTAAGATAATCATATATAGTTATTATTTACACCATTATACCCATCCAATTAAGGTAGTGGTAGAAAATAGATTACACCATGGCGTGGAGACGGTATTCCATACATACGCACGCACGGTGATTTCGTTTTTCGTAGGATGGATAGATGGTGAAATAGGGTTGTTTCATACTTATAATAACATATATGTATATGAGTGATACTGATGTTATTACTTCATAATGAAACAACTAAAGAAGAAGAAGAAGAAGAAGAAATAAAGTTGAAAGAATTGGTAACGGACATTACCTCTTCTTTGAAGCGCCTCTTCTTAACCTCCTCTTAGGGAACTAAAGATGGTCTTTAAAGAAGACCAGAACCTCTAGTATGTTTCTAGGGAAGTGGAGAGGAGAAATTGGTAGGGTTTGAAGGCTCAAAGTGGTGTGAGTAAGAGAGTGAGGAGGTTCCCTTTTATAAGGATGGAGAGGGGCACCTTAGGAAAACTCAAAATATTATTTTATTATAAAGTTATATTCGGTTTTTAATATATCCAAATTGATTTATTTTGAATAAAAGGTTGGGATGGATCAAAATCCTCTCATAAAATAGAATTCAGACAAATTTAGGTTTCTATTTTATCCTTATCATTTAGATTGAACTTTAAGTTAGATAATTTAACTTTTACTGTGTCTTCTTGTTTTCTTACACTATAAGATTAATAATAATTCTATAACAAGCCAAAAGAACCCCAAGTTGTTTATTATTAATATAGATAACCTTATCTAAGTCATTTTCCCGAACCTTTGATTTTTAGAAATAAAATAACAATTAATAATATAATATTTTTTTAAAAAACTATTTTATGTCAATTTTGACACTATTTGGTAATTTATTTTTGTGAAAATCATAACAAAATGATTAGTTCGAAAAACGATAATTAAATCAATACTAACATGTCATATTAACATAAAAAATTATTGTAATTCATAAAAAGTCTCAAATTACATTTATTTGAGTATTTATAACATCAATTATGTTAATATTTCATTAATAAGATAATTACTACATCATCATTGTGTCATATATAAATTAAATTATTTAATGTCTAAAAATTATAAATAAAATACCATTATGATGGAAATATTTTTATCTTTATAAATAATACTTATAGTCTAATTTATATTATGTGTAACCCTATATTAAACATTGTTTAGTTATTAAGCATTGAATTTAACACTTTTAAGTCTTCTTTGAATTAAATAATAATAAATGTCCTAATCTAATCCAAGTGGGCCTAAATGGTCATATTTTATTCCTAAAGTTGTTTTTGGTCGAATTAAACTTATCCAATAGAATTAGGACTTGTGTTAGGGTAATAATAATATCATTTTTACCCTTAATTACCCTATTTACTTTTAACCGTGGTAAAAAAAGTAAGAAGTTACTATTCACCAAAAATTATTTTCATCTCATTGAGCCAAAGATTAGTCCTTGATATTAACCATGTCTCTCAGATTTTCTAAATTCCACTCACATAAGCGGTAAAATTAAGTTTTATGTAAATTTTCAAATTCTCCTATGAGGTGGGTAAAAGACGGTGAAAAGTTCAATAAAATTTTTATATATCTAAAATTATTATAAAATTACTCCAATGAATTACATTGAACTTATATAGGTGTTATGTATCAATTTTGGCCAAAAATAAATTTAAATAAAATAAATAATTAATTAATTAAAAAGTCGGTGTTTAAATAGTAACCCAGTGTTTTTACTATTCATCAAAAATTGAAAGGTTTCAGAAAAATAACAAAATTTTACCCTAGGCTAATTTCGATACTCCAAATCGAAAAATGAAGTCCATTTTGAAAGATAAAATTTACACAATTTAAAAAAGTGGGTATTACTATTCATAACGGCTAGTTTTAATAATATTTTAATAGCATATCGTTTTTAGTGAAACTCGGTATTGCGTACAACGCAAGCTATCGAGGAAGGCCGCAGTTGCGTATAAAGCAGGCCAAGATATTGTTGTGTGTAGTGAAAGATTCCTTTGATGATGTATATAACATAATAACAAAATATTTCTCATAAAAATCTCGGGTGTTACATTATACCCCCCTTAAAATGAATTTCGCCCTCGAAATTCGTCACTTGGTAACAAATAGATGAGGCTACCTCTCCCTCATCATATCCTCAAGATCCCATGTAGCTTATTCTAATTGGTGGTTCCTCCATAAAACTTTCACCAAGCGAGTGGTCTTGTTCCGTAGGACTTTTTGGCTATGATCCAGAATCTCTATCGGCTGTTCTTCATAAGAAAGATCTTGCTCTAGTGGTACAACTTTTGAGCTGAGTACATGTGAAGGATCTGGTATGTACTTTCTCAGGAGAGATACATGGAATAGATCATGAACTTGAGAGAGATTTGGTGGAAGTTCCAATCATTAAGCTACCTTCCCAACATGATCCAATATTTCAAAAGAATTGATATACCTATGGCTCAGCTTTCCCTTCTATCCAAATCTCATTACTCTCTTTGAAGGAGATATTCGTAAGAACACTTTATCACCCACTTCAAACCCTAGGTCTTTACTTTGGTGGTCGGCATAAATTTTCTATCGACTCTGAGATGCTCTTATGTGTTGTTGAATAGATCTGACCTTTTCTGTCATCTCATCAACAAGATCAGGTCCTAATATCTTTCGTTCCCCAACATCATCCCAGCAAGTTGGAGTCCTGCATTATGTTATATAGAGAGCTTCATAAGGAGCCATCTGAATACTGGAGTGAAAGCTATTATTATAAGAAAATTCCAGCAAAGGTAGATATTGATCCCAACAACCTTTGAAAACCATAGAGGAAGCTCTTAACTATATTCTAGAGTTTGAATTGTCCTCTCAGAATGACCATCTGTCTGAGGATGATAAGAAGTTATGAAAATCAACTCTGTATCCAGAGTATACTGAATACTTTTCCAGAACATTGAGGTAAACCTCGGATCCTGATAAGATATAATGGAAAGTGGTACTCCATGAAATCTTACCACTTCCTTTACATATATCCTGGCAAGGTGATCCAGAGAGAAATATTCTCTAATAGCAATGAAGTGTGTTGTCTTTGTAAGACGATCAACTAGGACCCAGATAGCATTATTTCCTTTGGATGTTTTAGGAATTCCAGTGACAAAGCCCATAGTGATGTTTTCCCATTCCCATTTGGCTATGGGTAGTGGTTGTTACATCCCCTTAGACTTCTGTCTCTATGCTTTAAATTGCTGACAAACCAAGTATCGAGAGACATATTCAGCAACATCTCTTTTCATGTCATCCCACCAAAAGTACTATTTCAGGTCCCTATACATCATTGTACATCCAGGATTAATAGAGAATGGAGAACTAAGAGCCTCATCAAGAAGCTCCTTCTTTAATTATGTGATGGGAAGAACACAAACCCGATTCCTGAACCTTATTATCCCATCACAATCAAGGTTGAATTCCGGAACATTTCTCACCTACTTTTGTAACTCTACATCTTCTTTATGTGCTTCTTTAATCTTCTCATGTATAGATGGTTGAACATTCATTTGATAAAGATATGATTTTCCCCTTCCATTATAATTCCTAGATCTATCCTTTGAAAATCCATAAATATTGGATCTTTTGTGATCCTAATCGTGGATAAGAAAGCATGGTCTTGTCGACTTAAAGCATCTGCCACCTTGTTTTCTTGCCCAGGGTGGTAATGAATTGAGTAGCCGTAATTTTTAATCAACTCCAACCATCTTCTTTGGCTCATATTCATCTCCTTTTGTGTGAAAATATAATTTAAACTTTTATGATTAGTATAAATATCACACCTTTCACCATAGAGATAATGCATCCAAATATTTAATGCAAAGATTATCGCAGCTAACTCCAAATAATGAGTTGGGTAATTTTTCTCAGGGATTTTCAACTATCGTGAGACATAAGCTATCACCATATCGTTTTGCATAAGAACACACCCCAACCGATTCTTGTATGCATCACTGTAGATCACAAACCATTCTCCACTAAAAGGAAGTTTGAGTAAAGTTGCACTAGATAACCTTCTTTTAAACTCCTTGAAATTCACTTCACATTCCTCCATCCACACGAACTTAAATCCTTTTCAAGTAAACCTGGTGAGTGGATTAGATAATCATGAAAAATCATTCACAAGACGTCGATAATATCCAACTAAACCAAGAAAACTTTGGATCTCAGTTATTGTTGTTGGTCTCGACAATCATTCGATAACCTCTGTTTTTGTTGGATCCACAGATATCCCCTCTTTTGAGATTATGTGACCCAAAAAATGCAACTTTTTGAAGCCAAAATTCATGCTTGGTAAATTTGGCATAAAGATTCTCCTTTCTGAGGGTCTTCAATACAGTTTTCAAGTGATCTTCATGTACTTCCTTGATATTTGAATAGACAAGAATATCGTCAATAAAGATTACCACAAACTGATCAAGATAGTCTCTAAAAACTCTATTCATCAGATCCATGAAGATAGTAGGGGCATTAGTAATACCCAATGACATCATTATAAATTCATAGTGTCCATACCTTGTACGGAAATACGTCTTTGGTATATCCTCCCTTTTGACCCTTAATTGATGATACCCTGAACAAAGATCAATCTTGGAAAAGTATTGAGCTCCGCGTAGTTCGTTAAATAATTCATCAATGCATGGGAGAGGATATTTGTTCTTGATAGTGATCTTGTTAAGTTCTCGATAATCAATGCATAGTCTCATTGATCAATCTTTCTTTTTGAAAAACAGAACAGGTTCTCCCAAAGGTGATACAATAGGGTGTATGAATCCCTTATCAATATTCTCTTGGAGTTAATTCTTCAATTCTTGCAACTCAATTGGGGCCATTCTATAAGGTGTCTTTGAAATAGGCAAAGCACCCAATACGAGTTCTATTGAAAACTCAACTTCACGATTTGGTGGAAGTCCCGACAATTCCTCCATAAAGACATCATCAATCTCCCGTACAATGTGTGTATTCTTAATCGTCTGTTTCTTTCCAACCATTTGAGATAAATTACCTTCATTTAGTGGAATCAAGACCCATAAGATGGAAGAAATTTCCACTGTAAGGTTATGTTCATCCTTGCATCGATAGACGATCATAGATTGATTTGGAATATGAAATGTGACTTCCCTTCTATGGAAATTGATATGAGCTCCATATAAAGAAAGCCAATCCATGCCAAGAATCACATCAAATTCTACTATATGAAGGATCACAAGATTTTCAAGAATTATTTTCCCAAAAACCGCAATCAGAGAAGAATTGTAAAATTTTGATGTGACTATTGTGCCATTAGGGGTTTTCATAGCTAACTCAACATCTAATTGTTGAGGTAATACGGTGATACCTGTAGAAAATTCTTCAGAAATAAAAGAGTCGGTGGATCCAGAATCAAATAAAACATTTGATACATTATAGTGGATGGTAAGTGTACCTTTCACCACTTTGTTATCGTACTCCACATCGCTGATAGAAATTGCATGTGACTTTCCTTTTTATTTATCCTTAAGAGTTTGTTGACATCAATCATCATCAGCAATAGTTGGATTAGGGCATTGATTGGCATAATTCCACATATCCTTGCACTTGAAACATTGAAGTGTATGAGGTGCACTGTGTGTAGAATTTTCTTTGTTTGCATCACTAGACATCTTCTTCCCAACATTGCGGTATTAAAATTTCTTATGACCTTCCTTTCCACATTTGAAACATTTACTTGTCCCTTTAAGACAAATCCCTCCATGTTTCTTTCCACACTTTGAGCATAAGGGAAAACTCATCTTCTTTTCAGTGTGCTCTTTAGATTTTCCTTTGAATTCCATTTTTCTCTTATTATCAAACCTATATTACTGATGGGTTACTCCAGTATCAATCTCAACCTTGAGATAACATCGAATGATTTCCTCATAGCTATTGAAGTCCCTTATGGCTAACTCCCTTCTAAAACTTGGTTTTAAGCCACCAAAGAATCGATCAATCCTACTCTCATATTGGATAATAATCCCAGAATCATACCTTGAAAGTCTTGTAAAATTTTCTTTATAGGTACCAATAGATTCATCATCCTTTTTCTTTAGTTCAATAAACTCCTTCTCCATCTTTGTTCGAAGAATATGAGGGAAGTACTTATTGAAAAATAAATTATTGAACTCGTCGCATTACATGGACTCAATTTTATCTCTTGGCCTAATATTCTTGATAAGATTCCACCATTGATCAGCTTCACCTTCCAAATGATATACTGCTAAGATGACTTTATCATGTTCAGAACATTGAAGAACTGAAAATATCTTTTCAGTGATACTGATCCATTGTTCAGCCACTAATTGTAACACCCCAGGTAAATAAGGGATATGACATTTTCATATTTATCCATATTTGTGAATAAAATATTAATATGACTTTAAATGGGACGCTATGCTCGATGGCGTACCCAACACGCAACAACGAGTTTCTTCGGAATCTTACGTTGCACTCTAATAATAAAATAATATTATTTTAAATGGTTGTTAACATGTACCCGTTGTAATGGAGGGAATTGATATAAATAACTAAAATATGATTATATATGTTTTTAAATGTTTTTACATTTATCCAATAAAGGATAAAGGCTTAAAATATGAAAAGAATTCAATTTTAGGAGTATATGCCCTAGTTTTCACTAAAGGTTCACTTATCGCCTTTTAGTGGAGAACCGTCATTAAATATAGTTTTGTTCACTCTTAAACATTATTTTTGACCAAATAAAACTCTTATTAAGAATCAGGACATCAAAATTTACTTTGTGTTAATTTTTGGTATCTTTCCGATAAAGTTCATTTTTTTAATGAATAGTGTAAAATGTTGTATTTTAATTCAAAACCACTTTTTAATATAATTTATTTATATGATTAGATTATATTTTGAATTGGTTTTAATTTGAAATTAGAAAATATTTTTACCATTAAATCCAATAGTGGTCGTTGGAATTAATTTCACTTTGAAATCAGACTTAAACTAGTGTCAATCTTTTGATACTTATTGTTTTATAAAAACACGCTATTTGCTCTGATAGCGGGAATTAATTATTAAATTAATTAATGTGACTAATATGTTCTGAATTTTGTAAAATGGACTTCATTTTTGAATTCATAATATCAAATATAGCTTAGGGTGATTTTTTGGGATTTTTCTGAAAAACTTCAATTTTTGACGAATAGTGAAACCACTAAGTGGTACTTATAAAAACTGATTTTCCGTTTAAATGAAATTTTGCCATCATTGTGTTTTGATTTTCAAAAATCCGACATACATGGTTGTCATTAAGAAGTAAAATGTGGTTCAATGAGATTATAATAATTTTTTGGTGAATAGTAACTTATTAAGTTCTTAATCGCGATTAGAGGTAATTAGTGTAGTTTAAGGTAAAAATGATATTATAAGAATGTGAAAACACCATGACACTTGTCCTACACCTATTGGTTGTATCATGTCCGGCCAAGACAATCCATGGGTCAACTTGGGGACCCCATGGATCCACTTCGGTTGGGAAATGACATAAATAACATTTTATTTAATGTAAAAGTAAAATTGACACAAACATGATATGTTTTACTAAAACAATTTTTAAGTGGTGTTATACAAGTCATATTTTATGTTATAAATATTCATTGGAAAGATAAAAAGATTTCCTACATGATAGTATTTTTTGTATAATTTTTAGACATTACATAAATTAAATTATTTATGACATAATAATGATGCAGCGATGACATCATTATTTGACGATTTAAATAAAATGGAATGATAATGTAAAATATATGAACTAAACATGTCCAAAACCAATTGGATGTGTTTATTTCGAAGACTTATCACCTTATCCACGAATTATATCAATTTGGAACCTTTTTAAACCGAAACACATTTTCAAATAAAGTAATATTTCTTTACTTTCCAAAAGTGTCCCTCCTCTCCTCTTATAAAAGGCCCCCACCTCTACCTCATTTAACACACTCCTCAAGCCTTTGGCTCGTCCAACCCCTGCCCATTTACTCTCTCCACATCCCTCTCCTCATCCTAGAGGATTCCCTTTGGGCAGAATCCTTTCAAAGGAAGCCTTTAGGCTAAAATCAAAAGGAGTTACACTTTTAAAAGTAATTCACTCTCTCATGTTCATTTGTTTTATTTTTCTTTCCAACCCCCTAAACTCTTTTTATTTACTTCTTTTGTAACAACACCAGTATCTTCAATATACTAGAATGTTTTTATAAGATTTATTCGAGCTACACTCTCACACAACTACATCAAATGGTTAAAGAACATACGGTTTCCGTGGATGGTGAAATTCTGCCTCCCGAAACGATGATTGTTCAATACTCATTTAACACCTTTAAAGGTGGCCATTATGATGTCACTATTTTTATATATGATATATAATATGTTTATGTTTTATTTATGATTCTGTATTTTTCATTTTTGTCTTCCCTTTATGGCTTCCATTATGGGTATACGTGATATCTTCATTTAAGGAAGTGCGGACTACCGCCCCCTCAAAGTGATTTGATTCGTTAAATACCATATGTGGGATGTATAAAGGATGGAAATATGATATTATATATGATATTATACTGTAATTATAATATACCTTTATATAATTATTATTCCATTCTATAAAATACGAAATAGAAATGAAAGTAGCGTTCATGCGTACGTACGGCTTACCGTCTCCATGAACGGTGCATTTCATTTCTTACCTCTAAATGATTATGTAATGTTATAAATACATGCATATACTGGATATATATGAAATATATGATATCTACATAATTAATACAATTCTGGATATAATAAACATTTGGCCACACGAACAACATGTAATTGTAAGAAGTCCACTTTCGACTTAAGAACCAAATATCGGCAAAACAAATATTATTAACTTAAATGATTACATAATGTTTATGACATGGTAATAAGTGGTATAAAAGTACTAATGTACTTGAAAAAGGTTCTTAAGGAATTATAAATTAACTCAAGTTTATTATTCAGGAGATTAAAGAACGATCGAGTCAAGTCGGACCCGAGGTAAGGGATCCTACTCCTCTCTTTCTTTTTAAGTACACACTTTTATGTCATTCCTTTTAAAGCTCATCTTTCTTGTTATTGGGATGATATTTTATATTAAAATTACTGTAATTTTTATGTTCATGTGATGAGAGACCCTATTCTCTCTCATAAATCTATTTTGGAAGTTTTGAGTGGCGCCGTTAGGCTGCCGAACTTTCCTAAGAGATCTAACCTCTCTCTTTCTTTTTACGTACTCTCCTATATGTCACCTCTTTTAAGCTCCTCTTTGTAATGTTGGGGGATTTTATTTTATATTCCTATTTCTGTAAATTTTTTTGTAATGTGATGAGATACCCTATTTGATCTCATCAATCCATATTCGGAAGTTTTCTGTGGTGCCGTTAGGCTGCCGAGTTTTCGCAAGGGATTTTTCATCTCACTTTTATTCCCGTGAGATTTATGCTACATTTGCCACAAATTCCATTGAGTGGTGTATGTAATGCCCATTATTATACTCTTTGTGTAATATAATTTCGTTTATGAGTATTTACATCAATGATCTATTGTATTTCTTTCATGGGGTGTATGTTTTGAGAGATACCCAAGTCGGTAAGGGAACCTTTCACCCTCCTCTTTTTTAAAAGACTTCTTTTGTTGGGTCTTTTAATTTACATATTGTTATGTTGGAATATGTTCTCATATATCCTTATTGATGTAAATTTTATGTCCAAGTGATGAGATACTCTTTTTATCTCTCATCAACTCATTTTGATGTGATGCCGTTAGGCTGTCAAGGGAACTTTTTGACCCAATTTCGATTTCTTTGGGTTCAACTTGTAGTCATTGAATATGTCATCCATTGAATATGTGTGATTGAACTTTTATTGTTTTACACTTAATATCCACTTATATTGGGTGGATTTATATTTTCCACACATATTTTTGAGATTGATTTGTCCTTAATTTAAGGATACCTTCTTTATAAGGGATTTCATCACATTTGACATTTCTATTGAGGGTTCATTGTGGTTATGCACCAATTCGCTCTTATATGGTGTATATACTGTCCTTTGGAGTATTATATCATGAATCCATTTATTCTCATGATATTATAAAGTTCTGACTAAATGTTATTCCTCAATTATTGTATTCAAGTGTCTCTGATTTTGGTAAAAACCCCTTTAACCAAAACCTCGTTTTAAATGTTTTAATTATTTGTTCTTATTAATATCCATGTTTTCAAAATGGTTTTAAGGATTTATTTATATGGATATTAATGGTTTAAAATTTTAAGTTTCAAGGTGGTCTGGGACACTTTGATTCAAAAATCTTTTTATTAAATGTTTTAAATGGTTTTGGAAATGGTTTCTTTTTGAATGGATTCAGTATTTCAATATACTAAAATGTTATATTGTGATTGAAATATGGAAATGTTATGTTTCCTTTATGCATGTTTTATGTGACACATTTATGTTTTGGTTCTTGGGCATTGTTATGAAAACGGGTGGTTCCGTGATAAACTATGGGCGGGTGAGCCCGTTATAGCTCTCCAATGCATTGGGTAACGCGAAGGAGTGAAACGTTGATGTTTCTCCGAAGAGATTTAGGGAATATATTGTGATGGGTATTCCAAACGTAACCAAGTGGGTTACTCCCTACGTAAGAATGTTATGAATGCCTCAAGTTACCTTTATGTCTTATGTTTTCTATGATTTATTCATGATTTGATATGCCTATATTTTATGGGTAAAGTATGATTTCATTCTTATGTATATATGAACTCATGTTTCCTTTCCATATTTTTATAACCCTTACTGATCTTTTTATGCTCATCCCAAGTTTTTGAAATGTTTTTCACAGGTCAAGGGAAAGGTACATGATGTGATGATAGTGTCGAGGATGTGTCAAGAAAGAATCCATGTTTCATTTTAAATATGTTTTCATTGATGGGAAGAATGAATACTTTTGTTTATGTAACCACTTTGTTTAAATGTGGAATGTAATGCAAGTTTCATGATCTAATTCTCTAAAACTCTAAACCTGAAAAGATCCTCAATGTGTAATCTTGTAATAACTCAATATTAATTAAGTTATAAGGCTGGGGCCTTATAGTTTGTATCAAAGGTCGGTTTAGATAACTTTAGAGGTTAGGGTATTCTTTAAGCATAAGTGACATTACCATAATGGTTAGGATTTCAGAAAGAGTCCTAGTTTTAGATAAAGTGAATGAGTAAGTATATCTAAGTGTTTACCTTCCTCATTAGTACATGATGGTTTTGTTGATATACTCACACTGACATTTCTGTTTTTAGTGAATGGCTGGATCTCGCAGGCACCAAAGTGACAATTGGATTGAAGGAAACTGTGGTGGTTCTCTGATTAAGAGACTAGATAAAATGGAGGATTCAATGAGGAAACTCATGGTTGTTCTAAACCAAATATCATGGAGTCATGATCAACCACTTGAACCTTGGAATGTTCTATAATGCATCATGTACGAGATGACCAATCGATGTGGAAATTCAGGTAATAATTATTAAGGTAACCATTAGGGTTTATATGATCCTTACTTTTGAGGTAATTATGGGATATTATATGTTCTGATGGAAAATGAACGGCATGAGATAAACTTGAGGTTAAAATATGTTATGATCATCTTTGAAGATTTTATCTCATTTTGGGGAATGTTTTAAGAATTATATAGTTTTGGAAAAAGGACAACACGTAGACCGTGTGACTACCCGTCGCGTCGGACAAAGCTGTGGGAATCGAACACACAACCAAAGTGCGACTGGTATTTATCGCCTACCACTGGACTACGTGAAGTCCCTGGTTAGTTTGACTGACTCTTTTTAGTTATATGATTTTATGAATTAAGAGTAAGTTGATTTTGGAGGATATGTGATTAGGATAATTACTTCTCAATGTGAGGCTTTAGGAGCGACTAATGTTGTTTGGAGATAAATGTTACGATTTAACTTGGAAGACTATGTGACTAAATCCTTCAAATATTTGGGTTTCAATCTTATATTGGTTTACTTTGAAGAATTTTATGGACAAATTGTTTATCGGATGGTCCTCGTTGAACTTTGGGTTTTGTTGGACAAATTTTGGAGATTAAGAATAGATTTTCTTTTTTATAAGGGGTTATCCTTTTCTGGATTATCTGATCTTGTACTAACCTTTTTGGTCTTGGTTTTGGTTAAAGCCTAAATACATGGGATGTATATAGTTCTCTTTTGGGGATTAGGTGATTCTCTAGAAGTTGATTATAGTACTCTTGATGCGAACAAGTCTCCCTAAATATTCGTCTTTTGGAAAAAATATGAGTTTGACTAAGGAATCTAGTAAAAGTTGAAAGTCAACATGATAAGTGATTATGATTTCTTATGAATAAATTCCTCAATAAAAAGTAACTTAAAACAAAAATGTTGTCTATTAACTTTTCCTACTGGGGAATCGAATACCGTTTAACCCATCACAAGTTTGTGATTTTCTCATGGTTAACTTTCTCCTAAACATGTTTTCTATCACTCTCCATGAGAACATGAACCTATGTTTTCTCCTCCATGTCCATATTTTCATACTTGGAATCCTATTATGGGTTAACTCGGGTGACCTTTGTACTTATCTTTCTTTATTTTAAAGTGATTTTTTTACCGACTCTTCTCCGATGTGGGACGTTCAAGGATGTTTCCAAGCGCAATTTTAAAATTGCGAGCACGCAATTCCCAAAAGGGGGGAAGGATGTAACACCCCAGGTAAATAAGGGATATGACATTTTCATATTTAACCATATTTTTGAATAAAATATTAATATGACTTTAAAGGGGATGCTATGCTCGATGGCGTACCCAACACGCAACAACGAGTTTCTTCAGAATCATACGTTGCACTCTAATAATAAAATAATATTATTTTAAATGGTAGTTAACATGTAGCCGTTGTAATGGCAGGAATTGATAGAAATAACTAAAATATGATTATATATGTTTTTAAATGTTTTTACATTTATCCAATAAAGGATAAAGGCTTAAAATACGGAAAGAATTCAATTTTAGGCGTATATGCCCTAGTTTTCACTAAAGGTTCACTTATCGCCTTTTAGTGGAGAACCGTCATTAAATATAGTTTTTTTCACTCTTAAAAATTCTTTTTGACCAAATAAAATTCTTATTAAGAATCGGGACATCAAAATTTACTTTGTGTTAATTTTTGGTATCTTTCCGATAAAGTTCATTTTTTTAATGAATAGTGTAAAATGTTGTATTTTAATTCAAAACCAATTTTTAATATAATTTATTTATATGATTAGATTATATTTTGAATTGGTTTTAATTTTAAATTAGAAAATATTTTTACCATTAAATCCAATAGTGGTCGTTGGAATTAATTTCACTTTGAAATCAGACTTAAACTAGTGTCAATCTTTTGATACTTATTGTTTTATAAAAACACGCTATTTGCTCTGACAACAAGAATTAATTATTAAATTAATTAATGTTACTAATATGTTCTGAATTTTGTAAAATGGACTTCATTTTTGAATTCAGAATATCAAATATAGCTTATGGTGATTTTTTGGGATTTTTCTGAAAAACTTCAATTTTTGATGAATAGTGAAACCACTAAGTGGTACTTATAAAAACTGATTTTCTGTTTAAATGAAATTTTGCCATCATTGTGTTTTGATTTTCAAAAATCCGACATACATGGTTGTCATTAAGAAGTAAAATGTGGTTCAATGAGATTATAATAATTTTTTGGTGAATAGTAACTTATTAAGTTCTTAATCGCGATTAGAGGTAATTAGTGTAGTTTAAGGTAAAAATGATATTATAAGAATGTGAAAACACCATGACACTTGTCCTATACCTATTGGTTGTATCATGTCTGACCAAGACAAGCCATGGGTCAACTTGGGGTCCCCATGGATCCACTTTGGTTGGGAAATGACATAAATAACATTTTATTTAATGTAAAAGTAAAATTGACACAAACATGATATGTTTTACTAAAACAATTTTTAAGTGGGGTTATTCAAGTCATCTTTTCGGTTATAAATATTCATTGGAAAGATAAAAGGATTTAATACATCATAGTATTTTTTTTATAATTTTTAGACTTTACATAAATTAAATTATTTATGACATAATAATGATGCAGCGATGACATCATTATTTGACGATTTAAATAAAATGGAAAGATATTGGAAACTCTATGAACTACACATTTCCAAAACCAATTGGATGAGTGGATTTCGAAGACTTATCACCTTATCCACGAATTATATCAATGTGGGTCCTTTTGAAACCGAAACACATTTTCAAATAAAGTAATATTTCTTTACTTTCCAAAAGTGCCCCTCCTCTCCTCTTATAAAAGGCCCCCACCTCTACCTCATTTAACACACTCCTCAAGCCTTTGGCTCGGCCAACCCCTGCCCATTTACTCTCTCCACATCCCTATCCTCATCCTAGAGGATTCCCTTTGGGCATAATCCTTTCAAAGGAAGCCTTTAGGCTCAAATCAAAAGGAGTTACACTTTTAAATGTAATTCACTCTCTCATGTTCATTTGTTTTATTTTGCTTCTCCAACCCCCTAAAATCTTTTTATTTACTTATTTTGTAACAAAACCAGTATCTTAAATATACTAGGATGTTTTTATAAGATTTATTCGAGCTAAACTCTCACAGAACTACATCAAATGGTTAAAGAACATACGGTTTTCGTGGATGGTGAAATTCTACCTCCCGAAACGATGATTGTTCAATACTCATTTAACACCTTCAAAGGTGGCCATTATGATGTCACTATTTTTATATATGATATATAATACGTTTATGTTTTATTTATGATTCTGTATTTTTCATTTTTGTCTTCCCTTTATGGCTTCCATTATGGGTATACGCGATATCTTCATTTAAGGAAGTGCGGACTACCGCCCCCTCAAAGTGATTTGATTCGTTAAATACCATATGTGGGATGTATAAGGGATGTAAATATGATATTACATATGATATTATAATGTAATTATAATATACCTTTATATAATTATTATTCCATTCTATAAAATACGAAATAGAAATGAAAGTAGCGTTCATGCGTACGTACGGCTTACCGTCTCCATGAACGGTGCATTTCATTTCTTACCTCTAAATGATTATTTAATGTTATAAATGCATGCATATACTGGATATATATGAAATATATGATATCTACATAATGAATAAAATTATGGATATAATAAACATTTGGCAACACGAACAACATGTAATTGTAAGAAGTCCACTTTCGACTTAAGAACCAAATATCGGCAAAACAAATATTATTAACTTAAATGATTACATAATGTTTATGACATGGTAATAAGTGGTATAAAAGTACTAATGAACTTGAAAAAGGTTCTTAAGGAATTAGAAATTAACTCAAGTTTATTATTCAAGATATTAAAGAACGATCGAGTCAAGTCGGACCCGAGGTAAGGGATCCTACTCCTCTCTTTCTTTTTAAGTACACACTTTTATGTCATTCCTTTTAAAGCTCATCTTTCTTGTTATTGGGATGATCTTTTATATTAAACTTACTGTAATTTTTATGTTCATGTGATGAGAGACCCTATTCTCTCTCATCAATCCATTTTGTAAGTTTTGAGTGGCGCCGTTAGGCTGCCGAACTTTCGTAAGAGATCTAACCTCTCTCTTTCTTTTTACGTACTCTCCTTTATGTCACCTCTTTTAAGCTCCTCTTTGTAATGTTGGGGGATGTTATTTTATATTCCTCTTTCTGTACATTTTTTTGTAATGTGATGAGATACCCTATTTGATCTCATCAATCCATATTCGGAAGTTTTCTGTGGCGCCGTTAGGCTGCCGAGTTTTCGCAAGGGATTTTTCATCTCACTTTTATTCCCGTGAGATTTATGCTACAGTTTCCACAAATTCCATTGAGTGGTGTATGTACTGCCCATTATTATACTCTTTGTGTAATATACTTTCGTTTATGAGTATTTACCTCAATGATCTATTGTCCTTCTTTCATGGGGTGTATGTTTTGAGAGATACCCAAGTCGGTAAGGGAACCTTTCACCCTCCTCTTTTTTAAAAGACTTCTTTTGTTGGGTCTTTTAATTTACATATTGTTATGTTGGGATATGTTCTCATATATCCTTATTGATGTAAATTTTATGTCCAAGTGATGAGATACTCTTTTTATCTCTCATCAACTCATTTTGATGTGATGCCGTTAGGCTGTCAAGGGAACTTTTTAACCCAATTTCGATTTCTTTGGGTTCAACTTGTAGTCATTGAATATGTCATCCATTGAATATGTGTGATTGACCTTTTATTGTTTTACACTTAATATCCACTTATATTGGGTGTATTTATATTTGCCACACATATTTTTGAGATTGATTTGTCCTTAATTTAAGGATACCTTCTTTATTGACATTTCTATTGAGGGTTCATTGTGTTTATGCACCAATTCGCTCTTATATGGTGTATATACTGTCCTTTAGAGTATTATATCATGAATCCATTTATTCTCATGATATTATAAAGTTATGACTAAATTTTATTCCTCAATTATTGTATTCAAGTGTCTCTGATTTTGGTAAAACCCCTTTAACCAAAACATCGTTTTAAATGTTTTAATTATTTGTTCTTATTAATATCCATGTTTTCAAAATGGTTTTAAGGAATTATTTATATAGATATTAATGGTTTAAAATTTTAAGTTTCAAGGTGGTATGGGACACATTGATTCAAAAATCTCTTTATTAAATGTTTTAAATGGTTTTGGAAATGGTTTCTTTTTGAATGGATTCAGTATTTCAATATACTAAAATGTTATATTGTGATTGAAATATGGAAATGTTATGTTTCCTTTATGCATGTTTTATGTGACACATTTATGTTATGGTTCTTGGGCATTGTTATGAAAACGGGTGGTTCCGTGATAAACTAAGGGCGGGTGAGCCCGTTATAGCTCTCCAATGCATTGGGTAACGCGAAGGAGTGAAACGTTAATGTTTCTACGAAGAGATTTAGGGAATATACTGTGATGGGTATTCCAAACGTAACCAAGTGGGTTACTCCCTACGTAAGAATGTTATGAATTCCTCAAGTTACCTTTATGTCTTATGTTTTCTATGATTTATTCATGATTTGATATGCCTATATTTTATGGGTAAAGTATGATTTCATTCTTATGTATATACGAACTCATGTTTCCTTTCCATATTTTTATAACCCTTACTGAGCTTTTTATGCTCATCCCATGTTTTTGAAATGTTTTTCACAGGTCAAGGGAAAGGTACATGATGTGGTGATAGTGTCGAGGATGTGTCAAGAAAGAATCCATGTTTCATTTTAAATATGTTTCCGTTGATGGGAAGAATGAATACTGTCGTTTATGTAACCACTTTGTTTAAATGTGGAATGTAATGCAAGTTTCATGATCTAATTCTCTAAAACTCTAAACCTTAAAAGATCCTCAATGTGTAATCTTGTAATAACTCAAGATTAAGTAAGGTTTAAGGCTGGGGACTTATACTAATGGATCAATAGAACCACTGAATAAGGGTGGACTCAACCTCGTGAAGGATTCAACAAAACGTTGCTCCTTCCTTTGCTCGTTTGGATGTCTTGCATGATTAATAGCTTCTGAAATTTGTGTGAGCATGGCTAAAAGATTTTGCATTCCAGCTCCAATAACATTTTGATTCTTAGGGGGACAATCATTGCATTTCCCATCTCATTCCGCATTAACACGGTTCCTTCGGGTTCCAGCCATTGACTAAAACCAAGAAGAATAGTGTGAGAAACACTGTTTATAATAGAAAAACCACATAATCAAGAATAAAATTTTACACTTAAGGTCTTATCATAGGTTTTTCCTGGCCATTTCTAAAGCAATAAGATTGTGTTCTATGCTTGGACATATCCTTAGGGTTCTTACTAAGGCTTTCACATCTTAGTTTCCAAAGGTTGACTATACCTTTACACTGATACCAAATATAACAACCCACACATTACATTGTTATTACTTCAAAATTGAAGCACACTTATTACAATATATAACAAAACCATGAAAGGACCATATAGGTATACTGTCTTTAGAAACTGGGAATCATAAACAACTGGTTCATAAAGCATCTACATTGCCTCCCATTTATTTCATCATATCTACAGTCCCTTTTGGAATATCCTACTTAATAACCTTCTTCCTGACCTAGGGAAAGAAAATATAAAAAAGGGTGAGCTCAAATTCTTAGTAAGGGTAAACAAAAGAAATATCAATCACATCATATCCATAAGAACATAATATTTTGTAAATCTTAACCTGCAAAAGAGATCATAATTACATAGCAGGGGATAAATCATAGTAGTGAAATATAATCCCAATAATGATAACTTAAAACATGAAACTTTTTGGCATACACACATAATCATAGAGAATCATTTCTTAGTATTCAAGACTCATTGCCAACAACTATCTTAGCGGACAAAGTCCATTTCTGAACCGAGTTCAGTCCTCGTTTCAGTCCTGTTTCACTGAACCAGATTAACCTTCTGTTCCATCAATGTCTATATCATGAGATATAAATCTTTACCCAATGAATTGGAGGGAGATATAGGTCCCACCCATCTCATAATGAAACCATTCTTATGTGTGCCACAAAATAATAAATCATACATCATAGCATAACCCATGTAATAGAAATGGGATTCTTAATCATCATGCCATCATAACACAATCCATATAAGATAAAAAGATATAATAACAAAATAATTCCATCATAACATAATCAAAACAATGTAAAAATAGGGATATAAACAGAACCTTATTTTATCTTAGATGGAAAATAATTTTGATTAAACACTTGAACTCCATTCTTGAAGAAAATTTCCTTTCTACTTCAAAAACATTTTCCTTTCTTAACATGGAATATAATTTTGAACTAAAGGAATTTGATTAAAAATAAACTTGAAAACTTGTGAAGGAAGCTTCATGGAAATAATGTTCCAAAAATCCATTCATGCAGTATAAGATAAAAAATATTCTTCTCGTACTTTGGCTAGAAAAGTCAAAAAGTACCTCATACTAAAAACGACAAAATATTCCTTTCATATCTTTTACTAAAAACCCACCAAAGGGTAAAATTGGATTTAAAAAATTTTAGGAGGATATAAATAATATTACATATTGAGGAAACATGGATGTGGATGATAAATATTCCCCACTAAATTCTGAAGTATAAACAATCTAAGATAAAAATTGAGATTGCATGATTTTCCCTTACCTTAGGTCCAATTTGCTTCATAAGTTTCCAAACATCCTATATTATGATTTAAATAATGTCATTGACTTATTCAAGAATCATAAGAATTATTATGATATCATATATGGTCATATTATTATCTTCTTATTAGTAATATTTCATTTCTACTTGTTATTCAGGTGTTTATTACTTTTTGTTCTTATGCGTGTTTTGTCGAATAAATTCTTATTCTTCTTTTTAGGTTATAGATAACTCATTTACAGAATGTTATTAGTTTAATATATATCATATTTATTAATTAAATTCATTTATATAATCATTATGCAATGAAGATCATGTAGAACAAGTCGCATCACATCGTAGAGACGGTATTCCGTACGTACGCACAAGCGATGATATCGTTCCCATGATCGTGGAATTCTATTGGAGTGTATGTATACTATTTAATAATCAATATCACTTTAAAATAATCATATATAGTTATTATTTACACCATTATACCCATCCAAGTAAGGTGGTGGTATAAAATAGATTACACCATAGTTTAGAGACGGTATTCCGTACATACGCATGCGCGGTGATTTTGTTTTTCCTAGGATGGATAGATGGTGAAATATGGTTGTTTAATACTTATAATAACTTATCATTATATGATTGATACTTATGTTATTAATTCATAATGAAACAACTAATTAAGAATAAGTAGATGAAGAAATAAAGTTGAATGAATCGGTAACGGACATTACCTCTTCTTTGAAGCGCCTCTTCTTAACCTCCTCTTAGGGAACTAAAGATGGTCTTTGAAGAATACCAGAACCTCTAGGATGTTTCTAGGAAAGTGTAGAGGATATATATTTAGGGGTTTGCCGATATTGAAGGCTTAAAGTTGGGTGAGGAAGAGAGGTAGGAGGTTCCCTTTTATAAGGGAGGAGAGGGGCACCTTAGGAATACTCAAAATATTATGTTATTATAAAGTCATATTAGGTTTTTAATAGCTCAAAATTGATTTATTTATAAGATAAGGTGGGTATGGGTCTAAATCCTATAATCCAATAGAATTTAGAAATGTTTAGGTTTCTATTTTAACCTTATCATTTAGATTTAACTTTAAGTTAGATAATTTTACTTTTACCATGTCTTCAATTTTTCTTACACTATAAGGTTAATAAACGTACTATAAATATCCAAAAGAACCCCATGTTGTTTATTATTAATATATATAACCTTATATAAGTCATTTGGACGAACCTTAGATTTTTAGGAATAAAATAACAATTAATAATATAATATTTGTTTTAAAAACTATTTTATGTCAATTTTGATAGTATTTGGTAATCGATTTTTGTAAAAATAATAACAGAATAATTAGTTCTAAAAAAGTTAATTAAATCAATAATAACATGTCATATTAACCTATGAAATTAGTGAAATTCATAAAAATGTTCAAATTACATTTATTTGAGTATTTATAACATCAATTATGTTAATATTTCATTAATAAGATAATTACTGCATCATCATTGTGTCATAAATAAATTAAATTATTTAATGTCTAAAAATTATAAATAAAATACGATTATGTAGGAAATATTTTTATCTTTCTAATGAATATTTATAGTCTAATTTATCTTATGTATAACCTTATAGTAAAAATGTTTAGTTTATTAAACTTTGATTTTAACTATTTTAACTATTCTTTAAATAAAATAATATTAAATGTACTAATCTAATACAAGTGGCCCTAAATGGTCATATTTTATTATTAAGGTTGTTTTGGTCTAATTAAACTTATCCAATAGAATTATAACATGTGTTAGGGTAATAATAATGTGATTTTTACCCTTAATTACCCTATTTACTTTTCACCGTGGGAAAAAAGTAAAAAGTTACTATTCACCTTAAATTATTTTCATCTCATTGAACCAAATTCTAGTCCTTGATATTAACCGTGTCTCTAGGATTTTTGAAATTCCACTCACTAAAGCGGTAAAATTATGTTTTATATAAATTTTCAAATTCTCCTAGGAGGTGGGTAAAAGACGGTGAAAAGTTCGATAAAATTTGTATATATCTAAAATTATTATAAAATGACTCCAATGAAATTCATTGAACTTATATAGGTGTTATGTATCAATTTTTACCTAAAATAAATTTAAATAAAATAAGTAATTTATTAAATAAAAAGTCGGTTTTTAAATAGTAACCCAGTGTTTTCACTATTCATCAAAAATTGAAAGTTTTTAGAAATATACCAAAATTTCACCATAGCCTAATTTCGATACTCCAAATCCAAAAATTAAGTCCATTTGGAATGGTAAAATTTAAAAAATTTCAAAAAGTGGGTATTACTATTCATAGTGGCTAGTTTTAATAATATTTTAATAGCATATTGTTGTTTAGTGAAACTCAGTATTATGTACAACGCAAGCCGTTGAGGAAGGTTGTGGTTGCGTATAAAGCAACCAAGATAGTGTTGTGTGTAGTGAAATATTCCTTTGATTATGTATATAACATAAAAACAAAATATTTCTCATAAAAATCTTGTCTATTACAGGAGTGGATCTGTCATGTGCGGTCAATTACTCTAGTATGCATTTGGTGGCAGTATGTGATTCTCTAAGAGATAACTTTGGAGAAGGAGGATCCAATTCATGCTCAATACCCTCATCTTTTTGTTGAGTAGCCCTTGTTTTTTTCATTCAAGGATTTGAAGCCCTGTGGTGGGGAGAATGTAATGACTTGTATTTTTTCCAAATTTATTTTTATAAATTAATTGGGAAAATTATGAGACCATGTGTTGTGATGGTGTGAGATTCCGAGGCTCGGGGTGCCTCAAACAATATGATGAGAAATGATGTGTTTTTAATAAATCATGTGAGGATTTTTTCTTTAAAATGGGAATAACTTCTAAATAGGTGCCCATATCAGAAATATTTGATTGACCAGTGTGGGTCAACTGTGAATGTTAAAATTTGGATGTAACTATCATTAAAATATTTTATTTGTTGCAACGACATTTATATTTTTAATGATACATTCTTTAAGAATTCCTGGTTATATCTATAACCCTAGTATTCCTTTGAGGTGTGTACAGATACCCTCTCGATGAAAAACAATAGATGATCAAGGATCGATGGTGAAAAATACCTCCATTCATCGTCAATGACGGATCCAACCACAATTTAGGGTGTTTTATCTCTTAGAAATTTTATTTCCCCTATTAGATGAAAATGATGAACACGGACCAACCCACAAATATGTTGATCCATTTTTCATTCGTTCTTGCAGGATATATAACTACTTGCAGGGTTTTGAAAAGGGATTAGACATGTATGTTGAATGGTTCTTCATAATTCATCTAACCTGAATGGATCATGGTTCACAATAAAATTCTAAGATCTATTCTTTTGTTATTCATGTGATTTATCTATTTACCCCAAATCTCTCCTAGTTCCACGTTATTCAAAAAATATGAATAGAGGATCCTTCTGCCATTGACCGGTGGTGCAATGATCCTAAACTGGGGATCTTACACCATAACGACATCACAAAGGTGCGACGATGAAGGAGTTTTGTGTATCACCTGAAGTAGAGGGTTATAGTGGTTCATGGTGTTGGCATATGATGATGACCAGAGAATTGGCTCTATCTGGGTCTCGAAGGAGGGTGCAGCGAATAGAAGGCCATTGGATGGGTCATTGGCTATAGAGGTAGCAACGGCCTAGTGGTGGAGTCCCAAGCCTAGTGGGATATAGAGAAGGATGAGGCCACTACTAGGATGGCCGACAGTGGAGGTGAAACACGGTATGGTGGGACCCTATGGCAGCGATGCTATTGAGTGGTGACTAGGGGTTTTGGTAGGAGTCCGTGGCAGAAAATTGTGATGTTGCTCAGATCTACATTAGAGGAACCGGCGATAGTGATTCCATGAGGTAGGCAGAGGAGGTGGGCCAACCGCATGAGATGTGGCTTGGCACTACATTGATTGGCCAACATTTGTGAGCTTAATGTTCAGGGGTGGACTGTGTGGACAAGGGGGCATAGCTAGGGTGGGCTTAATTCAGTGGAGTAAACTGGCCCACAATACAGGTCGGACATGAGAAGTCAGGCCACTCTATTGGCCCAACAGGCTGGGTAGTTTCGGGCCAGGTAGGACCAGACTAGTTTAGGTCGGGCAGACGAGGTCGGTTCAGGTCCTGCAGGTCAGGTCGTACAGGGGATGGAACCTTTTATAAAAATGGCCATATCTTTCAAAACGTGTGTCCATTTGATGAGTCATTTGCAGCGTTGGGACCCTGATGAAAAGAATTTCCTTTTATGATAATCTATGTGAGTCTTTTTGAAAGTTAGAATATGGACTATTGTCTTGGGGAGTAGGTTCTCCCAGTACAAGCATGCTATGAGTGGAATCATGTGGATGGCTATGACTTGGTAACTACGTGACTTGGGAGCTGTAAGACCCATCGACGCTTAGTGCGCCAGTGATTCTCTGCGCACCATCGATACTCTATGAGCCATCGATTCTACATGCTCCCTTGATTATCTAAGAACCATCGATGATCTAGGCACCATCAATTCTCCATGTTCCACTGACACTCCATGCATCATGGAAATTGGGAGATCTATGGACTACAACTAAAAATCCCTCTCATCATTCTTTAGACTTATACCTGTGTGAGATGACCATATTGACTATAATTAATGTTTTTCCTTTGTGGTATGCTTGTTTTATTTCCTTTTTTGTATACTTCATGTATTTCATTGTGTAATTTTCTTTATGGTTTTAGGGTTCCATACTAAGTATTATATTACTCACCACTACACAATAATTGCTTGCACAAACATACATGGTGTGATCCTATGACTTTAGGTAGTTTTCCTTCGCCTACCCTTTGGGTTGTGTTTTCTATGGATGAGTTTCAGGAACTCATGCATTTATATTGGTAGGCACTTCTTTTGGTGGGCTTGTATTTTGGACCTGTTTACTTTCTGTCTCCTAATATATTATTATGTTTTTTGGCATATTAGTGGTATGAATTCTTGTTAACATATTTTTTTACATTTCATTATTTTAGGATTAGAGATGTGTGTGAGTATAGTTACTTAGGAAAATGCCTCCCATTTGTGGGATATGCCTACTCGGTTCTAGTCACCATCCCATGGCCTATTGGAGGTGGGATAGGTGTAGTCATGACACAGGACATAGAGATATGGGTTGTGATAAGAGTTCCATCACAAGAGTATTGCTCTAGATTGAGTTCTTTTTATGGCTTATGCATGGGAGTATCCCGTCTAAATGGGGTTTATATCAATGAAGAAGGCCGTTGAGCATGTGATTGGGGATTACGCATGGAAGTAGCGCATTTAGTGCTACTTCATTAAGAATATGTCCCTTTGAATATATAAGTATGGTTTTAGGAAATATATAATGTAGGAGGTCCATTTTGTGTTTGGAATCTTTTGGATTTACAAATCTCCACCACCCTGTAAGACCATGTGAGTCATGCTCGGTGTAAGAAACAAGAGGAAGTATTAGATTTGATGATCATACGATCTAACCAAATCTACAGATGGATTGTGATAGAACCCCAAGGGAGAGTGAGGGGACATTGACTGTGCCTATAAACTATTCCATTTTGATAAATAGGTTAGTCACAACAGGTGATCCAAATGGATTCATCTCGGGCTAAGGTGAATAGTTGAAAATGTGCCGCCTCCCAATAGAATAGTAAGGGGATCACCATAGGAGGTGTTCTCCTAGATTGTGTAATGGTCTTCTCATGAGAAATCTTAAGCTTAGTGCATAATGCATCCTGTGTTTTTCATAGGAGGTATCCTATATTTGTTGCAAAGGGTGTACTATAGTTTAAAGTCATGTATCTAGGATGATGCAAGAAAAGAATAATTTATTATTGTACGGACTATAGAAACACAGTTTAACATAATGTTGTGAGAACAATCGCCTCACAATTTATTGTTGTTTTGTGGGGATGATGGTAGTAAAGTTTAATGTCATGATGTGGGGACAAGCTCCATTCATTTTAATGTCATACGTTCAAGACATATGTAATGGTTAATGTGGTAATTACATAATAGAGACCTTTCTAGATCTACCCAACATTAGAGTCGTGTGATAAGGTTTTAGGAGTCTCATGAGGAGTAACTCAACTCATGGTATTTAAGGGATGGATGTTCGGGTGGAATCCTGGTGCAAGCCAAAATGTCATCAAAATGGCATGAAAATTTCTCAATGGGACTCTCTATTTTCATGAGTTAGGTGAAAATAAAGAAGGGACTCACCTAAATGGCTGAAATCATAACCAATGATGGATCATAGGATGGGCTGTTGGGACACAACCCCCCCCCCCCCATGATATAGATCAATGGGTGCATAGGTCTGAACATGTAGGCACTAACCATGAAGAAGAATTCATGAATAAAAGTCTACTAAGGGGGTTGTACACAATGGGGGATTTCTCCAAAGGGTACATCAAATTGACATTCACAAACGTCCATTTGCAAAATAGTTTCAGTGAAAGAGCATCTATGAAGGGGCTATCCGTGAAGAAATTTTTTAAAAGAATAATTTTCAAAGGAGTTTGACGCAAAGATTTTTTTTGTGAAGAAATTTCTATAAAGTAGATAGCCACAAAGGATTTCACATTAAGGGTTGTCCAAAAGTGTCAATCCATAAAGAAATTTTTTCATTTTTTGGGTAATAATTTTCCCTCATATCTCAAATAAAACTTCTTATGTGTGGAATATTCTAATGAGGGTATTTTATATGATGTATTATATGGAGGTTCATACACATATAGTCTGTGAAACATTGTCCACAAGGCTAATTAGGTGAAAGAGGGATTTCTCTCACAACACCTCATGATCATTCCTCTATCTTCTATATCACCTTTTTAGTCCCCTATGGGATCCGTTTATATATGAATCATTATACCGCGTATTCTCATGGAATATTTTCCCTGATGGGCTATGGGGATTCTTTTTTGGGTGCTCATAGAAGGTGCTTCAGCCTATGAACAAATTAGTCAGTGGGGAGCATTCATTCACAGAAGGGGCCGTTGTTTGTAGTGTAATAAATTACCGCCTCATCCAATGAACTATTTAGTTCATGAAGGATGGCTATTCATGACAATGAGAATCACCAACACAGCCCCATAAAAGAATTTTGTTTCTTCTATGAGAATCGGCAGTACCACCTCCTCTAGTAATTTATTTTCTTCATGGTGAAATTTTTGAAATAGACATAATTCCATGTAGATTTGTGGTCTGTAAATCTATATATACATCATAGTTTCATCCTCATTTAACCTTTTTCTTAAATCTTCTTCGTGGTTTTATTTCAATACTTTTCTGAGTTTGATAAAATTATCTTCATTCATTAATGCAAATTTTTCCAAACCCAATAATCACTAGAAACATATTTGGCATGAAATATCTAATTCATTAGTTTTGAATTCAATATTCCTATTTTAGTCATCATGTCATACTAGTACTATTTTGGTTATGGTTATATATATTGGATATTGTTTATTTATTTAGGATGTTCTGATACTTTAATAAAGAGGGTATTGTCTTCCCTTGTGATATATTAAGCCCTCATAACATGTTGGTAGCCCTTAGAATATGGGGATGTGTGGTTGAGGTGATGAAACTAAATGTCTTGGGCACCAGTCTATGGAACTCTGGTCAGGATGATACAAAGTGGTATTAATGATTGTTTTATTTTCTTTTATTTTCCCCTTCTATGTTGAAAAGGTAGATAAGAGAATAGGATGAGTCGAGTCTTTCATTAGATCTCATTCATAAGAGTATGTTACCTATGTATAAAGGTAAAATCCATGTACCCAAATGTGATTGTTTTTATTATAATTTGATGTTATTGTTGAATTTTATTTCATGTCAAATGATGTAATTTTTGTGTGATGTTATTGCTTTTTAGATTTTCTAATATTTTTCTTATGGGACAATATTGGATGAGAGTTGAGAATAAATGAAAAATTTTAGGCTCTCATGATTTATTGTGACATGAATCATTTTTAGGAACACATGGGAAGAGAAACTTATAGGGGGTGAGTTGTTATATGAATGTTCTTTTCTTGATTTAGTGAAATTTTAAACGAAAAAATATGCCTAGTATGAAATTTAAAATTTTAGAATGGTGAAAAATGTGGAAAATAGGTGTGTAATGAGAAACATGGTTATGAGAATTTTCATACACTATTTAACCATGACCTAGATATATGATGGTTGGGGGTACTGATAACACCTTAGTTTTGACCGTGTGGTGGAAAAATTAGGATGAATTTTCATGGATTTATGTACATCCCCTTATTTGTTGTAATGTTTTCAATGTGTCTTAAGACATGTGACTGGATTTATAGAGATATTCCTCCATGGCGTCACGTTTTTATTGAAATACAAGAGGATGTGGTTGGAAATGTCCCTCTGGCAGTGGAACCAGAGGCACCGATAGTTCCATGTGAAGGAGATGGAGAAAAGTTCCCTGAGAAAATTTCTTGTTTCCTGAATTTTATAGATAATGACCCCTAGAATGTTGTACAACCATGAGTTTCAATTTTTGAAGCCTCCAACATTCATTGTAGAGGGTTGACTTGAGGTAGTTGAGTTTTGGATTGAGTCTACCAAGATGATACATGAGAACCTAAAGACTCATACTGAGAAGGTAGTCAAATTATATTCCTATATATTATGTGATCAAGATAAGTATTGGTGAGACATCCAGACTCAGAGTGGAAAGCTATATAGTATGGAGTATAAGGACATTGTGGATATGTTCTTGGAGAAATTATACCCTACTATGATTTTATAATAGGGGGTAGCTGATCTCATGAGACTAACTCAAGGGAGTTTGCTCATGGTTGACTATTCTGGACACTATAATGATTTTCTTTTATTTTCTCCATCATTGGAAGGAGATGATGATAGTATGGAAAAACAATTTTAGGATGGTCTTAAATGTGAAATTATTTCCCAGGTTAACATCTTTAGGCAGAATAAGTTTTCATATCTATTGAATTTGGATATCATTATTGAGGGGAACCTAAAAGGGGCTTCTGGTGGAGGACATGCTGTTTCTACTGGATGATCTGAAGGTATGTCCTCCAAGAGTAATAAGAATTATTATGAAAATTTTAGCTAGATAAGTGGAAAACAATGTGGAAATAAGGAAGGGAATGATAATCAAGAATTTACTCGAGTGATTTGTCATCAATGTGGTAGGACAAGTTAGTTCTGTAGAAAATGACCCTGACCACCGATAAAGTATTGATATAGGTGATGGATGGGAAAACTAAAGTGTTTCTACAAGAAACCATGATAGATGGGTAACGATGGAGGATCTATGAATAATAATAGTACTAGAAGAGGGTCTTCAACCCCATATTAGTCGAGAAATTATATTTCTACTAGCTGTGGTGATCAAGGTAGTGGACAAGGTACTATTAGGACAGAGTGTCCACATTATAAGAGTGGTGTAGCTTTGGGGACTCAGACTACCTCATAGGGAAGAAGGGCGTGAAAAATTCATGAATTTCATCATACAATAATGGATAGAGAGGCATTCACATTGATTTATTTGGGCAATATTCTTATAGATTTTATGTTTTCTAGTGCCTAATTTGATACTAGTGCCCCTCATTCTTTTATATCTACAAAACGTGTAAATTTTTTGGGCCTAGAAGTGTTGTTTTTGAGAAGTGTTATATTGATTAATACTCCAATGGGAGTATTTTTTAGAAACATATGTTTGTCAAAGGGAAATTTTCCCAATGTTTGGGAGTATCATATCAATTGGGATCTTTATATCTTTGACATGTTAGGTTTTGATCTAATTATGGGTATGGACTACTTTGTGGTGTACTGATTATATATGGATTGTTACCACATGAGAGTGATGTTTACATCTCCTAAGGGTGAAAATTATATTCACCTTGGAGAATGGGATATCCATTAGGGCCATACATGGCTAGTTCATCATAAAATGAGGGAGATCACTTCAAAGGTTTCTAGTCTATAAATGGGTGATGGGGTGTAAAGCATGGTGACTATCCGCCCATAGTGTAAAGGTACCATGATGTGTTTCTTACAGAATTATTAGGAATTCCATCCAAGAGAGATGTGGATTTGATAATTGAGCTCATGCGGAGGGATGAGGTATTTTCTATTCCACCATACATAATAAAACCAATAGAGATTCAATAACTCAATATGCAACTAGATGAGTAGATGTATTAGTTGTTTATTAATTTGAGTATTCCACCTATGGGATCTCTAGTTTTTTTAAGGAAGGATGAGAAGAACTTATTCTTGTGTGTTGATTCCATGATATAAAACGAGATGACTATGAGGAAATTATATCTTTTCAAAGTATTAATGATCTAGTTCACTAGTTTTGAGGATCTTCTATCTTCTCTATGATTGAGTTGAGATCAGAGAATAATCAGTTATGAATTATATTTTATGGTATAAAAAGGAATGATTTTATATGAAATTATGGCCTATATGAGTTCATCTTTGTTTTTCTCAAGTTGAAAAACTATACATTAATGTTTACGGACCTGTTGACCTGAATATTATGTCCGTACCTAGATTATTTTGTCATCATTTTTGTTAATGACATCATGGTTCACTCTATGACTCATTGTGATCATGAAAAACAGAATAAAATCATCCTGAGTAAACTAAGATAGAATCATATATACACCAATCTATTTAAGACTCAATTTTGGATTGATCATCTACATTTCTTGGGACACATAATATTGGCATAATTTTTGTTAGTAGACCTAGAGAAAGATCAGGTAGTTGTTTCTAGGGAGGATTCTAAGAATATTTTTGAAATTGAGAGCTTTCTGGGGTTATCGGGATATTATCGAAGGTTCATCAAAAACTTTTCATGATTGGAAGAATCACAAACAGAATTTAAAAATATATGAATAATTTTATATTGATCTAGACCCTATGAGAGTGCATTCCATGAGTCAAAGAAGTTCTTGACATTGACACCAATCTTGATCATAACCAAGCTAGGAGAGTATTATATGATGTTTTATGATACTTTTGGGGTTGTTCATGGAGTACTGATGATGCAGTTATATCAAGTTGTGGTGTGTGGGTCCCCACATTTGAGGCCAAATAAATGGAATCACCATATACATGACATTGAGTTGGATATATTGGTTCATGATTTAATGTTTTGGTGAAATTATTTAATGGGATAAAAATTTACTCTGTATACCGATCAAAAGAACTTAAAGAGTGTCATTTACCAATGAGAATTGAATCTCTGGAAGTGGAGGTTGTTTGCATACATGCAGTCTTTTGATTTTGAGCAATAATATAAGCTTAAAATTGAGAACAATGTTGTTGACTCTTTATGCAATAAAACTCAGAGTTAGGCAGTTCAAAAGTCTAGTTCAAAGAAAAAGATGATTTATTTGTTTGTATGAGATTCATGTTGTGGTTGATGAGGTCTAAGAGAATATGATTATCATATCTGTTTTAGTGGATTCTAAACATCTGAGTTGGATTAGAGAAGGGTAGTATTGGGATCTAGAATTTCATTCCTTGATGTAAATCCTTGAAGGTGGGGAGGCACCTTCAAATTTAACCATAGATGGAGATGTGATCATAAATCTAAGGAACTGTGTTGCTGTGACTATGAGTATTCTGGAGGAGCTGATGCCGGAATTTCCTGCCTCAGAGTGGGCGGTGTGTCCAGGTTTGACAAAAATATACCATGACATATTCCTATAGTATTGGTTTCCAGGCTTTAAAAAGGAGATAAGATTATTCGTGACATGATTCTACACATGTCAACAGATGAGAGTCGAGCATCAACAACCAGGTGGTTTACTACAGTCATTTCCCATTTGGAAATTGATATGGGATGAATTTAACAGAGAGTTTTTGGTCAATCACCCATGTATGACTCAAATGGATAACACTATTTGGGTGGTTGTGGACCATTTGGAAAAAAATTTGCATTTATTGTACATGTGGTATACTTTCTTAGTGGATCAATTGAGAGACATGTATGTTCGAGAAATAGTGTGTGTTCACGAGATTTCATAGAGTATTGTTTTATACCATTACTCATGTTACACTTCGCACTTCTAAAAGGTTGTATAGAAGGTTCTCGATATATAGGTCCTAATGAGTATGGATATTTACCCACTAATAGATGGGATGTCAGAACGTACTATACAAATGATTGAGGATATGCTACATGCATGTGTTCTAAACTTTGGTGGGACTTCATAGAAGAACTTAGATCTTCTATAGTTCACATATAAAAATATTTATCCAGAATCTATTAATATGAAACCATATGTGGCTCTTTATGATAGGACATATAGATCACCTCTATCTTGGATAGATCCAGATGAGTCATAGTTGTTGGGATTGAGTCACATATAGGAGATGATGAAGATGGTTTAGATGATTCAGAAGCATATAATAATGGATCAAAGTAAGAAGAATCATAAAATGATAGATGTTGATGAACCCTATTGTTTATAGTGGAAGATTGTGTGCTCCTTATGTTGTCTCCTTGATTGGGTCACCCTACGATTCAGAGGTAAGGGATGTTGGTACCTTGGTTTATCATACCATTTGAGGTTGTGGATATAATTAGGCTATTGGAATACCAACTTCCTCTTATAAAGAGGTATAGATCTATGCATGACATTTTCACATGTCCCAACATTGTTGGTATAACCATGACCATTCTCATTTGATCAAAATGGTCGGTTTTGAAATTAACACTAATTCATCCTTTGAGGAGCATATAATATGTGAGTTGTGTTTTTTTGGGAATGTGATGTGGGGAAATTCTATGATGATATTTTGTGTATTTTTAAAAAATGATTGGGTTCAAGAGTATACATGGTACAGAGAAGAGGATATGTAGGTTGGGTTTCCCAATCTTTTTACCTCATAATCTTAGTTATGCTTGGGATTACAACTCATGTATGATCTTTTATAAGGTGCAGAGATTGTAAGATCCTAACATTTCTTATATATTTCTCGATCTTTTTATTACGTAATCCAATAATTTTTTTAGTTTTTTTATATTGGGTTTTTTTGGGTGAAGTTTAGAAGTTTTTGGAGGGGTTTTGGGAAGTGCATATTTTGCACATGGTTTTCTGAAACCGTGCACCCTAACGTAGAAAACCATGAACCCCTAAGTAGAGAAGGATGGAATGGTTGGATCATGGTTTAGAAAACCCAAATATATCTTAGTAGTAATTATGACAACCCATGGGAGGAAGATCACAGTTATGAGCATGATTAGGTAAAATTATGTTTCACATTCAGGAAACCGTTTGCACAGAAATTTAAACCACTGAATATTCATTAAAAATCTCTACAACCACCATATTATATACTTAAACACTCTATCCCCACTCTAAACTAAAATATCTAATTTTTGGAGATTCCAGGGTGGATTCTAAGTCATTCCAACCTGTTTTCTTGATGAATTGAAGATCTGTTAATGGATCTACACCTCTCCCAGTAAGAGATTCTAACACTTTGTGGTTTCCTCTCACTCCTGTATCTATTTTTTAGATAAAAGGGGTTGTTTTTCCTCATTTTTCAATGGTTCCAGATCTAGGTTTACTAAATATTGATTATTTTTATTTTGGATCTAGGTTTTGAATCTAGACCATGTTCTCCTTCATGATATGGGTAATTTTACTTCAATTGGTTATTTCGATTGGTGAATGTTCATCATAAATCACGAGGTAGGTGGATTATATTTAATTCCCATATTCATGAATTACAATTGTGTACATGTGTTGTGAAATTTAAATTTCCATTTTTGACAATTGAATCTTTTATTGGAAAATTTAATTGATTAATTAATTTTTGGAGTCAAGGAATTGGTTAATTAATTTTCCATGTGATTATGAAATGTGTTGAATATGGTAAAATAAAATCACGGTAATTTTTTTATAACATTAATGGAATTTGATTAAAAAATTAGTCAATTAATTAATCTAATTTTATAATTGAGGAATTGAATGGAAATTAGGATTGATTGATTGGTCAATTAATGATTTTTTTAATTAATTGACATTGGGAATTATGATATGGCTATAATATCTTTAACGATATACGGTTTATATGATGTGAATAATGAAAAATTGTATAGTGGTGAAGTGAGGATGTAAATCCATGTGAATAAAATTTTGAAAATTATTGTTTCATAATAATGGTGGCATACATGTTGTGAAGTGATTAAAATGGGGTACTATTGATTAATCTTGATTGATGTGATATATGTGAGATTAATTAAAATATGAGTATTGAATATAGAGTGATGCTATAAATAACCATATGTGAGGAAATAATATATGAGTGTGTGATATGAGCCGATGCCTCAAATAACTATAGGTTATTAGAAAATAAACGAGGTATGAGACAAAGACTAATGCTCCAAAACTCACAGTGCTAGATATGGTGTTATAGACCCAAAATGTTGGCATTGGACTGCGGTTCCTAGTGTCTGTTCTATGAATTGAAATGAAAAGGATAATGAAATTCCATGAGTTAAAATGACTTTTGAATTGAATATGTGTTATGGATCAGACTCTAGGACAACACAAAGTAGGTATTCATGTTTCTCATGTCCTCAAAAACCCAAGGGCTTATGTGGTTATCTAATGAATAAATAAATATATAGAAATTTTTTACTTTATTTATTGTATTTTATTCTTTATAAAAGTACATAAACTTTTATATAATTTATATTCTTTTTGACACAGTTGTTGGTGAGCTAATGAGTTGTACTCACACCCTACATGGGAAACCAGATCTATAACTGAATAGATGTCATATATACATGAAAATAGAAGGTAATAAGACCTTTTTTAGATGGATGATTTGGGATATAGCATGGAATAGGCAACCAAACTCAGTGTTAGGACCCTATTGGGGGATTTTTCAGTGTCTTTATTTTAGGATTTTTATTTGACACTAGACACGTATTTGGAATGAAATAAATACTACTTTAGTTTTGGATTTTTTATTCATGTTTTGTTCATCATGTGATACTGGTACTAATCTAGTTATTATTATATCTATTAGATATTTTATATTTATTTCCACTGTTGGGTTGCTTTGGTAAATAATTTATAATCTCCACATATGATATATTAGACCCTCACTTGTTGTCGGAAACCTATGGCATACGAGGAGGCACACTTTAGTTCATGTAATTGACTGACATGGGGGACCAGTGTGTGGCACTTGAGTCAAGACGTTAGACATATACAATTTCTCTTTATGGTATCAGTATAAGAAATCATATCATAAACTATATTGATCATTTAAAACATGTGAATTTCATAGGATATGAAAGTGATGTGAGGGGAAAATTATATATATATATATATATATATATATATATATAAACCCCATTTATGCATCAAACGGTCTCACAAGACAAAGCAAAAGGAATTACATATTCAATATATATTTAGTTTTCACCAACCCATTTATTATGAATGATGTATTGTTTGATAGTTATTACAGGAAAGATTGATGATAACTTGTCTGAGACCCTGATGGATGGTTCATGAATGTCTAGATTTACACATTTCAATTATTTACAATTCAATATCCATTTCCAATGTGATTTTTATGGTGGTATTATCCCTTAATGTCCATTGAAATAATGTTTTTTTATTGAATGAAAATTATTTTTATTATCCACTCTACATATTGATCATCCCATATTTACTCATGATAGATTCCACTATATGTAACTCTTATTGGGAATTTGAGCTCAAAGATTATATAATTCCCATTTTCGATGATAAAATAAAGGATTTTATGAATGATTTTCAAGGATATAAGAATGTTTTATACTCTTTGTTTTTATGTATTCCATATAATATCACAATCAAGTATCTATAATGTTTTTCGAAATTTCAAAACTAAGAGATATTTAATGGTGTGACAACTTGTATCTTATACCAAGTTATAATTTATACACTAGCTATAAGTTACTAATGTGAAGCTGTTACACTCTTGATACATAATTTATTATGATGATTATAATGAACCTACATTTTCATAATTTACTATTTCATCATTTTTATGATAAAAAATAATAGCGTTACAGTCTAGGATCCGAAGGATTAGTGCCTTGAGAAAAAGTTTCTACAAAATTAACTGTACATAATGAAACATAAACATTTATTTAAATACTTTTTCCTTATTATTATAAAATATAATGTACTCTATAGTAAATGTAGTCACCAAATAATATACATATATAATAAATGGGTGAGACATAATCCTAGTAAGGGAAGGAATAAGGGGAATGAAAAAAATACCTGGGTTAGAATAATATACATCATCATATCATAATAATTGTGTATTATAAACATAATGGGGGAAATGGTTTAAAAAAGCATGGAATTTGGTGATCCATAGAAATGAAACATCATGTCATTTATATCAAATACCACATATAATTGTGTACAAATATACTATCATGTTCATGAATAACATATGTATATAATAAAAAATCCTTATTTTAAACAAATATTACATCATGTTCTATAATTATAAACACAATATCAAGAGATACTTAACATTACCAAATTAATTTGATGGATATATAATTCCAATCCTCTTTGTCACATCATAATTCTCATAATCATTCATGCTACATGGAATATATAACAATTGGATTCATGAAAGAACCCATGAAATGGACTGAGGACGAAAATAAATTCACAAACTATAATTTAATGTTTAAATTTTTGGGTTCTCTAATAAATAAGGTAACACGTATTTATTATAAACATTATAATCATTCTTTTATTAAGAAAAAAATCATATATAGTCAAAGATGTCTTTTGAAATGAAAATTATTTTTTGGAAAATAATTTTATTTTGAATAAAAATCAATGTGGAATCATTTATAACAAGAAAAATAAAAGGAAAGGAATAGTGAGATAATATTTAGTGATCATTATTGGAATATATATACTGATGAGTTAAATAAATATGGATAATCCAAAGGAATGTTATTAGTATAAAAAATCCTCTTACTTTTAAACCCTAATAATTTTGTTGCTTTTTTCCTCGAAAATAATAAAAATTGTTTTATTAAAACAATGATACAAAATTTATTTATTATAAAAATTTCCACAATATATTATTTACACTCATTAAATTGTATTTCATTAGTTCTTTGGTTACATGGTGTCCATTTTGATTTCATGTCTTCCTTAACAATTTTCCTTTTTTCTTCAATTTCACTATTTTTCCCAATATATTATATACATTGGTACCAAAAAATCCATAAAAATAATATGAATATAATTATATATTTATATGTAATAAATAATTTAGTTTAACCATCCATAAGTTCAGTAATATGAAAAGTTGTTGGAATCTTCTATATTGGAAGTTAACCGATCATTATCGAGAACATTGTCCAAAGGAAGAGAAAGAGATATATAAAATATAGATAAATAAAATATTATATGTTTATAGTAGGTTAACTTAATTATTTAAATTTATAAATAATAAATACTTAAACAAAAATGATTTGGCTTTAAAATTATAGAGAAAGTGATGATTATAAGAGGAAAACACAAGAAATTTTTGATGAAAACATACCCTCTTCTCAAAGTTTCTTCACTCGCATGAAAATAGACACCTTTGATGATTGGATTTTAATTACCTCATAACAACCTATATATTATAATATTCATAATATAGAGGATATGTGAAGATATTTTTCTTTTTATTATGTGGTAGGAGTGGTTTCTAGGGGAGTGAGAGCGGTAATTTATACAAGAGGAGAAGAGTATTTTGAGAATAAAATATTTAAATCAAATATTATATCCATCCTAAACCATTTAATACTAATTTTTTGAAAATATAAATAAAATATAAATATAATAGAATTATTTTATGTATATAAATATTTTTAGAATATAAATTTATTTTTTTTATAAAAAAGTATGTGTAAATATGAAAAATTGTTTTTTTATATGAACTTTTTTGACATTAGACTTTGAAAATTGATATTTGATATTTTAAATTTATGTTTACTTAATTTTAATGACACATTTATAAAATTAAATATATTTTTCCCTAATCTAAAGTTATTTAAATTATTAGTTCCCTGTTAAATAATGAATTATATAATTTAGTATACCCTGGTATTGGAAAAACCGTTACTTTTTCTATTCAACTAGAAAAGTGTAGTATTTTAGAAAATAACCAAAAAAATCACCATTTTAAAATTTCGATGTGATGATTTGAAAAATGATAATCATTTTAATCATATAATTTTCTATTATAGGTAATTTTAAATTTCAATATATGAATTATGATATTTCCAAAATAATTTAAAATGTAGTTTATTAAAAATGTGCTTAAATTTTAATTGAGTTTTAATCATAATATTTATTCCAATGTTCACTTTAATTACTTTAAATAACACTACATTCATGTATTAAATAATAAATCCAATTCCTCTCAAAGTTGCATATTTCCATTTTCAATAATTTTGATTAGTATACTATTATTTTGTTTATTTTTTATAGTGTTATTCGTGGGAGGGATGATTTTAGAAGAATGGGGAAATCCACATTTTTCAATTTAGTTTTTAAACTTTTGATTTTTTTCCACTTTTAATATATAGAAATTTATTGGAGTTATCCATTGAATAATGTAATTATTTTCATTAGTGAGACAATTTGTTTTTAGTTTCTCTATGTTTTATATGTGTATAATAATATATAAAATAAAACACATTTATTTTCGGAAACCAATATCATTTATAAACTGTAGGTTGTTACATTCTTTACCCATTTAGAAACTTCTTCCCTCAAATTTCAACTCATATTCTCCGAATACAACATGTGAGGGATCTAGTGTTTCATTTTTTTATATACCTCTCATCTTGCCTATTCATACTTATGGTTCATCCACAACACATTGACAAGGGGATTTGTCTTTTTGTATATAATTTGTCTCTATGGTCTAAGATCTTCCCTAGACTTACTTAATATGAGTGTTCATTCTTTAGTTTTACAACCTCTAGATTTAGTACATCTTTAGGATCGTTTATGTACTTCCTCATGAGAGAAACATGGAACATATCATGATCTTTATCCATATTTTGTGAAAGTAGAAGATGAAAGGCCACTACTCTTATGAAATCAAGGATCTCAAATAGGACCATGTACATTTGGTTTATAGTACCCTTCTTTCCAAACTACATGACTATATTCAATGGTGATATTCATAGGAAAATTTGGACTCCAATCTCAAACTCCAAGTATCGTTATCAATTTTCAGCAAACATATTTTATAAAATCTGAGAAAATTTTACTTGAGGATGGATGGATTGAACCTTCTACATTATTGTTTTCACTAGATCAAGTCCAAGTATCTTTTTTCGGAAATTTATTCACAAAAAGATATAATTTTATATAAATTCCCTTATATAGAATCATATGGATCAATTCTAAAACTTGAGTAAAAGTCATTCTTGAATGAGAACTCAACTAATGGGAGATTTTTATCGCATCATTCTTTAAGTTTCATTATGAAATATCTTATCATATCCTCGATAGTTTGAATAGTCTATTTATATTTTCCCTTATTAAAAGCATGATAGGTCATACTAAAATTAATTTTAGTAATCAAAGAATATCGAACACCTCTCCAGAATTTAAATTTGATCCTTGAATCATAGTCAAAGATGTTATAATGTAAAACTCTATAAATATTCATCACTTCTATGATATATAAGATACACTGGTGAAAATGTCTATACTGACATTCTACTATTTCTGCATTAGTATATGCAATAATTGAATCATCCATTTGGACCTATGTCTCTTAACAATAACATACTATCACACAAAGCACATTGAGGGGTACTCATTGATCTATGTCTTCTTGTAGTCCCACCAGAAGTGTTTCTAAATATCATGATATATCCTGGAAGTTCTAGGATGGATGGATAAAGGTGAGTTATGCACTTTTTCCAATATATCAGGTGATGCATGCTTAGAAATTATAATTCCCAATATAATGACACCATCCTCATCAATATTCAACTCATTAAGATTTAATTCCTTTAATACTTTCACCTTCATTTGAATCTCCAAATCAACCCTTTGTGTCTGCTTGATAATCTTTGGATTTTTAGTGGGGATATAAATTAGGCAAGGTAGGATGTATTATAAACCATTATGATTTAGGGATCTGTCCATTTAATATACATTGAGATACATTCTTTCTAAAAATTCATCATTCATAAATTCATGAGACCTTTTCTTCTAAGAGAATCGGCTGTTATTCTCAGCTTTCCTATATTGTATTAAATATAGTACTAATAGTCCATGATTATCTATGACCATATACATTGAGGCATGTTAAGATACTTCTATGTGAATATATAATCTATACTATTATAATCAGAATATAAGTCACACATCTATAAAAATAGATAGTTCCACTAAATTATCATGCATAATATCATAGCTTAAAAATCGTGATCTTTCATTGGCTTGTTTTTTCTAATTTATCCTTATGTTTTGGGAGCCATGGGCTGTCACATTGTCATTATTCATGAGTACAAAACAAAATAATTTATTTGAGGCATCACTATATATCACAAAACATTTTCCACTTACTAATAATGTATGTATTGGAGTAGTTATTAACATCATATTGAGATATTTAATGAATTTCCCACATTCATCTTACCATATATAATTTACATACTTCTATTTTAACTTAGTTATTAGAAAAGAAATGAATTATAACATTATCAAAAAAATTCATTTGTTGCATGATAATTCAATAAAACTACGAATTTCTATAAAACATGTTATTTGGGGCCATCCTCAATTTCTATTATCTTTGAAGGGTCCAGATAAATTCTCTCACTTATGATCACATTCATCAAGAATTTGAGTTGTTTCATCCAAAATTCACACTTGTGTATCTTAGTTTACATTTTATTCTTATGTAATGGTTCTAGAACAATCTATATATTCTTTTCATGTTTCTATTTTCTATGGGAATGAATGAGAATATAGTTTATTAATACTACAAAAAAATTTCAAGGTAGTATATAGAGAGTATATTCATAGAATCTATAAATATTTTAGGAGAATTAATAGGTTCTAAGTTCATCACAATGAACTCATAGTGTCTTAACCTTTTATAGAAATAAACCTTATTAAATATCCCTTATTCACCTTCACCAGATGATGTCAATAATGAAGATCCAGCTTTTTAAATTACAGATCTTCTCATAGTTCGTAAAACTATTTATAAATCCTTGGTAGATGATAAATTTTAATTATAGTGATGTTTTTAGAACTTAGTAATTTATAGATAGAAATATTGATCCACTATAATTATTAACAAATCGAAATAGCACAACCAATTGTGATTATCTATGGTGTATGAACCCTTTATTCAAATAACCATGCATATTCTTCTTTAATACATCTACTTTGATCAGAGCCTTAATATATAAGCATTTAGAGATAGTATTGGCTCAATGTATAAGTTATATTATGAACTCTTCCTCGTGATATGGGGGAAGTCTTGGTAACCTTTAAAGAAAAAACATTGTATTTATTTAAAAAGGAAATTTCTAGTATGTTTATACATACTTTTCAATCAACCAGTTAATCAAGGTATGTTTCATAATAGGTTATCAATGCCCATAATGTAGAGATATTTTTGGAAGGATATTATTGATATTTAATACATTTTTATATGGACATGGTATTCTTTGGAATTTGAAAACAAATTTATTTTTATGGATAGTTTATGTGTGAAAAGAATTATGGGGAAAAATACTTGCATATTATAGCATTGAATTCTACCGAGGGAAGTATTACAAGAATTTATAGAAGAATCATTCCACATACTCTAATAATATAATATTCCAACACTTGGGTTGAAATGATCGCACCAATAATAATTTTTATAGTTATATGTACTTAAAGCTGTTGGCGATTCGATTAAATAGTTATAGTAGTTATTCATAGAACTAGAATTGAATAAAAAATTTACATTCTTCATTGAATAAGATATGTACCTTATATGACTTCTTTTTCATGATACGCTTCATTAGTATTTTTTTCATAATATTTACCTTGATCTGTTATCTTTAGTGGTTACTAATATTGATTATCCTAATGGAGACTTGGATTATTGAACTTGATTTTATAGTTCTCATTTTCCCTATAATGCAATCATTGAACCATGGGATGTAAAGTATGAGGTGCATTCCTTTACTAAATCATGTTGTTCGGCTTCTTCATTTCTATTTGACATTCATTATCATTTTTCCTTCTCTTGCATAATTTTAAAAATTCCCCATCACCTTGAGGAATTCCCCCTGATGTTTCCTCCCCATTTTTTTACTTGTGGGTGGTTGGATCTTTTTCCCTACTTTGAAATTTGACACATCAGTATGAAACTCCAATTTTCACTTTTTATATACATATCCTTGGGACCAATCTTATACATCCATCTGAACATAGATGGAACATCTAACTACTTCTTGGTAGCACCCAATGTCTCAAATAGACAGTGGCCTTCAAAGGTATGGTTTTAATAAAATAATGAATCTATCAATATTTATATTATTAGTGATAACAAAACCCATGATGTATCTTTCACTCTATGTTATGTTTTCATTATGATTCAATATATATTCACCATGATTTTTCTTAATGTCTAGGAATTATCTCTGAAACATTGTTCAAAGAGTTTTAGGGAAATAGGTGCTAAGAAGTATTTTCATAAAGTCTTCCCACTTCATCAAATCTATTTCATTACTTTTCATGGTGTTGTTAAAAAATAGCCACCATTTATAAAATTATCAATATAAATCTTAGAAATATATATTTATATTGTCTTTCTCGGAAAATTGGACCATAATAAATATGTTCTTTATTAAATTAACCCTCTATTCCACAACAATTGTATCAGAACTTCCACTAAACATAGGTTTCTTTTGCCACATAAAGAAGTCAATATGTAGTTGTTACTTATTTAGGGAAGGAAAATGATCTATGTGGCTCAGGTTATTATTCATAGCCTTTGACATCGAGGAATTCATTACCATATAGTTTTTAACTCTATCTCTAATGAAATTGGGGATATTGTTTGGACAATAATTAAAATATCCCTCACATGTCTTGTTGTCTTATCTCTAATGTTTTCCACCATTTTATAGAATAAAAATGGTTTGAAAAAAAATTCAAAAAATAATGAATAAAAAAATTCTTTTAAAGATTAACTCTAATTGAATATATTATGGGATCCCTGTGTTTATCTATTTTTCTAAAATCATCTTGGATGTTTTAACTATTCATATATTTATACATATGGTTATAAGTAAATTTTTCTAATCCTAATTCTTGAATTAATTAAAGAATCAATTTGATACCAACTATAGTGATCATATATTTTCTTACATGACAATTACATCAATATCAAGATAGATAACATAATTAAGATGTAATACAAGATCCAAAGGTTTAGTGTATTATAAAGAATTATGCTCACACAACAATTATAAATAATAAATTGTAAGGATTTTTTTCAATTCTTCTTTATTATCTATATAAAATACCACATTTTCCTTACTACATGTAGACGCATAGGGATATTAATTAATGAAAGGGGTGATCTAAAATCATATTAAGGGGAGGAATAAGTGAAATGAATCAATAATACAAGGGTGAGAATAATCTTCCTAATCATAACATATTAATAGGATTATCATCAATATAATGATGAAAAAATTTTATAATGGCATTGAATGTGGTGATATATAAAAATTAAACATCATGTCATAGTGGTGAAATGAAACATATAGTGGTGAATGATGCTTTCATGTTGCCACACATAACATTTGTGAAAAAAATGAAAACATCATCAATTTTAAAAATGATGGAATCTTGATCACACATAATATATATAATATAATGTGATAAATCGTATTAAAAATTCATTACATTCCAATATAATTCAAATCCATAATGTCACATCATAAATTCTCATAATCATACATGCCACATAGAACATATAACAATAATAGTGATGAAATAACCCAAATGAAAGAATGGGTTTAATAAGGATTTCATAATGAATACATTCATGATTAAAATATTGGAATCCCATATTAATAATGGAAAAAATATTTTTTATAAATATCATTATTCTTTACTGATGAAGAGATAACTCAAGAGGTGTCATTGTTCTGTTTTGGAAAAGAAAATTCTTTTGTGGAAAATATCAAAATTTAGCTTAAAAATAAATCTAGAAACTTATATATACCTAAATTTAAAACAATGAATAGTGATAAATAATTTAATTAACATCTCAGGATATGTATACCAAATATTTCATGAAATATGGATAATAAAAAGAAAGGGAGTTGGGTTTGAGAATCATATAACTTTAAATCCCTCTTTATTTCATCGCTTTTCCACGTATAGAATAATTAAAACATGTTTATGAAGGCATTCAAATGGATGAAAATTATTTTAATTTACTGATATTTATCAATTATAATAATTAAATTATATTTATTAATTTCCTTGGTTAAATGGAAGACATTTTGGCATCATGTTTTTCTTTACAATTACCACTTTTACTTCGATTTCACTCTTTTTTTCAATTTAATTTATACATAAGTAGAAAAATTACAGAAACATAAAATAAATATATTTATAAATTTATATATATTAAATTTTTTTACCAGTAATAAGGATGGTGATAAATAAAGAATTTAGAAATGTCCTTATTGGAGTTTAACTATCCAGTATTGGGAACATTTTCCAAAGGAGGAGAAAGAGAGATTTAAAATATAAATACATAAAAATATAGTTTTTAAAGTATGATAATATTATTAAAAAAATCTTAACATACTACCTAATTTATCTTATAATTTTTTCCAATGGATATAGAAATAATGTAATATAAGAGGAAAACACAACAAAGGGTTGATGAAAACTTACCCTCTTCTCAATGTTTCTTCCCACATTGGGCACTAAAATCCCTTGATGATTTGATTTTGATTACTATAGAATGTCCTTATGGAATCTATGTAACATCCTAGGTAAATGAAAAATAATATATTTTCATATTTATTAATATTTGTGAATTAAATATTAATTTTACTTTAAAGGGGTTTCTAGGTTCGATAGCGTACCCGATACGCAGCAATAGGTTTCATTGAAATCTTACATTACACACTCATAATATAATATTATTTTAAATTTTAGTTACCACCTAGCCATTTTATTGTCGGTAATGAACAAAACTAACTACAATATGGTTATACATGTTTGTTAAATGTGTTCACATTTATCCAATAAAAAAGTTATAGGCTTAAAATGTGAATGAATCTAATTTTAAGCATAATTTACATTAAAAGGTCGATTTACCACCTTTTAGTGGAAAACCCTCATTAAATATATTTTTTGGTCACTTTAATACATTCTAATTGACCAAATGAAATCCTTATTTATAATGGGTACATAAAAATTTTCTTTGAGTAAATTCTGGAATTTTTCTAATAAAGTTCATTTTTTAATGAATTGTGAAAATATTGTATTTTAATTCAAAACTGTGTTTTAATATAATTTATTTATATGGTTAGATTATATTTTTAATTTGTTTTAATGTTTAATTAGAATATATTTTTACCATTTAATCCAATTTTGGTCATTTCAATAAATTTCACTTTGAAATTGAACGTAAAGAAGTATCAATCTTTTGATAGTTATTCTTTCTTAAAAACACGCTATTTGTTTTGATAACTAGAATAAATTATAAATTAATTAATACAAATTCTCTGTTTATAATTTGGTAAAATAGAAATCATTTTTTAATTTGTAATATCAAATATATCTTAGGCTGAATTTTTTTTATTTTTCTGAAAAACATCAATTTTTTATAAATAGTGAAACCACTTAGTAGTTGTTAAAAAACGGATTTTTTCATTTAAATTAAATTTTGCCACTTTTGTAAATTGAATTTCAAAAATATTACATACATGGTTTTTATTAGTAAGTAAAATTTGGTTCGATAAGATGAAAATAATTTTTTGGGAATAGTAACTTTTGACTTTTATTTACCGTGGTTAAAGGTAAAATAGATTAATTCAAGGAAAAAATAATATTATAATAATTCAAAATTACCTTAAGACTTGTCAAAATCTTATTTTTTCTGACACTTACGACCATGGGAATCATTGGGTCTATTTTGGGACCCCATTGAGCCACATGGGAGTGATAATGACAATTTTGATTGATTAACTTAATGTAAAGGCAAAAATAACAAAAACAAATATCTTTTAGTAAATTAATTTTTACAAATGGTTATATAAATAATATTTTAGACTATAAATATTCATTGTAAATACAGAAATATTTCCTACATAATGGTATTTTTTATGGTTTTTTGACATCACATAAATTAAATTATTTATGACCCAATAATGATGTAATATTTACCTCATTAATAAAAGATTTAAATAAATAGGATAATAAATATTAAAATAACATAAAAAACCTATTCAATTATTATTGGATGATTTTATTTCAACCATGAGTCATCTTATCTTTTACTTTAATGGTTTTTGGAACTTTTGAAAACGAATATAAGTTTATGATAAAATAATATTTTCACACTTTTCAAAAAATCCCCTCCTCCCCCTTATAAAAATCCTTCACTTATAACCAATTCCTCACACCTCTAAAGACTTTAGTCGCATCCAAAATCTACCCAATTAAGATCCCTAAATACCTATCTTTTACCTAGAAGCCTTACCTTATACATAAGGCACTTCAAGAAGTCCTTTTGGTTCAAACCAAAGGGAGTTACCCAAATTAAAGGTAACAGTTTCTCTTAACTTATTTTATTTTATTTTACTTCTAGAATACCTAAAATAATATTATTCATTTATTTTATAACAAAAAAAGTATCCTCAATATACTGAGATTTATTTATGAGAATGATTCAAACTACACTTACACACACCTCCATCTAATGGGTGAAGAACATAATGTTTCTATGGATGGGAAACTAACGCCCCACGAAATGATGATTGTTCGATTATATCCTACCGCCCCTCATGGTGGAAATTAAGATGGAACTATATTTAAATATTAATAATATTATTTTTATGTTTTATTTATTCTTTTTTAGTTTTTTTATAGCATACATTTATGGTTTACATTACGTGTAAACACGGTAATTTCATTTGCGGAAGTGCAGATTACCGACCCCTCAAAGTGATATTAATCATTAATGCCATATGTGGGACGTATAAAGGATGGAGTTAATGATATTCTATATGATATTATATAGGAATTATAATATACCTATGTATCATTATGTTTTAATTCCATTAAAATAATAAATAGAAATGAAAGTAGCGTTCATGCGTACGAACGACTTACCGTCTCTATGAACGGTGCATTTCATTTCATACCTCTAAATGATATGTACAATTATAAATATATATATATATATATAGGATATATATGATATACATGATATCTAAATAATTAATGTCATTCTGGATATAATGGACTATTGACCACATGGACATCTTGTAACTATAAGTAGTCCATTTTTTACTCAGGTAACAAATATCGACTAAACGAACATTATTAAGTTGAACGAATTACATAATGTTTATGACATGGTAATAAGTGATATAAAATAAATAATAAACTTGAAAAAGGTTCTTAAGCAAGTATAAATTAACTTTATTTTTTATTCAAAATATTAAAGAATGATCGAATCAAGTCGTACATGAGATAAGGGACTTCGTCTCAATCTCCTTTCATTGAGGCATATTTTAGTTTTATACATGACTTTATTTTTTATGGTGTATATACCACTTTGACTTTTAATTTCATTCAAAGATAATCTTTTTATATGAAACATTTTACTAAATGACAAAAAGGAATGTTTTTTTAATGTAAGTGGTGACAACGACCTTTCTGCCACCACGAGTATTATTTGATCTTTGGCTTCCTTAACAAGCTGTAATGTTTTTAAAAGGAAAAATAAATACCATATACTCTTTTTATGTATTTTGGTAGTGAAAATGATTTTTGAAAATAGATTTATTATTTCAACATCTTGAAATGATATTTTGTTATTGCAATTTGGAAATGTTATTTTTTCTTTTATGCTTATGTTATGAGTTCTGATCATGGTATGGTTATTGGGAATTATTCATGTATACAGGTGGTTCTATGATAAACCTAGGTTGGGTGAGCCAGAGATAGCTCTCCAATTCATTGGGTAATGTGAAGGGGGTAAATTTGAATGTTTCTACTAATATATTTAGGGAATTTACTATGATGTGTATTCCAAAGTAACTCCCTAAGTAGATGTGATAGCTACAACGTAAGTATGATATGGATTCCACAAGTTTCCTTTATGATTTATGATTTCTATGTGTTATTCATAAAATCTTATGATTTCATGAGGTAAGTAAAAAGAGTAGATGTTTTTATGTATTTATGAACAAACGTTTTATTTCCTTGTTTTATAACCCTTACTGAGCGTTTTATGCTCATCGCACATTTTGAAATGTTTTCACAGGACTTTAAGATGAATAGGGTCAAGAATGGGATCTGGGAAAAGTCAAGCAGTCTAAAACATGGAATTAGACATGACTCTTTTTTTCAAGAGTTTTTATTTTATGAAAAAATGTAATTTGTGTAGAAGTGCCTACTTTGTAATCTTTTGAGATGTAATAGTTATGTCCTCATTCTCTAAACCTATAAACCTGAAAAGATCCTCAATGTGAATTATTCATTTAATTCAATATTATGTAATGTTTAAGGTCGGGTCCTTATAGTTGGTATTAGAGGTCGGTTTAGATAACATTATGAGTTAGGGTATTGTTAAATTAATATCCATAAAGTAATTTATGTTAATATTGAAATCATATAAAATTTTAATATTACCATGTTTCTTCGCCTAAGATATTTATATGTTCAGAATGGTTTTCTGCAGAGGAAACATGGCAACTATATTGGGACAACATCATGAGGAAGGCAACCTTCAAAATAAGCAACTTTAGATGGTTGGAATCGGAAACGAATAGTTTTTTGTAGGGATGGCACAGTTGGATCGGGCTATAAATGGTGGTGGTATCTGTGTACGAGATTAGCCAGATCAACCACAGAGGAACATGTTAGAAGTGGAGAATTTCATGAGGCAACATCCCCCATCATTCAAAGGAAAATATAACCCTGTGCTAGCTGAAGGGTGGATTAAAGAACTGGAGAATATTTTCGATGTCATGGGTTATTCAGAACATCAAAAGGTTAGTCTCGCTATTTACCAATTTTAAGGTGAAGCAGATCAGTAGCGGTCGATGGTGAAAAATATTAGGGATAGTGAGGAGATTTATGCTCTCAATTGGGATGAATTCAATTGTATGTTTCTTGAGAAATATTTTCGTAAGGTGGTTCGTCTTGGTATGGAAAACAAATTCCTGGAATTAAAGAAGGAGGATGAATCAGTGGCTGCTTATGAAAAAAAATTCACTCGACTGACATGGTATGCTCCAAATTTCATACGAGATCTTGATAGTAAAATCAACTGTTTTTACTTAGGATTAATGTCGAAGTGTCGAAGGGCTTTAGCTTCTTGTCATTTAAAAAGTTATGAAAAAATGTTACTTGTGCAGAGAAGGTGGAAATGGAGTTTTCCGATGATCATGCCTTCTTTGAAAAACAACAGAATAAGAGGTCGAGGTGGTAGTCGAAAGGGAAGAACTCTTCATAAAAGTCTGATGGTAAGAAACTTATGTTTATAGTTTGTGACAATTGTGGTAAAAATCATGCTGGGGAATATCTTTTGAATTCTTTTAAGTGCTACCGATGTGGTAAAATGGGACATAAGACTCGTAATTTCCCTAAAAAAGATCAGGGTAATGGTAAGACAAAATCTGATTTAGAGTTAGTAAAATGTTTTAAGTGCAATGAAATGGGTCATTATTCAAATGAGTGTCCAACAAAGAACTCATTCGAAGGAAAGAAACCAAACTACAAGAAGAAAGGTGTGGTGAAATCCTTTGCAACTACTTCAGTAGATGTTGGGTCATCATATGAAGTTGTATCAGGTACACTATTTGTTTGTTCGGATTATGCCAATGTGTTGTTTGATTCCGGGTCTACACACTCTTTTATTTTTGAGAATTTTTCTAGTAAATTAGGAATTCCATCCCAAGATATGAATATAGAACTTACGATAAAAACACTTGGAGTAAATATAGAGAGAAAAAGAAAACATAAGAACATTCTTGTCCTTGTGTACGGAAATAATCTACCTGAAAACCATATTATTTTGCCTCTAGTAGAGTTTGATGTTATTTTGGACATGGATTGGCTTTCTCTCTATCATGCTAAGATTGACTGCAGAGCTAAAGAGGTTTATTTTATGAATTATTTATAGTTTGTGTACAAGAATTTACCCTTTCTTTTGATAACATATCAGGAAGCTGAGAAACTAGTAAAAGATGGAAATGAATGTTTCCTTGCACATATCGTTAAAAATAAAATAACTGTTCAGATTAATGATTTGCCGGTGTAAAATGAGTATCTTGATGTTTTTTCTGATGTGTTTCATAGTATTATACCTGATCAGGAAGTTGAATTTACAGTTGACTTAGTTCATGATGCTAAGCCAATTTCAAAACCCCCTTATAGAATGGCTCAAATTGAACTTTTTGAGTTAAAGAAGCAATTGCAAGAGTTTTTAGAAAATGGTTTCTTTTGACCTAGCACATCACCATGGGGTGATCCTATCTTGTTTGTTAAAAATAAAGATGTTTCAATGAGACTTGCATTGATTATAGAGAATTGAATAACATCACTGTTAAGAACAAGTATCCTTTACCTCATATCGATGATTTATTTGATCAGCTCCAGGGAGCACAGTATTTTTAAAAAATTAATTTGAGGTCAGGGTACCATCACTTGAAATTAAAGGAATCAGACGTTCCGGAGACCACATTTCATACTAGATATGGCCATTATGAATTTGTAGTTATGCCTTTTGGTTTAACTAATGCACCTGCTATATTCATCGATCTTATGAATAGAATTTTCTGTGAGTTCTTGGATAAGTTTGTGGTTGTGTTCATTGATGATATTTTTGTTTATTCTAAAAGTAAAGAGAACCATGAAAGTCATTTAAGGGACATCTTTCAAACCATAAATGAAAACAAACTTTATGGGAAATTCAGAAAGTGTGAGTTTTGGTTACAATAAATTTCTATTCTTGGTCACATTGTTTCAAAAAATGGCACAACTGTTGATCCTGATAAAACAATATTTGTTGAATAATGGCCAAGACCCAAAAATATAACTGATATTCGTAGTTTTCAAGGTTTTGAAGGTTATTATTGGAGGTTTGTTGAACATTTTGCAAGTTTAACAAGTCAAATGACTAAGTGAACTTGAAAAGGTGTTAAGTTCATCTAGAAAAAAGAATGTGATGATTATTTTCAGGAATTGAAAAGGAGATTTGTGAATGCTCCAGTTTTCAAACTGCCATCCATAAATGGTTAGTTTTTTATCTACAATGATGCATCATTGAAAGGACTAGGTTGTGTCCTAATGCAGAATGATCAGGTAATTTCTTATTCTTCACGTTACTTGAAACCACATGGGTTAAATTACCCTACACATGATTTGGAATTAGCTGTTGTTGTTTTTTTCATTAAAAATATGGAGGCATCATTTTTATGGAGTAAAATGTGACATATATACTGATCACAAAAGTTTAAAGTATATATTCACTCAGAAAGAATTGAACATGAGACAGAGAAGATGGTTAAAATTAATCAAGGATTATGATTGTACGATCCATTAACATCTAGGAAAAGCAAATAATACATCTGATGCTTTGAGTCAAAAAAGTAATGCTTCAATAACCATGTTACGATTGGAATAAGATCCTTTGATTTTTGATTTGATAAACTTTTTCATAGAAATTGTTAGTGAATAAAATTGTTCTATTTTGTTTCAAGAGTCAGTGAAATCATCTCTATCAGACAGAATAATGTAAGCGCAAAAAGAAGATAGTGAGTTGCAGAAATTGGTAGCGTTGGTTCAGAAGGGTAAGTTTCCTGATTTTAAGATTTACAATGATTGTGTTTTGAGGTTTGGGAAGAGATTATGTGTGCCTTGTGATTCACAGTTGAATAATGAGTTGTTATGTGAAGCTCATAGTTCTCTGTTTTTATTTTATCCTGGTAGTACTAAGATGTACAGAGATCTTTAGAAGTATTACGGGTGGGATGGAATGAAAATAGATATTTCTGATTTTATTGTGAAGTGTTTGATTTGTGAGTAGGTTAAAGAAGAGCGGCAGTTACTGAAAGTGATGCTTCAGCCTTTACCTGTGCCAGAGTGGAAATGGGAATATATATCAATGAACTTTGTTGTGGGATTACCAAAGACATCTTGAGGTAATAATGCAATCTGGGTTATTGTTGATCGATTGACTAAATCTGCTCATTTCCTTCCTATTCGGGATACATTGTCTCTACATCAAATTTTTTGATGGTATGTTAAAGAGATATTCATTTTGAATTGATTTCCCCTCTCCATTGTATATGATCGTGATCCCAGGTTTACTTCTAACTTTTGGAAAGTCTTTCAGAATTCATTGGGTACTGAATTAAATTTTAGTACAGCTTTTCATCATCAATCAGATGGGAAATCAGAACGAACAAATTCAGACATTCGAGGATATGTTACGTGCTTTCTTGATGGATTATTAGGGAAGTTGGGACCAACATCTTTCTATGGTTTAATTTTAATATAATAACATTTTTAATTACAGCATAGAGAGGGATCCATTTAAGGAATTATTTGGAAAGCATTGTCAAACTCCATCTTTTGGGGATTATGTAGGTGAAAGAAAGTTGATGGGACCAGAATTGGTAGAAGAGATGGCAGATAAATTTCAGTTGATTCAAAAGCACATGGAAACAGCTCATATTAGACATAAAAGTTATGCAGCTAACCAGAGGAAGGATCTTTCTTTTGATGTAGGTGATCATGTCTTTCTCAAAGTTTCTCCATGGAAAAGTGTGATGCGTTTTGGTAAGAAGGGAAAGATGAGTTCGAGGTTCTTTGGACCTTATGAAATCTTAGTGAAAGTAGGATCAGTTTTGTATAGAGTGGCTTTACCTCCATGTTTATCCCAGGTACACAATTTTTTTCATGTTTCAATGTTGAGAAAGTATATGCCACATCCATCTCATGTTTTGAGCCTAGAGGTAGTTCAGTTGGAAGAGAATATATTTTATGAAGAACAACTAGTCCAGATTCTTGATCAAATAGAGAAACTATTTGTGGAATAAGGTAATTCACCAGGTAATGGATTTTTGGAAAAACTATATGGGTGAAGAGGCAATGTGGGAATCTGAAAATGCTATTAGGGATAAATACCCCCACTTATTTTGATAAGTGAATAAAAATTGCGAGGACGCAATTTCCAAAAGGGGGGAAGGATGTAACATCCCAGATAAATGAAGAATAAGAGATTTTCATATTTATTAATATTTTTTAATTGAATATTCATTTTACTTTAAAGGGGTTGCTATGTTCCATAGCGCACCCGATACCCAATAACGGGTTTCATTAAAATCTTACATTGCACATTCATAATATAATTTTATTTTAAATGGTAGTAAAATCATAGTCATTGTATTAGTGAGAGTGAATAAAACTAACTACAATTTGATTATACATGTTTGTTAACTGTATTTACATTTATCAAATATAAAATTTAGAGGCTTAAAATGTGAATGAATCTAATTTTAATCATAATTTACATTTATAGGTTGATTTACCACCTTTTAATGGAGAACCCTCTTTAAATATAGTTTTATTCACTTTAATACATTTTAATTTACCAAATGAAATCCTTCTTTAGAGTGGGGACATCGAAATTTACTTTGTGTAAATTTTTGGAATTTTTCTGATAGAGTTCATTTTTTAATGAATAGTGAAAATATTGTATTTTAATTTAAAACTACATTTTAATCTAATTTATTTATATGGATAGATTATATTTTTAATTGGTTTTAAAGTTTAATAAGAAAATATTTTTACCATTTAATCCAATGTTGGTCATTGGAATTAATTTCACTATGAAATTGGACATAAACAAGTATCAATCTTTTGATAGTTATTGTTTCTTAAAAACATGCTATTTGTTTTTGTAATGGGAATTAATTTTAAATTAATTAATTCAAATTCTATGTTTAGAATTTGGTAAAATAGACATCATTTTTGAATTCATAATATCAAATATATCTTAGGCTGAATTTCTTGTATTTTTTTAAAAAACACCAATTTTTTATAAATAGTGAAACAACTTAGTAGTAGTTAAAAAACTGTTTTTTTCATTTAAATGAAATTTTACCACTTCTGTGAATTGAATTTCCAAAATCCGACATACATGGTTGTTATTAGTAAATAAAATTTAGATCAATAAGATGAAAATAATTTTTAGTGAATAGTAACTTTTGACTTTTATTTACCGCGGTTAAAGCTAAATAGGTTAATTCAAGGTAAAAGGAATTTTATAATAATTTAGAATTAAGTTAACACTTGTCGAAACCTTATTGGTTTAGTCATTTATGACCATGGGCATCTTTGGGTCGATTGTGGGAACCCATTGAGCCACATGGGAGTGATAATGACAATTTAGATTAATTAACATATAGTAAAGGCAAAAATGACAAAAAGAAATATCTTTTAGTAAATTAATTTTTACAAAGGGTTATATAAAGTATATTTTCAACTATAAATTTTCATTGGAAATTTAAAAATATTTCCTATATCATGGTATTTGTTTTATAATTTTTAGACATCACATAAATTGAATTATTTTTGACATAATAATGATGTAGTATTTACCTCATAAATAAAAGATTTAAATAAATTAGATTATAAGTAATAAAATAACATCCAAAACCTATCCAATTATTATTGGATGATTTTATTTCGACCATGAGTCAACTTATCATCGACTCTAATAATATTTGGAACTTTTGAAACTGAATATAAGTTTATAATAAAATAATATTTTCAAACTTTCCTAAAGAGCCCCTCCTCCCCCTTATATAAAGCCATCAATTATAAAAAATTCCTCACAGCTCTCAAGCCTTTAGGAATGTCCAAACTCTACACAATTAATCTTCCTAAATCCCACTCTTTCACATATAAGCCTTACCTTAGGCATAAGGCACTTCCAGAAGTCTTTTTGGTTCAAATAAAATGGAGTTACCCAAATTAAAGGTAACGGTTTCTCTTTACTTATTTTCTTTTATTTTACTTCTCCAACCCCTAAAATATTTTTATTCCTTTATTTAATAATAACACCAGTTTCCTAAATATACTAGGTTTTTTTATGAGAATTATTATAACTACACTTACACAAACCATCATCTAATTGGTGAAGAACATAATGTTTCTATGGATGGAAAACTTACTCCTCACGAAACGATGATTGTTCGATTATCACCTACTACCTATCATGGTGGCCATTAATATGGGAATATATTTATATATGATATATATTATTTTTATGTTTTATTTATGCTTCTGTATTTTGTTATAGCTTACCTTTATGATTTCCATTATGTCTAAACGCGATAATTTCATTTGAGGAAGTGCGGACTAGCGCCCCCTCAAAGTGATATGACTCGTTAATGCCATGTGTGGGATGTATAAAGGATGGAGTTAATTATTTTCTATATGATATTATACTATAATTATAATATACCTATGTATAATTAGTTTTTAATTCCATTAAAATAATAAATATAAATTAAAGTAGCATTCATGCGTACGTACGGCTTACCGTCTCTATGAACGGTGCATTTAATTTCTTACATAAAAATGAAATGTATTGTTATAAATATATATATACTGGATATATATGATATATTTGATATCTAAATAATGAATTTCATTCTGGATATAATGTACTATTGACCACATGGACAACTTGTAATTATTATAAGTCCATTTTTGACTCAAGTACCAAATATCGAGAAAATGAACATTGTTAACTTGAATGAATTACATAATGTTTATGGCATGGTAATAAGATATATAAAATGAATAATAAACTTGAAATAGGTTCTTAAGCAAGTAGAAATTAACTTTAGTTTATTATTTAGGATATTAAAGAATGATCGAGTCAAGTTGGACATGAGGTAAGGGACTTCATCTCAATCTCCTTTCATAGAGGCATATTTTTGTTTTATACACGACATTATTTTATATGGTGTATAAACCCCTTTTACTTTTCATTTAATTCAAATGGAATCATTTTATATGAAACATTTTACTAAATGACAAAAACGAATGTTTTTTAACGTAAGCAGTGATAACAACCTTTCCACCTTCGTGAGTATTATTGGATTCCTTAACAAGCTGTAATGTTTTAAAAAGGAAAAATAAATACTGTATACTCTTTTTAAGTATTTTGGTATTGAAAATGATTTTGAGAATGGATTTATTATTTAAATATCATTAAATTATATTTTTTTATTACAATGTGAAAATATTATCTTTCCTTTATGCCTATTTATATGTTATGTTCATATTATGGTTCTTGGGCATTATTTATGTATACGGGTGGTTCCATGATAAACCTAGGGAAGGTGAGCCCGAGATAGCTCCCTAATGAATTGCGTAACATGAAGGAGGTAAACGTGAATGTTTCTCCTAAGATATTTAGGGAATATATTGTGATGGGTATTCTAAAGTAACTCTTTATGTAGCCGTGATAGCTACAATATAAGTATGATATGGATACCACAAGTTACCTTTATGATTTTTGATTTCTATATGTTATTCATAAAATCTTATGATTTCATGAGGTAAGTTAAAGACTTCATGTTTTTTATGTATTTATGAACAAATGGTTTCTTTCTTTGTTTTAAAACCCTTACTGAGCTTTTTATTCTCATCCCAAGTTTTGAAATGCTTTCACAGGACATAAAGATGAATAGGCTCAAGGATGGGATTAAGGAAAAGTCATGTTGTCTAAAACATGGAACTAGACATGAGTCTTTTTTTCAAGAGTTTTTATTTTATGAAAAAAATAGAATATGTTGAGAAGTTTCTACATTTTAATCTTTTGAGATGTAATATTTATGCCCTAATTCTCTAAAACTCTAAAACTGAAAAGATACTCAATGTGAATTATTCATTTAATTCAATATTATGTAATTTTTAAGGCTAGGTCTTTATAATCTAAGAGGATTAAGAGATATATTTTTTGTAAAGAATTTACCATGGAATGTATTGAAGGAGTAGATTTTTATTGAAGGGAGAGTGGTTATTTATACTTGCAGAGACTGGTATTTTTAGAATAAAATTTTGAATAAAATACTATATCCTAGGTAAACCTTGTAATAGTTAAAATTTTACAATATAAATCATATATCAATAAAATATAATGGGTTTAAGACATGATAACCTTTAATAATTCCAATTAATTAGTTTATTCAAATAGAAGGTGGGAAATAAGAAAAAAATTATTTCCAGGGAACATTTTTAACATTAGACTTCAGAAAATGTTATTTAGTTTTGAAAATTAATTTTTTTATTTTAAAAATTATTTTATAAATTTAAATATTTTTTTTGAATCTCATATTGAATAAATGACTGAGTCATTAGTACATCATGAATGATGTAAATTTATATTTTCTATTTAAGGGGAAACCTATATTTTTAATATTCACTTGATAATTGATGTATTTTAAAAAATTAACAAAAAAAATTACCTTTGTACTATTTCAATGTGACTATTTAAATAATGAAATTAATTATTATAATTATATATATATCTCATTGGTAATTTTAATTTTTAATGTAAACATTATTTTTTTACAAAATACATAAAAATGCAGTTTATTAAAAATGTAATTAAATATTATTTCAGTAATTTAGTCATGATATTTATTTTTTAGAATTATAATATTTATATGTAATAAAATTAATAATGATAAATAATATTTATATCAATTTTTGTTTTGGGTTTAAATTGATATTCCAATATTCATGTTACAATTTACAATAGTAAGGTTATTATTTTTAACTATCAGGTTACTATTCCAATGGCCACATTGTTATTCCAATGGCCACATTACATCCAAACAATACCTCAACATTACATCGTTCATTATAAAAAAAATCATATCATGGATATGTATTTCCATTCTCTATATGGTTTATTAATTTAAAATTTTTTGTTTCTTTTATATACTGTAATTCATTTGGGGTTGGATAATTCAATAGATTAGGTAAATCCATATTTTACGATGGTAGTTTATATGTTATATATTTTTCCTTGTAATATTTTTAATTTTAATTGTATTCATCATTGACTAATGTAATAAATTCCATTAATTAAATAATGGGTTATTGGTTTATCTATGTGATTTATGTGTATAATACAAAATAATATAATATAATATACAATTATTTTAAGAAATAAATATATTTTATATACTCTATGTTATTACAATGGTCACTCATAAATAACCACCAACCCCATACTTCATGGTTTATCCATCGACTAATTTTAATCACTCATCACATAAGAGGTATTTTCATGCCTTCTGGAAATTATAGTGTCTCTTAAAGAAAATGAATAAGTAAGAGAGGAAATTCTAGGATAATCATAGGATGATTAGGAAGGCCAAATCAATCACTATGTCATGATGATCACATTTTAATATTTCCCTTAGGGATTCCCCTAGGAGACCATGAAGTAACACTTACATTAAATGATTCATGAGTTAATATCTTCCATATTGATGCATTCATCACATGAATGGAGTGATCCTACCATGTGTTTGAATGTATAAAATTTAATTTAATTTTTGATATCCAATGTGCAAGAATACTTTTAATATTAACATGACAAAATTCCACTAATATAACGATCATAGGGATTCCATATGCATCATAATAAGTTTTTCACTTCCATGTGTTATAACCCAATCCTAGATTATGATCTCTAAAATTTGTAGAAAAATATATTGATAACATTCCATATAATATATCCAAAATTTTTAATAAAATACAACCAATTAAACATTAAACTCATAATGATTCCTGGAATATATCCTTTTTAAGTGTTTCATGCATAACAAGTGTTTTTTATTCTATATAATATATTAATTTTCACTAGAAATGGAATTCGTATATATGGAAACTTTTATTGATATGATGTTACAGGATAAAATAATTTTTCATTTTAAGAAAATGGTACATCATTTGATCAAAAAAAATATCCTATAAGGATATTGTACAAGGTTTAATATTTATTTTTATAAATATATAACACTTATATTGGAATAAAAATTATTTTAATTATTTATATAATTATGATATTTTGTAACATCTTATGTATAATGATGAATTTTATAACATGATTCAAAAAATTGATGTTATATTTGTGAAGACATAAAGACCACATAAAGATAAAAATATATGATTAAAATGGTCTGACATTCTTTATTGGATATTTTTTGTGGTAAATCATAACACCAATGTTATAAATGTAGAGAAGAACATATATGATAGTATTATAATTATATTGATAGGCATAAAATAAATCATAAGTAATGTAATTAATGTAATATTATATAGAATATATATGGAGATAGATTCCACTATCAAAGGATTTATATTGTACTTACACCAAAACATTTATAGGTTATCGAAGTGAAATAAAATTATTTTTTCATTATTTACATGGAAACAATGTACCAATAAGAATTGTTAAAATGTAAAATTGTTTTTGTTGTTAATGTATTAGATGTTAATTGGATTTAAATACTATGAGTTAAATGTTTTGATAAGAAAACAACTATATTTGATCTATATGGAACACTATTGATTTCTATTTCAAAGGATACCATATAATTATGTTACTATTACATATCAATTTATATCAATGTCATGGATCCAAATTCATTATATATTTTGGATAATAAATATTTTATTAAAATTTATTAACTAGAGATTTAATTTCCAATAATTTTTTTCACATAATAGAACACCTAAAGAATCAATTAGTGAGATTAATAAAGTCGTATGGACTCATATAATTATTTTCAATGATTCCTTATTAATGTTATATAATATTTTATTAGAATAACATAAGAATATATGTCAATTAGAGGCCTCCATTATTAAAAATTAATATATAAAGATGTGGTTGTGTTTTTTATTGGCTACATGTCCAATGTTGATCATCTCAATATCACTATATGTCTCCTTGTTGCAATGAAAAATTGAGGCAACATGACTCATGGATTAAAATTAAACTCAATGGAATAGAAAAAATTAATATAGACATAGTTATACATTTTGATCAAAACATGTGAGGCCTAACTATATATAATGCCACATATTATTGAATTGAAAGTACTATTCCTAAATAAAAATGAAATTTTTTGATTAATGAGTATAAAACACATTTATTTCTTGGATTGAAAAATATTTATTACTAATTAATCTACATAAAAAAGGTTGAAATAGTCAACTAGCAGACTATGTGTCAAGGTGATGAAAATGTATTCATATTATATTAATGGTTATATATTTTATATAAAAAATTCAAACATCAAAACTATCAATTAACATAGTGGATTAATAGTTATTATAAGTGGAATGAATTTTCTATGAAAAAAATATAAAAATAAATTTTTTCCAATTATATATTTTGGGGTTATTGATTATATTTGGGAAATTTATGATATTATATTTTAAGTATAGATTTTTAAGTGTAACTCAGATGATAATTATAATGGTGTATAACATGACAATATTCGATTTAATCCTTTTAATATGAAATGATTTTGATAAAAATAAGTCCCTTTTATCTTGGAAACACATGTAAAATAAATTTTTTATGTATTTGATTCAAAAAACAATTAAATGTTGTGTTATATATAAATAAACTCTATAGATGGGTATTTAGAATTTTGGAAATTCTACAGACATACAATAGATTCCTCCATCTATTATATCATTTACATTGAAATATGAGGTGTTTGATGAATACATATTCGTTATCATAAAAATGATATTCTATAAAGGATTTGAGAATAAAACTCATCAATCGATTAATATTTTAGGTAAATGACTATATTTTGTATATACTTTAGTTACACTAACACTTCTAACAATACAATAATTTTTTATTCCATCAATTATATATAGAGACGCTCATTTTTTATTCAATTTTTATATTTAACTTTACGTGAATCATTTTTATAGTTTTATTTGATTCAAGAAGTATGAAATAAATTTTTTACACTAAAAATTATTTATATAAAGTTCTATATTTGAAATGTAATGTTGATTTGGTTTAATTTTATTATATGAGTAATAATGTGAAAATATTTTTATTAAAGTAATGTAATGACTAAAAACATTATGCTTCATTTTTATTGAACAATACTCCACTTACATAAAGCAATACAAGTATATTTTTTATTAAATAATTATCAATTTTTTATATCAATTTTTTTCATTTACAAGACTAACGAGTGGTTAATAATTTTTAAGGAAGCTTGGATTTATATATATTTTAATGTTATAATATATCAAGTTAGTCATGAGTTATAAGAATAAATTTTGATCCTTGATTGCACGATTTCTACCACATTTCATTAGAATATAATTATGTTTAAAGGTGAAAATTTTAAAATTAATTCATTACATAGAAGCGTAAGGAAACTATAATTGAATATTTTCAATCTAGTTTCCATCTATCTCAATTTTGAATATTCAATCATAGTTCAAATTTATTGTGTTAATGAGATTAATATACATATTTATATATATCTAAAATGAGTGTTATTACAAAGATAAAATAGTAAAATTGATATTAAATAAAAATATTTAAAAATAAATTATTCATTTATAAAAAAATTACTATTTAAAAGGATAATACATTTCAAAAGTAAATACTAGAATCATGAATGTATTTTCAGTTTTTAAAAAAATGTACAATTCATTCAAAATGTTTCCTGTTTTTTTAATAACTCATTATTTTTAAATGAAAATATTTTGGTATTTTTCTAGTATGTATTTTCAAATATTTACCTTTAAAAATTATTTATTCCTCTTAAAAAATATGCAAATAGAATATTATTACATTAATTTAGAACCCAACGATGTTATTAAATAGTATGGATAAAGAATAATATCTAAAAAGTATGTGTTTGGGTCATTATATAAATATACCTATAATAATTAAATAATTTAATGAATTTAATGTAAGGTTGATGAAATTATTTACATTACTACAATGAAAACTGTAGTAGAGCCTGTTAATTTGAAGTCTCCAAATTCTTATTCGTAGAAGCACACAACCACGATATTTGGATATTGTAGTTTTTCTTCATCAATTATTCAATATCCCTTATGAAATAGTTTATGTAACACCCAAGTATTTTATGAATTTTTTAATTGGATTTAATTTTTTCGATATCTTGCGTTACACACAACAAAAAATTTAAAGGATCCATGATATATAATTAAAATATTATTTTGTGACCATTATAAACTAGTGATAAATTTAATTGTAAGAATTTAATTAACTAATTTATGTCATATATAAAATGGTCACACTCAATATAAATTCACTAATCAATGTTTAAAATATATTAATCCTATTTTTTAGAATTGTTTTTTAATGCATAAAAATATATTTATTATGAAATGATTTTTATTTATTTTTTTTGAGTAAATGTTGTATTTAATTTTTGAAACATTTAAAAAATTTATTTATTAAAACTAAAGAAAATTTTGATTTCATCATATAAAAATTATGTTATAGTTAATGTTTCTGAATTGTTTCAAAATATTGATTCTCTAGTGAATAGTGATTATTAGTGATTCTTATTGACAACAATATTTTTGTTTCAGGAATGTACGAAAAATACATTTTTGTTTTAAAATGGTTTTAGAATAAAATAATATCTCATTAATTTTAAATAATCCAATTATATTCTTTAGAAACAATTTTATTTTTCAATTTGTTGTGTCAAATTATTTTTATACATAAAAAATCATTTTTATAAATATGAGTTTTTATAACTGCTATTTTTTGAAATTATAAATTAAATTAATAAATATTGGTGAATAATTTTAAAGTAATATATATACATATATATATATTATTCAATAACACTTTTTAAACATTCATCTAATATTTTTAAAATACATTTAATAAGAATAAATCATTTTTAATGAATTAAAATAATATTTTTCTAAAAGTGATTCTCATCACGTTTTGCACAATAATTTTTTGAATTGATTTACACCACTTATAGATATTGAATTTCATAAAATATGTTCCATATTTTGAATCAGGAGGTTCCAATTTGTAGAATATGGCCCTTTTGTTTTTGGTTAATATGAATAGAAGTCGTGGTTAAATTTATCACCTAAATAAATGGTAAATTAGGTTAATCTGCCTTATAACTAACTAATAAAGTCGTAATTATTATTCCAAATAATTTTTTTATGAATTTAATTCTACCCTTTTTCAACTTAGTCTCTAAATTTAGATTGTATTGGTCTCTTTTCCATGAAAATGATCTCTATAATATTTAATTCAAGGAATGTTAAAAAATGTATCTCGCTTAGTTTTAAATATCTCTTATATGTCCACAAAAGGAAACAAGTAAGTTATGAATGAATATAAATTTCTAATCTAATTTAAAGGATTTTTTTGTGATATAAATTTATTTCTAATTTTTATAAACTATGTAATGACCTCAAATTTTCATGAACCATCGATTCATTATTTATCCAATTAATTAAAAAATATAATAAATGATTATAAAATTTTTAAAAGTAGTTAAATTTGATATACTTAATGAGTAAAAATAATTTTTAGATGAATATTATATAAAAGTTTAATGTGAAATAATTATATTTCAATTAAAACTACGCATTTATTTTGGTTAGGTAAAATTAAATGAAAAGTCTCTAGATTCGAAATAATGATATTTTATGAAAATCATATTTTATTAAATTGGTCAAAAGTAATAAAAATATAAAAAAATTGAAATGGAGATATTATTTGGTCTAAAATTTCACCCCTTACCTAATTTAAGACCATTTCGTACCATTTTTCTTAATTATTAATGAAATTCGAAGAGTTCCTACAACACAGTTATAAAATAGGAACCCTCATTTATATTCTTTACACTAATTTGAGCCTTATAGATCAAAAATAACTCTAATAATTTCTCTTATAAAATACCTTATACATATTAAAAGATTTAGTTATTACCAAATACAAATCCTACAGCCCTTAATAAAATATTTATAAGAGTTATCTCTAAGATGATTTAATTACCTTAATCGATAACATTCTTTTTTATTATTCATTTACCACGTATAATTTTTTTTATAATTTTTAAAATAATAAATTTAGTAACCTTAGTATTCATAAATGTTATTTTTATTATTAAACCCAATTTATTCACCCTCATTACAAAAATGGGATGTGAAAATATTTCCCATGTGTTCATATGACTCAACTCCTCCACGTAGTTTTAAAAATCAATTCTCATCCTCATATTTTATCGATGGGTATTGTGATGGGTTAAAGTATTTATATGATACTTATGAATGAATTATAATTCTATAATTATAATACAATATCTATATTATTACCATCCAAACTATTGGAAAACGATATCATCAATCACGTGTACATGTGAAATACCACCCCCATGATGCGATGTGATTCATTTTTCATTTATGTTATACATAGATGGTAATACGAATGCATTTAATGAATTTATATGATATATATGATATAATAATTATTCTATATATTTTTACTATTATTAACATTTCTTTAATTAATTCATTCATAAAAAATTGAAAATAGCATTTATGCTTACATACGACATACCATCCCGATGAACGATGTAATACATTTTTCTATATCTATATTTTATAAATGAATATTAAAATTGATGTAATGAATATTTATGGTATTTATATAGTTTTTAATATTAATAATATTATTTAATCATTATTAGAATAAATGGTCAAAAACTATCGAACTAAAAAGAAACATGAATAATGAATTAGATTTCACACGGAACAATCATTTTTATGTTGATGATTCATTAAAAATCCATAAAAGGTTATAACTAAATAATATATGTTATGATATATTTTATTATGGTTCTATAATATTTATAATTAATATAAATTTATTAAATAGGATTATATAATGTGTACAAAGGTATTCATGCCTAAGGTAAAGTATTTTCGTCTCTCTTTTACATTATTGAGAGACACGCCATATTCACTAATTGTTTATTTAATATGGTGTACATGCTTACAATGAATGTATATTATGATAATTTATATAAGATTTAAGGGGATTTAGAAATTTTTCTATTATTATTTCTTTCATGAAGCTTATGATTCAAATGTTATTATTGTGGTAAGGGATTTACGTTACAATCTCATTTTTTATAAGAATTATTTATAGATATATTTAGATGATAAAATATTGTGATATATCCCTCAAATAACTAATAAAATATTATATAAATTTTATTATTTAATGAAATTACACCTTTTTTATTCATTTTCATCACCTTAGGTACTTAAGAGACTGAATATATGTTTTTCAAGAAATGCATCTCCAATTTTCTCTTCAATTGAAACAATTTCCCTTCCATATCCCTATTTTCTATGAATGTTTTAAAGAAAGTTTTTTCAACTATAAAATGTTTTTTAATATTATTTATAATTATTATTATCATTCAAAATAAATAAAAATAAATATTCATTTAATTTTCTTAAAAAAAAATTCCTTTTTATTGAAATGTTAAAGGAATGTTTTATTTTAACTTATACAATATGAAATGAATTTCACACCATAATGAGTAATGAATTCTTTGAAAAATAATTTAATTTTTTTTAATTTTAATGTTATATAAAACCTTTTCTATTATAAATTGGAAATTTTTATGTTTTTAAAACGTCATTTCAATGTGAAAAAAGATATTTTTCCGGAAATATTCCATGACATCTTTCAAAATAAGTTTTCATATTAGATGAAATTATTTATGTTAGTTATGAATTTCCAATGATATGATATAATGATACCATTATTAATATATATCTAGATGGCTAATTTTAATGATTATGAGATATTTATGAAACCCAATTATTTTTTTTGTGATGAGATATAGTGAATTGATGAAATGTTTATGAAACTCATTTTCATTTCACGGGTTAGGATGTAATGATATGCTGAATATTGTTTAATTTTGAGGAACACATATGTTTATTTTTAATTAAGGATGGTGGTTACTTTAGAAACAAGGACGATCATTACAATAAAACCAAGGATGGAGGTTATATAATAACTAAACATGTTGGTCACATAAAAAACCAAGGTAGTGCGGGGACTTATATCTAACTTCATTGAATTGGGTAATGGTTGATATCTGTAACACCCCAGGTAAATAAAGAATATGACATTTTCATATTTATCCATATTTTTTAATAATATATTAATATTACTTTAAAAGAAATACTATGCTCGAGGGCATACCCAGTATGCAACAAAGAGTTTCTTTGAAATCTTATGTTGCACTCTAACAATAAAATAATATTATTTGAAAAGGTAGTTAACACCTTGCCGTTGTAATGGAGTGAATGAACGGAAATAACTAAAAAATGATTATATATGTTTTTCAAATATTTTTACTTTTATCCAATAAATTTTGGAGGCTTATAATGCAAATGAATCCAATTTTAAGCATAAATCATCTAATATTCTTTAAAAGGTTGATTAACTGCCTTTGGATGGAGAACCCTTTTTAAATTTACTTTTGACAATTTTATATGTTGTATTTGTCAAAATAAAATCCTTCTTTAGAATCTGGACATAAAATTTACTTTCTGTAAAATTTTGTTATTTTTCCGATAATGATCATTTTTATTGAAAATGTTGCATTTTATTTCAAAACATCATTTTAATATGATTTATTTATATAGATAGATTATATTTTTAATTTAGATTAAAGTTTATTTATAATATATTTTTACCATTTAATCTAATGGTGGTCATTGGAATTAATTTCACTTTGAAATTGGACTTAAACTAGTGTCAATCTTGTAATAGATATTGTTTCTTAAAAACACGCCATTTGTTTTGACAGCAGGAATTAAATATTAAATTAATTAATGCAACATATATGTTTTGAGTTTTTTAAAATAGAAATCATTTTTGAATTCAGAATATCAAATATAGCTTAGGGTGAATTGTTGGTATTTTTCTGAAAAACTTCAATTTTTGATGAATAGTGAAACCACTAAGTGGTAGTTTAAAAACTGATTTTTCGTTTAAATGAAACTTTAACACTTCTGTGATTTGAATTTAAAAAATCCAACATACATGGTTGTCATTATGATGTAAAATTTGGTTCAATGAGATTAAAATAATTTTTTTGGCGAATAGTAACTTTTATGTTTTTAATCGCGATTAGAGGTAATTGGTGTAATTTAAATTTAAAATAATGTTTTAATAATATTAAATGACCTAGAAACATGTCCTACCCTCATTGGATGTGTCATGGCCGACCACGAAAATCCATGGGTCAACTTGGGGACCCCATGGATCCACATTGGTAGGAAAATGACATAAATAACATTTTATTTAAAGTTAAAATAAAAATGTCACAAGCATGAGTTGTTTTACTAAAACATGTTTAAAATGGGGTTATACAAGTCATATTTTTTACTATAAATATTCATTAGAAATCTAAAAAGATTTCCTACATCATGATATTTTTTTATAATTTTTATACATTAAATAAATTAAATTATTTATGACATCATGATGATGCAACGATTACCTCATTAATAAAGGATTTAAATAAAATTAAAATATAATGTTAAAACTATAAATTAAACTTTTCAAAGACCTATTGGATGAGTATATTTCGAACCCTTTACACCTTATCCTTTAAATATATCAATGTGGGACCTTTAAAATCCGAAAATCATTTGAAAATAATGTAACATTTTGTAACTTCCCAAGAGTGCCCCTCCTCTCCTCCTATAAAAGGCCCCCACCTCTACCACCTAACCCACACCTCTCAAGACTTTGGCTTGGTAAAAACCTGCTCATTTTGTCTCTACACATCCCTCTGTTACTCCTAGAAGCCTCACTTTTGGCAGATGTCTTCCCAAGGAAGCCTTTGAGCTCAAATCAAAGAGAGATACCCGATTTTAAGGTAATGTCTTCACTTGTGTTCTTTTGTTTTATTTTGCTTCTCCAACCCCCTAAACACTTTTTATTAATTTATTTTGTGAAAACTTCAGTGTCTTCAATATACTAGGATGTTGTTATAACAAGTATTCGAGCTACACTTACACACACCTACATCTAATGGTTAAAGAACATACTGTTTCTATGGATAGTGAATTTCTGCCTCACGAAACGATGATTGTTCTATATTCTTTTAACACCCTAAAAGTTGGACATTAAGATGTCACTATATTTATATATGATATATTATATGTATATGTTTTACTTATGCTTCTGTATTATTCATTTATGGCATACCTTTATGGTTTCCATTATGGTTAAACGCGATATCTTCATTTTAGGAAGTGCGGACTACCGCCCCCTCAAAGTGATTTGATTCATTAATACCATATGTGGTATGATTTAATGATATTATATATGATATCATACTGGAATTATAATACTAATATGTATCATTATGTTTTAATTCCATTAAATAAGAAATAGAAATGGAAGTAGCATTCATGCGTACGTACGGCTTACCATCTCCATGAACGGTGCATTTCATTTCTTCCCCCAAAATGTTATGTAATATTATAAATGCATGTATACAATGGATATATATGATAAATATGATATCTACATAATTAATATAATTCGTTATATAATATATATTTTACCACATGAACAACTTGTAATAATAAAGAGTTTATTTTTGACTCAAGTAGCAATGATCTACAAAACGACCATTATTAACTTAAATAATTAGATAGTGTTCATAGCATGGTATTAAGTGATATAAAAGGAATAATGAACTTGGAAAAGGTTATTAAGAAAGTAGAAATTAACTCAATTTTATTATTCAGGAGGTTAAAGAACGATCGAGTCAATTCGGACCCAAGGTAAGGGATCCTACCCCTCTCTTTCTTTTTAAGTACACTCTTTTATGACATTCCTTTTAAGCTCATATTTCTTATGATTGGGATGTTATTTTATATTAATCATACTGTAATTTTTATGTTCATATGATGAGATACCCTATTTTCTTTCATAAATCCATTTTGGATGTTTTAATTGGCGTCGTTAGGCTGCCAAAATTTCGTAAGGGGCTTCTTATCTCACTTTGTGTTTTCGTGAGATTCATGCTACATTTTCCAATATTTCCTTTTGAGTGGTGTATGTACTGTCCATTATTTTACTATTTGTGTAACATAATTTCTTTTATGATTATTTACATCAATGTTGTATAGTCCTTCTTTCATGGGGTGTACGTGTCGAAATTTACCCAAATCGGTAAGGGAACCTTTCACCCTCCTCTTTTAAAAAGAATTATTTTGTTATATCTTTTAATTTTCATCTTATTATGTGGGGATATGTTCTTATATATCCTTACTTCCATAAATTGTATGTACAAGTGATGAGATACCCTTTATCTCTCTCATCAACTATTTTTCTGAAATTTGATGTGACGTTGTTAGGCTATCAAGGGACCTTCTTAACCCACTTTCGATTTCTTTGGGTTCAACATGTAGTTATTGAATATGTCATCCTTTGAATATGTGTGAATGACCTTTGATTATTTTACACTTAATATCCACTTATATTGGGTGTATTTATATTTTTCACACATAATTATGAGATTGATTTATCCTTAATTTAAGGATACCATCTATATAATGGATTTCATCTCAATTTACATTTTCATTGAGACTTCATTGTTGTTATGCACAAATTCACTCTTATATAGTGTATATACTGTCCTTTGGAATATTATATCATGAATCCCTTTATTCTCATGATATTATAAAGTTTTGATTAAATGTTATTCCTCAATTATTGTGTTCAAGTGTCTCTCATTTTGTTGAAAACCCTTTAACTAAAATATCATTTTAAATGTTTTAATGATTTATTCTTATATATAGTTCTCATTAATATCCATGTTTTCAAAATCGTTTTAAGGATTTATTTATATGGATATTAATGGTTTAAAATGTTAAAAGCTTCAATGTGGTATGGGACTTCATCTCAATCTCCTTTCATTGAGGCATATTTTGTTTTATACACAACTTTATTTTATACGGTGTATAAACCCCTTTGACTTTTACATTCACTCAAAAGGAATCTTTTTATACAAAGCGATTACTAAACGACAAAAGGGAATGTTTTGTTTTTATTGTACGTATGTGGCTACAATGACTTCTCTGCCGCCGTGACCATTATTTGAGTTTTGTCTTCCACTATAAGTCATGCCTTTTTTTAAATGAAAAATAAATTCCATATTTTACTTTTATTTTATTTTGGTACTGAAAATGGTTTTCATAATGTTTTTATATCAATGTGTCGTATTGATATCTTGTGATTGAAAAGTGGAAATGTTATGTTTCCTTTATGCATGTTTTATGTGATACAATTATGTTATGGTTCATGGGCATTGTTATGAAGACGGGTGGTTCTGTGATAAACTAAGGGTGGGTGAGCCCGATATAGATCTCCAATGCATTGGGTAACACGAATGGGTTAAACGTTGAGGTTTCTCTGAAGAGATTTAGGGAATATACTATGATGGGTATTCCAAACGTAACCAAGAGGGTTACTCACTACGTAAGAATGTTATGAATGCCTCAAGTTACCTTTATGTCTTATGATTTCTATGATTTATTCATGATTTTATGAGGTATGTTAAAGTGCTAATGTTTTATGGGTAAAGTATGATTTAATTATTTTGTATATATGTACTCATGTTTCCTTTCCATACTTTTTATAACCCTTACTGAGCTTTCTATACTCATCCCATGTTTTTGAAAAATTTTTCATAGGTCAAAGGAACGGTACATGATATGATGATAGTTTCAAGGAAGTGTCAAGAAAAAATCCATGTTTTATTTTAAATATGTTTCTGTTGATGGGAAAAATGAATACTATCTTTTATGTAACCACTTTGTTTAAATGTGGAATGTAATGTAAGTTTTATGAGCTAATTCTCTAAAACTCTAAACCTGAAAAGATCATCAATGTGTAATCTTGTAATAACTCAAGATTAAGTGAGGTTTAAAGCTGGGGCCTTATAGTTGGTATCAAAGGTCGGTTTAGATAACTTAAGAGGATAGAGTTTTGTTTAAGAAAAAGTGACAAGTTGTGTATAACCACAATGGTTAGTATATTAGATGGAGTCATTATTTTTTTTTGAAAGTTAGAATGAGTTTGAGATAACATGGAAAAGTATATCTTGGTTTTTATCTTTCACTTTTTTATTTGATGATTTTACTGATATACTCACACTGACCTTTTTGGTTTTAGTAAATGGCTGGATCTAGCAGGCACCAAAGTAACAGTGGATTTGAAGAAAACTGTGACTGTTTTATGAAAGAACAACTGAATGATATGGGGGCTGCAATGAGAACTCTTTTGGTTATCCTCAACCAACAATCTAGAGTCATGATTAACCACCTGAACCTTAGTGATTTTTAAAAGGCATTGTATAATCGAGAAACAAATCCCTACGGGAGTTCAGGTAATAATCATAAAGGTAAGTATGTTCAAAAACCTATGTGTCAAATATGTGGAAAGAAACACATAGGAAAATGTTTCAAAGGGACAGAAAGATGCTATAGATGTGGAAATTAAGGTCATAAAGCAAGAACCTTCCATGAAAAAAGGAAGCATCTAGTTAACTATAGGAAAGGGAAAGAAGTTCTTTATGAAGGATCAATTGAATGTTTTAAATATGGTGTGCATGGTCATTATGAAAACACATGTCCTACGAAGATGTTTCGGGAATGGGGTCACCAAGATCGTACAAATATTCATTTACCAATACCTAATGCCATTCCGATTGAGGATGAAGAAACTGAAAATGAAGAATGAGATGTATGGATTATTTCTTAACATATGTTTTCTTATTATTGGAATCTTAGGATATGATTCATGATTTTTTTGTAGGAAAGAATTATTTCAGAATAAGTTGAAAAGGAATGGCTAATGGATCATGAAGAATGTTGAATGAGTAAGAAGTCATCATATAAGGGATTCAAGAGTTGTGGTAGATTTTAGGATGGTGAAATTCTTAGATGTATTAAGTCTCTTTTGATGATGGGGTTACATTATAAGACATTTTATAGTAACCCTGATGTTTGATATACGGAAATTTTATTCAAGGAATAATTATCCTTTCTTTTGTGGATATAGTTATAAATAACCATTTGGGTTTATATAATACTTGAATTTGAGGCAATTACTGGTTAATACATTTTGGGTTGCAAAATGAATGTTATTAGATAACCTTTTTCGTTAAAATATGTTTTTGTTATTTTTGATGAATTTATCTCTTTTGAGGAATGTTATAAAATTATATAGTTTTTGAAATGGGACAACACGCAGACCGTGTGACAACCCGTCGCGTCGGATGAAGCTGTGGGAATCGAACTCACAACTAAAGTGCAACTGGTATTTATCACCTACCACTGGACTACGTGAAGTCCCTGGTTAGTTTGAATGATTCTTTTTAGTTAGATTATTTTATGAATTAAGAGTAAGTTTATTTTTGGTTATCAATTTAAATGATTAGCCTATCATGGAGGATTTGTGATTAGGTTAATTATTTTTCAGTATGAGACTGTAAGAGTAACTCATGTTATTTTGGAGAAAAATGTTAAAATTTATCTTAGGATACTATGTGATTAAATCCTTCAGAGAATTGTGTTTCAATCATAGTTTGGTTTACTTTGTAGAATTTTATGGATATATGTTTATTGATTGGTCTTTGTTGAACTTTGGGTTTTGTTTGAAAAATTTGGAGATTAAGAATAGATTTTTTTTATAAAGGATTATCTGTTTTGGGTATATATGATCTCATATTAACCTTTTTTGTTTTAGTTTTGGTTAAGGTCTAAAGACATGGGAATTATATAGTTCTCTTTTGTGGATTAGGTGATTCTCTAGAAGTTGATTATAGCTCTCTTAATGTGAACAAGTCATCCTAAATACTCATCTTTTGGAGAAAATATGAGTTCGTGTAAGAAATCTAGTAAAAGTTGAAAGTCAATATGAAAATTAAGTATGATTACTTATGTTTTAGTTAAGCTCATAAATAAATTCCTCAATTAAAAGTAACTTAAAACGAAAATGTTGTCTGTTAATTTTTCCTACTGGGGAATCAAATACCATTTAACCCATCACAAGTTTGTGATTTTCTTATTGTTAACTTTCTCCTAGACATGTTTACTATCACTCCCCATCAAAACATGACCCTTTTTCCTCCATATCCATATTTCATACTTGGAATCCTAGTATGGGTTAAATCGGGTGACATTTGTACTTCTCTCCCATTATTTTAATGTGATAGTTTTACTGACTCTTGTTTCGATTTGGGATTTTAAATGAAGCTTCCAATCCGAATTTTAAAATTGCGAGGATGCAATTCCCAAAAGGGGGGAAGGATGTAACACCCCAGGTAAATAAATAATATGACATTTTCATATTTATCCATATTTTTGAATAAAATATTATTATTACTTTAAAGGGAATGTTATGCTTGAGGGCGTACCCAATACGCAACAATGAGTTTCTTTGAAATCTTACGTTGCACTCTAATAATAAAATAATATTATTTTAAAAGGTAGTTAACGCCTAGAAATTGTAATGGCGGGAATGAATGGAACTAACTAAAAAATGATTATATATGTTTTTCAAATATTTTTACTTTTATCCAATAAATGTTGGAGGCTTAAAATGCAAATGAATCCAATTTTAAGCATAAATCTTCTAATATTCTTTAAAAGTTCGATTAACCGCCTTTTGATAGAGAACCCTTTTTAAATATAATTTTGACAATTTTATATGTTTTATTTGACAAAATAAAATCCTTATTTAGAATCTGGACATAAAAATTTAATTTGTGTAAAATTTTGTTATTTTTCCGATAAAGATCATTTTTTTGAAAATGTTGCATTTTAATTCAAAACCTCCTTTTAATATGATTTATTTATATGGATAGATTATATTTTTAATTTATATTAAAGTGTATTTATAATATATTTTTACCATTTAATCTAATGGTGGTCATTGGAATAAATTTCACTTTGAAATTGGACTTAAACTAGTGTCAATATTTTAATAGATATTGTTTCTTAAAAACACGCTATTTTTTTGACGATGGGAATTAAATATTAAATTAATTAATGAAACATATATGTTTTGAATTTTGTAAAATATACATCATTTTTGAATTCAGAATATCAAATATAGCTTAGGGTGAATTTGTGGAATTTTTCTGAAAAACTTCAATTTTTGATGAATAGTGAAACCACTAAGTGGTAGTTTAAAAACTAATTTTTCATTTAAATGAAACTTTACCACTTCTGTGAATTGAATTTCAAAAATCCGACATACATGGTTTTCATTAGTATGTAAAATGTGGTACAATTGGATTAAAAAAAAAATTGGTGAATAGTAACTTTTAAGTTTTTAATCGTGATTAGAGGTAATTAGTGTAATTTAAGGTAAAAATAATGTTTTAATAATATGAAATGACCTATACACGTGTCCTACCCACATTGGATGTGTCATGTACGACCATGACAATCCATGGGTCAACTTGGGGACCCCATAGAGCCACTTTGGTAGGAAAATGACATAAATAACTTTTTATTTAAAGTTAAAAAATGTCACAAGCATGAGTTGTTTTACTAAAACATTTTTAAAATGGGGTTATAAAAGTCAAATTTTTGACTATAAATATTCATTATAAATATAAAAATATTTCATACATCATGATATTTTTTTTATAATTTTTAGACATTAAATAAATTAAATTATTTATGACATCATGATGATGCAGCGATTACCTCATTAATAAAGGATTTAAATAAAATGAAACGATGATGTTAAAAATATAACTTAAACTTGTCAAAGACCTATTGGATGAGTATATTTCCAACCCTTACCACCTTATCCTAGAAATACATCAATGTGGGTCCTTTAAAATCTGAAAATCATTTGAAAATAAAGTAACATTTTGTATCATTCCAAGAGTGCCCCTCCTCTCCTCTTATAAAAGGCCCGTACCTCTACCACCTTACCCACACCTCTCAAGCCTTTGTCTCGGAAAACCCCTGATCATTTTGTCTCTCTACATACCTATCTTACTCCTAGAAGCCTCAATTTGTGCATAATTCTTCCCAAGGAAGCCTTTGAGCTCAAATCAAAGAGAGATACCCGATTTTAAGGTAATGTCTTCACTTGTGTTCTTTTGTTTTATTTTTCTTCTCCAACCCCCTTAACTCTTTTTATTAATTTCTGTTGTAACAAATACAGTATATTCAATATACTAGGATGTTTTTATAATAAGGATTCTAGGTACACTTACACACACCTACATCTAATGGTTAAAGAACATATTGTTTCTGTGGATGGTGAATTTCTGCCTCACGAAATGATGATTGTTCAATATTATTTTAACACCCTCAAAGGTGGCCATTAAGATGTCACTATATTTCTATATGATATATAATATGTTTATGTTTTACTTAATCTTCTATATTTTTAATTTATGGCATACCTTTATGGTTTCCATTATTGTTAAATGTGATATCTTTATTTTAGGAAGTGCGGACTACCACCCCCTCAAAGTGATTTGATTTGTTAATACCATATGTGGTATGATTTAATGATATTATATATGATGCCATACTTGAATTATAATACTATTATGTATCATTATGTTTTAATTCCATTAAATAAGAAATAGAAATGGATGTAGCGTTAATGCGTACGTACGGCTTACCATCTCCATGAATGATGCATTTCATTCCTTACCTCTAAATTTTATGTAATATTATAAATGCATGTATATAATGGATATATATGATAAATATGATATCTACATAATGAATACAATTCTGGATATAATATATATTTTACCACATGAACAAATTTTAATTATAAAGAGTTTATTTTTGACTCAAGTAGCAATGATCTACAAAATGACCATTATTAACTTAAATAATTACATAGTGTTCATAGCATGGTAGTAAGTGATATAAAAGGAATAATGAACTTTAAAAAGGCTCCTAAGAAAGTATAAATTAACTCAAGTTTATTATTCAGGAGGATAAAGAACGATCGAGTCAATTCGGACCCGAGGTAAGGGATCCTACCCCTCTCTTTTTTTTAAGTACACTCTTTTATGTCATTCCTTTTAATCTCATATTTCTTATTATTGGGATGCTCTTTTATACTAATATTATTGTAATTTTTATGTTTTTATGATGAGAGACCCTATTTTCTCTCACAAATCCATTTTGGAAGTTTTAATTGGCGCTGTTAGGCTTCCAAAATTTCGTAAGGGGATATTTATCTAACTTTGTGTTTTCATGAGATTCATGCTACATTTTCCAATATTTCCTTTTGAGTGGTGTATGTACTGTCCATTAATCTAATATTTTTGTAACATACTTTCTTTTATGAGTATTTATATCAATGTTTTGTTGTCCTTATTTCATGGGGGGTACGTGTCGAAAGTTACCCAAATCGGTAAGGGAACCTTTCACCCTTCTCTTTTTAAAAGACTTTTTTGTTATGTCTTTTATTTTTCATCTTATTATGTGGGGATATGTTCTTATATATACTTATTGCCGTAAATTTTATGTCCAAGAGATGAGATACCCTTTATCTCTCTCATCAACGTTTTTTCTGAAATTTGATGTGACGTTGTTAGGCTGTCAAGGGAACTTCTTAACCCACTTTCGATTTCTTTGGGTTCAACATGTAGTCATTAAATATGTCATCCTTTGAATATGTGTGAATGACCTCTGATTATTTTAAAATTAATATCCACTTATATTGGGTGTATTTATATTTTTCACACAAAATTATGAGATTGATTTATCCTTAATTTAAGGATACCATCTTTATAATGGATTTCATCTCAATTTACATTTCCCTTGAGACTTAATTGTTGTTATGCACCAATTCACTCTTATATGGTGTATATACTATCCTTTGGAATATTATATCATGAATCCCTTTATTCTCATGATATTATAAAGTTTTGATTAAATGTTATTCCTCAATTATTGTGTTCAAGTGTCTCTCATTTTGTTAAAAACCCTTTAACTAAAATATCGTTTTAAATGTTTTAATGATTTATTCTTATAAAAATCTCTCATTAATATCCATGTTTTCCAAATGGTTTTAAGGATTTATTTATATGGATATTAATGGTTTAAAATGTTAAAAGCTTCAATGTGGTATGGGACTTTATCTCAATCTCCTTTCATTGAGGCATATTTTGTTTTATACACAACTTTATTTTATACAATGTATAAACCCCTTTGACTTTTACATTTACTCAAAAGGAATGTTTTTATACGAAGCGTTTACTAAACAAAAAAAGGAATGTTTTTTTTGTCATATGTATGTGGCTACAATGACTTCTCCGCCGCCGTGACCATTATATGAGTTTTGGCTTCCACTACAAGCCATACCTTTTTTTTAAAATAAAAAATAAATACCATGTTTTACTTTTATTTTATTTTGGTATTGAAAATGGTTTTCATAATGTTTTTATATAAATGCGTTGTATTGATATCTTGTGATTGAAAAGTGGAAGTTTAATGTTTCTTTTATGCATGTTTTATGTGATACGATTATGTTATGGTTCTTGGGCATTGTTATGAAGATGGGTGGTACCGTGATAAACTAAGTGCGGGTGAGCCCGATATAGCTCTCCAATGCATTGGGTAACGCGAAGGGGTTAAACGTTGAGGTTTCTCCGAAGAGATTTAGGGAATATACTGTGATGGGTATTCCAAACATAACCAAGAGGGTTACTCCCTATGTAAGAATGTTATGAATGCCTAAGTTACCTTTATGTCTTATGATTTCTATGAGTTATTCATGATTTTATGAGGTATGTTAAAGTGCTTATGTTTCGTGGGTAAAGTATGATTTCATTATTATGTATATATGTACTCATGTTTCCATTCCATACGTTTTATAACCCTTACTGAGCTTTTTATGCTCATCCCATGTTATTGAAATGTTTTTCACAGGTCAAAGGAATGGTACATGATATGATGATAGTTTCAAGGAAGTGTCAAGAAGGAGTCCATGTTTTATTTTAAATATGTTTTCATTGATGGGAAAAATGAATACTATCTTTTATGTAACAAATTTTTTTTAATGTGGAATGTAATGAAAGTTTTATGATCTAATTCTCTAAAACTCTAAACCTGAAAAGATCCTCAATGTGTAATTTTGTAATAACTCAAGATTAAGTAAGGTTTGAGGCTGGGGCCTTATAACTACATGTTGAACCCAAAGAAATCGAAAGTGGGTTAAGAAGTTCTTATCTATGACTATATGTATTCTACAATCCGTGTCGTATGAAAGTTTTGTGCTCTTAAGGATCACGTTCTATGATTATTTTTAGATTCATGTCTTATGAGCTTCCATTTGTTCTTCTCATGACTCAAGGTTATGATTTATGGTATCTGTGGTATGATTTTCAAATTTTATTCTCATTTTTGCATACCCTTATATTCATTTTGTTGTCAATTTACCATTAATATATACCATTTTTACAATTATAGAGCATCTAAACACATCATTTCCCACATTTCCATTTCAAAGGATATTAAGAATGGTACTTAATATGATATTTATATAAATATTACAAATTAGGAAAAAAATTGTGTGAGACTATGTGGACATTTTATGAACTAGTTGTTTATGTGTACATGTTTCCAAAGGCATTAGACCTATATCATTCTACTATGGATTGTTATTTTATGTACATTATATTAATCTAAAAGGATGTGAGGTCTATGTATGAAATTTATATATCTATATACATGGTATCACATCAAAGCTTAGTTAACCTTTGGAATCTATGATGAGAAAAGAATAATAAGACTCATAGGGATAAGCATAATTATTGTAAAAAATGTTAATGTTGTAGTAATGGTAATTAATCACTTATGTCAAAACTACTATGGCATAGAATAAAGTGACATAATTTCGACAGCCAATAAATGATTTTTCATGATTATGTGGGTTTTCACTATGATATTTTTTCCACATGTAACACACCAAATGTTTTGTGAAATTTATCACATGAATTAAATATTCTATATATTTTTTTACATGTGACACTAATTATATCTTTTTTTAGATTTGGAAACATGTTTCTTCAAAATCATTCACGGCACGCAATACTGAGCTTCAATGAACCATGAAATAATATTATATATAATATGTAAATTATAAACATTCCATTAAATTAGTGGGTATTAATTGTATTAACTAATTTATGAAATATAAAAATAAATAGTCTAATAATAATAAATTTCCTTATAAATTCTTCTTAAATAGTCAATCAATTACTATTAATAAAATTATATTGTTTAAAATTATATATTCTTAAAAATTATTTTTACTAATTTTTAGGAAAAAATATTATAATTAATTACTGGATATTTAATAAAATTTATTTGGAAAAAATAACTTAAAATTTTAAATCATCATTTAACAATTATCTTATGGTAAATGTTTTGTATTTTTTAGAAATTTTTTTTTTCATTTAATTGAGAAAATACAGATTTTTTTAAAAAAAATAATTTTTTTAAAAAAATTAATTAATTTAAATACCCAATTATGTTTTAATGTAACAAAAGTATTAGTTAGTATTGTTTAATCTACATTATTAATTTTCAATCAACCTTATACTTAATTATAGTATATGTTTTTGTTGGGGTTTTGAAAGGGATTTTTTTTCTGAAAACAATTTTAAGTTTCTAGTTGGTTCTCTATTTTTAATAATTAAAAAAATAAATAATGAGAATGTTTTTATATAAAATGTATATATTATATATCTATAAATTTACATTTATATTCCTAAAATTATTATTGTTATTATACATAGTGTTAATAAGAAATTTTCTTTCTCTTAAAAAATAAACTTCTCAAAATCCACCTTTTTAATTGCGTATGTGAGTTTTTTTTAAATTAAATTTTTTCTATATTTTTTAAATTTATTTTAAACGGTAATATTTATTTTTAAAAAATTTAATTTAAATTTATTTTGGATTTATTTTTTAAATTTTTTTGGAAAAGACTAATTTTTTTATGAATAGTGAAAAATAATGAATTTTTATTGAAAAAACCATATTAATTTAAATTATTTATCAATTAAAATGATATTTAAATTATATTTAAAGAATAATTAGTTATATTTTATTTCAATTAATCCCATTTAGTTCAATGGTATTAATTTCATATATAAATAGGATATAAAAACATTATAAACTTTTGAACATTTTCTATTTGAAAACATGATTTCACATCATGTCCGCAAGATTAATTTTAATTTAAATATTTGTAGTTATGTGAATTGAATTTGTAAAAATGGATTACATATTTTGAATCATAATTATTTATATTTTATAATAAGTTCAACATTACGTTTTTCCCAAATGAAAACAGAAATAGAAAAAATTAATTACCATGGTGAAGGTAAAATTGGGTGTATCAATGTATTAAACTAAACAATTAAGTGTTAAAATGACCTAAACCCCCTATAAAATCTATTTTATATCAATATTTAGATATTATAATGTGTTAGTCTCCATAATAAAACATTATGGATCATTTTTTCATGATAGAAACTCATTTATACCTTTATTTTAAAAACAATTAAAAGTGTGCCACCCACCTAACTTATAAAAGGCCACCCCTTTCCTATCTTGTTAACACAATAAATAATTTTTTTATTTATCCATTACCTACCAAAATAACATGCAAATTTTTATCCTCTCAAATTAGAAGCCTTATTTTTTGTATAAATCCTTCCTATGTATTATTTTAGTGAAAACCTAAGGAAGATACCTGAAGAATATCTAACATTCTTCAATGAGTGTTTTTTTGTTTTTCCTCCATCTACTTAAATTATTATTACAATATAATTATACAATAATATAAGTATAATATATATACTAATATTTTTTTTAAGTTCATTACACACAACCATATATACTTTTATCAAATTGGTTATGAAATCATCATTCGTGATAACAGCGGACTACCACCTCGCGAACTAATATCAATCATTTTTTCATAACAACCTCTCATGGTTGAGTATAACGATTGATATAATTTATAAATAAATATATATAATAATTTTAATAAAATTATTTAAATGGATTCATTATATCATATATTATTTTTTACAATTCTTTTCGTAGAGGATACAACAACATCACTCGGGTGTACGACGGACTACCACCTCATGAAACGATGTGATTCTGTTTTAATAACGCTTTACAAGGTAGATAATAAGAATAAAGTTAATAAATATGTATGATTTACATGAAATATTTATTATATTTATCAAATATTTATCATTCTTAAATGAAATTATGTCATTTTTATTCGTACAATTTCACTCTCTGAAAAAACATAATAACGTTCGTGTTTTTGTGGACTACCGCGTTCACGAAGCGATGTGACTCTATTTTCATCACAAAACCAGAAGGATGATATATATATATATAATATTTTATTTAAGATATTACAATTAATCTATAAATATAATATATTTATGACCTCCATTCCAAAATAAGGATGAAAAATGAAAATATTACTCAAGCCTACATACGACCTACCGTCTACATGATTGTAACACACTTAATTTCTCAAAACCATATTTAATGATTTAAATTAAAATTATAATTAATATATAAATTTGAAAAATATTTAGTTAATATTATTTTTATTTTGATGAATCCATGACCATTGTAAGAGGACTAATAATAAAAAATCAATACATATACAAAAAAAGAAGAAATTACTACCCGAAACTTGACTTTAACCTAGAATTATTGTTAAATGGGTAATAAAAGGAAATAAGTAAATTATATATGGTATTAAATATATAATTATGGTTCGATAATTAATGAAAATATAATTATATTTATTATATAATAGGTTAAAATGAGTTTGAAGGAATTCGAGACTTATGGTAAGAGATTTCTACATCACTTTTTACTACTCTAAGACACATGTGATATTCACCACCTATTTTTTTATGTGGCATATATACATCGCATGATTGTAGTTTATTATTATTAACCTAATAATTAGTTATATTTACATATCCATTTTAGGATCTATTTTTAATAGGGGTTATATTTAAAATGATACCCAATAAGTAAGAGATTTTTTCCCTAAATTTTCCTTCTTTGAGACATATGATTATGTTATGTTGGTAAGTACTTATATGAGGTGTATATACATCGAAATTTACATGTAATTTAATGGTTTTATTTATTCACATGTTATTTTATGTTTCATTTATTGATATTACATCATGGGTCTTATTTTTAAATGTTACCACAGGGGTAAAGATTTTATGTTACAATCTCATTATTTATAAGAATTGTTTATGATTTTGTTTCTGATGATAGAATATTTTGATCTTTATATCAAGAAACTAATGAATTTTCTTCTCTTATTTTTGTGTCATGAGGATAAAAGTTTCCCTTATTTTTCATATATTTATGTACTCAATAATTCATGGGAATATTTTCAAGAAAAATTTTATTATTTCTGTATTTGGTTAAAATCCCTTTTTCATCCAAAACCATGTTTTGTAATATGTTTTTAAAAAACATTTTTCAAGATTTTTAAAATGGTTTATTAAAGAAAATTTAACCAATTATTAAAATTTTAATTTTTTTAAAATTTATATTCATTCAATCTTCCAAATATTTCTTGTTTTTCTTTTACCAAAAATATTAAAAGAACATTTTATTAACAAACATTACCTAAATAGTATTTTCTGTTGTTATGGATGGTAAATGATTTAAATATTTCCTTAATTTTTTTCAATGTTATTTCCAAGGAAAACATTTCCTTAATATTTTTGAATTTTTAATATTTTAAATAAATAATTTTAATGCGCAAAAAAAAAATTTAAAATGTTTTACTAAATATTTTCTAAAGGGGAATTGGTATTTTTCCATGGGATGTTTTAAATAAATTATAACGATTATTTTGTATTTTTTCAATGTAATTTTTGAATAAAAATATTTTAAAAATGTTTTATGTATTAAAATTTTTTTATAAGAAAATAGATTTTTCTCTTGAAATATTCCTTGCGATTTATATTTCAGATGACTTCTCCAACTAAGATGATATACTTTGAAATAATTTATGCATCAATGGGATATGAAGTAATGATAACATTCTTATTCATACACATAATGTTTTATGATGAAATGATTTTTTTAAAACCCATTTTTCTTCCATGGGTTATACCATGACAAAATGTTTCTGAAACTCACTTATTTTTCGATGGGTTAAGATTTTATTAAATGATGAAATTATTATGAAAAAAATTTATTTTTCCAAAGTTTATAGATGATGAAAGTTTTATGAATAATATTTCTATTCATGGGTTCAGATATGATAAATTTTTTATGTTCTTATGGTACAAATAATTATGATTTTCATTATATGGTGTTGGTTATGTTATAACTAAGAGGGTGGTTACCGTATAAGATAAGTTGGGGACATATATATCCTTACAATACATTTGGTAAATATTTATATCTAATGAGATAGATATGACTATAATAGGGAGGGAAATTGGTTCAGTAAGGGACTTTTTCTGCAATGATGGTCTTAGGACTGAACCATGAATACCATTACAGTTTGGGGTATTCTCTTATTCTATTATATAAAAAGGGATACCACTTGGTATGGTGGTGTGTCTCACCTAGGAGGTGTACCTGCCCATGGAATACAGATTATGTTTTGGAAGTGATCCTTTTATAAGGACCCATCCTTAAAACATTACATAATATTTAATTTTAGTTACTAATATAATTTCTCCCACATTGAGGATCAATTCAGGTTTAGAGCTTTTGAAGATTAGGAAATAATACATACATAACATACCACATTCAACACAAATGATACTACTAATATTGTATCTGTTTTTTATAATATAAAACATTTATATATAAAACAAGTCTTCTTTGGAGAATATTCATAACAATTATCATGACTTCTTATAAATCCTTATAACTTATCAAAAACATTTAAAAATGTGGTATGAGCACAAAATGTTTAGTAACAGATATAAAGAAAGAAATCATTCGATAAGTGATAACTTAAAAAACAATAAAACCTTTTTCATAAAAAGTCATTAACCTATATAGAGACATCATGAAATTTTCGTGGAACATATTTATAATATCACCCTTACAATCACCCTTACACATAGAATAACCATTCACTCATCTTCTATCTTTGGAGTACCTAATGCATTGGTGAGCTATAATAGGGATCACCATTCACTTCTTGAGATATAATGGGCACAACCAAACATATCTTGAGTTATAATGGTCCTAACCCATAATAATCAATTTCTAGGGAACATACCATGAATAAAACTCTTGACATATCATTTATACACTTAAGAAAGACACATTCAGGTATCAAAATACACTTTTTTTTTTGTAAAAAATACATTAAATATATAAAATTCATGCACATGGAAATGATAAATTTTAAAAATACATAAGGGAAAATAAAACATTAATAACCATATAGATGAATTCATAATTTTTTATAAATTACATAGAAATAAAATTAAATGATTTAGAATAATAATCTTAAATATATTTAAAACAGATTTTTATTAAAAAAGTCCCTTAATTCGAGTTCGAATTCCTTAAAAGGTGTTAAAACCGTTTATATAATGGTTTGAATAGTGTTATTAATATATTACATAACTAAAATAATGTTTACAATATATTAAATTATCTACTTATTACATTTTACACCCACTTATTAATAATATTTTTTATCTCCATTGTTGAAGGTGTGTTCTTTTCAAGGTTTCCAAGGTCGATTTATGGATTTTCTTTGTCGAATGGAATAGAAACTACAGAAGTGGAATGAAATTGTCTTTAAATTTTTATAGAACTTTAAATTTTACCATATATCATTTTTTAATATATTATTATGATCCATTAGATAAAATATTAATGATATTCATTAAGATCATTTTGGCAGTTCATTGATCTTCATGAAGTTGTTTCTTTATATAAGTAAATATTATGCATATATTTTAATTAAAAAACAAAAAAGAGGTTATAAAATACAATTTAATTTTTTTTCAACCATTAAAACGGGTTTATGTCCATCTATGAATTGATGAGCAGCACCCACTATATCTTCCATTGCAATATCTCTTGATATTCACAAATGGCAGTGATAGATATGTCGACAACATTCTACATCGCCAAACTTCTTTCACAACAAGTACAAAATTTAAGAAGGTTACCATGAGAGAGTACTTCTCTTTCCACCTTCAATTCCGTGAGAATCAATCTTCAACACTACTACATTCAAGAAGACTTTTGCAGCAGTTCGTTGTTGATGCTTATACGATGATAGAGTCTCAGAGACTATCATTCATTTGCTTTAATCAAAAGAAATTGAGGGTAGATCTATACAACGGCTTGCAAGATGCATTTCTACGAGGGGACATAAAAGGTTCTTCATGCGGAAAACGGATCATTTTGCCTTCATCCTTCACAGGTGGTCCAAGGTATATGATCCAAAATTACCAAGATGAAATATCTATTTGTAATTGGGCAGGGTATCCAGATTTGTTTCTAACCTTTACATGTAACCCAATGTGGCCTGAGATCACTCGGTATCTAAGATACAAGAACCTTCGACCAGTAGACTCACCTCAAATTCTGTCTCAAGTTTTCAATATGAAGATTGAATATCTAATGATAGATTTACGAGAAGGATGTTTCTTTGGAAATTCAAGGGAAGGTAACCATCTACTTGCATATATCAAATAATATTTTCCATACAATTTGCAATTTTATCATCACTTACTGACTATGGAACTTTTGTTTCCATTTAGTAGTTCGAACTGTAGAATTTCAGAAACGCGGCTTGCCTCACGTTCACATCTTATTATTCCTCTACCGTGAAAATAAAGTGGACACTCCGTTGGCTATAAACAAATACGTTAGTGCTGAAATCCCGGATAAAGATGCCTGCCCAAACCTACATGAAGTTGTCAAAAGCTTTATGCTCCACGGCCCCTGCGGTGCTGCCAACAGATCATCACCTTGCATGAAACATGATAAATGTGCTAAATTTTTTCCAAAAAAAATTTGCTGAAAATACGACAGTAGATGAGGATGGCTGTGTCGTTTATCAGAGAAGGGATGACAAAAGAACTATTCTGGAAAATAACATTCCTATGGATAATCGCTATGTAGTCCCATACAATCCGGTGTTGCTATTAATGTACCATGCACATCTCAACATTGAAGTTTGTAATCAGTCGTCTTCAATCAAATACCTGTTTAAGTATATTAGCAAACGAAATGACCGGGTAACGGTAGCACTCTATGACGGAAACAACGAACAGTCCACACATAATACGGTAGATGAGATAAAAATGTTTTATGACTGTCGTTACATATCTCCTTGTGAGGCATGTTGGAGGATTTTTTCATATGATATCTATAACGACCCATACTTTACATACATTTTTAATACTTCAAAAATTGAAGCACACTTATTACAACATATGATAAAACCACAAAGGACCGTATAGGTATAGTGTCTTTAGAAACTGGGAAACATAAACAACTGGTTCATAAATCTTCTACAGTGTCTCCCATTTATTTCATCATATCTAGGGTCCCTTTTACCATATTCTACTTAATATCCATCTTCCTGACCTGGGGAAAAGAAAACATAAAAGGGTGAGCTCAAATGCTCAGCAAGGGCAAATAAAGGAAATAAAAATCATATCATATCTTTTTGAAAATCAAAACCTGCAAAAGAGATCATAATATCTTAACATGGAATAAATCATAGAATTGAAAATGAGATCCCCATAAAACTTGAAACTTTGTGTCATGCACACATAATCATGGAAAATCATTTCTTGTTAGTCATGACTCATTGCCAAGACTATCTTAGTGGACAAAGTCCCTTTCTGAACCGAGTTCACTCCTCGTTTCAGTCCTGTATCACTGAACCGAAATATCCTTCTGTTCCAGCCATGTCTATCTCATGAGATATAAAATCTTTACCCAATGCATTGGAGGGAGATATATGTCCCACCCATCTTATAATGAATCCTTTCTTATGTGTGCCACATAATCATAAATCATACATCATCGCATAACCCATGTAATAAAATCAGATTCTTAAACATCATGACATCATAAAACAATTCATATAAGATAAAGGAATTCATAAAAATGTTTCCATCACAACATAATCAAATCCATGTAATAATAGGGATAAAAACAGAACCCTTTTATTATCTTAGATGGAAAATAATTTTTATAAAAATACGTGAACTTCATTCTTGAGGAAAATATCCTTTCTACTTCAAAAACACTTTTCCTTTCTTAACATGTCATACAATTTTAAAATAAAAGAAGTTGATTAAAAATAAACTTGAATACTTGTAAAGGAAGCTTCTTGGAAATAATTTTTTAGAAATCCATTCATGCCGTATAAGTTAAAAAAAACATTCTTCGTACTTTTGTCGGAAAAGTCAAAAAGTACCTCGTACGACAAAAGATTCCTTTCATACATATTACTAAAAACTCACCGAAGGCTAAAAATGGATTTAAACAATTGTAGGTGGATGGAAATAATATTACATATTGATGAAACATGGATGTGGATGATAAAATACACCCCAGTGAATACTTACGAATAAACAATCTCGGATAAAAATGAGATTGTGATATTTCCCTTACCTTAGGTCCGATTTACTTTGTTCGTGTCCGAAGCTCCTGTATAATGGTTTAAATAATGTTATTGACTTATTCCAGAATCATACATATTGATATGATATCATATATGGTCATATTATTAGCTTCTTGTTAGTAATATTTCATTGTTACTTGTTACTCGGGTCTTTATAACTTTTTGTTCTTATGCGTGTTTTGTCGAATAAATTCTTATTCTTATCTTTATGTTATAGATAATTGATTTACAGAATGGTATTAGTGTAGTATATACCATATTCATTCATTCAATTCATTTATATAATCATTATGAAATGAAGATCATGTAGAACGAGTCGCATCACATCGTGGAGACGGTATTCCGTACGTACGCACGAGTGATGATATCATTCCTATGATCGTGGAATTGTGTTGGAGTATATATATATTATTTCAGTATCAATATTCATTCATAATAATCATATATAGTTACTCATTACACCATTATACCCATCCTTGTAAGGTGATGGTGGAAAATAGATTACACCACGGCGTGGAGACGGTATTCCGTACGTACGCACGCGCGGTGATTTCATTTTTCCGTAGGATGGATAGAAGGTGAATTAGGGTTGTTTCATATTTATAATAACATATCAGTATGTAAGTAATACTGATTTTATTACTTTATCATGAAACAACTAAAGAAGAAGAAGTTGAAGAAGAAATAAATTGAAAAGATCGGTAATGGATATTACCTCTTCTTTGGAACGCCTCTTTGAATCCTCCACTTAAGGAACTAAGATTGGTCTTTGGAGAAGACCAGGACTTCTAGGATTATTCTAGGGAAGTGGAGAGGAGAAAATGGCAGGGGTTGGCCGAGCTTGAGTGCTCAAATTGGTGTGAGGAGGAGGGGGAGGAGGTGCCCTTTTATAAGGGAGGAGAGGGGCACCTTAGGAATATCTCAAAATATTATTTTCTATTAAAGTCAAAATCGGTTTATAATGGTTCCAAAGGGTCTTATTTCGAAGCTAAAGTGGGGATGGGTCGAAATCCTATAAACCAATAAGATTTAGACAAGTTTAGGGTATTATTTTAACCTTATCAATTAGATTTAACTCTAAGTTAATTAATTTAACTTTTACCGTGTCTTTTTGTTTTCTTTCACTATATGGTTAATACACTTACTATAACATGCCAAACGAACCCCAAATTGTTTATTATTAATATATATATCCTTATCTAAGTCATTTGGCCGAACCTTAGATTTTTAGGAATAAAATAACAATTAATAATATAATATTTGATTTAAAAACTATTTTGTGTCAATTTTGACACTATTTGATATATGATTTTTTTGTGAAAGTCATAACTGAATTATATGTTCGAACCAAGTTGATTAAATCAACATTAATATATCATAGTAACCTAGAAAATTAGTTTAATTCATAAAAGGTCTCAAATTACATTTATTTTGGTGTTTATAACATCAATTATGTCAATATTTCATTAATAAGATAATTACTGCATCATCATTGTGTCATAAATAAATTAAATTATTTAATGTCTAAAAATTACAAATAAAATACCCTTATGTAGGAAATCTTTTTAGATTTCTAATGAATATTTATAGTCGAATTTATCTTATGTATAACCCCATATTAAAAAGGATTTACTTATTAAACATTGATTTTAACTATTTTAACCCTTCTTTAAATAAATTAATAATAAATGTCCTAATCTAATCCAAGTGGGCCTAAATGGTCATATTTTATTCCTAAGTTTGTTTTTGGTCTAATTTCACTTGTCCAATAGAATTAGGACATGTGTTAGGGTAATATTGATATCATATTTACCCTTAGTTACCCTATTTACTATTAACCGCGGTAAAAATAGTAAAAAGTTACTATTCACCAAAAAAATTATTTTCATCTCATTGAACCACATTTTAGTCCTTGATATTAACCGTGTCTCTCGGATTTTTGAAATTCCATTCACAGAAGTGGTGAAATTAAGTTTTATGCAAAATTCAGTTTTTAACCTACCACTTAGTGGTTTCACTATTCATCAAAAATTGAAAGTTTTCAAAAAAATACCAAAATTTCACCCTAGGCTAATTTCGATATTCTGAGTCCAAAAATGAAGTCCATTTTGAAAAATAAAATTTATAAAATTTCAAAAAGTGGTTATTACTATTCATAACGGCTAGTTTTAATAGCATATTGTTGTTTAGTGAAACTCGGTATTGCGTACGACGCAAGCTATCGAGGAAGGTCGTGATTGCGTGTAAAGCAATCCAAGCAAGTGTTGTGTAGAAAAAGATTCCTTTGATGATTTATATAACATAAAAGTCTCGGGTGTTACATTCTACCCCCCCTTAAAAAGAATTTCGCCCTCGAAATTCATCACTTTGCAACAAACAGATGAGGATACTTCTCCCTCATCATATCTTCAAGCTCCCATGTAGCTTCTTCAAGTTGGTGGTTTCTCCATAAAACTTTCACCAAGCGAGTGGTCTTGTTTCGTAGGACTTTTTCGCTACGATCCAGAATCTCTATCGGCTGTTCTTCATAAGAAAGATCTTGCTCCAGCGGTACAACTTCTGAGCTGAGTACATGTGAAGGATCTGGTATGTACTTTCTCAGGAGAGATACATGGAACACATCGTGAACTTGAGAGAGATTCGGTGGAAGCGCCAATCGGTAAGCTACCTTCCCAACACGATCCAGTACTTCGAAAGGACCGATATATCTAGGGCTCAACTTCCCCTTCTTTCCAAATCTCATAACCCTCTTCCAGGGAGATATTCGTAAGAACACTTTATCACCCACTTCAAACTCTAGGTCTTTTCTTCGGTTGTCGGCATAACTTTTCTGTCGACTCTGAGCTGCTCTTATGTGTTGTTGAATAGATCTGACCTTTTCTGCCATTTCATCAACGAGATCAGGTCCTAATAGCTTTCTTTCCCCAACTTCATCCCAGCAAGTTGGAGTCCTGCATTTCTTTCCATAGAGAGCTTCATAAGGAGCCATCTGAATACTGGAGTGAAAGCTATTATTATAAGAAAATTCTACCAAAGGTAGGTGTTGATCCCAACCTCCTTTGAAATCCATAGAGCAAGCTCTCAACATATCTTCTAGGGTTTGAATTGTTCTCTCAGACTGACCGTCTGTCTAGGGATGATAAGCAGTGCTGAAACTCAACTCTGTATCTAGAGTATGCTGAAGACTTCGCCAGAACTTCGAGGTAAATCTTGGATCCCGATCAGATACAATAGAAAGTGGCACTCCATGCAATCTTACCACTTCCTTTACATATATCCTGGCAAGCTGATCTAGAGAGAAATCCTCTCTAATAGCAATGAAGTGTGCAGACTTTGTAAGACGATCAACTATGACCCAAATAGCATTATTGCCTTTGGATGTTTTAGGAAGTCCTGTGACAAAGTCCATAGTGATGTCTTCCCATTTCCATTCGGGTATGGGTAATGGTTGTAACATCCCCTTAGACTTTTGTCTCTCAGCTTTAACTTGTTGACAAACCAAGCATCGAGAGACATATTCAGCAACATCTCTTTTCATGCCATCCCACCAGAAGTACTCTTTCAGGTCCCTATACATCTTCGTGCTTCCAGGATGAATAGAGAATGAAGAACTATGAGCCTCATCCAGCAGCTCCTTCTTTAATTCGGGGATGGGAGGAACACAAACCCGATTCCTGAACTTTATTATCCCATCACAATCAAGGTTGAATTCAGGAACATTTCTCACCTTCTTTTGTAACTCGGCATCTTCTTTCTGTGCCTCTTTAATCTTCACATGTATAGATGGTTGAACATTCATTTGAGAAAGATAAGATTTTTCCCCTTCCATTATAATTCCAAGATCCATCCTTTGTAAATCCATAAATATTGGATCTTTTGTGATCCTCATCATGGATAAACTAGCATGGTCTTGTCGACTTAATGCATCTGCCACCTTGTTTGCTTTCCCAGGGTGGTAATGGATTGAGCAGTCATAATCCTTAATCAGCTCCAACCATCTTCTTTGACGCATATTCAACTCCTTTTGTGTGAAGATATACTTTAAACTTTTATGATCAGTATAAATATCACACCTTTCACCATAAAGGTAATGCCTCCAAATCTTTAATGCAAAGATTACCGCAGCCAACTCCAAATCATGTGTTGGGTAATTTTGCTCATGGATTTTCAACTGTCGTGAGGCATAAGCTATCACCATATCATTTTGCATAAGAACACACCCCAATCCCTTCTTGGATGCATCACTGTAGATCACAAACCTTTCTCCACTACAAGGCAGTGTGAGCACAGGTGCACTGGATAACCTTCTTTTCAAATCCTTGAAATTATCTTCACATTCCTCTGTCCAAACAAACTTAACTCCTTTCCGAGTCAACTTGGTGAGTGGATTAGATAATCGTGAAAAATCTTTTACAAAACGTCGATAATATCCAGCCAAACCAAGAAAACTTCGAATCTCAGTTACCGTTGTTGGTCTCGACCATCTTTCGATAACCTCTGTTTTTGCTGGATCCACAGATATCCCCTCTTTTGAGATTATGTGACCCAAAAATGCAACTTTTTGAAGCCAAAATTCACACTTGGTAAATTTGGCATAAAGCTTCTCCTTTCTCAGGGTCTTCAATATAATTCTCAAGTTATCTTCATGCTCTTCCTTTCTCTTTGAATAGACAAGAATATCGTCTATAAAGACTACCACAAATTGATCAAGATAGTCTCTAAAGACTCTATTCATTAGATCCATGAAGATAGCAGGGGCATTAGTAAGACCAAATGGGATCACTATAAATTCATAGTGTCCATACCTTGTACGGAAAGCCGTCTTTGGTATATCCTCCCTTTTGACCCTTAATTGATGATACCCTGAACGAAGATCAATCTTGGAAAAGTATTGAGCTCCGCGTAGTTGGTCAAATAAGTCATCAATGCGTGGGAGAGGATATTTGTTCTTGATAGTGATCTTGTTAAGTTCTCGATAATCAATGCAAAGTCTCATTGATCCATCTTTCTTCTTAACAAATAGAACAGGTGCTCCCCAAGGTGACGCACTAGGGCGTATGAATCCCTTATCAAGATTCTCTTGGAGTTGTTTCTTCAATTCCTGCAACTCAATTGGGGCCATTCTATAAGGTGTCTTTGAAATAGGCAAAGCACCCGGTACGAGTTCTATTGAAAACTCAACTTCACGATTTGGTGGAAGACCCGGAAATTCCTCCGGAAAGACATCATCAAACTCCCGTACAATGGGCATATTCTTAATCGTGAGTTTCTCACCAACCATTTGAGATAAATAACCTTCATTTAGTGGAATCAATACCCATAAGATGGAAGAAATTTCCACTGGAAGGTTATGTTCATCCTTGCATTGATAGACGATCGTAGATTGATCTGGAATATGAAATGTGACTTCCCTTCTTTGGCAATCGATATGAGCTCCATGTAGAGAAAGCCAATCCATGCCAAGAATCACATCAAATTCCACTAAAGGAAGGATCACAAGATTTGCAGGAAGCACTTTCCCACAAACTTCGATCGGAGAAGAATTATAAACTTTTGATGCGATTGATGTGCCATTAGGTGTTGTCACAGCTAACTCAACATCTAATTGTTGAGGTAATACGGCGATACCCTTATAAAAGTCTTCAGAAATAAAATAGTGGGTGGATCTAGAATCAAATAAAACATTTTCTACTTTAGAGTGGATGGAAAGTGTACCTTTCACCACATCGTTATCGTACTCCACATCGCTGATAGAAATTGCATGTGACTTTCCTTTGTCTTTAGCCTTAAGATTTTGTTGACGTCGACCATCATCATCAACCCTTGGATTTGGGCATTGATTGGCATAATGCCCCATCTCCTTGCACTTGAAACATTGAAGTCTAGTAGGTTCATTCTGTGTATCCCTTCCTTTGTTTGCGTCATTAGACATCTTCTTCCCATTATCACGGCATTCAAATGCCTGATGACCTTCTTTTCCACATTTAAAACATTTACTTGTCCCTTTAAGACAACTCCCTCCATGTTTCTTTCCACACTTTGAGCATAAGGAAAAGCTCATCTTTTTTTCCGTGTGCTCTTTAGATTTTTCTTTGAATTCCATCTTCCTCTTCTTATCAAACCCATGTGACTGATGGGTTACTCCAATCTACATCTTGACTTTGAGAGCACATCGAACGATTTCCTCGTAGCTATTGAAGTCCCTTATGGCTAATGCCCTTCGAAGACTTGGTTTTAAGCCACTAAAGAATCGATCGATCTTACTCTCAGGTTGGATAATAATACCAGAAGCGTACCTTGCAAGTCTTGTAAAATTTGCTTCATAGGTACCAACAGATTCATCATCCCTTTGCTTCAGTTCAAGAAACTCTTTCTCCATCTTTGTTCGGAGAATACGAGGGAAGTACTTATTGAAAAATAAGTTCTTGAACTCATCCCATTCCATAGACTCAATTTCATCCCTTTGCCTCGTATTCTTAACAAGATTCCACCATTGATCAGCATCTCCTTCCAAACGATAAACTGCTAGGATGACTTTATCATGCTCAGAACATTGAAGAACTGAAAATATCTTTTCAGTAGTACTAATCCATTGTTCAGAAACTAATGGATCAGTAGACCCGCTGAAAGAAGGTGGACGCTGCCTCATGAAGGATTCAACAGAATGTTGCTCCCTCCTTTGCTCGTTTGGAAATCCTGCATGATTCATAGCTTGAGAAAGTTGTGTGAGCATGGCTACAAGATTTTGCATTCCAGCTCCCATATCGTTTGTTTGCTCAAGGGGACAATCATTGCATTGCCCATCGCATTCCGCATTAACACGGTTCCTTCGGGTTCCAGCCATTGACTAAAACCAAGAAGAATAGTGTGAGCAACACTAATTATAATAGGAAACCACATAATTCAAGAATAAAATTTTCATGCTTAAGGTCTTATCCTAGGTTATTCAAGGCCATTTCTAAAACACTAAGATTGTGTTCTATGCTTAGACTTATCCTTAGGGTTCTTACTAAGTCTTTCACATCCTAGTTTCCAAAGGTTGACTATACCTTTCCTTTGATACCAACTATAACGACCCATACTTTACATACATTTTTAATACTTCAAAAATTGAAGCACACTTATTACAACATATGATAAAACCACAAAGGACCGTATAGGTATAGTGTCTTTAGAAACTGGGAAACATAAACAACTGGTTCATAAATATTCTACAGTGTCTCCCATTTATTTCATCATATCTAGGGTCCCTTTTAGCATATTCTACTTAATGTCCATCTTCCTGACCTGGGGAAAAGAAAACATAAAAGGGTGAGCTCAAATGCTCAGCAAGGGAAAATAAAGGAAATAAAAATCATATCATATCTTTTTGAAAATCAAAACCTGCAAAAGAGATCATAATATCTTAACATGGAATAAATCATAGAAGTGAAAATGAGATCCCCATAAAACTTGAAACTTTGTGGAAGGCACACATAATCATGGAAAATCATTTCTTGTTAGTCATGACTCATTGCCAAGACTATCTTAGTGGACAAAGTCCCTTTCTGAACCGAGTTCACTCCTCGTTTCAGTCCTGTATCACTGAACCGAAATAACCTTCCGTTCCAGCCATGTCTATCTCATGAGATATAAAATCTTTACCCAATGCATTGGAGGGAGATATAGGTCCCACCCATCTTATAATGAATCCTTTCTTATGTGTGCCACATAATCATAAATCATACATCATCGCATAACCCATGTAATAAAATGGAATTCTTAAACATCATGACATCATAAAACAATTCATATAAGATAAAGGAATTCATAAAAATGTTTCCATCACAACATAATCAAATCCATGTAATAATAGGGATAAAAACAGAACCCTTTTATTATCTTAGATGGAAAATAATTTTTATAAAAATACTTGAACTTCATTCTTGAGGAAAATATCCTTTCTACTTCAAAAACACTTTTCCTTTCTTAACATGTCATACAATTTTAAACTAAAAGAAGTTGAATAAAAATAAACTTGAATACTTGTAAAGGAAGCTTCTTGGAAATAATTTTTTAGAAATCCATTCATGCCGTATAAGTTAAAAAAAACATTCTTCGTACTTTTGTCGGAAAAGTCAAAAAGTACCTCGTACGACAAAAGATTCCTTTCATACATATTACTAAAAACTCACCGAAGGGTAAAAATGGATTTAAACAATTGTAGGTGGATGGAAATAATATTACATATTGATGAAACATGGATGTGGATGATAAAATACACCCCAGTGAATACTTACGAATAAACAATCTCGGATAAAAATGAGATTGTGATATTTCCCTTACCTTAGGTCCGATTTGCTTTGTTCGTGTCCGAAGCTCCTGTATAATGGTTTAAATAATGTTATTGACTTATTCCAGAATCATACATATTGATATCATATCATATATGGTCATATTATTAGCTTCTTGTTAGTAATATTTCATTGTTACTTGTTACTGGGGTCTTTATAACTTTTTGTTCTTATGCGTGTTTTGTCGAATAAATTCTTATTCTTATCTTTAGGTTATAGATAATTCATTTACAGAATGGTATTAGTGTATTATATACCATATTCATTCATTAAATTCATTTATATAATCATTATGAAATGAAGATCATGTAGAACGAGTCGCATCACATCGTGGAGACGGTATTCCGTACGTACGCACGAGTGATGATATCGTTCCTATGATCGTGGAATTGTATTGGAGTATATATATATTATTTCAGTATCAATATTACTTCATAATAATAATATATAGTTACTCATTACACCATTATTCCCATCCTTGTAAGGTGATGGTGGAAAATAGATTACACCACGGCGTGGAGACGGTATTCCGTACGTACGCACGCGCGGTGATTTCATTTTTCCGTAGGATGGATAGAAGGTGAATTAGGGTTGTTTAATATTCATAATAACATATCAGTATGTAAGTAATACTGATGTTATTACTTTATCATGAAACAACTAAATAAGAAGAAGTTGAAGAAGAAAGGAATTGAAAAGATCGGTAATGGATATTACCTCTTCTTTGGAACGCCTCTTTGAATCCTCCACTTAAGGAACTAAGATTGGTCTTTGGAGAAGACCAGGACTTCTAGGATTATTCTAGGGAAGTGGAGAGCAGAAAATGGCAGGGGTTGGCCGAGCTTGAGTGCTCAAATTGGTGTGAGGAGGAGGGGGAGGAGGTGCCCTTTTATAAGGGAGGAGAGGGGCACCTTAGGAATATCTCAAAATATTATTTTATATTAAAGTCAAAATCGGTTTATAATGGTTCCAAAGGGTCTTATTTCGAAGCTAAAGTGGGGATGGGTCCAAATCCTATAAACCAATAAGATTTAGACAAGTTTAGGGTATTATTTTAACCTTATCAGTTAGATTTAACTCTAAGTTAATTAATTTAACTTTTACCGTGTCTTTTTGTTTTCTTTCACTATATGGTTAATACACTTACTATAACATGCCAAACGAACCCCAAATTGTTTATTATTAATATATATATCCTTATCTAAGTCATTTGGCCGAACCTTAGATTTTTAGGAATAAAATAACATTTAATAATATAATATTTGATTTAAAAACTATTTTGTGTCAATTTTGACACTATTTGATATATGATTTTTTTGTGAAAGTCATAACAGAATTATATGTTCGAACCAAGTTGATTAAATCAACATTAATATATCATAGTAACCTAGAAAATTAGTGGAATTCATAAAAATTCTCAAATTACATTTATTTTTGTGTTTATAACATCAATTATGTCAATATTTCATTAATAAGATAATTACTGCATCATCATTGTGTCATAAATAAATTAAATTATTTAATGTCTAAAAATTACAAATAAAATACCCTTATGTAGGAAATATTTTTAGCTTTCTAATGAATATTTATTGTCGAATTTATCTTATGTATAACCCCATATTAAAAATGATTTACTTATTAAACTTTGATTTTAACTATTTTAACCCTTCTTTAAATAAATTAATAATAAATGTCCTAATCTAATCCAAGTGGGCCTAAATGGTCATATTTTATTCCTAAGTTTGTTTTTGGTCGAATTTCACTTGTCCAATAGAATTAGGACATGTGTTAGGGTAATATTGATATCATATTTACCCTTAGTTACCCTATTTACTATTAACCGCGGTAAAAATAGTAAAAAGTTACTATTCACCAAAAAAATTATTTTCATCTCATTGAACCACATTTTAGTCCTTGATATTAACCATGTCTCTCGGATTTTTGAAATTCCATTCACAGAAGCGGTAAAATTAAGTTTTATGCAAAATTCAATTTTTAACCTACCACTTAGTGGTTTCACTATTCATCAAAAATTGAAAGTTTTTAGAAAAATACCAAAATTTCACCCTAGGCTAATTTCGATATTCTGAGTCCAAAAATGAAGTCCATTTTGAAAAATAAAATTTATAAAATTTCAAAAAAGTGGTTATTACTATTCATAACGGCTAGTTTTAATAGCATATTGTTGTTTAGTGAAACTCGGTATTGCGTACGACGCAAGCTATCGAGGAAGGTCGCGATTGCGTATAAAGCAAGCCAAGAAAGTGTTGTGTAGAAAAATATTCCTTTGATGATTTATATAACATAAAAGTCTCGGGTGTTACAATATCCATTACAGATATCCACCAGTTGAGAGGTTGCATTTCCATTTGCCACAACAGAATTGTGTCACCTTCTTGGAATTCGATATCATTGAAGATGTATTGAATCATAGAAACAGCTCTCAGTCAATGTTAACCTCTTTGTTCGAAGCAAATATTAACTACCCGGAAGGAAGAGGGTTAACTTTTGCAGAGTATCCAACTAGATTTGTTTTCCACTCTCTAGATAGAAAATGGCATCCCCGGAAACAAGGATTCTGTATTGGAAGACTGTACTATGTGCCTCAAACCATAGGTGAACTCTACTACTTGAGAATACTTCTAACAAAAATCAAAGGTGCAACTTCTTTTGAGTATATCAAGACTGTAAACAGCATCACGCATGGTACATTTCGAGAGGCTTGCTCTGCTATGGGACTACTAACAGATGACAGAGTGTTTGTTGAAGCAATAAAAGAAGTGTCTGCTTGGGGAATGGGACAACATGTACGCAGACTATTCGCCAACATGTTAATCTGCAATAACATATCTCGCCCAGATATGGTCTGGGATGCAACCAAAGATATACTATCAGAAGACATTTTATATATACAGAGAAGGACCCAAGAAATTCCAGGTGCACATTTAGTCATGTACCTGCTTCATAGTTTTCTTTTTATGTCTTCCCAATGTCTAATTATTTATGCCCTCTGATCAGCATTCTTATATTTCAATTGAATTTATTTATTCTGCTCTGTAAACACTCAAAAAAAATCAGTGCACTAATTCACATAAGTATATTGTCCACAGTTTGTGACAACAAAGATTGCAGCCTTTCTTTTCAAATACAATTACAGTAATTCTAGCATACTTAAAATCTGTACGATGCTGTACAGATATTTGGCACTTTAATGTATAATTTAGTAACATTAAATAGCCTTCTGTACTGAAATTCTTGAATCTGTATAAATAATCTGCATCATCAAACATTAAAAAAACATGTAATACTTCGTAGTAAATTGAATATGCATTCATTGTAAATTAATCACTTCTATAAATTTGTTTATATTCAATATAATCATGTACTTCAAAGTTTACAGCCCTGCTGTTCAGATATATTTTCAATATATTTTAAACTGTACAAATCCGTACACATAATGCACATACACTTATATCGTTTCTTCACATTACATTGCCTTATGTACTGCAATATTGGATTCCGTACAGTAATTCTGCATTTTTTTAAATTCAATAAAAATATATGTTTTATTCAGTATAATCCAGTACATCAGAATTTAAAGCCTTGGTGTTCAAATATAATTTGAATATATATTAAACTGTACAATTCTGTACACATAATCCACATATTCATATATCATTTGTTCAGATAACAGTGCCATTTGTACTACAATATAAGAATCTGTACAAATATTCTGCAATTTAATAAATTCAAAGAACCTATGTGTTTTATTCACATTACATTGCAATCCGTACTGATGTTTTCTATCAACGTTTTTCAGCTTCAACTATTTTTCTTATATTCAATTAAATGTAAGATGTTGTAATGACTTCGTTAGCGGTTACTCGTACTACTGTTTAACATTATTCCTCAACATTGTAGAATTGACACTCACAGATCACCAGATACAAACGTATGCTTTGAGAGAGATAGACCGCATTTTACAGAGCAATGGAAGAGCACTTCATTTATTTCCTCCTATGCCACTTCCAGATTCAGATTCTGATGCCACTGCAAATCGTTTAATTGCAGAAGAATTTAATTACAATAGAGAAACACTTCTAGAAGAGGGAAACCATTTACAAAGATTGCTTACAGATGAACAGAAAGATGTTATGTCTACCATCCTCTCTTCACTGAATACCAACTCAGGGGGGTTCTTCTTCTTGCATGGTTATGGAGGCACAGGTAAAACGTTCGTCTGGAGAGTATTAACATCATTGCTGCGAGCACAGGGATCAATTGTACTTGCAGTTGCATCGAGTGGAATAGCTTCACTACTGTTGCCTGGTGGACGAACAGCGCATTCCAAGTTCCATATTCCAATCTCCATTACTGAACAATCAGTTTGTAATATTCAGCAGGGGAGTGACGTAGCAGAACTTCTGCAATTGACTAAGCTCATCATTTGGGATGAGGCATCTATGATTCATAAATTCTGTTTTGAGGCTCTAAACCGTACTCTTAGGGACATTATGACTGTCAGGAATGATAATGCTCAGAATTTTCCATTCGGTGGATTAACAGTTGTCCTCGGAGGAGATTTTAGGCAAATACTACCAGTTATACCGGGAGGAAATAGATGTGACATTGTCTATGCAAGTGTGAAGTCATCGTTTCTTTGGCAACACTGTCGGGTGTTGTCTCTTACAAAAAACATGAGATTGCATAGTACTACTAGCACTCCTGATGTGGCTGTGTTACATGATTTTGCAAAATGGTCCTTAGATATTGGTGAAGGTCGAATTGGAGAACCAAATGATGGTGAAGCACTCATTCCAATTACGTCAATGTTTCTTCTTACAGACACTGTTAATGCCATGGCTGCAATCGTCAACCATACGTACCCGGGTTTCCCTGGGAGACATGGAGACAGATCATATCTACAAGACCGTGCAATTTTAGATCCAACCCGTGATGTCGTACAAGAAGTAAATGAATATATGTTGAGCCTCACTGGCGGTGAAAACAAATATTACTTCAGCTCAGACTCTGTTTGCAATGCAAGTTTTGATACAGACAAACCAGAAAATATTTACACATCTGACATGTTGAATTGTATAAACGTCTCTGGGTTACCAGCGCACAAAATTACACTTCAGCTTGGTGTTCCTATTATGTTACTCCGAAATGTGGACCAATCTGTTGGTCTGTGTAATGGAACTCGAATGATAGTAACACTCTTGGGTGAACATGTTGTTGGCGCTGAAGTATTAAATGGGTGCCATTCGGGAAATTCAGCATTCATTCCAAGATTAACTATGACTCACTCTGATAGTAAATGGCCATTCAAAGTACAAAGAAGACAATATCCTTTGACAGTTTCTTATGCGATGACTATTAATAAAAGTCAGGGTCAATCACTGTCTTCAGTTGGGCTTTATCTTCGGAAACCAGTGTTTTCTCATGGTCAATTATATGATGCAGTGTCTAGAGTCACATCGGCTACTGGGTTGAAAATTGTAGTTGAAGGTACCAGTCCTGAGTCCAACAGTTACACCGAAAATATTGTCTACAAGGAAATCTTTCAGAATTTGTCTTAGGTATCATTTCAAATTATTTCTATGTGCTTTATTCTATACTGGGAAATTATTTTGTTTACTGTCATGGTGTTTTTACATGCTTAATATGTATTATTTGAACACTTACTGATTATGTACAGTCAGAAATATGTCACGCTCAATAACCATGCTGAATGAGATCAGCCCAGACGACGATGAAACACTACGAATACAAGTTCATGTCCTCAACATGTGGTTCAATTCGTCTTCCAAATACTCCAATGAAGTTGTTGTTGTTGATCTTGTACTCTGCAACATCCAGGTTAGTTTTCCTTACAACAAGACATTACTATTTATTTTCACTGTCTATCACCTACGATGAGAACATTTATATATATATATATATATAATGTTATCGTTCCTTGCAATTTGTAATGATTCCTCATTAACCAACAGTGAAACATACTATATGCAGGGAACCATGATTCAATGTACCATTACGAATCGTCAACTTGTCTCTAAGTACAAACATCTGTTGGTTGAGGGACTATGCTATATTGTACAGAACTTCCAAATAGCTTCCAATCTAGGAAGTTACCTCGCAACAAGACACCCGTGTCGAATCATGTTTACATCGAAGACGTTTGTTCTTCCGTGTGAAGTACAACTACCTCTTTTTAGTTTTCATTTTACTTCGTTTGATGACATAATTCAGGACAAAGTCCCTGAGGAACATCTAATAGGTACATGTGGTTAATACGACCTATTTACACTACCTTTGACCAAGTTTTGTTAAATTAACATGCAGAATGTATTTCCCTTCAGCCAAATGTTTTTCACAAAAACATTGTTTCTCTGTACTGTGATTTAGAAATAATTGGAGTCCTACGTTACTCGCATCCAATGAAATCAATGGGCACTTCGACCACAGAATGCAGATTGTTTTAGAAGATGACCGGTACTTTTTTTTGGACTGATTTCATTTCACAATTTATCAGAAAAAACTACTAATTTACTCACTTTGTTTTATTTACAGACGCTTGCAAATTACCTACAGCTTATGGGGAAATTTTGCATTTGAAATGTCACAGTACATGGAAAACAACTCAGACCCCACTACCATATTGATATTACAGCTTGTCCGGGTTAAGAAATTGACGAGTATGGTTTCTGTCTATAGTTCATAATCTCAATCTATCTACTTGGTGTTTTCAAAATTGTGGTTTTAATGTACAAAAATATAATCCTGACTTCATACGGCTTTTAGCCTCTGTTCTTGTCACAACAACTGCTAATGCAACCAGGATTCTCTACAACCCAAACCTTCCACCAGTTGAGGACTTCAAAAACAGGTAACTGTGTATCTTACTTTTCATTCGAAGTACAATATTTTATTTATCCCATCGTCAAAACTGTACTAGCGACATTCTTTTAGTGTTTACTTACATTATTCTTGATTGGCTTTTTCCAGGCTTGTTGTGATAATAGCATCACCAGCACATACCACATCACCAACAACTCCCAACCAAACAATGGAAATACCGTATTGGAATAACAAGACAACCATTTTAGATGTGAAAACATGTCTACAGGTTAGAAATATTCAATTCTTTTCCGTTTTTTTATTATGCAATATTATTATGTGCTAACTATTGTCCTGTACAAAATACTATATTAACATGTAATTAATCTACTGCAGAGTACTAGGTGCTTAATTGCAGTTACAGTTCAGAAAATTCAAAGCACACACAACTGGTTCTATGAATCATGCCAGTTGTGCATGAAGAAAGTGCAGATTATAGATGGAATCATTTGCTGCATGTCCTGCAAGTCCTCACCTACAAGCATTATTCCAAGGTTTTCATGTATTCAATGCTGGAAAAATATCTTTTTATCATTATGCTACTTCATTAAGCAGCACATTCAAAATGATACTGAAACTGTAGTCATAATAACAATTGCAACAGGTTTAGAGTTCAACTAATGGTTACAGACAAGACATACTCTTTTTCTGTGGTGTTGTTTGAAAAACATGTCATGCAATACATACAAAAAACAGCAGCGCAACTGAGAGCTAATTTGTTATAGGTAAATCCATATCCTTATGTCTTCTCTTTTAAAATTATTTGAAATATTTAAAATTACACTGACAATGGGTTTTTTTATTAGGACGATGACGAGTTTGGTTTCCCTCATGAATTGAACTTCTTCAAAAGCAAAAATTTTCTGTTGGGAATTGACCCGACAGATTATAATATTAAGAATCGTCATCACCCATCTGAGAAAAACTGTTACAAAGTCATTTATATGAATGATAATGAGAAGTAAATCAACCTCTTCAATGACATCTTAGAACATAAACACGTCAGTCTGTATTTAATTCACGTTATCTATAATCCCAACAAGTCACAATACCTTACAATTTTCGTCAATAATATGCTGTCTTATCAAAGCAGTTCTTCTTCTACAGTAAGTAGTGTAGATCATTATATGCAGGTAACTATTTTTCAATTACATTACTATGTGTTTCTAACAATGGATTTCAGATTATTGATATATTCCTTTTACATTTCCTCGTAGGCTCATCAAACCGTGGGGTCTTCTCCTGGAACTTTAAACACTGATACAGGATTATATACTTCACCCTTCAACCCGTGTTCTACTAGGGTATACATATGTTATCTTCTATTACTCCTAGATTATTTCCCTTACTATAACAACACAATGCATTACTGTTGTGCAATCTGTTTTTTAAATATTTATAAATCATAGATGTACGTAGTTATTACATCTATGTGCTGATAAAAAACAGTCTACATATTCAGGTTGAGAAACTCTTCATTTCACTGCTTTTAATTGCCCTACTTTATAGTTTCAAGTTATTCTAACATGAAACCTCTCTGTAGAAAAATCTGTCGCGTTCTTTTGATATTGATAATGGTGTGGAAGATACTGTCCAGACATTTCCAGACATCGTGCCTACAACATGTCCATCTACTGATTTGCAGAGCATGCTGAAGGGATATATAAACAAGAGAACCAAAAAAACAGACTGAAAACTCATCCTGGAAATAGAAGGTAAACATACATCTACACTGATGAAATACTTCCCATTAATGTGATCATAATGCTTGAGGTTTCTGCTACTAGAAGTTAATGCTGTAGGTTTCTAATGCTGCACTGTTTCTTATGTTTTTGACATATTGCTTAGGTTGGTGATTTAATGCTGGACAATACTTCAATCTGGGCATTTTGTTGTATTCTGCATTTCCCAATATGTTGGACGGTTTTCTTCACTTCTTGATTACTAATTTATCGGATTTTCATGGACTCAATATATTTTGGTACAACATAAGTTTACTGTCATTTTATGGTGTGCATGATCATTATATTTTATTTGAGTTGTTAGTTACATTTAGTTATACTAAATGTGACTTTACATTAATTATACCAGTGGATTGTTTTTTTAGTAGTGGATCTTACATTTTCTGAGCAGTAGATTGGAGCATGTATTTTTCTTCAGTAGTGGAACATGTTTTCCCTGTAAGCAGTGTAACATTCAGTTTATTGGGTACTGGATCATTATTTTTCCAGTAGATCATTTTTTTATAGTAGTGGATCGTGTATTTTAGAGCAGGGGATCATGTAATGTATAAATTGGACATGCTAATCTCGTCAAACGGCCTACAATCCAAACATCGGGGCATAACGACTTCCAGTTTCCCTTTAGGGGCGACCATTGCTGATTTGAAGGTGATGTTTCTGTTGCATCTTCTTCATGTACTTCCCACCTCTAGGGTATTATTCATCAAAATTTCAATTTTTTTGTATAAAATGTTTGATCATATGCTTTTAAGTTTTTTTTCTATGATTACTTATAGGTGGGAGCCTATGGGTCATCCTTTTGACGCGCCTAACATTGGAAAACTGCAGCAACTAGGTGAGGGTTTGGAAATCTACCCACTAACCGCCTCTTCCCTCCCCAGCCCCTCCCCTCCCCTCCCCTCCAGCACAGCCAGCCCCTGCCCCTCCCCTCCCCCCCAGCCCAGCAACTGCCTCTCCCCTCCCCTCCCCCCGTGGGCAACCGTTTCCCCCTACCATCACCCTCCCCTCCGCGCCCCTCCAGCTTCTCCAGCCCCTACCCCTCCCCTCCCCTCCTGCCCAACCTTTCCCCCCAGTAACCCCCTACCCCCTGCCATCACCCTCTCCTCCCCTCCCCCTGCCTCCAACCTGCCCAGCCCCTCTCTCCCTCTCCCCTCCCCTCCAGCCTGCCCCAACTGAGAACATAACTTATTTCATTCTTCTTGTTCAAGAATTATTCAAATTTCTAACAATCAGATTGTTTAATGAAAGGGTCATTGACACAAAATTGAGGAGAAGACACCATCATGGAAGACTTCAGCAAGGGTATATTTTCAAGAATTAGGTATTTTTTCAATTATTAGTTTATTTTACTTGTATTAAATGTGAGATGTCATTCATTTTTTACACTGCATGTACTCTCATTAAAGTAGTGGATGTTTTTGACCTTAATCCTAGGGCTGAACCTGTTGTTTTATCCGTTGAGGCATGTCGTTTTTTTGTTTGAGGGAAGTGGGGTCTGGTGGGGGAATCGGTTGGGCAGGGGGGAAGTGGTGGGCGAAGGGGCCGGGCAGGGGGGGTTGTTGTAAGATGGGGCTGGAGGGGGGGTCTGCTGGATGGGCGGAGGAGATGGGGCTGGGGGCTGGGGGCTGGAGGGGGGGGGAGCTGGGGGCTGGGGGCTGGGGGCTGGAGGGGGGGAGCTGGGGGGGACTGCTGGAAGGGGGGGATGTGGATGGGGCTGCAGGGGGGGGCTGGGGGCTGGAGGGGGGGGGGGGGGCTGGGGGGACTGCTGGAAGGGTGGGGGGGATGCAGATGGGGCTGGAAGGGGGGGTCTGGGGATGGGTCTGGAAAGGGGGGGGGGAGCTGGGGATGGATCTGGAGGGGGGGTGGCTGGAGGGGAGAGGAAGTGGCTGGAGGGGGGGAGTCCTGGGGGCTGGGGGATGGGGGATGGAGGGGGGGAGCTGGGGGGACTGCTGGAAGGGGGGGATGCGGATGGGGCTGGAGGGGGGGGCTGGGGGGACTGCTGAAAGGGGGGATGCGGATGGGGCTGGAAGGGGGGGTCTGGGGATGGGGCTGGAAGGGGGGGGGTCTGGGGATGGATCTGGAGGGGGGGTGGCTGGAGGGGAGAGGAAGTGGCTGGAGGGGGGGAGTCCTGGGGGGGGGGTGGATCTGGAGGGGGACGAGTGCTGGCTGTTAAGGAGTCCACTGTAACAGTGAAATTGGATTTCTTACAACTACTAATATTTCATCTATTCATAATATTTTTGTATTTTCATCACTATCTTTTATATTCATTACATCATTGGAGTATAAATGAATATTTTTTCAGTTTTATTTACAATGTTTATCTTATTAAAACACATTGCATTTGTTGCTGTCATATGAAAATAGGTAAACATCAGAATTCTGAAGTATTTTTCTTTTTTAATCAGTATATACTTTACACTGAACCAAATTCTATGCTTTGTTTTTCTCAGATATTATTAATTTTTGTAGGGATTGACATAACTATAAACCAACATCCATAAGTGTTGGTCCAGTGCAGCAAAACCACACAACATTTGTGCTAGTCTATTATTGTGACAACTCATATTTCTGAATTACACACCATACCATGGGAAGATATAACCAGGAAAACTGAAAAAATAGACTGATATATGCTGCTTCAAACACAAGGTAACCATATATATTCACATGGTAACCTTATATATTCACTGTTTCTGTTATTTTATTTATTGTTTTCAGATTTACATTTGTAGTGAAAAACATATTACATTATATAGATTACAGAAAATTCATTTAAAATGTATTCTACCGCTCATTTTCTATTTTGATTTTATTATTATATCCTCTGTCATGTAAAATACCACTGTACCCGAAATTTTTCCGGTTTTCAAGCTATAAAATATTATTTTTCTAACTGTTAGAGGGGGGGGAGCTGGGGATGGGGCTGCAGGGGGGGGGGGGGGCTGGGGGGACTGCTAGAAGGGGGGATAGTGCTTCTATTATGCATTGGTTATAACCCACCAGCAGTTGGGTTTGCTGATTTATGAAACCAAAAGAATGATGTAATTGCATGGTATTTTATAAACAAGCATTAATCAGTTATTTTCAACATTGTTTCTTAATTTTTATTTCCTCTATTGTCTATACTAGTAATAGATTACCATGGATTTATTCTACTGCATAAATTCAGTGAATTTATGCTACTGCATAAAATCTTATGCTACTGCATTAGCATGGATTTATTCTACTGCATAAATTCAGTGAATTTATGCTACTTCATAAAATCTTATGCTACTGAATTTACCATAATTCTTATGCTACTTCATAAAATCTTATGCTACTTCAATTGAATTCTTATGCTACTGCATTACCATAATTTCAGTGAATTTATGCTACTGCATTTACTCATCCATGCATTACCATTTCAGGTATGAAAAATTAGATTACCACCTGTTTATTTTATGACTTATCATGAATGAAGTAATCCAGATTATATCATTCTTGATGGACATATTCTTCCATTATCTGGGTAAGGTATAATCTGATGAAGATTAGGAAACAAGTTTTTTCACTTCCCTACAATCCTTATCATTGTTTCATCCTTCAGTGAATTTATGCTACTGCATTTACCATAATTCATATGCTACTGCATAAATTCTTATGCTAATTCAATTGAATTCTTATGCTACTACATTTACATAATTTTAGTGAATTTATGCTACTGCATTTACCATGAATGTTTGGGATACATTATATATATAATTTGGGAATAAATTTATAAATTGTATTTAAATTTACTGACTGTAGTGATTTTGTTATAGATTTGATAAATAGTTATTATTTTGAGATGCTGGAATATAAATATCAGGTAAATAATGTTCACAAACTATTTATTTAGTAACCTAGGTTCTTTAGGAGACCATAAATAAAGTAGGAAGTTTTGATTTCATTATTTTTCATAATGTCAAATTGTGTCATATCAATATGCTTTATCAAAAATTTACGATAAGTTTATTGTGATTTTTCCAATATTATCTTATTTTTATTGGTCCATGTTTCTAATTCCAATTGGTTAGGGGCACAAATCTGGATACTGCTTTGCCTACCCAGGATGGGTGAATGTCTCCATTTATGGGAACTGAAATCTGGATACCGCTCTGTCTACACAAGATTTCTCTCCTTTCATGCATGCTATAAAAACAGAAACCCAGGTAAGTGTTTATTTTCACTATCTTTTATTTTGATTACATCATCACATTAGACAATACTGCCTTTTGCAGTATCATTTTCACTGTATCATTTAAACACAATTCAGTTTTCTATCTCAATTTTCAATTTTTAAAACTGAAATTACTTATTCAATAATAACTTTGCTATGTATTTTTTTCAACTAATTGATTTAATTCATCTCTTAATGTACGGAAACCTGTTGACATCGCTGATATATACCCCACAACGAAACTGATCGACGCATACAAGGAACGGGAGAGGGAGTGAATGAGGCTGAGTGAGGTCTCCAATGGCGGAGGAATCAGTGCCGAAGGAGAAACCGATGATGGTGGTGGTGATGGATGAATGATATCATAGCGTGTATGCTCTAGGGTGGACGCTTGATCACTTCTTCGTTCCTTTCACTTCCAATCCCCCTTTCAAGCTCGCCGTTATCCATGCCAAACCTTTTATGAAACTGTTCTTCTTATCAATGAATTATTTCCACTTAATTTATGTTACTAATTACTAGTCATTATACAGTTAACAACTTTCCAGTTTCATTAATTTTTTCAAAATATTTTATTGCCTCTATAAAAGCAGTGAACCATATCGTCTGGAGAACGCATGAACTAAGAACTTTGTTATATCACCGTGCAAGTGCACGGGCGAGTACTAGTTAATATATAAATTTGAAAAATATTTAGTTAATATTATTTTTATTTTGATGAATCCATGACCATTGTAAGAGGACTAATAATAAAAAATCAATACATATACAAAAACCAAAGAAATTACTACCCGAAACGTGACTTTAACCTAGAATTATTGTTAAATGGGTAATAAAAGGAAATAAGTAAATTATATATGGTATTAAATATATAATTATGGTTCGATAATTAATGAAAATATAATTATATTTATTATATAATAGGTTAAAATGATTTTGAAGGAATTCGAGACTTATGGTAAGAGATTTCTATATCACTTTTTACTACTCTAAGACACATGTGATATTCACCACCTATTTTTTTATGTGGCATATATACATCACATGATTGTAGTTTATTATTATTAACCTAATAATTAGTTATATTTACATATCCATTTTAGGATCTATCTTTAATAGGGGTTATATATAAAATGATACCCAATAAGTAAGAGATTTTTTCCCTAAATTTTCTTTCTTTGAGACATATGATTATGTTATATTGGTAAGTACTTATATGAGGTGTATATACATCTCAATTTACATTTAATTTAATGGTTTTATTTATCCACATGATATTTTATATTTCATTTATTGATATTACATCATGGGTCTTATTTTTAAATGTTACCACTGGGGTAAAGATTTTATATTACAATCTCATTATTTATAAGAATTGTTTATGATTTTGTTTCTGATGATAGAATATTTTGATCTTTATATCAAGAAACTACTGAATTTTCTTCTTGTATTTTTGTGTCATGAGGATAAAATTTTCCATTATTTTTCATATATTTATGTACTCAATAATTCATGGGAATATTTTCAAGAAAAATTTTATTATTTCTGTATTTGGTTAAAACCCCTTTTTCATCCAAAACCATGTTTTGTAATATGTTTTTAAAAAAAAAATTCAAGAATTTATAATGGTTTATTAAGGAAATTTTAACCAATTATTAAAATTTTAATTTTTTTAAAATTTATATTCATTCAATCATCCAAACATTTCTTATTTTTCTTTTACCAAAAATATTAAAAGAACATTTTATTAACAAACATTACCTGAATAGTATTTTCCGCTGTTATGGCTGGTAAATGATTTAAAGATTTCCTTAATTTTTTTCAATGTTATTTCCAAGGAAAAAAATTACTTAATATTTTGGAATTTTTAATATTTTATATAAATAATTTCAATGCGCAAAAAAAATTTAAAATGTTTTACTAAAAATTTTCTAAAGGGGAATTGGTATTTTTCCATGGGATGTTTTAAATAAATTATAACTATTATTTTGTATTTTTTCAATGTTATTTTTGAATAAAAATATTTTAAAAATGTTTTATGTATTAAATTTTTTTTATAAGAAGATATATTTTTCTCTTGAAATATTCCTTGCGATTTATATTTCAGATGACTTCTCCAACTAAGATGATATACTTTGAAATAATTTATGCATCAATGGGATATGAAGTAATGATAACATTATTATTCATACACATAATGTTTTATGATGAAAGGATTTTTTTTAAAACCCATTTTTCTTCCATGGGTTATACCATGACAAAATGTTTCTGAAACTCACTTATTTTTCGATGGGTTAAGATTTTATTAAATGATGAAATTATTATGAAAAAAATTTATTTTTTCAAAGTTTATAGATGATGAAAGTTTTATGAATCATATTTCTATTCATGGGTTCAGATATGATAAATTTTTTATGTTCTTATGGTACAAATAATTATGATTTTCATTATATGGTGTTGGTTATGTTATAACTAAGAGGGTGGTTACCGTATAAGATAAGTTGGTGACATATATATCCTTACAATACATTTGGTAAATATTTATATCTAATGAGATGGATATGACTATAATAGGGAGGGAAATTAGTTCAGTAAGGGACTTTTTCTGCAATAATGGTCTTAGGAGTGAACCATGAATACCATTACAGTTTGGGGTATTCTCCAATTATATTATATAAAAAGGGATACCACTTGGTATGGTGGTGTGTCTCACCTAGGAGGTGTACCTGCCCATGGAATACAGATTATGTTTTGGAAGTGATCCTTTTATAAGGACCCATCCTTAAAACATTACATAATATTTAATTTTAGTTACTAATATAATTTCTCCCACATTGAGGATCTATTCAGGTTTAGAGCTTTTGAAGATTAGGAAATAATACATACATAACATACCACATTCAACACAAATGATACTACTAATATTGTATCTATTTTTTATAATATAAAACATTTAGATATAAAACATGTCTTCTTTGGAGAATATTCATAACAATTATCATGACTTCTTATAAATCCTTATAACTTATCAAAAACATTTAAAAATGTGGTATGAGCACAAAATGTTTAGTAATAGATATAAAGAAAGAAATCATTCGATAAGTGATAACTTAAAAAACAATAAAACCTTTTTCATAAAAACTCATTAACCTATATAGAGACATCATGAAATTTTCGTGGAACATATTTATAATATCACCCTTACAATCACCCTTACACATAGAATAACCATTCACTCATCTTCTATCATTGGAGTACCTAATGCATTGGTGAGCTATAATAGGGATCACCATTCACTTCTTGAGATATAATGGGCACAACCAAACATATCTTGAGTTATAATGGTTCTAACCCATAATAATCAATTTCTAGGGAACATACCATGAATAAAACTCTTGACATATCATTTATACACTTAAGAAAGACACATTCAGGTATCAAAATACACTTTTTTTGTAAAAAATACATTAAATATATAAAATTCATGCACATGGAAATGATACATTTTCAAAATACATAAGGGAAAATAAAACATTAATAACCATATATATGAATTCATAATTTTTTATAAATTACGTAGAAATAAAATTAAATGATTTAAAATAATGATCTTAAATATATTTAAAATAGAGTTTTATTAAAAAAGTCCCTTAATTCGAGTTCGAACTCCTTAAAAGGTGCTAAAACCATTTATATAATGGTTTGAATAGTGTTATTAATATATTACATAACTAAAATAATGTTTAAAATATATTAAATTATCTACTTATTACATTTTACACCCACTTATTAATAATATTTTTTTATCTCCATTGTTGGAGGTGTGTTCTTTTCAAGGTTTCCAAGGTCGATTTGTTACGGATTTTCTTTGTTGAATGGAATAGAAACTACAGAAGTGGAATGAAATTGTCTTTAAATTTTTATAGAACTTTAAATTTTACCATATATCATTTTTTAATATATTATTATGATCTATTAGATAAAATATTAATGATATTCATTAAGATCATTTTGGCAGTTCATTGATCTTCATGAAGTTGTTTCTTTATATAAGTAAATATTATGCATATCTTTTAATTAAAAAACAAAAAAGAGGTTATAAAATACAATTTAATTTTTTTTCAACCATTAAAATGGGTTTATGTCCATCTATGAATGAAAAAATTTAAATTGAAACCACATCATCTACGATTTCAATAAATCGATACATCACATACAATGTTTTTTATTTTTAGAATAAAAAGGGATATGAGAAGATGTATGATGATGATTCTCTTTGGCCATGAAAAAAATATAGTATATATAAGATACTAGAGTTTTTATGCCTCTTGTATGAGGGTATAAATGGGTGTCTCTTCATAAGAGGATTTCTCCCCCTATTGAACTACATCTGGGCTCAAAACATGAGATGAATCTGGTATATACTTTATCAACATCAAAAAATAAAGAATATTGTGTACCTAAGATAAAATTGGAGGCAAAGATAATCAGTAGAAAACTAGTCCAACATTATCCATTATTTCAAAAGGTTTGATGAATCTTTGAATTAGCATTCCATTCTTACAAAAACATAGAACACTTTTCCAGGGATAAATTTTAAGGAAAACACGATCACCTACGTTGAATGAAAGTTCTTTCCCTCTGTTATTCGCATAAAGTTTCTTCCTACATTGAGTTTTCCTTGTGTTTTGTTGAATCATATTCACTTTCTTAGCTACTTCCTACACTAATTCTAGTCCCATAAACATCATTTACTCTTCTTCATCCCTAAATGATGGAGTTCAACCCTGATTCCCATATAATGCATCAAAAGGATCTATCTATATATTGGAATGAAAAGTATAATTATATAAAAACTCAACTAAATAAATATGTTGATCCCAACTTTCCTGGTAATACATTGAACAAGCATAAAGTATATCCTCCATGTTCTTAATTGTTCTCTCGGTGTGTCCCTTAGATTAAGGAAGAAAATAATTACTGTAATTTAATTCAGTTTCCAATGACTTTTGAGGGCCTTTCCAAAATTTAAAAGTCAACATGGGATCTCGGTCAGATACAATGGATAGAGGAACTCTATATAACCTGAAAATATCTTTGAGATACAATCGAGAAAGATGACCCAAATGGAATCTCAGATAAGAATGAAATTTTTATATTTCGATAGTCGGTCAACAATAACACAAATCATATTGTTTCCTCAAGAAGTATTTGGTATTCCTAACACGAATCCCATAAAAATATTTTCCCATTTTCACTTTGGCAATGGAAATGGATGAATCATCCCCTTTGGAAACTATTTATCTACTTTAACCTATTGAAAAGTGAACTTTTTCATGGAAAAATCAGCAATATCTCTTTTCATTCTATCCCACTGGTAAAACTATAGAAGGTATATATACATCTTTGTGCTTCTAGGACGAACCAAAGATGGAGAATTATTATCTTCACATAAAAATTATTTATTCATATTAGAATCCGAAGGAACAAATATTCTATTCCCAAACCTCAAAATAGAATCTTTATGAATGTTAATGTTGGGAAACATACCCCTTTGAACCAATTCAATATTTTTTTTGCAACTCAAAATCTTCCTTCAATGAATGATTTAATCTATCGGACAAACATGACTGTAATGACATAGGAAACAAAATATTTGAATTCTTTCTCCAAAAAATTCCAATCCAAAATTTATTAAATAATTAACCAAGGGGTCATGCTCCAAACCTAACATGGTTAATGTTGTATTACTTTTCTAACTCAAAGCATTATCCACTTTGTTTTATTTTTCACGATGGTAATGGAGCATGCAATTCTAATACTTGATTTTTTCTAGCCATCTTCTTTGTCTCATGTTCAATTCCTTCTGGGTGAATAAATACTTCAAACTTTTATGGTAATTATATATTTTACATTTTACACTATACAAAATATGCCTCTATATTCTTTTGCAAAAAAAACATAAGAAAATTCCAAATCAAGTGTAGGTTAATTTAACGCATGAGGTTTCAACTGAGGTGAAGCATAATAAATTATCTGATAACTCTGAATTAGTACCCAACCAATTACTTTCAATGAATAATCACTATAGATGAAAAATTCACTGTTTTGGGAAGGTAGGGTTAGAACTGGTTCATTAAACAATATTCTTTTCAATTCATAAAAACAACCATCCCATTCTTTTATTTAGATGAACATAACACCCTTTTGAGTTAACTTAGTCATTGGGCTAGATAATTGTGAAAAGGTTTCGACAAACCTAAACTAATAGTCTACCAAACTAAGGAAACTACAAATACTGAATATATTTTTGTGTCTTCTCCATTCATAAACAACTTTTGATTTTCTAGGATCAATAGATATTCCATATTTATAAAACTGATGCCATGTAAATAAATTTGTTGCAACCAAAATTCATATTTGTTGAATTTTCTTTACAGTTTCTTTTCATTTAAGGTTTTCAAAACATCTCTTAGATGTATTTCATGATCCTATTTACTTATAGAATATTTTAGAATTTCATAAATAAATTAAATCACAAACCTATCCATATATTCATGAAATATTCTATTCATTAGATCCATGGATACAACATGTGCATTAGTTATCCAAATGACATATAAAAACATAATTTTTATATCTTGTACGAAAAATAGTCTTCAGAAGGTCTACTTGTTTTACTTTTAAATGATAGATCCCCAACCTCATGTCAACATTTAAAAAATGTTGTGCTTCCTGGATCTTATCAAACAAATCTTCGAATAATGCAAAGCGTAAGTTTTCTTAACAGTGATGTTATTCAAAGCTCTATAATCAATGAAAAGACTTAATCAACCATTTTTATTTTTAAAAAACAAGTGATGAGTACCACATGGTGAAGTTCTATGTTATATGATGCTTTTATCTAATAATTCCCATAAAGGCCTTTTAAATTCTAAAAGTTTTATTTGATTCATTTGATAAGGGGTTTTAGAAATTATCTTAGCATGAGGAACTAAGTCAATAGTAAACACATCCTCTCGATTAGGAACTACACCAGGAAAATCATCAAGAAAAACGTTAAGATACACATTTACCTATAGAACATAATTAATATGAAAAATTCATTTATTTTAAAAAAAATGTGATTGAAAATATTAATTTCCATATTTTAATATTTTCTTGGCTTCTTGATAAATTATAAATGGTATGGATTCATTATTGTAAAAAAACCAAAACTATTTCTAAAAAAACCTCTTTATCTCTTTATTCAATATTATCATGATAATAAAAAATTCATTCTATACCCATAATAACATAAAACTATACAAGAAGAAAAACAATATGGTTTTTAAGTAAACTCCTTCAACAGAAAAAGATAGGTAGATTCTTATAATTTCTTATGGCCTCAATATTTCTTCCATGTTTTTTACCATGTTTTATAGATTCCACCCTTGAATAGGAATTTCAAATTTAATGAAAAAATTTCTGAAATGAAGAATTTTTTTGACTCTAAATCAAAAAAACATGTTGGAATATTCTTTAAAAATAATAAATGTGTATAATACCAGCTCATTTGATTGATGGACATGTAATGGAGTATTTTCAAATGATTTTTTCACACCCTTTTACTTCAAAACATACTGATTTACTAACAAAGTTACTAGATTTGGATGCACATTAGTGAAATGACCCAATTACTTATAGTTAAAGCATATCACCATCATCTTATCATTGTTTTTCTGATAATTTTCCTTTCACTCATGACACATGTTATCAAACAATCCACCTTGGAAGAATTTCCCATAAATTAAAAGACATTCTCCAGGATTCTTTTTACCACAATTTTTAGAAGAAGTAAAATTTATTTTCATAACTATAGATTTCATTGAAAAATTCCTCCCCAAATCCTACCAAACTGAACATTTATTATTTTAATCATAAAGCGGGACATGTGTGTAAAAAAAAGCCTCGCTCATATTTTTCAGCACAATGGACAAGTTTCTTATAGATTTTAAACTCTCATAAAGCCAAATATCATCATAAAAATGGTTTCAAACCAAATTAAATTCAATTAATTTTACTATCATTGTCCCATGTAAAATCTTGTACATACCTGGTTACTCCCATAAATGTTTTATAGGATACCATAGAATAATCCTATTTCTTCTTTAGTTTAATAATTATTTTTCTTCTGAGTTGAATACTTGTAGAAAAATATTTTTTTCCAAATATGACTCTTAAAATCATCCCATTCCAGAGTATCTAGATCATATTTTTCGATGGTATTCTTAAACATATACCACCATTGATTAGTTTCACCTTAAAAATAATAAATTTATAGGATTAACTTTTGGAATTATGAATATTCCTTGGCATCAAATATCATTCCAAGATCATTAATCCAACCTTTGGCAATCACTTGATCTGAGGTTCCACTAAAATATGAGTATGTTGCCTCAGAAAACAAACCAAAAATTACATGTTTATTTATGGTAGATCAGGTTACTCTATAGAGTTGATACCGCCACCGTTTATCCATTTAGTCAACTAATCCATTACGGTCGCAAACTACTCTGTTCCAATTCCCTCTATTACATGATAAATATTCAAAAGTATATCATTCCGCCGATTTCTTTCTACTCCATCTTCCTTGTTTTATGTGTTAAAGACCATTCAGAACAAATATATATTAGTATAAGAAATGTAAAAATATTTAAATGTTATATCATATAACATTAACCATAATGTAAAAATAATTTATGGTATTTTATTAACATAATCCTAACCCCTAAGGATATCTAAACCATCCTCTGATACCAACTATAAGGACCCAGACATAAAATATTACATAATCTTAAATTTTAGTCATGAACATACATTCTTTCACATTGAGGATCTTTTTATGTTTACAGTTTTAAAAGAGTAGGACATAGTACATAAATAACATACCACATTCATATAAATATTATATTACTAAAACAATATCCATTTTTTCATAATATAAAACATTTAAAAATAGAAATTTTCTTAAAAAAATGTCCATAACATTTAACTTTACTTCATTCACATCCTTATAAACTCCGAAAAACATTTAAAAACATGGGATGAGCACAAAATTCTTGTTAAGGGATAAAAATAAAGAAATTGTTAGTCATGTGATAACATAAAAATGGATAAACCCTTTTTATAAAAATTGGTTAGTATAAACAGATACATCGTGAAATTTCCTTGGAACATATTTAACAAATAACTCTTACAATCACCCTTACACATTGAATAACTATTCAATTAACTTCTATATCAAGAGTACCCAATGCATTAGAGAGCGATAATGGGGATCACCCGTCAAATCTTGAGCTATAATGGGATAAAATCAACTTATATTGAGCTATAATGCACTCATCACGTAATTAAAAATTTCTAATTATCATTCCTGGAACAAAACACTTTATATCTCATTTTAATCCTTGATAAAAACACATTGATATTTCAAAATAAATTTTTTTCTTAAAAATAACATTATAAATAAAAAAGTGTAACCCATGAGAAAGATAAAATTTAAAAAAACACAAGACAAATTAAAAAATTAATAATAATATATATACACTATTAAAACCCATTTTTAATACATATACAAAAAATAGAATGATTTATAAGAATAAATAATTAAAATATTTAAAATAATGTTTTAGTTAAAGAGTCCCTTAACTCAGGTTTCACTTCCTTAAAAAGTGTTCAAACTATTATATACTGCATTGAATAGTGTTATTAATATATTAAAAAACCAAAATCATGTTTATAATACCTTAAATTATATTTTTATAAAAAAATTCTCCCATTTATTGATAAGATTGTATTATTTCAACTGTTTCAGGTGCGTTCTTTTCAAGGTTTCCAAGGACGGTTCGTTATGGATTTTATTATCAAATGGAAGAGAAACTACAGAAGTTGAATGAAAATGTATATAAATGATTCCAGAACCTTAAAATATACCATATATCATTTTTTTAGATATTAATATGATCCATTAGATAAAACATTAATTATATTCATTTATATTATTTTGAAGGTACATTGATCATCACGAACTAGTTTCATTATAAAATTAAATATTATGAATATTAGTTAATTAAATAACATAAAATAGTTTATATCAGACACAATGAAACCTATTTCAATCATTAAAATGATTTTATGACTAGCCATTATGGAGGTAATGGAATTTAAAAACACATCGTCCATGACATCAGTAAATCGATACATCTAGGATTATATTTTTATATTGAGAATAAAAATTGAGAGGAGAAGAAGTATAATGATGAATTTTTTAATAAACATGACAAAATTATAGTATATATAATATAATATAGTTTTTATTCATCTTGTATAAGGGTAGGTGAAGAGCGTATAAGAAAATAAAAATAATTGAAAAGAAAATAATACAAAATGAAATAGAGTTTTTTACATTTTGAATTCTCTTCCTTAGGAACCTCTTTAAGGCCCTTGGTTTTTCCCTTTTGGTGATAAAAAAGGTCTTATATGTGGTAAAGCGTCTTTGGAAGTGTATTGGGAATAATTTTTACAATTTCCAATGATTTAGAGGTGTGAGGAGAAGTGGGCATGAGGGGTGGCATTTATAGTGGAGGGGAGGAGGGGTTTTCCATTATATTAATCATCATTTTATTATTTTGTTCTATACAAGAAATAGTGTTTGTTATTTTAACTAAATATAGTAATTCGTACATATTTTTTTGTACCAAGGGTTCTTACCTCATCATAACATTATCCATGACTTAATAATTCATGCATTTAGGAAATTTTATAGATTACCGTATTTCACAATTTTGCAAAAAATTAAGTATTTCAAAAAAATATGAAAAATTAAACCTATCAATTTTTTTATGTGTGTAATTTACAATGAAATATATTTTATGAAAATAAATTTCTAAATAGTATAAATTTAATTTTTAATTAAAATCATAATTTATTCGAAAGATAGAAGTTTCAAAACTATAACTGACTTTATAAAACATTGGAAAATTCATAAGGTCTCATAAAATGTTCTTATAATCATAAGAAAATAAAATATTAATTCATGAATGTATTTTTTTGAGAATAAATTTTCTTATTAATCAATATATTAATTATAATATAGTAAAAAAATATTTATGTTTTACAAAAAACCAATACTTAATCTATTAGTTTCAAAACATTAATTTAATCATTGGAAGATACAAATATATCATATATAAATTTTATTTATACTTTCATAAGTGTGGTTACTATTCTGTTGGCTGACTTACTCTTAATAAGGGTTATATTACTATTCCTAAGGTCAAGTTACAATTCCATTAGAATAGATTCTTTTAGACACAAATTATTTAATTATACAATGTTACTGTATTTATCAATTAAATTTCGAAAATAAAACAATTAATTTTATAATTTCTTGGGTTGTTACACCTTTAGTGATAGGAAAATGATATTCAATGCCAATATGTATGCCAAAATTCAATGTTTTTATGCCCTCACGGCTCGTTTTATTGGATTTATTTATGATTCATGTATTATGAAATTTTAATAATTATGCCATTTCTAAAGTTTTTTATCATTGATATGAAGTTTATAGTTTCCATATGTTATTTTTTTTAACACCCTATGTTTTTATAAATTAATATGTATTCGAATAAATTAAATTTCTTTGATGGTTGGAATGGCATGATACTCCATGTTAATCATGATTTATTTTAAACACCATGATAATTTTTCAATATAGTCAACACTGATATTAGATTCTGGAGAACATAAAACTATATTTTCCTTTTGTTACACATAATTCTAATTTCCTTCGAAATCATGTGTTACATGCTAAAAAGACTGTTACAAAACTATAATATACTATATATATTATTATTAAACCATTATTATAGATATCACCTATACATTAGAATGGAAGATATGAATAATATAAAATAAAATATGAAACTATGGTTTACACATGTTTTTAAAATGAATTATTTATTTATAAATCAAATTGAAATGAAAATAAAACCCCATTGAATATAAAGGATGTATTTTTATGGAAAAAATATGATTATGCATATAAATGTATTTTATCTTAATAAAGTAAATTGATCTATATTCATGAGAGATATTAATTAAATTTACATATTATAAAATCAAACTATTTTTTTAAATTTATTTAATATGTTTTATATTAATAAGATATGAATAAATCGAGTTTTAGACATAAAAAATATATTTTTCTAAGATGATGTTTTATTTCCTTTTAATGCAAGACATGATTTGAAACTTATTTTTGAAAATTTTATAATTTTTATTTGAAAAAATACAATTCATTTTCTAAATATTAATAACACAATTTACTTTGGGTTAATTTTTCTAAGAAGTTTTATTTTTTGACAAATATTGAAAAAAACTAAATTTTAACTAAAAAATGCATTTTTTTCTAATTTATCTATATAGTAAAATTATATTTCAAATTATTTTTAAATTATTTTTAGATAAATTAGACATATATTAATACAGTTTATGTCATTATAATAAATTTCACATTGAAATTGTATATAAAAAAATTTCAAACATTTAACCATATTCATTTTAAAAACGTGATGTTTTGTCCCTTCCATGGGAGTAATTTTACAAAACAATATTAGACTTATTTGATTAGAATTTGGAAAAATGGATTCCAGATTCGTAATAATAATAATTTATTATGTATATTAATGTAAACTATGTTCTTATCAAAAATAATAATGAATTTAATTTAAATTTATTACAATAATTAAGGAAAAAATGAGTTTACTTAGGGGTTAAACATTAGCTTATAGGTCCAAATATCATACAAAAATGTCAAAATTAAATATTTTTTCCATATTTTGACCATAAACTCCCACATATAGAACATTTATCCATGGTGGTGTCACATGATGTAAGTGATACCTCTCAATAGTGTTTTCCATTTAGTATTCACAAGAATGCCACTCCTCATCCACTGTAAAAGGGAACTCACCTCCTCACATATTCCCACATATGAAGACCTTTTTTTCAAAAATACCCTTTTAAAATAATCTCAAAACTTACTTCATATAAAACTATAATTATTTCTTTGGTTATAAATCAAACCAAGGAATCCATTTGGTGTAACCAAAAGGAGTTACCCAAAGAAGAGGGAACATTCATTAATGTGCATTTCTATTTTGTTTCCTTATCCAAAACACTAAATTATTCTAATTATATTATTATATAATATCTTCAATATCCTAAATATACTGATACATTTTTTTAATGGTATGAACTAAAGTCACAAACACTTCCATCAAATGGGATACACAATCACCGTTCGTGTGGACGGCAGACTACTGCCTCACGAATCGATGTCATAATTTCTTCCATTACCACCATTTTTTTATTAATGATGTAATTAATATATTTTAATTATATATTTGATATTTATGATGTAATTATTATTTCTATAACAATTATATATCATATATATTCATTATTTCCATTTTGTTAGAATACAAAAGTATCATTTGTTAATATATGGACTACAACTTCCAAAATTTGTTATGATTCATTCAAAAATTAAATGAAATGTATTAAGGATTGTTTTGATAAAAATAAGTGTTATATATCACATAATAATTCTACTATAATGATAATATATATATATATATATATTTCATGTACATAATTTCATTTGATACAATAATAAAATAGAATTACATTCATGCATACGTACAACCTATCGTATCCATGAAAAATGTATCTTGTTTTCTATTTCTGTTTTTTATATACTAATATAAATATATATATACTGAAAATATGTTTTATTAGTATCATTTTTTACATTACCTATATATGTTAATCATGATAAATTGAAAAGGAAAAAATAATATGTCAAAACTTATATTAAAACCCAAGAGGATATGACACAATACATGACATTAAACATGGAATTGTTAATGAAGAGGTAATATAAAATCCAAAAAAAATAATTTGTGGGTGATATATAATAATATGTTTCTATGATATATTTATAATAAACATATATTTATTATAAAATAGTTTTTAACATGTGTGGATAATGTTAAAACTTAAGGTAAGGGTTTGCTCGCCTCAATTTTATTTCTGTGAGATATATGCTTTATTCACCACTTATTTTTGTTTTCTTTTGTGTATACTGACCAATTAAATTTTGTATAATGAATTAAAAGTATTTAATTATATTATAGTTTTCAATTGAATTTATTGTTTCTTGTATCTCAGGATTCAAATGTAACACAATAAGTAAGGGGATTTCTAGTCTCACTGTCATTTTCATTGAGACACAATCCGTGTTCACCACCTATGTCTTATATTTGTTGTGTATACATCCCATGTATGTATTTTATTATTCATATACTAATAATTATTGGGATTTACATATCCATTTTAGGATATCTCTTTCATGGGGTTTGTGTTTCAAAACATACCAAACTGGTAAAGGGATTTTTTCTCAATTTTCCTTCTTCGACATGTATTTTAGGATATCCACATATATTATTTTACAAGGTGTATAAAATAACTCTTTGACATGTTATATCACAATTATCGTTATTTTCATTGTATTCTAATCTTCATTTAATTTTATTTTCTCATGGATAATCAGATTCATAGTTACCGAAGTAGTCATAGTTTATTGCTACAATCTCATTATTTATAGGGATTGGTTATGATATGGTTCCGTTGGTGATATATTATGATCCATATATAAAGAATAATCTTAAAATTTATTATCATATTTTTATTCATATATCTTCAATTAATGGAACTATTTTCCCACTATTTTTTACTAAAGATAACTAGGTAAAGTTTTAATGGAATCTGACATTATCTTTCTCTTTAGTCACAAATATTTGTTCTTTTGAAAAAATGTTTTCTAAAAACTTTTTCTAAAAAATTTATTTAAAGGACATTAAAATATATTTTAATATCATTTTAAATGACAAAGATTATTTAAATGATAAGGATTTAAAAATATCATAAAATGGGGTATCAAATAATCCTTTATATGTTTTGAATGATATATTTAAAGAAAAAGGTTTTTAAAATGTTTCATGTTTTAAACTTCTTTCAATGATGAAATGATATTTTCAACAAGAAAAATTTCAAACAATCATTCAAAATAATTTTCCATCTAAGATTACATCAGTTGATTTTTTTTATTCCTTGATAGGTTTATTATTAAAGGGTAACATTCATATTATTTGTATGAATGTTTTATGTTTATGATGACAAGTTGCTTATGAAACCCAAATCCATTCCATGGGATATACCATGTTAGGATTCTTATGAGACCTACTTAATTTAATGTTTTTTCAATGATTAAATGATAATTAAACCTATCTCTTATCCCCATGATTTGATATAATGAGATGTTTATGATATCTATTTTATTTCATTGTCTATGATGTGATGTTTATGAAACCCATCACTTTTTATGGGTCATGATATGATGAATGTTTTATTTTCCTGTGGAATAGGAATGTATGATTTCATTATGTGATATATGGGACTTATGTATCCATACTATTTATTTTCCAATGGTAAATATTATTTGAGCTCAAAGGGATCACGAGAGGGCATCCCAAACCCATGAGAAGAGGGTATACAGGAGGTTATACGAACCCCATAATAATAGGGTATATGAGATAGAATCTGAAGTATGTAATAAAAGGGTATATGGGATGGAATCTGAATCTTATATAAAGAGGATATAAAGGATGTAATCCCAATATCATAATAATACGGTACATGATAAGGCATTCCATGACCATAGTAATAGGGTACATGAGAGGGAATCCCCATCCTGAATAAAGATGATAAATAGGAGGTCATGTCAATCCCAAAGAATGTACATATGTGATTAGACCAAGTAAAAAATGTTATAAGGTTCTTCATTATTGTCATTGATATATTATTTTCTATTCATGTGTGTATTCCACAATTCATTGTCTTATTCCTCTATTATTATCTCATGGAAATAATTTCACTTTGAAATTTAACAGAAACAAGTATCAATCTTTAGTTAGTTATTATTTATTAAAAACACGCTTTTTGGTTTTGACAAAGGGAATTAATTTTAAATTAATAAATTAAAATTCTATATTTTGAATTTGGTAAAATAGAATTAATTTTGTAATTCATAATATCAAAATTATTTTAGGTGAATTTTTTGTATTTTTCTGAAAACATTCAATTTTTAATGAATAGTGAAAAACACTGAGTTATTAGTTAAAAATGACTTTTTTATTTAAATAATTATTTTTTTTGAATTTATTTTAGTTCAAAATAGATACATAATACCTATATAAGTTCAATATTATTCATTAGAGTCATTTTATTATAATATCATAATAATAAAATTCATTTGAACTTTTTACTGTCTTTTACCCACCTCCTAGAAGCATTTTCAAATTCGCATAAAACATAATTTTAGAACTTCTATGAGTGGAGTTTCAAAAATCTGAAAGAGTAATTTGATATTAGTATGAAAAATTTGGTTCAATAAGATGAAAATAATTTTCATGAATAGCAAGTTTTTACTTTTATTTACCACGGTTAAAAGTCAATAAGGAAATTAAGGGTAAAAATGATATCATAATTACCCCAACACATGTCCTAATTATATTGGATAAGTGTAATTCGACCAAAAACATACTTTGGAATAAAATATGATCCTTTTGGCCCACTTGGATTCGATTAGGGCATTTATTATTATTTTATTTAAAGAAGAGTTAAAAGAGTAAAAAATCAAAGTTTAATAACTAAAACATTTTTAATATAGGGTTATACATAAAATAAATTTAACTATAAATATTTACTAGAAATAAAAAAAATATTTCCAACATAATGATAATTTATTTATAATTTTAATACATTAAATAATTTAATTTATTTTTGACACAATGATGAAGTTGTAATTACCATAATAATGAAATATTAAAATAATTGATCTTATAAATATCCAAATAAATGTAATTTTAGACTTTTAATAAAATTAACTAATTTTCTAGGTTAGTATGACATTTTAGGGTGGATTAAATGTATTTATTTTGAATTAATAAAGTTATTAGTACTTTAAAAAAAATATTAAATAATGACAAAATTGACATAAATGAGTTTTTAGAACAAATACAATATTATTGGTTGGTATAATAATCTTAAAAATATACAGTTCAGAAAAAAGACTTTTATAATGATACATGTATCATTAATTAACCACTTGGTGTTCTCTTGGAAGTTTAAAGTAATATTATTAACCATATAATAGAAATATACAAAAAGGCATGGTTAATGTCAAACTATTTAACTAAGAGATAAATCGAAAATATAAAGTTAATATAGTGACCCAAACTTGTCTAAAACCAATTGGTTGAGTGGTTTTCGATCCATCCCCACGTTATCCTTTAAATAATTCATTTTAGAGCCATTAGAAACCGAAAATAATTTTATTATAAAATAATAAATCAATCTTTTTCTAAGGTACCTCTCACACCTCTTATAAAATGGAACTTCCCCTTCTATCAAATTCACACATTCAAATACATTATGATCCTACAACCCCTAGTAAAAAATCTATCAAGATCCCCCTCTTCCTCCTAGAAGCTTACCTTAGGGAGAAGGCACTTCAAGAATTATTTTTTTTCAAACCAAAGGAAGTTACCCAAATTAAAGGTAACACTTTCTATTAAATGCTTTTGTTTTATTTTGTTGTATTTTACTTATCCAACCCCCTAAAAACTTTTTATCACTTTATTTTATAACAACACCAGTATCCTCAATATACTAGGATATTTTTATGATAAGGATTCTAACTCCACATACACACACCTCCATATAATGGGTGAAGAACATATTGTTTCTATGGATGGAAAAGTAACGCCTCATGAAACGATGATTGTTCAATTATCTCATACGGCCTCTCATGGTGGCCATTAATATGGAACTATATTTATATATGATATATATATTATTTTTTTGTTTCCTTTATGATTCTGTATTTCCCATTTATATCATTATTTTATGGTTTCCATTATGGGTAAAACACGATAATTTCATTTGAGGAAGTGCGGACTACCGCCCCTCAAAATGATATGACTCGTTAATGAATTATGTGAGATGTATAAAGGATGGAAATAATTATATTATATATGATATTATATTGGAATTATAATATACCTATGTTTCATTATTTTTTAATTCCATTAAAATACAAAATACAAATGAAAGTAACGTCCATGCCTACGTACGACTTACCGTCTCCATGAATGGTACATTTCATTTCTTATCTCCAAATGTTATGTACTTTTATAAATATGTGTATATACATATACTGGATATATAATATATAAATTATATCTAAATAAAGTATATCATTCTGGATATAATGTAATTTTGACAACATGGAAAATTTTTAATTATAACAAGTTCATTTTTAACTCAAGTTCCGAACATCGATAAAATATCCAACATGAACTAAAAAATTTAATTAATTGTTATAGCGAAGTAATAAGTGATATAAAAGAAATAATAAACTTGAAAAATTTTCTTAATCAAGTAGAAATTAACTTATGTTTATTATTCATGAATAACAAGGAACATACAAGACAAGTTGGACTTGAGGTATGGGGTTTCTTATCTGAATTTTAATTATGTGAGATTTCCACTGTTCGCCACTTATTTATTGGATTTGGTGTATTTTGTACTGACATTTTATATATATTATCACTATTATATTTATATTTATGGTATTATGTGATCCATTTGGTGGTTATTAACTTTTGGTCATATGACTCAATTAATTACAACGAAGTAAGGGTTTTTCATCTCACTTTTTATTCCCATGAGATTCATCATATATTGGACACTATTTTCTTTTTGTGTAGTGTATGTAATATCAATTATTTAATTCTTGGTGTATATATAATTTAATTTATGGTTATTTACATATTCATTGTATGATCCTTCTTTCATGGGTTGTATGTTTCATATGTTACCAAATCGGTAAGGGAATTTCAAATTTCAAATTCCTCTCAGTGGGATTTACGCATACTTCATTGATTATTTTAACCCAAGATTATGTGTGCAAACAATAATTATTATTTATTTAGTAATTTAAACTCCCCTTTGTGTTGATATATGTTTGATACACATAATCACTCTATTGAATATTTCTCAAGTCATTGATACAAACTTGATCTTAACTCAATTTTCATTCATTGAGTTAAACATCCAAGTCATTGGTATTGTTTTTACAAGAATATATGGGAATGTCCTCTGATTGATTTACACTAAGTATACAATCATATTGAGTGTATTAATATTTTTCACACATAGTTATGTCGTTGATTTATCCTTTACCTAACGATATTGTCTTTATAAGGGATTTCATCTCAATTTACATTCCGTTGAGACATCTTTGTTGATTATACACCAATTCACTTTTATATGGTGTATATAGTATCCTTTGACATAGTATATAATGAAATTATTTATTCTCAAGATATTATAAAGTTTTTATTACCTCAATTGTTTTTATTCAAGCGTCTCTCATTTGGTTACTAACTCTAACTAAAATATCATTTTAAATGTTTTAAAATTTTATTCTTCTAAATATTTCTAATTAATTTACATGTTTTAAAAATTGTTTAAAGGATTTATTTATTTGAAAATTAATGTTTTAAAATTAAAATTAATTTTAAAAGTTTCAAAGTGGTATGGGACACTTTGATTCAAAAATCTATTTTTAAACAGCTTCTTGACAAATAGTGTGACTTTTAAATGTTTTCAAGAAAAAGGTGGATATTTCACTTAAATAATTTTCATGATTATTATTATCTATGTCAATATAAATCATTATTTTCTATTAAGGTTAATTTGTTATAATAAAATCTTTCATAATGTATTGAATGAGTTATGTCTGATTGTGGATGTGACATTTTTATACCATTAATGGTTTGTGGATAAAGAATTTAAATTTCATATGATTGTTTTAATACAAATGATTATTATATGTTTCAAACAATTCATATGAGGAATGAATTGGACTTATTATGTGATGGGCGGAGCCCACTTTAGCTCCTCGATGCATCGGTAGGTCTCATGAGACAAACTAGTGTCTTGGCACAAGGCCTTGACAAATTCTTATTTTTAGTCTTGGCATGAGGCCTTGACTATGTGGTTATGATGTCCGACATTATTCATTCCATCCTTATGAGATTAGATATTGATACTTCATGTGGATATTTGACTAATAGAACACCCATGAATATGTTTTATTATGGGATTTTTTACTCAACTCATATTGCTACCATAAAGTGTTCATGTTTATTATTTGTAAAGTCGTGTGTTTTCAATTATTCACCATGCCTAATGTTTATATTATCTTCCACTATATTTATTACTCTTTCTACGTGTTTGAGCTCACCCCTTTATCATGTTTCATTTTCCCAAGATATGAAAAATTTAGTTAAGAGTGACTTGTAGGAATTATCTTGGAAGCTTGGATGTTTCTAATGGAATAAATTAGTGCTGTTTTTTCTTTTCAAGTTTTTGAGGTTAACTTATATATGTATCTTGTTTCCAAGACTACTAAACTAATCGGTCCTTTGGTACTTGATTCCTTGTAATCATTCCAATGTATTAAAATAATGCATCGACTCCTGGATTCAGGGGTCAGAGCGTTACAATATGATGTGATGAATGTTTTACATATGTATTTTATTTTTTGATAGGTGGGAAATATATCTCTATCAACTGAATTATTTAATGATAAATTTTTTATGATTTATGAGGGTATGCATATTGTTTTCCCAAGACAGAAAATGATGGTATAAGGGTAGTTATCCCAAGACCATAGTTAGTAGTTGGATGGTTATCCCAATCCTAGAATGTTATGAATTTATTAGTGGGTATCCTTGACATATGAATTTCTATTATTATGTATATTCCTCATCTCCATATCTTATTCCCATTTTATTCTCCCATGGTTTATGTTGTTTTATTTCATTATTACTCATGTTGTATAAAAATCCAATCAATATTATATGGATCAATATTTAACTCATTTATATGAGGGCTATGGTTTCCATATGTTATGATCATGATTTTATACCCTTATTCTCATTTTTTATTATATATCTCCCTTATCTACCATTAATGAGAATCTAAACACACCCCTTGTTATGCTTACCATCCCTATGTTATGAATAAGTGTTTTATGTAGAGTATGTTTGTCGATAATACTAAAGGGTAATATCTTTGTGTGAGATACTTAAGATCTATCCTAAAATAAGAGGATTTTTTTCCAAGTTAACAATGGAACTGAATAATTATACTCCATAGGAATGTGTTTTATGTAGTGTAATGAATATTTATCTAAAAACAATTAATATCCATGTATGAGAAGCCTAGGTCTCTATTGTTTTTATTAGAGGAAATATCTATTTAACCTTCTGTAACATGGATAAGAAATCTTTAGTGAGATAACTTGGTATATTTTGAATTATATTTCATGGATTGTTTCTAAGGATAATTAAAAATATGAGTAGATGTATAGGAAAATTCCCTTGAATTTAAATAAATGATAGAGTGAGTAATTTACAAGTAATTAAATCCCAATTTGAATAATTCACATGTATGTGGATATATCATAGAGGTACATGGGGGTAATAAATCTTAAAAAGGTTCATTGAGCTCGACTCGATAATAAGATAGTGCAAAAAATGGCATTAGTGCAGACTTGGTTTGATACTATTGGTGGATATAATGTTTAAATTGAAAAAATATTTATAAACCATCAAAAAGTATTTAAATAGATGATGATTATGAAATACTTGGGATAAATATAATGTCTCAAATATTAAACAGAAGATTACATGATTAATATATCCTATAAGTAATTTTTCATGACTATGTGGGTTTCCACTATGATTAGTATTTATCACACAATACATTTTGTTTTTTATAAATTTACTGAACCTGAAAGAATCATTTTAACTCTAAGTGTTATGGAAATTGAAATTATTTTCCTCTAAACTTTATAAGAGTTGGAATGTGAATTATTATTTCTATACTCACATAACATTCTCAAGATATGAATCATTATGAACTTTCAAATGAGAAAAGGAAAGAACAAAATTCTATAAAGTCATTATTGAGGAAAATTCCACCTTCATTTAGTGGAACTTCTGATCCACTAGTTATTGAGCAATGGATCAACACCACTAAAAATCTATTTTCCATATTCTAATGTTCTGAGCATGAGAATGTTATTTTCAATTTCTACTATTTGAATGGTGAAACAAATCAATGGTGGAATCTTATCATGAATTTGAAGAAACATGATGAAATTGAATCCATTTATTTGTTGGGATCAAGTTGGATAGATAAGGAAGTAAAAAGAGTTTGATGGTACAAATTTTTGTCTTTTTTTTGTGAAATAATATAAATCAATTATGTTTTTTAAGGACTTGAAAATCAGATGATGCATTTATGATAAGTATTTCAAAAATATCATATGTTAGGAGAACTTGTGGTGCAAGCCTTATGAAGGAAAGAGGGAGAAACGATGATGCATGTCATATACAATTTTGATTGGATGGAATGATGATGCTGGATGATAGGGAAGTTTAAGTACTTCCCATTGAAACTCTTATAATGCTAAATTTGATCAATCAATGGATATATATCATGATAGTGGAATTCATGATGAAAGGTGAAGAATGGTTATGGAATGCAGTAAAGAGAATCATAGAAAAGGAATGGATGATCTTGTGGCGGCATAAAATAACATTTTAAGGTGGGGTCATTTTCCAGTGCTTGCCAAATTTTAGGGCCGGAAAATCAGGAGATAAAGAAATGTGTTTTTGGAAAAGTATGTTGCGTGAAATTTTGAATATGACATCGTATTTTGTGAAAAAGTGGAGTTCCGTGATCTGAACATAAAAATATTGCAACAGAGAGGCTTGCATGAAAGATTTGGTTTTGCACGCAAGATTGGTTTTTGTGCGCAAGATTGAAGGGAGTTTGGAATCTTGTGCACAAAGCATGATTCGAGGTACAAACATTGAAAAATGGAAAATGAGTGAAGTGCATGAAATATTCAAGAAGTGCATGAAAGATGAGGTTGGCCCGAAATAGACTTACACACCCAATGTGACATCAAATGGGTTTTTGCACAACGCGTTAGGATCTTGCACGATGCATTGGGGCTTTTGCGTGCATGGGTCAATGAGGTATATAAATAATAGGTGACCCCTCAAACTTTTCTTGCTCAAAACTTATAGAAATACCAAGCACTGAGGTGTAAAAAAATTTATGAAATGGAGAGTGTGCGAAATAAATAGAGTTGCATGCAAGAAGGAGAAGTTGCATGCAATAAGAGAGTTATACACAAGATTGATGTTGGGTACAAGAGGTGTTTCATGAAAAAAGTTAAATCTTGCATGTGTGGCATAAAAGTTGTTCTCAAGATAGTCGTTTGTGCGTAAGATAATACTTACCAGCTTTTTGGGTAAGAAAGTTACGATTTGTACTTAAAATAATACACCTGTTCAATTTTAAAGAAGCATAGAAATACTGTAATTTCGTATTTGTGCTAAGAGGGTGCACATACACTTGAAGATTGTTTTCCATGTGCTACAAGAGTGTAAGGGTAAATCCTACTCATTATAATCCACATAAAAGGATTGTTTTCTAGGGGATTGGGTGGTGCTCGATTATTTCTGTACTATACCAAGGATGTAGCAACTCATTTTGAGTTGTGAACCTAGTAAATCATGGGATACTATGGTTGTGTGTGTTTATCAGGAAAGAAACTCTTTAAAAGAAGGCTAAGGTTATTTCAAAAAGAAGGAAACATAAAAAGAAAAAGATATCACTGATTCACCCCCTCCCCCTCTCAGTGACACTTATATCTTGATTGGGAACTTCATTATTGATATGATCCAAGGACTTATTTATCAATAATTACTTTCCCCATATTATCCATATTGTTATGGATGAAGAGTTACTTCAAAAAAAGTAAAATCGTGATAAATATTTTGGTAACAATGAGGAAAATTTTACACGAATTGAAATTTATGTTTCCAGAATTATCATCCAACTTGAAGGTAAGCATTATCAATTCCATAGTGATATAGAACCAAGTCTCCTAATTGTGTTAGTCATTAGAGATAACAATATATATGAATTGTTTTTATAATGTCCTATCAAGGTAGAAATTGTGGATAGAGTTACATATAAATCTCTTAGTTTTGGTAAGAAGAGAAAAATGGAATGAAAAGGAAAATCTAAGGAATATGGAAAGAAGGAGATGCGATTTCATTTATGATCAGTCATTGTAAAGAATCAAGTAGAAAATTGAATTAAGAAGACTAATAAATGTTATAAGTGTGTAAAATATGGTCATCAAGTGGATGAATGCTAATTTAGTGGTAGAAAGTTATCTAATGAATAAAATAAAGATAAATTACCACAAAATGAACATCCCATACATTAGTGTTTCAATTGAAAGGAGTTGAGGAATAATTCAATCGAGTTCCCAAATTTGAGGGTTAGTGAATATGATCAAATACAAAAACCTCTAAAGACAAAGGATAAAGGAGAAGCTTATGAGATCATGATAGTTGAAGTTCTTCATGATAATTAGGAAAAACTAATCCTCATTTACTAAATTGTGAATTTCATGTTTTATTTTGTATGAATTAGACCAATTTAAATGTTATTGTTCCTCCTTTAGAAAAATTTCAGGAAATTATCTCCATCTATATAAATTATAGAATAATGAAATCACATTAGATATTCAACCAGTACAAGGTTGAACCCAATATTCCAATAGAAATTCTTTTTTAAGATAAGATCTTATATAATGAATAATGGGTGAGGTATCATTTGGAAGTACTTATGTATCTTGGAATGACTAACATAAATGTTATGGATACCATCGGGGGTTTGTCAGTTTAAGCTTGATCATAAGTTCAATGTAATGGACACTAATTTTGATTTTTACTAGGATTGGAGTTTATACAAATTAATTATATTTTAAGAGACATTTATGGAAATGATTCCCACTAGTTTTTTATATAGTGAAAATGTTATTTGAGGAGGAATTCATTTACGCTTGGGTGATATGTGATAAAATATACTAGTAACTTATAAGGTTTGTCATTTCTTTGATGCTGAGATAATTATGCGTTATAGTTGAACACCCTATGTAGTCAAAATACTTTATTTCTTCCAGAAAATATTTCTCATTGGATCCACATTCCAAAATATAGATTAAGGAAGTGGTAAGGTTGTAAAATGTACAACATTAAATTGTATATTATCAGAATCAACACATTAGCTAGAATAATTAATGATGTATTCAACAATATCTTGATATGGTGTTCAGTTTCATCATAGTGTGTCATCTTCTCACAGAGGATCAATTTGAGATAATAATTCAAACCCTAAGGGTTATTATATGATATTGATCAATGGATTTCAATGATATTTAGGATGAAAACCTTCCACATGTTGAGTTTTCTTACAACAATATAGTTCACTCACATGTTTTGATGGTGCATTATGAATCCCTTTTAAAAAAATATATAAAAATGCAATATATTGGAATGACGTTAGAATTTGAGAAATTGTAACTTGAGAACACTGTTAAGTTGGAAGAGAATTTCGGATTCATTCATAAAAAATGTAAGAAAAGTTAAAATTTGATATAAATGTTATGATGATAATACTTGATTCTATCTATAATTTGATTTTGGTAATAATTTCATTCCAAAAATTTATCTATGGGGGAAGAAAGGTAAACTGAACCTTAGGTATATCAGCCCGATTAAAATTCAAGATCATATAAGGATAATAGATTATAATTTGTTTCATTTATCACACTAGTTGAAGTACATATCTTATACATCACATTTACTAAACTAAAGTTTCTTACCACTAGATCATTATATATCATATAAGGAACAATTTGTAGAGTTTTTGGATCAAATAGAGAATGTCATATGAAACCAGACCACTTACCTGGTCCATGATTTATGGTGAAAACACCAGTATAATGAAGCAATGTGTGAACCTAAGGATGTAATGATGTAGAAGTATCTCATCTGATGATACCAAAGTAATAAATTTCAAAGATTAAATTCATTTAAGGGGGTAAAATGTAGCACCTCGAGTTTTTTTTAAATATTTTTTTCAAATAAATTTGATCTTTTATATATTTTTCATTATATCTAGAACTATGTTTAGTTTTAATTACATGAAACGTATAGTTAAGAATGTGATATACAAAACATTGTAAATTATTTCTTTAGATAAAACATCATTCTTAGAAATCATTACACATGTTGGAGAGATTATATGAAATGTTAAATATTATTAAAATATTATTATGATAGCTATCACCAATCTATTTTCATATGAAGGAATTTATAGGATTAAAAAATTATTTTTTTACACATGTATATAAAATAAATTCCTTGGTAACCAATTAAATATAAATTTAAAAAAAAAATTAAAATAAATCAAATGTATTTCAAAAATCTATTTTTATGTTCCCAAGCATGTTTTACCTCAAATAAAAAAATAGATGTTTTGAATTATTTTAAATAAATTTAATATTCTATATTCAATCTACTATGTAAAATTCATATTATGTTTTTTCAAGAAAATAGATATGAATAAATCAAATTATAAGATTAAAAATTATATTTTTTTAAAAATAAGTATTACCGACTTTTTGTGCAATTAAATTAAAGCTAAATTTCTAAACATTTTAAAATTATATTTTATGTATAAATTTAAATTTTATAAATCATCACATAAAAATTATCTTATGCGTATTTTTTCCCATTTTTTAAAAATGTTTCATTATTTGAGGAACAGTAAAAAGTACAGAATTTTAATTTAAATTTTCCATTTTTAATGTATTTATAAATATAGATTATAAATTAAATATATTTTAAGGTTAAATTATTTAAAATATTAATCCATTAATTTAATTTACGACATTTGAATAAATTTTATAATGAATTTTGATATATAAACATTGTAAACCTTTGAATTTTTTCTCTCCAAAAATATTCTTTTTCGTTCCATCTATGGGATTTATTTAAAATTAAATTTCCCCTATTAGGTTGATTAATTTTAGAAAAAATGTATTCTATATTTTTAATCAAAATAATTTCTATTTTATAATAAGGTATACCTATGATTTTACCCAAGTGAATATTAAACAAATAACAAAAATTATTTATCGTGGTTAAGGTAAAATTGGGTTTATCATCGGTAAAATAAAATATAAAGGTTAAAAATAATAAAATCCTTGTCCAACACCAATTTTATGATCATATTTACACCTTATCTGTAACATTCAATGATTTTGTGGGATTTTTTTTTCAAATTAATTTGATATTTTTGATATTTTTCATTTAACATAATAGTAAAAATAGTTTATTTTATATTAAATCACATTTTATAAATTTAGTTATATGAAAAAAATTTAATCTCACAATAAATGAAACATAAATTTTATCTTTCTCTACATGGATGATGGTGGTTTTCTTGAGTCACATGCAATAATGACTTTCCTTGATGGCTTGTGTAACACGCAAGACCGAGTTTTGCTGAATAACGATATATTATTTAATATAACCTATCTATTAAATTATTAGTTATGAAAATTTTTATGAAACTTATGAAAATATATAGTTTACACTAACATATAATGATTTCATTGGTTACAAATTAATTATAAAGGAATATGAAAACCGAATGAATATAAAGTAAAATATTATTATAACCACAAAGTTGTTTTACCCTAATAAAATAAATTAATTACAATTATAAAGTGATATTAATGTAATATATATATATATATTATTCAATAAAATTTAATTTTTATTCATCCAACTGATTTTATAGTCTTAAGATAAGAATAACCAAAATTTTATGCTTAAACCCCTTGATTTTTATAATGGTAGTTTTACCACCTGTTGATGGATAACCCATTTCAAATAAAATTTTTTGAGGGTTTATATATTTAATATTTCAATTTCATCTTAATCATTGAACTATAAACATAAAAATTACATTAGGATAATTTTTTGGAATTTTTCTAAAGGTTTCATTTTTTAATGAATAGTTAAAATACAGAATTTTAAATGAAAGCTGATTTTTCATATAATATATTAATAAGGATAAATTAAATATTTAACTGATTTAAAATTTTAATTAGATAAAATATTTTTTTCAATTAATCCACTTTACGTAATTATAATCAATTTCACTTTTTAATAAGGCATAAAAACTAAGAAAACTTTTGGATGTTTTTACTTTAAAACCCTACTGTGGAGTCCCGTCAGAAGGATTAAATTTAAATTAACTTATGCCACTTATATGATTGGAATTTAGAAAAATGGATTCAATATTTGGAATCAAAATAATTTATAATTTATAATAACATTAAATTAATTTCTACCAAAAATATTAGTTAATGTAGTTAAAATTAATTATAGTTATTGAGATAAAATTAAGCATAATAATAGAATGAACTGTAATCATAAGCACCCAAATAACCAAGAAAATAGTTAAACACCAATTATCATATAATATTACAGCCATAAACATTCCTTTTAGATGTTTTATAATTTTTATTACTTTTTTTGGTAAAACATGGGGTACACCAATCATGTTTTCAAAAAGGCCAAGTATGTACTTTCCCTTCCCTATAAAAGGCCATCACCACTCCCTCTTCTTAAAAACTCTCAAACAACTTAGATTCAGCCAATATATTCCCAATAAACATCTTATAAATCATCCCTTACTCTATAAAGAATCCATTTTTTAAAAAATCCTTCTAACGAATCCCTTTGGTGGAAACCAAAAGAAGTTACCCGAGTAAGATGTAACACCCTCCCTCAAGATCTTTTACTTTATTTCTATTATACACTCCCTAAAATCTTATTATTACATGATTGTATAGGATCAAAAGTATAATAAATATACTAGTTTTTTTAAGTTAATATTTATACCTAAACTTACACAAACATCCATCTAATGGGTAACAAACATATTGTTTACATGTATGATGGACTACTACCTCTAATTGTGGTCATTATGAGGGAAACTGTACTTATATATGATATATATGATATTTATAGTTTCTTTATTCTTCTGTATCTATTATTTTTAACATATCCATATAATTTCCATCTTTTGTAGATATGATAATTTTGTTTGAGGATGTGTGGACTACCACCCCTTCAAAGAGATTTGATTCATTCACACTCTACATGGAATGTATTAAGGATATGTTTAGTTAAACTATATGATATATATAACATAATAATGAAACATTAATAATATTATATATGTATATATTTATTCATATATTTCATTTACTTACATTCTTTCAATATGTCAGTAAAACGAAAGCAACATTTATATGTATGTACGACCAACCATCTCCATGAATAGTGTATTCCATTTCATACATATTATATATATATATATGTATTATAATAAAAATATAGAGAATATTAATTATATTTATATCATGTTTTTCATTCTATAAATCATGATATAATTATAAAGACTAATGATATAACAAATCAAGACACATGCAAACAACAAATAGAATATTACCAGAAGCATATCCTTAGCATAGAATTGTTAACAAGGGGGTAATATAAAGTCATAAACAACACATATATAGAAAATATATAATTATATGGTTGTATAAAATATTTATAATAAAGTTATATTTATTATTCAATATATTTGTCTGAGTACGATGAGAGTAAAGACATAGTGTATGGGGATTTCATCTTAATTTTTATTTTCATGATATAAATGTTGTAATCATCACTCATTTGGTTTGTGTGGTGTTTATAATTCCATGGATGTTTAAAAATTGTCTTATAATTAAATATATGTGTATTTAAATATCCATTTTATGATACTTCACTTATGGGGTTTATGATTAGAAATATTCTAAATCGATAAAGTAATTTTCGTCTCAATTTGTTATCTTTGAAACACTTTCCATGTTATGCAGTAATATTTTTATATGAACTGTATATACTTAATTTGATATTTTATATCATTGATATAATTATTTTAATGTAATTTAGGATTCATTTAATGTTATTATTTACATTATATTATGATTCAATGTTACCAACTTGGTAACCGTTTTTTGCTACAATCTCAACTTTGTTCGATACTGTTTAAAATTTTCCTTCCATTTATGAAATATTATGATACATATCTCAAGAAATATAATGAAAATTATTACCCTATTAATATACATGTTATATCCAAGTAATGGTATAATTTTTACCCTCTATTTTACTTGAGATAATTTAGAAAATGTTTTTATGAAAGTTTGAATTTATTTCTCATTTCGGTCCAAAATATATGTTCTTTAAAACCCATATTTAATAAAAATGTTTTCAAATATTCTTAAAAAATCAATTTAATTACAATCCAAATGGTTTTAAAATTCACTTAAAGAATTATTTATAAGTATTAGAATTATTTTCTTGGGAAAAAAATTTCATAACTTTTTCTATCTTTCTTTATATGTTTTCAAAGTAGTTTCATGGAAATGTTTTTCAAAAAAATTCAATATTATTTTATACATTTTCAAGGAAAATATTTTTAAATTTTTTTCCAGACTTATCTCTATGCTTTCAATGAATTTTATATGAAAATGGTTCTCTAATGGTTTTATGTTTTAAAAATACTATTCATAGAATAAAATAAATTCTCAAAGAGGTTTTCCAAAATATCATTCCACGTTATATTCCCTATAAGATGAAATACATTTATTTTACTCCTGATATTCTAGGAAATGATCCAATGGTTCCATTCATATTATTTATTGAGTGGGTTATGTATTGATTGAATGACATTTATTCAATTTATTTCTCTCCCATGATTTTTATACTTTTGAAACCCACTAGTTTTCACATGTTATGCTTTGATGAAGATACAATGAAACCATTCTATTTATATATGTCAAGATGTGATAAAATGTTAATGATACCCATTTTAATTAATGGGTTATGATTTTATTTTTATAGAACCCATCTATTTTCATGGGACATGATATGATGATTGTTTTTTTGAATATGCATGTATGCTTTCATTATGTGATGGGTGGGACCTTTATATCCCTCAAATGATTTGGGTAATAATTTATGACTAATGAGTATAAATATTAGGCATGAACTTGATTACATGTTCAAAATGTTATGCATGGACCAGGTTTCATGTCCATCAGTTTATGAATTTACTTGATTACATATTCACAATGTTATGAGTGAACCTTATTATGTGTTCATAATGTTATGTGTGAACCTGATTACATGTTCACAATGTTATGCGTGGACCTAATTGATTGTTCATAATTCTATATGTGAACATGATTATGTGATAAAAATGTTATGTGTGAACCAGATTTCATGTTCACAATATTATTCATGGACCTCTTTTCGTGTCTATAAGTCTATGAGAGGGCCAAATTTCATGTCCTTAATATAATTTTCGAACCTATTTCTACATATACATGTTAATGATGTTATATATTGATGTGTATGCCACAATTCTACTTCTTACCTCTATTTTATGCTTCCATGGCTTATGCTATTGATTTCTTTATGGTTCATTTCATATGAACTAAAAATATTTATTCTATTATTCATTTTTATGATCACTGATATACAGGTATGAATATATAATAATTGTGATCACATCATTATACCTTTGTGTTCATGATATGCTTATGGATTTCCTTTTTTACCCTTACTGAGAATTTGAGATCACCCCTTTCTTATGTTTCCTTTCCCATGGTTATGAAGAATGGTTTTTTTTTGTATAATTACAAAGGGGGAAGGTCATTGTGGGAAACATTGAAGATATTTCACTGATTTAGAATAATTTGGTTCTAAGTTTCTAAAGGAACTAAACAAGTATGATCTTTGTTCGTAAATTTTTATAATGATTTAAGTATTCTGAAAAGTTATTTATTGTTTATATATGTTAAGATCATGTCAATATAGTTTGTATTAGAGAAAAGTTTTCTTTAACCTTTAGAAGATGGGATGAAAATACATCAATGAGAACCATAAGGATAGGTCTATGGATAAGGATAAGGATATAGAAAAGTATAGGAATATTTCCTTGAATGTTGGAGTAGGATAGTGTTAGTGGTTTTCTAGAAATACATTAGTGTCTGGATACTACAAGTAGATGTGCATCTCGAATATATATACCTAGGTGTAACAACTCCAACAAGATGTTTTAGACCTGACTCAGGGACATCTAGTTCATGATAACTGGACTTTCTCACACCTAGTTTGACACTATTAGGGGGTATGCTTTGGGAATTCACAAACATATAAAAACCATCCTTAAGGATTTAAATAGAACTCGGATATGAATAACCTATAAAAAACCAAGGATGTCATATATTAATGAAGGTTTCATGATTTATACATCCTATAAGTTATTCCTTTTCATGATTATGTGGTTTTACACTATGATAAGTGTTATTAACACTATTCTTTAAGGTTTCAGTAAATGGATAGAACCCAAAATATATGTGATAATGTGGAATGCAATGGACAATGCAATGATGGACCCCCTAAGCAACAAAATGTTATAGAAGTTATATTAAAAAATAATTATGATACAACCTTATCAATCCATGAGTCTTGTTGAATTTACAAATGACCAATAGAGAGAACAAAGTTCTCTTGAATCCTTTCTAAGTCAATTTCTACCATCTTTTCGTAGAAAACATGATCTACTAATTGTTAAGAAATGGAATTGTTCCACATAAAAGATATTTTTCATTCTTCATTATTTAAAATGAGAAAAAGTTATGTTAGTAAATTATAACATGTTAGGTGATGAAAAATAGTGGTGGAACATTATAAATAATACAAGGTAATAAGATAAAATTGAATCCTGGGATTGGGATGAGTTCAAGAACCTATTTTAAATTAAGTACCTTCCTTGTATTAATCTTACAAAAAATGGAAGAATATTGGGATTACATTATGTCACTATAAAAAAGATACTTGTACCAATAGAAATTTAGTGATATATAGCATAATTGTTGTTAAAATTGAGTAATTCTAACAGATATTATCTTTTCTTAGTGTTAATTATACATACCAAGAATTATATTTTCTAAAAAATATATATTTTGGTATTAATTGCTTAATAACAAAAATTAATTTAGTAACAATTAAATATGTTGTTATATCATAACTATACAAACAATTTTTATTTCTGAAAAATAAATCTATTCCAATTAATTTTTATTTCAAATAAATATTCATCATCAAAAAATGCATTCCAATAAATTATTTAATATTCAAAAATATTTTATCAATATTTATATATATATTTATTAAATATTTAGTATTAAAAAATCATTTTACAATAAAAATGTATTCATATATTATTTGTTAATGTAATAATCACTTAATAATATATAATTAAATGATGATAAATATTATAAAATAAATATAATTTATCTGAAATTTGATATTATATATAATGTTTTTAGAAATATGAAATTTTTATTACATAGAAAATTATATTATGTTTATTAAACCTATTATGGGTCAAAAAACAAACAAAACCAACAAAACAAAAGACAAATAAAAACCCACACCCTTGCCCCTGCCCAATCCCACTCTGTCCTATCCCTCCACTTCGAAGTGCACTCCCCTACTCTCCACTTCCACTCCTCTGATCCACTGTCAACCCACTTTCGCTACCCTACTATCTCCCCCACCCCCATCATGTTTCTCTGCTCGAATCAAAAGCACAGTGCTTCCATCTCCCTCCAACTCCACCATTTATCCTCCTAACCTCACTATCATCTCACCCCCAACCACTCTACCGCCATCGCTCCCTTTTATCTCTCTATTGACACTACTCTATTGACCCCAACATTGATCCCTCTTTGAGATACTACCTTCGGCATCATGTTTTAAATGTCCTACCTCCATCATTGCACCTTGGAAACATCCCAATGTTATTTCATTAAATCACATTATTTTTGTTTCATTTCCTTAATCTCTACTATAGAAAACATCTGTATATTTACTTCGTGCTTTCAACTAGTTGTAGTTTATTAATTTAAATTCGTTGCATTTTCTTAGTTTATTTAAATTTATTTTTTCCCCTAAACCAGTAATAAAACATAAACATCTGTGTGGTCTTTTGATTATTAATTGAAATTTTATGGGAATTCAAGTATTATATTCTTATTTATTTGTATAATTTAGTTGATCACATGTTTTTTAATATTTTTAAATTTAATGGTATGTATAAAGCTTATTATTATGGTAAGTATTCAAGATTCTCAACTCATATTTCATGTGGATAAAGGTTTTTTGAAAGGGATGTGGGTTAAGGTGAGTTGGAATCCTCTCAATGCGTTGGAATCCTTGAGATTAATCCTTGGTTTTCAATGATTCTTTAAATTTTCATAATGGTGTTTTTAGGAGCTACTAAAATGCAGACCACCAGTGTCGTGGAATTTATTATCATTGTCAGAGATGCTGTGGCTTATAGTTATTCATCAAAGAAATCCAAAGGATTCTTGAATCCTAAAAACATTAAATACTTTAATGTTTCCAAGAACACACATCTAAGCCATAATGTTGTGATGTTAAGATTTCTACTTCCAACTCATACATTGATTTTAGGTCTTCAAATTGAGAAACTTATAAGAAATAGAGGCAAAGATAGCAATGGAGAAGATGACATCATATTAAATACTCCAACTACTTTGGATTCAAATGTTGGATATTTTAAACATGTAATAACGATTTATCCACATGGAAGAATGTATCACCTTTTTGGAGAGATATAGGTGGGTGAAAGTCTAGATGTAATGGGACCCAAGGGGCACTTTGAGCAGAATCCTAGCCATGTTAGAGCTTTCGGGATGCTTTCTTGTGGTTTTGGGTTTACCCCAATGTTTCAGGTTGTGGGGGACATATTAAAAAACCCGAATGAAAAAACCAATGAACATCTTATATATTCCAATGTTACATCCAAGGAGATCCTTTTAAAGGAAGGGTAGGATGATCTTTCTTGGATCTATCCCGTTAGTTTTAGTGTCTTTTATGTTATGAATTATCCCCCTAAGGATTGGAATGGCTGGGTGGGGTTTGTATCGAAGAAGATTATCCAAGTCCATTGCACTAATATTGCGCCTAATATCTGGATAATGAGGTGTGGTCTTCCACCTAAGAACATGGGCATGGAACCTTGAAGACCTTGGAAATTACCCTTCAATGTAGTTTCAATTCTAATTCAATATTCCAATACAAAGAATGTTGAGATAAATTATTAGGTACATGATCTTACTTTCTGATCCATGAGTTTCCATCATTTGTCAGGTTTTTTTAATGGGAAAACAATGGATTTTATATTCATCCTTTGTGATTTTATTTTTATCATTAATAATAAAAAAATAGATTATTTTCTTTTGGATAATGGTTTTTTATATTTATATCAAATATAAGCTAGGATTTTTGATTGACAGTGGAATTAAATATGTATATGTTTCTTTATATTATTATTTGGAAAAGAAAAAAACAAGTTTAAAATGGTTAAGTTTTTACAGTATTGTGTAATGGTGAATAGGGTTGTATTATCAACAAGATCATTCCACAAATCCATCCTATTGATCAGACATGTATTAGGGTGTAATATGTCTTTAAATTGTTCAATTATTGATATGCAAGTATATAGAAAGTGTTCAATTCAATGTACATTTTTGGTAATATTCCATTCCATTTTAATTAGGTAAATCCTTTATTCTTAGGTATTGTTATGTTTTATGTGAACTAATATTTGAGTTCACTTGTTTTACTAAATTTTTATATTCTTTTTCTTATAATCATTATCACATTTCATGAGTGATTATATGTTTGTTTGTCTTGAACTTTTACTTTTGAATGGGTTTTGAGTACTTCAATCCTAGTGCTATTATTTTTTGTCCTATGTTTAATTTATTTGTGTTCTGTTGATGACTGTTGAATTGATGCAGCTACAAATCATTACTTCCAAATATGTTAGACCACGTGAACTCCCCATCCTTTTTCTTAAAATCATTCTATTTTTATATAGAATTAAATATCTACACGAGGCTTCTATCTTTTAATTCCACTAATAATAAATTAAATAAGTGTTTGTATCTAAGTTAGTCCTTTCCAAACAGACTCATGTCCTAATAGTTTGTGGTTTTTGGCCATTTGTTCTTGATTTTTAGGTTTGGTTTTCTAACTGTATTTGTTACACTTGTATCCTATCATGCTGTAGTGATATGAATGGAATGGTTTGAATGTTTTTTCCTAGTTTATGTTCTAATTTCATGCTCTTTTAGGGATTGGATCTATTATAGGGATTGTAGTTTGTTTCTGGGGTTGATCTGGCCTACAGCTAGCTCAAGCTTGGAACTTTCCTGTGATGTTGTTAATTAGTGTTTCTACCATCTGTTTTTTAATTCATTTAATGCTTTGTGTTCCAGATTTTCTACTATAGGATGCATGTAGGGGTGATATTCTAGTCTCAAATTCTTGGAGGTAGACCATTTCTCTATGTTGGGAAAGGGATCATCGACATCAGTCATTGTCATATTGGTGGCCTTGTTCTACTACTGGATTTCCCTAGTTTTGGTTCCTACATCTTCAGTGTTACTAATGCTTGAGATAGTGTGATACACATGGATTTATACATTATAGATTGTGTAGTGTTGGGTTTCTTTTGATTAAGGAGATGATAATTTGGTCTGGGAAGATGTTCTCATGATGGAGTTGTTGTGACGGTCTATTAACGGTTCTTTTGTGTGGCAGTAGTGGAAAAAATGTTTAACACGTCGGTATTTTTCACGTCGGTTCTATATAACTAAAATTCAAAGCTATAAAAATATATTTATCACTTCATTTATACAATAAACGATGTGATAAATAGATGAGAAACAATATTTTACATGGGTTATTTTATAACTGATGTAATAAAAATAGAGATTAGTTTTATCACATTTGTTATTTCATAACAGAGGTGATAAAGCGCCATTTATAATGTTAGTTATAAAATAAATGATGTTATAAATAATTTTCTACATTAGTTATTAAATAACTGACCTTATAAACATAAAAAAAATAGTTTATCATGTCGGTTATTAAATAATCAATGTGATAAAGCTTTTAAATGATTTATCGCACCCCGTATTTAGTCATTCAGTTTTCTTTGATCGGGAAACCTGCGACTCCTCTCTATTTTGTAGAAAACCTAGAAAGAATTACTCAAAGTTGTGACCTATAGCCTTTTTTACAACATCATTCATCATCTTTATTATCACTAGATCTATCCGGTTGACACGCAACACTCAAGTAAGCCTTACACGGCTCAGTTTCATTTTTTATTTTTCGAGATGCCCCACACTAATTTTTTGAGATGTTATTTTTCTATCTTTGTTCTTGCTATCATGGTAAGTTTCATAGTGTTAATTTAAACCCTTATGAATTCTTTTCTAGTAAAATAATACCTGGAATTAATATTATGAAAGTTTACAATTTTTGTGTGTTTTATCATGTGTGTGTGCCCGTACAGGGGGTGTCCAAGGGGGTAGGGGTTGTCTAAGTGGGTGGGGGTGTCCAGGGGGTCTCAAAGGGGGTGGGTGGTGTCTAGGGGGTGCGGGGGCTATCCAAGGGGGTTGGGGTGTCCAATGGGGTGGGGGTGGTGTCCAAGGGGTGAGGGGTTGTCCAAGGGGGTAGGGGTGTCCATGAGATGGGGTGGAGTACAGGGGGTGAGGAGGTTATCCAAGGGGGTTGGGGGTGTCTATGTGGGATGGGGTTTCCAGGGGTGGGGGCATTCCAAAAAGGTAGGGGTTGTCCAGGGGGTGGGGGTTGTCTAAAGGGGTGGGGGCTATCCAGGGGGTGGGGCTGTCCAGAGAGTTGGGGGGGTGTCCAGAGGGTGGTGGGGCTGTCCAGAGGGGTGTGGGATATAGAAGGGGTGGTGGTGTCCAGGGGTACCCCTAACCCTTGTAAATCCACCACCACTACCTTGGATAGCCCCTACCCCCTTGGACACCCCCTTGGTATATATATATCTTAATGGTTTCATTGAAACTGTAGGCATATTTTAACTTCAGGTAGTCTATACCAACGGTTCCTGTAGAGTCGTTATTATAGGGATATTGCAATGACCATCATGCTAATGGTGTGTGAAACTGTTGTAGTATTTTATCCCAATGGTTATAAATCATTGGGATATGTGTAATTTTCAGTAGTTAATGTATACATATTTTAATATTTATACTTCATATTTCTTTTTTTTGAAAAGGTGAATTTGGTATCCAGTTGCACCAGGATGTAATCTTTGTGTATCTTAAGAAGAAAGGATCCAATATGAATTTAAAACTATTATATCTAACTATATTTTCTTTTTAAAATCATTTTCATGCATGTATTTTTCAAATACGCATAGATTTGTTTTATATTTCAAAATTGTTTTACATTCAAATTATGATATTTTTCATTTAAATATGTATTTTTCATATGAATATATATTTTTCATATCTTAACAAGATGTATAATTTTTATATTTGTTATGGTTAATAATGATTCAAAGTTGGATTATGGCACATCGAATGACTAATTAATATGAGTAATGTGTTGCCTAATTTTTGGAAATTTCTAAACAAAATGTTCCAAGCAGTGAAATTTTTTTCTGTCCTTGCCTGAAATGTTTAAATACGAAGAAGTTGAAAAATAGGGAGATCAAATATCATCTAATTTTTCAAGGTTTTAATCTGAGATACAACCCTTGGATTTAGCATGGTGAAACTGGATAGAATGTTAGATCTACTGATGATTAGGATTTACAAGATAGTAACTACGATTGAATTGAAGAATTGATTTGTGATATTGCCGCAGAACAAATTGAGATAGAACCGATAGTTACACATTTATATGGTGACGCTGAAAACCATTGAATCATGGTTGTATGGATTTTACAATTTTGTTAGTGGTGTTAAGATAGATTAACCTGAAGGAGAAATGTGTATAGAGAGACAGATGTTTTACCACGCTGCTAAAATTGTTGAAATACATTCTTCCAAAAGACAATGATCTTCTATATTCACATTATAAGGACAAGAAAATATTATTCTCGATGGGATTACGATATAAGAAAATACATGTATGTCCGAATGACTGTATGATATATATGAAGGAATATGAATTTCTATCAGATTCTCCTAAATGTGGGACATCACGGTTTAAGTTGAAAGAAAAATCACAGGCTGATGGTGAGATTACAAAGATTTCTTCCAATGTATTTTGGTATCTTCCTATAATTCATTGTTTGAAACGTTTATTTACTAATTCACATGATGAAAAAAAGGTTAATATATCATGGTGATGAGCGGATATGTGATGAAAAAATATGTCATCCATCTGATTGCACACAATTGACGAAAATTGATGAGTAGTATCATACAATAGGAAATGAAATTAGAAATCTCAAAATAGGGTTGTGCACAGATGGAATGAATCCACACTGAACCCTCAGTAGCACACATAGTTCATGGATTTTTTATTGGTAATTTACAACCTCTCTCATGATTTTGTATGATGTGCAAATATTTCATGTTGAATATAATGATCTATGGTCTGAAGCAACCTGGAAATGATATTGATGTTTTCTGGTCACTATTGATTATTGATATGAAACTTTTATAGGAGGACGGTGTTAGGGTGTATGATTCTTATAAAATAAAATATTTTAATCTATATGCGGAGCTTATGTTCACTATAAATAACTACCCAGAATATATAAAATTGTCTTGATATAGTGTTAAGGGGCATAAATCATGTCTAATTAGCGAACAACAGACTTCATATTGTCAATTTCTTCATGAGAGGAAAACAGTATACATGGGTCATCGAAAGTTTTTCCTATGGATCATTATTATAGAAGACTAAAAAAGGTATTCAATGGATAACAATAATTTTATATTGCTCCAAAACCTTTATCCCCTGATGTGTATTTTCAGAGGGTGTAAAACCTTGATGTGACATTGGGAAAGACACAAAAATCGGGTAATGATAGACATATTTAGTAGAAAAGGTCAATATTTTTTGAGCTACCATATTGGAGATATCATGAAGTGAAACCTAATATTGATGTCATGCACATGGACAAGAATATTTGTAACTGTTTGATTGGAACATTGTCAGACATTAAAAGAAATACAAAATATGGTTTGGATGCAAGATTAGACTTACTATCAAAGGGAATACGTTTGGAGTTATCCCCCACTACTAATGAAATATGAGAATTTCTTCCCCCAGCTTGTAATAAACTATCCAAGAGGGAGAAAATTAGCTTTTTTAGTGTCTTCATGATATCAATCTGATTCAAGGTTATTCGTCAAATGTAAAAAAAATTCCTCTTGGAAGGATATTAATTTGATAGGTATGACATCTCATGAGGTTTATGTCATGATGAAACAACTTTAACCAGTTACATTGCATGGAATATTTCCCATCCATGTAAGAAAGACTATAATGAAGTTTGGTTATATTTTCAATTCAATTTGAAATAAGGTGACTAATGTGAATTCTTTAAAAATTTTATAAAATGATGCAATTTCTATACATTATTAGTTGGATATGTATTTTCCTCCATATTGTTTTGATATAATGGTGCATTTAATGATTCATCTAGTTCGAGAAATTATTCTTTGTGGACCTATATATCTTCATAGGATATATCCTTTTGGAAGGTATATGAAAATATTGAAGGGGTATGTTAATAATCCATATCGACCTGAAGCCTCCATTATTGAAAAGTATATTTATGAGGAGGTTGCAGAGTTTTGTACAGCCTACTTGGTTGTGGAAGAGTACATAGGTTTGCCTCTATCTCACTCTGAATGAGTTAATAATGAGTGAAAGGGAATTCATGGTTTTAAAGTCAAATCATTGTCAGCTGAACAAATAAAGAGGTTAGAATGATACATATTGAATAAAATAGATGATGCTCAATTGTATATCACATTTCATATTAATCAGTTTAAACAATGTCATCCAAAGAAGAAATATATGTGGATTTTGAATGAGAAGAACAAAATATTTTTATCATGGTTTAAAAAGACCTTTCTTGGTAGATCATATGTATCAGAGACATTAAGATGGTTAGGGGGTGGTCCAAGTTTTAATGTTATAACTTGGACGGGGTATGACATTAATGGTTATACATTTCATATTAAATATTAGGACAATAAAAGTGCAGTTCAGAATAGTTTTGTATTGGTGTTTTCAAGAGAAATACATTTTTTGAGTTCTAAAGACAAAAACCCAATTTCTGCTTCAAGTTTATATTATGGACTCTTTGAAGAAATATGGGAGGTTGATTACATTAAAATTAAAGATCATGTTTTTAACTACAAATGGTTTATCAGTACAAATAGTGTCATACATGATGAATTTGGAATGACAGTTGTTAATCTAAATAGATTGGAAGACACAACATATTCTTTTACAATGGAAACTAATGAAAAATAGATTTTCTATATAGTTGATCAATCAGATATGTAGTGGACTATTATTTTAAAAAGGAAAAACTATATATTTTTTAGGATTAACTTGATGAATATGATTATTTATTTGAGATCCCTACTTCCATTTAAAGATTAGCAGAATAAAATAATGAGCATGTTGAAGACATGGTTTGTGCCATAAGGAATGATCACGATGAAGGAATTTGGGAAAACAGTCCATTGGTACATTCCTAATATTACATGTAACATATGTTTATTTCTTGTTTACATTTATTATTTCCATAAAATGTTAGATATTGTAATTTTTTCTTTATTAAAACAAATAATATGATGTTTTTGTTTATTTTAATTTTGTTTATTTTAGTTTATCATGTTTACCATTACGTAAAGTATAGATCTATTATTTTTGTTGAATGATAATTAATTTACTATGTTTACCATGTCTACCATGTTTACAATGTCTACCATGTTTACCATGTTTACTATGTTTACCATGTTTACCATGTTTACCATGTTTACCATGTTTATAATGTTTACCATTTTTACCATAGTTTACCATAGTTTACCATTACGTAAGTTATATATTTATTTATTTTGTTGAATGGAAATTACACTACCATGTTTACCATGTTTACCATCATTACCATTGTTTAACATGCTTACCATATTAACCTTGTTTACTATTACATAACTACGTTCAATTTACCATTTTCAATTTACATTGGTATTGTAATATTTGAATTTGTATATTTGTGAAAACAATTATTGTTTTTTTATTTGAAGGATAATGATATATCAATAATATTATCAACCACATGATTCTAGAGATGAGCATAATAATCATACCTCTAGGGAGGAACATTCACATTGTAGAGACCCGAAGCTTATCGTACATGAACATTTAATTACTTTTGCGGAATACTTAGTATATAACAAAAAACACACACACACAAGGATCGTAATAGTTTAGTGTCTTTGGAAACTCGGAATGTAATCTTTTAATCGTGGTGAAAGATCTCCAATATCTCCCATAAAGATATTCCTTTTTTAACCTAAAACATTTCTTTATATCCTGGGGAAAAGAAAACATAAAAGGGTGAGCTCAAATGCTCAGTAAGGGTAAACAAAAGAAAAATCAATCACATCATATTCATAAGAACATAACTTTTGGAAATCTTATCCTGCAAAAGAGAGAGCATAATTTCATAACATGGGATAAATCATAGTAGTGAAATGAAATCCCAATAATCATAACATAAAACATGAAACTTTGTGGAATACACACATAATCATAGAGAATCATTTCTTGTTAGTCAAGACTCATTTTCAAGACTGTCTTAGTGGACAAAGTCCCTTTCTGAACCGATTCACCCTCGTTTCAGTTCTGTTTCACTGAACCGGTATAACCTACCATTCCAGCCATGTCTATCTCATGAGATATAAAATATTTACCCAATGCATTGGAGGGAGATATAGGTCCCACCCATATCATTATGAAACCATTCTTATGTGTGCCACAAAATCATAAATCATACATTATTACATAACCCATGTAATAAAAATGGGATTCTTAAACAACATGACATCATAAAACAATTTATATAGAATAAAGGAATTCATAAAAATATTTCCATCACAACATAATCCAATCCATGTAATAGTAGGGATAGAAACAGAACCCTTTATTATCTTAGATGGAAAATAATTTTGATAAAACACTTGAACTCCATTCTTGAGGAAAATATCCTTTCTACTTCAAAAATACTTTTCCTTTCTTAACATGTCATAAAATTATAAACTGAAAGAAGTTGATTAAAAATAAACATGAAAACTTGTAAAGGAAGCTTCTTGGAAATAATGTTTTAAAAATCCATTCATGCTGTATAAGTTAAAAAACATTCTTCTTGTACTTTTGTCGGAAAAGTCAAAAAGTACCTCGTTCGAAATACGACAAAAGATTCCGTTAATATCTTTTACTAAAAACTCACCAAAGGGTAAAATAGGATTTAAACAATTTTAGGTGAATGGAAATATTATGAAATATTGAGGAAACATGTATTTGGATGATAAAATACACCCCAGTAAATGCCAAAGTATAAACAATCTCGTATAAAAATGAGATTGTGATATTTTCCCTTACCATAGGTCCGACTTGCTTTGTACGTGTCCGAACCTCCTGTATAATGATTTAAATCATGTTATTGACTTATTCCAGAATCATATTTATTGTTATTATATCATATATGGTCCACTTATGACTTTATATTACCCGTTCTTTTGTAAATTCATGTTAAAGTAGCGTTTTGGGTAAAATCGTCTCATTTGTCGTTCGTGTTTTTAACATGTAATTATTAATATGATTACTTGGATCATGATTACTTATATCCAGAATGTAAAACATGATTTATATATAATATATATTCAGAATATACATATATATAATATATTGATAAATGGAATTAGATACACTGTTCATGGAGACGGTAGTCCGTACGTACGCATGAATGCTGTTTTCGTTTCCTTATTGAATTGAATGGAATTAAGTAGATGACATACATATAAATATAAATAAATCCAGTATCATTATTATGTCATATATTTCATTAGTACTTATTATATATACTTTATAATCATTCATGAATGGTTAATCATTGAGAATTAATCTCATCGCGTCGTGGAGACGGTAGTCCGTACGTACGCACGAGCGATGATATCGTTCCCATGGTCGTGGAATTGTGTTGAAGTGTTTGTATACTATTTCAGTATCAATATAACTTTATAATAATCATATATAGTTACTCATTAAACCATTATACCCATCCAATTAATGTGGTGGCGGAAAATAGATTACACCACGGCGTGGAGACGGTATTCCTTACGTACGCACGCGCGGTGATTTCCTTTTTCCGTAGGATGGATAGAAGGTTAATTAGAGTTGTTTCATATTTATAATAACATATCAGTATGTAATTAATACTGATGTTATTACTTTATCATGAAACAACTAATGAAGACGAAGTTGAAGAAGAAAGAAATTGAAAAGATCGGTAATGGATATTACCTCTTCTTTGAAACGCCTCTTTGAATCCTCCACATAGGGAACTAAGATTGGTCTTTGAAGAACACCAGGACCTCTAGGATTATTCTAGGGAAGTGTAGAAGGGATTTTGTCAGGGGTTTGCCGAGCTTGAGTGCTCAAATTGGTGTGAGGAGGAGGGGGAGGAGGTTCCCTTTTATAAGGGAGGAGAGGGGCACCTTAGGAATATCTCAAAATATTATTTTATATTAAAGTCAAAATCGGTTTATAATGGTTCCAAAGGGTCTTATTTCGAAGCTAAAGTGGGGATGGGTATAAATACTATCAACCAATATGATTTAGACAAGTTTAGGTAATTATTTTAACCTTATCAATTAGATTTAACTCTAAGTTAAATAATTTAACTTTTACCGTGTCTTTTTGTTTTCTTACACTATATGGTTAATAAACTTACTATAACATTCCAAACGAACCCCAAATTGTTTATTATTAATATATATCCTTATCTAAGTCATTTGGTATAACCTTATATTTTTAGGAATAAAATAACAATTAATAGTATAATATTTGATTTAAAAACTATTTTGTGTCAATTTTGACACTATTTGATATATGATTTTTGTGAAAGTCATAACAGAATTATATGTTCGAACCAAGTTGATTAAATCAACACTAATATATCATAGTAACCTAGAAAATTATTGGGATTCATAAAAAGTCTCAAATTAAATTTATTTTGGTATTTATTACATCAATTATGTCAATATTTCATTAATAAGATAATTACAGCATCATCATTGTGTCATAAATAAATTAAATTATATGATCTCTAAAAATTACAAATAAAATACCATTATATAGGAAATCTTTTTGTCTTTATAATGAATATTTAAAATTGAATTTATCTTATGTATAACCCTATATTAAAAATGTTTTAGTAAATAAACATTGATTTTAACTCTTTTAACTCTTCTTTGAATTAAATAATAATAAATGTCCTAATCTAATCCAAGTGGGCCTAAATGATAATATTTTACACTTAAGGTTATTTCTGGTCGAGATACACTTGTCCAATAGGATTAGTACATGTGTTAGGGTAATATTAATATCATTTTTACCCTTAATTACCCTATTTACTTTTAACCGTGGTAAAAAAAAGTAAAAAGTTACTATTCACCAAAAATTATTTTCATCTCATTGAACCACATTTTACTTACTGACATCAACCGTGTCTCTATTATTTTTGAAATTCCATTCACAGAAGCGGTAAAATTAAGATTTATGAAAAAAATAATTTTTTTTAACTTCCACTTAGTAGTTTCACTATTCATCAAAAATTGAAGTTTTTCAGAAAAATGTCAAAATTTCACCCTAAGCTATAATTGATATTCCGAATTCAAAAATGATATCTATTTTAAAAAATTCCCAAAATATAAGTTTCATTAATTAATTTTATAATTAATTTCCGTTGTCACAACAAATAGCGTGTTTTTAAGAGATAATAACTATCAAAAGATTAACACTTGTTTATGTCTGGTGTAAATGTGAAATTAAATCCAATGACCAACATTGTATTGAATTGTAAAAATATATTCTAAATATACTTTGAAACCACTCAAATTAATAATTTATCACTATTAATTATTTCGATTAAAAAAGTTGTTTTTAATTAAAATTTAGTAATTTTCACTATTCATCAGAAAATAAAAGTTATCCGAAAAGTACCAAAATTTCACCCTAAGATAATTTCAATATTATGAATCCAAAAATGAATTCCATTATGAAAAATAAAATATAAAAAATTTCAAAAAGTGGTTATTACTATTCATAACGGCTAGTTTTAATAATATTTTAATAGCGTATTGTTGTTTAGTGAAACTCGTTATTGCGTACTACACACGCTATCGAGGAAGGTCGCGATTGCGTGTAATGCAAGGCAAATCAAGGATGCGTGTTGTGAAAGATCCTTTTGGTGTAGCGTACAACACAAGACATTAGTGAAATTAAAAAGAATATTTTTCATAAAATCTAGGGGTGTTACATTCTACCCCCCTTAAAATGAATTTCGCCCTCAAAATTCGTCAGGGTTATAAATGGTTTACTATTCGAAACTTTCTTTAATAGAAACCCACATCGTAAAAAGGAATACCAAAACTAGTCTTTAAAAAAAATTATGAAACGTAATGGTTACCCAAATAAACTAATCACTGGGTTTCCACATAGGTGAAAATATGGATATGGAAGAGAAATATGACCATCATGTTATGATGGAGAGTGGTAGAGAACATGGCTATGGAAAATCCAGTAATCACAAATCCATAGATTTGTGATGATATAAGGTACCATCTGATTCATCAAGTATAAGATCACTAGGATAACATTTTTTGGTTTTCAAGATCATTTCCCTAAAGTTGAAAATTTTAATTAGAATAAATACTTACTTTATTTTGGTACAATCTCACTGTTGTTCGTACCTTGAACAATTTCCACTTCATCTCTTAAATAAATGAAGTTGAATTTGTTATTTGTGAAGTGTTAGCAGATCATGTGATAGAATGACGGGTCATTCCATCTGTCTCAAACAAAAGGTTAGCAAAAATTATATACATAAGTCGATCTATAGTGAGATTAATCATATATGGTTCCTAAAATGGACTTATACATCATATATCATACAGCTTAATATAATATAAAACTAGTTTCTACTAAACAGGGACTTCCTGTAGGCCAGTGGTAGGCGATAAATGCCAGTCACACTTTGGTTGTGGGTTCGATTCCCACAGCCTTGTCCGACGCGATGGGCTGTCGCCCGTCCTGCAGGTTGTCCTTTTTCTAAAACTATATTACTATAACATCCCATCAATAATATCAAAAAACTTCTATCCTTAAACAATACTATCTTATATCCAACATAATCCATTCCAATCTTTAGGCTTATCCATAATACTGCAGTCCACTCTCATAATATAGTGAAAACAATTATCAGAGATTTAATATCATCGTTGATCCCCATATATCATAAGATATGTCTTGTTGGTCGTATTCCAATCATGTGAATACCTTAATCATGTATTCTCTTGAAAAATGAATACCAATTAAACCTTAGTGAAAACATGAATGCTGTCAAAAGTTATCTTTTTCTACATACCAAAATCGAAAAATTCTATATACTCAAACCATGATATCACTTAGTCCTTATATCAATCATGAGCACATGAATACTGTTAAACATTTCGTTTTCTTGTTTTCCCTTCATTATGCGCATATCATTCTTTTTCCAAAAATATCTCAATTACTTTGAATACCACATTAGACCAATACATAAATATTCCAATACTCCATGATACAATATTATTTTGGAATCCCATTACATAAACACTGAATCATTCCACCACATCGTTGTCATATTCAACATCGCCAGTAGTGATCGCATGTGACATCCCGTTGTCCTTTGCCTTCAGTGGTTGCTCATGTTGATCATCACTAACACTTGGATTAGGGCATTTATTAGCATAATGCCCCATTTCCTTGCACTTGAAGCATTGAAGTGTTGGTGGTGCGTTCTCTACAGTGTTTGCTTTATTCACATCATTAGAATCCCTTTTTCCATTACTTCGACACTCAGCTGCTCGATGACCTTCTTTTCCACACATAAAACATATTCTAGTCCCTTTAAGACAATCTCCACCATGCTTCTTTCCACACTTTGTGCATAAGAAAACATTCATCTTTTTTTCACCATTATTCTGAGATTTCTCCTTGAACTCCATCTTTCGTTTCTTGTCAAAACCATGAGATGGATATGTAACACCAACTTCCATTTCTACCTTGATAGCCCAACGCACAATTTCTTCATAGCTACTGAAGTCTCTTATAGCTAATGCCCTTTGAAGACTTGGTTTTAAGCCACTGAAAAATCGATCAACTTTACTTTCAGGTTGGATGATAATGCCAGAAGCATACCTTGCAAGTCTTGTTAAATTTTCTTCGTATATACCAACAGATTCATCATCCTTTTTCTTTAGTTCAAGAAACTCCTTCTCCATATTTGTTTGAAGAATACGAGGGAAGTACTTACTGAAAAAAAAGGTCTTGAACTCATCCCATTCCATGGACTCAATTTCATCTCTTGGCCTCGTATTCTTGATAAGATTCCACCATCGATCAGCTTCACCTTCCAAACGATATACTTCTAAGATGACTTTATCATGTTTAGAACATTGAAGAACTGAAAATATCTTTTCAGTGGTACTGATCCATTGTTCAGCAACAAGTGGATCGGAAGACCCACTAAAAGAAGGTGGACGTTGCCTCATGAAGGACTCAATAGAATATTGTTCCCTTCTCTTCTCATTTGGAAGTCCATAATGATTCATAGATTGTGTAAGTATAGAAATAAGATTTTTCACTCCATCTCCCATAACATTTTTTTGTTCATGAGGATAATCATTGCATTGTCCATTGCACTGATCAACACGGTTCCTTCGGGTTAAAACCCAAAAAGAATAGAGTGAGAGGCAAAAATCATGCTAGGGAAAACAACATAATAAAGGGGGAGTACCTTCAATATCTAACATCTTAGGTTTAATTCTATAATCGTTAGCGTAATTCTAGTACTATAACCTATACGTATACTCAACCTTAGGGACATCCCTAGACATACCTTAGAAATATCTCTAGGGATCTCACTAACGTTTTCGCATCCTAGTTTCAAAAGGTTGACTAAACCTTTCCTCTGATACCAACTGTAGAGACCCGAAGCTTATCATACATGAACATTTCATTACTTTTGCGGAATACTTAGTACATAACAAAAAACACACACACAAGGATCGAAATAGTTTAGTGTCTTTGGAAACTCGGAACGTAATCTTCTAATCGTGGTGAAAGATCTCCAATATCTCCCATAAAGATATTCCTTTTTTTTACCTAAAACCTTTCTTTATATCCTGGGGAAAAGAAAACATAAAAGGGTGAGCTCAAATGCTTAGTAAGGGTAAACAAAAGAAAAATCAATCACATCATATTCATAAGAACATAACTTTTGGAAATCTTATCCTGCAAAAGAGAGAGCATAATTTCATAACATGGGATAAATCATAGTAGTGAAATGAAATCCCAATAATCATAACCTAAAACATGAAACTTTGTGTCATACACACATAATCATAGAGAATCATTTCTTGTTAGTCAAGACTCATTGTCAAGACTATCTTAGTGGACAAAGTCCCTTTCTGAACCGAGTCACCCTCGTTTCAGTCCTGTTTCTATGAACCGGTATAACCTACCATTCCAGCCATGTCTATCTCATGAGATATAAAATCTTTACCCAATGCATTGGAGGGATGTATAGGTCCCACCCATCTCATTAGGAAACCATTCTTATGTGTTCCACAAAATCATAAATCATACATCATTGCATAACCCATGTAATAAAAATGGGATTCTTAAACAACATGACATCATAAAACAATTTATATAGAATAAAGGAATTCATAAAAATATTTCCATCACAACATAATCAAATCCATGTAATAATAGGGATATAAACATAACCCTTTATTATCTTAGATGGAAAATAATTTTGATAAAACACTTGAACTCCATTCTTGAGGAAAATATCCTTTCTACTTCAAAAATACTTTTCCTTTCTTAACATGTCATAAAATTCTAAACTAAAAGAAGTTGATTAAAAATAAAACTGAAAACTTGTAAAGTAAGCTTCTTGGAAAAAATGTTTTAAAAATCCATTCATGCTGTATAAGTTAAAAAAACATTCTTCTCGTACTTTTTTCGGAAAAGTCAAAAAGTACCTCGTACGAAAAACGACAAAAGATTCCTTTCATATCTTTTACTAAAAACTCACCAAAGGGTAAAATAGGATTTAAAAAATTTTAGGTGAATGGATATAATATTAAATATTGAGGAAACATGTATTTGGATGATAAAATACACCCCAGTAAATGCCAAAGTATAAACAATCCCGGATAAAAATGAGATTGTGATATTTTCCCTTTCCTTAGGTCCGACTTGCTTTGTACGTGTCTGAACCTCCTGTATAATGATTTAAATCATGTTATTGAAATATTCCAGAATCATATTCATTGTTATTATATCATATATGGTCCACTTATGACTTCATATTACCCGTTCTTTTGTAAATTCATGTTAAAGTAGCGTTTTGGGTAAAATCATCTCATTTGTCGTTCGTGTTTTTAACTTGTAATTATTAATATGATTACTTGGATCATGATTACTTATATCAAGAATGTAATACATGATTTATATATAATATATATTCAGAATATACATATATATAATATATTTATAAATGGAATGAGATACATCTTTCATGGAGACGGTAGTTCGTACATACGCATGAACGCTATTTTCGTTTCCTTATTGAATTGAATGGAATTAACTAGATGACATACATATAAATATAAATAAATCCAGTATCATTATTATGTCATATATTTCATTAGTACTTATTATATATACTTTATAATAATTCATGAATGGTTAATCATTGAGAATGAATCTCATCGCGTCGTGGAGACGGTAGTCCGTACGTACGCACGAGCGATGATATCGTTCCCATGGTCATGGAATTGTGTTGAAGTGTTTGTATACTATTTCAGTATCAATATCACTTTATAATAATCATATATAGTTACTCATTAAACCATTATACCCATCCAATTAATGTTGTGGCGGAAAATAGATTACACCACGGCGTGGAGACGGTATTCCGTACGTACGCACGCGCGGTGATTTCCTTTTTCCATTGGATGGATAGAAGGTTAATTAGAGTTGTTTCATATTTATAATAAAATATCAGTATGTAAGTATTACTGATGTTATTACTTTATCATGAAACAACTAAATAATAAGAAGTTGAAGAAGAAAGAAATTGAAAAGATCGGTAATGGATATTACCTCTTCTTTGAAACGCCTCTATGAATCCTCCACTTAGGGAACTAAGATTGGTCTTTGAAGAAGACCAGGACCTCTAGGATTATTCTAGGGAAGTTTATAAGGGATTTTCGCAGGGTTTGGCCGAGCTTGAGTGCTCAAATTGGTGTGAGGAGGAGGGGGAGGCGGTGCCCTTTTATAAGGGAGGAGAGGGGCACCTTAGGAATATCTCAAAATATTATTTTATATTAAAGTCAAAATCGGTTTATAATGGTTCCAAAGGGTATTATTTCGAAGATAAAGTGGGTTTGGGTAGAAATCCTATCAACCAATAGGATTTAGACAAGTTTAGGTAATTATTTTAACCTTATCAATTAGATTTAACTCTATGTTAAATAATTTAACTTTTACCGTGTCTTTTTGTTTTCTTACAATATATGTTTAATACACCTACTATAACATACCAAACGAACCCCAAATTGCTTATTATTAATATATATATCCTTATCTAATTCATTTGGCCGAACCTTAGATTTTTATGAATAAAATAACAATTAATAATATAATATTTGATTTAAAAACTATTTTGTGTCAATTCTCACACTATTTGATATATGATTTTTGTGAAAGTCATAAAAGAATTATATGTTCAAAAAAAGTTGATTACATCAACACTAATATATCATAGTAACCTAGAAAATTAGTGGGATTCATAATAAGTCTAAAATTAAATTTATTTTGGTATTTATAACATCAATTATGTCAATATTTCATTAATAAGATAATTACAGCATCATCTTTCTGTCATAAATAAATTAAATTATTTGATCTCTAAAAATTACAAAAAAAATACCATTATGTAGGAAATCGTTTTATCTTTCTAATTAATAATTACAATTGAATTTATCTTATGTATAACCCTGTATTAAAAATGTTTTATTAAATAATCTTTGATTTTAACTCTTTTAACTCTTCTTTGAATTAAATAATAATAAATGTCCTAATCTAATCCAAGTGGGCCTAAATGATAATATTTTACACTTAAGGTTGTTCTTGGTCGAGATACACTTGTCCAATATGATTAGTACATGTGTTAGGGTAATATTAATATCATTTTTATCCTTAATTACCCTATTTACTTTTAACCGTGGTAAAAAAAAGTAAAAAGTTACTATTCACCAAAAATTATTTTCATCTCATTGAACCACATTTTACTTACTGACATCAACCGTGTCTCTCGGATTTTTGAAATTCCATTCACAGAAGCGGTAAAATTAAGATTTATGAAAAAAATAATTTTTTTTAACTTCCACTTAGTAGTTTCACTATTCTTCAAAAATTGATGTTTTTCAGAAAAATGCCAAAATTTCACACTAAGCTATAATTGATATTCCGAATTCAAAAATGATTTCTATTTTACAAAATTCCCAACATATAAGTTGCATTAATTAATTTTATAATTAATTTCTGCTGTCACAACAAATAGCGTGTTTTTAAGAGATAATAACTATCAAAAGATTAACACTTGTTTATGGCTGGTGTAAATGTGAAATTACATCCAATGACCAACATTGTATTGAATTGTAAAAATATATTCTAAATATACTTTGAAACCACTCAAATTAATAATTTATCACTATTAATTATTTCGATTAAAAAAGTTGTTTTTAATTAAAATTTAGTAATTTTCACTATTCATCAGAAAATAAAAGTTATCCGAAAAGTACCAAAATTTCACCCTAAGCTAATTTCGATATTATGAATCCAAAAATGAATTCCATTATGAAAAATAAAATATACAAAATTTCAAAAAGTGGTTATTACTATTCATAACGGCTAGTTTTAATAATATTTCAAAAGCGTATTGTTGTTTAGTGAAACTCGTTATTGCGTACTACACACGCTATCGAGGAAGGTCGTGATTGCGTGTAATACAAGGAAAAACAAGGATGCATGTTGTGCAAGCTCCTTTTGGTGTAGAGTATAACACAAGACATTGGTGAAATTAAAAAGAATATTTTTCATAAAATCTCGGGGTGTTACACACATGCTCCTCTTGATGTTCCCCAATCTTCCTCATGTTCTCCCATAACAACAAAGAAAATTTCAAGAGTTTGTAAATGTGGGTGCACACGTTTAACAAAACTATCACTTGCCCATATGAAAGACCATAGGATACTCGTTGAGTTTGATGAGAATGATATTCTTAGAGGTCCAAATGAAAAAGATTTTAAGAGTTTTTTATCAACTCAGGGTAAGAGCAAAGTAATCATTTTTTATGATTATTGGAGAAATGTGGATAAAGTGATAATTTCTCAGTTGTGGGATATGATTTTTGTTAGATATTTTCTATTTTTTTCCTATTATTTAAATTAATCTACTATAATATGTTTTACCTCTTCTTTTTCAGATGAATTTTGGTATTCCTGACACTAGAGGAGTCAACAAGAAATTTGTATAGATGGCTGCTAAGAGATGGAGGGATTTCAAATTAACCCTTACATTTGATTTCATTTTTTTCATATGAGTCATGACAATCCATGTCATATATATCCTTTCATATATGATGGAACATGGAGATAGTTTGTTGAATGTAGAGGAAAAGAATCATTTTTGGTAAGGGTAATGTAATCTTTTATAAGATTTATTATATAAATGATTTTATTAATGTTCTGTTAATGATTTATTATTCATAGTTTATAGAAAAAAAAGACATCTCGTCAAGAGATCCAATCTAAAAATGTATACCTTCATAGTTTATCTCGGGGAGGTTATACATTATTAGAAGAACAAATGATGGAATAAAAATTAAAAAAACTCAGAGCTGAGTCTTCATGCTCTGGAAGGGTTTCCCCTCTATCCCCTCCATCTAGACATGAAAAATGGAAGAGATCTTAGATGGGAAAATGGGGGAAATATCATTTGGAATAATCGAGAATCATATCTGATAGGATTGTAAGATATTTATTTTATTTATTTAGGTTAAATATATTCTTTATATAATTTGAATCATTATAGAAATATTCAATTAATTAATATAGGATTCCTTTGAGGAGAAAAGCTCACATGGGGTATTTACAACTATTGGGAGGCCAGATATTTTATATGCAGCATTGTGAAATCCTGAACATCCTGGTCATGTATGAGGATATCCAATTGGTGTATCAGTAAGAAAAGTGTATCAACATTCTTAAACTTCTTCCATTGAGGCTGTTTATAAAAAAATAGAATTCTTAGAGGCTGAATTTCATAATATTAATGTGAAAATAGAGGAAAATATTAAAGCATCGATATAGTCTATGTTTGCAGACATGCAAAGACAATTTTAGACTAGAGCTCCCACTCCTACACCTCCCCCTATAGTCCACATTATTTTTCCTCCACCTCCACTAGTAGCTCCCACCCACCCCCACCCCCTCAACCTACGGACCCCATTTTTAAACCTACTCCTCCGCCGCAGCTTCCTACTTATTGTGAGTTGTATGTTGATGATCCTTAACATCATATAGTTGCATATGGGCTGGTATATTGTATAGAATATATATTTCGTCATCAATAGTTAGAAGTAGAGCATAATAGGGTCATTGTACATGATATTATAGATAGATCAGCTCGAGTACCATTACCTATAGATGAGGTGACGATAGTTGGACATAGTATTGGCCATTTTTAAATTTTTCCATCTAGACTTCTGCGACTCATTACTATAGAGGTATGTATGTTATATCTTCTATTTTTTATTAAAGTTGTTTTATCATTTGAAAACTAATATATTTTTCTATTTATCTTTATATGAATACTTCAAAGGTAAATAAATACTGTATAGAAAAAAACAAAGACAAATAAATTTGACATTAGATACAAATTCTAGTAGTCTTGATAGATTTTCAAGATATTCAAGTTTTTTTGTGGATCATTATGAGTGTCCAGTGGAAGATCGTGTCTTTGGACGTTCAATAAATGTGGGGATTGTGAAAAATGATATCATGGACCTTGTTACTGAAGATAATTTTGGCATCAATGTGGTGTAAATATTTTCCATGTAAGTCTTAACACCTTTTCCATACATTATATTTATTAAAAATTTATACTTATGTCTGTTTTGTATTAGGTATATTTATAACATGTGTGATAACAATGATCTGACAGATGTATATGGATTCATGGACCCGCATTTTATTTCCCTTGAAGTACATGTATTGGATGAGGAACAAAGAATTCTTTATAATAATGAAATAATAGAATATAATATAATCATACAATGTCAGAAGATGCATTTTTGTGAGAGGTATAAAACATATCTCTCAAATAGAGTATAGTATATTTTAACATAAAAAACTACTCACCTTAAATTTTCTTTTATCAGTGATCATTGGATGTTTGGTGTTTTTTGAACAAGGGAGAAAACATTTAATTGGATATGCGCTATCCAAGGCGATGTGCGGGAAAGTTTTAAGAATATGATGGAAAATTAAGTTTTAATTTCATAATAGTTTTATATATTATAATGAATTTTAAATTTATCCCATTCGTATTATTTTTTAACAGGGGATGGGTTGAATTTTGAAAAAACACAAAGAAAAGGAGTGCTAAGTGAAAATATGTAAAATTAAAGGTAAATATCCATTTATAATTTTTTACTTTTTGATGTATTACATAAAAATAATAGTTTTAATTTACACTCATTTAAATATAATTGTCATGAAAAACAAGGAGTCATCGAATGAGGATATTATATGCTATGATTTATGTATGAAATAATTACAACTTGAACACTTGTGAACTTTGACCTGGTAAGATTTCATTTTAAACTTTTCCATAATATTTCATTTGATTTATTCATTATAAATGTTAACTATTATCCTTTTAATTTTTATCTATTTGTTGACCCTTAACCCTATAGTCCTCAAGAGGTCAAACACTTACAAGTGGAATGGTCAAATTATTTTTCAGGTTTGCTTCGATTTTAGTTTGTTTGTAGTGTAAAATGTAATTTTGAAAACTATCATTATAATTGTGTATTTGGAACTCATATAGGTTGGATTTTTTTTAGTTGAAATAGTATGTTTTGAATGTTATATATGTGAATGTTTAATTTTTCTCTCCCTCTTATTTTGGTCTAGTTCTGATGGTTTTTCTGGTATGGATTCTTGTCTTAGGGGGAGTCCAAGGGTGTGGGGGTGTCCAGTGGGGGTTTCCAGGTGTGTGGGAGGACTGTCTAGTGGGGTGGGGGTGTCTAGGGTGTCCATGGGGGTGGGAGGGTGTCCAGGAGGGTGGGATGGTTTCCTAGGGGTGGGGGCTATCTAATAGGGTGGGGGTCTATCCAGGGGGAGTCCAAGGGTGAGGGGTGTCCAGTGGGGTGGGGGTTCCATGGGTATGGGAGGGTTGTTCAGAGGAGTGGGAGTGTCCAGGGTGTCCATGGGGTGGGAGGGTGTCCAGGAGGGTGCGAGGCCTATCTAGGGGATTGGGGATGTCCATGGTGTATTCAGGGGTGTGGGGGTGTCCAGTGTGGTGGGGGTGTCCAAGGAATCCATGGGGGTGGGAGGGTGTCCAAGAGGGTGGGAAGGCTGTCCAGGGGGTCCGGGTTGTCTAGGAGGGTCAGTGTTTTCCAAGGGGTATCTAGGGGTGTGGGGTGGTGTCTAGTGGTGTGGGGGGTTTCTAGGGGTGTGGGAGGGCTTTCCAGTGGGGTGGGGGTGTTCAGGGTGTCCATGGGGGTGGGATGGTGTCCAGGATGGTGGGAGGGCTATCCCAGGGAGTGGGGGTTGTCCAAGATGGTGGGGGATGTCCAGGGGGTATAAAATGGGGTGGGGGTTTCTGGGGTGTGGGAGGGCTGTCTATTTGGGTGGGGGTGTCCGGGGTGTCCATGGTAGGTGGGAGGGTGTCTAATAGGGTGGGAGGGATGTCCAGGGGTGGGGTATGTCTAAGAGGTTGGGGCTATCCAGGGGTGTCCTAGTGGGGGGGTCAGTGGGGTGGGGGTTTCCATGGGTGTGGTAGGGATGCCTAGTGGGGCGGGGGGGGGGGGGTCTAGGGTGTCCAGGGGGGTGGGAGGGTGTCCAGGATGACGGGAGGGTTGTCCAGGGGAGTGGGGGTTGTCCAGAAGGGTGGGGGCTATCCAGGGGGTATCCAAGGGTGTGGGGGTCTCTAATGGGGTGGAGGGGGTTCCAAGGTTGTGGGAGGGCTGTCCAATGGGGTGGGGGTGTCCAGGGTGTCCACAGGGGTGGGAGGGTGTCCAAGAGGGTGGGAGGGCTGTTCTGAGGGTGGGGTGATATCTAGGAGGGTGGGGGATATCCAGGGGGTATCCATGGGTGTGGGGTGTTCAGTGGGGTGGGAATTCTAGGGGTGTGGTAGGGTTTTCTAGTGGGGTGGGGGTGTCCAGGGTGTCCATGGGGGTGGGAGGGTATTCAGGAGGGTGGGGGATGTCTAGAGGGTATCCAAGGGTGTGGGGGTGTCTAGTGAGATTGGGGGTTCAGGGGTGTGGGAGGGTTTTCTAGTGGGGTGGGGGTGTCTAGGGTGTCCATGGGGATGGGAGGGTGTCCAAGAGGGTGGGAGGGCTGTCTAGGGGACTGGAGGGATGTCCAAGAGGGTGGGGGCTGTCCAGGGGGTGTCCTTGGGTGTGGGGGTGTCCAGGTTGGGGGGTTCTAGGGGTGTGGGAGTGTTGTCTAATGGGGTAGGGGGTGTTTAGGGTGTCCATGGGGGTCGGAGGTTGTTGAGGATGGTGGGAGGGATGTCCAGGGGTGTCCAGGGGTGTGGGGGTGTCTAGTGGGTGGGGGTGTCCATGGTGTCCATGGGGGTGGGCGGGTGTCCAGGAGGGTGGGAGGGCTATCCAGGGGGTGGGGGCTATTTAGGAGGGTTGGGGTCATTCTGGGGTGTCTAGGGGTGTATGGAGTTTCCAGTTGGGTGGGGGGTTTCATGGGGTGTGGGAAGGCTATCCAGTGGGGTGGGGGTTTCCAGGGTGTCCAACAGGGTGGGAGGGTGTCCAGGAGGGTGGTAGGGATATCCAGGGGAGTGTGGGTTGTCCAAGAGGGTGGGTGGCTATCCAGGGGGTGTCTAGGGGTGTGGGGTGTCTAGGGGGTAGGGGTTTCCAGGGGTGTGGGAGGGCTGTCTAGTGGGGTGGGGGTGTCTAGGGTTTCCATGGGGGTGGGATGGTGTCCATAATGGTGGGAGGGTTGTCCAGGGGAGTGGGGGCTATCCAGGAGGGTGGGGGGCTGTCCAGGGGGTGTCCTGGGGTGTGGGGGTATCCAAGGTGTCCATGGGGGTGGTAGGGTGTCCAAGAGGGTGGGAGGGCTGTCCAGAGGGGTGGGTGATGTCTAAAAGGGTGTGGGCTGTCCAGGGGGTGTCCAAGGGTGTGGGGGTGTCCAGTGGGGTGGGGGGTTTTCCAAGGGTGTGGGAGGGATGTCCAGTGGGGGTGGTCTAGTTTTGGTCTGTTTTTGGGCTGTTGTATGTAATCTTTGGCAGGGCATAGTTTTGGTTGAATGGTTTCATTAAAAAAATTGGTTTAGATTTCAATTATTATATAAATGACGTACAAAATGCATGGGTAAGGGTTGTAACATTGGTTATTTGAAAACTGCATAACAAATGCATGAGAATAGTTTTTTACATCACTTATTTCATAACCAACATAATAAATGGAATGGAATAGTTTTTTAAGTTGGTTATTTTATAAGAGACATAGTATATATGTTTTCACGTCGGCTATTATTTAACCGACCTGAAAAAACGATTGGAAAACTGGTTTATCACCTTGGTTATGAAAATAATTGACGTGGTAAACACTACGGAAGCACAGTTTATTACATCGGTTATACAATAAATAACATAATAAAGTATAAACCACGTCGATTATTTAATAAAAAATGTAATAAATCGTGACTTTGAAGCATTTTCGATGTCGGTTTTTTAGGAACCTGTGTGATAAGCCCTTCAGATTTTCAGTTTTTACGTCGGTTTTAAAATAACTAACATAAAAATTAATATTTATAATGTCTCCTATAAAAATGTCAGGAAAAATACAACGTAAAAATAGAATATAAGCACTATAAAAACTTTTTATTCCCTAGTGTGTGTTTCGTTCATGTGATTTTGTAATCAGGGAGTTTTTTTAACATGATTTTGTAATCATGGATTTTTTCTTTTGATGTCATGTTTTTAAATGATGTTTGAACATGTTTTTTAAAATAATCCCTTACGTTATTTGAGTTCAAAATAAGTTAATTTTATTATTAATATATAATAAATATATTATATAAAATTATATTAATATATATAATATAATATTTTAATGAAAAATAATATTACCAATTTAAAAAAATGTTGATAATAATATTATCAACAGATAAATTTTTTTTTCTAAGAATATTAAACAACATATATATTATCAGTTGGTGTTATTATAACTATAATAGAACTATTTTACATATCACAGTAACATCTAGCAATAGAGTTTTTACTACTAGTATAGTGACAGGGACATACATGTTGGTAAAAAAATTTACCAAAAGAAAATGTGCTTTTACCAACAGATATGTCCCTATTAGAAAATGTCAAATATTTTGTAGTGTGTTCAAAGTATAAAAGGAAACACATAAGAAATTTTATTTAGGGAACTTCTAAATGTTTAAGTATAGAATTAAAGGTCATAGATGTAACATGCCATGATTTATAGTATGTATCTTTTTAAATCTCTTTCATTGCTTATGTTGCATACAACACAAAGTTCAAATGAATAATGATATACAATTCAATATAATTATTTTAACATGACTTCTATAACCAAGTAGTTACATCAATGGGAAAAATAGTATTAACCAAATTATGAGATTTATATATTATATAATTAATCAATTTTTTACATTCATCCAAATTATTTTATAGGCATAAAATAAGAATTAATCTAATTTATGCATTAAAAGGCAATATTTTTCTAAAAGAAATTTTATAACCTTTTAATGGAGAACCCTATTTAAATAAAATATTTGAAACTTTTAAATATTTAATAAGAAAAAATAAAATTCTTCTTTGGAATCATAATATAAAAAAAATTGTTAAAAGTTTCGTTTTTTTTAGAAGATTTATGTTTTGATGAAAATTGAAAAATACTAAATTTTAATTAAAAACAAATTGTTCCTTGAAATAATTTATAGTTTTAAAATATAATTTATATTGGTTTTAAATTATAATTAGATTTTATTTTTTCATTTAATATATTTTATATCCTTAGATTAAATTTCAAATTAAAATTGGATATAAATACATGTCAATCTTTTGATGAGTTTTACATTAAAGAAAATATTTTTTATTGTTATATAAATGAGATTAATTTTAATTTAATTATTTCAAAATATATGTTTTGAATTTTGAAAAATTAATTCCATAATTGGAATAAGTGGGTCCAAACTGTCTATATAAGTTTCTTTTTTTTTGTTTGACATTATGAACAGTAACTTTAATAATAACCATAGTTAAAGGTAAATAATGTAATTAAAGGTAAAAATAATATGAAAAAATTACCTAACACCTATAAAAATCCTATTTGAAAGATATCTTCGTCCCTTATAAGATAAATTTAGAAATATAATCATTTAATTGATAATTTTCCATGAATATCACATATATATTATTAAAATCAAAGAATGTGAAAAAATGCCACTCTCATTTTATATAAGTATATTAATTTTAAAATAGATATAACAAGGTGATAACAATGATACTAAATAGTATATATAAATATAATATAATTACAAACATCATATTAATTTATTTATAATTTTTATCAATTAAATAATGACCATAAATACTAAAATAATAGTGATATAGTAGTTATTTTATTAATAGGAATAAGAAATAAATGATATTAAATTTATTAAAAACAATATCATTTGTATTCATTAATGTTATTATTGAATTTTATAGGGGAATATAGCTTGTTAGGAGTGTATTAAATTGTGTTTTTTGGAGTTATCTTTCAATTTTTATTTTATTTAAAGACAAAGTATAGAATAGTGTGAAAAATGTCACAATTGATATTTTAAAAACATAAAATTTTATTAAGTTATTCAAAAATCTTAATAATAATTAAAAACTACAAATACTTAATTATAAGGTCTAAAATTTCATAAATTTTAAATTTATTAACAATTTACACCATATAAGTAAATATTTTTAACCGTTTAATATTTATAATCTTAATACATCAATTAAAATTAAATAGATTAATTGAGTATAAATCAAAATGATAAGGTATAATAGAAAATAAAAACATGTATAAATTTTATTGGTTTAGAGGGTTTCTACTCATACAAATCTTATCTTCAATATAGTAAATTTTTTTGGAAATTTTAATTACAAATTAATTTATATTAATTTAATATTTTGAGAGTTTCCAAAAAGTGTCCCTCCCCTATCTTATAAAAGGGTACATCCTCCATCTGTTTCTTACACCACATTGAGCCTTATATCCCAAAACACCCCTACCCATTTACCTTTTCATACTCCATAAAAACATACTGGAGGTTTTGGACTTCTCAAAAGACTATTCCTAGTATCCTTAAGAGGATATCCAATGGTGGTTCTCTAAAAAAGAGGTAATCGTATTTACCGAATTCTTAGAAATTGTTTCATCATCTACATTCTATTTATTCATTTTTTCATTTTAAAATAATAAAAATAGTATCATATATATTTTTAGATTTTAATATTATTAAGGTATAACCATATTTATCCTTTTATCCATCTTATGAAAAACTAATATCACAATATGTGTATGTACGACATACCATCTCCATGATGTGGTGTAATTTTTTTCTAGTAGCCTCTTTATTTAGATGTGTATAATGATGAATATAGTGTATATAAATATAAAATATGACATGATATTTATTTTTTATAATTAATATACCATCCATTTCTTTACCACGTTACCATGAAGAAAATGATATCATCGCTTGTACGTACGTACGACCTACTGTCTCCATGACACGACAACATTTATTCTCCATGTTAACAATTAAATAATAATTATAAAAAGGTATGTTATTAGTTAATATAATATTTATTAACTTAATATAATTATTTATATGATTAAAATATATTATATTCCTAATAAACAGGACTTACGTGACTAATATAATAAAATGGAGTAGTCAACACCTAAAACAATGTTAATAAGGAAATATTCTTAACAAAAGGATATAAGAAGAATGTAAATGGTATAATAATTCTACATATCATTCTAGTATAATTTAATTACATGATTTAACCATTATATATAAGGTTAAAACACCCTCAACTAATGATAATACCTAGTAAGGGTTAATTCTTCAATCTCATTATTATATGAGATTGTTTATATGTAATTATCTTATGGGACATATTTATCATCCATGTCCATGTTTCTTAAAAATGTATTTCAAAATATAATTAATATTCCAATAAATTTTTTTAAAATCATTTTTACTTTTGTTTTATGTTTTATAAAATGGTTTAAAAATAATCTTTTTCATTTTCCCAATGAGTTACTTTATGACTTTTTCAAAGAATGGAATGTTTTTTTAACTAATGCGGTGTGTGTGGATTTTTCTTTAATTTTGAAACCTTAAAATTTTGATGATTCTTTAAAAGTTTGTAATGATGTTTTAAAAGGAAATGTTTTCTTTTAAAAATGTGTGTCTTTTACATGATTTCAATTTAAAAATTGGAATTTCTTTTAAGAAATTTTTAATTGTTTTATTATATTATTTTCATTTATGTGAAAATTATTTGTTGGATGTTATGATTAATTGTTCTTTCATTATTATGATATAATCTACCATATTTTATTTAAGTCATTATGATATCTTTGAATATGGATGTTCTATTTTGATATCATTCATGGTTTATGGTTAATTTATTAACATTTCATATGATAGTTTTAATATGAATTTTTATGTTTGTTATGTTTCACCCTTTTAATATGAGGAATGTATTGGACAAAGTATATGGTGGGTGGGGATTACAATAAAAACATTATACATTAGTATATCTCATGAGAAAAACTATTTAGGGTTTTGACAAACATCTTACCTTCTTATGTATGGTATTGTCATGAGGTCTTGACATTATACATATGATGTACATCATTACACATTCCTTTATTATGAAATATGTTATTGATATTACATGTGATTATTAAACTAGTAAAATATCCATGTGAATGTTTACATAGAATAATTTTATTTTTTGTATCCATATTATACTCAATATTATGTTAAAAATTCTTATGTTCTAGTTATACACCGTGCCTTAAAACATTATCCTTGTTAATGATAGCTTCCACTATATTATTTACCCTCACTAAGCATCTGCGATCACCCCTTTATTATGTTTTATTTTCACCATGATGATAATATGTGTATTATGATTGATATACAAGGTAAATATAAAATAATAATTGTGTTTTCATAGGATTATCTATGTTGTATTTTATGTTTTGAATTTTAATTTAAAAATCATGCATGCAGTCTATTTTCTAATACTGGTAAAATGATTGGCCCTTTGGGATTCATCATTTTTATCCTTTCCAGTGTATTAAAATATTGCACTGGCTTTGGGATTAAAGGGTTGGGTCATTACATATGGTATTATAGGAAGTTTACCAATAACCTTGGAAATTTGATTTAGAAAATATTGTTCAGAGAATATAAATCTAATATAGATGTTGAAGATACATATAGAAGGCACCCTAGAATTTTGGTAACGTACAGATTATGTGTGTATTACTGGAAATAAATCCCTTCTTAGATACTTTTAGTGGATGTGGTTATGACACAAATGTACCTAGGGGTAAAAACTCTGACAAAGTTTCATGGGCCTCACACGGGGTATCATGGTACCTGACAACGGGCCTTACTATGAACCTAGTCTGAAAATCCCAGGGGGATATTCTTAGGATAATTCACATTTTCATTAAAAACCATTATAATGGATTTAAAAGTCTATATACCCTCAAAGAAACCTTGATTATTGTATTATATATGTATAAATTTTGAATTTATGATAAGTGTTTTACTATTTTGAATTTATGCTTAGTGATTTATAACCTAATCTAGTTTATTCCATTTTTAGAAATGGTTCCTAATGGTATGAATGGAAACTTTATCAATGTAAATAATCATTGTATGGATTTCCCCCCTATGAAATATAATGACATTGGAAGAATTTATGAACATATTGGGAAAACTAACTTAGGTAATGAATAATAACCTTACCTGTATAGAGAATCACACCCCCCAAAGTGGAGGAATAATTCTAGAATGCTTAATAAGACAAAAACATACAACATTTAATGGGACTAAAAATTAATATATAGATGAACGATAGATAAGTTCTTTAGCTAATATATTTCATTCTTTTAGAAGAAACGAAATAGAAAAGGTTATCATGGCAGTTTATCGTCACTCAAGATATGGACATCTATAGTTTTCACTTATTCAAAACATGGAGGATTAATATAAAATATCAAACTTGTAATGGAAGGATTTAATGGAATCTTTCTTTGAAATTTATTTCTTCCATGAACATAGAGGGGATATAGAGAGAAAATTCATGAATTTCAGACAAAATGAGGATGAGAATGTTTCTAAATATTAATCCTAGTTCACAATATTATCAAGGCATTCTTGGGACTATATACATAACCTATGAAGTAAGATAGATCATTTAAATTTTGGGATAAATCCATTTATCCAAAAGGAATTCGTTTCCAAAACATTCTCATCACACGATGAAATAGTCTCATGTTCTATCGAGACAAAGAGATAATTTTCTATGTCTTAATAATTTAAGGAAAAGAAATAAAATAAGATAATGGTGGATCAGGATATATATAGAGGGAGAAAATGAATGAATGATTTTACTATATGTGATAATTATGGGAGGAAAACTTTGGTACTTTCCTAAAAAGAATGAGAGTTTGTTAAAAGTGTGGAGAGAAATATCACTAGACTCAAGATTGTAAGGGAATGTAATAATCTATAAATTTTATTTCATACATTTTCAATGAGATGGGACATTAAGAAAATGATTATACGAAGCATCAAGGAAATATTTCTCAAAATAAGAAAAGGGATCATGGTCAATCTTATTTTTTTAATAAAATCAAGGTTTAATAATTAACGTATTTGTGTTTTTTTATTCAAGATTAATGTTATTATATTTTTGTTATAGGAATATTAAAATCTATAAGGATTGTAATGAGGTACATCTTTATTACAAATTATGAAGAATCTATGTTATCATTAAGGTATTATAGAGATCAAGGTATTCATATATTTGGTATGTGACAAAAAGATCTTCATTATGTTTTTTGGGTAAAATTTCATGTTATGTTGATTCTATAAATTTATTGACTTTCATTATAAATTCTTGGATTGTGAGCATGGATATATGTATTTTGTATATGTCTTATGGTTGGAATAGATTCCATTGAACATTAAATGTTAATGTTTAAGGTTAAAACAATTCATTTTTATTGAATATATTCATGTAATTTTTGGAATTTTATAATTATATAGTTTTAGCAAAAAAAGTCCAACCCGTAGGTCGGGCGATAACCCGTCGCATCCAACAAGGTCATAAGACTTGTACCTGAAACCAAAGGGTGATAAGGGTGAATCACCTACCATTGGCCTACATGATGTCATGGTTAGTATAGTATAGTTTTCTTTATTTAAATGGTATAAAATATAATGTATATGTTCTTATTTTTGGAACCCTATACGATTAAGGTAAATATGATATATTATAATTTTATTATCTTTAGGAGAGGAAGTTGAGTTTTTGATTGAAATTGGGTAAATGATGAAATTCTACATGTTAAATAAATATGTTTCCTTATGATCTTAGTTTATGAAGTAAATTATTTATTCAAATTTATTTAAAGAATCTTGGAACCTCAAATTCTATCCTTTTACTTTTTTTAGATGAATCAAATGGTTCCAAGGTCATTGTAGATTTATAGCTCTGTGATTATTAACATTGTCTTAAGCATGTTTTCTATCAGTATCTATCAGAACATGATGGTCATATTTTTCTTTTATGTCCATGTTTTTTTACACGTAACCCTTGTTTGTGTTATATATAATATCCTTCATACTTCCCTTTCTTTATTTTAAAGTGGAGTTATCATTAATCTTTTTTCTAATGTGGTATTTCTATAAAGTTGTATTAAAAATTCCAAACCCTAGTTTTTTATCCATAGTTTAAATAGAGAGGAGAAAAATTATTGAAGGAGTGGAGAATGTATCACCCCAATATTTTATAGTATTTTTTTTATTTGAAATCTCTTAGATAGTTTATGTTTCACACAACACTATGTTTAAATGAATAATGATATATAATTAAATATCATTATTTTAACACGACTGTTATAACCTAGTCATTACATCTGCATGAATGAATAATATTAATAAAATAATAAAATTTTTATATTATATAATTAATCAAATTTTTTACATTCATCCAAATGATTTTATAAGAATAAGTTAAAAAATAGTCCAATATTACGCATTAAAATGCTATGTTTTTTTAAAAGAAATTTTATTAAATTTTAATGTAGATAACTTTTTAAATCCAATATTTGACACTTCTATATATAAAATTTGAAAAAAGTAACTCTTTATTTGAAATATTAAAATCAAATTTTACAATGGTTAAATATTTGGTATTTTTCTGATAAGTTTTATGTTTTGATGACTAGTGAAATTACAAAATTTTAATTGAAAAAAAAAATCATCGAAATAATTTATAGTGTTAAATTATAACTTTGATTAGTTTTAAGGTATAATTATATTATATTTTTATTATTTTATTTAATTTCATTCATTGGAATAAGTTTCACATTAAAATTTGATATAAAAACAAGCCAATATTTTGATGGTTTTTACGATAAAAAAACTCATTTTCTCATTCCATCAATGGGATTAATTTTAATTTAATTACTGAAACTTATATGTATTTAATTTTTTAAAATGAATTCCATATTTTTAATAAGTGTTTCCAAATTATCTAAATAGTTTTCTTTTATTTTTTGACATTTTGAATAGTAACATTATTAATTACTACAATTGAGGGTAAATGTGGTAATTAAAGGTTAAAATAATATTATAAAATTACCCTAACACCTTTCAAAATCCCATTGAATGAATAAGTTATACCATTATCAACTATTTTTTTAAATTAAATCATTTAATCTACAGTTTTTCATGAATATGACATAGATATTTTTAAAATCAAAGAATATGACAAAATGTCACACTATTATTTCATATATGTATATTAATTTTAATATAGGGATAAAAAAAAGATAACAATGATCCTATATAGATTCTGTAAAACTAAAAAAAATCCTACATCACAGTAATGTTATTATAATTTTTAAATATTAAGTAATTACCATACATTTTGACATGATAGTGATGTAGTAATTATTTGATTAATAGAAATAACAAAAAAAATGATATAAAAATAATAAAATAAATTCCATTTCATTTCATTAAAGTGATACAAGAATTTTATAATCTAATATGACATTTTTTTGTGTATTAAAGTGTTTGGTTCCATGCTATCTTTATATTTTAACTTTATTGAAAGGCAAAGTATTGAATAGTGTGAAAATTGACACTATGGATACCTTGCAAAAATAAGAATTTATTAACATATTTAAAAATAACAAAAAAACTATAAAAGATAAAAAATTATAATTAAAATGACTAAAATTTCATAAATTTTTGATTTATGAGTAATTGACACCATGAAATTAAATATATATAACCATTTAATATTTAAAATATTATTACCATAATTAAAATTAAACAACTTAATTAAGGATAAATCAAAATGATAAGGTCTAAAATAAATGCAAAACATTGTATAAATTTTATTGGTTGAGATTATTTAGACTCATAATCATCTTATCTTATAAATAACTCACTTTGTAGGCATTTGAAATTGAAAATTAATTTATATTAATTTAATATTTTGAGAGTTTTGAAAAGTGCCACTCCCCTCTCTTATAAAAAGGCACCTCCTCCCTCCCTTACTCACACCACATTGAAAATTATAGCTCAACCAAAAATTGACTATTCCCCTTGTAAACTTCCCATATCCACATTCAAGTGGTTATGGTCTTCTAAAAATACCATCCCTACTTTCCTTAAGAGGATATCCAAAGGAGGTTCTTTAAAGAATAAGTAATTTTCTTTACCGACTCCTTAAATATTATTTCTTCTTATACTTAATATTTACGCATTTTATTATTATAAAATAATAAAACTAATATCATCTATATTGTGATATTTTATTGTGATTATGGTACAATTATATTCCTTTTTTATCCATCGTACGAAAAATAATATCAATACGTGGGTGTATGTACGACTTATTGTCACCACACATTGGTGCAATATATTTTTCATCACCACTTTATTTGGATGGGTACAACGATGAATATAATGGATATAAATAATATATATGGCATGATATTGATTTTTTATAATTAATATACCATCCAATTCCTTACCATTTTACCATTAAGGGAATGAAATTGTTGCTTCTACATACATTAGACCTACCGTCACCACGATGCGATGAGACACATTCTCTACGTTAACAATTCAATAATGATTATAAAAATGTATATCATGAGTGGATATAATATTAAATAATTTAATATCATTTATTATATTATTAAAATTTATCCAATTCATAATAAATAGGACTTACATAAAAAATATATGAAAATGAAACAGTCAACACCCGAAACAATTCTAAGAATGAAATAGTATTAACAAAATGATATAAGTGGAATTAATATGATATAATAAATATGTATATAGTTCTGATATAATTTAATAACATTTTTAAATCATTATATAAGATCTTAACTCCCCCTCAACTAATGTTATGTAAAATATAAGGGTTAATTTTGAAATCTTTTTATTATTTGAGGTTTTTTATACGTAAGTATCTACTGGGACATATTTATCATCCATGTCCATGTTTATTAAAAATTTATTTTAAAATATTTTTAAAATTTATATTAAGTGGTCTAAATTACTTTTTACCCAAATTTTGAGTTTTGATAAAATGTTTTTAATGGAATCTTTTTTCGTTTTCCCAACAAGGTACTTAATGAATTTCTTTACGAAAGAAATGTTTTTCTAACTTCTGTTGTGTGAGGTTATTTTTCCACAATCATGTTTCAATAACATTTTTATGCATACCTTAAAATATTATAAGGTTATTTTCAAAGGAAATGTTTTATTTTATAAATATGTGTATTTTAAATGATTTCAAAGTAAAAAAAGGGAAATTTCTATCAACAATTTTTTAATGATTTTATAAGATTATTTTCATCTATGTAAACATCATTTATTGGATTGAATGATTCATTGATGTTGATTTATTATGATACAATATACAATATTTTATTTATGGTTTTATGATATGTTTAACTATGGATGTTCTATTTTGATACCATTCATGGTTTATGGTTAATGTGTTAACATTTCATATGCTATTTTTTATATGAAGGTTTAAGTTGGTTATGTTTCACCTCTTTTATAAGAAAAATGCATAAGATATAGTAAGTGATGGTTGGGGACCACTATATCCCCCTAATGCATTGGTGTGTCTCAATTGACAAACTAGTTTGGGTTTTGACTAACATCTTACCCACTTATGCCTGGTATTGGTACGTGGTCTTGATGTTATGGTTTTGATATACGACATTAGGCATTCCCTCATAAAATTAGTTATTGATATTACATGTGATTATTCGGCTTGTAGAGTATCCATGTCAATGTTTATTTGTAATTATACTCACTGTTATTTTTAAAAGGATTGTGTTCCAGTTATACAACTTTCCATAATAGTTTAAGCTTATTTATGACAGCTTCCCCTATATTATTTACCATTATTGAGCATCTAAAATCACCCATTTCTTATGATTAATTTTCACCAAGATTAAAATATATGTATTATGATTGATATGTAAGGTTAATCTTGGATGATAATGGAGTTCTCAAAATATTATCTATGTTTAATTTTATGTTTTTACTTATAATTTAAAGTTCATGTATGTAATATATTTTCCAAGACTAGTAAACTAGTCGATCATTTGGGACTCGACAATTGTATCTATGAAAATGTATTCAAATAATGCACCGACACGGGTCATTTGGGGTCGGGTCATTAAAATCGAGTGGCTTAATGCTGAGGTAATGGGAATAAAGTGAATGATCCAAAGAAAGTACATCTTGTAATTCGGTGTTTCAAATCTAAGGATTATTGTGATAATTCTAGGAAGTTATTAACACAAAAGGTTAATGATGATGATTGGAATCAACAATATAATAATATGAAAGATAAATTTAAATACTATTAAATCATAATGGATGATGTGAATAATGAAAATTTGGGGAAAACATATTTGTTCCCCCTTAGTTGGGAAGCTCATGGTTTATTTTGTATGAATAATTCATATGATAATCCTGTTGTTCAACCTATAGTGAAGTTTCACGTGAAGATATCCATTTACATGGATTTTGGAATAATAAAATCAAATTTAAATTTCATATTGGTTCTAGGATGAACCCAAGTATCCAGTAAAAAATTTGGTATAATATAAGATCATGTTTTAGGAAGAATGGGTGAATTATATTTTGTAAGGGTTATAAGGTTAACCATTTATGGAATGTTTAAGTCAAACTACTGAGAATTTTTTATTATTACTTTATTATCTCCCAACATGAGGAATTATGCATAATGAATATATTGTTTGTTCTTATGGTAACTGGTGTCAGATGGGATGACTTATCTTGGATCTCGTGATTTTTTAGTACTTTAGGAATGAAAAAAATAATTCATTTCTTAAGGTAAGATATAAAGTGTAAATCTATCAAGGCACAACCAAAGGGTGATATTGTTCATATTAATATGAATGAAATCAAGAAATTATAACTTATCATGAAAACTATTCAACTCTAGGGAAAGAATCACAGAACCAAAAAGGTTATCATATTTCATTATATTCTATTGAATCACTTGTTTCCTGAGATCATCGTTGATTTATAGATTTTTTATTGTTAAAATTCTCCTAACCAAGTCCTTTATCACTCTTCTTTAGAACATGATAGTTATATTTCTCTTTAATTTCCATGTTTTAATTTTTGACCTATGTTCTTCTCTATGGAAACCCGAGTATGTTTTACTCTAAGTAACCATTATGGTTCCAATTTTCATTTTAAATGAAGTTTTAGTGTTCATCTTTACAAATTGGGTTTATATTAAAAGAAATTAAAATTATTAAAACTTTTATAATTGAGATCAATTGTTATGGAGAAATTCATTTTAAGGGAATAAAATATATCACCCAGAGGTTTTGTGAAATATATTTTTTGAATTAATTTAATCTTATTTATATTTTTCATTTAACACAACACTAATATTAGTTTATTTTATATTAAATAACTATGTTTGGACTGCGTTATATTAAAAACCATGTTAATCATGCACTACACACAACACAAATTATAGGTTTCTCTATATGGAACACCAGGGTAAGCTTGTGTAACACGCAACTATGACTCTCCTCGGTGGTATGTATAACACGCAAGACTGATTTTTACTGAGTAACGATATATTATTTAATATATCCAAGATGTTAAATTATTATTTATGAAATGGGTAAACTAATTTATGAAAATACATGGTTTACACAAATATAAAATGAATTCATTGTTTTCAAATTAATCATAAATGAATATGAAAAATAATTGAATATAAGAGGAATATATTATTATATCCAAAAATTTGATTTAACAAAAAAAATTAAATTACATGAAATTAGTGATTTATAATAATGTGAAATATATATTATATATTCGAAAAAATATTTTTTATATTCATCCAATATATTTGATTGTCTTAAGATAAGAACAACCCCAATTTTATGCTTAAAAGCCTATATTTTTATATCGGTAGTTTTACAACCTTTTAATGGAGAACCAATTTTAAATAAAATGTTGAAAAATTTATAGACTTAAAATTTCAAAAAAACTTAATATTTAAAAGTCAAACATAATAATTATATTAGGATAATGTTTTGTAATTTTTGTGTAAGGGTTCGTTTTAAGTGAATTGTTTAAATACATGTTTTTTATTCAAAACTTATTTTCCATATAATTTTTTTATAAGGATAAATTATATTTTAAATTTATTTTAAAGTTTATTTAGTTCATATTTTTTTCAATTAATTCAATATAGGTCATTAGAATTAATTTTACTATGAAGTTGGTTATAAAAACTCGGCAAACTTTTGGATGTTTTTAAGTTAAAAACCAGCAGTGTCCTCCCGTCAATGGGATTAAATTTAAATTATTTTTCTGAATATTTTTTGATTTAAATTTGGTAAAATAGGTTATATATTTGGAATAAACATAAATTATAATGTAAAATAAGTTAAAATGTGTTTTTACCAAAAATAATATTGAATGTAGTTAAAATTAATTACAGTGGTTAAGGTAAAATTTAGTATAACAAGGGAATAAATCATGGAAATAAGGGACCAAATAACATAGACTCCTATAAAACACACATTTTTTGTAGATATTTTGTCCATAAATATTACATTAATTAGTTTTTTTTTGTTTGGTGTGATTTTTTTGGGAAAAAATGTGGGTACACATAACCTGTTTTCAAAAATTTTAAGTTTGTTTTTCCCTTCCCTGTAAAAGTTCACCACCTCTCCAAATTCTTCACACCTCTCAAAAAACATATATTTGGACGAAATGTACTCATTAAAATACTTAGAAGCCCTTACTACCTCTTTTATTCCCCTCATTGGTCATCAATCCTTAAATGGAATCCCTTTGGTGCAAACTAAAAGGAGTAACCAAATTAAGAGGTAGTACAATCCCTCAATAACCTTTCTTTAATTTTCATTATCCAATCCATAAAATATTCTTATTTCATGATTATATAAAAAAATACTCGATATACTAGGATGTTTTATGCTATTATTTCAACCTACACTTAAATAGACTCCTATCTAATTGGTAACGAATATATTTTTACCTGTATGGAGAACTACCACTTCACGAAAAAATGATTGTTCATTTTTCTTTTACTACCTCTCATGAGAAAAATTGTGATATGAAATCTATTTATATATTATATATAATATCTTTATAATATCTTTATTCTTATGTAATTTTTATTTAGAATATTACCTTATTCATTCCATATTTTCTAAATAAGATAATTTTCTTTGAGGAAGTGTGGACTACCACCCCTTCAATGTGATGTGAATCATTTATACACTACATGGAATGTTTTATGGATACTGTTAGTAAAAATTATATAATATATATGAAATAATAATTCTACTATAACAATATTATATATATATATATATTTCATTTAGTTTTTTTCTTTTGATTCAACATTAAATTAGAAACAACATTCATGGGTATGTATAGACTATTGTATCCATGAATGGTGTATTCCATTTCATACTTATATATTCTATATATTATTATAATACTAATACACTGAATATTAATGATATTTATATCATGGTTTACATTTTTTAAATCTTCCTCTATGTTTACAGAACATTGATAGAACAAATTAAGACACATGCAAAAAACAAAGCAAACATTAGCAAAAGTATAACATTGACATACGCATGGAAGGGGAATTTGTATGCATATTTTTTGTGAATGTACATGGGGATAGAGATTTGGGAATCACTATATATCCTTTGATATCATTAATCAATTCACACATAGTTCTTGAATTGAGGTGTAGTAGGAGACCAATCACCAGCAATAGTGTTCCTCTCAGCTGAGGTCCATAAGAATGTGAAATGTTATATCATGAAAGGCGTATAAAACAAGAATTTTAACATCATGAAGTAAGGAATCATGGAGTTACTTTTACGTTCTCCCATTCAGGACCACGATGAGCATATTGTGAGCCGTTATGCCTTATTTTTTCATATGACTTTACTAAAATTTCTATGCTCACATGATCTATGATCAATGTGAGAAACAAGGGATGGAAAGGCTTCCTATCTCCATGTAGATGTGATTAAGGATAGAATAGTGTAATTTTTTATCATATTATGGTTTGACCAAGATAAAGATATAGGTATCCCTATGTATATCACTGAATATGATAATCAATCCATACATAGTTCTAGACACGCATATAGTTTAATGTTGTGAGGCAAAGACATCAGGTTTATAGTTTAATGTCTGATGGTGAAGAAGTATGTCAACCAATGTGAAAGGTAAGTAACACCATGAATCCCTATAGTTTTATATCATGTGTAAAGGAAATATTTCATGCACTTTAATGATAAGTGGTAAGGATGAGGATCACCCATTGTGAAAGAAAACAAATATTGCAGTTTAGCACAATACTAGAGGTTCATGAATCAGTATATAACCTATAATAGTAGGAATCAATCCACACATAGTTCTTAGATGAATATATTCCTTATGTGGAGCTAACTATCACATAGTTATGGGAGAATTTTATCCTTCCTTCATACAGATCTATCTCGTGTGTGGTGATTCCTTAGTGAGGTGGTGCTTCCCATGCTGTTTAAGATCGTGCGGTGAGGATGTCTTCTATGTAGTTTAACATCTTATGTTAAAGACTAGTTCTTTATAGTTTAACATATTGTTGTAAAGAAATGATATATTGTGTATTTTACTATCTTTCTTCAAGAAATTGAGACATTTTTCAGATTAACGTATTTATTCAAGGATGATCTTGTGCAGTTTAACATCATAAAACAAAGACGATCTTTTCCATTTTATCATCATGAAACCATGATGATATTTTACAATTTAACATCATGAAAATTAGACAAGGTTCCTTTACTATGACTATGAAATTTATTTCTTGATAAACCATGAATTATTGGGGGTTTACATGTTCCCCATCCATTGTTTCCAATGAGTAAGCTCTGTTGTGATAGCCTATATGTATGATGTAAGGCCCTTCCTATTTTGGATCCATCTTTAGAGGAATATTTCTTGGAATCATTGGTAACCTAAGAGAAAATATTAGTTCTCCTTGGAGGAATAAACAGAGGATAAAATTATTATTAAAGGCTCATGTGATTTAATTCTGATGGATTCCAATGTTGGGAAACATACTCAACGTATTCTTATTGATTCACACCAATTAATCTAGCTGCTTTTGTGATTTATTATCATCCAAGAGTTTTACACAAATGGATATTTGGAGTAAAGGTAACTGGAATTATATGGCTTACACTACCTCAGTCCCATACAACAATGAGTTGGGTTTTTCTTATGTAGTAGTACATGTGGTGGTACAGTAGGACAACAAAGCAGAGAGGACATTTTATGGCCATGGCTTATTATTCCTCTCCACCATCTTCTCGATTATATTTTAAAATATCTTATTAAAGGACTATATATTTCCTTTTTCTAGTGCATGATAGTAGGATGAATGATTTGACTTGACATTGTATTCTAGGTACAGTTTCATAAACTCTATAAAATAGAAGTTTTTTCATTGTGTGTCAGTATTATGTGAGTTATTCTGAACCTACTAATGATATGTGACTTTATAAAGTTGATTATTTTATTCATCCCAACTTTTTTGAGGGGCATTTATTCATCCCATTTGGAAAATAAGTTTTTAGTATAATGGATGTTCTTGAACTACTTAGCAGTGGTTGGGAAATATGGCCACACAACATTAGTTCCACAAATGGAAAAGTGACAGGAATATTTAGTTGTATGTAGAAATTATGGGTGTTTATAGATGGAGTTAGAATGGATCTAGAATGCATAAATTTTCTTGGTGAATTCCACATGGTCTTGTATCATGGTTTTCCAGTAATAACCCAGCCTCTTGATTTGGTGGGATAGATTGGTCCCATACTATTGAGCTCTCTAATAGGCCACATGGACTTCTTCCATGATGGTGTGAATCTATCTTTCTTCTATGGATATGAGGATGATTCCACCAATGAAATTCTATTAGAGGTCATTCTCCTCATTTGGACCACACTGTATAGTATGTCTCATTGCACGGTGTTGAATCTATTCCCTTCTATATCAATCTATTAGGAGATTCCCATTTTAGAGATAATTTATTATGAGCTTCATCCATCTAGGGGTGGATATTAGTTCATCACGCTTTGGGGAGGTGCTGACTTCATTTATTTCTTCAATATCACAGATTAATATTGGTAATAACATTCTTCAATGTGTGACATGGAAGACTACCTCCTCCTGATCAGGATCAATCAGGACTATAGTTGTATTAGCCATTTCATCGGCATAAACATTTTGTGATAGGGGAACATGATCCAATGTGGGATCAAAATGGGACTCTTCTATCATTACACTAATGTATCCAATGGGAGGGGTCAGTTCTTCCTTTTTTATGGAATATTTAATATTGTTTTCATTTTTCACAAGCTTTGAATACCCATTTATATTTAGGTAGGATGTTTATATTTATAGGTATAGTTCCATCCCTGCAATAAGGGATTGGTATTTTTCCTTGTTATTCATGAAGCCTTTGGCTAGTGTAAAAATGTCAGGAAAAACTTATTTTTCTGGGGAGAAAAATAAATTTTTTAATACAACACGAATGATCTATGGTTTTTCCATTATTTTTCCATTCGGAATTCATTAAGTGGCATCAAAATACATATCCCATGTTCAGGGAGTCTCATGGGCATAGAAGATCCCCTAATTTGGGAACATGATGTCCACCGATGTATTCTCTGTTGTAGTATGTACCATAAAGAAATCAGCTATGTATTTCCCTTTCAATGACTTTTACAAAACTAATTCAATGTCATATTGGTTCATAATTAACTCCCTTTGGTCCAGATGCCCATTTAGCATGGGGAGCATAAGGTTGTACTTGAGAGTATCAATATCAATATCTGGATGGACTTTGTGGTGCTATAAGTAATGCCTCTAATTTTTCACTATGAAGATGAGTGAAATGAATTACTTCTCAACATCATAGTATCAGGTATCATTACATAGAATAGTTCAATTGAGTTATTAGAGACATTTATTGCTCCTCACATAATTTTTCTGTGGGAGGGGGGTTCCAAGTGAGTCTTCCGTGGTTTCCATATATATGATGATTATTCTACCTTCCATCAGAGCCATCATAACTGGTGGGTGTAGAAAATACATCATGCTAATTTAAAAGAATTATTAGTATTCATCTTCCCATTAATAGGTGATTCCCTTCTTCATTATCCCAGTTAAGGGGAGAGATTTTTTGTCACATTTGATACGAAACACGAAATTTATATGAGGTCACCATAGAGTCCCAATGTCTCTTTGATATTTATGGGGGGTAAATTTGCAATAATTTCACTATTATTCTCTAGGAAAACCTCTATGTCGTAGTGGAATACTAAAATGATAAAAAACATCCATGATGTTACCTACAAAAAAAAATTTTGCGGATTCATCTTCAGACTGTGTTGCCGCATCTTGTCGAATATTTATTGATAATTTGTGAAGTGGTCACATCATGGTTAGGATTTTAAAACTAGGTTTTTGACGTAGCATTCATCTATTATACCCAAGAAAATATTAAATATATGATTCATAGCGTATTGGTATGTAATGTTAGTGTTCTTTAATCAAAAGGGCATGACCTGATTGAAAAATATCTCTTGAGGCACTTTGAAGGAAGTAAAATCCTCATCTTTAGGGGACATCATTATTTTATTGTACCCTGTATACCCATCCATGAAATAAAGGGATTGGAATCTAGTATTTGCATCGATCCAGAGGATCTTATGTTTCTAGAGACCCACTAGAGTGTCAGGATTTCATCAATATGGGGAATCTCTTATGTTTCTATAGGAATTTTCCATCAGCCTCTAGTGGAAGAGGATCTTCAGCAGTTCCACCTTTAGCGGAAGGTTCTCTTACGCTGCATCAGGCGGGGAGTTGGAGTAGCACTAACAAGACTGGATGAGGAGGAGGTCATGGTCATTATTTCCAAACCCCTGATCAACATCAGTGCCAAAAATATAGTTTTGATCATGGTGGTCCAGCTATTTCTCAGGGTCATGGTTCAATCTAGGTTCATTCTTTACAGCTGATACCCAATCATCAAGCTGTTAGACCATCTATAGTGTGAGGTATTATTCTATTAGACTCTACTATAGTGTATTCTCTATTTTATAAAGGTGTTACACACACTTTCATATCCTTTTATATCATGGAAATCCTTGTCCTATAAATATAGTGTTACTTTTTTGTAACGTCCCTAGATAAATCTTTAGGGGTAAGATCAGAGAGAATAAACCAGTGTAGGGAATTTATCCTTAGGGTAGATAGTTACAAATTTTTGTGGGTCTTATTTGATCTCAAGATAACAGACTTAGATGTCATTCTTGAGATAGATTGGGTGGTTCTGTATCATGCCTTTTTAAGATGATATCACGGAAGGGTATCTTTTACATCACCAGAGGAAAAATGTTATCTTTATAAGGGTGAGTGTGATTTAGAAGATAGCAGAGCTAGACCAGAGTATCATGGGCTAGCTGGGTTGACAATCCAGATTTCCAATCTCATTATGGAGGATCAAGGTTTAGACCAAGCTGAATCCCCTTTAATAGTATATCATTTCAGGGAATTATTTACTGGTGAATTTTATGGATTACCTCTTGGGAGGGATGTATAGTTTTCAATTGAACTTGTTCTAGGATCATTTTCTATATCTATTTATCCATATAGGATGGTACATACAAATCTTTAAGAGCTCAAGTGGACGTTAGAGGACTTTGAGGCCAAAAGTTTCATACTGACCATTACTTCATCTTGGGGTTCACCCATAATTTTCACCAAGAATGCAGATGAGAACCTTTTCCATGCATGGATTATAGATTTTTGAACCACCTAACTATCAAGAATCAATATACACTCACTCAAATTTATGATCTATTTGAACAGCTCTGAGGATCTAGGTTCTTCTCTAAGATTGACTTGAGATTAGGCTATCATTAGGTGTGAGTTAGGAAATCGTACATACCTCATACATCTTTTTGTACCAATTATGGTATATATGAGTACTTATTTATATTATTCTATCTTACGAATGTTCCCACCATTTTTATTTCTTCGTTGAATAGAGTGTTCCACTCATATTTGGATTCTTTTGTTGTAGTCTTTGTGGAAGGAATATTAGTGTATTCTCACACTCATAGTGACCATTCCAGGAACCTTGAGTTCATTATGAGTACACTAAGAGAGAATTATATTTATTCAAAGCTATCAAAGTACCACTAATTTATTGAAAATTTTCTCTTCTTTGGTTATATTATCTCAGACTCAGGATTCATTGTTAATCTAGAGAAGTCGAGTGTGGTGGTTTCATAGGAGTTACCTAAAATCATGTTTGATATACAGAGTTTCCTAGAGATGGGTGTATATTATAGGTGTTTCATAAAGGAATTAACATTACTTGATTCGCCTATTATTGTCCTCACAAAGAAGGGTGTTATGTTCCTTTGGTAAGAAGCATGCAAGAAACCTTTCAAAAGATGAAAGGGTGGCTTGTCTCTTCACTTATTCTGATTCTTCTAGAGCCTGGAAGAGGTTATATCTTCTTCTGTGATGCATCAGGAATTGGCCTTGGAGTAGTGATGATGTTAGAATATATATTCATTACATAAACATCTCAAAAATTGAGTTCTCATGATATAAATTACCTAACATGCAATCTTGAACTAGTAGTAGTTGTCCTTGTTGTACCATAATGGAGAAACTAAGTTTTGGGTGAGGGATTTGTGGTGTCCACAGACCACAAGAGACAAAAATTAACATTTTCACACTGTGGCTTGAAATTAAGATAGAGAATATGGGTCGAATATCTATATTCCTTCAATTTCAATATGTTCTATATGCATGTAAAGGAAAATGTAGTCACTGATTCATTGAGTTGAAAAACCTAGACACATACCCTACGGGAATCCTGTGATGAATGGAAGTTAATGGCTACATTTTTTTTATCTGTATCTGGAGTTTCATAAAATTCATGAGTATTATTATCTCTCAACCTTTCATATTACCTCTTCCCTCCTTGATAAGGTTAAGGGAAAGAAATTTCCAAATCATGGGGGCTTGGTTCTCTATGATATTAAATCAAGAGATGACCCACCTCTATATTTGTCTGTGGACAAAAAAGATATCCTACAAATACATGGATGTGTCTACATTACTACAAATATGAGATAGGAGTTTATACAAGAGTCCCACACTTCTTAGTGGGCAGTTCGTCTAGGAATATCCAAAATGTATCATGATATGTGATGCTAGTATTGGTGGTCTAGGATGAAGCATCAGATAGAAAGCTTTATTACTAGGTGTTCCACATTTTAAAAATTTAAGGAAGAGAACAAAATACATGTATGATTGTTTTATAATGTTCTAGTCTCGGAATGGAAATTGAATGATATTTTTATGGATTTCATAGTTAGCTTACCTAGGTCGTTGAGTGTTAGCGACACTGTATGGGTAGTTATTGACCAACTAATTAAAGAATCCAGTTTTACTTCTATCAATGATTATTTCTAAATTTATGATCTAGGAAGAATGTATATCTATGAGATCATTCGACGACATGGGGTCCCACATAATATTATTTCAGATATGGACACGTGTTTCACATCATAGTTCTAGAAGGGCTTGAAGAATGATATGGGTACATAGGTGATTCTAATAACATATTTTCACCCTCAGACTAATGGGAAGTCCAAATATACAATATATGTTCTAGAGTAAAGGCTTTGAGAATTTTTTTCTTGGTTTTAGCGGTTCTGAGGAGAACCATATCCCTATAATCAAGTTCCCCTATAATAAAAACATTCAAGAAACAATTAAGATGGATAAAATTGAGGAATTATTTGGTAGGTCATTTCATTCACCATTGTGTTGGATATATGTGGGTGAGGCATCCCTAATAGGTCCTCATCTCATAAAGGAGGCATTGGAGTTGGTTTAGCTGATCAGGAAGTGTATTTCTACTGCTCAATCTAGAAATAAATCTTATGATGATCGTCATTGATGACCTCTGGATTTAGAGGTCTGGGACTATGTTATCCTATGAGTATCACCCAATATATGTAATAGATGTTTATGGAATAAATTTAAGCTATCACATCATAATGTTGGGTCATTTAAGATTTTGGAGAGAGTTGAAATGTTATCCTATTGATTGTTATTACCTCAGAGATATTATTACATGCATGATTTCATCCATGTTTCACAGTTTCATCATTATGATGTCGACCCAACACATAGTTTTGATCTTGAATAATTTGAACTTGATACAAATGCATCGTTTAAGGAGAATCCTATGCGCAGCATCGACAGAAGAACAAAGGATCTCTGAGGCTAATCTATCACTCTAGTATGGGTGTAATGTTAGCATGATTATCTATAGGATGAGACTTGGGCGCGGGATGTTGATGCACATGATTAGTTTCCCGATTTATTCCCATATATTTTTCCACAACCCTTGGTAGGTGAACTTGGTGATGAGTTCCTTTAAAGGGGGAAGACTGTAAGAACTCGGTTTTTGGATCATGCACGGATCCTCAAAATTTCGGTCTAATTCATTTCATAGACCTAATATGGATTCATAATGAGTTAGAAAAGTTACTAATGGTGTCTGGGTCTTGTTTGTATCTCATAACCCATCATTATGGGAGAAATATTCATGTCATGTGATTAGAGTAAATAGTATGGTAAGGCCGCACAGTTATATATAATAGTGAAGATGGTCTTTATTTTTAGGTAGCATCATATCGCATAGTAAGAACATTCTTTCTAAACCATGGAACCTAACTGTGTGGTACGTCCCTTCCTACAGGTGCACATTCTTTGTTGGATCATATTTTTTCAAACCATGTAGCCAAACCATGCCCAAGAAAAATTTTGGGTAATTTTACATTTTTTACCTTAATGGTCTAATTATCCCTTACCTTCCCTAATCTAATTTCTAGTGGGATGAAATCAATTTTATCCCATTTTGAATCCTTTTTAAGTAATAACCTAGGGATCATGAGATCTCATTCATCTAAGAACTATTTGAGATTTTCTTCATCACGTTGGATGTATAATGGTAAGTACTCGATTCTGTTATAATTTTTCATTGCCTCTCTTTCTCTCAACCTAGTTATGGAGGCATAAGCATTTTTAATCATTTTTTAGATCTACTCTGATCAAAGAAAAATCATAGGCTAAAATAGGAGGATGAGATTCATAAGAGTACTGGGTGGATGATCTATAACTCCTCACTCATGTTTGTTGATTTTGGAATTAACATGTGGGGCCTGCTGATTTACTTGGTTGTCATTTACTAAATTTTTATTCCATGCTTATAATCATTAGAACTATTTGGTTATTCAATTTATATAAATGTGATTAGTTATTGGTGGTGATGTCTATAACTCCAAACACCCCATGTTTGATGATATTCCATAATTGAGTTTTTAGTTTTAACACTTTGGAGATATCATTCGGGTGTGCTCGAGCTTGAAAAAAATAATTGTAAGCCTTATTATATTAATTTCTTATTTAATAATGAAATTTTGAATGGATTCTACCATGTCACTTCCACTAGACCTGCCTAAAGTAAGTGACTAAATGTAAATAATTCATTAAAATGATATTATGGAAAGCATACTTATGTATATGACTTGGCCTTATTAATTGTAAATGAATGTTCAGTTTCACTTCCATATAAAACCTTTCCATGTTCATGGAAGGAAGTGGAGTAAAAATTATTAATTGAACTCTACATACATGGTTTTAATTAAAAATTTCCATGTTACATGGTCTTGTCAAACTAATGAAATGAAAGTCTTGAAAAAATTGATTTTGTTGATGGAATAGTTATCATATAATCAAATTAATTGTAGTGAATTAAATGTAAGGTGACTCTTTATACACGTGGATCTTGACATATTTTTTGGAAGGCATGAATTTTTTTATCTATTGAATTCCCGAGGGATGTCTTTGGGTACTCAATGATTTCATTCCAATTCAAGGATACCAGTTTCCTTGGGTGAGACCTACCTGGGAACCCAATCCTTGTATACCTTTGAATGTATAGTATTACAATGTAAAATACCTTCATTATTATTATAGGATGCCTCATATAAACATATTGGATCTAGCATGAAATATGTTCCCTTGGTTACATCCTTTTCCCTAGACAATATATATCTCTTGTTTTACATAGGATGAATTCCTTAGACTTAGTTAGAAATATTATTGTTGGAATTCCTTTGATGATGCTCCTTGGATTACACTCTTACCACTTAGCTAGACTTGGTAACTATTATTTTATAGGCCCCTAAGATCTAGGTTACCTTGGTGAATTCCATGGAACCACTTCATAAAAAAATTTAATTAAAGTTTCCCTGATACATCTTGGAACCTTCACTATTTATAATATAATGAGGTGATGTTAGTGATGGTTATGCCTCATGTGACCTATTAATATAAATTAGTAATTTCTTAATTAATGAAGTAGATACATGTTCAAACAACAACCAAGGTCTGAAAGAGCTACTTGGGTATTTAGTTACATTACACTGAAAATTTTCCATTACACAGACCAGATGTTATAGACACCATTTTTTTGGTGGCCCACTGAGATTTATCTCACACCTTCTCTAGGAATTGTTTGGTACCTAGGGAAGGTAACATATATGTAGGTGTTGATTTTGGGAAGCATAATTCAATAGATATGTGATTTCTTACTTTTCTAGGATGGATCTAGTAGCAGATGATTGATTTTTATCTTAAGATGCATAGGATTTTTTTGTATTTTCATTTCTATATTGGGTTTTTCAGGCATTCATACAAATTTGTATCCATGTTTTCTAGATTTATAGTGGCGTTACATTTATCATCATCTACTATTGTATGATATACTAGTTATTTAAGTTATTTTTATCTGTGTCACTTTATATTGTGCATTATGTTTACTTATTTCTTCTGTTATTTACCTTTGTTTTTAATTATCTAATGTGATGAACTCTGGTAATTAGGTAAGAGTCTTCCCATTCACACACCCTAGGCCCTCGCTGCTAGTCGGTATCCTCTGGAATTTGGGGAGATTCTCATGAGGCCATGTTTCCCACCAGGCTCAAGGAACCTCTAAAGTGGCATCTGGGTATGGGATGTCATGTCTAGTGTGCCTCAATTATGTGGAAATGTTCACAATTGTAATAAAAAAATGTTTTTATGTTTCTAATCCTCATGAAAACTTATCATTTAATTATTGTAATTTTGTGACTATTTAAGAGATGAGATGGTTAACTATTTTAAATGATGTAAAATAAAGATAGTTTCATCTCACTTTTTATCAAGTCCAATTTTTAAAGAATTTTTTTAGAACCAAATCTAGGATTATGGGTCTGGGGTGTATCATTTCTCACAAGACTCAGTACATGGGAGACCATTTTCCTTATGCCTTATTATTATAGAGAAACATATCTTGGGCCACCATACTAGGGTGAACTGAAGGACCCTATAACATCTTGAGAGGGGAGGGGTGAATCAGGGTGTCAATTTTTTTTAAAAGTTGTGGTTCTTGTTCCCACATTGGTAGGATCTTATTAAATCTATCAATCAAATGAAATCAGGGAGATGACATAACACTTTTACTTGGTTTACTACAAAGGGCTACGTCCAAGGAGCATATTCCAACAGTGTGTCGGTAGTACCTAAATCCACTAATCTTTACTAGTTTGAGGATCACAATATTTGGTCATAGTCACTCTATTCCAGACACACTTCCTTTACAGAGGTTTAGGGATAGCTCACTACATCCCTCAGATCACTACCCTCGACTCCCCCCAGCTTACTACCTTGAGAGAAGTCAAACTGTGTTCATCAACTTGATTGTCACTTCAATAGAATTTCATTGAAGTCATTGTTTCTATTCAGCACGAGACATTACTTGCATCGAAGTATAGAAATGATTCACTTGAAATCATTTAACCATTAAACTGGATATTAAAAATCCTATCAAAATCTTAACACTATTCTTGTGCACGATACCAAAACATGCATGCAATATTTATGATTTGTCACAAAAGTTAACTTTAGCGCAACCCCTACCTTCCACGCAACCCTTATCTTTTTTGCAATTGCTTTGAAGGGTTGACATGGTCTTTTCAGACTAAAGGATCACCTTTCATGTAAGATTAACTCTCTTCAAATCTTGCACTCACCAATATTTCACATGGAAAAGTAACCAAATTTTCATTAAAAAAATTAATTTTCCTTCCATGGGGGTAGCTGCCTATTTATAGGCCCTAATGACCCTACATGAATGTTTTTTATGCATCTTTGTCAGTGCAGGAAAGATTCTTCCTATGTGCACAAAACCCATTAAGATGTCATATTGGGAACAAGATTCTTTCGTGCAACCTCATCTTTTTCGTACATTTATGACTTGTGCACACTTTTTTCCTTTTCAATATTTTTACATTATGGTCCCAAATTAGGCCTTTTGCACAACTTTCTAAACACCCTTTAAACATGTGCACAACTCCCTTTTCCAAACACAAATTTTTCTAATTTCCTATTTTCAGGCCCAAAAATTGGGTAAAAACTAGGAAAGAACACAACCTTCAATACTATTGTCTTCTTGAACTGTATGATTCCTTTCCTATAGAACATTATTATATTAAAAAGAGGATTGAAAACAAACACAAATCATACTCTATTTCCAAAATAGAATGGCCATGATTCTAATATGAACCTTATACTAGGACCCTAAACTAGGGGTTCACATCTCCCTAGTCCCATAACTAGAGAACCACTTTCCTAGGACTCCAACCTGGGTGCCATTTTTTCTAGGTCTGTTTCCTAGTTTCCTATCCCTCCCATATATACCTTGAGTCAGATAGGCCTCTTTATTTACTCAGACACCTTAACTCAAGATACTTATATTGGATCTTGAAATTTAGTTGCATGTCTCGCTTAATAGAGTGAACCTCCTTAGGCTTAATACTGGCAGTTATCCCCAAAACCAACCTTCACCCAATTCATCTACCAATTTGAAGATGAATAAGCCTCATACTATGTGTATAACCCAATAATACATTCTTTTCAGTTAATAAAGGATGGGGGGAGAAAATGGTAAAATAAATGTATAATTCCTACTTAGCCTCATGTTGATAAACCTTTTATATAAAATGCATAACATCCTGGCTAGAACCACTAGATCTAAGGCGAAATTCCACATGACCTCAATTGCGCATCTCTGTACACTATAGGCTGCTGACTAGCAGTGACGGTGTTGAGTGGAATAATGGGGAGACTATACCATCTGTATCATATCATGAGACCAATAAATAATAATATCAATATATAATTAAAATAAATAATAAAAGCACATGTGGAAAAATAATGATGGAATATGTGATGTAATAACAAAAAAAATAAGGATTCCAGGTATATGTAAAGCTAGTAAATAAAGGAAGAAGCTAACATCCCACCCAAACATCATCTTGAAATGACAATATTCTACAACCCTTGCTTCTCAACCATCTACTATAGATCCTTTCTGTTTTTCAGGTGTTTGGTCATGATGTTTGCAAGCACAATGAAATGGTCGAGTAGGTTGTGAGTAAAAAACCCAATAGGGAACCACCAACAGCCCTTAACAATAGTGCATAAAATATAAAAGATAATTTCATGAATATAGACAAGGTACATATACAATAATAATAATATATCATACATGTACCACATATATTTCACATCCTCAGGGACTGTCTCTACCTACTTCAGCACCATGGTAAGAGAAACATATCTTCTTCAGAATAATGTCGGATGGAACATCGGTAACTAGCCCCACAAATTCCCTCTATGGAATAACCCAATGCATTTATGAATCATTCCCTTGGGTAGGGATATCCCAAGTAAATACCAACCAATTTCAAGCATATCCATATTGATAGATAGTCTAGAAGCATATGTCAAATCTCGCATTTCAACTAATGTAAAACATATCCCTCTCGGAGGATATCCCAAAGGTATGCGACACATCCCACCATCAGAAATTTTAAAAATGTATACACTAAAAAAATATCTCATGTATTCCACTCAGAGGATAGTGGTATGTATATTCCATGTCTCACATGTTGTCCATATATACCAAACATGTTTCATATCTCACAAGGAAACCAATAGACAAACCTACATGCTCAACTATAGTTTACATAAATACAATATATATGATACATAATTCAAATTATAGATAAAACATCAAGTCAAGTCAAAAAAACATCAAAATAAAATTCATCACAATTCATATGTAAACAATAGAAGAACTTGTCAAAGGCTACACACACATGTAATGTGATCGATCATCAAACATAGGTCTCACAGGGCACACACGCATGCCAAAAATCATTCCAATAACATATGTAAAGCATGTGATAATGTTATAGAATTCATAAAGCTACAAACTCATACCAACAATCCTATCAGTACCCCATATCATACATGTTCTAATGTCAATATCATCATATGGAAACACACATAAAAACAAAAATTAGGTTAATAAACTGTATAAAACATGTGCTATTGGTAAGGACTTCCTAATCATAGTTTTCACACTAGACCACACACACACACCAACGGTCGTGATAGTAACCTATATAATGTATGTTCTGATGTCATGTAACTTCTAACATAGGTATAGCGATGAGTGATGATGAGGGTTCACATCTGAGTATAATTGCCCCACTAAAACTCTATTACATTTATAAGCAAAAATATTTTTAAACACTACTCACTGAGATGAATCTAATGGCATTGACAACGCATTAATCCAACCAATATCAGAGAAGATATCATGAATTAATGTTTCAAGATAATAAAAATTATATAAAAAAGAATAATATGAGAATAAGGTTAAATAGAGAGGGAGATAAGAGGGAGGGGTGACATGAGGAGTTTGAATGGTCACATAAAATGAAGCCTCCCACACCCTTTTTAAACTATTAAATCTATATCATTTGTTATTATAATTAATTAATTATTTCTTTTATTACACCTTTTATTTCTATTTCCACCTTAAAACTTGAGTATGGTCCATCATTCACCCATATAAATTTCGTTACATATTTTATTATTTAATCACATTTAATCATCTATCGAAGAAAATCCATCATTATATATATATATATTCAAAATAATTCATATATATACACACACATGTACACCCATATATATATATATATTTATTTATTTATTTAACTCATAATATATATACAGATATTATATATGTATATAATATATATATATATATTATATACACACATTATATATATATATACACCTGCATGCATATATACATACATTTTTATTTAACACATATATTATTTTCCCCAAATTAATAATAATAATAACAATGAAAATATTTTTTATAATTATTATTAGTTATCTCACATTTTATCTATGTCATCATTTCCACCATAACCACTTCAAAAACGACCATTAAATAGTTAATAAATTAATATTAATCGTATATTTTCATTTAATTTCCCTAATTAATAATATAAAATTAATTACTTTGGACACTAATTATTTCTACCATAAGACTATTATTTGTCACCGATGTATATTTTCATTTTTTTACCTCGAAACAAATAATAATACAAATAAAATTATTATTATTATTTCTATATGTGAAATAAAATATTAATATAATGAAAATACTTATCCTTGTGTGTGATCTGACCAAATATCTGATGTTCTTAAATTTTATACCCTACCTAAAGTAAACCACACATCCCAGACCTAATGGTGCTCTTATATTTCTCATATGATGCACCATTTGAGACATATTAATTATTTATTATTTAAAAAATGGAATACTAAATTAATTAAAAATAAAAATTGTATCATCATGTGCGATGTTTCCAAACACCCAATGTGTATAAATGTAATTCCCTACATATGGTAAAACACACATTCTGAACCTAAGAGTTCTCTCATATTTCTCATACAACACACCATTTGGTAGTAATTTCACTTTTTGGAAAAAAAACACATATGCGTATGAAAAATATATATTTAATATTTTTATTCTATGATTATCAAGGATCAATGGGCCTCGAAATATCACACTAAAAGAGCCCCTGACTCTAAAAATATCCTACAGAATATCACAATGTGTGAAATATGGATTTTATCCTTTTATAAAGGCATAATAAACACAAGTTTTAAAAAAAAATCTACAACACAAAATACTAGTGATTTATTTAAAAAAAGTTCCTTTTTATAAATTATTTAAAAATGATTATGTTACATAGGAATCCTACATAGGCCTCTTACTATGTGTAAAATAAAACTATAACCTATTCTATTAAGTTAATAAAAAATGGATTAAATATAAAGTTCCACTCATACATATATACCACACTATCCATTACTAATTATAATTAACCTTGATGTCCTAGTTTCATGAGCTTAAACTTAATAATATATGTCATCATCAGGAGGATATTAAACTCCATGGTATGTTTCTATCATATGTCATTAAAATATGTCCCCTAAAATAAATGGTATTTGATTCCTATATACTATGATATATAGTATACCCCTTTTAGGTCAAATCCCAACACCAATTTGTTACTCTACTTATGACCATAAAAGGCACTTCACTTGTTCATGGTTGAGTGACATTAAAAGGCACTATATTTTTCCATGTCACGTGACCTAAAAATATATGATGTGACTTATTAAGTGGAATAATTTTATGTGGGATCTAAAACCCTTAATATATATTTATAGGAAGCCTCTTTTAGGGCCCTCATCTTAACAACACAACCTCTGATATAATGTGATGTTCACATCAACACGTGTCTTCAATCGATAAATTAAATGGTGGTAACCAGTCTCACACTAAGATTTAGGAATTATTTAAAATCATATATAATATCGATAAGAGATTATAAGAGTAAGAAATGATACCTTCTCAAAGGGTGAGATCATCATGACCTATCATCTTTTTTACTAATTTGTATTCCAAAGATTCATTTTTTTATCTGTATCCATATAACTTTTGAATGTTGGTCAATGACCAATGAAAATAATTTTATGGTTATAAAACCATTAGAAACAATGCGAATCTTGCACCCATATGTATTCCTCAGATTCAAAATGCTTACATAAAATATTCACCAAAATAATAACTTGGTCTTATAAAATCTTTTATAATCAATCCATGTTCTATGTAGGTTATTACATGAATTTTCAATCGTCCTCAAAATGAAACATTTCCTAATCAATTATAGAGGATTCATCATGATGATATTTCTTATGTAGAAATATATGAAAGATTTTATGAACTCAAACCAACTATATTTTAGGTACAAACTTATATTCCATGTCACCAATCTTCCTTAATACCTCAAAAAGGTCTATAAAATAATATATTACTCTTTATACCACACCTTTTATACATTTTACATGATTATTAAAAACAATTTAAAATAAATTATCCCCAAATTTTAACTCTATGGATATAATCCTTTAATATGGATAATACATATAAATATTGGGTTAAAATTTTATCCATTCTTGATTCACCTTCAACTTCATTGTTATACTCTACACCGATTTCAGTCCCAAGATAACTGTCTCACTAACAACAATTTGACACAATTATTATCCATATAGTCACCAGTACTAAAAATCAAATTATTTCATAATAATGGATTAGTGATCGCTATTTTTCTAGGAAATAAAAACCAATGGAAAATGATTTACACAAATTTCTTAAAAATCAAGGATAGATTCTTGCATCATGGCCACAAATTCTTGGATCATCCATTACATCTTTTCATATGTTTAAGGATGGAATAAGGTATCAATGAATAAATTAGTGTAAAAATATCATTGTAATTACCCCCACCTTGTAAACTAAATTGGTGGTCTAAATCAGATATGGAAATCATTGAAGCTCTATTGTTTCTCAATACCTCTTCTACATAAATATATTCCAACACATACATTGTACCCAACTATTTAATCTCTAAAAAATGATACCACTTTATCAGTCAATAAACTATAACCTAAAAGATTCATATCACCCTAAATAATGAAAAAATATATAATTTAATACCTATAAATGTCATTTTATTTTCATTTATAAAAAACCAAAGGCTAAAAAATGGACAAAACTCATTCCTTGACCATAAACTACAGACAAATATGTAATTGAGATTTTAATTATACTGCTAAATATATTATATCAGGCCTCCAATATTTCTCCTTTATATTTCGATACATATAGTAATTTCATTGATGCATGACTAGATATAAAATATAATACTATTATTTTATATCCATCCACATCAACATTGTAAAAAAACTTCTATTATAACTACACTAAATTTGCACCATCCTTTATACATATATAGAGAGTATCTTTATATGAAATATAATGTCTCCATAATTCCACATAAGGATTACCCAACAAAGTCTCTTACACAAATTAAAACAAAGGAGAGTACCCCAATATCTGATATAGGAAAACACAACTACACAATTTCTCTATTTTCAAATGAATGGATTTAAGGTCCATAATCCCCCATGATTTATCACCAACCTCATGAGAAACTTTATCCATATGCTATCATATTCAGTGAATCTGTTATAATATTTCATTACTCTATGGTCTATGAAATAAAAAATCATAATATGATGTGAATTTCACCAATATCTACTAAAAAATATTTTATCTCACATTGAAAATATATAACCGGGTTTTTTTATTCATGATGATAATAAAGTGCTCCCTGATGATAATATTCCTCCAAAACCTCAAACTAAACACCACAAATGAAATATCAAGATCATCGTAGCATAGTTATTCTCCAGATGGAATAATTGTCTAAACACATGGGAGGTCATGTGCCACTCTTTAATTGGTAAACACTCTAATCTAAGATGTAAATAATCTCAATAAATCTTAATCATGAATCCTTCCTCAGAAGATTAATGTATAAAGAACTAATTATATTCTGTTACGAATACTCAAAAATAACTTTTTTTTGGTCCATTATATAAAATCTCATCCATTCTTGGTCATAGTAGTCAAAGGATCCATGAACCAAGAGAAATACAACATGAACCACCTATAGTAACCTTATAGATAGAGATAATTAAACTATTCCACTACATTCTTGGGTGATCCCTACAAAATGAATGGTGCAATATTAAAATGATCAACTATTGTGACTCTCTATGACTAAACATGTAATAGTAAATTCAACTCACACATCTAAAAAATTACACTTTCATAGATTTTTAAAAAAATAGTTTCATTATAGGATCTTTAAGATAGTACTTAAATGATCAAAATGACCATCCTTTATTATTTAATACACAAGGATGTCATCCTAGAATGCCATCAAGGACCAATCCATGATATCATGGAATACCACGTCCATATACTTCATAAATACATTTTTTGAATCTGATACTCTAAAAGGAATCATCATTGACATCCAATTATCATTAAAATTATAACAACCTGAGTTTTTTAAAGGATACACTATTCTCGATAGCATATAAGATAGTCCACATCAATCTTAAACAAATGGATACATTTTATTATTTAAATGTGATAGTTATCAACTATCCACTAGAATGGAGGAAATGAATGATATTAACTAAATTATAAAAAAATATTTTACACATGCTTATAAAAAGAATTCATTTGTTACCGATTAGTTAGAAATGAAAATGAAAACCAATTAAATATAAAGGATGTGTTTTTATAAAAAAAACTATTGTTATTCCCACAATGTAATTTTATCTAAATAAATTAAATCAATCAGTATTAGTGAAATATATTAATGAAATTTTTATGTTACATATTAAATAAAATATTTTTAAATTTTTCCAATAATTTATATACTATTATGATAAGAATAACTCCATTTTTAAGCATAAAAAGATATATTTTTATAAAAGACAATTTTTTCGTCTTTTAATCGAACAAATATTTTAAAACTAAATTTTTACAATTTTATAAATTTTATTTTAAAAAATCAACATTATTTTTTAATAGGAATGTCAAAATTAGTTTCGGGTGAATTTTTTTATTTTTTTAAAAAGATTCATTTTTCATTGAATAGTAAAAAATACAAATTTTTATTCAAAATTGATTTTTATTTTCAGGTATTTAAATAATTAAAATTATATTTTGGATTAGTTTTATAATTTAATTTACTCCTTTTGATTTAAAATTATCCAATTATGGTTTTTCAAATGCATTTTATACTTTAATTTAGCATAAAAAATTTATATTTTAAAAGGTAATTTTTCATCAAAATGATTTTTTGTTGTGTTTTATCTGTTTAATTCTAATGTAAATTCTTCCACTTATGAAATTTTAATATTTTAAAATAGATTCACTATTTTAAATCATATGGTAAAATTTTTTAAATAGGTTCTTATTTTATTTGGACTATATGAAAGATTAACTTAGTAATTTTTATTACCATAGTTAATTTATAATCAGATAATTATAGGTAAAAATAATATTATAAGTAACACAAAATTACCCTAAAACTTATACCAATTTTATTGTATGAATTATTTTAGATCATAAACACCCATGGGTCTAATTTTAAGTCCATTTGGTGACACATGGTTGACCTTAAGTCCCTTATAGTATTTTATTCAAAAAAATTCAAATTATTCACACTATGGTTTCTAATTAGTATAACATTTTTAATATATTGTTTTCTAAGAATATATGTTATAATAAAAAAATATTTCAATTATAAAATATATTTCTTCATAGTGGTAATTTTTTTTAATTTTTATAGAATAAGTAATTAACTTAATGGCTTACACAATAAAGATGAAATAATTTTTTAATTAATAGAAATAAATCATTAAAATGATATTAATTTACTTGATAAGAACCATTAAATTAGACAAAATTTTTAATAAATTCTATTATATTAGTAATTTTCTTCCATAATAATTTATTATTTGGATTTATTACCATTTTTTATTAGTAATTGGTTTTGATCCTTATGGTATTTTATTTATTTAAAAGTGAAACATGTCATACTCATGTTTTCAATAAGTATAATATTTCTAATATAATTTTATATAGAAGATATTCTTGACCATAAATATTCCATGAATATATAATACAATTTTATCAGTCATGGTAATTTATTTATAAAATTTTGAAATTAAATAATTTCCCTAAAGGCTTACACAATGATGATGCAATAATTATTAAATTAATGGAAAATTAAAATAAATGATATTAAAAATATTAAAATAAAGAAAATTTGATATAATTTAGATGATACAAGAATTATATACAGTATTATGAAATTTATAGTATATAATAAAATAATTTGTTTAAATTTGACTCTTTTTATGTTTTTAAAGCTATATTAATGAATTGTATCAAATTTGAAAATAATGATATCTCATTAGTATAATATTTTATATAATTATTTAAAAAACATAAAAAGGTAAATATGGACAAATGGGATCCTATATAGACTAATATTTAATCCCATGTACATTTAGAGGATATTTTTATGTGTTTTTCTATATAATAGTTTTATTATATTTTACTATTTTGAAATTTTCCTAAAGATCCCCTCACCCCAATTATAAAAGGGAACCCCTTCGCTCACTTCTTAACACCACTTTGATCCATCTATATTGACCAAACTATGACCATATATCTTCTAAATATAATTAATTAATTTATTTTGGTTCTATCCTTTCTAAAACTTCCTACCCTAGGCCCCTTTACAGATGTTATAGAAGATATCTTTTGTAGAATAGGTAATCTCTTTATCGGCTCTTTCAAAATTATTTCTTCTTATACATCCTATTAATAGGTTATATCTATCCTAAAATAATAAATATCATATCATATATATCTTGAGATGTTATTATTATTATTATAAGACAACCATGTTCTACCTTTTACCCATCTTATGAAAAATGAAAGCATTGCACGTCTGCGTGTGTGTGTGTGTAGATTACCGTATCTACGTAGCGGTGTAATTCATTTTTCATCCCGAATTAACTTATATAGTTATAATAATGTAAATAATTGATATAAATAATAATTATGATATTATATTTATTCAATAAAATTAATATATCATCGATATCTCCACCCATTGACCCTTAAGTTAATGATATCATCGTTCGTGTACACGTATGACCAACCGTCTCCATGAAGTGATTCAACTCATTTTTCTTATCCAATTTTTATTAATGTAAATAAAAAAAATTTAAATAATTAAATATTATACTTATAGAATGAATATTATTTTTTAAAATATGTAATAATTAACTCCTTGACTATAGTCAACTTTCCAATGTCATTTTGGACTTATTAACAAAATATCATCAAAACATACGACGACAACCTAAATAAATGTATAAAATATAAGTTATATTAAAGTAATAATAATAAACATGAGATTGGTTATTAATAAATTAAAAACAATCTTGAGTTTATTATTTGGAAATATGAAGATTATACATGATGAGTTGGACTTAAAGTATGAGAATTCCTTTTAAAAATCCTCTTTTAATGTTCCTTTTTCATCTCTTTTTATAGAAGTATAAAGAAATGATATTTAACATATACGGGATAAGAATATTTTACTAATTTCATTGAACATAAATTTTTTGAAGATTTCATTAAATTCATAAAATTTTATTTTCCAATAACATGTTTCCATATATAAGTTCTCAAATTTTAAAAAAAATATGTCTTTTCAAAATGGAAAAATTATTTTTCTCAAAAATGTTATTAATGATATTTTCATTCAAGAAGAACAACCATTCCCGTTTTCTTGGTATTTTGGTATTAAAAAATTTTTTGGGTCATAAAAGGGTATTTTGATATCCAAAAGTTTTTTTCATATGATTTTTAAAGATTTATTTAGTAATTTTATGATGAAAAGTGAATGCAGAATTTTTTTTATTTATGATATGGTACTTGAGAAATATTTGAAATGGATGAGCCCGATATTGCTTATACTATGGTTTGATCCCTATTATAGCTGATGGGTGAGCCTGATATAGCTTAAATTAAGTTTTTATCTCTATTATAGATCATAAAAAATGGGTGATCCATATATATAATATTCAATGGGTGAGACCCATTATATCTCTCCGATATGATATGTAATTATTATTATCTTAATAGAATTGTATTAGAATTTTTTCCTATGGTTAATCCAATTGTATGGGTTTGAATGGGTTTTATGATTATGATTCTCTATGTTTCCAAAAATGTTTTTAAATTTATTTCTATGGATTTTAAAGGATTTATTTAAGAAAAACATGTGTTTGTTTTTCATGTGGAAATGTTTTATTTCATACACTCAAAGAACATTGAAGGTAAATGTAAATATTTCAAGAGTTTTCTTATTTTCACCGAACTAGTGGTTTTCTTACATTTATGCCTCTTAATTATCGTTTTAGTGATCATCCAATGTTTCTAAAATTATTTCTACAAGGTTTATGGATGGGTAGGGAAAAGTATGATATCATAAATGAAATTATCACAATTTATCATTAATATAAATCATGTTTTACATTAAAGGGTTATATTTTTTGAATAAATGGATTTTGAGTCTAAGCGTTCACTTATAAAATAGGGGTTTATTATGTAAGAGTTTTTTATAATTCTATTAAAATATAAACCTAAACATAATTTGTAAAATAAAGAGTTTATAGTTTTAAAATTACTAAAATAAGTATTTTTAAGGTTGATTCCTTACAAAAAAACAAATGATAGTGGTATTCTGAATGTCATTTCCCTCCACTCACATCTAATGATAACCATTACACTAAAATATCATTGAGAACTAGTAATATACCATAAATTAATTAAATAATTTATCAATACTTGTGAGTGTATAGAGGTTCTTTACCATCATCTAGTTAACATTAATTTAATCCATTTAAATACACAAGATACCATCTAAGTTCTTTGGAAATAATACTAGAGATACCTATGAAGAAACATAAGGTTAGATGAATCTGTTATATAATATACCATCAATCTAAATTAATATATCATGAAAATAAAAATGCGTTATCCTATAAGGTTATATAGATTTTGAATAATTTATCAAAATATATTCTAGAGAAAATCAATAACAAGGTTTTTATGGTTTTATTTGAAAATATTATCAAAGTTTACTTCACATGATGTTTAAAGAAGGGTATTCTCATATTTGGTGAAGAAGGTCACCAAAATTTCTAGTACCACACCTGTTTGGTCTGTAGGTTTCTTTTTTTGTATAGCTATGTGAAATAGGGAGTCCCAATATGTTTTTGGTGGTGTTTGAAGTAATATTTTGTTGATAAGAAAAGTAGTAAGCTAAAATAGTCAGATGTATGTGACTATTTCCATGGTGTTCCATGGTTTGGAGTAAAATGACCTATGTTTCTTCATAAGGAAATGGAGAGGTAGTTTTTTTTTAGGAAATTTGTTCAAAAAGGATGACACATGTGAAACCACACTATTTTACTTATTGTAGAAAATATGGTGTTCACTTGTGGACCATGGGCAGTACCCTACATACATTGATAAAGGCTTGGTGATCTGGGATTCCACCTAGCATCAAAGGGGTGTCACACTATGGTTATTTTAGAGTATGTGGTTTGGATGATATGTGTATATGAAATAGAGGAACCTAAAGTATACTAAGTTGGGGATCTTGGGTTGTTAAAGGAAAAATAGCCATGATTATTTCACTACATCGTATTGCATGATATTCCAGTTCTCTATTTTACATATTTGAAAATTTTGTGTTGTCATTCATGGGAATTTATAGTGGTTGTAACCAACACATAATGGGTGGTATCAAGTTGATTTTTTATGTCCATTAATCATGAATTTATTAGAATACGGTGGTATAAAATGGGAGGATATTCATGTAAGGGTAGAGAGATTTTATTCTGCATAAAATCATGAATATTATAATGGGATTAAGTATGAAGGTTTATTCAAAATCACTTCTAAAAAGTCAAAATTGAAATAATGAGTAACTTAAGAGTTTCATTGTCTTACTATAAGTTTCATGTACCATTGTTGAAGAGGAAACACTAACCACGATGTACAATTCGGTCAATATTTTTTTAAAAGAAAATAATATTTTAGGGAGTCGTTGTCATGAACCGACCCAATTGGGCTCGAGCCGCAACTACCCCAAGTCCACCTCCATAGGATAGATATTGGTGAAAAGATACAAAAAGAATAACTAGTATGGGAGGCCTTTTCCTAATGTACCTATATTCACTCACCTATACATCTCCATGAAAAAGTACATAGGAATAATAAAAATATGAAATAACTAGAATAGAAACCATCCATGAAAAACCATTAGGGTGTACAAAGAGTACGACGTTGTAAACAAAAAATAAGAGAAAATAAATTCTCAACTATAAAGTTGTCCAAAACTAAAAATTGGTAATGTAAAATTTTGAGAGGTTCAAACTCCTAATCTTTAAGCTTTGGCCACCAGGCGTGATCCTATAAACCAGGTATCCTTATGCTCATCTATAGTCACCACCAACTTGTCTCTCAACTTTATTAGACATTACACATGGGGAAAAATCCCATGCAGTGTGGAGTTTATACATACCTAGTATGACACCCTAAAATCTGAAGGGGGACCAATAAGATACAAGATAGGAATAGATTGATATATCAACACAAAGAAAGAGAGTATAAAATCCAACAACATGGATTAATATATATATATGTTTGTGTCTGTGTGTATGTGTGTTCAAACTAAAGAATCTCAAATAAGAGATAAAGGGGATCTCCATATCATATCCCAACCCAGTAAAAGAGTTCCAATAGTTTCATAATTCCATCAATAATTCCCATCATTTTTTTTGGTTTTGAAAAGAAGTAATTATGTTGAGAGACCCCTCCTATCCAATTTGACGCATAGTTGAGAGGGAGTAATATCCAAGCATATGAACCATACCCTAATCAATCCAAAAGTTCCAATAAGTGTAAACAGGACTTGTTCCCTATGAAATAGGGGTACAAATCATTTGTTAGAGGACAGTAACCATAATTCCACATGGGACCACTCAGTTAGATGAGGACCTGCACCATAATGCCATAAGGGGGAACTAATCAATTGATAGAGGACCTAAAGCCTAACATAAAAGGAGTTTACCACTCAGTATATAGAGGACCCAAACCCTATCGCCATAGGCGGTATCACTTAGTAGATAGAGGACCTTCACCCAAATTCCATAGTGGGGTACCACTCAGTTTTTAGATAACCATCACCCTAACGCCATAGGGGGTACCACTTAGTAGATGGAGGACCTTCAACCTAACATGATAGAGGGAACCACTCAGTAGATATATGACATGTACCCTAACTCTATAGGGGGTACCACTAAAAAGATATAGGAACCATTCCCCATTCGATAGGGGTTACCACTATAATGATCTGGGTTGGTCACTATCATCATCGAGCACCATCTGAAGAACTGTCACACTCAAAACACCTCACATCGTTTCTCTAAATTCCCCATGAATAACACCATCACATTCTATGTTAAAAATAACTAAGGATAGGATACTCAGGGCCCAAAATTTGAGTCCAAACTAAGAATATTCAAGAGTCTGAAGTTTTCTAAAAAGTAAATAAGGGGTACATTATGTGTATGGGGACACACACGACATGTGGTCCTATTCCTATATCAGTTTGGGTCCCTACCAGTACATTGATCACTACCCATGAAGTATTAGATTGAATTTATGTGGAATACACAACATATCTAAGCCACTAAGGGTCCTCTCAGTATCTATATAAGCTTTATTGTGTATGTGCACTTAAATACATAGTGTTTTATCCCTCACAAGGTCCTATCTATGTGCTCATGTCACATAACATATCTTCCCAGGGAGATTCACATAGTGTGTAGGTGGACTACACATCATTTCATCCTTTAATTTATCAAAAACCTAGTGTCATATCCAAAGAAAAACTAATCAATGTGTCTTCATCATTGTGAATATTGTTTAATAATCAATTTAAAGATGGTACTCGGGCACATGAAAAGGTTCAATTAGAATAGATCAAAGGTTTAGAATTGATGATTCTCAATAAATTTAATCAATTGGGGTAGAATATAGAAATTGACATGTTCTACTTGGATTTGGATCATTCTTCAATGAAGAATGTGCTCACCAATGAAGAAGAGGATTTGTTGAATTTTTTCTACCTCAATATTCCTGGATCAAGAGTTTTACCCTCATCGTATTTTGATTTTCCAATAAGATAGTGTAAAAACACCTCTCAAAGATCCTAGGGTTACGTGGCTATCCATGGGTATTCCTATGTAATTGCCAATTTAAATATATTTTTTTCCCTAGTTTATTTAATTAAATAAATGAAATTATTTATTTATTTAACCAAATTCCCCTACCCACATCTTCGTTTATTTAAACTCCATGTAATTAACTATTTTAAGTTGCACATATGGTTAACATCGTGTTCAAAAATCAAATGTGGTCTTGTATTTTCGATATCATATTTTATTTAAGAGGTATCTCTTTATTATAAAAAACTATGTGCATGTAATATAAAATATATTTTTTATTTTTCTTAAAATAATTCAGGGAAATTGGGTCTCGGAATCACACACCAATAAATTCTGGGCAAAAAAAATATATCTATAAATATTTAAAATTCTTATAAAGAAAAAACAGTGTCTCTATAGTAGGGAGTTATTTTGAGAAAGAGAATAGTGTCTTATATAACCATTATTGGATGTTAAAAATGGGGTCCAGTGAGGTTGCACCATACTATACATGTAAATCAGTGATATTTTAGTGATGTTGGCATATATGCATATTGTCATCCATGGTCCTTAAATGTATCCCAATATGGGTTAACCAAGTAAAATATATCTTGCCATTTACCTATTTCTGGGTTAATTGGGAGAAATAAATCTATTAATATAGGTGAGAGAATGGGATCCATAATCGAGAAAGATTTATTTTAAACTTATCTACCCTAATTCACACCCCTGAGGATGTGATCCTGGATAGGGAACTTGCAAATATAATCAAATAGGTGGTTTTTCATTCTCTCTCAAAGAATTGGGAGGATTTTCATCAATAAAGGTTTTATAATATTTGAATAAAGTAATTTACTATTGTTCCAAACATGATTTAATACTATTTCAAGTCATTTGGTATTCACTTTAATAAAAAAATCTATTTAGGGAATCACTATTAATTTAGAGAGTGGATCCTTGACAGAGAAAGTTAATCAAGAAATGGATGTAGATTCTAATTAAATAAATTCCTTATGAGTGCTCTGGTCAACCCAATTTACACAATGTTAATTTCATGTAAAACATCTCATATTATGTGGGTAATGCTTTTGAATATTTATTAATGAGATTTTAAAGTTTAAGATGGAGTATTGCGAGTTTTATGGAACAAATATGAATAGTTGATAACGAATTCAAATGGGATTTTTGATGCCTCATTAATCATTGAAATGTTCTTGTTTAGATATGTTAGGCCTCAATGAAGATATCAAAGATGATAATTCAATGAATTGAATTATTAGAAAGCTTTATTATAATTTTAATTCAAAAAGCCGATTTTAGAAGATGAAGATCCAAAAGAAATGTCACATGAAAATTTTCATAGTACTCTTATGACTTCTGAGATAATACATAAATATAAAGAGAGAAGGATTAAGGAGTGTACATAATATGTGGCCTTTAATTCCCTGAATAATGTCTCAATAATGAAGAATCTATTTGAAAATTAATTTTATGAAGTTATTTCATTTTGTTCCTCATATTTTAGGAAAGGGAAATCATTATCTTTATTATTTTAGATATGGAACGGTGATACATCTTTTGGATAAATTTCTAAATAACCATCAATAATATGATGATGTAGAGGAGAATCCAAATAAGTTAAAATGATATGTGAAAAGTTTCCCGAACATCCAATAGTGATCCTTTAAAAGGAGAATTTTTTTTCTATAGACAAATATTTTTTTATAGAAAGCGAAACAAAATAAGTCGAAGATAACAATGATAAAGATATGTTGATGGATATTTTAAATAACCCAAAATAAAATGATAGTTATGATTAGAATGAATAAGTTATTGGAATAGTTAATCATGAAGTAGAACATTACCAATCCCTTAACAAAATTGATGTTTGGAATATAAAGAGTATGTAGTCCAATATAGTGGTGCATGATTCCAATATTTACATGAAAAACAAAAATAAAAAGAAAATATATTTCTATGATATCAAACAAAAAAAATAAATTCCAAACTTTTGGAAATTTGGGAAAGAAATTTGAACTCAAACATGAACTATAATAACATACCTGAATCATTGATGGTTTAGAGGAAACTATTAATGATTTAGTTAGGAGGATTGGGAAGCTCAAAAAATTTGTTATGAGTAATAATTGAAAGTGTGAATGTAGACAAAGAATATTGACACATGGCATGATGATGGGTAATTTTAAGGATTATTCATCAATTCAAGATAAAGGGATTTATGAGGGGGAGTGTATACCTATTCCTCAAGTACAATGATTCAAAGATAATTCCTAGTGAGTCATAAAGCATAATGAAGAGAAGAAGAAAGCAAAGGTTGTTTCTAAACCATATTAATTGACTCCTAAGAATAAAATGGATCTTCATAGAACTAGAAATAATAATAATTATATGGTCAAGGTAGGTATAGTTATATCAAGGGTTAAATTATTTTTCTTCCAAAATTTTAGACACACATACCATGTGAACTCTACTTCCTGGATATTTTTTTGAGAGTAATATCAATCCAAATACGCAAATGTAATTTATTATCTTTCATTTTATTTTAATGGATATTGTCTTTTGTGTGAAGGATTTAGTCATAAAGTAATATGTTGTACATAATGAAGGATATATATGGAATTAATAACTCTATGAAATGAAAGAAAGAATAAACTACAATCTTTATCCAAAAAACAAAAACTCAAAATAGATTTTCAGTTTTTCATGAAAAAGAGTTCATGGAGACAAATATTGAGGAGGTATGAACATTAGAATCATTAGTAATGAAATTACATTTATAAAAATTTTATATTGATGAAATTTTCTTAAAAGAAATTAATAAGTAATTATCATAGATCTTAGATAGTGGTTCTACATCACACAAGACCATAAATTAATACTTAATTATAAATATCAAGAATGAAAATGTTGGTGTCATTCATTGCAAGAATTATAATTTTTTAAAGTTTTTGGTTCTAGAAAAATAAAAATTGGAGAAAATTTCTAATGTGTGATAATGTTATCTTATTTTAAGGGATACGATTCAATATTCTTAGTATTATCTAATTGTGTGACTTCGGGAAATTGGTAGAGTTTAACAAAAAGATATGTACTACTAAAGCTAAATATGTTTCTATTATTCTGTCAAGATGAATAACCAAGGGAAATATACACCTTTTTTAGAGTATAATTTGTGTATTTTTTCCAAATTTTAGTAAAAACATTATGGAATAGGCAGCTTTTCCATTTGATCCAAACATATTTGTAGAATATAGAAAAGAGTGATGGGGAACCTGAAATTCCATATCTCACAAGTGATCATCCACATATATATGATTCACTCAAAAAGGGTAAAATAATTCCAAATACTTATAATCTATAGAAGGAGGAGAAATAAATGTTTCTTAATCTTGTACATGTGGATGTATATGGGCCAATCTCACCCAAATCCATATATTAAAAAAGGTATTATGTGTTTTTTAAATATTTCAATAGTATGGTATGGATTATACATATCACAAAAAATATTGAAGTTTACAAATGTATTACTAATTACTGAAGAGTTTGTAAAAAGATACTTTATTTAATGATTCATATGTTTTAAACCAAAACATTAATTGAATATACTAATCATAATGTTGGGGAATATTTGGAGAGGCATGGAATTAAATATCAGGTTTCAACAGTTAGAAGACCTCAATAAAATGGGGTAGTAGTAAAAAGAAATCTCATAATCAATAACTTATCATGGAAAATTATTATAGATAATTTTATTCTAGAATGGTATAGGGAAGAAGTTATTATTATTATAATTTACAACACTAATAGAGATTTTTTATTTCAAATTTAATGGTGAAAACCATATGTTATTTGGTATTGAAAATTTCCACTACTCAAGTACTTTAATAATTTTTTAATTAAATATTTTATTCTCAAAAAGAAGGAGAAAAATGTTTGATTATCTGTGTGATGAATTCCTTCTTCTTTAATATTATTTAAATATAATATCATATAAATTCTACAAAAAAATGAAATAATCATTGGGAAAATTGATATTATGGTGGTTTAAACAGAGAAAATGATAGCCACTCATGAAAATATTTCACATAACGACCAACCAGTTTTATAAGTATAAATTGATGAGGAAGACCATGGAACATAGTGAGATTAAATCCATAAGAAAATTTTGATAACCACTTTCATTGTGAAAAATAAATAACCATTACAATAAGTTCAAGAAGATGAATGACTATGATTGAAATCATTAAAGGGTACATTGTTAGAGACTTGACAACCCCTGTTTAAAAAATAAGAATAAAATATTGGTAGTAGATATATTATTTATCTATGGTGGAGCCTAAACAATTTAAAGAGGTTGAAAATCATGATAGTTAGTTAAAGACTATGAATAAATAAATTTACTAAAAAGTGAAGAATGAGACATGGGAATTTATTCCAAGGCCTAGTGAAAAAAGTGTTACTTGAACCATGGGTTTGATCATAAATAATTATAACTAATATATAAGGATGATTTAGAATAATTCATAGTGTGTATACAATGGGTATTCCAAATTTTACAAATTATTGTGGATGATACATTTGCACAAGTAGGATGACTTCCAACCATCTGGTTATTCATATTCATTGCAATTAAAAAGGGGTAAAAGGTATATCAAATGGATATCACATTTTCATTTTTTTAATGGGATATTTAAAGATGATATATACATTATACAATCAAATAGGTATCTCATTGATGAAGATGAAGGTAAGGTGTGTCGATTGAAGAAGTTTTTGTTTTTCCTTAAATAAGAACTAGGATCATGGTATACTACATTATATCAATGTTAGAAGAAGAAAAATTTTGGTTGAGGATGGGTTAATCATAACACCTACATAAAGATTAATTTTTTTTTATTTTAAAATAAAAATGATAATATTTGATACCATAGAGGATACACATCATTGAGAAAATGAACAATAAATTATTATCATTTAAATGTGATTGTTATTACCTAGCCATTAAATTAGAAAAAATGAATAATATTAACTAAATTAGGAAATATTTAATGGTGTTACTCATTTGTAATGTATTAACAAATTATTTATAAATAAGAACTCTTTTTTAGTAAAATTATTTCTTTCTTCAGAAATATGTTTTCTTCAATAATGAATTTTCATACTTTTTTTAGGGAATATTATAAATACATTCAGGAAATTTTATAAAATTTATTTTCAATAATGAATTTATTTTAATAATTCAACATTTCAATTTTTTCTTAGGAAAAATTTATGAGACTTTTTTGAAATTAATAATTTTTCAATGTATATTGAAAAATAATGATGTTTATTAAAAAATTTATTTTTTAATATTTAAAAATTAAAATTATATTCTTGATTTAGTTTTAAAATTTTATTAGATAATTTTATTGAATAATACAACAATGTTTTTTGAAATGTATTTTATACTTGAATTTAGTATAAAACATATTGTATTTAAAAAGGATATTTCACTGAAAAATCATTTTTCATGTCACCTTATTTAGTTTTATTTTCAATTGAACTATGAATTTTTTGTTATTTCAATTTTTAAAAATGTATTCTAAATTTTAAATCAGTGGGTAAATTTTTTTATTTAGTTCCCTTTTATTTTTTATCTATATGAATTGTAACCATTGTGATTTTTTATTACCACAGTAAGGGGTAAATCGGGTAATTAAAGTTAAAATCAAAATGATATGAATTATAAAATGACCCTAAAACTTGCGTAAATTTTATTTTGTGAGTTTATTTCATCCATTCTCATACAATATTCTTTTTAATAACTTTTTATTTTGGATTTGATTTCAACCATTATAATATTTTATTGAAACAAAAGTAAAAAAATCAAACTCTTGTTTTTAATAACTATAATATTATTAGCATATTGTAAACCGGGGATATGTTTGGTAATAAATAGTAATTTGATAAATGATTTATATTCCTCATGGAATTTTTTTTTAATTTTTATTGAAAAAAATAATTACCTTAAATATTTTCCCAATACTGATGCAGTAATTATTCAATTAATGGACAAATAAAATAAATTTTATTAAAAATATTAATAATAATATAATTTATGCTAATTAATGTGAAAAAATAATTTTATAGATTAAAATTACTTGTTAGGTACGTATTAAAAAATCAAATTTTAACTCATTTCATGTTGGTATTAAAATAAAATTTCAAAATAGTTCCAAAAATTGACAATAAGGATATATTATAATAAATATTTATTTATTAAATGAAAAAATATTTGAAATATATTATATTCATAAAATGGATTATTATTTGGTTTAGAATATCAATAATGGTTTATTTATCATACTGTTTTCATTTATAATAACTATATTGACCTTCAAAGAGTAAATATCATTATTGATGTGGTAAGTGTGAAAGGGGTTAACAAAGGGTTAAAGCAAAACATTAAGGGTAAAATGTGGTTAAAACCTATATAATTTTTATTTTATTAAATAATTTCAACCCTAATCATCTTATATTATAAATAAATCAGTTTTTAACCATTTTGACATAAAAATTAATTTATAATAATTTAATATTTTGTGAAATTCCAAGACTACCCCTTCCCTCTCTAATAAAAGGAATCCTCTTTTTCCTGTTACATAAAATGTTAAACCACTTTTAGTTTAGAAAATATATACCAAAATCCCTTTAAAATGTTCATCCAAAAGTTTTAGAGGCATTATTTTGGGCATAATACAAACCTTAGTAGTCTTAAGGTGTTGAGAAAAGGAGGTTCGTTGAAGAAACGTTTCATTTTCAATCAAGTTCTTTTGTTTTATTTCTTCATACATCTCCTTCAAATCCTCTATAACCATGTATATATAATTAAAATATTATATTATATATAATTAGGTGTTTCTATGTTAATGTCCCAACCTATATCTATCTTCTATTCCTTAAAATGTGAAATGAAACCATCATTCATGTTTACGATGAACTACCACCTTATGGATCAATGTAATTCGGTTTCTATCACAATCTCCCATTAACGGTTATTATGATGGAATTAATATATATATATGTGATATTAATAATATATTTACCATTATTAAAAGATAATATTTTATTTACCTTATTACCATTCTATTCACTAAAAATGATAACATCATTCATGTGTACATGTGGACTACCACCTCCACGAAGTGATGTGATTATTTTTTCATCTCCACATCACATAGATGATATATATAATAATATTTAAATGATTAATATGATATTAATGATATTAATTTCATTATTTGAAATTAATATTATACTTTCTATATTTATGTAATGATCATTGAATAATGGAAATGTTACTCAAGTTTATGTGCGGCCTACTATCTTCGTGATTGTAACATAGTTCATTTTTCATAACCATATTTAATGCATTTATTTAAAATTATAATTTATCTATAAAATGATATTTATTTCAGGATTATTATTCTACAAATGATGGAATAATGACCTCTTTTTCTATGGTTAACCTACTGAAGTAATTTATGATATTTGAGTCAAATATCATCAAAACACCTGACGTAAATTTAATTTATTAAATAATTTTATATATAATGGTATTAAATTAAATCAAGGATTAATTAAGTTTAAAAAGGTTATAAATCAGTAATAAAATTAACCTATGTTTTTATTTAGGAATATATTGAACATATGTGATGAGTCAGACTCAAGGTAAGGGGCATTCTTTTAAAAATCATCTTTTAATATTTCCCATAAAACTATATTCTTCTTCCATATCCAAATTAAAAAAGTGTTTTAAATGAGTTATTTTTATTATCTTATGATTTTTTAAATTCATTTATACCCATGTTATACTTTTTACAAAATAGTTTTAAAGGTATATTTTTTTCATTTTCCAAATGAGATACTTGGTACATTTTCTTAAAAAAGTTTGAAAGGAATGTCTTATTAACTTACATGAAATGAATTTTTTTAACCTAATCATGGATAATAATTTATTTTAAGCACAATTTATACATTTTCAAGTTTCTTTTCAAGGATAATATTTTTTTAATTTTTATGTTGTATTAAATACAAAATCTCAAATAGGGAAGGTAATTTTTCTTCAGAATATTGTTTGAGTGTAATGGTGAAATATAGGATTTCAAGATTTATAGTTACTGGGAATTTTTATGATTACATGATTTTTTTTATAAACCACGTATGGATGTTTACATTATTAACTAATTATGGTTGGTTATTTGATAAATCATGGAAAGGTGGGTTTGTGATATCCCTCAAATGCATTGGATATAGAAGTAGATTATATAGTTATTATAGTTTTAGGAGTGATTGTAATATTGATATGGAAATTATTCCCATGTGACCTATATTTTTTATCAATTAATTTTACGGATTTTTATAGGAATATTATGGTTTCTCAAGGTATGATAATGATCTTATGTTTGAAGGGAATCATATGCTACTTTTAAGTGCTGAAAATTTTAACTTTGTAAAAACTTTATTATGAGTTTTTCATGTTTCCAAAGATACCTTTATGAGTTGTATTTTTCAATTAATATTTATTATGAAATTTTTTATGAAATTATTTGGGTAGAGAAAGTGATTTATTTGGTAATAAAAATTTTATTTTGAGGCCGAATCTTTTTTGTAAGTAGAAATGTTATATAAATATTCAAGGACTAATATTTTTTTTCTATCCATTTATTCCCCTTAATTATATTTTTTTGATAATATAACATCTAAAATGTTATCATGGGTTTTAGGGATCAGTCAGTACAATAATGTGGTCAAGAAAAAAATTTGAAGATCTGACCTGAGAAAAATATGTTTCTTTATTAAAAGTTTTGTCTAGTGAAAAAAATGAATACTGGATAGATTTCTACACATCATATATATATATATATATGGGTTTGTTATGAAAAATTTATGACCCAACTCTTTAGACCTCTAAATCTAAAAGCACTTTGGGAATGTAAGAATGTACATTATAGTTTAAAACCACTTGAATATGTAATGTCTAAGGTGGGGTACTTACTATTGGTATTAGAGTAGGGTTTAGAAAAATTTAGCTTATAGGATGTTATCTGAGTATTAGTTAATATCCCCCTATAAGAAAATTTTTTATTTTTTAGGGAGATTTATATTTATTTTGGATAGATATAAAGAGTTTTAGATAACATGAATAAGGATATTTTAATGTTTACTCTCCTCATAAGATAGTTTATTATGATTTATTAACACTAAAATTTTTCTTTTATTAAGTGGGTATATCCATTAGGAACCAAAGTACCAACTATAGAATCTTGATATTTTAAAAAAAGAAATACTATGTTAATTAGCATATAAGATATACAACACCATGCTTAAATGAAAAATGATACATTATTATTTAACAGTGATCGTTACAACCTAGCTGTAAAATATGCATGAATCAATAATATTAGCATCAATATAAAATTTATTATGGTCTTATTCATTTATAATATATTAACTATTAATTTTTATAAATTTAATAGATCATTAGTAAAGTCATTTTATTCTTTAAAAAATACTTTTTCATCAAAAATGATTCTTGTTGTTTTTTATGAGATATTATTATAATGAATTTAGGGAAATTTTTAAAAAATTATTTTTAAAAATTATTTTCATTTTTTATTGATAATTTCCGAATTATCTTAGGATGTATTTTTTAAAATTTTCAGAAAATATTGATTTCTCAAAGAATAATGAAAGGTACTGATTTTTATGGGAAAATGGATTTTATTATAAATATTTTACAAGGAAATTTTTTGATTTGGATTAATTTTAAATTTTCATTAATTAAATTTTATAAAATATAATCCAATTATTTTTTTAAAATAGATTTTATACTTGAATTTAGTATAAACAAATTATATTTAAAATGGACATTTTTCAAAAAAAAACTGTTTTTCATTTCATTTTTCCAGTTTAATGTGAAATTAAATTCTGAAACTTCTATGATTTAAATTTTAAAAATAGATTCCACATTTATAATAATTTGGACCAAATTTAATAAATTGTTTCCTTTTATCTTTTGGCCAATATGAATAGTTAACTTAGTATTTTTATTATCACAATAAAGGGTTAATCATGTATTTTAGGTTAAAAATTAAATTATAAGAACAACGAAATGTCCTAGGAACTTAAATAAATATTATTTTATGATTATATATGGATCATAATAATTAAATGGTATAATATATGACCTTTTGGGTGTACCGAGAATAGATTAGGATCTTTATATCATTTTATTTAATGAAATGTCAAACATGTGTTACTCTTGATTTTATTTAGTGTACTATTTTTAATATGGTGTTATCCATAAGATATTTTAAACTATAAAAAAATTTAACTATAATATAATTATATTCTTTATTATAATTTTTTTAAATTTTTTAGTGAAGAAATGGTTGCCTTAAATTCTTGCACAATGCTCATGTAATATTTATTTGATTAACAGAAACAAGAAAATAAATGATGTTAAAAATATTAAAATTAATATAATATGAGATAATTAATGTAATAAACAAACATTATAGATTAAATTTACATATTATGGATATAAAAAAATATCATTTTTATAATTATACTAGTTATTTTGATATAATTAAATTCCAAGTAATGAATAGTTCTTAAAATTGACATTATAGATATTTTATAGTAAACAATATTTTATTAAATGATATAAAATTCCTTAAAATATACATTTTGGTAAATTTATTGGAATATGATTTAAAATATCATCCTTTTTTCAATTACGGGGTTTTTATTATTTTATAGTTTCTATATTGACCCTCAAAGATTAAAAATCCATTTTGTCACGGTAAGAGTTAAAGGGGTTAATTTGGGGTTAAAACCAAAAGATAAGGGTATTAATAGTAAAAAATAATATAATTATTATTGGAAGTGGGAATTTAAACCCATAATAATCATTTATTATAAATAAATCAATATTGATCTTTTTTGAATTGAAAAATAATTTATATTGATTTAATATTTTGAGAAATTTTAAGAGTACCCCTCCCCTCTCTTATAAAATGGAACCTCTTAATATCATTTCTTTCACACATAAAAACATATTTTTATTAGCCAATACCAACACAAATACATTACTATAATCTCTAACTACATTATATCAGTCATGTTTAGGTATAACACCAAACATATAGGGCTTAAGGTGTTAAAAAGGGGTTTTTCCAAATAAGAGGTATAGTTTCCAACTGCACGTTTTAGTTTTATTTATAATTCCATCTCCATCAAGTATTATTCAACCATACTAAAATAATAAATACACTATCCTAAATATAATTCTATTTATTTATATTTTATTAATTACCCATATCCATCTCCTCCTCTACCAAATGGGAAAATAATTTATCATCTATGTGTACAATTGACTACCACCTTGCGAACTGATGTAATTCATTTTCCATAACCATGTCTCAATATTGGTTAAAATTAAGGAATAAAGGATTTTATAATATATTAATGAAATATTTATAATTCTTAAAATATTATATATCATTTAAATTATTACCTTTCCTTGCACATAAAAACTATAACTTCGTTCGTGTGTACGTGTGGACTATCACCTCTACAAAGCGATGCGTTTCATTTTTCATCACCACATTACAGGAATGATATATATAAGTATATTTATAGAATTAATATGATATATATGATATTATTATCATTATATATAGTTAAAACAATACTTTTCTTCTTTTTATAATTATCGTGGAAAATAGAAATGTTATTAATGTGTATGTATGACCTACCATCTCCAAAATTGTAACATGGTTCATTTTTCATAACCATATGTAATGGATTAATTTAAAATAATAATTGTTGTATAAAAATGAGAATTATTTCATGATTATTATTCAATATTTCATGGAGTAATAACTTATTTTTCCACAGTCATCCAACCAAAGTAATTTTGGAATTAAGTACCACATACTGTCAAAACATCCAATGTAAACTAAAGTTATTAGGTAATTTTTTATAACGTGTTAATAAGAGATAAAATATAAATAATAAACATAAGAAATATTATTAATTAAGTATAAAATTAAGATAATTTTATTATTCTAGGATATAACAAATATAAATGACGTGTGAGACTTGATGCAAGGGACTTTTTTTAAAATATTACTTAAATGTTTTCATTAAAACTATTTTTTTATTTTATATCCTTAAGATTTATTTAAATAATTTAAATATGGTTTTTATTATTCTCTTATGTTTTTATGAAATCATTTTTTCCCATTTTTAATTTTTACAAAATAGTTTGAAATGATCTTTTTATAGTTTTCCAAAAAAGGTACTTTGTGAATTTTTGAAAAATATATGAAATGAATGTTTTATTAGAATATATTTCATTATAATATTTTACTACATACATGATATTTTCATTGAATATTAATTTAAGAGATTATAGGGTTATTTTAAAATAAAATGTTCCCTTTGCGTGTGTGTTGTTTTCTTTTTAAATTAATTCTTTTCCTCAATTAATGTTTTTATGATACAAGTATTCATATTTTATGACTATGTTATGGATCTTAGGATTCTTTTTATGATAAAATGTTATTTACTTAAAAACCAATGTTAGGTGGGTAATTTTAATCCCTCAAATGAATTTTTTATGTTTATATTGAAATTATATTGTGTTGGTTATTCCAAATTTAATTTTGATAGTTAATCCAAGTATAACCATAAGGGTTATTTAAAGTATAGTCATTAGGGTTATTTCATGTGTGTCCATTAGGGTTACTCCATAAGTATATATGATAATACAATTATTCCCCAAGTTACCTATATGATTTATTTATTATATCTTTGTTTTTATAAGTATATCATGTTTTTACAAGGTTAGTTATTAAATTTATGTTCTAAGGAAAGTATATATTACTTCTTAAGGTTAAAGACTATATCTTTATGAAAAAAGTTTATAGGAGTTTATCATGTTATAAAAAAACCTATATAGATATTTTTCCATTTAATATTTCATATGATATTTTTTATGTAAAAATTCTACTAGAAAATATGATTTTTTGAGTAAGAAAATGTTTACTTTGAGCCCAATGTTTAATTTCAAAAATGAAATTTTTTTATATTATTCAATGTCTATAGGTTTTTTATTTATTTTTATGTCCCTTGTTAATATTTTTGTGCACAACCCATTTTTTTAAATATTTTTCACTAGGATTAAGGTTGGGTAAGAGAAAATAAAAATTCGTGTTGAATTTTTTTGTGATTCTTCATGAAATGAAATCATGTTTTATTTTAAAAACTTTTGTTTTATAGTAAAAATGAATACTGTGCAGAATTTTGCACTTATAATGTATGATTTTACTATATAAGATATTTTCTTATTCTAAAATATAAAAAAATATCCTTAGGATTATAATTATTATATTTCTAGTATAAAATCACAAGAATTTGTAATTTTTTATCATGGGTCATTACAGTTGGTATTAGATGAGATTTTTAAAAGCTTTAGAGATTTGGATGTTTTCTTCTAAGGGTTTTCCAAGAGTTATGGATTCCAACATGACTTTATAATATTAATTTTGATCGTAACATCAATTTATTAAAAACCCATATTCTAGCACTAAATTATAAAATTATAAGTTGACTAATGATATTTTTAGAGTCATTTTTGTTGTTAATTATGGGTTATTATATTTTGGGATAAAAATTGAATGGTATGAGACAACCTTTGAGGTTAAAATATTACATTAATGTTGAATATATTATGGTTATATTTTAGGATATTTCTCACATTTCAATAAATGATATATGAATTATCATTATATAAAAAGGATAAATAATAGGTTGGGCGATAGCACACCACATCTGGAAAAGTTGTGAGGTTTGAACCCACAACCAAAGTAAGAAAAGGGTGCATCACATACCACTAGGCTATATGATTCCCTGATTAGTATGACATTTTTTTTATTTATATTAATTGATGGATAAAGAATAATTTTTTATTGGGAATATATGTTTTATCATATATAAAACTATTGTGGTTGGAAAATGATTTTGTGATTAAGTGATTAATTTTATTTCAGAAGAATATCACTATTATTTTTGGAGAGCATTACACTATTAATGTAAACTGAATATTATGATATTTTATTTGATGAATATGGGTTGAATTTCCTTTTTGAACAATAAATGATTTTATTATGGATTATGGTGACTCAATTTATTTATTCAAATAATTATCGTGTCTAGTAGATTGTCTGGTTATCGAATTTTTATTTTGGTATGAGACTTTAAGAATTGTTGGTGTGATTTGAAGATAAATATTAAAATTATCTTGGAAGATAATGTTATCAAATCCTTCTAATTTTTGGTTTCAATATTGTTCTGGAATATTTTTTTAGAAATTTAAAAGTATAGTTATTTATTGAATTATATATGTTGAACTTTGGGTATTACTATTGAATTTTGTAGATAAAATAAGTTTCTCTTAGTATGAAGGTTTACTCATTTCGGGGAATTATCTTATATTATCATAATCTGTCATGACCCTCTCCCTCAAAATATTCCCCTCCTAAGCTAGCAATGGAGAAAGAGAGATAATAGTCCCCGAGTCCCACCTCTAGTAGGCCTTAAGGTGTTGACCAACACTAAGGGTATACAAGTCAAACAAAATAGGAGGAATTACCCTTTTTATAATATCTAATATCGAAAGATAAGATGTGTCAACAACAAATAACTCCAAGAAATATATAAAAAAATCCAAAATCCATCCCACATGTAGGTAAAAAATCATAACTATTACAAAATAAGTGTCCCTAATGTAATTACCAAAAACAAGGTTAATTAGGAAACAAAAACTATCCCCAAGTCTGAGCTAGTAATGCCAAGAACAGTCAACATAGTCCTCATGGATACTTGAAAGTGGTTTTATATACATAGGGTGAGTAAACAAGTATAATAATTAGGGAAAAATTAAAGTCTCCCATGCACAAGTGGAGAATCATACCAATTCCTCTGTGAGAAAACAACAGAAACCAAAAGCACCTAAAAAGATATACTAGCCACCCCATCCTCACTAAAGGAACTCTCACCAAATAACACAAGTAAAGTAAATAAATATAGATCACATCAATTATAGTGTACCTTGAAACACATTCCCACTAAATAAACACTCTCATACCCTAACAAGAAATGTCATAGCACTCTCACTTATTCTGAACATACCACATCACAACTCATCGACACGCACCTGGGCCTCACAACACATCACATCCCACCCACATACACAATGGCCAAAAACCACATCACATCCTACCCATAGACACCTAGTCCATAAACCACATTTTATCCCACCTACAAACACCTAGGCCAAAAACCACAACCTCATCTTAAAGACACTTGGGAACACACAACAAATCATCTTGAAGACACCTAGGAAACCACAACACTTCTTATCCCGAAGAAACCTGAGGAAGAAAAACTTGCCTGCATAATGTGTATCATACATCGTTTATTACAAATCAATTTATTGCAGGCCATACACCACGTAAGGATCCTCAATCCATCATGGCCTATCACTTCCTGGATGTACGAGCAGGGAAGAGCAGGTGGTCGGTCATCCATCCTCCCATCATGATGTTTGGGAAAGACGTCCTCCCTTGTGAATATGGGTTTGTTCCGTATATAGTGATAAAATAGGGTGGGGTGAATATATAAATCACAAGAAAATACAGTTGTATATAAATACTGGTGCCAAACACCCAACCCAAACAATGGGTTTTCAAAACAACCAACTAGCCTATACCAAACCTCCTTTGCTGCTACCTCTAATGAACAACCATACAACAAGCCAGAAACTTAATTCATAAACCCAACCAATTAATTTAACCAATTATCCTTATTTATTAATAATATCACTTATTCCAATCCATAAATACCTTGGTAACTACAAACCATATCACACACCAATCCAAACATCATAAATCGCATAGAGGAAGGTGAATCACGGCAATAACACTGACCATGAGAACCCTGGGCAAAAAACCCACACAAAGCAACATTATCCTTCTTCAAACTGATCCCTCATAATCCATCCTCCAAATTGAAACAATCACCATCACATAACCACACCCAACACATCTTGCAGCACAACCAACACAAAACCCGATTATAGTCTCACTGCACAACACTACCCAACAAACATAACACAACCTAGAAGTAGTCCCGCTGCACCACAAGTTCATCCATTCCACAATCAATCAATCTATCAATCTAAGATTCCATTACACTACATGTTCCATTCAACACTCATAACCACACTCCCAATCACAACACTACACAACCCCACATGGCACAAGACTGAACAGAACCACACATAACACATAGTCACACCAACAAGAAATGGGTATTCAGATTTATGAAACACTCATTCTTTAATTCAACTTTAATAATTAAGGGATGATCATATAGAAATTCCAATCATAGGGAATCTATTTATTTACTGAATATAAATTCTTAATCAATTATATAGTTATAGTCATTCAATAGGGGATCAACATCAAGTATTCATAAGTCATCATGAGTGAACAAACAGATACCACCAACGAACATAATTTTTAGAAGGCATGCATCTAGAAAAAGTTACAATATGGATAAATGATAACAGGAAAAAACAACCATCTTCATCATCTTTACCACCCATCATTTTTTACTTTGACATATCATATCACTTTTTTAATGACCTTAATAAAATTTGGATTTTACCATAACCACAAGAGACATCAGCATAACCACCCCACATGATACACAAATGAAATGGAGGTGAAGGGATCCCTGCCTAGAATAATAGATGATCATCAACTCCTCTTTGAACAAAAACAGAGGGTCGTGCAAGCAGTAAGAGACTCCAAGGGAAGCTCTATTTGAACTTTATACCATAACACATAATTCCCCAATGAAGAAAATTTCAAGGAACACCAATAGAAAATGGAAGGGTCCAAGGAATAGAGGATCTCAGCTTAGAAATGCCAAATACTATATCAATGGAGAAAAAAAGTTTCATGTCCATTAAAGTTGGATGGTGGTCAAGAACATTCATATTTTCCTTTTAAGGTCTCTAAAGCATTATGATATTAATTATATAATTAATATCCTTTGAAATGGCTTTAGAAACACTCAAACAAAGTTTTAAACTCAAATTACATCAAATAAAACATTAGAGGGATGAAACTGGAAAAACATGGAAAGATGGAAATGACTCATCATTTGGTGACTCACCGGTGTGAGCTACTGGTGGAGAGTCAACATTCACTGACCTACCGTTCGGTGATTCATTGTTCATCAAGTCACCATTCGGTTACCTACAATTCGATAAGTCACTATTTAGTGATTCACTATTAGGTGAGTCAATGTTTAGTGACCTGCCATTCGGGGAGTCACCATTCGGTGTGCTACCACTAGATGACTCATCGGTGTGACCCACCATTGATGATCTACTGTCACGACCCACCATCATCAACCTGCCGGTACAACCCACTATTGCGAGCCATCAGTCCTAACTCACCATTACGAGTCATCAATCTTGACTCATCGTTGCGAGTCACCATTGTGAGTCACTATTATCACCTACCATTCCTGACTCACCGGTCCTGATTGACCCTCAAAAAACTGGAAAACTAGAAATCTCTCAAAATGAGCCAATGTGACCTCCCAGAATACCTCAAACATTAGATTTTTACAAAGGGATAGACAAGAGGGGTTCGGGCCATTACATCAGATACATCTCGCCCTATTCTCACCGATGAGAATTTAAAGCCAACCCCATAAGGAAGAGGGGTCCGAACATCCACCCTATGAGATACCTCTCAAAGATTCCTCCTCCCTTGAAAACCCACAATGGTTTTGAAACCACCAAGGTCCAACGATAATCAACCATGCTATTAGAAAACTAAAAAGAACATAGACATCCAAGAACACCTCCTCCAACGTAAACAACCCCAACTGACCATAAGTCCCACCACATAGGCACCAAAATCCACACTGTTTGGACATTTTAATTAGGGAATCTCATCATCCATGTCAAGATATTATCCACTTTCGGTGGAAAAAACTTTCCTACATGGGTTTAATGGAATCTCAATTAATACATCTTAACTAGGAATCATGTACTCCCCTTTTAATGTGTTAGGAATTTATCACACATTATAAAACAAGGAAATAACTCATTTTATAGAGAACATGGTTCAAGAATCACATTACAAAGGAAAACACCACAAGGAAAACTCATAAAAACTCTAGGTATTAGGCACACTTATGTGTCTCCCTTTCCAAAGTACTCTCCTCTAGGACACTATGCCTCCACAACACACGAACATAGGGAGTAAACTGCCCATGAAGAACCTTCTCCCGATGATCCTAGATCTCTACTATTCATTTCATGTATTTAACATCATCTTTAATGCCCAAATCACCCCATTAAATGAATTGGGAGTCATTGTGAAGATACCAGAAAAGGTGAGAGATGTGAAAGACATTGTGGATCCTCTCCTACTACAATGTAAAAGATAACAGGTGCACCACTTCTCCAACTCATCCCAACATCTTGAAGGGTTTGATGAACCTCGAAGAAAGTGTACTACCTCTTCCAAACCCCTACTTCCCACATTGAGGAGAAAAATTCAAGAATGTGTGGTCCCAAACCTCTAACTCTAAGGGCCTCCTCTTATGATTGGCCTATGACTTCTTCCAATCTTTTCCTTCTTTCATCCTCTCACATACATGTTGAACCATCTCTTTCATGCTCTTCCCTACTTTAGGACCATGAACAGCTATCTCCCAAACCTCTATCGAACACAAGGGTGAATGACATGGTATCCCATACAAGGCTCCAAATGGATTCATGCTAATTGAAGAGTGACATCTATTATTATAAGAAAACTCTACGAAGGGATGGTGTTATACCCAAGATCCACCAAAGTCCAACATGAATGCTCCTAACATATCCTCCAACATTTGGATAGTCCTACTTATATATCCATATGTTTGAGGGTGGACTGTAGTTTTGAGGGAAACTGGGTGACAAAGGAATTATACAATCCACTCTAGAATCATGAAAAAATTTGTGTTTCCTGATCTGAAACAAGGTATATTGGAAAGTCGTACATATGAAACACCTCATCCACATGCCTCTTTTCTAAGGTATCCATTTTTATTGACTCTCTAAGTGATAAGAAGTTATTCGATTTTATCAACCAATCCCATATCACCCATATTTCATCACAGCCTCCCTGAGACCTAGGAAATCCTATGAAAAAATCCATCAAGATATCATCCCACTTCCACTTGGGGACATCGATGGGCTACAACAAACCACCAAGAACATAGTGCACATCCTTCACCTACTGAAACACTAAGAACTTTGTCACAAATTCTGCTACTGACCATTTCATCCCGGGCCATTAAAACTACATACTCAAGCCATGGTACATCTTAGAGATTCCCAAGTATATTGCTAATGGTGATCTATAAAACTCCAAGAGAACTCCCTCATAAATCACCACTTGAACAAACAGCCTCCCAGAGAATATCATCTGATTCTGACCATCCTCCTACCATCCCTTGAGAGCTTCAACTTAGTCAATGTAATCATGCATCACCTCAACCTTAAATTCTCCCCACAGAGACTCGCTTAACTACTTCATTAGAGAAGACAACACTATCATCTGAAATAAATAGCCTATACTGTCATCTAATCCTTCATCTAAGTGCAAGGTGGACAACTCCTCGATCGCCTTTCAAGCATCTATAGATTCCCAAAAATCCTCCTTTTGTGACATCTTACTCAATGAATCAGCCACAACATTCCCCTTACCTAAGGTGTAAAAGATCTTGAAATCATAATCATGAAGAAACACCATCCACCTCCACTATTGCACATTTAGATCTCATTGGAAAAATATGTACCTCAAACATTTTTTATCTGTGAAGAACACAAAGTTCTTCCCAATTAGCTAATGTCACCACAACTTCAGCATGAACATGACCACCACTAGCTTCAAATCATTGGTGGAATAGTTATGTTTCTGGGGACATAGGTGCATGGACCCATAAGAGATTACTCATTATTATTGAATTATCATGCATCCCAAACCCAGATTGGAAGTATCAAAAAATACTTTGAACATCACTCCTTCCAATGGAAGCTGGAGTACTGGATCACTAACCAACTTCCCTTTCAGGTATCTAGATGATACCTAACACTTCTCACTACATATAAAGGCTTAGTATTTCCCAGTAAAATCCAAAAATGAAGCTGTAACTTGAGAGAAATCATGTACAAATATCTGGTAATACCCTTCTAGACTGAGAAAACTATGAACCTCTACAAAATTCTTGGGTTCTATAGCAACCCGGACTTTTCTTACATTACTATTACATCATTTCAAAGATAAAAAACATAATAGTATTACAAATGGAGGATCCAAAGGTTTAGTGTCTTGGGAAAACTAGGACCACACCTAACAAATAAAACATCAACCATAAACATTTATTTAATTTCTTCTTCACTAGCTTCTTAGTGGCACTTGTCCTCTCTTTAGTACATGTAGACACCTGAGGATATACATCCAAAGGGGTGAGCTAAAATCCCAGTAAGAGGATAGATAAGAACAATATAGCATGGGGTGAGAATAATTATGTCATTGGAAGAAGATCATGAACATGAGAGGAGCATAAATAATAAACTTGAAATGTGGCAATGCATAAAAATGAAACATCATGTCTTAGTGGTTAACTACAACACATACTTGTGAACAAAGCTAGCGTCTTGTTCACACATCATTTCACATTTACTCATGAGATTCATCACTTTACCCAATGCATTGGAGCGCTATATAATTCCGGGCACACCCGTCACATTTAAACATTCATATTGCGCTATATAATTCCGGGCGCACCCGTCACATCATAACATTATCATTATCATGATTTCCACATAGAACACATATCAAACATGTACATAAATAACCCATGTAATGGAATGGGTTTCATCTCATATTGACACATTTATAAGCTTTGGGTTCCCAAAAGAAAGGGGGAACAACCTACTTGATACAAGAACCACCAACCTTGAATGAGAGGTAAAAGGTGAGATCTTGAAAGAAGAGTTCTATTGGAAAACATTTTTATGGACATAAAAACCATTGACAAACGTTTATATCCCATAAAAGTAAATTAAATTATGTAAAAATGATCTTTTAGGAGTAAACATATCAAAAATGGAGTGAAAGAGGGAGAACCCGAAGGAAGAAAATTGGGTTTGAGATTTCCCCTTACCTTTTACTCGAATGCCTCCTTCACTTTAATTTCCTGTATAATGACATTATATTCATTAATTAGAAATCCAGAACCATGTGTACATTAATAGGGTTCATTCTAGTTTCAGTATTTCATATTATTTTCCTTTGGATGACTTATAGAGTTTAAAAACATTGATCAAGGATGTTCCTTTTCATGGTTTTCTTGAGCGGTCCACCTGTATTCTTAAATTGATGTTTGGGTAGATCATGGGTAAACATACAAAACTGATATTACTTGTTATTAATGATATTACAGAATCTTGAATGATTTTATAATGAGTTATATTAGTCCCATGTGGATGAATCATTAGATAAGATTTTAATGATGTTTATTTGGGTAAATTAGGGCGGTCTTTGGATCACAATGAACTTGTTTTAACATTTAACTTAGTAGTATGGCCATAGGTTATTTCCATAACATAAAATAGAAAATAATACATATAAAATATTCTGGTTCAACCATAAAAATGGTTTCATGACCAGATCTGAATGTAGAAATGGAAAAAGAGAGCATGTTGTTTTTGAAGGTGATAATTTAACACCTCATGAACAACGTTCTCTTAAATAAAATAAAAGGAAGAGGTAAAGGGGGTGGGGTGATATAATATCCCATTAGAATCATAAAAATACATTATATGTATAATACTAGAGTTACAAAACAATTTGGATGAGTATAGGTGTGGAGAGATCAATAAAGGAACTTGAACGTGAAAGGAAATTAAAGGAGAAGAGAGTGAGAAATTACCTCTAGAATCTTCCTCTTGAGATCCTCCTTAAGGAAGATAGGCTTGGTCTTTTGATGAGACCAGAAGCTTTTGGATGTGGGGGGTGCTAGGGAAGATGTTTGGGAAGATTTTAGAGAAGGCTTGGAGCTTGAGAGGTGTGATGGAAAGAGGGAGTGAAGGGTGGCTTTTATAGTGGAGGGGAGAGGGGTTTCCTTAATATAAAATTGATTAGTTTATTAATTTCATCTAAGACAAGGAATAGTGAGTCTTGAATGACCAAGAATAGTAATTTAATAACGTATTCCAAAAACAAGTTGTATTACATCAGCAGAACATCATCGGTGACTCAATTAATACATTATTTACCATTTATTGTGAATTATCGGATTCCACTATTCATAAAAATTCAAGTATCTCAGAAAAATCTCAAAAAAATTCCCCAACCATTTTTCGACGTGTAGAATCCAAAAATGAAGTCCATTTTTCAATAATAATTTTCTAAATATTATTAATTTAATATTTAATTAAAATAATAATTTGCATAAAAAAAGTTTTAAGATTAAAACTGATTTTATAGTTCTTTCAAAAATTACGTAGGGTCTTATAAAATTATCTAAAAACTATTAGACATTGATTAAATAATTTATGAATACATTCCAGGGAAATAAATATTATTTTAAATTAATTAATTAATTAATTATGACTTATAAAACACCAAAAACGTTTACTAAAGTCAAATTGTCCCTTTCTAAGATGTCTAAATTTTATTTTATTATTCATAGGTAATGTTCCTCTTATTTACTATTCATAAGGGTCATGTTACTATTCATAAGGGTAGGTTACTATTCATAAGGGTAGGTTACTATTCACCAAAAATTATTTTTGTTTCATTAGACTCCAAAAACCATCTTGAACACAACTGTGTATGTCAGATTTTTAAAATTCCAAACATAGGGGTGACAAAATTATGTTTAAAGGTAACTTATCACTTAGTAGTTCATTATTTTGTGTTTTTATGACATAAATATAAGAAGGGAATCTTCCATTGAAAAAAATTCGGGTCGTTACAGGTTCTTCCCAGGAAACAACTTCCTCGGCCTTCGATGGGTCTACTACGATACCCTTTTGAGACACCACATGTTCAAGGAAGTGCACCTCTAACATCTAAAACATACACTTGGAAAACGTAGCATAGAGTTGGTGGCATCGAAGAACCTCCAAAACAGTCCAGTGATGCTCATTATGCTCCTCCCTCTAACATAGAGTAAATCAAGATGTCATCGATGAAAACAACAACGAACCGATCCAAGAATTCACAGAAGACAGAGTTCATGAGCCCCATGAACATGGCTAGTGAGTTCGTAACACCAAATGAAATTACCAAAAAGTCAAAGGGCCCATACTTGCACCTGGAAGCAGTCTTGGGGATTTTAACCTCTTTCACCCTCAAATTGTGATGTCTAGACAACATATTGTTCCTAGAGAACAAACTTTCCATTATCATTTGTTCAAAAAAACTCTTTATCCTAAAAATAGGGTAACAGTTCTTAACTGTTACCTAATTCAACCTCTGGTAGTCTATGTACCACATCATACCACCACATTCCTTCTTCACGAACAAGATTGGATTACCCCATGGCAACACATTGGGCCTGATAAAACCCTTCTGCATCATGTAGTCTACCTAAATCCACAACTCCCACAACATTATAGGTGTAATCTGATAAGGATCCATCAAAATTGGAGAGGCATCGGGCTGTAGGTCTATCCTGAACTCAAGATCACATCATGGGGGTAATGTTGCAACATCCTTGGGGAAACATCTTAGAACTCTCCAACAAATCTGGGAACCTCTACCATCACATCATCTTCTAATCCCACTGATCGGACAACCAATATATAAATGATAGTCTCTACATATCGACCACCAACCTGATAGCACCACTCTCTGAAAAAATGTCACATGTCATCCATCCATGTCTAAGAACGCGACTATCCTCTTGAATCAGTAGATAATCGAATGTACAGAATAAAACTTTTCGATGTATAGAATTGCATTATATGGTTGAATATATTGTAGGAAAATATTCCCATTGGACTGATGCAGTCCCATCATCAGTCTACATCCCTAGCACACATCAAACAAGCTGGTCTGACTTCTTAATAGCATGCTAAACACCAGGGGTATGGGAAGCCTCTCTATGTCTAGTCCAAGAGCTTGGGCTAGACCAGGTAAAACAAAGGGGTTTGAAGCTTCTGAATCAAGCAAAGCACATACAAGAGTACTAAGAAAATAGATTGTACCTGGAATGATCTATGACCCTGCTGGAACTACTACCTCTATGCCATGTAACTGACCACTCCCAACTCCTCTACCCATCTGCTGATGACCGACTGCTCGACCACACTCGGTATGTGGTCCCTAAGGGACACCCTGAGGTTGGGCTATACCAGATTTATCTCCCCTCAGTGGAGCATGAGACTTCTATCCCTGTTGCTAGAACAGTCCTACCAGTAACCGCTACTGAAAAGGGAACTGGGCCTTCCCACCTCCACTATACTGAGCTCAAATTCCCACTGGGTGCTGAATATAAAGATTCCCAAGAACCCCACGAATAAAACACACTGGACCCATGCCCAAATGATAGTCACAAGGACTAGAAGTTCAAAACGGAAATTGATGAGGTCGACACCCCACTGGTCAAAACCTCAAAGGCCCAAGCATCTAAGCCCTTCTACTGGTAGCCTTTCAGTTTAAAGATTACCTTTGATTCCCCTCTCGTGGTAGACCTCCTCAAGAAAGCATCTTCTCAACTACCTCCTCTTTCTTATAGACCTCCATGTATGTCTGCAAGGTAAAGGGGGTAAATACGTACTAGAGAGAAGGACAAATTGCCTCATCTATGTGCATCATCTGAGACTCCTCATCCGAAAAGAGATTTAGAGAAAAAAAAAGTGTATCCTTGAACTTGATCCCCAGATCCTGCACTAACATACTCCCCTACTGGAGGGAGATTAACTATTTTCTCTTCTCATTATTCACGGTGGATGAAAGGAATTCTACCTGAAAGTCCTTCTCAAAGTCAACCCACAAAACATCAGCCTATTTCATCTCACCTAGGTGTAGCATCCACGATTGGCACATAGCTCCCCACATCTGGCTCACTGCTAGAAAAAACCAATACACCATCAGATCCTAGATCAAGCTAAATTTGATATCAAACTCCATGAGCCAGCTCTCCATCTCCAAGTTCTAGACATTGCCCTCGTACTTTCCTAGTGTCTACCACTAGAAAGAACATAGCGTCTTCTACCACATATCCTCCTCCTCTACTGGATCAATCCTCCTCCAGTCAATTAGGTCGGCCTGCTGGGTCTCAACTTTACAAGCTACATGAGGACGATGGTCGGGTGCAATAGTTGTATGGTTAACAAGGAATTCCTAAGCCTGAGTTTTATAGAATTTCATTTAATGTTCATTTTAACCCATTTTCTTGTTATTCATTTAAACATTTACACCAGACACCCAATTAAAACAAGAAAACAAGTCATTGTAATGAAAGTACCTTTCCTATGATCTCTAATAGGAAAAGTATATATCATCACTTGGTCATTCAGTAAGCTCAGAGTCCTTGTATCAGATGATAGGGGGCCTAAAATCATATGTCCTAGCTGGTCATCCCTAACCAAAATCACCTAACATTATTTCCCAACCAACCCATGAAATCCTCACTATGACTAACTCCAAACTTCATACTATCTCTCAACTATCCCCTATGATACCATTATTTCATGACCCCTCCCTCCAAAGATGCACCTCCTGAGATAGAAATGCAGAATGAGAGATAATGAACACAAAGTCCTGCCTCCAGCAGGCCCTGGGGTGGAGACCAACACCAAGGGTATAGAAATCTCAAAAAATGGGTGGCATTACCCTTTTTTTAGTAACCATGATCAGGAAATAATATATATATACCACAAACAACTCTATGATGTATATATAAAATAAATCTAAAATTCTTCCCACATGCATGTAAAAAAAATAATTGTTACAAAACAGGTGTCTTCAAAGTAAATACCAAAAACAAGGCTAAGCAGCGACACAAAAACTATAACAAAGTCCGATCTAGTAATGCCCAACATGGTCCATGTAGTCCTCCCAGAAACCTAATAGTGGTTTTATATACATAGGGTTAGCATACAAGTACACTTAATAGGGAAAAACCAAATTCTCTTGTGTACAAGTGGAGAAGCATACTAATTCCCCTATAAGAAAATGGTAGATACCAAAAGCACCAAATATGGTATACTAGCCACCCCAATATCACCAAAGTCATGCTCACCAAATAAAGAAATTCATGTAATGTAATATAGAGAACATTGAGGATAGGGAACCTCGCAACACATTCCCACTGATTAGCCACTCTCACACCATAATGGAAAATGTCCCGGTGCTCCCACCTCTTCTGAACATACAACAACACAACCCACAAACACACACATAGGACTCACAACACATCACATCACACCTTCAGACACCTAGGCCACAAACCATGTCATATCTTTCTTGTAGACACGAGGGCCATAAACCACATCACATCCACCCGTAGACACATAGTCCACAAACCTCAACCTCATCCCAAAGACACCTGGGAAATCACAACTCACCTGAATAATGTGTATCATACATAAGGTATTATACATCAAGCCATTACATCCCATACAAAGTGAAAGGATCCTCAAGACATCACAGCCTATCACCACCTAGAAGAAGGATCAGGGAAGAGCGTGTTGGCAGTCATCCATCATTCCACTGAGATGTTTGGGAAAGACATTATACATCATGACGATGGGGGTGTTTAGTACATAGGGCTCAACTAGGGTGGGGTGTGTATAGAAAGCACAATAAAATATAGGTATATATAAATATAGGTACCAAACATTCATCCCAACCTATGGGTGTTCATAAAAACCAACCAACCAACACCATACCGCCTTGGTTTCTACCTCTAATGAACAACCATACAACCGACCACAAACTTAATTCATAATCCTAGGAAATTCATTTAACCAATAATAATTATTTATTTATAGGTCCACTTGTTATATTCCATCATTGCCTAGGTAACTACTAACCATAGCACATAACAAGCCATACAACATAAATCGTATAGGGGAAAGAGAATCACCGCAACAACACCGACCCCAAGAAACCCCAGGTGAAAAGCCTGCATGAAGAAACACCAGCCTTCTTCAAACTGATCCCTCCTAATCCATCCTACAAAACCAAACAACTACCATAAAAAACCCATACCCAACACATCCAGTAGCACAACCAACACATAGCCCGATTTTAGTCCTAGTACACAACACTACCCAATAAATATAACTCAACCCAGATGCAGTATCACTACACAAAAAGTTCATCCATTTGACAACCAATCAAAATCTCAGCCTGATATTCCATCACACCACTTGTTCCACCCCACACATGTAGCCATGCTCCTAGTCAAAACACCACACAACCCGCACAAGACACAAGATTGAATATAACCACACATAGAACATAGCCACACCAAAAGGAAAAGTGTATTTAGATTTATCCAACACGGATTCATTAATTCAACTTTAATAACTCATGGTTAATCACACAATAAGTTCAATCCTATGGAATTTATTTATTTAACTAAATATTGGTGGTTAATCAATTTCATAGTTAAAACTATTAAAATGTGGATCAATATTAAGTATTCATATGCCATCATAGGTGCACAAACAAATACCACCAATGACCATGAATTTTAGAAGGAATAAATCCTGAACAAGTCACAATATGGATCAAAGATAACAGATAAAACAAAATGATAATCTTTATCATCTTTCCCACCCCTCATTTGTTTCTATTGTGACATATCTTATTACCTTTGTAACATAATTAATAAAATTGGTATTCGACTATAACCACAATATACATCAGCATACCCACCCCATAGGATACAAAAATGAAAGACAGAAGAAGGGATCCCTAACAAGAAGAACAAACGATCAGTAACTCATCGTTGCACCAAAACAGAGGGTCGTGAAAGCAACATGAGACTCCAAGGGAAGATGAATTCGAATTTTATAGCACAACACACAATTCCTCATGGAAGAAATGTTCTAGGTGCACCAAGAGAAAATGGAAGGGTCCAAGGAAGATAAGATCTTGGCTTAGAAAGTCCATATACTATATCAATGGAGGAAATGGTTTCAAGGCCATTAAAGTCAGATCGTGGTCAAGACCATACGGCTTGTCCATTTAAACTGAAATCATGGTTCAAAAATACTCAATCATTATTTTAAACTCAAATTACATAAAATTAAACATAAAAGTGGTGAAACTAGAAAAACACAGAGAAGCGGGAAATTACTCATTGTTGGGTGAGTCCCTAGTGGGACCTAACGGTGATGAGTTGCCATTTGGGGAGTCACCCTTTGATGAGATAACTCCGGATGACTCACTAATGCGAGGAATCATTGACAAGCCACCATTGTGACCCACCGGTACGACCCACCATTGGGAGCACCCGGCCTTGACCCACCATTGCGAATCACCTGTCCTGACTCACCGTTGCGAGTCACCATTGTGAGTCACCATTACCACCTACCGTTCCTAACTCACTAGTCCTAACCCACCATTGGAAAACTGGAAAACTATAAAACTCTTAAAGTGAATCATCATGACCTCATAGAACACCTGAAACACTGTATTTTTTGCAAAGGGAGGGACTGGATGGGTTTGGGTCATTATATAATCATTGTGAGTTTTGATTCATTACTAAATACTAAAGGAAAGTATGGTTATTATTTTGTATATTATGTGATTTATTATAATTTCATTCCATTATTTCAAGACTGAAAAAATCATACTCATCATTTGCACCAAATGATGAATTTGTGCTGGAGATTGATTTAATGATGAAATTTTACTTTTCATGTAAGTATATTTCTCTATATTATTAGTATAAATGGAAATTAAATTCCTAAACTCTAGGAAAGGGGTATTGAAATAAAACCATTATATGTTTACTTTTATTATCGAGAAATCAATGGCCTTTTAACCCATCATAAAATTTTAATTTTGGGATGGTTAGCCTTCTCATGACTATATTCTCTATCGTATCTATTGGCCCTTCAGAGTTAGTTTTTTCTTCCATATCCATGTTTTCACTCCCCATTTATTTATCCTACTTTGAAACCTAGTATGTGTTATTCCAAATGACCTAAGAACCTTCCATTCCTCTCTTAGCAAGTAGAAGTTTTATTATTCTTTTTTATAATGCTGGATTTTAAAAAAAATTATTTTGAAAATTAAAAACCCTGGTTTTATATCCCCAATTCAAATTTAAAGGATCATGTTTCTTAAAGGGGGGATAATTTAATATCCTGATATTTAAAAATAAATAAATAATATTTTTGATAGAATAGAAGATACAGAAACCAAGCTTTAATAAACAAAGAAATATTATTCTTTAATTGGGACCATTATAACCTATCCATTAAATTAGAAGAAATTAATAATGTTAAATGAATTATGAAATAAATAACATTATTATTCATTTGAAATTTCTTAATTAAATATTTTAAATTAGAAAAAATATTTTTCATAAATTCATTTTGTTCTTTAAAAAATAATTTTTCTTCAAAAATTATTTTTACAACTTTTTATGATTTATTATTATAATAAATTTCTGGAAAAATTATAAAATGTATTATAAAAAAATTAATTTCAGTTTTTAATTGAGATTTTCAAAATTATCTTAGTATTAATTTTTTAACATTTTCTCAAAATATATATTTTTCAAGGAAGATTGAAAAATACTGATATTTATTTAAAATTGTATTTTATATAAATGTTTTTACAATGTAACATTATTTTTTCGATTAGTTTTAAATTTATATTATTTCACTGATATTTGAAATAATATAAATATAGTTTTTTAATTGTATTTTATAGTGGAATTTATAAAATGAAAAATTATATTTAAAAAGTGTCATTTTTATGAAAAAAAAAATTTCATTGTGTTTTACCGATTTAATTTTAAATTAATTCCTGAAGCGTATATGATTTTAATTTTGATAAAATTGATTAAATATTAAGAATTGGTGGGTAATAATTTATTAAATAGGATACTTTTATTTTTGGGTCAATTTGGACAGTAACCATAGTAATTGTATTACCATAGTAAAGGCTAAATCGTGTAATTTAGGTTAAAAATAAAATGATTATAACTATCAAATGACAAAAAAACATACCTACATATTATTGAATACATATATCTCAAAAATATTCATAAAAGGATTTAATTTATTAATTTTTGTGTCTAATTTAATAAGATTACAAAACTTATGTTATTTTATTTAATGAAATGTCAATCATGTCACACTCTTGTTTTTATTAAGTGTACAATTTCTAATTGGATCTTATTTAGAAGATATGTTCGAATATAAATAGTATTTTTCAAATATAAAATAATTATCTTTATCATTGTAATTTTTTTTAATTTTTTATTAAAAAAATAAGTACCCTAAATGCTTACATAATGTTGATAATGTAGTTATTTAATTAATGAAAATATCAAATAAATTGTAATAAAATATTAAATTAGATATAATTTGAGATAATTTTTGTAATACAAGAATTTTATAAATTCTCTGAGAGATTTTGGGATATAATTAAATATTTTATAAGAATTATAAGTGTCATTTTAATATTATTATAGTTAAAGTAATGAATAGTTAATAAAATAAATATTATGTATATTTTAGAGAAAAAATAACTTATTAAATGATATAAAATTTCTAAAAATATAAAATTATGAAAATTTATTTGGATAAGGTTAACCATGTCATCTATGGTCCATTTATGGGATTTTATTCATTTTATAGTAAATATGTTAACCCACAAAATGAAAAAACCATGTTGTCACAGTACGAGATAAAGGGGTAAAATTGGGATTAAAAATAAAAGATAAAGGTATAAATATATTCAAAATGTATCTAATTTTTATTTTAATGGAAAAAATTTTAATTGGAAATTAATTTATACTAGTTTAATATTTCGAAAATCACAAGATCATCCCTCCCTATCTTATAAAAGGGAACCTCTTCTACTCATTTCATCATCCTTCAAAACCCATTTTATATAAAAATACCTACATAAATACATTCATATAATCCATCCAAAAATTATAAATGTCTTTTTTAGATATAATATCAAACATATAAGGCTTGATTTGTTAAACCCAGGAGGTTTTCAAAATAAGAGGTATAGTCTACTATTTCATGTTTATGTTTTGTTTATTCTTCAAACTCCTTCATATATTCATCAACCAGGATAAAATAATAACTCAAGTACCCTAAATATGAAAATATGTTATTATTCTCATTACATTACCCATATCTATCTCCTATTACATCAAAAGGGAAAATAATTCATCCTCCATGTGTGCGGCGGACAATCACCTCACAAACTGATGTATTTTTTTGTCCATCAATGTCTCCTAAAACTAGTTATAATGGTGTAATTAATTTTTGTATAGTATTTTCATGTCATATTTATCATTATGAAATGATAATATATCACACAAATTCTTACCTTTCCATGCATAGAAAAATGATATTGTCGTTCATGTGCACATGTGGACTACCTCCTCTACGAACAAATGTGATTTTTTTCATCGCCACATCTCATAGATAATATATGTAAGTATATTTAAAGAATTAATACAATATATCTTATGTTATTATAATTATAGAAAAATAAAATAATACATACCTTCTTTCTGTAATGATCATTGAAAATGGAAACGTTACTCATGTGAATATATGATTTACCATCTCCATGATTATAATATAGTTTATCGTTCATAACAATATTTAGTGGTTTAATTTAAAAGTATAATTTAGATATAAAAATCATAATTACTTTATGATTATTATTATGTATATGGTTGAATAATAACCTCTTTGACAATAGTCAATCAACCGAAGTCATTTTCGAATTATGTACTGAATATCATCAAACCATACGATTTGAAATTAAGTGATTATGTAATTGTATATACCATGGTAATAAGTTATATAAAATGAATAATAAATAGAATTTTTTCTTAAAATATTATAAAATTAACATATTTTTATTATTCAAGAATAAAAATGAAAATATATTATGTGTCAAAGTTGAGGTAATGTAATTTCTTTTAAATAATCTTTAAAATATTTTCTTAAAAATCTCTTTTTTCTATATCTATAAGATTATTTTCTATAAATTTTTTAAATATTTTTTTTAATATTATTATATGTATTTTTATATTCATTTTTACCTATTTTTACTTTTTAAAAAAGTTTTATAGGAATCTTTTTGTCATTTTACTAACATGGTACCTTCTGAATTTTCTGAAAAAATATATTAAAGTAATGTTTTTAACTTATAAAACATGAGCATATTTTACAACATTCATGAAAAATATTTTATTTGTAGCTTCATTTTATTTCTTACATAGTTATTTTCAAATAAATTATTTTTCCTTTGTATGTGCACATTTTTTAAAAAAGTAATTTATTTTTCTCAAGGAATGATTTTATGATACAAGTATCATTATTAATGATTATGTTATTATTATTGGGAATTATTTTATGATAAATGGATGGTTTTATATAAACCAAAGTTGGGTGGGTCTATTATACCCCTTCAATTCATTTGATATGTTTACATTGGGTGTTGATCATGATGGTTAATCTAAATGTAACTGTGATGGTTACTCTAAGTATAACTATGAGGGTTATTTCATGTATATCCATGTGGGTTATTTTATGTTTAGCTGTGAGGGTTACTCCATAATTAAGTGTGGTAATAAAATGATTCCCCAAGTTAACTATATTATTTATTTATTCATGATATTTTTTTACAAAAATATCATGTTTTCACAAGGTAAGTTATTTCTTTTTGGTTTAAATGAAAGTATGTGTTACTTCTTAAGGGTGAAAATTTTAACTTTTTTAATATATTTTTTATAAGTCCATAATATTTTCAACAACTATATGGGGTTTTTTCCATTAATATTTTTATGAAATTTTTTTAGGGACATTTTTTTGAATAAAAGGTGATTTCATGAGTAAGATGTTTTTTTGAGCCTGAAGTTTATCTTGAAAAAGAAAAATTTTATAGGTATTCATGGACTGCAGGTTTCTTAATTTATTTTTATTTCCCTTAGTGCAATTTGGGTGGTCCTCACATTTTTAAAAAAAATCATAGGTTTTATGGATGGGTAAGATAAATGAAGATTTCAAGATGAAATTTGTGATGATTTTTCACAAAAAGAAATCATGATTTATTTTAAATAATTTTATTTTAGGGTATAAATAGAAACTATATATGAAGTTTCCAGTTGTAATTTATGGGTATACTATGTAATTTGTTGTTATAATTCTATAAAAATCGAATCCAAAATGATACTTGTGATTGTAATAATGATAATTATAGTATGAAATCACTAGAATAAGTATTTTTAAGGATGGGTCCCCAAAATATTGTTTGTGAAGTAAAATAATGTGGTTTTCTGAATGGGAAGCCGGAAAAAGTCAGATATATAGTGAGAACTCTTGTTTTTATTATTAACTAGATAACATCAGTAATTATTAACAAATTAAACCATGGTGAGTTTCCTAATGGATCAAATAAAAGAGAAATGAATCCTCATGGAAGTTCAGGTGATTTTGATCATAAACATAAACATATTCAAGAACTTATGTGTCATGAATATGGACAGCAAAACCTAGAAAATGACTTAAAAGAATACGAAGATGTTTTATATATAGGGAATAAATAATTAATCTACCAATGAGTAGAGGAATCATTCACTTAATTCTATAAAGGGGAATTAATTTATTCTCAATAAATCTATTTAACATCTTATATGTGTGTAGAATAGTAATTATTTAATTCAATGTCCTAGGGGTACAGATAAATAATGATATCAATAATTCTATATAAGTGAATGTTTTTAAATGCCTAATTTCATTATTTTTAAGGATGAGGAAATTTGAAGTCATATATGAAAGGTATTTATTTTATCTTTTAATATGTTTTTATATTATTTAATCTTAGGGAATGATTCAAATTTTTCTTATATGCTGGAATAATTTAGTAATATGATGAGAAATCATGGTTAATGGATTATAAAGAATGTTTTAATAATTAATATTTCTATATATAAGGGATTCAAGAGTTTAGTATATTTAAATATGATCATATGTTCTAAATAAATAATACTCTTATGATCATTGGAATACATTGGGAAACCTTTATCGAGTTTTGATAAATGTTTGTGGAATGTTTAACCTTTAATTTTAATATTTTAAAAAATTATTTAAGGAATAATTCTATTTTTATTTTGGGGACCTAAGTTTAAAGGTATTGATAACCTTTAAGTTTTATACTATCCATGATGATGTTAATAATATTTATTGTAACATTAAACGAATTATATTAGTATCCTTTTAAAAAAAGGAAAACCTATAGGCTAGGTGAAAACTGACACATCTGGTAAGTCTATAAGGCTTGAACCCACAACTGAAGGTAGATAAGGGTGCATTGCCTACCACTGGCCTATGTGATGTCTTTCTTAGTATGAAATTTATTTATTTATTTTATTAATCTAAAAAATTAATGGTTATGTTCATTTTTGAAATATATGTTATATAATATAAATTACTATGGGATTGAAAATTTAATTAGTTATTATGTGATTAATGTTATTTTGGATGAATTTTTCTATTTTGGGAACACTATATGACTAAGGTAAGCTAAATATTATTGGATTTTATTTGAGTAATGAAGGTTGAAACATATTTTAAAGGTTTATGTTATTTTAATGTGTCGATTCAGGTTATTTATATAAATTATTAAAATATAATAGAGATTATGATATTAGGTATATTTCATTTTTTATGAGTCATTAATAATGATTGATGGTATTTGGAGATAAATATTAAATTTATCAAGGAAGGTTATGTGATAAAAAAACATCTGATTTTTGGGTGCAATCATAGTCTATAATTTATTTAATGAATTTTATGGATAGTTATACATCAACTCATCTTTTTTCAATTTTGGGTAATACTATTGAATTTTGGAAAATGAATTAGTTTTTCTTCGTATAAAGCTTTTGATCATTTTTTTAATTATCTTATCTTATCGTAACCATTTTAGTTTTGGTTAGTGTATAAAGATATAATGAATATCATTTTAACCTTTTGTGGATTATGTGATCCATTATATTTTAATTCTAGTGCTTTGGGTCTGAAAAAATCATCTTTAATACACATATTTAGGAGAATAATGGTGAGATTTTTGTGGAAATAGATTGTAGTAAAAATACATATTTTCAATTACTTATATATCATTATTATCTTAGTATATATGATAAAGTAATTCCTAAACCCTATGAAAAATCATTAAATGAAAATTTTTTCATTTCATTTTCTTATCGATAAGTCAATAGCCTTTTAACCCATCATGGATTTATTATTTTTTTATGGTCAAATTTATACTAACCGCGTTCTCTACCACTCTATATAATTCTCTAGATGTTAGGTTTTTATTCCAAAGCCACTGTTTCACTCACCAATAATTTTCTTATACTTGGAAATTTACTATTTTTTATTTCAGATGACCTTCGTACATTCCTTTCTCTCATTTCAAGAAGAAGTTTTATTAACCCAATTTATGATATGGGATTTCAAAAAAATAATTTTTGAAAATAAAACCCCTAGTTTTTTTATCCCATGTTCAAAATGTGAGAGTAAAATTTTCTAAATCATGGAAGAATATAATATCTAGACATTTTAAAAAATAAATACGTTGTTTAATAGCGTACAATATATGCAACCCCAAGTTTAAATGAACAAAAAATTATTATCTTTTAAATGTGATCACTATAACCTAGCTATAGAATTTGAGAGAATGAATAGTTTTAACTATATTATAAAATATATAATATCCTTACTCATTTTTAATTTATTAATAAATTATATCTAAATAAGAACTCAATTTTTTGTATTTTTATTTTATTTTTAGAAAATATGCTTTCTTCAAAAAGGGGTTTTCCTATTTCATTGAGAGAATATTATAATAAATTTATGTGAATTTTATAATATTTATAGGAAAAAATTAATGTAATTTTTTGTTTCAACATGTCATTATTATCTTAGTATAAAATTATTATAATTTTCAGAAATGATTTATTTTTCAATGAATTCTAAAAATATTGATTTTGATTAAAAATAATATACTTTTTTTTATTTAGAAAGTAAAATTATATTTCTGGACTAGTTTTAAGATTTAATTAGATCCTTTTTATTTAAAATGATCCAATTATATATTTCAAAATTGATTTTAAACTCTAATTTACTATAAAAACTCTTTATATTTAAAAAGGACATTTTTCTATAAAATTATTTTTTGTTGCATCTTTCCAATTTGATTTTAAATTAAATTATGAAAAAAAATTATTTAGAATTTTGAAAAATGGATTCCATATTTTTAATTATTGGGTCCAAATTTGGTAAATATGTACTTTTTTATCAATATTAATAGTAAGCTAAATACTTTTCTATATCCACAGTAAAGAATAAATATGGTAATTAATGTTCCAAATAAAATGATAAGGATTAAAAATTGACTCAAACACTTTCATTATTTTTATTAAATGATTCCATTTCATCTATAAACATCCAATATTTGGTTATATGGAATTGGGATTCCATTTGGATGTGATTATAACATTTATAAAATTTTCTTAAAGAAAAGTAAAAAATGTCACACTCTTGTTTATAATAATTATAATATTTTTATCATTGGGATAACAGAGGATAAAGTTTTTTGTTAATATTAAATTGAAATATAAATTTTTTATATTCATAATTGAAATTTATTTTTAATTTTTAGTTAATAAATAATTACATTAAATATTATTCTCAATCTTGAAGTAATAAATATTCAAAAAATTTAAAAACAAATAAATAAAATCAAAAATATTAGAAATAATAAAATTTGAGCTAATTAATGTTATCCATGAATTTTATATATTAACATGATATGTTATCATTTTTTAAAAATATTTTTTTTTCGAATATTTCTTCTTGTATTGGTGTTATTAAAATAAATGTAGTGAACAGTTCTAAAAATTTACAATAATGGTATATAATAATAATATAATATTTTATTAAATGATATTAAATTCCTAAATATATTAGACTCATCCTAGTTTTTATGATATTGTTTATGATATTAATAACTATCTATTAATTGGATTTTTTACATCTATTGAAACTATATTGACCCTCAAAGTTTAAAAAACATTGTTGACACAATAAGTGAGGAAAGAATTAATGAGGGGTTAAAACAAAATGATAAGGGTAAAAATGTGGTCAAAACATGTATATTTTTTGTTTTATAAGATTATATATACCCATCCAAATCCTGTATTCTAAATAAATAAGTTTTTATTTTTTGAAATTTAAGCATTATTTATACTAATTTGATGATTTGTGAAATTCCAAGAGTTCCCCTCCCACCTCTTATAAAAGGGCACCTCATCTTACTTTTACATCACACTTAAAACCCATTTTTATTTATACAATATCTAACAAAATACATTCCTAATATCCATTTCATCTTTCAAGAGGACTTATGTATGGTATATTACCAACCTTAGTTGTCTTATGGTGTTAAACAAAGGAGGTTTTCTGAAAAAGTGGTATCATTTTTAATTGAGAGTTTCGGTTTTATTACTTCTTACATCTCATTAAAATATTCCATAAACATGATTATATAATAAAAACTGGTATCATACATATATTTATGTGTTGTTTTTTAAATATAACAACCAATATCCATATCATCTTCCATCAAATGGGTAACAAACCCATTATTTGGGATTACAGAGGACCACTGCCTCCTGAACCGATGTAATTCGTTTTCCATCATAATATCTCATGGATAGTTAAAATTATAGAATAAATGTTTATATATTATATTCATAGAATATTTATCATTATTAAAAAATAATATACAATTTAACATCTTAACTTTCAATTCACTAAAAATGATAATGTCGTTGATGCATATGTGTGGACTACAACCTCCATGAAGCGATGTGAATTTTTTTCATGACCACATAACATGGATGATATATATATATATATATATTTAATTTATTAATTTTATATTTATGATATTATTATAATTATTAAAAATTAAAATAATACTTACCATCTTTCTATAATGATCGTTGAAAATTGGAAAAACTACTCATGTGTCATCTACATGATTGTAACTTCGTTCATTTTTTATAATGATATTTAATGGTTGGATTAAAAGGTAAAATATATTCATATAAATTATAATTATTTAATGATTATTATTTTATATATAATTTAATGATGACCTCATTGACCATAGTTAACCTGCCGAATTCATTTCTGCCATATGAGTTGAATGTCACCAAAACTTATGATGTAAATATAATTAATTAGATAATTATATATGACATTATATTAAATTAAAACAATGAGATAATGGACTTTAAATAGGATTTAAATAAATTATCCATTTAATATTACTTTTTATTCAGGAAGATAAATAATATATATGATAATTCTAACTCAAGTTAACAGATTTTCTTTTTAAATTCATCTTTTAATGTTTCCCTTAAAACAATATTTTTATTCCATATCTATATTTTTAAAAAAATATTATTTAACTAAGGATTTTAATATTATATTATGTTTTCTTAAATTCATTTTTACCCATGTTTTACTTTTTAAAAAATATTTTGTAAGGAATCTTTTTGTAGTTTTCCAAACCATGCACTTTGTACATTTTCTGAAAAAAGTTTTTAAGGATTGTTTAATTTATTTATATGACATGAATGAAATCTTCCCATATTAGGACTAATAATTTCCGTGAATATTACTTTATATGTTTTCAAATTTTTATCATGTATAATTTTTTCATTATTAATTTCTATGTTTTTTAAAATAATTACTCTCAAATTAGATGGGTTATTTTCCTTAGGAATATTTTAGGAGTGTAATGATGAAATGAAATATTTCATGTTTTATGGTTCTTTTGAATTATTATGATGAATAGTGGTTTAATTATAATTCAAGTATAGTTAGTTATGTTATTTACCAATTAGTTTTGGTTCCATGATAAACTAAGGATAGTTGGGTCCGTGATATACCCTAAGTGCATTTGGTATGGATGTCAAATGTAGGGTTATTCCTTTAAGAAGAGTGATTGTATATGATATATGGAAATGATTTTCCAGGTAAACAACATGTTTTATCTATGTTTTCTATGGTTTTTTATAGGAATATTATTATTTCTCAATGTAATTTAATGATCCTATATTTAAATGGAAGCATACGTTACTTTTAAAGGGTGAAAAGTTTAACATTGTGAAAAAAAATATTATGTTTTTTTCATGTTTTTAAATAAAACATTATGAGTTTTATTTTTCATTTAATATTTGTTATCTAATATTCAATGAAATTGTCTAGGTATTTTAGGTTATTTATGGGGTAGAAAAAAAAATTGAGCACAAAGTTTGTATTTAAATGAGAAAAAATTAAGTTTTCATGAACTAATAGTTTATTTATTTAATTTTATGTCCCTCGTTGTTATTTTTTTGTTCATTCCATGTTAAAAAAATTAATACATTTTAAGGATTATAGGCTACAAGGATAATTTCATGATAAATTTTTAATGATATTTTATGAAAAAGAAACATGTGTCTTTCTTAAAAGTTTAGTTTTGTGAAAATAAAAGATACGTAATATAAATTTCCATTATATATATATATATATAGGGGTTTGTTATGTGAGATTTATGATCTAAATATTTGATTCTATAAACCTAAAATAACTTTGGGAATATTATAAAGTGAATTATAGTTTTAAATAACTAGAATATGAAATGTTTATGGTTAGGGCCTTACATCAAGGAGAATTGGCACCGATTAATTGTTATTATCTATATTGATGAAATAATATTTGGAGGCTCATAATACAACTAACAAAAACAATTTCAGGTCTAATAATGTGAAAATTTAAGATGTCTCAAATTAATAAATTTTCATTTTACCATGACTTCTGGGTAATAAAAATAGTGTATGGGATATGTTTCTTCAAAAGTAAATATTTGAAAGTGTTTTTAAGAAGTTTTTAAGTAGAGGGTTTGAGGCCTATTGATACTCATGTGGAGGAAAGAATTAATTTGACACAATATGAAGAGGTAAATATATTTAATGTGACATATTCGTGAAAAAAATTGAGATTCCTTTATGTGACTACTATTTTACCAAACATTTTATTTGATACTTGGTAAGATAGCCGATTTCATAGTGATACAATAAAAAGACACACAAATGTTCTGAAAATAATTCACAATACATCCATCACATGATGGAATGTGAGTTGTTCTAAAACCAAAATTCCTGTAAGAATTTATTTTCACATACTCCCATTAATTGTTTTGGTTTGTTTGATGACTAAAAATCAAATTCATGAGGTGTATTCTTTCATGGGATTTTATCTATATCATGGACAAGTTAGAGGAAATATTCCATATCTATGAGAAAAAAAATCTAAATACATTGAATACACTAATGAATACTCTCATATCTTATGGATAAAGTAATATCTTGATGATGTGGGTATATATATTATTTCCCCTATTCCAATCATGTTAATAAATCATGTCATATCAACTGGATAAAAAGTAATATTCATCATTCCAGAACCAAGAATGTTGAGATAAAATATCATTTCATAAAGTGGTAGGTGGAGTAAGGAATTATAATTTTTGATTATTTATAAACTCAATATCATGTTTAAGGAATCAAGATGAAAGAACTACCCAATGTTTTGTTTGGGAAGCATCAGTTGGCTATTAGAGTAAAACCATATATGTCCACTTAATTCGTTTTCGGATAGAACCCCCACTCCCCATGGTTTATCTATGGAAAAAGATATATTTTTCATGTCTATTTTTTGGATTCCTAACCCTATATTATGAAAATTTTAGATAATTTATCTCTATGGGATCATTTCAAAAGTATGAAAAATTTACAAGGTTGTTTGAAAGGGTTATAAGTGCAAAGTTGGAGGGTATGTCAATGAAACATTTGGGGGAGGGAGATTTGTGGTCGTTGAATGAATTAAAGGAATGTGGACATGAAATTTTTTCACTAAATTATTATTTCTCACACTATTCATGGATCACATGATATTGAAAATGGTAATTAGTAGCTCATTGATACACATCCTAAAAGTGGGTTTTCAAAAGAAGAAGAATTTATTATTGTAGTTCTTGGAGTGTTGTCAACAAACCCAAAGGGGGATATTATTCGAAAAAAATCAATCATAAGGCCTTTTGGGTTACATTTATTGATAATACTATCTAAGGATGATTCATTGAAAGTTTGAAGAAATCTTTTCTCATGTTTTGTAAAGAAGGACATCAAAACAACCAAGACTATAATGGATCAAACTTTTGATACATAAATTTTACATCATTTTAGAATAATATTTCATATATAGAATAATAATACTTAACATAATTGTGATGTTTTATTTTCATTATAGACAATATACATAAATATATTATTTAGATACATTCATTATCATCTATCATGATGTTCTTCCCAATTTATACCTTTCTTTTCAAACACAAAATAAACCATTCTTCATATCCTAGAGGGAAATATAAGGGTAAGCTCTAATTTTTAGAAAGGGAAAACATGGGAGATATTAATCGATGACTACATGAAATAATAAGATAAAAAAAATTGATATCATGACCATAAATTATAACGTTCATACCTAATCGGTAAAAGATCATAAACATTAGTCATATCATAAAGTATTATTATTTCAAAGGACATGAATCAAGAGAGTGAGAAATCCTTATAAATAAATCATGAAACATAAACTCATATCGTAAAATTGTGGCACTATCATAAGTATAGGAATAATATCATTTTTAAATGTTTACTACTAATACCATCATATCATAATGGATCATGCATCAAAACTTGTTTCCTATAATAGATCAAGCACACTGACTTGTTTCCCATAATTATATATAATGATTTAATCAATCCATTGGATAGATATAGAATTATGGGCCCACCCATAACATAATTAATATCATAGATAGGTGCACCAAATGTTCATAAAACCTTCACCATATCTTCATTTCATAACCCATAAAAAGTAAACAGGTTTCATAAACATTTCATTAATTCAACATAGCATAAACCATAAAAATAAATGGGTTTAATAAATATCTCATCCTCATAATAATAATCCAGGTATATAAATAATATTGATGATATCATTATATCATATCCCTAGTAAACCATAATTAACATCATAGGATGTAATTATAGATGAAAATTCATTCAAAATGTCACTAAAATATTTCTTGAGGAAAAAACCCATTCCACTTGGAAAATCACTTTTATAAATAAAAGTATTTACAAACTATTATGGAAAAATATTAGTTTAAAAGAAACATGGAAAATTTTAAATGAATATTCAATTTATTTAGATCTTATTATGGTGGAAAATTATGTTTATGTCATATAAGTTAAAATAAAACATTTATTCCACACGTTTGTAAAAAAAATGTCAAAAAGTACACTGTTTGGAAAAAGACATAAAAATTAATATTTAAAACCATGTTATATAAAATAAATCATGGTTAAAAATCAATTTAAACTATAATAGGATAATATTAAATGTATTCCTGAAAAAAATTATAATACATGGATAAGGAATAAAAAAGTTTTAGAATGAAGAGATAAATAAATTAATTTTTCCTTAAAAACACTCTTTCAGTCTCATGAAGACATAAATCATTAAAATGAAAGGAAAATATATATTATAAAGAAATAAATAATATATAATAAAATTAAATGGATTTATAATATAATTATCATATAAAGTTTTTAATGGAAATGCAAGCATAAACAATCCTAATAAGAAATTCGATTGAAGCGGTAATCCATTACAAAAAAGTCTCATCATTATTTGTACATGATCGAACCTCCTATGTAATAAATATATATTTATTATAAATGTATTATAGAACCAAAATCATATATATAATACCATTTATGATTTACTAATGACATTTAATCACCTGTTTGTTTACAATTTATTATTAATAATCACAGTCCTTGGTGATAATTGTGTCATTCTTCATGTGTGTTTTTATTCGGCATTCCCAGACCTTGTACTTAATTAATGGTTACATAGTTTCCAAAACATTAATCATGGTATAAATATATTATATTTTAAGTATAATTATATTTTTATGCATCTATAAATGATAGATATAAAAAAATGGATTGCATTGTTCATGGATATAATAGGTTATACGTATGCATGAACGATGTTTACCTTTTTTGATGGATGTAAAAAAAAGTTAAATAATAATTAACCTTTAAATAATCATTATTATATCATATATATCATAAATAATCATTAAATTTTTCCTTATTATCAACCAGTAAAATTTTAAATGAAAAAAAATTATGGTATCAGGGAAGTTATAGTCCAAATATACGAATGAACGATGTTACACAGGAGTGATAATTTCACATACCATATTATAGAATAGGGGGTTAATAAATGTGGATTAATTATAAAAATAACATTCATGTATATTTAGGAATTTAAATTTATTATTTTATAATGTAAATAAAAAATTTTGACGGAGTATAAGAAGAAAAAAATTAAAAGAGGTTGGGTTAGACTATTACCTCCTCTTCAGTATGCCTTATTTAGACCCCTTATTAAGTAACCTTTTAATTGTATTTTGTGAATAACAAAACAAAAAATTCATTTATATGTAAATTTATAAGTATAATGGTAAGGTTTGGTCAGTATATAAGGCTCAATGTGGTGTAAAGAAGAGAAAGAAGATATGTCCTTTTATAAGGGAGGGAGAGGAAACACTTAGAATGTCATATAAGAATAGAATATAATAAAGTAATTCTAAAGAAAAAAATGATTCAAAATGGCCATATAATTGAAAATAATGTATCATATTGTTCAAATATCATCAATAAATAAAACTTCAATAGATTTATATGATATTTTAAACCTTATCATTTCGTTTAACCCCTTAGTTAACCTACTTTAACCTTACCTACGGTAACAACTTTTTCACTCTTAAGGTGTCATAATTTTACATATAAGGTGGAAATTGGATAATAAATTGAAAAGGAATAAAATTTTAGACCATATATTATCCCCATTTTCCTATTTAAATATTATAATTATTTTTAAATAATTTAATAAAATATTGTTTTAATAAAATATTATTTTTGACACTATTAATTTAATTTGACTTAAAATATAACAATAAAAAGTTTTAATTAGAATATAAACATTTAAAATACCCCTAATATGTTTTATTTATCTAAAAAATTTATGGATCATAATAATTCACCAAATGTTTTTACTTTTAATATTTTAAAATCATTGATTTTATTTTTTCCCTAATTGAATAAATATTTTGTCATCATTGTGTAAGAATTTAAGGTAATTATATTACCTCAAAGGGAGAAATATATTATCATTATAAAAATTATTTTTTTATTCTCAGAATAAAAATTTATATTTATTCATTGTCGTAATGTCCTAACTCGGCACACCACTATGCTAGTGGTCGGACCGTTCGCCACATGACCTCAAGCGTGCGACACCATACGCCAAAGGTTGCCGACTAGTAGTGAGGGTGTATGAATAGTCAATAAGGAGACTATATCCTCTTATCAAAGTTTCACAGTGGTAAAAAAGAGTAAATAATAATCAACAATGGAATTAGTAATACATAATTGACAAAGCAGCGGAAGACGTATTTCATATAAGTGAAAAAAGGTGTCCAACGCCAGTTTATACAATAAGTGAATGTATGATAGGGTATTGATACATGAAAAAAAGTAGTAAACAGTACAATATGCTTTTCAATACAATATAGTGTATGCCTAAAGTATGGAAAATAACTAAAATCCCAAAGGGGATATCCATGAGCATCCCGAGCTCCATCTCGGTCCTTTGCTCCTACTCCAGGTACAAGAAAATTGCAACAAGAAAGTTCCAAGGGCCTGTGAACAATAGACGACTACTTTGGTACCCCAGTGCAATGGAGGCCCAAGTAGGTTGTGAGATATAAATCTAAGTACTATGGCACCACCAGTGTCTAACCCAATCCCAACAGTGTAATATAAATTAAATTGGGTTTAAACATGTATAAATAAAGTAAGCAGTACATTATAAATAAATAACTAAGTACCTGCTTCAGCCCTCGATTGGTGTATAGACATTTAATTTGTTCATTAATTTAATATTATCCATTTATTTATAAGTCACATGTGAGTAAGTCTCCTTCTGAGTCCAAGGAGTTTCCTCCAAGGAAAAATGGGGCTAAACAATGACCCGGACCGATGGGATTTAACCATGGAACCTACCTGTCATTGCAGGATGCAAGGAGTGTATCCAAGGAATCCTATGATGGTATTTAGTATTAAATTACCAAGTTAATAACTATGGAAAAACCTTTTACATAGTATAAGTAGTGAAGGTTCCAATACGTAACATGGCAACCCGACAAGATATCTGGTGAGGGAGTTCCAGGGTAAAAACCAAGGTAACGTAAATATCATGAAAAGCTAATTCAGTAGTATCTGAGTCCAGCTAAGGGGTAAAAGTGTAATACAACACATTCCAAAATAAGGTTCCCACCGAGTCCAAGGAGTCATCCAAGGTAAAACGGGGCTAAGGACTAGTTCCAAGGAGTGTTTCCAAGGTACCTACTTTTCAATATTGGATCCAAGGAGTGTATCAAAGGTATCATGTAGTACTACATGGGGACATAGTGGTGGTATACTAGGCATCAAAATATAATTCAAGGAATGAGGACTAGGTGTTTCTCAACCTTAGCAACCCATACTTGAATTTGGAATGGGGTACACACGTGCTCATGGTATTCTCCGATCAAAAACTATGACAAGATCGAGTCGAATCACTCTGATTTAATAAAGAATTCATATAATATTTTATTTTGGTCCAAGCCTTTCCGTCCATTGGTGTGGAAAGTTCAAGTATCATTTCAACCATTTATGTACTTGTTCAAGCTTTTCCTTCAATTAGTGTAGATAGGTCTAGTAGCACTATAACCATTTATTTATCGGTTCAATCCTTGCCTTCCATTTGTGTGGAGAGTTCAAGTATCATTGAAACCATTTTGTAAAATCCATTAAGGATTTTTCAAAAGTCAAGGTCCACATTACTACATTCCCTTAACATAGTAAGGGTTCCCACGAACATGGAACCAATCAGGGTCTCATGAACTCGGGTCTGTCCATGAAATTATTACATGGGAATACATGTATCTCTCAAGGTATTGGTATGAAAACCCATTGACTCCATCATGTAATTCCTACATGGGAACCCACGTGTCCCCAAAGGTTTTATTAGCATTCAAAAAATCTGAAAACAAATTTGGAAATTTTCTTTGAGGTTCAATCATTAAACATTAACCATTCATTTAACTCAACTCATTTCTTTTATAAAAAACATTCCAATTTCATTTATAAGGCACCAAGTTTCTAAGAAAAGGGGGTAATTACCTACATGGGTAATTCCAATCTAAAACTAGACCAACCACTTAGATGGTGCTTTGGTTATACAATCATTAAAAAAGGGAAACATAGTGTTTCTAATGCCATTAGGGTTATGTCCTAAACATGTTGTATCACAACATAACACCAATGCATACAAATTATAAACCTGATAAGTCAAGAAAGTAATGCCTAACCACTACTTTATAGCTTTAATGCATTTCACCTTGGTTGTAGAGGTTTTATTATAAAAACATGAAATTGTGTATCACACAAATCATTTAATACATTTAGCATTATAAATGAAACATGCTAGATTTATATTTAAGAGGAATTCAATATAAATACTTCACTGCATAGATTTAAATTCTAACTAAAGTGCAGTAAGTAATTAATTAATGCACTTTTAAAATTGAGTACTTGGAAAGGGACCCTACATCAAGGTGAAACTAAGCTTTCCACATCAGCGACCAACCAAAACGATGTGAAACCACCCGTAATAACTCAACACCCTACCGATTTAATAAGTGGGTGTCAAGGAAACATAAAGATCTTAATTAAAGAGGTGATAAGAAAGGAATAAGGTATAAACCTTACCCCGAAACGTTGTTGATGGACCCAAACCACCTGAACCGCCTTGCCTTTGGTGGTGGTTTTCGGAACATGCTAGAACAACGTCCAAGAGACTATTTTCATGTACCTAGAACAAGAAAAAACTAAAAATTAGATCACCCCCAAAACCCAGGGGTTTAGTCGAACCTCACCGGGTGCAGATTAGGTTAAATCAAATCTATTATAAGGAAAGATATGGGAGAATAGGACTCACCATGATGGATCGGCCAAGAAAAATGAAGGAAAATGGATGAAGATTGAAGAGGAGAAGAGGCCATGAAGTGTGTCGAAGGGAGAACCTTTTGGGGGTTACAGAACACTGTGGAGTGTTTAGTTTCAGTTTTAATTTTTATTAAATTTTAAAATAATTAAAATCAAAATACAGGGTGTTGCACACGGTTAAGCAGAACGGTTTGGAAAACTGTGCGCCAACCGTACGGTAACCCACTACCATAAAGACACACCCTAAATGGTCTCGGTACACGGTTTAGGAAACTGTGCACAGCCCGTGTGAAAATCCACTACCCCTCTTAAAAAGGGGTTTCATAATTACCTACAATGGGATGCATGGTTTATTAGACCATGTTGAAACCATGTGCCATCTACTATCATTAAAAACTTGATTTGTTTCAAGTCTGACACTCCCAAAACTCCTTGAGCCACTTGGGAGACTTATCGGGCCTTCACCCAAGTCCAAAAACAACTTGTATAAGTGTTCCAACACTCATAATTATGTTCTGAAACTCAGTTTTAAAAATGACCCATCTAGTAAATTAAAAAGTTAAAAAACCATTGTACTATAGACCGGTTCAAAAAACAGGATATTCTACAATCTACTCACCTTAAAAAACATCTCTTACTAGATAATCCTTTGGGAAAAATTTTAACATCACTATACCTACAAGAGTCATGAAGTTTCTTTCAAACAGTATCCTAGTGTTACCAACACCCAAATCACCTTAACCATTTCCAACACACTCCACACTTCAGCCCTTACAACCTGATCCAATGCTCAAAGTCTGACTTAAACATTAAAATTTTTCTTACTTGAGTTCATTTAGTTAGAGACACGATAACGCCAAATTCTAGATAACATTCAACTAATGGTTCTTCCCACCATTGGTCTAAACATAAAGATGGGGAAAATTCAAGCCACGGTACCTCCACCATTGGATATGTCGTACAAATCACAACTTTGGGTGTTATGACAAAACCCTTAGAAGATTTCAAAAAAAGGAAACGGTTGAATTCTGATCGACCTAACAGAATTGGTGGGGAAAACTTTCACAAAAGACACTTCCAACCTTGAGACCACCCTTACCTTCACCTAGAAACATAATTTAAAATAGAACCTTAAAACCATAAACATTAAACTAAATGAAGAGATAATGAGATGATCTACTTGGCCGATGTATGTCGTAGAATTTTAGCTTAGGCGACTAGAGCAATTCAAAAGAGATGGTTGGTGTCCATGAGTCAGAACAAGGTGTTCCTGCATGGAAACCTAGTAATCACTCAGGACATACCAAGCCTTGAAAAGCACAATGCTTTAGTAGGTATCACTGACCAAGATCATCCAACAAGCTCAACATCTTTTAACGATTTAGCACAGTGTGCAACTGATGCTCTCTTAGTGTATCGAGGACGGAGTCGAGATAAAGGACATGCTCATCTCTTAAAAAGAGTACACTAAGAGGATTTAAGAGAGGATTTCCAGTTAAACACACCCAAAACTGGAAGGTAAAATATTAAAACCAAAATAAAGGTGTTCTATCAAGAAAGAACTGACACGATTTAATACTTTCTACCCTCAAGGGAATTCAAAAATAACCAACCATTTATTAATTGTTCTTTTAGGTGTTCCTTCTACTTGGAAAGGCAAAATTAACGAACTCAACATGACGCTACCCACCTTAAGAGTTTCCCAGTAGAAATGGATGAGAAGTAACCACTCTTAAGTATGATAGATTATAACAATGAGATTGGCATGTCAAAACACACATGTCTTTCGAAAACCATCCCGAGTATTGGAATGAACTGATTCTTTAATGCTCAAGTAACTCTAAATGGAGATGACCCAAGACTGTACACAATAGTACAAGAATATTTATTTTAGAGTTATATTTCATCATTAGATCATTTCCTTGGATGACACCATACCAATTCATCCATTGCTAAGAAGAAGAAAGGGTCAAATGACTTACAAAGTAGTCGATCATGCCTGAGGCATGTTTGAACAGCTGAAAAGAGCATTAATTGATGCTCAATCCCACCACATGGTCAAGAATGACATGAACACCCATCTTAAAAAGGGTGTAACTTTAAAATTGAATGTCCTACCTTGGAAAAAGGCACCCAAATGACACCAAGAGTGAGAAAAGTCACTGCAATAGCAATGAATTTAAATTCTGAGGGTGCTACCTACCACAAGTTAGACCCTTAGGAAGAAAAAGTGCCCACCCTGACCCCGGGTCACATCAAAAAAAATTCACTAGGATCAAAAGTTGACCATAAATCCAAATCTAAGGAGAATAATGCCTATGGAAAGTACTCACACTTCTGTTCCAAAGAAACTAAAAGAGAAATCAGAACCACCCTTTACATGAGGGTTTTAAATAGTGGACACCACTATAGGTTCCATTTTCAAGCCTCTTATATTTAATCACATTTAATATTTAATCATCAAATTATTTAATCAAACATCAAAGTACCATTTTCAGAAAAACCACAAGGTACTTTATTTTTATCTAATTCCCCAAGGGAAAAACTTGTATGTTTTATAAAACAACCTTTTTAAAACATTTTACATTAGTTTACATCCAATCATTTTCAGGAAAAATATCAAAATAGATTCCTTTTAAGCAGATAAGGAAACCTAAGAGGGTCCCATTTTAACCATCATGGGTTCTCTATAAAGAAACCTAATAGAAAATGCATAAATATTAAAATTTCAACACCCAAACAAGTCTTCTCATAAAAAAACCCCCCATCTAACCTACTTTGGTCTAGTTGAATTTTGAAAGCTAGACATTTTTTTCATATCAATATTAAACATCTTTAATACTTATAAGGGTTTCACAAGGCATCATTCTATTTCATTTAATATGGGTTTTCATTTCCCAATTAATGAAGTTCCCATACACTCAATGGATTAAAAATTGGCTCCCTTGAATTGATACCAACGCCACTTCAGAATTTAACATAATTAAACATAATGGTCCAGTTTATATGGATGGCCACCTACCAATCTATAATGATCCCATACACATTTCAGTTTGGAATTTGGATACCTTTAGTCTAAACCAACTTTACATAATAATATAATTTATCAGCCTTTTAGCAATGCTTTGATTACACAGGTTACCTTTTCCCAACTATAAGGCACCCATACACCTTACAACTGAAAACTTCCTCTCATCATAACCACAACCAATAACCTATCCCATGAAATCATTTACATATTCAACTTAAGCTAGCATGTCACTACAAGTAGCTAACACAGAGAAATAAGATGAAATCATAGAAGCATGGATATTTAATCACAAGAGCCTACTATAATGAGCAGTAAGAAAATAAGGCATGCTAATGTATTACCTAAATAGGTATAAATCTAAGCATGGAATCTTAATAAGGTACTTAATCGTACTTAGTAGGAAAACTAAAAATGAAACTACATTTCAATGTGCTCTCCAGTCATCAAAGCCCACCGAAAATGGTCTCATGCAATGTTATTGCCCATGGTTGGCCATAGTCAATGGGTTTTGTTTGTAATCAAAAGTTTGCCCAAGAACAGGCTTCAAATAGTTCCTCTCAAAATCAAGCATATAAAGAACAAGTTGTTGAATTACTCCTGCATCAAGAAAACGGGAATATTGAACATGCCTCTTGTATGGAGCAAGCACATCATCAAGTGACAGAAGTGTCAGAAATCATCCAACGGCCTTTTGAACCAGGTGATAAAAGTGGATGTCGATTGATGCATCCAGCTAATTTCTGGACCAAGGTCCACAGGATCAGGAGAGATTTTAAGAAATTCTCAGACATAGAATGTCAAGAGCCACCCCAGCTTTCCAGACTAGGTACTCTTTTAAACCAACCCTTGGAATCAACAAATAGGATTCGAGGAGTTGAGCGGGAACAGCAGGAACAGCCCCAGTCCACTAGACTGGGGACTTTTTCAAATCCTCAATCCCTCCCTCAGTGAAAGTTAGTTTTCTCTCAATTGGGGAAGAAGACTCAAGAGGAACGAAGAGAAAAATTATCAGGAGATTCCCTCCATGTTATGGTTCGTCAAGAAATTCCTGAGGGATCGAATAAACAAATGTCAATGTCTCATCAAGGACATGGAAAAGATAAAATATCGTAGAAATTACAATAGAAGAGATGCAATGCATTATGCATCAATCAATGTCATCAATGCCATTGTTACAGATCCACCAGATGAGGTTGACTCAAAGGGATCAGATGAAGAGGTTTCTGCTCAAGAAGTTGTATGCACATACACAAATGAAGAATGTGTGCCTACACGAAATCAAAGGATTACTCAGAACCTAGGTAATACTTCAAGTAACCCACTTCCCCCTCTCCTAAAGGTATCAAACAAGGGTAAAGGAAAGAATCAGGTTACATACCCTTCCTCTGGAGAAGGCAAATCGCTCTCACTAGAGCAAAGATTTTCACAACAAGAAGAAAAAATGAAGGAATTGAGGAGGATGAATGCAGAACTACGTCAGGGTAGTCTTCCTCTTAAGCGTGATGGAGTCAGTCAGTCAAAGGAATTTGTTGTGGCTACTAAGATGGATCAAGAATATCCTCCTTTATTAGTACACCCTCACATGTATAATCCTAGAGGTCATGTGTAACAACAATTGGTGGTGCTACCATCAGTTGCAGCACCAGCCACCACATCTGTACCAGCTCCAGTCATTGCACCTGTTCAGGTCCAAGCTCAACCAGTCCAAGCTCAACCGGATGTCTCTCAAAATTTAATAACAACTATTGAGTAATTAACAGCTTGGTTAGAGACTATGGAAGGGAAGCGTGCGCAGGTTCAACCAGAAAACAAAGCTTACCCTGAATGGGTAGATTCAATACCTCCCCCATCAAGTTTTGGGAACCCTTTATTCCATATTTTCAATGGATCAGGTGATCCTGAATAGCATTTGACGCATTACATTTCTTGTTGCGATCCTATGATGGGAACTCCAGAACAGAAAGAAGCAGTGAAACTCAGATGCATTGTGCGAACCTTGCAAGGACCAACCTTTGTCTGGTACACAAGCTTGTAATCCCAGTTAATTACAGGATTGGAGGATCTTTTCCAAAGATTCCTTCTCCAATTCAGCTCAACGTTTCCAAATACAAAAGTTTTTGATCTTACAAATTGTAAGAAAAGGTAGAATGAAAGGGTTTCAGATTTCATTTCTAGTTGGAAGGGAATAACATATTCCCTAAGCATAGTACTCCATCAAGAAGAAATGTTTCCAATCTGTGTGGAAAATATGCATGACGAATTACACACGTCACTGATCCCTGTGAAATACATAGGAGGGTTTTGAGACCTTACTTCAATCGCTCAACAGATTGAAGATTCTCTTGTAAAGACTAAGGATAAAGCTCATGTAATTCTATCATCTCCAGGAAGGAGAATGGGTAAAGAAGAGACTGCTGCAGTTATGATTAAGCAAGCACCCGTACCTGCTTCTACTTCAAAACCTTCATCTTCCCGAAGGGCTCCACCTCCTGAGTGCTAACAACAGAGGTCGTTTCATTAAGATGATCAAAGAGATCAAAGATGAAAACAATTTGAGGATCTTAAGAGCAAAGTTTACTCTTTCCGAAATGAACAAGTTCCTGGCTACTTCATTTCAGCTCTGGAAAATAATTTGGTTCAGTTTCCAAGGCCCAAAAGGCCACACAAGGAATGAGATGAAGACCGTCCCAATTATTTCCCATTTCATAAAATGTTGGGGCATCCCATCTAGGAGTGTTTTGTCTTCATAGACCTCCTGAAAAATATGGTTGACTCAGGACAAGTCAAACTAAAATGCTCTTTAAATCAGGTAGCATGTGTTATTGCTACAGATCCAGAGGAGGAAGGCGAGTGGCAAGAAGTCAAGAACAAAAATGCACAAAAATATGATGATTGGATGGTCAGAAAGAAAATCAATCGAAATCATTCTATTTTGCGAACACAAATAAAGAAACCAATTATGTCTTCTAATATGTATTCCACAACATAATCCTCTTTAGAGGGAAAATCCTCAAAGAAATGGCACAATTACAAGAAAGAGGAAAAATCAGAAGAAGATGAGTATGTATCAAAGACAAAGTTGTATTTGACTCTGGAAGAATTCAATCCATCTACTTCGAAGAAATGAGCACCGCCCCACCAAACGGCACATCCTAAATTGGTTAGTCAGGCAGAGTCTTCATCGGATGAAGATTTGAACTTCAGTTCTATTAATATGATTCAATTAACAGGTCCGTATTCCAGTCACAGTTTTGATTTTGATGAACCTGAGTTCCCTGTATCAGACAGAGGAATCAGAGGAAGTTCCAGAGGCTCAGGATAAAGGGGAAGACATGGATCTTTCAGAGGCCACTATTCCAATTCTACCCCTGCTAGAACTGTGTATGCGGAAGAAACTCATGGTAGAGCCCTTCAACGAGCTCAACAAGAATAAGAATGTTCTTCCACAAAAGGTAGACTCAGTCCTGGCACAATTTTTCTAGAATATTGGTTGAAGGTTCCATCTTCTTCCTCTGAGCAAGTAAATAGACCTAATCGGTCTAATCTTCCAAATCCAGGAGTATTGCCAACTCCTATCCTGATACCAGAGGCATCAAATTCCAAAGCATCAACTTCCAAGGCACCTACTAAACCACATGTTTATGTTGGGAAATGCAGACCTTTGGATAAAAAGTATGATATATTGAAACACCTGTCCCAAGTACCGGCCAAGTTATCAATTCTGGATGCTTTGAATTTATCAAAGGATCTTCGGGAGGCACTCATCGAGGCTTTTTCAAGTCTTCAAGAGTTTGAGACTGAAATTGCTGCAGCTGAAGTCTACCATGTAGAGAATAATCCTACAGAATGTCATGAAATAATATCTTTCACTGATGAAGATGAAGATGATGTCGTGTATGGACATATTAGACCTTTGTACTTATCTGTCAAGGTCAATGGTGTAGACATCTGAAGAGCTTTCATTGATAATGGTTCAAGAGTCAACCCCATGCCCATTCATACACTTCGTCGATTGGGCCTCATGTAATCTGATTTATCTCCTTCAACTATGATGTTACAAGGATATGATAAAAATGAACAAGAACCACTGGGCGAGATTACACTCAGAACTCAGTTTGGAGATCTTGTGTCTAATTCAGATTTCGTTGTTGTTGATCAAGACTCATCCTTCAACATCTTTCTTGGAAGACCCTAGCTACATCAATATGTGACTATCCCTTCATCATACCATAAATGTATCAAATATTGTTTTGATGGTCAAGTTGGTACATTTTATGGTGATAAGGCCCCATTCAAGACATGTGAATCTCAATACATTGAGGCGGAATTTTACCACATAAAGGGAAAGGAAGAATCCACCACAAAGGAGATTACCAAAGTTAATGCTCTGTATGGTTTGGAAAAGATTCCAGTAAACCCATTAGCACATGTCAGTACAGATTATGTGTTGCCTATCAGTCAAATTGATAGGATAGACCCAAATCAAAATACTCTTATGGAAACCTCCATAATGTCAATCACGGCAATCCAACCAGACAGCATGGGATAAAGTGGTGATCCACCAAGCAATGGTGAAAGCTCAAATGGAGATGTCTTCATTTCATCTTCTGAAATCCAGCAAGTCTATACTTCGCCAACCAGTCCAGAAGAAGTTATAGAAATACCATAGGTGAATTATGATTTTGATTCTCAATCCATAATCTTCTCTTTATTACCTAATGAAGACCCTTCATCATCAATTGGGTTGGAAATGGAAGCTTCTTCTTCTTTAAGATGTGCAAATTTTAACATCTCTTCTGATCATGAAAATTCTACTTCATCATCTACTATGCAAGTAGAAACAAAGGAAATAAAACATGTTGAATAAGAAGAGGAAGATCTCAGAGATGCTCCTCCAGCATTTGAAGAGGGTATCTCTACCACTATGGATGAACTCAGAGAAATCAATCTGGGTACAAAAGAAGATCCACGCCCCACTTTAATCAGTGTGACCATGAATCTTGAAGAACAAGATATGTATATATCCTTTTTAAAGAAAAATTGAGACATATTTTCTTGGAACTATACAGAGATGCCCAGGCTTGATCCTGATGTTGCTACTCATCATTTGGGTTTACCAAAAGAACATCGAGGATTTAAGCAAGAAGCAAGAAGAACACACCCAACTTATGCTTCCAAAATTGAAGCTGAAGTGGATAAGCTTATCAAATCTAACTTCGTTAGAGAAGTTCAATATCCCAAGTGGTTGGATAATATTGTCCCTGTGAAAAATAAGAATGGAAAAATTAGAGTTTTCATTGATTTCATAGATCTTAATTGGCATTGTCCTAAGGATGATTTTCTAGTTCCGATCACAGAACTTTTAATCGATGCAATAGCTGGCTATGAAGCCCTTTCATTCATGGATGGATATTCTGTGTATACTCAAATATGAATGGCTCTAGAAGTTGAAGAATCTACAGCCTTCAGAGCCCCTCAAGGTGTGTTTTTCTATCGGGTAATGCCCTTTGGCTTAAAGAATGCAGGCGCAACATATCAGCGTGCCATGCATCGTATCTTCAAACCCTTTTTAGGGAAGCTTGTTGAATATTATGTGGAAAATTTGGTGGTCAAATCCAAACAATGTTATAATCACTTGGCTGATTTGTAAGTCATATTCCGCAAGCTTCCAAAACATAATTTGAAGATGAACCCCTTAAAATGTGCTTTTGGGGTAACCTCAGGAAAAAATTTCAGCTTTGTTGTATGCCATCGTCGTATTGAAGTTGATCCTAAGAAGACAAAGTTAATCCTTGGTATGTCACCTCCTCTAAATTTGAAAGAATTGAGAGGACTTCAAGGACACTTAGCCTATATTCGGCATTTAATTTCCAATTTGGCGGGAAAAAGTTTACCCTTCACCAAATTGATGAAGAAGGGAGTCAATTACGAGTAGACTGAAGAATGTCAAGAGGCAATCAATATTCTCAAGAAATACCTCTTGAGTCCATCGGTGTTAATTCCACCTGTTAAAGGAAGACCACTTATCCTCTATGTAACTGCTCTAGAGCGATCATTGGGTGCCTTTCTTGCTAAGAAGAATGATGCTGGGAATGAAAACAGCCTCTACTATCTCAGTCGGACTATGCATAAAGCAGAAACCCAATATTCAAGTATTGAGAAGTGCTTCCTATCATTAATATTTGCAGTTCAGAAGTTGATACACTACCTGCAACATCACGAGGACTAATTGGTATCTCGCAATAACCTGCTCAAATTCATCCTTAGTCGTCCAATGCTTACCGGACATCTGGCAAGGTGGTATGTTATCTTTCACCAATTTGATATTCAATATGTGTCTCAAAATGAAATAAAGGGCCATGCTCTTGCTGATTTCCTTGTTGAACATCCTTCAGTGGAAGATACATCTTCAGATATTGAACTCCATGATGAGGAAGTCTTCTCTATTCAGGATAGTCCTCAGGAATGGGAAATGTATTTTGATGGTGCTTCCAAAAGTCCAACAGGGAAGAAAATGGAAGATCCTAAATTCAACAAGGTTGGATTAGGAGTTATTCTTATTTCCCCGGAAAAGGAAGTGTTACCTTATTCCTTCTTATTGTGGGAAGGTGGTACCAATAATGAAGTAGAATACCAAGCTCTCATTGTAGGCTTAGAGTTGGCGCTTCAAGCACAAGTCAATCACTTAAAGGTGAAAGGTGATTCAGCCCGGGTAATCAAACAAGTCAATGGGGATTATGCCATCCGAAAAGAAGAACTAATCACTTTTTATGATTACTTCAGAGAGTTAATGGAGGAATTCCCTTCGGAATCAACATTTTTTTATGTCCCAAGATCACAAAATTCCCATGCTGATGCATTGGCTAATATAGCCACAGCTCTGGCAGATCCAAATCGGGAAAAACAACCATCATTACTGCCCACCATCTTACAATTTTACCTTATGTTCGAACCAGAATAGAAGAGATCAATGAAATTAGTCCCATTCCTAAACCATATGTTCATACTACATGATGGATGACACCTATCCAGGAATACCTTAAAAATGGAACACTTCCACCTGATAGAGCCGAGAAAGAACAAATCTAGCGACATGTGGTCTGTTTTACTCTTTATGATAGCCCAGATCACTTAGAGAAAATTCTCTACAAGCATGGTTTTGATGGAGTTCCCTCCAGATGCATTGATGGTGAAGAGACAATGGTTGTCATGAAGGAAGTGCATGCAGGAGTCTGTGGTGCCCACCAGTCTGGACATAGACTGTCTGATCAGATTTGAAGGCTTGGATACTTTTGGCCTTCAATGATACAAGATTGTGTTGATTTCACAAAGAAGTGTCATTCATGTCAAGTACATTCAAACTTCATTCAGCATCCTCCATAGTTGCTTCATACAGCTAAATACTCATAGCCATTTTCCACATGGGGAATGGATGTGGTGGGACCTTACCCTTCAGCTACGACCAAGCAGTTTAAGTATATTCTTACTGCAACTGGCTTCTTTTCCAAATGGGCAGAGTCAATACCTCTCAAAGAAGTTAGTTCTAAAAGCATTGTTAGCTTCATTAAGTCTAACATAATTATTAGATTTGGGGTCCCTCATACCATATTGACGGACAATGGCACAAACTTCTGTTCATCGGAGGTGAAGAAGTTGTATCAAGAATACAACATCAAATTCAATCATTAATCTTAGTATCATGGAGCGGCCAATGGCCATATAGAAGCCTTCGACAAGACTCTTTCAAATATACTGCAAAAGATGGTGGATAAAGATTAGAGGTCATGACCTAATAAACTCTTTCATTCTTTATGGGATTGTCGGACCACCACCTACACGGCAACGCGGTCAACTCCATATTCACTGGTATATGGAACGGAAGCAGTCTTTCCCATTGAAGTTCAATTACCTTCTCTTAGAGTAGCCATTTGTGATCAATCATCTACAGATGAACAAACTCAAAAGTTATTGGATGAATGGGAACTGCTAGATGAGAAAATATTGTGCACCCTACACCACTTGGAAGTCTATTAGAATCGAATAGCAAGAGGTTTCAACAAAAAAGTTTGTCTTCGTTCATTCGTTTAGGGAGAGTTGGTATTAGTTCTCAGAACTCCAATGATACTAGGAAAGAAACCTCCCAAGATTGAACAAAAGTGGGAAGGACCTTATTCAATACATAAGGTCTATTCCAATGGAGCTTATTCTTTAATCTCAATGGATGGAGAACTCATCACTACTCCAACCAATGCAAGATTTCTGAAGAATTATTTTGTATAAACACAAAATACACCATCAAAGGTCCATGCATATGACCTTAAACTATTTGCATGTCCCTTATGTCTAGTACGACGTTAAATTACACCATCCACGGTCCATGAATATGAACTTAAACTATTGGCACTTATGTCCAACATGACGTTAAACTGTGACGTCCAGACTACATGATGCTAAACTATACAGAAGTCCCTTACATCATGAAATATGTTAAACTTCATAACCAATGGTCTATGCATATGACCTTAAACTATTCGCACTTTCTTACAACATGATGCTAAACTGTATCATCCTTTTTTTCATCCAACGTGATGTTAAACTGTGAAAAAGTCCCTAATACATCCAACATGATGTTAAAATGTGTCCTCTTTCATCCTTACTGCATAATATTAAACTGCACAGTCCTCTTTTGTTCAACATGACATTAAACTGTATTTTCCCCATCGTCCTAACTACATGATGCTAAACTATATATAAATCCATTAATAAGTCCTACATGACGTTAAACTGTATTTTTGTCCCTGCTACATGACATTAAACTGTACAGAACCATTAGTCCTAACTGCAATACTTTAAACTGCATAGTCCCTTTATATGTCCTACATGACATTAAACTGTGCATCGTTAAGGTTGTTGTTACCTCTTGTTTCTCGCAATGAGTATGACTCATGTGAGCTTATAGAAAATTTCAACCATAACACCCTCTTTGGGCCGCTAATCACACGTAAGTCCCAACATCATTTTTTAGGTCATTGTCCCCAAAAACAACTTGATCACTAATTCATTATTTAATCTAACTACACGGACTTTGATCCTTGCCTTCCAGGCTGGGTACGTAGGCAACCTCCCAAGGTTCAAGCCCAAAACCAATCTCTTCACATCGGTTCACCTTTATCTCATATGATGTTGATAGGTGAAACCGCTCCCAGAATCAATATCTTTACATTGGTTCACCATCGTCCTTTCTATACGATGTTAAACTGTACAACACTTTTTTCATGTACAACAATAAACTGAAATATTCTTTGATACCCTCACCTAAGAGGGGATCATTATTTACATTGATTTTCAATCATGTTATATTCAAAAAACAATTATGTGCATACATGGAAATACCTAAACCTTTTATCTTGGGTTAAACCATCATTGTACTAAATTCCCCTTTCACCCTTCACATGTATGAAACAAATTTTTACAGAGGGTATTTCTAGAACTACGTGGGATTGATTACCATCCTTATGGGATACGTAGGAACGTTCGAGTGTCCCTCGAATCTAGCCCCAAGTCTTTTGGGCCTAACCCCAAATTCCACTTTCAGTCCCTTGGATGAAAATTCCTCATGAAAACACACAATGTGTATTCATTATTATGGTCTGAGTTATATGACCCTAAAACTAATATCTCCCATACTTTTGTCCTACACGACATTAAACTGTATTTCAAGAACTACGTATGGCTTGATTCCAATCCTTATCGAATACATAGTGAAGTCCAATATTTCAATTCAGGACCCAGCCACAACATGATTATGGTTGTCATTGATCTGTGTATCTCTATATTCATTGGACAATACCCATTTTTATGTTTCATAATCTTGACCTTTAGTATTTTCATATCTTCATAACCCTTTTCCTGACTTCTAGTTACAAAATTTCCAATACTTGAGAGTTCTGTTGCCTGACTATATAGCATGTTCCCTTAGGTAACCTTGCATAAGTAGTCTACATAATGGACCTGTTAGCCAAAAGATACTATTATTTGACTATGCAATCAATGCCCTTATGCGGCCCTGCATAATTCAACCCCCTAAAGGGTTTGTTAAATAATGGTAACTTCATTCTTGGGAGGAAAACCTATTTTGTATTTATTTGTCTTAATGACAATATTTAGGGATCTGCAAAAATAGCCATCCTTAACAAATTTGTCCCATATTCCTTTTCATGATCTAAAAGTATTCAAGTCTATGTTTTATATTCTCCTTCCCTATGTTTGGGTCAGACCTTCGTAGGAGTAACATTCATCCAATTATTAGACAATCTTGACTGAAAATATCTTATCCATATTCAAGTACCTCTTCCCATATAGAAAACTCTATACTTTGGAAAAGTTGAATCCCCATAAACATTCATTGGCTTCTTAGCAGTAGAAAGGTAAATTTCTGAGAGTTCTTTTGCCTGACTATGCAGCATGTTCCCTTAGGCGGCCTTGCATAAGTAGTCTATATAACGGACATGTCAGCCAAAAGATGTTATTTATTTGACTATGCAGCCAATTCCCTTAGGTGGCCCTGCATAATTCAACCCCCAAACAGGTTTGTTAAATAATGGTAACATCGTTTTTGGGAACTACTTCTTCTAATGCCTTTTAGCTCTTTTTCATATCATTCCTCAGATTCAAATTTTCATAAGTCGTAGTTTACATATTTTCCCTCATACTTGAGTTTGATAAATTTTTTTCAGATAAATTGTCAAGTAGTTGAGTCAATTTTAATCCATTTCGGTCAAAGCTATTTTGACCTTAAACACTAGCCTCTTTAGGTCCAATGTGCATAACTTTAAACTGCCCACAAAAGACAAGGGAACTCTAAATAAAAGTCAAGTTCCAACTCACTAATCATACAATTTGTATGATTTAGGTAATATTGAGCAATTAAATGATTCAATGTTTATAGGGTTATGTATAATAATCGTAGTAAAAATCAAACTATTCTTACTAGTCCCATTGGCTTAGGTAAAAATTTAAAGTTGGTATCAGGAAAATACGTGCAAAAATGATTGTAGATGAAAAAGTTTTTCATTTGGTGTACAAGATATTAAAAGGATGTCCACAGATTCGAGTCTCTTCTCTTTTCCAGGAAATTACAAGAGGTTGTCAACATAAGTCTTTAATTGATGAACAGCATCCCGAGCTTCATCAGCAGCTACTTTAAGCTCATGCACCCGACCAACTTCACTCTTTTCATCCTGATAAAGCGCTTTCTTGGCATCCGCGATGGCTTTAATACCGTTAGTTTGAGCTCCCTCCAGCGAATTATTGAGTTGGTCAAGTTCCCCAGTAACAGCATCTAACTGTTTCTGAAGGTGCATCTGCTGGACAACTTTATCTTTGATCTTATGCTTCAACTCCTTCATCTTGGTAGTATAGTTAGCCTCAGCTCGGGATACCGCAGCCTCAAATTCACTGATATTGACTAACAGCTTCACCCTGGTCAGATCTTCACGGCACTTTTGCTCTTTCTCCATTCTTAAGATGACCTGTTTCACCACGGTATGGATCTCTTGATATCCAAAACCACCAAGTCCTAACACGACGAACAGGGACGACAATCGGGAAATATTTGATGACATCTCTTCAATAGGCACTTCATCTCTTCAAGAGGCACTTAAGAAGACTCCTCCCCATCTTTCCCAGTTTCAACAGGATCTTCAAGATGGGTCTTAGGAGGGTTTACTGGGTTTAGCTCCACTCTAGATAATGTTTCTGCAATGGTAGGGTTGAAATCAATGTCCACACCCTCTTCACGCATTGGCAGTTCAGCAGCTTCTTTGGATGGAACTGCATATTATTTTCAGTCATGATTAGAGGTATAAATTATAAGAAAATTTTTCAGATGAAGGATAACACTCATGCCCAAGATCTTATAAATCACATGATAACTTTGTATGATCAAAAAATTATTCGAAAGACATGCCAAGATTCCTCATTTCATCCAATGATATTTTAGAATCCTAGTTAGTCTCACCAGTGGGAGCATTTGATGTGTCTTATTGGCGACCCTCATTCTGCTGTCCCTAACCTTGGACAGCTTCTTCAGGAAGGATGGCAGATTCAGTTGTTGTGGCCGCCAATGATTCTGGTGTAGGTGTTATACCTAAAATATCACAAAACGGATGTTAGTTGATGTTTTCATTAAACATTTAATAAAGAATTGTATGAAGTATTGTTAAATTACCAGAAGAAGGTTCTTCTCTACTTGTAGCAGAAGCAGAAGCAGTACTGGGAATAGATGTTGGATCTTTTTCAGAAGTAGCCAAGTCATCCTGAATTTGCATTTATTCCACAGCACCCTCCTTGGTCCTCAAAGGGGGATCAATCCTCTCCCTTAGAGGATAAATTGAAGATGCCCCTGCAATCCCAAGGAAAATGAGCAATATTTTCATGGTTTAAGACTCATGATTATCCGAAGGACTTACTACTACTGATGAAGCATTTAGTTGTCGACTTATTCCACTGACACCTTTGTCCCTTTGGCTTTTTGGGAGTGTCGGTAGTCTCCCTTATAGGTACCTGAATTAGAGAATGGAAAGCCACGTCCAACTCCTCATCCATGGCCTGCTGGCCTGGAGATATCTCACACGACTCACGAGGAGATTCTGCAGCAGCCCCAACGGTAGTACCACTAGGACTATATTGTGGTGAAGGAACATCATTAGTTCCTTTCCTTTCAATCTGTAGGATAAAGAATGTAATTTCCTTGAGTAACAAATCTTTGACTGAAATCGAGTTACAAAGTAAATAAGGAATGATAACATACATCTTCAGGAGCCACGTACTCATGCCACTCCTCATCAGTGTCATTGTGATCCATCATTTCCTTCACCAGCTTGGTGATAGGGATAGAATCATTAGTGGAATATATATAGGTCCTAAACTCTTTGACATAGGCTTTTACTTCATCATGGTTATCCTTGAAATGAATATTTGTAGGAGCCTGAAGAGTCTCTGTTCCGTGAATATGTAGCCCTTCACATAGCTCCAGCCAGATAGTTTCAGTATCGCGGTATACATCCCGCCATGTCTGGATGGCCTTTGGTCGTAGATATGAAGGTGTACTAGAAGGCTGTGAAGAGGGTCCTACAACCTTGAATTTTAATTTCTTTCTAGCTCCTGCAACTATAAAAAGATAATGAAAATTTGTTACTCTATAAAGTCACTAGAAATTAAATTGCTGCAATAATGTAACTCACCAGGAGTTGATGAAGTGTCTCTCTTGATTCTAACAGGATGATTATATATGGCACGTGGCCACTTTGACACATGTTGTATCTCCTAAGAATCTGATGAATCGGCCTCGGTTGAAGAACTCGGTGAACCAACTTCAGGAGTGGAAGAATCACCTATCACCTGAATTTTTTCTTTCTCAATGGTTCTCTTCTTCTCCCCCCCCCCTGATAAAAAAGTTTATTCAATATTGACTCAGGATATGACGCTGCCCAGTTTTCATTATACCATATGGTCAAATTGCTTACCTCTTTAGTATCTGGTAAGTCAAAAACTTCCCCAGTCCTTTCCATAGCCATTAGAAACCATAGTTGTCGGGCAACCATTTGATTCTGCTCTGACCTGACATGCACTGGAGGAGATACAATAGTTGTCTGCAGACACTTGAATTGGCATGAAAATTGATATGGAGCATAGGCCTCACATATAATTTCCCCATCAATTCTGGTGGCCAGTACACCATCTCTGCAGGCCAGCATGTAAGACCTCTGTTCTAAGCTGGTTGATCCATCGTCAACAAATCGCCCTGTCGGTGGATTTCCATAGGGAAAGAAATGTAATTCCTTATTCATACCCAGCCTTGGCCTAATATCATAGGCATTGAGGGACAAAGGACAAACCCCGGAGAAGGCTTGAACAGACGGCTTGAAAGAACTTCTAGGAATCTGTATTCTGTTCTAAACATCATATGTCCAGAAGTGAGTGGCGATCCATCCCCATAAAACTTGAAATGGTCCCACTAATCTCAAAGTGGGAATACCCATATAGACATGGAGTAAGCTCCTGTGAATCATTTCTAAAACTGGGGTAGCCAACCCCACCATCTTCCTCTCAGCCAACTTGGCTACAATAAAGAAGGTCTCTGGCCTGATGCCTCCCTTCGAATCTCTAACTAGAAAAAGATAGACACTAATCCATAAGGCTAAAAAGTCTTCCAGATGGGTCTTCTCTAGGATTTTATGATTCACTTCATACCCCATTTCCCAAACTATTCTACTTCCAGAGTTGGCCAGAATGTGCCAGGAGCACCTCTCCTATCCACTCTAGGGAAGCTAATAGGACGAGTACAGGTGGTCCCCTTTTCCCTATTCTTCTTGAGAAACACATCCATCCATTCCTCTAGGTGAATATCCCTTCTAGAATGAGTCTTTGAAGCCTTTCAAATTTTGATCTTATGATAAATCTTCAATAATTCTCGAACCAAATCCGGATTATTCTCCAGATCATTCAAGGTTGCCTTTGGAGGTATCAATTCGTCATACATATCACCCAAAATTGGAACCCCTATGATCTTGTAGACATCCCACAAACTAATGCCTACTTCTACGTGGGTCAGATAAAAAGAATTAGTTTCTGGGCTCCAGCGGCTAAGTAACTCCGGTGAAAAATTATCATTCCTATAAACATACGTCTTCCCAGCCCAGACGGCTTAAAAAATTACACCTCACTTCATATCCTCGACAAACTCTTCACAAGTTTGTCACACCCAATAATCCCACATCCAAGTTGGCTTCACCCCTCCTCCATAACAGAATTCACATTTCTCCTTCCAGCATTTGGATTGATCCATCTGAGAATTTAGAAAGATTGAGGGATAACAATGTGGTTGCAGCTCAGGTTTGTGAGGTTTCAGATCTAGTGCACACAAGCTATGATGCATTATATAGGCTTTCTTTACTGTTCCATCATTAGAAAATGTTCCCGCGATTGAGACATTTACTGAAGAAAAGTTGGTATATGACTGAAACCAGGAATGCAGGAGATAGTTCTTTGCCTCTGGAATATTGACATCTTGCATATGACCATGGCCATACAGTGGTAGATAGATGCTGTGCGGGAAATTAATATGATTCTTCTTCAAGAACTTGGCTAATTTTGGGAGAGTATTTTCACAGGTGGAAGAGTAATCATGGCCAACGATGTCCATAAAATAATCAATTCTTTTTCTTTCTAGTTCATCAGTTGTTCTGATTCTCTTGGAAGCCATTGGATCTACAAAAAAGTTGAATAATTAACTCTTAAAGTAAGTTAATTTTTCATAAAAGTTGTGAAGGAATTTGAAAAATTGGCTAAGGCATTTAGGCGTGAAAGTCTCCTTTGGTCGCCCAAGAATTGGGCGCGCATGTATCACCGTGAAAGTCCAAATACCCTAACAGAAGCGCGATGCAAGAAACAAGAAGCAAAGATGAGTGAAAGCTAGGAGTCCACTTGCGTGCCGAGGGCAAAGAAAATCAAGCGAGAGCTGGGTTCTTTTCGCAAAGTGAGGCCATCTATTTATAGATGAGGTCGTACCACTGTGTGCCGGACCCTGCGTGCCCGAAGCCCATTTGCACGCCATACCCTGCACGCCCTAATTTCCTATTATTTCTCGTTTTCCTCAGAGTCAAATCCTCATTTTTTTTGGATACAACTCTGAGGGGGGACTTTTTTTGACACCCATTTTTCATCACAGAGTCTAAACGAAATGAAAAGGAAAATACCTCAAACAAAGAAGATTCATCCTTTGAATATACATCAAAAAAAAGAGAAAGGGATGACAAGGAGAACATTTCCATTAGGTCGCACAAGTTCCAGCATGGTCACGCAATTATACTAGCGCACCACCCAAATGGTCACACAGGTGACTTGCGTGCCCTCTTTGAAAATAACCCAAGGTCTTTTCCAGCCTATAAATACCACCGGTGGGCCCCCCATTTGAGGAGAATTTTTTCCAGAATTCAGATACAGAGCTCTGAACGCCCAAGTCACTTCTTCAAGTCTTCCAAACACTTCTAAGGTAATTCATTACCTATAATGGAAGGTCTAAACAAGAGGAATAAGGTCTATGTGTTAAAATTCATTACCAACTTGCATGTCTAAGTGTTTTACCCTTAGGGAAAATAGACACACTTGTGTGCCTCCTTACCTACTCGTTGAAACTTGCGCGCCACTCTTCTGGAAGTACCTCAGGATAATTCTAAAGGCTTTGGTCAAGGATCGCCCAATTATTACTCTACTGTTCAAGGATCGCCCAAGTATATATGTGTCACACAAGTATACTTGCGCAACCAAAACTTATGCACCAATGCAGCACTTGAGAGACCCCCCAGGACTTATGTGCCCTTCTATTTTTGGGTGCCCTTCCTACCCATTTCACCTCTCTTATGAGATTCCACCTTTCCTATTCAAGATTCAGTCTTCAAGACACTCTTCAAAGCCATTTATGGAATGTTTTCTTGATTGACTTCCTTATCAGAAAGGAATTTTGTGGAACATCTCTCAAAACCTAGTGATTTACACATCTTTATGTCATTAAAGTTAGAGATTTCATTCATTCAACCTCATCCTTTAAGATGAGGGAAGCCTATTCATGGGCCTCCTTTTCAGGAGTAATCCCCAAGTCCCCTAATTTGGGAATCCTCCTCAGGAGTAAGCCTCAATCATAATTCCTTTAACTTGGGATTCCTTTTCATGAGTATGCCCTAGTTTCAAAGTTCCCAAAAAATCTTGGCATCCTCCTTAGGAGTAAGCCCCAACCATAATTCTCTTAACCTGGTCTTCCTTTTTAAGAGTAAGCCCTAGTCTCAAATATGGGCATCCTCCTCAGGAGTAAGCCCCAGGTCCCTTAATTTTTTCAAGTCCTTTAACCTGGGACTCCATCTCAGGAATAATCCCCAGTCTTAATTTCTTTTAACCAGTCTTAATTTACATTTGATTTGGACTTCCTTATCAGGAGTAAAACCCAATCTTAAGTCCCCTCCTAACTATGGAATCATCCTTAGAAGTAAGCCCCAAGATTAGAGTATTCAAATCTCCATAAAGTACATATACCTTTATGGACCATGTTCCTTGATTTCTTCCCTAAATTAAATCTTAATCTTTATCTGTTTGGGCAGTCATACATACATAAGCCCCACATCATTTCTTATGATTGCATCTTTCATGGCACAATTGTCTGGTTTTACCAATACCTCTTGTTTCTCACACCGAGCATGACTCATGTGAGCTTAGAGTGTAAAAGTAATTATGACATCTTTCTTTGAGCCATCAGTCATAAACATCATACTCCATTACTCGAACTATGTGGGTTCTGATTCCTTTTCTAAATAATGGATACATAGGTAGCCCATCTGTGGGTAAAATCCCAACTCTAAAATAATCCATGTCCTTCTGAATGACAATAAACTTCAAGTGCCCCACTGAGTGGCTTTAAAAACAGTATGGTCATCATAATGACCAAGAGAATTTTAAGTATTGAAGGATACCATTGACTAAGAATATCTAACAAATATAGATGATTATCTATCGATGAAGAACCTCGAATACATATAAAAGATTCTCTAAATTTCCTACATATTAAATCATTGATTGTCAGATCTAAGGGAAAGCTCATTTTATACTTGGTAATTTAATAAAGGATTCATGAAAATAACTTAAATATATAAAGAGAGTCCCAGAGTAGACAATAATTTCCCTCAAAAAGGTGTGATGAGTCTGACCTCCCATCGTCTCGACCAATGCAAATTCCTAAGCCTCATCGGTCCACAACTAATGAGCACCTACCTTTGGAAAGTAGGTCCAAATGGATATGGAATCATTGGATGTTTCCAGTTCTACGAACAAACCCATTAGAAATCGATTGGAATGTTTGAACCTTAAATCAACGAGGTCATCCCCAATTCTAGAGGAAACAATGACTCTTATTGAGTAGTGGATGATTTATTTAATTATAGTAGTGGATAGTTTTTTAGACCATTAGAACATTTTTTTAGAGCAGTCATGTTTTTTTATTGATAAGTGGGTCATTTATTAGAGCATTGGATTATCACCATGTGAATTCATGTGGGAGAACCACTACGGGGGGTCTATTCGACGGGGTTGTCTGTAGGGGGGTGTCTGTCTGGGGGGGGTATGTCCGGGGGGAGGGGGGTTGTCTACAGGGGGGTCTGTCTAGGGGGAATGGAGGGGGGGGATTTGCATGACGGAAGGGTTGCTACAGGGGTTCATGTCCAGGGGGGTCACGACCAGTCCTCGGGGCCCATGCTGTGACTACCCCAAGCCCTCCTTCCATAGGCTAGGGGCCGGCGACTAGCACTAAGGCGTAAATCCTGATAAAAGGGAAGGAATTTCCTTTATATAGGAAAACAAACACCACAGAGTGCACAAGACAAAGTAAACACTAAGTAAACTGAGTACAGAACTATGTGATGCAAAGTAAATGGGCCAGAATAAAAACCCAACTAAAAGTAAAGTACAACTGAAAAGATAGTACAAAAGCAGTAAAGTAAAACAGTAGCACCGAGTCTTCCACTAGAACTCCCACCTGAAGGGTTGGTACAGATAGTCTCCATAGCTCCTCAGTCTGGCCGTCATCTCCATGTACATCCCGCCAAGTGGTCCACCTTCGGGTATCGTCCAGCTCCACAAGCTTCCACCATGATCAGTGATGTCCGTCGTCTGTATCCAACACAATATAGTTCGGGCATATCCCATGCAGGGGTGAGTATACGATACTCAGTAGGGACCCCGAGACCCTCGAAGGTCTCTCAGAATCCACGAAGGATAAACCACAAAGGAAAGATGCAATCACGTAGTATCCACAACACTACTTAGGTATATGACCATACATATACCTAAGTCATCAGTTACAGTTCGTCTCCAACTCCCAAGCACCACGCAGTCCACAAAGGAAAGCATAACCCAGTCCACAAAGGATAGCTCAACTTAGTCCACACTGGAGAAACACAACCCAGTCCACAAAGGAAACAAAGTAAATCTCATCGATGATAATATTGAGAATCAAGACTCAGATCACATAGGTATACACTTTTTAAGGCGATAGATATAATCAGATGTAGCCACTGATTCATCTAAGCTGTCGTACCCACAAAGGATACAAGACCAGCTAAGTTGTCGGACCCACATAGGATACAAGACCAGCTACTCTACCAGACCCACACAGGATACAAGTATAGAGGTCAATACTGCGGGACCCACATAGGATACAAGAATAGTAGTCATCGTCACTGAACCCATGGAGGATTCCAGTACAGTAGTCTTCGCTGTCAAACCCACGGAGGATTCCAGTACAGAAGTCGATGCAGTTGCAACCAGCTCTAGGGTTCCCACACACAGCATGCTCGATTCCGGGAGGGTCTGCTCCACGAGCCAAGGGGGTAGATACATCAACTGTAATGAATCTTAGATTTGATTTATCTCAAAGTTCCATCTCATCAAAAGAAACCCAACACAATAGATGGTGCGTCAATCGGACGCTCGGTCTGAGAGTTATTGGCTTTTCAATCCCAGGGGCCTGGTTGGTTTTTAATCTAAAACCAACCTGACCATACTCTAGCTATTCCCAAACCTCAAGTGGATTAAGCCAAAAGAACTGTCTCACTAGGAGGAATTCAATGAAGTCAACAGAATGTCAATCAGACGTCTGGAGCACAAGTTATAAGCATTTCCGCTCTGAGGGCCCGGTTGGTTTCATGTTCAAACCAACCCGACCGTACCCAAATTTCTTCAAAACCTTGAGTGTAATATACAGAAATGACTGTCTCGATCCAAGGATCCAAACGCAACTGACGGTCTTTCGATCGGAGGTTCGTAGCAAAAGATGTGGGTGAAAGACCGGAAATGGTCCGAAATGGGGGGTCTGGGCCCGGCTCGACCCGGCCCAACCCCCCTTGGGTTGGCCTGAATCGGTTCCACCCGACCTGGGTCCGGGTCCAGCTCGGCTAGTCGCAGCCCGACCCGATCCACGCGACATGCCCCATCCCGGCCGAGGGGGTGCGCTGGCTCGGCCAGCGGGCTGAGCAGGGGGGACGTGGTCCCCCCTACCTTTGTGCTCCGTAGACGTTGCGGGCGTCGCGTCCTCTTTCGGATACCGCGAGGCCATAGGATCTGGCTGCCTGCCACCGCGGCTTCATCCATGGTGGCTCCTACCGGCGGCGTGCCAGCAGCGCTTTCTACGGACCACCGGACACGCTCTAGTGGTCCGATTTGCCCGTCGTCTACGTCTGCGGCTCTCCCAGGACCCGTTCTTCACTTCAACGACTTCCACATACTATTGTGGTCCCGTTCCGTTGTCGCCCGTCAACACATGCACAGACAAACAAACTGTAGAGGGTCGTTGGCCGTGTTTGTTCGGCCCGCGCCCTCCGCGTTAGTTGATAACAAAAGAGATGAACAACAATAATGTTCAACGACAAACGAGGCACAAATATTAGTTAGGATTGAATTTAATTCCCAACAATTCCCCCACAAATAAAATAATCCCCAACCCACAAATAATAATAGTTCTCGGATCAACTTGATAATGAGTTGTTCTGCGTTCATGTTTTAGAGGAAAACAAACATGGGAATATTAACATTCTCAAAATAAACATGTACCTCAACAAGGAAGACGATCGTCGGTGTCGCGGTACATTGCATCGCGGAGAAGAGGATCATAGGCGTCGGTGCGTCATTTATTTACGAGGAACCAGCGTTCTTCATCAGAGGCCAGTGTTCTTCATCGTTGGTGTTTCGTCAGAGCTTTCTCCCGTGGGTCCTCAATTCGTTTGCCAAAGGGTTGAATAAAAAAAGAATTAATCCTCACGTTGTGTTCATTATTATGGTTCATTAATGAGCCTAAATTAATGAACCTATTAAACACATGGGCATTGTTGTTACACAACCAAAGGGAAGAGTCATTAAATGGCCTTCATTTATTGATCGTTGTTACACTACGACCCGCCAACTGCCGCTCAACGGAGGAAGAAAAAGAATAAAATAACTTATAGTTATTTTATTATATACAATTCTTTTTCTGAAGGTCTAAAAGCTTATTTTTTGTCCAACCCTTGTTGTTTGAAGTTAGGCTTCACCTAAGAGAATCCTAGCACTGTGAATTCATCGGTGCCCTCGAATTTTTAATTCTGAGCACTGGTTCAAAAGTTAAAAAAACCCGCTCGTTTGTTCACTGAACGTACCCGAGCTAAACTTCGAAAATTGATTCTGGGCACACCGGGCCACAGAATCAAGCGCTGTCAGAAACTGCGTACTCGTAAAATCCCAGTGAATTAAAAAATTCATTTAAATTTATGGGTCTTTACATTAATCCCACCTCAGGTCTTTACGTCCCCGTAAAGCTACATCATAAACTAGGGAATCAAATGAGGGTACTGAGCAGGCATCTGAGCTTCCCGCTCCCATGTTCTCTCCTGCCACCTGATGTGCACTAAAGGAATTGACCGTCCACATAGGACCCACTCCTGTCGATCCTATATCTCCACCGGGACCTCCACAAAAGTCACCCTGTCATCGATGTCCTGCTACCCATGGTCAATGATATGCGTCGGGTCATTCACATATCTCCTCAGCTGAGATATGTGGAAGACGTCGTGCACCTGGTGCAACTGAGGTGGAAGAGCCAGGCAATAAGACACCTCGCCTATCCTACTGAGAAACTGGAATGGTCCGACGAACCTTGGAGATAACTTTCTGCCCTGGCCAAATCTCCGTAATCCACATCGAGGTGAGACCCATAAGAAGACGTAGTCACCATACTCAAACTCCAGTGGTCTCTGCCTCCTGTCAGCATAGGACTTCTGTGAGTTCTGAGATGTCTTCATCCGCTCTTGAATGACCTGAACCTTCTCCGTCGTGGCCTGGACCATCTCTGGTCCTACAAGTGCTAACTCTCCAGGGTCTGTCCAGCACATAGGTGATCTGTAGGGTCGGTCGTATAGTGCCTCGTATGGTGCCATCCCGATGGTGGAGTGGTATATGTTGTTGTACGCAAATTCCACCAAGGGTAGGTGATCATCCCAGCTGTGACCAAAGTCAAGAACACATTCACTGAGAATTTCCTCAAGATTCTGAATGGTCCTCTCCATTTGACCATCTGTATGTGGGTGAAAGGTAGTGCTCAGGCATAGTCGTGTCCCAAACGCCTTCTGCAACCCTTTCCAAAGCCGGGAAGTAAAGCGAGCATCTCGATCAGAGGCGATAGACGATGGCACACCGTGAAGCCGTACGATCTCCTGAATGTAGAGGAATCCCATGCTCTCCACTGATCCCTGTTGTCTGATAGGTAAGAAGTGGGACGACGTGGTATGTCGGTCTACGATCACCCAGATGGTGTCGTGTACTCTGGAGGTACATGGAAGCCCCGTCACAAAATCCATGGATATACCATCTCACTTCCACTCCTGGACCTATAAGGGTTGTACCAAGCTTGCAGGTACTTGGTGCTTCGCCTTCACTTGCTGGCAAGTGAGGCATCGAGAAACGAACTCTGCCACAACCTTCTTTATACCCAGCCACCAGTACTGTCGTTTGAGGTTCTGATACATCTTCGCTACTCTAGGATATACCGCTAGAGGGGAAGTATGGAACTCCCTCAGCACCTCCTCCTACAATGCAACTGGTACCATGGTATGTCCCCTGAAAAGGATGATGTGCTATCATCCTACATAAAATCCATTAGGTTCCAGTCCTGAGGATATCTGTGCACGTCGCATCTCATAGTCCACATCCCCAAGCTGTGCCTCTCTGACCCGCTAAAGTAGTGGAGGAGTGACTGTGAGTGAATGAAGAAAGGTTGCCCCGTCTCTATCCACGAATGATATCAACAACACGGCTAGCTGCTCTGTTGCCTCTCTAAGTAGCTGTATGCCCGACCTCCTCCTGAGAGCATAAGCTACTACGTTCCCCTTCCTAGGAGTATAGACTATCTCAAAGTATTAATCCGAGAAGAACTCAAGCCATCGACGTTGTCTCAGGTTCAGGTCCTTCTGCGAGAAGATGTACCTGAGACTCTGTTGGTCAGAGTATAATGTAAAGAGCTTCACTATTAGATAGTGTCGCCACATATTCAAGGAAAATACCACGGCTGCTAACTCTAGGTCATGGGTGGCATAGTTCTGCTCGTGCGGCCTCAACTACCCTGAACTATAAGCGATCACTGCTTGCTCCTCCATTAGGACACACCCATGTCTGATCCCTAATGTGTCGCAGTAAACTACATACCCTACGCCCTCCTCTGGCAGCCTCAAAATGGGTGCACTGGTCAATCTCCACCTTAGCTCCTGGAAGCTCTGCTTACATCTGTCTGACCACACGAAGGGTTTCCCCTTCTTCGTCAAAGCTGAAAGCGGTGCTGCAACTCTGGAAAAGTCTGAAACAAATATCCAATAGTTCCCAGCCAGACCTAGGAAACTCTGCACCTCTGTCACGCTCCTCGGTGGCTCCCAAGCAAGTACCACCTTGACCTTCATGGGATCCACTGCAACTCCCACCTCAGAAATGACGTGACCCAAGAAGTGGACCTCTTGAATCCAGAACTGGCACTTCTAGAGCTTACCATAAAGCTGGTGCTCTCAGAGTGTATCCAGTACAACCCGTAAGTGGTAGGCGTGCTCCTCCTCAGTCACCGAGTAAATCAGTATGTTGTCAATGAAGACTAAAACAAACCGATCGAGGTAGGGATGGAAGATCATGTTCATGAGATTCATGAACACTACTGGAGTGTTGGCCACACTGAAGGGCATGACCAAGAACTCATAGTGGTCGTACCGACTCCTGAAGACCGTTTTCTGCACATCCTCGTCTTGAACTCTGAGCTGATGATAGCCAGACCTGAGGTCTATCTTCAAGAACCATCGTGCTCCCTTGATCTGATCAAAGAGGTCATCAATCCTCGTAAGCAGGTACTTTTTCCTCACAATCAACTGGTTTAGGCGACGGTAATCGACACATAGTCGCAAACCCCCATCCGGCTTCTTGGTGAATAGGACCAGAGAAGCCCAGGGTGAAACACTGGGTCGGATAAATCCCTAACCCTGCAAGTCCTCCAGCTGTACCCATAGCACTCGAAGCTCAGTGGGAGCCATCCGATATGCTGGAGTAGATATCGGGTTTGTCCCGGGGTATAGTTCAATATAGAAATCTACCTCCCTGTTAGGAGGTAGTCCCAGAACATCTTCAGGAAAAACGTCTGTATACTGGTCCACCACTAAAGGAAAACTTGGACTCCGCACGTCAACTACTCCGAGGATGAGACTGGCCAACTGATGTGTGATTGGCTATCCTCTCCTCTACGTGAGTCCATCCTGCTCTACAAAGGCTCCATTCATGCCGGTGAAGGTGAACCGTCTCCCATCGGTGCGGACACACCGCACCTTACGCCTAATACAGTCGATCTGAGCATGGATTGTAGATAACGAGTCCATACCCAAGATGACATCGTAAGGCCTCGACGTCGCTACAAGAATATCCTAGCCGAAGCTCTCGCCTCCTAGAGTAAGCTCACAATATCGGCACCAGTGCGTATTCGTCGAGTCTTCTCCCATAGGAGTCTCTAGCCACAAGGATCGAGTCAACGACTCCGTCGGAATCTCTGGGCTCTGAACAAAGGCAACGACAATAAAAGAATGACTCACACCTATGTCTATAAGAACTGTAGTAAGGGTGGTGTAGACACAGATAGTACCTCGAATCATCTCGGGTGTGCTGTGGTTATAAGCCTCTACTGCCTGGAGCTGAGCCTTCCTCTACCCGCCAGCTCCCTATGGTCAGGGTGGACCTCCTGGGGGTGGTGGTGGTAGAGCCTCAAAGCGTCATCACCACCCGCTGCTCGGCCAGCTCCTCTGCCTCGTCCGGATGCTCCCTGCGGACCGCTAGGGTCGAACCTATGCCTCTGCCTCAGAGGTCCCTCCACTGTCAGTTTCTCGTCTGCATGGTGGGTTGGGAAGTCACGAGCCATGTGGCCCTACCCACCACGTGCATAGCAGTGTCTGCTCCTCGAAAGGTTGTCTCTATATCGTGTGCCCTGTATTGGCGAACCCGTGTCCGGAGGTTGGCCAATAGAAGGCCTGGTCCACTGGGACCCCTACGTCATTTGTCGACTGCCAACTGCAGAAGACTCTTCTCTGTGCCATCCTGCAGTGGGTCTCGCTGTTGATGGCTGCTCGGTGAGAAAGCTCTCCACTAGAAGGGCTTGCTCCAGCACCCCCGCCTGGGTCAGGATGCTGAGTGGAATAATTGAATCTCTGATCTCATTCCTCAGCCCCTGCTCAAAGGTTCAGGCCCAAAAGAATGGGTCCCGTACCATGTCTGTGGAGTAGCGTGAGAGTTCGGTAAATCTCGCCACGTAATGGGCTACTGACATGCTGCCATGCCGCAGTTGTAGTAACTCCTGGATGCGCACCGCATGAAGGGTGGTTGGAACGAACTTCGAGTGGAAGAGGCTCTCAAAATACATCCAAAGTAGACATGCCTCATCGTTCACCTGGAGCATCAGGCTCCACCATCTTCCTACTGCTGCATGCAGGAGACTCGCGACAAGGATCACCATGAGGTCTGTTTGTGTCCCTACCAATCTAAAGACTCTGACGATGGCCTCCAGCCAATCCTCGGTGGCCTGAGGATCTGTCTCTCTGTGGTACCTAGGTGGAATCTATCTCTGAAACTCGTGAAATGCGCTGAGGCGGCATGCACTCTCCGCCGCTGGGGCGGGTAACATCAGTGGCTCGGCGAGTATAGGTATCATCGGTGCCTCCACGGTAATGGGGCCCTGCACTGAAGCCTCGTCACTCGGTGGGCTGCCATCTCGCACAAATCCTGGAACCCTAGCTGGCTACCATCGTGGGGCCATCCTGAAAAGAAACAGGTGCGCCACGGTTAATACAGTATACCTGGTGAACTGACAAAAAGTAATCCCAAAGAAAGCTTTTAAAACACACATGCAATCAATTTTTTCGTGCACTGACTCAGAAATCAGAAGTCAGGGTCCTGGGGTATGGATACATCTGCCGCCGCACCAACAATGGACTCCCTGGACTGATAACCACACTCATTACTCTAAATATTATTTCTCCACAGAGAAGAAATTATCTGAGTCCTGTGTTTTGTGGTAGAACTGACTCCTCTGATACCAATTTTTCATGACCCGTCCTTGGAGCCCATGCCGTGACTACCCCAAGCCCGCCTTCCATAGGCCAGGGGCTGGCGACTAGAACCAAGACGTAAATCCCGATAAAATGGAAGGCATTGCCTTTATATAAGAAAACAAACACCACAGAGTACACAAGCCGAAGTAAAAAATAAGTAAACTGAGTACAGAATTAAGTGTTGGAAAGTAAATGGGCCAGAATACAAACCCAACTGAAAGTAAAGTACAATAGAAAAGATAGGACAATAGCAGTAAAGTAAAACAGTAGCACCGAGTTGTCCTTCGAAACTCCCACCTGAAGGGTGGGTACAGATAGTCTCCACAGCTCCTCGGTCTAGCCGTCAGCTCCGTGTACGTCCCGCCAAGTGGTCCACCTCCGGGTACCGTCTAGATCTACAAGCTTCCACCACGATCAGTGATGTCCATCGTCTGCATCCAACATAACATAGTACGGGCATAGCTCATACAGGGGTGAGTATACGATACTCAGTAGGGACCCCGAGACCCCCGAAGGTCTCTCAGAATCCACAATGGATAAACCACAAAGGAAAGATACAATCACGAAGTATCAACAAAACTACTTAGGTATATTCCCATAAATATACCTAAGTCATCCATTACAGTTCATCTCCAACTCCCAAGCACCACGCAGTCCACAAAGGAAAGCACAACCTAGTCCACAAAGGATAGCTCAACTCAGTCCACACAAGAAAAACACAACCCAGCCCACAAAGGAAAGAAAGTCAATCACATAAATGATAAGATTGAGAATAAAGACTCAACTCACACAGGTATACACCTTGTAAGGTGATAGAGATTATCATATGTAGCCACTGATTCATCTAAGCCGTCGGACCCACATAGGATACAAGACCAGCTAAGCTGTCAGACCCATACAGGGTACAAGACCAGCTACTCTGCCGGACCCACACAGGATACAAGTACAGAGGTCAATACTACCAGACCCACATAGGATACAAGAACAGTATTCATCGTCGTTCAACCCACAGAGGATTCCAGTACGGTAGTCATCACTATCGAACCCACGGAGGATTCCAGTACAGAAGTCGATGCAGTCGCAGCCAGCTCTAGTGTTTCTGCACACATCATGCTCGACTCTGGGAGGGTCCACTCCACGAGCCAAGGGGGTCAATACATCAACTGTCACGACGTCCATAGTTGATGTATCTCAAAGTTCCGTCTCGTCAAAAGAACCCCACCATTACAGACGATGTGTCAATCGGACGCCCGGTCTGAGAGTTATTGGCTTTTCCGTCACAGGGGCCCGGTTGGGTTTTTAGATAAAACCAACCCGACCATACTCCAGTTGTGCCCAAACCTCAAGAGGAGTAATCCAAAAGAACTGTATCACTAAGAGGAATTCAACGAAGTCGACAGTATGTCAATTAGAAGTCCGGAGCTCAAGTTATAAGCATTTCCGCTCCGAGGGCCCGGTTTGTTTCATGTTCGAACCATCCCGGCCATACCCAAAGTTCTCTAAAACCTTGAGTGTAATATACCAAAACTACCTTCTAGATCCAAGGATCCCAACACAACTGACATTGCATCGATTGGAGTTATGTAACTCAAGATGTGGGTGAAAGACCCGAAACGGTCCTAAATGGGGGGTCTCGGCCCGGCCCGACCCGGCCCCACCCACCCTGGGTCGGGCCGAACCGGGTCGACCCAACCCAGGTCTGGGTCTGGCCCGGTAGGGCGTGGCCCACCCCAGCCTAGCCGGGGGGTGCGCTGGCTCGGCCAGTGGGCCGATCAGGGGGGGACGTGGTCCCCCCTCCCTTTGTGCTCTACGGACACGGTGGGCGCCTCATCCTCCTCCAGATCTCGTGTGGCCGCTCCTGCCCGCGGCGCACCGGCAGCGCCTTCGGCAGACCACCGGACGCACTCTGGTGGTTTGATTTTCCCAACGTCTATGACTGTGGCTCTCTCAGGACCCTTTCTTCACTGCGACCACTTCCACACGCTATTGTGGTCCTATTCCATTATCGACCATCAACACGCACACAAAAAAAACAAACCGCGGAGGGTCACCAGCCATGTTTGTTCGACCCGCACCCTCGGAATTAGTTGATAACAAAAGGGACAAAGAAGAATAATGTTCAATGAAAAAAGATTCACAAATATTAGTTAGGATTAAATTTAATTCCCAACAATTCCCCTGAAAATAAAATAATCCCCAACCCGCAAATAATAATCGTTCACGGATCAACTTGATAAAGAGTTGATCTGCGTTCATGTTTTAGAGGAAAACAAACATGGTAATATTAAAATTCTCAAAATAAACCCCTACCTCAACAAGGATGACAATCATCGACGTCGTGGTACACGACGTCGTGGAGAAGTGGATCGTAGGTGTCAGTGCGTCATTGATTTCTTAGGAACCGGAGTTCTTCATCGGAGGCTGGCATTCTTCATCGTCGGTGTTTTGTCAGAGCTTTCTCCCACGGGTCCTCAATTCTTTTTCCAAAGGGTGGATTAAAAATAGAATTAATCCTCACGCTGTGTTCATTATTATGGTTCATTAATGAGCCTAAATTAATGAACCTATTAAACACATGGGCATTTTTGTTACACAACAAAAGGGACAAGTCATTAAACGGCCCTCATTTATCGATCGTCGTTACACTACAACCCGCCAACTTTCGCTCAGTGAAGGAAGAAAAAGAATAAAATAACTTATAGTTATTTTATTATATACAATTATTTTTCTAAAGGTCTAAAAACTTATCTTTTTCATCTGACCTTTGTTGGTTGAAGTTAAGATTCTCTTAAGCGAATCCCGGTGCTGCGAATTAATCGGTGCCCTCAGATTTTTAATTCTGAGCACTGGTTCAAAATTTAAAAAAACCCGCTCGTTCGTTCACTGAATGTACTCGATCTAAACTTCGAAAATTGATTCCGGGCACACCGGGCCTTGTAATCAAGCTCCGTCAAAAACCAAGTACTCGTAAAATCCCAAAGAATTAAAAAAAAATCCTTGAAATTTATGTGTCTTTACAAGGGGGGTATGTCTGGGGGTCAGCAGGGGTGGTTTATCTAGGGTATGTCCAGGGGAGGCTCTCTGGGGGAGTGGAGGGGGTCTTTTCATGGGGGTAGGGGTGCTGTAGGGGTGGGGTCCTATTCAGGGGGGGGTCCTATCTAGGGGTAAGGTTGTCCACTGGTGTTGGTGTAATCAATATTAGGATTTAATATTCCTTCCCTATCCTTAACAAGAGTACCAAACTCAATAGAGTCACCTTTATAGATTGATTGGATGAGGCTATAATTTCTTCCCCTAGCAGTATCAGGCTTGCCAGTAGATTTTCACTCAGTCTTCTGTGTATTAGTGATCTGGATAAGAGTGTTTATAGTAGGGTCTAAAATCTCATCTAAATATTTTGGATCAATTATTCCCTCAATTAGCCTCTCCTTAGACATCCATGATTGAACATATAAAGAAGATTCCCCATCCTTCTTTCCATATTCACCTACATTAACCACTATTAAAGCATCCTTCCCAGCTTTCCTAGATTCAAATAAGCTGTTTGTATCACTACTAGCAGTACCACTATCCATTTCCATAATTTGACCATCCTCATTCCTTGTATCATCCTTATTAAATCAATAAACATAACTTTTAAGAAAGGAATTGTCTCTAGAGAAAACCTTGTATTTTCCCTTAATAGAGTGGTTATTTTTAACTTCCTCTAATATTGAAATAAAGGTAGACTTCACATATTTATCCCTCTTGTCAGCCCTAATAGAGGGAGTTTGAATAGGTGAATAAAAATTCATAATTCCAAGGGAATTCTTCCTTTTACTAGTATCATAACTCATAAAAAGGTTCTCATGTAAGTCACCAAGGTCATATCCTACACCCGATTATAACTAAGACCAGGTTGAGAGGGTGACTCTTAGTGATGTTTATGATTGATGACTGGAAGTCATTTCTGGGATGGGGGATTTTATTTTTGTATTCATATAACCCCATGTGATTGGAAATCCAACCATAAAGGAAGTGGAATGGGTAGCACACAAAGAAGAGACTCTTCTACAGGCTATGTTAGATAATGAATTGTATGGATTCACATGCATTAGGACTACAAGTTTTTTCCCCTACCTCATCTCTAGAATCTATTCCATGATAAGGTCACCCATCCACACCCGCATTTGTGCATCCCAAATCAATATCGTCCACCCACAAATCATAATAGTAATACATACAACTAACCTAACCATGGGATCCTTGAGCTTCATGTTTTATCCCCACAACTACCATCTGTTCTCCTCTAGTATTTTATAAAATGATTTATACTTGCCTTTGTTAAATATCCTTTGGATAATGACACAACTTCTATGTATGTGTGTCCATTGATTCAGGGGGTGGGGTCTGTCCGGGGGTGTGGGCAGGGGGTTCTGTCCTGGGAGAGGGTGGGTGGGTGGGTGGGGGTCTGTCCAGGAAATAGGGGTGTAGAGGGGGGGTGTCTTCTTCAATATTTCCTTTAAAACTCAGTAATTTACAATGTTGTTTCTGATTATTTAATGTCATCTAATGAGGAATAGAGTTATGGGAATCTAATATTGATTTTGTTTATTTTTAGGTACTTTAATGAGAGTATCCATCTTGAGTGAAAAATATAAGAGGATGGTTGGATCATTAAAAAGAAGAAAACCGCATCATATCATTACAGGTGAGTTCTTAATTTGGTTTTTACTTGTTTAGAACAATTATTTCCTACTTCCACTTATTGTAACTCTTTTGAAATTCTTGATTTTAGGATGTTATGCTTGTTGAGTGTTTGTGCTTAAATTTTTGAATACTTTTCATGATGATGTTATGGAACTGAATCTATTTATGATGGTTATTGAAAATATTCTTGCTTATGGTATAACAAGATGAGTGTTGGGGAGGGGGTTGTGCATGGGGGTCTATAGGGGGAGGGGGCTGTCCAGGAGGGGGGGTGTCGCTATCCAGGAGGTAGGGGCTATCTTGGAGGGAGGGGGATGGGTTGTCCAAGATGGGGGGATGATGCCTAGGAGGGGGGGGGAGGGGGGTTGTCTGGAGGGGGGGATCTTCTGGAGGGAGGGGGATTTCTAGGAGGGGGGTGATGTTGTCCAGGAGGGAGGGGGAGGGGCTGTCTAGGAGGGGGTGCTACTGTTGAGGGGGAAGGGGATGTCTAAAAGGAGGAGGCTGTCTGGGGGGTTGCAGTCTAGGAGGGAGGGGGAGGGGGATGTTCAAGAGGGGGGTGTTGTTGTCCAAGAGCGAGGGGGGTGTTAATATCAAAGAGGGGGAGGTGGGGCTGTCCAGGAAGGAGGAGGAGGGGTGTTCAGAAGGGGGAGGGGGTGCTGCTGTCCTGGTGGGAGGTGGAGGGGTCGTCCCGGAGGGGGTGATGTTGTCCAGGTGGGAGGGGGGCTATCCATGAGGGGGATGCTGTTGTCCAAGAGGGAGGGGGCTGTCTGGGGGCTGTTGTCCAGGAGGGAGGGGCTGTCCAGGAGGGGGATGCTACTATTTAGGAGGGAGGGGTACGGGTTCTCCGAAAGGGGGGTGCTTCTGTTCAGGAGGGAGGGAGAGGGGGGTTGTCCAGGAGGGAGAGGTGTGCAAGTGGGGGGTTCTACTGTCCAGGAGGGAGGGGGTTTTCTAGAATGGGGGTGTTTTCCAGGAGAGAGGGGGAGGGGGCTGTCCAAGAGGGATGGGGGTTGTCCATGGGGTGTTCTAGAGGAATGGGGGGGATGTCTGGGGGGAGCTATCCAGGTGGGTGTCTAAGAGGGATGTGGGGATGTCCAGGGGGGCTATCCAGGGGGGATGGGGTGTCTAGGGAGGATGGGGGGCTGGAAAAGGGGGAGGGACAGGGAGGGCTATCGGGGAGGGGGTCTGTCTAGGGGGGATGTGGTCTGTCCGGGGGTGTGTGCAGAGGGGTCTATCCAGGGAGGGGGTGGGTGGGTGGGTGGGGGTCTGTCCAAGAAGGAGGGGTGTGGAGGGGGTGCCTTCTTGAATATTTCATTTGAAACTCATTAATTTACAATGTCATTTCTTATTATTTAATGTTATCTAATGAGGAATAGAGTTATGGGAATCTGATGTTAATTTTGTTTATTTTTAGGTACTTCAATGAGAGTATCCTCCTTGAGTGAAAAATATAAGAGGATGGTTGTATCATTAAATAGAAGAAAATTGCATCATATCATTAAAGGGGAGTACTTAATTTGATTTTTACTTGCTTATAAAAATTCATTCATGCTTCCACTTATTAGAAATCTTGAAATTCTTGATTTTAGGATGTTATGCTTGTTGTGTTTTTTTGATTAAAATGTTGAATACTTATCATGCTGATGTTATTGAACTAAATCTGTTTATGATGGTTATTGAAAATATTCATGCTTATGGTAAAACATGTTGAGTGTTGGGGGGAGGGGGGCTGTCGATGGGGGTTTTCAGGGGGGTGTTATTGTCCAAGAGGGGGGTTGTTGTCTAGGAGGGTGGTCCAAGAGGGAGTGGGTGTGTGTCCAAGAGGGGGTTTGTGTTGTCCAAGGGGGTGTCTAAGAGGGGTGGGGGCTATCCAGGATGGGGGAGGGGTGCTTTCCAAGGGGGAGGGGAAGCTGTCCAGGAGGGGGGTGTTCAAGGGGTGTTGTCCAGGGGGTGTCCAAGAGGGATGGCGGCTGTCTAGCGGGTGCAAGGGGGTCTGTAGGGGAAAGGGGATTGTCCAAGAGGGATGGGGGATGTTCAGGGGGAGGGAGGCTATCCATGGGGGTGTTCAGGAGGGAGGGGTTGTCTAGGGGAGGGGGATATCCAGGGGTGTCCAGGAGGGGTGTCTAGGGGTGCAAGGGGGTCTGTAGGGGGGGTGCAAGGGGGTATACAGAGTGGGAGGGGGGATGTCCAGGGGTGTCCAGGAGGGAGGGGTAGTCCTGGGCGTGTGCAAGGGGGTCTGCAGGGGGGAGGGGATATGCAGGAGGGAGAAGGGGCTATCCAGGTGGGTGTCTATGAGGGAGGTGGTTGTCCAGGGGGTGCAATGAGGGTCTGTAGGGGGGGGGGGATTTGCAAGAGGGAGGGGGAAGTCTAAGGGTGTCCAAGAAGGGGTGATATATAGGGGGTGCAATGTGATCTACTGGGGGAGGGGGTTCTACAGGGGTGTTATCCCGGAGGGAGTGGGTGCTTCCTAGGGGAGTGTCCAGGATGGATGGGGGGCTGTCCTGGGGGGTGCAAGGGGGTCTGTAGGGGGGTGCTAGGGGGGACTGTCTAGGGGCTTTTCCCAGGGGGTAGGGGGGTCTGTCTAGGGGTGTTTTTTATTAAATGGGAATGGATATAGCCACGATTTAAAACCATGGCTATATACCTATAGCTACAATTTCAAACTGTGGCAAAAGCCCTATAGCCACTATTTGAAACTGTGGGTATAGTCCATGTGTAGCTAAATCTAAATCCATGGTTTTAAATTGTGGCTATAGGTTTTTTCCTACAGCCACTCCAATACCAGCCACGGTTCATTAAACTATGGCTATAACCTATAGACATGGTTTTTAGGCTTATATCCACGATTCAAAATCGTGGCTATAGCCTAAATTTCTAGTATTGTAAGTCACAAACTAGAACCTCCTCTCAGGAGGCATCTCTAGATTCTCGAAGATAGATAACGTGGACTCTATCCATGACTCTATAGCCTATGGCCCTCCTTCCCAAAAAAAATTTAGTGGATGCTCCTGCTGGAACAATCGTGTCAGTTCTTCCATAGATGTGGCAGGTTGTGGTGCTCCCTGAAAGGTTGGCATGAACCTCATAAAACCTTCATAGAAAATTGCATCAGCACCTACGTCTGGTAAAAGAGTTGGCACCACAACTAGAATGACGGGGGGTCCATTGGTATCCCGTGGACTACCACCTATGGGGTATGAAAATCACTACTCTCCTGGCATACTGCTAGAGGTCGTCAAGGTGGAATTTCTCTATAAATTCCATCGCATACACCTCTGTATAAGCTTATTCATCAAGGTACATAGTTCAAGAGATCAAGAAGTAAACAAGAGATGAAAATCCTCAAAAGTTAACAAAAGATGGGTACACTATGTGTAGGGACAATACATGACATGTACACTTAATCCCTTACATGGTCGTGTACTCCCACCAACCAGGGTGTGTAAACACCCCAGGTGCATGACATGTAGGGATCATACACGACTTGAGTACTTTATCTCTTACATGGTCATGTAACTCCTCATGCCTCGGTTGTGTAAATGTCCTAAGTACAAAATGTGTACTCAAGTATTCCATCCTATCCATGCACTTTTACATGGATAGATCCACATAGTTCTACCTATATAAGACTACATTGCGTGTACATAAGCTACATGACATGTTCTGATCAAAACTCAAAAACATGTGCTCTCTCTCACACGGTCGAATACACTTTTGAAAATACACAGCGTGTACTCAGAGTACATAGTGTGTACTTAAAAAGTTTTTTTCTTCCTGAATAGAAGGACACATGGAGTGTTTTCATAGGACCACATGTGGTTTTTTTGGGTTTTCAGACATTAATCCTCAAAAACATCCCTAGAACACATGTTTTTTTACAAAATAAAGCAACGGTGTGCCAAATTATGATATGTGAGGGCCCATACTCCCTTCTAATCATAGCTTAGAATCCTCATATATCACATAACAAAAAAATATATATCCCATGGCCCAAATTTGATCCACAAAATTCTGATCCAAGAGAGCCCATACTCCTCAAGGACCAATGTTTGGTGTCTATCTAATTCAACCACAACACATACCAATACACATATCACAACAGCAGAAATTTTTATCATGGTATCTATCACAACAGCATGCATATATAGTTTGAAATTTATCACAACAACATCCAATAAGTATTCCTCTATAAATGTCATGGAAAGAAAGAAAAGCATGTGTTTTCTAACATGTGTCTATATGATGCATGAGATGGCATACCCTCATCTCATCATCTTGCAAAAAAATAAAACCACAATTATATCAATAATAAAATCAAAAAACAAGTGCAACACCCAATGGTGAAATCAAATAAACTATAATAACTCAAAATCCAAAATTTACAATTTCATTCAAGAAAATTTGGATTTTCTCTATACATGGGGTAGCTACTCGCGGACACGGCTAATTACCAAATTCCATTTCCTGTATATCATCACCAAACAATAAATTGAACTAGGAAAGAAACCCTTTGATACCACTTTGTGATGTCCTGGATCTGGGTTCCACTCAACTGGTGCCTTATACCTAGTTGGCCACATGACAACAAGTGCATTTTCCCAAACTCAAGAGGCTTCCGACTAGTAGTGAGGGCCTAGGGTGTGATAATGGAGAAACTATGACCTCATTGGTAGATTTTAACACAACATAATAATAATATAAAATAATGGAAGTATTAAATAATATAAAACTAAAATAAATAGAATAAGAGAGAAAAGATAAATAACCATGAATCATTCCATGAAAAAGATGATGAAGCATGTCCCATGTTTAGGAAAATAGCCAAACAAGTTCACTACAATAATACAAAATATATTTCTCTAAATCACAAAATAAAAAAATATAGACTTGGAAGAATCTCAAGCCTTTTCTTGGTCCCATGCTCTTAGAATCCTAAGCAGCACATCAAGTACCTGTAGTAGGGTGATTGACTTGATCAACAACTGCAATCATATAATCTGTTTGGGCCCAAAAGCATGACCCAAAAAGGGTGTGAGACTAAATAAAAATAGGAAACCACCATATTTCTGTGCCAATCTATCGACGGATATATATAACAGGCAGTGTACAATAGTGAAAGCAGTAAGCAGTGGGTACTCAAAAGTAGGCACAATAGATGTCTCATTGGACAATGTAATGAAGTATAGGTGAAGACCGAATCCAATCTTGTTATTTTTCTTCAAAGACACATCATTATTCATTCTATTTCATTATTCAATTACATTGGATTATATAAAAAGTATTGAGATATGAACTAGAACTGACGAACCCTCGTATAAAAGTAACCATCGACTCTTGACATAATAATCATTTAATAATATTCCAATATATCCTGACCTGGGTATCCCTCGATGGATCCTAGGTTTTCTCGACATTTTAAAGAATAATAAATAAGCCTGAACACCATATGTGTGGCTAACTCATGGAATTTACATAATTAACCTCTTGAGTTCATCCATTATATTTTAACCAATACAATGGTTCACCCAAGGTTTATAAGGTTCAATTATCTACATGAGCCTGACCTTGTCTTTTTATTGAGACTGCGGCTCGTCTATTGATAATTACCTCTTTTTATCATTTAATTCAATTAAATATTCCATCTCAAAAGCAACACATGTAAATTAAATTATCACCGTGATTTGAAACAATCAACTCACATGGGATCAATTTATATAATAACCAACACATGTAAATTAATCTATTATATGGTCAAATAGGGGTAACTCACATGGGAAAAACATATAACAATCCTATTAGGCAATTTAAACAGTGAAAAGGCTTAACACAACAAGTATCTCACATGAGAAATTCATATAATGAGAAATAAAATTTTAAAAATCCAAGAATTGAAATTCCAATCAAGACTCATATGAATTCTTGGGAAAACGGCCATCCAAGGTAAACACACCCTTGGGGTGGACCTAAATCAAGGTTCACAACCCTAAACATGCTTTCAAATTATCTAATTAATTACCTAATCATCAATAAGAAATAACAGGGTTTATTATTCAATCAAGTGACATGCTAAAAGTTGGGGTGTGACACTCCAGCATATATAAACATCCTAACAATTCGTGAAAGGCACAATACCTCCTACCTCATGTTATTATATATCTCCTTGTCTAGCATTCATCTCTAATTCAAACTAGAATAGAGTAGATATAAAAAATAGGTACAAAATCACAACCCTAAATAACTATATCGATAGAAGAAATTAGGAAGAAAGGAGCAATTGTAATCGAGAGCTTATCAAGGGGAATATCACTCATCTGACAGTGTTCAAATCGAAGATCGAACGATGAAACATGAAGCAAAATACCATTCGGATTTTCCTAGGCATGATTCTTGTCTAAGGGGGTTACTTTCTTTCTCTCTAAAAAAATGATGGTATGGCCCGACTTAATCAATTAAAAAAAAGTACATGCCGTGTACTTGATACTATACAGTATGTCCATACAAATTCTGTATGGACCATTACATGGTTGTGTATCAGGATTACAAGGCATGTACTTATATGTACACGGTGTGTAGTTCTCAGCCACATCATGTAATAGCCCTACAGCCCGCCCCTGGACCTCTTTTCCCCTATTTTCATAATTAAAAACTGAAAAGGAAAGATCCACACTTCAAAGGAAGAATTGGGTTCTTACAATTTTCATAATTTAGTTAATCTCATTCATTCCTATTATTCCAACGGCTAAGTGATAACTATCAATATCTACGTGATAAATATCACATTTAAATAATAATATTTGTGTTTTGTTAAATCTTTATGTAGAGTATATTTTATTATATTGAACATAGTTTTTCATTTTAAAAATATAATGATGTTACATTCTCCCCTCCTATAATAAATTTCATCCTCATAATTTGAAATTTCATTTTAAAAATTAATGGTTGATACTTGAACATTCATTTTTGGGAAAACTAGATCATAATTAGGGTTATTAAAACACCCCATAAAAATAGGGAAATGGCAATGCAAAGGACACCAAAAACTAGGATTTAGAATAGGATAACATCAATGCGAAGAGAAAACCATGACATGGAAGAGACATATAACCTTCATGTTCTGATGGAGAGAGATAGATAACATGGTCATTAGAAATATTACCATCACAAAACAATAAATTTCTTATGGGTTAAAAGACCATTGATTTCTCAATAAGAAATGTAAATTGATAATATTTTTGTTCTGAAATCCTTTTCCTAGAGTTGAGAGATTATTTTACTATCTAGATAAGATCTTAAGAAAGTAAACTAACTTGATTTATGTCCATTTCAAAAGTATAATCTCATAATTTGTTTTTTCATTGATTGATCTCCACTTCATTTCTTAAACCAAGATATGGAAATTAAAAATGAATTTTTATGCCTGAATCACTTTTATTAGAATACACAGAAGTCTTTCCTTTGGCCATAAAATATTAACCAATAGAAAAATGGTTATAACATGTTATAAAATATGATAAATCATAATTTAACCTTATATAATATTATCCAAAGTTTAACGTAATCCATTCTATAACTATTTAATCTTAATACTCATCCAAAATACATCTTTCCAAATTCAGAGTTCTAAAAGGTCACTGAATTTCCAAAAATAAACATAACATTAGATTCTCGAAACAATATAATGTAACTTATAAATTCACATATAAAATATATAAATACCTTGATAACTATAAAACATTAATGAAAACCATCATGATTCCAAAAATAAAATCTTGGTTTCTTTAATATATTCCTTAAATCCACACATGTTTTTAACCCAGCAAAGATGTCATAAACCATCAAATCACTTACCAGTTTCATGGTCACCAATATTATCCTGTAAAAATCCCATTATAATTATTATCTAAACATCAAGAATATATTAAGGGTTATCTTCCATAAATAATATGTTTTCCAAAATGTCATATTTCAAAATAATAAATTCTCTTGGTTACCGGTATTGTTCATCACATGCTTCCAAATACTCATAGAAGAAGTACATCATTACAATCCCTATATATCACATGATTATTATAACCAGATTAAATACTTTTACCACATAATTATTCAATCCAAAAACATAGCCACTTTAATAATTCCACTTCATTCTTAAACTTTTAACTTTTCTTAATACCTCCTTCCTTTCATATTTCATTTGTAGTCTCTTCATCATTAGTAGTTTAACCATTCCTCATAAAACATTTTGGATTATTCTTCTAATTTTTCCTCACATGACATTGACTAACTTTCCAAATTTTAAACATGAACCATTGATGATAACTTATGAAGACCATTATTATCATCCAATTTAATTAACTAAACAGTTTTCTTTTTTTCATGGAAATTACAAGCTTTGTGTCCTTCATTCACACATAGAAAACATATTATAATTCCTATAAGATATTCACATGGGTGTTTATTCTCACTTTATTATCATATAAGAAACTCAATTTTCTTTCCTCCATGGTCTCAACCATATATGTTCTCTACGAAATCTATTCTTCTCTTCTTTGGTAAGTTCAAGAGTTGGCTAAGATGAAAGTTGTTAATCATATATTTTGATCACAATAGCTTTCACCCTATCCATCTTTCAATTTAGTTTCTCATCAGCACATTGTATATTTCATTCAACATTAACTTATTCCCTTCTAGTTCCATCCATTGACTAAAACCAAAAAAAATAGCTTGAGCAATAGTAATCATACATATTCATGGATAATCGTTTATAGGATTTATAAATCATGATACTTTTTCTTAATCTATGAGTCATTAGGTTTAACAAAGGTAATCCATTGCCATTACAAAATATATAGGATGATATCATGTACATTAACTAATCCTAAAAGTCATTTATATTTTTATATTCTATAATCTATATCTTCCTAAATCTAGTTCCCTTGGTTTCCACTAAACATGCTATGATACTAACCGTAAAGACCCAAAATCTAGTAGCATAGAGCTAGTTCCTTACTTTATTAAATTGGAATAAGATATAAGAATTTTATCCCAAAGTAATAAATAGTCTAGTAGTTTTGGAAAACTATATTCATACATGAATCTTATATTACAATGAAAAAATAAAAATAAAACAACCAAACTTCTTTTGAGAACACCACTAACCCCTTATCTTATCCGTGAATATCAACCACAATAAAATTCAGATAATCCTATGTAAAATAATACATAAGAAATGGGTGAGATCATATGATTGGTAAGGATTAAGTTCATTGGAATAATTCATAAATAATAAATTACAATTAACGTAAGATACATAATTAAAACACATGCTATTTAATCGTTAACTTGAACATGATATGGTCAAAATAAAAGATGATATAATAACTCCACAGAAATAATCTGATGATCTAGAAAAATATACCATGGATGTTATAATAATCAAATAATCACAAGAAAATAAAAAACTAATCTCACAATGAGTGAATTCATAATGACATACATCTAAAACATTCCATCAATGCTTTGTCCATGACATAATATATAAATAGATAAAACATAAGAAAATACCCAAACTAGTTTGTCTCATGAGACCTACAAATGCATTGAAGGGATATACAAGGTTGTTCCCATAACTTACTAAGTAAAATTCATTCCCCATATTAATGCCTCTAAAGTTAATCAATTTTTATTTTTTTGTTGAAAATTGAATAAAAAATGTAAACAACTTTCCCCATTATGAAAACAAAACCATAGACTATCCAGAGTAGTGTGGTGAATGGTGTCAAAATAGTACATCCCCAATCAAACTAATAAATAACCATTTAATAAAATATGATAGATGGTATCATAATATATTAACTTCAATAAAGAATAAGATTCATTAAAGGATTTTGACATAGATAAAAATACTTTAAATGAGATCATTAAATAATTATTGATGAAAATACCCTTTTCACAATGAAAATAACTTACGTTTAAAACACATCTCAATTATAAAAAAAACATTTTATTTTAATATTAATTTGTAAACATGTAAATTATTCTTCAAAACATTAAGGTTTCATGATGGCGGGAATATATTCTCCTGTCATATAAGTTAAAAAAACATTTCTTCCGTATTTTTATCGGAAAATTCTCAAAGAACCTTTTTATAAAAAGAAAAAATAAACTTTATAGCCATTTTTAAAAATGTAAAAAATGAGTAAAAATGATTGTAAAATATTAAAATATAACAATAAAAAATTTATAAACAGTTATAGTAAACATGGACATGTAAGAAAAAGATATTTTTATGGAAAATTTTAAAAAGGTAGTTTTTTAAAAGAAAGCCTCTTAAAAATATCTTATCATTGGATTGACTATGATTCAGAAGAATCAATTATGTGTATACATTTTAATTACACATAAAACAAGTGGAAATACAATATAAGTTAATAAAAAGTCATTTCAACCATAATCGCATCATGAAAAAATAAATTAAGTGGAAGTTTTGCCCAATGAATGAAAATTGAGTTAAAAAATTCATTACCTCATGCTTCACTTTATTTTACATACTTCATCCTCTTGTATAATTGTTTAAATATTATTATTAATTTATTAAATAATTAAATTATAATTTATAATAACTTATATGGTCTTTTATAACATATTACCACCCATTCATTAATAATATTTCATTATTTTCATTGTCTCAATTATGTTAATTTCATGTTTTTATAGTCGGTTCACCTATATATAATTATGGATGTAATTTTAAAATGGGAATAAATCTCCCAAATTTAAATAAAATGGTATGGATTCACTTAGATATGTTTAAATGGTCTCATTTAACATTCATATTATATATATGAGGGTGATTAATTTGATTAAATGTTAATGATAAATGTTTTGTTTATTTTTTGTGGTTTTTCTAAACATCACAAACTAGTTTCATTTTATTTAATATTATGTGTATATATTAGTTTTTGAACATGAAATAAGTTATTATATACTTATTAAAATCTAATTTCACTAGAATAATACTTATGTGACCATCCATGTAGGAGGTAATGGATAACAAAGAAAATCATTATTCTCTTAGATAGTTAACAACCATAATTTGGATAATGGTTCCATTTCAATGAATAATATAAGGTAATAAAATGAATGGATATTATAAATTCAATTAGAAATATAAAATTATAGTATTTACATGATTTTGGAGTTATTTTTCATTAATTAATGAAGGAGGTGATGATAAAGTAAAAAAAAATTAAATAAGAGAGGTGGTTTGAGAAAATTACGTCTTGAATATCACCTCCTTGATGGATTCATTAAAGACCATGGAATTGGTATTTTTCTAAGAACCGAAGAACATGGAAATAGTGAGAGTGGGGAAGATAGGTTTTGGTAGATATTTTAGGAGCTTCAATTCTTGTTAGGAGAAATGGGTTAGTGGGGGTGGAATTTATACTTGAGGAGGGGTGGTTTTAAGTGATTAAATAATTATTATTTTATGTTTAAAGCCAACCACATTTGAATGGAATTAATTCCCATATATTTTGATGATAATTAATGATCTAAAGGCTTGTTATGATATAGAAAAAATTAAACTAACTATTTAATTTTATATTTTTTAGGTATTTATTATTTTAACTTTTAACTTTAACATGTTGCATTATTTTACCTATATTGCGGTAAATATTCTTTTACCACAAAAATTGTTTTATGAATATAAATTAAAATGACCATGAAAACTGATATATATGTTTTAATTCCAAATAAGATATCAATTTTACCAAATTAAATTCACATAATTGGTAAAATGATATTTAAAATTAATCTCATAGATGATATGACAAAGTAGAATTTTAAAGAAAAAATGTTCAAAAGATTGAAATGTTTTTATATAAAAAATCAATATAAAAATTATTTAAATGAGCCAAATTGTATTAATATATGTATATTTAAAAAATTTTACTTTAAATAAAATTTAAAATAAATTTTACCATTATAAATTAATTAGATGAAAAGTCAGTTTTCAATTTAAATCTAGTATTTTTAACTATTCATCAAAAAATGAAATTTCTCAAAAAAACCAAAAAATCACCCTAAGATAATTTTTATATTATAATTTAAAATTGATTGTGTAAAATAATATTTAATAAAATATTAAAATTTTGTTTTAAAAAATGATTTCCATTAAAAGGTGGCAAAATTGCCTTTTAGAAAAATATATATTTTTTGCTTAAAATTGGATTTACTCTTATCTTAATCCTATAAAACATATTATATGAATATGAAAACATTTAATTGAATATTTAAAATATAATTTTCATTAATATCATTCAATAATAGTGAATGATTTAATTTATTAAGTTAGAATGACATTATTAGCATAAAAATAGTTTTTTTATAAAACACATTCTTTATGTTCAATTTGTTTTTATTTTAATTTCTAATTAATTGGTAACCATTGAATTAATTTGATAAAAAAGTGTAAAATATATTTTCATAATTTATTTAATCTCATTCATCCCTGCCAATCAAATAAATTAGTTATAACTATAAAATTTAAATAATAATATTTATTCATTTGTTTAAACTCTATGTGGTGTATCTTATATAATATGGTACATAGTGTTTCCTGTAAAAATATAAGGATGTTACAAGGTTCATTAATTAGTGTCTTATATTCCTCTATTTCATAAACCAAATTATTCATGCCATTTTAAAATTCATGTGCTTTATAACCTTCCTTTCCACATTTAAATGACCTCCCACTTCCCTTTAAGAAATTCCCTTAACATTTATTCCCACATTAATATCATGTAGATGGATGGGATTTCATTCCACCATGTGATTTATTTAAAAATGAAAAATAATATATATTTTTTTATATTTCAAATCTATGTTAATGGTGGGAATTTCTAATTTTCATTTCTACTTTGAGTGTGTATCAAAGGATTACTTCATAACTAAAAAAGTCTTTTATATTTTGCACCATTTAGATACATAGTTTTTGAAAATTAAAGAATTTATCAATTTTTATTTAATGTAAAATGATTTAACTAGAAGAATAACTTTTAAGTTAAATAAAATTTCCATCATAAGTTCCAAGGATTCATCCTTCTTTTTTCTTATGATCAATTAATTCCTTCTCCATCACTCTATATAGAATACAAGAGATGTGCTTGTTGAAAGTATTCTCTTAAACTCATCCCATTATATAGATTAAATTTAATCCTCTTGATTATTTTATTAATAAAATACTCTATGGATCTATTTATCCATTTAAAAAATAAAGAGATGGGATATAATTTTCATTCATCGAGCACTGGATAACATAAAATATTTTCTCAATGGTGTTGGTCCATCACTCAACCACTAGTGAATTAGATGACCCACTAAATGAAGGTGGATGTTTCCTCATAAAATATTTAATAATACATTGTTACTTTATTAATAATTTGGAATCTCAAAATTATTAGTGGCTTTAGAATGTTGTGTGAGCATAGCAATAAGATTCCAAATTCTTGCTCATATAACATTTAGTTCCATAAGAGTACAATCATTTCATTTTTTTCACATTCATTATTAACATAATTTCTTCCAGTTCTATCTATTTACTAAAACCAAGTACCATATTATTAGTAATAATAATCATAGAATAAAACTAAATAATCATTTAAAATCATTTATATTATGTCTAAATCAAGTCACCATATACTCAATCTACGAATCCTTATGTTTAACATATGTTATCCATGGTCATTACCAAAACTATAGGATGTTATCCTATACTGATACTTCTCCCCCATGGAGTTCTCATAAATGTTTTCTAACTCTAATATCCAAATATTCATTAATCATTTATCTAGTACAAAATACAATTTCATGATATTTTGATACATAAATATTACATCATTTTATATGAATATTCCATATATAATATCTAGATCCCTACCAGAATCATTATGGTTTAGTGTATTTGGATACTATATACACAAATATATTATTTAGATACATTATTTATCATCTATAATTATTTTCTTACCACTTTCTACCTTTCTTGAAATACCATTATTAAACCTTTCTTCATAACATACGTAAAATATAATAAATGGTGAGTTCAGATACTCATCATTGGAAAACATAGAAGATATCAATCTATGATCATATAAAATCATAATATAATCATAAGGGTATGATATCATAACCATAATAGAAAATTTTCATAATTAATCTTTCAAAGTTAATAAACATGAGTCATGGTATAAAACATTATCATTTCAAAATACACGAATCATACAAGTGCTAAATATTTATAATTCAATCATGAATAATAATTTTATGTCCGGAAAGTGTGGCACCATCATAAGGGTAGAAATGATGTAAAATTTTAACTAATAAGAATATTAAATTATAATGGACTATAAATCAACACTAGTTTCACATATGAGATCAAGAACAATAACTTGTTTCTCATATCAGATCAAGCACATTGAATTGTTTCCCATAATAGATCAAGCACATTAACTTGTTTCTGAAAATTATCTCATGTGATATAATACTTTGCCAAATTAATTGGAGGTATATATAATTATGGGACCACACATAAAATATTGAAAACCAATCATATGTATTCCATAAGATTAAAAATCATTTACCATATCATCACAACTTATCATTTTCAAAAGAAATATGTTTCACAAACATTTCCTCAATTGAACATTGTATAACCCATAAAAATAAATGGGTCTCATAATCTTCTTATAATCCTCAACATAAATCGTCCATAGAAACAATAATAATGGAATCATTATATTATATCCCAATTAAATCGAAATTAATATCAAAGGATGTTATAATAGAAGATAATTCCATTAAAATATCACTAAAATATTTCTTGAGGAAAATTCACTTTCAACTTTGAAAATTAGTTTTAAAAATAAAAATATTTCAAAAAAATTATGGAAAATATTTCATTTTAAAATAACCTTTGAAAAATGTAAATTAAGCTTCAAAATATTAAGCATTCATGACAGTGGTAAATTCCATTCCTATTATAGAAGTAAAAATATAAAATTCCTTCCACACTTTTGTAGAAAAATTAAAAAAGTACCTCATTAAGAATATGATAAGAAGATTATTTTAAAAATAATAATAATTAAATAATGGGTAAAAATTAATATAAACAGTCAGAGGAGAATATTAAAATCATTCTTTCAAACATTTTTAGAATACATAGATATATAAGAAAAATGGTTTTAGACTGAAGAGATAATTAAAGTCGGTTTGATCTCTTGAATAATTAAAGTGTGGAAAATGAAAGGAAAATATATATTCTAAAGAAATAAAAATATTTGAATAAAATAAAATGGATTTATCATATAAGGATCATATAATTTCCACAATGTAAATGCAACAATAAACAATCTTGGATAAAAAAATGTTTAAAACATGAATCCCTTACCTCAAGTATTATCTTTATTTATACAATTTATGCCCCTTGTATAATAAATATATATTTATTATACATGTAATATAGAACCATAATCATATCTATTATACCATTTATGATTTACTTATTACATCTAATCACCTTATTATTAATAAAGTTTTATTAAAATCCCAGTTTTGGGTGATAACTCCTTTGTTTTTTGTGCATGTTTTGGTTCAACAGTCCTAGTATGTATACTTTGATCATGGTTCCATCATATCAAAAACTTTATTAATGATATAGATATAATATATTTTAATTATATATATATTTATATTTATATTTATTTACTTATATTCATATATAAAGGATAAATATAGAAAAATGAATTGCACTATTAATAGAGACGATCGGTCAAACAAATGTTTGAACATTGTTTACACATTTTAATGGTTGAAATGAAAGAAAGGTAAATAATAATTTACCTTCATAGAATATTTATTATATCACAAATTATATATATTAATTAAATATAACCTTATTAATATCTAAAAAAATATAATGAAAAACAAATCACTACACTTTCTTGAGGTGGTAGACCACACATATGCATGAGCAAATTTATCATTTTCATATGAAAGAGATATACGTTCACCTACCATTTGATTGAGAAGAGGGTGAATAATTTTTTTTTTCATAATAATAAAAACATTTAATGTATTTATAATAATAAATTTATTATTTTATGAATAATATAACTAATTTATAGGGATTATTTGTAACACCCCGACCCTAGTTACCTAGAGTCGGTGCATTATTACATTACATTGGCATGATAAAAATAAAATCAAACCTTAAAAGACTGATTAATTTAGAAGCCTTCGGAATACAAAATTTAAAGAAAAGTTTTAAATTTTATATTGAAATGAAAAACAACATATTATCACCTTTTAAAAATCATATATCCCTTAGACTATCCCTTAAATTCAATAATAATATACTTCTTCGCATCTTGGGGAAAAAATGGAACACAATAAAGGGGTGAACTCAGATACTCAGTAATGATAAACAATATAGCAGAAGCTATCATAAATAAGAATAAACTCATAAGGAAAGGTATAAAAATGAAACACAAGCATTTTAAAAATAATTTTTAGCATAATATGGCCAGTTAAATCAAAAAATGTAATTTAAACTTTCACATGGATATTCTAATAGTCAAATAATCACTGGAAATATTAATAACTAATATTATAATGAGGAAATGAATAATGTCAGATATCATAACCATATCATCAAGGCCTTGTTCCAAGGCCATTACCATACCATCAAGGTCTTATGTCAAGAAACTAGTTTGTATCATGAGACCTATCGATGCATCAAGGGGCTATAGTGGGCCGTTCTCGTCACTTACTAAGTCCAATTAATTCCTCATATGAAAATGGTGAAACATAACACAAACATTTATATTAAAACTATCATATGAAATGTTAATACTTTATCCATAAACTATAAATGGTGTAAAAATAAAACATCCATAGTCAAACATATCATAAAACCTTCAATACAATATGGAAGATTATATCATAATAAATCAACCTTAATGGACTATTAAATCTATAAAAGGATGTTCACATAGATTAAAATGATCTAATAAAATCATTAAAACTCTTTGAGAGAGATATCCCTTTTTACTTTAAAATCATTTAAAATCCATGAAATTATAAAAGAAAACATATTTTTTTGAAATAACCTTGTAATATTTTAAAGTAATGTTAAAAATATTAAGGTTTCATAATAGGGGTATATATCCGCTCAAGCTATATAAGTTAAAAAACATTATTTCCTTAATTTTTTGAAAAGGTCATAAAGTACCTCATTTAGAAGATGATGGAAATGTTCCTTTCAAAAAGATTTGTAGAAAAAGTAAAAAATGGGTAAAAGTGAATTTAAAAAATGGTTGATAATAATTTTAATTGAATTTAAAGAAACATGGACATGGTTGACAAGGATTTCGAAATAGATGATTAAATATAAGTAATCTCAGATAATAAAGAGATTCTGAAATTAACTATTACCTTAAAATTTCCTTTAGTCAAAGGTGAGTTGACCTTATGTATAATAGTTAAAACCTGTTATTAAATTATAATAGGACCATATCCATATTCATGATATCATATATGATCCTATTATATCATTTTGTTAATATTATTTTAGTATTACCATTGTTTTGAGTGTTAACTTTTTCGTTTTCCCATTCTTGTTTTGTCATTTAAGTCATGTTTGTTATGAATATAATGTTTTTAGTTTATATCTAGAATGATATTAAGCTCATAATTATTATTTTTACTCATAATAAAAATTTTATAATCATTCTTTAGTGGTTAACACAAACAATGAATCTTATCGCGTCGTGGAGATGGTAATTTGTACATATGTATGAGTGATGCTATCATTCCCTTGATCGTTAAATTCCATGGAATTGGATGGTGTATTATTTATAAAAAATAATTATAAGGTTATATTTATTATTTATATCCATTATACTCATCATCATATCCATTACAATAAAATAGTGTTGAAAAAAAATTACACCATAGTGTGGAGACGGTAAGTCGTACGTACACACGCATGGTGATATTATTATTCGTATGATGGATAAAATGAGAAATATGGTTGTCCAATGATTATAATAACAACTAAGTATATGTATGACACTGGATTTATTATTTTTATTTGGAAACAACATAGAAATAAGAAGTAGAAGAAGAAAATAACTTCAAAATATGTGGTTAAACAATTTCCTCTTTTTTCGGGTATCTCTTTTTGGTTTATACAAAAGGACTATTTAGAATTGATTTATTGTAAAAGTATGAACTCTAAGATAAATTGAGGTAAGTTGGGAAGATAATTGGGTCGGGTTTTTCCAATCCAAAGGGATTTTTAGGTGTAAATTAAAAATAAGGATAAGTTCCTTTTTATAAGATAGATGAGGGGCACCTTTGGAAATACCAAAACTATTAAATTAATATTAATTAATTTTTAAATAAAAATGGATCAAAAGTGGATTATTTAAAATATAAGACGATAATTAGTATAAATCCTCTAAACCAATAAAATGTATAGATGTTTGTATTTTTTTGAACCTTATCATTTTGATTTATCATTATCTATTCTATTTAATTTTAATTATGGTAATAACATTATAAATATTAAATGGTTATAAATATTTAATTATATTGTGTCAATTGAACATAAATTGATATTTTATAAAAAAATTGACCTTATAATTATCACTTTATAATTTTCTAATTTTTTTATGATTTTTAAATAATTTAATAAAATTTTATTTTTATAAAATATCAATAGTGTCAATTTTGATACTATGATTTTCATTAATTTTAAATAAAATACCCTTATAAGATAACTTCAAATAAAATTATATAATTAGAACATGTAATTTTCAACTATAAAATTCTTGTAGAGCATTAATTAACTCAAATTATATTTATTTTAATATTTTTAAAATCATTTATTTGATATTTCTATTAATAAAATATTTTTTGCATCACAATTGTGTCATCCTTAATGGAAATTATTTAATCTCTAAAAAATATAATAAAAAATGATTTAGATAATTCTTTTATATTTCTATATATTACCTATTGTCTATGTTATCATCTGTTTATCCAAATATTAAAATTAATATACCTATATAAAATGAGGGTGTGACATTTTGTCACATTCATTGATTTTAATAATATTTATGGCATATTAATGGAAATTGTCCATTAAGTGATTCCATTTCGAACCATATATAATAAGTGTCTAATTTATTCATACAATAAGAAATTGATAGGTGTTAAGGTAATTTTATAATATTATATTTACCTTTAAATACCTGATTTACCCTTAACTACGGTAACAAAAAAACATATTAATGTTAATATTCTTAATGTCCATAAAAATTAAAAGTAACCAATTAACATAATTTTAAACAACCGATTCAAAATATAGAATCTATTTTTCAAAATTTAAAATATATAAGTTTCAGTAATTAATTTAATATTAATCCATGTTGACAAAATGAGAGAATGAGTTATTTTAAAAGTAAAAAAACATCAAAATATTAACATGTGTTTATATGTAATTTCAATGTGCAAATAACTTTAATGTCCTAAATTATATTAAATGGTAAAAACATAATATAATTATATTTTAAAACTAATTAGAAATATAATCTAAAAATTTAAATAAATTATATGAAAATCCATTTTGAATTAAAATGCAATATTTATTTACCATTCATTAAAATATGAAAGTTATCAGAAAAACACCAAAATGTTATCCAAACTAAATTTTTATATCCTCCTTATAAAGAATAAATTTATTTTATAAAATTGAATAAATAAAATTTTCAAATAATGGATTTAAAAAGGGATTTCAATTAAAATGCGGTAAAATCATTTTTTTTAACAAATAGCTTTTTAATGTGTAATATTGGATTAATTCTTTTCTTATGCCCATAAATAAATTTGTATGGGTTTAAAAATATTTGATTAATTATATAATATATACATTTCATTGTTTGTTTAATATTGTTCAGAACCTCTTTTCAAATAGCTCGTTTGATAGGTTATGGTGCTCTCGAACTCAGTGTTGCTTTCAATGCAAGTTATTGAACTATTTAAAAATAATGTACCATGGTAGCTTCAGGTATTGCATTATTCCCTCCTTAAAATATTTCATCCTCAAAATTTATAGAATATCACTTCATAAAAATATTTGGGTGGTTCTTTATCATAATTTCTTTAGGTTCCTTCGCCGCCACTTCCATTTTTTTGGTTTCTCCAAAGAACATTTACCAGATGAGTCATCTGATTTTTCAACACTTGTTCTCTAATGTCAAGAATCTTTCTAGGATCTTCACAATAAGATATATCAGGTTCCAGTTCTATTTCTTCATAGGTGATTATATTTGTTGGGTCTGAAATTTATTTTCTTAACATTGATACATGGAACACATCATGAAATTTAGAGAGACTTGGCGGCACTACCAAACGGTAAGCTACAACTCCAATTTGTTCCATAATTTTGAACGGTATGATGTACCTAGTACTTAATTTTCCCTTTATACTAAATTATATCACACCCTTCCATCACTACTACAAATATTTCCTTTATTAGTGCTATAAAAGGGAATTAATATCACTACAAAAGTGCAATTAATTGAGGCGAATATAAGGGGGTCCCTTTTATCAGTGCTCCGAAAAGCACCGATAAAGGCCCTTTTTATTAGTGCTTAAAAAAGTACTGATAAATAATACCTTTTATCTTCCCTTTTTTTAATCGATGATAAAAGTAAAAAAAATTAAAATAATATATAATACAGGGGGGAGCTTTTAAGAATTCTTGACCCCCACCCCCCATCAACACTAGGCAGTTCCCCCTCCCTCTCACTTCACGCTACCTTTTCCTATGCAACCCCCTCCCACTTGCACCAGTGACCCTTGCTTCTAGAAGAACTCGAACCCAAGTCCTCCCCACTTGCACACCTACCCCTTTAACACTAAGCCATTATGTTTTTTTCTCCATTTAATGATATATATAGTTATATATATATTTATATTTATTCGTATATTAATATTGATTCATATTAATATAAATATATTTAGTTATATTAATACATATATATTTCATCATTTATTAATATATATATATAATGTTTTATTAATATATATATATAGTTATAATTTTTTATCCATATATTTATTTGTATATTAATATATATTTATAAGATTAATTTTAAATACATTTATAAAATATGTTTTTTATGCGTGTTTATAAATAAATAAATATTTACATATTTACATATATACAACACACACACACACTCACATATACACATATATATGTGTATCTGAAAATCCATAGAATGTTAAAATGACCCTAACTGCTAATCCAGAAGTCCATTTCAACTCCAAAACTAGTCAAATCAAAGAAAAGGAAACAATATTCAATATTATGTGTGGTATAGGACTAGAGGACATCTGGATCAGAGGTTATACCTATTTGAATGCTAAAAATCGGGGTATCTAGACTAAAAACTCAATTTGTGAGGCCTTATGGGCCTTTTTGGGCCTTGAAAAATGTAACAAAAGGTTCTATTGGGTCATTATAGCATAGAGATCATCACAAACTTTGATTTGATATGTAGTAGAGCTCAAATGGATACTCAGATCAAAATTTATTTCCTTTTGAAGTTTGAATTGCTTTTTCAACTTATTTTAGATCTTTTATTAATTTTATTGGTTTTTTGGGTCTTCAAATTTTTATTAAATGATTATTAATTGATAATAATTAGAAAATTATTAATTAATAATTTTTTTTAAAATATTTTAAATCCATTTTCACTCAATTTATTATACATTAAATGTAATAGTCTATATATACTTATCTAAAACATATATAAAAAATATATATTATATTTTTATCAATATAAATATACTTATATAACAATATATTATTTTTCATGATTTTTTTATTAAAAATTATCAGTTCTAGGAAAAAGTACCGATAAAGCCCCTCTATCAGAACTACTAAAAAAAGTGATGATAAAGGGGTCCCCTTTAACAGCACTAAAAAACTACTGAAAAAGGGGGACCTTTATCAGCACTTAAAAAATGTTGATAAAGGCCCTCCCTTTATCAGTGCTTTTTTTAGCATTGATAGAGGGTGGAACTGCAGAAACCAATTTTTGTTGTAGTGAATGGAGATACATTCAAGAAAACATAATCTCCCACTTGAAATTACAAATCCATCCTTCGGTTATCATTATAACTCTTTTACCTACTTTGAGCTGTTTTAATATGGTTCGGAATAGTTTTAACCACTTCTTTTCTTTCCTCAACAAGTTCTAGGCCTATGATATTTCTTTCACCAACATCATACCAACAAGTTTTTGAACAATATCTCTTTCCATATAAAACTTCATAAGGTTCTATCTGTATACTTGAATGGAAGCTATTGTTTTAAGAAAATTCTAACATAGGTAAATCCTAATCCCACATACCTTAAAAGTGAAGAGAGAAAGATCTCAACATGTCTTCTATGGTTTGAATAGTCCTTTATGATTTTCCATCACTTTGTGGATGGTAGGAAATCCTCAAACAAATCTCAGTTTCTAGGGCCTTCTGAAGACTTTTCTAGAATTGTGACATAAAACGGGGAACACGGTTAGAAATAATCGATAGGGGTACACCATGAACTCATACAACATCATTAATATATATTATTACTAAATGTTAAAGTGGAAAATATTCTCTTATAGCAAGAGAATGTGATGATTTGGTAAGACGATCAACAATAACTCATATCACATCACTTCTTCTGGGATTCTTTGGTATCCCCATGACAAAGTCCACTGTAATATCATCTCATTTTCTACTTAGGTATAAGAAGAGGTTATATGAAACCTATAAAATGTTGTCTTCTAGCCTTCACTAGTTGACAAACCAAAAATCTTGACACATAATGATCAATCTCCCTCTTTATATTATCCCACAAAAAATGTTCCTTCAAATATCTATACATATTAGTTCCACCAGGGTGTATAGTGAAATTGGAGCTATGAGAATTATCTGATAATTACCTTTATAGCTTAGGTATATCAAGAACACAAAACAACTTCCCAAATTTCCAAGTACCATCTTTAAATATGATGTCAATCAGGGTCCCATCATTCACAAATTTAATTTTATTTTGAAACTCCTAATCATCAGATTGGGAACTTTTTATCCTTTCCAGTAAAGAAGGTTTTACCACCATTTGAAAAATTAGTGATGTTTCACCTTCCATGATAATTCCAATATCCATATTTACTATATCCATAATCATATGATCCCCTTGAAGTATCATTTTTATTATAACTCCCTAATATTTTCTACTCAAATCATATGCCTCCTTGCTTTCCTTACCTGGGTGGTAGTGTATTGTGAAATCCTAATCCTTGAGTAGCTCAATCCATCTCCTTTGTCTCATGTTGAGTTATTTCGGTGAGAAAATATCTTTCAAACTCTTACGATCAGTATATATCTCACATATCTCACCATATAGATAGTGTCTCCATATCTTTAGTGAAAATATTTCTGCCTCTAACTCTAGATCGTGAGTTTGGTAGTTTTGTTCATGAATTTTTAATTACCTTAATGCATAAGAAATAACCAATCATCTTGTATTAGGACACAACCGATCATTTCCTTGATTAATAACTATAAATTACAAACCCATCATTCTGAGATGGTAGAGTCAGCATAAGGGCATTGAATAATATTCTTTGTAATTCTTCAAAACATTATTCACACTCTTTTTTCCAAATGAATTTAACACTGTTACATTTCATCTTGGTTAACGGGTTTGAAAATCAGGAAAAATTTTGAATTAAATGTTGATAATAACTTGTTAAACCAATAATACTGTGTATCTCAGTTATGCTCATCGATGATGAAAATTCTTGGATTTCCTTTGTTTTTTCAGGAGAAATAGTGATTCCATCCTTAGAGACAATATGGCCAAAAAATTAAATTTCCTTAAGCCAGAATTCACACTTGTTAAACATCCCATATAGTTCATTTCCTCTAAGAGTCTTCTGAAAAATATGCAAGTGGTTCTCTTGGTCTTAATATCTTTTTAAGTATACCAAGATAACATAAATAAATACTAAAAAAGGTCATAAAGATATTCCTTGAAAACTCTATTTATTAGATCCTGGAAAACATAGGGTGAATTAGTTTATCCAAATGGAATTACTGTAAATTAGTAATGCCCATACCTCATTTGGAATGATGTATTTGAAATATCCTCCTTTTTTACACTCAATTGATTATATCCATAATGAAGGTAAATATTTAAAAAATATTGAGCTACATGAAGTCGATCAACTAAATCATCAATGTGAGGTAGAGGATACATGTTATTTATTGTAATATCATTGATTTCTCTATAGTCAATGTAAGGCCTCATAGATCCATCTTTCTTCTTAACAAAAATAATTAGAGCTCCCCATTAAGAAACACAAGGGTGAATAAATCCATTATTACTCAACTCATATAGTTGTTTATTTAGCTCTACAAACTCCACAGTGGCCATTCTATAGAGTGTTTTTTATATTGGCCTTGCATTAGGGATTAAATCATTAGAAAACTCAACTTCTTTCTCTGAAGGATGTCCAGGTAAATACTCTAAAAATACATCAATGTATTGTTATAAAATTAGAACATCCTCAATTAGAATATTTCTTTCTTCACCCATGGATGATGTTTTCTCTTCCTCCAAAAGAATTTTGTTCAGAAGATATATTGGGTGTGGATCTAAATAAGAATCAGATAATGAAATTACTGCTCTAAAGATAACAGATTCTATATCATCCTCCTAAATTATAACTTCTTATTATAATAAATTTTCGCATCATATTTTTATATCTAATCCATACTGAGGATTATATCAATGTCGACCATAGGTATGATGATAAATTAATCAGATAAAGAACATTTATTTCCTATAATGGGAACCACCTAACAAATATTTGTTACAATGAGACTTCCCTTAGTGGATTTGGCCAATAAATCCCTTGTTAAAGTGAGTTAAAAAAATCTAATTTTTAAAGAAAACTGGAATGATATAAAAGGATGTGAGGATCCAGAATCAAATAAATATTTGGATAAATTTGAGGAGATGATTATAGTTCCTACCACCACGTCATTTGGAACTTCAACCTCATCAGTTGTGATTGCAAAATATTGTCCCCATTCCCTTGTCCTTTTTTGGGGTAAATTTACTTGATGCTTAGAAAAATAATTTGCATAATGTCTCATTTCTAAACCATTTTAGCATCGAACATTGTAAACTTTATTCTTCACATTGAAATCAGGATTTTGGCAGCCTTTTTCTCAACAATTATAACAAACTCCCATCCCCTTTAGGAAAGTACCAGGGTGATTCGTCCCACAATTACTGTAGGGTGGAAAGTCATCTTTTTTCCTTCTTCCTATCATTTCCTTTCCTAGAGTGTTCAGAAGCCCTCTTCTTCTCTTGATTCCCTTTAAAGTCATAAGACTTAGATAATTCCTCTTAGGTCTTGATAAAACATGAGACTATATATTTGTATGATGAGAAATATTGTGAGACCAATGCCCTTCATTGGAATGGTTTTAATCCATCAAAGAATCAATAAATCTTACTTATTGGGTTATTTTTTAGTATAAATCATGCCTTTCTAACCTTGTGAAGATATCTTTATACATTGCAACATTCTAATCATATTTGTGCCTCAGATTCAGAAATTGTCTCTCCATATCTGGTCATAGATCATGAGGATATTATTTTTCTTGGAATAGTTCTTTAAATTCCCTTCATTCCATATTTTCAACCAATTTATCCTCCTTCATGTTTTGAATCAATGACCACCATTAATCTGCATCTCCTAAAAGAGAATATACTTCCATAAGAACTTTTCCCTTTCCTTACTCCCCATATATAGGAATATTTTCTCTAAGGAACTTATCCACTACTTAGCTAAAAACGGATTTGTAGTCCCATTTAATGTTGATGGTTGATGTCTCATGAAGTAGTCTCACATTGATCATCTGTGTCATGGATAAAGGTTCTCTATACGGGTAAGGTTATTATTCATAACCTATGCCAGTTATCCCAATATGGTTATAAGATGTTCAACACCAGTTGTATCTCTAAATCCACTGTCATTATCTTTCGTAGTAGGGCAATACCTCCATAGATTACGTGTGTTAATACAATTTCCATTTCTTCCACAAGAAACCATTTATAAAAAATGTAATACACTAGATTAGGTTATGAATCATAATGCATAATTCTAAAAAATTAAAATACTTAACATAAATTAAAAATTTTATGCTTATCTAATCCATAATCATAAATATGGTTTCTTTGAGGACATAGTTAATCATAAATCCTTCATAATGGTTTGTAATGAAAATATGAATTATTCTAGGCATATCCTCAGGGAGGGTCAAACCAGGTGCACAGTAAGGCTTGTTGTCCTTTTCCCAGTTGCCCCTAAGTCAAGATCGTAACACCTTGTTAGAGTTTTTACCCCAAGGTACATATATTCCAAAACCACATCCACTTATAGCATCTAGACAAGGATGTATTTTCTAAGAATACCCATGTGATCTCTATTTTACCAAAATTCTAGGATGTTCTTTTATACATATCCTCAAATTCTATGTTAGGGTAATGTTGTGTAATCAAGGTTTTTATAAATTCAATTTCCATGGTTTATAAAAAACCTTCCTCTGATACCAACTATAACACCACGAACTTAGTTTCTAAGAGTAAGTGCATTATTGTATTACATTTTCATGATCACAATAAAATCAAATCCTGAAGGACAGATTGGTTTAGTAGACTTGAAAATACTAGATACAAAGATAATCTTTATATTATATCGTGAAATGAATAACAACATATTATCCCATTTGAAAACTCTCATGTCCCTTATACTTTCCCTACATGTCAATCACAATATAATTTTTTTCATCCTGGGTAAAATGAAACATAATAAAGGGGTGATATCAGATACTTAGTAAGGACAAACAATATAGAGGAATCTATCATAAATAATCATAAACTTTTAAGGCAAGGTATAAAACTGAAACACAACCCTTTTAAACATAATATTCAACATCATATGGAAAGAATAAATAAAATAATCCATTTAAAATTTCACACAGATATTCTACTGGTCTAATAATCACATGAAATATCAATAATTAATCTCATAATAAGGAAATGCATAATGTCGGACATCATAACCATACCATCAAGGCCTCGTTCCAAGACCATTACCATATCATCAAGGCCTTATGCCAAGACACTAGTTTGTCTCATGATACCTACTAATTCATAGAGGGGCTATAGCAGGCCTTTTCCGTCACCTACAAAGTCCAATGCATTATTCATATGAAAAGGTTGAAACATAACATAAACATTTATATTAAAACTAGTGTACGAAATGTTAATACTTTAACCATAAACTATAAATTGTATAAAAATAGCACATCCATAATCAGACATATCCTAAAACCTTCAATACAACATGGAATATTGTATCATAATAAATCAACTTTAATTAATCATTAAATCCTATAATGGATGTTTATATACATGAAAATGATATAATAAAATCATTAAAACGCTTTGAGAGTGATATTCCTTTTTTACTTTAAAATCATTTAAAAGTCATCGAATTATAAAAGAAAACATATATTTTGAAAATAACCATGTAAGATTGTAATGGAATCTTAAAATTTTTAAGTTTACATAATGATAGAATATATCCACTCACATCATATGAGTAAAAAAACTTTCTTTCCTTAATTTACTGAAAAGGTCATAATGTACATCATTTGAAAAATGAAGGAAAGATTTATTTCCAAACATTTTGAAAAAAAGTAAAAAATGGGTAAAAAATAATTTAAAATTTTTTTGAAAATATTTAGAATTACATTTTAATAAACATAGACATGAATGATAAGGATGTCCTAGTAGATACTTGCGTATAAGCAATCCCAGATAATAAAGAGATTGTGAAAGTAACACTTACCTTAAACTTTACTTTAGTCGAGGGGGATTTAGCCTCATGTATAATGGTTAAAACATGTTATTAAATTATATTAGGAACATATCCATATATATGATATCATATATGATCCTATTATATCATTTTATTAATATTATTTTAGTATTACCGTTGTTTTGAGTGTTAACTTCTTCGTTTTCCCATTCCAATTTTATTATGTAAGTCATATTTGTTATGAATAAGATGTATTTAATTTATATATATAATTATATTAAGCTAATAATTATTATTTTTACTTATCATTTAAATTTTATAATCATTCTTTTATGGATAACATAGAGAACAAATCTCATTGATTCATGGAGACGGTAGGTCGTACGTAAGCACGAGCGACAGTATCATTCCCTTGATGGCTAAATGGTAATGAATTGGATGGTATATTAATTATAAAAAATAATTAACATGTTATATTAATTATTTATATCCATTATACTCATCATATTATATATTAAAATAAAGTAGTGGTTAATAACCAATTACAACATGGTGTGGAGATGGTTAGTCATACGTACACATGCATGGTGATATTATTATTCGTATGATGGATAAAATAAGGAATACAGTTGTACTATGATTCTAATAACTTATCATTATATGGATGATACTATATTTATTATTTTAGTATGGAAAAAACATATAATGGTGAATTAGAAGAAGAAAAGAACATTGAAAGATCTGATAAAACAATTACTTATTTTTCGAGTATCTCCTTTTGGTTTGCACAAAAGGACGACATAGAATGGATTTATGCCCAAATTATGGACTCTAGGATGAAGCAAGAAAAGTTGGGTGGATAATTGGGTAGGTTTTGGATGAGACAATGGGATATGGAGATGTGAATTAAAGAGAAGGAGAAGTGTATTTTTAAAAAAGATGTGAGAGGCACATTTAGAAATACTAAAACTATTAAATTAATATAAATTAATTTTTAAATAAAAATGGATCCAAAGTGGATTATTTAAAAGATAATATGAGTATGGGTATAAATACTATCACAAAATAAAATTTATACACGTTTTTCTTTTATTTTAAACCTTATCATCTTGATTTACCATTCTCTAATTTATTTAATTTTAATTGTTGTAATAATATTAAAAATATTAAATGGTTATAAATATTTGCTTAAATGGTTTTAATTTACCATAAATGGATATTTTATTACATTTTAGAACTTATAAATTTAAATTTTTTATTTTTAAATGGTTTTATGATTTTTAAATAATTTAATAAAATGTTATATTTATAAAATATTAATAATGTCAATTTTGACACTATTCATTTCATTGATTTTAAATAAATTCCACATAAAAGATATATTAACACTAAAACATTTAATATACTCAAAAAATTTAACAGAAAACCATAAAATTCATGTAAAACCTTATTTGACTAAAATTATATTTCTTTTAACATTTTAAAAATCATTTATTTGATATTTCCATTAATAAAATAAGTTTTGCATCATTATTGTGTCATCATTAATGGTAATTATTTAATATCAAAAAATTATAAGTAAATTTCTATTATGTAGTTAATTCTTTTAAAATTACATATACTACCTATAGTTTATGTTATCCCTATTTATCCCTATATTAAACATAATATAATTATATAAAATGAGAGTGTGGCATTTTGTCACATTCATTGATTTTAATAATATTAATTTAATATTCATGGAAAATGGCCAATTAAGTGATTAAATTTAGATAAATATATTATAAGAGTCTAATTTATTCATCCAATATGTTTTTTATAGGTTTTAAGGTAATTTTATAATATTGTTTTACCTTTAATTGCCTTATTTACCCTTAAGTACACTAATAAAAAATTACTAAATTTACAATTCATAATGTACAAAATAATAAAAGTTACCTATTAACATAATTTGTATCCCATGATTCCAAATATAAAATATATTTTTCATAATTTAAAATACATAAGTTTTAGTAATTAATTTTAAATTAATTTCACTTTACAAAATGAGAAAACATGTGTTTTTAAAAGTAAAAACCATCAGAAGATTGACAAGTGTTTATGTTTAATTTTAATGTGAAAATAAATCCAATGAACTAAATAATATTAAATTTTTAAAAACATAATCTAATTACACTTTAAACCCAATTAAAAGGATAATCTAACAATATAAATAAATTATATGAAAAAGAAATTTTGAATAAAAATACCGTATTTTTTACTATTCATTAAAATATGAATGTTATCAGAAAAACACCAAAAATTTATCCAAACTAAATTTTTATGTCCCAATTATAAATAAGAACTTTATTTTTTCAAATTAAATACATAAAACTGTCAAATATTGAATTTAAAATGGGTTCCCCATTAAAAGGTGGTAAAATTATTTTTATGATCAAATAGCCTTTTATTGTGTAAGATTAGATGAAATATTATATTATTCCTATAAAATAAATTTTGATGGATTTAAAAACATTTTATTAATTATAGAATATATAAATTTCATAATTTGGTTAATACTATTCAAAATCTCTTTTCAAACAGCTAGTTTGATAGGTTATGTTGCGCTCGAACTTGGTATTGCGTTCACTGCAAGCTATTGAACTATTTAAAAAGAAACATATTGTTTAAGATTGAGGTGTTTCATTATATAAATTAAAATAAAAATTGAAAGAGTTCAGGGTATTTGATTACCTCTTCTTCGGTATGCCTTATTTATCTTCCTTATTAAGGAACTTTGGAATGGTCATTTATGAATACCAGAACCACAAATTCATGTATATGGGATTTTATAAGATGAATGGGTAGGGTTTGGTCAACCAATAAGTTTCAATTTTTTTTAAGGAAGATAAAGGAGGAGTGTCCTTTTATAAGGTATGGAGAGGGAAAACATTGAATTTCTTAAAATATTTAAATATAATAAATTCATTATCAAGAAAAATGCTACCAAATTTCCGTATATTAGAAGATAAGGTAGTATATAGTTTAAATATAATCAACAAATAACATTTTATAGGTTTAAGTGGTATATTAAACCTTATATTTTGGTTTAACCCCTTATTAAACCTATTCTTACCTTAGTTTCAGTAATGTCTTTTTCACTTTTATGGGGTTCTAATTTTACTTATAAGGTGAAACATTTCATATAAATTGAAAATGAATGATATATTAAATCATATATTATATCCATTGATATCAATTAATATTTTAATGTTTTTTAAATAATTTAATAAAAAATTATATTCATAAAATATCATTATTATTATTTTTAACAATATTCATTTAATTTGACTTCAAATACATCAAAAAAAATTATTCAAATATAAACCTTTACCATATCTATAATATATTATATTTATCTACAAAATTCATAGATCATAATAACTAACCAAAATTTTATTACCTATAATATTTTTAAGATCATTTATTTTATCTTTCTATTGATTGAATAAATACTGGGTCATCATTACGTAAGCATGTAAGTTAATTATATAATACCTAAAAATTAAAAATAAATTAACATCACGAATTTAATTTTATTATTATTAAAATAATAATGTATATTCATTCACCACTTGATTTTGTCCCTATGTTAACAGAAAATATATATTTAAAAGTAAGAGAGTTACATTTGGTATTTTTATTGGTTTTAAATATTATATCATTCATTTTCATGGATGATTATCCCTTAAATAATTATATTTTGAGCCTTAAGGGATAATATTATAATTAAATTCATAAAATAGGAATTTATATGTAAAATGGTGACCTTAACAATTAACTTTATCCAAGATTAACCTGATTTACCCTTTACCAAGTTGATAAATTTTACCACGGTTAATATTCATAATGTGTGAAAAAAACAGGGGCTATTTTCAAAATTTGAACCCTCTCGTTTCAAATATTTAATCCATTTTATCAAGTGAAATACCTATAAGTGGAAGAAATTAATATTAAAAAATAATTGTGCAAATTGTGATGAAAACTGCTTTTAAAAAATATAGTTTTAAGCATAAAACTTAATTTATTCTTTTCTCATGCCTAAACAACATTATATGAATATTAAAACATTTTATTGAATATATATAATATTAATTTTATTAAATTCATTCAACAATATTTATTAATTTAATTTCTTAAGATGAAAATAATGTTCTGTGCATAGATATAGTTTCTTTCAGAATAACCTCACTTTTACTTTCAAATGATTTTTATTTTAATTTATAGACAACTGATAATTAATGAATATATTTTATAAATAAATTTTTCAAAATTATTTTATTACTATTTTTACCTACCAATATAATGACTATGTTATAACGGTAATCTATATTATAGTTAATTTGGCTCAGGATTGTGTATATCGCAAGCTATCAAAAGACATTATTTGAAGTGAAATACTTATAAAAAAATTCATGTGTTATAAGTACAACACCCTATTGGTCCTTATGGTGCTTATGATGTTAAATTATCAAAAAATAGGGAAAACCAAATTGGGATTGGTTGTATTTAAATAATTCCATAGTCAATAAGAGAAGAAATAATCCAAAACTGATAGATGTAGCTGACCGCACCTATGGTATTTAGTGGTTTAGAGAAAACACCTAATGTTTCTACACAAGATCACAGAGAAGAAGTTGTTATCTGGGAAACTAGTTTAAGAAGGTTGATATGAGTGAGACCACAAAGTTTCACTTAGATTGTTAAAGATTTATTTCACTTGTGATCCAAGGGTAGTCCCCTATTGGTATATATCATAGTGTGGTGATCTATGTATACACTTATGATCCATAAGAATCCATACTATTGTGTTTTCAGAGGTCACGGTTTGATGTAAGTGTTTCTTATGAAACATGAAATATAATAATTTATCAATCCATGTATCTCAACATTTTTAACGAAAAATAGCCTAGATTATTTCACTATGTCATGGTGGATGCAATTTTGTTAGATAATTTTACTATCTAAAAAATTTTATGTCTTACTTTGGACATAATAGAGTCAATAAGTTCCCCTTAATTAGAGCTTTCAGGTCTATTTTTGAATTTAATTAATAATTTATTAATTTTAATTCATAAATATACATGAATAAAATGATTTAGAAAGATAGGAGATCAACTAAACAGTATAGATATTTTTTCTAAAAAGAATCCTGAATATTATAATGGGAATAAGTACAGATGTTTATTTTAGATCTATTTTGGAAATTCAAAGTCCAAGAATGGAGTAATCTAGGAGTTACAATATCTATTTGTAAATATGGAATACTGGTCCTCAAGAGGAAACATCAACCATGGTGTATATTTATATCATAATTTCTAAATAATAATATCTCATATTAGGGAGAAGTTAGTTCCTTGGTAAAGTAGAGGAATCAATTCTCCAATTGTTCTTGGTAAGGAACCAAATGGAAAGTGAGGCCATTATAAATTTTACTTATAAATTTGTAATATTGTAATGATTTTAAGGCATGGTAGCTTCTTCATTAAAGGTTATTTAATGTAGAAAAGAATGGGGAACCAATTAAAATACCATGTAGTATTTACTACTTTCTACTCTCATTGAGAGAAATCAAACTATTCCTCTATGTGAGAGAAAAAAAACTGTAATAAAGTAAGAATTGTTTTAAACTTCTCTACATTAGTTACCACCCACCCCATAAATTCCCCAACCTTGGTATCCCAAAGTCGGTTGTTACTTTTTTACATTGGTACTGAATACTGGTAATCAAATCCCAAAGGACCCAATAGTTTAATAGTTTAGAAAAACTAGATATGTACTTATATATGACATTACATTTGAAAACATAGAATATAACATAGTATTTTATTTTATAAAACCATTATGCCTTCTATAATACCCATATATCTCAATAATAATACACTTTATATCATCCTAGATTAAGTAAACATAAGAAAGGGGTGAGCACAGATGCTCAGTATGGGTATACATACAATAGAAGCTAAATAATGAATATATAATATGGAAGGAATAAATTATGGTATAATTATTCCATATAAATATTAACATGATTTGGAAACATATAAAAGGATATAAAAACTATTCAAAGAATCACATTTTCATCAATAACTAATTTCATAATGATGGAATTCATATTTTTGAACATCTTAAACTTACCTTTGAGGCCTCATGACATAAAATCTACATAAATGAGTAAGGCCTTATCCAAATACCCAATATTTTTTCTCTCATGAGACCTAATGATTCCTAAAGGGAATATAAAATTCTAGGAACCACCGCTTAAAAAATAATTCCAATGCATTCATTATATGAACAAACAATACAACTTAATCAACATGCCTTAAAAATCAATAAATGCCTATATTGGAAATACTATAATACATAGTATTAATACTTTACATAGTAATAATATTGATAAACCATATAGATAAATAATTTGGATGGTATCATTACATTACATACTCATTATAATATTCAACAACTGATATTGAAATAGATGAAAATACATTAAAAAGATCATTGAAATATTTATTGATGAAAATACAATTTTACTTTGAAATTACTTATTTAAAATCTAAAAAGTTTCACAAATATTAAGGGAAAAAATTTACTTGAAGGTAAACATTGATACATGTAATTTAAGGATAAATTCATTTTGAATTCATGACAGTGGGAAATTGAATTCATGTTTTTTATGCTAAAACAAATATTTTATTCACATTTTCAGTAAAAATTATAAGTACCTCATTCAAAATACATCAATAAGATTCATTTTAAAAAAAATTAAAAAAAAATGGGTTAAAAATAATTATTAAATAATTGGATAATAGTGAAAATAATCTCAAATACATTTTTTGTAAAATATCGGCAAAGAAGAAAAATATTCAGGTCTGAGTAGATAAAATTTGATCTTCCTTAAAAAATATTTTGGTAAAAGAGTAGAAAATAAAAGGACAAAATTTAATTTATAGAAAAAAATATACAAGAAGAAAATATATTATTTCAAATATGTAAATATAAAATAATTCTCCCATCATATGTTTAAACAGAAACAATTTTAAATAATGATAAGATTTTGAAATAAACCCTTACCTTAAGCTTGACTTCCTTCGTATGTGTTTGAAGGTTATATAAAATAAATATATATTTTTCAGAACTATATTAATATATTTCATACCATTTATGATCTACTTATAATCTTTTATCACTTGTTTATTAAAAATTATTTATTAAAATCACAAATTTGGGTGGTAACTACTTTTTTCATTTATGTTTTGGTTCAATAGTTTTGATCCTTATATATTGATCATGGTTACATCATATACACAATTGTAATCATGATAAAATATCATATATATTCATTATATATATATATATATAGAATCATCCATAAAATTAGATAAAGAAAAATTAGTTACACCATTCATGGAGATGGTAGGTCGTACGTACGTATGAACGTTATTTCCCCTTTTCGACGGATGAAAAGAAAGAATGTTAAATAATAACTAAAATTTATAAAATCACATTTATAAAATATATATATTAAATATATATTAAATATATATTAAATATATCCTTATTACAATCTATGTAAAGTGTAAATGAGAAAAAAATCACATCGCTTCGTGGAGGTGGTTGTCTACACGTATACACAAGCGACGTTATCATTTTTCATTTGATAAAAAAGAGGATGGATAACTATGGTTTAATAATATTAATAAAATTTAATTATATTTTGGATACTTAATTTATAAATTTATGATATATATAATATATTTATAAGAATTAAAATAATAAGAAAAAAAATAAAATGATTATTAAAGGTGATTACCTCTTCTTTGAATGAACTGCTTTAGGTCTCCTCTTAAGAACCATAGGTTTATTATTTTTACGAAGAAAAAACATATATAAAATGTATAAGGATTTTTTGGATGTATTTTTTCATTAAATTTTTTGATATATATAGATCAATGTGGTGTGAAGAGAATATATAAGTGGTTCCCTTTTATAAACAGGGGAAAGGTTACACATAGATTTACGATAAATATTAAAATATAACGAAGTAATTCTAAAGAAAAAGGCTTCCAAATGACCATATATTTTAAGAAAATGATACTATTTTCAATATATCATCATAAAAATAAATTAATATTGTTTTTAAGTGATTTTAAATGTTATCTTATTATTTAACCCCTTGGTTAACCAAATTTAATATTAATAGTGAAAATGAATTCTTATTATCGAAGGGTTATAATTCTAATTATTAGTTAAAAATTATATCCAAAATGACCAATATAATAAATTTTCAACCAATTATCATTATACTTCTACTCTTACAATAATTTTGTTGTTATTAAATAATTTCATAGAATATTATTTTTTATATAATATAATTAATGTCATTTTAACACTAATCCTTTAATTGGACATTAATGATATCAAGAAAAAGATTGAATTTGAATATAAAACTTTACCACCTATCTAATAATTTATTATTGTCTCAAAAATACATGGATGCTAATAATTCACCCAAATTGTATTACTTTAAATTTTTAAAAAATAATGTACTTTATGTTTCTATTAATTGACTAAAAACTATATCATCATTGCCTAGACATTTAAGGGAATTATTTAATAACTAAAAATTTGAAATAAATTACCTTGATAAACAAATTTATTCATATTTAAAATAAACCTTTAGAATCTAAATTATTGTTTTTTATCCTTTTCTAAAAAAAATAGTTAAATTAAATTCAAGAGAGTAACATTTATTATTTATTAATTATATAACATAATATAAAAGTAATGGTCATTGAAAAATGTCACCAAGTGGCCATATATTTGAAAATTGGATGTAAATGGTCGAAATCCCCGAATCCAATTAGATAAAGAAAATATTTCAGTTGGTTTTGAGAACTTATCTCAGGGTTTTGACCCTATTTTACACATTTTACCCTTACCGAGGTGGAAAACATTTAGTAAGGTTAATATTCATAATGACCAAAAATAAAAGGGTAATGTTTAATAAAAATTACTACAAAATTTCAAATATGGTATCCATTTATCAAGATTCAGTCTCCATAAGTGGTATAAATAAAGTTTAATATAAATTCATAAAATTCAATCCGAAATAGTTTTTAGAGAAGTGTTTTTTAGCATAAAATGGATTTATTCCTATCTAATTAATAGTAAAAACATTAGTTTAATGTTAAAAAGTTTATTGAATATATAAAATTTACATCTCTTTAAAATAATTTGAAAAAATTAATAATTTAATTTATTATGATAAAATAACATTTCAACCATGAAAATAATTTTTTTAAAAAAACATCTCTTTAACTTTCAAATGATTTATATTTTCATTTCTAATCATTTTATAATCAATGAATTTATTTTAAAAATTTGTAAACCATAAAATTTTTATAATTTATTTAGTCTTATTCATACCCCTAATCCAATGTATTGGTGATAACTATCACATTAAATAATAATATTTCAATATTATATTGTGGTTCATTTAAAATATATTTTTTTAAACAATATATCAATAAAATAAAACTTATTTATAGTGAACTATGTCATAAAATCTCAAAGTCTCACATTATACACCCCACCTGCTTAAATGAATTTTTCACTTCAAATTATGTCACTTCGATTCAAATAACTAAGGATACTTCTACCTCATTACATTTTCAGGTTCCCACATAGAATTCTCAAATTTAAGGTTTCACCGTAAAAACAATTAACCAGGTTACTGGTCTTTTTTTAGAACTTTCTCCGTATTCTCTAGAATCAGAACTAGTTGTTCCTCATAAGAGATACCTTTCACCAGTTTTTTGACCTATTATTTTAGTACATGTGAAGGATAATGTATATACTTTCTCATGAGAGATACATGGAACACATTATAATATTGTGAGAGAGTTGGTGTAAGTTCCAAGTGATAAGATATTGTTCAGACATGATCAAGAATCCTAAATGGGATAATATACCAAGGGACCATATTTTCTTCTTAATAAATCTCATTGCCTTCATCCCAAGTGAAATTCATAGAAATACCTTCTCACCAAATTCAAACTCTAGATATCATCAGTGATTGTAAACATAAATTTTTTCTCAATGTTGATAATCCCTTATGTGTGGTTGAATTTATCTAACCATCTCTACCATTTAATTATAAATATAGGGTCCTAGTATCTTTCCTCGTCTAACTTCATTCCATCACATCAGAGTTCTAATTTTATTTCCATTTAGGGTTTCATAAGGAGAAATCTAAATAATTGAGTTAAATCTATTTTTATAATGAAATTCCTCCAAATGAAGGTGTTTATCCCAACCACCTTTGAAATCCTTAGATAAATATATCAATATATCTTCTATAGTTTGAATTGCCCTCTTAGACTAACCATCTTTATGAGGAATATATGTAGTTATGAAACACAACTCTATATACATATCTTGATGAAGACTTGGCCAGAACATCAAGGTAGACCACATATCCCAACCAAATATAATAGAATGTGGTACTCTATGAAACCATACATAATATTTATTATATATATTCTGGATAACTATTTTAAATAGATATATTCTCTACCATAAATAATGTGTCATGACTTCATAAGAATATCAACAACAATACAAATAACATTATGGCCTTTTTGATGTCTTGGGGAGTCTGGAGACAAAATCCGCCATGATGTTTTACCATTTCCATTCTGGTATGGGTAATGGTTGTAACATCCCCTTAGAATTTAATCTCTCAACCTCAACATTCTAACTTACTAACCACTGAGATACATACTCTTCAATTACTATTTTCTTATTATCCCATTATAAATACTATTTCATATCTCTATACACATTTTTAAATCTAGTATGAATAGAGAATAAAAATCTACAAGCTTTATAAAATAGTTCATTCTTCAAGTATGGTATTGATGGGAAACAAGATCAATTCCAGAACCTTATAATTCAAGCATGATCATGGTTAAACATAGGAACGTTTCTTTCCTTCTTATGTCATTCCATATATTTTTTGGAATCTTCTTAATTCTCTCATGGAAATATGGTTCAACATTCATATAAGAAAGAAAATAAATTTCCCATTTCCTTGTGATTTTATTATTTATTTTTTATAAATTCATAATTATTTGATCTCTGTCAAAAATAATTATGTATAAACTAGCATGGTTTTTATAATTCATATTATCAACCGCCTTTTTCCCCTCACATGGTGGTAATTTATTGGGAAATCATACTCTTTGATCTTATCCAACCATATTTTTTGGTTCATTTTCCACTCTTTTTTATGTAAATATTTACTTCAAAATTTTATGATCTGTACATATATTACACCACTCACTATACAAATAATTCCACCATATCTTGAATGAAAAAACTACAACTACTAACTCCAAATCATGTGTCCAGTTATTTTTTTCACAAATTTTTAATTAGTGAGTGGAATATGAAATTACCATTTAATTATAATAAATATGTATCCTATCCCCTTTCTTCATTTGTCTTTATAAAGTAAATACCCTTCTACAATATGGGTTATTATAATAATAGGCACACTAACCAATTGTATCTTTATTTCTTTGAAACTATCTTTAAATTCAACTATCCATAAGAACATAACCCACTTCAGAGTCAACATTTTGAGTGGTTAATATAGTCATAATAAATATCTCAAATATAAAAGTTAGTATCCATTCAACCTAAGAAAACTATAGATTTTATTTATCATTTTGATCTAGTCAATTGCTAAAAAACATCCATATTAGAAGGATTCATTGATATACCCTCACTTGAGTTTATATGATCCATAAATGAATCTTTCTTATTCCAAAATTCATACTTGGAAAATTGTTCTCTCAACTTCTCAATAATGTCCTAGACTCGGATTCCACTAAAAGGTGCCTTGAGCCTGGTTAGCCAAATTACCTTAGGAACATCTCCCAAAACCCAGAGGCAGCCCATATGTAGTGAGGGCCTAGGTGGTGTTTTCCAGAAGACTATGCCCTCATAACAGAGTGTAACATAATGGAATTTCAATAAACGATGTGTAGTGGAAGAAGTGTAATAATCGTACAGATGAAAAATGAACAAGATGAGAATATATAAACAATACATTAAGTGATCTAATATATATAGATGATGACTACACAAGGCTTTAAAAAACATTCAAAATAGGTATACATGGCATGTCTTCAATACATATAACAAAAGTAAAAAAAAGACCCAAAATATAGATCTAGCATCACAAGCCTCATCTTGGTCATGTGATCTGATGCACCTAAGAAGTAATAATGAACCTATAACATATAATTTGACCTTATTCATACATGAAATCATATTGTCTATTTGGTTACCCAGGGATTCCCAAACATATTGCAAGATATAATCCCATTAGGCAACCATGCAAGGTCCAGTTCCATCATGCTGGTGAATAAATATTGATACCAGTGTGTGGCCAGTAAAAAAATATGTAAAAAGTAATTAATGTAAACATCTCATAAATTTCAAGTTCTTATTTTATAACCAATTCATTCCATCCATTTGATTTGATATGTATGGATATTCATTAACATCAAGGCATGTTTCATTTATAATCAAAATCATTTAATTATCTAAACTCATTTCATTAATAAGTTTTTGGACCTAGCACATAGCCCAACATTCCCCATAGTGATATTCTCATGATATTCCTAAATGGTCCATCTCTAAGTTATAAGACTCTGGTCGAATCCAAGCTTCTGCTTTGACTTGGAAGGAGCACCCTATAAATCATCTAATTCATTATTCAATTTAGAACTTGAGACCATCCTTGGAATTACTCAATTTTTGAATCAAGGTATCGCCCCAAGTATAATATAAACCAACACCCTACAATACCATCCATGGAGATTCTCATAAGGTCTCAGATATCACTTTAGGTGTGTTATAATATCATTTCCACTCAAGTCTGCCATTTGTGGTCCACTAAGGGAGCCCAAGTACCACTCATGGAATATATGGTCAACTTCCCTCTTGAGTCCGTCATTTGTAGTCCATAAAGAGTCCAAGTATCACTTAGGCATATAATAGTAAACCCCCATGACTCTTTCCTTTTAAATCAATATAAGTATTCCAAGTATCACTCAGGAGTAAAAAGGGAGAAGCCAAATGATTCTATCCATGGAATTCATATAAAAACCCATGTGTCGCCCAATTAATATAAGAATACATACATTCTTTAAAATTTAATCAATATCACTTAATCATGTCAAGGCTATCACCTTATCCACTTCAATTCATCTTCCTCGCAAAGGGAGACTCATGTCATGGACAATCTTAGAAGTCTTAGTCTTCAATAAACTCATGTGGCCATTTCATCATAACAAGTATCTTGTTCATAATAAACCAACACTTGGAAAGTATCTAGGGACATTCATTACATTACAATTTCCCTATCAATTTAATTTACAATTTATATTATAGTTAAAGTTATATATCAATTCATAATTCAAATCATAAATTAATATTATAATTCATTTCGAATTTGACATCCCAACGCAAGGGATAAAGGGAACACCTCAAAGGCATCCAATTTCAGTAACCAACCATAGTGGTCCAATTAACTAGGCAACTCACCCAAATGGGTGGTTCTAATTCATGGTTTTTAACCATTATCATTTATTAATGGTCTCATTAATTTCATAGTCTATACCTATCAATTAAAGTCATGGATTAAAATCCATTTCATGGGAGATGCTCTAAGAAGTGGGTGAATGACACAATGAAATATATATATATATATATATATATATATATATATAAACACTTCATCACTCAAGGAAAATATTGAGACCACCTAACATAGGTTTATAATGGATAACTCATCCAGTATTAACTCCTGATTCAGATCATATCATGAGAAAATTGAAGAAAGGACTAATAACATATAAATGAGAATATTTATCTTGCACCTAAATAGTGCAGTTGATACCAAACCAAACTTGTAACAGCACAAACATAATTTATATCTTACTGAGATAGGTCCAATGAGACAAATGGTTCTTGATTCCAATCTCAGATAGAGAGTAAATGGAAAATACTAGAATAGTATTCACAAAATATCTCTCAAAATGATCAAGCTACCCAACATGATAAATGAGAAGGAAGTTAGTTAGAAATAGATTTAATTAGGATAAAATTGGAAAATTCACCAAAAACACTAGATTTCACAGTTTGGTCACATAGCTGGCCAAACCGTGCACTAACCATGTTCCCCTTACTGTAGGAAGGGGAAACCATCATGTTTTGTGCACATGGTTTGAATAACCATGAGAAAAATGTTATAAACTTTACTATAAAAAATGAAGACACTATCACACTAGCCAAAACCCCAAATCACAAGGATTATTAAATCGTGTGGGATGTAGCTTCCCACTTTCCAGATTTGCACTGTTAAAAAATTGGGCAGCCTGCCCCACACGGTTTCTACTAACCATGTTTGAGGCCTTTTCACCTAAAAGATGGGTTTCAGGCTCTGAACCAGTATCAGACACCCCCATCACCTCCATGACATTAACTTACATTCACATTGGTCCATAAATAAACATTTAAACTGAAAATATATGGAAGAAAAGGATTTTATACCTCAAAGAAGAACCATGTTCTTAAAAATATCTCCTTTAAAGAAATTCAATCAGGAATTTCTCTCTCACAGGAGTTCAAGAATGTTTGAGAATAACACATGCCACTGTGGTAATACATTGGCATCTTACTCCTAGGTCTCATCATATACTCGTTCGTGCTACCATATCACCAATACTAATTGAGCTAACAAGAATTTAAGAACCTTTGGTCTTTGATCCACAATATGTATTGGATGCTTATCAAATGACGCATCTACCTATAACTCAACCTCCTTGAGCTAAAAAGAATGAGATGGTTCTGAATAGTAATGTCTGAACAAAGATGCATCGAATACATCATGAATGGATTGGTGCCTTTGAGGTAACAACAAATGATTGTCTGCTGACCTGACACTCTCCAGAATCTCAAATGAACCAACATATCATGCTAAAAGCTTACCCTATCTCTTGATCCTCTTATGTCTAATCCTTGATGAGACACATGAAAAAGACCTGATCCCTGACCTCAAACTCTAGAGGTTGTCTACATAAATTGGCATAATATTTCTATCTAGACTATGCAGTACCCATCCACTTCTGAATAAATATAAACTGATCTATGGTATCCTAAAAAAATAGGTCCATGAATAGCTACTTCTCATGTCTCTAACAAACACATGGGTGATCAGCATGGCCTATTATACATATCCTCATAAGGCACCATCTGAATAGTATCCTAAAAGATACTATTGTACGAGAATTCAACTAGGGGTATATTCCTCTCCAAAGATGACCAAAAATCTAAGACACATGCTCACATCATGTCCTAAAGCACTCATACGGAATGATTTGATTGTCCATCAGTCTGAGGGTGGTAAGTTTTTCTCAGAAGAACCTTTGTACCCATGGACCTCTATAAACTCTAAAATAAATGAGATGTAAACGAGGTGTCCCTATCCAAAATCATAGTATATGGGACCCATGGATGTTGTACTATCTCACTGATATAAAACATCCCAATATCATCAATTGAAAAGGTCCCCTTGATAGGTTGGATATGTGTAAAAAAATATCCTTTCAACAGCAACCCATATGGAATCATTACCTTGAGGCAAACTAGGAAAAAGTATTATGAAATCCATCATGATGTCATCCCATTTCCACTTAGGAATGGGCAGTTTCTATAAAAGTGTGGCTAGTCATTGGTGTTATGCCTTCTCCTATAACTATCGGTAATATCTCATGAAAAAACCAGCTATATCTATTTTTAAACAGAACCACCAGTATTTGGTAATGTAAATCCTGATACATCTTGGTGAAACCAGGGTGCACTTCCCCATATAAAGAATGGAATTCACACCTCAGTTCCCCTAACATGTCTGTTAAAACCCAAATACGACCATGTGCACACAAAATCTCATCCTTGCCTATCATCAAATTAAGAGGTGGGTCCTCAATTGCCACACTCTCTATTAGGAATATGCCCTCAGAGTTCGATAGTTACCACAAACTCACTCTATCGAGAAGGGAAGAGGTAACATCTAAGGATGATAAAAATGTCTACCCCTGACTATCCTATACCTCCAAGTTCATCTTAGATAATAATACCATGATAATCCACTCGCTACTAGCTTACTAAAATAACTATATTTCAGTCCACCTATTCAGTGCATTAGCCACTACATTGCTTTTATCATGCATGTAGGAAATATTGAAATCAAAAGACTGTAGGTATTAAACCCACCTTCACTACCTTAGATTGAGATCATGGTATGTAAATATGTACATGGTCATTTTGTGGTATGTGTACACTGGAAAATTCTCTCCATGTAAGTAATTTATTCAGTGGAACAATGCATAAATAACTACAACAAACATGGGATCAAGATTCAAGTAATTCATCTCATGTGGCATTAGCTTTCAAGACCCATATTCCATGAATTTATCCCCTTCCATGAGAAATGATCATATCTTGATACATTATGTATCACATTAAACAATGTAACTCTTTCCGGGTTCTTGAAAAACCATTATTAGCACTTAATTCAATCTTCCTTTCAGCTCCAGATAGTCCATCTCATAGGAAACTAACAATAAAAACATTACACCCTTCTTAGTCATGCCCTTAAACAACACTGCTTAGAATTATAAGGCTTGTATGAAATGACTATAATATCTAGATAGCCCCAATAAACTCTATAACTCAAATACATTCTAGTGATGCTCTTAGGAAACTACAGCTCTCACCTTCTCTAGGTCAAATGATAGTTATGTCTTTGAGGTAATGTGATAGAATAAGTGAATCTAATCCATCCAAAAGTTGTTCTTTGGGAGCTTAGCATATAAAGGATTTACTCTCATTGTATTCAATACTATCTCAACATGTTTGGCATGGTCATGTCGAGTGTGATAACACACCAAGATATATTCTATAAAAACAACTACAAATGAATCCAAATAAGGATGGAGAAATCGGTTCATCAGTTCCCTGAAGACTATTGGCATGTTTGTGAGACTGAATGACATAACCAAATAATCATATAAACTATACCCAGTACAAAAGGTTAATTGATGTATGTCTGATGGTTTAACATGCACTTGATGATAACTGGATCTCAAATCAACCTCTGCGAAAACCTAATCTCCTAAAAGATTATCAAAAAGGTCATCTATATATGGTAGAGAATACTATTTCATAACCATTAGTTGGTTCAATATCTAGTAATCTATACATATATTGATATTTTCATATTACTTTTTCACAAAAAGAACTGGTGAAGCCCATAGAGAAGTACTAGGTTGGATAAACCCCTTGGCCTCTAAATACTCTAGCCACCACTTGAGATCTCATAACTCATTAGTAGACATCATATAAGGAGGAATGGATATTGGTGCAGATCCTAACAATAACTTGATAGAGAACTCTACCTCTCTCACAAGAGGTAATCTTGAAAATGTATCCAGGAAATGTCCCTGAAATGATCAACCATTGGGGGGGAATCTGTATAATATGTTCCCTAGTCATCTAGATATAAACTCACAATCTGGAGTTCCATCCATCCAAGCCCATGATTCTTGGGTCCATCTCAACATTTCTGGAAATCTCATTCAACCTTTTGAATAAACTCTCCTACTTATAGTGATGTAAAGGTCACCCTATGGTGATATCAACTAATGAAATAATGAAAGGGAACCAACTAGTCCATCCTGATAATGATGTCCAAACCTACTATCTCAAGGAAAAAAATGTCCCATATAAAGTGACAACCACACATCTCAAGGGGTCACTCTCTGTACTAACATACATCCTCTTTTCTAATCCCTAGTAGAGTATCAGGCATCATAAAATCTTCATAAGTCTAAATACTAAACTTAAGGCTCTCCATAATGGGAATATATATAGTTCTATGTGAAGAAATTGTACTGAAAATGGTAGAAGCTAAAGTAGAGGCTACTATAATAGCGCCTCTTTCAGTAGAGATCCTTGGATTCTACTTCTAAAAGGTTAGTTTCACTATGTATATCTAGCCTGATCCATTACCCTATGATACTTCCTAGATAACCTGAACAGATTTTCTATGTTGTCATTGTAAATCTAGGGTCTTACTAACATGGCCACGACCAACACCTTGGCATGATTGTATAGTTGTACTCCATCTCCCATCACGACAAGAAGTTGTTGACCCCGCTCCAAAACATGGAGTTGGTGTAGACCCTCTCTCATTGTCTTCTAGAGGAAAAGTTATACAAAATATTTGTAAATGGCCCATCTTTCTACATGATCCACACTTGACTGGTTATATCTTACACTATGGCCTCATATGTCCTAGCATACTACACTAGTATCACCTCACCTAGCTACCTGATTATGTTATTTGGCTACTAACATAAACATATTGAAGGTCCAGACAATGCTTCCTACAACTAGTTGATGTAGCACCAGATCTGGATTTTGAACCTCCCTGGCTCACACCTCCAGCCTCTCTCAGGTTACACTCTATGATAAGTGAATGATTCACTATTCCCAAAATGGAATTCATCCAAAATATATTAACCTATGATTGTATGTCATACCGAATACCATCCTTGAATCTATGGTCTTTAGATAACTCATCTCTCATCATAATAGGTGTAGATCACTGGATCTCAGAAAAACGATCTGAATACCACATAGCTGATAACATGTCCTATTCCAAGTGCATGAAATCCTGAGATATATAATCCCTAAACATCTCAAGATAATATTATTCATATAGTTCCATATAAAAATCCCTCTAATCCACCTCACGACGATGATCTACTAGAGTAAATACATCCCACTATCTCTTTGAGAAATCGTGCATCCTATACGTAGTGAACTTTACCCACCTCTTAGGATGTGTCTCTAAATGATTGAAAATATACAGAATGGAATATATTGATAACCCCATAACCATTGTTCCACTATCCCCAAAAAGCATGGGTAGATACTACTACTGGAACTCACGTGTCAACTCTTCCATAGTCGGGGAAGGTCGGGATGCTTCTTGAACTGTCTACATGATTCGTATAAATCCTTCAAAAAACTATTCCTCAGCACCTATTTCTAGTACAACCAAAAGTGCCTTAGATATATCACCTAGAGTATCCACTAGTATCCAATGGTCCACCACCTCTAGGGAATGATCTTTGACACCCTCCTAGCGCATTACTAGATGGCGTCATGGTGGAATACCTCTACAAATTCTAAGTGCACAACTCATATCAATAACACCATAAAACTACACATCTCAAAAGTGAATATATTGAAATAGGACTGGTAAAAGTCTTACTATATAAGAACACACCCCTCTTAATATTCCATGAGTTAGGTATAGGTTTCATACCAATCATAAAAAAGTAAGATATATTGCCTTGTTTTCACTACTATGGTCGGTTCTAGGTCATGTTATCTGCTATAAACAACTCATTTTCCATTTCATTTGCACTTTGATTTCCCATTTCATTTATGTCACATTTATATCATAGTTCATTTTAAAAGTTTGAGTTGATGGTTATCTAAATTCTGATCCATAAGTTCCATACACATAATGAATCAAAATTTAGTTCCCACCTAATCCACAATATTACTCATTCCAAAATACCTATCTGAATAGCAAGTATATATATATATAAATACACCTATCACAATAACATGTGACAAGTAATTCATCCTAAATTTCACTACATAATTCATGGCATGTGATTTCTATAAAGTTCCTAAAATGATGCATGAGATAAAATACCCTCATCTCATCATATTGAAATAAAATAGAGCTCATAATCATATCAATAATAACTTCATAAATCTACTAAATCACCCAATTATGGAATCAAATCAACTGTAATGGTCAAAATCCAAAAAAAAGTAATTTCATTCAAGGAGATTTGGATTTTTCCTTTATGTGGGTTTGTTACACCTAGGCACAACTCATTTCCAAATTCATTTAACTTTATATCCTTGTATATTGTCTCCAAATAATAAAGAAACCAAGAAAAGAAGTCCTCTATTACCACTTTGTAATTTCTCAAGCTCAGGTGCCACTAAAATGTTTCTTGATCCTAGTTCACCACATGTCCTCAAGAACATCTCCCTAAACTCAAGAGGCTTCTGACTAGAAATGAGTACCTAGGGTGTCTTTGTGGGAAGAAAATGCCCTCATACCAGAGTGTAACAAAATGGAATTTCAATAACAGATAAGCAGTGAAAGTATTGTCATAATCAAACAGATGATAAATGATAAATACAGTAATATATAAAGATTAACAAATTTGATCTCATATATAGATAATAATGATACAAATCTCTACAAACCAGCCAAAACCGGTATATATGGATGTTTTACAATATATATAAAAAATGTATAAAAATCCTAAAAATATCAACCTAGGATCACAAGCCTCAGTTTGGTCCTGTGCTCCCATGATCCTAAGCCATAATCATGAACCTGTAGTTGGGTTCTTTCCCTTATCTATACTTGAAATAATATATTCTATTCAGCTACCCAAGGTAGCCTAAACATGGTCTGAGATATAATCCTTGTAGGCAACCACCTAAGGTCTAGTTCCATCCACCCAATGAATATATAGTAATAATAGTGTGAATATAGTAAAATAATATTTAACATTGTATTAAAAGTAAACATCCTATATTTTCTAGGTTCTCATTTTATAATCATGTTATTTAACCAATTTCATTTGACATGTAAGTATGTAAATTAACATCTAGGCCTATGAAATTTATAATCAAATCATTTAATTATCCAAACTCATTTAATTAATATGTCTCGAGACATGGTGTGTTGGATAATATCCCCCATAGTGATATGCTCATGATATTCCTAAACAAGCCATCTCAAACGTCGAAGACTCCAAATTAATCCCAAATTATTCTTTTTCATGGTGAATATATCATATATATCATGTCATTCATTATTCAATTCAGAACCTAATCCCCTCCTTGTCTTTCCTCATCTTGAATATAGGTATCGCTCCATATATAATATAAACCAATACCCTATAAGCCCATCCATGGAGATCCTCACAAGATCCCAGGTATCTCTCAAGGTGTTTTATAATATCATTTACTCTCGATTCCATCCTTATAAGTCCACTAAGGGAGCCCAAGTATCACCCATGGGATATATGATCAACTTCCCTTTTGAGTCTATCCTTTGCAGTCTATAAGGAGTCCAAGTATCACTTGGGAATATAACAGTAATCCCTTGAGATTCCTTCCTTATCAATCAATATAAGGAGTCATGTTATCACTTGGGAATAAGGAATGTAGATTTCCAAAGAATCTATCCATGGTGTTATTATAATAACCCATGTTTCACCCAAGTAATATAAGAATAAATGCATTTTTAACATTTAATCAATATCACTTATTCATTTTATGGTCATCGCCTTATGTAATTAAATTCAACATCACCTCAAAAGGTGACTCAAGTCACAACCAAGCTTAGAAGGCTTAGTATTCAATTAAATCACGTGGGCACTTCGTCATAACAATCATATAATGCTTAATCAACCAATAAATGTAAATTTTTAAGGGAAATGTATTCCATTCCCTTTTATAGATCGATTCAAGTTAAAATTGATATTACAATTCAAGTTATATATAAATTCACAATTCAAATCATTAATTCATATTACAATTCAAATCGCATTTTACATCCTAATGTAAGGGGTATATGGCACACCTCAAAGGTATCCAATATCAATAACCACCCATTTTGGTATAATTAAATAGACAAATAAAACAAAGGGGTAATACTAATTCGAGGTTCTTAACCATTAACATTTTCCAACCACCTCATTAATAATATGGGATATACCTTTCAATTAAATTTATGGATTAAAATCACTATCAAGGGAGAATCTCTAAGAATTGGGAATGTGGCACAAATAAATATTCATAAATACTTCCTCTTTAAAGGAAAAGAATGATACCACCTACAGTAGATTCATAGAGGATAACTTGTCCAATATCAGCTAATGATTCAGCTCAGATTGATAGAAGAATGGAGAATGGGTGAAGAGACTATAACTATGGAAAATTATCTTGCATCTGAAAATTTTAGTTGATACCAAGACAAATGAGGAATGACACTAAAGGAATTTATATCTTACTGTGATGGATCCAATGAGACAAATAGTTCTTGATTCCAATCTTGGATGGAGAGTTAGTGGAATATCTTTCAATTGTCATTAAGAAAGATTTATCAAAATGATCAAGTTATCCAACATTAGAAATGAGAAGGAATTTGTTTATAAATATATTTAATTTAGTTTAAATTGTTAAATTCACCAAAAAACTAGATCACATGGTTTTGTAGCATGGTTGGCCAAATTATTTTTTAACAGTGTGTTGTTTTCTATATGAAGGGGAACCATGCACAGTCTATATGCACAATTTGACTAACCATGAAAAAACTGTGAAAAACGTCACTCTTAAAAATGAATACATTCTCACATGGGAATGTATTGAACATCACATCGTTTATCAAACCATGCAGCCTATAGCTTCACATTATCCAACTTATCATGGTTAAAAACCCATTTTTTCAACCCTGTATGGTTTCTACTAACTATGTTCCATGCTTTTTTCACTCAAAAGCTGGGTTCTAGGCTCCAAACCCACCTGAAACACTCTTGGAACCTCTATGACCTCAACGATAATTCACATTAGGCAATAAATAAACATTCAAACTAAAAATTGATGAAATAAAGGTATTTTTAACCTCAAAGAAGAACCAGGTTCTTATATTCTCCTTCCATAGGGTCCTCAGATCAATTCTCAATTGTTCTTCAGGATCTTAATTTATCCTTGAATATATAAGAATATTATCTAGAAATACTACCAAAAACTGATCAAGGTAATATCTAAAAACTCTTTTCCTTAAAAACATTATGATATCAGAAGTATCGGTAGGTCTAAATGGAATTTCTATAAATTTATATTGACCATACCGTGTATAGAATTCAATGATAGGTATATCCTCCTTCTTGATCCTAAGCTAATCATATCAATATTAGTGATTAATCTTGGTAAAATATATATCTCCTATTAATTTATCAAATAGATCATAGATATGGGTTATATGATACTTATTCTAAATATTGATCTTATTAAGTACCCTATAATCAATGAAATGATTCATTGACCCATATTTCTTCTTAAAAAAATAATAGTTTCACTTCATGGAAGAGAAATCAAAATAGTGAGTCCCTTATCAATATTCTCCTAGAGTAGTATCTTTAATTCATAAAACTCAGTTAAGGTCATTCTATGTAGATTCTTTGAAATAAGCATAGCACTAGGTATGAGTTCTATTAAAAACATGGGTTCATGATTTACGAGAAGACTAGAAAATTATTTTGAAGATACATTAGTATATTCCTAAAAAATAAGAATATTTTCAGTGTTTATTTTCTTCCCAACCATTTGAGATAAATATCTCTCATGAATTGGTAGAAAAACACATTTTATAGAAGTAATTTCAATTTGGTTTTAAGGTTTATCCTTGCACTGATAGATGATTGAAGGCTTATTAGAAATATATAATAAAACTTTTCTTCCTTGCAAATTGATATGGGATCTATACTGATAGAGCCAATCCATACCAAAAATTATATAAAATTCAACTATAGGAATAACTACATGATTCTCAATAAAAAAATCCCCACAAACTTCTATTAGTGAGGAGATATATACTTAAAATACAATCATCCTACCATTAGGATTTTTCACCACCAACTCAATATCTAATTGTTGAGGGGGTGATGTGATACTCTTAGAAAACTATTCATATATAAAAGTTTTTGTAGAACCAAAACCAAATAAAAAATTTGTAATCATGGAGTGGATGATAAGTTTACCTTTCACTGCATCTCTAGGAACTTCAACTTTAGCTATAATTTTTCCATGAACTTGGCCTTATAACCTTGTATTTTTTTATAGTGTATTCCCTTAACATTGGGGGAATTTTTTGGAATAGTTCACCATTCCCTAACATTTAAATCACTATAAATTTCTCTCTTCTACCTTGCCTTTTCATTCTAGAGTAGGATGGAATTTTCCTCTATGCATGAAGAATTTTTTTTCCTTTTAATCATGTACCAAGTATTTTCCTCCCACAAGTATCACATGTTAGAGAATTTCTCTCTATCTTATACCCCTAATATTTTCCCTTACTATCCGTGTCTTCTCTTTATTTCTTTAAAATGCATAAGTCTTGGAGAATTATTTCTCTATCTTGATAGAACATGATACAATATCCTCATATAATGAGAATTTTTTGGATTCTCAATCCCATCGAAGGATTTAATTATGTTCATCAAATAAACAATCAATCCTTTTTTAGATTACATATGCAGTACACAACATGTATTGATAACCTTATAATGATAGCTCAATACTTAGAAACATTTTTTGCTTCATTTTTTCTTAGAATCATGAATTTTCTCACCATATACACTCTTTGTTTATGAGGAAAAAAATTCCTAAAAATTACCATAAATTCATCCCACTCCACTATTGTTATTTCCTCCTCATCCTTAGTGTTTTAAATCAATTATGAACATTGAACCAAAACCCCCATAAGATGGTAAACTAATATGACAAACTTCTCTCTTTAATTAAATCCCATATAGAGGAATGTTATTATAAAGAACTTATCCATTGCTTATTTAAAAATGGATTTGTAATCCCATTGAAATATGGAGGCTTTTGCCGCGTGAAATGGTCTAACATTGCTACACAAAATTGTGGATCAAAATTATGCTCCATATGGGTATGGTAATTAGTTATCACCTGCGACAACTACTCTAATATATACATAATTTCTTTAGTTACAACTCTGGATTCATTTCATTCCAAGGAGTGAGATCCATATATAGATTATGTGCATCGATATGGTTTCTATTCCTTATAATAAGAGCCATTTTAAAATAATGGTATACATTATATTTGATCAGAACATTTTCAATCATAATGTATAGTTTTGAAACTAGTGAAACACTTAAATTAAATAAAAAATTTATACATAATCAATATCATAATCATAAACTTGGTTTCATTGTGAATATTCTCAATTTATAATTATATTTTTTAATCTTTAAAAATAGTATAAAAATTTTAAATTAACTCAATCATATCACTTAGGAGTGTAAAATTAGGTGCACAGTAATGTCACACTCACCATACACTATAATAATATTCATGATATACTCAACCAACTATTTTATACATTATTACCCCTATATTAATCTATGATAAAACTACATCCACTTGTAGTATCAAACATGGATTTATTTTTTAGAAAAACACATAATCTCTACCTTACAAAAACTTAATGATGTTTTCATGTACTTAGACTTATCTTCAAAGCCAGTGAGAGTCTTATATTCCCTAATATATGTTTTCCTAAATCTAGTTCATAAGCTCTCTATTAAACTTTATCTAGTACCAACTTTAAATACCTTAAACCTAGTAGCCAATATATGATGGTCAATTTATTATATTTTTATTAGATACAAGTGATTTTATCCCAAAGGACTAAATATATTAGTAGTTTTGAAAAAATAGATTCAAAATTAAATATAAAATTACATTTGAAAACATAAAATAAAATAAATCATTTTCTTTGAGAACACGGTTATTACCTATAACATATCCTTTTATTTAAATCATAATATACTTCATATAATCCTAAGGAAAGGAAACATAATAAATGGGTGAGCTGAAATTCTTGGTAAGGGAATGCGTATAGAAGAATATAAATAAGGTTTGAATAATATGGTAGGAAGAAATGATGATAAAACAATTCCATATAAATAATCACATGATCTTGAAAAATATAAATGGATATAATAACAATTCAAATACTCAAATAGACATCAATAATTGATCTTATAATAATTGAATTTATAATGTCTCACATCTTAAACATACAATCACGGCCTTGTTCCAAGACATCTACATTCATGGGTAAGGCCTTGGCCAAATTCAAGACCTATTTATCTCCTGAGACCAACCAATACATTAAGGGGATATTTAATTCTGGGACCTAAATATCACTTAATAATTATAATGTATTCATGTTATGAATAAACAATATAACTTAATCAACATACCTTAAAAAATATATAACTATTTGTATATGAAGAACTAGTATATGGGATTTTAATACTTCCCCGATCAAACTAATCATAAAACATACATAGAAATATGTTTTATGGTAAAATTATTGTGTATACCCTATTTTATATTTAACAAAGGATGTTTACATAGATAACAATTTGTTAAAAAGTTAGCTGAAAATTTTATTAAGGAAAATATTATTTTCACTTTGAATTTACTTGTTCAAAATATAAAAAATTCCCCAAAAATTATGGAAATTATTTATTTAAAATGAAACTTTTAAAGTAATATTCAATGATTTTTTTAATGGTGGCCAGATATTGGACTCATTCCATGTACATTTAAATGAATATTCTTTCCACATTTTTTGTAAAAAATAAAAAGTACCTCATTCAGAGAATGACAAGAAGATTCATTTTAAAACATTTTTTAAAATGTAAAACATTGGTAAAAATTTATTTATTAAATAATCTGATATTATTAAAAAATTATTTAAAACATTTTATGTAAAATACTTTCATTAAAGAAAAGAATTTCCGATCAAGTTGAAAAACAATGTTGGTCTTCCTTAAAAACAATATTTTAGTATTTTGAGTAAATAAATAGATGTAAATGAAATCAAAACTTGTAATTTAAATAAATAAAAATATTAGAAAAAAAATTGGTTTTAAGATATAAATATCAAATCATTTCCCAATCTTAGGCTTAAACATAAACAATCCCAAATAATGATTATATTTTTAAATAAACCCTTACCTCAACTCTTCCTTTGTATATGTTCAAACCTCTAGTATAATAAATAAATATTTATTATAAATAAATTATATAACCATAATCCTATATAATACCATTTATGATTTACTTAAAACATTTTTTCACCTTTTTACAAACAATTATTTATTAAATACACTATTTCAGGTGATTGTTGCTTCGTTTTTCAGGTATGTTTTGGTTTGGTAGTTTTGATCCTTTTAATTTTATCATGGTTCCATAATATAAATAATCTTATTCATGATATAATTATCATATATATTCCATATATATATAATCATCTATAACAAGTATACAAATAATAATGAATTACATCATTCATTATGATGGTAGGTCATACGTACCCATGCACATTGTTTTCACATTTCAACAAATGGAATGAAAGTAATGTAATTAGTATTTAAAATATATAGAATAATTATTATATCATATATATCATATATACTAATTAAATATATCCTTATTACCATCTAAGTAAATAATAAATTAAAAACAAATCATTTCACTTCATGGAGGTGGTAGTCCACACGCACGCATGAACGACGTTATAGTTTTTTTAACTAAAAATTGGGTGTATAATGATGGTTACATAATAATAATAAAGTTCTGGTATAATTATGATACTTTATTTATTAATTAATCTTAGTTATCATAGATTTATATGTGGTAAAATAATAATGAGAAATAAAGTGATTGATTAAGGCAATTTCCTTTTCTTTGAAAGAACTCGATTATATCTCCTCTTAAGGATACTAGGGTTGAACATTTTGGAAGAAAAAAAGCTAAAAAAATGTCGATAATGAGGTTAGGAAAATATTTCTCCATCATTTTGTAAAGATATATGGCTCAAATTGTTGTGATGAAAAAATATAAGGGGTTCCCTTTTAGAAGGAAGGAAAAAAGACACGCTTGGAGTTACCAAAAAGATTAATACATAACAAAGTCATTCTCAACCAAAATGATTAAAAATGGATATATATTACATATAAAAGAGTATGATGATAAAATATCAACATTTAAGGATATTTATACTAGTTTTGAGTCATTTTAAATCTTATCCATTAGTTTAACCCCTTGGTTAACAAATTTTAATCTTTTTCATGGTAAGGATTTTTTAATATTAAAGGCTTATAATTTTACATATAAGGTTAAAAATGGATCATAAATGAAAAATGGAAAAAATATTTGACCAATTTTCATCCTACCCATCCCATTTAATTTTTTTATGTAATTTAATAGAATAATATTTTCCATAAAATATCATTAATTTCATTTTTAACACTTTTCGGTAAATTTGATATTTCAAGACAACAATAAAAAAATTGTACCTTAATATAAAACTTTTTCACATTTATAATATGATATTTTTATCAATAATATTCATAGATCACAATAATTTACCCAAATTCTATTACTTTTCATATTTTCAAGGTCAATCATTTTATTTTCATATTAATTGAATAAATACTATTTTAGTTGTGCATAAGAATTTAAGGTAAATAATTAATCAATAAAAATAATAAATAAATTTCCAAGATAAAATCAATTAATTTATATTTAAAATAAAAATTCAAAAATAAAATTATTCTCTTTTTATCTTAATATAAAAATTTTTGATAAAATTAATTAAAGAAAGTTTCATTTTGTAATTATTTTTTCATTAAATTAATATAATTTTCATAGTCAAAAAATTGTAAAAATCAGCAATATGTTCAAAAATTGTATTTAAATGGCTCAAATTCACCAATTAAATATGAAAAAGGAATCTTTTTTATTTATTTGGTGACCTTATCTCATGGTTTTAACCCTATTTTACCCATTTTACCTGTTTGAGGGTGGAAAATATTTACCAAGCATACTATTCAAAATAATAAAAAATAAAGAAGAGAAATATTTACCAAATTTGAACAACCTAATTCCAAATAAAAAATATATTTTTCAACAATAAATCTCTTTAATTGTAAGAAAAACATAATTATATAAATACCTAAAATGCAAAGAATAATTATTTTTAGTAAAATTAATTTTTAAACATAAAAATTGATTTAATCTTATCTCATTCCTAGAAAAAAATGAATGTTAAAATTTTAAATGAATATAATATATATATATATATATATTATAAAAATCATTGAAAAATAGTTAATACTTTAATTTATTAATATAAAAATACATTATGTGAATAAAAATAGTTTTTCATTAAAACATCTCCTTTACTTTCAAATGATTTTTATATTAATTTCTAATCAATTTATAACCAATTAATTTATTTTATTAATTTGTAAACTATAAATTTTTATAATTTATTTATTCATGTTCATATGTTCCATTCCAACAGTTATATGATAATTGTCACATTAAATAATTATAATTCAATAGTATATCATAATTTTTTTTAAATTTGATGTTTCATATAAAATAATATTCCAAAGAATAAAATTTATTTATAGAGAAATATATCATAAAATATTGGTTTGTTACACCCCCCCCCCCACTCAGGGTGTGATCATCAATAAGGAACCTAAAATATTTATCTATCCCAAATTCATTTTCTTATTAAGGAGGTAATGTCAAGTCCTCTTAAGTAAAAAATATTAAAACTTCTCTCTAACTGTAAGAGTACCATCTTTATGTGTGACTTACTCTCTCAGTATCAACCATTCTAATATCTATGTAATGGTATAAAAACATCTATTATCTTTCTAATGATCTAACATTCCCAAAAATATCACATATCCACCTTCCACACTAATGAATATTACTAACCTCTAGCTATAGTCAAAAGGCATTTCACTAAGTAAAACTAATATATACCAAGGATGAAATATTATAGTTATATCTGTAACAAGAAGAAATCTCAAATATACTAATTTTTTTCAATCGTTAATTTTCACCCCTAGCGCTCTTATGTCAAACTAAACTAACCACCCTGTGGGGTAGAAAAATAAAAGGGTCTAAGATGCATATCCACCTTATATACCAATTATTTGATTCAAGTATGTAAAATAAAAGAGTGTGAAGATTTTATATTAGTCTGTGTATAAGATATGGTATAATATAAGTAGATAGTATCTTGAACAATCTTCCTTCCTATAAGTGCTAGAATCCTCATTTCATGTATATGTCCATGTATGTAACTTGTACATCATCCCCCATAATTTCTACCATTGACGTTCCCATATTTATACCAAGGTATTTCAAAGTGAGGAACATACCCAAATTTCTTCTCCATACTCAATATTATATTTTTGGTCTAAAATATTAATTAACTGACTATTGTGATTATAGAAGAGGGGGAATCTATTACTAGGGTGGAATATAAAATAATAAAGATCATCCACCATCACAGTGTTAGCTCTAAATTTACTACATTGAAACATCAAACTAATATACTATAAGTGTTTCAATATGCCACAAAAATAACAAAAGATGCCTCAGTTTCAAATAAAATTTCAAAAACTACACGCTCCTATGAATCTAGATAAGGATGAATGGGGATAATCCTCATAGGTAGAAACCTCAAATTTAAAAATAAACATAAAGTCTTCTCTACATCTCTACTTCTAAAAAAAGTTTTATTGGATTTAATCTTGATGAAAATCCAAATATGAATGGTTTTTTGGATGAACACATATTTAATAAACTATATAGTACAGATCATCATAGTTAATGTGTTGACTAAACACAAAATCTACAGATTCTACGATCTCTAAAAATATCATTCCATCACATCTGAACCTCATAAAAGGTATTGTGTAAGAAGTTTAGGAACTATATCTCATACTATCATATTCTAAAATGACAATATATTTTGGTGACAAACTGATATTATCACACTGCATTAAATATTAAACATAATAAATATATCTAAAAATAACTATTAATTTTTTTTTTCAAATGAACATTATATAATCATGATCACTAAGATAGAGATTCCAAAATTTTGAATTAGATCCTTATAATAAGATAACAGCTAACAGAATCCAATTCTCTACTCATGCCCAAATCATACCAAGAGAAATATTTATTCCTTTAAGATATTTAATTTTCTTTTATTCATTGAAAACTATATCATGATTTGATTGATTATACTAATAAAAATATCATAAGATATTCTTATATTAATCATACTATTAATTATCAATAAACTAATGAAAATAATGAGAATCCTTATACACCACTCTTATCTAAACTTCATAATGTTTTCATCCACTAACAATGTCTGAATACAGATAATAAAATTATTTAGCCTAAATATATAGAATTAATTAAAATGATTTTAATTAAATCTACTTAATACCCAAAAAAATTCCCAATTTAAATATTATATTCAATTAAGGTTGATGTAAATATAATTTTTTTGTTCCTACCCCATAACCAATATACTCCTTCTTAGGCATGTTTAGAAAAATATCAAAGTCATTGCATATTTTTACAAAGCAAATTCTACATCTAATCTAGTACCCTTATCCTACATTACATTTTATAATTTAATGATATTTTATTCTTAGTGAAACTGTATAATCCTCACTAATTCATACAACATACTCTATTCTAAAAAAATAAAACACTTGTCTATGATATAACTCTATCATATACTAACCCAAACTAGCCCTTCCTGATTCGATTATGAGATTATAAGCAACATGATGGCTAAAATTCAATATTCCATGGGTTGGAGACTAGTATCAAGTGTTTGAAATCTCAATATTAGATTCATTTAAATTTTTAATCATAGGAAAACAAATATAACCCATCACACAATTCCTAAACACCATAGGTAATAAAGGATAAAAAATCTATGAATACTATTAAATGAATGTAATTTTATACACACTAATAAAACATGCACCTTTATTACCAATGCTAATAAATCATAAATAATATAATCTACTCCAATATCGCCCAATATTCTAGTCACAAGCTAGTATGTTCAAGTATGATCTTCTATAGTATCTTTTAAATATAGAAATATATATATATAATAGTATAGATTAGCATAAAATATACTCATTAGGTTACTATATATAAATTTTCATGTGAAAGAAAATAAAAACTAATATTTTATCACATACTAGGTTATCTTCAAATTTATCTCACCAAAATAAAACAAACTCAAATTTGAGTGTGTTATAAATGTAGTAAATCAATAAAATATTTAAGGATAAGTACCTTGCCCTCACATCCCTATTAGGCAAGTAACCTTCACATCCTAATGGAATATTCATGGTGTTCCCATCCCTTTTTACTCCAAAAGCCACATCAAACTACTACCAAAATGACGCCATATAATATCCATGTTTCTAACCACCTCTTATGACAACTACATTATCATAAACATATATTATAACCATGAATAAAATGGTGATAAAAAGAGGGGGTTTATTCAGTCTTCTATACCCACAACATATTGGATATTGGGGGTTCCAACCAGTATCCAAAACCTCATGTTGGAACCAATTAACACATCTGGCTCAGGTGGTAGTGTGTAGAAGCAGTGATTTTCAAGCTATCCACCTTAAAAATAAAAATCATAAAAATGATATATAATAGATAAAAAATAACATCCAAGGTTACAAATCCTAAAAAGGTCACCTCTATAGCCATTCCATCACATGCATCATCTTTGTTATAAATTTACCACCACTTCCTCAAAACATAAGGTACTAAATTCAATAATCAAATAGTATTACCAAATTAGAAATGTTACTAAATCATTATTCCACTAATTGATCATTTATTAATTACCACAAGATGTGTTTACTACATTAATAGTTTTTTATATAATTTTTTTAATTTATTTCATATAATTAATCTCTTTCATTCATATTTTTAAAACATTCATTTATCAATACATATCTTGATGCACATTTAACATTATCAGTTTAACTAATTCAACCACATGATACATATGTATCAATACATCTCTACTATACACTAAATGATTCTAAAATATACCACAATACCATATGTTGTGACAATCCTAATAATGATATAACAACAAGATAACATGTGTATATACTTCCATAACATTATCTTTCTCTTAGATTTCAATTTTTTAATATGATTAGATCAATACCATCCATCTACTCAAAGAAAATAAATAATGAAAACTAAAAAATAATTATTATTAAATATATATATAGTTATAAAATCACCAACCCCAAACCAATTAATTATTCATCACATCATCAATATATATATCTCAGTATCCAAACTATTATATTCTTAGGAATATTCTCCAAAATCTCTAAAATACATCAACTGAAAATAAATTACATATCATATAAATATACCAACCATTATCTACAGACCCATGAAATGATACAATAAGTAAAATGAAGATGTAATCAAGAATAATTGTGCCTTGTCTTGTATAGATTTTATGTAATGAGGGAAGGAACTCAAAATTAAACCAAGGATTATTAAAAACACTAAGGAGGATATTTATTCCACCTATGGTCACTAAGTAAGTAATAGGATTGAATGGTATTAGAGAGATAAACATAAATTTATAGATAAATTTGTATGAACCAAATCAAGGTATGGTTATCTGAACCATAGAGTGGTTTGTCTTAGTCATGGTGGATCAATAAACCACAGTGACCCAAATCCTGATCTCCTGTATTTTTTTCAACGATTTTTTTTGTAATTTATAGATTTAAAAAAAACACTGATGTAGTTTTTTCTACCATGGTGTGATACTTCCAAAACATATTTTAATAATGACATGAAACTATTACCTATTCTCTCTAAAAAATTTCAAAATACCAACCATGATAATAAACTATAGAATATTTTAATCCTATTTTGAATAAAAGTTACAAAACAAATAAATCTCAAAACTATAACATGAACCACAGTTATATTCAATAAATTGAATCATATAAACCAAAACAATTATGTCGCTTCACCTATTGTGTTAACTATCAGCAACCTCAAAATTCATCTTTTGAACATGACTTCTCGCTACAAAGAGACCCTTAAACAATGATAACATGAGGAAATCATGGAACAATGAGTACAAAACCACAACATGGTTTCTATCAACACAGAAATTTTTTCTTTTCCTCTATTACATGATTTCAAAATCACTTCCTACTTAACTTAAAACCTTCAAAACTCACAATGTAAATAAATAATAATTTATAACTTTTAGCATAAATATATAACTCTGATACCAAATATTGTTCAAGTATGAAAACCTAAATAAGGTGTGAATTGATAATCTTATGAAAAACACCCTTTTAAATAGGTTTTACATAAAATAATGAAATTGGAGTAAACAATATAAATATGTAATACTTTTTTTGTGAAAATTAAAAACTTATAGAAATATTAATGTTCTAAAAATTGTCGGTAAGGATTTTGAAAATCAACTTGTGGATCTTTTAATTAAATATAATATTTCTATTTGAATTCTTTAAGTTAAAGTGCAGTTTAATGTATTGAATTTTTTAAATAAAAATATTTTATGGATATAGAGTTATTTTAGTGGGTACAAGTTAAAAAAATAAGTTTACAATCCTAATTTAAATATTTTAAAAAAAAAATTGAAAATTATTATTGTAAGAGACAATTTAGATAAATATTTAAGATAAAATAATTAAAGTCAAATTCAGTAATGGAAAAATTATTATGATGTGTATGTTGATATTAGAAGATGTTGAATATAATACTTGATGATTTATGTTGTCTAAGGGGTATATGTAACATCCCCGACCCCAGTGCCACTAATCTGGTGCCCAAGCTGGGTCACCACATGAACTTAGGCGTGCCTATCTATATGCTAGAGGCTACCGACTAGTAGTGAGGGTATAATAAAATATGTTGGAAGAATATACCCTATTTATCATAGTAATTCACAATAGATAATAATGAAAAAAGGAAACAAATAAATAATAACCATGCATTTTTAATAAATTTCCAAAAAAGTGGGTACAAGGCCACATACAAGCAGTAAATATGCTATGTCATTTCATACAATGCCATGTGTAAGGAAACCCAATATGAACACCATCTTAAGGATCCTTAAAAAGGGTCATGAATCCATGTCTAGTTCCCTCATCCATCCACATTATGGTCCCATATCAATCATCTAGAATATGTCCCTTCCCTTTGTCCAGATCTGTAACCATGAAGTCTGACCGGGAAAAACAATGCGACCAAAGAAGGGTGTGAGTACAAATTTGTATAACACCACCAATGGTGTTTAAAAAATATCCAGTCTAATTAGATAGTGTATTCATTTACATAATGAATAAAAATAAACAGATGGTAAACTAGGTTTCACTAGTTAAAAAGGTTCACTTAGAAACTTTCATCATTTATTCCTTGGGTTAGTCATTTTTGTCAATCACACTTAGTCATATGGAAGTTAGATAACTATGAATAAGGGAAAGAATCATGTTCCCTACTTCACTAGGGATAAAATTACACAAAACCATAAAACAATCTTACCTTGGAGCCTAGATCTATGTAGTCAAACCACATGCATATGTTAGGGGCATAGAACCTTAGTCTGACTCCTTCACATGTGCATTATTGGAGTTGGCTTTAGATACTTGGTCTTAACTTACCTAGGGGAATAGAACCTCAATTCAATACCCTATATAATACAAATACATGTACACATTCTTCATTAACCACTTACCATATACACCATTTACAAACCATAACTCATTAAAACATTAATTATTCATAACCATGGTTCATTCAATACATATATCATCTTCATACATTAACCCATTTACAAAAAGTCCCATTTATATTCATTATTCCATTAGTGAATTTAACCTTTCAAAATTTAACCCATTTACATAGTTCTGTATTTCATGTGACTCATTCAAAATATATCAAACACACACTTATTCTATGTTTACAACTAAGCACCGTTATCATTGGTCCCATTTCATAACTCAAGTTAACATGGAAAAAAATTTATCATTGGATTTATATAATAACAATCAAACTCTACACATAACTACTCAATTCCATGTTCAAGTGAGTGGCATGCCCCATAGGTGGCCCTTAACATAGTCTATTTAAGCTCAATGTATCCCATGTGGATCACGATGTGTTCAATTCATCATCTAACCAACCAATTCATCATTTCTACCATGGAAACCAAATAAAAAACATAATAGAATAAAATCATAACCATATACACATAAAAAATAAACAAGCCTATGGGATATTACATATTGACCTCCTCCCTTGATTCCATAAACAACTTCATGCTCAGCCTTTTATTTGGAAACAAAACACCTTTAAATCCACTACCTAGAAACCACTAAAAAGGAATATTTTTAGTGAATCATAAGGAGAATAGAAACCACAAAAACCCTAATAAAGAAAACGGATCAATGAGGAGTGTTAAACTCACCTAGATCTTCGATCCACACCCAGTGGTTCTCCAAACAGTTAAGAAATGAGGGAGACCAATCTTTGAGAAGTTTGGGGGAAAGGGTTCATCACCATCATATTTTGTAGGATATATTTTGAGGAAATTAGGGTGTGGGTTATTAATTCTCAATGAGGAAATGGTAAAACCCCACATTTTTAATGGGGAACACGTTTTGGCCACATAGTTGTCCAAACCATGTATGAACCACGCACTACCCTCTTTCCAAGAGGGGGCCAGGTCACACTCTCTCTTGGGGAACCCAAATGGTTTAACAAACTATGTGGTAACCGTGTGAATTTTATTCTTCCAAGCTCACACAGTATAGACTCCCCCCATAAATAGATTCACAACCCATGCTCCCTACCCCCAATAAAATATAGTTACGATGCACAGTTACTACTAACTATGCACCAACCATGAAACATGCACTGGATGGACACTTTTTCCCCTCTTTTATGTTGTGAATCCCAAGAACACTCTCGAGACTATTTATACACCCAGTAAAAATTTCATTAACCAAATTAAATAGATTTAAACTAAATCATAAACAATGGACTACCTAAAGAGAATTATATGATCTTACAACCTCCCCACCTTATAATAGCTCATCCCCGAGCCGCATTCCTAAATATTATTTAGTCTCTAAGGTAAGAATATTGGGCCACTATGAATTTATATTTTTATCCCCCTCCCATGTTTCTTCCTAAAAATTACCTTTCCACCAAAACACTCAAAAACTTCGAAACATTTCCTCATAAATCATTCTCACTAAAATTTATAATATAGATGATATTACCCTCAAAAAATACATCATCCTCAAATTATAAATCACTAACATCAATCACATGAGATGGGTCAAGGTGATACTATCGAAGCTGAAACACATCAAAAACCACCTTCATGCCACTATACTACTTTAGAAGAGCCAATAGGTATGTCACTGGTATGATCCTCTCCACAATATCAAACATCCCCATGTACATGGGTTCCAACTTCCCTATTTCTAAATTTGATAGTGACCCAATCTTGGTGACACCCAAAGATAAACATGATCACCCACGCAAAACTGAAGATTTTTACAATGTTGATCATCATCTGAATTCTACCAACTCTGATTTATAGCCATAAATTTATGAAGCAAATGAACTTTTTCTAACACCTCATTCATGGGACTCTGTCCCAATAACTCTAATCCCCCAGTCTCAATCTAACATAACAATGATCTATATTTCATTCCATAGAGTGCCCCATAAATTTCCATTTTAATCTTCATTTGATATCTTTTTTTAAAGGATAACTCAACAATATTGAAGTTATTTTCCCAAGAGCCACCAAATTATAGGAAATATTTCCTCTAAATTTCCTCCTTCACCTAAATAGTATGCTTTGACTTTCCATCTGTCTGCTGGTGAAAACCCATACTCAAACATTTCTGGGTAGCAAGAACAACTATAACCCCTTCCATAAGCACATAGTAAAACATGGATCAAAATATGATATTATAGTCTTTGGAAACTTTTTCAAACTAACTATATCCAGAATGTACAACTCATTGAAATATTCAATAGTGAAGATCTCTTGTATTTAAAATAAATGCCCCACCTTGGTCAACTGATTCAAGAATTCCCATATCACGTCATTCTTCTAAGGAATCATTGAAAGACCTACCAAAAAATCTCTCAGGATATCATCCCAATAATATTACTTAATGGGAAACAGCTACAACAAACCACTCAATCACTGATACTCATCCTTAATCTACTAAAAGTTGTAGCATCACATCACGAAACCCACAACCTACTTTTTTATCTATGGTCACCAATATTGTTTATGATGATCATTACATAATTTGGTTAAACCATGATAAACCTCCCACTTCGAAGCATGAAACTCACTCATCAACTTTTCCCTCATACAAGAAGCCATGATAATAGGGACACGAACATGAATGATCTCATAATCATTAACAGTCCAATCATATGGTGACTTTCCACCTTCAATACTTTCCCTTAAATCCAAACACTCTAGATCTACATACTGCCTCTCATGGATCTAACTTAGAATTGTGGACTCAACTACCAATGATTCAAGTTTCATTAGCCCTTTCATATCCTAAACCTCAAGATACATCTCATAAAAAACTCCTTTATCCTCTACTTAGAACTGGATTCTTGTACTCTCTAATTTTGTGTCTTCCAACTCAAATCATCTACTACACTTTTTCCCTTCCCTAGTGTGTAAAATAACCCAAAATCAAAGGAATGCTTGTACATAGCCCAATTTCTATTCCAACGATTCAAATCAAGTTGGAAGAAGATTTACTTAAGGATTTGATGATCAGTAAACACAATAAAACTTTATTTTAATAAATAATGCTACCAACACTTAAAAGAACAAAACAACACAGCTAGATCAAGATCATGAAAAGGGTAATTTATTTCATGAGGCCTCAATTTACACAACCCATATGCCACAACATGATCGTCCTACATCAACAATACCCCATTTCCCACACCGTACGCATTACAAAACAAGGTATACTCCTTACACATCCTATGTAGGATCAAAATAAGTGTTGTAGTCAACCTCTTCTTTAACTCCTGGAAGGAATTCTCAAATGTGTTAGACCATTCAAACTTTATGCCCTTATTGGCCAAGCCTAAGATTGGTGCTTCCAAATGGGAAATGTATTTGATGATCCTATACTAGTAACCCTCCATATCCAAAAGATTCAGATATGAAAAACATTTTTAGGAGGCTCCCAAGATACAACTACCTTCACTTTCCCCAAGTCACCTAAAACACATTCCTCGGAGATGATGTGACCTAAGAAATGTACCTTTTCAATCCAAAAAAATATGTATGTTTTGGCATATAGCCTATGATATCTTAGTGAACTTAGGATTATGTCAAGATATTGGACATGATTTTCATGATTCTTAGAGTACACTAATATTTTATCCATAAATAAAAATGAAAACTAATCCAAGTACATGTTAAAGAATCGGTTCATCAAGACCATAAACACTGATGGTTTATTGTTCAACCTGAATGACATCATGAAAAAATCATACAAAACATACCTGGTCCTGAATCCACTCTGGTATATTAGAAGGTATCACCCTTAAATGATGATACCCTAATCTAAAATAAATTTTGGAGAATACCGAAGCGCCCCTCAACTAGTCAAAAAGATCATTGATCAATGGAAGAGAGTTTCATTTCTTAACTATCATTTTGTTTACCCTCCAGTAATAAAAAATAAACTATAATTTCCCATCTTCATTATTAGAAAACAAAACTAGATATCCTCAAGGTGACATACTCATATTAATAAACCCTTTATTCTTTAACTCCTCTAATTGATTTTAAAGTTCCTGAATTTCTACTAGTGTTACATTGTATTATAAAATAGAAACTAGTTCTACTTATTGTAGTGACTCAATCATAAACTCAATATCTCTCTGGGGTAGCATCCCCAATAAATCCTTAGGAAACACCTCCTAAAACTAACTACAAAAGGAGGAAAGAAACTCTACTCTAATCCTCCATCATCAAGCACTAAACATACCACTTAGGCCATAATATCACCCAACTACTGACAAACTAGTCTTGTATGTCCTAGCTAGATATCCCATTATCCATAGTGAACATAAGTATCCCTATCAAGGGACATCAAAATTACCCAATATAGGTAACAATTAATATGGTCTTGATAAAACATTAACCAATCCAACCCCAATATCAAGTCAAAACATATAATCTTGAGCACAAACAAGTCCCATAAGAAATGGTACCAACTAACCTCTAGGGTACCCTCATTAAATTGACTGATATTTTCTACACACACCCCTAATGGTGTTTTGATCGACAGTACCCCACACACATATTCCACCTATAGGTCGAACACATTCACAAAACAAGTATATATAAAAGAATGTGAGGCACATTTATGAAAAAAAGAACGAGAAATCATGGAAGATGTAATAATTTAACCCTGAACTGTCAATGGTCCAGCCTCACCACCTCCCGAAGTAGAAACAACTTCATATATCTTTCATTCCTATAAACCATGGTCTCCAATATGAGTCCCTAGTTTTTCACTACCCTTCTGGTGAGGATGCTCTTTCCTTGGGGTACCATATCCTCTAATCCAAATTGTATGACTCGTAGAACTCCAACAACCTTCTGGATATGGGGTAACTAACCCCCTACATTCTCTCTAGACCAACTTCAGTCCTCTATCACCGCCTATAAATAGAGGTAACCTACATAACCTCTATATATGTACCATCATGCTGCATGATTTTCACTGAACTAGTGTTCAGGGACACTAAATGCACATGTGTCCCGACCAGGCACACAGATTACAAAACACCTGCTCAACAACCTAAGAGGTTGAACCTCTTCCCGGAATGCTCTACCTACCACTTTCCTAGTGAAAACCCTCAAAATGGTTCTTCCTAAAATCAAAAGTTTCGCTACTAGATCATCCAAATCAAACCACATTTCTACGACTAGATTCCACCTTTAGGTTTCCCTATGAAATATGGGCCTGATGCAATACCTCACAAAAGCTATTTAAATTGAATATATTCACATGGGATTTCATATCAAGCCTATGTTCATACAGAAAATTGATCTTCATGGCTACTGCATCCTCTTACAATGCTATAATGAATATTTGAAAGTTGGTAGAGTGTCCAACATAATCCACCACTATCATAGTCCCTTGATTCATCCTCGTGAACTCATAATCCTTCTCCTATCTATGGTTACCTATATAGAACTCTTCTAGAAATTTTTTCTGGAAATACTTCTACAAGATACCCTCTTACTGCTCAATCTTAACCTATATATATCCCACCAAAACTTTTCCTATCTTCACAACATATAGGTTCCCAACACGAATCTATTATCAAGATGACTCTTTAAGTTATAAGGAATCATCATGATTGACTCTATCCAGAACTCAACCTCCTTGGTTCCACACTCTCCAGCAAAATTCAGAGGTTAATGCTACTGCAAATCTCTAGTCATGTCAAACATACTCATTACAACCATCCCTAGTTCCCATTCAATCATACGCATAAATTTAGAAAAGTTATCATGGAACTACACCCCCCCCCCCCCTCTATTACCCTGGATCAATGGGGTTTCATACTCTTCCACTGGAGGATCATTCTTGGTTATATCCCCTTATCTCCCAACCAGCACTCTTCATCAGGGAGGCATCACTCTCTCAGGTTACACTCTATGATAAGTGAATGATTCACTATTCCCAAAATGGAAGTCATCCAAAATAAATTAACATGTGATCATATGTCATACCTAAGACCATCCTTGAATCTATTGGCTTTAGATAACTCATCACTCATCATAATAGGTGTAAATCACTGGATCTTAGTTAAACAAGCCGAATAATACATAGTTGATAATGTCTCCTATTCCAAGTGAATGAACTTTTAAGATATATCATCCCTCAACATATTAGGATAATATTATTCATATAAGTCCATATAAAAATCCCTTTATGCCACCTCCTGATGATGATCTACTTGAGTAAAGACATCCCACCATCTCTTTGAGAAATTACGCATCATATATGTAGTGAACTTTACCGACCTCTTAGGATGTGTCTCTAAATGATCGAAGATATATAGAATGGAATCTATCGATAACCCCACAACCATTGTTCCACTATCCCCTAAAAACATGGGTGGATATTACTACTGGAACTCACATGCCAACTCTGCCATATTCGGGGCAGGTCAGGGTGCTTCTTGAACAATCTACATGAATCATATCAATCCTTCACGAAACTGTACCTCGAAACCTGTTTCTAGTACAACCACAGGTGCTTTAGATATATCACCTATAGTATCTACTAGTATCCAATGGACCGCCACCTCTAGAGCACGATCATTGACACCCTACTGGCGCGTGATTGGAGGACGTTAGAGTGGCATACCTCTAAAAATTTTAAGTGCACACCTCATATCAATAACACCGTCAAATTTCACATATCAAAAGTGAATATATTGAAATAGAACTGGTATAAGTCTTACTATATAAGAACACACCCTTATTCCTACTCCATGTGTTATGTATACGTTTCATACCAATCATATAAAAGTAATAGATATTGTCTACTTCCCACTACTATGGTCAGTTCTAGGTCAAGTTATCTGCTATAAACAACTCATTTTCAATTTCATTTGCACTTTGATTTCCCATTTCATTTATTTCACATTTATATCATAGTTCATTTTAAAAGTTTGAACTGATGGTTCTCCAAATTCTGATCCATAAGGTCCACACACCTAATGAAAAAAAAATTAGTGCCCAACTAATCCACACCATAACTGATTCCAAATTACCTATCTGAATAGAAAGTATATATTTAACAAGACACCAATCACAACAACATGTGACAAGTAATTCATCCTAAATTGCACTACATAATTCAGGTCATGTGATTCCTATAAAGTTTCTAAAATGATGCATGAGATGGATTACCCTCATCTCATCAGATTGAAATAAAATAGAACTCATAATCATATTAATAATAACTTCATAAATCAATTGAATCACCCAATTATGGAATCAAATAAACTATAATAGACAAAATCAAAAAAATATTAATTTCATTCAAGGAGATTTGGATTTTTATTTTATGTGGGTTTGCTACACCTAGGCACAACTCATTAAAAAATAATTTAACTTTCTATCCTTGTCTATTGTCTCCAAATAATAAAGAAACCAAGAAAAGAAGTCCTCTATTACCACTTTCTAATTTCTTGGGCTCGGATACCACTAAAGGGTTCCCTTATCCTAGTTCAACACATGGCCTCAAGAATATCTCCCTAAATTCAAGAGGCTTTTGACTAGAAATGAGTACCTCGGTTATGTTTTTGGGAAGACTATGTCCTCATACCAGAGTGTAACACAATGGAATTTCAATATTAGATAAGTAGTGAAAGTAGTTTCATAATCAGACAGATGATAAATGATAAATACCTTAATATATAAACATTAACAAATTTTACCTCATATATAGATAATTATGATACATTTCTTTACAAAACAGCCAAAACAGGTATATATGGATGTTTTACAATACATATAAAAAACGTATAAAAATACTATAAATATCAACCTAGAATTGCAAGCCTCAGTTGGGTCTTGTGCTCCCATACTCCTAAGCAGCAATCATGAACCTGTAGTTGGTTTCTTTCCCTTATCTATACTTGAAATCATATATTCTATTCGGCTACCCAAGGTGGCCCAATCATGGTGTGAGATATAATCCCAGTAGGCAACCACCTAAGGTCTAGTGCTATCCACCCAATGAATATATATTAATAATAGTGTGAAGAAGTAAAAATAATATTTAACGAAGTTTTAAAAGTAAACATCCTATAATTTCCAGTTTCTCATTTTATAATCATGTCCTTTCACTAATTTCATTTGATAAGTATGTCTGTAAATTAACATCTAGTTCTATGTCATTTATAATCAAATCATTTAATTAGCCAAACTCATTTAATTAATATGTATTGAGGCCTAGTGTGTTGGAAAACATCCCCTATAGTGATATGCTCATGATATTCTTAAATGGGTCATCTCTAAGGTGTAAAACTCCGAATTAATCCAAGCTTATGTTTTTTCATGGTGAACATATCATATATATCATCTCATTCATTATTCAAGTCAGAACCAAAGCCCATCCTTGGGACTCCTCATTCGGAATCTAGGTATCGCTCCATGTATAATATAAACCAATACCATAAAAGCCCATCCATGGAGATCCTCACAAGATCCCAGGTATCTCTCTAGGTGTTGTATGATATCATTTCCACTTGATTCCATCCTTTTAAGTCCACTAAGGGATCCCAAGTATCAGCCATGGGATTTATGATCAACTTCCCTCTTGAGTATGTCCTTCGCAGTCCATAGGGAGCCCAAGTATCACTTGGGAATAAAACAGTAATCCCCCAAGATTCCTTCCTTAGAAATCTATATAAAGAGTCCAATTATCACTTAGGCATAAGGAATGTAGAATCCAAATGAATCTATCCATGGAGTTCTTATAAGAACCCATGTTTCACCCAAGTAATATAAGCATAAATGAATTCTTTAACTTTTAATCAATATCACTTAATCATTTTAAGGACAACGCCTTATCTAATTAAATTAAACATCACCTCAAAAGGTGAATCAAATCATGGCCATGCTAAGAAGGATTAGTTTTCAATTAAATCACGAGGGCACTTCATCATAACAATCATCTCATGCTTCATCAACCAATAAATGGAAAGTGTCATGGGAAATGGATTACATTCCCTTTTATCGATTAATTCAAGTTATAATTGATATTACAATTCATGTTGTATATCAATTCACAATTAAAATCATCAATTCATATTACAATTCAAATCACATATTACATCCCAATGTAAGGGGTATAGGGAACACATCAAAGGTATCCAATTTCAATAACCACCCATTGTGGTATAATTAGATAGACAAATAAAACAAATGGCTGATACTAATTCGAGGTTCTTAACCTTTAAAATTTTCCAATGACCTCATTAATCATATAGGTTATACCTATCAATTAAATTCTTGGATTAAAATCCCTATCAACAGAGACACTCTATGGTTTGGGAATGCAGCACAAATACATATATATAAATACTTCCACATTGAAGGAAAAGAATGATAGAAACTATATAAGATACTTAGTGGATATCTTGTCGAGTATCAGCTATTGATTGAGCTCAGATCAAGAGAAAATGGAGAATGGGTGAAGAGAATATAACTAGGGAAAATTATCTTGTATCTAAAAAGTGTAGCTGATACCAAGTCATATGATGAATGACGTAAAATGAATTTATATCTTATTTTTATGGATCCAATGAGACAAATGGTTCTTGATTCCAATATCAGATAGAGAGTTAGTGTAAAATCTTTGAATTATCATCCATAAAGAGTTATCAAAATGGTAAAGTTATCCAATATTAGAAATAATAAGGAATTAGTTTATAAGTATATTTTATTAGGTTGAAATTGATAAATTCAACAAAAAAATAGATCACATGGTTTGGCAGCATGGTTGGCCAAATTATGTTCCAACAGTGTGCCTTTTTCAATAGGAAGGGGCACCAGGCACAGTTTGTACGCACAATTTGACTAACCTTGAAAAAATCTTGAAAACATCACTGTTAAAAATGAAAACATTCTCACATGGGTAGGTATTGAAAATCACATAGTTTATTAAACCATGCAGCCTATAGCTTCTCATTATCCAGCTTATCATGGTTGAAACAATCCATTTTTCTTACCCTGCATGGTTTCTACTCACTATGTTCCATGCCTTTTTCACTCAAAAGGTGGGTTATAGGCTCAAAACCCACCCCAAACACTCTTGTCACCTCTATGACCTCAAGGGTAATTCACATTAGGTAATAAATAAACATTCAAAATGAAAATTGATGAAATAATGGATTTTTTACCTCAAAGAAGAATCAGGTTCTTATATTCTCCTTCCTCATATTCCTTAGATCAATTCTCAAATGTTTTTAATGATCTTACATTATCATTGAATATATAAGAATATCATCTATAAAGACTTCCAAAAACTGATCTAGGTAATATCTAAAAACTCTATTCCTTAAAAACATTATGAAATCAGAAGTATCGGTAGGTCTAAATGAAATTTCTATAAATTCATAATGATCATACCATGTATAGAAGTCAATGATAGGTATATCCTCCTTGATCCTTAGCTGATCATATCGAAATTAATGATCAATCCTGGAAAAATATAGATCTCCTCTTAATTTATCAAATAGATCATAGATATGGGTTCTATGATACTTACTCTTAATATTGATCTTGTTAATTTCCCTATAATCAATTCAATGATTCATTGACCCGTATTTCTTCTTAACAAAAATAATAGGTGCAATTCATGGAAAAGAACTCAGAAGAGTGAGTCCCTTATCAATATTCTACAAGAGTATTTTTTTTAACTCATGAAACTTAGTTAAGGTCATTCCGTGTAGATTCTTTGAAATAGGCGTAGCACTAGGTATGAGTTCTATTAAAAACCCGGGTTCATGATTTACGAGAAGATGAGAAAAATATTTTGGAGATACATTAGTATATTCCTAAAAAATAAGAACATTACCAATTTTGATTTTCTTCCCAACCATTTGAGATAAATATCGCTCATGAATAGGTAGAAAAACATTTGATGGAAGTAATTTCTATTTGGTTTTAAGGTTTATCCTTACTATAATAGATGACTGAAGGTTGATTAGAAATATATAATACAACTTTTCTTCCTCGAAAATTTATATGGGATCTATGCGGCTAGAGCCAATCCATACCCAAAATTATATAAAATTCAACTAGAGGAAGAACTAAATGATTCTCAATAAACAAAATCCCCACAAACTTCTATCGGTGAGGAGATATATACTTTTGATACAATCATCCTACCATTAGGATTTTTCACCACCAACTCAATATCTAATTTTTGAGGGGGTGATGTGATACTCTTAAAAAACTATTCATATATAAATATTTTTGTAGAACCAAAACCAAATAAAAAATTTGTAATCATGGAGTGGATGATAAGTGTACCTTTCACTGCATCTCTAGGAACTTTAACTGCAGCTCTAATAATTACATGAGCTTTGCCTTATACACTTGGATTTTTTTGTAGTGTATTCCTTTAACATTGGGGGAATATTTTGGAATAGTTCCCCATTCCCTTACATTTAATCACTATAAATTTCTGTCTTCTCTCTTGCCCTTGCATTCTAGAGTAGGATGGAATTTTCCACTATGAATGAAGAAAACTTTTTTTCCTCTTAATCATGTACAAAGTATTTTTCTCCCAAAAGTATCACATGTTAGAGAATTTACCTCTATCTTAAACCCCTATCCTTTTTCCCCTATTATCCTCGTATTCTCTTTATTTCTTTAAAACCCATAAGTCTTGGAGAATTATTTCTATATCTCGGTAGAATATGATACAATATCCTTATATGATGGGAATTTTTTGGATTCCCGATCCAATCAAAGGATTGAATTAAGTTCATCAAATAAACAATCAATCCTTTTTTATTACATATACAGTCCACAACATGTATTGATAACCTTGTAAAGTTAGCTCCATACTTAGCATCATTTTATTCTTCATTTTTTCTTAGACTCGTGAATTTTCTCACCATATCCACTCATTGTTCATGAGGAAAAAAAGTACTAGAAAAGTTACATAAATTCCTTCCACTCCACTTTTGTTATTTCCTCCTCATCCTTAGTGTTTTAAATCAATGAAGAACATTGAACCAAAACCCCCATAAGATGGTAAACTAATATGAAAACCTTCTCCCATTCATTAAATCCCATATAGAGGAATGTTATTATAAAGAACTTATCCATTGATTATTTATAAATGGATTTGTTATTCCATTGAAATATAGAGGTTTTTGTTGCAAGAAATGGTCTAGCATTGATACACTAAATTCTAGATCAGAAGTATACTCCATATGGGTATGGTTATTAGTTATTACCAGAGTCAACTACTCCAACATATACATAATTTGTTTGGTTACAACTCTAGCTTCATTGTCTTTTTTGGAGATAGATCCATATATAGATTATGTGCATCGATATGGTTTCCATTACTTATAATAAGATCCTTTTTAAAATAATGGTATACACTATAATTGATTATAACATTTTCAATTATAATATATTATTTTGAAACTATTGAAACACTTCACTTAAATTAAAAATTTATACATAATTAATATCATAATCATAAACTTTGTTTCTTTTTGAATATTCTCAAGTTATAATAACATTTTGTAATATTTCAAAATAGTTTAAAATTTTTAAATTAACTCAATCATGTCACTCAGGAGTGTCAAATTAGGTGCGCAGTAAGGTCACACTCACTATACGCTATATTAATGGTTTTGATATACTCAAAAAACTATTTTCTACATTATTACCCCTAAATTAATCTATGATAAAACTAAATCCACTTGTATTACCAAACATATATATATTTATTAGAAAAACACATAATCTCTACCTTACAAAAACATTATGATGTTATCATGTACTTAGACTTATCTTCAAAGTCAGTTAGAGTCTTATATTCCCTAATATATGTTTTCCTAAATATAGTTCAAAAGGTCTCTATTAAACATTATCTAATACCAACTGTAAATACCCTGAACCTTGTAGCCTATATATGGTGGTCAATTTATTATATTTTTATTAGATACAAGTTATTTTATCCCAAAGGACTAAATAAATTATTAGTTTTGAAAAACTAGATTCATAATTAAATATGAAATTACATTTGAAAACATAAAATTAAATATTGTATTTTCTTTGATAACCTGGTTTTTACCAATAACATATCCTTTTATTTCAATCATAATAGACTTCTTGTAATCCTAGGGAAAGGAAACATAATAAAGGGGTGAGCTGAAATTCATGGTAAGGGAATGCGTATAGAAGAAGATAAATAAGGTATGAATAATATGGTAGGAAGAAATGATGATAAAACAATTCCATATAAATAATCAGATGATATTGAAACATATGCATGGATAAAATAACTATTCAAATACTCAAATGGACTTCAATCACTGATCTTATAATAATTGAATTCATAATGTCTCACATCTTAAACATACATTTGAGGCCTTGTTCCAAGACATCTACATTCATGGGTAAGGCTTTGGCCAAATTTTAGGCATGTTTATCTCATGAGACCAACCATTGCATCAAGGGGATATTTAATTCTAGGACCTGAACATCACTTAATAATTATAATTTATTCATGTTATGAATAATCAATACTACTTAATCAACATTCCTTAAAAAATAAATAACTATTTGTATTTGAAGAACTAGTATATGGAATTTTAATACTTCTCTGATCAAACTAATCCTAAAACATAAATAGAAATATGTTTTATGGTATATTTAGTGTATATCTTCAGTAAGATATTTAACAAAGGATGTTTACATAGATAATTTTTTTTTAAAAAGTTCACTGAAACTTTTATTAAGGAAAAATACTATTTTCACTTTGACTTTAGTTATATAAAATACAAAAAATTCCCCAAAAATTAAGGAAATTTTTTATTTAAAATGAAACTTTGAAACTTTTAAAGTAATATTTGATGATTTGGTGGTTAATGGTGGTGGGATATTGGATTCATTCCAGGTACATTTAAAATAATATTCTTTCCACATTTTCTGTAAAAATTAAAAAGTACATCATTCAGAAAATGACAAGAAGATTCCTTTTGAAAACATTTTGTAAAAAGTAGAACATTAGTAAAAATTTATTCATTAAATAATATTATTATATTAAAAAAATTATTTAAAATAATTTAAGTAAAATACTGTTATCAAAGAAAATCATTCCAGATCAAGTAGAAAAATAATGTTGGTGTTCATTAAAAACATTATTTTAGTATTGTGAGAACATAAAGATATGTAAATGAAATAAAAACATGTAATTTCCATAAATACCAATAATATAAAAAATTGGTTTTAAGATATAAATATCAAATAATTTCCCAATTGTAGGCTTCAGCATAAACAATCCCAAATAATGATTATTATTTTAAATAAACCCTTACCTTAGGTCTTCCTTTGTATGTCTTTGAACCTCTAGTATAATAAATAAATATTTATTATAAATAAATTATAAAAACATAATGATATATATAATACCATTTATGATTTACTTAAAATATTTTACCACATTTTTACAAACAATTATTTATTAAATACACTGTTTCAAGTGATAGTTGCTTCGTTCTTCATGTATGTTTTGGTTCAATAGTTTTGATCCTTGTAATTTGATCATGGTTCCATAATATAAATAATTTTAATCATGATATAATTATCATATATGTTTCATATATATATATATGTATATATAACCATCTATAACAAGTTGACATAGAATAATGAATTACATCATTCATGATGATGGTAGGTCATACGTACCCATGCACATTGTTTTCACATTTCAACAGATGGAATGAAATTAATGTAATTAGTATTTAAACTTTATAGAATAATTATTATATCATATATATCATATATACTAATTAAATATATCATTTTTACCATTCAAGTAAATCATAAATGAAAAACAAATCACATCACTTCATAGAGGTGGTAGTCCACACGCACACCCAAGCGATGTTATAGTTTTTTGTTTGACTAAAAATAGGGTGTATAATGGTGGTTACATAATAATAATAACATTTTAGTATAATTATGGAAATTTATTTATTATTTAATGTTAGTTATCAACAATTTATTTTAGGTAAAATAATGAGGATAAATAAAGTTATTGATTAAGGAAATTGCCTTTTCTTTGAAAGAACTCGATTATATCTCCTCTTAAGGATACTAGGGTTGAACTTTTTGGAAGAAAAAAATAAAAAAATGTGGATAAGGAGGTTAGGTGAGGATTTTTATATCATTTAGTAATGATATATGTCTCAAAGTGTTGTGATGAAAATATATAAGGGGTTCCCTTTTAGAGGGAAAGAAAAAAGACACACTTGGAGTTACCAAAATGATTAATATATAACTAAGTCATTCTCAACCCAAATGATTAAAAATGGATATATATTACATTTAAAAGAGTACGATGATAAAATATCAAAATTAAATGATATTTATACTGTTTTTGAGTCTTTTTAAATCTTATCCATTGGTTTAACCCCCTGGTTAACAAATTTTAATCTTATTCATGGTAAGTATTATTTTAATATTAAAGCGTTATAATTTTACATATAAGGTTAAAATTGGCTCATAAATGAAAAATAGATAAACATTTTGACCAATTTTCATCCTACCTATCAAAGTTAATTTTTTTATGTATTTTAATAGAATAATATGTTTCATAAAATATCATTAATTTCATTTTTAACACTTCTCGATTAATTTGATATTTTTAGACAACAATAAAACAATTACCTTAATATAAAACCATTTCACATCTGTAATATGATATTTTTATTAATAATATTCATATATCACAATAATTGACTCAATTTATATTACTTTTAATATTTTTAAAATCAATCATTTTATTTTCCTATTAATTGAATAAATATTATTTCTGTTTTGTGTAAGAATTTAAGGTAACTAATTAATCAATAAAAATAATAAATAAATTACCATGATAAAATCCATTAATTTATCTTTAAAATAAAAATTTAAAAATAAAAATTTTCTATTTTTATCTTTATATAAAAAATTTAGAGAAAATTAATTAAAGATAGTGTCGTTCTGTAATTATTTTTTCCTTAAATTAATATAATTTTCATAGTGAAATAAAAATTTTAAATAATAGCCATATATTCAAGAATTGGATTTAAATGTCTCAAATTCACCCATTAAATATAAAAAAATGATGTTTTTGTTTATTTGGAGACCTTATCTCATGTTTTAAACCCTATTTTACCCATTTTACCCTTATCAGGGTGACAAATATTTACCAAGCATACTATTCAAAATGACAAAAAATAAAAAATAAAACTATTTCCTAAATTTGAACAACCTAATTCCAAATATAGAATCTATTTTTCAACAATCAATCTCTTTAATTATAAAAAACAAATAATTATATAAATACCTGAAATGTAAAGAAGAACTATTTTTAGAAAAATTCATTTTTATACATAAAAAATGATTTACTCTTACCTAATTCCTAGAAAAAAAATAGATGATTGTTAAAAATTTAATCGAATATAATATATATATATATATATATTATTAAAATCATTGAATAATAGTGAATACTCTAATTTATTAATATAAAAACACATTATGTGCATAAAAATAGTTTTTCATTAAAATATCTCATTTACTTTAAAATGATTTTTATTTCAATTTTTAATCAATTTAGAACCAATTAATTAATTTTATTAATGTGTAAACCATAAATTTTTTGTAATTTAGTTATTCATGTTCATATGTTCTATTCCAACGGTCATGCGATAACTATCACATTAAATAATAATAATTCCATTTTATATCACAATTTTTTTAAATTTTATGTTTCATATAAAACAAGATTCCAAAGAATAAAATTTCTTTATAGAGAAATATATCATAAAATATTGGTTTTTTACACCCCCCCCCCCCACTCAGGGTGTGATCTTCAATAAGGAACCTAAAATATATATCTATCCCAAAATCAATTCCTTATTGTGGAGGTAATGTCACAACCTCTTAAGTAAAAAATATTAAAACTTCTCTCTAACTCTAAGATTTCCTTGTTTATGTGTGACTTACTCTCTCAGTATCAATCCTTATAATATCTATGTAATAGGATATAAACATCTATGATCTTTCTAATGATCTAACATTTCCAAAAATATCACAAATCCACCTTCCACACTGATGAATATTACCAGCCTATGTCTATAGTAAAAGAAGTATTTCACTAATTAAAAATAATATATACCAAGGGCGAAATATTATATTTATATCTGTAACAAGAATAACTCTCAAATCTACTGATTTTTTCCAATCGTTAGCTCGCACCCCTAGCAAGCTTATGTAAAACTAAACTAACCACCTAGTGGGGTAGAAAACCAAAAGGGTCTAAGATGCCTATCCACCTTATATACCAATTATTTGACTCAAGTATGTAAAATAAAAGAGTATGAAGATTTTCTATTAGTCTGTGTATAAGATATGGTAGAATATAAGTAGATAGTATCTTAAACAATCTCCTTTCTTATAAGTGAGAGAATCTTCATTTCAGGTATATTTCCATGTATATAACTTGTACATATTCCCCCATAATGTCTACCATTGTCTTTCCCATATTTATAACAAGGTATTTCAAAGTGAGGAACATCCCTAAATTTCTTCTCCTTACTCGATATTATATTTTTGGTCTAAAATCTTAATTAACTGACTATTGTGATAATAGAAGAGGGGGAATTTGTTACTAGGGTGGAATCTAAAATAATAAAGATCATCCACCATCACATTGTTAGCTCTAAATTTACTACATATAAACATCAAACAAATATACTATAAGTGTTTCCATATACCACAAAAATAACAAAAGATGCCTTGGTTTCTAATAAAATTTTTAAAACTACATACTCCTATGAATCTAGATAAGGATAAATGAGGATTCTTTTCATAGGTTAAAACCTCTAAGGTAAAAATATACATGAAGTATTCTCTAAATCCCCACTTCTAAAAAAATTTCAAGTGTATTTGCTCTTGATGAAAATCCAAATTTGAATGGTTTTCTCGACCACCCCATATTTCATAAACTATATAGTATTAATCATAATAGTGAATGGGTTGAATAAACCCAAAATCTAAAGATTCTAATATCTCTAAAAATATCATTACCTCACATTTGAACCTCATAAGAGGTATTTTGTAAGAGGTTCAGGAACTATATATCAGACTATCATATTCTAGAATGACTATATAGTTCGGTGAGAAACGGATATTATCACACTACATTAAATATTAAATATAATAACTCTATCTAAAAATAACTATTAAAATTTTTTCACATGAACATTATATAATCATGATCACTAAGATATAGATTACACAATTTTCAATTATATCCTTATAAGAAGATAAAAGTTAACGGAATCCAATTCTCTTCTCATGCCCAAATCATACCAAGAGAGATCTTTATTCATTTCAGATATTTCATTTTATTTTATTCATAGACAAATATGTCATTCGTTGATTGATTACACTAATAAAAATATTATTATATATTCTTCCATTAATCATCCTACTAATTATCAACATACTAATGAAAATCATGAGAATCCTTATACACCACTCTTATCTAAACTTCATAATGTTTTCATCCACTAACAATGTCTAAATACATATAATAAAATTATTAAGCCTAAATGTTTAGAATTAATTAAAATGGTTTTAATTAAATGTATTTAATACCGAAATTTTTTTCCCAATTTCAATATTATATTCAATTAATGTTGATGTATATATAATTCTTAAGTTCCTACCCTATAACCAAAATACACCTTCTTAGGCATGTTTAGAAAAAATTCAAAGTCATTTTATATTTTCACAAAGAAAATTCTACATATTATCTATTCCCCTTATCCTACATCACATTTTATAATTTAATGATATTGTTTTCTTACTGAAATTTCATAATCCTCACTAACTCATACATCATACTCTATTCTAAAAAAATAAAACACTTGTCTTTGATATAACACTATCATATACAAACCCAACCTGTCCCTTCCTGATTCTATTATGTGATTATAAGAAACATGAAGGCTAAGCATCAATATTCCATGGGTTGGAGACTAGTATTGAGTGTTTGAAATCTCAATATTTGATCCATTTCAATTTTTAATCCCATGAAAACAAAAAGAACCCATCACTCAATTCCTAAACACCATAGGTAATAAAAAATAAAAAATCTATGAATAATATTAAATGAATGTAATTTTATACACACTAATAAAATATGAACCTCTATTATCAATGCTAATAAATCATAAATAATATAATATCCTCCAATATCCCCCAATATTCTAGTCACAAGCTAGTATGTTCATGGATGATCTTCTACAGTATCTTTTAAATACAGAAAAACATTATATAATATTGTAGATTAGCATAAAATATACTCATCAGTTTACTATATATAAATTTTCATTAGAAAGAAAATAAAAACTGACATTTTATCACATACTAGGTTATCTTCAAATGTATCTCACCAAAATAACACAGACAAAAATTTGAGTGTTTTATAAATGTAGTAAATCATGAAAATATTGAAAGAGGTTCCTTTCACTCACATCCCCATTAGTTAACTAACCCTCACATCCTAATGGAATATTCATGGTGTTCTCATCCCTTTTTACTCCAAAAACCACATCAAACTACTACCAAAATGACCCCATATAATATACATGTTTCTAACCACCTCATATGATAACTATATAACCATAACCATATATTATAACCATGATTAAAATGGTGATAAAGAGAGGGGGTTTATTCATTCATCTATACCCATAACATATTGGATATTGGGGGTTCCACCTAGTATCCAAAACCACATGTTGGAACTAATTAACACATCTATCTCGGGTAGTGGTGTGTAGCAGTCATGATTTTCATGCTATCCACTTTAAAAATAAAATATCATAAAAATGATATATAATAGATTAAAAATATCATCCAAGGTTATAAATCCTAAAAAAGGTCACCTCTATAGCCATACCATCGCATACCTCATCTCTGTTATACATTTACCACCACTTCCTCGAAACATAAGGCACTAAATTAAACCATAAAACAGTATTCCCAAATTAGATATGTTAATAAATCATTATTCCACTAATTAATCATTGATTAATTGCCACATGATTTATTTACTACATTAACAGTTTTTTCTAGAATTTTTTTAATTTATTTCATATCATTAATACCTTTCATTCATCTTTTTAACATATTCATTTATCAATACATTTCCTGAGGCACATTTAACATTATCAGTCTAGCTAATTCAACCACATGAAACATATTTATTAATACATATCTACTACATACTAAATGTTTATAAAATATAGCACAATACCATATGTTGTGACAACACTAATAATGATATAACAACAAGATAACATGTGTATATACTTCCATAACATTATCTTTCTCTTAGATTTCTATTTTTCATATGATTATATCAATACCATCCATCTAATCAAAGAAAATAAATCATGAAAATTAAAAAATAATAATAATTAAATATAGAGATAGTTATCAAATCACCAACCTCAAACCAATTAATGATTCATCACATCATCAAAATATATATCTCAGTCTCTAAAATCTTATATTCTTAGGATTATTCTCCAACATATATAAAATACATCAACCAAAAATAAATTCCATATCATAAAAATATTCCAACTATTATCTGCAGACCCCTGAAATGAAACACTAAGTAAAAGGAAGATGTAATCCAAAATAATTGTGCCTTGTCTTGTATAGATTTTATATAATGAGGGAAGGAATTCAAAATTCAACCAAGGAATATTAAAAAACACTAAGGAGGATATTTCTTCGACCTATGTTCACTAAGTAAGTAAAAGGATTGAATGGTATTAGAGAGATAAAATTAAATTTATAGATAAATGAGTATGAACCAAATCAAGGTATGGTTATCTGAACCATAGAGTGTTTTGTGTTGGTCGTGGTGGATCAATAAACCACAGTGACCCAAATCCTAATCTCTTATGTTTTTTCCGACCATTTATTTTTAAACTTTACAGATTTAAAAAAACTCTGATGTAGTTTTTTCTACCATGGTGTGATACTTCCAAAACATATTTTAATGATGACATCAAACTATTACCTATTATATCTAAACCATTTCATAATACAAACCATGGTAATAAACCATTGCATAATTTAATCCTATTTTGAATAAAAGTTACACTAAAATAAATCTCCAAACCATAACATGAACCCCAATTATATTTATTAAATGGAATCATATAAACCAAAATAATTATGTACCTTCACTGGTTGTGTTAACTATTAGCAACCTCAAAATTCATCTTCTGAACATGACTTCATACTATAAAGAGACCCTTAAAACATGATGACATGGATAAATCTTGGCATAATGAATACACAACCACTACATGGTTTCTATCAACACACATATTTTATCATTTCCTATATTCCATGATTTCAAAATCACTTCCTTCTTACATTAACACCTTCAAAACTCGCAATGTAAATAAATAATAATTTATAACTTTCAACATAAATAGATAACTCTGGTACCAAATATTTTTCCAGTATGAAAACCTAAAAAGGGTGTGAATTGATAATCTTATGAAAACCCCATTTTAAATAGTTTTTTAGATAAAATAATGAAATTGGAGTAAACAATATAAATATGTAATACTTTTTATGTGACAATTAAAAAATTATAGAAAAATTAATGTTCAAAAAATGGTATGTAAGGATTTTAAAATCACCTTGTGGATATTTTAATTAAATATAATATTTCTATATGAATTCTCCAAGTTAAAGTGCAGTTTAATTTCTAAAATATTTTAAATAAAAATATTTTATGGATATATAGTTATTTTAGTGGGTACAAGATAAAAAAATAAGTCTACAATCCATATTTAAATATTTTAAAATGATGATTTTGAAAACGATTATGGTAAGAGACAATTTAGATAAATATTTAAGATAAAATAATTAAAGTTAAATTCAATAATGGAAAGAATAGTATGATTTTTAGCTTTATAGAAAAAGATATTGAATATAAAACTTGTTGATTTATGTGGTCTAATGGGTACATGTAACATCCCTAACCCTGGTGCCACTAATCTGGGGCCCAAGCTAGGTCACCACATGAACTTAGGCATTCCAATATATATGCCAGAGGCTACCGACTAGCTGTGCGGGTATAAGAAAATATGTTGGAAGAATATACCCACTTTATCATAGTAATCCACAATAGATAATAATGAAAAAATTGAAACAAATAAATATTAACCATTCATTTCTAATTAACTTCCCATAAGTGGGTACACGCCCACATACAAGCAGTAAGTATGCTATGTCATTTCATACAATGCCAAGTGTAAGGGAACCCAATATGAATACAACCTAAAGGATCCTAAAAAGGGGACATGAATCCATTTTTAGATCCCTCATCCATTCAGATCCTGATCCCATATCAATCAACGAGCATATGCCCCTTTCCCTTGTCCTGATATGTAACCACGAAGTCTCCTCGGGTACAAAAATGTGGCCGGAGTAGGGTGTGAGTAAAAATATGTATATGAACACCAATTTTGTTTACAAAATATCTATTATAATTAGATAGTGTATGCATTTACACAATGAATAAAAATAAACAAATGATAATCTAGGTTCCACTAGTTAATAAGGTTCACTTAGATACTTTCATCATTTATTCCTTGGGTTAGTCATTTTAATCAATCACACTTAGTCATATGGCAGTTAGATAACTATGAATAAGGTAAATAATCATGTTCCCTACTTTACTTGGGAAAACATTACACAAAACCATAAAAAACAATTACCTTGGATCCTAGATCTATGTAGTCAAACCACATGCATCTGTTAAGGGCCTAGAACCTTAGTCTAAATCCTTAACATGTACAACATAGGTGTTAGGTTTAGATACTTGGGTCTTAACTTAACTATGGCCATAGAACCTCAATTCAATACCCTACATAATTCAAATCCACGTGCACATTCTTCATTAACCACTTACCATATACACCATTTACAAACCATAACTCATTAAAACATTAATTATTCATAACCATGGTTTATTCAATAGATATATCATCTTCATACATTAACCCCTTTACAATAATTCCCATTTGTATTCATTATTCCATTGATTAATTTAGCCTTTCAAACTTTAACCCATTTACATAGTTCTATATTTTGTGTGACTCATTCAAAATATACCAAATGCCCACTTATTCGATGTTTACAACTAAGCACCATTATCATTGGTCCCATTTCAAAACTCAAGTTAACATGTCAACAAATTTATCATTGGATTTATATCATAAAAATCAAACTATATACATAACTACTCAATTCCATGTTCAAGTGAGTATCACACCCCATAGGTGGCCCTTAACACTGTCTATTTAAGCTCAATGAATCCCATGTGGGTCACAAGGGGTTCAATTCATCATCTAACCAACCAATTCACCATTTCTACCATGAAAACCAAATATAAAACATAATAGAATGAAATCATAACCATATATGCATAAAAAATGAACAAGACTGTGGGATATAACTTATAGACCACCTACCTTGATTCCATAGACAACTTCCTGCTCAACATTAGCCTTTTATTTAGAAACAAATCACTTTTAAATCGACTATATAAAAACCACTAAAAAGAATATTTTTAGTGAATCATAAGGATAACAGAAACCAAAACAATCCTAATAAATAAAAAGGAGTAATGAGGAGTGTTATTCTCACCTAGAGCTTCGATCCACACCTAGTGGTGCTCCAAATGCCTTAGAAATGAGGGAGATCAATCCTTGAGAAGTTTCGGAGAAAGGGTTCATCACCATCAGATTTTATCGGATTAATTTTGAGGAAATTAGGGTGTGGGCTCTTAATTCCCAATGGAGAAATTGTAAAACCACCCATTTTTAATGGGAAACATGTTTTGGCCACACGGTTGTTCAAACCATGTTTGAACCATGCACTACCCTCTATCCAAGAGGGGGCCAGGTCACACTGTCTCCTGGGGAGCCCAAATGGTTTAACAAAACATGTGGTAACCATGTGGATTGTATTTTTTTCATGCTCACACAGTATGGACTCCCCCCTTGAATGGTTTCAAAACCCATTCTCCCTACCCCCAATAAAATATGGTTACGGTTCATAGTTACTACTAACTATGTCCCAACCATGAAACATGCTCTAGATAGACACTTTCTCCCCTCTTTTATGTTTTGAATATCTAGAACACCGCCGAGACTATTTATACACCTGGTAAACATTTCATTAAAGACATTAAATATATTCAAACCAAATCATAAACAAAGGACTTCCTCAAGAGAATTCCAAGATCTTACAACATCCACACCATATAACAGCTCATCCCCGAGCCGCATTCCTAAATATTATTTAGTTTATAAGGTAAAAATATTGGGCCACTAACACTTCATATTTTTCTCCCTCTCCAATGCTTCTTCCTAATAATTACCTTTCTTCCCAAACACTCAAAAAATTCATAACCTTTCCTCGAAAATCATTCTCACTAAAATCTATAATATGGAATATATTCTCCTCAAAGAATACATCATCCTCAAAGCTGAAACACCTGAAAAACAACATTCACGCCACTATAAAACTTTGGAAAAGCCAATCGGTATGTCACTAGTATGATCCTCTCCACAATATCAAACAGCCCCATGTACATGGGTGCCAAATTCCCTATTTATAAATTTGATAGTGACCCAATCTTGGTGACACCCAAAGAAAAACATGATCACCCACCCTAAACTCAAGATTTTTAAGATGTTGATCCTCATCTGAATTATACCTAATCATATTTTTATCCATACATTTATGAACCAAATGAACTTGTTATGGAACCTCATTCATGAGACTCGGTCCCAATAACTCTAATTCCCCAGCCTCAATCTAACATAACAGAGATCTATATCTCATTCCATAGAGAGCCTCATACAATGCCATTTGAATCTTCATATAATAACTTTTTTATAGGATAACTGAGAAATCTCAAAGTAATTTTCCCAAGATCCACGAAATTATAGAAAATATGTCCTCTAAATTTCCTCCATCACCTAAATAGCATGTTTCTAATTTCCATCTGCCTACTGGTGAAAACCCATACTCACAAATTTCTAGGAAGAAAGAACCTCTATAACCACTTCCATAAGTACAAAGTAAAACATGGACCAAAATCCAAAACTGTATTCTATGGAAACATGTTCCACTTAACTGTCTCTAGAATGTATAACTCATTGAAATAGTCAATAGTTAAGATCTCTTGTATTTAAAAGAAATGTCCCACCTTGGTCAAATGATTCATAAATTCCCATATTTCATCATTCTTCTAAGGCATCTGTGAAAGACCTACCACAAAATCCATCATGATATCATCCCATTAATATTTCATAATGGGAAACATCAACAACAAACCACCCAATCACTGATACTCATCCTTCACCTATTGAAAGTTATAGCATCACATCACCAAACCTAAAACCTCTTATTTTATCTATAGTTTCCAATATGGACTATGATGATCATTACACATTTTGGTTAAACCATGATAAACCTCCCACTTAGAAGCATGAAACTCACACATCAACTTTTCCCTCATACAAGAATTCATGATAATAGGGACACGAACATGAATGATCTCATCATCATCATCAACATTCCAATCAGATGGTGACTTTACACCTTCAATACTTTCCCTTAAATCCTAACACTCTAGATCTTCATACTGCCTCTCCTTGATCTAACTTAGAATTGTGGACTCATCTACCAAGGATGTAAGGTTCATTATCCATATCCTATCCTGAACCTCAAGATGCATCTCATAAAAAAATCCTTCATCCTCCACTTAGAACTGGATTCCTGAACTCTCTAATTTCTATTCTTCCGACTCAAATCATCTACTATACTTTTTCCCTTACCTAGTGTGTAAAATAACCCAAAATCAAAGGAATCCTTGTACACAACCCATTTTATATTCCAATGATTCAAGTAAAGTTGTAAGAATATGTACTTAAGGATTTTAGGATCAGTAAACATAATAAAACTTTCTTCCAATAAATAATGCTACCAACACATAAAAGCATAAACCACCGCAGCCAGATCAACATCATGAAAAGGGTAATTTAATTCATGAGGCCTCAATTTACATGACCCATATGCCACAACATTATCATCCTACATCAACAATACCCCGACTCCCACACCTTATACATTACAAAAGAAGGTATACTCCTTAATCATCCTAGGTAGGATCAAAATCGGTGTTGTAGTCAACCTATTAATAATCTCTTGGAAGGATTTCTCACATGTGATAGACCATTCAAACTTTATTCCCTTCTTGGTTAAGCCTGAGATTGGTGCTTCCAAATGGGAAATGTCTTTGATGATCCTCTACTAGTAAACCTATAGATCCCAAATATTTAGATATCAAAAACATTCTTAGGAGGCTCCTAAGATACAACTACCTTCACTTTCCCTCTGTCACCTAACACACATTCCTTATAGATGATGTGACCTATAAAATGTACCTTTTGAATCCAAAAAAACATGGATGTCTTGGCATATAGCCTATGATCTCTTAGTGAACTCAGAAAATTAACAAGATTTTGGACATAATTTTCATGAGTCCTAGAGTACACTAATATTTTATCCATAAATACAAATACAAACTAATCCAAGTATGGGTTAAAGAATTGGTTCATCAGGACCATAAACACTGATGGTGCATTGGTCAACTGGAATGACATCATGAAAAACTCATACAAAATATACCTAGTCCTAAAACCACTCTTTGGTATATTAGAAGGTATCATCCTTAAATGATGATACCCTAATCTAAAATAAAATTTGGAGAATATTGAATCACCCCTAAACTTTTCAAAAAGTCCATTGATCCATGGAAGAGGTTTTCATTCTTAACTATCATTTGGTTTAGCCTCCAGTAATCAAAAATCAACTATAATTTCCCATCTGCATTATTAGAAAACAAAACTGGATATCCCCAAGGTGACATAATTAGATTAACAAACCCTTTATTCTCTAACTCCTCTAACTGATTTTAAAGTTCCTAACATTCTACCCGTGTTATTCTATATTGTAGAATAGAAACTAGTTCTACTTCATGTAGTGACTCAATAATAAACTCAATATCTCTCTGGGGTAGCATCCCCTATAAATCCTTAGGAAACACATCCTAAGACAGACTACAAAAGGAGGAAAGAAACTCTACTCTACTCCTCCATCATCAAGCACTAGACATACCACTAGGGCTATAATCTCACCCAACTACTAGCATACTGGTGATGTTTGTCCCAGCCAGATATTCCATTATCCATAGTGAACATAAGTACCCCTATCAAGGGGCATCAAAATTACCCAATATAGGTAACAATTAATATGGTCTTGATAAAACACTAACCAATCCAACCCCAATATCAGGTCAAAACTTATAATCTCGAGCACAAAAAAGTCCCACAAGAAATGGTACCAACCAACCTCTTGGGTACCCTCCTTAAATTGATGGATATTTTCTACACACACCCCTAATGGTGTATCGATCGACACTACCCCACAAAAATATTCTACCTCTAGGTCAAACACATTCACAAAAAAAGTAGATATAAAATAATCTGAGGTACATTTATCAAAAAAATAACTAAAAATCGTTGAATATATAATAATTTTACCTTGAACTATAAATGGTCCAGCCTCACCACCTCTCGATTTAGAAACAACATCATAGATCTAATGTTCCCATATACCATGGGCTCTAATATGAGTCCCTAGTGTTGCACTACCCTTCTGGTGAGGATTCCCTTGTCTTGGGGTAACATATCCTCTACCCCAAATGGTATGGCTCATAGAACTCCAACTGCCTTCTAGATATGGGGTAACTAACCCCCTAACTTCTCTTGGGACCAACCTCATTCCTCTATCACTGCCCATAAATGGAGGGAACCTATAGAACTTCTACATATGTACCACCATGATACAAGACTTTCACTGAACTAGTTTTCAGGGACACTAAACACACATGTGTCCTGACCATCCACACTGATTACAAAACACATGGTCACCAACCTAAGAGGTTGAACCTATTCCTAGTATCCTCTACCTACCACTTTCTTAGTGAAAACCCTCAAAATTTTGCTTCCTACAATCAAAAGTTTCACCACTAGATCATCCAACTGGAACCACATTTCTTCGATTAGAATCTTCCTTTAAGTTCCCATCTGAAATATGGGCCTGATGCACCACCTCACAAAACCTTTTTAAATGGAATATATTCAAATGGGATTTCATATCATGTCTATGTTCATACTAAAAATGGATCATTGTGGCTACCGCATCCCCTTGTAATGCTAGAACAAAGAGTTGAAAGTCAGTAGAGTGGTCAACATAATCCATCACTATCATAGTCCCTTGATTCAACCTTATAAACTCGTAATCCTTCTCTTATCTCTGGTTCCTAATGTTCTAGAAAATTTTTCTGGAAATCCTTCCACAAGATTCCCTCTTACTACCCAATCTTAACCAATATATCCCACCAAAACGTTTCCTATCCTCACAACATATATTTCACCAACATGATTCTATTATCAAGATGAGTCTTTAAGTGATAAAGAATCATCATGATTGACTTTATCCAGAACTCAACCTCCTCGGTTCCACCATCTCCAACAGATTTTAGAGGTTAATTCTACTGAAACTCTCTATCCATGTCAAACATACTCAGTAAAACCCTCCATAGGTCTCATTCCGTCATATACATAAATTGAGAAAAGTTATCATGGAACTAAACCTCCTCTCTATTACCCTGGATCAATGGGGTTTCCTACTCTGCCACTTGAGGATCATTCTTGGTGATATCCTCTTATCTCCCAACCAGCACTCTTCATCAGGGAGGCATCATTCTATAATTCCAAACACACATCTCAAAACACATAACATAAGGTTTCCATAGTTTATTCTAAGAACGATATATAATAGCCATAAAAGAACCCATTCATATACATTATCCCAATAGATATATTCACATTTCTATTATTAGCCTCAAACTTAGCCTTTGATTCGAGAACATACCCCCCTTTAAATCTCTAACCTTTAAACTTTTGGGAAAATAGATTTTTAGAGAATTTGAAGGATAATACCAACAAAAAAAATTTATCCAAAAAAAGGATCAATGAGGAGTGTTAGAATCACCATGATCTTTGATTTTCACCCAACATCTCTCCAAAAGTATTATAAATGAGGGATATAAATCCTTGATAATTTTAGGAGAAAGGGTTCATCACACTTGGATGTTATAGAAGAAATAGGAAAGAAATTTGAGGGTTTGTTATTAAAGCCCTAGGGGTAAATGGTAAAAACCCACACTCTTAATGGGGTGTGCAATTTAGCAGCATAGTTGGCCAAACTGTGCACCCACCATGCAACACCCTCTTTCCAATATGGGGCCAAGTTGTACTGTCTCCTGAGGAGCCCACAAGGTTTGAAAAATCATATAACGACCCAAAATTATATCAATGAAATTTCTCTTCTTATATTTCTTTTATATATTATGAATCATATAAAACCACATATAGAACACAATACTATCTTTATAAATGAATAATAAAACAAATAAGAGGTTTTTCAAGAAGTTAAGGAACCTATACCGACTAAATAGTAACTTTTACTTATGAATAGTAATATGACCCTTATGAATAGTAAATCGACCTAATGAATAGTAAACCTAGCCATGAAATTATAAAAACAATTGGCATCTCATAATTGAAAGTATGATATAATTATATCCTAGTAAAAGTAAGTGGATATTTTGAAAAATTCATATTGAAGTATAGGTATTTTTATAAGTCATAAATATTTAATTACAATTTATCATTGATAAAATTATTTAAAATAATATTATTTTACTTAAAATATATTTATAAATCAATATTTGTTTATCTTATGATTTTAGGATAATTTTATGATACCTTAGTTGATATTTTAAAGTGTTATAAAATCAGTTTAAAATTTAAAATATTTATTTTTCATGTAAATATTAATTTTAATTAAAAATTAAATTTCACATATTTATAAAATTATTTTGGTAAAATGGATTACAATTTTTAATTATACAGGTCAAATTATGGTTTTGGTTAATTTTTGTTATTTTTCTAAAATACTTAAATTTTTAGTGAATAATAAAATATGGTAATTTAGATGTATAAATACATTATATGATAAATACACTAATACTTGAGTCTAGGCTAATGAAAGAACCCTTGGTTTAAAATTAAATGCACCAATTACAGTATTTAGACACAAGAAACTATACTATTGGTTTTCCTGAGAAAAAATAATTAAATAATGAATAGAATCATGAGAAACCACCCCTCTCCTCCACTATAAAAACCTCCCCTCACCCCCTATTCTCTTCACTCCTATAAGACTTGAATATTTTCAATGTTCTTCCCAAATCCTCTTCCCTAGACTCTCTCCACATCCAATATCTCTTTTTCTTTCCAAAATACCGAAACCCCTTTCCCTAAGGAGGTTCTCAAGAGGTTAATTCAAGAGTAAAACCATCTTCCTTTTTCTTTCATTTTCAATTTACTTTATTTTCTTTTCTTCTCCTCATCTCCTCTTTCCAAATCAACACGGTAACACATGTATCATATATATATGGTAACGATATCATGTTAATGGAATAACCATCACCAATCCCCTTACTCTCTCTCTCTCTTTTATTTTAAAAATGAAATCATCGTCTGGGAGGTTCCAATTAAAAACCTTCTTGGATGAAGAACCATTGTTCATCATTTTAACCATAAATTAAGGTCATGAAACCATTTTTACGATTGAAACAGACTATAATATATTTATAATAACCTAATTAATGTTCTATAACAAGTATATATACATAATAATAATTCATACAACAAAACTATTTCTAGATGATAGACATATCGTTGTAATAATCTAAACGACTATCACTAATGTTTTATATAATAACTCATCTTCATATCATATAAAAAATTAATTATATAACCATTTAATATTATTTATGTTAATTAGTATCATATAAATTCAATTCTATAGAATTATACCCATTCCACATGAACTTCCACACTCATATACAAGTGTACTGATCGTGAAAACTAAGAAATCAAATGCTCCTAAGCGATAAAATTGTATCTTATAACTCATCAAAAAGGAAATAAATTAACTTAATAAAATTGTAATAAATAAAATACATGTATATAATTTTTTTAATTAATTAATTAATGGATTTAATTTTATTATACATAATGTTAAGGTCAAGTGCAGAACTCATTCAGATATAAGGTAAGGGTTTTTACTCAAACCTCCATTTTCTTTTGGGTTACTCTTATTCTCTACTTGCCTCAATGAAATTGTAAATTATTCATATGTAATCCTCATAAATTCAGTTTTAATGTTTTATATATATGAACCAATCATAATTATTCTTTATTTTATGGGTATTTATATGTTTTAAAGGGATATTCCAAAACTTATTCCTGATAAACAAACCAGATTCAAGGGAACCTCTCGAATTCTTACCTATTTTCAATTACACTCTATAATATGTTTGAATACACCATTATTGTTATAAAATCAATCATTTTATTATGTAAAAACTATTTATTTAACTTATGGTTTTATACAATTTGTTTTTCAAAAGAACACTTCTTTTCAAAGTAAAACAGTATTTCTCTCAAGAATTACTCGATGATTTTATAAGAGTATTTTCATTTATTTCAACACTCATGTTCATTATTATGATTAATTGAGATTAATATTTTATGATATCATCCACCATATTTTATTAAATGGTTTAATATCAGTTTTACTATGTATATTCTATTTTGATACCATTCACCTTGTTACTCAGAATTGTTAGTGATTATGTCTATAGATTAGGGAAAGTTATTCGCATTTCATATATATATATATATATTATTTATGTTTAACCCCATTAATATGTGGAATGAGTTGGACTTACTAAGTGATGTATGGGGCCATTTATTTTCCCTCTATGCATCACTAGGTCCCATGATACAAAACATATATAGACATTGTTGAGGCCTTTCCCATTTATAGATATTGTTTTGACAGAGGCCTTAATAATTTTTAGTTGTATTGGATGAGGCCTTGATGATATGGTTCAAATGTCTAGAATTATGAATTCTTTCATTAGAAAATTATTAATTGACATTCCATGAGTTTATTTGACTATTAGAGAACCATGGTTATGTTTTATTATGTCATTATTTAATCATCTTTTATTCCTTCCCTATTATGTTCAAGATTATTTTTTAATGGAATGTGTACTTTTAGTCATTCACCATGCCATATTGTTTTTTCTTCTCTTGTATTTCTTACTCTTACTAAGAATCTAAGCTCACCACTTTCTTATGTTTTATTTTTAAATTATTTGAATAAGTATATTATGAATGACTTAAAGGTATAATCTAGCCATTTTTTATGTTTCAAAATGAATTTATATATTATATTGCATTTTCAAGTTGTAATGTTGAACTCATGTATATATATTGATTTTAAAAAGATACTAAACTATTTGGGCCTTAAAATTTTTTCTTCCTTGTTTATATTCTAATTTAATTAAATAATTCACCAGCTCAAGGAAACTAGGGTTGGGTTCTTTACAGTTGGTATCAGAGGAAGTTTAATAGAATCCTCAGTAACTAGATTTTGATTAGGGAAAAAAACCCCTAAGATAGACTTTGAGTATAAGCATACAAGAATTTTGGTAAGGTAGATATTATGTGGATATTCCAATGAATATATATCTATGTATGGATACTAAAAGTGTGCATGGTTCTAGAATAAATTTACCTAGGGGTAACAATTCTGACAAAGTGTTCTAAGCTTGTCTTGGGGTAACTTGGTACACAAAAACAGGCTTTACTGTGCACCTAGTTTGACACTCTAGGGAGATATTCTTAGGATAACTCACATTTTATTTAAAAAACATTATAAATGATTTAATTTTTAAAATTTCCCCAAATAAACCATTCTTATGATTATGATATTATACATTCATAGTATATCAATTTATGTTAAGTATTTTACTAGTTTAACATTATACATTATAATTCATAACCTAATTTAGTGGGTTCCATTATTTATAAATGTCGCCTCATGGAAGGAATGGAAAACACATGAATGTGTGTATACCATGTAGAGATTTCCCTCCTAGGAAAGATAATGATATTAGTTGTAGAGTTGTGACTAATGCTGATAAACTTATAACTATATTGGGATAGCTGATTTAGGTTATGAACAATATCCTTACTCGTATAGAGTATCTAGATCCACAACATGGAGATTAAATGTTAGAACACCTTATGTGACAACAACCTCAATCATTTAATGGGACTACAAACCGTTTCATAATGGATCAGGGGATAAGTTCTTTAGAGAAGATATTTCTCACCTTGGGATGTAATAAAAGGGAGAAGGTTATCATTTCAGTTTACCATCTCTAGAGAGATGTGGATAAGTGGTGTTATTTAATTCAAAACACAAAGGAAGAGGAATAAATGGAATGTAAGGAGTTTAATTAAATTTTCCTAGAAAAATATTTTCCTCATGAAAAATGAGTGGATATGGAGAGGCAATTTATGTGTCTTAGGCAAAAAGAGGATGAAAATATTGAAAATTATGAATCCAACATTACATGGTTATAAATTCATGACATGGACTAAATACATAATATAAGGAGTAATATTGATCAATTCATTGATGGTTCAAAACCATTCCTATGAAGGTCACTAGTCTCCCAAAATTTCTCACCATATGAAGATGTTGACTCATGTTTTATCAGGATAGAGAAATAATTCTCTATGTATTATGACTTTAATGGAATACAAGAGAAGAATATGGTGGTGGAGGATATAATGGATAAATGGAATAATGAAAAGGGTATTTTTATAAATGTGATTCTTATGGAAGGAAACACGGTGGTGCCTAATTAAAAGGAAAACGAGTGTGCTACAAGTGTAGAAAGAAAGGGCATCATAATGGTGATTCTAAGGGAAAAAAAGAAGATATCAATGTTTAATGCAATAATTTTAGAGAGATGGTATAGAATTATAATGATTGTCCAAAGCGTCAAGGAAAAATTCCTTAGAAAAGGAAAAGGGAGTAGGGCCAAGCTTATGCGATCACAACAGCTGAGGTTGAAACTCCCAATGATGTGATGGCAGGTACTTAAATAATTTCCTAAAACTTAGACAATTATTTATTTCATTTTGTATCATCGCAATCTTTTATATATTCCTAGTTTTTCAAGAAAATTACATATTTCCCTTTTGATTTAATAAAGGAGTTTCCAGTCAAAACTCCTAAGGGAATTATCATTATAACAAAGATGTGTTGGTATATCCTCTTTATGACACATAAATGTGCTTTATTTGTTGACCTTATCATCATACCTGTGATTTATTTTGATATAATACTCTGTATTAATTGGATTTCAAAATATGATGCAAATATCTATTGCAAGAAGAAGGAAGCTACCATTTTTGAGAAAGAAGTATAATACCTTATCTTCATAGCAGAAAAAACCATCTGATTCTTATCTAGATCCAACCCCTAGTTGCTCAACTGAATGCAATTCTTGGGGTTGATGTGAACAAAATGTGTATGGGTGAGGAAAGAAATATTCAAATTAAGTATTCACTTATTTTTCAAAAATATATTGATGTCTTTCCAAAGGAGTTACATGGACATCCTCCGGAGTGGTAAATAGAGTTTTATATTGATTTAATTCCTGGTGCAAGGCCTATATCAAACACTCCTTATATAATGGACATCATGGAATTATCGGGGATGAAAAAGTAACTAGAGTATTTGAGTAGTATGGTTTTTACTCACCCTAGTGTTCCTCCATGGGGAGATCATATCTTTTCGTTAAGAATAGAGATAGATCTATAGTGATGTGCATTGACTATATGAAAATCAATGTTATTACGATAAAGAACAATTATCCTTACTCATATTGATGATTTATTTGATAAAATTCACAAATCCCAATATTTTTCGAAGATTGACCTTCAATTTGGATATCATCAGCTGCATGTGAGGAAGAAAGATATTGCAAATACATCATTTCGAACCAGGTATGGGCATTACGAGTTTATAGTAATTCTTTTTAGACTAACTATTTCCCCCTCTGTTTTCATGGATCTAATTAATAGAGTTTTCAAGAAATATCTTGATGAATTTATTGTGGTATTTATTGATGATATCTTGGTATACTCCAAAATTTAAATAGATCATGAGAATCACTTGTGCATTATTCTGAAAACTCTTAGAAGAAACAAGTTATATGGAATGTTTAGAATGCATGAATTCTTGTTTCAAATATTTTCCTATATTTGACATATTTTCTCTAAGGATGGAATATTAGTCGATCCCATGAAGACAAAGGTAGTTCAGTAATGTCCTACACCAATGGACATAACTAAGTTACGCAGTTTTATTGGTTTAGTAGGTTATGATCGACGTTTCATTCAGAACTTCACTTGGTGAGCTAAACTGTTAACCAATCTTACGTGTAAAGGTGTTAAGTTAGTATGGAAAAAAGAATGTGAAGAATGTATTGAATAATTGAATATGAGATTAGTGAAGGATCCAATCCCGACTCTACTAATAGAAAATTGTGGATTTGTGATTTATAGTGATGCCTCAAAGAAAGGACTTGGTTGTGTCCTTATGCAGAATGATAGAGTTATTATGTAACATCCCAGATAAATAAGGAATAAGACACTTTTCATATTTATTAATATTTGTGAATTAAATATTAATTTTACATTTAATGGGATGCTATGTTTGATAGCGTACCCGATACACAACAACATGTTTCTTTGAAATCTTACGTTGCACACTAATAATATAATATTATTATTTTAAATGGTCGTTAACTCCTAGCCATTGTATTGGCAGGAATGAAAAAAACTAAATACAATATGATTATACATGTTTGTTAAATGTAATTACATTTATCCAATAAATGTTAAAGGCTTAAAATGTGAATGAATCTGATTTTAAGCATAATTTATATTAAAAGGTCGATTTACCACCTTTTAATGAAGAACCCTCTTTAAACATAATTTTGGTCACTTTAATGCATTCTATTTGACCAAATAAAATCTTTCTTTAGAATGGGGACATCAAAATTTACTTTGTGTAAATTTTTGGAATTTTTCTGATAAAGTTCATTTTATTATGAATAGTGTAAATATTGTATTTTAATTCAAAACAATGTTTCAATATAACTTATTTATATGGTTATATTATATTTTCAATTGGTTTTAATGTTTAATTAGAATATATTTTTACCGTTTATTCCAATGTTGGTCATTGGAATTAATTTCACTTTGAAATTGGACAAAAACAAGCGTCAATCTTTTGATAGTTATTGTTTCTTAAAAACACGCTATATGTTTTAACAACGGGAATTAATTTTAAAATTAATTAATTAAACTTTTATGTTTTTAATTTGGTAAAATAGACATCATTTTTTAATTTGAAATATCAAATATAGCTTAGGCTGAATTTTTGGTATTTTTCTAAAAAACTTCAATTTTTGATGAATAGTGAAACCACTTAGTGGTAGTTAAAAAACGGATTTTTTTCATTTAAATGAAATTTTACCACTTTTGTGAATTTAATTTCAAAAATACAACATACATGGTTGTTATCAAGAAGTAAATTGTGGTTCATTAAGATAAAAATAATTTTTGGTGAATAGTAACTTTTGACTTTTATTTTCCGAGTTAAAAGGTATATATGATAATTCAAGGTAAAAAGAATATTATAATAATTCAAAATTTACTTAACACTTGTAGAAACCTTATTGGATGAGTCATGGCCGACCATGGTCATCTTTGGGTCGATTTTGGGACCCCATGGAGCCACTAATAAATGATAATGACACTAGATTAATTAATTTAAAGTAAAGGCAAAAATGACCTAAACAAAAATCGTTTAGTAAATTAATTTTTATATGGTGTTATATAAGGAATATTTTTGTCTATAAATATTCATCTGAAATATAATAATATTTCCTACATCATTGTATTTTTTTTATAATTTTTAGACATTAAATAATTTAAATTATTTATGACACAATAATGATGCAGTATTTACCTCATTAATAAATGATTTAAATAAATAAAACTATAATGATAAAAATATTATCCAAAACATGTACAATTATGATTGGATGATTTTAATTAGAATATTATTCATCTTATCTTCGACCTTAATGTTTTTTGGACCTTTAGAAACCGAATATAATTATATAATAAAATAATATTTTCACACTTTCCTAAAGAGCCCCTCCTCTCACTTATAAAAGGAGACCACTTCTAACCAATTCCTCACACCTCTCAAGCCATTTGACTCATCCAAACTCTGACCAATTAATCTACCTAAATCCTTATACTCTACATAGAAGCCTTACCTTAGGCAGAAGGCACTTCAAGAAGTCCTTTGGTTCAAACCAAAGGGAGTTACCCAAATTAAAGGTAACAGTTTCTCTTAAATTGTTTTCTTTTATTTTACTTCTCCAACACCTAAACTCTTTTTATTCCTTTATTTTGTAACAAAACCAGTATCCTTAATATACTAGTATGTTTTTATGATAATTATTATAACTACACTTACACACACCTCCATCTAATGGGTGAAGAACATAATGTTTCTGTGGATGGAAGACTAATGCCTCAAGAGACGATGATTGTTCAATTACCTCTTACGGCCTTTCATGGTGTCCATTATGATGGAACTGTATTTATATATGATATATATTATGTTTATGTTTTCTTTATGCTTCTGTATTTTCCAATTATATCACGCCTTTATGGTTTCCATAGTGGGTAATACGATAATCTCATTTGAGGATGTGCGGACTACCGCCCCCTTAAAGTGATGTGACTCATTAAAACCTTATGTGGGATGTATAAAAGGTAGAATTATTTATATTATATATGATATTATACTATCATTACAATATACCTATGTATAATAATGTTTTAATTCCATTAAAATAATAAATAGAAATGAAAGTAGCGTTCATGCGTACGTACAGCTTACTGTCTCCATGAATGGTGCATTTCATTTCTTACCTCCAAATGTTAGTTACTATTATAAATACATGTATATACTGGATACATATAATATATATGATATCTAAATAATGAATATAATTCTGTATATAATGTACTACTGACCACATGGACAAATTGTAAATATAATGTGTTCATTTGTGACTCAAGTACCAAATATCGACAAAATGGACGTTATTAACATAAATGATTACATAATGTTTATAACATGGTAATAAGTGATATAAAAGGAATAATAAACTTGAAAAAGGTTCTTAATCAAGTATAAATTAACTTTAGTTTATTATTCATGAAATTAAAGAATGATCGAGTGAAGTCGGACATAAGGTAAGGGATTTTCTTATCTCACTTTTAATTTTGTGAGATTTCCATTGTTCGCCACTTATTCATTTCATATGGTGTATTTTGTACTTAAATTTGATATATATAATCATTATTATAATTATATTAATGGTAATATATGACTCATTTTGTGGTTATTAACTTTTGGTCATACGAATCAGTTGATTTCAACGTGGTAAAGGGTTTCGTCTCACTTTTTATTCCCGTGAGATTCATGCTATATTTGCCACTATTTCCTTTTGTGTGGTGTATGTACTTCCCATGATTGTACTATTTATGTAATATACTTTCATTTTTGAGTATTTACATCTTTATTTCTTGATCCTTCTTTCACGTGTCCTATGTTTTGTAAATTACCAAATCGGTAAGAGAACTATGCACCCTCCTCTTTATAAAAGACTTATTTTTGTCATGTCTTTTAATTTACATCTTATTAGGTTGGGATAAGTTCTTATATATACTTATTGATGTAAACTTTATATCCAAGTGATGATATTCCATTTTTTTATCTCATCAACTCATTTTCTGAATTTTAAAGTGATGTCATTAGGCTGTCGAATTTTTACAAGGGAACCACTTAACCGAATTTCAATTATTTTGGTTCAACTTGTACTTCTTGAACATGTCATACTATGAATATGTGTGAATGAAATATGATTGTTTTACACTTAATATACACTTATATTGGGTGTATTTATATTTCTCACACATAATTATTTGAATGATTTATCCTTAATTTAAGGATACCATCTTTATAAGGGATTTCATCTCAATTTACATTTCCATTGAGACTTCATTGTTGTTATGCACCAATTCACTCTTATATGGTGTATATACTATACTTTGACATATTATATCATTAATACCTTTATTCTCATGATATTATAAAGTTATGATTAAAGTATTTTCCTCAATTATTTGTATTCAAGTGTCCCTCTTTTTGTTAAAAAAACTCTTTAACTAAAATATCGTTTTAAATGTTTTAAAGATTTATTCTTCTAAATATTTATCATTAATGTTCATGTTTTAAAAATGGGTTTTAGGATATATTTATATGGACATTAATGTTTTCAAATGATAATTCATTTAAAATATTCAATGTGGTATGGGACACTTTGATTCAAAAATCTCTTTTTAAAAGGTTTTAAAAATCATTTGATAAAACATTATTTATTTTAATATCTTGATTTGATATATTGGAATGTGGAAATGTTATCCTTCCTTTATACATGTGTTATTTGATATGATTATGTTATGGGTATTGGGCATTGTTTACGTATATGGGTGGTTTTGTGATAAGCCTAGGGCGGGTGAGCCCGAGATAGCTCTCCAATGCATTGGGTAACGTGACAGAGGTGAACGTGTTGTTTCTCATAAGGGATTTAGGGAATATACTATGATGCATATTCCAAGTCTAACTCCCTATTTCGATGTGATATCTACAATGTAAGTCTTATATGGATTCCATATGTAACTTTTATGATTTATGATTTGGGTGTGTTATTCATAAATCTTATGATTTCGTAAGGTATGTTATGATTGAAAAGTATGTTTTCATTGATTTGTATTTATTCATGGGCTAATGTTTTTCTTTCTTATTTTATAACCCTTACTGAGATTTTTATGCTCATCTCAAGTTTTTGAAATGTTTTTCACAGGACATAAAGATGAATAGGGTCAAGGATGGGATCATGGAAAAGTCATTCTATATAAAATATGGAACTAGACATGTTTATTTTTAATAGTTTTTGTTTTATGAAAAAAATTGATACTGAGTGTTAGTGTATACTTGTAATAATCAAGTTGTTATGTAATAGTTATGTCCTAATTCTCTAAAACTCTAAACCTGAAAAGATCCTCAATGTGAATTATTCATTTAATTCAATATTATGTAATGTTTAAGGTCGGGTCCTTATAGTTGGTATTAGAGGTCGGTTTAGACAACTTTAGGTATTAGGAATTTTTGTTAGACATATGGTTAGTCCCTATCTAATATTTTAGTTAAACCATTTTTTTATAAATTTTTCAGATCAAGGAAAGTTAGTTACAAATGGAATGAGGATGATATAAAGCAACATTCCTATCTCTTCTTGATGACATGCTTGAAATAATTATTGCAAAGTCATGTTCGGATGATTGTGAAACAATTTATAGCATACAACTCACTTGCAAGCAGTTGTTTGAGATATCAAACACCTCCACTATACCTTTTTATCATCGTTGATCATGGGTTGTATTTAGAAAATTCCTATTTTCACAATATTCTCATATTTTCAGGGAAGGTAAATATTATCAAGGCATTTTCAAATATTTTACCTTATCACAAGATTCTGGAGCATATTATGATTTTCAAAAAGGTGTTAAAGAAGGAGACCCTTGCGCAACCTATTTATATTTGATTTTAAAATATAGTCTATCATCACATACTTATGGTATTTTAAAAGTACCGTTAATTGAAAGTTTCAACTCAAATTCGGTTCAATTGTTTTATAGAAATCATGTTTTATCAGATGTTTTGAAATTATATGTCATACATGATTATTTCCCAAAACTGTTTTTCTGTGAACACCCATATGACCCATGTTATACAAGGTGTATTTGGATGGAGGAAGCAAATGATTTTGAAGGATTGATAAATCATTGTTGTAATGCATGGACCTTCTACCTACGTGAACAAGATGATGATGAAACAAAATGGACACCATGATCAAGGTAAGATGTTATTCATTTTGGGGATTGTTTTATTTTATCATATGGTGGTGAAATAAGACTTCAAGAATTAATATGATGAGATCATAATGAATTTGGATGAAAATGAGAGGTATAAGGAAACCTTTTAGGTTAAAACATGTTAGGGTTATTTTTGAGTTTTATAAAAAGGACAACCCGTAGGATGGGTGACAACTCGTCGCATCCGGAAAGGCTATAGGAATCGAACCCACAACCGAAGGGCGACAAGGGTGTATCACCTACCACTAGCCTACATGAAGTCCCTGGTTAGTATGAATTATTATTTTAGTAAAAAAAATATGGGACAAGAATAAGTTGATTTTTGGAACATATGTTTTATCAAATGGATATACTTAGTATTGAAAAATGATTTAGTGATTAAGTGATAAATGTGGTTGTGGAAGACGTTCTCTCTATTGAGGAAACACTATATGCCTAAGGAAAATAGAATACTATGGGATTTAAATTGTGGAATAATGGTTGAAATTTTATTTTGGAAGAATCTATGTTTTTATTATGGACACCTGATGATTTGATTTATTTATGAAAATGATTAACCTATCATGGAGATTATGTGATTAGGTTAATTACTTTTCAATATGAGACTTTATGAGTAATAGGTGTTACTTGGAGATAAATGTTAAGATGTATCTTTGAAGTCTATGTAATTAAATCCTTATGAGATTTGGTTTACAATCAAAGTTTGTATTATTTTCGAAGAATTTTCAGGACAATTGTTTATTGAATGGTCTTTGTTGAACTTTGGGTTTTTTATGACAAATTTTGGAGATTAAGAGTGGTTTCTCTTTATGTAAAAGTTTATCCTTTTGGGGGATTATCTAATCTTGTACTAAACGTTTTAGTTTTAGTTAATATATAAAGACATGGAAAATATATAGTTCATATTTTTTGGATTATTTGATTCTCTCGAAGTTGATTATAACACTTTTTATGTAAACGAGTCATCCAGAATACTCATCGTATGGATGAAATATGAGTATGTGTTAGAAATATAGTGAAGGATAAAAGTTTACATGAAAAGTAATTATGTTTCCTTATGTTTTTAGTTAAGCTCATAATTAAATTCCTCAATGAAAATTAACTTAAAACAAAAACCTTTCCTATTAACTTTTCCTACTGGGAAATCAAAGACCGTTTAACCCATCACAAGTTTGTGATTTTCTCGAGGTTAACTTTCTCCTAAATATTTTTTCTATCACTCTCCATCAGAACTTGATGGTTTTTTTTCTCCTCCATATCCATGTTTTCATGGAATCCTAGTATCTGTTGTCTCAGGTAACCATTGTACTTCTCTTCCTTTATTTTAAAGTGATAGTTTTATTGAATCTTTTTCCGATGTGGGGATTTTAATGAAGTTTCCAAGCCCAGTTTTAAAAATTGCTAGGACGCAATACCCCAAAGGGGAGAAGGATGTAACATCCCAGATAAATAAAGAATAAGACACTTTTTATATTTATTAATATTTTTCAATTAAATATTAATTTTTCATTAAAGGGGATGCTATGTTCGATAGTGTACCAGATACACAACAACATGTTTCCTTGAAATCTTACGTTGCACACTAATAATATAATATTATTATATTAAATGGTCGTTAACTCATAGCCGTTGTATTGGTAGGAATGAAAAAAACTAAATACGATATTATTATACATGTTTGTTAAATGTAATTACATTTATCTAATAAATGTTAAAGGCTTAAAATTTGAATGAATCTACTTTTAAGCATAATTTACATTAAAAGGTCGATTTACCGCCTTTTAATGGTGAAACCTCTTTAAATATAATTTTGGTCACTTTAATACATTCTATTGGACCAAATAAAATCCTTCTTTAGAATGGTGACATCAAAATTTACTTTGTGTACTTTTTTGGAATTTTTCTGATAAAGTTCATTTTTTTATGAATAGTATAAATGTTGTATTTTAATTCAAAACTATGTTTTAATCTAATTTATTTATATGGTTATATTATCTTTTCAATTGGTTTTAAAGTGTAATTAGAATATATTTTTACCATTTAATCCAATTTTGGTCATTGGAATTAATTTCACTTTGAAAGTGAACATAAACAAGTGTCAATATTTTGATAGTTATTGTTTCTTAAAAACATGCTATTTGTTTTAACAACGGGAATTAATTTTAAAATTAATTAATGACACTTTTATGTTTTGAATTTGGTAAAATAGACATAATTCTTGAATTTGGAATATCAAATATATCGTAGGCTGAATTTTTTGTATTTTTCTGAAAAACTTCAATTTTTGATGAATAGTGAAACCACTTAGTGGTAGTTAAAAAAATGGATATTTTGATTTAAATTAAATTTTACCACTTATGTGAATTGAATTTCAAAAATCCTACATACATTTGTTGTTATGAAGAAGTAAAGTTTGGTTCATTAAGATGAAAATAATTTTTGGTGAATAGTAACTTTTGACTTTTATTTACTGAGGTTAAAGGTAAATAGGATAATTCAAGGTAAAAAAATATTATAATAATTCCAAATTACCTTAACACTTGTCCAAACCTCATTGTTTGAGTCATGGACGACCATGGGCATATTTGGGTAGATTTTGGGACACCATGGAGCCACTTATAGTTCGACTTAACAAATATACACATTTCCTTTCAATAAGGGAAGATTTTCCACTTGAGTGACTTGCACGGATCTATATTAATGAATTTTTTAGTCTTCATGGAGAACCTAAATCAATTGTTTCTAATAATAATCCATGATTTACATAAAAAATCTGGAAAATTCTTTTGAAATATCTGGATACTGATATTCACTTGAGTATTTCTTATCACCCTCAAACTGATGGGCAGTAAAAAAAGACAATCCAAACATTATAATACAGGTTGAGATCAAGATCACTTTATTTTAAAGGTATGTGGGATCAATATTTACCTTTTTTAGAGTTTCCCTACAATGATAGTTTCCATTATAGTATTCAAATGGCATCATATGATGCATTGTATAGAATGATATGTCATACAGCGACATGTTGGGATGATGTTTGTGAAAGAAATCTTGTAGGACCAGAGCCTGTGGAGAAAACAATAGTGAAGTTAAAGACTATTAAAACCCATTTCAAATTAGCTCAAAGGAATAAAAAGATCTATATTGATAATAAAATGAAGGATTTTAAATTTCAAGTAGTATATCATGTTTTTTTGAAAGTATCTCTATGGAAGGGTGTTATAAGATTTGGATGGAAAGGAAAACTGAGCTCTAGGTACATTGTTCCTTTTGAAATTCTGGAGATAGTTGGAACTTTGGATTATTATTTGGTGATTCCCCCTATCCTTTCTAAATTACACAATGTGTTCCACATCCCATTGTTGAGAAAGTACATGCCAGACCTAACCCATGTACTCACTTTTAAAGGTATCGAATTGGAACCTGACTTATCTTACCATGAAGAGCCAAACCAGATTCAAGACACTAAAGAATAGATGTTGATTAATTGGATGACTCGTCTGGTAAAGGTACTTTGTAATAATCATAAAATTGAAGAGGCGATATGGGAGCATGTTGAGCTTATGATGAAGAGCTACCTAAATCATTTTGTGAGGTGACATTTTGGAAATTTTGGGGATGAACTTTTTGTAGGGGGGATAATATAACAACCCAACATTATGTCAATGAAATTTCCCTTATTATGTTTATTTTATATAGCATGAATCATATAAAACATATATATAACAAAATACAATCTTTCTAAATTAATAATAAAAGAAATAAGAGGTATTTCTAGACGTTAAGGAACCTATACCAATGAAATAGTAACATGCCCTTAGATTTAGTAATATGACCCTTATGAATAGTAAATTGGACTAATGAATACTAAAATAACCCATAAAAGTATAAATAAAATTTAGGCATCTCATAAGTGATAGTATGATATAATTATATCACTGTAAAATAAAGTGAATATTTTAAAGAATAATATTTAAGTGTAGGTATTTTTATAAGTCGTAAATAATTAATTAAAATTTATAATTGATAATATTATTTATAATAAAATTCATTTCCCTAAAATGGATTCATATATCAATATTTTTTTCTTATGATTTTAGGATAATTTTATATGTCCTTAGTTCATTTTTTAAATTGTTATAAAATCAGTTTTAATTTTAAAATCTATATTTTTCAAGTAAATAATGATTTTATTTAAAAATTAAATTTTAAATTTTTCGAAATTTGTTTTTATAAAATGGAGTCCATTTTTTAATTCTACACATTAAAAAATGGTTATTGTTATTTTTTGGGTTTCTTCTAAAATACTTAAATTTTTGTGAATAGTAAAATGCGGTAATTTACAATATAAATATTTTATAAGCTAAATACACTATTCCATGAGTCATTTATGGTTTAATAACAATTGTTTAGAACTCACATTCACTTATTAGTTTATTTAGTCACAATAATCAATAATATTGGTTTTCTTGAGAAAAATAGTTAAATAATGAATAAAATAATGAGAAATCACTCCTCTCCTCCACTATAAAAACTACCCCTCACCCACCCTTTTCTCTTCAAACCTATAAGCCTTGAATATTTTCAATGTTCTTCCCAAATACTCACCCCTAGTATCTCCCCATTTCTAGTATCTCTTTGTCTTCCCAATATTCCAAAACTCATTTCCGTAAGGAGGTTCTCAAGGAGGTTAATTCAAGAGGTAAACCATCTTCCTTTTTCTTTCATTTTCATTTTACTTTATTTTCTTGTCTTATCCTCAAATCCTCTGTAAAAATTATCATGATAACTCTAGTATCATATATATTCTATAATTATATCATTTTGATTTAATAACCATCATCAATCCCCTTAATCTCTTTCTTTTTTTAAATGAAATCATCGTTTGGGAGTTGCTGATTTACAACCTTCGCGGTTGACGAACCATCATTCTTCATTTTATCCTTCGAGGATGGTAATGAAACTATTTTTATGGTTTAAGTAGACTATAATATATTTATTAAAATCTATTTAGTATTCTATAACCAATATATATATATATAATACTAATTCATACTATAAAACTAGTTCAATATGATTGAAATACTGCCTTAATAATCTAAACAATTATCAATAATATTTTATCTAATAACTAATCTTCATATCATATAATAAAATTAATTATATAAATTTTTATTCATCTATATTTTCATTAATATCATATAAATTCAATTTTTTATAATTATACCCATTCCGCGTGAACTTCCATACTCATATACAAGTACACTAATTGTCAAAACCACCAAAACGAACGCTCCCAAGCGATAAAATGTTTTCTTATAACTCATCAAAAAGAAAATAAATGAACATAATAAAATTATAATAAATAAAATACATGTATATAAGGTTATAAATTAATTAATTAATGGATTTAATTTGATTATACATGATTCTATGGTCAAGTGCATAACCCATTCGGACATAAGGTAAGGGTTTCTACCTGAACCTCCATTTTCTTTTGGGTTACTCTTATTCTCTACTTACATCAATGAAATTATTAATTATTCATGTTTAATCACTCTAAATTATATGTATATTATATATATATATATATATTGTGTTTGTTTATACTAATCCTAATTATTCTTTCTTTTATGGGTAGTTACATGTTTTAAAAGGATCTTTCAAAAATTCTTTCCGATAAACAAACTCAATTCAAGTGAACTTATTGAATTCTTAAAAATTATCATATACACTGTATAATAAATTTTAATACACCGTTATTTTTCTAAAATCACTCATCATTTCAAAGTAAAATAGAATTTATCTTAATAATCACTCAATGGTTTTATGATAATATTTTCATTTATTTCAACACTCGAGTTGAGTCTTATGTTTAATTGGGATTAATATTTAAATATATAATCCTCTATATTTTATTAAATGGTTTATTATCAATTTGATTGTGGATGTTCTATTTTTATACCATTCACTATATTACTCAAAATAGTTAGTGATTATTTCAAAATATTATTGAAATTTATTCACATTTCATATGTATGTATTGTTTATGTTTAACCACATTCATATAAAGAATGCATTTGACTTAGTAAGTGATGGGTGGGGAATTCTATATCCCCTCAATGCATCAGTAGGTCTAATGAGACAAAATAGATATGGACTTGGCTGAGGCCTTTCCCATTTTAAGATATGGTTCTGGCCAAGCCATTAATACTTTTTAGTTGTCTTGGTCGAGTCCTTGATGATATGGTTCCTATGTTCCGTATTATGAATTCTATAATTATAAAACTAGTAATTGATAGTCCATGAGGTTATTATACTAGTACAATACCATGGTTATGTTTTATTATGGAATTATTTAATCATATTTTATTCCTTCCATATTTTGTTCGAGATTATATTTTAATGGCATGTGCACTTTTAGTTGTCCACCTTGCCATATTATTTATGCTTTGATTGTATTTCTTACCCTTACTAAGAATCTGAGTTCACCCCTTTCTTATGTTTTATTTTTCTAGGATGTTAAGATGTATATTATGAATGACTTGCAGACTATGAGTTTTTTATGTTTCCAAAGGAATTTTTATATTGTATTCCATTTCAAGTTATAATGTTCAACTCATGTATATATCTTTTTTTCCAAAGCTACTAAACTATTTAGTCCTTTAGGTTGCATCTTCCTTATTTATATGCCATTTTAATGAAATAAGGCACCAGCTTAAGGAAACTAGGGTCGAGGTATTTACAAATTGTTTCATAACAGTGAATATTTTATATGTTAAATCCCACATGGTTTGGAATCCCCCCTTTCATGGTTTTACAAACCATGAACCCTTCCCCTAGGAAAGCACATTTATAGTGTACGATTACTACTAACCATGCACAAGAAATGAAACATGCACTAGATGGAAACTTTCTCTCCTCTCTCTTTTCTAGAACCATTGGAAGACCCCTGAGACTCCTTATACACCCTATAAGTATGTCATTAACCACATTAAAGAGAATTAAACTAAAACCTAAACAAGATAATACATATAGAGAATTCCAGGATCTTACAGTACATGAGCCTTATCATTTAGGTGTTTTTAAGAGTTTACATGTTGATTTATTATCCTATAATAATATATGTTTAATTTATATGTTACAAAAATTGTTGTGGGATCCTTTTTTATATTTTTAATTTTTACTAGATGTCTATTTTTTCTCTATTTTACTTCATTTTTTATATATATTATCCCTTAAAAATCTTTTGTTGCATTTTTTCTTTTTTTGGGGAATTATATATCATTTTTCATATTCTCATTATCATTGGTACCTACATCACACTTTATGAAATTTATAGGATGGTCTATTCTTAATTATACTATTTATTCCTTTATAGTTCTTAATTAATTTACTTCATATTTTTTATCATCAATATATTATACATTTTTATTTGGTATATCATTTCCTTTAATAAAGATTAATAATTTTCCCTTAATTTTTATTTGATTTTACTTTCATTTATTAATCCTCCTATTTAATTGATTTTATGTTATCATTTATGAAAATGTTATGAAACTCAATTCACATTCTCTATAAGTTATCCTTGAAAGGATTTCTATTTATATATTATTTTTTCATTCTTTTTATTCTATATGGTACACATGATTTTGGAAATATTATTATTTGATGGGTGATCTCAGAATTATATAGCTTTCAATGTATTATGAAAAGATAAAATATCTTGTGATACTTTATATGAAGGAATGGATAGTTAAACTAGACCAATTATGTTATGCCATATTAGAAATTACTCTTAATATAATATTATGATGTTTCGTTATAAATTTTATTATGTATCATCATTATAAGATACATGTTTATTCTATATTAATTTTTCCTATGATGAGTCAATGATCTCTATAATTCATGTTGATTCCTCTATCCATATTTCCCTATGTTATTCCCCATTTAAAAATTTAGTTATAACTTTTCTTCTGATGTATGTCCCTAAAGAATTAAAGGTATTAAGAAGAATATATTTGAGTTATATGAGGATTTTGATTATGATTATAATATATTTTTATAGTTTTATTTGTGATGATGATTAAAAATATACTTAATCATATCAAATACTAAACCATTGTTATTCATGGATATGTGATAATATTTGAATTACCATGGTTTATTATGTAAAAATGATGAAAATGTTTATATGAGAGTTATGATTAATTATAATATATGATGATATTATTGAGGAAAGTATATTAATTTATTGATTTAATTGAATATTTTTTGAATAAATGAATAGGTAGATTTTATGTGAAGTTAATTTTCTCCCATTAGTTCATGGTGCACCAAATTGGTGAATTATTTCTAATATTATAAAATTATGTGAGACTCTTATGCATGGTATTTGAGACTTTTTTTATAACAGGTAATAGGCCTTGGTGTTTTTATTCATCATAAACCAACCATTATAAGATATTAAGTGTATTTTTATGTGGTATTAGTGGGATGAACATAATTATTGAATTAGTATGTCCACATAAGGAGGTGAACCAAGTAAATATTTGAGTCAATTGTTCATGATATCATATTCTTTAAGGCATTGTTGTGTTATCGATTAGATTAATCCCTGAAATTTATAAGTGGTTTAACTAATAACAGGATCCCGATTTACATAGAGTGATAAAATTAATTAAATAGTGTTAAAAATATGTTATGAATTAACTATTATGGTTTTCCCAACTCCCTTTTAAGGTACATGCCATATAGAAATCATTACTCCCATTATGTTTGGGGGGTATGTTTGTGTGTGTGTAATATATGGCACAATGAATATATATCAATTGTTCAATTTATTGAAAATTAATTGGAATTAGGGTAATTATTTTAAATAAATTTATTATGAATTTTCATTTTTTATAAATTAATTTTAATATAAAGTCATTAAAATTTAATTTTCTGAATTATAAGGTATATTAATGAAAAAATATGCAAATTTTTTATTTATTAAATAATTTTTCAAAGAATTTTATTTATGTCAATTGGTTTTCATTTAATTTTTATTAGAATTAATTTATTGAAAAAAGTATTCTCAATAACACAAAAATATACATTTCTTTTTTAAGTTGTTTAATTATTTTATTGAATAATAAATAAATAAAATTGGAGAAAAATTATAATTTTTATAAAAAAATTATTAACATTCATTTTAGAAAATAGTTGTGAAGTTATCACTTGAAATTAACAATAGATAGATTAATAAATAAATTAATATGTTATGATATTTAAATGAATAATTATTTTTTGAAATTATTATTGATGAAAATAGAATTATAATTTTCTTAAATTATGGATTTTATTTAATTTTGAATAAAAATCATTATTTAAAATGGAAATTCATTCTATCTGGGGAATTCAAAAGAAATTTTTCAAGAGTTTTTATATTATTTGAATTTAAAGCCAATTAAACTGGGGAACCACTAAGAAGATTTCATATTTTGGGGAAAATAAAGTCCACAAATGCGTTTATAAATATTTATAGTGTGAAAAATGAATAATGTGTCATAAATTGATGAATTTTGGGGGAATATATACACACACATAAATATTTTTTGTATTATGGGTAACTAACATGTTCATAGATACATACAGTATACTATATCTAAGCTTTAGGGTCCCAGAATATCTAAGGGAATAATAATTATGACACCCATTCAGTTATCATTTTATATTAAAAACCACAACATAAATATTTTATTATCAAATGGTTCATAGTTATTTAATCTTGATATAGGTTATAAGATATTTTTGGATTTCATATAAAATAAACATGTGAATTGATATGTTATGTACATGGTAAAAAATGAAAGGTAATGATATTTTTTGTAACATCTTGAGACCTTATGATATGTTATATTTACTATTCATTTTAATATGATGTACCACTATGATATTAATTCTTATAGGATTTGATTAATTTATACTTATGAATTTATTATATATTATGTTTTATCTAAAATTATTTTTTGTGGTGGAAATTCATGAACATGGTTATAAATGCAATTTGGGGAAATGGAAGTGGGGTTTTTTGGATGTGATTCTAGGGTATGAAGTAAATCATTTTCTACATCACCATATGAAATTACCACCCATGATGTTAAAATATTTGAGTCCCAAAAGTCCATGGTTTGAGAAGTAGTTTTAAAGTGTAAAATATTGAGATGATCTAGTATTCCTTTTTGTAACACCTTAGAAAAAATGCCCAAATGGTGCCGAGAAAAAGGACACCATGTGAACATAGGCATGCCATCCCATATTTCAGAGGGTTCTAACTAGTAGAGATGGCATGGAATAGTCATGAGGATAAAATGACTTCTAATATAAGGTTGGAGGGTCATGCCTAAATCTATTGAAAATTTGTAATGACCTATATATATAATAGACATCCTAAAAATCTATAGACATAAAAAGGGATCCAAATGGGATATCAAAATATAGAATAGAAACTATTAAGATATCATCATGATGTATAAATCCATAAAAAGGAGTAGTAGATAAACATGTAATAATAGTCATCTTGTATAATAAATGAAACACTTTCCATCACACATTCAAAGAAACTAAAAATTCAATTGGCCTTTAGCCCAAATCATAGTAACCAATCCCTACAATCCTCAACATCTATAAAATACTAGATCTATTCCATGTATCTAGCTCTAAGTGATACCTATGTCCTGATATAAAAATGAAGGTCTGCCGATGTACATCGAAACCCATGTTGTGTACATGGGTAGGGGTGAGTTCAATGACCTGGTACGAATCCCCAATGTCTCGAAATACTAAGTGTTATTATGATAAAAAGGATGTGTATGAAATACATATATAAATAGTGTGGTCATACACCTAAAAACACCCACTCATAAAAATAACATGCAAGTTATATCAGACACACATGTTGGGTCATTGGGAGTCAACCAGACCAACTCGATCACCACCCATACCTATATAGCCCTTTGTTGAAGTGTATTTGAGAACAATTAACCACCCTACTGAAATATACCCAACCCTAGAATATAATAAATCACTCATGGGAATATACCCATGAAAGGAACATCATATCCTACCCAGGTGGATCCACATCTAACCGTGGATCCATGAGAGTTTCGACAATGAGCTATATATCACTAAGAAACATCATCTATCTTGGGTTATAGCTCACTAGGAACTGTATCATGTATACAGATGGAGGTATAGTCAATCTTTAAAATTATCATATATCATATACCCAGGGGTATCATCACCTACCTAGAACCAAGTAACTGGCCTCCATTACCCAAGGATCATATCACACCCCTAGCACTTAAACCATCATTTCATAAATCACATATATATATAATTAAATCACATATACCCAAGGGTCACATCTAACAAAAAAACAAGGCACCACATGTGCTTAGAGAAATCCACCCAGGAACCTTGAAATTCATATATATATATATATATATAATAAACACACACAAGTCATACTCTCTTCCTATAACATCATATATCATGAACCCAAGGTATTCCACCTCTGAAAATAAGACATAAAACACAGACCACTAAGTATATTTATCCACCCAAACTTATCTCACATAATCATGGCTGGACTCTCAAGTGCATGACCTATCCTTTCCACTATAACCTCATCAAGATTTCATAAATGAATTAAGTTATAAATAGACAACAAAATTCATCACTACTCATATCTCACACTGAACGTCTTTAGGGTTAACATGTCACTAATGAACCCACTAAGGTCTCCTAAATCAAATCCTTTTATAAACACCCTACATGATTTCTTTAATCACATTCCCATATCTTATCCCCATATTTTCATTTTGAAAAAAAAATCTCGGCATCCCTTAGGGTCCTTCAGACCTATCTCTACCCTCTAAGAGGTTTTTCACATCCATTTGGGTCAACCCACCACTTTGATATAAAAAACCATCATCAATCCACAAGTATAAAATACATCATCATGTAAAAAGTATAACTCGGGGAAAACATAGCAAGGGGCATATAACAAAAGCACGCATTCTTTAGAAAGTAGGGTATTTCCCTACTGAGGACTAATAGATCAAAACCATTCAACCAATACTTACTAATTTTCCATTATAAACCAAGTAAAATTCTCCTTTAAACCCATTTCAAAAGGCATCACATATAATTTTACTCAAACTAGGCCCTTGTCCAAAAAATTTCAAAGCATTATTTAAAAACATCACTAATATTTTGAAATATCATTTTAACCCCCTTTTTTCAAATCACTCATTTCCCTTGAAATTACCTTTCAATCCAACCCCCTTATTTAAACCCATTTTAAAAATAACACCTCTTATCCATTTTAAATCACTCATGATGAAAAAAATCCATTAATAGGGACATTGATATTCATTCAAACAAGGATCCACCATCGAACATTTTAAAAAAGTATACAGTTCATGATGAATATTAGGAAAATGAGAGCCCATCATTACTTTATAGAAGAACCAAAAAAGTCAAAACCATGCAATAATATTATACTTGTGATGGAACATGAATATAAAATCACCAATTGTACAAGAGACTAAATAATTTAAAGGTCAAATTCCATAATCAGAACCATTTTCCTTTAATTCCCAACCTGGCCATCACTGCCTAGGATTATCAAAACATCACCTCAACTCTCAGGAACCTATCTAAAACCATTATACCCAATAATTATTTACAATAAATTTATAATTTGTTTTTCAATTCATTCATAACTATTTAAATTCAATTTTAAAATTAATTAAATTAGGCATAATTTTCCAATCACTCACACGACACTCTCATTGTACAGAAATTGTGACCAACCACATACGAAAGGTCTGCAAAAAGCTCATGGAACAAACCTATAAAGATACATATCAATATATGTTTATTCAATGTAAAATTTTATTTTTATTAGTCCAAAACCCCTAGTTTAATCTACAATGCAGCATACCTCATAGATAATGATGATTGATAGCTTGATTATTCCATTTTAGGGACCTATTATTCTTTCAAATTACAAAATACCCCAATAAGAAAGATTATTTCCATAATAATTCAGTGTAAATAATCATAAAACCTAAAATAGAGACAAAAAATCTTAAGAAAAAACAAGGTTCTAATAACAGAATTTTAGGAGAGGAGAACCTTCCTCAAACCTCCAAAGAGTGACCCTAAAATTTTCCTCTTTACAAGGGGGTCAAAGGAACCAAAGGGGATAGGGGTTTCATGGATATGTACTCATAAGGGAATAGTAAAGGATTGAAGAGACCTAATATGACAAGGTGGAAAATGGTATTTCTCCCTTATTAATTAAATTTGGTAGAAAGAATGGTTTGGCCACAGGGTTTTTCAAACTATCTGCCAATAATGTCGCATTCAATGTCCAATACCACACATGTAATGATCCAATATGAAATAAATGGAAATTTATCTCTTATATAGTAATGTAATATAGTATAAATCACATAAAATCACTTATACACTATAATAAAAAGTTTATAAATGATAAATTATTAAAATTGGAAGAATTTCTAGAGGTTAAAGAACCAATACTGATTAAATAGTAACTTGTCCTTAGAAATAGTAATATGAAACTTATAAATAGAAAACCATAAAAATGAATAGTAACCACACCCATGAAATTATAAATAAAATTTAGGCATCTTACAAATGAAAATATGATATAATTATATCATAGCTTAAGTAAGTAAATATTTAAAAAATTATTAATTAACTATTGGAATTTTTGTAAGCCATAAATATTTAATTAAAATTTTATGATAAGTTTAATATTTTAAAAGAAAATTTATTTTCATAAATGAATATTTTGATGTATTATGATTTTAATACAATATTATGAGACCTTATGTAATTTATAAAAGTGTTATAAAATCAGTTGTAATTTCAAAATATGTATTTTCCAAGTAAATGGTGATTTTAATTAAAAATTAAATTACTCATATTTAGAAAATTATTTTCATAAAATTTAGTTAATTTTTTAATTCTAAACATTTAAAAGTGGGTAGGGTGAATTTTTTGTATTTTTCCAAAATACTTGAATTTTTGTGAATAGTGAAATACAGTAATTTGCGAGTATATATACATTATAAGATAAATACACTATTCATTGAGTCATCGCTAATGTAAGAACAATTGTTTAGAACACACATTATCTAATTGATATATTTTTTCTTAAGAATAATCACTTTTCCTTGTATTGGGAAAAATAATAAACTAATTAATTAAATAATAAGAAAACACTCATCTCCTCCACTATAAATACCACCCCTCACACCCTATTCTCCTCACACCTATCAAGCATTGATACTTTCCCAAATTATACCCAACAATATTCTCTAGACCCTCCCACACATCTAGGAGCTCTTGGTCTCATCAAAATAAAAAACATAGGTTCCTTGCAGAGGATTTCAAGACTAGAATTCAAGAGGTAAATCCTCTCTGTTTTTCTTTTAATTTCCTTTCAATTTCATTTTTCTCTTATTCTCTCTTCACCTCCATTAATCCAAATGTAATGATAACTACAGTACCTTAAATATATTGTAATTATATTATGTTAATGTAATATCCATCATTAAACATATCTCTCTCTCTCTCTCTCTTATTCTAAAAATGAAATTGTCACTTGTGATGTGTCAATTTACTGACATCGTGGGTGATGCACATCCATTTTCCTTTAAAGCCTTCAAGGATAATAATAAAACCATTAAATAAATTAAAATATATTTTAAATTATATTATACAACCCTCTCTATTTTTTGGAACTAACATTTATTCATGTCACTAAATGATAAAACAAAACAAGTTCTTTGTGATTAAAAAACCGCCAAAATTGATCTAAAATGGTTATCATTGACTTTTATCTAATGATTCATACTCATGGTATATAACCAATTACTTTGTAAGATCATTTAATCTTCTTGAATATAAGTAATAAAAAATCTGGATTTTCATCCTCATTTTAAATGAACATCTGTTCATGTATACAAGTGAACTGATCATAAAAAAAATATCAACATGAACACTCCGAAAGGATGAAATTAAACTCTATAACTCATCAAAAAATCCCATAAATGAACATAATAAAAATATAATTAATAAAATTCACAAATAAAAATTTCTATATTTTTAATTAATGAATCTAATGTGATTATACATGACATTAATGTGAAGGAAGGTTTTGGACATAAGGTAAGGGGAATTCTCAAACCAAACTCTCTTTCTTTGGTTTTCCCCTTTTTCACCCCATTTTCAGTATGGATATTCCTTAAATATAATTTCTTTATCATTATATTACCTTTTCTAGGATATAAATTTTTTCTAATTGAGTTTATTACAAATATAATGTTTTCCAAAATAACTCCTCTTTCAACAAAACACACATTTTACTTCTTGAGATTATTTCTTCTTCACTCAAGATTGAAAATTCAAGTATGTTATTACCTCTTTATTTTAGGAATGAAAAGTTTATGAATATATGATCATGAAATGAAATTCATTCTTTTCTATGGTTTATTTTATGTTCATGATTGATATGTTTTATATGTGGCGTGCATGATAATGTAAATGTTATGATGTGACGGGTGTGCCCCAAATTATATAGCATAATGTAAATGTTATGATATGATGGGTAAACCAAGAATTATATAGCACTCCAATTCATTGGGTAATGTGATTAATATCATGACTTAATGTGAAATATACATGAACATGATTATATATTTTTTCACAACTATCTATGGTAGTTGACCACTAATACCTGATGTTTCATTTTTTATATATTTCCACATTCCATGCCTTATCTTAACGACTTAATCTCATGATTTTGATACCATTATTTTTTTATGATGATGATTTTAATACCAACCCATACTATATTGTTTCATGTTATTATCTATCCTCTTAATAGGATTTTATCTCTCTCATTTTTTATTTAAATCCTTAGTTTATTACATGTACTAAGGAGAATTCAAGGGCAAATACAAAGTTAGAGAAAGAGTAATTAAATGAATATTTATGTTATATTTTGTAAATTTTATATATGGTTCTAATTTTTTAAAGATACTAAAACTTTGGATCCTCATTGTGTAATGATTTTATGTTTATTTTCATTAAAATTATGTAGTAGTAATATAAGAGAAAGCAGGGTCACTACAGTTTGTATCATAGGACGGTCTAGTTCATTTGGGAATTAGTATTAGAGAACCTTAGTCAAAACCCTTAGTATGTGACTAAGTATAAGTAATCACCCAATAATATTTGTTTTAGAAAATTATAAACATATGAATCCCATAACATATAACTTTAGATTTAATTTCAGAAAGGAATAAATTATTTATTGACTATTTTTTTACTAATATTTTGTTCTAATATTTTCTATTTTAGAAAATGATGGGAACCAAGAGAAACTAGGCCAACAACACATGCGAGGGATAATGTATAAATTGTCTAAATGACATCCCCAATGCCTTGGGGGTGGAGTTAAAAATTTCATGGCTGTTCTTACCCAGCTATCTCAAGTTATGAACCATAACTTGAATAATGTAGAACATCCACCTTTACCTAGGAGGGAGAAATTGGATATAAAGTGTTTTATGTGGAAATTAACACCAACATTTAGTTAATATTCTGATCCACATATCATGGAATAGTGGGTTAACTCAATGTAGAAGATATTTTTTGTCCTTAACTTTTCTATGATGGAAAAGGTGACTCTTTTTGTTTATCATATAGATTTAGGGGCTAAACAATGGTGTAATTTGATAAAGAACACCAAGACAACTGATGAAATTGAAGAAATGGAGTGGGAATACTTTTAGATAATGTTTCTTGACAAGTATTTCCCTCAAACTCTTCATACAAAGTTGGAGATATAATTCATAGGGCTAAATCAAAAGGAAGGAGAATCTATAATGTCCTATGGAGCAAATTTCAGAAGTCTTTCAAGGTACACTTCAGGTTTTGTTATCAATAATGATAGAAAAATTTATATATTATTTAGTGGTTTAAAACTAGACCTTCTAAAGGATCAATATATTTAATACTTTTGGTGTTATAAAGAAGTTTTTTGATTTTCTATTGAAGTGGAGATGGAGTTTTGAGAATGGTACCATGGCTATGGTGATAAGAAATGAAATATGAAGTTTCAAGATGGTGGATCTAACAAGAAAGGTGGAAAGAAAATTAAACCCCACACATGTCAAAAATGTACGAAGAAACATCATGAGAACTGCCTCAAATGGATAGGGAAATTCTTCATTTGTGATATATAATTCCCCCAAGCTCAAGAATGTATAAAAGACATGAGGAAGTAGGATAATGTGATGGAGGAAAGGATATCACAACCCATGGTCCAGTGCGACAACTGTAGGGAGAATGGTCACTATATGATCCAGTTTAAAAAACCTCAAGTTGTCGAGGGTAATTAGTGTCATCATACACCAAATCCAAAAGGATAAATGGAAGGCTTATTCCATCACTAAGGATGAATTGAAGAAAGAAAATGAAGTCATACAAGGTACACTTCCTATTCACTCAAGAATGGAAAAAGTATTATTTTATTTGGGTTCTACGCATTTATTTATTTCATAAATGTTTTATATAACTATTGAATCAAATATCTAAAATAATTAATTATATATATCTATAAAAACACATAGTGGTACAATCATTTCAATCCAAGTGTTGGAATTTTCTTCTATTGGCATATGTGGGAAGAATCTTCCTATGAATTTCGTAATAATTCCCTTGGTAGAATTATACTCTATAATGGGGGTGGATTAGCTCTCATTATATAGAGCACATATAAACTATCAGGAAAAATAAATATATTTTCATATTCCAAAACATCCCATACTCCATTACAAATGTAAGGAGGATCATGAATCTCCTTTGAAAAATCCTTCAACGGTGTGGGTGTTGATTCCTTGTGAAGAAGAATACCTTTATCCAATGATTGAGTAAAAGGAAGGTATAAACCTAAAGGAAATGCCCATTATGAGGGAATATAGTGATGTATTTCTCGAAGAGTTACCTGGACTTCCCTTATATCATGAGGTAGAGTTCTCAATTGAACTCATACCCAGAGATACTACTATCTCAAAGCGTCCCTATAAGCTGGATTATATCAAATTGGAGGAGTTAAAGAATTAGCTTCAAGGGAATTTGGAAAGGGGGTTCATATTCCCTAATACATCACCTTGGGGTGCGCCAGCGCTCTTTGTGAAGAATAAGGATGGATCAATGCGGTTGTGAATTGATTATCTGTACTTCAACAAGATCACCATAAAGAACAAGTATCCACTTCCAAGGATTGATGAATTGTTATATCAGTTGAGAGAAGCTTAGTACTTCTCAAAGGTGGATCTCTATTCTAGATATCATTAGATAAAGGTGAAGAAGGAAGATATTTATAAGACTTCCCTCCATGTAAGGTATGGTAACTAAGAGTTTCTAGTGATGTTGTTCAGACTTACTAATTCCCTTTAAATATTCATTGATTTTATTAATATAATTTTTATACATTACCTATAAAAAAATTTGGAAGTGTTTATAGATGATATTCTCATATACTCTAAGAGAAAGGATGAATATGATGAACACTTAAGTCTTTTGTAGGTGAAATTAAGTAAGGAGAAGTTATATGCCATGTTTAGCAGGTGTTCCTTTTGGATGCATCAAGTAACATTCTTAAGAAATCTGATCACAGGTGAAGGAATTTTTGTTGATGCTTTACAAACAAAGGAAATTGAGAAATGGAACAAACCCTCTAGTGTCACAAAAATCTAAATTTTTCTTAGATTATCTTGGTACTATCAACATTTTGTGATAAATTTCACACAATTGTCAAGCCTATTAACTAATTGAACACAGAAAGGGGTAAAGTATGTCTAGATGGAAGAATGTGAGGAAAGAATCAAAGAGCTAAATAAGAGGCTAATCACTGCACTTGTACTCGCATTATCTAAATGTGGAGAAATTTATGTGATATCTAGCGATGCTTAAAAAATTCTTGGGTTGTGTATTCATGAAAAATGATGATGTGATGTCCTACACATCATGGTAGTTGAAGATCTGTGAGCAGAACTACCCCACACATGATCTATCACTAGAAGCTATGTTTTTTTTTCTTTAAAATTTGGTTTCACTACCTATATGGTGAGAATTGTGATATATATACTGATCACAAGAGTCTAAATTATATATTCACAAAAAATGAGATCAAAAAGTGTCAAAGGAGATGATTAAACCTAATAATAGACTATGATTTATCTACTCACTGTCATCTCGAAAAGGCGAATAAGGTAGCTGGTAACCTAAGAAGAAAAGAATCTACTACTTTATCCATGTTGTGGATTGAGAGAGACCTTAACTTCATGGATATTTAAAGGATGGATTTGTAAATCATAATGGTAGGGAATACGTCCTATATTTCCCAAATGATTTCCTAAAAATCTATCTAAGAGAATGTTAAGGAAGCACAAAGGGATGATCCAGAGTTATAGAAGAAGGTGAAAGCAGCGAATGAAAGGAATATACAAGATTTCCATATCAATGATGATGGTGTAATTTAATATGGAACGAGGATCTGTGTGCCTTCATCACCTGACATAAATAAGGATCTATTGGATAATTCATATAGATCATCATTCTCTATCCATCCTGGGAGTACCAAGATGTATTATGATCTCTGAGAAAACTTCTGGAGGGACAACATGAAGAATAATATTGATGAGTGTATCTCAATGTGCTTGAAATATTTGAAAGTTGAAGCAGAGTGACATAAGTCGAAAAGATGATGCAACTATTTCTTATTCTTATGTGGAAATGGGATAATGTTTCTAGAGACATCATTATTGGTCTCCTAAAGACATCCAACTGAAATAATGTGATATGGATTGTGGTAGACCGACTCACCAGGACATCCCACTATACCACTGTTAGGGAAGATATCTCGCTTAGAAACATTCAAAGATATATGTGAAGAAAGTGGTGAGACTTCATGGAGTTCCGCTCTTGATTTTCTCTGATCGTGATCCCCGATTAATACCAAAATTCCAGAGTCTTCATCATGATTTCAGTAATAAATTAAATTTCGTCACATCCTATCACCCCCTAACTAATATCCAATATAATATGGTTATTTAGACTCTTGATGATATGATAAGAGACATATCATTAGAATTCAATGTTGGATGGGATCAGAATTTTCCATTGGCTGAGTTCTCATACAATAATAGCTTCTACTTTAGTTTTCATATGGATGCATATGAAGCTCTATATGGAAAGAGATGTAGAGATCCAACCATTTGGGATGAAGTTGGTGAAATAAATCTACTTGGACCAGATATTGTACAAGAGGTGATAGAAAGGGTTCAAGCCATCCAGAAACATATAAAATATTCTCATAGCCAATAAAATATCTATACTAACAACCATCAAAGGGACTTGGAGTTTGATTTTGGAGATAAATACTTCCTTTGAATATCACCATGAAATAAGGTCATGTAGTTTGGAACGAAAGGAAAGATAAGCCCAAGGTACATTGGACCCTTTGAGATCCTTGATTACATAGGATTCATGGCCTATCGGCTTTCACATCCACCAAATATGACTCAATTTCATTATGTGTCCCATGTATCACTTCTAATTAAATACATACTAGATCCCTCACATGTACTAAACTCAGAGGTGGTATACCTAGAAAACAATCTCTCTTATGAGGAGCAGCTAGAATATATTATGTACCAAAGAGATATTTTCTTTGAAAAAAGACAACCCACCTTGTCAAATTGTTTTGGATGAACCATAAGTATAAATAAGTAACTTGAAAACCATAGTAGGAGATGATGGAGAAGTATCATCACCTATTTATGTAAAACAAAATTTTGAGGGCGCAATTTAAAAAGGGGGAGAATGTAATGACTTATTATTTAATCAATGGAAATTTATCCCTTCTATAGTAATTTCATATACTATAAATCACATAAAATCACTTATATACCATAATAAAATGTTTATAAATGATACATTAATAAAACTAGAAGTAGTTATAGGGATTAAGGAACCAATACTGATGAAATAGTAACATGACTTTAGGAATAGTAATATGACACTTATGAATAGTAAACCAACCAAATGAATAGTAACAATACCCATGAAAGTATAAATAAAATTTAGGAATGTTATAAGTGAAAATGTGATATAATTATATCATAGTATAATTAATTAAATATTTTAAAAATTATTAATAAAGTGTTGGAATTTTTGTAAGTCATAAATATTTAATTACACTTTTATGATTAATTTAATATTTTAAAGGAAACATTATTTTCATATTTTTTTCATAAATTACTATTTTTATGACTTATAATTTTAAGATAATATTATGAGACCTTAAGTAATTTTTCAAGGTGTTATAAAATAAGTTATAATTTTAAAATCTGTATTTTCCAAGTAAATGATGATTTTAATTAAAAATTAAATTACTAATATTTATAAAATTATTTTCATAAAATGGAGTTAATTTTTTAATTCTCCATGTTTAAAAATTGTTACGGTGAATTTTTTTGGTATTTTTCTCAAATACTTGATTTTTTTTGTGAATGGTGAAATACAGTAATTTACAATATATATATATATACATTATAAGCTAAATTCACTATTAATTGATTCATCACAGATGTAAGAAGAATTAGTTTGAAATCACATAATCTAATTACTATATTTAGTCTCAAAAACCAACATTATTTCTTTTCTTGAGAAAAATAATAAACTAGTGAATTAAATAATAAGAAAATACCCCTCTCCTACACTATAAATACCACCCCTCACACCCTCTTCTCCAAACACCTCACATGCTTGGATCCTTTCCCAAATTCTGACCAAAATTCTTCCCTATCCCCTCCCCCACTTATAGGATCACTTGTTCCCATCAGAAGACAAATCCTAGGTGCCTTTATGGGGATCTCAAGAGGAGAATTCAAGAGGTAAATCATCTCTCTTTTTCTTTTAATTTCCTTTCATTTTAATTTATTTTCTTATTCTCTCCTAACCTCCATTCATAAAAATGGAGTTATAACCTCAGTATATTATATATACTATAATTATATCATGTTAATGTAAGATCCACCATTAAACTTTTCCCTCTCTCTCTTTTATTCTAAAAATGAAATTGTCCTTGGTGATGTGTCAATTTACCAACATCGTAGGCGATGTACTTTCATTTTCATTTAATGCCTTAAAGGATATTAATAAAATAATTAAATTGGGATACAACCCAATTTATTTTCCGAAACAAAAATTTATACATATCACCAAATGGTAAAACAAAATGAGTTCATTGTGATAAAAAACCACAAAACAAGTAACCTAAAACGGTTATCAGTAACTTTTATCTAATTATTCATCTCCATGGTATAAAAAGAAATCCTGTTTAATATCATTTAAGCTTTTTAGGATCATTAATAACATATAATAACAATTATTGATATTCAGCCTCATTTTAAATTAACTTCCATTCATGTATATAAGTGAACCAATCATGAAAAGTTAAAAAATGAACACTCTTGAACAATGAAATTAAACTCTATAACTCATCCAAAATCCCATAAATAAACATTAAAAACTATAATGATTAAAATTCATGTATATAAGTTTCTGTATTTTTAATTAATTAATCTAATTTGATTATAAAATACATGAACGTGAAGGAATATTTTGGACACATGGTAAGGGGAATTCTCAAACCCAACTCTCTTTCTTTGGGTTTTACCTTTTTCACCCCATTTTCAATATGTATATTCATAAAATATCATTTATTAATTATTATATTTCCTTTTATGGGATGTAAATTTTTTATACTTGAGTTTATGACAAACACAATGTTTTCCAAATGAACTCTTCTTTCAAAAAACACACTTTTTACATCTCGATATTATTTCTTCTTCACTCAAGGTTGATGATTCAAGAATGTTATTCCCTATCTATTTTGTAAAACCAAAGTTTATGAATTTATTCTCATCAAATGAAACCCATTAATTTCAATGGGTTATTTTATTTCAATATTTATATATGTTCTATGTGGTATGCATGATAATATAAATGTTATGATGTGATAGGTGCGACCGGAATTATATAGCGCAATGTAAATGTTATGATGTGACGGGTGCACTTGGAATTATATAGTGCTCCAATGAATTAGGTAATGTGATTAATCTCAAGGGTTAATGTGAAATATGTGTTAACATGATGCTATGTTTTTTCACAACTATGTGTGATAGTTAACCGCTAAGACATTATGTTTCATTTTTATGTATTACCACATTCCATGCCTTATCTCAATGAATTTCCCTCACGATTATGATCCCAATTATATATTATGATGATTATATTAATAATAACACAATTTTATATTGTTTCATTTTCTTATATATATTCTTACTAGGATTTTAGCTCACCCATTTTTGATGTAAATCCTCAGGTGATTACATGTACTAAGGAGAATTCAAGGGAAAATAAGAATCTAGAGAAGAATGAATTAAATGAATATTTATGTTTTATTTTGTAAATTTTATGTATAGTACTAATTTTTCCCAAGAAACTAAACCTTTTTATCCTCATTGCATAATGATTTTATTTTTATTTTCTTTAAAATGTTGTAATAGAAATTTAAGAAAAATAAGGGTTGTTATAACACACCACACATAGTTTGTCCACATAGTTTTACAAATATTATATCAAACATAAAAGTACACATTGAAATTAAATTTTATATCCACATGTTTTTATAAATCCATAGGACAATCCCCTTTATAAAACTAAGTTGCTTGGTTACACTAGAAAGTATCCTCTAACCATATGGTAATCATGAGTGGGTTTAAAATCCTTTCTAAAGTTTACAAATTTAACATAAATCATGTAATATTAGAACCATCTAAGGAACCTCTCAATCCTTGATCCAAATAAAAAAATCACCTCAGGATTCTCTAACTCTCAAAATTTCAATATAATTCCAAATTCTTAAAACAACCCCTTCTCTAAAAATTAAAAAATTCAATTTCTGACTAAATTTTATAAATCATAAAGGAGTGTCATTTTACAAAATCCCCACCATAACACTTATAATACTTGAGATGTATCGATGGTACTCCTACCATGGATCTTAATATACCGCATTCATCAACTCACCACCAAAAGATTGTGCTCCATATTTAAACACCCAATACACGACAATTTCTCAACTCTTATTACCAAGCCTAAACACACCCTATGTTCCCCCAAAAAATCTAATTATATCCCTTGAATATTCAAATATCTTCATAGTAAACACTCCATATGTAATTTAAAACTCACTAAATTCAATTCCACATAGGTCTCCAGTTACTCCATCTCTAGTAATCTTCTCCCAACAACACTCAGCTTCAGCTGCGAATGCCTCATCGCAACACCACACCATCAGACCACAACGCCTTAGTAGAAAAAGGCATCATTTGACCATATAAAAACCCACATAAATTTCCAAACCTGAATCTTAATGTAATTTTATGATCGAATAATCAACCAACCATCCAACTTCCATGATCTTCCCATGATCTTCAACACACCACCAATTTGACCCATTCTTGGGCCGCACTACCACATTCCTGATCTCATTATAAACCCTTGGACACCACCCAAAGATTCAAATAGATACCTAACCTATTATATTTACTCACTATCAACCCCCTATATTTACAACCATATACCAATTGGTTTTATTAAACTCATGACCCCTTTTAATATGAGTATTTTACTCCCACGATCGATAAGATTCTACCATCAATAGAAGTATCCTTATTAATGGTTCATTACACCAAAAAATCTAATTTCGACTTCCCATTATGATGGAAGAGATAAAATATAAAGAGGGGGTGAATTCCATTTATAAAATAAAATAATTAAAGTGAGGGGGAAATCACAAATAATAATAAAAATAATATTTTAAAGAGTATTCAATAAAAATAATTAAGGATGAAGTGATTATACTATTTAAATGATAAATTTACTTAAGAAATAATCAATGTATGATAATTGTGAGTGATAAATTATGAATTAGTGTTATTATAAAATATATAAAATCATGATAATTTCGATACCAAATAAAGTGAATAATTTAAAATTTAATCAAACAACAAAGAGAATCTAAATTATGAAATTTATCATATCAAAATTATGAGATTATTCCATTTGATGATAAAATATTATGCAATGTGAAAAGTAAAAGGCTGGAGAGATATTTGATAAATGAGTTCATCAATAGATCATCTTGATCCCAACATTGCATCCCCTATGGATGAGAGTTATTTATATTTATCTTATGATTTTAATAGAGTTAATGTAACCATTTATTCCCCTTTTTTCATGTTTTTTGTAATAAAAATATATTTATTACTTTAATGGTAGTGAGAACCCATTAATTAATATACCTCACTTTTTGGTTGTGAGAAACTATCCTCCCATTCTTTTATCTAGTTGTATTAAGAAAATTTTTGAAAGAAAATAAAGGTGAGAATGGAAATATTTTCATGGTTCAAATATATTACAAATATTTTTATCTATTATCTATAAAAATATGGAAAAAATTTAGGAGAATATATATTAATAAATTTAATAAAAGGATCCAAATAGATTAGATAACAATTATAAGGATGAATCTTGGGGAATTGAGGTTGGGATAAATCACTAGTTTTTCATTATTTATGAGATTGGTAGAAGGAATAGTTTTTCTCAAAAAAAATTATCTTTAAGCCTCTAAATTTCTCCTTTTATAGGCTCTACGATACAAGAAACAGTCAAGAATATTTTCTCATATTTAAGAATTTTCAAACAGTAATTGAATTTTATGGAGTCTACTAAAGCTTAAAACATTGGCATGATGTTTTAACACCACTAATTAAGTAGTCCAACCCCACCAGATTGTCTATGAGACTCTTGCATATCAATTATTCTATCTAGAATACACCATCATAATAGTGAGTAGCACTAGCTACCAGTGTAATTCCTCAAGCCCTAGTTCTTTTTTCTATGTGGCATCGGCTAGCAATAAAAACCTGTAATTAACCCAAACCAACATTGGATCTTCAATATTATTCCCAAATCTATCTACTTATCCAAATTATTTCTTCCATGAATTAAATAAGTATATTAAAACATAAATATAACTTTAATTCAAATTTAAATTATTAGAAAAGAATTATTATTGATACTTTGAATCCATATATAAAATTTTATATAACCATAAATGTCACAATTTGTTTTTACATCATATAAACTAAAATAAAATTAAATGAAATGATTATATACATTAGTGAGTGTTTGTGATATTTAAAACATATAGATAAAGTGAGAGTTACAACAAAATCCCACTTTTTAATGATCATAAATGATTAATATTAAAAGATATAACATGTGTAAATCAAGAGTGAATAATATAATAATCTATTCAAGATATTTTCCATATGATACTCAATATTATCAATAAATAAACATAAAAACATATCAATAAATTAATCACCCTTTTTAAAATAATGAAATGTTTTTATCCCACTAAACATGACATAAGATAAAATTCTCCAAATTTGAAAGATATATTCAATAACATATCCAAATTTTTAAAACATGAAAAAATAATACCCATTTTTAATTATCAAAAAGAAAATTGAAATGGAAATAACATTTAACAACATTAAAATTTACATAAAATAGAATTTATAATTTTTAAATGTAAAAGATGTGATTTAAATTCAATATCTAAAATAATCTTAAAAAGTGATTTGAAAGAAAAAAAAATTGAATTAAAGATAACTATTTAATTTAAAAGAGTTTGAAATCAAAATATAAAAAGGATAAATAAAATAATAAGAAATTTAAAAAATCAATTTATCACCCTTAATTAATAAGAATACACAAATAAGAGAGATAGAGAGGAGTGATCTATAAATGACGTTCAAGAAGGGAAGGATAATTTTAGGACACACAAAAATTTACCTGCACGTTGAAATTAGATCCGTATAAACTCGAGTAGATGAAAATAAGCAATGATCCCCCTCAAATCAAGAATTTAAAGAGGGAATGGAAATTTCATCATAATATAGACTAATAGTAGTGATAATAAAATAAATGATTTCAATAAAAAAAACATCAAAATATATATCAATAACTTAAAGAGTTAAATCTTAAAAAAATGATCTCAAAAACAAATAAATAACCTTTTATGAAAAAAAGAGATTTGATATTTTTAAGAAAGAAATAAAAAATATTCAAGTGTGAAATTAAAATCTACAATGAGAAACACCTTCCATTTTAAAATAAATATTATGGGCATTTTCAAAAAGGGTGAACTCAACCGAAGTAAAAAATTATAAATTCACTAGTCAAAAAATAATTTAAAGGAAACTTCAAGATGTTAATGTTATAAATAATTTCATAAAATAATAAATTCAAGTACATTTTAAGTGATTAATAAATTTTTTGAGTGCAGTTAAAGCATCCTTATCTAATATGACCAACATAGAATTTTGTCTTAATATACATGTAATCATTGCTACACATGATCAATACATCGTGTATAATAAAAAACATAGATCACCTGACTTTATTAAAATGATATAACTATATTAATATGATCATCACAACTAATTTATAATTAATTTTTAAGAATATATATAATTTCCTCAACCTGTAATTCCACTTTAATTGATGATCTAGTTAACAATATCTTGTCATACAATCATTTTTCTGTTGGATCAAAGTGTATAATACATCTAATAGTAATCCACACATGCACCACAACCTCTAAACATCATATATTTATTGGGTTCTGGCATAGCCGATATTCATCACTTGTATTATTTATGGTTGATCAAAGTAGATTTCTTCTTGGGAGAGAAAGAATACTTGATGATCTCTCTTATTGTCTTGAGAGAGGAATAGTGGCGAGAAATCTAGATCTCTTTATGTATCTCTAGTTATTGAGAGATTCTCACTCTATCTGTTGTACACAACCAATTTTCTTATGGAAAGTGATATAATTTGATATTTATTATGGTTGGTTTAGGGTTAGAAAATTGTAGACTAAACCCTTTCCGTATTTATTGTTTTTTATGGACCTCATGTCCAATAATAATAATAATAATAATAATAATATTGTAAATAACTTGACATGTGAAACACCTTTAAGAATATATAAATAAATATATTTTATATTATTTCAAATTAGTCCATTAAACTCAGTCTTCTTTCCCTCATTGACATTTACTGATCCTCAAATAATGGCTATTTAATAAATAAATTTCACTACATTATTATATAATTAATCTGATAAATATTATATTCACAAAACTTGCAAATACATATTAATTATTTTTACTTTTATTTAACTCACTTATTTATTAAAATAAATTCTGATTAAATTATGGTGATAAACCAAACCTAATAAATCTTCTTTATAATAACTTGTTAAATTCATTACATGATTTTAATTTTGATTGTTGAAGCACTTAGTGTGTGACCTTATAGGAATATTTCTCAGTGGAATTAGGTATAACTACTTAAATTACAAGATTAGAATCTAGAAACATGTCAAGGCTTCCTTAGAGAAAGAAGTTAATGTCTCAACAACATCCATCCTCTTCTGAATGCTTACTGTGTAATATAATCCATTTATCGTTATATCTATAATCAAGCGGGTTGCATGTCGGTGCCATCAACCTATATACCTAATGTATTATTATTTGAATTTCTAGAAATGAATTCAACTAATGAACACCATGGCTATGGATTTATCTAGGTAGTTTAATTTTCATTAAAGGGCCTAAGAGATAAACTTTAATGAAGGGGTACAAGGGATAAACCCTTTCTCACATTATCTATCAATGCAATATCACTCATGACACATCCAATGTATCCTACCTTACCAAGATAATATGTCATCATGGTTTCAACAATACATAAAATATATTGAGTCATGGTATCCTTTAATTATAATATTAATGTTTAAGGATCAATACACATATATTCATTTTGAAACTTCCAATGACACATAGAAATATGGATTTCTTATTAACAATTTTTTCTCATAACCTCATGTCTTGGAGATTACCAAGGGAAGACACTATGAGAAGGTTTTGTAATGTCTTATGAGACTCCTATCATTAATATCTTGTACTATTTATGTCTTTTTAGATAATATTGTCTAGCTATAGAAAAAAAATTAATAATATTGACATAAAAACTATAGGTTCTCATCATAACAGAGAACTTATATGATATTTCATAATGACATATATTCTTAAGAAATTATCTCATATAAATTTAATGTAGAGGAAAAATAGTAATGTGATAATAAAAATTCATTAATAAATAAAAATATGTGATGAAGTACTAAACAATTTAGTTCTATGGAACTAACTCCAATAAACTCACACATTCACTAAAGCCAACTATAAATTACTTTCAATTCACTTTCTCTCACATGATACTCATTCCTCGATTGATATAATTTCTTTTTCAAGGGGTCAAATGCCTTTTCCTATATGGATAATTTCCTCAAAAAAACTTCACCTTGTGGAGAAAACCCGCTCAAGTTATGGATATTATAAAGTATGCTCTTTTTCCTTTTTTGTGACATTCGATCCTTGGATACATCCACCACTACAGTGTTATCATAGTACATTGTGAAATTTTATTTACTTCTAGAAACCACATCAAGATATTTGAATTTATTTGAATCAATATTTTTTCCTTGTCTTTATCAAAATCAAAAATATACTTGTATCTTGCTGTAGAATTGGTGATAACCAGACGATTTGAACTCTTCTGGATTATAGAACATCCATTGAGTTAAAAGATATATTCATCGAGTGAATAAATATCATTATAATATGTCTGAAAACTAGCATATATATAACCCTTAATTACTATCCCTTCCTCTCCTCAATTCACTGAGAACATATCCAAAGTTCACCTTAAATACTTAGGGATATATTTAACAACATTCTAATGTTGTTCACCAAGATTTTTTTGATATCTGTCTAATATTCCTAATGTATCGAAAATATAAAGCCTCATATATAACATGGAATACATTATAGATCTTATCACTGAATCGTTTGGGATCTTATTCATTCTATCTATTTATTATTGTGTCTAAGTACATATTTTATTTGGAAGATGTACATTAGGTGACACTCAAACTAATCCCTTATTGGATTCTTCCATACTAAACATCTCTAGTATCTGGTAAATTTATGGACCTTGAAAGAGTCAAAGAAGCCTCTTGAATATATCATTCATGATCTTGTTCCGTTGAATTTAGCTTACATCACATAATTCCTTCATGGAGAAGCACTTTCTCAACCATGCCTTAACCTCTTGTAAAGATAGTATATTTTTCCAAAGTAGTAATATATAATAAATATATAATACTATTAAAACAATTTTAGTTCCACTAAACTATTTGTAAACACATGGCTCATATTTTTTATTAATTAAAATAAATTATTTTATGGAATCATTGAATCAAATTTTCCTTAACCTAGATTCTTTATTTAATCCATAAATAGTTCTCTACAACTTGCATACCTTTTGTAATTTATTGGAGTTACAAAACCTTCTGGTTGTGTCATATACACAATCTCTTGAAGATTACCATTAAGGATTAATGTTTTGACATCCATTTGAAAAATATCATACTCATGGAAATATTTTAAACCAAACAAAATTTTTATGGATTTAAACATGGGAACTGGGGAAAAATTATTATCCTAGTAAATTCATTGAAGTTTCCTAAACCCTTTAACCACTATCCTTTATTTTTAGTAATTTACATTACCTTCCATGTAAAAATTTCTCTTGACTACCCATTTACACTCGACTAGATTTACATCATCTGGAGTAATGATTGAAACCCAATATCAGTTTTCATACATGAAATCCAGCTTATAATTCATGGATTTTTGGAATCTTATAAATTATTAGATATATACTACCTCCTTCTAAGATAAAGGATCATTATTGTAAACCGGTACTAAGTCACCATCATCAGTGATTATAAAACAATATCTCTCTAGTTCTCTTACCTCTCAGGCACTACTATGAGACACTTGTTTCTTAGGAATAACTTCTTCCATAGGGACATGTGGAATCATTTCCTGTAACAACTTTTATGTATCTTGAGCATTAACTTCAATGAACTCAATAATTCTCCCACTATCCATCTTGGGGATGTTCTCCCTCTAAAGAAAATTGGATTGTCTTGCAAAAGTCACTTTCTATTTAAAAGGGTTTTATATATAGTTTCCCCTTTTTTCCTTAGGATACACTATAAATATATAATTCATACCTCAGGGTGATAGTTTTCTTCTTGAGATAGCCTAATCAAACACCTAAAAACCCCATGAACGATCATGTGAAATAATGGGTTTATTTTCATTCCATAACTCAAAGGGAATACCACTTTACACTTTATTTGTTACTCTATTTAGTAACTATAATTTTTGTAAGTAATGAATATCCCCAAACTGATAATGGAAGGCTTACATGATACATCATAAATCTAAACATGTCTAACAAGGTGTGTTATATCCTTTAACTAACATCATTCCATTTCAATTTATAAGTTGGAGCAAGTTGAGATAAAATATCATACTCCCATGGAAATTCAATAATTTTTTGGTTAATATATTTACCACCTAGATCTGATTCATGTTTCTTTATCTTTGTACCAATCTAGTTCTCAACCTAATTCTTGAACTACTTGAACTTCTCAAAGGATTCATACTTATACCTCATTAAGTAGATATAACCATACCATCTCAAGTTATCAGTAAAGTAAAAAATTATGAGAATCATCCTCAAGCCTACACTTGAAAATGTTTACACACATCAGTGTGTACTAAATCTAGAAGTTATGTGTCCCTTTCACTTCGACCATAAAATGGTGGTTTGTTCATATTTACTTGTAAAAAAGTTTTACACATTTCAAGTGGATTAAGATTAAAATAGTCTATATAACCATATTTATAGATCTTTGTCAAATGATTCTTGTTTACATTATAAAGATAATTATGTCTTAGTTGGGTCTTATATGAATCATGCGTGTTTGTTTCGTTATCAATTTCAAATATTTAGTAGTCAGAATTTAATACATAAAGACTATTATTCAATTGTTCTATACCATAAGATGTGTTATCTTCATAAAATTAGAAACCATTATTTCTAAATATGAAAAAAATGCACTTGTATATAAATAAGAAATCGAAATAATTTTCTTGGAAACACTAGGCACATAATAGTAGTTCTTTAAAACCAAAATCAATCATGTGGGAAATGCGATTTGGTAGTCTCTAATGGTTAGATCATCTAGTCTCTCCACATTGGTATCCCATAGATCCACCACATCTCTGTTAATATTTTGAAATATACTTGGTTCATGTATTTGGATAAAAATTTGAGTGCCACAGTTAGTATATAATGCACAACTTATAGATATGGAAAGATTACACTTAATAGTGATCACACCTAATGCTTCTACTTAATTATTTTTCTAGGTGCAATTCATATTCTAGTGGACCTTCTTGACACTTGAAAAAAAATATCACATCATATTCTTTTCTATGACTCTAAATCTTCTTCTTATTAGAGGGGTAGTGTTATGGAGCCTTTGATGTGGAATGATTATTTTGACCCTTTTCCTTGTTCTTTCAATTCTTATTCACTATAAATAAAGTGAGTTTGTCACACACCATGTATTTATAAACATGTAGAATAAGTTTAAGAAGTTATGGAAGTGTATTCTCATTATTTATCATATTATAATTTACAATATAATTGGAGAAATTTTTAGGCAGTGATGATTGAATGAGATATATGAATAGCTCATCAGGGATCTTAAAACTCAAGATGTTCAGGTACTCAATGTATCCTATAATCTTAACTATATGTGCCCTAGTTGTTACTGAATCTCTAAGCATGAATGTGAATAGTGAGTCATAGATCTCATATCTCTCGGACCTCTACTTATATTTAGAAATATCCTTAATATGAGAAATGATGTTATGTGGATCCACATCCTTGTATTTCTTTAGAACCTCATTTTACAAGGAGGATAGCATGAAACATTGAAAATCCATAGCATCATCAACATGAATGAAAATATGGATACTTCATCCTTATTAGAATATTTGGAAATGAACTTAAGAAGTGGGTCTTTCAACATATATATTTCGGGTTCATGGAGTAATATAAATCATAAGGACCTATACTATTCCTGAAAATTTGCACAGGTGGTAGGTTTATCCTTCTCTGGTATGGATCTTAGTGATATTATCAAAGCCGTTTGGTTTTACATTTTCTAAAAATTAAGATCATATTATTAGTACATTTTTTGATTACATAAATAGATTAATATATTTAAAATTAATTAAATTATTATTAATATCATACTATTTATTGAAACCCAATATCCCTCATCATAAGTTTCAAAAATATATTTTCACATATATAATCTAGTGATAAGGATCCATATCCCCCTTCTCATAACCTAGACTTGGGCCTGACATGCTATTTGAAGGGACTTAGGAGTCCATAGCTTTATAACTATATTTACTAATAGATCCTTAATTTGTTGAGTGTACTCTCTATTCTTGAAATCCTATTTTAATAATTTCTTAACATTTTCCTCTTAGTTATGCCAAGTCCTACTTGGGAAGACAACCCTTGATGTGAAATAAGTGAAGAAAAACTAAAACATCATTCTAAAAGTAACATGATAATTGAAAGAACACCAACTTGGGTTGGCCAATAAATTTAAACTATGAGTAAATTTCTAAATTAATTAGTAGAAGGCTATACTAACTTAATATTTTAGTTTGAGGGATTTTTATCCTTAATAATAAATCCTATTTTATCTTTTCACATGTCTTATTAATATTAAGTGGGTTTTACTTAAGTGATTATCCATGTATAATAAAACATTTCCACATAAATGAGTTATATTTTATTCTATCTTACATTCTTGTTTATTCATTTATTAAGTGATCGAGTGACATAAAAAACATAAATAATTAACCATACAATAGACTGAAATAAAACATTAGTGTCATGATTATAAGATTCGTTAGTTTTTAGTTTATCTTATGGATGATAAACCAACCCTCGAACCTTGGGGAAAACACCTTTGAAAATTAACTTGGTTCATCTAGCAGTATTCTACATTTGGATCATATGTATCACCTCAATAGTTTTTTCCTAATATCCTTGACTAAGATCCTCTCCTCTTGCCTGGGATCTCTATACTTACATATAGTTTTACTCACATGCAGGTAAGTGGATCCAATAGATTGGATAAATTTATTTTACCTAAAAGAAACCTTAAACACTTAGGCCCTGACATAATAAGGATGATGGTATGACATGAATACAATCAATTTTAATTTAATAATGATAAATTAAAGGAAACCAATCACATACAAGTTTGTTCTAATCACATGATCATACACACATCAAGATACATGAATACATTTGTAATATTTTTTTCAATTTCCTCAATTTGTTCTTTAATTAATATAATATTCCAAAAATAATCCAATTAATTATATTTATCTTATTTCCATCCAAGAATCCTTAACACACCATCTTCAAAATTAGTTTCATTTAAAATTAATAAGTTACAAAAGTGTAATTGGAGCTAACTAATTAGTTTCATGTGATTATCTATAATTTTATAACATAATATATTTAATATATAATTATCGATCATATGAAATTGAATGTAGTTTTTCAAATAAATGACACATAGAATGCATTTGAATAGGTTTGATTATATATTTAAATTTTCTCCATGAAAAAAACTGAACACGTTTTTAGCAAAAGTCTACACAATGTGTATAAAAGTTCATGTCATGTAATATCTTCTACCTATTTACATAGTACACACCTTGGGGTTGGGTCTGTATCCTACCTATGGACAAGATTGAGGAATGTGGAGTGTACTAGGAATAGATTTCATGTGACCTTAGAGTTTCAGGACTCATTAGTCCCTACGGTATGTATCTAATATATGTCTTGCTAGGATTCCTTGGACTACACATCACGTATTGTGGTAACATTGCATGTAGTTGTTTAATACATGAGAACAGTCTGCCTGTATCAATACACTGATCCACTTTTATTGGATCTCAGATCTTATTTCATCATATATTTCCAACTTTATCATGACATATGAGCATGAAAACCAAAATTATATGGTGTGTATATGGTAAGTACACATCTTGTACTCTGGTTTTGTCTAGGTATAGCCTTTAGAACCTCAAGATGGTGTTCATTTAATGCTTCTTCATTATTAATAATCAAATGATTATTGGTTATGTTATTGAGAATGAAAAAAGTATGATATGATGATTTTTAGATATTAAAAAGAATAATTTTAAGAAAAAGAAAACACAAACACATGAAACCAATAAATGAATAATAAATAATTATAAAATAAACATGTGACTGATTTGACACCACTGGAAGGTTTCAAGTGGAGTTGAAGCATCCTTATCTGGTATGACCAACTCATATTTTAGTCTTTACATACATGTAATCATTCTCACATGTGATCCGAATGTCATTTTCCATGAAAAATGTAGACTACACAACTTGATTAAAATGTAAAAACCAAACTAAGAGGATCTTCACATGTAATTTATAATTAATTTATATGTATATATAAAATTACCTAATCTTTTAATTTTTATTTCATTGAAGATTAAGTTAACTATATATTATATTACTATCTTTTTTTATAGGATCCAAGTGTAAGATCCCTCTACCAAGGATCCACACATACCCCTACATACTTTAAAAATCATTGTTGAATCATAATGTTCTATCCCAAATGATCTTGATTGCTTACATTGTTCATCATTGATCAAAATATATTTCTTCTCGATATAGGAAGAACAATTGATGATCTCTCTCATTGTATTAAGAGAGGAAGGGACCAGAGAACTATAGATCTCTTGATCTTTATCTGGGGCTTGAGAGCATCTCACTCTATATGTTGTGCACGACTAATTATATTTTGAAAAGAGATATAATTAGATATTTATTATGGAAGTTTTAGGGTTGTAAAATTACACACTAAACCCTTTCCATGTTTATAATTATCAATTAAACCCAATTTGAATAAAAATAAAATTAAAAAAAATATTATTATTATTATTAATCGCCTGACATGTGAAATACATTTAAAAATATATAAACAAATATCATTTATATTATTTATAATCAAACCATTAAATCTGGTCTTATTTCCCTCATCGATATTTAACAATCCTTGAATAATGGATGTTTAATAAATTAATGTCACTGTATTATTCTTTAATCAATATAATAAGTATTATATACACTAAACAAGAACGTAAATATTTATTATTAATATTTAAATCTATTATTATTTCGAATAACTTGTGATTAAACTATTGTGATGAATGAAAATGAATAAATATTATTTATTATACCTTGTTAAATTCATTACATGAATTTAAATAAGATTTAATATAAACTTATTTAGTGACCCTCTAGGCCTCTTTCTAGGTGGAATTGTGCATAACCACCTAATTTCCAAGATTAGCATCTAGCAACACGCAAAGGCTCCCATAGTGAAATAATATAATGGTGCAATGCCATATAACCTCTATAAAAACTTACCATATAATATAACCCCTTTATCATGATATCTATAATCAAGTAGGTTTGATGCTGTTTTCATCAACCTATATGCTTGATGTTACTTTTTTGGACTTTCTCAAAATAAACTCTCCCACTGACCATGTGACAAACCCAACCCAGATACCCTCACAACCTGATACCTGAACCAAACCATAACATACCCAAAGTGTGTTCCTTATCCCTGTAGGATAAAGACTATAACATAGGAATAAACAACAACTAGAGGGAAACATTTCACCAAACCTGAAGTAGAAAAAATGACACACACACACACACACACACACACATATATATATATATATACATGAAAAAATAAATAATGGAAGAGTAAAATAGGAAATATATGTCATATAAAAAAGGAAACAGAAGAAGTGACACATTTCAAAAGTATATAAACTATATCCAATATACAAGTACAATAGAAAACTAAAAAGGGAGAAAATCCACCTGATACAATGGGAAAATTCCACCATCTCACCACTAGCTACCCAGACACAACTGACTGAAACCTCGATGCCTCACTATAGTGACCTTCCTTTACCTAAATCAAAATACATAACATGGTCTATTCACTATTGAAGAGGTTTGTAGGGAGTGAGATAAATCATCTCAATAAGAATCCAGCAAGGTGTTCTATATTAAGTCCCTGTACAAAAATCTGAACATTATCAACTTTAAATAAAAACTCATAATAATCAATTACGCATTTTTTATATCAGAATGATGGTAAAAAATTTCCTCTTTTTTCATAGTTCCAAATAATATAGGTATAATAGTTTCAAATAATATCATATATAAAACTTAGTTAATCAAATACAAGCATTATAACTCAGGAGAATAATTAACATCACACCAAGGATCACTAGATTTCATGTAACTAAAATACTCATACCCTGACCTAGAAAATAACGCACATCAAGGCTTTAAATATAATCATCAGATATAGAGAGTATAGGAACACCATAATAACTGAACCTCCCAAGAGGTCTAATAAGTCCCTATAAAAATAGGCTTATGGAGTAGAGGAACACCCCATGAGTGAACCCCCAAATAGTATGAATATACGAGGCTGATTACCACACCTTCCACCTAAGTACCCAAGGATTCCCATGTGCTACATTTTCCAAACCAATTCACCAAAACTATTCATTAAAAAACATTTCATAAATCTATTTCACACTTCTTTAAAAATACTATTTTCTTTTACCAAAACAAGGGGAAACTCCTTTTCTCAAAAAAACCCATTTCAACACATAAAATTAAATCATGTTAATTCATTATAAACAATTTATAAAACCATAGAAATACATTTCATTCAAAAAATCAAGAGACATAACCACTTATCTTAAAATCAGGTCACACATGCCCACAACAAGATCCATCAACATGGAAGAACGAAAAGATAAAAATGGAGTCCCTAGAATCAATCTTTTCATATTAGAATCAATTGAAAAAGTATAACAATTAGTAGAGAAGATAAATCAACCCATACCTCAAGAAAATCCCACCCTAAAAAAGAAACCAAAATAATATTTATCCACCATAGAAATATTTCTTAATAAATCATAAAATTATTAAGAAGAATCATCACCACAAGATCAATGGATCTGAAAACCTAGTCATATGGTGTTTTTGTGACTGCTGAAAATGAATAAGTATAAAGATAACTTACCTAGAGATATGTAGTGAAACCATAAAGAGGATCAATTCCCACAAAAATGATCTAAAAGGAGCATATTTTCCCAAAATATCTTAGTAAATATCCTAGGTTTCAATAGATAATCATTCACATTGAATTAAAGTAAAATTTTATGTGTAGAGTGGTTAAAACTATTGACCCCAAAACAATCATGATGTTAAACCCTTTCATGATGTGAATTTCATGGTTTACAAGATATTTTAAAAAATGCCTCAACTTAGTTAAAAAATCCAAGATCAAAATTTTCACAACATGAACCAATTTCACAATGTGTAAACATTCCACACCTTAAACTAGTTCAAGAAATCATCCTAGTAAAGGTTTCAAATCATGTAACTAGTTTAGAGCATGAAAATTCCCAGTAAGAGGATTCATCAGAAACATTAAAAAAATATTTGAGTCAAAAAGGTCCCCATATGATATACTTTTAAGACTTTTTATCATTTATATCTAAACTCTATTAATTCTAACAAACATACATCCCTGAAATTTTGGTCATTTTTCCAAGAAAACACTCTACATCCTCATAAGGTCCAAAACACACCCTAACAAATAGGGAAACAAAAATATTGACAATAAATTCCTGAAATAACGTAACATGATGTTATAAACTCCCCATCATAACACTTTCTATCCTTGAGAATTCATGTGGATGAATAGATTTTGGAAAGAGTTTTGGCCACTGCTCCCCCATTGATGACTCATGCCCCATTGTATCGTGAGAATCTGATTTGCGTCATCATAATACTCTAACCAATGAAATGGAATTCACAGGAAATACTTTCACTTGAGATTTAATGATATCCACTTGTTACTCAACAACATCAATATCCGACTCCAAAAATATTTCTTCCCAACTCAGAACATGATAGGGATCAAGATGATACTTCATGAGATGAGATATGTGGAAACCATCATGAATACTCATCCACTGAGCATAAAATGGGAAACAATAAGAATATCTCCAAGTCTCTCAGTGACCTCAAATGGTCCATAATATCTTAGAGATAACTTCCCTTATTTTTGAAGCCAATAATAACCTAATGAGGCTCAGTTATACAAGAGAGGCCTCACCCACCTCTTCCCAACAAAGTTGTGACCTACTCGAGTGACTATAAAAACCTTAGAAGGGATCCATTATGATCAATGAATGATAACTATTGTTATAAAAAAACTCAACCAGCCCCATATGGATATCACATGATCCACTTAAATCCTAGACACATGCACAAAGCATATCCTCCAATATTTGAAAAGGATGTTCTGTATGACCATCCATCTATTGATGGTAAGTTGTAATCAACCTGACCCGAGTCCCCATCACCTCTTGGATACTCTTTCAGAACGATGAGGTTAAACTAGGATCCCTATCTAAAAAAAATCATATAGGTAACCCTATGTAACCTCACAACCTCCTATACATACATATTTCCCAGGTATTCAACTTTAGTGGTGTCCCTAATCAAAATGAATTGATCTATCTTTTTCAACCAATCAATCACCACCCAGATATAATTTCTCTCTTTGGGAGTCCATAGTAATCCAATAAAAATGTCTATAGACATCTATTCCCATTTCTAAACAAGAACTGGGAGAGGTCAGAACAACCCATAAGATATCAGATGTTCTTCCTTTACCTAATGTAAAGTGAAATAGTGGGGCATCTAATATGAAATGTCATACTTCATACCCAGCCACCAAAGTCACCATATAATTTCATAATACATATTCCTAGTTCCTAGATTAATGGACCACAAATAAAAATGATTTAAAAAACTAATATCCTCATATATATTGGGATGAAAAACTAATCCCTTAAATAGAGAAATCATCCATAGGGATAGGCCAACCAAAAATAGTCTCTGCGCCATATAGGGTTTATTTAATTCTCCTAAATTAATCATCCTACTACTAATCCAATATAGTAGACTCAAGGAGAGATGATGATAAATGAACACTAGTCAAAATTAGACATGAAATTTAATCTTTAGAATCCAGGTGAAATTGAGTGAAAATCCCCATAAGGTTCCACTCCTCCATCGATTACAAAATAGCATGTGATGGTACTTTCTTAATGATATAATCTAAAACTTCATTCCCCTTCCCTAGGGTACTGAAAATGTTGATGTAAAACATTTTAAGGTATCCCACCCACCACCTCTATCTGAGATTCAATTAGTTATTAGAAAAGATAGAGCTCAGACTCTTATTGTCAAAAAAACACTATGAACCACTACCCAAAAATATAGTGCTTCCAACTTTAAGCGCATGCATAACAATATAAATATCTTAATCATGAGAAAGATAATTCATCTCATTTAGTCAAAGTTGTTGAGAGATGTGATCCACCACATAATCATACTTCATAACCATGCAACCCAAAATAGCACCAGAATAATCATAGAAAACTATATAACCTTTATTAGGATCAGGTAAGATTAGAATAGGAGTTGATTTTAGAAGTAGTTTCAGCGCACTAAAGGAAGACTGACATTGTGCATGTCATATTAATTTCACCCATTTACCTATAAGAGTAGTGAAAGGTGAATTCATATTCAAGAAATCATTAGATACCCATAGGTAGTACCAATCAATACCAAGGAATCATTAAATATCAAAAGAATTCTATGGATCTTCCCATGAAAAGATACCCTTCACCATCTTAAGATCAACTAATAATCCATGATAATAAATCGTGTTCCCCAAGAACATAAATTCTTGGATCTAGATATTACATTTTGAAATATTTCCAAACAAATAATGACTCTACAGAATTTCCAAAAGTAAACTCGAATGGTTTTCAAGATCATGCACAATTCTCGAATAAACCAAGATATCATCTATGTATACTACTAGAAAAGTTTTGATGTAATCAAGGAATATCTAATTAATTAAAGCCATAAAAATTTTAGAAGTTTTGGTCAGACTAATAGGCATCCCAAGATATTCATAATGGATATACCTTCTCTTAAAATCCATCGTTGGTATATGAGACTCTCGAACTCTAAGATGATGATAACCCAACCCAATGGAGATCTTTAAAACCCACGTTTACCCCCTTTAAATTGTCAAAAATATCATCCAAATGGGGTAAAGGATAGTTATTTTTAAATATTACCTAGTTCATAATTTGATAGTCCAAAAAACATAGACTAAACCATCAGCCATCACAGAAAATAACACATGTAATTCCCAGGGTGAAACACTAGGTCAAACAAAACCTTTTTTCATCAGATCGTCCAACTAAATCTTAAGAACTTCTAGCACCACTGGTTCCATATGATAAGAGGGTGTCGATATCAGGTGTGTATATTGAACTAAATCAATCGTAAACTCATCCTACCTCTCTTGAGGATTACTATAGAAATAATATGGTAAAATACCAAAAAAATACCTAAAAACCAATGGAAGGTTGCCCATAAAAGAATTTTCATTGGGATCTATAACAATAGTAGATAACAAACTCCCAATACCTTGGTGGGAAGGCCTACATGACCAGACCTCAGATACCACTCTCCGTAAAACACATGATAACTCCCACTGGATAAAATAAATGAGACACATAGATAATAAAAATAAAACATATCATGATGAGATATAAGACAATGCACCCCAATGATGATGTCAAACATATCTAGATTAAGAATGCGGAAATCCATGACTAACATTTCATCAGCTATCGACCATGAACAAGGCCACAAAAAAGATCACTTGTCTTTTTCCAAGAGGTTTCAATGGCTCTATAAAAATGGAAATGAGTTCCGTTGGAAGTTCAAGAATTTCCACAAAATGGGTAGATATAAATGAGTGCGAGGAACCTATATCCAATAAAGTTTTCACTACTGAAAATGAAATAAAGATGGCACCTCTCACTATCACTGGACCCACATCCACCTCTATAAAAAACACATCCTATATATGAAGGTGAATCACTCATGAGGCCTATTGATGTATCTCAATAGACATTGAATCATCTAACTTCCCCATGGTATCCTTTAGAGATGGTGATCCATGATTGTAATAAATAATAGACATAACTAGACATAAATATTATATATATTCATAGAACATAAAACTATTATACATATTTTCATATGTGGATCGACATCATCAGATGTGTCCAAACTTTACACACTAATAGAAATTTCGTGGGACACTACTAAACAAAAATATATGTAAAGATGAGTCCCAATGTAGATAACCACCCCCACTACTCTTGTGATTATCATGTAACTTACTCTTCCTCCCATTTTCACAACTGAAGTTTCTATAGTGTGGAAGAGAAGGGGAAAAATAACAATCATTTTCTACCATATCCATTTATTCTATCATTTCCCTATCTACTATATCAACATAGGTATAAATAATCATCATAAATACATATAATATGATATCTGATCACAAACCATATAGATACTTCTAATCCTTTATCTTGTCATTCTTTACAACCTCTGGAGGAAAACAAACAATCTCTCTGAAATGATTGGTATATGCTGACATTGAACAATCCACCTACAACAAAGAGAGGAACCTAAAAATACTTCTCCATCATCAGTGACTCTCGAAAAAAAATTATTAAAATAAGTGGGTCTATAAACCCTTCCAATCCAAGACCACATGCCTATCTTTCTCTACCATGGAATCCCACCATCACTTGTTGGGACCCTCGAGTCTGAACACCTAACACATAGCCTTAATATTCTCAGGTGTATTCAATATTTCAAAGATCTAATCGATCTTGTCTAGACAGTACTCCACCTCTTGAGATTCAATTTTACCCTTAAAGGATAGTGGATTCTTGCATAAGAACTCCTATGATCGATCCCTTTCCCATATAACTCCTTGTTATACATCAATAATTAAATTACAGACTTGAGGTAAATTTTGGTCTATAGAATGAACTGCTCATATAATATCCTTGATAAGATTACGATCTGAAGTGGGATTCCCTTAAGGATCATCCATTGTACCCTCCTAAGGAACCAAAGGAGGATGTCTCAAAGGCATACCACTATACACCAAAATAAAATAAATAACCATCCAGCAATATAATCTCAATTCAAATTATAAAATCATAAAAAAACTGAAATTAAGATCAAGAACTCAAAATAGAAGAAAAACATCCCTACATTTCATCATAACTTGAGTCTCTTTAAGGGAATAGATGGCTAGGAACTCACTATAAACTCCCTCTTAAGACCCAAAAATCCTATCTCTAGTCAAACAACTTCCCAAAACTAATCATAACCTCTCTCTAATTCCAAACTATGAAAAACAGACCCTATACCCTCACAAACCGATACCCGACCTGATCCTCCACATGCATGAAGGGAGTTCTTGATCCCCATGGGATAGAGATTATCACTCGAGCATTAACAAAAACCAGAGGGAATGATTTCATCCAACCTAAAGCAGAAAACATGACAAATATATATATACATGATCAGATGAAATAATATAAGTGTAAAATAATAAGTATATACTGTAGAAAAAAAAAAGAAACAGTGGAAGTGGTATAACTCATAAGTAGCTAAAAATGTCCAAGGTACAAGTAAAACAATAAAGGAAAACTAAAATCAAAGAAACTACTTCATGTGATATCATAGGAAAACTCCCACCACCACTAGTTTTCTAGAAACATATGATAGAAACCTCATTTCCTCACTTTATAGCATTTCCTTTCCATTCACCAAAATACATAACAAGGTCTACACACAAACTAAGGGGTGTGTTGGGTGGGAGCTAAATAGGATTAGTACGATCCCAATCAGGTGTTCTATATCAATTCTCTATACAAAAATATAAATATGATAATATTTAAATAAAACAAAACATGATAATAAATTAAAGAATTTTTATATCAAAGAATGGTTAAATATTTCCCCCTTTTTCCATAGTTACAAATAATCTTGGTAAAAAAGTTTTAAATCATATCACATATATAAATTAGGTAATCAAATCCCAGTAGTATAACTCAAAATATATGTTAACATCACATCAAGGATCATTAGAGGTCAGGCTATCTAGAACACTCACCCCTATACATATAAAATCTCTAGTATCAAGCCCCTAGATGTATTCCTGGAATCTAGAGAGAAGAGGAGGACCCCAAAAAGGTAACCTCTCAATGGAACTAATATTTCCCTAGAATAATAGGACTATAGAGCATAGAAAGTCCCCATGACTGAACCCCCAGATAGTATCAACAAATAAGGCCTATTACCACACCTTCCACCTAAGTAACCAAAGTTTCCTATAAGCTAAATTTTTAAAACCAATTCACTAAAACCATTACTTAAAAAACATTTCAAAAATTTATTCCATAATTCTTTGAAAATCCCATTTTATTTTATCGAAACAAGGGGAAATACATCTTTTCTCAAAAACCCATTTTCACACACATAATTCAATTAGCGAGATTTGTTTATAAAACAATTTACAAAACTATAGAAATACAGTTCATCCAAAATAATATAGAGAAGGAAACACCTACCTAAAACTTCAGTCATAAATTCCCGCAATGGAATCCACTGACATAAAATAATGCAAAGAAAAAAATAAAGGCCCTAGAATCAATCCTCTCAACTCAAAATTATTTAAAAATGAAAAATAGTATGAAGAGAGGATAAAACAGCATGTCTCTCAATAAACATTCACACAACACCATAACTAACACAATAATTATCCTCTGGAATAATATCACATGATAGATATATAAAAAATCAAGAAGAATCAACACCATAAGATCAATGGATCTAAAAACATAGTGAAATGACCATGTTGTGACCAAAGGCATCGAAGATGCATAAATATAAATTACTCAAAGATACAGAACCAAAATGAAGATCAATAGCCAAATGAAATGATCTAAAAGTATTGGAGGTCCCCAAAATCTAATAGGATTCTCGTAGGTTTCGAGATAGAGGCCTTGACATCTAATGAATATTAAAACATATCTATTGTAGGTTTAAACCCTCTATACCTGATACATTCACAAAATGAAACCCTTCCACAATGTGAATTTCATGTCTTTCAAGATATGCAGAAAAAGAAATCGCTTTTTTTAGAAAAACACTGATCAAACTTTCCATGATGTGAACCAGTTTCATGACATGTAAACTTTTCATGTGCTAAACCATTTCACGGCATCATCCTAAAAAAGGTTTCAAGTCATGTAACTAGTTCTTGACTTGAAAATTCCTAGAAAGTATATTTCACATAAACATTAAGAAAAATCCCACCAATCAACCCATACCCAAAAGGACATCCTCTTAAGACTTTTTCAAATTTATACCTATAATCAATTAATTATAACAAACATACATCTCTGAACTTTAGGTAATTTTCCCCAATAAATGATGTCCATCTTCAGAGGTCCCAGAAACAACCCAAACAAATAGGGAAACAAAAATATATATGATAAATATTTAAAATAAGGTAACTAGATATTAGAAAACACCATGTCAATGAAATTATATAGGCAATTTCATTCCCATTATAGGGCCTAAGATATTAGCTTATGTTATGGAAAAGAATGGATAAATATTTTTTTCATTATATATTAATGCAATATCATTCGTGAAGCACCTAAAATATCCTACCACAATGTAAGAATATTTCATCCCAATTTTGTTCAATATATCAAAGTGCATGATTCATGATATAAATTAATGATAATATTAAAATTTAAGGATCAATAAATGCATATGTATATGGGAAAATCTAATGACATATAGAAATATGGATTCCTATTAATGGGTATGTTCTCATAACCTCCTACCTTGGAGATTACCAAGGTAAAACTCCATGATAATGTGTCTCAATGTCCTATGATCCTCTTACCATGGATATAATTTATTTTTAGTGTACCTTCATAAAATTTCATCCAACTATAGTAAAAATTTCAATAATAATGTCATCAAACCTCTAGGTTCTCATCATAGCATGGAACTACTATGACCTTTTAGAATAATAGTTTTTTTGGAAATTATCAAATAAACAATTCATGAAGACGAACAATAATACTATGATGATAATAAAATTAATAATTAAAAAACAAGTAATCAAGTATGAAAAAAGTTGGTTCTAGGACAAAAACTCTAATAATTAAATATCATAAATGATATTATAATAAATCACATTCTTGTAGAAAAGAGTTTTTGATAAAACAAATTGGAATATAGAAAGAGTAATAAAGTGTACAAATAAATAAAATAATAATAAAAGATCCCCTACATAAAATAGTTAGTTCTCATAAAAAATTTAAAATTAAAAATATAAATGAAAAAAAAATTGATGGATCATCTTAAAAATACTTTTCAGTTGATTGATATAATTTAAAACATTTAGAATCCCCATAATTATATGAAAATAAATTTCAGTGGTGTATTCCTATAAAATATAAATTTAGGGTTTCTTTTGGCACTCATGTGAATAGGATTCTCATAATGTTAGCTAAAAAAATTATTTTGAAATGAACCAGGTTCCCAAAATGATTTTTAATAATGATTTAAGAGCCCAAAATTATTTAGATTGATATTTTATATTATAAATAACAAAATAAATTTAATATATGTAATTATCACATATATATAATTTTCTCAATCAGACTCATAAATAAAATGATAAAATTTCCACCACTATTTGAAAAAAAATTGAACATCTATTTACATAAGTTATTTCTCGAGAAAAATTATTTGAATTTCAAAAACCAATTTTGTAATTATTTTTGGTACAACATGGAGAACCCAAAATTATATTAATATCTTTATATACAAGAATGAATTTATAAAGTGTATTTTTATGCTCTTGGATTTGGGATTTTAAATTCTCAACATTAGGTTGATCATTAAATTTCAAATCTAAAACATATTTTTTATTAAATATAATTTCATTTTTCATTAAAAAATTGATATTTTTCATTATGAAATTGTTTGTATTTCCTTGTAAGTTATTTTTATTTGAAAATGAATTATTCACAGTAATTATCAAATTCATTTAGTTATTATGAAGACCAAGAATAAAATTATGAATGAGAAGAGGATGAAGAATTATAAGGTGAGTGAGAGGAATAATAAAAAATTGAAGAATTAACCTCATCACCTAACAAGAGATTTTTTGAACACCGTAGTATATAAGCAGAAAACTTGACCCTCCTCTCAGCTGGAGCCTCTAAATGTTCAAGTATCATCTCGATGGATTAATTCTTCAATTCAGATCCCTCAAGTCCACCCTCTCCTGTAAAAGTTGGAGGGTCCTATAGCTAAAATTCCCTTATCTACTCAGAAATGATTTTCAGAACCTCCTATGTCTCTCTTTCTATGAATTTCATGAAATTAGAAAATTTCTCTTAGAACTACTTCCCTTCCTCCCCAGCTGGCCCTAATGGTGACTCAATCTCCCTACTTGTAAGTTTGTTCTAACCAATAACCCTCAGTCTCCCTCTCAACAATCATCATCGAGGCATATTCTCTATAATGAAAAACACATGGATTAGGTCTCACAACACAACCTTATAACATTTATGTAAGTGTAAAAGAACACAATAAGTTTAAACATGTACTTTTTCTATTTCTCGTCACACATTCAACACTGAGGAACTATCATTACCCTTAAACAACATGCTTCTGGGTCTTTGTTAACAAGGGTAAGCACATTTTCATTAACAGGTTTCTCATTTAGACACCCAATTATTCTGAATTTGGATCATTTTTCAATATTTATCAATTAATGTTAGATTCCATTTTCATTTCAATCTCATTAAAAGGAAAATAGTTTATGTTTAAAAACTTACCCATAACCCGTTTCCAGTGAGTGCCTAAAATGATGCATGTCACAATAACCTTGAGTTCCTATAATGATGCATGTAGACTCAACTCTCGTGCCTCTTCAAGCCATGATTCAATATTAAATAAAGCTCAAAAACATTTATCACATCACACTACAAGTGTGTCACCCAAGTTTAAATAATATCCAATTGTAACAAAAACAAAAATCACAATAATCCCACGCTGAGTGCCTGGATTTTCCCTCGTACATGGGTTTTCAACTCCCACGCATGAGATCATTACCAAGCCATGAATCTTCCTAGTATCATGTCTACATTTACCAAAATAGTAATACAAAAGATGAAAAAAGAAATAAAACTCCTCTGATACTACTTTGTAATGTCTCGAGCCAGGTGCCACTAAATGGTGCCCTGAGCGGGTTAGTCACATGCCCTCAAGAGTGCCTCCCCGTACGCTAGAGGGTGTCGAAGAGTAGTGAGGGTCTCAAAAGTCAGTCATGGTAAGAATATACCCTATTTTATCAGAGTAAAATACCAATGGGAGAAAACAACAATAAACAAGTGAGGAATAATCTAAATAACCATAACAATACCAATTCACATGATAGTCAAAAATAGGAAATACAATACTTAACTAAAATGGAAAGCATGCTATGAAAATTCAAGTGTCAAGTGTCTACAAAGTACCTAAAAATAAAGACACAAGGACTCCCTAGTGGGTCCCTAACCACATCTGGTTCCATCAACCATGCTCTATTCCCAAACAGCAACCTATCCCAGGGCCTTTCCCTTATCCTGTCCTGTAACAACAAAGTATGGTCAGGTGCCGATTAGGAGGCCCGAATAATGTGTGAGTACAACTTAGTATGCCACCACCAATGGTGTATAAAACAAGTCTAACCAAAAGATAGTGTATGAAACTCTATAAGTAAATAAAAATAATGAAAAAATAAATAGTTATCACATTTTTATTTATTCTTTACTTGTCACATTAATCCTGGGTTTGATCCATGTCTCTAATTCGACTCAAAATTCATTATTATCATTAGTTTGATGTAGAAATACATGTATATCACTCAATATCTCAATCAGTGTAGATCACCATGTCTCACACCCTTCTTTCTCAGTTGGTGTATATCTCCATGTCTACCACTCAACCTCACAAGCACCTGTATCAACTATTGGGGTAAAACGACATGTCTCACATCCCAACTTCTTAATTGGTCTAAAACTCCATGTCTAGAACCTACTTTCTCAATAATTAACATCATTTATTAATTCATCAGAATTAACCACATCATTCCCTTACTAATCCAATGATTAGTTAAACATATAGAAGACCATTATTTAACCCAAAAATTAACTAAGAACAAATTCCATTTATTAATTCATCAATTAATTAATCTATCAACACATATCTTATCTCATAATTAATTTCTTACAAATAATTATCCAATGCAAATATCAAATTTTCATAATTAATCTCATAATTAATTATCTTAATCAAACATCAAGGCACAAAATTAATCCCCTATTAATTATCTCAACATAGCCAAATCATTATCTCATAATTAATTCCCCCAATTAATTATCTTAAAACATCCAATTCAATTTTTTGAATACAATACCCCAAATCATAAACAACTTCCCCCAAATCAATTATCTATTTGGGAAGCCCCTTAGTCCCATGATTAAATCATCAATTAATTATCCATATCTCTAAAACATCAACAAGGCAATTGCATATTCCTAATTAACCAAATTTAGGAAATAAATTACTAAGAGATGCTAGAAAATAATTAATCTAACATACACATATCAAATCCATGACTATGGGAGTTCAATTTAGACCACCTACCTCAGTTCATTGATGGATGTTTTCCCAACCAAAATCCCCAAAATTGGAGCGGCACAACGATATCAATCCAGATCCTAATCAAAATCCCAAAACCAAAAATTAAGATCAAAGGCATCAAGATCTTCCAACTCTGGTTCTAGATCCAAAATCCTAGATCTAGATCTCAACACATAGGTTTAGATCTATGTAAATAGTAGAGATCTTTCATGAGAAGACAAAGAAATATAGGGGAAATAATGGAAGAAGTGGCGGGATGAAATCCACTTACCAGGAAGAGTGTGTATCTTCAATCTAGGATTTATATCTTAAATAATGGTGTTTGAATCACCTTGGAATCCCTCTAGAAGGCTCTGGGATCACCTATAATTCATCAAGCCCAATACTAGGTCAAAATAGAGTGGTTTTGGGTGATTTAAAAACTAATTTTTGGATAATAAAAACCCATGTGCACAGTTTCATGGGAAGGGGTGCATGGTTAGGGTAAACTGTGTGCCAAAAAAATGAACCCTAACTGCATAGGGTCACACGGTTACATGGGTTTAGGCACACGGTTTATCAAACTATGTGCAAACCATTCACAACCCTCTTTCTGTTAACTTTTCTTAAAAACTCACCCAAGTGCACCTCAAACCACAACTGCAAAACAAAGTTACATAAAAATAGAAAAAAAATACCTGAAAATGGGCCCAATATGACTTTGTAAAAGGTTAGGATCTTACAATCACTACCACAAAAACAGTTTTTTGCAGCACCCCCCTTTATCAGCGCTAACGAAAAAGCGCTTATAAAGGGACCCCCCTTTATCAGCGCTTTTGTTAGCACTGATAAAGGGCCCCCCTTTACCAGCGCTTGCTTAGTAGCGCTGATAAAGGGGGGCCTTTATCAATGCTTTTTTTAGCACTGATAAAGGGTCCACTTCAAAAAAAATTAAAAATATATTAAAATATTAATATATAAATATAGTTATATTGTTATATAAATATAATATATAATTTTTAAATATATTTTAGATAAGTATAAATGTACATTTACACTTATTATACTTAATATTTAAGATATTTAGTGAAAATGACTTTTTAGAAAATTAAAAAAATATTTTTAATTAATATTTTGATAATAATTATGGAGTAATAGTCATTTAATAACAATTTGAGGACTAAAAAAATTAAAAAAATTAAAAAAAGATCCAAAATATGTTGAAAACGCAACTCAAACTTCAAATGGCCATAACTTTTGATCCGGGTGTCCGTTTGAGCTCTACCACATATCAAATCGAAGTCTACGAAGACCTCTACGTCGTTGTGACTTGGGGAAACACAAGTCAAGTGTTTTTCGAGGCCAAAAGAGGCCCAGAAGGCCTCCAAAACTGAGTTTTTTGTCGGGGTACCCAGATTTTTAAACATTTTATGGATTTTCAAACTCGTTTAAGGGGGTATTATTGGCTTTTCTTGGTGGGGACTGAATTTATTCCAAGGTATTACATTCATATTGATATTATGTCTTTGAAATTTCATCCTTTTTTATAATGAACTGCTATTTATAATCAAATATATAACTATATGTACATATTTTTTATATATTCACACCTATTAATTAAATTTTTTAAATAAATAATTAAACATATTTACATATAAAATATATTAGCTTTATCTAAATAATAACTAATATCCATTTTATTTAAAATACCAATATATAAATATTTATATACCTATATATTAATCTAACTATATATATATATTAATCTAACTATATATATATTAATCTAATAACTATATATATATTAATATAACTACATATATATATATTAGTATTACTATAAATATATATATTAATATCACCATAAATATCTATATTAATATCACTATATATATATTAATATAACTATATAAATATATATTCATATAACTATATATATGTTAATATAACTATATATATGTTAATATAACTATATATATGTTAATATAACTATATATTAATATAAATATATATTACTATACGAATAAATATAACTAAATAAATATATATATATAGATATAGATATATATTAATACCACTATATATATATATATTAATATTACTATATATATTATACTATAACTATATATATATTATAATATAACTATATATATATATTAATATAAATATATATTACTATACAAAAAAATATAACTAAATATATAAATATATATATATAGAGATATCATGAAATGGAAAGCAAATCAAAATAGAGTAGTGGTAAGGGCTTAGGCGCGCAGGGGGGAGGTCTCAAGTTCAAATCCTGGTGGAGGTAGGGGTGCACGCGCATGGGGAATATTGGAGCAAGCGCTGTTAAAGGGTGGAGGGGGTGCGTGAGGTGTGTGGGGTGTTGTATAGGGGCCGAAAAGCGCTGTAAAAGGGGGGGTTCAAGCGCTATAAAAGCCCCCCCCCCCCCGATTGGCAGTATTTTTTAAATTTTTTTCAATTTTTTTAATTTTTTTAAATTTTTTTAACTTTTATCAGCACTTTTTTAAAAGCGCTGATAAAAGGGTCCTTTATCAGCGCTAAAACGAGAGCGCTGATAAAGGAAGCACTGATATAGGACCCCTTTATCAGTGCTAAAAAAAGCACTGATAAAGGGGTACTTTTATCAGTGCTTTTTTTTAGCGCTGATAAAAGACCCTTTTATCAGCGCTTTTTTTTTAGCGCTGATAAAGGGGTCCTATATCAGCGCTTTTCGGAGCACTGATAAAGGGGACCCCCCCCCCCCCTTTATCTGCGCAGGCTTTATCAGCGCTTTTCTAGCGCTGATAAAGGCCATTTTTAACGATGATAAAAGCCATGTTTGTAGTAGTGAATTATGATGGTGATGAAGTTGATGAATACCTTATTGAATTTTTTTCCAATTAAAAGAGTTTTATAAAAGGTTAAATTGAAAGTAAAAGGTAATAAACTACTCAAGTTCTTTAGATGTAATGTAATTAGAAATTATTCTAAAGATTTCTCAATGAAAATGGTTAAATCAGAATCTGATGATGAAATTGAGAAAACTCTTAAATAGAAAAAGTATAAGAACAAGTGGTATTTAAGAAACATAAATAGGAATTTGATGATCTTGCATACAAAAGACAATTCTTCATTTAGTATATCTTTAGAAAATAAACTCGATTTATTTGTTCATATTGAGGAATGAACAAATTATTCAAGTAGTGACGATGATGGTGATGTCTGAATAGATCTAGAATGGAGGCTAAAAAATATTTGAAATCTTATCTTGAGAAAACAATATCTCAAGTAAATCATTCTCTATGGTTACCACTTCAAGATTAAGTACATGTTAGGGTACTAGTATGTACTTCTATAGGAGAGATGCATGGAACACATCATTTACTTAAGATAAGAGTGATGCATGGTTAGATGCATGTATGAATGGCATGAGTTCACCAGGATGTGGTGGCCCTAGTAAAATCAGGATAGATATAGAGGAATTTTTGAATGGTGAAGATGAATGATATGGAACTGACATGAATATGATGGTGCTTCTCTTGAACCTCGAGGAGATTTCCTGCATATCTCGGTAGCTGAGAATAAAAGTCCATGTAGTTTTATTGGGGGTGATGAGACACCTAAGGAGGTGGAACATGATAATGGATCCCATGGATAGGTACCTTAAGGAAGTGGAACTTTTGGGTTGGGTAATGATCTTTTCGAGACACAAAGGATCGAGGGAGAGACCGATATGGGAAATGGATGATGGGATTGAACCAACCGAGAGGCTTCCTACGTAAGATATACATTCTATCCTTACATTAGATGGTTTATTATTTGATTTACTTGGTTCATCCTTTACTATATAGTTGTAAGATATATTTTTTCTACTATTTTCGTTACTATGATATTTTTTTCTTTCCATTATATTATAATTTTGTATCATGGGGTATAGTTGTAGAAAAGAATATTTTGTTTCAAAATATCTTTAGGATATGTATTTTTATGACACAAAAAGTCCCTAATTTTATTCTAACAAGTTTATACTAAAGTGTTTTAGATTATTATTATCTTATTCTATGTGTCTAAGTGTTTATTTTATGATATGCAAGCATTTTATTTTATTATAATTCAATAATTTAGTTGCTCAAAATCAGAAAGTGCCACGTAAGACTTTATCTTATAAAGTGTGACCTAGTTTCTCAAGCCATGTGCTCTAGTCATAATGAGATTATAAAAAGAAATTAACTTATAAAAATGATATTTTTAGCCAAAAAATGTTGAATAATAAGTGTTATATCATAGTAACACTTTCTGTTATTCTGTAGAATTATCTTATGCTACATTGAATTCAGACTATCTTATAAGGATGCGATGCTTTATCTTATAAAAGAGATATTATGATAAATAGTACTTTTAGTTGATATCTTATGAAGATATATTATTATATAACATCATGATTAATTTTATAATCTCTTGATAAGTCACTTCATGCATTTAAATCACATCAAAACAAGATTATCCATTTAAGAAAAGATTTTTCTTCACAAAACTTCCCTGAATATGATAATCTGAAGAATGAGAAGATCTCCACTACAAATGAAATTATTATATTTGGAAAGTTTGTCTACATATATTTAATAGCATGTATCATCATGATCACTATATAAGCCTCACTCAACCATTATATTTATCTTGTGTTAAAGTTTAAATGGAATATAAAAAGATCAGTTCATAACTACAAAAAATAGAGGTAGAATGATAGTTGATTGCTTTTTTAACATCATAAAAGAAAAACACTATAGATCTATACATAGTTAAGAAAAAAAATTGATCATGTTTCTCTTATCAGTTCTATCAATTGCACTGAAAATCATCTCGAGCTACTTTGAAGTCTATCATTCTCTCAGGACGAATCATAACTTCACTGTCAGTTGTTGCTTGCAACTGTGTGCTGCAAACATTCCTCTCAATGTTTTTGTTTATTTTACCTTATATTCACTCATTTAAAGAGTGTTTTTATGACCATTTATAGATCCTGTAAAGGGAGAGCCTATTTAAAATCTCTTAGACCTTTATATTAAGTGATAGTTTCTTGTACTTAGCTGGGAGCCCCCAGTAAAATAGTTGTTATAGTGAAAATCACCAAAATCATAATGAAGAGTGTTTATAGAGTGGACTAGGGGATTTATATTTCCCAAACCACTATAAATATATGTGTTCAACTTTATATTCAAATTTTTTCACATTTCTACTATAAATATTTTTATGGAAGTAATTGAACTTGCATACTTAGAAGAGGGTGGTCTAATATTAAAGAAATTTTTAGGAAATCAATTCACCCACCCACCCAGGCCCCCTATTGAGTTATTTAGTCAGTCATTATATATGGCAAAAATAGTATCCTCACTATATTCTCAACACCCCCACTACTAGTTGGCAGCCTCTAGTGTATGAGGAGGGGGTATTTGGGTCCAATAACCAACTTTATTTGGCCATGTGAGAGAGTGTCTAATTGGGGGATGTTATAGTAGAAATAATCATTAATCATGTTATATATTTTATTCTCTACTATCGAGGTACTAGGTTTTTCATTCTGATGATTCTCAGATGTAAAATTTTCTACAATGTCTGATTCTCCATTCTAAATCTATCACACATATCCTATAGGAAATTGTTTCAAAATCAAGTTCTCATAAAATTCATGTCTTTTTAGCCACCGAATGAAATTACAATCAAGGTATGGGCATTTTATTCATCCATTTACAAATTTATTTTCAATTGAAAAATATAAAAACACCTCCAATGCCATTAAATATTGAGTTTTATTTCATGAAAAAATAGTCCTACAGTTTTCCATTTGTATTCTATTAATAAATAACTTTATAAAAAACATAATTCTCATTAATAAAATAAAATAATGTTAAAAATAAAACATAATATTTATGGAATAAAAAACATTAATATCAAAAAAGATATTAGCATTTGTAAATTTTTATTTAGAATATAAAATATAATATAATTATAATCAATTGATATTGTGATTGTATATTTTATAATATAAATATATTGTAAAACATATTGAAAAGTATTACACATCACATAAAAATTATGAGAGAATATCAATATAATCAATATAAAAAATATTTCAGACCACTTTTAATGCTTTTAGTAACTCTTTAGAGGGAGACTTGTATTTTGATGATAATAAAAGTGTATGTAATTAAGAGTAAATAGACAAATGGACTTGTTTTTCATTTATACCAGTTAAAATTATCTTATGTAATGAACACTAAGAGGGGGAGGGGTGAATAAGCATTGTCTTTAAAACTATTTTTTATTTTTATCAATTTTAAATAACTAAATATATACCACCTATTGGGATATTAATTGATTAATTTATATTTTAATCTCAAATTCACCCATATATTAAAAAATAATGTAAAAAATCAATAAGTAATATTTTTACATGGTTTACCTTATGTATAAGTAACTATATTTTATGTGTGATATTCAAATTCAATTGGATTAAAACCATTTCTCTTGGGTTAAATTTTATTTTAATAAATTCTATAAAAAATTAAATAATGATGAACATATTCAAATAAAATTCCAAATATAAAAGAATGAAAATGATTAAAACAATCAGTGAATTACTACATATGTATTGAGTAATGTACATGAAAAGTTGAAAGTGTAATGACACATCAATTCAATATTTCAATACATTTTCATAAAATAGTAACATAAAACTCAATATTATGATAAATATAAAAGGGATATAGATCATGAGAACATAATTTATTGATTTAGGGATATGTAACCAGATTCATAAGGACATATTTTTACAAAATGAATTGATAAAAGAAATATATATATATATATATATATATATAATAAGCAAAAAAATATATAAAATAGGGTAATAAATTTATATGCTAAGGATAGGATCAGTGGGATGGAAGGATATCATTGTTATTTGGGGTTGGGATCAAGGAGAGGGTAGGGATTCATCATGAGATGGGGTTGGGATTGAGGGTATGGGAGGATATTCTAGGGTTAGGATTAAGGGGAGTGTAGGGTATCGTCATGAGATATGAATGGGATCAATGGGAGGGGAGGGTGACGTTAGGGATAGGATAAGGGGAGGGAAGGTAATCATCATGGGTAAGGGTGTTAGGTTGTGGGGTCAAGGGGGGGAATTCATCATCAAGGGGGGAGGGAATCAGGCTATGAGATTGTGGGGAGGAGGAAAGAGGGGATAACATTGGTGAAATTAGGGATTTATTGGTGTTTTTTCTTAATAAGTACCACTAAAAATTTATTTGGTGGTGACTTATTAAGAGACTCCATGAAAAATTAATAAATGATAATTTTATATAAACCACTGCTAATAAGTCAATGATTATTCAATTTCAGGTAATCCATGATGGTTAAATAAATCCATCATGAAAAAATATCTGTAAATATATATTTTTATAATAGTAGATGGGGGATTACATCATCAATTGACAAGGTTTTTGGTGAAAAAACCAGTGTTTCAACATCATACATGGCATGGAAATGGGAAAATAGATGTTTTTTCTACCCAGATTTCAATGAAATCCAAGAGGATGATGCTATATAGTAATCTATCTAAAGATAATGTTGTGTTTTTTAATTCTAGAACTCATAGACAGTAAGAAGACCAGTTGGTAACTAATTACAAAATATTTTTATGTTTCCTTTATTAACTCTTTCAATGGAAAATAAACCTAAACCTATACTTGTTTCTTGATATTTTATAATAGTATTAGGGGGTATTGTTGATCAAGTTTAATCCCAATGTCTAATTTCTATTAAAGATGGGGATAATTTCATCAAGCACTATCTGGTTAATTTAAGTAAAACATATCATGTGGTTGTTGATTTTAATAAGGCTAATTTAATTAGAAATTCTGAGAAAATTGGTGTTTCATCTCCTAATATTTTTGTTCTGTTGGACTTCCTATGTAAAACTGATTATACAGGATCTCAACATGAGGAAGTTAAGAAGGCTAGGGAGAGATGTTCCCCTTAGGCAGTTATGACTTCTCTAGGTATACTTTCTAAGGATTTTTTGTTATTCCCCCTAAAGATACTCTTGGGATTAATCTATAAGATGTAGTTTTACCCTATATTGAGAATAACACTAAGCCTCAATTTGTTACTCCACATGATCTTGATGAGGAAGCTAAAACAGATGGTGTGGCTATATTAATGAAAGCTGGAACCAATTATAACACATAGATTTCATTATCCTCTATTCCAAGTGAGGAACAAGGTGGAAGGGAGTCAAATAGTTCCATGGTAGATGACCCTAGGAGAAAGATACATGAATTATTTTTTCCCTCAACTCGTCACCTTTAGATGATGATACATGAAAAAAGTCATATATCATGGAGGTGAGGTTGATACCCTAGAGGATGAGGTACCCCTTATAATGATAGCTATAGATCTTAATATGATAAATGAATCTAATGTTGTCATGTTCAATTAATTTTTTTAGTTTTATTTAATAATGACTTTTCCATGTTGATGGGATGCATTTCCCATATTGATTGCATATGGGATTGGATGTTTCTTCCATGTTGAAGATGTTTGGTTTTTGGCCTTTTCTTATTTTACTATTTTAGATTCGTTTTCTTTGTATAGCATTTATGCCACATTTTAACTTGCAACCTCATGTATCGTGTGTGTGCCTGAGTGAGTGTTTGCGTGTTTTTTTTAATAATGTTTTTGGGGCTATTGGTTTGGATTTCCAAATCTATGGTTCGTTTTGTTTTATATATATTTATAAACACACACATATTTATAAGTTTTTAGATATATTTATATGTTTTTATATGTTTTTATATATTTTTATATGTTTTTATATTTCTATATTTTTATATATTTTTATGTATATTTTTTTAATATTTATAAATATTTATATGTATTTATATGTATTTATATGTATTTTCATATATTTATATGTATTTATATATATATATCTTAATTATTTATATTTATATATATATATATCTGTGTGTGTGTGTTTATATATATTTATAGGTATTTATATATATATATATAAGTATTCATGTATATTTATATATATATTTATATTTATATATATTTCTATTTATATATATTTATATTTATATATATTTATATTTATTGTGTGGGTGTATATATATATTTTTGTGTATTTATATGTGTTTTATATATAATTATATTTAATTATATGTAAATATATATATTTATATATTTATATACATTTATGTAAATTAATTTATATTTATATTTATTTTATAGATATTTATATGTATATATTTATTTATTTATTTATATTTGTTGATATTTATATTTATATGTTTATATATATATATATGTATTTTTATGTATTTGTGTGTGTGTTTATATATAATAATATATATTTAGATATATTTAGATATATTTATATTAATTTTTATTTATGTGTGTGTGTTTGCAGAGATTTGTATTTACATGTATTTATATATATATAAGTATATTAACTATTATGTCATTATAATTAATGAATGATGATAATAGGTATGTGGTAATCGCTATAATATTAGAAAGTGGTCTTGATTTCTAATACCAATATCATCTAATATATGATGGAATTCACATAGATTATCATCTTGGTTGAGGTGGTTGGTGGGATTGGGCTTGTTGATCCACAATTTAGGTTGTGTTGGGTGGGTTTAGTTTATTTAACCCATCTTACCCATTAAAAAATTAGGAAAATATATAATTTTTATAAAAAAAATAAAGAATAAAAAATACCACTAAATAATTAGTGGCAGTTTTTGAAACTAACACTAAAAAATTTATTTATAATTTTTTTTTTACAATTTAAAAAATAAAAAATAATTGATAATTAATTAGTGGTCATTTTTCAAACCTACTCTGAATATATTATTTAAATTATCATTGAAATTTCAAAAATAAAAATTTATCACTAAAAAAACATTAGGAAATAATTTTTAACAATTTTTAACAGTCCTATGAAATAATCCCAAACCGAGGAATCCATAACGGTTTTGAAAAATCATCGTGAATCATTTAATGTTGGTTTACACCACCCCTATATGGAATTTTTTGTGTTATGAGATATATGTATATAAAATATATTAATTCTTATATGGAGAGAATCCACATACAGTGGAAGGATATGTATATGTATATAGTTACAAATAAATATATGTATATGATTTATTCCTATGAGAAGACGACTAGCCTCTTAGAGAAGGTTGATTATGGATGTGTGTGTACAATTCCTCCCTATGTGGAGAGAGTGTCCTCCCTAGGATGATGATTATAGGTACACGCATGCACACACTTATATATATATACATATATGTATATTGGTGTGTGTGTGTGTGTGTTAGATTTTCCAATAACTTATTTTAATGATCCCAAATCATGTTTATACTATTTTTAAGGAATTTCATGTTTTTTTACTAAATTATTTTCTGACAAAAACATGAAAAAATGGATAAGTGTGGAACTTACTCTGATGCCTTACTGCATGTTTGATGATCTTACTGTGTGAAGACTTTAAACTGACTATGAAGGTAAAATTACTGTGTCACCTTACCGTATGTCATACTTCGCCTAAATGAATGAAAAAAATACCTATTGTACACCAAATGAGAAAATTATGTCAAATTATTGAACCTACCATGCGTTTTTATTCACCTTACCACATGTACAATAAACCTACCATGTGATAGAGATGTACCTACAATGTGTACAAAAGACCTAAACATGTGAATTAATGAAGTGACCATGTAAAGGAAAAAACCTACCAGATGAGGAAATCCGGTTACTTTTCCAAGGAATGTACAATTTTTATTAAGTGATATATTGACCACATCTTTTATTATAGTTATCGCACAAGGAAACAAGTTGCCACATTAATTCATGAACCTAACACATAATTAAATTAATTGACTACATTAAAGATTGGATTGACCATGAAAAGTTTTCATGCTAACCGGCAATGCCAACCAACCATGAGATCAACTAAATTTTCTTTATTTAAAGAAATTTTTTTTGTTTCAAAATTAGTAGTGAAGAATTTCAAATCCCTAATAGCTAGTTTTTTAAGAATTAATTTAAGGGTTAGTTCACTTTATACTACATTTATTATTCTCTAGTGCCTATTTTTGGATTAAGATATTTATAAGAATGAAAATATGATCATGTGAAGTTGGTGTTGTGTTGTGAACATATGCTTCTATAGAGAATAACATAGGATTATATTCTAATAACATTACTCATTTAGAAATCTCAAAAACACAATATTTTTCTAAACTTTATGTGAAACTTTTACAAGCTCTTTACAAAGAAGAATTCAAAGGAAACAAGAAATTTGAAGCTTTACGGATATAGAAACACTTCATTCTCTCACCTTTAATCTCATTCTCTTTGTATTTATACTTTACATTCAAGTTGTGTTTTTTTATTGTTTTTTTATTTTTAAAAACATAGTATCCTATATTAAAATAGAGAGTAATTAATACTCTCTCAAATATTTTCTTTTGTATACCCACTCATAGTTGTGGAAGAGTTCATGTGTGACCTGGTTTTTTTTTCTCGCACGCATAATTTTGGAAGAGGCTATATGTTTTGATATCCTTTTGTATGATTGATTATAAAACCCAATTGAGGTTATGGTCTATTTTATTTAATAATAAAATTATTAGAAGTAGGAGATTTTCAAGTGTAGTTGATTAAGTCTCGGCATGAGACTGAACCCCTTATTAAATTCTTTTTTGATTTTTCTACATTATATTCAAATAAAATTTGTTTCTATTTATTAAATAAAGCATTACTCTAATGGTTAACTTAAAATAGTGTTTTATATTCTGTGTTTGATACAATTAGATTAATTTAAAAAATTAATGTATTTTTAAAATAATTTTAACTGAGTATTGATCGATCTCTTTAGAATCTTTTTTAATGAAATAATTATATATTTCTACAATTTTTTCTAACTAGTGATTTTATTTTAGGTTTTAATTTTTAAATTATTTTTAGGAATAAATTTTTATCGTAAAATCAATTCATCCCCTTATTAGGATGTCCACTAGGACAAACATTTGGTATTATAATGTCTTTAAAAATACTTTTAATATGATTTAGTTTTACCTAAAGATCTTAAATTTCAATTTTATCTAAATTTAATTATTTATGGATAATCATATATAATAAGGAACTGACACTAATATACCTCCTTATTTTAATATAAAAAATATTATCAATAGAAAATTAATATGAAAATTCATTTAAAAGTATGGGTTTTTATATTTGGACTATTATTGAAGATAAATATGAAAAACCTCAAACTTCTTAAACTTCTTGAAGTGATTCCACTAAGGAATCATATGATTTTAACTATAAAGTTATGAATGCTTTGTATTGTTATTTCTGTGAAGATGAATTAAAAGAAATATATTCTTGTGCTACTTCCATTTAGATATGGGATATACAAGCTATTTCCCTTGAATGAACATTTAATGTCAAAGAAATAAATTTAAACCCCTATAATACTAAATATGATACCTTTATGATGAATCTTGAAAATTCCATTTATGATATATATCGCAGGTTCAATGATATTATTAACATAATTCACACACTAGTAAAATTGATTACTGACAAGGATATTGTCATGTGAATTCTCATATTATTACCAAACATATAGAGAGAAACATATGTTCCCATTGGAGAGTCTTGTGACATTAATACACTACTAATAAAATATATAATTGGAAATATCATGATGTATGAATAATAATTACAATTGAAAAATGGAGGAAGTGGATAAACCAAAAAGGAAGTTAGTATCCTTTAAGACTCCAGACTCTAAAAAAAAATTTAGAGATAAAAGTTTGAGTGAAGAGGAATCACCTTCATACAGTGATAAAGAAATGGATAACCGTTCTAGATGATTAAAAGAGTTCTATAGAAAAATAATAATTTTTTCAATAAATAAAACTATAAAATTGAGTATGATAATAGAGGGAATTGGAGAAAATAATAGAAAATTATGATTCTACCAATAAAGTAACATATTATTTGTGTAAAAGGAAAGGACATTCCAAATTCAACTATCCCAAGCTCAAATATAAGAAAAACTATGGGGAAAATGAAATAAATATAAAATGTCTATGAAATCTGTCTGGAGTACCTATAAGGATAGTTCAAGTGATTCAGACTCGAGTAGAGAGGAGAAAAATGAAAATTATAATATATATTTTATGACAAACACATTGAGGTATTAAATTTCTTTTTTGAATCTTCTATAATTCTATCCCTGCTAAAACTGAAAACAATGATGATAAAATTTCTATTGATGAATTATGTGATTATTATAATTTGGTGGAAGATACATTAAATGAATTGAAAGATAAAAATAAAAGTTTAGAGAAGCATCATGTTATGTACGATCATCTTAATACTAAACATACTGTTGAAAAAGATAAGAATTCCCATCTTCTTAAGGAAAATAATGATCTGAAATTATCTAATGAGAAACTAAAGAATTATCTAGAGAGATTTAAAAAATGAATTAAAACCCTTACCCAGATTCTTAGTAAATAGACTACTCCTAAGTTTACTATAGGAATAGGTTACCAACCTAGACAGAGGAAAATCTATAAATATAAATTTGTTCCAAGTTGTTGTTATTCTAGTTCTTATAATATTTTTTTATTATACTCGACCTAATATAACCTTTATTTTTAAAATTATAAGGTCTTATTATATGAAATAGGTAAAACAATTATGGATTTCTAAAGGATTTATTACTAACATATCATGACCCAATAAAATATGGTTACCAAAATCATTTTTGGCATAACTCTATTTTTTTTTGGAAACCTGGTTGAAGAGTTAAATTAAGAATTTATCATATATTGATAGTGAATATACCAGAGATATTACTAGAGACTAATCAAGTTTAAAGAACCTAATTAAGGTGGATGATGGACATGTTACTCTTGGTGACAATTTCAAAGGTAAGATAATTGGGCTTGTCCAAATTGGTAATTCTAGTATAGTTTTAATCTCTAAATTTCTATTTATAGATGGATTAAAGTATAATATTATTATAATTTCATAGTTTTGTGATGGTGGTTTTTATGTTAAGTTTGAAAATAATTCTTTCAAGTTTTTTTATTCCAAACATGCTTTAGTTTTTACTATTATGAGAAACGAAAATGTTTATTCTATATATTTAAATTTGCTATTTTCTAAAAATGTTTCTTGTTTCAGTACCTTTCACTAAGAATCTTGGATTTGGAATAGGAGGCTAGGACATTGTAATATTAACTCACTTATAAGGATAACTAGTAAATGTTTGGTTAAGGATCTACTAAATCTATAATTCCCAATAGAAAAAGTCTATAATCTCTATCAAAAGGGGAAGTAGCACAAAATTTCTTTCAAACCAAATAATTAAGTCTTAACTTCAAAACCATTAGAGTTACTTAACATGGATTTTTTTACAGCTTATAGAGTTTCTAGTTTATCAGGAAAGCATAATCCTTATATTATAGTGGATGATTATTCAAGATTTACATGGGTGTGTTCCTTTCTAATAAAAGTGAAACTCATTCATTTTTTCTAAATAAGCTAGATCTGTAGAAGATCCTAGCAGAGTTAGAATTTATACCTTAAGAAGGGATCATGACCATGAGTTTGAAAATCTATAGATTGAATCATTATGCTCACAACATTGATATAACTATAACTTTTCTACGCCTAGGACCCCATAGTAGAATGGTGTTGTGCCTGAATGGCCCGAAGGCCTTATTTTTATTATTATTATGTATAATCCCCCTTTTAAGGGTTTAAGGTGAACTCGTACATGACCAGTACGCCCAAGGCACAAGGCCCGACAAACTCTCAATACATGACTCGAAGGCCCAGAGGCATACTATGCCAAATACATGACCCGTTGGCCTAGCCCACTTGAACTGCCCCTCCCCAGATTTCTCCGTCATCGGCTAGCATTGCCCCATACAAAGCTGCACGGTGCCTGGTCCTAATGGCGGCTGCCATGCCCTCTCATTATTATAATCCGGTTAGCTCTGCATCTGGTGGCTTCTACTCATGTTGCTTTGATCCTCTTCTGGGGCATGTTCTGTGTGAACTGGGCTACTCCATGGTCTACGTGACCCGAAGGCCCTGTGGCCCGAAGGCCTTTGATGACCCGAAGGGCCTGGAGACCCGTAGGCCCAAACCAGTGGCCCGAAGGCCCAAATCGGGTGCATAGTTCTGGCTGCTACAGTACCGAATAGTAACTGCTACAGTACTGCTATGGTACCCGAAAATTAAACTCCACCTGGTTTTGAACCAAGGTCTCTTGGATGCCAAGAAGGAGCCCTTACCACTCGGGTACGGGCTCATTGGCAGTAGAATGGTGTTGTAGAATAAAGAAATATAACCCTTCAGGAAATTGCTTGGACCATGATCAATGAGTTTGATTTACCTTTATATTTTTAGGTATAAGATGTGAATGAAACTTTTTATATATAATTAAGATAGTTTTAATTATAACTTTTTTAAATAATTCCCCTTATGAATTCTAGAATGGTAGAAAACCAAAAGTTAATTAATTTATAATTTTTTATTGTATTTTTTTTATACTCAATACAAAAGATAATTTTGAAAAAGTTTTTTTATAAGAGTGATGAATAAATTTTCATTGGATATTACACAACCAGTAAATCAAATAGAGTATATAATAAAAGGACTAATATTATGGATGAATCTATATAAGACACGTTTTATGAGACAAATCCACAAGATCCTAAGACCCCTTTAGAAAATATTTAAGATAACCTTTCCAATCTGGGCATCAATTCTGCCAGACCTTCTGTAAATAACTCTCCCAGTTCTGATGAAAATCCTAAACCTAATCTAGTATATGGGAATGAGATTTCAAATTGTAACATCCCAGGTAATAAAGAATATGAAATTTTCATATTTATTAATAATTTTGAATTAAATATTAATTTTTTCATTAAAGTGGATTCTATTTTTGATGGCATACCTGACATACAACAATGGGTTTCTTCAAAATCTCATATTGCACACAAGGTTGAGTCATACTGAAAAAATAATAATAACAAATCATTATTTTAAATTTTAGTTAATGCCTAGAATTTATATTGGTGGGAATGAACTGAACTAACTATAATATGATTTTACATATTTTTTAAATGTTTTTACATTTATCCAATAAAAATTAAAGGCTTAAAATGAGAATGAATCCAATTTTAAGCATAAATACTCTAATATTTTCAAAACGGTAGTTTTACCGCCTTTTGATGGTGAAACCTTTTTAAATATATTTTTTATCACTTTTATATGTTCCAATTGACAAAATAAACTTTTTATTAGAATATAGTCATCAAAATTTACTTTGGGTAAATTTAAAGTATTTTTCTGATAAAGTTCATTTTTTAATGAATAGTGAAAAATACTGCATTTTAAGTCAAAACTGCCTTTTCATCTTATTTATTTATATGATTATATTATCCTTTTAATTGATTTTAAAGTGTAATTACATTATATTTTTATCATTTAATCTAATTTTGGACATTGGAAGTAATTTCACTTTGAAGTTTAACATAAACACATGTCAATGTTTTGGTAGTTTTTACTTCTCAAAAACACGCTTTTTGGTTTTGACAATGGGAATTAATTTTAATTTAATTTCTGCAACTTCTGTGTTTTGAATTTAGAAAAATGGATTATGTATTTGGAATTAGGAGTTCCAAATTTTGTAAATACATAACTTTTATTTTTATACATTATGAACAGTGACTTCAGTAAATATCTTATTTACCATAGTTAAAGGGTAAATCTGGTAAATAAGGATACAAAATAATATTATAATAATATTAAATTACACTAACACATTTATTAACCCTATTTTATGAGATATTTATGACCATTTTCATCCTTGGGTCTATTTTAGGACCCCATGGAGCCACTTGTGTGTGAAAATGACATTTAATTACTTTTAATTTAAAGTTCAGGAAAATATATCATAAACATATATCTTTTACTAAAACAATTTTTATATGGGTTTATATAATTTATATCTTCAACTATAAATATTCATTATAAATATAAAGAAAATTTATACATCTTTGTATCTTATTTATAATTTTTAGACATTAAATAAATAAATTTAATTATGACACAATGAGGGTGAAATGATTACTTCATTTAAAAAGGATTCAAATAAAAGATATTATAAATGTTAAAAAAATGTTATTTGGTTATTTTGATGTCATACACTAATTTTTGGATGATAGTTACATGTTATATTTGTACTAATGATGTTTTTCAGAAGTAATCAAGTTGTTATGGATTTTTAAAAAGTCTGATATGAATCGTGTCAAAATTGACATAATTCATATTTTAAAATATAAATTATTTTATTAAATATTTTAAAATTTAAAAAAATATAAGATTTTTCTAAATGGTTATCATAAGTCTAAAATTTTATTAATGACTCTTTAGTTGGATATTTTTCATGTTTTGTTAACTATTTTTATTCTCAAAGTGTTAAATGCTTGACAAAATGGTAAGAGTAAAAAAGGGTTAAATAAAAAAGATAAGGATTAAAAAATATCCAAAACATGTCCAATTATTATTGGATGATTTTATTTAGACTTATATTCATCGTATATTATAATTTAATGAGTTTTGGACCTTTTGAAACCAAAAAACCATTTTATAATAAAATAATACTTTCAAACTTTTCTAAAGAGCCCCTCCTCCCTCTTATAAAAGGACACCACCTCTAACCCATTACACGCACCTATAAACCCCTTGTCTCATCCAAAATATCATCCAATAATCTCCAAATATCCCCCTCTTCCTCCAAGAATCTTTCCCCTTGGTATAAGGAAATTCAAGAAAGCCTTTTGGCTCAAATCAATGAGAGTTACATGTTTTAAGAGGTAGCGTCTTCTCTAAAATTCCTTTCCATTATTCTACTTCTTCACTACCTATTCAATTATTTTTCTTTTATTACATAACAAACCCAGAATCCTAAATATACTAGTATTTTTTTATGATAATTATTCAAACTACACTTACACACGCCTCCATCTAATGGATTAAGAACATACTGTTACTGTGGATGGTGAACTACTACCTCACGAAATAATGATTGTTCAATTTTTCCATACCACCTCTCATAGTGTCCATTATGATGGAACTATATTTATATTTGATATATATTATATTTATATTGTATCTATACTTTTTTATTTTTCATTTATATCATAACTTTATGGTTTCCATAATGGGTAAATATGATAATTTCATTTGAGAAGTGCAGACTACCACCCCCTCAAAGTGATATGACTTGTTCATTCCATACATGGAACGTATGAAGGATGGTGTTAATGAAATTATGTAACATATATAAAATATTATAGTATACTATAATTATAATATACCTATGTATAAATTATTTTTCATTCCTTTTAATATGAAGAAGAAATGAAAGTAGTGTTCATGCATACATAGGCTTACTGTCTCCATGAATGGTACTTTTAATTTATTATATCCTAATTTTATGGACTATTATAAATACATATATACTGGATATATATTATATTTAAATCATTAATACAATTATGTAGATAATGTACTTTTGATCACATGGATAGTTTGTAATTATAACAAGTTCATTTTTGACTCGAGTACCAAATATTAGAAAAACGAACAATATTAACTTAAATAATTATTTAATGTTTATAGCATAGTAATAAATGATATCAAAGGAATAATAAACTAGAAAAGTGTTCTTAATCAAGTTTAAATTAACTTAATTTTATTATTCAGAAAGAACAAGGAACATACGTGATGATTCAAACTCAAGTTAAGGGAACCTTTCACCCTTCTCTTCTAGTCAAAGACTTCTTTTATGTTATGTCTTTAAATTTTAATTTTCAAATTTTAGGATATGTTATTATATATCTTTATTTTTGTACATTTTATTTACATTTAATGAGAGACCCTTTTCTCTCTCATCAACTCATTTTCTGCATTTTTAAGTGAGGTCGTTAGGCTGTCGAATTTTCGTAAGGGAACTTCTTAACCCAATTTCTATTCTTTGGGTTAATCTTATACTTATAATTATGTCAGTCTATGATTATGTAAGAAATAACTTTTGATGTCCTATCTTTTATTTGTACATTACTTATGTGTACCTATAGTGAATATATATAATCGATCTATTTTATTTATGAAATGATATTTTTGAGGGACTTCGTCTCAATGTCCTTTCATTGAGGCATATTTTGATTTATACATTACTTACTTTTATATGGTGTATTAACCACTTTGAATTTTAATTTCATTAAAATAGATTTGTTTTTTATATGTAGCATTTTACTAAATGACAAAAGTAATGTTTCTTTTTAACGTATGCAGTGACAACAGCTTTTCTTCCACCATGAGTATTATTTGATATTTGGATTCCTTAACAAGCCATGGTTTTTTTAAAATAAAAATAAATACCATTTACCCTTTTTATGTATTTTGGTATTGAAAATGGTTTTGATAATGGATTAATTCTGTCAATATCTTGAACTAATATCTTGTGATTGTATTGTGGAAATGTTACATTTCCCTTATGGGTTATGATTATATTATGTTTCTTGGGAATTGATTACAAATAAAGGTGGTTCCAGGATCAAACTAGGGTGGGTGAGCCCGATATATCTCTCCAATTCATTATGTAATGTCATAGAGGTAAATTTTAATGTTTCTCCTAATAGATTTAGGTAATATACTGTGATGGGTATTCCAAACGTAACTCCCAATGTAGCTGTGAAAGCAAAAATGTAAGTATGGTATAGATGACACAAGTTACCTTTTTTATTTATGATTACTATGTGTTATTCCTAAATCTTATGATTTCATGAGGTATGTTAAATAGCATATGTTTTGTATGTAATTGATGGACTAATGTTTTCTTTCTTTATTTTATAACCCTTGCTGAGCTTTACAGGCTCATCCCAAGTTTTTGAAATGTTTTTCACAAGGTATGAGGAAGGGTAAGAGAAAGGAAGTATTCAAGATGATTTATATCAAGAAAATAACTATTGTTTTGTTTAAGGAGTTTTATTATTGTGAAAAAAATTAGATAGAGTAGAAGTGTCTACTTTGTAATTTTTGAGATGTAATGTAATAGTTATGACCTAATTCTCTAAAACTCCAAACCTAAAAAGATCCTCAATGTTGAATTCATAACTTAATTCAAGATTATGTAATGTTTAAGGCTAGGGACTTATAGTTTGTATCAGAGGTTGGTTTAGAAAACTTTAGGGGTTGTGATATTGTTAGATTAATATCTATAAATTATTCTATGGTAATATTGAAATGATATAGAATTTACAGATTACCATGTTGCTTCTCCTAAGATATTTATATGTTCAGAATGGTTTTCTATAGATGAAACAAGTCAGCTATGATGGGACGACATTAAGAGGAAAACAACCTTCCAAATCAACAACCTGAGATTTTCATAATTGGAGTTGAATAGTTTTTTACAATGATGTCATAGTTGACTCAGGATATAAATAGTGGTGGTATCCATGCCTGAGATTATCTTGATCGACCACAAAAGAACATGTCGGTAGTGGAGCATTTCATAAAGAAACATCCCCCATCATTCAGAGGATCATCTGACCCTATACTAGCTGAAGGATGGATTAAAGCACTGGAAAATATTTTTGATGTCATGGAGTGTTCAGAACATAAAAATGTTAGACTTTATATTTACTATTTTGAAGGATAAGCTGATCAGTGGTGGTCGATAGTTAAAAATATCAGAGATAGTTAGGAGATTGATGCTCTTGATTAGGATTAATTCAAAGGTATGGTTCTTGAGAAATATTTTCCTAAGGTGGTTCATATTAGAATGTAAAAATAATTCTTATAATTGATGTAGGAGGATGACTCATTGGCTTCTTATGAAGAAAAATTCACTAGACTGGAAAAGTATGCTCCAAATTTTATATGAGATCTTGATAATAAAATCAATTGTTATTACTTAGGATTAAAGACAAAGTATCAAATTAATTTATCTTATTTTGAGTTCAAAAGTTATGAAAAACTTGTTCGATGTATGGAGAAGGTGTAAAGGGAGTTTTCCAATGATCAGGGGTTCTTTTAAAAACAAAAAAAAATAGGTCGAGGTGGAAGACAAAATGGAAGAACTCTTCAAAAAAGTCTAATGGTAAGAAACTTAAGTTTACAGTTTGTGAAAATTATGGTAAAAATAACGCTGGGGAATGCCTATAGAATTCTAGTAAGTGATTTTGATGTGTTAAAATGGTAAATAAGGATTGTAATTGTACTAAAAAGGAGAAAGGTAATCGTAATAAAAAATATGATTTAAAGTCAGTAAAATGTTTTAAGTGCAATGAAATGGTTCCTTATGAAAATGAGTGTCAAACAATGAACTCAAATGAAGGAAAGTAACTGGACTACATGTATAAAGGGGTGGTGAAATCCTTTGCAACTAATTTAGTAGATGTTGGTCCATCTAATGAAGTAGTATCAGGTACACTGTTTATTCAAATTACGCTAACATGTTGTTTGATTTACGGTCTACACATTCTTTCATTTTTGATAAATTTTCTAGTAAATTGGGAATTCTATATCAAGATATGAATCCTAAAATTATGGTAAAAACACTGGGAGGAAATTTTGAGACAATAATAAATTATAAGAACCTTCTTATCATTGTGTGCAGAAATAATCTACCTAAAAACCTTATTGTTTTTCCTATAGTAGAGTTTGATGTTATTTTGGGTATGGATTGGCTTTCTGTTTATCATGCTAAGATTTAATACAGAGCTAAATAGGTTTCTTTTCATAGAGAATTTTAGTTTGTGTACAATAATGAAACCTTAATTTTGATAACATATGATGAATATAATAAACTAGTAAAATATAGAAATGAATGTTACCTTGCACATATAGTTTAAAAAAAGAACTATTCTTATTAATGATGTGTCTGTGGTAAATGAGTATCTTGATGTTTTTACTGATGAGTTTCCCGGTATAATACCTGATTGGGAAGTTGAATATATAGTTGACTTAATTCCTAATGTTAATCCAATTTCAAAACCCCTTTATCAAATGGCTAAAATCGAACTTTTAGAGTTACATAAGAAATTCCATGAGTTATTAGATAAAGGTTTCATTTGACCTAGCACATCACCATGGGGTGATCCTGTCTTGTTTGTTAAAAAGAAAGATGCTTCAATGAGACTTTTCATTTATTATAGAGCCTTGAATAACATCACTATTAAGAACAAGTATCCATTGCCTCATATCAATGATTTGTTTGATCAGCTCCAGGGAGCTCAGTATTTTTCAAATATTGACATGAGGTTGGGGTGCCATCAGTTGAAAGTAAAAGAAGCTGACATTCCGAAGACCACATTTTGTACTAGATGTGGCCATTATTAATTTGTTGTTATGCCTTTTGGTCTAACCAATATGCCTGCTATATTCATGGATCTTATTAATATAAGTTTTTGTGATTTCTTAGATAAGTTTGTGGTTGTGTTTTTTGATGATATTTTGGTATATTTTAAAAGTAAATAGGAGCATAAAAGTCATTTATGGGTTGTTTTACAAAACTTAAAAGAAAACAAACTATATGTAAAATTCAGAAAGTGTGATTTTTGGTTACAAAAAATTTAATTCCTTGGTAATATTGTTTCAAAAAATGGAATAATTATTGATCCTGTAAAAATAAAATTTCTTGAAGAATGGCCAAGACCCACAAATATAACCGAGATTCGTAGTTTTCTTGGTTTGGAAAGAAATTAGAGAAGGTTTATTGAGATTTTGCATGGTTATCTATCCCACTGACTAAGTTAACTCAAAAAGGTGTTAAGTTCATCTGGAAAAAAGAATTTAATTATTGTTTTCAGAAAGTGAAAAGATGATTGGTGAATGTTCTAGTTTTAGCATTACCTTACAAAGATGGTGAGTTTGTTATCTACAGTGATGCTTCATTGAAAGTACTTGGTTGTGTCCTAATACAAAATGATCGGGTAATTGCTTATGTTTTACATCAGTTAAAACCTCATGAGTTAAATTACCCTACTCATGATTTGGAATTAGCTACAGTTGTTTTTGAATTAAAAATTTGGAGGCTCCATTTGTATGGCATAAAGTGTGAAATTTATAATGATCATAAGAGTTTGAAGTATATATTCACTTAGAAGAAATTAAACATGAGACAGGGTAGATGGCTAGAATTATTCAAATATTATGATTTCACAATCCATTACCATCTAGGAAATGCAAATAAAGTGGATGACGCTTTGAGCTGAAAGAGTAATGCTACATTAACCATGATACGTTTAGAACAAGATCCTTTGATTAATGATTTAATGAACTTTGGCATAGTAGTTGTTGGAACAAGAAATTCATCTGTTTTTTTTTCAAGTGTTAGTGAAATCATCTCTATCAGACAGAATTAGACAAGTGCATAAAGATGACAATGAGTTGTAGAAAAGGGTAGATTTGGTTCAAAAGGGTACGTTACCTGAATTTATCATTGATAAAAACTTTGTTTTGAGGTTTGGAATGGGATTATGTGTTCCTTGTGATTCACAGTTGAAGGAATAGTTATTATGTGAAGCTCGTAGTTCTCCATTTTCAGTTCATCCGGGAAATACTAAGATTTATAGAGATCTTTAGGAGTATTACTGGTGGGATGGAATGAAAAGAGATATTGGTGACTTTACCCTAAGATGTTTGATTTTTCAACAGGTTAAAGCAGAGAAGTAGTTACTAAAAGGGATGCTTCAGCCTTTAATAATGCTAAAGTGGAAATAGAAAAATATATCCATGTACTTTGTTGGGGGGATTATCGAAGACATCTCACGGTAATAATGCAATCTGGGTTATTTTTGATTGATTGACTAAATCTGCTCATTTATTTATTATTTGAGATAATATGTCTCTAGATCAACTTTATCGGTTGTATATTAAAGAGATAGTCAAGTTTCATGGATTTCCCCTCTCAATTATATTTGATTGTGATCCCAGGTTTACTTATAACTTTTGTAAAGGCCTTCAAAATTCATTGGGTACTGAATTAAATTTTAGTACAACTTTTCATCCTCAATCAAATGGGCAGTCAGAACAAACAATTCATACATTAGAAGATATTTTACGTTCTTGCTCAATAGATTACCAAGTAAGTTGGGACCAACATATTTCTTTGCTTGAGTTTTATTATAATCACAGTTTTCATTATAGTATCAAAATGGATCCATTTGAGGTATTATATAGGAAGTGGTGTCTAACTCTATCATTTTGGGATGAGGTAGGTGAAAGGAAACTGATGGGACTGGAATTGGTAGAAGAGATAGTAGAGGAAGTTTAGTTGATATAGAAACCCATGAGGACAGCTCAGATCAGGTGGAAAAGTTATGTGGATAATTGAAGTAAGGATCATTCTTTTGAGGAGTATGATCATGTCTTTCTCAAAGTTTCTCCATGGAAAAGTGTGTTGTGTTTTAGTAAGAAGGGGAATTGGAGTCCGAGCTTCATTGGACCCTATGAAATCCTGGAGAAAGTTGGATCAGTTGCCTACATAGTGGCTTTACATCCAATTTTATCCCAATTACACTATGTTTTTCATGTTTCAATGTTAATAAAGCATATTCCAGATCCATCTCATGATTTCAGTCCAAAGGTAGTTCAGTTGGAAGAGAATCTTTCTTATGAGGAACAAATAGTCTATATTCATTACTGAAGAGGAAAAGTGATGCGGAATAAGTTAATTCATCAAGTAATGTTTTTTTGGAAAAAATATATGGTTGAAGAGGAAACATGGAAACATGAAAATTCTATGAGGGATAAATACCCCCACTTATTTTATAAGTGAATAAAATTGTGAGGAAGCAATTTCCAAAAGGATGGAAGGATGTAACATCCCAGGTAAATAAAGAAAATAAAATTTAAATATTAATTTTTTAATTTAAAATGGATTCTATGTTCGATGTCGTTATCGACATGAATATTGGGTTTCTCCAAAATCTCATATTTCATACAAGGATGAGTCATACTAAAAAATAATAATAGAATATTATTATTTTAAATGTTAGTTAACAACTAGTTTTTGTATTGGAGAGAATGAACAGAACTAACTAAAATATGATTATACATGTTTGTTAAATGGTTTTACATTTATCTAATAAAAGTTAGAGGCTTAAAATTATAATGAATCCGATTTTAAGCATAAATACTCTAATATTTTTAAATGGTAGTTTTACCACCTTTTGATGGAGAACCCTTTTTAAATCTTGTTTTTGTCACTTTTATATGTTCCAATTAAAAAAATATACTTTTTATTTATAATAGGGACATAAAAATTTACTTTGGGTAAATTTTTGGTATTTTATGATAAAGTTTATTTTTTTAAATGAATAGTGAAAAATACTGCATTTTAAGTCAAAACTGTCTTTTCATCTAATTTATTTATATGATTATATTGTCATTTTAATTGGTTTTAAAGTTTAATTATGTTATATTTATATCATTTAATCCAATTTTTCTCATTTAAAGTAATTTTACTTTGAATACATAAACACATATCAATCTTTTGGTAGTTTTTACTTCTTAAAAACACGCTTTTTGGTTTTCACAACAAGAATTAATTTTAATTTAATTTCTGAAACTTATATGTTTTAAATTTGAAAAAATGGATTCCATATTTGGAATAAAGAGGTCCAAATTGTTTAAATAGTTAATATTTTTAGACATTAGGAATATTAACTTCAGTAAATATCTTATTTACCATGGTTAAAGGGTAAATCTGATAAATTAGGGTAAAAAATAATATTATAATAATATTAAATTATGCTAACACATGTCTTAACCCAATTAGATGAAATATTTATGACCATTTTCATCCTTGGGTCTATTTTATGACCCCATAGAGCCACTTGTGTGTGAAAATTACCTTTAATTACTTTTAATTTATAGTTAAGGAAAATATATCATAAACATATATCTTTTACTAAAACTATTTTGATATGGAGTTATATAATTGATATCTTCAACTATAAATAGTAATTATAAATATAAACATAATTTCTACAACATGGTATTTTATTTATAATTTTTAGACATTAAATAAATAAATTTAATTATGACATAATGATGATGCAGTGATTACTTCTTTAATAAAGGATTCAAATAAAAGATATTATAAATGTTAAAATAAATGTAATATGGTTATTTTAATGTTATACAAAAACATTTGGATGATAGTTACATGTTATATTTGTATTAATGAATTTTTTTTTAAAGTAATAAAGTTGTTATGGATTTTTAAAAAGTCGTGATATGATTAGTTTTAAAATTGACATAATTCATATTTTAAAATATAAATTTTTTTATTAAATATTATAAAATTCAAAAAAATATAAGAATTGTCCAAATGGTTATAATAAATCTATAATTTTATTAATTATTCTCTAATTGTATATTTTTCATGTTTGGGTAACAATATTTATTCTCAAAGTGTTAAATGCTTGATAAAATGGTAAGAGTAAAAAAGGGTTAAATAAAAAAGATAAGGATTAAAAGAATATCCAAAACCTATCCATTTATTACTGGAAGATTTTATTTAGAATTATATTCATCTTATATTATAATTTAATGAGTTTTGGACCTTTAGAAACCAAAAATCATTTTATAATAAAATAATACTTTCAAACTTTCCTAAAGAGCCCCTCCTCCCTCTAATAAAAGGCCACCACCTATAACCCATTAAATACACCTCTCAAGCCCATTGGATCATCAAAACACTGTTCCAATAAGATCCCAATATCCCCCTATTCCTCCTAGAATATTTCCTCTTGGAATAAGTCAATTCAAGAAATCATTTTGGCTCAAATCAAAGAGTTACACATTTTAAGAGGTAGCATCTTCTCTAAAATTCCTTTCCATTATTCTACTTATTCACTAACTATTCTATTATTTTTATTTAATTACATAAAAACACAAGTATACTAAATATACTATAATTTTTTTAGTAAAAGGATTAAAACTACACTTACACACACCTCCATCTAATGGATTTAGAGCATACTGTTTTTGTGGACGGTGAACTACTGCCGCACGAAACAATGATTGTTAGATTTTTCCGTACCACCTCTCTGGGTGGCCATTATGATGGAATTGTATTTATATGTGATATTTATTAGATTTATATTATCTATATGCTTCTCTATTTTTCATTTATATAATACCTATATCGTTTTCATAATGGGTAAATACGATAATTTCATTTAAGGAAGCGCGGACTACCGCCCCCTCAAATTGATATGACTCATTCATGCCATGCATAGAATGTATAATGGATGGTGTTAATAAAAATATGTAATGTATATAAAATATGATATTATACTAGAATTATAATATACCTATTTATCAGTTATTTTTTATTCCTTTAAATATGAAAAATAAATGAAAGTAGCATTCATGCGTACATACGGCTTACCGTCTCCATGAACGGTGCTTTTCATTTATTATATCCTAATGTTATGGACTATTCTAAATACATATATACTTGATATATATGATATTTAAATCATTAATACAATTATAGAGATATTTTAATTTTGACAACATTGACAATTTGTAATTATAACAAGTTTATTTTTTACTCAAGTACCAAATATCAGCAAAACGACTGATATTAACTTAAATAATTATGAATTATTTATAACATGGTAATAAGTGATATAAAAGGAATAATAAACTTGAAAAATGGTTTGAATAAATAAGAAATAAAATTAATTTTATTATTCATGAAGAACAACGAACATACGTGACGAGTCAGACTCAAGGTAAAGGAACCTTTCACCCTCCTCTTCTAGTCAAAGTCTTAATTTATGTTATGTCTTTAAATTTAAATTTTAAAATGTTGGGATATGTTCTTCTATATCCTTATTTATTTACATTTTATGTATGTGTGATAAGAGACCATTTTCTCACTCATCAACTCATTTTTTGAATTTTTAAGTGACGTCGTTAGGTTACCGAATGTTTGTAAGAGAACTTCTTAACCCAATTTTCATTCATTGGGTTTATTTTATAATTTTAATTATGTAGTGCTATGATTATTTAAGAAATAAATTTTTATGTTCTATATTTTATTTTTACATTACTTATGTGTACCTATAGTGAATACCCATAATTGATATATTTTATTTACAAAATGATCTTTGTAAGGCACTTCGTCTCAATCTCCTTTCATTGAGGCATATTTTGATTTATACATGACCTTATTTTATATGGTGTATAAATCCCTTTGACTTTTAATTTCATTCAAAAAGATTCTTTTTTTTCTACGTAGCATTTTACTAAATGAAAAAAGGAATGTTTCTTTTTAACGTATGCGGTGACTATGACTTATTCGCCACCACAAGTATTATTTGATATTTGGATTCCTTAGCTAGCCTAGTTTTTTTAAAAGGAATGAATACCATATACTGTTTTTATGTATTTTGGTATTGAAAATTGTTTTGATAATGGATTGATTATGTCAATATCCTGAACTGATATCTTGTGATTGTAATGTGGAAATGTTATCTTTCCTTTATGTGTTATGATTATGTTATGGTTCTTGGTCATTGTTTATGTATATGGGTGGTTCTATGGAAAACCTAGGGTGGGTGAGCCCAATATAGATCTCTAATTCATTGGGTAATGTGACGGAAGTAAATGTTAATGTTTCTCCTAAGATAATTAAGGAATATACTATGATGGGTATTCCAAATGTAACTCCCTATGTAGCTATGAAAGCTATAATGTAAGTATGATATGGATTCCCCAAGTTACCTATTTCATTAATGATTACAATGTGTTATTCATAAATCTTATGATTTCATGAGGTATGTTAAAGAGCTTATGTTTTGTATGTATTTGATAGACTAATTTTTTCTTTCTTTATTTTATAACCCTTACTAAGTTTTTTATGCTCATCCCAAGTTTTTGAAATGTTTTTCATGGGGTATAAGGAAGGGTAAGAGAAAGGAAGTATTCAATAAGATTTATATCAAGAAAAGAAATCTTGTATTATTTAAGTAGTTTTATTATTGTGAAAAAATATGGATAGAGTAGAAGTGTATACTTTGTAATATTTGAGATGTAATGTAATTGTTATGGCCTAATTCTCTAAAACTATAAACCTGAAAAGATCCCCAATGTCAAATTCTTAACTTAATTCAAGATTATGTAATGTTTAAGGTTGGGGCCTTATACAAACACTTATATTCCAAGATCTATTATGACTCATAGATATCACCCCTTAGATATAATTATAAGTGACCTAGATAAAGTAACTCAGACTAGATATTCTCTTAGAAATGATGTTGGACATCAAGATTTCTTATCAAAGCTTAAACCTAAGAGCATAAATGATGTAATTAACGATGAATTCTGGGTAATGTCTATATAATAATAATTAAATCAGTTTCAAAGAAATAGAGTTTGGGAACTAGTTGAAATACCAAGGGCTACCTAACTATTGGAACTAAATGGTTGTTTAGAAAAAAAATTTATGTGTTACAATTAATAGTTAGAAATAAATCAAAATTGGTTTCAGAAGTATATAAATAAGAAGAAGATATTGACTATGAGGAAACCTATTCACTAGTAGATATACTGGAAGAAAATATAATTTTTTTCCTATGTAGAACATTTGGATATCATATTATATAAAATGGATATCAATATTGAATTGTTAAATAGCTTTACAATTGGGGATGTTTTTGTTGGACAACCCCCTATATTTAAAAACCCTCACTTTCCAAATCATGTATTTAAATTAACAAAATCTTTATATGGTGTAAAACAAGATCATAGAGCTTGGTATGATAGGATTGGTTCATTTTTTATTTCAAAATGTTTTACTAAAGGAATGGTTGACCCTAATTTATTTATTAAAAGAAAATCAAAATATTTTTATGTTGTAAAAATCTATGTTAATGATATTATTTTTTAATATTTAAAAAATTATTTATTTAATGATTTTTCAAAAATGATGTAAAGTTAATTTGAAATAATTTTTATGGGTGAACATAAATTTTTTCTTAGCTTTTAGAGTTTCAAAATAAAGAATGTATTGTTTTAAATCAAATAATGTACAATAAATATTTTTTAAAACGTTTTAGTATGGATAGTACTAAAGGTTGTGATACTCCTATGAGTATAAGCTGTAAAATGGATCATGATGAAACTGGGAAACTAATTAATCAAACCACTTGTAGATGTATGATTAGAATCTTACTATACTTAACTACTATCCATCTAGATATGATTTTTTGTTTTTTATGCCTGATAATTCTCTAAAACCCCCAAATAGAGTCTCCTTTACTTGCTAGGAAAATAATTTTCAAATACCTCAAAAATCAACCAACCTTGGATTGTTTTACTCTATAGGACATGCATTTGATTTAGTAAGTTATTAAGATTATGATTTTAGTAGTTATAAGTAAGATAGAAAAATATAACTTCTAAAACATGTCACTTTTTGGGAAATTCTCTAGTGTCATTGTGTAGTAAGAACCATAATTATGTTTCATTATCCACTACTAAATCTGAGTACATAGTTATAGTAAATTTCTATCTATAGGTTATGTGGATTAAATATACATTGCTAGATTATGGATAAAAATTATGAAATGATCATATAAATTTTGATAAATATTTCTAAAAATATCGTATCACGTTCTAGAAAAAATCATATGGATATAAGACATCACTTTTTAAGAGATCATCTTCAGAAAGTTGATTTAAGTCTTTAATTCATTGGTGTTAAACATAATATGGCTGATATATTTAAAAAACCTTTTAATGTTGATAGAATAAATTTTATCAGTCATGAATTGGTCTTGATAAATTATGTATAATTGTTTAAATTTTATTTGAGACTTAGTAGTTATTAAATTCATGTGTAAAATATTTAAACTTTTTTTATGGATTTAACTAGAAGTAACTGTGAAGTTAAGTTCACATAGTCAGTATATTGACTATGATTTTTTTTCATGTGGTTGTTATACCTACCATGGAACTTAACTCATGCATTCACCATACTTACTATGAGTATTAACTCACATAGTCAATATGTATATTGTGAATGTTTTCTTACAAGGAAAGTACTTACTTACCGTGAAACATTTTTACGGTTATAATATCCATCATGAGGTCATGGTCAGCATGCGTACTATTCCTTTGGTCTCACAGATCCAAGGTCAACAGACCTATCGTGTCTATTTCAATACTTGGAATTTTTCTTGAAAATATTTTGGGTGTATTTTTTTAATTTAATTATTATTTTACTCCCTAAATGATTAAAGTATATTTTGAATCAGAATCTAAATCAATGCATATCTTTTCACAAAAATCTTTTCCCCTATTTTGAATCCTTACCTTCAAATTGAAATCCATATGTCTTAAATTATCTCTCTCCATCTTCAAACGAAACTTTCCAAATTTTAAATTCTCTCATTAACTTAAATCATTTGAGAAATCAAATAGAACCAAAAATTACAATAATGAAATTAATTTTGGAAACCACTTTTCTTATTCATTAACCTCTTTTGAAGAAGTTAAATAATTAAATCATGATAGTGGATCCAATTAATATGCACCTGGTTGATTATATTATCTTTTTATAAAAGGAAATCAATGCATGGCGGTTGAAATTGAGTAGATCCCTTGTTTAAAATTATATTCAATAATAGGGGTGGGATTCTTGGTTTAAAGATAATAGTATGACTTTCTAATCAAATATTATTAAATAATTTTATGTACACCTTGAGTCCTTACCTAGAGAGGAAAAAGATATAATTAAATTGATGATTAAGGGAGAATTTTTAGAGTTATACTTGAGGATATGGGTAAAGTGTTTGGGTGTACCTCACAAAGGAGAGTTTGGAGATAACCAAAGATCATGTCCCATTAAGCATCCACACTTTGATTTTTAGAATTATTTCGATGGGATTATTGGGAAAGGAACTACTCAAACACCATTGGTTGTTGAGTTGAGTGTTCAATATAGGATACTAGTTAAGTTTATCCAGCATCTTATTTGTCTAAGAAAATGAGAATTTAGTATTCTATAGCATCATGATCTATTTTTTTATTTTTATGATGGATTTTTTTTTCTAATTAAACTTTGTAGATATTTCATGCTAAATAGGGTTGAATTGTGTGATCCTACTTCAATATTTAGTTATTTACCTTACCTGAAGCTGATTTCACCCTTATTAAAGTACAAAGTTTTAGTTTATTTAAAGGATGAAATAATTACCTCTTCATATAGTCTCTACCTTACATAGAAGATTTGTAAGAAAATAAAGGTAAACTAGAACCCCTATAAAAGGGAAAGGGTGGATAACTGAGAAATTATTTATAAAAGATTTTACCTAGTGAAGTACCTAGTTAGACCTAGGGATCATGTGGATCTAAGTCTTAAACCTAATGTGATAGTTCAGTATTCTGATTATGAGGTAGTTGTTGGTGAGAAATATGAAGAAGAAGAAGAAGGTGAATTTGTAGATTTGGATGGAGAAGTAAGATAATTTTATGAGGATAACAAGGAATCATCCCCTTTTGTATCCTTTTTCCATTCTAAATCTCCCTTAACTTTTCCATCACATGAAGAAGAAGTTAATTTTGAATATCTGGTTGACACAAATGTTTTGGTGATTAGATATATGCCTGATTTGGATGGTTCTAAGGACTTTAAAAGAGTAGAATTCAGTTCAAGTGGATCAACGATGATTGGAAGTACTCCCAGTAAACTTATTCTATATACACCTTCTAAAAGGGTGATTTCCCTTGGATCTCTTGTTTTGGGGATAGATTATCCAAATTCATATGATGATGGGGGAAGTTCACTTGGACATGATGGACCTACCATCTCTTCTACTCAGATAGTTTTATAGGTATATCTTATTACTAATGTAGATACTTAGGAAAGAATTGAGTTACCTCTTATGAGACATTCAGTTGACCAGAACCTTCATGAAATATTTTTTCTTACTCCAACCGAAGATGGTGAACAAACTGAGCATGGTATTGATCATAGTGAAGATGTTTAAGATCATTCTTCTATTTTATAGGAATAACTAGATGTTGATGCTAAAATTTCATATCATCTAGATAGAACTGAAATAATAGAGAATTTCCCCAAGTTAGATCGTAGAAAACTGTCTTATGATCCATATACCTCTATCCCTTCTACATTATATGTTCCCAATAATGATTTTAATGTGTTAAAATATGATCCTATAGGTGTTTTCAGGGAATTATTTCCTAGTTTTATAAATTCTATAAATCTTACTAGAGAAGAATATATCACAAGGACTATGATTCTTGTAAACTCTCATCTTTAGCCAAAGTTTTATCTTGAGATGAATTTGATGAAAAATGAGATTAATGATCTCAAAGCTCAATTGGGTGCTTTCCAAGAAGACATATCTGATATTACATTTTAGCTAGATTATAGGTTCATTAATGTTATCTTTTTTCTCCTTATCCATATCCTCCTATTTATTTTATCTTTTATGAAGAAAATATTAGAAAACTAGTCAGGGATGAGTTAAATATTAGGTTTGATGAGTTTAGAAGGACCCGAGAAGCTGTGTTTAATGGTTTTCAAACACATGATGCCAAAACCTTAGAATTTTTTATAGAGGATTCCAAGAAATATAGTAAATACAATGAAATAATTAATAAGTCTATTGATTAATATATTAGTTGTATCTTTACTAATTTTGATTTAAATTGTAAGTTCAGAACCTTTTCTTTCGATCTAAAGATGAACCCCATGACTTGAGATTTTAATACACAAGTTGAAAAGCTAAAGGATATGATTACAATATTGGAAGATTTTATGGATAATACAGATTATTTTCTTCATGAATTGGAGCACATTTCTTGAGTAGTCATTGAGTTTACTTATTTGATGGAACCTTATATTTACACTTCTCAAATAGATATTCTAGCCCCTTAATCCATTCATTTTCCCATACCTACTACCTATTCTACCATCAATCCTCTTGGAATGAATCCTGGATAATCCATTCAGAAACTATGCTCTTTTTTCAAATGTATAGTCCTTTTTGATCCTGCATCCTCATCTACTCCTCAAACTACCTCTTCCCCTTCCTTTACGTGCAATGGAAACAACCCTATACTTTCTACAAATTTAAGAGATGCCCTTGATTTGGATTCATATTGGGATCTTTGATAGGTACTTTTTTGTACATTTTGTAATCTCTTTTGCGATATTAATGAAATAATATTCTTTTTATTCATCTTTTTTATCCTTTACCTATTTTTACCAATTTCTTCATTCACTTTTTGATAATCCTAAAAGTAGAGGTAGTGATAAATTAAAATCAAATGAATTCATCATAAAACTTTTCATGATTTTAGGAACATGAAAAATGGTTAATTTAATCCTCAAAAAATATAATTTTGTTATATTCAATCCATTTCAATTTAATTTTCATGATTTGTAATCAAAAAAGGGGGAGATTTTTTACTTTTTCCCGCACCTCCTTTATTTTAATGATCCTAAACCTAGTTTGTAATTTTTTAATGAATTTTTATTATATGAGTAAATTATTTCATGGAAAAAACTTACAAAAATGGATGGTCCTAGAACTTACCATGATAACTTACCGCATGTGTAATGTGCTTACCATGTGAAGACTCTGAACTGACCATGAAGGTCAAGTGACTGTGTCACCTTAACATATGTTATACTTCACCAGACCGCATGAAAAAATAACCATTATGGGTCAAATGATCAAATTATATCAAATTATTGAACCTACTGTGCATTGAGAATCACCATATTTCTTGCACAACCAACCTACCATGTGATAGATATATAGCTACCATGTTTACAAAATACATGATCATGTGAATCAGTGAGGTGACCATGTAACGGAAGAAATATACAACATGAATAAATCAAGTTATAGTGAAACTATATTTAAAAAAATCATTAAGTAATATATTGACCAAATATTTTATTATGGTGACTGCATGAGAAAAAAACTACCACATTATCACGAATCGTCCCCCAGGGCCCATACTGTGACTACCCCCAGCCCACCTTCCATAGGCTAGGGGCTGGCGACTAGCATCGAAGGCGTATTCTCTAAAGTTGGGAAGGTATTGTCTTTATAACCTATAAACACACACAACCAAGCACACAAAAAGATACGAACTCAAGTAAACTGAATAGTAAACAGAGTGGGTACAGTAAGAAAAAGGGGCCAGAATACATGCCCAGCTGGAAAGTACAAGAAACTAAAAGTAAAAGTAAACTAGAATAGATCCTATGATCACCCGCCAAGGATCATACCTGAAGGGTTGGTACAGCTCTCGAATGGTCGTCTCTATGGTACGCCTCTTCTAAGGTCCACCTCTGAGCTAACTCCAGTCCTGGTACTCTCATCCTTAGTCAGCATTGTCCATCATCTACACCAAACACAATGAGGTGTGGGCATAGCCCATGTAGGGGTGAGTATAACGATACTCAGTAGGGACCCAGAGACCCTCAAGGTCTCAAAAATCCACAAAGGATAAACCAAAAAGCATGAAAACAACTGACAACCCTACTTAGGTATTTTCCCATACATATACCTAAGTTATCAAGTATACCCATCTCAATCATGAGGAAACACAAGGTCTAACTCAAAATCCCAAAGCTCAACTATTCCATAAAGGAAGGAAATACCATGAAGGTGAGTACCACAAAGGTACAGACTCATCTAACACCAGGTATATCTTTAGGTACATTAGTAGAGATGATTAGATGTATCTACTAATTCATCTTACTCTATTAAGAAGAAGACCTAGGAAGGATCCTAAATCATCATCAAACCCACAGAGGATCCTAGTACGTCATCAGACCCACACAGGATCCTAGTACATCTCTAGTACGTTGTCAGACCCACACAGGAACCTAGTACATCTCTAGTACGTTGTCAGACCCACACAGCATCCTAGTACATCTCCAGTACGTCGTCAGACCCACACAGGATCCTAGTATATCTCTATTACATCGTCATATCGACATAGGATCCTAGTACATCTCTATTACGTCGTCATACCCACACAGGATCCTAGTACATATCCACATACAGCTAAAGGGTTCACATACTAAGCTTTATCATCTTCAAGAGAATCCACTCCTCAATACACTGGTCAATACTCTAAATGCCATGAAGTCCTACTAATAAGTATCCCAAAGGACCTCCATGTCATAGGGGTCTCAATGCAGTAGACAGTGCGTCAATCGGACGCATGGTCTGTGAGTTATTAGCCTTTTTGTCATGAGGGCCTGGTTAGATTCGTGCTCGATCCAACCCAACCGTACCCCAAATTTATCCAAATATTCAGTGGGGTATACCAAAGGTATTGTCTCACTCTAAGGGTTGTATCACCACATACGGTTCGTCAAACAGACATTCGGTGCCAAAGTTACAGCCAAAAGAGCGTATAGAGTTGAAACTGGCCCGGACCGGTATGACCCGGTCAAACCGACACTGCCCAACCCATTGGGTCTGGCCCGGCCCACACTAGAAGGTATGGCCTGGACGGCGTGGTGTGGCCATGGGGCAGTGCAAGGAGGCGAAGAGGCCGCGAGGGCCATGAGGGGCCGTGGGGTCCACAAGGGGTCGCGGAGGCCGCGGGGGCCGCAAGGGGTCGCGGGGACCGTGGGGTCCATGGAGGTTGCGGGGGCCATAGAGGCCACGGTGTCCATGGAGGCAACGGGGGCCGTGAAGGCTGCAGAGGCCATGGGGGTTGTGGAGGCCACGGGGCGGCGCGGGGGGTCGTGGAGGCCATGAAGGGTCCGCAGAGGCCGTGGGGTCTTCAGAGGTCGTGGGGATGTGCAGGGCAGCACGAAGGCCGTGATCTGGCAGGGCATCCATGGTTCAGCGGTGTTGTGGTCCACTACAGCTGTTCGGATGGCCAGTTGTCCTCTCCACGTGGCACGGTCTCATGTTGCGCCTTCACCGGCAGCCGTTTTGGTTGACCGCTCTTCGTTCGTCACCGTGGCACGAAGCCACCTTCTTCCATTATGAAGAAAACACCATTCATGAAGAACGGTGGAGGGTTCGGGCCATTTTTTTTTGGGCCGCACCCTCCACGTTAGAACGGTAGCAAGTGGCTCAACAAAATCTTGAATCATGAAGAATATCAAGAACAGGTAAGGGGTAAAATTCAAAATTCCACCCTAACTCGATTGCTCATTAACGTCAAAGAGAAGAACGGATGTTGGTTCTTCGTAGTTGAAGATGTCCCACATTGTAGGATGTCCCGAGGAAGGAGTTGAAGTCGTTGGAGAACATCAGCATTTTTTCAATCGTCGGTTCGTTGTAATTGAAGACGTTCATCTTTGGTGAGAGCATTCTTCATTGGGGAGCATGTTCTTCTTTAGAGAACGCATTCTTCATTGGAGAGAATAATCCTCCAATAGTTCTCCTCTCCCAATTCCACCAAAATGAGAAATAGCAAACTTGTTAATTTATGTTTATCAAAATAAATTAAGTTGGCACAACAAAGTTGGCATAATTAATGTACTGCATTGGCACCATTAATTAGCTCATGTAATTGGCCCAATTAAATGGATTTGTGTTGGAATAATTATAGTTGTAGGAGTTGGGAGGTTTTCTCTCATTAAAGGTGTTCAGGTGTTCCCCACCTCTCAATTCAAAAAGGGGGTTAGTTCAGGTGGCCCCCACCACCATAACCCATGTTGAGGTGTTTCAGAAATAAAAATGTTAGACATTTTTATTTTATTTTATTCTTTCACGAAAAGAAAAAATATATCTTTCACTCTCAACCAACTGTGATGGAGGTGAAAGTCTCCTTAAGAAAATAACGGCACTGTGAGTTCAACAGTGCCCTCGGATTTCAATTCCGAGCACCGGTTCAAAATTTACAAAAACCTTCTTGCATGTTTACTGAACGTACCCAAAAAAAGTTCAAAAATTCATTCTGGGCACACCGGGCCTTGGAATCACACGCCATCAATTTTTGCAGACTCGTAAAATTCCCATATATTTTTAAAAAAATTACATGGAAATTCTGGGTATTTACACACATAAATTCATAAACCTACCACATAATAAAATGAACTAACCGCATGAAGGATTAGACTTTCCATAAATTTTTTTCATTCCAACTGACCATGCCAACCAACCATGAGATCAACTAACCACTTTTCAAGTAAATAAAAATTTTCATGTCTAACATAGTAGTATAGCATTTCAAATATCTGAAAACTAGTTTTTTAAGCATTATTTAAAGCATCATTGCATTTAATACTGCATTGATTGATCTCCAATGTATACTTTTGGATGATGATCTTTTTAAGAAGGAAAATCCATTCATTTGAAGTTGGTGTTTTTCTATGAACATATGATACTATAGAGAATAATATAGGATCTTACACTAATAATAATTCTTGTTTAGAAATATCAATGACACTCTATTTTTTTGAACCTGCTATGAAACTTGTCTGAGTGCTTTCTGAAGAAAAAATAAAAGGACTCAGATCATTCAAATATTTATGGATTGAGAATCACTTCATCCTCTTATCTTTAATATCATTCTATTTCTATTTATTATTTCCATTTGAGATGTGTTTTGTATTTATTTTTTTATTTGTAAAAATTTGTTCTTATGTAATAAACTGTAGAGTAATTGATACTATCTCAAATATTTTCTTTTCCATACCCACACATAACAGTGGAAGATGTCCTATGTGTCCTAGTATTTTTTTTATCCAATGCATAATTGTATAATAGGCTCTGTATCTGGACAACCATGTGTGTTTTTGTTTGTAAAACTCAATCCAGGTTATGTATTAGTTTATTTAATGATAAAACACATGGAATTAAGTGATATCCAAGTGGATGGGATTAATTCTCAGCATGAGAAAAAACTTCTTGTTTAATTTTTTTGAAATTATTTTTTTTCTTTGTATTAAAATCAAATTATTTTTTGTATATTAAAACAAATTACTTTGATAGTTAACTTAAACTAGTGTTTTATATAAAGTGTTTGATATGAGTATATTTGATTCAAAAGTTAAAGTATTTTTAAAAATATTTTAACTTAGTAGTGATTGATCTCTTGAGAATATTTTCCAAAGATCAAATTATATTTTTCTACTATTTTTATTAAATGGTTTATTTTACAAAATTGGAGGTTTAAAGTTTTAAATTTTTTTGACATAATTTTTTATTAGAAACTAAATTCACCCCCCCTCTTAATTTTTCCACTGGGAACAAAAACATGTGTGTACAATACCTTCTATATAAGATGGGTTTTGAAATAAATTTTAAACTGACAAGTTAATAATAGAAGACATGTACTAATATTTGGATCCTAAGTATGGATCAAAGAAAGTATGGATGATTCTTACTTATATTTTTACAATATTGTTATAAAATAATGTTTAGATTACTTAATTTTTCTTCATTTGATAAACTTATTTTGATTTATTTGTTTCTTTCCTACTTTGTATCATTGCATTGTACACTTGGATTTAATAGAGACTGGGTAATGTCAGGTGGTGACTTTCATAAGGTACCATATACTCACACCTGACACAAGTTCCTTCAGAATTCATGTAGGCTTTTTTTATGTCACCCAGGTAAAGGTAAAGAATGTTTACATGATAAATTATGGAACTAAATCATGGGTGTTCATTGCACATGGTGTATATATTCGAGATGTGGAATTTTTTAGATTCTGATGGGTGGTCCAAGGTATGGCCCAAGGGTTGTCTTGGGATGTCTCTATAAGGGTTCCTACACATGGGTCTTTCCTATTTGGGTTCTTTAATCCATTTTTAGAATTCCTTATCTATGTACATGTGAATTTTTATCTAGTTTCACTTACCTTTATATTGATTGGGTGTTTTGGATTGAAAAGTTTTGGAATCGCATGTTCATTTCATTTCCTTCCTTTAATAGTGTTTCTTATTCACCTATTTTTATTGGTTAGCTAATTATATATATGGTATAACTAGTTTCAAAAAATGTAATTACATGTATGGGAGGGGTATTATCATGATTTACTATATCATTTTAAGAGGCTAAATCATCCCTCACCCATATATTATTTGTACCTTGGAATTTACACCAACCTCTAGCAATTAGAAGGTATACCTGAGGTATTGTGGCAGCCAGGTTCGATGTCATTCAGGTAATCGGGTCATAGTTCATACAATTATACTCTAAATTCAATTATATTATTTTCTTCATGATGTACATACCTTTAACATCACCTATAGATTTATTTTATAGTTTTTTTTCTATTTTAATTCCCTTGTTAGTAGATTTCATAATCATTTTTCTTATTTATTTGGTATCTAACATTGGATATCTATCATTTGAAAAGAGGTTGAGTAAATATTTTTTATTATAATCATTGTTACCTATTTACATTACTATTTCAATTATACATGTGATTTTTTTTCAATATGTATTCTTGATGATTAATTATCATTGATTTTATTTATTGGTGATTATCATATGTGTGATTGTGGTATTTTCATACCACATATACTTGGACAATTTCATGTGAATATATTGTAGACATGTTCATGATGGGATGCCAGAGTCATTGGAGAAATCCTATTAGTTTCATACTTTGTCCCTATATGTATAAATCATGGGGTTCAGGATATGTACACTAAAATACACCATGATATAATGATTTTTATTATTTCATTATGGTTTTTATGGAAGATTGTGTCTTGGAGCAAGTCACTATATCATGGATATGTTTTATGAATAAAATTATTGTGTTTTTTTATAATGTATTCATCAACCATATTCTAACTCCAAAGTATATTTTGATAATTTTATTATCATAATATAATGATAATGAGTATTTGGAATTCATAGAATGAATATTTTAATTTTAAACATTCATCATAAGGATATAATCGAAATTTTATAAAAATTGAAACACTTGATTTTCAAGAAAAACGCTTAAATTAAATAAGTCATGCAGTTTAGGTTCTTGGATAACTATTTATATATTATTATGATACTCATGATCTTGTGTTTGATGGTATTATCACATTAATGGAAAAATTATAAATCACTCATTTTTTTAGACCGTTAAACTTAAGGTTCTAAAAAACTATGGTTTGTGGGAGATCCTTCTGGAGTGTTGGGAGATTCATGCAATCCTAGAGGAAAGAGTCCTTTGGATACTTCTTTTTAATCTGGATAAATCTTTTTTGAAACTTGAAAAGATGGTATCATCAATGTATATGTTTTAATATTTGTTCTTCATTCATTTATTCAATCCAAATATAATTTTATATCCTTGTTATTTTAAGTTTTGGTGTTGTCTAATTCTATGTTTAGGATAATTTTTATCCCTATAAAACCCTATAATGGTATAAAATAAGTTTCTATCCACATTTGGATTAGTTTTGATTTAATGAAAAATATTATAAAAGGAGTCTTATCAGTACCATAAAATATCTAAAGAGAAATTCCCAATTCTTTCCTTCAAATAGAAGTACTCTGACATAAATTTCATGAAAAATGGGTGTTCTAGTTCCTTATTTCTAAAAACCATGACATGTTCACCTTAGAAATGGAAATAGTATCATAAATTTTATGACATCATGTCATTTTCCTAATTAAAAAACTATTATAAGGTAGAGTTTAACATCATGGAAAAATATAACATCATTTTTTACATCTCTATACCATGTTTTGGATATTTTTATTTCATGGTTACCTCTACTATAAGGGTCGATCGTGACATGATGGAAATTTTTAAGATATTTTGGACTTATAAGGTCTTATAGAACAAACCTTGGAATGAATTTCTTGTAACACCATGTCCATAAAAAATTACATGTATAAAATGACTACCTCTCATAAATGCCTACCTAAAATTATGATCAGATACAATATTATAAAACACCTAAGTTAACATAAAATATATTCTTCAAAATGGTTGTTTCATGGTTTGTATGGAATGGGATTCTATAAGATCACCATGACTTTTCTAAGGATACCATGCAATATTTTGACCTAAAATGGAATGAAATATGTTTTGGTCTAATCCATTATAATATAATTTTAAATAAAATAGTTTTTGTTAAAATTATCAAAAAACTTCACTAACATGGCCCCTGAAGGCCTTAATTGAATTTTAGATGGGTGATTTAAATCTTAATAAAAAAAATTTTGTGGATGTGATCTAGGTTTATATTCCATTTACGTGGTTAAAAATTATTGTAAAATATAAAAACGCTTATTTTTATTTATGATTTGATCATAAATTAAAATAAAAAATATTTATATTAGTAACCTTATTTGGAAAATAAAATATTTGATATTTAATTTATTTAAATTTTTTACTTAATGAATTTTTTATTATTTGACAATAAAATTTATAATAAAATATTACATATGAAGATGTTTATTTTAAAAACATGTAAATTATAATATGGAAAGTTCATATTGGATAAAATTGAATTGTTCATGTTTTTCTATGATTAAACTATGAAGTGTTTATAATTTATTTATGAATTTTTCTTAAATGGTTATCTCGTGTTTAAATTTATGAGTTTTCATTTATTTAGATTTATTATATAATTTATTATTTTTTAATATAAATTTTATGACATGAATTACTATGTATAATTTAGTTTAAATTTATTAAACTACTTCTTTAAGTTATCATACTTGCATTTAAGGAGATACATTTATGTATGATAATTTATTTATTTTTTCTACCTTGATGTTGTCTTTTACTTGATATGAGCTCAATATAAGAAGTTAATTATAGTTTATTCATATTTTTCATCATAATTATAATGTAATTGAGTCCTCTATTGGGTAATAATTATTGGTAGTTGTATTTATGGTCGTAATACTCATTGTTATGGAGGCTTGTACCTAGTCTAGAAAAGTGGTGGTTGGTAAACCATCACATCATGCTTACTCTTATGGGTATTTTTGGTTTCATATTATTATAATAATTTACATTAAAAGGTTTCATGTACCTTATTCCTATGATCAATTTGAATATGTGTAAACATAGTTGTCTTTTAATTTGGGGTTTTAACACATGTTAGGATTTTTGTAAATAGTTAGACATCAATATGGTTTAAACATTCTGATTTGGTTTAAGGAATAGGATTCAAAGATAAATTATCATAAACATTAATAAATTTGAAAGGAACAACATGACATAAGTTGGAGAGAATAAATCCCCATTAAATTTTCTAAATAATGGATTCCATCAAAAGAAAACACTTTTCAAGACCTCAATCATCCAACTGGGTAGATCATTCCAATGTTTGGTGCCCCTGAATTATCTTGGGTATAGAAAGAAATTAATGAATTGACCCTAACTATTATGTGACTTGTTTTTTGTAATATGATTTGGGTTAAACTTATATGGGAAACCCAAATAGTTAGGTTACTAAATGAATTAATTTGATTGAATCCATATAATTTATTAGGATAAATAGTAATCCAATTAGTAGTCTAAGAGTCATATTTGATATGATTGACTTGATTGTCTACCAAATATAGTCATGGATTATTTTAGGAGATTATATGGGACAATTCCTGATGAAATATGGATTTTGACCAACTAATTGATATGAGGTATATTAAAATGGATATTTATTTTAAAGGGATTGAATTTAGTAAAAATTATTTTTAAATTAAATTAAAATATGATACTCATATGATAAAAGCTTCTATTGAAGATAAAATAGAATCACAATAATTGAAATTGACTATGATATCAATATTAGGGAAATAAAAAAAATATTAATTGAAATAACTTCTTATATTAGTATATAAACTTATGAATCATTCTTAAATAAGAAGGAAAATTTGATGGGTTATATAAATCCCACCATTAACATATGTTTGTTGATTTTTTTCAACAAGTTGATCTAATTGATTAGGAGAAGTATAGATGAATTTAATTAAGGTTTAAAAATAATTTTATAAATTATAGGTGACCAAAGAAACTTTATTCCTCACTCATATAATCAATATGATTGGGTATGTTAAATGAATTGAAGATACTAGAGGTTTCCTTTAAGGAATGATATAGCTAAGGAATTCATTTTGTGTTTATTGTTTTAAAGGTTCTGACATTATGAATAATTTCAATGAATGTTTTCCCTATTGAATCAATATTTTTGAGATATATGAGCATGGAAAGGGATGTATAGACTCTTTTTTTGTTGAAATTGCATAAGGGTAATGTTTTAATCTTGAATAAAAAAATAGATAGTCTAATAGATAGAAATGTGCATTTAATCCTAAATGTGTTGTTATTAAGGAAGATAAATGTTTCTATATAAGATAGAATTGTATAAAATATTTTATGGATTTTATGAAACCCCATGAATATTCCATGTATGATTTTATTGTTATAGTATAAAAATTAAATTGTGAAGGTTAATGATACCAAACATATATTTTTTAAAAATAAGTATAAAGAAATTCAAAATCAAGGTAATAATTAATGGATGTTATAGTTTTCTTTGAAATAAATTGGAAAAGGTTTATACTATGAATATTTAGAATTAAATGGTATATTTTAGGATCATATAAATCTATATCACGGATATTTATAGTTTTCTAATTTCTCTTATATAATTAGATAAGTTATTTGTTAACAAATAGTTTTTATGAATAAAATAAAATGAAACATTTGTATTATGATTAATAATTTTCTATAACTTGTTTTAAAATAGATAAAGGTAAAGGTATATTTATCTAGGATAAAGGATTTTAACCAAGAAATTTTTTAAATATGTTTGAAATAATTTACACCACCCAATAGTGTTATATTTTAAATAATAAAATCTTATTTTTTGGATAATGATGTAAACATATAGAATACCATACATTGTGTGGATATAAGATTTAATTATTTAAATATTCATACAAAAATAAAAAAAATTCCAAAACGCAAAGTATTTTTTGTATATTAGCATGATATTCTAAAGATAATATAGTTTATAAGAGGCTAGTTGGAGTATATTTGGACTTAGAGAAGTTCAAGTATATCAAATAAAATATTAATCCAGTCAAAATTCAATGTGAATGTTAATTTATATCCTAAAATAATTTAGGGTATGCCATTAAAAAATTAAAGAGTTATATTTAGTAACCATAACATATTGAATCTCACTTTATACCCTAAAATATTATAAGAAAATTTACTAAATAAATATATTAATGTAAAGTGTTACATTTAGTTACCCAAATGATCTGAATGGAAAATCTTAAATGAAATTATTCTGAAATAGTGATTATAATATTATAAAGAGTTTTAAGTTGACAACATAAGTATTTAATCTCATAACAAAATATTTTTTGAATTAAAGTAGTTTTAATGATTGTTTAATGTGTTGAACATTAAGAGTATAATTCTAAAAATCTTACCATTATTTAAAATATATTTCTTAACAAATGTTACCCACTAATGGATTTTAGTGTGGTGGTTTTATCATATGGTTACATGGAGACGTGGTAGGAATTACATAAAGATGTAATGAGTTTAACAAGACTCAAAAAGTGCAGTGAATATAAGGCCTCTCTGATTTTCTATCATATGAGATTTAATTAAATAGGTTATTATGTATGTTTTCTTAGTATTCCTAAATGAGTTTAAGAATAAAAAATATATCATGTTATACAAAATTTATCCACAACTTTATTATTCCTTCACATTGGTTGTATATATTATATAAATTGGAATGATAATTGACTTACTAAAGTATGAATTTGAGTTATCCTTGACTAATGTTCATTATAGAGTTGTATTGGTTATAGTTAAATGTTAATGTTATAATGGGTAGTATTTTATATAGATATATATAATTTAATCATGAGTCAAAAAATGAATTTTTTATGTTGGATGGCCTAGCAAGTATACCACATAGTGTGTTATATACTATTTATTTACCATATTAGGGGTAATTTTCCATATTTAATCCTCATTCATGAGGTTTTTAAGACACTTAGTATGAAAACATTAATACTTTGACACCTTTCTTTCACCATCTTTGATGCTAAGCTAATTATTGGGTGGTTATGTATGTCACTAATCATGTCATCGATTGAGGATTAATTAATATGGGATTATTCTTATTTTATGATGAGTATTACATTTAGATCCTCAATTGAGATATATTATTGAAATGTATATCCATAATTAGATATGTTTTCTGAGATGTGCTTATCTATATAGATGTGGGGCATGTAGTGTGCTCATCTACTCATAGGAATAAAAATTTATGTATTCATCAACCTGGTTAATATATACATTGAAAATCATTAACATAAGAGAATATTATAGGGTATTAACATAATATGTGTCTTATAGTCACTTATGTATTATAAAAATAAATTATATGATTATAAATACTTATATATGTTAAAGTTGGTGGACATATGTATGGAGAAATATTTTTTGGTAGAGATCATACCAGATTATTTTATAGTTAGAGTAACATTTATGCTTTAATATAGGATGTTATTTTATTAGATTTTTGTATTGAATAATTAATATTTTTTCAATACTATAAAGGCTTGTGTCTTCACACTTTATATTTTTATGGATGTTGATCAAATTTATGAAACTTTGAGAGATACCCCAAAAGTGCTATGGAATATATTCAAAAAATGATGGATTTTTATAGTAGTTTCATGTAATATAACATGTGGTGAAATGAATTATATAATTTCTTAAAATAAGTCTTATATGATATCCAAAAGGTGATTTGGATCTGATTTCAATATTTTTTTTGTATGATGTGTCATAGAGTGAAAGTATGATAACTTTATAAACCTTTTAGTATAAGTGGGGTATTTTTAGACGTGTTTACAAAAAGAAACTATGGAATAGTGATGGTAACTATGCCATGGTGACCTTTATGGAATACCATGACATAGTAAAATTCACTATGTTGTAGTGCTACTATGTGTATAGAATTATCATATTTTTTTGTAATCATTTCATCAACCATTTTATCACTCCAAAGTTTTTATGGTCATTTGATCATCATAATATGATAATTATGAGGAGTTTAAACAGATAAAATTATAAATTAAATTTTAAAAATTCAGCATGATTATTTAATCAAAACTTTTCAAAAATTTAAAATTTTGAAAAAAAAATTAATTTTTCAAATTAAATATTCAAAATATTTTAGGTACTTAGACGCCTATATAAATTAGTTTGATTCTCATATATTTTTCTTTGATGGTTATAACTCCTCAATTATAAAATTATCATGCTCTCATTTCTCTCAAACCTTTATGCTTATAGTTTTGTAAAATTGTGGTTTGAGATAGATCTTTCTGATGTGTTGAGAGATTTTTTTTAATATATGGATACCTCAAAGGAAGGAATCTTACACTACTTCTCTATGATATCAATCAATCTTGTTTGAATATTTGAAAGATTGTATCATTGATAGAATGATATTTTATTGAAAATTTTTATTGTAATTTACTATTAAAGTCCCCTCAATCCATTTTAAAATAGTGGTGAACTTTTTATTTTTGTATCATCATGTGTTTCTATGGAAATAATTAAGATTTGGCATAATTTTTGGATTCTAAAAAAATATTATTCATCTTGAAATTCATTTGGATGGTCAATTAATAAAATCAATTTTTTTAATATAAACATATGAAATTTTTATCGATGACTTGAGTTGGATTGAATTGTAAATTTTAAATAGTGAAATGTCAATTTGAAATTCATATGTTTTAAGAATTAATTATGTTATTCATAATATAGATTTAAAATTTTAATTTTGAAATGGCTCAAATATTAACTTTTACTCATTTTATTCATTTTTAAAATTTAATTCCAATCCCTACACTAAATTTTTTATCACATAATTTAATTGATAAAATAGTTGTATTGTTTATTTTTTTCATTTAATTTAATTTTTATTCTAATTCATACAAAATCAAAAACTGAGTTTCTATTTTTCAATTATATAGGTTTAAGGGGAAAAATGTAAGTATAGTGTCGTGGTCTTCCATGCCATGTGATATCACTCAAGGTGTTGCATGAAGGTGGAATAATCACTCCGCCAACCACATAATGGCTCTCATTCAACTGTGTGAGAATATCCTATAAAGGCATGTAATGACCACACGAAGACACTCAAGATACTACATGAACTAATCCAAACTATCATTTCCATTCTCAATATATCATAAAGGCATTGAGATATCATACATTGAAGTTCCATATCGAGCACCTATAGAAAATATCATAGATATATTATCGATCCATCCAAGTTTTCAAGCCTCACCAACCATGAGAAATCCCTACAAGCCTAGCGATAGCTCAACCTAATGTAGGAAGGACCCTATGGATTATCATAATAACACTTCAATTTACAATTCATAATCTCTCATCCTACCACAAGTAGAAACTAGAACACCCCTAAAACCATTGGACTCCCTTTCACAGATGATTAATCAACAACGCACCATCTCCCACAAGCCTCCTCAAGCTATCATATGACAAAAACTCTAATGTTTTTAGGCCTTTACACCTATAATTTATCACACCCACTCTTCCTTCCCATGGATATAATTTGAAAATATGTAACTAAACATACCACATGAACACTCATGTTTGATTTCACCTCCCCTTACATTACACTAACAGTATTAATTCAACCCGTTGCATCAACTAAAGTAGATATATTCAATGAAACCTCACTCAAAAGCCCGAGATCATTGATAAAATATCTCAATTCACCACTAAAAATTGAAAACACTAAGTCTCTACCACAAAATATCTATAGAGATTATTTATAGAGGAATTGTTGATCACATTCAATCTTGAAGAATATCTGAACAACCACTAATGAACCAAATTTAGATGTCATTGTCGTATTCAAAGTAGTTTTTTCAAGACCTCTATGCTCAAATCCTAAATATGAGCTACATAAAATTCATGAATATGATCATAGTTAATTTATACTAGAAATACTGAATATTTTCCCAAGTTTGACACCATTGAAAATTATATAAGGGAACATGAGCTTGTGCTATGGATTCCAACCAAGACTGAAGATATTGAGTTTAAACAGTGGATCTAAAGATACAAAATTTATTACTTATATAGGTTAAATATGAATAAGATGGAGGAGACCTTAATGACTTCTAACTCACCAATTTCACATTCAAAGTCATATCTACACTACGTTCTTGACCATATGTTCACACCAGTGCTACAAGACCTCTCTTTATGGAATATTCACAACGATCTTAAGTAACTGTGAACATTCTTCTTCAACTTAGATCATGTCAATCCAAGCATTAGTTCAACATGACTGATTGAGTGAAAAATCCCATACTATATCTTCTCATAGATTGAGTTCATGATCCGATATATCAAGAGTAATTTGGTTCCAAATGAATCCCTTATAACCTAAATTTATCCCTCCACTGAATGTATTTAATCCCCACACTGAAATAGGCATGTCAAATCTCTTTCTAGTGGACACTTGCATCCACTCAGAAATTTAAATTTCAATTCTCAAGATCCAACTCCACTGTGCATTCTATGTCCACTAAAAACCCTCATCGATCAGCCCTTCAAGATCAACATGGCCAACTTCAAGCCATAAAATTTCCAACATAGACCATTCCAAGCCTAATATCACCATTGTAAATCCTTGGTCCAGTGTAGACAAAGACTAGAATTAAGAGACCCACATTTAACACAACCCCCACCTCATTGGTGGAAGACCTGCCAAATCCCAATTCAAAGCCCACCAACCCCAATCCAATTTATCAACAGCACGTGTATAACCTCTTCTCTCCACGTCAGTCTTATAGCAGAATACTTGATGGAAATTCCTCCAGCATAACTTGTCTTCTTCTAAAGGATTAATCACTGAAATAATGTTTCTTTGATTCTTCTTTAACACAATTGAAATTCAATCATGGGAGGATTATGATGAATGGATTGAAGATTCAGGATACCCATCTTAAGACATTATGAACCACAAGAAATACACAAAACTATCATCCAAGGAATTATAATTCTCTAGGTATTAACACTAAAATTAATAAATATTACATAAGTTATAGAATCACCCAAGGTAGTCAAAAAAAATTTTGTTGCTCATGTCATAAATTTATAATAATTCTAAGTACTCCAAATCATTATATTATGAGAGGGGTAACTATTCACAAGGATATTGTCTAATTCTTTAATTTATTGACCAATTTGGGATATTTTAAACTTAATTATTTTTCCCATAATTATTTTTTTAATAACTCTAGTGATGGATGTAACTATTCACTAATGTTTTAATAAAAATAAAAATATTATTAATTATTATTATTATTAGTTATTATTATTAGTGCAGTTTATGCGGATTTGAAATTGGGGTTTTTATTTAATTAAATTAAATCTAAGAGAATCTAATTAAATTTTATGAAATGGATTAATGGTAATGGTTAATAAATTGTGTGACTGATTAAAGTAATGATGATTTTGGGTATCTTAAATAATTCATTTAATTAAACGAGGAGTTTTAGAATTTATGAGGAATAATTATTTTAACATGGAGGTTTTGGGTTTTACCAAAGGTTTGAATAATAATAATATTATTATTATTATTATTATTGTTTTATGAGTGTTATAATTAATAATAATAATATTATTAATATATTGGTGAGTTATGGTATTAATAAATGGAAGTTTGAATATTAATAATAAATAGGAGATTATTATAATTATTATTTGTTTTATGATTACAATTGTTTATAATAATAATAATATAATGGGTATTTTTATTTAATTAAATTCATAGGTCAAGAAGAATTTAATTAATTTATGCGAAACGGAGAGTTTATTTAATTAAATTGTGTTGAGAGAATTTAATTAAATAACATTGAGTTAGAGTTTTATTAATTAAATTTGTTGAAGGGAATTTAATTAAATGAGGTAAGATGGAGATTGTATTTAATTAGATTTATTGGAAAATAATTTAATTAAATGGTGTATAAATGGAGAGTTGGGGTTTTATAAACAATTTAATTAAATGATAATAATAATAATATAATTTTGGTTATTATTATTATTATATTAATTCTTATATTTTTAGAAGGGTTTTATTTTATTTTTTTAGGGAGAAAAGAAGAGAGAGGCGCCACTCTCTCCCTCCCCATATGTGAGCAGTGTTCCCCCCTTCTCCTCCATGGGTGAGGCGCACCACCCCCTCAACTAGGATCCCTCTCTGTGTTTTGGTTCTTCTTGGAGTATTCACAAAAGTTTTCCATCTCGGTGTGGTGAGTCTTTCTAAGTAGGTTTTATTGTTTGCATCAGTTGTGCTGGATCTCCGTCACCCTGTTTCCTTTAGGTAAAAACCTTAGCTTCGGGTTTCATCTGATTCCTTTGTTCCTTTAGTTCTAGGATGGTGCGGAAGGTGCGTCGGGACCCATTGGTCCATATTCTGGCCACTTCCATCGAAGAAAATGAGGTTATCCTTGATTCAGTTCAACACCATCAAACCCCCAGGTAAGGTTATATACCCGATAAATGGTTTCTCACCCATTAATCTTTGTTTACTTGGGATTTATGAGTTCTGGTTACTTTTTTGGTGGTGCAATGGTCTTTTGCACTATGTTTTGGGTGTTGATTAACTATTTTAGGGTTGCAATCAATTCCACATGTGTGCGCATGTTAATGTCGAGGTGTGTGCATGAGAATGACAGTAGTTGGGTTAGAAATCATTGGCTTGACCAATTATTTTAGGTAGGGTCCCTTTCCTCACCCCTTTAATTTATTAATTTAATTATTTATTCAATGCACCACACTTAGTTTTGAATAAATACAGTTTGGTTTTTAGAACAAATATTTTTCCTTTATAAAGTTGATGAAATGATTAAATGTAATAAATGTTTATTCGAAAATAAATGTCACTTTTTTTAATAAAACCCCTCTATTGAGGTGTTCTACCTTCAATCTAAAAAATAGTGAATAAATATTTCTATAATATTGGTTGTGCGTATTGCATTGGTGTTTCTCCTTGCATTGAACAATATATGATAATTTTGTATTTTCCCTCTTTTATATGGATAAAAAATTTAGAATAAATGTTTGAATATGCACAAATGAATTGTTTGACTTGTAATAAATTGACTGTCTATTTTATCATGTATGTTGCGGACTTCGCTTGTGGAGAAACCCATTAGGGGTTTTTTTTTACCTCATGGACACCCCTTTGAGTGTGCTGACATATTTGTTCTATTTTTCATTAGCCCCAAATAATTAAATTATTTTATTTAATGTGTTGTTTGATCCCTTTTTTTTAATTAAAAAAATTATTTTGGATAATTTTGAACCATGAACATAGAGTTTTGTGGTTTTTTTATGCCTAATGATTTATTCTTGTTGCAATGAATATTTTATTGTCCCGTTATAATTGTGAAATTTGCATTCTTTTATTTATGATGATAAAGTACCTATCTATAACTGGTTTCCTTAAATGATCTTGAGATATATGGATTTTAGTTGCCTAACTTTTTGGTTGCAATTATAAATGCAAACCATGTGATATTTGCTGCTATGAAATTTTAGTTAAATTAAGGGTGGGGAGAGAATATGGGTTCCATATTAAGGACCCACACATGGACTCTCCATTCCTAACTAGTTACCACTACACACTGGGGGTGGTTTCTTAGGCTCTACTAGACCGAGACTTCCCTGGGCTTTCTAAATAATTATGAGTGATATCGGTTCTGAAAGGGCCCATTGAGGATGGATGTGTTGTCAATGTGGCTACACCAAACCTTGGGTGATACTTGACCCCTTCTATGTGAGATCAGGATGGACTCATAGTAAAACTATGCCTCAAGTGATACATGGTATTTTTAAATATTTACTTGGATGGGCTATGTGGTATTGGGTAATTGAAGGATGTACCGTAGCAATACCCTCGAGATGGGATCAGACTCCAAACTCTAAAAATTGAACATGATCATAATAAATATTATATGGAAAGCTTTTATTTTTGTAGATTTAGTTTCCATTGTGTATTTTGATACTTCTCTGTTTCCTTGACATACCTCGTTGACACATAAATTAAACCTAATACAAATCACAATCTTGGGTTAGGACTCATTTTTTTTCTACCTTTTGTTTTTTATCCTTTTTACATATATACATGTTATTCTTACACAGGCAAATTCTTCTAAATTTCAGATTATGCCGAAGTAAGTGGTAAAGGAAGGCTGTCTGTTTGGGAACCCTGACCAAGTTTTTATTATTAAATTATTATTACTAACCATTTATTTTATATGAAACACTTTAATTTATAATGCATTGTCTGGACTAGGCTAGACACTGGTGGTCCCGGCGTACTGAGATTTATATCTCACACCCTACTCAGGCCTAAATTGCACTAGGGTACCCAAGTAAACATTTATTGTTTGTAGGATTGTGGATAATGATTGATTGATTGTTATGTGTTGGTTATACCTAGAGTTAGAAGCAAGGGACTAAGATAGAGCTCAAGATGCTAATAAAGAGCGTCGTGGGGATTTACTATCTTTTCTTTACTATTGTACTGCATTTGCAAGCATGATATATTATTTACTGATTTCTATATGTATCATCACCATGACATGAATTCACATATTGTATAACTTGGCGTTGGACACTTTTATTAAATTTTTAAAGATTATCTACTGTTTATTTTTCAATTATTTATATTGCCTACCACTTCTTTATTTTGTCATTTGATTATATTACTTCCACTATTTATTGGTATTTTTGGTTGTTTGAACTCTGATATGATGGTATAGTCTCCCCACTAACTATCTTTATACCCTCGTTGCTAGTCGGCAGCCTCTAGCATACGGGGAGACGCACTTGAGGTCATGTGGCAATCGGTTCATCCTCTGGTTTAGAGGTGAGTTGGGTCAGGGCATTACAAAGTGGTATCATAGCTAAAATTTTCCTTTGTATTACTATTTTGGGTTAGTAGATAGGAGAATAAGAATTTTTATGTGTTTGGTTAATAGTCATTCTTGGGACTGATCACCCCACGTATGGGAAATGACCAAGTGGCTAGGGCTAGGAATTAATGTTCATGCTTTGTGATATTACAGTTTATGTGATTTCACCTCGAGTGATTGGTGTAATTTACACTACTTATTATTTATAAACCTTATAGTATTTACCCTTGGCATATTAAGGTAAGGATAAAGCATTGAAATTATCATAATCGGCACATAGGAATTCACATTCCATGTATAGTTCCATGCCATGTAGTTTTATTTTAGGTTTCCTGTTGATTCAAATTATACACCTTGAATGTATGTCATGTCTTGTAATTATTTAGCATGATTTTTTAGATACCATGTTTTGGTGATATATTTAGCATGCTATCCTATTTCTATGCTACCTATTTAAAACCATGTTTTCCTTGTATCCTGATTCTGTTCCTATTAGCATGTCGCTATGATTAAAATGTTATGCTTCTATGATTACAACATGTCTCTCTCTTTTAGATTCTTATAGTGAACTTCCAGCTTATTTGTTATGTAATTGGTTACTTTGCTAAAATTTATTGGTTGCCTTTGAATGGGATCCAAATTCCAAAAACTATAAAGTGTATGGTTGATTTATAGGTTGATAGCCACCCATATATCTAGGAAGATATGTGTTTGAGCATGTTGTAATTTCAAATGAATTGGTTAACTACCTAAAGGAACAACTAATAACAAGTAGAATAGTTGGTGCATGTTTCTTATGAGATAAACTCGTATGGGTGTTATGACTCTTAATAATTAAAAAACTATTTTTGGGTTTCATTCTAATGAACCTAGGTCAGGTTAGTGGGACCCTTGTAGGTCGCCTTATCTACTTAAAAGGAATTTATTTGATAGATTTCCTAATTAATGACAGGATTTCAATTAATGTAAAAAGTTTTAAAATGGAGTTTTATAAAACTTGCCTATTTTTTCCTTGAGGCGTTGATTAAGATCAAGTACATTGTGTTTTGTTTTGAAAAATGGTACTTTATATACTGATTAAATATTTTGATGATTAAATATTAAATGTGATTAAATATAAAGGGATTGGATATGGAACTTGTAGTGATGTTCTCTGTTTAAGACCTTCATATAGGGGTAGTTTGAGTTTCTCCTTTAGTTACTTTGGGACAGAACCATTTGCATGACATTGTCCCTAGTCAGACCCCCTTTCTTAAAATAACACCCATGTTCGGATGGGTGGTCATGTTTTCCTTGAATTTTGTTTCAGGCTTGAGAATCAAGTAAATCTCATTTCTATCAGGTTAGGCATGCCTTAAGGATGGTCAATTGCATCATAGGTCGTTTGACCCTCTCTTCTCTACAGAGATGGAAGAATCGGTACATCATCATCCAAGTTAAAATTCATCTTGCTTCTATATCACCTCAGGGTAGTATGAGTTCATGTATGTGGTTCCTGTCGATTGTTTAATGTTGTTACAAACTGGATGAGTTTGGTGTAATCATTATGCCTTGTTCTGTTAAATACGTCTCGGGTCATCTCCATAGTAGAGTGAATTTTTTGTTAAAGGAATAAAGTTTGTCCCAATGCTTGGGATGACATCCAAAGACTCAGGTGTTTTGAAATGCCAGTCTTTTTTTTTGGTATCCATACCAATTTTTTAAAAGTTAAATTTTTTGGTGATACATATCTAGCGCACTTCTGAACAACTATTCTATCTCTTTATTTTGACAATTAGAACACTTCTAATGTGGGAAGTGTCATGTCATTTCTAATAAATATGTGTCTTTCTAGGTATAAGGAACACAACTGAAGAGAACCATTAGAGAATGATTGGGTTGACTTGAATGTTTTAAAGATAGTGAACTTTAAATAATGTCGGTGATTGCTCGACAACACAACATTGGTTGACGATGCATCAGAAGGTGAAGCTGAGTTTCTTCTTTAAAGTCGACCAGTTGTAGTTCGACTGTTTTTATTTATATCACTTGGGTATATTCAACTAGAATCCTTTTAAATCCTCTTAGTTTATCCTATTTAATGATGATCATATCCTCTATCTTGACATCGTATAGGTACAAATAATAGAGTGTCGGTCTTACACCATGCTAATTTCTAAAGTTTTTTGGGTAATCTCTATCTAATTTCACGCTAAATGTGTAGTTCTTATTGAAGCTTGGTTAATATTGAGTGATCCTTGGATTTTCATGTAATAATGACTTATAGGAACTCTTTTACACCAGTAGTATCTCCTTAATTGACCTCCAAGACGATGCCACTTTGGGGAATCAATAATTTTATCCATTTTAGAAATCTCACAAGAAGCATCACTAAAACACTTAAGGGAATGTCTTGTCAGAAAATTAGAGGGTGTAAGGTGTCGTGACTTAGAATTTTCCCCCTTTTAAACATTAAAGCCTAAGGTGGGAAGTAAATTTTTCCTGATGTTTAATGAGACAATGACATAATCATTTCTCTAGTTAAACGGTCTCATGTAATTATTGTCTTGGTGTTTAAATTGGGAAATGAGCATTGGCTCAGATTTTAATGGCTTATATGTCGCTTTCCTAACCAATGTTTGAACATGCATTGGGAAATTAGAGATGCAACATGACCATTTTTTCAAGACTTCACCAACCTTATAGGTTGGGTGATGGTTACTTTGTTCTCGAAGGCTTCTCGAGGACGAGAAGTTCTAAGGTGGGAAGGTTGTAAAGTCTTGTGTTTTAACCAGATGAAAAGGTGAAGGAAATTTAATTTTTCTATTAGTTAGGCATACCTTTTTTAAAACAGACCGTTAAAACTCTTCTTTTTCAAGAGTTGTTGTTGAAAAGTGTTTTTCTTTTAACGAAATAGAATTAAATTATATTATATTAAAGGTTAAATTGGAAAATAAAATTTAACAGAAATTAAAATTTAAAAATAAAATGGAGAAAAATAAAATAAAATAAACTAATGTTTTAATAACAACAATAATAATAATATTAATTATTATTATTCTTATTATTAGTTATTATTATTATTGTGGTTTAAACAGATTTAAAATTGGGTTTTTATTTAATTAAATTAAATCTAATAGAATCTAATTAAATGTTATGAAATGTATTAATGGGAATAGTTAATAAATTGTGGAATTGATTAAAGTAATTAGGATTTTGGGTTTCTTAAAGAATGTGTTTAATTAAATGAGGAGTTTCAGAATTTATGAAGAATGATTATTTTAACATGGAGGTTTTGGGTTTTATCAAAGGTTTGAATAATATTATTATTATTATTATTATTATTATTATTATGGTTTTATGAGTGTTATAATTAATAATAATAATATATTAGGGAGTTATTGTTTTACAAAATGGGAGTTTGAATATTAATAATAAATAGGAGATTATTATTATTATTATTATTATTATTATTATTTGATTTATGATTAAAATTGTTTATAATAATAATATAAAGGGGGGTTTTATTTAATTAAATTCATAGGTCAAGATGAATTTAACTAATTGATTCAAAATGGATATTTTATTTAATTAAATTGTGTTGGGAGAATTTAATTAAATAACGTTGAGTTAGAGTTTTATTAATTAAATTTGTTGAAGGGAATTTAATTAAATGAGTTAAGATGGGGACTGTATTTAATTAGGTTTGTTGGAGAAGAATTTAATTGAATGGTGTTTAAATGGGGAGTTAGGTTTTGATAAATAATTTAATTAAAAAATAATAATAATATGATTTTTATTTTTATTATTATTATTATATTATTATTTTTTATATCTTTATGAAGGTTTTATTTTGTTTTTGAGGGAGAAAAGATTAGAGAGGCACCACTCTCTCCCTCCCCCTATGAGACCAACATGCCCTCGTTCACCTCCATGGGTGAGGTGCACCACCACCTCAACTGGGCTCCCTCTCTGCACACCGGTTACTCCTAGAGTATTTATGAAAGTTTTCTATCTCAGTGAGGTGAGTCTTTCTATGTAAGTTTTGTTGTTCACATCAATCGTTACGACTCTCCGTCACCTAGTTTTTGTTAGGAAAAAATCCTAGCTTCAGTTTTCATCTAGTTCCTATGTCATTCAATTCTAGGATAGTGCAGAAGGTGTCTCGAGACCTATTGGTCCATATTCCGACTACCTCCATCAAAGACAAAGAGGTTCTCCTTGATTCGGTTCTGCATCGTTGAACCCAAGATAAGGCTATATACCCATTAAATGGTTTTTCACCCCTTAATCTATGTTTTCTTGGGATTTATGAGTTCTAGTTAATTTTTGGTGGTGTCGTGGTCATTCCACACTATGTTTTGGGTGCTGATTAATTGTTGTAGGGTTGAAATCAATTCCAAGTTTTCATGCACATTAATGTTGAGGTACGTGCATGCAAACAACAGAAGTTGTGTTAGAAATCATTGGCTTGACCAATTCTTTGAGTTAGGGTCCCTTTCCTCTCCCCTTTAATTTATTAATTTATTTAAGTATTTAATACACCACACTTAGTTTTAAATAAATGTAGTATGGTTTTCAGAATAAATATTTTTCCTTGATAAAGATGATGAAATGATTAAATATAATAAATTTTTGTTTAATAATAAATGTCGCATTTTGTAATAAAACGCATCTATTTAGGTGAGTTTACTTCAATCTAGAAAAGTTGTGAATAAATATTTATATAATGTTGGTTGTGCATATTGCATTAGTGTTTCTCCTTGAATTGATTGATATATGCTAAGTTAGTATTTTCCCACTTTGATATGAATTAAAATTTTACAATAAATGTTTGAATATGCACAAATGAATTGTTTGACTTGTAAAAAATTGTTTGGTTATTTTATCATGTATGTTGTGGCCTTCGCTTATGGAGAAACCCATTCAGGGTGTTTTCTTTTCCTCCTGGACACCCCTTTGGGTATGATAACATATTTTTTCTATTTTTCTTTATCCGAAAATAATTAAATTATTTTATTTAATGTGTTGCGTGATCCCTTTATTTATGTTTTAATTAAAAAAATATTTAGGATAATTATGAACCATGAAATTTGGGTTTTTTGGTTTATTTATGCCTAATTATTTATTCTTGTTGTAATAAATATTGTGTTGTCCTGTTATAATCATGAAATATGTGTTCTTCTATTTTCACTAATAAAGTACCTCTATGTAACTCGTTTCATTGAATGATCTTGAGATATATGGCTTCTAGTTGACTAATTGTTTGGTTACAATTTTAAATGCATACCATGTGATATTTTCTGCTATGAAATTTTAATTAAATTCAGGGTGGGGAGAGAATGTGGGTTCTGTATTAAGGACCCACACATAGACTCTTCACTCCTAACTAGTTACCACTATGCATTGGGGTCAGTTTCTTAGGATCTTCCAGACCAAGACTTCCTCAGGCTTTCTAAATACTTATGAGTGATATCAGTTCCCAAAGGGCCCATCGAGGACGGGCCCATTGGAAATGTAGCTACGCCAAGCCTTAAGTGATACTTGACCCCTTCTATGTGAGATCGGGATGGAATCATAATAAAACTATGCCTCGAGCGATACTTGGTCTTTTGAAATATTTCCTTGGACGGGATCGGTGGTATTGGGTAATTGAAGGATGTACTGTAGTGATACCCTCGGGATGGGCTCAGACTCTAAACTCTAAAACATGAACATGATCATAATAAAAATTATATGGAAAGCTTTTATTATTGTAGATTTAGTTTCCCTTGTGGGTTGTGATACTTTTCTGGTGCCTTGACATACCTCATTGACTTGTAAATTAAACCCAATCCAAAGCACAAGCTTGTGGTAGGAATCATTTTTGTCCAGATTCTGTTTTCTAGAGTTTTACATATATACATGTTATGCTTGCAGAGGTAACTTATTCTAAATTTTAGCTTTGGCCAAAGCAGGTGGTATGGGAAGGGTGATAATTTGGGAACCTAGACCAAGTTTTTATTATTAACTTATTATCACTCACCATTTATTTTATATGAAACACTTTAATTTATAATGCATTTTCTGGAATGGTCTAGACACCGATGAATCCAGCCTACTAAGATTTATATCTCACACCCTAATCGGGATTCCATTACACTTGGGTGCCCGAGTAGACCTTTATTGTTCTCAGAAATATGGACAATGATTGATTGCTTATGTTGTGCTGGTTATACCTAGATTTAAGAGTAAGGGACTAAGCTGGAGCTCAAGATGCTCATGGAGAGCATTGTGGGGATTTACTGTCTTTTCTTTACTATTGTACTAAATTGTCAAGCATGGTGTATTGTTTACTTCTTTCTATATATATCATCACCACGACATGCATTCACATATTTTATAATTTGGCATTAGCCACTTTTATAAAATTGTTAAAGATTATCTTCAGCTACTTTTTTAATTATTTAAATTGTCTTACGCTACTTGGTTTTGTCATTTGATTATATTGCTTCCGCTATTTCTTGGTATTGTCTACTGTTTGACCTCTGATATGATGTTATATTCTCACCACTGACTATACTTACACCCTTGCTTCTAGTCAGTATCCTCTGGCATACGGGGAGACATGCTTGAGGTTATGCGGTGACTGGTCCGGCCACTGGTTTAGAGGTGAGCTGGGTCGGGACGTTACAATGGAACACTAATCCCATGGTGGTTTATCCTAGGAGATTCTCCTTAACCCATATTAATGAATTATATTCTTTAATTATTTATCTATTTGATTAATCTAACTATATTTATTTAAACTATTTATAAATTATTATATTTCATTATTTTTTTATATTTTGAATTCACCTTCCCTCTTTTATCTGATCGCACACATAATAAACTTAGGTTCTCTCTATTTCTTATGATCATGAGTGGTGGGTTGACCTAAGGGTGATTAAATATCTATAATGTTTGGACCAAGGTGATCATTGTTTAAATTTGGTGTTTTGTTTATTGAAAAATAAAATTATATCATAATCTTGGTGATTGTTATTTAAGGAGGTTGATGTTTACGAAGAAGAAGATCAGATGTGTCCTTGAAGAATGTTTGAGAAGACAGTGTCTTTTCCAAGAATTTTCCAAAAGTTTTCACATAAGTTTGTAAGGATTATACAGAGCATATAGGGTCAAAAGAATCATTTTATTAGCTTTAGGTTAATCACATATAGATAAAGGAGTCACATGAATCATGTTAATGGAGTTATGTCATAAATGATGGATACCTTACGCAATCTCTTAATAAAAAGGCATAGCTAATTTATGTGGAAGGATTATTGAAATAAGAGTTATGTGATAGAGGATATCTATGAGGTAGTTTTACAATCACAGTAGTTACAAGATGTTAGGTGGTCATAAGGTAGAGTGGTCTAACACCCCTCAAGAACCCAAGTCACATGATCATATGGCATAATGGTAGGGTGAACAATTTATCCATAGGTCGGTGGAACATGTGATTGAGTGCATTTATTAGAGGTTAATTTAGTGGAAATTATCTATAAATTCACATTTCTCACATCATTATAGAGGTAAATTTTTATTATTAGAGCTTAATCATGTTTGTAATAACTTTTTAAATAAGGTAAAAGATTATGTATTTTTGACCATGTATGCATCCCACATAAAATATTTTGAGTAAGTGATCTGTATAAGGAGTTGCATGCAAGTCATCAGTTGAATTAGTCAAGTAGCTGGATTCATGAAACCAAAGTCACATGATGTAGGATTGTAGAATAAAGTTATATGAATCAAACAAGAATACCAATTCATGTACATATGGTCTCACACTTAGGTTATTTCGATCAGGGTTATGCGATATAGGTTATGTGGGGAATTTTGTTTCTAGACAAACTTATTCATATTTTTCAAGTGGATTATTCTAAAGTGATTCAAAAGATAAAGTAGAATATTAGAATATCATATTATATAATTAATGTTGAAAAAAATTAAACATACTATTTATAAAGATAAGGATTAATTTAATTCATTAAACTAATGTATACTTCTTATGACAAAGTGAGAAAGAAGGATTCAACATGAGTGATCTGAGAGAGGCAGTGTGTTATTCCATGGCTCTTGTAAAATAAGTTCACCTAACATTGAGTGTTTGTGGATGAATAATTGAAATTCATTAATACTAGTGAAGAAAATTGGATTCTAGTATGATCGACACATAATGGGAGTATTATCATTTGATTTATCCCTTTGTGGTAAACCAAGTAAAATATCTATGTTCGAGGATTTTATTTTATTTTTTATTTACTTTTTATTTTAATTTTTAGTGTTTTATTGGATACAATAATTTTAACATGTTCCTACCAATGTTAGAAAAATATAATTTAATTCAAAATACAATTGGCACCATAATTCACCCATCCCCTCTCAAGGGGTCCTGGGGTGCTACAAATTGAATCATAGGGAAGGTTACAAGAATTAAATCTAACTTAAATAGTCTACTGATATTGAGAACTTGGTCAATGCTAGGAAAATAAAACTATTTGATGAAAGTAACTATGATATCTAGAATAACCTAATGATATCTCATCTATTATTTATTTTTATTAATGTATCCTCAATAAATTTAATGGGATTCAATTCATTGATGATATATAATTGTCTATGACTAAAACTAAAAGTAAATTTCTTGATGTTAATGATAATACATAGATTTCTCTTACTGGAGCTCTAATAGGTCATATTTTCAAAAAAAGTGATTTATTTCATCACAGCTAATTCCATATGGTAGATATTAGCTAATATATATGAATGTGATAGAAAGTTAATGGAATCTAAGATTCAAGTGTTACAAAATAGATTTAAGGATCTTAAGATATCTCTAGACGAATACACTAAGAGATTATTCAACCAAATCACTAAGGTTATTGGAGCTATTTGAGGAATTATAGAGGATTAAAATATAATGGCATTATTAATAAGATAACATGATGAATTCATCTTACATATAATCCAACAGTTTCTACTCTTGAAGAGAGAGATTTATCAACATTGTCTCTTGATTATCTATTAAGCAATTTAGCATAATATGAAATGTGAGTTAAGCTAGAAATATTATCAACATGCACATGTAGGGAAATGGATTTCAAAGATATTGAAAAACATGACATTTCCAAAGTAGGTAATGATGAATAGGAAATGTAAAATGATTTAGTATCTACTTTTTTGGAAATTTTAGAAGAGGAAAGGGAATAATTGAAGTCAATTGGCCTATGGAATGCTTCATACGTGGGAGAGTTTATTACATTACTATGACATTTCTATGAAAATTTTATGATGAAGAGAGTGAATAAAAGACCACTCAAAAGCCACATAGGATATATCCTCCAAGGAAAGAATCTATAATAGGAAATTTATATGTAATAAATATTCAAAAGAATATCTTTTTAAGAAAATAATATGGTGTTGAAAATTCCATTATAGAGGAAGATTAAATAGAGTTTATAAAAAATAATGCAGATTACATAATGGAAACTATTGAAAAGGGGAATCATGAAAAATTTTGAGCATGAAACTAAATTTTTTGTTGATTTGAAGGTGGATTTAGATAGATATCTTTAATATCTTAAAATTTATATGAATAAAAATAAAAATACTATTGGATTTTTGGAAGAATCCTTGAAGTATGTAAGTCATATTAATGATATAATTTATTGGATGCATAAATAACAATAAAAACAAACTCTCAAAAATGAATATTCAAGGGGATCAGTGGAGTTTAAACATGAAATTTAAGAACAGGGTAATGTAATTAATGGTCTTAATTATATACTATAGGAGAGAAATATAAGAAGATTTAATTTCTTCAAGAATAAGTTTTTATTAAAATAAGAAAGTTTAAATAAAAAAGTAAAATTAGTTAAACACAAAATTAATCTATGATTTAGAAGGTTATCTAATGATAAACTTATTAAAATGTCTAATAGAGGCTTAGGTAGTGTTGAGATAATTTATAGTGATCAAAGGCCCTCGTTCTTGGATAAAATTGGGGTCATCTATGTTGTTGAGACATAAATGGAAAGGGTAGTGAAATAATATAACAAAGGAAATAAGAAGATTGATCATTTCAGTGTCAACACTAATTCATAAAGATCTTCATATATGACTATCCTGAATAAAGGGAAACAAGGTATTAAATATAATCTTCAATCATTATTAAATTACCAAAAATTAAAGAAGTTCTCAAAGAAAGGAGGCATGTGGAGAAATGATAGAAAAAAGATATTTTCCCTAATGAAGTATTAGTTTTTTCATTATCTAGGTCATACCATGTCCTACTATAATAAAGCTAGAAGATATTTAAGAGGATATTATCCTAGAATCTACTAGATAACAATTAAATATTATCCTACTTCTAAAATAATAGAAACATTTTGTCCATTTTTTTCATTGTTCTAATTTTGGTCATAAATCCTTTAACTAAAGGGAATATGGGATGGAAATAGTGATCAATAAAGATTCAGAATTTATTATCCTTGAGGTTAGAGGAAAATTAATGTGATTCATAATAACTAAATACTTTTTAGAAATATGTATTCACCATTGGAAGAAAAAGATGAATTTTATTTCACTTTATATATGGAAGAGGAATAATTGAGGCCCAATTATTTTTCAACATAGCGGGGAAACTCTTAGAAAAACTAAATAACAGATAGAAAGTCAATTTATCTAAAATTTCCCTCAAATATATGAATAAGTGAAGAACTTAGATACTAAATAGTGGATGGTCACCCCATATTATTGGAAATAAAAATATTATAAAATTTTGAATAAATGTTTGATGGTATTTTTTGTTTTGGAAATAACAAGGTGTTAAAAATAGAAGGAAGTGTAAATACTTGGATTGATGGCGGTGAGATCAAGAATACCAAAGTGATCTATGTGTATAGACTCTAACACAACCTTATAAGTGTGAGTTAACTATGCGACTCTGGTCCTAAGGTTTTTTTATCAAAAGGGATGCCTAATAAAAAGTAAATATAGAAACTTTGTAACAACCCAGAGTTTATAAATGATATTTGTATCTTGATATAAATGTGAGATATAATTTACTATATAGTAATATATGTATAAAGAAACTAACAATAATTTATTTCATTAATAAATAATGTTACATTAATCTGCAATTAAACCAATTAAAATTCTAAAAAATAAAATTAAACAAAAAATATAATATAGAAAATATTAAAAGGAAAAATATTGATCGCTCAAATATTCTAGAATCATCACCCCTAATACCGTCACTATTAAACAACAAAATATTAGAAAACCAATCAACATTCATAAAAATGGAAATATAAAACCCTGAGTAATTTAGTTGAATTTTGAATGAATTAAAGTATAGGTATTTATATGAGGTAATGTTACCATTAGAATAGTAATGTGACCATTAGAATAGCAACCTGGCAATTGGTAATAGTAACCTAGCCATTGGGAATAATAATCCGGCTGTGGGGAATAGTAACATGGTCCTTGGAATATAAATTTTACCTAGAAATAATAATTTATGATATAAATAATATATCATGATTAGTTTAAGTAAATATGAATATTATAATTCTAAAAAATAAATATCATGATTAAAAAACTCAAAGAAAATATTAGAACATTTTTAATAAACTGTATTTTAATGTATTTCCTAAAAGTTATTTTTCTATTAAAAATTAAAATTTTAGATTTTAGAAATTTATTTTGATAAAGTTAATATAATTTTTGAAATAATCATTTCTAAATTTTTCAAGGGTGTTTTTTTGTAATTTTTGGGAATACTTCATTTTTCATTTGAATAGTAAAAATACAGTTTTTCGCATAACCATTGTATATTAAATTAAATCCATCATGATGTAATAATGAAATAATCCTTTCTAGAACTTTATTTTCATCCATAATATATTTAATTTCATAAATGATTAATTAAAATACAATAAACTTAATTTCCAAACCAAAAAATCACTTTCCAAAACCTAAAGTCAAAGTGATCCTTTAAAATAATAATTTTTCATTTTTTCACTTTCCTTTTTATAAAACTTATGAATTAGAATTATAAAAAGTTTTAAAGTATTAAATCCATTATATTTTATTTATAAATGGTTATACTATCAAAAAATCACTATTAATAGTTTTAACTTTGTTATATTATTTTATTTAATATTTTATTCAAAAAATTCCTCTCTCCTCATGTATAAATAATGGCACTCCCTCCCATTGGAAAAACACTCTTCCTATAATTTCTAATGTCTAAAATCCACTAAAATTATTCCACTCAAGTCCCTCATAATTCTTATTAATTTTATGGATTAATCCAACTCCAAACATCAAGGAAGTTTTGGTGGAATATAAGAGATGCTACACTGAGGATTAAGTAAGTTTCAATTAACACATCTCTTTTTTATTATTATATTTTTTCTCACCACTTTTAAAAAACCTTTTAAGATTAATTAAGAATTAATTTAACATTATATTTATGTTTTTAACCTACTTTAATTTTCATATTTACTATATATATAAATTTCAAAATTCTATTTTCTGTTTATTCGATAATGTCCCGCCAAAGGTCGGTTAACCACCTATAGAGACATTGTTGAGTTGATGCTTATAAAAACCTTCATGGATGGACAGTATAAATTATATATAATATATAAATATTTAATTACTTGTATTCTAAGATTATGGAGTTAATTATACTTATGTATAAATAGATTTGAATGAAAATAGTGAAATTGAAACCAAATGGGAAAATTAAATGAAAACACGATAATAAAACAATTCACATTTAACAAATAATGTTATGAAATAGAAACCAATAATTATAATGGATAAATAGTTTAAAAATTAACATAATTAACTTCTAGAACTATGTTTTAATAAATCTAATTTCATTATTCAGGAGGCGCAAAAGTGGCGAAATAAGGCGAGAATTAAGGGAAGGGGATTCTCGAACCCAACATTCTTTATTTGTTTCTTCACCATTTCAGATAAAATTTAGTATATATATATTTCTTTAATGTTCATTAAATATCATTTCATTGTTATACCCTTTTATTTTGAGTATATACATGTTTCCACTTTGATTTTTAATCTGAATACATTTATTTTCTGAAAGAGACTTTTCTTTACAAAACAAATCTTTGACTATTTGTGTGTTGTTTCTTATCCAAAGAAAAAAGTTCTTTTTTACATAGTAAGGTATACCATTTTAATTTTTTGACCCTAAATATTATTAATTAATGTATATTTTATGAAATCCTTATGAAAACCATTCCTTTACATGGGTTATTTCATGACTATGATTCTTATATGTTCAATGTTACATGCATGATTGTGTAAATATTATAATGTGATAGATGGGCCCAGAATTATATAGCCCTATAATAAATTTGGTAATGTGATGTATCTCATGATATGATGTGTATTTTGAGTGTAAATTTTGTAATATTTTTTCATAATTATTATTTTATAATTATTCACATATGTTATGTGTGAACATGATACTAGATTTGTTCACAACTATGTGTGGTATTTGACCACTATGACATGACGTTTCATTTTGATGAATTGACATATTATATTCCTTTATCACATGCTTCCCTCATAATTTTGATGATGATATTATTATTATGATATGATAATGATTATTATTATCACCCATTTCATATTGATCTATGTCCCTTATTCATCCTCTTAATGTGATTTTTGATCACCCCTTTCATTGATGTATGTCTTTAGGTGATTACATGTACTAAGGTGAATGAGAGATTTTAGAAGGATAAAGAATATGGATTTAATTAAATTTTTATTTTCTATTATGTACAAGTTATGTATGAACCTAATTTTCCTAATACACTAAACCTTTTTATCCTAGGTATATATCTCTATTATGTTTTTTATATTAAAACTGATATAATAATCATGTAAGAAAAAATCAGGGTCACTATAGTTCATATCAGAGCATGGTTTAGTTAATTTGGGAATTAGTATTAGAGAAAAATAGTGACAATATTTAGGATAATCATAATTATATGTAAATTTCCAAGAAAGTTTTTTTAAAAAAAAGGTTAAACATAGGGATCCCATAAGATATGCCTTTAGATTTAATTTTACAAAAGAAAAAATTATCTATTCATGGTTCGTTGACTTACTTATTGTTCAAATATATTTTAGAAAATGGTGGGAACTGGGAGAAACTAGTCCAACAACCCATATGAGGTAAAATCCAATGATTAACCAAATTACATCTCCAAATACATGGGGTTAGAGTTCAAAACTTTATGGAAATTATTACCCAGCTGTCTCAGACTATGAATAATAACCTGAACTATGTAAAACTTCAACCTTTCCTTTATGCAATAATGACCCATGATATTTAGTGGATCTTATGATCCAATGTTTATAGAATAGTGGGTTAAATCAATGGATAAGATCTTTTCTATACTATACTATTCTGATAAGGAAAAAGTGAATCTAGTTATCTATCATTTAGATGGAGAATCCAATAAATGGCGGGGGTTGATAAAGAACACAAATCCAAAGGATAAAATGGAATATATTGAGTTGGAAGACATTAAGAAAATATTTCTTAACAAGTATTTACCTCAAACTGTTTGAATGAATACGGAGAGAGAATTCATAGAGTTGAAGTAAAAGGAAGTTGAATCTATGAAAACTTATCAGGAAAACTTCACAAGGCTTTCCAGATATGCCTTAGGATTTTTTATCAACAATGATATAAAAATAGATAGATTCTTTAGTGGTTTAAAACCACACCTTCAAAATGATCTGAAAATCTATGACTTTGGGAGTTATGAAGATGTGGTTTGATGAACTCTAAAAGTAGAGATGGATTTTATAGAATGGTCCCAAAGTTATGAAGATAATAAGATAATAATGGGGTTTCAAGCTTATGGGTAAAATGAAAAGGGTGTAAATAGGATCCAACTACCCACATGTAAAAAATTTGGGAAGAAAAATAATGGGAATTTCCTAAAAGTAATTGGTAAATGCTTCAAGTTTTAAAGATAAGGCCATAATGATAATGAATGTCAAAGAGACATAAAGAATGCATCTAACATGATGGAGTAAAAGTAAGGAACCTCCTAACATATCACCCATGGTTCAATGCTTTAACTATATAGAGAAAGTATTTTATGTATTCAGGTGAACTAAACCATAGTTCCTTGAGGGTAATTAGTGTCAACAACCACTAAAGACAATGTAGAAAGGCAATGATTATTCCATCACAATTGCTGAAGTGGAGCATGAAAATGAAGTCATGCAAGGTACACTTTCTATTCACCCAAGAAATGAAAAAGGTGTTTTTATTCTAGTTCTATACATGACTTTATATATAGAAAGTTTCTTAGAACTATTGAATCAAATCCATGATAAATTAAATTATAGAAACCTATAAAAATACATAGTGGTGTGATCATTTCAAATAAAATATTAGAATCATCTCCGATTAGTGTATGTGGGAATATTCTTCTAGAGAATCTTTTGATATTTTACTTGGTGGAATTCAATTCTCTATTTGGAATGGATTGGCTCTAATTATATAGATCACACATCAAATGTAGATAAAATGAAATATATTTCCATATCCCAAACCATCAACTAATCCTATACAAATTAAAGGAAGATCATGAATCTCTTTTGGAAAATCCATCTATGGTATGGGTGTCGATACCCAATTAAAAAGAACTCCTTTCCCAAATGGTTGATTCAAAGGAAGGTATCAACCTATAGAAAATTCCCATTGTTAGGGAATACAATGATTTATTTCCTAAAGAGTTTACTAGACTTCCCCTAGATCATGAGGTACATTTCTTATTAGAGATTATACCAAGATCCACTCATATCTTTAATTTCTCATAACGGATTTCCCCAATTGAAGTGGAGGAATTAAATAAGAAACTACAAGAGAATTTAGAAAAAGATTTCATACACCCAAAATCATCACCTTGTGGTGAACCAGTGCTCTTCAAAAAGAAAAATGATTGATCAATGCGGTTATGTATCAATTACTGGGATCTTAACAAGATCACAATAAAGAAAAAATATCCCCTTCCAAGGATTGATGAATTGTTTTATCAACTATGATGAGCTCAATACTTCTCAAATGTGTATCTTCATTCTAAATATCACCATATAAAGTTTAATAATGAATATATTTAAAGTAAATCCTTCAAATAAGGTATGGGAACTATGAGTTAATAGTTATGCCCTTCAGACTTACTAATTCCCCTGAAATCTTCATAGATTTACTGAATATATCCTTTAGATACTACCTTGAAAAAAAATTGGTAGTGTTTATCAATTATATAATTATTTAATCCAAGAGAAAGTAAGAACATGAAGTGAATCTACATATTTTTCTAGTGATGTAAAGGAAGAAGAAAATGTATTCTAAGTTCATAAAGTGTGAATTTTGGATGCAGCAAGTCACATTCTTGTGGAATGTGGTCACAAGTAGGGGAGTTTCTATAGACCCTTCAGAGACAAAAGCAATTGAGGAATGGCCCATAATAACTATTGTCATCTAAATCTGTAGTTTTCTTGTATTATCTGGGTACTAATGATGTTTTTTGAGACATTTCTCATGATTATCTATCTCGCTAATGAAGTTATCATGGAAAGGGATAAAGTATTTCTAGATAAAAGAATGTGAGGTAATATTTAAGGAGCTCAATAAGAGGCTAATAAATGATTATGTACACACAATATGAATAATTGGAGAAGGTTTTTTGATATATAGTAATGTTTTAAATATAGTCCTATTTTTTTTCCTCATAAAGAATGAAAAAGTGATAGCATATGTCTCATGATAGTTAAAGATCCATGAGAAGAACTATGAGATGCATGATCTTTAGTTTTCAGTTGTTATCTTCTCCATAAATATTTGGAAACAATATATATATATATAGTGAGATGTTTGACATATATACTGATCATAAGAGTCTAAAGTATATATTCATACAGAAGGATATCAATATGCATCAAAGAATATGGTTAGAGATAATAAAGGAATATGATTCCTCTATTCACTACCATCTGATAAAGGAGAACAAGGTAGGTGATGCTCTTAGCAAAAAATAACCTACAACACTATCCATGATGTGGATTTGGAGATACCCTATCTTCATGGATATTCAAAGGATGGATCTTGAAATCATAATAGCATAGAATACATCCTACATTTTCCAAATGATTACCCAACCATCTATCTAATAGAATATTGAAGAGGCATAAAAGGATGGTCTAGAGCTACAAAAGAAGGTGAAAGTATTAAATAAAAGGAAGTTACATGAGTTCCACATAAATTATGATAGTGTGATTAATTTTGGAACAATTATTTATGTGCCTTCATCATTTAGGATAATGAAAAATATATTGGATAATGTAGATGAATCACCTTTCTCTATCTATCCTGGAAGTACCAAGATGTATCGTGATCTTCAAGAGAACTTTTTGTGAGACAACATAATGAAGGATATTGTGGAGTATGTCTCAAGGTATTTGGTATGTCACAATGTTAAAGTAGAGCAACATAAGTCCAAATGGATGATGAAACCATAGCCTATACCCAAGTGGAAATGGGAGAATATCACTATAGACTTTTTCACTGGTCTCCTGAAGACATCCAAAGGAAGTAAGGTGATATGGGCTATAATGGATCGAATCACCAATACTTACCACTTCATTTATATTTGAGAATATTTATTTCTTGAAAAAAAATTTACTTGATATATGTGAAGAAAGTGGTGAGGTTTCATGGGGTTCCACTTTTAATCAACTCTGATCATAATCCAAGGTTTACATCAAAATTTTGTAAAATTATTCAATATAATTTGAGTACCGAATTGAATTTCAGCATGGCCTATCATCTACAAACTGGTGGACAATCTAAATGGACTATTAAAACACTCAAGTACATGCTAAGATCCAACTCAATGGAATTAAAAGGTGTATAGTATCAACATCTCCCATTTATTGAGTTCTCATATAAAAATAGCTTCCACTAAAGTATTAAAATAGATTCATATGAATCTCTATATGGGAAGTGATATAGAACTCAAACTTGTTTGGATGAGGTTGGGAAACTAAAGCTACTTGGACCTAACCTTGTGCAAGATATGATAGAGAAGTTTCATGCCTTATAATAGTATATAAAATCTACTCAGAGTCAACAGAATAGCTATGCTAACAACCATGAAAGGGAATTGGAGTTTGAATTTAGAGATAAAGTTTTCCTTAAAATATCACCATGAAAGAGAGTCATGTGGTTTCTAAGGAAAGGTAATATTATCTCAATATACATTGGACCCTTTGAGATCCTGGATCACATAGGAGTATTGGCCTATTATCTTGCACTTCCACCAAGTATGGCTCAAGTTCATGACATGTTCCACGTATTACTCCTAAGGAAGTACATACTTAATCCCTCATATGTACTAAATCCAAAGGTAATTTGACTGGAGAATTAACTCTCATATGAAGAGAATTCAGTGAAGATCTTATACCATAGAGACAATGTTCTATGCAATAAGACAAATCATCTTCTCAAAGTGTTTTGGAGGAACCATCGGTATGAAAAAGGCGACTTGGGAACCCGAGAAAACAATGGAACAAAAATACCCTTACCTATTCTCAACTAAGAATAAAAGTTGAAATTTTGAGGATGAAATTTGAGAAGGGGGGAATAATGTAACAACCTAGGCTTTATAAATGATATTTATCTTTTGAAATAAATGTGTGATATAATATAGTATATAGTATTATACACATAAAGAAATCAATAATAATTTATTTCATTAATAAATATTGTTAAATTAATCCACAATGAAACCAATTAAAATTCCAAAAATAAAATAAGAAAAAAATATATAAAATCTAAAATCTAAAAAGGGAAATTTTAGATAGCCCCAATTTTCTAGAATAATCACCCCCACTGCCAATACGATAGAAAAAAATATTAGTAAACCAAACAAAATTATAGAAAATCAAAATATAGAACCTTAAGTGAATTTGATTCGAATAATTGATGAAGGAAACTATAGATATTTGTATGAGGTAATGTGACTGTTGTAATAGTATTGTGACTATTTTAATAGTAATGTGACTATTGTAATAGTAACCTAACCATTGGTAATAGTAACCAGGTTATTGGGAATAGTAACCTGACCATTGGGAATAGTAACCTGACCTTTGGAATAGTAATTTTACATCAAAATAATAAATTATGATATAAATTATATTTATCATTTTTAATTTAAGTAAATATAAATACTATAATTCTAAAAAATAAATATCATGATTAAAAAACTCAATGAAAATATAAGCTCATTTTTAATAAACAGTATTTTAAAGTATTTTATAAAAGTCATTTTTTATATTAAAAATTAAAATTACCTATTTTATAAATTTATTTTAATAAAATTAATATCATTTTTGAAATAAATATGTCGAAATTTTATAAGGGTTATTTTTTGGATATTTTCTGAAATACTTCATTTTTCGAGTGAATACTAAAAATATAGTTTATTACATAACTGGTGTGTCTTAAATTACATCATCCATGATGTAATAATGAAATAAGCATTTATAGAACTTCAATTTAGGCCATTATATATTTAATTTCATAAATCGTTAATTAAAATACAATAAACTTAATTTCCAAACCTAAAAAGAACTTTCCAATACCTAAAGTCAAAAGTGATCCCTCAAAATAACAATTTTTCTTTCTTTTCACTTTTATTTTTAATAAACTAATGAATTAAAATTATGAATAGGTTTAAAGTCTTAAATCAAATTATATTATATTATATAAGATTTATATTGTAAAAAATCACTCTTACTAGTTTTACCTTTGATATATTACTTTATTTAATATTTTATTCTAAAAATACCCATCTCCTCAAGTTTAAATAACCCTACTCTATCCCCTTGGAAAACCACTTATCCCAAAAATTTTAAAAGCTAAAATATGAAGAAAAAAAAATCCTATTAATAATGTTATAATCCTTAAGGTTGTTATGGAGTAATAAAACTCCAAACATCAAGGTAGTTTTAGTGTCATATAAGAGAAGCTACAGTGAGGATTAAGTAGGTTTTGATTAACACTTCTATTTTTCTTCTTATCTTTGGTTTTCACCACCAATTTCAAAACCAAACCTCATAAGATTACTTAGGAATTAATTTAACATTGTATTAATGATTTTAACCTATTTTAAGTGTCATATTTACTATATATATAAATTTTAAAATTCTCTTTCCCACTCTTTCAATAATATCCCATCAAAGGTAGGTTAACCACCTACGGAGATATTTCCAAGTCAATTATTATAAAAAAATTAATGGATGGATATTATTAGTTATAAATAATAAATAAATATTTAGTTACATTTATTATAATCCTCTATATTTAATTATAATTATGCATAAATTACTTTGAATGAAAATTGTGATATCAAAACAAAATGGAAATTTTTAATGAAAACTTGATTTTGAAACAATTCATGTTTAACAAAGAGTAATACAAAATAGAATCCAATAATTATAATGGATAAATAGTTTAAAAATGAAAATAATTCACTTTTGGAAATATTTTTTAATAAATATAAGTTTCTTTTTTAGGAGGAGTAAAAGCGATGAAATAAAGAAGGAAATAAGGAAAGGGGATTTTCCAACCCGAATCCCTTTCTTTGGGTCTCCCTTATTTCACAAAAATTTAAGTATGGATATTAATTTAATGCTAATTAAATATAATTTAATTATTATTACCTTCTATTTTTGGGATATACATATTTACACCTTTATTTTTAATCCAAATACATTGATTTTTTAAAAGATGCTTTTCTTTCCAAAACAAATCTCTGACTCCTCATGTTTTGTTTCTTATCCAAATAAAAATAATCTTTTATTAAAAAATTTGGTATACATTTTTCATTATTGAACCCCAAAGTTTATTCATGAAATTATGATTTATGAAATCATTATGAAACCCATTCCATTCTATGGGTTATTTCATGACTAGGATTTTTATATGTTCTATGTGGCTTGTATGATTTTGTAAATATTATGATGTGAAATATGGTCCCAAAATTATATAGTTTTCCAATTCTTTGGGTAATATAATGTATCTCATGATATGATCTATATTATTTGTTTACAGGATGTTATATTTGTTCAAAATAATGATTTTATGACTATGCACATCTGTTATGCGTGAACATGATGCTAGATTTGTTCACAACTATGTGTGGTATTTGACCACTATAACATGATGTTTAATTTTTTTTTATTTCCATATTCCTTGACTTTATTACATGATTCTCTCATGATGTTGATGATGATATAATCATTATGATATGATAATGATGGAAATTATGTTCACCCGTGTTATATTAATTCATGTCCCTTATTCATCCTCTTACTAGGATTTTAGATCACCCCTTTCTTTGATGTATATCCTCAGATGATTACATGTACTAAGGTGAACATGAGATTTTAAAAGGATAAATAATAAGTATTTAATTAAATTTTTATTTTATATTATTTAAAATTTATGTATGAGTCCAATTATTCCAATACACTAAAACTTTTGATACTGTATTTTTATCTTTATTATGTTTTTTATCTTAAAAATGATGTAATAGTCATGAAATAAAAATCATGTTCTCTATAAAATAACTTATTAAAGGAAAAAAATAATGAAAGTTAATATTTACTAGATGGATAATCATGAGAATACTTATCTTCATACTATTGTTGAAGAAAATAATCTATAAAATAAAAGGTTAAGCCATATATATTATAAGATAATAGAGAATTTTTTAAAACTCAAAGATATGATTAACATCCTAATTCTCAAGAGGGATCGATAAAGGATTTGTGATACATGAATGCATTGCCAAACAATTAAAAATCCATGTTGGAAAAATAATAAAATAGTTTTAGATTTGTATGAATTTTTTCACACATATGTGTGTGGTCCAATGAATGTCCCTGGAATATATTGAGAAATTTATTTCATTTTTTTTATTGATGGATATAGTAGGATGGCCTATTACATGTTAATAAAAATAGAGAGAAATAATGGAATGAATGAAGAGGTTTCTGAGAAGAGTTAAAAATGAGATGAGGTGAACTGTCAAAACATTTTGATCAAACAATGGAGCTGAATATACATCCATTGAATTTAATTATTACCCAGAAAAACACAGCATCAAACGTGATTTGTCTTTAGTAATAACTCCATAAAAAAATGGTTTCATTGAGCGAATAAATTGAACTATGAATAATATGGCCAAAATATTGCTTATTGAAGGTGGAATATCTTGTTGTGACTAAAAAGGTGGTTTAAGTTGTGGTGTACACACAAAATCAGGTGTTTCTTAGACCAAGTAAAGATATAACACTATATGATATGTGTTCTGGAATTATTCCCTCACTTAAACATTTTCAAGTGTTTGATATTAGATGTTACATTCTAAACAAAGAGGGAAATCAAGGAAAGTATGGTGATATAGCTGAATAAGGGGTTTTCTTAGACTACTCATAAAAGAGTAATGACTTTAAATAATTCAACAAAAATCTAGGTAAAATTATATAAATTAGTTATGTGAAATTGATTGAATAAAAACAAATGAATAATCTTAAAAGCTTAAATTTTGATGTTCACTGTGAGTATGATGGATAAAAAAATGTAAATAGTAAAAATTATAATGTTTTAAAATATTGTGTGAAAAATGATTACTAAGATGCATAATTAGAAGAGTGAATTGTTACATCCTAATATTTCATTTTATATTAAAAGAATAATATGTCTGATAATATATGCCACACAAAACCCCGAGTTTAAATGAACTTTGGAATAATATAATTTAAATATAACCATTATTACATAGCTATTGGTTTGAAAGATATCAATAGGAATAAATTCATTATGAAATTTATATATAAATGTTTCTATAAAAAATAAATAATCAATCATACATTGATTTTTAATTGGTCGGAAATAAAGATAAAATCTTTTATAGGTAGAAGAGATATTTTTCTTTAAAATATTTTTATGTTTGTGATGTATTTTGATTACTAATATTAAATTATTTTAATGAAATAATTATATTATAAAAATCCAATTTAATTAATGAAAAATTCAATTTATTTTGGTTATTAGGAATGTAATGAGAATAAAGGCATTTTATGCTTCAAAAATACATATTCATCAAAAATAGTTTTTATTACATTTTTTTTATAAAAACTGTAATTAATTAATTCAAATTTTAAATTTTCTATTTGAAAAAAATAGATATTATTTTTAAAATCATCATTTCATAGTATTCTTAGGATGAATTTCCGAGATTTTTCAGAAAAGGTTGATTTATGAGTGAATAGTGAAAATACTAATTTTACATGATTGGTTAATTTTATAACATTATAATGATATTATAATAACTTAAATGTTTATGAAATATTTTTATAACAAATATATATATTAAGTTATATAATTTATATAAAAATATAATTTTTAACTTTTAAATATATTCTTTACATTTTAGAAATCTAAGTAATTGTTTTCCTCAAATCAAAATAGTTTTTGTTCTTCTCTCCTAATTATATATTTATAATGTAAATTTAGGTTTTGTTTTGTTTTAAAATAAAAAAATTATCCATTTATGTAAAATTATCCATTTAATCTCATTTTAATCAACATTATACTTTATTTTTCTATGAAATCTTATTTCTTATTAAAACAACCATTTTTTGAAAAATAATTTGCATTATGTTTTGTGAACTTATATTAAAATTAATTTAAAAAAAATTATAAGACATGAATCATGTAAAATGGATTCCATTTTTATAATCATAATATTTAATATTAGGTAATAATGTTAACATAATTTTTTATCATAATGAATAGTAGCCATGATAAATGTTTATCACTACAGTTAATGATAAAATGAGTTAAAAAGGTTAAAAATAAATGGATATGATTCAAGTTAACACAAAAAACTTTTTTATTCCTCATTGGTTTGTTTTATTTAGATATTAAATTTATCATATTTTAATCTATGATAATTTTTTCCCATTTCATAATAAAATGAATTCATATTATTTAAATTTTTTTAGGTAATTCCATGTGTGTGCCTAGTGATGAAAAACGGGCCCATGTCCCACGGGCTTCGCAGGTATGGGGAGGATGTGGGGCGGGTCAGGCCTAAAAAATTTGATCGTTTAAAGCATGGACCAATGTGGGTTGATCATACACGGGTTCGGGCCAATACGGTTGAGGTCATCTAGGTGCGGGCTTACCCACAATCTTAATTTAAAAAAAATATTTTTTTACAATATACACTTCTTTAATATTTTAGTTTTTTTAATAAAAATTATGATTAAACCATGAGATATGATTTCTCACCATAATTATCATACTAATTCACCATTCATTCACATGTTAATTTTAAATAGGTTTATATTTATTGTTTTAATATGATATTATGATATTTATATTGTAATTATTCACTATATTCACTTTATGTGTCATCCCGCCTCTCAAAAAATGGAACTCATCTCCCATGCCCATGGTTTCAATTATAAAAGAGTTATTATAATCATAATTTTTTCGGGTCTATTTAATTTGGTTAATATTTAATTTTATTTTTTTATTAAGAAAATATGAAAGGCCCTCATAAGAACCCTAATATCCTCCTTCAAAATTGGTTGTTGTTTGAAAAGTAGTCGTTCATTCATAGGTCCATCCATTCGCATCATCCCACAACCAACATTATCATTAGTCCCTCATCACCAATCACTCACCTACTTTTCATCACAACAATTTACCACCACATCTTCATCACTCCATGCCACCACTAACCCATATAAAAATAATTCATCACATCCCTTAAAACTCTAGGTATTGTAAATCCACACTTCTCCCAACAATAACCATTAAGAATGAGAAAAAAATAAAATATTTAAATGATTATAAATAGAATATATTTTTTAGAATGCGAGCAACCTGCAGGCTTATGTAGGGCGGGGAAGGCTTGAAATTTTTTATTCGCATTATATGCAGGCTTTTGCGGACAAACCCGCACGGGCTCAAACCCGCGCATTCTTGGCCCTCCCCACCCCAGCCCACCCATTTCGCATTACTATGTGCCTTCCCCCCCCCCCCCCCACACTTATAAAACAGATCCTCCTCTCCACCCTTATTCATAAACTTGTATCCCTCTAACTCTGGAAAAATATACCCAAAACCTTACTATATTATTTCCCTTAATTCATTATATTCTTTTCTTACTTTAATACCGTCCTAATAAGGCTCAAGTTTTAACCCAAATGAGGTCTCTCAAAGAAGAGATAATCATCTTACCCAACTTTTACAGTGTTTATTTCTTCTTATACTTCCCCTAAATATATTCCATCCTAAAATAATGAATCCAATATCACCAATATACTGATATTTTATTATTATTATGGTACAATCAGTTTCCACCTCATTTTTATCCTATGGGAAATGAGAACATCATTTGTGTGTATGTACGACCAATCATCTTTACATAGCAGTATAATTCATTTTTCATCATTGTTTTTTATTGGATGGTTATAAAGTTTCTATTAGTAAATATATATGATTTTCCTAAAATAATTATTATTCTATAAATATAAAATATCATATACCTATATACCCTTCTATTCATTATAAAATTATAATGTTGTTTATGTGTACGTGTGGACCACCACCTCCATGAAGCGATATGATTCATTATTCTTTTACCAAAAGGCATAGATAACTATAAAATTTTATATGATGAATAAAAATTATACTAATAAAATTATTAACATTATGGAGATGATGGAATCATTTCCTAACTCCTTTAACCATGAACAATATACTGAAGCAATTTTAGATAAATTAGTCATACAACCTTAATTGGTCAATGTAAGAAAGATATATATAATGAATGGATTTAAAATTATTATAAAAGGACCTCAAAATGGAATATAGATGAAAAATGTTCTTAATAAAGTAAAATCTATTTTATAGTAGGATCAAACACATACAACTAAAGAGATATCCAAGGTAAGGGAAATTTAGTCTCATTTTCACTTCAATTAGGCATGTTTATATTATACACCTAAATTCATTTATATGGGGTATATATTTCCATATTTAATATATTATATCATTAATTACTCTTTTTTAATGGAATTTCAAGTTTAAATTCATTTTTACTCCTATAATGGGTTTTTATTTAAAAGTTATTAAAGTCATAAGGGATTTCTGTTACAATCTCTTTTTATTTCAGGATTGTTTATGTTTAGATTTTATTTGGAAAAATTATATGACCCTCATATCACAAAACCCATAAAGATTATTATACTATGTTTATGTTTCAGGTTTTCATGTTTATTTTCATGTCTTCTATTATTGTATTAATAATCAATAATTAAGTTACATGTAAGAGACTATCTTTTAAAAATTAATGTTTTAAAAAATTTTACTCCAACTCTTTTTCTTCCATGACAAGGTTCTTATAAATGTATCAAGTATATTATTAATTGTAATAAAATAGTATTTTAGAGTCAATTTAAAACATAATTGACTTTATTTAGAAATTTTTATAATGAATATTCATGTATTTTTTCAAAAGAGGTATTTTTTTACTTTTTAACAAAATGTGCAAAGAATGTTTGTTTTAATGTTTACCGCATTAACATAATTCCTCACTATAAAAACCATTATTCAACATGAATATTTCATTAAAAGTTCTTATGTATATTTTATAATAAGATATTTTTCTCAATATCATGGGAATTTTTTAAAAAATTTATATCTAAAAAAATGGAATTATTTTCTTAGAGGAAATGAATGAAATTAAAAGGGATTTATAACTTTCTTCATACACAATGTTGCAATGAAGTTATTTTTAATGTCTTGATTCTATTTTATTTTTTAAAGACTTAGTTTTTTTTAGTCGATAGGATAATATCAAAACTTTATAAAATTGATTTTTAAAATAAAAATACACTTACTTAAAATATTATACATTTTGACTTTTATATATCCCAAGTACTTAAGTTATTTTGTAGGAAATTTTAATGTTTTACTATATGAAGAATATTATTCCATTGGATAGAAATGTTTAAAATTTACCTGATTTAGGATATAAATTCCATTTGATGGAACATTATTAAAATTATATCCGATGAACATGTATTTTGTATATCATATGGACAAATACTATGTTCACTAGATGGATGTTTATAAAGTCTAGTAGATATAGTATAATGAAGTCCCCTAGATGAAATTTTACTTAATCTATAAGAATAAATTTATTGGAAGGAGGTATATATATATATACCATGTTAACTTTTATCAACCTTTCATTCAAATAACTTTATGCATTCTACCTTACAAAATATATATATTCTGTTAGACGGAATCTATATACACTGTAGTGGTGTAAGACATGACAACTATAGGATGGAGATATTATGATGGACTTTCCTAGTAAAGAAGGATTTCATCTAATGTAATTTCAACTAATACCAAGAAATTAGAAATATTATCATTGTAAGAAAATTTATAAATATAGTTTCATGTTCAAATATAATGATCTTTTGTAATCCTGACAATCTAAATTTACTATGAAGCTTTCGTAATGGCTTTTCACTTGAGAGTGCTTTATTATAGCATTTAGAGTTTTTTTCTTAAGGAATACATTTGTGAGGATATTTATAAATTATTTAAGTATTTATTTTTGTAATATTTGTGTTCAATCTTGCTTGATCATGGAATATTAGGTTAGATATACTGATTACAATTTTCGAGCACATCAAATTAGAAATTGTTCTTTTCTAGAATTTATAAAGAATAGTAGAAACCCTATGTCGTATATTGAAGGTGAATTAGATTATTAATTTCAAAATGGTTTTTTAATTATATAAAATGTGAGATATTTTTCATTAAATAGGGTTTTTTGGGAATAATTATAAAGAATTCCTAAAATAATGCTAAATGAAAATGAGAATTTAATGATATTATTGATTGTGATCAACCTGGGGAAATATCATGAGGATCATCCTTCATTATTTCAAGATATAGGGTTTAGATATTTCAATACCTAGTTTTTAACACCTATAAATAGAATTTTATTGGGTTTATACTAGGATACATCCTAGGGGTTTTTTTGAAACTCAAAATGATTCACCATTTATCACCAATGATTGGGTGATTTGTGGTTGACTTTATAACTGAAACTCACCAAGGAAACACACAAAAAACTCAATGTGATGTCCAGGTTTGTAAATTATTTCAATGTGATACCATGAAATAAATTTAAATTTAAATTTAAGTTTTTATTTGGATTTAATCTCAAAAAAATTAATCACACAAACACCAAGATGGAAAGGGAGAGAAAGAAATGGTGAATGATGTGAGAAACATCCCATGAATTAATACCCCCAAACATGATCATATAAGTTTAATTTTGACATAGCAGTATATAAATAAATTAAATAAGAATAAAAGATTATTAAAAACTACTTAAAAACCTAGAATTTAAAATATTATTCAAATATTACAAACAATAAGTTTAGGATTTACATTGTGTTCCTCCATAAGTGATCACAAGGAGTTTAGAACTCTATAAATGGGGAGGAAGCCATAAATGTTAAATAATCACACACCAAAGCCTCAAATCATACCCTATGGTAGAATAACATTTTATAGTTAATATATTAGTGATTTAATTGAAAATTAAATAAAAATTTACATAAAATAAGTCAAGTGTCTATGAGCCTAGGTGGACTATTCATGATAGAATTTCTCTCCAAATTTGTCTGAATAATGGGAAAGATAAGTCACGGAATCTTGAATTGAAATTCATTGGAGATGTTTACCTTTTATTTATCTATCCAATGGAGGTAGAATCATCCCAATTGGAGTTTTTAATCCTGAATTATGGTCCAATCACCACAGGTAGTTCCAATCTGTCTCATCTAGAATTTCTTCACTTTGTGGTCCTCTTTTGGGCCTCTTGTGCTCAGATCCAGCCTTTTGTCATGTTTGATGAATTTATTCCCCATGATCATATAATCCTAAAAATAATAATTTTCATATTTAGATAAGTTTCTATAATTTTATGATAAAAAACTGAACAAATATCAAATTAGGACATTGTGAAATTATATATTTTTAATCTTTTTTTCAAAAAATTAATTTAAAATACACATTAAGTTAAAAATTATTTAATAATGGAATACTAAAACCCATAAAAATTTTAACTCACAAGTATAAGGTTGATAATATATGTTATATCACTATGCAATCACACCTCCACACCCAAACCTTTATACTCCTAAGAAAATACTTATATCCTAATCAAGTCTCATTTATAAATAAAAGGTGATAAAACTTCCAAAATTATTTAGAAATGAAATATATCATGTCTTGTTTTTAAAATAAATTTTCCTATCATTATTATTCTATAACATTAAAATGTAGTCAACTTAATTTTTTCACCCATACAAAAATTTTCAACCTACCTCACCTATAAATATTTACTCTTTACTCTAGAAACATATAAAAGTTGAGTTAGATCATTCTATAGATTTCATGTGATATTATAATATTATTGTTGACATTATTATTTCTATACTGGTAGAAACTAGTGTGTTACTCAAGGGTACTTCCAATGGGTTTTTCTAAGGTTTAAGGTTTGGTATGATTTTATGTTTAAAAATATGAGGCAGAAGAGGATTTCTTAGTATCTAAATCATAAAACACTTCAAAATTATTCAAGTGTTCAAAATTTATGTACTCACTCAACCCCTCACATAGTGTATCCCTTCCAAATCACTCTTCTCATTATTTGTTTTGTATGTTTTATATCCAAGAAGTGAATAATAATGAGTAAAATTCCTTTTTTATCCATTTATTTTATTTTGTTTAGTGAACCCAATTCCCAAATAAATGTAGGCACCCTTTCACTCAACTCATACCAATGAATCTTTCCTAATAATTCCCATGGAAACCAACTCTCCCCCACACTTAATAAAATAAAATAGGAATGTACATGAGGACTAAGCCTTTGAGAATGAAGTTTACCTAGGTGGAGCTTTTTCCTAGAATTGTACAAGAGTACCTTCTTGCCATTATGAAACTTCCTCTAATGAATCATCTCATCATGGATAACCTATGTCTTCTATTTATAGATTGGGAGTTCTCATATGCATGATGTCGAATTTCTTTTAACTCCTGAATCTATAACTTCCTATGATCAAATGCATCTGATAGATTCATAATACATTTTTAACATCCCAATATTCATGGTTATATAACTCCACAGGGACATAAAAATTCTTTCCTAACATAATACTATACAATGAAATTCCAATTCGGGTTTTAAAATCTATACGGTACACCCAAAGTGCATCATCCAAAAATAAAATCCAATATTTCTTATTAGTTTGTACTATGTTTTCCAAGATTCTATTAACTTACCAATTTAAAATTTTTTTCTTTTTTGTTTAGTTTCAAGTGATATTTAGTGGAGACTTTATGAACAACACTATACTTATAGAGAAAGTTTTTAATATTTTAATACAAAAATGTGAACCTTTATCTCTAATGATGTAAATAGCCAAACTTCTCATACATAAATATTACATATTAATATATGAATATTCCTTACATACCATAATGATCTATTCCAAATCTGTTTAGGTCTAGTGCCTTTGGAAACTTGGAAACAAAATAACTAGTTCATAAGTGATCTACATCATCTGCCTTTAAGTTCTACATAACTAGAGCCCTTCTTAGAAATATCATACACAATACCATTCTTCATATCCTGGGGAAAGTAAACGTAATAAAGGGTGAGATTATATGATTAGTAAGGGTAAAATAGAGAGATAACAATGATCACATAAGAATAACATTAACATAAGGGTTTGAGAACATGAGATTAACATTTGAAAACCATACCATGTATATCATAGATCATAAACTTTATCCACGCAATAAATATCATAATTTAATAATACATGAATCATAATATAATTAAAGAACATTATCCATGAGAACATAACATTGGAATAAGAAATAGATTTTTTGAATACACATAATCATAGAAAAACATTTCATTAGTAGTTAATTCTCTTTTCCAAAACTATCATAGTGGAATGGGTTTTTCCCCAAACCATTATAGTAGTCAAGGTTCACTCCAAATACTATCATAGTAGATAAAGTCCCTTAATAAATTGGGTTCACTCCCCATTCTATTCTTATTTATCTCATTAAATTTAAATCTTTACCCAATGCATTGGATGGGGATATAGGTCCCACCTGTCACATAATAAAAATCATACATATATATTCCATAAGATAATAAACCATTCATCATATTAGAAACCATGAAAATAAATGAGTTTCATAAAAATTTCATCATATAAAAACCTTTGGAAAAGAAACATGTTTCAAAATCATTTCATCTTTTCATAATAACAAAACCCATGTAAAATAAAGTGGGTTTTATAATCATTTTACTATGGTAAACCCTGTATAAGAGAAATAGGTCTCATATACATCTTTTATTCATAAACATAAACTATTTAGAGAAATAATAAGAACAGAATCATTGGATTAGATCCCCATTAAAGGATAAGTGACATAAAATGTTGTCATTGTAGATGGAAATTTATTTTGAAATATCACTTTGAACATTTTTTAAGTAAAATTACCTTTTCACTTTGAAAATAATTTTTTTGAACTAAAAATTCGTAAAAAAATTCAAAATATTTTTCTTTGAAGATAATATTTGAAATATATTATGTAATATTTAAAACATTGAGTTCTCATGATGTCTTGAAATTCGGTTTATTACATGCATGTTAAAAATAAATATTCCTAACACATTTTCAGTAAAACCCAAATGGGTCTTATATAGAAAATGATATGAAGGTTAATTTTAAAAAAACAAAGCACAAGTAAAATAGGGGAAAATTTTAATTAAAATTTAATTTTATAGTAGTAAAATATTTCTTTGAAACATTTTTTAAATATGGATATGAAAGAAAAAGTGTTTTCAATCGAAGAGAGAAATAAAGTAGATCTTTATTAAAAACATTATTTTGAACTCTTGAATACATAAAGAGTGGAAAACTAAGGGAAAATAAATTAAAATTACATAAAAATATGATAATAATATTCATGTATTTATTGAGAGATATATCATAATATTTCATCATTGAAATCATAAACATAAACAATCCTGATAAATGATGATATTGTCTCATAAAACCCTTAACATTATGGTAACATAGAATTGTAATCCCCATGAAATAATAACATCAAATGAAACATAAAATATCATGAGAATAAATAATTTCAAGATATTAAATGTCAAATGGTATGTATATACACCTCATAAAATAATATAGGTGCATAACATAACATATGTCCCAAAGAAACAAATTGAGATAAAAAACCCTTACATTAAGTATCAACTTCCTTCACACATGTTTAAACCTCATATATAATAAATTTAATTTTATTATAAATATATTAAAAAATCATAATTATGCATATCAAACCATATATAATTTATTTATGACCTTTTATTACCCAATTATTAACAATTCTTTCTTAAAATCACATTTTGGGTAATAACTGCTTTGTTTTTCCTGTATGTTTTTATTTGGTATCTTATGTAATTTTATTTATATCATGGTTAAAACATCTCCATAATTTTAAAAATGATATAAATATCATATATATTCATTATAAAATAATTTATATAAATCCATTAATGTTATATATAGGAAATGAATTACATCATTCATAGAGGTGGTAGGCTGTATGTACGCGTGAATATTGTTTCCATTTTCTCGATGGATAAAAATAAAGGAAGGTAAATAATATATCATACTTATAGATTCATTATGATGACATATATATCACATATATTAATTAAATTAATCCTCATTACCTTCTATTTAAATCATAAGTTAAAAACTAATCACATCACTTCTTGAGTCTGTAGTCCACATACACACGAGTGACGTTATTGTATCCCCCACAGAATGTAAAGTAAGAAGGTATATGTTATTATATAATTAAATGGGTATAAATATGTTATAAATATCATATTTATTCATAAAATATATCCTAATTACCATCCAAGTAAAATGGAAATGGGAAAAACACATCACATCGGTTCATGAGTTGGTCGTTCGTCGTACACACGAGTGACGTTATTATTTTCCAACATGTTGGAAGGTAAAAAGGAAGATGTAATATTATAATTATATAACTATAATGGTATAATAAATTTTATATACATATATATATACATTTAATACATCATTATATCCATCTGTGAGAGGTGGTGATGGAAAACAAACTACATCGATTCGCAAGGCAATAGTCCACCGTACACACGATCAACGGTTCAGTTTCTCATTTGATGGAAGAGGAGATAGATATAGGTCATTACAATAAAATAATAAAATATAAATATATATGGGATATATTTTTTTAAAATATTAACATATTTTAAGATGATTTTAAGTAGGTGTAATAATAAAGAAAACAAAAATACAAGTTTAAGATTTTTTTTCTCTTCTTCAGAGAACCTCTTTAGGTTTACACCAAACACCATTTTAGGAGGGTTTTATGATCAAAAAAGGACAATAGGATATGGGGATAGAATTTTGGAAAGGATTTTTTATGTATTGGGTCAACTAAATCATTTTTAAAGTGTGAAGAGGAGAGGAGAGTGGGTGGCATTTTATAAGTGGGGGAGAGGACACACTGGTAATTTTTGAAAAAAAATAATACGTATCCACATTTTTCAAAAGAAACATGGCTCGAAAATGGTTAATTATAGAAACTTAGATGTTATAATGTATATATATCCATAAAATGGGTATTTTACAAGTTTATAGGTCATTTTACTACTTTTATTTTTAGTTTAACCACTAGTAAACCCGTTTTAACCTTAACTGTGGTAATTAATTTTTACTATTTTTACTAATGATTTTGAATAAAAATTAAGTTAAACTTATTATATAATATTTATTATTATTAATAAAAAACTTTAATCCATTTTTTCAATTCCAATTCACATAAGTGGAAAATTATAATTTAAAATTAATCCCATATATTCGAGGAAAAAGTGATTTTTGAAGGAGAACATTTTCAAAATTATAGAAAGTTTTAATATCAAAATTCAATTTAAAATGTTATTCCAATAACCTAAATTGGATTAATAAATATAAAATTGAAATAATTTTACATTTAAAACCATATTAAAATAAAATATATCTTTGAAATTCTTCAAACAAGAAAGTGGTTTTTAATAAAAAATAGTATTTTTTACTATTTATTGAAAAAATATACTTTTCATAAAATTATAAAAAATTCACCCAAAGATAATTTTGAAATTTAGATTTAAAAAATGATGTTTATTTTTTCAAATAAATTTTATAAAAGCATAACAAAGACTTTTTTTATTTGTTCACAAAAGGTAATAAAAATCGTTTTTTTAGAAAATTGTATTTTCGAATCATATAAATATTTTACTAAAACTTAAGTATTTTTTATCAATGTGTTTACTTTATATAAAACCATTATAATTAATATTTAAAAAATTTACTCATATTCATCCCTTTAATTAAATTTTCTATGTTATAATAGCCTTATTTTAAAAAATATATTAATAATATATCATGGTTCGTTAAAAATTGATGTTTTTTGTAACTCAAGCTATCAAAAAATTAAATTTATTTAAAATAATATTTTATAAAATATTATAGTGTTACACTTGTGAATCTGGGTAAATCAAACCTACTGAAAATATGAGATCTCGTAAAATCTACAATAACTTGAGAGTCATTGATCCATGTAGCATTTGCTTCCACCCATGTAGAGACATAGTCAACAACTGATAAGATGTATAAAAATACAAATGAATTTGGAAAAGACCCCATAAATTCAGTTCCCCATGCATCGATGATCTCACAAAATAATATGGTTTATTGGGGAATTTCATTCCTCTTGGAGGTATTCCCTATAAATTGACATCATGTGCATGACTTACAATACCGATGGGTATATCTATACAATATTGGGTAATAAAGTACATAGTGAAGGAAATTTTGTGATGTTTATTGAGAGAAAAAGTGGGTCCCATAATCCAAAATTTTGAAAAATCTCAAAACAGAGGTGAACTCATGGTTGAGGATATATCAGAGAATAAACCGGTCGGGACAAATTCTCCACAAGTATGGCTCATCTCAATGTATCATTATGTATAATTCTTAAGACTATGGGATTATGAAGTGATAAAATCTGTGGGGACCCAATATGCTGCTAAAAAATTTATAATATCTATATAATAAGGGTAAGGTAGACTATATCACAAAGGTTATCATTAGGGAAGAATTCATTAATGGGGAGGTATGATTTAACATGGTGGTCCAATGGTGGGGAAATCCTACTAATGTGGTCAGCTACCACATTATCCACTCCTATATTATCTCAATTCAATAATTTTAACTCTTGAAGTAGGAGCATCCGCCATTTTAGTTGAGACTTAGGTATATGTTTATTTAGTAGAAATCAAATGGAAACATGATAAAAAAACACAATGTCTTTTGACCCAGTAATATATTAGAAGAATTTGTCTAAGGAAAACACAATAGAAAGAATTTATTTTTCATTGGTTGTGTAGTTTTCCTGGGTAGTGTCAAGAGTATATGATACATACATAATAAAACTAGTATATTTGTCAAACCTTTGTGATAAAACTTTTCCAAATGAAAAGTTATAGGCATCACACATAATTTCTAATAGTATATCCCACCTTGGTTGTTGGATGATAGAAGGTGATGTGAGACTCCTTTTTAGTAAATTAAATCCATCCGCACAATTATTATCAAAATTAAACTCAGAATATTTTTTTAATAATAAATACATGGGAAGTTTGATCTTACTAAAGTATTTAAGGAATCTTAAGTAAGAACCATCATGACCCAAGAAATATTGCACCGTATGAATTCACTTTGGATATGGAATGGAGGAAATTATTTCAATTTTTGATTTATCAACTTTAATTTCTTTACTTAAAATAACATTCCTAAGAAGTATCCCCATCTCTACCATTGAATTTCATTTCTCATAATTTAATATGGGATATTTTTCAAAGAAATTATGAAGGACAGAACCTATGGCTTCCAAAGAATGTTCAAATGAAGATACATAAATAGTTAAATGTTCCATAAAAAAATTTATACAATTCTCAACGTACTAAAAAAATATACTCAATATAAAATGTTGAAAAGTCCTAGAATCATTATAGAGACCAAACAAAATCCTCCTATATGAAAATTCTCCAAATATATAGGTAAATATTTAATTTTCTTGATCCTCAGTGGCTATATGGATTTGAAAATAGCCCAAATAACCATCAAGGAAATAATAATGGGACTTACCAGTAAATCTTTCTAACATCTGGTCAATGAAAGGTAGTGGAAATTGTTCCTTTCTTATGGATTGATTTAGTCGATGTTAGTCAATATATACTCACTAACTACTTTTCACATGCGCTAGAACCAATTCATTCATTTCATTTGATGCTACTATTATTTCAGTTTTTTAGGCATAATTTTCATTGGGATAACCCATTTATTATCATATATGGGATAAATGATCCTAGGAGCAATAAATTTACTAACCTCTAATTTTAAAACTTCAAGGAGGGTGGGATTTAAAATGAATTGAGATTTTCTTATGGGCTTGGCCTAATCATCTAAAAGTATATTATGCATGAAAAAATATGGTCTAATCCCAGAAATATCAGCTAATGTCCATCATGTCGCCTTTTTACACTCTATAAAATGGTCTAGTAGTTTTGATACATTCTTTATAGAGAGTTTTTTAGAAAAAATGATAGGCAATTTGTCAATACCCTCAATATAGAAATATTTTAGATTATATGGAAATGATTTTAATTTAAAAAATGGTGGTTTTTTGATTGAGGGAATGGATTTAGGGGGAGTGAGGTCTATAAAACTATTTATCTAATCATGTTTATTCTCTATACAAAGATAATTGGTGGAAATGATATTTTCATAATCATCAATAGTCATGGGTACCTCAGAATGAATATGATCATCAATTAAAACAAAAAAATATTTTTTTCAAACCCATGGAACACTCAAAACATTAATTAAAACCCAAATCATCTGAGAGTGAAGAAGAGGAAAATAAATTATAGTATGGTCTGAGGATATAATTTTTTGTGTGTGTGTTTCTTTAGAGATAAATTCTATACAATAGATAGAAATAAGGGAGTGATCTTCAATAGGGTGTTTTGTAGCATCAAGGGAATTAAAACTTACCATTTCTACCTTAAACTCCATGGATATCATACCATTGTGAACATTGATGATTTCCATTGTAATTTTAATAAAATTATTCACAAGTATGAGAGGATCATGTCCCTTGGTTTGGGTATCTTCTATCTCAATAGTGTAGAATTTTTTAGGGAAGATTATATTCTTCACTCTCAAAAGGATATCCTCAATCACTCTTATTGGATGTGTTGTACTCCGATTCGAAGGTTTAATTAAGATTCATGTTGGTTGAATATCTCAAACCTACATATAAGTATGAACATAGTTATGTGTTATATTAATTGAGTAACTTAAATCATGTATTTCATCATAAAAGAAAGTAAGTTAAATCAAATATTGCATGAGAAAAAAAGTATCCCCTATGGTTCAAGGTATTATAAAATTTCTTAGATCCTTTTATTTTTTTGAAATTTATGGTTTTATCAAGGTCAATATATTACTTCCAAGGTTGACTCTCTCAATCCCCTTTAGTCTTCATCTATGGGTGAAAAATTCTTTAAGAAATTTTGTATAGTGAGTAATTTTTTTAACAGTATTCAAGAGAGAAATGTTAACTTGTACCTTTTAAAACGTATCAATGATCACTTTATCAACTTCATTATAAAAATTATTCTTATAATGAGATATTCTTTGAGGAAAGAGAAGTGGAATAGATTGTTTGAGGAAATCCTCAATGATAACTTTTTCACCCTTTTTATATATTTTTTCGTCACTTAAATCTTTCAAGGATAGAAAAAGATTATTTTCAAGAGGTGGGCATACATGTTGTGTAGAATCATTAAAATGAGAAATTTATTTACAACTAATAAGTGTGATAAAACATACATTACCATTATCCTTAGTATTTAAAATAGGTTAGTATTATTTTTCTATAACCTTATATCTTTATCTCACCAATGATGTTTTCCAGTTGTCCCACTTGATTTTATAGGTCTTGGATAACTGATTTTATTGTCTGTTGGAACTTTAATTTTTGGGATGTCATTTTCTTCACCATTCCATCAAGGATTGGTTTATAATTGGGTTTATGAGGATTATTCCATGATAATTAAGGGTAATAAGGTTGCATACCTTATCCTTATTGATACCAATTTTTTTGGGGTAGCTTGAGTTTCTTCATTATCAGTACTGTGGTCTTTCTTGAAACCCAGGGTTTGGATTTGGCCGGAATGTATCTTTCTTGAAGGGTGGTGATTTTTGAAAAGGATTACTATAGAATATTTATACACATGACTTAAATGGATCCTAAAGTTTCAATCACTGATCATAAAAATGAGTGTTATTAGAAAAAATTCCAAAATGAAATGGAATGGTTGGAGAGTTTTAATTACCTTGAGCCAGAGAAAATTTTCTTAGAAGGGTATGAATTTATTCAATTTTATTATCTACCTTTTGTTCTAGGAATGAATGACTTACCTCATGAACTCCTCTAGTGCATACATTTACTCGTGTACCAAAATGTTGTGCATTTTGATCCATGTTGGATTTTAAGTCATGAGCGGTGATAGAAGTTTTATCTACTAGGAAACCATTATCTATAGCATCTATCATACCATTATCCATGGGTAAGAGTCCCTCATAGAATTATTAAATTAAAAAATCATTTATTCAGTGGTGGTGGAATCTTGAACAAAGTATTTGGAATCTCTACTAATATTCATAAAGGGTCTCTCCTTGAGAATGTTTAATACTACATGTTTATTTTCTAATGAATATAGTTCTAGAGGCAGGGAATAACTAATCTAGAAATGTTAATTTAAGTTCATTCCAACCCCCAATTATGGTAGGCAGAAAATCAATCCAGTATTTGTCTACACCATCAAGGGAGAAAGGGAAGGCCCTAAACTTTATGAGGTCCTCAAACATATTTTGGGGTTTCATAGTGAAGAACACTGTGTGAAAATACTTGAAATATTTGTGAGGGTCCACTCTAGGAAGACCATTGAATTTAAGGAGGTGTTCGAGGCCAGATCTCAGCTCAAATTTGGATAATTTCTCAAGATATTAGATTTACATAGGTTGTTACTCTACATAAGGGGTGGTCAGTTCTTTTAATGATCTGTTATTTGGATCCATGTTTTTTGGTATTTTATTTAGTTTTATTTGGTATTTTTTTAGAGATATTGAGTTTCCAAAATGTTTTCCTCTATGTTACTTGATTTCCCTACTTTAGAAGACATAATATGTGAATTTAGAGTATTCAATTTTAAGGTTTATTTCAAATAGTTTTTCTTTTCCTGATCTGTTCATGCAATTAATTTTTGAAGTTTTTTTTATTTAGTTATAATAATATGAAGAAATAAAAAACAATATATAATGAATAAGAAAATAAATAAAATAAAATAAAGAATAATTAAAAAATACTATATAAAAGAGAAGACAGAAGAAGGATGAGAAAGAGAGATAACATGCCAAAAAAATAACAAAAAAATGGAGGGGTGTTGATATGAGTAATAAAAAATGGAAAACAAATAAATAAAATATAAAAATGAAATTTTATCCCAATAAAAAATTGCAAAATGTGATCACATTGGTGATCACATTAAATTAGAAAAAAATCTATAATTTTTGCAGTATAGTAGGAAACGTCAATAATCTCTTAATTAAGTTTCCAATAATTAATTTTAAAATAGTGTTTTAAATATAGAAAAGTAAATTTATTTTTCAATAAATTTTTTTGGGGGGGATTATCAAAAATAGTGCATGAAAGAACACTAAATGGAAATGAGAATTTAATGAGATGACTGATTGAGATCATCCTGGTGAAATATCATGATAATAATCCTTCATCACTATAATAGATAGGGTTTAGATATTTCAATCCCTAGTTTTTAACACCTAAAGAAAACATGTTACTAAGTTAATGGTAGGAGTACTTATAGGTTTTGGTTTAAAACACAAAAATTATTCACCAGTTACCACTAATGATTGGGTGATTTGTGTTCAAATTCATAACTAGAACTCACTAAGGAAATACATGAAAAACCCAATGTAATGTATAGGATTTTATTTTATTTAAATTTTATACTATTAAATATATTTACATTTCTATGGAATTGTTTATATGGATTCAATATATCAATATAAATCACACAAACACCACAATTGAAAGAGGAGGAAGAAGTGGTGAACGGTGTTTGAAACATCACATGAATGGGTACTCCCAAAAATGATCGTATGAGTTTGAGTATGACATACCAGTGCATAAATAAATTAAATAAGAAAATAGGATGAATAAAAATAATATAAAAACCTATAATTTAAAATATCATTTTAATATTATAAACAAGAAGATTGGGATTTACATCATGTTCCTCATTGGGTGATCATAAAGAGTTTAGAACTCCATAGAAGGGGAGGAAGCCATATATATTAAATAATCACATCACAAATTCTCCAATACTGCCCTATTGTCAAATAAAATTTTATAATGATGTGGGGTTTATTTTATCAATAATTACATCAAAATTACCACCAAATAATTCAAGTGTTGATGAGACTAGGTGGACTATTCGTGGAAGAATTTATCCCTCAACTTTTTCCAGCTAGTTAATTAATAAATCACCTAATATTAACATTAAATTTAGTTTAGAATTGTTTCATTGATTTATATATCCAATGGATTTAGAATCGTTCCAATTTGAGTTCTGAAGATCTAGTTATAGACCAATCACCATAGGTAGGTCCAATCTATCTCATCCAAAATTCATTCACTTTGTGGGCCTCTTTTGGACCTCTTGTGCTCATATCCACCCTTTTTTCCTATTGTATGAATTGAATCCCTATGATCAAGGAATACTAAAAAAAGTAAATTTCACATTTGGATGATTTTATATGATTTTTTGATAAATATAGTGAACAACTATCAAATTGGTCTGTTAATCAGTTACATATTTTTAAGGATGTTTTAAAACATGAATTCAAAATGTACATTGAGTGAAAAAGGATTTAATAATGTGATACTTAAACCAATAAAAAATAATTCACAAGTATAAGGGATATAATATATTATATATCATTGTGTAATCAGAGACATATGTTATTCTGGTTGGTCTGATAGATAGTTCCCAAGGTTAAGGAAAACTAAGCAATGTCTAATCTTACTGATCAAGGACTTTCATGGCTAGGAAGGTAGACTCAATGATAGGGTGAATATTTTGGATACCTTAAGTCTAATAAAGACTTTCTTTAAACTAAATATTAAAATGTGGAAATTTTTTTATAAATATTTTTTATTTTCTTTTCTTAAATTTATAATTTTTGTTTTATTTACTTTTAAAAGTTAATATTTCCATTGTGAAAATTATAGAAACATTTTATACTAATTTCTATAAAAAAAATTATAACACTGATTATAAAGGTAATAGATATGAAACTTTATGTGATAAAATTCTTAAATTGGTTGGTAAAAATTGAATGATTAATTTTTATTAACTACGATTCACCCCCACCCCCACCCTACTCCCCCCTCACCTATGGTAGATAATTGTATACTCTTTTGATCTAAAATTTGGTATCATATATGGTTTCTACATGCTATCAAATTTTACACTAATTTATTTTTTTATAAAATATTATCTTTTGTTTTATGCTGGCAGGTTTTTCTATTGGGAAATTTTAAAATCTAAATCCAAATAATTGCTGATCTTTGATAGTGATGAGTATGAGTATTGAAGAGATCATATGAAGGATTTTTTTTATCAATACTGGCATTTGAAAATTTATTATAATGATAAGAAGTTATCAAATTCTAGATGAAAAACTTACTATTTTACTCAATAATAGAAATTTTAATATAAGAATAACCATTGTGTCATAAATACATTACAATGATATATTAATAGAAATATAAATAGTCATATTTTATTTTTTGAAAATGATAACAATATTTGTAAAAAAACTTGAATTGAATCATTGTGGAACTACTAAAGTTGTGAAAATAAGAAGGGAAATGTTACGAGAAGACTATAGAGCATTTGATTTTCAACCAGGTGAATCAATTTCATAGATGCATGAACACTTTATGACTATTTTAAATATTTTAAAATATCTTAAATTTAAGGATATGACATATGATAAGTTGTTTGAAAAGATTATAGATTTCATTCCAAATGAGTGGTAATGAAAAAAAATATCTCTTGATGATACAAAGAATCTTAAAATTTTAATATTATATGGTTTAATTGGAACTCTCATGCAATATGATGGAATATTAAAAGGATACACTAAAAAGGAAAAAATAATAGGGAATATTTTTCCATAACATCTAATGCTACTAATAAATCTAGATATTATGAAAAAATTCCAAAATCTTCTAAGAAGAAGAAAGTTATAGTTGAGACTGAAAGTAGTTCATTAGAATAGAGTGAGAATGAAATTTCACAACTTACTAAAATAATGAAAAGAATTTTTAGAAATAATTATTTTCATTATAAATAAAAAATAATTAGAAAGAGATAAGTGATAAGAAATTTACTTCTAAGATGATTTTCTATAAATGTATGAAATCTGGTCATATCAGGATAGATTGTCCAAGTCAGAAAAATATGGATAATATAAATATAAATTTGAGGAAGTTATATATTAATAAGGAGAATAAAAACTTAAAAAACTTTAGAAAATTATAGTTTAATGGGTGGATAAAGTTATTGATAAATTTATTTAGAAAATAATAGTGATGAATATCAAAACAAATTGGGTTTTTATGCTATTATTTCAAAGACAAACCAATTCTTGATGGAAAATGTATCTACTAAATCCCTCATAAGTTTGACTTTAAATGAAAACTAAAATGATTAAAATGTTTAATATAGTTCTAATTATTCAATAAAAATATAAATTTAATAAATCTGATGATGAGAATACCATACCTTATTTTCAATAAGTTACAGTATATACTATATTTCTAGAGAGAAAAAATAAAGTTAAGAAAGAATATGAAAGTTCTAAGTAAAAACTTTCCAAAGAAAATTCTATAATTTTGAAACTTACCTTATAGATTTAAAATATTAAATATGAATTCGATAATAATTATAATTCAATTTAAATTAAAGAATATTAGAATTAGTTTTGAAACTTATATCCAAAATACTTATCCTGAAAAGAAGTTTGTTAAATTTTACTTCTAGTAAGAAAATTTTTTATAACATATACCGACAGTTGAAACCTCATATAAATACATCTGGGACTAGTTATAATATAGAAAAACCTCATTTTAAAACAATTAATTTTTCCAAAAATTGAACCCTTCTATATTGAATTGCAAAGAGGTGTATACTATAAGAAAAAATGTTCTTTAAACAAGGTTTAATATTTTGGTTTTTATAAATCTTATACCTCAAAATATTTTATAGTTTTTCAATATAATAACATTTGGTAGATATGGATTCATAAGGTTTTATTTGTTAATAACTATGTACCTAAGAAAATATGGGTACCAAAATCCTAATATTTCTATTTTTAGGAAATAAGCAAAGTAACAACAGTCAGAATAATTGGTACATGTATTTTGGTTGTTCTAGGAATATGACTAGAAAAAAATTCCATAAGATTTTAAAGATGAAAAGTGGAAAAGACACTTTTGGATATAATTCTCAATGAAAAATATATGGTATAGGTGATATCATACTTCTTAGTAAATATTTAATTTCATATGCTTTATATGTTTTCGGTCTTAAGAACAATATCATTAGTAAGAATAAATGATGTGATGAGGAATATATTTTGAACATTATGAATGATAAATATACTACTCTAATTTCAGATGGTAAATCTATTATTTCAATAAATATGCAATATAATATATATACTTTAAACTTAAAAGACAATAAAATACAAGTTATACCTTTCCTAAGTTAAATATAGGTCAATCTTGGTTTTGAAATATAAGGTTAAGACACTGTAATTTTATAAATATAGCCAAACCTTCTAATAACGTACAATTTAGAGATTTATTGGATCTTAGGTTTAATTCTTCTAAATTTTTTGATCCTTGTCAATTTAAAAAGCAATATATTTCAATATTTAAATCTATTAGTGAAGTTTTAACTAATGATGATTTATATTTAGTACATGTGAATTTATTTGGTCCAACATAAACATAGAGTATTGAATGAAAATAGTACACAAATGTATTGGTTTATGATTACACTAGATATACATGGGTATATTTTCTAGCTAAAAATTAAGAATCCTTTTTCTATTTTAAAAAATTTGTATCCCATTTTATAAGATAAAAACCTGCATTTGGTTATTATTCAAAGTTTCATGGTGTAGAATTCTAAAATTATAATTTTGTAACTTCTTTTTAGTAATAAAGGTATTATACATGTCTTCTCAGCTCCTAGAACACCTTAGAAAAATAGATTATTTTAATAAAGAAATATAGTTATTCAAGAAATTACTAGAACCGTGTTGAGTGAATAATTAATTGCTAAACATTTTTTGTATAAATTTATTTATACTACCTATTATACTATAAATCATTTTTTACTTAGAATTTTTCTTAAAAAAAATCATTATGATTTATCAATAAGAATAAAGAAAAAACTTTTTTACTTCATATTTTTTGGATGTAAAGTATTCATCTTGAATACTAAAAATAATTTACATAAATTTTCTCTAAAAGTTAATGAAAGAATTTTTTTGGCTGTTCTATAACTAGTAAGTCTTATCATGTTTTTAATAAAATCAAAAAGTACCATTTAGGATATCGTTCATGTAAAATTTTATGAAACCAATGTTTTTGTTTTTAAATAAATAAAAACCGCATCTTCATATGATCCTTTTAAAACTAGTTTTCAACCCATGTTGGAAAATTCTTCAATTGATATAACAACTAAAGAAATATTTTTTAAAGTCATACCTCTAGATAAATATGACCTATTATTAAAGAACAACATTTTACAAATCTAATAATTCAATTAATCTTAAGGAATCATCCCACATATAATATCATTGACGATGTAGATCGACAAGTCAAACCTAAAGTTCCTTAATAAATGAATGTTAACATTGTGAATTATTATCACAGTTTGAACCTAAAAATCCTAATCATTATTTAGGTGAGGAAGATCGGATAAAGTTAATATAGTATGAACTTAATGAATTAGAAATGAAAAAAGTTTGGACTTTGGTAGAATGTATTGGAACCAAGGTTTTTCCATAGCTATAAAAGGTTTATTTTTGTGTTTTTTGTTAATCCACACTATATTTATCAAGGAGTTTTCTAGAAAAGTGTTTTTATAGTTCATATGCATTCAATGTTGAATATAGAATTGTTTTCTAGTTTATTACAAATTTTTGGGGTCTAAAATTTGAAATATTTTTTTGAAAAAGGAAGGATTTTTGTATAAATCAAAGAAGTTTCGGGCAAGGGTGAATGTTTTTTGAAAATTTGTGTGCAATTGAAGTTTTGAGACCATCACATAAAAATACAAAAAATTCAAGAGTTCTACGCAAGATCTAAAATTTTTTGAAAGATGGATTTGTGTGAAACATGAAGAGTTTCACACACCAGTGAAATAGATATAGAGTTTGTGTGGTAATGATGAAATAAAAATGAGTAGTTATTTATAGGAGGAAAGTTGTGTGCATAGTTGGAGTCATGCAAGAATATTTCAAGTAGGGTTTTTCATGTCTATAAATACAAATTTAATCCCTTTTTCTAAATTAACGTTTCCAATAAAGATCTCATGCCCCTATCATGCTAAATATTTTTACATCATAGAGTTTCATAAAGGATAAGTGCACACGGAATGTTCCTTTTGTCTATCAAAACTAAGTGTGGTTCATGAAATTTTTTTATGAAAGTTATAATTCCATGAAAAAAAGGTTTTATTCAATTACAAGTGTTTTATACAAGTTTCACAAATAACAGGTTTTGAATATCTAGTATGATTGATCAGTGCATGCAAGTGTATCAATTCAGAACTATGGTGAAAGTAGTGTCTTGTGATAATCATGGAAAAAGACTTAAATGATCAATATATTGAAGCAATCTTCAAGATGAAAAACTAAGTAATACTTCACCTGAGGCGGTGAGAAAGTGGGGTTGAAAAAATTGATCTAAGGGATATAGTGTGTTATCCCTAAAATTATTATAAAGGCAGTGTTTCTAGAATAGAGTGATAATGTATGATCTTATGTAATAAACATTAACTATTAAAGCTTATTGGATTTAGGTATAATGAGAACATTGTCTATTTATTCTCTTAGGACTATCTCTTAGTGGTTATCCAAGTAAAAATGTTATTTTTTCTCTCTTTATATGGATGTTTAATAACTACATGATTTTACCATACAGGTTTTACAAGTTCCTACCAATGTGGGAACAAGATCTGTCGCTTTAGAAGAAAAATTTAACACCTTGATTCACCCCTCCCCTCTCAGGGTGTTCTAGGGTCCTCCAAGTGGTATCATTGTATACATGTTTTTGTTGTTAAATTTTACCTCTATTATTTTCATGGAGAATTTAGTGAATGTTAGGGGAGTCCCCCTATTTGATGAAAGAAACTTCTAGATTTGGAAGAATATGATGAAATATCATCCTTGATCCCTTGGGATGGAATTTCTCTTTACCGTAGCTTAAGGGATTTAGGTCAGGGATAAAATAGATCTTTCTATGATTGAAACATATAGTAAAATGCTTGATACAGATTCTAAATCACAAAATTCCCTTAATGCATCTCTATATGATCAAATATATTTAAAGGTGATGAGTTTCAATTTATTCAAGTACATGTGGGAGAAATTGGAAAACATATATGAATGTGATAACAAAGTGGAGGAGGATAAACTATAAGTTTTTTACAAAAAGTTTGATGATCTAAAAAAGAATCCAGATGAAAATGAAGATGAATTTTTTTAACTAAATTAATGAATTTATTGAATAAATTCTAGGAATTGATGATGAAATTAGATATATTGAAATTATGAAGAAAATATTGAGAATAATTCCACCACTATACAATCTAAAAGTGTTGGCACTTGAGGAAATAAATATTTCTAAACATTCTCTTGATGATATGTTAAGTAGTATGGTGTCTGATGAAATGAGAGTCAAACTAGAAGAAACAAAAAATTATGAAATAAAGGAAATATAATTCAAATACATGGAAAATATTTACATTTCCAAAGGTAGTGATAATGGAAATTATATGGATGGTGAATTTATTTCTCTTTTTTCCAGAAAATTCAATAGAAAAAAAAAGAGAGATTTTAAGGAAAGTTTACCTTGTATTTCTTTCCATGTGGTAAAGTAGGTCACATTGACACTCAATGCCCATGTAAATTTGATGATGTATAAATTGAAGAAAAAATCATGCAGAAGCCTTATAAGAGGTTCCTTGATAAGGGAGACTTCAAATCAGGGAATAAATTGCAGATAAATATCCTTGTCTGCAAAGAAGAACAAGATGATAATTACTTTTTGAAGGATGTATAACCAAAGTTTAAATCTAAACCTAAATCATCCATGATGGATATAGTTAAAAAGTTATAATCAAAAAAATAAGGTGACATGTGGAGTAATGGAAGTGATAATATATTTCCCCTTATGAAATGTCAATTATGTATTTTTCTAGGCCATACCATGTCTTATTGTGAAGAGGCAAGGATCTATCTAAATAGAAGATCACCTAGAAGTCAAAAAATTAGAATGATACTATATTCTTCATCAAATATAAGAAATAGTTTCTATGGATATTTTTTTCATTATTCTAACTTTGTTCATAAAGCTATTCATTACATGAAGAGGAGGGGTGGGGAAAATCTATACAGAACTCAGATACAAGTCAATACCCATCAACCAATAAGAGTTACTCATCAAAATAGGTATTCTCCTCTGGAAGAAGAATATGAGTGTGATGAACCCATTCATATTGAAAATATATTGGAAAAGTCTATATTTTTCCTCCACCCAATCAGGTATATCATATAAGTAAAAGAATAGAATAGAGAAATCCAATCATACATAAATATCCCTCAAAGTTATAAATAATAGTTGTAACTGGATTCTTGATAGCGGATTCTCATCCCAAATGACATGAAAGGCATAATTTTTTAAGAATGTTAAGAAATTTTTTATGTAATAGTGATATTTGGCAATGAAGGCTCTTTAAATATAAAAGGAAGTAGAAATAAAAAAACTATAAAATGAAGAGATAAAGAAATCATAAGTTCTCTAAATATATTGTTTGTGTCACAATCTTCTAAGTGTCAGTAAACTTTGTGACTCGGGACTGGTAGTGACATCTAATCATAAGGGTTGCACTATAAATGGAAAGATAGGTAATTCTCTCATGAAATGATGTATAACATATGGTAATTTATACCAAGTTAATAGTAAATAGAACATTTGTTACTTAAAAATTGAATAAGAAAATAACTTGTGGAACTATAGATTAGGCCACATTAATTAATAGATCATGGAATATATATTTAATCATAAGATATTTTTTGACATTCTCATTATTAAGTGTGGTTGGGAAAATATATGTGATTCATCCATTTTAGGAAATATGGAAGGGATTTCATATCAGCCAAATAATAAATGGTCATTGAATCTACTTGATCTCATCCACATAGAAATTTTTGTTCTAATGAATGTGTCTACCACATGTAGAGAGAGGTACTTCATTCTATTTATTAATGATAATAGTATAATGTATTGTGTGATGTTTATGTAGAGAAAATGGAAAGTGCTTGATTTCATGAAGAGTTTTCATCAAAGATATGATAATAAAACTGGCCACACAATCAAGATTCTATGATCTAACAGTGGAAGAGAATACACATCCATTGAATTTAAAAATTACCTCAAAAAATATGTGATAAATAATAGGGTGTTTTAGTGAGACCCCTCAACAAAATGGGGTTGTTTAATGTAGAAATTGATAGGTGATAAATATGGCTAGAACTATACTGATTGAGAGTTGTGTTTCTCATCATTATTTGAAAGTGGTTATTCAAGTAGTGGTGTACACTCAAAATCGAATATGGATTTTCATAGTAGAAACAAGGCCACCATATGAGATATGGTATAGAAGGAATCCCACACTCAAGTACTTTCATGTTTTTGAAAGAAAAATTTTCATCCAAAAAAAATAAGTAAATCAAGAAAATTATGGTGATATTGAATATTAGGTAATACTCCTTAGATATTTAATGAATATTAAATACTAAAAATATTAAAATAATCATCTTATAAAGATTGTAGAAAGAAATGATGGAAATATTATTGAGGATAAAACCATAAATAACTCAAGGACCTTATATTTTGACATGATTAAAGATGAATAAGAATGTGTACAAGGGATAGATTCATATTCTAGAATAGTGGAAGGCTTGAAAAACATTCAGGGATCACAAAATGATGATGATTCAAAAAAAGAATCTGAAGAGGAAACCATTTCTGGGGAAACTTCATTAGAAACTCAGAGGATAAATAAAAGGTAGAAATTGATCAATACAATATCATTAGGAATTAGACCACACCTACATAGACAAGAATAATTAGGAATGAATAACATTATTCATTATTATCAACTGTGGAACCAACCATGTTTAAAGAATCAACAAAGGTTGAATCATGGGTTATGGCCATGAATGAAGAACTAGATCATATTGAAAAGAAACAGACATGGGGTCTTATTAAGAGACCCAAAAATAACAATGAGATTAGAACAAAGTGGATCTTTAAAAACAAATTCTATGAGCATATAAATGTTATCATAAATAAGGAATACGTAGTATGTAAAGGATATACACAAATTGAAGTCATTGATGTTGAAGAAAGATTTTCTCCAGTAGCTATACTGGAGTCAATCAAGATCTTCATTTCCTTGGAAATTCAAATAGAGTAAAACTTTTATCATATGGATGTCAAAATGGAATTATTAAATGGATTTTATAATGAATAAATCTGCATTGAACAACCAGTTGGATTTTCTATTGGAAATGATTAGAGGAATGTCTGTAGATTAAATAAGGCTCTCTATGGTCTGAAACATGCAATATGAGAATGGTATTATCAATTGGATGCTTATCTAAAAAAGATATAATTTAAAAAGTGTAGGTTCCAATCATAATATCCATCTGAATAATTCTTATAAAGATAAATTTATGGTGCTTGTGTTTCTGGATGATATTATTTTTTGTGGAAACTGGCAGGGATCAATGGAATAATTTTCTAAACACATGAAATATGAATTTGAAATGTATATGATTAGTGAACTCAAATAATTTTTGGGGATACATGTGGTTCAAAAGAAGGATTACATCTTCTTTTATTAGGAAAAATATGCAGATATCTGCTGAAAAAATTCAACATGCATGACTCCAAACCAATTTCTAATCCAATTGCGATGGGAAAAAACTTGAAAATCATGAGCATGAGAAATATATGGATCCCACCTTGTATAGGAGGATCATTGGGAGATTATTTTACTTGATTTTGATATGTATGTATATTGTATTTGCAACATTATTAGTGTATCTCTTCCAAAATAATATGAAGGAAGCGCACTTTGGAAAGGTTAAAAGAATCATGAGGTATATCCATCATACTCTAAACTTTGTCTTATGATTTACAGTAAAAATTTATAATGAATTATCAAAAAAATTTATGTTTATTGGTCTGTAAATGTTTTGGAACAAAATTTCACTAGTGGTGGAGAATTATTCATTGGAAATAATGTGTTAGTTATTGCTCAAGAAATAAGAAATATCTTCTCTTAGTATGGATGAAGTGAGGTATATTTCTATTAAAAAGGTATGAACTCAGCTATTGTGGATGAATAAACAACTGAATAATATTTTTGATGGTTTGAAATGGCTAATGGTGATTCACTGTGAAAATAAGAGTGCAATTGATCTTACAAAAATTCTGATTCAGCACTCTCATACCAAACTTATTGAGATCAGATTTCACATGTTCAAAGAAAAAGTTAAAAAAAAGGTGTGATTAAAATGGATCATGTTGGAACTAATGACCAAGTGGCTAACATCTTGACAAATACTTTGGTAGCACCAACGTTTGAGAAACATCGGTTGAACCTCATTGTTCATCCACCTCCCATCTCATGAGGAGGTTATGGTTTTTCCCCTCCCTCCAATTGTGTTAAGTATTTTAATCTATTTGTGGTTATGATGTTGTCTTATGGGGGGATAAAATCCAAGGGTGGTTGTTTTTAAGTTCAAAACATAGTTTATTTGAGTTTATTGACAAATGGTATAATGTTAATGAAATTCAAGTTCAAGGTATAGGTGGATTTGTTTTCTCAAGGCATGTAATTCTTGTTTAACACTCTTATTTTATACACCAATCTTTTCCCGCATAGACTTAGAGTGATGGATGAGTAATTTGATGTCTATTTAGGTTTTTGTTCAAGGCTTGTGCTTTACTGAATTTTTCAGTAGATTTCCAACAAACCCAAAGGTGTAGATTATTGGAACCAAGGTTTTTTCATAGCTGGAAACAGTGTGTTTTTGTGTGTTTTTTTCAATCCACTCTAGGTTGATCAAGGTGTTTATTAAAGAAGTGTTTTTATGGTGCATATATTTTTAGGGTTGAAAGTGGATTTGTTTCCCAATGTTTTCCATATTTTTTGGGTCTAAATTTTGGAAAATATTTTTGAAAAAACAATGATTTTCACATAAATTCAAGAAGTTGTGTGAAGGGGTGAATTTTTTTTTTTTTTTTTTTGCAAATTTTTATAAAAGTAAAGTTTTAGGACTGTCACATAAAAATATGTAAAAGGAAAGAGTTTCATGAAAGATCTAAAATTTCATGAAATATGGTTTTCATGACACAAGAAGAGTTTAACGCACTCGTGAAATAAAGATGGAGTTTTGGTATGAAAGGTTGCGTCAAAATGAGAAGTTCAGTGCTGGAGGAAAGTTTCGCACATTGTGGGAGGTGTGCAAGGAATTTATGCATAGGGTTTTCTATTTCTATAAATAGGTGGCTACCCCCTTCTTCAGAAGTAAATTTTCTAACAAATATCTAATGCCTCTTCCATGAGAAAGATTTTTGCACCATAGATTTCCACGAAGGAGACTTGTGCAGAGAATGTTTCTTGTGTATATCAAGAAAAAGTGAGGTTTATAAACAGTTTTCATGAAAGTTAGACTTTCACAAAAAAACCAAAAAGTTTCTTCAAAAGTACAGATTTTTCATTCAACTTACATGACTAATAGGTTTGGAATATTTTGTTCGATTAATTAGTGCATACAAGTGCTTCAATTCAAGACTATGGTGTAAGAAGTGTCTCATGCTAATCCGAGACAAAGACTTAAATGCTCAATCTATTGAATATGCCTTCAAGATGATAAACTGAGTAATACTTCACCTAAGGTTGTGAGGAAGGGGAGTCAACAATAGTGATATGAGGAATTGTTCTATCCCTAAAATTTTTGTAAAGGTAGTGTTCCTGGAATAGAGTGACTGTTTTTGATCTTGTGTACTCCACATTAACTAGTGAAGCATAGTGGATTTAGGTTAAACTAACACACAGTCAGTGTATTCTCCTTAGACTATCCCTTAGTGGGTAACAAAGTAAAATTGTTGTGTTTTCTCTCTGTATATTAATGATTAATAACAACACAATTCCATCAAAGGTGTTTTCAAAGTTCCTACCAACATGGAAACAAGATCCATCACTTTAGAAGAAAAAGTTGACGCTCTGATTCACCCCTCCCCTCTCAAGGTGTTATAGGGTCCTACAAAATGTCCTAAAGATTTTCCTCTGATCAGAGTAAAATGTTTATTTTATAATAAACTTGATTATAATAGAATAATAGTGTGTAATAATTCTAGAAATATTATTAAGGGTTATAATCAACAAAAAGTAATAGAGAATAAAGAAAAAATTTCTCCGATATCTAAACATGAATCTATTTATATACTTATAGACTGTATAGAATTCATAAATTTTACTCTTTATCAAATGGATGTAAAGTAAAATTTTCATAATGAATATGTATAGAAGGAAGTTTATGCAGAACAACCACTTGGTTTTGAAAACCCAAAATCCCCATATAATGTTTTTAGACTTACTAAGGCACTCTATGGACTTAAATAAGCTCTAATATCCTTATATGATATAATTAATGGATTTTTACATTAAAAAAATTTTATTAAGGGATTTTTTGATCCAAAAATATTTTTTTAAGAAAACCATCATTATTTAAATTTATGTAGATGACATTATTTTTTGTTCAAATAAAAAATTACTATCTGATTCCTTTGTGAGTCTTATGAAATATGATTTTGAAATAAGCATGGTGGGTAAACTTATGTTTTTCCTAGGTTTCCGAATTTCACAAAAACCAGAAGTAACTGTTTTATCTCAATAAATATATATAAAATAATTACTTAAAATTTTGGGATATGAAAATGCTAAAAGTATTAGTACTCCTATTAGAACCTCAAAATATTTATATCTTGATGAATCAAGGAAACCAGTTGATCAAATATTTTTTAAAGCAATGATTAGTATTTCACCATATATTATAGCTATTCACCCATAATAAATTTTTTCAGTATGATTATGTATAATATTTCAAGCTAATATAATATAATACCATCTTAAAGTTGTTAAATTAATATTTAATTACCTTAAGGTAACTATGGATGTTGGGTTATTCTATTCTTCTAGAAATGATTTTGAACTAAATTTTTTTCAAATAATGAATTTGGTGGATATAAAATGGATAGAAAAATAGAATCTATAAGTTTTCATTTGTTAGGAGAAGATTTATTTTCTTAGTCTTGTAAGAAACAATACTAAGTAAAACACTCCATTGTTAAAGCTGAATATGTAGCAATTGGAAGTTTCTGTGCTCAGGTGTTATGAATACAACACACATTAATTGACTTTGGAATGAGTTTTATTAAAACTCCAATTCTTTTTGATATCTCAAGTTCCATAGATTTAAGTAAACACAAAACATCATTCACAATCCAAACACATTGATATAAGATTTCATTTCCTTCAGGATCACACACAAAAAGAAGAAATCATTTTAAAAATTATTAGAATGCAAGAATAATTGGATAATATTTGTACAAAACCTCTTAATTCCAAAATATTTGAACAAATTAAATAAAATATTATAATTATTAACATAAATTAATCATTTTTTTAATTCATTTTTACCTATATATTTCTAATAAAAAGTATTCAAAAGGGGGGATCAAATATTTTTCTTGTGTTCTGAAAAAAAATTGTTCTTATGTTTTACTTTAAAAAAATTGGAAACATTTTTTATATTTTACTTATGTTTTGTATAAAAAAATTCACGAAAAATAATTTTTTGAACGCTTATTAAATTTCATTGGAATGGGATACTTCTAAATTGTTATCAAACAAACACTATTCTTTACTTTTTTAGGCATCCAAGTAGTCTATATTGTTATCCAAATTTTCATAAAAAAATATAAAAAATTTCTTTACGAGGTAAAAGTTTTTATTTCTTTATTGTAAATTATTTTATCTATTTTTATAATATTTCTTATGATATTTACAACTTTTATGAAATTATTTCTGAAAATTTTTCAAAAAATTTTGATATCCATAAGAGGAACATTTTTTTAATAAAACGCAATCCTTTTATAATGATTGTTACAAACTTTTGATAGTTTAAGAATATATAAATTTCTTAAAAAAATTATGTCATTATATTTCAAATATCATATCTCATCCATTGGATATTTTTAGAAGTTAAATCATCTCTATATTTTTGATACTATAAATAAGATAAGTGGGTTACCACTATTTCACTACCTAAATTCTGAGTAGAGCTCCTACTAATTTGTTTTCCTTCCTTCTAATTGGTTTTCTGTTCATTCGTTGATTTTCAAGTTTTTCTAATCAGAACACATGGAATCCTAGTACGAATTTTCTAATATGGAAGATATTATGGAAAGTTTAATAGAAAGAAATTGGTTTCAAAAATATGATTCATTTTTGAAGTCAAAAATTATTTTCCAAGGGTAGGGATCCCTATATGATTTTTAAGAATATTTTGATTTACATTGCCTTACTATTATTAGAAATTTTTATATGTATTCTGATTTTAATGAAGTTGATGGTATTAAAAATTTATATTTTAATTTATTTGGAAAGTATTATAATATCAATATCAAAAAAGATACTGAGTTGGTTAAAATATATATTGAAGGAGAATCTAGTATCATTCCACACAAGTTACCAAAAATATTGTATCCTCAAGAAACCAAGAGCTGAAATATCGTTATTTCATTATTGTTAAAAAGTTAAAAATTTGTCTCATATTTCACCAAATGTGAGGATAATATCATTTTGGATACAAAAATTCATAATCCCTATAAAAGTACATAGGGATATTCTTAAGGTACCAGATATCTATGTTATATACTTTCTATATAATATTAGAAATTTTAACATAGTAAATTATATGTTTAGAAGTATTGAGGCTATTAAGATTGTGACAGCGAATCTAAGGATTCATTTATACCCAAGATTTATTTAAAAAGTGTTAATAAACATCATTAATGAATAAAATTTTCATAACAAGGAAGTTGTAACAATGGAAAAGAAATCATGCTTTTTTATAAGAAACCATTAATAAAATGAATCTCATATTTTTACCTAGTTTAAAATGGTTTGTAGAAAAAAAAGAAAAAGGTGTGTCATTTAGAGATGTTAAATTGGTCGAGGATAAAGTTTTTTAAAAAATAAAAAATCGAAAAAAATTATCCACCCATATTGATAAATAAATCTAAAATAATGACTGGTAAGGCCTTTTTTTATTTCATCAAAAAGAATTGATAAAAGAAAGGTGATTTTCCATTGTTTGGTTTAGATGTAGTAGAGGTTTTAGCTTTGAAAGAAAATTTTTATGAAAATATAAGAGAATAAGAAAGAAAAATAGGCAAGATAATAAGAAGAAGAAAAATGAAAAGGAATAAATAGAATTCTTAAAATAAATTAAAATATATCATTTAAGAATTGAAGTAGTGGAGAAATATGTTTTTACAACTGAAGAAGTTCATACTCTTTTTATTCATCCTTTTTTCATTGTTCCTATGACAATTAAATCTAAAGAAGTTTCTCCCATTCTAAAGGACAAAGGTAAAGAGGTTTTTGTTTATCCAATCCTAGTTGATCCAAATTATTTTAGTAAGAAAGTTTTTTAATAATAAGATCATTGCATATAAAACTCTCAATCACTGGGGAAGATTCATTTAATAAAGAAAGATGATGTTTCTAAATATTTTAATAAATATTTGGATATAGAAGAGACATCGTATAATGATTAGACTTTCTTATAATCATAGTCACATAATGATTTTGATCTCAGTGAATCATATCATAAATAATCCTCAGATAATGAGGAGAAAAAATCTCAAAAAAACTTTTAGATAAATCTAAATCTAATGAAGTAGTTAATGTCATGGAGATTTATCAAAAAACTTTATTAAAAAAGAAGAAGCGTAGCCTTCAATACCAGAAGCACCCTATATGCCAAATGTTTTAAGTGATTCTAAAAATTATTATCTGAGTACTAGTAACAAAATATTAGAAATGAATTTGAACTACTTCTATGAGGTTATAAAAATAATTTAGGTAAAAATGCATATTTTTTCAACCATATAATCTCATTATATTTACATCCAAGTAAATTTTGATTTGTTTGATGAACCAAGTTCTTTGAAACAACTCAAAAAGTTAGTCATTCAAAATAAAGTTGAATTTAAGGATTTTAAAGGAAAATCAAAATTAAAATTCAGAAAGATAAAATTTTTATAAATTGGATAAACTATATTGAGGGAGATATCAAATTTTTTATAATAAATTGGATGGAATCAATAGATAAAAAAAGTTAGTTTTTAATTTTTCTGAGAGCTTCAATCTATAAGTTCATGAAATTTCAAGAGAAATAGATGATATTAAATCTCTCTCAATACAGTAGGATGATGAGATGTATAATTAAGTAAAGTATATTGATTCTACAGAAGAGTATGTTGTGAATTTTAAGTATAATTTTTTAAAATCAAAAAAAATAAAGATTGTATTAATAATATGAATGAAATTATTACAAAATTATCTAATAAATATTGATTTTTATTTTGAACTCTAAAATGTGTTGTAATAATCGAACCTAATATGTTTTTATGGATTTTGAATGTTTTAAGAAAATTATAGATGGATGTTTTCTAATATTATTGGATGGATATATTTATAACATTTTTTGATGAATTTTATAATATTTTAATTGAATATAAATTTTTTCATATATATTTCATTCCCCCAAACATTTCATAGAACACTTTCTACCTCCTAAATACCTTTTCATAAATCATAAAGGGGGAGAAAGGAATAAAATATAAACTTTCAAACAAATGGGGAGATAGTAAGAAATGAGGAAAAGTTTAAACTTTTCAAAGAAATAGAAAAGGTTAAAATTCTTGGAAGTTATATAAGTTAGGGTGAGTGAGTTTTTTTAATAATAACTTTAGTTTATCTCTATAAAAGTTTTGTTTTGTGATTTTTTATAAGGTATATATTTTTGAGTTGAAAGGATACTATCAACACTTTCTAACATTCATTTTTGAAATCACAATCCATTTCTTTAAAATTTTATGCATTTATAACTTTTATACTTTTGAATTACTTAAGATATTTTGTAAGAAAATTTATTATTTTACCAAATGAAGAAAATATATCCATTAGACATAAATTTCTAAAGTTCACCAGATGGAGGATATCGCTTCCATTTGATGCAATATTATTAAAAGTATATAAGATGGAAATTTACTTTTTATATTGGATATACAGATAATAAGTTCACTATATGGAGGAAGTATAGTATAATGAATTCCATCAGATAAAGTTTTACCATATATATCGGACTTGCTTTATCAAATAGAGGTAGACATGTCTACTAGACAAACTTTTATCAACCTAATGGATAAAAAACATCATACATTCCATTTTATTAAAAATATTAACACTAAAAAATATAATATATATACATAATAGTGGTTTAATACATAAATACTATCAGATGAATATGTTATTTTGAACTTTCCATGTAAAGAAGAAGTTCATCTGATGTCATTGAAACTGACCTGAAAATGTAGAATATGACCATTGGAATAACATCTATAAATGGATCAACATGATCAAATAGAATGTTATTTTTAAATCACAACTATATAAATATTTTGTGAATATTTTGTAATGGATTGTTATATAGAGTGCTTCATTGTAATCTTTAGAGATTTTTTACTCAAGGCATACACTTGTGAGGATATTTTTAAATGCCTTAAGTTTTTATTTTAAAACAGTTGTCTCTAATCTTGTTTTATCAATAGATATTAGGTTAGAGAGACATTGGTTATTCTAATCAGTCTAATAGTGGGTTACTAAGGTTAAGGGAAATGAGTTTGTGTCATATCTTACTGATTGAGGACTTATGTGGCTATTAAGGCAGACCCAAAAATATGGTGAATATCATGGATACATTATTTCTGGTTAAAGACTTCATTTTCACTAAAAGTTAAAGTGTAGAAGCTTTTTTATAAATATTTTTTATGTTTTTATTAATTTATTTATAATTTTTTGTTTTACATGTTTTTAAAAGTTAATATTTCTTATATGAAAGTTGTAGAAAATTTTCTTCTAATTGTTATAAAACTTTTTCTAACTCTGATTATAAAGTTAATCGATATGAAACTTAATCTGATAAATTTCTTAAAAAGGTTGGTAAAAAATATTATTTTTATTTTTATAAACTAAACTTCACCCCCCCCCCCCCTCTTATAGATAATTTTAAACTATTTAAATCCTATATTTGTTACTATAAAACCTTAAATTATGATTAATTTATGGTATTCTATCAATCTTTATTAATTTTTTGGAATATACCTTATTTGGAGATCATTCAATTTCTTGTGATCATGTTCTCTATCACATTCCATTATTAATTGTATAATATATTTCTCCTCCATATCCATATTTCTAATATCATGGATAAATATAGTATCATTTATATTACTTTGATGATGTCTCAACCATATACCATTTCTATATATGATATTAGTTTAAGGAAGTTTATTAAGTATTTTATTTCATTGACTGGGTAAATATTCTTTATTCCTATTTCAATATGGATAAATGTTGATTTATAAATAATTTTCATAATGAATTGTATTGATAATTAAATATATGAGGAATGCATGGTATGTGCAAGTAAAGGGTGGGGCACAGTTATAAAAATCACATCGATGCATCAATAGGTCTCATGAGATAAAAAAATACATGTCATATAAGATGGTTATATAGTTTACATCTACCCATTTATTAGGAATGATTTCTTATATGAGTCCTTGATGGTAAGATTCATGATAACTTGGATGAGTCCTTGATGAAAAGATCATGAATATATGGATTTATACATTTCCTTTATTGAGAATTCATTTTCCATTATCCATGTGATTATTATATTGTAGGGATATTCATTGAACTAAAATTGTTGATTGAATGGAATGTGTTTTGATTATCCACCATGGAACTTTGATTATGCCTTATTTACTCATGATATATTATACTTTATGTAACCCTCACTAAGCATCTAAGATCACACTACATTTTTTTCCTTTCCATGGGATATAAATTATGATATTTTTATTGATTTCAAGGATGTATGAATGTTATTAATCTATATTTTTATATTTCTAATATAATATGGGAATCGAGTATGTATCTAGTTTTAAAATACCACTAAACATATCAATCCAATGTTGTGTGTTCCCTTATATCTTGTAACAATTTAATAAAGTAAACACTAGCTCTAGGTTATTGGAGTTAGGGTGTTACAGTTGGTATCAGAGTAAGTTTATTAGGACCCTTGGGAACTAGATTTTAGAATAAAAAGTTTAAAATAAGAATTATGATAATCCCTTAGATTATTTGTGAACTTTTTAGGATATTTTATTCCATATATCAATATTAATGATGGATTTGGGATAAATATGTGAGTTTTATTATTTATGGGGGAATCATAGAAGAAGGAAGATAATGGACACTCATGGTCAATGTAGGGATTACCTTGCTGATCATGTCAATACAGTGGTTGTTAGAGCTAAGAAGAGTATGGACATATTTGGAAAACAAACTTAGGTTATTATTAATATCCTTGACTATATTTAGTAACCAAATAATATATAATTTGGATTAATGGATCTTATGATCATTCTTAACCAATTATCTCATGTTATGATAAAAAAATCTGAACCTAACTGAATTTCCTAATAATAAGATAAAAGTGGAGTTTTATGAATGTTCGGGTGATAAATACTATAGATAGAAAATAATTAAACATACCACATGTCAATAATGTGGGAATAAACACTTAGGTAAATTATTAAAGGAAATTATAGTTGTTTAAAAGTGTTTATAAATAGTACACCATGTTTATAATTTCAAAGGTAAGAAATAATCTATTAATGTCAAGTGATTTAACTATAAAGAGATAGAGCGTTATGAAAACCAATTACCCAAGCATCAAGGATGACCCTAATAATTTTTTTGTGGTATTTAATAATTATATATTGAAATAATATAAGGATTATAAAAATCATGATAATCACTTGAGGATCATTATTGAGTAAAGGGTGTTGTATGAGAAATTTAGTGAGTATAAATGTTGATTTATATAAGTATCTTTTCTTGGAAAAATTATCTCTATTGATAGAATATATATTGATCTTTCTAAGATAAAAGGAAATCATAAGATCACCCTTAGGGATGAATGTAACCTTTAAGTATTTTAATTTAGGGTAATTATGGTCAAATTGTAGAATATGTCATTATGATGTATTGGTATTTATCAATGATAGTTTAGTATATGGATTAAGAGAAAATATCCATGTATCATTCTAATAATTTTTATTGTATGAAAATTTAGAAAATTGGAATTTTGGAAACATATGTTGAATGGAATTGATCTCTCTAAAAAATCATGTGATATTTTTTGATATATTTATTAAATAAGGTATAAATGACCTTTAAGGTTATTATGTGAAATGACAAGGTGATCCTTGGTGAATTTTACTACATTTTTTTTGGAATATGTAATTAGGAAATATATATATTTAAGTGATAAAGGCTCTTTGGGGATTAAAAATGATATTATTTTAGAAGAATAAGCGATCAAACCATTATGATTGCTGGGTTCAAATTTAATCAAGTATATTTGAGTAGTTTTAAATTGATATTTGGTTACTATTAATATTTTTTAGATTATTTTTTTATGAAGGTTTATTCAAATTGGTTATTATTTTATCGTGTGCTAACCATTTTGGTTTTGGATAGAAGGAATATATTTTCATCTCTTTGTGGATCCTATAGTCAATTAAAATTTTATTTTAGTGCTTTAGTAATGAAAAAATCATCATGATCGTAATAATACACATCGATAGATGAAACCATGCTTATATAATGGGAGGAAATCAAGTAAGTAAATTTTATCATATTTTCAATCCCAATGGTAAATAAATTTCTCAAAATCAATAAAATATAAAATAAATCTATTTAATATTATGTATAATATGAAACTCGTCTATTTATTTATGTTTTTAGAAACTCATTTACATTTAATATACTTATAGAGTTATATGCATAATAATTTTCCTGAACATAATCTAGAAATTAAAGTCTATAATAAAATCTATATCTGATTTTATTAATTTGTCATGATATATTAAATTTAGAGAGGAAGAATTAAAATTTCATTAATTTTTATAAGTATAGGATAATGTAATACCCCAAGATTTTAGTTTATATTAAAATAAAATTATGTTCAATAGTATACACCATGTGAAGCCCTAAGCTTAACCGAACCACGAAACAATATTAGTTAAATATGACCATTATAACCAAGTTTTTTGTTTGATGAGTATGAATAAGAATAACTATATTATGAAATATATGTAAAAAAATTCTTTAATAAAATGAATAATCAATCATACATTTATTATTGATTGGTTACAAATAAAGATAAAATCTTTTATAGTTAAAAGAGATATTTTTCTTAAATTTATTTTTATGTGTGAAATGTATTATTATTTATAAATGATTATAATTTTGTAATTGGATTATATATCCAATTGAATGGATTTATATTAAATTAATTTTGGTTATTATTAAATTAAGGACAATAAAGTCATTTAATGCTTCAAATGTATATTATCTTCAAAAGTGGTTTTATTGTATTTTGTGCATGGATATTATAATTAATTTTTTACTATTTTATGTTTTTTATTTGAAAAAATTGATATAATTTTTGAAATTATCATGTTATAATAGGATTAGGATAGATTTTTCATTTTTTTTCTGAAATGGTTTATTTTTAAGTGAATAATGAAAAACGTCGATTTTACAAAAATTGTCACTTTTATGAAACAATAATGATATAATAATAAAATTAATTTTTATTAAATATTTTAATAAAAAATATATATATTTAATAATTAATATAATTAATATGAAAATAAAATTTTTAACTTATAAAAATATTCTTAACATTTTAGACATCTAAGTATTGTTTTTATTCAAATAAAAATTGGTTTTAATTCTTCTCTCTTAATTATATATTTACAAGGTGCCTTTTTGTTTTTTTAGGTTTTAAATACATATAAGTTTATTTTTATTTAAAATTATCCAATTAATCCCATTTTAATTAACATTATACTTGATTTTATCATAAAACAAGCATTTTTTTTAAAAAATGGTTTTTATTGTGTTTTGTGAACTTATATTAAAATTAATATCTAAAACTTTTAGGAGTTTAATCATTTAAAATGGATTCCATATTTAAAATCATCATAATTTATATTAGGTAATATGTTAAACTTAATTTCTATTCATAATGAATAGTAACCATGGTAGATGTTTATCACCTTGGTTAAGGGTAAAATGAGTTAAAAGGGTTAAAAATAAAGGGATAATGCTTAAAAATAACCCAAAACACTTTCTTAAACCTAATTGGAAATTTTTATTTAGACCTTAACCAAATTAAATTTTAATATACAATAATTTTGTGCCACATTCACAAGAAAATGACTTTATATTATTTAAATCTTTTAAGTAATTCCATGTGTGTTCCTCCCCTCACTTAAGAAAGAAAACATCTTATCCTCCCTAATTCACACACATTTATCCCTATATCTTAGAAAATACCTTCCCAAAAACCTTAATAGATTACTTACCTTAATTATTGAGCTCTTTTTCTTATCCTAATACTATTCTGAGAAGGATTAAGCTGTAATATAATAGTGGTCTCTCAAAGAAGAGGTAATCATCTTACCAAAATCATTAAAAGTTTATTTCTCCTTCTACTCCATATTAATATATTGTATCCATAATTACATAATGTATACATTATCACCAATATATTTATATTTAATTATGATTATGGTACAACCATTTTACACCTCCTTCTCATCCTATAGAAAATGAAACATTCGCTCATGCGTACGTATGACCTACCATCTTTATGTAGCAGTATAAGTTCTTTTTCATTACCACTTCACTTGTATGGTTATAAAGTTATAATTAACTAATATATATGATATTTATTACATGATTATTATTTTTTAAATATAAAATATAATCTAACTTCATACCCTGCCATCCATTAAAAAATGATAATGTCTCTTGTGCATACGTGTGGACTACCACCTCCACAAAGCGATGTGATTCATTATTCTATTACCATAATTAATGGATGGTTATAAAATTTTATATAATGAATAAAAAAATATACTAATGAAATTATAAACATTATTTAGATTATGGAATCATTTCATAACTCTTTTAACCATAAATAATATACTGAATTAATTTTGGATAAATTAACTGAATAATCTTAATGGTTGATGTAAAAAAGGAATATTAATTGAATGGAATTAAAATTATTACAAAAGAAATTAAAATGGAATATATATGAAAATTTTTCTTAATATATAATTTAATAAATTTAAATTCAGTATACTAGAGAATTAAATAGTTACAGCTATGTAGAGACCCAAGGTAAGGGTAATTTTGTCTCATTTCCACTTTAATGAGACATATTTTTATTATACACTTAATTTCATTTATATGGTGTATACACTTCCACTTTGACATATTATATCATGAATTTATATTTATTTATGGTATTCAAATTATCAATTAATGTTTACCCTTTCAAGGAGTTTTGATTCAAAGGTTATTAAAATTATAAGGGATTTCTCTTACAATCACATTTTATTTCAGGATTGTTGATGTTAATATTTTATTTGAGAATATTATATGATCATAATCTCTTAAAACCCATATATTTCATTATAATATAGTTATTTTTGTATTTTTCATGTTTATTTTTCATTTATTCTCTTAATGGATCAAGAATCAATAAATAAGAAACATTTAAGTGACTTTCTTTTAAAAAAAATTATTTAAATGTTTTCCTTCCAACTCTTTTTCTTCCAATATTAGAATATTTTGAATGTTTCAATAATATTCTTATTTATACTCCAATAATTATTTTAAGTCACTTTAGATCATATTTTACTTTATTTACAACGTTTTAAAAGGAATATTCATATTATTTTCTAAATGTGGTATTTTGGATTTTTTACCAAAATGTGAAAGGAATCATTGTATTAATTTTTACTACATGAATGGAATTTCCCACCATTATAAAAGTTATTTACCTTGAATTTTATATTAAAATTTTCCACGGTTATTTTAAAATAAAATATTTTTCTTAATATTCTGGTAATTTTTATTTAAAATGATATCAAAATAAATGGATTTTATTTTCTTAAAGGAATGAAAATAATTTTAAAAGTGATTTATAAATATGTTCTTACACAAAGTTACAAGGAATTTATTCTCAATTTTTTTCTTCTATTTTATTTTATAAAGACTTATTTTTACTATAAAATAATCATTTATGATGAATTTATGGTATTCTATCATCTTTTAATGATTTATGGATTATACCTTATTTTGAGATCATTCACTTTCTTGTGATCATGTTCTCTATCACTCTTCATTATTCATTGAATATTAGTTTCCTCCATAATGTCCATATTTCTAATATCATGGATAAATTAATTATAATTTTTCTTAATTTTATGATGTCTCAACTATATACCATTTTTATATATGTTATCATTTTATGGAAGTTTAATAAAAATGTTATTTAATTGAATGGGGAAATATTCCATATTATTGATTCAATACAGATAAATGTTAATTTATAATCCATTTTGAGAATGAATTGTAGTGATCATTCAATATATTAGGAATGAATTTGGAATATAATTGATGGGTGGGGATTGGTTATAGATAGACCCTTAATGCATTGACGTGTCTCATGAGACAAAACAGTAAGCATGTTGTCCCAACCTGACTCGTGAGGGCATGTCTGGCCTATGATAAGCCAAGTCTGACTACCCCAAATCTTCCCTCATAAGCGTGACTACCCCAAATCTTCTCATCCATTCTGTTTCCTCCCCTCCACCGGCTTGGCCCAGCTATGGTGGCAGCCTTCTCATCTCGCATCGACGTCGATGGGTGGTGGATCCGTGTGGTCTGGTTTCGTTCTTAGCTCTTCGGTGGCTTTGTTGCGCTTCTCGGCTTCAGAATCTTGTTTTGCTTCGGGTGTGATCGGTGCTAGAACCAGCTCATTCTATGATAGCTTTGTCACTTCTGGCTTCGAATCTTCTTGGCATAGGCGTGCTTCGACTCTGAGTGGTCCAGCTTCAGGTGGTGGTGAAGATACTTCCATCTCCTAGATCCCTTTGCGGCTACAAGTGTTTGGTATCAATTTCGGTATGCTCGGTGTTGGCATGGTCATTCCTTTGGCTTCAGGTCCGTGTCGTAGAGGTGGTCCGCTCGTCGTCAGCTCTCCTATGCTAGCCGCCGTCTACTCGGGATTCTGTTGCGGCTATGGTGTGCTCAGTGTGGGCTATGGTGTGATCAACTTTGGCCTTGGCTTGCTCTCCGACTCCGCGATCTCAGCGCGGCCTCGTTCCAGCTCGACTTCGGCTCTCATAGGTGATAGTGTGATCAGGGTTGGCTCCAGTGTTCCGGAGGGGGCAGGTCCTTCATTTTTGTTCTCCTGTAAGTTTTTTCCAGTCTTTTTTCTGGTTGAGATGAATTATTGTTTGATTGGATGTGAAATTAGTGGTATTTTGGTGGTGTTATTGACATGGTTGACTGTGAATCTTCTAGTTACTTGTTGTTTAACCATTGTTAGAGGTGAAATGTATGTGTGTTGGGGAATCCAGATTGGAAAGAACTCTCGATTGTAGTGGTGATTTCTTGTTGAAGCTAGAAGCAGGAAAGAAGTGGTGATTTTTTTTGATGTTGCAGAAATGTTGCTGGTTGAATGTGTTGACTAAACAGAATGGATTTTAGGTTTTGTGAGTGATGTCTTAGTATGTAATTGTCTGTCTTTAGTGGGGACTCTTGATTGGGTTTGGGAAATATGTTCACCCTCATCCATTTCCTTTTTTACTGCACTTTTTATTTCTATTTAATAAATGGTCAGAGGTTTTTCCTCTGACTGAACTTTCCTGGTAATAATACAACTAATACCAAAAATGAATTCATAAATATATCCCACAATCAGAGTATAGAAAAAGTACTGAAATCAAGAAAAGGGAAAATAAAATCCCACCAGAAACTAATAAAAAAATCTAATATACTTAGTAGGAGAGGACTACTGTCAAATTAAACCACTCGTACACACCTTATTTTGGCCAGTCCTCTATGCTCTGCCTACTCTGGGTCCTCATAGAACTTCATTAAAAGGGATTTAATAAACATAATACATGAAATGTGTCTGCAGAACCCATGTAGGGGTGAGTATAAAAATATCCAGAGGGAACCCAAAAAACAAAAAATAAAAGGGATAAACTGAAAGGAAATAGTCCACTCAACCCATAGCTAGAGGGCACAGAAAAACTAAGTGAGATAGAATAGGAATCTCTATCTCGACCACTACTCATCTATACATGACTAGTTAGCTCCTCACCACCTAGTATGTCAATAATATATGAGACATACTAGAAGTAATCCTTTAATAACCTAGATATACTCATCTCATACTCTAATTATCAAGGTCTCAACCATACAGTCTGCCACAAGATTCTACTCAAGGATCAAAGGTATCACTCGTCTAGGAGAACTCACTCCATGAGATCTTCCTCCCTGATGAAAATAATTTGAGATATATCACTCATTTGGTATCATTAAGATGATTGCACTTCCCTATTATCCCTGATGGAATACATTTGAGATACCATGCTCATTGGGTATCACCATGAAGAAAGTTACACAGGCACCTAGCAGATCATGATACTCGGCTAGCAAATCTAACCCATGTCTCATGGGGGACTCTATGAACCCTACTAGAGCCCAAGATATTTCAATACTCTGATAATTGACCACACCCAAAACTTATAGGGGATATTATTAATCCAATTTGGAACTCTATATTTCAAAATTTTCAGATAAATCATCACATCCAAGTCTATTAGGGAAGCTTCAAACCCTAATAAGACTCAAAATCATGATAAATAGATAGGGGATCACACCCAAGACTATTGGGGGAAACCAAAAACCCAATATAGAACTATCAACCATGTAGAGTATCATACACATAATGATACTACAAATCCCACTGGATCAAACCTCTAAGTAGGGTATCAACACCAATGTAATAGGGTCATGTTGAAACCACAAACCCCACTTAAGAAAGATAAAGTGATATAGGATCTCACCTCAAGTAACCGAAGGGATACATGAACTCTATTTGAACTCATCATGTCTAGGGGTCATAATCCTATGAAAAGTATGTAATACCACATTGTACCTTCACATGTATGGATCAAGGGAACACTCCCATTGATAATCACTTATGCATCCCTAACAAGCATAATGTAATTATAACCTCACATTACATCAGTAATTTCAAAATCATGTCTAGGATCATGTCCCATGCAGAAAACTACTCGGGATAGGCTACACATAGACCTTTATCTAAGTTCTAATGATGGATATTCATGGTGGAGAGGTATCTTAGGGGAGTATATGGTGTGTACCCACAAAACACATAGTGTCTCTTGAAACCATCCCTTGACCATTTCCCCTCTCAGTACTTAGAAATTATAAGGATAATGCATGGTGTGTGCCTCATGTCACATGGTGTGTGACCAAGTATGAACCCTTGGGCATGTCCTCACACTCACATGGCATGGCTATCCATGTCACAAGGCATAGCATGTACCATTGGTACACAGCGTGTTTCTATTGGCCTAGCATAATCTTGTGTCCTCGTTTGTTCCTATGTATATGGGCCTATGTGCATGTACCCGAGCATTCCCTCTGGTCCATGTACACCTAGTATATAGTCATGTACTTCCTCATAGCCATGTATCCTTACATTGCATGTCTTACCATGTCCTGGGCCACATAACCTGGGATTACCACACAGTGTGCACCCACAATACATGGAATGTAGTCCCCAAAACATCATTTTCTCCAAATAGTAAGAAAACATGGTGTATTCTCCTTCACTACACATCATTTGGTCGGTATTTCATAATGGTAAATCCCTATAAGCCACTCAAAACCCCTTATTTTTAATCAAAACCATAATCAACCCCTAGGGGTATCTAGTAGTTGTAATAGATCTCTAAAACATTAAAATAATTCATATATTGGTATTGGGACATAAATTCCATAAATATTCCTACCTTGTGTAGAAATGATAAAGATTCAATTCTAGATCTATGCCCTAAAGCCACAGTACAATGATCTGGGAGTGATCATTGTCAAGAACGGAGTTTGGTGGCGCCTCCTCTTCTCAGTCCATCCTCATGTTATCTATCACACAAAGGGGGATCCCTCCTCCCCTATTCCATGCATGAGAACAAAAGGGGGTGGTATTATGGTTATTAATTAAATTTTATTTAATTAATAAACCTCTATAATTTAATGATCTAACAATAGTTGCCTTCAACTGGATGCATGATGCTAACAAAATTTATGTCACACCTAGGGTAAAACACATATTCTAAACTCAACCTTAGTATCAAATTTACAATCCAAGACTCTGATTGAGAGTTTAACCACATTTCTAGTTTAATTCCATGCACAAGATATAATTTTTTTTATATTTTTAATATTGTCACACCTATGCTCTCTGAGCCCCAAAATCCCACATTGATAGTGTTTTTCTTTAGAAATAGTCCTAGAAATATTCCAAAGTTCTACATGGAAAAACTTTAGCTACTAAAATCTCTCCACATTTAAGTATTTTTATCATGAAAACTGGAATCTTATGCACAAGGTAGAAAAACCAAGCTATCAACTGGATCTCTCACACCAGTGATCCCTCCAGAGTGTCCCCATGCTATCAATAAGCATGTACCTGGGGAAACCACTTTCCCACCACCAGGTACCTCAAAAATTCAACTTCAATCCTATCACTAAGCTCAAACCAAGTAAACATCATAAAAATAGGAATTCACATGTCTCCTAATTTGTGAAAGGTGGAAAACACCAATCACACATTCCTACTATAGTCACTGAGTCTAGTAGTACACCACCTCACTAACTCGATATAGAAACCAGAAAAAGGGTATATGAACCCCAAAGATAGCCTAAAATCCTAGATAACTCCCTATAACCCTCAAAAAATTAGGATCTCCTAGAATACAAGATCTCCTAGATGATCTCTAAATGTCACCATCATCATTCCATAAAGGACTCCCTATGTGTTTCGACATTCTTCATCCTTAGCTACCACTCCTGATTCTGAAGGATCTTGTTACAAACACCCCTCTATTGGGTTCACTAATGAGGGAAAACAACCTCCTCATCACCTCACCTCACAATATGATTGGTGTCATCATCAATCCTTATAATGTCTATGTACTCTACACATTTGTAAAATCCATCATGAATGTGTCTAGTGGATACATAATACACAACAAAAAGAGTATGCTAGTTGTGTCTCCCTTCCATGCTGAAAAAGTTGAGGGGTAACCATAATAAACTAGAGACATGTTGCATCATCTTCAACCACAATGGTTAACTTAAAAGAGTTAAACTATTTTTTCCCTCACTCAAAAATAGTGTATAGAAACCCTTATTGTGAGAATCTGATGCTACAGCCACACCCTTGGGTGGATCTCAAGATAAAATAGCCCCAACCACTCTCAGGTAATCTATTACTCCCATTTCTAAGTAGACACATCATAATGAGTTGAACTCCAGAATCCAGACATGTTTCTATGAGAGCTCCCTAAGAAATTGGTACTATGGTAGCATCTCTAGAATCCATCCTCAAGTGTCTTACATATACCTATGATACTGAGAACATGAGAGAACCAAAGGAAATGAATTTCATGGATTGATCCAAAAAGAGTTGAAGGATCTAGTTCTCAAGTCTCTGATCCAACTCATATGTGAACAACATAAGGCTTCCTAAGAGAACACATTGGGTCTTACAAAGCCTTTCATCTACAAACCTCCAACTGCAACTCCTTCCCATGAAGCTTAATGAGAGCCAACCGATATGTTGTTGCAAATATTTTTTGCAGTACCTAGCTTCCATTCCATGAAGAATTATAACTCTTAGTGGGGAGGTAAACCCAACACATCCTAGGAAAGTCATCCTCAAATCCACAAAAACTACAGGGAACTAAAAGCTCATGTCATCCACTCCTCTAAGGGTCATACTAGTCAATTGATAAAAATATGATGTATCCACCCACACATGAGATCATTCTTCTCTACCTGGTATTACTCCATACCAAATAGGGAATTCCATCCAAGAATCCAGAACACTTCCATGCCCACTGGTGGAAACTATAAGAGGATGGATGGTAGGCAGCCAATCCATACTGAGGAAAGCATCATGGGGTCTCTCTGCTACTATATAACTATTCTATGTGAGGTTCTATCTCTCTCTCTCTCTCTTCTAGATTTAGGTCACGCCACCTGATAAAAGTGCATGACCTCATATCCTATCTGTTGGAGCCTATAAGCACAATGGTTTGACCTGAAAAGAATTCAGTGGTATCACTAGGCCTCAAATAGGGGCTACATTGATGGAAAAGTGGATCATGACTATATGTTAACTACAGCTAGGGAAGAAAGGTCACATTTCATAACTCGAACCATTATTTACACTCTATGACATAATCCCCTTATGCTTTAATATCATCATTTCCCTTGAATTCTCGTTCACCACAACCAAGGAATACTCTGACACCTCAACATGGTAAGCTTCCCTAAACACACAGGTCTAAGGACCGCATCTTCCACACCTAGACACTATCTACTTTATGTGAAACTATATTTATTATTCAGTTTTAATCTTATTATAAATACATTTCTTAGTGTGGGAAGTATCCTTCTTTATTATGAGTCTGACGCCATGTAAAACATCACCATTATAGGGATCCACTGATACCCTATGTCACCCTAAATAAGACTTGAGAAAGAAGTGGTAAGAAAATGGTATCCCACACCTCTATCTAAAAAACACTAAAAAAGTATAAAGTATATAGATATTATATCTAATCATACTCATAGACTCTATTTTATAGGCCTCTATGGCCTATAGTTTTCCTCACCCTCATCCACCTACTCATTGAGCCTGGCACAGATCAACTAGTGGTGGTACTGGCAATAGATCAAACTGTTTACTACCTCCTTCTGCTCCCCCCTCTCCTCCTCCATGTCAACCATCATGCGAAACTCTATGGTCTTATTTTTTTTCTCTACTCGGGAGGTCAATCAACCATATCCCTATCATCATCATGGTGGGTCAGACAATCTCATGGGAGATATCCTCATCCATCACAAGTGAAAACCCACCTATCTTATGGATGAATAGAACCTTCCTGGGAGCCCTAATCCATAGACCCTCCATCCTAGATTCATCTTTTGAAGCATCTGACACACCTAAATCCATTATCCTTCCATTAGAAACTAGCTACTGAGGTCTCAAATTCTGTGTTCCCAGCACCAATATTCATAGTTTTCTCATCCAAAAAGATCTCCACTACCAAGGCCTACTCAACCACTCCAACATAGGTTTGGATAAAGAGAGATATCATTGAATCCCTGATATATTAGTCTAATCCATGATCAGAGGTTTTTTCTATAAATAAATATCTCAAACCATATCCAAATTGTATCTTGAGAATCTAGTAAACCTCATAGAATACTCCTCCATGGTCATGTTAACCTATTGAAGCTATAGAAGCTCTTGGATATGTGATGATCTAAATGTGGATAGATAAAACTCTTCCCTAAAAAGATTATTAGACTCTATCCAAGTGATTATCATCTCATCGTGTGTCTAAGTCACCATACTCCACTATTTTTCCATCAATACCTAAAGAATGCTTTCCACTAGGACCACCATCTGATCGGTTGGTTTCCTTACAATGCGGAAAATGTGTGAATACCTCAAGCTAGTCATTGTCGTCCTAGGGGTATGACTCACCCCATTACCTGGGAGGTATCCACCTCAAAAACTCATCTAATTCACTAAGATTTGATGAATCATTGGCTGGTACTAGTAGCACAATATATAGCTCAATGTGTGGTGGCATAACTGGAAAACCACCCAGAGGTATATCCCCTTGTGCAAACCCCTATACCGAAGCCTCATCACTGGGTGAATCATCATCACTATCCCTTCGTGGAACGCTGGATGGCTATCATCGTGGTGGAATCCTAAAATAAAATCAAGATTCACCATGATAAAATAGTATATCTTGGTAGATGACTCAAGAAGTACATGGAAACCACAATCTAGTCCTATGTGATTCATGTAATCATGTTTCCCTACAACCAGTGCCTACATGTTTTGAGTTAATAAGGAGGTTGTTAGAGTCCTAGTGAATGGATACTTTAGCCACCAAACCAAAACTAGATTCCCTATCCTAAAATCCAAACTCGAAATGCTTAATACTATTGTCATAAATCCCAATACAAGTTCACAGCTATATAATTATAACTCTAATCCTAAGGTATAACTAACCACCTCTGATACCAATCTATCATGACTCGGACCACTGGGGGCCACTTTGTCGGTGATAATCTGATTTTTTACTACCCCAATCCCACCTCTATAGGTCTGGGGATAGAGACTAGTGTAGAGTAGGAATATCACACACATATAAAGACATAGCCTATGGTACCTATTGTCACGACCCGTCCTCGGGGCCCGTGCCGTGACTACCCCAAGCCCGCCTTCCATAGGCCAGGGGCTGGCGACTAGCACCAAGGCGTAAAATCCCAGTAAACAGGGAAGGCATTGCCTTTATAAGTAACAACCACACAGAGTCAGCAAGCGGAAAGTAAAGTGCAGAAAAGTAAAGGGGGCCGGAAATACAAGCCCAACTGTAAAGTACAACTGAAAAGTAAAGTACAGCAACTGAAGAAAAGACGGCGGCCTCGTGTCGTCCACTGGCAATCCCACCTGAAGGGTGGGTACAGATAGCCTCCAGGCTCCTCGGGTCCCACGTCCGCTCCGAGCACGTCCCGCCCAGTGGTCCACCTCCAGGTACCGTCCTGCTCCACGCCCCAACCGCGATCAGCGCTGTCCATCGTCTGCAACCAACACAACAAGGTGCGGGCATAGCCCGAGCAGGGGTGAGTACAACTACTCAGTAAGGACCCCGAGACCCCCGAAGGTCTCCCGAAATCCACAAAGGATATAGCACAAAAGAAAGATGCAATCACGAAGTAACATCTGACTCGACTTAGGTATATGCCCATACACATACCTAAGTCCCCAATTCTAGCTCTGCTCACGAGCTCAAGAACAACTCAATCCACAAAGGAAACAAGACTCAAATCCACAAGGAGAGTAACAGTAAATCCACATAGGATAGTTCAACACAATCCACAAAGGAGAGTAACAGTAAATCCACATAGGATAGTTCAACACAATCCACAAAGGAGAGTAACAGTAAATCCACATAGGATAGTTCAACACAATCCACAAAGGAGAGTAACAGTAAATCCACATAGGATAGTTCAACACAATCCACAAAGGAGAGTAACATAAGATTCAGCTCAACCAGGATTTTCATTATCGAAACCGTAAATGTTGAAGAGCCCCATCTCTGAAGTGTACAGTGGTCCTGTCACGACTCCGAGGTACTGCTCACTAACCTAAGATTGCTGAAGTACTCCTCCTGTCGAGTACCGCGGGTCTGCTGCCAACTACCGGGCGCTCCGTCCGCTGAGGGTCTGCTGCCAAATACCGGGCGCTCACCCAGATAGCCTACTGAGGTACTCCTCCTGTCGAGTACCGCGGGTTTGCCGCCAACTACCAGGCGCTCCGTCCGCCGTGGGTCTGCTGCCAACTACTGGGCGCTCCGTCCACTGGGCTAGTCGACTCACTCCAAGTCGAGTCGGTCAAGCAGTCGTCAGGTCTCAGTCATCTACACGGTCTCCGTACTCCGCACGCACGTCTCCACCGTCGCGGGTCTGTCGCTACAACCAAGCGCACACACTCCGTAGAGTATCGCGGGTCTGCCGCTACAACCAAGCGCTCCACCGCCAAGGGTCTGTTGCTGCATCCAAGCGCACCACCACTGTCAAGTACCACGGGTCCGCCGCTACACCCAAGCGCTCCACCGCTCAAGGTAAAAAGAAGATTCAGCTCACACAGGTTCGGTAGCACTGTTCCACGTAGGATCGCTGAGTGCAGTAGTCGACGCAGTCCACGGAGGATCTCTGCACAGTCGTCGCCGCAGTCCACGAAGGATCTCTGCTCTGCCGTCGTCGCAGTCCACGGAGGATCTCTGCTCTGCCGTCGTCGTAGTCCACGGAGGATCTCTGCTCTGCCGTCGAAGTCACAGCCAGCACTAGGGTTCCCGCACATAGCGAGCTCGTTAGGAGGGTCCGCTCCACGAGCCGAGAGGCTGATACATCAACTGACACGTAGTCCGAAGTTGATGTATCCAAAAGTTCCGTATCGACAACAGGATCTCAACGCAACAGACGGCGCGTCAATCGGACGCCCGGTCTGAGAGTTATTGGCATTTTCGTCCCAGGGGCCCGGTTGGTTTTTAGGGCAAAACCAACCCGACCGTACTCCGCCTGTTTCCGATCCTCGGGCGGAGTATGCCAAAAGTTCCGTCTCACTTAGAGGAAACTACCAAAGCTGACGGTACGTCGATCGGACGTCCGTAGCTCAAGTTATGAGCGTTTCCGCTCCGAGGGCCCGGTTGGTTTCGTGTACGAACCAACCCGGCCGAACCCAAAGTCTTCCGAAACCTTGAGTGTAATATACCGAAACGACCGTCTCGATCCAAGGATCGCGTAGCCGCTGACGGTTCGTCAATCGGAGGTCCCTGGCCCAAGATATGGGCGAAAGACCGAAGAAGGCCCGAAACGGGGGTTCTGGGCCCGGGGCGACCCGGCCCGAACCCCCCCCCCCCCCCCCCCCTTGGGTCGGCCGAACCGGGTCGGCCCGACCCGGGTCGGCCCGAACCGGCTCGGCCGGGTCCGGTCCGGCCTGGGCGCGGCCCGGCCGACCGGACCGGCCGGCTCGGCTTCGGCCGAGCGGCCGAGCAGGCCGCCGCCGCGGGTTTGACCCGCGGCATTTGGAGAAACGCGGCCCCCGCGGGGGGCCGCCTGTCACGCGGACGCGGCCGGGCCGCCGCGTCCGTTCCCGGTTCCGCGCGGCCGCGGAACCGGCCGCCGCCGCCGCGGCTTCAGCCGCGGCGGGAGATCTCCACGGCGGCGCGCCGGGCGCCGCCGCCTCCGGTTGCCGGCGCCGCCGCCTCCTTCCGCGGGCCGCCGGAGTTGCTCCGGTGGCCCGTTTTGCCTCCCGTCTGCGCCATTGTTCCTCCCGGGACGCGTCCTCCACTGCGGAATCAACAAATGGCCCTTGCGTCGTGCTTTTGTCGTCGCCCGCCAAATCCGCACAAAAAGGAAGATCGGCGGAGGGTTGCCGGGTCTTGTTCGTTAGACCCGCTCCCTCCGCGTTAATCATAAACAACGGGAGAAAAGAATAAGATGATCAACACATGATCCAACAATTTTATTTAAAGATAAAATTGTTCGCTTGAAACCGGCTTTTTAAATTTTCAAGAACGTTCACGAGAAAATTTAAAAGGGGTAACTTTTCCAAAATAAATCCCTACCTCGAAGTCGTCGTCGGACGAGAGGTCGTCGCGGAATCGCTCGTCGCGGAAGAAGGAGATCGTCGCGTCGTCGCGGTATCCGGCGTCGCGTCGCCAATCTCCGGATCAAGAACAAACGGATTTAATTAATTAAATCCGTTGTTATTGAAATTAAGAAGGGAGAATTTAGAAGTTTCGATTCTCACCTTTAACCGCCGATCGCAGGTTCGCCGCGGAAGAAGAGGCACCGAAGAAGAAGAGGGTCGCGGAAAAGCTGTTGACGTCGCGGATCGTGCGTCGTCGGATTCCGGTTCCGGCGTTCTTCGCGTTCTTCGCGTTCTTCGCGTTCTTCGCGTTCTTCGCGGAGAGGGTGGAGGAACGAAGATTCTCTCAAATCCTTTCCAAGGATTTTTAGGTTGGTCTTATTTTATAAACATGCCAACACGAAACCGGTTAAGAAACGATCCATCAATTCGAAAGAAACGACCCATTTAATTCACGAAGAAACAGTCCATTTAATTTACGAAATAAACCGCCCAATTAAATGGTCTGTTAAGAATTAAAGAAAACGCGTCGGTTGACTTTTCAGTTACTTTGACGGGTTTTCGCGGGTGCGTTACTTAGCGAAAGAAACGGCGGGGCTCGTGCGGGTCCCACCGCACAAATATCCTACCAAGGGGTAGGATATTTCTGGATAGCATCCTATCCAGTTCAACTCAGTTCAAGCCGCCTTTAAGTGACTTTAAGTGGCTTCCAAGCAGTTTAAGTGAAATAAAATAAAGTTGTCGCACAACTTTATTTTATTCTGACTTAAAGCCGCAAAATTTAAAAACCACGTCTTGAGCAAACGCAACTCCGGAAGAGGCGTTTCTAAGCAAATACCGGCGCTGCGATTTCATCGGTGCCCTCAGAATTCGATTCCGGGCACCGGTTCAAAAGATAGAAAAACCCGCTCGTCCGTTCATTGAACGTACCCGAGCCAAACTTCGGAAATTGATTCCGGGCACACCGGGCCTCGGAATCAGGTGCCGTCTGAAGCTGCGCCCTTGTAAAATTCCAAAGAAAATTAAGAAAAAAAATTTCCTTGAAATTTGCGGGTATTTACATTACTCCCACCTCAGGGCTTTACGTCCCCGTAAAGATACATCAAAAACTAGGGGAACAAATGGGGGTACTGAGCACGCATCTGAGCCTCCCGCTCCCAAGTGCTCTCCTGGAGGTTCCCGTGCTGCCATCTGACGCGCACAAGAGGAATCGACCGCCCACGTAGGACCCGCTCCTGTCGATCCTCGATCTCCACTGGGACCTCCGCAAAAGTCGCCCCATCGTCCACGTCCAGCTCCCCAAAGTCGATGATGTGCGTCGGGTCGTGCACGTATCTCCTCAGCTGAGACACGTGAAAGACATCGTGCACCCGGTGCAACTGAGGTGGTAGAGCCAGGCGATAAGCCACCTCTCCTATCCTGCTGAGGACCTGGAAAGGCCCATCGAACTTCGGAGATAACCTGCCGCCTCGGCCACATCTCCGAAACCTCATCGGGTTGAGACCGTATAAGAACGTGTTCGTCCCCCTCGAATTCAAGAGGTTTCCCTTTTTAGGTTAGAACTGAAACTCAAAACTCCTGCTGCCACAAGGGTAGGGTTGACCAACTCAAGAGTGATCGGCCACACCCTCTTATTCCTGAGTTTAACATGTGCTGCCCAGGGTTTCCTTTTCGCCGACCAAGGAAAACCCATTCCGACGTTTGCCTAAAACAGTCAACTGGGGTATGATTTGTGAATCATACCCAGATCAACGTCGTAAGGCCTCTACGCTGCCACCAAGAGATTCCAACCGAAACTCTCGCCTCGAGGTCAAATCACACCGTCGGCGTAAGTGTGATTATCGAGTCTCCTCCCAAAGGTATCTCCAGACGTGAGGGTCAAGTCTACGGCTTACCCGGAACCTCTAGGTCTGGGACATGATTCGTGGAAGGGTTGAATGATCGGTTCCTATGTCTATAGATATGGCAGCTCGTAGTAGACATAATTCGTACCCCGAATCATTCTTAGAGTTCCTGGGTCACACTCCTTGACCGCAATGCAGCTACTCTCCTCCCCAGCCCTCCTGCTCCCTGAGCCTGGCGGGGACTACTAAGTCGGGTGGTCGTAACATGTCGAAATGTACACCACCACATGCTGCTCTCTAAGCTCCGCTTCCACGTCTGCTACCCTGCAGATTCATCTGTCCTTAGCACTTCCTCCTCCTGAAACATTTTACACGCCCGAGTCTCTGAGACTGGCGCTAGTTTCCTGCCTTTCACTGCTAACGTTCACAACCACAAAGGTTCTCTCTAGCATCCTAGCATAGGTAGAAATGCATAGAGGAAAAGTAATGGTTCGGATTTCCCTTAGACACACTTCGCTGAGAAGTTCGAGTCTAAGGAACTGATCACAACGTAACCAACGAGTACTACGATTGATTGGTAAGCCACGATGAGTGCTCTGCTTCTGACATGTCGTACTGTCGAAGCTGTATTAGCTCCAGAAAACTCACAACCACCTCCTCAAGCCAGTCCTCATCCGCCTACGAGTCAGGCTCACCTCGAAACTTGAGGGATATCTGGTGCTAAAACATATGTAAGGCACTAAGCCTGTGATTCTCTGCTACCGGTACCACCGGTAGTGTCTACTGACCAACAGGTAGTGACATAGCTGGCGCACTACCCGTAGGTACTATCCCAGGTATCGGTTCGCGTACCGAAGCCTCATTACTATAAGAACCAACCTCATGGTCACTCACTGGAAACAACAGAAGCTAAGATCATCATCCGCTCTACTAGTATCCAAGCTAGGCGTAGAACTCTAGCAACCGCCTCCATCCAGTCCACTGCTGCCTGGGAAATCTGTCTCGCCTCGTATCCTCAGAGGCCTCTACTGCTGGAACTCGTGCATCACGCTCTGCTAGCGTGCACTGTCAGCTAGTGGCATCCTCTGCCTAACGGGTGGTGGTGCTGCTGGTACACCACCCGAAGGTGCCAACACTGAAAAAGGGCCCTGCACCGGAGTCTCGCTGCTCGGTGGGCCATCATCGAGAACTCTCTCGGAACTCCAGCTAACTATCTGCATGGTGACATCCTGAACAGTTGTGTCACGGTCAACGATTTATACCTGGTGAGCTGACCTGGTTTGAGCTGACTTTAAACCTTTTGGGAAACACACACGCAATCAGTGTTTTCGTGCATTAAGTTGGAAATCAGAAGTCAGGGTCCTGGTGTACGGATACGTCGGCCGCCGCACCAACACTGGGCTCCCTGAACTGATAACCACACTCAATACACTAAACACTATTGCTTCACATAGAAAGAAAGGACGATCAGAGTCCGCGGTAGAACCGACCACCTCTGATACCAATTTGTCACGACCCGTCCTCGGGGCCCGTGCCGTGACTACCCCAAGCCCGCCTTCCATAGGCCAGGGGCTGGCGACTAGCACCAAGGCGTAAAATCCCAGTAAACAGGGAAGGCATTGCCTTTATAAGTAACAACCACACAGAGTCAGCAAGCGGAAAGTAAAGTGCAGAAAAGTAAAGGGGGCCGGAAATACAAGCCCAACTGTAAAGTACAACTGAAAAGTAAAGTACAGCAACTGAAGAAAAGACGGCGGCCTCGTGTCGTCCACTGGCAATCCCACCTGAAGGGTGGGTACAGATAGCCTCCAGGCTCCTCGGGTCCCACGTCCGCTCCGAGCACGTCCCGCCCAGTGGTCCACCTCCAGGTACCGTCCTGCTCCACGCCCCAACCGCGATCAGCGCTGTCCGTCGTCTGCAACCAACACAACAAGGTGCGGGCATAGCCCGTGCAGGGGTGAGTACAACTACTCAGTAAGGACCCCGAGACCCCCGAAGGTCTCCCGAAATCCACAAAGGATATAGCACAAAAGAAAGATGCAATCACGAAGTAACATCTGACTCGACTTAGGTATATGCCCATACACATACCTAAGTCCCCAATTCTAGCTCTGCTCACGAGCTCAAGAACAACTCAATCCACAAAGGAAACAAGACTCAAATCCACAAGGAGAGTAACAGTAAATCCACATAGGATAGTTCAACACAATCCACAAAGAAGAGTAACAGTAAATCCACATAGGATAGTTCAACACAATCCACAAAGGAGAGTAACAGTAAATCCACATAGGATAGTTCAACACAATCCACAAAGGAGAGTAACAGTAAATCCACATAGGATAGTTCAACACAATCCACAAAGGAGAGTAACATAAGATTCAGCTCAACCAGGATTTTCATTATCGAAACCGTAAATGTTGAAGAGCCCCATCTCTGAAGTGTACAGTGGTCCTGTCACGACTCCGAGGTACTGCTCACTAACCTAAGATTGCTGAAGTACTCCTCCTGTCGAGTACCGCGGGTCTGCTGCCAACTACCGGGCGCTCCGTCCGCTGAGGGTCTGCTGCCAAATACCGGGCGCTCACCCAGATAGCCTACTGAGGTACTCCTCCTGTCGAGTACCGCGGGTTTGCCGCCAACTACCAGGCGCTCCGTCCGCCGTGGGTCTGCTGCCAACTACTGGGCGCTCCGTCCACTGGGCTAGTCGACTCACTCCAAGTCGAGTCGGTCAAGCAGTCGTCAGGTCTCAGTCATCTACACGGTCTCCGTACTCCGCACGCACGTCTCCACCGTCGCGGGTCTGTCGCTACAACCAAGCGCACACACTCCGTAGAGTATCGCGGGTCTGCCGCTACAACCAAGCGCTCCACCGCCAAGGGTCTGTTGCTGCATCCAAGCGCACCACCACTGTCAAGTACCACGGGTCCGCCGCTACACCCAAGCGCTCCACCGCTCAAGGTAAAAAGAAGATTCAGCTCACACAGGTTCGGTAGCACTGTTCCACGTAGGATCGCTGAGTGCAGTAGTCGACGCAGTCCACGGAGGATCTCTGCACAGTCGTCGCCACAGTCCACAAAGGATCTCTGCTCTGCCGTCGTCGCAGTCCACGGAGGATCTCTGCTCTGCCGTCGTCGCAGTCCACGGAGGATCTCTGCTCTGCCGTCGAAGTCACAGCCAGCACTAGGGTTCCCGCACATAGCGAGCTCGTTAGGAGGGTCCGCTCCACGAGCCGAGAGGCTGATACATCAACTGACACGTAGTCCGAAGTTGATGTATCCAAAAGTTCCGTATCGACAACAGGATCTCAACGCAACAGACGGCGCGTCAATCGGACGCCCGGTCTGAGAGTTATTGGCATTTTCGTCCCAGGGGCCCGGTTGGTTTTTAGGGCAAAACCAACCCGACCGTACTCCGCCTGTGTCCGATCCTCGGGCGGAGTATGCCAAAAGTTCCGTCTCACTTAGAGGAAACTACCAAAGCTGACGGTACGTCGATCGGACGTCCGTAGCTCAAGTTATGAGCGTTTCCGCTCCGAGGGCCCGGTTGGTTTCGTGTACGAACCAACCCGGCCGAACCCAAAGTCTTCCGAAACCTTGAGTGTAATATACCGAAACGACCGTCTCGATCCAAGGATCGCGTAGCCGCTGACGGTTCGTCAATCGGAGGTCCCTGGCCCAAGATATGGGCGAAAGACCGAAGAAGGCCCGAAACGGGGGTTCTGGGCCCGGGGCGACCCGGCCCGAACCCCCCCCCCCCCCCCCCCCCCCTTGGGTCGGCCGAACCGGGTCGGCCCGACCCGGGTCGGCCCGAACCGGCCCGAACCGGCTCGGCCGGGTCCGGTCCGGCCTGGGCGCGGCCCGGCCGACCGGACCGGCCGGCTCGGCTTCGGCCGAGCGGCCGAGCAGGCCGCCGCCGCAGGTTTGACCCGCGGCATTTGGAGAAACGCGGCCCCCGCGGGGGGCCGCCTGTCACGCGGACGCGGCCGGGCCGCCGCGTCCGTTCCCGGTTCCGCGCGGCCGCGGAACCGGCCGCCGCCGCCACGGCTTCAGCCGCGGCGGGAGATCTCCACGGCGGCGCGCCGGGCGCCGCCGCCTCCGGTTGCCGGCGCCGCCGCGCCGGCGACCCGCGCCGCCGCCTCCTTCCGCGGGCCGCCGGAGTTGCTCCGGTGGCCCGTTTTGCCTCCCGTCTGCGCCATTGTTCCTCCCGGGACGCGTCCTCCACTGCGGAATCAACAAATGGCCCTTGCGTCGTGCTTTTGCCGTCGCCCGCCAAATCCGCACAAAAAGGAAGATCGGCGGAGGGTTGCCGGGTCTTGTTCGTTAGACCCGCTCCCTCCGCGTTAATCATAAACAACGGGAGAAAAGAATAAGATGATCAACACATGATCCAACAATTTTATTTAAAGATAAAATTGTTCGCTTGAAACCGGCTTTTTAAATTTTCAAGAACGTTCACGAGAAAATTTAAAAGGGGTAACTTTTCCAAAATAAATCCCTACCTCGAAGTCGTCGTCGGACGAGAGGTCGTCGCGGAATCGCTCGTCGCGGAAGAAGGAGATCGTCGCGTCGTCGCGGTATCCGGCGTCGCGTCACCAATCTCCGGATCAAGAACAAACGGATTTAATTAATTAAATCCGTTGTTATTGAAATTAAGAAGGGAGAATTTAGAAGTTTCGATTCTCACCTTTAACCGCCGATCGCAGGTTCGCCGCGGAAGAAGAGGCACCGAAGAAGAAGAGGGTCGCGGAAAAGCTGTTGACGTCGCGGATCGTGCGTCGTCGGATTCCGGTTCCGGCGTTCTTCGCGTTCTTCGCGTTCTTCGCGTTCTTCGCGTTCTTCGCGGAGAGGGTGGAGGAACGAAGATTCTCTCAAATCCTTTCCAAGGATTTTTAGGTTGGTCTTATTTTATAAACATGCCAACACGAAACCGGTTAAGAAACGATCCATCAATTCGAAAGAAACGACCCATTTAATTCACGAAGAAACAGTCCATTTAATTTACAAAATAAACCGCCCAATTAAATGGTCTGTTAAGAATTAAAGAAAACGCGTCGGTTGACTTTTCAGTTACTTTGACGGGTTTTCGCGGGTGCGTTACTTAGCGAAAGAAACGGCGGGGCTCGTGCGGGTCCCACCGCACAAATATCCTACCAAGGGGTAGGATATTTCTGGATAGCATCCTATCCAGTTCAACTCAGTTCAAGCCGCCTTTAAGTGACTTTAAGTGGCTTCCAAGCAGTTTAAGTGAAATAAAATAAAGTTGTCGCACAACTTTATTTTATTCTGACTTAAAGCCGCAAAATTTAAAAACCACGTCTTGAGCAAACGCAACTCCGGAAGAGGCGTTTCTAAGCAAATACCGGCGCTGCGATTTCATCGGTGCCCTCAGAATTCGATTCCGGGCACCGGTTCAAAAGATAGAAAAACCCGCTCGTCCGTTCACTGAACGTACCCGAGCCAAACTTCAGAAATTGATTCCGGGCACACCGGGCCTCGGAATCAGGTGCCGTCTGAAGCTGCGCCCTTGTAAAATTCCAAAGAAAATTAAGAAAAAAAATTTCCTTGAAATTTTCGGGTCTTTACACCTATATACACGCACACACATATATCTCCATGAAATGGTTCAGGGATAATAATACAACTGATACCAAAAATGCATTCATGAAACTATTCCACAATCAAAGTATAGTAAAAGTATTAAAAGAATGAAAAGGTCAAAATAAAATCTCACCAAAAACTGATAAAAGCCTCCAACCTACTCAGTAAGTGGGGAATGTTGGAAAATGTAACCACTAGTACACATCTCGGTCTGTCTTGATCTTTATACTCTACCTACTCTAGGTCCTCCTAAGACACCATAAAAAATCCAATCATCTACATAAGACATGACATGTGTGGGAAGATACCATGAAGGTGTGAGTATAACAATACCCAGTAGGAACCCCCACAAACCCAAAATAAAATGGGGAAATTGAAAGGAAACATTATGCTCGACCCATATCTATAGGGTGTAGAAAACCCAAGTGAGAGAGAGCAATAATCTCTATCGTGACTACTCCTTAACAATACATGACTAGTAATCTCATCACCACCCGGTTTGTAGATCATTATTGAGACATACTGGAAATACTTTTATAATAAACTAGATATACTCATCTCGAACTCTAAGTCTCAAGGTCTCAACCATCCTAACTACAATAGGATTCTAATTAAGTCTCAAGGTATTGCTTGTTTGGTAAAACTCGCTCCATGATCCCTACCATCCCTGATAGAACTCAAACAAGAGATCTCACTCATCAAGTATCAATAAGATGTTGGCATGTCCCAACTATACCTGATGGAATACATCTGAGCGATCATGTTTATTAGTTACTGACATGAATAAAGTCATTCTGGCACCCAACAAATCACGATACATGGCTAGGGGGGTCTCACTCATGTCTCATGGGGGACTCCATGAACCCTATTGAAACCCATAATATTTCAAAACTCGGATAGAGGATAACACCCAGAACCACTAGGGGACACCAAAAACCCAATATGGAACTCTAGATATCATAACGCTTGAATAGGGGAACACATCCAAGTCTTTCTGGGGACACCACAAACCCTACCATGACTTAAAATCATGATACATAGATAGGAGATCACACCCAAAACCACTAGGGGAAACTATCATCCATGTAGGGGTCTTACACATGATGATACCTCAAATTCAACTAGATCAACCCTCTAAATCGGGGATCAATGCCCATGGAAGAGGGTCACACCAATACCATAAACCCCACTTAGGAAAGACAAAGTGATAGAGGATATCTTCCCAAGATATAGAATGGATACACAAAAAATATCGGAACTCATTCTATCAAGGGGATAATAATTCTATACATAGGATATAATACCACATTATACCCTCTTGAGAATGGATCAAGGGAATACTCCCACTGATACTCATCTCTACATCGCTAACAAGAATTGTGTAAGCATCACCTTGTGTTTCATCTATAATACTAAAAATATGGCCATCATCACATCCCATGTAGAAAAATACGCAATTTAGGCTACTTGTGGGCCTCCATCCAAGTCCTGAAGATGGATATGTGCAAATGATAAGTCTCTATGGGGAGTACATAGCATGTACCCACAGTACACAGTGTGTCTCTTGAAACTAACCCCTGACAATGTCCCCTCTTGGTACTCAGTATTTATAAGTAAAATACATGGTGTGTACCACATGTCACATGGATTGTGACCTAGTCTGAACCTCTGGTCGTGTCCTCACCCACACACAGCCTAGCTTTCCATGTCGTAATACATGATATGTACCCTTAGTACATGGCATGTTTCTCTTGTCCTGACTTAATCCCGTGTCCTTGGTCATGCCTGTGTACAAGAGATTGTTCCTATATACTTAGACATTTCATCTAGCCTGTGTACACTAGGGATCTAGATGTGTACTTCTACACGACCATTTACCCTTACATGGAATGACTTCTCATGTCCTCGACTGCATAGCTTGGGCTCACTACACGGAATGGACCCACAGTACACGGTATTTCATCCCCAAAACATCATCTTCCCTAAATAGGAAGAACACAAAACATGTGTTCCTGCACTACAAGCCATGTGATTTGGATTTAAAAATGGTAAATCCATTTGATCCACCTTAAACCCTTTATTTTCATTGTAAACCCATATATCAACTCACATGGGATCTCTAGAAGTCGTAATGGGTCTCTAAAACCTCAAAAATAATGAATATATGGGGATCAAGACACAAATATATTAAATCCTCCTACCTTGTGGAGAAACTACAAAGAATAAATCCAAGATCTATGCCCTGAAGCCACTACACCATGATATGGGAGTGATCTCCATTAAGAACAAAGTTCAGTGGTGCCTCCTCTCCTCAATTAAACCTTGGGTCATCCATCACCCAAAGGGGGATCCTCCCTCTCCTATTTCATGTGTGATAACCAAAGGGTAGGGGATTTTAGTTTTATAAATAAATTATAATTAATTAATAAACCTCCATCATTTAATGCCCTGCCAACGGTCACCTCCAACCAGGTACCTGATGCCGACAAACTTTATGCCATGCCTAGGTTAAAACCCATGTTCTAAATTCAACTGTAGTCTCAGATTTATGATCCAATACTCTTATCATGAAATAAACCACATTTATATAAAAACTACATGCATGAGATATAAAATATTTAATATTTTTAATATCGCCACACGGAGGCTCTCCAAGCCCCAGAATCCCTCATCGACTCACTGTCTGGATTTGGAAATATTCCTAGAAATGTTCAAAAGTCTTGCATGAAAAAACCTAAGTTTCTACACATTCCATTTTATATGGGTACCTGGTTTACACCTACCCATTTATTAAGGATGATATATTACTCATTTAAATAGTGGTAATATTCAATATAACTTGGTCACATCCTTGATAGTAATATTATGAATGTCTGAATTTATGTATTTAATTTATTTAGAATTCATTTTCCATCAACCATGTATTTATGTATTGATAAAATCCATTGATGTTCATTTAACTAAAGATTTTTATTGAGGGAAATGTGTTTCAATTATCAATTTTTATATATTTATTGTGTCTAATTTAATTATGATATATTTGTTGGGCATAAGAGTTTTAATTCAATAATTTCATTTGATTTATCATTGATTTTTATTCTCACAAACACCCTCATTTGTTTTACTAATATTATTACCTTAAGTGAATTTTAGGATTAAATTTATTGGAATATTGGTTTTATTTTCTATAGAATTATAAAATTAATTTGGATGAATTTTTTATTTTCTACATAGTCCAGATATTTAAAGAAAATACAGAATCATTTTTATATCTCTCTGTTTAAGGTGAACATTAGGTTTGGGAACCTAACTTTTGATAAGGAGTGATATTTTTTATGCCTTATGTTTGGATTAAAAGTTATGATTGGGAACCTAAATTTTGTAAAGAACCCTAAATTTGAGTTTCTATTATATAGTTATTTAACCCAACATTTAGAATCAATAGTATGTTGTGAAGCATACTTTTGAAGATTCCATATGTAGAGTAATCCCTATATTGAAGCAGTCATCTATAGAATTAGAATTCTATATATTTTTTGAGATTTCAGCAATGGTTTCTCTATATTAAATATATAATTTTCAAATATTATGGTGTTCATAGAATCTACATAGAGAGAGGGTGAATTCGTAGTTAATCTAGGAATCAAATATGTTTGAAAAAATATCTATTTCTCTAAAGTTATGAAATCTGGATCTCTTTATTATTTCATTTGGAAAATATGAGATTATTATTGTTTCTACTTATATTTATATCTATTGAATAATATTATAAAATTCATTAAACCTTTTCTCAAGACTAAACTTCGGATACATATATGTTTCAATCTATTTCTATGTACCTATCCTTCTATTGAGAAGTTTGATTTACTACTACTATAATTTTTAGTTTATTTTATACAACGACATAGAGTTTCTTTAAGATGACTATATTGTGAAGTTTATCTAATATTACTTTGAAGATCTATTCATTTTTCAGTTGTAGAAGCAACTGTGAGTTGAACCTGTTGTTCAACAATCAACCTATATTTTCTGTTAGGGTGCCATCTTCTTGCAATAATCTATGATTGGCATGGTTCCTTCTAAAATAAATAGAAGGCCCTATAAAATCCTTGTTGTAAGTTATAAACTACCTACACTTATTTGTAAACATACCCAATAAAAGGAAATTTTTAGTTAAAATTTTCAAGCTCATAGAGAGAGTTTTGGTCGAGTAGACTATGGGATATTTGTTCCACAAACTGCTATAAAAATTATTGGGTTCTTTTCTTAATTATTCCACTACTTTATTTGTTTAAAGAAAATATAACTATATCACTTTCCAAATCACAAATATAGTTTAATTTTAAATTTTCCACGTGTTTTTAAAAGGAAACAATTCACCCCCCCCCCCATCTTGTGTCTTTATGTTTATTCTAACCAATAATCCTCTGATGTATATAACCTTTATTGAGAATATAATTTTACCATTTATTTGTCTTACTTTACCCAAGATATAAAGATAGATATTTTGATTTATTTTAAGGATAAAAAAATGTTTCTTATGATGTTTTTTATGTTTCTAATGTAATATGGTAATCAAGTATGTATCTAGTTTTCTAAGACTATTAAATTGATCAATAATTTTTGGTGTGATCCCTTCTATGTTGTACCAATATAATAAAGTAAAAACCTTATCTTGGTTGCTATATTTGGCCTGTTATAGAAATGTTAGCTAAATAATAGAATCATTTACCTTAGAGGAGAAACAAAATAATATAATTTAAACCTTTGAACATTACAGGAAACAAATTTTCACCAACACAGGCAAGGAGAATTAGAAATATTGAGCATGAGTCTCTAATATTTTCAATTAAACCAATATCATTTTAAGACATATCAAAAGATGTGCCATGGGTTAAATCTATGAATGAGGATTTGGATCAGATTGAAAAAAAATAGGACTTGGGAGCTTATTGATAGGATAGATCATAAAAAAAAATTAGAATAAAGTATATACTCAGCAATAAATTTGATGAGCATGAAATTTTTTTCAAAAAAAGGCAATCCTTGTGTATATATGCTACATGAAAATTAAAGGAGTGGATGAAAAATAATCTTTTTATCCATTAACATGACTAGAATAAATTAGGTTATTTTTTTATATGGCTATCCAAATAGGTTACAAAGTTTATAAAATGGATATAAAAATAGTATCTATGAACGGTGTTCTTAACGAAGAATCCTATATTGTATATCTTGTGGTATTTTTTATCTAATATAATGAAACAAAAGTATATCAATTGAAAAAGGCCCTATATGGGATAGATTAGGAACCATTTTCATGGTATGCATAGCTTGATTCATATCTAGATATGATGGAATTCAAAATAGGTGGTTTTGATCATAATCTATATGTGAAAATATCCAAGGAAAAATCCTTCATGATGCTTGTGTATGTAGATGATATCATCCTTGGTGAAGAAAAGTAGTGATTAGTGGATGATTTTTTAAATATCATGAGTACAGAGTATTAAATATATATGATTGATGAACTAAAACATTTTATAGGGATATAGGTGATTCATAAATTGAAACGTGCATTCATCTCTCATAAAAATTATATTTGATAATTACTAAAGAAGTTTCAAATACATGACTCAAAACTAATGTCAACACTGATTTCAGTTGGAAATCAGCTGGGAAAACATGAAGATGGTAAATCTATATATCCAAACTTGTACATAATCATAATTGGAATTTTTCTCATTTAAATACTACACATATATATTGTCTATAACACATGTTTGGCCACCTTTTTTAGAGTTTTACAAAGGAAAAATATCTAGAAGTTGTTAAAAATATCATGAGATATATTTTAGGTACCCTACATTATGGCTTGATCTACAAATAAGGAAAGAATAATGATCCTTTATCTTATTCTAATGTGTAATGGGATGAAGATATATAAGTTTGAAAGTCCGTAAGTGGTTATTCTTTATTTTTTAAAGAAATTTTTTTGGGTTACTGAGTAATAAATGAGAAAGAACGCCTCTCAGCATAGCAAAATTAGAATATATTTTAGTTACAAAGTAATTAATATAGCTTCTATAAATGAAGAAACAATTAGAGGATATTTGTGAGAATGTAAATTATCCAAAAGTGATTTTTTTGTGATAATAGTATTTTTATTAAACTTTAAAATAATCTTTTTCTATACTCTCAAACTAATAATATTGAACTCGAGTAGCATTTTATCAAGGAGAAAGTTGAGTAGGGAATGATTTACTTGGATTATATTGAAACTAGTGAGTAATTGGAAGATATCTTGACAAATCCATTAGTCACTATTTTATTTGAAAATAATTGATTGAACCTCACTGTTCAAACACCTCTCTCATCCTGAGGATGTTCATTTTTTCCTTCTCCCCAATGTATATATTTCTTTTAACTATTTGTTTATAAATGGAAGGTGTACCGCTCGGACCCCAAAATCCTAGAGTCGGTGGTTACTTTATTACATTGATACTTGATACAAGGAATAAAATCTCAAAGAATCAAATATTTAAGTAGTCTTGGTAAACTAGATACATACATAAAATCCACATTACATTTTAAAACATAAAATACAAAAAGAGTTTCATTAGGTCTGTCGTTATTCCCTCTTTGTGTAACCCTACATATTAGTCATAATATACTTCATGTAATCCTAGGAAAAAATTGAAACATGTGAAAGGGGTGAGCTCAAATTCTTAGTAATGGTAATTTTACAGTGGAAGCTATGAGTAGATAAGGAATCAACAATATGGAAAGGTAAATAACTGAATCGCATTTCATTTAAATAATCACATGAGTTGGGAAACTTAACCATAGATATTATACTATTCAAATAATCACATAGAACATAAATAAATAATCTCATAATGATGGAATAAATAATATTCTACATCTAAAACATACCATTGAGGCCTTGTCAAATAATTTTGAAAATAAATGTGTAAGGCCTTGGCCAAATCCATATCTGAAAATAAATGGGTAAGGCCTCATCCAAATCCATATTTCTTTTGCCTTATGAGACATACCAATGCATCGAAGGTATATGTAAGGTCTCATCCATCACTTAATAATTCCAATTAATTCCTCATATGAATGGTATGAAAGATAAATAGTATATACATATGAAATGTAAATAACTTTCCCAAATTAGTAAACATAATCACAAACTATTCTAAGTAATATAGTTAATGGTATAAAAATAGAACATCCACATTCAAACTAATCATAAACCACTTAATAAAATATTTAAAATGATATAATAATAGATCAACTTAAATAAATCATAAAATTCAACAAATGATATTGATATAGATGAAAATACTTTAATAAAATCATTGAAAATTATTGAGATAAATACCCCTTTTTTTACCTTGAAATCATTTATTTAAAACATCATATTATTTTAAAAGATAAAAACTTACTAAAAACAAACCTGTAAACTTGTAAATAAATCTTCAAGACACTAAGGCTTCAGGATGGTGGAAAAATCCACTCATGCTACATAAGTTAAAAAACATTCCTTTCGTATTTTTGTCAAAAAATTCATGAAGTACATCGTTTGGAAAACAAAAAAAAGTTCTTTAAAACAATTTTATAAAAATTAGAACATGGGTAAAAAGGATTTAAATTTTTTTAGGATAATAGTAAAAACCATTTGGAAAATATTTTTATAAAACATGGACATGGAAGACAAATTTTCCTTAGTTGATACTTAAACTTAAACAATCCTGGATAATAATGAGATTGTAAAATAACCCTTACCACTTTATAATCAATAGAATAATATTATTAATGAAATAAATAATATTATATTGAAATTAAAATACCATAATATTTATAATAATAGTCATAAGATACATTCATGAGTAGTATATACACCACACAAAAGAAATAAGTGGTGTATAAGGCATGTGTCCCACAGAAATAAAAGTGACACAAAGATCCCATAACTTATGTATTGACTCTCATCGTACTCACTCAAACATCCTATATAATAAATTTAAGTTTATTATAAATCTTTTATAGAACCATATTCATTTCTATAATACAATATATTATTTACTTATGACTTTATATTACCCATTTATTAACAATTCAATTTTAAAGTTACATTTTGGGTAAAAACAGCTTTGTTTTTCACATGTGTATTGATTTGTTAAATTTTTGGTTATGTAATCATATTAATAAAGATAAAAATGAAATAAATATCATATATATTGAGTATATATACATTTATAATAATCTATAAAATATATAAATAGAAAATTAAATACACCATTCATGGAGATGGTAGGTCGTACATATGCATGAACGTTGTTTCAATTTTTTTATCTTATTGAAAGAAATAAAGTAAATAATATAATTCCAGCATAACTATTAAGTAATATATATATCATATAAGTTCAATAAACAAATCCTTAATTCATTCCATGTAAATTATTAATAAATCACGTCATTTTGAGGAGTCGGTAGTCCACACGTCCACAAACGAAGTTATCAAATTTACATAAAATGGAAAGCTTGAAGGTGTGTGTTATATAATAATTAAAGAAGCATAAATAAATCATAAATAACATATATATCATATAAAAACATAAATTACTTCATTTTTTCCTACCATAAAATTTGGCGATGGAAGAATGAATGATATTGGTTCGTGAGGCGATAGTCCACCATACACATGAATGATGATTGTGAATCCAATTTGATTGAAGTGTGTGTGAGTGTAGGTTGAACCCCTAATATAAAAATATATAAGTATATTTAGGATAGTTATTATATTATGTAAACATTTAATAAAAAAAATTAAGGTGTTTAAGAAATATATAAAACAAAAATGTTCGTTGATAAATGTTACCTCTTATTTGGGTATCTCCTTTTGATTTGCATAAAAGGACTTCTTTGGTTGGATTTATGCTCAAAGTAAGGATTATAGGATTAATAGAGGGGTTTTTATATGATAAATGGGTAGGTTTTTATTGATCTGTAAGGATAAAAGTGGTTTTAGGAAGTGAATGAGGAGGTTACCTTTTATAATTGAGGTGAGGGGTACTTTGGAAACCCAAAAAATATTATATTAATATAAATTAATTATCAATTAAAAATGGATCCAAAGTGATTTATTTAGAATATAAGATTATAATTGTTCAAAATAATATCAACCAATAATTGTTTTAAAAATTTATTTCATATTTTTACCCTTATCTTTTGACTTTAACCCTTAGCTAAACCCTTTAACTCTTACTGTGACAACTTGGCTTTTTAATCTTTAAGGGTTAATATAGTAACTATAAAATTATAAAAGAATAATAAATGAGTAATGGATGGAATTTTTAACTTTATTCCAATAATTTGGCCAAATATTATATTTTTTATAATTTTTTTATCATTTAATAAAATATTTTTTTAAATAACATTAGTGTCAATTTTGACACTATTTATTACTTGACTTTTTAAAAATATCATACTGGCATGATAACTTTAAAAAAAACTTTTAATAAATCCATAATATTTATATTTGATATATAAAATTTTTGTATGACATTAATTAAATCAAATTATATTTATTTTAATATTTTTAATAACCTTTATTTGATATTTCCATTAATTAAACAATTACTTCACCATCTTTGTGCAGGCCTTTAATGTAATTATTTCTTCCCTAAAAATTAGAAATAATTTATCATGATGAAGATAAAAAATTTATATTTATGGTGAATATTTATAGTCTAATATATCTTCTGAATAATCATATATAAAAAATGTAATAATTTTTAAAAACATGAGTATGACATATCGGACTTTCCTTTGAATAAAATACTAATATATGCTTAAAGTCATCCAAGTTGATCCAAGAAGTCATAAAATCGGCCCAAGTATGATTATATTTAATATTAACTAATCAAATAAAATTGTAACAGGTGTTAGGGTAATTTTATAATATTTATAATATTATTTTTACCCTTAATTACTCAATTTACCTTCAACCGTGTTAATATGAAAATTACTAAAATTACGATTCATAATGTACAAAAATAAAATGGTATTATTTATATAATTTGGACCCACTTATTCTAAATATGGAATACCTTTTTCAAAATTCAAAACACAGAAGTTGTAGTAATTAATTTGAAATTAATCACGTTGAAGGAATGAGAAAACAAGTTTTTAAAGTCAAAACATTCAAAAGATTGAAATGTTTTTCTATAAAAATTCAATATGAAATTTATTCCAATTTCATAGATTAGATTAACTGATAAAAAATTTATCTAAGTATTCTTTAAAACCATTTAAAAATAAAAATATAAATTATTTAGATGAAAAGGTTTTTTTTCAATTCAAAGGCAATATTTTTCACTATTCATCAAAATGTGAAACTTATCAGAAAAATAAAAAAATCAAAGTAAATTTTTATATTAAAATTTATAATAATAAGTTTATTTTTTTAAATATAATTTATAAAATTGTAAAAATTCAGATTTAAAATAGGTACACAATTAAAAGACGGTAAAATTGGTTTTATAAAAATATAGGTTTTTATGTATAATAATAGGTTTGTTCTTATATTATGACTATAAAATATATTGGATGAATGTAAAAGATATTTTATTGAATATATATTATATGTATTTTATTAATATCATTCATTAATAGTAATTAATTTAATATATGAATATAAATTCCTTTAGAGTATAAAAATAGTTTTTTATAAAAAATCCATTTTTATTCATTTGGTTTCAATATTCATTTCTAATTAATTAGTAACCAATGAATTCAATCATATATTTTTATAAATTATTTAATCTTATTCATAACCATCAATTTAACAGATAGAGGATAATTATCATTTTAAATAATAATATTAATAGTATATCGTCGTTCGTTTAAGCTCGATGTTGTGCGCAATGTAAGTTGTCTAAGATATTAGATTTAAAAAGATACTTGTCATAAAATAATGGGGTTTTACATTCTCCCCTACTTAAATAAATTCAGTCCTCTTAATTTTTGATTTTGGTTTTTGTAACTAAGTTTTTACTATTCAATATACCTTTATTGAAATCCCACATCGGAACAAGGGTTGATAAAACTTTCATTTTAAAAGAAAGAAATAGAAGTACAAAGGTTATATAAGATAACACATACTAGGGTTCCATGTCTGAAAACATAAACATGGAAAAGAAAACTAACTATCAAGTTTTTATGGAGATTGATAGATAACATGGTCATGAGAAAGTTAACAATCACAAAACCATAAATTTTCTATTGGTTAAAAGACCATTGATTTCTCAGAGAGAAAAGTAAATGGATAACGTTTTTGTTCCAGAATACTTTTCCTAGAGTTGAGGGATTATTTTACTATATATATAATCACTTACTTGATTTATTTCCATGTCATAATCATAATATCATCCTTTGGTTTTGTTTTGATCTATTTTCACTTCATCCCTTACACCTAGAAATGAATGTTCAAAATGAATTTTTCACACCTAAAACACTTTTATAAGATGAAAAAGTCATTCCTTTGGGTTTTAAATGTTTATTGAAACCAAAATGGTTAGCACAGATTACCCAATATGATAAATCATACTTTAACCTCAAAAAATAATATCCAAAGTTCAATTTAATCCATTCTATAAGTAATTACATTAAGACTCATCCAAAATTTAACTTTCTAATTTCAAAGACCAAATATTTATAGGAAAGTTACTAAATTTCTAAAATCAACTTAACATGAGATTCCCCAAACCACATAATGTAGATATTATTTTCACATACCACATATATGAATACCTTGACCACCTTAAATAATTAAGGAAGACATGCATTATTCTAAACCCTTAAATAATAAATACTACAATAAAATCCTTATATATCTTATGATTATTATAACTATAAAATAAAAAACTTTAATTATTCCGCTTAAACTGTAGTAATATAATAAGCTTGACCTTGACCCCATTGCTTCTTTTGAAGTATATTTCCTTGACACTTAGTAAAATCATTTGCATAATGTCACATATCATTACAATTATAGCATTAAACAGTGGTAGATTCTTTATTTCCCCTTCAATCATGAGCATGATGTCCTTTTTCACCAAACTTGAAGCAAACTCATTTTCCTTTTAACTAGGCACTAAGGTGTTTTCTTCTAAAAGTAACACATGTTGGAAAATCCTTCTTTCCCTTCTTCCCTATATCTGACTCCTACTCGACCATTCTCTTTTTCTATTGTTTCCCTTTGAAGTCATGAGACTTTGATAATTACTTCTCTGACTTAATAGCACATTATACTATTCCCTCATATAATGAGAATGTTTGGGAGACGAGTTCCCTTTATATTAATGGTTTCAAACCATCAAATAAATGATTAATCTTACTTATTGAGTTATGTATATAGTCCACAGCATGTCTTGCTAATCATGTAAAGTTTGATTCATACTTAACAACATTATCTTCCTCCTTTTATATCAGACTCAAGAATTGTCTCTCCATATCTACTATATGTTCATGGTGAGAATATTTTTCCAATAAAATATCCTTAAAATCCTCTCATTCCATGTTTTTTATTTCTTCCTCCTACTTTGTGTTTTGAATCAATGACCACCATTGATCTGTATCTCCCAAAAGATGATAAACTTCCATGATAAACTTCTCCCTTTCATTACTTCCTAATGAGATAAATATATTTTATATGGAATTTATCCATTGATTAGCTAAAAATGGATTTTTATTCCCACTAAATGATAGAGTTTGTTGTGTCATTAAGTGCTCTAACATTATTCCTCCACATTATGGATCAGAGTACTCCATACAAGTAAAGTTATTGATCATAACTTGAGTCATTTTTTCCAGTATAGTTACTAGTTGTTCAACATAAGTTTTGTATCCAACTACAACATCATTATCTTACATAGGATTAAAATCCGTACATATATTACGTACATTGATATAGTTTCCATTCCTTCCACTAGGCACAATTTCTAAAGAAAATGGCATATTCTATATTAGATCATAACATTATGAAACATAATGTATAATATCAAAACTAGTGAATAACATAACCTAAATTGAAAATTTAGGAATAATTAATCTATAAATCATAAGCTAAGTTTATTTGGATTTATTTACAAATTCTATTATTGGGTTTCACTATCTACTCTATGTTTTCCTAAATCTAGTTCTCAAGGTTTCTACTAAAATTCCTTTGATACCAACTCTAATGCCCTAACCCTGGAAGCTTAGAGTTAGTTTTTACTTAATTAAATCGGTACTTGATAAAAGGAATCAAATCCCAAAGGACCAAATAGTTTAGTAATATTGGTAAAATAGATACTTACATGAAATACATATTACATTTTAAAATATAAAATAAAAAAATAGTTTCATTGAATCTTCCAGTATTCCCTCTTTCTGTAACCCTATATATTAGTCATAATAAACTTCTTGGTATCCTAGGGAAAAATCTAATCATATAAAAGGGGTGTGCTCAAATTTTTATTAAGGGTAAGCGTACAATGGAATCTATGAGTAAATAAGTCATAAACAATATAGAAAGGTGAATATTTGAAACACATGCCATTTAAATAATCACATGATCCTGGAAACATAACCATGGATATTCTACTAGTAAAATAATCACATGGAATATCATTAAATAATCTCATAATGATGGAATGCATAATGTTGGATATCTTAAACATACCATCGAGGCCTCATCCAAGACATCTGAAAAAAATGGGTAAGGCCTCAGCCAAATCCATGTCTAAAAATAAATGGGTAAGGCCTTGGATAAATCCATATCTTATTTGTCTCATAATACCTACTAATGCATCGAGGGGATTTATAGGAATCCACCCATAACTTACTAATTCTAATGAATTCCTCATATTAATGGGGTGAAACATAAACAACATATACATATGAAATGTAAATAACTTTCCCCAATTAGTAAACAAAATCACAAACCATTCTGAGTAATATGGTTAATAGTATCAAAATAGAACATCCACAGTCAAACTGAACATGAACCATTTAATAGAATATGGAAAATAATATCATAATATATGAACCATAATGAAGCATAAAATTCAACAAAGGATGTTGACATAGATTAAAGTACTCTAATAAAATCATTGAAAATTGTTGAGAGAAATACCCATTTTTACCTTGATATCATTTATTTAAAAGGACATACAATTTTAAAAGAAAAAATTTTCATTGAAAACAACCTTGTAAACTTTCCAAGGAATCTTCAATACACCAAGGAATCATTATAGTGAAAAAATCTGCTCATGCTGCATAAGTTGAAAAAAACAATCCTTTCATATTTTTTGTAAAAAAATCATAAAGCACCTCATTAGAAAAATGACAAAAATATTAATTTTAAATCATTTTATAAAAATTAAAACATGGTTAAAAAGACTTTAAATACTTTTAGTATAATATAAAAAACCTTTTTTAAAACATTTTTAGAAAAAACAAATATGGAAGAAAAATTTTCCCCAATAGAGACTTAAAATTAAACAATCCGGAATAATAATCAAATTCCCAATGAAATAAAGAAAATGATAGTCATGTATTATTTCAAACATATTCTATAAATATTATTGATTTTGATGATCACAAATAACCTTGTCTGTTTTACTAATGAAATTTCATTAAGTGAATTTTAGGAAATTAATATTTGTTGAAATATTACTTTTTTAATTATATTAAAGACTTTGATCTATAGAGAATATTTTTTAAAGTTTTCTAAACATGTTTTAACATATTCTAAAAACATTATTCATACCCTACACTTGTAAGATTAACATAAGTAATGAACACTACATTCATAACAGTGCGTATGTATCATATATCCTATGTTGTTAGGAAAGTATGTTTCATGAACCCTATGTTTGGATGGAACCTTATGTTTGAGAAAAGGTAAAGTATAGATAATGAACAATATATTAGAAAGCAACCCTAAGTTTGAGGAAACAAACGTATTGTACATCAACCCTACTTTTGTATTCAACCATATTTTTTCAACCCTACATTTAGTGTTTTTTCTTTATATGAAAGAACTCTATGTTTTAAAATTAAATGATGGAGTTTTTAAATCTGTGATATTATCTGAGATTTCTACAACAGTCTCGATGGAGATAAATATTGCTTCTATGTTATTTTATGATAGATTCAAAGTCTTGTAATCAATAGAGTAAATCATTAATATTTCTAAGGGAAGTTAAGAACCTATTGAATGATTCAAAATTTAAATGATTATATCTTTCAAGTAATATTCTTGGATTTTATCAGCCAGAATAGATTTTTCTATTCTATATATATATATGGCCAGATTATTTTTGATATATGAATAAACTAAATATATAACTTCATATTTTGTAAATATATTCTGAATATAGAACCTCTTCAATGATAAAGTGATTATATTATTACTAAAGAGGCTACACATTAAATATATACATATTTTAACCACGTAATATTGTGTAATTGTTACTATTTGTTTGTTGATGCTATTATTGAAGATCATTCACAACAAGTATATCTTCAAAACTATTCTTACTTGAAGACATTTATATTTGAAGAATAAGATTAATACTCTTTTAGTTGATACTACAATTGTGATTTAGAACCTTTCAATTCAAAAAAAATTAAACTCTTTTGATTTATTTGAGTCTCGACTGCCTAGACTCAGTCATGGAAGAGTATCAGCTTCTCATACTATACTGTGGAGAAATCGATTCACTATAAAAGAACCAGAAGGCTCTATTTATCCTTGTTGTAAAGGTACTAACTACCTGTACTTAGTTTTGAATTTCTTATGATAATAGGACCTTGTCTAGTGAAAATCACCAAGATCATAGAGAGAGTGTTGGTGGAGTAGACTATGAATCTTTGTGCCCTGAACCAATATAAAAAATTCTATGTTTTTCTTTATTTTTTATTCACTGCTCAAATCATTTACAGAAGATAATTCTGCATATTTTCATAAATTAAAAAGAAATATAAATCCATAATTTATCAATATTATCGAAAAGACACAATTCACCCCCCCCCCATGTATCCTTTCATTATTCTAACCTAACAATTTGTATCAGAGATGAGATTTTCTGATAAATCTCTAGAAAGCTCAAAAGTATAAGGTTTATATAAATATGATTGTCAATGGCTAATCATAGAGAAGGTATGTCTATGATAAATTATTCATACTTCAATGGTGATAATTATGGATATTAGAAATCATGTATGATCATCTATCTGAAGAATATTTTATTTAAAGTTTATATAAATATCATCACTCCCTATGTAATTCTTGAGAAACCAGAAACATGGGATGCTAAAAAAGAAGATGAGTATGACATCAACTCAAAGGAAATGAATTCTATCTTATCTAGAATCAGTCTTGATGAATTCAATTAGGTATCCCAATTCTATAATTCTTATAAAATGTGGCATACAATTATGGTTTCAAATAAAGTAACTAATAATGTAAGATATTTAAGGTATTCTACTACTAAACTAAATTTTGACACCTTCAGAATGTATGATGTTGAAAGAATCGCCCAAATGAGTAGGTTATTAATAGAAATAGACAATGATGTTACTGCTTTGGGAGATCCTATTGCATAATTAGATCAATCACTAAAAGTACTCAAAGTACTACCCTCAAAATGGAATGGAATATCTGCTTCAATTCGACAGTCATCACCAATTAAAAACTTGACAATGAAAGAATTGATTAGAACCCTGATGATGTTTGAAGCATAGATGCAATATGAAGATGAAGATCATAAGATAGTGAAAAGGTAAAACACTTTCCTTAAAGTTACATATCTAAAATCATGGAAAGAAATCAAAATAAGATGTTAAAATATTAAAATATTCATACTAATCAAATTTTGACATAAAACTAGCTCAGTTAGCCAGAAAATTTAGAAAATTATACAAGAATAAGATAGGGTTCATAAAATCATTAAAAATGGATGATAAAGGATATAAATAAGTAAGATAATACGAATTCAAGAAAATGGTTCATATCAGACCTAATTTCCCTAGTTAAAAGAAGAAATAAGAAAGATAGAAAATAAAAATCATAATAAAACTAATTATGAGCATAAAGAAAAAGGATCTATGAAAGCTACTTGGAGTATATCTAAAGAATCCATCATCTCTTCCAAATCTAATTCATAAAAAAAATAATAAATTCTAAAAGAAAACATGTGATTTATGGCTAAGGAATAAAATTAGGTACAAACCTATTAATCTTCTACTTCTGATTCTGATAGTTTCCCTAATATATAATCAGCTTCCTACTACTTAATGCTTGAAGAAAAATATGATTCTCTTGTAAAAAATCATATTTCATTAAAATATATTAACAATTATATTTTAAGTTAAATAGATGAAATACTAAAATAACCTCAAAAATTAATTGAAAGAATCAATACATCTATATCAAACTATATTATTCATGAAAATAGAATAAAATAATTATAGGATGAAGTGGAATATTTCAAAAGTTTTTCTAGTATTTTAACCAAAGGATAAAATACTCTAAATGAAATACATGGAAAAAATGTTATTAAAAGAGAAAAATATATAATATGAAGCAAGGTAGAAAAATAAAAAATATAAAAAAATTATTTTGTTTTCGATTCTAAAAATTCTACCTGCTACTAATGTGGAATAAAATGACATTATTCTAAAAAATTTTATTTAAAAAATCCTCAGATAAGTGTAATTAATAAGGCTTTTACTTCTATAATTATGTCTAAATCTGGTAATAAAAATTGTGGAAAAATAAGGAAAAACCGGATTCTCATATCATTGCTTACTAACATAGGTGGAACCAAGAAAATATGGGTACCAAAATAAACTTGTGTTTAAATTCATTTTCTGGAAAAATACCAAAGGAACAAAAAAATTATATGGTATATGAATAGTGGTTTCTCAAGGAATATGAGTGGATACTATTACAACTTCGAAATACTTACAAAAATGGATGAAGGACTAGTCACCTTTAGAGACAATGTAAAAAGAAATATAGTTGGAGTTGGATCAGTTTGAGATCTAATTTCAATCTCAATCAACAAAGTATTGTACATAAAAGGATTAAATAACAACTTGATAATTATTTAACAATATTGTAATAATAGATTTTATGTTGATTTCTATAACAATTATTGATTAGTTTTTAAATTTAAACTACTTAAATTTATAGCACCTAGAACTAAAAATGTTTATACTTTGGATCTAAATTTCTTATATGAATAAAAGGTTAATTTCTTAACCACTGAGAAAAAACAGTCATGAATCTGGCATAGAATAATTGGTCCTTGTAATATATTTAATTTATATAAATTTTCTAAGAAACTATTTTTTCTTATTTTCACTATCTTAAATTTGAAAATGATATATTTTATAATGCATGTAAAATTGGAAAACAACACAAATCATCTTTCAAATAAATTAACAAATTTTATAAATCTAAACCACTAGAACTTATCTACATGGATTTTTTTAGAGCATCAAGTGTAGAAAGTCTCGCTAGAAAATTATATGTTTATATATTAGTTGATGATTTTTCAAGATTTTCTTGGGTTAATTTTCTAATACTCAAAAGTGTGGTATTCACTATTTTTGAAATATTTTGTAAAATTTTTAAAAATGAAAAATATTTTAAAATAATTTCATTAAGAAGTGATCATGGGGGAAATTTGAGAACCAAGAACTTAATTCTTTCTCCTAAAATTTATCTATTAAACAAACCTTATCTGTACTATGAACACCTCAACAAAATGGAATTTTTTAAATAAGAAACCTAACTATTCAAGAAATGGAAAGGACTATGTTGAATGAATACTGTCTTCCTACCTATTTTGGGTAGAGGGTAAAAAATAGGTTTCTATATCATCAATAGAGTTTTAATAAGACCTCTTATCAAAAAGAAACCCTATAAACTTTGGAATAATAGAAAACCTAAAGTAAAGTACTTTAAAGTATTTTTATACAAGGTGTATTTCTTGAATACTATGCAAAACCGAAGTAAATTTTATTCAAAGGATGATGAAGGATCCTTTATAGGATATTCTACTATTTATAAATCCTATATAGTGTGTGATAAAAATTCAAGGATTGATGAAGAATCAATTTATGTGAAGTTTAATAAAAGTTACCCTTTCAATAAAAGGAAAGATTAAATATATGAAATTATTGACTCTTTTGACAACAAGAGGCTTGAAACACCTAAAACTACTTTTGAAAGAGAAAAAAATGAAATGCAGTTCATTCTACAAGAACATGAGATAGAAGAACCTAAAAGTGTTTTACCCAAAAAAAATTAGAACCCTAAAGAATCATCCTTTAGAAACTTTTATAGGAAGCTTAGACATAGAAGTAAGGACTAGATTAAATATAAGAAACTTAGCTGAATTTTCTACATTTCTATCATAATTAGAACCTAAGTCTATTGAAGAAGCCTTAAATGATGAAAATTGGTTATTATCTAAGCAAGAAGAGTTTAATAAATTCAATAGAAATAAATTTTGGGAATTAGTTAACATACCAAACAATTATCCAATAATAAGAACCAATTGGGATTTAGAAATAAATAGTATGATATGTGTATCATTACAAAAAATAAAGATATATTTGTAGAAAAAGGTTACAAGTAGGAATAAGGGATATATTATGATGAAACCTTTACACCTGTTTCAATATTAGAGTAAATTATAATCCTTCTATATTATGTCTCTCATATAAATTTTAAATTATATCATATGGATATAAAATCTACATTTTTAAATGGATATTTAGTGGATGAAGTTTATATTGAACATACACCAGGTTTTGAAAACCCTCATAAAATAGATTCAGTTTTTAAACTTACCAAATCACTTTATGGCCTTAAACAAGAACCTAGAGATTAGTATGAAAGATTAAGATCATTTTTATTGGAAAATAGATTTTCTATGGGATTAGAATATCCTAATATTTTTAAGAAAACTATTTGTTCTAATATATTATTAGTGAAAATTTATGTTGATGATGCTATTTTCGGATCAATAAATAAAAAACTTTGTAATGGTTTTTCAAAACTTATGAAAAAATAATTTGAAATGAGTATTATGGGAGAATTGAAATTATTTTTTGGATTTCCAATTTATCAAAAATATTATAAAAATGTTTTGAATCAAATAAAATATATATTATTGATTTATTAAAAATAATTGGACTAGAAAACAGTGAGACTTATACAACTCTCATGTGTACCAATGTAAAACTTGATTTGGGTGAATTTAGAAAACAAGTAGATAACAATTTATACAGAGGTATGATTATAAGTTTACTATATCTTACTACCATTAGACCAGATATATTGTTTTATGTGTGTCTATGTGTTAGATTTCAGTCAAACCCAAAATAATCTCATCTTACTTTTGTTAAAAGGATTTTTATATATTTAAAAGGTACTATTTTTTATCTCTAATTTACCAAAAAACTTATTATTTCAATTTAATTTCATATTAAGATGTTGACTTTAGAGTATTTATATTAGATAAAAAATAACATAAAGAACTTTTCACTTTCTAGAAAATCTTTAGTGTCATGGTCAAGTAAGAAACAACATTCAGTTGCTTTATCAACAGCTAAAGTATAATATATATCAGTTGGCAGTTGATGTTCACAAGTATTATAGATAAAACACACCTTACTAAAATTTGGACTTAATTTTAATAATATACCTATTTTATGTGATAATACCAGTGTAATAAATATTTCCAAAAATCCTATAAGTTATTCTAGAACCATAAATATTGATATAAGGCATCATTTTATAAGAGATTATGTTCTTAAAAATTATATATCTTTAGAATTTTTAAATATCAAATATCAACTTTTTGATATTTTTATTAAACCACTTCCCACTGAAAGTTTTTATTTTATTAAGGGGGTTAGGGATATTTAGTTTTAAATATATGTGTAATAATTTATTTCATTAATTTCTCTGTTAATTGTTTTATTTTATTTTTTTTTGGTTTTTACTCATTTAATTTTTTTAACTAAAATATATTTCAATTTTATTTCAATTTTTGAAAAATTTCATCTTTTAAAAACAAGTTTTTAATGGTTAAAATTTTTAATAGTCTTGAGAAATCGTACTACATCACCAAAATCATAAAAAACCCTTCCTCTCTCTATTCTCTCTCTTACCTTAAGATTCCAAAACCTTTCGACTTCTAAATATCTCTTTCTCTTTCAAAACCCTATAATATGTAACCTTAAAATCTCAAAATCTCAAAAATGTTGATGGCAGAAGCTGGAGAGAAAATAAGAATGAAGAAACTCATTACCTAGAGAAATATTATTCAAGAAAAGGTAATATATTTCAAATAGATAAATCAAACAAATATTTTTCTAAAGAATAATATTGATTTTAAAGGTCTTGAAAATATTTTTATAGATGTAAATACTGATTTTATTTATGATATTTAAGTAAAAGAGATCTTAAGAAATTCTCAGTTCAGTTTTAGTGATATAGAGGATGTCGTTGTATCTAAGATATATCACAGATATTTTTCACTCTTTTTAGTGGAAATATCCAGTGTTTTTAATTGTCCTTGTGAAGGGGTTTTTTATTTTAATCTATGGTCAATAGGAAACCAAAAAAATGAATCATAGGATATCATGTATTTTTTCTTCATATACACCTATATAATAAAAATGTTTGTTAAGGATCTTAACGTTGACCAAAAAGTGTTGGTCAAGTTTATTCAGTCTTATATTATTCCAAGAAATGTTGAACTTGAAAATATTATATATCCAAACATGTATATAATTTTTTTTATGATGATTTATTTCAAGTTTAATTTCCTAAGGTACATGTTAAGTTACATGCACCACTGCTTCCAAGAGGAGGTAAATATGTCTTTTTATCCTTATGAAAGAACAATTTCAATGTTGTTACATCAAAAATTTATGATTAGGGGTGTTATGATACATTCAAAACGTCATAAAAATAATATTATAAATGCTAGAACTATAAGGAAGATCGATTTATTTTGGAGTATAGTCCAGTTAAAGTTGTTAGCTGTTGGTATGGAAGACCAAAACATATCTGGTGTTTTTTCTCAGGGCAAGAAAAGAATTTAGGGATCGACTATTGTGATCCAAATTCAAGGAAAATAAGTCATAGAATCAAGGATTGATGATGAAACTCCATAAAAGAGACATTCAATTAGATGCAATGTCTCTAACCCAGAAGCTGCTAAAGATGTACCTCCATCTTCTAAATAAAATTTAGAAGACCCAAATGATGCCCTTGTCATCTAGCCAAGAAATAGAGATAAACTTATAGTTTGGTAAACTGAAATTCAATAAGAAAAATTAGAATCTCCTATAGCTGATGAATTTTACCCACCATAAATTCAATCAGTCAACAGAGAATAGAAATAGGCTCTAAATTGGGATACAAATCAGATTCACCAAACTCCTGCAAAAGTGAAATTAAAATAAAATGATTAAGGAGATGAGAAAGATCGAAAATAAGTGAATGACACTTCAAGGTTAGTCTAGAATCAATAAATTTAAAATTTATTCAATTACCTATACAAGGAAACCTTTGAACCTACTAAGATCATATAGATTATTGAAGTATAATTTTTTATATATAGTGAGACCAGTAAAGAAAAATCGGTATCCCTAGTCGATAGAGGTCAACCATATCCAGTTCAACAAGTGGAATCTTATGATTATTTGAACATTAGAATTTAAGGATTTTTTTAATTCAAAAAATTAAGATAAGAAAATTTAAGTCTACAAGTAGAGTTAGAGGATGCAATAAAATATTTCGAAGATTTAAGAAATACAATAATTTCTAGATAGGAATTTGAAATTATTCAGACTCAACTGCATAATATTAGAGAAATTTTTGTTTAAAAAAGATATATTTATGCTTTTAGAAGAGATATAGTTGATCAGTTTGATAAGATCTAAGAATAATATGTTTCGAAAAAAGATTTTTTTGATTTAAAAATGCATTTGGTCACCCAATTTGAATCTATCAAGAGTGGTTCCAGTCAATCTGGAGCTTCTACTTCAGCACCACATACTTCTCTAGACTTAGTTAAAAGGTTTGAAACCATTATTGTAGTCATTTCTAGTTTCAATGATATACTTCATACTCTTCATTTAGATAGTTCCCCTCTCAATATTTTGTTGGATAATCAAAGAGATCTTATTGAGAAACAAACTTTAGAAGAACCTTCCGTAAGGACTCTTTTCAATCAGTTGGGATCAATGTTATCTCAGTTTATTCATATAGAGGAGAGAGTTCATGAATTTATAAAAATAAATTTGGTTGAAAGTGTGAATATTGGGAAATATTCAAATCTTTTTATGAGGCAGTTGGCTGACAATCTCAATGAAATTTTAAGCAGACAGATGGAAAAATTGAAATAAGTTGTTTAGGATGTTCAATTTTCACCTGAATCAGACCCTTCTTCTAAAACAACCCTTTCACACTCATCCATACCTACTATTTAAACTTTTCTCAACCAAAATTATATTTTTTAAATCAAAAACATCTTTTCAACCATTAATTTTTCTTATTATATTATATTTTATTTTATTTTATTTATGCTAGTTTTTATTTCTGAAACACATATCTTCTTATCTTATGCAGAAAGTAACCTTCATTTATAGTTATGCTCTATACTGAATGTGTTTTAATCCATTTTAATATACTTTATTTTTTATATCAAAAAATGGGAAGAAAATGGGGTAAAAAAACATTCATGATTTTATTTTCCAATTCATAAAAATAATTCAATGAAAATTTATTTTTAAAACAAACTATAATATCTGTATACTATTATAAAAATATATATTATTTGTGTGTATAATTCCTATATTTTATATAAGTTGTGTTATGTGTTTTATGATCAAAAAGAATTAGGAGGTTGTGGGGAATGTATTTTCTCAACAATACTCTATAAATATTATTTATTTTGATGCTCACAAATACTCTTTTTCTTACTAATTAAATTACTTTAAGTGAATTCTAGGAAATTAATATTTATTTAAATATTTATTTTGAAATTATTTTTAAGAATTTGATCTATGGATAATATTTCTTAAATTTTTCTGAACATTTTTTAACATATTCATGAAACACTATTCATTCCCTACATTTATAAGTGTAGCATAAGGAATGAACCCTATGTTCAAAACATCACGTATGGATCATATATCCTACATTGTCAGGAAAGTATAGTTTAAAACCCATATGTTTAGATGGAATTGTATGTTTTAGAAAAGGTAAAGTATGGATAATGAACCCTACATTTGTAAGCAACCCTATGTTTGAGGAAACAAACATATGGTACATCAACCCTTCTTTTGTATTAAACCATATGTTGTCAACCTGACATTTTGTGTTTTTTCATCATATGAAGGAACCCTATGTTTGACTATTCAATGATGGAGTTCTTAAATCCTTGATATTATTCTAGATTTCTACAATAGTCAAAATAGAAGTAAATATTATTTTAAAGTTATTTTACGACTAATTAAAATGCTTATATTCAATGGAGTAAATCATTCCTATTTCTAAGGTAAATTATGAATCTCTTGAATGATTCATAATTTAAATGATTGTGATCTGTCAGGACAAATTCTTGGATCTTCTCAACTGAAAAAAATTGGTATGATCTATATATATATATGACTAGAGTATTTTCGATATACACATACACTCAATTTAAGACTACATATTTTGTGAATGTCTTTTAAATACAGAAATGCTACAAATATCAAGTGGTTATATTATTACTGAAGAGGCTACACTTTGAATATATACATATTTCAACCTCACACTATAGTGTAGCTGTGGTTTTTTTTTATACTATTATTGAAGATAATTCGTAACCAAGATCACTTCAAAACTATTCTTACTTAAATACATTCATATTTGAATAATAAGATTCATATTCTGTCAGTTGTTGCCACAACTGTGATCTAGAACCTATCAATTCAATCAAATCAAACTCTTTTGATTTATTAGAGTCTCGGATACTTAGACTCAATTATATAAGAGTATCATGTTCTCAAAATAATATGTGTATAAATAAGTTCCCTGTAAAAGAACCATAAGGATCTTTTTATCCTTATTATAAGGGTGTCAACTGCCTGCACTCAGTTGTGAAGGTTTTAAGATAATTGGATTGTGTCTAGTGAAAATAACCAAGCTCAAAGAGAGAGAATTTATGGAGTTGATTAGGGGATATTTTTTCAATGAACCACTATAAAAATCTCTATGTTATTATTTATTTTTTATCCACTTCTCAAATCATTTATAGAATAGAACACTATATATCTATAGAAATCGCAAATAAATCTAAATCCAAAATCTGTCAAGATTATTGAAAAGACATAGTTCACCACCCTATTGCCTATTATTTCATTATTATGAACTATAATAAAATTATATGGATATTAAAAAAATAATATTCATAATAATAGTCATAAGATGAATTCATGGGTAATATATACACTACACAAAATAAATAAGTAGTGTATAAGGCATGTGTCCCACAAAAATAAAAGTGAGAAAAAGATCCATTACCTTATGTCTTGACTCTCATGATACACACTCAAACCTCTTTTATAATAAATATAGGTTTATTATACATATATCACATAAAAATATTCATTTCTATAATACCATATATGATTTAATTATGGATTTATATTACTTGTTTATCAATAATTTCATATTAAAGTTATGTTTCGGGTAATAATCGCTTTGTTTTTCATATGTGTTTTAATTTGTTATATTTTTTATGATTTAATCATACTAATAATTAAAAACATGACATAAATATCATATATATTCATTAAATATGTATTTATAATAATCTATAAAATATATAAATAGAAAATGAAATACATCATTCATGGAGACAGTAGGTCGTATGTACGCATGAATGTTGCTTCCATTTTTTTGTTGTATTAAAAACAATAAAGTAAATAATATAATTATAGTAGAAATATTATGTTATATATATCATATATGTTCAATAATACAAAACATAATACATTTCATCTAATTTGTGAATTAATCACATCGTTTTGAGGAGGCGGTACTCCACATGTCCACAAATGATGTTATCATATTTACACAAAATGGAAAGAATGAAGTTATGTGTTGTATAATATTTATAGAAGCATAAATACATCATAAATAAAATAAATATAATAAAAAAATATAAATTCCTTCATTATTACAAACCATTAAAGGTGGAAATGGAATAACGAACGACATCGGTTGGCGAGGTGAAAGTCCACCGTACACATGAACGATGATTGTGTATCCCATTTGATGGATGTGTGTGTGATTTTAGCTCACAAATTTAACATAAAAACATATAATTACATTTTGTATTATGATTTTATTATATAAACATTAGATAATATTAATTTAATGGGTTTAATAAATAAATAAATAAATAAATAATGTTTGTTGATGAACTTTACCTCTTATTTGGGTATCTCCTTTTGATTTTCACAAAATGACTTATTTAGTTGGATTTATGACCAAATTAAGGCTTATAGGATGAATATAGGTAAGTTTTTAAGAGAAACATATAGGTTTTGGTTGATCTAGAAGGCTCAAATTGGTGTGAGGAAGTGAGGGAGGAGGTTCCCTTTTATAATCGAGGTGAGGGGCACTTTTGGAAACCCCAAACATATTAAATTAATATAAATTAATTTTAAATTAAAAATGGATATAGGGTGAGTTATTTTGAAGATAATATGAGTATGGGTCTAAATAATCTCAACCAAAAATTTTTAGACAAGGTTAGGTCACATTTGTAACCTTATCTTTTGTCTTTAACACTTAGTTAAACCCTTTAACTGTTATCGTGGCAACAAAGATTTTTACTCTTTAAGGGTTAATATAGTTACTATAAAATGTAAAAAGAATAATAAATGAGTCATGGATGATATTTTTAACTTGATCCCAATAATTTTTCTGGATTTTATATTTCTATAAATTTTATAACATTTAATAAATATTATTTATTTTAAAATATCATTAGTGTCAATTTTGACACTATTGTTTACTTGACTTTTAAAAAATATCATAACATGATAGCTTATAAAAAACCTTTAATACATAAATAATATGTCTATTTAATCTATAAAAAAATTAATACATTAATTATATCAAATTATATTTATTTTAATATTTTTATTACATGTATTTGATATGTCCATCAATTAAACAATTATTGTATCATCATTATACAAGCCTTTAATTTAGTTATTTATTCCCAAAAAATTAAAAATAATTTATCATGATGAATATAAAAATTTTATATTTCCAATGAATATTTATAGTTTAACATATCTTCTGAATGACCATACATAAAAAATTTAATACTTATTAAAAACATGAGTATGACATATTAGACTTTCCTTAGAATAAAATGCTAATATAGGCTTAAAGACATCCAAGTGGATCCAAGAGGACATAAAATAATACCAAGGATGATTTTGGGTGAAAATAAATCATCCAATAAAATTATAACAAGTTTTAGGGTAATTTTCTGATATTTATAATATTATTTTTATTCTTAATTACTCGATTTACCTTTAATTGTGCTAATAAAAAATTACTAAAATTACTATTCATAATGTCCCAAAATAAAATGGACCAATTTACATAATTTGGACCCAATGATTAAAAATATGGAATCCATTTTTAAAAATTTTAAACACACAATTTTCAATAATTAATTTAAAATTAATCTCGTTGAAAGAATGAGAAAACTGGTATTTAAAGTGAAAATATTCAAAAGATTGAAATGTTTTTACATCCAAATTCAATTTCAAATTGATTCCAATGACCTAAATTGGATTAAATGATAAATCTTTTTTCTAATTATACTTTAAAAATATTTAAAAATCTAATTTAATAATATAATTTATTTATATGAAAAAGTTGTTTTCAATTAAAATATAATATTTTTCACTATTCATAAAAACATGAAACTTATCATAAAAATACAAAAAAATAAACCAAAGAAAAAATTTTATATTAAAATTTAAAATAATTAGTTTTTTGTCAAATATAATTCATAAAAGTGTTAAAATTTGGATTTAAATAGGTGCGCCATTAGAAGGTGGTAAAACTGCTTTTATAAAAATATAGGCTTTTATGTGTAATATTGGGTTTGTTCTTATCTTATACCTATAAAATATATTGAATGGATATAAAAAATATTTTATTGAATATATATTATATATATTTCATTAATATCATTCACTAATATTAATTAATTTAATTTATTAAGATAAAACTCCTTAGGAGTAAAAAATAGTTTTTTATAAAAGCATTCCATTTTTAATCATTTGGTTTCGATATTAATTTCTAATTAGTTGGTAACCAGTGAATTCAATCATATATTTTTATAAATTATTTAATCATATTCATAACCACCAATTTAATATCTAGGAGATAATTTTCATTTTAAATAATAATATTAATAGTATATCATGGTTCATTTAAACTTGATTTGTATGAAACATAAGCTATCAAAGAGATTAGATTTAAAAATATACATACCAAAAAATCTTGGGGTGTTACATAAGGTTATATCTTTTTTTATTAAAGGGGGTGAATTTTTCTATGAAATTTAATGATTATTTTCTAATAAGAGGCTTCTGAGATACTAATTACTCTCTTTTTAAGGGGGGTTATTGGTTTTGAATTCACTGGGAGATACAATCCATGGGGAATATGCATGATGTGTGTTCAACGTATAGAAGTTGTGTGATAATATAGAGGGAGGGAGTTTTTGAATGTATTAAGGCCTGTAATGGTCTCTTGAACTCTTTTTTTACATTGATAACTAATCATGTATACTTATAGTGATGGATGAGATATTATTTAGCCATTTTAAGAATGTGAGGAATTGTATTTCACTTTATATTTCCAACAAACTCAAAAGGGGATAATATTAGTACTAAAGTGATATTTTCTTAAAATTTGGTGTTGTGTTTGTTAACAATATAATTTTGGAAAGATCATAAAGATTAATTTATAAGGAGGATGAGGTTTATGAAGAAAAATGTTAGATGATTCCTTGAATAATTCTTGAGAAGATGGATCGTGTAAGGTCAAAGGCATCACACAATTAGGTTTAGGTGGTTTGCATATGGATGAAGGAGTCATGTGAATCATGTGAATGGAGTTAAATTATAAATGTAGAATATATTAGATGATTACTTGATCTTGAGGAACGGATAAGTTATACAGCATGAGTCTTGCGATAAGAGTTACATGATAGAGGAGATGTGTGATGTAGTCTTACAAACATGAGATTTGAAAGCTGGTATATGGTTATAAGGTGGAGTGGACTCATGCCTCATGAGGACCCAAGTCATATGATTGTATGGAAGAATAGTTGGGAAAACCACTTATCCATTATTTGGTGGAATGAGCGGTCGAACACATTTTTCATAGGTTAAGTCGATTGAAATATTCTATAAATACCCACTATTCATATCATTATGTATATAATTTCTAAGTATTATAGAACAATCTAGTTTGGAATAATTTTTCAAATAAATTAGGGTCTCCCAAATTCATGACCACATATCTATCATGTATAAATGATTTTGAGGAAGTGATCCACATAAGGATTTATGCACAATTCATCCATTGAACTAGTCAGGTGAATGAAATTACATGATCAAGCTCATGCAATGTAGTACCATAGAAGGAAGTTACATAAATTAATCAGGAATTCCATGTCATGTGTACAGGGTATCATTCTAAAGGTCTTGTGATCAAGTTCATATGATCCAAGTTATTTGGTGAATTTTGTTTCTAGACAATCTTGTTAATATTTTTCAAGTGGCGTTTTCAAAATATATTTTGAAGAAAAAGGATCATATTAGGGAATCATATTCTGAAATTAATGATGAAAAAAATCAACATACTCTTTTTTGATGAGAAGTATAACTTCAATTCATTAAATAAGGTTAGACTTCTTCCTATGTAGTGAGCAAGGAGGACTCAATAGAATTGATCTGAGGTAAGCAGTGTACTATTACCTAAACTCTTGTAAAGTCATCTCACATTGAATGGAGTGTATGTGTCCAAACAAGTGTAATCCATCAATACTGGTGAATCATAGTAGATTATGGCATAAACAAAAAAACATCAGTGTATACTCCAAGAATGTATATCTTTGTGGTGAATCAAGTAAAATATCTATCTTCTAGGATTTTGTTTTTTGTTTTTTATGATTTCTATAAGTTTTTTATTGAATAAAATATGTTTGAAATCTTCCTAGAAAAATAGGGACAATATCCTTTCATTCAAAATAAAATTAACACCCTAATTTACCCATCATCTCTCAAGGTGTCTTTGGGTGCTACATTCAACCACTAGGGTAGGTGATATTAGAGGTTGTAATTACTAATGCATCCCTCTTATTAAGATAAAACTTATATGTGAGAGTAATCAAATGAGGTTTCACTTATTTAGAGATAAAATATGATATTATTAAAATAAAATAATGATTTAATAAGAAAATTAATTAAATATCTGAGGTTCAACCACTTCATTTAAAACTAAATTTAAGAAGACATCCAATCCAACCATAGCTTTCAGACATTAAACCCATTAAATGTGATAATAACATAATAAAATACTCTCCACTCTATAGAAAACCTGATTCAAACTAATACTACATTAATTCATATTCAAAATTATATTTTTTTTTGTGGCCCTATAACTATTTGGTCATCAACATGACACCATTTTTGGGGCGTATAGCATTTAGTTTTTACTTTTTCTTAAAAATTAATTCAACACGTACCTAAATCTAGTTCATCTCACCTCATTGGTTTTGATCCAAAGGTTGAACAAACTATTATAGTAATACTCATAACCCTAAAATCAATGAAAAAGAGGATATATAATTTTTTACTATCCCATTGTAAAAACATTCCTCATCCACTTCTTCCACTAGGATCACTATAAGTAGTGGAAATATGGATGAAAATTTAGCATAGCTAAATAGAACCTTGAGATAACTTTATACACCTAATTTTAACAATGATAATCAGCTTCAACAACCAAATAATCAACAAGATTGTATGTTTTTAATTAGAATTATAATTTTACTACTTAAATGTCATGATTTTTTAGGAGAATATCCCAAAAGACACTTGATAGAATTTGGATAAATCTGTAATGGGTTTAGACCTGTAAAATTCACCAAGGCTTAGATCAGCTAGAATATCTTGCCCTTCTCTCTTGAAGGATCATCCAAGGAGTGGCTCTACAATATCTATCCTAGAGAATTAACCACCTAGGATGATCTGAATAAGGGATTCCTCCAGAAATACTTCCCTACCTCGAGGATTACTTAGCTGAAGAGATAAATGTATAGAACTAATCAAGAAAGTGGATAACCCTCTAAGAATTATGGGAGATATTTAAGTGGATAACAACCTTCTGGAGACATTCATCTTTCAAAGATAATAATTTCTTGGTATTCTTATACCAAGGGTTGATGGAAAATGACCAAAACATAATGGGTGCTTCCTCTGGAGGATAATTGATAAATAAGTCCTTTACTTAATTCATAGACCATGTTAAAAGTATTTTTAAAAATTCTTAGCAATTCATCATAAGAACCAAAAAAAGTGGATTACTTGAGGTAAAAAGTTCCAAATCACCTATAATTGAAAATAAAATTGAATAAATAGCCTCACTTGTGAGATAGTTAACTGTGAAAAGGGTGTAGGAAACCACACCTACTACAACCCCTCGAGTATTCTAACATTTCTACTCTCAGGACCACTTTACTAATAGCTTCCCTTGAGTTCAAATAACTGAAATTTATGATTCCATGTACCAAAAACCATACTCATAGTAACCAGTAATAAATATATGATTAAAATAATTTTACAACACTCAATTTAGATTTGAGAACCAATACTAGAAAATACCACCCTTGTAGTAAGGATTTCAACCATATTTCTAACCACCACCCTTCTAAAAAGGCAACTATCAACCCTCAATAAGATACCAATAAGGAGAATCTCAAGAACCCTCAATAAAGGACTTGATAAAATAACTTATGGGCCTCACACTACTCAATAAAACTACTCTCAACACCCATGGATCAGTATTGAAGGAGAATCAAGGACAGTACAACTAGATCATACCTTCCATCAATGACTTGAAAAATAAATATTAAGGTAAACTTCCTTCTCATTTAATTCGTAACCCTAAAGAAAATGTTGATTCCATTTTAGTGAGGAGTGGTAAGAAATTAATGAAAAATGAATACCCCCCATCTCAATCCAAAAATGGAACTGGATAGCCCATTGGCCTTGATGAATATGTCCCTAAAAAATATCATCAATAAGAAGTACCGGTGGAGACACACCCATTGAAAGGGGATAAGGGAAAGTCCAAAATGGAAAACCAACATAAACCCTAACCTCACATCTTTTATAGAGTAAAACCACACAAGAAACCCAGTGAAGAGTCACTACAATAGGAGATGCTAGAGATATTCAATAATGTAGAGATCAATATCTCATTATTGCAATCTATATGATAAATCCCAAGGTATTTTAACTTGATCAAAGATATTTTCACCAAGAATATATGATTTAAAGGGAACAAAAGGGTAAATATATGTAGAATTTTTTCTAAGATTTTTACCCTAAAAACACCTAATAAATACAAAGATTTGGGTATATTCACTATCACTTTCACCATAGGATACGTGACTTGTTCAAATACATTGTGTAGTTTGGGAGAATGGATTAATTTATTACCTTATTTAGTTTATTTTTTTCCTAGAGATAGATGAGATTAAACCCACTAAAGTGTTTATAAAATTTGTTAATTGAACCACTACCTATCAAGTTATAGTTCAATAGGATGTTCCAGTAAGTGTAAAAGTTTTTTTGTCCCCAATTGATTTCTATATTTTGAATATAGAGTAAGAAATCAGTAGAGTTTATTCCACTATAATTATAGGTAATCTATTTATTAAGACTTCCAAAATAATAATAAATGATAATAAGGGAACTCTTTTGACTAATTTTAGAGATAAGATAGTGAATTTTAATATTCTTAATTCAATGAAATAACACCAAGAGTATAAAAATATATTTACACTGAACCATATTAAGTTTCCCTATTATTAAAAAGAATAAATTTAAATGCTTGATTTTATCAATCGATTAAGAATATCTCTATAAAAACTAATTTATTTAATGAATCTATTTTTTTAAATGAAATCAATATGGAAACTATGATGTGCGCCAATGAAATTTATTTTGATGAAAATTATGTTAAATATTTTCTTAAAACTATCACTGACACTTTTACTTTACATTTGTAGGACACAAGCTTAGATTACACTAAAATCATTATAAAAACCCTTGAATTGGAATTAAAGCTTCTTCCATCAAACTAAAAGTATATTTATTTAAAGTAAAATGATAAATTACCAGTGACAATTTCAAATAATCTAAACTTAATAAAGAGAAATAACTTCAGAAAATTTTGAAAAAAGCACCAGGACAATAGGCTAGACATTAGTATACATTCTAGGGATTATACCTACCACTTGTATGTATTGAATGTTTCTAGAAAGTGAATCTACACCAATGTGAAAACCATAAAGGAGGATCAACCCAACCCAACCCACCTAGAAGTTGTAAAAAAGGTAAAATGAAATTTAGGAGCTGGAATCACATGCCACATATTAAACTTCCAATGGTTAATTCCCATTCAAATTTTCCCAAAGTAAAGTTGATATATCATTTTAAATAATGAGAAAATTTAGTTATTTCCAAAAAGGATTTATACTATATGGATAGTTTCCATTTACTAGCAAAAATTGAATCATGTTACAAGAAAAGTCCACTAATCCATTCCTTTTGTAGACCAAATGTTAGAGAGGCTGAAGGGAGAGATTTATATTATTTCATTAATTGTTTTTATGGGTATTTAAATTTTCAAATATCTCTAGGAGACAAATACATGATCACATTCACATATCACTTTGGTTATTTTACTTATCATATGATACCCTTTAGTGTTTTTAATTACTTGGGTACCTTTCAATGGTATATGGTAAGAAATTTTTCTGACTTTATTGATAGTTTCTTAGAGTTATTCCTATATGGTTTCACTATGTGAACATGTGTTAAAACATTTCTTGATATCCTGTAAATTTTTTTGAGAAAAATCATTGAGAGAAAACTGGTTTTAACTTTGAAAAATTCATTTATGGTGGAAAAAATAAATGTGTCAGGTCACATAATTTCTAAGGATCTGATTAAAGTAGATAAGGCTAAAATTTATGTTATTTATACCCTATCTTTCCCCACCATTATGATACATATTAAATCATTTTTTGACATGCTAGTTTTTACAAAAGGTTTATTAGTGAATTCAGAAAGATTTATTTTCCCTTAACTAAAATACTAAAAAGGTAATGTGACTGTGTATTTTTTTGATTCATACAGGATATATTTTGAAAATATCAAAGAAATCATGATTATAATTCCCATAATATGTTCAATATACTATAATTTTCTCTTTGTGATACTTTTTTATGGTTTAAATGAATTTTTAGGGTTCTTACTATCCTAGAAAGTTGAGGGACACCTGAAAATTATAACTTACACTTACCTTTACCTTAAAACAGACCAAATAAATTACAAAACAATAGAAAAAGTGTTTTTTAAATAGTTTTTTCTTTAGAAAAAATTAGGTCTTACCTATTATGAAGTAAATTAAATATTTAATCTAATCATATAGCACTCAAGTATCTGATCAATAAAGCCGATGGAAATCCAAGGCTAGTGAGATGGATGTTTCTTTTATAAGAATTTAACTTGGATATTAAGGATAATAAGGGGTGTGAAAATATGTTTTTATACCACATGAGTATATTGACACACATTATAAAAGTATAACCACTAACTAAAACAAATATGGATGACTCCTTCCCTAATGAGAAAATATAAAAATTCACTGAAGTGTCCTAATATGCTAATCTGGTCAAATTTCTAGTCACATTAAAAGTACCCACCCACTATTTACTAAGCATCAAGATTCTAAATTGAAATTTGATTCAATGTATTATGTATGGAAATATCTATATTTATGTATGATTTATAATGATAAAGTAATTAAAAGATGCATCCTTATAGAAGAGATTGAATATGTACTTACATTATTTCATACACTTGCATGTAGAGGCCATTTTGGACCTTAAATAACTAATAGAAAAGTGTTAGAAGTTAGATTATTTTGTCCTAAAATTTTTAAATATTAACATAAATTCTATAAATCATTCCCAAACTTCTAGTATATAGGTAGAATTTCCAAAAGACATGAAATGTCCCTAAAACCCTTGATTTTTTATAAGATATTTGATGTATGAGGTTTAGATTTTATAGGTCCATTTCATGTCTCATTTGGTTTCTCCTATATATTATTATTAGTTGACTATATATCTAAGTGTATTGAGGAAAGAGGATCCATAAAATATAAATCCAAGGTTGTTATTGAATTTATAAAATCAAAAAAAAATATAGATTTGGAGTACCTAGAGAAATAATTAGTGACCAAGGAATGAATTTATATAATAATAATAGAATATTTAATGAATATGTATGGAGGGTATCACAAGACCTCAACTTCGTACCACCCACAAACAAATAGGAAATAATAAGTGCCCAATAGAGAAATTAAGAGGATTCTTGAGAATATAGTATAACCCACCATGAAGGGTTGGAGTAAGAATCTTGAGAATGCAATATGGGAATACATAATTTCTTATAAATCCCCTTTAGGTATGTCTCTTTAAATAATTTTCTAAAGAGGTAATTTTTTATTTCTTATTGAGTTTCAACACAAGGCTTACTGGGTTTTCAAGTAGGTTAATGTAGAATTTGGAAAATATTTGGAATAAATTAAGTTATAGATAATGGAACTTGAGGAACAAAAAAGGGAATATTATGATAATTCATTATTTTATAAGTATAAGTCCAAATTTTTCCATGAAAAACTTATTTATAAAATAAGATTTGAAGTTGGATATAAAGTGTTATTTAATTCTTCAAGAATGAAAATAATGCCCGGTAAGCTTTGTTCCAAGTGGATTAGGCCTTATGTAGTAACTAATACTTTCACATTTGGTGAAATTAAGAAAAAATAGAAGATTCAAAGAACCCCTTCAAGATTAATGGCCTATATGTGAAGCTTTACTATGAATATTTTTAGAAATAACTAATAGATGAGTCCAATCTTCTTCATAATATCATCAAGTAAAGAAACCAAAAGTTTCCTCTTTCTTTCACTCTAGTCAATATGATATTTATTTTTAATCTATTTTTCCTTCATAAATGCATGATAGAATTAATTTTAATTTTATATAAGATAAGTTTAGGGGTTGAAAAGGTATCATATTATGTATATACCTTTGTTTATTTTCTTTTGTTTATAAGTGTTTTTGGGTTAAAATAAAATAAATCGTAGTATTTTATATCTATTTTCAAAAGATATAAATAAAATCTTTTAGATTTTATTTTTAATTCTAGGGTTTATTTAAGCTTGGAAAACTTAAGCTAAATAATATCTTTCCTAGGAAAAATACCATGATAGAAAGGATGGATTTCATTGGTTATAAAATTTTGAGATCTAAATGATGGATGACTTGGTTTTCCACAACTTTCATGTAAATATAGTTTTAGAACTAGAAAAAGGAGTGTGAGTGAAAAGATATTTATAGAATTTAAATTTTAACATGAGATTGCAAGAATTTTAAACATAATTCATAATAATTTAGATATTAAGAAAAATAACATCTCAAATAGAAAAATCAAAATAAATTGATATAATTCAATTTAAATTAGAGTAAAATATTCAATTGAGATCCCATAATGAATCTTTGATACATTAGGTATTACGTGTGTGAGTACATCTCATTTGTATATATATATAATAAGTGTTTTTCATAGTGATTTTCACATAAATATTTGGGAAAATTTTAATAATTGAGTAATTATCAAAAATGAATTCATTTAGATGATGGGGATATTGAAAAAAAATGAATAAGGGGTTAATTTACTTATAAAAATTTCATTTGAGTTGTATCAATGAAGTAGAAATTGGAAATATTGTTTGAGGAACCTAGGATAAAGGGATAAATGGAAGTACCACTTATTAAAACTTTGATTACACTTAAATATATCTATTTCACTTTTAGGCTTGGAACATAACTTAATTGAAATTTGTTAATGAGATTAATTCATATATTAGGCATGATGATTCAAACAATTAAGGGATTTATTATTTTCTTCTTCTCCATTTTATATACATAAGTCTAGGAAGGACTATCACTTAAAATAATTTAATTCACTATATTTACCATGAGTGTAATAAACTATGTGTAGGAGAGTGATAAAATGATATTTTAAAGAAACTTTTCTTTTTAATTCACTGTTAAAACCCCCTCAATCCATTTAAAAACCTGGGTAAAATTCACTTTTTTGTGTCATCATGTGTTTCCTAGGAAATAATTAGAATTGAGTATAATTTTTGGATATTAATTAAATATTATTCATCTTGAAATTAATATGGGTGATCAATTTAGAAAAAATATTTTTTTAATCTAGATATATCAATTTTTGATTAATAACATGAATTTGGATGGAATTTATAATTTTATATAGTGAAATGTTAATTTGAAATTAAAATTACTTTAGAATTACTTATATTCTGTACAATCTAGATTTAAAATTATAATTCTAAAATGGATATAATATTTATTTTTACATGCTTTATTAGTTTTTTTAATTTAATTTTAATCTATCCTCTAATTTTATAATCCTTTAATATAATTGATAAATGGATTTTTATTTTTATTTTTATCATTTAATTCAATTTTCATTCTATTTTGAAAAAAATCTTACATTGTGTTTTCATTTTTTTAATTATATAAGTTTAAGGGAAAAAATTAGAAATATAGTTTTACAGTCAACCATGTCAAGTGATCACACTCAACATGCCACATGAAGTAGGAATGGTCACTCTGCCAAATACATGATGAATCTTGGGAAACCATGATGTAAAATCTCATAAATTCATGGAGTTAACACATGAACACACTTAAGTTGTCATATTACCATTCCAAACTACTATGCTCTATTATCAATTTTCCATAAAGGTATAGAACTAACAAATGATGAATTTTCTGATCAACCACTAGTGGAAAATCTCAATTTTGTCCCATGAATACATCCAAAATTTCATACCTCACTGACTATAAGAAGACCTCTCAAGCCTTATGGTAGCTCAAGTTACCACATAAAGGACCATGATACCTACTGTAAGAATAATTCGATCAACCATGTGGAATCTCTCAGCCTACTTCCAGCAACAACATAAAGACCCCTATAGCGATCTCACTCCATCTCTCAGTTGATCAATTGACCACACTCTATTTTCCATTAGCCTCATCAAGTTGTTTCACGACCAACACTTCCAATCTATTTCACCATTCCACCTCTAGAAACCACTCCCACTCTTCCACCATATGAAAATCTATCTCAAATCCACAATATAACTTTCTATACAAACATCCATGATTGATCATGTCTTCCCTTTCACTGAACTAACCATATCAATTAAACCCACAACATCAACTCAAGTGGTTAATAACCATAGAAACTTCACTCACAAGCCTATGATATCTAATATAATCTCTCAATGCACCACTAAAGATTTAAGACATCAATTTTATCTAATGTAATCTCCATGAATCTTATTAATGGATTCCTTCTTGAGAACACCTGAGCTTGAAGAATACCTGAAAAACAACTGATAAACCAACGTTATATGTTGATATCTCATTAAAAGAATTTTTTTAAGACCTCTATACTCAAATCCTGAATTTAAGATGTATCTAATTAATGAAGATAATTATAACCGATTCATATTGAAAAATAAAAATCTCAGCCTAAGTTTGAAACCATTGATAAAAATGAAAGGTACCCCATACTTATACTAGGTAGTCTAATCAAAACTGGGGATCTTGATCTTAAATAGTGGATCTAAATCTACTAAATTTGTTCTTTGTGAATATTGAAGATTAAGAAGTTAGAGGACACCTTAATTACCCACAAGTCATCAGTTGCACATTCAATGTAAGATACACACCATTTTATCGACCAAAATTCCAAAATAGTGCTATAGACCCTATCTTTTCAGGTAAATATTAGCTAAATTAAGTAACCATGAGCCACCTATTCACCTCAAATCACAAAAATCCGATCATAAATCCATCATTTCTGATCGATTATAAACATCTGATCCCAGTGCTTCCAGTGTTCTAAGTACCATAAAAACCATTCAAAGGGCATTTAAGTTCTAAAAAAATCCCTATAGCCTAAATCCATCTCTCCACTGAAGGTATCTAAGCCTCGCACTGAGACAAGCATGTTAAATATATTCCTATTAGACACAAGTTTCCACTCGGTTATCCAAATTACAGCACCTAATATCTAGATCCATTTTGAATTTGTGTGCTACTAAAAATCCTCATTGGACAACCCTTCATGATCAACATGGCCAACCTACCACCTTCAAATGTCCAAGACATACCATTTTAGTCCTGGGATAACTGTTTTAAATCCTAGGTGAAAGGATGACTAGGAACAGCATTAGGAGGCTAGCTTTTAACACCATCCTAGATTCTTCGATGGAAGACATACCGAATACTAGTTCAAATCCCACCAACCTCGGTCCAATTCATCAGTAGCATGTGTATCACCTTAACTCCTCATGTGAAGCTTATAGTAGGTTACTCGATGGAAATTCCTCTATAAAAACTCAACTTCCACTAAATTCATGAAGCACTAAAAAAATATTCTCTAATTCATCTCAAAGGAATATGGAATTTTATCATGGGAGGAGTATGAAACAAGGATTGAATATTTGAGATACCCATATTAATCCATCATGACCCTTGATATGGAAATTTGTCAAACATTCAATGAACGATAATTCTATAAGGAATAACTCTGAAATTAAAAAAAATATTACACTTGAAGAATTCAAATAAGTCAGTGCTACTCATGTGATGAATATAAAAGTTCACCAAGTACCCCAAATCATTTTTCTATAAGAGAAGGAATTTCCCACTAGGATAGGGGATGGTTCTGAAATTTCTAATCAAGTCAGGTTTCTTTTTTGTTTTAAATTATTAAATTTTTTGTAATAACTCTAGTGATGGAACACAAAGCCCCTAGTCGATGATCCAAAGAGATTTTACTTAACCCATGTTAATGAATTCAATTATCTAATTTTTTATCTCTTATATTAATCTCTATGAATTTATTCAAACTATTTATACATTAGGATATTTTCTTACTTCGCTGAATTTTGAATTAATCTCCCCTATTTCATTGGATCACACACACAGGACACTTAGGTTCTATCCATTTCTTGTAATCATGAGTAGTGGGATGAACTAAAGGTGATCAAATATATCTGATAACTAGGGAAGGTTATATTATAGGATAAAGTGATTATTTTAACCCTTTGATTAAACTAAAACTTCTTGGTGAGGTTAATTAAGTGAGGATTCACTTTATTTGAGAGAAAATAGGAGAGTATGAAAATAAAATAATGATTTAATAGGAAACTTAAGGGGGTATCTAAGGTTAGTCCACTTCATTTAAAATTTAATTTAATAACCAATATAATCTAATGATAGATTTCAAAAACTAAACCCATTAATAAAGATAATAATTCACCAAAACACTCTCCTCTCTGGAGACAACCTGATTCCAACTACTACTTTATTAATTCAAGTTTAAAATTTTTTTTGCTGGTGGCCTCGTGACAGACCATATATTAAACATCAATGTGTAAGGTATGAAATTTTTTATTTATTCTTTTTGTTGAATAAAAATGTATATATAGACCCTAGTTATTTTGGGTTTTGGTTTTTTATTCCACTGCAGTTAGGATAAGTGTTATCCATCTAAAACCATACAGGTGTGTGGCCTTGTGCATATAAATTTAGATGTTATTGTTGGGATACAGGTTCATAAGATAATATATATATGGATGTTAGTGTTTTTTGGTGGCCTAATGGTATGGTTTATGATTATGTTGGATGGTGGAGATATATTTTTTTAGGATTTAACCCCATTTTTTTATATACATTAATTTTTTATAAGGAATTTTTATATTAAACTTATGATTTATTATTTGATTTATCACTTTTTTTATTATACACAGATATAACTATATTTCATGTGAGTTATTCACTCTTCAAATACATGTTTTATATGATATGAATCTATAAAAAATAATTTTATTAAATATTCTTTTTTATTTTTTTTATTTACAATATTTTTTTATGATGATCCAATGTATTGATAACTTGTGTTGAAATTTCACAAAATATTTATTGGGTTTAGGGTTAATAGTTTTGAGAGAAAAAATTTCAATATATTTTAGGATTAATTCTGGACATTTATTTCTAGCCTTTTTCAATTGGGGTGGGGTATTGATTCTATGTTATGGTCTAGTTTTTGAATATGGCCATTGTAAATTCAATTCATTGAAAAATTGTATTATATTTTTTTTATAAATTATGTTTAGATAATAATATATGTTAAGGAACTTAGTTAGTAAAATTTGGATACTTTTGAAAAGTATAAATGTATCAAAAATACATGTTTCTTTTTACAGTTATGTATTAAATTGGAAAGGACATAATAGGAGTAAGGTGTGTGATTGGATTCCTCAAAATGGTTTTATAGTTTTATAATTTTGGAGTTAAATCCCTTAGATTAGTTAACTCAATTGGTGAGCCTCGTGTATCTCTTAGTGTTACATAAGAGATTTGACATGTATTTGATTCTATGTGATCACTAAAGATATTGATTTTTGAACTCATATATTGGATTTAACATGTAAAGGGAATTTAATTGATTAAATACTTTATTTAACGTGAAATTTTATTATTATTCATATAATTTCAAGTTAAAATTATTCCTTGAGATGAGAATTCATTACAATGGATGTTTTCTATCAAAGAGATTTAATTTATTAAAAATCATTATTGGAAAAAAATAAGTGAAACTGTGTTAAATTAATTTTTTGTTACATTTTTACAAATAAAATTTATGATTCTTTGAGTTTGGTTTAAATATATGGTTGTAATTATACGAAACATTGTGATTCAGGTAGTATTTTCATGATTTCAATTTCATGTTTTGGAGTTTTTTGGATTTTATTAATTAATTCTTGGGTATTTTTAATTGATTATGTATTAAACTATGATTTGTATTCATTATCCCAAAAAAAAATTAATCATTTTAAAAAACTATTACTTACAATTTTTTTAAGTTATGAGAATATAGAAGAAGTTTAAAGTGAAAGATTTTGGTCTAGGTGACATTAAAATAATTTTGTGGAAACCTATCCATATATTCAAATATTACGCATGATAATACCTTCTCAAATATCCTTTAAATATGAATGAATTTAAAAAATAACTCATTTCTCAACTATTGAAAACCTAATTGTCAGTCACACGGTGACCAGGAAAGTTAGTAAAAATGCTATGTGATCATGAACTCACATGACACAACCAATACATGGTTTTATGCTCATATAAACCTTTTAAAAATATTACATTATTATCACTTGTTTTAAAAAATTTCTCTAAATTGTGTAAGATTCCTTGAAAACCCTATTATTTTTTTAACTTAAATAATAGAATTAAATTGGACATCTGTTATAACAGAAGTTGTACCAAAAAACATGAGATAATATTTTTCAAGTATATTACTCTAATATATACTCGTATGTATCTTATAAATTAATTTTTTGTTTTTATAATTGATTCATGTCAACCCATGGTGAAAATAGGTGTTTAGTTGGTAATATAACCTAATGAGTTATCTTTCAGCAATGTTATTGCCCTGTTAACTTTTTCAAGATGATAAAAAAATAGATTTGTTATGATTATTTATAAAAATGATCTGAAAATAATTTATAAACTATAGTAATAAATCATGCATGGATTTCATGTTTTTTGTTCTTAAAATGATTAAAAATACTATTTTAGAATTAAAATTAATTTCTTTGTGTTAAAAAAGTGTTAAATTATTAAAAATGGGTGAATCAACTTGATTTGTCATGAAAATTTAGAGAGAGTGAAAAAAATTTCATTAGTGACATTTTAGAATAAAAAATCCATGAATTAAGCATATAAGATACTTTTAGTGATCAAAGGTGTATTTTAATAATTAAAATTCATGTTTAATTGTGAAATGAATATAAAAAATAAAAAATGATAAAATGATATTGATTTATAATGAAAACTTAGGGAAATAATACTTCATTTATTTATAGACTATAAAAATAAAAAATCCAATAATTTGGTCTCTCATATGCTCAAAATGATTTAAAATTCTATTTAGGAATTAAAATTTATTCATAAATATAAAATATGTTTCAAATGATCAAGTAATACCAAATGATTTCTATTTTTCATGAACATTTAAGATAGTGATTCTCAATCTATTTATGAACAATATAAATAAACCACACATTAGTAATACATTCAAGGTGATCAGAATGATTGAAATATTTATTTTAATTTTAATATTTATTTTTAATTATAAAATAGATTAAAATATTCTAAATAAGAAAACAATATTGGTTTTTCATTTAAATTTAATAAAATGATAATAAATCAATTTATAATATGTAAAAAATCCGACCATGTATGAATATGATATCTTATATTATTGTAATTATTGAAATTACCATTTAATCACTAATATTTTGTTCTAAATGTTAACTGGGTTTACAATAATATGAAGAAAACAAGCATATGAGCATAATTTTTCAAAGAAATTTTGGAAAAAAAATATTAATCAATTTTTACTTGTAGAAGTTTTTATTGCATAAATATATTATTTAAGGTTCATGATATGGTCAAAAGTAGTTTTTAAGCATGAATATAACAAAGGTGGATCACTAGTGCTTTCACTCTCTCACAGGGAGATCTTGAAAAATGATTCCCTTCCACACATGTCATCTTTATTAAAATAGAAAAAGAAAGTTGTTAATCCCTTCACTAATATTGGTCCAATACCTTAAACTGAATATACATGATTCATAAAATCTATCATTAATGTGAGGTAATTAAATCATTATATATATTTTAATATACTACAGGCTCGAGTTGTTACTCCCTTCTATAAAAAATATATATTCTTCCTAAGTGAAAAAGTAGCATAAAATTTTAAAAAAAATTGCAAATATGGTTTGTTTATCATGAAAATTTAGGAAAATGATCTTCAATTCATTTGTGACCTATAAAATAAAATATTACATGAGTTTAATGTTAGAGGTGTTCAGTATGGTTGAAAATATATTTTAAAAAAAATAATATTCCTTTTTAAGTGTAAAACTATCATAAAAAATAAAATATTTGATGTGTTATGTTTGTCATTATAATTTAGGGAATCAATCCTCGAGCCATTTTAGACTTATAAAATAAACCATGTATGAATATAATGAGAAACATTATCAAAATGATTTAAATTTTATTTTAATAATTAATATTTATTTTTTCACTATGAAATCAGTGTAAAACATTTAAAAATGAGAAAATGACCTTGGTTTACTATCTAAATTTAGAAAAACGTTTCAAAGATTATTTATGATCAGTAAGAATCATTTTTTTAATAATTTTTCCTCTAAGTTTCTTATAAGGATCAAAAGTATAATTTAAATATTAATATTCTTTCTTAGCTATAAAATGAGCATAAATGATAAAAATTGATCATACAAGTTTAGTTTTGTATAAAAATTTAGGAAAATTATCATTGATTCATTTTTCATTTTTATGATAAAATTAGGGGTGAATCTAATTTTGGATGTGATAAATACGATGGAAATTATTTTTAAATTATTGTTATTATTTTTTAAGTTCAAAAATAGCATAAAATAATTAAAAATGTGCTAACACGGTCAATTTTGTATATAAATTTAGGATAGTGATTCTTGAGTCATTTATGAAATTTAAAAATGAAGTGAGAATGATTCTAACATATATGGTACTTGGAATGATCCATATTATATTTTAATAGTTAATATTCATTTCTACTATAAAACAAGTCCAAACATTCAAAAACAATCAAATCGGTTTGATTTATTTTTCAAATTTAAAACAATTATGATCAAGTAATTTTGGATTTATAGGATCTAACTATGTATGAAATTGACATTTGAGTTACTTAAAATGATTAAAAGTTCCATTTAAATGTTAATATTCTTTTCTAAGTATTAAATGAACATAAAACAAGAAAAATAGGAAATAAGTCTAGTTTTTCATAGAAATTTAGAAAAATAATGATAAATTTATTTCTAACTTGTATAATCAAAATGTGTATAAATTTAATCTTAGGAGTCCCAAATATTATCAAAATTATATTTTAATATTTAATATTATTTTTTAAATTGTAAAACTATCATAAAATAATAAAATATGAGCTAACGTGATTAGATTATCATGAAAATTCATTTCAATGATCATTGGATCATTTTTTACTTTTATTAATGAGTGTTTTTTGAATCCAACCCTTAAGACACATGATAAGGAAATATGTACATTTTAAGAGAAATTTGAGTTCAAAATTATCTAAATAGTATCAAAAGACAACAAAACAACCATCGAAATTTACCACATATAGCTTTAAAAATGATCATTAGGTAGTTTTTGACTTGTATAAGTGCATGAATTTTATGCATGTGATGCACATAAATGCAAAAAAATGGTTTATTATACACTTCATTAAGTGGGAAAAAGTTTTTTTTAATGTTCTGAAATTTTCAAATGTGAACTCAATCCCATTAAATTTAGGAAAAATGATACTTGAATAATTTTTTTCTGTAAAAAATATGTACATTAAAATATGATTCCCAATACATCAGAAAACACAAAAAAAATCAATTTCATTCATGATTTTGAGTGATGTGCACCAAAAGATCAAAAATAACTCAAACATACTCTGGTACCCATCAAATTACAAAACAATGATACTTGATTCATTTTTAAAATGTAGGAGTGAGAAACAGGTGAATTTGATCCTTAAGTCACAAAATTACAAAATAAATACATTTTAGGTGATATTTTAGTTCAAAATTATTTAAATATAATCAAATAACAATAAAAAATTGTAATTGGTCACTGAAAGTTCTCATCATTAGTTTTTGCAATGATCATTAAGAATTTTTGGAATTTTAGAAATTAATGTTTCATGAATTCAATGATCATGGAATATATAAACATAAAAAATATTTTATTTTTGAATTATTTAAGTAAAACAATTTCTTTTTTATTGACCTAAAGTCATAATATGTATTTATAATCCCATATAATTTTGTTAAAATGGCACATGAGTCATTTTTTACCTTTACAAAGGAGCGGCATTCCATTACTTGTGAAAACCCAGGTAATATTAAAATAAATAATCTTCACAAATTTTTAATATTCATCAATTATATTTTATAGATTTATATTCAATATACAAAAACTAGGTAATTTTTCAATCAAAAAAGGAAAAACTCTTTATTTCTAACCAAATTAGGTTTTCATGCATTACATGGTTTTATTTAAAAATATAATTTATAAATTTTAGAACTTTAATTTCAAATAAAATGATATAATTTTTTAATTCAGCATTCCAAAATTATCTTAGGATAAATTTTTTATAATTTTTTAAAAATTTGGATTTTTTAAATGAATAGTGAAAATATAGATTTTTATTACCAACTATCTTTTGTTTCAAGAATTTAAAAAATTAAATTTTTTTAAAATAATTTTAAAGTAATATTAGTTCGTTTATACTATACATAATCCAATAAAGGTAATTGGAATCAATTTCATTATTTATTTTGGTATAAAATGGTTTATACTTAAGAATACATTTTTTTGGAAAACTGTTATTCGTCGCGTTTTGTGGGTTTAATTTTAAATTAAATTATTCCATTTATATAAATTAAATTTTATAAAATGGATACCATATATTTAATTAGAATAATTAATATTAGGTAATATGGTCAACTTAATTTTTGGTAATAATGAATAGTAAAAATCATAAAAATATATTACCATGATAAAGGTTAAAACGGGTTTATCAGGGGTTAAACTAAAGTGATCAAGGTTAAAATGATATAAATACCTATCTAAATACTATTTTATATCCCTATTTATACTATATATCATTTAATATTTAGTTATGTTTCATTTTGGAGACTTTTTTCTTGAATAAGACCTTAATATATTTTAATCTTTTGAAAAATTTCAGGTGTGTCCTATCCCCACTTATAAAAGGAAACTCCCTCTTTTATCCTCTCCACACTACAAGATCCATTTTTCATAAAATTCATGTCCAAATACATTCCTAACATTCCTCCCCCCCCCCCAAACACACAGACACACATCCTAGAGGATAATGTTTTGGAATAATACCGATCATAGAGGGCTTAATGTGTAAGAAAATGAGTTTATTCGAAGAAGAGGTATAACTTTTAACCAAATGTTTTAGATTTATTTCTTATTCTGCCTCTATAAAAACTCTTATAACTATTGTGATATAATAACATAATTATCTACCATATAATAATATTTTATTATATTTATGGATTAACTTTAATCCATCTTCTTCTTTATCTAATTGTAAACAAAACCATTATTTATGTGTACAAATGACTACTATCTCACGAACCGATGTAATTCATTTTCCGTAACCACCCCTCATGGATGGTTATAATGATGGATTTAAAGTATTTATAAAATATTTATGACATAATTATAATTATATAAAGATAATATATCATCTATCTTCCTACCATTCCATCCATTGAAAAATGATAATGTCTTTTATTCATACGTGTGGATTTCCATCTCCGCAAAGTGATGTGATTCATTTTTCATTACCACCTCACATGGATGATACATATAAGTGTATTTAAAGATATAATATGATATTTATAATATAATAATAATTTTTTTAAGTTAAATTGATACTTACCTTATTCCCTTGTGTTCATTGAAGAATATAAAAATTACTCATGCGTACGTACGACCTACCATCTCCATGATTGTAGCATAATTAATTTTTTATAACCATATTACATGATTGGTTTTAAATTTATAATTAATGAATAAAAAATAATTATTTTAAGATTATTATTCTATATATGATGGAATAATGATCTCTTTTCCTGAATGGCCTGAAGGCCTTTTTTTATTTTTATGATGGATAATCCCCCTTTTAAGGGTTGAAGGGGAACCCGTACATGACTCGTAGGCCCAAGGCACAAGGCCCGACTGAACCTCAATACATGACCCGAAGGCCCAGAGGCATACCATTCCCATTACATGACCCATAGGCCCAACCCACTAGAACTGCCCCTCCCCAGATTTTGCATAATTGATCACCTAGATCCCCACCTTGCATTGCTGATCGGCTATCATTGCCCCATACAAAGATGCATGGTGCTTGGTCCTGATGGCGGCTGACATACCCTCTTATTCTTCAAATCTAGTTATCTATGCTTCTGGTGGCTGCTACTCTTGTTGCTTTGATTCTCTTATGAGGCCTATTCTATGTGAAATGGGCTACTCCATGGTCTCTGTGGCCCAAAGGCCATGTGGCCCGAAGGCCTTTGATGACCCGAAGGCCCTTGAGACCTATAGGCCCAAACAGGTGGCCTGAAGGCCCAAATCAAGTGAATAGTTCTAACAGCTATAGTACCGAACAGTAACTACTACAGTAACTGCTATGGTTATGCTATAGTAACCTATAAATTCTCCTCCACCTAGTTTTGAACCAAGGTCTCTTTGATGCTAAGCAGGAGCCCTTACGACTTGAGTACGGGCTCGTTGGCAGAATAATTATCTCTTTGACCACGGTTAACATACCGGAGTCATTTTGAAATTATAAACTAAGAATCCTTAAAAAACCCCGATGTGGACTTAACTGATTAAGTAATTAAATATGACATTAAAATAAATGAAATAAATGATTTAATGATAGGGTATTAAACTAGGAAAATTTTCTTAATAAATTAAATAATTGATAAAATTTTATTATACAGGAGATAAAGGATGTATGTGACATGTCAGACACAACGTAAAGGATATTTTACTTTCAAAATCTAATTTTAATTGTTTTAAATATTTATTATAAAATAATTTTCCATACTGTTATATATATGTTTAAATATTTAAATAAATTATTTACAAAGGAAAATTTTTCCATCATTTTACTTTTTTAAAAGGTATTTTGAAGGAATCATTTTTCTCATTTCATAAAAAATGTTTCTCAATATATAAAAGGAATGTTTTTTAACATATATAGTATCAATATATTTTCCCACCAAAATAATCATTATATTAAATTTTTATTCCTTTAAAAGGTTCCATGTTTTCTTCAAATAAAAACCCATCTTCCCTTTATTCTATTTATTTTCAAAAATGGTTTTAAATGCAATGGATATTTTGATATTAGGAAAAAAAATCTTCTGGGTGTAAAGAATATTTTTATGAGTGTAATGGTGAAAATAAAATATTTTACATGTTATGATTATGATATGTTTCTTTATGAATTTTCACGATGATGGGTGATCCTGATATAGATTTCAAATTCATTGGATAAAGGGAAAAATTAACTAGTTATAGGTTTCACCTAAGAGATTATTGGAATTTACCAAGTAAGTTATTCCATTTGTAAGAGTGATTGTAAGATTGATAGAAAAGTAATGTAAAAAATTACCTATATGATTTATCAATACTTACTTTGGGTTTTTATGGAAATCTTATGATTTCACAAGGTAAGCTAATGAGAGTTTATATTACTTTTTAAAGGTGAAATGTATAACTTTGTGAAAAAAATTCATGATTATAAAGAAACCTTTATGAGTTTTATTTTACATTTAATATTTATTAGGAAATGTTTTATGAAAATATTTGGGTAGTGAAGTTGATTTCTTAGGTAATAAAATGTTTATTTTGAGCTTAAAGTTTATTATGAAAAAAATTATAATGATTATTTATTGACTAATAGGTTTATTTATTTTTTTTTATCCAATATTAAGATTTTTGGGCTCATACCATGTTTTCAAATAATTTTTCATAGAGTTTTAAGGATGATTAGGGACAAGGATGAGATCAAGATTAAAATTGTTAAGATATTTCATGAAAAGAAAATTTGTTTTATCTTAAAATTTTTGTATTGTGGGAAATGGATACTAAGTAGAAGTGTCCACTTTTTGATGTAATATTTTATTATATATGGGTGATGACCTAATTCTTTAAATCTATAAACCTAAAAGGTCATTGGGAGTGTAAGAAAATGAATTCTTGTCTAAATATTCAATTTATATATTGTTTAATGATGTGTATTTATAATTTTCATTGGAGTAAAGGTTTAGATAATTTTATAGGTTATTATAATATAATTAAATATCCTAAAAGGATTCCAATTTATGGATATTATGATATATGATTTTAATATTACCATGTTCCTTCATTTAAACTATGCCCATTTGGAATGGATTTCTATATAGGAAAAAAGGATGCTGAAGTAGGAAGGCACCAAGAGTACAATATCCTTCCAAATCAGAAACATAGAATAGTTAGAATTGGAACTAAGAATTTTGTTACTATGATGGATTAGTTGATATGAGATATAAATAGTAGTGGCATCCATTCTAGAGAGAAACTATATCTACCAAAAAGGAACATGTAGATAGTGGATCATTTTATAAGACAATACCCTCCAGTATTTGGTGGATCTTCTAAACCATTGGTATTTGAGATATGTATTAAAGCTCTATAAAATATACATAAATCCATGTGTTGTTTAAAGTATCAAAATTTAACACTTTTTATTTACCATTTTGAAGGTGAAGTTAATCAATGGTTTTCAATGGATAAGAATACTAGTGAAACCGAAGATATCGAAACTGTAAAATTGGATAAATTTAATAATATTATCATTGATAAGTATTTTTCTAAGTTCTTTCAAATTCTTATGGAAATTAAATTCTTGTAATTAAGGAAAAACAAGGAATATTTTATTGTTGTGTATAAAGAAAACTTAACCCGATTGAAAAGGTATGCACCAAATTGTATCCAGGATCTTGATAGTAAAATTAATTTAATTTATATAGAATTATATCCAATGTACCAAAGATCATTGGCCTATATAAAATTTAAAAGTTATGAGAAACCTATTCCTTTTGTGAAGAAGGTAGAAATAAAGTTTACCAATGATCATGTGTTCAGAGAAAAAAACAGAAAAAGAGGTCTATGTGTCATTAAATTGGGAATAATCCATAATAGAAATATGAAGGTAAGAAAATCATGTTTAATATTTGTGATATATGTGTTTAAAAACACCTTGGGGAATTTTTTTTGAAATATATTAAGTGCTTCTGATACGGTAAGTTTGGGAATATGGATCATGATTTCAAATAAAAAGATATTGGTAATGGTAAGACTAATTTTGTTAAGCAGTAAATAAGGTATTTTAAATGTAATGAGATGGTTCATTATACAGATACATGTTCTAAGAATAGAATTAATGATGGGAATTAGAAATACTATAATAATAAGGGTGTGGGAAAATAATTTACAGCTACTTTGATAGATGTTGGTCCATTGAATGAAGTAGTAACAGGATTATTACTTTTTATTTAGATTATGCTAATGTCTTATTTGATTTGGGGTCTACACATTCTTTCATTTCTAATAATTTTTATAGTAAAATGAAAATTTTACAACTAGAAATTAAGTCATGAATTTTGGTAAAAACACTTAGGATAGTATTAAGGAAACAAAAATTTAAAAATACCATCCTATTATCATTTTTTTAAGGATTTCCCCAACAAAACTTGTTATCTTTCCCATTGTAGAATTTGATTTTATTCTGGGTATAAATTACCTTTCAGTGTGTCATGATAAGATAGATTACAAACCAAAAGAAGTTATTTTTTGAAAAGAGTTTCAATTCGTATATGAGAATGAATTCATACCTTTGATAACATATCAAGAAGCTGAGAAGCTATTAAAATATTGAAATGAAATTTATCTTTCTTATATTTTTTAGAATTAGAGAACTATTCAGATTAATTTTGTTCTGATATTAAATGAATATCTCAATGTTTTTCTTGATGAGTTGCCTATAATTACACCTGGTCAAGAATTTTAATTTATTATTTTCTTTGTTTTTGATGCTTATCCAATTTCAAAACCCCCTTATTGAATAGATTAAGTAGAACTTCTAGAATTAAAATTGTTACAAGAATTTCTTGATAAAAGTATCATTAATTATATCACTTCACCATGGGTTGCCCCTATTTTATTTTTTAAAAATAAAGATAGCTCTATAAGGATTTTTAGGGATTATAGATTATTGAATGAAATCACTGTTAATAATAAATATTGTTTGCCTCATATCAATGACTTCTTTGAACATCTCTAGGGAGATCTGTATTTTTCAAAGGTTGATCTCGGGTATGGGTACCATCAACTGAAGGTTAAGGAGGATGAAATTTTGAAAACATCATTTTGGGCTAGGTGTGATAATTATGAGTTTGTGTTTATGACCTTTGGGTTGATGGATTCTCCAATTTTATTCATGAATCTTATGAATATAATTTTCCATGAATATTTAGATAAATTTTTTGTTGTGTTTATTGATGATATTTTAGTTTAATCTAAAATCAATGAGGATCATAAAAACATCTAAGGATTTTTATATAAACATTGAAATAAAATAATTTATATGTAAAACTTAGAAAATGTGTATTTTGGTTATATCATAGTTCATTCCTTGTACATATCATAAATAAATATAAAATAACTATTGAACCCTCCAAAACTAAAGTGGTTAATGAATATATAAGACCTAAAATTTTTACTAAGATTAATATTTTTTTGTATTAGTTGGTAATTACCATAGTTTTGTTGAAAAAATATCATGGTTATCTATCTAACTGGCCAATTTAACATGAAAATGATTTAGGTTCATTTGGATAAAGGAATATGAAGAATGTTACCAGGAATTGAGAATAACAATAATGAATTCTCTAGTTTTGACTCTGTCATCCATAAATAGTGACTTTGATATCTACATTGATGGTTCATTGAAGAGATTATGTTGTGTTTTAATAGAAAATTATCTGATAATTTCTTATTATTTATGTTAATTAAAAAACCGTGAACAAAATTATCCTATGCATGACCTTGAACTGGTGGTTGTAGTGTTTTATTTAAAAATTTGGAGACATAATTTATATGGAGTGAAGTGTGAAATATATACTAATCATAAAATTTTAAAGTATATATACAATTAAAAGTATTTGAACATGAGATATATTATATGGCTATAATTGATAAAATATTATGACTTAGGAATTCATTACCATCCATGTAAAAAAATAGAGTAATTGATGCTTTGATTAGGAAAGATAATGCTACATTAACCATGTTACATTTGGAACATGAGCCCTTAGTTAATGATTTAATTAATCTTAGCTTATAAATTGTGAATGCAAAAAATACCTCTATTTTTGTTTAGGTTTAAGTATAATCATCAATGTTAGACAAGATTAACCAAGCTTAGAAGGAAGACTCTGAGTTGTAGGAAAAGGAAGAATCATTCAAGAAGGGTAAGTTTCTAGAGTTTAATATTGAGAAAGAAGGTTTTTTGAGATTCATAAAAATTCTATGTGTTTCATTTGACCCCTATTTGAAGAAATAATTATTTAGTGAGGCTCATAGATCTCTATTTTTTATTTATCCTGATATAAAAAATATATAGATAGACCTTCAAAAACTTTTCTAGAGGGAAGGAATGAAGAAATATATTGCTAATTTTACTATGATATGTTTGAATTTTTAATAGGTTAAATCCAAATGAAAATTACTGAAGGGGATGATTCATCCTTTTCCAGTGCCAAAATGAAAATAGGAAAATATATCCATCGATTTTTTTATGGTATTACCAAATATATCTTGAGGTAATAATATGATTTAGGAAATATTTTACCGATTAACTAAATCTTCTTATTTTTTTCTCTTTCGAGATAATATGAATTCCGATAAACTTTCTTGACTTTATATTAAATAGATAATTAGATTACATGAAGTACCTATTTTATTTTATCGGGTCATGATCTAGGATTAACCTCTAATTTCTAGAAAGGACTTTAAAATTCATTAGGTAAACTGATAGATAGTTAGAGTGAACAATTTAGACTTTAAAAGATATGATTTTAGATTTTTCACGAAGGATTATCATGGAATTTGGGATCAAAATCTAACTTGGTTGAGTTTTCTTATAATAATAGTTCCATTCTAGTATACATATGGCACCTTTTAAGGAATTATATGAAAATTGGGGTTGGACCCCAGCTTATTAAGATGAATTTTGGGAAAATAATTTTTTGGGATCAGAATTAGTAGAAGAAATGTTTGAGAAGTTGAAGATGATTTAGCAGCATATGAGGATGTCTCAAATTAGTTAGAAAATTTATAAAAATATTCAGAGGAAATATATTTCATTCTAGGTAGACGGTCATGTTTTTCTTAAAGTAACTCCATATAAAAGTGTTATATATTTTAGTAAAAAATAAAAGTGAAGATTATTGTTTATTGGAATATATGAAATTATATAGTAAATTGGATTGATTTATTATTAAGTTCCCTTGACTCTGATTTTTTCTTAGGTACATGACATATTTCATATTTCATTGTTAAGAAAATATGTGATGGATGCATATCATATTTTGAGCCCTGAAGTATTTCAATGGGAAGAAACAATTTCTTATGTGGAATAGAGAGTATAGATTCTTGACCATAGAGTAAAATTTTTGTGGAATTGAGTAATTTTCTAGATTAAGGATTTTTAGGAAAACCATATAATTGATGAAGTGGCATGGGAATCCAAAAATGATATGGGGGAATGATATCTCCACTTATTTAAATAGTAAATAAAATTTTGAGGACATAATTTACAAAAGAGGGGAAGAATGTGAAAACCCATATAATATTAAAATAAATCATTTCCATTTATTTTTAATATTCATCAATTAGATGTTATATATTTATATTCATTATAACAATATTAGGTAATTTTTCAGTCAAAAGGAAAAAATTGTATTTCTAACCAAATTAAGTTTCCATGCATTATATGGTTTTATGTAAAAATATAATTTATAAATTTTATAATTTTAATTTAAAAAAGTATCATTTTTGAATTCATCATTTCAAAATTATCTTAGTGTGAATTTTTGATAATTTTCTAAAAAAGTTTGATTTTTTGAATGAATAGTAAAAAATATTGATTTTTATTGAAAACTATCTTTTCATTTAAAGAATTTAAACAATTATGTTTTATTTTAAAATGGTTTCAATGTAAAATTAGTTCATTTAAATTATAATTAATCTAATTAAGTTCAATAGAAGCAATTTTATACTTTATTTTTGGTATAAAAACTTTTTATACTTAAAAAGACATTTTTTTGGAAAATCAATTTTCATCAGGTTTTGTGGGTTTAATTTTAAATTAAATCCTATAAATTACATGAATTGAATTTGATAAAATATATTCCATAATTTTAATCATTGTTATTAATATTAGGTAATAAGTTCAACTGAATTTTTGGTAATAATGAATAGTAAAAACATAAAAATCATTTACCATGATTAAGGTTAAAACATATTTACTAGGGGATAAACTAAAGTGATAAGGGTTAAAATAATCTAAAAACTTTTCTAAACCCTATTTTATATACATATTTCTACCCTATATTATTTTATATTCATAAATGGTTCATTTTGGATCCATTTTTATTGATTAAGACCTTAATATATTTTAATCGTTTGAAAAAATCCAAGGGTGTCCTCACCCCTAGTTATAAAAAGAACCCCCCCCCCCCTCCTCTCCTATTGGCACTAAAATAAACATTTTTTCAATAAATAACTACCCAAATATTTTTATAATATCCCTAACCACATCCTATAGGTCTTATTTTTTGAATTATACTAACCTTATAGGGATTAAGGTGTAAAGAAAATGAGGTTGTTTGAAGAAGAGGTATAGATTTTAACTGAATGTTTTAGTTTTATTTATTATTATAACTCCTTAGAAAATATTTTAACCAATTTAATATCATAACATAATTATATCATATATATTTAGATGTTATTATTTTGATTTATTAACTTTAATACATCTCCTTATTCACCTAATGGGAAACAAAACCATTGTTCGTATATACGGTGGACTACCACCTCAAAAATCGATGTAATTAATTTTCCATAACTTCATATCATGGATAGTTATAATTATTTATTTAAATTATATATATTATTATCATGTAATAATTATCATTATTTTAATATTAAATATCATCAATGTTCTTGCAATTCTATCCATTGAAAAATGATAATGTCGCTTGTGTGTACATGTGGATTGCCACCTCCATGATGGGATGTGATTTGTTTTTCATCACCACCTCACATGGATGATATATATTAGTTTATTTAAAGAGATTATATGATATTTTTATATAATAATAATTAAATAAAGATAAAATTATACTTACCTTCTTTCCATCATGTTCATTGAAAAATGGAAATGTTACTCATGCATACGTACGACCTATTGTCTTCAAGATTGTAACATAATTCATTTTTCATAACCTTCTTATGTATTAGCTTATAAAATTATAATTAATGTATAAAATAATTATAACATTATTATTATTTTTTAGATTATGGAATAATTTCCTCTTTTATTATGGTCAATATGTTGAAGTGATTTTGAAAATATGAACCAAACATCCTCAAAACACTTGATGTGGACATAACCAGTTAAGTAATTAAATTTTTCATTAAAATAAATGAAATAAATGGTTTAATGATAAGGGATTAAACCTATAAAATTTTCTTAATAAATTAAATAACTGATAAAATTTTATTATAAAGAAGATAAATAACGTATGTGACTAGTCTAATTCAAGGTAAGGGATATTTTACCTTAAAACCACATTTTAATTTTTTTAGGATTTATTTTAAAATATTTTTCTTTATTGTAATATGGATTTTTAAATCATTAATTAAATGATTTATAAAGAAAAATTTACCCCTCATTTTACTTTCTTAAAAAATTGAAAGAAATATTTTTACATATTTCATATGAAATATTTTTTAAAATGCAAAGGAATATTTTTTTGACATATATAGCATCAACGGATTTTCCTTCCATCGTAACCATTATATTCTATTTGTCTTCCTTTAAAATATTCCATGTTTTCTTAAAACAAAATCCATTCTTCCCATTGTTATATTTATTTTAAAAAAATATTAATGGAATGGATATTTTATATTTGAAAATGTTTTTTTATGGGTTAAAAGAATATTTTATGAGTGTAATGATGAAAATGAAAGATTTCATGTGTTATGATATTTTTATGGTGCGTGGAAATTTTTTATAAATATTTATGATCCTGATATAGATCATGATTATGGGTGATTCTGATATAGCTCATAATGATAGGTGAGCCTAATATAGCTCTCCAATGCATTGGATAAAGGAACAGAGTTAACCGGTAATAGGTTTCTCTTATGTGATTATTGGAATTTACCGGGTAGGTTATTAAATTTGTAAGAGTGGTTGTAATAGTGATATTAACATAATTTCACAATTTAAATACATTATTTATCTATAATTATTATTGGTTTTTACATAAATATTATGATTTTATGTTGTAAACTAATGAGATTAAGTTTATAGTAAAGTTTATACTACTTCTAAAGGGTGAAATGTTTAACTTTGTGGAAAAAATCTTGATTTTTTCATGATTGTAAAGAAACATTTATGGATTTTATTTTCCCTTTAAGATTTATTAGGAAATATTTTATAAAAATATTTGGTAAGTGAAGTTTATTACTTGGGTCAGAAAATTTTTATTTTGAGATCAAATTTTATTATGAAAAAGAAAAAAATTTATATTGAGTATTCATGGACTAAGGGTTTTATTTATTTCTTTTTGTATGTAACTTACTGAGATTTTTATGCTCATCACACAATTTCAAATGTTTTTCCTAAGGTTTTAAGGGTGGGTAGGGACAAGGATGATGTCAATATGAAAATTTTAAAGATATTTCATGAAAATAAAACTTGTTTTATCATAAAAGTTTTATATTGTGGGAAAAATATATACTGAGTAGAAGTGTACACTTTGTTATGTAATATTTTATTATTTAAGTCTGATAAGCTAATTTTTTAAAACACTAAACCTAAAATGTATTCAAAAATTAATTGAAATTAATTCCTTTCTAAATTTTGAATTTACAGATTATTTAAGGATTGGTCCTTATACAACTCAAAATGGAGGCTATACCAATGGTTTGTAACGATTGGTATAATATATAAAATCATTGTTATACCCTATACCAACATCTATATGATTTATTAGCTATAAATCTATTTTTATAAGCTTATACCAATATTTTTTACAAAATTTTTGGAAAGGAACTATATACCTATAATTGCAAAACTATTGGTATTGGTAAATTTTAAAAAACCACATTGATAATGTTTGAAGCTTGGACCTCTCTATTATTATTCAATGACTTAACCACTTTCTTGCAACCATTTTATGGATATATTTATGTGTGTGTGTGTTGAATTTTTCGTTTCTATATTTTTATTACAAATCAAATTGTATAGTTAATTTTTTGATTCCATGGTTTATGAATCCCATGTTACATTCTTGTATTTTTCTATGAATAATTATTAGATTAAATTTTATTATTAAAATATACATATTATTTTTAGTGGATGGATTTTTATTTCTCTCATTGAATCCTCCCTTTGTGGGAATCTAACTTCGTATTTACTAGTAGAAAACATTTGTTATTGGGATCCCTTGTATTATACCATGTTGTTATCCCTATTCCTTGTAGATTAATCTATAGACTTTGGATGATATGATCTCCAATATTAATGGGGTAGATCAGATATCCTTGGTCATGACTATTTGTGTTTCTTTGGATATGTATTTTTTCTCTATGGTTTTTGGATGATCCACTTCGGTGAGGTGGAATCCAATGTTATTTTGCCTTGTGTCCTTTTTAGTTATTTCGGGTTTTTAATTTGGAATGGATTCACGGTCCTTCCATGTGGATTCATCCACACATGTGTCCCCCATCCTCTAGAGATCATCTTTGTGTTATCCACTATGTCACATTGTAGTATATGTGAAATGATGACCGGTTTTTAGCTTCTTGAGGTATCATTTTCTTCTTAACTAAGTTTTTTTATATTTTTAGATGAATTTTCTTCCATGATAGAAAAAAGAGGGAGGGTTAAGATATATAGAGGGGGGAGGAGGAGGACCTTTCCTAGAGACCATCATCGTCATTTTATCACTATTATTTCAGTGGAGAGCTCAATACTTGTGATCTTGGAGTACATTCAATAGTGACGACATCAATCATCCTTTGTAGAGAGAACTATATAGTTCTCGGTGTAGGCTTGGGGTTGTAAGCATGTTCTTTTTATTTTCTTAGTTCCATGTTATAATCATTATTCTATCTAGTTCCTAGGGGTGTGTGTGTGATTTCATTTAGTTTTTGAGTGGATATTACCATCCTTGAGCCTGGATTGATTACAAGTTCTTATAGTCAAAAGAAATCTGTCACGACCCCCTCCCACCAAAGATGCCCCTCCTAAGCTGGAAATGGTGAAAGGGAGATAATGACCCCCGAGTCCCACCTCTAGTAGGCCCTAGGGTGGCGACTAGCACCAAGGGTATGAGTTTTCACAAATATGGGAGGCATTACCCTTTTTATTATTTAAGATCGGAAAATAGGACAAGTCAACCACCAAAAAGAAAAAAAGAACAAGTGTATATAAATAAACCCAAACCAATCCCACATGCATGTTTAAATAGTTATGAAACAAGGTACAAGTACAAGAAATCTCAAAAAGTACAACACCAAAAGAAACAAGAGTATATCAACTGCAACAACTCCAACTGTCCTGACTAGTAGGGTCCCGCACGACCCTGGTAGTCCTCCTGGAAATCTGAAAGTAAACGTAGGGTGAGCATACAAGTATACTCAGTAAGGAAACCTACAGCTCTCATGCACAAGTGGGGGAGACATCCAAATGTCCTGTGAGAACAACAGAAGAAACCAAAAACTAACAAGGAATTCTATCCACCCAACCTCACCAGCCACACTCACCAAAAACAAAAACAACAGGTAGTAGTAGTATATAAGATCAAGAGTATTGGGTACCCCGCACCATTTCCCACTAGTTAGCTACTCTTCCTAACGGAGAACGTCCTGGCGCTGCCACATTCTTCCCGCCCACACACACCTGGGCCTCAAGAACCACACATCCTGCTCGCACACACCTGGGCCTCACAACCACGTATCCCGCCTGCACACACCTGGGCCTCACAACCACGTATCCCGCCTGCACACACCTGGGCCTCATCCCGAAGGTTCTTGGGAAAAATAGTAAAACCTGCCCGAAGAGTCTTGGGATAAACCACCCCAATCGAAACCTACCCAAAGAATCTTGGGTATAAGGTCGCCTCAAGCCATCACAGCCTAGGGAAGAAGGAGCAGGAAGGAGCTAGTAACTAAGGGGAAAACACCCTCTCCCATGAAATAGGAGTGTTTGGCACTAAGTGCTCGACATGGGTGGGGTGCGATAAAACACAAATATACAGATATATATATATATACCAAACACTCAGCCCAACCTATGGATTCTAATCAGAGAACTGAGCACATGCCTCAGCACTGCTACTACGAAGCATGCATACAACAAACAATCCTGAAACCCCATTTAAGTTTTCATGTTTCAACAGAATCATTTTATTAGTTCCTTAACTACTGGGCAACTACCCACAACCAACCACATCGATCGTTCGTAAAGCATATCCCTTCCATCCATAAATCAAGTTAGGAAAACACAAGCAGCACAACAAGTACCTTCTTAATAACCAACCAACCCATTGATTATTATTCCATTTCATTACCAAGCCCCATCATTCATTAACTCTACACTTTTATTTATTATTCACATCCCATAGTCCGTTCACATTCAAACCCAACCCTGCAGCCCCGCTTCCAACCACCATAACCACAACCACACCATACATCATCACCCCTTTAATACCATTTATCACAGCCCCACTGCCCATCACCAACATAGCATTCACACCAGCCCACAACCAAGCCAACCGTAGCCCCGCTACTCACCTGATCCACAACAACCCACAAAAACACCCCCATCACATGCCACGTATCCAATCCAACACCCACATGTTCATTATTCCATTTTTTTCAATCGGGGTGATCACACAAGGGTTTCAGATTTTAAATCAGCCAACTTTATGTGATTATCCAAATTCCACATTCAACAAAGTTCCATTCACAAAACGGTCTTGAAAGATAGGGCAACATTTAATTATGCAAGAAAAGGCCCCCAATGACCGTGATTTTCAGTATGCATAATCCTGTTCAATTCACAACATAATATCACAGGATATAAAGATAAACATAACATCTTCCCCATCCCTATTCTTTAACCAGTTATTATCTTCATTTAATGGTTCAACCGGTTCTCATGAAAACAAGAGGATACCCACCCCACATGATTCACAATTTAGAGAGACGAAGTTAAGATCCCTACCTCAACAGGCTCTGATCACAATGCTCCCCCAGATAAACTTTAGAAGACGTTCTTCGGCGTCCGTCACTTCTGTCAAATCCCGACAAAACCTCCTCGGGTGGAAGATAGGAAGGAAAGGCTGAAGGAAATACAATGGATCCAAGCTCAGAATTTCCGCCTCGTCGTTACGATCCCATGAACGCTGACGGATCGTAAATTGAAGCTCGGACGAAGAAGTTATGGAGAAAAATGATCCTTCGAGTCTCTTGTGAGAGCTCTACTCAAAGGAAAGGGGAGGAGAGGAGTGATCTGAAAAGGAGGAGGGGACCCCTCCTTTTATAGGCGTGAAAAACAAAAGTACACAGAGTGTACTTTATGGTACACGGTGTGTAATCGGCCATTTCACATGGTCACCACGTGGCTTCCAACACGGCCTTCAACGCGGTACGCGGATGTTGACTGGTCAACACACGGTTTGAGGGTAACGCATACGCGGGGAGGGACTACACGGTGTGTAGTATTGGATACACGGCATGTACTCATTTATTTCACACGACAAGGATACGGCTCCAACATGGCACACGACTATTGACTGGTCAACACACGGTTTGAGGGTAACGCATACGCAGGGAGGGACTACACAGCGTGTAGTATTGGGGTACACGGTATGTACCCATTTATTTCACATGGCAAGGACACAGACTTTAACACGGGGTATACTCGGCAAGGGGGTACATGGCGTGTACTCACACTACACAGCGTGTAGTTTCAAAATTCTGAAAAGTGTGGGAAAAGTCCATTTTACCCTCCAGAACACTTCAAGACCCTCTTTTGACAAAGGAATGGGTTGTAGAGGTCCGGGCCATTACATCATATACCTCTTAAAACATTATCCTCCCCGAGAATTCAAAACCAACCCAGAGGAACCCAACAAGATACCTCTTAGGGCTCTCGTTATAATAGGAACCCAACCATCAACCCTAATTATAGGTGTTAGGAATTCCTTCTCCTATGTCGAGATATTATCCGCTTTAGGTGGCACTGAATCACATGCACGGGTTTAATCGCATCCTCATTAATGCGTCTTGATTAAGAATCGGGTATTCCCACTTCCATACATTAGGATTTTTCAACTCACACTTCCCCGAACACCGGACAACCCACACACTGCCTGAACACGTGGGTTGGGGAAAAAAAATTTCCTATGTCGAGATATTATCCACTTTAAGCGGCACTGACTCACCTGCACAGGTTCAATCGCATCTGCATTAATTCATCTCGATTAAGGATCAAGTTTTTCCCTTCCCCACACACCTGGACATGTTACACACTTCCAGAGAACAAGGAAATAAAAGGTCTTATAACTGATAAGCCAAGCATTCCATATATCAACGGTACAAAGTATAACATCAAAACAAATCTCAAAAGAACAAAGCAACAGAATTCAAAACAACTCCGGATACTGAGCGCGCATCTAAGCCTCCCGCTCCCAAGTTCTCTCCTCGAGGCCTCCATGCCTCCACAACACACGAACCAAGGCGATGGTTCATCCACAGAGCACCTTCTCTTTACGATCTTGGATTCTGACTGGTCGTTCCTTGAAGGTCTCATCATCTCCCATGTCTAACTCTCCCCAGTCGATAATGTGAGAGTAGTCGTGTAAGTACCGATGAAGCTGAGAGACGTGGAAGACGTCATGAACCTTCTCCAACTGAGGTGGAAGGGCTAGCTGATATGACACCTCGCCGACTCGCCTCAGAACCTCAAAAGGTCCAATGAACCTAGGGGAGAGATTACTCCCCTTCCGAACCTATGTTGCCCCCGTCGAGGGGAAACCTTCAAGAACACGTGATCTCCCACCTCGAACTCCAAGGGCCTCCTCTGACGATCAGTATAAGACTTCTGTCAGTCCTGATCCGCTTTCATCCTCTCACGTACAAGCTAGACTTTCTCTGTGGTGCTCTGCACTACCTATGGCCCAAGAGCACCTGTCTCACCAACCTCTGCCCAGAAAATGGGTGAACGACATGGTCTTCCATACAAAGCCTCAAACAGTGCCATGCCAATAGTAGAGTGGAAGCTGTTGTTGTAGGAAAACTCTACTAAAGGCAAGTTTCATACCCATGACCCTCCAAAATCTAGAACGCATACTCGCAGCATGTCCTCCAATGTCTGGATAGTCCGCTCTGTCTTCCCATCGTTCTGGGGGTGGAAAGCAGTGCTAAGGCATAGCTGGGTGCCAAAAACATGTTGTAACCCCCTCCAGACTCGTAAGGTAAACCGAGTATCCTGATCTGAGATGATAGTCTTTGGAACTCCATGAAAACGAACCACCTCGTCTACGTACCTCTATGCTAAGGTACTCACCAGGCTCAACTCCTTAATTGCTAAGAAGTGAGCTGATTTCGTCAGACGACCCACCACCACCCAGATAGCAACATAACCTCCCTGAGATTTGGGTAGTCCTGTGATGAAGTCCATTGAGATGTCATCCTACTTCCACTCGGGGACATCTAAAGGATGCAACAAACCACTGGGAACATGGTGTTCAGCCTTCACTTGCTGGCACACTAAGCATTTAGCCACAAACTCTGCCACTGCCCGTTTCACCCCGGGCCACCAAAACTGTTCCCTCAGACCTCGGTACATTTTTTAAACTCCTGGATGTACCGCTAAGGCTGAGATATGGAACTCATGGAGAAATCCCTCACGTATAGCCTCCAGAACAAACAACCTTCCATGGAAAAGCATCCGGTGTCGGCTGTCCTCTGACCATCCTTCTGTAGTGTTTCCCTGATCGACATGATCCCACATTACTTCCACCTCGGAGTCCCCCCACTGAGACTCTTCCACCCGCTGTAACAAGGAGGACTGCACCGTCATCTGAAACAAACAGCCTCTAACACCTTCTGCCCTAGCATCCAAGTGCAAGGCGGCCAACTCTCCCATCGCTCTCCAAGCATCAGCGGATTCCCAAACCACTTCCTTATGTGACTTCCTGCTCAGGGCATCAGCCACAACGTTGCCCTTACCTTCAGTGTAAGAGATCTCGAAGTCATGGTCTTGGAGGAACTTGACCCATCTCCACTACAGTAAGTTCAGGTCACATTGGGAGAAGATATAACGCAGGCTCTTGTGATCTGAGAAGACCACAAAGCGCTCCCCAAAGAGGTAATGTCGCCACAGCTTTAGTGCGAACACTACTGTTGCAAGTTCCAGGTCATGGGTGGCATAGTTATGCTCGTGAGGGCGCAACTTCCTAGACCCATAACAGATCACACCCTTCTTCTGCATCAGCACGCACCTCAGACCAAGGCCAGAAGCATCACAAAACACCTCATACAACAACCCTTCCTCTGGAAACCTGAGTATGGGAGCACTGACCAACTTCTCCTTCAGGTAGTCGAAAGCTTTCTAGCACTGTTCGCTCCATAGGAAGACCTAGTTCTTCCTAGTAAAAGCTGTCAATGGAGCAGCAACTCAAGAGAATTCTGAAATGAACCTATGATAGTAACCTTCTAACCCCAAGAAACTATGAACTTCTGCCACACTCTTGGGTGCTTCCCAAGAAACAACAACCTCCACCTTTGATGGGTCCACTGACACTTCATACTGAGACACCACGTGCCCAAGGAAGTGTACTTCTTGCATCAAGAACTTACACTTCGGTAATTTCCCGTAAAGCTGGTGGTGTTTAAGGACTTCCAAGACTACCCTGAGATTCTCAAATTGCTCCTCCTCTGATCATGAATAGATCAGGATGTCATCGATAAACACAACGACGAACCGGTCCAGAAACTCTAGGAAGACAAGGTTCATAAGTCCCATGAACACAACCGGTGCATTCGTAACTCCAAACAGCATCACTACAAACTCTAAGTGCCCATACCTGCACCTGAAAGCCGTCTTCGAGATGTCATTGTCCTTCCCCCTCAGCTGATGATATCCATATCATAGATCAATCTTATAAAACCAACATTCTCCCCTCAGTTGGTCGAAGAGATCATCTATACTTTGAAGGGGGTAACAGTTCTTGACCGTTACCTGATTCAACCTTCGGTAGTCTATGCATAACCTGAGACCACCATCTGCCTTCTTCACGAACAAAATTGGAACACCCCATGGCGACATGCTGGGTCGAACAAAACCCTTCTCCATCAGATCGTCAATCTGAATCCGTAACTCCCGCAACTCCGAAGGTTCCATCCGATAAGGGGCCATCGAAATCGGACGGGCATCAGGCTGTAAGTCTATCCCGAACTCAATGTCACGTTGGGGGGGTAGAGTCACAACCTCCTCGGGAAAAACATCGAGGAACTCCCCAATAACATCTGGGACATCCATCATCTCCATATCAGCTGGAACCACTGATAACCCGCCTAACAAGGAAAGGAGAGGCTCCACATGCCAGCTTCCCACCTGATAGCTCCTCTTGCCAACAAAAGATACACGCTGCCCATCCACGTCAGAGAACATGACCCTTCTTCAGAAGCAGTCGATAATGGAACTAATGGAAAACAACCAATAGATGCCTAGGATGACATCGTATGGCTGCATCTGTAGCAAAAGAAGATCCCCACTAGATTTATGTGGTCCCAACGTCAGCCCACATCCCCAGAAAACACAATACATGCTGGTCTGGCCTCCAACTAGTGTACTTAGCACCAGTGGTATAGAAATTCTCTCTACGTCTAGTCCCAAAGAATGGGCTAGACCAGGTGCAACAAAGGAGTGCGAAGCTCTTGAATCGAACAAGGCAAAAACGAGAGTGCTGAACAAAAACATTTATACCTCACACTACCTCTGGTCCCGCTGAAGCTGCCAACTCTACTCCGTACAACTGTCCACGCCAAGATCCTCTGCCTCTCTGATGTTGTCCACCTCCCCGACCACGCCCTGGTTGAGGTCCCTGAGAAGCACCCTGAGGTTGGCCTCCTCCTGCAAAGTCTTCCCTCAGAGGAGCATGGTCCTGCTGCTGCTAAAAGGGCCTTGCCGAAAACTGGTGCTGCTGAGGTGGGCGCTGAACCTGCCCACCTCCACCGTACTGAGCTCGGGTTGGGCACCAACTTTGAATGTGCTCGAAACCTCCACAAGAAAAAAACTTTAGTCCAGGGCTCATGAAAAAGGGATGAGGACCTGAAAATATGAACTGGAACTGTTGGGGCATGCTCCCCACTGGCCCGAACCTGGAAGGTCCCGTCGTAGGAGACCTGCTGCTGACTGCCTTCCCCTTCGACGAACCTGGATGGATCCCCTCTCGTGGTGCACCTCCCATCGAGTGCATCCTCTTTACAACCTCTGCCTTCTTCTGTACCTCCAAGTACGTCGGAAGGGTGAAGGGGGTGATAGCATACTAGAGCGAAGGATGGAGTGCCTTCTCCAAATGCCATGCCCGAGACTCCTCATCCGGAAAGAGATCCGGAGCAAAGAACAGAAGATCCTTGAACTTGATCTCCAACTCTCGTACTGACATACTCCCCTACTGACGAGAGAGTAACTCCTGCCACTTCTTTGCCTTGATCATGGAAGAAAGGAATTCCTCTCATAATTCCTTCTCAAAGTCAGCCCACGGAACCTCTACCTCTATCCTCTCTCTGAGGTAGAGCGTCCACCACTATCACACCGCACCTCTCAGCTGACTGACTGCTAGGGGAACCCAGTACTCCCTCGGAGCATAGATCAAGATAAAACCAATCCCTAGCTTCTCAATCCACCCCTCCATCTCCGTATTTGAAGTAATACCCTCGTACTTCTTGATGGTCTGCCGTTGGAAAGAACGGAGATTCTTCTGCCACTGGCTATCTTCCTCCTCTCGGTCAATCCTCAACTGATCGGCTGCCTGAATCTACTGGGCCTCGGCCGTCTGAGTTACCCGGGGACGACATCCAGGTGCCATAGCTGTATGGTAAACAAGGATCGCCTAAGCCCAAGTAGTAAGTAAATTCTCAAGGTTTTATTTTATCACATTATTTCAATTTCCCAGAATTCCCAAATCAAGTAAAACACAATCATGATGATGCATGTACATTCCCTAGGGTTTCTACCCTGGAATCAATGTGGTCTCACTTGGTTGTTCGGTAGGCTCAGAGTCCTTGCATCGGATCACGGGGGGGCCTAAAATCATGTGTCCTAGCCTGTCTTTCCTGGCCTATGCCACGCACTAAGATTAACCAACATTGTTTCCCTACCATCCCATGCAATCCTCATTGAGCCTAATCTCCAGACTCTATCCTATCTCTCAACCATCACCTCTGATACCATTCCGTCATGACCCCCTCCCACCAAAGATGCCCCTCCTGAGCTGGCAATGGTGAAAGGGAGATAATGACCCCCGAGTCCCGCCTCCAGTAGGCCCCGGGGTGGCGACTAGCACCAAGGGTATGAGTTTTCATAAATATGGGAGGCATTACCCTTTTTATTATTTAAGATCAGGAAATAGGACAAGTCAACCACTAAAAAGAAAAAAAGAACAAGTGTATAGAAATAAACCCAAAACAATCCCACATACAAGTTTAAATAGTTCTGAAACAAGGTACAAGTAGAAGAAAGCTCAAAAAGTACAATACCAAAAGAAACAAGAGTACAGCAACTGCAACAACTCCAACTGTCCCGACTAGTAGGGTCCCACACGGCCCTGGTATTCCTCTTGGAAACCTGAAAGTAAACATAGGGTGAGCATACAAGTATACTCAGTAGAGAAACCTAAAGCTCTCATGCACAAGTGGGGGAGACATCCTAATGTCCCGTGAGAACAACAGAAGAAACCAAAACCTAACAAGGAATTCTATCCACCCAACCTCACTAGCCACGCTCACCAAAAACACAAAAAACAGGTAGTAGTAGTATATAAGATCAAGATTATTGGGTACCTCGCACCATTTCCCACTAGTTAGCTGCTCTTCCTAACAGAGAACGTCCTGGCGCTGCCACACTCTTCCTGCCCACACACACCTGGGCCTCAAGAACCACACATCCCGCCCGCACACACCTCGGCCTCAAAACCACGTATCCCGCCCGCACACACCTGGGCCTCACAACCACGTATCCCTCCCGCACACACCTGGGCATCATCCCGAAGGTTCTTGGGAAAAATAGTAAAACCTGCCCGAAGAATCTTGGGCTAAACCACCCCAATCAAAACCTACCCGAAGAATCTTGGGTGTAAGGTTGCCTCAAGCCATCAGAGCCTAGGGAAGAAGGAGCAGTAAGGAGCTAGTAACTAAGGGGAAAACACCCTCTCTCATGAAATAGGAGTGTTCGGAACTAAGTGCTCGACATGGGTGGGGTGCGATAAAACACAAATATACAGATATACATATACCAAACACTCATCCCAACCTATGGATTCTAATCATAGAACTGATCACATGCCTCGGCACTGCTACTACGAAGCATGCATACAACAAACAATCCCAAAACCCCATTTAAGTTTTCATGTTTCAATAGAATCAGTTTATTAGTTCCTTAACTAATGGGAAACTACCCACAACCAACCACATCGATCGTTCGTAAATCATATCCCTGCCATCCACAAATCAAGTTAGGAAAACACAAGCAGCACAACAAGTCCCTTCTTAATAACCAACCAACCCATTGATTATTGTTCTATTTCATTACCAAGCCTCGTCATTAATTAACTCTACACTTTTATTTATTATTCACATCCCATAGTCCGTTCACATTCAAACCCAAACCTATAGCCCCGCTGCCAACCACCATAACCACAACCACACCATACATCATCACCCCTTTAATACCATTTATCGTAGCCTCGTTGCCCATCACCAACATAGCATTCACACCAGCCCACAACCAAGCCAACCGCAGTCCCGCTGCTCACCCGATCCAAAAAAACCCACAAAAACACCCACATCACATGCCACGTATCCAAGCCACACCCACATGTTCATTATTCCATTTTGTTCAGCCGGGGTGATCACACAAGGGTTTCAGATTTTAAATCAGCCAACTTTACGTGATTATCCAAATTCCACATTCAACAAAGATCCATTCACAAAACGGTCTAGAAAGATAGGGAAACATTTAATTTCACAAGCAAAGGCCCCCAACGACCGTGATTTTCAATAGGCATAAGCCTATTCAATTCACAACATAATATCACAGGATATAAAGATAAACCTAACATTTTCCCCATCCCCGTTCTTTAACCAGTTGTTATCTTCATTTAATGGTTCAATAGGTTCTCATGAAAACAAGAGGATACCCACATCGCATGATGCACAATTTAGAGAGACTAAGGTAAGATCCCTACCTCAACAGGCTCTAATCACAACGCTCCCAAAGATAAACTTTAGAAGACGTTCGTCGGCGTCCGTCACTTCTGTCAAATCCCGGCAAAACCTCCTCGGGTGGAAGCTGGGAAGGAAAGGATGAATGACAGACAACGGATCCAAGCTCAGAAGTTTCTCCTTGTTGTTACGATCCCGTGGCCACTAACGGATCATAAATCGGAGCTCGAACGAAGAATTTATAGAGAAAAAGGAGCCTTCGAGTCTCTTGGGAGAGCTCTGCTCAGAGGAAAGGGGAGGAGAGGAGTGATTTGAAAAGGAGGAGGGGACCCCTCCTTTTATAGGCATGAAAAACAAAATTACACAGTGTGTACTTTATGGTACATGGTGTGTACTCAGCCATTTCCCACAGTCACCACGCGGCTTCCAACATGGCCTTCAATGCGGTACGCGGCCGTTGACTGGTCAACACACGGTTTGAGGGTAACGCATACGCAGGGAGGGACTACACGGCGTGTAGTATTGGATACATGGCGTGTACTCATGTATTTCACATGGAAAGGACACGGCTCTAACATGGCACATGGCCGTTGACTGGTCAACACATGGTTTGAGGGTAACGCGTACACGGGGAGGGACTACATGGTGTATAGTATTGGGGTACATGGCATGTACCCATTTATTTCACATGGCAAGGACATGGCCTTTAACATGGGGTATACCCGGTGAGGGGGTACATGGTGTGTACTCACACTACACGGCGTGTAGTTTCAAAATTCTGAAAAGTGTGGGAAAAGTCCATTTTACCCTCCAGAACACTTCAAGACCCTCTTTTGACAAAGGAATGGGCCGGAGAGGTCCGGGCCATTACAGAATCCATTATTAGATAGCTCCTCTTAGTTTTCCATCTGCTTTCTTACTTTATTATCTCTTTTTATAGATAATTATTTTTTTACATAATATAATATTATGTGGGTGGTTTTCTTGGTGTGCATGTAGGTATAAAGTAATCAAAATCATGTAAATCATATTTTATTTTTACCACTTTCCTTTATTGTTTTTGTGTTCTGTCTTCTCATATCTTCATTATCCATATTTATAACTTTGGTTTTATTTTTGTTTTTAAAATAACATTATTAAAATACAAAAAAATCACCTTTATTGAGTAAAATAATTTGTGATATATGGATTCCCTCCAAAACAATTGATATCAAAACTTGATATTGAGTTTAATAATTTTGTTCCCAAAGCATTAAGTTTATAAGTTCAATAGAGATAATTATTTTTGTTTATGATGTATTAAAATTCATGTGTTTTTTATCACCAATGGACTCACAAATGTATTGTACAATGCTAATAAACTGATTGAAACTATTTCCCTAAAAGGACTAATCACTAAATATTACATTTATGTTGATCCTAGTATTCTTTAAAAATATAATTTTCTATTTTTTTTACCTTAGACAATAATGTCTTGTATAATGTATCTCAAGAGCCCTCTAATTATTCCATATTATTGAAATTAGAACATTTTTACATGACTAAATCTCGCATAGGGAGGTTTTATGAGAATATATGACTTTATAATTTTAAAATTATTCTTGGATCCTCTTTCTAAGCTCATTTAGATGAATTTAATGAATTCTTGGTTGATTTAGCCAATATAGATGTGAATATAGGCGATGATTTCCTGACTATTATCTTTTTAACCTCCTTATATTATTTATATAATATTTCAAAAGATTTTATGGTGTATGGTAGGGATTTGATTACTATAGAGGGAGTAAAGGATGCTTTGTTGTCTAGGGATCTTCAAACCTATGATCTAAAGGTGGAGTTCAGTGGGGTGAAATCAGAGACTAGGATGACTAGTGTTAAGGGTCAACTGAAAAATAATAGAAAGGAAAAGAAAAATAAAAATAGGTTTAAGGAATTTTGGTGGCATAAGTGTGGTAAAACTAGTCACATTAAAAGGTACTATCTTGAGAGTAATTTTATGGATAGTGTAGCTCAATTGAATGTGGAAAAAACCTAGATTTTGATAGTGTGGATGTTCTTTAGATCTAGTTGGTCCACTTAGTATAGAGCTTGGGTGTATCTCTAGGTTTTATTTCCTCTATAATCATAGGACTGGATCTATATGTGTTTTTTAAGGGGTCTCGGTTGGAATGAAGGGCATGTATGGGTCTTATTTTTTAGACCTATTTAGGTTCATGTGAAGATTATTATCCTATAAGATTATGGTGTTTTTTTATTATGTGTTTCTATTACTTTCACTTATTTCATTTTGAGTTTTTATATATATGTGGGAGGTTTTTGTTTGTTATTTATCAAGTAAAATGGATTTGGAGTTTTTTATTGTGATTTTAGTTGAAAATGGAGTGGTTTAGTAGATATAGTTCCACTGTTATAGGGATAATCACACATACTACCTCTAGGTGGAGACAAGTATATGTGTGTAATTATCATCTATTTGTCATTACTTTGAATTTGGTTTACTAATAAAGAATTTAGAAGTATATATATTTATATAAATTGTTATAGGTTAACATGTGTCAATGTGATACATGTGAAGGTAATGATCAAACAAAGCTAACTGATGTTGTACTTAGGGTTTTCTATATAGATGAAAACTATCAGAACTAGTTGGTAGGTTAGAGTATAATTTATAGAACATCACCCCTATTTTGTTTGAAATTTATTTTTTAATGTGGATATTTGTTGAATTTTTCATGTCGGTTTTTTTATTACACATTAAATTATATTGTTTAATTTTTTTATGCCATGATTTATATATCCCATGTTTCATGATCATATTTTTTCATGAATAATTGTTATATCAACTTTCATTATGTTTATATTCATATTATTTTTTGTGGTTGGATTTTTCTTTCTCATGGTGCATCTTCCCTTTTCGGCCCATGCTTGGTCATTTGACTTGCACAGTACTAGTCGACCATGTTTATAATTAGGGATCCATTATGTTGTCCTACATTATTCTCCCCCTTTCTTATGTTTTAATACATGGAATTTTGAATGATGTAATATCCACTATTAATGGGGTGGATCTAATAGCCTTGTTCATGACTATTTTTATTTCTTTGATTGTGCTTCTTTGAACTCTGGTTTTTGGAAGATTAACATTAGTGCATTGGAATCCTCTCTTTCTATGTTTCATGTCCATAATAACTATTTTAGGTTTTTTGTTTTGAATGGATTCATGATATTTCCATGCACCTTTATCTATACAAATGTCCATACTCCTCCAGAGATCACCACCATGATTTCCACCACATCACCTAATGATTGATATGAAATGATGGACATCCCATTTTTAACTACTCAAAGACTATTTATCTACTTAAATTATCTTTTTTTTAGATTTGCAGTTGAAGTTTCTTTCATGAGTAAAAATAGAGATAGGGGAGAGAGGGGGTGGGAGGATAAGGACCTCTCTTGGATCTCATCACCATCATTCCACCACTTTTTTTAGTAGAGGGATAAATATATTAGATCTTGGAGGAATTTTTATAGTGAAATAATTCATAATCCTTTGCAGATAACACCACTTAGTTCTTGGTTTAGTCCTGGGGTTATAAGTGTGTTATTATTTTTCTTTTAGTTATGTGTTATGATCATTGTTTCATATAGTTCCCTAGGTTGTGTGTATAATTCCATTCAGCTTGAGAGTAGATGTTACCATCCTCAATTCTAGGTTGATCATGGGTTCTTGGAATGACAAGTACTCCATGATCAGATAGCATCTATAGTGTGTCTTTCTACTTTCTTATTTCCTCATCTCTGTTTATATATACCAATTTTGGTTTTTATAATAGAAGATTGTGTGGGTGGTGTTCTTATCATGAATTTAGGTCCAAAGTGGGTTGAAGCACAAAAATAAACTTGTTATTTACCTCTTTCATTTACTTTTTTTGTACACTATCTTCGCATGTGTTCATCATTCCTTTTTATACCTCGGATTTCTTTTTGTTTTTAAAATAACATTACTAAACTAAAATCAATTTCACCTATGTTGAGAAAATTAATTCATGGTATATAGTTTCCCTCCCCAGAAATATATGTATTTATAAAATTAATTATAAATTTTGAGGTAATTATTATTATTATATATTAAAATACATAAATAATGGTTAACCAATATTAAAAGTTCTTGAAAACTGTCATGAAACAACCCAGTTCACCCATGACCTAGGTGCTTGAGCCAGTCTATGAAAACACCTAAAGGGTGTTTCTGATCCCCATAGGTTGGTGACAAGAATCAGGTTATTATGAATAACTCAGTGGGAATGGTTTCTCCCAAGAAATGATTAAGAAAGCAAGCAGCGTAAATTAAATAAAAAAATCTACCAGGATCACCTATAAATCGGATGTATAAATCAAATAAAATAGATAGGAAATAAAATAATCATCATTGTAATAAATAATTAAATTAAATTTTAAAAAAATAAATCCCTCACTCACCCTTAACACCCTACCCTGTAAAAAAATACTTCATCAAATTCCTATCCTCAGGAAAAATAATAATAGTAAACCTACAACCATGGAAAGTATTAAAAGGATTACATGACCAGTGTGATAAAAGAAATTAAAACAAAAATAAACAATTGGAATACCTCAATGTGACTTCACCTTTAACCATCCAATTTGAAAAAATAGTTCTCCAATAGTGATCACAACTGATCTAAAACCTAAAACTGATAATATATATAGGCATGATCATAAAAATTCCCAATGTTCCACCACCTACCTTGCCTCATGATAACCCTTTAATTAAGGCCCATTTTATTTACCATTTAAAAATATAATAGAAAATAGGTTTTTCAATTTAAGAAAATCCAATATGACCTCTTTAAAATTTATAAGATTCCTTTCCTTTTTATTCTTAAATAAAAACAATTTCTTAGAAAACATTTAATGGGATTACATCATTGTTATTGAAAACTCCCATTTTAAAACCACTTTCAAAACCATTTTTAAAACATCCTTTTTGTAAAGTATTTTTAACCTTTAAATAATAAAGAGAGGCAAACCATAAACTTTAAGAATTTATAAAATGAATAAATCAACACACTTTAAAATTTTATAAAAGAAAGTAGGAACACATTAAGAAATACTAAAAGAGATGAATTTTCAGGAAAATATCCATTTCATAAATATGCATTTTGGGGAAAAGACCTAGGTCATATAAGGTTTGTGGAGCCTCTAGTTTTTTGTATCAACTCATGCTCTAATCGTTTATAAATTCAATGTGTATTCTAGCTTATGAGGAGATCATGCCTTTGGCCTTGTGGGGTAGTGTCACCCATACACAACACTATATCATAACAACCACTAAGTAGTATATGTCTTGGCCTAACAGTGTGGGGTCGTGCTTCCATGATACCACAACCTTTTTCTAAGTCTATTTAGTTAGTAAAGTGGTGTGATCTAAAGGGGGTACTTTAACTATCCTTCCCTCTTAGATACTTGGCATCTTGTGTGCTTTAACCATTTCAAAATATGTCACATTTTATCAAAATATGGCCTTTTAACAACCAATAATAATCAATTTCAATTTTTCAAATACCTTATGTCTATTCAAAACTTTTCATTACTCAAATCAAAGGAAAATATTTTAAACACCCAATAGATATATAAAAAATCATCAAAATAATCATAAATTTTATTTAATTAATTAAAAAACCTTTTAAAAAACATAACAAGCAAATTAAAACATGCCAACCAAGCCATTATAATTCACTTTAAAAATTTACTTAAGCATATGTTTGAATAACTAAGTCTGAGAAGTAATTTTAAATTCTCTAAGGTTTCCCTCTTATTATTCCCATATATAATTACACACACACACACACACAGATATATATATATATATTAATCTTGTTGCATGAATTCATTTATCTCAAAGTGAATTAGTACACTTATATATATATATATATATATATATATATACGTATATGTATACCCATGTATATATGTGTTGGTCGGAGTGGTTTACTCAAGAGGGGGGGTGAATTGAGTACCAATTAAAATTTCTGTATTTAAAAACACTGTCTTAAAGACCCCCAAATAAAATAATAAATTAAACTGTAGTGAATTTATATTAAAGTAGAGGTTCTGTTAGATTCTCAAGGGATTGATTAATTCCCAGTTAATCAACACAGGAGTGTGTGATTATCTTTTGAAACTAACTTACTAATCTACACTTAACGTAAACACTTGCTAATTTAATTATCAAAGTAACTTTAAAAACAGTATTGGTTTTAAAGTGGTTAGCAGTGGAATAAAACTTTGAAAGAGATGGCACAACAAATGTAACCAAGAGGTTCAGTCTCAAGCCGAGACTTAGTCCTCTCAAAAGTTTATATAAAAATGATCCACACCCTGGATCGGGGTTCAACAGTTTACAACTGTCCAGGTCCAAGACCTCTACCACTGTTCTTCGTGGGAAACAGTACAACAGCAACCAGCTGTCCAGGTCACACACGACCTCTACCACTGTTATTCGTGGGAAAGAATAGAATGAAAGAGTTTGGTTAGGATTTAAAAATCCTCCAGTTTAAGTACAGGAGACAGTGTATGTGTTAGATACAGCAGATAACACACACTGCTTGAAAAGTAGTAGTAATAAATCACAGAACAAGAGATGTAGAGTTTAGAAGTGGTTCTGGTGATTTCAGTGTAGCTCTAGACTCCTTTGGATTCGATCAGAAGTGAGTCTGAGTCCTCTTCTTGTTTCTGTTTGAGAAACAGAGTGTCGTATGCTCCAGGTTCACAGACCGTGAAAATGTCATAGTTGAAGTTCTTCAGTGTTCTTCTTATATGCACAGAACACTTCTCGAGTATGCTTGATTATCTATGAGCTTCTCTGTATTGCTTGGTTCTTCTTGTATGCACAGAGCTCTTTTAAGTATGTCGTATTTCTTCCTTGTCTCTATGTGTGTTTTATCTCTTCTCTTCAGCAGAGTCTTCTTGTATTTATGTCACGTGCAACAGGGGACAGAAAAGATTTCCTTTCTGCAGGTACGAGGTATGGGTTCCTGACATCCGACAACCTTTATCAGATATTTGACAAATCATTAAAATGTATGATATGACCGTTAGATAGATTAAATAAAGATAAATAAAGAAATTCAAACAGTGAGTCGAGTGATTGGTAGGTAATCAGCATCGGTAGCTTGGACATCGGTAGCTTGAACATCGGTAGCTTGAACATCGGTAGCTTGAACATCGGTAGCTCAATGCTATTAGTTGCTTTGACTCTATCAGTGGCTCTATGCGTCGGTTGGTACATGCTTGTATCGGTGACTTTGTTTATCGGTAGCTCCATGCGTCGGTAGCTCCATGCGTCGGTAGCTCCATGCGTCGGTAGCTCCATGCGTCGATAGCTCCATGCATCGGTAGCTCCATGATTGTATCGGTAGCTGTGAGTCTGTCAGTAGCTTCATCCATCGGTGACTCTTATTCCATCGGTAGCTATTTATACTTACACCGGTAGCTCTATATTTGTATCGGTAGCTGTCTGTAAGTCAGTAGCTTATATTTATAAGCACATCGGTAGCTCTGTGTTAAGTATATCGGTGACTCTGTCTGTCGGTAGACTAAGTCTATCGGTAGACTAGGTACCGGTAGCTCTTTATCAGTAGCTATAGGCAGATTACTTATCTGTTTTATGTAGAACACATCCGATTGTGTTAGAATTAATGTATAACTTGTATGAACATGGATAAATGAGGATTACCATATTCCAAAGACTATTTTACAAATTATTATTGGTTTGATCACAGATTTGAAAGAATTAAAGTATAGATCAATGATACTTAAAAATATCATAGAGAATGAAAACATAATTGGGATTTTCAACACATATGAATACATGATTGAGATTATCAAAACAGGTGAGGTCAACAATCTCCCCCTTTTTGATAATCACAATTTATGATATGGGCATTTAACATAGTGAAAATATAATAGTAAAGAGTATAATATTGAATTCAATTTTCTCATTGAAAACAGCATCAGAGATAATAGAAATAGTATGATATAGACATAAGTTATCAGAGGTAACAATCATAAGGTACCGAAGGTAAAAATAATCATAATAATAGCAGAGATAAAATTGAAAAGAAGGTTATTTTTCTCTATTGAAAATATTTCTCATTCTCTCATTTTGTTCTCCCTCGCTTATTATTCTCCCCCTTATTATTCTCCCCCTTTGTGATAATCAAAAAGTGGGAAAGCATATATAGGAGACAAAGAAAACATGAGAAGTAAAAGGAGTTCTTCTATATTAGAGTAGTCAAAAAGTACAGAAACAGAATACAAATGAATTACTATCAAAAATCCTGGCCACTGGATCAATCCACATCTTCCACGTGAGATTTTCCTTTGGGATCAGAAGAAGGTTCGGATGGTGAGGATGCAGGTGAAGGTTTTGGAATGCCAGAAAAGATCAAAGGAGGTTGGGCCACTGACACAGAGTCAGGCCTATAGGTTGAAGATCTTTGGGTGATCATTGGTGTGAGGCTTCGAATAGCTTGAGCAGGAGTCAGCTGGACTGTGGAAACAGCTGAGGCAGAAGCAGGCAAAGCAGGAGGTATGATGACTGGTCTGGCATCAACATGCAAGAAGGGCAGCAGCAGATTTCTAAAATCCATAATAATTCCTCCTCCTCTTTCCATAGCAGAGATGAAATCATCTTTGTTCTCCATGAATTTCTCTAAGGCAGGAGTCAATTCTCTTAGTTTGCTCACTTGTTCTCTAAAAGCTTGAGTTACTGGGGGTAGCTTCATATTTTCCAACATCAGCTTGAAGTGGTGATCGAGTTGATGCTTGGTGAAAATTTTGGTGAAGTAGTAGTCCACTTTGCTCTTTATGGCTTCCTGAGAGGCAGAGGCTTCTCTCATATAATCTTGAACAATCTTCATTATTTCTCTAGCAGAATCTCTTGTAGAAAGCACCACTCGGCTCAACTCTGATGAGTCCACAGATCCACTGGTTGAAATAGAACCAATCTCCTCCTTCAACATTGCTCGAACTTGATTCAGATCAACTGATAGTTTGGATGTGAGAGGGCCAAGAGAGAAGGAAATAGTTTCTTTGAAACTCTTAGACAAACCACGGATTAGGCTTTGAACTTGAGAGTCTTGTAAGTGAACATGATCCTTCACTGAGGTTTTGAAACTTTCAAACACCGAGACAAATTGGCTTGCTACACTCTTCACATAAGCTAGGTCCTTGTCAGCTTGAGACTTGGAGCTCATATAAGAATCCAAAGCAGCAACTGATGTCTTGAGAGCTTCAAGATCTGCTTTGATTCTAGAAGATTGAGTCTGGCACTCTTTCACTTCTTCCATAAGCTCAGACACAAAAGAAGATAAATTACAAGCCAGAGATAGCTCGAAGGATCTCTCTAACATTTTCATTTCTTCATAAAAGCTTTGCTTCATCTCAGCAACTGATGCACTGAATGATTCTTTTAGCTCATTCTTCATGGATTCAAGATCAGATTTAGAGACAAAATCATTTGAAACAACTACAGCAGATCCCTTTGCTGAGGCCAAACTAACTACAGAATCAGTCATTATTGAATTAATTGAGGATGCAAGGGAAGTTTCCATTAACTTCACTTCTTCAACAAAACTGGATTTGAGGTCCTCTTTCAGCTTATTCAGATCATGAAATCTAACCACATCATCTGGAAAAAACTCAGAAGCAAGATCATAATTGGTCTTCGGTCTATTCACAGACATCTCATTATCAGAATCCGGATAATCCAATCCACAGACTATAAACCCTGGGTCTTCTACCCAGTCTCCAAGCTCAACATCTACTGTAACATTTCCAAGAATAGATTGATGCTCCCCCTCAATGGGTGCATTCTCATGTATCACAACAGCATTCAGTGCTGGATTCTCTTCATCAGAATCTTCTACTACAAGTTCCATCGGTGCAGCATTTAGAAGATCTTCTGATACAGGTACAGCTTCTTCTGTATCTCTTTATACTTCAGCAGTCGGCATAGCTGAGCTTCCAATCAAAGGACTCATACTTAAACTACCAGAAGTAGGCGATTCAGATACATTCTCCTTTTCCTCTTCTTCTTGGTGAGGTACAGACTTGTCTTCCTCATAAGTAGACAAAACTTCCTCTACCTTTCCTTTCCTAGAATAGACCAATTCTGCAACAGGACTTGGGGGCAAGTCTTGATCTCCTCCAACATCCATGGGAGTTTCTTCTTCTTCTTCTTCTGTTTCATCACTATAAACAGGTTCCTCTTCATCAGGTCTCAGACTTAGATCTCTCATATCCTTTGGTCTTGAGGGATGATCCACAGGATTAAACCTATCATATATCTTCTGATCATCACTGACCCATTCTCCCTTCCATGGGTTCCAGTTAATTTTCATGTACTTACAAATAGTCGAGGTGATGCAGAAATTATTCTTGACTACAACTGTCTCATCCTGAGACTCAGCTATTCCTTTCAATTTTATCATTACTGAAATCAGCTTGGCAAAGAACAAAGCATTAGTCTTTGACTTTGGTCTAATCATGTCTTCCATTTGAAGCATTAACAATCTGCACAGATTGATTTTTACACCATGTCTTAGCAAATGAAGAAGATAGATATCTTGATATCTCAGATTTGCAAAATATCCTCGCCTTGGTATCAACACATGCTGAACAAACTTGAAGAGCAGTCGATTCTCTCCATCCATTTCAGCAGCAACCACTTGCCTTTGATTCCCATTACCAGTCAGCTCTTTTAAGGCGGTTTCATAATCAAAGATGTCACTGCTAGGTGGCATTGCTCTTGATACATACCTAGAGACACCTTCATGTGGTACTTTCAAACACTCAGCCCACTCTACTGAAGAAAAAGACATCTCTTTTCCATTTAAACAAGAGCTTACCCGATTCTCATTTTCAGACTTCTCGAAGGTTACAAACTCGTAGAACTGTTTTACCAACTTCGGGTAGTATGGTCCATTGTTATTCGAGAAACAATCCACCCATTTTTGGTCCTCCAGAATCTCGAGTACTAACGATTTGCTAGGCAGTAGCCATTCCACGCACAGTTCCTTCTCGATTACTATGTCTCTATTCTGCAAGTGAGGATTCACTGGTCGCCTTCTCGATCTAGTTCTGACTTCACTAACACTGGCTTTATGCTGTGTCTTCTGCTTCTTAGCATTTGGTTCTACACTTTCATCTCTGACGATAGGAAGCTTAGTTTTTTCCATCGCGGGTTTAGGGTTCTTGGCCGATTTGGGAGCTGAGGTTCGAGGGTGAGAGATTTTGAGCTCGGTGAGGTAAGAAGTGGCTTAGACTGAGTTTTATCATTTAGGAATTCCAAATAAACAACTAAAATAGAGTAAGATAAAATAAAATAAAACGATTCGTATTCTTGGTGGCAGACAGAGGTTTAAAATATAGCATCGGTGAGGATTTTAACATCGGTGAGGATTTTCACATCGGTGAGAATTTTTCACATCGGTGAGAATTTCACATCGGTGAGAATTTCACATCGGTGAGAATTTTCACATCGGTGAGAATTTCACATCGGTGAGAATGTTTCACATCGGTGAGAATTTCACATCAGTGATTAAACATTCCCAATTCGTGTCTTATGTAACTTAGCCTATCCGAACTTAAAGGTTTAGTGAAAATATCAGCCAATTGCCAATAAATTCAAGAGAAATATCACCTTTTTGATAGTGATCTCTTAGGAAATGGTGTCTTACATCTATGTGTTTGGTTCTAGAGTGAGAAACAGGATTCTTAGAGATGTTTATTGCACTGGTGTTATCACACTTGATTGAAACATGTTTAAAAACATATCCATAGTCCAAAAGAGTGTGTTTCATCCACAGAATTTGTGCACAGCAACTACCAGCAGCTATATATTCTGCTTCGGCAGTAGATAATGCAACTGAGTTCTGTTTCTTACTACACCAAGAAACTAAAGATTTTCCAAGAAAATGACATGTTCCTGATGTGCTTTTTCTATCTAACTTACAACCAGCAAAGTCAGCATCTGAATAACTCATTAACTCAAAGGATTGTCCTTTTGGGTAAAACAAACCTAAGTTAACCGTGTGTTTAAGATATTTAAAAATTCTTTTAACAGCAAGCAAATGAGATTCTTTTGGATTAGCTTGAAATCTAGCACACATACACACACTAAACATAATATCAGGTCGACTAGCAGTAAGATAAAGTAAACTACCAATCATACCTCTGTAATTTGTTTGATCAACTGGTTTCCCAGTTTCATCTGCATCCAATTTACAGACAGTACTCATAGGAGTTTCACTTTCCTTGATATTATCCAGACCAAAACATTTTAAAAGATCCTTTGTATATTTACTTTGATTCAAAATAATACCATTTTCATTTTGAAATACTTGAAATCCAAGAAAGTACTTAAGTTCTCCCATTAAGCTCATTTCAAATTCATTTTTCATACTTTTTGAAAAATCAGTACATAAAGAGTGTTTAGAAGATCCAAAAATAATATCATCAACATATATTTGTACAACTAAAACATCTTTAGAGATTCTTTTAATGAAAATATTTGGATCAGCAATCCCTTTAGTAAAACCTTTTGAAATAAGGAAATTGCTAAGTCTATCATACCAAGCTCTTGGAGCTTGTTTTAAACCATAAAAGCTTTAGAAAGTTTAAAAACTTGATTTGGAAAATGGGGGTTAGTAAATCCAGGTGGTTGTTCTACAAAGACATCTTCAATTATAAAACCATTTAGAAATGCACTTTTCACATCCATTTGATATAACTTGAAATCCAGATGTGCAGCATATGCAAGTAAGATCCTAATGGCTTCTAGTCTAGCTACAGGTGCAAAAGTTTCCTCATAGTCTATACCTTCTTCTTGACTATATCCTTGTGAAACTAATCTAGCTTTGTTGCTAACTATATTTCCAGATTCATCTACTTTATTTCTAAAAACCCATTTTGTGCCTATTGTCAAAGTGTCCTTAGGTCTGTCAACTAATTCCCAGACTTTGTTTCTTTCAAACTGATTTAATTCTTCCTGCATAGCTATTACCCAGAATTCATCATTGATAGCATCATTGATATTTTTGGGTTCTAGCTGTGAAAGAAAAGCTTGATGTTCAACCTGGTTTCTTAGAGAAGCTCTAGTTTGTGTTCCTCTATCAAGATTACCAACAACAGCTTCTAAAGGATGATTCTTTAGAATCCTCTTTGATCTGGTAAAGGTTGGACTAGAAATTTCAGGTTCATCTATAGGTTCGGGTTCAATAGAAGCAGATTCTAGAAAAAGTCCAGAACTGGATGTTTTGATAACAGGTTCTTTAGATTTATCATTAAGGTCCAGAATAGACAAATCTTCTTCAAGATTCTCAAGAGAGGTTTTAGACTCATGTGGATCAGTTTCATCAAACTTGATGTGAACAGATTCTTCCACACATTTAGTTCTCTTATTGAATACTCTATAGGCTTTACTTGAAATAGAGTAACCCAGAAAAATTCCTTCATCACTTTTGGAAGCAAACTTATCCAGATTATCTTTAGTATTCAGAATAAATACTTTGCAACCAAAAACTTTAAAGTAATTAACCTTAGGCTTTCTATTGTTCCACAATTCATAAGGGGTTTTCTTAAGAACAGGTCTAATTAAGACTCTATTAATGACATAACAAGCTGTATTTACAGCTTCATCCCAAAAATAAATAGGCAGGTCATATTCATTGAGCATGGTTCTAGCAATTTCTTGAAGGGTTCGGTTTCTTCTTTCTACTACACCATTCTGTTGGGGTGTTCTAGGGGCAGAGAAGTTATGAGTATAGCCATTGTGTGAGCAATAAGATTCAAAATCTTGATTTTCAAACTCACGACCATGATCACTCCTCAAAGTTTTAATCTTAAGTCCACTAAGGTTCTCTACAGATTTAGAGTATTTAACAAAAGAAGAACAAGCTTCACTTTTGTGAGCTAGAAAATATACCCAAGTATATCTAGAAAATTCATCTACAAGAACATAAACATAGTGCTTCCCATTTAAACTAGAAACTCTTGATGGTCCAAAAAAATCCATGTGAACCAATTCAAGTGGTTGAGAAGTCGAAACTTCTTTCTTTGATTTAAAAGAAACTTTGTGTTGTTTTCCCTTTTGACAGGGGTTACACACTTTATCATTTGGGAATTCTAATCTGGGTAGGTCTCTAACTAGATTTTTTCTAGAGAGTTTTATAAGTGAGTGAATGTTGCAATGTCCCAATCTTCTGTGCCATAGCCAAGATTCTTTATGAAAAGCATTCAAACAAGTAATATTCTGCTTAGCTAAAGAATTCAGATTAACAGCATAAACATTTTCATTTCTTAAGGCAGAAAATACCAAAACATTCTTAGAATTAAAAACTTTGCATGAATCATTTTCAAATTCAACATGAAAACCATCATCACATAACTGAGAAATACTTAATAAATTGTATTTAAGGCCATCAACAAATAAAACTTTAGAAATCAAAATTGAATCAGTGTTACCAATCTGGCCTAGGCCGATGATTTTTCCTTTAGAGTTATCACCAAAGGTGACAAAGCCTCCATCAACTTTTATTAAACTCTTGAAACAAGAGAAGTATCCTGACATATGTCTTGAACATCCACTGTCCAAATACCAGGTCTCTTTACAGGAGCTCTTTAAGCAAGTTCCCTACAAAACAGATTTACATGGGAGATGATTTTGGTACCCAGATTTTCTTAGGTCCAGACAGGTTAGCCAATAACACTTTAGGTACCCATATTTGTCTAATGGGTCTCATATAATTTGTAGAATTGATATGTTTTGAAAGATAAACTTTATTAGATCCATAGCTATGTATATAACTGGTTGAAGCATATGAAGTTCCAGAATTACCTTCATTCTGTCCAGATTTAGAAATGAATCTAGTTTTGGAAATTTTCCTTTGTCTAGGTTGGTATCCTATACCAGTAGTATATTTAGGTGCTATTTGCTTTCCTAGCATCTGTGTTAGAGTATTTTTTCCATTGGTGAACTTCTCTAAGTCTTTCTTTAGTTGCTCATTAGATAGTTTCAGTTCAGTGTTTTCTTTTAACAGTTGAGCATTTTTCTCTTTTTCAATAGTGAGTTCGGTTTTAACTGTAGTGGTGAGAGCATGCTGTTTCTTTAATGACTTGTATTTATCCTTAAGTTCATTACATGTCTCTTCCAGCATATCACAGTACTCAAACAATTCATTTTTAGACATTGTTCTAGAATCAGAATCAGATTCTGCATTATCTCCAGAGTAATAATTTAAAGCAGGAGTTTCAGCAGTTACCTGAGAAGTGTTTGTCATAAAGCACATGTTTGCCTTATTTTTGTGTTCAGTTTCAGAGCTTTCAGATTCAGTAGAGCTATCCTCAGAAGCACTCCAAGTATCCTTCATGGCTTTCTTAAACTTATTGTCCTTATATTCATATTTCTTTTTATACTTCAGCTTTGGACAGTCGGCTTTAATGTGTCCTTTTCTCTTGCACTCATAGCAGACAACATCATCTGATTTGTCATTCTTCTTCCAATCCTTTTTCCATTTGCCTTGGTGATCATACTTACCCTTATAATTTGTTTTTCTGAAGAACTGCTTTTTCCTATAAAATTTCTTAAATCTTCTAGCAATGTGAGCCATCTCAGCATCACTGTCAGAATCACTTTCACTGTCTTCACAGCTTGAACTTTCAACTACAGCTTGAAGCTTTTCTTTGTTCTTATTCTTTGAAGTTGAAGATTTGAAAGCGACAGACTTTCTTGGAGGTTCATTTTCTTCCTCTTTATTCACTTTAAGCTCTTCTTCATACATCATTAGCTTGCCAATTAGTTCCTTGACAGGTAGAGTAGCAATGTCACATGATTCTCTGATTGAGACAGATGTGCCTCTCCATCTATCAGGTAGACATATCAAAATTCTCATAATTTGTTCCTTCGATGAGACATCCTTTCCCAGCGAGATCATTGTATTGACAATTTCATTGAACCTGAGATACATGTCAGAAATGGGTTCGTCAGGCTTCATTTTAAAATTATCATACTTGATAGTATAAGTGTTCAATCTCATTTCTTTAACATTCGTTGTTCCTTCATGAGAAACAGCTAAGGTATCCCAAATTTCATATGCAGTTTTACAAGAAGAAATTCTATTAAACTCTTCATCTCCTAGAGCACAGTACAAGGCATTCATAGCTTTACAGTTGTTATTGTAAGCAGTCTTTGTAGGTTCATCCCAAGTAGATCTAGCAGTAGTGGAAATTTTGTATTCTGATTCAATAGCAGTCCAAATATCAAAACCTATGCTTTCTAGATGAATTTTCATTTTCAGTTTCCACTGAGCATAATAAGTTTCGTTGAAGAAAGGTGGCTGGTTAGTAGCAGCACCCTCAAGTCTATTGTCCATGATGAGAAAATTTTAAAGAGATAAAAATTTAGATATAACAGAAATTTTAAGAACTTTAAAATACAACTAAAATCACAGTTCAAAAGTAGAGTACTTTTAGAAAGTATTTTCAATCCTCTGATACCAAGTGTTGGTCGGAGTGTTTTACTCAAGAGGGGGGGTGAATTGAGTACCAATTAAAATTTCTGTATTTAAAAACACTGTCTTAAAGACCCCCAAATAAAATAATAAATTAAACTGTAGTGAATTTATATTAAAGTAGAGGTTCTGTTAGATTCTCAAGGGATTGATTAATTCCCAGTTAATCAACACAGGAGTGTGTGATTATCTTTTGAAACTAACTTAATAATCTACACTTAATGTAAACACTTGCTAATTTAATTATCAAAGTAACTTTAAAAACAGTATTGGTTTTAAAGTGGTTAGCAGCAGAATAAAACTTTGAAAGATATGGCACAACAAATGTAACCAAGAGGTTCAGTCTCAAGCCGAGACTTAGTCCTCTCAAAATTTTATATAAAAATGATCCACACCCTGGATCGGGGTTCAACAGTTTACAACTGTCTAGGTCCAAGACCTCTACCACTGTTCTTCGTGGGAAACAGTACAACAGCAACCAGCTGTCCAGGTCACACACGACCTCTACCACTGTTATTCGTGGGAAAGAATAGAATGAAAGAGTTTGGTTAGGATTTACAAATCCTCCAGTTTAAGTACAGGAGACAGTGTATGTGTTAGATACAGCAGATAACACACACTGCTCGAAAAGTATTAGTAATAAATCACAGAACAAGAGATGTAGAGTTTAGAAGTGGTTCTGGTGATTTCAGTGTAGCTCTGGACTCCTTTGGATTCGATCAGAAGTGAGTCTGAGTCCTCTTCTCGTTTCTGTTTGAGAAACAGAGTGTCGTATGCTCCAGGTTCACAGACCGTGAAAATGTCGTAGTTGAAGTTCTTCAGTGTTCTTCTTATATGCACAGAACACTTCTCGAGTATGCTTGATTGTCTATGAGCTTCTCTGTGTTGCTTGGTTCTTCTTGTATGCACAGAGCTCTTTTAAGTATGTCGTATTTCTTCCTTGTCTCTGTGTGTGTTGTCTCTCTTCTCTTCAGCAGAGTCTTCTTGTATTTATGTCACGTGCAACAGGGGACAGAAAAGATTTCCTTTCTGCAGGTACGAGGTACGGGTTCCTGACATCCGACAACCTTTATCAGATATTTGACAAATCATTAAAATGTATGATATGACCATTAGATAGATTAAATAAAGATAAATAAAGAAATTCAAACAGTGAGTCGAGTGATCGGTAGGTAATCAGCATCGGTAGCTTGGACATCGGTAGCTTGAACATCGGTAGCTTGAACATCAGTAGCTTGAACATCGGTAGCTCAATGCTATTAGTTGCTTTGACTCTATCGGTGGCTCTATGCGTCGGTTGGTACATGCTTGTATCGGTGACTTTGTTTATCGGTAGTTCCTGCGTCGGTAGCTCCATGCGTCGGTAGCTCCATGCGTCGGTAGATCCATGCGTCGGTAGCTCCATGCTTGTATCGGTAGCTGTGAGTCTGTCAGTAGCTTCATCCATCGGTGACTCTTATTCCATCGGTAGCTATTTATACTTACACCGGTAGCTCTATATTTGTATCGGTAGCTGTCTGTAAGTCAGTAGCTTATATTTATAAGCACATCGATAGCTCTGTGTTAAGTATATCGGTGACTCTGTCTGTCGGTAGACTAAGTCTATCGGTAGACTGGGTACCGGTAGCTCTTTATCAGTAGCTATAGGCAGATTACTTATCTATTTTATGCAGAACACATTCGATTGAGTTAGAATTAATTTATAACTTGTATGAACATGGATAAATGAGGATTACCATATTCCAAAGACTATTTTACAAATTATTATTGGTTTGATCACAGATTTGAAAGAATTAAAGTATAGATCAATGATACTTAAAAATATCATAGAGAATGAAAACATAATTGGGATTTTCAACACATATGAATACATGATTGAGATTATCAAAACAGGTGATGTCAACAATATGTATAGTCATTGAGTACATAAAATTGAATTTATAGAACCTCGAATTTTTTAATTCAAATCATTCTTGAAATTCTTTATTAATACATGTAATTTCAAGTATTACTTGAAATTCCAAGTAAAAAATTTAAGACCTAATTGAGTCTTCATTTTAAATACCAAAACCCCTATTTGATATTAGATTAAAATCTAGGAATACATTTATTAATTTAAATATATCTCTTAAAAATACATTTGGTTCATTTCATAAATTGTTTATGTGTGTATTCAAAGAAAACCAAATTTGGAGAAATGTCCAAAATAGAAAAAAATGCTTCACTTTCCATGGAAACCAAAATGAAATCAAATTTTATCTTTTTAAATCCCATAAATATTCAAAATAGTATCATTAGGTATCAATAAATTTAATTAAAAAGCTAACTAATCAAGGGTTCCAAAATTAAAGAGTCGAGCATGAGGAAAACATTACTAGAACTTGTTGCCTTTGATAACCAAGGCTCAACTCCACCTCAATCAAGCAAAATGGACCTAAAAATAGATCTAAAAACCTAGGTGTAACAATAAAACACAAAAATAAGTTAACCTTAACCAAGGGTTTAACCAAGACATGTCACAATAAGGGGTATATCAGGAGAGGGAAAGGTGAAGAAGAGGATGAAGGAGTAAGAGGAGGAGAGGCCCTTACCTAGGACAAATACCCTTACATCCATAAGAATATAGAAGTTTGTAGGAATGGGGTTAGAGCCTAGGAAATGGGGTTGTTTTTCGTAATACAAGATGAGGGGAGAGAAGGTTCAACCTATATAGAGGGAAGATGACCCAAATGGATCTTAAAATTTATTAAAGTAATTTATAGAAAAATAAAGTTTTAAGGGTCCTAGGAGACTCGCATGGTATTGGTGCATAGTTTATTAAATTTTCCATTAACCATGCTCCCTGCCCTGGGCATGCTGGGCACCCACATGGGTTTGTCGCAAGGTTAGGGAAACCTTTTTCAAATCATGTGAAAATAATCTTCCATGTTGTAGATCTTTATCTCATGGTTTCCACATGGTTAACAATGATCAGGTGATAACCATGTAACAGGAATATTCCTCCTAAAAGTTTAAAAAAATTACCAAAAATAGATTCCCCAAACCTCTAAGATAAATAATTAAAATAAATAAAACAATCAAGAATTTATGGGTCTTGGTGTGATAAAACTCCCCACCATAAAACTTTCTACCCCCATAAAGTTAGTGAGACCATAAAATACTCAAGAAGTAAATCAATTATAAGGAAGGGATGAACCATGGCATGGTCCCCAAGCCATCCCAAGACCAAAATATACTAATATACTAAAATAATCTCTATAACCCCAAACATCATTATATTATCAAATAAAACCTCACATCTAACTAGTATCGGGAAAGGATCAAGGAATTAATATCCATAATGGGTCTCCCCTACATTTAATAAGTCAACTATCTTGGTGGTTCAACAATACAAGGAACTCAAGGGGATCACTACCAAACATATCAAGAGATTCCAACCACAAGAACTCAAATAGGACACTTATACAAAACACAATTTATAATTCCATAAAACTATTTCATTTAAAATTAGGAAAAAGATATGAAATCATCCAAACTACCACTCATGGGTTACCGATCCAAAACTCAAACCCTCAATTGAAGAGACTCAACGCAAAAGAATTAATTGAAATGCATTCAAAACCTCCCAAAACAATCATACACTCTCTAAATGAAGATGGGGTGTCAAGTATCCTAAAAAACAAACCCATAGGCACTCCAAAGTAAAGTTAAGAGACAAGGAATACCAAGCCACTCAATGATTCCCAACTAACCAGGAATGAGGCATCAATTATGAGAATATCCCATAAAAACATATGGGATCCAAACCTTGGGTCAATAAAAAGGGTGACATAGGATCAAACTCAGAGAGAACCACTTGTGGTGACCCCATGAAATCAAATCAACCCCAGCCATTATATGAAGTCGACTGGTAAAACATCCACCCAAATCACCCATGGAACCCACTCAAGACTATCCCATGCCCAATGAACCCAAAATAAATCTCACTACAACCATCGATACATGAAACCCTCAAAATATCCAACCACACCAACAAAGTATAAGTGAAACCTAAAATCATTACAACCCACAAAAGAAACTAATAGAAGACCTAATAAAACACACCCAATCAAAATCATACCCAAACTTGACTAACTAGAAATCCACAAGAGATGACTTCCTAGGCCTGAAATTCTAGAGACCTATATGGGAGGAATACTTCTAATAATAGTGAAGGAACGCAATATAATCAGTCATATTAAAATAAAAACTAATATTTATCCATAAAACACATCCTAAAGTAAGTCAAAAACCCAATAGAATGAATTATGATCACCACTTAGGGAAATTAAAACACAAGAACATACCAAAATCTCTTTTATAACCATTTTGAAAACATGAATATAAATTTTAAATCATAAATATTTACTTGGAAACTAATTTTAAACTTTAAATTCTCTTCATTGAAACATTTATAATTTTCCAAAACCTCTATCTCATTTTAATTTATTTAGAAAGTCACTTCAATAATTTCAAAACTAGTTTCTTTTACTTAAAACCTGGTCTTTTAAAACAAGATACCACAAAATACATTAGTCAAGAAACATATATTACAAAACCAATGGAATAAATTCAAGGTTGAGTTTTACCATTTAAATTTGTATATCCCTAAGTTGGATTGGTTCCACTGAGAGGGGGGTGAATCATTGGTGCACTCATTTTATGAATTCATTTACTTTTAAATTCAACGTATTGAATTTGTTGAGGTTCTTTATCCACTCTTTGATATCTCACAGTCTCACCTTGTTTTTGGTAGTAATAATAGAGAGAGTAGAACACAGTATTTATAATGTTCAGTACAAATAAATAATCCTTTCAATGTTGGTTACCCCCCCCAACATGGATTTTCCATTATAATCTTATTATCAATTATGGTAGTTCGGGAAGACACTAATTACAACCCAAAATAATTGATCATCTAGTTGATTCTGGTTATACCCCCAGTAATCCAACTCTTCTACCTCAGTTGGTTATACCCACCAACCGTCTTCTCCTACTCCAAGCTCCAATTGAGAGACATCTTCTACTTCAAGCTCTAACTGAAAATCTTTTTATACTCTCGATTCCAACTGAGAGACTTCTCCTCCTTCTATCACCAACAAAAAGACTTATACCTTTCTTTGAGTCTTGATCCACTATAGGATAATGTTTTTATCTTCCTCCATGAGCTTGTTGAATCATACTTTCTCATGTAAACCTAAAGTACCATCAACAGCCACTGAATGAGTCTATCAGTGTTTCTCAATAATTCTAATCACCTATATTTGATCAGTTTTCTCAGTGAAATAAATTCTTGGTAAATTCTTTCTTCTTTAAATGAATCCTGACCTCAATCAATGATGTGAAAGTGGTGCACACAATTTCTTATATATTATTGTATTCAAAAATAATCTTATACAACTCACATTTTTATCTTCTTGAATTATCAACTTAATTAATGCATACATGAAATAACTCATACAGCGTGAATATTTCACATAACCCTTTTCCATTATTTTATGTTCCTTCTTAATTTTTTATTAAGAATTCAAGAATCAAATCTTACATGTGAGTATAATCAAATGCATTTTATTTTCTCTCAATAAAAACCTACCCATATACTACTTCATTATTTTTATTATATTCTCATCTACATATGAAAACATGTATTCACTATATTCTTCTTCACTCACACCAAAAATGGTATGCAATTTCTTTTCTTTTTGAAAACATTTCTATGTATTGCATGTAGTGATTCATGCACTGTCTTCATTTAATATCATTGCATGAAATAAAGTGCTTTATGAGAGTATGTTCAATAGGAAGTAGTACTTATCTTCTTAATGTTAGGAAAAGAGTTTCTCACAAAACATTAGTGTGTGATATCTCAGTTACTTCTTTAAACCCTTAAGTGTGAGGATCTCATATCAAGAGGTGATGAATTCTCTTATTTTTCACACAAGGAGTAAGCTTCTTAGAATATATTCATGAATCATAAATTTATTGATGCTCTGATTTTATTATAAAAATGAGAGATCTCCCAATATGTCAATAATACTCTTGGACCTCGTATCCTTGATATTTATAGTCAAAAACTACTTTTTTCACCGCCTTAATCCTATGAGAAATAAACCGCTTCGAGGATGATTTTAATATCCTATAAAAAGTGTCATTTCCACTATATTTAAAATATATGGTGATCTAAAAATTCATATTTTTTTAATGTGGTTTTCTATTTTAGAAGACACCGAAAAATATAGTGTCCTTACCTTCATGATTATCTTCTTCTTTTCTGAGGAATCCTCCATTGAACGAAAATTTTGAACTCATCCATGCATGTATGAACATCATGATGTATCTTTGTGTCGTCCTCATCCAATATCTCTTTCTTAAAAGTATCACATGAATGAAAGATGTATATTTCATGCATAATGTTTAATCAATCCTGAATTCTTCATCCCTTATACATCATCATAGAATATGATTGGTTATTTTGATCTCAGTGACATAATTTGGAGCATATCAAATACTCGGGTGTCTAGAGGTAGAAGATGAAAGTGTAACCTGATTATATGGCTAGGATATATCCCATTGTATGGTGATACTTATATGAATAAATTTTTAAATGTGGGAAAATTACCCCACATCTTCACTATCCCACATCAAACTTTTGATTGGTTGAGGTGCACTTAATATGTTAAGTCATTCCACAGACCTATCGAGATGGTACTATGGTTGGCACCTGAAACACTTCACACACACATATGGGGTGGGCTAACTGGATCTACCCCTTATTCACTACCAGCACACACCATGTCAGTTCTATGAACCCAAGGATTCTCTTGTTTTCTTATGCATCCACCCACCTTCACCATGTCACCATACAAGCCCTTGTGGGATGGATCTCCCACATGGTAGAGGCCTCCTCCCACATGTGTAGGATTGAGCTATCCCCTTGGGCTCTAATGGTTGGCCATATTTTTTGTATAAAGCCAATATAAAATTATAAAATGCTAACATTACATTAATTTAAATCTTTTCCATGCATAATATTTATATTTTTCATGGTTACCTTACTCCTCATGAAAAATAAATATTACTTTTCATGGTATTCTTTTGTATTGCCTACTTATTCTTCCTTATTAAAATATGTCTTTTTTATCATGATCGACACATGTATTTGGCATTAAAGACTAGTTCAAAAATCCTTACAGTTGAAAAGTAAAATTTACCAATCATGAAATCCAATGTCATTCTATGAATCCATAATAATTCTCCAAAAACCACCACTTTATATTCAACCCAATAAACACATATTGACATTCCATTGAAAACAAATGAAACAGTGGGCCCAAAAATCACACTCTTTGTATTTTGTTGTCAATATTTCTTCACATATTTAAAATTAAATATATGCTCAAAACGTTCTCCATCTTATTGGAAATAAAATTAAATGGATAAGTGGACTTTTTCATATATCCTCTAAAAAATATGTTCACAATTAAAAAATTATTTCTTGAATACTTCTGAGAGAGGGATGATACCACATGGTTATCTTATCAAAGAGCCTATAGTTCATTAACTCTAAGTATATGTGGGTTAAAATGGTGTATAAAACAATATATATATATAACCAAGGATTTCTAATATATCAATAAAATACCATGCATGTGAAATCATGTTAAAAAAATTTCAATTATCATTTAAGGGGTTTCCAATAATCATATTTTTAAATGAAATGAAAAATCATGCACACACTTCAATAAACACATCAAAAAATTTAGGTGTAATAAAATAATTACCCCTTATTATCTCAACAACAACTCCCCTTGATAATTATTATCAATTCAATCAAAGTATGGATAAGTTAGTGATTGTTATACATCATATTACAATTTTATAAATTTTTTAATAAGTTCCACGTTCACTATGTGGTGAATATTTAATAGATTCATCTCTTCAATGCTCCCCCTCAAGAGGTGAATCCATCTCATTTAATTCCCTACATGTTAGTACAAAAACATATATATTTACATATATAGAAGAATAAAGAGGAAACTTCTTATTCTTAAGGAGTAACATTCAAGATGAAAACTTCCTCTCAACCTAGGCTATTATGTTCTCTCAATATCAGTCAACTTCTTATAAAAATTTTTTGGACTAACTTTTCCCACTTTAGTTTCTATATCCATTACTTTCCTTTATCTTTATCATTTTTTTCATCTTCCTCTAGTTTCTTATCCAATTTTAATTTATTTGGATAAACAACTAGGTATTATTCCTTAACAATCTATATCTTATCAAACTATTCACATGAATTTCCATTGTGTTTTTTTTTAATTTTATTCCCTTACACAAGATAATAAATATATCCAAGAAATATTTACATCTGGTTCTTAATTATGAAACCCTTCTTCTTAAATCTTCCTTAAACTTCTTATAATAATTCATATATGTTCTGAATTGGTAGCTTGGATGGATGTCTGGTCACACCAATCCTTCTATGAGAACTTGTTCTCATATATTCAACTTTAATTCCCATTGATTTGTGACTATTTCTTGGAAATTAATTTTTATACTAGAAAGAGTATACTTTTACTTATACCTTTCACAACATTAGAAAAAAACATTGAACTTGAACCATCCGCCTTGATATGTATTATGTCTAGACAGTTGTTATTTTTTGTACTTATTATAACTAGTCATTATTTTTCCTATGGGGTAGTGATTTTCTAGAAATATTTTTTTCACCTATTGATATAGGAGAGGATCTCTCACTTCTCTTCTTATTCTAACCAGTTTTAGATTTTGTTGTGTCATCTAGATTGTTATAAATAGAATTTTTCCTTAAATAAAAATTAGGTTCAAATCTAGATTTCCTATTTAGACCCTTCATTTAACAAGTACTTGAATATTCACCATCAACCTTAGTTGATTTTTTGAAATCTTATTTGATCGTATTATCTTCATATTTATTCCCCCTTAATTCAGGGATTTTTTTTATTTTCATGGATTGTATTATTATCAAAACATTCCAATTCCTTATGTCTAAACTTCCAACAACATCAAAAATAGCCTATGAATCTTCTTTTATTATTTTTTGGTGAAGTCTATCCAAATTTCACAGATTTTGAAACTTTCTATTTTTGAGTGGAACTACCACTCTTTTGGACACTTCTTGGGGAACATCTCTTCATACATATTTTTTCATCCACCCTTGATGTAGTGGGTTTACCAGTATTTTTCACCGTACATAATTTACTATAGTTTGGTTTAAAAACTATACCAACACTTGAACCAACATTAGTACATAATATACTTTATATTTTATGGTATAACTTCTTCTTAGAATATTTTTCCATTTTATTATAGTATGATCTCATTATTTTCTTAAATTTGTGATCCTCAATGAAAACTTGCGTGGGAGCATATCATTTTCTAGTAGTATGGAAAGTTTTATCTTATGATGATTTCTTAATTTTGAATCTCACCACTAACTCTAAACACTTCATGTTGAGGTAATTATTATCATTATCAAATTTTCATAGATTTTCTTCTCAATCTTCCTTTAGCTTATTTGCTTTTTCTTCATGAATTTTCCTTGATTCTTGTAAATAATTTTCAAGCTCTTTGACCTTGGTTTCCTTATCCTTTAGTTGAGTAGCTTTGAAATCCATATAAATTTTGTACAATTTTTCAAATACATAGAAAGATTCTATAAATACAATATCAAATAAGTCTTTCTCGCAAATATTTTTTGTAATTATTCAAAATATTTGGCATATATTTCATTGAAAAGAGAAAATGTTTCATCCATTACTTTCATAAGTTTTGTGAGAGTGTTGGATATGAAAACCCTTTTAGCTAATGCCTCTTCCATAGCATTTTCCTCTTCTTATAGCTATAATTTTTCATCTTGAATACCCTTGATTCCTTAAATAATGAATTTTAACATTTCTTTGGGTATGTTCATTAGATTTTATTTGAATAAAAAATGAAGATCATAAAGTGATACATCATCATCACAGCTTGATAAGGCCTCATTATAATAATTGTAATCAATATAATTATTACATGTTATATTATTCAGATAACATTTAGTTGGAGATGTCTCTCCATTCACAGTAAGATTCTTATTTATCTTCCTTTCCTATCTTTTCTTCCTGATCTTTAGAGTATTGGAAAAAAATATTCATATTAGTATTTTTAGGAGTAGATTCATTTTTCTCCATCTAAAATAGCTTATTCATTTTCTGAAATATTCACTTTATAAAGGCTCGCTTTTATATTTAGAGGAAACTTATTATATGATACAGCTTATATAGCCCCAAGACATATTAGTTTCCACTAAGAGGGGGTGAATCAGTGGTACACTCATTTTATGGATTATTTTATTTTTGAATTAAACCTCCTAAACTTGTTAAGGTTCTCAATTCACTTTGTGATATCTCTCAATATCACCTCATGTTTGGTAGTAATAATAGATAGAGTAGTACACAGTATTTACAAGGTTTGGTACAATGACCTAGTCTTTTCCATGTTGGTTATAACCCCCAACATGGACTATCCAGTATAATCATATCATAAATTATAGTGGTTTAGGCAGTAACTAATTATACCCCTAGTAATTTATCCTTTAGTTGATTATAGTTATACCCCCTAACTATCCAACTCTTATTCCTCTATTGTTTATGCCCCCAAATATTTTCTCTTACTCCCATATCTAACTTAGAGACTTCTTCTTCTTCCATCTCCAACTGAAATATTTACTCTACTCCCAACTCCAACTGAGAGACTTCTCCTGCTTCCATATCAAACCAAAATACTTTTACCTTTTTTTAAGTATTGATATACTGAAAGATGAAATTTTAATATTCCTCCATGATCTTGTTGAATCATACTTTCTAATATATACTTCAAGTACCTTCAATAGCCACTAAATGATTTTTTCAATGTTTCTTAATAATTTTTATCGCCTTTATTTAATTAGTTGTCTCAAAGCAACAACTGCTCAGGAAATTAATTATCCTTAAAATGAAGTCCCATCCTCAATCGACTATGTTCTAGTGGTGCACAAAAATTATTCTATATTATTATATGAAATGATAATTCTACACAAATCAAATTTTCCTCTTCTTAAATTCTCAACTTGATTCATTAATTCATGTAAGAATTCATAGAGCATGAATATTTCACATAACCCTTTTTCATAATTTTTTGTGCCCTCTTAAGTTTGTCTTAAGTATTTTTTTATCAAAGATTTAATGTGATTATGATCAAATGAACTATGTTTTCTTTCACAAAAACCCTAGCCTATATAATACTTCACTATTTTTGTTTATATTCTCATGTTCATTTCAAAAAAATTATGCATTGTCTTCTCTTCATTGACACTAAAAAAGGTATGGAGTTTCTCTTCTTTACACAAAAATTTGCACATACTACATGAAATGATGCATGCACTGTCTTCATTTAAAATATTTACACACAAAATAGTGATTAATAATAATATGTGAAAGAGGAATCAGTGATTCTCATGGAAAAGAGTTTGACACAAACTAGTGGTGTGTGAGATCTCAGTTACTTCATGAAGCCCTTGGGTGTAAGGGTATCATATCAAGAGGTCACGGATTCTCTTCTTCTTCATGAAAACAGTAAGTTTTATGGATTCTCTTCACAAAACAGAATTTCATGGATGATTTTTTTTCTTCCAAAAATTATATCTCTCACAATATGAAAGAAACACTCTCAGGCATTGGTTCCTTGATATTTATAAGCAAGAATTTATTCCTTACAATACCTTAATCCTCTCAGAAGTAATCCATGTCAAGGATGATTTTAATCTCCCAAAAAAAGTGTTATTTCCTTCATATTTCAAATATCCAATGATCTCGGCATTCATATTTTTTCAAAAGAAGGTTTCCATTTCATAAGATGCCGAAAAAGATTGCATTCTTACCTTAGCGACCATATTCTTCTTTTCTAATGAATCCTCACATGCATATAAAGTTCAAACCCATCCATTTCTATATGAACAAAATGTTTTATCTTCATGTAATCCTTTTAAATTTTATCTTTCTTCAAATTATCACATGCATTAAAGATTTAAATTGCATGTCTAATTTTGGATCGATCTTAAATGCCTCATCCCTTCAACATCATCATAGAAGATGGTCGGTTGTCTTGATCTCGATGATGTACTCCAACACATATGAAAACCACAGGCTTTTGGAGGTATAAAACAATAGTATCTTCTAATAAAATTTCCCTAGTATATCTCATCAAATGAATATCCTTATATGCATAAATTTTTAAACACATGAATAGTACCATGCATTTCCACTCTCCCGCATTTAACTTTCAAGCGGTTTATGAATTATTAATAAGTTAATCCGTGTCACAAACCTATCTATTCTACACTAGGGTCGGCACCCAGAACACTTCACACACACATATTTGGTGGACCGACCCACTCTGCCCCTTAAGCACCATCATTTCACACCATGTTGGTGTTATGAACCCATGAATTCCCCTACTTTCCTATCAAAGTTCTCACCTTCATCATGCCCCCATGTGATCCCTAATGGGATGGATATCCCATGTAGTAGAGGCATCCTTCCACATGTGTGGGATTGAGTAGGCCCCTTGGGCTCTAGTGTTAGGACATATTTTTTTGTATAAGTCCCAAATGAAATTCAAAACCACTAACATACTACTACTTCAAATATTCTTCAAGCATAACATATATTGCATAGTCCTCTTACTCCTCATGAAAAATGAATATTTTTTTGAATAGAATTCTTTTTCCTGGAATTCTTCTTCTTCCTTGTTGTAATGTGTCATTCTTTTCATGATTGGCACGTGTATTTGGAATTAAATACTAGTTCAAAAATTATCACAATTGATAAGGAGAATTTATAAAGCATGACATATAATATAATTTTATAAATTCATAAAAATTCTCCAAGCATCATCACTTCATCTTCAACTCACCAAACACATATTGACACATCATTGATAACAAATGCAACATTGGTCCCAACAAAAAGTATTTGAAAATGATTAATCTCATTTTATAATCATAAAAACATACTTTGAAAACCATTGCAAAGTTTGAAAAGTTCCTTTAATGAAACATTTACTCACTTTTAAACATAAAACATGTTTTGATTCGTTTTAAATAAAAACATTTTTAATCATTTTAAAACACACTTTTACTATTTAAAACCCAATCCTTCCTTTTGAAAACTCCATCTAACCAAACCAAATCACATTGACATGCCACATGAAACAACTCAAAATTCAAAAGAATCCAAAAATATAAAATCCCAAAGGGAAAGTGGTCGTGCATGTTTTGGTCACCTATTTTGATGAACCATGTGCCAACCATGTCCTTAATGTGGGGATTCTCCTAGAACCATGCATGTGGTCACCACATGGATTTTCAGGCGTGTGAACAAATGATGTCTTCGGATGCATTCCATTTTCACCCCAAATCTAGAAAACATCACAAATAAACCCATATAAATCATTATGACATCAATTCAAATTGAAATCCATCAAAAGAATCAAAATAAATCTCAAATTCAAAACTCAAAACTTGACATCCCCTAGTAACTTGGGTCCCTTCATGAGTGGTGTTGATTGGACACCCACCCCTGACCTACCTCTCAAACTCCAACAATCATATCTTCCATCTACTAGACATCCCAAATAAAAATGGTGCTTTAAAATCCTAGTCCCACTTAACAACCTAGGCTCGAATACCATTTTTCACGAACCATCCTAGTCATCCTATGACTTGGGCACCGGAGTCGGTCCACAACAACACCCGAGGGGTGTTTTGATCGCCACAATCTAGGAACAAGCACTAGGCCGCCAGGAAAAACTTATTGGGAATATATTTTCCTAATAAATGATTAATAAATCAAGTGGTGGAAATTAAATAAAAAAAATTTCATGACCCATACGTAATTAGTAAATTAAATTTAAAAAAATAAATACATCACTCACCCCTAATTGCCTCCTCTATAAAAAAAGATGTTGTTGGATTCCTATCCTTAGTCACCAAAATAATAGTACACCTCCAACCATAAAAATTAATAAAAGGACTATATGACCGATGCGATAAAAGAAGCTACAATAAAAAATAACAACTAAAATACCTCCATGTGACTACACTAGTCACCATCCAATCTCAACTAACAATGCTCCAATTGTGATTACAAATATTCTAGAAATGGAAATTAATAATTTAAATAGGTGTGAGCATAAAAATGCCTAGTAGGAAACCACCCGCCTTACCACATTCTAACCCTTTAATTAAAGATCCATTCTATTTTTAGTTTAAAAAATATAATATAAAATAGTATTTTATTTTTATGAAAATCCAATATCACCTATTTAACATTTATAATATTCCTTTCCTTTTTCTTTTGAAATGAAAATAATCACTTAGAAAACAATTAATCATCCTACACTATTGTTATTGAAATACTCTCATTTAAAAAAATATTTCAAAAACTTTTTAAAAAAAACCATTTTATAAATCCTTATTAATCATTAAATAATTGAGAGAGGGAAACCATTTACTTTAACCATTAATAAAAGGAATAAAATTGATAGGACCGCATCAGGATATACTCAACACTGAGAGGGAGTGAATTAGTGTTGGGAACTTTTTCTTTCTTTTATAAATTTGTATCCCTTTTCCTATTATACTTTTTAGAATCTTTATTATCCTATTCTATTTTCATTATTGTATGAAATTATCTTAAAATTAGTAAATATGACACATGATATGTTTATAAGATTCACTACTCAATAAGAGTATCTAGTCCTTGTAGCTTATAGTGATAACTATTACATGGATTCTCTACTATAATATGATTTCAAGTATAGTGGTTTTGTTAGAAAATAATACTTAGTCAAAGTGGGGTTCCCAATACTTTAGGAGGGTGATGGAAACAATCATGTAACCCTTGGACTAGTGATATCCTTGTCCCACATGAAGATCCTCACTAGTTCTTTATGCTACCTATGAATCCAATCTTCACCTTCTTCTAATAGTAATTTTTAATACCAAGAAATTCTACCACCAGATGAGAATTCAATTGGATGTCACAGCGGTACTTTTTTCTTCACTTCTTCTTCTTCACTTTGTTACTTTCATAGCATTGGGAAAGTAAATTTCCTCCTTCTTTTGTCTAGAGATTGTCTATCTAAAAATATAATTTGATCCTATCTGCTTGATGATGATTTGTCATGTGACAATCCTTCTGATCCTTCTTATTCACCCTATTTGACCAATATCCAATTTATAAGAAGTCAATGATTGATATTTGACCGATCCCAACTTCTTTCTTCATTGTCTAGAATATGTCCATATGATATATCTATCTAATAATTCTCATCCAGTTACATCTGTCCTGGTGAAAGTTCATCCAATCTATCTTCTTTTTTTCTTCATTTATTGCTTTAGTTTCATTTGATTATTTATTTTTGTTTGGTGATTTAGTACCATCCATTACCAATTCTCCTTTTAGTACCTATCCTTTCAAAAAAATTGACCTAAATGATAATCGCTCTAAATATTTGTGGTTAGAACTTCTTTATGTAATTTAAATTATTTAGTAATTATGCTTTTTCACATGTATAAACATTATTCCACACATTCTATATATTTTTACAACCCTTCATATAGGTTCACTTCAAATTATAGCATGGGAACTCAAATATATTTTCCCTCCTAGCATAAAATTTGAATTTCAAACTTTATTCTCATTTCAATCTCACAATAATGCTTCCCAGTTCTTATAGAATATTCAAGATGTTAAAAAACTTCCTCAAACTTTCTTAAAACTTATTATAATCACAAAATCCATTCATGATTATTGAAATGTTGAATTTTCAGTCTAGCATCACCATAATTAATAACTTTACAAAATTTGTAATGTTCTTCAAACATTTCTTCTAGTAAAACTTCATAAAATGTCTGGTGGAACTTTGTATGGTGTTCCTTCATAATATCATAGGAACATATCGAAATTTTTCACAAGATTATTCTTTTGAACAATGACATACTTCACAAAAATTTTGTCAAATAATTTCTTTATTCTCCTAACTCTATTTTATCTTCCCTTATAAAGTATATTTAGTATATTTTCATGGGGAACATATTCCATTAATTGGGTTCATAGATGTTTGTTTTTTTCCTTTGTCCATTGAAACCATGGAGATCTACTCTAATCCTTATGTATGATGGATTTTTAAAAACATTATCAGATGACTTTGTAAAACTCTGACTAAGGTTTTATAACTTTTTGTCTCATGAAATCTCTTAGAAAATTCTATCGGATGCAAACTATTTGGAAACTTTAGCAACCTATGTTTGATCATATTGCATAGAAACTTCAGTTTGGTGTAACATCTCTGAATAATATGGCTTATGACATCATGATTGTTTTCTTAATACTCGACCATCTAATGGATCCTTCTCTATATGTTTCATTTCCTTGAATATGTTCATATTTCCTTCATCTGATGATTCATTGTCTGATGGACTTGAACTAATGTCTTCATACCGCATAGTCCTTTACAAATTCAGACTTTATATAGTGAGTAACATAATATTTCCATACAATTTTTCTATATGGAAATATTCCTATGTCCTTTTCACTTAAGTTTTTGATATGTTATAACATTATTGAAACTTCTAAATACTTATATCACGGAAGAATTATTTATCTAGTTACAGCCTCTTCAACAATTCTTTGCAACTTCTTTACTTTGAATCTTGTTTTTTGTATAAGCTTGTCTGATGGAATTCATATAGTTCTTTCTTTAAATTTAGATTCTTTGAATCAAATCTTTAAGTCATTATGATATTTAATCAATGAAGAACATTTCACTTAGTTATTGGAGTTGGTTCCCTAGAACCAAATTCTGTGTACTTTGTGATAACTTGTATTCATAGTTTTAAATATTAATAAAATTCTTATCACATCATGATTGTTCTTATGCATAACATAGTATGTGATAATCTCCTAAGATTAGTTGTCACAATAAAAGGTCATCACAGTTCCCTACTTGATGAGAACCCAAAATTTCTATGAAACTATTCTCAAATATATATTCTATATCTGGATGATATCATTTGAAAGATAAAAATGATATAGGCTATCAAGGGTGGAGACTCATAGGAATTTGAGGTACCTTCTCATGGTGTACACCCTTAGTAATATCTTTTGTAGGATAATATGAGAATAAGACCCACTAATAGGAAATCCATATTTATATTTGTCATTGGATGTTCATATCTGTGGATGTTTGTATTGATCCTTAGAGTTTAAGATTATTATTAATGAGTATTATGAGTCGTGTACTGTGATATATTGATGAAAACCATGAGGAAATATGTTTTCAGTGAGGTAGGATACATTGGGTGTGTCATGAGTAATATTGCATTAATGAATAATGCAAGAAAAATAATTCCCTTATGTTATTTTATAGAAGTTAATGTCTCAAGACCTTTGATGGAATTGATATATCCTAAATAAATCCATTTCCATGGTGTTTTATAGTCATATTCAACTTCTGAGAAGTCAAATAAAGAGAAATCGAGCATATAGGTTGATAGCACTAGCATGCAACCTGCTTGATTAGATATATCATGATAAATGGATTATATTACATAGTAAGCATCTATGTGAGGTATTATGTCATTTCATCATTAACTTCTTTCTCTATTGGTTCCTTGGCATGTTTCTAGATGCTAACCTTGGACTTTAGGCTTCTTCGCCTAATGTCACTGAGAAATAGGCATAGAGGGTCACACACTAAGTGTATCCAGAATCTCAGTTAAATAATATATTATTAATTATTATATAAAAATTTGAATAAATATTATTCCTACATAGGGTTTAATAATTATTTATGTTTTCTTGATCGCATATACTCTGTCACTAGTTATTTGATAGAATATAATGTGATCGGAATATTTAATAAATATTTATTTACTGTTTAGTGAATATAATATTTATTTATTTATTAGTGAATAATGTAGTGATATTTATTTATTAAATAAATAGTCATTATTCAAGGACCAATAAATATTGTGGAGGAATAGAAGACTAGGTTTTTAGGTCTGGTGATAAATAATATATATTGAATATTATTTGATTAAATAATATTTAATTTAATTTATAATTTAATCAATTTTCAATGAAATGATATTATTATTATTATTTTATACATGGGGTTTCACAAGGGATTAAATAAAAATTAAAGGACACTTTTTAAGATATTTATTTTTGAACCCTAGGTATTTAAACCCAATTATATTATTTTTCCAATAGAGACAATTCATTTTGTGTTGTGCACAATGACAGCAAGATAGAATCATCTCAAGAACTAGAGATATTCCTCTCTAAGAATGCTCCCAATAACGAAGAGTGATGTTCCTCCACCTCCAACTCTTAAGTCTAGAGAGATCAAGTAGGATGCATTGGAAGTGATTCTCATGGTGATCAAAGGTGAACGATGCAAGCAAAAGGGTCTGTCATGCTAGCACCTAAATATTCCTATGGAAACATTTAGAAATTTGTGGAACATGTGTGGATAACCACTAGAGATAATCTACTCTTGATTCCTACAACGTAATGATGGTACAACATAGATCTGTTGTTAGATCCATCAACAAAGAAATAATTCACACAAGGTGATTCTTTAATTAATTAAATTAATTATAAATAATATGTGATGATCATGTTCTTGGTTCTAGTTTTCTATCCCTTCTCTCTTTTATTTGATTTGGTTTTGTTGATTATGGAATTCACCCTCATCTAAATCCTAAATTGATCATCGATCATGAAAAAAAGAAAAGTTTGGCATGACCCATCGCACTCTTCTATTGAACCTATAACCTACAAATGGTATCATAATGGTCATATAATTATTTATAATTATTTAAATATCATTGATTGATTTGTGAATTTTTCATTTAGCTTTGTACTCAAGTTTAATCATTCTTTTAATCCGAATTGTGAGATCTACTTCTTCCTCTCTTTTTTCTCATAGATCCAATCAAACCAATTAATTTTATGAACAAAATAAAATCTAAGAACACATTCGGATGTGCTAAGGATTATTTTTGGATAACACAAGAGCACATTTCATGTAACTAGAGTTACATTCCATGTACTAGTATTCAATATACTAGGAATTAATTTTGAATTAATTCAAACTGTGTGCATTGAATACATGCAATGCATTTAATTTCTTATACTACATGTTGACTGAGCCATCCTGGTATATGGTCAGTCAGAGTGAATTCCATATAGCCCATTTACACGATGTGTGTTCCTTTAAGTCACAGATGGGTCATGTATTTTCATACACATCCTACCTAACTAGTGACTGTGTAACTCAGATACCACATGCCATGTAGACCATTGTACACACTGTGTATTCCAATATTTTCGAGGCATGATTTATACACTGAATCCCTAGGCATGTGCCATAGATAGACGGTGACATATGTACATGCCGTGTAGCTCGCTTGTACATACTGTGTACTTATACCAAATTTTGTATAATTAAAATTAATTTATTATACTGTGTAAACTTTATCAACATGTGATTGTGTGTGGTCATTAAGTTGATAAGACATGCCATTTGATGAGTTTAAATATATATATATATATATAAATATTTAATTAATTTCTGTGTAATGTTCGGATCTTCATATAATGTATGAGTCGTATTATAGATATTACTCTATGTTCATTGAAGTATAACATGTTACAGAAAAATCATGTAATTAATGTAATCATTAAGTTGATATTACACGTCATTAAAGTACATGATAAGTAGTGTATGTCATATGTCATAAGAGTAAATAGTATATAAGAATAATACATGTTGGGTAGATTTGTATGGGTATTCACCATGTTGCCTCTAATATATATTTATGTACATAGTTAATTTTAAATAAATTTATTTAATTTTTTTTAAACTATTATGGATTATAATCTCAAGGAAATTTGGATGATAATTAAGATAAATAATTGATTAATTAAAGATGATAATTAATTGATTTGAGTGTGGTTTATCTTAAATAAGAATGATTAAGAATTGAATGATAGTTTTATTAAATGTGTAATTTTTTTCATTAATGTGGATGATCATGAGTATAGACCATACCTTTGTATGTGATTGGTTTCATTTAATTTATTATTAAATTAAATCATTTTCATGTGTGCCTTATCTTATCTCATTATATAAGGTCATGTGTGCCCATGGTTTCTTTTATATAAACCATTTTCCCCTTAACTGAATGAGAGTAAAAACATATGTAATGGATGGAGCTCCCAAGCTAGTGGAGGTGATTCAATTTTGGAGCTAAGGCGAAACCAATCCAAGAGAGAACATAGGTGGATAGGTGGAAAGATGTAACAAGAACCTTAATTGGTTCAAGGTGTTTTTTCCCTAGGTCAATGGTTAGTTTATCAACCACTAGATAAATTAACCATTAGTAAAATCTCCTGATCATACCTATTTATTATTTTATTTATGTCAAGTTTCATGGTTATTTCATTATGTATGTTTTATCACAATCACATGAATTAATGAATTAACAAGAATGAATTATATAACTAAAATAAATTATTTTATGCATAAATATTATCTAAGACATGGTTAATCACTTATGTAAATCCACTTAATATTAAAAATCATGTGATAATGATAATAATTAGAAATTTACACATAAAATATAAAATCCCTCAATTATATATTAAGTCAGTATAGCCTTCTACTATTTTAGTTAAATATAAAACCATTCTTCAAAGTGCTTGACCATCCAAATTTGGGGTGCTTTTAATTATCTGTGAATTCTAACATGAAGTTTTGGGTTGACTTAACTTAGTTTGCATTAAGGGTTGACTACTAAATTAGGACTTAGTATAACTGAGAGGTAAGGGTTGAGGAAATCCAATTTAAGTATTTTAGTATTGGGGAGTCCACTCAACAGATCAAGGAAATGTGAGTTAATGTGGTTGACATTTTGAATTCCTACCTAAAACCATTAAAGTTTCTTGACCAACCAAAGTTGGGGTAATGAGAAGGGGAATATAGATCCTTTCCACTAGAATTTCCAATCCATATAATATTCTAAAGTCAATGGTGAGGGATATTAGGTTTTGATAAAATAGTGGGAGATTAATAAATATAATATTTGTTTATTTTTCTAAATTTTATCAGATAAAGTAATAAAATTATGTTCACGTTATTTGTAGAAATAGAAATAAAATGAATTAAAATGTATAAATGTGATCCTTACTTTATAAGGAAAACCTTCTCACCATCACAAATTTCCAAGAGTGTTAAAGGTTCTTACACATTATCCTTTTCCATTAAAGGAAATTGTATGCGTTAGAATAACCTATTCTCGATGTAGCTGGTAATAAGTCTAGTGATGAAGAGTTAAAACTCTATGAGAAACATTTCAATGATTCCACAGATGTTCAATGTTTCATGTTATCATCCATGACTAATGAGCTTTTAAATCAACATGAGGACATAGATTTTTATAGCATGATGTCTCTCTTTTGGGATCTCTATCAAGAGAATTCGTGACAAGAGAGATACAAGATCTCTAATGATTTTTTTACAACTAAAATTGGAGATTCTATGCCAGTTAGGCCTCATTTAGTCAAACTTATTGGCTACATTGAACACTTATACATCTTAGGGATTACTTTCTCAGATGAGTTGTGCATAATTAACATATTTTCATCACTTCCCAATACCTTCTCTAGTTTTATTTTTAATTAAAATATGATCAATAATGATAATATTCTTTTAGAACATATTACTTTGATTCAAAAAGTGGATAAGTACATGGGTCATTATAAACACGTGTTCCTTATGGTGAATAAGAAAATAAATAACAAGGTGAAGGGTCCCAAGACTCATAAAAAGTCTAAAGATCCCAAGAACCATCCTTCCAAGAAGAAGAAGATCTAGAGGCAGGAAACAAAAAGGATAAAATATGTTTTTCATGTGGAAATTTAGGCCACTGGAAGAGGAATTGCACACAGAAACAAGTGGAAGTTAAAGGTGCATTTTTTATCAAGTGTATTATTTCAATATCTACACATTGAGTATTAGATATGACTTGTGGTGCTCATATCTATTTTCAAATATAAAAACTAAGTAGATTTCAAAATATTTCTAGCGGAGAGGTAGATCTTTGGGTGACCAATGTTGTGTGGTTATATGCTCTATCCATTAGTGATTTCCACCTTTCACTGTCAATGGTAATTATTTTAGTTTTATAATATTTCTATTATGTATCAATATTTACCAAGAACATAATTTATGTATCATACCTTGATGCATATGGGTTTAGTTTCAAGTTTGGAAATAAAATTTTTTTATTTTATAAAGACAACATATGTTATGGTATGGAACATTTAAATTATGGTATTTATGTATTAAATTTTGAAAACCAATTATTGGAAATAGATAACAAATTATGTTCACATGAATCATATCACACATAACTATGGAATCATCATCTTAGTCATATAAATGATAATTTTCTGACAAAGCCCTATCAAGATGGTTATTTATCCTCTTTTGAGCTAAAACCACTTGAAATATGTCATGATTATTTAAAAAGAAAAATGACCAAACCACCATTTGGTGGATAGGGTGAAAGGGCCACAAAATTTATAGGATTATTACACACTAATGTGTGAGGGACATTTCTAGTAGAACCTATAGGTGGTTATTCTTACTTCATAACTTTTAAAAATGAATTGAGTTGATATGGTTGTGTCTACTTGATGAAGTATAAGTCTATTTCATTTGAGAAATTTAAGGAATTCAAGTATAGATTATAGAATCAACTTAGAAATAAGATAAAAAATCTTTGATTAGATCGAGGTGGTGAATATCTTAACCATGAGTTTATCAACTTTCTAAGGGAGTTTGGGATTCTATCCCAACTCACTACACCTTATACACCATAGTGGAATGGTGTTAGTGAAAGGAGGAAATGTACCTTTTTAGACATGGTAAGGTCAATGATGAGTCATGCAGATCTTCTATTATCCTTTTAGGGATATGAATTACAAACTACAGCATACACATTAAACTAAGTACTAACTAAAGTGTAAAATGGAATTCCCTTCGAGTTGTGGATTGGAAAAAACTTTTTTTTTCATATACATGTGTATGGGGTTGTGAGGAATTTGTTAAGTCCTTCTTAGGCAAAAAACTAGCACCCTGGGTATGAAGAGTATCTTTATAGGGTATCTCAAGGAAACAATGGATGCTACCTGTACGACCCCTCGGACAAGAAAGTGATTTTCACAAGATAAGTCATCTTTCTTGAGAGGGAGAACATCCTGAAAAAGGATAGTGGGAGAAAGATTTAATTTTATGAAGTTGATTCTCAAGATACACCAGATTTGGTATAGGAACAGATTCCCCAGGTCCCCATGGAAAAGTAATTCATAAAATACAAGTACTATATAGGATCATAAGAGAGGTAAGAGAACCATAGAGATATGGTTTTCTAGTCATTGGATATGGTTACTCATTATTGGATGAAAATGATGAACCTATCTTCTAAAAAGAGGTAGTAGAGAGATTAAAAGCTGCAAGATGGCCAGAAGCCATGAATTCTAAAATGGACTCATTATATCAGAACCAAGTTTGGGTTTTAGTCGATGCACCAGTTGGTGTAAATATCATAGGGTGAAAATTGTTATTCAAGATAAAACAGGACATAGAAGATAAATTATATACCTATAAAGCAATGATAGTGGCTAAGGGGTTTAAACAGAATCAAGGAATTAACTATGATGAAACCATTTCACCAATTTCCATGTTTAAATCCATCATAATTATACATACTATAGTAGCTTGACCTGACTATGAAACTTGGAATATGGATGTCAAAACTGCTTTCCTTAATGGTAACCTTTAGGAATATGTCTATATGACACAACCAGAAGGGTTTGTGACTTCAAGTGATGCCAAAAGGATTTTTAATTTTTAGAGATCCATTTATGGATTGAATCAAGGATCCATATCATAAACATTCAATTCGATGAAGCTATAAAGGAATTTGGTTTCATTAAGAATGAATCTGATCCATGTGTTTAAAATAGGTTTAGTGTAAATTTATTCATTATCCTAGTAGTATATATTGATGACATATTACTTATTGGAAATGAAATACCATTCTTACAGTCTGTTAAGGACTATTTGAGCAAGTGTTTCTCCATCAAGGACTTAGGAAATGCATCCTATATTCTAGGGATCAAGATTTTTTGTGATAGAACCAAAAGGCTGATTGGACTAATTCAAAGTACATACATTGAACATATACTAAATATATTTAGTATAGAAAAATCCAAGAGAATATTGGTTCCAATGTCACGTGGTTTATATATTTCTAAGAAAATGTATCCTCAAACACAATAGGAGAAAGAGAGAATGAGTAAGATGTTGGAGTTGGTGTACTAGGACCAACTGTTTTTCTTTTGATTATATGTATATTTGATGTATTTAATATTAATAAAAATTATTATTACATTTTTTTGTTCTGCATGACTCTCATGTAATAATTTCATAGAGTATATGTCGCATTGATAAGGTTATAATAGTTCCATGTTATGATGAGAACCTTGTTGTGCTATGATGGTATTATCAAATAATGTTCTACAGTTGGACAATGTACTATGATGGGAAACATGGTGCATATATTTTCAGGTGTGAGTAATCATAAGTAGATGAGATTTTTTCTCATGAAGTTCAAACATGGCAATATCCAAGACAATAGATTATGATAACTGACCCACCAGTAGAAATCCCACATGTTTTGGTGTTAATGGATATACCTATCTACGAGCATGAGTGATGGTCCTTAAACTTTAATATTATTATTAATTCATGTTAACACTAATGCACTAAGATTTATTTCATAAAATGTGATGACAACAGTTCATGGTGAAGTTGGATACATTGGGTGCATCATGAGTGACATGTCATTAATGAATAAGTCAAGAAAATATTTGACTCTCCCATCATTATGGAAGATGATATCTCAACCCTTTGATTGTAATATAATCGTATCATTAAATTCCATGGACATGGTGTAATGATGTATTTATTTTAGATAGTAAAATAAAGACACGTTGATTATATAGTTTGGTGACATGGTTGTGCAACCAACTTGATGAGATATTCTAAAAAAGGGATTATATTTCATAGTTAGTGTTCATATGTGATTTTTGACATTGTGACATTAAGTTCTTTCTCTTGGGTTCCTTGACCCATTTCAAGATAGTAATCTTGGACTTTAGGCAAGCTTACCAAATACCAATGAGAAATTATCCTAGTGGGTCACACACTAAGTGTTTTTGTTAATCTCGATTAAATTATATTTGTTTTTAATTAATGGAATAAATATTATTATCAAGTGCAAGGAATAATTTTATTCAAGTTATATTGATTACATAAATTAAATAAATATTTATTTTTCAGATAATGAATAAAATATTTATTTTATTTATTGAATATTTTAATAAATATTTATTCCCTAAATTGTGAATAAAATATTTATTCGGTTGTTCAATAAATACTAAAAGAGTTTGAATGGACCAAGAGCGAGTCCGGTGAAAAATATTAATTAACAAGACCGTTATATAATATTTTTTATTGTGTAGGTTGGTTTGTGCCATAAAATAATAATAATATAATTATTATTATGTGAGATTTGGATTATTAAAGGTAATAAATGTTATTTAATGTCTAGTATAAAATTAAATAATATTTTAAATTAAATCCTAACTCTATAAATATATAGTCATGTCTATTTTGTAGAGAATCCAAAAATTAATATTGAAGAATTATTGTGCATGATGAATTCTATCTCAACTCCTCCTTTTCTCTCCCTCTCAAGAATGAGAAGTGCAAGAGAGATTTCTTCATGACCGAAGAATGAGCAATCAAGAATGAACAATGCAAGGCAATCGAGTCACTATGCTAGTACCTAAAGATCAAGTTATGTCAATCAATGATCACAAGAGCACGTGTGAATCACCACTAGAGGTATTCTATACTTGGATCATCATAGTGCAATGAAGTTAATTCAAAAGGTTCTTTTTGGATAATCAACATTCATCGATGAAGAAATTTCCTACGCCTAGGTATTTATTTTTTAAAATATTAAATAAATTAATTATAAATTTGACATGTAATATCCTCTCTCTTGGTTTTAGGGAATGATTATTAAAAGAAATTTTAATATATTGCCCACCTTTTCATGCTTCCTCTATGCCCAAAACTATCAAGTGTTATCAGAGTGTTCACATTTAAATTGATAATTATTTATTTGATTTTTTATCTATGAAAAATGGTGGTTAGATTTTCATTTCTTATTATTTTTTCTTTAATCAGATTTTAATTAACATGTTGTCAGCATATTAATCATTTTCATTCAGTGTTTCATTTTCTTAATGGTTTAAGAACAAATGAAGGACTAAAGATGTCATTGGGAAGTACCAAATCTTTGGCCGGTAAAACTGGGTTGCATGGCATGTGGCTAGAGCACATGTTGTATACCCATGCACATTATATCTAGATGTGTCGAGTAATTGATTAAATGCAGTGATTTTATTGCACATCGTGTTTTTAATGGGCCAACCTAGCACACAGAAAGTGGATACAGGGTGTGTATTTGGCATGTACACTCTATATAGTTCAGCTGAGTTAACACTTTGAAGCTCCATATGTGTGATGTAGATATATAGTAATCGAGTTACATGATGTGTATCTATATGTACACACCATGTATTCTCCCATTAATGGAAAAAATTAAAACTACATTAAATTTGAAAATTGTAGTATTAAAACCTTGTTTTATTTATTAGAACACCATTGTATGTTTGAAAATGTAATAATGGTTTTAAAGAATTTTAAATACTCAATTAATTTACTATAATTGATTTCATTATTGGTTCTGTTGTTTATTTTTCATGAATTCAATTAATGATGGGTATCTCCAAATAATATTGGATGATCATTAAGATGAAAGGTAATTAATTTATTAATTTATTAAATAATTTATGCAAGTGTGTTTATCTTAAATAATAAAATAACGAATAAAGAAATTAATATTATCCATTTAATTTTTCATATTCATTATATGTATGACTATTCATGAGCTTGACCAATACCTTTGTATGTTTTGGATATTTTAACTTAATTTATTGAATGAATTTTCAATTATTTAATATTAAATTAAATGATGGACTGTGAGTCATCTCTCCCTCTATTATTATGTAGAACCTATGTGTCCAAGGATATTTATGTAATCCTCTTTAACCAATCCTTTGGTCCCCTCACCTGCATGTGAGTAATAAATATTTGAAATTAATGGAGAATCCCAAGGCATGTGGAGTTGGTTCAAGATGGAATCATAATGATGCAAACCCAAGTGATACATAGGTGGATTGGTGGAATGCTACAACTCATGCCAAGACCAAAAATATGAGTAATTTACCCTAGGTCAAAGGTTGATTTAATGTCCTCTCATTAAATCAACTATTAGATAAAACTCATAAATGAGTCATTTAATTAATTAATTATTTCTATATATGAAATTATTTATTTTATAGATGCAAGGTCATGATCACATAAATAAATGAATTGATGTGAAAAGACAAAAATTAAATAAATGAATTGTGCATAAATGTTTTATCCAACATGGTTAATTAATTAAGTAACATACACTTAATATTAACCAGATGTGTAATAGATAAAAAAAGATAATATTTATGCATAATAAATTAAAATACCTTAATTAAATATTAAGTTAGACTAATACTTCCATTACTTTATTAGGAATGAAACCATAAAACTAAGTGTAGTACATGGCTAGAGTCTGGACACTTACTTTTATTGGGGATTTCTCATGAGAGTGTTGAGTTAACTTAACAAAAATTGTATTGAGTTTAAGAGCCAAAGTCTTTTCAATACAAATTTAGAGACAACTTTTGAGGAAATCCAAGTCGGATTTTAGGATAGGGAAATCCACCCAACGGATCAAGGAGTTGCAAGTCCATAGTTGGAAAAACCACCTACCAAATTACTTTATTATGGTTTTCATAGACAAATTATGAATAATTAAGAAAATTAATTGGGATCCTTGCGACTAGAATGTTAAAGCAACTAGACATTCTGAGTTCAATGGATAGGGAAATTGAGACTTGATAAAATAGTGGTAGATTTAATAAATAAATAAATAAAAACATTTGATTTTTTATATCTCACTTATTTTTTAATCAAGAAAAGTATTAATAATCTACTCTTTTTAATTGTAGAATAAAATTACAAGTTCATCATCCACACTATCCCTATAATCAATATTATAGAAATATAACCTCCTAACTTGTAGTAACTTCCAGGAGTGGTTTAGATGCCTTCAGGTTGTGTTATTCCATAAATGGAAATCTTGCATGCTTGAATCCTTAATGCTTGATCCTCTTAATAAATAGGCGAGTGATGAATATTTCCTTGTCTATGAAAAAAATTTGAGTGATGCGGTCGGCATTCAATTTTTTATGATTTCATCGATGTCTAGTGAACTAATGAAGTCTCATGAAAACATGAATGTGTATAGCATGATAGAGCACCTCTATAGTCTTTACCATGAGAGATCTATATATGAATGGTTTGAGATTTACAAGGTTCTCTTTCATATAATTCTTAGATAGGGTTCCCCATCTAGGCCTCATATAGTCAAGCTCATTGGAAACATTGAGCGCTTAGAGGTTTTAGGGTTTAAAATCCCTGAAGAACTAGGAATCGACCTCATTTTGGAATCCCCCCTTAGAGTTTATCTATATTTTTGTTAATTTTAATATGAAAAACATTGAGAAGTCTCTACGAGGTCTTCTTACTCTTCTTAACCAAGTGGATAAGGATATGAAGTGTGAAAAATATTCCATCCTTATGGTGAAAAAATGGAAAGGGTAATCGAAGATCTTTAAGCCCAAAGCTTCTTAACTCCCTTCCAATAAGAGGAAGATAAAGGGAAAAGCAAGGGAATAGGATGTTGTCTGTTTTTTATATGGAAAGAAGGGCCATTGGAAGAAAAAATGCAGCTAGAAAAAGAAGTAAGGGGCTCCAGGTGTGTTTTTTATTGAGTGCAATTTGTCTATTTATACAAATCAGGTATTAGATACAGCTTTTAGTGCTCACATATGAATTCAAATACAAGAACCAGGTAGATTTAGAAAGATTGTCTAAGTAGAGGTAGATCTTCAAGCATCTAACAGATCTAAACTTGTTGTTGTAGCAATCGGGGACTACCACCTCACTTTTACAACTAGAATGATCTTGGTTTTAAAGGTTTATTATTATGATCCTTCAGTTACCAAAAACATTATTTTTTATCTGGACTTGATACAGATGGATTTATTTTAAAATTTGGTAATAAATGTTGCTTCTTTTGTAAAGATATCATTTGTTATGGTAAGGAATATTTAAATAATGGTCTTTATGTGTTGGATGACATGAACCAAATAATGTAAATCGATAATGAAGTTACTTCACATGACTCATACTACACCCAACTTTGGAATCACCAGCTAGGTCATGAAAATGAAAAGTTCTTGACTAAATTTTATTAAGATATATATTTATATTCTCTTAAACTAAACCCACTTAGTGTATGTCACACGTGTTTACAAGAAAAAATGACCAAACCCCCATTTAGTGGGAAAGGTGAAAGGGAAAAAGAACTTAAATTTGTTCATACTGATGTGTGTGCACCATTTCCTATTGAAGTAAGGGGTGGGTGTTCATACTTCATAAATTTTATTGATGATTTTAGTAGATACAGATATGTCTATTTAATGAGGAATAATTATGATTATTTTGATAAATTCAAGGAATAGAATAATGTAGTTGAGAACCAGATTGGTAGAAAGATTAATAAACTTCGCTCAGAACATGGTGGAGAATATATTAATCAAGACTTCATTGATTATTTATGGGAGTTTGGGATTTTATCTCAACCCACTCCTCCTTATACACCTTAGTGGAATGGTGTAACAGAAATGAGTAACTGCACTTATTGAACATGGTGAGATCGATGATGATTCATGAAAGTCTTCCAGTATCATTTTGAGGATACACATTACAAACAGTATGATACATACTAAACTGAGTGTGCCAACTAAAGAAATAGATGGTATAATATACCAATTATGGAATGGACAGAAACTCGTGTTGTCTTACTTACATGTGTGGGATTGTAAATTATTTTTTGAGGCCACTTTAGGTATCAGGATTACACCCTAAGGCACAAAGTGTATATTTATAGGATGTCACAAAGAAACAAAGGGATAATACATATAAAATCCTTCATACAAAAGGTTTTTGGTTGATATATGTCCCACATTACTTGATTAGTATCTTATCTCTAAAAGATATGGTAAGAGAGGGATAGAATTTGATGAATTCTAGGCTCAAGATGCACAAGATTTGGCATGGGAACAGATTCTATAAATCCCCATGGAAGAAGAAATTATTTCAGAGACACAATTAATGTGTAGGGGTACTTGAGAGGTTATAGAACCAGAATGGTATGGTTTTATAGTCACTGAGGATGGTGACTTGTTATTAGTTGATAATAACGATCCACTAACCTACAAGGAAGTATTAATCGGAATAAATGTTTCCAAGTGGCCAAAATCCATGAATTATGAAATGGATTCCACATACCAAAACCAAGTCTAGATTTTGGTAGACCCTCTAATAGATGAAAATACCATTGGTTTAAAATGGGTATTCAAGAAGAAACCGGACAAGGAAGGACAAGTCATTACCTATAAGGCATGATTGGTTTTAAAATGGTTTAAATAGTGTCAAGGCATTGAATATGATGAAACCTTTTCACCGGTTGAAATGTTGAAATCCATCATAATTCTACTTTTCATTGCGGCTTTCCATGATTATGAGATTTGGAAAATGGATGTCAAAACAACCTTCCTTAATGAGAACCTTTAGTAATATTTATATATGACACAACTCGAAGGGTTTGTGACTCTAAAGGATTCCAACAGGGTATGAAAGTTGCAAAGATCTATTTATAGATTAAATCAAGCATCAAGGTCATGGAAAAAAAAATTTGATGAGTCCATAATATAATTTGGTTTCATAAAGAATTAATGTGAGTTGTGTGTCTATAAATGGTTTAGCGGAAGTGTAGTCATTTTCTTAACAGTATATATATTGATCACATATTACTCATTGGAAATGAAATACCAGTCTTACAGTCTATTAAGGTGTGGTTAAATAAATTATTCTCTGTAAACGACTTGGGTGAGGTAGAATATTTTATTGGGATAAATATTCATTATGATAAATCCAAGACGTTTCTCAACTTAAGTCAAAGTACATATATTTACAAGATGCTAAAGAGATTCACTATGGAACAATCTAATAGAGGATTGTTTCTAGTATCACATGGCATTCATCTTTCTAGAAAAATGTGTCCTTAGACACATGAGGAAAGAAACATAATGAAAAGGATTCCATATACATAAATTATTGGGTTAGTCATATATGTTATGATATGTACTATGCTAGATGTCGTCTATGCATTAAGTATGGTAGGAAGATATCAAATTGATCTAGGTGACCACCATTGGATGGTAGTCAAGACTATCCTTAAGTATATGAGGCGTACTAAGGATATGTTCCTAGTTTATGTAGGAAATAAGGAAATATTCATCAGAGGATATGAATATTATAGTTTCCAAATTGATCAAGATGACATGAAGTCACAAACTGGATACATATTCAATTTGAATAGAGGTTTTGTGAGCTGGAAGAGCTTAAAGTAGGATATAGTTGTAGATTCTACAGTAGAGTCTGAGTATATTGCAGCTTCTAAGGTAGCTAAATAAGTATTGTAGATGTGAAACTTAATTCAAGAGCTTAATGTGGTATCTAGAAGTAAATATCCTATCACACTCAATTGTGATAATACTGCAACGGTGGATCTTGCAAAAGATCCAAGGTCACATCAATGGATGAAGCACATACTTTGTAAGTATCATCTCTTGAGGGATTTTTCTTAGAGAGGTGAAGTTGAAGTGAGTATTAATTTTATGTAAGACAACATGATGGACCCCTTAACTAAATCCTTGACTTAGAAAAACAAATGACTATCATGTGAGGTCTAGAAAAGTGAAGGTTGTAGGAAGTTGTCTCTAGTCCAAGTGGGTCTTTGTTGGATTTGGTGTCCTAGGACTAACTATTTGTAATTTTATTACATGTATATTCGATGTATTGAACATTAATAAAACTTATTATTATATATTTTTTATTTTTTTACATGACTCTAATGTAATAATTTCCTAGATTATATGTTGCATTGATAAGGTCGTAGCAGTTCTCTGCTATGATGAGAACCTTGATGTGCTATTAATATATTCTCAAATAATTTTATATGGTTTGATAACATACTATTATGGGACACATAGTACATAGACTATCAGGCTGAGATTACTCGTAATAAGATGAGGCTTCTTCTCATAAATTTTACACATTGTAGTCTAAAAGAAGGGAAATTATGAGAACAGACCCGCCCATAGAAATTATGCATGTTTTGGTGTCATCATATATTTCTGTGTACAAGTGTGTGTGATGGTCCTTAGACTTTAAGATTATTATTAATACATGTTACAACTCATGTACATATATGTATTTTGTAAACCATAATGATAACATTTCATAGTGAAGTTGGATACATTGGGTGCATCACAAGTGACATGTCATTAATGAATAACTCGAGGAAGGATTTTTCCCTTCCATATTAATGGAAGCCAATATCTTGGAACTTTTATTGGAATAAAATTTTCACATTAAATTTCATGGCCATGGTGTAATGACATGTTTATTTCAGATAGTGAAATAAAGACATATATATTAGAACCAATGCTATTCATTGCTGAAAATAGAGTTTGGTTTTTCTTTGTTGTAAATCTGTACTGGGTTGATCAAGGTTTTTATTTTTTGTTTTAAATCCTTACATAGAAGATCAGGTAGTTTTCAAGGAAAGGGAGCTTATAGTTCAAGCAGGCAACAGTATTGAAGGTGGCGTCATTTCTCAGTGTTTGCCAAATTTTTGGGTCCAAAAATTAGAGAATGGAGAAAAATGAATTTGGAAAAGGGAGTTTCACACAAGATTGAAGATGGTTTGGAATCTTGAATGCAAGGCATATTTAGGGATCATTGCATCAAAATATGGAAAAGGAGAAAATTGCGTGAAATATTGAAGAATGTGCATGAAAGAAGAGGTTTTGTGGAAGATCCTTACATGCCAAATGAGACATCAAAAGGGGTTTTGTGTGCACTGAGATAATCTTGTGTGATGCGTTAGGGACTTACATGCAGGTTCATCAAGGCCTATAAATAGACAGCTACCCCCATGGAAGACTTAAGAATTTTCCAATGAAGATATAGTTTCTCTATCGTGTGAAATAATTAGAGAGAGTTAATATTACGTGCAAGGTGTTAATTTAGTCTAAAAAGAAAAAGTGAACCCTTGAGTGTAGTTATGTGGAAGATAAGTTTTTGGAAGAAAATAAGGGTTGCGCGAAATTCGTCTTGTGCAAAAAATCCAAAATCTTGCACATAAGATCAGGTGTTGCGCGTAAGTGCAGTGTTGAGCTTCTAACAGGATTTTGATTTCCAGTTTTTTTGATCAGTTATTTAAAGTGAATCAATTCAGGACTTCGATGTAAGAAGTGTCTCGTGATGGAAAGTGATAAAGACTTCAATGAAAATATATTGAAGAGACTTTCAAGTCAATAAACAGAGTAAGACTCCACCCACAGTAATGAGCAAGGGGGAGTCAACATAAGTGTCCTGAGGGATGCAGTGAGATATCCCTGAATTCTTATAAAGACAGTGTTTCTGGAACATAGTAACTTTGATCAAGCTTCTGTATTTCATAGCTCGTGAAGATTAGTGGATTTTGGTACATCTGATACACTATCGGCATATGCTCCTTGGATGAAGCTCTTAGTGGTGAAACAAGTAAAAGTGTTGTGTTTTCTTTCTTCATGTGATTGTTTTTTACTGCTCTAATCCATCATATAGGTTTAAAAAGTTCTTACCAATGTGGTAACAAGATCCATCACTTTAAAAGAAAAAATTTACACCCTGATTCACCCCTCCCCTTTCAGGGTGTTTTAGGGTCCTACAAGTGGTATCAGAGGGTAAAGGTTGTTGATGTTAAATATATCATTTCTTACAGTCATGGAGAACCCAGTAAATGTTAGGGGAGTGACCTTATTTGATGGAAGAAACTTTCAAATATGGAAGAACAAGATGATATCTCATCTAAGATCTCTTGGAATGGAAGTCCTTTGTGTTACAGCACAAGGAACACAAGTCACTAATCCAAAAAGACTTTTTATGACTGATACAGATAGGAAAATGATTCATGAAAACACTAAAGAATAGAATAGTTTCACTAAAGCACTTTCTGATTAGATATATCTAAAGGTGATGATTTTTACTTCAACAAAGTCTATGTGGGAAAAATTAAAAAATATATATATGAAGGAGGAAAAACTACAAGTCCTACACAATAGGTTGATGATCTGAAGATGCATCCTGATGAGAATGAATATTCCTTCTTCAATCAAATTACTGAAGTAATAGGAGAAATTTTAGGGCTTGGATAAGAAATCAAATAAAATGACATTTTGAAGAAAATTTTGAGAAGGCTTCCACCTCTTTACAACATAAAAGTGTCTGCTCTTGAAGAAAGGGGTTTATCTAAACTTTATCTGGATGATCTGTTGAGAAGTACGGTGGCATAAACAATGAGAGTAAAGCCAGAAGATGTGATGACATGTGTCATCAAGGAAATGGCATTCAAAGACATGGAAAAACTATAAATTTTAGGAGATAATGTAGATGAAGATAATAAGGAAGGAAAAATTCTTTCACTCTTTGCCAAAAAAATCAAGAGAGGAAAAGGGATATTTGAAGGAAAGATTACCTTGGAATGTTTTCATTGGGGTAGAGTTGGGAACATTTATTCTCAGTGCTCAAGGAAGTTTCATGATGATAAATGTGAAGCTAGAAACTCACCGAATCCTCAGAAAAGGTTTTCTCAAAAGGTAAACTTCAAATCTAGAAAGAAACTATAGAAAAATAGTTTTTTCTATGAATAAGATGATGATGATAATGAATTATTTAAGGGAGAATAACTAGAGTTTAAATATGGAAACCAAGAATCTATAATGGATAATATTGAGAATTCATAACCATAAAAAGATAAAGTTATAGATCATCAATTGAGTACTAATTTTGTTCTAAATCTAGAAATTAAGGATGCTCTTAGTAAGCTTGAGAATCAAAGTAATAGATGTAAAAAATAGAGAGTGGTCATGGAAGAATCATAAGAATATGTTGATCAAATTGAAGTTGAAATTGAATGACTAGAAGAAGTAGTGAAAGTATAGTCAACAACCCTTAAAAGCACAGAATATGTAGTGGAACTGAAGCTAAGAATTGTAGAATAGGAAAAGGTCATTAATGACCTCACCTCCAGACTGGAAGATAATTCCAAAACTATTGAGGGACTTGAATAAGAATTTGTTACTCTTAGGAGTAAACTTAAAAGTGAATCAATTTCAAAAGAAACAAAGAAGAAAATATAGTTTGGAAGGTTCTTAGATGTTGATCTACTGGAGAGAGAAAAATGTAGTTTTGATGGAGTTAAAAATATTTTAAATGATCAAAGACCCGCATTTATGGGAAATAGTGGAATTGTCTGTGATGCCTAAACATAAAATGCTACAAATAAAGTGGACCAGAATAAAGGAAAGCTGAAATTTGGACATGTTGAAAAGTCACCTATAGTGCTGAAAAAGAAACCCTTAATTCAAACTAAAATAATAACTAAAATATATCATCATGTATCCAGAAATGATAGGCAGCCAAACTATTTTCCTAAGGAATTATACATGATGAGGAGTTGAAATGAGAAGACATTTACACTTATGAAGTGCCAATTTTGTGGCTATATGGTTCATACCATGTCACATTTTGAAGAGGCAAGGATATATTTGAATGGGTAAGAGCTATGAGTTCAAAAAAAGAGAACAAATTCATATCCTACTTCTTATAGAAGTAATAATTTCTATGGATATTGTTTTCATTATTTAAATTTTGGACATAAAGCTATGTATTGCAAGCAGAGGAATGATAGGAGAAATTCATACAAAACTCAAATACAGGTCAATATTCACCAACTAGATGGTGTTTCTATTATAAACACGTTTTATCATTTGGAATAAGAGTATGAATATGAATAACTCGTGCATGAGGAAAATATATTTTAATTCCATCCCTATCCTCCACTCGATCTAATATTTTATGGAAATAAAATAGGAAAATTTAAAAAACCTAACCTTGAAAAATTATCTCTCAAAGCTACAAAGAACAGCATCACTTGTATTCTTGATAGTGGGTGCTCATACCATATGATGGGAAATAAATACCTATTAATGAATGTTAAGAAAAAATTTGATGGAACAGTAAGTTTTGGTAATGATAGTGCTTTGAAAATAAAATATAGTAGAAGTACTAAGCTAGTAAATGGAGAGCTGAAGAAAACTAAAGTTCTTTATGTGGATGGTATACATCACAATCTCTTTAGTGTGATTCAAATATGTTACTTAGATCTTATAGTGACATTTAATCAAAAGGGGTGCACTATAAAAGAGAAGATAGGAAATTCTGTCATGAAAGTTTATAGAATAGATGGAAACTTATACCAGGTTGATAGTAGAGAGAATATTTTCTACCTAATTATTGAAGAAGAAAATGACTTTTGATACCAGAGGTTGGGGAACATTAATCAACAAGACATGGAAAATGTATCTAATCTGAAGATATTCATGGATTTCCCTAATCTGAAGTGTGAATGAGAAAATAATTTTGATTCCTACATACAAGGAAAGTTAGTCTATAGTTCATATCGATCAAACAAGAAAAGGGAATATAATCTTCTTGATCTCATCCATATAAACGTATGTGGCCCAATAAATGTTTTTGGAATTCATAGAGAAATGTACTTTGTTCTTTTCATTTATGACTATAGTATAATGTCTTTTGTGATGGTTATACACAGGAAACAGAAAGTGCTTGATTGCATGAAAACTTATCACCAAATCACCGAGAATGATACTGGACGGACAATCAAAGTTCTAATGTCTGTTAATGGAGGGGAATACACAGCCATTTAGTTTGAAAATTACCTAGAGAATCATGGAATGAAACATGAGTTGGATGCTATGAGAACCCCATAGAAAAATGGATTTGTTGAGTGCAGTAATTGATAGGTGAACAATATGTCCAGAATGGTGCTGATTGAGAATTTTATCCCTCAACATTACTGGAAATAGGTCATTAAATATGTACTGTATATTTAAAATTGAATATGGATTTATATGGGTGAAACCAAGACACCTTATGAGTTTTTCCATGGAAGGAATCCCTCTTTGAAGTATTTCCGTTTTTCAGAAGTAAATGTTTTATCAGAAAAAAATAAGTAAATCAAGGCAAGTATGGTGAAGTGGTATATGAAGGAATATTCCTTAGATATTCAATGAATAGAAAAGCCTGAAAATTATTTAATAAGCATCTTGGAAAAATTGTGGAAAGCATTGATGTAAAGATCATTGAAGATAAAACCACAAATGCCTCAAGGAATTATTATGCTGATGTGATAGAAGATTAGGAAGAATGTGAACATGGAATAGATCCAAATACAGAAGTAGAGGAAGGAGTACAAAACTCTAAGGAGTCACATCATGATGTTGTCTCTAAATAATAATCAGAATAGGAAACCATGGCTAGAGATAATTCTACTAAACCTCATAGGAAAAATTGAAGAGCATAAATTTATCAATCCAACACCATCGAGGATTGGACTACACCCACACAAACAAGGAGAATGAGGAATAATTCACAATCTTCATTCCTTTTAGTTTTGGAACTATCCTCATTTTAAGAAGCTGCAAAGGATGAATCATGGGCTAAATCCATGAATGAAGAGTTGGACCATATCGACAAGAACCAAACATGGGATCTAGTCAAGAGACCCAAAGGTTAAAATGTGATTGGTATGAATTGGATTTTTATGAAAAAATATGATGATCATGGTAATGTGATCATAAATAAAGCGTGATTAGTGTGTAAAGGATATTCACAGATTGAAAGCATTGATGTTGAGGAAAAATTTACTCTGATGGATAGACTAGATTCAATCAGGTTATTTATTTCCATGTTGATCCAAATAGGGTATAAAGTGTATCAAATGGATGTCAAGACAGCATTCTTAAATGGTTTTCTTGAAGAATAAGTCTATATTGAATAACTAGTGGTTTTCATTCTTAGCAATGATGAAATGAAGGTTTACAGATTAAAGAAATCACCATATGGTCTGAATCAGGCACCACGAGTATGGTACTCTTGGGTAGATTCTTATCTAAAGAAACTAGAATATAAAGAGGAAAATTAGATCACAATCTCTATGTGAATAATTCTTAGAAATATCAATTCATGGTACTGGTGTATGCAGATGATATTATATTTTGTGGAAGCATACAAGGATCAGTGGATGAATTTTTTAATCACATAAAATCAAAAATTAAAATTTCTATGATTGGCGAACTTAAATATTTCATGGGGTTGAAAGTGATATAGAATAAATACTACACTTTCATTTCTTAGGAAAACTATGAAAGAGAGTTGCTGAAGAAATTAAATATTCATGACTCTAAACCAATGTTGACTCCGATTTCGGTTGGGACAAAACTAGGAAAGCGTGAGGATGAGACATTTGTAGATCCTACAATGTATAAGAGAATCATTGGAAGATTATTGTACCTGACATCTACATGGATAGATATTGTCCTTTCAACATGCTTAGTGGCCCTCTTTAGGAGTAATTTAAAGGAAGAACATATGGTGTAAATGAAAAGAATCATGAGGTACATTCAAGGTACTCATAGTTATGGATTATACTTTGCTACAGGAAGAGATAGTGAACTATCAGTGTTTTCTGATGCTAATTGGGTTGGAGATGTGGTGGAAAGAAATTCCATGAGTGGTATAGAATTATTTATTGGAAAGAAATGTGTGGGTTGGTTAAGTAAGAAATAGTAAATCATTTCTCTCAGTACTACTAAATCTGAGTACATCTCTGCTACAAAGGAATGCACTCGACTACTATGAATGAAGAAACAATTGATGGATATTGGTGATGAGGTGAAAGAGCTAATAGTGATTCACTTTGATAACAAGAGTGTGATCGATCTCACAAATAATCTTGTTTTTCATTCTCATACGAATCATAATTAAATCAGATATCACTTCATCAAGGAAAAAGTTGAATAAGGCATGGTTAAACTTTATCATGTAGGAACTGATGAGAAAGTGGTTGATATTCTGACCAAGCCACTAGCAGCAGTTTTGTTTGAGAAACATCAGTTGAACCTTAGTATTCAGACACCTCCCAATACCTGAGGAGGTCATAAAAGTCTCCTCTCCCCAATTTTTTTAACTATTTTAATCTTTTTGTGTAAGTGATGTAGGTTTATGGGGGAGATACGATCCAAGGGGAGTATGTTCTTGAGCTCTACAAGTCAAGATTTGGTTCTTTGGTTTTATTTACAGTGGGGGAGAATAGATAAATTTATTGGCTCAAAGGAATAAATTAAATGGATTAAAGTATGAGAATGGAATGTTTTTATGGTTACAGGAAAGATAGAGAATAGATAAAGTAAAAAATTCTATAATAGGGGAGAAAAAAAATTAATGAGTTATAGAATGAAATATTTTTCTTTTTATAGGAAATATGAATAATAGAGAAAGTAAAAAATGATACAATGGGGTAGAAAAGATAAATTCAATGAGTTGCAAAATGGGAGAATGTGAATGGAGAAACAAATCTGGTGTTATGAGGAAACAGTCAGAGCTTTCATTCGAACACATGAGAACACAATTCATGCCTTCCCTCTTATTTTCTAAATTGAGCATTTCTCATGTAGACTTAGAGTGTTGACTAAGTTGATTCTTCTGTATCATGTTTTTATAGTGGCTAGTTCTCAATTGAATTTATTGGGATATTTTCAATAAACCAAAAGAGGGAGATTGTTGGAACCAAGGCTATTAATTGATGAAAATGGAGTTTCACTACGGGAAAAATGAGCAATTGCGACGGGTTATTTGCGACGGGAATAAATCCCGTCGCAAATAGTCATGTTAAAAAATTATTTGCGACGGGGGTATTTTCCCGTCGCAAATAAGGAGGCTTTTGCGACGGGATTTTTTTCCCCGTCGCAAATAGTTTTCCCGCGATGCGCGCCAAATCGCGGGAAACGTATTTGCGACGGGGACCCGTCGCAAATAGTTTTCCCGCGATGCGCGCCAAATCGCGGGAAACGTATTTGCGACGGGGAAATATTCCCGTCGCAAATAACAAATCGCGGGAAACGTATTTGCGACGGGGAAATATTCCCGTCGCAAATAACCGGCGGCGGTAAATGGTATTTGCGACGGGAATATTCCCCCGTCGCAAATACTATGTCGGCAGAGGGTTATTTGCGACGGGACCCGTCGCAAATAACTATTTACCGGTTGACCGTAATAAATGTTGGCTAAGGTATTTGCGACGGGACCCGTCGCAAATAATACTAGTTGCGACGGGAATCCCGTCGCAAATGAGCCCGTCGCAACTAATCTAACCTATAAATACCCCCATCCGTTTTTTTCATTTCATTCTCATTCCTTATCTTCTCTCTCTCTCAGAATCATATTTCTAGAGTTGAGTTTTTCTCTAGTTTAAGTTTTTTCTCCGGAGCCGATATTAAAGTTTTGAAGAACGATCAGAACAGATCAATTTTCAAGGTATTTATCTTTATTTTAATTTTTTATTTATTTTTAATTTTTTATTAGTTTTTATTATTATTAATTAGTTGTAATTTAATTATTTTTAATTGTTTATATGGTAATTAGGAATAATTAGTAATAATTTTTAGTAATTAAGAATAAATATTAATAACTAGTAATAAATACCAATAATTAAGAATAAGAACATTATTACATTATTAGTTTATTTTATTATTAATATTAAAATAATATAATTTTTTATATATATACAGTTCTTTTTTCATCTGTGTGTTTGCTGTCTTCACATGTATTATTTGTATGTGGAGATAGAAAACGCACAGATGAAAAAAGAACTGTATATAAATTAGAAAATTATATTATTTTAATATTAATAATAAAATATATTAATAATGTTATTATTTGTAATTATTGGTAATTATTTCTAATTATTGATAATTATTCATTTAATTACTAATAATTATCAATAATTAAGAATAATTAGTAATAATTGCCAATAATTAACAATAATTAGTATTAATTACCTCTAATTAGTATTAATTACCAATAATTAGTATTAATTACCAATAATTAGTATTAATTACCAATAATTCGTAATAATTAGGAATAATTAACAATAATTAGTAATAATTAGGAATAATTAACAATAATTACGAATAATTAACAATAATTAGTAATAATTAGGAATAATTAGGAATAATTAGTAATAATTAGGAATAATTAGGAATAATTAGTATTAATTAGGAATAATTAGTAATAATTACCAATAATTAGGAATAATTAGGAATAATTAGTATTAATTACAAATAATTAGTATTAATTAGGAATAATTAGTATTAATTACAAATAATTAGTATTAATTACAAATAATTAGTATTAATTACCAATAATTAGTATTAATTACCAATAATTAGTCTTAATTACCAATAATTAGTCTTAATTACCAATAATTAGTATTAATTACCAATAATTCGTAATAATTAGTATTAATTACCAATAATTCGTAATAATTAGGAATAATTAACAATAATTAGTAATAATTAGGAATAATTAACAATAATTAGGAATAATTAGGAATAATTAACAATAATTAGGAATAATTAGGAATAATTAGTAATAATTAGGAATAATTAGTAATAATTCGGAATAATTAGGATTAATTTGTATTAATTAGGAATAATTAGTATTAATTACCAATAATTAGTATTAATTAGGAATAATTAGTATTAATTACAAATAATTAGTATTAATTACCAATAATTAGTCTTAATTACCAATAATTAGTCTTAATTACCAATAATTAGTATTAATTACCAATAATTAGTATTAATTACCAATAATTAGTATTAATTAGGAATAATTAACAATAATTAGTAATAATTAGGAATAATTAACAATAATTAGTAATAATTAGGAATAATTAGTATTAATTAGGAATAATTAGTAATAATTACCAATAATTAGTATTAATTAGGAATAATTAGTATTAATTAGGAATAATTAGTATTAATTACCAATAATTAGTATTAATTACCAATAATTAGTATTAATTACCAATAATTAGTATTAATTACCAATAATTAGTAATAATTAGGAATAATTAACAATAATTAGTAATAATTAGGAATAATTAACAATAATTAGTAATAATTAGGAATAATTAACAATAAGTAGGAATAATTACGAATAATTAGTATTAATTAGGAATAATTAGTAATAATTACCAATAATTAGTATTAATTAGGAATAATTAGTATTAATTACCAATAATTAGTATTAATTACCAATAATTAGTATTAATTACCAATAATTAGTATTAATTACCAATAATTAGTATTAATTACCAATAATTAGTATTAATTAGGAATAATTAACGATAATTAGTAATAATTAGGAATAATTAACAATAATTAGTAATAATTAGGAATAATTAGTATTAACTAGGAAGAATTAGTATTAATTAGGAATAATTAGTATTAATTAGGAATAATTAGTATTAATTAGGAATAATTAGTATTAATTACCAATAATTAGTATTAATTACCAATAATTAGTATTAATTAGGAATAATTAACAATAATTCGTAATAATTAGGAATAATTAACAATAATTAGTAATAATTAGGAATAATTAACAATAATTAGTAATAATTAGTATTAATTAGGAATAATTAGTAATAATTACCAATAATTAGTATTAATTAGGAATAATTAGTAATAATTACCAATAATTAGTATTAATTACCAATAATTAGTATTAATTACCAATAATTAGTATTAATTACCAATAATTAGTAATAATTAGGAATAATTAACAATAATTAGTAATAATTAGGAATAATTAACAATAATTAGTAATAATTAGGAATAATTAACAATAATTAGGAATAATTAGTACTAATTAGGAATAATTAGTATTAATTACGAATAATTAGTAATAATTACCAATAATTAGTAATAATTACCAATAATTAGTAATAATTACCAATAATTAGTAATAATTACCAATAATTAGTATTAATTACCAATAATTAGCAATAATTACCAATAATTAGCAATAATTACCAATAATTAGCAATAATTACCAATAATTAGCAATAATTACCAATAATTAGTATTAATTACCAATAATTAGTAATAATTACGAATAATTAGAAATAATTAGAAATAATTACCAATAATTAGCAATAATTAGCAATAATTAGAAATAATTAGCAATAATTAGAAATAATTAGCAATAATTAGAAATAATTAGCAATAATTAGTAATAATTAGCAATAATTAGGAATAATTAGTAATAATTAGGAATAATTAGGAATAATTAGGATTAATTAGGATTAAATAGGATTAATTAGGAATAATTAGGATTAATTAGGAATAATTAGTAATAATTGCCAATAATGACCAATAATTGCCAATAATTACCAATAATTGCAAATAATTAGGAATAATTGCAAATAATTAGGAATAATTAGGAATAATCAGGAATACTCAGGAATACTCATCCTTTTCGCAGAAACAGATCTCATTTCAGAAAAGGAACAGTTGAAAGGGATGGACCTCCAAAAATGCTATCAGGTTCGGAGTTAAAATCGGTTGTATTTTCATTACCTCCCATCACTTTTGGTCCCACAATAAACCAACAGAAAATTTCTGGTTTTGGGAAAGAACACAATTGGATTAAACGTAGCATATTTTGGGATTTGCCATATTGGTCTGATTTGTTGGTCCGACACATGTTAGATGTCATGCATATTGAGAAGAACTGTTTTGATAATTTGTTTCATACAGTTTTGGATACGCCAGGAAAGAGCAAAGACAATGTAAATGCACGTTTAGATCTTGCCCAAATTTGCAGACGTCCAGAATTGGAACTATTTGAGAATGTCAGAACAGAAAGGTTACTGAAACCAAAAGCAGCTTATACACTGTCTAAAGAAAACCGTTTATTATTTTGTCAGTGGATTGCAGATTTGAGACTTCCAGATGGCTGTGCTTCCAATTTGGGTAGATGTGTAAAGAATGGTCATATTACTGGATTGAAAAGTCATGATTGTCATGTTATAATGGAGAGACTTCTACCAATTGGATTAAGAGGTCTGTTGAATTCTGTGATTTGGGATTCCATAACAGACATGTCTCATTTTTTTCGGGAAATTTGTGCGGCTACGGCAGATTATGATGCTCTAGGCAAACTTGAAAAAGATGTTGTTGTAATTATATGTAAATTGGAAAAAATATTCCCGCCGTCTTTCTTCGACTCAATGGAACATTTGATGTTACATTTGCCATATGAAGCCAAATGTGGAGGTCCGGTACAGTTTCGATGGATGTACCCATTTGAAAGATGCATGCAAAAATTGAAAAGAAAAGTACGCAACAAAGCATCAGTTTTCCGCATATAGCAGTCGGACAGGGCAGCGCTATTTTGCGCAACTATTTCTCTCAGCCGTGGACCACATGGGAGCAGATTCCCATTGATGTGCAGCAGGCCATGTTCGACCATTGGCTGGTACGTACGTAAATAAATAATTTTTATTTTGAAAATTATTTCATTTCTAACTTGATATTTTGATTTTTTTTGTAGGGTTTATGGTATCCGATCGAGGATACCATGCGTGACGCCATCCACGAGGCATGGGAGGTGGCCATGCGTGATCGCCTTCGTCAGTTTTTGCACAATTTAAGAAAAGCTGCGATGAAGAAAGCAGGAGTGTCAGATTTTGAGGAGTCATGTAGAGCACACCGACCAGAGTATATTTCATCCCATGTATGGGATGGATTATGTGCGCACTGGTTGAGTGGTGCCTTTCAGAGGAGATCATCGCTGGGGAGGCAGAATCGGGGGAGACAGGAGGTGACTCATCGAGATGGGAGTCGTTCTTTCAGTACTCATAGACAGCATCTGGTACGTACATTATTTATAAATATTTTATATAACTATAAATATTAACAGTTTATTTTTTATTCTTATAGGCTGTCGAGCACCCCGATATTACAGAGTACGACGTATATCGGAGGATGTATAGTGATCCTGCTACTGGGGAGCTCAGAGGTGATCGTCAGCATCACATCGTGGTCAGTATAATTTGTTTTCAAGTTTAAAAATTAACTGCATATAATATATTCACAATTTTAATTTTAAATTGCAACTATAGGAGTCATATGAGGCCGCAGCGTCACAGACCCGGCCTGAGAGTCAGGCCGAGTCATCAGATCAGACCACTGCCCGTCAGTTTGATGAGGCGGCATGGATGCAGGCCACCCAGTATGCTTTCGAGAAGGGCCGGGTAGTTGGTATCGGCTCTCGACTGACTCCCGGAGATTATTATGGCAGTGCTGCGATGTCGGCGTCCAGCTCGAGAGGAGCTCGTGCATCTTTTTCTACACAGTATGAGGATCAGTTGCGATCTCAGACTGCACAGATAGAGAGTCTCCGACAGGAGCAGGAGCAGATTCGTCAGCAGCATGAGGAGGAGCGTCGACGCCAGCAGCAGCTGTACGAGGAGCAGACGAGGCGGTGGCAGCAGCAGCATCAGGAGCAGATGGAGTACATGCGCCGACTCACTCATGCTTTAGGGGTGGAGTTTCCTCCACCACCATCTGCAGATCCCCCACCTCCCCCCCCCCTCCTTCAGATTAGATTTTGTATTTCAGTTATAAAATTTGAGAAATCAAATTTTTTTTTTCTATTCGTAGTTTCTGTCTCATTATAAAATATTAATAATATTATATTTTTAAATAACAATATTAATATGAATAATAATATTATTTATATTTTATAATATTAAATTTTATATATATATTAAAATTTTATAATATTATAATTTAATTATTTTTTTTGTAATACTTGAATTATTTTAATATTTGAATGTAAAATAATTCTATTATTTTTATATTAATTAAAATAACTTATTAATATTTTTGTATTTATGAATTATAATTGTAATATTATTATATTAATTAAATCATTTATTAATATTCTATTATTTTTTATTTTTGAATTATAATTTTACTATTATTATAGTAATTAAAATAATTTATTATTTTCATTTGTAAATTATAATTCTATTATTATATTCATTAAAATAATTTATTAAAAATTTATTTTTTTTATTTTTTTTATAGTATTTGCGACGGGATACTATACCCGTCGCAAATACTAATATTATTAATAGTTTTTTATTTTTTTTAAAAAATATTATTTGCGACGGGACCCGTCGCAAATACTATCAATATTATTTGCGACGGGATGCGATGCCCGTCGCAAATACTAGTATTATTAATATTTTTTTATTTTTTTAAAAACGTTTTTGCGACGGGTCCCGTCGCAAAAACGTTTTTAAAAGTTTTTACAAAAATACGGAATACTATTTGCGACGGGGAGAATGCCCGTCGCAATAAACCGCTATAGCGACGGGCCCGTCGCAAATAAGTGTAGTTGCGACGGCGTTTTCAGCAACGGGCTATTTGCGACGGGGTCCCGTCGCAAAAAGCCATTTGCGACGGGATCCCGTCGCAACTAGCCCGTCGCAAATAGCTGTTTTTCTAGTAGTGTTTGGTTTGTGTTTGTTATCAATATGCACTATATTGTTCAAGGTTTTTATTTTTTTCAACCCTATCATGGAAGATCAAGGAGTTTTCAAGTAAAGGGACCTTACAGTTTAAACAGGAAATAGTATAGAAGGTGGCATCGTTTCCCAGTGTTTTCCAATTTTTGGGTCCAAAAATTGGAGAATGGAGAAAAGTGAATTTGGAAAAGGGAGTTGTGTGCAATATTGAATATGGTTTGTAATCTTGTGCATAAGTCATTTTTAGGGATCATTACATCAAAATATGGAAAAGTAAAAAATTGCATGAAATATTGAAGAATGTGCACGAAATATGAGGTTGTGCGGAAGAGCCTTACGTGCCAAATGCGACGTTAAAAGGGGTTTTGTATGCATGGAGATAATATTGTGTGAAGCATCAGGGAATTATGTGTAGGTTAATCAAGCCCTATAAATAGGCGACTACCCCCATAGAATACTTAATAATTTTTCAATGAAGATCCAATTGCTCTATCACGTGAAAGATTTGTGTGCGAAATAATTGTATAGAGTTAATATTGCACGCAAGGTGTTCCTTTATTCTGAAAAGACCAAGTGAACCCTTTGGTGTAGTTGTGTGAAAGATAAGGGTTTCGTGGAAAATATGGGTTGTGTGAAAGTCATCTTACGAGAAAAATCTAAAATCTTGTGTTCCAGATCAAGTGTCTCACTCAAGTGTAGTGTTGATCTTTTAATAGGATTTTGATTTTCGGTTTGTTTGATTAGTTCTTTCAAGTGCATCAATTCAGGACTTCGATACAAGTAGTGTCTTATGCTGGATAGAGATAAATAATTCAATTCTAATCTATTTAAGAGACCTTCAAGTTGATAAAATGAGTAAGAATTCACCCATAGCAGTGAGCAAGGGGGATTCAACGGAAGTGTTTCAAGGGACATAGTGATCTAACCCTGAATTCTTGTAAAGGTAGTGTTCCTGGTATAGAGTAAGGGTGACCAAACTTCTATATTCCATAACTAGTAAATATTAGTGGATTTTGGTATGTCTGACACACTTTCGGTGTATGCTCCTTGATGTATCCCTTAGTGGTGAACCAAGTAAAAGTGTTGTGTTGTCTATATACATGTGATTATTTTTACTAATATAATCCATCATATAGGTTTAACAAGTTCCTACCAACATGGGAACAAAATATATCACTTTAAAAAAAAGTTGACACCCTGATTCACCCCTCCCCTCTTAGGGTGTTCTGGGGTCCTACAATATCGAGCATAATGGTTGGTAACACATTTGTGTATCCTACTTGATTAGATATTATAACAAATATATTATATTAAACATTGAGAATTCATATGTAGTTTTCAAAAATGTGACATTAATTTCTTTCTCTTGGGTGCCTTGACCTATTGTTAAATAGTAATCTTGGACTTGAGGCAAGCCCGCCTAATGCCAACGAGAAAGATTCCTAGAGGGTCACACATTAAGTGTTTGAATTGATCTTGATTAAATTATATTTGAGTTTAATTAATGGAATAAATATTAATCTTAAGTCTGAGGAATAATTTTATTCAATTTATATTGATCGCATAAATTAAATAAATATTTATTCATCGACTTGTGAATAAAATATTTATTTTATTTATTGAATATTTTAATAAATATTTATTCACTAAATTTTGAATAAAATATTTATTTATGAATAAAATATTTATTCGGTTGTTTAATAAATTCTAGAATAGTTTGAATAGACCAAGACCGGGTCTGGTGACAAATATTAATTAACAAGACCATTACATAATATTTTTTAATGCGCAAGTTGGTGCACATCACAAAATAATTATAATATGATTATTATTATGTGGCATGGGGTTTATTAAAGTTAATAAATTTTATTTAATGTCTGGTATACAATTAAATAATATTTTAACTTAAATCCCAACTCTATAAATAGACAACTATATTTATTGTGTAGAGTATCCAAAAATTGAGAATAGTGAATTTTTGTGCATTATAAATTCTCTCTCAAATTCTCATTCTCTATCCCTCTCAAGAATGAGAAGTGCAAGGGATATTTCTTCAATACCAAAGAACAAGCTATCAATAATGAAAAACACAAGGCATTTGACTCACCATTCTAGCACCTGAAGATCGAGTAGTGTTTCTCAGAGATCATAGGAGCACATATAGATCACCACTAGAGGGATTCTATACTTGGATCCTCATAGTATAATGAAGGTAATCCAAAAAATATATTTCTATATGATCAATATTCACCAACGAAGAAAGTTCCTAAGACCATGTATTTATTTCTTCAAATAATAAGTAAATTGATTATAAATTTAACATGCAATATCCTCACTCTTGGTTTCAGGCAATGATTATTAAAAGAAATTTTAATATAATCCCCACCTTTACACGATTCCAATATACTCGGAACCATTATAATATCTCATACTATTTAGTGATAGGATCAATCATGTATGTTATGTTATGTACTAGACTTGATGTTTCTTATGCATTCAGCATGGTAGGAAGGTATTAAGAAGATCCAGGAGAACAACATTGGTTTGTTGTTAAGACTATATTCAAGTATTTCGGAAGAACTAAGAATATGTTCTTGGTGTATGGAGTAGATGAGGAGCTGGTCATCATGGGTTATACTAATATTGGTTTTCAAACAAATCATAATGATATAAAGTCACAGTCAAGATATGTTTTTTGTCTCAATAGAGGAACTGTGAGTTGGAAGAGTTCAAAGCAGGAAGTTATCATTAATTCTACTGCGGAGTTTGAATATATAGTGGCATATGATGCAGCCAAGAAAGCCATTTTGATACGAAACTTTTTCCAATAGCTTGATGTGGTACCTAATAGTAAAGACCCTATCACATTGTATTATGATAATACTGCACCAGTGGATCTTGTAAAAGATCCAAGGTCACACCAACAGACAAAGCATATACTCTTGAAGTATCACCTATTGAGGTATTTTTATCAAAGGGGTGAAGTTTCAGTAAGTATAGTACCAATGGAAGAGAACATGGTGGACCCCTTTACTAAATACCTATCTCATCTAGATCATGAGTATCATGTGAGAGCTATCATAATGAAGGTTATTAATAGTTGGCTCTAATAAAAGTGGAAGTTTGTTGGAGTTGGTGCCCTAGAACCAACTTATGTGTACTTTATGATAACTTTTATTCATATTTTTTAATATAAATAAACTTATTATCAGATCATGATTGTTCTTATATATTACATAGTATTTGATAATGTCATAAGAGTAGTTGTCTCACTAAAAGTTCATCACAGTTCCCCACTATGATTAGAACGTAGAAGTGTTATGACACTATTATCAAATATATGTTCTATAGTTGGATGATATCATCTGAGGGACAAAAATAATATAGGATATTAGGGTTGGATACTCATAGGACTTTGAGGAACCTTCTCATGGCATACTCCCTTGGTAATATACAGTGCAGGATATTATGTGAACGAGACCTTCCAGTAGGAAAACCACATTTATATGTGTCATTGGATGTTCCTATCGATGGATGTGTGTATTGATCCATAGACTTTAAGAGTATTATTAATTATTATTATGACTCACACACTTTGATGTATTAATGAAAATTTTGACGACATATTCTCATGGCATGGTAGGATACGTTGGGTATGTCACGAGTAATATTGCATTAGTAAATAATGTGAAAATAGATTTTTCCCTTCTGTTCTTTAATGGAAGTTGATAACTCAGAACCTTTGATGGAAATGATCTATCCTAAATAAATCCATGTTCATAGTGTTCTATAGGCAAGTTTAATTTCTAAGAAACTGAAGAAAGATACATTGAGCACATAGGTTGATGGAACGAACATGCAACCTTCTTTATTAGAGATATCGTGATAAAGGGATTATATTACATAGTAAGTGTATGTATGAGGTATTATGTCATTGTGGAATTAACTCCTTCCTCTATGGGTGTCTTGGAATGTTTCAAGATGCTAACCTTGGAATTTAGGCTACTTCACCAAATGCCACTAAGAAAGAGGCCTAGAGGGTCACACACTAAGTGTATCCAGAATCTCAGTTAAATAATATATTATTATTTATTATTTAAAAAGTTGTATGAATTTTATTCTCACATGGGGTTTAATAATTATTCATGTTTTCCTGATTGCATATATTTTTTCTCCAGTTATTCAAGAAAATATAATTTGAGAAGAATATTTAATAAATATTTATTTATTATTTAGTGGATATAATATTTATTTATTTATTTATGAATAATGAAGTGGTATATATTTATTAAATAAATAGTCATTATTCATGGCCCGATAAATATTGTGGAGGAATGGTGGACCAAGTTTTCAGGTCCGATGAGAAATAATATATATTTAATATTATTTGATTAAATAATATTTAATTTAATTCATAATTTAAGTGAATGTCAAGGAAATAATAATATTCTTATTATTTTAAACATGGGGTTCTATAAGGGATTAAATAAATATTAAAGGTCACTTATGAAAATATTTATTTTTATACCCTAATGGTATTTAAACCCAATTATATTATTTTTCCAATAGAGAAAATTCATTTTGTGTTGTGAAAAATGACAATTGGAGAGAATCTCATCAATCCCTAGAGATATCCCTCTCTAAGAATGCTCCCAAGAATAGAGAGTTATATTCCTCCACCTCCCACTCTTGAGTCTAGATAGATCAAGTAGAATACTTTGGAAGTGATTCTCATAGCGATCAAAGGTGAACACATAAGTGATAGGATCTGTCATGCTAGCACTCGGAGATTCAGACAGCAACGTTTGGAGATTTTTGGAACATGTGTAGATCCTCACTAGAGAGAATCTGATCTCAATTCCTACAATGTAATGATGGTACGATATTGATCTATTTTCAGATCCATCAATGAAGAAATAATTCACACTAGATAATTCTTTAATTAAATAAATTAATTATAAATAATATGTGGTGATCCTATGCTTGGTTCTGGTGTTCTACCCCTTGTATCTTTTCTTTGATTCAATTCCATTGATTACAGCATTCACTGTCATGTAAATCTCAGATTGATCATAAATCATGACAAAAATCAAAGTTGGGCATGACTCATTATACACTTTCTCTACGCTAGGAACCTACATTAGCATCAACTAAAATTATGTTTTTCTGATCATTCTATGTTTTATGTAATTTATGAATATAATCAGTCAAATAATTTATTATTCTTTTTATCTAATCAATTCAATTTTTTCACATCGGTTCTATAATTTTTTTAACGTTCCTTCAGTGATTTCCTAAACTTTCCTTTATCAGATTGGACTTCACATATTTTTATGTATGATGGACACTCTATCCAATGTAATAATTAAAAAACATTTATCTATTTTACTTTTTTCTGATTAACTTCATCTAATTATATTTTTATAATCGACTCCATCTGATCATCTCAGTCTGTTGGTCTCAGTCTGATTATCTTCACTGTCTCTATTCATTTGTCTTCACAAACCTCTTAATAAAAATTCCATAATGTTGATAAAAAATGTGATTATACAACAAACATAGTACATGTTGTGGACATTAATAACATCTCACCAATCTTCATAAGTAAACTCAAAATCTTCAAAGAACATCCTCAAGTGAATAAGACTTGATCACTACTTCCTTTCTTCTCTCGTCATCTTTCTAGCAACTCTTCCTTTATAACAACTTCAACATATTGATACCAATGAAATATTTTTATTTCAATTAAGACTGTTGAAAACCAGTAAAAACCATTAAAAACAAATACAACTCATATATAGAGTGATTTCTTCACAAACAACATACTTTAACAATTTATCAAAGAAAGCGGGAGGCATGCTTTAACAATTACTAAATGAAAGAAAATACTATAAAAATATCCATTTCATAAACATGAACCATGGGGAACTTCCAAATGTCATCTAAGTTTAATGGTCCTTCTAGTTCCTCATATCATCTCATGATCTAATCAGTTATAAATCCAATATGTGCGCTAACTACTAAGGAGATCACGCCTTTAGTCTAGTGGGGTAGTGTCACCCATCCACAACACCACATCCAACCTTCCACAAAGGATTACTTGTCTTGACCTATAGGGTTGGGGTCTCCCTTCCATTACATTATGACCTTTGTATAAGTATGTTTAGTTAGTAAAGTGGCATGATCCAATGAGAATACTTAAACTATCCTTCCATATTAGATACTTGGTTTCGCATGTGCTTTACCCGTTTCAAAAATCACATTTTATCAAAATAGGTCCATTCAGACATCCATCAAGATCTATTTCAATTTATCAAATACCTAATGCCTCTTTAAAAAAATCATTTCTCAAATCAAATAAAAAAAATTTAAACAACCAAGATATATATAAAAAATCATCAATAAAATCAGAACTTGGATTTAATTTATGAAATCAACCATTACAAAACAAAATAAGCAAGGTAAAACATGTCAATTGATCCTTTAAAAATCACTTTATAAATTCACTTAAGAAATTTTTTGAAAACCCAAGTTTGAGAACTAATTTAAAATTCATTAAAGTTTCCCTCTTCTGTGTGTTTTCATAGTTATCTAGTACATAAAATGGAATTTACATAACCTCACATTTTTTTTATTCAAATCAATATTTAAATTATTTATTAATACATGGAATTTCAAGTATTACTTGAAATTCCAAGTAAAAAAGTTAAGATCCAATTGAGACTTCATTTTAAAGGCAAAAAACCCTCTTTTATATCATTTTAAAAGCCAAGAATACATTTATTAATTTTAGATATCTCTTAAAAATACATTTGGGTCATTTTATAAACCTTTATGTGTGCATTCAAAGAAAACCAAATTTGGACCAAAATTAAAGAGTTGTTGATGGGGAAAACCTACCTAAAACTTTATACCTTTAATAAATGAGAATCAACTCCACCTCAATCAAGAAAAAGGGGCCCAGAAAAGAGATCACACCACTTAGGCACAATAAAAACACCCAAAAAAATCAAACAACCCTATCCTAGGGTTCGGTTAAGACGTGATGTAGTAATGGGGAAATCCGGAGAGGGTAAGAGGAAGGGGGAGGAGGAGAATAAAGTGGATGAGATGCCCTTACCTAGGCCAAATTTGCTCGAATCCATGAGAATAGAGTAAGTTAGGGGAAGTGGGTGTGCACCTGTGAGGGGGCACTAGTAAAAAATAGGTTTTTTGTGTCAATTTTTTTTATTTTTAATGTGGGTTCTTAAGGCGATGTCTTAGAAGGAAACATTGTAAATATGTTTTTTAAAGTTTATTATTAAAACCGAACATAAAAATGTATTTTTATAATTTTTCATGTTTTTTTTTAAATTGTTGTGAAAGATCATCGTAATATAATTTTTTTTTAAAATTGTGATGTTAAAAAAACTATTTTTCACATAATTTTTCTAAAAACCAATGTGAAATATAGGTTTTTCATGTCGATTTTCTGAAAACTAACATGAAAAATATTTTTTTCAAAAACTTTCGGTTTACTCTATTCATATAAAAAAGAAGATCGATAAAAAAACATATCATATAAACCATGTAAAATCTAGAAAAAAACATAAATCTTTGACATAATTTTCAAGTTTATCGAAGTCTTGGTGGATATAATTTTCCTCTGAGGAAAGATTTCATGAGGAAACCAAATCTTCAACTTAGAATTAATTTTAGAATCTGAATGAATATTTGTAGTTTTACCATGATCCAAATAAGTATTATTCATTATAAAAAAAAGCAAAATCATTAACCTATATATTCAATTTAGAAAACAAATCATAAAAAATCATGGAAAAATAATTACAAATACCATGATGAGATCACTGAAGGAAGAAATATTGGGTTGATGATGAATATCAAATGAGTTAATCTGGTGGAATGATGATGATAAAAATAATTGATCATGAAATTAATATATGTAGAGTATGAAAACATATAAATGACTTGGTAAAAGCAAACATGATGTTATAAATTTTAGGCAGCAATTGAAAATTTCAAAGTCACACTGTAAAAAAATTGGATTTTCGCATTGGAAGGATATTAAATTTTAACTTTCACATCATTTTTATGATAAGAATAATGAAAAGATATTTTAATTTTAAATTTTCTTATCAGTTTTATAATAACTAATGTGAAAAACTAGATTTTAACATTATTTTTATGATAACTGACATGAAAATCTACATTAAATTTTAACTTTCACATCAGTTTTATGATAACCATCATGAAAATATATTTAAATTTATATTTTTTACATTTTTTTATGATAATTGATACAAAAAACTAGTTTTTCACATCAGTTTTGTGATAACTGATGTGAAAAGCTATATTTTAACATCGGTTTTTCAAAAAACAATGTTAAAAGTCATTTTTCACATCATTTTTTTCAAAAAACCAACATTAATGATGTCTATAAACATGTATTTTATTTACCAAGATTTGATTTGAGTGTTCATGGAGCTCAAACAAAGTTACAAATCAAAATTTATGGTTATTATAATTTTAAATTCTCTAAGACATTGTTTATAGATGATCAACTTCCTATGTCCGTAACTTTTGATCTGTAAGTCTGTTTAAGCTCCACAAACACTCAAATCGAAGCTTGTAAAATGAAATAAAAATTTATCAAAATTATTAATGTCATTTTTATTAGGACCAGTATGATAAGGATTATAATATTATTTAGGTACTATCTTTTTTTGTCAATGAAGTTTAATAAGGAAATATCACCTCACTTTGTTTTCAGTGAAAATCAAACTAACCATCGTATTTGGAAAATTGGACTCACAATGCCTAAGAAATTACATTTGATTGGTAATATGTTTTCTAGATGAAAAGGTTCATCAGACTCACCTCAAGTCTGTAATGAAATAAAATATCATAATGAGGTGTCACTTCGGAGTCTTCATGACTTTGATAAAAATATGATGATGCTTTACTGATTTGTAATTCACAAAATTTATAAGTATTCTTTAAAACTTGTGATGAAATCTTAATCAAATAAATTTGGAGAAAATTTATTGTTAATCATATTCAAGCTAATTTTATTTTGAATGTGTTGGAAAGAATGATGTTGTTGGAGGAATGGGAAGGTACAATACATTCCATTATAAGTCAGATTATGTTAAATCTAATCTTCAACATATTCAAAGTCGTGAAGGAAGTCATGATACTTTCTGAAAGTTTGAAAAAGAATAAATTTTTTGAATCCAAATATTTTTAGTCTCAAGATCATATTAATGAGTTTACTAGATGAAAAATTGTTTAAAGGATGAGAAGGTTGATTGTAATGAGAAAAACTGAAGGTGCTGGTTTTCAGTCAGACCAAAATCCAAAAGATTAAAATCTTTGGAGAAAGGATTTGATGAGTTTCTTAATCAGAAAATAGAAAGAAGTTAAGTGTTGAAATTTCATTGGTATCATATTCAGAAAATAAATAATATTCTGAAGTCGAATTTATTGATACTGATTCATCATATTCAGTATACCATCATAATCATAAGAGGTTTAATTTTTTTCTTCAGGAGATTTTGGGAATAATGATAAAGAAAAGAAGTTAAAATTATTGGAGATGATTCAAAAATAACAATCAGAGACCAATGAATTCAACGATTTCTCATCAAGATGATTTTTTGATTTAGTTAAGTAAAAAAAGAAAGTTTTTAATTATATCCCAATAGGGTTAAGTGAAAATAAGAAGAAGAATTTATTATTTTACATTGGTCTTCATTATAATGAGATAGATCATAATAAAAATAAGAACGGGAATAAGACTGAAGTATTTCTTGAAGAGGTTGAAGGAGATACAAAAAGTGTTGTCAAGGGGGTGATTAAAGTTATAAGAATATTCTTGCTTTAGTTTTTATCGATTGGTACGGAGAATTGTAATGAAGAAATTGTATTAGGTAAATCAAAATGGAAAATCAGAATTGGAATAGAGATTTTCAAAGAATTCAGAAGTGAGCTGAAGTTATTATAATATTTGAGAATAATTTAGAAGTGTTGAAGAATTCATAAATTCATTCGGAATTCAAGGTAAATAGATATTTGGGAAAATTGGTTGAGCGGGAAACATTTTTAGAATCCCACCCAAACCACTTTGGGGGAAACCACAAAAGGATAAGTACTTTATACTTTCATGAAAAAATTATTGTATAGAGAGAAGCTCCAAATTTATAGGGAGAAGAAGTTTTTGGATTGATTTTTCTTGAAGAAGTTTTCTAGATAGAAGAAAACAATGGATAATAGAAAATATCATATTCAGCTAGTTATCATATTGAGCTGAATCATCGGAATAGAAAATTCATATTGGGATTTCCAGACTAAAGAAGTAGTCCAAAATTGTTTCAGTGGTATTCTAACAGAGCTATACATTTTATTTATTGAGAAATCAGACTGGGGAAATTGGACTGGGAAATCAGATTGAGTATAATTACAAAGTCCAGGAAGTTCTTACCAACTTCTGGGTAAGAAAGTGAATAATTGTTTTGAAAGATTATATTTGTGTAAGTTGGTCAAGAAGCACCTTAACATGTTTGATACAAAAACCTTTATATATCATTTCAGGATACTTGAAGTGCATGCACTGTTATATTGATCATAGTGCTACACGAGTGCAAGGGAATATCCTACTCATTGTATTCCACACAAAAGGATTGTTTTCTAGTGTATTGTGTAGTATTGGATTATTTCTAAACCATACCAAGGATATAGATGCTATTATTAAATAGTGAACCTTATAAATTCTTGTGTTCCTGTGAATGTGTGTTGGAATTGTTTTCAGCAGGCAAAGAAATCTTTAATAGGAGGCAAAGTTTGTTTCATAAGTAAGGAAACATAAAATAAAAGATATCACCGATTCACCCCATACCCCTATCAATGATACAACTATCTTGACTGGGCATGTCACACCCAGACTTTGCGCTGAATCGTGTTTCTAATTTTTAATTTTATCTTATAATTTTATCTGCTTCTAATTATTATTTTTCTTTTTATATGAAATGTGGGCTGATCCCGATTGGGGTTTTTCACTTTTGCGCTAATAAATGAGCATTTTGGCCTTGACAGTGTTCAACACACCACTGTCGAAGCCGCACAGCCTCGCCTAGGTCGCCGCACAGCCTTGCCCATCTCCCTGCGTGCCTGCCCGATGTTCAGCAAATTAAATGAAATGAATTAATAATGAATAGAATTAAATGAGTGGTAAAATAAAAATGAAATAAAATAAGAAGATTTCCCTGATAATGATAATATTATTATTTGAGGATATTATTAATTATTGTTGATTATTATTATTATTTATATTAGTAATGGAAATTAAGTTATTTTATTTATTATTATTACTCTTGTTTTAGTTATTATTATTATTATTATTATTATTATTATTATTTATTACTTTTTTTTCTCTCTTATTTTTATTTTGGGTTTTCTTTTTTTCCTTAGGGTTGCAAAAAATTTCCCTTACCTCCTTATTCCTGTCGCGACCTAGCCCCTACCCCCTGGTTCTATCACACGCGAACCTCCCCCTTCCCTCAAGACTGTCGCGCCACTGCCTTGTTCCCTGGACACACCCACCTCTTCGCGCTACTGCCTTGCTCCCCGGCTAGCCCCCTCCACCCTCACGCTCACCCTCCGGTGCCCCTCCATCCACCTGCTACCACCTCCCAGACTTGCGCAGCATCCCCATTCTCTATCTGGCAAACCCCAATGTCCCCAGGTCGGCCACTCCACCACCCAGTGTCGGTCCTTCTACTTTGTCCAGCGCCCCCTGCTCTGTTTGGATCGTGCCGTCAAATCGCCTCCCATGCTTCGTTCGATGGCGCATCGAACCACCGTCTTCCTGCTTTTTCTGGCAACACGCTATCCCTACGTTCGTCCAGCCGGACCTTCTTCTTGACAACTCTGGCCTGCTCTTCCCCATGGCCAGATCGCTTCCCTTCCCTTCTCCCCACCTGGATCGCATCGCACCCTTCCCCTTTGGCCGAGCCCCTCTGCATCGCGGACAACCTCCCTTCCGAACCCTTATTCTTGGAGATTTCTTCATGATCTCTTCATGATTCTTGGGTTATGAGGGTCATTATTATGCTGGTTGGAGCCTTTTCCATCGAAGGTGACGCTTTCTAGACCATCCGACATCAATTCTAGGTTGGATCTCCCCATGCCCTTAATTTAATTTTGAAAAAACCATTGTCTTCTTGGTGTTTTAATGATGTGTGTTTTTTCTAATGATGGCATGGCATGTGTTTGTTACTGTTTCTTTGGAGTGCGTTGGGTTATCCCAATTCAATGTTTAGTTTTAAATCTATTTTAACAAACCATGCATACCATGTGGTTAAGAAAATGCCCAAATGGTGTTTAAGAAGCGTGGTCAATTTTATAAGGTTGCTTTGGGGCCTTTAAAGTGTTTTCCCAAAAGTGATACTTGGACTTCCAAGTGGCACTTGAAATACCAAGTATCGTTCAAAGGTTTAAAGTGTGAATTTAAATTAAGGTGTGGTGCTTTAAACCCTTGGTGTTTTATTTTAAATGGAACTGATTTTGAGGTTTAACTGTTTGTTTTGGATTCGATCACCTTGGTTAGGCCTCCTCTTACTCCTTCATGGTGCGAATGTGGTGTGGGTGTGTTTTTTGGCAATTATCTGAAGGATCTTCATGTGAAGTAGGCGGTTCCACCTTTAAACATTATTTAATGAATTAATTTTCTTGCTTAGTTAATTTATGATGTTCTTTGATTAATTATTTTGGGTGAAGATTTGGTTTTCTTGAAGTTTTTCATGTGTTAAATTTGTTTGGTAGTATGTTTATATGGTTGGGTGCGTTCATTGGTTGAAAATTTATCTTTAGTCAATTGTTAGTGTTTAATAATATGTGCAGTTAGCTTTTCATTTTTGCAAGTCGTGTTAATTGTGTTTCAACATAGCGTTGCATGTGCTTGGTCATAAGTGAAGAGGTTGTGTTGGTTGAGTAGGTTGTTGCTGTGAAAACCTTTGTTGAGCTATCTAATAGTGTTTTATAAAGTTTGTGTTTGTTCTATGAAAATGCGCAAAGTGCGCAGTTTATGTTCTGGTGTAGCGTTCATATGCGTTTTATCCAAAAAGAGGGTTTGAGTGGGTCTTCGGCGTTTAAAGTCATGTTTTATCTTCTGGAATTGCTTAATAAAATTTCTAGTGTCTTATTTAATCAGAAAAATTGTATTTTAACTATAAGGTTGGGTTATTAATCGATGTGAGTGGTGTAGGTTGGGTTCTTGATATGGAATTATGTGTGTTTGGTCATGAAGGAGGGATGGGTTGGCTTTGTGTGTTAATTCATGCCATGTATCTTTTTAAAGAACTCGTTTACAAAATTTAATATGTTTTAGTAAATAATTATTGACAGTGCAAAAACGGTTTAATTGAGTTATGTAAAGTATTTTGTGTGTGGACTATTTCAAATGGTTTTTATGTGTGTGAAAGTGTGGATTTGGGTTTAGGTAACATCTTGTTTGTTTTATTCATTTGAGTTTGACATGAAATTTGAAATTGGAACGTCTTGAGCACAAAAGGGGAATCCCGGGTACTAGGTGGGTGGACTAGATCCAGTGTGCTAGTGATACGGAAGTGGCTCTAGCCCAGTTTCACTTAGCTGGTTTGACGATTACAACACTAACTAAACTTTGGGTGATGATTAGAGACCACTAGGTTATGGATGTGTTTCCCTACTAGTGGCTCGTGCATGATAACATATTTTGTTGTGATTACTATACTACTTTTCATTGAGACGTGATATTCTAAGGTCCCATTCTTTTTGCTAGTATATATAGGGAATCTCCCACTTTTGGTGCTCCTAGACTACTATATACTCACCCTCGGCATACGGAGTAGCTTTTGGTTTTTCTTGAAGGTTTGGGTTTTTAATTGCAGGGGTGTTTTTGTTATTTAAGTTGTTTTCTTTGAAAGTGTTTTCTTTATAGAAACGGTTTCTTTAAAATTGTTCAAGATTTAGAGACCTTTCATTTATTTAGCTTGAAAATGTATTTTTCATTTAATGTTTATATGTGGAACCTTTTTGTTGGGTGACATCCTACTGGGCTCTTGGCTCACACCCTACATACACCTTTTGGTGTATGAAGACCTTGTTCTTTGTGTATTCCCGGTTGAGGCATCCTACTTAGTGATGGTGGTTCTGGTTGCTGATGGTCTTCACTTGGAGGTTGGTATTGGAGTTTTAGTTCTCTATCTTTGTTGTTGTTCACTTTGGGTTTTTAACTGAATTGTAGACTTTAAACCTCTTTATAGTTTAAAGGCGTTTTTGGTTGTTTGTTTCTAGTTTTAGTTTGTTTATCTTATTAGTTGTATTTCTATATTTTATTTCGAGTAAATTGTTCCCATGTAATGTTTTGATACTCGAGCACTTGTGCCAGCCCGTGGGGATCAGGAACGCCCTTCAGGCCATGTCGCGGACCGGTTCGGGCACCGAGTTGGATGGTGACTCGGCCTGGTTTGTGAAAAAATGGTATCATGGGAGGTTTGCTCTCTTGGGTTGTGTCCCTTTGGGATAGAGTTGGGTATACTGGAGTTAAGGTTGTCGGGACTTGACGTCCTGGCTACGAGTAAGGTTCTTGGCCAGCACACCTCATAGTGGGACTCGAGTTACCAATGTAAGATGAGGTTTGTCTAAATTTTTGTTAGTCTGCATGAGGGGAAATGAAAAGGGAGTAGGGTCAGTGGTCCCAGTGAGCTTGCAGGGTCTGGCAAGCCATGTGGATCTGGGGGCACTGCCCTAGAATACTCTTTGTAGTGGTGGCGTGATTGGCATATGGCTGCCAACTATATGTCTCAGTCACCCGCTGACACTAGTCTCCTCTTTCATTGTCCCTCGCCTCTTTGTTATGGATTTGTGGAAATCTGGTTGGTAAGTAAAAATGATTTGGTGTCTTAATAATTGATGGTTGTGTGGTGTTTCCTTGTAATTTGGAAATGTTGGATGTGAGGCGTTTTGAGCTAAGAATCCTCTTTTGAATGATTTGTATCCTGAGTTTGAATTATTATTTGTAAATTGTTGTGCAATCATGTGGTTAATGGTTTCTGTTGAAAAGCACTTCGGGAAGCCCTTGCAGCGGTTCTCCCTACATGTTTAGTGTTCGCTTGCAGTATGTCTTGTCCATTGGACCAGTTTAATTGGGTCCATGGTTTTCTTTCTTGACAAGTGCACCCCCCCCCCCACACACACATAAAGCATTGACATGTGATTTAAGTGCATCCATGAGTAATTCATCATTGGGTGGTCCTCCAGTTGATCAAAAGACTCTTCTTGAATTCTAGGATTGAACCCACCTCTCTTTATAATCAAGCAGATCCCCCCCCCCCCCCGCATTGGGAGGGTGACGTGAGAGGGGTTGAATGAAACTTGGGTTTCCTTTAGTCATTTGATATTCAAGGGTGAAGTTTGAACTTGTTAAGTTGAAATCCCTATTTGGAAATGGTGAAGGAGATTCCAATGGGGAAAGGTAGAAGCAGCCTGGAGTTGTCGGTGTGAGCTTCTATTCTAAATGACCTTTGGTCCTTAGTTGGTTTCGTTTAAGAAAGGGTATGTGTTAGGCCACTAGTGTGTTAGACCTAGTTACATGTGGATTCTACAGTCGATTGTAGGAATCACGTGTTGTTTAAGACTCAGTTAGAAGTCCTTTTCTGTATAATGTTTCTCTCAACGGCAATGGTCATGTTCGGTGATGATTTGTGGTGTTGTGTTCTCATTCAGTGTGACAAAAGGGTGATGCACATGCACCATTTTAGCTCTTGTGTTGATAAATGTTCTGTGTGGGATTAGTTGTATGTCGTGAGGTGTTGTTTTTTCTGGTGTTGTCTTGGTTTCAATGTGGTTGTGTGTGACACCAAAAGGAGAAGCTCCATTTGGGAGTCTTCAATACCTAACTGCGAGGCAGGAGATGGTTCAAACATCAGGGCTCTAGCCATGGGCCTCAGAGTGAATTTGGCACGTGTTCAGGAACACCAAAATTATATGGGACCCCAACCTTATTTATTTCATCGGTGTTGAAGGTTAAGGAGGTTTAAATTGTTCCTTGTGGTTCTGTTTTGAATGACCCGTTGGGGTGTGTGGGGTTTTCCCATGACTATGAGGTGGCGTGGTTGTCTCATTACCTTAAAGTCATGGGGGTTGCGTCCCACCAGATGTAATCTCTTTTAGCGGTCCTTATGGGGTCTTTTTGGGCAAATTAGTCTCAAAGTTGAATGTTGTTCATCTAGGGATGTTGAGATGTTGATTTTTCTTTGACTGTGGTTTTAACGCCCGATGGTTGGGCCTCGCCCTCCCCTCCATTTTGGTGGGGTGTTGGGTCAGTGCCAGAAAGCCTATGAGTTCTTGTATTTTTTTTGGTGCCAACGGTTGTGAGACCCATTGAGGGTCTCACTGAAACTCCCCAAAAATAAACCGATGTTTCCCTATTCTTATGGTGGGGAGTCTACCCAGGCCTCCCCATATCGGTTTCCCAATCTTGTCTCAGGCGTCAGTAGGTTTCTAATTGTGGGGAACCCCTCAGGATTCCCCATGTTGACCTTTTGATTCTGTTTCTAAATATGGATTGGTGATAAGTGATAAGAGTGTTCCTTGGATGTGGTTTGACCTTGTTTGTTCATTCTATCCAAATGGTGTGGTTTCTGTTTAATAGTGCTTGAGATGTTTCAGCTTTTGAAGTTGGTTTCTATGGGTGCGAGAGTTCCTTTCCTTGATCAGTCAACTGGAGGTGCTCTAGCTCTTTGGGGTGGGCGACACATATCAGAAAGTCTTTTTACGATTTTATTGAAGTTGTCTTTGAATCGCTTCCTCTGAGCATGATGATTTTTTCTCTTTGCTTGTTGATTGGGGAGATACTCTTTGAACCTTAGTGGGGTATCAGTTTCTTCTTTGAGTCTCAACCTTAGTTGTGGCTTTTTGGAGACAGAAAGCTTCATGGTGGGGAGAATTGTCACACCCAGACTTTGCACTACATCATGTTTCTAATTTTTATTTTTATCTTATAATTTTATCTGCTTCTAATTATTACTTTTCTTTTTATATGAAATGTGGGCTGATCCCGACTGGGGTTTTGCGCTTTTGTGCTGATAAATGAGCATTTTGGCCTTTACAGAGTTCAGTGCGCCACTATCGAAGTCGCACGGCCTCGCCTAGGTCACCTCACCTGGCTCCCCATGCGCCTTCCTGATGTTTAGCAAATTAAATAAAATGAATTAATAATTAATAAAATTAAATGAGTGGTAAAATAAAAATGAAATAAAATAAAAATATTTCACTGATAATGATAATATTATTATTTGAGGATATTATTAATTATTATTGAGTATTATTATTATTTATATTAGTGATGGAAATTAGGTTATTTTATTTATTATTATTACTCTTATTTTAGTTATTATTATTATTATTATTTATTACATTTTTTTCTCTCTTATTTTTATTTTGGGTTTTATTTTTTCCCTTATGGTTGCAAACCTTTCCCCTTACCCCCTATTCCTATCGCGACCTAGCCCCTACCCCCTGGTTCTGTCACATGCGACCCTCCCCCTTCCCTCAAACTTGTCGTGACGCTGTCTTGTTCCTCGGACACACCCACCCCATCGCGCCACTACCTTACTCCCCGGCTAGCCCCCTCCGCCCTCACGCTCACCCTCTGATGCCCCTCCATCCACCTGCTACCGCCTCCCGGACTCGCGGTGCATCCCCATGCTCTGTCTGGAAAACCCCAGCGCCCCTAGGTCGGCCGCTCCACCTCCCGGTGCTAGTCCTACTACTTTGTCCGGTGCCACCTGCTCTGTCTGGATCATGCCATCGAATCGCCTCCCCAACTTCATCTGATGGCGTGCTGAACCACATCCCTCCTACTCTTTTCGGAAACGTGCCATCCCCACGTCCGGTTAGCCGGACCTCCATCTTGACAAATCTATCCTGCTCTTCCCCATGGCCAGCTCGCCATCCTCCCCTTCTCCCCACCTGGATCAAGTCACACCCTTCCCCTTTGTCTGAGCCCCTCTGCATCATGGATGACCTCCCTTCTGGACCCTCATTCTTGGTGATTTCTTCATGATATCCTCACGATTCTTGGGTTAGGAGGGTCGTTCTTATGCGTTTTGGATCCTTTTCCATCGAAGGTGATGCTTTCCAGACCATCCACCATCGATTCTAGGTTGGATCTCCCCATGCCCTTAATTTAATTTTGAAAAGGCCATTGTATTCTTGGTGTTTTAATGATGCGTGTTTTTTCTAATGATGGCATGGCATGTGTTTTTTGTTTATCAAGGTCTAAATTTCATTCCATCAATGTTTCCTTGGAGTGTTATGGGTTATCCCAATTTAAAGTTTAGTTTTAAATCTGTTTTAACAAACCATGCATACCATGTGGTTGACAAAATTCCCAAATGGCGTTTTAGAAGCGTGGTCAATTTTATAAGGTTGCTTTGGGGCTTTTAAAGTGTTTTCACAAAAGTGCTACTTGTCCTTTCAAGTGGCACTTGAAATACCAAGTATTGTTCAATGGTTTCAAGTGTGAATTTAAATTAAAGTGTGTTGATTTAAACCCTTGGTGTTTTATTTTAAATGGAACTATTTTTGAGGTTTAACTATTTTTTTGGATTCGATATCCTTGATTAGGCCTCCTCTCACTCCTTCGTGGTGAGAATGTGGTGCGGGTGTGTTTTGTGCCAATTCTCTGAAGGATCTTCATGTGAGGTGGGTGGTTCCGCATTTAAACATTATTTAATGAATTAATTTTCTTGATTGGTTAATTTATGATGTTCTTTGATTAATTATTTTGGGTGCAGATTTGGTTTTCTTGAAGGTTTTCATGTGTTAAATTTATTTGGTAGTATGTTTATATGGGTGGGTGAATTTATTGGTTGAAAACTTATCTTTAGTAAATTGTTAGTGTTTAATAATATGTGCAGTTAGTTTTTCATTTGTGAAAGTGGTGTTAATTGTGTTTCAACATAGCGTTGCATGTTCTTGTTCATAAGTTAAGAGGTTGTTTTGGTTTAGTAGATTGTTGCTATGAAAACCTTTGTTGAGTTGTCTACTAGTGTTTTATAAAGTTTTCGTTTGTTTTGTGAAAATGCTCAAAGTGCACGGTTTATGTTCTGGTATAGCGTTCGTATGTGTTTTGTCCAAAAAGAGGGTTTGAGTGGGTCTTTGTCATTTAAATTCATGTTTTATCTTCTGTAATTGCTTAATAAAATTTCTAGTGTCTTGTTTAATTGGAAAAAATGGTCTTTTAACTGTGCGGTTGGGTTATTAATCGATGTGAGTGGTGCAGGTTGGGTTCTTGATATGGAGTTGTGTGGGTTTGGTTATTAAGGGGTGTTGGGTTAGATTTGTGTGTTAAGTCATACCATTTCTCTTTTTAAATAACTTGTTTACAAAATTTAATATGTTTTAGTAAATAATTGTTAACAGTGAAAAAATGGTTTAATTGAGTTATGTAAAGTCTTTTGTGTGTGGACTATTTCAAATAGTTTTTTTGTTTGTGAAAGTGTGTCGTTGGGTTTAGGCAACATCTTGTTTGATTTTTTCATTTGAGTTTTACATGAAATGTTAAATTGGAACATCTTGAGCATAAAAGGGGAAGCCTGGGTACTAGTTGGGTGGACTAGATCTAGAGTGCTAGTGATATGGAAGTGGCTCTGGCCCGGTTTCACTTAGCTGGTTTGATGATTACAACACTAACTAAACATTGGATTATGATTGGATACCACTAGGTTATGGATGTGTTTCCCTACTAGTGGATCATGCATGAGAATGTATTTTTTTTTATTCCTATAATACTATTCACTAAGACGTGATGTTCTAGGGTCCCATTCTTTTTTCTAGTACCTATAGGTCCTCTCCCACTTTTGGTGCTCCTGGACTACTATACACTCACTGTCGGCATATGGAGTAGCTTCTAGGTTTTCTTGAAGGTTTGGGTTTTTAACTGCAAGGGTGTTTTTTTATTTAAGTTGTTTTGTTTGAAAGTGTTTTCTTTATATAAATTTTTTCTTTAAAATTGTTCAATATATGGAGACCTTTCATTTATTTAGCCTACAAATGTATTTATCATTTAATGTTTATACATGGAACCTTTTTGTTGGGTGACATCCTACTGGGCTCTTGGATCACACCCTACATACACCTTTGGGTGTATATAGACCTTGTTCTTTGTGTATTCCAGGTTGAGGCATCTTGCTTAATGATGGTGGTTCTGGTTGCTGATGGTCTTCGCTTGGAGGTTTCTATTGGAGTTTTAGTTCTCTATCTTTGTTGTTGTTCACTTTGGGTTTTTAGTTGAATTGTAGACTTTAAACATGTTTATAGTTTAAAGGCGTGTTTGGTTTTCTATTTCCAGTTTTAGTTTGTTTATCTTGTTAGTTGTCTTTCTATCTTTTATTTCAGGTAAATCGTTCCCATGTAATGTTTTGATACTCAGGCACTTGTGCCAGCCCGTGGGGATTGGGAACGCCCTTCAGGCCATGCCGCAGACCGGGTCGGGCGCCAGGTCAAATGGTGACCCGGCCTAGTTCGTGACAGGGCAATTACATTTGGTATCAAATCAAGGTTCCCTTCATTTATTCTTTACTAAATTTTTGAATAGAAGTTGATGTAGAATCTGAATTGTGTCAACAGTAAAGGTATTCTAGTTTTTAATGGTAATAATTATCATATTTGAAAAGATAGAATGTTGCCTTATCTTATGTATCTTGGATGTGATTTTCTTGAAGATGCAACAAATAGATTTCCTCCTATTGATGATAAATTTCCTCTTACATATGTTAATAAGAATAATCTTGAGAATGATGGAAGGGCTAAAAATTATTTACTCTCATCACTTTCTAAAATTGAAATTTTAAGGGTGGAGGGTGTTGCCACAACCAAAGGTATATGGGATAAGTTGAAAAACATATATGGAATAAATACAAAAGTGAAGAAAGAAAAGTTACAAATTTATATGTTGAAGTATGAAGATCTCAATATGGGTGAATATGAATCTTTTGGTGACTTCTTTACCAGGGTGAATGAAATTTTTGGCACTATTAGATATCTTGCTGAAAATTTAGAAGATTCTATAGTTGTTGAACGGATCTTGAGAATCATTCCCAATGAGTTTGATGCCAATTTTTCTTTATTATAATATAGAGATCCTGAAACATTATATCTGGGTGATTTACATATCACTCTCATTACTTATGAAATGAGAAGGGAGAAATGTATGAAAAAAAAAGTTGATAGATAAATGTCTTTCAAGGCTACGATTAAAGAAAATTCAAATAAGATTCTTATTGAAAAAGAATCTAGTAATTCTGATTTCAAAAAAGAGGTATGTAAAAATCTTAATGAATTTTTATCCTTGTTTTATAAAAATTTGAGAAGAGGTGTAGGTAAATATAAAGGGAGACTTCCATTGAAATGCTTTGAATGTGGATCTATTGGGCACTTTGTGGATAATTTTCCTCAAAGAAATAAATAAGAGGATGGTGAAGAAGATGATCTAAGGTAGATAAGATCATGGAAGAAACAAGGTGATAAGGCTAAGTCTTTTTCAAAATGGAAAGATAAAAAATTATTCAAATCTAAAAGAAGAAGTTTCTTATCTAAAGATGATGAAGAATAAGATAGTGAATCTGAATCTAAAAATTCTACTAAGAAGGTTGAGAATACTTTTATTATAATAGTGAATAATGAAGAGTTTGGAAGAAGAAGTTATAAAGAAGAAGAAACTTGATTAGAATATCATCTGAAAGAAGAATTGAAATAATGCTTGAGAAATATTAGAAGGTAAGAGAAAGAAATCAATAAGTTGAAAAATAAAATTTCTTAAAATAAAATCAATAATTTTTTCCTGATGAGAAAGTTAAGCTGTTGAAAGAAATTTATGATTTTAAGAAATCTATTTAGTAAGAAAAAAATAATAATGAACATATGGAAGTAAATTTGAAGGAAAAATAATGAGAATTGGAACTTGTCTAAAAAAATTATAAAGCTGAACAGAGGAATACAAGTTTCAAAAACTCTATCTTGGAAGTTGGTGAAAGTTTTGGTTAGTATGAACCTGAGAAGGATCTAAAAAATTTAACTTCAAATGTTGAGAATAAATATGGAAATGTTTCTGAAAAGAAAAAAGATGAGAAAGTTATGTATGTATCCAAGACCAACAAAGTTGGGAAATAAAAAGTTATTAAACGTCCTGAGTCTAAAAATGTTTCTATTAATTCTTGTTCTGGTAAGTCTAAAAATAAAACCGATTTTAAAAAGGAATGTTCTGATTTAAAATATAAAGGTTGTTGGTCAAAAAAGTTTTAATAAGAAATACAAGAAGGTTGCTGAGAAACATGTTCACAAATTCAATCAGTATGGAAGTTTCAAAGGAAAATATTTCTTTTATGGGTACTATCAGTATTGTGGTGGATTTGTAAATAAGGAAAATATGTGTTGGTTTAACCAAAAAAAATACTATTATTCCAAAAGTTATATAGGGAAAAGTTTGAGGGGGAATAAATCACCTCAAAGGATAAAAAGAAGGATGTTATGAAGAAGTCTAAGAAGGTTGTTTTAAATAAACCTAAGAATATTGGAGTAAAAATTAATAATAGATTTCATCCTCTAGAAATAATTTTTAAAAGATTTGAGCAACCTGGACACCTTGAAAAAGGATGTCTTTTTTTGTTACAGGCACAACAAAAGTTTCTTTATTTTCAAAAGTCAGATATGAAGAATTATAAAGGGGAAGAAAGGGATCTTGTTGTGTAAATTGCTCTCAAATATATAAAAGGATAACGACCTTGAATTCTTGATAGTGGGTGTTCTTCTCATATGAAAGGAGATTTAAAGTTGTTGAATAATTTAAAATACTTCAAATAAGTAATAGTGACATTTGGAAATTTTGAATCCCTAAGAATCAAAGGTGTTAGATTGGCCATCATTGGGAAATAAAAGTTGAAATCCAAGAAATATTTGTATGTTGATGGGATGAAACATAGCTTTCTAAGTGTTTCAAAACTTTTTGATAAAGGAAGAAAAGTTTTTTTTAGAAAATATGGGTTTGTTGTGAAAAGTGATAAAGATGGAAAGATTGTTATAAGAGGCCAACAAACAAAAGGAAAATTTGTTTCAAGTTGGTGAAATACAAAACTCTTGTTACTTGGGTATGGTGTAAGAGAATCAGTTGTGGAATAAAAGTTTGGGACACATGTGTCAGAAAAACATGAGCAATTTATCAAAGTGAGACAGTATCTATGACATTCCTGATATTTCAATAATAAGAGGTTGGTGTTTCACTATTTTTAAAAAAGAAAAAATTACAAACTCATTGCAAAATAAATTTGAGATTTCTTCAAAACAACCCCTAAAACTTATTCATTCTGATATTTGTGGTCCAATGAGAAAAAAATAAACTAATGGAGATAAGTACTTCATCAATTTCATTGATTAATTAACTTGCATTACTTATATTATGTATATGAAACATAATTTAGATTCTCTAAAAATGTTTAAAAGTTTCAGGAGGAAAGCTGATAAGGAATGTGAGTATTCAGTAAAGAATTTGAAAACTAATAATGGTGGTGAGTAAAAAAATGAAGAATTTTAAATTTATCTTGAGAAACATGGAATTTTTCATGAATTCAGTTCACCATACACTCCTCAACAAAATGGGGTAACTGAAAGGAATAATATAAGTTTGGTGGAAATGGGGATAACTATGTTACTTGAACATTGTCATTCTCATTACCTTTGGAGGCAAGCCATGAGTACTATCGTGTATATCCAAAACTGATGTTTCTATAGGCCAAGTTTATATATGACTCCATATGAATTTTTTTATGATAAAAATCCAAGTTTGAAACACTTAAGAGTTTTTGGGATTCCATTCATCATAAATAAGAAAGGTGGAAACCTTGGTAAGTTTGAGCAGAATGGTGAAGATGGAAGTTTTTGCTATGATCTGGAAGGAAGAGGATATAGATGTTTCAACAAAGAAATAACAAGAATTTTTTATTTTATTAATGTGAAAGTTATTAAAATGGATGAGAAATATAAACATACTCAAGCTGATAAGGAAGTTGGTAAGGATAAGGAAAGTTTTGTTAACATTTATGATAAGGATATAGACAATTGTAATCCTACTAAAGAACAAGAATCAAACTTAGATATTTCTAGTGATGAGGATATTTCACAAAAATCTCACCCCATGCTAAGGAAACAAGTGGAATCTCATAACATTATTGGTGATCAACATCAAAAGGTTCAAACAAGAAGAACAAAAAATGCTATTAAAAATACTTTTTTGTATTCAAAAGTTGAGTTGAATGATGTAAATGAAGCCTTTGATCATACGGAATGGGTTCATACCATGAATACGGATCTGGATCAGATAGAAAATAATGATACATGGGAACTTGTACCTAATAAAAATAACAAAAATATTATTAGAACAAAGTGGGTTTTCTAGAACAAGCTAAATGAAGAAGGTGAAGTGATAAAGAACAATGCAAGATTAGTGTGCAAAGGTTAATCTCAAAAATAAGGTATTGATTTTGATGATACTTTTGATCTGGTGGCAAGGTTAGAAACTATCAGAATATTTCTTGTTATTAATGCACAATGAAGTTACAAAATTTTTCAAATGGATGTAAAATATTCATTTTTTAATGGGGATCTTGATGAGGAAGTTTACATTGAACAACCTTAGGGATTTTTTGTTGGTAAAGATGAAATTTATGTGTGTCAATTAAAGAAATCATTGTATGGGATAAAACAAGCTCTAAGAAAATGGTATTCCAAATTGGTTACTTGATAAAGGAAGATGAGTTTCAAGAAATAAAGAGTTAATAGTAATATTTATATCAAATAAAGTCAGGAGTTTTCACTCGTCATAATTGTTTATGTTGATGAAATTATTTTTACTAGTAATAATGAAAGATCTTGTGAAATATTTTCTAAAGAAATGAAAAAGTTGTTCGATATGTCCATGCTGAGAGAAATTAAATAATTTCTTGGGTTAAAAATTTTACAAAAGACGAAACATATTTTTCTTTTTCAATAAAAGTATTCTAAAGAACTTCTTAGGAAGTTCGGCATGGAAAATTCAAAACCAGCTTCCACATCAATTTAAGTGGGAACCAAGTTAAGTAAAGATGGATAAGGAAAGGAAGTTTTTCAAAAAGAGTTTCAAAATTTGATTGGATTTTTTTATATTTGAATGCCTCAAGACCCGATATTGTTTATGTTGTTACCTTATGTGAAATATTTCAAAGTTCTCCTAAAGAGTCACATTTACTTGCTGGAAAAATAATTCTCAGATATATAAAAGGCACAAAAAATTCATAATTAGGTATGATAGCTTGGAAAGTATTAATTTGTTTAGGTATACAGATGTTGATTGGGCAGGAAATTTTGATGATAGAAGATCCACATCTAGTGGAGTTTTATTTCTAGGGAAAAGTTGTGTTAGTTAGCATACAAAGAAACATAATTCAATAACTCTTAGTATGGTTGAAGTTGAGTATGTTGTTGTTACTCAAGTCGCTACCCAACTTATGTGGATGAAGACTCAATTATAAGATTTACTTGTTAAAGTAAAGTTACCCTTGCTTTTGGATTGTGATAATCAAAGTGTAATCAACCTCAATAAGAATCTGTTACAACATTATTGTTCAAAACATATTGATATAAAATATCATTTCATCAAAGAACATGTGGAGAAGAATTAATTAAAGCTATAGTGTGTTCCTACATTGGAACAAGTTGTTGATATTTTCACAAACCTTTACCAAAGGAACCTTTTTATAAATCGAGGTTGAACTTGGGAATCCAACCTCTTTCTCATCAAGGTTGAGGTATGTGTTTTTTGTCCCCTCTCTCATCTTATATTTGGATAGTATTTTCAAGGGGGGACTTTTTTTCATAAATCTATCCATTGTTATGTGCTAAACCTTTTAAGGAAGCATGTAAATAGGGAGACTTGTGGGTAAGGTGTGAATCTAGAAATGTAAGTGTGTGAACTATTCTAACTATTTTTTGGAGTGGTTGTAGGAAAAGAACTTTTTTGTTAATAGGAATGTTGAAGAGGTGGAAAAAAAGTTATGTTACCAGAAACATAGAAAGATGTAAAGAAAGTATGAAGAGGTTTTCATGATCACTACTTTTGGACAGCATGGATTTGTTGTCAATAATTATTATTTCCCTATAAAGAGATAGCTCATATAGGATTATAATTGTTGATAAGTAATCCATAACTTGAGGTTACAAAGTTCAATGATTTATGAATCATTGGTTGAAAACAAAATACAAAGGGGGAGATTATTAGGACCAAGCTAATAAGGATGATAATCATATTCAGGTGTTTTTTTCCTTCAAGGAAGTTTAAGAAGGAAAAAAATTACCTCACTTTGTTTTTGGTGAAAATCAGACTGACCATCATATTCAAAAAATCAGACTCACAATTCCTAAGAAATCCCATCAGATTAGGAATATGTTTTCTAGATGAAAAGGTTTATCGGACTCACATTAGGTCTGAAATGAAAGAAAATATTGTAAGGAGGTGTTGCTTCTAATTATTCCTGACTTCAATAAAAATATGATGACACTTTTCTAATTTGTAATTCACAAAATTCATAAGTATTATATAAAACTTGTGATGAAATTTTGATGAAAGAAAGGGGGAGAAAAGGTATTGTCAATCGTATTCGGGCCAATTTTATTCTGGATGAGTTGGAAAGAACGATGTTGTTAGATGAATGGGAAGGTACAATACTTTCCATTATAAGTCAGATAATGCTAAATCTAATCTTCAAATTATTGAAATTCATGAAGGAAGTCATGATAATTTCTGAAAGTTTGAAAAATAAGAAATTTGGTGAAGTCATAAATTTTTTATCTCAAGATCATCATAATGAGTTTACCAGATGCATAATTGTTCAAAGGCTAAGAAGGTTGATCGTAATGAGAAAACCTGAATGTTCTGGTTTTTAGTCAGACCAAAAGCCAAAAGATTTTAATATTTGTAGGAAGAAGTTTATGAGTTTCATAATCATAAAAGATAAAGAAGTTCGATATTGAAAACTATATGGAATCATATTTAGAAAAGAAAGAAGATGATGAAATCAGATATGTTGGTACCGATTCATCAGATTCAGTATACCATCATAATCATCAGAGGCAGAATTTTTTTCTTCAAGAGATGTTAGGATTGATGATAAATAAAAAAATTAGAATTTTTAGAGATGATTCAAAAGGAAAAAATAGAGATCGATGAATAATGAAGTCATCTATTTCTCATTAAGATTATTTTTTCATTAAGTTAAGTGAAAAAAAAAGTTTTGATTTGTATTCCAAGAGGTTCGAGTGAAAAGAAGAAGAAGAATCTATTATTCTATATTTGTATTCATTGTAGTGAGACAGGTCGTAATAAAACTCAGAATCAAAATCGGACTGAAGTTTCTCTTGAAGAGGTTGAAGGAGATACAAAAAGTGTTATCAAGGGGGGATTGATGTTCGAAGAATATGCTTTCTTTTTTTTCATCATTTGGTACGGAGAATCATAATGAATAAATCGTATTGGGAAAATATAAATGGAAAATTAGAATGATAATGGACATTGTCAAATAAGTTAGAAGTGAGCTGAAGTTATTATAAGATTCAAGAAGATTTGATAAGAATTAAGAAGCATTGATGAAGTCATAAATTCATCTGGAATTCAAATGAAATAGAGATTTGGGAAATTTTGTTGAGTGGGAAACATTTTCAGAATCCTTCCCAAACCACTTTTGGGGAGACTATAAAAGGAGAAGTACTTTTTACTTTCCTAACACAAGTACTATATAGAGAGAAGCTCCAAATTTCTAGGGAGAATAATTTTCCAGATTGAGTTTTTTTGAAAAATTTTGTTAGACATAAGAAAACAAAAGAGAATAGACAAGGTTGTATTCAGTTGGTCATCGTATTTAGCTAAATAATCAGACTAGGAAAATTGTATTGGGATTTCCAGACTAAAGAATTAGTCTATAATTGTTTCAATGGTATTCTAATAGAGCTATACATTTTATTTATGGAGTGATCGGACTGGGAAAATTGGACTGGGAAATCAGGCTGAGTATAATTATGAATTCCAGGAAGTTCTTACTAGCTTCTAGGTAAGAAAGTGAAGAATTATTTTGAAAGATTATATTTGTGAAAGTTGATCAATAAACATCGTAACATGTTTGTTACAAAAACCTTCCTATATCATTTCATGATACTTGAAGCACATACATTTTTGTATTGATCATAGTGTTATATGAGGGTAATGGAATATCCTACTCATTGTATTTCATACAAAAGGATTGTTTTCTAGTATATTTTGTGGTATAGGATTATTTTCAAAACATACTAAGGATGTAGCTACTCTTATTGAGTAGTGAACCTTATAAATTCTTGTATTCCTATGAATGTGTGTTGGAATTATTTTTAGTAGGGAAATAAATCTTTAATAGGAGGTAAAGATTGTTTCATAAGTAAGGAAACATAAAAGAAAAGATATCATTGATTCACCCCCACCCCCTCTTAGTGATACAGCTATCTTGACTGGAAAATTATAGGTTTTTTGAAAAACCAATATAAAAAATGACTTTTAACATCGATTTTTTTCAAGAATCAACATTAAAATTCAATTTCACATTTTTTTAAGAAAAAAAATGTGAAAAATGTTGAAAATTTTTCATTTCATTTTCCAATTTTCGCTTTGAGTGGTTGTGGAACTCAAATAGACTTACGGATCAAAAGTTATGAACGTCGGAAGTTGAACATCTCTAAATGAAATCTTATAGAAGTCCAACTTCCGATGGCCATAACTTTTGATTTGTAACTCTTTTTGAGCTCCACGACTAGTAAAATTTAATCTTGGAAAATAAACTTCATGTTTTTAAACATTATTAACATTGGTTTTTAAAAAAATTGATGTGAAAATGACTTTTAACATCGGTTCCTAAAAAACCGATGCTAAAAGCTAGTTTTTCACGTCAGTTATCATAAAACTGATGTGAAAATTGAAATTTTTAATATCTTTTCATAGTGGTTATTATAAAACCAATTTGAAAGTTAAAATTTAATATCCTTCCAATACAGAATTCCTATTTTTTATAGTGCGTCATCAAAATTTTCAATTTCCGCCTATAGTTTTTCATGTATGTTATCATAAAACTGATGTGAAAATATGGGTTTTCACATCGATTACTAAATAACCAATGTAAAAATCCTTTCACAAGGACTTTTAACATTGGATTTTCTAGAACTAGTGTTAAAATCCCTCAATAAAAAGACTTAATTTGGATGTTAATGAACCGATGTTAAAATAGCGATGTTAAAAACCATTTTTCTAGTAGTGGAGAGGGGGCGTGCATCATGATTCAGGTAGAGGGGGGAGATGGCTTGATCGATTTAGGGGGAAGAGAACCCAAATGGGTCTTAAAAATTATTAAGGGCATTTTTTGAAAAAAAAAATTAAGTGGTCTTGGAGATTCGCACAGTTTACCAAATTGTGCGTCAACTGCACACCCTATACTGGGAACACAAGGTACTGATGCAAGTTGAACACACAGTTAGAGAAATCATACGCCAACCATGTGAAACAGCTCTTCCGTGTCGCAGACCTGTATCACACAATTTTCGTATGGGTAGCACTAATCGTGCGACAAACTGATACCTCTTAAATTTTCAAAAAATTGCTAATAATATATGACCTAAACCTCTAAGGTTAATAATTAAAATAAATCAATCAATCAACCAACCAATCAATTGATCAAGAATTTGTGGTTCAAAGTGTGATAAAAACCATTGGTATAGATCAATCTATACCAACAATTCATATAAACCATTGGTATAGGCTAACCTATATCAACTGTTTAACCAAACGTTTGGTATAGGTGGTACCTGTACCATCAGTTTGGCTAAATTATGGCTATAAATTGTTGGTATATGTCAGTTCTCCAGTAGTGTGTGAATATAATTTCTGAGAAATTGGAAAATGTAAAAAAAATCAATTCAATCCACCATTCTAACTGATGTGCATTAAACATTCAGAATTGTTTATATGTTTTCTAACATCCATCAAATTGTATAACAATAATACTTAGGTTATTTGTAACATGTTGGAACTAGTGGCGTGTGTATTTGATATATAAAATTTTTTGAAATGAAGAAAAAAACTAGTTAAAAATTATTAATATTACTTTTGAATTGTAAAATTTTGTATAAAACAAGTTAATAGTGTGGGTTTGTCTTAAAAATTGAGTCCAATGTTTTGTAACTCATTTTGTGACATGTAGAAATGAACTGGGCATGAATGTGATATTCGATATGCACTAAATAATCAACACATCACCCTTCTTTGAATGAAGTGGTATACTAGTTCCCATTACTTCATTTTGCATCAAGTCTTGTTGGGACTGAAAAATATTTACCCACCGATGCATTGATAATCACGAGATAAAATAATGTGAAAAAATGTGGAAATAAAAGGACACTAGATGTAATGTAGAAAAACCTACAAATTGAAAGGGGTAAAAACCATGAGCAAATAGAAGGATCATTATGGGTAAAATTGGGTACACACTCTCTCGCTGTTATAAGGAGAAGACCTTTGTAAGTATCTCTCTTGAATAATGGGGAAAACTGCCTCACAAATACCGCACAAACATAGAGAGTTTTCGGTGATGAGAAGCTCGGTGAAGCTGATGAATAAATGAGAGAAGGATTTTACCTTTCATAGGCCTTTTCCATCCCTCCTGCTACCTTCTCCCACTGGAAGTTTGGTGGGGCTTGTCCACCCACCTCATCTGTCCAACTGCCTACCTCCCTTGAAAAAATGGGGGGTGGCGTCGTCTTTGAAAAAACAATTTTGTCAACACATCTCCCACTTAGAGATTTGATTGAGAACCAATCACATGTCCACGCATCCTTTTTATCTACCAAACATGCTGCTCAAGTCTCTGTAAGGACACTCAAAGATTTGAGCCATCTGAACTTATTGTTGTGCCCAAGTGATTGCATTTGTTGTCAATAACCTGTCAATGAGTGCCAACTGATGAATTAGAGCTTGAAGAGTGATAAATCTTGAAGAATGATGGTTGAAGAAGCATCATAAACTCTGATACTTTTTGAACTGTTCTTAAGTTCCAAGACTTGTATCAAAGTGATACAATGTTACAACATTTTAAGAAGTGCATGAAGTACTCAACTACATGTTGAATGAAGATGTGTTCTATGCATAATCTATGTTTGGATAAAAGAATAACATTGAATATCAAGTGACTAATGATTAATTGTTGATGAAGATAGTTGAGAGATCCTTGGGAATTCCATTCTTTAATAGAAGAAGAAGAAGAGATGTTGAAGAAGATATATGGAGTTCTTAAGAAGATGAAGAGGAGAAGAAGTATGGTTTGGCATTTTAGTACTTGGTTACTTTGCTTTTATACAAAGTACCAACTATGTACTTTAACAAAAATAAGCCAACCAAGGAGGCCAGCCGAGGTCCCTCACCTCAAGCACTTACGGGACCTGAGGGGTCAACCGCGCTCAAGGGAAGTCCTCTAGGCCAAGGCCTCCCCCGAGGCATGAGTGTGGGCTGTGTGTAAGCCCGCGGGTGCCACACGGTGATGAACCCGTGCAGCATGGGCGCTAGGTGCGCGCCCGGAGGAGAAGAGTGGGCGCTAGAGCGCGCCCGCAGAGAACCAGTGCGGGGCGGCACCGGAGGAGGGAGAAGAGATTATTGAACTGTTGTTGTCGTAGCTTGTTTGTTAAACTACGAGAAAACCACGGCTCGTTTCGATGTGGGACGACAATTTTGAGACGCGGATCTAATCCTAGCCGCTCATCTGATCGCGCGCTGATATGAACCGTCCGATGCATCCACCGCACCACGTTTTAATCTTGGTCGTCCGCGTTCATTAAATGCGGATTAAATGGACCTGGAGTCATCTTCAATCTCCCGCCAACTGAGGGTCATCCCGCGATGCCTCCCATGCACCAGAGCCACCGAGAAAGGGATAAGGAGATCACGGCCACCTCTGATGAAGATGAGGCCTTCATTGTGTTAGTCTCCCATTCACGAACACATGCATGCGTTAAAAGTCACATGCATGCAGCGAGATAAAGAATTTGATCAAGGCCGAAGCAAACGGAGTTGCGCAGCAGTGTGTTCGTGCATGGATCGGTCTTAAAGAAGGTTTGCATGCGCATGCACGTGATGCGTACACCAAGAACGAAGGATCTCGTGGTTTAAAAAAGGGAAACATCTGAGATACGCGGGATATCTTTAATGCGGGTTGAATGTTTTTAAAGAACCGAATATCTCGATTGTTCAAAGGAATGTATCTCGGGCATTCAAATATTTGGACCCCGTGGATTCAATTGAACTCTTTTCCTACAAAAGGAGAATCCCAAACTAAGAAGTGCTGCTGATCTTTTGAGAAGAAGTCCCGCGTAGCTACATGCAATGCGAAGAGAAAACTCTCGTGCCCGAGCGATATAGTAAAGACCGGAGCCACCCGAGGCTCCATGGGAACTAATCGTGCAACCCCTATGTGAAGGGAGGAATATTGGGTCACCCTGTGCGCTCCCTTTGCACGGTAGGAATAATCTGAGTCGCGCACCCCTACGCGCATTCTCTGCCCGCACACCTGCGTGGCAGGAGGAAGCTATCGCGCCACTTGCGCGGTAGAAGGTGTTGCTGCCACTTGCGTGCCCACTACTCTCGCACCTTGTGCGGCTATTTCACTCAAAGACTTGAACGGTAGAAGACAAGAGTGGCCACACACTTGAGTGCCCTCCTTTGAAGTGGGTTCGGGTGAAGTGAATCCCACACAACTTGTTAGTGGGTGTGCAAGCAAGGAAGGCCACATCCCATCTCTTGGGTTGTGAGGGTGTGTGCACAAGTGAAGAATAAGGGAGTGGATGTATGTACATGCATGAATATTGAATAAAAGTATTGGTGAGCAAGACCGACAAGTTCTCCTGGAGTTTGTTAAATCTACTTGAAGAATTGAACAACACATTTGAAGAAGAGAATTGGAGCTGTGAAGAAGAAGATTCTTTGGAGTTGGGGGGTTTAACCAACTTGTAATTGGGGGGTATAACCAATTACCGTGTAAACATCTTCTGGCATAGTGAAGAATCTGTGTTGGGGAGTGTAACCAACACGGCAAGGAGTAGGTCTTTGTACCGAACCTTGTAAATCTCTGTGTTCTGTGCTTTCATTATCACTGCACCACCAAAAGAGTAGATCTAGGCCTTAACTAGCCACAGAGGTTAAATTTATCATTCAAAGGGAACAATTCTTAAAAGAAAAAGTTATCACTGATTCACCCCTCCCCTCTCAGTGATCACAACTAATCCAGGCATTTCAAGTGGTATCAGAGGAGGTTGCCTCTGTTAGGATCTACTTCTGAGAAAATGGACAATATTAATTCTGTTAATAGTAGGGGTGTTCCTACATTTGATGGAAAGAATTACCACAGCTGGAAGAATCGGATGTTACCCTACCTTCTATCTCTCGGCCTTGAAGTTATAGATGCAGACTTATTTGGATTCCCTCCTCTTGATAATGAAGCTGCTATGACACTGGATGAGAAAAGAAATATGGAAGTTGATGTTAAAGATCAAAATTCCATCCTTATGTCACTCTCAGAAAAGGTATACACAAAATTCATGGGACTCAAGAATGCTAAAGAAATTTGGGACAAATTGGAAAGCAGTTATGAAGGCAACATGAAAGTCAAGGAAGCCAAATTAAAAATTTGGAGAAGCAAGTTTGAAGATATCAAGATGGGAGAAGAAGAAAATATTGATGATTATTTTACAAGAGTCAATGAAATTGTCAGTAACATTCGGGGCTTTGGAGAAAAGTTGGAGGACTCAACTATTGTAAAAAAAACTAATGAGAAACTTTCCTGACAGGTTTGACCCCAAAGTCTCAGCATTAGAGGACATAGATGATCTCTCTCTTGATGAACTACACAACATTATCATTGCATATGAAATAAGGAAGATCCCAATATTCAAGAAGAAGATCAAAGATGAGATGGCTTTCGAGGCCATGAGACAACTCAATATAAGAGATAAAGAAGTCTTAGAATCAAGTGAATCTGACAATGAAGAAAAGGATGAATACTTAAACAAAATTATTTCTCTTTTATCAAAAAGGTTTGGAAAAGTTAAATTCAAGGGAAAAGGGAAATTACCACCGAGGTGTTTCAATTTCAATAACATCGGACACTTTGTTGTTAACTGTCCCAAGAAAAGATTTAGTGCTCCAGAAGTTGAAGAAGAAAAATCACAAAAGAAGAAATGGAGTAGAAACCCAAGAGAAGGAAGAAAATTTGGTGCAAGAAAGAAAAGGTTCATTCCAGGTGAAAGAAGAATCTATGTGAGCAAAGAAGAAGAATCAGACTCCACATCAGCCAGTCAATCAGAAGAAGAAACAAATTTTATGGCTCACGTGGAAAAAGGGTTTGAGACCTGCAGCAGTGAAGATGATGAAAGTGAACGAACAAAGATTGAACACATGTTGAAAGATGAATTAAAGGATTGGATTGAGCAAAACAATAAGCTCAAGAAAGAGAAGAAACAGTTGAAAAAGGAAACCAAAAGGATGACTGAGGAGTTGGAAGAGTGTATGAAGAAATAGACACTGTATATTGATGAAATAAAGAGACACAAACTAAAGACAGCTGAGCTGAATAAGATAGCAAAATATCTTGAAGAGAAACGTCACCTCAAAGAATAAGAGCAATCAGTGACATAGTCCAAGTGTATTGAAGCACAAAATACCTTAACAAAGATGAGATAAGACTTTAACAAGGCTGTTGAGGTCAAGGAAGAATCATCTCATGCTGGTGCTCAGAGACAGGTCAACTCACCACTAAGTAAATCTCAAAATACATATGTTATCTCTAACAATGTAGGTTCAAAGATGAAATTGAGACAGACAGGGAATACAAAAACTTGTGAAAAATCATCTTCAATGGAAGAAAGGAAATCACCAGGAAGGACTACTCAAATCTTGGACAAAAAATTACAACATGACTCCTATCAGTGGAGAAGGTTAAGTTTTAGAGGCTACTGCTGGTGTTGTGGTGTGTTTGGACACAAGGCATATGCATGCTGGTATAACATGTCTCTTCCAAGTATGAGGCATGAGTTAAGAGTGAGACATCCTGAAACCAAGAGTGTATTATAGAAAGCAGCAAAACTTCCAATTCATAACAAATCTGACTGTCTGGGTGAAGCTTGTAGAAGATGTGACCAACAAGGTCATAGAGATGATAAATGTATAACTATCCTTCCTGAACAAAGAGTCAAAGACATGAAAGGAAAAGGCATTCAAGAACCCAATGAAGAAATCACATGCTTTGCTGAAGTTTCTCTAAAAGCCAGCAGTAAAACCAAGTCATGGATCCTTGATAGTGGATGCTCATCGCACATGATTGGTGATACAAAAATTCTTAGCAACATATAAAGTCATGAGGGAGGAACTGTGGTGTTTGGAAATGATTTTTCTCTGAGAATCAAGAGAGTTGGAAAGGCAATGATTGAAACAACAAATCTAAAATCCAATGATGTGTTTTTTGTTGAAGGATTAAAGCACAACCTGCTGAGTGTAATCCAATTATGTGATGATAGACATGAGGTGTTGTTCCAGAAGGATTCATGCATCATCAAGAGCTCAAAGGATGGAAAAATTATCACTCAAGGAAGAAGAACCACTGGAAACCTATTCCAAATTGGTGAGTCCATCAATTCTTGTTACCTTAGTTCTAAGGATGAAAACAACCTCTGGCATAGAAGACTTGTCCATCTTGGTCAAAGGAGTATGAGTAAAATTTTAAAGTACAATATTGTAAGAGATCTTCCAAAATTAAAGAGAGAAAGAGATGAAATTTGTGACACATGTCAGAAGGGAAAACTGACCTATAGTCCACACAAAGGAGTAGATATCATGTCTACTAGGCCTCTTGAACTCATCCATACAGACATATGTGAACCAATGAGACAGAATTCTACAAGAGGAGATCTTTATTTTATAACCTTCATTGATGATTACACTCGGATAACCAACATCATGTTCATGAAACACAAGTCAGAAGCAATTACAATGTTCAAAAATTTCAGGAGGCAGGCTGAGAAAGAACTAGGACTCTGTATCAAGAAAGTGAGATCATACAATGGAAAAGAATACACTTGTGATGCTTTTTAAAGCTATCTGGTCAAGCATGGAATCAAGCATCAATACAGTACACCATATAATCCACAACAGAATGGAGTGGCTGAAAGAAAGAATCGGAGCATAGTCGAAATGGGGAGGACTATGTTAGCTGAGCACAATATCTCTAAGTTTTTCTGGAGAGAAGCGGTATGCACAGCTATACACATACAAAATAGATGTCTCCTGAGACTAGAAACACAAACGATAGCCTATGAAATGTGGTTTAACAGAAAACCAACTGTTAAATACTTCAGAGTCTTTGGCAGTCCTTGCATCATCAAGATTAAAAACATTAATCTGGGAAAGTTTGAAGAAAAATCATAAGAAGGAATATTCATGGGTTACCTAACTGATGAAAAAGGCTACAGATGCTAGAATAAGAGGTTGAACAAAATTATTGACTGCAGTGATGTCAGAATAATTGAAAACAACACCAAACCATACCCTGTGGATGATGACTCAAAGAATGACACAACCTTGGAATAGAAGAATGAAGAATTAACTAATCCAACACCAACTACTGGTGAGATCAACTCTGAACACACCATTGATGAAGAGGAAGGTAATGAAAATGGAAGAAGGAGATACAAAAAATTGAAGAAACATGTCGACACAGAAAATGTCATTGGTGACCCACAGTCCTCAGTAAAAACTAGAAGAATATTGAGATTGGAAGATCAGACTGCACTGGTTTCTCAAGTTAAACCTCACACAGTGGCTGAAGCAGTTGAACATGAGGAATGGATTCAATCTATGCATGAGGAACTCAATCAAATATAAAAGAACTCCACTTGGGATCTTGTGCCAAGGCCCAAACATAAAAATTTAATTGGGAAAAAGTGAGTTTTCAGAAACAAACTCAATGAAAAAGGGGAAGTTTCCAGAAATAAGGCCAGACTCATATGCAAAGGGTATTCACAAATGGAAGGAATCGACTTTGAAGAAACCTTTGCACCAGTTTCAAGACTGGAAACTATCAGAATGTTCTTAGCAGTTGCAGCTCACAAGCAGTTCAAGGTCTATCAGATGGATGTGAAATGTACATTCCTAAATAGATATCTTGAAGAAGAAGTGTATATAGAACAACCAAAGGGATTCGTGTTGGACAAAGATGGTAGTATGGTATGCATATTGAGAAAAGATTTGTATGTATTGAATCAGGCCCCCAGAGCCTGGTACTCCAAATTGGATGGTTGTCTCAAGAGCATGAAGTTTGTAAAAAGAACAGTTGATAGTAATCTCTATGTTAGAGAAATGGCCACTGGTACTCTCATAGTCATTATCTATGTGGATGATATTATTTTTGTTGGTGACAAGGAAGGATTATGTGAAGAATTTTCTGAGCAGATGAAGAGAACCTTTGAAATGTCCATGCTTGGTCAAATGACATATTTTCTAGGATTTCAGGTGGAACAAAGGAAAAACTCCATATTTATTTCACAATAAAAGTATGCAAGGGACTTATTGAAAAGGTTCGGAATGGAGAGTTCAAAGGAATTATCAACACCCATGTATATTGGAACCAAGCTATGCAAGGATGAAGAAGGCAACAATGTTGATCAGAAAGAGTTCAGGAGAATTATTGGCAGTCTCTTTTATCTCATGGCTTCAAGGCCAGATATAACATATGCAGTGACCTTGTGTTCCAGATTTCAAAGTGACCCAAAAGAATCTCACTTATCAGCAGCTAAAAGAATCTTGAGATATGTGAAAGGAACCCTTAACTATGGACTCTTATACAAACACAGTACAAAAATAAAGTTGTTGGGATTCACAGATACTGATCGGGCTGGTGATTGTACTGATAGAAGATCCACATCTGGTGGAACCTTCTTTCTGGGAGAAGGATGTGTTAGTTGGTACAGCAAGAAACAGAATTCTGTAACATTGAGCACAGCTGAAGCAGAGTATGTGGCAGCTACACATGCATGTACGCAAATGATTTGGATGCAGGTGCAGCTAGCAGATTTGAGAATTAAAGCTGAAAACCCATTGAGGATCTTATGTGATAATCAAAGTGCAATTGGATTGTCTAAGAATCCTATACAACACTCTAGATCCAACCACATTGATATAAAATATCATTTCATCAAAGAAAGGGTTGCCAGTGGAGACATCAAGCTAGACTACATTTCTACTCAAGATCAGGTGGCGGATATTTTCACCAAAGATATTCCTATAGAAAGATTTGTTGAGCTAAGGCTGAAACTTCATGCTCAGCCTTCTCCTATCACTTAAGGAAGAGAAATGTCTCTCCTTATTCCCTAAATTTATATGATTTTGTACTAACATGCAGGGAATTGAAGGAGATGAGTGCATCCCTTGAGGGGGGCATTGGTTGCTGAAGTTGTGGAGGGTCAAGCGGTTATGAATTCTAGGAATGACTTCCCATTTATCCCTTTGAATTTGTTGGCCAATAAGGGGGATAAATCATCAGCACACACGTTGTGACATTCTTCAAAGTGTGCTTAGGAGTATTGACAACCAAATACAAAGGGGGAGATTATTTTGCCCAAGTGATTGCATTTGTTGTCAATAACCTGTCAATGAGTGCCAACTGATGAAGTAGAGCTTGAAGAGTGATAAATCTTGAATAATTATGGTTGAAGAAGCATCATAAACTCTGATGATTGTTGAACTGGTCTTAAGTTCCAAGACTTGTATCAAAGTGATACAATGTTACAAAATTTGAAGAAGTGCAGGAAGTACTCAACTACATGTTGAATGAAGATGTGTTCTATACATAATCTATGTTTGGATCAAAGAAGAACATTGAAGATCAAGTGATTAATGATTAATTGTTGATAAAGATATTTGATAGATCCTTGAGAATTCCATTCTTTAATAGAAGAAGAATAAGAGATGTTTAAGAAGATATATGGAGTTCTTAAGAAGATGAAGAGGAGAAGAAGTATGGTTTGGCATTTTAGTACTTGGTTACTTTGCTTTTATACAAAGTACCAACTATGTACTTTAACAAAAATAAGCCAACCAAGGAGGCCAGTCGAGGTCCCTCACCTCAAGCACTTGCGGGACCCGAGGGGTCAACCGCGCTCAAGGTAAGTCCTCTAGGCCAAGGCCTCCCCCGAGGCATGAGTGCGGGCCGTGTGTAAGCCCGCGGGTGCCACACGGTGATGAACCCGTGCAGCATGGGCGCTAGGTGTGCGCCCGGAGGAGCAGAGTGAGCACTAGAGCACGCCCGCAGAGAACCGGTGCGGGGCGGCACTGGAGGAGGGAGAAGAGATTACTGAACCGTTGTTGCTGCAACTTTTTTGTTAAACTACGACAAAACCGCGGCTCGTTTCGATGTGGGACGGCAATTTTGAGACGTGGATCTAATCCTGGATGCTCATCTGATCGCGCACTGATCTGAACCATCTGATGCATCCTCCGCGCCACGTTTTAATCTTGGCCATCCGCGTTCATTAAATGCGGATCCAACGGCACTGGAGTCATCTTCAATATCCCGCCGACTGAGAGTCATCCCGCGACGCCTCCCATGCACCAGAGCCACCGAGAAAGGGATAAGGAGATCCCGGCCTCCTCTGATGAAGATGATGCCTTCATTGTGTTTGTCTCCCATTCACGAACACATGCATGGGTTAAAAGTCACATGCATGCAGCAAGATAAAGAATTCGATCGAGGCCGAAGCAAATGGAGTTGCGATGTAACACCCCGAGATTTTATGAAAAATATTTTTTTAAATTTCATTAATGTATTGTGTTTTACGCTACACCAAAAGGAGCTTGCACAACACACATCCTTGACTTGCCTTGCATTACACGCAATCGCGACCTTCCTCGATAACGTGTGTAGTACGCAATACCGAGTTTCACTAAACAATGATATGCTATTAAAATATTATTAAAACTAGCGGTTATGAATAGTAATAACCACTTTTTGAAATTTTGTAAATTTTATTTTTCAAAATGGACTTCATTTTTGGATTCTGAATATCGAAATTAGCTTAGGGTGAAATTTTGGTACTTTTCGGATAACTTTCATATTCTGATGAATAGTGAAAATTACTAAATTTTAATTAAAAACAACTTTTTTAATCGAAATAATTAATAGTGATAAGTTATTAATTTGAGTGGTTTTAAAGTATATTTAGAATATATTTTTACCATTTAATATAATTTGGTCATTGGATGTAATTTCACATTTAAACCAGACATAAACAAGTGTCAATCTTTTGATAGTTTTTATCTCTTAAAAACACGCTATTTGTTTTGAGAATGAGAATTAATTATTAAATTAATTAATGCAACTGATATGTTTTTAATTTGGTAAAATAGACATAATTTTTGAATTCATAATATCAAATATAGCTTAGGCCTAATTTTTGGTATTTTTCTGGAAACTTTCATTTTTTGATGAATAGTGAAACCACTAAGTGGTAGTTAAAAAACTGAACTTTTCATAAAACATAATTTTACCGCTTCTGTGAGTGGAATTTCGAAAATCCGAGAGACACGGTTAATATCAAGGACTAAAATGTGGTTCAATGAAATGAAAATAATTTTTGGTGAATAGTAACTTTTTACTTTTTTTTACCATGGTTAAAAGTAAATAGGGTAATTAAGGGTAAAAATGATATTATTATTATCCTAACACATGTCCTAATTCTATTAGATAAGTGTAATTCGACCAAAAACAACCTTAGGAATAAAATATGACCATTTAGTCCCACTTGGATTAGATTAGGACATTTATTATTAATTTATTTAAAGAAGGGTTAAAATAGTTAAAATCAATGTTTAATAAGTGAATCATTTTTAATATGGGGTTATACATAAGATAAATTAGAATATAAATATTCATTAGAAAGATAAATAAATTTCCTACATAATAGTATTTTATTTGTAATTTTTAGACATTAAATAATTTAATTTATTTATGACACAACGATGATGCAATAATTATCTTATTAATGAAATATTGACATAATTGATGTTATAAATACCCAAATAAATGCAATTTGAGACTTTTTATGAATTAAACTAATTTTACAGATTAACATGACATGTTATTATTGATTTAATTAACTTGGTTCGAACTAATCATTCTATTATGATTTTCACAAAAAACAATTACTAAATAGTGTCAAAATTGACATAAAATAGTTTTTAAAATAAATATTATATTATTAATTGTTATTTTATTCCTAAAAATATAAGGTTCGGCCAAATGACTTAGATAAGGTTATATATATTAATAATAAACAACTTGGGGTTAGTTTGGCTTGTTATAGAAAGTTTATTAACCTTATATTGTAAGAACACAAGAAAACACGGTAAAAGTAAAATTATTTAACTTAATGTTAAATCTAAATGATAAGGTTAAAATAGGAACCTAAACTTGTCTAAATTCTATTGAATGAGAGGATTTATACCCATCCCCTCCAATTTGGAGCTATTTAAAACCGAATTTGGCTTTATAATAAAATAATATTTTTAGTTTTTCCAAAGGTGCCCCTCTCCTCCCTTATAAAAGGGCACCTCCTCCCTCTCTTCCTCACACAACTTTGAGCCTTCAAGCTCGGTCAACCCCTGAAAAATTATCTTCTCCACTTCCCTAGAAACATACTAGATGTCCTGGTCTTCTTCAAAGACCAATTTTAGTGCCCTAAAAGGAGGTCTCAAAGAGGTGCTTCAAAGAAGAGGTAATGTCCGTTACCAATTCTTTCAACTTTATTTCTTCTACCACTTCTTCTTATTAGGTTGTTTCATTATGAAGTAATAACATCAGTATCACTCATATACTGATATTTTATTATAATTATGAAACAACCCTATTTCACCATCTATCCATCCTACGGAAAATGAAATCACCGCGCGTGCGTACGTACGGAATACCGTCTTCACGCCGTGGTGTAATCTATTTTCCACCACCACCTTACTTGGATGGGTATAATGGTGTACATAATAACTATATATTATTATTTTAAAGTGATATTGATTCTGAAATAGTATAAATACACTCAAATACAATTCCACGATCATGAGAACAATATCATCGCTCGTGCGTACGTACGGACAACCGTCTCCACGACGCGATGAGATTCATTCTCCACATTAACCATTCATGAATGATTATAAAGTATATATAATAAGTAATCATGAAATATATGACATAATAATGATACTGGATTTATGTGTGTATATATGTATTTCATCTACTTAATTCCATTCAACTCAATAAGGAAACGAAAACAGCGTTCATGCGTACGTACGGCCTACCATCTCCATGAACGGTGTATTTCTTTCCATTTACTGATCTATTATATATATGTGTATATTCTGAATATATATTATATATAAATCATGTTTTATATTCTGTAATTAAGTAATCATGATCTAAGTAATCATATGAATAATTACAAGTCAAAACACGGACGACAAATGAAACGATTTTACCCAAAACGCTCTTTAACATGGAATTTACAAAAGAACGGGTAATATAAAGTCATAAGTTAACCATATATAATATCATAAAAATGAGTATGATTCTGGAATAAGTCAATAACATTATTTAAATCATTATATAGGAGGTTCGGACACTTATGAAGCAAATCAGACCTAAGGTAAGGGAAAATATCACAATCTCATTTTATCCGAGATTGTTTATACTTTGGTATTTACTGGGGTGTATTTTATCATCCACATACATGTTTCCTCGATATTTAGTATTATTTCCATCAACCTACAATTTTTTAAATCCATTTTTACCCTTTGGTGAGTTTATAGTAAAAGATATGAAAGGAATCTTTTGTCATTTTTCGTATGAGGTACTTTTTGACTTTTCCGACAAAAGTACGAGAAGAATGTTTTTTTTAACTTATACGGCATGAATGGATTTTTAAAACATTATTTCCAAGAAGCTTCCTTTACAAGTTTTCAAGTTTATTTTTAATCAACTTCTTTTAGTTTAAAATTGTATGACATGTTAAGAAAGGAAAATGTTTTTGAAGTAGAAAGGATATTTTCCTCAAGAATGGAGTTCAAGTGTTTTATCAAAATTATTTTCCATCTAAGATAATATAGGGTTCTGTTTCTATCCCTATTATTACATTGATTTGATTATGTTGTGATGGAATTATTTTTATGAATTCCTTTATCTTATATGAATTTTTTTATGATGTCATGTTGTTTAAGAATCCCATTTTTATTACATGGGTTATGCAATGATGTATGATTTATTATTTTGTGGCACACATATTAATGGTGTCATTATGAGATGGGTGGGACCTATATCTCCCTCCAATGCATTGGATAAATATTTTATATCTCATGAGATAGACATGGCTGGAACGGCAGGTTAAACCGGTTCAGTGAAACAGGACTGAAACGAGGAGTGAACTCGGTTCAGAAATGGACTTTTTTTACTAAGATAGTCTTGAAAATGAGTCTTGACTAATAAGAAATGATTCTCTATGATTATGTGTATATGCCACAAAGTTTCATGTTTTAAGTCATGATTATTGGGATTACATTTCACTACTATGATTTATCCCATGTTATGATATTATGGTCTCTTTTGCAGGTTAAGATTTCCAAAATGTTATGTTCTTATGAATATGATGTGATTGATATTTCTTTTGTTTACCCTTACTAATCATTTGAGCTCACCCTTTTATGTTTTCTTTTCCCCAGGATATAAAGAAAGGTTTTAGGTAAAAAAAGGAAGATCTTTATTGGAGATGTTGAAGATCTTTCACCACGATTAGAAGATTATATTCCGAGTTTCCAAAGACACTAAACTATTACAGTCCTTGTGTGTGTGTTTTTATTATGTACTAAGTATTCCGCAAAAGTAATGTAATGTCCATGTACGTTAAGCTTCAGGTCTCTACATTTGGTATCAGAGAAAAGGTTTAGTCAACCTTTGGAAACTAGGATGCGAGAACTTTAGTGAGATCCCTATAGATATTTCTAAGGTATGTCTAGGGATGTCCCTAAGGTTAAGTATATGTATAGGTTATAGTCCTCGAATTACGCTAACGATCTTAGAATTAAACCTAATATGTTAGATATTGAAGGTACTACCCCTTTATTATGTTTTTTCCCTAGCATGATTTTTACCTCTCACACTATTCTTTTTGGGTTTTAGAAAATGGCTGGAAACAGGAAGATTCATGATAATGGAGGATATGACGGACAATGGAATGATATTCTTCATGAGAAACCAAATGAAACAGGATTTGGAAGTCCAAACATTGTTATTATGCCTAATCAGCAATCTCATAATATGATCAATAATCTCAACTTTGGTAAGTTTCCCGACTCAGATAATAAGAGAAAGATGGATTTTCATGATGATCATAGAGGAAAGAAAGTTCAATTTCCCTCATGTAAATCATGTGGGAAGAGGTATCAGGGAGATTGTTTCAAGGGAACTGGAAGATGATTTGGGTGTGGAAAAGAAGGACACAAAGCCAGTAAGTGCAAAGGAAAAGGTTCAGTTAACACCATGGATGAGGATAATGGTATTTCTACGACATCAACAATGGTTAAATGTTTTAAATGTGGAATTTACGGGCATTATGCAAACCAATTCCCTAAGGGAAAGTCTCATGAAGAGAATCAGTACAGTTGTATGGGTAGTATTTATGTTGATGATGATTAAGAGACTACAAATGATATGTGAGATGAAAGAATTGTTGAAGCTCGGTCAATGGTTTAAGAAGGTAGTGGAATGATTACAAGTTTATCAAGTGTAATGTTGTATAAGTAATCTCATGGTACTATGGAATAAAGAGACATCTAAGGATTATTACACTGTTGTCTTTCCTTGAGTTTTGAAAGTGTATGATTAATTGTACCAGTATCTATGAAAGGTTATTCAGATATTTTTGGAATGTAGATGATATGTGCATAATGAAGGGATAAGGAGAAAATTAAATGTTTGATAGTATTCATGAGCTCATGAGTGATATAAGGAGAAGGTTATATCATGGTTTGAGTATATAGAATTTTTGGATTTTGGTATGAGGAAAGAGTTAACTTTTGACAGCATTCATGTTTTCACTAAGGTTTAATGGGTATTCATTTTTCAATAGAATACATGATTAAGGTATTCACAGGATTGGAATGTGACCAACAAGATATTGGGGGATAAATGATGATATTCACATGCTTGGTTGATGACATTTCAAGTAATCGTTTTCTTTATACTATGAGCTTGGACCGAAGTATTTTAGATAAGCCTAAATATTGGAATGGATTATGTTGGACATAAGTTAGTATTGTTTAAGGATAGAATATTTTTTTTCGATATTATTGATGGGATGTTATAGTAATATAGCTTTAGAAAAAGGACCACCTGCAGGACGGGCGACAGCCCATCGCGTCGGACAAGGCTGTGGGAATCGAACCCACAACCGAAGTGCGACTGGCCTTTATCGCCTACCACTGGCCTACAAGAAGTCCCTATTTAGTAGAAACTAGTTTTATTATATTAATCAGTATGATATATGAAGTATAAGTCCATTTTAGGAACCATATATGATTAATCTCACTATAGATGGACTTATGTATTTTTTGATAACTTTTCTAACCTTTTGTTTGAGACAGATGTAATGACCCATCATTCTATCACATGATCTTCTAACACATCACAAATGACAAATTCAACTTCATTTCTTTAAGAGATGAAGTGGAAATGGTCCAAAGAATGACCAACGGTGAGACTATACCAAAATCATTAAAGTATTTCTTCTAATTCCAATTTCATCAACTTTAGGGAAATGATCTTGAAAACCAAAAATGTTGTCCTAGTGCTCTTATATCTGATGAATCAGATGGTACCTTAGATATTCACAAATTTATGGCTTTGTGATTACTGGATTTTCCATATCCATGTTCTCTACCACTCTCCATCAGAACATGGTGGTTAGATTTCTCTTCCATATCCATATTTTCACCTATGTGGAAACCCAGTGATTAGTTTATTTGGGTAACTGTTACGTTTCATACTTTTGTTTTTAAAGATTGGTTTTGGTATTCCTTTTTACGATGTGGGTTTCTATTAAAGAAACTTTTGAGTAGTAAACCATTTATAACCCCGAAGAATTTTGAGGGCGAAATTCATTTTAAGGGGGGTAGAATGTAACACCCCGAGATTTTATGAAAAATATTCTTTTTAATTTCATTAATGTCTTGTGTTGTACGCTACACCAAAAGGATCTTGCACAACACGCATCCTTGACTTGCCTTGCATTACACGCAATCGCGACCTTCCTCGATAGCGTGTGTAGTATGCAATACCGAGTTTCACTAAACAATGATATGCTATTAAAATATTATTAAAACTAGCCGTTATAAATAGTAATAACCACTTTTTGAAATTTTGTAAATTTTATTTTTCAAAATGGACTTCATTTTTGGATTTGGAATATCGAAATTAGATTAGGGTGAAATTTTGGTACTTTTCGGATAACTTTCATATTCTGATGAATAGTGAAAATTACTAAATTTTAATTAAAAACAACTTTTTTAATCGAAATAATTAATAGTGATAAGTTATTAATTTGAGTGGTTTTAAAGTATATTTAGAATATATTTTTACCATTTAATACAATGTTGGTCATTGGATGTAATTTCACATTTAAACCAGACATAAACAAGTGTCAATCTTTTGATAGTTATTATCTCTTAAAAACACGCTATTTGTTTTGACGACGAGAATTAATTTTTAAATTAATTAATTCAACTGGTATGTTTTTAATTTGGTAAAATAGACATAATTTTTGAATTCATAATATCAAATATATCTTAGGCCTAATTTTTGGTATTTTTCTGGAAACTTTCATTTTTTGAGGAATAGTGAAACCACTAAGTGGTAGTTAAAAAACTGAACTTTTCATAAAACATAATTTTACCGCTTCTGTGAGTGGAATTTCGAAAATCCGAGAGACACAATTAATATCATGGACTAAAATTTGGTTCAATGAAATGAAAATAATTTTTGGTGAATAGTAACTTTTTACTTTTTTTTACCACGGTTAAAAGTAAATAGGGTAATTAAGGGTAAAAATGATATTATTATTATCCTAAAACATGTCCTAATTCTATTGGATAAGTGTAATTTGACCAAAAACAACCTTAGGAATAAAATATGACCATTTAGGCCCACTTGGATTAGATTAGGACATTTATTATTAATTTATTTAAAGAAGGGTTAAAATAGTTAAAATCAATGTTTAATAAGTAAATCATTTTTAATATGGGGTTATACATAAGATAAATTCAACTATAAATATTAATTAGAAAGATAAAGAAATTTCCTACATAATTGTATTTTATTTGTAATTTTTAGACATTAAATAATTTAATTTATTTATGACACAACAATGATGCAGTAATTATCTTATTAATGCAATATTGACATAATTGATGTTATAAATACCCAAATAAATGTAATTTGAGACTTTTTATGAATTACACTAATTTTAAAGGTTAATATGACATGTTATTATTTATTTAATTAACTTTTTTCAAACTAATAATTCTGTTATGATTTTTACAAAAATAAATTACTAAATAGTGTCAAAATTGACATAAAATAGTTTTTTAAAAAAATATTATATTATTAATTGTTATTTTATTCCTAAAAATCTAAGGTTCGTCCAAATTACTTAGATAAGGTTATATATATTAATAATAAACAACTTGGGGTTCGTTTGGCTTGTTATAGTAAGTTTATTAACCTTATAGTGTAAGAACACAAGAAGACACGGTAAAAGTAAAATTATTTAACTTAATGTTAAATCTAAATGATAAGGTTAAAATAGGAACCTAAACTTGTATAAATTCTATTGGATGAGAGAATTTCGACCCATACCCACCTTAGATTTGAAATAAATCAATTTGGAGCTATTTAAAACCGAATTTGGATTTATAATAAAATAATATTTTTAGTTTTTCCAAAGGTGCCCCTCTCCTCCCTTATAAAAGGGCACCTCCTCCCTCTCTTCCTCACACCACTTTGAGCCTTCAAGCTCGGAAAAACCCTACCAAATTCTCTTCTCCACTTCCCTAGAAACATCCTAGAGGTCCTGTTCTTCTTCAAAGACCAATTTTAGTGCCCTAAAAGGAGGTCTCAAAGAGGTGCTTCAAAGAAGAGGTAATGTCCGTTACCGATTCTTTCAACTTTATTTCTTCTGTCACTTCTTCTACTTAGGTTGTTTCATTATGAAGTAATAACATCAGTATCACTCATATACTAATATGTTATTATAAGTATGAAACAACCCTATTTCACCATCTATCCATCCTACAGAAAACGAAATCACCGCGCGTGCGTACGTACGGAATACCGTCTCCACGTCGTGGTGTAATCTATTTTCCACCACCACCTTACTTGGATGGGTATAATGGTGTACATAATAACTATATATGATTATTTTAAAGTGATATTGATTCTCAAATAGTATACATACACTCCAATACAATTCCACGATCATGAGAACGATATCATCACTCGTGCGTACGTACGGACTACCGTCTCCACGACGCGATGAGATTCATTCTCCACGTTAACCATTCGTGAATGATTATAAAGTATATATAATAAGTAATCATGAAATATATGACATAATAATGATACTGTATTTATGTGTATATATGTGTATGTCATCTACTTAATTCCATTCAACTCAATAAGGAAACGAAAACAGCGTTCATGCGTACGTACGGCCTACCGTCTCCATGAACGGTGTATTTCTTTACATTTACTGATATATTATATATGTGTGTATATTCTAAATATATATTATATATAAATCATATTTTATATTCTGGAATTAAGTAATCATGATCTAAGTAATCATATGAATAATTACAAGTCAAAACACGGACGACAAATGAAACGATTTTACCCAAAACGCTCTTTAACATGGAATTTACAAAAGAACGGGTAATATAAAGTCATAAGTGAACCATATATAATATAATAACAATGAGTATGATTCTTTAATAAGTAAATAACATTATTTAAATCATTATACAGGAGGTTCAGACACTTACAAAGAAAATCGGACCTGAGGTAAGGGAAAATATCACAATCTCATTTTATCCGAGATTGTTTATACTTTGGTATTTACTGGGGTGTATTTTATCATCCACATCCATGTTTCCTCAATATGTAATATTATTTCCATCCACCTACAATTGTTTAAATCCATTTTTACCCTTTGGTGAGTTTATAGTAAAATATATGAAAGGAATCTTTTGTCATTTTTCGTACGAGGTACTTTTTGACTTTTCCGAAAAAAGTACGAGAAGAATGTTTTTTTTTAACTTATACGGCATGAATGGATTTTTAAAACATTATTTCCAAGAAGCTTCCTTTACAAGTTTTCAAGTTTATTTTTAATCAACTTCTTTTAGTTTAAAATTGTATGACATGTTAAGAAAGGAAAATGTTTTTGAAGTAGAAAGGATATTTTCCTCAAGAATGGAGTTCAAGTGTTTTATCAAAATTATTTTCCATCTAAGATAATATAGGGTTATGTTTCTATCCCTATTATTACATTGATTTTATTATGTTGTGATGGAATTATTTTTATGAATTCCCTTATCTTATATGAATTGTTTTATGATGTCATGTTTTTTAAGAATCCCATTTTTATTACATGGGTTATGCAATGATGTATGATTTATGATTTTGTGGAACACATATGAATGGTATAATTATGAGATGGGTGGGACCTATATCTCCCTCCAATTCATTGGATAAAGATTTTATATCTCATGAGATAGACATGGCTGGAACGGCAGGTTAAACCGGTTCAGTGAAACAGGACTGAAACGAGGAGTGAACTCGGTTCAGAAATGGACTTTTTCCACTAAGATAGTCTTGACAATGAGTCTTGACTAATAAGAAATGATTCTCTATGATTATGTGTGTATGACACAAAGTTTCATGTTTTAAGTTATGATTATTTGGATTACATTTCACTACTATGATTTATCCCATGTTATGATATTATGATCTCTTTTGCAGGTTAGGATTTCCAAAATGTTATGTTCTTATGAATATGATGTGATTGATATTTCTTTTGTTTACCCTTACTGAGCATTTGAGATCACCCTTTTATGTTTTATTTTCCCTAGGATATAAAGAAAGGTTTTAGGTAAAAAAAAGAAGATCTTTATGGGAGATGTTGAAGATTTTTCACCATGATTAGAAGATTATATTCTGAGTTTCCAAAGACACTAAACTATTACGGTCCTTGTGTGTGTGTTTTTGTTATATACTAAGTATTCCTCAAAAGTAATGTAATATCCATGTATGTTAAGCTTCGGGTCTCTACATGCGAGGCAGTGTGTTCGTGCATGGATCAGTCTTAGAGAAGGTTTGCATGCGCATGCACGTGATGCGCACACCAAGAACGAAGGATCCCGTGGTTTAAAAAAGGGAAACATCCGAAATACGTGGGATATCTTTAACGCCGGTTGAATGTTTTTAAAGAACCAAATATCTCGATTGTTCAAAGGAATGTATCTCGAGAATTCAAAGATTTGGACCTCATGGCTTCAATTGAACTCTTTGCCTACAAAAGGAGAATCCCAAATAGAGAAGTGCTACTAATCTTTTGAGAAGAAGTCCCACGTAGCTCCGTGCAACGCGAAGAGAAAACTCTCGCGCCTGAGTGAGAAAGTAAAGGTCGGAGCCACCTGAGGCTCTGTGGGAACTGATCACGCAACCCCTATGTGAAGGGAGGAGCATCGGGTCACCCTGCGCGCTCCCTTTGCGCGGTAGGAAGAATCTGAGTCGTGCATCCCTGCGCGCCTTCTCTGCCCGCACACCTGCGTGGCAGGAGGAAGCTATCGCGCCACTTGCGTGGTAGAAGGTGTTGCTGCCACTTGCGCGCCCGCTGCTCCCGCACCTTGCGCGGCTATTGCACTCAAATACTTGCGCGGCAGAAGACAGGAGTGGGCGCACACTTGCGCACCCTCCTTTGAAGTGGGTTCTGGTGAAGTGAATCCCACACACCTTGTGAGTGGGTGTGAAAGCAAGGAAGGCCACATCCCATCTCTTGGGTTGTGAGGGTGTGTGCACAAGTGAAGAAGAAGGGAGTGGATGTATGTACATGCATGCATATTGAATAAAAGTATTGGTGAGAAAGACCGACAAGTTCTCCTGGAGTTTGTTGAAGCTACTTGAAGAATTGAACAACACATTTGATGAAGATAAGTGGAGCTGTGAAGAAGAAGATGTTGTGGAGTTGGGGGGTTTAACCAACTTGTAATTGGGGGGTATAACCAATTACCGTGTAAACATATTTTGGCATAGTGAAGAATCTGTGTTGGGGAGTGTAACCAACATGGCAAGGAGTATGCCTTTGTACTGAACCTTGTAAATCTTTGTGTTCTGTGCTTTCATTATCACTGCACCACCAAAAGAGTAGATCTAGGCCTTAACCAGCCACAAAGGTTGAATTGATCATTCAAAGGGAACAATTCTTAAAAGAAAAAGTTATCATTGATTCACCCCTACCCTCTCAGTGATCACAAATGATACAGGAATTTCACTTATAAGAGTCAATCACATTCTTTGAGAAATTGGTTATATTTTCTTTAGTATGAATGTTATGCATGTCCACGCTTCCTTCCACCACCACGTCTTTAACAAAGTGATATTGTACCCCAATGTGCTTCGTCCTGGAATGAAAAAATGGATTCATTGTAATGTGTGAGGTGATATTGATGTTATTAATATTTTAATGACTTATTATATACTACCTTTACTGAATTTATATGAAATGTGCATAATTTGTGTGAAATATTAATGTTTTAATATTAAGTATAATTTTTGAGCATTTTTAGAAGTAGTCCAATTGAGTCAGTTTACTATTTTATTTATAAATCTCACCCTAATGATCCAAATTGTGTGTTTATTATTTTTTAGGATTCCTAATTCAATATAAAACATTTCATTATAAGGGATCATGGTCCAATTCTGCCATTTGAAGGATCACATTTACCACACAAGATGACCTACAGAATTTGTGAAGAAACTGGACCAGCCATGATGATTGAGTTTCTGGTCTAAATCCCGAAGCCCAAATTTCATGAAACTCTACCATATGTTCTTAATTATCCAAAATAATCATGGATAAAAATTTCAGGTCCCAACTATAAGAACAAGGGGTCCAAATGAAGCTTTTAAGTCCAGCCCACCATTCTGGCCGAGAAATAAAATCATTATAGTATTCATGAAATATCTCATGATGTAAGCATCAAATAGAGATAATATTTTGCAGTGTTAAATAGAAGATATAGGAGGCCCACTTTGTTGAAGACATCATTCGGTTTTTAAGGCATCTTCCTATTCAAAAACCCTTTCAAATTTTGGACATCAAAAATATTGGATTGAAATGGACAGATTAAATTTGTTTAATAAACCGACCATAACTTTAGCTAAATAGGTCCAAATGACTCCAAATTTTGAGAGAGGTCGAAAAACTTTATTATCTACAACTTTGAAGAAGGAGGTTTCTCGAGATTCGGCTGTCTGAATATCCAACTTGGCGATACAAATGGAGGGACAGATTGAGAATGCAAACAGTCCACTCCTTGGGCTATAAATACTCTCCCCTTCTCTCCTTGAGAGGGGTTGGCATTTCAGAAGAGAGGAGAACATATTGAAACGACCAGAGCCTTTAAAAAGGCTTGGTAGTACCTGACATACTCAAGTTTTCACTTGAGATACCTTTCCTCCTCTCTCTTTTTCACTTAATTTCGTGTTCTTCGTTTTTGTAATTTTGTAAGTCTCTTTCTTTGTAATTTTGTTTTAATGCAAGTTACTTCTTAAATGTCTCTTATTCTCATCCACCTTCTGTAGTTTAATATTTATGTTATTAAAATAGTTTAAATTCAGTTGAATCCTCTTCCCTTCTTTTGCTTCCTCATTCAATCGAAAGTTTGTTTTTAATTATCATCATTGTTCGTGTGTGTGTGTGTCGACGTACCACTCTTTTCTTATCCCTTTCTTTTTCTTCTCTTCTTAATTTATAATCATAATCATTATAACCAGATTATTAAAAACTCAAATGTCTGAGTAAATCTCTCATTTGGGTGAGTTATAATTTAGGTATGTTAAGTGATTGAGAGTTTTTGATCGATGAATATTCTTTGAATTAACATTGTGTATATTGGACTTAACATGTCATGGATTAATGACATGTTTTGTTTAACATGTGGTTTCCATGGATTATTGGAACCATAAATACACTACCATAAACAATTAATATTAATTATTAGAACCCTAAGTTAATTTAAGGCTTGGATTAAAGCCTTAACACTTAGGAATTCAAATCAACGTCATCTTGTGACATGGGTGTTAATTTAATGCAATATAAAGCAAAGCTCAAGGATATTACAAGCTTAACTACCTAATAATGAACTCACCCCAATATTTATCAATTTTTTAAATCAATTATAGTCAATCAATCATTTCAATTAATCTCTACAAACAAACCCCCAAATCAAAATACAATCAACTAAAAACAAACGACTATTACAAAGTATCATCGCTGAGGATTCGACCCGAGTGCTGCTATACACATTAGCAGAGCACCAAAACTTTGACTGGTCGATAGGAATGATATTATAAATATTTTCATGACTTATTATATTCTCCCTTTACTTATTTTATATGAAATGTGCATAATTTGTGTGAAATATTAATGTTTTAATATTAAGTATAATATTTGAGCATTTTTAGAAGTAGTCCAATTGAGTCAGTTTAATGTTTTAATTATAACTGTCCCTATACTGATCCAAATTGTATGGTTCTTGTTTTTTAGGATTCTCCATTCAATATAAAACATTTCATTAGAAGGAACCATGATCCAATTCTGCCATTTGAAGGGTTATATGGTCCTCACAAACAAGACCAAAGAATCTGTGAACAAACTGGACCAGCCTTGAAGATTGATTTACTGGGATTAATACAGAAGTCCAAAAACATTACCTCTCCACCATAATTCGGGGGACACTACATTTCATCTTGGATAAAAATTTCATGGCCCAAATTCAAGTACAAGGGGCCCAAATGAAGCTTTGAAGTCCATCCCACCATTCTGTCCTAGAATTAAAATCAGTATACTATTAATGACATATCTCATGATGTAGCCATCAAATAGAGCTGAGCTTTTGCAGTGGGAAAGAGGAGATATATCCTGCCGACTTTATTAAACAAGTCATTCGGATTTGAAGGCATATTACTATTCAAAAATCCATTCATATTTTGGCCATCGAAAAAGCATGGATAGAAATGGACAGTTTACCTTTGTTTAATAAAACCGACATAACTTTGGATACACTTGTCAAAATGCCTCCATATTTTGACAGTAGTCGTAAAACTTTATTATCTACAACTTTTAATAAGGAAATATTTGTAGATTCGGCTGTATGAATAGCCAAATTATCGATGCAAGTGGAGGGACAGATTAGGAATGCAAACAGTCCACTCCTTGGGCTATAAATACTCTCCCCTTCTCTCCTTGAGAGGGGTTGGCATTTCAGAAGAGAGGAGATCATATTGGCACGACCAAAGCTTTGAAAAAAGGCTTGGGAGGACCTGTCATACTCAAGTTTTCACTTGAGAGACCTTTCCTCCTCTCTTTGTTTTCACTTACTTTTGTGTTTTTCATTTTTGTAATTTTGTAAGTCCTTTCTTTTGTAATTTTGTTTTAATGAAAGTTTCTTCTTCAATATCCCTTATTATCCTCCACCTACTATATTTTAATATTAATTTTATTAAAATAGTTTAAATTCAGTTGAATCCCCTTCCCTTCTTTTGCTTCCTCATTCAATCGAAAATATGTTTTTAATTATCATCATTGTTCGTGTGTGTGTGTTCAACGTACCACTCTTTTCTAATCCCTTTCTTTTTATTCTATTATTAATTTGTCATCATAAGTATTATAACCAGAATATTAAACACCCAAATTTCTAAGTAAATATCTCATTGGGGTGAGTCAAAATTTAGGGATGTTAAGTGATTGAGAGTATTTTCTCGATGAGTATTCGTTAATTTAACATTGTGTATGTTGGACTTAATATGTCATGGATTAATGACATATTTTGTTTAGAATGTGGTTTCCATGGATTATTGGAACCATAAATACACTACCATAAACAAGTACTGATTAATTTTATAATCCTAGTTAAGTTAAGGCTTGGATTAAAGCTTTAACACTTAGGAATTCTAATCGACGTCAACTTGTGAAGTGGGTGTTAATTTAAATGCAATATAAAGCAAATCTCAAGGATATCACAAGCTTAACTCCCTAATAATGAACTCACCCCAATATTTATCAATTTGTTAAATCAATTATAGTCAATCAATCATTTCAATTAAGCTCTACAACAAACCCCCCTAATCAAAATACAATCAACTAAAAGCAAACAACTACTACAAAGTATCATCGCCGAGGATTCGACCCGAGTGCTGCTATACATATTAGCAGAGCACCGGAACTTTGACCAGTCGATAGGAAACAATCGGCCGTGCATTTCAAATGGCGTTGTTGTTGGGGATGGTGCTTTATGTAGTCATTAGTTTCTGGTTATTGTAAAAAAAACCCAAAAAAAATCAAAATTTTTAAAAAAAAATTGAAAAAAAAAACACAAAGAAAAACCCGTCTTCCTCATCCTTTCTAAATCTCTCTGAATGCCCCGCAGCCTCCCAAACAATCCCTCGGATTTGTTTGACCATGAAATTGATAGAACTCTTCTTCGACTTAGGAGGACCATTAGGGATAACCAAATCACCCAAGAACCAATCATTGCCCTACCAATTGAATTAGATATGGCCAATCCTAGGGAACAAACATTGAAAGAACTTGTTGCCCCTGATATGAATTACCAACCTCTTGGTATTCAATATCCAAACATTGAAGCTGACTTCGAACTCAAATCGGGTTTGATTCATCTTCTCCCTCATTTTCACGGGCTAGCCGGTGAGGATCCACATCTTCACCTTAAAGAGTTCCAAGTAGTATGCTCTACCATGAAGCCTCAAGGGGTTTTTGAAGAACAAATCAAGCTTAGAGCTTTCCCCTTTTCCCTAGCGGATTCTGCCAAGTCTTGGATCTACTACCTCCCACCTGGTTCCATAAACTCATGGGTTGACATGAAGCGGCTTTTCTTAGAGAAATTCTTTCCTGATTCCCGAACAGCTTCTATTCGAAAGGAAATAAGTTGCATCCGTCAATTCCCTAATGAATCACTCCATGAGTATTGGGAGAGGTTAAAAAAGCTTGTGGCAACTTGTCCACACCATCAAATCCCTGACCAACTCCTGATCCAATACTTCTATGAGGGGTTATTGGCTATGGAGCGAACTCTCATTGATGCCGCAAGTGGCGGTGCTCTTGTTGATAAAACTCCTGCAGCTGCAAGAGATCTCATAAGTAACATGGATGCAAACACACAACAATTCCATACTCGAGCACATGCTCAAGTCAAACAAGACCAAGATAATCAATCAATTGAGCCGAACAAAATGACCGAGTGGATGAGTGAACTTACAGGTCTTGTGCGTCAACTAGCAGTGGCTACCAAATCCCCAACCTCGTCTTCTCCGCAATCAATGTTTCCTGGACCTGTCAAAAACTGTGGAATCTGCAACTCTTCAACTCATCTGACTGACACATGTCCACAACTTCAAGATGATCCATCTGATTCATCTAGTCCAATGGAGCTCAATGCGGAATATGCTCAGCGAAACTTCAACCATCAACAATCAGGTCAGTTTGTTAGAAACTTCAAACAACCTCACTTCGAGCCCTTATCTTCTTCCTATAACCAAGGCCTTAGGTATGGTAATCCCATTTCTCATCCCCCTCAATTCCCTCCCCAAAACCCAAACAAATTCCAATATGGTCAAGGTGGTGGTAACTTCCATCAACCTTATCCTTTTGTTCCTCAACCTCAAAGGAACAATCCTCCTCCTGGATTCCACTATTCGAGTGAGCCTTCCCAATTCCCAACCCAATACAATCGCTTTCCCAAGAACCCAAATCAAAGTAATCCCAACCAGGGACAAGCCTCTTCTTCCAAGCAACCATGGGAAAGTGTAGTGGAAGATCTTGCCTCCACCCGTTCTAGCCTTAAAAACATTGAAACTCAAATAGGTCAACTTGCATCCCACCTGAGCCAGCAACAACAATCAAATTCTTCCCAACTCCCAGCTCAACCATTACCCAACCCCAAGGGTAATGTAAGTGCAATTTCACTTAGATCAGGAAAGAAACTTGCTATGCCTCAAGATAAATCCTCAAACTCTCCTTTGAATGTTGACCTAGAAAATGAAAAGAAAAAGAAAATTGAAAAGGAATCTAAATCCATTCCATCACCTCCTTCCATTCCACTTAGGAATCCAATTCCTTTTCCTTAAGCCGTTTCTAAACCAAGGAAGTCCTTTGAACCTAATCCTGAAATGCTCGACATGTTTAGACGTGTTGAAGTCAACATTCCCCTCTTAGATGACATAAAACAAATTCCTAAGTATGCCAAGTTTCTCAAGGAGTTGTGTACCCACAAGAGGCAACTTAGGACCTTTGACAATGTTTCCACCCAGAAGTACATACCCATTAAGTGCAAAGATCCAGGTACCTTTACGGTTCCATGCCAAATTGGAAGTTCCAACTTTGATGATGCACTCATAGACCTAGGAGCCTCAATTAATGTCATGCCCAAATCCATATTCTCCAACCTTGTTCTAGGTCCCTTGCACCCAACGGGTGTTGTCATTCAGTTAGCCAATCGAAGCACAACCAGTCCTGAGGGAATAATTGAGGATGTCCTTGTCCGAGTCAATGATCTTATCTTCCCTGCTGACTTCTATTTCCTTGACATGGAAGGTGAGACAACTTCTTGCAAATCTCCTCTGATTCTAGGAAGACCATTCCTTATGACATCTAAAACCAAAATTGATGTCCATGCTGGCATCTTATCCATGGAATTTGGAGACCAAATGGTCAAGTTCAATATTTTTCAATCCATGCAATACCCATTAGAGAATCAATATGTATTCTCTATCCATGTTTCTGAAACTCCCTCTGAGAGTGTGTTTAATACTAATCCATCATGTTCTTCCTGTTCTACTAATAGAGGAGTTTGTGAATATTGCATTCTCATTAACCAAGTGATTAATGGTGAAATTGATGTTGACATTACAAATGCAAACTCCATTGATCTAAAGGATCTTGAAAACTCTTTGAAATCTCATCTCACCTCTGACCTCCAATGCTCCAACATGGATGGTAATGAGGAAAATGAACTAGAATGCTCATTTGTTGATTCAGATCAGATTATCTCACATTCATCCTTTCCTATCCATGATTCTGAAAATTCTGTTATATGTGAAGTGAACCTTGAACCAATGTGTTTATATTGTCCTGATGGTAGTGATGTTTGTGATATTTGTACCCTAATTAATAAAGTGATCACTGGTGAGGTTGAAATTGACCATTCTTTGGTGAAAAACATTGAAATAAAGGATATTGAAAATTGTATTCAGTCTTATGACTCCACTGATCCTCATTACTCTACATCGGTAAGTGATGAAATAAATGAGTCAAAAACAATTGGGATCTCATACTCTGCTTTTGTGTTTTCTGATCCTTACATAAATGAACCATCAGAATTGATCCATCTTCCTGAATTTCCAAGAATAGAAAACCATCACTTTGTGGATAAAATCATTCCTCAGGTTGAAGACCAAAGTGAGGATAAAAATATTCTCTTTCCAACCCCATTGAATTGAAAGCACACCAACAAGGATGGGAAGAAATTATCCAATGAATCATCAGGCCTCCCAAAGAAAAAGTTTTTCTGGAAGCACACTGGAGTTGAGAAAATATGATGGCCACCGTCAGACTATGGGTAGTCCACTACAATTGTCCAGCTGTAGACAAATAAATGCAGCGCTTCTTGGGAGGCAACCCATGTTTTCTTTTACTTTTATGAAATTTCAATTTCTTTTTAGTTTTTCATTAGATGAATAATGAATTTTATTTTTCAGGTAACTTTCCACTGTCCTGGAACCACCTCGACTTCCACCGAATCCCCAAATTATCTAGCCGACCTACCACTGGATGGACAAGGCAACCCACCAAATCCAAACCAGGGGGCACCTCTTTCCCTTTAACTCTCTCTCTATCTCTTCCTCTCTCTACCTCTTTATTCTTCTTCCTCTATCTTTCATTTTTTTTTACCACTTTATTCATCAAACCCTTTCTTTTTCTCTTTCTTGTGTGGGTGTTTATTTAAAAAAAACCTTAAAAACTAAAAAAAACCAAAAAAACACAATTACTTAAAAAAATTACAAAAAAAGAGTCATTCTTACTCACCATCGAGTTTTGAAATTTTGTCCAACCATTTTGGGGAGTTAACAGACATATTTTCATCTCAAAAATTTTGTATTTTCATCATGACTTTGGATAAAGAATTTTGTGTCAAAATTACCAAATTTTGAATGCTCAATTTTTGATTTGGAAAATGCTTTTCCCAAACCGTGAGAACAAACAATTGCTTTCATGCCAAGGCCACCTATGGCCATCTTTTCAAAATGTGTGTTTTCACCCCCATTTGTGAGTCTTGAGTTTGTGGACCTTCGAGCTGAATTTCCATCTTTTGTGTGCATTAATATGATAGAGGCATTTTCTAAGCCACATGAGAATCAGAATAGCCAAATAGTCTCTCGTTACCCTTACATTGATCCTACTTTTGAAAGCCCCTTTGAGCCTATGAAAACCTTTCTTTTGATAGCCACATTACAAGCCTAATACCTTGTCCCACCCAACATCTTCATGGATTTTCATTGTACAATTTATTGAAATTTAAGTGTGGGGGGAATGGACTTCATTTTTGGGCGTACTTTCATTGATTTCCAATGTGTCATCATATGCTTGAGGGAAAGCATCCATTCAAGTGTGGGGGAGAGGTTGTAATTCTGTGAGATTTGGGGTGTATATGTGTAATTTTCATTTGTACAAAAGTCATTGAAAAGTGTTCAAAAAAATGAAAAAAAAATTATATTAAAAAAATGAAAAAAAAAGGAATGGGTTGTGTCTTGGGTGGGTCAAAAATCATTCATCATCAACCTTTGATCGTGTTATAACTACTAAAATTAGTTCCATGAGAATATCAAACATGGGTTGGGAGATGACTGTGAGACTTGTTTCAAGCACAACTTTCGAAAAAAAAAGAGCAAAAAGAGGGAAAAAAAAGAACACTTGAATCATCTTGTATTGTGTCATTATTGGAAGTCTTCCATGTTGTACATATTCCATCATCTCACCCTATTCCATTTTCTATCTCCCTCACTTTTCATTCATCACACATTCATGCCCTTGTAAATATGTGTTTCTATTTCCTTTCAAATCAAATTTCAAAAAAAATGTGCATTGATTTTTCCATGTTGGTGTTTTTAACCCCTCTTTTCCTTTGGACATTATATACCTACCGTCCCATAGCCACTGAAAAACCCCTTAAAAGACCTCTTTATTCTTGTACACATTAGATTTGGGAATGGAAGCTGAGAGCTCTTACAAACTCTTGATTTTCACTTTTTGTTGGTGAATGAGTGAACCTCCTAAAATACATTTTTATCATCTTGAGAGGAGTAAGTTTTGAGTGCCTACATTTTCCAATTCAAACCTTGAACATGAAAAAATGAATTGTTTATGATGCATTATTGTGAACCAAATTTGTGATGGAATTCAATATGGATGAGTGAAATAGTCTAAACCTCCCCTGATTGGAGAAAACAAAATTTTAATATCTGTTGGTGAGTAAAAATGATTTTGTCATGTTTTTATATTTGTTGCACATGAGGACACGCGCAAATATAAGTGTGGGGGAGTTTATGTTATTAATATTTTCATGACTTATTATATTCCCCCTTTACTTATTTTATATGAAATGTGCATAATTTGTGTTAAATATTAATGTTTTAATATTAAGTATAATATTTGAGCATTTTTAGAAGTAGTCCAATTGAGTCAGTTTAATGTTTTAATTATAACTGTCACTATACTGATCCAAATTGTGTGGTTCTTGTTTTTTAGGATTCTCCTTTCAATATAAAACATTTCATTAAAAGGAACCATTATCCAATTCTGCCATTTGAATGGTCATATGGTCCTCACAAACAAGACCAAAGAATCTGTGAACAAACTGGACCATCCTTGAAGATTGATTTACTGGGCTCAATACAGAAGTCCAAAAACATTAACTCTCCACCATAATTCTGGGTACACTACATGTCATCTTGGATAAAAATTTCATGGCCCAAATCCAAGTAAAAGGGGCCCAAATGAAGCTTTGAAGTCCAGCCCACCATTCTGTCCTAGAATTAAAATCAGTATACTATTCATGACATATCTCATGATTTAAGCATCAAATCGAGCTGAGATTTTGCAGTGGGAAATAGGAGATATAGGCGGCCGACTTTGTTGAATAAGTCATTCATATTTGAAGGCATATTACTGTTCAAAAATCCACTCACATTTTGGTCATCGAAAAATCATGGATAGTAATGGACAGTTTACCTTTGTTTAATAAAACCACCATAACTTTAGATCCACTTGTCCAAATGCCTCCAAATTTTGACAGTAGTCGGAAAACTTTATTATATACAACTTTTAAGAAGTAGATATTTGGAGATTCGGCTGTATGAATAGCCAAATTTGCGATGCAAGTGGAGGGACAGATTAGGAATGCAAACAGTCCACTCCTTGGGCTATAAATACTCTCCCCTTCTCTCCTTGAGAGGGGTTGGCATTTCAGAAGAGAGGAGATCATATTGGCACGAAAAAAGCTTTGAAAAAAGGCTTGGGAGGACCTACCATACTCAAGTTTTCACTTGAGAGACCTTTCCTCCTCTCTTTGTTTTCACTTACTTTTGTGTTTTTCATTTTTGTAATTTTGTAAGTCCTTTCTTTTGTAATTCTGTTTTAATGCAAGTTTCTTCTTCAATATCTCTTATTATCCTCCACCTTCTGTATTTTAATATTAATTTTATTAAAATAGTTTAAATTCAGTTGAATCCCCTTCCCTTCTTTTGCTTCCTCATTCAATCGAAAATCTGTTTTTAATTATCATCATTGTTCGTGTGTGTGTGTTCAACGTACCACTCTTTTCTAATCCCTTTCTTTTTCTTCTATTATTAATTTATCATCATAAGTATTATAACCAGAATATTAAACACCCAAATGTCTGAGTAAATATCTCATTGGGGTGAGTCAAAATTTAGGGATGTTAACTGATTGAGAGTATTTGCTCGATGAGTATTCGTTAATTTAACATTGTGTATGTTGGACTTAATATGTCATGGATTAATGACATATTTTGTTTAGCATGTGGTTTCCATGGATTATTGGAACCATAAATACACTACCATAAACAAATAATGATTAATTTTAGAATCCTAGTTAAGTTAAGGCTTGGATTAAAGCTTTAACACTTAGGAATTCTAATCGACGTCAACTTGTGAAGTGGGTGTTAATTTAAATGCAATATAAAGAAAATCTCAAGGATAACACAAGCTTAACTCTCTAATAATGAACTCACCCCAATATTTATCAATTTGTTAAATCAATTATAGTCAATCAATCATTTCAATTAAGCACTGCAACAAACCCCCCTAATCAAAATACAATCAACTAAAAACAAACAACTACTACAAAGTATCATCGCCGAGAATTCGACCCGAGTGTTGCTATATACATTAGCAGAGCACCAGAACTTTGACCGGTCGATAGGCAACAATCGGCCATGCGTTTCAGCTATGACTGTCACAAAACAATGGAATATGTTCTTGTCTATGTCTCAGCTCCTCTAACAACCTTCTCATTCAAATTGTCTCCAGAATGGCCTGAAGGCCTTTATTTTTTTATTATTTTGATAATCCACCTTTCAAGGGGTGAGGTGGAACCCTTACAAGGACCAAAGGCTTAGAGACAATTACATGACTCGTAGGTCTTAGAGGGAATCTGTCACGACCCGTCCTCGGGGCCCGTGCCGTGACTACCCCAAGCCCTCCTTCCATAGGCCAGGGGCTGGCGACTAGCACCAAGGCGTAAATTCCTGATAAAAAGGGAAGGAATTGCCTTTGTAAAGTAAACAAACACCACAGAGCAAGCAAGCAGAAGAAGTAAACACTAAGTAAAAGCTGGTACAACAGTAAGTGCGGAAAAGTAAGTGGGCGAGTATACAAACCCAAACTGAAAGTAAAGTACAACTGGAAGGGAAAACAGCAACTGAAAAGTAAAGTCGCAATGCCGAGCTGTCCACTGGAAATCCCACCTGAAGGGTGAGTACAGATAGCCTCCTCTGCTCCTCGGGTCTAGCCAACCGCTCCGAGTACGTCCCGTCCAGTGGTCCACCTCCAGGTACCGTCCTGCTCCGCAAGCCTCAACCACGATCAGCGTTGTCCGTCGTCTGCAACCAACACAACGTAGTGCGGGCATAGCCCGTGCAGGGGTGAGTATAAGCTACTCAGTAGGGACCCCGAGACCCCCGAAGGTCTCCCTAAATCCACAAAGGATAATCCAAAAAGGAAAGATACAATCACGAAGTAACATCCGACACTGCTTAGGTATATGCCCATACATATACCTAAGTCATCAATTCTCGTTCGGCTCCAACATCCGAGCCCAAGTACAACTCAGTCCACACAGGAAAGCAAAACGTAAATCCACACAGGATAGCACAACACAATCCACATAGGAAAGCAAAACAGGATTCAGCTCACACAGGTATACTTCTTCATATGACGATAGAGATGAGCAGATATATTCACTGATTCATCTAAGTCGTTGGACCCACAAAGGATCGATAGGTACTAACCCCCACAATGACCCACAGAGGATCTGACCCACACAGGATCAATAGGTAACTAACCCCCGCAAAGACCCACACAGGATCGGACTCACACAGGATTTGTAGGCGCTGGCTCACATAGAACCACTGAGCGCTGACCCACACAGGATCGGACCCACACAGGATCGGTAGCACTGATCCACATAGGATCGCTGAGTGATGTAGTCGTCGCCGTCGAATCCACTGAGGATCTCTGTACAGTCGTCGTCGTCACAGTCGCAAACGCAGCCAGCACTAGGGTTCCTGCACACAGCAAGCTCGTTCGGGAGGGTCCGCTCCACAAGCCGAGAGGTTGATACATCAACTGACACATAGTCCAGAGTTGATGTATCCAAAAGTTCTGTATCGTCAACAGGAACTCAACGTCGCAGACGGCGCGTCAACCGGACGCCCGGTCTGAGAGTTATTGGCTTTTTCGTCCCAGGGGCCCGGTTGGTTTTTATGGAAAAACCAACCCGACCGTACTCCACCTGCGCTCAAACCTCGGGTGGAGTAAGTCAAAAGATCCTTCTCACTTAGAGGTATCCAACAAAGTCGACGGCACGTCAATCGGACGTCCGGAGCTCAAGTTATGAGTGTTTCCGCTCCGAGGGCCCGGTTGGTTCCGTGAACGAACCAACTCGGCCGAACCCAAAGTATTCCGAAACCTTGAGTGCGATATACCGAAACGACCGTCTCGATCCAAGGATTGCATCGCCGCTGACGGTGCGTCGATCGGAGGTCCGTATCCCGAGATATGGGCAAAAGACCAAAAAGGGTCCGAAAACGGGGGTTTCGGGCCCAGACCGACCCGGCCCGAGACCCCCTGGGTCGGCCCGAACCGGGTCGGCGGCCTGGCCTGGCGGAAGAAGACATTGACGGCGTCGCGGTACACGGCGTCGCGTAATCGGTTTCCAAGAACTCGGCGTTCTTCGTCGGAGACCGATGTGTTCTTCGCATTCTTCGTCGAAGACGAAGAAGTTCCTCAAGTCCTTAGCCCTTTTCTCCCAAAGACTCCATCACAAGAAGGTTCCAACCCCAAATAAAATAAGTTCATCTCTTATTTTATTAACATAACATAAACTTTTGAATTTCAAGAGTTTGAATTAATTCCACTTAATTAATTCATGACAAGTTGTCATCCATAATGGTGAGTTGAGGGGGTTTTAAGAAAGTGAAGGGGTGGGGTTCATGTAGGCCCCACCACCTTCATAACCTACCAATGGAAGTTGGGTGGTTTTCCCCAACTTCCACCCAAAGCTTAATCCACTTAAAGAAAATAAAAATTGTAGTTAAATTTTTATTTTAACTTCTACAATTTTTATCAACATCTCTCGTGAAAATGCAACTTCGGAAAAGGTGCTTCTAAACAATTATCGGCTCTGCGGTTCCATCGGTGCCCTCGGAATTCGATTCCGAGCACCGGTTCAAAAGTTAGAAATTCCCGCTCGTTCGTTCACTGAACGTACCCGAGCTAACTTCGGATAGTAATTCCAGGCACACCGGGCCTCGGAATCAAGTGTCGTCAGAAACTGCGTTCTTGTAAAATCCCAAAGAAAATTAAGAAAAAAATTTCCTTGAATTTTATGGGTCTTTACAGAATCACCCAGACAAGACAACTTGTAACTGCTCCTCCCCAGCATATTTCATGATATCACCACTCCACCTTCGCAGGGCTAGTCAGCTAGCTGTCCTATGCAAATCTGCACAGGCTTGATACTGATGGAAAAGTCATACCCTCTCATTCTTCCAATTTTGGTTAGCTCTACTCCAGTGAATGTGCCTGCCTTGAATCCTCCTATGAAGCTTTGTCCCTTGTAGTCTGATTGGCACATCTGCATTTCATGTGGCCCGAAGGCCTTGGGGTGTCCCAAAGGCCTTAAGGTGGCCCAAAGGCCTTGAGAATCAACTGGCCCAAAGCCCTTGGGTGGCCCGAAAGCCTTGCAGGACCTGAGGACCAAACCGGTGGCCTAAAGGCCCAGATGGATGAATAGTTCTAACTGCTACAGTACAGAACAGTGTCTGCTACAGTACTACTACAGTACCCCGAAAATACGCCTCCACTCGGATTTGATATCGGGTCTCTTGGATGTACCTACTGAGTCCTCACCAACCAGGCTGAGGCTCATGTGCCTCATCCAAATTGTCTCTTTGCAATCCTGTGTAGTTGTCATGTACTCCACCTCTATCGTGGATAAAGCCACAACTGACTGTAACTTCAAAATCCAGCTCACAACTCCTCCTGTAAGAGTAAACACATAACCTATAGTGGATTTCCTCCAGTTAGAATAACCTGCAAAATCTGAATCAACACAGCCTCTGATAGTGAAATCTGATCCTTCGTAACATAATGCAGCATTTGAGGTCTCCTTGATGTATCTCAGGATCCTCTTCACTATGCTCCAATGCTCTCATCCTAGATTCTCTATGTACCACTTAATTGTTCTCACTGCATGTGCAATGTCTGGTCTAGTACAAACCATAACGAACATCAAACCCCCCACTGGTGATGCATATAGTACTCGAGACATCTCCATCCTCTCTGCTTCATTGTTAGGACTCGTCATAGAGGATAACTTGAAATTAACGAGAAGGGGGGTAGAGATTGGCTTACAGTCTTGAATGTTGAAGCATTTCAAGACTCTTCATAAGTAATTATTCTGTGATAGCCAAATCTTCACATTATTTCTGTCTCAGTAAATCTATATCTCAAGAATCTTGTTTGCTTGTCCCAAATCCTTCATATCAAACTCCCTAGGCAATTGTGTCTTCTTCTCCTAAATCTGATCTTTGTTGGGGCCTGCAACCAACATGTCATCCACATACAACAAAAGAATGATGAAATCATTACCATCTGAACCCTTGAAATATGCAAAAGGATCTGAATGAAGTTTGTTGTATCCAAGGCTCGTGATATAGGAATCAAATCTCTTGTACCAACACCTCGGCACCTGCTTGAGACCATACGGATATGTGTTCAACCTGAAAACCAAGTCCTCTTTGCCTTTTTCTGAAAAACCTTCCAGTTGGAGCATATATATCTCTTCATCAAGATCGCCATAGAGAAAAACAGTCTTCACATCTAGCTACTCTAGATGTAAACTATATGTAGCACACATCACCAGAACTAACCAAATAGTTGTCATTTTAACAACAGGAGAAAAAATTTCATCAAAATCAATACCTTTCTTCTGAGCATATCCTTTGACCACCAGTCTTGTACAATATCATTCCATTCAGTCCTTTCCATCCCGCTTGATCTTAAAGACCTATTTGTTTCTTATAGCCTTTCTTTCATGAGGTAATGGAACAAGATCTCAAGTCTTTTTCTTGTGCAAGGCTTCAAGTTCCTCCTACATCACCATCATCCATGATGATACATCTGGACTTTGGGTCGCCTCCATAAAAGAGGATGGCTCTCCATCCTCCATCAATAAGAAGTACGCAATATTGCTCTCAGTGACATAGTCTGAGTGTCATACGGGTGCTCTTTTCTCCCAAGTTGATCGTCGTATTCCAGACTCAACTGGTTCTTGATCTTCGTGCTCTAGTAATTCCTCAGAGGAAACCGATTCTTCCTTGGATTTGTCCTCTACTTCAACTATTGTTTTTTCTGTATTCTCCTTCTCCATGTCTAGATCAGTTGTCATTTTCAATTTGTCTTCTGAAAAAATGACATCTTTGTTGATGGTAAGTTTGCGGGTAGTGGGGTCCTACAAACGATACTCCTTCACACCATTGGCATACCCCAAGAAGATACATTTCCAAGATCTCAAATTCAACTTCGATCTTTTATGGTCATTAAACAATGCATATACAAGACTTCCAAAAGTATGTAACCGAGAATAGTCAGCGGGTTTACGAGTCCACGTCTTCATCGGTGTCTTCAGATCAATCGTCATTGAAGAAGGTTTATTGATCACATAACAAGTTGTATCCACTGCTTCTGCCCAAAATGTTTTGGCAATTCCTGCAATCTTCAACATCACCTTTGTTCTATCTAACATGGTTTTGTTCATCTGCCATGTCACCCCATTCTATTGAAGAGTGTATTCCATCGTGAACTGTCTCTTGATTTCTTCATGCTTCTCGCTTGTATATTCTCCACCATTGTCAGTCCTCAGACACTTGATCTTCTTTCCAGATTCAACCTCCTTCTGCGCTTTGAATGTTTTGAAGACTTCAAAAACATTTGTCTTCCTCTTGATTGGGTACACCCAACATCTACTGAAATAATTATCAATGAATGATACAAAATACCTTGCTCCTCCCAGGGATATAACCAGTGATTGCCAAACATTGGAATGAATCAACTCTAAGATCTCCTGACTTCTTACAGTTGACATCTCGAACTTTAACATGTGTTGCTTGCTCAAAATACAATGCTCACAAAATGGTAAGGATACCTTTATAAGCCCAGACATCAACTTCTGATTAGTAAGAATCTTCAGGCCTCATTATGACATATGGTCAAGCTTCTGATGCCATAACGTCGTTAATGCTTCCGTTGAGATAGTTGATGCGACAATTATCTCTACCTCCTTGTATGTTTTACCCATAAGCATGTATAGGTTCTTCGAGATCTTTTCTGTCTTCATCACCACAAGTGCTCCCTTCACAATTCTCATCACTCCATTCTCGGTGCAAGTCTTGCATCTGATGTCATCAAATTGTCCCAAAGACAATATGTTCTTCTTCAGACCCTTCACATGACGTACTCCTCATATGGTTTGAACAATACTGTCATGCATCTTCAATTTGATGATACTGACTCCAACGATCTTCAATGAGTAATCATTCCCCATGTACACAAGTCCTTCCGGAATAGTTTCATACTGATCAAACCATTCTCGTCGAGATGTCATGTGTCATGTTGCTCCTGAGTCAATTATCCATGCATCGTTGAGATGTTACCTACTTCCAGCAGTCGTTGTCGCTTCACTGACAAGAATGTCTCTCTTTCCAGAAGTACTCACTACGTGCTCCTTCTTGCCACAATTGAAACATGTGACATTCTTCTTCTTACTCCTCGATTTGGACCTACCATGATTTTGGCTCCCACTGGAACCACACTTCATCATCATTCCTCTCTATTGACAGTCTCTGCTTGATGCGAAGTTGTTTGTATGTCCTCTTTGTTCTTGCACCGACTTTCTTCTTCAAGAATTGTGGTTGCAACATCATTGAAGGGCAAAATATTTGTTAGGATATTGTTGGTGAGGTTGATGATGAGTTGGTCATACGAATCTGGCAAACTCTGGAATAGAATCTCTGCACGTTCAGTATCTACAATTTTATAGCCCAACGCCATGAGATGAGCAAACAGGGTATTGAGGTTGTTGATGTGGTCGGTCACTGATGATGACTCCGTCATTCAAAGAGTGTACAATTTTCTCTTCAAAAAAATTTTGTTGTGCAGTGACTTGGCCTAGTATAGCTTTATCAGAGTATCTCATATTTCTTTCACTGTCTTCTTCTTCGTAATGCTCGATAAGACCTCATCTGCCAAAGCCAAATGAATGTTGGCAACAACATTCAAGTCCATATCGTTCTATTTATCCTCTGTCACACTCATCGGCTTTTCGTTAATTGCTAGTAGTCAATTATCCTTCTACAACACTTCATGCATCTTCATTTTCCACAACGAAAAATTATTCTCATTTAATTTTTCAATCTTGAATTTCACCGCCATTTGGGCATGTCGTCAGTCCAAAAGCTCATTTGTTTTACAACGGTGTATTTAATAATCTCAATAATTTTTTTTTTCAGATGTGAACGATCAACCGGAGTCGTAATCACAGAGCATACTAAATTTTACGAGAATTATTAATACCTGAAAACATGAAAAACACCGGATCAGAACCTTCTTCTGATACCACTTGTTGGGGCCAAAAAATGATTGACTCATCAGTGCAGTGATAATCACGAGATAAAATAAAGTGCAAAAATGTGAAAATAAAAGAAGACCGAATATGTAACATGGAAAACCCCCCAAATTGAAAGGGGTAAAAAACCACAGACAAATAGAAGGATCGCTATAAATAAAAATGGGTACACACTCCCTCACTATTACAAGGAAAATACCCTCATAAGTATCTCTCTTGAATAATGAGAAAAACTGTCTCACAAATATCTCACACAACTAGAGAATTGTCGGTGATGAGAAGCTCAGTGAAGAAATGAGAGGAGGCTCCTGCCTTTTAACCTATGTCAGCCCTACTGTTGTCTTCCATGTAATGCTGCAAATAAAAAGCTGCGGAGACGATACGAAGAGCTCAGATGGGTGCATCAGCCGGGGAGGAGAACATGGCGAGGACACAGACAGGGTCAGCCACTTTAATGGACATCTTCTCCGGCCTACCCACCCTGTTGCTGCAAACTAAATGCTGTCCGAAGAGCACCTTTCCCTGTTGTTTAGCCTTCACTTGCAACACCCTGTCTGAGCGAAACTTCTTCAGTGTTTCCGTTGGCTCCGATCCCGGAATCCCAGTTTCTTGGTTCACCGTGGGTACCTTACAGCGAGAACAGAGCTTCACACCATGAAATTTCAGTGTGTTTATTTCAATCTCCTTCCATAAATCCTCGGCGAATGGTTGACAGCCATCGACAAGGATGCTGCAATGTTCAAAGTGAAGCATGCTCAAGGTAAGATGTTCGGAAATCTAGCTGACAACAAACAAATTAGATAACAAAGATTATGTTTGAGAGTTCATTTTTAAGATGAAATGGATCAACTAAATGATGGAAAACATATTATGTTTTCATGTTTCAAAAATGTATTAGAATATATATTAGATTCTATGAATGGAAAACAGTTTTTAGGAAATGAAAATGGAAATAAAAGTTTTCTTGAAAACAAAAATATATATATAAATTTTCATGTTTCCTGAAAAATTAAAATGTAAGTCACATAGTTTCTTAATTTTTCTTATCATCCAGAATATTTTTAAAATATTTCTTCATATATTTTTTGAAAAATGAAAACAGAAAATGTTTTCCATAACCAAATGAAGCCACAAAATCATTAACCCCTAAATAGGATAATTGGGCCCCCAAATCAAAGTATCAATGATGGAATGATATTGACCCATACATACTAACTCATTATATTGTGTTTAGTTTCATTTCATCTAACACCGAACCCATAAACATAACCTAATATAACAGAAGGTCCCAAAAAAAAGGTAAGAAGAGAAAAAAACAAAAACAGAATTTTCAAATGAATTTCATAAGCATGATATTAATCCAATTCTATGCTGACTCAAAAGAATTAAGTTGGAGTGAGCTCAGAGAGCTCACATAAGCTTTCATAAACAATCCATTCATAATCAGTAGACATGCCATATGAGGCTGGCAGACGGCATGTAAAGCTGTATTTGGTTGTGGAAGTCATTTTATGTTTTCATTTAAAAATATACATATTAGGTTAGATTTTGGAAAGTATGAGGAAATAAGAATGTACATAATTTATCTCTCATTACAATTTCATTATCTAGAAAACATTAAAACAAGATTTTTTCCAAAAAGATTCCATTTTTTAATACAGTTTTAGATGATGAAAATGCAAGCAATGCCTTCTGGTGGACACATACTTGGGTCTAAAGCGGTTGATTGGTATTGGATCACTGAGAAGCTGATTCAAATAATCCAAAGAACCCTGAAAAGCAACCATGGATAACACTCAGCTATTATAAATCATGAAGAAACCAGACACCCTGCATCCATGGGTTGACAAACCTGGGATGTAATCATGAATGGGTACCCATCAGAAAACATAACTCGGTATCCATGAGCATAGTCCGGATCTACAACCCTAGTTTCAGATGCTGCATCATAAGCATGGTAATCATTTACCCATTAAAGGGGCTTGGAGAAATGGATCGACAAATTTTTCCAAATCATCCAGATGGGTTTTTTAATGGCGCAAGTGAATGTAGATTTCATTTTGAAAGCACAAGAACAAAGCAAAAGGTATCTTGCACCAGGATTCCATTTTTAAGATGCAGGTTCGGATTGCTACCTGGATTAAAACGCACTAGCCGACTGGGTTTGCCCAAATATTTCGAGAACCAATTTGATGCTTCAGCTCCTTCATCAAGTGCTGAGCCGGACCATTCCCACACAGAGACCCCATTGACAACCTCACATGATTTACTCAAAGGAATCTTTAGAACATCAATTCCAGGAGCCCTTAAAACTGCCAGATAAAGTGAAGGGAAAATCATTAATCAATACGGTTCATGGAAAAACAATTCATACCCAGTTTCTGGGGGAGGAAGCATAAATTCAGTAAATCCATGATTTCACCTAGATATGAGCTGCTGGTGGGTTCCCATTCGTCTAAAAAAGCCTCCTTTGGCAACTCGACCTCCACCAGAGCCATCTTTGGCTCAACTCTCTGAGTGTATGCCCTCCCTCTGGAGTTTACAACTAGCCACTCTCGATCCCATCGGAATCCTGAATATTAAAGCACAAGACCGAATGAGATACAGTTTCAGATTGAACAGGTCACAGAAGCATGAAGGGCCATAGTGTGTGCAATGGAGACTCGGCCAGCCACAGCAGACCGTAGGTTACAAGCAGATGAACTCCTACAGGCAGCTTTGATGACCCTTTACCATTGCAGAAAACCATAAACCAGAAGCACCCATGGCAAGGGATGCGATGGTGATAGCGACAGCCGAAGATGGAGAAGCATGAAAAGGCAGAACCGTAAGAACAGGGTTTTCCGAATGACCAACCAGTCGGGGTGATTGGTGCTTGAAGAACGGAAATCCCTCGGCATGATTTAACGGGGTAAACGAAGATCGAGGAAACCCTAGCCTCAGCAGCCCTGCCATCGCCGCCCCTCTCCATATTCTGCGGATTCAGATCTCCTCCGAGGCTTTACCGCAGTTATCTGCGTCTCCCACTGTCGCTCCGCGCTCGCTAATGAACGTCCTCGAAGACGACGACTGGACTGGATATGAACAAAGTGACCAGCGGGACCCATTGGACCCGATCGATCATCGGATCGCCATCGTTCTTTTCTTATGACTAACTCTTTTACCAAACATCCAGGACTTTTGCCGGCGGCCGCGGCCACGAGATGTCCTTCGCCCATCCGCCGCCTACGTGACGTGTACTCCAGGACAGGGAGGATTGAAATTTCAGAGGCCATATTCGGCGACATGGTGGATCGTGATATAGTATCATGGAACACCATGATCGCCGCCTACGTGACGTGCGGCCGCCACTGCGATGCACACGATCTGATGCGTGGGATGAAGATGAGGCTGGAAAATGGGGAGGACGAGGACGACGACGGATTTCATTTATACCTTGAGTTTTTTTTTTCAGTAACACATAACATATAAGACTATATGTGTTTATTACAAACGGTCACCGGAAGAGAACTAGAGAAACATGCACACACAACTATGTTTATAGCATATATATATATATATATAATATAAATATATGCGCAATTTGTACTTTATTAAACATATGTTTATATGTGTATAAGACAAAAAACATCACTACTGAAATTTTTAGTTTTTGTGTTGTGAGAATCGCACGACCGCGTTTGGCGGCCGCTAAAGAGGGGTATTAGCGGCCCCCAATGGCAGCCGCTAATACTCACAAAAATTTCAGCGGGATTTTTCCCGCCTCTCCCCCCACCGTTGCAACTCGTCTTCACGTCACCCACAACCGACGCCACTGCCCTGGATCAACCTCCACCACCATCAAAATACCTCCCCGCCAACTAGTGGCCCTTGAAAACCCCCCAGTGGCCCTCTGGCTTCCACCACGATGCATGTCTACCTCGCTTCGATCAACTCCGACATACCTAGGTTCCCTCTGACCACCGTGTGTCATCCATGGCCGACGACCAAGCTTCCTCGTCATCCCTAATGTCCCACGGTCATCCCTCAACGCCCCCTCCCCCCACACGGTGCAATGCAACCCGCAACAACCATATTTGGTGGACTTTTAGGGGCCACCATAGGCAGTCGCAATTGGCCTTCAGCGTTGAAGCAACTGCGATCGCCAAAAGCAGTCGCTTGGCGGCCGCTGAAGGCCTTGAGCGACTTCTTTTGGCGGTCGCTAATGGCCTTTATTCTAGTAGTGCATTAATGTTTAGTAAACATGCGTTATAGATATTAATAGAATATATATAAGTAATGTTAACATTATATATATATATATAACATATTTGTTAACATAATATATTTAATGAATCCATTGTTTTCCAAGGGTAGTGACAAACTCCCTGACCTTCCATAATTTTATCACATATTGGAGGTATTTGAACCTTAAAATTCTCCAGTGAAGATTATGAACCAGTAGAAACTGTGTCATTTTATAAAGTCTGAATATGTATCTTCTCAAAATTGGCCAAATGAACTGATTTCAGACATCTCATATTGTGATTTTTCTTATCTCCAATCATAATCACCTACTCTTCACATATATCCCTTATTCATCCATGTTCTTCTTCATACAACATTTTTTGTTAACAAAGATTCACATTCCATGATCTTCTATGATTTTACATCCAATTTCAAATCATTGAGATCAATAATATTTTTCAAAATTTTTCAAGTTCACGGCTCTTTTCATCCAGTGTCTTTTTGAATTCAAAATAAGTAATATTATTAATGAATTTAAGAATATTATTTATTATATATATATATAATACTAAGTATTATTATGAATATCAAAAGCGAAATTATTGATTTTGGTAGATAATATGATAATAGTAAAACACTTATTAAAAAAATGAGCAGAACTCTATAAATCAGAACAGTACAACACATACAACATGTATCATAAATGTAATGTCAACCTAATCTACGCATGTGGCGTGGATGTTCCTCTGTCCCACAGCTAGGCGTATACTGGATGCCTCCACGATGTGTACGTCCATGTCTCCCTCTCTGGTGTATGTTGCTCCTGTATATCATCATTGACAACCACCTCTACATCCTCTTGTGTGACAGGTGGTGATTTATAGTCTCAACACCTATACCATGTCCTCCCTCTAAGGATAGCGAATGCTGGCGGGAACTGTCACCAACATGTCACGACCCATCCCTCGGGGCCCGTGTCGTGACTACCCCAAGCCCGCCTTCCATAGGCTAGGGGCTGGCGACTAGCACCAAAAGGCGTATTCCCTAAAAACGGGAAGACATGGCCTTTATAACCTGTAAACTCACACAACTAAGCTCAAAGCAAGATACAAGCACAAAGTAAAACTATATATAGTAGACAGGGTGTGTACAAAAAGTAAAAAGGGGTCAGAATACAAGGCCAACTGTAAAGTACAAGTAAACTGAAAACAGCTCCTGTGAATACCCGCCAAGGATCCTACCTAAAGGGTAGGTACAGCTCTTGAACGGTCGTCTCTGCGGTACGCCTCGTCTAAAGTTCACCTCTGAGCTACCTCCAGTCCTGGTACCCTCATCCTCAGTCAACGTTGTCCGTCGTCTGCGCCAAACACAACAAGGTGCGGGCATAGCCCGTGTAGGGGTGAGTATAACGATACTTAGTAGGGACCCCGAGACCCCGTAGGTCTCCTAAAGTTCCACAAGGAAAGACCACAAATCAAGAACCCAACTCTACTTAGGTACATGCCCATACATATACCTAAGTTATCAAGCTATACTCATCTCACACATGTGGGAAGTATACCACGAATGTAACACCACGAAGGTATAACATAACCTCAATCACAAGCACAAAGTAAAGACATCTCACACTAGGATTTATTCTAGGGGTAGTAACAAGTAACATCCCCAGTCACATCATCGAACAGCTCGACTGCTGGAGAACTCCTCCTCTATCGAGTACAGTGGGTCTGCCACGTCATACAGAGGCGCTTCCCACTAATCTTGGACTGCTAAGGTACTCCTCCTGTTGAGTATCGCGAGTCTGTCGCGTAACACAAAGGTGATCCCCACCATTTGGTTTGCCGTGTCACACAGAGGCGCTCCCCCTTGTGGCCTGCTGAGGTACTTCTCTTGTCAAGTACCGTGGGTCTGCCGCGTCACACAGTGACGCTCCCCACTGGGTCTGTTGAGTCACTCCGAGTCGTAATGGTCAGCAGACGTCAGATCTCAGCCAGTCGCAGGGTTCCGCACGTAGCGTGTTTGGGAGAACCGCTCCCCAATTCATCGGTCATACCTCAACCATCCTGAAGTTCCATGAAAAAGTATCCCAAAGGTCTGTTATGCCTTAAGGGACCCAACACAACAGACGACGCGTTAATCAGACGCCCGATCTGTAAGTTATTAGTGTTTCCACTCCGAGGGCCTGGTTGGATTCAGGGTTCGATACAACCCGAACGTACTCCAACTTTATCCAAACTCAAGTGGAGTATACCAAATGGACCGTCTCAATCCAAGGATCCCGGTTCCGTAGACGGTTCGTCAAACGGACGCCCGGTTCTCAAGTTATGGAAAAAAAGGTGAAACTGGGTTCGGATGGGCCCGGGTCCGATCCGACCCAATTGGATCAACCCGGCCCGACCCGGGTCCGAGTCGGATGGCCTGGACTTGGTGGGCCCGACCCGCGTAGGGGACGGCCCGGCGCGGCCCACTACGGTGCGGCCCGTTCGACTGGAGGTCCGCCGTGGCGGGTCTACCCTAACCGACACCCGGGGGGAGGTGCCCCCCGGTCTTTCCGAACGGTTCGTGGACCGTTCGGCTGCTGGCACATGAGACCCGTTGGAGGGGCCCACCCGGTGCGCCTCGGTCGGCCGATCTTCCTTCCAGCGGTGCGACGACGCTGTTGTCCACCTGCGGCCGACCGGGTGCCGGCCGCCGTCCGCCTCCGCCGCGACCCAGCGGCCGCGACCTCCTGCTCCACCGGCGGCATGGACGCGCGCCACCACTCCTCCACGTGGCCGACTGGTTGACGACCGCCCTCCTGCCCCGCCACGGCCGATGGGCCACGCCCTCCTCTTCAACTGACAGCGCGGACGCGCGCCACCCTTCCTTCCTCGCGGTCGGCCGGGTGTCGGTCGTTGCCTTCTTCCACGAGCCACTACAGCTTCGTTCCAAGCCCAAAAAATTATATGATCGCATATTCGCGATCCTTGCATCGAGGGCTCCGTGTCCATATATCGCGCTCAGTGAAACTTCATGTTTCCAGCGTCAATAAATATTAGGCGTTGAAGAACGCGCAAAGAATAAAAAGAAAGAGGAGCAAAGTTTATGTGTGGAATGATGATCATGTTTATTTGACCATCGTCGTCGTGAATTTCAGATATGAAGAATCAATAAAAAATCAATCACATTAAAAACAAACCCCTACCTCAAGTTCGTTGGAGAGCATCCACGTTTGGGGAAGTGTCGGCGTTCGTCGTCCCCGCAACAAGCCTCCAACGACGCCGCTCGATCGTCGTTCTTCAGTTCTGTCACGACCCGTCCTCGGGGCCCGTGTCGTGACTACCCCAAGCCCGCCTTCCATAGGCCAGGGGCTGACGACTAGCACCAAGGCGTAAATCCCGGTAAAAAGGGAAGACATTGCCTTTGTAAAGTAAACAAGCACCACAGAGTACAAGCGGAAGAAGTAAACACTAAGTAAAAACTGAGTACAACAGTAAGTGCGGAAAGTAAAAGGGGTCGGAAATACAAGCCCAACTGTAAAGTACAACTCGAAAGGGAAAACAACAACTATAAAGTAAAGCCGCTACGCCGAGCTGTTCACTGGAAATCCCACCTGAAGGGTGGGTACAGATAGCTCCACTGCTCCTCGGGTCCCGCCGTCTACTCCGAGTACGTCCCGCCCAGTGGTCCACCTCCAGGTACCGTCCTGCTCTGCAAGCCTCAACCACGATCAACGATGTCCGTCGTCTGCAACCAACACAACGTAGTGCGGGCATAGCCCGTGCAGGGGTGAGTATAAGATACTCAGTAGGGACCTCGAGACCCCCGAAGGTCTCCCAAAATCCACAAAGGATACACCACAAAGGAAAGATACAATCACGAAGTAACAACCGAATCTGCTTAGGTATATGCCCATACATATACCTAAGTCATCAATTCCAATACGGTCCAACCTCCGAGCCCAAGTACAACTCAACCCACACAGGAAAGTATACGTATTTCACACAGGAAAGCAAAACGTAATCCACACAGGATAGCACAACACAATCCACACATGAAAGCAAACAAGATTCAGCTCACACAGGTATACTTCTTCGAATGACGATAGAGATGATCACTGATCCATCTAAATCGTCGGACCCACAAAGGATCGATAGGTACTAACCCCCGCAATGACCCACACAGGATCGGTAGGAAACTAACCCCCGTAAAGACCCACACAGGATCAGACCCACATAGGATCTGTAGGCGCTGGCTCACACAGAACCGCTGAGCACTGACCCACACAGGATCGGACCCACACATGATCGGTAGAACTGATCCACATAGGATCGCTGAGTGTTGTAGTCGTCACCGTCGAATCCACTGAGGATCTCTGTACAGTCGTTGTCGTCATAGTAGCAGTCGCAGCCAGCACTAGGGTTCCCGCACACTGCAAGCTCGTTCGGGAGGGTCCGCTCCATGAGCCGAGAGGCTGATACATCAACTGACACATAGTCCAGAGTTGATGTATCCAAAAGTTCCATATCGCCAACAGGAACTCAACGTCGCAGACAGCGCGTCGATCGGACGCCCGGTCTGAGAGTTATTGGCTTTTTCGTCCCAGGGGCCCAGTTGGTTTTTAAGGAAAAACCAACCCGACCGTACTCCACCTGCGTCCAAACCTTGGGTGGAGTATGCCAAAAGATCCGTCTCACTTAGAGGAATTCAACGAAGTCGACGGCACGTCGATCGGACGTCCGTAGCTCAAGATATGAGCGTTTCCGCTCCGAGGGCCCGGTTGGTTTCGTGTACGAACCAACCCGGCCGAACCCAAGTAATTCGAAACCTTGAGTGCAATATACCGAAACGACCATCTCGTTCTAAGGATCGTGTCGCCGCTGACGGTGCGTCGATCGGGGGTCCGTAGCCCGAGTTATGGGTAATTGAACCCAAATGGTCCGAAAACGGGGGTTTCGGGCCCGGACCGACCCGACCCGAGACCCCCCCGGTCGGCCCGGCCCGGCCTGGTGGTCCGGCCAGGCGGCCGGCCCGGATGGGCACAACGCGCTGCCAGCTCGGCCTTCGGCCCAACTGCTGGAAAAAAGGGGGGGGGGGGGTGCCTGCCCCCCTTGTGTAACCGCGGCCCCCCCCATTTATGGGGGGCCGTTTGAAGATCGGTCGGGGGAATTTAATTCCCCCGGCTCCTCTCCTTCCGGCCGGCCCGACCTGGCCGGCCGGTTCCTGCTCAACGAGACCGACGATGGCCGGTCCCCTTCCAGCTCCGTCACCGGCGGCCCGGTACCGGCCGCCGGTCACCCTGCTCCGCCGCGGCCCGGAACCGGCCGCGACCCTTGTCGTCTGGCGCGGTGCGACGACACCGCGCCCCTCCGCCGCGACCCTGCTCCGGCTGCGGTGTCTTCGGTTTCCTTCGACGCGGCGCGACGGCGTCGCGTCCTTGAACTTCTTTCCACGGCGCGGCGCGATGGCGTCACGTAATACTTGCCGTGTGATTTCCGCGTGGTGCGACGGCACCACGCCATTCCGTTCCATCCACAAAGAATCAAACATGAACATAGGAGGGGGGTTCGGCCGTGTTTGTGCGGTCCGGACCCCCCCTCTCGTTAAACGATAACATCTAGTCGAAAATCCACGATGATCGATAAACTAGAATCATGAATGGAAAAATAATTAAATAAAATAATCTCCTACCTCTGTTTCAGGAACAATGTATGTCAACGAGCCGCGGAAGACGAGCGTTGCGGAAGTCGGGCGTCGTGGAAAACGAACGTCGATTCCGTTGTCGTTGAGGTGCGCTCGAAGAGGAAACGTCGTTGGAAGAAGACGTCGCGTTCTTCGGCGGAGATGTTCTTCATTGAAGAACGGTGTTCTTCGTCGGAGGTGTTCTTCGTTGAAGAACGATGTTCTTCACGTTCTTCGTCGATGTTGAAGAAGAAGAAGACTTCCTCAAACTTAGCCCTTTCTCTCCCAAGTCTCCACCACAAGAACAACTAACCCCAAAATAAAATAATCCTCCCACTTATTTTATTAACCCAACATAGGTTTTGAATTTCAAGAGTTTGAAAATTCAAAACCCACATTTAACTCACTTAAGTTATTAACATAAGATGTTATTAAAAATTAATGAGGTGATAAGTTAACAAAACTTAAATGGGGGGTTTAGAGGGGTTAGGAAAGTGAGGGGTTGGGATCGTGTGGGTCCCACCCAACCTTATCCTCTCAAGGTTGGTTATCACAAGTGGGTCCCACCCCCAACATCCTTACTTAGGATAAAACTACCAAGTGGGAAAAATAAAAATTGTTAAATTTTTATTTTTAACTACCACAAAAATTAATAACTCCCCTCATGTAAATGCAACTCCGAAACAGGAGTTCCTAAGCAATTACCGGCGCTGCGGTTCCATCGGTGCCCTCGGAATTCGATTCCAGGCACCGGTTCAAAAGTTAGAAATTCCCGCTCGTTCGTTCACTGAACGTACCCGAGCCAAACTTCGGAAATTGATTCCGGGCACACCGGGCCTCAGAATTAGGTGCCGTCAGAAACCGCATTCTTGTAAAATTCCAAAGAAAATTAAGAAAAAATTTCCCTTGAATTTTACAGGTCTTTACAAGTTCGGGGTTCGGGGTCACTTGTCACCGCCCGCTGGAACCGACTCCGTCTTCTAAGGGTCTGGCATCGCGGCGTTCCTTCATCAATTCACTGCTTGGTCAAGCTCTCTGATACCCCTTCCCTAACTCCATATTTATTGGAGAGGGAGAGGGTAAGTAACGACGCAGGGAGTTAATGAGGCTCATTAATTAGGATGCTTCATAATTTTCCCCAACGTTGCTATTACTCAGATTAGAGGGTCAATCCATTTATTGGATTGACACGTCATCGGTCCCACCTTACCACTTGTTCGTTGGAGGAATAGAATAAAAATAAAATAATAAAGTTATTTTATTTATTCTATTAAAAAGTTCCAAAAACTAACTTTTTTTTTTCGGACCTACTATGGTCAAAGTTAAGGTCTCCTTAAGAAAATATCGGCGCTGCGAGTTCAACGGTGTCCTCAGATTTCAATTCCGAGCACCGGTTCAAAAGATACAAAATGCCGCCCACGCGTTTACTGAACGTACCCGAAAAAAAGTTCGGAAAATTATTAAGAGTCACCCTCAACCTGCGCCGGTCGAGGTTATACTCTTCCTAAATAAAACATGCCCCAAAAAACCCAACAATACTCTTGGATTTCCAATCTGAGTTACCGTTTAAAAGTTATGGATTTTACAATAAAATAATTGTCACTTAATTATTTTATTTATGGCCAAAACTAACTTTCACTAGTGGCCCGCACTGAGCAATGTTAATACTTTCCTAAAGAAATCATACCCTCACGAGTTCAGCGATCATCTCATATTTTTAATCCGAGTTATCGTTTGTGAGTTATAAGCATTTGAAAAATAAAATAACTTTATTTAATTATTTTATTTACGGTTATGCCATTTTTCAGATTTCTCACATGAGGCCCGTGCCAACTAAACTTAAGTCATGCCTAGGGTAAACCTGCCATTCTAAGCACAACGGTACCCTCAGATTTTTAATTCGGGTAACTTTTTAAGAGTTATTCTACTTTTTTCAGGAAAACTACTTATACACGCTAATTAAAGCTTAACAAAACTTCGACGGATCATTCTGGCACTCCGGGCCTCAGAATCACGTGTCGTCAGATTTTGTGGTTTTGAAATAATTATATATAATTAAAAAAATTATACTGAATTTTTGGGACATTACAAAACATGTGAAGAAGATGGATGTTGTGATGTGGATGTCTGCATAACAAGGAGTAATAAAGCATCCAGCTCAACCCAATCAATGTTTATATCTGCCTCTAGCTGTGACTGATAAGTTAGAGGAGCATCTGACTGATCATGATAAACACTCTCCTCCTGTGGAACAACATCATTTGGTTGATCATGATGAACACCCTCCTCCTGTGGAACAACAACATCCATAACAGGGTCGTCACCTCCTGATACATCTATATATGACTCAGCATGCGCCGCAGCCTCATCATCATGTGGTGGATCAAAGAAAATGCCACAATAGATCTCATTCATTGAAGGAAGCAACTCTACCAAAGCATTGTGAAAATATGTCTGTTCAAATGCGCCTCTCTCTACTGGATCAGTCATGTGAAGTAGATAACTGATATGAGTATCCCGCGAAAACAAATCCTGTTGTTAAGTAATGTTAATAAAAAATTTGTTGAACAGTGGAAGGAAGAATGTATACCAACTCATGAACGCCTTGTCCGTGTCGTGTTAGAAATCTGACTAAGGACCTGAAGTACTAGGAAACATAATCCGGCTGATCGCACAAATGAAAACATACTATCCCCGCTCCTCATAACCGAAACTCCTGTCGTTTATCCCATAGATCAATATATGTGGCATGATATCTCCTCCAATCAAAGTCCTTCTTCCCTGTCATCTTCAGGGAATGCAGTGAAGCTAACTGACTGGGCGGGTCAGGAATAGGCTGAAAGAATCCGAACTACCTCATAACTTTGTCGGTCTGATGCCACTCGACTATATGAAAATGAATCAATGGAACCATGTAGGAGTCGGTAGCAAGCATCGCCGTACAATATGGTGGAAGACTCTAGATAATATGATCTATATATGGCATCCATGTAATCTGAAAGAACAAATGAATAATCACTTAATAAATTAAGAGATGCACAGTAAAGAATAAATATTTAATAATATAAATAATAATCACTTACATCGTCTCATCGAAGGCTATCCAACATAAGTCTGTAGGCATGGATGTCGTGTCTAGCGGAATCTGAATGTTGATGTGCCTGAATCCACCTATAGATAACATTGTTATAGTTACATTTCATAATAGAAAGATATACAATTAAGTTATACATTATAAGGAATGAATAACATACCATCTTCCACGCGGAGCCTCTACTACAATATCCACAGGTAATGGTGCATGGTCATGTGGATCTAAATGAGGGATGTTCTCCCATACCCACATCTGTAGAAGAACAACACATCCTATGATCTACATCTTATCGATGCGACATGCGCTGCATAGCGCCCTGTATGTATATACTAGACAACCAAAACCCAACTATACCAGCCTACCTAGTCCAAATCCTCCAGAATAGGTAAATACATAAGATATACAAAAGTAGTGGAGTGATCAATGGAAAGCGTGCCACTGAACAGCCTCAAAATATATGCACATGCAAATTGCAACACGGTGATCTCGTCAACATCCTCTTCTAGATGTACAGAGTGATGGTATAACCAAGGCATGTGTAATCTACCACCAATGACAGACCCACAATCATCATGAACCTCTATGCCTAGTAATCGATGAACAACCTCGAACCAATCTGCTCTGAACCGGCCTTTCAGAGCCGCACCGTCGATGGGGAGGCCTAACATAATGGACACATCCTACAGGGTAATAGTCATCTCCCCCTCTAAAATGGAACGTATGTGACTCTGGCCTCCATCTCTCTACAAGCGTGATAATGAGATGATGATTGACAAATGTGAAGTTGCATATCGCTACGTCATATAATCAAGCGCGATGAATATGGGGGATGATAGCGGGAGGCGGTGCAGCATGATGGAAATGATGAGATCTACTGACACTCAAATGAGGTACAAGACATCCCTCTAAAACTAGTCATGATACATGAGTAGCCTGGGATGTGAGCAATAGAAAACCTTCCATCTGCACAAATGATATCATCGTTAATTTTTTATAGTTAATTCAATAAAAATTGTAAACTTTTATTAAAAAAAATACAACAAGAAAAATAAGGTACACAATATACGTGGGCAGTGTTATTGGTTTTGGTTATGAATTTCTTATTTTATTGATCTCCAATGAAGTTTAATTTATTCTAGTTTTTTTATATATAATGCAACAATGATAGAAAACCCACATTGAACATGTGGAAGCATGATATATTCATTTTTGTAGTATGTTTATTTTTTTTATAGTTACAGTATCACAAAATTATTTATGATAGAATCCAAAAATTATACAAATCAAAATTAAAACATGTCAGAAATAGAGCAAGTCAGAAATAAAAGGATCCATTACTAAAATGTCCACATGAAAACCAAAATATACACATTCATGATAAAATACATAGAATCAATCATGGATGACGGGATGTGGAGATTTGTCCTGCCACTTGGGGATATCTCTTATGAGTATGTCTTATTGTGTGACAAATACCGCATCATGGCCCCCCTCCTCATTGTCAAGGACAATCCATCTTATTTCTAATTTGAGTTGACTCTGGTCTTCCTCAGGGCCTTAACCTAGTAGTATGAAGCTAATAATTTAAAAAATGACAGAAAATTAGAAAAAACATAAATGAAAATAAAACCAACTTACAAAACCTAGAAATATTAGGGACGATAGTCGACTGATCAACAAACAATGAGATAGAATGAAAGTCACCAACAGGCATCCAAGCTGCACTATAAAAGTTAAACAAAGTGCTCATGTGATACACTAGGTTAACACAGGGCCCCCATGATATATTTACCAAATCACAAGCTGTAATAACATGTGCACATGGATATCCCAATGCATGAAAGTTTCCACAATCACAATACTTGTTATCCAACATCACCACAACTATTCGGCCACTGGTGCATGTAACCCGATCATAGCACTCTCTTACCTAAAAGATCTTATTTTCCCTATCAAAGGCTACAACACTTCATCATGAAGCCTCATTTAGCATATGATCAATATCACTTTGGAAATGTTGAGTAAAATGCATACCGTTTTCCATCCTCTAATAGGCCTTTTGGGACTGATCAACAAAGTAGTGAAAACATCTATAAAATGTCTCTTGCACTAACCCTATGATCAGGAGTTTGCACACACCCTTGAGGACCCCATTTATGCACTCTACTATATTAGTGGTCATATGATCATATCTCCTTCCACTATCATATGCTAATGACCATTTTTCCTTATAAACACGCATCATATATTCATACACATCTTCATTATCACTTTGAATCTCTTTAATACGTCGATCAAACCTTTCTTTTTGGGGATCATATACTGAAACCATAAGAGAATAATGTATTAAAAAGGATATTAAATTTTCTATAAAAAAAGTAAGTTTAGAAAAACACACCCAACACTACTGGAAAATTTCCCTATACCCATGGTTTGAAACCGTGGGTATAGGCTATACCCATGGTTTCATGAACCATGGGCTCCCGAGGAATTGGGATTTCCATATACCCATGGTTTTTTAGAAACCGTGGGAATAGCCCACTGAAATTTCATATTACCCATGGTTCTAGTAAACCATGAGTATACATATATACCTAATATTTACAGAACTGTGGGTATACATTTCTACAGCATAAATTATATACCCACGGTTAAGTAAACCATGGGTATAGATAGTTTTCTTCACAGCACACATACCCATGGTTCAAAAAAACGTGGGTATAGATAGTTTTGTAGCAGCATATATACCCAAGGTTTAAAGAACCATGGGTATAGATGGATTTCCCAAAAAAATAAGCTGATCACCTTGGTTTCACCTTGCTCCTACAAACCATAATGCAATATGAAACAATGGAAAAGTTCTTATCAGAAACAATGGAACCACTGTGAAACCACACCCCTCCCCCCTAAAAACCCCCACTCTCCCCCTGGACAGAACCCCCTTGCCCCCTGCACACCCCCACTGGACACCCCCCGCTGGAAACCCCCCCAGACACCCCCCTTGGACACCCCCCCTGAACACCCCCCACTAGACCCCCTGGACACCCCCCTTTGGACACCCCCTGGACACCCCCCTAGACCCCCCCCGGACCCCCCCCGGACCCCCTCCCCCCTGGACACCCCTCCCCACTGAACACCCCTCACCCCTTGGACACCCCCTCCCCCCTAGACACCCCCTGGACCCCCTAGACCCCCCCCCAGACACCCCCTAGACACCCCCACTAGACCCCCAGGACACCCCCCATTGGACACCCCCAGGACACCCCCACTGGACACCCCCTAGACACACCACCTTGGACACCCCCTCCCCCTGGACACCTCTCCCCCCTTGGACACCCCCTCCCCCTAGACACCCCTCCCCATGGAAACCCCCCTGGACCCCCCAGACCCCCCGACCCCCCCACCTGCACCCCCACTACCCCACTCTTGGACACCCCCCTGCACCCCCAGTACCCCCTACACCCATCCTCCTCCCCCTGCACCCAGCCCCCTCCCTACACCCATCCCCACCCCCCTGCACCCAGCACCCCCTCCCCCCTCCCCCCTCCCCCTCCCCCCTGCACCAAACCCCCACCCCCTACACCCAGCCCCCACCCCCTGCACCCAGCCCCACCTCCTTGCACCCAACCCCCCTAAGGCAGGAGTATCAACACGAGATTGTCTCAAAGAATTCTCACTATGAGGCTATCCAAAAAACAATGATGAGGTGGGATGAGCACCAAGAGACTCATCAAGGGAAACTAAAGCAGTAAGAGGTGAAATAGGCTGAGGAGAAGAGGAGAAACCAGCAGGCAGCGAACCATAAATTGAAATTGAAGAACCTTGGTTATTAGCCACTTTAGTGATGGGACATGAATAATCCACTAAAAGAGGAAAGTAATAAGATTTGGATCTAGTTTTAGAAAAATTTTATGATGATAAATATGAGTGCCAATGCTAAAAAGGAAACCATGATTCTTCAAAGACAACACGTCGTGAGATAAAAACAATACCAGTTGAATCCAAATACCTGAATCTGTTGAAGCCACTTTGTGTTTATTTTTTATTCATTTTCAACGAAGTAGGAAATATTCATAATGTCAATATGTGATGAAGACAAGATGCTTGGAAGGAAGTTGGTGTCCCTAAGCTGGTGGATGAGTTGAAATATAGTTCTGAAGTCTTGATACAAAAATGTGTTGAGCTCTGAAAAATGAATGAGGATTGGTGATGCATTTTAAAGCTTGGGAGTTGGTAGGTGTCTCCAATGGTTCCACCATTTTTTAAATGACAATTAAATGAAGTTATACCCCCTCCCCTCCCCAGCCCCCTGCACTGCCTCCCCCACCCTCCCCTCCTGCCCTCCCCAGCCCCTGAACTGCATGACCCCTCCCCTCCCTAGCCCCCCTGCACTGCCTGCCCCCATACCCTCCCCCATACCCCTTCACTGACTCCCCCACCCTCCCCCTATCCCCCATATCCCCCTGCACTGCATCCCCCACCCTCCCCTCTTTCCCTCCCCAGCCCTTGCACTGCCTCCCCCCCTCCCCTCCCCAGCCCCCTACACTGCCTGCCCCCATACCCTCCCCCATCCCCCTACACTACCTCCCCCACCCTCCACCTAGCCCCAAAAACTGCCCTCCCACCCTCCCCCAGCCCACTGCACTACCTCCCCCACCCTCCCCTCCTGCCCTCCCCTACCCCTGCACTGCCTTCCTCCCTCTCCTCCCCAACCCCTACACTACCTGCCCTTATACCCTCTCCCACCCCCTGCACTGCCTCCCCCACCCTCCCCATATTCCCCTGCACTACCTTTCCCCTCCCCTCCACTCCCATACCCTCCCCCAGCCCCCTGCACTGCCCCCACCCTTCCCCGAGCCCCCTACACTGCCCCCACCCTCCCCCAGCCCCCTGCACTACCTCCCCCACCCTTCCCCCCAGCCCCCTGCACTGCCTTCCCCCTCCCCTCCCCCATCCCCCTACACTGCCTCCCCCACCCTCCCCCACCCCCCCTAGTCCCCTACACTATCGGCCCCCTCCCCTCTCCCAACCCACTGCACTGCCTGCCCCCAACCTGTTGTCCTCCCATACTGGTATTTCATTCACCACACCTAGGAATAGGTTAAACTCATAACACCTATAGTGATCCTTCTGATCTCACTTCAACTTTGGTAGGTGCCTCCATTGTTTACGTGACAGAGAAATGAAATTAAGTTTTTCCATTAGAATAGATGAGATCAATTTTATGGAAATTAAATGAAGTTCTACCATTGTAAAGCTAAGACCAGTCGTATGACAAAGTTGGATGAAGAAATTTCTTGGAGTTCATGTGCATAATTTATGGTAACCAGTTTGATTTAATAAATGAGTTTTGACCCATGAAGTGTGGATTATGTTGACCAATTTATCTCTATAAAGGTGATATGAATAATCAACTGTGATGCTTGTTGAGACGAATTTTATGGAAATATGGAAAAGTGATGATGAAATGGTTTTGGTGGTGTCCAAAACATTTCATAAGTGAAGTTGAAAAACTTTTCCTTGATTATCTCCACTCATAACATGCCACAAAATTAACCATTTTTTAAAATTTGAGGTCGAAGCCTCAGTTAATTCGGGAAAAAGTGCTACATTACAAAGAAAAATAGGAAACATACAATGCGAGGATATACTTAGAGAGACTCAAACTCAAGACCTCACCAAGACCCGCAGGAGAAACTATAACTAAGCTGCAACCTGGGGGCCCATTTTTTATGATTAATAAAATATATCGTAATTGTTTTTACTGATGTTGGTCAACCATCTTCAGAAATTCCATTAAGGGAATGAATCATATGAAATTTCTTAGATGAATCATAGACAACCCCCAATGAATCATATGCAGTCCACCTAATGACTTGTACACAATCAACAATCACGCGTAAATATGGTTTATTGTTGGAGAATCCATCCATTGAAAAAAAATCCTTTGGATGATGTTTTGAAGAATCTGAGAATGACTTGAAGTGATTCTGAGTTGACCTAAGGTGAGATCGATCAAAGCTTAAATTTCTATACCGGAGTTGAAAATTTACAAAGAACTCATACATAGAAATACGTATCAGTCATTCAGATCGACGTAAGATTCATTTGGATCGATGTAAGAATCATTTTCTAGAGAGATCGAAAATATGGAAAAGGCATGAACCCTCCCTTGTGTGTGTAAGGAAAATTTTCCAGATGTCCAATGATCAACTGAAGAACTGACTGAAAAACCATTAAGGATGATTTGGGTTTCTATATCATTTTTATGACCATATGGTTCATCTATATTTATAAAGTGGAAGTTGAGCCAAAATATGAAAAAGGCTGAGCTGACATAAGAGTCATGCAACCAAATAGCAACACATGAGTGATTATATCTACCAAGGATCGATATAAGAGTATTGGAATTCATTTAGGAGTCCTGACATCGACATAAGGATCATCTATCTTCCTACACTGGGTTGCTACAGTAACCCAAACTGGGTTTCTAGAAGAATTATTTCTAAAATATTAACATTACATAGAAGATGAATCATTATAGAATTTATTATCCCAAAGTTACAAGATGAGTTATTGGTTCTAATCTGAAGTGAATCTAGAAGATGATAAATGAAGAAAAGTGCACATTTGGAAGATATGTTGAAGTGAAGAAAGAATGCACACTACTGGAAATTTGGGCTATAGCCATAGTTTTAAACCGTGGCTATAGGTCCTCAAACAGTGGCTATAGGTAATATCCAAGATTCACTACTAGAAAAATACCCTATACCAACAGTTTGAAACCATTGGTATAGGCCTCCAAACTGTTGGTATGTCCTATACCAACATTTTGGAGAACCGTTGGCTAGTAATCCATAGGGATAGGTCTATACCAACGGTTTTCAAAACCGTTGGTATAAGTAATATGAAAAATCTATACCAACGGTTCCATAAAACTATTAGTATATGTATTTCAAAAAAGAAGCATTCTATTGGTTTTGATCCCAGTACCTCTGGTTTACGATTGAATGACCTAACCACTAACCTAACTTTACTTTTGTGAAAATAATTTCATAAATATATATATGTATTATCATAAATATTTTAAAATTTGATTTATTTAATGTTCTCTGTAAGAAGATTCCATAAAAAATACATGTAACTATAGAAACGGTTCTCAAAACCGTTGGTATAGACCTATACCAATAGTTTTGAGAACCGTTGGTATAAATTCTTTGATTTTGGGACCTATACTAATGGTTTTGGACAAACCGTTGGTATAGAGGTCCATATAAGTGAACTATACCAATGTTTTCTCCAAACCATTGGTATAGGTCCCCCCTATATCAACGGTTCTGGGAAAACCATTGGTATATGTCCAAATTAGTGACCTATACCAACGGTTTTGGCCAAACCGTTGGTATAGGTCCATATAAGTGAACTATACCAACAGTTTTCCCAAAAATGTTAGTATAGATCTTATTTCCAGTAGTGGTTTGAGGAACCGTGGCTAAGTTTGGTGTGGCTATAGGCCTTGAACTATAGCCACGGTTTCAAACCATGGATATAGCCCTATAACCACGGCTCAAACCGTGGCTCTAGACCTATATCCATAGTTTAAACTGTAACTATACACCTAAAGCCACAGTTTGAAACCATGGCAGCACCTTAAGGCACACAGGGCTATAGCCACAATTTGAAACCATGGATATGGGGTTATAGAAACAGTTCAAACAGTGGATATAGGTCTATATACACTATTTAAAACCATGACTACAGGGTTTTCCATTTCATAAAAAAACACCCCATAGATCCTGAACAGACCCCCCCCCAGGACAGACCCTGGACACCCCCATGGATAGACCCTAGACACACCCCATACCCTGGACACCCCCCAAACAGACCCCCAAACCCTAGAAACCCCCTTGGACAGACCCTGGATACCCCCCCATACCCTGGGCACCCCCCAAAAAGACCCCACCAAACCTTGGATAGACCCCCAGACCCTGGACACCCTGCTGGATAGACCCCCCGGATCCTGAACAGGTCCCCCCTAGGACAGACCTTGGACACCCCCAGACCCCCAAACCCTGGACACCCCCCCTGGACAGACCCTAGACACCCCAGACCCTAGACACCCCCTAGACAGACCCCCCAAACCCTAGATAGACCCCCATACCCTGGACATCCCCCTGGACAACCCCCCAGACTATGGACAGACCCCCCTAGACCCTGGAAATACCCCCCCTAGGACAGACCCTGGACACCCCCTAGACACCCCCAGACCCTGGACACCCCCAGACCCTAGACACCCCCTGGACAGACTCTGGACACCCCCCAGATAGACCCCCAGACCCTGGATAGACCCCCCAAAAAAGACCCATACGGACCCTAGATAGACCCCCATACCATGGATAGATCCCCCTCCCCAGGACAAACCCTGGAACCCCCCTAGGACAGACCCCCAAGACCCTGGACACCCCACAGACCCTGGACACCCCCCCAAATAGACCCCCTAGACCTTGGACAAACCCCCCAGGATATATCCTGGACACCCCTCCCCCAGACCCTGGAAACCCCCTCCCTCCTAGACCCCCACCCCCTACAAAACCCCTCCCCCCATGAAAAGGTCCCACTCCACTCCCCATGGACCCCCCCTGTACACCCCCTCCCCCTGCACACCCCTCCCACTGCCCTACACCCCCTTCCCCCAGCACACCCCCTTGCCCCACCTCCCTCCTAGACTCCCCTGGACCCCCACCCCCTGCAGCACCCCTTCCCCCATGAAAATCCAAGGAGACCATATTGGAAACCTCTCACTCAAGTTTCCTAACTAAAATTGGTAATTACACAAATATAATACCACATGGAAGGATATACCTAAGAGAGGTAAATAGTAAATATCATAGAAATTTTCATTTTAATCAAGTCTTACTAGGAAGGAATACAACTTACAATATGGTAGTGATCCATACATCCATTCAAAAATGGCAAGATAACAAAAATTTGTTTGAGAATGAAATTTAAAAAAAAATTATGTAAGGCAGAAAGAAACAAAAGGGAGATCAACCCTTAGAGGATCAAAGTGAATACATGTAAGAATAGAAGGATTGAGTAGAGGCTAGGTAGAGTTCTAATAAGAAGTTAGAGATGGAAGGGGAATTTTCACTGTTGAGAAGAGGAGTGAATATCTCTTTTCAAGAGTTTTCTAAACCCATTTATTTATATCTTATTTTATTTTCTAACATTTTGGTATCATTGGATATTTTTAATATATAAGTTTAAAATTTATTTTAGATAATCTAATTTGGTCACCCAACTATTGAAGTTTCCTACTACCCTACAGACCCCCTGCAGAACCCCCCACCCCCTCCCCTGCACCCTCCCCACCTGCCAGTTTTCCCTCCCCCACTACCCCTTGCACCCCCTTCCCTACAGACCCCCCCTGCAGACCACCACACTCTCCCCCTTGCATCCCACCTACACCCTCCCTCCTCCCACCTGCCCTGCAGACCCCCCCTACAGACCAACCCCCCTGCCGTACCGACCTCCCCACTCCCCCCTCCCCCTGCCCCTCCACCAACCCCCTCCCCCTGCCCTTGCCCTGCAGACCTCCCCCTACCCCCTCCCCCTACCCCCTGCCCCCTGCCCCCATCCACCCTCCCCCTACCATTTCCCCCCACCCCCTTACAGTTGATTCACAATGATAATCATCCTCTATATGTTGAAGGAGAATGAATTCATATCAGTTTCATAAATTTTTTTTCCAGAAACTTTACTTCAAGACCATTGTGTTAGACTACACTAGGATGGTCATGATCCTTATCTCACATGCCTAATTTTTTAAGGCAATAAGAATGTCACCAAAAGAGTGATTATGATGTAATCTTTCATTGAAATGGGAGTATGGGAGTTTAAAACACATCTTTATGGTTTTCATTTCCCAGTCCATATTTATCTTATATAATTAACACATGCCCATGAATCTTGTTCTTGATTCCATCTCCATGTGAACATAAGTTAATAATGTCACTTGCTTATTTATCAAGGTTACAAACTAATGATCAAATTTGAATAGAATTTCAATTACATTGTATATTTAGACAATACCATAAATTTCTTTCTCATTTCTGGAAGTGAGGGAATCTTATTCTTGGAATATATAAGTAAAGGATGGATCTTCAGTTATGATCTGGGCAGGAAGGCTATTATATCTTCTTCTATCAAGACATATAGACATATTAGGCTCATAATCTATGGAATAATATTCTCATCACCTATACAATTCTAGCATCATCACCAAAGTCATTATATGCTAGTCACCTAAGGTATTTTAGGCTCATCACCTAATGAGCTCTAGGCTCATCACCTAAGGAATTCCATGTTCATCGCATGAGGAAGGATGGGATTATGGTGCATTAGGAAAGGTGAATCATCCTATTATTATCACATAATAAATATTATACTTTTCATATATGGAAAGGTAGGGTCCTATTATGCTCATCACAAAATTTTAGTCATCATTTTAGGTCTAGTGGGGACTAGTCCCCTTATGCTCATCGCATAAGTCTAGTCACAATTTAAATTCTAGTGGGGACTAATCCTCTTATACTCCTCACATAAGACAAGTAATGGTTTAATGACTAGTGGTGACTACTATGAGGTTTAGAGTACTCTTGGAAGATGGTCAGGAATTAGATATATTGACTCAAAAGTGGTTGATGTGATGGTGATGATATTGTGATGTTGTGAATGAACCTTGAAGAGTTGTATTATGTATCCTGTTTGAACAGGAATCAAAACCCTCATAGCCTAATTTACATAATTTATGTTCATATGATAGGATCATCGATATTGTTTAAAATCAAGTGGTAAAGATTCTTTTTCTGTGAAATAAATAACAACATGTGATGTATTAGGGATACACATTAGTGTTTCCAAGTCTGGTTTAATGTGGTATGTGGCTTAGGTGTAGGAAGATTGTGGGGTGTACACCTAGTATAACACCCACTTGGAGGTATGGATCATCCATATCTCTATATAATTTATGGATTGTTCTTGTTTGGGGACTTTAGTGACTCATGTGGCCATGGATGAACTCTATATTCCTGCAAACAAACATTTTAGATATCAAAATTGTGCAACTAGCATGAATAGATAAGATAATAATTCTAAAGACTCCATAGAATGGTTATGCACCTTGGATTACCTGAGAGTATCACATTATTGTATGTCTATAGGAAAAAATCTAGAGTAAAACAATAAAAAATTATGGAAACAAGTTTTTAAAAAAATCAGGAAATTATAGAATTCAAATTAAAGGTTTAGGCAAAGAGACCTACCTCAACCTCAAGACGCGTTGCTTTTGACGACGAAAACTTGAACCTTATTTTTTCCACTTTCACGCATACACAACAATAAACATTTCAAACTCTCTTGATATTTGAAGGAAATATGTGAAGAATTAATAGTGTAAGAATTATAAGCAAGAAAATAACTATCTATGAGAAACTAACATTGTCATTGAAAAATGATAAACATATTGACATCATTTCATAGGCTATACTGCAATCATTATTTTAAAGAAGTACATGCCACAAAAATGCCTTTATATGTGGAGGATGTTATTCTAGTAGAGTGATATTTTTTTTCATGTCTTTAAGAAGAAATGCTACAAATATAAGGATACAATGTAGCAAGTATGATGGATCATTAATGTTAAGGAAATGAATTCATGAGCTATTCATGCGAACATTGTGTATACACCACAACATCTACCAAACACTAGCATCATTATATGGTAGAATTCAATGTATAAACCAAGAATAAAATTTACATCTAAAATGTACCTCAATATCAGTATCACCAAAACCATCATGACCCTCTTCATCTCCTTCAGAAACACCAACATCATTATCTCCTCCTCTCAAACCACCATCATCATCAACATTTGCATTGGCATATGCACCTAAATCAATGGCAGGAGCAGAAGAATCCTTATAAACCAAACAAAAATAAATGAGAACACATTTAATTAATGAAAACATAAAAAGGTTATCACTAAAATCAACAAATAAATCCAGATTTATTTTAATCATAGAAAATCATACAAAATGTGTAAAATATAGAAATTCTAGGGATTTTAATGGAATTTGAGAGAATAAAACAATGGATTCCATATAAAAATTTATGAAATTTATAGTTTTCTCACTCCCCCCCAGTTGTCAAAAACCACTTATTGAAGGAGTAACATATATAGGAAAAAAATTATGCCTAGGGGAGTTAGCCATGGAGGGTGATGTTTGGAAAGGACACATGGTTTGATCAGAGCATGGAGATAGATTATTTTTCAGCATTACTGATGATGAAAAACTGAGGAGGATCTTTATCACCATGGGTTATGTTTAAATGATTTTTGATGATGTGATAAGATAACTATTCATTTGAAGTGGTATATGTGTCACAAATATAAATTAAACAAATAATATAAAAAATTATAGGCTATTGTAGTTAAAGATGGAATAAAATGAACAATATTCAAGGAAAGGTAAGAAAACATCACAAAATGACAAATGAAAATTAAAAAATGAAAACAGACACTGAATAAAAAACCAAACTACTAACCTGAATCTAAGTATAAATGGGTTCCAAAACAGAATTTTTTGAAATCATCACCGAGCAAATATTGTACCTTTTCCCTGCAATATAAATTATTAGGACAAATGAAAATTGATATATTCAGGATAAATTCTAACTATTTTTTTTACATAACTTAACATGATCACCATAAACACACAATTAAATTCTATTAAGAAGTTTCAAAATGAATCATCGACCAAGAAGTTGTGACAAGATAAAAATAGTACCTTTGGAAGTGAAAAGATAGTAGCGATATGAGCATCCTTGACCATAAAAGTGAATCTAAAACTCTTACAATAATAGATTACCTTTTATATTCCATTTACCAAATTGTTATTTTTCATAAATTCTAGGTGATGAAAACCATAATATTTCAATTTCACAGGGTCTCTTAATCCACCTTGATCTTTTCATTACAACTCTGTCTAATTATCAAAAGAAATTATAACATTAAAAAATTCTAGATGTTTTTAAACTATCATTTAGTTCAAATGTTTCACTCATTGGTTTTTAAAAAATATGTATTTAGCCACAAACCATTAGTCCTTGTTTAGAACATTCAAAATTCATCACATTAACGAAATTTGAGAATGAAATAACAAAGTTCTTCAATAATTTTATTTCCTTCCATGTTGGAAAAAAATGGTTACAAAATCCAATAAGCTTCTATTGACACAGTTTATACAATGTATGCAATAACAGCATATACTATATGAAATAGTAGTGATTTAATGATAGTCATTAGAGATTAATATTGAATATGACAATGTGTTAGATAATAGAATACCATATTAAGTATATGGATTATAAAAATGTAATCATGATAAGAATTTTTAAGATATGTATATTGAAAATTAAGTGTCTATTTTGTGCATTGAAATGTAGACTTGTTGCACATTGCACACGTAGTATATGCATAAAAAGTATAGCCATAGTGAATCAGTACATATTGAAGGATCAAAAATTAAATATATGTCACAGGGGGGTACTAATCTAAATAACTACATTGACATGAGGTGTTATAATCCTCCCACCATGCCACTTTCTTCTCTAGAATAGTATCTAGTGGAAGTGGAATTACTAAAAGAAATGCCTCAATAATACCCCACAAAAGAGGTTGGTTGGGTGTCGAATAGAAAAGATATAATCTTAAATAATAAAATCATAACATATAACCAAAGTCTCCAAATTTATTAGTTAAATACACAAGATCATGTGAAGTCCCCAAGAACAATTCAGTAACAATTATGAAGGGAGAAACCTAAGGAGATAAAAATTTATCCTAGTTCTCCTAAAAAATTGTAATTATTATAAAATGGATTAAAATATGAGACACGCACCTCAAAGAAATAAATCTTCAAGAAGCACAATATCCACCAAAAACCTAGAAAACTCATAGTCATCCAAGAAACCAATCTAAAACACCATAAAGAGAACACAATTCAAAAGAACACCATATTCACGAGATGAGAACCATCATAAGGATTCGCTAAAAGAAATAGAAGAAAAAAAACAACACAAGGCTCAGTACAAAAAAATATAGGCTTTAGCTGTTTTGTCACTACACCCAACTGGTAAACTGGGACCTTCTATCCTGAACATCACCCCACAGTGAACCAACAAACAAAAATGATCACTGATAAGTTCATAACTTTTCTAACTCTGTATTGGTCCTAGTTAGTGAAGCATTAAACCAATGGTATCTCATATTCAAACCATCATGAAACCAAACTTGAAAAAACCAGTTTACAAATGTACACCTACACCTAAACATAAAGAAATATAAATCAAAAGAGACCACACAAATCCTAAATTCACTACAATCCATAAAATACTTCTAATAAACTTAAAACACACCTCATAAAAATCCCAAAACACACTAATCACCCAAAACCAATTTAAACCCAATACTTCCATTTATGATAATTCAACTTAAAAAACTTATGAATATGGGAACAATCTACCCGCCAAAGAAAATACCTTGGATATTTCATGCAAGAGGACTTGTAATTCCATGGAAATCCACAAAAAAAGCACACAATATGCCTCTCATTAATCTTTTGAAGAGACAAACCCTGATTATTCTAACCTTCTAGCTTGGGATGTAGGGATATAGATGCAGGAAGGAGGAGGCAGGGAGACGGGGAGGCTGAAAGGCAGAGACAGATGTAGTGACTGAGTGAGGTGAGGAGGAGGCGAGGATGCAGATATGGAAAGGGGAGGATCAGAAGAGGCCGGAAGGTGGAGGAGGCAGAGAGGAGGAGCAGGAGACTGTGATGGGAAGTAAAATGGGTTTATGTGGATATTTATTTGTTTAATAAAATTAATATATAAACTAGATGGAGGGGTTTTATTAAAAAACCATGACTTGTTTATCAAAAGAAACAATTATCTTAACACTTATTCAAGAATTTCAATTTAATATAAATAAGAAAAATTAAGAAGGAAACTAAATGCAATTTAAAACATTCTTGAATTAAATAGGCTGGGAGAGGGACCCTACCTCAAAGGAGCCAAGCCACACTCGATGCTTGACACTTTTATCAGTGACAAATCTAAGCTACTCCATCCATCCTCCAGACATATGCACCTTTTCATATACATAAGGACGCCCTAACCCCTATGTACGTGTCTTCATGGCCTTAAACATACACAAGAGGATCCTTATATATATACTCACATGCATACTCCCGTTATCACCCACACACATATTCATTTTCCATATATATACATAAGCACACCTAGCCCCTTATATGTAATCATGCTGCCATGGGCAGACATACATATAACAGGAGAACTTATTATATATATGCTTACCTATGCATACACGGTGAGTCGCCTTCGAAAAGCGGCTCGAATCCACCTCAACGAGATCCAAAACACACTACAAAAATATAGGAAACCCAAAAATCACAAAATCCCTATTTAAAATTAGGCCAAAGAATAAAAACGGAAGAAACCTTACTCAAATATGATGTTGAACTCATTGCCTTTGATGGCGGTGGATAGAACCATCCTCATCATAAGAAACCACCTGTAAGGATATAATGGGAAGAGAAGTGAGATATAAAGACTTATTAAATATATGTGATCAGTGTGTCAACTGTACATGATAAATGATACATGACTCCGATACCAACATGATCACAAGGACAATATTAATGATTACACAAACATAAAATAGTCCAAATGATCAAGAGAATTAGTAATATAAAGGGAAACTACCTCAAACAATAATCCATAAATTGATCTCAAGCTTGTACCAACCACCAATGATCCTTCTATCCCCTATATCATCCATGAATACATACCAATCAAACAATAAAACATTTTAAAATTAGAACTACAATCGGTATAATTGATGCTAAACTCACCGGGTAATATACTACACTCAAGCAACAAGACAAGTGTGGGGTCCACTCTAGACACCCACCCAAACCTAAGAAACACAAAAAATCAAATTTATCAACCCAAAAAACTTAAAATTTCATCAAAATTTATGAAAAACCATAAATAAATCCACTGATTAGTACACATAAACTCAAATGACATGTAATAATGAGATTTCAAGATTTCTAAGTCTCCTCTATATGCCATACATTAAATCTCCATCATATAGAAGTGATCCCACCATGGGTTTAAAAAACAATACAACCATGATTTTAATTAAACCCGTGGCTATAAACTAATCTATAGCCACAAACATATCTTTGGTTTGGTTTGTTTTAGTGGTATAGGGAGACATGAGTTTTCTTTCTTCGATTAAGGTAGTGAGTTGTCTTTAATCATGGAAATGATACCTATGGGATCATGAGTGATTAGGTATTTTTTAGTATACACCTAACAGATCATCCAAAATGTTGGGAGTATGTATTTTGGTTTGAAGGTTGGAAAATGGAAATAATATAAGGCTCACCCCCACCCCCATCTACACCCCCACCTGCAACCCCCTGCCCCCTGCACCCCCCACCTGCAACCCCACTTCCCATTGCACACAACCCCCACCTGCACCCCCCACCTGCACCCCCAATCCCCCACCTAAACTCAAATGACATGTAATAATGAGATTTTAAGATTTATAAGTCTCCTCTATATGCCTCACATGAAATAACCATCATATAGAAGTGATCCCACCATGGGTTTAAACAACAATACAACCACAATTTTAATTAAACCCATGGCTATAAACTAAGATATAACTACAAACCTATCTTTGGTTTGGTTATTTTTCGTGGTATAGGGATACATGAGCTATCTTTCTTCGATTAAGGTAGTGAGTTGTCTTTCATCATGGAAATGATACCTATGGAATCATGGGTGATTAGGTATTTTTTAGTATACACCTTACTGATCATCCAAAATTTTGGGAGTATGAATTTTAGTTTGAAGGTTGGAAAGTGGAAATAATATAAGGCTCACCCCCCAACCTCTACCCCCACTACCCCCTGCACCCCCACCCCCACCTGCACCCCACTTCCCCTTGCACCCCCACCTACAACCCCACTACACACCCCCACCTACACCCCCACCTACACCCCCACTCCCCCCACCTGCACCCCCTGCCATGCCCCAAGCACATCCCCCTGCCCCCTGCCCCCTGCACACCCCAAACACCTAGAACACCCCCTCACCCTACCCCTAGCACACCCCCCCTGCCCCTACCTCTCCCCTACACACCCCCTCTGCCCCCTATACCCTCCACCTATCCCTTGGAAAAAGAATTCATGTTATATTTTGATGAATATGTTGGCATTCCTTGTCATGTTTTATTGGATGTGAATTTATTTAAAAGTTAGTATGGGGTTTTTTATGAGTTCGATCAATGAAATATTCAAATTGACGATCATTCTAATAATGCATTGAAAAATTATTTAGAATAATATGTATTTGAAATTTTAGATCACTATAAGCTTTCCAAAGACATGTAAATAAAATTAAAATAATTGTATGGTCAAAAATATATCTTGAATAAGGGAAGATGGGTTGTTTCTAATGATGATCATTCAACTAATGAAGAATTTCATTTGTCTAAAATTAAAATGAAGAAGATCAAGAAGAGGGACACCAAGAAATTGGATACTCTTATCTAATTAAAAAAATGATTCATTGTGCATATTTTTTTCTAACCATATACAAGATGCTTCATGAAAAACTAAAAATATAGATTCTATTTCACTTCAATATGTTAAAGATGAAGCAAACACATCATGTGGTAAATCTATAAATTGTTGGTACAACCCACAATATAAAATTAAAGTCTTGGAAAATGAATTTAAAGTTTTGAAAGCTAAAGAATAAATGAATTGTGATCTCATGGAAGAATTTAGGTAAACCATCTAAAATATGGGAAATAAAATATAGGGAAAAGTGATATTATTGAGTCACTTGTTCAAGAATTAAAGCATGTGAATGAGGAGAAAACATGAGACATACATGATCGTCTCTAAGGAATGGTATGAAGAACAAATTAAGATAACATAAAGTGAAAGGAATTATCAAATTCAGAATTTAGAAGGACAACTAGAGGATAAGGAGATATGGATTAAGAATCTAGAGGATGATCTTCATATCAGAAGAAGGATGCCAAAAACTAAATAAACTAATTTGAAAACTATAACTAGTATTATGAAGAACAATAATAGGGTTTCTATAAAAATGCAGTAAATATCTAGTATAAATCATGTAAGAGGAACTCAAAAAATATGACAATGAAGTGAGAACACTATATGAGTGTGTATAAGGAAGATAGAGAGTTCAACAATAAGAAAACATCTACTATAACTAGAGGAAAATATACTGTTATCATTGATCAACATTAGGTATTTTGTAAAGAAATATCCATCATTAATGTCTGGATATACCATGTCAATAATGTCCATTGGGTATTTCATGTACCTCCTTAGCTGTAACACATGGAAGATATCATGAACATGGTCCAACTTTGGTGGAAATTCCATGTGGATAGAATACTCACATTCCCCCAATAGGATCCTAAATGTACTGATAACCATTGGGGATAGATTTCTACCCCATTAAAGCCTCCATAATACTCATCATGGGGAGAAATTCAAGAAAAAATGGTCCCCATGGTCAAACTCCAAAGGTCGGAGATGTCAACCTATGTGAGATATCTATCTCCTCAGGGATGTCCCCATATACTCAACATTCACTTGTTCTTTCATTTCCATACCCTTCACAATCTTCATTTCATTAAGTGATGTCTCACCAATCAAAGTCCAACAAAATTTTGACATGATGGGTCTCTCATATATATCTTATAAAGGTTCCATACTGATTTTAAAATGATGGATTTTATTATAAGAAAACATTAACAATGGAAATTGACCCCCACATCCATGAAAAGTCATAAAAAAAGGATCTCAACATATCCTATAATACCAATATAGTGAACTCACTCTACCATCGATTTGGGGTTTAATTTTTGTTCTCGTCATCGAATGGGTCCCAAAATCATCCTGCAAGATTCTCAAAATTTCCCCGGACAACCCCCCACTCCCCTTGACCCCCTCTTTCCCTAGACAACCCCCACTCACCTTTGGGTAGCCCCCCCACCCTACACAACCCCCCCACCTATCGCCCCCCTGCCCCCTGGACAACCCCCACCCCACCCTACACAGCCCTCCACCCACCCCCTATATAGCCCCCTAACCCACACCCCCAACCTGCAGCCCCATCCCTCCCCCTGGACAACCCCCCACCACTCCCCCACCACTCCCCCTCCCTTTCCCTAGACATACCCCTTCCTAATTGTGACACTCTTTCAACCTATTAGGACAAATAGGCTAGTTATGGCCTCTTCAGCCACACTGAGAGTACTCCAATGAAAATTTTCAGCTAGATAGAGGAGAATAAAAATTCTTCTCCTAAGTTTCTAACCACTAAATATCACTATGATTTTGTCATATTTCCTCTTCTTATAAATATCAAATCAACCATATCCCACTGAATCACTCTTACATTTCCTAAGATCCTTCACCACCATAAGATCCTTGATTACTACTATCCTGAAAGTGGGTAAGAAAAATAGATAAAAGGTTGAACCTTATATGGAAACCAAAATAGAAAGTCATTTGTGAAAAGAAGGTGTAATAATAATGTGGGATTTGTAAAACATAAAATCCCATCAACATTCTGGTTGGGAAACATTTGAAAAACACAAGGAAATAAGAGAAATCAAATAAATTTCAAAACCTGTTATCAATTCCCATAACCAATTGAGCAAGATGAGTCAGCTCGGCTTGGGAACTCCTGTTCAAAATTTCTTCTAAAATATGAATCTTATCATTGAAATCCCTTTCAAATTTCCTACAAATTTCACATATTTATGAGAATCCAAGCGTGCGGGCAAGGAAAAAAAAGTCCAATCAACTTACAGGATAGAATTCGTGACCATTTGGTCTCTGGAGGAATGACAATGGAGGAGGAACGTCAAGGGATAAAGAGTATTCACTAGGGGAGAGGGTTGAGGGTGGGAGGAGAAATTTGAGCATGAGGGCGGGGAGGCTTCCGTGAAACACCGATGGTCGGGAAGTGTAACAGCGACGTCAGGGAGGAGTGCACGAAGAGTAGGTCCCGGCCGAGGGTTCGAGGAGTCTCGAATAGTGGGGAGGAGGAGCTCGTGGATCAGGGGGGATAGGAGGATAGAGTCTTGGAGAGCATCGTAGAGAGCATCATGGAGAGCGTCGTGTAGAGAGTCACGGACAGTGGGTAGGAGGAGCTCGTGGATCGGGGGAGGAGAGGAGATCGTCACAGATTGGGGAGGAGGAGCCTGATAGATAGTAAAAAAAACATAGCTACAATTTTTTTTAATCCATGGCTATAAATTATGACACGACCATAGTTTTAATAGAACTGTGGGTATAAACTAAGCTATAGCCACATACTTATAAAATTGTGGCTATAGGTCCATGGCTATAGCCCTGTTTTCTAGTAGTAGCAGATACATTTTCAAAAGATGATTCATAAAAAAGCTATCATTTATCCAAAAGATAGTACCGATCACTGGAAGTAGAGGCATCAATGGAAGCTAAATGATACAAACTTGAAAAAGTTCATAATACTTGACTAGAAGATAAAAGATCTTAAGAACATTGAATGAAGAAACTTCTCATAATGATACATAAGATTAACAATTTCTTATGTAATAGCTAGGAAGATAATATGTATGTGTTACAATCAAAGTGATACATTAGGTTTATCTATTTAGAATAATTTTAGGTTTCTTGAATGATATTCTAGAAGTTACTTAAGACGATTCTATACTGATTATTTAATGTAACAATCATCATGACTGTTTGAAAATAGTTCATGACTCATGATGAGTATGGAAGATGGATTTTTTCTATGATTTATGGAGAAGTATATGAATGTTTTAAATCTAAAACATGAACAAAAAACATGAGAGATAAAGAGTTTGTAATATGAATCTATAAATTAAATCAATAGATGCTAAGGATTCTCTTAGAGAATCACGTACTAGAAAGAAATTCCAAAAGGTGAAGTAGAAATTGAAGAGGTTTATGTGGAAGAATGGAAGTATGAGAAGTTAGTAATGTTTTTTAGGCCCTCCCATGGTTCAGACATAGACTCTAATATAGGAATACTATAATAGACTAAGCTATATGGGCTACACCCATGTGCTGGAACAAGTGTCCAAGAATCAAGGAATCACCACTCAGGAGCAATTTCACCCACAAACAATTAATTAAAACAACCATAAAAAATAAATAAAATTTCGACATGACTCATCCGTATGTCAGACATCCATACCGAAGGAAAAGAAAAAAAACAAAAAACATTATAGTGAAATGGTAGAAAATAATGAAACACACTAATTAATCACTCCACTACCCTAATCTACCTCCCCTGCAAAGAAAATTGCGTAGCTTCCTCCAGTGCCCTTCTGCCCCCCTTCACAGAATATAACTACCCTCCGTCTATAGAAAGCAGTAAAAGGCCTAAGTGGCCGATGTGATAAATAAAATAAAATAAAAACTAAACTATAACATACTTGTCTCTTGTGACTATACAATTCATTGTCCCAATATAAGAACCACAATGACCCATGGGTCAAAACATGTTCCTGAAAGCAAGGAGGAAACAAATTATATTGAAAGGACTATTCAGAAGAAAAAAAATCACATGATACCACAACCATGAGATTATAGACATCTTCCTGTAGAATAGTGTACATTTCTAGCAGAATCAAGAACAAATTCCTTGGAAGAAATAGAAAACATTTGATGAGTAAATAAGAAGAAGAATACACTTCCTCTACCAACCAATTAGTGGATGAATCACCAAAGAAAATCACCAATTTCATTGAATATGTGTAATGTCAAAAAAACAACCTTAAGTACTGAATTAGATATTGGGGAAGAAGAAAATATAGAATACATGCTCATATCTAAGTTGGAGTCCCAAATTTAATTGAATACCAAGTTAAACAACAAATCTATAACTTTAAATAAAGATGATGGGAAGAATGTTGAACCAAATGAGGAATCTCTCAATATAGAGAGTAAAACCTTTGATGTGATCAAGAGATTCAAGATGAAGGTTACTGAAGTTCTAATAATAGAATCATTCTCAGGATGAGTATAAATATGAGAAAATATCAAATTACCAACAATGAAATCATATAATAAATTTTCATGTAATTTATTTCTTTAACATTGAGGAATTTAGAATGTAGAAAGATTATAATTTCTTAAAATAGGTGTAGTATTGGAGGAGATAAAATTTTATTTAAAATGCTCGAGTATTGTTTCAATATATTTTTTGGTAGGAGAATACATGATTATCAAAGGACCTACCATTATGAATTTGGATGCCTAAAACAACATCAACATTGGCAGGTATTTTTATATCAAAGTACTCACTCAACATTAGTTTTGTCTCATTAAAAAGTTTAACAAAACTATTAGCTAAAAATATGCCATCAATATAAGAAACATTAATTATAAATTTTCTTTTACTAGATTTTAAATAAATAAATTAATTTTAAGATTATTTTAAATAAAAAAAGTGATCTTAATCACTCTATTTAAAATAAAAATAAGTTATTACCTATACAAAATTCAGATACCATTGTCCTGAAGCATATCTTATCATATAAATGTATTTATTTATCTTATAAACTAAATTTCAAAAAACCTTTTTAATAAAATCATCATGATAAACCATATTTTTTTTTTACCAAAATCACCATTCAAGAAAAGTTGTTTTAACAATCATTTGATGATGATCTAAATCAATATGAGATGCTAAGAACATAATAACTCAAAATTCTTCTTCAGTGGAAACTAGTGAAAATTTTTATTGATAATAAATACCATATCTTTGATTATATACCTTTACTTATAAATTATATTTTTATCTCTAAATATTAACATTTCAATCACACTTGTTTTTAATAACTCATTTTCATATAACATGTTTAAAACTATCTAAAAATTCCTGAAGATCCCATATGCTATTATGAGTCATATAAAACATGTCCTCATGTATCTAATTTAATCACTATAAATTATCAAAACTATAATTATCATCTTCAAAAGTGACCAGATTTTTTCTATTATTCAAATTAAATTCATGCTCTTGATGTTACACTATAGTCATTAGGTACATAAGTCTTATGAATCTTTTGATATCTCCTCAAGATAATTTCTTCAATAAATTCATCAAGTTCCTCTTCACACAATGATAGTTTAATGACACTATCTTATCCATCAATAATGGATCTATTATAATCAATATAGATGGGGATTGAAACGTCACTTGGAAATGAAGTATGTGACACCAGAAATTCAACACAATCCTCTTTAAAATTTATTAGGTGAGAAGAATAATTAATACCATCTATATCATCCTCAATGAATATGGAATGATCAAATTCATTGATTCTCACAGAGTGGTAAGGATAATAAAATATTATATCTTTATGAACCTATAGTGTAGTTAATAAAGAAACACTTAAAGGTTTAGGATCAAAAGAAAAATGTGGCCATATATATAGCCCAACTTCTACTTTTGTGTGTTGATTTCCTCTCTATCAAAGAATAAATTTCATAGTTCAAGATAAAATAGAAAATATTGAACAAGTTAATGTTGAGTTACTTAAGGAAACATACTTTTTTATTTTAATTTCCAATATGAAGTTTCCATATCTATTTTTCTAGCCCTATATAGAAAGAGGATACTATTCAACCCATGAAAGTAGAGTCAACCCACACAACTGACCATAGAAAAAATCAACCTGTTTGATTAACTAAAACCTCCATCGATAAACATGGTTTTATTATACTGGGATATCAACAGTCAAAAGTTCCAACAATTCACCTGGTATAACCTCAAATAGGCTATCTTGGTCAATTTTTTATATAAGAAAAATAATCACATGTAGATATGTTGGATGTTATTACCACTTGATTAGAGGTTGTTGAAGTCTTATGTGCACCAATATAGTTAGAGAAGAAACCATATCATGATTGAGTGCAATAGACTCCACCTATTTCCAATTTTGAAAATCCCAGTTTCTCAATATTTAATGGCATAAGAGATCTAGAGAAACATCTAACACATTTTTCTTCATACTGTGGCTCAATATTGGGAAATCTAGAACAATGGGAAGCAACTAAACTCAGATATATCACACTGATCGTAGAATATGTTGGGACTAATGTAACTTCTGATTATACTACCTGATATTAGGCATATGGAACTTAATAAGTGGAAAAAAATTACCAAAATAAACCCAGCTAAATCACCAGAACTTAGATGAAGTCCATCCATTGCAACCATGCTGGTCACTATAGAAATGGTCACGTGTTTTTCTATCGAAGAAAAGATTTTGGAAAAATCTACACCTTCATTTTGTTAAAACCCCTTCATGAATATCCTCTCCTTGTACCTTCATCTACCACCCACTTCTTCCCTCTGATGATAAAACCATTTATTATAAAGAACATTATTCTCATAATTCTTTTCCATTATATCCCATGTTCTAGACACATTTGAATAATAAATCTCATCCTACATGGTTATATCCTACTAATTAGATACTTTTAGATTCATAGCCTCTTCTATTCTCTCAATTTCTCTATCATTTACGATAAGAAAATAATATAGATCACTTCCATACCTCTATACTTGGAGAAAAATCCTTGTAGAACTCTAAAGATATTCCTATGTATTTATGGTAGGAAGAGGCAGATGCTGGTAGGAGGAAGTGGATGCAGACGTGGAGGAAGAAAGGCGGAGGGAGGGAGGTGGGGGCCAGGAGGTCAAGGTGGAGGAGGTGGATGGGAGGTCGATGCGGAGGTAGAGGACAAGTGGTTGACGTGGAGGCAGAGGTAGAGGCCTGGAGGTCGAGGCGGAGGTGGAAACTAGAAGGTTGACATGGAGTTTGGGAGGGTGAGGTTGAGGCGGAGGTGGGGAGGGGTGGGGAGGCTAGGGAGGACAGAGCTCGTAAGAGGGGGTGATTAGGGCTCGTCGAAGTGGGATGGAGGGGAGTTTCCTGAGTGATGGTGGATATGAAAGGGGGTGTACCCACAGTTTATTTAAAAACCACGGTTTAGAGAAACCTTGGGTATAGATCTGTTGGCTTAGAACCCATTTCCAGTAGTACAACTTGAGGATCTCATTCTTTATTGCCTCATCTCTGAAATTCTCATACACATTACTTTCAATATGTCTAATACAATATCGATGATAAGCATTCGTCTTAGTCCATGAAACTCCATTACTATTTATGACCTTTATAATCGCTCGATGGAGATTGGATATCAGATACACACCCTAGTTTTGTGTGACATGAATGCATACACATGCCAAAAACCAGCTACACCATTCAAAAATTATTCTTTTCAAAAATAGAGAATACAAGTGGTAGAGGAGAACAATTACCATTATGAGTGGAAACAATGAGTAGAACACCTGTATACTTGTCACAAAGAAAAGTTCCATCGACCTGAATGAATAGTTTACAAAAGGGAAAAGTAGCGATGCATGACCTAAATGCCCAAAAAATCCTATTGAACTTCACCCTTGATAGATCAACTCGGTGATTGGGGGGTACATAATCAATAATGTCCAAATGATAAACACTATGATTGTTGAGAGACAACAATTCCATATGTTGTGATAACATTTCATAAGATTCATCTCAATCACCATACACTTTTACAATTAATTTCTATTTTTCTTTCCAAGCTTTGTTGTAGGATATCTTATAGTTATACAACTGTTGAATTATTTCTTGAATAAGGGAAATAGTAACATCCTGACATGTTTGTATCATCTCAACAATAACAGTTGGTATAAACTATGCATCAAGTGAAGAGTGATCCTGCTACAAGCTTGGATGCATACAAGTGTGTGTCCCTTCTAATTCAGCAATCTTCCAACATGCAAAAAATTTATCATATGTTGTTCTTAATAGAAATTTACATTCCACCCCATATTTTTCACAACGAATGAGATATTTTTTCTTCTTTGAATCATCATCCACAAATGTGAAATGTAGCTCTATGTGGTATTTCTTTATCACATTTTTCATGAAAAGTTTAATTTAAAACTCCTACTCAATATAGATGATGTTATCATTTGATGCAGATCTATTCCCTATAACTCCAGGGAATTCAGAATCCGGTGTAATGACATCCCAATCAAAATGTTGTTCACGCGCCATTCATTCAACTAAGGAACTCAATAATGAAGGATGATACCAATAACAGGTGGATGTTGTGGATGCATGTCTCTCATAGGAACCTCAGAAGGTTTATTCCCCACATCACCCTACCATGGAAGATTTTGTCTCAAAGGAACCTCAGAAGGGTTATTCCTCACATCAACCTCACCCGCATCATCTCCTGATGGCTCAACAGATTCTTATTCCTCAGGTAAACTTGCATCCACTATATCAACAATACACAAAGGGATGTCATCTACATTTCTTTCTAAATTCGGATCACCTTCTTCATAATTTGGTTCTATCACATGAGTCATATATGAAGGAGGAAATGAATAAGACTATTGTGAAGGACCGACATTTATAGAGCTCACAAAACACAGTTATGTAGTAATCGGTTTCACCACATCAATATCACAAATCACCACATACAATTCCATCAGACCATTAGGACATTGCTGCCTAAATAACATAGATGCATCCATCCAATCCTCATCATCGACCAGAGGGTAATCAGTGTGCCATAAATGTTTAGGATGTTGAAGATGTTGATATGTTATTGAAGTAATGGATTGATCAAACCTCAGTTTTAACCGACTATGAATCTTATTATGAACTTCATCCAATGTCAGGTAACCATGAAGATTTTTCACTCTTACAGGTGGAAAACTATAGCTAAAACCCTACTTGGTATAAATTACCTCACCATTGAAATATATTTGTGTATACATGATTACCTATATAACAAAAAAAGATATTATTTACTATATCAAAATTTTAAATTATTTAAATTGGTTATGATTAAATAATTGACTTCATCTTGAGAATTTTTCTATGTATTGATTTATCATTATTGAGGTATAGTGATGTTGATATTATTACCAAAGAAAATTTAATATAAAGTTATATATTTTTATACCACTTATCAAATGTTTCATAAATTTTAATTACTTATGAATAAATAACCATGACATGATCTTGAGACTTACTATGGATTAGTTTATCATTATCTGATAAACTAACCAAAACCTATGGCTGGACTCCTAGTGTATCTATTATTAAATATTTCAGCAACTACCAATCTCCTTTCAAACAACAAAGCCTCTCATCGAACGCCTATCCTCAAATGCCTCTTCGAGGACGCCTCTTTAGGGACACCTCTTGTCAATCGCTTTTTAATTACAAATTTACTCACATGCATGTAAGAGGATCTAGGGGTATGAAATATATAACTTTTTTAAGTGGACACACAGGTCCTTACAAAATTAGTGAAAGATGACTCGCAAGTCATCAATGCAGAAAAATGCAATTATTACAAATTATATAACCACATACACAAAAAAGACATGAAATTTCCATTATGCATTGGTTGATCATCTCAAGATCAGTCATCACACAATACTCTTAACTTGTTTTTTGATATACTTATTATGTTCTACATATTATATAAACTTATTACTAGATGAAATATATATTAACTATCTACACCTGTTTTCCAAAAAATTTAACTTCGAAATTTGTATGTATATATATATATATATTTAATAATAACATTAAATAAATTTAATTAAAACTAATATAATTTACACTTATATAACATCCATTACAATATCGAACACTAATTTTATTTTCAATTTTATAAAATTACATGTATATATATATATATATATTTCATTCTACTACTTTTCAAAATATAAGTAAATATATTATCTACTTTATTACTTGGAAGAATAATTATTCATACTAAATATAATTTCAATTTATCGATTAAAATTATTATTATTATTAAATAAAAGTAATATAATTTAAAATTACATAAAAACCATTAAAATAATATAAAATTATGTTATTTTCAATTTAATAAAAGTACATATATATAAATTTTTTGTCATTTTTCAATTTTAAAATATTTAATTAATTATATTTCATACTTTATTACTTCAAATAATAATTATTTACACTTAATATAATTAAAAAATATTATTTATAGAAAACTATTTTTATACCATTAACAAAAAGAATTATATATATATATTTGTTAATAAATTTAAATATGATACTTAATATAACTAATATAATTTTAATAAATTATATAACTAGTGTATATAATATTATAATTTAAATTAATATTACTTTAAAAATAACATATTTTATATACATATAAATATGTTAAACATGTCATTAAATTAAAAATATATACATTTAAAAAAAATCATTTCCCTAAATATAAATTACATTTTATACATACCATATTTAAATTTCCTAAACATTCAATATGAATTTGCACAACAAAAAATAACTCGTTCAAAAATTAAATCATACAAAAGAAAATAATTTACACATTCATACATGAATCAATACATATTAAAAAAACAAATCATACGCACAAACACTAATTTCTACACATCACAAATTAAATAAATAAACCATACAAATAAAATAAATAAACACAATTAAACAGTTCAAATTTTAAATAGAAAATTTACCTTCTTAAAAGCAGTTGAGAGAAATTCTACGGGGCTTCACAACAATTCCAGAGGAGAAGAAGGATATTTGAGAGAGAGATCCTTTTATAAAAACTTAATGGGGAGATGCGTGGATGAGGTTCACCCATATTTTACTATGCTTAAGATGCGTGAACGGAGTTCACGCATCTCTGGTAGCAGAGGGAGATGCGTGAACCATGTTCACATATATTCTTGGACCATTATGCCTGCATCGTGGACCTGCTCGGCCGAGCAGGCAGGCTGGACGAAGCGCGTGAACTCATCGCCGCCATGCCACCTGAAGTTGAGAAGCTGGGCGCCTGGAGCACCTTGCTGGGCGCCTGTCACATCCACCGGAGCGTGAAGCTCGGAGAAACTGCAGCCGGGCAGCTCCTTGCGTCGGAACCCGTGGCGGCGAGCCACTATGTTCTGCTATCAAACATCTACTCATCTGCAGGGCTGTGGAGATAGGCCGATGCAGTGCGGGAAAAGATGAAGGAGATGGGGGTGAAGAAGGAGGCCGGGTACAGTTGGATGGAGCACGGGGGGAGGGTTTTCCGGTTCAGGGCCGGCGATGGATCGCACCAGGAGAGCCCTCAGCTCCACGGGTTCATCGCGGAGCTGAGGGAGATGATGAGGAAGGAGGGGTACGTTCCGGATGTGTCGTGCGCGCTGCACGACGTTGGGAGGGAAGGGAAGGAGAGGTTGCTGTGCGGGCACAGCGAGAGGGTGGTCATAGCTTTCGGAATCCTCCACACGCCTCCAGGCACGCCCATTCAGGTGGCTAAGAACCTCTGCCACCATGTTCATCTCAAAGATGGAGGGAAGGGAGATCATTGTCCTGGATGTAAATAGGTTTCATCACTTTCAGAAGGGGTCTGTTCTTGCGGGTATTATTGGTGAAACTTAAAATCTAGTTTCTTTTTTCCACACCTTCACCATTCAATACAAAAAAAATCAGTCATTTTTAGTTTAAACCATCACTTAATCGTTTAGAGACGATTATTAAAACTATCACGTATTGCACCATCACCGATCATTTAGCAGTGATTTTTTTCATTTATCAATGGTTTCTGTATGTGTTTTTTTGATCATTTAGTACCGGTTGTGGTTTTATTTAACGATAATTTTTTTAAAAGAAATTAAGTTGAAAATAAAACTAAAAAAATGAACCTAACCACCGCTAATATATGTAGTGCCTATTATGTTTAGTGGCAGTTGATAGTAATAGTTTCTAAGTATTTTCAATAATTTATTTAGCAGTGGTTTTTGAAAACCACTATTAAATATTTCTATTAAAATTTATTTTTTAAAATATTTAGTAAAAAAATATAAATATAAAAACTCTGACATTTAATAAACTAAAGAAATGCATAATAAACTCATTATACATACATCATGCATCATAAATATATAGTTATATATATATACATCCACAATCATCATAACCTCAGTTAACATAACCTTAGTCATCATAACCTTAGTCAATTGATAACCTCATTCAACCCAAACCTCAATCAATCCATACCCCAGTCATCAAAATATACATATAAAATATGTCCAACAACAACTCATGCCCAATATATGTCCATCCCATGACCTACGTTGAATCCGTCTGCCTTAACATCATCTCATCAACTAAAACTAACTACATCATCTCATCAACTGTAACAAAAAAGAAGACATAAATTAAAACTAAACATAATAAATTAGAATTATAATAGAATCATTGATAAAATATAAACATATCATGGAATTAAAGAACCACCACAACTACTTTTTAAAGAATGTTGTGGATCAGAATAATCAACCTCATGCCTACTACCAACATCTGTCAACTACAATAAAAATAAGAACATTTAAGAAAATAAATGTGAAAAAGAAAAGAAAAGAAATATATTCAGAATGTTGCACATAAATTTTGTTATTTTGTTAATCAAAGAGAAGACATTTTAACATAAAACACATAATATATCATGTAAAACACTTTGAAAACATAAACTTACCTATTTAAGATATGATTCAACCCTTGAAACTGAAAATGGATAAGTATATAACATTCTAATTAATTTTTAAATCAACATGCAGTGTGCTTGAAATTTGCATAATAAACAAATTTTAAAGATTTTGATAAGAAAACATGTATTATATTTAAAAAATAACTCAACTGTGATTGTCTCATGTTTTCACGTCAATATGAGGTCGTTTGTTATGGTTTTTACTGTTACACGTACGTTTTAGTGTTTAAAAACCCTAAAAACACATTTAGAGGCATCCTGAGAAAACCATAACTCAGAATGATGTGTCGTTAATTACTACATTTCAAAAATCAATATACAGTTATATCCCTATGATTTCATGTAATTATATTAACATTTTCCTAGTTTTGACCCCACGAGACACATTTTTAAAGACTTCGGTGCCTTTTAAAAACTGTTTACCAAGTCATTACGACCATACTGCATGTCGGATTGATGTTTTGTCTATGTGTACACATAAAAAATAATTCAATAGTTGTTTTCTTATGATTTCATGTCAATATGAGATTGTTTTATATGGTTTGGACCATTTCATTCACATTTTAGTGTTTTAAAATAATAAAAACATATTTACAATCATCCTGAGAAAACCATAACTTAGAATGAGGTATCATCAGTTCCTAAATTTAAAAAATAAATTTACAGTTGTTTTCCTCTTATTTTATGTCAATTCGACGTTATCTACCTAATTTTGACCCCCTGACACACATTTTTAAAGGATTTGGTACCTTTAAAATCTATTTATCGAGTCATTTTGACCACACCGCACGTCGAATTGATGGGTCGTATATGCGTACGCATAAAAAAATAAATCAATGGTGGTTTTCCCATAATTCCACATCAATATGAGGTCTTTTACTATGGTTTTGACCATTGCACACACGTTTTAGTGTTTTCAAACATTAAAAACACATTTACGGGCATCTCGGAAAAAACGTAACACAGAATGATGTTTTGTTAGTTCTTATATTTTAAAAATAAATCTATGTTCTTTGTCCTTAGATTTCATAGTAATATGATGTTGTTTTCCTGATTTTCACCTCCTGACACACGTTTTTAAAGGATTTAATACCTTTACAAACTGTTTACTGAGTCATTCCGACCACACTACATGTTGGATTGACATGTTTTCTATGCGTACATATAAAAAATAACTCAATAGTGGTTATCCCATGATTTCACATCAATCTAGGGTCATTTTTTAATTCTTTTTACCATTACACACATGTTTATGTGTTTTAAAACACTAAAAACGCGTTTACGGGCATCTCGGGAAAATCGTAACTTAGAATTATATGTCATTAGTTTCTATATTTAAAAAATAAATATACAGTCATTTTAATTTGATTTCATGGAAATACAATGATGTTTTTCAGATTTTAACCCCCTAATACATGTTTTTAAAGGCTTTGGTACCTTTAAAAGCTATTTACCGAGTCTTCTGGTCACACTGTACGTCAAACTGACATGTTGTCTGTGTGTACACCTCACAAATAATTAAACGGTATTTTTCCCATTATTTAACATCAATATAAATTTACTTTCTATAGTTTGGACCATTACACACATATTTTAGTGTTTTAAAACATTAAAAATGCGTTCACGGGTATCCTGGGAAAATCGTAACTGGGAAAGATGTTTCGTTGGTTCCTACATTTCACAAATTAATCTACGATTTTTGTTATCTGATTTCATGTAAATTTGATGTAGTTTTCCAAGTTTTGACCCCCCTGACACATTTTTAAAGACTTTGATACCATTAAAAATTGTTTGTCGAGTCACTTTGACCACACCGCACATCAGATTGATGTGTTTTCTATGCATACACATCACAAATAACTCAACAGTGGGTTTCCCATGATTTCACATCAATATAAGGTTTTTTTCTATAGTATTGACCATTATAAACACATTTACATGTTTTAAAACACTAAAAACATGTTTACGGGCATCTTGAAAAAACGTAACTTGGAATGACGTGTTGTCGGCTCCTACATTTCAAAAATCAAACTACGATCATTGGCCTCTAATTTTATGGAAATATAATTATCACAAACCATCCCAATGGGTCCTGTGTTGCAAATCCCCAAGCTCATAGTCCAAGGGTTGGAGATTAGCACTGAGTAGGCATATTACTAACATGGGAGGCCTTAGCCTAAGTATATGCACACACATACACATATCCAAGCCCATACATTGCTAAAATGTAAAAAAAACTGAATAACCATGCATGCATACATATAAATCACACAACCAAAGTATGATAAGAAGTAATGGAAAGCAAACAGGTTTAAATACAAGCTCACTGCAAATAGTATGAAAACAAGTCCAACTTGCAAGTAAATATGTGGACTGCTGTCACCGCAAGAACACACCCTGGTCTGTCCATCTCACTAAGCATCATATGGTCCTGGTCTCTCTAAGACTTTTTCAAAAGGTTGATCATCTACACAATACATGAAACATGTAGGTAAATACCATGCATGAGTGATTATAACAATACCCAGTAGGACACTTCGAAACCACAAAGCATATAAAAAATAACAGTCATCTCTACACGCGTATTTTTCTACAACACATATAACAAGAATATCTAGATAATACTCAACAAATACACATAGTCTTGAGGTAAATTCACAACTATAATTCCATCTTAGGATTCCTACTTGAAGGTTCCACATATAACTCATCTATGCGAACACGCTCCATGAGTTAGATATCATTGATGACGTCCGTCTGAGAGGTAGTTCTCATTGGGTCTTTCCATTAGAAGTATATGCTGGAAGTCTGAAGAGATATGATAAAAAGATGAGGATCACTCCCAAGACCATGGGGGTATACTAACAACACAATATGGATTAACCCGCTAAGTATAGGATCAACGCCCATGTAATGTTGGTCATGACGATACCAAGAGCTCCACCTAGGGAAAGAAGATGATAGAGGATCTCACTACAGGCCTCATGGAAGGATTCCAATAAATCTATCCAAGAACTTCTACTGAAGGGGTCACCATACTTTGTTTAAGACATGATTCCATACTAACTTTCAAGGAAAAGGATATGGGGAACACACCCTAACAAAACCTGTCCAAGATACATAGGATAAGAGCTCCGAGCCAACTTTGAAGGAGTACATGGTGTGTACTAAGAGTACATAGCGTATCCCTTCGACATCGGGTACTATCCATGTAAATAACCCATTCCCATGTCCGTATATAAGTGCACATTATGCCCATGTCTGTGTACTTCTTCCCATGTCCAAGTACACAACTAAGCCTGTGTACATCTAGCTTGACCATGTCTGTGTGGGAGTACATGGAATGCCCTTGGTTGTGTACCATCAGCTGTGTCCGTGTACCCTCTAAGGTACACGTCGAGCCAATCAGGAATGGTCATGCACCCTGTGATCCTTAACTCCATCCCAAAACCCTACCCATTGCTTAGAGGGCCCCACACGACATGTATCTCCACAGTACAGGACATGTGTTACATAATTTTCTAGATTTTTTTATTTGGTTCAGGCATCTACTCTTGCACCTCCAGTCACCGATCTGGAAACACATCTCTCTAGAAAATTGAGATCCTCATCCCGAAGAGTCATGCCATCCTCTAGAACCTGAATGGTCTGCTCAATATGGCCACCGGTCTAGGGATGAAAAGTTATGCTCAAATGAAACTAAGTCCCAAATTCCTCCTTCAATCCATTCCATAACTGAGATGTGAAGCGAGCATCATAGTCAGAAATGATAGTCGATGGAGCTTCATGGAGTCATACTATCTTTTTCACATAGAGGCATACCAAAATCTCTACTGAACTATGCTTTTAGATAGCTAGGAAGTGAGTCAACTTGGTGAGTCAGTCTACATTCACCCATATGGTATCATTTCCCCTTGACGTATATGGTAATAATTTCATGAATTCCATGGATATCCCATCCCAATTCCACTCTGGCACCTTAAGGGGTTGATCTTGTGACGTCTCGGGTTCCGGGTGCCACTCAACGGGTGCCCCGAACCCGGTTGGTCACATGACCTCAAACACATTTCCCCAAAAAATAGAGGCTTCCGACTAGTAGCGAGGGCCCAAGTCTGATAGTGGGGAAACTATGCCCTCATTTGTCAAAGTGTAGCGCAACAGAATAATACAAAAAGCATACAAAAACAGCGGAAGCAATAAACCATGCACATTTAAAATAAAAAAATGCAGTAAAAGATAACCAATAGTTATATAGATAAAGATGAAACATGTCTAAGGTTCTAAGAAAATAGTCAGAACATGTTACACAACAATACAGTATAGTACAATATAGAGTACAACAAAACAAAACAAAATAGCCGGTAGCATCGCGAGCCTAAGCCCAGTACCATGCTCCCCTACTCCTCAGCAACAATCAAGTACCTGTATAGGGACCCTTTCCCTTATCCACACCTGCAGAAACGTAATCTGTTTGGGCCGAAGACATGACCCAAATAGGGTGTGAGAAATAAATCCCAGTAGGCACCCACCAAAGTCCCATGCCCAACTGTGTGAAAATATGCAACAACAGTGTGCAGTAGTAAAAATGAAATAAACTAAGCAGTACTCAAAAGTAATTAACTTTACCGGTTATATTGCCATTTTATTATTCAGTTAATCATTCATTATAAGGAAACCACCATAGTGAATTTCTATGTAAATAGTTAGTGTCCTCAGACACGCAAACCCTTACCCTCAGGTAATCAGAATCGTAACCTGCAGGTAATTTCCCACAAGAATAACAGATATTTCCCTCAGGCGTACAAAGCATCACCCTCAGGCATATAGTCTATTGCCCACATGTACGGAAGAAGTTTCCCTCCGGCTAAAATATGCATTGCCCTCAGGATAAGTAAAACACTGCCCTCGGGATAAACAAGTAACCGGGCCATGCCCAACATGTAAACAAGCAATACACATGAAATTACTCTCAAGGAAATTCTATAATCATTATTATAAAGGCATACCCTCAGGTATCCTGGAAAAACGGCTAAACAGAGGAACGCACCACCCGGGGTGGTCCTGGATCCAAGCAGTGATCCCAACCAACAGTTTATTATCACATTTAATTACCTGTACAATTCTTGGTATTTAAATATCCAAGGCCTCATCCACATGACACCCCAACATGGGTTCGTGGCACAACGATACACACAAACACACAACAGTTGGAAATTAAACACCAAGCCACCTACCTTAAATGCCCCTGAACGGTATACGCGAATGACGATCCTCAAATCGTCCAAGAATGACGTAGATATGAGGTGAAAGAAATCCCCGTTCAAACTCAAATAACTTCCCTTAGGGGAATAATTAGCAAGAACGACTTAAGAAGAGTGGAGGGCTTACCCATGCGGTTCCAACGAGATCTTCAGAGGAGAAAATAGATTCTCGACGCTCGATCTGGAAATCCTAGAAGGTCCAGACTCCTCTCCCAACTCCTTCCTCTAGTTCTAAGCCAATCCCGTGAATAGGGTTGGCTACTTCCCATTTTAAGCGAAAAAAACAAACTACACAGCGTGTACTATTGGGTACACAGTGTGTAGTTTTCATTTTTTAACTATTCCTTTGGCGGCTTCTCGCCAGCGTGCCACTGTTCATCTGTCGACATGATTACACTGCGTGTGAAACCTGAGTACACGACGTGTACTTCTGCACAACTGGCAGCTGCTTCCACCACCTTACTATTTTCCTGCCGACTGACTACACGGCGTGTAAATACCCACTACACGACGTGTAGTTGGTTTTTACACCCCTTCTCGTCGACATGGCTACACACCCTGTGTACTCATCCCACATGGCCAAAGTACACGGCGTGTGGAATAGTACATGGTGTGTAGTCTCAAAATTTAGGTTTTTTTCCCCATTTTCCTTATTTTCTCAAAAACACTTAAGGAAAAGAGAAAAGAAGAAACTCGTACCTCAAAATAAGAACCAGGTTCTTACAAACTTCCCCCCTTAAAGAAATTCTTCCCTGAATTTCCCTTCCAAGGGTAGTAAAGATAAAGCTTAGAACAGCTCTGGCCACTGAGCATGTACGTCGGTCTCCCGCTCCCAGGTTTTGTCCTACACTCGGCCATGCTACCATAGCACCCGTATGAGAGGAACTAACCAGCCTCGAAGAACCTTCATGCTCCTATCCACGATACGAATCATATGCTCCTCAAAGGATGCATCGATCTGAAGCTCAACCTCCTCAGGCTGAAAGACGTGAGATGGGTTTGAATGATAACGGCACAACTGAGATACATGGAAGACGTCATGCATGGCCTGGTACCTCTATGGTAACTACAACTGATAGGCAACCAACCCGACTCTCTCCAAAATATCAAATGGACCCACATACCTCGGAGAAAGTTTAACCTGTCTCCTGATACTTCTGTGTCCCAACCTCAGTGAAACATGCAGGAAAACCTAATCCCTGACCACGAAATCCAAGGGTCGTCTGCGGCGATCAACGTAAGATTTATGAAGAGACTGTGCAGTAGCCATCTGCTTCTAAATCAACTGGACCTACTCAGAAGTCTCCTGCACAAGACGTGGTCCCAATAAAGCTGCCTCACCTGCCTCTAACTAGCATAAGGGTGATCAGCATGACCTACCATATAAAGCCTCATAAGGTGCCATCTCAATAGTTTCCTGAAAACTATTATTATAGGAAAACTCGACCAGGGGTATATTCTTCTCCCAAGAGCCCCCAAAGTCTAGGATGTATGCACGCAGCATGTCCTCTAGCACCTGTATCATACGCTTTGACTGGCCATCGGTCTGAGGGTGGTAAGATGTGCTTAGAATCACCTGTATACCCAGTGCCCTCTGAAAAATCTTCCATAAATGAGACATAAAATGAGCATCCCTATCCAAAACGATAGAACGAGGAACCCCATGAAGACGTATGACCTCTCAGATATACAACTTTCCGATCTCATTAACACCAAAGGTCTCCTTGATTGGAAAAAAGTGAGCTACCTTCATGAGTCTGTCCATAACAACCCACACGACATCATTGCCTCGAGGTGACCATGGAAACCCAGTCACGAAATCCATCGCAACATCATCCCATTTCCACTTCGGAATGGGTAACTGCTGTAACAGTCCGGCTGGCCTCTGATGCTCCACCTTCACCTGCTGATAGGTGGAACACCTCGTAACAAAACCAGCTACATCCCTCTTCATACCCAGCCACCAGTACTAATGTCTCAAGTCTCGGTACATCTTGGTAACCCCAGGATGAACTGACCAAGCTGAAGCATGAAACTCCCGCATCAGCTCCTCGCGTATATCACCTGGAACCCACACTCGTCCATGGAAATACAGAATTTCATTATCGCCTATCGTCCAACCAGGAGGATGGTCCTCACTTGCCACCAACTCCCATAGAACTAGGCCTTCCGAATCAGATAGCTGTCTCATCCTCACTCTATTCAAGAGGGTAGAAGTCACAACTAAAGATGAAAGATAGGTCTGCCCCTGACTTTCGTGCACCTCCAAATGCATCTTAGAGAACAAAGCCATGAGCTGCCACTCACCACTGGCCTCCTGCACCGCCTGTATCTGAGTCTTCTTTCTCAGTGCATTAGCTACTGTATTACCTTTACCAGGTGTATAGGCAAGCTCAAAATCAAAGGACTGTAGGTACTCAACCCACCTCCACTGTCTCAGATTCAAGTCACGCTGAGTAAAGATGTACCTGAGACTTTTTTGGTCTGTGAAAACCACAAAATGATCTCCCAAGAGATAATGTCTCCAAAAGAGAAATGCATGAACAACTGCAGACAACTTAAGATCATGCATCGGGTAATTCCTCTCATGTGGACTCAACTGCCAAGACACGTACGCAACAACTTGGTTGCCCTGCATCAATACTTTTTCCAGTCCAATACCTGATACATCACAGTAAACTGTATAGATCTTCCCTTGCTCTGGAAGTATCAGGACTGGTGCTGATGTCAACCTTCCCTTCAGGTCCTGAAAGGCTATCTCGCAAGCTTCCGAATAAACGAACTTCACACCCTTCTTAGTTAGACCCGTCAACGGTGCTGCTAAGTGGGAGAAGTCCTGGATGAAACATCTGTAGTAACCAGCCAGCCCTAAGAAACTCTGTATCTCAAACACGTTCATAGGATGCTCCCAGGAAATTACTACTCTCAACTTCTCTGGGTCCATGGAAACTCCTGCCTCTGAGATGATATGACCCAGGAAGTGAATCTGGTCCATCCAAAAGTGTCACTTTGAGAGATTAGCATATAGCTGATGCTCTCTCAGTGTAATAAATATGATCGCAAGATGGGTGGCATGGTCATGTCGAGTGTGAGAGTACACCAAGATTTCATCCACGAATACTACCAAAAAATAATCCAGATAAGGATGGAACACACGATTCATCAGAGCCATGAAAACTGCTGGCACGTTCGTGAGTCCGAACGGCATAACCAAGTACTCGTACATACCATATCTACTCCGAAAGGCTATAAGTGGTATGTCTGATGGTCTCACGTGTAGTTGATGATATCCTGATCTCAAGTCAATCTTCGAGAAAACTCATGCTCTATGAAGTTGATCAAAAAGATCATCAATCCTCGGCAAGGGATATTGGTTCTTAACCGTCAACTGGTTCAACTTCCGATAATCCACACAGATTCTGAGGGTACCATCTGCCTTCTTCGCAAAGAGGACCGGCGAACCCCAAGGAGAAGTACTGGGTCAGATGAAACCTTTTTCCTGTAACTCCTCTAACTGCCTATTAAGCTCCTGCAGCTCAGGTGTAGCCATCCTATAAGGAGGAATGGACACCGGTGCTGCCCCTAGCACAAGCTCAATAGAGAAATCCACCTCTCGCTTAGGAGGTAGACCTAAAAAGTCATCCGGGAAGACATCTGTGAAATGATCAACCACTGGAGGGAAATCTGTCTGAAAAGTCCCCTAATCATCTAGATATAAACTCGCAATCTGGGCTGTGACTCCACCTCGTTCATGACTCTCTGGTCCATCTCAACTCGCCTGAACATCCCATTCACCTTTATATAGAAACTCTCTTCCCTCTAGTGACATGAAACACACCCTGCGATGATAGAAATCTATAAAGTCTCTAAAGGGAACCAACCAATCCATCCTGAGAATGACGTCATAAGATATCATCTCTAAGACATAGAGGTCCCAAAGAAAGTGACACTCTTCAACCTCAAGGGGGAACTCCTTGCACTAACGCACACCTGTCGTTCTAGTTTCCAATGGAGTGTCTAACGTCATAACAGAAGAAGAAGAAGAAGAAACACAGAGCCCAAGGCTCTCCACAATGGGCACCGATATGAAAATATGCATAGTACATGTATTGAAAAGTACTGAAGATAATACAGAAGCTACTAGAATAGTACCTCTGACTGTAGAAGGTCCGAGATCCTGCTCCTGTTGGGTTTGTTTCACTGCATATGCCTGCCTAGTGCCGCGGCCCTGTGACACAGCCTGGATACCTTGAGCTATCCCGCCCTACTGCCTCTGAGATCCCGGTGTCTGGCTACTATAGTCATGACCACCATCTTTGCCTGCACGCCCTGACGTATTCCAGTTTCCTGACTGGTAAGAAGCTACTAGTCCTACTCCCGCACATGGAGTCTGTACAGAACCCCTCTCATTAGCCATTGGTGGAAACGCCCTGCAAAAGCACTGTAGATGACCCATCTTTTCACAAGCTCGACACTCCACTAGATCACATGGACACTGTGGTCTCTTGTTCCCCTCTTTACCACACTGGTAGCACCTAACTTGACCACCTGAAACATCCTTCTAGCTGGTACTACCACCGTGAGAGAATTCCATCTGTCTATTCCTCTTGCCAGTAGAAATAGTACCAGAAACTGGTGCTGAACCGCCCTGGCCCACACCACTAGCTTCCCGCAGTTCCTCTCTGTAATCAGCACCTGGTTCATAATAGCATGTACTGAAGGCAACCTGAAAACATTCACCAGTGCTCGGATGTCATATCAAAGACCATCCTCAAAGAGTCTGGCTCTCAACGTCTCATCACCCACCAGAACGGGTGCAAAGCGCTGAAGCTCGGTGAAGCGAGCAGAATAATCTATGATTGACATAGCTCCCTGCTGTAGATTCATAAAATTTCGAGCTCTATCTGTTCTCAGCGTCTAGGAAGAAGAAATCATAGAAAGATGTCTGAAAATATTCCCACGCCATGTCTCTGTGATGCTCTGCCTGAGTGGTAACATCCCACCACCTCTTGACGGAATCACGCAACATATAAGTCAAGAGCTTGACCCTTCGCCCTGGAGGCGTCTCTAGATGCTCGAAAATAGTCTACATAGACCCCATCCAAGACTCCACAGCCTGTGTTCCTCCATCCCCTAAGAACTTCGGCAGATGCTGCTGCTAGAATATATGAGTCATCTTAGCCATAGATGTGGCAGCCGACGGTGCTCCCTAAAAGGTCTGCATGAACAACATAAAGCCTTCACAGAACTGCGCTTCCGCGCCTGTGTCCGGTATAACGGATGGTGCCACATCTGGTTCTGCTGGAGGATCCACTGGTAGCCCATGGCCCCCCATCTCTGATGTATAATCGCTTCCTCTCTCTTGGAGACCAACGCGTGGTCGTCTCAGCAACATGACTCTACAAGGTCAAACACACACCTTAAATCAAGATTATCAAAGAATGAAAACAAAGGGACCAAAAGGGGAATAGAATGAATAAGGCATTCACGATTTGAAAAACAAGACTACACGATATGTATAATGACCACACGGCGTGTAACTGACTTTTCTTCCACTGCTCGGGTCCTTCTACATGGCTTAGCCACACGGCTCCAGTTGAAAAAAACTACACGGCGTGTATATAATCTACACAGCGTGTAGGGTGTAAATTTTCCAACTGCCCGTGTCATTTGTAACACGGATGACTACTCTACTTAATACTACACAATGTGTTACACCCGCACACGACATGTACACCACCCTATTTCCCTAGCCACATGGTCAGGTCCACACGGTCTGTCACCGGTTAAGACTACACGACGTGTCCCGTAGGTACACGATGTGTACTAGACGAGCTTCGCCGACCCATGTTGTTAGTTACATGGCCAGACACATGGATCACACTACACAATGTGTTCTATAGACACACAGCATGTACACGAAAGGATTACACTGACATGTGTTGTTAGTTACACATCCGGATCCCCAGGCCAGACTACACGATGTGTTCCATAGTGGACACGACGTGTATGTCTTAAGGTCTCCTCCGTCCATGTTGTTAGTTACACGGGAGGACTCTGGGTCAACACTACACAATGTGTACGTCCAATACACAACATGTTTTCCCCAAGAATTTCCCTTCCCCGTGTCCCTACCCACACGGTCTATGACACGGGAAGGGACTACACGACGTGTACTGAGGGTACACGGTGTGTACTCAAAAAGTTTTCTTTTCTTCCCGAAGATAAGAACATACATTGTGTGTCTGAGGAACTACACATTGTGTATCCTAGGTTTTTCGGGCATTAAGGCTCAGATACTACTCTGGAACCCAGAAAATACTGAAAAACAACACTTAAGTTCCAAATTCCGATCCGTGGGGGACCATACTCCACACGAATCAAAGTTTGTCATCTTATATATGTTATAACAAGATAAAAAGTTAATGATCCAACAAATTCCGGTCAATGAGGGCCCATACTCCCCAAAAACCAAAGTTTGGCGTTCATTCTATCAACAGACCCATACAACAACACCCTATCAAATAGCATGTATTTATCAAAGTAGATATCACAATAACATGCTTTTATAGAACAACAACTATCACAAAAACATGCAATTTCTAATGCACCTATGTGGCATGGAACTATGCATGGAATGTGATTTCTAGCATGTGCCTAAATGATGCACGAGATGGCATACCCTCATCTCATCGGGTTATAACTAAATAGAACCCATAGATAAAATATAACAGCACAATCACAAGTGCATCACCCAACGGTGAAATCAAATCAACTGTACAATTTGAAAAATCAGAAAAATTGAAAAAATACGAGGTAGACTGGATTTTCCCTGTACACGGGTTAGCTATGCCCGGACAAAGCTTATTACCAACTGCCATTCCCGTCCTATCCCTGACTAAGGATCCAAATAGTAAATCAAAGAAAAGATCTCCTTTGATACCACTTTGTAACGTCCCAGGTTCCAGGTGCCACTCAACGGGTGCCACAAACCCGGTTGGTCACATGACCTCAAGCGCATTTACCCAAATGCCAGAGGCTTCCGACTAGAAGCAAGGGCCCATGTTTGATAGTGGGGAAACTATGCCCTCATTTGTCAAAGTGTAGCGTAGCGGAATAATACAAAAATCATACAACAACAACGAAAGCAATAAACCATGCACATTTAAAATAAACAACTGCAGTAAAAGATAACCAACATTTATATAGATAAAGATGCAACATGTATCAAGTTCTAAGAAAACAGCCAGAACATGTTACACAACAATACAATACAGTAAAATACAGAGTACAACAAAAAAAAACAGTCGGTAGCATCGCGAGCCTAAGCCCGATCTCATGCTCCCCTACTCCTCAGCAATAATCAAGTACCTATATAGGGACCCTTTCCCTTATCCACACCTGCAAAAACATAATCTGTTTGGTCCGAAGACATGACCCAAAAAGGGTGTGATAAATAAATCCCAGAAGACACCCACCAAAGGCCCATGCCCAACTGTGTAAAAATATGCAACAATAGTGTGCAGTAGTAAAAATGAAATAAACTAAGCAGTAATAAAAAGTAACTAAATTTACCAGTTATATTTCCATTTTATTATTTAGTTAATCATTCATTATAAGGAAACCACCACAGTGAATTTCTATGTAAACAGTCAGTGTCCTCAAACACGCAAACCCTTACCCTCAGGTAATTAGAATTGTAACCTTCAGGTAATTGCCCACAGACATAACAGATATTTCCCTCAAGAGTAAAAAGTGTCGCCCTCAGGAACATAGTCTATTGTTCACAGGCACCAAAGAAGTTTCCCTCAGGCTAAAAGATGCACTGCCCTCAGGCTAAGTAAAACACTGCCCTCGGGCTAAATAAGTAACCGGGCCATGCCCAACATGTAAACAAGAAATACACATGAAATTCCTCTCAAGGAAATTCTATAATCATTATTATAAAGGCATACCCTCGGGTATCCTGGCCAAATGGCTAAATAGAAGAACGCACCCCCCGGGGTGGTCCTGGATCCAAGCAGTGATCCCAACCAACAATTTATTATCACATTTAATTACCTGTATAATTCTAGGTATTTAAACAACCAAGACCTTAGCCACACGACACCCTAACATGGGTTTGTGGCACAATGATACACACAAATGCACAACAGTTGGAAATTAAACACCAAGCAACCTACCTTAAACGCCCCTGAATGGTATACGCGAACGACGATCCTCGAATCGTCTAAGAATGACGTAGATATGAGGTGAAATAAATCCCCGTTCAAACTCAAATAACTTCCCTTAGAGGAAGAATTGGCAAGAACAGCTTAAGGAGAGTGGAGGGCTTACCCGTGCGGTTCCAACGAGATCGTCAGAGGCAAAAAGGGATTCCCAACGCTTGATTTGGAGATCCTCGAAGGTCCGAACTCCTCTCCCGACTCCTTCCTCCGGTTCTAAGCCAATCCTGTTAACAAGGTTGGCTATTGCCCATTTTAAGTGAAAAAAACAAACTACACGGAATGTACTATTGGGTACACGGCGTGTAGTTTTGATTTTTTACTGTTCCTTCGATGGCTTCTCACTAGCATGGCACTGTTCATCTGTCGACATGAGTATACGGCGTGTGAAACCTGAGTACACGGCGTGTACTGCCACATAGCTGGTGGCTTCTTCCACCACCTTACTATTTTCCTGCCAACTGACTACACGATGTGTAAATACCCACTACACGGCGTGTAGTTGGATTTTACACCCCTTCTCGTTGACATGGCTAAACACCCCGTGTACTCATCCCACATGACCAAAGTACACGGCGTGTGGAATAGTACACGACGTGTAGTCCAAAAAATTAGGATTTCCCCCCATTTTCCTTATTTTCTCAAAAACACTTAAGGAAAAGAGAAAAGAAGAAACCCGTACCTAAAAATAAGAACCAGGTTCTTACAGATCTAAACCCACTGTAACTTGGTGCTCAGCCTTTACTTACTGACATGTAATGAAACAAGAGACAAACTCTACAACTCCATTCTTCATCCCTGACCACCAAAAATGATGTTGGATGTATTGATACATCTTTAAAACACCTGGATATACCACCAAAGGAGATATATGAAATTATCTTAGAACCTTCTCTCACAACTTAACTAGTACCATTGTGCACCATCTGAAAAGAACAACATGCTTCCAACCTTTAGAAAATTTACAAGGATCATATCCATTAGATATCTAAGTACATAGGGTCTCATAGTTGGCATCCCTAATCCGAGATTCCCCAAATTGCTATAATATAGAGGGGAAAAACTATCAACTGGAGGTAATTTACTCCATCTCCACCCATAAAGGATAATTACAATGAGGTCAACTGCTTCAACACCTCATTCAACAACTGCAAACAAGATATTATTCTGAGAGAATCTTCTACCAAATTATCCTTCCCAAAATTATAGAAAATCTCAAAGTCATAATCATGGACCATTGTTCGCATGGCCTAGAACGTGTTATGGTATGGGTCAAGTGGATGGCATGTTTTGGTTCATAATGTGTATGAGCCCTTATAGATCAGAAAATGGGAAACCATCTGATTCAACCATTTTAAAGTGTTTTAAATGTTTTCATATGCACACATTTAAATTGAATATGACTTATAAATCATGAACAAATATCTTATATATATATCCTCCTCCAATGGACTGAAGGCCTTCATTTTTTATTTATTTTTGATAATCTACCTTTCAAGGGGTGAGGTGGAACCCTTACAAGGCCCGTAGGTGTAAGTATTACATGGACCATAGTCCTTAGAGGAATTTAGTGCCCGTAGGCTTCAAACATTACATACAACCCAGACTAACTACTTGGAACTTCTCCTCACCAGCATCTTCATTGTGAAATTAGCTCTCCACCTTTGCATGGATATTCGGCTAGACTTTCCCACGCATGCACAAGATTTTACTGATGGTAGGTTCCATACCCTCTCATTCTTGCAATCCATTTAGCTTCTGCACTAGTGAAAGCTCCTTGCTCATCCTCCTTCTAAAGCTTGTTTTTTGTAGGTTGTCTGGTTTGTATCTGCACTTAAGGTGGCCCGAAGGCCTTGAGGTGGCCTGAAGTCCTAACTGACCCGAAGGCATGGGTGGAACGAAGGCCTTAAAGGACTAATGGACCAAATTGGTGGCCCAAAGGCCCAAACGGGGGAATATTCCTGGCTACTACAGTGCCAAATAGTGACTGCTACAGTTCCCGCTACAGTACCTACTACAGTACTACACATTTCCTGCTATAGTCCCTGCTACATTACTGCTACAGTACCCCCCAGAAATTAGCCTCCGCCTGGTTTTGATCCTGGGTCTCTTGGATGAACTTAAGGAGCCCTCACTAAATGGACTCGATCTCGACCTTAATATTGGGTAGTGGGGTATCTCTTACGTTCTTATGGCCTTTATAAGTCTCATTCTACTGCCTAGTCCTAGATTTTTAAGCAGGTAGAGATGCATGCTCATTTCCATGTGAAGGACTCATACCTATCCTAGTTTTCTATATTTAATCTTCTTAATTGGTTAAATATATTCTGAGGGATGTGTTTGGAATTATAGCATTATTCCTCCATGACGTCCTCCAATCGCACACCCTGAAGGCGGTGACTATCATGCTCCTGAGGTGGTGGGCCATGAAATGCCAGTGATTTCTTCTATAGTGCCACATGTGGAACCTCTTCTAGTTTCTGATATGGGAACCGACACCTAGTTTCAAGAGGGGTTCTTATGTATGTTTTAGTTTGTGCAAGGTGTAGTTCAACCTACCCCAAGCATGGTAGAGTTGACTCAAGAGTTTCAGTAGCAGCATCCTCCCACCTTTTCGAGGAATGGTGGATCTCATGTTGTAGAGTCTTATCTTGAAGAAATTATTTCTATATTTGAGTATTTGAAGATGCTTTTAGAGCCAAGGTTTAAGTTAGCTGCATATATGCTGCACAATTCGACCAAGCGGTGGCGGGATGTTATTACCCAGGTAGATTGGTGTTGTAATAGTGGGTTCCCTAGACCCAACTATGATTCACTTTTTGATTACCATATCATGTATACAAGTTAGATATACATGATGAATACTTACCATTATAGTTTAGATATTTATGTGTCCACTATTTAATGATAATGGCTATAGATTAATTATCATATCAAAAGGTTATAGCAGATACCATGCTATAATGAGAACCTTGAGATATTATGACATTAATCTTAAACATATGCCCTATGTTATAGATACATCTTACTGACTGGACATAGTAGATTTTTGACTATCAGGTGCTGGGGGATCATAATCATTGAAACATCTTCTCATGAAGTTCATACTTGGTGATATCTAGTAGTGAGATCATGAGGACGGACCCGCCAATAGGAACACCACATGTTTTAGGTGTCATTAGTTGTTCCTATATACGGGTATGTGTATTGGTCTCCTGACTTGATATCATTATCAATGTATTATATTTTATTGCGTAATTTGATGCAAGGTGAAAACCATGACAATTAAGTCACAATGAGGTAGTTTGTGTATGGTACATCATTAGTGGCATGACATTGGTTGAATGATCAAGATAGAATTTTTCACTTTTTAGTTGAGGAAGAGACATCTTGGGCCTGGTTGATCAGGATGGTAGTACCTTTATAAATCCGTGGCCATAGTAGTCAAGGGTAAGTTTTTTCTGTTTGATCAAAAATTAATAAATAAAGTAAAGGATAATGACCCATCATACCCAATCGATCATAACCATCCTTTCCAAATGCACTGACATGGTAGCACTGAAGAAGGGTAGAGAGATTCACGATTATGTTCAAAGGAATGCACTAGGGTTGGAAGTTGTGGTGGGTATGGCCATGGTTGATGCATACTCCAAGAGTGGCTACCTGGACCTATGTTGAAAGGTGTTCAACCAATTTCCCAGCTGAAACCTCGTCACCTGGAATGCTGTCATCATGGATTATGACATTAATGGGAAATGGGAAGAGGTCCTAGGGCTTTTGGAATCCATGGTAACCACCAGAATGGATCCCAATGAAGTCACATTCATCATGGAATTCACAGCTTGCAGCCACTCTGAGATGGTGACATAAGGCCTGAAGCTGTTTTACAGGATGAAGGATGATTAAGGGATGAAAACCCCACAGGATCATTATGCCTGCATCATGGACCTACTCAACCAAGTAGGTGGGATGGATGAAGTGCATGAACTCATCGATGGCATGCCACCTAAATTTTAGAATTTGGGCACCTAGAGAAGCTTGATGGACACCTATCACATCCGTTGGAGCGTGAAGCTTGGAGAAACTACAGATGAGAATCTCCTTGCATCGGAACCTGTGGAGGCCAACCACTATGTTATTCTATCAAACATCTACTCATCTACAGGGCTGTGGAGAGAGGTCGGTGGAGTGTAGGAAAAGATGAAGGAGATGGGGGTGCAGAAGGAGGCTCGGTAAAGTTAGATGAAGCATGGGGGAGGGTTGTCTGGTTAAGGGATGACAATGGATCGCAACAGGAGATTCCTCAGCTCCACAGGTTCATCACAGAGTTGACGGAGAGGACGAGGAAGGAGGGTTACATTTCAGATGTGTCGTGTGCACTGCATGATAGACAAAATGAAACAAATAAAATTAATCTAACCGCCGATAATATATTTAGTGCCTGTTATTTTTAGTGGCGGTTAATAGTAACATTCTATAACTAAGGATTTTCAATTATTTATTTAGCAGCGGTTTTTAAAAATCATTGTTAAATATTTCTTTTAAAATTTATTTTTAAAAAAATATTTAATAAAAAATATAAATATAAAAACTCCAACATTTAATAAATTAAAACATAAATTCATAATAAACTCATCATGCATACATCATGCATCATACATCCACATTCATATATACATACATCCACAATCATAATAACCTCAGTTACCATAACCTTAGTCACCATAACCTCAGTAAACTGATAACCACAGTCAACCCAAACCTTAGTCAAACCATACCTCATTCATTAATATATACATATAAAATATGTCCAACAAAAACTCATGCCCAATATACATCCACCCCATGACCTATGTTGAATACATCCGCCTCAACATCATCTCATCAATTGAAACTGACCACATCATCTCATCAACTGTAACAAAAAATAATACATGAATTAAAAATAAACAAAATAAATTATAATTATAGTAGAATCATTGATAAAATATAAACATATCACAAAAATAAAGATCTGCCAAAAATTCTTTCTGAATAATGACATGGATCAGAATAGTCAACCTTATGCATACTGCCAACATTTTTCAACTACAATAAAAAACAGAACATTTAAGAAAACAAATGTGAAAAAGAGAAGAAATGGAATATATTCAGAATGTTGCACATAAATTTTGTTATTTTTTTAATCAAAGAGAATAAATTTTAACATAAAACAAATAATATATCATGAAAAACACTTTGAAAACATAAAATTACCTATTTAAGATATGATTCAACCCTTGAAACTAAAAATATATAAGTATATAACATTTTAATTAATTTTTAAATCGATGTTCAATGTGCTTGAAATTTTCATAATAAATAAAATTTTAAGATTTTGACAAGACAACATGTCTTATATTTAAAAAAATAACTCAATAGAGATTGTATCATGTTTTCACATCAATATGAGGTAATTTTTTTATGGTTTTGACCATTACATGCACATTTTAGTGTTTTAAAATACTAAAAACATGTTTAGAGCCATCTCAGAAAAACCATAACTCAGAATGATGCGTCATCAGTTCCTACTTTTCACAAATCAATTTATGGTTTTTTTCCCGTTATTTCATGTCATTATTCTAACGTTTGTCTAGTTTTGACCACATGACACATGTTTTTAAAGGCTTTAGTGCCTTTAAAAACTGTTTACTAAGTCATTCCAACCACACTGCATGTCAGATTGACGTGTTGTCTATGTGTACACATCAAAAATAATTCAATAGTGGTATTACCATGATTTCATGTCAATCTGAGATTATTTTCTATAGTGGACACCATAATGAAGCCCAATGAAGTCACATTAATCACGACATTCACAGATTGTAGCCACTCCGGGATGGTGATAGAAGGCCTGAAGATGTTTTATGGGATGGAGGACGAGTACGGGATGAAGCCCACGTAGGATCATTACACCTGCATCGTGGACCTGCTCGGTCGAGCAGGTAGGCTGGATGAATCACATGAACTCATCGACGCTATGCCACTTGAAGTTGAGAATATGGGCACCTGTCACATGCCTCTAGGCACACCCATTCGAGTGGCCAAGAACCTATGAGTCTACAAATACTACCACGCTTCCACCAATTTCATCTCAAAGATAGAGGTAAGTGAGATCATTGTTTGGGATGTAAAGAGGTTTCACCACTTTGGGTAGGGGTTCTATTATTGTTGGGATTATTGGTGAAACTAAAAATTTGGTTTCCATTGTGTTTTTAGCCACACCTTCACCTTTCAATACAAAAAAATCAGTCATTAAGAGTTTAAACCCCCGCCCAATCCTTTAGTAATGATTACTAAAACCATTGCGTATTTCATATTCGATAGTCATTTAACATCAATTATTTTCATTTAGAAATGGTTTATGTATGTGTTGTTTTTGGATCATTTAGTGGTGGTTTTGGTTTTATTTAGTGGTGATTTTAAGAAAAATTATTCCAAAAAAATAGATAATATGAACTTTTATTTTTTTTGTTTTCAAAATTAAAATAATTTTTATTTTTTTCAATGTAAAAAATGAATATTTTTATTTTTATTATGCATTTTATGTTTATTGGGATTCCTGTGGTTTTCAATCCTTCGATTGGGCCTTTTATTCTGCTGGGCTATTTTTTTTGGGCCGCTGATCCATTGGCCTGCCTTATTCTGTCGTGCCACCATGGTGATCCACATTCTTCTAACCATTTATCATCCTATATCCAACAAATATGGTTCTTGTCGTTTTTGTTTTCTAACCCTCAGTGATCCATGCTCTATGCCTCCCGTTTTCTCATCATCTTCCGCATGTCCTGGTTTTAGCAGGATCTGTTGATCTCAGATGATCTATTAGAACCTACCTTTCACCCACAACTATACATCTATCCTACCTCTCTTGACACACCACATCTCCTCATAGCCTACACTGCTTTTATTGCTTCGGTTGCTTCACTTTTGAGTCATTATGATCTTCGTTTCTTCATCCTTCCCCCGCTTCATTCCAGAGAGTATATGCCTGCCAGATTCATGATGTCGTATAATCCCTATTCTAGTGACCTTCTTCGGTGGAGATATCGAGACTTGAAAGCTCCCTGTGGACCACTTCATATTCTAGATCCTTTCGACCTGGGAAGATCTATATCTCCTTCGACGCTTCTGGTTTTATAATATGTTGTCTTTCATTATTCAGCTTCTGCATTGTACGATCTTATCTTTTTTTTTTCTGGTCTGGTTCTCAGGGTTTCATTCATGATTCTGTCTAGTTTAAGGGAGAATGTTGCCTTCTTCGAGTCAGGTTTCATCATTGGCTCTGGAGTGACAAGGTCTCTGTGCTCGGATAGCTTCTCTGGTCCATGTGTGTGTTTTTCTTTACTCTGTCTTCTTTGTTTGTATGTGCTTTGTTTTATTTTTCATAATAATAAATAATATATGGTGGTTTTCTTGATGTGGAGTAGGACAAAAAGATCCGAACCATGTAAATCGACTATGTTCCTTACTTTCCTGTAATCTTTTCTTTTTTTATCTTTCGACTTTGTTAAAAACAATTCATATTTTCTATTGTGTTTATTTTGAACAGACATCAATAAACCTATTATAAACTCAATAAGTGGTATCAAAACCTATAATAATTTTATTAAACAATATATATTAAGTTTTAAGTCAAAAAATTCAATGGTGAAAATGATTTTAATCTATGGAAAGTGAAAATATGTGCACTGTTAGTCCATAATAGACTGGGAGATGCTTTACACGGTAATAAGAAACCCGTGGTGACCATCTCGACCGATGGTCAGTCCACCATGACCTTAGTTGAAGTTGGCCCTAGTATACTGTAAAGGATTACTATACTCTTTTGTTAACCTTATGAGATAAAGTTTTTTGTGACGCTTCACATGAAACTATAGTTAAATCTATTTAGCTTAAACTCGAACATTTTTATATGACCAAATCCTTTCTTGGACGACTGTATAAAATGATGTGGTTATATAATTTCAAAATGACTCCTATCCCGTCTATGTGAGTTCATATTGACGAGTTTAATAAAGTTTTTTGGATTTAGAAAATATCGATATATAGGTTAAAGACAAGGATCAGACTTCAATTCTATTAACTTCTCTTAATGATTATTTTAATTTGTTAAAAGATTCTATGATGTATGGTATGGATTCGATTACTTTAGAGGAAGTTAATTCAGTTATGTTGTCTTGAGATCTTCAAAAACATTGCTTGAAGGAAGTGTTTAATGCTGTTAAGAGTAAACCTTAGTTAATGTATACTAAGATTCCTATGAAAAATAAAGGAAGTAATGACAAGAACCACTTTAAGAATTTCCAGTGTTTTTAGTGTGGCAATACTGACCACATAAAAAGTTACTATCCTAACTTGAAAAATAGAGATAGTATGGCCTAGTACCCTATGATATATCCTGGGTATGACATTATAGATGTTATTTAATTTTTGTTTAGCATCCCCTTCATTCGAACTTAGCATAGATTCTTTATTTCCTTTTTTTCTTGCAATCCTAGGACTGGCCCCACTTGTCTTTATGGGGGAACCTAGTTAGGAGAAAGGGTTTGTGTGGTATGGTCTAAGATGTTCGGGCTTAGGTGGAGAATTTCCCATTGGCCTCCTAGTTCACAGTTGTTGTGTGTTGTTGTTTCTACTACTTTACTATTGTTGAATTATTATTTGAATTTTTTCTATATTACATGTTTACTATATTTTACACCAAGGAAGGTATTGTTTGAATTTTTTTTTCATGATTGGGCGTTTCCATTTACGGTGAAGACTAAGGTTAAAAATAGAGAGATATCATTTTAATGTTGACGCTTAGATAGTTTAATTGCAGAGTATATTATAGTCTGATAGTAGTAGATGTGTAGTATGGGTAGAGAATGTGCCACTACTAGAACATGCTACGTGGCATTCATTCTAGGTGAGTAAATTAGGGATTTTAGTTTATGAAAATCTTCCCACACTGCTGATTGGTTAAGGGTATATATAATGTAAGAACACTATATGCTTTTTGTTTTCATTTTAATTTGAAAAAGGTAGATATTTTTTATTTTTTGGTTTTCAAAATTAAAATAATTTTAATTTTTGTCAATGAAAAAAATGAATGTTTTTATTTTTATTATGCATTTTATGTTTGTTGGGATTTATATAGTCTTTGAGCCTCTGATTGGGCCTTTTGTTATGCTGGGCTGTTTTGTTGGAGCTGCTGATCCATTGGCCCGCCTTGTTCTGCCATGCCACTATAGAGATCCATGTTCTGCTAACTATTAATCGGCCTCCATCTAATGGCAATGGTTCCTGCCATTTGTGTTTTCTGACCCTCGGTGATCCGCGCTCGCTGCCGCCCATTTTCTCATCGTCTGCCACGTGTCCCAGTTTTGATAGGATATGTTGAGCTCAGATGATTTGTTTGAACTGCCCTTTTTCCCACAACCATCCATCTATCCTACCTCACCTACCATTCCTGACACACTACATCACCTTGTTGCCTGCTCTGATTTTATTTCTTCGGTCGCTTCAGTTTTGAGTCATCGTAATCCACAGTTCTTCATCTTTCCCCAACATTGTTCTAGAGAGTAGAATCCCTCCACATTAACACCATTGTAGAATCCCTATTTCAGGGACCTTCTCCAGTGGATAGATCAGGACTCACGAGCTCTGTGTGTACTACTTCATGTTCAAGATCCTTCGAACCGGGCAGAGCAGTATCACCTTAGATGCATATGGTTTTGTAATATATTACCTTTCTTTATTCAAATTTTTCCTTGTATGATCTTGTTTTTTTGTTTGGTTCTCAGGGTTGCATGCGTTATTCCATCTAGTTTGAGGGAGAATGTTTACTTCTTCGAGCCAGGTTTCATCGCTAGCTTTGGAGTGACGAGGTCCCTGTGCTTGGATAACTTCTCTGGTCCACATGTGTGTTTTTATTTACTATGTCTTCTCTATTTGTATGTGCTTTGTTTTATTTTTCATAATAAAAAATAATATGTGGTGGTGTTCTTTCCATGGAGTAGGACCAAAAGGTCTAAACCATGTAAATTTACTATGTTCTTTACTTTCCTACAATTTTTTCTTTTCTATTATTTTGACTTTGTTAAAAACAATTCATATTTTCCATTGTGTTTACTTTGAACAAACATCAGTAAACCTATTATGAACTCAAAAATAACCTTCACTAATATATGTAACTATATTTATGTTTAGTAGAAGTTAATAGTAACCATTTCTAATTAATATTTTCAGTAATTTATTTAGTGGCAGTTTTTAAAAATTGATGCTAAATATTTCTCTTAATTTTTTTAATATTTAATAAAAAATTATAAATATAAAAACTCTAAAATGTAATAAACTAAAACATAAATGTATAATAAACTCATCATATACACATCATACACCATATGCCCACAGTCATATATACATACATCCAAAATCATAATAACCTCAGTCAGCATAACATTAGTCACCATAACCTCTATCAACTGATAACCTCAATCATTAATATATACAAATAAAATATGTCCAACAAAAACTAATACCCAATATACGATCACCCCACAACCTCTGATGCATCAATATTCCTCCATATAATATCATCAACTGAAACCGACCACATTATCTCATCAACTGTAACAAAAAAGAAGATATAAATTAAAACTAAACATAATAAATTAGAATTATAGTATAATCATTGATAAATTTTAAACATATCATGGAAATAAAGAACCATCATGATTGCCTTATGAATAATGTTATTGATCAGAATGATCAAACTCATGTCTACTGTCGACATCTTCCAACTACAATAAAAACCAGAACATTTAAGAAAAAAAAACATGAAATAGAAAAGAAACAAACTATATTTAGAATGTTGCACATAAATTTTGTTATTTTGTTAATAAAAAAAATAAATTTTAACATAAAACAAATAATATATCCTGAAAAATAATTTTAAAACATAAACTTATGGATTTAATATATGATTCAACACTTGAAACTGAAAAGGTATAAATATATAACATTCTAATTAATTTTTAAATCGATGTGTGGTGTGCTTGAAATTTTCATAATAAATAAATTTTAAAGACTTTGATATGAAAAAATTTATTATATTTCAAAAATAACTCAAACATTATTTTCTCATGTTTTCATGTCAATATGAGGTCATTTGTTATGGTTTTTAATGTTACACACACGTTTTAGTGTTTTAAAACACTGAAAACACATTTAAAGGCATCTCAGGAAAACCAAAACTTAGAATGATGTGTTGTCATTTCTGATATTTCAAAAATAAATATATGATTTTCGTACTCTGATTTCATTGTATTTTTACAATGTTTCTATGGTTTTGACCCCATCGACACATATTTTTAAAGGTTTTGGTGCCTTCAAAAACTGCATACCAAGTCATTCCAACCACACCGTATGTCGGATTGAAGTGTTGTCTATGTGCACACATAAAAAATAATTCAATAGTGGGTTTCCCATGATTTCACATCAATTTGAGATTGTTTTCTATGGTTTGGACCGTTACACATACACTTTAGTATTTTTAATCACAAGAAACGTGTTTATGAGCATCTCGGGTAAATCATAACTCGGAATGATGTATCATTTGTTCATATATTTCAAAAATCAATTTATGGTCATTTTCCTTTGATTTCATATCAATTCGATGTCATTTGACTAGTTTTGACCACCCGAAATTTTTTTAAAGGATTTGATACCTTTAAAAACTATTTACCAAGTCATTCCGACCACACCACATGTTGGATTGACATGTTGTACACGCATATATGCATGTGCTGGGGTTAGACATTGTGGTGGAGATGACCATGGTTGATGCATACACCAGGAGTGGCCACCAGGACTTTACCTAAAGATGTTCGACAAATTTTCCCAACTGAAACCTTATCACTCAGAATGCCCTCATCATGGCTTATAACATGCATGGGAAAGGGGTGGAGGTCCTAGAGCTTTTCAAATCCATGGTGAACACCAAAATTAACCCTAATGAAGTCACATTCATCACGACATTCACAGCTTGCAGCCACTTTGAGATGGTGAAAGAAGGCTTGAAGTTGTTTTATAGGATGCAGGATGAGTATTGGGATGTAGCCCACATAGGATTATTATGCCTTTATCGTGGACCTTCTTGGCCAAGAAGTCAGGTTGGAAAAAATGTTGGGAAATATGGAGAGAGATGAATGAAAAAAAAATAAAAAAATGGACGTGCAGCAGAAAAATCTTTCCCTTAAACAGTGGATGCGTAGCGACAAAAATAAATGTAGAATATAAAGTTGACACCGGAAATTTTTACGTGGAAAACCCAAAAGGGAAAAACCACGGGACCTAGTCCAGAAAGTGGGATCCACTAAAATAGATAATTACATGGTAGAGACTCCCCAAAAATGGAAGGTATCACAAAATTAATACTCAAAAAAATAGTTGATTAAAGTCGGAGTATAGATACAGTCTGAATGTAGCCTGAAATGAAGAATGAAACTTGCATTGATGATGAAAGTTGATCAGATCAGAGTAGTTCCAACAGCTACAGATCTGAAAACCATTACTTGAAATTGCATCTACACTTCCTCCAAGAAACCATTGAGAGAAGAGTCACATGAATCATATATAAAGGAGAGTCACCACATGATATCTCATGCATATCCTAAAAGATATCTCATATCTCATTAAAGATATCAAAAATATCTCGTCAAAGATATAAAATTATATTTTCAAATATTTCAGATATATCTCATCAAAGATATTAAAAATATATATATTGGGGCCAGATGAAGAGGTGCCCCAACAAACTCCCCCTCAGACTCAACTGATGATCATCGCCAACCCTGAAATTAGTCGTCAAGTCTTAAATTTTCTTTTGGGTAAACTCTTGGTCAACATGTCTGACCCATTTTCATCAGTGTTGATCTTCTCAAGCTCTAACTGTCTCAAATCAAGGACATTTAAGATCCAATGACACTGAACATCGATATATTTCGACCTTCTATGAAAAGTATAATTCTTTCCTAAACAAATAGCACTCTGACTATCAAAAAATAAAACATATTTGTACTGATTAAAATTGAGATCTCGAATAAAATTTTTCATCCACAATAATTCTTTTCACACCTATATAGCTGTAATAAACTCTGACTCTGTGGTAGATAAAGCAACACATCTCCACAACCTAGACTGCCAAGATACAGCTCCCCCCTGCAAAAGTGATCAAATATCCTAAAGTACACTTCCTCGAATCGATATATCCTACCATATCTAAATCTATAAATCCATGAAGAATAGGTTCCCTTTTTCCAAAACATAATCTCATATCAGAAGTGCCATAGAGATAATGAAAAATATACTTCACTACTCACCAATGCTCTCTACCTGGATTTGATAGAAAATGACTGACCACATCAACTACAAGAGCTATATCAGGTCTAGTACATACCATAGCATACATCAAACATCTAATGGCATATTAATAAGGTATGTGCTGCATCTCCTCTCTCTCTTCATCAGTAGAAGGTGACCGACTAGTACTGAGCTTAAAATGTAAATAAAGAGGAGTAATAACCACTTTATCTATATCTATATAAAATATCTAAAGAAAGTTCTCAATATATCTCTTCTGAGATAACCACAATTTCTTGGCCTTCCTATCACAGGAGATCGACATGCCAAGAATCTGTTGTGCTGGCCCCAAGTCTGTCATCGCAAAAGACTGACAAAGATCCTTCTTCAATCTATCAATTCTAGAAGCATCATGGAAAATAATGAGCATATCATCAACATAAAGAAAAAATATAATAAAATCATCATCAGTAAACTATGAACAAAAACACAATGATCAGAAGATGGCTTCCTAAAAACCTGATGATAAATGGCATATTAAAAATTATTATACCACTGTCTCAAAGATTGTTTAAAACCATACAAACTCTTGTTCAATCTGCAGACATGATTCTCTTTACCTGTTTCAACAAAACCCTCAGGTTGCTCTATATAAATCTCCTTCTATAAATCTTCATGGAGGATAGCTATCTTCACATCTATCTTCTCAATATGTAGATCCAAACTAGAATCCAAACCAAGAAAAACTTGAATAAAATACATTTTGACAACAGGTGAGAAAATCTCATCAAATCCAATACCTTTATTATTATGGAATCCTTTAACATCTAACCTTGCCTTGTATTATGGAACAGAATTGGATTCTTCATTTTTAATATGATAAATCCACCTATTTTTCAAAGCTCTCTTACCCATCGGTAACTTCACCAGATCAAAATTATAGTTGTCGTGCAATGATGTCATCTCATCATCCATTTCCATAACCCATCTGTCCTTCTGTTCACATCCATCGCCTCATCAAAAGATTCTGGTTCTCCCCCTTCAGCGAGGTGAAAATACTCATCAGGTGAATACCAAGTAGAAATGGTATGATGTCGAGATGACCTCCGGAGTGGAACTTTAGGTTCATTGATAACCCCAGGAACCGGATCATCAGAAACAAAAGGTGCATTAGAAATATCAACTCCAACCTGTTCACCCTGAGCATCATTCTGCACATCAATGTGATCATCAGAATAAACAATATAAGGTAAATGTGAATCAAAACCTGGATCAAGACTGAAAAATCCATCAGAAGTTGGAGAAGTGGATTTTTCTCCCTTATCAATATCTGCAATAGTCTTGTCATCTTTAAACAATACATCCAGGATTCTGAAAAGTTTCTTCAAAGAAGGATCATAAAACCTATACCCTAACTCATCGTGTCTATATCCAATAAAAATACACCACCGTGACTTATCATCTAACTTAGATCTCTCATATCTAGGCACATGAACAAAATCCTTGCAACCAAAAACATTTAAGTGATCGCACCTAATCTTTTTTCCATACCAAAACTTATCAAAAGTGTCAGTCTATAAAGAAACTGTAGGTGATAAATTGATAATATAAGCACCAGTAAGTAAAACCTCACCCCAAAAGTGTCTAGATAACTTTTGTTCTGAAAGAAAACAACTAACTCTTTCCAACAAAGTCCTGTTCATCCGCTCAGATACACCATTCAGCTGAGGTGTCATGGGAGGTGTCTTCTGATGAAAAATGCCTTCCTGCTTGCAATACCAATCAAAAAGACCAAAATAGTCTCCCCCACTATCAGTGCGAATACATTTCAATTTCTTTCCTGATTCCCTCTTAGAAGAAACATGAAATTGCTTAAAAACACCGGGCACATGACTTTTGGCATTCAAAACATAAACCCAAATCTTCCATGAGTAGTCATCAATAAATGTCACAAAATAAAGACCACCACTAAAGTTATTATATTTCAAAGGACCACAAACATCAAAATGTACTAATTCAAGTACCTGTGACTTCCTATGTAAAGGATGACTGCTGAAACTCACCCTGCTCTGTTTTCCATCCATACAATGATCACACATGTCCATATTTACACTCTTCAAATCTAGAATAAGATTTATCTTATCCAAAAAACCAAGACCTTTCTCACTAATGTGACTAATCCTCTTATACCACAACTTGGAAAAAACATTGCACTCAACAATACAAGTAGTATCACATGAAATAGAAGCATTAGTCCAGTACAAACCTGACTACTTCTTCCCTCGAGCCACAATCAAAGAGCCCTCGGAAAGATTCCACTATAAATAATCAAAATTACTGATAAACCGTTCATCATTAAGAACACTAGTGGGAATAAGATTCAATAAAACCTCTGGTTCATGTCTAAAATTATTCAAAATCAGATCACTTCTAGTACTGGTCTCTAAAAAAACAGTCTCGATACCTATGACATCACCATGACCATCATTACCCATCTTCAAAATCCAAAAATTACTTGGGTTGTAATATGTAAATAAATACTTCTTTGATGTCACATGAAAATAATCACCACTGTCAACAACCCATCAAGAATGATCATAAACAATATTAATGGAGTCATAAACAATAACAAGATCACCCTTTTAGCAGCAGCAACATGATCATATCCATCGTTATTCTTCTTTGGATGATTTTATTTCATTATGTTTTCTATTTTCATCTAATAACAAAACTTCTTAAAATGCCCCTTCTTACCAAAATGATGACATTCAAAATATCTCTACTTTGATCTGGATTTACTTATGCTTTTACTCTTTCCTCAACTTCTCTGTCCCTAATTCTTTTCCTAGATTCTACCCCTGTTCTCTATGACTAAAAGTTCTGAAGATTTATCTTGAGTACATCTCTTGACTTCTTCATTCAAAATAACAGACTTAACAAACTGAATGTCACAATACCATTAGGAGAAGAACTGGTTAGAGTAACACGTAAATTCTCCCAAGAATTTGGTAACGTGTTAAGAAATAAAAGTGCTAAAACCTCATATTCAAAATTGATACCCATGCTAGAAAACTGATCAAAACGTCCCTGATATTCACTTAAATAATCAAAAATAGACATACCTTCTATGTACCTAAAGTTCATCATTTTCTTGAGAAGAAACAAATTATTGTTTCCTATCTTGGAAGCATAGGTAGTCTCAAGCTTCTCCCACAAAGTTCTGGCGTGAGAGATGTTGACAATGTGGTTCATCATGTTGTCTTCGACCCATTGGAAAATTAATCCACAAACCATCTCATGCTTGAATTCCCATTCTTCATCTGACATCCTCTCTGGATTCTAGGTACTAAACACCGAAAGATTCATTCGCTTGAAAAAAAGTAGGTCCTTCATTTTAAGTCGCCACATATGGTAATTGGTACCATTCAATAAAATAATCCGACTATAATTTTTTTCCATAATGAATATAAAATAAAAACAAAACCCTTTAATACTATATGTTGGGAAAGATGGAAAGCGATGAAGGTGCAAACAACAGAAAAATGAATGCGCAGTGGAATTTTTTTCCCTCAAGCATAAAATGCGTAGTGACAGAAATAAATGTAGAATATAAAGTTGAAACCAGAAATTTTTACGTGGAAAAACTAAAAGGTAAAAACCACGAGACCTATTCCCGAGAGAGGGATCCACTAAAATAGATAAGTACACGGTAGAGACTCCCAAAAAATAAAAAGGATCTCAAAAGTAATACTCAGAAAAATAGTGGATCAAATTTGGAGTATAGATGCAGAACGAATGTAGCCTAAAATGAAGAATGAAACCTACATCACATATTAAATATGATCAGATCAGAGTAGTTCCACTGGCTGCAGATCTAAAAACCACTACTTGAAATCACAACTGCACTTCCTCCAAAAAACCATCGGAGAGAAGAGTCACATGAATCATATATAAAGGAGAGTCACCACATGATATCCCATGCATCTTCTAAAAGATATCTCATATCTCATTAAAGATATCAAAAATATCTCATCAAAGATATAAAAATATCTTCTCAAAGATATCATATATATCTCGTCAAAGATATTAAAAAAATATATATCAGGGGTAGATGAGGAGGTGCCCCAATATGAAGCGTGTGAACTCATCACCGCTATGCCACCTGAAGTTGAGAAGATGGGCACCTGGAGTAGCTTACTGGGTGCCTGAAACATCCATCGGAGCATGAAGCTCCTTGCATCGGAATTCGTGGTGTCTAACCACTGTTCTACTATCAAACATCTAGTCATATTTAGGGATGTGGAGAGAGACCACTATAATACGAGAAAATATGAAGGAGATGGGGGTGCAGAAGGAGTCTGGGTATAGTTGGTTTGAGCACGGGGGGAGGGTTCTCCATTTCAGGGTTGGCGATTGATCACAGCAGTAGAGCCTTTATCTTGGTATTTGCAAGCTCCGTGTGGACCGCTTCGTGTTCAAGATCATTCGACCTGAGAATAGATATATCTTCTTCGAAATTTCTGGTTTTATAACATCTTGTCTTTATTTATTTTTCTTTTTCATTGTATGATCTTGTTTTTTTTCCTAATATGGTTCTCAGGGTTACAAGCGTGAGTTTTTCTAATTTGAGGGAGAACATTTCCTTCTTCGAATCAGGTTTCATCATTGGATCTAGAGTGATGAGGTCTCTATGCTCAGATAACGTCTCTGGTCAGCATGCATATTTTTCTTTACTCTGTCTTCTTTATTTATATGTGATTTGTTTTATTTTTCATAATAATAAATAATCTATGGTAGTTTTCTTGTTGTGGATTAGGACTAAAATATATGAACCACGTAAATCGATTGCGTTCTTTACTTTCCAGCAATCTTTTCTTTTTTGTTCTTTCAAATTTTTTCAAAATGATTCATATTTTCTATTGCGTTTACTTTGAAAGAGCATCAGTAAACCTGTTACAAACTCAAAAAGTGGCATCAGAGCCTATAATAATTTTATTAAACAATATAGGTTAAGTTTGAAGTAAAAAAATTTGACGGTGAAAATTATTTTAATTTGTGGAGAGTGAAAATGTGTGTATTGTTAGTCCATAATGGACTTGAATATTCTTTACAAAGTAATGAGAAAACCATGGTGACCATCTCGACCAATGGTCAATCCACTATGAACTTAGTTGACGTTGAACCTAGTATACTGGAAAAGGCTCACTGTACTCTTTTTTTTACCTTAGGAGATAAAGTTTTGTATGAAGTTGCCTATGAAAGTACTGCTAAATCTATTTTTTTTAAACTCAAACATTTGTATATGACCAAATCCTTGCTTGGAAAACTGTATAAAAATATGTGATTATATAATTTCAAAATGACTCCTGGATCTTCTGTGCGAGTTCATATTGACAAGTTTAATAAAGTTCTTTTAGATTTAGAAAATATTGATATAGAGGTTAAAGAAGAGGATAATTATTTAATTCTATTAAATTATCTTGATGATTCTTTTAATTTGTTAAAAGATGATATGATGTATGGTAGAGATTCAATTACTTTAGAGGAAGTTAAGTCTGCCATGTTGTCTTGGGATCTTAAAAAACGTGGCTTGAAGGGAAATTTTAACGGTGTTAAGAGTGAACCTCAATTAATGTATACTAAGAATCCTATGAAAAATAAAGGAATGAATGACAAGAACCAGTTTAAGAATTTATGATGCTTTGAGTGTGGCAATATTGGCCAAAAAAAAAGTTATTGTCCTAACTTGAAAAATAGAGACAGTATGGCCCAGTACCATGTGGTATGTCCCAATTATGACATTGTAGATGATTTTTAATTCCTGTTTAGTAGCCCTTTCATTAGAACTAGGCATAGGTTCTTTGTCTTCTTTTTTTTCCTACGATCCTAAGACTGGCCCCACTTATCTTTATGGGGGAACCCGATTAGGAGAAAGGGTTTTTTTGGGATGTTCTAAGCTGTTTGGGATTAGGTGGAGAATCTCCCATTGGCTTCCTAGTTCACAGTTTCTATGTTTTGTTGTTTCTACTACTTTATTATTGTTGAATTATTATTTGAGTTTTTTCTATATTACATGTTTGCTATATTTTACCCAGAGGAAGGTATTGTTTGAATTTGTTTGCATGCTTTGGTGTTTCCATTTATGGTGAAGACTAAGGTAAAAATTGGAGAGCTCTCATGTTAATGTTTATTCTTAGATAGTTTAATTTCTAAGCATGTTATAGTTTATTTTCAGTATATGTGTAGTATGGGTAGAGAACGTGCCACTACCAGCATGTGCTAAGTGGTATTCATCATGGGTGAGTAACTTAGGGTTATTGGTTTATGAAAATATACCCACACTACTGATAGGTTAAGGGTAGATAGGCTGCAAGAACACCATATGCATTTTGTTTTCATTTTAATTTGGAAAAGGTAGAGATTTTTTATTTCTTGGTTTTCAAAATTAAAATCATTTTAATTTTTTTCAATGCAAAAAATGAATGTTTTTATTTTTATTATGCATTTATGTTTTTTGGGACTTCTGTGGTTTTCAAGCCTCCGATTGGGCCTTTTGTTCTGCTGGGCTGTTTCGTTCGAGCCACTGATCCATTGGCCTGCCTTGTTCTGCCATGCCACCATGGTGATCCGCATTCTACTAACCACTAATCAGCCTCCATCCAGTGACTATGGTTCCTACTATTTGTAATTTCTGACCCTCAGTGATCTACGCTTGCTGCCACCTGTTTGTTCATCATCTGCCACGTGTCCCAGTTTTTTTAGGAACTATTGCGCTTGGATGATCTATTCAAATCACCCTTTCACCCACAACCATCCATCTATCCTGCCTCACCTACCGCACCTGACACACCGCGTCACCTCACTGCTTACTCTGCTTTTATTGCTTCAGTCGCTCTAGCTTTGAGTCGTCATGTTCTGCGGTTCTTCATCCTTCCTCAACTTCATTCCAGAGAGTATATTCTCATCGCATTCACACTATTTTAGAATCCCCATTATGATGACCTTAAATAATGGAGAGCTCATGACTCAAGATCTCTGTGTGGACTGCTTCATGTTCAATATCCTTCGACCTGGGAAGAGCCATATCTCCTTCGATGCTTATGATTTTGTAATCTATTACCTTTATTTATTCATATTTTTCATTGTATGTTCTTGTTTTTTTTCGGTCTAGTTCTCAGGGTTGCGTGTGTGATTCCATCCAGTTTGAGGGAGAACATGCCTTCTTCGATCTAGGTTTCATTGCTGGCTTTGGAGTGACGAGGTCCTGGTGCCTAGAGAACTTCTCTGGTCCACATGTGTGTTTTTATTTACTCTGTCTTCTTTGTTTGTAAGTGGTTTGTTTTATTTTTGATAATAATAAATAATATATAGTGGTTTTCTTTCCTTGTAGTAGGACTAAAAGGTCTGAACCATGTAAATCGACTATGTTCTTTACTTTCCTGCAATTTTTTCTTTTTCTGTTCTTTAGATTTTGTTAAAAACAATTCATATTTTTCATTGTGTTTACTTTGAACAAACATCAATAAACCTATTACAAACTCAACACTATCCATCACTAATAAATATACCTGTAGTTATGTTTAATGGTGGTTAATAGTAACCATTGCTAATTAAGATTTTCAGTAATTTATTTACCGGTAGTTTTTAAAAACCTATGATAAATATTTTTCTTAATTTTTAAAAAAAATATTTAATAAAAAAATATAAATGTAAAAACTATGACATGTAATAAACTAAAACATAAATGTACAATAAACTCATCATACAGACATCATACATCATACATCCACATTAATATATACATACATCCACAATCATCATAACCTCATTCAACATAACCTTAGTCACCATAACTTCAATCAACTGATAACCTCAATCATCGATATATAAAAATAAAATATGTCCAATAAAAACTCATTTCCAATATACGTCCACCCCACGAACTTTACTGCATCCATATTCCTCCACACCATCTCATCAACTGAAATCAATCACATCACCTCGTCAACTGTAACATAAAAGAAGAAATAAATTAAAAATAAACATAATAAATTATAATTATAGTAGAATCATAGATAAAATTTAAACATATCATGGAAATAAAGAACCATCACGACTTCCATCTAAAGAATTCTATTGACTAGAAAAATCAACCTATTTCCTACAGTCATCATCTTCCAACTACAATAATAACCAGAACATTTAAAAAAATGTGAAAGAAAAAATAAAAAGAATATATTCAGAATGTTGCACATATTTTATTTTATTTTATTAATCAAATAGAAGAAATTTTAACATAAAAAATAATATACCATAAAAAACACTTTTAAAACATAAAATTACCTATTTAAGATATGATTCAACACTTGAAACTGGAAAGTGATAAGTATATAACATTCTAATTAATTTTTAAATCGACGTGTGGTGTGATTAAAATTTTCATAATAATTTTTTTTAAAAACAATGATATGAAAACATGAATTATATTTCAAAAATAACTCTAAGGTGATTGTCTCATGTCTTCACATCAATATGAAGTCGTTTGTTATGGTTTTGACTATTATATGCATGTTTTATTGTTTTAAAACACTAAAAACGTGTTTAGAGGCATCCCAGAAAAAACATAACTCGGAATGATGTGTTGCCGGTTCTTAAATTTCAAAAATCAATCTACGAATTTTGTACTCTGATTTCATGGTATTATGATGATGTTTTACCGATTTTGACCCCATTGACACACATTTTAAAAGGCTTCGGTACCTTTAAAAACTATTTACCAAGTCATTCCGACCACATCGTAGTTGGATTGATGTGTTTTATATGTGTACAAATAAAAAATAATTCAATAGCGGTTGTCCAATTATTTCACATCAATATGAGATTGTTTTCTATGATTTTGACCGTTACATGCATATTTTAGTGTTTTAAAACACAAGAAATGTGTTTATGAGCATCCTGGGAAAACCATAACTTGGAATGGTGTATCATTGGTTCCTACATTTCACAAATAAATTTATTGTCACTGTCCTCTAATTTTGTATCAATTCGACATCGTTTTCCTAGTTTTGATCCCTCGACATGTTTTTAAAGGATTTGATACATTTAAAAACTATTTACTAAGTCATTATGACCATACCACATGTCAGATTGATGTGTTTTTTGTGTTTCCATGCACGCACTGGGGTTGGATGTTGTGGTGGGGACAACCATGGTTGATGCATACACCAAGAGTGTTTGTTAGGATATATACCAAAAGGTGTTCAACCAATTTCCCAGCCACAACCTTGTCACCCGGAACACCCTCATCATGGATTACGACATTCATGGGAAAGGGGAAGAGGCCCTAAAGATTTTTAAATCCATAGTGGCCACTGGAATGAAGCCCAACAGAAGGCCTGAAGTTGTTTTACGAGATGAAGGATGAGTATGGGATGAATCCCACACAGGATCATTATGCCTGCATCATGGACCTTCTTGGCCGATCAGGAAGGCTGGATGAATCACGTGAACTCATCACCTCCATGCCACCTAAAGTTGAGAAACTGGGAACCTAGAGTAGCTTGCTGGGTGCCTGTGAAGATCAGAGAAACTGCAGCCAGGAGGATCCTTGCATCAGAACCCATGGTGGCCAACCACTATGTTCTGATATCAAACATATACTCATCTACAAGCCTGTTGAGAGAGACCACTACAGTGCATGAAAAGATGATGCAAATGGGGGTGTGGAAGGAGGCCTGTTATAGTTGGATCAAGAATGGGGGGAGGGTTCTCTGGTTTAGGGCCAGCGATGGATTGCAGCACGAGAGCCCTTAGCTCCATGGGTTTTTCATGGAGCTTACAGAGAGGATGAGGAAGGAGGGGTATGTTTCAGATGTTTCGTACACACTGCACGACATTGGGAGGGAAGGTAAGGGGATCTTGTTATGTAGGAACAACGAGAGGCTGGCCATAGCTTTCAGAATCCTCCACATGCCTTTAGGCACACAAGAACATCCCCTCCCTAACATATATATACATCATTGAAGGCATGTAGCTCCCCACACCATATGGTTGACCAGATAGAATTGTCTCAGGAAAAGCTGCACGATGCCTGGTACTGATGAAAATTGTCATACCCTCTCGTCCTTCCAATCCGGTTATCTCTGCTCGGTGGATGCTACTTTCTATGAATCCTCATATGGGGACTACTCCTATGTGATATGTCTGATAGCTTCTTGGTCATGTGTGTCTTGGAGGCCCGGTGGCCCGAAGGCCTATGATGGCCTGAAGACCTTTGGTGGCTCAAAGGCCCCGAGACCCATAGTCCCAAACCGAAGGCTCGAAGACCCACTTCATATGAATAGTTTTGGCTGCTAGAGTACCGTACATTACCTTATATACTAGCTCAGAAATTCACTCCAACTCGGATTTGATCTTGGGTCTCTTGGATGAACATGTAGGATATTAAATGTACTATGATATATGGTTATATTTTTATTGAATATTATTTCTAATCTATTAGAAAATAAAATTTTCTTACATACGAGTCAATTCCCTTTTTCGAATGAAAATTTGAAGATTTTATTTTGATGGGTAGAGAAACCGTACACGTGTATCCTTTTCTTTTAGAAAGGCACACACACACATGATCTCTCTTCCAATGGAACAAAAAACTTGAACATTTTATTTGAAAAAATGATTTGATTCAAATATATATAAATTTATTTTTCAATGATAGTTACAAAAATCTTCATGAAAAATGTAACATTGCAACTCTTTTCATCTGTTGAAAAACATTGATGTGCCAATAGAAATGGAAAAATAATCTAGTTGAAAAAATACAATATGAAAGATAAAAAAGTGTAACACAAAAAAATTAGGATAAATATAAATTATAATTATAAAAATGAATTTTAAATAATTCTAGGCATATTGCACATCAGATTGATGTGTTTTGTGTTCTTACATGCCATGAAATAATCAATGGTCATTTCCCAAAAATTTCATGACACTATGAGACCATTTTCTTGATTTAAATTCTATGACACGCGTTTAAAACTTAAAAATAGTTATAATTCCAAAATTTCACTTTGGATCATTTGAGAAAAATAGCACATTAGATTTCCATGAGGTTTGTTCCTATAGGCTAAAAAAATATCAATGACCATTGTACTGAATTTTTAAAATAACCTGACCTTATTTTCAATTTTTGATAGTTTGGTCATGTTTATAGAACTTAAAAGGTGGTTATAATTTTAAAAAAGACACGAGCATTTTAGGAAAATTCCATATGAGATTGATGTGTGATTTTCTCTTACAGGTTATAAATGAATTAATGATTATTTTCCTATTTTTTTTTTCAGAAATCCATTCCCGTTTGTTTTGTTTTTATCATTTGACACATGCTTGTAAAACATAAAATACTTTTAATTATAAAAATAAACTTTTAATCACCTCAGTAAAATCACATTTCAAATTGATATATGGTTTTTCTTATAAGTCATAATACATTGATGATCATTTTTCTAAATTTTTGTGACAAATTGATCTTGTTTTCTCAGTTTTGATCATTAACGCACATTTGTGACATAAAAGTTTTTTAATTATAAATTTTTAATCATCTTGGAAAAATTATGCATCATATTTACATGTGATTTAATACTATGGGTTATAAATGAAGAAGACAGCATTTTCCTAAATTTTTATGATAATTGAGGACTTTTTCTCAATTTTATTTATTTGATGCATATTTATAGAACTTGAAAGAATTTTAATTATAAAAATGAAATTTGGAGAATTTTGATTACATCAATTGTCAGATTGATGTGAAGTGTATTCCCAATATCCAAAAATGAAGTAGTGATCATTGTCAGACATTGTAACACTCTGGATCCAGTTCACTTATAAGTAACCGAACCCGGTTGGCCACATGGCCTCAAGCATGCCTCTCCGCATGCTAGAGGCCACCGACTAACAAAGATGGTCAATAATGATACGAATAGGAGACTATACACTCTCTTATCAGAGTTGTAGCATAGTAGTATAATAAATGAATAAGCAGTGTAAAATAGCCAATGATACAGTAGAAGTAAAACACCGAAATGTAATAATAACCAACAAGGAAAAATCACAACAATAAACATATCCATATCTAGTAACATATAAAAAATGATGTCATGTTCATATGATATTAAAATGAAAAAAAAGACCAAAAAATATCTCTAATAGTAGTGAGAGAATAAGTATGCTCTTCTTCTCCTGTACACCATCCTAGTACAGAAAATTAGGCATCCATAGTTAGACGCTTCCCTTTTCCCCTAATTTCATCCAAAAAGTCTACCTGAGTACCAATTGGAGGCCCAAATAGGGTGTGAGTAAAACTAAATAATCCACCACCAATAGTGTCTAGCTCTATCCAGTCTGTGAATATAATATGAGTAGTGTTCAGGTATAATAAGTAAAAGTGATAAATAAATAAACCATGTCGATCTGGGTTCCCTATGGAACACTCATTTGATACAACCTGTTTTATCCTAAGTCAATAATGTTTATGAGAATTGTACATTTTAAATTTATATTGATAAGTCTGAGATACAAGGTGTATCACCTAGGCATCCATATATGGTGATAATCATATGAGGTTCCAAAATCCTTATAGAATTTAAATCTTTATAAGGAAGTAAATCTAGGTATTCAAGTGTGTAAATAATAGACCGAATCTAAGTATGTTCTTTAACTTGGAAGACATGTTAATTGATTTAATTTTCATCCTGATCCCATACAAGGAATTTAACATAGTGAAACCAGGTATAGCTCCATGTATACTATAAAAACCCATCATCTAACAAGCCTGTTTATGACATTCCATGTAGGAACCCAGGTATCGCTACAGGTATGGTATAAAAATCCATCACCCTACAAGACCATCTATAACATTCCATGTAGGAACCCAGGTATTGCTATAGGTATGGTATAATGGAATTGACCTCTGAGCCCATCCAAGGTATTCCATTTAGGGAACCAGGTATCGCTCATGGCATTGTATAATGACATTTCCCTTTGAGCTAGTCCAAGGTATTCCACATAGGGAACCAGTATTGCCCATGGAATAATATAAATCCATCCACCCGATGATCCCATCCAAGGTATTCTATATGAGAATTCATGTATCACCCTAACATGATATAATCCATTTACAATTCATCTAATTTATTTTTCTTGATGAGCCCATCTAAGAAATTCCAAGTCAGAAGCCTTGTATCTCCCTTGACATGACATGTTGGATGGTCATGGGGTAGTGGTAACCCATACCATTTAACAATTCACTTAATTCAATTGGGTTATTTTATTCATAAGGATTAATCAATCTATAAGTAATAATAAACAAGGGAATATGAACATAGAATACCATTCCCCCTTTATTTAATTCAAATTACATTTCATTCATAAGGACCAACTCAATACACCTCAATTGGTGGCTCGATTCCATTTCAAAGCATAAATCTCATGGGACTTTAAAAGAAACATGCCCTAAGGGGTGGATCACTTCAAGGTAGACATCCTACGATGATGAATTTATATTGCTAAGACTACCCTAAACAAGGTGATATCCATTTATTTATTTAATTAAAAATTTAGGAGGTGTTGCATGGAAGGTACAACATGTGACACAACGATGTATAATATAAACATCTAGAACTTTAGGGAAAAAGAACTAGAACATATACCTTAGCTTGGTAGATGACTCCTCACTCGATATCATCTTTATATTTGAGCTATAATGGGAGAGATAAGAGAAATATGCAAATGTCATGAAAATAGAGCATTTTAGCTTGCACTAATTGAGCATACCATGTAGAGAAGGAAACGAAGAAAGGAATCAAGAGAAATGAAAATCTTACTAATGGCTATCCAACACGATGAATGACGAGTGATTTTGATATTGGACATAGAGGCTAGCTCTAAACTTAGCTTGAGAGGAGGATGAAGCTCTCAATGAAGGGGGAGGAGCTATTGTACAATTTGGGGGAAGATAAGAGGGGAATAAAGGTTAAAGGAACAAAGGTAAAAAATGTAATTTCACACTTTTTAAAGGAGAGCAGGGTTTGGCTGCACGGTTGGCCAAACCATGCGCCACCATTGTCCATATGGCACACCCCCTAGAAAAATTAGGCACACAATTATAAAAATCATGTGAAAACCATAAGAATCACCTCTAAAACTTTTTTGCAACATTGATCATGGCCACATGGCCTCCCTTACATAGTTATCCAAACTATGAACCTCTATTCTTGGGTCGCATGGTTGAGCCACACAGTTACTACTAATTGTGCACCTCAAACTACTTCTTTAAAAAATCAAGCTTTGGGATCTGAATAGGCCTTGGATTATCTCAAATCTTTCCTTAAAATCTTAGTCACTTTCATATAGATAAAAATAAAAGATACAAACTAAAATTAAGAAGATCTATACCTTCATAAAAACCTGGTATGTTACAAATTTTTTTTTATGGAAATATGAGTTTCTTTGCTCAGTTTTGATTGATTGACACACATTTATAGAACATAAAACTCACATATAATTATAAAAATAATTTTAATCATTTCAGTCACATCACATGTCAGATTAACATGCAGTTGGTTCCAACAAGTTAAAAATGAATCAATGACTATTATTATAATTTTTTGTGACAATCCAAACTTGTTTGATTGGGTTTAATAATTTGGTGCATGTTAATAGAGAATAAACCAATTTTAATTATAAAAATTTTCTTTGGGTTACTCTTGTATGATCACACATTGGATTGGTTTGTCTCTACATGTAATAATTGAATAAAAAAGCATTGTCCTAAACTTTCATGATAATTTGATCTTGTTTTCTTGGGTTTGACTATTTGACATGCGTTTATAGAACTTAAAATATTTTCAATTATAAAATGATCTTTTTATAATAATAGGAACATCACATTTCAGATGATGAGTAGTTTGTTCCTATATATAAAAATTTAATTAATGACACCTCTTTAATTTTTTTCCCTGATAATTTGAGCATGTTTTCTTAGTTCTGATCATTCAAAGCATGATTATAGAACATAAAAAACTTTTATATATAAAAAGGTGCATTAAATCACTCTAGGTACATTTCATGTCAGTTTTATGTGTGGTTTTTTACTACTTCTAGGTTTCTAAGGATTAAAAAATATTTGTGTATCATGGTAGAAGAAATTAGAAACCCAAAATCCAAAGAACACCATGCTTGAAACCCAAAACCATATTTTATATAAAATGAAGAAATTTCACCAAAATTTCTCCATAGATCTATTCCCACCACCATTTTCAAACAAATGATTGATGAAGAATACTAAGAGGCAGTCAGAGGACTCTCTCATCCATGGTGTATCCATAGGCTAAAGCCGAATCACCCACAATATTATAGTATCTCAATGGTGATCTTCCTCTTTATGTAGCTTCTTAATATACTCTTGATTCATCCATGCATTATCTCATATGTTATGGATGATGGTTTTGGGGCCCCATGGAAGCAATCGAGCCCATGACAAACAATGTTTTTCATTGGTTGTAATAGATAAAATTTGAATAACTTGACAAATAAATTCCAAATTCTTCATAGGGATAATATTTTTACATGTAATTTATAATGAATTTAAAATAATAATTACCTTGAATTGATAATTCTTCTTGTCCTATAATCAATATGATAACCACTCTTATCATATTATCATTATAGTGAAGAATCCAAACTAAAATTACTCTAGCGATATCTATTGGGAGATGAACCAGAAGAAATCTCATAGTGACTATTTCGAAAGAACACCTTTATAAATTCCTACCTTTCTAAAGTATTCACCACCCCTTTCACTTTATGTTCTAGATATAGTAAGTATACACAAATTAATCACCACATGAAATCATTCACACACACTTTATAAAATAAAAATAATAATTAAATAACTCAAAAAATTATGAGGTTCTGAAAAAAGTGTTATGTCTATGAGATAACACTACAGTCATTATGATAAAGTAAAGTAAAAGAGATTTCAAAAACACTCTCCCTTTCACTACTCCCACTCAATTGATCTATCCTTGCAATGACTCCAGATCATCTGTTGTCAATAATTATCTCAGAAATTGGTCCCACCTCATATTTATAGAGGTATCCAATCGTTAAATCAGTTCTACCACCTTCTGAGATTCATGATCATCCTTCTGTTAAACAAGGAATCCTTCAATACAATATTACACCTTCAGATTGACTATTGATAACTAGTGAACAATTTTGTTTCCCAAGTATTAAAACTTTCATTATGATACATTCAACAAGCCATTAGAATATCATGTTTTATCCAAAATCCTTCCACAAAAAATTAAGATCAACAGCCGCTGACTGAAACTTATTCTCAAAAACACTCCTTTTAGAAAAGCTCATTCTAGAAATCTCAATCCAGAAAATTGAATAGACTTCACAAAACAAAACAATATCCCACTTGAAGATAGTTTTAGGGATTTTGAACAATTTATTTATTCATCATATTTTACCTTATTTTGGTACATTCAATGTTAACCATCTCATTTGATTCATCAAAGTATATATGAGGCATAATAATACCTCATAATTTCTCAGACTAACACATTTTTGAACATGTCCATAGGATTATGCTTTCTAAATACCTTTTGAGGTTCCAATAGTTTGTCTTCCAGTAGGTCCTAGATGAAATGTAATTTTAAGTTAATGGGTTTTTTTTCTTTTATGAAAAATGAGATTCTTAGCTAAGTGGATAACACTATGAATTTCATAGAACAAAATTAATCGTTTTGATTCTTTCCCAAGATCCTTCATTAATCACATCAACTAGACAAACACCTTTTCTACTTTTTTAATGAAAACATATTCTATTTTTGTTATTGAAAGGGTAACCACACACTAAAGTCTAGACATCCAACTAACTTTCATCCTTATAAAAGTAAACTTAAAAAATATCAGGATTTTTTGAGAATCCATGTATCTAGTAAAATCTAAACCCAAAAAACCCTTCAATGGATCATCATTACTAAATCATAACAATGCATCTTCTGAACCTTCCAAATTTTGGATGATCCATTTCATAGCCTCCCAATGCCTCCTTACAGGATTTGATATGAAATGACTCATAATTCCCACTATAAATGAAATTTCAAGCCATGTGAAAATCATTTCATAGATAAAAATTCCAATAGATGAGGCATAATGAACCTTTTCCATATTCTAAACTTCCTCTTTTGAAGATGGTGCCTCTATATTTAAATGTTTGAAGTGTATGAAAAGGGGATTTGTGACATTTTTAGATCCAGTCATTTAGAATCTTTCAATGACCTTCCAAACATATAGGGATAACACCAAAGTACCAAATTTTATATCCATCTCAATTTTCATTCCCAAAATTTTCTTATCATTTTGAAGATCCTTCAATACCACAAATAATGCTTTTATCAGTGCTAGAAAACACTTTTAATAGTGCTAGAAAAGCACTGTTAATATCAACGAAGATAAAGGGGGTCCCCTTTAAAAATGATGATAAAGGGTGTCCTTTATCTGTGATAAAAAAACAATAATAAAGGACCCCTTTATTCGCACCATTTTAACGTGGATAAAAGACATTTTTATCATAACTTTAATTAGCACTGATAAAGGCTTAGCTTCCCGTGACATGCTATTTATATAACAACACACCCACTAGAAACACCTGCACAACACACACACACCACCTACACAAAAAACACCTACACAGTGCACACAAGAACAAAGCAGCACACACAAGGGTTTGAAAAACAATGCTATATACATTTCAAACAATGTTTTATATAATTACATTAACAATTATCCAACAAACTATTAAAAACATTAATGTTTCATCCTTTGACATCTATGATCCGCTCTCAAAAATTTCCTCCCATGGTATGAGTTTCCGAAAAAATCATCCCAACTCAAGAAAAAGGTTCCACCTATATAAGAAAACAAATATTATGTTAGTAATACTATAAAGAAATAAATTATACATTAATATGAAAGAATACATTAATAAAATGTCAATTTTTAATAAAAAAAGACACATTTGGAGATATACAGGTCACATCGTGTGTCTTATTGAGGTGGTATTGATTCCTACACATCAAAAATGAGTTATGGATCATTTTCCTAAAATATCAAAACAATTAGAATGGGTTTGATTGGTTTTGAGTATGTCCCTTGTTTTTTTACTAAAATCAATATCAAACTTAAATGACATACTTGGATTTATATCAGTCAAATAATTCATCATATTGAGGTGTGGTTGATTCTTACACATCAAAAATGACTCATAGATCAATTTTCTAAAGTATCAATGTAATCCAAATGGGTTTTCTTGGTTTTTAGTATGACAATTATGTTTTTTACTGAAATATCATTTCAAAATGGAAACACCCATTTTGAGTCATACCAGTCGCATCGTGCGTCAGTTTGTAGTGAGACTGCTTTATACATGTCACAATGAAATTACGAATCTCTATCTTAAATTATAAATACAATCATAGATAGTTTTATTAGTTTTTAGCGAGTGAAACATTTTCAGCTAAAATGTCAATTTTAAATTGATAACAGACACTTTTAGTCATAATGGTCCCACCGTGCGTCAGATTGAGGTGTAGTTGATTCCTACACATCATAAATGACTCATGGATCATTGTATTAAGGTATAAAAATAATATGATTGTGTTTTCTTGGTTTTCAGTATGTCACTTGTTCTTTTTTACTTAAATTAATGTCAATTTTAAATAAAAACACATTTGGATTTATACCGGTCACCTTGTTTGTCGAATTGAGGTGTGGTTGATTTTTACACATCACAAATGACTCATGGATCATTTTTATAAGGTATCAAAACAATCCAAATGCATTTTATTGGTTTTTAGTATGTCATTTGGGTTTTTTTACTAAAATATCATTTAAATCCAGAAACATGATTTTTGAGTCATACCGGTCACATCATGCATCGATTTGATGTGAGACTCCTTTATATACATTAGAAAGAACTTAAGAATAATTATACTAAATTATGAAGAAAATTGGAAAGAAGCTTCTTGTTTTTTAGTGAGTGACACATTTTGAGCTAAAATGTAAATTTTAAACTGATAATAGACACTTTTAGTCATACCGGTCACACCGTGCATCAGATTGTGGTGCAATTGATTTCTAAACATCAAAAATGACTCACATATCATTTTACTAAAGTATAAAAATAATCCAAATGATTTTTCTTGGTTTTCAATATGTTAGTTGTTCCTTTTTTACTTAAATTAATTCCAATTTTAAATAAAAATACACATTTAGATTTATATCGGTAACATCGTGAGTTTTATTGAGGTGGGGTTAAATCATACATGTCACAAATGACTCATGTATCTTTTTCCTAAATTATCAAAATAATCCGAATGAATTTTCTTGGTTTTTAGTATGCCATATTTTTGCTAAAATTAACGTCAATTTTAAATAAAAATAGACACTTTGATTCATACCGATCGCACCACACGTCAAATTGAGTTGAGGTTTATTACTAAACATAAAAAGAAGCTTATATATCATTTTAATAAAGTATAAAAACAATATTAATGTGTTTGATTAGTTTTTAGTATGTTAGTTGCGTTTTTTTACTAAAATATCATTTCAAACTGAAAACACATATTTTGAGTCATATCGGTCACATCGTGCGTCAGATTGACATGAGACTATGCCATACACATAAAAAAGAACTTATTAATAATTTTACTAAATTATGAAGACAATAAGAGTGAGTTTTCTTGGTTTTCAGTGAGAGTCGCGTTTTGAGCTAAAATGTCAATTTTAAACTGATAAGATGCACTTTTAGTCATATCGGTCACACCGTTTGTTGGATTAAGGTGTGGTTGATTCCTACATGTCACAAATGACTGATGTATCATTTTCCTAAAGTATAAAAATAATCTGAATGTGTTTGCTAAGTTTTTAGAATTTTACTTGTTCTTTTTTCTAAATTTATTGTTAATTTATTATAAAAATACACACTTGAAGTCATAACGGTCACACCATGTGTCAGATTTGGATGAGGTTGATTCCTAAATGTCACAAATGGCTTATAGATCATTTTACTAAAGTATCAAAACAATCCTAATTCATTTTCTCAGTTTTCAGTATGATACTTGTTCTTTTTACTATAAATATTGACAATTTTAAATAAAAATAGACCCTTAGAGTTATACCGGTCACATATTCATGATATTTATGCACATTATTCCATCAGGTATGCTACCCATTTTTTTTAAACAAATATATCTTATCCTGTGAATATGAGTCTTTTCAAAAATCATGGCAGTACTGAGAAAATATAAATACACAAAGGATTAATAATTATTTTAAATGAAATAGTAATTATCTTAAAAAATAACTCTTCAGGGATGTTGGTTTTTTCATGGAATATGATCTCTTTCATAAATTTACAAACATAATAACCACATTCTTTATCATTTGTTTGTTTTGGTCACTGCAAAAACATTGAGAAAAATAAGTGATATTTTTATATGTGTTTGGATAGTGAAATCTTATTATATATACCCTGATTTTTATCCAGTCGTATTACTTGTGACATTTATTTTCATTTTCCCATGTCCTCATTACATGATGTAGATGAAATTCATGTATTGACCTATCATAACATAATCCTCATTAAAAGATAATATAAATTATATAACTAGATGTTTAGTTCCAAAATGTTGTATGTAGTGTATTACAAATTGAAAAATGCCATCATTTATGGTTGGTTTGTTGGATATACATTCATTAAATTCAAGAAATAAATCTTTGGAGTATCTAAATTGACCGCAATGGGCATCCAATGCTACCTAAACACACAAAAAAGAATAATTAATGAAAGAAATTAAAATATATTTGATATGATTAAATCGTACAGTTTTACCCCTACATCATTAGTATTAAGAAGAGTCTATCATCTGTAATTTTTTTGTTAAATGATTTGAGAAGGCCAACCACTATTTCACCCTCTTTCTTGGATTCTATATCTGTTTATTCTGTAGAGGTGAAGTGAAGACTAACGAGTCCAAATTTTTTGTTCATGGGGAAATCCCTTCAATTTTTTTCATATATACACCTGTGAAAAATATGAAATATATTTATTCATAATTATCATAGTATATCAGCTTTTGGAAAATCAAATCATGAAAACATACCTCATGTATACATTTACAACTGAGCCTCCTAACCAACCATACTCCATGATTTCACTTACATTGTTAATAATAATGAAATATGGATCTTCCCCACTGTACATATTTTCATCAAAAAGAATTGTGTGAAACCCACCATATTTTAACTTCATATTCACATGAGTCTACAATGATAATAAATATAGATATAGAACAAGCATGTTTAATGTGCTTTAGGTAGATCATTTTGATATGTTGTTTGATCCTTGAGATGATTTTGAGCTATTATTTATTTTCAACCCCTTTTATGTGTCCATATTTAATAACATTCATCGATTCATTCCATTTTTTCATTAAATGTTAAAGGTTTGTCTTGAATTTTTTTTGAAAATGAATACCTCCCTATTGACATGTTTTTTATAAGATGTAATGGCCATGTGATGAATGTTCCAAGAGCTCGTTCGACCTTAGGAATATCTTCATAATCAATTGGAATAGGTAGATCGGTGCTCGGTTCATAAGCTAAGTTAATCATCACTTTGACATGACCTATTTGAAGTGGTCTGTTGTGTAGCTTGATGTTCTGGATATTGAACACCGTAGCCCTTACTACAAGGTGATGGGTGGGTGTTGATAGATATAAATCACAATCATTTTCACCCTGTACAATATCAGTACAAGAAAGATATCAATGTCTATATAATTCAAAATAAAAATAAAAAACTATTATAACATTTATTACCTCAACTAAGATAGGTTTTTGAGGGGAATGGCTCACCTCAAATCTAGGGGAGGGTGGGGCAGGATCTTCTTGCACTGGTTGTTCTTGAGTTGTTTCTTCTCTTTGCCCCCACCATAATATTTTCCATGAACTCTCTCTGCAATTGCATATATTCTTCAAGGATAGCTATTTTCCCTCTCATCATTTTGATTTCTGAACTTTTATCCTCTTGTTGTTTTCCTCAAAAAACATTCAGGGTGTCACCCCAAAACCTGCACCTCTGACGCGACCATACTTTTCTAGATTCTTCAAGGGCATCAAAAGTATGTCCACATCCAGTTTGGATGTTGCTGATTCCTGTGACTATGTTAGATAGAAAAAATAGAAACATAAGTAATAATTGTTATGTAATATCGATTTAAAGAAAAACAAATATTTATTATATCATACTTACACATGTTTCCCACATTTTTTTTGTGTTTTCATCTATTAGTATCCCATCTTTATTTACATGTGCCTCTTTCCATAGCATATGACATGGGATGGAAGTGACATTGGATTTGGATTCATCAACCTGAATATAAATAGATGAACATAGTTATGGTGTTGTTTTATGTCACATAAAAGTATTATGGTATATTTAAAATACGTACCAATTTTTTTTCAAGTGAAGCGTACCCCATTCTTGCTTTATGGTAGGGGTACGCTGGTTTTGTTGCTCGTTCCTTATTTTTAGCACTCATTTGCTATTTCACAAATAAAAAGATGTCAATAAAAGTGATGAATACACGTATCTTCAAACAACATATTACCAAACACAATGTACCTAAAAAAATTGCTCCTCATGATGACTAGTAAATGAATACCATGCTCCTTGGGTTATCAGGTGTGTATAAATAGGGGGTGGGTGCATGTATATTTTCCCTTCAGCATATTTAAGATAGAATTTTGTTAAAATTTTGCAAAATCCTCTATGAATCCTTCTAGAAACCCTTAATACACAGTCCTTGTGTGAGTCATCCACTATAAATTCACTCTACAAGGGATGATAAAGAGTAATTCAATGTTTCATTATTTTATTTTTTTAGTAAATTAAAGAAATGATATATCATAATTTTACTGTAATATCTCCCCACATCAGTGTCTTAAGCCTGATGACAACATGGTTCCACAACTGTACAACAATCAAAACATGTTTCCGAGTGATGATTCCAATGTAACTACTAAGAATGGCCTTATTAGGGTTAACATATTGGCCCCGTTTATCCCATCCGACCTCATATTTGATGCCTTTCACTTTTGAATTAAGGATTTTTGCTAACACCGTCAAACTATGAAGCTCCTGTTTTTTCTGCACCACCACTGTTTTGATGCCAACCATTTCCTCAGTTTAAACATCATCAATATGTTCCTTCGAAGTGCTAGCATTAGCATGTGAAGATGGTGGTTGTACCTTTTCATTGGGAGAAGTAGCAGTAACAGGTTAATAAACTTGTTGGTCCTCTACACTGTGAGAAACAGTAGGTTGAGAGACCTGTTGTGCCTTAGGATTGGGAGAATCATCAGGTGTAGAAAGTCATTATCTGTATAAGTGGTTCAAAATTTAATTTATATTACATAAAAATAGTAGCGAACAAATAATAACATAAGGTAACATGATGTATATTACAAAAAAATATAACCTGATTATTGAAATATCTTTTTTTAAAGGATGAAGGGATTTGACCCCTCTATCGACTATCTAAATCCCTTCGTTATGGTCTCCCTTGATATACAAAATTCCATCTACATTAGGACCGCTTCAAAATGATTGTGATGTACCAATGAAAGGGCCACCCTCTATTGAATTTTCATCTGATCCTTCAGTGTTTTTAGTGGATAACAGAAAAATTTCCCAATTTTGGTTTGCAGGACATGGAACATAAAATACTTACACTGACTATGATTTCATTATAAATGGTTCTTCTTTGTACCCTTACTTACTGAAATCAACTTTTATGAATCCCAACTCATCTATTTTAACAACACTCCTGTTATAAACCCACTAGCATTGAAAAATCATCACTTGGAAGTTTGTATAATCCAACTCCCATATTTGTTTGATGATGCCAAAGTATGACATATTCACATAAATTGGATTTCTATCCTTAGTACCATAAACATGCATTACTTCAGCCACAAGTGTAACTCCACTATTCTTCATGATACTGTCTTCATCACATTCATTCGTATATAATGTATAACCATTAATTACATAAGAATTATAAGATAGTACATACACACTTAGTCCTCTAGCTAGCCATTGAATTCATTTTGAAATTGAGTCTGGATGTTCATATAACTCTTTGAATATATGGTCTTGAGACCATCCTATAAACTATTGATTATGTGTATTTGATATCCATTTTTCATCCCTTGATGGATTCAAATGCCTAAGATTTTTTTGTGGGTTTCGACATATGAGTCAACCTCCAAACTATTATAAAAAACATAAAGGTGGGTCTTCTCCTGATATATAATATTTATTGTGACAACCTCTCTTCCAGAAATTCCTTCACCTTCAAGCTGCCCAATGTGACAAGATTTCGGTAGACCAATGCTTTCTACACCAGATAGGTATTCGGTACAGAATTCAATGGCTTCCTCAACAATATATCGCTCCGTAATACAACCCTCTGGACAACTTTGATTTTTGAAATACCCTTTAAAATCTTTATATACTGTTCAATGGGGTACATCCATCTATAGTTTATATGACCACATAGTCAAATATCTCTCACCAAGTGAACCATCAAATGAACATCATATCAAAGAATGTCAATGGGAAGAACATTTCCAATTCACATAATATAACGAAAATTTATCTTTCCACACTCAAAAATTTCACTGGGTCTATAACTTTACTGCATATAGCTTTGAAGAATAAACAAATATTCATTAATGTATAATGGACATTCTTGGAAAAAATGCAATGTAAAGCTATATGAATTAGTTCTTGTATCAAAATGTGGCAGTCATGTGATTTCTAACCCTTCAAATTTAAATCAGTCATTGAAACATTGTTCTTGATATTATATGAATACCCCATATGGAACCTTTACGTTATTCAAGATGTTACAAAACCTATATCTCTCCTCCTTGGAAAGAGTGTAAGCATCTAGAGAAAGAAAAGTTCATTTTCACCCTTCATTGGCACCAACTCTTCCCATATTCCTATGTCAACCATATCTAACTTAACCTTAATTAAATCCTTTGTTTTGCTGGGTTCATTTAGCAATGTGCCGATGACACCATCACATACATTTTTTTCAACATGCATAACATCAAGAAAGTGTCTGATGTACAGAAAATTCCAATATGATAATTCAAAAAAAATGATATTTTCTTCCAAATGGTTTTTGTAAGGTTTTTCAAAAACAGTTTACCAAAAGTAGTGTCTATATATTTTACTTTCTCAAACATTTGATCACCAATTAGTGGATATGGTGTTGTACATTCTTCTAAACTTCCATCGAATGATGTCTTCCAAGATCGATACTTATATTGTTGGGGTAGAAATATGTGATGTCCTAGAAACACATTTTTCGATGAATTTTTTAACCTAATTGACTGTGTACCTTGTTCAATGACAGGACACCCATGAATTCCTTTAATGCTATATCCTAACAAATTCTCATAAGTAGGAAAGTGATTTATCATCCCGAACAACATAGATATCAATGTGAAATCTTAATTTCTATAAGCATCATAGAACATAACACTTGAATCCCATAATAATTTCAAATCCTCAATCAATGGATCCAAATAAACATCAATATCACTACCTAGTTATTTTAGTCCTGATATAAGCATAGATAGCATGATATGTTTTCATTTCATGCATAACCATGATGTCAAGTTATAATTTACCAATAGAACTATCCATGTACTATAAGTGATGCTTTGAAAACCAAAAGGATTCACTCCATCTGTAGATAACACAAGACGAAGGTTTCTCAGCTCGTTTCCAAAATTAGGATACTCATGATCGATTCTCTTCCACTGAGGAGAGTCTACTAGGTGAAGTAGTTTCCCATATTTATTTCTTCTATCTACATACCACGTCAATCTACTTGTGGTCTCATCACTTCCATATAGGTGCCTAAACCTTGGAATGATTGTAAAGTACCATAAAAATATCATAGGACCAGATTCATCTTTCTTGTATTGAGAAGTACCACATTTTGGGAATTCTCTAAGTGACTTGTAGTCCTTGAGAAATAGTATACAATCATTTGGGTAGACATGTATTTGTTCAGAGATTATACTCATCGAACATAGCATTCATTTGGCATCGTATGTTCAGATTGGGAGCTCATTATCTTCTGGGAGCATGTCATTCAAGAGAGAAAGTAATTCTATAAAACTACCATCACTCTATCTGTTTATTTCTTTAAAATTATATAGCTTAAGTATGACTAAAAATGCTGTATATTTAGTGAAACCACCATACAAAGGCATCTTTCACACCTTTTTAACTTCTCAAACAATTTTGGGAAATCATGAAGTTTATATTCAACTGTCCTTATCATTTCCTCAATACGATATTCATCATCATTCACATCTATAATCACATCCTTGATACGGTCTTATTCATTTTCCCCACTTGTAATCATATCAGATGATCCATAAAATGCATTGTTATCCCAACCACTAGCTATATTCTATTTTCCCCATGTTTATTCTAACATTTATAACTTTGATCTATTCCATGACATATCAAGTGTTCTTCCAACTCCTATGGAATAACTTGTCTTGAATAACAACAGTGTTTGAGAAGGGTCATATGCATGATCTTTTTCAAACTTGGTGAACTCTTTCACTCCATCTTCATACTCTATTGTCAAATGATTGGCATCCATCCAGTCTTTATTCATAACCATCCTATTTGATCCGGTGATATTAATTTTTAACAAAATATATAGACAAAACATTGATATAAAAATTAACCAAGGCTAAAAATAGTTATATACTTTAAGTATCCTTTGAAAACAATTTATAAAATCATAGTTGAAATCCCATTAAAAAAACCAACCATTTACACAAATTCCTATTTAAATTAAAATGCCCCTTTTAAAATAAACCAATCAGTTTCAAACACTCTTTCTCAAAATCCCAATTTCTTTTTTTATAAATAATTATAGTAAAATTCATGACCCAATAATGTTAATCGTTTAAAATGAGCGACAACCCTCTATATTTTACAAATTTTTATTTAAAACATCACACACCCCTTCTTAAAATGAAACCAACATTACATACGTTGTCAAAACATTCACATCCCTTTATGAAATCCAATCAGGTGAGTTGAGAAACACTTCACATGAAACCTAAGTCCATGAAAAGTGTTTAAATCATTTTAAAGTTATTTAAAACAAAAAAAGGTATGTTGAACACATTTTTCAAACGGTTTTTTAGTGTATTCCAATAACACCTCATGGAAAGCACAACTATTTCCAAATCTAGGAAAGGATTTGGGAAGTTTATCTTATGTGTTCTCAACTATATAGACCCATAACCAACCACATGACCATTATGGACTAAAACTATTCAAATCCTGACTCTTGATACATCACAATATAAGTGATACTCATTACTCAGATCATTTATGGTTAAGATTGATGTTTTCATCAATCTCCCATTAAGATATTAGAAGGATCACTCATGAATATCTAAATACTCATATTGAACTACACAACTTAGGTCAGGTCTCATATAATGCCATGTTTATTTCAATGGTATTATCATAGATGGAAATTTGAAGTTAGTAGTTCATCCCTATCTCATATAATTTAAATCTCATCTTAGAATCCTACACCATCTCACATAGAGTATTATCAACTACCATGAATTATCCAAACCATCAATGTAGGGAGTATAACTAGCCTATGGAAACTTAAGCATTGTTTCAAAGGGTAGTGATCAAGAAACCACTCCAGACCAATCACCCCATTCCTAAAAAAAATCACAACCCATTCTTAATAAAATATCCTAAAAAGAAATTTAAAAGGGAATAAAAACCAAAATAACTCCAACATCAATACTAGAGACCCCCAGTAACTCGCCACATCCCATCATCCAACCATGGACCAATTTGAGCATCAAGAACAACACAAAATAGGGCACTAAAAAGGATATATAAGAGTGTCATACACTCCCGTCCACTAGTTAATATGTAGGGCATGAGCTAAAAATTATTTTTATGATTTCATAAATAATTCTCTTTGAATCCCTTCATAATATAGTTCATAAAGTGATAGTTTGAACATAAGTTATAAAATATATTTTCATATGAATTATAAAAAAAGTTTGAAAATAATAAACTCACATATTTTAAAAAAACCACCCTTTTTATAATATAAAAACAAGGATGACTAAATTTTTTAAATAAAAATATAAAAAAATGGAAATCGGGCCTTTAAAACCATATAATACATGTCAAATCATAGTTTATCCCTATTTTAGAACATTTTTTGAAAAACTCTTTTTCATATATAACCATAATGAAAATCCATTTTATTAAAACTAATTTAACAAACAACCATTTTTTCCTTTTTAAATAAAACTTTTTAACCATTTAAATCAACATATTTTAAAGTAAGAAAATACACACTCGAAGTGAAATAATGATCATACATAGGCATTAAGGAAACAAGGAAACATAATCCAAAAAAAAACCAAATGATGGTTCCATATAATAAAAAAACTAAAGGAATACAATCCATACAAGAAAATAAATCCTCTTAAGAGTCCTAAGAATGATGTAACCATCATGTGAAACTTCCTAAGACTCATGTGTTTGGATCCCAAACTAGAGATGAGGAACCTAAGTTGATACTATTTAACTTTTCATATCCAAGTAGTCCTATAGAACTCACTAGGCTCTATCATGATCAGGGGATCAAAAGAAACCTTGGTCCCTTACAGTACATTCTAGGGACACTGAAACATATCATAAACTCACTAAATCTTATTGGGTCTTTACACTAGGCAATTCACTCCACACTAGGGACTTATCTAGATCCCTACCAGTCTCTTACGACACCCATGAAATTTCAATAGTGGAAGTGAGAAGCCAATGAAATAATAGATCATCACATAAATATAATTTCAATAATGTGAAATTTAACCTCACCCCACCTCCTACACCCTCACAAGAAACAACCATTTTCACATCTTTTTATAAGCTTCACAATAAGCATAATAATATAAAGAATCCCCCATGGGGTCATGAGACAAAATAGGAAAAATAAATGCATGGAGCTCAATTGAGGGTCTCTTATATTTATAAAATAACTTCCTTTAAATTAACAATTACGATTTTACAAATGTGCTCGAGAAGCCAATCCATTTTCACCCCATTTGAGAACAACATTTCAAATTTCATCCAAATACCATTTATCAAAATGCACTAGAAATACCATTTGGAAAACCAACCATTTTCTATAAATAAATTTTTAAGATAATAAAACCTTTTATTTTTGAAGGGAATATGTGCAAATAACTCTTTTATTAAACATTAATATCCTTTTGAAAACATATTAATCCACCATGAGAGTTAAGGGTCTCAAAACCATTTAAATTAGTTGAAGGTCAATTCCATTTTTTTTTCAAAACATGACTTTAAAATATCGCATATTCACTTTAAAGAAAAAAAAATTATGACCAAACTTTCAAAATATTTAAATTTGTTTAAAAAATCCACTCAGGCCTTTTACAAAACACTTGGCATGTGACATAATTCTATGCCAACTCTTTAAACTATTTTCAATCCAATTGAAACCCAATAAAGTCATAACATAGAATTATAATTTCATAAGAAATCATTTAAAACATCCAATATATTTATAACATGCATTACAAAGGAGTTCCAAAGAAACACCTACCCCACTCAAGCAAAATCGAAGCTAAATTTTTTTGATGTTAATGGAGAACACATAAATATGTCAAGTGACATACTACTCAACCCCCAATGACAAAAATTCTCATCATTGAAAAGCAATTACACTATGTTCTAGTGGAATCACACTTCAAATTCATAACCGAGTCACACAAAATCAAATAAAAAAAATATGAAGAGGAACTCTAACCAACACAATTTATTTAGTATGCAAAAAAGTACTACCAATAGCCACGATTTTCAGTGGGGAGTTTAGAACATAAAATTCACAGCATACCATCAATATCAAACTATAATTACAAGTGAACAAGATGAAATAGATGACAAAGAGGAGAAAATTTATCAGAAGAGGAGAGGTTCACAATGGAGGAGAGGTGTATGGGTTAGGTGTGACGCACGATGGAGGTGTGGTACGTGGCGGAGGAGAGGCACACAATGGCTTGTTCGCAAACAATGGAGGTGTGGTATGCGGTGGAGGAGAGGCGCACGACGGTATGGTTTGCAGTTGTGGAGAGTCGCATGGTGGAGGTGTGGTTCACAGTAGATGAGAGGTGGTGGGAGAGGAGGAGGAGGAGGAGGAGGAGGAGGAGGAGTCACGACACAAGGGTTAACTTCTGTGAGAGCTTGAATGGTGTGAAAATAAAGGAGACTGTTATGATTTTTTTATAAAACCTGGTGAACCTTTTATGAGCGCTAGCTAAAAAGCACTGATAAAGATATTATATTAATAATTTATTTATATTAATATATATATTTATAAAATTATATATATGATATATATATATATATATATATTTATAATTATAACTATAACTATATATATATATTTATAAAATTATAATTTAAAAAATTATAAAATTATAAGAATATACTTATTATATTTATAATCTTAGAATATATATAATAAATACATTAATTATATATATTTATAAGATTACAGATATATACAACTATATTTCTTAAAATTTTATAATTATTTATATGAATATATATTTATTTATAATTATATGAAAATATATATATATTTATTTAAATAATTATAAAATTATAACAAATTAATATTTCAAATTTATATAAATTTATTAATATATATATTTAATATATTTATTATAATTTTATAATTATTTAAATATATCTGTATTTATTTATGACTATAAATGTAAATATTTTTATTTATTTATCAATATTTCTATATATTTGTAAATATATTTATTTAATTATATATAACATTATATATGAAAATAATAAATATATTTTTTATAAATTAATAATTATTTAAATAAATAAATAAATATTTATATTTATAACTAATAAATAAATAAATATTTATTTGTAATTAAAAATTATAATAAATATATATTTATTTATAGTTGTAATTATAAATTTATATATAAATTTATTTAAATAATTATAAAATTATAAAAATATATTTATAATTTTATAATTATATATAAATATATTTATTATAATTTTTTAATTATTTAAATATATCTAAATTTATTTAGAAATATATTTATAACTATTTGTATTTATTTATAAATATTTGTATATAAATATATATAAATAATATATTTATTGTATTTTTTTAATTATTTAAATATATCTATATTCATTTAGGAATTATAATTATAAATATTTGTATTTATTTATAAATATTTGTATATATTTATAAATATATTTATTTAATTATATTATAACTTTATTAGTATAATAAATATATTTTTTATAATTTTATAATTATTTACACATATATAGTTATTTATAGTTATAATTATAGCTATAAATAAATATATTTATAAATATTTGTATATAATTATAAATATATAAATATATATAATTATAATATATGTATTAATTGTAATTTTATAATTATTTAAATATATATATTGTTGTAATTATAATTACAAATAAATATATTTTAAAAGTATTTATATATAATTAAAATTTAATAATTATAAATATAATAAGTATATTTATTATTTAAATATATTTAATGTAATTTTATAAGTATTTTTGAGAACATAATAGTATATATGGGTAACATGAATTAATCATATACCTAGTAAATATATATAATAAAAAACGAGCCATCAATGAACAACATGAATAATAAGAAAGAGTGTATTGTATAAATTAACATTATGATACATAACATATGCACACATATGATCAATATATTTATTGACCAAATTCATTGGAAACACATATATATTTAACAATTAATATAAATATATATATTTAAAAAGGTATATATATATATATATATTAATTATACATAAAATAAATATATTAAATATAAAAAATATAAAAAATATAATGAATCTAATAAATCTAATAATCTAATAAATCTAATAAATATAAAAAATCAAATTTATTAATCTAATAAATATAATAAATATAAATCTAAAAATCTATAATAAATCCAATAAATCTAATAAATCTAATAAATCTAATAAATCTAATAAATCTAATAAATATAATAAATATATTTATTATTTAATGAAATTTATTATAATCTTATAATTATTTAAATATATATATAATTATAATCATAGAAATACTTTTTTTAAAACATTATATATATATTTTTGAATTATTAAAAAATATATTAGTTATAAACATATATTTTTTAGTTAATGTATCCAAATAAACATTATTTTTGAATATAAATTATTAAAAACTTTTATCAGCGCTAAGAAAAGTGCTGATAAAGGATACATATATCAACACTTTTATCTATCACTGATAAAGGCTTCCCCTTTATGAGCGCTTTTTGCTTAGCACTGATAAAACAAGGCGCTTCCCTTGCCCTGTTTTTTGGTAGTGCTTCAACTCAAACCTTATGGGAAATATTATTTTCAACTTCCTAATATATTGAATTTTTCTCCTATGAGAAACATATCATCCGCATAAAAAAGAACTATAATGAATGTTTCATCATCCCATTACTTCTAGTAGAAATAGTTATCAAAATCACACCAAGTGAAAATTTCTTCCGGCATGAAAGTATCAAACTTCATAATCCATTGTTAAGGTGATTTATTCAAGCCATAAATATTTCTCTTTAATTTACAGACCCGTTTATCCTTTTGATAATCATTATAACCCTTGAGATAAACCATATAGATCTCCTCCTCCAAATAACCATGAAGAAATACTATCTTGACATCAATCTAATCCAAGTGAAAATTATCAGAGACTATAATGCTCATCACCATCCAGATAGTACTGTGCTTAACAAACTGTGAGAAAATACCTGAAAATTCAATTCCTTTATTTCCTTGGAAAATTTTCACCACCATATGTTCTTTGTATCTCATAATTCCATCTTCTTCCTCCTTTAGAAGGAAAACTCATTTTCGTCCCTCAATAGGGGATTAAAGTGAGATTACCCTGGGGGGGGGAATCGGGGTATGCAATGTCTTACCCAATTAAAACACTTGTTACTTTTAAAGTATCACTTAACCTAAATGGATCTTGACTTCCTAACCTTGAGGGTCACTTGTTATACCCTTTTAATGGGTATAATTTAGGCTGTTTGATTAGTTTTGGTGTGCATGCATAAATCAAATAGGGACATGAGAATTTACTTGGTTCACCCTTTCTGGGCTATGTCTAAGGAGAATGCATCGAAAATGTGTCATGAACCAAATAACTATAAACCTCACTTCTATTTATAGGGTTCATTACCATTACAATGGGTTTAATATAGGTCACTACTTGATTAGACTCATTATCTTACAATGTTTAGGGATAACTTATTGCTTCCCAAGGGTCACTCCCTCAAACTTTCATTCCGATTCTAACTGCTGGTGGAAAGGATCACTTTCACATAGTTTATAGACTTTTTGGTCCCTTATCCAACATCAATTTCATGGAATACATCCTCAAATGTTGATATATGTTCTATTAACATCCACTTAGGTTGATCCTTCACAATATGTGAACAACTCCTTATGAAGAACCTCCTTCTTCTAGAATAAATCTGGAATTCATATTCTCTTTTCTATTTGCGCAAAAATATCCTCTTCTTCTTTTTTAGAGTCTTAAATGGATGTCAACTACTTATTCTTTCTATACCTTCACCTAGAACTCCTTTCTTCCTCTAAGGATCATATATGAAATATTCTCTATGCTTTCTCTTATACCTGCCTCTCATATCGTACTGCTTCTGGTCGATCCCCATATAATATAAGATATCATGCTCCAAATAATTGGACACCTATCAACACCATTATGGGTTGATGAAACCACTCATAACTCCCATGAATTTCCTCCATGATCTCCCTAACCATAGTCCCTTATAACTTCTTCATGGTTAAATTTCCATCACCTTTGTAGTGTGAATTAAATCTCCATTTAATTCACTTGGGTAACACTAAAAATTCCTTTACATCAGGCCAAAATCATGGTCTAAAAATAAGAAACATGATTATATAATCATTTATAAACCGTTCTTGCATTTACATAATGATATATTTTGAAATTTTTTCATCAAAGATTTACATACCCTTCACCATGGTGTAGTGAAAAAACCTTTGGATGTTTTCCCTCTAAAACATCGGGCACTACGACGTGGTCACTTGATATTGGATGTTTTGGATTAAATCTTTACCTATTGACCATGACCACTATTAAACACCACCATGCCTATAATGGGCATCCTCGTGTTTTACAGGGAACCTCCTGAGCCACCATGTATACCTCTATAGCATGGACTAACCCATATTGTCATTCTTTGAACTACAAGTCTTCAACACAACACTTCACTTCGACAACAACCCTCTCTATAACCATATTTTCCTTGACCATTTTATACTAGTGCTCTATAATTCCACCATGGGGACCACTACGACATGTCCCCTTTCTAGTTGTCTATTTTTGGGTAATTCCTTCTCAATGTGACCCATGCTATGGGCATGGCCTCACCTGGACATTTATACATCTTCACCATTCCCACTAACTTGGGTGTGATGTTTCATGTGTTGGGAAACTTCAACACACCATGCCTTATGCTAAGTAATGATCCTACTCTTCCTTATCCTATACGCCTTTGGACCTTTCTATTGAATATATAGGATCCTTGTAGAATAAGTTTTTTACTTTTGGATTGCAATTAGACTTACATTATCTTTGTGTGGATAATGATTCCAACACAACAACCTTTAATATGCCTTTTTAATAAATCTAATCATCTAGAATTCAATATAATTATTAAAAATCCTACAAGCATCACCTTGACCTTCTTTTTTCTCATCAAGGTCATTCCCATTATTTTCAACATCCTAATTTTCAAAAAAAATATTATTAATAAATCCAATATAATCATTTGAGATTCTTAACAATCTCCCCTTTTGTATTTTGTTGACAATAACTCAACAATATTCCATATTTATTCTCAATATTACCCCTATTGACAATTAAATACAAAGGGAACTTAATTTTTCATAAAATATAAGGATATTACTTTGAATTTCAATTTCCCATTTGAATAGGATCATATCCTTTCATCTTCTAACTTTTCTCCCCACTTATGTGTGGGAAGGAACTTCAAGAAATCTCAACCCCCATTTTTATTAAACTTACCAGAGGGAATCTTCATGGTATTAAAATCCCCCTATAAGGATAAGTAGGACTTAATCATCATATGTATTGTTACCCTATTTTAAAACATCTTCATACCTTGGATTCAACAACCTATTTATTAGCTAAATCCTCTAAAAACAACTGAAAAAATTTTCTTTTTGGAATGTACAACTTCAAAAAATTCCCATAATCCAATCTCTATTCCAAATAAATTTTCTCTAGAGATACATTGAGTTAATTTACCACTTGGAACTTGTGATGTGAATAAATCCTCTAAGCCTACTGATTCTGATCTTGGTGTAGGAAACAAGAGTTTTTATAGAAAACAATAATGTTTTCCATGTCACTCATGAATAATAATGAAAAACTCATAGAATCTTTAGATTTTTTAATTATCAATACAACCCATATATCACTTTCATAGGTTTCATTAAATTCTAGATAAAGTTATTCAGCCTTTGAACCTTGTCCAAAACCCCCCTAAGAATTTATTTCTTTACACAAATTGTTGATGTTCAAATTGGAGAAACCATTTGATATAGTTTTATCTGGTCTTATTTTCAGCTTCAAAACACATGATTTTCTAGAACAATCACCACATGGATCGTATCTCCCCCTTAAATATACAACTTTTCACAAATTTTTATAAAAAATAAATCATATGGGGAGAGGGGTACGTTAAATTTCCTCAAGTAGAGGAATGAGGAAGGTCGATATGGATTAACCCTTTGCCTTACATCTTTCATTTTCCCCTTTTTAGATTTTGTGAAAAGAATTCAATTACTTCTTCAACCTATTCACCATCATGCATAGTCAGTCTTCTCAAAATCTTTTCAAAAGATATCCTTTACTCAATACCACTTGCACACTTTTCTTCATGGATGTGATCATTTTCATCCTTCCCTACCTTATCCTTTCCACAATTGTGGAATCTATCACACTTGAACAAGTATCTTCTTGAGTTTCATTATTAGTGTATCTCATCTATGGATTTATTCTCTGTTGCATCTTTATCTTTTTTCCTTTTAGTTTTTTTTTGTGTGAAACCGCTTTGTAAAACTTATTCCTTGAAGTCTAAGAGATCCATTATGGAATACTTATTTTTCATTGGTGGATTCTCCTTTACTTGTTCTTCCACCTTTCTCATAGCTGGTATAACCTCTTTCTTTTTATTCTAGATTTTATTTCTTTTCTTCCAAGAGATTTTTTGTGATTATTCAGATCTTGGTGCTTGATACACCCTTTATTAAGGATCTTTCTCATTATCCAAAATATTAAATCTATTTTCTAGCTTAACTATCCCTCTTCCTGGATAAGCATTCTCCTTATAAGTCATAGAAGTGGAGTGTCTCTATATAGATTCTCTACCCTTATATTCATTACTCCAATTAAAATTCCTTTCTATGTGACCAATATTAGAATAAATAAATCATATACCATAATAATCATACCTCAAGTGGTCTCTCCTTTATTGAGATATAGGCATCGTTGGAGTTTTTCTCATATATTTGGTCTTGTTGGATTCAAAACACCTAATCATGTTGTGCCTAATTATTCCTCAATAGTATCACTTTAGTTCCTCCTTAATTTGTGGATAACATCTTCCATAATTAGCATGAAAAATTTATTTTCTTCTAGATTTTAAATCTAGAATCTTTCTTCCTTCTGAGGCTTTTTTGGGGGGGATTCTCATCTTATAATTTTAGGTGTTTATCCTCTCCTCAAGTTCTCTAATATTTTAATCTTTCTTATTCAATTAAGTATCCATTTTCTTCAAAATTTATACAGCTTCCATTATGGTTTGTATTATTTATTCAAGATGAGTTTTGAGTGGAATGATGCTTTACTTCAATTCCTTCTCTATGGCCATTTTGTTTAAAAATTCTTAATAAATATCATCAATAATGTCACATTTTTTATTAATATTTGTTCCCATTTTATTTATTATGAAATTAAAGGCCAAACATTCTCTCTTTTTACTAATCTTTTCTAAGAAAAAACATTCAATCATCGCATAATAAAATAAATGAATGACTTCCCATAGTTCTACCATCTCTTTTAGAGCTGAGATATCCTCCTGGTCATCGCATGAACAATTTCTTGATTGGAAACAAGATGTTGTTTCCACTTTTTCATCACATCTTCTTTTCATATCCAAAATAGAGTCTAGAATTCAATAAAATTTCTTCACACAAGTGTTAGAATCATATGTGACATTGGATTCAGAGTTTGTTACCTTGGTAAGAGAATTCATATTTAGAGATGAATTAATCTTGTTCTTGTTCTTTTTTTAGAAATATGGAATTATAAATCATATTTTACATATATATCTTCCAAATTAATCCATATATATTTGGAGAACTTTCCATGTGAAACCTCCTTGTACACTTCATCCCTGAGGGAATTCTTTAATTCCTTTTTCACTAAGGCATCAATCTCAATGTTTCTTTGATCTATTTCAAAGATAACTCCATGTATGATTAACAAAACAATTTTTTCCACAACTTCTTGAGGTACTACAAGTTAATATTCAATGTAATAAATAGACTCCTTTTTTCCATTCATTGAAATTATTTCACTTAAGAATTAGATACTTGACTATAAATAGTATTTCTATTTACAAACTTTATATCAAGTTAGAGAAATAAAAAATCTAAGAAAGATAAACCTAACCCTTTAATACAACTTATTGTTCCCTTAATAGGGGATTAGAATGATACTACCACTAGGGGGGATAAATTAGGCTATATATTTTCTTACCCAATTAAAACATTTATTCCTTTTAAAGTATCAATTTACCAAAATGGATCTTAACCTATCAATTATTAGGGTAAATTATTATATGATTTTACCAAATACAATTTAGGTTGCTTAATCATTTTTGGGGTGCATGCATAAAGTAAATATGGATACAGGAATTTACTTGGTTCAAACTCACTGGGATATATCTAAGGAGCACACATTAATAATGTGTGGTGTACTAAATCAATATAAATATCACTACTCTTTATAGGGGTTACTCCCCTTAAAATGGGTTTAGTATAGGTCACTTATTTCCCATGTTCACTTCCATACAATTTTTAGGTATAAACCACTGTTTCCCAACGGCCACTCCCTTAAACTTCCCTAATGATGCTCACTAATGGTAGAAAGGATCACCTTCACACAATTTATGGACTTTTTGGTTCCTTCTCCAACATAAATTACATAGAATTCATCCTCAAATGTAGATAGATTCCCCATTTAAGTCCACTTGGGCTACACCGTCACAATATGTGAACAACTCCTTATGCAACAACCTTCTCTTTCCAGAACAAATCTGGGATTTCTCTTATATTTTATTCTTACACAACAATATCACCTTCTTCTTTGGTGGGGTTTTCAATAGATTCCAACTCTTTATTATTTCCATCCCCTCACCTAAAACTAATTTATTACTTTAAGAATTTGAAACACAATATGATATGTGCTTTCTCTCATACCCACCTATCATATCTCATTGCTTCCAGTTGATACCCTTATAAAATGGGAGATCATGTGCCCAATCATTGGACACTTGTCAGTATCATTAAAGGTTGATGAAATCACCTATGACTACCATGAATTTTCTCCAATATTTCTATAACCATAGTCCTCCATAATTTCTTCATGGTCAACATTCTCTCATTTTTACAGTGTTAATTAAATATGCATATAATTCACATGGGTAATAATGAAAACTCCTTCATATTAGGCTGGAATCATGGTCTAAAACTAAGATACATGATTATGGAAGCATTCAAGATCCATTCTTGTATCTCCATAATGATTTTTACTGAAATATAGGTGTAAACTATTACCAAACCCTTTAGTATGGATTGTGAAAAACCTTTGTCCATTTTTCCTCCAAAATGTCGAGCACTATAGAGTGGTGACATGATATTGGTAATTTTGGATTGTATCTCTTCCTATCGACCATGACCACCATTAGAAACCACCACACCCATAATGGGCCTCCATATGATTTATATGTAACATCTTGAGTCACCAAATCCACCTATAATTAGTGGAAGAACCCATGTAGTCATTCTATGAACAAAAGGTCTTCAACATCGGCAATGATCTGCTCCATGATGATACTGGCCTTGACTGTTTTACACAAGTTCTTTAGAATTCCACCACATGGACCACTAAAATGTTGTCTGATTCCAATTTTCCCATTTTGGTAAATTATTTCTCAACACACCCTATAAAATGGGAATGGTCTCACTTAGCCTCTTCTCCATCTTCACCATGCCCACTAACTAGGGTGTGGTATTTCCCGTATTGGGAAACTTCAAAACACCATGCCTTATATTGAGGCATGGTTCTCCTCTTCCTTATCCAATATTCCTTTGACCCTTTCTCTTAACCATTTAGGCTCTATATATAATACCTTCACACTTCCAAATTACAACAATACTTCCATTATCTTTGTGCAGATAATGAGTCTAACACAATAACCTTTAAGACGCCTTGTCAACAAATCCAATAATCAAGCATTCAAGCTCATTATTAACAATCCTCCAAGTATCACCTTGGCCTTGTTTTTTTCTCATCAAGGTAATTACCCTTATTCTCAAAATCCTAATTTTCAATAAAATTATTATCAAAAAATCCAATATAATCCCTTGGGATTATTTATAACCCATTTTTTCTACAAATCTTGTTTTTATTCTAAATTTTTATCCATTACCACAGTCCTTTGAGATTAAAGGACTTCATTTCATACGTCATAAACAACTCCCACTACTCTAAGTATCTTTGGGTAGCTACTTATTATATACTTCTTGGTCAACTGACATCCATTAAAAGGATAATTTTTATATCATCCCCAAACCTCTGAACCGATTTCCTAATTCTAGTTGATCTCCTCAACTGAATAGGTTTTTTTATATAAATTGTTTCCAATATTCATTTAGGAATCCTCATTTTCATTACTCCCTAGTGAATTCCATCACCTTAAAAAAATTTTGGTCTTTCTTCTGAGTTCCTTCTGGTAATATCATTTCGATCAATTTTACCTTCAATTGTTGATTTTTCCTCAACTTATTTTTCTTACGAGTTATGATCTTTCCATAGAAGTTTCTCATTGAATTATTCTCATCACACAACAAAAAATATCCAAAGTTATCATTACCATATTTGACAAGAAAACACATGTTGGATTTAGCCTCCAACTTATCAATGTTCTTGGAATAAACATGAACATATGCCACACTTTCAAAAACATTGAGATGATTCACTTTCAGTATTTTACTGAACCAAAGTTCTTTTGGATTTTCTTATCCCACAACTGAAGTTGGATTTCTATTGACCAAGTATGCATCTGTATTTATAGATTTTGCCCAAATTTCCTTTGGTATTCTGGAATGAATCCTCACACTATAATATTTCTATTGAAAATCCTTATTCATTTTCTCCATTATATTTTTGAGTTTTGGGAACTGTCTTCTCATGACTAACTCCATTATTATGACAATTTTTTTGGAATTTTTGTTCGTTTTACTCTCTACTATTGTTTGTTCGGAGGCACTTTAGCCTTTGATCACACTCCTTTTTAGCCAAATCATTCCACTAAATAAAAGCCTTAAAAACATAATATTTATTATTTAGAAATTATACCCAGACCATTCAAGTGGAATCATTAATAAAAGTCATAAAGTATTGAGATCCTCATTTGGAATTCACAGGGGAAGGCCCCCAAACATCAGAATGAACAAGTTACAACTTTCAATTCCTAGACTTCCATCCATACAAATTTAAAGACACCTTATTTTGTTTCCCCAACATAAAAAATTGACATATTATGAAATATGTGTGATTGATTTTAAGTGTTTCCTTTTCCACTATAACTTTAATATTATTCTCACCGAGGTGTCCATATATGCAGTTCCATAATTTCAAATTTTCAGATGAAACAATTTTGGCCATTGAAAATTCATATTTTCTTATATTCAAGTACATGGTTCCATTATTTAACCCTAGAGTAATTTACATGGATATTTTGATTATTTTCCAAACCCCATTTGATAAAGTGGTTCTAAAACCCACTTCATCAAGTTTTCATACAAATATGAGGTCCTTCCAAAGACCTAGAATGTTCTTAACATCTTTAAGCTTTAAGACACCTCCATTATTCATTAAAATGTTAAAATTTACTTTTAAAACTATCTACAAATATTCATAATTTGATATATGTACTCCTCCCAATATTTCAGATACATATTACACCATTCACCCCTTCTCACTAGTTAAATGGAAATAAACACTCATGTCAATAACCCATGACTCTTTTGGAATATTCACACATAGAAACAAACTGTTTCCACCCTCCATTGTACTGATAGATTTTTTCTTTCAGAATTTTAAGCCTTTATAGTAGAATCATTCTAGTTTCTATAGTCAATATTAATATGTACCTTCTTTCTAAAAATCCAATAAGCAGGGCCTTGACCAATCGATCTACTCTGACTTCTTCCATAAGAACCATCCTCCAAAGACTTCTTATAACAGTATTTCTATTTAAGTGACCAATCCTATCCACCAATATTGAGATAAATTTTTTAGGGTACTTGGATTTATTTCTTCCCCAAGTTCCTATTAATAATTATATTCCAAGTGTCCTAAAAAACAAGGGTTGTCATTTAACTTGAATTACTCACTGTTGTCACCATAACATCTCAACTTTACAGAATTTAAGATAAAAGAAGCAATTCCCACACATCAAATGTGAAACTAAGATTCAATAATTAAATACATCATTTGATCATATTTAAATCATTTACATGGTCCATTTCCGGTCTTCCTTCTGATAGTCTAAAGCTAAATAATCATAACATCATAAAGACTTTTTTGAGTATCGTTGGTTTCTTATACATGTAAAACAATGATTTCATAAACTATTAAGTGATTTTATTCTCAAAAATATTGAAATATATATTCCATGAAAGAGGTATTCTCACCAAGTAAAGATCCATCCTATCTAACTGCCCCATTCTATTTTTTCAATTTTAACTTGACACTCTCCAGACAACGGAGCATCCAAATCTATTTGTATTAGAATATCTTCCAACTGAATCTGCAAGAAGATAAAGTATATCCCATAAAACTTATCAATCTATATCTTTCCTTTATTATAATCCTTTCAACCAAATTCTAGTAAAACTCCCACTGGGTTTCCAAGCGTGTACAACTAAACCAACCCTTTGATACCACTTGTTTGGATTTGATCCAGGATTACTCTCACAATGTTTAATCATGAAAATTTTCCTTCTAAATGCCTACTTTCAAAAGTATTAACAATCCAATTTAATTCATGTTCTAAAACTAGGAATTATACACAACCTAATCAACATAATAAATCAGGCACACACAAGCTTTCCAGAATAAAAAAAAGAAAAAAATAGAAGCACACATAGAATTATGTGGTTCAGACAAAAGTCTTATTTCCACTAGAGAACTCAACAATCAATATGATAAAGGAAAATAAAAGATATTAATTAAAAAAATTTCCATTTCACTACACCCACTCATCTGGTCACTCATTATGATGATTTTAGATTATATTTTGTTAGTTATTATCTCAACAGATGGTCACACCTCATATTTATAGAGGTCTCTATAGAGACCTGATTTTGGCCTTGTAAGACTTTGGAATATTTCTAAATATATTTTAAGAGCTATACATTAAGAGGACGTGAGATTCTGATGCCTGGTGTGCTCAGAATAAATTATATAAAAATATTAAAAATATTTTATATTATGCATGTGATGGAAACATGATATCTCTCAAATGGTATCTCAGATCAGAAATACAAGGGAGCCATTGAGTCCAGATCATGGAGTCTACTCTAGGAAGGACATAAGTTTTGTCGGTGCAGTCCTTCTATAGAAAACTCTATAGAGGATGTAACCGTAAATAAAATAATTAAATAAAATTATTTTATTTTAGATATTAATTTGAATAACTTCTGAATGGAGACTCATATTTAGAATCAGATACCACCATTAAGTTTGTAGCATAGTGTTTACCCTAGGGAAGACCTCAGGTGAGAGGGAATGGGAGGTTTTGATTCTATGACCCCTGGCGGTTTCCTATAAATAGAAGTTTAAGGAAATGAGCAAGGGTTTGGCTCATTTCATCCCACAACTGACAGAGCTCCATCATCTCCTTCCGATGGAGATTCAATGCCAAATTATTAGCGAATCATGAAGAGATTTCATATCTGAGTAGATCAGAGCATGGTGAATGAAATGATGGATCAAAAATAAAGGTATGATTCTTCTTTCAGATTCTGATTTCCCTGATTGAAGTTTTTGTTGTTGGAATTTCTCCTTTATCATTTTCACTGCTTCGTCTGTGTTTGTCGATAACCAAACTAACACAGAAATTGACTAATTCATTTTTGGAATCCTCATTCTTAATCATTATTTAATGTCTACTTTTCACCATGTTGAAATGACATCCAAAAATTGAGCGGAGCATGGATCTGGGATGGTCGTGATCTAGGGATTCCAGATCTATGACAGTTTTGAGTTTTGGGTGCCAGAGGGGGAGTGATAGTGAGAAGAAGTGGAAACTACTTTTCATCAGATAAAAACATCAATGAATCTTCAAATGAATCTTAGGTTTCCAAATATCCTATCCCGAGGAGACCATATCTAGTCTCAGATTCATTTTTCGATCACCAAGGTGTTCTTGATGGTCTGCGGAAGGACCACCGGCATGTGGTGGTCCATGGTGGTCAGTGATAGTGCTGTGTGGAGGCTACCGGGATAACAATGGAAGTGGTTCCATGGCCTGCATAGTAGAGTGGGCTGGAGGTGTGGGCTAGTGAGGTAGGCTGGGGCGCCGGACCGAGCCGGGGTGATCGGGCCGGGCCAGATCGATGCAGTTCATGGTGACTTCAAACCTCCATATCTTCTAAATTGGGCATCCGATTGATGCGTCATCTGTGGCCACATGTTTCTATCATCAAGACAATAATTTTTGAGCTAGTTTGAGAATTTTATATTTTGGATCATGGCTTGGGCCCCCAGAATGCTCAAATAATAAAAATATATCACTATTATTACAACTTTGACTTGCCATAATTTCCGCATGCGGTGTCCAATTAACATGTCATCAGAGGCGTTGTGACCTTGAAATTGAGTTGGATGTTTTAAGATTGATTCTAGGCACTTAAACTAAAATTGAGGTGTGAGCCCCATGAGGCCCAATTTGGGAGTTTGCGGTGAAATGTGACTTTTTCACCGGGTGTCCATTTTGGATGAATGAATAGTCAATCCCATGTATTTTTTCTACAAGGATCACAATGGTGTGATACATACGATGTGTTCTAGGATCTAGGTGTCATCCCCACAAGGTACTATTTGTGCATAGCACAGTGGGATGTAGTTTCTTCACCGGGTGTCTGATTTAGGCAAATGAATAGTTGATCCTGTGTAGTTTTCCACAAGGATTGAAATAGTGTGATTTGTTTAGTTATCCAGGACATTCTTAGGAGTAAAGTTAGTAAGGTTACGTTTTCTACCTTTTGGACCAGCGACGAGCATCGTGCACTTGTCATCCTTTTCGCTAGAGGTTCCATGTACTCTAGGAGTACACTGACACGCCTAGGGGTACTTATTCACTGTTTAGTACCCAAGTATCACTGGGTATATGATTAGGTGATGAGGTAGGGTCACATGTCGTGTGGGCCCCATAGGCGATGTGTTCCACAGTATGAATCTTCTACCTCTCATATATTTTTCTTCTAAACTCATATTTTGGCATGCAAGTAGCATATCTTGAGTTTTTTTCCACATAGAACGTAATGATGTACTATGTAGTGGATTTCAATATATGATGTGAGATTTTATAAGAAAAACTCTTATCCAAGGTGATGCTCGATGTTCCAGGCATGATGCTTATCCGAGGAGATGCTCGATAATGATAGTGGTCAGGTAATGAAATCATAGTATTCTGAGTGGAACCCTCCAGCTGGTCTAGACCTGGGTCCTCAATGACACTAGAGTGGAATCCTCCTGATGAGATGGGCATGGTACCTTGACCTATTTTGAATGGAACCCTCTAGTTAGGCTGTACAAGGGTTTTCGATGATACTAGAGTGGAACCCTCTAGCCGGGCTAGGTGTGGGTCCTTGACCTATTCTAAGTGGAACCCTCTAGTTGGGATGGGCATGAGTCCTCAATGACACTAGAGTGGAACCCTCTAGCTGGGATGGGCATGAGTCCTCAACCTTGAGGCATGACCTCTTGACTATGAATATCAGTGGTGAAACATTTTTTGATGTACCTTTAGAATCATGAGAAAGAGGGACACTTTTCCCACTAAGATGCATCCTTGTGACACGAACTAAAACCGTGCATGCGAGACAGAACTGCCCAAAGTGGATAGTATCAAGGTGTGTTGATTGAGTCCCTTTGACTTTCATGTTTAGGGAAGATGTGGGGGATGTTGGGCATCGTTGATGGATACTTCTGGAACTATTGGAAACTCTTTTCTTGGGCTAAGCTATGAGATGGAGATCTCCTTACTCTCTTATTTGGGCTTCTTTGACTGAGTACACACACACACACACACACACACACACACACATATATATATTGTTGTAGCACCCACTCCTTAGGTTTTGGTTACTCTTCTTTTAGGAGAGGCGAAGATGCATGGGTCATGATGCGTGCTTTCCGTGTATATCTTCTCATGGTTGGATGAGTCTACTCTCCTACTATAGGTAGTCAAGTCTCAATGAGGATTTCATATTCTCACCGTGACAAGATCCTTGTGTTTGGATGAGTTTTCTTTCACTATTTTGTTGGGTTGAGCTATACTATTTACTATACCTTGTTCTATCTACTGCTTTCCACTTCATTTGTATTTATTATTGTTTCCCCTTCCCCTTTTCAGGGCATCCTACTAAGTATGTTTATACTCACCCCTATACGGGCTTTGCACACTTGTACCATGCCATATGCATATGACGGTCAGGTTGATTGTGACTTCAGAGAATCTTAGGGATACATGGTTCTTAGACCACGTACGATGGTCGTATCTTGAGATCTAGGAGTAGGTCTCTCTCATTTGTTTTAATTTTTAGTTATTTTCAGGTTGCAACACTTTTCTAGTTGGGAATGTATTTTTACCCTTTCCCTTTTAGTTTACTTTTCTGTACTTGAACTGTTTAGAGGTTGATGCATGTTTATGGTTTATTTATAGCATTGTTGTATCTTGTTTTCCTTTCCCTCTTCACTTCTGCATTGAGTTGGATGCATGTGTTTGTATAGGTTCTTAGGAAAAAGCCTCCCTGAGTTTGTTGTGCCTTCAACACTTTTCTACACCCCATGGCCCATGGAGATGGGCTTGGCTAGTTGTATATTGAGCCTCAGCATGGTTCGGGTCATGAAAAAGTGGTATCAGAGGTGGTTCGTTCCTTGGGATGTTGTTTGGATGTTACCTAAAAAGGAATTGGTTGGGTTTAGAGTAATGGTTTCAATGTGTATCGAGAGCAGATCTCAGGATAGAGATTCTTGTGATGGTGCAGTGACTGATGCAGCTGTTTTATAGGACCCTGATTACCCACTTGTCTAATTGGCATACTGAGACATTTGTTATAGGGAACTTTCATACATGAATCATATAATATTGAGTCCTTAACTTTCCTTATTGAGTCAACTACCCATTATGGTTGATATATATATATATATATATATATATATATATATATATGCTCATTTAACCACGATACTCCTTGATAAGTTTATAGATGCCTCCATGATGCCAGCCATCCAGGAAACTAGCTATGGTTCGTGATGAAGACCATGTGAGCAACGAGACCTCAATTTAGGGTAAATCATGGGATCCCCATCCTACATGTGGAAAGGTAGATGCACCTCCACATGTTTAGTAGTAGTTATTCTTAGCAGAGTAGGATAAGGACGTGCATGGGATGAGCGTGCTCCATGAGTTTCAGTGTTAGAGACCACTGATGTTCCATGGTGATCCATATCCTTAGGTAGTATAGGTTTTTCTAGAGTAGGTGGTCCACCTCTTTAGGCTTGTTCAGACCTCAATAGATCTGATGGTGGCTTTGACAACCAGTCTTTTCCACAGAGAAGCTGGGCATTAGTGGAGTCCAGTTACTCAGATGCATGATGAGTCGATACTCTCATGGGATGACTTATAGCAGTTGTTTCGTGAGGAGTACTACGCCTCCTTCTTACACTCCATCTGGATTTAGGGAGCTTATGAAGCTTCAGTAGGGAGGGATGATAGTGGCTGCATATATGACTAGGTTCGCAAACCTTACATGCTACTCTCTAGACATGATTCGCGACAGCTACTTCTGAGCATATAAGTTTAAGTAGGGGATATTCAGAGAGATCTATGTTGACGTAGTTACATTGTGCATCCCCACCTATGTTGGGGTGCTAGATCAGGCACTGGTGATAGAGAGATTTTTTTCAGTGGAATTCTAGTTATATAGTTTTGGCAGTGGGCACATCAGAGCTGAGACGTCTACTGTAGCTAGTAGATGTCAGTTGGAAGGACCTCAACGTAGGAGCCCTCCCCATGATTAGACTCGGGAACTTGGTTTGGGATAATGTAGAGAACCAGGGAAGCCCAAGGAGGGCTGATGTTATTATTTTGAGGGTGATGTCACATGACACAAGACTGCTCGACCAGACGTGCTACGCTTTTTAGGCCAATAGCAGATGAACTGCCATGGTAGAGACCGTGCTGTGATCTTGGATCTCCCAAGTGAGCATAGGGTTTTCCCTAGGGAGGCGGTGTAGGAATAAGAGTAGGAGGAGGTATGGGTGGTGGACAACACTATGAGATCCTTCCACCACCACTAGGTGGACCACATCAGGATTAGGGAGTTGGTGGCTGGGGCCATAGGTAGATGCATGTGTTGGATGTTTATGATCCTATGGCGCGTGAGGTGATAAGAGGTACACTTAGTGTCTCATATAATTTTTGTAGTAGAAAATTTTAGAAACTATGTGAGGTACACCTTCCTCCCTAGTTCTTTGTTTGGGTTTTACTAGGGTGACACGGGGCATCATTGTAATCCTGTGTTGGTGTTGTTTGATGTAGATTTTAATTCATAAGGAAGAGGGGTCCTTCCCCCACTGAGATGAGTTTTTGTGATGCGAGAAAAACTGTGAGGGTGAGTCAGTGCCACCCAAAGTGGGCAGTATCAAGGTGTGGTGGATGAGTCCCTCTGACTTGTGCGTTCATGGAAGGGTGGTACAGTGGAGTGTTAGAGTAGGTCCTGGCATTGCTAGTGGAGTTTTTCTGCTTGACCTACTTATTCTTAGGATGCCACTAGTGGGTACTAAATAGTGTCTAGTTGGGGTTTACTCTCCTTCCAATAGACGTAAATATATGCGGGGTATGCCACGTGCTTTCTATGTCTAGCCTCTTTTGGTCGGATGAGTTTACTCACCTTCCCTATTCATTGGTACCTCATGTGCTCAACTTCAACCTTGATACAATAGTTATAATGTAAAGGTCGAGGTGCTGAAGACCCCATGATCTGGACTATGTGAATCACTAATTAGTGCTGGAAGCAGTAGTACTCTCCATGAGGATGTGGAGACACTACCTTATGGGACAACGCTTTGTGGTTTGCATAGAACACCATAGTCTCAGGTACGTCTTCACTAAGAGATACTTGAACCTGAGGTGGAAACACTGTTTGAAATTCCTATAGAAGTATGACTTAGAAATAGTATATGGTCATAGGAAGGGAAATAGTGAAGCAGATTCCCTTAGTAGGAAGTCTTAGGATCACCTAGTGTGGGAAGTTTTGAAGCAATTAGCTTCCCTGTAGCTGACCCTAGTAGAGTAGGTGGGTATAGTTTTTATTCAGTAAATGATGCTAACTCCTTCGCTTCTCGAGCATGTGATAGAGTCCTAGCTATGTGACATCAACTAAGAGATCTTGCGTGACTCATATATCCACAGGAAATGCACCATATGGATATTATGGTGGAGGGAATCATGAGACCTTGTTCAAGGGACAAACACTGGTTTTGGTTGCGATGTGGGAGTTCCACACTTCTCCCTTTGTTGTATATCCTAGTGTGGGAAATATATGAAGGTATCTTCAATGAATGTTTTGGTGGTCCGACATGAGATGAAGCCCAGATGAGTTTGTCTCATAATTCCTCACCTATCAGCAGGTGAAGTATATGCACCAGGTTCCAAAGGGTTGCGTAGCCTCTTGAAATCCTATAGTGGAAATGGGATGGTATATCCATGGACTTAGTCATGGGGAGTCTATGCATAGTGAAGGGCCATGAAGCTATCTGGGTAATAGTAGACCAACTCATGAAGTCGGTGAAATTTCTTTCTATCATGGATAAAAGTTCAGTGGAGTGTTTGGGGAAGTTGTATGTGTGGTAGATCATCTTCCTTCACAGGATACCCTCGATGATTGTCTCTGATCATGATGTGCAGTTACATCATGATTTTAGAGAGACCTACATGAAGTGTTCAAGACCCAACTGTGGATGAATACAACCTTTCCCCCCAGACTGATGGGAAGATCGAGCACACTATCCAGGTGCTAGAGGATATAATGAGGGCTTATATATTGGTTTTTTTCTGGGGAGGCAAGCTATACCCAAGGTTCATCGAGCCATTTGAGATTGTGTAGTGGGGTGTCAAGGTTTCCTATTGACTTACCCTACTACCATAGATAGAGTGGGTACATGATGTTTTCCACATTCCACAACTGAGGATATATGTGCATACCTACACACATCATCGACAAGATCATACCTTAAGAGAATGGACCATCCCCTTGGTTTGCATGTTGTGGCAGCGCAGAAACATGCAAGAGTGTTCCTGGGAGTGGGAGAGCCAAGTGTGGGCTCAGTATCCTAAGTTTTTTCTCCTAGTTTGATTTTTGAAGATGAAAATCTTGAAGGAGGGAATGATGTAGAGACCCAATTTTTTCCTTGTAAGAATTCAGAATATTTCTACATATATTTTCAGAGCTAGGAACTGAGATGACATGTGATTCCAAGGCTCAGTGTGCCCGGAATAAATTATATAAAAATATTAAGTATATTTTATACTATTCATGTGACAGAAAGGTGATATCTCTCAAATGGTATATCAAATCATAAATACAAGGGCACAATACGAGGGCATGGTATGAGGGCATGGTTGAGTCTAGAGTATGGTGTTTACCCTAGGAATAACATAACATTTGTTGGTTTGGACCTTTTGTAGAAAACACCATGGAAGACTTAACCATCAATAAAGTAATTAAATTAAATTATTTTATTTTGGATGTTAATTTGAATAACTTATGAAAAGAGACTCAGATTGAAAATCCGAGACTACATTTGAGTTTGTAGCATGGTATTTACCCTAGGAGTGACCTCAAGTGAGAGGTTAAGGGAGTTTCAGATTCCATGAATACTGGCAGTTTCCTATAAATAGGAGTTTAAGGAAATGAGCAAGGGTTTGGCTCATTTTCTCCCACAGATGGCAGAGCTCCATCATCTCCTTATAATGAATATTTGATGCTAAATTATAGGATTATTGCGATGAGATTGAAGATCCAAGTAGATCAGATCATGGAGAATGAAACACGGATAAAAAATCTAAGTAGGATCCTTTTTTCTTCTTCGTCTATATTTATTATTGTCCAAAATAACACGACTATCAACTGATTCATTTTTGGAACCCTCATTCTTTGTCATTCTCTAACGTCTACTTTTATCCATATTGGAATGAAATCCAAATGTTGATCAGAGCATGGATATGGGAAGTTCCTGATCCAGGGATTCTAGATCTATGATGGTTTTGAGTTTCGGGTGCCGGAGGGGGCGCGATAGAGAACATAAGCAGCAACTACTTTTACTTATGTCAAAACATCAATGAATATTCAAGCGAAGCTTAGGTTTATAAAGATATTATACTAAGGAGCCTATATTTTCTATCAGATTCGTTTTTCAATCATTAGGGTGTTCTTAGTGGTCCAAAGAAGTATCACCGGTGCGCGGTGGTCCGCAGTGGCAGTCGCAAGGTGGTGGCGGTGCCCCGTAAAGGCGACTAGAGTGCAGCCGAAATGGTGGAGGACCGTGGTGGCGGTAGTTACACAGGCTGTGTAGTGGAGTGGGCCGGTGAGGTAGGCTGGCTAAGGGGGTCAGGTCAAGGCGGCAGGCCGGACCGGGGCAAGTAGGCCAAGTTGGGCCGATGCAGGCCGAGGTGACTTCAAACCTCTGTAACCTATAAATCGGGCGTCTGATTAAGTCACTATCTATGGCCATGTGTTCCTATCATTGAGATAGAACTTTTGGGGTAGTTTTGAGAATTTTATATTTCAGTTTGTGGCTCAGGACCCCAGAACACTCAAATAATAATAATATATTATTATTATTATCACAACTTTGACCCGCTATAATTTCCACAGGAGATGTCCAATCGATGTGACATCAGTGGAATTGTAACCTTGAAATTGAGGTGAATGTTCTCAAGACCGATTCCATGCACTTAAACCAACATTGAGGCATGGGGCCCATGAGGCCCGATTTGGGCGTTTATGGTGAAATGCGACTTTTTCACTGGGTGTCTATTTTGGATGAAGGAATAACTGATCCTGCGTGTTTTTCCATGATGATCACAATGTTGAAATCCATACTATGTGTTATGGGATCGAGGTGTGGGATTCACAAGGCTCTATTTGTGCATAGCACTATGGAATGCAATTTATTTACCAGGTGTCAGATTTGGGCGAATGAATAGTCTACCCTGTGGTATTTTCCATAAGGATCGCAATAGTGTGATCCATTTGGTTATTAGAGGCCATATGAGGAGGCAAGTTAGTGAAGTTACATTTTATCCATTTCAAACCAGCGATGAGCATCATGCGCTTGTTAGCCTTTTGGCTAGAGGTGCCGTGTACTCTAGGAGTACACTGGAATACCTAGGGGTACTTGTTCACAGTTTAGTACCCGAGTATGGATGGGTACATGACCAAGAAATGAGGGGGGGTCACATGTCATGTGGTCCCCATAGGTGATTTGTTCCACACTACGAATCTTCTACCTCTCGTATCTTCTTCTTCTGAACTCTGATTTTGGTATGCAAGTATCCTATCCTGAGTTTTTTTTTTCACGTGGAATAATATGATTCCCTATATAGTGGATTTAGAGATACGGCGTGATATGTTCTGAGTGAAATGCCTATCCGAGGTGATGCTCGATGTTTCAGGTATGATGCCTACCCAAGGAAACGATTGAAGACAACAACGAGCAGGTGATAACATCCGAGTATTCTGAGTGGAACCCTCTAGTTGGGCTGGGCATGGTTCCTCAATGACACTAGAGTGGAACCCTCCAACTGGGTAGGGAATGCGTCCTTAACCTATTCCAAGTGGAACCCTCCATCCGAGATAAGAATGGGTCCTTGATTACATTAGAGTGGAACCCTTTAGCCGATATGGGCATGGGTCATCGACCTATTCCGAGTGGAAACCTCCAATTAGGCTGGGCATGGGTCCTCAAAATTTTGGCATGAACTATTAACTATAAATATTAGTGATGATACATGTTTTGATGTACCTTTGGACTCACAAGAAAGAGGGACAATTTTTCCACTGAGACATGTCCTTATGACGTGACCTAAAACCGTGCGGTCAAGACAGATCCACACAAAGCGGATAGTATCAAGGTATGGTGATTGAGTCCCTTTGACTTGCATGTTTAGGGAAGACATGAGGGATGCTGGGAATCATTGTTGGATACTTCTAGAACTATTGGTGACCCTTTTCATAGGCTGAGCTATGAGATGGATATCACCTTACTCTCTTGTTTGAGCTTCTTTGATTGAGTGTGCGCACACACACACACACATATCCTGTTTTATCACCCACTCCTTGGATTTTGGTTACTATATTTCTAAGAGAGGTGAAGATGCGCATGGTATTCTACATGATTTCCAGGTCTAGATTCTTATGTTTGGACGAGTATAGTCTCCTACTATATGTATCAAAGACTTTATGAGAAGTTCATATTATCACTGTGATGAGATCCTTGTGTTTGGATGTGTTTGATTTCACTATCTTGTTGGGTTGAGCTGTACTATTTACTGTACCTTGTTCTACCTACCGCTTTTTTCTTCAGTTTCATCTATTACTTCTCCCCCTTCACCTTTTTAGGGCATCCTATTGAGTATGTTTATACTCACCCCTTTATGGGATTTTCCCACACGTATCATTCCATATGAAAATGACATATAGGTTGATCATGACTTCAGGGGAGCTTAGGGATACGGGGTGATTGGACCATGTATGATGGTCATAGCTTAAGATCCATGAGTGGGGATCTCTTATATATTTTACTTTTCAATTGTTGTCAGGTTGTGACACTTTTCTGGTTAGGTTTGTATTTTTACCCTTTCCCTTTTACTTTACTTTTCTATACTTGTATTATTTAGAGGTTGATGTATGTTTGTGGTTTATTTATAGTAGTGTTGTATATTGTTTTCCTTTCCCTCTTCACGTTTTCCTTGAGTTGGCTGTGTGTGTGTGTGTGTATAGGTTCTTATACAAATACCTCCCCAATTTTTTTGTGCCTTCAGCACTTGTCACCACCCCCGGGCATATTGATCCGGGCTTGGGTTAGTTACGGATCGATCCCCGGTATGGGTCAGGTCGTGACAATCTCCAAATAATAAACTATTTCCATTTCCCTATGATATTCATGGTAAAAATTCTATTGAACAAGGAAAACCATAATAAACTATCACACCATTATATTGACCATTGATAATTGTTGAAAACACATGTTATAACACCCAAAAAAATATAAAAGAATATGATTTTATTTAATAGCATATGTGACATGCAACAAAAAATATAGAAGGGAATTTAAAATCCTGAGACTTTAAAATATATTTAATATTTTTAATAAATTCAATAAATTCAATATATTTCAATGCATGCAACACTGAGATAGCTTGTGTTACATGCAACGATGACTATCTTCGATTTCATGCATTACACGCAAGACCGAGTTTTATCAAATACTATTAAGATTATTATTTAAAATAAAAATTATCACCTAGTCCTTAAATTGGTGGTTATAAATAGGATTAACTATCTTATGAAAATATATGATTTGATTAATGTTTTACCAATTAATTAGAAATGAATATAAAATCCAATTAAATATAAAGGAAGTGTTTTTATAAAAAACTATCTTTATAAGAAAAATATGTTTTATCTTAATAAATTAAATTAATTACTATTAGTGGATGAAATTAATGAAATTTATATATATTATATATTCATTAAAACATTTTAAAATTAATCCAATAAATTTTATAGGCATAAGATAAGAACAAATCCAATTTTACGAATAAAAAGTTGTATTTTTCTAAAGGAGGTTTTGATGCCTTTTAATGACAAAATTGTTTTAAAACTAAATTTTAAAACTTTAATAAATTTTATTTGAAAAAGAAACTTCATTTTTTAAAGTGGAATGTTAAAATTATATCATGGTGATTTTTTTATTTTTCTGAGAAGTTTCATTTTTTGATGAACAATGAAAAATACTGAATTTAATTGAAAACTGAGTTTTCATATAAATAATTTATAATGATAAATTTGTATTTTAAATTGGTTTTAAAGTTAAATTAGATCAATTATATAACTATTAATCCAATTTATTTCATTTTAATCAATTTAATAGTGAATTTTGATATAAAAACATTTCAAACTTTTGAAGATTTTCACTCTAAAACCCCTCTTTGTCATCACGTTTGCAGGATAAATTTTAAAATAATTTCCTCCAATTATGTGATTTGAATTTGAAAAAATTGATTAAATATTTGTAAGTATAATAATTTATAATTTATAATAAGGTCAAATTATTTTTTTACCAATGTGATTATAAAAAATAGTTAATGTTAATCATAATGATTAAGGTCAAAATGAGTTTACTTAGTGGTTAATCTTAAAAGATAAGGTGTAAAAATGACCCTAAACTTGTACAATACCCATTATATGGACATATTTTGACCATTAAACCTCTATTATATATTTTTTTTGTGTTACATAAGCCTCTTGTTAGGTAAAAACGTGGGTACACCTAACTTTTTTTAAAAAATCCCAAGTGTGTCCTCTCCCCCATTTATAAAAGGCCACCTCTCTCCACATTCTTAACACCTCTCAAACCAATTTGGTTCAGAAAATACATGCCCAAATCACTCCAAAAATTCCCTCCCCTCATAATAGAATCCTTATTTTGGATATAAAGAAAACCTTATAAGGTTTTAGTGAAAATCTAAGGAGGATAGCCGAAGAAGAGGTAATATTTTCCTAAAAGCATTTTTATATTATCACCTTCTCCACATCCTTTAATTATTATTATATAATGATTATATAATAAACTAAGTATATTAAATATACCAATATGTTTTTATGTTAAGTTTATACACTTCAAATTCACACACTTCCATCAAATGGGATACACAATCATCGTTCGTGTGTACGATGAACTACTACCTCACGAACCGATGTTGTTCGTCCTTCCATTAACACATTTCAAGGTTGGGAATAATGATGGATTTATAGTTTATATATTACATATATGATATTTATAATTTTTTTTATTCTTATAGAATTATTATATAACTCATACCTTTAGGATTTTTATTTTTTGGGAATACGATAACGTCATTCGTGTGTACAACAGACTACTACCTTCATGAAGTAATGTGATTAGTTCATGCTTTACATAGAATGTATAAAGGATGGTTTTAATAAATATATGTGATATATATGATATAATAATTATACTTAAATGATAATATATATAATTTAATTTTTTTTCTTTCAATATGACAAAAAAATGGAAACAGCGTTCACATATATATACAACCAACTGTCTCCATGAACAGTGTGTTTTATTTCCCATCAACAAATCTTATGTATTACTTTAAATAAATATGTAATAAATATATATTATATTAAAATAATGGTTTAAATTATTTATATGATTAAATAATTATCTAATCAAGATTAACAAAAAAAGTCAAAACATACTAAAAAAAGAAGGCAATTCACACCCGAAACAATGAAAATAATGAAATATTATTAACAATCAGGTGATAAAATGTTATAAAAGGATAATATATGATATTATAAATATTAATATAGTTCTTTTATAAGTTAATAAAATTATTAAGACCATTATATATGAGGTTAAAGGTATTTTAACCAAAAGAGAGCGCAAGGTAAGAGATTTTATCTCAATTTACATTCCATTGAGGCTTAATTGTTATTATACACTAATTATATTTTATGTGGTATATATAATACCCATTGTCATGTAATATAATGAATAATTTATTATTCATGGTATTTTAAGTTTAAATTTTAATTATCTAACCCAAGGGGATTTGACTTTAAAATTATTAAAAGGTAAAAGTTATTATTCAATCTCACTTTCTTTTGTGATTGTTAACTTTCTCTAGAAATAATCACTTTATTGTAATAATTTTTCCTTATAAATTACATTTATCTTAAATATACATATCATTTCATGATGTATATGATTATTTCCTAAATTTTATACTAATTTTTACATACGATGTTTACTTTGAAAGTTATTTGATTAACTGGGGAAATATCGGTAAATATGTATTCTTTACCCAATATAGATATTTGATGATAAGACACATTTTTCATTAAATTAAATATATTATTTGATATATGAGGAATTATTTTTACCTGAAGACATGGGCGGTGCCCTATTAATGATAATTCCTCAATGCATTGGTAGTCTCATGAGACGAAATTAGTTGGGCACTAACCCTTAGAGTTTGAAACCAAGAACATTATAAAACGTCTTGATAGTAGTATACTAGGCCATCTTGTGAAATGTATTAAAGTTAAAGGTACCATAAACCTAGGAAAAATGGCATCTAATAATTAAGCATTTCCTTCATTTAGATTCAGTTATTATTTTCCATGATATTTTCACTATGACAAAATCTATGGATGCATTTCATTCTCAGTTTATTAATTAAATGGAATGAGTTTTCAGTTATACACCTTTACATATTGATTTTACCTTAGCTTATCATGATAGTAAATTTATTTAAATGGAATGATTTTTTATTTAATTAACTTTATATATTGTTTACGCACTTCCTTATTAGTTTATTGATTACATGGTATGTGTGTTCAATTATTTACCTTTCCATATTTATTGTGCTCATTGATTCATTATTTCTTCCACTGTACTTAACCCTTATAGAGAATTTGAGATCACCATTATTTTTTTTCTTTCCCCATTATTCCATTAAGTGTACCAAGAAATATATTCAAGTATATTCTAGAAGGAATAAATTCATTTTAAAAAAATGCTATAATTTGTGTATTATTTTATAATACAAGACTCAAGTATGTATCTAGTTTACCAAGACTACTAAAATGATTGGTCATTTGGGATATAAATATTATATTTTTGAAAATGTAATGATATCAAGGTACCAGTTCTGAGCTTCTGGGGTCAGGGTCACTATAGTTGGTATCAGAGAAAGTTTAGTAGGAACCTTGAGAACTAGATTTAGGAAAGCATAGATTAGGGAATATAAACTAATGATATAATTTGAGTATAAGTATATAAGAATATCCTAATGTTTTGGTAAGGTATATGTTATGTGGTTTTCCTTGAAATATATAACTTTTTTATACTATAAGTGGACATGGTTCTGGAATAGATGTACCTAGGGGTAATAACTTTGAAAAGGGTGCGTTGGGCTTGACTCGAGCGTAACCTGGTACACGACAACATGCCTTACTACGCACCTGATTTGACACTCCCAAGGGATATTCTTAGGATAATTCACATTTTATTTACAAATCATTATGAAGGATTTAAGTAGATGGTGGTAATGAACGACCTAGGTTAAACCCTATACCACAAAATTACCTATGTTAAAATAGAATGGATAAAGTATTGGGATTCAAGAATTAAATTGTAGAAGTATTTTTACCAATGGTATTTTGGTGATAATAATTATGAAACATATAAGGATTGTGTTAAATTTTAGAATCAATTGTGAATTAATTAATATAAGGGTTATGGATTCCATTATGGGTTAATGAGTTTAAAATTTAAAATAATATAAATTACTTAAAAAACTTTTTAGGTTTTATGGGATGGGAGTATACCAAGATTAAGGATATTTTAAATGAAATTTATGGCAATAAAACCCATTATTTTAGTAAATGTTTTGGTGGAAGAGTTATTTGAGGAATAATTACTTTATATTTTATAGACATAAGTTTAATGGTGTTGATAAAATTTAGGGTTGATACACAAATAAGATTATTAGACTTTTTGGGGAAAAAAAGTTGTATTAAAAACTTTAGTGAAAAAGTTATTTAATTGTTAAATTCATTTCAAGGATTTCTATCATATTTTTGGGAACATTATAGGAATATATTTTAAAAAAATGACAATCCGTATACATGGTAACAATCCATCACATCTGGAAAGTTGGTGGGTCTTGGACCCATGATCGAAGGATGATAAGGGTTTCACGCCTACCACTAGCCTATGTGATGTCCTGATTAATATTTCATTATAACATATGACCATTGTATTACCCTTTATTTCTTATTAAGGGGATATTTTATTAACCATTTTATGATGTGGTTTTTTCAACAAATTATTTTTTAAATATCAAACCATTGATTATCGAGATCAAGTTTAAATTGTGAGGACATAATTTATTTAAGGTGGGGAGAATGTAACACCCCACATTTTTTTAAAGAATATCATTTTATTTAATAGCGTATATGACACATGACAACAAACATAGAATGTAATATATAATTCTGATAATTTAAAATTTATTTAAAATTTTTAATAAATTAAATCTATTATATATCTTGAAATTCACTCAAAACTGATATAACTTTCATTATACCTAACAATGAATTTCTTTGATAGCTTGCGTTACATGCAAGACAAAGTTTTATCAAATACTATTAATATTAACATTTAAAATGAAAATTATCTCCAAGATGTTAAATTGGTGTTTATAAATAGGATTAAATATCTTATAAAAATATATGTTGGAATTCAATAGTTACCAATTAATTAGAAATGAATATAAAAACCAATTGAATATAAACGAAGTGTTTTTATAAAAAACTATATTTATGCACCAAAGATATTTTATCTTAATAAATTAAATTAATTAATCTTAGTGGATGATCTTAATAAAATATATATATTATATATAAAATAATTTTTTTTACATTCATACAATATATTTGATAGGCATAAGATAATAACAAATCCAATTTTACGCATAAAAAGCTGTATTTTTCTAAAGGCAGTTTTGCTGCCTTTTAATAGCGCATCTATTTTTAAAATAAATATTGATACCTTTATAAATTTTATTTGAAAAAATAAAATTCATTTTTAAAATTGTATTACCAAAATTACCTTAGTGTGTTTTCTTGGTATTTTTCTGAGAAGTTTCATTTTTTGATGAATAGTAAAAAATACTAAATTTAATTGAAATTTGACATTTCATATAAATAATTTATAATATTAAATTATATTTAAAATTGGATTTAAAATTAAATTAGATCAATTATACATATATTAATCCAATTTAGGTCATTTTAATCAATTTTATAGTGAATTTTGATATAAAAACATTTCAAGTTTTTGAACATTTTCACTTTAAAAACCTACTTTGTCGTCACATTTGCGGGATAAATTTTAAATTAATTATTGAAAATTATGTGATTTGAATTTAGAAAAATTTATTTCATATTTATAATCATAATAATTTATAATTTATAATAATTTCAACTTCATTTTTGATCAAAGTGATTAGAAAAAATAGTTAATGTTAATCACAACGATTAGGGTCAAAATGAGTAAACTAAGTGGTTAATTTTAAAAAATAAGGTGTAAAAATGACCCTACACTTGTAAAATACCCATTTAATGACCATATTTCTACTATTAAATATCTAGGATCAAATTTGGTGTGTTATGAACTACTGCAAATATGGCCTTTATCGACGCTAGAAAAGGGCATTAACAGTGCTAGAAAAACGCTGTTAATCAAGGAAAAGATAGGGGGTCCCTTTTATTAGTGCTCAGGAAAGTGTTGATAAAGGCCCCTTTTACCAGTGCTAAAAAAGATCCGATAAAAGGTGTCTTTTATCAGTGATAAAAAAAGAACTGATAAAAAGGTCATTTATCAGCGCTTTTTTAGCACTGATAAAAGACCCCTTTTATCAATGCTTTTTTAGCACCAATATAAGTAAAAAAATTAAAAAAGTTAAAAATAAAATACTGTGCTCAGGGGATATTTTAACAGTGCTTGACCCCCCCTTTTATCAGTGCTAGGCGGACCCCCACCCACTCTACCATGCACTACACTTGCCCACACATACCCCACTTGCCCACGTGCCCCTACCTGCTTCCACCAGAACTCGAACACACGACCACCCCGCTTATGCGCCTGCACCTTTACCACTAAACCATTTAGTTTTTTCTCCATTTAATGATATATCTCTTTATTAATATATATAGTTATATTTATTCGTATAATAGTATAGATTCATATTAATATAAATATATTTAGTTATATTAATATATATATATATTTATTAATATATTAATATATATATATATATTCATATATTAATATATATATATATATTTATATATATATAGTTATATTTATTATTATATTAATATTGATTCATATTAATATAAATATATTTAGTTATATTAATATATATATATTTATTCATATATTAATATATATATATATTTATTCATATATTAATATTTATTTATATTTATATATATATAGTTATATTTATTCGTATATTAATATAGATTAATATTAATATAAATATATTTAGTTATATTAATACATATATATTTATTCATATATTAGTATATATTTATTTATTCTTATATTAATTTATATTTATATTTATTTATATATATATTTTTAGTTATAATTTTTTATTCATATATTTATTTGTATATTAATATATATTTATAAGATTAGTTTTAAATACATTTATAACTATGTTTTTTATGTGTGTTTATAAATAAATAAATAAACAAATAAACAAAAAAAAAAATAAAAATAAATAAATAAATAAATAAATACATATATACAATACACACACATAAACACACACACACACATATATTTACAAATAAATACATATATATGTGTATTTGAAAATCCATTGAATGTTAAAAATACCATAACTTCTAATCCAGAAGTCCATTTTAACTCCATAATCAGTAAAATCAAAGAAAATGAAATAATCTTCGATATGATATGTGGTACTGGCCTATCGGACATCCGGATCAGAAGTTATATCTATTTGGATGTTAAAAAATCAGGGTATCCCAAATCAAAACTCAGTTTTGGAGGCCTTATGGGCCTTAAAAAATGTGACAGAAGGTTTCCTTGGGTCACTAGTGTGTAGAGCTCGTTGTAAGATTCGATTTGATATGATGTAGATCTCAAATGAACACCTGGATCAAAATTTATGGTCGTTTGAAGTTTGAGTTACATTTTTAACTTATTTTAGATCTTTTATTAATTTTTTTTTGATTTTTTGTGTCTTAAAATTGTTATTAAATGATTATTAATCGATGATAATTAGAAAATTATTAATTAATAATATTTTTTAAAATATTTTAAATCCATTTTCAATAAATTTTTTATATATTAAATCTAATAGTCTATTTATACTGATCTAAAACATATTTAAAAAATATATATTATATTTATATCAATATAAATATACCTATATAACAATATATTATTTTTCATTATTTTTTGAAATTTATCAGTGCTAGGAAAAAGCGCTGATAAAGCCCCCCCTTTATCATTGCTACTAAAAAAAGCACTAATAAAGAGGTCCCCTTTAACAGCGCTAAAAAAACCATTGATAGGGGGGGGGGGCTTTATCAACGTTTTTTTAGCGCCGATAAATTCACCCCTTTATCAGCACTTTTTTTAGTGCTGTTAAAGAGTGGCGCTATAGAAACCTAGTTTTTTGGCAGCTATGTAAGCCTGTTTTTAGGTAAAAACGTGGGTACACCTAACTTCTTTTAAAAAAATTCCAAGTGTGTCCTCTCCCCCATTTATAAAAAGGCCACCAAATATCCCCCTTATTCACACCTCTCAAACAACTTTAGTTCAGCCAATACCTAACAAAATCACTCCCCAACTTAGCTCACCTAATCTTATAAGCCTTATTTTGGTTATAAAGCAAACCTTATAATATTTTAGTGCAAACCTATGGATGATACCCAAAGAAGAGGTAATATTTTCCTAAAAGTGTTTTTTATTTTATTTCCTTATCCACATCCTTTAATTATTATTATATAATAATTATATAATAACATAAATATATTAAATATAATTATATTTTGTTATCTTAAGGGCATGACCTAAAACTTCACACACATTCATCAAATGGGATATATAATCATCATTCGTGTGTACAGTGGAACACCACTTCACGAACCGATGTCGTTCGTTATTATATTATAACATTTCAAGATTGAGAATAATGATATATTTATAGTTTATATATGATATATATGATATTTATAATGTATTTATGCTTCTGTAATTATTATATAATACATACCTTCATTCTTTACATTTTTTAGGAATATGATAACGTCGTACGAGTGTACAACGGACTACCGCCTCAGGAAGTGACGTGATTCGTTCATGTTTTATAATGAATTAAGAATGATTTTAATAAACATATGTGATATATATGAAATAATAATGATACTGTAATTATAATTTATATATATATATCATTTACTTTTATTTCTTTCAATATGATAAGAAAATGGAAACAACCTTCATGCGTATGTATGACCTACCGTCTCCATTAATGATGTATTTCATTTACTATCACCCAATTTTATGGATTAATATAAATACATATATATTATATTTACATAATGGTTTAAGTTATTGAGATAATGAACTTGTGATCTAAGTAATAGGAACAAAAAGAATATCAAGTCAAAACATACTAAAAAAGCAAGGCAATTAACACCAAAAACAATGAAAATAATGAAATATTATTAAAAATCAGGTGATAAAATGTTATAAAAGTATCATATATGATATTATAAATATTAATATGGTTTTGGTATAATTTAATAACATGATTGAGACCATTATACAAGAGGTTAACAGATGTTCAACTAAAAGGGAGCTTAAGGTAAGGGATTTCGTCTTAATTTACATTATATCGAGACTTAATTATTATTATGCACCAGTTCACTTTTATGTGGTATATATACTGACCCTTTAACATGTAATATCATGAATACTTTATTCCTCATGGTATTTTAAGTTTCAATTAGAATTATCTCACCAAAGGGGATTTGACTTGAAAATTACCAAATGGTAAAAGTTATTGCGAAATATCACTTTCTTTTGTCATTATTAACTTTTCTTGAATTAATCACTTTATTGTAATAATATTTCACTGTAAATTACATTTATATTAAATAAATAAATAAATAAATATATTATTTCATGATGGATATGATTATTTCCTAAACCGTATACTAATTTTTACATACGGTGTCTACTTTGAAAGTTATTTGATTAACTAGGGAAAGTTTAGTAAATTTGTATTGTTTACTCAATATGAATATTTAATTATAAGACACATTATTAATTAAATTAAACTAATTATTTGATATATGAGTAATAATTTGGACCTAAATACACAGGTGGTCCCCAGTTAATGATATCCTCTCGATGCATCAGTAGTCTCATGAGACGAAATCTATTGAGCACAAACCCTTCAAATTTGTAACCAAGCACGTTCTAAACTACCTTGTGAATGGTATTGATAGTTTTATCCTAAAATATCTTTTAAAAGGTCTTTATGGTAAATGTACAATTTACCTTGGAAACATGACATCCAATAATTAACCATTTTCTTCATTCAGATCCAGTTATTGTTATCTATGAGCTTTTCACTATGAAAAAAATCTATGGATGAATTTCATTATTAGTTTATTGATTAAATGGAATGTGTTTTCAGTTATTTACCTTTCCATATTAGTTATACCTTATCTTATCATGATAGCCAATTTATTTAAATGACATGTGTTTTTAATTATTTACCTTGCCATATTTTTTATGAACTTCCTTCTTAGTTTATTGATTATATCGCATGTGTGTTAAGTTATTTACCTTTCCATATTGATTATGATCATTGATTCATTATTGATTATATTTTACTTAAACCTTATTAATAATTTTAGCTCAACCTTATTTTTTTACTTTAATTGGGATTCCATGAGGTGTACTAAGAAAGATATGTTAGGATATTCTAGATGGAATAAAGTTATTTTCAAAACAATTATGTTATAATTTTTGTATTAATTTTTAATACAATACTCATGTATGTTTTAAGTTTACCAAGACTAATAAACTGATTTTTCCTTTGGGATATGAATCTTGTATCTATGCCAATGTAATTATAGCAATTCACCGGCTTCAGGATTCTAGGGTTGGTCTCACTACACACCCTACCCAAGCATCAAAACTATCCTTATGATACTTTCAAAAAGACATCAAAATAACATCCTTCATCCATAATACTTTAGTAAAAAAATGATCAACATCCACTAACTAAAAATTATTCTTGACAATTCTCCTTTCAAAAAATATCTTTTCTAAAATTTAATTACTTAAAATTGAATAGAATTTACAAACCCAATATTATATGCACATGTTCCATGAATCTTTGAACATCATCATTGGTATTGTGGATTCTAGAATTAGGAACCAATCACATTTCATTGTTTTTCATTGATCACTACAATTAACATTTCAATATTGAAGTAATTTTATCTTATTCTCTAGGTATTTACAGGTAGGATGAAGATTATCTCTCTAAATTATTAATAGAATCCATTATGCACAATATTTGTATTCTTTAAAATAGTATAAATCAAATTATATACTTAGGGTTGAACAATTGATAATTTTACAAGGGATTTTTATATAAATATTTATTCTAAGTATACCCCATGTAATATCCTTTATGTGAAAGAATTTATTGTTTCAATTTCTAACAAAACATCAAGCCACCCATAGAGAAATAAATTAACGTTGCAATGATAATAACCTCATATAAATTATTACGAAGTAATATAATATATTTTTCTTGATATATCATCAAAGAGTTTTTATATTTTGTATCATCAGCATATATTCTTGATTTATATTTATTTAACTCCATGAAATAAAATTTTCAATGAACTACCATGGCCATGTATTTAAATCATACTATTTCATTTTAATCATAAGTTTAAATATATCATACTTCATTAACTCAGAAGGTATAAATCTTCTATTGAATTATTCAATTAATTTCATATCATTTATGAGAGGACCAATTTGGGATATAATCAACACAGGGGGGTGAATTGGTGTTGGGAGCTTTTTCACCAATTATAACTTTTATCCCTTTCAACTCTTTGACCTATTAGGATCTTGATTATCCTATTCTCTTTTTCTTATCACGAGTAAGTATATGAAAGCAGTAAGAGATAGCACATGATATTTTTATATGTTTCACTAGTAAAAAAGAGTATATAGTCCTTGACATGTTTTGGAAATAATATAATACCAAAAAACCACTAGAAAAATCCTTTAACATGGTTTTAAAAAGCAGAGAATATCCCTTCACTTGAGTTTCTCTATAGTAAATTGATAGTATTTGTTTTAAATCTCTTGGATAGATCTTTATACTACTTATGAAGACAATATTCACCTTATTTGTAAGTTATTTTGCAACACCAAGAAAATTATTCCACCCAATGAGACTTCTGATGGATGTCACAGTGATGCTTTGTTATTATCTTACTTCTTATTCACTTATTTCCAGAACAAATACGGGTAAGAAACTCTTCTTATTATTAAAAAAAAGACTTAAATATCTATTTATTCTTATTATAACTTTAGTAACAATAATATAAATATGTTTTGAATGGATAATATCATAATTATTCTTCAAAACAAATGATATCAATTGAATATAGATTGGCCACTCACTTCTTCTTATTATAATCTTTGAAACACAATAATATAAAATAGTGTAACAATGTCATGATTTCTTTATTTGATACAAAAGATCAAAAATTTAGTGTAGTATTGTTTTATTCTAAGTAAAAATGATTATTTTTAAACACTAGTTACACTACCCTAAACATATCCCATCATCTCATGCATGAATTTAGAATCCATTGCATCACCTCTTCAAACAAAATCCTAGAACATATAAACTTGATATTATTTTATCTGTTATTTAGAAATTATATTTATTCAAGATAACTTGATTTATTTAATTAAAATGGATCAAATATCTATATTATTTTTTCTATTTCTGTTAACTTCTTAGGTGCTTTATCATTCACACATGGATACAATGCATGTACTATATTCTTTACATTTCTTGTACCCTCCATGAAAAAATGGTGTATGCATAGACTGTCTAGTTATATAAAACCTTCATAAGGCCATAAGTCGCATAAGGTTTAGTTATCATGCATATGACCTTCATGTTTGTATATTACATGTCTACCTCCTCCTGTTATCTTAATGCAAATGAAAACCTGTGCAAAAAACTTATTCTCGAAAGTAAGTGTGCTTCGCGAAAGGGTATTTATATTCAAATAACTAAGTACATGATATCTATGTATTCTCCCTTTGTGATAATTGGTTGTCCTCATAGTAATAAACACATTTACTTCACATAAGCATAGTGGGGGTATACTACTAAGCACTAGATCATGGGATAGTTCATCTCAAAACACTACGAGTGTGTGTTAACATAAGTTGAGTGTCCACAAATAACCTTCTTCATATAAATCAGCATGCGTTTATCCCCTTATTTTTGTATCATAGTAGGCTCATGGATCCCTAGATTCTTCTTCACGTTTCTTCATGGATTCTCTATTTTCACAATGAAAATGAGAGCTTTCAAGGTTTTAGCAACATGGACTCGTCTAGGTCCTTCTCATTTTATAGGTGAGGATCACTCCCTCTTATTAATTAATTCACCACCTTAGCTATAATTTTTATTCCATTTCAAACTTGTGAAATTTAATTTGTGTCAAGACTATCTTAAAATAGTTGATACATTTAGATTTTATCAAATATTATACACCAAAAAGCGTAACATCTTTCCCTTTGTGATGAATATGATCACTTAATATTTTAAAATCAAACTCCCTCAAGCATTATGGATGCATGAACATCCTACTATATTTTCATATCATCCTTATAAGTGTCAATTTTATCCATGAAAATAAAGTTGCATAATGCTTCAATCCTATTCAATTCTCCAAGTTGATCAAATGTCATGATCATATAAGCTCGTTTCGATTATCAGAGATGGATTGAAATTGGTAGGTGTTATGAAATGAACAAGTGATGCCGGGGAGTCCATTAATATAGAAAATGAACAAAGGTTGAAGATGACCATATGGAACCTGGGGTATTTTTGTATTTCATCAGATTATACAGATGTGTTATGTTATTATATTTTAACAATGAAGGTAAAATACACGGTGTGTTCCTATCCCACATCAAATATTCATTCAGTTAGGGAGAACATAATAAGAATTATCATTTTACCACTACTTTGATCCATAAAACCAAGGTCAGAACTCATATACACTTTCACCTCATACCCACATGGGCTATACCACACCATTACGTAGTCTATGTGAATTCTGTAGTCTCTATATTCCCATAGATTCTCCTTTACACACTCCATACACTTACTTCCATGGTATCCCATACATGGGATGGCTCCCATGTGGGTTGATTCTTGCTCCCCATATGTGGTTGATCTGTATTCCTTGGGTGGCTATGGATAACCCCAATTTTTTAGTAAGTCCCCAAATATATATACTTAGTAGATAATAAGTATGATATTGAAATCTCAAACTCAAATTCCTTTTTATAGATAAATTCTTATTCATGAAAAATGAAGATACGTTTTTCTCTTTCATAATGGACTTCAATAATCTTCTTACAAATTAATATTTTCACATACTTATTTATTTGAAACTTTTCTTCATATAAAAATGGATGAAACTTAAACCATCCTCATTTTTGTTCCCAATGTGCCTACACCAACCACAAATAACATCTGTCCTTCCGAATCAAGAACACTTCAACAATTATGAGAGTTAAGACTCAAAGTCTTAAAATGATGTTTCTTGAAATATAATAAGACTCAATCACTTTCTTCTTGCTTCATTCATCTAAAATACATTCATGTAAATCTTAAATATATTGGGTACTTCCAACAAATTCTTTCTCTCTTACTTATTATTCACATTAACATCAATGAAATATTGATATTTCATTAACCACTATTGACAACCAAAAAAAATAATTGATAAAAAATAAAACTCATACACATAATGATATTTTTAATCTCTCCCTTTGGATTTGTTGTAAATACCTTCAAATTTCATTACAAATGAATATGTCAACATATTATTCTCTCCCATTTACTTTTCCAAACTTTCATTTCAATTTCTCTCTGACCACGATGTTGTGACACAACAAATTGGTTATGATTTGAAGAAAAATTTATAGTCTAGGGAAGAACCTAGGTCGTCTCTCAAGGAGCATTGATAGTTTTAGAGAATTTATTTTTAATAAGAAGTACTAAAAGAGGGGGGTGGTTTTGAAAAAAGATTTAAGTAAATTACTTAATTAAAGAGTTAAATAGTTGATAAATATAGGTGGAGTATTAATAATTATGAGAGAAGAAGATCATTTCAAGTTCCCTACACATCTTGGATAGTTCATTGTTCTGAAAATTTAACATGGTTTTGTTTAATTCTTTGGTTGAAGGTTGTCAAGATCTTGACTCCCCTCTTGCCTCTTCAAATGATGCTTAAAGAACCACCCCTTGAAACAACAACCATGTTGCCAAGATTTGTTTATCAATCATATAATAAAATGTCTAATAAATCATAATTAAATCTTATATATGTGTGATATAAATATGATTATTGTGTTGTCCAATCAGAACAACCCAAGATTCCCACTTGAAATCTCAACCCAATCGGTGTTGAAATAAAAAATGTTCCACTTAATTATATCAAATGAAATTTAATCAAGGGAGAAGCATGTAAAGATAAAAAATAAGTGAAATATTCAACACAAAAACTATACAAAACTATTAGAACATGTGCTGGAACTCCCTCGAAACGATCGTTCACTATTTAACTCACCATCGAGAGGAGGAGGAGGCTCGGGTGGAACTCCTTCTTCATCCTTGATCCCCCTGTGAGGATAGGGGACTCCATAACTTATAGGATGATGAAGAGAATCCTCTAGGACTCCAAAATGGTAGATCTTAGCTCCTGGTTAGAACTCCCCAAAAGAGGTACCCATGGTGCTCTTTTATAGCAAAAATGGGAAGTGTTTTTTGGGAACACAGATTGTGTAAAACCACTTTTCACATTGTTTTCGACCTCAAGATAGTCTTAAATCTCTTTATACAAAATTATAAAGTTGTTTCCCCATGTCTTGGATATCTCCACAAAAATTTTGGCTTCTTTTGGACATGTACAACTCTAGATATGGAAAGCACACAACACACAACTTTTGACTCTGTGCAGATTCGGTATCCTGGACAGATCACTTCGGTTAGGCCCATTAATAGCCGAATGGGGCTTGATTTTATTCATAAGAGTTGTAAAAAATTGATTTTTTGATCAGACCACAAAATCTAAGGCCATTTAAATTCACTGAGGTTTCATAATCTACCCAACAGTGGATAAGTGTTCATGGAACCCATGCAGTTTTGGCCCATTTTCCTTTTGGATCATCTCGGGGACCTCCAAATCACCACCTCCTGCAATGGAATCATCAAAACAAGTAACATTGACCCTTTAAACAGTGATAAACATAAAATAAATGATTAAAACATGGAATGAAATTTGTTATTATTTTTATAATTTTCAATATAAAATAAGTTTAACATAGTAGTGTTAGGATGAAAATGAAACAGTGAATCGCGGTGTGATCACACCCCCACACCTAAACATTTGAACTCATGGGAGAAGTCACATAGAAAAAAAATTATACATTTATATATTCCAAAAATCATGAAGATTTAACATTTTAGGAAATTTTAATTCATTAAAGTAATGTGATCAAATTATAAAACACACCAAGGAGTTCTTCCTAGTGAAAATGGAAAAAGATGTCTCATAAATCATATCACAATGAAATTCAAAGAGATTCATGACACCAAATTGAGAAAGGAATTCAAAAGTCAACCATTCCACTAACTCTCCATGTGTGTGAGTGAAAACTATTCCACGATATTCTTTCCACTTTCTATCTAATAAATATAGGTTATTTTAAAATTATCCAGCTTTAAATGAATTTTCACTGAACCTACCCTACATCCTTTTTAATCATATTTCAAGACCCACTAACTTAAGCATTCCCAAAAGTCAAACCATAAGCTCCCAACCTAGATATCCCCATATGTTGTACATTTCATCACTCCCCTCATTTATTATTTTTGTTTTTTAGAAGTTACATTCGGAACAAATCTCACACTCATCTCTCAACCCTTGTTTGATCTCATCACGACACTAATTACAATAGTTATAATAAGATAAAAGGTTGAGGAGGTGTGGTTTCTAACCTTCCCAAGACACACCCTAATTTTTTTAAGGGCGTACAATAGTTGGACATTAGGTATACATGCATAGGTCAATCTGGTACAGTAATGAAACAGATTTGATAAGGAACGAACGTATGAAAATATCATTTAACACTAAAAAATATTAACCAAACATATATTTACCTTATATTAAGTAATAAATATTCACACTACATAGTTTGGTGCCAAAATGTGAGGAGATATTAGTGACACAGTTTTCCCAAAAACTACTCACACAAGGGGCATCAATCATCTCAAATGTTTCATAGTGATACAACAATTTACATCATTGACATAAAACCAATTCACTAAAAATCACTCCTTGATGTTAACTTCATACAAATATTCTTTTTTTCCTTTTTTATGGTATTTTTAATTTCCCCCCTTTATGGTCACCAAATCATGGAACTTTGAAATTTTTGATGGGGGAAAAAATGAAAATACCATAAAGAAGGTGAAAAAGAGAAGAAAGAAGAAAGGCAATGGAAATCCTAATGAACTCAACAAGATGGTGAAAAGTGAAAATACCATAAAGAAGATGAAAATGAGAAGAATAAAAAAAGATGATGAAAATTCCTTTCTAACCCAGGAATGTACCCATCCCCCCACACCTATAATGTGCAGTGTCCTCACTGTAATAATTGAGAAGGTGAGAAGGAAGGATAAAACCTGGTGTGTTTCACTGGTATGTTGCTTCTTGAACATGGAGTTCCTCCATCGGGAACTCTGAAAGGGCTTTGTGGATGTGATTCAGCCGCTGTCCATTGATAGTGAAGGTTTGCTTGGTTTCTTCATTTTGAACCTGAATAACACTAAATGGAGATACATTAATAACAGTGTATGGTCCAAACCAGCGGGAATGAAGTTTACCTGGATGCAAATTTAGTCTTGCATTATAAAGGAGGACCTTATGCCCAATGTGGAACTAACGATGAAGTATAAGATGTTTGTGGGAAGCCTTGGTTCACTTCTTATAAATCCTAGAGTTTTCATATGCATGTCTTCTCATTTCCTCCAACTCCTGAATCTGCAAATTCCTTTGAGAACATACCCCAAAAAGATTATAATTGCATTGTTTGATGGACCATTAGGCCTGGTGCTCAATCTCAACAGGCATGTGACAACTCTTTCCAAACACACGATGATATAGTGGAATTCCAATGGGATTTTTGAAAGCAGTACGGTAGGACCATAATGAATCATCAAGTCGAATACTCTAATCTTTTATATTGGGTAGAACTATTTTTTCTAGAATATTTTTTACCTCTCTATTTGACACCTTGGCTTGACCATTGGTCTCTGGGTGATATACAGTAGACACTCTATGACCGACCCCATACTGACGCAAAAGTGATTGCATTGTTCGGTTGTAGAAATGAGAACCTTGGTCACTAATGATAAACCAAGGTAAGCCAAACCTATAGAATATTTGAGCTCTCAAAAATTCTATAACTACCTTAGAATCAATAGTCCTTGTAGCTCGTGCCTCTTCCCATTTTAACACATAATCAACTGCTAGAATAATGTATATGTTTACAAAGGAATTTGGAAATGGACCAAAAAATTCAATGCCCCAAACATAAAAAATGTCATGAAAGAGCAACAATTGTTATGGAATTTCATTTCTTTTAGAGACATTCCCCATTCTTTGACAATGAGGACATGATTTGTAAAAATCATGGGCATCCCAAAAAAGTGTTTTCCAAAAAAGGCCAGAACCAAGGACCTTGCGAGCAGTCCATTGGGGACCAAAGTGGCCCCCACAAGCAAGAGTGTGACAGAATCTAAGGATAGACTGAAACTCACTATCGAGAACACAATGCCTAAGGACTTTATCACTACATGTATGCCAGAGGCAGGGGTCATCCCAAATGTACCAACGAGACTCATGTTTTAGATGACTAGCTTGGTTTTTATTGAAATCGGTAGGAATGCAAGATGCTACCAAATAATTTACAATTTCAGTATACCAAGGAATAACATCTTACACTCGATACAATTGCTCATTGGGAAACATATAATTTATTGGAATACAGGGGGATGAATCAATGTCCGAGGATGGTGGAATCCTACTGATATGGTCAGCCACCACATTCTATGATTCTTTTTATCTCTAATTTCTAGATTAAATTCTTGAAGGAGGAGCATCCAGCAAATGAGACATGGCTTGGCTTCCAGTTTCTTAAGGAGACACCGAAGGGCGGCATGGTTTGAGAATACAATGACTTTGGACCCCAAAAGGCATGACCTGAATTTTTACAAGGAAAATAAAATGTAAAGGAATTATTTTTCAGTTGTGGGGTAGTTTTCTTGGGTAGGGTCCAAATTACGGGAGGCATAGGCAATGACATGTGGAGCTCGATCGACCCTTTTTGACAAGACTGCCCCAACTTCATAGTTAGAGGCATCACACATGAGCTCAAACAGTAAATCCCACAGAGGTGGTTGGATTACTGGGGGTGAAGTGAGACTCCATTTTATCATATTAAAATCTTCCTCACATTCTTTATCAAAAACTAATTCCTTTTATTTTTAGAGTAATCGGGAGAGGGGGAGTGCAATTTTACCAAAGTCATGAATGAAACGACGGTAAAATCCAGCATGACCTAGGAAAGACTGCACATCCCATACATTTTTGGGGAATGGTAAGGAAGAAATGAAATACACTTTTAATTTATCTACTTGGATACCATCCCCAGAAATGAAATTCCACAAAATTATACCTTGTCGCACCATGAAATGGTATTTCTCATAATTTAATACGAGATTATTTTCAATACAGTGACGTAGGACTGAAGCAAGACTAATCAAACATTCATCAAAAGAGGATCCATAAATAGTGAAATCATCCATGAATACTTCTATGCAATTCTATAGGTAATCCGAAAAAATACTAACCATGCATCATTGGAAAGTACCTGGAGCATTGCACAGACCAAATGGCATCCTTCTATTGGAAAATGTTCCAAAGGGGCAAGTGAAGGTTGTCTTTTCCTGATCCTCGGGGGCAATATGGATCTAAAAGTATCCAGAATACCAATAGAGGAAATAGTAGTGGGAATTATCCGCTAGCCTCTCTAGCATTTGGTCAATGAATGGAAAAGGGAAATGGTCCTTCTTAGTGTGTTGGTTTAGTCGGCGATAGTCTATAGAGACACGCCAACTATTTTTCACATGATTTGGAACCAATTCATTGTTTTCATTTTTGATTACTGTAAGGCTAGTTTTTTTAGGAACTAATTGAACGAGATTGACCCATTGGCTATCAGATATGGGGTAAATGATTCCAGCGGCCAATAATTTTGCAAAATCTTTTTCACAACTTCTAGGAGGTTTGGGTTCAGTAGACATTGTGCCTACCTCACTGGTTTATCCTCACAATTTAACAAAATATGATGTGTAAAAATTTTTGGGATAATACCAAGAATGTAAGCAAGTGTCCATCCCAAAGCTTGTTTATACTCCCTCAAAATTTCAAGCAGTCGCAATTCATGCTCAGGAGGGAGTGACCTAGAAATGATGACATGAAACTTGTTTCCATTCTTAAGATATGAATATTTTAAATCTTGAGGCATTTGTTTCAGTTCCAATTTAGGTGGATTTTGGATTGATGGGAGTGTGTGTGAAAGTGAGAGGTCACTGATCTCATCTAACTGCTCAATGGTATCATCCTCAAATGAGGAATGAGCTTTTAAAAGCTTAGCAGTATCATCGATGGTCATTGGATCCTCGGTGTTCAAGAAATTATCAATTAACAAACATGCATGTCACTTTTCTAAACCACTAAAAAAATCAATGAATGATTCATTACCTAGAATTTCAATCAATGAAGAAAACACAAAAAAGGGATCAGGGGAAAGAAATGTTGTTTTTTTAGGGGAAGGAAGTACATCAATTGAATTAACAGAGAGATAGAGGAATGTTCTTCTGAGGGATGATTCATGTCATCAAGGATGCTGAAGTGGACAATGTCACCACAAAACTCCATAGATAATGTACCATTTTGGAAATTAATTATGGTTTTGGTGGTTTTCAAGAATTGCCTCCCCAATATAATCAGGGCATGTCCATTCATCCTATCATCCTCCATTTTAAGCATATAATAGTCAGTAGGAAAAATTAAATTTTGAACCCTCATAAGAACATCCTCTAACACACCAGAGGGGTGTGCGGTACTCCGATTGGCCAGTTGAACAATAATTCCAGCGGGATTCAGTTCCCCGACCTACAATGTAGAGTAAATGGAGTGAGGTATCACATTTATAGAGGCACATAAATCAAGCATAGAATTAGAAAAAGAATAATCTCCTATGGTGCACGAAATTGAGAATGTTCCAGGATCACTGAAATTGGTGGGAAGTGATGACTCTATCAATTATCAAATATTCCTCCCTAAGATCACTTTCTCATCACCTTAAAGTTGCCTTCTATGTGTACACATCTCCTTTATAAACTTGGCATATCGTGGAATTTGCTTCACAACATCAATCAATGGGATGTTAACCTGAACTTTCTTGAAAATTTCCAATATTTCCTTATCAAGTTCAGTTTTCTTTTGTTTTCTTGGTTGGGTGGACCTTTGAGTAAATGGAAGAGGAATGGTTGGGCTAGGTGACTCATCAATATACACACTCTTTCCTTTATATAGGCTTCTCTCAGGACAATGTTCTTCAATATTTGGAACATTTTTAAAGGTTGGGATGGAGGTTTCCTCAGGAGGTAATGACTCTAATAGAGGATTAAATTTACTTTCTAGTTGTTTTCCACTACTAAGGGTGATGGCACTAACATTTACTTTATCCCTAGGGTTAACTACTGGTTGAGATGGAAGTTTACCTGACCCATGACTTTGAATTTCACCCACTGAGTAAGCTAGTTTGCCTAATTGGGTTTTAAGGTCTTGTATGGATGCCTGAGTGGTTTGTTGGAATTGGATATTGTTGGAAGACATTTGTTTCATCATATCTTCTAGGCTAGGATCTAGTTTTGGAGGGGTTTTTTGGAAGGTCCTTTAGGGTGGTTGAGGATTTTTGGGTGGTGGTGGTGGATGACTACTCTACCCCGGTTGGTTCCATTATTGTTGAGGTTGGTTTGAATACCCCCTCGACTAAAGGCTTGCTTCTCCTTCCACCCAGGGTTGGATTGATATTAAGGTTCTTTTCTAAAGGGTTGGTTATAGGGGTGGCCTGGAAATATTACCTCACAACTCTTAGATGTTTCCCTCAATTGAGGACATTGGTCAGAGTAGTGGGTGTCAGAAGAATATATACCACAATTGATGGAAGGAGGAGATTTGGATTTCCCTTGGGAAAGAGCAAGTTGTCGAAGAAGGGTACTTACCTCTCCGAACTTTGTGTCCACCTTATTCTCAAATTCAGTACTTTGCACCTCATGGACACCTCAAATCAGTATATTAGACCTTGAACCAAATTGCTGTGTGTTTTGTGCCATGTTCTCAATTAGGGTTCTTGCAGCAATTGGGGTCTTATCAACTAGTGCACCACCTATAACAACATCGATCATATTTCGATCAATAGAGATTAAACCTTCATAAAAATATTGAATTAAAAGTTTATCACTTATTTGGGGGTGTGGGAAACTTTAACATAACCTTTTAAAGCATTCACAATATTCATGTAATGTTTCCCCTTGAGATTGTCTTATCTCACAAATTTCTTTCCATATTGTTGCAGTTCAAGAGGCTGGGAAATATTTTTAAAGGAAAAGGCCTTTCATGTCTGCCCAACCTCTTATTGGGGAATTAACATAATATAACCAATATTTTGCTGTATCTTCTAAAGAAAAGGGGAATGCTCTAAGCATTACTTGTTCTTCGTCCACATTTTTAGGTTTTAATGTATAACACACTGTATGAAATTATTTTAAATGGTTGTGTGGATCCTCTCCAGGAAGTCCATGGAATCTTGGTAATAGATGAATTAAACCAGATTTTAGTTCAAAATTGGGTGCCTCACCTTGTAATTTAACATAGGTAGGTTGGATATCAACATCGGTATAGGTTAGTTATTTTAGTGTTCAATTGTTTTCAACAATGTTATTCACATTAATTTCAGTTTTAATGTGGGTTATCGAAGAAGAAGAAGGATCAAGATGAGTGTTGATGTTTTGTGGGTCCTCCTTCCCAGGTTCCTCTTGTGTATCTCGGGGTCACCGATATAGGATCCTCTCTGGTTCGGGTTTGAAAGGTTCTAAGTCTCCTGGAGTAGAACACATTATACACAAAACATACAAAAGAAATAAATTAGAACACAAAAATAAATGTAATGGTAGAAGATAAAGCAAACAAAGATTCAAAAAATTTACAAAAAAAATTATAAAAAACACGCACTATAACCAAAGAGCTCCCTGACAACGGCGCTAAAATTTGACTGTACTATCCTGACACGTCAAATTGGTTATGATTTGAAAATAAATTTATAGTCTAGGGAAGAACCTAGGTTGTCTCTCAAGGATCGTTGATAGTTTTAGAGAATATATTTTTAATAAGAATTACTAAAAGAGGGGGGGGGGGTTGAAAACATATTTAAGTAAATTACTTAATTAAAGAGTTAAATAGTTGATAAATAAAGGCGGTGTATTAATAATTATGAGAGAAGAAGATCATTTCATGTTCACTACACATATTGGATAGTTCATTGTTCTGAAAATTTAACATGGTTCTATTTAATTCTTTGGTTGAAGGTTTTCAAGATCTTGATTCCCCTCTTGCCTCTTCAAATGATGCTTAAAGAACCACACCTTGACACAAAAATCGTGTTTCCAAGATTTTTTATCAATCATATAATAAAAGGTCTAACAAAACATACTTAAATCTTATGTATGTGTGAGATAAATAGAATTATTGAGTTGTCCAATCGGAACAACCCAAGATTCCCACTTGAAATCTCAACCAAATCGGTGTTGAAATAAAAAATATTCCACTTAATTATATCAAATGAAATGTAATATGGGGAGAATCATGTCAAGATAAAAAATAAGTGAAATATTCAACACAAAAATTATACAAAATCAGTAGAAGAACATGTGTTGGAACTCTTTCCCAAGTTTGTGTATCTCCCTTGAAATGATCATCCACTCTTTAGCTCGCCATCGAGAGGAGGAAGAGGCTCGGGTGGAATTACTTCTTCATCCTTGATCCCCATATGAGGATAGGGGACTCCAGAACTTCTAGGATGATGAAGAGACTCCTATAGGATTCCAAAATGGCAGAGCTTGGTTCTTGGTTTGAACTCCCCAATTGAGGTACCCATGGCGCTCTTTTGTAGCAAAAATGGGAAGTGGTTTTGAGCACATGGATTGTGTAAAACCACTTGTCACATTGTTTGCGGCCTCCAGGCAGTCTTCAATCACTTTTGACAAAACTATAAAGTTGTTTCCTGATGTATTTGATATCTCCACCAAATGTTTGGCTTATTTGGGACATGTAAAACTCTAGATATGGACAACACACAACACACAACTTTTGACTCCGTGCAAATTTGGTGGCCTAGATAGATCACTTCGGTTGGGCCCCTTAATGGCCTAATGGGGCTTGATTTTATTCATAAGAGTGGTAGATAATTGAATTTTGGATTAGTAAACAAAATATAAGACCATTTTTATGCACAAAGTTTTCATAATCTACCCAACAGTGGAAAAGTGTTCATGGAACCCATGTAGTTTTGGCCCATTTTCCTTCTAAATCATCTCTGGGGCCTCCAAATCACCTCCTCCTGCAATGGAATCATAAAAACAAGTAACATTGAACCATTTAACAGTGATAAACAAAAAATAAATGATTAAAACATGGAATTAAATTTGTTATTATTTTTATAATTTTCAATATAAAACAAGTTTAGCATAATGGTGTAAGGGTGAAAATGAAACAGTGAATCGCGGTGAGATCACACCCCCACACCTAAAAATTTGAACTCATGGGAAAAGTTACATATTAAAAAAAATGATGCATGTATATATTCCCAACATAATTAATATTTAACTTTTGAGTAAATTTTAATTCATTAAAGTAATGTGATCAATGCACGAACCACACCAAGGAGTTATTCCTAGTGAAAATGGAAAAAATGTCTCATAAATCATATCACAAATAAATTCAAAGAGATTCATGACACCAAATTAAGCAAGGAATTCAAAAGTAAACCATTCCAATAACTATCCATGTGTGTGAGTGAAAGCCATTCCATGCTATTCTTTCCAATTTCTATCCAATAAATATAGGTTATTTTAAAATTATTCAGATTTAAATGAATTTTCACCGAAACTTCCCTACATCCTTTGCAATCATATTTCAAGACCCACTCACTTAATCATTCCCAGAAGTCAAACCATAAGCTCCCAACCTAGATATCCTCATATGTTGTACATTTCATCACTCCACTCATTTATTATTTTTGTTTTTTAGAAGTTTCATTTGGAAAAAATCTCACACTCATCTCTCAACCCTTGTTTGATCTCCTTACGACACTAATTGAAATAGTTATAACAAGATCAAAGGTTGAGGAGGAGTGGTTTTTGACTTGACCAAGACACAACCTAATTTTTTTGAGGGCGTACAACAATCAGACATTAGGTACACACGCATAGGTCAATCTGGTATAGTAATGAAACAGATCAGATAAGGAATGAATGTACGAAAATATCATTTAAGGCTGAAAAATATTAACCTAACATATATCTACCTTATATGAAGTAAGAAATATTCAAACTTCATGGTTTGGTGAAAATATGTGTGGAGATATTAGTGACCCAGTTTTCCCAAAAACTAATCACATAAGGGGTATCAATCATCTCAAATGTTTCACAGTGATACAACCATTTATATCATAAACAAAAAACTAATTCACTAAAAATCACTCCCTGATGTTAACTTCATACAAATATTCTTTTTCGCCTTTCTTTATGGTATTTTTACATCCCCCCTTATGGTCACCAAATCATGTAACTTTGAAATTTTTGATGGGGGAAAAATGAAAATACCATAAAGAAGGTGAAAAAGATAAGAAAGAAGAAAGACAATGGAAATCCTAATGAACATAACAAGATGGTGAAAAGTGAAAATACCATAAAGAAGGTGAAAAAGAGAAGAATGATAAAAGATGATGAAAATTCCTATATAACCCAGGAATGTACCCATCCCCCCACACCTAGAATGTGCAATGTTCTCACTGTAATAACTGATAAGGTGAGAGGGAAGGATAAAACCTGGCGTGTTTCACTAGTATGTTGATTCTTGAAGAGGGAGTTCCTCCATCAGGAACTCTGAAAGGGCTTTGTGGAAGTGCTTCAGCCGCTTCCCATTGATAGTGAAGGTTTTCTTGGTTTCTTCATTTTTAACATGAACAACACCAAATGGAGATACATTAATAATAGTGTATGGGACAAACCAGCATGAATGAAGCTTACCTGGATGAAACTTCAACCTTGCATTATAAAGGAGGACCTTATGCTCAATGTGGAACCAAAGATGAAGTATAAGACAGTCATGGGCAGCCTTGGTTCTCTTCTTATAAATCCTAGAGTTTTCATACGCATATCTTCTCATTTACTCCAACTCCAGAATCTATAAATTCCTTTGATAACATGCCCCAGAAAGATTTGAATTACATTTTTTGATGGCCCAGTAGTCCCAGTGCTCAATCTCAATAGGAAGGTGACAAATATTTCCAAAAACAAGATGATATTTTGACATTCCAATGGGAGTTTTGAAAGCACTACGGTAGGCCCATAATGAATCATCAAGTCTAAGACACTAATATTTTCTATTAGGTTGAAATATTTTTTCAAGAATCTATTTTAACTCTCTATTTGACACTTCGGCTTTACCATTGGTCTGTGGATGATATGCAGTAGACACTCTCTGACTGAACCCATACCGACACAAAAGTTATTGCATTGTTCGGTTGCAGAAATGAGAACCTCGATCACTAATGATGAACCTTGGTAAGACAAACCTATAGAATATTTGGGTATCAAAAATTCTAAAACTACCTTAGAATCATCAGTTCTTGTAGCTCGTGCCTCTACCCATTTTGACATGTAATCAACTGCCAGAATAATGTACAAGTTTCCAAAGAAATTGGGAAATGAATCCATAAATTCAATTCCCCAAACATAAAAATTTCACGAAAGGGGAACAGTTGTTGTGACATTTCATTTCTTTTAGAGACATTCCCCATTATTTGACAATGAGGACAAGATTTGAAAAAATCACGGCATCCCGAAAAAGTGTTGGACAAAAAAGTCCAGAATCAAGGACCTTGCGAGCAATCTGTTGGGGACCAAAGTGGACCCCACAAGCAAGAGTGTGACCAAATCTGAGGAAAGACTGAAACTCTCTATTGGGAACACAACACCTAAGGACTTGATCACTACATGTGTTCCAGAGGTAGGGGTCATCCTAAATGTACCAAAAAGACTCATGTTTTAGACGACTGACTTGGTTTTTATTGAAATTAGTAGGAATGCAAGATGCTACCAAATAATTTAAAATTTCCGCATACCAAGGAATAACATCTTGCACTCAGTACAATTACTCATTAGGAAGAATATAATTTATAGGAATATATTGGGATGAGTCAATGATTGAGGGTGGTGGAATCCTACTGATATGGTTAGCCACCACATTATCTGCTCCTTTTTTATCTCTAATTTCTAGATTAAATTATTGAAGGAGGAGAATCTAGAGAATGAGACATGGCTTTGATTCTGGATTCTTAAGGAGATACCGGAGATCTGCATGGTCTGAGAACACAATGACTTTAGACCCCAAAAGGCATGAACTAAATTTTTCCAAGGCAAATACAATGTCAAGGAATTATTTTTTAGTTGTGGTGTAGTTTTATTAGGTAGGGTCCAAAGTACGTGAGGCATAGGTAATGACATGTGGATCTTGATCGACCCTTTGTGACAAGACTATAAGGCCCCAGCCTTAAACCTTACTTAATCTTGAGTTATTATAAGATTACACATTGAGGATCTTTTCAGGTTTAGAGTTTTAGAGAATTAGATCATGAAGCTTTCATTACATTCCACATTTAAACAAAGTGGTTACATAAAAGACAATATTCATTCTTCCCATCAACGGAAACATATTTAAAATATAACACGGATTATTTCTTGACACATCCTTGAAACTATCATCACATCATGTACCTTTCCCTTGACCTGTGAAAAACATTTCAAAAACTTGGGATGAGCATAAAAAGCTCAGTAAGGGTTATAAAAATATGGAAAGGAAACATGAGTTCATATATACATAAGAATGAAATCATACTTTACCCATAAAACAGAGGCACTTTAACATACCTCATCAAACGATGAATAAATCATAGAAATCATAAGACATAAAGGTAACTTGAGGCATTCATAACATTCTTACGTAGGAAGTAACCCTCTTGGTTACGTTTGGAATACCCATCACAGTATATTCCCTAAATCTCTTCGGATAAACCTTAACGTTTCACTCCTTCACGTTACCCAATGCATTGGAGAGCTATATCGGGCTCACCCGCCCTTAGTTTATCACGGAACCACCTGTTTTCATAATAATGCCCAAGAACCATAAACGTATCACATAAAACATGTATAAAGGAAACATGACATTTCCACATGTCAATCACAATATAACATTTTAGTATATTGAAATAATGAATCCGTTCAAAAAAGAAACCATTTCCAAAACCATTTAAAACATTTAATAAGGAGATTTTTGAATCAAAGTGTCCCATACCACCTTGAAGATTTTTAAAATTTTAAACCATTAATATCCATATAAATAAATCCTTAAAACCATTTTTAAAACATGGATATTAATAAGAACAAATCATTAAAACATTTAAAGTGATATTTTGGTTAAAGGGTTTTTACCAAAATTAGAGACACTTGAATACAATAATTGAGGAATAAAATTTAATCAGAACTTTATAATATCATGAGAATAAATGTATTCATGATATAATATTCCAAAGGATAGTATATACACCATATAAGAGTGAATTGGTGCATAACAACAATGAACCCTCAATAGAAATGTCAAATGTGATGAAATCCCTTATAAAGAAGGTATCCTTAAATTAAGGACAAATCAATCTCAAAAATATGTGTGACAAATATAAATACACCCAATATTAGTGGATATTAAGTTTAAAACAATAAAAGGTCATTCACACATATTCAATGGATGACATATTCAATGACTACATGTTGAACCCAAAGAAATCGAAATTGGGTTAAAAAGTTACCTTGACAGCCTAACGACATCACATCAAAATGAGTTGATGAGAGATAAAAAGTGTATCTCATAACCTGGACATAAAATTTACATCAATAAGGATATATGAGAACATATCCCAACATAACTATATGTAAATTAAAATACCCAACAAAAGAAGTCTTTTAAAAAAGAGGAGGGTGAAAGGTTCCCTTACCGACTTGGGTATCTTTCGAAACATACACCCCATGAAAGAAGGACAATATATCATTGATGTAAATACTCATAAACGAAATTATATTAAAAAAATAGTAGAATAATGGTCAGTACATACACCAATCAATGGAATTTGTGGCAAATGTAGCATAAATATCACGGGAACAAAAGTGAGATGAAAAATCCCTTACGAAAATTCGGCAGCCTAACGACGCCACATAAAACTTCCGAATATGGATTGATGAGATCAAATAGGGTATCTCATCACATTAAAATAAAATGTACAGCAAGAGGAATATAAAATAACATCCCCCAACATTACAAAGAGGAGCTTAAAAGAAGTGACATAAAGGAGAGTACTTAAAAAGAAAGAGAGAGGTTAGATCTCTTACGAAAGTTCGGCAGCCTAACGGCGCCACTCAAAACTTCCAAAATGGATTGATGAGAGAGAATAGGGTCTCTCATCACATGAACATAAAAATTAAAGTAAGTGTAATATAAAATATCATCCCAATAACAAGAAATATGATCTTTAAAAGGAATGACATAAAAGTGTGTACTTAAAAAGAAAGAGAGGAGTAGGATCCCTTACCTCGGGTCCGACTTGACTCGATTGTTCTTTAATATCTTGAATAATAAACTTGAGTTAATTTCTACTTCCTTAAGAACCTTTTTCAAGTTCATTATTCCTTTTATATCACTTATTACCATGTCATAAACATTATGTAATCATTTAAGTTAATAATATTTGTTTTGCCGATATTTTGTTCTTAAGTCGAAAGTGGACTTCTTACAATTACATGTTGTTCATGTGGCCAAATGTTTATTATATCCAGAATTTTATTCATGATGTAGATATCATATATGTCATATATATCCAGTACATTCATGCATTTATAACATTACATAATCATTTAGAGGTCAGAAATGAAATGCACCGTTCATGGAGACGGTAAGCCGTACGTACGCATGAATGCTACTTTCATTTCTATTTCGTATTTTACAGAATGGAATAATAATAATATAAAGGTATATTATAATTCCAGTATAATATCAAATATAATATCATAGTTCCATCCTTTATACGTCCCACATATGGTATTTAACGAATCAAATCACTTTGAGGGGGCGGTAGTCCGCACTTCCTTAAATGAAGATATCGCGTTTACCCATAATGGAAACCATAAAGGTATGCCCAAAATGAAAAAAAAACAGAAGCTTAAGGAAAACATAAACATATTATATATCATATATAAAAATAGTGACATCATAATGGCCACCTTTGATGGTGTTAAATGAGTATTGAACAATCATCATTTCGGGAGGCAGAATTTCGCCATCCACGGAAACCGTATGTTCTTTAACCATTTGATGTAGTTGTGTGAGAGTGTAGCTTGAATAAATCTTATAACAACATCCTAGTATATTGAATATACTGGTGTTGTTAAAAAAGAAGTAAATAAAAAGAGTTTAGGGGGTTGGAGAAGCAAAATAAAACAAATGAACATGAGAGAATGAATTACCTTTAAAAGTGTAACTCCTTTTGATTTGAGCCTAAAGGCTTCCTTTAAAAAGATTCTGCCCAAAGGGAATCCTCTAGGATGAGGAGAGGGATGTGGAGAGAGTAAATGGTCAGGGGTTGGCCGAGACAAAGGCTTGAGGAGTGTGTGAAATGAGGTAGAGGTGGGGGCCTTTTATAAGAGGAAAGGAGGGGCACTTTTGGAAAGTAAGAAATATTACTTTATTTGAAAATGTGTTTCGGTTTTAAAAGGTCCCACATTGATATAATTAGTGGATAAGGTGATAAGGGTTATAAAGTCACCCATCCAATAAGTTTTGGACATGTGTAGGTCATAGAGTTTACATTATCTTCTCATTTTATTTAAATTGTCAGATAATGATGTCATCGCTGCATCATGATGATGTCATAAATAATTTAATTTATTTAATGTCTAAAAATTATATAAAAATTACTATGATGTAGGAAATCTTTTTATATTTCCAATTAATATTTATAATAAAAAATCTGACCTGTATAACCCCACTTAAAAATTGTTTTAGTAAAACATATCATGTTTGTGTCATTTTTACTTTAACATTAAATAAAAAGTTATTTATGTCATTTCCCAACCAAAGTGGATCCATGGGGTCCCCAAGTTGAACCATGGCTTGTATTGGTCGGCCATGACACAACCAATGAGGTTAGGACATGTGTCAAGTTCATTAATATTATTAAAACATTATTTTTACCTTAAACTACACTAATTACCACTAATCGCGATTAAAAACTTAATAAGTTACTATTCACCAAAAAATTATTTTTATCCCATTGAACCACATTTTACTTCTTAATGACAACCATGTATGTCTGATTTTTGAAATTAAAAACACAAAGATGGAAAAATTTCATTTAAATGGAAAAATCAGTTTTTATAAGTACCACTTAGTGGTTTCACTATTCATCAAAAAATTGAAGTTTTTCAGAAAATTCCCAAAAATTCACCATAAGCTATATTTGATATTCCGAATTCAAAAATGAAGTCTATTTTACAAAATTCAAAACATATAATTCAGATTAATTAATTTAATAATTAATTCCCGCTGTCAAAGCAAATAGCGTGTTTTTATGAAACAATAAGTATCAAAAGATTGACACTAGTTTAAGTCTGATTTCAAAGTGAAATTAATTCCAACGACCACTATTGGATTTAATGGTAAAAATATATTCTGATTTCACTTTAAAACCAATTCAAAAGATAATCTAATAATATAAATAAATTAGATTAAAAAGAGGTTTTGAATTAAAATACAACATTTTACACTATTCATTAAAAAAATGAACTTTATCGGAAAGATACCAAAAATTTACACAAAGTAAATTTTGATGTCCCGATTCTTAATAAGAGTTTTATTTGGTCCAAAAGAATGTTTAAGAGTGAACAAAACTATATTTAATGACGGTTTACCATCAAAAGGCAATAAGTGAACCTTTAGTAAAAACTAGGGCATATACGCCTAAAATTGAATTCTTCCCGTATTTTAAGCCTCTATCCTTTATTGGATAAATGTAAAAACATTTAAAAACATATATAATCATATTTTAGTTATTTATATCCATTCCCTCCATTACAATGGCTACATGTTAACTACCATTTAAAATAATATTATTTTATTATTAGAGTGGAACGTAAGATTCCCAAGAAACTCGTTGTTGCGTGTTGGGTACGCCATCGAGCATAGCATCCCCTTTAAAGTAATATCAATATTTTATTCACAAATATGGATAAATATGAAAATGTCATATTCTTTATTTACCTGGGGTGTTACAAAGACTACCGCAACTGCATAGTTAGAGGCATCACACATGAGCTCAAACAGCAAATCCCACTGAGGTGGTTAGATTACCGGGAGTGACGTGAGACTCCATTTTAACTTATTAAAATCTTCCTCACATTATTTATCAAAAAAAATTCCTTTTCTCTTTAGAGTAATCGGGAGAGGGGGAGTGTAATTTTACTAAAGTCATGAATGAAATGACAGTAAAGTCCAACATGACCCAGGAAATACCGCGCATCCCATACATTTTTGGGGAATGGAAAGGAAGAAATGAAATCCAATTTTGATTTATCTACTTGGATACCATCCCTAGAAATGACATTCCTCAAAAATATACCTTGTCTCACCATGAAATGGAATTTCTCATAATTTAATATGAGATTATTTTCAATATAGTGTTGTAGGACTGAAGTAAGACTACTCAAACATTCATCAAAATAGGATCCATAAAAAGTGAAATAATCCATGAATACTTCCATGAAATTCTCCAGGTAATTCAAAAAATTCTAACCATGCATTGTTGGAAAGTACATTGATCATTGCACAGACCAAATGACATCCTTCTATAGGAAAATGTTCTAAAGGGGAAAGTGAAGGTTGTATTTTCCTGATCCTCGAGGGCAATATGGATCTGAAAGTATCCAGAATACCCATCAAGGAAATAGTATTGGGACTTACCTACTATCCTCTCTAGTATTTGGTCAATTAATGAAAAAGGGAAATGGTCCTTACTAGTGTGTTGGTTTAGTCGGCGATAGTCTTTACAGATACGCCAACTATTCTGCACACGAGTTGGAACCAATTCATTGGTTTCATTTTTTATTACTGTAAGGTCAATTTTTTTAAGAACTACTTGAACGAGACTGACCCATTGGCTATCAGATATGGGGTAAATGATTATAGTGGCCAATAATTTTGTTACCTCCTTTTTCACAACTTCTAAGAGGTTTGGGTTTAGTCACCGTTGTGCCTACCTCACTGGTTTAGCCTCATCATTTAACAAAATATGATGTGTAAAAATTGATGGGCTAATACCAGGAATGTCACAAAGTGTCCATCCCAAATCTTTTTTACACTCCCTCAAAAGTTCAACCAGTCGCAATTCATGCTTAGGAGGGAGTGAACTAGCAATAATGATAGGAAAATTATTTCCATTATTAAGATATGAATATTTTAAATCTTGAGGCAGTTATTTCAGTTCCAATTCAGGTGGATTTTGGATTGATGGGAGTGTGTGTGAAAGTGGGAGGTCACTGATCTCATCTAACTACTCAATGGTTTCATCCTCATATGAGAAATGATATTTTACAAGTTAGCAGTATCATCAATGGTCATTAGATCCTTGGTTTTCAAGAAATTATAAATTAATAAACATGCATGAAACTTTTCTAGACCACTACAATAATCAATGCATGATTCATTACCTAGATTTTCAATCAATAAATAAAACTCAGAAAGGGGATTGGGGGAAAGAAATGTTGTTTTTTCAGGGGAAGGAAGTACCTCAATTGAATTAACAGAGAGAGGAATGTTCCTCCGAGGGGTGCTTCATGGCATCAAGGATGTTGAAGTGTAAAATGTCACCACCAAACTCTATAAATAATGTACCATTATAGAAATTAATTATGGTTTTGGAGATTTTCAAGAAGGGCCTCCCCAATATAATTAGGGAATGTCTCTTCATCCTATCATCCTCTATTTTTAGCACATAAAAGTTAGTAGGAAAAATTAAATTTTGAACCCTCACAAGAACATCCTCTAAAACACCATAGGGGTGTGTGGTACTCCGATTTTCCTATTGAACAAAAATTCCAGTGGGATTAAGTTCCCTGAACTGCAATGTAGAATAAATGGAGTGAGGCATCACATTTATAGAGGCACTTAAATAAAGCATAGCATTAGAAAAAGAATACTCCTTTATGGTGCATGAAATTGAGAATGTTCCAGGATAATTTCACTTAGTGGGAAGTGATGGCTCTATCAATGCTGAAACATTCCTCCCCAAGCTCACTTTCTCATCACCTAGAATTCGCCTTCTGTGAGTACACATCTCCTTTAGAAACTTGTCATACTGTGGAATTTTCTTCACAACATCAATCAATGGGTTGTTAACCTGCACTTTGTTAAAAATTTCCAATATTTTCTTATCAAGTTCAGTTTTATTTTTTTTCTTGGTTGGGTATCCCTTTGAGGAAATGGAAGAGGAATGGTTGGGCTAGGTGACTCATCAATATACACACTCTTTCCTTTGTAAGGTCTTCTCTCAGGACATGGTTCTTCAACATTTGGAACATTTTTAATGGTTGGGATGGAGGTTTCCTTAGGAGGGTATGACTCTAATGGAGGATTAATTTTACTTTCTTGTTGTTTTGAACTCATAAGGGTGATGGAACTAACATTTTATTTATCCTTAGGGTTAACTACTAGTTGAGAGGAAATTTTACCTAACCCATGACTCTGAATTTCACCCACTGAGTTAGCTAGTTCACCTAATTGGGTTTTGAGGTCTAGTATGGCTGTCTGAGTGGTTTTTTAGAATTGGATATTGTTAACAACCATTTTTTTCCTCATATAGGCTAGGATCAAGTTTTGGAGGGGTTTGTTAGAAAGGCCTTTGGGGTGGTTGAGGATTTCTGGGTGGTGGTGGTGGATGACTACTCCACCTCAGTTGGTTCCATTGTTGTTGAGGTTGGTTTGAATACCCCCTTACCTATAGGCATGGTTCTCCTTCCACCCAGGGTTGGATGGATAGTAAGGTTCTTTCCTAAAGGGTTGGTTATAGGGTCAGCCTGGAAACATTGCCTCAAAAATCTCAGATGTTTCCCTCAATTGAGGACATTGGTCAGAGTATTGGGTGTCAGAATAATATATACCATAATGGATGGGAGGAGGAGATTGGTATTTCCCTTGGGAAAGAGCAAGTTTTCAAAGAAGGGTACTTACCACTTTGAAATTTGTGTCCACCTTCTTCTCAAATTTAGTACTTTTCACCTCATGGACACCTCGAATCAGTACATTAGACCTTGAACCAAATTGCTATGTGTTTTTTTCCATGTTCTCAATCAGGGTTCTTACAGCAATTGGGGTCTTATCAACTAGCACACCACCTGCAACAACATCGATCATATTTTGATCAATAGGGATTAAACCTTCATAAAAATATTGAATTAAAAGTTGATCACTTATTTGGTGGTGAGGGAAACTTGAACATAACCTTTTAAAGCATTCCCAATATTCATGAAATGTTTCCTCTTGATATTGTCTTATTCCACAAATTTCTTTCCTTATTTTTGTAGTTCGAGAGGCTGGGAAATATTTTTCAAGGAAAAGGCGTTTCATGTCCTCCCAACCTCTTATTGGGGAATTAACATAATATAACCAATCTTTTTCTGTATCTTCTAAAGAAAAGGGGAATGCTCTAAGATTTATTTGTTCTTCATCCACATTTTTAAGTTTTAATGTAGAACACATAGTATGAAATTATTTTAAATGCTTGTGTGGATCCTCTCGATAAAGTACATGGAATCTTGGTAATATATGAATTAAACCATATTTTAGTTCAAAATTGGGTGCCTCGCCTTGTAATTTAATATAGGTGGGTTGGATATCAACATCAGGAGAGGTTAGTTGTTTTAGTGTTAGATTGTTTTAAGCCATGTTATTCACATTAATTTCAGTTTTTATGTGGGTTCTTGAAGAAGAAGAAGAAGGATCAAGATGAGTGTTGATATTTTGTGGGTCCTCCTTCTCAGGTTCCTCTTGTGTATCTCGGGGTCGCTGATGTAGGATCCTCTCTGGTTTGGGTTCAAAAGGTTGTAAGTATCCTAGATTAGAACATGTTATACATAGAACCTACACAAGAAATAAATTAGAATACAAAAATAAATGTAAAGGTAGAAGATAAAACAATCAAACATTCAAAAAATTTATAAATTTTTTTATCAAAAACATGCATTGAAACCAAAGCGCTCCCTGACAACGGTGCCAAAATTTGACCGAGCTATCGTGAAACATCAAATTGGTTATGATTTGAAGATAAATTTTTAATCTAGGGAAGAACCTAGGTTATCTCTGAAGGTGCGTTGATAGTTTTAGATAATTTATTTTTAATAAGAAGTACTAAAAGAGGGGGGGGTGGTTTTGAAAACAGATTTAAGTAAATTGTTTAATTAAAGAGTTAAATAGTTGATAAATAATGGTGGTGTATTAATAATTATGAGAAAATAAGATCATTTAAAGTTCACTACACATCTTTTATAGTTCATTGTTCTAAAAATTTTACATGGTTTTGTTTATTTCTTTGGTTTAAGGTTGTCAAGATATTGACTCCCCTCTTGCCTCTTCAAATGATGCTTAAAGAACCACCCCTTGACACAACAACCGTGCTGCAAATATTTGGTTATAAATCATAGAATAAAAGTTATAACAAAGAATACTTAAATCTTATGTATGTGTGAGATAAATAGGATTATTGTGTTGTCCAATCAGAACAACCTAAGATTCCCACTTGAAATCTCAACCCAATCAGTGTTGAAATAAAAAATGTTCCACTTAATTATATCAAATGAAATATAATAAGGGGATAATCATATCAAGATAAAAAATAATTGAAATATTCCAAACAAAAATTATACAAAACCAGTAGAATAACATGTGCTGGAACTCCCTCCCAAGTTTGTGTAGCTCCCTTGAAATGATCGTCCACTGTTTAGCTCACCATCGAGAGGAGGATGAGGCTTGGGTGGAACTCCTTCTTCATCCTTGATACCCCTATGAGGATAGGGGCCTCCAGAACTTCTAATATGATGAAGATAATCCTATAGGACTCCAAAATTTCAGATCTTGGCTCATGGTTTGAGCTCCCCAAATGAAGTACACATGGTTATCTTTTATAGAAAAAATGGGAAGTGGTTTTGGGCACAAATATTGTGTAAAACGAATTGTCACATTGTTTTTGGCCTCTAGAATATCTTCAATCACTTTTGAAAAAACTTTAAAGTTGTTTACCCATGTATTGGATATCTCCATCGAACTTTTGGATGCTTTTGGACATGTAGAACTCTAGATATGGAAAACACACATCACACAACTTTTGACTCTGTACAGATTTGGTGACCTGGACAGATCACTTCAGTTGGGCCCCTTAATGGCCGAATGAGGTTTGGTTGTATTCATAAGAGTTGTAGAAAATTGAATTTGGGACCATACCAAAAAATCTCATCCCATTTGGATGCACATAGTTTTCATATTCTACCCAATAGTGGATAGGTGTTCATGGAACCCATGCAGTTTTGGCCCATTTTCCTTCTGGATCATCTCTGGGGCCTCCAAATCATCTGCTCCTACAATGAAATCATCAAAACAAGTTACATTTACCCTTTAAAAAGTGATAAAAACAAAACAAATGATTAAAACATGGAATGAAATTTGTTATTATTTTTATAATTTTCAATATAAAATAAGTTTAGCATAGTTGTGTATGGGTGAAAATGAAACAGTGAATCGTAGTGTGATCACTCTCCCCTTTATTGAAAAGAAATACAAAGTTCATGGGAAAAGGGTATAATTATATACTTAATAAATTTTCCATATATAATTTTACTATAATTATAAATGATCCATGCTTGGTGTATAAAAAAATAATTTGATTTAGACAACATATATTTTCATTACCAACTAATATCGATACCACATAATATGATAAACCATGTTCTTATATTAAAGGTTTTTCCAATTTTATTTAAAGGTTAAACATACTAAATGAGACATGAAACTTTTCTATGAACAATAAACTTGAAACTCAAACAATCACTTTAACAAACATATCATAAACATTCAAGTGCAACAAGTAGGATAAGTGGCCTTGGGTCACTTACATTCTTCCACCATTTCGTATATCATTTATTAATTCAATTACTCACCCTTTTTGTTAATTTTATTAATTTTAGTAAAAAAGGATAAAAGATTAATAAAATCATACCTTTTCTAATGACATGATATTCAATCAATTTATAGAATAATTAGAATTGATGTCAATTAAAATAATGATTATGGTAGCTTCTTCATCTTTCTTTATTTATCCCCCCTTAAAGGGAAACACTCCTCAATATCTTTATAATGGTGGATCTATTTAATAATGTATTTAAAGATTTTAAAATTTAGATAATACACCAATATTTATATTCAACTAGTGACTGTCCATATTTGAAAACATCCACAAATTCACCAAGGACGGTCTTATTCAATAATTGTTCTTCAGAATACCAAATATAAGATAAAATAAAGATGGTATTTTCTTTATCCTTGTAATCTAGGATATGACAGTGCATTCTTGAACTTCATCAAAGATGATCCTGTATCATAATTGTATTTGAATACCAATCGAGGAATTATTCGAGGATAATAAGTTCTTAAGATTTTCTAACAAGAATTGAAAGAACACACTACTTCTTAGGTCCTGCCCCTAAGAACTCACATCACCTTCAATTACCTATATTATAAGAAAAAATACAATACACAAAGATAAAGTAAATAAGGTGGATCCTACTTTTCTTTATTAATGTGAACAACAAGGTTGAGATGGTTTTCTCAAACAAGTTACTTCATTTCATTCACTCTTCATGATTTAACATCTGAAATTCTATTCTGATTTATATTGGGGAAACATAGATCTCTTCACATTATATTATATTTTGTGTGGATAATTTTTATTCTTAACAACTTTCATGGATGATGCATTTTAACCCTCTTAAGGACTACTTCTTGTTCTATAAGAATGGTTAAACAACCTTTTTCAATATAACCAGATTTATTATATCTCTCACATAGAACTTATTTAACAGAAGAGTTTCATTTGTTTAAAATATCTCATGTACTTTATCTTAATAATGTGGAATATTTTCTTTTCCTTTTTCACTGGCCTTAACTTGCGTATCTTCCATTTTCCTCATTATTTCTAAATCTTTTGGCCAGATAACTATCATATCATTAAAAACATTGGAAGAAAGTTTAAATTTTCTACATGGATTCTTCTAAGTGTCATCCTTCTTATTAGTTCTTTAAATTGATACACTCTTCTTAAAATTATTGTATTTGGAATCCAAGTTCTCATCATCTTTCCATCTAGAAATATTATTTGGAGAATTTTTGTTTATAAAATTATTTTATTTATATCTCAATGATTCTTCTTCTTTCTTAGCCATCTTATGTGGTCTTATTTTCTTATAATATCTAGAAAGATGTTAAGATAATAATGTACAAACCTTGTGACCACTATTATTGCATACATAACAAATGTTTTCAAGTATTCCAAATCTTTTTGAACTATATATATTTTTCTTAACCTATGGATGTTGCTTCTTCATATCTAGATTTCTCCCCCTTGAGATGAGATTCCTTTATACTGTTTAATTTAGAGGATTTTACCAACAATCTAGTTCACAATACCCAAATATATTTCATCACCAAAATTAACCTAGAAACCATGATCTTATTATTTGTTATGTATAAAATTTTTAGTTCTTCTTATCTTTTTGCGCTCTTCATGTTGAATGAACATCCATATTATTTTTACTATCCACCCTAGTCATGGTGGTAGGATTCTCATAACATTTATTCATCCATACTTGTACATATTTTTATTTATGATCTATAATATTCATGATAACAGTTTTAGGAACATCATTACAAGATAATATGGATGGTACTTCTTTATTCACAGCTACTTGAGACAGATCAGTGAATGAATTCATGATATTATTATCACATGTTAGAGGTATTTAAACCTTATAATCCTCCATTGAGCATTGAGTAGCAACATAAACTATCTACTTCTTTTGTGAGGTCTCAATATGTGTCTTCTCAAGATTGGTCAACTAAACTTCCAATTCTAGACATCTCATATTGAGGGTGTTTTTATGATCTTCAATCATAATCACCTTCTCTTTATAAGTCTTATTTATTCATTCAACTTACTATTTATGTAGCTTAACTTTGTTTTGTAATAAATAGTATTTGATCTTCTTGAAATTTTCTTCCAATTTTAAATCCTTAACATCAATGCAATTTTTCAACTATTATTCAAGTGCACAAATATTTTCTTTCATAGTCTTCTTAACTACATATCTCTTATAAAATTCTTTGATCAATTTTGAGGAAATTATTTCAATCTCCCTCTTTGTTTCTTCAAAGGATCCAACCTGTTAGGAGAGATTTAAACATTATATAATTTTTCCTTATAAAGCATTCTCTATATAATTTTTTTCTTCTTCTAGCAGGGTGATTTATTCTGGTATACTTTGAAAGACTCCACAAACAAGAGAGATTGTTTTTTGGAACACAATAAAGAATATATATTAATCTATCAACTGATATTTCTTGAGATGTTTTAGATTTATCATCATTAAAAATTATTCTAGGATCTTCATTTTGATGATAATTTTGAAAGGAACTAACATATACCTCTTGATCAATTTAGGTTGAAAGACTGTCCAGCTCCTTAGTGAAAACTTGAGTCACCTTCTATTTAGTTTCAAAGCCTCATATGTATTCATTGTTGGTAATTAATAAAGATAATGATAATTCCACTTATTTAGATAATATATATATCTTATTAATATTTCTTTTCTTTTTATTTACTTTATTCATTATGGTCTTGGTAGAAATAGATTTTTTCTCAAAGATAATCGGATCTTCACCAAAACTGTACTTTATTTTTAATATAGGAAAAAAACTAAAATCTTTAAAAGTGAATAACTACATTATAGATAATCCAATAGAGGTGAGACTTAGCTCTAATACCAATTGAGAGGTCCACTTTGTGATATAATCAATAATGTGATTAGGGTGAATTAGTGTTAGGATCTTTTTCACCAATTACAACTTTTATCCATTTTACCTCTTTGACCTATTAGGATCATGATTATCTTTTTCTCTTTTTCATATTTCATGAATGTATATGAAAGAAGTAAATGATATAATATGATATTTATATAAGTTTCACTACTCAAAGGGAGTATTTATTCCTTGATATATTTTGGAAATAATACAATACCTCACAACCACTATTAAATAATCCTTTAACATAGTTATCAAGAAGGGAATATCCTTTCACTTGAATCTAACTATAGTCAATTGGAAGTGCTTTTTTTTATAGCTACTTACTAGATTTTATACTACCTATGAAGAAAATATTTACCATATTTTTAAGTTAGTTTATAACACTAAGAAATTATTTCACCTATAGATACTTTTGATGGATTTCACAGTGCTTCTTTGTTCTTATCTTACTTCTTCTTCACTTATTTCTTTCACAAAAATAGACAAGAAACTCTTCTTCTTATTTAAAATAGAAAGCTAAAAACTACACTTCTTATTCTTCTTCTGACTTCAGTTATAATAATATGAATATGTTGTGGAATGATAATCTCATAATTCTTCTTTGAACCAAATGATATCAACTGAATATATATTGGACACTAATTTCTTCCTCTTTTAATATTTGGAACAAAATAATATGAAATAGTGTAGTAGTGTTGTGATCTCTTTCTTTGATACATAATGCCAAGAATTGAGTGTGGTATCTATTTATTCTTAGTAAAATTGATTATTTGTAAACACTATTTACACTACAATGAACATCTCCCATCATCTCATGAATGTATTTAAAATGAATCTCATCACCTTTTCAATTTAAACCTTAGCACATATAAACTTTCTATTATTTTATGTGCTATTTAACAATTATATTTATTTGAGTTTCCTTGAACTGTTTAATGAAAATAGATTGAATATCTAGATCATTTGTTCTATTTTGGTTAAATTATCAAGTGTTTAATCATTCACATATGCATACAACTTATTCATTATATTATTTATGTTTCTTACACTCTCCTTCATTCAAACCAGGTGAATGCACACACTTTCCTGTTATATAACACTTTCTCAAGAACCCTAGTTAGGTAAGGTTTAGTTCTCATGCATAGTACCTTCATGTTGGTATATTATATGGATTTATCCTCATGTTATCTTCCGACAAATAAAACTGGAAGATAAAAAAATTAGTGTATGGTTCTCCCCTCATTTTCATAGGATAAGATTCTTGCAGATATCAAGATTATTCTTCACAATTCTTTATGGATGCTCTGTTTTCACAATGAAAACAAGATCTATCATGGTTTTAGTATCATAGACTTGTCTTGGTCCCTCTCTTTTTATAGGTGAGGATCACCGCCTCTCATTCATTTATTCACCACTTAGATCCAATTTTTATGCCTCATCAAACTTCTAAAATTTAAGTTGTGTCAAGACTATCTTAAAATAGCTGATATGTTCAATTTTTATCAAATATTTTACATTGAAAAACATGGTGTCTTTACCTTCATGATAAATATTATAATGTAAATGAGATGAAAATTTTGTGCTCTATTAAAATCAAACCCCCTCACGCATTATGGATGCATGAACATCCTCTTATATTTCCATATCATCCTTGGTAGTGTCAATTTTATTCATGAAAAATAAGTTTAATGATGCTTTGATCTTGTTGAATTCTCTAAGATGATCAAATGTAATGATTATAGAATCTTTCAATCATTATAGATGGATGGACATCAGGAGGTGCTTGATATAATGAACAAGTGATGTCGGGGAGGCCATAAGTGTAGTAGATGAACATATGATGAGGATGAATACGTTGAGTCTAGGGGTTAATCAAATCATTTCAGATTAGATAGATGTGTTATATCCATATGTTTTAATGTTTATGTAATAGTAAACCATGTGTTCATATCCCACATTTACCTTTTATCCAATTAGAGAGCACATAATATGAATTCCCATTTCACCGCTACTTCGAGCCATGGAACCAAGGTCGAAACCCATACACACTTTCACCTCATGCCCACATGGGTCATGCCACATCATTTTTTGATCCATGGGAACCCTATGGGTGTTATGATCCCACCGGTTCTCCTTTGTGTGCTCTATACACTTTCCACAATAGTATATCAGGTGTGGGATAACTCCCACATGGGTTTAGACTTTCTCCCTATATGTGGTTGAGCTGGCCTCCTTGGGTGGCTATGGATGGTCCCAATTTTTTAGTAAGGCCCCACATATATATACTTATTAAATACTAATTATGATATTTATAACTCAAAATAAAATTAATTTTTCTAGATAAATGTTTATTCATGCATATCGTAACTATCTTTTTATCTTTTATCATAGCCTTCAACAATATTCATGAATATTAAAATTTACATAAGATTTTTGATTTGTAAATTATCTTTATCCACAAATGGATGGAACTTCAACAATACTCATTTTTTCTACAATGTTCTTGAACCAACCACCAATAGCAATTGTCCTTTAGAATTAAGAACAGTTCAACAATCATCTGAGTTAAGACTCAAAGTCTTCAAAATACATTTCTTGAAATATAATAAGACTTGAGAACTTTATTCTTCATATATTCATGAAAATCTTGGATATATTGGATAATTACAAAAAATTATTTCTCTATTAATTCCTTAGTATATTGACATTAATGAAATCTTGATATTTCATTGACCACTATTTACAACCAATAACAATCATTGAAAACAAATACAATTCAGACACAAAATGGGATATCCAACTTATGATACACCCAATGTATCATACCTCTCTATGAGAATATGTCATCATTATTTTCATTATTATATTAAATTAAATAATTCATGATATACAACAATAATAATATCATGTCTAAGGACCAAAACACACATCCACGTATAATAATATCCAATGACACATATAACATGTAGAATTTATATTAGAGGTCCAATCCTCATAACCTCCTCTCTTAGATATTTTCAAGTGTGATATTTATTAGAAGAAGTATTATATTTTTATGATTATCAAGTACCAAATAGTCAAAAATCATTTGTGTCCTATCCGATATATTTAATCTAGACCATAAGACATATGTTAACATTAGCATAGTATTTCTAGGTTCACATCATAGAAGGGCACTACTATAACTTTTAAATATGATAAATAATCTATGAAAATTATCATATTAATATTACATAGAATAAAAATCATCATATGAAAATATATTTATTAATATTAAGGTCTTTGAATATTCTGGTAATCAAAAGTAAAAAAAGTCAGTTGGTTCTAGGAAACCAAATCTAATAGACTCTAAATTAAACTAAATAATTCTATTAAATAACCTTTTATATTTTACATGATAATTACATTTCTAATGAGGTATGGTTATAAATTTTGGGATTTCCATGTTCTCCTCTATCTATTCTTCTTACCGCATCTTCACTCCTTAGAGAAAATCCCTCGAGAAGTGATGTCAGTGAGTATTTATATTTTTTCCTTTGTGACAAACTTGACATTTTAGATAATTTAATAGTCTTAAGTTTATATTAATTATAATAATACTTTACTATATTTTTATAATTCCAAGACTCAAAACAAATTATTTCAATACCGCTTCTTAAGTTTCATCAACAACATCAATGTACTCGATCTATATAGATATGGAACCACTGGGTTAAATGTAACGACCCAGGTATTTATGGAATAATACATTTTCATATCTATTAATACTAATTAATAAGATATTAATTTTAAGTTAAAGGGGTCTCTTTATTCTGATAATGTACACGACACGTTTCAATGGGCTTCTTTGAAATCTTACGTTGCACACAACTTTGAGTTATGCTAGAAAATAATATAATAATAATATTATTTTAAATGGCAGTTGATGCATAACTGTTTTATTTCTAGGAATGAATATAATTGACTAAATTATGATTACACATGTCTTATAAATGTTTTTACTTTTATCTAATAAAATTTAGAGGATTAAAATTAGAATGAATCTAATTTTAAGCATAAGTACTCTAATATTTTTAAAAGGTAGTTTTATCGCCATTTGATGGAAAACCCTTTTCAAATCTAGTTTTTGTCAATTTTATATGTTCCATTTGAAAAAATAAACTTATTATTTAGAATCAGGACAACAAAATTCACTTTAGGTAAATTTTTGGTATTTTTTTGATAAAGTTCATTTTTTATGAATAGTGAAAAATACTGCATTTTAATTCAAAACCGCCTTTTAATCTAATCTATTTATATAGTTAGATTGTTATTTTTAATGGTTTTAAAGTTTAATTGAATTATATTTTTACCATTTAATCCAATTTTGTTCATTTTAAGTAATTTAACTTTGAAATTGAACATAAACAAGTGTCAATCTTTTGATAGTTATTATTTCTTAAAAACACGCTTTTTGGTTTTGACAGTGATAATTAATTTTAAATTAATTTTTGAAACTTCTGTATTTTGAATTTGGAAAAATGGATTCCATATTTGGAATCTTTAGTTCCAAATTGTGTAAATATGTAACTTTTATTTTTAGACATTATGAATAATAATTTCAGTAAATATTTTATTTACCATGGTTAAAGGGTAAATCTGGTAAATAAGGGTAAACACATAATACTATAATAATATTAAATTAACCTAATATGTGTCCTAACCCTATTGGATGACATATTTCCAACTATGGGTATCCTTGGGTCAATTTTGGGACCCCATGGATCCACTTGTAAGTGAAAATGACATTTTATAAAAATTAATTTAAAGTTAAGGAAAATGTAACATAAACATATATCGTTTAGAAAAAAAATTTATATGGGGTTATAGAAGTGATATTTTCGACTATAAATATTCATTATAAATATAAAATTATTTACTATATCATGGTATTTTATTTATAATTTTTATACATTATATAAATAAATTTAATAATGACACAATGGTGATGCAATGATTTCTTCATTAATAAAGGATTCAAATAAATGATATTAAAAATGTTAAAATAAATTTAATTTGGTTATTTTGATGTCATCCAAAAATTTTTTGGATTCTATTTACATGTTAAATTTTTATTAATGATGTTTTTTAGAAATAATAAAGTTTTTGTGGATTTTTAAAATTTTAATGATTTGAATTGTATATAAATTGATATAAATGAGTTTTTAAAACAAATACTTTTTTATTAAATGATATAATAGTCCTAAAAATATAATATTCGGCCAAAGGACTTATATATGGTTTAAAATTTAATTAATGGACCACTTGAGGTTATATTTGAATTTTATAGTAAATATATTAACCATATAGTATGAATACACAATAAGGAATGATAAAAGTTAAATAAGTTAACAAAGGGTTAAATAAAAAGGAAAAGGATTAAAAAATATCCAAAACCTGTCCAATTATTATTGGATGATTTTATTTTGACTTATATTCATCTTATATTCTAATTTAATTAGTTTTGGACCTTTTGAAACCGAAAATAATATTTTAATAAAATAATACTTTCAAACTTTCCTAAAGAGCCCCTCCTCCATCTTATAAAAGACCATCACCTCTAATCCTTACTCACACCTCTCAAGACCCCGTGTATCATCCAAAATATACACAAATAATCTCCTAGAATACATATATTATACTAAGAATCCCTACTTTAGGCATAAGACAATTCAATAAATCCTTTTGGTTCAAACCAAAGGGAGTTAACTGATTTAAAGGCAACTTGTTCTCTCAAGTTCTTTTCTTTTATTTTCCTTCTACACTAACTAATTATATTCTTATTATTTTATTAAATAAAAACAAAATTATCTACAATATACTAGGATTTTATTATGATAATGATTCTAACTACACTTACACACACCTTCATCTAATGGATTTAGAACATACTGTTTTTGTGGACAATGAACTACTGCCTCACAAAATGATGATTGTTTGATTTACCCTACCACCTCTTATGTTAGAAATTATGATGGAACTATAATTATATGTGATACATATGATATTTATTTTTATTATTCAATAATTCTCATTTAAACACACCTTTATGCTTTTCATGTTGTATATATACGATAATTTCATTTGGGGAAGTGCGGACTACCGTCCCCTCAAAGTGATATGAATCATTCATGCTACACATAGAACATATAAAGTATGGAATTAATGAACTTATATAACATATATAATATATATAATACTATAATTATAATATACCTATGTATCATTTAGTTTTCATTACTTTAAATATGAAAAAGAAATGAAAGTAGCGTTCATGCGTACGCACGACTTACCGTCTCCATGAATGATGTATTTAATTTATTATATCCAAATGATATGGATTATTATAAGTAAATATATACAGGATATATATGATATATAAATCATTAATATCGTTCTGGAGATAATGGAATTTTGACCACATGAACAATTTATAATTATAACAAGTTCATTTTTGACTCAAGTTCCGAATATCGACAAAATGCCTGATATGAACTCAAATTATTAACTAATTGTTATAGCAAGGTAATAAGTGATATAAAAGGAATAATAAACTTGAAAAAGGTTATGAAGAAATTATAAATTAACTTACGTTTATTATTTAGGAAATTAAGGAATGAACGAGTCAAGTCAGACATGAGGTAAGGGAACCTTTCACCGTCCTATTTTAGTCAAAGACTTATTTTATGTTATATATTTTAATTTACATTTTATTATGTTGGGATATATTATTCTATATCATTATTTATGTACATTTTATTTCTAAGTTATTATAAACCCTTTTCTCTATCATCAACGCATTTTCTGAATTTTTATGTGACGCTGTTAGGCTGCCGAATTTTCGTAAGGGAACTTCTTAACCCAATTTCTATTCTTTGGGTTGAACTTATACTTATTGATTATTTCATGATATGAATATGTGTGAATTAAATCTGATTGTTTTACACTTAATATCCACTTATATTGGGTGTATTTATATTTTTCACACATAATTATTTCATTGATTTATCCTTAATCTAATGGTACAATCTTTGTAAGGGACTACGTACCAACCTCCTTTAATTGTGGAATATATTAATGTTGTGCATATTTATTATCCTATAATGTGTATATAAAACCATTTTTACATTTTATATCATGAATTTAGATATTCTCATGATATTTATAGTTTTCTTTGATGTTATTTTTTATTGATTTTTATTCAAGAGTTTCCCAAGTGGTAAAGGATTCTTTAACTAAAAAATAGTTTTAAATGTTTTAAAGATTTAATCTTCTAAATCCTTATATTTCATGTCCATGTTTTAGAAATGATTTTAAGGATTTAGTTATATGGACATGAGTGTTTTAAAGTGTAAATTCCTTTCAAAAGTTTCAGATTGGTATGAGACACTTTAATTCAAAACTCTTATTTTTTGAGTGTTTTAAATGAATTGATTATGTCAATATATTGAACTTATATCTTGTGAATGAAATGTGGAAATATTATCTTTACTTTATGCTAGTTTTATGTGTTATGAATATGTTATGGTTCCTAGGTATTGGTTACATATATGGGTGGTTTCGTTATAAACCTAGGGTGGGTGAGCTAGAGATAGCTCACCAATGTGTTGGGTAACGTGACATAGGTAAATGTTAATGTTTCTCCTAAGAGATTTAGGGAATATACTGTAATGGTTATTCCAAACGTAACTCCCTACATAGCTATGAATGCTACAACATAAGTATGTTATGGATTCCACAAGTTACCTTTATGATTTATGATTTCTAGGTGTTATTCACAAATCATATGATTTCATGAGGTATATTAAGGAGCTAATGTTTTATCATTGAAAAGCATGATTTCTTTAATTTGTATATATTACTGGGCTAATGTTTTATTTCCTTATTTCATATCCCTTACTAAGATATTTTTGCTCATCCCAATTTTTTGAAATGTTTTTCATAGGGAATAATAAAGGATAAGAGAAAGTAATAATTCAAGAATATTTATATCAAGAAAAGAACTCTTGTTTTATCTAAGGAGTTTTATTATTGTGATAAATTTAGATAGAGTATAAGTGTCTACTTTTTAATTTTTTGAGATGTAATTTAATAGTTATGACCCAATTCTCTAAAACACTAAACCTGAAAAGATATTCAATGTGAATTATTAACTTAATTGAAGATTATGTAATGTTTAAGGCTGGGGCCTTATAGTTGGTATCAAAGGCTAGTTTAGACAACTTTAGGGATTAAGAGTTTTTGTTATAAACATGGTTAGTCTCTATGTATACACTTTAAGTTAAATCCTTATTTAGTAACTTTTTCAGATCAAGGAATGTATGTTACAAATGGAAGAAGGGGGATCTCAAATGAAATTATTATCTCTTTCTGATGAATTTATTGCAATAATTATTGAAAATTCATGTCCAGACGATTCTGAAACATTTTCTAACATAAAACTCACTTGCAAGAATTTTTTTTGAGATATCAAACACCTCCGCTATACCTTGATACCATTGTGGATCATGGTTTGTATTTAATCAAATAATATTTTCTTAATATTTTCATATTTTCAAGAAAGGTAAATATTATCAATGTATTTTCAAATATTTTACCTTATCACAAGATTTTGAAGAATATTATGATTTTGAAAAAGGTGCTGAAGAAGGAGAACCTTGAACAACCTATTTATATTTTCTTTTAAATTACAGTATTTCAGCACATACTTATGGTATTTTAAAAGGACCATTTATTGAATGTTTTAACTCAAACTTGGTCTAAATGTTTTATAGAAAGAAAGTTTTATCAGATGTTTTGAAATTATATGTCATACATGATTATTTTGCAAGAATATTTTTCTGTTAACACCCATATGACCCAAGTTGTTTGATGTGTATTTGGATAAAGGAATAAGATTATTTTGAAGGATCTATAAATCATTTTTTCAATGCATCGACCATCTATCTATGTGAACAAGATTATGATGAAACTAGGTGGACACCATGATAAAGGTACACTGTTCTTTCTTTGAGAATAGTGTTATTTTATGGGGGTGAAAAAATTTCAAAATGTATAAGACTTCAGGAATTAAGATATTGAGGTCATTATGATAGGTATAATACAACCATTGAGGTTAAATCATGTTAGGGTTATTTTTGAGTTTTATAAAAAGGGACAACATGCAAGATGGGTGACAACCCGTCGCGTCCAGCAAGGCCATAGGAATCGAACCCATAACTAAAGGCCGATATGAGTGCATCGCCTACCACTGGCCTATGTGAAGTACCTAGTTAGTATGACTTATTCTTTTAGTTAGATGATTCTATAGATCAATAATTAGTTGATTTTGGGAACTTATGTTTTATCAAATGGATATCCTTAGTATAGGAAAATGATTTGGTGATTAAGTGATAAAGGTTATTTTGGAAGACATTATCTCTTTTGGGAACACAAATGCTTAAGGAAAATATAATACTATGGGATCTCATTTGTGGATTAATGGTTGAAATTATATTTTGGAAGAATATATGTTTTTATTATGGAAATATAGAAATTTAGGTTATTAATGGAAATGATTAACCTATCTTGGAGAATATGTGATTAGGTTAATTACTTTTCATTATGAGACTTTAAGAGAAACCCATGTTATTTGGAGATAAATGTTAAGATTTTTTTTGGAAGACCACGTGATCAAATGCTTCTAAATTTTGGGTTTCAAACTAAGTTTGGATTGTTTTGAATAATTTTAAGGACAATTGTGTATTTAATGGTCTTTTTTGAGCTTCGGGTATTGTTTTTTCAATTTTGGAGATTAATAGTAGTATTTATTTTTATAAAATACTATCCTTTTTGGTGATTATATAATCTTGTACTAACCATTTTAGTTTTGGTTAATGTATAAATATAGGGGAAGTATATAGTTCATCTTTTTTGGATTATGTGATTCTCTATAAGTTGAATCTAGCACTTCATATGTGACCAATTCATATTGAATACTCATCATATAGAGAAAATTTGAGTTTATGGTAGAAATTTATTAAAGGATGAAAGTCTACATGATAAGTAAGTATGTTTCCTTATGTTCTTAGTCAATCTCATAAATAAATTCCTCAACTTTTTGAAAAGGGACTTAAAATAAAAATGTTGTCTGTTTAGTTTTCCTACTGGGGAATCAAAGACCATTTAATCTATCATAAGTTTGTGGTTTTCTTGTTGTTAACTTTCTCTTAATCATGTTTTCTATCACTCTCCATCTAAACTTGACACTTAGTTTCTCCTACACATCCATGTTTTCCTACATCTAATCCTAGTACAGGTTATCTTGTGTGACCTTTGTACTTATATTTCTTTTATTTAAAGTGAAAGTTTTATTGACTATTTTTCTGATGTGGGACTTTCAATGAAGTTTCCAAGTCCAATTTTAAAATTTCGAGGACACAATTTCCAAAAGGGGGGAAGGATGCAACGACCCATATATTTATAGAATAATACATTTTCATATATATTAATACTTATGAATAAGATATTAATTTTAAGTTAAAGGGGACTCCTTTTTCTGATAGCATACATGAAATGTAACAACGTTCTTATTTGAAATCTTACGTTGCACACTACTTCGAGTTATGCAGGTAAATAATATAATAATAATATTATTTTAAATGGTAGTTAATTCATAACCATTGTATTTATGAGAATGAACATAATTAACTAAATTATTATTACACAAGTTTTATAAATGTTTTTACATTTATCCAATAAAATTTAGAGTCTTAAAATGAGAATGAATCCAATTTTAAGCATAAATACTCTAATATTTTTAAAAGGTTGTTTTATCACCTTTTGATGAAAAACACTTTTAAATCTAGTTTTTTTCACTTTTATATATTCCATTTGACAAAAAAACTTCTTATTTATAAGTGAGACTTCAAAATTTACTTTGGGTAAGTTTTTGGTATTTTTTTTGATAAAGTTCATTTTTTATGATTAGTGAAAAATACTGCATTTTAATTTAAAACCGCCTTTTAGTCTAATTTATTTATATAGTTAGATTATTATTTTTATTGGTTTTAAAGTGTAATTGTATTATATTTTTACCATTTAATACAATTTTAGTAATTTTAAGTAATTTTACTTTGAAATTGAACATAAACAAGGGTCAATCTTTTGATAGTTATTATTTCTTAAAAACACGTTTTTTGGTTTTGACAAAGAGAATTAATTTTAAATTAATTTCTACAAATTCTGTGATTTGAATTTGGAAAAATGGATTCCATATATGAAATCATGAGATACAAATTATGTAAATAAATAACTTTTATTTTTAGACATTATGAATAGTAACTTCAGTAAATATTTTATTTACCAAGGTTAAAGGGTAAATCTGGTAAATAAGGGTAAAAAAATATTATAATAATATTAAATTACCCTAACACATGTCCTAAACCTATTTAATGATACATTCCTGACCATGGGAATCCTTGGGTTAATTTTGGAACCCTATGGAGCCACTTGTAAGTGAAAATGATATTTTATAAAAATTAATTTAAAGTTAAGGAAAATGTAACATAAACATATATCATTTAGTAAAACATTTTTATATGGGGTTATAGAAGTGATATTATCAACTATAAATAGTAATTATAAATATAAAAATATTTCCTACATCATGGTATTTTATCTATAATTTTTATACATTAAATAAATAAATTTAATAATAACACAGTGGTGATGCAGGGATTGCTTCATTAATAAAGGATTCAAATAAATGATATTAAAAATGTTAAAATAAATTTAATTTGGTTATTTTTATTTCATACAAGAATTTTATGGCTGATATTTACATGTTATATTTGTATTAATGAAGTTTTTTCGAAACAATCAAGTTTTTGTGGATTTTTAAAAAGTCATGATATAAATAGTATATAAATTGATATAAATGAGTTTTTAAAACAAAATTTTTTTTATTAAATAATATAATTGTCCTAAAAATATAATATTCGTAAAAAATACTTATATAAGGTTTATCATGTCATTATTGGACCACTTTAGGTTCTATTGACATTTTATAGTAAATATATTAACCATATATTATGAATATACAAGAAGACATGGTAAAAGGTAAATAATTTAATAAAGGGTTAAATAAAAAATATAAGGATTAAAAAATATCAAAAACCTATTAAATTGTTATTGAATTATATTATTTCGACTTATATTCATCTTATATTAGAGTTTGATGAGTTTTGGACCTTTTGAAACCAAAAAACATTTTATAATAAAATAATAATTTCAAACTTTCCTAAAGCGCCCCTCCTCCATTTTATAAAAGGCCATCACCTCTAACCCTTACTCACACATCTCAAGACCCCTTTTATTGTAAAAAATCTACACAAAAAATCTCCCAGAAAACCTATATTCTACCTAAAATCCTTACCTTTGGCATAAGACAATTCAAGAAAGCCTTTTGGTTCAAACCAAAAGGAGTTACCCGATTTAAAGGTAACGTCTTTTCTCAAGTTCTTTTATTTTATTTTCATTCTATAATAACTAATTATATTCTCATTATTTGATTACATAAAAAAACCAGTATCATAAATATACTAGGATGATGTTATGATAAGGATTCAAACTACACTTACACACCCCTCCATCTAATGGATTTAGAACATACTGTTTCTGTGGACGGTGAACTACTGCCTCACGAAACGATGATTGTTCGATTTACCCTACCACCTCTTATGGTGACCATTATGATGGAAATGTAATTATATGTGATATATATTATATTTATTTTTATTCTTTATTAATTTTCATTTAGATTATACCTTTATACATTTCATGTTGTAGATATATGATAATTTCATTTGAGGAAGTGCAGACTACCTCCCCCTCAAAGTGATATGAATCGTTTATTCTATACATGGAATGAATAAAGGATGGAATTAATGAAATTATGTAATAAAAATAATATATATATTATATTATAATTATAATATACCTATGTATCATTTAGTTTTCATTACTTTAAATATGAAAAATAAATGAAAGTAGCGTTCATGCGTACGTACGACTTACTGTCTCCATGAATGACGCATTTCATTTATTATATCCAAATTCTATGGACTATTATAAGTACACATATACTTGATATATATGATATATATGATATATATATCATGAATATCATTCTGTATATAATGTAAGTTTTACCACATGAACAATTTATAATTATAACAAGTTCATTTTTGACTCAAGTTCCGAACATCGACAAAATGTCTGATATGAACTAAAATAATTAACTAATTGTTATAGTAAGGTAATAAGTGATATAAATGGAATAATAAACATGAAAAAGTTTCTTAAGAAATTATAAATTAACTTAAGTTTATTATTTAAGAAATAAAAGAATGAACAAGTCAAGTCAGACATGAGGTAAGGGAACCTTTCACCGTCCTCTTTTAGTCAAAGAATTATTTTATGTTACGTCTTTTAATTTCAATTTTATTATGTTGGGATATGTTATTATATATCCTTATTTCTATAAATTTTATTTCTAAGTGATGATAAACCCTTTTCTCTCTCATCAATGCATTTTCTGAATTTCTATGTGACGTCGCTAGGCTGCCGAATTTTCATAAGGGAACTTCTTAACCCAATTTTCATTCTTTGGGTCGAACTTATAATTCTTGATTATGTCATGATATGAATATGTGTGAATGAAATATTATTGTTTTATACTTAATATACACTTATATTGGGTGTATTTATTTTTTTCACATATAATTATGTCATTGATTTATCCTTAATCTAATGGTATAATATTTGTAAGGGACTACGTCTCAACCTCCTTTCATTGAGGCATACCTTGATGTTGTGCACTTTTATTATCCTATAAGGTGTATATACAACCATTTTTAAAATTTATATCATGAATTTATATATTCTCATGATATTTATAGTTTTTTTTTGATGTTATTCTTTAATGATTTTTATTCAAGAGTTTCTCAAGTGGTAAAGTATTCTTTAACTAAAACATCGTTTTAAATGTTTTAAAGATTTAATATTCTAAACCATTATATTCCATGAACATTTTTTAGAAATTATTTTAAGGATTTATTTATATGTACATGAGTTTTTTAAAGTGTAAATTCATTTCAAAAGTTTCAGAGTGGTATGGGATAGTTTGATTCAAAACTCTTCTTTCTGAATGTTTTAAATGAATTGATTATATAAATATCTTGAACTGATATCTTGTGAATGCAATGTAAAAATGCTATCTTTACTTTATGATTGTTTTATTTGTTATGAATATGTTATAGTTTTTGGTCATTGGTTACATTTACGGGTGGTTCTGTGATAAACCTAGGGCGGGTGAGCCCGAGATAGCTCTCTAATGAATTGGGTAACGTGACATAGGTAAATGTTAATGTTTCTCCTAAGAGATTTATGGAATATAATGTGATGGTTATTACAAATGTAACTCCATAAGTATCTATGAAGGATACAACATAAGTATGTTGTGGATGCCACAATTTACCTTTATGATTTATTATTTCTATGTGTTATTCATAAATCTTATGATTTCATTAGGTATATTAAAGTGCTTATGTTTTATGATTGAAAAGTATGATTTATTTGATTGGTATGTATTCCTAGACTAATTTTTTATTTCCTTATTTTATATCCCTTAATGAGATTTTTATTCTAATCCCATGTTTTTTAATTGTTTTTCACAGGGAACAAGGAAGGATAAGATAAATAAAGAATTCAAGAAGATTTATATCAAGAAAAGAACTCTTATTTTATCTAAGGAGTTTTATTATTGTGATAAATTTAGATAGAGTAGAAGTTTATACTTTGAAATTTTTTGATATGTAATTTAATATTTGTGGCCTAATTCTCAAAAACTCTAAACCTGAAAAGATCCATAATGTGAATTATTAACTTAATTCAAGATTATGCAATTTTTAAGGTTGGGGACTTATATTAAATTTCCTTATCTTGCTTATTAACTTTTCCTTACTATGATACTAGACCAAATTGATCTGAAAGAAGTCTATTTATGTACCCCCTTGACAACCAACATTCCCATTTACCCAATTATTAGGTACTCGTACATTGTAATTTCTCAAGTACTATATAAAACTTCTGATTTCTACCCCGTGCAATTTTCTTAGTTATGTTTGACATTTTACCACTATTCTCTATACATAATTAAAATAATACCTTATTATATATCAAGAAAATGTGATAAATTCTAAGCACTTAAGTTTATAAAATTCAATTCATCATAATATTCTATACTTATGTTTTCACACATCAACTTAGAGGTATTTCATGCCACACGACATAGGAACTAATTCAATCTTGAATTGTTTCATCTTTTATTTTCAATACCTTTTAAATGTATATATTATGAATTGTATAAGAAACACCAATGATCTATTCTAGTAGATCATATTACCTAGAACTTCATTTTATACTTTAAGTCCTTCTTGGAGAAATATTTTTTCTTAGTATTAAAAAATTGTAAGAATCAATAACTATTTTCCAGATGTTGTTAGCATATTTGAATTGGAAAACTACATATATCTCACTAAATTCCTATATAAACATGTCACAATTTTATTCTTCAATAAATCAAAAAAATTATGATTTCATCAAAATAAATATTTTATGATCAAATTTCTTACTTCAATCCATAAATAGATCTCTATAACTTTCATTCCTTATTGGATTTCTTTTGTGTCACCAGCCCTTTTTGGTTGCACCATATAGACATCTTCCAGAGGGTTTCCTATAAGGAATGAGGTATTTCCACATAACTATCCAATATATTATCCATATAATATTTATTTGAAAAATATAATTCTAAAGGAATTTAACATGATGATTAGTGTATGATTATTTTGAGGACTATGTCAAGATTTCACTTAAAACCTTCAGTAGACAATTGATTCTTATTAGTAGAAACTTATACTATCCATGTATAGTTTCTTCTTTAATACCCACTAATATATTTATTTAAAATAGAGAAACTTAAAAATATAGAACTAGATTTTGGTACATAGAATCCATCTATAAATCATATAAATCTACCAATCATAGCTAGATTCCATTTACTACTTAATTGTTGGATTCATTATTCTTATCGAATAATATATCACCTATCTTGGTGAACATAAAACTACCTATTTGGTTTTAACTTTCCCTTGTAGTATGTGTCTCTGAGAAAACTTCTCCTAATAAAACGTGTGGAGTTTAGTGATCCTATACCAACTCATGTGCATATGGATCCTAAAATTCATTTAAGTCTAGACTTATACCATTATCTCAAAAGATATGTGATTATATCTTAAAAAAATATAATTGATCTGGACTAATACCTTTCTATAATAGAGATATTAATATTATAATTATCTTTAGGATAATTAATTGAGATTAACTTACTTTTTCCTTAATGTAAGTTTTTTTAATGATTAGATATAACAAATGGTTTTCATCAAACACTTGAATCTATTACACAATGGGTTCCCATCGTATTGTAACTTATATGATATCTATTATTCAATCTTGTTGGAATATGGTTAGTTTTTATAATTATATTTATAAAAATATATCTTGAAAGGAAATATAGAAGACTTACAATATATATAAGACTCCTTATTGATCATACTTGTACTAAAACCACCTATTTGATATGTATAAGGTAATTTGAGTTCAATAAAAACCCCACTCTATATTTAAATGATAGATTAATAATTAGATAATATATTCTCCAGACATTCCACCCATAGGATCTTATATATTTTACCAAGTTCATTTGTTAATTCCATTTTACATTCTTAAAATATCTTAAAGGGATATTATAAAGTATATAAATATACCTATTCATTCTCCTTATAATAGTTCACATATATCTTGTTGAACTAATTTTAGTATCTTTGTGGATACACCTTTATTTATAAAGGTTTATTTATTAAAAAATTACTAGGTAATAATGTAAAAATACTTAAGAGTTTCAAATTTTAAGAGTCTAAACACTCTTCTAGGAATATAATTGAAAATTAAATTTAGTTTTACTTGACTAATAATTATATTTATACAATTGGGTATGAGTATTATATTTTATATTAATCATTGATTGATGATATTTAGATATTTGTGATTCAAGTATTACTAAACAATAAAGTATGAATTACTATAATAATATTTATTTCAAACATAAAAGAGTGTCTCATTGTGTCTAGAATAGTAAACCGAGATAAATATTTTAGTAACACTTAATACCAAACAATAATTTTGTAGAAATTTATCTATTTGAAAATTCGAAGTCATATGCTTCTCTTTTCTAACTTAGGAACCACCCTCCTTCAAATACTTTTTTATTTCACCTTAATTCTTATAATCATTTTAAAATTCCTTGGTTCTATATTTGAATAAAAATATGTGAGTAAAATATTGTATTAAATACCCAAGAAGTAAAATATAAATATGACATAAAATGATGAATATACCTAGAGTAGAAGCTTCTGCTTACTTATTTTTAATTCATTGTAGTTCCTATTCTAGTGACCATTATTCCTATATGTAAAGTAAACAAACTCTTATTCATTACCCCCCACTAGATATTTTGTCTCTTTGAAGGAATTTGAAAAGGTTTCATTGAACTTTAACTTTTTATAGTCTTTTCAACCTTATATTTAACTTCATTAACTATAATGGTTGAGGATCTATGTTATCAATATTTCTTATATACTTGGTGAAGAATAGTCAAAAGAATCCTGAGAAGTTTCTCCATACTATTCATTATATAATTATTAATGAATTAGGAGAGTTTTGATGGTAAGTATGATTATATGAGATTAATAAATATTTTAATATCCATATGGAATCCCAACTTTTCTAATTGATCTTTATACTTAAACATATTGGACACAAGATCACTAAATAGGTACCCATATTCCAATTTACACTTGTACAATGAAAATATAATTTATCTTTATCCATTATTTGTCCTTTTCAAATTCCAAGAGATGAGTTATCATAATGTAAGAATCCATGTCCTTGTGTTTCATCTTAGATCTTGTAAAATAGATGATAACATGATACAATGAACATTTAAAGTATATAGTAATCCTTATCACCCCGAATCACTTTCTGAGGTTTTTGATCAAGAATAGAAGATTCACACACATAATATAAATTTTCTTGTAGTATCATAGTGTATAAATGATAGTACACATGTTCTTTTTCTAGGAATGATTGGATTTTTTTCATGTTTTTTTTCCATTTTTCTAGAATAAATAAAATCAGATTTTAATACTTTATCTTGATTATCAAGTGTGATGAAATAAAATAATTTTATTAGTCTCCCGCTATTTTTTCAAATCCCAATAACCCTAACTATTGAATTTAGAGTATATTGTCATATGGATATTATAACATCCCGTCTTTTTATAACATAACTTTCATTCCATTACACGGAACTGAGGATCGTTAAGGTTTAGTGTCTTGGAAACAAGGATCATAATACATAAAAAAAACATAAAACATTATTATTAAACACTTGAAAGGATTCTACTTTAGTTCATACTATGTTCATTATGCATCTCATAACCTGGGGACATACATCAAAAGAAAGGGTGAGCAGAAGTCCCAGTAAGGGAAACAAGAGAAACATTTTACAAGTGAACTTGAGATACTTCAATAAGGACATGAAAAGAACTTTAAGGCATGAGAAAGAAATCATGAGATACATCATAATAAAAATAACATTTTTCATAACTTGAAGATGTGGCTGCAAAATTTAATATTGACAATCATTTCGTTTCACCAAGGTCCATCCCCAAGGTGTCGTTAAAAATTACCAAGGTTATTCACCAAGGCGTCGTTAAAATGGTCATCTCTAGAGATTAAGTCTTTACCCAATGAATTGGAGCGCTATCAGGGCGCACCCTTAAATTTACCTTTATTATCATGTGATCCACATATATCATCATCAAACATTTCATAAATAACCCATATAACATAAAATAAATGGGTTTCATTTCATAATCATGTCGTTTTAAAAACTGCTTTAAAGACACGATCTTTACGTTACTTTAAACCCACGGAAAGGGAAAGCGGGTATCATGTATGTAAATCCTAGAATTTAAAATAGAAAATTTTTATATATATGTGAATATCCCTGTAGAAATAGGAGCTTTGAGTATTCACTTTAGAACATAAAATAATTTTGAGAAAAGAGAGGCATTTTGAGACGAAAATTCTGCAGCATAACAGCTATGTTACAAGGTTTTAGAAAACTTTGAAAAGAGAGGAAACATGGGCCGAACAATCATAATTGACCCATAAAACAGTAGAGGGACAGAATAAGAAGGATATATGGACATGGTGATGCAATTTTAAGGACATAAAATTTGAAATGAAAAACATGGAAGGAAGAAAAAAATTTGATTTCTCTTATGAAAATTCGGCAACCTAACGACGTCACTTAAACTTCAACAAAAATGAATTGAACAGATCAAATAGGGTCTCTCATAATATGATCATAATAGATCAGTATGATAGATATATAGATCATACCAAAACATAATAAAAAGGAAATTGAAAGATTTGACATGAAAATCGAACTTGAAAAATGAGAAGGGTGAAAGAATCACTTAAACATTCGGCAGCCTAACAACGTCACTTAAACTTTCATAAAACGAAATGATGAGAGTAAGAGGGGATCTATAATCATATAAACATGAAAGGGGAAGTAAGAGGAATATAAAAGAACATCCTCTCACATAATAACATGGAGCATAAAAGGAATGACATAAAAGAGATTATATGAAAAGAAAGAGAGGGGTCGAATCCCTTACCTTAAAACATGACTCTTGAAACTCAAAGTTTTGGACCTTGAGGGCTTGGGGGCACCTTGGGAGGACTCCTTGGGAGGTAAGGAGACCAGAACTTCGTTGGGGGAGAGTTGGGAGTGGAAACTAAAGGAGGAAAGGGTGGGTATTTATAGGGAAAGTGAGGGGACAAGGCATTAATGGCCAAGGGACACCTCACTAGTGGTTTTGGAAAAACCATGGGCTTGGCCATGGTATTTGCCCATGGTATTGGCCACTTGGGACACCTAAAACCTTATCTTACTATTCATAATTCGACCATATTGAATATATACTTAATACATCATTTAATGATGTCATTAAACACCCGTAACTTAAAAACTATATTTTCACTATTCATCGAAAATTCAACTTTCTCAGAATAATCCCAAAATTTCACCTTAACCAAATATCAATGCTTTGATTTCAAAAATGAAATCCATTTTATAAAAATAATTTTCTAAATATTTTTAATTAAATTTTTAATTAAAAACACTATTCACTGAAAATTCATTTTTTTCAGAAAAATCCCCAAAAATTACCATAACATAATATCGATACTCAGAGTTCAAAAATAAAGTCATTTTTATAAATATAATTTTCTAATTATTTTTAATTAAATTTTTAATTAAAAAACACTATTCATCCGAAAAAACTAATACTTGAATAATAATTTATGAAACCGTTATTTACCCATTTTATTGAATCACATTACTTAATCTAGGTGTCTGAATTATATTAAAACTTTCTTTCAGTGAAATTACTAATCCATTTGGTCACATTACTAATCCTAAGCGTAAAATCACTATTCATAATTTACTATTCATCAAAAATTAAGTTGATCTTATTAGACTCCAAATTCCTTACTGAACACTTTTGTAGAAGACCATTTTCTGAAAATCATTACACATCATTAGTTATTTAGGGTTTACATAAATATTTTAAAATATCCCTTTTTCAAAATTCATCAATAAAATACATTCTAAAATTATCTAGACATTTGAAATTTCACAAACATCACTAAAGGAAGAAATCTCAATTTATTCACCTGAAAGGATTACACAAGGAAGCTAGGGTCTCGTCACATAGCCCCTTATAACACCGGTATAAGACCTAAGTGTAAGGTGTGCTATGGTGAGAGAATCTGAGGGAGGATCAGATAACATTGCCCTAGTAGTAATCTCTACTAACTTGAACTTCTCCCGTAGGCGTTTCCGTTCAAGCTTGACACGCTGGAGTTTGGCTTGGGCTTGGTCCAAAGCGAAGCCCACAGATGCTACCTCCTTCCCAAGCTCTGATAAGTGGGCTTCATAAGGGTCGAGTCTACTGGATGAAGCCATCGACTCCTCTTTCTGAATTAACCATTAACATCTTATTAAATCATTAAGAGTAAGTTAATATACTACTCAAAAATATTGGGTCGTTACATTCTTCCCCCCTTAAGAAATTTCGTCCCCGAAATTTATACTTGAGACCTAGTCGAAAAGGTGAGGGTACTTTTGCTTCATTATTTCCTCCGGCTCCCAAGTCGCCTCTTCATATTTATGATTCCTCCACAACACTTTCACAAGGTGGGTAGTCTTGTTTCGTAGGACCTTGTCTCTACGGTCCAAGATCTCCACTGGCTGCTCCTCGTAAGAGAGGTCATGTTCCATTTGTACCACCTCTAGGTTCAGTACATGCGAAGGGTCGGGTATGTACTTCCTCAAGAGAGATACATGGAAGACATCATGAACTTGAGCTAGGTTCGGCGGAAGTGCTAGACGATAGGCCACTGCTCCTATGCGATCAAGGATTTCATAGGGGCCAATGTACCTAGGGCTGAGATTCCCTTTCTTCCCAAACCGCATGACTCTCTTCCATGGAGAAATTCGAAGGAAGACTTTGTCACCAACACCAAACTCCAAGTCCCTTCGACGATTGTCAGCATAGCTCTTCTGCCGACTCTGAGTAGCCTTTATGTGTTGTTGGATGGCATGAACCTGTTCTGTCATCTCTTTCATGAGATCAGGCCCAAGAAGCTTCCTCTCACCAGTTTCATCCCAACAAGTAGGAGTTCTACACCGCTTTCCATATAGAGCTTCATAGGGTGCCATATGAATACTCGAATGGAAGCTGTTGTTATAGGAGAAATCAACTAATGGGAGGTGTTGATCCCATCCACCTTTAAATTCCATTGAGCATAATCTTAGCATGTCTTCGAGTGTCTGAATAGTCCTTTCAGATTGGCCATCAGTTTGAGGATGATAGGCCGTACTAAAATTCAATTCAGTATTTAGAGCATGTTGAAGACTTCTCCAGAATTTTGATGTGAATATTGGGTCACGATCAGATACGATGGATAGTGGTACCCCATGAAGCCTTACCACTTCCTTCACGTATATCTTGGCAAGCTGATCCAGAGAGAAATCTTCCCGAATAGAGATAAAATGGGCTGTCTTGGTGAGACGGTCCACAATAACCCATATCACATTGTTTCCTTTGGATGTTTTCGGGAGACCAGTTACAAAGTCCATAGTGATATTATCCCACTTCCATACTGGTATGGGTAGCGGTTGTAATACCCCTTTAGGAAGTTGTTGTTCTGCCTTTACTTGCTGACACACCAGGCACCTTGTAGTGTAATCAACAATCTCCCTCTTCATGTTATCCCACCAATAATGATCACGAAGGTCTCTATACATCTTAGTGCTTCCCGGGTGTATAGAGAATGTAGAGCTATGAGCTTCATCCATCAAATCTTTCTTTATCTCCGGAATAGATGGAACACATAGTCTTGTACGAAATTTCAATACACCTTCTTGATCAATATTGAAATCAGGGAACTTCCCATCCTTTACAGCCTCAAACTTCTCCTACAGCAAAGGATCTTCTTTTTGAGCCTTCTTGATCCTCTCTAGTAATGAAGGTTGAGAAATCATTTGGAATAGGGTTGATGATGTACCTCTCCTTATAATTCCCATGTCCAGTTTTACTAGATCTTTAATCAAGGGATCTCCTACGATCCTCATTGTTTCCAGAACAATAGGATCTTTCCTGCTTAACGCATCCGCGACTTTGTTTGCTCTTCCAGGGTGATAATGAATTGAAGAATCATAGTATTTAATAAGCTCCAACCATCTCCTTTGTCTCATGTTCAATTATTTCTGTGTGAAAATATACTTTAGACTTTGGTGGTCAGTGTATATATCCCATTTCTCCCCATAAAGATAGTGCCTCCATATCTTTAGAGCAAAAATAACTACCGCCAGCTCTAGATCATGCGTAGGATAATTCTGCTCATGAATCTTCAACTGTCGAGATGCATAAGCAATTACTTTGTCATTTTTCATGAGGACGCACCCAAGCCCTTTCAGAGATGCATCGCTAAAAATAATGAATCCTTCTCCGATAGAGGGTAGTGTTAACACAGGTGCAGTAACCAATCTCTTCTTCAGCTCTTGGAAACTTTCCTCGCATTCCTTTGTCTAGATGAACTTAACCCCTTTTCGAGTCAACTTGGTTAGTGGATTAGAAAGCCGTGAAAAGTTTTTCACAAAACTCCTATAATATCCTGCTAAACCAAGGAAACTACGAATCTCAGTTACTGTTGTAGGTTGAGGCCACTCCTCCACAACCATTGTCTTTGTAGGGTCAACCAAGATTCCTTCATTGGTTACGATGTGCCCCAAGAAAGCCACCTGTTGTAACCAAAACTCACACTTGCTAAACTTCCCAAAGAGCCTCTCCTTCCGCAGAGTTTTCAATATAACCCTTAGATGATCTTCATGCTCCTCACGACTTTTTGAATATATCAAAATATCATCAATAAAAACTACCAAAAAGTTATCAAGGTAGTCCTTAAAGACTCTATTCATCAAATCCATGAAAAAAGTAGGAGCATTAGTCAAGCCGAAGGGCATAACAGTAAACTCATAATGCCCATATCTTGATCGGAAGGCAGTCTTTGGAATATCTTCCTTCTTCACCCTTAGTTGATGATAACCAGATCGAAGGTCAATCTTAGAGAAGAATTGAGCCCCGCGAAGTTGGTCAAATAAATCATCAATTCTTGGAAGAGGATATCTGTTCTTCACCGTGATCCCGTTCAGTTCTCTATAATAGATGCATAGCCGCATTGATCCATCCTTCTTCTTCACAAAGAGAACTGGTTCTCCCCAAGGAGACACACTCGGTCGGATAAACCCATTCTCCAACAAGTCTTGGAGTTGTTTCTTTAACTCTTCTAGCTCCACATTTTCCATTCTATACGGAGTCTTTGATATCGGTTGAGACCCAGGTACGAGTTCAATGGAGAACTCTACCTCTCTTTCTAGGGGAGGTCCAGGTAACTCCTCAGGAAATACATCCATGTATTCCTGAACAATCGGAACATCTTCTATTTGTATGCTCCCTTTTCCTTCTTCATCATCATCGATTAACTCCATAAAGAAAGCTATAGGAGGTGCTTCTAGATAGGGATCAGTTCGGGATATCTCTCCTTGGAAGATAACTGTAGGTCGTTCATTCAAGACTACTGAGATTTCCTTACTTCTGCTTTTGATCTTAGCATTATACTTTGAGAGCCAGTCCATCCCTAGTATAATGTCGAATTCCATCATGGGAATGACTACTAGATTTGCGATAAGATTGTGCTCACCAAAGTAAACACTAGAGTCTCTAAATACTGTTGATGCAAGGATAATCCCACTTGGAGTCTTGAAGGACAACTCTACCTCTAGCAGTTTGGGGATTGATTCTATATTCCTTGCAAAATTGGAGGAAATAAAGGAATGCGTAGAACCAGAATCAAATAAAGTACTTGCTAGTTTTGAGAGGATGACAAGAGTACCTGCTACCACATCGTTCGGGACTTCAACTTCAGCTGTTGTGATAGAGAAAGCATGACCTTGCTCTCTTGGCCTCTGCTGAGGTTGATGGTGATTCCCCTCCACCGCCCTTGGATTTGGACATTGGTTAGCAAAGTGCCCAAGCTGTCCACACTTGAAGCATGTGACTTCGGGTAGGGCCAGAACCATCTTTCCTCTGTCGTTAGTGTTGGGAAGCTGAGGCTTCACCTCACTATGACAATTCCAAGCAATATGGCCTCCTCTTCCACACTTGTAGCACTTGCCACTTCCGTTCAAGCAGTTCCCCAGATGATTCTTCCCACATTTATTGCATGCGGTAAGTTGAATTTGCTTTCCACCTCTTCCCTGATCAAAAGACTTCCCTAAAATGGGCTCCAAATATCTCTTCTTTTCATTTGGTTTATGAGACAACTGTGTCTCACCAAACTCCAGCTCGACTTTCATAGCACTTTGAACTATTTCTTCATAGATATCATAGTCCCTGTTGGCTAGATTCTTCCGCAGATGAGGTCATAGTCCACCAAAGAATCTATCAACCTTCCCATTAGGGTCCATGACAAAGCTTGAGGTATAACGGGAAAGCCTTGTGAAGTTCATCTCATAGCTTTCGACAGATTCGTTCTCCTTCTGCTTCAGCTCGAGAAACTCTTTCTCCATTCTCGTTCTCATGGAACGAGGGAAATACTTGTTAAGGAAATTTCCACGAAATTCTTCCCACTCCATAGCTTCTATCTCTCCTCACGACTTCGTGTTTTTGATCAGTGACCACCACTGATCAGCTTCTCCCTCTAGGCGGTAAACAACAAGGGTGACTTTTTCTTGTTCCGAACAATGAAGTACAGAAAATATCTTTTCAATGGAGCTTATCCATTGTTCTGCAACCAATGGGTCAGTAGATCCACTGAATGTTGGTGGTCGTTGACGCATGAAGGACTCAACAGAGTGTTGTTCCCTTCGTGGTGAGGTCGGCCTCTCAGCTTGATTCAAGTTATTACTCATAACTTGAGTCAGTTGGTTCATCATTCGCATGAATGTTTCCATTCCGACTTCCATCGGAGGGCCGTCAGCACATGGTGCATTGCGGTCACCATCGGCACGGTTCCTCCTATTGCCCACCATTTTCTAAAATAATAAAACCTTAGTATGAAACTTATTTTATTTATGAATCTTTTAACTAAGACTTCATGCTTAGACAATTACACTTTTCTATAATTCGTTCATAACGATTCATAAAAATCTTGTGATTAACCAAACATATCCCCCAGGAGTGTCGTAACCAAGAGTGCAGCAAGGCCTGTTATCGTGCACCAGTTCCCGTTCGAGTCTAGCTCAAAGCGGTGTTTTTGGGTTTTACCCCTATGTACATCTGTGCCAGAGCCGCCTCTACCTGCTCGTATCCAGACAGGGATGTATTTGTTTGATAAACCACTTACTCAATACTTACCAAAATACCAGGAAGTTTTCCTATATTTAAACTTTTCTATAGGGTTATTCCTAAAGTTTCTATATCCTAATTTCCACAAATAACTAAACCATCCTTTGATACCAACTATAACATCCCGTCTTTTTATAACATAACTTTCATTCCATTACACGGAACTGAGGATCGTTAAGGTTTAGTGTCTTGGAAACAAGGATCATAATACATAAAAAAACATAAAAAATTCTTCTTAAACACTTGAAAGGCTTCTCCTTTAGTTCATCCTATGTTCATTATGCATCTCATAACCTGGGGACATACATCAAAAGAAAGGGTGAGCAGAAGGCCCAATAAGGGAAACAAGAGAAACATTTTACAAGTGAACTTGAGATACTTCAATAAGGACATGAAAAGAACTTTAAGGCATGAGAAAGAAATCATGAGATACATCATAATAAAAATAACATTTTTCATAACTTGAAGATGTGGCTGCAACATTTAATATTGACAATTGTTTCGTTTCACCAAGGTCCATCCCCAAGGTGTCGTTAAAAATTACCAAGGTTATTCACCAAGACGTCGTTAAAATGGTCATCTCTAGAGATTAAGTCTTTACCCAATGCATTGGAGCGCTATCAGGGCGCACCCTTAAATTTACCTTTATTATCATGTGAGCCACATATATCATCATCAAACATTTCATAAATAACCCATATAGCATAAAATAAATGGGTTTCATTTCATAATCATATCGTTTTAAAAACTGCTTTAAAGACATGATCTTTACGTTACTTTAAACCCACGGAAAGGGAAAGCGAGTATCATGTATGTAAATCCCAGAATTTAAAATAGAACATTTTTATATATATGTGAATACCCCTGTAGAAATAGGAGCTTTGAGTATTCACTTTATAACATAAAATAATTTTGAGAAAAGAGAGGCATTTTGAGACGAAAATTCTACAGCATAACGGCTATGTTACAAGGTTTTAGAAAACTTTGAAAAGAGAGGAAACATGGGTCGAACAATAATAATTGACCCATAAAACAGTGTAGGGACAGAACAAGAAGGATATATGGACATGGTGATGCAATTTTAAGGACATACCATTTGAAATGAAAAACATGGAAGGAAGAAAAAAATTTGATTTCTCTTATGAAAATTCGGCAGCCTAACGACGTTACTTAAACTTCAACAAAAATGAATTGAAAAGATCAAATATGGTCTCTCATCATATGATCATAAGAGATCAGTATGATAGATATAGAGATCATACCCCAACATAATAAAAAGGAACTTGAAAGATTTGACATGAAAATCGAACTTGAAAAATGAGAAGGGTGAAAGAATCACTTAAACATTCGGCAGCCTAACGGCGTCACTTAAACTTTCATAAAACGAAATGATGAGAGTAAGAGGGGATCTCTCATCATATAAACATTAAAGGGGAAGTAAGAGGAATAGAAAAGAACATCCTCTCACATAATAACATGGAGCATAAAAGGAATGACATAAAAGAGATTACATGAAAAGAAAGAGAGGGGTTGGATCCCTTACCTTAAAACGTGACTCTTGAAACTCAAAGTTTTGGACCTTGAGGGCTTGGGGGCACCTTGGGAGGACTCCTTGGGAGGTAAGGAGACCAGAACTTCGTTGGGGGAGAGTTGGGAGTGGAAACTAAAGGAGGAAAGGGTGGGTATTTATAGGGAAAGTGAGGGGACAAGGCATTAATGGCCAAGGGACACCTCACTAGTGGTTTTGGAAAAACCATGGGCTTGCCCATGGTATTTGCCCATGGTATTGGCCACTTGGGACACCTCACACCTTATATTACTATTCATAATTCGACCATATTGAATATATACTTAATACATCATTTAATGATGTCATTAAACACCCGTAACTTAAAAACTATATTTTCACTATTCATCGAAAATTCAACTTTCTCAGAATAATCCCAAAATTTCACCTTAACCAAATATCAATGCTTTGATTTCAAAAATGAAATCCATTTTATAAAAATAATTTTCTAAATATTTTTAATTAAATTTTTAATTAAAAACACTATTCACCGAAAATTCATTTTTTTCAGAAAAATCCCCAAAAATTACCATAACATAATATCGATGCTCTGAGTTCAAAAATAAAGTCATTTTTATAAAAATAATTTTCTAATTATTTTTAATTAAATTTTTAATTAAAAAACACTATTCATCCGAAAAAACTAATACTTGGCTAATAATTTATGAAACCGTTATTTTCCCATTTTATTGAATAACATTACTTAATCTAGGTGTCTGAATTATATTAAAACTTTCTTTGAGTGAAATTACTAATCCATTTGGTCACATTACTAATCCTAAGCGTAAAATCACTATTCATAATTTACTATTCATCAAAAATTAAGTTGATCTTATTAGACTCCAAATTCCTTACTGAACACTTTTGTAGAAGACCATTTTTTGAAAATAATTACACATCATTAGTTATTTAGGGTTTACATAAATATTTTAAAATATCCCTTTTTCAAAATTCATCAATAAAATACATTCTAAAATTATCTAGACATTTGAAATTTCACAAACATCACTAAAGGAAGAAATCTAAATTTATTCACCCGAAAGGATTACACAAGGAAGCTAGGGTCTCGTCACATAGCCCCTTATAACACCGGCATAAGACCTAAGTGTAAGGTGTGCTATGGTGAGAGAATCTGAGGGAGGCTCAGATAACATTGCCCTAGTAGTAATCTCTACTAACTTGAACTTCTCCCGTAGGCGTTTTCGTTCAAGCTTGACACGCTGGAGTTCGGCTTGGGCTTGGTCCAAAGCGAAGCCCACAGATGCTACCTCCTTCCCAAGCTCTGATAAGTGGGCTTCATAAGGGTCGAGTCTACTGGATGAAGCCATCGACTCCTCTTTCTGCATTAACCATTAACATCTTATTGAATCATTAAGAGTAAGTTAATATACTACTCAAAAAGATTGGGTCGTTATAGATATTCTAGTGGAAAGGATCCATATTCCCTTTCTCATAACCAAGAATTTATCCATGCAAATTACTCAAAGGTATTCAAGTAGATGGCCTTGACAACTATATTGACTAAAATGTCCCTGATCTGTTGAGTTGACTCTCCAATTTTGAAATTGTAAACTTGAATATCCTAAACATTTGCCGCTAAATTTTATTAATTAGACTTTTCCCATTACCCTTAATACCAATTTGGTCAAGTCAACCCACATTCTTTTTTAAGACTCTAGAATAGATTAAAAGTATCCCCAAATTTAGACCAAATGATACTTTAGTTTTGGATGAATCTTAACATGGAAGATGTAAGATGAAAACTCACTTAATATTTTTCATTAAGGGATTTTGTTTAATTTATTAATAGATATTTTTTTATCATTTTAATTATTGTTAATATTATATGGATTTTACCTAATTAATTAAACATATATGATAAAATGATTTACAAATAATAACTTTATTTTATTTCATCTTGCATTCGAATTAATTATTTATTTTATGTGATCATGTTTAATCACCAAATAAACCTGCACCACATAAATTAATAAACATGAACATGAAAAATTGAATAAATAAGAGATATAATCATGATTTTTCAACTACTATTTGGTTTATTGATTGGAAGATAAACTAACATTGAACCTAGGGGAAAAAACCTTGATTTGATACCTAGATTGAGTTTTATCACTCATCCACTAACCCGTGTATCTCCTTGGATGATTTAATCTCAGATCCTACCCTGAATAATGTTCTCTCATTGAGAGCTCCTTCCATTAAAATTGCTTACTCACTAACAAACGATGAGAATAAGGGTGTATGGTTATATAAAATAATGCATGGACACACGTGACGATAGATAATAAAGGTGGAAGTGATGATACAAAGATCATAATATTTAATTTAATAATTAATTCAGTATGAAAACCAATTAAAAATAATTAAATTAAATAGAAACTGAAAACATACATAGGTCAATACAACTCACGATCATTCATGTTATGGGAGGGAATCCTTGGAGACACACTACTCCAAGGTGGGGATTAGTATCACATGACCCACCAAACAAAAAAAACAAAATAGGATCTGAGCCAATAAAAAAGATTTAAAAATAAAGAGAGATACACAAAAAAAATCAAATTGATGGTCACAACAATATACAAAAAACCCATAGTGAGAAAGATAAATGCTGGAAAGAAAAAGAACACAAAGAATTTATGTGATTCAAACCTTTTGGTCCTACTATATGGTAAAAACACCACCCACAATCATTAATTATTATTATAAAAATATAACCATGATACTATATAATATAAATTAAAAGGAAAGAAAAATCAACAAGAATAGACAAAAATAACAAGAGAAACTTCCCAATCTCACCTGCACAGGAACAAACAAGCAACAACAAAATAATGAAGGAAAAATTCACTCAGTAACATGAGAAACCAAACCCAAACCCTCTTACTAGGGTCACAATCACCTGTATAAGAACACTCCAAGATTCATTGCACATGATTGATCCACAACATAAACTTGAGAACTACAAGACCTACATAAAAATAGTATTCCCGAAACCAATCACGTATGGAGTCACCAATTAGAACCACCAATGGGATATCTCTAGATATTATACTTTCTCTTTAATTTCTATCATCTTTAACATTCTCTGAGATTCTGATTCTATACCTCACATATCAAGCAGGGACATAAGGCACTTAAAATTGAATAAATTAATCCCTCAAATAACCTAGACAACATCGGGACATATGGTCGATCAAGGATATTTGAGAAGAATTCATTGAAACAAATATTGAATGGATTTCAATTTGTAAGGGTCTTAATAGGCTACTCAATGTAAGGGTTACCTTGGATCACTATGTAAAGGTATCCGCTCATTCTTTATGATTAATTTATAGACACTAAAGGGTTAGTTGACAACTATGTAAGGGTCAACACCCACTATGTAAGGGTCCCTTAATCAAAACCATAGTTGTGTAAGTGTCACACCCGACCGCAGATACCTTTATTTTACTTCTTTCTTGGTCCCGATTTAAATTTTTTCGAGGTTTAGTTGTGTCGGCAGTCTCGCGCCGGTGCGTGGTCATCGCATCGCTAGCGGTGATCGTGCGTTCGGCCCGGGTGACTATGTGTTCACCCGGCGTTTTAAATATTAAAGTATTACGTTGACTTTTTATTATTATTACTATTTGTGTTGCGTTATTATTATTGTAGTTATTTTCTATGTATAATTATATATATATATATATATGTCTATATATGTGTATGTATATACATATGTATATACTTTAATACGTTATGTTTTTATATGTATATATATATATGTATATATATTGTATCTATGTGTATATGTTTATATATAGGTATATATGTATATATATGTTTATATGTGTATATATATATATATATATATGTTTGTATATGTTTAAATATACGTATATGTGTCTATATCTATATATGTGGGTGTGCGCACGCGCGCACGCGCGCACAAACATTTATTTTCAAATGGTTTTAATATTTTAAATTTTTGATTAAAGATAATAATTATTATTATAAATTTTCTAATTATTAATATTAATATTATTATAAGGTTTTATTATTATTATAAAGTTTTATTATTTCTATAAAGCGTTATTAATTTTTAGGATTTGTTTTATTTAATTACTTATGTTCAATATTATTATTAGTATATTATTATGATTATAGTATTTTATTATGATTATTACATATTATTATTAATATTATTCTCATAGTATTAATTATATTTTTGTTGTATTATTGTTATTATTATTATTATTATTATTATTATTGTTTATGTATATATATATATAGTTTTTTTTCTTTTTTCTTTTTTCACCCAAACCCTAACCTATCCCCCTACCAAGCCGCCACCCCGTCCCCCTTTTCTCCTCTTCTCTCTCCCCCGTTTTTTTCTTCTTCTTCCCCCCTTGCTGGTTTGGCCGGCCCGTGCCGCCCCCTCTACGTTTCCCCCCAGCTCCGCACACCCCGGCGGCCCCCTCCATCAGCGCCGACCCCGCCTCCGGCTTCTGCTCCGCCCCAGCGCACGGCCTGGCTCTGCCTTCGCCGCACCGAGCCCGCACCCAGCCTCCCTCCGTCACCGCACCCTCTCCGCCCCGCTCATCCCGGCCCTCCGGCGCTCCACCCCACTCAGCCCGCCCTCCGGCCTCCGTCCCGGCCTCCGCACCCAGCAGCCGCCGCTGCCATCCCCGACCCCTCCGCGTGACTGGACCGTCGCCGTCTCCCTCTAGGATCCCCACCGCGCTCCCCCTCCACTCGACCTCGCCCCTCCTGGTCCCGGCCTTCGCCCACACTTTCCTCCAGCCTCCCACTGGCATTACCGACCCGATCTCTCCCTGCTCTGGCGACTCGGCCACCCCAACCGCACCCAGCCCTTCTTCTCCGCCTCGCCCTGCCATGCCCAGCCCCTCCTCTCCGCCTCGCCCCGTCGCGACTAGCCCCTCCCTTCGGCCTCCACCGCTCCTCTCCAGTTTTCGACCTCCCTTGCCGATACCCGCATCACCGGCCAGCACTTCCGGCGAACCCCCGTCGCCGGCCAGCACCCTTCGACCAGCGACCTCCAACACCCCCCCTCGCCGGTATGTTTTTATTTTATTTTATTTATTTATTGATTTAAGTATTATTTTATTATTTTATTCCTTTTTTTATTCTATTCTTTTAAGTATTTGTTTATTAATTAATTTGTTTATTTATTCATTTAATCATTTATTTATTTGTTCATTTAAGTATTTGTTAATGATTTATTTATTTATTTATTTTTTTGTGTTTGTTAATTAGTTATTTATTTATTTATTTATTCATTTTTTAGTATTTGTTAATTAGTTATTTATTTATTTATTCATTTAATTATTTGTCAATTAATTAATTCTTTATTTGTTTACTTATTCATTAATTCATTTAATTATGTTTTATTTTGTTTGATTACCAATTTGTTTATTCTTTTGATTATTTATTTATTCATGTATTTATTGTTTACCTATATATATTTATCTTAGTGTTTTTATTTAATTTGAAATAATCCTTTTTCTGTCGCGGGTTGAGTAACGTGTACTTTTTCACTGTTCAGCGTACGCAGTTAGTCCGCAGGGGTTCGTTCTACTTTCTGCTGGGGTTCCTTCGCGTCCGCTCCTTGTTTGAGGTAGGCGAATTCAACTGTTTCCTTTCTGAGGTACCCTGCTGATGCTTGAATTGTTTTAAATAAATTTTATTCTATGATTCGCGTGTTTATGATATCCTTGTGCGGCTTATTTTGGTGTTTTAAAATCTATAGTTTTTGTTCGAAAGATAAGTTTGAAGCAATTATATTTTATGCCAAGGTAGTTGTGCACAAGATGTTGTCCTGCACTTTTTAGTGTTTATATAGTACACCTATTTAGGCGTTTCCAGCTAAGGTGGAACTAAATGCTTTTGTTCTCTTATGTTATCATTAGTTGTCTTGAGCGGTGTTTTCTTTTTGTAAAGAAAGAATCATTATTGGATCTTATTATCCTGTGCTGGTTAGTTTTATGAAATTTAGTATTATTTGGAAATGTTGTCGTGCCCCTTTGCAGGTTTGACGCACCATTGGATGTTGACACATCCATGGGTGCACCAGGTGCACACATGGATGTGCCCTCAAATGAAGATGGCGTTTGAAATTGTTACCATTTATTTTTATTTTTATTTATTTTTATTTTCTCGAAATCTCGACTTTTTTAAATGGTTCTTGGTTTCAAAATGTTTTCGCCTCTTCATGAAACACATCGAACTGGTTTAAAAAAAATCTATGAAAATATGCCCGTTTGGACTTTCTTTTAATACAAAAGCAGCGCTTGAGTTTTTGAAAAAGATATTGTGAAATGTTCCTGTAAAGTCATTTGATTTTTGTAAAAACGGAGTGCTCGCTTGGCGACTTCAGGTATTTTTATAAAGTGGTTTTGATAATTAAACGACGTGAAGGCCCGATTGGCACTTTATTAAATGTGAAGTGATTATACATATATATATATATACGTACTTGTGAGGGCATCTCTATAGGGGGACTTCCCTTCGAGGGTTGTCGTGTAGCGATGTCCGTGTAAGGGGTTGGCAAGTGCGGTGAGATGAGTCACGCATGCGAGGGTCTCCCACTTACACAGTGTTACAAAAACAACCATGGGTTCCTGGGCGTCTTGTAGATTATCGAGTGACGGTTGCTTGCTAACCCTGATTAGATGGGTTAGTACCCCCTGGAGTTGTGGACATGCCAGGAGGGATGTGCCACTGGTTGGCTATTAGGGCGTCCAGTTGGTTATTGACTATGGAGTACCATGCCGGCAGGTAGTGTGAACCCGAGTACGTCCAGGGGTTTTCTAGGGATGTTTAGGATCACCCATGGTTACTTGCTTCCTTGATTGTTTACTTACAGTTCTTCTTTACAGGTCATATTGTTACTTGTGTCCTTTTCCACTACTTTCATCATGCATTGCTTGTTTACTTCCTGTTTCACTGGTTTGTTTTCAGCCTGTACTGTTTACCTGTTCCTTTTTAGCACAGTCGTAGTATTATCTGTATTTGGTTTTGTTTATAAAAACAGGAAATGGTTTTGAAAGTGATTTATAGTGTGCGTTGGATTTTTAAATGGGGGAAAACATGTTGTTTATTTTTAAATGTGAAAAAATATATTTTTATAATTGTATTTTTCAAACCTGTGTCAACGGATTGCTTGGGAAAGGAAACATTTGGATTCAGTGGTTTACATTGGATTACCTACTGGGCATTTTTAATGATCATGCCTATATTATCATTTCAGTTGCAGGTCTTCCCTTGCTTAGGTCTTCTGTTTTGAGTCGCTCAGTGTTGGAGCGAGGTTGCCCTCTAGTTGGGTGGTGACCTGAGAGGTCACATGGAGGTACGTGGTCATGTGACTTTTATTTCTTTTCCGTTGTTAGTGTTTATTTGTTCTGTTCTATTTACTTTTGTTTGGGCTGAAATCGTTCCCTATGATCAAATTTTAATGCCCAACACTTGTTGCCATCCCGGGGGGATCGGGAACGCCCCTCGGGACATGCCGCGGACCGGCTCGGGTGACCGGTTCAAGGTCGACCTGGACTGGTTCATGAAAAAATAGTATCAAAGGTGGTTCTTGTTATTTTGGGTTGTCCGGTAGAAGGAGATTAGGACTGTCGGAACTCGAGGGGTAGGTACGGGAAGAGCGTCACGAACTCTTGCTCGCACTGATCTTCGAGTTACCAGGGGTAGTTCGGGAATTGTGTCCTTGTCTTTTCTGGTTTGTCTTGGATTGAGAGATGATAATGGAGGCAAGACGACGTTACATCGTGATTTCAAATGGAGTAGTGACCCATGTGGAGTCCGAGTACATGGTTTGAATTCCTCCTAGTGGTCGACGCTGACTTGGGACATGGCCCACTACCATGTCGCCAGGTTGAGCATGACTACTGGTCCCTCATTTCAGTGGTTGATGCAAATTTGGATCCTGCTTTTGTTTTGGTCTATGTAAGTACGTTGTGGGAAATGAAAAAGGTTTTTGAAAAATTGGACTGGTTTCTCTTAAAGGACTTTAAATATATGAAATGGGTTTTAAAACTGAAATCTCTTGATTTGGAAATCTGTTGTTTTCTCAGAATTGGTTAAGAATGATTTGGGTTGAAACCTCGGTTCCTCTTTATGAACGTCTGCACATGTGTGAGAATGCATGGAAAGTTTGTGTTGATGCACGTATAAATGAAATGTGGATAAAGACATGTGCAACGGGTCATGGGAGTACCTGGGTGTGTTTGAAATTTAACGCTTGACTTTGTTTTCTAAATTGGTTTTAAAGGGGAACCAGTTTTGGAAAGTTTTGGTTTGAAAGTGCGTTGGTTTTGGAAAGTAGTCTTGAGAAAAAGGGTGGTTTTATAATCTAAAATGAAATGGGAATTTTAAGAAGGAGATCTTATTTTGGATTGTGTTCGTATTTGTTTGGTCCTTGTGCTGACTGTTTTTGATGAAGCGCTTTTATTGAGGTTGCTTCGGGTTGATATTGGTTTTGGCTTTGTGTTTTATATGTCGCTCAGGAAATGCCGCCTAGAAAGGTCTCTAATGATTCGGATGTGTCATGCCCAGTTTTTAGTTCTCCTCAGACTCTGCCTATTCTCCATGGTGATCAGGGTCCGTTAGAGGCAGTGAGATGGCTCGAGGAAGTGGTGTGTATCTTTAGAATGTTGGGAACTCCCGATAATGTTAAGGTTCGTGCAATTATGGAGTTGTTTGAGGGTCCAGCTTTGGACTGGTGGAAGATGGTTACCCCACCGTCAATGCAAGTTGAAATGACGTGGGATGTCTTTAAAACCATTTTCATCAAATGGTTTGTACCTGAGGGAGTGAAGCTGGAGAAAAAGAGAGAGCTTGTGCATATTCAGCAAGGCCAACGGACGGTGAAGGCATATGTTGACCATTTCACGGAATTGCTTTCCTTTTCTCCGGAGGTAGCATCACATGAGCTCATGAAGGCCTCTCTTTTCACTGGGGGTCTTCATCCAGAGATCAAGGAGCAATTCCTCCCTTCTAAATACCTTTGTCTTGAGAAGCTGGCGGAGGAAGCTTTCTTGGCTGAGTTGGTTTCCGGTGTGTGGGTGGTTAATACTTCATCATCCCCGGTTGTTCGTAAGAGTTCCCCCTCTGGTGAGGAAAAGGCACCAGAGATACCTGTTCCTCAGGAGTTATCCCCTTTGGTCCTAGCTTCCTGTTCATCAGATCGTTCGATTGTATGCTATCAGTGTGGTCATTTCGGGCATTTAAAGCTGTCTTGTCGCAACCCTCCGAAGACATGTCATCGATGCGGCAGTCTAGGTCATCTGGAGAAGTTTTGCAGGAAGCGTCGCTTGAAGAGGACACTGTGATTGGAGAATGTCTGTACCTAACTGTGAGGCAGAAGATGCTTCAGCCATCAGAGCCCCAACCACAGGTCTCAGGGTGAAGCTCGCGCACAGTCAGGAGTTCCCAGGGTTGTGAAGCCTTGGTCCCAGTTCTGTTTTCCGTATTGATGGTGGAACCATTAGAAACCTCTTCCATACTTTTTTTCCTGCTACTAAAGTTTCAACAGCATTGTAAATGTGTTGTTTTTCTATAAAGTGACGATGGACTTGTTCTATGATAAATCTATGCGGAATTGTCGTGTGAATGGAATATTCTAAATCGTGTGTCCTTAAAAGTGTGTTTGACCCTCGTGTGAGTTGACCTCGTTTTAGTTATGTTGTCGATGTGGTTATGTTTTGTGGACTTCGGTGGATCATGTCTCCAATTTGATGTTGTTTAAATGTTTTTCTATGTGTTTTCCCTGGTGTTGGAGGTTGTTGACTCTAGTCACGGGTTCAAGGTTTCGATGGAGGTGTAAATCTTATCGGGCTATAGGAGTCGGTTTGGATCGGTTATGAGTTTCCACGCTGGACCCGCCTCTGCGGGGTAGTATGTTTTGAGTGTTGAATTTCTGCACTAGTTGAATTCTTGTGGTGGGGAGAACCCCTTCATGTTCTCCCCTCAACCTCGCACTCTAGTTTTCTCTTGGATGGGTCGGGTGTGACCTGTGTGGGGTAAGGTTATCCTGAGAATCTCAGTTCTCTTCAGTTCCCTTAGTTCTGTTTGGGCATAGGCTTGGATTTTGGCTAACTTGTGGCTTGGTGACTTTCTGGGGGCAGAAAGTGTCTGTGGTGGGGAGAATTGTCACACTCGACCGCAGATACCTTTATTTTACTTCTTTCTTGGTCCCGATTTAAAATTTTTCGAGGTTTAGTTGTGTCGGCAGTCTCGCGCCGGTGCGCGGTCATCGCATCGCTAGCGGTGATCGTGCGTTCGGCCCGGGTGACTATGTGTTCACCCGGCGTTTTAAATATTAAAGTTTTACGTTGATTTTTTATTATTATTACTATTTGTGTTGCGTTATTATTATTGTAGTTATTTTCTGTGTATAAGTATATATATATATATGTCTATATATGTGTATGTATATACATATGTATATACTTTAATACGTTATGTTTATATATGTATATATATATATATATGTATATATATTGTATCTATGTGTATATGTTTATATATAGGTATATATGTATATATATGTTTATATGTGTATATATATATATATATATGTTTGTATATGTTTAAATATACGTATATGTGTCTATATCTATATATGTGGGTGTGTGCGCGCGCGCACGCGCGCGCAAACATTTATTTTCAAATGGTTTTAATATTTTAAATTTTTGATTAAAGATAATAATTATTATTATAAAGTTTCTAATTATTAATATTAATATTATTATAAGGTTTTATTATTATTATAAAGTTTTATTATTTCTATAAAGCGTTATTAATTTTTAGGATTTGTTTTATTTAATTACTTATTTTCAATATTATTATTAGTATATTATTATGATTATAGTATTTTATTATTATTATTACATATTATTATTAATATTATTCTCATAGTATTATTATATTTTTGTTGTATTATTGTTATTATTATTATTATTATTATTATTGTTTATGTATATATATATATAGTTTTTTTTTCTTTTTTCTTTTTTCACCCAAACCCTAACCTATCCCCCTACCCAGCCGCCACCTCGTCCCCCTTTTCTCCTCTTCTCTCTCCCCCGTTTTTTTTCTTCTTCTTCCCCCCTTTCTTGTTTGGTCGGCCCGCGCCGCCCCCTGTGCGTTTCCCCCCTGCTCCGCACACCCCGGCGGCCCCCTCCATCAGCGCCGACCCCGCCTCCGGCTTCCGCTCCTCCCCAGCGCACGGCCCGGCTCTGCCTTCGCCGCACCGTGCCCGCACCCAGTCTCCCTCCGTCGCCGCACCCTCTCCGCCCCGCTCATCCCGGCCCTCCGGTGCTCCGCCCCTCTCAGCCCGCCCTCCGACCTCCGTCCCGGCCTCCGCATCCAGCAGCCGCCGCTGCCGTCCCCGACCCCTCCGCGTGACTGGACCGTCGCCGTCTCCCTCTAGGATCCCCACCGCGCTCCCCCTCCACTCGACCTCGCCCCTCCTGGTCCCGGCCTCCGCCCACACTTTCCTCCAGCCTCCCTCTGGCACTACCGACCCGATCTCTCCCTGCTCTGGCGACTCGGCCACCCCAGCCGCACCCAGCCCTTCTTCTCCGCCTCGCCCTGCCACGCCCAGCCCCTCCTCTCCGCCTCGCCCCGTCGTGACTAGCCCCTCCCTTCGGCCTCCACCGCTCCTCTCCAGTTTTCGACCTCCCTTGCCGTTACCCGCATCACCGGCCAGCGCTTCCGGCGAACCCCTGTCGCCGGCCAGCACCCTTCGACCAGCGACCTCCAACACCCCCCACGCCGGTATGTTTTTATTTTATTTTATTTATTTATTGATTTAAGTATTATTTTATTATTTTATTCCTTTTTTTTATTCTATTCTTTTAAGTATTTGTTTATTAATTAATCTGTTTATTTATTCATTTAATCATTTATTTATTTGTTCATTTAAGTATTTGTTAATGATTTATTTATTTATTTATTTTTTTGTGTTTGTTAATTAGTTATTTATTTATTTATTTATTCATTTTTTTAGTATTTGTTAATTAGTTATTTATTTATTTATTCATTTAATTATTTGTCAATTAATTAATTCTTTATTTGTTTACTTATTCATTCATTCATTTAATTATGTTTTATTTTGTTTGATTACCAATTTGTTTATTCTTTTGATTATTTATTTATTCATGTATTTATTGTTTACCTATATATATTTATCTTAGTGTTTTTATTTAATTTGAAATAATCCTTTTTCTGTCGCGGGTTGAGTAACATGTACTTTTTCACTGTTCAGCGTACGCAGTTAGACCGCAGGGGTTCGTTCTACTTTCTGCTGGGGTTCCGTCACGTCCGCTCCTTGTTTGAGGTAGGTGAATTCAACTGTTTCCTTTCTGAGGTACCCTGCTGATGCTTTAATTGTTTTAAATAAATTTTATTCCATGATTCGCGTGTTTATGATATCCTTGTGCGGCTTATTTTGGTGTTTTAAAATCTATAGTTTTTGTTCGAAAGATAAGTTTGAAGCAGTTATATTTTATTCCAAGGTAGTTGTGCACAAGATGTTGTCCTGCACTTTTTATTGTTTATATAGTGCACCTATTTAGGAGTTTCCAGCTAAGGTGGAACTAAATGCTTATGTTCACTTATGTTATCATTGGTTGTCTTGAGCGGTGTTTTCTTTTTGTAAAGAAAGAATCATTATTGGATCTTATTATCCTGTGCTGGTTAGTTTTATGAAATTTAGTATTATTTGGAAATGTTGTCGTGCCCCTTTGCAGGTTTGACGCACCATTGGATGTTGACACATCCATGGGTGCACCAGGTGCACACATGGATGTGCCCTCAAATGAAGATGGTGTTTGAAATTGTTACCATTTATTTTTATTTTTATTTTCTTGAAATCTTGACTTTTCTAAATGGTTATTGGTTTCAAAATGTTTTCGCCTCTTCATGAAACACATCGAACTGGTTTAAAAAAAAATCTACGAAAATATGCCCGTTTGGACTTTATTTTAATACAAAAGCAGCGCTTGAGTTTTTGAAAAAGATATTGTGAAATGTTCCTGTAAAGTCATTTGATTTTTGTAAAAACGGAGTGCTCGCTTGGCGACTTCAGGTATTTTTATAAAGTGGTTTTGATAATTAAACGACGTGAAGGCCCGATTGGCACTTTATTAAATGTGAAGTGATTATACATATATATATATATATATACGTACTTGTGAGGGCATCTCTACAGGGGGACTTGCCTTCGAGGGTTGTCGTGTAGCGATGTCCGTGTAAGGGGTTGGCAAGTGCGGTGAGATGAGTCACGCGTGCGAGGGTCTCCCACTTACACAGTGTTACAAAAACCACCATGGGTTCCTGGGCGTCTTGTAGATTATCGAGTGACGGTTGCTTGCTAACCCTGATTAGACGGGTTAGTACCCACAGGCCAGGAGGGATGTTCCACTGGTTGGCTATTAGGGCGGCCAGTTGGTTATTGACTATAGAGTACCACGTCGGCAGGTAGTCTGAACCCGAGTACGTCCAGGGGTTTTCTAGGGATGTTTAGGATCACCCATGGTTACTTGCTTCCTTGATTGTTTACTTACAGTTCTTCTTTACAGCTCATATTGTTACTTGTGTCCTTTTCCACTACTTTCATCATGCATTGCTTGTTTACTTCCTGTTTCACTGGTTTGTTTTCAGCCTGTACTGTTTACCTGTTCCTTTTTAGCACAGTCGTAGTATTATCTGTATTTGGTTTTGTTTATAAAAATAGGAAATGGTTTTGAAAGTGATTTATAGTGTGCGTTGGATTTTTAAATGGGGGAAAACATGTTGTTTATTTTTAAATGTGAAAAAATCTATTTTTATAATTGTATTTTTCAAACCTGTGTCAACGGATTGCTTGGGAAAGGAAACATTTGGATTCAGTGGTTTACATTGGCTTACCTACTTGGCATTTTTCACGCCTATATTATCATTTCAGTTGCAGGTCTTCCCTTGCTTAGGTCTTCTATTTTGAGTCGCTCAGTGTTGGAGTGAGGTTGCTCTCTAGTTGGGTGGTGACCTGAGAGGTCACATGGAGGTACGTGGTCATGTGGCTTTTATTTCTTTTCCGTTGTTAGTGTTTATTTGTTCTGTTCTATTTACTTTTGTTTGGGCTGAAATCGTTCCCTATGATCAAATTTTAATGCCCGACACTTGTTGCCATCCCGGGGGGATCGGGAACACCCCTCAGGACATGCCGCGGACCATCTCGGGTGACCGGTTCAAGGTCGACCTGGGCTGGTTCGTGACAGTAAGGGAATCATAGTCCTCGTATAAGGGTAAGCCTCCAACACTCCACCCACACAAGGTTAAATCCACCATTGCATAAAGGTAAACTACTCTATCCCAATACCACATAAAGGTACACTCGATATTATGAAAAGGTACCTCTTCCACTACCCACTTTATATAAGGTTCATCTCACTGGTATATATGGGTAGCCCATCCCCCACAAAAAGGTAATCCTACAACTCAGAACCCATGTAATGGTACAAAAAAACTTACATACGGGTTATCCAAGAAAAAAATCCATGTAAGGGTACAAACCACTCATGTAAGGGTAATAGATACCTTCTACAAGTGTAAACAGACCTCATGTAAAGGTAACCTACCCTCACGTAAGGGTAAAATAAACCTTACATAAAGGTAAAAAAATCATGCTAAAATAATGCTAGAATAAAAAAATAAAAAAAAAACTATAATAAGGATAAAATAACATGTAATAGGAGATTGTTCATGGATTAAAAAATCAAAATAAAAAAAATTAATTTGTAACATCAAAACATGCCCAATTTAAAAAAATCGACACCTTGAAAAATAAAATGTAAGAAACATAGGGCCCATGTTCTTGCAAGCCTATACTGGCCTAACAAATTAGTTGGTTTAAATAGTCTTCACAAAAAAATTCCCTATGACTAAACCTGATCATCCTAGACTGACCAACTACCTATAATATACCACAATGGTACATTTCTTCCCATAACAATGCATATACTATAAACAATTTCTAAAACATGCTCAGGAATATGAAATAAGCAACAATATTAACCAAAACTCATACCTTCACTTACTTGATCTTATCATCACATATTTTAAACTAGTTGAACACATTCCATCATAGGTATCAGTCAACTCTCACATGCCTATATTAAACATAAAGAAAAATAGATTAGTACCCAATTCCTCAAAAAAAATGAAAAAAATGATACTTATAAAAAGCTAAAAATTGAAATGGTTCTAAATGAAAGTAGTAAAAAAGTATTAGAAAACACAAAAATAAAGAAACCATATAAATCTAGTAGGACAAAATTATCAACTTGAGGCCAAACATCTCAGAAAACCAACCTTACCAACAACCTCTCTTCTAACTGGGTCCCCCTATAAATCAAATGTAAACCCAGTCCTAGGAACATAGAAGAAAGACATCCTAGTTCTACACCCACTCTATACTGATGGATACTATATTTACTTGGAGAACATCAAAACTATCAAAACTAGGGTATACTATATTGTTATAGGAAATATCATCCCTAGATGTATCCTTAGGGAAGTATCTATTAATGTTCTTAGTTTTTCCACAATGATAACACTTAAAATTATTAAATCGACCACTATCCTTATTATCATTTCTTTTTTTCCTTTAGGTTGAACCTTTATATTGAGAAACTTGGGCCCAAACATTGCACCATTACCTTATCCCTTCAAAAATTGGATTTAATGTTCCTTGGACAAGATAATTGGTTTAGTTTCCTCTAAAGTTATGGAATCACTACCATACATCATAGAATATCTAACCAGATTTAAAGATTCATCCAAGGAATTAAATAATAAATAATCTTGGTCCTCATTGGTAATATCAACATCCACGTTGGCTAAATAAATTACCATATCATTAAAGATATCTAAATGAGTCCACATAGTGGTTCCTGTGACTATTTTGAAATTATAATGACGAATTTTCTTTTATAACCTTTATAAAAGAGATATAGTCATGTAGAGATGATCAAGCTTCAACCAAATTGCATTGGTAGAATTTTAATGGACAACTTCTCACAAAACCTTGTCACCTAGGGTCAACAATAATAGGGAATGGGATTTCCTTAAAATATTAGGGTTAATTTACTCAAAATAGGTTGAGGTATCTCCTATAACATAAAAAATGGTGATATTCTTCTCAGATCCAACGAAAGAATCATTAGTTCCATTTTGAAAATGAATAGAATACATTTTAACTATCAAAAAATTTAAATCATTGTCTTCTTAAAACTTATCAACTTCTAATTTAGTCAAATACATCTTTATACTTGATAAAAAACCCTATGATACCAATTGTTATGGGAGGGAAACCCTGGAGACACACTACTCCAAGGTGGGAGGTAGTGTTGTCTAACCCACCACACAAAAAATATATTGGGATATAAGACAAAGAAAATTCTTTGAAAAGGAATATAAATACACTACAAAATAGAATCAAATAAATGGGAAAATATAATAAAAAATAACCACAGTTCACATGTACCTTTTTGAACTAATTTTAGTAGATTTGTGGTTATAATTTTATTTATAAGGGTTTATTTATTAAAAAATTAATAGGTAATCATGTCAAATTACTTAAGAGTTTCAAATTTTAAGAGTCTAAACACTCTTCTATAAATATAATTGACAATTAAATTTAGTTTTACTTGACTAATAATTATATTGATACAATTGGGTATGAGTATTATATTTTATATTCATCATTGATTAATGATATTTGGATATCTACGGTTCTAGTATTACTAAACTATAAAGTGTGAATTACTATAATAATATTTATTTAAAATATAAAATAGTGTCTCATTGTGTCTAGAATAGGAAATTGAGATTAATATTCTGGTAACACTCAATACAAAAAAATAATTTTGTGGAAATTTCTCCATTTAAAAATTTGAAGTCATATACTTCTCTTTGATAACTTAGGACCCCCATCCTTCAACTACTTAGAGGATTCACCTTACTTCTTATAATCATTTTAAACTTCTTGGTTCCTATTTTTGAATAAAAATATTTGAGTAAAATATTGTATTAAATACTTAAGAAGTAAAATATAAACATTATATATAATGATGAATATACCTGGAGTAGAAGCTTCTACTTACTTCTTTTTAATTCATTACTGTTCCTATTATAGTGACCATTATTCCAATACGTGAAGTGAATAGACTCTTATTCATTACCCTCACACTGTATCTTTTTTATCTTTTAAAGAAGTTGCAAAGATCCATTTAAATTTAACTTTTTATGGTCTTTTCAACCCTATATTTAACTTCATTCACGATAATGGTTGAGGATCCACATTCTAAATATTTCTTATATACATGGTGAATTATAGTCAAGAGAATCCTAAGAAGTTTCTCTATAATATTAATTATGTGATTCTTAATGAATAAGGAGATTTTTTGTGGTAAGGATGATAATATGAGATTAATGGATATTTTTATATCCATATAGAATCCCAAATTCGTTAATTTATATTTATACTTAAACATATTGGATACAATATCACTAGCTAGGTACCCATATTTCAATTTACACTTGTGTAGTGACAATATCATTTATCTTTATCCATTATTTCTCCTTTTAAAATTCTAAGAGATGATTGATCATAGTGTAAGAATCCATGTCCTTGTGTTGAATCTTAGGTCTCCAGAAATAGATGATAACATGATATAATGAACATTTAAAGTATCCTCTATATATCTCATATAGGAATATTTGTCACCCTCACTCACTTGCTGGGCTTTCTAATCCAGAATAGGAGATTCCATCACATAGTATAAATTTTCTTGTAGTAGAACAATATATAAATGATAGTAAACATGTTCTTTTTCCAGGAATGTTTGGATTTTTTCATGTTTTTTTCACATTTTTCTAGAATAAATAAAATAATATTTAAATACTTTATCTTGATTATCAAATGTGATGAAATAAAATAATTTTATTAGTCTCCCACTATTTTTTCAAATCCTAATAACCCTCACTATTGGATTCAAAATATATTGTCATATGGATATTCTAGTGGAAAAGATCAATATTCCCCTTCACGTAACTAAAACTTTATCCATGAAAATTACTCAAAGGTATTGAAGTAGATGGTATTGACAACTGCATTAACTCAAATGTCCTTGATCTGTTGAGTTGAATCTCTAATTTTAAAATCATAAATTGGAATATCGACAACATTTACCACTAAATTGTATTAATTATAATTTTTCCATTACCCTTAATACCAATTTTGTTAAGTCAACCCATTATCTTTTTTAAGACTCCTAAATAGACGAAAAGTGTCCCTGAATTTGAACCAACTGACACTTTAGTTTTTGATGCATCTTAACATGGAAGATGTAAGATGAAAACTCACTTAATATTTTCATTAAGGGATTTTGTTTAATTTAGGAGTAAATATTTTTTATTTTATCCTTTACATCATTTTTAATATTATATGTATTTTTCCTAATTAATTAACCATATATGATAAAATTATTTTCAAATCATATCTTTATTTTATTTCATCTTGCATTCTAGTTAATTATTTATTTTATGCGATCATGTTTAATCATCAAATAAATGTGAATCACATAAATAAATAAACATGCAATTTCAAAATTGAATATATTATATTAGGTTCTTGGGGGCACTTGAAAAATTGAATAAATAAGTGATATAATCATGAGTTTTCAACTACTATTTGGTTTATTGAGTGGAAGATAAAATAACCTTGAACTTAGGAGAAAAACACCTTGATTCAATACCTTGATCAAGTTTTAACACTCATCAACCAACTCATGTATATCCTTGGTTGATTTCATCTTAGATCATACCCTGAATAATACTCTCTAATTGGGAGCTCCTTCTATTAAAATTTCTTACTCACTAATGGTTGATGAGAATAAGGTTGTATGGTTATATAAAATAATTCATAGACACACATTCCAATAGATAATAAAGATGGAAAAGATGATACAAAGATCATAATATTTAATTTAATAATAAATTCATCATGAAAACCAACTAAATAAATAATTAAATTAAATAGAAACCATACACATACACAGGTCGATCTAACTCATGATAATTCATGTTATGGGAGGGTAACCTTGGTGAAACAATACTACAAGTCGGGAAGTAGTATCGCATGACCCACCACAAAAAAAAACAAAACAAGATTTGAGCCAAAGAAAAATATTTAAAAATAAAGAGAGATACGCAACAAAACAAAAGAAAATTGATGTTCACAATAGCATATAAAAAACCATTGTGAGAAAGATAAATGCTGGAAAGAAAAAGAACACAAATAATTTATGTGATTCAAACCTTTTGGTCATAATCTATGGAAATAACACCACCCACAACCATTCATTATTATTATAAAAAGATAACCATGATAATATAAAATAAAAATTCAAAGAAAAGAAAAATCAACAAGAACAGAAAAAATAACCAAAGGAACTTCCCAATATCATGTTCACAAGAACAAACAAGAAATAATAAAAGAATAAAGGAAAAAATAAATTAGTAACATGAGAAAACAATCCCAAACCCCCTTAACAAGGTTGGACTTAAATGTATAATAACACTCCAAGATTCATTGCACATAATTAATCCACCACATGAACTTGAGATCTACAAGACCTATATTAAAACAGTATTCCCAAAACCAACCATGTATGGAGTCACCAATTAGATCCACCAATGATCATTCTATATCTCTAGATAATCTCCTTTCCGTTTAATTTCTATCCCCTTCAACCTTATTTTAGATTTTGATTCTATCTCTCATAGCTCAATTAGGGCCATAAGGCACTTAAAATTAAAGACATGAATCCCATAAATAACCTAGACAAAATTGGGACATATGGATGATCACAAAGATTTGGGAAGAATTCATTGAAACAAATATTGAATGTATTTACCTTTTTAAGGGTTTTCATAGGATAATACATGTAAAGTTTACCCTATATAACTATGTAAAGGTATTCACCTATTATGTATGGTTAATTTAGATATATTTAAGGGTTAGTTGACTACTATGTAAGGGTTAACACCCACTATTTAAGGGTCCCTTGACCGAAACTGTAGCTGTGTAAGGGTATGATAGTCCTCATGTAAGGGTAAGCTCCCAACACTCCACCCACATAAGTTTAAATCCACCATTACATAAAGGTAAACTACTCTATCCCAAAACCATGTAAAGGTACACTCGATCTTATGAAAAGGTACAACTTCCACTACCCACTTTACATAAGGGCCATATCACTAGTATATATGGTTAGCCTATCCACCGCATAAAGGAAACCCTACAACTCAAAACCTATGTAATGTCACAAAAAAACTTACATAAAGGTTATCTAAGAAAAAAATCCACATAAGGGTAAAAAACACTCATATAAGTGTAATAGATACCTCACATGAGGGTAAAGAGACCTCATTTAAAGGTAACCTACCCTCACATAAGGGTAAAATAAACCTTATTTAAAGGTAAAAAATAAAGATAAAATACTTTTAGACTAAATACAAGAAAAATAAAACTATAACAAGTATAAAATAACATATAATAGATAATTATTCATGGAATAAAAAAATCAAAAACCAAAATTTTTAATTTGTAACATCAAAACATGCTAAATTTAAAAAAATATACAACTTACAAAATAAAATGTAAGAAACACAAGGCCCATGTTCATGCAGACCTATACTAGCATAAACTATTAGTTGGTTTGAATAGTCTTCACAAAAAAACTCCCTATACCCAAACCTGATCATCCTAGACCAACCAACTACTTTGAATATACCGTAGTGGCACATTTCTTCTCATAGAAACACATCTACAGCAAACAACTACTAAAAGATACTCAGAAATTCAAACTAAGAAAAAACATTAACCAAAACTCATACCATCACTTACTCTATCTTATCATCACATATTTTCAACCTATTTCACACATTCCATCAGGGGTATCAAATAACTCTCCCATGCCTGCATGAAACCCAAATAAAAATAGAGAATTACCCAATTCCACAAACAAAAAGAAACATGGAAAATATGATAACTATAACAAGTTAAAAAGTGAAATATTTCTAAATGTAAGTAGTAAAAAAGTATTAGAAAAAAACAACAAGAAACCATAGAAATATGATAGAAAAAAGTCTCAACTTGATGCCAAACATCTTAGAAAACCAACCTTACCAACAAACTCTCTTCCAACTGGGGGCCCCTAAAAATCACATTCAAATCCAGTCCAAGGAACATAGAAGAAAGAAAACCTAGAGCTACACCCACTCTATAATGAGGGATACTAGATTGCATTGACGAACATCATAACTATCTAAAATAGGGTATACTAGATTTTTTAGGACATATCATCCCTAGACGTATCCTTAGGGAAGTATCTATTAATATTCATAGTTCTTCCACACTGATAGCACTTGAAATTATTAAACCGACCACTATCCTTCTTATCCTTTCTTTTACCTTTAGGTTTACCCTTTACATTGAGAAACATGGGCCCAAAAATTACCCTATTACCCTATACCTTCAAACCTTGTATTTAATGTTCATTGGATAAGATAAATTATTTAGTTTCCTTTAATGTTATAGAATCCCTACCATAAACCATGGAATATCTAACTAGAATAAATGATTCATCCAAGGAATTCAATAATAAATAATCGCTGTCCTCATCAGTAATATAAACATCCACATTAGCTAAATTAATTACCATATTATTAGAGCTACCTAAATGAGTCCACATAGAGGTTCCTGTGATCATTTTGAAATTATAAAAGATTAATTTTCTTTTATAACCTTTATAAAAGAGATATAGTCATGTTAGATGGTCAATATTCAACCAAATTGCATTGGCAGAAGTTTAATAGAAAACTTCTCACAAAACCTTGTCACTTCGGGTCAACAAAAATAGGGAATGGGACTTATTTAAAATATTAGGGTCAATTTACTCAAAAGAGTTGAGTTCTCTCCTATAACATAAAAAATGGTGATATTCTTCTGATATCCTGACAAAGTATCATTAAGTCCATTGTGAAAAATAATATAATATATTTTAACTCTCCAAAAATTGAAATCATTGTCTCCATAAAACTTATCAACCTCTAATTTAGTCAAATACATCTTTAGACTTGATAAAAAACCCTATGATACCACTTGTTATGGGAGGGAAACCTTGGAGACAGACTACTCCAAGGTGGGAGGAAGTATGTCCTGACCCACCACACAAAAACACAATGGGATATAAGACAAAGAAAATTCTTTGAAAATAAAGATAAATATTCAAAAAATAGAAGTAAATCGATGGGAAAATAGTATACAAAATAAATATAGTGAGAAAGATAAATTCTAGAATGAAAAAGAACATGTGAATTTCCATGGTTCATAACTTTTAGTCCCACTCCATTGTAATAACACCACCTACACCCCTTTATTATTATTATGAAAAGATAACCATGTTATCATCAAATATAAATTTAAAGGAAATAAAAAACAAATATAATAATAAAGAAAAATAACCAGAGGAATGAACCACTCTCTTGTACACAAGAACAAACAAGAAATAATGAAAAGTTAGGTAAAACTTTAATCATGAGCATAAGAAACTAGGCCTAAACCCCCTTACTCAAGTCGGCCTCACATGTATAATAACCCTCCAAGATTCATTATAGCTGATTGATCCACCCTAAGAAATCAAGAACCAAAATCTCTATGCCAGAATAGTATTTTCAGAACAATTGTGTATAACATCTCTAATCAGATCCACCAATGAGATCTGCCTCTCTAGGTCATATCCTCCCCCTTTGATTTCTCTTGGCTTCAACCTTCTTTGAGATTTCACAGCTCAATAAGGGACATCATGTACATAAAATAAAAGAAATAAATCCCTTGAACAAGCTCAAAAATACAAGGACACATGGTCAGTTGAGGAGCTTTGTGAAAAATCCATTTAAAACAATCCTAATGGATTGCATTGCTTAAGGGTATTCATAGGCTACTCCATGTAAAGTTCACTATGTAATGATATGTAAAGGTCTTCAACCATTGTGTAAGGGTAATCTGGTGATATGTAAGGTTTATTTGACCACTAAATAATGGTTAGAACTTTCTATGTAAGGGTCCCTTGACTGAAACCATAGCAATATAAGGGTATTGTGGTCCTCGCATAAGGGTAAGCTTCTTACGCTCCACTTGCATAAGGTTCAATCCATTATTGTGTAAAGGTAAAATTATCTATCCCACTTCTAAATAAAGGTATAACCAACCTTATGTAAAGGCACTGTTGTCATTACCAACTTTGTGTAAGGGTTAGCTAACTGCTACGTAAGGGTAGCCCAACACCTACATAAAGGTAACCATGCAAATCAGAACTTACGTAAGGATATAAAACAACTACCATAAGGGTTATCCAAGAAAAAATCCATGTAAGGGTAACAAACCACTCATGTAAGGGTAACATCTACCCCACATAAGGGTAAACACACCTCATGTAAAGGTAACCTAACCTCACATAAGGGTAAAATAAACCTTACGTAAAGTTAAACAAATCAAGGCAGAATAATAAAAAACCATATTTAATAAAAATAAAACTAGAATAAGGATAAAATTAAATATAATAGGAGATTATTCATGGTATTAGAAAATCAAAATAAAACATTTTAAATTGTAACATCAATAAATTCTAAATTTAATAATTTTTAACATGAAACAACTATGAATTACCTTTTATAGCATTCATTTAAATTTTTTATTTTATTAAGATAAATTTATTGAATTAATAGATTAATCATACTAATAATAAATTATTTAATTATATTAATTGTCTTTCCAAATAGCCCCAAATATTCCCATATTTTGTAATTTTAGATACATTAAATTAATTAATTTTAACTTAAAATTAATTAGTGCATTGGATGTGACACGACATACTAATTAAACCTATTTTTGAATTTTAATACTTAAACAGTGTGTATTTTCACTCAAAAAAACATGTGACTAATGTTGTGTATGGTCTTTTTTGTGTATTGTGTACTTACATGACATGTATGCCTACATGGCGTGTTGCAATATTAAATGATATGTTATTTTTTGGGTGAAGTTATGTAGTCTTAATGACATGTATGGCTACACGACCTACAATTAATATACAAAAACTGTACCAAGGCAATTCCTATGAAGTACAAGGCATGTATACCAACTATATATGTTGTGTATTTGCAGAATAACAAGGATATTAATTAAAACCATTTATTTCCACACAAACTATAAAAAAAATCTAATTGTACGCTAGTGCATAATTGCCTAATACACAACATGACCATCCAGGTACATACCACACACTTTGGTCTCACTTTTAATTATTTACGTGTCTGAATCACACAACACACTTATCTGGGTGTGTACCTAGCCTGAGTTGGCTAGATTTACACGGTGTGTAAAACTGGCTACACTCTATGAAATTCATTTTTCGATACCCATGCTACACTCCTAAGGACACAATATATATCTTCTAAAAATTATCATGCATTACACAATGTGTATAAATAACTACTTGTCATGTACTTCATGTGATTTTTTATCTCTCAACTTTCAGTCAATACATAGTGTGTGCATTAATTAAACATTGTGCACTTTGACCACATGACTTTCTCCCTTCTTGTAGGGTCAAAACCATGTTGGGTTACATGGCATGTACATCATCTACATGTTGTTTAATCTATTTAAAATCGTGTTACAACTAGTGGTTAATACGTAGCATGAAATGAATTTGAATACCAACCCCTACATAGTGTGTCGTGATTGTAGTGGCCCATACTTGTGTGGTTGACCAAGAGTACATGACGTGAAATTTTGATTACACGTCATGTGGCCATGTCCTGTAGCCAGCATCATTATCACCTCTATATGAGATCTTCAAGTGTTCTTTATCTTCTCTTAGCCCGCTCTTGGTCATGTGAACTCAAAAAAAATGTGTTATCTCAACTTTGGAATTATTTATTGAAAAACTAGAAATGAAATATTACTAACAAAAAATGGAAACTGATCAACCAAATAATAAAAAATAATAATAAATTATTTTTCTATTTTTACACCACTTGAAGGTACCAAGGAACATCAAAAGTGTTCGAAACCACGCAGAACAATTTTTTCATCAATTTCAATGGATTAAATCGAAATAACTTGATAAAGAAACCCTAGATTATTTATTAAGAGGATCTTTTACAAAATAATTAATAAATAATTAAAAAAATAATTATCTTAACTTGTTAATTATTCTTGTTTATTAATCAATCTAGTAGCTTATCTTATCATATCATCATTACGGAAAATAATCCAAATTATAATTCTTATACTAGTATCTATATATGCTCCATGAATCTCAGAATATTTTCATTGGTATTCTGAGTGCTAGGGTTGAGGAACCAAGCACCTTGTGCCATTCACTAATAATCACAACAAGGAAGATTTCAATCTTGAAACAATTCTCTCTTATTTTATCGATCTTGAGAGTGATGAGGGGAATTATCAATCTAAATTCTTAAGATAGTTCTTAAGAAGTTATCTCTAAGGATTTGAGATAATTATCTTGGGAGAATATGTTGCGTACAATATATGCTTTCTCTAGAATGATATAAATTATATTATATACTTAGGATTAAATAATTGATAATTATGAATATGTCATTTATCTAATTTTTTATTCTAGGTATACTCCACATCATAAAATAATAATAATAATAACAATAATAATAATAATAATAATAACAACAATAATAATAATAATATATTATTTTGACATGTGCTAAGCTCAAAAATTAATATATCATTTTCATTGGGCCGTTTAACTCGACTTGACGATGCTCCTTGAAATTAATTGAACCTTTAATAATAAATATTTATCTAAATAAATAAATATCATTATATTTTTTTCAATAAAAATAAATATTATGTTCACTAAATTTGAAAATAAATATTTATTATTAATATTAACATAATTGAATCAATATTTATTTAAATAAATAATTATTTATTTCCTTGTGAATAATAAACAATAGAAAAATTAATATTATATTATCTAGAATAAAAATAATATTTATTTAAAATTCAACCCACATATATTTAAAAATTAATAACTAAGTGATGTCACCTTCCACTCTCTCTCTCTATCTCTCTTGGTATAGGGCTTTTCCACCAAAGTAAATTAAAGGGGAGAGGCCCAAGAACTCCTTCTAATATCATCTCCCCTACCCCCTTATCCTTTTATTGATTCTTTCTTCTAATGACTATCCCTATCTAATTCCTGAGTTTCTCCCTGCTTTGTCAAGGATCTATTTTTTAGTCCTTGTTTTCTCTTAGGGAAACATTCTTCATGCATGGACCTCATTATCCCATCTATTATTTTTTTCCTTCCCATCATTATAAACCCTATTATTGGTTTGTAATGATAGTTCTTATTATGTAATTGGAAGTTTATGAGGTTTTAGGGCCAAGTTTATTTGGTTTTTTTCTCATGGTTTCCTTCTGTATTCACATATCTCTATTGAATCAATTATTGGTTCTTCATTCACTATAATCATCTAATTTCCATGTTCTGACCCCATCTTAGTCTGGTGCACTAATTTATTTGAGGTGTTCTAGTTTTTTAGTTGATTCATCATTGTTTTTCTAGGATATCTTCCTATGGAAATCCTTGTTTTCAATTCAGTATTATGTTATTTTGGTTGGTATGGTGGTGATGGTTTTTCTAGTGGTTCATCCTCGACATAAGAAATGGATTCAATTATGTTTTGATAGAGTTTAGAACTGTTGAAGAGGTATATCAAAACATTATATGGTTGGTTTGGATCATTGGTGTCTAAACTTTTTGTGGTGTTTCAAAAGTAAGGGGTCAGGGGTCCTATTGATGACCAGGTTTCATAGTTGATGCCCAATCCACTTTAAACTCTTATCTTTCATCTCATTCCTTACTCCCGCACCTAGGTGGTCTAGTGTATTTATTTTCTCATATGTACTTATATATATATTTTAGGGGTTTTTGGTGTTCTAGAATGTGTGACCAATGTATGATTCATTATTTCATTAGGTTTTTTATGGTGTTGTCCACTCTAGTTCTCGTAGTTTGTGCTGGTCTAAAAATGTAGTTCTTGATCTTCACTTATAAAGATGATGATGGTTTCATAATTCATGACTAATGTTATTTAGTAATATCTTTGTTTTGGGGTTGGTATAGTTATCAACATTGGTGTTTTGGTGCATTGATTGTAACATATCGTTACCTTCTTTTAGGTACTTATTGAATCTTGTTTTGATTCCCTTTTTGTTTAGGTGTGTTTCAGGACTTTTAGGGATAGAGATATTTTGCCATAGAAAATGAATAAAGTTTGGAGATTTATGTTTTTAATTTAATTTAGTTTTAGTATAAAGTTTCCAAGGTTTTAAAGGGTGTGTTTTTTTGGGTTCAGAGGCCATTGGATACTTTTGGGATTTTTTATAGGAACCAATCTGTGTACTATCTGCAAAATAGATTCACATCATGAACATAATTCACAATGTGAATACATTTCTTGATATAAGTCTTGAAATATTTTCATGGTGTGAATTATATACAGGCCATGAATTGTTTTTATAATGTGAGATAATTAGGATCAATATTTTTAACATGTGGTAGTTCCTTTTCAATGTATACGCCACTCAGGATATTCACAAAATGAATTAATGGTTCACTTCATGAAATCCTTGTTCCCTGTGGAGTTTTATGTACTATATGCCTAAATTTTCTTTATTATAATCGTAGGCCTCTCCCTTGAACCCCTAGGGCTTACGAGGTTTTTTTGGGAAATTAATTCCCTTCTGGATGTCTTGGTTTGGTAGTTGATCTCTAGTGAGTTTACCTACTGTGGTTTTCTCCTTCTCTACACTACCCCTATTTGGAATTAGTATTATATTATGATTGTAAATTTAATTAGAGATTGATATTGATGATTTGTGCTCTAGTATTTCCTTGTTTATATCCTTCACTCTCATTCTTCATTAGAATTTCCCATTATGTGTGTTGATTCAGTCGTGAATTAATGGTAGGTAGTTTTATATGATTTTTACTATTATTGAAACCTTGGTTTTATTTATTGATTTTAAATGAGTTTTAAATGATTTAAAAAACTAGATTAGAGATGAATGATGCTTGATTTTGTAAAGGTAATGAAAATTGTGAAAAACCCCTATTTCAATAGAATTGAAATTGTTGGATGGATTTTAGAAAATTGATGGCTTAATTTGGAAATTTATTTGATGAATGCTTTTATGTTTTTTATTAATGTATTAAATTAAAATATGATTTAAAAATCATGAATTAATGAAAAATTATGATTTGGTTTTGAAATGAGAAAGGAATGTTGAAAACTAAAATTTGGGAAATTGTATTTTGAACTGATTTAAAATGATTGGGTTTCCCATAATTGATTGATTAATTGACTAAATCACATGTGATACTGGGTTGTTAACTGGTAATTAGGGAAATAACATGAGGATATAACCTCCTAAAAATGGATTGATGATGAAAATTATAAATTAAACTTACCCAGACATGATTTTACCAGATGGGGAGTTGAGTCCTGATGGCCTGAGCCATGGGACGTGTGCACACATTGAGCCGAGATCACTAATTAAGTAGTGTGAGGATCCTATTACCAAAAAATAATATACCACAAGGCTTGTAACATGGGTATATTATATGTTTGATTTTATGATTACATGCCTTCGATTGTTGAACTATTTTATTCATTCCAACTACTTTATATAAATTTTTATATAAAATGACCATTTAATCCAGTTTGATATATCTTCCATCTTTTGTTTATGAAAGAATTATTTATTAAAAATATACAAATACCATGCCATTCCTTGTTTTATTTAAATATAAATCATATTTGGTTTAATTTTTATGGAATTTATTATAGAAAACTTGGTGAGACCCCATTGAGATTTATATCTCACACCCTACCATTAACTTTGGGCATTTGTAGATTATCTTTTTCCACATCCATGAAAAGGGAAAGCACCACTTGGAGGTGGCCAATGTTCTTTATCTTTGGGGCTCAAAGTGATATAGGTAACTGGTAGAGATGTGATCAACTTGTTTCATGAGATATGTCTAATATTTTACCTTGGAACATGATGTGTCTTTTGATGATGTACTATTTTGGTTTTGTTTTACCAATTTGATTCTGGTACTTTCCCCATTTGGAGTGTTGATCATACTGACTTGTATATTTTTTATTCCACTATTTTTTAGAAAAAATTACTCCCTCATAATCCTTGTATGATGTTAGTTTCTAGTAACAATCCCATGAGTATTGGGAATTCCCTTCGAGCCATGTTAGAGTCAGCTCGAGTATCGGCATACTGGGGTATCTGGGCTAGTTCATGACAAAGTGGTATCAAAAGTGTAGGTTATGCATATTTCCTTGAAGTTAGTATGTAGTGTGTTTTCCTAGAATACATGAGGTAGGATTTATGGGACTTATAAGGTAGTTATTATTGGGTGATTGACCATATCTCATCACAAGGATCCTTAAGTCACCATGGGTGTTTATGAAAAGTGACTTTAATGAATAATTTGATCTTATTTATATACTTTTACATACTTTTGATCTGAGTATGTTGAAATACCAATCTTGAATTATGTTTGATGGAATTGATATTCCAGCATCCCTTATTTGAGTTGTTGATCTGTGTATCCTTGCTTATGATTTTAGTGATGTCAATTGATATTTTGTAGCATCGTGCCTCTAAGAAGACATTTGAATAGGCCAAAAGAAGAAGCTGATGGTGAACTAAAGTAGGAAAATTCTCTCGTATATCCAAATATTATTGAAATAGTGGTGTGTGATGTCCAAGCCTTTGGATATGTACCTACACCGATTCTAGTTTTGGATTCAGTACTAGAACCTCAAAGGGATGAATCTATAGATCATGCCCAAAAGATTCTTCATCAGAAACTACCAACTTTATAAGGTTTAAATGATATTTAATATTATGAGGATTGGTTAAAAAAGGTTGAGTTTCATTTTGAGTTCTTAAAAACTCTATAATCTATAAAGGTTAAATGTGCTACCTTCAAGATTGAGAGGCTTATTAGGAGATGGTGGGATTCGATGGTGATAGTGAAATAACATGAGGGATTAAAGTGGAAAGACATTATAGTTATTTTAATTGATTATTTATATCCAAAATCTATGGTTTTGGTAATGGATATAGATTTTCTCAACCTCCAATAGGGTGATAGGACCGTGAAATAGTATATGATCAATTTTTTAGATCTTATTCAATTTTCTCCTCTGGTTGTATCTAATGAGAAGATGGGGGTTTGGAGGTTAAAGATGGGTCTCTGACTTGATATTCAGCCATAGGTTTTCTTGTTGATACTCACTTCTTATGCTGATGTGCTAGAGAGAGTGTTGATGGTTAAGCTTGACCTTGATGTAAATTTAGGGTTGAAGGGAGTTCATTTTTCTCCCAATGGTAGTTTTGTAAGTTACTTTAAATGAAAGAGAAGGCATTATAAGTCTCACAGTGGTTTGAGATAATATGTTTCTTCCAAACCTCCTGCATTTATTGACATAGGCTCTTTGATTTTCTTTCAGTTTGGTAAGGTTAAACATTCGAAACAAGTTTGTAATAAGGAACTAAAGATTTTTAGTTATTGTGGTTTCTCATGAAACCTATAGAAGTTATTCTACTTATTTTATGCTTTGTGTAGTGGCATACGATCATCAGCACCAAAAAGTAATTTAGTGAAATAGGATGATTCAATAACTAAGTGGTTTTGGCCACAGGAACCTAGAAAAATGATTCTTTAAATAGTGTAAGAGTCTCCAGATGAAGCTAATGCAGGTCCTGCGACTGTGAGAGGTACTATCACTACTATAACAAGCTAACCTAGATAGTCACACAAACACATACCTGACTCAACCCATCACATACCCAAAGGGTGTTCCCAATCCCCATTGTTTGGCGACAATCATTCAGGGCATAAAAAAAACCACAGGGAATTATTTCACCCAACATGAAGCATATGATATGGAATATATATATATATATACATACATACATACATATTAGGAAGAATTAGTGAAAGATAAAAATAGGAAATATATGAAATAAAAAAGGAAACAACATAAGTGATACAATCCAAAAGTGGATAAACAAACTCCAAGGTAAGAGTCCAAATACAAAGGACAAAATCCAAAACAAGAAAAAAAACTAATTAATGTGATAAGCAGACAATGTTCCACTATCTCACCACCAACTACCTAACTTAGCTGGCAGAAACCTCTTCACCTCACTATAATTCCTTGCCTTTCCCTACATAGAATGGCATAACAAGGTCTATGCTCCACTAAATGGGTCCATATGGTGTGAGCTAACAGGCTCAGTAGGATCACACCAAGGTGTTACATAACAAGTCTCAATAAAAAATATAAACATAATCAAATTTAAATAAAAAAGGCATGATAATCAATTAAATATTATTTATATCAAAAAATGGTAAAACTTTCCCCTTTTTCCACAGTTTCAAATAATCCAGGTAAAACAGTTTCAAATCATGTCACTTATATTAAAGCAGTTCAAAGATGGTACCACATGTCATATAAAATCCAAAACAGTACAAACCAAGAGCACATGAAGCATCACTCCAAGGATCACTCTAGTCCTGGATAACTATAAAAATCATACCCATACATAAACAATTTCATGAATCAAGTCTCTAGACATATGTATTGAATATAGAGATCAGAGGAAAACCCCAATAAGTAAACCTCCCAACAGGTCTAACAAGTACCTAGAACAATATGCCTAGGGAGCAGTGGAACACCCCATGAGTGAATCCCCTAATAATATCAATAGATGAGGCCTATTACTACACCTTACACTTAATTACCAATGTATTCCTATGTGCTACATTTTCCAAATAATATCATCAAAATCATGATTTAAAAACCATTTCATAAATCCATTTCACAATGATTTGAAATACCCTTTATTTTACCAAAATAAGGGGAAAAACTTCTTTTCTCAAAAACCCATTTTCAAACACACACAAATCAATGAATAAAAAAATTAATTTTATTTACAAAATAATTTATGAAAACTATAGAAATCAAGGTTCATCTAACGCAGGCTAGATACTGAACTACTTACATCAAATTTGGGTTTCACATTCTTGCAACTGGATCTAAAACCATTGAAAGGAAAACAAAACAAAAAATAGTGGCCTTAACTATGATTCACATGCCTCAAGATTTTATTTTGTAACAACTAAGGTTTGAATAGAGGTTAGGTCACACATAAATCATAGAAATTTAAATCGATGCACCATGACCAACAAAAGACCGGACCCTAGAAGAAGATCACACAACTGATCTAGAAAGGTTCCAGAAAAAATGGTGCTACTGTGACCAACTACAATAAATAATTAGAAAGATTACTTACATGGAGAGATGAAATATATCCACCATGAAGATCAATTGCTAAATTAAATGATCTGAAAGGATAGGAGGTCCCCAAAATTTTCAGGGAGACCTTCTAGATTTTGAGAGAGAATCCTACACATTGAATTAAAAGAAAATCATATGTTCAGTGTGGTTAAAACTATTGGCCCCAAACAATTCATGATGTGAACCCCTTTCATGAAGTGAATTTCATGAATTATAAGATATTTTTAAAAAGGTTTCCCATTAGATTAAAATAACAATGATCTAAATTTTTATGATGAAAACCAATTTCACATATTATAAACTTTTCACACTCTGAATCAGTTCAGAACATCTTTGTGGAAAAAAATTTACCTCATGAAACCAATTCATGATGAAAAAGTGTCCAAGAGGAAATTCACAGTCCATAATCTATAGAAAAAACCCAAAACATATTCAAACATTTCCAAACCTAAGGATAACCCTTGAAATATTTTGATACATTTATACCCAGTCTCTATTAATTCAAACAAACACACATCCTTGAATTTTAGGTAATTTTTCCAAACAAATGATCTCCATACCTGAAGGGTATAAAACGCTCCAAAAAAAGGGAAATAAAAATAGATATGAGAAATACCCAAAATATGGTAATGGGATATTAAAAACTCCCCACCATAAGACTTTCCATCCCCGAGAAGTCATGTGGAAGAATGGATCTCAAGAAAGAGATGAGGCCACTTCTCCCTCACTAAAGTTTCACACTCCCAAGTCTCATGAGAATCTGATCTATGTCACAATAACACTCTAACTAAAGGGATATATTTCCCACACAAAACATTCACCTAAGATTCAATGATATCCACTAGATTCTCTACAATAGAAAATTTAGGATCTAACTCAATCTCTTCCCAACTAAGAACTTGAGAGGGATCAAGATGGTATTTCTTGAGCCAAGATATATGAAAAACATAATGAATACATGTCAAATGAACTAGAAATTACAACTTATAGGAAACCTTCACAAGCCACTCAGTGACCTCAAATGGTCCATCATATCTTGGAGCTAACTTATACTGTTTTACAAGCCAATAGTGACCCAACTGAGGAGTTACTTTCAAGAAAACCTATTCACCAATGGGAAACTCTAAAGGATGATGTCGATGATCAAAAAATGATTTATTATGACTCTGAGATGTAACCAGACATCCATGTATATCCAAAATCCTTTCATATGTCTCCTGAATGAGACCCAGTCCTACCAAAGAGGACTCACTGACCTCTACCCAATAAAGTGGTGACCTATATAGGTGACCATACAAATCCTTATAGGGATCCATTTTGATCAAAGTTTTATAATTATTTTTATAATCAAAGCCAACCAATCCTAGATGGATATCACAAGATCTATGACAACCCTACTCTTTATTTCATACTTAAACATGATTTATTACATAAAAACTTCACTTGATACAACATAGAAGATCGATAGGTCTAGTGTCTTTGGGTATTAGAAACATTAAAAAACAACTTAAAACATAGGACACAACATCTTATTGAAAACTTACTTTACATGACCACTACATTCCCTCATACTTAGAATTGCATGGGATAACCTGAGGACATGCATAAGAAAAGGGTGAGCTATAAAGCCTACTAAGGGAGTAAACAAGGAATAACAACAAGATTTAAATACATGTTAGGCAATATTCATATCAATGGAGCACAAGAAAAACATGAACATAAAGGCATGATAAATCATGATAATCAAAACATGGAAATGTGACAACAACACTTAACATGGAATTAGCATGAGCCAAGGCTCATTGCACATGGAGCATGAGAAAACCTTCATTGCAAATGAAACATGAGTAAACCCTCGTTGCAATTGAATTAGCATGATTAAACACTCATTGCACATGATGTATCATTATACTATACTTTACCCAATGCATTGGAGTGCTATCAGGGCACACCCTTTCTTAAACATTTCATTTCATGTATAAGTCTGCCACATGGATCATACAATATTGAATCATTAAACATCATAATTTATTCCATGATAAAGGAATTTGGAATACATACATGAAACTCTATAATCAATAAGTAGATGCGTGTAAAGGTGAATATATTTGATAGAGAAATATGCATGGTATTCACTACACAATAACTTTGGCGTGGAAAATCGTGGTGCAATTTTGGCAGCGTAACGACGTGACATAAGAACTCATAAAAATGGTTGATGAGAGACAAAGGGGTGTCTCATCATATTTACATGAAATGGAAAATAATGGGGTCATATAGATACATGTACCAACAATTTTAATGGAATTTAGATTCATGATACAAAATAATTACTTGAATGTAAATGAGGAGAGAGAAATTCCTTATGGAATTTTGGCATGGTAATGGGTATACATGGAAGGAATCAATGAGAGATAAAGGGGTCTCTCATCATTCAAAAATAAAGAGTACAGTATAGGGGAGGTGAGAAATCATACCCCAACATTTATAATTGAAAATAAAAGTGCATAACAATAAAAGGAAACTCGGACATAAATAAGAAAAGTGAGAATCCCTTACATGGAAGTGTGATCCCAAAAGCTTGGGAGAGGCTTGAGAGAGGCTTCTTGGTGTCTTAGGGTTCCTTGGGAGGATTCTAGAGAGAGGATTGAAGAGTTTTTATGAACTATAAAGGATTTTAGTGAAGAGGAAGTGGGATCTTGGGTGGGTTTATATAGGAAAGGAGAGGTAATTCTTTAATATTTCGGTTTGGGACACCACACATTAAACTAATCAACACCAAAAACCATCCCATGGTTTTTGCCCATGGTTTTTTCCAAAGGGGATTTAAAAAAAATATTTTATGAGTCCAATGAACTAAATTCTTAAAATAACAGGGTTTATTATGTGGGGGTGAGTCACACTCTCAAGGAAAAGAATTTAAAAAGACAAAATGTTTTATAAGTCTTGGAGGGTCCACTAAGGCTTTGTAAAATAAATAAATAAAAATCTAAAATCACATTATTTTAATGGTAAAATATATATTAGACGAAAATAATTTTTATAGCATTTTATTACATCACTATTGGGTCATTATGATGTCATAAAACATATTATATATTTAAATGGTATTTAATTTTTACACAAAAATTCAACTGTCTCAAAAAATTATGAAAAATTAACCATTAGATAATTTTGACATCATAATTCCAAAAAAAAATATTCATTTTATCTAAATAATTTTCTAAATATGTGAATTTTTACTTTTAAAATAAAAATTGACATTTATCGAAAATTCATGGGTTTTGAAAAAAAAAACAGCTTTCAAACCTTAATGAAAATTACAATTGTATTTATAAAAAAATGTATGATCATTTATATTTAATAAAAAGTAATTTATTAATAATATTTTATTAAAATATTATTTAATTCAAAAATACATTAATTCATCAAAAATAGATTTCTTAGTTGAATATTAACTAAAAAAATACTATTTGTGCTTTAAAAACTATTTACAAAGTAAAAATAATAAAATGAGTGAAAATTATTTATACAAAAATAATGTACATAGTCATAGTGATAGGGTCTTGTTACATAACCCCTTATAACACCCGTATAAGACCTAAGTGTAAGGTGTGCGATGGTGGCAGACTCTTGGGGTGGATCAGATAACATCGCTTGGGTGGTAATCTCTATTAACTTCCAATTCTCCCGTAGTCAGTTCCGCTCAAGATTAACGTGTTCAAGATTAGCTTGGGATTGGTTAAGAGAGAATACCAAGGATTCTACCTTCTTTCCGAGCTCTAAAAAATGGGCTTTGTACAGGGCAAGTCTACTGGATGAGGCCATCGCTTCCTTCTTATGAGTAAATTGGATTTTTTAAAGCCCTATATTTATACCAATCATGTGATCACTGTTCAATATCTATATTAGCGATAGTCACAATTTTTAATGTTATTTTAAAATACATAAACATAAAACCAATGAAGTTCACATTTTATATAACCATAATAAGACATATAATTAGATCAAGAATAATTTTCATTAATGAAAGTTTGGGTCGTTACAATCTTCCCCCTTAAGAAATTTCTCCCTCTAAATTTCCTTTTCCCACAATAAAATAGATGTGGGTAACATTTCTTAATCGCTTCCTATGATTCCAACATTACTTCTTTAAAATTTTGGTTTCACCACAACACCTTGACGAGGGGCATTGTATTATTCCATAGAACTTTTTCTCTATGATCTAAGATCTTCACTGGTTGCTCCTCGTAAGAAGCATCATCCTCTAATTGTAATACCTCTGAAGAGATTACATGTGAAGGTTCTAGTATGTAATTCCTTAATATGGATACATTAAAGACATCATGTAGTTTGGCCATGGTAAGTGGAAGTGTTAGTCGATAGGCCCCAATCCTGACATGATCAAGAATATCGAAGTGACCGATGTACATAGGACTTAACTTCCCTTTCTTTCTAAACCTCATGACCTTATTCCATAGAGATATGTGTAGAAATACCATGTGTCAAACTTTAAACTCAATGTCTCATCAATGGTTATCTGCATAACTCTTCTGTCTACTCTAGGATACCTTGATATGTTGCTGAATGGTTTTCACTTTCTCCACCATTTCTTCAACCATTTATGGTCCTAACAGCTTACACTCACCAATTTCATCCCAACATTATAGTGTTCTGCATCTCTTCCCGTATAGGTCTTCACAAGGTTCCATTTGGATGCTCGAGTGGAAACTATTATTGTAGGAGAATTAAACTAGTGGAAGATGTTGGTCCCACCCTCCTTTGAAGTACATAGAACATGATCTTAACATATCCTCCAGTGTCTGAATAGTTTACTCAGATTGGCCATTCTTTTGAGGATGATAGGTCATACTGAAGTTCAGTTCAGTATCCATAGCATGTTGAAGAATCTTCCAAAACTTAGAGGTGAATCTTGGATCTCGATCAGATACAATAGATAGTGGTACTCCATGCGGCCTTACAACTTCACGGATATATATCTGTGCCAGTTGATCAAATGAGAAATCCTCCTAAATATCAATGAAGTATGCATACTTTATAAGATGATCCATAAAAATCCAGATAGCATTGTTTCCTTTGGATGCCTTCAGAAGTACGGTGACAAAGTCCATGGTGATGTTCTCCCATTTCCATGATGGTATGGGTAATGGTTACATCATCCCCTTAGACTTATGACTCTCAACCTTCACTTTCTAACACACCAGGGACTTTGATGTATACTCAACGATCTCCTTCTTCATGTTATCCCTCCAATAATTCTCTTGGATATATCGATACATATTTGTGTTTCCTAGGTTAATAGAGAAGTTAAAACTATGTGTATCATCCAAAAGCTCATTCTTCACCTCCGTACTTGATGGGACACATAGTCTTTTCCCAAATATCACAATTCCTTATTCATTAACATTGAACTCCAAGGATTTCCATTTTATGATATCTTCCACTTTCTTCTTAATTCCCACATCATCCTTTTGATCATACTTTAACTTTTACAAAAGAGATGGTTGAGCAATCATTTTTGAAAGGATTTATGATGTTCCCTTCTTTATGATTCTCATGTCCATCTTCATCAAATCTAAGAAGATTAGATCCTTTTCAATTCTCATCAATGATAGAATCAGTGGGTCCTTTCTGATTAGAGAATCCACCACCTTGTTTGATTTCCTAAGGTGGTAATGGATTGAGCAGTCATAGTCTTGGATCATATCTAACCATATTCGTTGGCGCATGTTCAACTCTTTCTGTGTGAATATATACTTGAGGCTTTTGTGGTTCGTATATATTTCAAACTTCTCCCAAAAGAGATAATGCCACCAAATTTTTAAAGTGAAGATCACCAAAACCAACTCCAGATCATGTGTGGGATAATTCTTCTCATGAAAATTCAATTTCCTTGAAGCATAGGCAATGACTTTGTCATTTTGCATCAACACACAACCCAGGACCTTCTTTGAAGCATCACTGAATACCACAAAAAGTTATCCAGTTGTGGGTAATGTGAGAACGTGCATAGTGATAAGCCTCCTTTTCAACTCCATGAAGATTTCTTTGCATTCATCACTCCAAGAAAACTTTACTCCCTTCCGAGTTATCTTGGTAAGAGGGTTGTAAAATCATGAGAAATTTATCACAAATCATCGATAATATACAGATAACCCCAAGAATCTACAAATATCCATTACAGATGTTGGCCTCGTCCATCCCTCTATTGCAGTTGTCATGGAGGGATCCATAGATATCTCATTTCTTGTGATGTTATATCCCAAGAATGAGACCTAATTCAACCAAAAATCACACTAGCTGTACTTTGCATAGAGATTCTCCTTCCGTAAGGTCTCTAGTACAGTTCTTAGATACTCACTACTGGGAATGGGGTTTATCCCCACACATATATTCCTACGGTTTTATAAACCGTGGGAATATGTTGTTTTTATTTATCTTTACCCATGGTTTTATTAAAACCGTGGGTATTAAAACATCATCCTGCCCGAAGTATTGGGCTCTTCCTCACTCGGCGCTGCCCCCATTCAACCCTACCTCCCCGACCATTACTCCTAGCCCTATCCTACCCTCCCCGACCACCGCTTCCCGACCCTCTCCTCCCCTCTACGACTCCCCTCCCCGGCCTCCCCCTCTCGGCTCTGTTTCCCGACTCCGAATCCCGGCTTCGCGTCCCGGCTCAGCATCCCGGCTCCACGTCCCGGATCCGCGTCCCGACTCCATGTCCCGACTCCACGTCCCGGCTCCGCGTCCCAGCTCCACGTCCCAACTCCGCCTCCCAGCTCCGCATCCCGGCTCCACATCCCGGCTCCGCCTCCCAACTCCGCATCCTGGATCTGCATCCCAGCTCCCGACCTGGACCTCCTGGACTTTACCTCCACCTCAACATCTCTTAAACAAGGTAATTTTACTTGTGATGCTCCATTAATGTTATGGGAGGATATCGATGATTCTTGGTTGATTATAGGGGTTACCATGTGCAATGATTAACCTCTAGGATTTTAAGTTGTAGATACTGGTTGATTTAAGTGTCACATATATATATATATAGATTTGTAAAATTAGGAATTATTTATGATAGAGTTGGGGTTATCATAAATATCAACTTATATATATTCTGTATGCTAACAGTCCTCATGTCCAAATACATATCTTCATAAATTAATAACAAGACAAATAAATATATTATAATTAATGATAAAAATTAAAATGTATGAAAATGTATGTTAGTTATAGGATATAGATACTGGTGTGGTACTCTATATATGGAATGTGAAGTTGTAAATGGTTCTCAATCAATAGGTAGGTGTGGAATAAGAAAATATTCTCTTATAAGATTGAATTTCATGGGCGATGGAAGATCTAAAAATGAGGTTATAGATAATGATAGATCAGAAATTTTTTGATCCATACATGATGTAGTAATATGTGTGAAATGACACAACAATTCACTCATCTTATGTTATAAAATCCTTGATTGGATTCCTTATGTCCTAGAGAAATCATTGGTGGCTCTATATAAACACCGACATCTAGGTATGGGGGAATTTATATCTCAATTTCCATCTTAGGATCCATAAAATCCTTTATTGGATTCCTTATATCCTAAAAAATGGGATAAAAAAGTGCCAATAACAGCCCCAAATCATTCCCATTCCATAGGTCCAGGGTAATTTTTATCATTATTATCACCCCTAAAGGAATTAATATTCTCTAGTTTTGAAGATAATTATCAATGGTAAACATCCCAATCATTCCTCCCACTATGAGATACACCTCTTTCATTTTGGGTCTGCTCGACAAGTATGATTGGAAATTCCCTTATGGTCACTATTCATAGACCACGGTAGGGGGAATTTATGATAAAGGAAGTTAAAAACCATAAGTTTCATAAGAAAAAATGGACTAATATGACCAGGGGTCAGATAAATGACCCTAATGCAACCCTCAAAGGAGGAGTAAACAATGGATAATTTCCCTTTTGCGTGGAGAGTGATGGGGTAAATCCCACTACTTGATACAACTTAGTGAACATCATCATAATTAATATAAAAATTGATGTCAAACAAGATTTAAAAATATAGGGGAATGATGTGGAAACTGTTCATTTAGGGGTAGGTGATGTGAATGAACAAACTAAGGCTACACATACACGTAATCAGAAAAATATGTAGAACATGGCACCTACAAATGAGGAATTTTGCTCTACTCGATGGAACTCTGCCTAGGATAAAGGGAAATGTGTGGATACATACCAATCACTACCTAGGGGAACTGAAATTACCTCTATAGAGGAACTACTAGCACAATAAGAGAATGTGATATAGAATCTCAGATATATCGATGAGGAACTATCAGGGACAATATTTATGCTGGCTATCGTCTTCAAAAAGAGACAAAACACTCTCATCACATACATTAGGAGAGGGATAATATGCATTAAACGATGTAATTTTAATGTTAGGTTAGGTATAGATCCAAGAAATTGATTTACATTAATGAAGAAGTTTTGAATGATTATGACTTTCCTCTATTATAGTGACAAAATCTCCCCATTAGAGCGATCATTCAGTCTTAGAATAGATTGAGAATCAATGAGATATGAAGGTGGGGCCACCTCATCAATAATTTCCCAATACCTGTAGTTAGAAGGTGGCCTAGACAATAATACCTCAAGAACTCCTCAACACCACTGAATCATTGGATTCCAAAATGGAATCCATTGAAGGGAGGAACACCCCCATACAACCCAAAAATATGTTATATCCCGAATGTGTGGATATAACCTTTACCCTATCCAATTTTTACAATACTATATTCTAAAGCCTTGATTTTTTGGGAGATCCAAAATTACATCTCACAAACTTCATGTCCTAAAGAGACTTTATGATGAGCCCCTAAGATCAGTAGGAGGAAACAAAACTAATATGTTTTTGTATGTAATTTGGTAGGACCAACCTTATTTTAGTAAAACAACCTTTCGGTAGGATCCATTGTGGAATGTAAATTTATTCGTTATCAATTCCTAGATCATTTAAACTCTATGTTAATGAAAATAATGATTTTTGACCTCACAGATTGCAAACAATGTGAAAGTGATAGAGTTTCTTACTTCATCGCTAGATGGAAAAGTTTAACATATTCACTCAGAATACCTTTATCAAAAAAGAAATGGATGGAAATTTGTGATGGGAATATGTAGGATGAGCTACGAACACCTTTTATCTTGATGAATTATCTAGGCAGATTCTATGAGTTTTTAGAGACAACACAACGCTTAGAAGATTCCATTTAAAAAACCTAGTCCAAATCTTGGCCGACACCCATGACATAGGGAAAAAGGACTAGTAAGGTAGATAATGCTTCTCTTACCCTAAAAATAGTAGTAGTTCCAATTCAAGAACCTAGTAAGTCCCTAAATCACATGACACCTCCCATTGAGCGGCATTAACAACAAATTCTCCCTTGAATGGAAGAAAAAAGTGATCTGGGTCACCCATGACTTGAGGAACGGATGGACAAAGTGTATTACTTATTAAATGAGAAGTTTTACAATTATTTCCTTACATACATGGAAAATAACATAATCAAGATAAAAAAACCTAAGAAACCTAATGAGGTCAACCTCACAGACAATCATGTCTACTATTCTTTTTATAGGAGATTGGTCCACACCGTTTAAGGCTGATTTGTCTTCAATGACATTATGAAGAGCACAGTTGATTATAGATAGATGATATTAGAGAAGGTCCAAACATAGGTGGCATATTTAACCTTTACCCATACCAGAATAAGAGGGTGACTATCAAGAAAAACTAACTATGTGTGGAAAAAATGTTGGATAAATAGATGACTCGAAAGACACTTGACCGAGCTCATACCTCCTCCAATGGCCTAAAGGCCTTAAAATTTTTATTAAGATAAGACTGAATTTTAAGGGATGTATGGGAAAACCCAAAGACATCATGAATTGGGACAAATAATTCCTTAAGGGTCAAGGAAAATAAAACCAGATTGACAACATAAAAACTTCCCCTCCCCAACATTTGAATGTGATGAAACTCTCAACCATTGCAAAGTGATTCAACAAGCAAGTGTCCTATGTCAAATCACAGTATCGATCCGATGGCTGACGCCATACCCTCTCAAATGAGCAAATACAAAAAACTCTGCATAGATGAACTGAAAGATCTAAATCATCTCTTGGGGTTGTTCCATGTGGTCATGACCTATTGCAAACCATCCGATGTGAAACCAGGAAGACCAAGCTCATACCATCATAAGATAATAGATTTGCAAACCAATAATGATCACAACACATAGGGAGGAATAATTTAATATTCATTGTATCACACCAAGATTTTTTTCTACGTCTAAATTTTTTTCTCTTTGATATCTTACTTTTCACTAAACACCAAGATGAAACAAACTCCAAAATATTATTGTATTGTATTGAACTATTTTGAACAACCTAAATAATGAGAAATTAACATTCATTTGTATTTCAAAATAAATAATTTATTATTTTATTGAGTGGTACAAAAAAATTTTAGTTGAATGCATTTGGAAAATCATGCTCAATTAATTGTTTAATCATGATAGACTATATAAGACACATTATGATCATATATAGTGCTTTATCTGAAAATACCATTTATAATTTATTTTTAACATAATTATATGAGTACATACATAATTCTTAAACCAATCATGGAATGATTCATAATTAACATACTAATTTTTATGACCAGAAACACATGGAAATCATCTTCAAATCTTGATAATGTATGTTCCATAAATTATGAAAAACAATTAGTTAAATATTTTTTTTTAAATTTAAAGTTTTTTACTATGTATTAACATAACATTTCAATTTTATATTGAAAGGTGAATTGAAAAACATGTAACGATTTAGAGCATGATTTTTTAAGCCAAGAAACCAAACCATTTACATAGAATTTAATCAGTCCTTGAGATTTAAATATAATTTATCATTTGTTTTTTGTTTTTTCCTCCATCCTTTTTCACTTGAATGTTGCATTTAATAGTTCATCTTCCAACTGAGACACTTCTTGGGGGACCAATCGCTTTTTGGTGAATGTATCCCACTAAAATAAATATGTGCACTTTGAAATCATATGTCCGAAATAAAAATTATCCTAAAGGTTCCATTGCGAGGAGTTATCTGGCCCAAGAATGTATGGATTTTTGTTCAATGTATTTTTATGATGTGAGCACAAGACATAATCGACCAATGAGAAATGAATATGAGAAGTATGAGGAAATTCATCCCTCGTTTCCATCTCTTCCCCAAACAGGTGGAATTGTCGGGTCGTATACATTGGTTACATTGAGCTTTGAAGAGCAGAATATGGCACATCAAACAGTCTTGTTTAATTGTGGTTTGTTCAATGCCTATATCAAGTAATTAATTTGAATATATATATGTTATCTAATACGATATCATATCACATATACCTTATACTTTTATTGTCATTTTATGTAGATAACATAAACAAATTATAAGTAGAGTTCATCGGTCTTTGCCGTTGAGAAGGAGAGAGGCTATGCATAGCCAAGAGTTCCCAGCTTGGTTGAAATAAAAGGTATGAACATTACATTATATACCTTAAAATATAGATATATATTTAATTATATTACTCATATGTATTTTAGGTATTGATTTTACCTGCTGACTTCATTTCTCAAGAATTAAGAGCGTTGGCTTTTGGTCCCAATTCTTTGGTTCGTGACTGCAAATAATTAATAATAAATGGATATAAATTTGTTACAACTGATAAAGTGGTGAAAATGAGAACACAACATGATGGAATTATGTTAAATGCTAGAACAGATTGTTATGCCAGTGCATCAGATAGTCGACCTCGATATGAAGATGTGTATTATTATGGACTGGTTGAGAAAATATTGTTATTGGATTACTAATCTCAAGGTCGAGTCACTATGATGAAATGTAAATGGTTTGATTCAATGACGCGACATGGTACATTTATTGATGATTACGGATTTAGAGTTATTGACATGAGTCGATTCCTGCATACCGATGAACCATACATTTTGGCATCAATGAAAAAACAAGTGTTTTATGTGAAAGATCATCTGAAACCTGATTACGGTGTCATTAATGAAGTAATCCCAAGACATATTTTTCATGATGCTAGGGATGAAATTGTCACCATTGACACCCCCATCCGCGTTAGCCAAAATATTGTATTTGATGACACAAATTGTCCCATTGTGAGAGATGATGTTGAACCTGAGGTAGTGGAGGGTAATATATAAAAGAAACCATATATATTCAGAGTTCATTCAGTTTACATTGACGTGAGTTTATCAGGTTGGTACGAATGTAATTACTATAATTTAGTTTTAGTTTGGAATGATATGTCTGTTTTAGTATTGTTTGGTTTCGTTTCATTTAATTATATTTATTTCAATTCAGAAAACTGGGTTTAAAATGTGGTTTTAAAAATTATATAACTTGGTTGTAAATTATCATTACTGAAAGATGTTATGAAATTTTTTGTCTTCTTTGGCTTCTATGTTGTATGTATGATTTTTGAAAATTTTTGCTAAAAAATATTTATTTCATTTTTATACAGATTATGAAGAAAACTACAGAAGCTCGCAAGAAAAGATTATTTGATGTTGATCCTGTTAGATGCAAGAGTGAGTTGTCTTCATTGAGTATAATAATTCTAATATTTATCTTCCGCATTACATATAATATGAAGTTCATATTTTTGATCAAATTTATTTTAGGGATATATAACTTCAGAGATTCCTCTTCCTTGTATGAGACCGAGCAGGGATCCTCCTAGACCTAGGCGGAGCTCCCGTCTTACCACTCCCCACACTGACCCATCAGTAGACATCCCATCTACCACACATGTCCGACCTACGCTTGAGACCCCTGGGATGTTCCCATACATGCTGCCTTCATCATCCCATTTACCCTCTTTTTACCATTCCATGTCCATGCCGACTCGACCGATGTTCTCACCTCCACAATTTCCATATCCATTCATGTATCCCCAGACCTACTACGCATATTCTGACATGTCTACACCACCTCCTTTTCCTACCATCCATCATACACATATTGAGTCTAGTCCTTCAGTTTCCACTCCTATTCATGAAGATCACCCGGAGCTTGCTGTGGAACAGATGCTTCCTTTGGAGGATGCTGATCCAGCACAGTCCACGGATGCCTCACAGCCTATTCAGGAGCCTGCATCAGGTTTTTTTATTATAAATGTTTCAAATTATAGCATTTCACTTTTGTCTTATTGTATTGTCACTTAACTCTTCTCTTTTCACCTCTTATGTTATTTAGTGGGATCTTCTAGTAGGCGACATGGGCGCACTCGAATGCGGGATGCCTGGAATCGCGAAACTCAGATTATGGTGGATTACAATCCTCAAAATCAAATGGTAGGTAAAAATGCTAAGGAGTGTAGAAGTTTCATGGATACTTTAGCCAAATATCATGATATCGTTTTGGTGGAACCAGTCTCATGGAGACATATCAGTGCTGACATCAAGGATAGGGCATGGGCGCAGATATGGGTACAGAAATTTTATAAATTTATATATATATTAGTAATATATTTATATGACTTAACATTTTCGTTTCAGAGTCGATTTAACTTTCCTAACGGTGAAGCTTCCAAAGATGCTAGGTTGAGTGATCTTGGAAAGTATTGGCGGTCATAAAAGTATGAGTTACATATTGGTTGGAGGATCAGAGTGGGTACCGAGTTAGAGGGTGTACCCACAAACCCTGACTGTCCAAAAAGTCAATATCAAAAAATGATCGCACATTGGAATATTGAATAGTATAAGGTACTACCCATATTTAATGGTTTTTATATAAAATTTAATTCTTATTACTTGTATTGTTTTTTTTGTTTCTTAGGAAGTGTCAGCGAAAAACAAAAAAAACAAAGATGAAATGACATATCTACACACATTAGGGCGCACTACAATGCCCGATCATGAGAAGCGGCTGGTACGTTCAATCCAATTTTTTGAATTTATCATATATGGTTGTAATACAAAATTTTGCATTTCTCATATGCAGCAAGCTGAATGGGTCATTGAAGGTCCTGCACCTCGTGCCAAATTATTCTGCTTTAGTAGGAAAAGAAAAGATGGAACTGCAGTTAATTCACAAACACAAGAAAAAAATGTAAGTTTTTTTATATATATTTCAAAAATTTATACGAAATTCATAATTTAATATGTGTATAATTTCAACAGTCTGCCTTGGAGGCCATGGATGAGGAAGCTGACAACTTTGGGCCAAATGATCATTTGAGTCAGGTGTTAGGTGTGGAGCATCCAGGAAGAGTCCGTTGTAGACCAGGAAAAAACATTGTCCCCTCTAGGTATTGGTCATCATCAGACTCCTCTAATGCCTCTAAGGCCTCTAAGTCGGAAGGTATGTGTTCTGAATTATCTGTGACAAAGAAAATAATATTAGAGGAGCATGAAAAAAGTAAGCTAATGAATGAACATTTCATGAAAGCTATGTCAATGTTGAGTCAGTCACTACCACCAGAGGTTGCTGCCAATTTTGATTCATGTATAGAATTAATGCGCTCTTTACATAATGCCTTGGGTGATTACCATGAGGGTCCTAGTGGCGATGACGGTGGTGGCGATAGAGCTGGAGAGGATGTTGTTGATGCTGTTGTTGGTGATGAGATTGCTGTTGCTACTGATGATGATGATGTTGTTGCTAGTGATGATGATGTTGATGATGTTTCTGCTGATGATGATGATGCTGGACATGGGGATGACGATGATGGTGATGGGGGGGATATTAATCCCCTCCATTTTTGACTTAGCAGAGAGACTTGTGTTGAAGTTTTAATTTTTTTTGTATTGGTGGACTTCTTGTATGTGAATTTCGTTATGCAATGAAATGCATTGTGGATTATGTTTTCATCGGGGGTGTTATTTGAAAATTCTTTAGGTAATATTCACATGCCATTTGTTTTTATGGTTTGGTGTGTTAATTAGTATCTCGACATATAATCTTGGCCTTATCAGTGGAGGGGAGGCTTGATATGGGGGGCTGCAGTGGAGGGTTGGGGGGGGGGGGGGGCGTGGGAGGGGAAGGTTGGGAGGGGGGGGAGTGTAGTGGAGGGCTGGGAGGGGAGGGGGCTGCATTCACGTAATCTCTTTTTCATATACTCAACATGCAGAGGATGTTCATCAGGCGAGTATGACCGTGTCCTCAACTTTGAAGCAGAAGAGCTCATCTATTGAAGGCGTTGAGAAGGTTTAGTTGCTTCTGATCTTTTTCTTTAAACGTAAAGGCATTGATTGGTATGTGATCTGATAGTTATATGAATATTCAGAGCTGACTAACTGATTTAGATGTTTCATATGCTATTTTTGGTTTTCATATTTCCTTTATCTAATTTTTAATGTGGTTTTGTGTGTTTTAGGAAGACTCCAAACACAAAAGAAAAAGCCTATTTAGTGGGGAGGGAGGGGGAGGGGCTGGGCAGGTGGGGAGGGGGAGGGGCTGGGTAGTGGGGAGGGAGGGGGAGGGGCTGGGTAGGGTGGAGGGGCTAGGCAGGGGGGAGGGGCTGGGCAGGGGGGGGCTGGGCAGTGGGGAGGGGCTGGGCAGTGGGGAGGGAGGGGGAGGGGCTGGGAAGGGGGGGCTGGGTAGTGGGGAGGGAGGGGGAGGGGCTGGGTAGGTGGGGAGGGGCTGGGCAGGGGGGGCTGGGTAGTGGGGAGGGAGGGGGAGGGGCTGGGCAGGGGGCTGGGCAGTGGGGAGGGGCTGGGCAGTGGGGAGGGAGGGGGAGGGGTTGGGCAGTGGGGAGGGGCTGGGCAGGGGGGTTGGGTAGTGGGGAGGGAGGGGGAGGGGTTGGGGAGGGGGGCTGGGCAGTGGGGAGGGGCTGGGCTGGGGGGGATGGGTAGTGGGGAGGGAGGGGGAGGGGCTGGGCAGTGGAGAAGGAGGGGAAGGGGGAGGTGGGGAGGGGGAGGGGCTGGGGGAGGAGATGGACACGGTGTCGACTTATCCACCATCTCTAAAGGTATAGTTTTACCACACCATTTTTTACATCATGAAAAGTTTTATTTTTACTCAACTACATCCTCAAATATCCAATTTAACCCCAGATTCATATTTTCATAATATGATGCAGTAGGACTTCAAGTGCTCCCAGAAATGAATTTTCAGCAGATTTAGTTGATTACCATGGCGCATTAGAGGATCGACCACTCCCAGGACATCACCTTTCTTCAGCGCCTTCTGAACAATCATCAATGGGGCACTGTCTTCCAGTTGAAGGTAAACACTTCTGGTTTCTATCATTAAACCTGGCATTTCTGACTATTCATTGCAGCACAAATGCTCTGTTTCCTCTCTGTTTCTAGCCATAATTGGTATGTGGGATGCAGATTGAATCAAAATTTTGGAAGATGAAAGTGTTCTTGAAGGGTGCGCTGGAAACACAAAGAAAGTGCACGGGTGAGGTGGATGTTAACAAAACCGCCCAGAGCAACCACTTCAATCGAATCTTGACCGATGTGTTGCTCACCCTGCAATAGGTATGTTCTCATAATATCATTGAAATAATATCCTAGAAAATTTTCAGTATTTCCCTTCGCATAATACTTTTTCATACGTTATTACGCACTTCATATTTTAAGATGAATATTGATTATTTTTATTTATATATTGCAGGTGACTCACTCTGCACATGAAGAGATCAAGGGAATCCAGCACTAATAAGTGCCAGATCTCTACAACAGGTATGTTTTCCTAAAATTGTGGAATTAACCTCCCAATCATGCATCATTTTTCATTTGCATTTAAACACTATATTAATTCAGGTTATTGGTCACAAAATCATGGAGTTAACCTCCCTTTCATCTAACATATGAATGGAGGTGATAAGTTTTCACTATTGACTCCACTGTATATTGATTTTTGTGGGTCATGTCTAAGATTTTCTAGACATACTTTGATTGCTCTCATCCCATCATATCGATGAACTGAAATATTAGTGAATGTGCATGGGATGATGGAATGAATGCCTTCGATTTACAATCATGGAGAAGAAACATAAAAGATGTGTATCATTTATGTCTCAATGAGGATTGATGAAGGTATTTTTTTCCCAACTAACTCTTCAACATGATAGGATGTATGGAAGTTTATATTTTTTACAACTCAAGCAGTAAATGATACAGTGGTAATCATATTCTTCATGAGTTTGACTGGTATTTCTTGTGTTATACTCTGTTTTGTATTATAGTGAGTTGTATTACCTTAAATAAACATACCTTAAGGGAACATATTTAGTTGGACATCTGATTTTAGATTTGTTTTCTGTTATAATCTATTATGTAATACAGTGAGTTGTAGTACCTTATCAAAATTTTAGGATGTTTTCTAACAGTTGCAGTACCTTACCTGGTTGGGTCTACATCCAAATAAAACATGTCATGAATCTACATATTTCATACAGGGAGATTCATGGGGAGGGCTGGGCAGTGGGGAGGGAGGGGGAGGGGCTGGGCAGGGGGGGAGGGGGAGGGAGGCTGGGCAGGGAAAGGGATGGGCAGGGGGGAGGGGGAGGGGGAGGGGGAGGGGGGCTGGGCAAGGGGAGGGCTGTGTAGGGGGGGAGGGATGGGTAGTGAGGAGGGAGGGGGAGGGGCTCAGAAGGGGGGGGGGGAGGGATGGGTATGTGGAGGGATGGGCAGGGGGGGAGGGGGAGGGCTAGGTAGGGGGGAGGGTGAGGGCTGGGTAGGGGGAGGGATGGGCAGGGGGGAGGGCTGGGCAGTGGGGAGGGAGGGGGAGGGGCTGGGCAGGGGGGAGGGGGAGGGCTGGGTAGGTGGAGGGCTGGGTAGTGGGGAGGGGGAGAGCAGGCAGGGTGAGGGCTGGGCAGGGGGGAGGGTGAGGGCTGGGCAGTGGGGAGGGATGGGGAGGGGCTGGGCAGTGGGGAGGGATGGGGAGGGGCTGGGCAGTGGGGAGGGATGGGGAGGGGCTGGGCAGTGGGGAGGGATGGGGAGGGCTGGGCAGGGGGGGAGGGTGAGAGCTAGGCAGTGGGTAGGGATGGGGAGGGGCTAGGCAGGGGGAGGGGGGGATCATGTATTTAACCATAAAAAAGTTTAAATTAGAGAACTATCTTTGAAATGGGTCAGGTTCCTCTTGGAAGCTCCTGGTTCACTAGGCCTGGTGATAGAAGAAAAGGGTCTCATCCCAGTCACTCTAGAATGAATATGTTAAACCACTAAATAAAGCACATGATGATTCTATAGAAATTCTAGAACAATGCCTTCATTTTCATGTACATTTTTGTGTACCCATATGAGACCTATGATTTTGAAACTAGAAGAGATGTACAAGTATTGATTGAAGGATAAAATGGTATTTCTATAATTGAAACGGGCGAAGTTACTTGACTCGCCGACTGATGTCTTTACTTTCAATTGACTATCAAGTTTAGAATTTATGAATATACTTAATCCTTCACTATACTACTAAGGTGTAGAACAACGAGAGTCCACGGTCGATCCCACAAGGAACACAAGTGATCTGTAAGAGCCTGACATTACTTAATTGTTAACCTGGTGATTTGTAAGAAAAAATCAATTCAAACAGAATTTTAAAACAAGAATTTAAATGATATTTAAAGACAATTAATAAACATAGAAGCAAGATATCAATTTCAAAGTATGTTTAACAAGAGATTTCCACCTATTTCATTCATGAACTAGTCGAATAAATTGGCTGCAAGATCATTCTAAAATCACGAACTTCTCTATGGTCAAGTCCATCGATTCTGCCTAGGTTAATATAGTTCTCTTGGTCAGAGAAATAAACTAACATAAGCGTATTAATACGTTGTTAATATTTTCATTATTAATTGTTAACCATAAGTGAGGGTTATTTATTTTAGCTTTTGAATTCAACTCATGTCTACACATTCTTTCTTTTCTTTTTTAATGTTTTAATGTTTTAATGTTTTCATGTTTTCTAGGCTGACATGGCAGCCCTGTTACACATGGGTGATGGGGATCTTAAGGCTTTGGGAATTCCAATGGTAAATGACTTATTATTCCTTCATGTGCTTTGATCATAGGTTTTTAATGTTCATTGTAGGAGGACAATACTGTTTGATGGGGGCATCAGATTTCTGTATTATATTTTTTAAAATTATTTTTTGTTTGCCTCAATTGGAGGTGACAATTTTTAACTTGACATGATATCTGGACATGACATGAGTTAAACAGGTTTGGGTTAGACATAAAGTGGTTCAGGTTGTGATAGGGTTGAGGAATATTACACAAATAACTCAACATGAGATAACATTTTATTATAATTAGAACAGCAAAAGTTTTCAGAGGATGGATATGAGAAACATATGCAAGTGAATCATTTGGCTCCAACATTACTTACAGTTTTTCTCTTTCCATCTCTTATTAGAGCTTCTCTAAGTCGAATTGTTAACATGAATTCTGTTTTAAGTTCCTTTGTCTGAACAATTCATTTTCTTTTACATATTACATCTTAAATTGAAAGTGGAAAACTTTATGAGCATGTCCAGTCTCAGTGCTTTTCTCGTTTATTCGTTACATCTACATGATTTATTAGCTGATTTTGACCGCATTTCATTTCATTACTGCTTTCTCTGCACCACAATTATGGGTTTGAGATAATTTTTTCTCTTCCTTTTAATAGATACATCATGTTGGCTTTGTCAACTCTGAAGATATGAATGTTATTTCTGGTGAAAGGAAGTTCACCAGTTTAGTGGGATACTCTAGAAGCAAGCTTGCACAGGTTCACATGTAGCAGTACAGTGTTTGGTAAGAATGTGAGTCTTCCTCTATTTTTTAGTCAAGATGCTTTGATGAGGTCCTCTAATTTCCATTGTATTTTCATGTTGGTATTGATATACCAGAGTAGGTATTTTCATATTATTATTGATTTCTGATATATTTGAATGACATGATTGATATGTCTGTAGGTGCAGAATGGTAGGGAGGTGGAGTTGCTGCCTGGGGAACAAGTCTATACCCATGGTTTGCCAAACCGTGGGTACATTCTGGGAGTTTAATTCGGTATACCCATGGTTTGAAAACTGTGGGTACATATGGAAAGATTTAAATCACTATACCCATGGATTGAAAACCGTGGGTACATATGGAGAGATTTAAATCACTATACCCACGGTTTTCAAACCGTGGGTATAGATGTATATACCTACAGTTTTTTAAACTGTGGGTAATGTGAATTTTTCTTCATCTATACCCACAGTTCTATGCCCGTGGGTATAGCCCTATTGCGACGGCACTACAGCCGGCGGTTCTTGAAACCTTGGGTATATCCTATACCTACGGTTTCAAGGGCTATACCCACGGTTTAAAATCGTGGGTATAGGTTCTATTTCCAGTAGTGACTCCTGATGATCCTCCTTGGTTTTGGAGTATATTATAATATCATCTATAAATACTACCAAAAATTTGTCAAGGTAATATCTAAATACTATATTAATCGAGTCCATGAAGATTTTTGGAGTATTAGTGAGTCCTAAAGGCATTACTATGAATTCATAGTTCCCATAACTTGTACGAAAAGCATTCTTGGGGATATCTTCCTTCTTCACCCTTACTTGATAATATCTTGACTGAAAATCCAACATAGAAAAGTATTGTGCTCCACATATCTGATTGAACAAGTCATCAATTCGTTGGAGAGGATACTTGTTCTTTATAATGATTTTGTTAAGCTCACGATAATCAATGCAAAGGTGCATTGACCCATCCTTCTTCTGGATGAAGATAACTGGTGCACCCCATGGTGAATCACTTGGGCATATAAACCCTTTATCTAAATTCTCATATAGTTGTTTCATCATCTCCTCAAGCTCTACAACAACCATTCTATATGGAGTCTTTGATATTGGAAACTCCCTAGGTATAAGGTCAATTTAGAATTCAACATCTCTTCTAGGAGGAAGACCAGAAAATTCCCTGGGAAACACTTCAGCAAATTCCCTCACAATATGCATGTCTTCAAGGATGGTTGCCTCCTTAGAATCAATCATCTAAGAAAAATATTCATGCTCATAGGGCAGTAGTATCCATTCTTAAGATGAGGTAGCTAAAGAAGATTCATCTTCCTCCTGGCACTTGTATAGAATCGGGGGCTGATTCTCCACATGTAGAGTGATTTCCCTCTCATGGTAATTTATGTTGACTCAATATAAGGAAATCCAATCCATGCCAAGAATTGCATCAAATTCCACCAAAGGGAGTATGATGAGATTCTTCGGGAAGTTTAATCCACCGATTAAGACAGGGGGGAGTTATATTCATGGGATGAAATGATTTCCCCATTTTTCATACTCATCGAAATCTTTACTTCCATGATTTGTGGTGGTGTTGGGATTGTTCTACTAAAATTTTGGGATATAAAAGAATGCATAAAACCTAAATCAAAAAGTACGTTCTCTATTCTTGAATGAATAACTAGCGTACCTGTGACCACTTTGTTTTCGGGGTTCACTTCGGCAACAGTGATAGAAAAAGCTCTCCCATGATGCCTTGGAGGTTGTTAGTTGCCTCTAGAAACCCTTGTCTTAGGGAACTAATTTTCAAGATTCCCTGGTTCTTTGCAGTTGAAGAAATGAACAATGTGTTGAAATTCGAATGAAGCATTCCTCTCATCTTTAACAACCATGAGTTTTTCTTGTCGGTAGTTAATATCTAGGTTCCTTTCTCTTCTACACCTAAAGAATTTCCTTGTCCCCTTCAGGCAATTTCTGGGGTGATTCTTTCCACACCTTTGGAAAGTGGGGTGCTGGATTTTCTTAGCACCGTTAGATTTATCCATCAGACTGCCAAAATTTAAGTCCACCTTACACTTCTTATCTCCATGATACCCCTGAGGTTCACTGATCTCCATTTCAACCTTGAGGGCACATCAGACAATTTCCTCATAGCTGTCGAAGTTGCAGATCGCTGTGGATTTCCACAGACTAGGTTTAAGCCCACCAAAGAAGTGGTCCACCTTGAATTCGGGGGTAATGAAAAAGCCGGAAGCATATCGTTCAAGCCTTGTGATGTTTTCCTCATACGATCTAATAGATTCGTCATATTTTTTCTTGAGGGAAAGGAAGTCCCTTTCCATATTAAGTCATAGGGTGCATAGAAAATATTTATCAAAAAACATCTTTTAGAAATCCTTCCATTCCAACACCTCGATCTTCTCCTTAGGATTTATATTTTTTATCAACGTCCACCATTGATCAGCTTCACCCTCCATATTATAATCATATAAAAGAACCTTATATTGTTAAGAACATTGAAGTATAGAGATGATATTTTCAATGGAGTTGATCCATTGTTCGATGATTGAGGGATCAAATGATCCATTAAAAGTAGGAGACATTTGTCTCATGAAGCTCTCGATAGCAACTTGTTCTTTCTTAGGGGGGGTTTAACATTCCTCTTGACCCATGTTTCTATTCAATGCTTGAGTTAACTAAGAGAGTATCATGAAAAAGTTCGTGATTCTTGATCCCATCAGATTGAACATCTCATTAGAACTGTCATCACATTGGTCTTCACATCGGTTGTTAGCTCGAGTCCTCCTATTATTGGCCATTGGCTGGAATAAAAGGAAAGTCAGGGGTAACACATAAAGGGTAAACCAAGTACAAAACATATGACTTATAAATAGCTTTTATTTCCTTAACTTAAGAATGTATAGGCATCAAACTATGTTATCCATGGTCTACTTTCTAACATATATTCTTAGGGGAAATTTTTAATTCCCTTAATAATGGTTCATACTAAGCTTGAGAATTTACTAATGCATATCACCCAAGAGTGTCATAACCAAGATTGTAGTAATTCCCATTTTCATGTACTAGGTTACCCAGGGTCAAGCCCAAAACTCCTTGTCGGGGTTTTCACCCCTAGGTACATCTGTTCCAGAGTTGTCTCTACCTTCTCATATCCAGACATGGATGTATTTTCTTGATAAAACACTTACTAAATACCCACCAAAACTTAGGGATGTTTTTATTATACTTAGTCTTGTCTATAAAGATTCACTAGGGTTTTCTAATCCTAATCCCAAAAAAAAACTAAACCTATTCTCTTATACCAACTATGGCAACCCTACTCTTTATTTCATACTTAAACATGATTTATTACATAAAACCTTCACTTTATACAACATAGAAGATCAAGAGGTCTATTGCCTTTGGGGATTAGGAACATTAAACAACAACTTAAAACATAGAATGCAATATCCTGTTGAAAACTTCTTTTACATGAAGACTACATTCCCTCGTGCTTAGCATTGCATGGGATAACCTGAGGACATGCATAAGAAAAGGGTGAGCTATAAAGCCCAGTAAGGGAGTAAAAAAGGAATAAAAAGAATATTTCATTACATGTTAGGCAATAGGAATATCAATGTATCACAATATAAACATGAACATAAAGGCATGATAACACATGATAATCATAATATGGAAATGTGGTAACAACACTTAACATGGAATTAGCATGAGCCAAGGCTCATTGCACATGAAGCATGATTAAAACCTCATTGCACATGAAGCATGAGTAAAACCTTGTTGCACTTGAATTATCACGATTAAACACTCATTTCACATGACATATCATGATACTATACTTTACCCAATGCATTGAAGTGCTATTAGGGCGTACCCTTTCTTAAATATTTCATTTCATGCATAAGTATGCCACATGGATCATACAACATGGAATCATTCAACATCATAATTTATTCCACAATAAAGGAATGTGGAATAAATACATGAAACTATTTAATCAATAATTATATGTGTGTAAAGGTGAATACCCTTGATATAGAAATGGGCATGGTATTCACTACATAATAACTTTGGCTTGGAAAATCATGGTACAATTTTGGCAGTGTAACGACGTGACATAAGAACTCATAAAAATGGTTGATGATAGAGAAACGAGTGTATCATTATATGTACATTAAATGGATAGTAAGGGGGTCATACAGATACATGTCCCAATAATTGTAATGGAACTTAGATTCATGATACACAAGAATTACTTGAATGTAAATGAGGAGAGATAAACTCCTTACTGAATTTCAGCATGGTAACAGGTATACATGGAAGTCATCGATGAGGGAGAAAGGGGTCTATCATAATTAAAAAATAAATAGTATAGTATAGGGGAGGTGTGAAATCATACCCCAAAATTTATAATTGAAAATAAAAAGGGCATAATAATATAAGGAAACTTGGACATAAATAAGGAAAGTGAGAATACATTAATTGGAAGTGTGATCCCAAAAGCTTGGGAGAGGATTATTGGGATATTGGGGCACCTTGGGAGAATTATAGAGAGAAGAGGGAAGAGGTTGGAATAACTCCAAAGGCGTTTAGTGAAGAGGAAGTGAGATCTTGGGTGGGTTTATATAGGAAAGAAGAGGTAATTCTTTATTATTTAGGTTTGGGACACCACACATTAAACTAATCAAAACCACAAACCGACCCATGGTTTTTGCCCATGTTTTTTTCTGAATGGGAGTGGAAAACAATATTTTATGAGTAAAATGGCCTAAATTCTTAAAATAAAAGGGTTGCTTATGTGGAGGAGAGTCATACTCTAAAGGAAAACAATTTGAAAAGACAAAATGTTCTGTAAGTCTTGGAGGGTCCACTAAAGCTTTGTAAAATGAATAAAACAAATCTAAAATCACATTACTTTAATGGTAAAACATATATTGGTATAACATAATGTTTATAGTATTTTATTACCTCACTATTGGGTCATTATGATGTCACAAAATACATTGTATATTTAAACGATATTTAATTTTTACCCAAAAATTCGACTGTCTTAGAAAATTATGAAAAATTTACCATTGGATAATTTCAACATAATAATTTTAAAAATAATATTCATTTTATCTAAATAATTTTCTAAATATTTGAATGTTTAATTTTAAAATAAAAATCAACATTTATCGAAAATTCATGGGTTTTGACAAAAACAGCTTTCAAACCTTGATAAAAATTACAATTGTATTCATAAAAAAATGTACGATCATTTATATTTAATAAAAAGTAATTTATTAATAATATTTTATTAAAATATTATTTTATTCAAAAATCCATTAATTCATCAAAATAGATTTCTTAGTTGAATATTAACTAAAAAAATACTATTTGTTCTTAAAAACTATTTACAAAGTAACAATAGTAAAATGAATGCACATTCTTTATACAAAAATAATGTACATACTCATAGTGCTAGGGTATTATTACATAACCCCTTATAACACCCGCATAAGACCGAAGGGTAAGGTGTGAGGTGGTGATAGACTCTTGGGGTGTCTTGGATAACATCGCTCAGGTGGTAATCTCTATTAACTTTCACTTCTCCCGTAGTCGGTTCCACTCAAGATTAACGTGTTCAAGCTCAGCTTGGGATTGGTCAAGAGTGAAGCCCAATGATGCCACTTCCTTTCCAAGCTTCAAAAAATGGGCTTCGTATGGGGAAAGTCTATTGGATGAGGCCATTGATTCATTTTTCTGGGTAAATTGGATTTGTTAAAGCCCTATATTTATACTAATCATGTGATCACTATTCAACAACTATATTAGCAACAGTAACAATTATTAATGGTATTTTAAAATCTAGAAACATAAAAACAATGAAGTTTACATTTTATATAACCATAATAAGACATTTAATTAGATCGATATAAATTTTCATTAATGAAATTTTGGGTCGTTACATGATCCACCAAAATCTAAGATGCTGAAGAGGAGTATATCCTCGAGAATCTGAATAGTATTCTCCATCTGACCATATATCTGTGGATGTTAAATTGTACTCAACCTGACCGGAATCTCCATCACCTCTTGGAGACTCCTATAGAATATTAAAGTAAACCTAGAATCCCAATATAAAAAAATCTATAGAGAAACCTATGTAACCTAATAATTTCTAACACATATAACTTACCCAGATCTTCAACTTTAGTGGTGTCCCTATTTGAAATGAAATTGGTCGATTTTGTCAACCGATTAATCAACAAACAGAAAGAAATTTTCCCTCAGGAAGTCTGAAAATCCAACAACAAAGTCCATAGACACATTATCCCATTTTCAAACTATCACCAGAAGAGGCTGAAGAAAAAAAAAGGTTTTAGATGTTCTGCCTTTATCTATTGGTAGGTGTAACAGTGAGACACATAATCTGTAATGTCACGCTTCATAACTGGACACCACAATCACTTTATCATGTCATAATACATTTTCATAGTGCTCAAATGAATGTCCCATTAAGAAATATAACCATAAAAATAATATTATTTCCTCATAAATGTTGGTACAACAAATTGATCCACAAAATGGAGAATACCATTTGAAGGGAGAGACCAACTAGAAACGATATCCCCACTTTAAAGGGTTTCTTGAATTTCTATGAACTCATAATCCTACTAATAACCCTACAGAATAAACTCAAGGATAGATAATGACAACTGAGCATTGTTCAAAAGCATTCCTAAAATATCATCCTGAGCATCAAGATGCAACTAAGCAAAGAGTCCCATAAGGTTCCTCTTCTTCGATTCCAGAACATCCTGCGATGGTACTTTCCTACTGAGAGTATCTACAACAACATTCCCCTTCCTTGAGGTATATGAGATGTAGAAGTTAAATTTGAAGGTATTCTCCCACTATTTTTATATGGGATTCAAGTCTTTCTAAAATAGGATATAACTCAAACTTTTACAATCATAAAAGACTGTGAATATTTCCCTAACAAGATAATACCACTAACACTTAAGCACATGCATAAACATGACAAGATCTTAATAATGATAGGGGTAATTACTTTCATGAGGCCAAATCTGAAGAGATCCATAAGCCTCAACATGATCATACTACATAAGAATACAACTCAGAAAAGAACCAGAAACATCATAGTACACCACCTACCCTTTACTAGGCTTAGGTATGATCAGAATAGGTGTTGATGTTAGAAGTTATTTCAACTCATTGAAAAAAGTTTGTAACTTTTCATACCATATGTATTTCACCCCATTCCTGGTAAGAGCAGAAAAAGGTGATGCTAACTTTGAGAAATCATTGATGAACTATCGATGGTATCTAGAAAGACCAAGGAAGATCTTTTTGGAGTTGGTTCCCTAGAACATACTTTTTTTTTACTTTATGAAAAACATGTATTCATTGATTTGAATATTAATAAACTACTTATCATATCATGATTGTTCTTCTGCATGACAAAGTATTTGATAATTTTCTAAGAGCAGATGTCACACTAAAAGGTCATAGCAGTTCCCAACTATAATGAGAACCCAAAAGTGCTATGAAACTATTGTTGATTATATGTTCTATAGCCGGATGATATCATTTTAGGGACACAAATTATTTAGGATATCAGGGGTGGAGACTCATAAGACTTTGAGAATGAGTCCCACCAGTGGGAAATCCACATTTCTATGTGTCATAGGATGTTCCTACCTATGGATGTGTGTATTGGTCCTTAGAATTTTTATTAATGAGTATTATGAGTCACAAACTTAGATGTATTGACAAAAATCAGGATGATAGATGTTCGTAGTGAGGTAGGATATGTTGGGTGCATCATGAGTAATATTGCATTAATGAATAATGCGAGAAAGGATTTGAACCTTCTGTTCTTTAATGGAAGTTGATATCTCGGTTCCTTTGATGGAAATGATAGAGCATAAATAAATCCATGGCCATGGTGATCTATAGGCAAGTTCTATTTCAAGAAAGTCAAAGAAAGAGATATCGAGCATATAGGCTGATGGTACTGGCATAAAACATGCAAGATTTAAGATATTGTAATAAAGGGATTATATTACACAGAAAACATTTGCATGAGGAGACATGTCGTTATAGAATTAACTTCTTTCTCTATGGGTGCCTTGGCATGTTTCTAGATGTTAACCTTGGACTTTAAGCTAATTCACCTAATTTCACTAAGAAAGAGGCCTAGAGGTTCACAAAATAAGAGTATCCAAAATCTCAGTTAAATAATATATTATTATTTATTATTTAACAGGTTGAATAAATATTATTCCTGTATGTGGTTTAATAATTATTCGTGTATTCTTGATCGCATATAAATATTAATTTTTTTTGTTTTGTAAATAAAATATTTATTTATTTATTGGGGAACAATGTAGTGATATTTATTTAATTAATAAATAGACATTATTCAAGGTCTGATAAATATTGTGGAGGAATGGTGGACCGAGTTTAATGGTCTGGTGAGAAATAATAATATTTAATATTATTTTATTAAATAATACTTAATTATAATTCATAGTTTAAGAACCTGTTGGGAAATAATAATATTAGTATTATTATTTGACATGGGAATTTTCTAAGATTAAATAAATAATTAAGGGAATTTGTGCATTTTTTTAACCCTAGCGATATAAATACTCAGTTATGTTATTTTCTCATGAGCCAATTCATTTTTTTTTGTTGTGAACAACAATCTTGTAGAATCCTATTGAGCCTAGAGAGATCCCTTATCCAAGAATTCTCCCAAGAACTGTGAGTAATCCTCCTTCACTGGATCAAGGAGAATGCTTTGGAAGCGATTCTCGAGGCGATCAAGGTAGATGATTCAAGTGTACAGATATTCTATGCTAGCACCTAGAGACTAATTCAGTGATGTATATAGATTCCTAGAACACATGTACATCACCTCTAGTTGAAATCTACACTTGGTTTCTACAACTCAACGATGGTGCACCACAGATCTATCATCAGGTTCATCAATAAAGAAATAATTCCTTAGAGGTAATTATTATTTAATTAAATTTATTATAAATAATATATGATTATCCTACCTCTCTGGTTAAGGTGTGATTAATGTTTTCTATCTTTTATTTAATTCCATTGATTATGGCAATTAAACATCGTATAGATCTTGGATTGATCATCGATCATGAAATAAATAAATGTTGGGAAACACCCATCATACACTTCCACCGTGTCTAGAACCTATAAGTGGTATCAGAGGGGGTACATAATTGTTTATAATTATTTAAAGATCATTGGTGATTTATACATTTTAATTTAGTTTTTCAATTCAAGTTTAATCATTATTTTAATTTGAATTGTGAGATCAATTTCTTCCTCCTTCATTTCTCGTAGATCTAATCAAGACATTTAATTTTATGATTAAAATAAAATATAGGAACTCATTCGAAGGTGATAAGGTTTATAGATGGAAAAAACCAGACTACACACTGTTTAACCAGAGTTACATGCCATGTAATAACATTCAACACATCAAGATTTGATTCATAAATCAATTCAAGATTTTTCTTTGATTATTGAATTAATTAAACCATTTAATGCACTGCATATTGACCAAAATTAAATGGAACATGGTTAAATGGACTACACACTATATATCCCATGTACACGACATGTCATCTCTTTGGGTCAATGATGATCTGTGTATTACATACATGACCTACCTGACTGGTGACCGTGTAACATGGAGTCAACACGGCATGTGGCCCATTGGACACACCATGTACTCTAAATTTTTTGAGGTATGTTTTACATGCCGAGTCCCTAGGTGAGTACCTCTAATAGATGGTGAAGAGTGTATATGCCATGTATATTGGATCTATATGCCATTTAATTTTACAAAATTATTCTGATTTAGAATTTATTTATTTCACTATGTAAACCTTGAGACTTGTACTTGCGTGTGGTCATAAAGATAAGACACTCCATGTGATAGGTTTTAATATAAATAAATATTTAAATGTTCAATTTATATCTGCATAATGTTCAAATATTCTTATCATGTATGAGTCATATTATATGTTGTTACTCTATGTGCATTAAAGCATAACACGTGACAAAAAAATCATGTAATTAATGCAATCATTTGTAAAGTACACGTTATGGAAGTATGTGATAAGTCATGGATTACATATGGCACAAGAGTAAAATAGTATAAAAGTATAATACATGTTGGGAAGAATCATATGAGTACTCACCGTGTTTCCTCCAATGTACATTTCTATACAAGGTTAATTTTAAATGAATTTATTTAATTTTTTTAAAATTATAATGGATAAAAATCTCAAGGAAATTTGGATTGAGATTTAAGATAAATGGATTTATTAATTAAAGATAATAATTAATTTATTAGAGCATGATCTATCTTAAATAATAATTATTAAATAATTGAATGATAGTTTTATTAAATGTGTAATTCATTGCATGCATGTGTATGATCATGAGCTAGACCGGACCTTTTATATGTGATTGGTTTAATTTAATTTATTATTAAATTAAAATTTTTGTCATGTGTTCCTTCTCAGTTTTCATTATATAGGGCATGTGTGCCCATGGTTTGTTTTTATGTAAACCCATTTTCCCCTCACCTACGTGTGAGTAAAAGGAATAGGTAATGGATGGAGCTCCCAAGTTAGTGGAGGAAGTTCAAGTTTAGAGCTAAGGTGAAACCAATCAAAGGAGATACATAGGTGGACAGGTGGAAAGCTGCAACATGAACCTTAATTGGTTCAAGGTTTTTTTCCCCTAGGTCAACAGTTAGTTTATCAACTACTAGATAAATTAACCACTAGTAACAGATCATGATCATAACACTTCATTATTTTATTTCTATTAGTTGATTGGTGATTTAATTATGGTTTTATTATCATGATAGCATAATTGATGAATTAGAAATCATGCAAGATAGAACTAAAATAAACCATCTTATGCGTAAATATTATCTAAGACATGGTTAATCACTTAATTAATCCCACTTAATTTTAAAAAGCATGTGATAAAGATAATAATTTTCAATTTACAAAAAAAAGTAAAAATCCCTCAATAAAATATTAAGTCAGAATAGCCTCCCATTACTTCGATTAGAATCAAAACATAGTTTAAATTTCTTGACCATCCAATGTTGGGATGCTTTCAATTATCGGAGAATTCTAACATGAGGTTTTGGGTTGACTTAAATTAGTTAAAATGAAGGGTTGACTACTAAAATAGGACTTGGTATAACTGAGAGGAAAAGGTTGAGGAAATACAATAAAGGATTTGAAGATTGGGGAGTCCACTCAGTGGATCAAGGAACTGTGAGTTAATATAATTAGCATTTGGAATGCCTACCTAAAACCATTCAAGTTGTTTGAACAACCAAAGTTGGGGTGATTATAAGGAGAATATGGATCTTTTCCACTTGAATGTACAAGAAATAGGATAATCTGAATCCAATGGTGACTGATATTGGGTTTTGATAAATTAGTGGGAGACTAATAAATATATTATTTATTTATATGTATAAATTTTATCAGATAAAGTACTAAAATTATGATTATATTATTTTATAGAAATAAAAATAAAATGACATCAAACATATCATTTTGATCCATAATTGAGAAGGAAAACATTCTCACTGGCACAAATTTCCAAGAGTGGAAAAGGTTCCTATGTGTCATCCTTTGTTATAAATGGAAATTGTATGTGATGGAATAACCTTTACTAGTTGCGATTGGAAATAAGGCAAGTGATGAAGAACTGTCTCTCTACGAGAAACATCTGAATCATGCTACATATGTTTAATGCTTCATATTATCATCCATGTCCAATGATCTTTTAAAGAAACATGAGGATATAGATGCCTATAGCATGATGTATCACCTTTGGGATCTCTATCAAGAGAAGGCAAGACAAGAGAGGTATGAGATCTCCAATGATTTATTCACATCGAATCTTAAAGATTCTACGATATCTGGGCCTAATATAGTAAATCTTATTGACTACATTGAATACCTGGACATATTAGGGATTAAATTCCCATATGAGTTGCATTCAGATCTAATACTTTCATCACTGCCCAAGACCTTCTCCAGCTTTATTTTGAATTATAATATGAGCAATAATGAGAAGAGTCTTTCAAAACTTTTGACCTTGATTAACCAAGTGGATAATAAAATGGGACATGATAAACCTGTGGTCCTTATGGTGAACAAGAAAAGGAAGAACAAGGAAAAGGGGCCCAAGAATTATAAATAGTCTAAAGCTCCTGAACACCATCCTTACAAGAAGAATAAGATCTAGATACAGGGAAAGGAAAAAGAAGAAGTATGTTTTTTATGTGGAAAGCAAGACCACTAGAAGAGGAACAACACATAGAATCAATGGGAAGATAAAGTTGTATTTGTTATCAAGTGAAATAATTCCATTTCTATACATGGGGTATTAGATAAAGCTTATGGTGATCACACTTTTTTCCAAATGTAGGAACCAAGTAGATTCCGAAATATTTCTATAGAAGAGGTGGATCTGTGAGCTGATAATGGTGTGAGGCTGGCTGATCTAGCCATTGGTGACTACCGCCTATCATTTCCAATGAGAATTATTTTGGTTTTGAGAGATTTTTCTTATGTACCTATAGTCACCAAGAAAATTTTTTTAGGGTCATGTTTAGATACATATGGTTTTATTTTAAAATTTTGAAATAAAAGTTGTTTCTTTTATAAGGAAAACATATGTTATGGTATAGCTCATTTAAATAATGTTCTTTATGTATTAAATTATGAAAACCAAATATTGTAAATCAATAATGAATCATGTTCTCACGACTCATATAACAGCCAGTTGTGGAATCACCATCTTAGTCATGTAAATGAGAAGCGTTTGACAAAGCTATATCAAGATGGCCATTTAGACTCTTCTGATCTAAAACCACTTGATATATGTCATTCTTATTTATAGGAAAAAATGATGAAACCACCATTCAATAGACAGGGTGAAATGGAAACATAACTTCTAGGATTGGTACACACTGATGTGTGTGGACCATTTCCAATAGAGGATAGAGGCAGATATTCTTACTTCCTAACTTTTACTGATGAAATGTGTAGATATGACTATATCTACTTGATGAGGTATAAGTATGATTCCTTTTTAGAAATTCAAGGAATTCAATAATTAAGTGTAGAATCATCTTGGTAATAAGATAAATAATATTTTATTGGATTGAGGTGGTTAATATATTAACCAAGAGTTCATCGACTTTTTACAGGAGTTTGAGATTCTATCTCAACTCACTACACCTTATACACCATAGTGGAATGGTGTTAGTGAAAGAAGGAACCGTACGTTATTGGAAATGGTAAGGTCAATGATGAGTCATGCATATATTTCATTATCCTTTTGGGGATATTCATTACAAAATGCGACATAGACATTAAACCGAGTACCAACTAAATTAGAAAATAGAATTCAAATTGAGTTATGGAGTGTAAAGAAACCCATTTTGTTGCATACACATGTATGTGGTTGAGAGGCATTTGTTAAGGCCTTCTCAAGAAAAAACTATTACCCTAGGTCATGAAGTGTATCTTTATATGGTATCCCAAGGATAAAAAGGAATACTACCTATACAACCCCTCAAACAAGAAAGTGATTGTCACCAGACAAGCTATCTTTCTTGAGAGGGAGAACATCCTAAAAAAGGATAGTATGAGAAAGATTGACTTCAATTAATTTGATGCTCAAGATACACAAGAGTGGTATGGGAATAGATTCCATATATCCCTATGGAGAAATTATTTCTTGAAACACAAGTACTTCATAACAGTGTAACATAGGTAAGATAACTAGAGAGATATGGTTTTCTAGTCACTGATGACAGTGATTCATTATTTGTTGACAATGATTAACCTCTCTCCTATAAGGAGGTAGTGCAGATCTCAGAAACTGCAAGATGGAAATAAGCCATGAATTCTGAAATGGATTCCATGTATGAGAACCAAGTTTGGGTTCTGGTAGATGTGCCCATTGATGTAAATACTGATAGATGGAAAAGGGTATTTAAGAGGAAAATGGACATGGAAGGTAAAGTAAGTACCTATAAAGAAAGGATAATGGATAAAGGGTTTAAAAAACATCAAGGAATTGAATACGATGAAACATTTGTTTCCAGTTTTCATGTTTAAATCCATTAGAATTCTACTTGCTATAGTATCTTACCATGACTATGAGATTTGGCATATGGATTTCAAAACTGCATTCCTTAATGGGAACCTTAAGGAGGATGTCTATATAACACAACTAGAATGGTTTGTAACTCTAGATGATTCCAAAACAATTTTTAAGTTTAATAGATCCATTTATGGATTGAAACAAGCATCTAGGTCATGGAACACTCGATTCGATGAATCCATACAAGAATTTGGTTTCATTAAGAATGAATATGAGCCATGTGTTTACAAGAGGTTTAGTGGAAATGTAGTCATTATCCTAGTAGTATATGTTAATGATATATTAATTATTGGAAACGACATACCAGTCTTATAATCTATTAAGGAATGGTTAAAAAAGTGTTTCTTCATGAAGGAATTAGGTGAAGAAACCTATATTCTAGGGTTCAAGATCATTCAATATAAATTCAAGAGGCTTTTGGACTAAGTCAATGTACTTATGTTGAATAAATACTAAAGAGATTTAGTATGGAACAATTCAAGAGGGGATTGGTTATAGTGTCACATGGTTTACATCTTTCTAAGAAAATGCGTTCTCAGACACAACATGAGAAAGAGAGAATGAGTAAGATCCTATACGCTTTAGTGATAAGATCAATAATATATTCCATGTTATGTACTAGACTTGATGTTGCTTATGCATTGAGTATGTTAGGAAGATATGAGGAAGATCTAGGAGAATAATATAGGATTGTTATTAAGTATATCCTTATTAATATGAGAATAACTAAGGATATGTTCTTGGTGTATGGAGGGGACTAGGATATGGTCATTAGAGGTTATACTGATGCTAGTTTTCAGATAGATCAGAATGATCTGAAGTAGAAATAAAGATATGTTTTTTATCTCAATGGAGGGTTTATGATCTATAAGAGTTCAAAGCAGCTAGTTTTCAGTGATTATACAATAGATTATGAGTATATAGAGGCTTCTGATGTATCCATGTAAGCCATTTTGATTCATAACATTGTCTAAGATCTTAATGTGGTACCTAATAATAAAGACCCTATCACATTGTAGTGTAATAATACTACAACAATGGATCTAGAAAGAGTCAAGGTCACACCAATAGACAAGGAATATACTCCAGAAGTATCATCTCTTTAGTGATTTATACTAGAGGGGTGAAGTTGCAGTGAGAAGAGTACACACAAAATAGAATGTGACAGACCCCTTGACTAAAATCCTATCTCAGAAGAAGCATGGGTATCATGTGAGAACTAGCGGTCTAAGGGTTTTTAGCAGTTGGCTCTAGTGAAAGTGGGAGTCTGTTGGAGTTGGTGCCCTAGAACCAAATTCTTTTTACTTTATGATAAACTTGTATTCATTGTTTTGAATATTAATAAACTACTTATCATATCATGATTATTCTTCTGCATGACAAAGTATGTGATAATTTCCTAAGAGTAGTTGTCACACTAAAAGGTCATAGTAGTTCCTTGCTATAATGAGAAAATGGAAGTTCTACGATACTATTATTGAATATATGTTCTATGTCCAGATGATATCATTTGAGGGACAACAATGATACAAGATAATAGGGGTGGAGACTCATCAGACATTGAGGAACCTTCTCATGGTGTAGCCCCTTGGTAATATTTAGTATGGATATTATGAGAATGAGACCTTCCAGTAGAAAATCCACATTTCTATATATCATTGGATGTTCCTATACACGAATGTATGTATTGGTACTTAGAATTTAATATTATTATTAATGAGTATTATGAGTCGTGCACTTAGATGTATTTATGAAAATTGTGACAAAAGATGTTCGTGGTGAGGTAGGATATGTTGGGTGCGTCACGAGTAATATTTCATTAATTAAAAATGCGAAAAAGGATTTTTCTTCTATTATTTAAAAGAAGTTGATATCTCAGGCCCTTTGATAGAAATGATATAGCCTAAATAAATCCATGGTCATGGTGATCTATCGACTAATTATATTTCCAAAAAGTCAAAGAAAGAGATATCGAACATATAGGTTGATGGCACTGACATGTAACCTTCTCGATTTGTGATATTGTGATAAAGGGATTATATTAAATAGTAAGTATTTATATGAGGTGACATGTCATTCTGGTATTAACTTCTTTCTCTATGGGTGCATTGAAATGTTGTTAGATGCTAACCTTGGACTTTAGGCTGCTTCGCCTAATGGCACTGAGAAAGAGGCCTAGAGGGTCACACACTAATTGTATTCAGAATATCAGTTAAATAATATATTATTATTTATTATTTAATAGGTTGAATAAATATTATTTCCATACGTGGTTTAATAATTATTCATGTATTATTTATCACATATAAATATTTATTTTCTATTTAGTAAATATAATATTTATTTATTTATTGGTGAATAATGCATTTATATTTATTTAATAAATAAATAGAAATTATTCAAGGTCTAATAAATATTATGGAGGAATAGAAGACTGAGTTTAATGGTCTGGTGAGAAATAATGATATTGAATATTATTTAATAAAATAATATTTAATTATAATTTATAAGTTAAGGGCATGTTGAGAAATAAATAATATTAGTATTATTATTTGAAATGGGGAGTTATAGAATTAAATAATTAATTAAGGGAACTTGTGAAATTATTTTATTTTAAACCTAGAAATATAAATACCCATTTGTGTTATTTTCTCATGAGCCAATTCATTTTGTTGGTTATGCACAACAATATTGGAGAATCCTCACAATCCCAGAGAGATCCCTTATCCAAGAACTATCCCAAGAATAGTGAGCAATACTCCTCCACTGGATTAAGGATAATTCCTGGGAAGAAATTATCATGGCAATCTAGGCGGAAAATGCATGTGAAAGGATCTTTCATGATAGCACCAAGAGACTCCTTCAGTGATGTCTAGTGATTCTTGGAATACATGTGAATCACTTCTAAAGGAAATCTACACTTTTTTTCTATAATGCAACAAAATTTCACCGCAAATCCATCATTGGGTTCATCAACAAATAAATAATTCATTATAGGTAATTATTATTTAATTAAATTGATTATAAATAATATTTATTGATTCTCTCTATTTGGTTTTGGCATGATTAATATTGTCTTTCTTTGATTCAATTCCATTGATCACACTGATTAAAGATCATATAGATCTTTTATTTATCATCAATCATGAAAAAAGAAATGTTGGGAACCACCCATCACATGATTCCACTGTGCCCGAAACATATAGCTCTGAGTTACAAAGGAACTATGTGGATCCTCCCATGAAAAGATGGCCTTCACATTCTTGGGATTAATTGATAAGTCATGCTAAAAAATAAAGTTCCCCAACAACTTCACTTCTTGGATCTAAAAACAGTATTTTGAAATATTTCCATACAAAAAGAGACTCCTCAAGATTTCTAAAACCAAACTAAAATGGTGTTCATGCTCATGCATGGATCTCAAATAAACCAAAATATGATCCATGAACACTACTAAAAAATTACCAAGATATTGATGGAATATCTGGTTTATCAAAGACATAAAAATTGTAGGAGCATTAGTTAGAGAAAAAGGTATCTTATGATATTTGAAATGGACATACCTCCTCCTAAAATCCATCTTTGGTATATAAAACTCCTAAAATTTGAGATAATAATAACCTTACTGAAGATAGATCTTCTAAAACCACTTCCCCATTTTAACTAGTCAAACGAATCATCTACATGGGGTAAATGATACTTATTCTTAACCATCACCAGATTTCAACTTCTGATAGTCCACTCAAAATCATATATTCTTGGAAAAGAGCACAGGGGCTGCCCAAGGTGAAACACTAGGGTGTATAGAACCTTTAACCATTAGATCATCCAACTAAATCTTGATATCTTTCACCTATGCTATTTTTATATGATATGAGGGTATTAAAACTGTATACATACCTTACAATAGATCAATAATGAACTATGCCTCCCTTGCTAAAGGATGACTAGATAATTCATCTAGGAAAACATAATTATAGTCCCAAATAATAGAGGGAAGATCAACAATAAAGGAAACATCATTAGGATCAACTGCAACAATAGAGGATAAAATTCTAATCTCTGGGTGGGAAGATCCCGCACGACCAAACCTCAGATCTCACTCTCACTGAAACACTTGAAATCCCCCATCATAATTGAAGAACAAAACACACCAATTATAATATTCAATCTTAGCATGGTGAAAAATAATCCAATCCATCCTAATGATGATGTCGAATAGATCCTGATCAAGAATGGGGAAATATTAGACTAACTCTGCATCAGCTATCGACAGTGAATAAGGACACTAAAACCTTGCTCTTTCCTCTTCCTAATATGTGTTACTAACACCATAATAGATTAAATGATATCAACTGAAAGTTTAACCATATCAACAAAATAGGTAGGAATAAATGATTGGGAGGAACCATTATCAAATAAAGAAGTCACTACATAAGATTCAATAAAGATGATATATCTTACTATTATTGGGACCACTTCAACTTCTATTAGAAACTCATCTACTGTGTGAAAGTGATTTAATCCTGATGAATTTTTATGGAGCCCCATAGTCTTTTAAGCATATGACGACACCACAACAGTCTTTGGAGATGAAGATCCCTGACCATAATTATAGCGACCCAACCTTTTCTTTCATTACTATTACATCATTTCAACGATAAACAACATAATATTATTAAAAATAGAGGATCCAAAGGTTTAGTGTCTTGGGAAAACTAGGTTCACACATAACAAATACAACATCAACCATAAACATTTATTTAATTTCTTCTTCACAAGATTCTTAGTGGCACTTGTCCTCTCCTTAGTACATGTATCCACCTGAGGATATACATCAAAAGGGGTGATCTAGAAGCCCAGTAAGAGGATAGATAAGAACAATATAGCATGGGGTGAGCATAATCATGACATAGGAAAAATATCATGAACATGAGAGGAGCATAAATAAAAGACTTGAAATGTGGCAATGCATAAAAATGAAACATCATGTCTTAGTGGTTAACTACCACACATATTTGTGAACCAAACTAGAATCTTGTTCACACATCATTTCAAATTTACTAATGATATTCATCACTTTACCCAATGCATTAGAGCGCTATATAATTCCGGGCACACCCGTCACATTTAAACATTCATATTGTGCTATATAATTCCGAGCGCACCCGTCACATCATAACATCATCATTTATCATGCATGCCACAATGAACATATAACATAAATCAACATAATGGACCCATGAAAAGGAATGGGTTTCATCTCATAATAACACTTTCATAAGCTTTGGGTTCCCAAAAGAAAGAGGGAATAACCCACATGTTACAAGAACCATCCACTTTGAGTGAGAAGTAAAAGGGGCGTTCTTAAAAGAAGAGTTCTTTTGGAAAACATTTTATTGGACATAAAAACCAGTGACAATCATTTATATCCCAGAAAATTAAATTAAATAATGAAAAATGATCTTTGAGGAGTAACCATATCAAAAAATGGAGTGAAAGAGGGGGAACCCGAAGGAAGAAAATTGGATTCGAGATTTCCCCTTACCTTGTACCCGATTGATTCCTTCTCTTTAATGTCCTGTATAATGATATTATATTCATTAATTAGAAATACAGAACCATGTGTACATTAATAGGGTTAATTCTGGTTTCATTATGTCATATTATGTTCCTTTGGATGGCTTATAGAGTTTAAAAAACATTGTTCGGGGATGTTCGTTTTTATGGATTTTCTTTGGTGGTTCACTTGTATTCTTAAATTGAAGTTCGGGTAGATCATGGGTAAACATATAGAACTGATATTACATGTTATTAATGATATTATAGGATATTTAATGATTTTATAATTAATTATATTATATCCATGTGGACGAATCATTAGATAAGAATTTAATGGTGGTTATTTGGGTTAATTTGAGCGGTTTTTGGATCACAATGAAATTGTTTTAACTTTTCACTTAGTAATATGGCCATAAGTTATTTCCAAAACTTAAAATAGAAAATATTACATATAAAATATTCTGGTGAAACCATAAAAATGGTTTCATGACCAGATCTAAAGGTCGAAATTGAAGAAGAGAGCATGTCGTTTTTGAAGGTGATAAATTAACACCTCATGAACAACGTTCTCTATAATAAAATAAAAGGAAGATGGAAAGGGTGTGGGGTGATATAATATCCCATTAGAATAATAAAATTACATTATATGTATAATACTGAAGTTAAAAACAATTTGGATGAAGATAGGTGGGGAGAGATCAAGAAAGGAACTTGAACTTGAAAGGAAAATAAAGGAGAAGAGGGAGGGAAATTACCTCTAGAATCTTCCTCTTGAGATCCTCTTTAAGGAAGATAGGATTGGTCTTTTGATGAGACCAGCAGCTTTTGGACGTGGGGGAGGGGGTAGGGAATATTTTTGGGCAGAGATTATACAATTCTTGAAGTTTGAGATGTGTGGTTTGGCAAGAGGAGGGGGAGGGCTTATTTATACATGAGGAGGGAGGTGTTTTTAGTATAAAATATTAAATAAAATAATATATCAAGAGTTAGACTTGTAATAGTAGTTTTTTGACATCCTAAATCATATATTAATATAATATAATTTGTTTTAGGCATTAAATCTTCTTTATAATTCCAATTAATTAAATTATTAAAAGGAAAGTGAATGAAAGAGAAAAAGACACTTTAAGAAATCACCTTTTGACTTTAGGCTTTGGAAAGTTTATTTTAGGTTTGAGAATTGGATTTATTGTATTTTAAGGAACCATTTATGAAATTTAAAATAATTTGGCCGAAACTAATTCTCTAGAATGTTTATGTCATCATTAAATCATTAATGATTCACTTTAGTATATACCGATTATGCGAAAAACTGTATTTTTTACTATTCACCCGAAAATTGAAGTATTTCAGAATAAACCCAAAAATTTACCCCTACCATTTTTCGACGTGTAGAATCCAAAAATGATGTCTATTTTTTCAAAAATAATTTTCTAAATATTATTAATTTAATGTTTAATTAAAATCATAATTTACTTAAAAAAACAGTTTTTAAAATTAATAAGGGTCATATTACTATTCATAATGGTAGGTTACTATTCATAAGGGTAGGCTACTATTCATAAGGGTAGGTTACTATTCACTAAAAAATTATTTTTGTTTCATTAGACTCCAAAAACTATCTTGAACACAACCGTGTATGTCGGATTTTCGAAATTCCAAACATAGGGGTGAAAAAATTATGTTTAAAGGTCACTTATCACTTAGTAGTTCATTATTTTGTGTTTTTATGACATAAATATAAGAAGAGAATTTTCCATTGAAAAACTTTGGGTCGTTACATTCTTCCCCCCTTAAGAAATTTCGCCCCCGAAATTTCACTTTACACAAACAGGTGAGGGTACTTCTCCTTCATTGCCTCTTCTGGTTCCCAAGTTGCTTCTTCAAACTTATGGTTCTTCCACAAAACTTTGACAAGATGGGTTGTCTTGTTGCGTAGAACCTTATCACTTCGGTCCAGAATCTTTACTGGCTGCTCTTTATAGGAGAGATCATCTTCCAGCTGCACCACCTCTGAGTTTAGTACATGTGAGGGGTCTGGTATGTACTTTCTCAGTAGTGATACATGAAACACATCATGAACTTGAGCCATATTCAGTGGAAGTGATAGATGATAGGACATGTCTCCTATGCGGTCAAGTATCTCAAAGGGGCCTATGTACCTTGATCTTAGCTTCCCTTTATTTCCGAATCACATGACTCTCTTCCATGGAGATATTCGAAGGAAGACTTTATCTCCTACGTCGAACTCCAAGTCCCTTCGATGATTTTCAACATAGCTATTTTGCCGACTTTGAGCAGCTTTGATGTGTTTCTGGATGACTTGAACCTTATCTGTCATCTCTTGAACAAGATCGGGTCCAAGCAGCTTTCTTTCTCCAAATTCATCCCAACAGGTTGGAGTTCTACATTGCTTCCCATAAAGAGCTTCATACGGAGCCATCTGAATACTCGAGTGGAAGCTATTTTTGTATGAGAACTCAACCAATGGGAGATTCTGATCCCAACCACCTTTGAATTCAAGAGAGCAGACTCTTATCATATCTTCAAGCGTCTAAATAGTCCTTTCAGATTGGCCATCGGTTTGGGGGTTATAGGCCGTGCTGAAATTTAATTCAGTACTCAAAGCATGTTGAAGGATCCTCCAGAATTTAGATGTGAACCTTGGGTCATGGTCAGATACAATTGAGAGTGGAACACCATGCAGTCTCACCACTTCCTTCACATATATCCTTGAAAGTTGTTCAAGCGAGAGGTCTTCCCGAATAATGATAAAATGGGCAGTCTTGGTGAGTCGGTCAACCACAACCCATATCGCATTATTTCCCTTTGACGTCTTTGGGAGGCCTGTGACAAAGTCCATAGTAACATTTTCCCATTTCCACATGGGTATAGGCAATGGATGCATCATACCTTTGGCCTTTTGTTGCTCATCTTTAACTTGCTGACATACCAAGCACCTTGATATATATTCTGCAATCTCCTTCTTCATGTTATCCCACCAGAAGTGTTCTTGGAGATCATGATACATCTTGGTACTCCCAGGATGGATAGAGAAAGTTGAGCTATGTGTATTATCCAACAGCTCCTTCTTTATCCCGGGTGATGAAGGCACACAAAGCCGCGTTCCAAACCAAATCACACCATCATCGTCGATATGGAACTCTTGCAGCTTCCCTTCCTTTACTGCATTCACCCTCTTTTGTATCTCCACATCATCCCTTTGTGATTCCTTAATATTTTCTTAGATGGATGGTTGCGCAATAATTTGGGCAAGGTAGGATTTATCCCCTGCCCTTATGATTCCCAAATCCATCCTTTTCATATCCCAAAAGATAGGGTCTTTCTCAATCCACAACATGGATAGAGTAGCAGGTTCTTTTATGCTTAGAGCATCAGCTACCTTGTTCTCCTTCCCAGGATGATAGTGAATAGAGAAATCGTAATCCTTGATTAGCTCTAACCATATCCTTTGATGCATATTGAGATCCTTTTGTGTGAATATATACTTTAGGCTCTTGTGGTCAGTGTATATGTCACACTTCTCACCATAAAGGTAGTGCCGCTAGATTTTCAAGGAAAAAATCACGGCTACCAACTCTAGATCATGCGTCGGGTAGTTCTGCTCATGGATATTCAACTGTCGTGAGGCGTAGGCTATCACATTATAATTTTGCATTAGTAAACAACCCAAGCCTTTCATTGATGAATCACCGTATATAACAAAACTTTCTCCACTTTTCGGTAGTGTGAGTATAGGTGCAATGATCAGCCTTCTCTTTAGCTCCTTGATGCTTCCCTCACATTCTTCCATCCATACATACTTTACCCCTTTTCTTGTTAACTTAGTTAGCAGGCTTGACAATCGTGAGAAGTTTCTCACAAAACATAGGTAGTACCCAGCTAATCCAAGAAAACTACGGATTTCTATGACACTAGAGGGCTTGGGCAATTCCTCAATCACCTTTGTATTTGAAGGGTCCACAAAAATTCCCTCACTTGTGATCACATGTCCCAAGAACGTAACTTGATTCATCCAAAATTCACACTTTCTAAACTTGGCGTACAACTTCTCCTTTCTCAATGTCGCCAACACAAGTCTTAGATATTTTACATGTTCCTCCTTGATCTTGGAGTAAATGAGAATATCATCGATAAACACTACCACAAATTTGTCAAGGTAATGTCTAAATACTCTATTCATAAAATCCATGAATATTTCAGGGGCATTAGTAAGTCTGAAGGGCATCACAAAAAAATCATAGTGTCCATACCTTGTACGGAAGGCAGTCTTCTGAATATCTTCCTTCTTCACCTTTACTTGATGATATCCAGAACGAAAATCCACCTTTGAGAAGTATTGAGCTCCTCTTAACTGATCGAACAAGTCATCAATCCTTGGGAGAGGATACTTGTTCTTTATGGTGATCTTGTTGAGTTCTCGATAATCGATACACAGCCGCATTGTTCCATGCTTCTTCTTCACAAAGAGCACTGGCGCACCCCAAGGTGACACTGGCGCACCCCAAGGTGATGCACTAGGGCATATGAACCCTTTGTCCAGATGCTCTTGTAGCTGCTTATTTAACTCCTCCAGTTCAATAGGATCCATCCTATAGGGGCACTTCGAGATAGGAGTAGCTCCGGGTATGAGTTCAATTGAGAACTCTACCTCACAATCCGGGGGAATTCTGGGTAACTCTTCGGGAAATACATCACCGTATTCCCTCACGATGGGAATATCCTCAAGGTTGGCATTTTCCTTCGACTCAACTATTTGGGTGACGTATGCTTCTTCATAGAGAATCAACACCCACACCATTGATGGATTTTTCAAAGGAGATTCATGGTCTTCCTTGCATTTGTAGAGGAGCATGGGATGGTTCGGAATATGAAAAGATATTTCCTTTTCCCAATAGTTGATATGTGCTCTATATAACGAGAGCCAATCCATTCCCATTATAGCGTCGAATTCCACCAAGGAAAGTATTACGAGATTTTCTGGAAGAATCTTCCCACATACGCCAATAGAAGAAGAGTCAAACACTTGGTTTGCAATGATTGCACCACTTGGTGTTTTTATAGATATCTATACTTTAAGGTTTCGGGGCTTCGATTCTATAGTTCTAGCAAACTTGCAAGATATAAAGGAATGTGTAGAACCAGAATCAAATAAGACTTTTTCCATTCTTGAGTGAATAGTAAGTGTACCTTGTACAACTTCATTATCATGCTCCACCTCTGCAGTAGTGATGGCATAAGCCTTCCCTTGTTCCTTTGGATTTGGTGTCTTTTGATGCTGATTACCCTCAAGAGCTTGAGGTTTAGTGCATTGGTTTTCATAGTTCCCTTACTCCCTACAGTTGTAGCATTGAACCATGGGTGGTTCTCTCCTTTCATTGGCTACATTATCCACCATTTTCATGTCTTTTTGACACTCTTGAGCATGGTTTCCTTCTTTCCCACACTTAAATCATTTCCCCGTCCCTTTGAGGTAGTTCCCATGGTGCAAATTCCCACATTTTTGGCATGTGGGTCGTTGATTTTTCTTCCCACCTTTGTAACTAGATCCACTAGCTTGAAACTCCATCTTTCTTTTCTTATCACCATAGCCATGGGACCATTCTCCAAACTCCATCTCCACTTTGAGATCACACCTAAAAACTTCTTCATAACTCCCAAAGTCTCGAATTGCAAGAGCCTTTCGAAGGTGTGGTTTTAATCCACTAAAGAATCTATCAATTTTTCTGTCATTGTTGATAAAAAAACCCGAAGCATACCTTGAGAGCCTTGTGAAATTTTCTTCATAAGTTGTGATAGATTCTCCTTATTTTTTCTTGAGCTCTATGAATTCTCTCTCCATCTTCATGCGAAGAGTTCGTGGGAAGTACTTATTAAGAAACATTATCTTAAAGTCTTCCCATTCCATCTCTTCAATTTTTTCCCTTGGCTTGGTGTTCTTAATGAAAGACCACCATTGATCGACTTCTCCATCTAGACGATAAACGGATAGGGTCACCTTCTCCATCTCAGAACAGTGAAGAACAAAAAAGATCTTCTCCATGGAGTTGACCCACTGTTCCGCAACTAGTGGATCGGAAGATCCACTAAACATCGGTGGTCGTTGCCGCATAAAACATTCGATAGCTAGTTGCTACCTATTCGGTGAAGGAGGAAGTTACCCATTATTATGGTTATTATTCATAACCTGAGATAATTGGGTAATAATTGCCATGAAGTTTTGAAATCCACCTCCCAAATCATTGGGGATGTTTTTCGGGCAATCGTTGCATTGGCCCTCGCAAGAGTTGTTGGCCTGATTTCTCCTGGTTCCCACCATTTTCTAAAATAGAAAAGGTTAGAACAAAACATAAGTAAAAAAGTCATGAATAACTTATTCATTTAAACAATTATACCAAAAACATAACATATGGGATCCCTAGGTTAATATTCTTGTGTGCATTTTTGTACTTAGTCTCATGCTAGAGGTTTTCTTTAGGGTTCACTAATCCTAATTCCCAAATTAACTAAACCCTTCCTCTGATACCAAATATAGTGACCCGACCTTTTATTTCATTAATATTAAATCATTTAAACGATAAAAAACATAATATTATTGCACATAGAGGATCGAAAGGTTTAGTGTCTTGGGAAAACTAGGACCACACATAACAAATACAACATCAACCATAAACATTTATTTAATTTCTTCTTCACAAGATTCTTTGTGGCACTTGTCCTCTTCTTAGTACATGTAGCCACCTGAGGATATACATCAAAAGGGGTGAGCTAGAAACCCATTAAGTGGATAGATAAGAACAATATAGCATGGGGTGAGCATAATCATGACATATGAAAAAGATCATGAACATGAGAGGAGCATAAATAAAAGACTTGAAATGTGGCAATGCATAAAAATGAAACATCATGTCTTAGTGGTTAACTACCACACATATTTGTGAACTAATATAGCATCTTGTTCACACATCATTTCAAATTTACTCATGAGATTCATCACTTTACCCAATGCATTGGAGCACTATATAATTCTGGGCGCACCTGTCACATTTAAACATTCATATTATGCTATATAATTCCGGGCACACCCATCACATCATAACATCATAATTTATCATGCATGACACAATGAACATATAACATAAATCAACATAATGAACCCATGAAAAGGAATGAGTTTCATCTCATAATAACACTTTCATAAGCTTTGGGTTCCCAAAAGAAAGAGGGAATAACCCACATGTTACAAGAACCATCCACTTTGAGTGAGAAGTAAAAGGGGAGTTCTTAAAAGAAGGGTTCTTTTGGAAAACATTTTGTTGGACATAAAAACAAGTGACAAACATGTATATCCCAGAAAAGTAAAGTAAATGATGAAAAATGATCTTTGAGGAGTAACCATATCAAAAATGGAGTGAAAGAGGGAGAACCCGAAGGAAGAAAATTGGGTTCGAGATTTCCCCTTACCTTGTACCCGATTGCTTCCTTCTCTTTAATGTCCTGTATAATGAAATTATATTCATTAATTAGAAATCCAGAACTATGTGTACATTATTAGGGTTCATTCTGGTTTCATTATGTCATATTATGTTCCTTTGGATGACTTATAGAGTTTAAAAAACATTGTTCGGGGATGTTCATTTTTATGGATTTTCTTGGGTGGTTCACTTGTATTCTTAAATTGAAGTTCAGGTAGATCATGGGTAAACATCCAGAACTGATATTACATGTTATTAATGATATCACAGGAGCTTTAATGATTTTATAATGAATTATATTAGATCCATGTGGACGAATCATTAGATAAGAATTTAATGATGGTTATTTGGGTTAATTTGAGCGGTTTTTGGATCACAACGAACTTGTTTTAACTTTTCACTTAGTAATATGGACATAAGTTATTTCCAAAACTTAAAATAGAACACATTACATATAAAATATTCTGTTTCAACCATAAAAATGGTTTCATGACCAGATCTGAACGTAGAAATTGAAGAAGAGAGCATGTCGTTTTTGAAGGTGATAAATTAACACCTCATGAACAACGTTCTCTTTAATAAAATAAAAGGAAGAGGGAAAGGGTGTGGGGTGATATAATTTACCATTAGAATCATACAATTACAGTATATGTATAATACTGGAGTTACAAAACAATTTGGATGAAGATATGTGGGGAGAGATCAAGAAAGGAACTTGAACTTGAAGGGAAAATAAAGGAGAAGAGGGAGGAAAATTACCTCTAGAATCTTCCTCTTGAGATCCACTTTAAGGAAGATAGGATTGGTCTTTTGATGAGACCAGTAGCTTTTGGACGTGGGGGAGGGGATAGGGAAGATTTTTGGGTAGAGCTTAGATAGTTCTTGAAGCTTGAGAGGTGTGGTTTGGCAAGAGGAGGGGGATGGCTTATTTATACATGAGGAGGGAGGTGTTTTTAGTATAAAATATTAAATAAAATAATATATCAAGAGTTAGACTTGTAATAGTAGTTTTTTGACATCATAAATCAAATATTAATATAATATAACTCTTTTTAGGCTTAAAATCTTCTCTATAATTAGAATTCATTAATTTATTAAAAGGAAAGTGAAAGAAAGAGAAAAAGACACTTTAAGAAATCACCTTTTGACTTTAGGCTTTGGAAAGTTATTTTTAGGTTTGAGAATTAGATTTATTGTATTTTATGGAACCATTTATGAAATTTAAAATAATTTTGCCGAAAATAATGCTCTATAATGTTTATGTCATCATTAAATCATCAATGATGTAATTTAGTATATACCGATTATGCGAAAAACTATATTTTTTTACTACTCACCTGAAAATTGAAGTATTTCAGAATAAACCCAAAAATTTACCCCTACCATTTTTCGATGTGTAGAATCCAAAAATGATGTAAATTTTTCAAAAATAATTTTCTAAATATTATTAATTTAATGTTTAATTAAAATCATAATTTACTTAAAAAAACAGTTTTTAAAATTAAAACTGATTTTGTAGTTCTTTCAACAATTACGTAGGGTCTTATAAAATTATCTAAAAACTATTAGACATTGATTAAATAATTTATGAATACATTTCAGGGAAATAAATATTCTTTTAAATTAATTAATTAATTATAATTAATTATTTTGACTTACAAAATACCAAAAACGTTTACTAAGGTCAAATTATCACTTTCTATGATGTCTAATTTTTATTTTATTATTCATAGGTAATTTTACTCTTATTTAATATTCATAAGGGTCATATTATTATTCATAAGGGTATGTTACTATTCATAAGGGTAGGTTAATATTCACCAAAAATTATTTTTGTTTCATTAGACTCCAAAAACTATCTTGAACACAACCGTCTATGTCAGATTTTCAAAATTCCAAACATAGGGGTGAAAAAATTATGTTTAAAGGTCACTTATCACTTAGTAGTTCATTATTTTGTGTTTTTATGACATAAATATAAGAAGGGAATTTTCCATTGAAAAACTTTCGGTCGTTACAATAATGAGGCATAAACATAGCTTGATGGAATCATTGAAAATGGCTATAGTGACCACAACTGTTACAAATATTGGTAGGTGAAAGACCAAAATTCCAGGTGTGTATGACCTTACCACATTAATAGCAAGTCAGGGTCACACTATTGGCTATAACTGATGGTGTATAGGATGCTCTTTTATTAGAACTACCTACACCGCCACTGCGATGCTCATGCCACTTACTCTTATTTCCTTGCACACTATTAAGGATTCAATTGGTTGGAAGATAAGGGGAATAATGAAAAACCTTTCCTACCATATCCATATATTCCATCATAGACCTATCCACCATCTCCTTATAGGTATAAATATTTATCATAAATACCTAAAATATGATATCTAGCCACAAACCCTACAGGTACTTCTAAAACTTCACTTAATCATTATTTACTACATCCAGAATAAAAAAACCAACTCCGCAAACTGATTGGTGTATGCCAAAACTGAAATATCTCCCTACTATAAGGAGGGGAACTCTAGAGACTTCACTAACCTTAGAGACTTTTTAAAAAAACTGCTAGAAGAAGCAATACTTGAAACCCTTCCTGTCCAATCCCCCATGTCTATCCGCCTATTCCATGGAATCCCACCATATCTTGCTGGGACCCTTGAGTCTGAACGTCGCATACTTCACCTTGATATTATTAGGTATATCCAAGAAGTAAAAGATCTGATTAATCTTTTCTATCCTATCCTCTGCCTCTTGTGGTTAATTAATATCTCTAAAGGATAGTAGCTTCTTATGTAAGAACTCTCGTGATAGATCCATTCCTCATGTAGCTCCTAGTTATACCTCAAAAACTGTGTTATGTACTTGTGGTACATTTTAGTATATGGCATGAACTGCTTGCATAATATTCTTTATAATATTCTGATCTAGGGGAAGATTCCCTTGAGGATCATCCACTGTACCATCTTGAGGTACTTTTTGAGGATGTCTCATAGGCATATCACTGCACACTGAAAATAGAGGAAGTGGTCAAATGATTGGAAAATCTCAGTTCAAACCAAAAAAATATAATAAAAACTGAAATTAAGACCAAGAACTCAAAACAAGAGAAACATATCCCAACATCCTATAGTAAATTGAGTCTCTTCATGGTAAGAGATGGTCAAGAAATCACCACAACTTACCCCTCAAGTCATAAAAATCCAATCTCTAGTCTACCAACTTCCCAAAACTAAGAACAAGCCTACCTCTGATACCAAACTATAATAAAATGACCTAGAGATCCATAAAAATGCATACCCAACATGACCCATCACATACCTGAAGGGTGTTCTCAATCCCTACAGTATGGTGACAAGTACTCAAGTATCAGCAAAAACCAGAGAGAACGATTTTACCTAACCTAAAGCAATAGGTATGGAATATATATACATAGTATGAAGAATCACCAGAAGAGAAAATAATAAATATATATCATAATAAAAAGAAAATAGTAGAAGCGATACAACCCAAAAGTGTCTAAAAAAATTCCAAGGTAAGAGTCTAGAAACAAAGGACAAAACCCAAAATTAGAAACAACTACTCCATGTGATTAGCAGACAATAACCTACTATCTCACCACCAATTTCCCAAATCAACTGACAGAAACCTCACCACCTCACTGTACCACATTCCATTTCACAACATCGAAAGACATAACAAGGTATACACACTATCGAAGGGGTTCACACGGTGTGAGCTAATAGGCTCAGTAGGATCCCACCCCAGTGTTACATAATAAGTCTCTATACAATAATCTGAACATGCTCAACTTTAAATAAAACAAGGAATGATAACCATACAATTTTTATATCAAAATCATAGTAAAAAATTCCTTTTTTTTCATAATTTCAAATAATCTAGGGAAAAGATTTTCAAATCATATCACTTATATAAAAGTATCTCAAAGAAGGTACCACATGTTATATCAAATCCAAAATAGTAAAAACCAAAAGCACAGGCAACAACACGCCATAGATCACTATAGGTCATGATACCCAGAACACTTATACCCATACATAGAAAATTTCATGCATCAAGTCTCTAGACATATGCATGGAATATAGAGAGTATAGGAACACCCTAACAAGTAACCTCCCAACAGGTCTGACAGGTCCCTAAAAAAATGGGCCTATAGAGAAAAATAACACCCCATGAGTGAACCCGCTAACAGAATCTATGGATGAGGCCTATTACCACACCTTACACCTAAGTACCCAAATCTTCCCATGTTATATTTTTTTCTAATCATCTCATCAAAAATATTCTTTGAAAACCATTTCATAAAATCATTTCATAATGATTTTAAAATACCCTTTATTTTACCAAAACAAGGGAGAAACCATTTTTATAAAAAACCAATTTGTACAGACACACAAATCAACCAATAAATCATGCCGTTTTATTATAAAATAATTTACCAAAACCAGAGAAATAAAGGTTCATCCAACAAAGGCTAGAGATAGAACCACCTACCTCAAACTCAGGTCACACATGCCCGCAACTGGATCTAAAACAATCATAAGAAACACATAATAACAAATTGAGGATTGACCTATGATTCCCACACCTAAAAATTGTTTTCCAAACAACCAAGGATGAAAGATAGGTTATGTCACACATACATTAGAGAAATTGCAACCGTTGCACCGTGAACAACACAAGATCAACCCAAAAAATAAGATCACACAGAGGATCTAGAAAGGATCAAGAACATCACCAAAAGATCAATGTATCTAAAAACATAGCAAAATGGAACTAATGAAACTAATGATAACAAAGAAACAAAAATATCACTCATCCATAGAGACACAACACATCAACCATGAAGATCAATTGCCAAATGAAACAATCCAAAATAAGCATATGTATACAAAATCACATGGGGGAGCTATTAAGTTTTAAGAGAGAATCCTACATGTTGAATGAAAATACAATAACACGTGCAGTGTGGTTAGAACCATTGGCCTCAAACAATTCATGATTTAAACCCTTTTCATGATGTGAATTTCATTATTTATAAGATACGACGAAAATGGCATTTCCTCAAATTGAAATATCACTAATATAACTTTTCATGATGTTAACCAGTTTCTCAACTTGTAAAATTTTTATGCTCTGAACCAATTCAAGACATCTTCTTGGAAATAGATTGACATCGTGTAATGTGTTCATGACATGAAAGTGTCCAGCAGGCTGTTCATAGTCCAGATTCTACCAAAAAAACCTCAACCACCTTTGAAGCTTTCCCAATCCAAGGATAACCCTCAAAATCTTTTGATACATTTATACCCAAACTCCATTAATTCAAACAAATATACATCCCCAAATTTTAGGTAATTTTCCCCAACAAATGTTCTTTGTCCATGAAGGGTCCAAAATTCACCCAAATAAAAAAGGAAACGAGAAGAGAGATGATAAATACATAAAATAAAGTAATGGGATATTACAAATATAACTTCATCTTTAGTGAGTTCTTTATTTGATATTAGTGCATCTCACTCCACTACTTCAAAACATGCCTTTAACAGTGCTGTGCATTGTTAAAACTAACAAAAAGTGCCGATCAATGGTATCTTTTATCAGTAACTTTTTATCACTAATAAAAACACCCTTTAGGAGCACTAATAAAGTGCAACTTTTATCAAAATTTTTATTTAGCACTGATAAAGGGTACCCTTCATCTGTGCTTTATTTTCAGCTCTTATAAAGGGTACCCTTTATTAATACCTTATTTGTAGCACTGATAAAAGGTATTCTTTATTAGTGTTTTCTTAGCACTGATAAAGGTCCTGAATAAAAAAAAATTAAAATAATAAAAATTAAAAATGAGTAAATTAAAAAAATATTAATTTTTTATTAATTAAATAATTATTGATAAAAATGAATAAATTTAATATACTATATATAAATTATAAATACTAATAAATAATATATATTAAATATATAGATATTTAAAATGAATAAAATGAAAAAATTAGACAAATAAAAATAAAAAATGATTTAATTAAGAAAAATATTAAAGATTTTATTAATTAAATAATTATTGATAAGAATGAATAAATTTAATATACATATATATATATATATATTATAAATATTAATAAATAATATATATTAAATATATATATATATATATATATATATATATATATGAACGTATATAATATTTCTTAAAATATGATTTATAAAATACAAAATATTTATGGTTTACATCAAATAAGTCATAAATTTAGTGAAGAATTGTTTATAATTAAAATTAATATGAATTAAAAATACTGACAAATTGCATCGAGTAATGGACACAGTTGAATGTTGTTTGATTTTTCAATTTAACATATATCAAATGTGTTTTGTACTAATTTCACATACAAATATATAATTAAGGCATATTTATATACAACACACACACACAATTATTTATGTAATTAATGAGATCTTATGTATAAATAAATACAACTAATATTTATGTAATTTATTTAATTTTTTGTTATTAATTTTATAATTTTATTATAAAATGATACATTTAATATATTATGTATTTAATTGGTAAATTTTATTTATTTATTTTTAATTTTATTACCATTTGGTAATAATTCATTTTTAATAGTTTTTTTATTTTTTTGGGAATTTAACCATTATATATATATATATATTATGTTTTAATATTTTCAATATGTATTGATCTTTATTTCAATATATATCTATATTTTTTAATAATTTATATTTAATTAAATAGTATTATCCATTTTTCTAATATTTTTAATGTTTACTCAATTTTAATTATTCAATTTCACTCATTTTTAACATGTTTTCATTTAATACTATATATTCATTAATAATGTTAAAAGTATATTTTTAAATACATATAAATAAATATATTTATAAATGTATATTTACTATATTTACAAATTTATATATCTATAATTATAAATAAATAAATAAATATTATTTTTTAAAACTATTTATATAATTATAAATAAATAATTACTTATATTTAAATAATTATAATAGTATAATAATTTTTTTAAATAATTAATATATTTACTATATTTATATTTATATATATTTATTGAATATATATATATATATATATAATTATATAAATATATACAATGATATAAATATATAAATATATATATTATTTTAAAAAAAAGTATTTATATAATTAAATATTTAACTATTTGTAAAATTATAATAAATATATTTAAATAATAATAAAATTATAATAAATATAACTGAATAATGAATATATTTACTAGATTTTTTTATATTTATATAAATTTGTTATATATATATATAATGATATAAATATATATAATGATATAAATATTTTTATAATTACAAAATTATAATAAATATATTTGAATAATGAATATATTTACTATATTTACATTTATATTTATATATATTTATTAAATATATATAATTATATAAATATACATAATTATATAAATATATTTATAATCATAAATAAATAATTATAAATATATTGAAAAATATATTTATAAATGTATATTTACTATATTTATAATTATAAATAAATATATATTTTTTAAAAAGTATTTATATAATTAAAAATAAATAATTATATATTTAAATAATTATAAAATTATAATAAAAAAATATAAATATATAAGTATATTTACAAAATATTTTTATTTATAATTATAATTATAAATATTTTATTAATGCTTATTAATTTATTGCCGATAAAAAAGATCTTTATCAGTAATTTTTTAGAAGTGTTGATAAAAGTGTCTTTGATCTATTTAATAACCATAACCACAACTAAATCAGTCTTGATTTCTAAAGCTATTAGTGTAATCTACCTCCCGTTAGTGCTCCTTGATGAATCCAATCTTAAATCAAGTCTCGAATGAATCCAAGGCTCGAAAAAATCAATGCTTGAAGAATCCAAGGCTCAAACCAATCCCGACATTCGCACATTATATCTCTATTTCTCTTAGATGAATCAAAGCTTCAATCTAAGGTATGATAATTTTTATTCTCCTCCTCACTTGTTTTTCTTGTTTGATGATATATTTTTTCATTTTTTGTTCATTATCTGTTATTCGTCATCCATCTCCACTTTCCCTTCTAGAATGAATTTCTAATTGGGGTTTTCCATGATCTTGGGTTTTTATTGAACCTTTAAAGGCTTTTCTTCCTTCCTTGAAGTGTATTAAGACTTCCACACGCCGATTTCATCCATTATGGTAGGTGGAACTATTCACTTTTCTTTAAACATGGAACCATGAATGCTTGAATCTTTTAAATCTATGTTTTTATCTGAAGTAAATTCTATAATAATTATCCATGGTGGGGTTATGGATTTATATGTGTTTTTCTTTAGTTTTCATTAACATGAAAGGATATTTTCTTAAGTTTAAATGTTTTGAACTTTCTTCTATGGAAATAACGCACACAAAGTGTTTATTAAAATGGCACCCATGGTTTTTATTGAATAAATCAAAATAGATTTCATGTAATGGTTTCTTATGAATTATAATGACTTACCATTATGTTTTGATCAAGGATTTCTATGAATTAGACTGTGTTTAGCTATTTTTCCAGATGTTTTTTACTTTAGCAATGAACATGGAAGTATTATTTCCTTTCATTGTTTTAAATATTTTGAATAGGTTTTAAATGGAAATTTTGATATCTTTTATGATATTTTCAAAGGAAGTAATCTATGTTTGATATGTTTTCCCTATTATATTAATATGTTGTGTTATAAACACCCTTCAAGTTAAGCCCCTTGCTGATTCATAAGTGAAAAGTTTTTTGTTATTGTAATATGGATTGATCATGGGTCAATGATATCATTATATAGTTTTTGTTATTATGAAGGGGTTTGTTCATTAAAGGGAATTTTAATGCGCAAGTGAGTTTATCACTACTGGAAAAATACCATATACCAACGGTTTGGAGGACCGTTGGCAAGTAAGCCGTGACAAGAGGTCTATACCAACGGTTTTCCCAAAACCGTTGGTATAGACCTGTCCCAACAGTTTTGAAAACTGTTGGTATAAGTAATATGAATATCTATACCAACGGTTATAAAACCGTTGGTATATGTATTTCAAAAAAAAAACATTCGGTGGGATTTGATCCCAGAACCCCCTGTTTATAATCGAACGACTTAACCACTAAGCTAACATCACTTTTGTAAACATAATTTCGTAAATATATATATATGTATTATCATAATTATTTAAAATTTTGATTTATATAATGTTCTCGGTTAGTAGATCTGGAAAACAATCAAAGCACCTATCCCAACGGTTTTCAAAACCATTGGGATAGGTTAGGGGTGGGTTGAACGGTTTTGGTGAACCGTTGGGAAAGAGGCTCAAAACACACCCTTTCCCAACGGTTTTCCAAACCGTTGGGAAAGGTGGGGAAATCTATGGATTTCCCAACGGTTTGGCCAAACCGTTGGGAAATGGTACTTATACCAACGGTTTTTACAAACCGTTGGTATAGAAGTTTTGGGAAAGATCATCTTTCCAGTAGTGTATGTTTGTTAAACTATTTTAATAATTATTTTTATTGTATTGAGATGCGTTATATTGTATTTTTCAGCTCCACTTACATGTCATGAGAAACCTTGGGTAGCTTGGTGAAATATCTAGGGATGAGTATTACACTAGTGTATGATCACTCTTTTCACTAAATAATTCATTTTAAAGGTTTTAACCCAATTTATCTATTAACTTGTCCAACAATATCCCTTTATATATATTTTATAAACTAATCTACAAGATTCTTAAATGATTTTACATAAACAATTGTTATGGTTCCATTTTATAATAGCTTTCTCAATTATCATGTCTAAAAATAATATGTTTAGACTTTACATTATACATACAACCTCTAGGTAGAGGAATCACATTATATGGCATTTGAAGGCCCAATGGGTCAATAAAAGGGGGGGGGGGGGGTAATTCCCCCTACTTGTTTAAAAAATATTATACATGAAACTATAGACTTTTGAAATTGTTTCTTCACTGCCACAATTAATGGAAATACAAGTCATTGGAATATTACATAAATTAAATTCCATTAACATGTTTATGATTCATTTTTTTCCATTCTATAAGTTGTTGAAGTATGAAATTATGAATCTAATGTCGAATGTGAAATGCCTATTTATTTCCCACCCTAGAAATGAAATAATCTGTAAGAGTAAATATCTATCTAAATTAGGATTAATAATCTCCCATGATGGTATTTCAACTTGAATTAGTTTATACTTAATGTAGTCAGGTAATCATTATAAAATAATCTCAAATTTTTATCCTTATTTAACCATTGAAAGATTCCAATTATACATTTACAATGATACACACTACTATTAATGGAATATCAATGTATTTGAAAAACTAAAAATGTGATACTGGGTTTATTATATTATATCACATACATTAAAGAAAAAATTTCACTAGAATGTTCATGTTGTGATACGATTATGTCTGTATAAATAAAAAATTTAACACTAGAGTCAAATGGATTATTTTCTTCTTCGAAACTAATTAGATCAAATGTATTCAATATATTCAAAATATAATGATACTTACATAAATAATAACCCCACAAAGTATTCTTACTTTAATAATTATTATAGTATCACTTATTCTAATTTTATTCATTTTAATCATAGAGGATAAATATTTCTTCATCACATTAATACCAATCATATTGTTTTTAAAAATTAATATATCAATGACATAGATACACATAATAAATTATTATCATTTAATGAACATTAAAAAAGTACACTTATCATTATTATTATGTAAAAATATATTAGATAAAATAAAAAAATTCATACTTCTCATGTTGTTTAGATGATTCTTTAAGACCATAAGTATATTTAACTAATTTATATAATTTATTTTAAATATATTATATATAAAACCTTCATATTATTTAATTTAAATTTATTTAAATAAAGTTCTATTTAAAAATATTGTTTTAACTTCTGTTTAATGAACACACAAATGATTTATCAAATTTAAAGGCAAATAACATCCTTATTGTCATAATTTAAAACAAATGAGTATAAATATCAAAATAACAAATCAATTCCATTATTTTGAAACATTTGATTACAATTATATCTTTAAAAACTTGAATGTTATCATTGGAGTCATACATGATTATAAATATACATTTACAACCAATATTATTTGAATATTTTGTAAAATTTGTAAAGATGAAATTATTATTACTCATAATGGAAACCATTTCATCATTAAATGATTATTTCTAGAATGCAACATATTTGGAATACAATGATTCTTTATATAACTTGAGATCATTATCTATAGTTAGCATCATAAGATATTTTTTTTCAGAATATTATTATGTTGATCTATATCAATAATAAAAATGATGGATTTAAAATACATGAATTCATGTTATGGATGATTCTGCTTTCTAGGTCTTGTACTCCATTTAGTTTCAACTCACTAATCATCTTTATTCTATTCCATTATATCTTAGTAGGATAAAACACTAGATCTGTGGCTATTAGGAACAATTTTATTTTAATTATTTTAGTTTCAGTTTTATTTATTTTAGGAATAGAAACTCTAAAAAATCATAAGCGAACCCATTATTTAAGATAAGAAATGTTTGGTTTCATCCACATGAACTTCATCTCCTGAACAATTATTATTGCATTTTATTGCTTGAGATTCATCCCCCATCTCTTATATTTTTCTTGGACTACTCTGAGCAGTAGTCATCTAAAATGATCACCAGTACCTGGTATGGGATGACTACTGATTAGAGTAGTTCAAGCAACATAGGTGTATTACCACAAGATATGGAGGATGAGTCTCAAGCAACAAAAGTCAATAATTACTATTTGTGATATGAAGCTTATGAGGATAAAACTTGTCTATAATTTTCACCTTTAGATAAATTTAGAGGATAACACCAACCATAGTGGAGTAATTATTTTATTATATTCAATTACCCATTTCCTTCAAAGCATAATGAAATTATTTGAAATTATCAAATGTTGGGTTCCCCTTATTATAATTATTTATAAGTCTCACATTTGATAATGGATATCTTATGTTTATTTATTTATTTATTATACAAAATAAATATTTTATGAACCTAATAGGATGGATATGAATCAAAAATGGATTCACACTAATCATTTGATAAGAGTATTAAGATGTAGTTAAAGAGTTTATTAATTTCACAATAGACCATATATACAATCCTTATCAAATCCTTTTACCATGTTTACATTATTTTTATTCAAGAAAAATTAGTTTGTAAGAGTTGGAAGAACATTTTATTTTTCATGAAATAGATCAGAGCTATAAATGTTGTACTAAACACCAGGAAAAAATAAAGATACACACCAATTGGGATGATACTATGGTTTATGAATCATTTGATATGAATACTAGTGTAAATGATTATGTAGATCACATAGAATAAAGGTAAATGGGAATTGAATATGACCTACATGATATTCCAAAGTTGTTTTAGAAGTTAAATTTCTATTCTAAGAGACCTTTTTATACCAGTTTTACTAAATACACCACATTGTCAACTATATTGAAGTTTTATAGCTTGAAAGTTGGAAATAGATGGAGTGACACCATATTTGTAGAACTACTTAGCCTCCTGAATGATATGATTCTAGAGGAAAAATAACTTCCATGTAGAACATATGATGCTAAACGAATTCTACATTTAATGGGAATGATCTCTAAAGAATACATGTTTGTCTAAATGATTGCATATTGTTTTTAAAGGACCATGAATCAATCATAAAATCCCCTAAGTGTGGTGTGGACCGATAGAAGAAAAATTAATCAAGTTCTTCAAAAGTTGTATGGTAATTTTCTATCATTACATAGTTTAGAAGACTTTATGGATATCAGGAAACCATGAGACAATTTACATGGAATGAAAATACAAGAATTAAATATGGGAACCTATATCATCCAACATATTCTCCTCAGTGAAATAGAATTGATTATAAGCATCTTGAATTTGGAAATGAGCTGAGAAACTTTCATCTTGCATTATATATAGATGGAATAAATCCTTTTGGTGTATAAAGTAGTAATCACATTACATGACCCATCATGTTGGTAAATTATAACTTTCCACCATGGTTATGTATAAAGAAAAAATACATTATGTTGTATCATCTTATATCTAGACCAAAGAAACCTAGTAATGATATTGATGTATATTTGGATCCATTGATCGAAGAACTAAAATTGACACGGGATGCATGTGTTATAATGTATAATGCTCCTAGAAGTGAATAATTCACTTTGAGGGTCATGTTTTATAGGATGATAAATGACTTTACTGCTTATAGAAATTTATTAGGCGATGGAATTAAAGGAATGATGGGGTGTCACATGTGTGAATAATTCACACACTCAGTTAGGTTGAAACATTCCTCAAAGACTATGTTTTTAGGACATCATGAATTTTTATGTCTATGATATAAATACTGATCCTCAATGACAACATTTTATGGGAATATCGAATAAGGTAAAAAACTATATCCACTAATGGATGATGAAATTTTCAATAATGAAAAGGATATTAACACTATTTTTGGTAAACCATTTTTGAAAAACCTTAAGAAATCAGGTTGGAAGAAGAGAATAATTGTCTTTGAATTACAGTATTGGAATTGTTTGTACATCATAAATTTTCTTGATGTCATGCTTGTAGAAAAAAATATATTTGATAGTATTATTGAAACATTACTAAATGTTACTATAAAAATGAAACATGGCATCAAGGATAGGTTGGAAATGATTGACATGGGGATAAGGTAATATTTGACACTGGTGAAGGGTAAAGGCCATAATTTTCTTCCTCTAATATCTTACACTCTATCCTGACTTGAAAAATAATAATTTTTCCTTTTCCTTAATAGTGTAAAAGTTCTATAGGGTTTTTTCATAAAATATCAATAATTTCATGTCAATGACTAATTTGAATTTATAGGGAAAAAATCACTTCAATGTCATGTTTTTATGCAAGATTTGATGCCTATTTCTTTTCATTGCATTCTCTTAAAAATGTATGACATACATTAACCATACTCTGCTTCATTTTCAAATCCATATGTAGTAAAGTTATAGACCCGATGAAGTTTCTAATCATTAATAAGAAGGTTAAAATCGTATTATGTGAATTAGAGATGTTCTTCTCACCACAATTCTTTTATATAATAGTCCAACTGATGGTTCACTTGGTTAGAGAGGTTCAACTATGTGGTCTTGTCCACTACAGATAGATGTACCCCATTGAATGATATATAAAGATTTTGGAATTTAATTTCAAGAATCTAAGTTAGATAGAATGTTGTATTTCATAATGATATATTGTTAAAGAAGATATTGAATTTTGTATCAATTACTTATCAGATGTTGACAACATCAGTCTCCCAAAGTATCATCAAAATGGAAACCTTATGGGTGAAGGGATTTCTTGAAGAGTTGTTTTTACAATTACCTTCACAGATTTTGAGAAATTGAACCTTTACATTTTACATAATAGTGAATATGTTGATCCATATGTTTAATCCCACAAATAAATTCTTATAGATTTAAATCCATCAAGGGTTGAAGGATGGATATCAAATGCACATAATCAATAATTTATAAGATGGTTTTGAGATCAAATTTATAAATATTTATCTGAAAACATGAATTCAATTTTTGAACAACTTCAATGTCTAACCAGGGGAATGAATGAAAATGTTATATTTTTCACTAGTTTTGTAATCAATGGTTATATATTCTATAAAAAAGAACACAATAACTGTAGTACAATGAAAAATAGTGGAGTTATTCTTATTTAGGAAGCAATTTACATATATGGTTCCAAGGATAGAAATATAATTTATGAAAATATGTCATATTTTGGCATTATCAAACAGATATACGAGTTGTATTATGCAACATTTCAAGTACTAATTTTCCATTCTAAATGGGTTGACAATAGGAATGTAGTGAAAGTTGATGAAATGGGTTTATGAAGGTGAATTTCAGTGTGGAAGGAGAAAAAGTTTATCTATTCATAATGACATCACAAGAAATGAAACTATTTTGTGTCTTAGATCCAGCAAAAATAATTGGTCGATATTCAAACTAGTGACTAATACAATGGTTGGGTCAGTTGAAAATTCATTCAAGGATAAACCTTTCATTGTTAGATCACAATTAGTTATGTTGGTCCTAATGTAGAAAATGGATTGTATGTTAGAGGGGACCATAAAGCGGGTATTTGGATTCTCAATAGAGGATTCAAATCCCTAAAAAATTTAAAAAAATAAAGAGAGATAAATGAGAAGATAAAAGTGTTTTTTAATATAATATGTTTTTCCTTATAATATTATCTATTATATACTACATTAACATAATCTAAATTAAATATTTTAATACTCATGCAGACAATGTATTCTGTACATGAGGATGTTACCAATCCCATGGAAGAAAATTCTATAATGAAGGAAACCCTTTGGTAAGATGTAAATGTAATGTTACAATATACTTTATATATTTTACCAAAAAAATATATAATTAAACATTGATTTAATTTTAATTATTCCTTGCATATTTTGTTTATTTTAGAATATTTATATCCATTTTCATTCCATTCTACACTAAAAATTCCATATACTTATTCTCCCTTAAAAACTTTTCACCCCTACAGTGTTGGCATTTATCACTTTATATCAAGTTACCTCCACTACCTTTTTAGGAAGATAAATGACACTTCCTCTACTCAATCATGGATGAAATGTTTATGTTTTAACAGTAACATCATTGTCCATAGAATTAATATATTGTTTCATGTTTATGTTTAATTTATTTCTTTTTTGTATTAGTCACATAAGAATTGTTTTCACATATATGTGAATTATTTTGTTTTAGTTGGGGTGGTTTGTTTGAATATGCTCATGATCACGAGAGATTGGACTTTAATGATACAACTGAGATAATTAAAATAAGAAAATGGGTCAAGAATGTATACAACCATCAATAAAAGGTGAATTTCTACTACATATTTAGCTAATTTTGTTATCATTTTATCTATTGTTTATACGTTAATTTTATTATCATTTTATATAATACTTATTTAGTTTTTTCATAGATCTTTTGGGAATTAATATTTTTCTTTAAATTATCCTTAATAATCCACAAAAGAGATAACATGTTTCTTTTTTCCAAAGTTACCATACTTTCCATATCCTTTCTTTGTCAAACTACCAAAATTGTATATTAAGCCAATGTTCTAAGCCAGAAAAACTTTATCTTTTTTGAAAACTAAAATATTAATGTAATGTCTTGTTCCTATTATATCATGATACATTACCATAATGAGGAAGGTTTTTCAGCTAAGAATATCGACTCAATATGTAGTGTTGGCAGATTGACATAGAAATAAAATATAAATAGTGGTAACATTAGCAGTTTAGATTGTTTATATACTTTAGTTAAGTGATCTATAATTCATTTGATATGTGTAGGAATCATACTCACCTCAATTCGACACATGATGTGATTGGTATGACTTCAAGTGTGTCTTTTTATTTAAAATTGACATTAATTTTACCAAAACAGAAAAATGACATACTCAAAACTAAGAAAAAACATTCATATTGTTTTGATACTTTATTAAAATGATAAATAAGTCATTTTATACATTTAATAATTAGACTCACCTAAATTTGATACACGATGCACTAGTTATGAATCAAAATGTTTGTTATTAGATTAAAATTGAGATTTTAGTTCAAAATGTGTCACCCACTAAAAACTGAGAAAGCACACTCATATTTTCTTTATAATTTTTGAAATTGATTTATAATTCATTTTTGATTTGTAGGAATCACTCTCACATCAAACTGACACATGATGTTCCGGTATAAATCAAAGTTTGTGTTTACATTTTAAAATGAAATTTTAGTAAAAAAGACAAGTAACATACTAAAAACTAATAAAAAACATTTTTATTGTATTTATACTTTAGTAAAATGATCCATAAGTCATTTGGGATATTTTTGAATCAACAAAACCTCAATATGAATCATAGTGTGACTGATATGACTTCAAGTGTGTATTTTTATTTAAAATTAACATTAATTTTAGTAAAAAAGTAAACTGATATACTCAAAACTAATAAAACACATTTATATTGTTTTAATAATTTATTAAAACAATCCATAATTTATTTTTACATGTAATAATCAGTCTCACATCAATATGATATACGATGTGGCCGGTATGAATCAAAGTGTCTGTTATTGGTTTAAAATCGACATTTTAGTTCAAAAAGTGTCACTCACTACAAATAAAGAAAAAAAACTCAGAATGTCTGGATAATTTATGAAAATTATTTATAAGTCATTTTTGATGTATAGGAATTATACTCATATAAAAACAACACACGATGTTACCAGTATGGCTCAAAGTGTATGTTTCCAGTTTAAAATGACATTTTAGAAAAAAAAGTCAAGTGATGTACTCAAAATCAATAAAACACATTAATATTGTTTTTATAATTTATTAAAATGATCCATAATTAATTTGGGACATCTAGGAATCATTCTCACCTAAATATTATGAATGTTGTGACATATATGACTACAAGTACATCTTTTTATTTAAAATTGACATTAATTTTAATAAAAAAGACAACTAACATATTCAAAACCAATAAAACTCATTAGGTTTGTTTTATACTTTATAAAAATGACCCATAAGTCATTTTTGATATGTAGAAATCAACCATACATTAATCCGACACACAATATTCTCGTTATGGCTCAAAGTGTCTATTATTAGTTTAAAATTGACATTTTACTTCAAAAAGTGTTACTCACTAAAAATAGAGAAACACACTTTTATTATCTTGATAATTTAGTAAAATAATTAATTTGTCATTTATGACTTGTATGAATTATTCTCACATCAAAACGATACATTATGTGACTAGTATAACTCAAAGTATGTTTTTCCGATTTAAAATGACATTTTAGTAAAAAGGAAAAGTGGTGTACTCAAAACTGAGAAAAAACATTTATATTATTTTTATACCTTAGGAAAACTGTCAATAAGTAATTTTGGATGTTTAGGAATCATCCTCAACTCAATTTTATCCATGGTGTGATAGGCATGACTCCAAGTGCATCTTTTTATTTAAAATTAACATTAATTTTAGTAAAAAAGACAATTGACATACAAAAAACTAAGAAAACACATTTAGATTATTTTGACACTTTAGGAATATTTTCCATAATTCATTTTTGACATTTATTAATCATACTCAACTTAATATGATACATGATGTATCTGGTATGACTCAATGTGTCCATTATCAGTTTAAAATTATCATTTTAGTTCAAAAAGTTTCACTTGTTGAAAACTGAGAAAATGTGATTGGATTGTCTTGATAATTAAGTAAAAATATTCATAAGTCATTTTTGATGTGTATAAATTATTCTTAGGTCAAAATGACACATGATGTGACTGGTATGACTCAAAGTGCATGTTTCCAATTTAAAATAACATTTTAGTAAAAAAATGATGTACTCAAAACTAAGAAAAATCATTTAGATTATTTTAATACTTTAGTAAAATGATCCATAGGACTTTTAAGAATTATAATCACAACAATTCAACGCATGGTGTGACTGCTATGACTCCAAGGGTGACATTTCAATATATAAGTGTCATTTTAGTTTAAAATGCACATCACATCACCAAAACTGAGAAAATGAGCTTATATTGTGTTCTTATTATTCTATATGATATTACTTAATTAATTTCATTATCATTTTTATCTTATAATTATTTAGTTAATTTTTATTGAGATAATTCTTGAAGATGAACAAGAAATGGCGTGACGTGAAAGAATCAACCGCAACTCAATCTAATACACAGTGTTCCTCGTATGAATCAATGTTTAGTTTAAAATTAACACTTCTTGTTTAATTTATTTATATATATTATTACTAACATAAGAATTATTTTCTTATATTGGTGTATTCATTTGCTCAAGTAGGGGTAGTTTTTTCTGAAAAAGGATGAGTCGGGGTCAAGGTAAAATAACAAAGGAACATTGATGTTTTTGAATATATGTAGTAATGTGTACTTACTCATGTAATTTTATAAAAAATTACTTAAATGTATACAATATTTTTTTTCTTGTATTTGTGTTGTAAACTTTATTTAATTTAAATTCTATATTGGTACTTGATTTTGTGGCTTTCTGACATTGTTTCTAGGGATGTAGTGTACTGTTATAGCACACTGCAGTATACCACTTTATTAGTGCTATTAAATTTAGTGATAAAGGGGTCCTTTATCAGTAGTTTTAAAAGCACTAATAAAGGGGTCCTTTATCATTGCTTTTATAAGCACTCATAAATGGGTCCTTTATCTGTGCTAAATAAAAGCACTAATAAATATGGTCCTTTATCAGTTTTTCTAAAAGCACTGATAAATGGTACCTTTATTCGTGCTTCTAAAAGCACTAATAAATGGAACCTTTATTAGTAATTTTTCTAGTCCTAATAAAAAACACCATTATCATCACTTTTTTAGAATTGATAAAATACTAGATATTTTAATCACACTCTGATAGTTAGCACTTCTCTAGCACTAATAAAGGCCATTTTTAGTGATGTTAAATGCTTTTTTTATAGTAGTTCTCATTTATATATACTCGTATGGTGAATTTTTTGAGTCTTATTATAAATATTTTTTCTTATGTAATGGATATTACTATGCCCTTAAGATTTAAGAGAGGGCATGGTCATCAGTGTTCTTCTTGTGTTTTCTCTTTATTAGATTTTAAGCTCACTTAGAGTTTTCTGGTTCATGACATGTAACATGTTGACATCATTTTCAGGATGAATTGGATGATTTATAATAAGGCTTGGATTGACTGTTATCCTTAATGGGTCTCTTATACTATTCACTATGTGGTGTGCCATCTCTTTCATGGAGAATGGGACTTGAGGTCGAGTAGATTCAAAACTTATTTTCCAGAGTTGGGTAGGGTAATGCCAAAGTTTTCTTTTAACTTAGAGAATGTTTGAGTGATGACATCCCTCTAGTTCTCTTCAATTTTACCGATGTATTTCCTTCTAATTTCTTTGGTTTGACACCAATAAGAGAGGTGGTGTTTTTACTTTATTGAGTACCTGATACTCATGAAGTGTCTACTCCTTCTTACCATATGGGACCAGTGGAACTGAAATAGTTGAAATCTCAATTAGATGACCAACTAGAGAAAGGGTTTATATTCCTGAGTGTTTCACCTTGGGAGGAACCTATTATATTCATAGAGAAATATGATGGGACAATTTTCCTATGCGTTAATTACCAAAAACTCAATCGAGTCTTTGTAAAGAAAAAAATATTTTTTCTACATATTGATGATATTTTTGACTAGATAAAAGGGGAGAAGTGTTTTTTATAATTGATATTCGATTAGGTTATCACTAGAATAAAAGAGTCAGAAATTCCGAAGATAGCCTTCAGGAGTAGGTATAACAATTATGGGTATCTTTTTATGTCATTTGGTCTAACCAGTTATCCTATAGTTTTATGGATTTGATGAAAAATATATTTCATGAGTACTTTGACTCATTCATGGTGGTATTTTTAAAGACCCTAACCCTAGTATCCTAGATTCGGTGCCTTAATTTATTACATTGGAAAAATAAATAAGGAACTATCATCTAGAAGGAGCAAATATTTTAGTATCTTTGGAAAACTAGATAAAAACATAAGCAGTGCATTACAACTTTAAATGAAAAAAACATAAACTCCATTAGAGACACCCCTATTTTCCAAGGTTATCCCTACATGTCAATCATAATATACATTTTGGAATCTTGGGAAAGATAAGATAGGGGTCATATCAAATTCTTAGTAAGGGTAAGCATGCAGTGGAATCTATCATAAATAAGCATAAACAATAAGGCAAGGTGAATAACTAAAAACACATTACATTAAAAAATAATATTGAGAATAATATGGAAGGAATAAAAGAAGATCAAATTACTTCAGATAAATAATCACATGAGAATGATACTTACCCATGGATATTATACTAGTTGAATAATCACATGGATTATCAATAACTAATCTCATAACAAGGGAATACATAATAAGGGACATCATAAACACACCATGAAGGCCTCGACCAATAATTATATATAAATTTGTAAGGCCTCTCCCAAAACCCAATCTAGTTTGTCTCATGAGGCATATCGATACATCAAGGGGCTATAACATGTCCTTCCCAATACTTACTAAGTCCAATGAATTCCTCATATGAAATGGGTGAAGCATAATCAATATAAGCAATATATACATTCATATTGAAACTAACAGATGAAATGAAAATAATTTCCCCTATCAGTAAACATAATCATAAACTATCTAGGGTAATATGGTGAATTATATCAAGATAGTACAACCATAGTCAAACTAGTCATAAACCATTCAATAAAATATGGTATATTTTATCATAAGAGATCAACATCAATTAAGAATAAGATTCAATATAAGGTGTTGATATAGATGGAAATACTCTAACAAAATCATTGAAACTTCTTAAGAGAAATACCCTTTTTTTACTTTGGAATCATTTGTTTAAAAATCTGTACAATTATAAAAGAAGAAAATTTATTTAAAAAAACCATTTAAACTTTTAAAGGATTCTTGAAAACATTGAGGCGTTATGAAATCAGAAAAATCTGCTCATTCGATATAAATAAAAAAAACATTCCTTTTAAAGTTTGAAAATGAAACATTTAAAATAGTATTTTTAAAAGAATGTGTGAGAGTTAACCAAATGAATAAATTATGTATATTAGATATAAATACACATAAAATAATTTTAAATAAAACATAATATAATCAAAAGTTGTTTCACACATAATCATAGCATGACATAATCCCTGAGGTATAAGTTTAACCCAAAGAATGGAAATTGGGTTAAGAATTACCTTACCACTCTGTAAATAGTCATATAAAATGAAATATTGAATACCATGAAGATAAAGGAATTCATTATATGATATATCAAATGGAAGTTTATATACACCATATATAAGGAATAACTGGTGAATAAGGCATATCTCACAGAAATAAAAGTGAGATGAGAAAAACCTTACCTTATGTCAAAAATCATTCTACACTTGTACTTAATGTCCTAGATAATAAAATTAGATTCATTTTTTACTTAATTAAAAACATATTAAACATATATTTTATTTATTAAAATTTTATTATGTTTATTTATGGCCATTTCTATGGGTTATAATGTTTAATTTTGTTGTTTTGAGAGCATTCGTTTCATGATTTTATGGTCAGTTCCCTTGATTATAAATATGGGAGTTATTATAAAATGGGAATAATTTCTACAACAGTAAAATTATTTAGTATTAATTAACTTCCATATGTTAAATGGTAACATATATCATTTTGTTATATGGTATGAGAATGATTCATTAGATAAAATGTTGATGAGAATGTCTTAATTTATTTTGGTGGTTTTTATGGCTATCACACACTTGTGTCATTTTATTTAATATTATGTTCATATATTGGCTCTAGAACATGATATAACTTATGATATTTATATTAACATCTAATTAAACCATAATAATGTTTTTAATACCAGACTTGAAGGTGGTAATGAAAAAAGAAATCTCATCATCCATGAAGGCAGTGAATTGACACCTCACAGATAATGTTTTAATTTTTTTGAATAAAAGGATAGGAGAGGAGATTTGATGATGTATATTAATTTAACATAATAAAATTATAGTATATTTATGATACCAGAGTTATTATGTTACTTTTTATATGAATGTGAGGTAAGGATAAGAAAAGAAAATAAATTATAAGAGAAAGATTGAGGGTTTTACCTCTTGAGTGTCGTCTCCTTGAGAACCACTTTAAGGAACTTGGAAATAGTATTTTGGTGAGACCCGTATGACTATAAAATGGGAAAGATGATTGAGAGTGGAATTGGGTAGAATATAAACCATCTCTCAGGCTTATAAGGTGTGAGGAGAAGATGTGGTGAGGGGTAGTATCTATAGGGGAGAAGAGGGGTGTTCTTTTGATTATTTTATTCATTAATTTTTTATTTTGTCTCAAGAAAATCAATAGTGTTTATTATTGTGACCATTTATAGTAAATAGTGCATGTGATATAGAAATAATGGTGTTTACATCATCCATGACTCAAAAATTCACATATTTGTCTTATAATTTTAAATACCGTAAATTACCGTATTGCATTATTCATCAAAAATTAGAAAAAATCAAAAAATTCACCCTGAACATTTTTTGATGTGTCGATTTAAAAAATGGACTCCATTTTATGAAAATAATTTTCTAAATATGACGAATTTAATTTTTAAATAAAATAATCATTTATTCAAAAATATACTAATTTTAATATTATAACCGATTTTACGACACTTTGAAAAATTAATTATGGCCTTATAAAATTATCTTATAATTATAATGAAACAAAATATTAATTTATTAATATATTTTATGAAAATAAATTTTATTTTAAATTACTAGATTAATTATAAAATTGTAAATAAACATTCATGTTTCACAAAAATTCTAACACTTAATTTATCATTTTTAAAACATTTTTTTACTTATTCCACGATATAAATATGTTATATTTTCATTTTAGAGACACCTAAATTTTATTTATAACATCATAGGTGAGGTTATTATTCTAATGTCCAGATTACTATTTCTAACTCTCACATCACTATTCCAATGGTTATGTTAATATTTAATAGTATATCATGTCTAGTTTTAGTTTAGTGTTGCATGAAACATAAGTTATCAAAGATGATAAATTTTAAAGAGAAATACCATAAAATATTGAGGTGTTATATTATCCCCTCCATTAGAAATTTCATTCTCAAAATTTATAGAATTTCGCTTCATAAAAATATTTGGGTAGTTCTTCATCATAATTTCCTCTAGTTCCCATGCCACCTCTTCAATTTTATGATTTTTCCAAAGTATCATTTCCAGTCAAGTTGTACGATTTTTGAACCCCTATTTTCTAGTTTCTAGAATCTAGATAGGATCTTTATAGTAATATAAATCATGTTCTAATTATATTTCCTCATAAGTGAGAACATGTGTTGGGTTTACATGTACTTCCTTAACAAAGATATGTGGAACACATCATGAACTTTGAAGAGACTTGGCAGCATTGCTAATCGGGAAGCTAAAATTCCAATTATTTCCAGAATTTCAAAAGGACCAATGTATCTAGGGCTTAGGTTTCCTTTATTTCAAAATATTATAACACCCTTCCAAGTATATATCTTCACGAAGAAAGATATCCCACTTAAAACTCTAAATAATTACTCCGGTTATCAGTATAACTCTTTTTCCTAGTTTGATCTACTTTGATATGAGCATGAATAGTCTTTACATTTTTTTATTGTCTCTTAAATAATTTATGGTTCTATAATCTTCCTTTCACCAAAATCATCCCAACAAGTTGGTGTGCAACATATCGTTCCATATAATGCTTCATATAGTGCCATTTGAATACTTAAATGAAATTTATTATTATTGGAAAATTATACCAAAGGTAAATACTAATCCTACATACCTTGAAAGTTAAGTGAGAATGATCTCAACATGTCTTATAATGTTTGAATAGTCCTTTTAGATTGTACATCATTTTTATGGCGATAAGTAGTACTCAAATGAAGCTCAGTTTCCAAAGCCTTTGGAATAATTTTCTAGAATTTGATATAAAAATGGGATCTCAATCTAACATAATCGATAAAAGTGCACCATAAAGTCTTAAAAATATATTAATATAGAACCATGTAACACACTCTAATGGAAAATCCTCTCATAATTAGGAAATGCACAGATTTTGTAATTCAATCAATAATTACCCATATTAATTCATTCTTTCTTGGAGTCTTTGATAATCCAGTGAAAAAAATACATTATAATGTCATCCTATTTACATATAAGAATAGGTAGAGGTAGAATTACTCCTCTAAGATGTTTTCTTTCAGTATTCACCTATTAAAAAACTAAACATCTTGATACATAATCATTGATTTCCTTCTTTATACTATCCATCCAAAAATGTTCCTTCAAATCTCTATATATCTTAGTGCTACCAAGGTGTTTAGAGAAATTTGAGCTATGATAATCATTCAATAATTCCATTTTTAGATCAGGTATATAGGTAACAGAAGGCCTCTTCCCAAATTTCAAAATTCCATCTACATATACGAAGTATACTAATTTCCCATCATTCAAAACTTTAATTTTATTTTGAAAATTCTCATCATCAGACTGAGAATATTTTATCCTTTCCAATAAAGATGGTTTGGAAACCATTTGAATAATTAATGATGTTTCAAATTCCATGATAATTCTTATATCCATCCTCACTATATTCATATACATAGGTTCCTTATAAATCTTTATTTTTTTATAACTTCATGATCCTTCCTACTCAATGCATCTACTACCTTATTTTCCTTCTCTAGGTGGTATTGTATTTAACAACCATAATCCTTGAGTATCTCAAGCCATATACTTTTCCTCATGTTGAGTTCTTTATGTGAGAATATATATTTCAAACTCTTTTTACTCATTTATATCTCACATATTTCACCATATAGATAGTGTCTCTATATATTCATAGAAAAAATTATATATTCTAACACAATATCATGAGTTTGATAGTTATGTTCATGAGTTTTTAACTACATTGATGCATATGCAATAAATCTATCATTCTACAAAAGTAAAAAACCAAGTCCTTTCTTCTATGAATCACTGTAAATCACAAATACATCATTTCCTGATGGTAGAGTCAAGATTATAGATGTCAAAAATCTCCTCTTCAATTATTCAAATCATTTTCACATTCCTTTATCCAAATAAAATTAACCTCTTTACGAGTAATTTTAGTTAATGGGTTAGTTAATCACGAAAAATTCTGAATGAAACACTAATAGTAAACTACTAAACCAATGAAACTAATTACCTCAGTTATGTTTATTGGTGTAGTCCATTACTGGAATGACTTTGTCTTCACAATATCAACTAAGATTCCATCCTTAGAGACAATATGGACAAGAAAAGAAATCGTTTGAATATGGAATTCACACTTGATAAAATCCCCATATAACTATTTTCTTCTAGGAGTCTCAAGAACAATTTGAAAGTGGTTCTCATGGTCCTTATAGATTCTGGATTGCACAAATATATCATTAATAAATACCACAAAAAATTATCAATATGTTCCTTGAATACTATGTTCATTAGATCCATAAAAACAGAGAGTGAATTAGTCAATCCAAATAGAATTACTGTAAACTCATAATTTCCATAACTTGTTCAAAATGTTGTCTTTGTAATATCTTCTTTCTTCACACACAATTGATGATATTCAGAATGAAGATCAATATTTGAAAACTATCTAGCTCCATGAAGTTGGTCAGATAAGTAATCAATGTGAGGTAGAGGATACTTGATCTTTATCTTAATAGAATTGATCTCCCTATAGTCAATGAAAATACTTAGAGATATATATTTATTCTTAATGAAAAGAACACGAGCTTATCAATGTGAAACACTAGGGAGTATAAATCCCTTATCACTCAATTTCTCTAGTTTTTTCTTTACCTCTATTAACTACATCATGGAAATTCTATAGAGTCTTTGATATAGGTCTTTCATCAGGGATTAAATAAATAGAAAACTCAAATTACCACTCTAGAGGATTTCTAAGTAATTATTCTAGAAATTCATCAATGTATTCCTATACAATAGGAACATCCTCAATTTTAAGATCTCATTTTTCATCAGTAGGTTTTATATTATCTTCTTCTCCTAGAATAACATTTAGAAGATCCATTTTAGGTGGATGTAGATATGACTCATATGATGAATTGTACCCTCTAAAGATAAAACAATTCTATATCTACATCACAAATCATAATTTCCTTCTCTTTCCGACAATTTTTTGCATTATATTTTGAAATCCATTCCATACTAGGGATTATATAAAAATCAACCATATGTATGATAATAAAATCAACAATTAGAGTATGTTTGTGTGTCATAATAGGAAATGCTCGACACATATTTGTTGCAATAAGGTTTCCACTTGTAATTTTGAATGACAACTCCCTTATTAAGGAAAATTAGAAATATATTATTTTTATAGAAAACTAAAAAGATATAAAAGAATGTGATGATCTATAATCAAATAAATCTTTAACTAAATTTGAGGAGATTATTAAACTACCTTCCAACACATCATTAGGAGATTCAATATAAGACTTACTTAATATTGAGATCAGTAAATAATTTGAATTTAATTCACATTGAGGATCTTTTCAGGTTTAGAGTTATAGATAATTAGGCCACTAATATTACATTATGTCTCAGATATTACAATGTAGAAAGTTATAATATATCCAAATTTTCAGAATAATAAAACTCCTTAAATAAAATATGAATTATTTTCTTGATAAAACATACATGTCCATATAAATAAATCCTTAAAACCATTTCAAAAAAATGGATATTAATGAGAAATATTTAGAATAATAAATCTTTATAACTTTTAAAATGATGTTTTAGTTAAAGAGTCTCGTAACACTTGAGTAATACTTGAATAAAAATAATTAAAGAATAACATAAAAAAACATTAAATATCATGATAATATAGTAATTGATGATATAAAAATTCAAAAGGGTTGTATATACACCTTATAGGATATTAAAGGTGCACAATATCACAATATGCCTCAATAAAATAAGATTGATACATAGTCCCTTACAAAGATCATATAATTAGATTAAGGATAAATCAATGATATAATTATGTGTGAAAAATATAAATACACCCCATATAAGTGGATATTATGTGTAAAACACTCATATGTAATTCAAAAATATTCATGGAAAAACAAAACCAATTACACGGATATTTACCTCAATGAATGGAGATTGAGTTAAGATTTTCCTTACGTAGTTCGTATAAATGACATAGAATTTATCAATGGGGTGACCATGTGTAGGAATAGTATATCCACACAAAGGCAAGTGTAAATTACAAAATAAATAAACAAACAGTGATTCCACACATTATCTTGGAATAATATAATCAATTAAGTATGCGTAAAACTTAATGAGTGGAAATTGAGTTTAGAAATCCCCTTACCTTGAATCCGATTTGTCTGGTTTGTTCTTTATATTCCGGAATAATAAACTTAGGTTAATTTATACTTTCTTGAGGACATTTTTAAATTTTATTATTCCTTTTATATAACTTATTACCATGTTATAAAAATTACATTATTATTTAAGTTCATATTGGTCGTTTTGTCGATATTCGGTACCTGAGTTGAAAAGGAAAATGTTTGATGTAAATTGTCCATGTGGTAAAAATTATATCATCTCAGAAATATTATTAATGATTTAAATATCATATATATACATTATATATTTATTTATAATAGTCCATACCATTTTTGATCATAAATGAAATGCACCGTTCAGGGAGACAGTAGGTCGTAGGTACGCATGAACGCTACTTTCATTTCTTTGTTCTATTAAAGGAATGAAAAATAAACTATAAATTGGTATATTATAATTAAATTATAATATATATGTTATATGTGTTACATAATACCATTAATTCTATCCTTCATACATTCCATGTATGACATGAACGAGTCATATCACTTTTAGGGGGCGGTAGTCCGCAATTCCTCAAATGAAATTATCGTATTTAAACATTACAGAATTCATAAAGGTATGATGTAAATAAAATTAAAGAAGAATAAAGGAAATATAAATATAATATATATCATATATAAATATATTTCCATCATAATGGCCACCATGAGAGGTGGTAGGAGAAAATTGAACAATCATCGTTTCGTGAGGCAGTAGTTCTCCGTACACAGAAATAGTAAGTTCATATCCATTAGATGGAGGTGTGTGTAAGTGTAGGTCTAATACTTATAATAAAAACATCCTAGTATATTTAGGATACTTTTTTTATGTAATCATATAATAATAAGATCATAGGGAGTAAAGAAGTAAAATAGATGAAATGAACTTTAGAGAAGACGCTACCTCTAAAACGGGTAACTCCTTTTTATTTGAGCCAACAGGCTTATTTGAGTTATATTATGCCCAAGTTAAGGCTAATAAGAGTATGTTAGTGATTTTGGGAGATTATTTTAGCAGAATTTGTTGGATAAAATGGGCTTGAGAGGTGTGAGTAAGTGGGTAGAGTTGGTTTCCTTTTATAAGAGGGAGGATATGCACTTTAGGAAAGTCTTGAAATATTATTTTATTATAAATTCCTTTTCGAATTATAATAGTTAAAAAGTAATATGTTTATAGTTTAATATGATAATGGGTCTAAATAATCTCAACCAATAGGTTTTAGATGAGTTTAGGTCACAAAATTAACCTTATCTTTTAGCTTTAACCCTTAGTTAAAAACATTAACTCTTACCATGTCTTCTTGTATTTTCATAATATATCGTTACTATAGTAACTATAAAATGCCAAGAGAACCAAAAGTGGATAATTAATGACATTTATAAAACTATATAATTCATTTGGCCTAATATTATATTTTTAGGACCATTATATCATTTAATAAAATAGTATTTGTTTTAAAAACTTATTTATGTCAATTTTGACACTATTTAGTAATTTATTTTTGTTAAAGTCATAAAAACTTAATTAATTAAAACAAAAAAAATTAAATAAAAGATAATATGTCATAATAATACATAAAATTATTTTATTTCATCAAAATGTTTAAATTATATTTATTTTAATATTTATAATATCATTTATTTTAATATTTCATTAATAAGGTAATCGCTGCATCATCATTGTATCATAAATAAATTTATTTATTTAATGTATAAAAATTATAAATAAAATACCATGATTCAAGAAATATTTATAAATTTCTAATTAATATTTATAGTCAAATATATTAGTTATATAACCCTATATTAAAATTGTTTTAGTAAAATTTATATGTTTATGTTATATTTCTATTTAATTTAAATTAATTCTTATAAAATGTCATTATCACACCCAAGTGGCTCCATGGGATCTTAAAATTGACCCAAGGATTCCCATGGTTGGCCATATGACATAAAATAGGATTAGGACATGTGTTTGTGTAGTTTTATATTATCATGATATTATTTTTTACCCTTATTTACTTGATTTACCCTTTAACCATGATAAATAAAAATAGTTAATGGAGTTACTGTTCACAATATCAAAAAAATAAAAGGTTATTATTTACACAATTTGAAACTTATGATTAAAAATATGGAATCCATTTTTTCAAATTAAAAACACATAATTTTTAGAAATTTATTTAAAATTAATTTATATTGTTCAAACCAAAAAGCAGGTTTTTTAAGAAGTAAAAACTATCAAAAGATTGGCAGTGTTTATGTCCAATTTAAAAGTGAAATTATTTCCAATGACAAAAATTGTATTAAATGATAAAAACATAATCCAATTAAACTTTAAAACCAATTAATATGTAAAATATAACTATATAAATAAATTAGATTAAAAAATACAGTATTTTTCAATATTCATTAAAAAAGGAACTTTATTAGAAAATTACCAAAAATTTAACCAAAGTAAATTTTGATATCTATATTCTATAAAAGAAGTTTATTTTGTCAAATAGAATATATAAAAATGAAAAAAATACTATATTTAAAAAAGGTTCTCCATCAAAAGGCGGTAAAATGACCTTTTAAAAATATTAGAGTATTTTTTTTGCTTAAAATTGGATTAATTATCATTTTAAGGCTCTAAAATTTATTGGATAAATGTAAAAAAAGTTAACAAACATGTATAATCATAATGTAGTTAATTATATTCATTCCCGATAAAACAATGAGTAGGTGTTAACTAACATTTAAAATAATAATATTATTGTATTATTTTTTGGTATAACACAACGTTATGTGCAATGTAAGATTTCGAAGAAACCCATTGTTTTGTGTCGGGTATGATATCGAACTAAGTATCCATTTTAATGTAAAATTAATATCTTATTCAAAAATATTAATAGATATGAAAATTTATTATTTTATAAATACCTGGGTCATTACATCATTCCCCCCTTTTAGAAATTACATCCTCACAATTTTAAAATTGGGCTTGGAAACTTTATTGGAAATCCCACATTGGAAAAAGAGTTAATAAAAATATCACTTTAAAATAAATAAAGATAATTACAAAGGTCACCTAAGGTAACACATACTTGGTTTATATGTAGGAAAACATGGATATGGAAGAGAAACTAACCATATTGTTCTAATGGAGAGTGATAGAAAACATGACCAGGAGAAAGTTAACAACCGAAAAACCAAAAACATGTGATGGGTTAAACCGTCATTGATTTCCTAGTATTAAAAGTAAATGCAAAAAGTTTTTATTTTAATATACTTTTCATAAAGTTAAGGAATTTATTTACGAGATCGAAAAAGAACATAAGAAAACATAATTACTTGTCATGTAGAGTTTCATCCTTTTATAAATATCTACAACAAACTCATATTTTCTCCAAACAATGAGTATTCAAGATGACTTGGTCACACGTAAAGTTCTAAAATCAACTTATAGAGAATCACATAATCTAAAAAAGATGAATCATATATTTCTCTTTTCTTTAGACATTAACCAAAACAGAAAATGGTTAGTATAATATCATATAATACACTGAAAAGAATAATCCTTTATAAAAAGAAATACTACTCTTAATCTCAAAAATTCAACAAACAATACCCCAAAGTTCAAAAAATACCATTCAAAAAATAATTTTCCATATAATTCCTCAAAAATAATAATCCAAACTAATATTGAAACCCAAAATTTTATAAGGATTCGATCACATAGTTTTCCATAATAAATCTTAACATTTATCCCTAAATAACATTTACTTCTCTTAAAGTCTCATACTTAAAAATAATTAACCTAATCACAAATTCTCTAAAATAGTTTAATCAATTATGTAAATAACCCAAATTTCCATAAGTCCACAATAAAAACATAGATTCTTCCAAAATAAAATTCAACCATTAATCCTCAATTAAAATCCCATATTATTCTATTTTTATTAGGCATACATGGTTCTCAAAATATCGAAATTCTTCCAAAATAACATTTATAACTTAATCACAAAATCATTTTCCTATACTAAGGATATCCATTTGATAAAACATAAGTTCACAAAATAATCTTATTATTGATCCATAAAATCATTTAAGTAAAAGGAATAATTCATACTAACTAGGGACTTCATGTAGGCCAGTGGTAGGTGATGTACCCTTGTCACCCTACAGTTGTGGGTTTGATTCATGTGGCCTTGTCGGATGCAACAGGTTGTCACCCATCTTGAAGGTAGTCCATTTTTATAAAACTCAAAATAACCCTAACATGTTTTAATCTCAATGGTTTCCTTATACCTCTCATTTTCATCCCAAATCTTATTGACCTCAACATCTTAATTCATTAAGTCTTATATATATTGAATTTTTTTATTTCACCTCCATATGATAAAATAAAACTATTCCCAATATATATAACAACATACCTTGATCATGGTGTCCACCATGTTTCATCATCATATTTTTCACATAAATAGAAGGTCTTTGTATTGCAATAACGATTTAGAGATCCTTCAAAATCATTTTCTTCCTTTATCCAAATACACCTTGTACAACTTGGGTCATTTGGGTGTTCATAGAAAAATAATTTCAGAAAATAATCATGTATGACAAATAATTTCAAATCATCTGATAAAACATGATTTTTATAAAATAGTCAGATGGAGTTTGAGTTGAAACTTTCAATCAATGGTCCTTTTAAAATATCATAATTATGTGCTGAGAGACTATATTTTAAAAGAAAATATAAATATGTTTCACAAGGGCATCTCTCTTCAGCACTTTTTTCAAAATCATAATATGCTTCAAAATCTTGTGATAAGGTAAAATATTTGATAATGCTTTGATAATATTTACCTTTCTTGAAAATATGAGAAGAATGAGAAAAAATTATTTAATTAAATACAACCCCTGATCTATGATGGTATCGAGGTATAGTGGAGGTGTTTGATATCTCAAACAATTGTTTGCAAGTGAGTTGAATGTTAGAAAAAGTTTCACAATCATCTGGACATGCCATTGAAATAATTATTTCTATAACATCATTAGGTTGAGATAAGAATATTGTTTGATATACTCATCCTTCCATTTGTAACCAACTTTCTTTGAACTGAAAAAGTTATAAAACAAGGATTTAACTAAAATAATAGACATGTAGACTAACCATGTGTTTAACGAAATCTCTTAATCCCTAAAGTTGTCTAAAACTTTCCTCTAATACCAACTATAAGTCCCCAACCTAAAAACATTACTTAATATTGATATCAGTCAATAATTTGTATTTAATTCCCATTGAGGATCTTTTCAGGTTTATATTTTTATAGAATTAGGCCATAACTATTACATTACATCTCAAATATTACAAAGTAGACACTTATACTCTATCCAAATTTTCACAATAATAAAACTACTTAAATAAAACAAGAATTATTTTATTGATAAAAATATTCTCGAATTCTTCCTTTCTCGTACCCTTCCTTATATCCTATGATTTTTTTCCAAAAATAAGGGATGAGCATAAAAATATCAGTAAGGGATATAAAGTAATGAAATAAAACATTAGTCCATGAATACATAAAAATCAATGAAATCATACTTTTCACTCATAAAACATAATCTATTTGGGATACCTAATGAAATCATAATATTTATGAATAAATCATAGAAATCATAAATCATAAAGGTAACTTATAGAATCTATAACATACTTACTTTGTAGCTTTCACAGATACATAGGGAGTAACCATCATGATTACATTTGGAATACTCATCATAGTATATTCCCTAAATCTCTTAGGATAAAACTTAAAATTTTCCTTTTTCACATTACCTAATGCATTGGAGAGCTATCACGAGCTCACCCACACTAGGATTATCATAGAACCACCTGTATTTGGTTTATCATGTAACCACCCTTCAAATGTCCAAGTAAAATTACATAATCATAACACATAAAAGATTGAAATTATCAATATTTCACTCATCAATCATAATAAATAAATTCAAGATATTGAAATATTAAAGCCATTTCCAAAACCATTTAAAACATTTAATAAATATATTTTTGAATCAAAGTGTCCCATCCCACATTGAAACTTTTAAAAAAAATTAAATAATTAAAATTTTAAAACATAAATGTCTATATAAATAAATCCTTAAAACCATTTTGAAAACATGGAAATTAATGAGAAATATTTAGAAGAATAATTCTTTAAAACTTTTAAAATGATGGCTAGTTAAAGAGCCTCGTAAAACATGATAAATACTTGAATAAAAATAATTAAATAATAACGTCAAATAAAACTTTAAATATCATGAGAATATATAAATTCAAGATATAAAATGTCAAAAGGGCTGTATATATGTATTGACACGACCCCAGTTACCCATAGTCAGTGCATTATTGTAATACATTGACATTATTACAAGGAATCAAGTCCTGAAATACCAATCAGTTTAGTATTATTTGAAAATAGATTATATAAATGAACATTACATTACACATCAGAAAATAAAACACAACATAAATGATCCTTTTAGAATGAAATTAATCCCCTAGATTAACCCTGCTTATCAATCATGATACACTTCTTAGAATCCTGGGAAAATAAAACATAAGAAAGGGGTGAGCTCAGAGGCTCAGTAAGGATAAAAATATAGCGAAAATTTTCACAAATAAGCACAAAAATTTAAGGCAATGTATAAAACTTAAACAAAAGCCTTTTAAACTTAAACTTCAGCATAATATGGAAAATATAAATCAACTAATTCCATTTACTTATTCATATGGATATTATAATAGACGAATAATTACATTCAATATCAAAAACCAATTTAATAATGATGGAATGCATAATGTCAGACTTCATAACCACATAGTCAAAGCCCTGTTCCAAGACTACAAATAAGATTTTGTCAAGGCCTTGTGCCAAGAAAATAGTTTTCCTCATGCGACCTACTGATGTATTGAGGAGCTATAGCGGGCTCCACCTGTCACTTACTAAGTCCAATGCATTCCTTATATGAAAAGGTTTAAACATAACATAAATATTCATATTAAAACTAGAATACGAAATGTAAATAATTTATCCATAAATCATGAATGGTATAAAAATAACACCTCTAAATTAAAACATATCACACAAACTTCAATAAAATATGAAATATTTTTATCATAATAAATCAACCTTGATCAAGAATAATATCCAGTAAAGGATGTTGACATAGTTTAAAATGATCAGTAAAACTCTTTGAGAGAAATATCCCTTTTTCATGAAATCATTTTAAAAGTCACACAATTTATAAAGGAAGTAATTTAAAAGATATTTTTGAATAAAAGTGTCCCATACCACTTTGAATCTTTTTAAGGGAATTAACATTTTAAAACATTCATGTCTATATAAATAAATCCTTAAAATCATTTTGAAAACATAGATATTAATGAGAAAGGTTTAGAAGAATAAATCTTTAAAAAATTTAAAATGACGTTTTAGTTAAAGAGTACCTTAAAAATAATCCTTTTGAAAACTATTTTATGAAACATGGACATGGATAATAGATATTTCCCAGTAAAAACTTACACATAAACAATCTCAGATAATAATGAGATTGAGGAATTAACCCTTACCTTGCACTTTCCGTTGGTCAAGGGTACGTTTAACCTCATTTATAATGACCATAGTATATTATTAAATTATACCAGAACCATATTAATATTTATTATATCATAAATGATTCATTTATGACTTTATACTACCCATTTAATAATTATTCCATGTTAAGTTAACATTTCAGGTAATAATCGCTTTCTTTATCGTACGTGTTTTAACTTGTTATTCTTGATTGTATCATTTAGATCATGATTTAAATAATTAAAAAAATATAAAACTTGATTTATATATAATATATATTTATAATATAATTATTTATAATAGATAGATATATGAAATGGAAGGAACTGTTTATGGAGACGGTAGGCCGTACATACGCATAAACACTGTTTCTATTTTCATATTGTATTGAACGGAAGTAAGTGAATAAGATATATGTAAGTATATATATATATATATTATCATTATTATGTCATATATTACAAACTTATTAATAATATATATTTTTATAATCATCGTTGAATGGTGAACATGGAAATGAATCTCATCGCGTCGTGGAGACGGTAATCCGTACGTATGCACGAGCGACAATATCATTATATTGATGGTGAAATAATATGTAATTGGATGGTATATCATATATAAAGAATAATTAACATGTTATATTTATTATTTATATAATTAATAATAATTATTATACCCATCCAAATAATTATGTGTTTAAATAACAAACTACACCATGACGTGGAGATGGTAAGCCGTACATACGTACGTATGGTGACTTTGTAATTTATAGGATGGATAAAATAAATAATATGGTTTTAACATATTTATAATAACATAATAGTATGTATAAGGTGCTGGAGTTATTATTTTTTTATGGAAACAACAAATAAATAGAAAGTGTAAGAAGAAAAGAACTTGAAAGAGGGTGGTGAAATCATTACCTCTTCTTCGGATGTTTCCTTTTGAGTTGATCAAAAGGGATCCTTATGATGGCTTTATGATCAAATTAATTCCTCTAGATCTAAGGGAGGAAAGTTGGGAGGAGATTTGGGTAGGGTTTGGCAAATACAAATGGCTTTGGAGGTATGATTTTGAGAGAAGGGGAAGTACCCTTTTATAACATAGGTGAGGGTCACTTTAGGAAAAGCATGAAATATTATTTTATAATAAAATAATTTTCGGTTTCTAATGGACCCAAAATGATTTAATTCTAGTATATTTGGGGATGGGTCGAAAAAAACTCAACCAATAGGTTTTAGACAGGTTTAGGTCACTATATTAACCTTATCTTTTAGATTTAACTCTTAGTTAAACAGTTTAACTTTTACCGTGTCTTCTTATATTCTTACACTATATGGTTAATAAAATTACTCTAAACTTCCAAAAGAACCTAAAGTGGTTAATTAATGAAATATATAATATTAATTAATCCATTTGTCTTAACCTTATATTTTTTGGAATATAAGATAATTTAATAATATAATATTTGTTTTAAAAACTCATTTATGTCAATTTTGGCAATATTTAGTATTTGGTTTTTGTGAAATTCATCACATAATGATTACTTAGAAAAAGATACATTTAATCAACCCTAACATGTCATATTCACCTAGAAAATTTGTGTATGTCATAAAAACTTTGAAATTATATTTATTTTAATATTTATAATACCATTTATTTGATTCTTTCATTAATAAGGTAATTAGTGCATCATCAATGTGTCATAAATAAATTTAATTATTTAATGTATAAAAATTATAAATAAAATACCATGATGTATAATTTTTTTATCTTTGTAATTAATATTTATAGTCGAATTTATCTTATGTATAACCCTATATTAAAAATGGCTTAGTTATTAAACATTGAATTTAACACTTTTAACTCTTCTTTAAATAAAATAATAATAAATGTCCTAATCTAATCCAAGTAGACCAAAGAGGATAATATTTTATTCCTAAGGTTTTTTTGGTCGAATTAAACTTATCCAATAGAATTAGGACATGTGTTAGGGTAATTATAATATTATGTTTACCCTTAGTTACCATATTTACTTTTAGCTGTGGTAAATAAAAGTCAAAAGTTACTATTCACCAAAAATTATTTTCATCTTGTTGAACCACATTTTAATTATTGATATCAACTGTGTCTCTAGGATTTTTAAAATTCAACTTATAGAAGCAGTAAAATTACGTTTTATGCAAATTTGCAAATGTACCTAGATTGTGGGTAAAAGAGGATAAAAAGTTCAATACAATTTTATACATATAATTTTATTATAAAATGACTCCAATTAATTACATTGAACTTATATAGGTATTATATATCTATTTTGACTTAAAATAAATTTAAATAAACTAAATAATTATTTAAATAAAAATTCAGTTTTAGATAATGATGTAGTGTTTTTCACTATTCATCAAAAAATTGAATGTTTTCAAAAAAAATACAAAGAATTCACCCTGAGCTAATTTTGATATTCCAAATTAAAATATGAATTATATTTTACCAAATTAAAAACATAGAAGTTGCATTTATTAATTTATAATTAATTCCCACTCTCAAAACCAAAAAGTGGGTTTTTAAAAAAGTAAAAACTATCAAAAGATTGACATGTGTTTATGCCAAATTTAATTGTGAAACTACTTATAATGACCTAAATTGTATTAAATGATAAATATATAATCTAATTACACTTCAATAAAATTTAAATGCATTATTTAACACTATAAATTATTTCGATTAAAAAAATTGTTTTCAATTAAAACATAGTATTTTTAACTATTCGTCAAAATATGAAAGTTATCAGAAAAGTTCCAAAAATTTATCCAAACTAAATTTTTATGAACCTATTCTAAATAATAATTTAATTTCATTAAATTGAACATATAAAAGTGTCAAATTTTGGTTTTAAGAAGGGTCCACCATTAAAAGGTGGTAAAATTGCATTTTTTGAAAAATACTTCTTTTATCTGAAAAAATGAATTTGTTCTTATATTATGTATAATAAATAAATAATATGGATGTTAAAATTATATTGAGTATATAAGATTCAAAATTCAGTTAATACTATTCATAATCGTTTTTTGAACGTCTAGTTTGGTAAGTTGTGGTGCACTCGACCTCGGTGTCACATGTAGCGCAAGCTATTGAATTAATTTAATGAGATAACATACTATAAAATCTTGGAGTGTTACAATATACACCTTATAGTATATTAAATGTGCACAATATCAAGATACGCCTCAATGAATGGGGATTGAGACACAGTCCCTTACAAAGATCATATCATTAGATTACAGGTAAATCAATGACATAATTATGTGTGAAAAATATAAATATACCCAATATAAGTGGACATTAAGTGTAAAAAACTCATAGTTCATTCACTCATATTCTTGGAAAAACAAAACCAATGACATGGATATTTAACTCAATGAATGGAGGTTGAGTTAAGATTTCCCTTACAAAGTTTGTATAAATGATGTAGAATTTATCAATGGGGTGATCATGGGTAGAAATATTATATCCTGCCCAAGATAAGTGTAAATTACAATATAAATAAACAAATAGTGATTCCATACATAATCTTTGCAAAATATAATCAACAAAGTATGTGTAAAACCTAATGAGTGGAAACTGTGTTTAGAAATTCCCTTACCTTGAATCTGACTTGTCTCATTCATTCTTTATATTTTTGAATAATAAAATTTGGTTAATTTATAATTTCTTGATAAAAATTTTCAAGTTTATTATTCCTTTTATATAACTTCTTACCTTGTTATAAAAATTACATAATTATTGAAGTTCATCTTGGTCGTTTTGTCGATATTCGGTACTTGAGTCGAAAATGAATATGTTTGATGTAAATTGTCCATGTGGCCAAAATTAAATCATATAAAAAATATTATTAATGATTCAAATATCATATATATCCATTATATATGTATTTATAATAATCCATAACATTTTTAGATCATAAATGAAGTGCACCGTTCATGGCGACGGTAGCCCGTACGTACGCATGAATGCTACTTTCATTTCTTTGTCATATTAAAGGAATGAAGAATAAATGATACATATGTATATTATAATTAAATTATAATATATATGTTATATATATTACATAATATAATTAATTCCATCCATTATACATTCCATGTATGGTATGAATGAGTCATATCACTTCGAGGGGGCAGTAGTCCGCACTTCCTTAAATGAAATTATCATATTTACACATTATGGAAAGTATAAATGAATGATGTAAATAAAAATTACATAAGTATAGAGGAAATATAAATATAATATATATCATATATAAATAAATTTACATCATATTGTCCACCATGATTGGTGGTAGGATAAAACTGAACAATCATCGTTTCGTGAGGCAGTAGTTCACCGTACACAGAAATAGTATGATCGTATCCATTAGATGGAGCTGTGTGTAAGTTTAGTTCGAATAATTCTTATAAAAACATACTAATAAATTTAGTATACTGGTTTTTTTATGTAATAATAGAATAAAAAGATCATAGGGAGTGAAGAATAAAAATAAATGAAAGGAACTTTAGAGAAGATGCTACCTCTAAAATGGGTAACAGCTTTTTATTTGAGCCAAAAGGATTATTTGAGTAGCATTATGCCCAAGGTAAGGATTATAGAATTAAGTGACGAATTTTGGGAGATTATTTGAGTAGAATTTGGATGATCCAAGGGTCTTGAGATGTGTGAGTAAGTGGGTATATGTGGTGGCCTTTTATAAGAGGGAGGAGGGGCACTTTAAGAAAGTCTTAAAATATTATTTTATTATAAATTTATTTTTGAATTATAATAGTTAAAAAGTTATATATTTATAGAATAATATAATAATGGTCCGAAATCACCCCAAAATATTGGTTTTATACAACTTTAATTCATAAAATTAACCTTATCTTTTAGTTTTAACCCTTAGTTAAAAAAATTAATTCTTACCATGTCTTCTTGTATTTTCATAATATATGGTTACTATAGTTACTATAAAATTACAATAGAACCAAAAGTGGATCATTAATGACATTTATAACATTATTTATGTTATTTGGAGGAATATTAGATTTTTAGGACCGCTATATCATTTAATAAAATAGTATTTGTTTCAAAAAACTCATTTAATTCAATTTTGACACTATTTAGTAATTGATTTTTTAAAATCATAAGAACTTGATTCCTGAGAACCAAAGGAATTAAATAAAATATAATATTTCATAATAATACATAAAATTTGTTGATTTCATGAAAATATTCAAATTACATTTCTTTTAATATTTATAATATCATTTATTTGAATATTTCATTAATAAGGTAATCACTGCATCATCATTATGTCATAAATAAATAAATTTATTTAATATCTAAAAATTATAAATAAAATATCATGATGTATTAAATATTTTTATATTTCTAATGACTATTTATAGTCAAATATATCAATTATATTACCCTATATTAAAATATTTTTAGTAAAAGTTATATATTTATGTTATATTTCTCTTTACTTTAAATTAATTCTTATAACATATCACTATCACACCCAAGTGGCTCCATGGGGTCCTCAATTTTAACCAAGGATTACCATGGTCATCCATATATCATCCAATAAGATTAGGACACATGTTAGGGTAGTTTTATATTATTATAATATTATTTTTTACCCTTATTTACTTGATTTACCTTTTAACCATGGTAAATAAAAATAATTTGTAAAGTTACTATTCTTAATGTCCAAAAGTAAAAGGTACATATTTAAAATTTTTGAAAATTATGATTAAAAATATGGAATCCATTTTTCCAAATTCAAAACAGATAATTTTCATAAATTAATTTAAAATTAATTCTCTTTGTTAAACCCAAAAAGCGGGGTTTTTAAGAAGTAAAAACTATCAATAGATTGACATGTGTTTATGTCCAATTTAAAAGTGAAAATACTTAAAATGACCAAAATTGGATTAAATTATAAAAATTTAATTCAATTACACTTTAAAACCAATTAATAGGATAATCTATCTATATAAATAAATTATATGAAAAGGCAGTTTTGAATTAAAATGCAGTATTTTTCACTATTCATTAAAAAATGAACTTTATTAGAAAATTACCAAAAAATTAACCAAAGTAAATTTTAATGTCACAATTCTATAGAAGTAGTTTTTTTCAAATATAACATATAAACGTGATAAAAACTATATTTAAAAAGGGTTCTCCATCAAAAGGCGGTAAAATGACCTTTAAAAAATATTAGAGTATTTTTTTGCTTAAAATTTGATTCATTCTCATTTTAGGCCTCTCAAATTTATTAGATAAATATAAAAACTTTTAATAAACATGTATAATAATACTCTATTTAGTTATATTAATTCTTTCCAATACAAAAACTAGGACTTAACTACCATTTAAAATAATAATAATATTATTGTATTATTTTTCAGTATAACTCAATGTTGTGTGCAACGTAAGATTTCAGAGAAACTTGGTTTTTTGTGTCAGGTATGCTATCAGATGAAGTGTCCCCTTTAACTTAAAATTAATATCTTATTCATAAATATTAATAGATATGAAAATGTATTATTTTAAAAATACCTGGGCCATTACATTCAATCTCATTTTTTATGACCGCATAAGCATATCCTTGTTCGCTTATCCTTTTATAGTACAAGTTCCATTGATGTCCAAGAAATTACTGTGCATAATTTCCCATCTCCATACATCTGATGCAGTGCAAATTGATTAATTCTTTCTTTCCCTTGCAATTACGGGCCTGGTGGCCTTTTTCTTCACACATGTAACAAATTGTCTTTTTCAATAAGCATGTTACATGATGCTTCTTTCCATATTTGTTGTAATTTGTAAATTCTATTCTTCCCTTCTTCCCTTTTTCCTTATTTATTTTTATAGAGTACTCAACATCAATCTTCTTATCTTGCTTCCCTTCTTAGCCATATGTCTTGGAAAATTCTATCTCCATCTTGATGGCACATGATACTATATCCTCATATGATGAGAATGTTTGGGATACTAGTTCCATTCATAGAATTGGTTTAATACCATCAAATAAATGGTCAATATTTCTTCTTGGACTATGTATGTAGTATGTATCATGCCTTGATAACCTTGTAAAGTTGTCTTCATACTTAGTAATGTTTTCATCCTCTTTCTATCTCAGACTCAAGAATTTTCTCTCCATATTCACTCGTTGTTTGCGAGATAAATATTTTTACAAGAAAATTTCCTTTAAATCCTTCCATTAATTTTTTTTAATTTAATCCTCCTACTTTGTGTTTTGAATTAATTCCCACCATTGATCTGCATATCCCGAGAGACGATACACTCCCATGATAACCTTATCCCTTTCATTACTTCCCAAAGTGAGAAATATCTTCTCTAAGGAACTTATCTATTCATTATCTAAAAATGGGTTTTTATTCCCATTGAATGATGTAGTTTTTTATCTCATGAAGTGGTATAACATTTTTATACCAAGTTATGTATCAAGATACTCCATACAAGTAAGGTTATTGCTTATAACTTGAGTTAGTTTTCCCAATATAGTTATATGTTGTTCGTCTCGAGTTGGAGCTCTATCACCAACATCATTATATTTTATAGGAGGTAAGTATCTACATGTAATATGTGTTTTGATACAGTTTCCATTCCTTATGTTAGAAAAAATTTCTAAAAAATGCATACACTAGATTATATTATGAATTTTTAAAACTAATAAAAAACTTAAAGTATAAGTAATCTCAAAATCATAAGCTTGGTTACCTTGATAATATTCTTAAAGTTAGTTATAGGGTTATATTTACCTAATATATGTTTCCATAAATCCAGTTTCCAAATTTTCTTCTAAACTTCCTTTGATACCAACCGTAAATACCCAGACCCCAGTAGCCTAGAGCTAGTGCTTTACTTTTTTACATTGGCATAATAAACAAGGAAATCGAATCTTGAAGGACCGAATAGTTAAGTATCTTTGTAAAACTAGATACTAACATAATCATTACATTACAACTTGAAATGAAATATAACATAGTAAATCCATTTGAGGTACCCCTATTCTCCTAGATTATCTCTACATGTATATCATAATATACATCTTAGCATCCTAAGAAAAAATAAAAGACAAGAAAGGTATGATATTAGATGATCATTAAGGGTAAGCATACAATGAAAGATATAATAAATAAACATAAACAATATAGAAATGTGAATAAATAAAAATACATTCAATTAAAACATAATCTTGAGCATAATATGGTAGGAATAAAAGATGATCAAATAATGCCACATAAACAATCACATGATAATGATAATTACCCATGGATATTATATTAGTATAATAATTACATGGATTGTCAATATCTAATCTCATAATGAGGGAATACATAATGTGAGACATCATAAACATACCATCAAGGCATCAACTAATAATTCTAGATAAATGGGTAAGGCATTGGCTAAAACCCAGTCTAGTTTGTCTCATGAGACCTACCGATGTATCGATTAGATATAGAGGTCCCCACCCAAAACATACTAAGTACAACGAATTCCTCATATAAAAATGATGAAACATAATCAACAAATACATGAAATGTAAATAATTTTCCCAATCTGTAAACTTAATCATAAACTATTTAGAGAAATATGGAGAATGGTATCAAGATGGTACATCCCCAGTCAAAATGATCATAAATCATTCAATAAAATATTATATATGGTATAATAAGTGATAAAACTTAATTAATAATAAGATTAAATAGATTTTAATTACATTGATGAAAATACTCTAATAAAATAACTGAAATTTATTTATAGAAATACCCTTTTTTACTTTAGAATCATTTATTTAAAAAGGCACACAGTTATAAAAGAAAAAAAATTTCTTAAAAAAACCTTTTAAACTTGTAAAGGATTCCTAAAAACATTAAGGTGTTATGAATTTAGTAAAATAAAATCATTCAGTATAAGTAAAAAATCATTTTGTTTAAATTTTGAAAATGAAACATTTAAAAGAGTATTTTTAAAATAAAGTGTAAGCATTCACCAAATGAATCAATTATGTGTATCAAATATAAATCCACACAAAACAAGTGGGAATAAAACATAATATAATAAAAAGTAATTTAACACATAATCATATCATGACATAACCAATGGAGTAAAAGTTTATCCTAAAGAATGGAAATTGGGTTAAGAATTCCCTTACCACTTTGTAAATAGTTGAATCGTATACCACTAAGTAATTATTATCAAATAAAACATTTAATACCATGAAGATAATGGAGTCATGATATGATATATCAAAGGGAAGTATACATACACCATACATAAGGAATAATCAGTGAATAAGGCATATCTCATAGAAATAAAAGTGGGATGAGAAAAACCTTACCTTATATTTGAAAGCGTTCTGCACATGTACTTAATATCCTAGATAATAAAATTATATTCATTAATTACTTAATTAAGACCCTATTAAAAATATATTTTATTTATTAAAATTTTATTTAGTTAAATTGTGTCCTTATTTATGGCTTATAATTTTTAATTTCATTGTTCTAAGAGTAGTTTTTTCATGGTTTTATGGTCAGTTCCATTGAGTATAAATATGGGAGTTATTTTCAAATGGGAATAACTTACCTAGAAGTGAGATTATTTAGTATTAATGAAATTATAGAAGTTTAAATGGTAACATATATCATTTTTTTATATGGTATGAATATGATTAATTATATAAAATGTTTATGAAAATGTATTAATTTATTTTGGTGGTTTTAACGGCCATCAAGAACTTGTGTCATTTTATTTAATATTATGTTCATATATTGGTTCCAAAACATGATATACCTTATTATATTTATATTAAAATCTGATTAAACCATAATAATGGTTTTATAACCAAATTTAATGGTGATAATGAAAATTTAAAACTCACCATCCATGAAGGCGATGAATCGACACCTCACAAATGATGTTTTCATTTTTAGAACAAAAGGAGAGGAGAATAGAATTGATGATAGATATTCCGTTAAAATACTAAAATTCCAATTTATATATGATAAAGTAGTTATAATGTTACTTTGGATAGGGGAGGTGAGGGAAGGATAAAAAAATAAGATAAATTAAAAGAGAAAGAGGGAGGGTTTTACCTCTTGAGTGTCGTCTCCTTGAGAATTTCCTTAAGACACTTAGAAATGGTCTTTTGGTGAGACCAGAAAGAAAAAAACACAAGGAATAAGTTTGGGAGAGTAATTAGGAAGAATATAAGCAACTTATAAGTCTTATAAGGTGTGAGGAGAATAGGTGGTGAGGGGTGGTATTTATAGGGGATAAGAGGAGTGTTTTTTTCTTATTTTATTCATTAATTTTTTATTTTGGATAAAGACAATAAATAGTGGAGATTATTATGAAAATTTATAGTAATTAGTGTATATGAGTTTTAAATAATGTTTCTTACATCATCCACTACTCAAAAATTCATGTATTTTTATTATAATTTTAAATACAGTAAATTACCATATTTCACTATTCATCAAAAAATTCATCTATTTTAGAAAAATCCCAAAAATTCATCCTAACCATTATTTAATGTGAATATTTGAAAAAAAGACTCCATTTTATGAAAATAATTTTCTAAATATGAGAACTTTAATTAAAAAAATCATCATTTATTAAAAAAATACAAATTTTAATATTATAACCGATTTTACGACACTTTGAAAAATTATGGTCTAAAAAAATTATCTTATAGTTATAATGCAACAAAATTTTAATTTATAAATCTATTTTATTAAAATAAATTTTCTTTTAAATTATTATATTAATTATAAAATTGTAAATAAACATTCACTTTTCACAAAAATTCCAACACTTAATTAATCATTTTAAAAACATTTATTTACTTATTCCATGATATAGGTATATCATATTTTTATTTATGAGATACCTAAATTTTATTTATACTCTCATAGGTGAGGTTATTATTCTAATGTCTATATTACTATTTTTAACGGCCACAACACTATTTCAACAATTATGTTAATTTTTAATAGTATATCATGGTTCATTTAAGTTTGATGTTGTATGAAATGGAAGTTATCGAATATGTTAATTTTGAAAGCGACATACCATAAAATCTTGGGGTGATACAGTATTCTTGGATGAAATCACGCTTTACTCTCTGATTGAGGAGGACCATGTGCATCATTTGACATCAGTTTTCGAAATCCTGAGAAATCACTCACTTTATGAGAAGATTTCAAAATGTAGTTTCAAGATTCAATAAGTAAAGTTCTTAATACACGTGGTCTCAGAGTATAGTATTTTAGTTGATCTTGATAAGGTGAAAGATGTTATGATACGAGAGAAATCACATAATGTTTTTGTGATTCGTAACTTCTTGGGTTTGGTGGGGTATTACCATAGGTTTGTTAGACATCTCTCAAAGTTGGATTCTTTGATGACTGTTCTCACTTGAAAAAGTGAAATGTTTTTTTGGGAAGATAAATTTTAGAGTTAAGCTAAAATTTATTTTTACTTATATTCCAGTGTTGACTCTTCCAAAGGCTATATAGGGCTTTGTGATCTTTTGTTACACATTAGGCTTGGGTTTGGGCTACGTTCTTAAGTAGGGTGATCACGTGGAAACCTATGGTTCTAGACAGCTTCAGCCATATGAGAAAAATTGTCCAACCCATGATTTTGAACTTATAGTTGTGATGTAAGATATTAAGAGTTTGAAACATTAACTTTTCAATTAAAGTTTTCCCATTTATTTGGTCCACAAAAACTTGAGTTATATCTTCTCTCAAAAAGATCTAAATCTTTAACAGTGGCACTGGGTGGAGTATCTACAGTCTTTCGATTTTGAAATTTCCTATACCCCTAAAAAGGGGAATGTCATTGTCGATTCCTTTATAGGAAACTACAAACCTAGACCATGAAAGAATCATCATAATAGTATAATTGAATGGCTCGCTTTGCTTAGTTTCATTTGGGAGTCTAGGAGGATAACACTGAGGTTGTTTTAGTAAGAATTCAATTGACGTCCTCTATTATCAAGATGGTCCTTTGGAATCAATGGTATGATGATGAATTCTTGGGAATTAGGGATTATACTTATAGTGGATAGGCCATCATTGAGTAAACATTACCTTCAAAGGGTATCCTATGTTTCTGGAACCGGTGCGTTGTGCCTTTTCCTGTGGGGAAGGTAGTGATGGGGGATTTCCATGATTCCCATTGGGTGGTTCACCCTATAACTATGAAACTTTTCTATGATACGAGGTGAATATTTTGGTGGACATGTATGACATGAGACATAAATAACTTTGTTTCTTATTGTTATACCTACCAATAGGTCAAAACCCAGATCAAGAGACCTTTGGGTTTGCTTTAGCCGCTTCCAGTGCTGACTTGGATGTGGGATGAGATCTCTATAGACTTTTTTGTTGGATTTCCACATACCCCTCAATAGAAGAATATTATATGGATAATGATCAATAGGATAACCAAATCATCTCACTTTATAATCATTCTATATACAAACAAAGTTTAGGATTTGGTACGTCTCTATGTGCAATATATTTTCAGATTGTATGGAGTCCCATCTACTATACTTTCTAATAGGGATCCCCATTTGACTTCTCACTTATGAAGAGGCCTCTAGGAAGAAATTTTATCCTAGGTACATTTAAGGAAAAAATATAATCTATAGACGGATGGCTAGATAGAGTGATCTATAAAAATTATGGATAACATGCTATATGCTTGTGTTCTTGACTTTGGGGGAGTTAGGGATTATCATTTGGGCCAGTTTGTGTTTTCTTACAACAACAGTTACCAGTCTGATATCAAAATGGATCTTTTTTATACCTTTTATGGATGGCCTTATATATCTCTCTTGTGTTGGTTAGATATTAGTGAAATTTCCCTGGTTGGATTGAGTTTAGTCCAAGACCTGACGATGAAGATTTAGTTGATTCGTTAGAGAATTTTAACACAACATAGGCAGTATAAATCATATGTTAATTATCATTAATGAATGATGTAGTTTTATGTTAGTGACCAGGTTTTATTTAGAGTTTCACATCATTTGGGTCACCAATGTCTTAGAAAATTGGTAAATCTTATACTGAGGTTTGTGGGTTCTTTTACGATTATTGAGTGGGTGGGGAAAGTATCCCACCACTTGGTGCTTCCACTGCAGTTGACTTCGATACAAAATATGTTTCATGTGTCACAACTTTCACTACTGGGAATGGAGGCTTTCCCAACACTTCTTTACCAACAGTTTTCTTAAACCGTTGGTAAAAGGGTGTCCAAGGCACCCTACCCCAATGGTTCTAGTAAACCGTTGGTAAAGGGTGCCTTGGACACCCCTTTACCAAAGGTTTTTAAAAACCGTTGGTAAATGTTTACCCCAAATACAGTCAGCCGCCGCTCCTCTCCCCCATTCACGACAGAACCCTAAATATCTTAAGGGCTCGGCTCCTCTCATGACTTCCCCCATCCGAACCGCTGAAAATCCATCCGAATAATCTCAAATCAGTTATTTTATTCTTTATACCCATAAAATATTTAAGTTCTACCTTGTTTTTATTGTTATTCATCTCATATTTTAGTTTTAAGTTTTGATTTTGATGTGTATATCATTTTTTTTGTGTTTTGATATAATCAACACTTTCTCCATTCCAATCCATTTAATTAATTAAATCTTTAACCCTCCATTGAAGAATAAACATCTCAAATTCATTGTGGTTGGATTCTATATTTTCTAAGCATGTGTTTTTATGCTTTTTCTTCATCTTGTAATTAATTGTTACTTGGAAATTTATTTATATTTGTTTATTAATTTTTAGAAAAGTGTTTATGAATGATTTCCTTAAAATTCTTTGAGGAAAGTGTTTTATTAAAATGATTTTTTTAATAAGGCTTGTGTAATGTAATTTGTTATAGTACACTATGTGACTATGTTTGGTATTTAGTAACACATGAGATAACTGGTGTGTGAGAATGTGTTGTGAAACAGATTCCATGGTTGTTTCAATATTATATTTACGTTTTGAGCCTATTAATGAGTTTTTTAAATATATTTTTAGATATTTACATTATGGTTATTGGTGAAAATTGGGAGATGTAGAGGTGGTTCACGATTAAGACATATAATTACTGCTAAACATGTGGATAAACCATGAATAGTAGTGAATTCTTGAAATGTTTGATGTTTTTAGTCTTTTTTTATTTGGAGTTTCTTTTGATTCTGATGTTTTTTATTGATATCTATGATGGGAATATATTTTAGTTTCTAAATTGGCTGAGACTCCCCCACCATGCACAGTGTATGCAACCTCTACCTTTATTTAATCATTCTATTTACATAGCCTATGCAACCTCTACCCTCATTTAATCAGTGAATTCAAGTCATGAATTCAAGCCTTCATTCTTACTAGCATGTAAGAAATTTAATGATGTAAACCCATCCTCACATGATTTCTTACCTTAGATAGTGTCCAACATATGGAATACGAGTTTTTTAATTCATCATTTAACCAGGATCATATATTCCATTTCCCCCAAGACGACTGTACTAATATAACTTTAGGGTCAATTAAATATGGTTCACATTGTATGTTTTATATTATGTGTTCTTCTTGGCTAATACTCACTTTTATGAGGGTGGGGTGCTTTTCACTACCGATGCTGGCATGTGTAGACATCCATAAAAATGTTAGATAAGTCACAAGTTTAATTCAGTAATGTTGTTATCATTGACATACTTTATTATTAATCTAAAATTTAAAAATAATTTTTTTGTCTATACTTAATGAAATTAAATATTTTTACAATACATGAACAAACTATTAGTGTAGAAGCCTAAAATTTATTCACCCATGGGGTGTGCTTGACTTGGGGAAGTAATTGGGTAATGAAAGGTATGGCCATAGAGGTGCCAATAATGAGTTATTGAACATGAGTGAATGATTTGGGATGCCTATAACACATAATGGGACCTGAGGCATGTGCCTCTTATAGACCCAATGAAAATGAATATAAATAAATTTTAATTTAATTTATGAGTACTTGTTCTTTACATTATTTTAATAGTTCACTACATCGACTAGAAACTTCTTCCTTTATCATTTAATTAAATGTATTTTCTATTAAAGTTCAATCCTATTGATTTTTTTATGACAAAATGACTTATATAAATTCTTTTTACAGAATGGAAAAAAGTTGGATGTATGAAGCCGATCAGATCTTAAGAGATTTTCAAAACAATTTAGAGGGATTTATAGATTTTTCATTTCACAATGCTTCAGATAGTGGTCGCATACACTGCCCATGTTCCAATTGTGTTGGTAGACCTTGGTTGATCCATGAAGAAGTCAGCTACCACATAATCAAAAATGGTTTTCAAGAAAACTACTTTGTGTGGTATCACAATGGGGATAAAATGAAATCTAAAATTGATGATGATCAAAATGAAAGGACTGGAATGGAGAATTTGTTAGATGATCGGTTTTTGTTTATTCGTCATCATGAAAAAGAAAGGATTTTGACTCAAGAAGACTTCGATATGAGGATAGCTAATTCATCTAGTGAAAATGATGATATTGATAGGGTGAAAAAAATTTAATGATGTTGCCACGACTCCAGTATATCGACAATACGATAAAATGAAAAAGCTGGAAATTTTAATCCAATTATTTCATGGGAAAACTATGTATGGGATTTATAATACAACAATCTATTACATTCTTACCATCTTGAAGGATTTACTACTATATGATACAGATATTCCCTCAAACCACTATATGGCATAAAAGTTAGTTGAGGAACTTGGATTTTCAAGAAACAAAATTCATGCTTTCCTGAAAGATTGCAGTTTATTCTGGGAGGAAACCGCTGAATGAAATGATTGTATAAAATGTGGCACATCCTGCTAGAATTCAAAATCTGATGGAACACCATCCCACATTCCACATAAAGTAATGTGAAACTTTCCATTGATCCCTAGACTCCAGAATCTTTTTATGTCTGATGACATATCAATAAAAATGAGATGGCATGATACCGAGAGAAAGAATACTAATGATGAGTTGGTTCATCCTGTAGATAGATTTTCATGGAAGAGATTTGATACTCGACATCCTGATTTTGCAGTTGACATGCATAATGTGAGGTTGGGTCTTTCATGTGACGGTTTTAATCTGTTTGGGCAGATGCTTACTTCGCACAGCACATGGCCAGTTTTTATACACATTTATAATCTTCCCCCATGGTTGTGTATGAAAAAACCTTTCACTTTCATGATTATACTCATATCTGGTCCTTCGGATCCCGACATTGATATTGATGTATACATGCAACCTTTAATAAAAGAGTTGAAACTTCTTTGGGATGTGGGTGTACACACATACGATGCATGTTTGAAAGACATATTTCAGATTCATGCTTCGTTTATGTGGATGATCAATGATTTTTCAGCTTATGAAATGATGTCTGAATGGAGCACAAAGGGAAACCTGTCATGCCTAGTTTTTATGAAGAATTCACGATCCAGAAGACTGAAACATTGCTATAGTTTTAATTTTATGGGACATCGACGATTCTTGCCAAATGATCATCCATATAGAATGAATCGTCAAAGATTTGATAATACCATAGGGATTGATGATCCACCTCAGCGTATGTCTAGAACTAATGTGCTTAATGAATTGAAAGATTCCAGTTTTCATTCAGGAAGGGTTAAATGAAATCTAGAAAGAGAAAAAATGTTTCCACTGAAACCTGTTACAATTAGAGGAAGAGGAGTGTATTTTTTGATTTTCCTTATTGTTCAACCAACTTGTTACGTCATTTCTTATACGTAATTCATATTGTAAAGAATATATGAGAAATGTTGCATTCAGTTCTTCTAAATTTCATGGGGAAGACAAAAGATGATTTACGATCTCGGCGTGACTTGGTGGATTGGGGCATCAGACCAGAATTGCATCCTGTGCATATCAGTGAAAATAAATGGCAACTTCCATGTGCTTCTTATGTGATGAAACCTACGAAAAAAACCAATTTCTAGAAGTATTAGAGACTATTAGAGTTCTAGATGGTTATTCAAGAAACTAATCTAAACGGTTCAACAGAAGAGAGTTGAAGCTACAATCTTTGAAGACTCATGATTATCACGTTCTACTGCACGAGTTGTTTCCAATAGCAATCCGTCATCTTTTTCCCAATAATGTAAGGGTGACTATTATTCGATTGCGACATATGTTTATAGATATTTGTGCTAAGAAGTTTTCCAAGTCTTTCTTGCAAAAAATTTTGACAGATGCCCCATTAATTTTGTGTGAGTTGGAGAAAATATTTCCCCCCATCATTTTTCACATGCATGCTGCATCTGACTGTCCATATTCCCACTGAAATACTTCTCAGAGGACCTGTTTCTTTTCATTGGATGTATCCAACTAAAAGAAATATGTACACATTAAAGTCTTATGTCCGAAATAGGAATCATCCCAAAGGTTCTATCATGAACGGTTACGTGGATCAAGAATGTATGGATTCCTGCTCAATTTATTTGTCTGATCTTAATACAAGAATAAACAGACCAATGAGAAATGAAGAAGAACAATATGAGCAAATTGAACCCAGTTTTCCATCACTTCCTCAAATAAGAGGAATTCCCGGATCATACAAATTCAAGACATTAAGCCATGAAGAGCGGGAGATAGAACATCGCACATTTTTGATCAACTGTGATTTGTTCGATGACTATATCAGGTATCTAAATTGAATATGTATACCTTACATATATATTTGTTAAACTATTCATATTTTTTATCTATTGGGAAAATAAAACAATGATAAATAGGAAGCATCGTTCTCTATCTTTGAGAAGGAGAGAGACTTTGCATTGTAAAGAGTTTTCTGCTTGGTTAAAATTGAAGGTAAAACTATTACTATTTAAAATAATTATATCAATATTTAATTAAGTTTAATAGTCATTTATATTGTAGGTATTGAGTTTGTCTGCTGACTCTGTCTCTGAGGAAATAAGAGCTTTGGCTTTTGGTCCTAATACCGTGGTTCGTGACTGTAAATCAATTGTTATCAATGGGTATAAATTTATTGTCACTGAACAAGAAAAGAACATGAGAACACAACATGATGGTGTTATCATTACTGCCACAATAGATTGTTATGCCAGTACATTAGATAGTAGACCGCGATTTGAAAATGTGGGTTATTATGGAGTTGTTGAGAAAATAATAATATTGTATTATTACTCTCATGGACGATTCGCAATGATGAAATGCCATTGGTTTGATTCGATGACGAGACAAGGAACATTTATTGATTATTATAGATTTCAAGTAATTAATATGACTCACACTCTTGCTACCAAAGAACCATATGTGTTGGCATCAATGGCTAAACATGTTTTTTATGTCAAAGACCAACTTCGACCTGAATTTGGTGTCACAGTTGAAGTAATTCCATGACATATTTTTGATGATGGTGATGATGGAATTGACACTATCCCTATTTCCATTGGAACCAATCCATTTATTTATTTTTATGACTCCAATAGCTCAATTGTCAGATTTTATTGTGAACCTGAAGTTGTGGTTGAAAATATATAGAATCATTCATCCATGTTCTCAATTCTTTTGGTTTACCTCGAGTTGGGTTGTTAAGATTGGTAATATTCAAAATGATTTAGTATTGATCACAAATATTTTTTAGCTGACTTGACCGTTATGTGAATTTTCAGTGTTTATTGGTTGCAGTTTTATTTGAATTGAATTTTCTAATTTGGAATTGAACTGTATTCTAACCTAGTCAAACAATATTTCTATCTTGGTGAACATTACAACTTGTATGATTTATTAAATCCATTCAATCTCTTCTAAAACAATTGATAGATAAATTACCAATGAACCCCCATATTCCCCCATATATTTAGTTTTTTGGGTTAAAAATTAGTTTCATTTTTATAATTAATTACATATTTGTTTTTAAAAGCAAGAAATTCATCCAATTTAAGAGAGACGAAGGAAAAAATTGATGGAGAACAATCGTTGAATGGAGGAGATGGGAATTCCACCATTAGTGCCTAAAGTGAGTACTTTATTTCAAGTATATATATTTAAAGAATATATAATGTCATGTGATTAATTTTTTTGTAAACATTTTTGTAGGATCAACCTATACGTTGACAGTTATTTGACGAGGAGCCTAGTACTGGTCCTATTACTCAGGTTGGTGGTATGAGGAGGGTTCGTACCAGAGGTGGACGAGCAGCTTCGCATACCAGAATAGAACCTGCCCCTTACACTGACATGTCATCCTTCCCACATTCTGATCTCGGTGTGTTGTTAGGGACACACGGGATATTTAAGCCTCCCATGTTTTTTCCACCTTTTGCATGTTCTAGCCCATCATTTTCATATCCCATGATGATTCCCACTCCCCAGTCAAAATCCAGTCATACAGCTTTCCCATCTTCTTTTCCTTCTACTTCTGTCTCTCTAAGCTTCTATATTCCATCATCTTTGACTCCTGTTCCACCACAGGGTGTTCCATCAGTTTTTGTGGATCCAGCAGCGCTCAACAATCAGACTGGCGCAAGTATATTTATAGAACCCTAACAAATTTTTATAGAAATATTTATTTTCATTATAAAATGTTTTGATAAAATATTTGTTTTTATTTCATGGCAGATACATCTACTGACAGGAGGTAGGGTCGGGGGCATACACGCATGCGTTCGGTGTGGAACCGCCGCACACAGGTTATGGTGGATTACAATGAAGACAAACAAATGGTTGAGAAAACAGGGCAGCAATGTTGGAGTTTTTTTGCGACACTTGCCAAATACTCCGAAATCATTCCCGTCAGCCCACTATCATGGAGACATTTTCCACATGAGGTCAAGGATAGAGCTTGGTCAGAGATATGGGTAAATGAATTTGTTGTATTTAATTCCATGAATTATTTTTGTATTTATATGAATTAATATTTTGATGTCAGCTTCGATTTAATTTTCCCGATGGTGAGGGTGCACGACCAGAATGTATAAAGGATTTAGGCGAGATTTGGAGAGCCTACAAGAATGAGTTATATATTGGATGGCGTTCTAGAGTTAGCACTAAGTTAGAGGCGGTACGAGTCGTGGATGATTTTCTTATAAAGCAGTATTGTCAGATGATTACTCATTGGACGACTACCCAGTTTAAGGTATGAAATAAATTTGAGGTATTTAAATAATAACTTTCATGTTTTGAATTAATATTATCCTTTTAATTATCAAATTCTATTTAGGAATCATATGGAAAAAATAAAAAAAACATTTATGCAAAAAAACCTCCACACACTAGGACGTACTACGATGCCAGATCATGAGAGGAAGCAGGTATGAAAATTGTTTATAAGTTTTCGTTATGACTTACACTTTCTTTTGTTTCCTCAATTATTTAATTTTTTTCTAAAGTTTTAATATAAATTTAGTTTTCAATGTCATTGTAGAGGAAAATACAAAATATTGAAGGACGTGTGCCTTGAGAAAAACTGTTTTGCTCGAGTAGACGGAAAAAGGATGGAAGTGCCGTCAACGAAGCGACTCAGAACCAGATTGTAAGTTTTAATATGTTGATTTTATATTTTAATATATATTTTGTAACATAATAATATAATTATATTTGAAACAGGCTGCTTTAGAGGCCCTCTATTCCCAAGAACTAGAAAATTTTCGGCCCACTGATCACTTACATCAGGTGTTGGGAGAGAAGCATCCTGGAAGAGTACGTTGCCGACCTAGGATAGCCCCGATGAGGTATTGGCCCTACTCAGGTACGAGTTGTAGTGACACTGAGCTGAAGAAAGTTAGGGCACAGGAAGAACAAGCTAAAAAAAGGTCCACAAAGATGACATAATAGTCTGCTAGGGAAAACATTGCATTTATGGAATTTATTGAGTTCTACGTCCAACACTTCCACCAGAGGCCAGCCCAGCTTTTGATGAATATATGTCATCGATAAGTTCTATATATGGTGCACCAGGTGGAATTTATAGTGGTGGTAAAGACGATGTCCAGCTTGACAATGATGATAGCGAGGAGTCTGATGTAGAAGAGGAGGGAGAGGAGGAGGGCGAGGCGGATGGTGAGGGAGAGGAGGAGGGCGAGGGTGAGGAGGAGGGTGCTGAGGAGGGCAAGGATGATAATGGGGATGAGGAAGAGGGTGATGATGATGGTGATGATGGTGATGGTTATATGGGACAAATTGATCCATTACATTTTTTACTAATATTACTGAGATTTGATGTTTAATCTATTCTAGTTGTTGGTTTTATCTAGACCCACAATATAATATTGGAGTTGGGTTATTTTTATATATTGTATGTTTTCATGGATTTTGTTGTCTTTTAGTGGTTGTGGTGTATCATGAGCATGTTTATAGAGTTTTGTGTGTTTGGGAACTCCCTGGATATCCCCCATCCTTCTTGGACCCTGGACAACCCCCCCAGTATTCTCCTTGGACCCCGAACAGCCCCCCGGACAGCCCCCCACCCTCCTCCCTGGACACCGGACAGCCCCCGGATAGCCCCCACCCTCCTCTTTGGACCCCGAACAGCCCCCCGAACACCACCCGGACAGCCCCCTGCACAGGCCCCCACCCTCCTCCTTGGTCCCCGAACAGCCCCCCAGACAGCCCCCCACCCTCCTCCCTGGACCCCGGACAGCCCCCCGGACAACCCCCCCTAAAAAGCCCCCCCCACCCACCTCCGTGGACCCCCAGATAGCCCCCCACCCTCCTTAATTTCAAATGATTTATTTCATTTCTCTAATCATGCAATGTTATTTAGGATTATTCCATTTCTGTATGTCTTTAATTATATGAATGTCTTGGTTGGCTTATTAAGTGAAAACAAAAACTAGCATACGGAAAACAAACCAAATAGATTCTGATTGTGTTGATACTTTAGCACAACAATCCATGGGTCATATGTGACATGTAAGAGTCAACCCTGCCTCAATACGAGGCGTGGTGTGGCTGGCACCATTCAAAGTGTCTCTCTTTTGTTTAAAATGGACAGGATTTTTAGTGAAAACAACAACTGACATACAGAAAACTGACCAAACGAATTCAGAATGTGTTGATGCTTTAGGAAAATGTTCCATGGGTCATATGTGCCATGTACGAGTCAACCCCGTCTCAATCTGAGGCACGGTGTGGCCAACACCACTCTAAGTGTCTCTCTTTTGTTTCAATAGGATATCATTTTAAGTGAAAACATCAACTGGCATACGGAAAACTGACCAAATGCATTCTGATTGTGTTGATAATTTAGGGAAATGATCCATGGGTCATTTGAGACATGTACGAGTCAAACCCGTCTAAATACAAGGCGCGGTGTGGCCAGTATGACTCTAATTGTGTCTCTTTTGTTTAAAAAGGATAGGATTATAAGTGAAAAGAACAACTGGCATAAGGAAAGCCGACCAAACGGATTCGGATTTTGTTGATAATTTATCACAACAATCCATGGGTCATATGTGACACGTACGAGCCCACCCGGGCTCAATCCGAGTCGCGGTGTGGCCGGGATCACCGTAAGTGTCTCTCTTTTGTTTAAAATGGACAACATTTTAAGTACATACGGAAAACCGACCAAACGCATTCGGTTTCCATTGAAAATTTAGGAGAATGATCCATGGGTCATATGTGGCGTGTACAAGTCAAAATAATCTCAATTCGAGGCATGGTGTGGCAAAAAACACTCAAAGTGTCTCTTCTGTTTAAAATGGACTTCATTTTAAGTGAAAACAAAAACTAGCATACGAAAAACCGACCAAACAGATTCTGATTGTGTTAATATGTTAGAACAATGATCCATGAGTCATATGTGACATGTACAATTCAACCCCACCTCAATCAGAGGCAAGGTGTGGCCAACAACATTTATAGTGTCTCTCTTTTGTTTAAAATGGACATCATTTTAAGTGAAAACAACAAGTGACATACAAAAAACTGACCAAATGCATTCAAAATGTGTTGATGATTTAGTAAAATGATCCATGGTACATATGTGACGTGTACGAGTCAACCCTACCTCAATCTGAGGTGTGGTGTGGCCGCACCATTCAAAGTGTCTCTCTGTTGTTTAAAATGGACATGATTTTTAGTGAAAATAACAACTGACATACGAAAAACTGACCAAACAAATTTGGAATGTGTTGATTCTTTAGGAAAATGTTCCATGCGTCATATGTGCTGTGTACGAGTCAACCCTGTCTCAATATGAGGTGTGGTGTGGCCGACACAACTCTAAGTGTCTCTCTTTTATTTCAAAAGAAAACCATTTTAAGTGAAAACGTCAACTAGCATACGGAAAACTGACCAAACACATTCAGATTGTGTCTATACTTTAGTAAAATGATCCATGGGTCATTTGAGATGTGTAAAAGTCAACCCCTTCTAAATTCGAGGCGCGGTGTGGTCGGTACCACTCTAACTGTGTTTATTTTGTTTAAAATGGACAGGATTATAAGTGAAAATAACAACTGGCATACAGAAAACTGACCAAAATCATTCAGATTCTATTTATAATTTATTACGATGATCCATGGGTCATATGTGATGCGTACGAGCCAACCCGGCCTCAATCCAAGTCACGGTGTGTCTGGGATCACTCTAAGTGTCTCTCTTTTGTTTAAAATGGAAAACATTTTAAGTACATACGGAAAACTGACCAAACACATTCGGTTTATGTTGAAACTTTAGGGGAACGATCCATGGGTCATATGTGACGTGGAAGAGTCAACCTTTCCTCAATCCGATGTGCGATGTGGCTGCCACCACTCAAAGTGTCTCTCTTTTTTTTTAAAATGGAATTCATTTTAAGTGAAAACAATAACTAGAATACAAAAAACCAACTAAATAGATACTGATTATGTTGATACTTTAGAAAAATGATCCATGGTTCATATGTGATGTGTATGAGTCAACTCCTCCTCAATCCGAGCCGCAGTGTGGCTGACACCATTCATAGTGTCTCTCTTTTGTTTAAAAAAGACATCATTTTAAGTGAAAACAACAAGTGACATACGAAAAACTGACCAAATGCATTCTAAATGTGTTGATGCTTTAGTAAAACGATCCATGGGTCATATATGACGTGTACGAGTCAACGCCACCTCAATCCGAGGCACGGTGTGGCCGGTACCACTCTAAGTGTCTCTCTTTTGTTTGAAAAGGATACCATTTTAAGTGAAAACATCAACTGGCATACAGAAAACTGACCGAATGCATTTGGATTGTGTTGATACTTTAGGAAAATGATACATGGGTAATTTGAGATGTGTACGAGTCAACCTCGTCTAAATCCAAGTCATGGTGTGGCCGGTACCACTATAACTATGTCTCTTTTGTTTAAAATGGACATGATTATAAGTGAAAAGAACAACTGGCATACGGAAAACTGACCAAACGGATTCGGATTCTGTTGACAATTTATCACAATGATCCATGGGTCATACGTGATGTGTACACACAAACCCAGGATCAATCCGAGTCATGGTGTGGCCGTGATCACTCTAAGTGTCTCTCTTTTGTTTAAAATTGACAACATTTTAAGTACATAAGGAAAACTAATAAAATGCATTCAGTTTCCATTGAAAATTTAGGAGAACGATCCATGGGTCATATTTGATGTGTACGAGTCAACCTCACCTCAATCCGAGGTGCGGTGTGGCCGACACCACTCAAAGTGTCTCTCTTTTGTTTAAAATGGACTTCATTTTAAATGAAAACAACAAACAACATACGGAAAACTGACAAAATGGATTCTGATTGTGTTGATACTTTAGCAAAACAATACATGGGTCATATGTGACGTGTAAAAGTCAACCTCGTCCCAATCCAAGGAGCGGTGTGGCCAAAACCATTCATAGTGTCTCTCTTTTGTTTAAAATGGACATCATTTTAAGTGAAAACAACAAGTGACATACGAAAAATAGACCAAACGAATTCTAAATGTGTTGATTCTTTAGTAAAATGATCCATGGGTCATATGTGACGTGTATGAGTCAACCCCGCCTTAATCCGAGGTTCAGTGTGGTCGTCACCACTCTAAGTGTCTCTCTTTTGTTTCAAAAGGATATCATTTTAAGTGAAAACATCAACTGGCATACGGAAAACCGACCAAACGCATTCAGATTGTGTTGATACTTTAGGAAAATGATCCATGGGTCATTTGAGACGTGTAAAAGTCAACCTTGTCTAAATTCGAGGCACGGTGTGTCCAGTAACACTCTAACTCTATCTCTTTTGTTTAAAATGGACAGGATTATAAGTGAAAAGAAAAACTGGCATACGGAAAACTGACCAAATGCATTCGGATTCGGTTGATAATTTATCACAACGATCCATGGGTCATATGTGACGTGTATGAGCCAGTCAAGGCTCAATCTGAGTCATGGTGTGGCCAGGATCACACTAAGTGTCTCTCTTTTGTTTAAAATGGACAACATTTTAAGTACATACCGAAAACTGACCAAACACATTTAGTTTCCATTGAAACTTTAGGAGAAAGATCCATGGGTCATATGTGATGTGTATGAGTCAACCTTGCCTCATTCCAAGGCATGGTGTGTCCATCACCACTCAAAGTGTCTCTCTTTTGTTTAAAATGGACTTCATTTTAAGTGAAAACAACAACTAGCATATGGAAAACCAACCAAACAGATTCTGATTTTGTTGATACTTTAGCAAAATGATACATGGGTCATATGTGACATGTACGAGTCAACCCTACCTCAATACGAGGCGTGGTTGTGGCCGACACCATGCATAGTGTCTCTCTTTTGTTTAAAATGGACATCATTTTATGTAAAAACAACAAGGCACATACATAAAACTGACCAAATGCATTAGAAATGTGTTTATGAATTAAAAAAATGATCCATGGGTCATATGTGACGTGTACGAGTCAACCCCGCCTCAATCCGAGTCGCGGTGTGGCTGACACCACTCTAAGTTTCTCTCTTTTGTTTCAAAAGGATATCATTTTAAGTGAAAACATTAACTGACATACGGAAAACCAAAAAAATGCATTCAGATTGTGTTGATACTTTAGTACAATGATCCATGGGTCATTTGAGACGTGTAAAAGTCAACCCCATCTAAATACAAGGTGTGGTGTGGCCGGTACCACTCTAACTGTGTCTCTTTTGTTTAAAATGGATAGAATTATAAGTGAAAAGAACAATTGGCATACGAAAAACTGACCAAATGCATTCAGATTCTGTTGATAATTTATCACAACGATCCATGGGTCATATGTGACATGTACAAGCCAAACTGGGCTCAATCCGAAACGCGGTGTGGCCAGGATCACTCTAAGTGTCTCTCTTTTGTTTAAAATGGACAACATTTTAAGTATATACAGAAAACCAACCAAACGCATTAGGTTTCCATTGAAACATTAGGAGAAATATCCATGGTTCATATGTGATGTGTACAAGTCAACCTCGCCTCAATTCGAGGCGCGGTGTGGCTGACACCACTCAAATTATCTCTCTTTTGTTTAAAATGGACTTCATTTTAAGTGAAAACAATAACTAGCATATGAAAAACTGACCAAACGGATTCTGATTGCATTGATACTTTAGCACAATGATCCATGGGTCATATGTGACCTGTATGAGTCAACCCAGGCTCAATCTGAGGCGTGGTGTGGCCGAAACCACTCATAGTCTCTCTCTTTTGTTTAAAATGGACATCATTTTAAGTAAAAACAACAAGTGACATACGTAAAACTGACCAAACACATTATAAATGTGTTTATGCTTTAGGAAAACGATCCATGGGTCATATGTGATGTGTACGAGTTAACTCCACCTCAATCCGAGGCACGGTGTGGCCGACACCACTCTAAGTGTCTCTCTTTTATTTCAAATGGATATCATTTTAAGTGATAACATCAACTGGCATATGGAAAACCAAACAAATGAATTCGGATTGTGTTGATGCTTTAGTAAAATGATCCATGGGTCATTTGAAATGTGTATGAGTCAACCCCATCTAAATCCGAGGTGCGGTGTGGCCGGTACCACTCTAACTATGTCTCTTTTGTTTAAAATGGACATGATTATAAGTGAAAAGAACAACTAGCATACGGAAAACCGACCAAATGCATTCATATTCTGTTGATAATTTATCACAAAGATCCATGGGTCATATGTGAAGTGTGAAAGCCAATCCAGGCTCAATCCGAGACGCGGTGTGGCCAGGATCACTCTAAGTGTCTCTCTTTTGTTTAAAATGGACACCATTTTAAGTACATACAGAAAACTGATGAAACGCATTCAGTCTCCATTGAAACTTTAGGAGAACGATCCATGGGTCATATGTGATGTGTACGAGTCAACCTTGCCTCAATACAAGGCGCAGTGTGGCTGACACCACTCAAAGTGTCTCTCTTTTGTTTAAAATGGACTTCATTTTAAGTGAAAACAACAACTATCATACGAAAAACTGACCAAACAGATTCTAATTGTGTTGATACTTTAGAAAAATGATCCATGGGTCATATGTGACGTGTAATAGTCAACCCCGCCTCAATCTGAGGTATGGTGCGGCCGAAACCATTCATAGTGTCTCTCTTTTGTTTAAAATGGACATCATTTTAAGTGAAAACAACAAGTGACATACGTAAAACTGACCAAACGCATTCAAAATGTGTTGATGCTTTAGGAAAAAAATCCATGGGTCATATGTGACATGTATGAGTCGAAAACACCTCAATACGAGGCGCGGTGTGGCTGACACCACTCTAAGTGTCTCTCTTTTGTTTCAAAAGGATATCATTTTAAGTGAAAACATTAACTGGCATACGAGAAAACCGACCAAACGCATTTGGATTGAGTTGATACTTTAGGAAAATGATCCATGGGTTATTTTATATGTGTACGAGTCAACCTTTTCTCAATATGATGAGCGGTGTGGCTGGTACCACTCTAACTGTGTCTCATTTGTTTAAAATGGACATGATTATAAGTGAAAAGAACAACTGACATACGGAAAACTGGCCAAACGCTTTTGGATTCTGTTGATAATTTATCACAATGATCCATGGGTCATATGTGTCCTGTAAGAGCCAGTCCTGGCTCAATCTGAGTCATGGTGTGGCCAGGATCACAATAAGTGTCTCTCTTTTGTTTAAAATGGACAACAATTTAAGTACATAATGAAAACTGACCAAATGCATTTAGTTTCCATTGAAACTTTAGGAGAAAGATCCATGGGTCATATGTGACGTGTATGAGTCAACCTTGCCTCATTCCGAGGCACGGTGTGTCCATAACCACTCAAAGTGTCTCTCTTTTGTTTAAAATGGACTTCATTTTAAGTGAAAACAACAACTAGCATACAAAAAACTGACCAAATGGATTCTGATTATGTCGATACTTTAGTATAATGATCCACGGGTCATATGTGATGTGTATAAGTCAACCCCTCCTCAATCAAAGGCATGGTGCAGTCGACACCATTCATAGTGTCTCTCTTTTGTTTAAAATAGACATCATTTTAAGTGAAAACAACAACTGACATACGAAAAACTAACCCAATGCAGTAGAAATGTGTTGATGCTTTAGTAAAATGATCCATGGGTCATATGTGACGTGTACGAGTGAACCCCTCCTCAATCCAAGGCGCGGTGTGGCTGAAACCACTCTAAGTGTCTCTTTTTTGTTTCAAAAGGATATCATTTTAAGTGAAAACATCAACTGGCATACAGAAAACCAACCAAACTCATTCATATTGTGATGATACTTTTAGAAAATGATCCATGGGTCATTTTAGACATGTACAAGTCAACCCCATCTAAATCTGAGGTGTGGTGTGGCTGGTACCACTCTAACTCTGTCTCTTTTGTTTAAAATAGACAGTATTATAAGTGAAAAGAACAACTGGCATACAAAAAACTGACCAAGTGCATTCGGATTCTATTGATAATTTATCACAACGATACATGTGTCATATGTAACGTGTACGAGCCAAACCGGGCTCAATCCAAGTCGTGGTGTGGCCGGGATCACTCTAAGTGTCTCTCTTTTGTTTAAAATGGACAACATTATAAGTACATAAGGAAAACCGACCAAATGCATTCGGTTTCCATTGAAGCTTTAGGAGAATGATCCATGGGTTAGATGTGACGTGTAAGAGTCAACCTCGCCTCAATCCAAGGCATGGTGTGGCTGACACCACTCAAAGTGTCTCTCTTTTGTTTAAAATGGACTTCATTTTAAGTGAAAACAACAACTTTCATATGGAAAACTGACCAAACGAATTCTGATTGTGTTGATACTTTAGAACGACAATACATGGGTCATATGTGACATGTATGAGTCAACCCCGCCTCAATCTGAGGCGTGGTGTGGCCAAAACCATTCATAGTGTCTCTCTTTTGTTTAAAATGGACATCATTTTAAGTGAAAACAACAAGTGAGATACAAAAAAACTGACCAAACACATTCAAATTGTGTTGATTCTTTAGGAAAATGATCCATGGGTAATATGTGACGTGTACGAGTCAACCCCACCTCAATACGAGGCACGATGTGTCCGACACCACTCTAAGTGTCTCTCTTTTGTTTCAAATGGACAACATTTTATGTACATATGGAAAACTGACCAAACAGATTCTGATTGTGTTGATAATTTAGCACAACGATCCATGGGTCATATGTGACATGTACGAATCAACCCCAATTCAATCTAAGACGCGGTGTGGCCGACACCACTCAAAGTGTCTGTCTTTTTTTTCAAAAGGACATCATTTTAAGTGAAAACATCAACTGACATTCGGAAAATCGACCAAATTCATTCGGATTGTGTTGATACTTTAGGAAAATGATCCATGGGTCATTTGAGACGTTTACAAGTCAACCCCATCTAAATCCGAGATGCGGTGTGGCCGGTACCACTCTAACTGTGTCCTTTTTGTTTAAAATGGATAGGATTATAAGTGAAAATAACAACTATCATACGAAAAACCGACAAAACGCATTAGAAATCTATTGAAACTTTAGGACAACGATCCATGGGTCATATGTTACGTGTACGACTCAACCACACCTCAATCCAAGTCGCGGTGTGGCTGAAACCACCCAAAGTGTCTCTCTTATGTTTAAAATGGACAACATTTTAAGTACATACGGAAAACCGACCAAATGGATTCTGATTGTGTTAATATTTTTGCACAATTATCCATGGGTCATTTGTGACATGTACGAGTCAACCTCGCCTCAATATGAGGAATGGTGTGGCCGACACCACTCAAAGTGTCTCTCTTTTATTTAAAAATAACTTAATTTTAAGTGAAAAAAAACTGACATATGAAAAACCAACCAAACGCTTTCAGAATATGTTTATAATTTAGGACAACGATCCATGGGTCATTTGTGACATGTATGAGTTAACCGCGACTCAATCCGAGGAACAGTGTGGTTGATATCACTCTAGGTGTATGTATTTTTCTTAAAATGGACATCATTTCTAGTAAAAACATATGGTATACGAAAAAACGATCAAATTACGAATTGAATTCCAGATTCCACATATAATTTTCATCTAAATTTTAAATTGAATTCTAAATGAATTATTTATGTTTATAATTACATTATGAATTCTTATTTAATTCTGGATGTGTATAGTTCCAGGATGCATTATATGTTAAATGTGTATGAATTTGTTCTCTATATGTATGTGTTAGTTGGTTATTGTAGGTACAATAATTGTATATGTATGTGTTAGTTTATTGTAGGTAAAATAATTGGAAATGATTGAAAATGAGAGGGAATGGACTGGATGCTGTGCAAATTGCATAAAAATAAGAGGGTCGCTGCTGTGCAAATTGCAGGCTGTTGTGCAATTTGCACAACATAGGATATGCCAACAGTTTGAAACCATTGGAATAGCCTCTCTGAGTTTTTTTACCAACGGTTCTATGAACCATTGGTAAAAATACTTTCCCAACGGTTTAGAAAACATTGGGAAAGAATCCGTCTGCTTGGTTTTCCCAACGGTTCAAGCCAAACCGTTGGGAAAAACTATCCTAACGGTTTGGAACAACCGTTGGTATAGGTTCATTTTTTCTAACCTATCCCAATGGTTCACTGTAAACCGTTTGGAAAATCTTTCCAAACAGCTTACTTCCCTATGGTTTTCAGAACCATTGGTATAATATATACCAATGGTTCTGTAGCCTTTCCCAACGGTTCAGAACCGTTGGGAAATACTACATTTCCAGTAGTGTTTAGAAGTATCTTTCTAACACTTATCATGTTTTTACTTGGTAATACTATGATGTTGAGACTGATTTATCCATGACTGAGCATCTAGTTAGGATTGTTTATTCTGAGGAAAATTTTCTTTGTGGGAAGAAAATACCTTTGGTTCATGTGTTATGGCAGCATGGTTCTAATTCACATGAAACATGGGAGTGTAAGGCACTAATGAGATAGTAGTGGCCCCATCTCATTGATATATAATCTTCTTGATAGGATTTATTGTGACAAAAAGTGTTTATGTTGGGGAGGTTTTAACATCCCATTACCTTATTTCAAACACTTCTCGGTTCTTGTTTTGATTCCCCTTTTGTATGGGTACATTTCAGGCCTTTCAAGTATTGATATATTTTTTCAAATAAAATAAGCTAAAGTTCATGTATATATGTTTTTTTATTTAATAGGGTCTAGGTATAATGTGTCTAAGGTTTTAAAGGGTTTTTTCCTTGGATTTCGAGGTATTTAGAGATTTTTTTAAATTTTCTATAGGAACCAAGTAGTGTACTTTTTACTGGAAAAATATCTATCGTGAATATAATTCATGACATGAATCCATCGCTCAGTAGAATCCATTATATAGTTACATTATGTAAATTATATATGATATGTGAATTTTTTTCATGACATGAAATGATCATGATCAAGATTTTTAACCTAAGGTGGTGCCTTTTTTGGTATATACACCACTCGAGATATTCATGAGATGAATCTAGTATTCACATCATGAAATCCTCATGCCCATATTTTGTGTGTATGTTTTTCAAACCTAAATTTTATTTATTTAAATCATAGGCCTCTCCCTCACACCCCTAGGGCTCCCCCATGTAATTTTTGGGTGATTTATTCCCTTTCAGATGTCTCATTTTGGCGTTTGATCTTCGATGAGTTTCCCCACCATGGTAGTCTCCTTTTCTCTACTACATCTCTTTGGAAGTGGTCTGATCTTGTGATTTATTGTTGAATCATAGTTTGATCTTGATGATTTGTGATCTAGGATTTCCTTATTGATATCCATTTCTCTCTTTCTTCATTGGTGTTTCTCGTTGCGAGTGTTGATTCAATCACAGATTAAAGGTAGATGGTTCCATATAATTTTTTTCTACAATTAAAACCCCAATTTTATTGATTTATTTGAAATTATTTCTTAAATGATTTAAAAAATTGGATTCTTGATGATTTATGTTTGATTTTGAAAAGGGCAGAGAAATTGTGAAAACACCCAATTTCATTGGAATTGAAATTGTTGGGTGGATTTGAGAAAATCGATGGATTGATTTGGAAATTGATTTGATTAATGATTTGATGTTTGAGATAAATGGATTAAATTTAAAGAAGATTCCAAAAGGCATGAATTATTGAAAATCTATTATTTGGTTTTGAAATGATAAAGGCATGTTGAGAACAGAAATTTGGGCAATTGTATTTTGAACTGATTTGAAATGAATGATTTTCCCATGATTGGTTGATTAATTTATTGAATCACATGTGTGCATGGGTATTTAGTGGATGATTAAGAAAATAAAACTAGGATATGAACACCCATAAATGGACCAAGGATGAAAAAATGGCTTAAACTTACTACGACATGATTTTTCTCATTGAGAAATTGAGTCTTGGAAACCTGATCCTTGGGACGTGTGCGCACATTGAGCTGAGATTACTAATTTATTAGAGTGGGGATCTTATTAACAGAAACTAACAAACTGTGGGGCTTGTTACATGGTGCTATGATATGTTTGATTTTATGATTACATGTATTTTATTATTGAACTATTTTACTCATGCCAACTTCTTTATATAAATACTTCATATAAAATGTTCATTTAATCTAGTTTTGATATATCTTTTGTATTTTTTTTGAAAGCATGTTTTGTTGAAAATATGTAAATTTCATGTCATAACTTGTTTTATTTAAATTGAAGAAAATTTTGGTTTAATTGTTAAAGAATTGATTATATAACACTTGGTGAGACCATAATGGGATTTATAGTTCACATCCTACCTTTTCCTTCAAACATTTGTAGATTATCTTTTTCCAGGTCCAAGAAAAGGGAAAGCGCCACTTGGAGGTGGTGGATGTTCTTAATCCATGAGACCTAGAGTGATGGAGGCGACTGTTGGAGATGTGATCCACTTATTTCATGAGATATGTCTAATATGTTACCTTGGAAGATGTTGTGTCTTTTGATGATGTGATTTTTGGGTTTTGTTTTACGTTTTTGATTCTAGTACTTTCTCCCTTTGTAGTCTTGAGCATACTAACTTGTATCTTTTTTCTTCCATTGTTTTGTTTAAAAAAAATTATTCCCTCATGATCCTTGCATGATTCCAAATGCTATTCACTAACTCATGGGGATTGGAAATGTTGTTCGTGCCATGTTAGAGCTGACTCAGGTATCATCATACCTTGGTATCCAGACTGGTTCATGACATTGATGATCTCTAATTTAGTTTTCATAGGTTTCTCAATATCAATGGTTCTTCTAGTGGGTCATGCTTTTGGAAATGATGGCATGTGGGGGTTGATATGATGGCAAGAATCTATGACAATATGGGGCAGTAACTTAGATCAAGGCATCCCTATCTATAATTTCATCCTTGCCTCAATCTAGTTGAATTTTGATTTTGGAACCATTTTGTTTGTATTTTGAATTATGAACTTTGGTTTGTGCATAAGTTATGTTGTGGTGTTTTCTGTTGAATCGCATTGATTGTACGATTACAACTTTACCTAAAGTGGATTTTCATAAAACCAGAATAATGGATTTAAAGGATTGGATTTATGTGGCTTGATTAACTTGAAAAATTATTATTCAACAAGTTGAGAATAATATTTATTCTTAATATTAAATTCAAATAGAATTCAATTTATATTCTGAATACACTTAGTATATAAACCTCTAAGTCTATTTCTCGGGGATATTAGGTGAACTTACTTACAATCAAGTATTAGCATCTAGTAACATATACACTCATAGAGAAAGAAGTTAATGTCACAAAAACAACTTAATACAAACATTTATTGGGTAATATAATCACTTTGTCTCAATATCTCATCAATTAGGTTGTATACTTTATGTTATCGACCTATATACTTTATTTATATTTCTTTGAATCCCTAAAATGAAATCATCGATGAACAACCATGGTCATGGTGTTGGACTTGGTGCCCTAAAACCAACTACATTGTACTTTAGATTAAATGTATCTTCAAAGACCTAAATAGTAATAAATGTCTTATCACATTTTGATTGTTTTTATGCATAAAATTAATATGGTAATGTCCTAGAGTATCTTTCATATTGAAAATGTCATAATAGTTACCCACTATGATGAGAACCTTAAAATTCTATAACAAAATTCTTAAACTTATGTCCAACGATAAAAAAAACAACTTTTGGTAAGACACATAGTATGTTTGACTGTTATACACTTGATGATCGTAAGTGAATGAGACTTCATTTTGTGAAGTTCACATTTGGAAATCTCTAAGACGATATATTATGAGGGTAGACTTTCCAATATGAATTCCATATGTTTTTGTGTTATTAGATATTTCTTTCTGCAAATGTATGTAATGATCCTCAAACATGAGATTATTATTAACACATATCACGAGTTGTGTACTTTGATGTATTAAAGAAAACCATGTTGACTAATGCACATGAATTTTTATGACATTTTTTTATGAATTCTTAACTTAGTTTTAATTAATTAGTTTAATTGTTTAATTGTTTTTTATTTATTTTCATAGATTCATAGTATTTTGTTTTCTTTTACAGGTTTTGATTAATTATATATTAATATTAGTTTTATTATCATTTTATTATATATTTATTTTTAACATTATATATTATTATTAACACTGCTATTAATGTTATTTTTATTACTGTTAAATTGTATTAACATTTATTAGTGGTATTATTATTTTACTATTTGTATAATTATAATTTCATCCAACTAATGGAGGGTTCTTTGCCAAGTTTCATTAGCCCAACACAGGGTGTGGGTGGGGGAAAGCATTTTTCCGGACTGAATTTATGTGGCGATTACCACTGGCAGGGCAGGGGGTATCTTTTGACCAATGACATGACTTGTTGAGGACTACTCACTATGGGCCTTTGGGCTATGTTTCAGTCTTCGGGCCGCTGGACCTTTTGTCCATGTAACATTGGGACTTTGGGCCTAAGGGATTTTGGTCCATGTTAAAGTTACCTCTTAACCCAATTTTAAAAAAAAGTATTTGATTTTATCTAATAAAATAGGTATTGGCCCTAACGTGTAAAAAATAACAATAATTTAATACAACTCTTTAATTTTAATTTTTTTATCAATTATTTAATTATATATATATATGATTATAATTTCAACTAATGGTTTTTTATAATAACTATTATTTTTATGACTTATAGTAATAAGAATAATTATTGAACATTTTAGATAAGTAGATAAATTTTGAATTTTAAATGTTGTTTTTGAATTCTACGTGCAGATTCATCACGTGCCGCCTTCTACAGCTTCACTGACAGGTCACTAAGTATCCCTTCTATCTCACTCCATCACCCTCTTGTCAGATAAAAATGAATGCACACCCTCCTAGTTCGCACCAGGAACGGCCCAAAAAATTCCGTTTCACCATACCAACTTCAATTTTTTTCCCTAAATGTATTGAGAGATATATTAAAAGTATAAAATTGATGCACTTTTCTTTGTATATTTTTTACTTGCTTGTGTATTTTCATAGCCCATGGGCTTGTGGGTATTTCCCCAGGGCCAGCCCAAGTTCACACCAGACCCAAAATGCATCACTGATCCTGCTTCCCTTTCTCTTGCTTCGCACAAACAACACCACACCATCGACCTCCTTCATCCGGGCATGCACCAAACTAGCTGTGCCATCCTGTTTGGAGTTCATGCAACTACATTGAATATAATTTTAAAAAATTAAACATGAATAATATAATTATTAATTGATTCAGTAGTACATATAAATTTTTCCATTTCAACTAATTGAAACATAAATCTGTGATGCAGATTTGTGAAAAATGGATCGTGGCATACCTAATATTTTGGCACTAAAATTAGTCTCCAAATTTATTTATAACATTAAAGAACGAGACTTTAAATAAATTAAGAGATACAAATAATCTTCTAAATAAGTCTAATAAATTTAGAACTGATGATAATTAGCTACAATAATTATTGAAGCATAAGAAAAAAAATATTTTCATAGTATGCTAAACAATTATATTACAACATTAACATCCCATACATGTTTTTTTTGTTTAAATTTCACCATCTTTTTTTAATTGCATTTTTATGCCATTTCCTCTTAAAATATAGTTTTCTAAAAATAAAAATAATGAAATTTTCTCTCAAATTCTACCAACCTAATATTGTTGAAAGAGGTCTTTTTAGTGAGATAGACCTTGTGTTCCAAATGGTTTGACAATATTTTCAACTTTTACAATAAAAATTTGGTTATAAATTTATAAATTTAGCATGTTGTGGTAGCACATATTGAATTTTTGAAGTTTTTGCTGGGAGCCTGCACTAGTCTAGCATTATATAATTCTTGATTAAACATTGCTTTAGGAATAGTTTCTCTCAATGGAGAACTCTTGAAATTCAAATTAGTCGGAAAACGAGACACCAATCAACCAAGAACTATAAAATCAATGAAAAAGGAAGTCTTCAATTATTATATCTTTCAAAAATCAAATGTATTCATGAAAATAAATCATTGAGACTCATATTCCAATGCTTATAAATGGACAAGTCGATCCCCTTTTCCAGAACCATGTCAATGAGCATAAACCAAATACTACCATGAGACATGGATTGAGGCCCAACATAGTTGGAGTTAGTTCGGGCATCATGAGGATAATGATTAAAGAAACATATTTTGAACTAAATCCATCAACGATAAACATTTTGCAACAACATGCACAATTCAATGGCTTGATCAGTGAAGACCCTTATATGCACATGAACAAATTTCTTAAAATTCCTAAAACAATAAAATACAGTGGGGTGACCAATAATGTCCCATCAATATCAGCAATACAAGGTTTATGAGTTTGTGTCCTAAAACCAACTAGTTGTACTTTGATAACATGTATATTTAATGTATTTAAATATTAAACATCTTATTACATATTTTTCATTGTTCTACATGACTATAATGTAATAATGTACTAGAGTATTTATTGCATTGATAAGGTCATGGTAGTTCTCCGCTATGATAAGAACCTTGAAATGCTATAAAAATATTCTTAAATATAGTTCTATGGTTGGATGACATACTATGGTGGGACACATAACATGCATACCATCAGATGTGAGTACTCATAAGCAGATGAGACTTCCTCTCATGAAGTTTGCACTTGGTAATCTCTAAGAAACGAGATTACAAGAACAGACCCGCTAGTAGGAATTCCACATGTTTTTGTGTCGTCAGATATTTATATCTACGAGCATGTGTAATGATCCTTAGACTTTAAGATTATCATTAATACGTGTCACGAGTCACACACTTTGTTTTACTGATGAAAACTATCATGTAGACAGATGGCAGGAAGTAGGGTACATTGGGTGCATCTCAAGTGACATATTATTAATGGATTAGTCGAGTAAGGATTTGTCCCTTCCATTAATGGTAGTTGATATCTCATCCATTTGATTAAAATAGAACCATCACATGAAATTCCATGTCCATGGTGTAACGACGAGTTTATTTCAGGTAGTCAAAGAACGACGTATCAAGAATAAAATTTGATGACATTATCATGAAACCTTCCTAATGAGATATTGCGACAAAGAGATTATATTATACAGTGAGCATTCATATGTGGATGTCATTGTTGAAATTTTAAGCTCTTTCTCTTGGGTGGCTTGACCTGTTACTAGGAAGTACTCTTGGACTTTAGGCAAGCCAGCCTAATTCCAATGAGAAATAATCCTAGAGGATCACACACTAAGTGTTTCTGGTGGTCTCAGTTAAATTCTATTTGAATTTAATTACTAAATATTATTCTCAAGACAATGGAATAATTTTATTCAATTGAAAATGATTTCATAAATTAAATAAATATTTATTCACCGGATTGTGGGTAAAATATATTCATTTATTTTATTGAACATTTAATAAATATTTATTTACTAGTTTTTAAATAAAATATTTATTTAAGGGAATAAATTATTTAATTATTTATTTTGGTGTTCAATAAATGGAATTGGGGTTTGAGAGGATTGAGGACGTTCTGATAGTAAAATAATTATTTGAAAGATGACAAATAATTATTTAAATAGTTGACACAAATTAGAATAACGCTGCTATTATTTTGTAATGCAGAATTTTATTTATAATTACATGTTGTACAAGTTGGCACACCATAAATAATGACATGGTATTTTTATTAATATCATGGGTTTTATCTAAGGTTATGAATGTATTTAATTGTTGTTATGCAATTAAATATTGTATCTAAATCACCATGTCAATAAATAGACACATACGTATATTGTGCCATGTACCGAACTGCACACCCATTGAATTGAGAATTGTTGAGCTAAATAATTTTTCTCTCAAATCCTCTTCCTGCCCCTCTCAAGAATGAGAGACATTCTTCAAGGTCTACGAACAAGCGATCAAGAATGACCGACACAAGACACTCGCTTCTCTACGCTAGCACCTGGAGAACGAGCAATGTCGATTGGAGGCCATTAGAGCACGTGTGGATCACTTCTAGAGGGATTCTAGTTTAGATCCTTGCAAGTGTAACAAGATAATCTAGAAGGGTCATTCTGGATGACCAACATCATCAATGAAGAAAATACCAAAGATACAAGTATTATTTTCTTTATGAAATTAATTAAAATAATTATAAACATGATGTGAAAGATCCTCTTTAAATGTTTCAGGACTCTTTTTTTTATCTAAAGCCTTTTATTCTATTTCATGGATACTAGATTTCATCGCCATATAGATCCCGGAATAATCATTGATCATGGTAAAAATCAAATTTGGGAGCCAGACCAACCACGCTTCCACCGTTTCCAGAACCTTCAAGTGGTATCAATGGGGTTACATCATAGTTTATAATTATTTGAATATTTTGTTGATGATTTACACATTTAATAATTTAGCTGTCTCAATTCAAGTTAATCATTCTAAAAATCTGAATCTCAAGATCTGTTCCTCCTCTTTCGTTTCTCATTCTCCCTACATAAATGATCTTTTCTTTTAATTTTGATTAAAATAAAACAGAGGATTTCATCCGGAGGTGCCAAAGGTTCCTAGCTGTATAACACCAGAACACATGACATGTATTTGGTAGTACACACCATGTTGCCAAGGTTCAATGCACCGGGTCTGGTCCACCAAACCAAGCCATGTCATTGGAGTTTGTCTAAGTGTGTGTTGACTAGGAAGAGGTGGCACATGGTTTTAGGATTACTTGTCGTGTGGCCAACTGGACATGACGTGTAGTCCCTTTTAGTTAGGGTTGGACCGTGTACCCCATACATAGCTTTCCCAACTAGATATCATGTACTGAGGGACTACACGGCATGTGCCACACTAGACATGCTGTGTACTTTGAAGATTTCCTAAGTACACTCACACGCCGCTTCCCTAGGTGTGTACTTTGGATGGACGATGAAAAATAGTACACGACATGTAGTTGGAACTACATGCTGTGTACTCATCCAAATTACACAGATTTATTAAAATTTATTATTATATTATACAAATCCTTGAGATGTGTACCATCGTGCAAGCGTAATGCAGAGGCACAACACATGATAGGTGTTTTATGTATATGTGTTTAATTTAACATCTGAGTAATATTCATTTCTACTCATTGGGTAGTTATGAATAGGAATTCACCAGGTTTCCTCCAAATCACAAGTTACGCACAAAGATAATTTTAAATGAATTTATTTGTTTAAAATTATGATGGATGAGAATCTAAAGAAAATTTAGAAAAGTGTTTAAGATAAAAGGATTGATTAATTAAAGATGATAATTAATTCGTTCATGATTAATCTTAAACAGGAACGATTAAAGAATTGAATGATAGTTTTATTTATGCGTAAATATCATTGCATGTATGGATGATCATGAGCTATAACAATACCTTTGTATATATATGGTTTCTTTTAATTAATTTATTTAAATTAAATTTGCTGGTCTGCGAGCCTTCTCATCATTAATATGTGGGGCCTACATGACCACGTTTTCTTTTATGTAAAACCCATTTTTACTCCTCACCTACATGTGAGTTAAAAGGGAATATGTAATGGATGGAACTCACAATCTAGTGGAGTCGGTTCAAGATAGAGCCGAGATGAAACCAATCCAAGGAGATACATAGGTGGACAGGTGGAAAGCTGTAAACATGAACCCAAAAGGTTAAAGATGTTTCTCCCCTAGGTCATGGTTAGTTTATCAACCACTAGATAAACGGACCATTAGAAAATATTATGATAACGACCTTTATTTTATTTCTATCAGTTGAATGGTTTATAATTATGGATGTGTTGTCACGATCACATAATTAATGAATTAAAAAATCATGCAAGATGGAACTAAAATAAACCATACTTATGCATAAATATTATCAAGACATGGTTAATCACTTAAGTAAGTTCCACTTAATATTAACAATAATGTGATAATGATAATAAGTAGTTCACACATAAGAGAAAAAAATCCCTTAAATAAAATATTAAGTTAGACAAAGCCTTCCATTACTTGATTAAGGGAAAAACTCAATAAAACTATGTGTTTGACCAACCCTTTTTAGGAAACTTACTTTTTTATAAGAAGACCTTACAAAAGGTTTCAGGTTGAGTTAAACATATTGCATCAATAGGATTATCCCTTGCTAGACTTGGTGTAATATTAATGGCAATAGTTGATGAAATCCAAAGTCATGATTTCAGGATTGGGGAGTCCACTCAACAGATAAAGGAGCTACCAGCCCATAGTTGGCAAAGACCTGCTTACCTAAATACCTTGTAATAGCTTGAACAAACCTTATTGGGGTTATAAAAAGGGGAATATAGATCCTTTCCACTAGAATGTCATGGAAACTAGACATTCTGAGTTCAATGGTGAGGTTCATTGAGACTTGACAAAATAGTGAGAGACTTAATGAAATTTATTATTTCTCATAAATGTAATCAAGTACTAATGATCTTCTCTTTTAATTGTAGAATAAAAATGGAAATCTCATCAACCACAATATCCCTGCGATCAATTCTAGATAAAGACAACATCCTCACCAACATTAACTTCTGGGAATGGTTTAGACACCTTCAGGTTATCCTACACCATGAACGGAAGTCTTACATACTGGAGTCAGCATTACCTGATCCACCTACCAGAGAGGTGAGTGATGAGGATTTCTTGGTCTATGAGAAACATATGAACAATGCGGTAGATGTTCAATTTTTTATACTATCATTAATGTCTAGTGATCTCATGAAGTCTCATGAAAACATGGATTCTTATAGCATGCTTGAGCACCTCTATGGTCTTTACCAGAAGAGAAAAATACAAGAAAGGTTTGAGATCTATAAGGCACCCTTTAAGAGTAATCTTGGAGAAGGTTCCCCAGCTAGGCCTCATGTAGTCAAGATCATTGACTATATTGAGTTCTTGAAGGTTCTTGGGTTTAAACTCCCTGAAGAACTGGGCACCGATCTCATTCTCGCATCACTCCCTCAGAGCTTCTCTAACTTTTTTGTCAATTTCAATATGAACAACATTGAGAAGTCTCTATCTGAACTTCATATCCTTATTCACCAAGTGTAAAAAGATATTAAGCATAGAAATCCTTATGTCCTTATGGTGAATAAGAGTAAAGGGAAGGTAAAGAGCTTTAACCCAAATATTCTTCATGACCTTCAAATAAAACAAAGATCAAAGGGGAGGAAAGGAAACATGAGGATGTTAGTTTCACATGTGGAAAGAAGGGACACTGAAAGAAGAACTTCACCCAACCTAAGAATCAAGGGGAAGCTTCAGGTGTATCTGTTATTGAATGCAATCTATCTTTTTCTACAAATTGGGTATTAGATACAGATCTTGGTTCTCACATATGTATCCAAATACAGGAATTAGGTAGATTCAGGAAAATTAACCTAGGGGAGGTAGATCTACGAGTAGCCAATGGATCCAGACTTGCTGCTGTAGCTATTGGGGACTACCACCTCACGTTGCCAGCTGGGATAATCTTGGTGTTAAAGGGTTGTTATCAGTGTTGTCTGTTACTAAAAAAATTATTCTTGTGTCTAGATTAGATACAAATGGATTTGTTTTCAAGTTTGGAAATGAATGTTTCTTCTTTTACAAAGATAGAATTTGTTTTGGTAGGGAACATTTATACAATGGTCTTTACGTGTTGGATTACACAAACCAAGTAATGGAAATGAATAACAAATATACTTCACATGACTTATACCACACCCAAATTTGTCATCACCGACTAGTTCATGTAAATGATAGAAGCTTGACAAAGTTACATCAGGATTTATATTTATATTCTTTCAAAATAAAACCACTTAGAGTATGTCATGCATGTCTACAAGGAAAAATGACCAAAGCCCCATTTAGTGGGAAATGTGAAACGGCTAAAGAACTTCTTAAATTGGTTCACATCGATGTGTGTGGACCATTTCCACTTGAATAAAGGGGAGGGTAATCATACTTAATAACTTTTACTAATGATTTTAGTAGATATGGATATATCTACTTAATGAGGTATAAGTCAGATTCTTTTGATAAGTTCAAAGAATACAAGAATGAATTTGAGAACCTGCTTGGTAAAAATATTAAGAAAATCCGCTTAGACCAAGTTAAGGAATATCTTAATCAAGACTTCATTGATTACTTATGGGAGTTTGGAATCCTATTCTAACTCACTCCTCCATACATGACCCGGTGGAATAGTGTGAGAGAAATGAAGAACCATACCCTATTAGACCTGGTGAGATCAATGATGAGTCATGCAAGTCTTCCATTATTCTTTTGGGGACATGCGTTACAAACAACAACGCACATACTAAACCAATTACCAACTAAATCGATAAATGGTATTCCATTCGAGTTCTGGAGTGGAAAGAAATCCATATTATCTAATTTACATGTGTGGGGAAGTGATGCATTTGTTAAGGACTCTTCAGGTAACAAACTTGCACCTCAAGGAACAAAGTGTACCTTTATAGGATACCCTAAGGAAATAAGGGGATATTACCTATAAAACCCCTCAGAAAAAAAGTTTATAGTGGCAAGAAATGCCATATTCCTTGAGATGGATCACATCTCCAAAAGAGATAGTGGGAGAAAGATAGACTTCAATGAAGTTGAGGCTCAAGGTACACAAGAGTTGGTACATGAATATATTCCACAAAGCCCCATGGAAGAAAGAACTGTTATGGAGACACAAGAGATGCATAGGAGTACAAGATAGGTTATAGAACTAGAACATTACATCTTTCTAGTTACTGAGGATGGTGACTGATTATTAGTTGATAATATTGATTCTCTAACCTACAAGGAAGTAGTAAGTGGCACATATGTTTCCAAGTAAAAAAGAAGCCATGAATTCTAAAATGGATTCCATGTACCAAAACAATGTATGTATTTTGGTAGATCCTCTAGTTGATGTAAAGACCATTGGTTTCAAATGGGTATTCAAGAAGAAACTAGATATGAAAGGATAATTCAGTACCTATAAGGAATGGCTAGTTACAAAAGGGTTCAAACAACATCAAGGCATTGACTACAATGAAAACTTTTCACCAGTTTCAATGCATAAATCCATTAGAATTATATTGTCCATTTCTGATTACAATGACTATGAGATTTATAAAATGTATGTCAAATCAACCTTCCTTAATGGTAACCTTTAATAATATGTCTACATGACACAACCTAAAAGGTTTATGACTCCAAAGGATGCCAATAAGGTATGAAAGTTGTAGAAATCCACTTATGGATTAAAGAAATCATCTTGGTCATGTAACATTCATTTTGATGAAGCCATAATGAAATTTTATTTCATCAAGAACAAATATGAGCCTTGTGTCTACAAACAGTTTAGGGGGAGTGAAATAATTTTCCTAATAGTATATTTTGATGAAATATTACTTATTAGAAATGAGATACCAGTCTTACAATATGTTAAGGCATGGTTGAATCAATGCTTCCCCATGAAGGACTTGGGCGAGGCATCATATATTCTTGGGATCAAGATCCATAGTGATAAATCCAAGAGATTTTTCGGCCTAAGTCAAAGTACATACATTGATAAGATACTGAAGAGATTCAGTATGGAACAATCCAAGAGAGGATTTTTCCAGCATCACATGGCATTCATATTTCCAAGAAAATGTGTCCTCAGACCCACGAGGAAATAATAATAATGGAAATGACTCCATACGCATTATCAATTGGGTAAGTCATGTATGCCATGATATGTACTAGGCTGGATGTCACCTATGCATTGAGTGCAGTAGGAAGATATCAATCCGACCTAGGTGAATTCCATTGGATGGCAACCAATACTATCATAAAGTATCTAAGGATTACTAAGGATATATTCCTAGTTAATGGAGGATATGGGGAACTAGTCATTAGAGGATATATAGATACTAGTTTATAGACTAATCAAGATGACATGAAGTCACAAATGAAATACATATTCACTTTGAATATAGGTGTAGTGAGCTGGAAGAGCTCAAAGTAGAGTGTGGTCATAGATTCTACAGTAGATTCCAAGTATATCGTAGCTTCTGAGGTAGCTAAAGAAGTAGTTTGGATGTGAAGATTAATCTTGGAGCTGGATGTGATACATAGTAGTAAAGATCCCATCACACTGTACTATGATAATACAACAGTGGTGGATCTTGCAAACGATCCAAGGTCACATCAGTGGATAAAGCACGCACTTTGGAAGTATCATATCTGGAGGTATTTTCTCATAGAGGTGAATTTATAGAGAGAATTATTTCCATGAAAGACAACGTGGTAGACCCCTTGACTAAAGCATTGATTAAGTAGAAACATGATCACCATGTGAGGTCTATTGGAAAGAAAGTCATAGGTAGTTGGCTCTAGTCTAAGTGGGAGTTTGTAAGATTTGGTGTCCTAGAACTAACTGGTTGTACTTTGATTACATTTATATTTAATGTATTTAAATATTGAACATCTTATTACACATTGTTCATTATTCTATATGAATATGATGTAATAATTTCCTATAGTAATTATTGCATTGATAAGGTCATGGCAGTTCCCTACTATGATGATAAACTTGAAATGCAATAACAATATTATTAAATATAGTTCAATGATTGGATGGCCCACTATGATGGGACACATGTCATTCATACCTCTAGGTGTGAGTACTCGTAAGTAGATGAGACTTCCTCTCATGAAGTTTGCACTTGGTAATCTCCAAGATAGAATATTATGAGAATAGACCTGCCAATAAGAATTCAACATATTTTGGTGTCATCGGATATTTCTATCTAAGATCATGTGTAACGATCCTTATACTTTAATATTATCATTAATACATGTCACGACTTGCGCACTTTGATTTACTGACAAAAAACATCACAAAAATAGTTGGCGGGAAGTAGGGTACATTGGGTGTGTCACAAGTGGCTTATTATTAATGGATAAGTTGAGGAAGGATTTTTCCCTTACATTTATAGAAGTTGATATCTCATCCCTTTGATTGAAATAGAACCATCATGCAAAATTCCTTGTCCATGGTGTAATGTCTATTTTATTTCAGGTAGTCAAAGACCAATGTACCAAGCATAAAAGATGATAACACTATCATGAAACCTGTTTGATGAGATATTGCGAAAAATAGATTATATTACACATTGAGCGTTCAGTGTGGATGTTGTTGTTGTGACTTTAAGTTCTTTATCTTGGGTGCCTTAACCCATTTCTAGATATAACTCTTGGACTTTAGGCAAGCCCACCTAATACCAATGAGAAAGAATCCTAGAGGGTCACACACTAAATGTTTCTAGTGGTCTCAGTTAAATTATATTTGAATTTAATTAATTAATATTATTCTCAAGAAAATGTAATAATTTTATTCAAGTTAAAATGATTTCATAAATTAAATAAATATTTATTCACTGGATTGTGGGTAAAATATATTTATTTAATTTATTGAACATTTAATAAATATTTATTTACTAGTTTGTAAATAAAATATTTATTTAAGAGAATAATTTATTTATTTATTTATTTGGGTGTTCAGTAAATGGAAGTGGAGTTCGAGAGGACCAAGGCTAGTCTGGTAGTAAAATAATTATCTACAAGACAATAAATAATTATTTAACAAGCTGGCACAAATTAAAACAACGCTGCTATTATTTGGTGACACGAAATTTTATTTATAATTTCGTTTTGCACAAGTTGGTGCACCATAAATAATTAAGTGGTATTATTATTAATATTATGGGTTTTCTATAAGGTTATGAATGTATCTAATTGTTGTTATGCAATTAAATATTATAACTGAAGTCTGATGTCAATAAATAGACACATATTTCTCTTGTGCGATGTACCGAACTGCACACCCAGTGAATCAAGAATTGTTGAGCTAAACAATTTCTCTCTTAAATCCTCTTCCCGCCTCTCTCAAGAACGAGATACATTCTTCAAGGTCATAGAACAAGTGATCAAGAACAACCGACACAAGACACTCGCTTCACTGCGATAGCACCTGGAGAATGAGCGGTGTCAATTAGAGGTCATTAAAGCATGTGTGGATTACCACTTGAGGGATTCTAGTGTGGATCCTTTCAAGTGCAACAAGGTAATCTGGAAGGGTCATTATGGATGATCAACATCATCAATGAAGAAAATACCAAATATCCAAGTATTAATTTCTTTATGAAATTAATTAAATTAATTATAAACATGATGTGTAAGATCCAATTTAAAGGTTTCAGGAATCTTCCTTCTTTATCTAAATCTTTGATTCTATTCCGTGGAGATTGGCATTCATAATCATATTGATCCCATAATAATCATTGATCATGGTAAATGTCAAAGTTGGGTGTCAGCCCAACCACACTTCTGTTGCACCCAGAACCTTTACAAGGAGAAAAAACAAACCAAAAACTATACTCCTACTAAAACATTAAGTCAACCAAATTTGGAAGCAATCCTAGAAAAATTCACATTGAACACAGTTTGAGTCGCAAGAGACAACCCCACACTTGCATACAACAACCCAAAAATTTCATACAAAAACCCAAAAATTATGATATTTAAACAAAAACTTCCAAGAATTCATGCATAACATGGAAAATCAGTTGGTTCAGTTAGCTACACTAATACACAACCTAAAACAAGGAACTCTACTCGGTAACACAATGGTAAACTCAAGAGAAGAATAAAAAACTGTCATATTACGTAGTGGTACACAATAGTGAGAGGGAAAACTACTTATTTCTAAACTAGTAGAAGAGATACCTTCACCTACTAATGAGGATGGTGATTCAATAGTATGACATCCCTCATTTTTATTACATAACTTTTCATTACATTGTATAAACATAAGATCTTTTTAAAATTTTGTTTCTTGAAAAAAATATATAATACATGAAAACTTAAAACATTATTATATTACACATGAAATATTTCTTCATGGTTCATCATAAGTATATTTATTGCATCTCATAACCCAGAAACATACATCAAAGGAAATAGTGAGCATAAGGGCCAGTAAGGGAAAGCAAGGGAAGCAATTTACTTGTGATCTTGAGAAAAGTCAATAAGAACATGAAGAATATCATTATGACATGAGAAAGACAACACGAGGAATATAATAAATAAAATAACATGAATAATAACTTGTAAATATGTCTAAAACATTTATTTTAGACATTCATAAGCACATCACCATGTTTTTTCATCGAGGTTCATAAAAATTACTAAGGATATTCACTAAGGTATCGTAAAACATGTCATATCTAGAGATTAAATTATTTACCCAATGCATTGGAGAACTATCAGGGCACACTATACATACATATTAATTAATGTGATCGATACATATCAAAATAAAACATTTCATAAATAACCCATGAAGAATAAAAGAAATAGGATTCATATCAAAATCATGATTTTTAAAAGAAAAGTGCTTAAAGACAAGATCTTTATGTCATTATTAACCCACTAAAAAGGATGGTGGGTTTCATGTATGTTAATACCAAAATATAATATATCATTTTTACATCTAGGTGAATTCCCCTAGAGAATAAATAGGTTTGGGTATTCTAAAAAAATAGAATTTCTTGAAAAAAATAGAGAAATTTTGAGTAGAAGATCTGGTAGCACAACGGGTATGAAACATGATTTTAGAAAACATTAAAAAGAGAGGTAACAAGGGTATAAAACTAAAAAAAATACTCTTAATATAGTAAATTGATAGAATAAAATGGAACGAAGAACATATTATGAAAATTTGAAAGACACACCACATAAAAAGGGAACTTGAATGGAAAAGATAATTTGAGATTTTCCTTACCTTGAAGAGTAACTCCTAAAACTCAAAGATTGGGACCTTGGGGGCTTGAGGAATCCATGGGGGGACTCCTTGAGAGGTAAACATATCATATATTCTTGTAGGATTAATTTTTACTAAAATTAAATCAGTAAATGGGTGGGTATTTATAGTAAAAGAGGAGGATTTGTTTTATAATTTCATTAGACACCTAGGTAGTGGTAAATTCAAAACCATCGGCTTTCCCTTAGTATTTTCCCACGATATTAGCCAAATAGACACATATTATGTTATTATAATCCATAAGAGTCGATAAGGATTTTATATTACATATTACATCATTATGATGTCATTAAACACACTAAAAAAACTCAAATGCATGTTTAATATTCACCAAAAAACAAAATATTTTAGAAAATTCTTGAAAATTCAACCTAACATAATTTTGACATGTTTATTTCAAAAATGATGTTTATTTTGTCATAATAATTCTATAAGTATGATAAATTTAACTTTTAAATATAAAAATCTTTATTTATTAAAAATAATAGTGGATAGAAAATGCATAGTAAAATTTCTAAGACTTGAGAAAAATAAAATTATTTTATCATTTAAATTTAAATAATAGTGTTTTAATAATAATATTTCATTAAAATAATAATTATTCTTAATATCTTAATTTATTATAAATATTTATATCTTTTTTGAAAATTATAACTTTTGTTCGAAAAATCAATTTATCAAATTCGTCATATTTTTAAGAAAAAACTATTCTCAAAATGGAATTGATAGAAGAATAATTTTATTTATAAAAAAGTGATTATGAATTAAGTAACTAAAGCTTAAACACATAACCCCTTGTAACACCCACATAAGACCTAGGGATGAGGTGTGTGATAGTGATAGATTCTTGTGGTGGCTCGGATAATATCACCTGAGTGGTAATTTCTACTAACTTAAACTTCTCCCATATACAATTTTATTAAATCTTAACATGTAGAATTATATCTTGGGCTTGGTCAATAGTGAAGCCCAGTGACACTACCTCTCTCCCAGGTTCAGAAAAATGGGTTTCATATGACATGAATCTACTGGATGAGGCCATCAACTCTTCTTTCTACATCAATTTTCCTTTTTCATTTATACTTATAAACAATAATTATAATGTTAAAATAATTATTAAGAGTATAGTTTCCAACATTCATATTGACCTGCATTTATATAACGGTCCAAACCTGATGGTCACATTTCAAATTATACTCACTTCATTATTAAAGAGATATATTTATATTGAGTAAAAAATAATATAACATACATTTTAGAAAACAAATATTATTCAAAAAGTTTGTGTCATTACATTCTTCCCCCCTTAAGAAATTTTTTCCCCAAAATGTCAACTCATTCCCTTTATTGAGGAAAGGTGTGGGTAATTCTTCCTCATTGTATCCTCAAGTTCCCACGTGGCTTCTTCATATTTTTGGATACTCCACAACACTTTAACGAGGTGTATAGTATTGTTGTATAGAACCTTGTCTCTATGGTCCAAGATATCCATCGGTTTCTCCTCATAAGTGAGGTCATTTTCCAGTTGTACCGCTTTAGGATTCAGTACATGTAAATGCTTAGATATTTACTTACTTAAGAAATATACGTGGAATACATCATGAACATGAGCTAGATTTGGAGGAAGTGCAGGATGATAGACCACTACACCTATTCGATCAAGGATTTCATAGGGGACAATGTACCTAGGGCTAAGATTCCCTTTCTTCCCAAACTACATGACTCTATTCTAAGGTGAAATTTGAAGGAATACTTTGTCTCCAACATCAAACTCCAAGTCCCTTCGACAGTTGTCAGCATAGCTCTTCTACCGACTCTGAGTATCCTTTATGTGTTACTGGATGGAATGAAGCTTTTCTATCATATCTTGCATAAGATTAGGCCCAATAATATTTCTCTCACCAGTTTTCTCCCAATAAGTAAGAGTTATACATCACTTCTCATATAGATCTTTATAGGGTGCCATTTGAATACTCAAGTGGAAGTTTTTGTCGCATGAGAACTCAACTAATGGGATATATTGATCTCATCCACATTTAAATTCCATTGAGCATGTTATTATCATGTCCTTGAGTTTCTAAACAGTCCTTTTAGATTGGCCATCAGTTTGGGGGTGAAAGGCCATACTAAAATTCAACTCAATACTTAGAGAATGTTGAATAATTCTCCATAATTTTTATTTGAACCTTGGATAATGATCATATACGATGGGGAGAGGTACCCAATGAAACCTTACCACCTCATTTATGTAAATCCTAGTAAGTTGGTTGAGAGAGAAATCTTCCCGAATAGAGATAAAATGGGCAGTCTTGGTTAGATAGTCCACTATAAGTTATATCACATTGTTTCCTTTAGATGTTTTCAGGAGACTAGTCACAAAGTCCATTGTGATATTGTCCCACTTCCATGATGGTATGAGTAGTGGTTGTAATATCCCTTTAGTAAGTTGTCTCTCTACCTTTACTTGTTGACACACCAGGCTCCTTACAGTTTTGTTGAAAATCTCCCTTTTCATGTTATCCCACCAATATTGATCACGAAGGTCTCTATAAATTTTCATGCTTCCAGGATGTATAGATAAAGTAGAGCTGTGATATTCATCCATTAGTTCTTTCTTTATTTTTGTAATAGATGGAAAACATAGTCTTGTATGAAATTATAGTACACCTTCTTGATCAATATTGAACTCAAGAAACTTCCCAACCTTCATAGCCTCTATCTTCTTTTGCAACAAAGGATCATCTCTTTGAGATTTTTTGATCTTTTCTAGTAATGATGGTTGAGAAATAATTTGGGATAGAGTTGATGATTTTAATTCCCTTACAATTCCCATATCCAGTTTTACTAGGTCTTTGATCAAAGGATCTCCTTTAATTCTCATCATTTCTAGAACAACATGGTATTTCCTACTTAATGAATCATTGAATTTGTTTTCTCTTTTAGGATGATGAGGAATTGAATAATCATAGTATTTAATAATTTACAACCATCTCATATGTCTCATGTTAAATTATTTTTTCATTAAAATATACTTCAAACTTGGATATCCTATTTTTATATCACATTTATCCCTATAAATATAGTGTATCCATATCTTCAGAGTAAAAAAGCTACAGCCTACTCCAGGTCATGCATAGAATAATTCTTCTCATGAGGATTTAATTATCAAGATGAATAAGAAATCACCTTATCATCTTGTGTGAGGACAAACCAAAGACCTTTTAGATATGCATCACTAAAAATAACGAATCCTTATCTTATAAAGGGTAGTGTTAACACAAGTTCAGTAAAAAATCTATTCTTTAGCTCTTGGAAGATTTCTTTTCACTCCTTATTCTAGATGAACTTATCCCCTTTTCAATTTAACTTGGTTTGTGGATTAGAAAGTTGTGAAAAGTTTTTCATAAACCTCCTATAATATATCACTAATCTAATGAAACTACCAAACTCAGTTACTATTGTAGGATGAGGCCACTCCTCCAAAACATTTATCTTGGTAGGATCAACTGAGATTATTTCATTGATTACAATGTGTCCTAAGAAATCAACTTTTTGTATTCAAAATTCACATTTACTGAAATTTCCAAATAGACTCTCCTTCCTTAGAGTTTTCAATATAACCCTTAGATGATCATCATGGTCCTCAAAAATTTTGGAATATATCAGAATATAATCAATGAAAACTAACACAAAGTTATCAAGGTAGTCCTTAAAGACTCTGTTCATCAAATCTATAAAAATAGTAGGAGCATTAGTCAAGCCAAAGGTCATAAAAACAAACTCATAATTTCTATATATTTATTGGAAGGTAGTGTTTAGAATATCTTCTTTATTCACCCTCAATTGATGATAACCAAATCGAAGATCAATCTTGAAAAATAATTGACCCCCATGAATATGGTCAAATAAATCATAAATTCTTGGAATATGGTACTTGTTCTTCATTGTGATCATATTAAGTTCTCTATAATCAATGAATAATTGAATTTATCCATCCTTCTTATTCACAAAGAGAACATGTTCCCCCCAAGGAGACATGCTTGGCCAAATAAAACCCTTCACCAAAAGATCTTGGAGTTGTTTCTTTAATTCTTCAAGCTCCACATTTTCCATTATATATGAGGTATTTGATATCAGCATGGATTCAGGCATGAGTTTAACAGAGAACTCTAATTCTCTTTCTATGGGAGGTCTAGGTAACTCCTCAAGAAATACATCAATGTATTCCTGAATTATAGGGATATTATACATTTTTATACATCCATTTCTTTCTTCATATTCACCGATCAACTCCATAAATAAGGCTATGGGTGGTGCTTTTAGAAAAATATCAGGTTGAGATATATCCACTTTGAAAACAAATGTATGTTTCCCATTCAAGACTACTGGGATTTCATTACTTATGTAATTGATATTATGTACATCCTGTTACCAATATGACTGGTACATATTTAACCTTATCATGGGTTTTCCTTTTTGTTGACTAGGTAAGTTTGAGAATTAATTTGGAGGATACTTATAATGGTGAATTAAGATATTTGTTATATTCTCATCTTTAACTGGAATTTTTTTGTAGGATTCTAGAGGGTTACATGTCCTGTAACAAGGTTACACGTCATGATTAGTGGTTCTAAATATATGTCGTGAAGGGTTTACATTATAAAAGGTACATTATGTGATGAGTTGTTACACGTCATGAGTAAATAAGAGATCAATTTTAAACTCAGAGCATCAGTTTTTAATTATAGGTGATGTGTTTTTTGGTGGTTACATAAATTATTTTTTCATGACATGTATTATAGTTACACATCATGTAATACCCCGATTGTGGTTTTTAAACAAGCAGTGCAACTGAGATTCTCTTTTGTACTCTGCTCCAGTTTCTTCTCCCTTGAACCAAGGCCTTCCACAAGCGATCTTGAAGCTCTCCAACCCTTTCAAATCCTCCCATTGAGTGTTTGATCATATTTGCATTGGTGGTGTGATTCTTGGGTAATATTTCTCCCTCGTCCTTCATCTTTCTCTCTTTCTCCTCCTTTGGGATTTTAATAGATCATCCTGAAATTGATGGATCTATGCTCTGTGATATTAGATATCATATCTTGGTTTTGTTTTTATGTCTTCTACACCTTTTTTCTCATTTATGGGTGCCATTACGAGTGTTGAGTTTCAAGAAAAAGGTAGGTGATTCTGTCCCAATTGGCCAAATTGATTAACCTTGAATTTCTTGATTTATTTCAACTGTTGATTTAAACTCAATTGGTCAAACCTAATTTCAATTGATTTGTTAAAAAAATTCTAGTTAATTGGGATGTTTGAAATGGTTTTGGCATGAAATTTTTTAACCCCCCCCCCAATTCCATTGAATTAGGGAGCATTTATGGAAACTATTTGATTTAAATTTTTAATTTAAATTGTAAATTTGATGGAAGATATTTCAATTAAATTATTGAATTTAATTATGTAAATGGATTGTAAAATTGATGGAATTAGTTTTGAAATGATTTCAAAATTGTGAAAATGTCTTAAAGTGTTTGTGAGAAACTTGGTGGTTTTATCGTATTAAAGAGGTGTGTTTTTGATTAAAAACATATTTTGGTTCTTAAATGGAAAATTGCAATTTGAAATGGAAGGAATGGGATTTAATTTTAATTTAAGAAGTCTTAAAATAAATTTCCCATAATTGATTGTGTAAGATCACATGAAATACATAGGTAGTTTTTGAGTTATTTGGACACACTCTATTCTTATACAACATTCTAAAACATAAATGCAGTAGGTCACATCCTTGATGGGATGGTTACGAGTCCCCTATGATCAGTGTCATAGGGACGTGTGTATACAAATATTGTCGTAATCACTTAGAGTGAGAGGATTACTATATCCTATAACTTTCATACATATTTAATAGATGATCATATTGCTCACTTTTTATTTATATTTGAGATATAAATGTATTCCAATGTTTTAAAACAGATTTTCATGCCTTAGAAAATTACATAAATTGTTTTATGTAATTGTTTTACACAAGACAATATTTTAGAAATATTCCATCATTTTAAAGACTTTGCTTAAAGTTTTTTCCAACATTTGAAATTTATAACATGATTTGTTTAAATATTATTTGAAATTAAAAACCTTTCTATTTTAAAATTGAAAGTATTTTTTTGGTTAATCTATTATTGTAATTTGATATGGAATCCTTGGTGAGACCCTGCTGTAATTTTTTATCTCACGCCCTACTTTTTCTTTCATGTGTTTGTAGATTATCTCTTTCCAGGTTCAAGAAAGGGGAAATGATCTCTTGGAGCTGGATCGACCTGTTGAACATTGGATGTGGTGAGTTGTTTCCTTAGGGGATCAGGGTGTTTTTCTCTATTTTGGTACTTGGGTTGTAGTAATTTGAGCTTTAATTCCTTGTTTACTTCTGGTACATTATTCCCAATATAGTTTCTTTTGTTTTCATGTTAAATTTATTATCTTTATTCCACTATGTTTTGTGGAAAATTTGTTCCCACTTGTATGTTGTATGTTACTAAGTACTAGTCATCGAACTATGGGGATCAGAAATTCCCTTTGGGATATGTTAGGACTGGATCAGTTATCGGGTTACCAGGGTGTCCGGGCTGGTTCTTGAAAAAGTGGTATCAGAGGAGGTTGTTGATCTTTTTTCTTGAAGTCGGTATGCATTTTTGAAATCCTGTCAAGTCTTAGGAGGTAGTAGGGATTGAGTTCATGGCCAGCTCTTACCTCAATGGACCTTAAGTCACCAGGGGTAGTTAGGGAAAGACTTCTTGTGGATTAGTTATAGTCTTTTAACTATTGTGATTTGGATAGCGTGAAATCCAAATCTCATTGTTATATCCATTGTGAATAATTTACCTTGTTGACTAGTTTGAGTGTTAGTATAATGTCTTCCTTTTTATCTAATGATGTTTTGTATCATCATAGCTCCGAGAAGAAGCACAAATCAGATCCATGATGAATCTTTTATTGAACTACAGTGAGAGAATCCTCCAGTGGACCCAAATCTATTTGAGGTTATTGCACACACTATCCAATATATGGTACATTCACTACCTCCAGTCGCCATTCAGGTTCTAGGTGTGTATCCTTAGGGGTTTTTCTTCAAAATAATTCTTAAGAGTTCCTTCTTCATAATCCATTGGTTTTCAACGGATCCACTGATCATCAACATGATGAGGAATGGTTGGGCTGGATAGAATGTCTATTTGTGTTCTTGGAGAAACTGGACAAGATCAAGGTGAAGTGTTCCAACTTAGTATTGGAAGGACTGAGAAGGAGATGGTGGTACATGATGGTGAGGACAAAAAACATGAGGAATTTGTGTGGAAATACTTCAAGGATATTTTCATTGACCTGTTCTATCCAGAGTCTATAGTGCTTTCCAAGGCCGTGGAGTTTTTCAAGCTCGAGCAGGATGAAAAAACCGTGACTGAGTATTCAAATCATTTTGCTGAACTCATGCAGTTTTTACCTGAGACTATATCTAATGAGAGGATGAAGGCTCGATGGTTCAAGTTGGGAAGTCGATCAGATATCCATTCTCAGGTTTTCTTGCTAAAGCATCCCATTTATACTGATGTACTGGATAGGGTGATGATGGTCGAGATAGACCTGGCTAGCAAGTCAGGGTTATCAGGAGTTTCTTTATTTACAAGTGTTAGCATCCGTTCCTTCAATAAAAAAAGGAAGCATGATGATTCCCACATAATTTCTGAACCACAAGGTCATTCTAGACCTCCTACAATTCCAAGGGAAGTCCTTTGATATTCTATCAGTGTGGAAATCTGGGATATTTTAGGAGGGTTTGCAGTGAGTCACCTAAGAACTGTAGCTCCTGAAGATGTTTAAGACACTTACATAAATTCTTCTATAACTTTTATACTCCACATAGGGGAACATGATCATCGTCTCCCCCTAAAACTATAGGAAAATATATGGTTCACATATAAAAGGGTTCCAACCACATGCATCCAAAAAGAATTTACTTCACATAGTGGAAGAGTCTTCTGAGGAAGAAGACACAAGTTCAACAACTATGAGAGGTACCATTACTATAAATTCATAATTAGTGACTGCTCTATTTGATAATGGTGCATCTAATTCATTTATTTCAACCCATATATTTAATTTTCTTGATCATCCCTTGGATATTTTATCTTATACAATGGATATTACTACACCCCTTGGTATGAAGAGAGAGTGAGGTCTTCATAGTACCACTTATGTCTTCTCTCTATTAGATGTCGAGTTGGCTTGTATTTTTTAGGTCCTCAACATTAAACCTCTTGAAATAATTTTCAAAATGGATTGGATCATTTCCAATAAATCCCAGATTGATTATTATCTTTGACGGGTCTACCTTACTACACCCCATGGTGTGTCTCTTGAATTTCAAAGAGAATGGGAGCAAAGGTTGAGTAGATCTGAACCTTCTTATCCAGAGTTGGGGAAAGTAGCATCCATTTTTTGCTTTTGATCTACAATAGTAATCTTTGAGTGGTGATCTACCTCCAGTTATCATCAAGTTCTTGATGTGTTTACTTATGAATTATCTGGTTTTCCACCAGTAAGTAAGGTAGAGTCTTTCATTGACTTAATGTCTAGCACTCAACTGATTTCTATTCCCTCTTACCACATGGATCTATAATAAATGAAAGATTTGAAGTCCCAATTGGATGATCTTCATGAGAAAGGCTTTATACGCCTAAGTTTGTAAACTTGGGTAGTACCAGTTCTCTTCACTAAGATATATGATAGTTCTATTTACCTATGTGTTGACTACTAAAAGATCAATTGAGTTACGATGAAGAATATGTATTCATTGCCGCAGATTAATGATCTGTTTGATCAGTTGAAAGGGGATAAGTGGTTTTCAAGGATTGATCTATGATATTTTTACCATCAGTTGAGGATTAAATAGTAAAACATTCAAAAAACCTCCTTTTGGAGATAGTATAACCATTATGAGTACCTTGTTATTACCTTTGGTCTAAAAAATGATCCTTCAGTTTTCATGGATTTGATGAATAGGATTTTCCAAGAGCATATGGATACCTTTTTAGTAGTATTCAGGGATGAAATCCTCATTTACTCCAATACTGAGGAGGATCATATACATTATCTGAGAATAGTTTTGAGTCTGCTGAGAAATCATCGACTTTATGCCAAGCTTTAAAAGTGTGATTTATGGATTCAGGAAGTGAAATTCTTGGGACACGTGGTGTCTGAAGATGGTATATCAGTTTATCCTGAGAAGGTAAAGGCTGTTATGACTTGGTAACAACCACGTAATGCCTTTTAGATTCAGAGATTCTTGGGCTTAGTCAGATATTATTGTCTGTTTTTGAAGGAATTCTCAAAGTTGGCTTCTCTAATGACTAATATAATATAGAAGTGATGAAGTTTTCTTGGAATGATAAATTTCAAATTTGTTTTGTTGAGCTGAAGCATCCTTTTTATACTACGCTGGTGTTGACTCTTCTAGAGTTTGGGTAGGTCTATGTGGTCTTTTTTGATGCATTGAGTTTTAGCTTGGGCTGAATTCTTATGCTGAGAGACCATGTAGTAGCTTATGGGTCTCATCAGCTTAGGCCACACAAGAAGAATTATCATACCCATTACCTTGAACTTGTAGCTATGATGCATGCACTTAAGTATTGGAAGAACTATCTTTTTGGAGAAAGGTTTACTATATATTCAGACCGTAGCCACCAATCCATTTTTTCATTTTCAAAAAGATGCTTTAATGGCTAGCAGTAACCGAACATAGGAATTCAAAATTCAAAATCATCTTCCCTGCTTAAACAGTACAAACATTCAAATTTAAAACAGATTTAATATCAACCTCAGAGGATGTGGCACCTCAAATCACTATCAACTAACCACCTCATGCTATACACCCTGAAATAACACATCATATCACTGGAAAAGACATCCATCGGGCTCTAAGCCGCCCACCTAATCGTCTCGATATCATCACCGTCTCCATATCATCAAAAGAAAGTCATCATCTCAAACCGTCATCATCTTAATCGGTTTCAGCGACTTGACGTCATGCCAATCTCACCAGAAAGACTCACCGGAATCAAGAGCATCACTGTTATGAAGAAATCATCGACAGAGGCAACACCGTCGAACACCACAATCACAAACCATACCTTTGAGAAAACGACGCCATACCATCATCACCTGTCACAGAGAACGAAGCCTCGAACACCTACACAACATACCAGAATGATACGGAGATTCAACCTATGTATTCCATCTCCGTCGACTGCACATCTTACTCGGATTCAAATTGAAACCAACATCATCAGCCTCAGATGGCTAAACTTCGCACCGCACACTCTGCCAGAGGCGTTGGGTGGAGTACCTACAATCTTTCAACTTTGGAATCACCTACACCACAAGGAAATGGAATTTATTTGTAGATGTATTAAGAAGGAAACTTCCAACCTAGGCAGTGAAATAATATTTGGAAGAGTGGAATTTGATGGATCTCTTTACACAATTGCATATCAAAGTTCAGGATAAAGGGGTTGAAGTTTCATTAGCCAGCGTTCGGTTTACTTCCACTCTTCTTGAGATGATTATTTAGGATTAGTAGATTGATGATGAATTTTGTAGCATTAGAGACTCTGTTTATGGTGTGGAGACAGTTTCCCAGTGGCCATTCTCCAAAGAGAATATTCTATGCTATCAAGATTACTTCATTTTACCATTTGCAGTAAGGAAATATATAATGGGGGATTGTCATAATTCCCAGTGGGATATGTACCCAGGAAACATAAATATGTTCTATGATATATGGTGGCAGTTCTGGAGGCTCAGTATGAGAAGTGGCATTACTGAGTTTGTTTCCCGCTGTTATACATGCCAGTAGGTTAAGGACGAGCACCAGAAACCTTGGGTTTGCTTCATCCACTTTCAGTATCTACTTGGAGGTGGGATGATATATCTGTGAACATTGTAGTGGGGCTTCCACATACCCAGAGAAAGAATAATTTGATATGGACTGTGATCAATAAGCTGACTAAGTCATCTCACTTCATACCCATTTTAGATACAACCAATGTTGAGGAGTTGTAAAATCTCTATGTGAAATAGATTGTATGTTTTCACAGAGTTCCATATTCTATAGTCTCTAATAAGGATCCTTGGTTCACTTATCACTTTTAGAGATGTGTTCAGGAGGCACTGTGATATCAAGTAAATTTAAGAAAAACCCACCATCCACAGTCGGATGGACATATAGAGAGATCTATACAGATTCTAGAGGATATGCTCCATGAATGTGTTCTCAACTTTGGTGGAGCATGGGATTATCATTTCGGTATGATTGAGCTTTCTTATAAAAATAGTTATTATTACATGATCATAGTTATGAATTTTGAGGACCTGTATGTGTAGACTTTTAAATATCTGTTGTGTTGGTCATAGATTGGTGAAAGTTCCTTGGTTAGAACAATTTTGGTGCAAGAGACGACAAAAAATATTCACTTAGTTCACCAGAGAATGTTAATGACATAGATCCAATATAAGTATTATGCTAATTGTAACCTTATAACTTTGGAGTTCTCAGTTTGTGACTAGGTGTTCTTGAAAGTTTCATCTCGTTTGGTTCATCGATATCTTGGGAGGCAAGGGAATCTTACTCCTCATTTTGCGGGACCTTTAAAGGTTGTTGAACAAGTGGGTAATTTTTCATACTATTTAGAACTTCCACCATAGATGATGTCAATAAATAATGTATTCCATGTATCATAACTGAGAAAATGTGTATTTGATCAATCTCATGTTTTGAGCTGGAGTGATCTTGATACTGAACCTCATTTACCTTTGATTGAGCGACCGGTCAAGACAGTTGATTCTAAGACCAAGGTACTTCATGGGAGGATTATACCTTTCGTTTATGTGCTATGAAAGAATTTTTATGATAATCATGAGATGTGGGAACTCCAAACACTAATTATAGAGATGTGGCCTCATCTTTTTGGCATGGAAGCTTCTTCATAGGCCTTTTGGGGAAATAAAGTTTTTATATTAGAGAGGTTATAACATCCCATTACCAATCTAAAAGGTACGTCTTTATCCATGTTTTGGTTTTTTCATTTCTTTGACTAGGTAGGGTTGATAATGAATTGGGTGGATACCTATATAGGTGAAGTAAGATATTTTTTGGAATCTTAGCTTTAACCAACCTTTTTCTGTAGACTTCTAGAGGGTTACACATTGTGTAATGGTTTTTCATATATGTTGTGAAGGGTTCACACTATGAAGGGTACACGATTTGATGTGTTGTTACATTTTGTGAGTGAAATATATATGGGTTTTAAACTCAAATCATAAATTTTTAATTTTAAGTGATACATTTTTTAGAAGTTACGGAAATTAAGTGTTTCACGACGTGTATTGCAGTTAAACGTTGTGTAATACCCCTACTGTAGTTTTTAAATAGGCAATGAGAATGAGATTATTTTTCTCATCCAATCCAATTTCTTCTCCCTCATCATAAGGCCTTCCCTAGGTGATCTTGAAGTGATCCAAACCTTTCAGATCCTCTCGTTCATCATTCGATCATTGTTTCATTAGTGGTGTGATTTTTAGGTAAGATTTCTCCCTCATTCATTATCTTTCTCTCTTTCTTCTCCTTTGGGATTTGAATAGATCATCTTGAAATTGATGGATCTATGATTCATGATGTTGGATCTCATATCAAGGTTGTTTTTTTAGGTCTTCTACACCTTCTTTATTGTTGACAGGTTTCTTTGCGAGTGTTGAGTTTGGGGAAAAAGGTAGGTGATTATGTCCTGTTTGGACAAATTGATTAACCTTGAATTTCTTGATTTATTTCAATTGTTGATTTAAATTCAACTGATCAAACATGCGTTAAATTGATTTTATAAAACCCAATTCCAGTGAATTGGGAGATTTGAAATGGTTTGGCATGAAAATTGGGGAAACCCTCCAATTACATTGAATTGGGAAGCGATTGTGGAAACTAGTTGATTTAAATTGTTTAATTTAAATTATAAATTTTATAGTAGATTTTTCAATTAAATTATTGAATTTAATTATGGAAATGGATTTTTAAATTTATGGAATTAGTTTTTAAATGATTTCAAACTTGTGAAAATGGCTTAAAGTGTTTGATAGAAACGCAGTGGTTTTATCTTGTTAAAGAGGCATGTTTTTTTATTAAAAACCCATTTTGGATTTTTAATGGAAAATTGGAATTTGAAATGGAAGGAATGGGATTTAATTTTATTTTATGTAGTCTTAAAATAGATTTTCCATAATTTATTGCATAAAATCACATGAAATCCTTTTGTATTTTGTGAGTTATTAGGACACACTCTACGCTTATACAAAATTCTGAAACATAAATGAAGTAGGTCACATCCCTGATGGGATGGTGACGAGTCACCTATGACCAGTTTTATAGGGACATGTGTATACACATATTTTCGTGATCACTTAGAGAGTGAGGGGTCCTATATCCTGGAACATTCATACCTATTTGGAAAATGACTATGTTTCATACTTGTTATTTATATTTGAGATATAAATATATGCCAATGTTGTAAAACTGCTTTACATACCTTTGGAATTTATATAAACCATTTTATGTAACTTTTTTACTTAATCCATGATTTTATAAATACTCCATCATTATAAAGCCTTTTCTTAAGGCATTTTCCATCATTTGAACTGTATAACGTGATTTGTTTAAGTTTTCTTTGAAATACCAAACATATTTATTTTAAAATTGAATGAATTCCTTTAGTTAATCTATTGTTGGAATCTGATATGGAATCCTTGGTGAGACCCTACAGGGCTTTTAAGCTCACACCCTACTTGTACCTTCAGGTGTTTGTAGATTTTCACCTTATAGGTTTGAGTAAGGGGAAAGGATCACTTGAAGGTGGATCTAGCTGTTGAACCTTGGATATGGTGAGTTGTGTCCTTAGGGACTTGGGGTGTTTTCTTATATTTGTGTACTTGGGTTGTAGTACTTCGGGATTTAATGCCTTGTTAAATTTTAGTACATTACTCCAAGTGGAGTTTCTTTTATATTCATTTTGACTTTCTTATCTTACTTCCGCTATGTTTTGTGGAAAATTCATTCCCACTTTCATGTTGTATGATTCCAGGTGCTAGTCATCGACCTGTGGGGATCAAGAACACCCTTTAAGATATGTGGTGGATGACATGGTTATTTAGTTACCAGGGTACCCGGGATGGTTCGTGGCATATTAGAATTATAATTTGAGATCCATTCCATCCATAGTATAATATCAAATTATAAAAATGGAATTACTAATAGATTTGGGGTGATATTGTTCTCTCCAATGTGAATACTAGAGTTTATACACACTGTTGATTCTTGGATAATCCCTCCATAAGTCGTGACTAAAAACTCTACTTATAGAATTTTAGAGACTGATTTTATATTCTTTGCAAAATTGGATGAAATAAAGGAATGCGTAGAACCAAAATCAAACAAAGTACTTGATAACTTTGAGAGAACAATGATAGTACCTACCACCACATCATTTAGAGCTTCAACTTCAACTACTATGATTGAAAAATCACGACCTTTCTCCCTTGTACTTTTCTAAGGTTTATGGTGATTTCCCTCAATTAACTTTGGATTTGGATAGTGATTGGAAAAGTTCACAAGATGTCCACACTTTAAGCATTGGACTTCAGGTAGGTCTGGCACCATCTTCTATTTTTAGTTAGTTTTGATAAGTTGAGGCTTCACCTCAATACAATAGTTCTGAGCAATATGAGTTTCTCTTCCACACTTTTAATATTTCTCACTCCCAAGAAATCAATTCCTCGAATGATTATTCCCACATTTATTGCATGTGGAATTTTTCACTTTCTTTCCTCCTCTTCCTTGACCAAAGATCCTCCCCAAGTTTGGATCAAAATATCTCTTCTTTTAATTCGATCTATGGGACCACTACATCTCTCCAAACTCTAGTTCAACTTTCATATCACTCCTCAAGATCTCCTCATAGTTGTCATAGTCTCAGTTTTCCAGATTATTCCGTATATGGGATCTTAGTCCACCGAAGAATCTATCAACCTTTCCATTAGGATCCATGAAAAAGATAGAGGTGTAATGTGAAAGTCTTGTGAAGTTCATATCATAGATTTCCACAGATTCATTTTCCTTATGCTTCAGCTCTAGGAATTCCTTCAGCATTTTTGTTCGCATTGAAGGAGGGAAATATTTTTGAAAGAGGTTCCTCTAAATTCTTCCCACTACCTACATTCAATCTCCCCTCTTGGATTCATGTTTTTAACTAGTGTCCACCACTAATCATCTTCTTACTCTAAGCGGTACACATTCAGGGTGACTTTCTCTTATTTCGAATAATAGAGTTCAAAAAAGATCTTTTCTTTAGAGTTTATCCATTATTTAGAAATAAATGGGTTAGTAGATCCACTAAATTAAGGTGGTCGTTGATGCATAAAGGACACAATAAAAAGTTGATAACTTAGAGGTGAATCTGGAATCTCGTCTTGATTCAAGTTATTGTTTATAACTTGAGTTAGTTGATTCATCATTGTCATGATTGTTTCCATTATGTCTTCCATCGGAAGGTCATCAGTGCCTGGTCCATTATGCTTTCCATTTACATGGTTTCTCCTATTTCACACCATTTTATAAAATAATAAATACTAAGTGAGAAAAAATTTTCATTTAATAATCTTTTAATTCTAAATAAACTTCATGTTTTAACATATCATGCTTAAATATATCATTATTTAATAATAATTATATTTTCTATAAATCCTTCATAAGGATTTATAAAAATCATGTGATTAACCAAACATATCCCCCATGAGTGTCAAATTAAAAGTGAATTAAGACCCTTTGTCATGTACTAAGTGATGTCCAGTCAGGACCGACACACCTTGTCAGAGTTGTTACCCTAGGTACATCTGTGCTAGAGCGACATCCACTTATTCATATCCAAATAGGGATTTCTTTTCTCAGAAACCACTTACTTAATATTTCACCAAAATACCAGGATGTTTGTCCAATATTTAACATTTCTATAGGGTTATTCATAAATTTTTCAAACCCCAATTTCTATAAATAACTAAATCATCCTTTGATACCAACTATGGAATCCCAACTTTTTATTACACAACTTTTCATTACATTGTACAAACATAGGATTTTTTAATGTTTAGTTTCTTATAAAAAAGTTACTTAATACATGAAAACATAAAACATTATTATATTCTAATTGAAAGAATTATTCAAGGCTCATAATAAGTAAATATATTTCATCTCATAAACTAGGGGGATGCATTAAATGAAAGGGTGAGCATAAGGCTAAGTAAGGGAAAGCAAGGGAAACAATTTACAGGTGATCTTGAGGAAATTCAAAAAGAACATGAAGAATATCATTATGGAATGAAAAATAGAAAATATGGTATATAATAAATAAAATAACATGAATAAAAACTTTTAAATGTGGATAAAAAATTTATTTTATACATTCATAAGCATATCACCAAGGTTTTTCACCAATGTGTTATAAAAATTATTAAGTTTATTCACCAAGGAATCATAAAACATGTCATTGCCGGAGATTAAATTATTTACCCAATGCATTGGAGAGCTATCAAGGCACACCATTAATAAATATAAATTAATTTTATTCACACATATCATAATAAAACATTTCATAAATAACCCATAGAGAAGAAAAAGAAATGGGTTTCATATCAAAATCATGTATTTTAATAGAAAAGTTCTTAAAGAAAATATCTTTATGTCATTATTAACCCAATAAAAAGGAAGGTGGGTTTCATGTATATTAATAACAGAATAAAAATATATAATTTTAAAATATAGGTGAATACCCATGGATAATAAAGAGGTTTGGGTATTCATAAAAGAAAATAAGATAATATCTTGAGAAAAAGAGAGAAATTTTGAGAAGAAAATCAGATAACATAACGGGTATGAAACACAGTTTTAGAAAACATTAAAAAGAAATCTGAAAAGGTTATCCCACTCATAAAAGACTCTTAATACAGTAAAATTATAGAATAAAATGGACAGAATAACATAGTAAGGAAATTTTAAATATGTACCACAAAAAAAGGGAACTTGAAAGGAAAAGAGAAGTTAAGATTTACCTTACCTTGATGAGTAACTCATGAAGATAAAATATTGGGACCTTGAGGACTTGAGGACACCTTGGGAGGTAAAAATATCATATATTCATGTTGGATAAATTGATAGTGAATGGAAATGGATAAATGGGTGTGTATTTATAGCAAAAGAGGAGGATTTGTTTAATAATTTCCTTGGACACCAAGGTAGTGGTAAATTCAAGAGCATGGGCTTTCCCATGGTATTGGAAACTTGGTACACATGTTTTGTTATTATAATACACAAGATTAGACCATAATTTTATATTACATATTACATAATTATGATGTCATTAAAAATACCAAAAAACTCAAACTGTATTTTTACTATTCACCAGAAAAAATATTTTACAAAATTCTCATAAATTAACCATAACCTAATTTCAATGTGATAATTTAAAAAATTATATTTATTTTATTATAATAATTCTCTAGGTATGATAAATTTAACTTTTAAATATAAAGATCTGTATTTATTAAAAATAATAGTGGATAGAAAATGCATAGTAAAATATATAGGAAAATTTACGACACTTGAAAAAAATAAAGTCATGTTATCAATTAAATTTAAATAAGTGTGTTTAATCATACAATTTAATAAAAATAATAATTATTCATAATATATTAGTTTATTATAAATATTTATATCTTTTTTGAAAAGTACAATTTCTGTCCAAAAATTCAATTTATCAATTTCATCATATTTTTAAGAAAAAACTATTCTCAAAATAAAATTGATAGAATAATTTTTTTATACAAATGGATTAAAAATTAAGTAACTAAGGCCTCTACACATAATTCCTTATAACACCCACATATGACCTAGGGGTGATGTGTGCGATGGTAATAAATTCTTGGGGTGGTTCAGATAACATCACTCGAATGGTAATCTCCAATAACTTGAACTTATACAATAGGTGATTTTGTTCAAGATTAACATGTAGAAGCTCAACTTGGTCTTGGTAAAGAGAGAATCCCTATGACTGTACCACCTCCCAAGTTCAGATAAATGGTTTTTGTATGATACAACTCTACTAGATGTTTCCATCAACTCTTTCTTTCTGCCTTAATTTTCCTTTGTCATTTATACTTACAAAAAATAATTATAATGTTAAAATCATTATTAAGAGTATAGTTTCTAACGGTCATATTGAACAACAATCATATAACGGTTGAAATTTTATGGTCACATTTCAAATTATACTTACTTTATTATTAAAGATATATATTTATGCTGAGTAAAAAATAATATAACACACATTTTTAGGAAACAAATATTATTAAAATTTTTTGGGTCATTAAAAATTGAAAAAGTGATTTTGGAGATAAATAGGAAGAAGATAAAAATGAGGAATCTAAAAAAGTAATAAAAGAAAAGGAACATGAAGCATTCAATGAAAGAGTAAAATCTAACACACCACCTCCCCCATTCTTATAAAGACTGAGTTAATAGAATTTCGATGCTCCATTATAGAAATGAGACGTTTAAGCATCTTTATATAAATATTCCATTTATATAATCCATCTGAAAAATTCCCCACTATGCTAAATTTCACAAATAGATTTTGTCTAAATGAATAAAACTTGATGATGTGGGAACTATTGTAATACTTGAGGAATTTTTGATGATCATAATTTGATTCATAGCTCCTAAATCGAGAGACCCTATAAGTTTCACTATACCCTATAATGTTGGAGGATGTTTGTGTTGTGAAAAACACCAAGATTAACCATGATAGTAGATTTTGCAGAAGATGATTAAATTGGAGAAAAATTATAAAATAAGAAGAAGAAGATCAAGAACACAGAAGATTTACATAGTTCGAGAATAATCCCAACATCAACAGAGAGGAAAAATGATTTCACTAATTTTAGGAGCAAGATTACATGGAGATTTTAGAGTAACCATAAACCGTAGCTCAAACAGGTTTATAAAGAAATAAAATTTTACATTAACCTGCATTGATACAGTTTCCCCAACCCCATATTTTGTCTACTATGATATAGTAACCAATGGATGAAAGTACAACGAGCTATAGTGACCTATCAATGTTTCCAATAACATGCTGCTATAATACCATATTGATGTTCACACTACTATAGTTCCCTATCGGTGTCTTTGGTCTTATTTTCTACATCGATTAAACATTACCATAGTTCCCCAAAATTTGGACCGTTAGCAGTTGGACCAACTCATCCAAAGGATCAAGGTACACTATTATAAAAGTATACATGATAGAGATCTATATGACCATAGAGCTAGTGTCAAACCCATGGAATCAAGAGTTATTAACTAATTGGGGATATTAAAATTATATCCTATTAGGCTCACCTTAAAAATGGAAGACTGGTCAGTAAAGTATCCCAAATGAATTTTGGAGGATGTTCTTGTCAAGGTTGAAATATTTCACTTTAATTTTGAATTTATTATCCTTGATATAGTAGAAGATAAGGATTTAATGATACTTCCTAGGATACCCTTACCAGCTATATATATAACTCCTTTTGATGTCCAAGAGGGAAAATTAATTTGTAGAGTTAATGAAGAAAACATAAAATTTGACGCCCGAAAGATATAAAAAAATATTCTACAACTAACTATCATTTCTTGGATTTGATTGAATAATGGGATGATTTAGAGGAGGATTCACTGAATCTAAACAAAATTTCATTAGGAAAAGGGGTAGTTAATTGAATCCCTATAATAAGTGTAATTCATTAGAAACATAGTTGATCTACTGGATAAAAAAGAGTTCACATCATTGACTCCATCACTAGAAAAACCTCTAACACTTGAGTTTAAACATCTTCCACAAAACATGAGATAAAACTATTTGGGAGATTCAAGCACCTTCCTCCTCATCATTAATGAAGATATTTTAAATAAATAATAAATTAAATTGATCAATGTCCTATCACAAAGGAAATCAATAATATAATGAACGATAAATGATTTTAAAGGTATAAGTCCTCTCATATTCATTCATAGAATAAGTATGTAAGATAATTTCATACCTTGTAGGATACCAAAAAATATGATTAACACATTGTTTCTGATGCTTTTGCCGGGGTGTGCACATCCGTCTCGTTCAGGGACGAGAGGCGCAGTTTTTGTTGCCCTGCATTCCTGCTTTCTAAAGGCGGGCTGCATCCACTCCTTATTCAGGGACATCTTATCCTTGATCGAAATGAGATGATGGGATGCCCATTCTTACTTCCATGGATTCCTCCTCGGAACTCGTCACCTAGTCCGGGTCTCCCTCATAGACTTAAGACGTTGTTCGTGAAACTCCTCTAGGTTCCATATCTTTATGGACACTAGTTAATAACACTGCTTCTGTGAGGACATTACAAGGGGTCTGGTCCAGGAAGCAACCTTCGGTTAGGGGAGTAGTCACATTGGGTATCACTAGCGGGTCTGGACACTGGGGGATTGGCGTGTCTGTCTTCTGTCCCTTATTATAGGGCTTATCGAGGGCACGGAACCCCGAGACATCCCACATCAAACACGGGGAATTGTATGTCGTAGGCATGTATCTGATATTTTCTTCATCTTCTAATGTTTAACACAGGGTATGCTACAAGTTTAACGTCCAGCGGAGATAGATCGGGTATATCAGAACATTGACTAGAGTAGATCAGATGGAAGAACCCCCTAGAGGTAACACCGATACTGGGGCTATCGTGTGGGTGGCCTCCCGAATGTTGTTATTTAGAATGGGGAATGGGGAGGCATGATCCCACCGAGATGTGGTGGCCCAGGTAAGGATCATGATGTATGATGGAAGGTTTCGCGAGGGGGTGGTGAATGGGATGGAACTGTCATGAGGATGATGATGGTTTTGGGCTTGATCCTTGAAGAGGCTTCCTACGTATCCCTGTGGCAGGGAATCAATGTCCACATAGTTTGTCTGATGGCGTCTTGCTACTGAATGGGGTCACAATGGATTCCCAATGGATGGGGTCACAACGAATTACCACTATATGGAGTCACAATGGCTTACCGCTGGATGGGGTCACAACGACTTACAACTTGATGGGGTCACAAGAACTTACCGCTGGATGGGGTCACAACGGCTTACCGCTAGATGGAGTCACAATGTATTACCGCTGAATGGGGTCATAATGGCTTACTGCTGGATGGAGTCACAACGGATTACCGCTAGATGGGGTCAAAAAGACTTACCCCGGGATGGGGTCATAATGGCTTACCGCTGGATGAGGTCCATATTTTAACATCATGCAGGGCAGGGACGAACCGACATGAAGGGGATCAGAATGACTGAGTGTTGGTGGGCTTGAACCTTAGGGAGGCTTCCTACATACCCTACCTTGGCAAGGATCAAAGACCTCATAGTTCAGGTGGCATTTGAGGATTATGCTCTGAGGCAGCCCATGGGGTCTGTGAACAGACGTGAATAAAGACCTGGGGTCTGGATGGGTGGTGGGATTAAACCTCAGGGAGACTTTCTATATACCTTTCCTTAGCAAAGATCAAATACAACGTAGTTCCAGTATGGGTTTGGGTGAACCGATGTGAAGTGGATCAGAATGACTGGGTTTTGGTGGGCTTGAACCTCAGGGAGGTTTCCTACGTACCATGCCTTGACAAGGATCAAAGACCTCGTAGTTTAGGTGGCATTTGGGGCTTACACTTCGAGGCGGCCCATGGGGTTGGTGAACCGATGTGAATAAAGACCTGGGGTCCGGATGGGTGGTGGTCTTGAACCTCAGGGAGGCTTCCTATGTACCTTTCCTTAGAAAAGATCAAAGACAACGTAGTTCCAGTATGGGTTGGGGAAGACCGACGTGAAGGGGATCGGAATGACCGGGTGTTAGTGGGATTGAACCTCAGGGAGGCTTCCTACGTACCCTGCCTTGGAAAGGATGAAAGACCTCATAGTTCATGTGGGGTTGGGTGTGGGGCTTACACTCTAGGCTTCCCAAGGAGGATGTTAGGGTCAGTTCTTACTCTAAGCCCACGTGAGTCATGTTTGGTGTGAGAAACAAGAGGCCGCGTAGACCTGATGATAACGTCGAGAAAGGTGAATCCGTGGGAAGTGGATTGGGGCTTACATGTGATCGCAACCCAAAGAGGAAACATGGGATTATGCATGGTTAGCATCCCATAGAGGTTGGGAATTACTCCAGGAGAGAGTCTTGTGGGCGACTAAGCGTAGCGGGAGAGAAATTTGGGACCGAAGAAAGAAGAAGCACTGTTCCCCATCATGCCCTTTGCCGGCCCTGGGGACCGAAGAAGAAAGGAGGAGCAAGGATAGTGCCTCCTACAAGAAATCTAGGTCTTACACTGAGATTGTTTCCCTTTCCCTCGAGACAAACGCCACTCCCATAAGAAGGATATCATCCCCTGTGGAGACCAGTGGGTGTGGAGAATGTCCAAGTTCGGGGTACGCCGCGTGCGAGGCATGGGGCGAGGTCACGGTTTAACATCATGTGCTGAGGAAGAAGGTTCTTGGCAGTTTAATGTCCTGCATCTTGTATGAGGTAGTTTTTATCTACACCCCTAGGACATACATAAATGGTACCCTCTGCTTCTTGGGGTATAGAATGGACAGGAAACTCCGTGGCTAGGTGGTGTCATAGAGAGAACCATCGGGGGGTCCAAGTTAGCATGGCTATGTAAAGAAGCAATAGCCATTAGCATTCCCATGCGAAGAAGCATGATGCGAAGTAATGCAATGGGCGGTATCATCCATGGGACATTGAAGTTACTTCGTGTGAACCTAGGAGGTCGCACGGGAAATGAGTATATGGTGCAGGTACTGTGGGTGCGGGAGGTGCCTAAAAATGATTCCCGGAAGAGGGACATCATGGTCGCACAAGGCGAGAGGCTTGCGCCAAAAAGAGACTATTTTGAAAAAAGGGGCTGGTCTGGCACGCAAAACGAATTGTGCACGTGAAAAAGAGTGGTCCGACGCGCAATTGAGCATTGGACACGAAAAAGAGCAGGCCGACGCGCAAATGGAATTGCGCGCTGAAGACCTAATTGTGTGCAATCGGAAGGAATTGCGTGCAGGAGAAGGGGCTTGTGGGGATTTGGAGAAGGATTAATCCAGAGTAGTCGCGCACAAAGGCGGACCCCTGGGCGACCTGGCATGAAAAATTTAGTACCTGAGAGCCATATTTTTGTGTGAATGGGAAAGGAATTTCGTAAGGGGGAGACGGTTCAGATTCTTCGGGGCTGAAGTCGAAGCGGTGGCCATCTATTTATAGGTGCTCGGAATCATGGGTCCATGCGAAAAACACTTTGGCGCAAAATATTGCGTGCCCTGATGTCGGCAGTGTAGAGATAAACCACCCAGAGCGGTGGGAGAAATAGTTCTGTGCCCGCGCGGAAAACTATTGCAAATCCCAGAGTTTTTTGTGTGAGAAATATTTTTTTTTCACAACTCAGTATTTTTTTTGCGCCGCCCCTCCCGGACCCCCAGAATGGATCGCCGGTTCCAAATATGGATTTTCTTTGTCACGCCTAAACCATCCTCAGCCCTTGACTGCTTTTAGGAATCTAAAAATTCCCCCCTTAGAATCAGATTGGTGAGGGTCTACAAAGGTCGGATTCTAAGGGAAACGCTGAGATACAGGACTCCTTAGGGCCACCGTGCGCTTAAAAATGGAGCAGCATGAAAAACCGGTCCGGAGCGTGAAATCTTCTTTTCGTGCACGCGCAAAAACCACTTATCTCGCATATAAAATGCCCCGTAGGTCCCCCATTACATATAGATTTTCTCACGTGATAAGCTTGGAGATCTCACGCATGAAAAAAATTCCTCCACCTGCACAAAAAACACTTCAGTTGCACGTAATTCTCCGCGATCAGTCGTCTGTTTTCACTCCAACCCGAGATTTTCCATGCTAGTCATGATTTTTCACACCGGTCGCTGATATTTCATGCTAGCTCCTGATTTTTCATGCCAAATTCTTCTTTTTTACACCGAATCCTTAAAATAATTCTGGCAGAAGATGGCCGCCAATCGGGCTGACGGTGAAAGGGAAGCCGCATATGCTGTTCGAAGGGCTGAGATGGTCGCCAACCCTAATGTTTTTGGTGCCCGAAGGATCGTATCCAACAACCATACTCTATTAAACATGTTGATGCCAGTGCGGAAGGAGTATGCACTATCTTCCAATCTACCTATCTGGGACTTCAGAATCTTGGAGGAGGTACCCGTGCCAAGGTTTGAGGTCGACACACCACAGTCATGGGTGACCCTCAAGGATGACCTACCCCATTATAACATCACCTATAATGGCCATCCTACTAGAGAAACCAGGAACATGGACGTTTACATCCCGAATCCCAGGACCAGGACCATCTCGGGGAGTGACCCTGTCGCAAAGAGTTCTCCATCCCTTTATGCAAGTACCTTCCATCAGAGTGTTACTAAAAAGAAAAAAGATTGGCTAAAAGATTTGGATCTATGGTCTGGAGGCAATTTCACCTGTGAATGGGCATTGGCATATTGGGTTCTCCAGACATGTGACTAGTTTAGGGCCGAACAGTGGCACGTCGGTTTGTTCGAGGCGGTGTGGACGTCGCAGTTTCATTTCTATCACCATCCTGAGCTCGGGACAGAGCTGTTTACTCGATGGTCTCCTGACACCAATACCTTCCACCTTTATCATGGGGAAGTCAGCATCAACCTGTGGGACATCCACTGCATTGGGGGTATCCCTCTGGATGGGCATCAGTACGATGAATTCCTCACGAAGAGGAACACCTGAGGTGATGGATCATGAACTCCTATGATGACATGGCACCTGCTGGAGCTGGCGAAGGAGAGGCTGGGGGTCAAGGATATCTTGAAGGAAATTGATTATAGGAAATGGTTCATCTTGTTCCTGGAAATAGATCCGGAATTCAAGATACTAGGGCGAGGGAGACGGTTTCCGACTGCGGCACAGAGGATAAAAAGCAGATCGTACTGGAGGATCCTGGAGGTGGGGTACTATCAGTCATGGGGATTTAGAATAAATGAGAACCGATACCCGAATGATCAGTACACCGGATTTATTTCTACATTTCTGAGTGGGTGGATCTTTCCGGTGAGGGACGCAAAGATGGGAGTTCTCCCAACGACACTAGTGATGGCAGGCATCATGGCCTCCTATCAAGGATTCAATCTAAGAGTCCCCATTTTGGCTCGTTTGTACACCATTTTGGGATGCATTTCGAGAGGAGGGTCATTGAGGAGGATTTATGGCCCCTTCCAGATCTTTTATGGTTGGGGTGTAGCCCATTGTGGTGGGTATACCTTCCCGAACGCCATTTTTCCTCCAGGTAATGGTCTGCGACCTTATTTGCTAAACATCTCTGGGGTCATGCTGTCAACACTCAATGAGGAGGGAGTAAGGATCAGAATTGGAAATCACACCAAATTCACTTTCAGCCCATTCCCCACCCCGACAGGCCAGATGATAGATAATGGGAAAGGCTCACTAGAGAAAAGGGAATACTTCCAGAGCATCAGAGTTGGGGTGCTCATGGATCATATTGACAAGAAGATCTTTTTCGATCCCTATGTGCCGTACAGGTTTGCTAGGCAGTTCATATTCCTTCAGCAGATGCCAAAGAAGGTTTACACAGATGTTTGAGAAGATAGGAACTCCTCTGTTATTCTCCAAATGTGGCTGATGTTCGCAACCCAGGGGTCTTGTGTTGTCATTAACTTTCCCCCCACCGGAGTTGACGCTGGCCTCTCAACAAAATATGTTTAACATTGGGCTATAGCGTACGTTGAGGGACTTTTCCAAAAGCGAGTTCGGAAACTCAAGGTAGCTAGTGTAGAACCTGGGCGGCGAGAGAGCAGACAGAGTACTGTTGGGATGGAAAGGTTGGAGGCACGCCAGGAAACCAGGCCCACATAGGCCGGGACTTCAGTAGTGGGGACGTCGCGTGGCACGGCCGGGCCCTCATCACCTAGGGGGAGAGGGGCTCATGTAGTTTCCAAGGAACTCCCTTGGAAGTAGATAAGGTATTTTCTCCAACCCTCTAATGACACAATATTCCCATCTCTATGGTCATCCTGGATAACCCTACGGTAGTCGATGGGTACCAAAGCTCTTTGGAAAAAGATAATGATAGGCGGAATCCAGCTGCCAGAGGTCAGACTCATTCGGGTTGTGGATAGGGTGAACTTTCATTGTCGACATGCGTACCTGATGGCCATGGATGCATTTTCATGTCAATAGGGTCGGCGTGAGGAGCCACCCTTCTTGGTGAATTTAATTCTCGACCAAGAGAATGATCCAGAAAAGATTCCCTCAGAGGATGATGACAGTGACGATGAGATAGAAGGTGCTGAGATGGAAGAGGAGGAAGAAGGAGAAGGTGAAGGAGGGGGTGAAGAATAAGAGGATCCTGAAGGTGGAGGGTCTCAGGGGGGCGTCCCACCAAGGGAGTCTTCGGGAGAGTGGCGAGATCATCGGCTCTGATGTGGATATAAATAAGATGCTTCAGGTATGTCTTAGCCCTTACCTATCCTTTTCCCTCATCGTCTTTTATATCCCTCAATTAGATCTTCTTATCCGATTCAGGAGCATATGAGAACTGACCAAGGGTCTCCATGTGAAGGGGAGGAGGCGTCGGTAGAACAGGGTGGGGAATCGACACCCATTATTGAACTAAAAAGCGCTGAGGGATCCCCCGCAATGGTAGATCCTATAGTGGTGAGAACACCAGAGGCTAATGCTTTCGGATCCTGTAAGTTCATTACTTCAATGCCTCCATTCACCGTCAGAGAGATCAGTTGATCAGGGTGTTCATTGTTTGTGCAGTAATCACAGCCTTAGAAGCTGATCGGGCTGCCGAACCCGGGTCATCTGTGATTAATTCAACTGCAAATGTGTCATCCCATTCAGGGCACACTTCTCAAACTAAGCCGACCCTGACACTCAGTGAGCAGAGAGCAGTGGACATCAGTAGTACTCATGTTGGGGTAGGGAAAAAAGTCGGCGAGGGAGCTACCGAGATTGAGGTGAGAGGGGATGGTCGCCCTGGCATTGAAGAGCCCAACCCCTTGGGAGGGGCGCCTAAAGAAGACCCTGCTACTGGTCTGTTGGATACTTTCCTTGACTATCATCCCATAGACCCCGAGGAGATTGATGATTCATACTCGGAGGTGGTCGAGGAGGGCTGAATGAAGCGGCACAAAGGGTGGAAGTGCATTAAGATTTTTCTAGGTCATCCTCTTACAGAATGGATGAAACAGACGGGATCACTCCAAACCTGGTTGCGCTTTCTCTGTGCTGGAGGGGTGGATGCTCAGCACCTTCATTCGACAGTCTGTGACTACATGGACGAGAAGCTGCACGAGAGCAGCCGATGCTCCGATGATTACCAGTGTCAGGAGGAGTCAGGGAGTACCAAAGCATTCATAGAGGCAGAACAAGAGGCCCAACACCTTGATGAATAGGTGAAAGAAAAGGAGATATTCATCACAAACTGTTTTGAGCTTATGGATCAGTTGAGGGCCCAGCTGGCAGACGCCCAAGACCAACTAGTGGAGGCAGGTAACCAAATATCCGCACTTCAAACTGAACATGAGCAATCATGGGCTGGGGTCTGTGGATTTTACTCTGTAGCCGATGATGAAGAGAGAGTCCTCAAGTGGTGGGAAGCAATCCTGGAGGCCACCAACCAAAAGGTAGCAGTGCTGGAATGGTCTATCCAAGAAGCTGACCCTTAAGGGCCCTGTTTTGGCCAAACTCATAAACTCATTTCTCCTTACCGATTCTTATTATGAACTTTATGTATGGATAAATTTATTTACTTGTCCATTTGTTTTAATGCATTCAACCACGATCCTGGAATAAATAGTAATCCATTCCTAAGCTCACGTGGGTTGCACCCAATGTGAGAAACAAGGGATGTTCATACTATTACTTCGCTTGATCGTGGGAGCATCAACCAAGATTTGGGCATCTGGGTTTGAATAATTGGACCAGATTTCCAAGAAGAAATGGGAGATAACTAACTAGATAATTAATCTCTCGAAACATACGAATTACAGTTTTCCCAGTGTGCTTTTGTGAACGAACGAGATAATGCTAAGGGCGCTGGAATCAATCCGAATAGATGGGAATGGAAGGTGTGAATCACGATACCCAGGATTCAGAACACTGTGGGGGTGGCATGACAATGAAGAATAACTGTTGACCTCATTCAAAACATAGTATCCTTATTTTGTTAACCTATAATGGGGATATCAAATGAGGTCTGACCGCAAAACATGTTCGAAACATGGGTCCTGACTCAAAATGTCATCCATTAGCCTTTCAGAACGTTGGCTTGGGACAATAGGCGGGCCATAGGCCGAGCATACATACTGTTAGAGGGTTCCCTTAGACATGAAAGAGGACGAGGGTCCAAATAAGGGGAACGCAAAGTGTGGAATATAGAGTGATGGTTTGTTTGAACAGAATCCAACACTCTTGAAATTACGTCGCCATGGTGGAAGCACATTAGAGGGGTGCATCAGTCTGATCAGGGATCATTCCTTCTTTTAGACAGGACCTCTCTAGAGAGGGAGTCGTCACTTCCCAACATCATTATGGGGGCATCCCGGATTTGTTCAGGGCACAATTGTAGTTACATGGTTCCCTACAAGGGGTCAGGCCAAGGGGATGGGAACGAGGAGGAATAGGGTTTACGATTCCTGGGGATGGACCCAGAGATAGGATGCCTGGGAATTCCTATGTACCCCAAGAGGATGGTAATCAATCCATATGTAGTTCTAGGAGATGTCGTACACTTTAGCATCTCACGGTAAGGGTATAGAGTGGTCTTAGTTTATAGTCATAGAGCTTAGACCATGGATTATAGGAAACACAGGAGACACATGGTGGGGTAATTATAAAACCCTACGTGAATGGGAAACCGGGGTTCTGAACACTACATGTTCCTTGGAAAGGTTTTAGGTCAAGGGAACAGAAACGAGATTTAAACTGGGCCCGAGGCAAGGTGTAAGGACGTTCCTAGGTACCCCATGAGGATGGGGATCAAGCTACTCATAGTTCTCACAAAGGGGAAATATGAAAAGATTTTAGTTTAAGGTCTTAGAACTAGGACCATGGAGAAGGGAAGTCAATTAGGAGCCTCGAATGACACCTTTACCGCAACTTTGTCCTCCTAGAGTACAAATGTGCACTGAGGGGTAGTGTTAGGAGTGTTAAAATTCCACTTGGACATGATGGGGTGGAAAATGATGTGAATCATGTAACCAACATTCAAGGATTAAAGGGGTTGGCGTGACGATGGAGGATGACAGTTGACCATGTTCGAAACACAACATCCATATCGTGTTAGCCTGTAATGAGGACAAACAAATGAGTGTTAGCTACTGACCATATTCACAATGTGGGACTTGTATCGATTTGTTGTCTGAAACCCTTGATGACATTTACCCATGATGGTAGGAGAGCCCTTAGTCCTAGAATCCAAGACATTTGGGGGCCCCTTTGGGCGTGGAAGACTATTGAAGCCCAAATGAAGGGGAACATGAAGCCTGAAAAATGGGCGAATGCATGTCCACGTAGAATCCGACACTCTAGGTGCTGAACCAGAGTACTCTAAAACAGATTGGTGCATCACCGAAGAGGGTTGAGGAGGATGCTCAACTTGAGATAAACCAATTTGAAGGGATGAGTATAGAATAAGGGGATAGAGAACTCTTAGGAGAGAGAGGTATGTGGAATGGTCTTTACAAACCCAACGTGAATGAGGACATACTCCCATACCACACCATATACTCCCGTCCCAGGGAAAGGGTAGGACAAGGGGCCAAGGTTAAAGGGAGATTTCTGAGAGATGGGGCTAGACCTGAAGTCTAGATATTCGGGTGGTCCTACGTATCCCATGAGGATGGGAATCAACCCATACGTAGTTCTAGAAGGCACATAGGGGTAAGATACCCTAATTAGGGGGGTGTACAACATGACGAGTAACCCGATGTGAATGAAGACATAATACCATACCACACCATACAACTCTAAATAGGAACTTGGATCGGTGGCCCGAAAAGGCCAAGGGGCCTGAGGTTGGGCCTCGGTCGGAAAGGCCTGACCAGTTTGCAGTTTAACGTCTTGTATTGAAGACAAAAGTGGGTATGATACCCCACATACAAAAGGTGTACAACACAGAGAGTAACCTGATGTGATTGAGTACATAATCCCATGCCACACCATACAATCCCAAATAGGAACTTGGGTCGGGGCCCGAAAAGGCCAAGGGGCTTGAGGTTGGGCCTCAGATGGTAAATCCCGACTAGTCTGCTGTTTAACATCTTGTAATGAGGACGAAGGTGGGTAAGGCATCTCATCTGAGGATATGTATGACATGGTGAGTAACCCAACATGAATGAGGACATAATCCCATGCCACACCATATAATCCTGAGTGAGAACTTGGTTCGGGGCCCTGAAAAGTCCAAGGGGCCCCAACCACTGGTATCCACACGACCTCTTGTGCGGTTCCCGCCTCATCACAGCTTCTAAGCCCACATGAGCAGTGCTCAGTGTGGGAAACAAGGAGCCGGACTCATCTCTCCCAACCATGAAGGGGTCTAGTAGCTGGCGTTGCCCGTGGGTAGTTTGTCGCTTGGAGATAAAACGATCCAGAATGAACCACTGCACTCTATGTTTGGGACATATTGGGGTGGTCCTAATGACACAAGATAACTATTAACCATGTTTGAAACACAACTTCCTTATAGTAACATGGAATGGGAACAAAAAATGAGCATCGACCGCTGACCATATTCGCAACGCAGAATTTGTATCAATTTGTTTCTCAACATCCTTGAGGATGTTGGCCTAAAGTGGTAGGGGAGCCCTTGGTCCTAGAATCCAGGCCATTCGGGGGACCTTCTAGATGAGAAGGATGATAGATTACCAATCAAAGGAGTGTGTGAAGCATAGCTGTACCCATACATTTTAAAGTTAAGCAGGGCGGTGAAAGAGGCAGACACCTCTGAGGAATGGGACGTATGGAAAATCGAAATGAGCTCGACATGAATTGAGTCAAGGGCATGAACCATACCATATGTGTAACCCCCAATATTCCTCGGTATTCTTCTCTTTGAATAATACAGTAGCGTGTGTTGTACGCAACTTCGAGTTCTAACACACACCACAACCAATAAAACTAGCCGTTATGAATAGTAATACCCACTTTTTGAAATTTTATAAATTTTATCTTTCAAAATGGACTTCATTTTTGGATTCGTAATATCGAAATTAGCTTAGGTTGAATCTTTGGTATTTTTCTAAAACCTTTCAATTTTTGATGAATAGTGAAAAACACTGAGTTATAGTTTAAAACTGAATTTTTATTTAAATAATTATTTATTTTATTTAAATTTAATTAAGGTCAAAATAGATACATAATACCTATATAATTTCAATGTAATTCATTGGATTTAGTTTAGAACAATTTTAGATATATAAAATTTTTTATTGAACTTTTCACCGTCTTTTACCCACCTCCTAGGAGAATTTGAAAATCCACATAAAACTTAATTTTACCACTACTGTAGTGGAATTTTGAAAATCTAAGAGAAACGGTTAATATCAAGGGGTAAAATGTGGTTCAATAAGGTAAAAATATTTTTTGGAGAATAGTAACTTTTTACTTTTATTTACCACGATTAAATGTAAATAGGGTAATTAAGGGTAAAAATGATATTATTATTACCCTAAAACATGTCCTAATTCTATTATATAAGTATAATTTGACCAAAAAAAACCTTTGTAATAAAGTATGAACCATTTTGTTACACTTGGATTAGATTAGGACATTTATTATTATTTAATTCAAAGAAGAGTTAAAAGAGTTAAAATCAAAGTTTAATAACTAAAACATTTTTAATATAAGGTTCTAGATAAGATAAATTCAAATATAAATATTAATTATATAGACAAAAATATTTCCTATGTAATGTTATTTTATTTATAATTTTTAGACATTAAATAATTTAATTTATTGATGACATAATGATGATGTATTAATTACCTGATTAGTGAAATATTAAAATAATTGATATTATAAATACCCAAATAATTATAATTTTAGACTTTTAATTAATTACACAAATTTTATAGGTTAATATGAAATGTTAGGGTTGATTAAATGAATTAGGTTCGAATTAATAATGCTGTTATTAATTTAGCAAAAACAAAATACCAAATATTGTCAAAATTGACATGAAAGAGTTATTAACACAAATATTATATTATTAATTGATATTCTATTACTAAAAATCTAAGGTTCAGACAAAGAACTTATATAATGATAGGTTTATCATTAATTAACCACTTGGGGTTCGCTTGGATGTATATAGTAAGTTTATTAACCATATAATATAAAAATACAAAGAGACATGGTAAATGTCAAACTATTTAACCAAGAGTTAAATATAAATGATAAGGATAATATAGTGTCCCAAACCTGTCTAAAACCTATTGGTTGGGTGGTTTTAGACCCATACCCACCTTATACTTGAAATAAGTCACTTTGGATCCATTAGAAACCGAATATGAATTTATTATAAAATAATATTTCTATCTTTTCCTAAGGTGCCCCTCACCCCTCTTATAAAAGGGAACTCTCCCTTATCTCAATTTCATACCTTAAAAGCCTTTTGGCATGGCCAAACCCTGCACAAATATACGCTCAACTTCCCTCAATTAAACCTATAGGCCTTAGTTTGATCATAAATCCAACCTAAGGAGCCCTTTTGATCAAATCAAAAGGAAGAACCCGAAGAAGATGTAATGTTTTCACCACCCACTTTCAAGTCCATTTCTTCTTCCACTTCTTATTTATTTGTTATTTCCATTATAAAATAATAACTCTAGTGTATTATATATAATTTTATGTTATTATAAATATGGTACAACCATATTTAGTATTCTATCCATCCTTTTAATGACATGTCACCATACGTGCATACATACAGATTACCGTCTCCACGTCGTGGTGTAATTGTTATTCAAAACATTATTATTTAGATGGGTATGATAATGATGTGTAATTGAAGTAAATAATAAATATAACAATATAATTATTCTTTATATATGATATACCATCCAATTATATACGATTTTAATATCAAAATAATGATATTGTCGCTCGTGCGTACGTACGGACTACCGTCTCCACGAACGCGATGAGATCCATTCCCCATCGTACCCATTCAAGACTAATTTTCATTTGATGATTAAAAATAATGTTTAAGGACTTGATATCATTCTGGATACGAATAATATACAACCTATAGATAACAAACAAGACTTATGAAAGAAAACATATAAAAGAAAACGAGTAAGTGAACACCCGACATGACGATAATACTAAAATATTATTAACAAAGCAATATTAAAAGATCATATATGATATCATATTTATCTATATGCACTAATACAAATACGGGAAAGGGAAGTGACCCCTTATATCAGCGCTAATAAAAACCGCTGATAAAGGTTACCCTGTATCAGCGCTAAAATTTTAGCGCTGATAAAGGAGTTCTTTATCAGCGCTACAATTTTAGCGTTGATACATGGATTCTTTATCAGCGTTTTTCTAGTGCTGATAAAGAGGCCCTATATCAGTTCTAGAAAAGCGCTGATAAAGAAAACCTTTATCAACGCTAAAATTTTAGCACTGATACAGGGTAACCTTTATCAGCACTAAAATAGCGTTGATAAAAAGACCCTTTATCAGCGCTAGAAAAGCACTGATAAATACTCCCTGTATTAGCGCTTTTGTAGCCCTGATAAAGGGTGCTATTATCAAATCTTTTTTAGAATTTATAAAGGAAACCTTTATGAGTGCTAAAATGTTAGTGCTGATAAAGGTAGTCGTTATCAGCGCTTTTTTAGCGCTGATAAAACCTTAGTGCATTTTTTTATAAAGTCAGTTGCATAGTGCCCTCGTTTTATCCTGACCTAAAGCTCTTGTGGTACTGGCACCCTGCGACTCCCCTATGCTGCCCGCTGAGATCATGTTGCTGGACCTCCTCTACCCTCGCTTCTCGTTGCCAGGCCTCCGCCGCCCATTGAGTTCACGTTGCTGGACCTCCGCCGCCCTCAAGCTTTAGTTTGCCGAACCTCTGCCGCCCGCAACGCTTTCAAGCTTCGGTTTGCTGGACCTCCTTTAAGGCATGTTTTCCAAATCTTTTTTTAATATTGTTCTCCTCTCCCATTTTTATATCATTTTTAACGAGATTTTTTATTCTATGGGTGAGTATTATGGATTTACCGATTGAAGAAAATGAACCATACTTGATGGAAAATGATGTAAAGGGGATGATTCACATGTGTTTACTAATTTTCATTATATTTCTCAAGACCATGGTGCTTGTTTACTTTTATTGTTGAAAATAATCATTGTTTTTTGGTGGGGTTGTTTGAGAAGTTTTTTGTTAGTTTGGTTGTGATAGATTCCATTGGGGGAAAATGTGAGATGGTTGAGGTGGTAAATCGTGCCATGGGGAAGCATAAACCTTTCCATTGTTAAAAAGATGTAATGAGTGGGTTATTGTGGAAGATGACATCATTAGTTGATATGGGTTTTCCTTTTAGTTTCCCAGTGACAAAGAATATAGTTTTTAATGATGAAATTGAAAAGGGTTTGGTGGGAATTGAATAACTTCATGGATAAAAATGAAATGGTGGCTATAAAACTATGCTCACCCCATACACAATGAGTGTATCGAGTGGTTCCCTCTTCTAAAATTCAAATATGTGAGTTCCTTTACCTAGATATAAACCTATGACCACTCTTAATTCAGGAAACATCCAACTCTAGGTGATAATCCTAGGTTGGCTTAGGTGACGAGAATATTAAGTCCCTATGTTATGGGAATATGAGATCTTCTTTATCTCCCAAATAATGTTCCCTTGATTATACCTCATGAGATTATAAATAGATTCATTAGGAGATATGCCTAAGAATCCCCTAAGTGATGATCATAATATCTCTTATTCATCTCCTAGGTAATGATCCTAGGATTATACCTCACATGAGGAGTATGAGATTCCTTAAGCGATGTGCCAAAGAATCCCCTATGTGATGAGTATACGATCTCTAAACACTTACCTTAGTAGATGATCTTATGTTCTTACCTGGTGTGATAAGAACACGATTCATTAGTTGATGAATATAGAAATCCTTATGTGCTATGAATATATTTTATGAACCAAATTGGTGTAGATTCCTCACATGAAAAATGTGATCCACCTTGTGTAATGAGCATAAGATTATAGAGGTTATAAGACTTTAATTCCTTCTAAAATAAGAATAAGTTACCAATTATCAATCATGGTATGACTCATGTATTACAGATAATACATTTCATGTAATGAGATAATGAAAAATTAATAACCTCAATTTTAGATGAATTTTATAGTTTATCAATACACTCATCACAATTATTATATTCAACTAAAAGTATATTCCCTATAACTAGAATAATAATTGTAATTAACTTGTGTCCACTAGAGAGTAGAACCAAAAACTAGATTAAAAAACATGTCTTATATCTGAAATAGAGACCCAGAATAGGAATCATACTCCAAGAAGGAAACTATATAAGGAATATCTAATATCCCATATTGCCATTCCAATCATGGGGAAAATATTATCAACCATGGAGGTGGACTCTTTCCACCTTTGGAAATAGGTAAGGTAGGTTATGAAGATTGTGGATAGCCCAAGGAAACAGATTCAAGCCTAAGTGATTTCCCCAGTAGAGGCATCAAAAAATTACCCATGATCCCAAATATCCAACTCAAATGGGCCTTATTTTATGGGAACCATAAATATTAGGTCATACTCTAAATGAAAACATTCCCACACATAGAGGACCATATTCACTAAGTGGTCCATACTCCTACTAGTTGAAAAAACCCTATACCACATAGAGTCATATTTTTTGTGAATCCAAAATACACTCATTAGGCTATATGCCCTTTTAGTTAGACCAAAAATGTCTTATCACACATATTTACCATACTAACTTTCACTTGGTATCATTCGAAAAATCATCTATACAACTTGATGTTAAAATATATCAATTATTTATTATTATAAGTACATTGCACATGGTTGTGATAAATACCCTCGGTGCATTCACTAACCCATGACATGTTAGAGGATGGTTTTAGGGGGTCAATACACTATAATCTACTAACCAATAGAGGGGTCTAAATGGGTGTAGGCCATGAAATAGTGTTATTAAATAATTTTATTAGGATATATGATGGGGTTTGATGTTAAGAATATTTGAGGATTTCAATGGTTTGGTTTAGAAAGTATTTCATTTGAATTCATTGGTATGTTTTGGGTGTACCTTTCCGTAGGTTTCAAATTATGCTCTTAGTGGTTCTTCATGGTTAGTGGTTGTAGTCTCTTATTTGGGTGAAGGGATGTGTTATTAGTATATTCCCATCTTATGATGTTCTTCATGGTTAGTGGTTGTAGTCTCTTATTTGGAGATGTATGATGTTCTTGGTGAGGGCCACTATCCAGCTAGTGGTGTCGTTGTATATGAGAAAGCATCGACGTAGTTGGAGATGTATGGTGTTCTTCATTTGAGTAGACTAATTCAGATTCCAAGTGGTTGTTTCTATACTATATCTTCTTTTTGGGATTCATGTGTTTCATGAATTCATATTTTATCCATTTGAAGTTGGTTAGACATTTTTTGATCACTTTGAAGAACAAAATAACCCTATTAATGAAAATAATATATGGAATGAATGGTATCTTGTTGTGAATTAACTTTTTTCATTGAAATAAATTAGGTTTCCTTCTACCGTTGGTAGATTTGATATTATAAATGAAAATCATGGTTTAAAATAAAGATAAGTTGATTCTTTAAATAATATTCCAAATGGTTTGGCATGTGTTTGTTGATTGTTTTTTTTGGGAATGATTTCCAAAATAAATTAAAATTTCTTATTTTTAAATGGTTTATGGTATTGGTATTTTAAAAAATTGAGGGGGATTGATTGTCCTTTTGAACAAAATACCTTCGATCCCGACCACCATCCATTGTTTGTTGGGGGTGACTTTAATGTCATTTCCAACCCAAAGGAAAGGAAAGGTAGAAGCCCATTCCAGAGGAAGGCCATCATGAAGTTTGTTCAGTTCATGGCTAGGAAGGGTCTCATTGATATCAGCTTCTCAAGTGACAGTTTCACCTGGTGAAACAACTGTAGGGGACATCACCGCTTGTGGAGTATATTAGATAGGTGTCTATCCAACATGAAATCCACTAGACTATTCTCAAATACCTTGTTTTTTCATCTTGTTTGGAGTATTTTGATTCACTCCTCCTTTTGGTTTCCATTTCTTATTGGCATGATCATTAGGAACGGTTTCACTTCCACCAGTAGTGAGTATTTAGGCATGATGATATTGAATGTAGGGTAGAGACCTAGGAGTGGTAGATGTATCATTCTTGATTATTCTTGTGTTTGGTCTAGGGTGATTTGAGGAAAATATAATGAATCTAAAGTAATTATATTTAATGAAGATGAATAAATACTAATGGTTAGGCTCTATTAATCTCCATTTTTATAAGGAAGTGGTTCTCTTCTACTGTATTTTAAATTCTTGTTTTGTGTACTTGAACCATAAATACTAATATTTTGTATTCAAATATGATGGATATGAATAAATATTTGATGGATGATAATCGTTTAACAATAGAGTACGAGAACGGAGTGAAAGAGTTAATCAAGTTTGCAAAGGATCACGCAAAGGATCCTTATCAAATCCTTTTTTCGTGTTTACGTTGTTGTTATTCTAGACTACTTACTCCAGAGGAGTTTGAAGAACATTTGATATGTCACGGAATAGATCAGAGTTATAAACGTTGGAATAAACATGGAGAAAAAGAGAATGTAGCTACTGGATTGGGTAAAACTGCGTTTTATGGATCGTCAGATATGAATACAAATATGGATAATGAAGAAGACCATATGGAGGATGTGATTACAGATGTCAATGATGATGAAGATCTTATTGAGGAAATGAAAAAGAAAATTCAAAATGAACTCCGTGATTGCCCAAAATTGTTTGAGAAGTTAAAGAGTTGGGCAAAGACGCCATTGTATGCTTCTTGCACTAAGTATACAACATTGTCAGCTGTACTGAAGTTGTATAAATTGAAATAAGGAAATGGATGGAGTGATTCCAGTTCTACGGAAGTAATTTCTCTCTTGAATTCAATTCTATCGGAAGATAATGAGCTCCCAAGCCGGGCATATGAAGTTAGAAGAATGCTATGCTCGATGGGAATTATTTCTGAAAGAATACATGCCTGCACGAAAGACTGTATATTGTTTCTCAAATAAAACAAATCACTTACAGAATGCCCAAAGTATGGTTCTTCTCGATACAAGAAAGATAAATCCAATCCTACGAAATTTTTATGGTACTTTCCAATCATTCCAAGGTTTAGGCATCTATATAGAAGTGAAGAAACTACAAGACAATTGTCATGGCATACAGATAAAAGAAATAAAGATGGGTTATTACATCATCTGGCCGACTCTCCTCAATGGAAGAAAATTGATCATGAGTATCACGAATTTGGAAAAGAGCCGAGAAACCTTTTTCTTGCATTATCTACAGATGGAGTGAATCCTTTTGGTTTTCAAACCAGCACTCATAGTACATGGCCTGTTATGTTGGTAAATTATAACTTTCCACCCTGGGTATGCATGAAACAAAAATTCATCATGTTATCTATGCTTATATCAGGACCAAAACAACCAGGTAATGATATTGATGTTTATCTAGCTCCTTTGATCGAGGATTTGAAGTTATTGTGGGACTCAGGTGTAATGTTGTATGATGCTTATAAAAGTGAATACTTCACGTTGATAGAGATGTTGTATGGGACAATAAATGATTTCCCTACTTATGTAAATTTGTCAGGCTATAGCATTAAAGGAACTCAAGGGTGTCCTGTGTGTGAAGAAGATACAGAATCAATTAGGTTGAAACATTCATTGAAATCTGTGTTTCTTGGACATTGTAGATTTCTACCTCATCGGCATAAGTACCGATCTTGGATGAAATCATTCAATGGAAGTTCAAAAAAATGCACAACACCGTCTCTACTAACAGGTGATCAGCTGTTTGAGAAAGTAAAAGATTTGAACACTATTTTTGGTAAACCATTTTCAAAAAAACTTATGAAAATCAGTTGAAAAAAGAGATCAGTTTTTTTTTGAATTACCATACTGGAATTGTTTGTACGTCAGACATTTTATTGATGTGATGCATGTGGAAAAAAATGTTTGTGATAGTGTCATCAGAACGTTGCTAAATACCCTTGAAAAAACAAAAGATAGAATTAAGGCAAGGTTGGACATGGTTGACATGGGAATACGAGAAGAGTTGGCTCTCGTGAAGGGTGAAAATCGAATGTTTCTTCCTCCAGCTGCTTATACTCTTCCTATGGTGGAGAGATATCAGTTTTGCAACTTCTTCAATGATGTAAAGGTTCCATAGGGGTACTCATCAAATATCAAGAACATTGTGTCAATGAATGATTCGAAGTTAAAAGTTTTGAAATAACATGATTTCCATGTTTTGATGCAAGATCTAATTCCTATAGCTTTACGTTGCATTTTTTCCAAGAATGTTCGTCATACGTTAACCAAACTTTGTTTCTTTTTCAAAGCTATATGTAACAAAGTTTTAGACCCGGGAAAATTTACAGCTATGGAAAAAGAAATTTTCATCATATTATGTGAATTAGAAATGTTCTTCCCACCAAAATTCTTTGATATGATGGTTCATTTGATGATTCACTTGGTGAGAGAGATTCGACTTTGTGGTCCTATGCACTATATATGGATGTATCCTGTTGAACGATATATGAATATTTTGAAAGGGTATGTCAAAAATCGAAGTCGGTCAGAGGGTTGTATAGTGGAGCGATATATTGTTGAGGAAGACATTGAATTTTGTTCTGAATACCTATCTGATGTGGAAAGCATTGGTCTCCTGAAATCTCGTCACACTGGATGCATTGAAGGTGAGGGGATTTCTGGAAGAGAAGTTGTGACAATCAGTATTATAGACCGGGAGCAGGCTCATCTTTATGTTTTGAATAACAGTTGAGAGGTTGCTCCATATATTGAAACTCACAAAGAAATTATTAGGCAGTTGAATCCATCGAGGGATGACAAATGGTTATCATATACACATAATCACCAGTTTATAGGACGGTTTCAGGACCATATTTTTAAGCAGTTGGATGAAAATCCGAATTCAATTTCAGAATGTCTTCGATGGCTAGCCGTTGGACCAAGTGTGTATGTATTATCTTACAAAGGTTATGTAATTAATGGTTATACATTCTATACAGATGAACATGATGAAGATAGTACCATGAAAAATAGTGGAGTTACATTAGTGGCTGAAGTGATACATGTTTCTGGTAGTAAGTATAGAAATCCAATTTATGAAAATATGTCATACTTTGGCATTATCAAACTAATATGGGAGTTGGATTATACGACATTCCAATTGCAGATTTTTCAATGAAAATGGATTGATAACAATAGTAGTGTTAAAATAGATGAATGGGGATTTGTGAATGTTGATTTTAGTAAAGAAGGGTACAATGACGAACAATTTATAATGCAATCACAAGCGGTGCAAGTTTTTTATGTTCCAGATCCCGCAAACCGAAAGTGGTTGATTGTTCTGTTATCGTACAAAACTACTGAAGGTTCCAATGAAAATTTAGTTGAGGATGATCCTTTTAGTGGTGCGTCGCAATCATTTCGGAGCGGTTCCAATGCAGATGATGTTTTGTTTGTTAGAGGAGACCACAATAAAGGGATTTGGATAGTCGATAGAGGTGTCAAATCCCTTTAACCTTTGAAAAAAAGAAAGAGAGTTCAGTAAATAGGTTATATTTTGTTTGTAATATAGATCTTGATATCTCATGTTATTATCTTATCATTACTAAATTTATGTAAGTTGAATTAATTGTTCAACTACATTTGCAAATAATGACTTCTTCACATTCTGATGCTCCTAACCTTGAGGCTGAACAAGTCTCTCAAGTAGTTTCTGTTGCGGCTGCTGCTGCTCCTGCAGCTCATACTGCTGCTTCTATTGCTCCTGCTGCTACTCCTGCTGCTCCTGCATCTCATGTTGCTGCTGCTATTGCTCCTGCTGCGGCTCCGGTTGCTCCTGCTGCTCCTCCTGCTGCGTCTCCTATTGCTGTTTCTCCTCCTGCTGCTCCTCCTGCTGCTCCTGCTACTGTGGTTCCTGCTGCTCTTAGTGTTGAGGTCCAACAACCATCAACACATGTCATTGATACCATTCAATATGAACATATAGATGATGCTGATATAGATGAAATGGTCGAGAATGATGGACCAGCATCGCAGAAATCATAGGTGCATCGTAGTTTGACGGTGTTAGCCAAAATTCTTAAAGTGAAAAGCAAAGGCATCAAATTTGAAGTCGGATGGAATGCACAAGGCCAAGATGTGAATCCCAACAATGCTATGTTTAGTAGCTACATTGGAGTTGTCACTCGGTAACGTGTGCCGATTGACATAGATTCATGGCACCATGTTGTGTCCGGGCTAAAGGCTGTGATCTGGGAAGAAATTATTGTAACATTATGAATTTATTTCCTTAATTTACTAGAAAATAAAATAATGAAACAATGTCTTACTCTTCTCAATCTCTTGTAGAGTACATTTATAGTAGACGATTCACACAAGGATTAGGTACTAAGGCTTGCAGGAAAGATTCATCAAGGTTTTCTCACTATTTTAACAAGATGTCACCTAAAAGATTCTAAAGGTAAAATAAACCCTCACCCACCCATTGTCTAGGCTCAACTAATATCCCAAGAAGCATTGGATGCATTTATTGGCCGTCATGGGGATGAGAAGTTTCAGGTACATTGTGAGTGATAATATGTTTTTTGAAGATACCTATATTCATCACTTTGATAGTCAATATTTCATTTATGAAACAGAAACCCTGTACTGAAAATAAGGAATGTGCTTCAAAACCAACATACCCCTATCGTAAAGCAAGGATGGGGTACGCTTCATTAGAAAAGAAAATGGTACGTATTTTAAATTTACAGTAATATTGTTAGGTGCCAATAAACAAAATCATAATTATTTTTCTATGTTTATATGTAAATTGATGAGTCTAAAACCAAATGGACTTCCATCCCACGTCATGTGCTATGGAAGGAGGTATGTGTGAACAAAGAAGGGAAGTTGGTAGATGAGAACACATAGAAAGTGTGGGAAATATGTGTAAGTATGACACGATGATAAAATAATTTGTTTAAAATTTCTATTACATAAAAATAATTAGTTATTTTCCTATATTCGACAGTCATAGGAATCAACTACTCCTATAGCTGATACAAACCTATTATCGACGGCTTTGAAGCAGCCAGAAAAATATGGTCGTGTCAAAGGTGCGGGGTTTGGGGTGACACCCTGAGTATATTTTGAGAAGAAAAAAAATGGATGATACAAATGAAAAATTGGAACAAATGAGCAAAAAAATAGCAACCCTTGAAGAACAATTGCAATGGCAGGGAGAGTTTCTAGTAACATTTATGGGTGGGAAGCAAAGGGAAGCCACAAATCAAGAAAAACCACCGCATGAACATCCTGCACCACCCCCCACCAGCTTTGAGGTGAGCCATTTGCCTCAAAGAACTGTCTTAGCCATGGTAATCAATATTCGAATAATTGTTCCCATGAAATATGAATCAGACAAACACTGATAATTTTTCTGTACTCATCTTCTACAGGGTGATAATTATTGTGATTTATATCTGTCAACACCCACCTATCACCTTGTAGTGAGGGCTACAGTATTCAATATCCCAGATTCCACATAATAGACCACTTCCGAAAGATCATCTGAAAGTGACAATTACTGTAGCTCATGAGCCAAAGGCAGAGCTACCTATTCCACTTGATGATGATGATATTCATATGGTTGAAAAGGCTATTGGGACATTCATTACATGGCCGTCAGAACTTGTAAGAGTACATGCAGACAAAGAGGTATTTATTTCCTTTTCTTTTCAAGATAAACCCTTAACAATTAATGAAAAAAGGGTCTGAACCAATGATTGTTGTTATAAACGGAGAAAGGGAAGGGGGTGACAAACGTCATCTCAAAACCATCTAAAGTATCGACCAACCGATCCTAAGGAGCTACTGAAATCACAATAACACCACCTGTTCTCTATCCACATTTACTAGCATTGAAGACTCATGTGGATACGAAGCTAAAAGATGGTAATAGTCATATAGTTGTTTTCGATCATTGCTGCTGAAAATGTAAATGAAATCTTTGAAAACGGTTGGTTAGGCATCACAGTTGTAAATGTATATATGAGGTATGTTTCCATGAATTTATTTTCCAAAATCTGATCTAATCTGTAAATTATGACTAAATGCATTTTATATTATTGACAGATGCATTTAAGAAAAATAATTGAAGGAATTTTCCCATGAGCCAAGATTTGGACTGGTTAGTCCTCATATCACATCAACACACCTAAAAAAATAGATCCATCAAAAAGGGATGCAATAGTGAATGGCTTGCTGAAAACATTTGAACTCAAGATTACAGATGACAGAATTTTCCTAATACCAACCATGCAGGGGTAATACTCTACGATTAAAGAATATCAATTATATTTTCACTTATTTTATTACTTATTCCTTTTTTTGTTTTTAGGCAACATTGGTTGCTAATTGTTGTGAACTTGGATACTCCAAAGATTTATTTTCTGGATTCAAAGTAAGGATATCCATCAAACTGACCACACCTGATAGAGTTTATGAATCTGTAAGACACTAAATCTTACTTTTTAGGTCTAAAAATCAAGTAATATAATTTATATTACCTTTTACTGATGATTCTGTTATGATAGGTCGGTGCATCATTATCATCTAAAAAAAGGAACGAGGACATGGCCTAAGCATAAGGAGGTGATCAAGTACTACGTCTGGACAAATATCAGGGTATATATAATAAAATTTCACTATCCAAACACATCTCAACACAAGTAACTTATTATCCAAATGATCAATTTTTTTGTAGTGTCAAAAACAAACATACGATAATGATTGCAGTTATTATGTTTGTAAATTTATGAAAGAGATCGTTTTTCATCAGCAAACTAGCATCCCTAAAAACGTATTTTTAAAAACAACTATTAATTCATTTAGTTATTTATTAATTCTTTATTTTTTTATTTTGCAGTACTACTCTGACTGACGAAAGGCCTCATACTCACAAGACAATATAGATGTGTTCAGAAACTCATAGGCCGCATACCTGATGGAAGATTGTACACAAATACAATGAAGATCTTACTTGGGGACATGTACAATTTGTGGTCATTTTTGAGAGGTGTTAAGGGGATCAAAAGATGAAACATTGTTGTATATAAATGTTTGTAGGAAAATTTTAATTGTTATTAAATAAAACAGACTTTCTCCAATGAGTCATTTTACCATTTTAACATATGATATGCACCAGAAACATGTAAGAATGATGAACCACTCAAAGGGTCTCTATTTTGTTTAAAATGGACATGATTTTAAGTGAAAACAACAAATGACCTATAGAAATCTGACCAAATGGATTCGGATTGCATTGATATTTTATAATAACAATCCAAGGGTCCTTGGTGATGTTTAAGAGTCAACCTCACCTCAATCTGAGGGATGGTGTGGCCTTTATCACTCAAAAGGACTCTCTTTTGTTTAAAATGGACACGATTTTAAGTGAAAACAACAACTGACCTACAAAAATCTGACCAAATGCATTCGGATTGCCTTGATATTTTATAATAATGATCCAGGGGTCTTTGGTGACATGTACGAGTCAAACTCGCCTCAATCCGAGGGACGGTGTGGCCACTATCACTCAAAGGGTCTCTATTTTGTTTAAAATGGACAATATTTTAATTGAAAACAACAACTAACCTATGGAAATCTGACCAAACGCATTCAGGTTGCATTGATATTTTATAAGAATGATCCAAGGGTCTTTGGTGACGTGTAAGAGTCAACCCCACCTCAATACGAGGCACAGTGTGGCCGCTGGAACTCAAAGGGTCTCTATTTTGTTTAAAATGGACACGATTTTAATTGAAAACAACAAATAACCTAAAAAAATCTAACCAAACGCATTAATATTGCATTGATATTTTATAATAACGATACAAGGGTCCTTGGTGACGTTTATGAGTCAACCTAGCCTCAATTAGAGGCACGGTGTGGCCGCTATCACTCAAAGGGTCTCTATTTTGATTAAAATGGGAAAGATTTTAAGTGAAAACAAAAACTGACCAACGGAAATCTAACCAAACACATTCATATTGAATTTATCTTTTATAAGAATGATTCATGGGTCCTTGGTGACGTGTATGAGTCAACTCTTCCTCAATCTGAGGCACGGTGTGGCCGCTAGCACTCAAAGGGTCTCTCTTGTTTAAAGTGGACACGATTTTAATTGAAAACAACAACTGACCTACGAAAACCTGACTAAATGCTTTAGTATTAAATTGATCTTTTATAATAACGATCCAGGGGTCCTTGGTGACGTGTAAGAGTCAACCCCTCCTCAATCCGAGGTACGGTGTGGCCGCTAGCACTCAAAGGGTCTCTATTTTGTTTACAATGGACATGATTTTAATTGAAAACAACAACTGACCTATGGAAATCTGACCAAATGCATTCGGATTGCATTTATCTTTTATAATAATGATCCAAGGGTCCTTTGTGACGTTTATGAGTCAACCCCACCTCAATCCGAGGCACGGTGTGGCCGCTATCACTCAAAGGGTCTCTATTTTGTTTAAAATGGACAAGATTTTAAGTGAAAACAACAACTGACCTACGGAAATCCGACCAAATGCATTAATATTGCATTGATATTTTATAATAATGGTCCAAGGGTACTTGGTGATGTGTACGAGTAAACCCCTCCTCAATCCGAGCCACGGTGTGGCCGCTATCACTCCAAGGGTCTCTATTTTGTTTAAAATGGACACGATTTTAGTTGAAAACAACAACTGACCTAAAGAAATTCAACCAAATGCATTAGGATTGAATTGATATTTTATAAGAACGATCCAAGGGTCCTTGGTGATGTGTAAGAGTCAACCCCTCCTCAATCTGAGGCACGGTGTGGCTGCTATCACTCCAAGGGTCTCTATTTTGTTTAAAATGGACTAGATTTTAAGTGAAAACAACAACTGACCTACAGAAATCTGACCAAACACATTAAGATTACATTGATCTTTTATAATAACTATCCAGGGGTTCTTTGTGATGTTAACGAGTCAACCCCGCCTCAATCTGAGGTATGGTGTATCTGCTAGCACTCAAAGGGTCTCTATTTTGTCTAAAATGGACAAGATTTTAAGTGAAAACAACAACTGACCTATGGAAATCTGACAAAACGCATTTGGATTGCATTGATATTTTATAATAATGATCCAAGGGTCCTTGGTGACATATAAGAGTCAACCCTGCCTCAATCTGAGTCACGGTGTGGTCGGTAGCACTCAAAGGGTCTCTAATTTGGTTAAAATGGACGAGATTTTAAGTGAAAACAACAACTGACCTACAAAAATCTGACCAAACACATTCAGATTGAATTTATCTTTTATAAGAACGATCCAAGGGTCCTTGGTGATGTGTAAGAGTCAACCCATCCTCAATCCGAGGCACGATGTGACCTCTATCACTCAAAGGGTCTCTATTTTGTTTAAAATGGACAAGATTTTAAGTGAAAACGACAACTAACCTATGAAAATATGACCAAACACATTCGGATTGCATTTATCTTTTATAAGAATTATCCAAGGGTCATTGGTGATATATATGAGTCAACCCCGCCCCAATCCGAGGCATGGTGTGACCGCTAGCACTCAAAGGGTCTCTATTTTGTTTAAAATGGACACAATTTTAATTGAAAACAACAACTGACCTATGGAAATCCAATCAAATGCATTTGGATTGCATTTATATCTTATAAGAACAATACAAGGGTCCTTAGTGACGTGTATGAGTCAATCCTGCCTCAATCCGAGGCATGTTGTGGCCACTATCACTCAAAGGGTCTCTATTTTGTTTAAAATGGGCAAGATTTTAAGTGAAAACAACAACTGACCTACGGAAATCCAACCAAACGCATTAAGATTGAATTTATCTTTTATAAGAACGATCCAAGGGTCCTTGGTGATGTGTATGAGTCAACCCTGCCTCAATTCGAGGGACTTTGTGGCTATTATCACTCAAAGGGTCTCTATTTTGTTTAAAATTGACACGATTTTAAGTGATAACAACAACTGACCTACGGAAATCCAACGAAATGCATTTATATTGCATTGATATTTTATAAGAACTATCCAAGGGTCCTTGGTTACGTTTAAGAGTCAACACTTATTTAATCTGAGGGATAGTGTGGCCGTTATCACTCAAAGGGTCTCTATTTTTTTTAAAATGGACAAGATTTTAATTGAAAACAACAACTGACCTACGGAAATCTGACCAAACGCATTTTGATTGCATTGATATTTTATAATAACGATCCAAGGGTCCTTGGTAATGTGTATGAGTCAACCCCGCCTCAATCCAAGGCACGGTGTGGCCGCTAGCACTCAAAGGGTCTCTATTTTGTTTAAAATGGACAGGATTTTAATTGAAAACAACAACTGACCTACGGAAATCTGACCAAACACATTAGGATTGCATTGATCGTTTATAATAATGATCCAAGGGTCCTTGATGATGTGTAAGAGTCAACCCCTCCTCAATCCAAGGCACAGTGTGGCCTCTATCACTCAATGGGTCTCTCTTGTTTAAAGTGGACAGAATTTTAATTGAAAACAACAACTGACCTATGGAAATACGACCAAACGCATTCAGATTGCATTGATATTTTATAAGAACAATAAAAGTGTCCTTGGTGACGTTTAAGAGTCAACCCCAACTTAATATGAGGTATGGTGTGACCGATATCACTCAAAGGGTCTCTATTTTGTTTAAAATGGACGCGATTTTAAGTGAAAACAACAACTAACCAACAAAAATCTGACCAAACACATTTGGATTGCATTGATATTTTATAAGAAAGATCCAAGGGTCCTTTGTGACATGTACGAGTCAACCTCACCTCAATTCGAGGCGCGGTGTGGTTGCTAGCGCTCAAAGGGTCTCTATTTTGTTTAAAATGGACAAGATTTTAATTGAAAACAACAACTGACCTACGAAAATCTGACCAAACGCATTCGGATTGCATTGATCTTTTAAATGGGGGGTCATGGCATGTGATCTATCAGGTGACTCATATATATCAAGTCATGGTTGGCTTGTTATACTAGGGTGATCATGTGTTTGGGTCTATGATACTTATGGGCTTATATCTGGATGAAAATACTCCCATTTGGGAGGGTGGATATGCTTATGGGTCTTATTCCTTAAATGAGAATACTCTCATAGGGGAGGGATGATATGTATATTGGTATTATTCCCCAAATGAGAATACAACCATAGGAGTGGGATGATATTCTTTTCGGGAATATTCACTAAATGAAAATAATCCCATAGGGGAGGGCTGGGATGATTATATAGATTATGCCTCAAATGAGAATACACCCATATTGGAGGGTTGATATGCTTCTAGGGATTATTATTTGGATGATAATACTCCCATATGGTAAAGAATATATGCTTCTTAGTATTATTCCCTAAATAAGGGTACTCCCATAGTATAGGGATGAGATCCTTGTAGGTCTTATGCCTCAGAATTGGAAGAACACATATGGGTGGTCTGAGATACTGTTGAGGGTATTCCCTGGATGAGAAAACTCTCATAAGTGGATTTCCATGATGGAGTATAAATAAAACTCACATATTGGAGGTCAATGATAATTATGTATATAGTGGGGAGACCATTGTATATTATATGTTTTTTTTTTGTTCCTATGATGTACTCAGAGAAACCCTAACATTGGATGAATTAGGTATGGTTGATCAAGATTTAATACTTGAGAATCAATGTGTCTTGATGTATATGGGATAGGACTTGGTCAAACTATATTTTTATAATGTCGACATGATCCTTGTGAAATGCTTGGTAGAAGTTCATCACTTGGAAAATTAATTTGGGTTTAATCATGGTCATCGATTTGAGGATCAATGATGATTTTTATTAGTTTTATTCCAGTTATTTCTCAACTAGGTTGTGCATATTGCCTGATCATGCACTTACAATAGCCTATTGCATGTTTAATATTGGGGGTTTACTAATGAGATTCATCCCCCCCATGTATGTGCACCTCAGTGTGTGTACAAACCTTATAACTTCTCTGAGGTTGAGAACATGATGCATAGTGGATAGAGAAAAGTCCAAAGATTTATGTATTGATAAAACACACCCATGTGGAGCCTTAGGATTGAACTGGAAAGGCCCCCGGACACCACTACCCCCCTTGGACGGCCACCCCAAACCCTTGAACAGCCCCCAAACCCCCTGAATTCTGAATTGATTTCTTTAAGTACTTGATTAACTTATAAATTATGTGTTAATGGTGTACGGGTATAATTTTTTGTATGGGTATACTTGGTCTAATTTTCTTATGATTTATGAGTTAATTTTGTATGGGTATACTTGCTTTAATTGGCTTATTCAGATGCTGTTTTTTTCAGGTGTTCAGGTGTGCTGCTGCAGATTTATCGTAGCAGCAGAGAGGGCATTTATCAACACTCTTTTAGCGCTGATAAATTGTGCTTTTATTAGTGCTAAAAAAGCGCTGATAAACTACTCCTTTATCAGCGCTAACAAAGCGCTAATAAAATATAAGTTTATAAGTGCTCTCTTAGCGGTGATAAAGTCTACCTTTAACATCACTTTTTTAGCGCTGATAAAGGGGTACCCCCTTTATCAGTGCCGAGCTTTACAGCCCTTTTTTAGCGTTGTTAAAGCCCGTTTTTAGCATTGTTAATGCCCGTATTTGTAGTAGTGATGATTATTTTATAATTTAATAAAAATTATTTAACTATTATATAGGAGGTTAAACTACCCTCGACCAAGGAAAAGTACAAGGTAAGGGTTTATTTCACAATCTCTTCATTATCCGAGGTTGTTTATACATAATTATCTACTGGGACCTCTTTATCATCCACATACATGTTTCTTAAAAATGTATTTCAAAACAATCATACTATTTTACAGAATATGGGTCAAAGTCATTTATACCCTTGTTTGAATTTTTATAATATTTTTATAAAGGAACCTTTCCGTCATTTTCCAAACAAGGTCCTTTTTAACCTTTTCAACAGAGTTATGGTAAGAATGTCTTTTTTAACTTATACGGTGGGTGCAGCTATTTCTGCCATTATAAAATCGTCGAAGCATCCCATGCAAGCTTATAATAATATTTTCAAAGTAAATGTTTTAATTATGTGGCTTTTAAATGATTTCAAAAAAAGAGATATTTCTCTCAAATAGTTTTGATTTCATCTATGTCAACATCCTTTGATATATTTTAAGGTTATTTGAAGTTGATTTATTATGATACAAAACTTCCATATAGTATTGAAGGTTTTTTGATATGTTTTTCTGTGGATGTGTTATTTTTATACCATTCATGGTTTATGGAGAAAGTATTGACATTTCGTATGCTAGTTTTAATACGAATGTTTATGTTATGTTTAAATCTATTCATAAGAGGAATGCATTGGACTTAATAAGTGATGGGTGGAGCCCTCTATAGATCCTCGATGAATCGGTAGGTCTCATGAGACAAACTAGTGTCTTGGAACAAGGCCTTGACAAAATCTTATTTGTAGTCTTGGCACAAGGCCTTGACTATGTGGTTATGATAGTCTGGCATTATGCATTCCATCATTATGAAAGTGGTTATTGATATTGCATGTGATTATTCGACTAGTAGAATATCCATGTGAATAAGTAAATGTAATTATTTCATTTTATCTTTTCCATATAATATTGAAGTTCAATTTTAAAAGGCTTTTGTTTTAGTTATACATTACCTTAAATATTTATGTTTATTTATGAAATTTTTTGCTATATTTTTATCCTTAATGAGCATCTGAGCTCACCCCTTTCAATGTTTTAATTTTTCCCAGGTCGTGAAGAAGTATTTTATGAATGAACTGTAGGGGTAGTATGAGGGGATATGAAGAAAATATGTTGTTGTAGTTTTTTTTTCACTTTATGATGTAATGTAAGACTTATGAAAATATCTAGTGTTTCCAAGGCTACTAAAATAATCGGTATTTCGAGAATTGATCTTTTGTGATCATGAAAATATTATGTAATAATACACCAACTCTGGCTAACTGGTGTCGGGGCATTACAGTTGGTATCAGAGGAAGTTTAGTACAAACCTTGGAAGTTAGATTTAGATAAACTCTGATTAGAGCACATAGACCTGAGATAGACTTTGAGGATTAGTATAGAAGAACTTCCCAGAATTTTGGTATTTTAGAGATTTTGTGAGTTTTCCAAGCAATAAATCCCTGTCTAGATACGAGTAGGTAGAGGCAGCTCTGGCACAGATATACCTAGGTGTAAAACCCAAAAACACCGCTTTGAGCTGGACTCAAATGGGAACTGGTGCATGACAACATGCCTTGATGCACTCTTGGTTACGACACTCCCAAGTGATATGCTTAGGATAATTCTCATTTTCTTTACGAACCATTATCAAGGGTTTATGAGTATATACTTCCTCAAAGAAATAATTTTTATGATTATGGATTATATCCATAATCTGTTCAATTTATGTTAAGTGTTTTACAAGTTTGGATTTATGTATTGCGATTCATAAACTAATCTAGTGTATGAAATTGTTTAGAAATTCCTCCTAGTGGAAGGAATGGAAACCATATCAATGCACGCACTCCATATAGGGATTTTCCTCCTACTCAAGATAATTATAGTGGAGCTGGTGATACAACTGGTGCTGATAAGCTAATCACCATATTGGGACAACTCACTTAGGTTATGAATAACAAACTTACCCGTATGGAGAACCCTGATCTGCAGTGTGGAGGATCAATGTTAGATCGCTTCATGAGGCAAGAAAAACCAACATTCAATGGGGGTACAAATCCACTAGTAGCTGAGAAATGGAGAAATTCCTTAGAGAAAATATTCCATGCCTTGGGGAGGAGCGAAAGGGAAAAAGTTGTCATGGCAGTTTACCGCCTCACTGGAGATGCTGATCAATGGTGGTCATTGATTCAAAACAATAAGGAAGATGATAAAGTATCAAATATGGAATGGAGGGAGTTTAAAGATATTTTCTTAGAAAAATACATTTCTCATGACTATCGAGTGGATATGGAAACACAATTTCTGAGTCTGAGGGAAAAGGAGTATGAGAATGTCGCAACGTATGAGTCTAACTTTACAAGGTTTGAAAAGCTTGCTGTTGATTATATACGTAACCCAAGAAGTAATATTGATCATTTCTTTGATGTGTTAAAACCATTTCTCTGTCGAGCTTTAGTCTCACAATCCTTCTCATCGTATAAAGATATTGTCTCATGTGATATCAAGATAGAAAAGGAATTATCTAAGTCTTATGAATTTAAGGAAAAGCAAGAGAAGAAGTGATCTGTTGATCAATCTGGAAATGGAAATAAGGGGAAGAAGGGAAAAGTTGAATATACATCATGCAGTAAATGTGGGAAGAAACACCTCAGTACTTGCTTAAAAGTAATGAAAGTCTGTTACAAGTGTGGTGAAAAAGGCCACCAAGCTCGTGATTACAAGGGAAAGAAAGAAGCTACTGATGTTCAATGCTACAATTATAGGGAGATGGGACATTATTCAAATAAATCTCCTAAGCGTCAGGGAAACTTACCTTAGAAAAGGCCAAGGGATCAAGGCCCAACTTATGCTATCACTACTACTGAGGTAGAAGCTCTGAAAGACGTGGTGGCAGGTAATTTAATGGTTTCCTCAAGTTTAGCAAATGCATTATTTGATTCTGGATCATCACATTGTTTCATATATTCCCAGTTTTCTAAGAAAATTATATATTTTCAATTTGATTTAATAAGGGAGTTTTCATTTAAAACTCCTAAGGGAAGTAGCATCGCAACAAAGTTTTGTGAATCCGTTCCCATTAGATCATATAAATATTCTTTATCTATTGATCTCATCATCATACCTATGATTGAGTTTGATATAATCCTCGGTATGGATTGTATTTCAGACCATAATGTGAAGATTTATTGTAAGAAGAAGGAGGTTATGATTTTTGATGATGATGATAAGGAACACCTTATCTTTAGAGCATAATCATCACCACCTAATTCTTATCTAGATCCACCCCCAGTAGCTCAACTAAATTCAATTACTGGGGAGGAAGAGAGTGAAATAACTGTGAGTGAGGAAAGGAATGTTCAAATAGAGGATGTACCTATTGTGAGATAATATGTTGATTTGTTTCTAGAAGATTTACCTGGACATCCTCCAGAATGATAAATTGAGTTTTTCATTGATTTAATTCCTAGATCAAGGCCCATATCAAAGACCCCTTATAGAATGGCCAATGTGGAATTAGTGGAACTAAAGAAACAACTATAGGAATTTAGTAATAAGGGATTTATTCACCCTAGTGTTTCTTCATGGGGAGCCCTTGTCCTTTTTGTTGATAATAAAGATGGACCTAGGAGGTTATGTATCGACTACAGGGAGATCAATGCTATAACAATAAAGAACAAGTATCCCCTACCTCGCATTGATGATATATTTGACCAACTACATGGAGATCAATTCTTTTCAAAGATTGACCTTCGATCTGGATACCATAAGTTGTGTCTGAAGAAGGGAGACATTCTAAAGACAAAATTTCGAACCAGGTATGGGCATTATGAGTTTACAATAATGACTTTTGGGATGACTAATGCACCATCTGTTTTCAGGGATCTAATGAACAGAATTTTCAAGGAATATCTTGATGACTTTTTAGTGGTATTTATTGATGATATCTTGGTATACTTCAAAATCTATAGAGATCAAAAAAATCACTTGTGCATTATATTGAAGACTATGAGAAGTCATGAATTATATGGGATGTTTAGCAAGTGTGAATTTTGGATTCAAGAGATTTCTTTTCTTGGCCATATTTTCTCTAAGGATGGAATTTCCGTTGATTCTTCTAAGACAAGAGCAATCCAAGAATGGCCAGAACCGATGAGTATAACTGAGGTACACCATTTTATTGGTTTAGTAGGTTATTATTGACATTTCGTCCAGAATGTTTCCCTGTTGGATAACCCATTAACAAAGCTCACACGTAAAGGGGTTATATTTGTTTGGACAAAATAGTGTGAAGAATGTTTTGAAAAACTGAAGAAAGGATTATTCAATGCTCCTATATTGACTCTACCATCGGGGAATGATGGGTTTGTTGTTTATAGTGATGAATTAAAGAAAGGACTTGGTTGTGTCCTTATGTAGAATGATAGAGTTATTGTATATGCATCACGATAGCTGAAAATTCATGAACAAAAACTTTTCTACTCATGATCTTGAGTTAGCTGCTGTAATCTTTGCTTTTAAGATATGGAGACATTATATCTATGGTGACAAATGTGAGATATATACCTATCACAAGAGTTTGGAGTATATTTTCTCACATAAAGAACTCAACATGAGGCAACGAAGATGGATTGAACTACTCAATGATTATGATTGCATAATAAACTACCACTCGGGGAAGGCAAATACAGTGGCAGATGCTCTGAGCAGAAAGGATCATGGAGTTTTGAACAAGATAACAGTTGAAAGGGATCCTATTTTCATTGATCTAGTGAAAATGGATATGGGAATTACCATGGAAGGTGAAACATCAATACTTTTTCTAATGGTTTCCAAACCATCTTTACTAGAATGGATAAAGATTTCTCAGGCCGATGATAAATAATTTCAAAAGAAGATTAAAGTTGTGAATGATGGGAGATTGAGTGACTTTGTGTATAAAGATGAAATTTTGAAATTTTGGAGGAGACTTTGTGTTCCCGATATACCTGATCTTAAAAGGGAATTGTTGGACGATGCTCATAGTTCCAATTTCTCTGTACACCTTGGGAGCACCGAAATGTATAGATATTTGAAGGAACATTTTTGGTGGGACAACATGAAGAGGGAGATTTCTGATTTTGTGTCAAGATGTATGGTTTGTCAATAAGTGAAAGTTGGAAGGAAACAGCCTGGAGGAGTCATGAAACCTCTTCCCATACCTAAGTGGAAATGGGATAATATCATGATTGACTTTGTAATGGGACTACCAAAGACTCTTAGAAGGAATGATTCCATATGGGTCATTGTTGATCGTCTTACCAAATAAGCACATTTTCTTGATATAAGAGAAGATCTACCACTTGAACATCTAGAAAGGATATATATTAATGAAGTTTTGAGACATCATAGAGTACCCCTATCAATCGTTTCTGATCATGATCCATGTTTTACATCAAGATTCTAGATGATTATTCAGAAGTCCTTGGATACTGAACTTCATTTGAGCACTGGCTACCACCCCCAAACTGATGGAAAATTATAATGGACTATTAAAACCTTATAAGACATGTTGAGATCATGCTCACTTGACTTTCAAGGTATGTGGGATCAAAATTTACCTTTGGTAGAATTTTCCTATAACAATAGATTCCATTCAAGTATTCAGATGGCACCATACGAAGCATTATATGGAAAGAGATGTCGCACACCAACTTTTTGGGATGCTGTTGGTGAAAGAAAACTTGTAGGCCTAGAACTTGTTGAGGAAATGACGGAAAAGGTAAAGGTAATCCAAACCCACATCAAAGCAGCTCAAAGTAAGCAGAAGAGCTATGCCGATAACCGAAGGAAGGATTTGAAATTTTAGGTAGGAGATCATGTTTTATTGAAGGTATCTCCATGGAAGGGTGTTATACATTTTGGTAAGAAGGGTAAATTGAGTCCCAGGTACATCGAGCCTTTCAAAATTCTAGAACTAATTGGGGTTGCAGCTTACCGTTTGACAATGCCTCCAAGTCTCTCCAAAGTTCACGATGTGTTCCATGTATCACTGTTGAGAAAATACATGCCTAACCCAACACATGTACTCACATATGAGGAAGTAGAAATGGAACCCAATCTGTCTTATTGCGAAGAGCCCGTCAGTATTCTTGATACCAGAGAACAAGTGTTAAGAAACCGAATGACTCATCTAGTAAAAGTTCTATGGAGAAATCGTAAGATGGAAGAGGCAACGTGGGAACCCGAGGAACTTATGATAAAGAACCACCAGAGTCTTTTTATGCAGAAATATTCTAGAAATTTCAAGGACGAAATTATTTGAAGGAGGGAAGAATGTAACACCCCAACCTTCCACGGTATGCTTCTCTTTGAATAATACAGTTGTGTGTGTTGTACGCAACTTCGATTTCTAACACAAACCACAACCAATCAAATTAGCCATTGTGAATAGTAATACCCACTTTTTGAAATTTTATAAATTTTATTTTTCAAAATGGAATTCATTTTTGGATTCGTAATATGGAAATTAGCTTAGGTTGAATTTTTGGTATTTTTCAGAAAACTTTCAAATTTTGATGAATAGTGAAAAACACAGAGTTAAAGTTTAAAACCAACTTTTTATTTAAATAATTATTTATTTTATTTAAATTTAATTAAGGTAAAAATATATACATAATACCTATATATGTTTAATGTAATTAATTGGAGTTAGTTTAGAATAGTTTTAGATATATAAATTTTTTTATTGAACTTTTCACCATCTTTTAGCCACCTCCTAAGAGAATTTGAAAATTCACATAAAACTTAATTTTACCGCTTCTGTGAGTGGAATTTCGAAAATCCAAGGGACATGGTTAATATCAAGGAGTAAAATTTGGTTCAATAAGATAAAAATATTTTTTGGTGAATAGTAACTTTTTACATTTATTTACCACGGTTAAATGTAAATTGGGTAATTAAGGGTAAAAATGATATTATTATTACCCTAACACATGTCCTAATTCTATTGGCTAAGTATAATTCGACCAAAAACAACCTTAGGAATAAAATATGAACCTCTTTGGTCCACTTTGATTAGATTAGGACATTTATTATTATTTAATTCAAAGAAGAGTTAAAAGAGTTAAAATCAAAGTTTAATAACTAAAATATTTTTAATATAGGGTTATACATAAGATAAATTAAAATATAAATATTAATTATAAATCTAAAAATATTTTCTATATAATGGTATTTTATTTATAATTTTTAGATATTAAATAATTTAATTTATTTATGACACAACGATGATGCAGTAATTACCTTATAAGTGAAATATTAAAATAATTGATATTATAAATACCCAAATAAATATAATATGAGACTTTTAATGAATTCCACGAATTATATAGGTTAATATGAAATGTTAGGGCTGATTAAATGAATTAGTTTCTAAGTAATAATGCTGTTATGAATTTAGCAAAAACAAATTCCCAAATAGTGTCAAAATTGACATAAAAGAGTTTTTTTTAAAAATATTATATTATTCATTGATATTCTATTCCTAAAAATCTAATGTTTGGACAAATGACTTATATAATTATAGTTGTATCATTAATGAACCACTTGGGGTTCTCTTGGATTTATATATTAAGTTTATTAACCATATAATATAAAAATACAAAGAGACATGGTAAATGTCAAACTATTTAACGAAGAGTTAAATATATATGATAAGGTTAATATAGTGACAAAAAACTGTCTATAACCTATTGGTTGAGTGTTTTTCGACCCATCCCCTCCTTATACTCAAATTAAGTCACTTTGGAGCCATTAGAAACTGAATATGAATTTATTATAAAATAATATTTCTAGCTTTTCCTAAGGTGCCCCTCACCCCTCTTATAAAAGGGCACTCTCCCTTCTCTCAATTTCATACCTTCAAAACCTTTTGGCTCAGCCAAACCCTACCAAAATATTCTCTCAACTTCCCTCAATTAAACCTAGAGGCCTTAGTTTGATCATAAATCCAACCTAAGGATATTTTTTGATCAAATCAAAAGGAAGAACCCAAAGAAGAGGTAATGTTTTCACCGCCCTCTTTCAAGTTCTTTTCTTCTTCCACTTCTTCTTTCTTTGTTATTTCCATTATAAAATCATAACTCCAGTATCTTCTATATACTGTGATGTTATTATAAATATGTAACAACCATATTCAGTATTCTATCCATCCTTTGAATACCATTTCACCATACGTGCATACGTGCGACTTACCGTCTCCACGTCGTGGTGCAATTGTTATTCAAAACATTATTATTTGGATGAGTATGATAATGATGTGTAATTTAAGTAAATAATAAATATAACATTATAATTATTCTTTATATATGATATACCATCCAATTATATATGATTTTAATATCAAAATAATGATACCGTAGCTCGTGCGTACGTACGGACTACCGTCTCCATGAATGCGATGAGATTCATTCCCCATCGTACCCATTCAAGACTAATTTTCATTTTATGATTAAAAATAATGTTTATGGACTTGATATCATTCTGTATATGAATAATATACAACCTATGTATAACAAACACGACTTATGTAACAAAACATATAAAAGAAAACAAGTAAGTGAACACCCGAAACGACGATAATACTAAAATATTATTAACAAAGAAATATTAAAAGATCATATATGATATCATATTTATGTATATGATTCTTGTATAATTTAATAACAATTATTTAACTATTATAAAGGAGGTTAACCTACCCTCAACCAAGGAAAAGTACAAGGTAAAGGTTTATTTCACAATCTCTTCATTATCCGAGGTTGTTTATACGTAATTATCTACTGGGACCTCTTTATCATCCACATCCATGTTTCTTAAAAATTCATTTGAAAACATTATTACTATTTTAAAGAATATGGGTTAAAGTCATTTATTCCCTTTTTTGACTTTTTATAAGAAGTTTATAAAAGAATATTTTGGTCGTTTTCCAAACAAGGTCCTTTTTAACCTTTTCGATAGAATTAAGGTATGAATGTCTTTTTTTAACTTATACGGTGGGTGAAACTATTTTCCACCATTATAAAATCATCGAAGCATCACATGAAATCTTATAAGAATATTTTCGAATCAAATGTTTTAATTATCTTTCTTTTAAATGATTTCAAAAAAAGAGATATTTCTCTCAAATAGATTTGATTTCATCTATGTCAACATACTTTGATGGATTTTAAGATTATTTTAAGTTGATTTATTATGATACTAAACTTCCATATAGTATTGAAGGTTTTGTGATATGTTTGACTGTGGATGTGTTATTTTTATACCATTCATGGTTTATAGAGAAATTATTGACATTTCGTATGCTAGTTTTAATATGAATGTTTATGTTATGTTTAAAACTATTAATATTAGGAATGCATTGGAATTAATATGTGATGGGTGGAGCCCGATATAGCTCTTTGATGCATCGGTAGGTCACATGAGACAAACTAGTGTCTTGGCACAAGGCCTTGACAAAATCTTATTTGTAGTCTTGGCACAAGGCCTTGACTATGTGGTTATGATAGTATGGAATTATTCATTCCATCATTATAAAAGTGGTTATTGATATTGCATGTGATTATTAGACTAGTAGAATATCCACGGGAATAAGTAAATGGCATTATTTCATTTTATCTTTGCCATATTATGCTGAAGTTCAAGTTTAAAAGGCTTTTGTTTTAGTTATACATTGCATTAAATGTTTATGTTTATTTAATAATGTTTCCACTATATTGTTATCCTTACTGAGCAACTGAGCTCACCCCTTTCAATGTTTTCATTTTTCCCAGGATGTGTAGAAGTATTTCATGAATGACCTGTAGGGATAGTATGAGGGGATATGAAGACAATATGTTGTTGTAGTTTTTTTCACTTTATGATGTAATGTAAGATTTATAAATATATCTAGTGTTTCCAAGGATACTAAACTAATCGGTCTTTTGAGACTTGATCTTTTCTGATCATACCAATATTATGTAATAATGCACTGACTCTGGGTGACTGGGGTTAGGGTGTTACAATATGTCTTGACCCGAGGGGAGGTTCTGGCGTTTGGGCTGGGCCCATAGACGAAATGTCTGGGCATTCTTATGTATCCCATAAGGATGGGAATCAAGCTATACGTAGTTATTGAAGGCCATGCAGTTTAACGTAATGCGGTAAGGACATGGGAGGATAGAAGAACGGGGAGTGGGAACCTGGTGTGACTATTATAATACTGGAATGGGTGGGGATAAAGAATCCTACACCATATCATGCAAGGACCCTACAAGAGAACTATACCCAGGGGGATAGTCAAAGGGAAGAGTTTGGGGCTGGGCTCAAGACGAGGCGTCTGAGTGTTCCTATGTATCCCATGGGGATGGGAATCAAGCCATACATAGTTCTCGAGATGCAGTTTAACGTCATGTAGGACGATGCGCAGTTTAAAGTCATGTAGGACTGGACAGTTTAAGGCCATGTTGGACCATCGTGTAGTTTAGGGTCATGCGGGACCATCTAGTTCAAGGTTGTGTAGGACCAATAGGCCTGGGAAAAGTATTTCTTGAGGAACTTGGCATTGGTGGGAGGAGTTATACGCTCACCATCCATGGTCACGAGGGAGTATGCTTCATTGGGGTAAACCCTGTGAATTATGTAAGGTCCTTCCCATTTGGGATCCATTGTGGGTGGTTTCCTGCCAGGGATCATTGGTGCCCTGAGGGATAATACCAAATATCCTTGAAGGAAAGAGCGGAGGTGAACCTTCTTGTTGAAGGCTATAGCTATCTTATTCTGACGCCTTTCCAGATTGTGCAGGTCACACAACCTACCCTCATCAAGTGCTTCCAATTCATCCAGACGAATTTCGGCTACCTTATATGGTGCCTGCTGATCATTGACCACTGTGCGTAATGAAGGAAGTTGGATCTCGATGGGTAGGACGACCTCATCTCCATACACTATGGAATATGGGGTCACCTGGGTGGAATTACGAGTCATCGTCTGATAGGACGAGAGGGCGTTGGGGAGCTTGTCCGGACAACTTTTCTTGTTCTGACCAACCATTTTCTACAGAATGTTGGAGAGGGTCCTGTTTAATGCCTCGATATTTCCATTTTCTTGTGTGAAATAGCGGGAGGTATAGTTCAAATGGATGTTGTACTTGGCATACAATTTCTTCAACTCAGCCACTCAGAAGTTGGTGCCGTTATCAGTGAGGATGACATGAGGGACTCCAAACCAATATATGATATTGGAGCTCATGAAGTCAATGATAAAACGAGCCTTGACCTCCTTGATCGGAACTTCCTCTTCCCACTTAGAAAAGAAACCTGTGGCAGTTAGGAAGAACTTTGTAACACCCCAAGCTTCTACGGTATGCTTCTCTTTGAATAATGTGATAGCGTGTGCTGTACGCAACACCGAGTTCTAACACACCATAACCAATCAAACTAGCCGTTGTGAATAGTAATACCTACTTTTTGAAATTATATATATTTTATTTATTAAAATGGACTTCATTTTTGGATTCGGAATATCTAATTTATCCTAAGGTAAAATTTTGGTACTTTTCAGATAACTTTAATATTTTGATAAATAGTGTAAATTACTAAATTTTAATTAAAAACAACTTTTTTAATCAAAATAATTAATAGTGATAAATTATGAATTTGACTGGTTTTAAAGTATATTTAGAATATATTTTTACCATTTAATATAATTTTGGTCATTGGACATAATTTTACAATTAAACCGGACATAAACAAGTGTCAATCTTTTGATAGTTATTATCTCTTAAAAACACGCTTTTTGTTTTATCAACGGGAATTAATTTTAAATTAATTTCTTCCACTTATATGTTTTGAATTTGGAAAAATGGATTCCATATTTGGAATCATTATGTTCAAATTGTGTAAATAGGTAACTTTTATTTTTAGACATTTTTAATAATTACTTCGGTAAATATTTTATTTACCATGGTTAAGGGTAAATCCGATAAATAAGGGTTAAAAAATAATATTATAATAATAATAAAATACCCTAAAACGTGTCCTAGCCTTATTTTTTGATAAATTTTCGACCATAGGCATCTTTGGGACGATTTTGGGACCCCATGGAGCCACTTGTAGGCGATAGAGACACTTTATTTTAATTAAGTTAAAATGAATACAAAAATGACACAAGCATATATCTTTTAGAAAAAACAATTCTTACATAGGGTTATATATGTTGGATTTTAGACTATAAATATTCAATAGAAAGATAAAATGATTTACTACATAATTATATTTTATTTATAATTTTTAGATATTACATAATTTAATTTATTTATGACACAATGATGATGCAGTAATTACCATAACAGTGAAAATTTAAAATAATGGATATTATAAATACCCAAATAAATATAATTTGAGAATTTTAATGAATTATAATAATTTTCTAGGATAATATGAAATATTATTATTTATTTAATTAACTTTTTTTGAAGTAATCATTCTGTTATGAGTTTCAAAAAAATCAACTATTAAATAGTGTCAAAATTGACATAAAAGAGTTTTTAAAACAAATATTATATTATTAATTGATATTAAATTCCTAAAAATCTAAGGTTCGGCCAAGAGACTTATATAATGATATTTGTATCATTAATGGACCACTTAAGGGTCTCTTGGATGTATATTGTATGTTTATTAACTATATAATATAAAAATACAAAGTGACATGGTAAATGTCAAACTAATTAACTAAGAGTTAATACTTAAAGATAAGGTTAATATAGTAACCCAAACCTGTCTAAATTCTATTGGTTGAGTGTTTTTTGACCTATCTCCACCTTAAAATTTAAATAATCAACTTTGGGGCCATTATAAACCGAATATGAATTTATTATAAATTAATATTTCTAGCTTTTCCAAAGGTGCCCCTCACCCCTCTTATAAAAGGGTACTCATCCTTATTATTTCTTCACACATTCCAAGACATTTGGTTTGGCCAAACCCTGACCAAATACTATCTAAACTTCCCTCACTACAACCTAGAGGCCTTAGTTTTATCATAAATCCAACCTAAGGAGCCCTTTTGATCAAATCAAAAGGAAGAACCCGAAGAAGAGGTAATAATTTCACCACCCTTTTTCAAGTTCCTTTCTTCTTCCACTTCTTCTTCATTTATTGTTACCATTCTAAAATAATAACTACAGTATAATATATATATACTGTGATGTTATTGTAAATATGGTATAACCATATTCAGTATTCTATCCATCCTTTGAATAACATGTCACCATATGTGCGTACGTACGGCTTACCGTCTCGACGCCGTGGTGTAATTGTTATTAAATATATTATTATTTTGATGGGTATAATAATGATGTGTAACTCATGTAAATAATAAATATAACATGTTAATGATTATTTATATATGATATACTATCCATTTATATATTATTTTAATATTAAAAGAATGATATTGTTGCTCATGCGTACGTACGGACTACCGTCTCCACGAACGCGATGAGATTCATTATCCATCGTATCCATTCAAGTATAATTATCATTTGATGAATTAAAAATAATGTTTAAGGAATTGATATCATTCTGTATATGAATAATATACAACCTATCCATGACAAACATGGCTTATGTAACAAAACATATAAAGAAAATGAGTAAGTAAACGCACGAAACGACGATAATACTAAGATATTATTAACAAGGCAATGTTAAAAGATAATATATGATATCATATGAATGTATATGATTATTGTATAATTTAATATAAAATATTTCACTATTATACAGGAGGATAACCTACCCCAACCAAGAAAAAGTACAAGGTAAGGGTTATTTCACAATCTCTTCATTATCCGAGGTTATTTATACGTAATAATCTACTGGGATCTCTTTATCATCCACATCCATGTTTCTTAAAAATGTATTTCAAAACATTTTTACTATTTAAAAGAATATGGGTTAAAGTAATTTATACCTTTTTTTTACCTTTTATAAGAGTTTTATAAAGGAATCTTTCCGTCATTTTCCAAACAAGGTGCTTTTTAACATTTTCTACAGAATTAAGGTAAGAATGTTTTTTTAACTTATACAGCTGGTGCGGTTATTTTCCGCCGTTATAAAATCTTCGAAGCTTCCCTTACAAGCTTATAAGAATATTTTCAAAGAAAATGTTTTATTTTATAAATATATGACTCTTAAGTGATTTCAAAATAGAAAGAGATATTTCTTTAAAAAAAATTTGATTTCATCTATGTCAACATCCTTTGATGGATTTTACGTTTATTTGAAGTTGATTTATTATGATACAAAAATCTATATTGTATTGAAGGTTTTGTGATATGTTTGACTATGGATGTGCTATTTTTATACCATTCATAGTTTATGATGAAAGTATTGACATTTTTTATGCTAGTTTTAATACGAATGTTTATGCTATGTTTAAACCTTTTCATATGGGAATGCATTGGACTTAATATGTGACGGGTGGAGTCCGCTCTAGCTCGTCGATGTGTCGGTAGGTCTCATGAGACAAACTAGTGTCTCGGAACAAGGCCTTGGCAAAATCTTATTTGTAGTCTTGGCACGAGACCTTGGCTATGTGGTTATGATAGTCTGGAATTATGCATTCCATCATTATGAAAGTGGTTATTGATATTGCATGTGATTATTCGATTAGTAGAATATCCATGTGAATAAATAAATGGTATTATTTCATTTTACTTTTGCCATACTATGTTGAAGTTCATGTTTAAAAGTCTTTTGTTTTAGTTATACATTTCCTTAAATGTTTATTATTTTTTATGAAAGTTTCCGTTATATTGTTATCCTTACTGGGCATTTGAGCTCACCCCTTTTCTATGTTTTATTTTTCCCAGTAAGTGAAGAAGTAAATTATGAATGACCTTCTGGGATATTATGTGGGGATATGAGTGTGGAATATGGAGACAATATGTTTTTGTAGTATTTTTTCACCTTATGATGTAATGTAAGACTTATGAATATATCTAGTGTTTCCAAGGCTACTAAACCAATCGGTCTTTCGAGAGTTGATCTTTCTTGTGATCATGCCAATGTTATGTAATAATGCACCGACTCTGGGTAACTGGGGTCGGGGTGTTACAGTTGGTATCAGAGTAAGTTTAGTAGAAACCTTGGAAGCTAGATTTAGATAAACTCTAATTAGAGCACGTAGACCTAATATGAACTTTGAGTATTGGTATAGAAGAACATCCTAGAATTTTGGTATTGTAGAGATTTTGTGAGTTTTATGAGCAATATATACCTGTCTGGATATGAGAAGGTAGAGGCAGCTCTGGCACAGATGTACCTAGGGGTAAAACCTGAAAACAACGCTTTGAGCTAGACTCCAACGGGAACTGGTGCACGACAACGGGCCTTGCTGCACTCTTGGTTACGACACTCCCGGGGGATATGCTTAGGATAACTCCCATTTTCTTTACAAATCATTATGAAGGGTTTATGAGTATATACGTCATCAAAGAAAACATTCTTATAATTATGGATTATATCCATCAATAGTTCAATTTATGTTAAGTGTTTTATAAGTATGGTATTATGTATTTTGATTCATAAACTGATCTAGTTTATGCCATTGTTTAGAAATGGCACCTAGTGGAAGAAACAGAAACCGTATCAATGCACGCACTCCATGTAGGGATTTCCCTCCTGCTCAAGATAATTATAGTGGAGCTGGTGATGCAACTGGTTCCGATCAGCTAATCACCATACTGGGACAACTCACTCAGGTTATGAATAATAACCTTACCCGTATGGAGCACCCTGATCCGCAGCATGGAGGATCAATGTTAGATCGATTCATGAGGCAACAAACACCAACGTTCAATGGGAGTACAAATCCCTTAGTATCTGAGCAATAGATAAATTCCCAAGAGAAAATATTTGAGGCTTTGGGGAGTAGTGAAAGGGAAAAAGTTATCATGGCAGTTTACTGACTCACTGGAGATGCTGATCAATGGTGGTCATTGATTCAAAACACGAAGGAAGATGATGAAGTATCAAATATGGAATGGAGGGAGTTCAAAGATCTGTTTTTAGAAAAATACTTTCCTCGCAACCATCGAGCAGATATCGAAAGTCAATTTCTGAGTCTGAGACAGAAGGAGGATGAGAATGTCGCAAAGTTTGAGGCTAACTTTTCAAGGTTACCAAGGTATGCTGGAGATTGTATACGTAACCCAAGAAGTAAGATTGATCGTTTCTTTGATGGGTTAAAACCATTTCTCCGTCGAGCATTTGTCTCACAATCCTTTTCATCGTACGGAGACATTGTCTCATGTGCTATCAAGACCGAAAAGGAATTCTCTAAGTCTTATGACTTTAAAGAAAAGAAAGATAAGAAGAGACATGCTGATCAATCTGGGAATGTAAATAAGGGGAAGAAGGGAAAGGTTGAATATCCATCCTATGGTAAATGTGGGAAGAAACACCCCGGTACTTTCTTGAAGGGAATGGGAGTCTGTTACAAGTGTGGTGAAAAAGGCCACCAAGCTCGTGATTGCAAGGGGAATAAGGAAGATACCAATGTTCAGTGCTACAATTGCATGGAGATGGGACATTATGAAAATTAATGTCCTAAGCGTCAGGAGAAATTACCTCAAAAAAGGACAAGGGATCAAGGCCAAGCTTATGCTATCACTACTTCTGAGGTAGAAGCTCCGAAAGACGTGGTGGCAGGTAGTTTAATGGTTTCCTCAAGTTTAGAAAATGCATTATTTGATTCTGGATCATCGCATTGTTTCATATCTTCCCAGTTTTATAAGAAAATTAGATATTTCCAATTTGATTTAACAAGGGAGTTGTCAGTTAAAACTCCTATGGGAAGTATCATTGCAACAAAGTTTTGTGAATCAGTCCCCATTAGAGAACATAAATGTTCTTTATCTACTGATCTCATCGCCATACCTGTGATTGAGTTCGATATAATCCTCAGTATGGACTGGCTTTCGGACTATGATGTGAAGATTTATTGTAAGAATAAAGATTTTATGATTCTTGATGATGATGATAAGGAACACATTATCTTTAGAGCAGAATCGTCACCACCTAATTCTTCTCTAGATCCACCCCCAGTAGCTCAACTAAATTCAGTTATTGGGGAGGAAGAGAATGAAATAATTGTGGGTGAGGAAAGGAATGTTCAAATAGAGGATGTACCTATTGTGAAAGAATATGTAGATGTATTTCTGGAAGATTTACCTGGACATCCTCCAGAACGAGAAGTTAAGTTCTCCATTGATTTAATTCCTAGATCAAGGCCTATATCAAAGACCCCTTATAGAATAGCCACTGTATAATTAGTCAAACTAAAGAAAAAACTAGAGGAATTGAGTAATAAGGGATTTATTCGACCTAGTGTTTCTCCATGGGGAGCCCCTGTTCTTTTTGTTAAAAAGAAATATGGATCTATGAGGTTATGTGTCGACTACAGGGAGATCAATGCTATAACAATAAAGAAAAAGTATCCCCTACCTCGAATTGATGATTTATTTGACCAACTGCATGGAGCTTAATACTTTTCCAAGATTGACCTTCGATATGGATACCATCAGTTGTGTGTGAAGAAGGAAGACATTCCGAAGACAGCATTTCAAACCAGGTACGGGCATTACGAGTTTACTGTAATGACTTTTGGATTGACTAATGCACCCTCTGTATTCATGGATCTGATGAATAGAGTTTTAAAGGAGTATCTCGATGAATTTGTGGTGGTATTTATTGATGATATATTGGTATACTCAAAAATCTATGAAGATAATGAAAATCACTTGCGCATTATCTTGAAGACTCTGAGAAGACATGAATTATATGGGAAGTTTAGCAAGTGTGAATTCTGGCTTCAGGAAATTTCTTTTCTTGGCCATATTGTCTCTAAAGATGGAATCTCTATTGATCCTTCTAAGACTAAGGCAATCCAAGAATGGCCAGCATCGACGTGTATAACTGAGGTACGTAGTTTTATTGGTTTAGCAGGTTATTATCGATGTTTTGTCTAGAATTTTTCCCGATTGGCTAACCCATTAACGAAGCTCACACGTAAAGGGGTTAAATTTGTTTGTACAAAAGAATGTGAAGAATGTTTCGAAGAACTGAAGAGAAGATTAGTCAATTCTCCTATATTGACTCTACCATAGGGGAATGATGGGTTTGTTATTTATAGTGATGCATCGAAGAAAGGACTTGGTTGTGTCCTTATGCAGAATGATAGGGTTATTGCCTATGCATCACGAAAGTTGAAAATTCATGAAAAAAACTATCCTACTCATGATCTTGAGTTAGCATCTGTGATCTTTGCTCTGAAGATATGGAGGCACTACCTCTATGGTGAAAAATGTGAGATTTATACTGATCATAAGAGTTTGAAGTATATTTTCTCACAAAAAGAACTCAATAGGAGGAAAAGGAGATGACTTGAATTACTCAAGGATTATGATTGCACGATACACTACCACCCGGGGAAGGCAAACAAGGTAGCGGATGCTTTGAGCAGAAAAGATCATGGAGTTTTGAACAATATGAGAATTAAAAGGGATCCAATTTTCATGGATCTAGTGAAGATGGACATGGGAATAACTAGGGAAGGTGAAACATCAATGCTTTTTCAAATGGTTGCCAAACCATCTTTACTAGAAAGGATTGAGTGTTCTCAGACCGATGATGAATAATTTCAAAAGAAGATTAAAGCTGTGAATGATGGGAGATTGAGAGACTTTGTGTATGAAGATGGAATTTTGAAATTTGGGAAGAGACTTTGTGTTCCCAATATACCTGATCTAAAAAGGGAATTGGTGGATGATGCTCATAGTTCCAATTTTTCTATACATCCTGGGAGCACCAAAATGTATAGGGATTTGAAGGAACATTTTTGGTGGGACAACATGAAGAGGGATATTGCTGATTTTGTGTCAAGATGTATGGTTTGTCAACAAGTGAAATCTAGAAGGAAACAGCCTGGAAGTGTCATGCAACCTCTTCCCATACCAGAGTGGAAATGGGACAATATTACGATGGACTTTGTCATGGGACTACCAAAGACTCCTAAAAGGAACGATGAAATATGGGTTATTGTTGACCGTCTTACCAAGTCAGCACATTTTCTTGCTATAAGAGAAGATCTACCCCTGGAACGTCTAGAAAGACTATATATTAATGAAGTTGTGAGACTTCATGGAGTACCCCTATCGATTGTTTCTGATCGTGATCCCTGTTTTACTTCAAGATTCTAAAAAAGTATTCAGAAATCCCTGGATACTGAACTTTATTTGAGAACTACTTACCACCCTCAGACAGACGGACAATCAGAACGGACTATTCAAACCTTAGAAGACATGTTGAGATCTTTCTCACTTGACTTTCAGGGTATGTGGGATCAATATTTACCTCTGGTAGAATTTTCCTATAATAATAGCTTCCTTTCGAGTATTTAGATGGCACCATATGAAGCGTTATACGGAAAGATATGTTGCACACCAACCTATTGGGATGACGTTGGTGAAAGAAAACTTGTAGGTCTAGAACTGGTGGAGGAAATGATGGAAAAGGTGATGGTAATCCAAAATCACATCAAAGCAGCTCAAAGTAGGCAGAAGAGCTATGCCAATAATCGAAGGAAGGATTTGGAATTTCAAGTCGGTGATCATGTTTTCCTGAAGGTATCTCCATGTAAGGGAGTCATACGTTTTGGTAATAAAGGTAAATTGAGTCCCAGGTACATCAGACCTTTTGAAATTATAGAACGAATTGGGGTTGTAGCTTACCGATTGTCAATGCCGCCAAGTCTCTCCAAAGTTCACGATGTGTTCCACGTATCTCTGTTGAGGAAATACATGCCTGACCCAACGCATGTAATCACTTACGAGGAATTATAACTGGAACCTGATCTGTCTTATTGCGAAAAGCCCGTCAGGATTCTTGATACGAGATAACAAGTACTGAGAAACCGGACGACGCGTCTGGTAAAAGTTTTGTGGAGAAACCATATGATGGAAGAGGCAACATGGGAACCCGAGGAACTTATGAGGAAGAACCACCCGAGTCTTTTCATGAGGTAGTATTCTAGAAATTTCGAGGACGAAATTATTTGAAGGAGGGGATAATGTAACACCCCAAGCTTCTACGGTACTCTTCTCTTTGAATAATGTGATAGTGTGTGTTGTACGCAACACCGAGTTCTAACACACCATAACCAATCAAACTAGCAGTTGTGAATAGTAATACCTATTTTTTAAAATTATATATATTTTATTTTTTAAAATGGACATCATTTTTTGATTAGGAATATCGAATTCATCCTAAGGTGAAATTTTGGTCCTTTTCGGATAACTTTAATATTTTGATGAATAGTGAAAATTACTAAATTTTAATTAAAAACAACTTTTTTAATCAAAATAATTAATAGTGATAAATTTTGAATTTGAGTGGTTTTAAAGTATATTTAGAATATATTTTTACCATTTAATATAATTTTGGTCATTGGACATAATTTTACAATTAAACCGTACATAAACAAGTGTCAATCTTTTGATAGTTATTATCTCTTAAAAACACGCTTTTTGTTTTAACAACGGGAATTAATTTTAAATTAATTTCTGCCACTTCTGTGTTTTGAATTTGGAAAAATGGATTTCATATTTGGAATCAGGATGTTCAAATTGTGTAAATAGGTAACTTTTATTTTTAGACATTTTGAAAAATTACTTCGGTAAATATTTTATTTACCATGGTTAAGGGTAAATCCGATAAATAAGGGTTAAAAAATAATACTATTATAATAATAAATTACATTAAAACGTGTCCTAGCCTTATTGGTTGATACATGTTTGACCATAGGCATCTTTGGGTCGATTTTGGGACCCCATGGAGCCACTTGTAGGTGATAGGGACACTTTATTTCAATTAAGTTAAAATGAATACAAAAATGACACAAGCATATATCTTTTAGAAAAACAATTTTTACATAGGGTTATATATGTTGGATTTTAGACTATAAATATTAATTAGAAATATAAACATATTTCTGACATAATGATATTTATTTATAATTTTTAGAGATTACATAATTTAATTTATTTATGAAACAATGATGATGTAGTAATTACCATAATAGTGAAAATTTAAAATAATGGATATTATAAATACCCAAATAAATATAATTTGAGACTTTTAATGAATTAAAATAATTTTCTAGGATAATATGACATATTAGGACTTATTTAATTAACGTTTTTCTAAGTAATAATTCTGTTATGAGTTTCACAAAAATAAACTATTGAATAGTGTCAAAATTGACATAAAAGAGTTTTTAAAACAAATATTATATTATTAATTGATATTAAATTCCTAAAAATCTAAGGTTCAGACAAGAGACTTATATCATGATAGGTGTATCATTAATGTACCACTTATGGGTCTCTTGGATGTATATAGTAAGTTTATTAACTATATAATATAAAAATACAAAGTGACATGGTAAATGTCAAACTAATTAACTAAGAGTTAATACTAAAAGATAAGGTTAATATAGTAACCCAAACCAATCTAAATTCTATTGGTTTAATGGTTTTAGACCTATACCCACCGTAAAATTCAAATAATCAACTTTGGAGCCATTAGAAACCGAGTATGAATTTATTATAAATTAATATTTCTAGTTTTTCCAAAGGTGCCCTCACCCCTCTTATAAAAGGGAACTCCTTCTTCTCATTTATTCACACCTTCATAGCTTTTTGGTTCGGCCAAACCCTGCCCAAATACTCTCTCAACTTTCCTCACTACAACCTAGAGGCCTTAGTTTGATCAGAAAGCCAACCTAAGGATCCCTTTTGATCAAATCAAAAGGAAGAGCCCGAAGAAGTGGTAATAATTTCACCACCCTTTTTCAAGTTCCTTTCTTCTTCCACTTCTTCTTCCTTTGTTGTTACTATTCTAAAATAATAACTCCAGTATCATATATATACTGTGATGTTATTGTAAATATGGTACAACCGTATTCAGTATTCTATCCATCTTTTTAATAACATGTCACCATACATGCGTACGTACGGCTTACCGTCTCCACGTCGTGGTGTAATTGTTATTCAATATATTATTATTTGGATGGGTATAATAATGATGTCTAACTCATATAAATAATAAATATAACATGTTAATGATTCTTTATATATGACATACCATCCATTTATATATTATTTTAATATCAAAAGAATGATATTGTCGCTCGTGCGTATGTACGGACTACCGTCTCCACGAATGCGATGTGATTCATTCTCCATCGTATCCATTCAAGTATAATTATCATTTGATGATTTAAAAATAATGTTTAAGGACTTGATATCATTCTGTATATGAATAATTTACAACCTATCCATGACAAACATGGCTTATATAACAAAACATATAAAAGAAAACGAGTAAGTTAACACCCAAAACGACGATAATACTAAGATATTATTAACAAAGCAATGTTAAAAGATAATATATGATATCATATGAATGTATACGATTCTTGTATAATTTAATAACAATTATTTCACTATTATACAGGAGGTTAACCTACCCCAACCAAGGAAAAGTACAAGGTAAGGGTTATTTCACAATCTCTTCATTATCTGAGGTTGTTTATACGTAATAATCTACTGGGATCTCTTTATCATCCACATCCATGTTTCTTAAAAATGTATTTCAAAACATTTTTACTATTTAAAAGAATATGGGTTAAAGTCATTTATACCTTTTTTTTACCTTTTATAAGATTTTTATAAAGGAATCTTTCCGTCGTTTTCCAAGCAAGGTGCTTTTTAACCTTTTCGATAGAATTAAGGTAAGAATATTTTTTTTAACTTATACGGTGGGTGCGGTTATTTTCCACTGTTATAAAATCTTCAAAGCTTACCTTACAAGATTATAAGAATATTTTAAAAGAAAATGTTTTATTTTATAAATATATGACTCTTAAATGATTTCAAAATAGAAAGATATATTTCTTTAAAAAAAATTTGATTTCATCAATGTCAACATCCTTTGATGGATTTTACGCTTATTTGAAGTTGATTTATTATGATACAAAACTTCTATATTTTATTGAAGGTTTTGTGATATGTTTGACAGTGGATGTGCTATTTTTATACCACTCATAGTTTATGGTGAAAGTATTGACATTTTGTATGCTAGTTTTAATATGAATGTTTATGTTATGTTTAAACCTTTTCATATGGGAATGTATTGGACTTAATATTTGACGGGTGGAGCCCGCTATAGCTCCTCAATGCATCGGTAGGTCTCATGATGCAAACTAGTGTCTTGGAACAAGGCCTTGGCAAAATCTTATTTGTATTCTTGGCACGAGGCCTTGGCTATGTGGTTATGATAGTCTGGCATTATGCATTCCATCATTATGAAAGTGGTTATTGATATTGCATGTGATTGTTTGATTAGTAGAATATCCATGTGAATAAGTAAATGGCATTATTTCATTTTACTTTTGACATACTATGTTGAAGTTCATGTTTAAAAGTCTTTTGTTTTAGTTATACATTGCCTTAAATGTTTATTCTTATTTATGAAAGTTTCCTCTATATTGTTATCCTTACTGAGATTTTGAGCTCACCCCTTTTCTATGTTTTATTTTTCCTAGGAAGTGAAGAAGTAAATTATGAATGACCTGCAGGGATATTATGTGGGGATATGAGTGTGGAATATGGAGATAATATGTTGTTGTAGTAGTTTTTCATTTTATGATGTAATGTAAGACTTATGAATATATCTAGTGTTTCCAAGGCTACTAAACCAATCGGTCTTTCGAGATTTGATCTTTCTTGTGATCATGCCAATGTTATGTAATAATGCACCGACTCTGGGTAACTAGGGTCGGGGCGTTACAAAATTACACTGGAAAGCTGTCTCCGGTGGATATGGTCCCACAACATCGAGTCCCCACACTGGAAACGACCAAGAGTACTTGATGGAGTGAAGGGGTTCTGGCGGCTGATGCATGAAGTTAGCATGAATTTGGCATGCATGGCATCTCTTGGAAAACTCAATAAAATCATGGATCATGGAGGGTGTCACGAACCAAATCTGGTAACCGCCAAATCCGGCACCAAAAACAGCCCGTGACATGACCCGAAGGGTGTTCCCGATCCCCACGGGCTGGCACAAGTGCCCGGGTATCATAAAATGAAAATTGGGAACGATTTACCCGAGTTTATAAACATAAAACAACAAAAGAATCCCATGAAACAAATCTGGATTTTTCAAACCAAACAATCTTTTACAAAAATTCAGAACTGAATTACATGGATTAAAACAACTCAAAAGTTCTATAGAAAAGTTACAAATCCAATAAGGACAGCCCAAGAACCCTCATGGCAAGGGGCACCGCCCACAAGCCACCTCCACAAGACTTCACCACCAAGGACCTGCTGGAAACCCGAACCACTGGAACAAAAAAACTGTACCCAACCTGCGACAACAAAAACAACCATGTCTACTTACACCCAAGGGTGTAAGTAGGGTGTGAGCCAATGCCCAGTAGGATACCACCACTAAGAGATTCCATGTGATAAACATTTAAAGACGAAAAGCATGCAAGTTTTCAAAAACATGAAAAGCTAGTTACAATTTCTAAAAGATGCTACTTTGAATAAAAACAGTTTTCAAGTTGGATATCATTAAGAATCAACACATTTAAAAATAATGTCAACAATACTGAATTTTCCAGCCAACTATACCGTATGCCGACGGTAAGTACAAAGTAAATAATGAGCACAAGAAATAGGAAGTAACCCCTAGGCACTAGCTAGCTGTGGGTCCCAGGTACCTCGTATCTCGGTGAGAGTAACCATCACAAATATCCATTCTCATGCACGAGCCACTAGTAGGGAACATACCCATAACCTAGTTGTCCCCAATCATCATCATCATAGTTTAGTTAGAGTTGTAAGCGTCAATCTTGCTAAGTGAAACTGAGGCCAAACCCCACGGATTCACTAGCATACTAGTACACGTCCACCCACCTAGATACCCAGGTTTTCCCCTTGTGATCAAACAAGTTCAACAAGTCAAGAAATGTACATTGAACATGAAAATATCATTTACACATCACAAATTCACCAAACAGCCCATATGTATACCACACAGGTCACAAAAATCCATTTTTCCTTTAAAATGATTTCGAAATCCGAATCACACCAAAATAGCCCACAACACATTTCACATTTCTTCAACACTTCCACAAAACCATTAAAAATTTTTATAAAACAATTATAAGATATTTAAACTAATATAACAGCCCACACACATGGAATATAACACTTCTTTCATAATCAAAAATTCAATTTTTCACATCACACTCACACAAAACACTCCACATCACTTTCACATCACTTTCACTCCAAAATATCTCCTTCAAACAATTTAATAAAATATTTCCAAGATGATACATATCACATAACAGCCTTTTCACAAATGAAATGAACCTTTTAAAAATATACTCCTACCAAAACAGTTTGCTGATATAGTTTCACCTATTACACAACCCAATAAAGCATTCAAAACTTTCATAAAACAATTATAAAGAGTATACCCAAACTTTGCACATAAAATCCATTTAAAAAATCTCTTTTTAAGCCAAAAGCACACCAAGACCCTACCAAAACAGAATTGGCAGCCCAATAAACATGAAATAATCCACATTCAAATGTTATATAATCACGTTGAATAATATCACAAAAGATACCCATGAGAACACACAAATCCATAAAACACTTTCAAGGAGTATAACAAGGTTATACAAATAAAACCATTCAAATACACCCCATTTTTAGGCCCACATGGAACTATATCATTACCTAACCATAATTGGAAGCCCCTTTCAACAACTAATAAATCACTTCCACATTTTACAAAACTACCACAAGATATAACACATGAAATACATTTGAAAAATACACACTTCAAGAAAAAATGTAACTTTAAAAACAAATGCTTTACTATTGCAACCAAAAATGGTTTTCTCATAATTCACAGCACATAAGAAACATGAAAAATTATTTAATCAAGCAAACTAACTCATCATCAAATGGTTACCCACGGAATCACCTACCGAATGTGTCGAAACCCTCAAATATTGGGACGAAACATCAACCGCATGACTGCCGCACCTCAAGGAAGTTAAAAGAAACCTAAAACCTCAATATTTCACCCAAAATACAGTAATTTAGAACCTATGCACGAACCCTAACTTCTGGAATTTTTTATAATTCAAGAATTAGGGAAGAAACCCTAAGCAATTTGAAAGAGGAAAGAAATAGACTCACCTACTTGAAGTATCCTGAATTAATCACTCCAAAAACAATAGTTTCTGAAATTTAAAATAGCCAATATTTAGGGATTCTTCGAAAAAGATATAGGAGGTAATTTGGGAACTGGAATGGAGGGAAAAGAGTAAGAATTGAGAGAGTTAAGAAGTGGTGAAGTTACCTCTTCAATTCTGGCCGATTTGAGACACCCTATAAAGATCAGCCCTAATTCGCGATACCAAAGAGCTCCAAGGAGGGGGGAAGGCAATTGGAGCGCGCATGGGTTTCTTAGGGTCTAGTGGGAGGTGGAATCACCGAAAAAAAAATATTGAAGGAGATATAAAAAATTTAAAAATTATTTTTAATGCAGGAAATGGGCCTTCGGGCAGGCCCAATATCTTAAATAAAAACCCATATCCACCATGATTATGGATTTATAAAGGCTCCAAATTTATATTTTGGTGTTAATAGGTCAGAGGAGACCATTTAAGAATTAGAATGAAGGAAAAATATTAAAAAATGAAAAAGTTATAAAGGAAACAAATTTTATTTTTAAATCTGGAATTGGGCTCACGGTTTGGCCCAATTCATTAAAACTCATCTATTTCTCCATAAAACCTTTGGAAACCATCCAAAACAAAAAATGAAAGGAAAATAAATGAAATTTAACTTCAAAATAAGTCATGTATGTGACAATTCTCCCCACCATGAAAACTTTCCGTCCCCGGAAAGCTACAGAAAGTCCAGATACGAAAGCCAAACCGAACTGATAAACCAAGATGTACTCCCTTTCCAGGTTTCACCCCCAAAGGACAAAACACCTCCATTGATCAATTAAGGAAGGAATAATTCACAACAAAATAATACACCACTTTCCTGAAACAATCATTCACATTCAGGCTTTATCCCAAAGGAAAACACCCCAAACACTATCAGAACAAGACTCAAGCAATTCACTCAAACGAACAACAACATCGAACAAGGTTACACATACCTTGCTATAACTAAACCATTGGGCACTATCCAATATCAATGGTTACTCAAGGAAGATTTAGGTAGATTGATAGATCCAAATGAGACTACCTAACACCAATCCTTGACTATGGATAAATCTAAGTTATCGGTACGGGGAAAAAAATTGGCTCCCCACCATAAGTACCAACAATCTTAATCGACCAGCATGGGACGGTACAGAAAGACCCCAAAATATAAAGTGTTGGGACGACCACATGGTTAGTCTGCATGGTTTGGGAAACCATGAACTAACAGTGGAGATTCTTCTATCTACATGGTTTTTTTGGGGGGGGGCATGGTCACTACTAACCAAGTGTAAACCATGTGGTCAACCTGTCTAGCCAAACTTCATACCTTTCTCTAAAGACTAAATGGAAACCAAAGTGGGAGGGAATAACATTGTGTGATGACATGGGTACAAGACCCTCCACCTATTTCCACCGAACAGGAACAACTGAAGAAATTTGATGACACCATAGGTTTAAACTCTTCTTATCTTTCATATTGAGGATATGACTTTACACAAGGGTTTAAATGACACTGGGGTTTCACCTGACTACGCGCCAGCTTCTCTCTGGGACCTATGTCTAGAGCTCAAAATATTGAAGCAACTTCAGCCTCACAGTTAGGCTTTGGAAACCACCTGAATGAGAATTCTTCTTTCGTTGCAAACAACAACTACACCGCAATCCCCGATAAGTTTTTCTAAGACATAACACATTCCAAACTCACTTTACCCTAACTCGATATTTCACTGAAACAAGGGATTAAAAGATGTACACACATCACACCTTATTTTTTCGGGTGAGAAACAATAGAAGTAAAGAACACTTATACTCACCTTCCTCTAAAATGGAATATCTTTTTTGATGTTTTTTTTAAGGGAGACATTCTCCCAACATAATAGAGACTCTCAGATGATTTCCCAACTTTCACCTTTACAGTCAATCGAGCACATGAAATCACGAGGAATCACCGAACATGACCATTGCGATTGATATAAACAATGAATAGAGAGGTAACTTGTACAACATCCCAAAACAACACACAATTCTAGAAAGTGGCCATAATATCCTCTCATGACCAGATTTCCCACACTAGTATTTTAACATGAACTCCTTCTTCGAAGAGAGTATGAAGGACCGAGAGTTCCTCTTAGACGCTATCCAAATACTCATCCATGCTAACAACCCCAGAACACTTCCACCTTCGAAAAATTAGGAAACTTAAGAGGCTAAGGTCACTTTCAACCATCCATAATCAATCTCCCACTACAAGAGGATACACAAAACCAATAAAGGAAAGGGTGTATACTCAATCTAAAAATCTCAAGAAATAGATTCCTTATATTGATCAACTGGAGGATTTTCCAATGGATAAACAATCTGGGTTGCGCTTCAGTTATGCATTAACCTTTAATGGGGGCGTACCTTATCCAATGAGAGAACCCAAGGACCCAACCAACCTGTTCCATTGGTCAAAACAAGCCATAAACCAGCTCCAAAAACATGAAGGGAACTATCATAAAGGCATCCCAAAACATTTTTCAAAAGAGACCACTAACCGTCCCTACAACACAGCTTACCGACCAAACACAAACCCAAAACACAGTTCAAACAGAAGGGGTTCTTGGAATCAAAACATCCCACAACATCAACATTTTCAAAAACCCATAATACAAACCATACAAAAATATTCATCAAGACATCATGTTTTTCTTTAAAAGTAATTCTTTGAGAACAAACAGTTTAGCAGTAAGCATATCCACCAATGGTACCCCATGGGCCTCACACATGCATGTTTTTGTGCCACACCAGACACCCTCCTCATATCCATCCCGACACTCATCCAGTCATTCCACCAACCATCCATCATCCCATATAACCCCATGCATGTGGTCGCTAATGGAAATACAAAAGGTTAAAACAAAAATTCTTTCCACTTTTCAAAACCAAAATGGTCAACCAACACATCCTTTTTTCTCATAACTGCTAACCATGAGATCAAAATCCCAACTCACATCTTACAAAAATTTTCAGAAAGTCACAAACATTTAGAAAATAACTCACTTTCAAGATATTCACATCAATTTCAAAACATCTCATCCCATTAAAACACACTCTGATTGTTTAGAAAACTCTATTAGAAACACTTTTCAAAACCAACTTCAATATAGTTCCTAATTTCAAAGAGGTGTAAGCACACCATTTTATATTTCAAAAAAATTCTGAAAATTAAGTTCCACCATTTCATAAACCAAACCATTCCCTCTTTATTTGAAAATCATTTCACAAAAACTTTACACTTCTTAAAACCAAAGTGCTAAGGTTTCAAAACCTAAGCACAAAATAGTGCAAGAGGAAACTAGTTTCAGTGGGTGACTTGGAAATATGGTTGGCAGCCATATTCCAATCACCTCACTGTCACAGAGAGTGTTCTAGGGAATATCCTTGGCTCTACATGGCTTTCCAGGCCTTGCGAGCTCACTAGGACCATTAACCCAACTCTCTTTTCATTTCCCTTAATCGTCATCGAACCAAGAAAACCGAAGGACTTAGATAAATACCGAATTCTCTTGGAAACTTGAATCCCATTATGAGGTGTGGTGATCAGGCACACTACCCATAACTAGAATTCTGTGTCCCAACAATCCTAACTCCATACTATCCTGACTCTTCCCCAAATAACATGACCCAAAGAGTTAACCTGAACCTCCATTGATACCATTTTGTCACGAACCGAATCTGGTCACCGCCAAAACCGGCACCAAAACCAGCCCGTGACATGACCCGAAGGGAGTTCCCGATCCCCACGGGCTGGCACAAGTTCCCGGGTGTCATAAAATGAAAATTGGGAACGATTTACCCGAGTTTATAAACATAAAACAACAAAAGAATCCAATGAAACAAATCTGGATTTTTCAAACCAAACAATCTTTTACAAAAATTCAGAACTGAATTACATGGCTTAAAACAACTCAAAATGTCTATAACAAAGTTTCAAATCCAAATAAGGATAGCCCCAGAACCCTCATGGCAAGGGGCACCACCCACAAGCCACCTCCACAAGACTTCACCACCAAGGACCTGCTAGAAACCCGAACCACTGGAACAAAAAAACTGTACCCAACCTACGACAACAAAAACAACAATGTCTACTTACACCCAAGGGTGTAAGTAGGGTGTGAGCCAATTCCCAATAGGATACCACCACTAAGAGATTCCATGTGATAAACATTTAAAGACGAAAAGCATGCAAGTTTTCAAAAATATGAAAACCTAGTTACAATTTCTAAAAGATGCTACTTTGAATAAAAACAGTTTTCAAGTGGGATATCATTAAGAATAAACACTTTTAAAAATAATGTCAACAATACTGAATTTTCCAGCCAACTATACCGTATGCCGATGGTAAGTACAAAGTAAATAATGAGCACAAGAAAAAAGAAGTAACCCCTAGGCACTAGCTAGCTGTGGGTCCCAGGTACCTCGTATCTCGGTGAGAGTAACCATCACAAATATCCATTCTCGTGCACGAGCCACTAGTAGGGAACATACCCATAACCTAGTGGTCCCCAATAATCATCATCATAGTTTAGTTAGAGTTGTAAGCGTCAATCTTGCTAAGTGAAACTGAGGCCAAACCCCACGGATTCACTAGCATACTAGTACACGTCCACCCACCTAGATACCCAGGTTTTCCCCTTGTGCTCAAACAAGTTCAACAAGTCAAGAAATTTACATTGAACATGAAAATATCATTTCCACATCACAAATTCACCAAACATCCCATATGTATACCACACAAGTCACAAAAATCCATTTTTCATTCAAAATGATTTTGAAATCCGAATCACACCAAAATAGCCCACAACACATTTCACATTTCTTCAACACTTCCACAAAACCATTAAACAATTTTATAAAACAATTATAAGATATTTAAACTCATATAACAGCCCACACACATGGAATATAACACTTCTTTCATAATCAAAAATTCAATTTTTCACATCACACTCACACAAAACACTCCACATCACTTTCACATCACTTTTACTCCAAAATATCTCCTTCAAACAATTTAATAAAATATTTCCAAGATGATACCTATCACATAACAGCCTTTTCACAAATGAAATGGACCTTTTAAAAATATACTCCTACCAAAACAGTTTGCTGATATAGTTTCACCTATTACACAACCCAATAAAGCATTCAAAACTTTCATAAAACAATTATAAAGAGTATACCCAAACTTTGCACATAAAATCCATTTAAAAAATCTCTTTTTAATCCAAAATCATACCAAGACCCTACCAAAACAGAATTGGCAGCCCAATCAACATGAAATAATCCACATTGAAATGTTATATAATCACGTTGAATAATATCACAAAAGATACCCATGAGAAGACACAAATCCATAAAACACTTTCAAGGAGTATAACAAGGTTATACAAATAAAACCATTCAAATACACCCCATTTTTATGCCCACATGGAACTATATCATTACCTAACCATAATTGGCAGCCCCTTTCAACAACCAATAAATCACTTTCACATTTTACAAAACTACCACAAGATATAACACATGAAATACATTTGAAAAATACACACTTCAAGAAAAAATGTAACTTTAAAAACAAATGATTTACTATTGCAACCAAAAATGGTTTTATCATAATGCACAACACATAAGGAACATGAAAAATTATTTAATCAATCAAACCAACTCATCATTAAATGGTTACCCACGGAATCACCTATCGAATGTGTCGAAACCCTCAAATATTGGGACGAAACATCAACCGCATGACCGCCGAATCTCAAGGAAGTTAAAAGAAACCTAAAACCTCAATATTTCACCCAAAATACAGTAATTTATAACCTATGCACGAACCCTAACTTCTGGAATTTTTTATAATTCAAGAATTAGGGAAGAAACCCTAAGAAATTTGAAAGAGGAAAGAAATACACTCACCTACTTGAAGTATCCTGAATTAATCACTCCAAAAACAATAGTTGCTAAAATTGAAAACAACCAAAATTTAGGGATTCTTCACACAAGATATAGGAGGTAATTTGGGAACTATAATGGAGGGAAAAGAGTAAGAATTGAGAGAGTTAAGAAGGGATGAAGTTACCTCTTCAATTCTGGCCGATTTGAGACACCCTATGAAGATCAGCCCTAATTCGCGATATCAAAGAGCTCCAAGGAGGGGGGGGGGGAAGGCAATGGGAGCGTGCCTGGGTTTCTTAGGGTCGAGTGGGAGGTGGAATCACCGAAAAAACGCAAATATTGAAGGAGATATAAAAAATTTAAAAATTATTTTTAATGCAGGAAATGGGCCTTCGGGCAGGCCCAATATCTTAAATAAAAACCCATATCCACCATGATTATGGATTTATAAAGGCTTAAAATTTATATTTTGGTGTTAATAGGTCAGATGAGACCATTTAGGAATTGGAATGAAGGAACAATATTAAAAAATGAAAAAGTTATAAAGGAATCAAATTTTATTTTTAAATCTGGAATTGGGCTCACGGTTTGGCCCAATTCATTAAAACTCATCTATTTCTCCATAAAACCTTTGGAAACCATCCAAAACAAAAAATGAAAGGAAAATAAATGAAATTTAACTTCAAAATAAGTCATGTATGTGACAGAGGGCCAGAAGTACTCCAATCTCTAGATCTGATGGGACAGCTTCGACCCAGCCTGGTGGGCCCCACAGGAACTGGCGTGAACCTCATGCATGACCTGAGAAATCTTGCATCCTTGGATGCAACGAAGTAGGACACCATCAAACCGATGCTTGGAGAGGTTCTGTTCAAGACTGGTACCACTATGGAAGGTAAAATGCAGTGCGCGACATCATATTTTCTCTCACTTGGCCCGATCAGCCGGGAGGCAACCATTTTGAAGATACTCAATAAAAGGGGCTCTCCAGTCGGGGGTCACTTCAACCAATACATCTGAGGAACCTGGGGGTCCTGGCGTGGAGGCTCTAGCGGTAAGATGGCTTACTTGGAGGTCGTCATCATCACCCGAGGTGATGGGAGAAATGAATCTCCAATGTGCCACGTGTATAATCAGATCATCCTACTCGGGTTCTGTAAGTGATGCAGCCAGGCCGACCAGGGCATTAGCTCGACTATTCTGAGATCGAGGGACATGAGTAACTTTCGGACGAGATGGAAATTGGGCCATTAGATAGAGAATGCGCTCCAAAAATGGTACATGCTCTGGCTCTCTAATGACATAGTCTATAACACCCCAAGCTTCTACGGTACGCTTCTCTTTGAATAATGTGATAGCGTGTGTTGTACGCAACACCGAGTTCTAACACACCATAACCAATCAAACTAGCCGTTGTGAATAGTAATACCTACTTTTTGAAATTATATATGTTTTATTTTTTAAAATGGACTTCATTTTTGGATTTGGAATATCGCATTTAGCCTAAGGTGAAATTTTGGTACTTTTCGGATAACTTTAATATTTTGATGAATAGTGAAAATTACTAAATTTTAATTAAAAACAACTTTTTTAATCAAAATAATTAATAGTGATAAATTATGAATTTGAGTGGTTTTAAAGTATATTTAGAATATATTTTTACCATTTAATATAATGTTGGTCATTGGACATAATTTTACAATTAAACCGGACATAAACACGTGTCAATCTTTTGATAGTTATTATCTCTTAAAAACACGTTTTTTGTTTTAACAATGGGAATTAATTTTAAATTAATTTCTGCCACTTCTGTGTTTTGAATTTGTAAAAATGGATTCCATATTTGGAATCAGGATGTTAAAATTGTGTAAATAGGTAACTTTTATTTTTAGACATTTTGAATAATTACTTCGGTAAATATTTTATTTACCATGGTTAAGGGTAAATCCGATAAATAAGGGTTATAAAATAATATTATAATAATACTAAATTACCCTAAAATGTGTCATATCCTTATTGGTTGATACATGTTCGACCATAGGTATCTTTGAGTCGATTTTGGGACCCCGTGGAGCCACTTGTAGGTGATAGGGACACTTTATATTAATTAAGTTAAAATGAATACAAAAATGACACAAGCATATATCTTTTAGAAAAACAATTTTTACATAGGGTTATATATGTTGGATTTTAGACTATAAATATTAATTAGAAAGATAAAAATATTTCATACATAATTATATTTTATTTATAATTTTTAGAGATTACATAATGTAATTTATTTATGACACAATGATGATGCAGTAATTACCATAACAGTGAAAATTTAAAATAATGGATATTATAAATACCCAAATAAATATAATTTGAGACTTTTAATGAATTAAAACAATTTTATAGGATAATATGACATATTTTGATTTATTTAATTAACTTTGTTTGAAGTAATCATCCAATTATGAGTTTCACAAAAATCAACTATTGAATAGTGTCAAAATTGACATAAAAGAGTTTGTAAAACAAATATTATATTATTAATTGATATTAAATTCCTAAAAATATACGGTTCATCAAAGAGACTTATATCATGATAGTTTTATCATTAATGGACCACTTAGGGGTCTCTTGTATGTATATAGTAAGTTTATTAACTATATAATATAAAAATACAAAGTGACATGGTAAATGTCAAACTAATTAACTCAGAGTTAATACTTAAAGATAAGGTTAATATAGTAACCCAAACCTGTCTAAATTCTATTTGTTGAATTGTTTTCGACCTATACCCACCTTGAAATTTAAATAATCAACTTTTTAGCCATTATAAACCAAATATAAATTTATTATAAATTAATATTTCTAACTTTTCCAAAGGTGCCCCTCACCCCTCTTATAAAAGGGCACTCCTCCTTCTCATTTCTTCACACCTTAAAAGCATTTTGGTTCGGCCAACCCCTGACCAAATACTCTCTAAAATTCCCCCAATACAACCTAGAGGCCTTAGTTTGATCAGAAAGCCAACCTAAGAAGACCTTTTGATCAAATCAAAAGGAAGATCCCGAAGAAGAGGTAATAATTTCCCCACCCTTTTTCAAGTTCCTTTCTTCTTCCACTTCTTCTTCTTTTGTTGTTATCATTCTAAAATAATAACTCCAGTATCATATATATAATTTTATGTTATTTTAAATATGGTACAACCATATTCAGTATTCCATCCATCCTTTGAATAACATGTCACCATACGTGTGTACGTACAGGTTACCGTCTTCACGTCGTGGTGTAATTGTTATTCAATATATTATTATTTGGATGGGTATAATAATGATGTGTAACTCATGTAAATAATAAATATAACATTTTAATGATTCTTTATATATGATATACCATCCATTTATATATTATTTTAATATCAAAAGAATGATATTGTCGCCCGTGCGTACGTACAGACTACCTTCTCCACGAACGCGATGAGATTCATTCTCCGTCGTATCCATTCAAGTATAATTATCATTTGATGATTTAAAAATAATGTTTAAGGACTTGATATCATTCTGTATATGAATAATATACAACCTATCCATGAAAAACAAGGCTTATGTAACAAAACATATAAAATAAAACGAGTAAGTTAACACCCGAAATGACGATAATACTAAAATATTATTAACAAAACAATGTTAAAAGATAAAATATGATATCATATGAATGTATATGATTCTTGTATAATTTAATAACAATTATTTCACTATTATACAGGAGGTTAACCTACCCTAACCAAGGAAAAGTACAAGGTAAGTGTTATTTCACAATCTCTTCATTATCCGTGGTTGTTTATACGTAATAATCTACTGGGATCTCTTTATCATCCACATCCATGTTTCTTAAAAATGTATTTCAAAACATTTTTAATATTTAAAAGAATATGGTTTAAAGTCATTTATACCTTTGTTTGAACTTTTATAAGAGTTTTATAAAGGAATCTTTCCGTCGTTTTCCAAACAAGGTGCTTTTTAACCTTTTCGACAGAATTAAGGTAAGAATGTTTTTTTAACTTATATGACGGGTGCGGTTATTTTCCACCGTTATAAAATATTCTAAGATTCCCTTACAAGCTTATAAGAATATTTTCAAATAAAATGTTTTATTTTATAAATATATGACTCTTAAATGATTTCAAAATAGAAAGAGAAATTTCTTTAATTTTTTTTGATTTCATCTATGTCAACATCCTTTGATGGATTTTACGCTTATTTGAAGTTGATTTATTATGATACAAAACTTCTATATTGTATTGAAGGTTTTGTGATATTTTTGACTGTGGATGTGCTATTTTTATACCGTTCATAGTTTATGGTGAAAGTATTGACATTTCGTATGCTAGTTTTAATACAAATGTTTATGTTATGTTTAAACCTTTTCATATGGGAATGCATTGGAATTAATATGTGATAGGTAGAGCCCGCTATAGCTCCTCGATGCATCAGTAGGTCTCATGATACAAACTAGTGTCTTGGCACAAGGCCTATGCAAAATCTTATTTGTAGTCTTGGCACGAGGCCTTGGCTATGTGGTTATGATAGTTTGACATTATGCATTCCATCATTATGAAAGTGGTTATTGATATTGCATGTGATTATTCGATTAGTAGAATATCCATGTGAATAATTAAATGGAATTATTTCATTTTACTTTTTCCATAATATGTTGAAGTTCATTTTAAAAGGCTATTTTTAGTTATACATTTCCTTAAATGTTTATTATTATTTATGAAAGTTTCCGCTATATTGTTATCTTTACAGGGCATTTGAGCTCACCCCTTTTCTATGTTTTATTATTCCCAGGAAGTGAAGAAGTAAATTATGAATGACCTGTAGGGATATTATGTGGGGATATAAGTGTGGAATATGGAGACAATATGTTGTTGTAGTAGTTTTTCACTTTATGATGTAATGTAAGACTTATGAATATATCTAGTGTTTCCAAGGCTACTAAACCAATCGGTCTTTCGAGATTTGATATTTCTTGTGATCATGCCAATGTTTTGTAATAATGCACCGACTCTGGGTAACTGGGGTCGGGGCGTTACAGTTGGTATCAGAGGAAGTTTAGTAGAAACCTTGGAAGCTAGATTTAGATAAACTCTGATTAGAGCACGTAGACCTAAGATGAACTTTGAGGATTAATATAGAAGAACTTTCTAGAATTTTGGTATTGTAGAGATTTTGTGAGTTTTCCGAGAAATACATCCCTGTCTGGATATGAGCAGGTAGAGGTGGCTCTGGCACAGATGTACCTAGGGGTAAAACCCAAAAACACCGCTTTGAGATAGACTCAAACGGGAACTGGTGCATGACAACGGGCCTTGCTGCACTCTTTGTTACGACACTCCCGAGGGATATGCTTAGGATAACTCTCATTTTCTTTACAAATCATTATGAAGGGTTCATGAGTATATACTTCCTCAAAGAAAACATTCTTATGATTATGGAGTATATCCATAAATAGTTCAATTTATGTTAAGTGTTTTATAAGTATGGGATTATGTATTTTGATTCATAAACTGATCTAGTTTATGCCATTGTTTAGAAATGGAAGCTAGTGGAAGAAACGAAAACTGTATCAATTCACGTACTCCATGTAGGTATTTCCTCCTACTCAAGATAATTATAGTGGAGCTGGTGATGCAACTGGTTCCGATCAACTAATCACCATACTGGGACAACTCACTCAGGTTATGAATAATAACCTTACCCATATGGAGCACCCTGATCCGCAACATGGAGGATCAATGTTAGATCGATTTATGAGGCAACAACCACGAATTTTCAATGGGTGTACAAATTCCTTAGTATCTGACAAATGGATAAATTCCCTAGAGAAAATATTTCAGGCTTTGGGGAGTAGTGAAAGGGAAAAAGTTATCATAGCAGTTTACCGACTCACTGGAGATGATGATCAATGGTGGTCATTGATTCAAAACATAAAGGAAGATGATGAAGTATCAAATATGGAATGGAGGGAGTTCAAAGACCTGTTTTTAGAAAAATACTTTCCTCGCGACCATCGAGCAGATATGGAAAGGCAATTTCTGAGTCTGAGACAGAAGGAGGATGAGAATGTCGCAAAGTATGAGGCTAACTTTACAAGGTTAGCAAGGTATACTAGAGATTATATACGTAACCCAAGAAGTATGATTGATCATTTCTTTGATGGGTTAAAACCATTTCTCCGTCAAGCATTAGTCTCACAATCCTTTTCATCGTACGAAGACATTGTCTCATGTGCTATCAAGACCGAAAAGGAATTCTCTAAGTCTTATGGCTTTAAAGCAAAGAAAGATAAGAAGAGACCTGCTGATCAATATTGGAATGGAAATAAGGGGAATAAGGGAAAGGTTGAATATCCATCCTGTGGTAAATGTGGGAAGAAACACCCTGGTACTTGCTTGAAGGGAATGGGAGTCTGTTACAAGTGTGGTGAAAAAGACCACCATGCTCGTGATTGTAAGGGGAAGAAGGAAGCTACCAATGTTCAGTGCTACAATTGCAGGGAGATGGGACATTATGCAAATTTATGTCCTAAGCGTCACGAGAACTTACCTCAGAAAAGGAAAAGGGATCAAGGCCAAGCTTATGCTATCACTACTGCTGAGGTAGAAGCTCTGAAATACGTGGTGGCAGGTAATTTACTGGTTTCCTCATGTTTAGAAAATGCATTATTTGATTCTAGATCATCGCATTGTTTCATATCTTCCCAGTTTACTAAGAAAATTAGATATTTCCAATTTGATTTAACAAGGGAGTTGTCAGTTAAAACTCCTAAGGGAAGTATCATTACAACAAAGTTTTGTGAATCAGTCCCCATTAGATCACATAAATGTTCTTTATCTGCTGATCTCATCGTCATACCTATGATTGAGTTCGATATAATCCTCGGTATGGACTGGCTTTCGGACTATGATGCGAAGATTTATTGTAAGAATAAAGCGGTTACGATTCTTGATGATGATGATAAGGAACACCTTATCTTTAGAGCAGAATCGTCACCACCTAATTCTTATCTAGATCCACCCCCAGTAGCTCAACTAAATTCAATTATTGGGGAGGAAGAGAATGAAATAACTGTGGGTGAGGAAAGGAATGTTCAAATAGAGGATTTACCTATTGTGAAAGAATATGTAGATGTATTTCTGGAAGATTTACCTCGACATCCTCCAGAACGAGAAGTTCAGTTATCCATTGATTTAATTCCTGGATCAAGGCCTATATCAAAGACCCCTTATAGAATGGCCACTGTAGAATTAGTCAAACTAAAGAAACAAATAGAGGAATTGAGTAATAAGGGATTTATTCGCCCTAGTTTTTCTCCATGGGGAGCCCCTGTTCTTTTTGTTAAAAAGATAGATGGATCTATGAGGTTATGTGTCGACTACTGGGAGATCAATGTTATAACAATAAAGAACAAGTATCCCCTACCTCAAATTGATGATTTATTTGACCAACTGCATGGAGCTCAATACTTTTCAAAGATTGACCTTCAATGTGGATACCATCAGTTGTGTGTGAAGAAGGAAGACATTCCGAAGACAGCATTTCGAACCAGGTATGGGCATTACGAGTTTACTGTAATGCCTTTGGGATTGACTAATGCACCCTATGTATTCATGGATCTGAGGAATAGAGTTTTCAAGGAGTATCTCAATGAATTTATGGTGGTATTTATTGATGATATATTGGTATACTAAAAAATCTATGAAGATCATGAAAATCACTTGCGCATTATCTTGAAGACTCTGAGAAGACATGAATTATATGGGAAGTTTAGAAAGTGTGAACTCTAGCTTCAGGAGATTTCTTTTCTTGGCCATATTGTCTCTAAAGATGGAATCTCTGTTGATCCTTCTAAGACTAAGGAAATCCAAGAATGGACAGCACCGATGAGTATAACTGAGGTACGTAGTTTTATTGGTTTAGCAGGTTATTATTGACGTTTCGTCCAGAATTTTTCCCGATTGGCTAACCCATTAACGAAGCTCACACGTAGAGGGGTTAATTTTTTTTTGGACAAAAGAGTGTAAATAATGTTTCGAAGAACTGAAGATAAGATTAGTCAATGATCCTATATTGAATCTACCATCGGGGAATGATGGGTTCATTATTTATGGTGATGCATCGAAGAAAGGACTTGGTTGTGTCCTTATGCAGAATGATAGGGTTATTGCCTATGCATCACGACAGTTGAAAATTCATGAACAAAACTATACTACTCATGATCTTGAGTTATCAGTTGTGATCTTTTCTTTGAAGATATGGAGGCACTACCTCTATGGTGAAAAATTTGAGATTTATACTGATCACAAGAGTTTGAAGTATATTTTCTCACAAAAAGAACTCAACACGAGGCAAAAGAGATGGCTTGAATTACTCAAGGATTATGATTGCACGATACACTACCACCCGGGGAAGGCAAACAAGGTAGCGGATGCTTTGAGCAGAAAAGATCATGGAGTTTTGAACAATATGAGAATTGAAAGGGATCCAATTTTCATGGATCTAGTGAAGATGGACATGGGAATAACCAGGGAAGGTGAAACATCAATGCTTTTTCAAATTGTTGCCAAACCATCTTTTCTAGAAAGGATTAAGAGTTCTCAGACCGATGATGAAGAATTTCAAAAAAAGATTAAAGCTATGAATGATGGGAGATTGAGAGACTTTGTGTATGAAGATGGAATTTTGAAATTTGGGAAGATACTTTGTATTCCTGATATACCTGATCTAAAAAGGGAATTTCTGGATGATGCTCATAGTTCCAATTTCTCTATACATCCTGGGAGCACCAAAATGTATAGAGATTTGAAGGAACATTTTTGGTGGGACAACATGAAGAGGGATATTGCTGATTTTGTGTCAAGATGTATGGTTTTTCAACAAGTGAAAGATGGAAGGCAACAGCCTGGAGGAGTCATGCAACCTCTTCCCATACCAGAGTGGAAATGGGATAATATTACGATGGACTTTGTCATGGGACTACCAAAGACTCCTAGAAGGAACGATGAAATATGGGTTATTGTTGATCATCTTACCAAGTCAGCACATTTTCATGCTATAAGAGAAGATCTACCCCTGCAACGTCTAGCAAGACTATATATTAATGAAGTTGTGAGACTTCATGGAGTACCCCTATCGATTGTTTCTGATCGTGATCCCCGTTTTACTTCAAGATTATGGAAAATTATTCAGAAATCCCTGGATACTGAACTTCATTTGAGCACTGCTTACCACCCTCAGACAGACGAACAATCAGAAAGGACTATTCAGACCTTAGAAGACATGTTGAGATCCTGCTCACTTGACTTTCAGGGTATGTGGGATCAGTATTTACCTCTGGTAGAATTTTCCTATAACAATAGCTTCCATTCGAGTATTCAGATGGCACCATATGAAGTGTTATAAGGAAAGGGATGTCGCACACCAACCTGTTGGGATGACATTGGTGAAAGAAAACTTGTAGGTCTAGAACTAGTGGAGGACACAATGGAAAAGGTGAAGGTAATCCAAAATCACATTAAAGCAGCTAAAAGTAGGCAGAAGAGCTATGCCGATAATCGAAGGAAGGATTTGGAATTTCAAGTCGGTGATCATGTTTTCCTAAAGGTATCTTCATGGAAGGGAGTCATACGTTTTGGTAAGAATGGTAAATTTAGTCCTAGGTACATCGGACCTTTCGAAATTCTAGAACGAATTTGGGGTGTAGCTTACCGATGGGCAATGCCGCCAAGTCTCTTCAAAGTTCACAATGTGTTCCATGTATCTCTGTTGAGGAAATACATGCCTGACCCAACGCATGTACTCACTTACGAGGAATTAGAACTTGAACCCGATCTATCTTATTGTGAATATCCCATCAGGATTCTTGATACGAGAGAACAAGTACTTAAAAACCGGACGACACGTCTAGTAAAAGTTTTGTGGAGAAACCATAAGATGGAAGAGGCAACGTGGGAACCCGAGGAACTTATGATGAAGAACCACCCGAGTCTTTTCATGTGGTAGTATTCTAGAAATATCAAGGACGAAATTATTTGAAGGAGTTGAGAATGTAACACCCCAAGATTCTATGGTATGCTTCTCTTTGAATAATGTGATAGTGTGTGTTGTACGCAACACCGAGTTCTAACACACCATAACTAATCAAACTAGCCATTGTGAATAGTAATACCTACTTTTTGAAATTATATATATATTATTTTTTAAAATGGAATTCATTTTTGGATTCGGAATATCGAATTCAGCCTAAGGTGAAATTTTGGTACTTTTCGGATAACTTTAATATTTTGATGAATAGTGAAAATTACTAAATTTTAAATAAAAACAACTTTTTTAATCAAAATAATTAATAGTGATAAATTATGAATTTGAGTAGTTTTAAAGTATATTTAGAATATATTTTTACCATTTAATATAATTTTGGTCATTGAAAATAATTTTACAATTAAACCGGATATAAACAAGTGTCAATCTTTTGATAGTTATTATCTCTTAAAAACATGCTTTTTGTTTTAACAACGGGAATTAATTTTAAATTAATTTTGGACACTTCTGTGTTTTGAATTTGGAAAAATGGATTCCATATTTGGAATCAGGATGTTCAAATTGTGTAAATAGGTAACTTTTATTTTTAGACATTTTGAATAATTACTTCGGTAAATATTTTATTTACCATAGTTAAGGGTAAATCCGAAAAATAAGGGTTAACAAATAATATTATTATTATAATAAATTACCTTAAAACGTGTCCTAACCTTATTGGTTGATACATGTTTGACCATAGGCATCTTTGGGTCCATTTTGGGACCCCATGGGGCCACTTGTAGGTGATAGGAAAACTTTATTTTAATTAAGTTAAAATGAATACAAAAATGACACAATCATATATCTTTTAGAAAAACAATTTTTACATAGGGTTATATATGTTGGATTTTAGACTATAAATATTCATTATAAAGATAAAAATATTTTCTAAATAATGATATTTTATTTATAATTTTTAGAGATTACATAATTTAATTTATTTATGACACAATGATGATGAAGTAATTACCATAATACTGTAAATTTAAAATAATGGATATTATAAATACCCAAATAAATATAATTTGAGACTTTTAATGAATTAAAATAATTTTCTAGGATAATATGACATATTAGGATTTATTTAATTGAATTTTTTCGAAGTAATCATTCTGTTATGAGTTTCACAATAATCAACTATTGAATAGTGTCAAAATTGACACAAAAGAGGTTTTAAAACAAATATTATATTATTAATTGATATTAAATTCCTAAAAATATAAGGTTCGTCCAAGAGACTTATATCATGATAGTTGTATCATTAATGGACCACTTAGGGGTTGATTTGATGTATATAGTAAGTTTATTAACTATATAATATAAAAATACAAAGTGACATGGTAAATGTCAAACTAATTAACTAAGAGTTAATACATAAAGATAAGGTTAATATAGTAACACAAACCTGTCTAAATTCTATTGGTTGAATGGTTTTCGACCTATCCTCACCTTAAAATTTAAATAATCAACTTTGGATCCATTAGAAACTGAATATGAATTTATTATAAATTAATATTTCTAGCTTTTCCAAAGGTTCCCCTCACCCCTCTTATAAAAGGGTACTCCTCCTTCTCATTTCTTCACACCTTCAAAGCCTTTTGGTTCGGACAATCCCTGCCCAAATACTCTCTCAACTTCCCTAACTACAACCTAGAGGCCTTAGTTTGATCAAAAAGCCAACCTAAGGAGCCCTTTTGATCAAATCAAAAGGAAGAGCCCGAAGAAGAGGTAATAATTTCACCACCCTTTTTCAAGTTCCTTTCTTCTTCCACTTCTTATTCCTTTGTTGTTACCATTATAAAATAATAACTCCAGTATCATATATATACTGTGATATTATTTTAAATATGGTACAACCATATTCAGTATTCTATCCATCCTTTGAATAACATGTCACCATACGTGCGTACGTACGGCTTACCGTCTCCATGTTGTGGTGTAATTGTTATTCAATATATTATTATTTGGATGGGTATAATAATGATGTGTAAATCATGTAAATAATAAATATAACATGTTAATGAATCTGTATATATGATATACCATCCATTTATATATTATTTTAATATCAAAAGAATGATATTGTCGCTCGTGCGTACGTACGGACTACCGTCTCCACGAACGCGATGAGATTCATTCTCCATCGTATCCATTCAAGTATAATTATTATTTTAGGATTTAAAAATAATATTTAAGGACTTCATATCATTATGTATATGAATAATATACAACCTATCCATGAAAAACATGGCTCATGTAATAAAACAAATAAAAGAAAACGAGTAAGTTAACACCCGAAACGACGATAATACTAAGATATTATTAACAAAGCGATGTAAAAAGATCATATATGATATCATATTAATTTATATGATTATTTTATAATTTAATAACAATTATTTCACTATTATATAGGAGTTTAACCTACCCCAACCAAGGAAAATTACAAGGTAAGGGTTATTTCACAATCTATTCATTATCCGAGGTTGTTTATACGTAATAATCTACTGAGATATCTTTATCATCCACATCCATGTTTCTTAAAAATGTATTTCAAAACATTTTTACTATTTAAAAGAATATGGTTTAAAGTCATTTATACCTTTTTTTGACCTTTTATAAGAGTTTTATAAAGGAATCTTTCCGTCATTTTCCAAACAAGGTGCTTTTTAACCTTTTCGACAGAATTAAGGTAAGAATGTTTTTTTAACTTATACGGTGGGTGCGGTTATTTTCCACTGTTATAAAATCTTTGAAGCTTCCCTTATAAGATTATAAGAATATTTTCAAAGAAAATGTTTTATTTTATAAATATATTACTCTTAAATTATTTCAAAATAGAAAGAGATATTTCTTTAAAAAAAATTGATTTCATCTATGTCAACATCCTTTGATGGATTTTACACTTATTTTAAGTAGATTTATTATGATACAAAACTTCAATATTGTATTGAAGGTTTTGTGATATGTTTGAATGTGGATGTGCTATTTTTATACCGTTCATAGTTTATGGTGAAAGTATTGACATTTCGTATGCTATTTTTAATACGAATGTTTATGTTATGTTTAAACCTTTTCATATGGGAATAGATTGGACTTAATATGTGACGGGTGGAGCCCTCTATAGCTCCTCGATGCATCGGTAGGTCTCATGAGACCAACTAGTGTCTTGGCACAAGGCCTTGGCAAAATCTTATTTGTAGTCTTGGCACGAGGCCTTGGCTATGTGGTTATGATAGTGTGGCATTATGCATTCCATCATTATGAATGTGGTTATTGATATTGCCTGTGATTATTCGATTAGTAGAATATACATGTGAATAAGTAAATGTCATTATTTCATTTTACTTTTTCCATACTATGTTGAAGTTCATGTTTAAAAGGATTTTGTTTTAGTTATACATTGCCTTAAATGTTTATTCTTATTTATGAAAGTTTCCGCTATATTGTTATCCTTACTGGGCATTTGAGCTCACCCCTTTTCTATGTTTTATTATTCCCAGGAAGTGAAGAAGTAAATTATGAATGACCTGTAGGGATATTATGTGGGGATATGAGTGTGGAATATGGAGACAATATGTTTTTGTAGTACTTTTTCACTTTATGATGTAATGTAAGACTTATGAATACATCTAGTGTTTCCAAGGCTACTAAACCAATCGGTCTTTAGAGATTTGATCTTTCTTGTGATCATGCCAATGTTATGTAATAATGCACCAACTCTGGGTAACTGGGGTCGGGGCGTTACATAGTCCCTGTTGATTTTCTTGATGACTAGTTCAGAATCCCCATTCACATGCAACTGGGGTACATCGATCTTGAGGGCCAGCTCGAGGCCAATGATAAGAGCCTGATACTATGCCTCATTGTTGGTGTTGTCTTCTGAAAATAGGAATGAGTATGGAAGAATGGATTGCACCTGGGTAATAAAGACAATACCCAGGCCTACTCTGTTGAGTCTTGGATCATTGAGTCTCCTGCCGTTGGGGATCCGGGAATCACCATCAAAGTGCATCTGTCAACATGGGAGGACATGATCTATCGAGAGGATTGCCTCATTGGGAAAATCCAGGTCCAGGGACTGGTCCGTGGGGTTTGGATGGGTAGCAATAAAATCTGTCAATGCTTGTCCCTTGATAGCTTTCTGAGGCATGAACCTGATGTCAAATTACTGGAGGATTACTGCCCACCGTGCTAGATGGCCAGTCAACATGGGGTGTTTCAGGATGTACTTTAGTGGGTCTACCCGACACACTAGCTATACCTCATGGTGCTGCAGGTAATGTCGCAACTTTTTCACAAAAAATACGAGTTCAAGGAAGCTTCATTCGATGAGGGAGTATCTGGTCTCCGTATCAATGATCATATGACTAAGATAGTATAGGTTGTTTTCCGTCCCCTCAGTGTTCTTTTGGGTGAGAATTGTTCCAAGAGATCATTCCGGGGTAGTCATGTAAAGGATCAACAATTTTTTGGAGACGAGTGGCATCAGGATCGGAGGCTGGAGTAGATACTGCTTGATTTCCTTGAACGCGGTCTGACACTCTTCATCCCATTCTTAGGCGGATCCTTTCTTCATGAGATGAGAAAAGGGATTACACTTGCCAGCCAGATTCACAATGAATTGGTGTATGTAGGCAAAGTGGCCTTGAAAACCTCGAAGCTCCCGAATATTGCTCGGGGGGAGGCATCTGACTGATGGCCTTGATCTTTTCTAGGTCGATCTCGATGCACTGGTACCTGACAACAAAGCCAAGGAACTTCCCAGAGGTGACCCTGAAGGCACATTTCATATGGTTCATCTTAAGATGGCGAGAACAGAGGAATCTGAACACTTTCTTGATGTCCTAGAGATGTTTCTGGTACTGGAAAGATTTGACCACCAGATCTTCCACATATCATTCCACCAATGTCCCGAGGATTGGTTTGAATATGCGGTGCATGGCCCGCTGATAGGTGGCACCTGCATTCTTCAGGCCGAAGGGCATGACCTGGTAACAAAATGTACCTTGTAGCGCCCTGAAAGCGGTGGAATATTCATCCTCAGGGGCCATCTAGATCTGGTTATATCTAGAGTACCCATCCATGAAGGAGAGGTCCTGAAATCTAGCCATAACATCGATTATAAATTCTGTCACTGGAAGGGGAAAATCATCCTTCGGACTGTGATAGTTGAGATCCCGAAAGTCGATGCAGACTTTGATATGTCCGTTTTTCTTCCTGACTGGCACAATGTTGGCTAGCCACTTGGGGTACTGGACCTCTTTGAAGAAGTTGGTTCTGATGATCTTGTCAAATTCAGCCTCGACCATAGCACTGTGGGAAGGGTGCATCTTTCTGGTAGGATGCTTGAACCCGTGATGATTTTTCGGGAGACCGATGCGCTGGACGGCTACCTGAGGATCTAGTCCTGGCATCAAATTGTAGCTCCAGGAGAATATATCACGGTGGTGTTTTAGGAAGTCCATGTACTACTACTTCTCCTCAAGGGGCATGGAAGCACTGATCAATGTGGGTCTTGGATCTGCCTCGCTACCAAGGTTCACCTGTACCAGTTCATCGACCGTGGAGGAGACACCTTCTTCAAAGGTGGGGGGGGGGGGAGCATCCTTCAAATCCTCTTCATCAATTGCGGAGGGATCCCCAGTAGGAGGAGCTTCCTCTGGGTCGGCAGATCTTGATGGGAGGCTGGTACCAGCCTGGACCGCAGTGGACAACATATCAGGGGATTCACGTGCTGCTGAGACCATAACAATGAAGGCAGTCAATCCGATCTCATCTGTTCTTTAGCCCAAGGCGCCACACTTGATGATATCAAAGTAATAGTGGTGCGTCAGCTTGAGATGGTTAATTCCAGCCCTACGGAATAGACATGTATGACATACTACCATTTACAGGGGCGGACATCCCGATGTTGTATGGGGGTAGGAGGCTCTAGGATCACATGAGCCTGATTTGTGTAGGAGTATGAGGTGATTTTCTACTTTCGCTTGGACTTGGGAACATTCTTTCCTCTTGTACTAGATACAACAAAACATTTACCCATGTTGGGGGTCGTGGCCTCCAATCGATGGATCTGGAAGACATAGGCATTGTTCAGACTAGCCCAGGGGTCAGTTGCGACCGCGACAGGTTCGAACTCACTTACCTGAATCTTCTTATCCTTGATATTCTAATAGTTGACATCAAGGTAGAGGGCTTCACCATAGGTGAAATGAGATGCATCCCCTTGGAGTACACCTACTCGACCATTAAGGGAGTACTTGAGGCACTGATGATATGATGAGGGGGGCAGTGCATGTAGGTGGAGCCATGGTCTTCCCATCAATGCATTATACGTGGTGTCCTGGGAGCCAACCATAAACTCAAGTGCTGACAACTAGGCCACCGAACTGGGTCTTCAAATGGATCTTACCAACTAGGGTATGCTCGGTCCTGTTGTATCCCTAGATTCTTAAATCAGAGGGAGTCAAGTCATCTTTGGATAAGCCTAGCTTCTGCAGCGTCTGCATCGGTATAAGGTTAATCTCAGAGCCGGTGTCACCAAGACAACGATGAACCTCCATGCCGTTAAATTGGCTGGTGATGTACAATGGGAAGATGTGCCCCTATATGGGATATCATTCATCTTCTCTAGAGAAAAAAATGATGGTCTGACATTCAACGTTCTCAACCGCTTCAACATGAAAGGATTCTATAGCTGCTACCTCTATCTCAAACTGGAGGGGGATTTTTAAAGCCTCCGCAAGGGCCTCACACATATCTGGTGATAAGAGAAGGGCTTCAAGGATGGAAAGCGTCACTGGGATGCTGGAAAGGTGCTTGAGAACATCATACTTCCATGCCAGGTGCAAACTTCTACTTGTAGGGGACCGCTTTGCGATAGGATGCATGGAGGGCCCGGCTGGCTGGGCCGACAACTGACTGGTGCTGGGTATATCCCATTTCTCACTAGTCGAAGATTGAAGAGTAGCTATTTGATTAGGGAAGGATGACTGAGACCAGAATGTAGTAGGGAGAGGATGGTCGCACCATGTTTTGAGTGGCTCTGCCTGATCTAGCAACACAAACGGCAGTGGAGGAGGTCCTGACGACACCGGATGAAGAGACTTTGCGTGTTGAGCTCTATGCTAGGCCTGCTGTCTGGTCTCGGTGGCATGCACAGCCTGGATGTAGGTTCTAAATGATGCGCCTCAATGACCCATATGGTTGTGGCTCTACTAACATTGGCGTCAGCTCAGGATGTTGGGGAGGTTCTCTTGGTGCTCCCCATCGTCGGGAGTCATATAGGGATTTACTAACTCCATAGTATTAACCAAAGTGTACCCTTGACTATCACTTGAAAAGTCATACAATAATAGGAAGATTCTGGGGGGAATCCTCATCTTCAGAGTCATGAAGTCACCGAGAGTGCGGGACAATGATGACATTGGTGGGGCACATTGTTTTCCCTTGCGTTGCTGATTCTTGCTCTTCTGGGAAGAGGTTGGTTGAGATGATGATGCAGAAGTGGTGGCCCCAGCTTCTGAAGCCTCCAGCTGATTCAGGAATGCCCAAATGATGTCATGGGCACGTGCAAAGGTCTTCTGATCCATCCAGTCATCGTACTTCTGGGACCTATGGCTGGAAACCTGCTTCCACTCACCTTCGTCGTCTCTACCGCTGTCTAGCCTTACAAAGACACCTGCCACTTGTGTCGGGGCTGGGCCTAGCCTGACTATATTGTTATCAACCTGGTCTTAAATCCAGTCTGTAAGAACATAGCACTGCTTGAGGGTGTGCCTCAGAATCTGATGATAGGAGTAGTAGTAGGGGCGATCAATGAGGTTCGCCTCTTGTAGCCTTCTGCACTCAGGCAAACACATGATCCCTTCTTCCAAGGAAGCTATGAAATAGCTGAAAACCTGATTCTCGTTGAACGAGTAGGTCTATTTTCTTCTTTCCAGAAAGGGGGACCTTGGATCCTGGCACTGGAAAGGAGATGGAGGGGCCTGTCGAGGAGGCGGACCATGGTTGTCCCACCTGGGCGGTGACGGTGCATTACGCGGGGGCACTTTCCGATTCTAAGGCATATACTACCGAGCCGAAGGTTGTGCCTAAGGTGGAGGTCCTCTGCGAGGCTATAGGGCTGGTGCCACTGGTTGCAACTCTAGTTGCCTAGGGGCTTCTATTTTGGCCACCACAGCGGTCTCAGCTCTGGAAGCCCCCCTCATTGAAATTACAGGGGGGAACAGATGTGCCTGGTTGGCCTATTGTAGGGCTTCTTCCAGGTGCTAGGCCTTATCATAAATGTCTCGGAATCCTACAGGGTTGTTCTAGGTGACCAAAGAAGGAACCAGTTCAGTCTTTAAATTTCGTACAGACATCGTCAGTAATTGATCCTAAGTCAGTTGGATGTCAAGGGAGTATTTGAACCCCTTCCACCAGGCAATAAAGTCCGAGACTCGCTCATCAGGATTTTTTTTTCACTTGAAGAGGTCTGTGATGCTTTTTTTTCTGGGTGGTAGAGCTGAACTGGTAGAGGAATTTCCTACGAAGGTCATCCCAACTAGTTACAGATCCGACAGGGAGCTTGCTGTACCAGACGAATGTCGGCCCCTCCAATGTCTGAACAAAACAGCGGATCTTGGAAGCCTCCTGCTGTGCTGGAGTCCCTGACATGGGCCCACAACTTGAGTTGAAGTTGGCCAGGTGTTGTGGCATATCTCCCATCCCATTAAAGGGGGAGAAGGTGGGGTTCCCAAAACTTGAAGGTTCTGGCATATAATCCACCCATGCCAGATATGGCTTGCCATCAGGTGGAATTTCCACTTGTCGTGTTTCCAATGATTCAAGGCGGGCTATGAGAATCACCATAGGATCATCTGGGCGGGGGTCCCTATCTTGATGGGGATCTATAACTATGAGTGCATTGGTGGGTTCTTCAACAAGGAAGACAGCCTCAGTAGCTTGTGGAGCGGCTGGTGGAGCAGCTTGTAGGGAAACTAGGGGAACCCAGTCCAGATTCCTTGGATTTCCGCACCATTCGAGAGGGTTTGGTGAAACTTACCATGCCCTCTTTCTATGAGATTCGGATCCAACCCTATCCACAGGGGCAGAATGATCAGGGTTTGTTAGAGGCAGCTCGTTGAGGGGTAGTTGTTCCTACCCCTACCGTACGAGCTTAAAATTGTTGTTGTCGGGCCGTCTCTCTACAACGTGTTCATCCAGGAGTTCGTCGACCAACTTCATCTACTCAGAAAGTTGCTGGCACAACGTGGCCTTCTTGGGGTCCTCCTCCATCTTCTACACTGAAGCAGAAGGGTCGGAGTGCTTGACAGCTCCGACGTACTCTTTGGCCTTACCAGAATTCCAATTGAGTACTAATTCCTCGGTGGGCGCAGGGATACCAGGTAGGTTCCTCTGCTGGTGCGTAACCCTTCCCGATGGGTCCAATAGTGGTGGAACACCCTCGTAAGGTATGTCTCCATCGAGGAGCTCGAGTTTTTCCTCCTCACTTACTATGTCGTCCATGTTGACCATGGCCCTTCTTGGGGGAACGTCCTCAATATCGCCTAGAGAGTCGGGCTGCCGCTAGATAAAATTGAAGATAAGGGGAACATACTACCTCCAACCATAGACTTGTGCATGGGGGAAGCCTCCTTGATGATCCTGTGGAGTACCTTGAAACTCTAAACACATTGATCTTGGAGGTCCTTGCGGCGGCCTGGCGACTCGGGGCGGTGGGTCACAGGGAGCACAACCAGATTAAACAGAAGACATTGTTAATTGATGTCTTCAAGGTGCACTTGGCTCCTAGGATAAGACACCCACTGGTGGTGAAGATGGAAGTGGGTCACCCAAAGGGTCTGGCAGAAACATTCAAACTCCTCTGGGGAGAGGGATTCCGGTGCGCGAAAGTTTGGCGCTGCCATGGGCCAAAACTTCTTGGGGAAGTAGTCTGTTGCGAGAATGTTCCATAATCTCCTTGACTCGGATTTAGGGTCTATCCCTTGATTTCTCCACTCATCTACCGAGGGTGGCTGAGGAACTGGAATCGGTACTGAGGCAGACCACTGGGATGGCAGGTCAGCCAGTGGAGAATATAGGGAATGGGCTGACTGGCCGCTGAATCATGTGCTATCTTCCGAAGAGTGTAGCAACCTTGCCGCTACGTTGTGATAAGAGGGGATAACGGCCTCCATTCTTGGCTCAGGGTATAGGGATGCTGGTGATAGGCCGAAATGCTGCTCGCCTGCCATTGGTCCTCAGAATATCTCTTTGTGATCTCTTGTGGAGGTAGAGAGCACTTCTGGTGATGATGGTGGTGATTGCATGACCGTAACCTGTAGGGTTGCAAGATTTTCATTTTCATGGATATACCTGTATAGGGAGGCAGGGATCATATGAACCTTGCATTCTGAGAGCACCAGGCTGATTCACCTCGTCCCTACGTCGACCCTTGTCTCAGATAAGTGAGGGGAGGGTTCCTGTGCTGAGTCATACTCCGCTTTAGAGTCTGAGAAGAAAACCATCTTGATCTATGTCTATAACTTCCTAGAGTCCTTCTCATGGCAATGACGACCAACCTTCCTTCCCCTGGGTAGCTCCTCATGACAGAGCTGATTTCTGATACAGAGTCCTTCGCCTGCACTGGTGCTGGGGCAGAGAGGGTTTCCACCAGAGGAAGTTGGGTTGCGAGGATCATTAGGACAAATGTTGAAGGGAACATGGGGAGGACCTCCATGGATAGAGATATAGGGGGATAAACCTCCACTGGAACTGGAAGGAGCATGGGGAGGACCTCCACGCTTATTTTCCCGGGCGATTTAAGTATGAGGAGGGTCCTTGTTCCGGTTTAGCTGAGTATGGGGAGGACCTCCGTGCTGGGTGCTAGCGAGGCGAGGCTGGCCTTCACCCCTCTGGTTGTTAAGGTGAGGAGAACCTTCACCAGCTGCGGAGAGGATGTAGGGAGGATCCCCATGTTGGAGAGAGACCGGATGGGAAATGTCCCTACATCGGCAGTCAGGGGCAGGAGGAATGACTCCATATCGAGTGTAATTGGAACGGGAGATGCTTTCGTATCGAGTATCACTGTGGTGGGTTAGACCTTCATTCAGATTGGGGGTGACATGGGGCAGACCTCTATGTCGAGCCTGAAAGCGGAGAAGGACCGTGCTTTCCATGGTTTTGGTACGGGGAGGACCTCCATACTGGGTGCCATCACTATGGGTTAGCTCACGATGACCACTACTTGTGACAGTGACCATGAGAGTTGACCTAGCCTGCCCATGGGGCGGTTGGTGCCTCGATCCTGGCCGAGCGTATTAGTGTCCCTAATAAATGTATGTAGAGAACTAACGGTATGCGTCAGCAGTGTCTTGGGCCACAGTAGCTGTCGATGTTGATGCCCCTTGGTGGGCATCCTCCTCATCTTGTGCTCGACGCTAGTGTCAGGTCGGACGAATCAGAATTGGTGGTACAGGTACGTAGCTTACCTTCTCCTCATCTATAAAGACTGGGTGGCGGTGCTAATGCGGCTAGGTGGGAGTCCTCGTCAGGATCCCTTGAGATGGGACTCTGACCGGGCTGGCCCGGACCTCACCTACCTCATCTGTGTAGGGCACAGAGTCATAAAACCATTCCTGAGAGAGGCTCCCAAAATGGTTGTCTGTTGGGGTGGGGAGAAATGGTTCCCTGTACGGCCCTTGGGGGCAGTGTTGGAGATGAGGCACAGACGCCTCTAGATCCAGTCGAGCCATATCCCAGGTCAGGATTATGCCCTCCTCCTCATAACGGCGCACGAGGTCGTTAATTACCCTTTGCTAGATAACTTCTGATGGGGAGAGGGGGCGTGGGCGCCCTATAGTAGTATATGTAGCGGCCGCCATGGATGAGGTGAATCCATGTAGAACGACCATGTTGGCACTGCCCCTGCCACTGCGTCGATGGGAAGGTTCTGATCATGTCCCTGAAGTTACAACCTACTTCCTGAGAATTAGGGAGATTAACTCATCAGTGCTAAAATAAAATGAATCGACAACCAATGCCCCAACGCCATCCTGTTTCCTGTGACCGGTAAGAGGGATCCATGATGAAAATTTTTTAGAATGGGGTGTCCAACGTTCTACTGCCCCCACTTCTGGTGAGTTCCACGCCAGGCCCACTATTTTCTTGGCGGGACCCGACACTGGATAACTGGATCCGGTGGCATGTTAATCCATTTATTCCCTGAGTGCTACTAATCTTTATATTGAGGATAAGATATTTACATCGGGTTCACCATTTCTATTTCCAGCGCTTTTTCCAGGGCACGCGAGTATGTCTCATTTGGGGATGAGAGGCACAGTTTTTGTTTCCCCACATTCCGGATTTCCAAAGGTGGGCGACATCATCTCCTTATTCGGGGACATCTACTCCTTGATTGAAACGGGATGACAGGATATCGGTTCTTCCTTCTGTGGATTCCTCCTCGAAACTCTTCACCTAGTCCGAGTCTCCCTCATAGAATTAAGACGTTGTTCATGAAACTCTTTCTGGTTCTATATCTTCACAAACACCAGTTAATTACACTGCTTCTATCAGGACATTCCAAGGGTTCCGGTCTAGGAAGCATCCTTCGGTTAGGGGAGTAGTCACATTGAGCATCACTGGCATGTCTGGAAGTTGGGGGAATTGTGTGTCTATCTTCTATCCCTTATTATAGGGATTCTTGATGGCACAGAATCCCATGGAATCCCAAATCTAATGTGTGGAATCTTATTCCATAGGCATGTATATGAGGTTTTCCTCAACTTCTTATGTTTAACATAGGGTATGCCGCAAGTTTAATGTCCAGCGGAGACAGATTAGGCTGATCAGAACACTGACTAGAGTGGATCAGATGGACGGACCCCCTGGAGGGAACACCAATACTGGTGCCATCGTGTGGGTGGCCTCCCAAATGTAGTTAGTTGTAATGGAGAATGGGGTGGCATGATCCCACCCGGATGTGGCATCCCAGGTAAGGATCAGGATGGATGATGGAAGGTTTCGTGAAGGGGTGGTGAATGAGATGGAATCTTCATGAGGATGATGATGGTTTCGGGCTTGAGCCTCGAAGAGGCTTTCTATGTATCCCCATGGCATGGAATCAAAGTCCATGTAGTTCGTCTGATGGTGGCTTCCCATTGAACGAGGTCACAATGGCTTACCACTGGATGGGGTCACAACGGCTCTTTCCTCTGGAATTGGGGATGACCTCATTGTTTTAAGGTTCAAACATTCCAATAGGTTTATAATGGTTTTGTTCATAGAACCGGAAACATCCAATGATTCTATATCCATTTGGACCTACTTTCCAAATGTAGGTGCTCATTAGTTATGGACCAACGAGGCTTAAGAAATTTCATTAGTCGAGAGGATGGGAGGTCGGACTCCTCACACCTTTTTGGGGAGAATTATTATCTACTCTGGGAGTCTATTTATGGATTTGATTTATGTTCGTGAATCCTTATTAAATTACCAAGTATAAAATGAGATTTCTTTTAGATCTGACAATCAATGATTTAGTATGTAGGAAATTTAGAGAAACTTTTTATATGTATTTGAGGTTCTTCATCGATAGAGAATCAAATGTATTTGTTTAGAGATTATTAGTTAATGGTATCTTTCAATGCATTATATGAAAGTCTCTTGGTCATTCATGATGACCATAATGGTTTTAAATCCACTCAGTGGGGCACTTAAAGTTTATTGTCATTCAGAAGGACATGGATTATTTCAGAGTTGGGATCGTACATGCAGATGGGCTACCTACATATCCTTGTTTAGAAAAGGAATCAGAACCCACGTAGTTCAAGTAAGGGAGCATGATGTTTATGCATGATTGATGGCTCAAAGAAAGGTGTCATAATTACTTTGACACTCTAAGCTCACGCAAGTCATGCTCGGTGTGAGAAACAAGAGGTATTGGTAAAACCAGACAATTGTGCCATGAAAGATGCAATCATAAGAAATGATGTGGGGCTTATGTATGTATGACTGCCCAAAATAAATGAAGATTAGGTTTTACTTCAGGGAATAAACCCGGGAACAAGGTCCATAAAGGTATATGTACTTTATGGAGATTTGGATACTCTAACATGGGGCTTACTCCTGAGGAAGATGCCCAAATTAGGAGGGGACTTATGATTAGGTTTTACTCCAGGGAAGGAAGCCCAAATCAAAAGTAAATTAAGACTGGTTAAGAGAAATTATGACTAGGTATTATTCCTAAGAAGGAATCCTAGGTTAAAGGAATTTTGAATTTTGGGAACTTGGGGCTTACTCCTAAGGAGGATGCCCAGATTTGGGAAATCATGACTAGGGCTTACTCCTAATAAGGAGGCCCAGGTTAAGAGAATTTGGACTGGGGATTACTCCTGAGGAAGATGCCCATGAATAGGGGACTTGGGGCTTACTCCTAAGGAGGATTCACAAATTAAGAGAATTATGACTGGGGATAATTCCTGAAATGGAGGCCCAGATTAAGGATTCTCTCATCTTAAAGGATGAGTTTGAATGAAGGAAATCTGTAACCTTAGTGACATAAAGATACGTAAATCACTAGGTTTTAAGAGATGTTTCACAGAATTCATTTCAGATAAGGAATCCAACAAAGGAACCATGACATAAATGGATTTGAATAGGGTTTTCAAGGCTTAATCTTGAATAGTAGAGGTGGATTTGAATAAGAGAGGTAAAATAGGCAGGAGGGGCACCCAAAAAGAGAGAGGTGCGCAAGTCCTGCGTGGGCGCACAAGTATAGGTCGCGCAAGTTGATTATCCACTAAATGAGGATAATATTAATTGTTAATATATATAATATTCATGTGATTTGTTATTCATAAACACCATTTTAGTTCATTTAACACTTTGAACATCATTTCACATTATGATTGTAATACCTTCTTAAAATGCACTATTATGTGGTATATTTTTTAACATCATTTAAAGTACCCAATGATTCATCTGATTTTAAGGAATATAATTATACATATTTTAATTTTATAATTTGGGAAATTTATCTACAATTAAATATGAACAAGATTGATTCAGGTATCAATGGATAATTTATTGAAGAAGATGGGATATTTTGTGATGAAAGGAAACAATTTCGGAGAAGTCAGATTGGACACCAGCCCACTAATAAGACCGTGGGATCCACATTATGAACCCAATGAAGCCCAAATTTGGTGTGGGTCTATAAGAAATATATAGGAACAAATAATTCTTCAGGATATAGTGCTAATTCGGCTTCCATTGTTTTAATTTAGGCGGCCCAAGTTAGAGATAAAATTATGGTCTAGATTCTTAGGCCCAGTAAAACATCCCACTAATATAATCATATCTCCAAATATACAACTATAAATGGGACCAAATTTTACAGGAGGTTATAAGACATCCTGTTATCCATTTTCTTCTTCTATGGCCCACTCTGATTCGGCTATTGAGAAGGTCCTCCAAGCACGTCTGTTCGGTGGATGAAAGTTGCCTGCCACCTCGGGTCAAGGGTGGAAAATCAACTCTCTCTCAACTTTCCACCTACCAATAGCCTACCAAAATTAATTGAGAAGACTTGGACTATTGGAGGATCGATCCAAGGCTTCAAAAATTCCTATTTAAGGTAGTGGTGGTGGAGGAGTTGAGAATCTTGGATGCTTTGTTCAATTGTAATGTTATGCTGTGATTTTGTTGTCTCATGTTTGTCTTTCACATGTAAGTTGTTCAATTCACTTTAGTTTCTTAATAAAAGTTCTTCTTATCCTCTTAAAATATTGTTCTTCATATCACTTTGATACCGTTGGATCAAGGTGTGAATTTATTAACACCAAACCTTGTGAAATTATCACACAACGGTGGAGTGTTCATTATTTTATTATGTTTTTTTACTTCTCCATTTCTTCCCTCATGAGTCTACTTTCCGCTTCCATTGAAACCATAGAATCAATGGAGGGATAAACCACTTATTGTTTGATCCATGGGAGTATCAAGGGAATGGATTAGATGTTATTTATCACCCCATTAATGTATAATCACTTCTTTAATTGAGATTTTTATTTGATGATTTTTAAACACCATCGTCCTTGTTGAATTTAAGGCCACACACTTCATGTGCTAATACGGACCTTTACCTTGAAGTGATCAAAACATTGTTCCTTGAAGTGTATAGGTGATTAGTATTAAAGGGTGTAGGCATTAAACCAGTAAGTGATGATAATGTTTTATCTTCTTAAATGAACCCATCTCAAATATAAGTAATTGAAATATTTGGAAAGGAAATACGTCAAATCCACCCTAAGTGATAACCTAGGATCAACTCACTCTTTTAAATTGAATTCACTTAAAATATTTTAGTTATCCTTTAAACACATATAAAATCAACCCAAGTTGGCCACTTCGTAGCCAAAAATAGTCCACAAAATGTACGTGTTTATAGGTTTCTTCTTAGGTCTCTGAGGATTCGACAACCCAAGATAAACTACAAGGACCGTCCTACCTTTTTATCTTGGGTAAATTGGGAAAGAATCAAAGTGTACCTATGTGACACATGGGTACTTGCGCAACACATGGGTACTTGCACAACTGTCAACCTTTAGAGTAATTCTTGGGCGAGACTTGGCTCAATCCCTTATTATTATCCCTAGGGACTTCCAGAAGAGTGGCGCACAAGTTCTGTTGAAGGGGTAAGGTGGCACACAAGTGTGTTCATTTCCCTTAAGTGTTAAACACCTAGGCACGCAGGTGTTTGTGAATTTCAACACTAAGGTTTTGTTTCCCCTCTTTAGATCTTTTGTTATAGGTAATAAATTACCTTAGAAGTGTTTAGAAGCTTCGAGAAGAGACTAAGGCACCGGGAGCTCAAATCTGAATTTCTAGAATTTTTCCTCCCGAAATGGGGGGCCCACTGGGGGTATTTATAGGCTGCTGAAGACCCTGGATGAAAATTAAATAGGGCGCGCAAGTCACTAGCGCACCCAAAATGTGGCGCTCAAGTATACCTGCATGACCTTGGTGGAATTTTCGCGACCCAAGTGAAAATAAATCTTTGTTCATGCCTTTGTCAATTTTTTATGTTTCTTCAATGGATAAATCACATTATGCTAAGGAATTCCCCTTTTTAAGTCGTTTAGACTCTGTGATGAAAAGGAGCGTCAACAAAAGTCCCCCCTCAGAGTTGGATATGAAAGAAATGAGGATGTGACTCAAAGGTAAAGAAGGAAACCAAAGAAAAGGCGACACAAAGGTGTTGATCACGCAACTAGCGGTGCGCAGGTGTTGAACACATAATTGGAGTCACACAGGCTTCGGCATGCAGGGGTGCGGCCTGGACTATAAATATGCTTCCATTCTCGCGCAAAGCCACCGGTTCTCGAAATTATTTCTCTCGCCGCGCAAGTTTCCCTCGTCGCGCAAGTTACTCGTTTTCCGTCGTTTCTTTGTTGTTGTGCTGCTATAGAGGTATTTAGATTTGTGAGGTGATACCTGCATGCCGAAACTTGCGCGACACACCCATACTTGCGCGCCAAAATTTAGACTTGCGTTCCTTAATGCCTTAGCCATTTTTTCAAATTTCTTCACAAATTTTATGAAAAATCAACCCATTTAAAAGTTAATTTATTCGAATTTTATGAAGATTAATGGCTCCTAGGAGAATTGGAATGGCTGATGAGCTATCTAGCAAGTGAATTGATGATACGATGAGCATCATTGGCCATGATTATTATACTGTCTGTGATAGCACTCTCCCAGATTTGGCCAAGTACCTGAAGAAGTATCATCTTGATTTCCCACAAAGAATTTATCTGTCTTTGTATGGCTATGGTCATCTGTGAGAAGTTACCATTCCAGAGTCAAAGAACTATCTCCCACATTCTTGGTTTCAGAATTACACCAATTTTGCTTCAAAAAATATCTCAAGTGGAGGAGTATTTATAAATACTGTAATAGTGGAGAAGGCCAATATGATGCATCATTGCCCTTGTATGCCAGATCTGAAACCTCACAAGCCCGAGATGCAACCACATTGTTATCCTTCAATGTTCCGAAATTCTCAGATGGATCAATCCAAAGGCTGGATGAAGATTTGGGACTTCCGTCCTAGAGGAGGTATGAAGCCAACTTGTATGTGGGTATTCTGGGTGCGACAAACCTGTGTAGAGTTTGTTGAGGATTTGAAAGGAGATGCGATATATGAAGCTGTTTAGGTTGGGAAAACATATGTCTACAAAAATGATGAGTTTGTGCCAGAAATACTCAGACATTGGAGCCCAGAAACCAATTCTTTCCATTTGACTCATGGAGAAGAAGGCATCAGTCTATGGGATGTCCACAAGATCTCAGGGGCTCCAATTTTGGGCGATATGTATGATGAATTTCCCCCCCAAGGAAACTTGGAATGATTCAGAGAAGACTCCAACTTTAGCTCAGGAATTATTGAAAATCTTCCACAAGCTCAAGATTTAAGAGACCTCCTTAACTCATTCTAGAAAGGATATTCATCCAGAGGAGTGGATGAATATGTTTCTTATCAAGAAGCAGGAGAAGGAGCCAAAGGATAAGGGGACAAAGGAAAAGGGGCCAAAGGAAAAGGGATCGAAGGGGAAGGGGCCCAGGGAGACGGGGCCCACTCGTCCTACCACCTTCCCCAAAACAGAGAAGAGGGGTGCTCCAGGCACATTCTGGATGACTCTAGAAGCAGGAGAATTTGAGAAGTGGGGATACGAAGTAAATTAGAGGATCCCAAAAAAGACTCATCTGGCGGTATTCTTGGCCTTATGGATCAGTGTTTATATTTTTCCAGTTAGGGATTCGAAGGGAGGTGTCAGGACAGGGACCTTCGTTGTTGCTTCCAAATTGGCTAAGGGGAAAATGGTTGGGTTGGATACCCCCATTTTAGTAAATATTCACAGGAGCTTACTCCATGTCTTCATGGGTAAGTCTCCTTTGATAATAGTGGGACCATTCCACGTTTTTTGGGGATGGATCGCTACTCACTTCAGGACATATAATGTACAGAACGAAGTACGGATTCCTGGAAGTTCTTTTAGGCCATCAGTGCATGAATTCTCTGGAATTACTCCACTAGATCTCAATTCTTATCACATGAAGGTGAGGCTAAGCGTGTATAAGGAATTCAATTTATTTCCTTATGGAAACCCGCCAACCAGGTGGTTTGTTGATGATGGAATAGCCAGTCTAAAATTGAGGGCATACATGCTGGCCTACAAAGATGGTGTACTGGTAACCATGATTGACGGGGAGATTATATACGAGACCTATTCTCTATACAGATTTGCATGCCAATTAAAGTGTTTGCAGAAGACTGTTGTATCTCCCCCTGTGCATGTCAGGTCAGAGAAACATCTGATGGTTGCCCAAAAACTATGGTTACTGACATCTAGGGAGAACACCGGGGAAGTGTTTGATCTACCAGTTGATAAAGCGGAAAATAACTTGACTACATGGTATGCCAAGAACTTGATAGAATCATACCCTGGAGGGGTGCTGAATCACCTGGTTTATCAGGTGGGGAAAAGGAAGAGAACTATAGAGAAAGAAACCCTTCCTCAGGAAGGTGACGCTTCCCCACCTGGAGCTGATTCGACAGATTCCTCATCTTGGACCAACTCACTGGATTACCAAGATGGGGATGATGAGATACAACATGTGGTAAAGTGGCCTCGTGCCAGATATAATCCTCCTGTCAGAATCAAAAGACCCACTCCATCAACTCCTAGTGAGTTACTTCATTGGGGCACTTTAATCATCTTTACTTTATAGAGTAACAAGTTCATTTTTTTATTCTAAATCTTTAGTTGTAGGATATGGAAAGAAAATGAATTATAAGGTTGTAGGACCCTCCTCACAGCCTTCTGGTACACATACTGAATATCTACGACCGGAGGTTGTCAAGACATGGAGGATTTTATACTGCGATGCTGAAACTGCCTGGCTGGATTTATGCGAGGGGCTCCACCTCCTTGAAATAGGGAATCTTCTGGACTCCACCGATATCTGTTTTGAGGATAACCCCGATGAAGTGTGGGCTTACATTAGAGAGCCGGAAATGCTAATATATGCCACTTATGATTCCATTCCTGTCACCAAGCAGGTGAAGGAAATGATGGATCATGGTTCCACTGAGGGGACTGGTGGTTCCGGAGATGAGGAGTGGCACGATTACGTGGCTCTTGAAGATGTAAGTCTCTTTCCTTATTTGATTTGAAACTAGATTTAGGTCAAAGATTTGTTACTCAAGGAAATTATTTTCTTCATCCTGTAGCTTTCAAAGAAAGGAACTGTTGAGGTTACTTCAACACAGTATAGCCCTAGTGGTTCTGCCATTGGGGATAATGAATCTCCTCGTGAGTCGGGAGAGATATCTTCATGCCAGTAAGCCATGAATGAGGAGTTGTACATGGATTTCCATTCTCCAATTCATGTACCTGTAAAGGAGACTGTCGACACTCCCAAAAAACCAAAGAAACAAAGGAATAAAAGGAATAAGTCCACAGCTGAATGTTTCATCAATAGTGGTAAGTCCTTCGGATAATCATGAGTCTTAACCCATGAAAAGGTCTCTCATACTTCTTGGGATTGCAGGGGATTCTTCAATTTACTCTGTTAGGGAGAGGAATGAACCTCCTTTAAGGACCACAAAGGGTACTGGTGAACAATCACAAGTTTAGGATGACTTGGATGCTCCTGGAGAAGAGCCAACGTCTGTTTTTAGTATCCCTCCTGCTACTGTTGTAAGAAGAGAAGATCCTGTTATTGGTAAGTTAACAATGCTTCATAAAATGTTGAATGAAACATCAACTGACTTCTATTCTGTGATACATTAGGTTCAACCCCTACACTAGAGCTTCTGGAGGCCATTTCTACTGACACCACTACTTTATCTGAAGAAGTTATCCAGGGTCAGAGGTTGTAGGATGGAGGTCGCCAAGAAGACATATCGAATGCTCCCACCAGTGAAATTAAACAGGATTCTCAGATAACATTGGAAGAAATGATGAAACTTGGAACATGTTTTGAAGATTTTTTAGATAATGTTAAATTACCATGTAATTTAGAAGATTATTGACGTGAGTGTTATCCTTCTTACTGTTAAAAACAACTTCTTATTACATCTCTGATCATGATCGATTTAAATATGCAGTTCCATCTGAGCAAGCTGCTGAACTGCCAATGCCTGAAGGTGGTACAGAAAACCCTACTATTGCAGAGACATTAGCGCAAGTGGAACTGAACCCAGTAGAGCTTCCTCAAACTCATCCTGAAAATTCTGTCGAAGCTAGGAAAGAAGGGGAGGAGCCTTCTCAAGTTTTTGATCTACTGTTGGGTAAGGGATAACGATTTTTATGACTATACTTAATTTACAAGACAACCAGTCAACTTTTGTTATCCTTTGAAACTAACCAAATCTTTCAACTGATTATGTAGGGCCATCAATTTCAGTGGCTAGATCTGGAGGTGAAGGCTGAGCCTCCACCCCAACGGGAATTGAAAGTGAAGAAACACGGGTCAGGGGGGAAGGAGCAGAATAGGGCACTTCCCTAAGTGCATTAATCCTGGATTATATTCCCCCCTGTGACAGTGATGTTGAGTCGGATCCGGAAGTACAAAAGGTGCTCCAATTTTCACGATGCAAGGCATGAAAAAACATATGGAAGATCATATCTGAAGTGCCTCTTGAAGAGTTGTCATCGAAAATCCTGCGACTGTCATCCCTATTTGTCATGTTGGGACTTGGCAGTTTTGGATATCAAAAGATCCATGCCGCGGTAAAACAAGTCATCTTAAGTAGGGAGAAGGAGAAGAAATACTGTCAAGATTTGACCAGGGTGAGGCTGTCAGCCAATATCAGCAAATTCGATGTTGCGGTATCCCGAGTTGAGGCTGATTATGCTGCCAAGTTGAAGGAGCTGAAGCATAAGATCAAAGATAAAGTCATCCAGCATATGCACCTTTAGCAACAGTTAGATTCTATTACTGGGGAACTTGACCAACTTAATAATTCACTGGAAGAAGCTCAAACGAATGGTATGAAATCCATTGCATATGCCAAGAAAGCACTTCATCAAGTTGAAAAGAGTGAAGTTGGTCAAGTGCATGATCTTCAATTGGATTTTGATGAAGATCGGGATGCTGTAAATCAAATGAAGATTTATGTTGACAGCCTTTTGTAATTTCATGGAAAAGAGAAGAGACTTCAGCCTGTGGATGTCCTTATAACTTTTGTGCATCAAATGAAAAACACTTTAATCTTCAATCATTTGTTCATGCCTTCTTTTGCTACCTGCTTTAAATTTTTACCTAAGCCAATGGGCCTAGTAAGTATAGTTTGATTTTTTCTTGGATTATTATAAATAACCCTACAAACTTTGAATATTTTTATTTGCTCAATATTAACTAAAATCATACAAAATGTATGTTTAGTGAGCTGGGACATGAATTTTATTCAGAGTTACTTGTTTTTTGTGGGCAGTTTAACATCATGCACGTCAGACATAAAAAGGGATAATGTTTAAGGTTGAAATAGCTTTGACCGAATGAATTAAAATTGACTCAATTCCTTGACAATTTAACTGAAAACATATTACCACACCCAAGTATGAGGGAAATTATGTAAACTATGACATAAGAATTTTTGAATCTGAGGAGTGATACAAAAAAGGGCTAAAATGAATTAGAAGAAGCAGTTCCCAAGAATAAAGTTACCATTATTTAATAAACCCGTTAGGGGATTTGAATTATGCAGGGACACCTAAGGGCATTGGATGCATAGTCAAATAATAGCATCTTCTGGATGACAGGTCTGTTATGTAGACTACTTATGCAAGGCCGCCTAAGGGCACGTGCTGCATAGTCAGGAAAAATAACTCTTAGAAATTTACTTTTCTACTACTAAAAATCCCATGAAAGTTTATGGAGATTCAAATTTTCAAAGCATAGAGTTTTTTGTATGGAAAGAGGTACTTGAATATGGAGAAGATATTTCCAAACAAGATTGTCTAAGAACTGGATGAATGTCACTCCTACAAAGTTTTGACCAAAACATAGGGAAGGAAAATATAAACCATAGACTTGAATACGTTCACATCATGAAAAGGAATATGGGACAAATATGTTAAGGATGGCGATTTTTGTGGATCCCTACATATTTTCGTTAAGAAAAATAAGGACAAAAGAGGTTTTCCTCCCAAGAATGAAGTTTCCAGAATTTAACAAACCCGTTAGGGGGTTGAATTATGAATATCCACCTAAGGGAATTGGATGCATAGTCAAATAATAGCATTTTTTGGCTGACAGGTCCATTATGTAGACTACTTATGCAAGGTTGTCTAAGTGAACGTGCTGCATAGTCAGGCAAAAGAACTCTCAGAAATTGGACATTTTGTGACCAGAGGTCGAGAAAAGGGTTATGAAGATCTGAAAATATTTAAGGTTAGGATTATGACTCATAAAAAATGGGTATTGTCCAATGTATGTAGAGATACACAGATCAATGCTAACCATAATCATGTTGTGGCTGGGTCCTGAATTGAGATGCTGAACTTCACTACGTATCCCATAAGGATGGGAATAAATCCATACATAGTTCTTGAAATATAGTTTAACGTCGTTTGGGATGAAAGTAAGGGAGATCTTAGTTTAGAGTCATAGAGCTCAGACCATAATAATGAATACATAGTGTGTGCTTTCACAGGGAATTTTCAGCCAAGGGATTGAAAGTGGAATTTGGGTTTAGGCCCAAAGACTTGGGGCTGGATTCAAGGGACACTCAAACATTCCTACATATCCCATAAGGATGGGAGTCAAGCCCACATAGTTCTGGAAATACCCTCTGTACAGATTTTGTTCATACAAGTGAAGGGTGAAAGGGGGCTTTAGTGCAATGATGGTTTGACCCAAGATAAAAGGTTCGAGCATTGACATTTATGCACGTAGTCTTTGGAATACAACATGATTGGAGATCAATGTAAATAATGATTCCCCCTTGGGTGAGGGTATCAAATAATGTTGTAGTTTATTGTCGTACAGGACAAAAGTGTTGTACAGTTTAACATCATATAGTAAGGAAAAAGGTGAACCAATGTAAAAAATATCGGTTCTGGGGGCGGTTTCACAAATCAACATCATATGAGATGGAGTTGAACTGATGTGAAGAGATTGGTTTTGGGCTTGAACCTCGGGAGGTTGCCTACCTACCCATCCTAGAAGGAAAGGATCAAAGTCTGCATAGTTCAATTGAAGAATGAATTAGTTATCAAGTTGTTCTTGGGGACAATGACCTAAAAAATGGTGTTGGGACTTACGCATGGTTAGCGGCCCAGAGAGGGTGTTACGGTTGAAGTTTACTCTAACCTCATGTGAGTCATACTCAGTGTGAGAAACAAGAGGTAGCAACAACCCTAACTATGCACAGTTTAATGTCATGTAGGACAAATGAAGGGACTACGCAATTTAAAGTCTTGCAGTGAGAACTATTGGTGTTGCACAATTTAGTGTCATGTAGCCGGGAAAAAATATAGTTTAACATCATGTAGAACGTATTAAAGGGACACCGTTTAACGTCATGTTAGACGTGAACACAGTTTTGTATCATGTTGGACAATAAGGGTGTTGTATAGTTTAGCATCCTGTAGATAAGACGATGGGGACAATACAGTTTAACATCATGTTGGACGAAAGAGGGACTATGCAGTTTAATGTCATGCAGTATGGACAAAAGATGACACATTTTAAAGTCATGTTGGATGTATTAGGGACTTTTTTCCACAATTTAACATCATGTTGGACGATGGTGTGAATATTTTAAGGTCATATGCATAGACCGTAGATGGTGCAGTTTAACGTCTTGCTGGACATAAGGGACTATGCAGTTTAAAGTCTTGCAGCTAGGACAACACAGTTTAACATCATGTTAGATGATAGAAATGAAAATAGTTTAAGGTCATATTCATGGACCGGCGATGATGTATTTTGTGTTTATACAAAAACTTCTTCAGAAATCTGGCATTGGTTAGAGTAGTGATGAGTTCTCCATCCATTGAGATTAAAGAATATGCTCCATTGGAGTAGAACTTATGTATTGAGTAAGGTCCTTCCCATTTTGGTTCAAGATTGAGAGGTTTCTTTCCTGGTATCATTGGAGTTCTAATAACCAATAGCAATTCTCCCTGAATGAATGAACAAAGACGAAATTTTTTGTTGAAAGCTCGTGATATTCGATTCTGATAGACTTCCAAGTGGTGCAGGGTGCACAATCTTTTCTCATCTAATAATTCAAATTCATCCAATCACTTTTGATATTGTTCATCTGTAGATTACTGATCACAAATAGATACTCTGAGTGAAGGTAATTGAATTTCAATGGGCAAGACTACTTCTATTCCATATACCAGTGAATATGGAGTTGACTGCGTTGCAATGCGGGTGGTGGTCCGATAAGCCCATAAAGCATGAAAGAGTTTATTAGGTCATGACTTATTATCTTTATCCACCATCTTTTGCAGTATGTTTGAAATAGTCTTGTTGAAGGCTTATATCTGGACATTGTCCGCTGCATGATACCGAGATGAATGGTTGGATTTGATGTTGTATTCTTGATATAACTTATTCACCTCAGATGAACAGAAGTTGGTGCCATTGTCCATCAATATGGTATGAGGGACACCAAATCTGGTAATGATGTTAGACTTGATGAATCTAATAATGCTTTTAGAACTAACTTCCTTGAGAGGTATTGCCTCTTACCATTTGGAAAAGAAGTCAGTAGTAGTAAGAATATACTTAAACTGCTTATCTGTAGCTAAAGGGTAAGGTCCCACCACATCTATTTCCCATGTGGAAAATTGCCATGAGTATTTAGCTTTATGAAGCAACTCTGGGGGCTGATGAATGAAGTTGGAATGTACTTGGCATGAATGACACTTCTTTGTGAAATCAACACAATCTTGTATCATTGAGGGCCAAAAGTATCCAAGCCTTCGAATTTGATCAGATAGCCTATATCCAGATTGGTGGGCACCATAGACTCTTACATGTACTTCTTTCATGACAGCCACTGTCTCTTCACCATTAATGCATCTGAAGATAAATCCATCAAAACCACTCTTGTAGATAATTTTATCTAGGTGATCTGGGCTGTCATAAATACTAAAATTGACCCCACGTCACCGTATTTTTTCTTTCCCATCTATATATGGTGGAAGTGTTCCATTTTGAAGGTATTCCATGATAGGTTTTATCCATCCTGTAGCATAACCATATGGTTCTAAAATGGGACTAATTTCATTGATTTCCTCTATTTTGGTTTGAACCTTGGGTGAAATTGTATGATGGTGGGCAATAATGATGGTTGTCTCGTCCCGATTTGGTTCTGCTAGAGCTGTAGCTATATTAGCCAGTGCATCAGCTTTGACATTTTGTGATCATGGGACATAAGAAAATGTCAGTTCTATAGGAAATTCTGCCATTAATTCTCTGATGTAATCATACAAAGGGATCAACTCTTCTTTTCTGATGGCATAATCCCCATTGACTTGTTTGATTACCAGGTCTGAATCACCTTTCACCTTTAAGTGATTCACTTGTTCTTGAAGCTCCAAATCCAATCCTGCGATGAGGGCTTGGTATTCTGCTTCATTGTTTGTACCGCCTCCCAACAATGAGAAGGAATAGGGTAGCACTGCCTTTTCCGGGGAAATGAGCACAATTCCTAACCCAACTTTATTGAATTTAGGATCCTCCATTTTCTTTCTTGTTGGACTTCTGGAAGCACCATCAAAGTGAATTTCCCATACTTGAGGACTGTCTTGAATAGAGAAGACTTCCTCATTAGGGAGTTCAATATCTAAAGATGTGTCGTCTACTTACGGGTGTTTAGAAAGGAAATCAGCCAGAGCATGACCCATTATTGCCTTTTGAGACACATACTGGATGTCAAATTGTTGCAAAATAACTTCCCACCGTGCCAGACGTCATGTAAGCATTGGATGACTAAGGATGAATTTGAGCAGGTTATTACAATATAACAATTAGACCTTGGGATGTTGCAGGTAATGTCTCAAATTCTAAACTGCAAAGATTAATTCTAGGCAGTACTTCTCAATACTTGAATATCGGGTTTCTGCATCATGCATAGTACGACTGAGATAGTATAGGCTATTTTCATTCCCAGCATCATTATTCTGGGCAAGGAAGGCACCTAATGGTTATTCTAAAGTTTTCACATAGAGGATAAGTGGTCTTCCTTCAATAGGTGGCATAAGTACCGGTGGAATCAAGAGGTATTTCTTGAGAATATCCAATGCTTTTTGACATTCTTCAGTCCACTGGTAATTAACTTCCTTCTTCATCAATTTGGTGAAGGGTAAACTTTTTCCTGCCAAATTGGAGATGAAACGCCGAATATAAAATAAGTATCCTTGAATCCCTCTCAATTAATTCAAATTTTGAGGAGGTGATGTACCAAGGATTGAATTTTTCTTCTCAGGATCGACTTTGATACCACGATGGCGTAAAGAAAAGTAGAGAAATTTTTCTAAGGATACCACAAAAGCACATTTTAAGGGGTTCATCTTCAAATTATGTTTCCAAAGTTTCTGAAATATGACTTCCAAATCAGCCAATTGATTAGAACATTGTTTGGATTTAACTACCAAATCGTCCACATAACATTCAACAAATTTCCATAAAAAGGGTTTGAAGATACGGTGCTTTGCACGCTGATATGTTGCGCCCTCATTTTTTAGGCCAAAGGGTATTACCTGATAGCAAAACAAACCCTGAGGGGCTATGAAGGCTATAGATTCTTCATCTTCTAGAGCCATTCAGATTTGATTGTACTCAGAATATCCATCCATGACGTAAAGTTCTTCATAGCCAGCTGTTGCATCAATTAACAGTTCTGTGATCGGAACTGGAAAGTCATCCTTAGGATAGTGCCAATTAAGATCTATGAAATCAATGAAAACTCTAATTTGTATGTTCTTATTTTTCACAGGGACAATATTATCCAACCATTTGGGATATTGAACTTCTCTGACGAAGTTATATTTGATAAGCTTAACCACTTCAGCTTCAATTTTGGAAACATAGGTTGGGTGTGATCATCTAGCGGCTTGCTTGAATCCTCGATGTTCTTCTGGAAAACCCAAATGATGAGTAGCAACATCAGGATCAAGGCCTGGAATCTCTGTATAGTTCCAAGAAAATATATCTCGATTTTTATTTAAAAATGAAATATACATCTCTTTATCTTCGAGAGTCATGGCCGCACTAATTAAAGTGGGGTGTGGATCTTCTTTTGTACCCAGATTTATTTCTCTCAGTTTATCCATGGTGGTAGAGATACCCTCTTCAAATGTTGTAGGAGCGTCCTTGAGATCTTCCTCTTCTTCTTCAACATGTGTTATTTCTTCTATTTCTACTTTCATAGTAGATGATGAAGTAGAATTTCCATGATTAGAAGAGATGTCAAAATTTGAACATCTTAAAGAAGAAGCTTCCATTTATGACCCAATTGATGATGAAGGGTCTTTCTTGGGTATTAAATAGGAGATGATGGATTGAGAATTGACATCATTGTTCACCTCTGGAATTTCTATAACTTCCTCTGGCCTAGTTGAAGAAGTATTGACTTGCTGGATTTCAGCAGATGAAATGAAGACATCCCCATTTGAGCTTTCATCATTGCTTGGTGAGTCACCAATTTCTCCCATGTTGTATGGCTTGATTGTCATGATTGACATTATGGAAGTTTCCATAAGATTATTTTGATTTGGGTCTATCTTGTCAATTTGAATAATAGGCAACACATAATCTGAACTCACATGTGTAAATGGATTTACTAGAATCTTTTCCAAACCAAATGAAGCATTAACCTTGGTAACCTCCCTTGTTGTGGATTTCTCCTTACCCTTCATGTGATAGAATTCTGCCTCAATGTATTGAGATTCACATGTCTTGAATGGGGCCTTATCACTATACAATGTCCCAATTTGACCATCGAAACAATATTTGAGACATTGATGGTATGATGAAGGGATAACCGCATGTTGATGTAGCCAAGGTCTTACAAGAAAACTTTTGAAGGCTGTATCGTGATCAACAACCATGAAATATGAATTGGATACAAGGTATCCAAACTGAGTTCTGAGTGTAATCTCACCCAGTGGTTCTTGTTCATTTTTTATCATACCCTTGTAACATCAAATTAGATGAAGATAAATCAGATTCTGTGAGGCTCAATCGACGAAGTATATGAATGGGGATGAGGTTGACTCCTGAACCATTATCAGTAAAAGCTCTTCGGATGTATACTCCATTGACCTTTCCAGATAAGTACAAAGGTCTAATATGTCAATGCACAACATCATCTTCTTCTTCATATGTGAAGGATATCACTGCATGGAATTCTGCAGGATTATTCTCTACATGGTAGACTTCAGCTGCAACAATTTCAGTTTCAAACTCCTGAGGACTTGACAAAGCCTCAATGAGTGCCTCTCGAAGATCATTTGATAGATTCAAAGCATCCAAAATTGATAACCTCTCCGGTACTTGGGCCAAGTATTTCAATACATCATACTTTTGATCCAAAGGTCTGCATTTTCCAACAGGTTCATGTGGTTTAGCAGGTACCTTGGAAATATATGCTTTGGAAGTAGATGAATCTTGTATCAGGATAGGAGTTGGAAATACTCCTATCTTTGGAAGATTATACTAATTAAGTCTATTTACTTTCCTAGAGGAAGAAGGTGGAACCTCCAACCGATCCTCCAGAATAACTGTGCCAAGACTGAATCTGCTATTGGTAGAAGAATTTGCTTGTTCTTGTTGAGCTCGCTGAAGGGATCTGCCATGAGTTTCTACTGTATAAACAGTTATCGTAGGGGTAGAATTGGAATAGTGGATTATGGGATATACACGTCTTCCTCTATATCCCAGACCTCTAGAACTCCCTCTGATTCCTCTACTTGATACAGGGAATTCATGCTCATCAAAATCAAAACTATGACTGGCATAAGGATCTGTTAAGTGAATCATATTAACAGAACTGAAGATCAACTCTTCATCCGACGAAGACTCTACTTGACTAGACAATTTAAGTTGTGCCATTTTGTGGGGAGGTTCCCGTGGCTTCGAAGTAGAAGACATAAAATATTCCAGAGTCAAAGACAACTTGGGCTTTGACACAATCTCATCTTCTTCTGATTTTTCTTTTTTCCTTGAATTACGTCGTTTTTTTGAGGATTTCCCCTCTGATGAAGGGGGATTTACTATGGCATTCATAGCAGAAGATTCAATTGGTTTCTTCAATTGTGTTCACAAAATGGCATGAGTTCAGTTGATTGCTTTTATGACCATCCAATTATCATATTTCTACACATTTTTTCTTTTGACTTCTTGCCACATTCCTTCTTCCTCTAGATCTGTAGTAGTCATACATGCAACTTGAGCTGAAGGACCTTTCAATTTGACCTGTCCCGAGTTGACCATTTTTTGCAGGAGGTATTTGAAGACAAAACACTCTGGAATGGGATGCCCCAACATCTGATGAAATGGGAAATAGTTGGTATAGTCTTCATCTCCTTCCTTGTTCGGACTTTTGGGCCTTGGAAATTGAACCAAATTATTTTCCAGAGATGAAATGAAATATCCAGGAACCTGTTCATTTTAGAAAGATTAAACTTTGATTTTTCAAATCCTCAAATTGTTTTCGTCTTTGATATATTTGATCATCTTGATTAAATGGCCTCTGTTGTTGACACTCTGGAGGTGGATCCCTTTAGAAAGATGAAGGTTTTGAATTAGAAGTAGGTTGAGGTGCTTGTTTAAGCATAACTGTAGTAGTATCTACTTTACCCATTCTCCTTCCTGGAGTTGATGTAATTACACGAGTTTTTTCCTTAGTATTTATAAGAGAATATTCAATCTGTTGAGCGATTGAAGTAAGGTCTTGAAACCCTCTTGTGTATTTCACAGTAATCAATGGTGTGCATAACTCATCACGCAGATTTTCCTCACAGATTGGAAACAATTCCTATTGAGGGAGTGCTAAGATTAAGGAATATGTTAATCCCTTTCAGCATGTAATGAAATATAAAACCCTTTCATTCTTCCTTTGCTTAAAGTTTGTAAGATCAAAAACTATTGTCTTTAGAAAAGTTGAGCTGAACTGAAGAAGGAATCATTGATGAAGATCCTCCCATCCGGTAATTGACCGGGATTGCAAGCTTGTATACCAGACAAAAGCAGACCCTTGTAATCACTGTACAAAATACCTGAGCTTAACTGCTTCTTGTTGCTGAGGGGTTACCATCATAGGATCAAAATGAGAAACAAAATGTGTTAAGTGTTGCTCTGGGTCTCCCGAACCATTATATATTGGGAATGTAGTACTTTCAAAATTTGATAGGGGAGGAATTTCATCAACCCATTCAGGGTAAGCTCTCTTTTCTGGTTGAATTTGAGCACGCTTTCCCTCCATAGATTCCAACTGAGCTGTTAATGACTCAATAGTAGTTATTAACTTTTGAGAAACATCCAGTTGAGCTTGGACCTGAGCAGGTGCAATGACTGGAGCTTGGAAAGATATGGTGGCTGGTACTGCAACTGATGGTAGCACCACTGATTATTGTTGCACCTGACCCATAGGATTAGACCTATGAGTGTGTACTGATAAAGGAGTATATTCTTGATCTATCTCAGCAGCTACAACAAAATCCCTTAGATGAATGACTTTGGCATACTTAGGAGGAAGACTACCCTGAAGTAGTTCTGCATTCAACCTCCTCAATTCCTTCATTTCTTCCTCCTGTTGTGCAAATCTTTTCTCTAGTGAAAGCATTTGGCCTTATCCAGAGGAAGGGTATGTACCCTGATTCTTTCATTTCCCCTTGTTGGATCCCTTTCAAAAAGGAAAAAGTGGATTATTTGAAGGAACACCTAGATTCTGGGTAAGAATTTGATTTCGTGTACGCACACCTTCTTCATTTGTGTATGTGCGTACAACTTCTTGAGCAGGAACCACTTCATCTAATCCCTCTGAGTGAACCTCATCTGGTGGATCAGAAACAATTTCATTGATGACATTAATTAATTCATAATGAATTTCATCCCTTATAACAACATTTCTACGATGTTGTCTTCTTCCATGTCCCTGATGAGAAATTTCTTTTTGTCGATTTGATCCCTCAGGAACTTCTTGACGAATCTTAATTTGGAGAGAATATCTTAATAATTTGGCTCTACGTTCCTCTTTGGGATTATTCCCTAATCGAGTGAAGACTGAATTTCTCTGAGGAAGAGATTGAGGAATTGAAAAAGTCCCCAGTCCAATGGACTGGGGTTGTTCTTGCTGTTCTTTCTCAACTCCTTGAATCCAATTTGTTGATTCTGAGGGTTGGGTTAAAAGAGTCCTCAGTCTAGCAAGCTGGGGTGGTTCTTGACATGCTATATCTGAGACTTTCTTTAAATATATCTTGATCTTGTGGACTTTAGCCTGGAAATTGTCTGGATGCATCAACCTACATCCACTTTTATCACCCGACTCAAAAAACTATTGGATGATTTCTGACACTTCTGTCACTTGATGATGTGCTTGCTCCAAAGGAGAGGCATGTTAAATATTATTGTTCACTTGATGAAGTAATAATTCATCAACTTGTTCTATGTAAACCTTATTTTGAGAAGAACTAGTTGAGGCATGTTCTTGGGAAAGCCTTTGATTACAAACAAAGCTAATTGACTGTGGCCGGCCATGGGCAATAACATTGCATGAGACCATTTTCGGCGAGATTTGTTTACTAGAGAGCACAATGAAATGTAGTTCTCCATAAACACACCATACCCTGATATGAATACCAGATGGGGCATTGGCAATTAACCGGTGTAATCTTCTTTGTGCACCAATCCATGAACGTTGAAGGGATCTCTGCTGCTTTTCAGCCTTCGAATATCGAGAAACTGAGAGAGATTCCAAATCAATTTGGCGTTGTAACCCTTCTATTATCTTTAAAACATTTTCATATTCATCAAAAGATAATATTTTACTTTTCAACTGACAAGTAGTTTTCTATATGTTGAGACGAATATCATGAATTCCATCTTCTATCAACATCTATGGAATGTCATACTGAGAATAATCCAAAGGCCAAAACATGACTGGAACTTCACCTTTCTCCAATTATTTTCTTATATTCATCATTTCCTCTTTATCATTTGATGAAGATTCTTCTACCTGATTAGACCAGAGTTGGTGCTTCTTATTTGCTTCATCAGATTCAACAAGATCGGTAGAGAATTCACTAATCAAATTAGAAGACGAACAACCCAGGGGTGGTTCAGAGAATGGCCTACACCCCAGGATATCTTCTAATTGAGAAAGTATATCACCTGATAGCAGTAAAGCATCAGACATGACTGGATTCACATTTTCAAGTGCCTCAAGATAAGAGGGTTTTCCCGTCACTGCATTGTCCCCTGAAGAATTTTCCAAGAAATGAAAATTACTACTCCGGAAAGGACTTTCACAGCTAAATTCATCATTATGGGGAGGAACACCATGGTGGGTTACAACAAAAGATGAAACATTTTGCTCCTTGGTCTTCTGGCCACATAGAGGGTTCTTGTGGCTCTCATCTAAAGATGAAACTTTGAGATCGACTGAACTATCATGAAGCAATCCTTTATGAGGAAGTGTCTGATGAAGACCTTCGGAATTAATGTTCCCACTATCGGGAACTGATAGAGTAGAATCTTGAGTTGCAACAGATAATTGTCTGAGTGTATCAAGAACTCCAGCATCGAGTAAGTCCTTATTACAAATTAGCTCTTGATTTCTTGACTGTGCCAGGCGGGTCTTCTTCTTAGATGCCTTCTTACTAAATTTAGAGACCACTTGTTGATGAAAGTGGTCATTATAGGAAGATGTATGTGCCTGATCAGGAGAAATGATCATGTTAGGCTGATTATCTCTACTCAAATCCGGTGTATGTACTTGACTTGGCTGTCCATATGATATGGGGGAGTATACCCCACAACCCTCTTGGACTGGAACAGAGGTGTGTGTGTGTTCCAGAGTGAACTGTTGATGTGTCATTACACTGGTAGGGATAGATTTATGTTTCTTTCCTTGTGATGCTGCTGAAGCTGTTATAATATCCTGGCAGGTATCCAGAATATGACCAGAGATTTTCTTCTGCTCTTTCACCATTGATAGAATATGCTTGGTGACTTCTGCTACCGGAATGGGGATATATGTTCTTTCCGTGCTTGGATTAGGTGTGTATTCCTGCACCTTCCCTCCTTTTACTATTAGTTAATCCTAAAAGAACTCATGTTTGGGGGCAGGGAGTTGAGAGTTTGCCTCCTGTTTGTTGCCGGATCTTTCTGACTAACTTCTCTGAATGCTACCAAATGAGACTGTTGGTAGGATTGATCAATACTAGTAGGTATATGTGCCTACTGATTGAACTCCACTGAATGTGGTTGGCGGGCTCCATCGTATGTAATCAAATGAGCCTGCTGACTAGATGATGATTTATAAATAGGTTCATGTTCTTGTCTACAGTACTCCACCGGAATTGCCTGGAGGTATTGGCGTGCTGTTTCCAAATGAGTCTGCTGAAGAACAGAATTAAAATGGACTGGTTTATGTGCCCGATCATTGCTTTCCACCAAGTTAGGTTGGTGGACTTCTCCGGAAATGGCAGGGATAAGAACCTGCTCACTATTGATTGTATATCGCCTTTGGTGGTTCATCTTGCCTGCTCGGGTTCGAGGAACCTGAGCCGAATGCCTGGAGACGATACCCTCATCATGTTGAGGGTGCATTGCTGCATGAGTCTGGCGGTGATTGTTGATGGGAGCCCTTGGGAAGGAATACTGTCTCCTTGAATTAAGGCCTTCAGTGACCTTATAATTCACCTTCAAAGAATATTGGAGGAACTGGTGATTGCGTTCCGGGGATAACAAACCTAAACGGTTGGAAACGGTGTTTGGCACCACCTACTTCTTGATCGTTGTTCGTCGCTATCCGGATGACCAGGTTGAATTATTAACTTGGAGGGCTTGTCGAGCGGCCTCTAGAGTCAGAATAGTACTGTTTTGACGGTATTTCTTAACCAGCGCATTTGATACCCAACATTGAAGACACAGAGTAGGTGATGTCATCCTTAGAGCGGACGACAATCCAACAGGAGTAGCAACAGAGACATTAACAACAGAGGTATTCACAGGTGTGAATTTAAGAGAATCCATTTTTGTAATGCAGAAGATCTTGGAAAAGGGTGCCTATTTGATATAACAGATGTAATAAAGATTAGTACGACCACTACATCTTTTGGATGAACACATATGTTATTGATTGTTTTATTGGCCCTCTTATTGTGTTTAAATTGGGGCCTAACAAATAAGTAAAACATCACTTTATCTTGGTTAAGGATTCACGTCGGGTTCACCATTTTTTGTTTCCTCTAGAATTGGGGATGACCTCATTATTTTAAGGTTCAAACATTCCAATCAGTTTCTAACGGGTTTGTTCATAGAACCTGAGACATCCAATAATTCTATATCCATTTGGACCTACTTTCCAAAGGTAGGTGCTCATTAGTTATGGACCGATGAGGCTTAAGAATTTTCATTGGTCGAGATGATGGGAGGTCGGACTCATCACAACTTTTTGGGGGGAATTATTGTCTACTCCAGGACTCTTATTATAGATTTGAGTTATGTTCATGAATCCTTATTAATTACCAAGTATAAAATGATCTTTCCTTTAGATCTGACAATCAATAATTTAGTATGTAGTAAGTTTAAAGAATCTTTTTATATGTATTCGAGGTTCTTCATCGATAGAGAATAATCTGTATTTTTTAGAGATTCTTAGTCAATGGTATCCTTGAATACATTATATGAAAGTCTCTTGGTCATTTATGATGACCATACTAGTTTTAAAGCCACTCACTGGGGCACTTGAAGTTTATTGTCATTCAGAAGGACATGGATTATTTCAGAGTTGGAATCATACCCGTAGATTGGCTACCTACGTATCCTTGTTTAGAAAAAAAAATCAGAACCCACATAGTTCGAGTAAGGGAGTATGATGTTTATGAAATATTGATGGATCAATGAAAGGTGTCATAATTACTTTTACACTCTAAGCTCACGTGAGTCATGGTCGGTGTGAGAAACAAGAGGTATTGGTAAAACCAGACAATTGTGGCATGAAAGATGCAATCATAAGAAATGACGTGGGGCTTATGTCTGCATGACTGCCCAAAATAGATGAGGATTAGGTTTTACTTTAGGGAAGAAACACAGGAACAAGGTCCATAAAGGTATATGTACTTTATGGAGATTTGGATACTCTAACTTGGGGCTTACTCTTGAGGAAGATGCCCAAATTAGGAGGGGACGTATGATTAGGTTTTACTCCTGGGAAGGAAGCCCAAATCAAAAGTAAATTAAGAATAGTTAATAGAAATTATGACTGGGGCTTATTCCTAAGAAGGAGGCCCAGGTTAAAGTAATTTAGAATTTTGGGAACTTGGGGCTTACTCCTAAGGAGGATGCCCAGATTTGGGAAATTATGACTGGGGCATACTCTTAAGAAGGAGGCCCAGGTTAAGAGAATTTGGACTGGGTCTTACTTCTGAGGAAGATGCCCATGAATATGGGACTTGGGGCTTACGTCTAAGGAGGATGCCCAAATTAAGAGAATTATGACTGGGGCTTACTCCTGAAAAGGAGGCCCAAATTAAGGATTATCTCATATTAAAGGATGAGATTGAATGAATGAAATATCTAACCTTAGTGACATAAAGATACGTAAATCACTAGTTTTTAAGAGTTGTTTCACAGAATTCCTTTCAGATAAGGAAGCGAACAAAGGAACCATGCCATAAATGGCTTTGAAGAGGGTTTTGAAGGCTGAATCTTGAATAGGAGAGGTGGATTTGAATAAGAGAGGTAAAATAGGCAGGAGGGGCACCCAAAAAGAGAGAGGTGTGCAAGTCCTACGTTGGCGCACAAGTATAGGTCGCACAAGTGTACCTGTGTGACACATGGGTACTTGCGTGACATATGGGTACTTGCGCGACTCTCAACCCTTAGAGTAATACTTAGGCGAGACTTGTCTCAATCCCTTATTATTATCCCTAGGGACTTCCAGAAGAGTGGAACACAAGTTCTGTTGAAGGGGTAAGGTGGCGCGAAAATGTGTTCATTTCCCTTAAGGGATAAACACCTAGGCGCACAGTTGTTTGTAAATTTCAACACTAAGGTCTTGTTTCCCCTCTTTATAGCATCTGTTCTAGGTATGAAATTACATTAGAAGTGCTCAGAAGCTTCAAGAAGAGACGAGGGTTCCGGGAGCTCAAATCTGAATTTTTGGAATTTTTCCTCCCGAAATGGGGGGCCCACCGGTGGTATTTATAGGCTTCTGAAGACCCCGGGCGAAAATCAAATAGGGCCTGCACATCACCTGCATGCCCAAAATGTGGCGTGCATGTATACCTATGTGACCTTGGTGGAACTTGCACGACCCAAGTGAAAATGAATCTTTGTTCACGCCTTAGTCAATTTTTGATGTTTCTTCAAAGGATAAATCACTTTATGCTAAGGCATTCCCCCTTTTCAGTCGTTTAGACTCTATTACAAAAAGAAGCATAAAAACGGCTTACTAATTGATGGAGTCACAACTGTAACACCCCAAGCTTCCATGGTACGCTTCTCTTTGAATAATACAGTAGCGTGTGTTGTACGGAACTTCGAGTTCTAACACATACCACAACCAATCAAACTAGTCGTTATGAATATTAATACCCACTTTTTGAAATTTTATAAATATTATCTTCCAAAATAGACTTCATTTTTGGATTTGGAATAATGAAATTAACTTAGGGTGATTTTTTGGCATTTTTCTGAAAACATTCAATTGTTGATGAATAGTGAAAAAACATTGTGTTATAATTTAAAACCAATTTTTTATTTAAATAATTATTTATTTTATTTAAATTTAATTAAAGTAAAAATAGATACATAATGCCTATATAAGTTCAATGTAATTCATTGGAGTTAGTTTAGAAAAATTTTAGATATATAAAAATTTTATTGAACTTTTCACCGTTTTTTACCCACCTCCGAGGAGAATTTCCAAATTCACATAAAACTTAATTTTACCGCTTTTGTAGGTGGAATTTAGAAAATCTGAGAGATACAATTAATATAAAGTAGTAAAATGTGGTTCAATAAGATAAAAATAATTTTTGGTTAATAGTAACTTTTTACTTTTATTTACCATAGTTAAAAGTAAATTGGGTAATTAAGGGTAAAAATGATATTAATATTACCCTAACACATGTCCTAATTCTATTGGACAACTTTATATTGACCAAAAACATACTTAGGAATAAAATATTATCATTTAGGTCCACTTGGATTAGATTAGGACATTTATCATTATTTAATTCAAAGAAGAGTTAAAAGAGTTAAAATAAATGTTTAATAACTAAAACATTTTTAATATAGGGTTATACATAAGATAAATTCGATTATAAATATTAATTAGAAATTTAAAAATATTTCCTACATAATAGTATTTTATATATAATTTTTAGACATTAAATAATTTAATTTATTTATGATACAATGATAATGCAGTAATTACCATATTAATGAAAGATTAAGATAATTGATATTATAAATACCCAAATAAATGTAATTTGAGACTTTTTATTAATTACAATAATTTTATAGGTTAATATGACATATTATCCTTGAAATTGGATATGAACAATGTTTATGATAAAGTGGAGTGGCATTTTCTTAGATTCGTGATGCTGAAAATGGGGTTTTGTACTAAATGGACAAATATAATCATGCAATGCATATCGACCATCTCCTCCAGAATCAAGGTCAATGGGGAGCTCACCCGAGGATTCACCCCTACCTGAGGCCTGTGCCAGAGAGACCCCCTCTCCCCTTTTCTCTTCATCTTAGTGGATGATGTTTTTTCTAACCTTATTTTTAGGACTGCATCCTCTAATTATATTCATGGGGAAAAGGTATGCCGTGTAAGCCCACCAGTGTCGCATCTTTTCTTTGCCGAAGACTATCTCCTTTTCTCCAGAGAAACCATAAATGAATTCAAAGTGATTATCCATGCGATCTAGCAGTATGAGAGGGTGTCTGGACAGTCTATCAATCACAGCAAATCAGAAATCTCCTTCAGTGCAGGGGTGCCTCTTGCCAAGAGAGATGAACTTTGTGCATCAACGGGCATCCATATGGTCGATAAGCACCATAAGTATCTCTGGCTACCCACAGTGATTGGCCAGTCCAAAAAAGAAATCTTTGCATCTTTAGTGGATAGGATTGAAAGAAAAAGTCAAGGCTGGACTCCAAAGAGAATCTCCAAAGCAGGAAAAGAAACCCTCATTAAAGCTGTCATCCAATCTATCCCCAACTATTTTATGTCCCTGTTTAAGCTCCCGGCAACCATCGTCAATCAGATCCATGCTCGTTATGCCATCTTCTAGTGGGGGAAAAATGATGGAAGGAATATACCCCACTGGATAGCCTGGGATAAGCTCTTCAAACCCAAGTCGGAGGGAGGGATGGGATTCCAGAATCTGCTTCTCTTCAACGACGCACTTTTGGCCAAGCAAGGATGGAGCCTTATTAACCATCCATCATCTCTCAGTGCATGAATTCTCTGAGCGAAGTATTTCCCCCACATAGACTTCCATGTTTCCTCTCTTGTCCCCAGTCATAGTTTCCTCTAGAGAAGCATTTGAGGGCCCAAAAGCTTCGGAAAAAAGGATGGGGATGGAGGATTGGGAATGGATCATACGTCAACATCTGGACTGATCCCTGGCTGATCGATAAGGATGGTACGTGGGCTATATCCCTTTCCCAACCGGGTCTTGAAGATGCCACAGTCAGCTGCCTCCTTTGAGACCACGGACCAGGGTGGTTTCTGAAGAATATTCATTAATGGTTTAATGAAAGAGACCAAAGAGTTATCCTAATAATCCCCTGGGTCCCAGATGCAGGCCCCGACCATCTTTTCTGGACCAACGACACTTCAGGCGACTACACGGTGAGATCCAGTTACAGACTTTCTCTTGGAAACCACTCTGGAGACCGGGAAGAGGGACCTTGGAAATCGATTTGGAAGGTCAACATCCCCTAAAAATACGACAAATTTGGTGGCAGGTGTGCACGGGCACCCTCCCTACCATGATCCGGCTCGTTTACTGACATATGGCCAGTGTTGAGTCCTACCCCTTCTGCCTGAATATTCCAGAAACTCTTTTTCATGCTATCATTCACTGCCCGGGAGTTAATGACATTTGGAATAAATGGGGCCTAACTTTAGATGCTTCACTTGACATTGTCTCTGACCTCCCCAATCTTTTGATGCGTTGGTGATACTCTCTCTCATCGAACAACGTAAGCTCACTCTGCACCCCGTCATGGATCATTTGGGTCTGGTGTAATGATGTTGTCTTTCACCACATTCATAAACCTCCCGAATTCTGGATTGAATGGGCCAAGTCATGGATTTAGGGCTGGAAGGACCACAAAGGACACTTTTTTCCAGGTGCAACCCCCTCCTATCCCCCTCATTGGAATCCCCCACTGGAAGGGATTCTTAAGCTCAACGTGGACGTGTCTCTCCCCAAGGACGAGCTTATTGCTCTCGGTCTCTTGGCCAGAAATCACCTGGGGAAAATCATTGCTGTAAAACATGAATCACACCATGCCTTATGGGAACCCGCTGTTGCTGAGGCCTCTGCCATCCTGGAGGGTATGATGCTCTCTATGGAATGTGGATGGGTTGATATCATCATCGAGTCCGACTGCCTCACTATTATCAATGCTATTAACCACAACGACAGATATCTCCAGACTTTTGGCTCCATCATCAGGAGAATTTGCGTGCTTCGCCAAGGCTTTTCTCGATGCTCATTCTCCTTTACCAAAAGGGATGGAAACAGTGCGGCCCATCAGCTGGAGGCCTCAATCCCCTTCGATGGCAACCATCTCTAGCTAGACAATTTCCCTTCATGGCTTTGCATTTGTACGTCGGTTGATCTTCTTCATTAATGTTATTTTTCATTCTTATCAAAAAAATAATATTTTTTATAAGAATTTTTTTCTATTTAATAATTTTGTTACGAATTTATCAAAAACAAAATACCCAATAGTGTCAAAATTGACATAAAAGAGTTTTTAAAACAAATATTATATTATTAATTGATATTATGTTCCTAAAAATCTATGGTTTGGCCAAAGGACTTATATCATGATAGGTGTATCATTAATGGACCACTTGGGGTCGATTAGAAGTTTATATTAAGTTTATTAACCATATAATATAAATATACAAAGAGACATGGTAAATTTCAAACTAATTAACTAAGAGTTAAAACTAAAAGATAAGGTTAATAAAGTGACCCAAACCGGTATAAAACCTATTGGTTGAGTGGATTTCCACTCATACCCACCTTATCCTAGAAATAAATCAATTCTGAGCCATTATAAACCAAATATTAATTTATTATAAAATAATATTTTAAGTTTTTCCTATGGTACCCCCACCCCTTTTATAAAAGGGAACTCCCCCTTATCTCTAATTCACACCTCCAAAGCCATTTGGATCGGCCAAAATCTATCCAAATACTCTCTCAACTATCCTAACTTAATCCTAGAGTCGTTCCTTTGTTCCAAAAGCCAACCTAAGGAGCCCTTTTGAGCAAATCAAAAGGAAGAACCCGAAGAAGAGGTAATGATTTCACCACCATATTTCAGGTTCTCTTATACTTCCACTTACTCTTTCTTTGTTGTTTACATTATAAAATAATAACTCCAGTATATTATATATATTGTGATGTTATTATAAAAATTGAACAACTATATTCATTAGTCTACCCATCTTATGAATGATAATGTCACCATGCATGCGTACGTACGACTCACCGTCTCCACGCCGTGGTGTAATTTGTTATTCAACAATATGTTATTTGGATGGATAAAATGATGAGTAATATGTATATAAATAATGAAAATAACATGATAATGTCTTTTTAAAATTAATATGCCATCCAATTCCACACCTTCAATGAAATGATATTGTCGCTCGTGTGTGCGTACAGATTACTGTCTCCACGACACGATAAGATTCATTTCCACGTTCACCATTCATCGACAATTATAAAAATATATATTACTAATAAGTATGTAATATATGACATAATAATTCTATTGGATATATATATCTTATTCACTAATTTTCGTTCAATACGATATGAAAGCGGAAACAACATTTTTGCGTACATATGGACTACCGTCTCCATAAACTGTGTTTTTCATTTCATATATATGTCTCTTATACATATTTATATTATAAATATATATGATATATAAATCATATTTTATATTTTGGAATTATTTAAATCTTGGTCTAAATGATACAATCAAGAGTAACAAGTTAAAACATGTACGATAAGCAAAGCGATTATTACCCGAAATATTAATTTAACATGGAAATTATTATTAAATGGGTAGTATAAAGTCATAAATGAATCATGTCTGATATCATAAATATTAATATGGTTCTGTTATAATTTAATAACATACTAAGATCTTCATACAAGAGGTTAAATGTACCCTCGACTAAATGAAAGTGAAAGGTAAGTGTTAATTTCACAATCTCTTTATTATCCGAGATTGTTTTTACGTAAGTATCTACTGGTACATATTCATTCTCCATGACCATGTTTCATAAAAGAGTTCTCAAATGGATTCTTCTTAAGGTAATTTTTACTAAAAAATCATTTTAAATGTTTTAAATATTTATTCCTCTAAATAGTTCTCATTAATGTCCATGTTTTTAAAATGGGTTTTAAAGATTTATTTACATGGGAATGAATGTTTTTAAAATATTAATTCATTTAAAAAGATTCAAAGTGGTATGGGACACTTTGATTCAATTTTTTTTAAATGTATTCCTTTCTAAATTTTTTAAATTTTAAATGTTTTCATGAAAAAGGGGTATTTCTCTCAAAGAGTTTTACAAATCATTTTCATCTATGTCAAAATCCTTTAATGGATTTTAAACTTGTTTTGAAGTTGATTGATCATAATACAAATCTTCCATATTGTATTGAGGGTTTTGTGATATTTCTGACTATGGATGTGTTATTTTTATACCATTCATGTTTTATGGGTAAAGTATTGACATTTCGTATGCTAGTTTTAGTATGAATGTTTATGTTATGTTTAAACCTGTTCATATGAGGAATGCATTGGACCTAGTTAGTGACGGGTGGAGCCTGCTATAGCTCCTCGATGCATCAGTAGGTCTCATGGGACAAACTAGTGTCTTCGCACAAGGCCTTGAAAAAAATCTTATTTGTAGTCTTGGCACAAGGCCTTTACTCTGTGGTTATGATAGTCTGGCATTATGCATTCTATCATTATGAAAGTGGTTATTGATATTGTATGTGATTATTGCATTAGTAGAATATCCATGTGAATAATTAAATGGAATTATTTCATTTTATTTCTGCCATATTGTGCTAAAGTTCAAGTTTAAAAAGACTTTTGTTTTAGTTATACACCTCCTTAAATGTTTATGCTTATTTATGAAAGTTTCCGCTATATTGTTATCCTTACTGGGCATCTGAGTTCACCCCTTTCTTTGTTTTATTTTTCCCAGGATGTGAAGAAGTATTTTATAAATGACCAAGAAGGGTTAAGCTAGGGGATTAATGGAATTCTCAAAGGATCATTTATGTTGTGTTTTATTTTCTAAAGTGTAATGTAACATCTATGTATGTAATGTATTTTCCAAGACTGCTAAACTGATCGGTCTTCCGGGACTTGATTAATTGTAATAATGAGAATGTATTAAAATAATGCACCGACTCTGGGTAACTGGGGTCAGGGCGTTATAGTTGATATCAGAAGAAGTTTAGTGAAAAACTTGGAAGCTAGATTTAGATAAACTCTGATTAGATCACATAGCCCTAAGATAGACTTTGAGGATTAGTATAGAAGAACTTCCTGGAATTTTGTTATTGTATAGATTTTGTGAGTTTTACGAGTAATACATCCCTATCTAGATATGAGAAAGTAGAGGCGGCTCTGGAACATATGTGCCTAGGGGTAAAACAAGAAAACACCACTTCGAGCTAGACTCGAACGGGAACTGGTGCACGACAATGGGTCTTGCTGCACTCTTGGTTACGACACTCCCAGTGGATATGCTTAGGATAATTCTCATTTTTTTATAAACCATTATGAAGGGTTTATGAGTATATAATTCTTCAAAGAATTTTTTTTATGATTATGGATTATATCCATAAACTGTTCTTTTTTATGTTGAGTGTTTTAAAAGTTTGGAATTATGTATTTGGATTCATAAACTAATCTAGTGTATGACATTGTATAGAAATGGTTCCCAGTAGAAGGAATGTGAACTCCAGCAATACATGTAATCCAAAGAGTAAGAAGGATCATATCTTCCATGGTATTAATCCAACATTTAGAAGGGAAATAGTCTCTCATGTTTTCTAAACATATGAAGAAATAGTATCAGGTGTTAATAAGATAAGTAAAGAATTCTCTAAGTCCTATGCCTTTAAAGGGAAGCAAGAGAAGAAAAGGATGGAAGAGAGAAATATGGATAAAGGGAAGAGGGAAAAAAGAATTTTTCCATATGTGATAATTGTGGGTAGAAACACCCTAGAACTTGCCTAAAGGGAATGAGAGTTTGTTATAAGTGTGGAGAAAAAGGACACCAAGTACGTGACTGCAAGGGTAAGAAAAAGGTTTCAAATGTACAATGTTTCATCTGTAAGGAGTTGGGACACTACACGAACCAATGTCCAAATAATCCGAGTATTATACAAATGATGCTATTGGATAATAATCAAGTTATGATACTACCTTAGATGAAGAATAATGACTAGTGTTCTTAAGTTGTTATTATAGGATTATTTCATTTGAGTGTTGTATCAACAATATACTGGTTATATGAATTATGGAAATAAATAAGGATTGTACTGCAGTACTATTTTATTGAGGATTTGAGATTATATGGTTCTAAGAAAACTGACTTAATAGTGAGCTACACTTTCGGTAAAATACATGGTTGAAGGAAAGGTAATCCTTAATATAGTCCCGATAATGATGTAGTGATTTTGGAATAATATATGGTAGATTTGAATAAATTTTATTGGATATTCATTACTACCTTGAAATTGATTAATTATTTGTCATTGTTGGAGTTTACAAAATTTTTGAATAGGAGTACATCCAGTAATCTATAGGGAATAAGGGAGCATGAATGTAATCAATAAGGTTTTATGATAATTTAGGATATTGTAGTGTTTTAAAATAATACATGATGAAGGTTTTCACATGTTATTAAATGGAAAAAAAGATCCTCGTTGTGTTTAACTTCCTTATAAATTTTGGACTAAGGGTTTGGATATAAGTATTTAAGATAAGTCTAAATGTTGGAATGGATTAAGTTTGAAAATGGATACTATAGTTAAGGTTATTTTGGGATTTTTATAAAAAGGAAAACCCAGAGGTCAGGTGACTTCTAGTTGTGTCCGACAAGGCCGCGAGACTTGAACCCTCAACCGAAGGGTGACAAGGGTGTATCACCAACCACTGGCCCATGTGATGTCCTGGATTGAATAACGTAGTTTTTTAAAAGGTCTGGTAGATGAATTAAAAATTAATTTTTTTGGAACTCTATACGAATAGGATAAATGGATTTTTTTTAAGTTCTATTATCTTTTAGAGTGAAAGATGAGTTTGTGGTAGAAATTAGTGAAAGGATGGAACTATCTTGTCAAGTATATATATAGATATACATTCTTCTCTTATTCTATGAAAATATTAATTCTTAAACATTAGGTTAGGGATCTTAAAACCCAAAATGTGTTATCCTAATACCTTATGTTTTGTTGAACTGATGATATTTTAAATCATCATAGATTGATGGATTTGAGGCCCTCAATTCTACAATTGTTTGTGACTGATGACCTCAACCACTTCCTATAAATATTTATGTTTTTCCTCTAATTATGGGTCTCTAATTGCCACCAATTTTCTCTAAATTGATATCATAATTTGGTGGTGACCCTTTCATTTCTCTTTTCCTCTTATTAAGACTAAATTTTATTAACCCAATTTTCGATGTGGGTTTTCCCACAAATATATTTTCTATTTTCGACCTTTTATTTTTGAAGAACAATTTAAAATTTTGAGGACACAATTTATTGAAGGAGGGTAGAATGTAACACCCGAAGCTTCCACAATACGATTCTCTTTGAATAATATAGTAGCGTGTGTTGTACGCAACTTCGAGTTCTAACACACACCACAACCAATCAAACTAGTCGTTATGAATAGTAATACCCACTTTTTGAAATTTTATAAATATTATATTTCAAAATATACTTCATTTTTGGATCCAGAATATCAAAATTAGCTTAGGGTAAATTTTTGGTATTTTTCTGAAAACACTCAAATTTTGATGAATAGTGAAAAAACACTGAGCTATAATTTAAAACCATATTTTTATTTAAATAATTATTTATTTTATTTAAATTTAATTAAGGTAAAAATAGATACATAATACCTATATAAGTTAAATGTAATTCATTGGAGTTAGTTTAGAAAAATTTTAGATATATGAAAATTTTATTGAACTTTTCACCGTCTTTTACCCACCTCCTAAGAAAATTTGTAAATTCACATAAAACATAATTTTACAGCTTCTGTGAGTGGAATTTTGAAAAACTGAGAGACACGGTTAATATCAAGGAGTAAAATTTGGTTCAGTAAGATAATCATATTTTTTGGTGAATAGTAACTTTTTACTTTTATTTACCACAGTTAAAAGTAAATAGGGTAATTAAGGGTAAACATGATATTAATATTACCCTAACACATGTCCTAATTCTATTGGACAAGTGTATCTAGACCAAAAACAATATTAGGAATAAAATATTATCATTTAGATCCACTTGTATTAGATTAGGACATTTATTATTATTTAATTCAAAGAAGAGTTAAAAGAGTTAAAATAAATGTTTAATAACTAAAACATTTTTAATATAAGGTTATACATAAGATAAATTTTGATTATAAATATTCATTATAAATTTAAAAATATTTCCTACATAATAGTATTTGATTTATAATTTTTAGACATTAAATAATTTAATATATGTATGACACAATGATAATGAAGTAATTAATGTGTTAATAAAATATTAAGATAATTGATATTATAAATAACCAAATAAATGTAATTTGAGACTTTTTATGAATTAAAATAATTTTCGAGGTTAATATGGCATATTATGATTTATTATATGATTTTTTTGAAGTAATAAAGTTTTTATGAATTTATCAAAAACAAAATACCCAATAGTGTCAGAATTGACATAAAAGGGTTTTTGAAACAAATATTATATTATTAATTGATATTCTATTCCTAAAAATATAAGGTTTGGATAAAGAAATTATATAATGATAGGTGTATCATTAATGGACCACTTGGGGGTCGATTAAAAGTTTATTGTAAGTTTATTAACCATATAATATAAAAATAAAAAGAGACATGGTAAATATCAAACTAATTAACTAAGAGTTAAAAATAAAATATACGGTTAATAAAGTGACCCAAACCTGTCAAAAACCTATTGGTTGAGTCTATTTCAACCCATACCCACCTTATCCTCAAAATAAATCAATTTGGAGCCATTATAAACCGAATATGAATTTATTATAAAATAATATTTTTTGTTTTTCCTAAGGTACCCCTCACCCCTCTTATAAAAGGGAACTCCCCCTTCTCTATAATTCACACCTCCAAATCCATTTGGCTCAGCCAAACTCCTCCAAATACTCTCTCAACTATCCTACCTTAATCCTAGAGTCCTTCCTTTGGTCATAAAGCCACCCTATGGAGCCCTTTTGAGCAAATCAAAAGGAATAACCTGAAGAAGAGGTAATGATTTCACCAACTTATTTCAAGTTCTCTTATACTTCCACTTAATATTTCTTTGTTGTTTCCATTATAAAATAATAACTCCAGTATATTATATATAATGCGATTTTATTATAAAAATGGAACAACTATATTCATTATTCTACACATGTTATGAATGATAATGTCACCATGCGTGTGTACGTACGGCTTACCGTCTCCACGCTGTGGTGTAATTTGTTATTCAATACTATGTTATTTGGATGGATATAATGATGAGAAATATGTATATAAATAATGAAAATAACATGATAATGTCTCTGTAAAATTAATATACCATCCAATTCCACACATTCAAGGAAATGATATTGTCGATCGTGCGTGCGTACGAATTACCGTCTCCACGACGCGATGAGATTCATTTCCACATTCACCATTCATCGATGATTATAAAAATATATATTACTAATAAGTATGTAATATATGACATAATAATTCTACTGGATATATATATATATATATGTGTGTGTACTTACATATATCTTATTCACTTAGTTCCGTTCAATACGATATGAAAACAGAATCATCGTTTATGCGTACATACGGACTACCATCTCCATAAATGGTGTTTTTCATTTCATATATATGTATCTTATACATATTTATATTCAAAATATATATGATATATAAATCATTTTTTATATTCTGAAAGTTTTTAAATCTTGGTCTAAGTGATACAATCAAGAGTAACAAGTTAAAACACGTACGATAAGGAAAGAAATTATTACCCGAAATATTAATTAGCATGGAAATTATTATTAAATGGGTAGTATAAAGTCATAAATTAATCATGTATGATATCATAAATATTAATATTGTTCTGTTATAATTTAATAACATACTATGGTCTTCATGCAAGAGGTTAAACGTACCCTCTACTAAAGGAAAGTGCAAGGTAATGGTTAATTTCGCAATCTGTTTATTATCTGAGATTGTTTTTACATAAGTATATACTGGGAAATATTTATTATCCATGTCCATGTTTCATAAAAGTGTTTTCAAAGGGATTCCTTTTAAGGTACTTTTTACTAAAACATCATTTTAAATGTTTTAAATATTTATTCATCTAAATAGTTCTCATTAATGTCCATGTTTTCAAAATGGTTTTTAAGGATTTATTTATATGGACATAAATGTTTTTAAAATGATAATTCCTTTCAAAAGTTTCAAAGTGGTATAAGACACTTTGATTCAGAAATTTTTTTAAACGTCTTCCTTTTTAAATTGTGTGACTTTTAAATGTTTTCATGAAAAAGGGGTATTTCTCTCAAAGAGTTTTACAAATCATTTTCATCTATGTCAAAATCCTTTAATGGATTTTAAACTTGTTTTGATGTTGATTTATCATGATACAAATATTCCATATTGTATTGATGGTTTTGTGATATGTTTGACTATGGATGTGTTATTTTTATACTATTCATAGTTTATGGGTAAAGTATTGACATTTCATATGTTAGTTTTAATATGAATGTTTATATTATGTTTAAACCTATTCATATGAGGAATTAATTGGACTTACTAATTGATTGGTGGAGCCCTCTATAGCTCCTCGATGCATCGGTAGGTCCCATGAGACAAACTAGTGTCTTGGCACAAGGCCTTGAAAAAATATTATTTGTAGTATTGGCACAAGGCCTTGACTATGTGGTTATGATAGTCTGACATTATGAATTATATCATTATGAATGTTTTTATTGATATTGCAGGTGATTAGTCGATTAGTAAAATGTCCATGTGAATAAGTAAATGGAATTATTTCATTTTATTTCTGCCATATTATGTTGAAGTTCAAGTTTAAAAAGGCTTTTGTTTTAGTTATACATTGTATTAAATGTTTATGCTTATTTATGAAAGTTTCCACTATATTGTTATCCTTACTGGGAATTTAATCTCACCCCTTTCTATGTTTTATTTTTCCCAGGATGTGAAGAAGTATTTTATGAATGACCAAGAAGGGTTAAGATAGGGGGTTAATGGTGTTCTCAAAGGATCATTTATGTTGTGTTTTATTTTCTAAATTGTAATGTAATGTCCATGTATGTAATCTATTCTCCAAGACTGCTAAACAAATCGGTCTTTTGGGACTTGATTCCTTGTAATCATGCCAATATATTAAAATAATGCACCGACTCTGGGTAACTGGGGTCAGGGCATTACAACAACGGATTACCGTTGGATGGGGTTACAACGGCTTACCGCTGGATGGTGTCACAACAGCTTACCACTGGATGGGGTCACAACGGCTTATCGCTGGATGGTGTCACAACAGCTTACCGCTAGATGGGGTCACAACGGATTACCACTGGATGGCATCACAACGGCTTACCGCTGGATGGGGTCTCAACCACTTACTTCTGGATGGCGTCACAACGGCTTACCGCTGGATGGGGTCACAACGGCTTACCACCAGATGGTGTCACAATGGCTTACCGCTGGATGGGGTCCATAGTTCAACGTCATGCAGGACAGGGATGAACCGACATGAAGGGGATCAGAACGACTGGGTGTTGGTGGGCTTGAACCTTAGGGTGGCTTCCTATGTACCCAGCCTTGGAAAGGATCAAAGACCTCATAGTTCTGGTGGAATTTGGGGCTTACACTCTAAGGCGTCCCATGGGGTCAATGAACCAACGTGAATAAAGACATGTGGTCCGGATGGGTGGTGGGATTGAACCTCAGGGAGGCTTCCTACATACCTTTCCTTACAAAATATCAAAGACCACGTTGTTCCGGTATGGGTTTGGTCGAACTGATGTGAAGGGGATTGGAACGACCGGGTGTTGGTGGGATTGAACCTCAGGGAGGATTCCTACATACCTTTCCTTGGAAAGGATCAAAGACCTCATAGTTTAGGTGGCATTTAGGTCTTATGCTTTGAGGAGGCCCATGTGTTCGGTGAACCGACATGAATAAAGACCTGGGGTCTGGATGGGTGGTGGGCTTGAACCTTAGGGAGGCTTCCTATGTTCCTTGCCTTAGCAAATATCAAAGACCAGGTAGTTCCGGTATGGGTTTGGGCGGACCGACATGAAGAGGATCAGAATGACCGGGTGTTGGTGGGCATGAACCTCAGGGAGGATTCCTATGTACCCTTCCTTGGCAAGGATCAAAGACCTCATAGTTCATGTGGGGTTGGGTGTGGGTATTACACTCTAGGATACCCAAGGAGGATGTCGGGGTCGGTGCTTACTCTAAAACCACGTGAGTCATGCTTGGTGTGAGAAACAAGAGGCATCAGAGACCTGCCAATCATGTTGCGAAAGGTGCGTCTATGGGAAGTGGAGTGGGGCTTACACGTGATCATAGCCCAAAGAGGAAACATGGGCTTATGTGTGGTTAGCAGCCCGAAGAGGTTGGGACTTACTCTAGGAGAGAGGCCCATGGGAGAAAAAGCACAACAGGAGAGGGATTTGGGACTGAAGAAAGGACAATCACCATTCCCCATCATGCCCTTTGTCGGCCCTAGGGACCAAAGAATAAAGGAGGAGCAGTGATACTACCTCCTACAAGAAAGCTAGGGGCTTACACTAAGATGTTTTCCCCTTTCCCCATGAACAAACGCCACTACCATAAGGAGGATAACATCCCTTGTAGAGACCAGTGGGCATGGAGAATGTCCAAGGTGGGGGTACGCTGCGTGAGAGGCATGGGGCGAGGTCATAGTTTAACGTCATGTGCTAAGGATGAAGGTGCTTGGAAGTTTAACATCCTGTAGCTCGAACGAGGTGGGTTTTCTCCAAACCCCTAGGACTTACATAACCGGTACCCTCTACTCCTTGGTGTAGAGAGGGGACATGCAATGCCATAGCGAGGGAGTGTCATAGGGAAAACTATCGGGGGGTCCACGTTAGCCTGGTTATGCGAAGAAGTAATATCCATTAGCGTGCCTATGAGAAGAAGCATGAGGCGCAGCAACGTAATGGGCGATATCATCTAGGGGACTTTGAAGTTACTTTGTGCGAACCTAGGAGGTTTCATGGGAAATGAGTATATGGTAAAGGTGCAGTGGGCGTGGGAGGTGCCCGAAAATGATGACCAGAAGAGGGACATCACGGTCGGCACGCAAAAGGAATTTTGTGTGCAAAAAAGAGAGGTTCGACATGAAATTTAGTGCTGGGCGTGAAAAAGAGTGAGCCGATGCACAAAAGTAATTGCGCGCCAAAGACCTAATTGCGCACAATTGGAAGAAATTGCACGCTGGGGAAGGGGATCGAGGGGATTTGGGAAAGGATCAAGCTTGAGTATTCACGCGCAAAGGTGGACCCCCGGGCGACCTAGCATGAAATATTTAGTGCCTGAGAGCCATCTTTTTGGGTGCATGAGAGAGGAATTTCACGTAGGGGAGACGGTTCAAGTTCTTCAGGGCTGAAGTCGAAGGGGTGGCCTTCTATTTATAGGCGCTCAGGATCACGTGTCCGCACAAAAAACTCTCACATGGAAATCTCTCATGAATCCTAAATTTTTTCATGCGGGACATATTTTTTTTGCGCAACTCAGTATTTTTGTCGCGCCGCCCCTCCGGGACCCCCAAAATGGATCACCGGTTCTAAATATGGCTTCATTTTGTCACACCCAAACCGTCCTCAGCCCTGGAGTGCTTTTAAGCATCTACAAATGCCCCCCCTCGGAATCAGATTGGTGAGGGGCTGTAAAGGTCAGATTTTGAGGGAAACGCTGAGATTCAGGACTCTCTAGGGCCGTTGCGTACTTAAAAACGGAGGGGTGTGAAAAATCGGTCTGGAGCATGCAATCCACTTTTTGCGCGTGCATAGAAACCTCTCATCACGCCTATAAATGGCCGCGTGGGTCCCCCATTCCATACGGATTTTCTCGTGCGATAATCCCAGAGCTCTCGTGCATGAAAAAAATTCCTCCACCTGCGCAAAAAACACTTCGGTTGCGCGTAATTCACCACGAGCAGTCATCTTTTTTCACGCCAACCCGGGATTTTCTACGCTGGTCCTGATTTTTCACACCGGTCGCTGATATTTCGTGCCAGCTCCTAATTTTTCACGCCAACTTCTGCCTTTTCATGCCGAATCCTTAAAATCTTGCCGGTAGGAGATGGCCACCAATCGGGCTGACAGTGAGAGGGAAGCCGAATCTGCTGCTTGAAGGGATGTGATGGTCCCCAACCCTGAGGTTTATGGCACCCAAAGGATCGTATCCATCAACCATACTCTCTTCAACATGTTGACCCCATTTTAGAAGGAGTATGGACTATCTTCCAATCTGTCGATCTAGGACTTCAGAATCTTGGAGGAGGTACCCGTGCCAAGGTTTGAGGTCGACACACCACGGTCATGGGTGACCTACGAGGATGACCTACCCCATTATAAAATCTTCTACAATGGCCATACTGCTAGAGAAACCAGGCACATGGATGTTTACGTCCTGAATCCTAGGACCAAGACTGTAACACCCAAGATTTTTTATTTTTATGTTATATAAATCATTAAAGTAATCTTTTACTATACACAACACTAGCTTGGCTTGATTTACACGCAACCGCATCCTTCCTCGATAGCTTGTGTTGTACGTAATACCGAGTTTCACTAAACAACGATATGCTATTAAAATATTATTAAAACTAGCCATTATGAATTGTAATACCCACTTTTTGTAATTTTATAAATTTTATCTTTCAAAATGTAGTTCATTTTTGGATTAGGAATATCGAAATTATCCTAGGGTGAAATTTTGGTATTTTTTTGAAAACATTCAATTTTTGATGAATAGTGAAAACACTGGGTTACTATTTAAAAACCGACTTTTTATTTAAATAATTATTTATTTTATTTAAATTTATTTTAGGTAAAAATTGATACATAATACCTATATAATTTCAAATTAATTCATTGGAGTCATTTTATAATAATTCTAGATATATAAAAATTTTATTGAACTTTTCACCGTGTTTTACCCACCTCCTAGGAGAATTTGCAAATTCACATAAAACTTAATTTTACCGCTTCTGTGAGTGGAATTTCAAAAATCTGAGAGACATGGTTAATATCATGGACTAAAATGTGGTTCAATGAGATGAAAACACTTTTTGGTGAATAGTAACTTTTAACTTTATTTTACCACGGTTAAAAGTAAATAGGCTAATTAAGGGTAAAAATAATAATATTATTACCCTAACACATGTCCTAATTCTATTGGATACGTGTAATTCGACCAAAAACAACCTTAGGAATAAAATATAACCATTTAGGCTCACTTGGATTAGATTTGGACATTTAATATTATTTTATTTTAAGAATAGTTAAAATAGTTAAAATCACAGTTTAATAACTAAAACATTTTTAATATAGGGTTATACATAAGATAAATTCGACTATAAAAATTAATTAGAAAGATAAAAATATTTCTTACATTATGGTATTTTATTTATAATTTTTAGAGGTTAAATAAGTTAATTTATTTATGACACAATGAGGATGCTGTAATTATCTTATTAATGAAATATTAACATAATTGATGTTATAAATACTCAAATAAATCTAATTTGAGACTTTTTATGAATTAAACTAATTTTCTAGGTTAATATGACATATTATTATTGATTTAATTTACTTTTTGCGAACTAATCATGCTGTTATGATTTTCACAAAAATCAAGTACCAAATAGTGTCAAAATTGACATAAAATAGTTTTTAAAACAAATATTATATTATTAATTGTTATTTTATTCTTAAAAATCTAAGGTTCAGCCAAATGACTTATATAAGGTTATATATATTAATAATAAACAACTTGGGGTTAGTTTGTCTTGTTATAGTAAGTGTATTAACCTTATAGTGTAAGAAAACAAGAAGACACAGTAAAAGTAAAATTATTTAACTTAAAGTTAAATCTAAATGATAAGGTTAAAATAGAAACTTAAACATGTCTAAATTATATTGGATGAGATGATTTCGACCCATCCCCACCTTATATTCTAAATAAATCAATTTGGAGCTATTAAAAACTGAATATGACTTTATAATAAAATAATATTTTTAGTCTTTCCAAAGGTGCCCCTCTCCTCCCTTATGAAAGGGCACCTCCTCCCTCTCCTCCTCACACCACTTTGAACCTTCAAGATCGGCCAAAACCTGACAATTTATCTTCACCACTTCCATAGAAACATCCTAAAGGTTTTTGTCTTCTTCAAAGACCATCTTTAGTGCCCAAAGAGGAGGTTAAGAAGAGGCGCTTCAAAGAATAGGTAATGTCCGTTACCGATTCCTTCAACTTTATTTCATCTTCTACTTCTTCTTATTTAGTTGTTTTATTATGAAGTAATAACATAAGTATCAATAATATAATGATATGTTATTATAAATATTAAACAACCCTATTTCACCTTTTATCCATCCTACGGAAAATGAAATCACCGCGCGTGCATACGTACGGAATACCGTCTCCACGCCGTGGTGTAATCTGTTTTCCACCACCACCATACTTGGATGGGTATAATGGTTTAGAGAATAACTATATATGATTATTGTAAAGTTATATTGATTCTGAAATAGTATACATACACTCCAATACAATTCCACGATCATGGGAATGATATCATCACTCGTGCGTACGTACGGAATACCGTCTCCATGATGTGATGCAACAAGTTCTACATGATCTTCATTGAATAATGATTATAGAAATGAATTTAATGAATAAATATGATATATATTACACTAATATTATTATTTAAATGAGGTATCTATAACCTAAAAATAAGAATAAGAATTTATTCGACAAAACACGCATAAGAACAAAAAGTAATAAACACCCGAATAACAAGTAGCAATGAAATATTACTAATAAGAAGCTAAGAATATGACCATATATGATATCATAATAATGAGTATGATTTTGGAATAAGTCAATGACATTATTTAAATCATTATACAGGAGTTTCAGACACTTACAAAGCAAATCGGACCTAAGGTAAGGGAAAATCTTGCAATCTCAATTTTTATCCGAGATTGTCTATACTTCAGAATTTACTTGGGAATATTTATCATCCACATCCATGTTTCCTAAATATGTAATATTATTTATATCATCCTATAATTTTTTAAATTCAATTTTACCCTTCAGTGAGTTTTTAGTAAAAGATATGAAAGGAATCTTTTGTCAGTTTTCGTACGAGGTACTTTTTGACTTTTCCTGCCAAAGTACAAGAAGAATGTTTTTTTAACTTATACGACATGAATGGATTTTTAGAACATTATTTCCATGAATATTCCTTTAAAAGTTTTCAAGTTTATTTTTAATCAACTTCTTTTAGTTTAAAATTATATGACATGTTAAGAAAGGAAAATGTTTTTGAAGTAAAAAGGACATTTTCCCCAAGAATGGAGTTCAAGTGTTTTATCAAAATTATTTCCATATAAGATAATACAGGGTTCTATATCTATCCCTATTTTTACATTGTTTTGATTATGTTATGATGGAATTATTTTTATTATGTCCTTTTATCTTATATGTATTGTGTTATGATGGCATGATGATTAAGAATCCCATTTTTATTACATGGGTTATGCTATGATGTATGATTTATGATTTTGTGGCACACATAAGAATGGTTTCATTATGAGATGGGTGGGACCTATATCTCCCTCCAATGAATTGGGTAAAGATTTATATCTCATGAGATAGACATGTTTGGAACGACAGGTTAATCCGGTTCAGTGAAACAGGACTGAAACGAGGAGTGAACTCGGTTCAGAAATGGACTTTGTCCGCTAAGATAGTCTTGGCAATGAGTCTTGACTACTAAGAAATAATTCTCTATGATTATGTGTGTATGCCAAAAATTTTCATGTTTTATGTTATGATTATTGAGATTACATTTTACTACTATGATTTATCCCATGTTATGAAATTATGATTTCTTTTGCTGGTTAAGATTTCCAAAATGTTATGTTCTTATGAATATGATGTGATTGATATTTCTTTTGTTTACCCTTACTGATCATTTGAGCTCACCCTTTTGTATGTTTTCTTTCCCCAGTTTAGGAAGAAGGTTATTAAGTAGGATATTCCAAAAGGAACTCTAGATATGATGAAATAAATGGGAGACAATGTAGATGCTTTATGAACTGGTTGTTTATGTTTCCCAATTTCTAAAGACACTATACCTATACGGTACTTTCATGGTTTTGTTATATGTTGTAATAAGTGTGCTTCAATTTTGAAGCAATAACAATGTATGTATAGTATGGGTTGTTATAGTTGGTTTCAGAGGAAAGGTATACTCAACCTTTGGAAACTAGGATGTGAAAGCCTTAGTAAGAACCCTAAGGATATATCTAAGCATAGAACAAAATCTTAGTGTTTTAGAATTGGCCATGAATAACCTAAGATAAGACCTTAAGTGTAAAATTTTATTCTTGATTATGTGGTTTTCCTATTATAATTAGTGTTTCTCACACTATTATTCTTGGTTTTAGTCAATGGCTAGAACCCGAAGGAACCATGTCAATGAAGAATGCGACGGGCAATGCAATGATTGTCCCCTGAGGAACCAAATGTTATGGGAGATGGAATGAAAAATCTTGTAGCCATGCTCACACAACTTTCCCAAGCTATGAATCATGCAGGACTTCCAAATGAGCAAAGGAAGGAGAAAAATTCTGTTGAATCCTTCATGAGGTAGCATCCACCTTCATCCAGTGGGTCTACCAATCCATTAGTTGCTGAACAATGGATCAGTACTACTGAAAAGATATTTTCAGTTCTTCAATGTTCTTAACATGAAAAAGTCATCTTAGCAGTGTATCGTTTGGAAGGTGATGCTGATCAATGGTGGATTATTATCAAGAATATGGGGAAAAGAGATTAAATTGAGTCCATGGAATGGGAAAAGTTCAAGAACTTATTTTTTAATAAGTACTTCCCTCGTATTCTTCGAACAAAGATAGAGAAGGAGTTTCTTGAACTAAAGAAAAAGGATAATGAATCGGTTGGTACCTACGAAGAAAATTTTACAAGACTTGCAAGGTATGCTTCTGGGATTATTATCCAACCTGAGAGTAAGATTGATCGATTCTTTAGTGGTTTAAAACCTAGTCTTCAAAGGTCGTTAGCCATAAGGGACTTCAATAGCTACGAGGAAATTGTTCGATGTGCTCTCAAGGTTGAGATGGAGATTGGAGTAAACCATCAATCATATGGGTTTGATAAGAAGAGGAAAATGGAATTCAAAGGAAAATCTAAAGAGCAAACTGAAAAGAATATGAGTTTTACCTTATGCTCAAATTGGGGAAAGAAACATGGAGGGAGTTGTCTTAATGGGACAAGTAAATGTTTCAAATGTGGAAAGGAAGGTCATTGGGCATTTGAATGCCGTAATGATGGGAAGAATATTTCTAGTGATGTGAATAAAGAAAAGGCTACACAGAGTACACCTCTTACACTTAAATGTTATAAGTACAAGGAAATTGGGCATTATGCTAATAAATTCCCTAATCCAAGGGTTTTTGATGATGATCGACGTCAACAAACTCTTAAGGTCAAAGACAAAGGAAAGTCACATGCAATTACTATCGGTGATGTGGAGTATGATAACGAAGTGGTGAAAGGTATACTTACCATCCACTCTAAAGTAGTAAATGTTTTATTTGATTCTAGACCCACCCACTCTGTTATTTTTGAAGAATTTTCTAAGGGTATCACCATATTACCTCAAAAATTATATGTTGAGTTAGATGTGACAACTCTGAATGGCACAACAGTCACATCAAAAGTTTATAATTCTTCTCTGATTGAAGTTTGTAGGGAAAGTGCTTCCTACAAATCTTGTGATCCTTTCTATAGTGTAATTTGATGTGATTCTTGGCATGGATTGGCTTTATTTATATGGAGCTCATATCAATTTCCAAATAAGGGAAGTAATATTTCATATTCCAGATAAATCTAGGATTTTCTATCGATGGAAGGATGAACATAACCTTCCAGTGGAAATTTCTTCCATCTTATGGGTCTTGATTCCACTAAATGAAGGTTATTTATCTCAAATGGTTGGAGAGAAACTGATGATTAAGAATATGCCCTTTGTACAAGAGTTTGATGATGTCTTTCCAGAGGAATTTCTGAGTCTTCCACCAAATTGTGAAGTTGATTTTTCAATAGAACTCATACCGAGTGCTTTTCCTATTTAAAAGAAACCTTATAGAATGGCCCCAATTGAGTTACAGGAATTGAAGAAGAAACTCCAAGAGAATATTGATAAGGGATTCATACACCATAGTGCGTCACCTTGGGGAGTGCCCATTCTGTTTGTTAAGAAGAAAGATGGATCAATGAGACTCTGCATTGATTATCGAGAACTTAACAAGATCACTATCAAGAAAAAATATCCTCTCCAATGTATTGATGACTTATTTGACCAACTACGCGGTGATCAATACTTTTCCAAGATTGATCTTCATTCAGGGTATCATCAATTAAGGGTCAAAAGGGAGGATATACCAAAGACGGCTTTCCGTACAAGGTATGGACACTATGAATTTATAGTGATGCCATTTGGTCTTACTATTGCCCCTGCTATCTTCATGGATCTAATTAATAGATTCTTTAGAGACTATCTTGATCAGTTTTTGGTAGTTTTTATAGATGATAATCTTGTCTATTCAAAGAGCAAGGAAGAACATGAAGATCACTTGAGAATTGTATTAAAGACCCTGAGAAAGGAGAAGCTTTATGCCAAATTTACCAAGTGCGAATTTTGGCTTCAAAAAGTTCCATTTTTTGGTCACATAATCTCAAAAGAGGGGATATCTATGGATCCAGCAAAAATAGAGGTTATTGAAATATGATTGGGACCAACAATAGTAACTGAGATTCGAAGTTTTCTTGGTTTGGATGGATATTATCGATGTTTTGTGAATGTTTTTTCACGATTATCTAATCCACTCACCAGGTTGACTCGAAAAGGAGTTAAGTTCATGTGGACGGAGGAATGTGAAGAGAATTTCAAGGAGTTGAAAAGAAGGTTATCCAGTGCACCTGTACTCACACTTCCTTATAGTGGAGAAAGGTTTGTGATCTACAGTGATGCATCCAAGAAGGGGATGGGGTGTGTTCTTATGTAAGATGATATGGTGAGAGCATATGCCTCATGATAGTTGAAAATCCATGAGCAAAATTACCCAACTCATGATTTGGAGTTAGGTGCGGTAATATTTGAATTAAATATTTGGAGGCATTATCTTTATGGTTAAAGGTGTGATATTTATACTGATCATAAAAGTTTAAAGTATATTTTCACACAAAAGGAGATGAATATGCACCAAAGAAGATGGTTGGAGTTGATTAAGGATTACGATTTCTCAATTCATTACCACCCAGGGAAAGCAAACAAGGTGGCAGATGCATTAAGTCGACAAGACCATGCTAGCTTATCCATGATGAGGATCACAAAAGATAAAATATTTATGGATTTAAAAAGGATCGATCTTGGAATTATAATGGATGGGGAAAAATCTTATCTTTCTCAAATGAATGTTCAACCATCTATATATGTGAAGATTAAAGAGGCACAGAAAGAAGATGTAGAGTTACAAAAGATGGTGAGAAATGTTCCTAAATTCAACCTTGATTGTGATGGGATAATAATGTCCAAGAATCGGGTTTGTGCTCCTACCATCCCAGAATTAAAGAAGCAGCTACTGGATGAGGCTAATAGTTCTTCATTCTCTATTCATCCTGGAAGCACAAAGATTTATAGGGACCTGAAAGAGTACTTCTGGTGGGATGGCATGAAAAGAGATGTTGCTGAATATGTCTCTTGATGCTTGGTTTGTCAGCAAGTTAAAGTTGAGAGACAGAAGTCTAAGGGGATGTTACAACCATTACCCATAGCTGAATAGAAATGGAAAAACATCACTATGGAATTTTTCATTGGAATTCCTAAAACTTCCAAAGGAAATAATGTTATCTGGGTCATAGTTGATCATCTTACAAAGTCTGCATACTTCATTGCTATTAGAGAGGATTTCTCTCTGGATTATCTTTCCAGGATATATGTAAAGGAAGTGGTAAGATTGCATGGAGTACCACATTCTATTATATCTGATCGGGATCCAAGGTTTACCTCAATGTTCTGGCGAAGTCTTCAGCATACTCTAGATACAGAGTTGAGTTTCAGCACTACTTATCATCCTCAGACAGACGATCAATCTAAGAGGACAATTCAAACTCTAGAAGATATGTTGAGAGCTTGCTCTATGAATTTCAAAGGTGGCTGGGATCAACACCTACCTTTGGTGGAATTTTCTTATAATAATAGCTTTCACTCCAGTATTCAGATGACTCCTTATGAAGCTCTCTATGGAAAGAAATGCAGGACTCCAACTTGCTGGGATAAAGTTGGGGAAAGAAATCTATTAGGACCTGATCTTGTTGATGAGATGGCAGAAAAGGTCATATCTATTCAAAAACACATAAGAGAAGATCAGAGTCGACAAAAACGTTATGCTGACAACTAAAGAAAAGACTTAGAGTTTGAAGTGGGTGATAAAGTGTTCTTACGAATATCTCCTTGGAAGAGAGTAATGAGATTCGGAAAGAAGGGAAAGCTGAGACCTAGGTATATCAGTCCTTTCGAAATAATAGATCATGTTGGGAAGGTAGATTACTGATTGGAGCTTCCACCGAATCTCTCTCAAGTTCATGATGTGTTCCATGTATCTCTCTTGAGAAAGTACATACCCGATCCTTCACATGTACTCAGCTCAGAAGTTGTACCGCTGGAGCAAGATCTTTCTTATGAAGAACAACCGAGAGAGATTCTGGATCATAGCGAAAACGTCCTATAGAACAAGACCACTCATTAGTGAAAGTTTTATTGAGAAACCACCAATTATAAGAAGCTACATGGGAGCTTGAGGATATGACGAGGGAGAGGTATCCTCATCTGTTTGTTACAAAGTGATGAATTTTGAGGGCAAAATTCATTTTAAGGGGGGTAGAATGTAACACCTGAGATTTTTTGTTTTTATGTTATATAAATCATAAAAGGAATCTTTCACTACACACAACACTATCTTGGCTTTCTTTACACGCAACCGCGGCCTTCCTCGATAGATTGCATTGTACGCAACACCGAGTTTCACTAAATAATGATATGATATTAAAATATTATTAAAACTAGCCGTTATGAATAGTAATACCCACTTTTTGAAATTTCATAAATTTTATCTTTCAAAATGGACTTCATTTTTGGATTCAAAATATCGAAATTAGCCTTGGGTGAAATTTTGGTATTTTTCAGAAAACTTTCAATTTTTGATGAAGAGTGAAAACACTCGGTTACTTTTTAAAAACCGACTTTTTATTTAAATAACTATTTATTTTATTTAAATTTATTTTAGGTAAAAATTGATACATAATACCTATATAAGTTTGAAGTAATTCATTGGAGTCATTTTATAATAATTTTAGATATATAAAAATTTTATTGAACTTTTCACCGTCTTTTACCCACCTCCTAGGAGAATTTACAAATTAAAATAAAACTTAATTTTACCGCTTCTCTGAGTGGAATTTTGAAAATCCGAGACACACAATTAATATCAAGGAATAAAATTTAGTTCAATGAGATGAAAATAATTTTTGGTGAATAGTAACTTTTTACTTTTTTTTACCACGGTTAAAAGTAAATATGGTCATTAAGGGTAAAAATAATAATATTATTACCCTAACACATGTCCTAATTCTATTGGATAAGTATAATTCGACCAAAAACAACTTTAGGAATAAAATATGACCATTTAGTCCCACATGGATTAGATTAGGACATTTAATATTATTTTATTTAATGAATAGTTAAAATAGGTAAAATCAAAGTTTAATAACTAAAACATTTTTTAATATAGGTTAATACATAAGATAAATTAGACTATAAATATTAATTAGAATTCTAAAAATATTTCCTACATAATGGTATTTTATTTATAATTTTTAGAAATTAAATAATTTAATTTATTTATGACACAATGATGATGCAGTAATAATATTATTAATGAAATATTAACATAATTGATGTTATAAATACTCAAATAAATGTAATTTGAGACTTTTTATGAATTCCACTAATTTTATAGGTTAATATAACATATTATTATTGATTTAATTTACTTTTTTCGAACTAATCATGCTGTTATGATTTTCACAAAAATCAAGTACCAAATAGTGTCAAAATTGACATAAAATAGTTTTTAAAACAAATATTATATTATTAATTGTTATTTTATTCTTAAAAATCTATGGTTCAGAAAAATGATTTATATAAGGTTATATATATTAATAATAAACAACTTGGGGTTTGTTTGTCTTTTTATAGTAGGTTTATTAACCTTATAGTGTAAGCAAACAAGAAGACACGGTAAAAGTAAAATTATTTAACTTAAAGTTAAATCTAAATGATAAGGTTAAAATAGAAACCTAAACTTGTCTAAATTCTATTTGATGAGAGTATTTCTACCCATACCTACCTTATCTTAGAAATAAATCAATTTGGATCTATTAAATACTGAATATGACTTTATAATAAAATAATATTTTTAGTTTTTGCAAAGGTGCCCCTCTCCTCCCTTATAAAAGGGAACCTCTTCCCTCTCCTCCTCACACCACTTTGAGCCTTCAAGATCGGATAACCCCTGACAATTTCTCTTCTACACTTCTGTAGAAACATCCTATAGGTTCTTGTCTTCTTCAAAGTCCATATTTAGTGCCCAAAGAGGAGGTTAAGAAGAGGCCCTTCAAAGAAGTGGTAATGTCCGTTACCGATTCTTTCAACTTTATTTCTTCTTATACTTCTCCTTCTTTAGTTGTTTCATTATGAAGTAATAACATAAGTATCACTCATATACTGAAATGTTATTATAAATATGAAACAACCCAATTTCACCTTCTATCCATCCTACAGAAAATGAAATCACCGCGCGTGTGTACGTACGGAATACCATCTCCACACCGTGGTGTAATCTGTTTTCCACCATCACCTTACATGGATGAGTATAATGGTGTGGAGAATAAATATATATGATTATTGTAAGGTTTTATTTATTCTTAAATAGTATACATACACTCTAATACAATTCCACGATCATGGGAACTATATCATCGCTCGTGCGTACGTACGAAATACCGTCTCCACGATGTGATGCGACTCGTTCTACATGATCTTCATTGAATAATGATTATATAAATAAATTTAATGAATAAATATGTTATATATTACACTAATACCATTCTGGAAATGAGGTATCTATAACCTAAATAGAAGAATAAGAATTTATTCGACAAAACACGCATCAGAACAAAAAGTAATAAACACCCGAATAACAAGTAGCAATGAAATATTACAAATAAGAAGCTAAGAATATGACCATATATGATATCATAGCAATGAGTATGATTCTGGAATAAGTCAATGACATTATTTAAATCATTATACAGGAGGTTCTGACACTTACGAAGCAAATTAGACCTAAGGTAAGGGAAAATCACGCAATCTCGATTTTTATCCGATATTGTTTATAATTCAGAATTTACTAGGTAATATTTATCATCCACATCCATGTTTCATCGATATGTAATATTATTTGTGTCATCCTACAATTTTTTAAATCAAATTTTACACTTCGGTGAGTTTTTAGTAAAAGATATGAAAGGAATCTTTTTTCATTTTTCGTACGAGTTACTTTTTGACTTTTCCGGCCAAAGTATGAGAAGAATGTTTTTTTAACTTATAAGAAATGAATGTATTTTTAGAACATTATTTCCATGAAGATTCATTTACAAGTTTTCTAGTTTATTTTTAATCAAATTCTTTTAGTTTAAAATTATATGACATTTTAAGAATGGAAATTTTTTTTGAAGTAAGAAGGATATTTTCCTCAATAATGGAGTTCAAGTGTTTTATCAAAATTATTTTCCATCTAAGATAATATAGGGTTCTTTTTATATCCCTATTTTTACATTTTTTTTATTATTTTATGATGTAATTATTTTTATGATGTCCTTTTATCTTATATAGATTGTGTTATGATGGCATGATGATTAAGAATCCCATTTTTATTACATGGGTTATGCTATGATGTATGATGTATGATTTTTTGGCACACATAAGAATGGTTTCATTATGAGATTGGTGGGACTTATATCTCCCTCCAATGAATTGGGTAAAGATTTATATCTCATTAGATAGACATGGCTGGAACGACAGGTTAATCCGGTTCAGTGAAACATGACTGAAACGAGGAGTGAACTCGGTTCAGAAATAGACTTTGTCCGCTAATATAGTCTTGGAAATGAGTCTTGACTACTAAGAAATGATTCTCTATGATTATGTGTGTATGCCACAAAGTTTCATGTTTTATGTTATGATTATTGGGATTACATTTCACTACTATGATTTATCCCATGTTATGAAATTATGATTTCTTTTACAAGTTAAGATTTCCAAAATGTTATGTTCTTATGAATATGATGTGATTGATATTTCTTTTGTTTACCCTTACTGAGCATTTGGGATCACCCTTTTGTATGTTTTCTTTCCCCATGTTAGGAAGAAGGTTATTAAGTAGGATATGCCAAAAGGGACTCTAGATATGATGAAATAAATGGGAGGCAATGTAGATGCTTTATGAACCGGTTGTTTATGTTTCCTAGTTTCTAAAGACACTATACCAATACGATCCTTTCAGGGTTTTGTTATATGTTGTAATTAGTGTGCTTTAATTTTGAAGAAATAAAAATGTATGTAAAGTTTGGGTCGTTATAAGGACCATCTCGGGGAGTGACCCTGTCGTGGAGAGTTATCCAGCCCTTTACGCAAGCACCTTCTATCAGAGTGTTACTGACAAGACCAAAGGCTGGCTGTAGGATTGGGATTTGTGGTCCAGAGGCAATTTCACCAGTGAATGGGCCTAGGCATATTGGGTTTGCCAGACATGCGACTAGTTTGGTGCCGAATTGCGGCACATCGGTTTGTTCGAGGCAGTGTGGACGTCGCAGTTTCATTTCTATCGCCAGCCTGAGCTCGGGCTAGAGCAGTTTACTCGATGGTCTCCAGACACCAATACCTTCCACCTTCATCATAGGGATGTAAGAATCAGCCTGTGGGACATCCATTGTATCGGGGGGTATCCCTCTGGATGGGCATCAGTACGATGAATTCCTCCCGATGAGGAACACCTGGGGTGACGGATCACAAAATCTTATGATGACATGGCACCTACTGAAGCTGGCCAAAGAGGGGCTGGGGTTCAAGGATTTCTTGAAGGAAATTACTTACTGGAAATGGTTCAGCTTGTTCCATAAAAATGATTCAGAAGTCAATATGCCGGGGCGAGGGAGACAATGTCTGACCACGACACAAAGGAGAAAAAGTGGATGGTATTGGAGGATCTTGGAGGCGTGGGACTATCAGTCATGGGGATTCAGAATAAATGAGATCCAGGACCTGAACATTTGGTATTCCATATTTCTTGCCACATTTCTGAGTGGGTGGACCTTTCCGGTGAGGGACACAGGGATGGGAGTTCGCCCATCGACCCTAGTGATGGCAGGCATCATGGCCGCCAATCAAAGATTCAATCTGGGAGTCCTTGTGTTAGCTCATCTGTACGCCATTTTGGGACTCATTTCAAGAGGAGGGTCACTGAGGAGGTTATGTGTCCCCTTCTATATCTTTTATGGCTGGGTTGTGGCCCATTGTGGTGGGTATACCTTCCCAAACTCCATTCGTCCTCCAGGTAATGGTCTGCGACCTTCCTTGATGAAAATCATCGGGGTCATACCATTGACGCTCAATGAGGAGGGAATAAGGATCAGAATCATCAATCACACCAAATTCACTTTCATCCCATTCCCCAACCCGACAGGCTAGATGATAGATAATGGGAAAGTCTCACTGGAGAAAACGGAATACTTCTAGAGCATCAGAGGTGGGGTGCTCGTGGCCCAGATTGATGGGAAGATATTTTACTTGCACTATGTGCTGTCCAGTTTTTCCAGGCAGTTCAGATGCCTTCTGCAGATACCCAAGAAGGTTTACACAGATGTTCAAGAAGATAGTCACCCATGTGTTCTTCGCCAAATGTGGCTGATGTTCACAGCCTTGGGCTCTAGCGATGTCATTACCTTTCCCCCCACTGGAGTTGACACTGGCCTCTCAGCGGAATATTCCGAACATTGGGTTATAGCTTACCCTGAGGGAATTTTTCAAAGTGAGTCCAGCAACTCAAGGTAGCCAGTGTAGAACCTGGGCGGTGAGAGAGTAGACAGAGTGCTGTTGGGATGGAAAGGTCGGAGGCACGTCAGGCAACCGGGCCCGCACAGGCTGGGACTTCAGTATCGAGGACGTCGCATGGCACAACCAGGCCCTAATCTCCTGGGGGGTGGTGGAGAGGGGATCATGTAGTGTCCCGGGAACTCACAGGGAAGTAGATAAGGCATTTTATCCAACCCTCCAATGACGCAATCTTCCCGGCTTTGTGGTCAGCTTGGATAACCCTACGACAGTTGATGGGTGCCAAAGCTCTTTAGAAAAAGATAATGCGAGAGATAATCTAGATGCTAGAGGTCAGACTCATTCGGGTTGTTGATAGAGTGAACTTTCATCATCGACATGAATACCTGATGCTACAGGTCAGACTCATCCAAGAGCATGATCCAGAAAAGATGCCATCAGGGGATGATGACAGTGATGATGAGATAGAAGGTGCTGAGATGGAAGAGGTGGAAGAAGAAAGTGAAGGAGGGGGCGATGAAGAAGAGGATCTTGAAGGTGGAGGGTCTCAAGGGGCGTCCCACCATGGGAGTCTCCGGTAGAGTGGTGAGATCGTCAGCTCTGATGTGGCTATAACTGAGCTGCTTGAGGTACGTCTCATCCCTTATCTATCCTTTCCCCTCATCATATTTTGTAGGCCTCAATTAGAACTCCTTATCTGGTTCAGGATAATATGGGCGCTGACCAATGGTCTCCAAGAAAAGGGGAGGAGGTACTGGTTGTACAAGGTGGGGAACCAACGCCCATTATTGAACTGACTAGCATTGAGGGATCCTCCGCCATGGAAGCTTCTGTAGTTGCTAGAACACAAGAGGATGATGCTTTGGGATCCTGTAAGTTCATTACTTCAACACTGACATTCACCGTCGGAGAGATCAGTTGATCAAGGTGTTCATTTTTTGTGCTGTAATCACAGCCTTGGAAGCTCGTCGGGATGCAGAACATGGGTCATCCGTGATTAATTAAACTGCAAATGTGTCATCCCATTTGGGGTACACTTCTCAAACTGAGCCAACCCCGACACTCGGTGATTAGAGAGCGGTGGACATCAAGGGTACTCATGTCGGGGCAGGGATGGAAGTCGGTGAGGGAGCTACCGAGACTGAGGTGATAGGGGATGGATGCCCAGGCATTAAAGAGCCCAACCCCTTGGGAGGGGCACCCAAAGAAGACCCTACTGCTGTTCTGTTGGCTACTTTCCCTGACTATCAGCCTGCAGACCCGGAGGAGATTGTTGATTCAGACTCAGAGGTGGATGAGGAGATCCGAATGATGTGGCACAAAGGGTGGAAGTGCATCAAGCACTTTCTTGGTTAGCCCCATACAGAATGGATGAAACAGATGGGATCACTCCAAACCTGGCTGTGATTTCTCTATGCTGGAGGGGTGGATGCTTAGTGCCTTCATTCGATGGTCTGTGACTACATGGACAATAAGCTGTGTGAGATAAACTGACACTCCAATGTTTCCCAGTGTTAGGAGGAGTCAGGGAGTACCCAAGAGTTCATACAGGTAGAACAAGAGGCCCGATGCCTTGATGAACATGTGAAAGCAAAGGAGATATTCATCACAAACTGTTCTAAGCTTGTGGAGTAGTTGAGGGCCCAACTGGAAGATGCACAAGAGAAACTGGTGGAGGTGGGTCACCAAATATCCGCATTTCAAACTGAACAGACGCAAGAATGGGCTAGGGTCAGGGGACTACGCTCTACGGAAATTGATGAAGAGAGAGTCCTTAAGGGGAAGGAAGAAATCCTAGAGGCCACCAGCCAAAAGGTAGCGGCGCTGGAACAGTCCATCCAAGAATATGACCCTTAAGGGACCTATTTTGGCCGAACTCATAAACTCAATTCTCCTTACTTCTTCTTATTCTGGACTGCATGTATGTATAAATTTATTTACTTGTCTATTTTTGTAACGCATTCAACCAAAATCCTGGAATAAATAGAAATCCATTCTTAAGCTCACGCGAGTCACACCCAATGTGAGAAACAAGGTATGTTAGTACTATTACTTATCTTGATTGTGGGAGAATCAACCAAGCTTCGGGAATCTGGGGTTTGAATAACCGGCTTGGATTTCCAAGAGGAAATGGGAGAGACCTGACTGGAGAATGAAGCTCTTGGAACAGCGAAATTACCGTTTTCCCAGTGTGCTTTTGTCCAAAAATGGGATATCCCCAAGGGTGCTGGAATCAATTCGAACTGATTGGAATGGAAGGTGTGAATGATGATACCCAGGATTCAGAACACTGTGGGGGTGGCATGAAAATGAAGAATAAGTATTGACCGCATTCAAAACACAATATCCTTATTGTGTTAGCCTGGAATGGGGATAACAAATGAGGGCTGACTGTTGACCATGTTCAAAACACGGGGCCTGAATCAAAATGTCATCCATTAGCCTTTCGTAATGTTGGACCGAGACAATAGGTGGGACATATTCCAAGCAACAATACTATTAAGGGATTCCCTTCAACATGAAAGAGTATGAGGGTCCAAATAAGGGGCACAGAAAGCGTGGAATGCGGAGTGATGGTTTGTTCGAACAGAATCCAACACTCTTGAAATTATGCCACTGTGGTGGAAGCACATTAGAGGGGTGCATCAGTATGATCAGGGATGATTCCTTCTTTTATACTGGACCTCTCTGGCGAGGGAGTCGTCGGTTCACAACGTTATTGTGGGGCATCCCAGACTTGTTCAGGGCATAACTGTAGTTACTTGGTTCCCCACAAGGGGTCAGGCCAAGGGGCTGAGAACGAGGAGGAATAGGGTTTACGATTCCTGGGGCTGGACCAAGAGACAGGATTCCTGGGCATTCCTATGTATCCCATGAGGATGGGAATCAATCCATACGTAGTTCTGGGAGATTTCTTGCACTTTAATGTCTCATAGTAAGGGCGTAGAGTGGTCTTAGTTTATGGTAATAGAGCTCGGACCATGGATAGTAGGAAATGTGGGAGACACATGGTGGGGTAATTATAAAACCCGACATGAATGGGAACTTGGGGTTCCAACCACTACGTGTTCCCTGGGAAGGTTTTAGGTCAAGGGACTAGAAACGAGAGTTAAACCAGGCCCGAGGCAAGGTGCACAGACGTTCCTACATACCCCATGAGGATGGGGATCAAGTTGTACGTAGTTCTCACAGAGGGTAAATATGAAAATATCTCAGTTTAAGGTCTTAGAACTCGGACCATAGAGAAGGGAAGTCGGTGAGGAGCCTCAAATGACGCATTTACCACAACTTTGTCCTCCTAGAATACAAATGTGCACTAAGGGATAGTGTCAGGAGTGTTAAAATTCCACTTGGACACAATGCGGTGGAAAATGATGTGAATCATGTAACCAACATTCAATGCTTAAAGGGGTTGGTGTGATGATGAAGGATGACTGTTGACCGTGTTCGAAACATTGAATATATATCACAACATCCTGTAATAAGGACAAAAATATATGCATCAGCTGCTGACCATATTTTCAACGTGGGACTTGTAACGATTTGTTGTCTAAAACCCTCGAGGACATTGGCCCATGATGGTAGGAGATCCCTTAGGTCTAGAATCCAAGCCATTTGCGGGTCCGTGAAAGAGCGCTGTCGTGGGCGCCCTCAAATGATTAGTATGATTTTGGGGTACTTAGGTGCAGCAGAGTGGCTGACCAAGGTCGTCTCTCAAAGGAGGAAGTGAATTAAAACAATTATTAGAGGTATTATATAAGTAAAATAAAAGATAATAAAAACACTTCTTGAAAGGATGAGGGTGGTTGTTTATAGTTTATGAATCTAGAAGAAGTTTGCTGGAAGAAGATTGTATTTTTTTTTTGTTTTTTTGTTTTGAAATGAAGTTTGATTAAAATGACACAACAAAAAGATATTTGTTTAGACAATATTTAAAAGACGTAATCGATCTAACTCTACCTATTCAATCATTTATTAATAATTATCATTTAAATTATCATTCAATTAATTATGATCCCTTAATTTGTTAAATCCCGAACCCTACGAGAATTAACTTTACCAAGAAGATTGAAGTGAATTTTAACCTTAGGCTAACTTCGGAACATGCAATCGCAACACCCTGCTTTGATTGATGTTCTAAAATTAGCTTATGGTCAGTGGTAAATTAAGGCACATAACCACTCTGGAAATGAGGATTAATTGAGTTTAGGTATTATATTTGAATTCTACAAATTGATCCCATGTGGTTTTGAATTACCGGTTAAGGTTGCGCTCTCACAGTTCACACAATTCCCGACCTCGCGTGTTTTGTTTTAACTATTAAATTGCTTGATTAGTTTCATTTAAATTTAAAACTCAATTAATAGATAATAATATGTGAATTAGAGTAGCTCATTGATTCAAAATAAATGAATGAAGAAGGATAGAGGTCGATCGATTACTAAAAAGAACTACTATTCCATGGGTGGTGTAGTCATCGTGGAGACGTTTTGCATAAGCAACGGATTGAAAGGGTAGAACCCAATCTTGTATCCACTATTGATTCCAACCCAATTAAGAAGATTAAGATAAGAAGAATAGGGATGAACACAGAATATTATTTGAAGAAAAATTCAAGAAACAAACATGAAAGAAAAGAAATACAAAGAAGAGGTGAGAGAGGAGAGCCTTTTTGGAAGAGAGGTTTGCAAAAAGTCTTACTTCCTCCAAGAGTTGTGAGGGGCTCCCAAGAAACAACCTTTCGGACACACCTTTCCAAAGCCTCTACCAGCCCTCTCAAAGAGTTAAAACCCCCTTTAAATAGATTTTGTGAGGGCTAGGGATACATAACTTTTTAAGTGTGAAATGAAAAACTCGGCAAAATATTTTATTCCAACTTGAACCGCCCATTTGACCTCCAAAATGCGTGAATTGACCGGCCTTCCAGAAGGATTATTTGTGCCAAATCATGTCCCAGAGCTTTTCTAAAAATTTGGGCTCCATCCAAGCCCTTATGTAGACGATATGGCCCAACTACAGAACCCATGTCTATTCTGCCGAGTCCAGCCCACCATTGGATTAATTGATCATTTACTCCATCCAACTGCACTCTTTAGCACTAGTGTCCTTAATGAAAGTTGTATAAAATGATGTTAGGAACACTGTTACAAAATTTACAATTCAAATAATAAATATAAAAATAGTTATCTTCGAAATACTACAATGCACTATTAAGGGTAAAACTGGAATTTTCACCAAATTTTCAAATGAATGATCAAATCCCAAATATTTTATAAATAAAAATATTTAACACAATGTGAGGAAATTATTTCATTTATTATCAATAAAATATTCAATAAAATAGTGTTTTATCAACTATCCCACACTTACCCTTTTGCACACCTGGGAAAAACCTCATATCAAGTAAACATCAATATCAAATCAAAACCAATTTTAAAACACATATCCTTAAGATGAATCAATTTCACACCAAGAATCAAAAGATATCATGCCTCATAAAAAACCTTATTTCAAGTTCTCCATTTATATCATTCAATATATTTCCACTTCATTTATCCACCCATGCACAAAACACTTACCTTCTTGAATTTTCTCTCATCACTCAAATATCAATTTTTTTTGCAATGTCTTTCTCATCCAAACTCATACAAGGGTCACCATAGGCTTGATAGATTCCTACATCACTACCCGATGTGAGTCAAGGACATATGTTTATCATGAGTACTTTTCAGGGTTGTTCTGTGGCTTTCGGTTGGTAGGATTAAGATGTGAAAAACTCTGAGGCTGAATGAGGAGGGCTTGACTCTTTTGAAGCAAAATTGCATTAATCTAATTTTCACTTAAATATGGTCTTCTCTTCAATCCCCATAGTATCAATTCATCTCCATCATCATGAAAAGTCACGAAAGGTTTACACCATTCATCATTTCAGCATAAAAAATGTCAATCTTCTCAAACATGATTTTCTTGAAAGCTCCAGATGGGCACAACTTTCCACCTCAATTAGAAGCTCCAGAAAAGGCACAGATTCACTTGTCATGAAAGCTCCAGAAAAGGCACAACTTTCAATATAATGATTTTCTTTAGCAGTAAACACATCTCTTCAGAATTTAATTTTCCACCCAAACTATCACATAATGTGGTGGCAAAACCCAAGACAACTTCCCCCACACTTAAGCTCAACTAGATTATGCAATTTCACTTCAAGAGTTGGTTGGACAGGGAAAATTGGCATGTAATGTGGCTTAACCTAACAGGTTGTGCATGGCTTCTAAGGGATACAAGGATTAAATATTCAAGGTAGGCCATTAAAAAAAAGGATTCTTTGAAATAGCGGCTTTAATACCAAACAAATGCCTCAATCATTTAAACATATGTACCTCAAACCCTCAAGTTTTGACAGGAATACATCAAATTCTGGTTAAATCAAGCATGGTTTGGTTCTCTCAAGAAGTGAGGTGAATGTAAAGAATATGAAAATAATGGTTTAGAAGCCTCACAGGAAAGCGATTTCAAATATAAAGACAGTGAGATTGGCACGGGATTCAAACTTCAGCGTACTTTTCATGAAATTACTAAATATTTGAACTTGAAACAAAGTCATTTCAGCATTCATTTAAGCTTAGTTTCAAGGGGTAAATTGTTTCACTTATTGATATGGATTTAAAAATGGTGATGAGAATAATTTTAGCTCAAAATGTTTCAAAAAACACATAAAATTGTAAAATAAACACACAAAATTTGAAAAACACACAATTGTTTTTGGTTTTTTTTAAACAGGAAAACAATTGAAATTACTAAACTAAAAGGTTCCCTCCCCCACACTTAAAATATTGAATTGTCCTCAATGTTAACCCGTGAGATGATATATGCACATGAAATGCAGAATTTTTAAATAGGACAAATAATATAAAAGTGAAGGGTTAGGAACAGCCTGATGTGATCAAGTGATGATGGGGTCATGCAGTGTGATAAAATCCACTGCATCAGTAGGATGTCCCTCAATGTATCTCTTCAAACGTTTCTCATTGACTGTAAATCTCTTTCCAGTGTCCTCTTGTGTGATCTCCACTGCACCATAAGGAAAAACATTAGACACAATATAACGACCTAACCATCTGGAACGCAACTTACCAGGCATCAACTTCAGTCGTGAACTATAGAGAAGGACTTTCTCTCCAACATGAAACTCCCTTTGTTGGATCATTTTGTCATGAGCTGATTTTGATCTTTCCTTGTAGAGACTTGAGTTCTCATATGATGACAGTCGAATCTCCTCAAGCTCTTGAATTTGCAACTTCCTTTGAATTCCAGCGTGGGCCAAATCCATGTTACATTTCTTTATAGCCCAATATGCCCGATGCTCGACTTCCACGGGGAGATGACACGCTTTCCCAAAAACAATCCGAAATGGGGAAATACCAATGGGGGTCTTGTATGCTGTCCTATAATCCCACAATGCATCATCCAAGCGCTTGCTCCAATCCTTCCTATTTGGTTGCACGGTTTTCTCCAAGATTTGTTTCAACTCACGATTTAAAACCTCAGCCTGGCCATTTGTTTGGGGGTGGTATGGTGTTGATGTTTTGTGTGTCACCCCATACTTTCGAAGGAGGGAAGCAAAATTCCTATTGCAAAAGTGTGTCCCTTGGTCACTGATGATGGCCTTTGGTACTCCAAACCTGCAAAAAATCTGTGCTTTGACAAAGTCCACAACAACATGAGAATCGTCAGTCCTGGTGGCCTTGGCCTCCACCCATTTACTCACATAATCAACATCAACCAAAATATACAAAAATCCAAATGAACTAGGAAAAGGACCCATAAAGTCGATGCCCCATACATCAAAAATCTCACAAAATAGTATGAGTTGTTGGGGCATCTCATGTCTCCTAGAAATGTTCCCAGTGTGTTGGCAATGAGAGCATGACTTACAAAACAAATGGGCAACATGGAACAAGCTAGGCCAATATAATCCAGAGTCTAAAACCTTCCTAGCTGTCCGTTGGGGTCCAAAGTGTCCACCACAAGCAAGTGTATGACAGAAATGCAAAACAAACTCAAACTCATGATCGAGAACACACCTCCTAATGACTTGGTCACTACACATGCGCCAGAGGTACGGATCATCCCACACATAATACCTAGACTCACTTTTTAATTTTTGGACTTGATGCTTCTTAAAATTTACTGGGATTTCAGAGCCAACAATGTAATTAACTAAATCAGCATACCAAGGATGCTTACCTGAGATGGTATAGAGATGCTCATCGGGGAAAGTGTCCCGAAGTGGTACCTGGTCCAAGGTGTCACCCTCTAGTGTGTGAGTAAGCCTACTCATGTGGTCTGCCACCAAATTCTCTGACCCCTTCTTGTCCTTTATCTCAAGGTCAAACTCTTGAAGAAGGATCATCCAATGGATAAGTCATGGATTTGCATCTGTCTTCTTTAGGAGGTACCTCAAAGCTGCATGGTCAGAAAAAACAACTACTTTAGAGCCCAATAAATATGAACAGAATTTATCTAAAGAAAATATGACAGCAAGAAACTCCTTTTCTGTGGTAGTGTAGTTTGATTGGGCTGAATCTAGTGTCCTCGATGCATAAGCGATCGCATGTGAATGTCCTTCCACCCTCTGAGATAAGACAGCTCCAACCGCGAAGTTGGAGGCGTCACACATAAGCTCAAAAGGGATCTCCCACCGTGGGGGCTGTATGATAGGTGGAGTGGTCAGACGTTGTTTTTTGCTCATCAAATTAATTCCTGCAAGAAACATCAAACACAAAATCAGAATCCTTTTGAAGTAATCTTGACATAGGAAGAGCAATCTTACTAAAATCTTTGATGAAGCGCCGATAAAATCCTGCATGCCCTAGGAAAGATCTAACATCACGCACACATGAAGGATATGGTAAGGATGAAATAATGTCTATCTTAGATCTATCAACCTCTATCCCATGTTTGGACACTACATTCCCTAAGACAATGCCATGCTCTACCATGAAATGACACTTTTCAAAGTTCAGGACCAGATTCTTCTCAATACAATGATTCAACACCTTTCCCAAACTCTTTAGACATTCATCAAACGAGGATCCATACACTGTAAAATCATCCATAAATACCTCCATGCAGGTCTCAATAAAATCAGAAAAAATACTCACCATGCATCTCTGGAAGGTACCTGGGGCGTTGCAAAGTCCAAATGGTATCCTTCGGTAGGCAAAGGTACCGAATGGGCAGGTGAATGTCGTCTTCTCCTGGTCCTCCGGAGCTATAGGAACCTGAAAATATCCAGAAAATCCATCCAAGAAACAATAGTGTGTCTTCCCAGCTAGTCTCTCAAGCATCTGATCAATAAATGGGAGGGGGAAATGGTCCTTGCGAGTGTACTGATTTAGTTTCCTATAATCAATACACACACGCCAACTATTTTGCACCCTCATTGGAACTAACTCATCTTTCTCATTTTTAGCAATAGTAACACCACTTTTCTTAGGCACAACCTGAATAGGACTTACCCACTGTGAATCTGAAATGGGAAAGATTATACCTACCTCAAGAAATTTCTCAACTTCCTTTTTAACAACTTCCAGGAGGGTGGGATTGAGTCTCCTTTGTGGTTGTCTCACCGGTTTAGCCCCATCCTCCAAGAGAATCCTATGCATGTAAATGGAGGGGATAATACCTGATATGTCAGCCAAGGTCCACCCAATCGACCTGATGTTCTCCCTCAAAATATTCAAAAGCTTTTCTTCATGTTCGAAAGGGATATTGTTAGCAATGATAACAGGTAATCTCTCACCACTCAACAAGTATGAGTATTTCAGATTTTGTGGCAATGGCTTGAGTTCTAATGAAGGAGGGTGTAGTATGGATGGAGACATTTAAGGAACTGAAATATGTGCACAAAGAGCATCAGTATCATCATCAAAATCAGAGAATAAAGCATCAAATCCATCAGCATACTCTACAGCCATTTCATAATCAGAGTGAACATGATCAAAATCAGAATATGAATCCACATCAAAATCAAATCCAAGATAGGATTGTGTATCAGCAACATGTGAGGAAGTGCTCTTAGACATCAAACTCGAACCAATACTCATAATTTCCCTAAGCATAGGACAATCAAATTCTATGGAGTTTTTATTTAGTGGTTAAAAATGGGAGATAACAAAAGAAGAATGGTCCTCAGAGGGGTACTTCATGGAATCCATAACATTAAATATCACAACTTCATCCCCAAATTCCATGGAAAGTGTACCCTCGTTGACATTTATGATAGTTTTTGCAGTTTTGAGGAAGGGCCTACCTAAGATAATGGGGGCATGAGAACTTACCTGATCATCCTCCATGTTAAGAACATAGAAATCCACTGGAAAGATCATGTCTCTTACCCGGAAAAGTACATCCTCAAGGACTCCTGCTGGATATGCCGTAGCTCTATTCGCCAATTGCACCACTACTCTTGTTGGCTTCAACTCACCAACCTGCAAGGAAGAGAATACAGAGTGAGGCATCACATTTATGGAAGCACCTAAATCACAAAGTGCATCAGAAAAGTGCAACTCCCCTATGGTGCATGGGATGGTGAATGTCCCTGGATCCTTGCACTTTGTTGGCATTGCTAGAGTTGGTGAAATGAGTGCTGAGACATTCCTTCCAAGTTTTATCCTCTCATTTCCCTTGAGCCCTCTTCGATTGGTGCAGAGTTCTTTTAAGAATTTGTCATACCTTGGGATTTTCTTAATGGCTTCAAGTAGAGGAATGTTGATCTCCACACGCTTGAATGTGTCCAAAACCTCCTTTTGCATTGCTTCTTCAGCCATCTTCTTGGTTTGAACAACCCTGTTTGGAAAAGGAAGGGGTTTAGGAGGAACATCATCAATCTTTTTCTTACCTTTATCTTTCTCCTTGGATTGCTCATCAGTTGGTATGGAATGTGGCTTCTCTGAAGTTGAGGTGAATCCCGGTGGAATGGTAGGTGCAGATGTATCGTTCATTTGCTTCTCACTTCTCAATGTGATGGAACTAACATTCCCCTTTGGATTTGGAGTGGGTTGGGAAGGTAGATTTCCATAATTCTTACTCACAAGTTCATGGAGGGCGGTGGCAATCTGGCTCATTTGAGTCTTCAACTCCCTCAGCTCCGAACTTTGACTCTTCAGCTCATTCTGTTGATTAAGAACAATTTGCTTCAAAATATCATCAGTATTAGAATCTACCTTTGGTGGATGATTCCCTTGTTGCTGACTTGTTGATGTTTGAGCTTCAAATCTCCTTTGGGGTTGTTGGAAACCCTGCTGGTAAGGCGGAGGCTGCTGGAAGTTTTGTTGAAAGGGTGGCCTTTGTTGTTGTCCAGAGCCATACCTCATGTCTGACTGATCTTTCCACCCTTGGTTTTATGTTGGATCAAACTTCTTTTGGGGATATGGTTGTTGTTGTTGCTGCTGAAATGGTCTCCCAGGGAACACTACTGCACAATCTTCTGTTTCTTGGAGTTGTGGGAAACAGTCAGTTGGGTGGCTTGTCTCAGCGCAAATACCACAAGGCCTTGAAGGAGGGGGTAAATATGTCTTTTGTGCCAAAGCAATTTGCCTCAACATAGTGGTCAATTCTTCCAACTTAGTATCAATCAAATGACTTTCAAAAGAAGAAGGACTTACCTGATGTACTCCCCTGACATGTGGTGTACCTCTATCACCAAATTGTTGGGAGTTTTGGGCCATCTTGTCGATCAACGCACGTGCAGCTACTGGTGTCTTGTCCACCAATGCTCCTCCAGCCACAGCATCTACCATGCTTCTCTCCATAGGTGTGAGTCCTTCATAGAAGTACTGAATGAGGGGTTGCTCACTGATTTGGTTATGTGGGCAGCTTGCACACAACTTCTTGAATCTCTCCCAGTACTCATACATTGACTCCCCTTGGGCTCGATTGATCCCCGATATCTCCTTTCGAATGGATGTTGTCCTTCATGCTGGAAAAAATCTTTTCAAGAAAAGACGTTTCAAATCATTCCAACATGTTACATCTTCAGGTTGCAAATAATACATCCAATCTTTTGCAGCTCCATCAAGTGAGAATGGGAATGCTCTTAATTTAATTTGATCTTCAGAAACATTTCTTGGTTTTAAATTTGAGCAAACCACATTAAATTCCTTAAGGTGTTTGTTGGGATCCTCACCAGATAAGCCATGAAACTTTGCAAGAAGGTGAATTAATCTAGATTTCAATTCAAATTCCGATTCAAGATTTGGGTATGCAATACAATTTGGTTGATAGTTAATATCAGCTGCAGCCAATTCTCGAATGGTTCTATTAAGTTCATTTCCATTTTTTTCAGCCATTGGTTCCTCTTTTATGTTTGAATTTGAATAGCTTCCAATTCCAATGTTTCCAGAAGAGAGGAATTCACCAACTGGTTGAATATTGAAACTTCCCGTAGATTGAGAATGTATGATTCGTGCCCTAAGGCTACGTTCAATCTCAGGGTCAAGATCTAAGAGATCTTCGGGATTAGTTCGTGTCATAGATCAAATAAAAATGAAAAGAAAGAAAGTGTACCATAGTAAAATAAAAATGAGAAGTTTGATTTGTTGGTCCAAAAATAAGTAGAAGAAAATAAAAGAAGAAGAAGAAAAATCAGATTGGGTAAAGAAGGAAGAAAGAAGAGAGGAAGAGAATAAAATGTAAAATAAAATAAATACCTCTAATTGGTTGAAATAATTACTTGCCTCCCCGGCAACAGCGCCAATTTGAAAGAGCGCTGTCGTGGGTGCCCTCAAATGATTAGTATGATTTTGGGGTACTTAGGTGCAGCAGAGTGGCTGACCAAGGTCGTCTCTCAAAGGAGGAAGTGAATTAATTCAATTATTAGAGGTATTATAGAAGTAAAATAAAAGATAATAAAAACACTACTTGAAAGGATGGGGGTGGTTGTTTATAGTTTATGAATCTAGAATAAGTTTTCTGGAAGAAGATTGTATTTTTTTTTGTTTTTTTGTTTTGAAATGAAGTTTGATTAAAATGACACAACAAAAAGATATTTGTTTAGACAATATTTAAAAGAAGTAATCGATCTAACTCTACCTCTTCAATCATTTATTAATCATTATCATTTAAATTATCATTTACTTAATTATGATCCCTTAATTTGTTAAATCCCGAACCCTACGAGAATTAACTTTACCAAGAAGATTGAAGTGAATTTTAACCTTAGGCTAACTTCGGAACATGCAATCGCAACACCCTGCTTTGATTGATGTTCTAAAATTAGCTTATGGTCAGTGGTAAATTAAGGCACATAACCACTCTGTAAATGAGGATTAATTGAGTTTAGGGATTATATTTGAACTCTACAAATTGATCCCATGTGGTTTTGAATTACCGGTTAAGGTTGCGCTCTCACAGTTCACACAATTCCCGACCTCGCGTGTTTTGTGTTAACTATTCAATTGCTTGCTTAGTTTCATTTAAATTTAAAACTCAATTAATAGATCATAATATGTGAATTACAGTAACTAATTGATTCAAAATAAATGAATGAATAAAGATAGAGGTCGATCGATTACTAAAAAGAACTACTCTTCCATGGGTGGTGTAGTCATCGTGGAGACGTTTTGCATAAGCAACGGATTGAAAGGGTAGAACCCAATCTTGTCTCCACTCTTGATTCCAACCCAATTAAGATTATTAAGATAATAAGAAGAGGGATTAACACAGAATATTATTTGAAGAAAAATTCAAGAAACAAACATGAAAGAAAAGAAATACAAAGAAGAGGTGAGAGAGGAGATCCTTTTTGGAAGAGAGGTTTGCACAAAGGCTTACTTCCTCCAAGAGTTGTGAGGGGCTCCCAAGAGACACCCTTTCAGAAACACCTTCCCAAAGCCTCGACCAGCCCTCTCAAAGAGTTAAAACCCCCTTTAAATAGAGTTTGTGAGGGCTAGGGATACATAACTTTTTAAGTGTGAAATGAAAAACTCGGCCAAATATTTTATTCCAACTTGTACCGCCCATTTGACCTCCAAAACGCGTGAATTGACCGGCCTTCCAGAAAGATGATTTGTGCCAAATCATGTCCCCGAGCTTTCCTCACAATTTGGGCTCAATCCAAGCCCCGATGTAGACGATATGGCCCAAATACAGAACCCATGTCTATTCTGCCGAGTCCAGCCCACCATTGGATTAATTGATCATTTACTCCATCCAAATGCACTCTTTAGCTCTAGTGTCCTGAATGAAAGTTGTATAAAATGAAGTTCGAAAAACTGTTACAATATTTCAAATTCAAATAATAAATATAAAAATATTTATCTTCGAAATACTACAATGCACTATTAAGGGTAAAACTGGAATTTTCACCAAATTTTCAAATGAATGATCAAATCCCAAATATTTTATAAATAAACATATTTAACACAATGTGAGGAAATTATTTCATTTATTATCAATAAAATATTCAATAAAATAGTGTTTTATCAGTCCCTTTGGGTGTGGAATATTATGGAAGCCTAAATGAAGGGGAAAATTAATCCTGAAAAATGAGAGAAAGCATGTCCACGTAGAATCCGACACTCTAGGTGCTAAACCAGAGTACTATTAAATAGATTGGTGCATCGCTGACGAGGGTCTAGGAGGGTTCTCAACTTGAGAGAAACCAATTTTAAGGGATGAGTATAGAATAATGGGATAGAGAACTCTCAGGAGAGAGAGGTACATGGCGTGGTCTTTACAAACCCGATGTGAATGAGGACATAGTCCCATACCACACCATATACTCCCCTCCCCATGAAAGGGTAGGCCAAGGGGCCAAGGTGAAAGGGAGATTTCTGAGAGATGGGGCTGGACCCGAAGTCTAGACATTTGGGTGGTCCTAAGTATCCCATGAGGATGGGAATCAAGCCACACATAGTTCTAGAATACACACAGGGGTAATATACTTTAATGAGGGAGTTGTATGGCACAACGAGTAACCTGACGTGAATGAAGAAATAATCTCATACCACACCATACAACCCAAAATAGGAACATGGGCTGGAGGATTGAAAAGGCTAAGGGTCCAGAGGCTCGACCTCGATTGGAAAGGCCTGACCAGTTTGTAGTTTAACGTCTTGCAGTGAGGATGAAAGTGGGTAAGATACCCCACAAACAGGAGGTGTATGGTGCGGTGAGTAACCAGACGTGAATGAGGACAAAATCTCATGCCACACCATATAATCCCAAATAGGAACTTGGGAAAAGGGCTCGAAAAGGCCAAGCGGCCTGAGGCTGGGCCTTAGACAGGAAGTCCCAACCAGTCTTTAGTTTAACGTTTTAAAGTGAGGATGAAGGTGGGTAAGGCATCTCATCCGGGGATATGTACGGAATGGGGAGTAAACCGACCTGAATGAGGACGTAATCCTTGGACACACCATACAATCCCGAGTGAGAACTTGGTCTAGGGGACCAAAAAGGCCAAGGGGCCCTAGCCAATGGTAGCTATATGACCTCTTGTGCAGTTCCTACCTCATCACAGCTCCTAAGCCCACATGAGCAGTGCTCGGTTTGGGAAACAAGGAGTCGGACTCGGCTCTCCCAGCCATGTAGGGGTCTAGTAGCTGGTGTCGCCTAAGGGGAGTTTGTCGCTTGGAGATACAACGGGGCATAACGAACCACTGCACTCATTGTTTGGGAAATTTTTGGGTGGTCCTAACAACATAGGATAACTGTTGAACATGTTCGAAACACAACGTCCTTATAGTAACATGGACTGGGAACAATAAATGAGCATCGAATGCTGACCATATTTACAATGTGGAATTTGTATCAATTTTTTGCTCAACATCCTTGAGAACGTTGGCCCGAAGTGGTAGGAGAGCCCTTGATCCTAGCATCTATGCCATTCGGGGACCCTTCTGGATGGGAAGGATGATGGAGTCCCAATCAAAGGAGTGGGTGAAGCATAGCTATACCCATACAGTTTAAAGTCAAGTAGGGTGGTGAAAGAGGAAGACACCTCTGGGGAATGGGACATATGGTGAAATCGAGATGATCTCGACATGAATTGAGGAAAGGTCCTACACCATACAATATGTCTTGACCCAAGGGGAGGTTTTGGTGTTTGGGCTGGGCCAACATACAAAATTTCCTAGCATTCCTACATATACCATAAGGATGGGAATCAAGCCATATGCAGTTCTTGAAGGCCATGCAGTTTAACATCATGCGGTGAGGACGTGGGAGGATAGAAGAATGGGGAGTGGGCACCTGGTGTGACCGTTATAATCCTGTCATGGGTGGGGCTAAAGAAGCATACACCATATCATGTGAGGAACCACTGAGAGAACTATACTTAGGGGGATAGTCAATGGTAAATGTTTGGGGATGGGCTCAAGACGAGGCATTTGAGCATTCCTACATATCCCATGAGGATGGGAATCAAGCCATACGTAGTTCTCAAGATGCAGTTTAACGTCGTTTAGGATGATGCGTAGTTTAAAGTCATGTTGGACCTGATAGTTTAAGGTCATGTTGGACCATCGTGTAGTTTAGGTTCATGACGGACCATCCAGTTTAAGGTCATGCAGGACCATTAGGCTCAGGAAAAGTATTTATTGAGGAAATTGGAATCGGTGTGAGGAGTTATACTCTCACAATCCATGGTCACCAGGGCATATGCTTCATTGGGGTAAACCCTATGAATTATGTGAGGTCCTTCCCATTTGGGCTCCAGCTTTAGTGGTTTCCTACTAAGGATCATTAGTGCCCTGAGGGCTAATACCAAATCACATTGTAGGAAAGAGCAGAGGCAAACCATTTTGTTGAAGGCTCTAGCTGTCTTATTTTGATGCCTTTTCAAATTGTGCAGGGCATGTAGCCTACCCTCGTCAAGTGCTTCCAATTCTCCCAGATGAATTTTTTCTACCTTATCCGGTGCCTACTGATCATAGACCATTGTGCGTAACGAAGGCAGCTGGATCTCGATGGGAAGGATGACCTCAACTCCGTACACCAGGGAATATGGGGTTACCTGGTTGGAATTATGATTCGTCGTCCGATAGGCCCAGAGGGCATTGTGGAGCTTTTCTGAACAACATTTCTTGTTCTAACTAACCATTTTCTACAGAATATTAGAGAAGGTCTTGTTGAATGCCTCGATCTGTCCATTTTCCTATGCTGATAGTAGGAGGTATGGTTCGAATGGATGTTGTACTTGGCATACAATTTCTTCAACTCATCCACTCGGAAGTTGGTGCAATTATTGGTGGGGATGGGATGAGGGACTCCAAACTAGTAGATGATATTGGAGCTCATGAAGTCAATGATAGAATGAGCCTTGACCTCCTTGAGAAAAACTTCCTCTTCCCACTTAGAAAAAAAATGTGGCGATCAGGATGAACATGCAATGGAGAGCTATCACCGGTGGATATGGTTCCATGAAATCGAGTCCCCACACTGCAAAAGGCCAAGAGTCTTCGGTTGAGTGGAGGGGATCTATCAGACAACACATGATGTTATCATGAATTTAGAACGTGTGGCATCTATTGGAAAACTTGATACAATCATGGATCATGGAGGGCCAGAAGTACCCCAGTCTATGGATCTGATAGGAAATCTTCGGCCCAACCTGGTGGTCCCCACATGAACCGGCATGAAACTCATGCATGACTTGAGAAATATCCACTCCTTGGATGTAGCGGAGGAGGACACAATCAAACCCACTCTTGTAGAGGATCTACTGAAGACTGGTACCACTCTGGAGGGTAAAATGCAGTGCATGGCATCAGATTCACTCGCGCTGGGCTTGATCAGCCAAGAGGCAACCATTTTGGTGATAGTCTCCGGAAGGGGCTCTCCAGTCGGGGTTGCTTCATCCACTGAATCTGAGGAACCTGGGGGTCCTGATGTGGAGGCTATAGTGGTAAGATGGCCTACTCGCAGGCCGTCTTTATCATCTGAGGTGATGGGAGCAATGACTCTCTGATGTGCCACGTGTATAATCATATCATCCTACTCAGGTTCTGCAAGTGATGCAGCCATGCCAGCCAGGGCATCGGCTCGGCCATTATCAGATCGAGGGACATGAGCAACTTGTGGCCAAGATGGAAACTGGGCCATTAGCTGTAGGGTGCTCTCCACCAATGGTACGATCTCTGACTTTCTGACGATGTAGTCACCATTGATTTTCTTGATGACTAGTTCAGAATCCCCTTTCACATGCAACTGGGGTACATCGATCTCGAGGCCCAGCTCGAGGCCAGTGATAAGAGCCTGATACTCTACCTCATTATTGGTGCAGCCTTCTGACAATAGGAATGAGTATAGAAAAATGGCTTGCGCTAGGGTAATAAAGACAATAACCAGGCCTACTCTGTTGAGTCTAGGATCATTGTGCCTCTTGAAGGTGGGGCTCCGGGAAGCACTGTCAAAGTGAATATGACAACATGGGAGGGAATGATATACCGAGATGATTACCTCGTTGAGAAAATCCAGGTCTAGGGACTGGTCCACGGGGGTTGGATGGGTAGAAAGAAAATCTGCCAATGCTTGTCCATTGATAGCTTTCTGAGGCACGAACCTGATGTCAAACTACTGTAGGATTACCACCCACCATGATAGACGGCCGGTCAACATGGGGCGGTTCAAGATGTACTTCAGCGGGTCTAACAGAGACACCAGTTATACCTCGTGGTGCTATAGGTAATGTCACAACTTCTGCACAACAAATACATGTGCAAGGCAGCTTCTTTTGATGAGGGAGTATCTAGTATCCGTATCAATGAGCATACAAATGAGATAGTAGAGGCTGTTTTCTGTCTCCTCGTTGTTCTTCTGGGAGAGAAGGGTGCTAAGAGATCGTTCCAGTGCAGTCACGTACAAGATCAATGATTTTCCGGAGACATGTGGCATTTGGACTGGAGGATAGAGTAGATACTGCTTGATTTCCTCAAACACAGTCGGGCACTTTTCGCCCCATTCATAGGCAGATCCTTTCTTCATGAACCAAGAAAAGGGCCTACACTTACCAGCTAGATTCGCAATGAATCAGCATATATTGGCTAAGTGGCCTTGAAAACCTCAAAGATCCCGAAAATTTCTCGGGGGAGGCATATAACTGATGGTCTTGATCTTCTCTAGGTCAATCTCGATGCCTCGGTACATGAAAACAAAGCCAAGGAACTTCATAGAGGTGACCTCGAAGGAACATTTCAACGGGTTCATCTTCAGATGGTGAGAACGGAGGAAGCTGAAAACTTTCTCGAGGTCCTTGAGATAGTCCTGGCGTTGGCAAGATTTGACCACCAGATCATACACATATCATTCCACCAAGGCCCTGATGATTGGTCTGAATATGTGGTGCATGACCCACTAATAGGTGGAACCTACACTCTTCAGGCCGAAGGGCATGACCTGGTAACAAAATGTACCTTATAGCACCTTAAAAGCGGTGGACTCTTCATCCTTGGGGTCCATTCAGATATGATTATATCCATAGTACTCATCCATGAAGAAGAGGGCATGAAACCCAGCCATAACATCGATTAACAATTCTGTCATTGGAAGGGGAAAATCATCCTTTGGAAAGTGATAGTTGAGATCCTAGAAGTCGATGAAGACTGGGATCTGTCCATTCTTCTTCCTGATTGGAACAATGTTGGCTAGCCACTTGGGGTACTAGACCTATTTGATGAAGTTGACTTTGATGAGCTTGTCAACTTCGGCCTCGACCATGGCACCATGGGAAGGGTGCGTCTTTCTGGGAGGCTGCATGAACCCACGATGATTTGTCGGGAGACTGAGGCGGTGGACGACTACCTGAGGATCTAGTTATGGAATCTCATCATAGCTCTAGGAAAATATATCACGGTGCTATTTCAGGAAGTCCACATACCACTACTTCTCTTCGAGGGGCATGACATCACTGATCAATGTGGGTCTTGGATCTTCCTCACTACCAAGGTTCACCTGTACCAGTTCATTGACCATGGAGGAGACGCCATCTTCAAAGGCAGGGGGAGAATCCTCCAAATCCTTTTCATCAATTGCGGAGGGATACCCATTAAAAGGAGCTTCCTCTGGGTCGGCAGATCCTGACAGGAGGCTGGTACCAGCCTGAACAACAATGGACAACATATCAGTAAATTCATGTGCTGTTGAGACCATAGAAATGAAGGTAGTCAATTCGATCCCATTTGGTCTTTGGCCCAAGTGGCCACACTTGATGATATCAAAGAAATAGTGGTGTGTTGGCCTGAGCTGTTTAATTCCATCCCGGTGGAATAGACACGTATGACGTACTACCATTGCCAAGGGGCAGACATCCTGATACCGTATGGGGGTAGGAGGCTCCGGGATAACCTAAGCCTGATTTTTGTAGGAGTATGAGGTGATATTCCACTGTCTCTTATACTTGGGAACATGCTTTCCTCATGTAAAAGAGACAAAAAACATTCAAAAATATTGGGGATCATGGCCTCCAGTTGATGGATCAGGAAGACATAAGCATCGTTCAGACCTGCCCAGAGGCTGGTTGTGACTGCGACGGGTTCAACCTCACTTGACTGAATCTACTTATACTTTCTCTTGTAACAGTCAGCATCCAGGTAGCTGGCCTCACAAGAGGCGAAAAGAGATGCATCCCCTTGGAGTGCGCCTAATTGACCATTAAGGGAGTACTTGAGGCACTGGTGATATGATTAGGGGACTACCACATGCAGTTGGAGCCGTGGTCTGCCCATCAATGCATTGTATGTGGTGTCCTAGGAGGCAACCATAAACTCGATGTTGGCAACTAGGCCACCAAACAGGGTCTTCAAATGGTTCTTACCGACTGGGATCTGCTCGATCCTATCATATCCCTGGATTCTTAAATAGGAGGGAGTCAAGTCAAATTCGAATAACCCCAGCTTCCGCAGCGTCCACGTCGGGATAAGGTTAATCCCAGAGCCAGTGTGGAAAAGACAGCGACAAACCTCCACGCCATTAAATTGGTCGGTGATGTACAACAAGTGGATGTGACCCTTTATGGGAGTGCCATCATCTTCTCTAGAGAACGAAATCATGTCCTGACATTCAGCATTCTCAATCGCTTCAGCATGATAGGGTTCTGCAGCTGCTACCTCCATCTCAAACTCGAGGGGGCTTTTTAAAGCCTCAACAAGGGAATCACTCATATCTGGAGGCAAGATAAGGGCTTCAAGGATGGATAGCCTCGCTGGGATTCGGTATAGGTTCTTGATAACATTATAATTCCATGCTAGGCACAAACTTCTAATTGTACGGGGCCGCTCCATAAGGGGAGGCAAGGCGGGCCTGGCTGGCTGGGCCGACGTCTGACTAGTGCTGGGTATATCTAGCTGCTCACTAGTCAAAGCCTGAAGAGTAGCTGCCGGATGAGGTCCAGATGACTAAGACCATCCTGCAGTGGGGTGAGGCTGATCGTGTCATAGTTGGAGTGGATCTTCCTGATCCAACAACCGAAACAATAGTGGAGGTTGTCCTGACGACACCCGATGAAGAGGCTACGCATGTTGAGCTCTGCGCTGGGCCTACTGTCTGGTCATGGTGGCATGAATGACCTGACTGAAGGTGCCAACTGATGTGCCTCAATAACCCATATGGTCTCGGCTCTTCTGACATTGGCATCGGCTGGGGGCGTTGGGGAGGATCGCCTGTCACTCCCCATCGTTGGGAGTCATGTAGGGATTTGCCAACTCAATGGTATTAACGAAAGCGTACCCTTGACTATCACTTGAAGATTCATCCACTACTGGGATAATTCTAGGGAGAATCCTTATCTTCGGGGGAATGAAGTCGCCAATAGTGTGAGATGATGATGACATTGGCGGGGCGCGTTGCTTTTCCATGCGCCGCCGAAGCTTACTCTTCTGGGAAGAGGCCAATTGAGATGATGATGCAGAAGTGGTGGCCATAGCTTCTGAAGGCTTCGGCTGATTCAGGCATTCCCAAATGATTCCATGGGCACGTTCAAAGGTCTTGAGATCCATCCAGTCATCATACTTATAGGACCCATAGCTGGAAACCTGCTGCCACTCACCTTCATCGTCACTACTACTGTATGGACTTACAAAGACACCCACCACTTGTGCCAGGGCTGGGCCTAGCCTGACTATATTGTTATCAACCTGGTATTGAATACAGTATTTAAACACATATCTTTTCTTGAGGGTGTGCCCCAGAATCCGATGATAAGGGTAGTAGTTGGGGAGAACAGTTAGGTTCACCTATTTTGGCCTTCTACAGTTAGGCAAACACACGATCCCTTGTTCTAATGTACTTCTGAAATAGCTAGGAACCTAATTCTCATTGAATGAGTAGGTCTAGTTTCTTTTTTCTGGAAAGGGGGACCTTGTAGCATGGCCCTGGTGAGGAGATGGAGGGGCCTGTCGAGGTGGCAGACCCTGGTTGTCCTTCCTGGGTTTTGGAAGCGCATTACATGGGGGAGTTTGATGATTCTGAGGCAGACGCTGCTAAGTTAGAGGCTGCACCTGAGGTGGAGGGCCTCTGTGAGGCTGTGGGGATGGTGCCACTAGAAGTAATTTTAGTTGCCTGGGGGCTTCTATTTGGGCCACTATAGTGGGCTCGGCTCTGGCATCCCTCCTCGCTGGAATTACAGGGGGCAACAGACGTGCCTGGCTGGCCTATTGTAGGGATTCTTCTATGTGTTGGGACTTATCAGAAAAGTCTCAGAATCCTCTAGGGTAGTTCTGGGTGATCAGAGAAGGAACCATTTCTGTCTTGAAATTTCTTACACACATCGTCAGTAATTGATCATGAGTAAGTGGCATGTTAATGGATTATGTGAGGCCCTTCCACCAGAAGATAATGTCCACAACTTGCTTATCAGGATTTTTTGCACTTGAAGAGGTCTGCGATGCTTATTTTCCAGGTGGTAGAGCTGAACTGGTAGAGTAATTTCTTGCGAAGGACCTCTCAGCTGGTTACAGATCCGACAAAGAGCTGGTTGTACCAGACGAATGTGGGCCCCTCCATTGTCTGAACAAAACAGCGGAGCTTGGTGGCCTCCTGCTATGCTGAAGTCCCTAACATGGTCCCACACCTTGATTTGAAGTGGGCTAGGTGTTGCGATGGGTCCTCCGTCCTGTAAAAGGGGGATAAGGTGGGGTTCCCAAAACCCGGAGGTGCCGACATATCATCCACCCATGCCAGATATGGCTTGCCATCAGGAGGGATTGCCACCTGTCGTGTTTCCAATGCCTCAAGGTGGGCTATGGGCACCTCCATAGGATCATATAGGTGGGGGTCCCTATCTTGATGGGGATCTCTAACTACGAGTGCGTTGGCGGGTTCTTCAACACAGTAGACAGGCTCAGTAGCTCGTGGAGTGGCTGGTGGAGTGGCTTGCGGGGTAGCTGGGGAAGCCCGGGCCGGATTCCTTGGATTTTTGCACCGTTTAGGAGGGTTTGGAAAAACATACCGTTCCCTCTTTCCATGAGCTTTGGCTTTAGCCCTGTCTATAGGGGTAGGATGATCAGGGTTTCCTCGAGGAATCTCGATGAGGGGTAGTTGTTCCTGAACCTTCTGTACTAGCCTAGGATTTCTGTAGTCAGGTCATTGCTCTACATAACATTCATCCAGTAGTTCATAGACCTAATTCTTCTACTCAGCAAGTTTCTGGTGTATCATGGACTTCTCAGGGCCCTCCTCCATTTGATACACTGAAGTGGATGGGTCAGAGTGCTTGAAAGCTCTAACGTGCTCTTTTCGCTTACTGGAATTCTGACTGAGTATTAATGCCTTGGTGGGCTCATGGAGACCAAGTAGGTTCTTCTGCTGGTGTGTAACCCTTCCCTATGGGTCTAATAGTGGTGGCACACCCTCGGAAGGTAAGTCTCCATCAAGGAGCTCAAGTTCGTCATCCTTGTCTACTATGTCAGCCATGTTGATCGTGACCCTTCCTAGGGGCATGTCCTCGATATTGCCTAGTGAGTCGGGCTGCCATCGGATATGATTAAAGAGAAGGGAAACATACTGCCCCAATCCATGGACTTGAACATGGGGGAAGCCTTCTTGATGATCCTATGGAGTACCATAAAACTATGAACAAATTGCACTTGGAGGGCCTTGCAGCGACTTGGCGACTTGGGGCGCTGGGCCATAGGGAGAGCAGCCAGATCAAACAGACGACATTATTCGCCGATGTATTCAATGTGCACATGAATCCTGGGATAAGACACTCTCTATTGGAGAATACATAAGTGGGTCTCCCAAAGGGTCTAGCAGAAACATTCAAACTCTTCTGGGGAGAGGGATTCCGGTGTGCGAAAGTTCGGTGCTGCCATGAGCCAAAACATCTCGGGGAAGTAGTCCACTGTGAGAATGTTCCATAAGATCCTCAGCTCGGATTCAGTGTCTAGCCATTGATTTCCCCACTCATCTACTGAGGGTGGATAAGGAACTGGTAGCGGTACTGAGGGAGACCGCTGGGATGGAAGGTCGGCCGGTGGAGAATACAGCGAACGGGCTGTCTGGCTACCGAATCTCAGGCTGTCTTCCGAAGAGTGTAGCGACTTGGACACTACATCATAATAAGAGGGGCTGATGGCTTCCATTCCAGGCTTATGGGATATGTCTACTGGTGATAGTCTACAATGCAACTCATCCACCATTAGTCCCTAGAATAGCTCTCTGTGATCTCTTGTGGAGGTAGAGAGCACTTCCGATGATGATGGTGGTGATTTCACGACCGTAACCAGTGGGGTCACTAGATTTTCATCCTCTTGGATGTACCTATGGAGGGAGACGATGATCATATGAACCTTTCATTCTGGGAGCACCAGTATGATGCACCTTATCCTTGCCCCGACCCTTGAATCGGATGAGCGAGGATATGATTCCCGTGCTGAGTCATACTTCGCTTTAGAGTCTGAGAAGCTGACTGGTTTGATCTATGTCCAGACCTTCCTATAATCCTTCTTATGGTGGCGATGACCCACCTTCCTGCACTTGGGTAGATCCTCGGGACAGGGCTGATTTCTGACGTGGAGTCCTTCAGCTGCACTGGTGCTGGGGCGGAGAGGGTTTCCACTTGAGGAAGCCGGGGTAAGAGGAGCACAGGGAAAAATGTTGAACGGGACATGGGGAGAACCTCCATGCATGGCGCTAGAGTGGAAAAAATCTCCGCTGGAACTAGCATGAGCATGGAGAGGACCTCTACAATTATTTTCCATGGCGAATTCAATATGAGGAGGGTCCTTGTATCGGTCTAACTGAGTATGGGGAGGACCTCCGTGCTGGGTGCTAGTGAGGCGAGGCTGGCCTTCACCCCTCTAGTTGCTGAGGCGAGGAGGACCTTCACTAGCTATGGAGAAAAAGTAGGGAGGATCCCCACATTGGAGAGAGACTAGATTGGCAATGTACCTACATCGGCAGTTAAGGGAAGAAGGAATGACTCCATACTCAGTGTAATGGGCACGGGAGAGGCTTCTGTACCGAGTATCACTGCCACGGGGAAGACCTTCATTCAGATTGAGGGTGGTAGGGGCGGACCTCCATGTCGAGCCTCAAAGTGGGGATGGCCCTCGATTTCCAGGGTATTGGTACGAGGAGGACCTCCGTACTGGGTGGCATCGGTGTGGGTTAGCTCGCGGCGGCCACTGCTTATGCCAGTGACCACGAAAGTCAACCCAGCCTACCCATGGGGTGGTTGGGGCCTCGATCCTGACCGGGCATATAAGTGTCCCTACTCAGTGTATACAGGGAACTGATGGTATGCATCAGTGGTGGCCTTGGGCCACAGTAGCTACCGACGTTGACACCCCTTGGCGGGCATCCTCCTTTGCTTGTGCTCAACGCTGGCATCTGGTTAGACAAACTAGAACTAGTGGTGCAGGTACATAGATTACCTACTCCTCATCCAGCAAGACTAGGTGTCAACACTAACGCGGCCAGGTGGGAGTCCCCACCGGGATCCCATGAGATGGGACTCTGACCCAGCTGGCCTGGACCTCACCTACCTCATCTGCGTAGGGAAGGGAGTCATCAAAGCATTGTAGGGAGAGGCTCCCGAAATGGTTTTATATTGGGATGGGGAGAAATGGCTCCCTGAATGGCCCTCGAGGGCAGCATTGGCGATGAGGTGAAGACACCTCTAGATCCAGGCGGGCCATATCCCAGGTCGGGATTATTCCCTACTTGTAACAGAGCACGAAGTTGTTAATTACCCTTCGCTGAATAACTTCTGATGGGGAGATGGGGCATGGGCGCCCTATGGTTGCAGATGTAGAGGCCGCCGTGGACGAGGTGAATCCATATGCAATGGCCGTGTTGGTGCTGCCCCTGCCCCTGCGTCGATGGGAAAATGGTGATCGCATCCCTGAAGTAGTAACCTGGTGCCTGAGAAGTAGGGATATTAACTCATCAGTGCTGAAAGAAAAAGTATCGAAGACCAATGACCTAGTACCATCCCATCTCCTGTGATCGGTAAGAGGGATCCATGCCGGAAACGTCGCAGAATGGGATATCCAACATTCTACTACCCCAACTTGTGATGAGTTCCATGCCAGGACCACTATTTTTTTGGCGAGACCCGACACCGGATAACTGGATCCAGTGGCATGCCAATCCATTGATGCCCCGAGCACTACTAATCTCCATATTGAGGAGAATACATTCATGTTAGGTTCACCATTTCTGTTTCCAATGATTTTTCTAGCGCACACATGTCCGTCTCATTCGGGGATGAGAAGCGCGGTTTTTGTTGCCCCACATTCCCTCTTTCCAAAGGCGGGTGAGATCCGCTCCTTATTCAGGGATGTCTGCTCATTGATCAAAACAGGATGATGGGATGTCGGTTCTTCCTTCCCTCTGGATTCTTCATCAGAACTCATCACCTAGTCCGAGTCTCCCTCATAGACTTAAGACATTGTTCATGAAACTCTTCTCGACACCATATCTTAATGGATACCAGTTAATTACACTACTTTTGTTAGAACATTCCAATGGGTCCGGTCAACACAGCAAACTTCGGTTAGGGTAGTAGTCACTTTGGGCATCAATGACATGTATGGATACTCGAGGATTGACGTGCCTATATTCTGTCCCTTATTATAGGGATTCTTGAGGGCGCAGAAGCCCGAGGCATCCCACATATAATGTGGGAAATTATATGCCATTGGAATGTATCTAAGGTTTTTCTCATCTTCCCATGTTTAACACTGGGTATGCCGCAAGTTTAACGTCCATCAGAGACAGATCGGGATGACCGGAACACTAACTAGAGTGGATCAGATGGAGGAACCCCCTGGAGGGAACACCGATACTGGGGCCATCATGTGTGGTGGGATCCCGAATGTTGTTAGTTGGAACGGGGAATGGGGTGGCATGATCGCACCAGGATGTGGCGGACCAAGTAAGGATTAGGGTGGATGATGGAAGGTTTTGTGAGGGGGGTGGTGAATGGGATGAAACCGTCATGAGGATGATAATGGTTTTGGGTTTGAGCCTTGAAGAGGCTTCCTACGTATCCCCATGGTAGGAAAAAAATTACATATAGTTTATCTGATGGTGGATTTCTGCTGAACGGGGTCAGAACGGCTTACCGTTGGATGGGGTCACAACGGCTTACCGCTGGATGGCATCAAAATGGATTACCGCTGGATGGGGTCATAATAGCTTACCGCTGGATGGAATCACAATGACTTACCACTGGATGGGGTCACAACAGCTTATCGCTTGATGGATTCACAACAGCTTACCACTGGATGGGGTCACAACGGCTTACCGCTGGATGGAGTCACAATTGCTTACTACTGGATGGGGTCACAATGGCTTACTACTGGATGTGGTCACAACTGCTTACCGCTAGATGGGTTCCATAGTTTAATGTCATGCATGATAGGGATGAACCAATATGAAGGGGATCAGAATGACTGGGTGTTGGTGGGCTTGAACCTCAGGGAGGCTTCCTACGTACCCTTCCTTGGAAAAGATCAAAGACCTCATTGTTCAGGTGGAATTTGGGGCTTACACTCTGAGGCGGCCCATGGGGTTGGTGAACCGACGTGAATAAAGACATGGGGTCCAGATGTGTGGTGGGATTGAACCTCCGGGAGGCTTCCTACGCACCTTGCCTTAGAAAATATCAAAGACCACATAGTTCCGGTATTGGTTTGGGTGAACCGACGTGAAGGGGATCATAACGACTAGGTTTTGGTTGTATTGAACCTCAGGGAGGCTTCATACATACCCTACCTTGTCAAGGATCAAAGACCACGTAGTTCAGCTCGAATTTGGGGCTTACGCTCTGAGGCGGACCATGGGGTTGGTGAACTGACGTGAATAAGGACCTGGGGTCCGGATGGATGGTGGGATCGAACCTCAGCGGGGCTTCCTATGTACCTTGCCTTAGAAAAGATCAAAGACCACGTAGTTCCGGTATGGGTTTGGGCGGACCGACATGAAGGGGATCAGAATGACCGGGTGTTGGTGGGATTGAACCTCATGGAGGCTTCTTACGTACCCTGCCATGGAAAGGATCAAAGAAGTCATAGTTCAGGTGGGGTTGGGTGTGGGGATTACACTCTAGGCTGCCCAAGGAGGATGTCGGGGTTGATGCTTACTCTAAGACCACATGAGTCATGACCAGTGTGAGAAACAAGAGGCAATAGAGACCTGAAGATCATATAGTGAAAGGTGCATCCGTGGGAAGTGGAGTGGGGATTACAGGTGATCATAGCCCAAAATGGAAACAGGGGCTTATGCGTGGTTAGCATCCCGAAGTGGTTGGGACTTACTCCAGGAGAGAGGCTCATGGGTGACAAAGCGCAATGGGAGAGGGATGTGGGACCAATGAAAGGAGAAGCACCATTCCCCATCACGCCCTTTGCCGGCCCTGGGGACTGAAGAAGAAAGGAGGAGCAGGGATGTTGCCTCCTACAAGAAAGCTAGGGGCTTACACTGAGATGGTTTCCCTTTCCCCATGGAGAAATTCCACTCCCATAAAGAGGATATCATCCCATGTGGAGACCAGTGGGCATGGAGACTATCCAAGGTGGGGTTACCCTATGTGCGAGGCACGGGGAGGGGTCATAGTTTAACGTCATGTTTTGAGGACGAAGGTGCTTGGCAGCTTAACTTCTGGAAGCTCCGACGAGGTGGGTTTTCTCCACACCCCTAGGACTTACATAATCTTTAACCTCTTCTACTTGGTGCAGAGAGGGGACATGCAACGCCGTGGTGGGGGGGTTTCATAGGGAAAACCATCATGGGTTCTATGTTACCGTGGCTATGTGAAGAAGCAATTGCCATTATTGTGAGTATGCGAAGAAGCATGAGGCGAAGCAACGCAATGGGCGGTATCTTCCAGGGGACTTTGAAGTTACTCTGTGAAACCCTAGGAGGTTGCATGGGAAATGAGTATATGGAGAAGGTGTTGTGGGCGTAGGAGGCGCCTGAAAATGATGCCTGGAAGAGGGATATCACGGTCGCAGAAGGCGGGAGGCTTGTGCGCAAAATGGACCATTGCGCGAAAAAGGGGCCAGGTCGGTGCACAAAAGGAATTGCGTGCATGAAAAAGAGTGGGCCAGCGTGCAATTGAGAACTGGTCATGAAAAATAGTGGGCCTATGCGCAAAAGAAATTGCACGCTGAAGACCTAATTTCATGCTATTGGAAGGAATTGCGCACAGGGGAAGGGGCTCGAGGGTATTTGGACAAGGATCTAGCCCGAGTAGTCGCGCACAAAGGCAGACCCCTGGGAGACCTGGCACAAAATATTTAGTACCTAAGAGCCATCTTTTTGGGTGCATGGGTGAAGAATTTCATGTGGGGGGAGATGGTTCAGATTCTTCAGGGTTGAAATCAAAGGGGAGGACTTCTATTTATAGGTGCTCGGGATCACGGGTCCACGTGAAAAACCCTTTGGCGCGAAATATTGCACTCCCCGATGTCGGCAGTGCGGAGATCAACCGCATGGAGCGGAGCACGAAATAGTTCTGCGCCTTCATGGAAAAATCTTGTGAATCTCATAGTTTTTCACGTGGGACATATTTTTTTCACGCAACTCGGTATTTTGTTCACACCGCCCCTCTTGGACCCTCGGAATGGATCGTCGGTTCCGAATATGGCTTCGCTCTGTCGCACCCGAACCGTTCTCATCCATAGAGAACTTTTCAGAATCTACAAACATCATTTGAAATATGTTATCAAGAATGAAGTTATTAAACTTCTCAATTCTGGATTAATATTTCCTATCTCTAGTAGTCTGCGAGTCAGTTCACTGCAAGTAGTACCTAAAAATAGTGGAACCATAATGGTTAAAAATGATAAAGGAGAATTGATACCCACTAAAATAGAGACTATATGGAGTGTGTGTGTGTCAATTAACATAAATTTAATGATTTTACTAAAAAGGATCACTTCCCATTACCCATAACCGATGAAATCCTCAAATAACTAGGAGGATGAGATTACTATTGTTTTTTGCATGGATCCTCAGGTTATAATCAAATAGAGGTCACACTAAAAGATTAATATAAGATAATGTTAAATTTTCCATATGACACATTCACTTATCGATGAATTATATTTTTAATGTGAAATGCACCAAACACATTTTAACTATGAACGATGAAAATATTCCATGACATGATTGAAAATTTATTAGAAATATTCATGGATAACTTATATATTTATGGTAATTCCTTAATTTAATGTATATTAAATTTAGATAATGTTTTATCAAGACAGTAATAAATGAATCTAGTAATCAATGGGAAAAAATATCACTTCATGGTACAAATTGGGGTCATTTTAGGCCATCAAATTTCAAAGAAAGGCATTGAAGTTGATATAGCCAAGATCAGTTACATTTATGATCTACTCATGTGATAAAACACATTTTTATTTAATATTTTATTGATAATAAATGACCTAATTTCCTCAAATTGTTTTAGATATGTTTAGTTATTGAATATTTGAGATTAGATCTTTTATTTTCAAATTTGATGAAAATTTCGGTTTTGACCCTTTAAAGTTCACTATAGTATTTTAGTCCTAAATATTATTCTGTGGAATATTTTAACTTGAAATTTTGTGAAAACAACTTCACTTAATGGTATACAAATTTAATTTATACCATCTAAGATGGATCATGCATTTTATTGGATTAAATGGGCCATGAAGTCAAATCCAGACTGGACTCACCAGATTGGATACAACTTTAACTATTTGGGCCATACCTTCTTCATTTGGGAACAAATTGAGATCAAATTATGAAAAAATATGTATGAAACAATTATACACAAATCATAATTCTATAAGGATATATGGTTAATATGTTTTATTTGTTAATATGTTAGTTCAATGTGGATTAAAATATTTTGATGAATTTCTCATTCACACTTGTAAATTCATGGAACCCTAGCCTCCCCTCTCCTATATTAATAGGTATTTTTATACTTTTTAGTGGATTTTAAGTTCATTATAGGATTTAGAACATAAGATAAATCATGTATTACCATTTTAGTACACCATTGGATGAGGTAATATTTCAAGCTAGAATCTCCACCAAAATGATTTTATTTTCCTCTTCTTTGTTGTAACATTGTTATCCTTGCAATAAAATATACATTTCTCTTCTATTTATTACATTATTTTAATTATTTTTATAATTTAATTTAATAATTTTTTCTATAACTTAATAGTTTAAATGTGATTGGGTTATACCCTTTCTAAACCTTTTCACATGCAAAACATTTCTACAATGACTACAACACCCATGAAAGAGTAGTTTTTATTATTAATCGATCTAATTATCACATTATTAGATTATTTAATTTGAATAAATGAGATAATTTAATTCACATAATATGATATATGAATTGAGTTTTTAACTTAAAAGAAACTAAAAAAGCAATTGAACAATAACACAAAACACACGAGGTCGTGTGATGTATGAATTGTGAGAGCATGATCTTAATTGGTAAAAAACATGAGATCAATTTGTAATGATAAAATATAATACCTAAAATAAATTAATCCTCACCTAAAGTTTGTATATGATCTATAATTCACCATTTAACATAATTTATCCTTATAATGACAAATAAAGTAAGGTTCTATGATTGCATGTTTCAAAGATATCCTAGGGTTAAATTAATTTCATCTTTATGGTTGAGTTAAATTATCATAAGGTTTGGGGGTTAAAAAATTAGCTGATCATAATTAAGTGGATGTTAATTTAAATTATAATAATTAATAACAAAGTAAATATTTATAGTTATATTGATTACTCCTTCTCAAAATATTTAAAAAAAAAATATTCTCACTGTGTTTTATCAAGCAAATTTCAAAAAGAAAAAAATACAATATTCTTCAAACATACATATTCTAGTTTTATAAATGTTAAAAAAACCCCATCCTTTTATGTAGTATATTTTTTTAATTTTATTTCATTTTAAAAATATCTTTAATAATTATTTAACTACTTACTCCTTTGAGAGAAGACCCTGGTCAGCCAGTCTGCAGCACTTAAGTATCCAAAAACCACACATCATTTGAGATAACCCTCAACAGTGCCTTTCAGATTAGCACTATTTCTTGGGAGACAAGTAACTTATTCAAAAAATTAGTGGTATTTTATTTAATATTTATTTCATTCTATTCTTATCTTCCATCTTCCTTAATTTCCCCCTCCCAATTTTTCTTCTTTTTCTTATTTTTTGGATCATCAACTCAAACTTCTTATCTTTTTATCATGGTACACTTTTATTAATTTCATTTTTGTTATTTATAACAAGAAATAATCTTGAGTATCTCTTAGATATTTACCATGAGATTGAATTTAGCCTTAGGAATTGAATCATACAGTCTCACTCTATAGAAAGTTTCAACATTCACCCAGTTTGGGAATTCCTCCATTCCAAAAACATTGATATTATAATAAATTATGAATCAAACTTAAAAACCATAACCAATGGATGAAAATAATAACAATTATCTTAATAGAAACATTTAATAATTGGATGAAACATGAATTAACTATCAACCAAATTATATTGCATGCCCAAACCTTGAATCTGACTTTGAATTAAAATATGGATTGATACAAATTCTCCCAATAATTCATGGACTACCTGGAGAGGATCCAAATAAACATATAAAATAATTTAATTTGTTTTGATCAATCCTGAAACCAATAAATTTATCTAAATATCTAATCAAAATAAGATCATTCACATTATTAATTGATGTAACTACAAAGGATTTGATGTATTATTTATAAACTAAAGACATGACATGTTGGAATGATTTGAAATGTCCTTTCTTGCAGAAATTTTATCCAGCATTGAGGAACACTTCTATTCATAATAAGATTGCATGGATCAAGCAAGCATAATGGGATTTAATATATGAATACTAGGATACATTCAAGATATTGTGTTTAAGATTCCCACATCCCCAAATCAGTAATAAACTCCTCATCTAATAATTCTATGAAGGCCTCATGCCTATGAAGAGGATCATGGTGGAAAACACAGATGGAGGGGAATTGGTTGATAAAACAACAATAGCTACACCTTCTTTAATTGACATGATAACACAAAACTACCAAAAATTTAGTGATTGAGTCACACCAAATGTTAGAGAATTACATCAGGTAAGTCCATCTTCTCTTGAAAATCATTTAATTGATACCAATTTTAAAAAATTGTCCACTATAGTGAGAAATATTTATTTATCTCAAAATAAATACCAACCCACTCTTATGAGGCCTTTTGGAATTTTCATTGAACCAGACCACCCTACTAATTTTCCCTCAATTAAAAGAGATAGAGGATTTCATATCCATATTCCATGAAATCCCATATTATTAGAAACAATAACCACAACCCCTGAATAAGTATTATTCCTTTATAACAATGTGAAACCAAGTGTGGAAAGATCAATCAGATATGAGGTATGGATTTAGAAAATAAAAAAATCCCCCTTTTCAACAAAACTTCTAGTAGCCTCCGCCTTACCAATAGGGTTTTCAACAAACCTAAAGGATTTTTTAATCCCATCCATCAACAAGTTAACAACAAAAAATAGAACTATCAACCAAAGGTAGATTCTAATTCCAATGATCTTTTGCAAAAAAAATTGTTCTTAATCAACAGAATGATTTGAAGTGTCCAGGTTTAGAGTTGAGGGAGTTGAAGATGTAAATAAGCTAGATTTATAATACCCTACATCAATTGGTAAGTAAGAACTATGGAAATATTCCTTCCCAACCTAATATAAATCCTAAGGGGAATTTTAGTTCCATCACATTGAGAAGTGGGAATAAAACAAGTGATACATCTTCACCTATCATTCCATCTTGATTAACCTCAACTCCAGAGAATCCCCATTCAAGACCAACTGATTAGCAGCCTAAGGAAAATGAAAAAGGTAAGAAAAAGTTGAGGATTTCCTCCCAAACCTCTTCTATTTCTAAATAAATTTATAAAACCAATAATATGACTAAAGAGGGATTGGAAAAAGGGGTGTTATATATATTTATGTGTGTTGAGATCAACATGCCACTACATGAAGAATTCAAGAAAATTCCAAGGTATTCCATGTTTTTTAAAGAATTATGTACCAATAGAAGAGGACTAAAATGAACTAAGAATATTAACCCTGTAAGGAATATATTTTTACTCATCACACCAACCTTGTCGATGTATACAAAGTTCAAGGACCTTGGTACATTCACTATTTCATGCACTATAGGGGAGTTTCATTTATCTAACACTTTATGTGTTTTGAGTGCCTCTATTAATTTCATGCCTCACTCAGTTTTATCTTCCTTTCAGGTTGGCAAGAGGAATCCAAAAAGGGCGGTGGTGCAATTGGAGAATAGGGTTACAATATACCCAATGTGAGTCATTGAGGATGTCCTTATTCGAGTATGGGACATTATATTTCCTTCAAATTTTTACATGCTAAATATGGAGGATGATCAGGTAAGTTCTCACAATCCTATAATTCTTAGTAGAACCTTCCAAAAAAATTCCAAGATAATCATTAATGCGCATGAGGGTAAAATTTATATGGATTTTGGAGATGATACTTTATAATTTAATATTTTATACTCGATGAAGTGCCTCTATGAGGGCCATTGTTCTTTCTTCATATACCATTCTGCTCCATCTTCTAACGATTCTCCAAATAATGATTTTCAATCTTTTTCAAATGGGGATAATTCCATGATTAGAGAGATCTTGAGAATTAGTTTTGGTTTGATGATTCAAATTACATCCAAACATATTTATCATGATCAAAACACACCCATTTCTAATTATTTTATGGATTCTTTTTCTAATTCTGAGAATGTATTTTCTGATTATGACATGGTTATTTATTTTCTAGATGGATTTGATGCACTATTAACTAATGTTGATGATGTCTATTCAGACCTTGAAAGTCATTGTGCACATAAATCAGTTCCCATATCATTTCCATTAATACTGAACCCACCCAAACTAGAACTCAAACAATTTCCACAAAACATAAAATATTTAAACCTATTTAATGATTAAAAATTACCTGTAATAATTTCTAGTAATCTCCTACACGAATAAGAAACAAAATTTTTAAATCTTATAAGGGATAATGTTTGGGAAATTGGGTGGACCTTAACAGACATATAGGATATTAAACCTTCCACTTGAATTCATAGTACTATTTTTGAGGATGAGGCCAGACTAATTAGAAAACCAAAAAGGAGACTTAACCCCACATTATTATAAGTTTTACAGAAAGATGTGTAAAAATTTCTTGATGTGGGTATAATTTACCCTATTTTGACTCTCAGTGGGTTATACTTTTCCAAATTGTACTAAAGAAAACCAAGTTCATTGTTATAAAGAATTAAAATGTTGAGTTAGTTCCCATGAGAGTAAAAAATAGTTGGCAAGTGTGCATAGATTATAGTAAACTGAATCAATCCACATGTAAGGATCATTTACCAATTCTATTAATTAACTATATTTTTGAGATACTTGTAGGTATGACACACTATTTCTTCTTGGATCGTTTCTATGGCCATTTTTAGGTTCCTATTGTAGAATAGGAGTAGGATAAGACAATATTAACCTACTCGTTTGGTACATTTTCTTATTGAAGGATGCCATTTAGACTTTGTAACACCCTAGTTACCTTTCAAAGATTCATGGTAAGTATCTTTTTTAATTTACTTGATAGTTTAATGGAGTTTTTTATAGACGATTTTATTGTTTAAGATTCCTCATTTGATGAGTGTCTCTCAATTTTTGGTAAAGTGTTGCATCGCTGTATTGAGAAAAATTTAGTTTTGAACTTTAAAAAATGTCATTTCATGGTATGGAATGTAATTTTACTAGGTAATGTAGTGTAAAAAGATATAATTTAGGTTAATGGATCTAAGGTAGAAATTATTTCATCCTTTCTATATCCTAAATGTGTGAGTGATGTTCAATAATTCATTGGACATGTTGGTTTTTATCGATGTTTCATCAGGGATTTAAGTAAGACCAATATACCCTTATCTCAATTACATAAAATATACATTGAAGTATTTTTTAATGATTCATGAAATCTATCATTTTATGAGATAAATAAGAGTATCACCAAACCCCCAATCATATAACTCCCATGGTGGGACCTCCCATTTTAGCTTATGTGTGATGCTTCGAACTTCATAGTTGGATGAGTATGATCCCAAAGGGTGGAAGGGAAATCCCTTGTGATTTATTATGAATTAAGGACTTTGGATTTATCCCAATAAAATTATACTACAATGTAAAATGAGTTTCTTGATATTATATTTTCTTTTGAAAAATTCCACTCTTATTTTTTGGGATCTAAAGTGGTTGTTTTCTCAGATCATGTAGCATTGAGGTACCTCAAAATGATTCCAGATGAAATAAATGAATTATTCATCAGATTATTCTTCTTTAGGAGTTTGAAATTAAGATAAGGGAAAATAAAGAGTAATATAACGTTTTAGATGAACACATGAGTAGGATCACTCTCATGTTAGAGCATAATACCAAACACCAGGTACCACTTCAGGACAATTTACATGATGAGAATCTCTATGTCATATTAGGTATGCATCCTTGGTATGTAGATTTTGTGAATTACTTGGTTTCCTTTGAAATTAATACAAACCTAAATAAATTCTAAGTTTAAAATTTGAAGATTGAATCAATGTTTTATGTGTGGGATGATCCTCAACTTTTTCAAATTTATAGTGACCAATTCATTAAGAGATGTGTGTCCGATCATGAGTTTGAGTTGGTTTTACTTTTTTTCATAAACTTTCTTGTGGTGGAAACTTTGGACACCAAAATATGGATACGAAGGTCTTAGAATTCAGATTATATTCGACTACCTTATTTCATGATGACCATGGGTTTTGTAAGTCATGCTCTCATTGTTGAAAAAATGGAAACATTTCTAGGAGACATAAGATGCCCCAACAACCCATTTTATTTTGTGATATTTTTGATGTATGGGAAATAGATTTTATGGGTCCTTTTACAAGATCATTTTTATTCTTATAAATTCTTATCATTGTTTATTATGTTAGTAAATGGGTGTAGACCAAGGCTACCAGGATTGATGATTCTTATGTTGTAGTGGATTTTGTCAAGGCTCAATTTTTTTGTAGGTTTAGAGTACCAAAGGCTATCATCAGTGACCAGGGGACACACTTTGGAAACCAAAATTTGGATTCTATTATTTGAAGATATGGTGTGACAAAAAAACATCAACACCATACCACCCCCAAACAAATGGCTAGGCTGAATTTTCAAATCACGAGTTAAAGAAGATATTGGATAAAATGGTAGAGCCAAATATGAGGGATTGAAGAAAGTGCTTGGATGATGTGTTATGTGCTTATAGAACCAATTTCAAAACCCCTATTGGTATGTCCTACTTCCAAATCATTTTTGGGAAATCAGGTCATCTTCCCATAGAGGTTGAGCATCAGGTATATTGAGCTCTAAAGAATGCAACATAGATTTATCCCAAGATGGAATTCAAAGGAATCTATAAATTAATGATCTCGAAGAGATTTGATTGTCATAATATGATAACTCAAGGCCCTATAAGAATGTATCAGAAGAATATAATTATAAAATGATCAAAAAATTGATTTTAATATAGGAGAGAAAGTCCTTCTATATAGTTTACAACTAAATCTGATGCCTATTAAGTTGTGTTCCATATAGTTATATCCTTATATTGTATCTAAAATTTTTACTTATGGTGTAATGGAGATAACATAAGAATAAATAGGAAGGATATTTACAGTCAATGTGAAACGTTTAAAGAAATACATTGAAGAACTTCCCACCCATGTAGTTGATTTCATCACACTGCATGGCCCCTTCATTACGTTATAATATCAGGATGTGCCTAACCCTTTCACTTTTATATTATTTTTCTTATTTAAAAATATAAATTTCATGTGCATTTGTCACATCATAGGTTCACATTGAGTACAATTTAATATTTTAAGTGTGGGTGAGTGTAAATGTTTTTGGGGTAGCCATTTTTCAATTTTCATTTGTGTGTGTATTTTTTGTTAATTTTTTAAAAAAGAGAAAATAATATAAAAAACATCATGTAACATGGTGATTTATATGTGGATTATATAGAAAATACATTATTTTCAAAATTCATTAGTAGAATGATAATCATGAGAAATATTTCATCATAAATGGTTGATTTTTATAAAAATAGGTGTCATAAATGATATGATTTGTTGTATCATTGTAGAACCTTTTATATTTTGTCACCATTATTTGTGATATTTGTTCATGGTAAATTGTTTTATTGATTTATCCACACAAAATTTTACACAACCATGACTTTTGAATTTTTTCTACTCAATTGAATGTATAACAAATCGAGGTAAAAAAAAATTCATCTTATATCAACGGTTGATCCAAATGTTCATTTCTATATTGATCAGTTTCATTACTATACTGAATTTACCTATGCATATGTACCTGATATCCGAAAATTGTACACAAAAAAAAATTCAAATAAAAAATATTATCTTAATAATGAGGCGAGTGATGAAATGTTCAACATGTGGGGATATCTAGGTTAGGAGCTTAATGTTTGAATTTTAAGAATTTTTAAGTGATTGGGTCATGAAATTTTATTGTAAATGAATGTATGCCAAGTTTAGTAGAATTAAACCAGTTAAGAATAAATATTTTACAATACCCAAATATACTGAATAAAGGGTGGATATATGATCTTGAAGTAGTTGGAACACACACACATGGTGAATTAATGGCATGGTAGTCCAAAAAATTATTTCTCTACGATTAGTGTCATTAATATAACTAGACTTTGTTTTCATACAATTTATGATACAATGAATTTCAAATTTATTGATATTAACTCTTGATGATATTCTTACTTTTCTTATATTTTCCTTATGGAATGGGAAATATGAACACGCATATCTTGTCATAATTTTTTGGAATACAAGACATGTGACTTTTTCCAAGAGTGAAAAAGGGTATGTTTGGGAGAGTTGATAAAACAATTTTTATTGAATATTTTATTTATAAAAAATGAAATAATTTTCTTAAATTGTGTTAAATATGTTTATTTTTAAAATATTTGGCATTAGATCATTCATTTGAAAATTTGATGAAAATTCTAGTTTTGAACTTTTAAAGTACACTATAGTATTTTAGTATTAAATATTCTTATGTGGATTATTTGAAATTGATTTTTTTGAAATAATTCTTCAATGAATGGTATAAAACATTAATTTAGATCATGTAATCTAGATCATGAATTTGATTGGAATAAAGGGGACATGATGTCAAAGATGGACTGGACTCTCCAGATTAGACACTACTTAACTATTCAGGCCACAAATTCTTTATTTGGGTTTGGATTGGGCTCATATTTGGAATGAATATGGAGGAACCAATTTTACATAAATCATCCTTCAGAAATAATAGCTGGTTCATGCATTTTTGTGGCCAACAAGTTGGTGAATGTTGGATTAAAAGATTTGGTTGAATTTATCATTCACACTTGTAAAGTCATGAAACCCTAGCCTCCCATCCCCTCTATAAATGGGTATTTTTATCATTTGAAGGGTGTTATAAGTGCATTATAGGAATGGAAGAAAAGTATAAGTGGTCCATTACCATTTCAATACACCATTGGAAGGAGGAATCTCTCAAGCTAGGATCTCCTCCAAAATGATCTTATTTTTCCTCTTCTTTGTTGTAACATTATTGTTCTTACAATAAAATCTAAATTTCTTATATTATTTCAAATTTTCTTCTTATTTAATTTAATTATTTAGGCTGGAACTCAAGAGAAGAAATGTGATTTGGTTATACCCTTTATAAACCTTTACACATGAAAAACTTTTCTACGATGGCCACATCGCCCATGGAAGAGTAGTTTTTAGTAATTGATCTAATTCACACCCTTTTCAATTATTTAATTTGAATAATTGAGCTATTATAATTATCAAAATATTATCTATGAATTGAGTTTTTAACTTAAAAGAATTTGAGTAATAAATTTAACAATTAACACAAAACATGCAAAGTTGAGTGATGTGTGAATTGTGAGAGCACGATCTTAATCGGTAAAAAAACACAAGATCAATTTTTCGAGTTCAAATATAATCCCCAAACTCAATTAGTCCTCACTTATTGTATGGATATGATCCCTAATTCACAAATGAACATAATATAGCCTCAAAATGACAATTAAATATGGGTGTTACAATTACATGTTCTGAAGCTAGAACTGGGTTAAATTCATTTAATCTTTGTGGTTGAGTTGAATTCTCATAGGGTTTGAGGAATAAAAAATTAGGGAATCATAATTAAGTGTATGTAAATTTAAATGATTTAGATTAATAATTTAGTGAAGAGGTAGAGTTAGATCGATTACACATTCTAAAAATATTTTATAAATAAATATTCTCATTGTGTTTTATCAATCAAATTAAAAAAAACAATATTCTTCTAACATACATCTCTTAGTTTTATAACACTACTACAAAGATGGGTTTATGCAGTGATAGGGATTTAATAGCGCTAGCTAAAAACACTGTTAAAGACCCTCTTTGTCAGTGCTAAAAAATGCTTTGTTAAAGAGGGGCATTAACAGTATTAAAAAAGTACTCTTAAAGGGGGAGCTTTATCAACACTTTTTAAAAAACACTAATAAATGGGTTCTTTTATCAGCACTTGTAAAAAAGAATTGATAAAGGATATGTGTTTATCATCATTTTTTTGAAGTGCTGATAAAGACCCCCCTTTATCCGTGCATTTTTACAAGCACTGGTAAAAGTATACTTCAAAAAAAATATATTTTATTAAAATAATATATTAATATATAAATATAAATATATTGATATAAATATAATATATATTTTTTAAAATATGTTTTAGATAAGGTAAATAAGATTTTACACTTAATATATAATATATATAGTGAAAATGGCATGCAAATAATATTAATTTTTAATTAATTTTTATTATTAATATGATCGATTAATAGTCATTTAATATCAATTTGAAGATAGAAAAATCAAAAAATCAATAAAAGATCAAAAATAAGTTGAAAATGTAACTTGAACTTTAAACAACCATAAATTTTGATCTGTGTTTCCATTTTTGCTCTACCACATATCAAATCGAAGCCTGTGACATGATCTACGCCCTTAATGACATAAGTAAACCTCTATGACATTTTTAGAGATTAAAAAAACCTAGAAGGCCTCCAAAAATGAGTTTTTAGTTGAGGTACACCAAATTTTTAACATTCAATAGATTTTCAGCCTCAATTAAGGGGGTATTTTTCCCGTTTTCAGTGGGGAATAAATTTATTCCCAGATATTACATTTAGATTGATATTATGGTTATTAAATATTATAATTTTTCAAAAAATAATTTATTTATAATTAAATATATGCATCTTTTCATATATTTACATATAATAGATCCCTCATATAAATACATATATCAATATATTTTTGTAAAAAAGTTTATTCTAATATATCTACATAATTACATATTCTAAAAATGTTTTGAAAACAATATCTAACCATTTTTTACATTATAAAAATATATTTATAATGTTTATATATACATTATGTGTGTATTAATAAACAGATATATATTTATATTCTATTCTTTTTTATGTGAATGAATATAATATATAATATATTTAAATAAATATAAGTATATATATCACACACATATATATTATATAAATAAATTTTCAAATAATTATATAAATATATTTAAACATATATGTATATGTATATATATATATATATATATACAGAAATAAATATCATTAAACACATATAAAAACAACATGGTGTAATGGTAAAGGCATTACATATTCATAGGAGAGGTGCAAGGTTGAAATACAGGTGGGCGCACATGAGGATGGAAATTCACAAAGTGTTGATAAAAGGGGAGGTGGGGTGAAAAGCACTGATGAGGGGGGAGGGAGTGCTATTAATGTTCATGGAAGTGTTGGGTTCAGGCTCAGGACATATGAATATTATTTACCCCATTTAACAGTGCTAAAAAATCATTGTTAAAAGGTCCCTTTAAGAGTGCTTTTTTAACACTGTTAAGAGTTTTGGGCTTTTAACAACACTTCTTTTATCAACACTTTTTTAGTACTGATAAATGGCTTTTCTAGAACTATTAAAGGCCTTTTTGTAGTATTGTAAACTTTAAAAAAACCCCATCATTTTATGTAGTGTGTTTCTTTTCTTTTATTTCATTTTTCAACATACATTTAGTATGTTGTTTTAATTACTTCCTCCTTTGAGAGATGACCTTGGTCATTCAATCTGCTTCACCTAAGTATCCAAAAAACCACACATCATTTGAGAGCACCCATGATAGAACCTTTAACCATGCTTATATCAGTTTGTTCCCTCAAAAGTTTTTATGGGAATGTGGGAATCTATCAACGTTTCATTAATAATTTATCTATTATTTACCACCCATAACCACACTTTTAGGAAAATATATCATATTCCATTTCAGGCCTGAATGTGAGGAATATTTTCAGTCATTAAAGAAACAGTTGGTAGATTCCCAAATAATTATTTCACCATATTGGGATCAATAATTTGAACTAACATGTGATGCAAGTGACTAAGAAGTTGGTACCTCCTTGGAAAAAGGAAAGAAATAATTTTTAGACCTATCTATTATGGTATCTCCACGTTGAATTATTATCAAAACAATTACACAACAATTAAAAAATATTTGATAATAATTTTCATCACATTTGATAAATTCTGGGCTTACTTACTGTTCTATAGAGTCACTATGTATATAGATCACTCTTATTTATGATATTTAATGACCATAAAATATATTAATCCCATAATAAATCAGTGGATATTGTTACTTCAAAAATTTGAAATTGAAATCAAGGATACAAAGGGAACAAAGAATGTTATTCCTGATCATTTATCATGCCTATAATATAATACAAGTGATATCAATGTTGAATTAATTAATTAATCAATTCTTTATGAATACCCATATTCCACCAATATTATTACACCTTAGTATGATAATATCATGAATTGATTTACTTTGGGGTGTGGTTCATTGAGATTTATCAAAGGGGAAGAGGATAAGATTTTTTTAATAAAGAAAATTATTACTACTGGGTCGATACATTACTTTTCAAGGAATATGTAGATGGAATGATTAGAAGATGTAACATAGATAAAGAATGTAGTGAACCATCACTAGATAGCCCAAAACCAGTGTCTTCTACTAAATAAATTGGGATTATTATATTCAATAAAGACCTGGAGGACCAATCAGTTTAGGAGTCTTGGTAAACAAGATACATAAATGAGAATTGTATTACAAATGGATACATTAATTACAACATATTTTTTTTTCTTCTAGACAAATAAACTTTGAGGATGATCTATAATCCATATTGTATATTCCTGTATATCTTTCATAGTATTATTCTTGGATTCCTAGGGAATGAAACATAATAAGGGTGATATCAAATGCTCAGTAAGGAAAAAATATAGAGAAAGAAATAGTGAATCATTGATAATTGTCATTATGGAAAGGTAAATAACTAAACAAACATTCCATGTAATAAATAAACTAAATAAAATTACCTATAAAATATGGAAAGGTAATAACTGGAAACACATTCCATTCAAATAACTAGATAAGGAAAAATAAATATGGAAAGGTATGAAACTAAAACACATGACATTAATCAATGAAATGTATCCATAGATATGTCGATTAAAAATATCATGGATGAATAATAATTGAAACTACTATGAGGGAAATTTATTTCTTATCAGACAACATGTCTTAAGTGCATTATGACCTATTATCGTCACGTCCTTTAATAAGATGGTTTAAAACTAAGGGCATAAACCAATTTGCACAATTATTGTTCTCACGATAATGTGTTGATGCATTGAGGAGCTATATAAAGTTCAGGATCCACCCATCATTTCCAGTCCAAAAAATTCATCATATTGAATAATCAAAATAACTAATATGCCTTATTAAATAACCATATTGGATGAGAAATATGGATCTATCAATAATTCCCAAATTAATCAAATAACTATAAACGTAGGAAACTTATGTAAAATGGTATATGGTTTAGGAAATAGTAATATCCATGAAAGATGAAATGGATAATAAGGAGAAATTCAATGTTCTATGATCATAAGATATCGAATATTTCATAGGGAATAATAAATAAATCAAGTAAGTGAATGTGAATACTATCCTTGTCCAAAAAAAATCATAAACCATCCATAGCAATATTAAGGATAGTATCAATACAACATGTCCCATGTTGAGTACAAATAGAGGGTTTTTTTCATTGATGAAATAAAAAAATAGATTTTAAAAATATTCTTGAAGAAAATATCCATTTATATTGATTTTTTTTAAATATTTTTCTTAAAAAATAAACCTTTTGAAAAGGCCACTTTAAAGAAATAAATGTGAATGAATCTATACATGTCGTACGAGGTAAAAAGAATATTCCTTTTGTACGACAACAGGTTAGAAAATGAATCTTTAGGAAAGTGAAAAGAAGATTACTTTGAAACATTTGTAAAAGAAAAAAGGGTAATAATTTCTTTACCAAATCATTTTAGAAACATTTTTGAAAACCTTTTAATAAAACATGGTTTTTAGAAGAAAAAAGGTTCTCCGACTAAAGAGAGATATAAAGTCGTGTTCTTTGAGAAACATTTTCTGAAACACTTGATTACCAAAGAGTAGAAAAATGGTACTAATACTTGAAATTGATCATGAATAACCAAATAATAATGAATGGGATATATTAAAAAAATGGTTATATAATTTCCTCTAAGGGAAATACCATTGAAAGATCATTAAAGTTATTGTTGAGGAAAATAATCTTTAAACATCCCAATGTAGCCCATACCATGTTGAAATATTTTAAAACATAATAATCATGAAGGAATAAAATTATATGAATGTTTATAATATCATTAGATTAAGTATATTCATGATATATCATGTAAAGGGAAGTCCCTACACCATGTAAAAGAAACTAGGTGCATAACGACAATTAAGCCTCAATGGAATGTAAATTGAGATGAAAAACCCTTACTAATGTAGTAACAAATAGATTGAAAAACCTAAAGGTATTAATCATTAAATAAAAAATTCCAATACATTTAATATAATTGGGTTCATGATATTGTATGTAAATGTGGTAGTAAGCACACCATATATAATAAATTAGGTGCAAAACAATTAAGTATGCCTCATGTAATGAAAATGAGACAAGAATCCCTTACCTTGTGTTTTGGTTTGAGTGAATGTACTATAAAATACTGTATAAAAAATTTATGTTAATTTTATACTTTCTTTAGAACCTTTTTCATATTTATAATATCATATATTAATTTATTATAAAATCTTATTACCCATTCGTTAACAATCTTCCATTATTTTGGATATTTTGGGTGTTGATTGCCTAGTTTGTCGAGTATGTTCTAACTTTTCATTTGTTGTTATTATTAAATATATCATGGTTTAATCATATCCAGAATTTTAAACATGAATAAATTATCTTATATATTCATTAAGTGTGTATTTATAATTTTTCATAATATTTGGAGATTAGAAATGAAGTGTACCATTCACTGAGATGGTAGGTCGTACGTATGCATGAACATTACTTTCATTTCTTTATTGAATTAAAAGAATTAAAACTAAATGATAAATATGTATTTTATAATTTCCATTATCATATTTATTATATATATGTTTCATTGGTTTATTATAACCAACCTTTACACATTCCATGTATGGCATAAATGAGTCATATCACTTTGAGGGGGCGGTAGTCCACACTTCCTCATATGAAATTATCATATTTACACATGATGGAAGATTAGAGGTATATTATAAAAATTATATAACAATAAATATATTATTAATTACCTATATTTTATATATAAATTTATTTTCCATAATAATTTCCACCATGATATGTAGTAGGGAAAAATTGAATAATCAACGTTTTGCGAGGCAGTAGTTCGCTGTAAACAGAAACATTATGTTTGTTACCTATTAGATGGTGGTTTGTGTAAGTGTAGGTAAAAAGATCAGAATAAAAAAATCCTAGTATATTGATTATACAGGGTTTTTTACACAATAATATAATTATAATAATTTAGGGGTTTGATAATGGAAATGAAACCAGAGAGATCAAGAAAAGACATTACCTTTTAATAGGGTAACTTATTTTGGTTTAACCAAAAGGCTTCCATGGTAGGTATTATGCCAAAATTGATGCTTATAGAAATATTGGAGGGATATTGGGAGATTATTTGGGCATATATTTTCCGAAATAAATAGGTTTGAGAGGTGTGAGGAATGGGTAGAGGTGGTGGCCTTTTATAGGGAAGGAAAAGGGCTCACTTGGTATTCTTGATTATAAGTTAGGTGTGCACATGTTATTACATAATAAAAGTCATAACAAACCACCCAAACTAATTAATGTAAAATTTATAGACTATATATGGGCATAATATTGGTTTTGTACAAGTGTCTAGGCCATTTGGGCCCTTAAACTTAGGGTTTTAGTCTATTTTTAAGCATAATTACACACGAATCACTGTAATTAATTTTAATCAATTTCACTAATCTTTTTTGTAAAAAATTAATTTGATTTTATTAGAACAAAAATATTATCTGTATTAAAATGGTGTATGTTTTATTTTAAAAATTCAAATTACATAAGTGACAAAATTAATATTAATGCTAATCACGCAGACATATGGATTAACTGGTTTTACTAGAAAAATGTTTAAAAGATTGTTATGTTTTTATATTAAATTAAAAAGTTATATTGATTATAATGAAATAAATTATATTAATATATGTATAATCGATCCAATTCAACTTTAAAACAAATTTATAATATTATTTACCATTAATAATTATTTAAATGAAAATGCATTTTTTAACTAAAACATAGTATTTTTCACTATTCACTAAAAATGATGTTTCTTAGAAAAATCCCAAAAACTAATCCTAAGATAATTTTGACATTATTAATTCAAAAATTATGTTTATTTTATAAAATTAAATTCATAAAAGTGTCAAAATTAATATTTAAAATTGGTTCTCCATTATAAGGCTGTTAAAAATGACTGAATATTGGTTTTTATGTGAAATATTAGGACCGATCCTATATTATTCTTACCAATTATATTTGATGAATATAAAAAACAATTTATTGAATATATAAAAAATTTATTAAATTAATATCACTCACTAATTGCAATCAATTTAATCTATTAGGGTAAAACAGATTTGTGATCATAGAAATAGTTTTCTTTAAGAATATGCTTTTAATATTCAATTGATTATTATATTCATTTATAATTTATTTGTAACCAATGATTTAATTGTTGAAACCGCATATTTTCATAAGTTAGTTATAAATATTCATAATGACTATTTTATATTAAATAATAATGTTTTAATTTTAGATTGTTTCTCAGTAAGACATGGTATTATGTATAGCACAAGCCATCGAAAAAGGTAACTTCTGCATGTAACACAAGCTATAGAGGAATGTCGCTATTGTGTATTATGTATGATAACTTAGTGTCATGTGTATTTCAATCTAACTCGGTGTTGCATGCATTTAAATATATATAATATATTTTCAATAGTAAATATATTATAAAGTATATGAATATTATATTACCTTATGCGCTTACTGTCACATGTCATACATGCTATTGAACATAAGGTTCTTATTTTAGTTTTTCAGGGCATCACATTCTCCCACCATATTTAAATTTCATCCTCAAAATTTAGAATTGATCATAATGATAGATTGTTTGATACTTCATATGTTTAAAATCCCACATCATGAGAATGGTTCATTATTAATCTTCTATAAAAAAAGAGAATTGAAAGTAAAATGGTCACATAGAATACCATGTAACTAGGTCTCTATGTAGTATAACATTAGTGGCATGTAGGGATACATACTTGTAGGAAAATCATAAATATTTATAGATATTGAATGGGGCAATCAATCACAAACAAGTGAACGATCAATAGAAAGTTGAGGGCCTTAAAGCTATAAATATTTTTTGATTTAGAAAGCCATAGGTTCAATATAAATTTAGGTATTAGACACACATTTTTATTTCAAAGTCATTTTCCCAATGTTGGGTAATTATTTTACTGACCAATAATATAACAAAATATTCTTACTTTATACATTTCATTCTTATATGAACAATCAAAACTTTTGGTTGTGCTTTGATCAAATTCTAATCCATCCCTTTACTCCCCCAAAATATCCAATAATGATTTTTTAATACCTGAAGCACTAAAAGAAACTTTTAAAGGATCATAAGGCCTATAAAAGAGTGATAATTATTACTATTTGTCTTTAACTATCTCCCAAAATAAATATGGTTAATAAATTAATTTATAATCCTCAAAAGTGTTACCATTGGTTCATCATTAATATTTAGTTGTTAAATTGTTTTACTAAAAACAATGGAAATTAACAAGGACATTTTGTAGGTCCATGATTGGCATGAGACCCTTATCATCCTTCAGTCTTGGGTTTAAGACCCGTGGCCTTTCAGGATTTGATTGGTTGTCACTTGGCTTATAGGTTGTCCTTTTTTGAAACCATATTAATATAACTTCCAAATATAAATATGATGGTCAACCTTGAAATTATGTTAATCTATAAATAGAATTTTAACTAAGGTTTTCAATACAAGATTAATACATCATCAATTTTATTTCCACATAGGTCCTTCCATGGTCTAAGGTTTATCTATAATATCATTAGTTGGATTTCTAAATCACAACACCTTATATTCAATATAAAAATCCTTAGGTTTAACCTAGGTTAATTATTATGTATAAACATACTTCATAATTTTTTATAAAAAAAAGTGGATTATCCTATTCATATCCCCTGAGAATGTCAAACTAGATGCATATTAAGGCCCGTTATCATGTACCAGGTTACCTCAAGTCAAGCTCAGAACACCTTGTTGGAGTTGTTACTCCTAGGTACATCTATTCCAGAAGAATTTCCACTTGTAGTATCTAGAAAAATATGTATTCCTAGGAAGACCCAAATAATCTTTAATTTACCAAAATTATAGGGTTTTCATATATACTTCTTAAATTATACCTTAGGGTTATGTTTTCTAACACAGGTTTTCCTTAATCCAGTTCCCAAGGTTGCTACTAAAATTTCTTTGATACCAACTGTAGCGACCCAACCCCAAATATCCTAGAGATGGTGTCTTATACTAAATATATAGGCATGATTACAAGGAATCAAGCCATGAAGGACTGACCAATTTAGTAGCATTGGCAAACTAGACACATAAATGATAAATTTAATACAAATGGACACACTAATTAAAACATATTTTTTATTCTAAACAAATAAACTTTGAGGATGATCTCTAATCTATCTATTATAATTTTTAATATCTTTCATAGTATGCTTCTTAGATTCCTGGGGAAATAAACATAATAAGGGTGAGATCAAATGCTCAGTAAGGGAAAAATATCGCAGAAGCAATAATGAATCAATGAGAATAGTCTGTATGAAAAGGTAAATAACTGAACACACATGCCATGTAATCAATAAACTGAATTAAAGTACATAAGCAATATGGAAAGGTACTAACTAGAAAACAATTCCATTAAAATAACTAGATAAGTAAAAATAGATAATATAATGTATGAAACTGAAACACATGACATTAATCAATGAACTAAAATGAAATGTATCCATAAATATGTTGACATAAAATCTCATGGATGAATAATAACTGAAGATACTATAAGGGAAGTTAATTTATTATTGGAAATAATTTATCAGACACATGAGGACATATTTTCATCAATAACTTTCACAAGACGGTTTAAAACTAAGGGTAGAAACCCATTTTTCAATAATTCATCTAATGAGAACCTGTCGATGCATCGAGGAGCTATATAAAGTCTGGGCTCCACCCGTCATTTCCAGTCCAAATCATTCCTCATATTGAATAATAAAAATAAATAATATGACCCATCAAATAAACTTATTGTATGAGAAATATGGTTCTATAAATAAATCCCCAATTAATAAAATAACTACCAAAGTATGAACCATATGTAAAATAGTATACAGTTTAGGCAATAGTAATATCCATGAAAGATGAAATGGATAATAAGGGGAAATTATAAGTTAAATGATCATAATAGATTGAGTATTTCAAGGGGACTAATAAATAAACAAAGGAAGTGAATGTGAATACTGTCATTGGACTAATAAATCATAAACAATCAAGATAATGATTAAGAATAGTATTAATACAATAAGTCCCATGTTGAGTAAAAATAAAGAGTTATTGTTGATGATGAAATAAAAGAATATATTTTAAAAATATTCTTGAGTAAAATAGCCTTTTTTTGAAAAAACATTTGAAAATGTTTTTCTTTAAAGAAAAACTTATTGAATAGGACACTTCAAATAAATGACGGTGGATGAATCCATATATCTCACATGAGGTAAAAAGAATATTCCTTTTGTACGACAAAAGGATAGGAAATACCTCGTTAGGAAAGAGACTAGAATATTCCTTTGAAACATTTGTAAAAGTCAAAAATTGTTAAAAATTTCTTTACCAAATAATTTTATAATCATTTTTGAAAACATTTTAATAAAACATGGATTTTAGAAGAAAATAGGTTTTTCGACTAAAGAGAGATATAAAGTCAGGTTTTCTGAAAAACATTTTCTAAAACACTTGAGTACTAAAGAGTAAAAAATGGAACTAATATGTGAAAATGGTAATGAATAACCATATAATAATGAAAGGTATATATTTAATAATGGTTATATAATTTCATTGAATTGAAATACCATTGAAATATCATTAAAGTTATTGTTGAGGAAAATAATCTTTAAACATTCCAAAGTGTCCCATACCATGTTGAAATATTTTAAAACTTAATCCTCATGAATAAATAACATTATATGAATGTTTAAAATATCATGAGAGTAAATATATTCATGATATATCATTTAAAGGTTAGTACATACACCATGTAAAAGAAACTAGGTTCATAATAACAATTAAGCCTCAATGGAATGCAAATTGAGATGAAAATCCATTACTAATGTATTAAAAAATGGATTGGAAAACCTAAAGGTATTAATCATTAAATAAAAAATTTAAATACCATGAAGATAATAGGGTTCATGATATTATATTTCAATGTGGTAGTATGTACACCATATATAAAAAATTAGGCATACACTAATTAAGTATGCCTCACAGAATAAAAATGAGACAAGAATACCTTACCTCATGTTTCGTTCTAGGTGAACATCCTTTAACCAAATGTATAATAAATTTATGTTAATTTTATAATTTATTAATAAATTTTTTATATTTATAATATCATATAATAATTTCTTATAATATCTTATTACCTATTTGTTAGCAATCTTCCATTATTTTGACTATTTTGGGTGTTCATTGCCTAGTTTGTCGTGTATGTTTTATCTTTTTATTTGTTGTTATTATAAAATATATCATTGTTAATTATCTATTGAATTTAAACCACGAATAAATTATCTAATATATTCTATAAATGTTTATTTATAATATTCTATAACATTTGGAGATTAGAAATGAAGTGCACCATTCATGGAGATGGTTGGTTGTACGTACGCATAAACACTACTTTCATTTCTTTGTTGAATTAAAATAATTAAAAATAAATGTTACATATGTCTTTTATAATTTAAAATATAATATTTATGTTATAAATGTTTCATATGTTTATTATAACCAACCTTTATACATTCCATGCATGGTATGAATGATTCATATCGCTTTGAGGGGGCGGTAGTCCACACTTCCTCAAAAGAAATTATCACATTTACACATGATGGAAGCATACAAGTATGTTGTAAAAATTATAAAATAATAAAGACATTATTAATTAAATATTTATTATATATAAATAGAATGTACCTAATAATGGCCACCATGAGAGGTGGTATGGAAAAATTGAACAATCATCATTTTATGAGGCAATAATTCATCGTACACAGTAATAGTATGTTTTTTACCCATTAGATGGTGACATGTATAAGTGTAGGTGAAAATATTAGCATAAAAACATCCTAGTATATTGAGGATACTAGTAATGTTACAAAATAACAGAATAAGTAGATTTTTGGGGTTGGAGAATGGAAATGAAACTAGAGATATTGAGAAAAGACCTTACCTTTTAATCGGGCAACTTCTTTTGGTTTAACCAAAAGGCATCCATGGAAGGTATTATGACCAAATGGATGATTATAGGTCAAGTGGAGATATGTTTTCAGACTATTTTGTAATATCTTGTCCGAAATTAATAGGTTTGAGAGGTGTGAGGAATGGGTAGAGGTGGTGGCCTTTTATAGGGAAAGAAAAGGGCTCACTTGGTATTCTTGAAAAGAAGTTTGGTGTGTACATGTTATTACCTAATAAAAGTCATAAAAACAACCCAAAATAATTAATGTAAGGTTAATGGCCGAGATATTTCCATCCAAGTGGTGTTGGACAAGTGGATAGGTCATTTGGGCCCTAAACTTAGGGTTTTAGTCTATTTTAAGCATAATTACACCTGAATCACTGTAATTAATTTTAATCACTTTCACTAAATATTTTTGTAAAAAATTAAGTTGGTATTATTAGACAAAAATTATTATCTCTATTAAAATTTTGTGTATATTATTTTCAAAATTCAATTCACAGAATAAAAAAAAATTAACATTAATGCTAATCTCGTAGATATACAGATTAACTGGTTTTAATAAAAAAAATCTTCAAAAGATTATTATGTTTTTATATTCAATTTAAAATTTATATTTATTATAATGAACTAAATTATATTAATAGATATATTATTTTACCAATGTGACTTTAAAAAAATTATAATATAATTTAACAATAATAATCATTTAATCAAAAATGTAATTTTTAACTAAAACACATTATTTTTCACTATTCTCTAAAAAATGATGTTTATCAGAAAAATCCAAAAAATTAATCCTAATATAATTTTGAAATTATGAAGTAAAAAAAGATATTTATTTTACTAATTTTAATTCATAAAATTTTTAAAATTAATATTTAAAATAGGTTCTCCATTATAAGGCAGTTAAAAATGCCCGAATATAGCTTTTTATGTAAAATATTAAGTATGATCCTATCTTATAATTACCAAATCTATTGTATGAATATAAAAAATAATTGATTTAATAGGTAAAAAATTTATTAAATTAATATAACTCAATAATTGTAATTAATTTAATCTATTAGGGTAGAATAACTTTATGACGATAAAAATAGTTTTCTATAAAAATATGTTTTTAATATTCAATTGGTTCTTATATTGATTTCTAATTTATTTGCAACCAATTATTTAGTTGTCTAAACCATATATTTTTATAATTTAGTTAATACTATTCATAATAGACAGTTTATATTAAATAATAATTTTTAATTATAGGTCATTTCTCGATAAGACTCTGTATTGCGTATAGCGCAAGCCATCGAAGAAGGTCGCTTTTATGTGCAATGCAAGCAACATAGGACGGTTGTTGTTGCATATGACGTAAGCTAACTCAGTGTATCATTAATTTCAATCTAACTGATTGCTTCATTCATTGAAATATACAGAATATATTTTCAATAGTAAATATATTATAAAGTATACGTATTTTATATTACCTTACGCACTTGCTGTCACGTGTCGTACATGCTATCAATCACAAGGTTCTTACTTTAGTTTTTTGGTGAATCACAAATAAGTTAACAAAGTTTTTGAATTTATTATATTCAATATAATCAAGATGACATCATGTGGTTGGCCACACAATTAGAAAAGTGTTACAATGTGGTTTATTCTATCCCACATGCATCATGATATTTGAGAGTTCATCATGAATTGTGATAAATTCCAAATAACCAAAGGCATAAGTTGGAAGTGTGAGATTCTAAAATATCCCAATATATGTGTTGAATTTTTTTACATATGAGGGATTGAATTCATGATTCCTTTTCCTAAATCATTTGAAAACCATACATCTAAATCCATGTTGACTATTTGTTAAAGTAGGTGGATGTAACATCCCAGGAAAATAAAGAATATGAAATTTTCATATTTATTAATATCTTTGAATTAAATATTAATTTTACTTTAAATGGGTTTCTATGTTCGATAACGTACCCGATAAACAACAATGGATTTCTTTGAAATCTTACATTACACACTAATAATATAATAATATTATTTTAAAGTGTAGTTAACTCCTAGCCGTTGTATTGGAGGGAATGAACAAAACTAACTACAATATAATTATACATGTTTTTTAAATGTTTTTACATTTATCCAATAAAATCTAGAGGCTTAAAATGTGAATGAATCTAATTTTAAGCATAATTTACAATAAAAGGTCGATTTACCGCCTTTTAATGGAGAACCCTCTTTAAATATACTTTTAGTCACTTTAATACATTCTATTTGACCAAATAAAATCCTTCTTTAGAATGGGGACATCAAAATTTACTTTGTGTAATTGTTTGGAATTTTTCTGATAAAGTTCATTTTTTTAATGAATAGTGAAAATATTGTATTTTAATTCAAAACTACATTTTAATATAATTTATTTATATGGTTATATTATATTTTTATTTTTTTAAAGTGTAATTATAATATATTTTTACCATTTAATCCATTGTTGGTGATTGGAATTAATTTCTCTTTGAAATTGGACTTAAACAAGTGTCAAACTTTTGATAGTTATTGTTTCTTAAAAACACGCTATTTGTTTTGATAAAGGGAATTAATTTTAAAATTAATTAATTCCACTTCTATGTTTTGAATTTGGAAAAATAGAAATCATTTTTTAATTCGGAATATCAAATATATCTTAGGCTGAATTTTCGGTATTTTTATGAAAAACTTCAATTTTTGATGAATAGTGAAACCACTTAGTGGTAGTTAAAAAAATGAATTTTTCATTTAAATGAAAATTTTCCACTTCTGTGAATTGAATTTCGAAAATACAACATACATGGTTTTTATCAAGAAGTAAAATGTGGTTCAATAAGATGAAAATAATTTTTGGTGAATAGTAACTTTTGACTTTTATTTACCGCGGTTAAAGGTAAATAGGGTAATTCAAGGTAAAAAGAATATTATAATAATTCCAAATTACCTTAAAAGTTGTCCAAACCTTATTGGTGGAGTCATTAACGACCATGGACATCTTTGGGTCGATTTTGGGACCCCATTGAGCCATTTGGGAGTGAAAATGGCAATTTAGATTAATTAATTTAATGTGAAGACAAAATTGACATTAACATAAATCTTTTAGTAATTAATTTTTATATGGTGTTATATAAGTCCTATTTTCTACTAAAAATATTATTTGTAATGATAAAAATATTTCCTACATCATGGAATTTTTTTAATAATTTTTAGACATCAAATAAATTAAATTATTTATGAAACAATAATGATGCAGTATTTACCTCATTAATTAATGATTTAAATAAATAAGTTTATAATGATTAAACTATTATCCAAAACATGCCCAATTCTGATTGGATGATTTTATTTAAAATATGAGTCATCTTATCTTCTACCTTAAGTATTTTTGGACTATTAGAAATCGAATATCATTATATTATAAAATAATATTTTCACACTTTCCTAAATAGCCCCTCCTCTCCCTTATAAAAGGAGACCACTTCTAACCAATTCCTCACACCTTTCAAGCCATTTTGCTCGTCCAAAATCTACTCAAGTACACTCCATAAATCCCTCTCCTCCTCCTAGTAGCCTTACCATAGGCATAAGACACTTAAGAAGTCCTTTGGTTTAAACCAAAGGGAGTTACCCAAATTAAAGGTAACAGTTTCTTATAAAATGTTTTCTTTTATTTTACTTCTCCAACCACTAAATTATTTTTATTTCCTATATTTTGTAACAAAACCAGTATGATCAATATAATATGATATTTTTATGAGAAATATTTGAACTACACTTACACAAAACTCCATCTAATGGATGAAGAACATAATGTTTCTATGGATGGAAAACTAACACCTCACGAAACGATGATTGTTCAATTACATATTACCACCTCTCATGGTTGCAATTATGAGGAAAATGTATTTATATATTATATATATTATGTTTATGATTTCCTTATGCTTATGTAATTCCCCATTTATATCAATCCTTTATGGTTTCCATAGTGGGTAAATACGATAATCTCATTTGAGGAAGCGCGGACTATCGCCCCCTCAAAGTGATGTGACTTGTTAATACCTTATGAGGGATGTATAAAGGATAGAGTTAATGATATTATATATGATATTATACTGTAATTATAATATACCTATGTATAATTATGTTTTAATTACATTAAAATAAGAAATAAAAATGAAAGTAGCGTTCATGCGTACGTACGACTTACCGTCTCCATGAACGGTGCATTTCATTTATTACCTCTAAATGTCATGTACTATTTTAAATACATGTATATAATGGATATATATTATATATATGATATCAAAATCATGAATATCATTCTGGATATATTGAACCTTTGACCACATGAACAACATCTAATTATAAGAAGTCCATTTTTGACTAAAGTACCAAATATCGACAAAACGAACATTATTAATGATTACATAATGTTTATAACATGTTAATAAGTAATATAAAAAGGAATAATAAACTTGAAAATGTTCTTAAGAAAGTATAAATTAACTTTAATTTATTATTCAGGAGATTAAAGAACGATCGAGTCAAGTCGGACATGAGGTAAGGGATCCTACCTCTCTCTTTCTTTTCAAGTACTCTCTTTTCTGTCATTTATTTTATGCCCCATGTTATTATGTGAGAGGATGTTATTTTATATTCACCATACTGTAATATTTGTTTTCATGTGGTGAGATACCCCCTCTTACTCTCATCAATTCATTTTAAGAAATTTTAAGGGGCACCTTTAGGCTGCCGAATTTTTGTAAGGGATTTTCTTATCTCACTTTTAATTCCGCGAGATTTCCATTGTTCGCCACTTATTTATTGAATGTTGTGTATTGTGTGCTTCCTTTTGATATATATTATCATTATTATCATTATATTCATGGTATTATGTGATTCATTTTTTGGTTATTAACTTTTGGACATATGACTCGATTGATTACAACGTGGTATTGGGTTTTCATCTCACTTTTATCCCCATGAGATTCATGCTATATTTTCCAATACTTCCATTGGTGTGGTGTATGTAAGGCCCATTATTGTATTCTTTGTGTAAGATACTTTAATTTATGGGTATTTACATCTTAATTGAATGATTCTTCTTTCATGTGGCATATGTTTTGTAAGTTACCAAATCGTTAAGGGAACCTTTCACCCTCCTCTTTTTAAAAGACTTCTTTTTTGTTATGTATTTTAATTTACATCTTATTATGTTGGGATATGTTATTATATACCATTATTTATGTAAAATTTATTTCCAAGTGATGAGATACCCTTTTTTTCTTATCAAATCATTTTCTCAATTTTAAAGTGACGCCGTTAGGCTGTCGAATTTTTACAAGGGAACGTCTTAACCCAATTTCGATTTCTTTGGGTTCAACTTGTACTTCTTGAAACATGTCATCCTATGAATATGTGTGAATGACCTATGATTGTTTCACACTTAATATACACTTATATTGGGTGTATTTATATTTCTCACTCATAATTATGTGATTTATTTATCCTTAATTTAAGGATACCATCTTTATAATGGATTTCATCTCAATTCACATTTCCATTGAGACTTCATTGTTGTTATGCACCAATTCACTCTTATATGGTGTATATACTATCCTTTGACATATTATATCATGAATAAATTTATTCTAATGATATTATAAAGTTCTGATTAAATGTTATTCCACAATTATTTGTATTCAATAGTCTCTCATTTTGTTAAAAACTCTTTAACAAAAATATCATTTTAAATGTTTTAAAGATTTATTATTCTAAATATTTATCTTTAATGTCCATGTTTTCAAAATGGTTTTCAGTATTTATTTATATGGACATTAATGTTTTAAAATTATAATTCTATTAAAAGCTTTAAAGTGGTATGGGACACTTTGATTCAAAAATCTCTTTTAAATGGTTTTTGAAAATGGATTGATTATTTCAATATCTTGAAATTACATAATGTGATTGCAAATGAAATGTTGTTATTGAAATGTTTATATTTGAAATATTTTATGTGTAATGATGGTGCTTGGAAATTTGACGGGTGGTTACGTGATAAACCATATGACGGGTGGTGCCGTGAATACCAGGACGGGTGGTTACATTATAACCTCCAATGCATTGGGTATGGAAGTCAGCCATATGACTATTCCATTTAGTGATATGTGTGGAAGTCAACTGTATGGTTATTCAATTTAAGTATGTTTATGTACCAAGTTACCTTTATATGTTATGTGTTGTTCATATGGGTTTTATGGTAATATTTTGGTTAAAAAAGGTTAATTAATGATCTTTTTTTTTTCAGTGAAGAGTATTTACTTCTTCAAAAAAGGTGAAAATTATTACTTATTATTAAGTATTAATGGTTTATTTTTTGTTTTGAAAAGCTAACTATTTTCCTTCATTGTGTATCCCTTACCGAGCTTTATATACTCATCCAAGGTTTTGAAATGTTTTTCACATGACATAAAGTGGAATATGTTCAAGGAATGGATCAAGGAAAAGTCATGCCGTCTAAAACATAGAACTAGACATGCCTCTTTTTTTCAAGAGTTCATGTTTTGTAAAAAAACGGAAACTGAGTAGAAGTGTCTATTTTGTAATATTTTGAAATGTAATAGTTATGGCCTAACTCCCTAAAACTCTAAAACTGAAAAGATCCTCTATGTGAATTATTCATTTAATTCAATATTATGTAAGGTATAAGGCTGGGACTTTATATTTGGTATCATAGGTCGGTTTAGACAACATTAGGGATTAGGAATTTTTGTTAGACATATGGTTAGTCCCTATCTAATATTTCAGTTAAATCATTGTTTTATAAATTTTTCAGATAAAGTAAATTCAGTTATAAATGGAAGGAGGAGGATCTCAAATGAAATTCCTATCTCTTCTTGATGACATGCTTGCAATAATTATTGCAAAGTCATGTTCAGATGATTTTGAAACTTTTTCTAGCATATAACTCACTTGAAAGCTATTTTTTGAGATATAAAACACCTCCACTATACCTCGTTATCATCGTGGGTCATGGGTTGTATTTAGAAAAATCTTATTTTCACAATATTCCCATATTTTCAAGAAAGGTAAATATTATCAAGGAATTTTCAAATATTTTACCTTACCACAAGATTTTGAAGCATATTATGATTTTAAAAAAGGTGCTGAAGAAGGAGACCCTTGCACAACCTATTTATATTTGATTTTAAAATAGTCTATCCTCACATACTTATGGTATTTTAAAAGGACCGTTAATTGAAAGTTTCAACTCAAATTCGGTTCGACTGTTTTATAGAAATTGTGTTTTATCAGATGTTTTGAAATTATATGTCATACATGATTATTTTCCAAAACTGTTTTTCTGTGAACAACCATATGACCCATGTTGTACAAGGTGTATTTGGATGGAGGAAGAAAATGATTTTTAAGGATCTCTAAATCATTGTTGTAATGCATGGACCTTCTACCTTCGTGAACAAGATGACGATGAAACCAAATGGATACCATGATCAAGGTATTATGTTCTTCATTTTGGGGATTGTTTTATTTTATCATATGGTGGTGAAATAAGACTTCAAGAATTAAGATGTTGAGATCATAATTAATTAGGATGAAAATAAGAGGTATAAGGAAACAATTGAGGTTAAAACATGTTAGGGTTATTTTTGAGTTTCATAAAAAGGACAACCCATAGGATGGGTGACAACCCATCACATCCGGAAAGGCTCCAGGAATCGAACCCACAATCGAAGGGCGACAAAGGCGCATCACCTACCACTAGCCTACTTGAAGTCCCTGGTTAGTATGAATTATTATTTTAGTAAAATGTTTTTATGGAATAGGAATAAGTTGATTTTTGAAACTAATGTTTTATCAAATGGATATAATTAGTACTAAAAAATGATTTAGTGATTAAGTGATAAAAGGTTGTTGTGGAAGATGTTCTCTCTTTTGAGGAAACACTATATGCCTAAGGAAGATAGAATACTATGGGATTTCAATTTTGGAATAATGGTTGAAATTTTAGTTTGGAAGAATCTATGTTTTTATTATGGACACATAATGATTTTATTTATTTATGAAAATGATTAACCTATCATGGAGAATATGTGATTAGGTTAATTACTTTTCAATATGAGACTTTATGAGTAACTGGTGTTACTTGGAGATACATGATAAGATATATATTGGAAGTATATGTAATTAAATCCTTATGATATTTGGGTTACAATCAAAGTTTGGATTACTTTTGAAGAATTTTATGTAGAATTATTTATTGAATGGTCTTTGTTGAACTTTGGGTTTTGTTAAGACAAATTTTTGAGATTAAGAGTAGTTTCTCTTTATATAAAAGTTTAAACTTTTTGGGGATTATCTGATCTTGTACGAAACATTTTAGTTTTAGTTAATATCTAAAGACAAGGGAAATATATAGTGCATCCTTTTGGATTATTTTATTCTCTCGAAGTTTATTATAGAACTTTTAATGTAAACAAGTCATCCTGAATACTCATCATATGGAGGAAATATGAGGTTTTGTTAGAAATACAGTGAAGGATAAAAGTCTAAATGAAAAGTAATTGTGTTTCCTTATGTTTTTAGTTAAGATCATAAATAAATTCCTCAATGAAAATTAACTTAAAACAAAAAACTTGTCTGTTAACTTTTCCTACTAGGAAATCAAAGACTGTTTAACCCATCAAAGGTTTGATATTTTCTTGTGGATAACTTTCTCCTAAATGTGTTTTCTATCACTCTCCATCAGAAAATGATGGTTTGTTTTCTCCTCCATATCCATGTTTTCCTGGAATCCTAGTATCTATTGTCTAAGGTAACTATTTTACTTCTCTTCCTTTATTTTAAAGTGATAGTTTTATTAACTCTTTTTTCGATGTGGGGCTTTCAATGAAGTTCCCGAGCCCAATTTTTAAAATTGCGAGGCCGCAATTCCCAAAATGGGGAAAGGATGTAACATCCCAGGAAAATAAATAATACAAAATTTTCATATTTATTAATATTTTGTAATTAAATATTAATTTTACTTTAAAGGGGTTGCTATGTTTGATAGCGTTCCCGATACGCGACAATGGAATTCTTTGAAATCTTACGTTGCACACTAATAATATAATATTATTATTTTAAATTGTAGTTAACTCCTAGCCGTTGTATTGGCAGGAATAAACAAAAATAACAAAAATATGATTATACATGTTTGTTAAATGATTTTACATTTATCCAATAAAAGTTAGAGGCTTAAAACGTGAATGAATCGAATTTTAAGCATAATTTACAATAAATGCTCGATTTACCACCTTTTAATGGAGAACCCTATTTAAATATAATTTTTGTCACATTAATACATTATATTTGACCAAATAAAATCCTTCTTTGGAATGGGGACATCAAAATTTACTTTGTGTAATTTTTTGGAATTTTTCCGATAAAGTTCATTTTTTAATGAATAGTGAAAATATTGTATTTTAATTCAAAACTACGTTTTAATATAATTTATTTATATGGTTATATTATCTTTTTATTTTGTTTTAAAGTTTAATTAGAATATATTTTTACCATTTAATCTATTTTTGGTCATTGGAATTAATTTCTCTTTGAAATTGGACTTAAACAAGTGTCTATCTTTTGATAGTTATTGTTTCTTAAAAACACGCTATTTGTTTTGATAATGGGAATTAATTTTAAAATTAATTAATTCCAATTCTATGTTTTGAATTTGAAAAAATATACATCATTTTTTAATTCAGAATATCAAATATAGCTTAGGCTGATTTTTTGGGATTTTTCTGAAAAACTTCAATTTTCGATGAATAGTGAAACCACTTAGTGGTAGTTAAAAAAATGAATTTTTCATTTAAATGAAATTTTACCACTTCTGTGAATTGAATTTCGAAAATCCGACATACATGTATGTTATCAAGAAGTAAAATGTGGTTCAATAAGATGGAAATAATTTTTGGTGAATAGTAACTTTTGACTTTTATTTATCACGGTTAAAGGTAAATAGGGTAATTCAAGGTAGAAAGAATATTATAATAATTAAAAATTATCTTAAAACTTGTCCAAAACTTATTGGTGGAGTTTATTAACGAACATGGGAATCTTTGGGTGGATTTTGGGACCCCATTGAGCCACTTGGGAGTGAGAATGACAATTTAGATTAATTAATTTAATGTGAAGAGAAAATTGACGTTAACAAAAATATTTTTGTAATTAATTTTTATATGGTGTTATATAAGTTCTATTTTCGACTAAAAATATTATTTGGAACGATAAAAATATTTCCTACATCATAGTTTTTTTTATAATTTTTAGACATCAAATAAATTAAATTATTTATGACACAATAATGATGCAGTATTTAACTCATTAATAAATGATTTAAATAAATAAGTTTATAATGATTAAATTGTTATCCAAAACAGGTCCAATTCTGATTGGATTATTTTATTTCTAATATGATTCATCTTATCTTCGACCTTAATGATTTTTGGACCATTAGAAACCGAATATCATTATATTATGAAATAATATTTTCACACTTTCCTAAATAGCCCCTCCTATCCCTTATAAATGGAGACCACTTATAACCAATTACTCACATCTTTCAAGACATTTGGATCATAAAAACTCTGCCCAATTACACTCCCTACATCCCTATCCTTTTCCTAGAAGCCTTACCTTATGCAGAAGGAGCTTAACAAGTCCTTTGGTTCAAACCAAAGGGAGTTACCCAAATTAAAGGTCACAGTTTCTCTTAAATTGTTTTCTTTTATTTTACTTCTCCAACCCCTAAAATCTTTTTATCTCCTTTCTTTTGTAACAAAACCAGTATCCTAAATATAATAGGATATTTTTATGAGAAATATTTGAACTACACTTACACACAACTCCATCTAATGGATGAATAACATAATGTTTATGTGGATGAAAAACCAACGCCTCACGAAATGATGTTTGTTCAATTACATCGTACCGCCTCTCATGGTGGACATTATGATGGAAATATATTTATATATGATATATATTATGTTTATGATTTCCTTATGCTTCTTTACTTACCCATTTATATCAATCCTTTATGGTTTCAATAGTGGGTAAATACGATAATCTCATTTGAGGAAGCACAGACTACCGCCCCCTCAAAGTGATGTGACTCGTTAATGCCTTATGTGGGATGTATAAAGGATAGATTTAATTATATAATATATTATATTATACTGGAATTATAATATACCTATGTATCATTATGTTTTAATTCCAGTAAAATAATAAATAGAAATGAAAGTAGTGTTCATGCGTACGTACGACATACCGTCTCCATGAATGGTGCATTTCATTTCTTACCTCTAAATGTCATGTACTGTTATAAATAAATGTATATAATGGATATATATATGATATATATGATATCTAAATCTGGAATATAATTCTGTATATAATGAACCTTTTACCACATGAACAACATGTAATTATAAGAATCCCATTTTTGACTTAAGTACCAAATATCGACAAAACGAACATTATTAACTTAAATGATTACATAATGTTTATAACATGGTAATAAGTAATATAAAAAGGAATAATAAACTTTTAAAAGGTTCTTAAGCAAGTAAAAATTAACTTTAGTTTATTATTCAGGAGATTAAAGAACGATCGAGTCAAGTCAGACACAAGGTAAGGGATCCTACCGCTCTCTTTCTTTTCAAGTACTCTCTTTTATGTCATTTCTTTTATGCTCCATGTTCTTATGTGGGAGGATGTTCTTTTATATCCAACATACCGTAATTTTTAGTTTCATTTGGTGAGATACCCCCTCTTACTCTCATCAATTCATTTTAATAAATTTTAAGGGGCGCCGTTAGGCTGCCAAATTTTTGTAAGGGATTTTCTTATCTCACTTTTAATTCTGTGAGATTTCCATTATTTTCCACTTATTTATTGAATGTGGTGTATTGTGTACTGACTTTTGATATATATTTTCATGATTATCATTATATTAATGGTATTATGTGATTCATTTTGTGGTTATAACTTTGGGTTATACGACTCGATTGATTACAACATGGTAATGGGTTTTCATCTCACTTTTATCCCCGTGAGATTCATGCAATATTTTACACTACTTCCTTTTGTGTGGTGTATGTACTGACCATGATTGTATTATTTGTGTAAGATACTTTAATTTATGGGTATTTACATCTTCATTGAATGATTCTTCTTTCATGTGGCATATGTTTTGTAAGTTACCAAATCGTTAAGGGAACCTTTCACCCTCCTCTTTTTAAAAGACTTCATTTTGTTATGTCTTTTAATTTACATCTTATTATGCTGGGATATGTTATTCTATGTCCTTATTGATGTAAAATTTATTTCCAAGTGATGATATACCCCTGTTTTCTCACCAACTCATTTTCTGAATTTTAATGTGATGCCGTTAGGCAATCGATTTTTTACAGGGGAACGTCTTAACCCAATTTCGATTTCTTTGGGTTCAACTTGTACTTCTTGAAACATGTCATCCTATGAATATGTGTGAATGACCTCTGATTGTTTCACACTTAATATACACTTATATTGGGTGTATTTATATTTCTCACACATAATTATGTTATTGATTTATCCTTAATTTAAGGATACCAACTTTATAATGGATTTTCTCTCAATTCACATTTTTATTGAGACTTTATTGTTGTTATGCACCAATTCACTCTTATATGGTTTATATACTGTCCTTTGACATATTATATCATGAATACCTTTATTATCATGATATTATAAAGTTCTGATTAAATGTTATTCCTCAATTATTTGTATTTAAGAGTCTCTCATTTTGTGAAAAACTCTTTAACAGAAATATCGTTTTAAATGTTTTCAAGATTTATTATTCTAAATCATTGTCTTTAATGTCCATGTTTTCAAAATGTTTTTTAGTATTTATTTATATGGACATTAATGTTTTAAAATTATAATTCCATTAAAAGGTTCAATGTGGTATGGGACACTTTGATTCAAAAATCTCTTTTAAATGGTTTTTGAAAATGGATTGATTATTTCAATATCTCAAAATTACTTATTGTGATTGAAAATGAAATGTTGTTATTAAAATTTTTATATTTGAAATATTTTATGTGTAATGATGGTTCTTGGAAATTTTACGGGTGGTTACGTGATAAACCATATGACGGGTGGTGTCGTGAATACCAGGATGGGTGGTTACGTTATAACCTCCAACGCATTGGGTATGGAAGTCAGCCGTATGTCTATTCCATTTAGTGATATGTGTGGATGTTGGCCGTATGGTTATTCCATTTGAGTATGTTTATGTCCCAAGTTACCTTTATATGTTATTTATTCTTTATTTGGGTTTTGTGGTAATATTTTGGTTACAAAAGGGTAAGTAATGATCTTTTTTTAGTGAAGAGTATTTACTTCTTCAAAAAAGGTGAAAAGTATTACTTATGATTAAGTATTCATGGTTTATATGTTGTTTTTAAAAGCTAACAGTTTTCCTTCTTTGTGTATCCTTTACTGAGATTTATATGCTCATCCCAAGTTTTGAAATGCTTTTCACCGGACATAAAGTGGAATAGGGTCAAGGAATGGATCAAGGAAAAGTCAAGCCGTCTAAAACATAGAACTAGACATGACTCTTTTTTTCCAGAGTTCATGTTTTGTAAAAAAATGGAAACTGAGTAGAAGTGTCTATTTTGTAATATTTTGAAATGTAATAGTTATGGATTAACTCTCTAAAACTCTAAACTTGAAAAGATCCTCTATGTGAGTTATTCATTTAATTCAATATTATGTAAGGTATAATGCCGGGTCCTTATAGTGGAAGCTGAATCTTGTTTAGAAAACACATCCTAAGTTGTCATTAGTTTTTTGAAATAACACATTTTTACCTGGTTCACAATTTTAAGTATCATCATCAGTGACCGTGATACTTAATTCAATAATACTATGTTTCTAAAAACTAATAACTCACAATGGATTCCACCATCACATGAACACCCCATATCATCCATAGGCTAATGAACAAGCTAAACTTTTAAACTAAGAGATTAAAGGAATCGTAGAGAAAATTGTGAATAATTCTCAAAATGATTGGTCCACTAAACACGATTAATCACTTTGGTAATATGATATCATATTAAAAACACCAATTGGAATATCCCCATACAACTTAGTCTTTGAAAAAACATGTCACCCACATATGGAGCTAGAACATAAAGCTTAATAAATTATAAATAAGTTGAAAATAGAATTCAGAACATCCCAAGATAAGGGCATTATATAAATGAATTGAATTAGTTAAGGATATAATCACATGAAAATTATATGATTTATAAAGAGAAAACCCGAGTATGGTATGATAATAGGATACACCAATGAATTTTTTCACCAGGTGAAAAAGTCAATCTCTTCAACTAAAGGCTTTGGGTTATGGAATGAAAACTTAAATTAAAGTGGTTAGGGATGTACACCATTATAATTTTATATACCTATTATTGCATTGAAATTTGTAATGGGAATATTCCGCTATTTTAAGTGAATAGTCAACACCTGAAACTTTATCACACTGCAAATATGATAATCATTATTGAGAAATTCATTTAAATTATGAGACTATTCATATTATTAAATATATTAAAATTAACACTGAATGGGAGGAAACCTAACTACTTCTAAATTCCATGATTTTTATTTTCTAACTCTCTCAACATGGGTGAAATTAATAAAAATTCTACAATCAAATGAATTAGAGATGATAATTTATTCCCCTATTAAGATTCATAATATTATCCCTTATGAGAAATGAAAAAGAGTTGAGAGCTTGAATAGACTACCTTTTGAGTGGTTCCTCATGGAAAATTTTGAGAGGTTGGACCTCAAGAAGTGATCTTTAGAGTTAGAGGAAACCACTTTAAGAAAAAATAAGAGGTTAAGGGATTCTAAACCAGTGAAATAAAAACAATGATCTCTATCTATTTATATGGTTGAAGATGTAAATCTTAGTTCCTCATAGGAGATAACTCATATTTATTTCCTTTCAGTCTTTTTGGTAATTGTTTGGTTTAGTAAATACAACTAAAATGTGTGGTAATTTTCTAGTTTCTCTATATATTTTAATTAATTATATATTATCTTATATATCTATTCTAATCTACATGATATCTTTAATTTGGTATGATATTTATGATATGATATAGGCATGTTTTGTCTCTATTATATCTTCATAGGAACATCATTTCTAGAGATTTATTGGATATAGAATACCTCCCTACATCTATAAACAATTATTCATGAAAGTGTAATATTTGTTTCAATATTTTATTTATGATTCTAAAAACACAATGTAAAATAACTAATAAACAAAAGAAAAAATATAAAAAAATAAAATAAAAGAAAAAAATTTACACCCCTAACATTATTGAACCCATATGCAATCTAATGTATTTCTATATTATCAGAGTCAGGGATATAATAGTTTTTTCCTTAGTCACTTTGATCATATTATTCATAGTGGGAATTCTTTGATTCTTGATACCAAGAATTATATGAATCTTGATATAATTTCATGATTTTATTTTTTTATTCCAAAACCTTTTTATGTTTGACACATTTATTTTCACCCATACTCATCTATGCTGTCAAGTATTAAATTTAAATACATGTGAGGTATTAAAACCCCTTTTCACATCACTTCCTATTTCTATTTTTATTATTGGAATCTTGACCATGTTATGTATCTTAGAAATTTTTATGTTTGTATATCAAAGCGATATAAATTTTAAAATTTGCACTAAAATGACTAAGGTTTTTTTTTATTTATTTAACCATTTTGACCATTAAGACACACTTTCATGTTATACATTTTATATCCCATATAATTCATGAAGAATACTTTCTTTAGGATTGTCCCATAACTGATACCCTTCCTTACCCATATCTTTAATGTTTTCTTGATAATTTTAAATATTAGTGTAGGGGAAATACTTATTTATAGAGAGGGATATTTGAGGGACAATGGGTCATTTTATGCACATGGAAATATATTATCTTATCATGTAGTATATATTCTATTTCACAATATCCATATTTTTTGCTTTTATTTTTATATGAGAATGTATTGAATTCTTGTTTCCAATAATGAGTACGTTTGTGGTTATTACATAGAAAACCTCATCTTTAGGTTCACCTATAAAAGTGATAACCCATTATGAGAGATCCAAATATTACTAGTTTCAGTCTTGTATGATAGGATGATGCATATCAAATATGAAAAATACTTTGTTGTTTATATTTTTTTAGCATGGTGAGCTCTTAGGTTTTTATCAGAGTTTTAAAAGGGTGTTGCCTTATTTTCTACACAGGATTATGGTTGGTGTGATGCCAGATAGTTTTTAGTCCAATAAGGTTTTTTGTATGGTATCTCCATTGACATGTTGAAGGGGATATTGATAGGATTCATCTCACGGGTGATTCCAAATTTGAGATAATGATATTTTTTAATTAGAGATGTCTTCAATTATATAGTATAGATAAGGTTTCATGTGTTTATTATGTAGAGACATATATTTTATATCTATTTAGATGAGATAAGGGTTTGATTCATTAACAAAAAAGATACGCAATGTTTTTTAAATTTAAGATATAATATTTTATATATAATATGTATTTTTAAAAAGAAAACTATGAAAGATTCTAAAGCATAAGTAGCTACCGATGATCGATGGAGAGAGAGATTCACAGAATATAGTCTACTGATTTCAAGAGTAAAGGGGTCACTATGTGTGTAGTAGCCCGTGTGGCTCATTGGAAATGGAAAATGAGGAATCAACAGTGGATATATGATGTGATGGGATACTGAATTTACAATATCATGTACAACACACAGTCATTGAAAATGTGTGAAGAAACAATGATGAGATCGATGATCGAGGCCATGTATCAAAATTATTCTTAATTTCAGAGATTAGCTGGTGTGTCTTAGTCGATGATTGATAATAAATCATGATAGCAAGATCATAAGAGAGAGAAAAATCCTTTAGGCATCAAAAGATGGTACGAGTTCTTGATGCACATTTGGATTTGATCCCCGAGGTAGTGGCACTTTGTCACATAAGGGTGATGTCTTGTCACATATATATATTTCAATCATGGAGTTTTTAATATGATTTTCATAGTGGTGAAGGAGGAATATAGGGTTGTGGTTTTTACATAGTTTTTTCTATAATCTCATAGTAATTCATGTTCAGACATTACTTAAATTTTATACTCACTAATTTATAATGGATATTTCAGAGTTTCCCCATGGGTTTTTAATCCTCCACACCAGAGGATTTTTCTATTTTAAAAATCATGTTTATGGAGGATTAAAAAACCATGGGGAAACTTAAAAATATTAACTATGAATTATAATGATAGAATAAAAAACCTATGTAAACCCCCCCCCCCAAATGCCTCCTTCGCATCTCCAAAAAGCATCTTGAAAACTTCATGCTCAAAAGATCCATATGTTATGAAATATCACCCTTCTGTGATAAAGTACCATTACTTTGGGGATCAATTCTGAACATGCATCTGTATCTTGCACTGTCTTGTGACACCTAAAAGATTTATCTCTCTCTCATGATATCTCCATCATGATGTACCATAGATCATCAATCGGGAAATTCCCATGATCATTGAAATCAAGAAGACTTTTTGATACATGGACCTGATCATCAATCTCATTGCTACTACTTCACACATGTTCAATATCGATGCACCACAAATGCTACTAAAAACATGATATCCCATCACATTTAAAATCCACTAACAATGCCTTATTCACTATTGCATATGAGACACATGAGATGCCGCAAATGTTGAAGCCCATTTTCTTTTAATCATAGTAGACTACATATTGATAAAATCTATCTCCATTGATTACCACAAGTTTTTTATCCTTTTAATGACTTTAGTGTTTTCTTTTTCAAAATACAGATAAGATATAAAATATTAAATCTTAAAATTTCAAAACATAATATATCTACCATGTTAAATAATCAAACAACTATCTTATATAAATAGATTTAAAAGATATTTATCTCCATGAGAAACAAATGCATCCATATTTGTGTGATAAAATTAAAGATATCTATAATTTAAAAAAATATCTGACCACAAATTTGGAAACACCCATGGGTTGAATCCAATAAATATCTCCCTTCAGGCCGTCAATATAAATACCATCTAAAAAAATCAGTTCAATTGAAAACCTGTTGGTATAACACCAACTACTATCCTCTATAGAAAATATGATGAAACAATTTGTCACATATGGATCTTTTGAGCCTGGACTTTTGAAGATTATTTTCAAAGATCCAAGGAGTTATATTGGGGTAGGGTTTTTACATTGGGTTTTCTCTAATCTTTTTGTAATTTATATTCATACATTATTTAAATTTTGTACTCTCTGATTCATATTGTGAATTTTGGAGTTGCCTGTGGTTTTTTAATCCTCAGCACTAGATGATTTTTCATGATAAAAATCCTTTATGTTGATTCATTTTTTTGTTCTATCATACGATTTCAATTCAATTTTTTCTTCTAATTTCTCACAAATTTTGTTGTAAGAATTTTTTTCTCGGGATCAGGATTCTTCCCCAGCACTTAACACACCCATGGTTTGAACACAAACCCAGATTGATACAAAACTCCTAGGGTGGTCATTCCCTATGAATGTGACCAAAAATGACTCCTAATCCATCTTCATCGCCTCCTCCATAGTACATCACCGAGCATTATTATTGTGCACTTGATGCATTTCTCCATGACTAGGTCTTTCATTATTACCCTCCCACCATACTATAGATCCCTACATAGATAAAATCCAAGGAACACCATCCTAGTTAACACTAGATCCACAATGCATCAAAAACCCTACATCCTTCCCTCCCACTTTGCAAAAACAAAAATAAAAGGAAACACCACACCACCAAAATCTTTTATACTAGTGTACGGTGAACTAGTAATGCCATCCTTGTTGAGAGTTCACATGGGTGCATGAAAAGATTCAATATTATTCCATGATTTATTATATTTACATTGTACTTAATTTTAAAATATTACATCTAGCCATTTTAATTATTAGTTGAATTGGTAGAACTAATAAAGTTAATAATTTCAATCAATCATAACATAAATAATCGATATGACTTTGTGAGAGATGGGGCATGTCATTTCATATAATAGTTCAAGACTCGAAATATTCTCCTTATTTATTTTTAACTCCATAAAATAGAACTTTAAATAAGTTATGATATAAAAATAGACTTATAATAAAGACTTATAAATTTGTAACTGGAGAGTGTGATAGTTATTTAATCACAAGGAAAAAATATTTTCATGGTGTTCCTAACAATTCTATTACAACTCTTTCATACCCGACATGTTTGTTACTTAAAGTTATTTATATTCATTTAATTTCTTTTCTTTTCCTTTGAATCTTAAATTTCAGTTTTTTAAAATAAAAAAGTATAAAAATAAATAAAATAAAACCCCATCAAACCTACCTACCTAAAATTATTGAATGATACGTTTTTAGGGAGCTAAAAACTGTGTTCCCTAGGGTTTGATCATGATCACCACTTTTATAGTATTAAGTAGGTTATAAATTTCCAAATTTGGTGTACTAAGACAATGCATACCAATGAAATATGCTCATGGTGACTTATGTTACATTGGGTAGTGCATGAGTGATATTAAATTAATGAATAATTCAATATATAATTTGTCCCATACAATTTAAAGAAGATGATATCTCAACCCTTATATTGGAGTGGAATCATATAAATAAAATTTCGTAGTCGTGGTGATTCATAGGTTTATTTAAAGAATTTAAAGAAAGACATATCAAACATATAAGATGATGACATGAGACTACTACATATTAGGATTTTAGAAGTGATAAAAATGGGCTTTATCAGCGTTTAAAAAGTATTGATATGTTAAGTGCCATGAAAAACTATGGAATTTATTAGTATTAAAACAAAATCACTAATAAAAGGTGTTTTTATCAGTGATTTTGTTTTAACCCTGATAAAGATGGCCTTTATCAATGTTTTTTAGTGCTGATAAAATGTGGAAAAAAATTATTCTTTTGAAATTCTCTCCCCCCTTGTTAGCGCTTGAACCCCCTTTGTCAGTGCCTAAATCCCCACTCCCACTCTCATGCACCCCTTTTGTTAACACTCAAAATGACCCATTTTCAATACTTTTCCTTTTCCTAGCTACTTTTTCACCTGCATACACATGGATGGACTCGATCCTGTAACATCCATTGTGCAATTAAAACCCCTTTACGATTATCCCAAGCTTGTTTTATTCTATACTTTTCAGTATTCTTATTTATTTATATATATTTAAATATATATTTTATATTTATATATATATATATATATTTATATTTAAATACATTTATAAAATTCATGTTTGTGTTTGTGTTTGTGTGTATGATATATATACACTTATATTTATTTAGATATGTTATATATTAATATTCACTTATATATATTAGAATGTAAATATAAATATATATCCATTGATTAATACACAGACATGTGTTTTAAACAATATATATACATTTTTATAAGTATATATATATATTCAAATTTTTTATAATGTAAAAAATGGTTAGATATAATTCTAAATAAAATGGATAATAATTATTTCCATATGATTTTTATAATTATTTTTAAAAACATTTTAAAAATATTTTTATAAATTTTATATTTAGATATAAAATTTATACATTACATATATATTTACATGTCTATATATTTACATATATTTTTGTACATGTTTACATATAATTTTAAATTTAGATATATATTTTTTATAATATATTTACAAATATTTATTATAAATAAATTTAAATACTATGTTTAATGATAATGATATATTTATAAAAATACATTTATCTATGATGTATTTACACAATATTGACACACACACACACATATTCACATGCACACACACATACACATTTATATTTCTTAAATACATGCCAAAATATTTACATATATATATTTATTTATATATTTTTGAATATACATGTATATATATATATATATTTATTAACAGACACATATTTATATATAAAATTTACTTTTATATGTATATATATATATATATTAATCAAATTTTATAAGTTAAATAAAGGGATAATTTTTTATTTAAAATAAAATAAATAATAAATATTTATTTCCACAAGGGTTATACATTGAAAACAATATTATGTAAATATGTTTAAATATTTATTTTTATAATTGTTTTATTATTTGTAAAAATAATAAAATATTTATATATTTAATTTTAAATAAAAATACAATATGAAAAATGATAAAATCCAAAAACCATAATGTATATATGAATGTAATACTTGGGAAAACATTTAGTCTCCATATAAAAAGGACAATAATACACTCTTAAAAAAAGTTGAACTCTCATCAAATATTAAAAAATTAAGGCTCCTTAAAAAATAATTTTTAGAGGCCTTATATGAATTTTTTGACATATAAAAATAGTAACTAGATATATATAAAATAGATATATTTGCAGGCTTTAATTTGATATATGGTAGAGAAAAAACCGACCCTCGGATAAAAAGTTATTTCTGTTTGAAGTTTAAGTCATGCTTTTAACTTGTATTAGATAATTCATTAATTTATTGAATTTTTATGTCATCAAATTGTTATTAAATTACTATTACTCAATAATAATTAGAAAATTATTAATTAATATTATTTTTAATTTTTTATTAAATTATTTTTTAATCCATTTCCACTATATATCATTTATATTAAGTGTAAATTCATATTTAGTCTTATATAAATCATATTTAATAATATATATATATATATATATTAATATAAATATATTTATATATTAATATATGATTTTTAATGATATATAATTTTTTATGAAATATACCTTTTATCAGTGCTAAAAAAAGGTATAGATAAAGGGTGATTTTATCAGTGCTTTAAATTTAGTACTAATAATGGTGACCTTTATTAGCATTGAAAAAGGGGGCCTTTATCAGCACTAAAAAAGTGAAAATAAATACTATTTTTATTTGAGATATAAAAAGAAGTGATAATGGATGCCTTTATTAGCCCTAAAATAAACCACTGATAAAGACACCCTTTATCAAGGCTTTTGTTTTAGTGTTGATAATAACACCATTTATCAGTGCTTTTAGCTAACACTGATAAATTCACCCCCTTTATTAGTGCTTTTTTCTAACTTTGATAAAGGCTAGTGTTAAATTTCACTCAATATACAGTAGTGTGATAATAAAACATTGTTAATGAGATATCAAGAAAAAGAGATTATATTATATAGTGAGGATTCATATGTGGTTATCACCATTGCGACATTAAATTATTCCTCTATGAGTACATTTACGTATTTTTAATCATTGATATTGGACTTTTGGAAATCCCGCTTAATGCCTTTGGGTAAGATACATAGAAAGTTAAACACTCAGTGTATCCATCAATCTCAATCAAATACTACTTGTATTGAATGATTGGATTTTTTTTGAAAAGGTGAGGAAAATCCTCTTTATTAAAATGAAAATGAAAACATGGAAGATAAAAGGAATGGGGCTAGACAAGACAAACCACCTCATTCAATAATATATAAATGTCCAAGACATTAGTTATCAAGTTAAAGAGAATTATAATCATCATAATCCCAATTAGATTCATCTTCCAAGGGGATGAAAGAATTACCTCAAGAATTTCTCCCACTTGAAATGAATCTAGTCATCATGATGGGATTCAAATGTGATTAGTCGTTCCATGTACTTTAATAATTCATTAGGGATGATGAAAAACCTTAATTTTTAACCACCTTACCTTTTTAGCAGTATCCCACTATGAGCATTTATTTGGAAAATAATAATTCCCTATGTCAGTCCATTTTCTCCGATATTCATTAATCTCCACAACTTGTTATGTTCCTCAATAATCTGTGAGCATGCGTATGTAGATTTACAAGAATCCATGTCAGGATTAATTGTAAAATCATCTTCCATTACGTGAGTCTCATTAGAGTGAGGAGCCTGAATGGATTCAATCTCCTCCCTGATGAGGGCCTGGATCCAATTCGAGATCCAATTTCTATTCTACATGTACACATAAGACAAGTAATAGAGATGCAGGTCCATCTAGTTTGTTAACAGATCCTTGAAAACCCATAGTATGGAAGAGATCCACTTTCTAATACACAACCTGCAATTAAAATTTTAGACCAGGAAAATTTCCAGCTACTGGAAGATTTTCCCCATCCAATTGTTCAATATATTCTTGCAACCCCTCAACATGGTAGTGATCCTCACGATGATTCAATTGGACATCCCCCACTTTCCCAGTTAGACCGAGGCCATTACCTTCAATGGAATCACTCAAATTTCCAACTACTGAAATATTTTCTCCATCTCTCTACAATATTTTTGGAGCTTCTTACATATTTTCAGGTTCTGTCCCTTAGAATATAAATAAGAACAAATATAATTCTTAAGACAATTCTTCTTTAGATGTCCAATAGATTGAAAATCCACCAAAAATTGAGGTAATTTTAATACTTAATATGCAGATTAATATCATCCTCTAATGTAGAAATTGCAAATTGTTCAAACAAGTTTGAATTGAGGTTAATTTAAACAAAAATCCTAGAAAATTAACCAAATCTATCCATTTATGTGGCTTTATCCATTTTTATGGGAACACGCGCACTCAAAGAAATATCAAACAGTTTGAGAGGATGCCAAAATATCTAGGTTAAGAAAATAATTTTAATCCATACCTGAACCCTAGTGTTCTTGATAGAGAATGGGTTGAATCAAATGTCCCATTCCTGAATGGAAACCATGCCTGATTTCTAGGAAATGGATCCCAACCCACAGGCTATGTGTTTTCGTTCCTCATTCAAACAGATAAAATGAAAATAACCTTTCTTGATAAGAATAAAGTTGTATTTCGATAATTCCCAGACTGTAGAGAGTCTGTTCGATAGTTCATTAACACTCAATAGATTATCCCCAACCAACTAAATCACACAAGCAAGTATCTAAAATGGAAAAATATTAATCCAATCTCCAATAGAATCCTCATTTTCTTTGACATGTGAAATATTACCTTTCCAGATTATTCTATTAGGAGTGAAAGCCTTCAAAGATGAAAAATGACTTCTAGTAGCACCATCATTTTTTGTACAATAATGTGAATATAATATTTATTCATTTATCAAATGAATAATATTTTATAATTATTTGAGGTTTACTAAATACTAAGGAAGGAGATTGAGCTGAGTTAAGTGCCCAGTAATGGAGATGATATAATCGTAAATATCATTTAAATAAAAAGGGAATTATTTATTTTATAGAATTATATTTATTTTCCGAATTTGGAACATGGAATTATATATTATATATTATTATTATTATTATGAGGTATATGTTATGTCAATTATTTTATTAAGGTAATTTATGTAATTAAAAATATTATTATTAGCATGAGGTATATGTTTAGTCTATTATTTTATTAAGGGAATTTGTGTGAGAGTCATTTTTGTTGTGCATAATATCTCACCTCACTAGAAAATTATCCCAGGAAGACCATCTCAAGGGTTCCTCTCAAGACCATGAAAATTCTTCCACCACTATCCTCCCTCTCAAGGATGAGTGAATGGGAGAGATAATCCTCAAGACTGAAGGATTGTGTTGTGATAGAAATGAACAATGCAAAACAAATAGATCATCCAAAATTTTACTCAATGTTCTATAAAAGTTATTCAATGATTGAGAAGCATGTATGTAATATCCTTTTATTATAAAATGAAGACTATGATTGATAGCATACAATATACACAACACGGAGCTTAAACAAACCGTGAAATATTATTATTTAAATATGACTGTTATAATCAATCGGTTGAATATGAGGGTATAAATAGGATTAACCAAATAATAAAAAATATTTAAAGATCCTAATAAATAAAAATTTATTGATTAATTCTTAATAATTAAGCACTCATTTTTTTTAAAATTCATTTTATTATGAAAAATACATTTTCTTCATAAATGGTATTTATTGCTTTTTGTGAGTGAATATTATAATTAATTTCTAATAATTTTATAAATTTTATTTTATGAAAAATATATTTTTTTTTTAAATAATAATATCAAAATTATCTTATGGTTAAATTTTGATTTTTTGAAAAGATTTATTTTTTAATTATTAGTAAAAAATACTAATTTTTATTTAAAATCATATTCTAATTTCAATTATTTAGAAAGTAAAATTTTTTTGGATTAGTTTTAAAATTTAATTAGTTATCTTTTATTTAAAATAATCCAATTATCGTTTTCAAATGAATTTTATTCTTGAATTTAGTATAAAACATTTTTTACTTAAAAGCGGAATTTGTATGGAAAACTGTATTTCATCATGTTTTTTTAGTTTAATTTTAAATTAAATTCTGTCACTTTTATGTTTCGAATATTGTAAAATGGATTCCATATTTTGAATCAGGAATTCCAATTTTTTTAAATAGGTCTCTTTTATTTTTGGTCAATATAAATAGTAACCGTAGTAATCGTTGTTACCATAGTCAAGGGTAAATCAGGCGATTAATGTTAAAAATAAAATTACAAGTATTAAAAAAATGTCCATAAATCTTTTTTTAATTTTATTTTATGAGTATAAATCATCCATAATTATCCAAAAGTCAAATATATTCCCTTCTTTAATTTGGACATGATTTTTACCTTTATAATATTTAAGTGAATATTAAGCCAAAAATGTTATACTCTTGATTTTAATAACTATAATATTTTTAAAATTGTGATAAACAGAAGATATGTTCAGTTATAAATATTCATTTGAAATTGAAATAAATTTTTTCATCATGATAATTTATTTTTAAGTTTTATTAATGAAATAATTGCATTTAATGCTTATGAAACACTAACAAAATGATTTTGCAAACAGTAAGAAAATCTATAAAATGATTTTAAAAACTCTAAAAATAATATTATTTGAGTTATTATTTGTGTTAAATGATTTTTAAAGATAAACATGATATCTTAGATTTTTTTTATCCTTTTTATTCGAATTCCATTATTTTTTATAGTTTTAAAAGTCAAATTAAATGAATAGTTCCAAAATTAACATTAATTTTATTTTATAATAAATAATATTTTATTAAATGATATTAAATTTCTAAAAATCTTATCTTCATAAAATTTAATAGTATATGTTTTATTATCTATTTATAAGTAATTTTTCCTTTAATAGGTACTATATTGACTACTAAAAAAGGGTTAATAAGAGGTTAAATAAAGAATATAATAGTAAAACCATCACCAAAACATGTTTAAATTTTATTGGACTAGATTATTTATAACCATAATCATATTATTTTTTAAATAAATCAGTTTTTACCCTTTTTGATACCAAAATTAATTTATATTAATTTAAAATTGTATGAAATTTTAAAAGTGCCCCTCCCCTCTCTTATAAAAGGGAACCACTTCTTCTCATTTATTAAAAATTAAAATGGATTTTTGACCTAAATATCCCTACTTAAATCCATTATTTATATTCCTCCTAATATCCAAGAGGGGTTTTTGATCATAAAACCATCCTAGGAAATATTTTTGTGTAAACCTTTAGAGGGTATCCAAAGAAGTTGTATCAATCTTAATCAAGCATTTTTGTTTTATTTATTAATCCACCCACATAAAATATTAATTAACAAAATGATATAATAAAATAAGTATCTACCATATAATAAAATATTATTATGTTAATTTAATAAACTATATCCATCTCCAACCTCCTTAAAATTTAAAGGAATCCATCATTTGTGTGCATAGAGGACTATCGTCTTGTGAACTGATATAATTCGTTTTCCATCACCACCTATAATGGTTGGATGTAATGGAATATTTAATGTATATATATGTTATTCATGAAATATTTATCATTCTTAAAAGATATTATATCAGTTAATTCTTAATTTTCAACTCTCTAAAAAATGAGAATGTGGTTCGTGCGTACATGTGGACTACCACCTTTATGAAGTGATGGGATTTGTTTTCATAACCCCATCACATGGATGATACAAATAAGTATATTTAAAGAAATAATATGGTATTTATGATATAATTATAATTATATAAAGATAAAATAATACTTACATTATTTCCATAATGATATTTGAAAAATGGAAATGTTACACATTCGTACATACGACCTACCATCTCCACGATTGTAACATAGTTCATTTTTCATAAAAATATTCCATGATTGGTTTTAAGAGTATAATTAATTTATGAAAATGATAATTATGTCATTATTATTATTCTAGAGATGATTAAATAATGTCCTCTTTGACTATAGTCAACCTACCAAAGTCATTTTGGACATATGATCCAAATATCATCAAAATTTCTAGTATAAACTTAATTAATTAATTGATTATAACATGGTAAAAGGAATAATAAAATTGAAATTTTTTCTTAATAAACTAAATAATTATTGTAACTTTATTATTTAGTAAGATAATGAATATATGTTATGAGTCATACTTGAGGTAAGGGACACTTTAACTTAAAACCTTGTTTTAAATGTTTTAAATATTTATTTTCAAAATCCCTCTCTTCCATGTCCATATTATTAAAATTATTTATTATTGTATTCATATGGAAATAAAAGAATTATATAAGTTCATTTTATATTCCTTTTTATACTTTATTTCAAAAGTTAAATTTTTTTTATGTGTTTTATATAGAAATATTTGACAAAAAGACAAATGGAATGTTCTATTTTAATATATATGGAGACAAAGACTTTTTCCACCACCATAACCATTATTATTTTTGTATTACTTTACAATATTTTATGTTTTATTGAATGAAAAACCCTCTTTCCATTATTATTATTATTTTTGTATTGAAGATGTTTTTTATAAGGAAAGGGTATTCCATTTCCAAAAGTTTTTTGAATACGGATTTGTTGGCGCCAAAATGTTGGAAGAAAAGAAGGAAGAAAACGAGGCCCTGCGACCTGACTCGCGAAGCCACGACACCGAGTCCCCCCAAACAACGTGGCCGCCGCGAAGCAAAGGATGTGGTATGCTCCAAGAATGCCCCTGATGTTCGCGAGCCTGCCACGAAGCAAAGGAGGCAGTACGCTCCGCCAACACCCTTGACGTTTGCGACCCGCCGCGAAGCAACCGAAGCCCTGTTTGCACCGCGTCAGCTCTGCTCCACAACGCCTCTTACCTATAAACACCAGACTCTACCCAAGCCCCAAGGAAGGACAACTTGACCTTTTTTTACTTCCTAGATCCCAAATCGTGAAGCACCCTTTGCTCTGCAAATCATGAGCTCCATGAGGTATTTTTTGATTCTCGAGATGCCTCCGCATTGTCTCCTTTTGATCCCCTCTTCCGAGAGGGATGCCTTTTGAAAAGCCTAAGGGCATTCGTGGAGGAAGGGGATCCCCAAGGGGACCCAGGGTGTCACGGAGAATTTATGATTCACGAAACACCCCTCACGTACACATAATCTACATGCCAGGGCAGGGTCACTATACGTCGCGAAGCACATTGCTTCATGACACTTCGCTTCGTGAGGATCCTATGCTCCATGAGGTTGTGCTCCATGAATGTCTTTACACTTCGCGAAGCACCTCTTATTTTCACCTCTACCCCATAATAAGGCTAAGGAACCCCACTTCATGAAGCACACCCCTTAGCAAGTGCCCTACACTACACAGAGCAACCGAGCTCCACAAGGCCCTTGCCTATGGACCCCTCTTCATGGAAATTCCTTCTCCTGTGCGTCCCTCCAAGTTTGCACAATGTGACTTCAAAGTCCCTTGTAAGATACCATCCATGGAATTGCTTTGCCTAATTCTTCTTAGTATAGCCACGCTAACGCAGACCCCTCAATGGTTTGCTCTGCGACTCTCCTTCAGAACGACATTTCCAGTACCTTCCCTCCCACAAGGAGCAGAGGGTACCAGTTATATATGTCCTAGGGGTGCGGAGTAAACCCACCTCGTCCGATCTATTGAATGTTAAACTGCCAAGCACCCTCATCCTCAACACACGACGTTAAATTGTGACATCGCTCTGTGCCTCTCTCACGGGGTTCCTCTGCATTGGACATTCTCCACGCACCATGGTCTCCACAAGGGATGATATCCTCTTTCTGGGAGTGGCGTTTATCCGTGGGGAAGGGCAGCCACCTTGGTGTAAGCCCCTAGCCGTTCTTGCAAGAGGTAGAGCCCCATACTCCCACCTTTCATCTTTGTTCCCCCAGGACAATGGAGGACGTGATAAGGAAAATGCCCCCTCCTCTCTTCCTGTGTGCCAAATCCCTCTCCCTCTACGCTTTGTCTCCCTCGGGCCTCCATCCTGGAGTAAGTACAAACACCATGGGCTGCCCAACACGTAAGCCCCTCTTCGCTTTCCATAGACGCACACTTCGCGACATGATCGTCAGGTCACTGCAACATATTGTTTCTCACACTGAGCATGACTCTCGTGGGCTTAGAGTGAGCGTCGAAAATGACACACCTTTGGCCGCCTCAGAGCGTAAGCCCCAAATTCCGCCATCCCGCATGACGTTAAACAGCATTCCAATCCAGCGGTAAGCCGTTGTGACCAACCCGAACTATGGGGACTTTGATCTGTGCTAAGGCATGGTACGTAGGAAGCCTCCACGAGGTTCAAACCCAAGACCCATTGGACCAAGGTCCTTATTCACGTCGGTCTTCCAACACACACCATTCTGAACTACGTGGTCTTTGATCCATGTCAAGGCATGGTACGTATGAAGCCTCCCTAAGGTTCAAGACCACAATCCACATGGACCAAGGTCCTTATTCACGTCGGTTCTCCGACAAGCCCCTGTCCAACATGATGTTAAACTGCATCCTAATCCAGCGATAAGCCATTGTGATCCCACCATCCAGTTGTTCTGACACCCCTTCATGTTAGTTTTATAGCCGCTTCACCCACCTGAACTATGAAGACTTTGATCCATGTCAAGGCATGGTACGTAGGAAGCCTCCCTCAGGTTCAAGCCCACTAACCGTTGGTCCCAACTGCCTCAGCGTCGGTGTGCCAAGCCCCCTTCCCGAACTACGTGGACTTGGATCCATGTCAATGCATGGTACGTAGGAAGCCTCCCTGAGGTTCAAACCCACCATCCATCTAGACCAAGGTCCTTCTTCACGTCAGTTCACCGACACACCATTTTGAACTATGTGGACTTTGATCCATGTCAAGGAATGGTACGTAGGAAGCCTCCCTAAGGTTCAAGCACACCATCCATCTGGACCAAAGTCATTATTCACGTCAGTTCACCGACACCCATTTTGAACTACGTGGACTTTGATCCATGTCAAGGCATGGTATGTAGGAAGCCACTCTGAGGTTGAAGCCCACCATCCATCTGGACCAAGGTCCTTCTTCACATTGGTTCACTGGAACCCATTTTGAACTACATGGACTTTGATCCATTTCAAGGCATGGTACGTAGGAATCCTCCCTGAGGATCAAGCCCACCATCCATCTGGACCAAGGTCTTTCTTCACGTAGGTTCACCGAAACCCATTTTGAACTATGTGGAATTTGATCCATGTCATGGCATGGTATGTAGGAATCCTCACGAGGTTCAATCCCACCACCCATTGGTTGCTCTGACCCCCTTCACGTTGGTTCTGACCAAACAAACTACGCCGACTTTGATTCCCTGCCACGGGGATACGTAGGAGGTCTCTTCAAGGCTCATGCCCATCACTACTATCATCTCCACGATGGTCCCATCTCATTCCTCCTCCACTGCATTCAACTTTCCATCACCCATCCTGAATCTTAGTTGGGACGCCACATCCCAGTGGGATCATGCCACCCCATTCCCCTCCACAGTGTTTGGGAAGATGCCCATGTGTTGATCCCAATATCGGTGTTCCCTCAAGGGGGTTCTTCAATATGATCCACTATAGTTAGTGTTCTGATCAGCCCGATCCATCTCCGCTGGACATTAAACTTCCTGCATACCCTATGTTAAACATGGGAAGCTAAGGAAAACCTCAGATACATGCCAAAGGAATAGGATTCCCCGCGCTCAATGTGGGATGATGTGGGATTTCTCACCCTCAAGAAGCCCTATAATAAGGGAAAAAAGAGAGACACATCAATTACCCAGCATCCAGACATGCCAGTGATGCCTCAACATGACTACTCCCCCAACTGAAGGTTGCTGCCCAGACCGGACCCCTTGGAATGTCCTGACAGAAGCAGTGTAATTAACCAGCGTCCATGGAAACATGGAACTGTGAAGAGTTTCACGAACAACATATTAAATCTATACGGGAGACCCAGACTAGGTGATGAGTTCCGAGGAGGAATCCACGTAAGGAAGAACCGTCATCCCATCATCTCGTTTGGATCAAGGTGTAGACATCCCTGAACAAGGAGTGAATGCCACCCGCCTTTGGAAATTGGGAATGTGGGGCAACAAAACCGTGCTGACGTCCCCCGAACTTGACAGACACACGTGCCCCAGAGAAATTGTCGGAAATAGAAATGGAGAACCCGACGTGAATCTCTTCTCCTCAATGTGAAGATTAGTAGCACTCAAGACATCAGTAGAGTGACGTGTCACCATATCCAGATATCCGGCGTCGGGTCCCGCCAAGAAAATAGTGGGCCTGGCGTGAAACTCACCAGAAATTGGGGTAGTAGAATGTTGGGAATCCTATTCTGCGATGTTGTCAGCATGGATACCTCTTACCGGCCACAGAAGACGGAATGGTGCTAGGGCACTGGTTTTTGATTTCTTTTCCAAGAAGTGCTGATGAGTTAATCTCCCTGCTTTTCAGGAATCAGGTTATTGCCATAGGAACAAGATCACTGCCCACCCACCTACGTAGGGTAAGGGGAAACACCAGCATAGCTGCTCCACGTGGCTCCACTATTGCCACAACAACATCTGCATCCACCAACGTGGGGCGCCCATGCCCCATCTCCCCAACAGAAGTCATACAACTAAGGGTGATTAACGACCTCATACATCATTAAGAGGAGGAGGGAATAATCCCAACCAAGGATATGCCCCCGCCTGGACCTGGAGACGTCCAGGCCCCACCATCAATGCCGCCCTCGAGGGCCACGTAGGGTGTCGCTGCTCGCCACTCTGACCTTCAACCGTTTATGAAGCCTCTCCCTGGAACGCCTCGAAGACTCCATACCCTATGCCGATGAGGTAGGGGATGTTCTGGTCTGCCCGACCAGAGTTCCTTCCTAGGGGTTCCAGCAAGGGCCCCCACTAGGCTGCGCCAGCGCCACCACCCGGTTCCTCGAGCTGAAGAGCAGGTAGACTACCTACCTGCACCACCGGCACCGGCCTGACTGACCCGATGCCAACGACGGGCACATGCCGAGGAGTTCGCTCGTCAAGGGGCATCAACGTCAGTGGCTACTATGGGACAAGCCACTACCGACGTTAATCATCAACCCCATGAATACGCCGAGCAGGGGAAGTTGTATGCCTTACCCAGATTGAGGTCCCAACCACCCCACGGGCAGGCTGGGTCGACTCTACTAGTTGCAGGCACTGGCGGCGGTCACCGTGGGCTAACCCGCAGTAATGTCACCCACTAAGGGGGCTCTCCCTGTGCAACCACTGTGGAGGACGCGGGCCTTTCCTGCTCCCAAGCCCAGCTTGGAGGTATGCCCCATGCCACCTTCGACTCGAATGAGGGCCTTCCCTGTGGTAGCAACACCTCATATAGGAGCCTCTCCCGCGCTCATTACATTGGGTATGGAGCCATCCCTCCTACCACAGACCATCAGGGTAGGGATGTTGTGCATCCAGTCACTCTATAATGTGAGGACCTTCCTCACATCCTTGTAGCTGCCGACAGAGGTCCTATTCATCCTATAAACCCGAGGAGTGGAGATCAACTTCACTTCACCAACACCCATCAAGGAGGTCCTACCCGTGTTCGATCCGATCAGTACGTGGACCTACCTCGCACTGATGTCACCAAGGGAACCAGGCATGGAGGTCCTACCCGTGCTCCCGTTAGTTTCAGAAGGGGTCCTACCCCCACCAGCATCTAGCACAAAGATCCTCCCCGTGTCCTCTTTGACATCTACCCCATTTCTCCTCACACCCCGGCCCACTCAGGAGGAAGTACTCCCTGCCACAACACTAGTATGGCTGACGGACCTTCAAGTGCCGGGAATTGTCCCTTCCCCGAAGAGCCACCCCGAGGCAGGAAGGCGGGTTGTCTCTGCTGCAAGAATAATACCGAAAACCTTCAGACTGAGATCAAACCGGTCTATTTCTCGGATTCTAAAGCAGAGTACAACTCGCCGATGGAACCGTCCCCTCAGTCCTCTATGTGAAGGATCAGGGTAGGAATAAGGAATATCAACCTCATCCTTCCAGAGTGTGAAGTCCACCAAATCCCTGCCTCTCTTTGTAGGTATGTCCAGGAGGAGGAAATTTTGGGAGTCCCACAGCTTTCGACCATGCAGGCACCACCATCATCACTAGAATCACCCTCTACCTCAACCAGAGATCATGGAGAGCTATTTTGGGGAATGATGGCGATTGAGAAAAAGCATTCCCTATCATCAGTAACCGTGATCCCTACACCAGAAGCTGTGGTTGTCAGCCCGTCATATCGTGACACTGTGGTCAGCTCACTGCACTCCTCGGAGGATGGACCGGAATTCGGTGGCCAGTCAGCTCGTTCGCCGTATTCTCCACCGCCCAGTTTACTGTCTCAATGGACTGCTATAGTACCTCTACCGGTTCCTCAGCCACCTCCGGTTGAAGAGTGGGGAAATACGTAGGTAGACACTGAATCCAAGCCCATGAACTTTTGGAACATTCTTATGGTAGATCACTTATCAAAGAAGTTATGGCTAATGACAGCATCAAAATTCTTTGCACCGGAATCCCTCACCCTAGAGGAAGTCGAGTGTTTCCATCAAACCCTATGGGAGACACACTTCTGTCTTTGTTATCATCAAGCTTTGTACCCCAATAACCATTTACACTTTTAGGAAATCGGCGAGAAATGTTTTCTGGTCGATTTGGCTACACTCCCCGTGGCCTAGTGCCCTAAGTCACCAGGCCACCAGAGGACCCTCCAACAAATATGCATTAAGAGTTTCAGGGTACTCCACAAAATCATCTAGGAGGCTACCCCCACGTGCAAGTCCGTGGATGGGGGAAGTATGCTACCCTCATCTCGAGCCCTATTCGATGAGAACTCGACTCGATATGTGATATTGAGGATATGCCCCTGGGAAGGGTCACAGTCCACATGGCTAACGTCGTGGACAAGAAGGACGAGCTGGAATTTCTTGATAGAGACTTCCCCCCTGAGGGTGCGCCACCATTGTTGGACCCATCAGGGAGGATTACCCGTCAGTAGAGGAACCTCGTAGGTCTCCTTTCACCCACTGAGTCATTGGTACTTAGTCGAAATACCGGTAAGGGTAAGGAGCATGTCGGAGCTGTCAAGCACTCCGACCCATCCGCCTCAGTGTAGAAGATGGAGGAAGACCCCAAGAAGGCCGCGTTGTACCAAAAACTTGCTAAGAAGAAGAGGCTGGTTGAAGAACTCCTAGCCAAATGTGCTATAGAGAGATGACCCGACTATGGTGATCCTAGGCCGGGGAGTAGGGGAAGCAATAACTTCCCCCCAACAAGATGGCTCTGGAAAACCCTGATCATTTCGCTCCTGTAGACAGGGTTGAACAGGACACTCATGGAAAGAGGGAACGATACATCTCACCAAACCCTCCCTAACGGCGTAACAATCTGAGGAATCTAGCCTGGGTTCCCCTAGCTTCCCTGCAGGCCGATCCATCAGTCCCTCCACGAGCTGCTGAACCCATCTACCGTGTCGAAGAGCCCAACAACGCATTCATGGTTAAGGATCCCCGCCATGTCAGGGACCCCCCGTCTAGATAATCCAATGGCGGCACTCATCTCCCACCTCAAGGTGTTAGAAACGCGGCAGGTGGCAGTCCCACCAGATAGAAAGCCATATCCCGCGTGGGTGGATGATATGCCTGCACCCCCAGGTTTTGGAAATCCCACTTTCTCTCCCTTTAACGGGACGAGAGACCCGCCACAGCACCTGGCCCACTTTTTCTCAAGGTGTGGACCCATGTTGGGGACCCCAACATAGCAGGAAGCTGCCAAGCTCCGATGTTTTGTGCAGACATTAGAAGGACCTGCGTTTTTCTGGTACAACCAGCTCCAAATTGGATTGGTGACTGGCTGGGAGGATCTTCACCGACAATTCCTATATCAGTTCAGCTCCACCACGTGAAATAACAGCATCGCAGACCTCTTCAAGTGAAAACAAAGGCCAGATGAGAGTGTCACAGACTTTATCGCCCAGTGGACGGGGTTCACACACTCCCTCGACATGCCACTGACTTAGGAGAAATTAATGACAATGTGTGTAGGGAATGTCAAAAAAGAACTGGTTCCTTCCCTGATCACTTAAAACTACCCTGGAGGGTTCTGAGACTACTCAAATAAGGCCCATCTCCTCAAGGAAGTTCTGCAACAGGCTACTCAAGCGCGTCCTCTTCCCCCTGTGATCCCAGCAAGGAGGGCTTCCAGAGCCGGGCCCGCCGCGGTGGCCCAAATAGAAGCCCCCAGGTAGCTAGAATTTCTACCAGTAGCACCAGATCTGCAACCTTGCAGAGGCCCGCCACCGTAGGCGCATCCTCCTGCCCAGCAGCGAGCACCTCAGAGTCGGCAGGTTCCCCCGTGAAATGGGCCACTGCCGCCTATGTGGGATAATCAGGCTCCGCCTCCTCGGCAGGCTCCTCCGACCCCTCGTCAGGACCAGGCTCCCAGATCCCTCAATCCAAAAAAAAGACACCAGACTTACTCGTTCGGTGAGGATCAGGACCCTGATTACTTCTGTAGTTCCCTCGAATAGGGGATTGTATGCTTACATGAGTGCAGAAGGCTGGTAGAAGTGAATCTCACCGATCGCCCCAACTACTGGCCTTATCATCAGATTCTAGGGCACAACCTCAAGTAGTGCTATATGTTTAAATACTGGATCCATGACTAGTTCGATAACAACATAGTCAGGCTGGGCCCGACCCTGGCACAAGTGGCAGGTGTCTTTGTGAGGTCATAAAGTGGTAGCGACGACGAAGGTGAGTGGCAGCAGGTCCCTAGCCACGGGTCCCAGAAGTACGATGACTGGATGACCCGTAAAATAGTCACCCACACCTATGGTATTATTCGGGTATGCCTAAACCATCCGAAGTCTTCAGAACCTGCGGCCAACACCTCCGCATCGTCATCTCATTCTTACTCTTCCCAGAAGAGCAAGCATCGGTGGCGCAAGAAGAAGCAACACGCTCCACCAATGCCATCGTAATCTCGCATTGTGGGTGACTTCATGCCCCCCGAGATGGGGATCCCTCCCAGAATCCTTCCATTGGTGGATGATTCTTCAAGTGACAGTTAGGGGTACACTTCGGTTAATAATGTGGAGTTGGTAAATCCCTATATGACTCCCGACGAGGGGATCGCCAGGAGAACCTCCCCAACATCCCTAGCCGACGCCAACGTCGGTGGAACCGTGACCATATGGGTCGTCAAGGCATGTCAGCTGGCGATTTCAGCCAGGCCGTGCATGCCACTAAGACCAGATAACAGGCCCAACGCAGAGCTCAGCACGCACAACTTCTTTATCTAGGATCCTTAGATCTACCTCCACCACCGTTCATGCTACTAGATTAGGTAGAGCTACCTCGTCTGTACCACGACCAATCTATCCCTACTACAGGTCGATCTCAATTTTCTAGTCCTCATCTGGAAGCTACTCTTCATGCTTCGACTAGTGAAAAACAGGGTGTACCTGGCACTAGCCAGCCACCTGTCCAGACGGTAGGGCCCGCCGTGCCTCAAATTGCAGAGCAATCTCCTGTAAGAAGAAGTTCACGATTGTCGCATAATTATGATGTTCTGAAGCACCTTGCCGGCATCCCAGTGAGGCTTTCTATCCTCGAGGATCTTCTCCTATCATCAGTCATGCGTGAGGTGCTCACCGAGGATCTAAGGAGCCCCCTCCTGTTTGAGACAGAGGTAGCAGCTGCAGAAGCCTTCCACACTGAGACAATTGAGAACACCGAAAGCCAGACAGTTATCTCGTTCTCTGGTAAAGAAGAAGACCCTCCCATATAAGGGAAAATTATTCCCTTGTACATCACTGGTCAGTTCAATGGCATGGAAGTCTACCACTGTCTTGTTGACATGGGCTCTAAGATTAACCTAATCTTGACTTGGACAATGCGGATGCTGGGTTTGTCTGAGGATGATTTAACTCCCTCCGACCTAAGAATCTAGGGATACAATAGGACCGAGCAGACCCCGGTCAGCAAGATCCATTGGAAGACCCAGTTCGAGGGCTGAGTTTCCAGTACCAAATTCATGGTTGTCCCTCAAGAAACCGGGTACAACGCATTGATGGGAAGGCCATGGATACACCTGCATGAAACAGTCCCTTCATCTTATCTCCAATGCTTCAAATACTCCATCAATGGTCGAGTAGGCATGCTCCAAGGAGAGGTGTCTCCTTTTGCCTCTTGTGAAGCCTTCTATCTAGACACTGACTATTACAAGAGCAGGGATTAGTAGATTCTGGCATGTGAGATTGAGCCCGCCATAGTCACAAGTGATCCCTGGGCTGGCCTGGATGACACCTACATACTCCTGATCCATTGATTGGAGGCCACGACCCACAACATGGGGAAATTCTTTATCGTTTCGAGTACGAGAGGAAGGTATATTCCCAGGTCCAAGAAACGGTGAAAAATCACCTCATACTTCTACACCAACCAGGCTCGGGTGATCCCGGAACCTCCTACCCCTGTACGGTATCGGGATGTCAGGCTCATGGCAATGGCGGTATGTCATACGTGTATTTTTCACCGGGCCAGAATTAACCAGCTCAAGCCGACATGCCACTACTATGATTTTATCAAGTGTAGCCCCCTGGGCCGAAGACCAGATGGGATTGGATCAACTACCTTCATCGCTATGGTCTCGGTGGCGCACGAATCCTCTGATGTGATGACCACTGACGCTCAAGCCGGCACCAGCCTCCCATCGGTGTCTGGTGGCTCAGAGACAACTCCCCCTGTAGAAGATCCCTACACAAGTGGAGAAGAGGATCTAGAGGATTCTCCCCCCGCCTTTGAAGAAGGAATCTCTACCACGGTCGATGAACTGGTACAGGTAAACCTTGGTAGCGAGGCAAATCTGAGACCCACATTTATCAGTGCTGCCATGTCCCTTGAGGAGCAGCAGTAGTATGTGAACTTCCTTAAGCAGCACCGTGATGTGTTTGCCTGGAGTTATGGAGAGATTCTAGGACTAGACCCCTAGGTATCTGTCCACTGTCTTGGTCTCCCGACAAACCATCGCAGGTTCAAGAAGACTCCCAGAATGATGCACCCTTCTCACGGTGACATGGTTGAGGATGAAGTTGAAAGGCTCATCAGATCCAACTTCGTCAAAGAAGTCCAGTACCCCAAGTGGCTATCCAACATTATGCTAGTCAAGAAGAAGAACGGGTAGATTAGAGTATGTATCAAATTCCGTGATCTCAACCACCACTTTCCGAAAGATGATTTTCCCCTTCCTGTGACAGAGTTTTTGATTGATGCTACGGTCTGGTTCCAAGCCCTCTCCTTCATGGATGGGTATTCTAGGTACAACAAGATCTGGATGGCCCCTAAAGACGAGGAGTCCACTGCTTTAAAGGCCCCCAAGGTACTTTCTGTTACTAGGTTATGCCCTTCGGCCTGAAAAATGCAGCTTCCACCTATTAGTGGGACATGCACCGTATATTAAAGCCAATTCTCGGAACATTGGTGGAGTTCTATGTGGATGATCTGGTGGTCAAATATCTCCAGCACCAGGACCATTTCAAGGACCTTGAGAAAGTATTTGTCTTCCTCCGTTCCCGCCACTTGAAGATGAACCCATTGAAGTGTGCCTTTGGGGTCACCTCCAGGAAGTTTCTCGGCTTCGTTGTCAGATATTGAGGCATTGAAATTGACCTAGAGAAGAGCAAGGCCATCAGCCAAATGCCTCCCCCGAGCAATATTCGGGAGCTTCGAGGTCTTCAAGGACACTTAACCTATATATGACGATTCATTGCGAATCTAGATAGCAAGTGTAATCCCTTTTTATAGATCATGAAGAAAGTCTATGCCTATGAATGGGACGAAGAGTGTCATACCGCGTTCGAGGAAGTAAAGTGGTATCTGATGAAGCCTCTGGTCTTGATGCCACCCATCGTTGAAAAGACACTGGTCCTTTATGTGATCTCCCTGGAATGGTCTCTCGGCACCCTGCTCGCCAAGAAGTACAATGAGGGGATAGAGAACAACCTCTACTACCTCAGCCACATGCTCCTCGATATGGAGACCAGATACTCCCTCATAAAAAAGAGCTGCCTTGTGATCATGTTTTCCATACAGAAATTGTGACATTACCTATAGCACCATGAGGTAGAATTGGTCTCTTGGGTAGACCCACTGAAGTACATTCTGAACTTCCCCATGTTGACTGGCCGACTAGCGCAGTGGGTGGTAATTATTCAGTAGTTTGACATTAGGTTTGTGCATCAGAAGGATATCAAGGGGCGGGAATTGGCAGACTTCCTAGCTGCCCATCCAACCCCCACAGATCAATACATGGACCTATATTTTCCTGATGGGGCAATCCTCTTAGTCGATCATGCTGTCTCATGTTAGAAAATGCACTTCGACGATGCCTCCCGGTGCCCCACTGGTAGGAGGCTCAATGACCCTAGGTTCAATAGGGTTGGTTTGGGTATCGTCTTCATCACCCCGGTGCAAGCCATTCATCCGTACTCATTCCTATTGTCAGAAGGCTACACCGACAATGAGGCAGAGTATCAGGCTCTTATCACTAGCCTCGAGCTGGCCCTTGAGATCGATGTGCCCCATTTTCATGTGAAAGGGGATTCTGAACTAGTCATCAAGAAAGTCAATGGTGACTATGTTTTCAGGAATCCAGAGCTTGTGCCATTATTGGAGTGCACCCTCCATCTAATGGCCCAGTTCCCTTCTTGACTAGAGGTTACCCATGTCCCTCAGTCGTAGAATGGTCGAGCGGACGCTTTGGCCAGTTTAGCTGCGTCACATGCAGAACCCGAGCAGGATGTTCTGATTATACATTTGGAACACCAGAGAGTAATTTCCCTCGTCACCCAAGAGGATGACGATGACCTGGGAGTAAGCCATATTACCACTGGATCCTCCATGTCAGAAGCTCTAGGTTCTTCAGATGCAGTGGTTTAGATGACTGTCGACTGGAGAGCACCTTTTGTCAAGTATCTACAAAATGGTTGCCTCCCGGATGATCAGGCTGAGTGCGAGTGAATCCGACACCGCGCACTGTATTTTACCCTCTAAAGTGGTCCCAGTCTTGAGCAGATCCTCTATACGCGTGGTTTCGATGGTGTTCTCCTCTGTTGCGTTCAAGGAGTCGATATTTCTCAGGTCATGCAAGAGGTTCATGACGGTTCCTACGGAGCCCAACAGGCGGGGTCGATGCTGTCCCATCAGATCTGGTGACTGGGGTACTAATGGCCCTCTATGATCCACGATTGTATCGAGTTTTCCAAGAGATGTCACGCATGCCAAGTTCATGCTAATTTATTGCATCAGCCTCCATAACCTCTCTACTCCACCATGAAATCTTGGCCCTTCGCGGTGTGGGGGATTAATGTCATGGGGCCGTACCCACCGGAGACAGCTCGCCAGTGCAGATTCATCCTGACCGCTACGAATTTATTCTTCAAAAGGGCAGAAGCAATCCCGCTCAAAGAAGTCAAGGCTTGATCCATTTTCGATTTGATGAGCTCTAACATTATCTACTGATTTGGAGTCCCTCATGTTGTGCTCACCGATAATGACACAAACTTCTGAGCAGTTGAGCTGAAGAAATTTTACGCCAAGTACAATATCCGTTCGAACCATACCTCTCACTATCACGCACAGGCAAATGGACAGATCGAGGTGTTAAAAAAACCCTCTCTAACATTTTGCAGAAGATGGTTGGTCAGAACAAGAAGAGTTGGCCGGACAAGCTCCCTAATTCCCTCGGGGCTTATCGGACGACAACTCGCAATTCCGCCCAGGTGACTCCATATTCCCTAGTGTATGGGGCTGAGGCCATCCTACCCATTGAGATCCAGCTGCCATCATTACGCGCTGAAGTGTATGACCAACAAGAACCAGATAAGGTGGCCAAAAAACTTCTAGCTAAATTAGAATAACTTGAAGAGAGTAGGATCAATGCCCTGCACAATCTGGAAAGGCATCAGAATAATATATCTAGAGCCTTCAACAAGAAGGTTTGCCTCTACTCTTTTCTGCAAGGCATCCTAGTGTTGGCCCTCCAAGTGACAATGATCCTTGGAAAGAAACCACCCATGTTGGAGCCCAAATGGGAAGGACCTTACATAATTCATAAGGTTTACCCCAATGGAGCATATAACTTGGTGACCATGGATGGTGAGCGCATAACCCCTCCCACCAATGCCAAGTTCCTCAAGCAATACTTTTCCTGATCTCCTCAGTCTTGCATGACCATAAACTGTGTGGTCCTGCTTGACCTTAAACTGGACAGTCCTGCATGACCTTAAACTGTTCTGTCATGCACGACCATAAACTGTATGGTCCTACATGACCTTAAATTAGACGGTCATGCATGACCTTAAACTGTTCGGTCCTACACGACCTTAAATTTTATGGCCCTACATGATTATAAACTGGACAGTCCCACACGACCTTAAACTTCACGATAGTCCTTCCTGAATTTAAACTACGCACCGTCCTGCATGACATTAAACTGCATCTTGAGAACTACGTGTGGCTTGATTTCCATCCTCATGGGATACATAGGAATGCTCAAACGATTCATTTTGGGCCCAACCCCAAACTCTTCTCTCAAACTAACCCCTCATTATAGCTTCCTCGGAGGGTCCTCGCATGATGTGGAGTAGACTTCCTTAGCCCCACTCATACGAGGATTATAATGGTCCCACCATGTTCCCACTCTCATTATTCTATCCTCCCGCATCTTCATCGCATGATGTTAAACTTCATGGCCTTCATGAACTATGTATGGCTTGATTCCCTTCCTCATGGGATACGTAGGAATGCTTGGACATTTTGTCTGTTGACCCAGCCCAAAAGACAGAATCTTCCCCTTGGATCAAGAAATATGGAAGGGTGCATACTTTTCCCCAATTCACGTCAAGCTAGCCTCGATCCAGCTGTACGTCCCCCTCCCTGGAGATGTTCGCCTCTTTCATAGATGGGTACAACTATGCTTCACCCACTCCTTGACTGGGATTCCATCACTTTCTCTATCCAAAATAGCCCCTGAATGGTATGGATGATAGGACTAAGGGCCCTCTTACAACTTTAGGCCAACTCCCTTGAGGATGTAGAGCAACAAGCTGATACAAGTCCCACATTTCGAATGTGGTCAGTGGTCGATGATCATTTGTTGCTCCCATTTCAGTTCACTATAGGGAAGCTGTGTTTCAAACATGGTCAACAGTTTTCCTGGATCATTAGGACCAACCCAAGATGTCCCAAAAATTGTGTGTAGTGGTTTGTTCTGCCCCATCATATCTAAGGGACAAACTCCCCTCAGCCGATGCCAGTTATCAGGCCCCTTGGCCTTTCGGGCACCTGACCCAGGTTCTCTCTAATAGGATTTTACGGCATGGTGTGGGATTATGTCCTCATTCACGTCAGGTTACTCACCATGCTGTACATATCCCCAGATGAGACCTTCCCCCGACCCTCGTCCTCACTACAAGACGTTAAACTGCAAGCTGGTCAGGCCTCCCTGAAAGAGGCCCAGCCTCAGGCCACTTGTCCTTTTCAGGCCCCCAACCCTCATCCTCACTGCAAGACGTTAAACTGCAAGTTGGTCAGGCCTCCCTAACCGAGGCCCAGCCTCAGTCCCCTTGGCCTTTTCGGGCCCCTGTCCCTCGTCCTCATTGTAAGATGTTAAACTGCAAGCTGGTCAGACCTCCCTGACCAAGGCCCATCCTCAGGCCCCTTGGCCTTTTTGATCCCCCGTCCCTCATACTCATTATAAGACGTCAAACCTCAAGTCAGTTAGGCCTTCCTGACCAAAGCCCAACTATCAGGACCCTTGGCCTTTCTGGCCCCGACCCAGGTCCTCTCTTATAGGAGTGTATGTTGTGGTGCGGGATTATGTCCTCATTCACGTCATTTTATTCTCCGTACCATACACCTACCTTGTCTAGGGAATCATATTCCCCTCCTCAACCTACATGACATTAAACTGCGTCTTGAGAACTACATGTGGATTGATTACCATCTTTATGGGATACCTAGGACCACCCGAATGTCTAAACTTCGGACTGAGGCCCATCTCCTGGAAATCTCTATTTTACCTTGGCCCCTTGGCCTACCCTTCCCCGGAGCGAGGAGTATATGGCATGGCATGGGATTATTTCCTCATTCACATCAGTCTTGTAATGACCATGCCATGTACCTCTCCCTCCGAAGTATCCCCATCAACCCTTTTCGGCGGTTCATCAATGTGTCGAAGGGTACAACAGTTTAGTACCTGGAATGTTGGGTTCTACTCAGACATGTTTTCACCCTCTTTTCAGGCTTTTGGTTCCCCTTCATCAGGGATTTCATCACCTTTCACACCTAAAGGGGCCCCCAAAAAATGGAATGGATACCACACCTAAGGGATCTTCTACCATTACGGGCCAACGCCCTCGAGGGTTTCAGACAACAAATTGATACAAATATTGCATTGAGAATATGGTCCGCGGTCGATGCTCATTTGTTGTTCCCACTTCAGGCTAACTTGATATAGATACTGTTTTTCCACCATGGTTGACAGTTATCCTCCATCACAATGCCAACCCCATTAAGACCAAAGTGTCAGTTACATGATTCACATCCTTCCCCATCTTCTCATGTCCAAGTAGATCTTCGACACTCTTGACACTATTATTTAGTGAGCATCTACACATCAGGGGAACAAAGCCGTGGTAAGGGCGTTCTTCGGGGATCTACACCAATTTCCCTTATATGGATGTTCCAGGTATTTCAATAAAGATCCTCCTCCCTTGTTTCCCACACCGAGTTTGACTCACCTGGGCTTAGGGATAGGGTCGAGGTCTGCGCTTACATGGAAAGTTGTCATCCCTCCATGGTCCTAACTCTAAAGACCATAAACTAAGATCTCTCCATAACTATGTATGGATGGATTCCCATCCTGTTGGGATATTTAGGAATGCTCAGACCCCTTGTCTATAGGTCCAGCTTGAGTTTAGATAATTTGTCTTTTCTTTCCCGCCTTTGGGACTTTGACTACAGGACCGCATGACATGGTGTAGGATTATGTCCTCATTCACGGCTGGTTTGCAATGGTTGCACCACGTGAACCCCATTCTAAGAATTAACCCTCCTGTTTCCTATCCAGCACGATGTTAAAAGGCACCCTCTAGAACTATGTATGGCTTTATTCCCATCCTTATGAGATACATAGGACCACTCAGATGTCTATTTTTTGGGTCCATCTTAGCTGGGAGCTAGTTTCTCTAGACCCTTTTTCTCTCACCCCTATTTGGGCCCCTTGTCCTGAGGTTCCCCTCTCATAATTGCGTAGGGTGTGATTTTGGATCATGTCACTATTCACATCGGTTATGTTTCATGGAACTGTACACATTCCTCACCTAGAATCATCTCTGCTACATTCGCATAGCGTGACGTTAAAATACATGCTTTGTCCTATCACATGACCCTAAACTATGACATTATTGTCCTGGCCGCATGACAAAAAATGGCACTACATTGTGATGACCTCATCATAGAGGACATCACGTTGGGTATTGGTCATATTCCAGGACATTTTTCAACACCAACTATGGCTTGATTCTTGTGGCGACCCCATGGCCTACTACCCGAGGCCTGTTGCTTCACAAAAAAACCACTCACCTTAAAGAATAAACATGATTTATCAAATAACTCTTCTATTGGTGGGAGGGCTAGACCCGCGCACCCATTTCATCCTTTGCACTGGTACCTCACCGTTTCGTGTCACCCTCCAAGAACTATGTATGGATTGATTCTCATCCTCATTAGATACATAGGAGCTTTGGGAACTTCCCTATGGGCCCAGCCTAACTTTCGTGTTTGATCCCTCAACTCGATCACTTTCCCAGAGAATACATGGTATATAGGGATTATGTCCTCATTCACTTTGGGTTTTTAACCACTATATCGTGTGTCTCATTCTCTCCTTACCTATTCATGGTCCGAGTTCTAAGACCTTAAACTAAGACCCTTTCAAGAACTATGTGTAACTTGATCCCCATACCCATGGGGTATGTAGGAATGCCTTTGAACTTTTTTTAAGGCCCAGATCAACTCCCGTTTTCGGTCCCTCGACCTAAAAACTCTCCGAGAAGCATGTGGTGGTCGGAACCCCCGGTACCACTCAGGTCAGGTATTTGAGTTACCCCACCATGTGCCTCATGTGTTTCCTGCCATCCATGGTCCAAACTCTACGACCCTAAAATAAGATCTCCCTATGGGAAGGGACTCGACCCCCTCTATCCAATACGTCTCATTAACGTATTCAGATTCATTTTGACAAAGAGCCTGAAGTGTAGAATTTTCATGGAGACATTACTCTCGTTCCATGACCAAGCTTCGTGAGATCGCCATTTGGATCCTCATCCTCTTACATATCGAAAAGGACCCTCAGACGACATGGATTCTAGGATTAAGGGCTCTCTTTGGATGCTGGGCCTAAGGCCTATCCTATCGTTTTGGGCCAACATCCCTAAGGATCTCAGATGAAATTTGCGACATGTCCTGTGTTTCAAACATGGTCAATGGTTGACCCTCATTTGTTTGTCCCCATTTTAGGCAAACACGATATGGATGCTGCGTTTCCACCATGGTCAACAGTTATCCTCTATCGTCATACCACCATCATTGCGATCCAAATTTTGTGTGTCATGATTCACACATTTCCACTTCCTCATGTTCAAGTGGAATTCCAACATACTCGGATTTATCTCTTCGTGCGTCTAGGTGCACTACATTGATAGTTTGGAATCATTGGTACAATATTCACCGAGCGTCCCATTGCCCCACCATGTCCATTTCTGTGTCGGGAAAGTCCAACCACTAGTTATTGTTTCCCACATCGGGCATGACTCACGTGGGCTTAGTAGTTTTGGTAGGACGTGTACCGGCACAACTAGGCTTCTCATCACCCTCATGATGTTAAACTGTGCTTCCAGAACTACGTGTGGATTGATTCCCATCCTCATGGGATACATAGGGACACCCTAGTATTTTTCCTAGGGTCCAACCCCCAAGAATCATAAATCCTCTTCTTCCCCCTTTCCGGCCCCCTAGACAGACCCCTTGTAGGGGACCGTACATCTGTAACTCTGCCCTGAACAAGTTTGAGATTCCCAAAGATGAGATTTGGAAGCGATGAATCCCTCACCAGAGAGGCTTTGTATAAAGGAAAGGATGATCCATGATCAGATCGATGTGCCATCTAGTGTGCTTCCACCATGATGGTGTAACCTCGAGAGTGTTGGATTCTGTTCGAACAAACCCTCACTCCACATTCCACGCTTTGCATGCCCCCTTATTCAGACCCTCTTCCTCTTTCACATCTGGAGGAACCCCCTAACAGTATAGATGCTCAGGCCATGGGTCACCTATTGTCCTGGGCCAATGTTCCGGAAGACTAATGGGAAACATTTTGAGTTAGGCCCCGTGTTTCGAACATGGTCAACGGTCGACCCTCATTTGTTATCCCCATTTCAGGCTAACACAACAAGGATATTGTATTTTGAATATGGTCAATAGTTATCCTTTATTTTCACACCACCCCCATAGTGTTCCAAATTTTGGGTATCATGATTTACACCTTTCACTTCCTTATGTTCGAACTAATCCCAACGCCCCTGGCGTTACCCTGCTCGTGCACTAGAGCACACCAGAAGAATGGATCGTCGGTTTTTATGAGGTCATAATCCTTTGATCGGGCCTCTCCCATGTCTCCCTGGAAGATCCAGATTGGTTAATCAAACCTCGAATACCTGAGGCTTGGTCGACACATTATGTTCAGATGGAATAGAATGGTGATCACCCCTTGTTTCTCACATTAGGATCGACCCGCGTGAGATTAGGGACTGACTACAGGACATTTCATGAATATAAAAGTCGCGTAGGAATCAAACCTTGATAATGAGACTCATGCATTCTATGGAATCAGATAAATCCAGACATGAAAGTATGTTTGAGATTTTGTGATCCTTACAAAAATTAGGGGTTTATTCCTCCCATGGACGGTTTGACCCCGTCAAAAGAGAGTTGCAGTTCCACCACCCTTCGACTTGTTTCATCCAAGATTTATTGCAGCCAGCTCAACTCCCACTCCTCCTCAGCAGCGATAGGGCATAGTTTATCAACCTCAGTTTGGGCCCACTCTATGTCAGCCTGAATGACGGCCACTTCTTTAGAATATTGCCTTAGATAACCTTATGCCTCTGCCAGCTGGGCCTTCAATTGCAGGATCAACTCTGATTGTGCATTAAGAGAGGCTGAGTGCTCATTCTCCTAGATCTGTAGCCATTGGATCTCATCTTCAGCCTCCTCGAGCTTCTTGATGTTTGTCGCCTTCCTCCGCTGCCAGCCCACGCTGAGGCCATGATCATACTCCCAGATCTTCTCTGCGATAAGATCTCGGATGAGCCGATGGGGGCGCTGGGCATCCACTCTCCCAGCACATAGTTCGTGTAGCCGCGAGTGAAGTCTGTCCATCTCATCCAGCCATAATTCCTAGGGGGTCTTTTCGATAAAGCGCACGATCATCTTCCATGATCGGCAGCAGACTATGTCACTGTCCTCTTCATCAGAGGCCATCTCATCCCAGTCCGCGTGGTTGGAAGGCTCGTATGCGGGATACACCCTCAGGAAATCTTCAGCGGGATCTGCGTCTGACATTGGATCAGGTGAGACATTTGGCATCAGATAAGGCATGGCGGGACTTGGGTCGACTGGTTGATCCTCATCATCGGAACCCACCTCAATGACCTCGGGAGTGACCCCGCTGGTGGTACCAACAATGATGGGGGGAGATGCCCCTCGGGTAGGATGGGTAACTATCTCCACGATTACTAGTATGCCCATGGGAGGGGCGCTGCCAGAAATACTGACCAGCCTCACCGCAGCGGCCCATGCCAATCAAATAACTGTACGTAACAGAGAAGAGCATGGAAATTAGTTGGCCCGATCAACGTGTGATGATAATAAATTCAGCGAAGAGGACTTACAAATATTAAAATCCTAGTACTGATCCTGAGTTGATGTTGATGGGACTCCAAAGCGTGGCCCTCCGTATATTTTCGAAAGGTTTGGAGATTTTGGAGGAGCCAACTTGGGTTCCCTAGCTCCACCAGACCCAGAACTAGACGCGGCCATATGTGTGGGTTCCAAGGGTCCTACATCATCTCCCACCAAGGGGAGAGAGAGAGGTCTGTGCACAAGGTCCTCCTGCACGGTTCAGACATTGGTAAGAAGTATATAATGGCATGAGAGCAGACCCTGAGGAAAGAACTTGGAATGTTACCTCAAGAGCCTCTGCAAAATCGTCGAGACCCGATTCTTGTTCACTGAATTCGCCTTCCTCCAATGGGCTCCTTCCATTGGCCTCGTCTCTCCAAGAGGATTTGTCTGATTCTTCCAACAGGGGGAAGTGCTCTATCAGCTCAGTGGCCGAAAACTATGGGGGAACCATCTGATTAAGAAGTACCCTCACTCGGTCAGTCATTGGATGCGGGGGAACCCGTAGAATGCACAAAGTCCTCTAGATCAGCTAGATATTACTCCGCATCCACCAGAGACACTGCAAAACTAGACCGGACATGGCCTATACTCGGTAAATCCATCCCGAGATGGTTTAGGTGTTGCCACATCGCGGGCAGGCCAAAGAATTGATGGTTGACATCCCCAATGTCCCAGGCCTCTGGGAAAACATAATTCTATGGCATTTCGATATAGCGCAACTGTTTCCCTGAATCCTAAGTAGATATCCTGTGGAATCCCCTCGCTGGCCGCCCCTCCGGATGGATCTGCTCTCAGGGGACCATCGGATCCGCTGCCGCTGTTGGATCTGCCACCACTGCCTCACCCTCAGCTGGTGTAGGTCTCTCCGCCACAGTAGCCCCGCCACCGCGAGAGTCCCTTATCGCCCTCTGACCCCAACCTCGGGATGGGGAAGGCCCTCCATCACTAGCTCAAATAGTTGCCTGCTTCAGCATTTCCCCCGGATAAGCTTCCTCCCAGCTTATGGCATACTCCTTCACTAGTCCAAAGGTGGCAGTATGTGGGAGCAATAGATTCAGAATTTTACCATCTTCTCGTGTGAACATGAGCCACAATTTCCTCATCACACATGGGTTCTCATCATGGCGCACCCCCAAGTAGACCCACGGAGTCAATAACTACATGCACTGGAATTTCCTCGCAAACCGGTGTGGGGTGTATGGCTCAGAGAGAGGCTCGTGGTCCACCCTTACCACTAAGACTCCACCTCGAAAGGCCATGAGATAGGCCCAGGGATCCTCCCTCCCTCGACCGTCATCGTTGAGTACCCCAGTCGGCAATGGAAACCATTGGAAATTAAACTCGTCCACCTTCCACACCCAGTTTAGTACCAACGGTATGGTTAATTTGGCTGGAAAACTCCCGAAAGTATTCAGAATGGATGGGCGGAAGTTTGACCCTAGAGGTGATATGGGTTTCAGATATTCGTAATCCCCCTTGATGTGTGACGTGATCCACCAATACAAAAGATGGAAGGGCCCACATATCCTCTACGGACTTTTTCCCTCGCTGACATGCCATAACCTCTTGTACAATCTGGTGAGCATCAGAATCCCGAGATTGAACCACCCTCCTGTGGCCAGCATAGATGCCATTATAAATGTTTTAGGCTGCACCCCCATGTTGGTATCCCTCACTGGCAGGATCCAACCACAGATAAGGGCCGTGATAAATGCCGAGAGCCTGAATATCACCTGCTGTTCAGTATTGACACTGAAACCCCATATCTTCCACTGGTTGTCCTCTAAGATCTGCCAATACGAGTGCTCCTTGCGCCGTTGAGCCCCCTTCTGGAAAGTTCGAGGCCTTGCGGGAAACTCTCGATCCACCAGAAAGATCAGGAACTGGTTGAACCACTGCCTAACGTGGACACCCCTTACTGATTCTTTGTCTTCATCGGGGACCTGTCCCATCAGTTCCATCGCCATCCACGACATATGCTCTGGATCCTCCCACACACTCATGAAGGGGAGGAACTCATCATACATAGCCCCTAAGATCAAGACCCCTGAAATCTGATGGAGATCCCACAGACTAATGCCAACCTCCTCATGGTGCACGTGAAAAGTGTTGGTCCTAGATGACCATCTGCTCAACAGCTCCGGCATCAGCTATTTCGGTTGATATATGTGAAATTGGGAGGCCCACTCTGCCTTATACAAACACACTCTCCTCAGCTCAGCTCCAAAATCCTCACATAAGGCACCTACCCAGTAGGTCCATGCCCAATCATCTGTGAAGTTTCCGCCCTGGCGTAAGTCCCAGTCATCGAACCACCCCTTTTTCGAATCCCTCAAGTCTGCCATTTGTATTGTGTAATACAGAGGAGGATACATCTCCGACTGCAATGCCTGCCCATCAATGTTGTTCAGGTGGTTGTACAGGCAGTCAACGATGATGGGTGTGAAGTCCTCCTGCGCATGACCATCCACTACCCAGAACCATTGGCACTAGCATGACATGCTTCTGAACCAGCAACCTGGTTCATCCCTACTCGCCTCAGGAATCAAGACGTCATCCCTCAGCCCGAATCCATACAAGGGCAACCTCCTGCACAATAGATAGCTCTTCTGGATCTCTGATAGCAGCTCCATCAATGAATTATGATCTGAGTGTCTACAGACCAACTCTCCTAGGCCCAGAAAATTTTCCATCTCAACCCTCTGGGGGGCGTCTGGAAGCACCCCCTGGGCATCTTCTTGATGGGCCATTTGGATTTAAAGGCTCAGACAATTTTCAGCTCGGGTTGCAAAGCCTATTCGCGAAGATTGCTCGTGAAGCCGAATCGCAGAGCCTAGCCCTGGCCTGTAAGCACACGCTCGCGTAGCGCGGTCGCAGAGTCAAAAACTCGTGGTTCTCTGCGAAGCTCGATTTGTAGTGAGCATTCACGAAGTACGTGGAGATTCATGAATTGAGAGTGAAAAAGGAAAAATTCGTGGAGAAGGGAAAGGAAAAAAGACAGGTCAGCCCCCCTATTTATAGGCGGAGGCCCTCGAAGATTTCCGACATGTCCAGTCCGCGTGGATCTTCACGGCGTGCCTGGCTCGCGCGACCCTTGTCAGCCTCGCACACCCTCTTTGCGAGTCAGCACCGCGAACGACTGATGATTTTGGAGATTTCCCTTAGACTTGGACCCTTGATCCCTCCCAAGCTCCAAGTTTGAGGGGGGAATTTGTTGGCGCCAAAATGCTGGAAGAGAAGAAGGAAGAAAAAAAGGCCCCACGACCTGACTCGCCAAGCCACGACGCAGAGTCCCCCCAAGAAACATGGCCTCCATGAAGAAAATGAGGCGGTACAATCTGCTAATTCCCCCGACGTTCGTGAGATCGCCCCGAAGCAAAGGAGGAAGTACGCTCTGCCAATGCCCTTGACGTTCATAACCCGCTGCGAAGCAACCGAAACCCTCTTCACACCGTGTCAGCTCTGCTCCATGACACCTCTTTCCTATAAATACCGGACTCCCCCCAAGCCCAAAGGACGGAAAATCTAACCATTCTCCTTACTAGATCCTAAATCGCGAAGCACCCTTTGATATGCAAATCATGACCTCCACGTGGTATTTTTGCTTCGCGAGGTCCCTCTGCATTGTCTCGTTTTGATCTCCTCTTCCAAGAGGGATTCCTTTCATGATGCCTAAGGCCATTCACGAAGGAAGTGGATCAACAAGAGGACCTGGGTTGTCGGGGAGCATTTATGCTTCGCGAAACACCCCTAATGTACACGTGATCCACATGCCAAGGCAGGGTCATTGTGCTTCGTGAAGCACATTGCTTCATGACACTTCTCTTTGGGAGGCGCCTGTGCTCTGTGAGGATATCCTCCACAAATTATTTTCCCCTTTGTGAAGAACCTTATATTTGCACCACTTCCCCATGCTAAGGCTAAGGCACCCCACTTTGTGAAGCACACCCCTTCGCAAGTGCCCTACACTACACAGAGAAACCAAGCTCCACAAGGACCCTACTTATGGACCCCTCTTCTTGGAAATTACTTCTCTCGTGTGACCCTCCAAGTTTTCAAAATGTGACTTCAAAGTCCCCTGGATGATACCACCTGTTGTGTTGCTTCGCCTAATGCTTCTTTGCATAGGCACGCTAATGGCTATTGATTCTTTGTATATCCACGCTAACGTGGACCCCTCGATGGTTCGCTCTGCAACCCCCATTCAGAACGGAATTTCCGGTACCTTCCCTCCCACAAGGAGCAGAAGGTACCAGTTATGTAAGTCCTAGGGTTGCGGAGTAAACCCACATTGTCCGAGCTGCAGGACGTTAAACTTCCAAGAACCATCATCCTCAACACATGATGTTAAACTGCGACATCGCCCTGTACCTCTCACGTGGGGTGCCCCCTTCCTTGGAAATTCTACACGCCCCTTGGTCTCCACAAGGGATGATATCCCCCTTCTGGGAGTGGCATTTGTCTATGGGGAAGGGCAGCCACCTTGGTGTAAGTCCCTAGTCGTTCTTACAGGAGGCACAACCCCCTGCTCCCTCCTTTAATCTTTGGTCCCCAAGGCCAGTGGAGGACATGATAAGGAACAGGCCCCCCTCCTTTCTTCCTGGGTGACAAATCACTCTCCCTCTGTGCTTTTTCTCCCTCGAGCCTCCATCCTAGAGTAAGTCCCAGCACCATGGGCCGCCCAATGTGTAATCCCCTCTTAGCTTCCCACAGACGCAAACATCGCGACATGATCTTCAGGTCCCTACAACCTCTTGTTTCTCACATTGAGAATGACTCTTATGTTCATAGAGTGAGCATCAGCAATGACACACCTTGGGCCGCCTCAGAGAATAAGCCCCAAATTCCACTCATCCTGCATGACGTTAAACTGCATTCCAGTCCCGTAGTTAGCCTTTGTGACCAACACGAACTAAGAGGACTTTGATCTGTGCTAAGACATGGTACGTAGGAATCCTCCACGAGGTTCAAGCCCAACACTCATTGGAACAAGGTCCTTATTCACGTCGGTCCTCCGACACACACCATTCAGAACTACGTGGTATTTGATCAATGTTAAGGAATGGTACGTAGGAAGCCTCCTTGTGGTTCAAGCCCACCATCTACATGGACCAAGGTCCTTATTGATGTCTTTTCTCCAACATGACCATTTTCCGCATGACGCTAAACTGGATCCCAATCCAGCGGTAATCTGTTGTGATCCCACCATCCTGTTGTTCTAACACCCCTTCACGTCAGTTCAATAGCCCCTTTGCCAACCCGAACTATGGGGACTTTGATCCATGTCAAGGAATGGTATGTAGGAGGCCTCCCTGGGGTTCAAGCCAACTAACCATTGGTCCCGACTGCCAGATCATTGGTGTGCCAAGCCCCCTTCCCAAACTATGTGGACTTTGATCCATGTCATGGCATGGTATGTAAGAAGTCTCCCTGAGGTACAGTCCCACCATCCATCTGGACCAAGGTCCTTCTTTACGTCGGTTCACCGACACACCATTTTGAACTACATGGACTTTGATCCATGTCAAGGCATGGTACGTAGTAATCCTCCCTGAGGTTCAATCCCACCATCCATCAGGACCAAGGTCCTTCTTCACGTCGGTTCACCAGCACCCGTTTTGAACTATGTGGACTTTGATCCATGTCAAGGCATGGTACGTAGGAAGCCTCCCTGAGGTTCAAGCCCACCATCTATCTAGACCAAGGTATTTCTTCACGTTGGTTCACCGACACCCATTTTGAACTACGTGGACTTTGATCCATGTCAAGGCACGGTATTTAGGAAGTCTCCCTGAGGTTCAAGCCCACCATCTATCTGGACCAAGTCCTTCTTCACATCGGTTCACCAGCACCCATTTTGAACTATGTGGACTTTGATCCATGTCAAGGCATGGTATGTAGGAAGCCTCATGAGGTTCAATCCCACCACCCATTGGTCACTCCGACCCCCTTCACATCGGTTCTCACCAACCGAACTACACGGACTTTGATTGCCTGCCATGAGGATACATAGGAGGTCTCTTCAAGGCTCACGCCCATCACTACTGTCATCTCCACGATGGTCCCATCTCATTCCTCCTCCACTCCATTCAAATTTCCATCACCCATCCTGATTCTTACCCGGGCCACCACATCCCGGTGGGATCTTGCCACCCCATTCCCCTCCACAGCGTTCGAGATGATGCCCACATGCTGATCCTAATATCAGTGTTCCCTCAAGGGGGTTCTTCAATATGATCCAATCTAGTTAGTGTTCTTATCATCCTGATCTATCTCCGCTGGATGTTAAACTTGCGGCATACCCTGTGTTAAACATGGGAAGATGAGGAAAACCTCAGATACATGCCAAGGGCATATTATTCCCCGTGATCTATGTGGGATTCCTCAAGCTTCCATGCCGTCGAGAAGCCATATAATAAGGGAAAAAATATAGACACATCAATTACCCAGTGCCCAGACACGCCAGTGATGCCTCAACGTGACTATCCCCCAATTGAAGGTTGTTGCCCTAACCGGACCCCTTGGAATGTCCTGACAGAAGCAGTTTAATTAACCGACATCCATGGAAGCATGTCATAGGGAAGAGTTTCACGAACAACATATTAAATATATAAGGGAGACCTGGACTAGGTGACGAGTTTCAAGGAGGAATCCGCAGAAGGAAGAACCGACATCCCATCATCCCGTTTTGATCAAGGAGCAGACGTCCCTGAATAAGGAGCGAATGCCGCCCTTCTTTGGAAAGCGGGAATGTGGGGAAACAGAACCGCGCCGACGTCCCCTGAACATGATGGATGCATGCGCCCTGATGAAAGCATTAGAAACAAGTTTTAAAAGATTTTTCAATGGTTTTATGATGAAAAAGTGCAAGCATAAAATATTATATTCATGATATGGTTATTGAGAATTATATATGAAAAATAGGGAGATCTCGATATAGCTTATATGATGGGTTGATCCCCCTTATAACTCCTAAAAAACTGGGGAGCCTGATATATGTTATACGAATGGAGATCCCCATTTTATCCCTTCAATGAATTGGGTAATGTTCCATATCACCAAAGGAAAGAAGGAGGGAGTTAACCAATATGGTTTCTCCTATATATATAACTAGGCTCCAATTATTTTTGACATAGGTTTAAATTGGGTTATGAATATGATTCTCTAAGTTTCCTAAAAAGGGATTTTCAATTGATTTATATGAGTTTTGAAGGTTTTCTATTAGAAAAGAGTGCACGTTTTTAATATGGAAATGATTTATTTAACATGATCAAATAATAATGTGATAAAGGTAAGTATTTTATGGGTTTTTATGTTTTTCAATAGACTAAATAATTTATTCTTTTTATGTCCCTTATTGATATTTTTTTGCTCATACCACATGTTAAAATGTTTTTAATAGGGTTTAAGTATAGGCATAGGAAAAGAAGTCAATTTCAAAGTTATGAATTTTTTTCATGAAAATAAATCCTGTTTTACTTTAAAATTTTTATATTGTGGAAAAAATATATACTGAGTAGAAGTGTCCACTTTGTAATATATGATATTGTTATGTAATAGTTATGACATAATTCTCTAAAACTCTAAACCAAAAAGATCATTAGAAATGAATGAAAATGAATTCTATTCTAAAGACACTATATTATGCAATGTTTAATTCCATGTACTTAAAATGTGTATATGACCATAAGATGGATTTTTTTGGATCCTCTTAGTGAAATGAAAATGAAAATTGAACAAGGGTTTGAATGATCAACATCTTCATCGAAGAAATAATTTCAATATTAAGGTAATTATTTTTATTAAATTAATTTTAAATTTTACCTAAAATATCATATCTCTTTGTTCTAGGATTATTTATCAAAATCCTTTGGGTATATTCATTTGACTAGATTAATCATCATTATGTTACATAATAATTTAAATTGGTACAAGCCACATAGGTTAAACACTTCCCATGTGTCAATACATGTCGATATGACTACTATGCTTTAAACGTGTACTTACATTCCATGTAGCTATATGAAAGACCATGTATTCTACATGCTATGTTAATACACATTACATGAACATAAAAGACAATGTATAGTTCAGGTAGGTACATGCTGTATTGACTCAAGGTACACACTGTGTAATTAAGTAATTTAAATAAATTTAATATAAATTATTTTATTTAAAATTACAACAGATGAGAATCTAATGTATCTCCATAGATTCTTGGATTTATAATTAAGATAAAGAATTAATTAATTAATACAATAATTAATTTTAAATTCAAGATATATTTATCTTAATTAATTGAGAAATTAGAAATGAATACTAGCATGTATAAATGAGATGTCATTACATGTATGTGGATGACCGTGAGTTTTATTCACCAATTTATTTTTTCATTTTCATTTAATTTGAAATCATTTTATGGGTTATGATATGTGATAATGATTTATTATATTAAGTATGATGGCTTGTGGGTTGTCCCTCCCATCATTATTTTATAGGACTTTCATGTCCATTGTTTATTTTATGCATCCCATACCCCTGATTCCCCTCACCTACATGTGAGTATAAAAAATGTAAAGGATGGAGTTTCAAGAAGAGGATATGGTCTTAAATCTGAGCTAAGGTAAAACCAACCAGGATGATACTAAGTTAGATGGAGATATTTTACAACTCAATCCATGCCGGAATCAATGAATTTTTACCCTAAGGTCATAGGTTGATTTATGGGAAACTCAATAAATCAAACATTAGAAATACCATGATCAAGTCAATTTATTTATTTTATTTTTTCAAGTTCTTTGTTATATATTTCATGCGGTGCATGTTTATATGATTAAACTATATACCATAAGTTAAATAAGATAATAAGACATGAAAGATAAAGTAAAATTAATGGATTAAGTGTAAATTGTTTTATAGTAACATGATTATTTAATTATATAAAATCCAAATTATATTAACTAAGCATGTAAAGGATAAAATAATAAACTTTATGTATAATAAAAAAATCCCTCAATTAAATAATAATACATAATGCCTCCCATTATTTGATTTAGAATAGATCTATAGTTTAAAGTGCTTTTATGACCAAAGTTCAGGACTTTAAATTATCTAGAAGTCTGAACTAAGGCTTTGGTTTGAAATAGCTAAGTTAGAATCAAGGGTTTATTTCCAAAGAAGGATTTTCTTCAACTTTGAGGCAAGTATTAGGGAAATCAAAGTAAGGATTTCAGTATTGGGGAGCCCACTCAATGGATCAAGGAGCTACAAGCTAGCAGTTAGAAAGAAAACATTTCTAAATACCTTTGTATAACTTTTCATACCAAAGTCAGGTTTATGAGAAGGGAAATATTGATCATTTACACTAGAATGTTCATGAAAAAATACATTTCAGGTCCAATAGTGAAGTCTATTGGGACATGATAAAATAGTGGGTTACTAATAAATTAGTTAAAAATATTTCATCTTATAATTTTTTTAATGATATAAAGTACTTAAAATATTCTTTTATTTATTATATAAAAGTTTATTTTTTTGACTTTTATATCCTTGTGATTTATAAAGGAAAAAGATACTCTTTTTACTGGTAGTAACTTCCAATACCTAGTGGGTGGCTCAAGGATATCATCGGATGTTAGGACATAATGATTTCACTAGGATCTGTGTGTATCTTACACACATGACCATTTTTTGAACATTCAACTTTTAATTTTTTGGATGGTTTGAAACATGTATATGTTCTTGGGTGTATGTGAATGTTCTCACTTAACCCCTCAAAGGATTCTTTTCAAAAAATAAGAATAAATCATTTTGTATGGTGTATCCAAGAGTGGTACATGATCTTGTTCATTGTAATATGATAAGAATAAAAACTTTACACTATAAAAGCCCCATTTTCTGATATTCCTGCTAAGTAGGAAGGTGAATAAGAGATTTTTTTCAACTTAAAATAATTGGATGATGTGTTGATTTCTAGAGTTTTATTCTATCATATATGTATGATGAAATCAAAAGTATCATGGGAACATGGATTTGTATAGCATACTCAAGAATCTCCATGATATTTATCAAGATAGAGCTAGATAATGATGGTTATGGGGTGTAATAGAAGTGGTTAGACCCATTCCAAACAATGAAATTTTGTTAAATTATTTAGATTCATCCTCAGAACAAGAAGAATTGTTACCCCAAAATCCATGAGATAAGATCATCACATATAATTTATAATTAATTTATATAAATAAATAATAACCTTACATTAAAATTGTTTCTTCATTGATGAATCCAGTAATAATTTCACATCATAACATCACTGCACTAGGGGATTCAAGGGTAGGATACCTCTTGTGGTGATCCACACATGCACCATGAACCTATGACTATTATCATAAGAATCCTTGAGTGCAAGCACATAAGATATTAACTCTTCATTTATTCTTAATTGATCTGTATAAGAATCAGTTGAAGGTGTAATTATTATTCATGTTATCTATAGATCTAAGAGGGTGGTGGAGGAGAATCACTCTTTATTCTTGAGAGAATTCTAGGGATAGAATAATCTAAGTTTTTTGAGGATTATCTCTAGAATTCATTTTCAACAAAAATGATTAAGGTTGATAAATACATAATCGGGTTTATATAGAGCTTGTCTTAGAGATTAATAATCATACATGGTAATTTATTATTATTTTAATTCTCAACAAAACCCTTTCTAAATAATAATAATAATAATAATATTTACTTGATCTACACTAAACTTTTGGATAAAAAATATCATTTTTTGAGTAAATTAATTAATAATTATTGAAATGATATTTAATATATCATTTTCACTGGACCCACTAACTCATCATGTCTTTCATCCACGATATTTATCAAACCTTCAATAATGAATATTTATTTAGATACATAAATATCACTAAATTATTCACTGATAAATATATAAATATTATATTTTTTAAAATAGTGAATAAATATTTATTTAACATTTAACTAACATATATTCTATCAAATTACGAGTCACTATGTATTTGTGATCAATAAAAAATGAATAATTAGAAAACCATGAATAAAAATATTATTTATTCAACATGTTAAATTTATATGGAATTTAACTAAGGTTCTAGATATACTTAGTGTGTGACTCTCTAGGTCCCTTTCTCAGTGGAATTAGGCAGATCTGCCTACATTCAACGATTAACATCTAACACCCTGCTAAGGAACCCATATAAAACAACACAATTTCACAAAAAAAGAATTAAACCTACTATGAACACACACTATTTAATATAATATTTTTATCTCAATATTTTTGATAAATCATGTTTCATACTAGTGTCATCAACCCATGTGCTTGATGTATCTTTCTTTGAATTTCTGGAAATGAACTAACCGAATGAACTCCATGGACATAGAATTAATCTGGAAGTTCCATTCCCATAAAATGGAATAAATATCAACTTATGTTAAAGAACATAAGGGATGAATCCTTCCTCAATTTATTCATAAATGCAATATCACTTTCAACACACCCAATGTATCCTACCTCACTGCAAGCACATGTCATCATGTTTTTTAATCAACACATCAAATTTAGTGACTCATGATATGCATTAATAATAATTTTAATGTCAAATGAACATTATACACATCCAAAGATAGGAACATCCAATGATATATATGAATCTGGATTTATTACTAGTAGGATAAGTTCTCATAACCCATTTCTCTTGGATATTTTCCAAGAGATAACATCATGAGAAAAATTCTCAATGTCTTTTGAGCCTCCCACCCCTAATATTTTATATAAGTTGTGTCTTATTAAATGATATAATATGACTGCATAACATATATTTAAAGAAACTATCACAGTACTTCTAGGTTCTCATCATTATTGGGAACACCTATGACCTTTTAATGCGACAAGTACGCTTTGTACATTATCACATACAATGTTACATAGAAAAATAATCATGATGTGATAAAAAATTTATTAATATTAAAAAATGAATATATTTAATCATAAATTAAATTGAAGTTGGTTCTAGGGAATCAACTCTAATGAAACCATGATTTCACTAGATCCAACTGCTAACAACATTTAGTACACTATCTCTCACATGATGTCCATGATTATACTAGGATAAGGTTCTAGTCAATAGAATTTTCACAATTTACTCTATGGAAACTTTGATAACCATGACCTTACCCATTTGTGAATTTTTTTAATAGGTGACACTTCTGAAGTATGCGATTAATCCTTCGATGAAATATTGTCATATTTGTGAGAGCCATTGGTAGAGTATTATCAAAATATAATGTGATATGATCATTACTTATTAGAACCTAATCAATCACTTGGAATAATTTTCATATCCAAACTACTTTATATATGTATTAGAAGCTTCAATATAATCATATTCCACTATAAAATCAGCGACAATAGACTATTTTGAACTCCTATAGCTTAAAACTCCCTCATTAAGATTAAAGATATTTCATGAATGTGTTTTAAGATCATTACGATCTATTTTAAAACTAGAATTTTTATATCCATTGATTAATAACTCCTTGTTTCCTCAATATACTAGATATATATCCTTATTATGCCTCACATAATTAAGGCTATAATTAAAAATAGTTCAATGATTTCACATGGATGAGCTTGATATAGGACCATCATGATTAAGGCATAAGACAAATCAAACCTGGTACATAATAGAGAATACATGATAGATCCTATCACAAAAGTGTATTGGATTTTAATCCTATTATATCTCTTCTATTGTGTGTAAATAAATATTTTCTTATAAATATGTATACCATGTGACATTGGAACCAATATTCCCTTGGATTGTTCTATACTAAATCTCTTTAATTTCTAGTCAACGTATATACCCATACTTATCCCAAGTATTCTCTTAGATATATTTATTATTATCTCGATCCCAAGAATATAGGCCACTTCACCTAAGTCCTTCATGATGAAACACTTGTTTAACTAGTCCTTAACTTATTATAAGACAACTATATCATTTCCAATAAGTAATATTTCATTGAAACATTCTACTAAGAAAAAAGTTACACTCCCACTAAAATGCTTTTAGAAACATGACTCACATCCATTATTTATGAAACCATATTCTATTATAGATCCATAGAACCAATAGTTTCTTTACATGTATGCCTGATTTAATTTATAAATGGATCTTTATAACTTTCATACCTGATTATAATTACCTGTATTCTCAAACCCTTCAAGTTATGTCATATAGAAATCCTCATAAAGGTTATCATGATGGAAAAATATTTTTTATCCATATTCCAAATATCATAGTCATGAGAAGATTCTATGAAAAGTATAATTCTAATGGATTTAAACATAAAAAATAGAGAAAAGGGTTCATAATAGTCTATGCCTTTATGCTATTTATACCCTTTATCCATTAGCCATTATTTATAAGTAATCAATTTACCATCCATTCTAGTTTTCTATTTAATAAGTATATTCACAAAAAAAGCTTTAAATCAACCATCAGATCAGCAAGAACCCATAATTTACTCAGATACGTTGAATTCATCTCAAAATTCATGGATTTTACCATCTTTTATCTTTTAATCTCTCTATAGACTCCTTGTAGGAAAGAATATCATTATTTTTAACCAATAACGAGTCGTCATCTTCAGTGACTAAAAAACTATATATTTCCTATTTTATAACCTCTCTTGTGCTTATACTTAGTACACATGTCTCGAGTAAAACATTTTCTATAGGGAATTGTGGAATGTGTTTCTGCACCAACTCTTGTGCATCTTGAGTATCAACTTCACTGAAGTCAATATTTCTCCCATTATCTATATTATATATGTTCTTAACATTAATAAATATGGATTATCCTTCCATAATTACTTTCATTACCAAAGGGTCATATAGGCAATATCCCTTCTTTCCCTTACGATATCCAATAAAGATACACTTCATTCCCCACGGAACTAGATTGTTGCTATAAATTGCCTTAAAAAACACCGTTCAACCCAATACATGGGTATGTTACAACAAAAATTTCTTTATATAAATCAATTAATAAGGTATTCTATTTTATACCATAGTTGTAACTCGATTTATAATGAATTCCATAGCCTATAATTCATATCCCCAAACGAAAAATAGAAGATATAGATTACTCATCCTCAACTATACCATGTCAAGAATGGTATGGTCCCTCCTTTCACTGAAACCATTCCACTATGGTGTATAAAGAGTAGTGAGTTGAGATAAAATCCTAAAATCCATTAGATAATCGATGAACCATTGGTTAAGATAATATCCACCTTGATCATATTGAATATTATTTATCCTCTAATCAATTTGATTCTCTACTTCATTCTAGAACTCCTTGAATTTATAAAAGGGTTCAAACTTATACCTTATTAAATAAACACTTCTATGTCTACTCAATTCATCACTAAAAGTAATGAAGTAAGAATAAACACCTCTAGAATCTACTGGGAAAGGTCTACACACTTCAATGTGTACCGATTCTATAATATTTATATCTCATTCACGCTTACCACTAAAATGTGGTTTGGTAATCTTTCCATGTAAAATTGTGAGACATATATCGAGTGTTTTTTTTAAAAGAATCTAAATATCCTTCTTGATAGAGTTTTTTAAACTACTACTCAATTACATGACCAACTCAGTGATGCCATAACTAGATTTGATATGATTAATTGGAATATGATTTGTTATCAATTAAAAATACTTAGTTTTAATAATATAATATATAATTATAATTAAATAAATGTTTCATACCATAATATATGATTTCTTTATAAAATTAAACATTTTCATTTATGAATTTTAAAATAAAACCATCTACATATAGGAAGAATAAACAATTGTTTATTTTGGTAACACTATGTATAAAATAAAAAAAATTCAAAACCAATATCATCCTTGTCGGAAATGGAAGTTGGTAGTATCTTATAGCCAATGCAATAATTTTCACTCTATTGGATGCTTTAGTATCTACCTTTCTTCTAGAAATATTCTAGAATAAACTTGTTTTTTTACATTTGAATATAGATGCGATTACCTAAAGCTGTATCTAAAACCCAATTCGTAGATATAGAAATATTTCACTCAATAATGAATACACCTAATGCTTCCCTGTACTTCTTTAACCAGGTTTAGTTCCTCTTCCAGTGTCCCAATTTTCCACCTAAAAAACATACTACATTTGATTACTTTTATCTACCTTTGTACCTTCCTCTTCTTGGAAGGATAATGTTCAGGAGCCTTATACTTGGAGTGAGTCTTGGTTCCCCTTTCTTTATTCTTCATTTTATTTACTATAAGGAACTCATATTTCTCAATCCTCACATCCTTATAAATTTGGTCAATCAAGGAAAGTATTTTTGAGAGAGACTTATCACTATTTCTAATGTTATAATTCAAAATGAAATCGAAGAAACTATGAGTTATATAGGATAAGATGAGATCTCTATAGAACTAAACTTGAAGCTTAAATAAAAAAATGTCCAATTGATCCATGTATCCATTCATTTTTACTATATGTGGCCCAAATATCACTAACTCTCTAAGATTTCATGTGAATAGTGCCTTGGATATCTCATATTTATCCTATATCTACTTCTATTTATAAGGATCATGACTGCAAGACAACATGATATATGCATCTATTTACTCACGTTTCATTAGGATATCACTAGACATAGATGATAGAATGAAAAAATGGGCATCCACAACATCATCCAGGTGTTTTATATAACATCCCCAAACCCTCACTCCCATATATAGTGCTAAAATAAAAATATTTATATTTTTTTTAATATCAATAGATATGACCCAATATTTTCCATCCAAAACATAAACCATCAGGAATAAATACTACATCACTTACATACCCAGAGACCTTTTAGGTTTATAGTTTTAGAGAATTGGGAAAAAATCATACATATTAATAACCATGTCTTCAAGTTAACATTTCCCCATTATACACATCTTTTCTTATTTCACAATAAGTATTTAACATATACCAAAAAATTATTCACACATAAAAACATTATATAAATAATACATCCAAAATCATCCTTCTTAAACTTGGGAAAAGAAAATATAAGAAAGGGTGAACTCAAATGCTCAATAAGTATAAATATAACATTAATAAATTAATATCTTCAATGGTAATTATATGTATATTAGGGAATCATAACACATTGAAATTTCATGAGCATAACATAAGAGAATTAATACCATAAAAACATAGAACATAAAAAATGATACATATCATAAATATTTAATAGAGGGAAGAGTTATAGGAATTAAATAATCATGCACCGTGTGAAAATAATCCTTGATCAAATAATAGATTAAAACTTATTACAATCATAAAGAAACTATGTTAGTAACTTGGGACATCAAATATTAATCATGGAATCACCTAACTAGGATAATTACAATATTCTCTTAGGATTAAATTACAAAATTTAACTCTATCATCTCTTAGGAGCAACTCATATTCAATAAACTCCATTGCCTCTTAGGGGTAACTTACAACAGTTAACATCATTGTCTCTTAGGAATAACTTATAATAGTTAACTACATTATATACCCAATACATTGGAAAACTATAATGGAAACACTCATACTTATTATATAACAAAACCCCACATAAATCATCTATATAAATGTCCAAGTACCATAGAATAAACAAAACATTTATATGATTTCATTTTTCAGTATAACACCCTTAAAAACAACCGTCATTCATTTTTATCTTGATTAACTAGTGGAAAAGAAATGGGTTCTATAAAAATAAATTTAAAACCATCATAATGAATCCATAGAAAGAGTATATATGATATAATTATACCATTACCTATTAGAGTATAATAAAACAATAAAGGATATTTCCATATATAAAAAATACATTTAAAATAACATTTAAAAACATTTCCTTGAAAAGAAGATAAAATAACACTTTACACAAGATATCTTAAAAAATTCACAAAATATTGAGAAAAATATTTTCTTTGAAAATAAAGATTGAAACATGAAAATGAAGCTTAAAAAAATAATAGTTATACTAGTGGGAAAATAAGTACATGTCATAAAAGATAAGAATACACATTCTTTTCAAGTTTTTGTAAAGAGAGTCAAATTTCCCATGCATAAAACACTAAGAAATATTCTTTTAAAACCTTTTAAGTGAAGAAAAAATATCATGTAAAATAAAATCAGTAAATTATTCACGTTTATAAAATAAAATTCTTGAAATAATATAATAAACATGGAGGAAAATTTCAGTTGAAAGTCTTTAAAAAAATTAATTTTTTTTAAAGAAAAACCCTTTACGAACTTTTAAAATAATTTTTTTGAAAGAAATAACATAAAAATGAATATAAAATATGATGAGTTTAAAAATATTCATGATATTATCTATCAAGATTCAGTGTATACTCTAGATAAATGAATATAGGTGCATCAATCAAAATGTGTCTTAAGAAAGAAAATTTGAGATGGGAAACCCTTACAGCTTGGGAAACACTTGAATAAAAATGACATTGAATTAAAGAACATAATAATATTTTATAAAACCCATAATTTACATGAAATGAGTTGTTAAAACATATTCATGGGGTAGTTAGTACACCATATAAAATAAATCATGGTGCATAACATGAATTATGTCTCAAAGAATTGAAATTAAAATCGTGAAATCCCTTGAAAATTTTATAAATTTTGAATAAATATCTCATGAAATAGATAAATTCAAAGGAAAATTGATATTGAGATAAAATATTCATTCATGAAATAATATCTCAATATGTAAAATATACACCTCATAAATATAAATTTGTTCATAATACAAGACATGTCTTAAAGAAAAAATATTGTAATGAATAATTGTTACAAATATCGTATCATAAAATTTAGAATTAATAAATGAAGTTATTAGGTGTAACAATTTAAAAACCACAAGAAAAAAGTTTAAATACAAAATAATAAAATCATAGGTCATTTTATACATAATCTTTTATAACATAGTCAATGAATTTTAAGTATAACCCAATGAATGGACATTATGTTAAGAAACCCCTTACCTCGAGTTCAAACTTTTTATGTACATCCTTTAAATTCATGTACAATAAAGTTATATTAATTATTTAATTTTTTAATAACTATTTAGATGTTTATTAACATATTATAAAACCATTTATTTAACTTATTAAAATGACATATTTATGTATTTAATCAGTCAATTTAACATTAGTTTTTCTGAAGATGTTCAATTCATAATTGAAAAATGAATTTGGTAGGTTGATTTTAGTAAAAGGGTTCATTGTTACATCATATAAAGAATAATAACCGTGAAATAATTTTAATTTTTATACATAAAATACAATTTTAGAGTTATCCATGAAAATATATTATGAAAAAAATACATCGTCTTGCGAGGCAGTAGTCCGTACGTACACATGAGTGATGTTTTTTAACATTTCATTGGATGAAAAATAAATAAAGAAATTAAAATATTATTTTTACAGAATAATATTAATTTTATGAGAATAAAAAAAACTCATTAAATACATCTCCATAACCATCTATGATAGGAGATTTTTGGAAAATGAAGCACATCACTACTTCGAGACGGCAGTGTGTTCGTACGCACATGCGATGATTCCATTTTTAACGATTTAAAGGGTATGAATATAAATGACATGTTATATTTATATATTCATAATTATTTCATGTATAACATATATATATTTTAAATCCATCATAATTATCATTTAGTAAATGAAGTGGTGAGAAACAAAATTCATTGGTTCTTGAGGCGATAGTCTGTATGTACGCACAAACAATGGCTTCATTTCCCATTCAATGGAAAAAGATATAAATGAGGTTATTAAATTAACATAATAACATATATGTTTATTGGATAGACTTATTTTATTATATTTTTATGGCTAGGATATAATTTAATGAGATATAAGAATAAGTAAAATGAAAACGTTCGGTTAAGATGATTACCTCATATATTAAGAACCTCCTTTGGGTATATCTTTAACGACCATAGGGATGGTATTTTAAGAATAAAAGAACCTATAGAATGTTGATAAAGAATTTAAAAATATTTTTTGGAAGGTTTTGGTCAAGTTAAGTGGCTCATTATGTATGAGTAAGTGAGGAGAGGTGACATCCTTAAAAAAGATAAGAGAGGGACACCCTAGGAATTACATAAATAATTAAGTTAATATAAATTATTTTTCATTTTAAAGTTGAAATAAATTGATATATTTATAATATAGTATGTTTATTAGTATAAATAATAACATATAATAAAATTTATACAAGTTTATGTGATTTCTTAACCATTATCACTTAGTTTTAACCCCCATTAATACCATAAACGATTACCACGATAACAATTCCTTTTAATATTTAGGGGCCAAGAAAGTTACTATATAAAGAAAAGTGACGAATAAATGGAGAATGGTTGATACTATATACTATATACCATTAAATTGGAAAAATATAATATTATTTTAAATTTTATATCATTTAATCAAATATTATTTAACATAAAATACCATTAAAGTCATTTTCAGGACTATTCACTTAAGTTAATTTAAGAGACAACAAGATAGTAATTTAATTAAAATATAAAATTTTAAAATATAAATAATATCTTATATTTATATTAAAAATTCTTGGAACATAATAATTCATCCAAATTATATTACTTTTAATGTTTTTAAAATAATTTACTTGATTTTTCTACTACTTTCCAACTAGTGTGTTGGCATTTCGTAAGAATTTAAGGTAATTATTTAATAACTAAAAATTAACTATAAATTAATGAAATACTTTTTATTATTAAAAATAAAATTTTATAACCCTTCACAATTTGTTTTTATCCTTGTCAAAAAAATATTATAGATATTAAAATCAAGAAAGAGAGATTTTGGAATTTTACTTTACATAAAATAATATAAATATATTTGTATAAAAAATGGAACCACAATGTAATATTTTCAAATTTATAAATCTCATGGATTAATTTAAATGATAAAATAAAATATAATAATGTTTATGGATAATTTTGAATCCTTATTCCATAGTTTTAAAATTATTTATCCCATTTTACCCTTTACCGAGGTGATAAAGTTTACCATGGTTATTACTCATTATGAAAAAAATATAAAGTTTTAATATTTAAAAAATTTAGAAATTATAATTAAAAATAAATAATCCATTTTATCATTTTAAAATTATATAATTATAATACATTAATTTTAAAATAAAAGCACAAAATGCAATGAAAAATGGTTTTATAGAAAAATGCATTTTTAAGTATAAAAATGTTTTTATAGAAAAATTAAACATAATTTTGGTTCTAATGAAATTAATTGGATTATTTTTAATCATAAATATATAATTAAAGTTTAAAAATAATTCCAAACAAATGTGAATTTATAAATACTTTAATGAAAAATATGGGTTTTTATAAAATTGGCACTTCTCATTATTCACTAAAAAATTATTTCTTTCATAAAAATATCAAAATTTCATCCTAATATAATTTTGATATGATTATTTGGAAAATTATATCATTTTTTACAAATAAAACTTCTAAAATTGGTATAAATTAATTATAATATTCTCTCATAAGAAGTAATTAAAACCATTTTTGAAGAAAGCGTATTTTTAAAGAAAAAAATGACTTTACTAAAAATTGAGTAGTTATTTACTAATAATTAATTAGTAAATTTGTACCAAGTAAGATTCACAAACACACACACACACACATATTATATTTCAATTACTCCTATTCACACACATCAATTCAATGGTTGGGTTATATCCATCATATTTAATTAATAATATTTTGCAATCATTAAATCTCGGTGTTAACTATCAAGTATGATATCAAACATATTATTATTTTCAAAATACCATGGTATTACTTTATCCCCCATTTAATAAATTTATTCTTCACAATTTTATCTCAATATACAAAATTCCAGGGCTTAGTATTTGAAAATACCTTTATTGAAAACCCAAATCGTAAAAAGGGTTAATAGAACTTTATTTTAAAAAGAGGGAAAGGGAAATAAAAAGTTCATCTGAAATAACACACCATTAGATTCCCAAATAGGAAAAAATTAGTGGAATGTGAAAGTATGAAAATATAGGGGAAAATTAATGTCCAAATAATTATGTCGAGTGATAGATAATGAGATCCCAAAAATGTTAATAATCATAAAGTCATGAAAAATTAAGTAAAAATGATTGTAAAAAAGAAATAATTATTAATTTATGATGGATTATTTTATTATCCAGACTAATAACATTAAAAAATATTCTTAATTGATTTTATTCAAATCAATAAATGCAATTTTATTCTTTGGTCGTGTATTTTAACAAGTTTCCAAATTTATCCCATCCCATATTAAAATTTATGAGTATCCATGATAAATCATTATTATGCCTAAAGAATCAACCTTTAATAGATCATAATATATAGATAAGGATGAAAATATAATCCCCCTGTATTTACTAAAAAAACATTTGAATAAGGAAATATAATTATAAAAATAAATAATACTTAATATAAATAAATAATAAATTTGAAAAAATTTCTATAATAACACCAAAGGTTCAAGTTAGATCATCCCCTAAATAAATAACCCCATATCCCAATTAAACTCAATAACCTCAATATTAAATAATGTTTTAACCTCAAAGGTAACCTCATACCTTTCAACTTATATCCCCAAAAATGAAATGGAATTCTTTCAAAATAATATTTCACATTAAACCTAAGTGTTAAATATGCATTAACCCGATAAAATGTCTCACAAAATATAATCTATAACTTGAAAATACCATCAATGAAAGCCTCAAAATGGGTTTCTATAACTTTGAACTTATGATCAACCTTAAACTTATAAACCCATTACGAAATCCATAACTCTTAAGTTAACCTCACATGTAAGAATTATAACCTCTAAAGTTATATAAACCCTACTCTGGTAACAATAATAATAGCCCTAAACTTGTACTCCCAGATACAGTGCTAAAAACATAATCTTTTCATTTCTAGATTTGATACTCATAAACATGAGCCAATTTTAGACATCCCAAACATAAAACATTGAAGAGAAATACTGTATCACTTACATTCCCTAGGAACTTTTAGGTTTAGGGTTTTAGAGAAACAAAAAAACTATTACATAACAACACCTTTGTATTAAAGAGATCATTTTCAAATTTACCTAGCTTTTATTATTTCAAAATAATTCTTAAACAAATCCCAAAAAAATCGACACAAGTAACAACCCGAGTCCAGAGCCCCTCCACTGGTGCCCCGTACCAGGTTCGCCACATGACCACAAGCGCGTTTCCCCGAACGCCAGAGGCTGCCGACTAGCATCGAGGGCCTTGGTGAGTCAGTGGGGAAACTATGCCCTCATTCGGTAAGGTATAAAAGGTAAGAAGACAACAATAAACATCATAAGCAGTAAACAACATGTATAACAAAAGTAACCAAACCGCGGAAGCAATGCATATATATAACTATGATGACAATGATGCAGCAGGTATAAATATCTAAGGAAAACTTCAAACAGAACAATGTGTTGAAACACAACTGAAACCAAGTACAAAAGAAAAACAAAAATCTCCTCAGCATCGCGAGCCACGACTCGGTCCCATGCTCCCCATCTCCTGGTGCAATCAAGATCCAGAAGTAGAAGGGTGCTTGCCCTTATCTATACCTGTAGCAAAATAGTCTGCTTGAGCCCAAAAGCATGGCCCAAATAGGGTGTGAGATACAATCCTAGTAGGCAATCACCCAAATATTTGTGCCTAACAGTCAATGAATACATGGCAGTAAATAAACAAGGAGTAGTAAACAGGAAAACACAAGCAGATACATTCTACAATTCTAACAGGTAAAGCACCCAAGTAAGAAGCCAACAATAAAAATAAAACAGTTAACCCTCTGGGTAGCTCTCTTAGTCTAACCCCTATGGTTAAACCTCTATGTACTAGCAACCCTCTGGGAGGCACAGACAGTCTCACCCCTCTGGTTTAGCTACATAATTAAGCAGACTCTCTGGGGAATCACTCACCGTCAATTCCCCCTGTTGTCTTGTATCGTGCTAAAGTCTCTCTGGGGAAGCACTCAACGTCGATCCCCCCTGTGGCCCGTGTCATGGATCTACAGACTCTATGGGGAATCACTCAATTTTAATTCCCCCTATAGTCTCGCATCGTAATTAAAAGACACTCTAGAGAATCCCTTCTGTCAATTATCCCTTTGGTCTGCTACTCTAGGTTCTCACAGTCCTGAGTATCACTAAGCATGCTCAACACGTGTGAATAGTCTAAGTAAACCTCAAGAACTACTTGGCTAACAACTAAGGTTCAACAACCATAATAAAACAATAGTTCCACTATCCTACAACTAGGCATGGAAACTGTCAGAACGTCAAACAGGCAGAACAAGCATGGAAAAGAAATCTGAGCACAACGAATTACTCTAAGCACAAGAAATAACCTCTACCAAAGCAATCAACCAAAGAAGGAAACTAAATAGGGAAAAACAAGAAACACACAATACCCCGTTCAAGGGTATTGGTGGAAATTGCACAAAATATTCATCAACTTTCTACAGAAAGGCACAAACCACCTATCTCGATCCTAGGAGATCGATATACGTGAACCTCGATGATAGATTCCTCTTAGAACAATGTAGATCTGAGAAAATACACAAAAATTTCATCCCACAATAACATGGAAATGAGGAGAAATCAAGAAACAAGGCTAAAGTAGATGGAAGAAATCACCGATGTGATTCCAACGCAACTGACCTTGCTCGAATCAGAGAACGGACAGTGAGGCAGGACTCTGTCGAAGATCTGGCCGTATGGTCTCTCTCGGACGATCGAAAACTGGAGAAGAAGATGAATATGGGGGTTAGACGCGACCCCGGTCCGTTTAATGAAAAAAATAAAGTACACAACATGTATTTCTAGAGTACACAACGTGTACTTCAGTTTTTTTCCGTACTCCGAAAAACTGGCCTCCACCTGAGCCTTACACATCGTGTGTGTGGCCCGGGCATGGCCAACACACGGCTTTGAGCCGGGAAGAGTACACGGCGTGTACTCAGAAAGTACACGGCGTGTACTTCTGAAATTTCTAGAAAATTCATTTTTCTCAAAAACTCCAGAAAAAGGAAAAACATACCTGAAAAGAGATCCGGGTTCTTACAAACTTCCCCCCTTAAAGAAATTCTTCCCCGAATTTCCCTAACAGGACAGAGAAGAAGAAACGCCGAACAGCTCTGGCCACTGCGATCGAACATCAGCCTCCCTCTACCAGGTCTCGTCTTGTACTTTCCCGTGCTTCCACAACACTCGTACCAGAGGAACAGACCACCTGCGGAGAACCTTCGTACTACGATCGACAATCCGGATAGGATGATCCTCAAACAACGCATCCGCTTCAAGCTCAACTTCCTCGAGCTGAAAGACGTGAGATGGGTCTGGAAAGTAACGTCAGAGTTGAGAGACGCGGAAGACGTCGTGTATGGCCCGATACCTCTAAGGTAGCTGCAACCGATAGGCGACCAACCCCACTCTCTCCAAGACCTCAAATGGCCCGACGTACTGCGGTGAAAGATTACCTTGTCTCCGAATCCTCTTGTGTCCCAACCTCGGTGCGACACGTAGGAAAACCTAATCACCGACCTCGAACTCCAGAGGTTGTCTCTGCTGATCAGCATAAGACTTCTGTCGAGACTACACTGTAGACATCCTCTTCTGAATCAGCTCTATTTGATCTGAAGTCTCCTGAATGAGATGAGGTCCCAACAAAGCTTCTTCTCTTGCCTCCAGCCAGCATAAGGATGATCGGTATGGCCTACCATACAAAGCCTCATATGGCTCCATCTGAATGGTCACATGGAAACTATTGTTGTAGGATAACTCCACCAGAGGATATTCTTCTCCCAAGAACCACCAAAATCTAGGAAGCAAGCTCGAAGCATATCCTCAAGCACCTCGATTGTGCGCTCAGACTGGCCATCAGTCTGGGGATGGTATGCTGTACTCAAAAGTACCTGTGTACCCAAGGACTTCTGAAGTCCCTGCCAGAACCGAGAGGTAAATCGCACATCTCTTTCTGAAAAAATAGAGCACGGAACTCCATGCAGACGAATGATCTCTCTGATGTAAAGTCGTCCCAGATCATCGACACTGAAGGTCTCCTTGATCAGCAAGAATTGATCAACCTTCGTAAGTCTGTCGACGACATCCAAACAGCATCGTTCCCTCGAGGTGATCTCGACGAATGGGTCATGAAGTCCATCGCAACATCGTTCCACTTCCACTCCGGAATGGGTAACTACTGTAAAAGGCCTGCTGGTCGCTGATGCTCTACTTTCACCTGCTGACAAGTAGAACATCTCAAGACAAAACCAGCAACATCCTTCTTCATACCTGGCCACCAGTATTGGCGATGAAGGCCCCGATACATCTTGGTGACGCCAGGATGAACTGCCCAAATAGAGGAATGGAAATCCTACATCATCTCCTCACGTATGTCTGCTGTCACCCATACACGTCCCTAGAAACACAAGATCTCACCCTCTCCCACTATCCATCCAAGAAAAGGGTCCTCTCCTGACACACTCTCCCACAGGACTAAGACTTCTGAGTCTGATAGCTGCTTCATCCGTACCCGATCAAGTACCGTGGAGGTAACAGCTACAGAAGATAGAAAAGTCTATCCCTGTCTGTCGTGCACCTCCGGATGCATCTCAGAGAATAGAGACATCAGTTTCCACTCACTACTGGCCTTTTGAACTGCCTGAATATGAGTTCTCCTGCTCAACGCGTCTGCCACGGTGTTGCCATTTCCCGGCGTATAGGCAAGCTCGAAATCAAAAGACTGAAGATACTCGACCCACCTACGCTGCCTCAGATTCATATCATGCTGAGTGAAGATATACTTGAGACTCTTGTGGTAAGTGAAGACCACAAAGTGCTCTCCTAGAAGATAGTGTCTCCAACAGCGCAAGGCATGAACAACAGCTGCCAACTCCAGATCGTGCGTAGGGTAGCTCCTCTCATGTGACCTCAACTGCCGAGACCCGTACCCAACAACCCCATCTCCCTACATAAGCACTACTCCCAGCCCGATACCCGAAGCATCACAGAAAACAGTGTACCTCTTGCCTGGCTCTGGAAAGACTAGTATCAGTGCTGATGTCAACCTCCCTTTCAGCTCCTGAAAGGCTGACTCACAAGGATCTGACCATGAGAACTTCACCCCCTTCTTGGTCAGACCTGTCAAGGGTGCTGCTAAACGAGAAAATTCCTGAATGAAGCGTCTGTAGTATCCAGCCAGCCCTAGGAAGCTCTGTACCTCAAAAATGTTCTTCGACTGCTCCCAGGAAACTACAGCTCTCACTTTCTCTGGGTCCACAGTTACTCCTGCCTCTGAGATGACGCGACCCAATAAGTGAATCTGATCCAGCCAGAAGTGGCACTTCGAGAGTTTAGTATAAAGCCGATGCTCTCTCAGTGTACTCAGAACGATCTCAAGATGTGTGTCATGGTCGTGTCGAGTGTGATATTACACCAAGATATCGTCCACAAAGACCATGAAGAAGGAATCCAAGTAAGGATGGAACACTCGGTTCATCAGTGCCATGAAAACTGCCAGCACGTTCGTGAGACCGAACGACATGACCGTATACTCGTATAGACCATACCTGCTCTTGAAGGCTGTCAGAGGTATATATGATGGTCTAATGCACAACTTATGATAACCAGACCTCAAGTCGATCTTTGAGAACACCCGGGATCCTTGAAGATGATCGAAAAGGTCGTCAATCCGCGACAAGGGATATCGGTTCTTGACCGTAAACTAGTTCAGCTTCTGATAATCCACACAAAGCCGAAGGGTACCGTCTGCCTTCTTCACAAATAGAACCAGAGAACCCCAAGGAGAAGTACTGGGTCTGATGAAACCCTTAGCCTGTATCTCCTCTAGCTGCTTATTGAGCTCCTAAAACTCTGGTTTGGCCATCCTATATAGTGTAATGGACACCAGTTCCACTCCTGGAACGAGCTCAATAGAGAAGTCTACCTCACGCTCTGGAGGAAAACCCGAAAATTCCTCTGGAAAGACATCCCTGAAGCGATCAACCACTAAAGGAAAATCCAACTTTGGAGTCCCCTGATCATCCAAGTAAAGGCTAGCAATCTGGGTTGTCACCCCTCCTAGCCCAAGATGCTCGAGTCCCGCCCGACTCGCCCGAACATCCCATTCGCCTCTATAAAGGAAAGATTCACCCTCTGGTGAAATGAAACTGAACCTACGGCGATAACAGTCAACGAATTCCTGGACAGGAATCAACCAATCCATGCCAAGGATGACATCATAACCTGTCATCTCTAGGACATATAGATCCCATAAGAAGCGATACCCTGTAACGTCGAGAGGGCACTCTCTACAATGGCGTACACTAGATGTCCTCGTCCCCAAAGGTGTGTCTAGTGTCAAAGAGTCAGTAGAAGAAAAGATGTAGAGTCCAAGGCTCTCCACAACATAAACAAAGATAAAGCTATGCGTATCACCAGTATCAAAAAGGGGCGAAGATAAAACTGAGGCTACTAAAATCGTACCTCGAACCATAGAAGGGTCGGGATCCTGGTCACGATAAGTCTGCTCCACGGTGAAATACTGGTCTACACCGCGGCCTTGCACCGCTGACTGACCACTCTGAGCTGAACCTCCCTACTGGTACTGAGGAACTGGTGGCTGACCGCCACGACCTCGACCTCCACCTCGGCCCGAACGGCCAGAAGAACTCCAGTTCCCCGACTGGTGAGAAACTGGTGGTGCTTCTCCTGAACGAGGAGTCATGGAAGAATCCCGATCACCTGCTGTTGGTGATAAAACCTGGATGAAATGCTGAAGGTGATCCATATTACCGATATATTGGCATTCCACGGGGTCTCTCTCGCACTGCGGCCTTGTGTGACCTGTCCAGCCACACTGATAGTATGTCACCTGGCTGCCTGATGATGCGTCTCGCTTCCTCGAATCACCACGCGCAGGCTTCCTATTGCGCTTCTTGCTGTCATCTGGGGGGTGGATAACTCTAGAAGCAGAACCTCCCTAGATCGCAACTCCAAAGTCTCTCAGATTGCGCTCTGAAATCAATGTCTGGTTGACGATGGAAGTAATGGAAGTCAGCTGGAAGATGTTCACCTGCGAGAAGATCTCCTGTCCGAGTCTATCCTCAAACTTCCTCGCCAAGAACACCCCACTCCCATCCCAGAGTGGTGTAAAACACTCTAGCTTAGTGAAACAAGAGGAATAATCCATGACAGATAGAGTACCCTGCTCTAAGCTCATGAACTCCTAGGATCGATCGGCCCTCAGGGTTTCCGGGCATAAGTAGTCGTAGAACACGCGTTGGAACTCCTCCCAAGTAATAGCCTGCTGTTGACTCGCTTATGAGATCACGTCCCACCACCTCTTGGCGGAGTCTCAGAGCATGTAAGTGGCGAGCTTGACCTGCCTATCTGGAGGCGGCTCCAGATGCTCGAAGATAGTCATCATGGCTTCTAGCCATGAATCTGCAGCCTGAGGTCCTCCCTCCCCCGAGAATGTGGGAGGATGCTGCTGCTGAAAGACCCGCGTCAAGTCTTCCATAGACGAGGCAGGAGGCGATGCTCCTTGGAAGGCCTGCATCATCCTCATGAAACCTTCCCGGAACTACGCATCAACGCCTACAACTAGTACGACAACTGGTGCCAAGGATGGCTCGGTTGGGGGATCGACAGGAAGTCCTTGATCGACCCTATTTGGCGTCTGATCACTGCCTGACGACAAACATATGACCGGAGGGCATCTCGGAGGCATAGCTCTGAAAGATCAATAGAACACCTTAGATCAGGAAAATAAGGACAGAGAACACAAGAGTACAAAACGGGAATAGGGGAAAAACCCACACAATATTGCAAAACATGACTACACGACGTGTATACAACGACATGGTGTGTCTTTTTAAAACACTAACATGGGTGTGTACTCTCACCCTAAAAGTTGTGTACACTTCAAACTACACGGCGTGTTGACCTCCACACACGGCGTGTACTTGAAAACTAGTCCCCTACCCGAGTCTCTTTACACAGCTAACCCATATGGTCTGACTTAACCCGAGACTACACGGTGTGTTCTAAACAAACACGACGTGTACTAGACAAGGCTTCAACGACCCGTGTTGTTGAGCACACGACCGTCTACACGACTGGATCTTACACGGAGTGCTCTGAACAAACAAGGCATGTGGAAAAGAAGGTAACACCGGCCCGTGTTGTTCGTGACACGGCTGGGTACCTGGACAGGACTACACGGTGTGTTCCCTATGGACACGTCGTGTTCTACCCGAGCTTCCCTGGCCTATGTTGTTAGTGACACGGCCGGGTACACAACCACGAACTCACACGGTGTGTACCAATAGGACACAGCGTGTTCCCGAAGTTACTCCCATGACACTGTGTTCTACTCACACGGTCAATGACATGGCCTGAAAACTACATGGAGTGTATCTAAAAAGTACACGCTGTGTATTCTGGGTTTTTATGGTCAGTAGCTCAGAAACTGCACAGAATTCCAGAACACAAAAACAAGGAGAAAAGATTCCAAAATCTGATCCGTGAGGGCCCATAACACCTTAAGAACCAAATTTTTGGCGTTCAATTTAAACAAAGAACAAAGCAGTAGTTTTCTAACATAGCAGCAGAGAATCTATCAAGAAACTATCAAAAAAGCATGCATAATCTACACAAAGTCTATCACAACAGCATGCAATCGCTAATGCACCCTAGATGACATGAAAAGAATGCCTGACATGTGATTTCTACAAGTTCCTATATGATGCATGAGATGGTAAAACCTCATCTCATCGGGTTGTGATAGAAATAGAACCAAAATATCAAAACAATAACTGCACAAGTCATGTGAATCACTCTAGGTGAAATCAGATCAACTATAAAATCTCAAAACAGAAAACTGCAATTAACGAGGTAGTATGGATTTTCCCTGTACACGGGTTATCTATTCCCTGGCACAACTTAATACCAAGTACCGAATCCGTCCTATACCTGGCTAAAGTCTCCAAACAGTAAGGCAAGTGAAAATAACTCCTCTAATACCACTTTGTAATGACCCGAGTTCGGAGCCCCTCCACTGGTGCCCCATACCAGGTTTGCCACATGAACTCAAGCGTGTTTCCCCAAACGCCAGAGGCTGCCGACTAGCAGCGAGGTCCTTGGTGAGTCGGTGGGGAAACTATGCCCTCATTCGGTCAGGTATACAAGGTAAGAAGACAACAATAAACTGCGGAAGTAGTAAACAACATGCATAATAAAAGAAACCAAACCGTGGAAGCAATGCATATATATAACTATGATTACACTGATGCAACAGGTACAACTATCTAAGGAAAACTGCAAACACAACAACGTGATGAAATACAACTGAAACCAAGTAAAAAAGAAAAACAAAATAATCTCCTCATCATCATGAGCCACGAATCATTCCCATGCTCCCTAGCTCCTGGTGCAATCAAGATCCTGAAGTAGAATGGCACATTCCCTTATCTATACCTGCAGTGACATAGTCTTATTGGGCCCAAAAGCATGGCCCAAATAGGGTGTGAGATAAAATCCCAGTAGGAAATTAGCCAAAGATTTGTGCCTAACAGTCAATGAATACATGACAGTAAATAATCAAGTAGTAGTAAACCGGAAAACACAAGCAGCTACATTCCACAGTTCTAACAAGTAAAGCACACAAGTAATCAGTCAACAACAAGAAGAAAATAGGTAACCCTCTGGGTAGCTCTCTCAGTCTAAACCCTATGGTTCAAACTCTAAGTACTAGCAACCCTCTGGGAGGCACACACAGTCTCACCCCTCTGGTTCAACTACGTAATTAAGAAGACTCTCTGGGGAAGCACTCACCGTCAATTCCCCCTATAGTCTCGTATCGTTCTAACGGCTCTCTGGGGAATCACTCAACGTCACTTCCCCCTGTGGCCTGTGTTGTGGATCTACAGACTCTCTGGGGAAGCACTCAATGTCAATTCCCCCTATAGTCTCACATCGTAATTAAAAGACACTCTGGAGAAGCCCTTCCGTCAATTATCCCTTTGGTATGCTAATCTAGGTTCTCACAGTCCTGAGTATCACTAAGCATGCTCAACGCGTGTGAATTATCCAAGTAAACCTCAAGAACTTCTTGGATAACAACTAAGGTTCAACAACAATAATAAAACAATAGTTCCACTATCCTACAACTAGGCATGGAATCTGGCAGAACGTCAAACAGGCAGAACAAGCATGGAAAAGCAATCTGAGCACAACGAATTACTCTAAGCACAAGAAATAACCTCTACCAAAGCAATCAAGAAAATCAGGCAACTAACCAGGGCAAAACAAGAAAACACGCAATACCCCATTCAAGGGTATTGGTGGGAATTGCACAAAATATTCATCAAATTTCTACATAAAGGCACAAATTACCTACCTCGATCCTAGGAGATCCATATACATGAACCTCGACGATAGATTCCTCTTAGAACATCATAGATCTGATTAAACGCACAAAATGTTCATCCCACGATAACTTGTAAACAAGTAGAAATCAAGAAACAAGGCTAAAGCAGAAGTTAAAACTCACCGCTGTGATTCTAATGCAATTGACCATGCTCGAATCAGGGAACGGACGATGAGGCAGGACTTTGTCAAAGACCTATCCATACGGTCTCTCTCGGATGGTCAAAAACTAGAGAATAATACGAATATGGGGGTTAGACGCGACCCCGATCCATTTAATGAATAAAAAGAAATTACACAGCGTGTACTTCAATTTTTTTTCCGTACTCCGAAAAATGGGCCTCCACCTTAGCCTTACACCCCGTGTGTGTGGCCCGGGCATGGCCAACACACGGCTTCGAGTTGGGAAGAGTACACGACATGTACTTAGAAAGTACATGGAATGTACTTCTAAAATTTCCAGAAAATTCATTTTTCTCAAAAACTCCAGAAAAAGGAAAAACATACCTGAAAAGAGATCCGGGTTCTTACAACACACATGAAACCTTTCTGGAGATAATTCATTCAACATAATTTTTCATAACCTGTGGGAAAGGAAGCATAATAAAGGGTGTTATAAAACACTCAGTAAGGGTAAACATAAATTTTATATCATTTATTTGAAGAATATGTGATTAAGGGAATGAGAACATATTCAATGTGAATGAGTACAACATAAGATAATTCATACCCATCAACACCTAAAACATAAAATTTGACACATAACATAAATATTTAATAAAGATAATACTAATAAGAATCAATAATCATTATCCATTTGAAAATAATCATTGATCAAAGAAAACAATAGAAATTATTGCAAGAATAAAAAAATAGTACTGGTATCTTGGAACATTAAACATTCATCATGAAATTACGTAAATAGAATATTCTCTTAGGAGTATGTTACAATAGTTAACTCCATAATCTCTTAGAATCTAATCATATTTAGTAAAATACATCATCTATTAGGAGTAAATTACAACACTTAACTCCATCATCTCTTAGGAGTAACTTACAATTGTTAACCTAATCGCTCTACCCAATGCATTGGAAGTCTATAATGAACTGAAACATCCTTGATTTATAATAGAATCAACCATAAATGATACATACATATTTCCAAGTACTATATAATAAAAAAACATTTAGAATCTATAAAGTTTCAACATAAAACCCTTGAAAACAACCATTATTCCTTTCGAGATTGATTATTCAGTAGAAAAGAAATGAGTTCTATAACAATCTCTTAAAAAAAATAAGAAATCCAAATAAATAATAAGGATTGTATCAGTGGAATAAATACTCATTTTATTATAGTAATAAATGATATTTTCATATATGGAAAAAACATCTAAAAGAACATTTGAAAACATTTCATCAAAAATTAGAGAAGATTTCCCTTTTATTTTGATGTCTTTAAAAAATAAAAAAATAATGATATAATAATTTTTCAAGAAAATAACAATGGAAACTTGAAAATAAACTTAAAAATAAAGAATATTTATGATATTTGGAAAATCCCTACATGTTATAAATGTTAAATATAATCATTCTTTTCAATATTTTGTAAAGAGAGTCAAAATTGACCCTTGTGGAAAACCTTACGAAATTTCATTTCAAAACCTTTTAAAAGAAGGTAAAATATTATAAAAATAACTTTATGAAATAATTTATGTTTATAAAATAAAATCATTGAAATAGGATAAAGTAAATAGAGGGATATTTTAGTTTAAATTATTTTCAAACTTTAAAATAAAATTTTAAAGAAAAATATTTTACGGCATTTCAAAACAAAAAAAAACTTTTGGAAGAAAGAATATTAGAAGGAACATAAAATAAAATGAGTATAAAAAGAGTCATGATATTATATTTCAAGATTTATTTTATACAACATATATATGGAATAGATTTATAGATCAAAACATGTCACAAAGAAGAAAATTTGAGATGATAAACCCTTACAAATGGGGCAATGGTTGAATAAAAAATCCTTTAAATGATGTAACAAATAAAATTATTTAAAACAAATAAATTACATGAAATAATATGTTAAAACACATTAATTTGGTAGTAAGTACTCCATATAAAATAAATCTTGGTATGTAACATGAATAATGTCTTAAAGAATTGAAATTGAGGGAATATAATCCCTTGGAACTTTTAAAAAATTTAAAACAATAACTCCAAAAAGAGATAAATTCAAAGTAACATTAAATATAATTATTAAAAATTTATTCATGATATAATATAACAATAGTTAGAATAAAAACCTTATAAGAGTAATTTGGTTCATAATACAATACATGTCTCAAAGAGAAAAATATTGCGAAGAATAATCCTTACAAAGATTATATCATCGAAGTTATAATTAATTAATGAAGTGATTATGTATAACAATTGTAAAAAATATTGGAAATAAAACATAATATAATTATATTCCACTTCCCACATAATATTTTCAAAAACATAGTCAATGAAGTATAAGTAAAACCCAATGAATAGAAATTGATTTTATAAACCCCTTACCTTGTGTCCAGAATTACTATGTACATCCTTTATATTCATTTATAATAAAATAATATTAATTATTTAATTGTTTAATAAAAATTTCCATGTTTATTTATGTAGCATGAAAAATTTTATTTCACTTATTATAATAAAATATGTAATTACTTAATCATTAAGTCCACATCGAGTGCTTTGAGAACATTCAATTTATAATTGAAAAATGAACCTGGTAGGTCAAACATGGTCAAAGGGGTAATTATTAGATAATATACAACATAATAATAATGAAATAATTTTAATTTTTACACTTCAAATACAATTTTAGATTCATTAATGAAAATTGGTCATGATTAACAAATTACATTGGTTCGTGAGGTGGTAGTTTGCACGTACACATGAGTGTTGTTTTTTACTTTTTATTAGATGGAAAATAAATAAATAAAATAAAATATTATCCATAATAATTAATTATAATGTGATAAAAATCCAAATATATTCATTAAATCCATCCCCATGACCATCCATGAGTGGAAATTTTTGAAGAATGAAGTACACCACTACATGGAGACGATAATCCGTACGTACACACGTGCAATGACTATGTTTTTAAAGATTGGAATGGTATGGAAATCGAAGAAATATAATAATTATAGTATATTAATTATTTCATAATATCATATATATACATTAAATATATTATAATTATCATCTATGAATAGCCGTGGTGAGAAATGAAATTCATCGATTGGTGAAGCGGTAGTCCGCACATACTCATAGATAATGGTTAAGTTTCCCATTTGGTGAAAAAAGAGGTGAGTAGTGTTATGAAATTAATACAATGAAATATCATTATATTTTAGATACTTATTTTATTATATCGGTGTGGTTAGGATATAATTAAAGGGGGTAGAAGTAGAAATAAAATGAAAACTCTTTGTTAAGATGATTACCTTTTTTTTGAATAACCTCCTTTGGATATATCCTTAAAGACCCAAGAGATGGTCTTTTAAGAATAATAAAACTTATATAATGATTATAAGTAAGTTAATAATAGTTTTTTTCAGTATTAGGTAAATCTAGGTTTTTTTTGATGTGTTTGGAAGTGATTATAGGTGGAATCCTTATATAAGAGTGGAGAGGGGAAACCTTAGAATTATTTAAAGTATTAAATTAATAAAAATTAATTTTCATTTTAAAGTGGAATAAAATTTATATATTTATAATATAAGATATATATGAGCCTAAATCCTCAAATAAAAAAATTTGTACAAGTTTATGTGATGTTTTAACCCTTATATTATAGTTTTAACGCCTCATTAATGCTTTTAATAAATACAGTGATAACGAGTTTTTTTTACTTTTTTGGGGTCAAGAAAGTTACAATATAAGAAAAAATGACCCATAATGGACAATTATTGATATTATAGGATATATATCATTAAATTGGACAAATATAATATTTTTTATGATCTATAAATCATTTAAAAAAATATTATTTAACATAAAATACCATTAAAGTCATTTTCATGAATATTCACATAATTTAAATTAAAAACATCAAGATAGTAATTTAATTGAAATATAAATTTTTTACAAATTAATAATATTTTATATTTATCAAAAACATTTTTATAACATATTAATCTATCCAAATTATATTTCTTTTATTGTTTTTAAAATCATTTACTTTATTTTTCAACTTCTTCTACAAGCATTGTGTTGGCATTGTGTAAGAATTTAAGGTAATTATTTCATCACTAAAAAATTAAAAATTAATTAAAATAATAATTTTTTTATTAATATTAAAAATAACTTTTTATAACCATTCAATAATTTTATTTATCAACATCACTAAATATTATAGATATTAAAATCAAGAAAGAAACATTTTGGATATTTCCTTTACATAAAATAATATAAAGGTATTTATCAAAGGAAAATGTCAAAAATGAAATATGTTAGAATAAATGAAATGGTGGTTGAATTTAGATCAACCAATGAAATATAGATAAGTTAATGGATGATTTTGAAGCCTTATTTGATAGGTTTAACCTTTTTATCTCATTTTACCCTTTACTAAGGCGATCAATTTTACTATGGTTACTATTCATTATGACCAAATATATAGAAGAAATATATAAAAAATTTATGTATTGTCATGACCTGTCCAGAGGGGTCCATGCCGTGACTCCTCATGCCTTCCTCCAATAGGCCAGTGGCTGGTAACTAACACCGAGTAGGCATATCACTAACATGGGAGGCATTGCCTATGTACATATACGCACACACATATCTCCAAGCCCACAAATAATGAAATTTAAAACACAAAGTAAAACATGCATTCCAATAAGACAAACACTAAGAGTAACAATACAAAATGAAAAGAAAAGGGGGACAATATACAAGCACAAAAAAAGAAAAGCTGTAAAAAATTAAATACACAAGTTGTTGGAAACTCATTGGCAGAAAAAACCTACCTGAAGGGTAGGTGAAGGTAGCTGCCTGAATCTGTAGGAGTATGCTTCATCTGTCTGATATAACTAGGCACCACCTTGTCATAGATCACCTAGGTATCTGTTAAAACACTAGTCGTCTGCACAAGACAAGAAACTTGCAGGAAAAGCACGTGCAAGGGTGAGTAAAATAGTCCTGAGTAGGATGCCCTAAAACCACAACGGAAAGACCAAAAATAAAAGTACACATGAATTATTTTCAGCTCACACAATTATAAATCTATGACACTAAAATCAAGATTGTTAGATGTAGTCCAAAAACACTCAGTATTGATGAGACACATAGTTCAGATGAGAGACTCAGTCCTGATGAGGCACATAGTCCTAGTGAGACACTTAGTCTCGATGAGACACCCAGCCACGAATAGTAACAAAACTTTATGGCCACTTAGTCTTCAAATCACATAGTCTCTACATCATATCCAACCACATGATTCCGCTCTTAGCGCACTTAATCCGAGAGAACCAACTCCTCAAGCCAACAGTTGTAAGTACCACCTCATCACGAAGGTCCCAACATCGCAAACGAATCATCAAATAGACATACGATTTAGAAGTTATGGGAATTTTAGTAAAAAAGGGTCGGTTGGGTATGAGTCCAATCCAACCTGGTAGGGCCGACAAGACCTGTCGGGCCCGACCCACCCTAGTTGGGCCCGATCTGTTCTATAGGACTGGCCCATTGCTGGCCTGACCCGTTACTGGCCCAGCTTGCCAGCTCCATCCGAACACACCTGATGCGGGCCTCTTTGTTCTAACCAGATATGATAGATGCCGCGTCCCGCCTCACCATTACAGCCGAATGACGAGCCACCCACTCCTCCCACATGCGGTTTGTGGGACCACGTTCCAGCCAGATGAAATGGCGCCTAACCGCATTTCCGGTACACACTACTACGCCCCTCCCTAGCAATGGATCCCATCACCACCTGTGGCCGCGCCACCGCAAGCTCCTACTGCCACCGGCTATCAAGCCGGCAGCCTCCGTCACTGCCACCCATGGCCCCCTTCCGCAAGTTGTCTTGCGGCTATGATCCCATTGGACTATGGGTCTCTGAAGCTAATGGATTCCATCCTAGCATCCATCAGCCTAGCCCTACTTCACCACCGGGCTGACACTTCTTTCACCGTTCATCGACCTTCTAGTGACCTTGTCTCATGTTGCGCCTACCATCGCACCTTTGTGGCATCGTTTGGGTGTCAAATTCTCGTTTTTGGTTTATTTAACCATAAATTTAAGGTGCAACAACCGCTCTCTCTCAAGATCACGAAGAACACGAAGAACACTGGAAAAAGTAGAGGCACAAGAACTCCCGAATAACTATCCAATATTTTGTTCGTGTCAGCCTTAGTTCGTTCTTGTTAGCCGGATCATGAAGAATGAAAATAATAAACACAAATATTTAATTCCCATTTAATCCCCACAAGACAACTCTAATCCCACATGGATGGTCAACCCATAGATCAATCTGTTAGTGGTTTGATTCGCGTTCGTCATTTAGAAAGAAAGAACAAGGAAAGATAAATCACATATAAATAAACACCTACCTCGAGGATTGGATAGATCACTTATAAAGAGTGAGTCCAATGTTCGTCGTTCATCAATCCATTGACACCTCTTATGAAACCAATCGTCAATCTACCAACGTTCATCGTCGCTCACCAATAAGGGGTTTCTCCAATGACTTCCCTCTTCTAAGTTTTCCAAGGAATTTTCTCTAGAGTTATGAATCTAACCATGTATCCCTATTAATCTATTAAATAGAGAAAATACATTTCAGTGTTACCATGATCTTTAATTTATGAAATAAAATCATTTGACTCGTCATTGCATTGCAGCATCACTGCACCGCTGTGAGGCATTCAAAAAGTAATAAAATAAACTTGTTTAAGTTTATTTTATTTTTTCATTAAAACATCCAAAAATTAACTTTTACCCCCAACCCATGTCGGTCGAGGTTAGGCCCCTCCTAAGGTAAATTAAATATTTTAAACATAACAACGCCCTTTGATTTTCATTACAAGTACCTGTTTAGAAGTGATTAAAGTTACAAGCAAGCCTCCCGTGTGTTTTTAATTAACAACTAATATTTATTAAATGATTTATTTTGGGAACATTAGGCATCAAAATATCATACTCTCTTAGTGATTGGTCTTTGAATTTTTTCAATTAATTTAAAAAAAATTAGAGAAAAATATGAGTCATTACATTCTTCCCAACTTTGGGATTTATGTCCCCGAAAGCCAAAAAAGGGATACTCAACAAAATGGTGAGGGTACTGCAAATGAATATGAGCCTTCTGCTCCCATGTAATCTCTTATATATTCCCATTCTAACACTGAACATGCACTAGAGGAATGAACTACTCATGAATGACCTGATCATATTAATCCTCTATATCCACTGCTATGACATGTGAAGGAAATTATGCACTCAATGAATATGTGGGGGTAAATCTACGTGGTATTCCACCTCGCCAACTCTGCTCAAAATCTGAAAAGGTCTGATGAATCTTAGAGACAACTTGTCGCCCAACCAAATCTCTAAAATCCCCATCGAGGTGAGACATGAAGAAACACATGGTCTCCCTCCTATAACTCCAAGGGCCTCCATCTTCTATTCGCATACGATTTATGCCTGATCTTTGTAGTCCTTATCTGCTCCTGGATGATCTACACCTTTTTGGTAGTAGCCCATACCAACTCTGGACCCATGAGTGCTGACACCCCTGGGTCTATTAAGCATAATGTTGACCTTCATGGTCTCCCATAAAAGGCCTAGAACGGTTCCATACCAATGGTGGAGTGGTAGCTGTTGTAGTATGCAAACTCCACCAGAGGTAGGTGATTCTCTGAACTATGAACAATGTCCTTGATGCAAGCACATAACATGTTCTCTAGAACCTATATGGTCCTCTCCGTCTGGCCATCCGTCTAGGGATGAAACATCCTTCTCAAGAGAAAATGAGTCCCAGAATCCTCCTGTAATCCCATCCATATTCAAGATGTGAAGCAAGCATCACAATCTGAAGCAATCATCAATGTCACACTGTGAAGTCAAACTATCTCCTAAACATAGAGGTATTCCAAGCATACTACTGAACCCAGCTCCTAAATAGGTAAGAATTGAGATGAATTGGGGAGTCATTCAATGCTCACCTAGATGGTATCATGTACCCTAGACATACGTGGTAAACCCATCACAAAATCCATAAACATTCCATCCCACTTCCACTATCACACCTCAAGTGGCTGAGCTAGGATTTCTAAAACATGATGCTCTGCCTTCACTTGATGACAAGAGAGGCACTGAGAAACAAAATCCACCACTACCTTCTTCATCCCTGGACACTAGAACTAATGTCATAGGTCCTTGTACATCTTTCCCACACTCAAATTTACCACCGCAAAGTATTTTTGAAATTCCATTAAAACCTCCTCTCGCAATGTCACTGGTTCAATGGTGCACCCTCTGAAAATTATGATGTGCTCCCCACCTATAGAATATTCATCAAGGGCTTTCCCTATGGATAACTGAGAACGTAAGGTCTCATAGTCAACATGCCCAAGATATGCCTCCCTAATTCGTGGTATGATTGGAGGTGTGAAAACCATTTACTAGAGGTAACCTACTTCATCACCATCCACAAAGTACATATGCATCGTGGTTAACTACTCCAACACCACACTCAGAAACTGCAAGATGAATCTCTTACTAAGTGAGTCTACCACCACGTTCACCTTCCCAAGAGTATAGAAAATATCAAAGTCATAATCCTGGAGGAACTCTAGCCACCACCTCTATCTCAAGTTTAGGTCTTTCTGGGATAAGATATAATTGATACATTTTTTGTCGAAGTAGACAATAAACCACTCACCCATCAAGTAGTGCCACCACATTTTCAAGGCAAAGACCACTGCAGCTAGCTCAAGATAATGGGTCGTGTAGTTATGCTCATATTTCATCAACTGTCACGATACATAGACAAACACTACTTTCCCCTTCATCTAGACATAACCCAATACAGTCCCGGATGCTTCACAGAACACTATATACCCAACTCCCGCCTCTGGTAGTCTTAATATTGGGGCACTCGTTAACCTCTGCCTCAGCTTTTGGAAACTCTGTTGGCACTTCTCCATCCATATGAAGGGATGTACCTTTATCATCAATTACAATAAGGTTTCTACAAGCCTATAAAAGTTGGGCACAAACCTCAAATAGTATCCATCCAAAACTAAGAAAATATTCACCTCAGTCATGCTCTTGGGTGGCTCCCAAGCATACTCTGCCTCTATCTTCGCCGGATCCACCAAAAATCTGGCCTCTGAAATGAACTATCCTAGAATGTGGACCTCCCAAATCAAGAACTGACACTTCGAGAGATTCCATAAAGCTAGTGCTCCCCGAGTGTATCCAGGACTATCCTCTGGTGTGTCGTGTGCTCCACCTCGTATGCTGAGTACACTGGGATGTCATCAATGAAGACCATGATAAACCGATCAAGGTAAGGATGGAAGATCCTGTTCATCAGTCCCATGAATAATGCTGGGGCATTGGAAATGATGAAAAACATCACTAATTACTTTTAGTGGCCATAATGACGTATGAAGTCTATCTTCAGTACATCCTTATCTCATACAGTAAGCTGATGATAGCTAGACCTAAGGTCTATCTTTGAGAACAACCTCGCTCCCTTCAGCAGATCAAAGAGGTCATCAATTCTCAGTAGCATATATTTATTCTTCACAGTCACCAGATTCAGGTGCTGATAGTCTATGCGTAGACTGAATATCTTATCTACATTATTGGAAAAAAATATTGGGGATTCCCAGGGTGAAACACTGGGCCTCAAAAATACCTTTCTCTACCAGTCCTCTAGATGTACCCTCAACTCACAAAGCTCCGTGGGAGCCATCTGATATTCTGGTGTGGATATTAGTATCGTCCTCAAGTATAGGTCAATGCATAACTCATCCTTCCTGTGAGGAGGTAATATTGGAACTTACATAGGGAAGATGACCTCACACTCATCCACCACTATAAGAAATTGAGGACTCCTCTCATCCACCACACTGAGGGTAAGACTAGCCAACTGGTGAGTAATTGGATGCACCCTCTTCTGAAAAATTCCATCTTAAACTGTATGCATTTCCCTTTTTTACAGTGATGGAAAATCCAGTCTCATCTCTATGGACACAACACACTCTATGCCTAAAATAGTCAATCTGAGCATGGACTATAGATAACCAGTCCATACCTATAATGAAATCATAAGGCCTCAAAACCACTATTAAGAGACCCCATCCTAAGATATCACCTCCAAGAGTAAACTCACACTACCTACACCAGTGTGTGATTGTTGAATAACCTACCATATGAGTCTCTAAGTATAAGGATTGAGCCAATGAATCCATTGGAATCTCTGAGCGTTAAACAAGGTTTGTGGAAAGGAAAGAGTGGCTGACACCTATTTCTATAAGAACTGCATATATGGTAGAGAAGGAATATATCGTACCTCTAATAATATTTGGATCATTGGTATCATAAGACTCTATCGCCTAAATCTAGGCCCACCCCTATCCAAAAACTCTCGAATACCATAGTGGACCTCCTGGTGGTGGTGGTGGTAGTACCTCAAACCTCTGCCCACTACCTACTATTCTAACTTCTCCCCTACCACATCCGACACCCTATGGACCACCCCAACCGAACCTCTACCTTTTCCTTAGTTTTCCCTTGATTTTCTACTGATCGTCCATGTAGTGAGTCGGGCAGTCATGAGCCAAGTGTCCCCAACCACGACACGTGTAGCACATCATGTCCTTCAGCTGAATCCCTCTACCCTAGGAGCCTCATACATCTCACCCTGTGTCCTGGGGTCATCCTATGGAGTGCTGAAACTTCTTGGGTCCCTGCGTCTAGTGTCAGTTACCCATTGCCAAAGATTCAGGTACATGATGTCTGCTAATAGCTCCCACCGTTGGCACCTGCTCCGCTAGAAATCTCTCCATGAGCAGAGCTCACTCCAGGACCCCAATATAAGTCGGTATGCTAAGGGATATCATTAAGGACATAATCTTACAGTGTAGCCCTATTTAAAGGTATGATACTTGAATAACGAGTCTTGTACTGTGTTTGTGGATTAGGTAGATAAGTCCATGAATCTTGCCGAGTACTCTTCTACCATCTGGCTACCCTACTCCAAGTACAGGAGCTCCTGTATATGTAATGAGTGTAAAATAGATGGGAATAACTACTCCCTATATATTTTCTCAAATTATTCCCAAGATAGGTTCGTCTCGTCATTTGTCTGGATCACTAAACTTCACCACTGTCTCGATGAGCCCTGAAGAAAGCTCATAGATTAGGATTCCATATGATCGGGCACTGTCCTTACAAGGTGGAAGAGTCATGTGAACACCTCTAACCAATTCACAGCTACCCTAGGGTCAGTCTCACCCATGAACATGGGAGGTCTCTACCTATGGAACTCATGTAATGCACTGATCCTACATGAATCCTCTACTGGTAGTGCTAGTATCAACTGCAGATTGATGGGTGGTGGTATCATGGATACACCACCTAGTGGGGCAGTCTCTGGTACCAGTACCTGTATCGATGCTTCATCATTAGGAATACCATTTTTGTGGCCATATAATGGAATCCCAGATAGATGTCTATGAGGATGCATCCTGAAACATATCAAGATGAACCACGATCAACCGAATTTTCCTGGTGATCTGACTTAAGAAGGTCATGTGGACACACTCCAAAATCTTATATGATGCAGGTACCATTTATTTTCATACAGCCAGTGTTTTCATATACCAAGTCGGAAAGTAGGTGTCCAGAGTCTTGGGGTATGGATACATCAGCCACCACACCAACACTGGAGTCCATGTCCTGAAATCTAAACATGAAACACTTAACACTATTTCCCTAAACCAATTTCACAGACTCTCAGTACCTATATGGAACCAACCTCCCTATGATACCACACTATCATGATCTGTCCTAGAGGGGTCCATGCCTTGACTCCCCAAGCCTGCCTCCAATAGTCCAGGGGATGGTGACTAGAATAGAGTAGGTATATCACTAAAATGGGAGACATTTCTTAGGTACCTATAAGAATGCACACATCTCCAAGCCCAAAAATAATGAAACGTAAAACAGTAAGTAAACCATGCATGCCACTATGACAACCATTGAGAGTTACAGTAAAAAACTGAAAGCAAAGGGGGATAGTATACAAGCCCAATAAAAGAAAAGCTGTAAAAAAGAAAGTACACAAGTCACTAGAATATCATTGGAATAAAACCCTACCTGAAGGGTAGGTGAACGAAAACTACGTGAAGTCGTAGAAGTAAACCTCTTCTATCTGATCTACATAGGCACCACCTAGCCTTGGACAACCTAGGTCTCTGTCAAAACATTGGTTGTCTGCACAAGACATGATATGTTCGGGAGAAGCCCTTCTAAGGGTGAGTAAAATAGTACTTAGTAGGATGCCACGAAACCATAAAAGAAAGAAAAAAAAGTACACATGAAGAATTGTGAGCTCAAATAGGTATAAATATATGTCACTAAAATTCATATTATTAGACATATTCCACAAAACACCTAGTATCGATGAGACACTTAGTTCTGATGAGACACAAAGTCCTGATGAGTCAATTAGTCCCAATGAGACACTTAGTCTCGATGAGACACCCAGTCCTAAATATTCACATAGCCTCAAGGCCATGTAGTCTTCAAGTCACATAGTCTCCGCATCACAATCAGCCACTGGATTCCACTCTGATCATGCTTGATCCGAGAGAACCTACTCCTTAAGACAACAGTGGTAAGTAAATTTCCACAAAACCCACTCAGAGTATCTCAAAAGGACCACCTCATTACGAGGTTCCCAACGCCACAAACGTCTTGTCAAACAGGCACACAGTTTGGAATTTATGGGAATTTTAGTAAAAAGTGGACGATTGGTTCTGAGTCTAGTCCAACATGGTTGGATTAACCCGAACCAACATGACTCAGGGTCTATTGAATCGAACCGCCGGGTTTGACCTGAACCTTTGGGATTAGCCCACCCCAGCTGGGCTAGACCAATTCTACCGACCTTGCCCACCCATCCCACCCGATGCGGGCAGATTTAGTCCACCTAGATGCGGTAGATGTCACATCCTGCCTCACCAATGCGTCCAACTGAAGAGATGACCACTCATCCCACATGCGTTCCATGGTACCGTGTGCTAGCCAAATGATGCAGAGCCCAACCACATATCTAGTCCACACCACCATGGATTGCCCTGGACATGGCTCCCATCGCCACCCATAGCCGTGTTGCCATGGGCTCCTGCCGCCACTGAACATTGAGCTGAAAGTCTCTATCTCAATCACCCGTGGCCCCTTCCACGGGTTGTCCTGCCGCCACAATCCCATTGGACCATGGTTCATCGCCACTAATGGCTACCTTTCTAGTGGCAGTCCACCTATCCCGGCCGTGACACTAGGCCGGTGCCGTTTCCGCTGCCAGTCACCCCACTGACTACCTCATCTCGAGCTACACCTACCGTCACACCTCCATGACATCATTTGGGTGTCATATTAATGGTTTCAGGTTGTTGCACCATGAATCTAAGGAAAAACAGCCACTCGCTCTCAAGATCATGAAGAACATGAAGAACGAGTGGAAAAGGATAAGCTCAAGAACTCCTAAAGAATTATCTAGTACATTGTTCATATCGGCCTTTGTTCGTTATTGTTAGCAGGATCACAAATATTGAAAATAATAATCACAAATTTTGAATTCCCATTAAACCCCAAAAGTTAAATCCCATTCCACATGGATGATTTACCCATGGATCAACCTGTTAGTGGGTTGATCCACATTCATTATTTAGAAAGAAAGAACGGGGAAAGAGAAATCATATAGAAATAAACCCCTACCTCGAGGATTGAATTGATTGATGATGAAGAGTGTGTTCTATATTCGTTGTTCACCAATTTGCTGACTCCTACACTAAATTTGATCATCAATCCACCGATTTTTGTTGTTTCTCACCAACAAGGGGGTTTTCCAAAGACTTACCTCTTCCATGTCTTTAAGGTAATTTTCTCCAGGGTTATGAATCTAACCCTTTATCCTTATTAATCCATTAAATGGGGAAAACATGTTTCAACATCGCCCCACTCTTCAATTTATGAAAGAAAATGGGCCGACTCATCATGCATCGCAGTATCGCTGCATTGCTGTGAGACATTTAAAAAAATAAACTTCATTAATTTTATTGTACTTTTTCTTTAAATCGTTCAAAAATTAACTTTTGCCCCCAATCCACGTCAGTCGAGGATAGGCCCTGCCTAATGTAAAGTCACTATTATGAATGCAAAAACTTCCTCATATTTTCAATCTGAGCACCCATTTAGATGTTTTTAAAGATCGAATTGAGCAGCTTGAGAGTTTTTAATTAACAAATAAACTTTATCCAAATATTTATTCTGGGAACATCAGGCCTTGAGATCTCATGCAGTCTTAACGCCCAGTCTCAGAATTATCTCTATTAATTTATAAAAATAATTCAGAGAAAAATATAAGTCATTTCATGTATTATTATTCTGAATACGTAATTAAGTTTATCAAATTCAATTTCTATAAGTTACAGAAATCACTTTTAAAATAAACCAACAAAACAAAATGAAAAATTGGTTTCTATATAAATACATTTTATGTATAAAAATGTTTTTGTGACCAAATTATGAATAATATAGATTCCAATTATATTAATTTTATTATGTTTAATAAAATAGAAATAATAAAATTGTAAAAACAATTCAAAAAAAAATGGGACTTTGTAAATACTTTAATGAAAATGATATTTTTCTATAAAATCATCATTTCTCACAATTCATAGGAAAATTAATTTTTTTAGAAAAATATATTAATTTCATCCTATGATAATTTTTATATGAAGATTTAAAAAATTATTTTATATCTTTAAAATAAAACTCCTAAAATTTCTATAAATTAATTATAGTATTCTCTCATAAAAATAAAAAAAAACATTTTTGAAGAAAACATAATTTTGAAGTAAATAAACGACTTTATTAAAAATTGAGTGCTTATTTCCAAAGAATTAATCGATACATTATAATTGAGTAGGATCCTTATATATATATTTCATAATTTAGTTATTTCTATTAATACTTGTGAATTCTATGGCTGGGTTATATTTTTCATATTTATGTAATAATATTTCACAGTCATTAATGCTTGGTGTTGACTATCATGTACGATATCGAACACAGTATTTATTTTATTGTAATAGGTTATTATATTTATTGTATATAATGAGAAAGATTTCTTCTTAACTTTCCTCTTTACCAATACCTTTAGGAATATAGGTTTCTAGCAGGTATAATTTCCATTCGTAGCATGGTATAATGTGAAAGTGACTATACCATTCTTGTAAATTATATCTAGTGAGAAGGATATCCTTAAAAAATATAGATCATAGTGATAAATTTATATGGATTTAAATTTTTACAATAAGAGAATATTTATGCCCTTTATCTGGATTATAAAAAAGTTAATAAAATTTAACCTATAAATCTCCAACTATTTTATTGAAACTCAATAGGCCCCACCATTGGTTTTAAAAAATCCTATTATGTAGATATTCTAGTGAAAATTATCCAAATGAACCTATAATAACCCATATGAAGAAATAACTGTAACTCCCCGACCCCCGTTACCCAAAGTAAGGGAATTATTACTTAACATTGGCATGATCACATGGGATCATGTCTCAAAAGATCGATCATTTTAGTAGCCTTTGGAGAAATAGATACATACATAAGTTTTACATTACATTATAAAATGTAAAAACAATAACATTGTGTCCCATTTTAACACACTCATATCCCATAGCATATCCTTGTAGGTAAATCATAATATACTTCCTTGCATCCTAGGAAAAAATAAACATAAGAAAGAGGTGATATCAGATGCTCAGTAAGGATAACAATATAGCGGAAACTATCATAAATAAGCATAAAAATTTAAGGCAATGTATAATACTAAAACACAAGCCTTTTAAACTTAAAATTATGAATAATATGGAAAATATAAATCATATAATTCCATTTACTTATTTACATGGATATTATACTAGTAGAACAATAACATGTAATATCAACATCTAATTTCATAATGATGGAATGCATAATGTCAGACATCATAACCACAAAGCCAAGGCCTCGTGCCAAGACTACAAATAAGAATTTTTCAAGGCCCTATTACAAGACACTATTTTGTTTAATGAGACCTACTAATGCATCAAGGAGCTATAGTAGGCTCCACCCATCACTTATTAAGTCCAATGCATTCCTCATATGAAAAGGTTGAAACATAGCATAAACATTCGTATTAAAACTAGCATATGAAATGTTAATACTTTAACCAAAAACCATGGATGGTATAAAAATAACACATACATTGTCAAACATATCACAAAACCTTCAATACAATATTTAAGATTGTATCATAATAAGAAAACTTCAAACAAGTGTAAAATCCATCAATGTTTGTTAACATAGATGAAATTAAAACTATTTGAGATAAATATCTCTTTCTATTTTGAAATCATTTAAAAGTCACATATTTATAAAAGAAAACATTTATTTTGAAAATAATTTTATAAAATTTTAAGGTAATCTTTTAATGTGTTATAATGGTGGAAAATAGTTGCACCAGCCGTATAAGTTAAAAAACACTCTTACCTTAATTTTTCGAAAAGGTCATAAATTACCTTATTTGGAAAACAATAGAAAGATTCCTTTAAATTTTTTTTATAAAAAGTAAAATAAGGGAACAAATGAATTTAACCCATATTATAGGAAATAGTTAAAATGGTTTGACATAAATTTTTAGGAAACACGGATATAGATGATAAATAAGTCCTAGTAGATACTTTCGTAAAAACAACCTCGGATAATAAAGAGATTGTAAAATTAACCCTTACCTTGTACTTTTCCTTTGTCGAGGGTATGTTAAAATCCTTTATAATAACTAAATAACTTTTATTAAATTATACAGGAACCAAACACATAAATACGATATCATATATGATCTTCTAATATTTATTTGTTAATAATATTTCTATAGTATCATCGTTTTGGGTGTTAACTGATTCATTTTACTTTATATGTTTTATTACATAAGTCATATTTTTTATGGATAGGATGTATTTGATTCATATCCAAAATGATATTAAGTTCTTAAAAACTATTTTTAATCATAAAATGAAAATTATTCTTTAATGGTTAAGATGGGGAATGAATCTTATCACGTTTGTGGAGATGGTAATCCATATTTATGCATGAGAAGAAATATCATTATGTTGATGGTAAAATAATATGTAATTGGATGGTATATCATATATATAAAGAATAATTAACATGGTATATTTATTATTTACATCAATTATACTCATTATTATACCGATACAAATAATGAAGTGTTAAATAACAAACTACACTAGGACGTGGAGACGGTAAGCCGCACGTACACACGTATGGTGACCTTTTCATTCATACGATGGATAAAATAAGGAATATGGTTGTAAAATATTTATGAAAAAAATAAAATTATGTATAAGATACTATATTTACTATTCTAGTATGGAAATAACAAAGAAAGAGGAAGTGGAAAAAGAAATTTCAAAGACATGATGAAATTATTACCTCTCTTCGGGTGTTTCCGTTTGATTTGATCAAAAAGGATCCTTAGGATGAATTTATGATCAATTTAAGGCCTATATGTTGAATTGAGGGTAGTTGGGAGGATATTTGAGCAGGTTTTGGCCAAGAAAAATGACTTTGTAGGTGTGAAATTAAGATAAGGGTAAGTTCCCTTTTATAAGAGAAGTGAGGGTCACTTTAGGAAAAGCTTGAAATATTATTTTATTATGAAATCATTTTAGGTTTATAATGTCTCCAAAAGAATTTATTTTTAGGGTACGGTGGATATGGGTCTAAAACGTCCCAAAAAATAGTTTTTATACAAGTTTAGGTCACCATATTAACCTTATCATTTAGTTTTAACTCTTAGTTAAATAGGTTAACTTTTACCATGCCTTCTTGTATTACTATAATATATGGTTAATAAACTTATATAAAAAGCCAATAAAACCCCAAGTGGTTCATTATTGACATATATAACTCTATATAAGTCCTTTTTCTGAACCTTATATTTTTAGGAATATTATATCAATTAATAATATAGTATTGTTTTAAACAACTCATTTAGGTCAATTTTGACACTATTTAGTATTTGGTTTTTGTGAAAGTCAAAAAAACATGATTAATTATCAAAAAATACATTAAATAAACCCTAAAATGTTATATTAACCTATAGAATTATTTTAATTCATCAAAAGTATCAATTTATATTTATTTGGATATTTATAATATCAATTATTTTAATCATTCATTAATAAGGTAATTACTGCATCATTAATATATCATAATTTTTTTAATTATTTAATGTCTAAAAATTATAAATAAGATACCATGATGTTTAAAATATTTTTATCTTTCTATGGAATATTTATAGTTGAATTTATCTTATGTATAACCCAATATTAAAAATTTTGTAGTTATTAAACTTTGAATTTAACACTTTTAACTCTTCTTTAAATAAAATAATAATAAATGTCTTAATCTAATCCAAGTGGACCAAAAGGATAATATTTTATTAGTAATGTTTATTTTGGTATAAATAAACTTATAAAATAGAATTAGGACATGTGTTAGGGTAATTATAATATAATGTTTACCTTTAATTGCCCTGTTTACTTTTAACATGGTAAATAAATTTCAAAAGGTACTAACCACCAAAAATTATTTTCATCATATTAAACCATATTTTACTTACTGATGTCAGCCATGTCTCTCAAATTTTTGAAATTAAATTTACTGAATTAGTAAAATTATGTTTTATGCAAATTTTCAAATGTGCCTAAAAGGTGGGTTAAAGACGTTAAAAAAATTAAATAAAATTTTATACATATAATCTTATTATAAAATGACTCAAATTAATTACATTAAACTATTATAGGTATTATGTATCAATTTTTAATTTAAAATAAATTAAAATTAAAATATTTATTATTTTAATAAATTTCGGTTTTAAATAATAACAAAGTGTTTTTCAATATTCATCAAAAATTGAAAGTTCTCAGAAAAATACTAAAAATCACCCTAAGATAATTTTGATATTCCAAATCCAAAAATGAAGTCTGTTTTGAAAAATAAAATTTATAAAATTTCAAAAATTGTGTATTACTATTCATAACGGCTAGTTTGATTGGTCGTGGTGTGGTAGAACTCGAAGTCACGTATAGTGTAAGCTATTGTATTATTCAAAGAGAAATGTACCGTGGAAGCTTGGGGTGTTACATTATTACCTGTTTCAAATAATTTCATCCTCGATATTTCTTAAATATTACTACATGAAAAGATTTAGGTGGTTCTACGTCATAAGTTCCTTAGTTTCCCATGTTGCCTCTTCCATTTTATGGTTTCTCCATATAACTTTTACCAGATGAGTCATTGGGTTTCTAAACACTTGTTCTTTGGTATCAAGAATGTTGATAGGATCATTACAGTAAGACATATCAGGTTCCAGTTCTATTTCTTCATAGGTGAGTACATGCATTGGGTCAGACATGTATTTTCTCAATAGTGGTATATGGAACACATCATGAACTTTTTGAGAGACTTGGAGGCATTTTCAAACGACAAGATACAACTCCAATTCATTCTAGAATTTCAAAAGGTCCAATGTACCTAGGACTTAATTTTCCCTTCTTGCTAAATCATATAACACCCTTCCATGGAGATATCATTAAGAAAACATGATCTCATACTTGAAATTATAAATCCTTCCTTCGGTTATCGACATAGCTATTTTTCTTACTTTGAGCTGCCTTGATGCGGGTTTGGATAATCTTCACCTTTTCCGTTGTTTCCTCAACAAGTTCTGGGACTACGAGTTTTATTTCACCAAAATCATCCCAACAAGTTGGTGTGTGACATGTCCTTCCATATAATGCTTCATATGGTGCCATCTAAATACTTAAATGAAAGCTATTGTTATAGGAAAATTCTACCAGAGGCAAATATTGACCCCACATACCTTGAAAGTCAAGTGAGAAAGATGTCAACATGTATTCTAAGGTTTGAATAGTCTATTTTGATTGTCCCTCATTTTGAGGGTGGCAGGCAGTTCTCAAATGATGTTTAGTATCCATGGATTTCTGAAGACTTTTCTAGAATCTTGATATATAACATGGATCACGATCATAAAAAATCGATACGAGTACATCATGAAGTCTTCAAACTTCATTAATATATAGTCTTACTAAACGTTCAAGTGGAAAATCTTCTCTTATAGTAACAAAATGTGCTGATTTGGTAACAAGATCAACAATGACCCATATTGCATAATTCCTTTTAGGATTATTTGGTTGTCCCATGACAAAGTCCATCGTAATATCATCCCATTTTTACTCAGGTTTGGGAAGAGGTTGCATGAATCCTCTTGGATGTTGTCTTCCAGGAATCACCAATTGAAAAACCATACATCTTGACACATAATCAGAAATATCCCTCTTCATGTTGTCCCACCAAAAATGTTCCTTCAAATCTCTATACATCTTAGTGCTACTAGGGTGTATAGAGAAATTGGAGTTATGAACATCATCCAAAAATTCCCTTTTTAGATCAGGTATATCGGGAACACAAAGACTCTTCCCAAATTTCAAAATTACATCTTCATATACAAAGTCAATTAATCTCCCATCATTCATAGCTTTAATTTTCTTTTGAAACTCCTAATCATGAGTCTAAGACATTTTTATACTTTCTAGTAATGATGGACTGAAACCCATTTGAAAAAGTATCAATGTTTCACCTTCCAGGATTATTACCATATCTATCTTTACTAGATCCATGAACATAGGATCCCTTTCAACTCTCATCTTTCTCATAACTCCATGATATTTTCTGATCAAAGCATCTTCCACTATATTTTCCTTCCCCAGGTGGTAGGGTATAATGAAATCATAATCTTTTAGTAGTTAAAACCATCGTCTTTGCCTCATGTTTAGTTCTTTCGGTGAAAAAATATACTTTAAACTCTTGTGATCGCTATATATCTAAGATTTTTCACCATAGAGATAGTGTATCCATATCTTTAGAGCAAATATTACAGCTGCTAACTAAAGATCATGAGTAAGATAGTTTTTTTCATGAGTTTTTAGCATCCGTGATGCATAAGAAATAACTCCATCATTTTACATAAGGACACCACCAAGTCTTTTCTTTGAAAAATCACTATAAATAACAAACCCACAATTCCCTGATGGTAGAGTCAAGATAAGAGCATGAAATAATATTCTCTTTTGTTCTTCAAATCATTCTTCAAACTATTTTTTCCAAAAAAAATAAACCCCTTTACGTGTGAGCTTGGTTAATGGGGTAGCCAATAGGTAAAAATTCTGGATGAAACACCGATAATAACCTACTAAACCAATAAAATTGTGTACCTCGGTTATACTCATCAATGTTGGCCATTATTGTATTTCTTTTATCTTAGAAGGATCAACAGAGATTCTATCCTTAGAGATAATATGGATAAGAAAATAAATTTATGAAGCCAGAATTAACACCTGCTAAACTTCCAATATAATTTATTTCTTTTATGAGTCTTTATAATAGTGCGCATGTGATTTTAATTATCTTCGTAGATTTTGGAGTATACCAAGATATCATCAATAAATACCACTAAAAAGTAATCAAGATATTTCTTGAAATCTCTATTCATTAGATCTATGAAAACATAGGGTGCATTAGTCAGTCCAAAAGGCATTACTGTAAACTCGTAATGCCCGTACCTGGTACAAAATACTGTCATCAGAATGTCTTACTTCTTAACACATAATTTATGATATCCACATCAAAGGTAAATCATTGAAAATTATTGAGCTCCATGAAGTTGATCAAATAAATCATCAATGCGAGGTAGGGGATACTTGTTCTTTATTGTTATAGCCTTGATCTCCCTATAGTCAATGCAAAACCTCATAGATCCATCTTTATTCTTAACAAAAAGAACATGGGCTCCCCATGGAGAAACACTAGGGAGAATAAATCCCTTATTACTCAATTTCTATAGTTGTTTATTTAGTTCCACTAATTCGACAGTGTCCATTTTATAAGGGGTCTTCGATATGGGTCTTGAACCAGAAATTAAGTCAATAGAAAACTCAATTACTCGTTCTGGAGGATGTCCAGGTAAATTCTCTGGAAACACATCAACATATTCTTGCACAATAAGTACATCCTCTATTTGAACATTCTTTTCCTAACCAATAGTTATTTCACTCCATTCCACCCCAATAATTGAATTTAGTAGAGATACTAGGGGTGGATCTATATTAGAATCAGATGGTGACATTTCTTCTCTAAAGATAAGGTATTTATTATCATCATCAAAAATTGTAACCCCCTTTTTCATATAATAAATTTTTACATCATGGTCTGAAATCAAATACTTACTTATGATTATATCAAATTTAATCATGGGTATGATGATGAGATTAGTAGATAAAGCACATTTATATACCCTAATGGGAAATTATTGAAAAATATTTGTTGTAATGATTCTTCCCTTAGGATTTTTGACTGACAACTCACTTGTTAAATCAAATTGGAGATAACTAATTTTCTTAGAAAAATGGGAAGATATGAAACAATGCGATGATCCAGAATGAAATAAAGCATTGGCTAAATTTGAGGAAACCATTAAATTACCTGCCACCATATCATTCATAGCTTCAACCTTAGTAGTAATGATCACATAATCTGGGACTTTCTCTCTTGGACTTTTCAAACATAAGTTTCCTTGGTGCGTATGACATTAATTTTCATAATTCCCCATTTCTCTAAAATTTTAGCATTCAACATTGACAAACTCTTTCTTTCCATTAAAATCATGATCTTGGTGTCCTTTTTCACCACACTTGTAACAGACTCCCATTCCCTTCAAGAAAGTACCAGGGTGTTTCTTCCCACATTTACTATAGGATGAAAAATCAACTTTTCCCTTCTTCCCCTTATTTCCATTTCTAGAGTGTTCAGCAAAACTCTTCTTCTTTTGTTTTTCTTTAAAGTCATAAGACTTAAAGAATTAATTTTCTGTCTTGATAGCACATGGAACAATATCTTCTTATGATGAGAGTAATTGTGAGACTAATGCTCGATAGGGAAATGGTTTTAATCCATCGAATAATCGATCAATATTACTCCTTGGGTTATGTATATAATCTGTTGCATGCCTTGCTAACCTTGTAAAGTTAGCCTCATACTTTGTGATATTCTCTTCCTCATTTTGCCTCAGTCTCATAAATTGTCTTTCTATATCCACTCAATGGTCACGAGGAAAGTATTTTTCTATGAAAATATATTTGAAATCCCTATATTCCATATTTGATACTTCTTCATACTCCCTTTTTGTTTTGAATTAATGACCACCATTGATCTGTATCTCCTGTGAGGTGATAAACTGCCATGAAAACTTTTCCCCTTTTGATACTCCCCAAATCATGGAATATTTTCTTTAAGAACCATTTCTAAGATACAAATGGATTTGTAGTACCATTTAATGTTGGTGTTTGTTTTTTCTTCGTGAAGTGATCTAACATTAATCCTCCACGTTGTGGATCAGGGTGCTCTATACGGGTAAGGATATTATTCATAAATTGAGTGAGTTGTCCCAGTATGGTTATATGTTGTTCAGCACCAATTGCATCACCATCTCCACTATAATTATCTTGAGTAGGAGGGAAATACATACATGGATTACATGCGTTGATATGATTTCCATTCTTTACAAAAGGTTCTATTTTTAAACAATGGCATACACTAGATTAGTTTATGAATCACAATACATAATTCAAAACTTATAAAAAACTTAACATTAATTTAATAGTTTATGGATATAATCCATAATGATAAAAATGTTTTTTTTGAGGATTTATTTACTCATAAATACTTCATAATGGTTTGTAAAGAAAATGTGAATTATCATAAGAATATCCCCAATGAGTGTCGAAACCAAGAGTGCAGCAAGGCCCGTTGTCATGTACTAGGATACCCTAAGTCAAGCTCGAAAATCCTTGTTGGAGTTTTCACTCCTAGGTACATCTCTGCTCAAGCCACCACTACCTTCTTGTATCCAGACAGATATGTATTTCTTGGAAAATTCACAAAATCACTACATTACCAAAATTCAAGGAAGTTATTATATACTAATACGCAAAGTCTATCTTAGGGTAATGTTTTCTAATTAGAGTTTTTCAAAATATAGTTTGCACAGTTTGTAATAAAAATTTCTCTGATACCAACTGTAACAACCTGACCCTAGTTACCCAGAGACGGTGCATTATTACATAAAATTGGAATGATCACAAGGGATCAAGTCCTGAAAGACTGACCAGTTTAGCAGTCATGGAAGTACTAGATACATACATAAGTTTTACATTACATCATGAAATAGAAAAAAACAACATTGTGTCCCATTTTAACACACTCATATCCCATATCCTATCCATGTAGGTCAATCATAATATACTTCTTTGCATCCTGGGAAAAAATAAAACATAATAAAGGGTCGAGCTCAGATGCTCAGTAAGGATAACAATATAGCAGAAACTATCATAAATAAGTATAAACATTTAAGTCAATGTATAAGACTAAAACACAAACCTTTTAAACATAAACATAAGAATAATATGGAAAAGATAAATAAAATAATTCCATTTACTTATTTACATGGATATTATACTAGTCGAACAATCACATGTAATATCAATATCTGATTTTATAATAATGGAATGCATAATGTCGGACATCATAACCACATAGCCAAGGCCTCATGCCAAGACTAAAAATAAGATTTCTTCTGGCCCTTGTGCCAAGATACTAGTTTGTCTCATGAGATATACTGATGAATTGAGAAGCTATAGTAGGCTCCACCCATCACATACTAAGTCCAATGCATTCCTCATATGAAAAGGTTGAAACATAACATAAACATTCATATTAACACAATCATACAAAATGTTAATACTTTAACCAGAAACCACGAATGGTATAAAAATAACACATCCACTTTCAAACATATCATAAAAACTTCAAAACAATATGGAATATTGTATCAAAATAAATCAACTTCAGACAAGTGTAAAATCCATCAAAGGATGTTGACATAGAAGAAATCAAAACAATTTGAGACAAATATCTCTTTCTATTTTGAAATTATTTAAAAGTCACATACTTATAAAAGAAAGAATTTATTTTGAAAATATTATTATAATAAAATAAGAGAAGCTTAAAAGGTGTTATAACAATGGTAAATAGCCACACCTACCATATAAGTTAAAAAGGCATTCTTACCGTTATTTGTCGAAAAGGTCATAAAGTACCTTGTTTAGAAAATGACGGAAATATTACTTTCATTTTTTTTATAAAAATTTAAAAAAAGGGTATAAATGAATTTGAAACATATTCTAGGAAATAGTAAAGATGTTTTGAAATACATTTTTAAGAAACACAGATATGGATGATAAAGAAGTCCTAGTGGATACTTTTGTAAAAAAAACCTCAGATAATAAAGAGATTGTAAAATGAAATCTTTCCGTGTACTTTTCCTTGGTTAATGGTACATTAAACTCTGATATAATAGTTAAATAATTGTTATTAAATTATAAAAAAACCACATACATAAATATGATATCATATATGATATTATAATATTTCTTTGTTAATAATATTTTAGTAGTATCATTATTTTGGGTGTTAACTGATACTTTTTCCTTGATATGTTTTGTTACGTAAGTCATGTCTGTTATGGAATGGATATATTTGATTCATATCCAGAATGATATTAAGTTCTTAAAAATTATTTTTAATCATAAAATAAAAATTATTGTTTAATGGTTACGATGGGGAATGAATCTCATCGCGTTCAGAGAGATGGTAATCCGTACGCATGCACGAGTGACAATATCACTCTATTGATGGTGAAATAATATGTAATTGGATGGGATATCATATATAAAGAATCATTAAAATGTTATATTTATTATTTACCTAAATTATACTCATTATTATACCCATCCAAATAATTATGTTTTGAATAACAAACTACACCACGATGTGAAGATAGTAAGCCATATGTACGCACATATGGTGACTTTTCCATTCATAGGATGGATAGAATAATGAATATGGTTGTACCATATTTATAATAACATCACAGTATGTAGAAGATAATGGATTTTTTCTTCTGGTATAGAAATAATAAAGAAATAGGAAGTGGAAAAAGAACTTTGAAGGAGGTGATGAAATTATTACCTATTCTTCAGGTGCTTCCTTTTGATTTGATCAAAAGGGATTCATTGGTTGGATTTATGATCAAAGTAAGGCCTCTAGGTTTAATTGAGGGTAGTTGGTAAGATATTTAAGTAGGTGTTGGCTGAGACAACTGGCTTTGGAGGTGTAAAATTAAGAGAAGCAGAAGTACCCTTTTATAAGAGCGGTGAGGGTCACTTTAGGAAAAGCATGAAATATTATTTTATTGTCAAATATTTTTATGTTTTTAAGCGATCAAAAAGGATTTATTCCATGGATAAGGTGGGGAGAGGTCGAAAAACACTAAACTAGTGAGGGTTACTTTTGGAAAATATTGAAAATTATTTTATTGTAAAATATTTGTATGTTTTTAATGGATCCAAAAGGATTTATTTCAAGGATAAGGTGGAGAGGGGTCGAAAAACACTAAACCAATAGGTTTTAGACAATTTTAAGTCACCATATGAACCTTATATTTTATTTTTAACTCTTAGTTAAATAGTTTAAATTCTACCATGTCTTCTTGTATTATTATAAAAAATGTTTAACAAACTTACTATAAAAAACCAAGAAAACCCCAAGTGGTTAATTATTTACGTTTCTAACCTTATATAAGTCATTTGGACAAACCTTATATTTTTGGGAATATTATATCAATTATAATGTAGTATTTGTTTTAAAAACTCATTTATGTCAATTTTGACACTATTTAGTATTTGGTTTTTGTGAAAGTCAACAAAACATGATTACTTCAACCAAAATGAATTAAATCAACACTAAAATGTCATATTAACCTAGAAAATTAGTGGAATGCATCAAAATCCTCAATTTAATTTTTTTTGATATTTATAATATCAATTATTTTAATCTTTCTTTAATAAGGTAATTACTACATCATCATTGTGTCATAAATAAATTTAATTATTTAATGTATAGAGATTATAAATAAAATACCATGATGTAGGTAATATTTTATTATTTATAATGAATATATATATTTAAATTTATCTTATGTATAACCGTATATTAATTTTTTTAGTTATTAAACATTGAATTTAACACTTTTAACTCTTCTTTAAATAAAATAACAATAAATGTCCCAATCTAATCCAAGTGGACCAAAATGATCATATTTTATTCCTAAGGTTGATTTTGGACGAAATACACTTATCCAATAGAATTAGGACATGTGTTATAATAATTATAATATCATTTTTACCTTTAATTACCCTATTTAATTTGAACCATGGTAAATAAAATTCAAAAGTTACTATTCACCAAAAATTATTTTCATCCTATTGAACCACATTTTACATACTGATGTCAACTGTTTCTCTTAGATTTTTGAAATTCAAATCACAGAAGTGGTAAAATTACATTTTATGAATATTTTCAAATGTGCCTAGAAGGTGGGTAAAAGACATTAAAAAAATTCAATAAAATTTTATACATCTATTAATATTATAAAATGACTCCAATTAATTAAATTGAACTCATATAGGTATTATGTATCTATTTTGAATTTAAAATAAATTTAAATAAAAAAACAATTATTTAAATAAAATTCGGTTTTAAACAATAACATAGCAGTTTTCACAATTTATCAAAAATTAAAACTTCTCTGAAAAATACCAAAAAATCACCCTAAGCAAATTTTGATATTCAGAATCAAAAAATGAAGCCCATTTTGAAAAAAAATTAAAATTTCAAAAATTTGGTATTACTATTCATAAAAGCTAGTTTGATTAGTCGTGGTGTGCCAGAACTCAAAGTTGCGTACAATAAGAGCTATTGAATTATTCAAAGACAAATGTACCGTGGAAGCTTGGGGTGTTAAAATAACATGCTATTTGAAGTAATTTTGGTAGGTGTAACTATCATAATGTATTAACTCATAACTACTTGATCTATTGAGTTGAATCCCCAATCCTGAAATACTAAGCATGTATTTTATTGAGAACAAGATGTTTAGACTTATTTTTGATGAAGAAGCTGATGAACAAGAGGTGTGAATGCTTATGGTGTTGTCTTTTGTTGTCAACACATAAATCATTTTGTGCAGCTGGAAGAATTGTTGAATCAATCGTTGAAAAAGAAGGTGTTATTCTAAAGTTTGAATGTAATATTATTGGTTGTTATGATTCTTGAAAAATGTTTCTTGGATGAAGAGTTAAAGAAAGAAGCAGTGCACAATTTGGAAAAAGATAATGTTCAGAAACTGATTGAAGAAGTGCAGAACCACATATCTTAATCTGCATATGTACTCCGCATAAGGAAATATATGTGTGTATTATTTCCAATGTATATGAATCTATGTAGCTGAAAATACTACTCCGTATAAGGAAATATCCATGTATGAGCTTTCATATGTAAGTGAATCAGTTTACTTGAATGAATTACTATGTATTCGATTCCACAAAAGTAGACCTCCACATACAAAAATTTGGATAAACGATTGGCTGCATATGAGAATGAATCACATTCATGATTTATCCATGGAGGTGATTTTATACATACATAAAATAGTAGAATAGTCAAATTGATTATATACTTAAATGGACCATAAAGAAGAATGGTGAACATATGGGTTTTTTCAATTGGTGCAATTTGGATGGGTTGGCCGTGAAGTTCACATATCACATCAACCATTTCACCACAAATGGAGGATAAAACATCTAACTACAAGAATGCATATATGTATGATAATTTCATATATTTGATTTTGAAATTATCATGGAAATAATGAGACATGGTTTCAATAGTACTTATGGGAAATTATTCCAATAAGGAAGTAAGACCAATCCCGTATTTTTATAATAAATTCATTAATTCATACATGAGTATTCAATGTGGAAGAAACATTGATTTAAAGAAGGATGAAGAGGCTATAATATTTCTATATATTTTTGTGGAGTTACAATCATTTAGGGAATCATTTTCCTATGTATGTTATGGAAAATACCGAATTTGATAATTATGGTGATTTAAATTCGAAAGTATTTACATGGTGTCATAAATTTACAAATTAAGATGAAAGAGAAGTGGTATCCATTTATATACGATGTATATTTTATAGTTTTTGTAGATCAAATGATATAGAGGTGTGTATGTAATAAAGTGAGAAGAATATAGAGAAAATAAAGAAGAGGTAGAGGTACTTACTCACTATTGTGAAAGAAATCAAAGATGAAGTAGATATGACATGAAAAAAGGGAAATTGTGAAGAATTAAAAAAGAAAAGTGATGACATGTTAAAGACAGTTTATGAAGGTTAATTACATTATCTGAAAATATATTTTATCATATAATATATGAAAAGATAAAATTCACTATTAGAGGACTATAGTGGAATGAAATTTATGGATATACCCTTCTTGCTGTAAACCACATGGATTGTTTTCTGGTGGATTTGGCATCTTGAATTGTTTCAAGATCATGCCAATAATTATGTACTTTTATTGAATAAGGAACCTTTTAATTTCTTGTGTTTCTATGGGTGTTCTTGTTTGTTGTTCCTAGAAGAGTCAATTATCTTTAATATGAGGTGAAAGATTTTTTTGAAGAGAATAAAAATATAAAATCACTGACCACTGATTCACCCCCTTCATTGAATCTTGGATTCTTGATATTTGATGAAGAAGGAACTTATATGGATTCTTAGAACTCATTTAATGATAAAGGAATTCTATTATTTTAGGGTAAGAACTATCATATTTTTAAGTACATAATGATACCCTATATTTTATCCATTTTCTCTGATGTTCTGGAATCTACTATAGATGATTTCACTTTTTCCACTTAGGGTGCTCCCTTAATAGCTATAGACAAGAGGAATATTGAGAATAATGTATTAACCAGAAGTTTTATTCCTTAACCTCTATCAAAAAGATAATTTCTACAGGTTAAAATAATTAGAACCACTAAAGGAATCTAGGATAAGTTTACAAATATTTATGAATGGAATAAAATTAAAGATCAAAAAGTTACAAATTAAGAGATTGAGTTATAAAGATCTGGAAATAGGTGATGATGAATTTTTTTGGTGAGTTCTTCTTAAGGGATAATGTTAATATAAGAACCTTATTAATCCTTGACGAAAAACTAAAATAATCATCAATTTTTTAAAAGATATTTAGAATTATTCCTCATAAATTTGATGCAAAAGTTTCATCTTTGGAAAATAGAGATCCTAAAATAATCTCTCTATATGATTTTCATAGTATTCACATTACATATTAAATGAGAAAAGTTAATTCTAATAAAATAAAGGGAAAAATGATCATGAAATTTACTTAAAATCCTATAATATATAAAATTACAAGAAAACATTTATTAATATAGGTCAGTGATATTTATTCATAAGATAAAGTAAAAATTTTAATGAATTAATGTATTTATTTTCCATAAATGTGAAAAGTGGAATATTTAATTATAAATGAAATTTTCATTTGATGTTATTTAACTATTGATCCATTGGAAATTTTGTATAAACCTGTCTAAGATTAAAGAAATATAAATAGTGTTGAAGAATATGGAAGGAAAAAAATATTATTGAATAAGAAATCAAAAAAATTAAAGTCCAATTAGAATGGAAGGAATAATAAGTTCTCCATATTTAAAAAGAGAAAACTTTTGTCTAAATGTAATGAATACGATGATAGTGAATAAAGTGAAAATTGAAACTTCTAGTGATGAAAGTGATTTGAAATTTCTTATTAAAAAGGTAGATGATGAGAGTTTTACCAGTGATGAATGAAAAATATCCAAAGAATTATAATGGGAAACTCAGATAGATTTCACACTGAAAAGAGAATTTAAAGAATCTCACATGAAAATTTAGAATCTTTAGAAAGAGAATAATAATTTAAATAAATATGATAAACCTATTAACAATCATGAAATGATACATGAAGAAGAAAAAAATATATTTTAAAATATATTGAAAAATTGGAAAAGTTACTCAAGGAAATTAAAAATCTCAACATCAATATTAAAGAAATGTTAAGGGAAAAGGAGAAAGAATACGATCTTATTCAACAAAAACTGGTTGAATCTAAAAAAAACCTCTAAAATTAAATTTTATAAGTTTTTGAAATTTATATGGAATGTAAATTTAAGAAATATAGATAAACATAATCCTAAACGGTCAATAATATAGTTTATTATATTGTTAAAGGTTCCCTGAAAAAGAATCCATTTAAAAAGGATGTGCATATTATTAAAGTAAGAGAATTAAAAAATTCTAGAATATTCAAGAAATAAAAATTTGAAGAAAAAAAATGATAAAATTGGATACTCTATTAAGAAAAATAAGAAGTATAATATGACGAAGAACATTTTTGGAGTTTATCAAAATTTTGGTTCATAAAAAGGATCCTAGATTGATGGTCAAACATTTATTAGAAAACAATTACACAATAATGGATAATATGAAAGTTACAAAGGTAAATATTATTTTTTATGGATAATTTTGGTTCTATAGAGTATTTCGGAATACAAAAAATATGTTCATGCTCAATCATCATCATTATAATAAATCTAGGAGGTATTGGAGTCAAATTATTAGGGGTATTAACCCCACTCAAATAAGAAAAAATGAATAACAATATAAAAATTATAATTTTAAGATTAATAATATATTAAAAATTCTTGAAACCCTATTTGAGAGGTGTTATTATATTGTAAAGCTTCAAAAAGTTTGTATTTTATGCTACTATTCCAAAAATGTTTTAATGAAAAAACTCAAAACCATCAGGAGCAGGAAGAAAAGGGAAAAGGGAAGGTTCTTGTAGTTGAAACTTCACTCAAATCTACAAAAGGAGAATGAACATGGATCTTGGAAAATGGTTCCCTTAACAAATGACCATATATATGAATATATTCAAGAATGTGAAAGAATACAAAGAAGTAATAATGAATTTTAGAAATGTTGAGTCTATGAGAATCAAAGGCATTAGATCTGTTGTTATTGGAAAAGAAAAATTAAAATATAGAAGTTCCATTTTTAGGGACTAAAACACAAATTTTAAGTGTTTCATAACTTTTTGATTAAGTAAATGAGGTTATCCATTGCCTATATTTTTTTATTGTGAAAATGATTGAATATTTGTAAGTTGTGATAAGAGGAAAATGGACTAAGGGGAACCTATTTCAGGCTAGAGATACATAGAATTCACCCCAATATATATAGTCTCATGAGAAAGAAATAGATAAATTGAGATATGTATTTTATTTATTTTATTAATGATTTCACTCATATTACATGTATTATGTTTTTGAAACATAAATTAGAGGCTCTAAATATGTTTAAAATGTTGATAAGAAGTAATAAAAAGTAATGTGGATACTCTATAAAGAAGATTCAAACATATAATGGTGTTGGATAAACAAATGAAAATTTTGAAGTTTATCTTGAAAATAATGGTAGTCATAATGATTTTAGTGCAACATACACATAAAAAAGAGTTTGGCAAAAAGAAATAATAAAATATTGGTTGAGATAGTTTGAACCATGTTGATTGAACATGATACTTCTTGGTTATTTTGGATACATGTTATTGGTGAAACAAACAACATTCAAAATCACTGTTTCTATAGAATAAATTTATAAATATCTCCATTTGATATTTATTATAAGAAGAACCCATGTTTGAAGTACTTAATTGTTCTTGGAATACTTTTCATTATCATAATCAAAGGTAAAAATCTTAAGAAGATTGATCAAGAAGGTGTTGATCATATTTTCATTGGATACAATCTAAATGGTAAATGATATAGATGATATAACAAGTAAAAATAAATAATTATTGATTATGGTGATGTGAAAGTGTTTCAACATATATATAGAAAGGTCCCACAGTCAGCTTCACATATAATAGGATGTAATGATGAAAGTATTTATGTTAAAAAACAAGATAATGTTTTTGAAAAATCAATAATATCTAAGTTATAAAAGTTGTAGGTATTAATTTATCCATTTCAATTGATGAGGGAAAATTTCATGCATCTCATATGAGGATTGGAAAGTGTAATGAACCAACCTGGGTCATCCTGACACATCACCCAAGATGGCCCACCACAAGGTCTGAAGTAGATTCCCAATCACCACGGGTTGTTAACAAGCATATGGATATCAATATACAAAACCTTGGGAATGATTTTACCCTAAAACACAATAGATAATGTCTCATTTATAACAAAACAAAGATAAGAAACTATATTATATTGTATAATAATAAGTATACAACCATGATAAATAAAAAAACAAATCCAAAAAAGGATAAACCTAAAAATAAACCAAAACCTAGTCTCCATGTGGTCGTCCGTCACTACCATACTAAACCACTAAGAAGTGATACCAACCAAGATAATTCATTAGGATAAACAACACCTTTAATTTTAACTATATCTTAAAAAACCATATCTTCATAGTCCTAAAAACATATGCAGGGTGTGAGGAAAACACTTATTAGGATACAATGAATAATATTTATAATTTTTTTCACTATTAAATTGTTATTTCTAGATTTTAAAAAACAATTTTTATAAAAAATTTCATTTGAAGTTTTTTCCATAAGCATCATTTGGTTTTACTTTAAATAAATACATAATCAAATCCATAAGTATATGGAAATAAAAATCAATGATAACATATAATGTAGTAGTAAAAAATCATCCATATCTCAAATGGTGGACATGTGAGCAATCAGAGAATGATCATTACTATCATGAGTAAAAATAGGCACAAAGAAAGGAATCAAAAGTAAAGATAGGATATATCCTATGGGAATATGTAACTATGAAACATAAGGAACCCTATACATCATAATGTGAATCCTAATGATATCATGTCTTTTCATAGTCTATCAGTATCACAACTATAACCCCTAGGGGTGCCACACTCACTAAGGTTTGAATTTTTACATAACCCAATACACATAGTGTTACTAATGTGATATTTTTTCACAAAACATTCAATTAAAAAATTATAATAATTTTATAAAACATTTTTATAATATAAGCATTACCACTCCCATTCTTGAGAAACAATTTTATAGTCAAAACCATCTTTGATGAATTTCATTGAACACATGGACTCCATAAAATGTTTTTTATGAAAACCCCTTTAAAACCATTTTAATAATATAAAACAAAGGAAAATACAAGGAAAAAAGTCATTCCATGAGAAAGGACCATTTTATAGAGACACCAACCTCACCAATGGAGAAAACCTAATCACCTTTAAAAATGGAAAGAGGGAATGAAGTGATCTAATCCTAACAAGACTAGATCTATAAGAAACATCATCAATTCCCAATAAAACCCTCTAAATCTAGAAATGATACCCCATTAGGGTTACAAAAAATAAGGTTAATATATATCAAGAGAATATATAGATAAAAGAGGAGAAATAAAGATGAGATTCATACATACCATTGATTAGATCCCCCAAAATCGATAGAGAATCTCTAAGAGACCAAGAGAGAACCTCCTATATCATAAAGGAATGCCTAGTATGATATAATGAGTGATTATGGAAATTTTAGAGGTTAAAATTTGAAAGGATATCATGGTAATTTTTTAATTTTTAGAAACCCATATGTGTCAAATAGTTAGGATACATGGTTTGAAAAACAATGCACTAACCATGCGGTCCCTACTATCCCTTGAAAATCAAAAATACAGTTACCTATGACATGCCAAATAGTTATACAAACTGTGTGCAAAACATGAAATATAATTTGGATCCAAACCCATTCATTCACATGGATTTCCTAGTGACTTGAATAGTTAGACAAACCATGACCAAACCATGAAAAATTCCAATGGAGTTAACAAATCCATATTGTGTAGATACCGTATGGTTACTACTAACCGTATGTAGACCGTTTACTTATATTTCTTCTATAAAAACTATAATTTATTGAATATAACTCCCAAAATCCATTTTAACCTCAAAATAGGAAAACTAAGAGCAAAATAAGACATAACTTTGACCCAAATGTCATAACAATTTTCCTCATTATTCCACTTTATATCCCCAGAAATCACTTAGGATTATGGATCCACAAAGTGATAAGGCCACTACAACATCATCAATGCTTCCAACTCCCACATATTATGGTTATCCAATCCTTAATTCCACAATAAATAGAACAACATAATTATTTTATCATGTAGTACTTTATTTTGATGATCTATAATATATATTAGTTGTTTGAACACTGAGGTGTGAGGATCAAGATCAACATCCACTCACTCAATCACATGGGGTGATTCTAGATAATAAGTCCTCAATTAAGAAAAAAATGTCATGAATTGGAATCAATAGATATGAAAATTCCAATCAATAATACACTTTTTCAAGCCGTTTGATGATCTGGAAAGGGCTGAAAAACCTTGGTTCCAACTTACTCTATCTTCCCAAAAAATGATGTCAAAAATGAGGTGAAGCCTTAAAAAACCAATCACCTACCGAAAACTCTAATGGATGATGATGATGGTACACATATGATTTATTGTGACTTTGAGATATCATTAAACTCTTTTGAATCAATTTCACCCTTTCTGCAATCTCTTAAACAAGACCTGATCCAATCAAATATTGTTTTCCCAACTCTTCCCAACCTAAAAGATATTTAAATGGACACCCATAAAATTATTAAAAAGGAATAATTTTAATAAATACGTGATAAATGTTTTTATAAGAGAAATCGAACAAAATAAAATGATTTTCCCAAGAACCATTGAAATCAAGAATGTGAACCCATAAAATATACTTAATAATTTTAATGGATCACTCACCCTACCCATATATTCTATGGTGTTACACCGTGCATAAATTCAATTGGTATCCATCACCAATATATATTTTTCCCAGAATTTTGATGTAAATAAAAGACCTATATCCGAAATAAAAATATAAGGCACTCCATGGAGCTTCATGATCTCTCAGACATACAAATGTTTGAGATCTTCAATATTTATCATCTCTTTAATAGAAAGAAAATAAGACGATTTCATAATTTGATCAATTATGACACAAATTTCATCTTTCACATTAGTATTCCATGACAAACCGAAAATTAATTCCAAGAATAATTAATCCCACTTCCATACTAGAATGTGAAAAGACTATAATAAACTAGTAAGTATATTGTACTCTGCCTTAATCTTCTGGTAATTAAGGCATCATGACATGAAATATACAATTTACCTCCTCACCACTGCCACCAATAACAACATATCAAATCATGATACAACTTGGTATTTCTAGGGTTCATGGACTAACTATACTGATGTCCACTATCCACAAACTCTTACCCAAGAGATATAGGAATGATCAATCTACAATGGAAACACAAGCCACCATCAGGATACTGAGACAAGAAACCTATTGTCTCCCCACCATTAAAGGTTTTACTAAAATATTGGTAATCAATGTTCGTTTATTTTCCAATACAAAAAAATCATTAAATAATTAATTACACTTCACAGAAGCTAAGAACACTTTCCCATCACCCACTTCCACATCCAAATGAATCTCAGTGAAAAGATTCATCAAAGACCATTCCTCCACTGATTCCTTCAAGGCCTGAGTCAATAACTCTATGATCCATGCATCAATAACAACATTCCCTTTTAGAGGTGTATAAGAAATATCAAAATAAAAAAATTTAAGATACTTAACCCAACATCTCTATCATATGTTTATGTCTCTCTAGGTAAAAATATACTTTAGTTTCCTTTAATAGAAATTTATAGTAAATCTACTATAGAAGAGGTAGTAGTGCCAAGTATTAAGAGAATACATAATTTCAACCAACTAAATATCATGGGTAGGATAATTCCTCTCATGATAATATAATTATAGAGATCCATATGTCCCTACCCTCTTCCCCTTTATTAGAAAAAATCTTCATCCCATACCTGAGGCATCATAGAAAACATCATAGCCTAAACCTAGTTCTTAAAGAATTAGGACTGGAGATAAAGTAAACCTCCACTTAAGTCCCAAAAATGATCTTTGGCATTGGTCATTATATTTAGAATTTACACCCTTATGGGTTAAATAAATCATGGAATATGAACGTTTGGAGAAATCCTGAATGAAATGTATGTAATAACCATGAAAAATCAAGAATATTTAAATTTTAAACACATTTTCGAGTTTATACAAAGACATCATTTTTTGTCTCTTTTCAGGATTCACTGAGATAATAGTCTCATATATAACATGGCATATAAAATTAACTTCTTGGATCCAAACCTTATATTTAGAAATCATCTATATAGAAGATGATCATTTAGAGTTCGTAGAACAATATATAGACGATCTCTATATTCTCCCTCTAACATGGAATAAACCCATATATCATCCATGAAAGGAATGATGGAAGAATACAATAACTGGTGAAATATGTGATTCAATAAGCCCATAAAACTATAATATTTCTAGTAAGGCCAAATGGAATAACCAAAAAATAATTATGCCCATATTTAATTTAGAAAGATATAATAGTAATATCTTCCTCTCAGACACTTTGTTGATGGTACATCAGACATAGATCAATCATAGAAAACCATCAAGATCCTATGATTTAATCAAATAGATCATCTTTCCTAGGAAAATGATACTTTTTCCTAATATTCACTTGGTTATGCTTTTGGTAGTCAATGAAAATCCATAGGCTTCTATATTCTTTCTTTTCCAATAGTACTGGGGAAGCCTTAGGTTACACACTCACATGAATAAATACTTTAGTCTCAATATCCTTGAGTTAAAATTTAATCTCTTTCAAATTAGTAGGTTCCATATTATAATATGAAAAGTAGATGGGTCTCATATTCAGGAGAAATTCTATAGAAACTTAACCTTCCATGGGTGTGGTAACCTAGAAAAATCAATAGGAAAAGCCTTAGGATACTCATCCAATACAAAAAGAAACATGACACTTAAATGATGGTAAACAATATCTAGGAATATCTCTAAAAATTAGAATGAGATCATTTCAGCCTTAAAAATAGGTTTCTATCTCCTAGATCTAGGATCCCACTCACCCTGACAGATGTGAGTAACACCATCCGGAGAAAAAAAATTGAACCAATTGACAATAACAATCGATATGGGCTTCAAAACTAACCATCAAATCCATGAAAATAATGAGATTCAATATATCAAGACCAAAGAATAAGGAAATAACACATGAACTCATGGTCAGTGATCATGACTGGGTACTCAAAACACTTAAAACCTTGATCCTTCCCTCTTCCTAGGGGAGTAGAAAGATCCATAAAAAATGGTATAATATTTGAGTGTAGGACCAACACATCAATCAAATAAAATGATATAAAATAGTGATATGCACCAGTATAAATAAACCATAATTATTGAGGTTGAAATAGACACTATACCTATCATAATAGATGGCCTCACTTAAGATTCTTCTTGTTCATACTCTACTGAATAAAGATGCATGGCCTCAGATCCTCCCTCAAATTTCTTCACTACTTGATTACCCCCCTTACAATGCGAATGAGACCAACCAATATTCAATGAATTTATTCGAGCCTAGTATCCTTTGTTAAGAGTCAATCTATCTCTACTACCTTGGAATAATTTTATGAAAAATTACTTAAGTTGACTGGATTGTCAACAAAGATGGGAAATCATGGTTGATACCATACTACTAGGATTTGTATGTCCAGGTCTCCCACACTAATAGAAAATTTCCTGGTTCTGACAAAAATAATCCCATGAAACTACTCCAAATGTAAACTTATAAAACTTATTACACCTTCTCTTCTGGATAGATAATATATTATGGCTACCCCCTAATACAAATGGAACTCCACCAAGATCAATCTTCCTAGATTAGGTGACCTCATCTATAGCCTCTTTATCAAATACATCAAAAATGTTTAGGAAACACATGATAATAAGAATTGATCAAATATTGAGATTCAAACCCATATCGAATTTTCTATCCATTAGGTAGTCATTAGTGAAAAGTTCTAAATATAGGTGGACCAACTCAGCGAAATGAGTAGTATACTCCATTATTGAACAATCTCTTTGATCTAAAGAAATAAAATTCTAATCCCTCACCATACATAATGTCTCTAGATATAACTATTGATCGAAGGTCTTCTTGAATGTGGTCCAAGAGAGGTCCTAATTTAATTTAACTTTCATGATGGAATATTTCCATTTATTTCTAGGAAATTCAATCATATAAGTGGTGAATCCTACATTAGAGTACTCTATAGTCTCCAAAAAATGGAAGATCCTCTCTATTTTCTCAACCCATTCCTTGGGTTCTTAGTTTGCTTTGTTACAATAAAATATTAGATGGTTTTTCATAGTAACATAAAAATAATGATCCTCCATACATTATTAGTCTCCAACACACACTTGACCCAGGGATTGAATAGTTTGGATTATCATTTCCACTAAAGAAAGTTCAGCTAAAGGGTTTTCATTTGAGACATTTCCCATAGGTCCTTCTTTATAATTCTAATAGATTCTTCAAAGAGGAATTATATATTCAATACAAGATATGAAAACTGATTAAATTAGAAATGCATCTTTAAATAAAACCTATAATTTAAGAATCCACATTAAAGACTATAAAAAAAGGGTTTAGGAAAAATATAGAAACCAATAGAAAAAATGACAAAGTTTATCTTAATAAACCTAAAACCATGTTCAAAGTTTGAAGTGCCAATGAGCCTGTACCCTAGTGGTATAAGCTCCTACTTGGCATCCAAAAGACCCAGGATCAAATCCGGGCAGGGGCGAATTTCCCAGGCACTATAGCAGTACTGTAGTAGGTACTATTTTAGCGGCGGTACTGTAGTAGCGGCAACACTATAGCAGTGGAGGGACTATAGAAGATACTGTAGCGGTGGTGGTACTGTAGCATGTACTGTAGCAGTGCAGGTACTATAGTAGTACTGTTCACCAAGGGGTCCTTTAGGCCATTAAAATGGGCTTTCAAGCCATGTATTCAGGCCACTTGGCCTTGGGCCTTCGGTCTATGTAATCGGTCTCCCTCTACCTAGTCTAAAGAGGTATTTGCTTTCAAATAATAAATTGAGGCTTCAGACCCAGCCTTTTAAAAATAAATGTTCAAAGATTGAAGAAAAATACAAAACCACCCACGGTAACTTGGAGTCAGTTATGAAAGTGATCTAGATAGGCACCCTTCCACACTTAATACTCAATTTATGATGGTCCTAATTCCATTATACCAACCACAATAGAAACAATAGTTTCATATGATACCATATAATATTAAACCATCCTAGGTTGACCTGATACATCACCCAAGCTATTCGGCCATAAGGCCCGAAGCATGTTTATGATCAATATAAGATTATGACAAGCACTTGTGTATCCACATACAAAACCACATGAATGATTTCACCCTAAAACATATCAAATCATGTCTCATTTATCAAAAAATAAATCTAAAAAACTAGATTAAATAACATAATAAGATGTATAAAACTATGTGATATAACAAAATAATTCCAAAAAAGGATAAACATAGAAATAAACCCAAACCAAGTATCCATGTAACCATCTGACACCACTAACCCTAACCACCATGAAGCACCACCAACCAAGATAAGTAATTAGGCTACATAACACCCTTCCCTTTACCTATATCCTATAAAACCATATCTACATATGCATAACGATATATATAAGATGTAAATAAAATTCCCAGTAGGATACCACCATGAATCTATAAAATTCATATCAAAATTAAAATATTAGTTCTATCTTAAAAAAATATTTTTTATAAAGAATTTAATTTGAAAAAATTTCCCATAAACAAATTTTGATTTTCCTTTTAAATCAATGCATAATCAAAGCCATAATAATATATAAATAAACATGTATGATAACATTGAGAGTAGTAGTCAATAAGAATACATATCTAAAAAGGTGAACATGTGAGAAATAAAAGCATGATTTTTACTATCATGGGTAAAACATAGTATAAACCACAAAAATAAATGAGCTCTAGCCTATGGGAATATGTAACTAGGACACACAAGGCACACAAGAAGACATAATGTGAATCCTAATGATATCGTGTCCTTCAATAGTATATCAGTATCAAAACCATAACCCCTAGTAGTTCCACAATAACTAAGCTTTTAATATTTCTATAGCCTAACTAACCCAAGGATCATAATGGGATATGTTTTCTCAAAACATTCAATCAAACCATGCTCATAATTTTATAAAACATTTATATAAGTGAAGCATTACTACTCCCATGCTTGAAAAATATTTTTACAGTCAAAATCATCTTTAAATAATTTCATCAAATAGATAAATAAATTAAAAAGTTTTTTAAATAAAAATCCCTTTAAAACCATTTTCATAATATAATACAAAGGAAAATACAAGAAAAACAAGGTGTTTTATGAGAAAAGACCATTGTATAGAGAAACCTACCTCTCCAATGGAGGAAACCTAGTCACTTTAAAAAATGGATATTGTTAATGAAGAGATCTGATACTCACTAGACTACATCCATAAAAAACATAATAAATTCCCTAGCAAACCCTCTAGATCCAGTAATCAGAGATCATTAGGGTTCCAATGAACAAGGGGAAAATATATTAATAAAAGTTCTATAGAAGATAAGAGAAACTAAGAGTAGATTCACATATACCTTGAAGGAATCCACCCAAACTGATGGATAATCACAAAGATACTAAGAGAGAACCTATTACAATGTCAATTAATGGATGGTTTGAGATAATGAGTGATTAGGGGGATATTAGATATTAAAACGAGCATGTGAATTATGATAATTTTATAATTTTAAGAAACCTTTACAGATCACATGGTTAAAAAAATCATGTTATAACCATTTGGTCTCTAATATACCTTAAAAATAAAACTATACAAATACTTGGGATGAGAAACACACTTAGATAACCATAAAAAAGCCATGGAACTTCCTCTAGACCCAAAACCATTCATCTACATGGTTTTCATGGTAACATTCATGTTAGAAAAACCCTGAAAAATACCATTTACGTTAATAAATATGTATCACACAGTTACTGATATTTTACTATTGACCATGCACTTACCATGCACTTCTCATATTTCTACCAAAACTCAAAATTCTTGACCCTCGACACCCAAAATTCTTTAAAAACTCAAAAGAGATAAACCTAGCTGGAAATAAGAAATATCTGTGACCCATGGGGAATCATAGGAGTAAATTGGAGGTGTAAAATATCATTTGAGATAAAGGATAATAGGTTCAAACTAGAATAACATTGAGTAATTTTACATATACCTATTTATTTTTATATGTTGGGCCAAGATACATTGAAGAAGAATTAAATCATCAAGAGAGGATTGATTCCATGAATGAATAATTGGATCAAATTGAGAAAAATGATACATGGGAGCTGGTACAAAAATGTGAATATAAAAATGTGATTGGAACAAATTGGATTTTCTAGAACAAGATGAATGAATGATGTGAAGTGAGAAATAATGAAATATTGTTTTATAAGGGCTACTCACAGTTTGAAGGTATTGATTTTGATGATAAATTTTCCCTATTTGAAAGACATGAAACCAACAAAATATTACCTGTTATTTCTATATAAAGGAAACATAATATTTTCCAAATTGATGTAAAATATTTATTTCTTAATAGAGATTTGGAAGAATATGTTTATATTAATAATTCAAGTGGTTTCTTGCTTGGAAAAGAAGGGAACTTTGTTTATTTATTGAAGGGGGATTTAAATGGGATGATGTAAGCCCCAAGAGCCTAGTATTCCAAGATGGATTCTTATTTAAAAAAGCTTAACATCAATAATGGAAGAGTAAACAACAATATATATATAAAAAATGACAAATAGAAATCTATTCATGTTATTGTTTTTGTATGTGACATTATATTTTCTAGAAATGATGAATAATTGTATGAAAATATTGCCAAAGGGATAAAGAAGTTATTTAAAATGTCTATATTAGGAGAGATGAAATAATTTCTTGGATTTAAAATATCTAAAAATAAAGGATATATTTTGATTTTTCAAGAGAATTATGATAATTAAATCTTGAAAAGGATTATAATGGATGATTTGAATCCTATTTCCACATCCATTTTAGTGGGAACAGTGTTTTTAAAATATGATCATGGAAAGGATGTTGATCATAAATAATTTAGAAAGTTAATTGAAAGTTTTTTATATCTCATAGCTTCAAGGATAAATTTTGTGTATGCAATTAAAATTTATTCTAGGTATCAATGTTCCCCAAAATTGTCCCATATTGTGGTTGGAAAAAAGAATTATTAGATATATTAACAGAATAATTGATTTTAGGTTGAAATATGACAACAAATGAAATATTGATTTGTTTGGATATATAGATGTAGACTAGGAAGGTTATATCAATTATAGAAGATCCAAATTTAATGGATATTTCTATCTAGGAGAATTATATGTGAGTTGGAATACAATGGAGAAAATTTCAGTGAATATAATCACTATAGAAAATGATTATATTTCTTCTACTCAAGATAAAAAACAATAAATGAGGATGAATACATGGATGAAATATTTTTTTAGCTGATTTAAAGATAAACCTTATCTTAGTCTGTGTTCATAAATGTTTTATTAATATTACAAATAATCCCAAGAAATATTCAAGATCAAATCACATTGATATTAAATATCACTTCATCAAGGATATTGTGGAAATAAATAAACTAAAATTGGAGTTTATCCCTACAGAGGAACAAGAGACTGATATTTTATCTAAACCATAAGAAAACATACATTTGAGAAATCTAGGCTGATAATGGGTGTTAAACCTCATCATATTCAAGGATAATTTATGTGTTTTCTATCCACTATATATTCTAGTCTTTGGATATTTTTGTAAAATTGGGAGAAACCATGAAAAAAATTATATCCATTGATATGTGATTTACCTATCAAGGGAGAGGATATATTTAGGAGGAATTTTTGAAAGGGTAAAGGTGTTATGTCAACATGTGTAAACTATTTTAAAATTTTGTTGATGTTATTACAAAAACTATTTCTTATAAGTTAAATTCAGTTTTATTTGTGAATATTTCATGATAAAAAAAGTTTGGAATGATTTTTGATAACTTATTTATGGAAAACATGGTTTTATTGTTCAATGATTCTTTTTTTCCTATATTAATATTTCTCATGTTCAATTATAATTATTGGATAGTTATCCATTGATTAAGTTATAGATATTTGGTGATTTATGTTTCTTGGTTGACAATAAAATATAAAGGGGGTAGATTTTTGAGACCAAAAGGTTTCGAGTTGTTATTGATAAATAAGATTATGAAAAAGAGTTGGGAATTATTATAGAGTTTTCTTTTATTTTTTTCAAAACATAAATAGGATTGTATTATAGGAAGAGTTATTGAATTAGTAGATAAAAAGTGATGTGTTATCCTTAAGCTTAAATGTCATTGTATTGATTATGATTATTCTTGAAAAGAGTTTCTTAGATGGGGAGAAAAAGATGAAAGAAGTGAATAAAAGATAAAAAATGAATTTTTGAAGATGATTTAAGAAGTGTAGAACCAAATATGGGAATATGTATACATTATCTATGTAAAGATATATTTTCATATTCGATTTCCTATATTGAAGAATATACACCCAATTAGGCTATTCGATATAAGGAAATATCCACATGCATGTTTTCTATGTAAGTGAACCTGTGTACCTCAATTACCTTCATCGTATTGGATTCCTCAAAATAATATCTCCATATATAGAAATTTGGATACCGGATTGGATGAATATGTGAATGGATCACATATATGATTTATCCATGGAGGAAATTTGATCACGTATTTGAACTGGTTGTATAGAAACATTGAATATATATGTGAACGAACCACATCATAGATTGGTTCACATATGGTTTTTTATATGGGTACAATTTAGATGAGTTAGATTTTAATTTCACATATAAATGAAATCCTTTCCCCAAAAATTAAGGATAACACATCTGACTGTAAGCATTTAGATACACATGATAATTGCATGTAGTGGATTATGCAATTATCATGGAAAGGGGGAACTGTTTTGACAGTATTTATGAGGCAGAATGTAAATATTAATGTTGTATGAAACCTATATTTATACAATGATTTATTTAATTCATATATAAAGATTTAATATAGGAGAAATTTTGGATTAAAGAAGGATTAATTGACTACAATATTTCCATATGTTTAAATATAGTTACAATCAGTTATGGGATCTGTTTCTTATGAAAGTCATGGAAAAGAAAAGATTTGTTATTTCTGGTGATTTGTGTAAGAAATTATTTATATAGTATCATAAATATTTGAATTAATATAAAATATATGTGGAAACTGTTTCTAGAAGGTATATAATTTATATTTTTTATAGATAAAAATAGATATAGGTGTGATTTTATGAAAGTGATAATAACATAGAGAAATAAAAGAATGGGAAGAGGTTTTTTCTAATTGTTTTATAAGAAATAAAATAGGAAGTATATATAACTTATATAAGTGTAAGTGTAAATAATTAAAGTAGCACAATGTAGATGTGTTGAATCCTATTAGTGAAGGTTTATCCCATTATTTCAAAATCTATTTTATCATATTATTTGAGAAAGGATCACATGAATTGTGAAAGACTATAGTGAAATTAAACAGATGGATAGACCGATTTTTTAAAACTAAAAGGATTTTTTTCTAGTGGATATGTGACCATAAATTATATTTAGATCACACTAAGGGATATAAACTCTTATTGAGTAGTGAAATTTTAATTTTATGTGTTCCTAAGGGAGTGTTTTTTATTATGTTCAATAGATTCAATTCACTCTAATATGAGGTGAAGGTTGTTTTAAATAGATGAAAAACATAAAAACCATTGACTAATGATTCACCCCTCTTAGTAGTCACATATATCCTGACAGTCTTTTCATATTTCCTCAACATTTTCATAATAGTTACACTAGATCTCTCAAAAGCGGTCCACCCTAAATGAGAACTAGTTTAAGTCGACCTAAAAATAAACTTATAAATTATCTCATAATTCAAATCAACCCAATGAAGGTTGATAAAGTACTTTGAACTATGGTTCAATTTCAACCCATGTAATGGAAGACTATTCAAAATTAATATTCTATTTGAGGGTTTTTTATATTTATTTATAAACTGACCATTTTATATTATCACTTACTTATTAATATTAAGTATATTATACTTAAGTGATTATCCATGACTATATAAATTTTACACATAATCCAATTATATCTTAATTCCATATTTTATTCTTTTCAATTTATTTATTTAATGATAAATCATCTATAAATAATTTACCATGAAATTGAAAAAAAATAAAATATGTAAAGTGACATGATAATGATATTTTATAGTAGTTGTTTTATCTAGTGGATGATAAAATATCCTATAACCCTAGGTATATAACTCCCCAAAACATGCATGGTTTGAGTTGGAACAATCCACCTTTGCATCTATTCATCTCTTGGGTTGGTTTCACATTGGATCCAAATTTGTATAGCCTCCTATCACTTGGGATCTCAATCCTTTACATATGATTTTACTTACTCACAGGTGAGGGGAACCAATGGAATGGTCAAATGTGGTTTGCATAAAATAAACCATGTAAACATAGGTCTACATAATATATTGGATGAGATGACACCTAGGTCATACTTTTAATTTAATAATAATAAATTAAAAGAAACTAATCACATATAAATGTTGGTCTAATAACATGATCATACACACATGAAACTAGTTAGAAAATTTAAACTAGCTTTCATTCACTTCAATTTTTTCTTTATTGTTATGATAATTGCAAATGAATTAATTAATTCAATTAATTATTTAATTAGTTAATTATTTTATCCTAATTTCTATCTGAATAGTCTTGGAGATTCCCATCATCCATTAAAACATTGAAAGTAAATAGATTCACTAATATTTTTATATAATTACATGAAATGTTTTAGGAAATTATTAATTATGAAAAACTTGTCACATAGTAAGCACCCTAGATTCTTTCCATCAAATCTGGTTTTAATGTTGTAATTAATTATTATTTTTATGTAATTTAATTATAGTAATAATTGGGTGACAAAATTGTGTGTATTAATTCCATACATGTCATTTTTTTTCATGTTTCCATGATATATTCCAAGGTAATTGGCATGTTTATCAAGTGAGATAGATGGTTTCTATTAGAACGATACCTTCCATGTATAACTATCACCACATGTCCATGAAAAATTCCTGCTGAATCAGTGTGTATTTCGAACATGGAATCTTATGAGGTATATGCCATGTATTCTATATAGACAACATGTAACCTCAATATTTACTGGGTTTTATTCCAACACATTGTGTGTTAATATACAAAACAATTTTGACCATGTGGAATCCAAATAATTCATTTTTAAAATTCATAGACTACATGATATTTATGCCAACTACGTGGCATGTAGTTTGAAAAATTATGTGCTAGTCTGACCATTCAATATGAATTTTTCCAATTACACATTCAATTCTATTTCTATTATGTGATCCATGTATCGTTTGACCTGTTCTCATGTAGTGAACCTTGGTCCAAGGTGTGTATTTTTGTTACATTCCGTGTAATCATGTCAACCAGCTAGAACCCCCAATGCCTTCCAATAGAATCTATGATCATTCTTTAAATATTCTTAACCATTTAAGATCACATGAAACTTAAAAAAGCAGGTTTAATTGAAAAAACACATTAATTGAATTTTTAATTAAATAATGAACAAACCATAAATAAAAAAGGTAACAAAAAATGAATATAATCGATCAATGAATAATAAATAATTATAAAAAATTGTATGATCACTCTGATACAAATTCAAGGTTATGGGATGTAGTGAAAGTGATTAGACCTGAGCCTAGAAATAGAATTTCATAATCCTATTTATCCTCATAACAAGATGAATTGAAACCCTAGAATGTATGAGACAAGATTATCAAATATAATTTATAGTTAATTTATATAAATATAGAATTAACTCATGTGAAATTATTTCTTCATTGAAAAACCAATTGATAATTTCAAGTCATATCATCATTGATTTAGAGGATTTAAGGGTAAATTCTCTCTATTGGTGATCCACACTTGCACCATTAACCTCCAAACATCATCGTAGAAATCATTGAGTGATACCGTGGAATATTCTAATTATTTCATCATTTATTTATGGTAATAAAAAGAATCACTTTGAGTCAAAGGGACTCTTTTTATTCATTCTATATTTGAGAGGATAGAGGAAGATAATCTATCAATATTTTTGAGAGTTATCTTGAGGAAGAGTTCTCCAGGGATTGTAAGGAATCTCCCTATAATTCACTATGAACAATATTGAATAACATTTATAATGATATAATTGGGTTTATATTGAGCTTGGGTTAGATAATAATAATTTCTCCTGGGCCCTTATTATTCTTGTAATTCACAGTGAACCCCATGTATAAATAATAATAATAATAACAATAATAATAATCAAAACTCTACATGCACTAAACTTTCAAGTAAATTGTCACCTCCTCCTCCTCCCAATAGCACCCCTCTTGGGATAGTAATGAGAGAATAGAGATAATGATTCCTGAATCCCACCTCCAATAGGCCATGGGGTGGAGACTAGCATCAAGGATATAAGATACACAAAAATGGGAGGCATTACCCTCTAATATTTGAAAATTAAGAGATAATATGAGAACAACCACCAAAAAAATTATCCTCATTAAAATAGAAGAATAAATCCAAATAAATGATATGAATGTAATGAAATACAAATGATATAACATAAAATAGTAAAATAGATCCTTAACAGGGACCATGAAGGTCCAATAACTCTTGAAAAACTCCTCAAACTAGCAATTTATAGATTGATCACCAACTAACTAATGTTAAACTAAAAAATATGTTATATATACATAGGGTGAGAATAACATGTATAATTAGTAGGATCATCCCTACAATATCTCATACAAAAATATGAGATAAGAAAACTTAAGCCTAGTGAGTAAACAAATGAAACCAACTCATCACATAAACAAGTTTACTATTATTTTCCCATCCTCATCATGGATATATCTCACCAAGTATCATATAAAAGAGATCATACAATATAATAATGAAAGAGGTTAACCTATTACCACTTCCCTCATAGTTTTTTTATTCTACCCAATTTCACACATCCCGATCCATGTCTCAACAATATCCTTCCCAAAGATACCTAGGATAATTTAAGCCAGCCTGAAGACGCCTGAACTAATATATCATGAACCTAGTTCATCGCATCATCTCATCATACTAAAACAATATCTATATAGTAATTAAGTAGTTCCCAAGAGCCAAAAAATCTCATACATCATATATTATACTTCAATACAACATAACTCATACACAAAATACATATAATAACCATTAGGATACTATATCCAGATATATATGTGTGTGAAATAACCAAAAGCCATTACAACCCTCTAAACACATACATGGGGAAATATAATCACTATAGATTCTATAAAATAATACTAATAGGATAATAGAACGAGGTTATAGGTGTTAGTCAGACATCTATTTCTCACTGACATAGATGATGGGGAAAACACCCTCCTAGAGTCCACTAGGTGTTAGTTGCCCCACCAACATGTGCGGGGTAGCATATGAAATAAAAAAACATAGAGGATATAAATAAATGTAACAACATAACTATGGGGAACTACATTGAATTAAAAAAATAATAGTCTAATGTATTATAGGACAATTGACTTCCACTAATAAGGCTTAGGTATCAAATAAGCATACAAGCATCAAGATTTATTTAAATTAATTAATATCTTACCCATTAATTAATTATTACCATTATCATTTCCAATATTAACATTTTAATATTCTAATACAACTTCCAACAACATTATAAAATATTTTATTTTATTCTCAATCATTTCATCATCATAAAGAAAACATCAAGAACTAACCTCGTTCTTTCATTAATTCATTTATCATAAACTTCCAAGTACACTAGGACTCATGCTGAGCTACCACATAAAAGATACACCTATAGTGAATAGTATTAAACTTATTCCCATAGTTGGAAACATATTATATAAATATAATACATCAATTAGGACATTAAACAAGAAGATTCATTATAAATCCAGCACCCCATATTTTAGTACAATAAAAATGGGCAATCCTCTCATCAATCTATTATATAAGTCTCAGTGATATCCCTGAAACCACTCCACATAATAAAAAATATGGTATCCCATTTCAACATCATAATTACTTAATAGAAACCCCATTACACCACCTCCATCATCACTGAAACCCCATTCCACCATCATATTCTTAGTTACCCTTTCTCATATCATCACCATAACTGATACCACATGCTTCCATCACAGCCTCATGCATCCCTGACCATTATTCCAACCACACAAGGATAACATTCAATCAAATCAAGGATCTAAATCTATAGAGAATAAATAGATATTTAAATGTATTATTCCACTCAAAATTCCAAATTCAACTTTGGCCAAAACAAACAAGGAATTCCAACCTTAATCAAACAACGTCTAGCTCGCTAAGCCCCAAATAAATGATCTAAAAAATAATTCATCTTTCATAATTGTCTTTAATTAATTGAATAATTAAATAATTAACTTGAGAATCTATAGACTTATAAATTTCCAAGGATAAATATTATTTACTTATTCTAGTGTTCCGCCTTATGTTGTGTTTTCATTTTTCAATAATCTCAAGGATTATTATTTCAACATGCCACTTTAATCATAACAAATCATTACCATCTTTAAGTTATTATTTAATATCATAATATATCAAACATGCTTATAAATGAAAAAATATATATAAAAAATATCTATTAAATCTTATTGGAAAAATATATATATCACAATAATGCGATTACACATCCCAAATATTTCAATAAAATATTAATATCTCCACATGCGATAATATTACCATTTCATGTTTTTTTAAAATCCTGTGATAATAATTTATAAACATGATTAATTTTATACACATGTAATAATATTATTTATAAAAATAATAAAAAGAATAATACATGTTACAATCTCCCTTTAAATTTTCTATTTAACAAAATTATCAAAAAATTCTCATCAATATTATATAAGAAGTTTTACACCAAATCATACCATAATTTGTTTATATATCTTGAATAATTCCTGAAATATTATCTTTAATCTATAACATTTATATAATCATTTACAATTTATTATGATAATCTTAAAAATTATCAAACATTATTTTCTATTACAAGTAATAAATCATTAAACTAAATTGTTGAAATTATTATCCAAAATATTCATTTCAATAATAAAGTTATAGATTCTAAGATAACATTATTTATCCTCAACATGAAATATTATTTATAATTTAATTATAGAAATTAAACAACAACAAGTCAACCATTTTTCAAAAGCTAATGCATGAAATTAAAATATCATGACAAGAAAAAATTCTACCACATAAATTAATCTTCAAATTAAAATTTTAAAATTAATTATATTTCATTATAATCAACATAATTACACAACATGAATTTTCTACCCCTCTTTACATATTATCACATATTCATTCCCCACATTATCGTTTTCCAGATTATTATTTGATTATGGTAAACCACATCTATCTAAATAGAGGAGTCTAAAGAATAATAATTTCATATTTTCATAGTATGAAAAAGGAGAAGTAACAAATACCCTACCTATTGGAAACCTCACATGATATACCATCAAATTATAAGAGTGGAAGAGGGTATATACATAGACTCGAAGTAAAAATAGCCTCAGACAATTTTTAGAAGACTTTACCAAACATGAACATTAGGATTTTGGGTCATCAGAACTTGATAGAAACAATAAGAAACTAAAAAGATTGAAGGAAAATTGTTTTTAACATTCATAGATATCCATCCTTAGATACTGCATCAAATTTCCATTTATCCCCATTTAATTTTCTAATAATTGTTTTAATGATTATAACTTAATTTCAGATAAAACCAAATCTTCCAAAAAGAGGTTATAAATTATTAAACAAGTCAAAAGAAATTAATTCCTTTATTTTAGGATTTAAAATAATTGAAAAGGAGTTCATTATATTATAGATGAAATAGGGGAACGAAATATAAAAAATTAGTCCAAACTAATACTGATACACAAATCAATTATGTAGTTTGAGGGTAATAAGGTTTTACACTTATAAAACGTATTAACCTTTGTGAGAAATATCCACTTTCTAGGGGAAACAAAACTTTACCCTTAAATGGATTAATACCATTACACAAGGAGTATATTCTGTTTAAGGGTAACATGGCTTTACCCTTATGTGGCTAGCCACCTTTACCTGATCATTGGAAATCACAACTGACCCTTACATAGGTTGAAGCTACCTTAACGTAGTCTGTTTAAAAACATGGATACCATTCCATGAGATTTATATTAACATTATTTATATATGTAAAGGATCATTTTACCTTTATGTGAGATTTAGAACTCACAAGATACCCTTACACAACTCCAGAATTTTAAAGCAACCCTTAAACTACCTGTTTAAATCATGTCTTAGCTTAACATGAGGATTAACCTACCTTTATGCAACCTTTTAGAATCAGTAGTAGACCATAAATCATGTTGAATTCTATATTTACATAGTTCTTAAGAAATCTAGGTTACCCTTGAATAACCTATATAAATTCAGTTTTACCCTTATCTAACTCAAAGAAACCACTACTTAACCATATGAAAATAATTGAAAATTACCTTTACCCTTACAAACACCTTTAAAAATTGGTGTTACCCTTATGCTGAAGTGTGGTCATGCGTAAGGGAAATAAAAACCTTAAAAATATTTAATTTTCACTTATAGAAACTTGTAAATAATTAGGTTAATTCTTTATTATCACTTCCAAAACTCTCAAAAACACATAGAATATCTTTAAAACATTTAAATTAAATTCAAATTAAACATTTAAAATTTTAAATTATATCCATAATTTGTAAAACTATTTTAAAACCTCTGTATAAATTAAATTATCATTTTTAAAACAAATTTTAAATTTATCAAATTTATTATGAACCACCAGTCATCCTAGAATAACAAAGGAAGGGATATGGAAAATCTAAACCTTTATATTAGACTCTTATCAATCAATTCTCATCATTGATAATTAAAATAAAACCAAGAGGAATATGAACATAATAGGTAATAATTTAATTAACCCATGAGATGCATCTCAAGGATATGGCTATAGTTGAAAAAAACTACCACTACAGGAACAAATTGTATAGCTACACAACACTTTAAAATAATCTATTTAGGGAGATACCTATCAAATAGGAGAAAGTCCACATCAAATGAATATTAGATAAAAAAACTTATAATCCATTCTTATCCAATCAAACAAACATTATATAAGGAAACACCATTAGAAAAAATCAATTCACATTGATTTAAATTGAAGTTATAGAACATTATTTAATGGAAAAAATTACTATGAATTTAACTTTAATAACTTACATAGGCATGTCATCAAATGAAAAATTATACATTCTTTATTTTCATTAAGTAATCCTGGTTAAGGTGTTAAAAAAATAAACATGTATTCCAATTTATTTCATTCTTTCTAGACATGTATCCAAATATTTCACAATAAAAAAATTTACAATATAAAAAATGTTGATATTTTTTTCACAAAGTCTCTTGTGTTTATAATATTTTAGGTTAATAAATATTTTTAACAAAACCAAATTTTAAATCCATATTTATAAAAAGGTATTTATCAAATACTTCTTTGATAAAACACATTAAATACATCTTAAAACCCACTTTTAAAATAAGTGAATTTTTCATGGAAGAATTGAAATTACTTATTTAAGGAGACTTGTTGTAAAAAACTAATTTTTTCCAAGAGGGTATTACTGAATATTTTTATAAAACATAAAGAAAACTCCCATGTATTACAAACTCAAAAATAAAATTTCCTTAGAAAAACATTTTATATTTGACATGAGTTATGTGATAACTCATGTACATAGGAAAGTTAAATACTTTCCTCAAATTCTTTTTATTCATATAACACAACTCTACCATTATATCTAGAAAATAAAAATTAATATATAGAACTTAAAAAAAATTTGGGAACTCAAATTTAACTTATGAAATTAAATGTAAAAAAACACGAGGTTGGAACAATACACTTTATACATCTTTAAAATTTCTTCCACGTTTATCAAAAAAAATTATTTACCAAGAGCACACCCTTAAAAAATATACAAAGGATATAATTTCCAATTTACCATAGGTATGTTCCATTACATTCAATAGTTCTATACCAATGTCACACAACATTTATCAATCATCAAATTCACCAAGATCAATAGATCATACACAATCAAAAAAAATCAAAGGAACCCATCCTTCACATAGTGATATTATCCTATTTGGGTGGAACTAACTCAACCACATGGTTTTAAAATGTGTAATAATATAACGTGTAATGATAAGTGAAGTTTCCCATATATTAATATTCTCAATTCTATAACATATGTAAATAGACTGAGAGAAATCCCTTTCGAGGATGTAAGAACATCAGGCCACAATCACATCATAAACAAATCCATAGGGACAACCCACATCATTCAAGAATTTATTTGACAATAGAGAAAGTGATTAATCCAAAACCAGACTGAAATAAATTAATGACTAATTAAAATATTATGCTTTATTGAACCACGTCCCATATCACATGATACAAGTAAAGATTATATTGATTAAAGCAAATGAATACATACAATAACCCCTTTCCCAAGACCAATAATACACCACACCACCGTGGGAGAAGAGTGTAGGATGAACATGATTATAATAACCCCTCCCCTAGACCAATTCTAAGGACCCTGACCACATTTTCACAGAGTAGGATTCTTAGTTTATTACATTGGCATACAAATAAGGAATACACACCCCTAACGACTGAATAGTTTAGTATTTTTGGAAAATTACATAAATACATAAGTTTTACATCACATCTTTTATGGAAATACAATATAGAATTTCCTTTGCAAACATTCAAAAATACTAGATTATCCCTAAAAATAACTCATAAAATACTTCTTCATATCTTGGGGAAAAATAAAACATAAGGAGTGTGCTTATATGCTTAGTAATGGTAAGTAATACAACATAAGCATAAATAATAAGGCATAGTGAATAACTAAAAGTAAACATTCCATTAAAATAAAATCTTGAGAATAAAATGAAAGGAATAAAATAAGGTTGAATAATTACATAATAAAACATAACTATGGATATTATACTAGTCAAATAATCACATGGACTATCAACAAATAGTTTCATAATGAGGGAATGCATCATGTGGGACGTCATAACCATACTGTGAAGGCCTCGTTCTAATACCATACATAAATGGGTAAAAACCCAAAATAATTTTTCCCATGAGACCTATGGGATATAGAGGGACCCTAAAAACACTTAATAAGAACAATTAATTCTTCTCATGAATGGGCTGAAAGATAATAAACATATAAATTCATATTGAAACTAATATATGAAATGTTAATAACTTTTCCCAGTCACTAACCATTAAGAGTAATATGGTGAATGGTATCAAGATATCACATCCATAATCAAAATAATCATAAAAATTTCAATAAAATATGGTAGATAATATCATAAAATATTAATTCCAGTTAAATATAATAATCAACAAGAGTGTTGAAGTAGATGAAAATACTCTTATAAAATCATCGAGTAATTCTTGAGAGAAATATTATTTTAATTTTCTAAGAAGAGTTATTTTGTAAAAATATTTCTATAAAACTATAAGTTAACTAAGACATATCTTTCAAAATAAGATTATAGATTTTATAAAAATAATGGTGGCATAAAAACATATTATATAGTTCACCTTAAAATAGGTAATAATTTGAGAAGTTCCCTTGAAGCAAGCTTGTTTATCGGGAAGAATTTGAAAAAGATCATTTCCGAACATGTAACTCCCCAAAAAATAAAAAAGGATTATGTTTTTTACATATATATATAACATTGAAACATAATTTATGAGGAGTCAATAATAATAATAATTAATAATTTAATTGGGGTAAGGAGAGAAAAAGAGTAACCCAAAAGAAAATGGAGGTTCGAGTAGAAAACCCTTACCATATGTCTGAACGTGTTCTACCAAGACCATATCGTCCTAGAATATGAAATTAGACTCATAAATAATTTAATTTAGAACCTATTATACGTTTATTTTGTTCACTATAGTTTTATTAAGTTAATTTATGTCCTTTTTTAAAAGTTATATGATTGAATTCTGTCGTTCTGAAGTGTTCACTTCTTTAATTTCATGATCGGTTTGCTTGATTTTAAGTAATGAAGTTCATGTAAAATGGGTATAATTCCTGATAATTGGAATTAAATTTTGTTAATGAGAAACCATAAGTTTTATTGGTATTATCTATTATTTTGTTTCCACATATTATGGTGAATCATTATATAACATGTTAATGATAACCCTTTAGCTTAATTTTAACGGGTTTTTATCACAATGAACTAGTTTTGTTCTATTATTTAATATTAGATTTATAAAATGGTTAAAAAATATTAAATAAGATATAATACATATTTTTTTAATATTTTTCAACCATAAAAATGTTTTCATGGCCATCTATGAAGGATAAATTAAATAATGAATGTTCGTCATCCATGAAGGTTGTAAATCGGAACCTCCAGGATGATGATTTCTTTTTTAAAATAATAATACAAAAATAATAAGAAGACTGATAATGGATATTCCATTAACATGATATAATTATATTATATATATTATAATGGATTTATTATGATAACTTTGATAGAGTAGGTGATGAAAGGATAAGAAAATAAAATAAATTGAAATGAAATTAAAAGAAAAATGAAGAGGGTTTACCTCTTGAATTATCCTCCTTGAGAACATCCTCAAGGGAAAGGTTTTGGTCTTTTGGAAAAACCAAAAGATATTAGATGTGTGGGGAGACTAGGAAATTTTATTTTTTCATAATTTTTATAATCATAAAGTCTTAGAGGTGTGAGAGAGGAGGGGGTGAGGGTTATTATTTATAGTAGAGAAGAGGGGGGTTTCCTTAAACTCTTTATGAATTAGATTTCTATTTGGATCAAGACTATGAATAGTTTGAGAATTATCATAAAATATAGTAATATAATGAATGATAGTTTGAGATTATGGCCTGACATCAGCCATACATCATTAATGACTCAATAAATCATGTATTTTGCATTTATTGTATTTTACTATTCACAAAATTCACGTATTTTAGAAAAATACCAAAAATTCCATGTAACTATTTTTCAATATTCAGAATTTCAAAAATTAACTCTAGTTTATGAAAATAATTTTTTATATGTGATAAATTTAATTTTTAATTAAAACCATTATTTACTTGAAAAATATAGATTTTAAATTTATAAATGATTTTATAACACTTCCAAAAAGTAACTAAGGTCTCATAAAATTATCCTAAAATCACAAGACAACTAATTGTTAATTTATGAATATATTTTATGTAAATAAATTTTCTATTAAATCATCATTTTAATTATAAATTTTTATTAATATTTATTACTTACAAAATACCAACACTTAATTAATGATTTTTAAAATATTCATTTACTTGTACCATGATATAATTATATGATACATTCATTTATAAGGTGTCCAAATTTTATTTATAATTTCATGAGTGGGGTTACTATTCATTTTTCTGGTTTACTATTCATAAGGGTCATATCACTATTCCTAAGGTCAAGTTACTATTTGAATGATATAAGTTCATTAACTTCTAGAAATACCTCTTATTTCATTTATTCTTAATTTATAAAGATTTTATGTGGTTATCTATGTGGTTCTATGTGATTTATACTATATAAAATAAATATCAAAAGGGAAGTCTCATTTATAGAATTTTGGTTCATTACATTCTCCCCTCCTATAAAAATTTCTTCCTCAAAATTTCATGATTGTCACCGGAAAAAAAATATTTGGTTAGTTCTTCATCATAAGCTCCTCAATTTCCCATGTCACTTCTTCAATTTTATAATTTTTACCAAGTAACATTACTTGTTGAGTAATTCAATTCCTCCACACATGTTATTTAGTGTCCATATTCCAGATAGACTCTTCACAGTAAGATACATCAGGTTCCAATTCTAATTATTTCTAAGTGAGACAATGGGTTGGGTGTGACATTTAATTTCTCATTAATGAGACGTGAAACACATTGTGAACATTGGAAAGGATAGGAAACATTGAAAAATGATAAAACGAAACTCAATTATCTCTATAATTTCAAAAGGGATAATGTATATGGGGTACAATTTCTGTTTCTTCCTAAATATTATAACACCCTTCTATGGAGATACCTTCAAGAAAACATTATCTCCCACTTGAAATTCCAAATTCATCCTTAGATTATTGGTACATATATTTTTCCTTCTTTGAGATTCTTTAATATGGATTTGAATAGTATTTACCTTCACTTTTATTTCCTCTACAAGCTCTGGGCCTGCAAGATTGCTTTCACAAACTTCATCCCAACATGTTGGTGTACGAAATCCCTTTCGATATAATGCTTCATATGGGGCCATTTTAATTTGATAATGGAAACTATTATTTTAGTAAAACTATTACAAAGGTAAATACTAATCTTACATACCTTTAAAATCAAGTGATCATGATCTCAATATGTCTTCTAATGTTTGGATCATCTTTTTTAACTGCTCATCAGTTTGAGGGTGATAAGAAGTACTCAAATGAAGCTCAGTATCCAAAGCTTTATAAATAATTTTCAAAATTTTTTATGTAAATCATGGATCATGATTAGACACAATTGGTATAGGTGATCTATTAAGTCTTATAACTTAATTAATATAGTGTCTTTCAAAGAGCTCTAGTGGATAATCCTCCCTTGTAGAGATAAAATGTACAGATTTGGTAAGTCAATGGACAACTAACCATATTTCATCAATCTTTATTATAGTTTTTAGTAATCCAATGAAAAAAATATGGTGATTTAATCTCATTTTCATATAGTAATAGGTAGAGGTTTTGTGAATACTCTAATATTTTTTCCTTTAGCCTTAACCTATTGACAGAGTAAACATCTTGATATATAATCAGAAAATTCCCACTTTATGTTATCACACATAAAATGTTCCTTCAAATATATTTACTTAGTAGTAATACCAAGGTGTATAGAAAAATTTTAACTCTGATAATCATCTAATAAACCCATTTTTAGCTCAATTATATAGGGAACATATAGCCTCCCAAATTTCAGAATTCCATCCTCACACATGAAGTTTGGAAACTTCCCATAATTCATGGATTTAATTTTATCTTTAAGATTCTAATCATCATTTTTAGAACTTTAAATTCTTTATAATAAATATGGTTGGGCAACCAATTGAAAAATTAGTGATGTTTCACCTTCTTTGATATTTCTCATATCCATATTAACTAGTTCCATGTACAAAGAATCCCTATAAATCCTCAATTTATTCAGAACACCATGATCCTTCCTACTCAATGCATCTTCCACCTTATTTTCCTTCCCTAGGTGATAGTGTATGGAACAATCATAATACTTGAGTAGTTAGATCTATATTATTTGTCTCATGTTGAGTTCATTTTATGGGAAGATATATTTCAAACTCTTGTGATCCATATATATCTCACATCTTTCACCATAGAGATAGTGTCTTCATATCATCAGAGAAAATATTACAGCTTTTAACTCAACATCATGAGTTTGGTAGTCTGGTTTATGAGTTTTAACTACCTTTATTCATTGGAAATAACTCTATAATTTTTTATAAGGACACAACCAAGTCCTTTATTTAATGCATCACTATAAATCACAAAACCACCATTTCCTAATGGTAGATTCAGGATTGGAGCATTAACTAATATCTTCTTCAATTCTTCAAAACATTCTTCAAATTCATTCTTTCATTAAAATTTAACTCCTTTAAAAGTAATCTTGGTTAATGGGTTGGCTAATCGGGTGATGTTCTGAATAAAACACTGATCATAACCCACTAAACCAATGAAACTACATACCTTGGTTATGTTTTTTAGTGTATTCCTTTCTTGAATCACCTTTTTCTTTTCAGGATCAACTAAGATTCTATCTTTAGTTACAATATAGATAAGAAAAGAAATTTTTTGAAGCCATAATTCAGACATTCTAAACATACCATATAAATCATTTCTTCTAAGAGTCTTATTAGATCCATGAAAACATAGGGTGCTTTAGTCAGACCAAAAGGCATTACAGTAAACTTATAATTCCCATACCTGGTTCAAAATTCTATCTTTAAAACATCTTACTTCCTCACATGAAACTGATGATATCCAGATCAAAAGTAAATCTTTGAAAAATATAAGGATATATGAACTTTATAAAATATATCATCAATAAAAGGAAGATGATACTTCTTCTTTATAGTAATAGAATTGATTTCCCTATAGTCAATGCATAACCTCATGTATCCATCTTTCTTTGTGACAAAGAGAATAGTGAATCCCCATTTAGAAACACTAGGGAGAATAAATCCTTTATCACTTAATTACTCTAGTTGTTTATTCATCTCCACCAATTCCACTATGGCTATTCTATATGAAGTATATAATATAGACCTTTCTCTAGGAATTAAATCAATATAAACTCAACTTTAGGCTCTAGAGAATGTCTATGAAAATCCTATAGAAATACATCAACATATTCATGCACAATAGGAAAATCCTCAATTTAAAGATTTATTTCCTCACCAATAAATATCGTGTTATCTTCCTCCCCAAGAAGTAAATTTAGTAGAGCTATTGGGGGTGGATCTAGATAAGAATTAAATGGTGTGGTTTTTTCTCTAATGATAAGGGCCTCTACATCATTCTTAAAAATTGAAACTTCCCTTTTATTGCAATATATTTTTGCTTCATAATTTGAAAACCAATCCATTCCAAGAATTATATCAAAGTAAATCATATATATAATGATAAGGTTAGAAACTAAATCACATTTATGTGTAATAAAGGAGACTTATTAACACATATTTGTTTCAATGAGACTTCCATAAGGATTTTTTAATAACAACTCAATTATTAAATAAAATTTTAATTGTATTATTTTGTTGGAAAACTGGGAATATATAAAAGAATTCAATGATACAGAATCAAATAATGCACTAGATAAGTTTTGGGGAATGATTAAAGTACCTACCACTACATCATTAAGAACTTCAACCTCAGCAGTTGTGACTGCATAAGCTTGGACTTTCTCCCTTCGGTGGAAATTTTCCTTGATGTCTTGGATATTCATGTGCATAATTTCCTATCTCTTTACAATTATAGCATTTAACATTGGTAGATTCTTTCATTCCCTTGAAATCACAGTCTTGGTGTCATTTTTCACCACACTTGTAACAGACTCCAATTCCCTTCACACAGGTACCAGGGTGTTTCTTTCCACAATTACTATAGGGTAGAAAGTGAACTTTTCCCTTCTTCCATATTTCCTTATTTCCTTTTATAGAGTGTTCAATAACACTCTTCTTCTCTCTCTTTTCTTTGAAGTCATATGACTTAGATAATTTCGTATCAATATTGATATCACATGAGACAATATCTTCATATGATGAAAAATTTTGGGAGATCATTTCCCTTCAAAGTAATTCTTTTAAACCACCAAATAATTGATCAATATTACTACTTGGGTTACATATGTAATCTGCAGCATGCCTTGCTAACCTAGTGAAGTTAGCTTTATACTTTGCAACATTATCATCCCCATTTTTAATTAGGCTCTAAAACTGCCTTTCCATATCTTCTTACTATTCACGAGGAATTTATTTTTCTAAGAAAAGTTATTTAAACTCTATCAATTCCATATTTTCTATTTCTTCCTCCTCATCTGTGTTTTGAATCAATATACACTATTTATCTTCATCTCCTGAAAGATGATAAATTTCTGTAACAACCTTCTCCCTTTTGTTACTTCCCAAAGAAAGAAATATCTTATATAAGGAACTTATCCACTGCTCTAATACAAATGGGTTTATAGTCCTATTAAATGATGGATACTGTTATCACATAAAGTGTTATAAAATTTATCTTCTCCATTATAGATAATGATTCTCCTTACGGGTAATTTTACTATTCAAAACCAGAGTCAACTATCCCAGTATTGTTATAAGTTAATTAGAACCAGTCATCTAGTATCAATGTAATTTTCTTGTATAGGAGTGAAATCCCTACATGGGATACACGTGTTGATATGGTTTCCATTCCTTTCACTAGGCTTAATTTCTAAATAATGGCATACATTAAATTAGGTTATTAATCATAATTCATAAGCTGAAACTAGAAATATACTTAACATAAATTGAAATGTTATGCATAATTAATATCATAATCATAAACATGGTTTGTTTTGGGACATATTTACTTTTAAATCATTCATAATGGTTTGTAAATAAAATATGACTTATCCTAAGAATATCCCCTAGGAGTGTCAAACTAGGTGTACAATAAGTCCCATTGTCATGTACTAGGTTACTCCGAGTGAGGCTTGAGACACATTTTCAGAGTTCTTATCCCAAGGTACATATGTTCCAGAACCACATCCAATTGTAGTATCCAAAGAGGGATGTATTTATTGGAGTACTCACATAATATCTACTTTGCCAAAATTTTAGGATGTTCTTATATGCTTATCCTAAAAGTCTATATTAGTGATATGTTCCCGAATCTATGTTTTCTAAATATATTTTCCAAGGATTATATTAAAATTCCTCTAATAGAAACTGTAAGGACCCCGACCCCAGTTTCCTAGAGATGATGGATTAATTTATTAAATTTTCATATAAAAAATGAATACACATCTCAAAGGACTGAGTAGTTTAGTAGTTTTGGGAAACCAGATACATATATAAGTTTTACATTACAAATTGAAGGGAAATGCGATATAAAAATTCCTTTGGAAACATAAAAAACTCCTAGATTATCTCTGAAATTCGGTCAAAATGTTATTTTTTATATCCTGGGGAAAAATAAAACATAATTAAGAAGTGAGATTAGATGCTCAGTAAGGGTATTTAATACAAAAAAATCATAAATAATAGGGTATAGTGAATAACTAAAAGTACACATTCCATTAAAACATAATCTTGATCATAAAATGGTAGGAATAAAATATAATAAAATAATTCAATAATAAAAAGTAACCATGGATATTATACTAGTAGAATAATCACATGGAATATCAATAGTTTCATAATTAGGCAATTCATAATGCAGGACATCAAAACCATTCTATCAAGGCTTTATGCCAAGACCATACATAAATGGATAAAAAACCAAACTATTATGCCTCATGAGACCTACAGATTCACTGAGGGGATATAGTGGGCTGACCCTACACTTAATAATTCCAACTAATTCTTTATGTGAAAGGGGTGAAACATAACCAATATATACACTCATATTGAAACTAATATATGAAATGTAAATTAATTTTCCCAATCACTAAACTGTCAGAGTAATATGGTGAACAGTATCAAGATATCACATCCATTGTAAAACTAATAATAAACCATTAAATAAAATATAGTATATGACATCATAAAATATCAATCCAAATTAAACATAATAATCAACAAGAGTGTTGAAATAGATGAAAATACTCTCATAAAATTAAGAAGTAATTCTTGAGAGTAATACTCTTTTACATTGATAAGAAGATTTATTTTGGAAAAATATTTGTATAAAAATATAATTTAACTAATATATTTTTCATAATAAAATGAGTGACTTTATAAAAAAAATGATGTCTTAAAATATATTATAGGGTGTACTTTAAAATAGGTAAAATTTTGAGAAGTTCCCTTGAATTAGTCTTGTTTATCGGGAAGAATTTGAGATAGATCCTTTTAAAACATGTAACTCCCCATAAAAGAAAAAAGTATTATGATTGATATATATATATATATAATGTTAACACATAATTTATTATGAGTACATAATAAGAATTAATAATTTAATTCGGGTAAATAGAGAAAAAGAGTAACCCGATAGAAAATGGAGGTTCAGGTAGAAAACCCTTACCATATGTCCGAATTTGTTCTACACTTGAACTTATGGTCCAGGAATATGAAATTAGACTAAAAAATAATCTAATTAAGAACCTATCATACCTTTATTTAGTTTATTATAATTTTATTATGTTAATTTGTGGCCTTTTTAATAATTTATAAGATTGAATTACGTCGTTCTGAAGTGTTCGTTTCCTTGATTTCATGGTCGGTTCACTTGATTTTAAGTAATGGAGTTCATGTAAAATGGTTATAATTTTCCAAAATTGGAATTAAATGTTGTTAATGAACAACCATAAGTTTTATTGTCTTTATGTATTATTATTTTCCACATATGAGGACGAACCATTAAATAACATGTTAATGATAATCGTTTAGCTTAATTTTAGTGGGTTTGTGATAATAATCAACTAGTTTTGTTATATTATTTAATACTATATATATAAAATGGTTAAATAACACTAAATAAGATATAATAAATATTTTATAATATTTTTTCAACCATAAAAATGTTTTCATGACCATCTATGAAGGATAAATTAAATAACAAATGTTCGTCATTCGCGAAGGTTGTAAATCGACACCTCCCGAACAATGATTTCATTTTTAAAATAAAAATATAGAGAGAGTAAGGAGATTGATAATGGATATTACATTAAAATGATATATTTCAATTATATAGATTATACTAGAGTTATCATGATCATTTGGACAGAGGAGGTGATGAGAGGATAAGAAAATAATATAAATTGAAATAAAATTAAAATAAAAGGGAAGAGGGTTTACCTCTTGAATTATCCTCCTTCAGAACCTCCTTAGGGGAAGGGGTTTTGGAATTTATGAAATATAAAGAAATAATATATGTGGGAAGAGACTAGGTAAGAGTATTTTGGATGAGTTTTGTAATGATTCAAGGCTTAGAGCTGCAAGGAGAGGAGTGGGTGATGGGTGATATTTATAGTGGAGGAGAGGGGGGGTTTCCTTGAACTCTTTATTAATTAGATTACTATTTGGAATAATACTATTAATAGTTTGAGTATTATCATCAAATATATTAAAATAATAATGTATAGTTTGATATTATGGGCTTAAATCAGCCATACATCACATATGGATCAATAAATCATGTATTTAGCATTTATCATATTTTACTATTCCCAAAAAATTCAAGTATTTTAAAACAAATCCAAAAATTCACCCTAACCAATTTTCAATGTGTATAATTAAAAAATTTACTCCATTTTATGAAAATAATTTTCAAAATATGAGAAATTTAATTTTTAAATAAACCACCATTTACTCCAAAAAATACATATTTAGAATTTATAAAAGATTTTATAACAATATCAAAAATTAACTAAGTTCTCATAAAATTATGCTAAAATCATAAGGGAAAAAATGTTAATTTATGAATAAATTTATTTAAAAAAATTTCTTTTTAATAATATTACTAATTATAAAATTATAATTAATATTTATGACTTATAAAAATACCAACACTTAATTAATAATTTTTAAAATATTCATTAACTTATACTATGATATAATTATATGATACCATCATTTTCTAAATTTTATTTATACTTTCATGGGTGATGTTTCTATTCATTTGGATAGTTTACTATTCATAATGGTCATATCACTATTCCTAAAGTCAAGTTAATATTTCATCTATATATGTGGACGTTGAAATTTAGAGAAGGTCTGCATCGGGAGGATAAAGGAGTAACAAATGAATCTGGGAGGAAAAGAGAATATTTTGTGACCTAGGAGGAAGGCACGTTCAAGATTTAGGGTATACGCGCAAGTATCCCTCCGACAAGCAAAATCTTGTGTGCTCAATGCGACATCAAGGGAAAGATTCTGCAGAAACCCCTCTAAAACCGCCAAAGGCACTGACGCGCAAGGGAACCTGGGATGAGCGCAAGTGGCCCTCGTCACAAAATGTTTTTACGTCCAATGCGACTTCAACTGATTGTTTGTGCACAATGCCCCTTTGTGTGCCCAATGAGAAGTCAACCAATCATTTGCACGCAGTTCCCCTTTGTGTGCCCAATACGACGTCAACTGATCGTTTGCATGCAGCGCCCCTTTGCACGCCCAATGCGACGTCAACTGATTGTTTGCGCACAACACCCTTTTGTGTGCCACCCTTGAGGACATTGGGTATAAAACTAAGTGTATCCTCCCCCCTTCAGGGATGGTAACAGAAGACGAAATGACGCTTTTCTATGAGAAATACATCCCTTCTGCAACTTCACAAAAAAACACCATGGCCTTTAGGTATTAGATCTTATGCGATAGGACCCCCAAGGGTTCTCCTTCAGCTGGCCCCTCTTGGACATGATCCTCATCCATTTCCTTTCACCCAAAGTCATTTATGCGCAAGCATTCCCTTTTTCGTGAAATTTTATTCGGCATCACACTTCTTTTACGCGCATCTGATCCACCTTGTGTGAAGCCCTTCCATTTTGCACGCAGCCTCTCCTCTTGCGCACAACCACCCTATATGGTACATGTGTCGTTCTCACCTTAAGTCACCATGTCCAAGCCCCTCTTATGTGCCAAACACTTGTATCATGCACTGTCTTCTCATTCGGTCGTTCAGGTTTGCATGAAGTGATTCAAAGTCCCTTGGGCGGTGCTTCACATTGTGTTTCTTCGCCTCATGCTTCTTCGCATAGGCACGCTAACAACTATTGTTTCATTGCATAGCCACACTAATATGGACCCCTCAATGGATCACTCTAGAACACCCCTTGCAATGGTATTACTGATGCCTTCCCTTCCCCAAGGGCGGGCGAGTATCAGTTATGTAAGTCCTAGGGGTGTAGAGAGAACCCGCATCGTCTGAGCTACAGGACGTTAAACTGCCAAGCACCATCGTCCTCTACACATGAAATTAAACTGTGATCTCTCCCCAAGCATCATATGTGGGTTTCCCCGCCTTCGATATTCTGCACACCCACTGGTCTCCATGGGAGTGAGATCATTCCTCTCATGTAATGAGATCCTCTTTATCAGAGCGGCGTCTGTCCACGGGGAAAGGGAAACCACCTTGGAGTAAGCCCCTGGCCTTTCTTGTGGGAGGTAGCATCACTGCTCCTCCTATCTTATTTTTCGTCGAAGACCAGCGGGGAAACAAATCCCTCCTTTCTTCGGTGCCAAATCCCTATCCCTTTGGGCTTTTCACCACTGGGCCTCCACCCTGGTGTAAGTCCCAATCTCCACCTTCTTGGGCTACTAACCACGCATAATCCCCTATTTTCTCTTTGGGCTGCAGACCACGCTTAAGCCCCTATTTCTATTTTGGGCCACTAACTATGTGTCATCCTCACTCTATTTCCCATGGACGCACCTTTCACGATGTGATCATCAGGTCCTTGCTGCCTCTTGTTTCTCACACCGAGCATGACTCACATGGGCTTAGATTAAGCATCAACCATGACCTCCTCTCTAGGAATCCTAGACTGTAAGCCCCCCACACCTCTTCCAAACTATGTGGAATTTGATACTTTCCAAGTCAAGGTACATTGGAAGCCTCCATGAGGTTTAAGCGAAAAACATTTGTTCCAACTCACTTCATGTCGGTTCACCAACACTTCTTCCGAACTATGTGGACTTTGATCCTTACCAAGGAAAGGTGCATAGGAAGCCTTCTTGAGGTTAAATCCCAACAACCATTGGTACCGACTCACTTCACGTCGGTTCACCAACACCTATTCTGAACTATGTGGACTTTGATCCTTTCCAAGGTAAGGTACATAGGAATCTTCCCCGAGGTTCATGCCTAATAACCATTGGTCCTAACTCACTTCACATCGGTTCACCAAATCCTCTTTCGAACTATGTGGACTCTGATCCTTGCCAATGAAAGGTACGTAGTAATCCTCCCTGAGGTTCAATCCCAACAACTATTGGTCCCAACTCACTTCATGTCGGTTCACCAACACATCTTCTGAACTTTGTGGACTTTGATCCTTGCCAAGGCAAGGTACGTAGGAAGCCTCCCTAAGGTTCAATCCCAACAACCGTTTGTTCCAACCCCCTTCATGTCAGATCCCACCATTCTGAACTACATGGAATTTGATCCTTATCAAGGAAAGGTACGTAGGAATCCTTCATGAGGTTTAATCCCAACAACCATTGGTCCTGACTCACTTCACATTGGTTCACCAACCCCTCTTCCAAACTTTGTGGACTTCGATCCTTTACAAGGCAAGGTATGTAGGAAGCCTCCCCGAGGTTCAAGCCCAATAACCATTGGTCCTGACTCACTTCACGTTGGTTCACCAACACCTCTTACAAACTACATAGACTTTGATCCTTGCTAAGGCAAGGTACGTAGGAAGCCTCCATGAGGTTCAATCCCAACAACCACTGGTTCTGACCCCCTTCATGTCAGTTCCCACCATTATGAAATACATGGACTTTGATCCTTTCCAAGGCAAGGTACATAAGATTTTTCCTTGAGGTTCATGCCCAAAAACCATTGGTCCCAACCACTTCACGTCGATTCACCCACAACATCTCGAACTAGGCGGACTTTGATCCTTTCCAAGGAATGGTACGTAGGAAGACTCCGAAAGGTTCAAGCCCACCATCCATTGGTCCCAACCACTTCATGTCAGTTTAACCCATCCTACATGATGTCAAATTGTACGTCCCTTTTTTTGGAATGACACTAAACTATCCCCTATCCAGTAGTAAGCTGTTGTGAACCTCACGCAGAGGTAATCCATTGTGATCCCCATTCAACAGTAAGTCGTTGTCTACCCTAACCTAGTGGTAAGCTGTTGTCATACCTTTCATTGGACCCATATCACTGCTCCATACCAGTGGTGTAAGACCAACCTCAGGCTACTAACCATGCATAAGCCAATGTATATCATTGGGGCATTGTCCTCCATGCACACCCCTATTCTATACCCCCATCATGAACCGCGTGGACTTTGATTCCCTTCCATAGGGATACGTAGGAAGTCTCTTCGAGGCTCAAGCCCAACATCACCGCCACCCACGAGACTACTCCATTTAATTCTCCATCCACATCACTTAACTATCCATTATCCAAATTGATTATTACCCAGGACACCACATCTCAGTGAGATCATAAAAATTCACCTCTTCACTGCCCCTAGCAGTAACCGGGTAGCTAATCGTGCATTAGCCCCAATATCAGTGTTCCCTCTAGGGGTTGCACCCATATAATCCTATCTATTCAGTGTTCTGATCAGCCTAATCCATCTCCACTAGACATTAAACCTATGGCATACCCTGTGATAAACATGGGAAGCTGAGGAAAACCTCATATACATGCCAATGGCATATAATTCTCTGCATTTTACGTGGGATCCCCAGGCTTCTGCACCCTCAAGAAGCCCTATAATAAGGGGAAGAAACACAGATACACTAGTGTTCTAGTGTCTAGACATGATAGTGATGTCCAACGTGACTACTCCCCTGACTGAAGGTTGTTACCCTGACCGGAACCCTTGGAATGTCACGACAGAAGTAGTGTAATTAACCAGCATCCATGAAGACATGGCACTGGGAAGAGTTTCATGAACAAAGTTTTAGTCTATAAGAGAGACCCAGACTAGGTGATGAGTTCTGAGGAATAATCCAAGAAAGGAAGAACCAACATACCTTCATCTCATTTAGATCAAGGAGAAAACATCCCTGAATAAGGAATGGATGTCGTCTTCCTTTGGAAAGAGAGAATGTGGGGAAACAGTCAGCGTGTCCCCGTCGTCCTCCAGAGATGGATGCGTGTGCCCTAAAAAAATTGTTAAAAATAGAAATATTGAACCCGACGAGAAGTGATTCTCCTCAATGTGGAGGTTAGAAGCGTTTGAGACATCAGTGGACTAGCATGTCACCAGATCCAGTTATCCGACACCAGGTCCCGCCAAGAAAATAACGGTCCTGGCGTGAAAATCACAAGAAGTTAGGGTAGTCAAAACGTTCGACATCCCAGTCTGCGACATTGTAAGTGTGTATAATTCTTACCATCCATGTGAGATGGAATGGAGCTATGGCACTAGACATCAGTTTCTTTGTTTTATCACTAATGGTTTAATCCCTCTACTTACAAGAACCAACCTACGGCACCAGGAATCCGATCTCCACCCATCCACAGATGCATGGGAAGGGGATACACCAATGAGAAAATCCCACATGGCCTAACCGATTCTGTGACAGCTTCGACACCCATAGCTACTGGGTGCCCACGCCCCATCTCCCCTTATAAACTCATACTACGAAGGGTGACAAGTGAGCTCGTACGCCAATACGAGGAGGAGAGAATTATCCAGACCCAGGATATGGCCCACCAGGATTTAGAGATGTCTATGCCTCATCACCACCACCACCCCCAAGGGCCATGCAGGGAGACACTACTCCCCACCCCAACGTACTATTGTTTCGGGAGCCTCTCCCCAGAATGTCTCGACAACTCCCTCCCCTACGCCAATGAGGTAGGTGATGTCTGGGCCAACCCGACCGGGATCCCATTTTAGGGGACCCCAAGGAGGGCCCCCACTAGGCCATGTCAGTGCCCCCACCCAGTACCATGGGCTGAAGAGAAGGTAGGATATGTACCTGCACCACCAGCCCCAGTTCGGATGACCTGCTGCCAGCGTCGAGCACAGGCTGAGGAGGATTCCCTGCAAGGGGCGTCTACGTTAGCAAATACTATGGCCCAGGCCACCATCGACATGTATCATCAACATCCTCTACAAACTGAGTAGGGAAAATTATATACCAGGCCCTGATCAAGGTCCCAACTTCCCCACAGGTAGGCTGGGTCGACTCTCTCGGCTGCCGGCATAGGGAGCGACCACCACGGACTGACCCGCGACAGTGACACCTAGTATGGAGGTCCTCCTCATTCCGCCACCATGGAGACCACGGGTCCTCCATGCTTCCAAGGTCAACATGGAGTTCTACCCCATGCTACCTTCAATCCAAACGAGGGTCCTCCCCATGACAGTGACACTCAGTATGGAAGCCTCTCTTGTGCTCATTACATCAGGTATGGGGTCATTCCTCCTACCACAGACCACCGATATGGAGATGTTATGCATCCGGTAAATCCACACTATGGGGGGATTCCCCCAATTCTTACTGTAGACATGAAAGGCCTTCCCTACCTTAGAAATTAGAGGGGTGAAAGTTAGCTTCGCTTCATTGGCACCTAGCATGGAGGTCCTAACCATGTTCGACTTGACAAGTACAAGGACCCTCCTCGCACTGACATTGCCAGGGGAACCAAGCATAGAGGTCCCACCCATGCTCCTATAAGCTCTGGAAGAGGTCCTACCTGCTCCATAATTTCCGGTGGAGGTACCCTCCACATACTAGCTGGTGGACAAGGAGGTCCTCCCCGTATTCCCTTTGATATCTGTCCAGGTGCTCCTCACACCCCAGCTCACTTGGGTGGAAGTACTCCCTACCCAAGCACCAGTACGGTCAAAGGACCTCCTCATGTTAAAAATCTACCCTATCCCAAAAAACCATTTCGGGACAGGTTGGCGGGTCATCACCGCCATAAAAATAATGTCGAGAAGATACATACCGAGAGTAAACCTGTCTGCTTCTCAGATTTGGATGAGAAATACAACTCAAAAATGTAACCCTCTCCTAGATCCTCCGTGTTAAGGGCTGGGGCAGGAAGAGGGAATATTAGCCTCATACTTCCAGAATGTGAGGTCCATCAGATTCACGCTTCCCTCCACAGGTATATCTAGGAGGAAAAAAATTTGGCAACTCCACCTGTTCCGGCCATGCAATCACCGCCATCATCACCATAAGTACTTTCTACTTCAATTAGAGATAACATAGAGCTATTCTGGGGACCAATGGAGGATGAAAAATATTGTAGTCCATCCCCAGTATCCATAGTCTCTACGCCAAAAACTGCAGTCGCCATCCCATCTTACCGTGATGTGGTGGTTAAGTCATTACACTCTTCATAGGATAGCCCAAGATGCGGTGGCTTGTCAACTCACTCGCCGTATTCTCCACTGGACAACCTGCCATCTCAACAGTCTACATCAATACCACTACCGGTTTCCCAGCCACATTCAGTAGATGAGTGGGGAAATGAAGGGCCAGACCCCAAATCTGGACCAAGGAGCTTGTGATATATTCTCGTAGTGGAACATTTCCCAAAGATGTTATGGCCAGTTGCAGTGCCAAATTTTAGGGCACTAGAATCACTCACCTAGGAGGAGGATGGATGCTTTCTCTAGACCCTCTAGGTGACTCATTCCTGACTTCGACATCGATGAGTGGACTACAAAAAGATTTTGGGACATTTTGAAGATATTGAACAACAATGCCATTTGGTCGATTTGGCCACACTCCCCATGGTCGAGCACCCTGAGTAACCAGGCCACCATAAGACCCTCAAACAATGATGTGTCCAGATCTTTAAAGTGCTTTGCAAGATAATCAAGGAGGATTCTCCCCATGTGAAAATCCATGGCTAGGAGAAGTACGTGACCTTCCATTTCAGTTCCTTCCGGTGCTAACCCGATTTTCCAGGAGACATAGAGGATATGCCTATAGGCAGGGTTGCGGTTAACATGGCTAACCAATCATAGGGAGAGAATGAGCTGGATTGCCTTGATGGGGAATTAACCCTTGAGGGAGTTACTCAACTATTGGATCTGTTGGTAAGGGTCACTCTCCCATAGAGAAATCTACAGGGTCTTCCTGTGCCCATCGAGGCACTAGTCCTCAGCCGGAATCCCAACAAGGGAAAGGAACTCCTCAGAGCCATAAAACCCTCCGAACCATCTGGCTCAGTGTAGAAGGTGGAAGACGATGCTGAAAAATCCACACTACATCAGCAAATCACTGAACATAAAAATATGGTCGAAGACCTCCTTTGTGAACACGCTGTAGAGTGACAGACATACTACAGTGATCCTCGGCCAAGGCAGCAGGGGCAGGCACAACATCCCCTTGGCGAACTACCCCTAGGTGACCCTGACCATACTGTCCACATAGACATGGTTGAGGATAGAACTTACATAAATAGGGTGTGATATGCATTGCCAAATCCTCTTGAACAGTGTGACAATCCTTGAGACCTGGCTCAAGTTCCCCTAAATTCTCCACAGGTCATTCCACCAGCCACTCCATGAGCCGATGGGCCTATTTATCATGTTGAAGTACCTACCAATGCACGGGTGGTTAGGGATCCCCATTCAGACAGGAATCCACACCCATATGATCCAATGGTGGCACTCATCACCCACCTTAAAGCTTTAGAGACTCGAGATGTGGAAACCCAGCCTGATGACTAGCCATATCCAGCATGGGTGGATGATATGCTGCACCCCTAGGTTTCAAAAATTCCACCATTTCTCCCTTCAATGGGACAGGGGACCCACAATATCACCTGGCCCACTTTATCTCAAAGTGTGGACCCATGATGGGAACTCCTGCGTAGTAGAAATCCACCAAACTTCGATGTTTCATACAAACATTTGAGGGGCCGACATTCATCTAGTATAGCCAACTCCACATCAGATCAATAGCTGGCTAGGAGGACCAACATAGGAAATTCCTCTAATAGTTCAGTTCCACCACTCAGAAGACGAGTATCGCAAACCTCTTCAAGTGCAAGAAAAGGCCTGATGAGCACGTTGTATACTTTGTCGCCTGGTGGAAAGGACTCACATACTCTCTTGAAATGCCACTGACATAGGAGCAATTGTTGATGATGTGCGTAGGGAATGTCAAGACAAATCTAGTCCCCTCTATAATCACCCTGAACTACCCTGGGAGATTTTGAGACTTCTCTGATAAGGCCATGTTCCTAGAGGAAGCCTTATAGTAGGCTAAATAGGCATGTTCATTGCCACTTGCAATCCCAGTAAGAAGGGCCGCCAGGGCCGAGCCCACCGCAGTGGCTCAAATAGAGGCCATCTGGAAACTAGAGTTGTTATTAGTGGAGCCGCCTCCATAGCCTCTCAGAGGCCCACTACCTTAGGCGTAGCCTCTAGTCCGGTAGCTCCCACCTCAGAATCGACAGATTCCCCCACACAATGCACCGCCACCTCCTTGGCGAGATATGTAGGATCCACATCCTCAATAGGCTCCTCTGATCCCTTGTCAAGTTGAAGCTCCAAGGGACCCCTTTCCAGATAGGAGGAACCATACCAACTCGTTCAACGAGGCCAGGGTCCCGATTACTTCCATAATACCTTGAAGTAGGGGATTGTACATATTCCCAAGTGCAGGAGGCCAGAAGAGGAAAACCTCACTGATCACCCTAATTACTGCCCCTATAATCGAATCTTGAGGCACAAACCCAAACAGTACAGTGTTTTTAAATACTAGATTCAAACTAGGTGGATAAGAACATAGTCCGGTTAGGCCCACCTTTGACATAGGTGGCATGTGCCTTCGTGAGGCCAGACAACAACAGTGAAAGTGAAGGTGAGTGGCATCAGGTTTCCAACCACGGGTCCTAGAAGTATGATGTCTGGATGGCTCATAAAATATTCACGCGTGCCAATGGTGTTGTTTGTGCATTCCGGAATTGACTAGAACCTTTAGAATCTGCCTCTACTACTTTTTCCTCATTGTCTCAGTTGTTCCCTTCCCAGAAGAGAAAACACTGGCAGTGTAAGGGAAAGAAAGGGTCCCCCGCCAATGCCATCATGATCCCATACTCTTGGTGACTTCATGCCCCCGGAGATGGAAATCCCTCCCTGAATCCATCCAGTAGTGTATGACTCTTGGAGTGATGGTCAAGGGTATGCCTTGGTTAATACCGTAGAGCTGGTAAAACACTACATAATTCCTGATGATGAGGAGCGCCAGGCGGATCCTCCCATCATCCCCAACCGTCGTCAGGGTCAACGAGCCACAACAATATGGGCCATTGGAGTGCCTTGGTCAGCACTTCCATCCAGGAAGTGCACATGAACGAAACCATGCATTAGGACCAACATAGAGCTCAACAGACACAACCTTCTCATCTGGTGACATCAGGTCCACCTTTGTCGCAGTTCATTTTTTTGGATCAGGTAGAGCCACCTCGACCATGATGTGACCAACCAAGATTTTCTACATGCTGGTATCAGTCATCTGTCCCTCAGCTGGTAGTCACTTCGTAGGCTTCAACTAGTGAGCAGTGGGATATTCCTAGCACTAGTCAGCCGTCACCCTAGTAAGCAGGGCCCACCATACCTCCTGTCATAGAGAGACCTCTTGTAAACAGAAGTTCATACCTGGCATGGAAGTATGATGTTCTCAAACATCTTTCTATCATTCCAGCAAAGCTCTCCATCCTTGAGGCCATTTTCCTATCATAAGATATGCATGAGGTCCTCTCCGAGGCTTTAAGAAGCCCTCTCCAATTTGAGATGGAGGTAGTAGCCGCAAAAGCCTTTCATGCTGAGGCAGTCGAGAATTCTGAATTCTATATGATCATCTCGTTCTATAGAGAAGATGAAGGCTCTCCCACACATGGGAACATTCTCCTACTATACATCACCGGCTAGTTCAATGGTGTGGAGGTTTGTTGCTATCTTGTCAACATATGCACTAGAATAAACCTAATACCGACTTAGAAACTGTGAAAACTGGGATTGTCCAAGGATGATATGAGACCCTTTGACCTAAGAATCCAAGGTTATGATAGGATGGAGTAGAAACTAGTCAACAAGATCCATTTGAAGACCCAGTTCAGTGGTCTAATTTCTAGCACCAAGTTTATGGTTGTCTCTCAGGACACCGCCTATAATGCATTAATGGGTAGGTCATAGCACCACCTGCATGCAGCGGTCCCTTCATTATATAACCAATGCCTCAAGTACCCCCTTAATGGTCAAGTGAGAATGCTTCAAGGTGACATAACTCCCTTTGTCTCTTGTGAAGCCCACTATCTGGATGTCGACTATTACAAGAGCAAGGACAAGCTGATTTAGGCTAACGAGGTCGAGAATGCTACGACTGTGACTGAACCGTGGGAAGATCTAGATAATGCATACATCTTTCCAATCCAACGATTGGAGGCTACAACTCTAGATATGGGAAAATGATTCATTTTTTCTGGAATGAGGGGGGAGGACATTACCAAGTCTAATAGATGCCAAAAGATTACCACATACTCTTATATAAACCAGGCTCAGGTGATCCTAGAGCCTCCTACTCAAATAAGGTATTAGGATATCCTCCCATGGCAATGAAAATACGTCATACTTTCTTGTTTCGCCTGGAGGGAATTAACCAGATTATGCCAACACGCCACTATTTATTTGATGTCATCAAGCACGGCCCCTTGGGCCAAAGACCATATGGGATCAGATCAACAGCCTTCATCACTATTGTTGCAGCAACACAAGAGTTCCCCGATGCAATTTCCACTGCCGATCAGGGTGGTACCAGCCTCCAATCGGGAGCTTCCAACGTAGAGGAAACTCCTCCCACCAAGGATCCTCCCTCTATAAGTGATGAATAGTATTTAAAGGATTCTCCCCTTACATTTAAGAGGGAATCTCCACTACGATTGATGAATTGGTACAGGTGAACCTCGTTATCAAGGTAGACCTGAAACCCACATTGATCAGTGCCTCTATACTTCTTGAGGAGAAAAAACAATACCTAGAATTTCTTAAACAACACTAAGATGTATTCTCCTAGAGTTATGATGACATTCCAGGACTAGATATTCAGGTATCCATTCACCACCTCGGTCTCCTAGAAAATCATCATGGGTTCAAGAAGCCTCCTGGAAAGATGCACCCTTCTCACGGTTCCATGGTTGAGGCAAAAGTTGATAAGCTAATCAGAGCCAATTTTTTTAAGGAGGTCTAGTACCCTAATTGGCTGGCCAACATTGTTCTAGTCAAGAAGAAGAACAGACAGATCAGAGTCTCTATTGACTTATGGGATCTCAACCGTCACTGTCCGAAGGATGATTTTCCCCTTCCTATGATAGAATTGTTGATCGACACTATAGTTGGGTTCCAAGCTGTCTTCTTCATGGATGGGTACTTCGGGTATTACCAGATCCGAATGGAACCCGAGGATGAGGAGTCTACAGACTTCAGGGTGCCACAAGTTACTTTTGGTTACCAAGTCATGCCCTTCAGTTTGAATAATGTAGGTGACACTTATCAATAGGCTATGCATCACATATTTAAACCGATCCTCAGAAATTTGGTGGAATGTTATGTGGATGATATGGTGGTCAAATCTCACTCGCATCAGGACCATCCTGAAGACCTTGAGAAAGTGTTCAGATTCCTCCATTCTCATCACCAGAAGATGAACCCATTGAAGTGTGCCTTCGGGGTCACCTATGGAAAGTTTCTCGGCTTCGTTGTTAGATACAAGGGCATTAAGATTGACCTGGATAAGATTAAGGCCATTATACAGACATCTCATCCAAGCAACATTCGAGATCTTGAAGGCTTCCAAGGCCACTTAGCCTAAAAATGCCGATTCATCGCGAATTTGGATGGCAAGTGTAAGCCCTTTTCTTGGATCATGAAGAAAGGTACCATCTATGTGTTGGATGAAGAGTTTCAGACAACTTTCGAGGAGATCAAGTAGTATCTACTCCAGCCTCTGGTCTTATTTCCAGCTTCTCCGGAAAGCTGTTGGTCATTTATGTGACTGCCATGGAGTGATCTCTCGGTGCCCTTCTCGCCCATATGAACAATGAGGGGATGAAGAATAGCCTCTACTACCTTAGTTACATGCTCCTAAATATGGAATCAATATACTACCCTATCAAGAAGAGCTACCTTGCACTCATATTCACAGTACAAAAATTGTGACATTACTTGTAGCACCGTGAGGTACAACTGGTGTCCCGAGTAGATCTACTGAAGTACATCCTAAACCTCCCCATGTTGACAGGCTGTCCAGCTCGATGGGAAGTGATTGTTCAGTAGTTTGACATTAGGTTTTTCCCTTAGAAGGCTATTAAGGGGAAGGCGTTGGATGACTTCCTTGCTTCCCATCAAACTCATGCGGACTAATCCCTAATGAGGCAATCCTCTCGGCAGACCAAGCCATCCCGTGTTGGAAAATTCACTTCGATGGTGCATCCTGAATCCCCATCGGCAGAAGGCTCAATGACCCCAAGCTTAATAGAGTAGGTCGGGGTATTGTATTCATTACCCCAGCATAGGCTATCCTTCCGTACTCTTTCATATTGTCAGAAGGCTACAGCAACAATGAGGCAGAGTATCAAGCTCTCATTACTGGCCTTGATCTGGCCCTCAAGATAGACGTTCCCCATATTCATGTGAAAGGGGATTCTGAACTAGTCGTCAAGTAGATCAATGGTGACTATTTCATCAGAAAGCAATAGATTATACCATTTTTGGAATGCACTCTCCATCTAATTGCCCAGTTCCCATCTCTTCCAGAAGTCACCCATGTCCCTCGATCTTAGAATGGTCAGGCTAACACCCTGACTAGCCTAGATGCATCACTTGCAGAGCCTGAACATAATGATTTGATTATCCATGTGGCACAGCAGAGAGTCATTACTCCTATCACTACAGATGATGATGACAACCCACTGGTAAGCCACCTTACCACCGACGCCTCCACGTCAGGACCCCAGGTCCCCAGGATTTAGTGATTGAAGTGACTCCTTATTGGAGAAACTCCTTTGTTGAGTACCTCCAGAATGGTAATCTACTGGAAGATCAAGCCAAGCACGAGTAAATTCGACACTGTGCGTTACAATTCTCCCTCCAGGATGACCCTGGTCATGAGCAGATCCTCTACAAGTGTGGATATGATGGGGTCCTCCTTCATCACATTCAAGGAGATTAGATTTCCCTGGTCATGCAGGATGTTCATTCCTGTTTCTATGGGGCTCATTAGACTGGGCCGAAACTATCTCACCATATCCATACACTAGGGTATTTTTTGCCCTCTACGATCCATGATTGCATAGAGTTCACAAAAAGGTTCCTTGTGTGCCAAATTCTTGCTAACTTCTTGAATCGGCCGCCAGAGACTCTCCACTACACTAAGTACTCTTAGAAATTTGCGGTATGGGGACACGATGTCATGTGACCATGTCCACCGATGACATATCACCTGTGTAAATTCATCCTTACTGTGACAAATTTCTTCTCTATGTGGGCAGAGGCACTTCCAATCCAGGAGTTCAAGGTGCATTCCATCATTGACTTTGTGATCTCCAACATCATCTACCGATTTGGATTCCCTCATTCCATACTCACCGATAACGACAGAAATTTACGAGCAGCTGAGCTGAAGAAATTTTACGCTAAGTACAACATCTGTTCTAACCATACCTCCATATTTCATGCATAAAAAAAGGATAGATCGAGGCATTAAAAAAAACCCTCTCTAACATTCTACATAAAATTGTTGGTGAGATGGAGAAGAGTTTTCCGGACAATCTCTCCAATGCCCTCTGGAATTATCATTTGACAACTTGTAATTCCACCCAGGTGACCCTATATTCCCTCATGTACAAAACGGAGGCCATCCAACCCATCGATATTCATTTCCCATTATTGCGCATAACTGTCTATGATCAGAAATCTTCAGATAAAGTATTTGAAATATATCTGGCTAAGTTTGAAGTTCTCGACAAGAACAGGCTTCGTGCCCTACACAATTTTCCAAGGCATCAGAATAAGATATCTAGAGCTTTCAACAAGAAAGTTCACCTCTGATCCTTCTTGTAAGGAGACTTGGTGTTGGCCCTAAGAACACCAATGATACCTGGTAGGAAACCACCCATATTGGAGCCCAAATGGGAAGGACCTTACATCATTCACAAGGTTTAATCCAATGGAACATACTCACTGGTTACTATGGATGGTGAGCATATAAATCCTCCTTACAATTCCAAGTTCCTCAAGCAATACATTTCTTGAGTTTGGAATGGTTCCTCATGACCCTAAACTGCATTAGGGTCCAATATGACCTTAAACAGTAAGGTATTACATGACCTTTAACTATGAAATGTCCCGCATGACATAAAATTGTGTGTCATCTTGCAAGACGTTAAACTGCATCTCGAGAACTATGTATGGATTAATTATCATCCTCATGGGATATGTAGGAATGCTTGGATGCCTCATCGTGAGTCCATCCCCACGATATTCTCATTTGTCTACCCCTTCTGGGTGTAGTTCCCTTGGAGGATCTCATATGACGTAGCCTAAGTTTATTTGGCCCCATTCATGGAAAGATTACAAATATCATGCCATGTGCCCCTACTTTTCTTCTAATCCTCCCATGTACTTACCACATGATGTTAAAATACACAACCCTTTCAGAACTACGTATGACTTAATTCCAATATTCAGGGGATATGTAGGACTGCCTAGAAATTTCTTCCATAGGCCTAGCCCCAAACTTCGAGACCTCCCATTGGGTCGAAGCACAGGGTGTGGTGTAGGCCTTTTCCCCGATTCACGTTTATTTCATCACGATAGTACCATTTATCCCTCTTCCCTGAAGATCTCTACCTATTCTACTGTCTAGCTTGATTTGAAATTGCACGGGTACATTTATGCTCCACACACCCCATCATTTGGGTTTCCATTATCTTTCACACCCCAAATGGCCTCTGAATGATAAGGATACTTAGCCTAAGGTCTCTCCAATCATTTCAAGACAATGACCTCAAGTATTTCGAACAACAAATTGATACAAGTCCATCATTGTGAATATGGTCAGTGGTAAATGGTCAATTATTGTTCCCATTTCAGGTTACTTGATGTGCATGCTTTATTTTGAATTGGATAAACATCTATCCTTTGTCATTTTTATCACACCCATATGTCCCAAAAATGGAGTGTAGTGGCTCCTTCTTCCCCACTGTCTCTTCAAGCATCAGCGTGCACTAAGCAGCAGTGTGATTCCAGCTATTGGACCCTTATATGATGGGAAGAGCCTAGTACTACTCCTTGTTTCCCACACCGAGCATGGCTCACGTGGGCTTAGGAGTTGAGGTAAGGCAATACCTGCATGAGAGGTCATCTAGTTACAATTGTCTGGGATACCCAACCTCATGTCCCTCGACCTTTTCTGCCCCTAGCCCATGTTTTCATCTAGGAGTGTGCGGTGTGGTATTGACTCACGTCCTTATTCACATCGGGTAATCTTGCCATGCCACACATACCTCTGTGAGAAATTCCTTTATTTATCGTTTTTTACAAAATAACATGCCCCGCCATGCTATGAAAGCCCCATCATTTGGGTTTCCATCATCTTCTAGATCCAAAAGGACCCCCAAATAAAATGGATGATCAACCCAAGGGCTCTCCTACCATGACGGGCCAACGTCCTTGAGGATTTCAAGCAACAAATTGATACAAGTCCCATGTTGTGAATGCTGTCAAAGGTCGATGCTCAATTACTTTTCCCTGAACTCCAGTCACACAAGGGTGGATACTATATTGAAAACCTGGTCAATAGTTTTCCTATATCATAATTTCCTCTTTGGGGTCTTTGATAGGCATGATGATTCACCCTCTCCACTCAGCTGTCCCATGAATATGAAATTAAGTTAGGCGTCTACAGTCTGAGCTCTCTGACCTTAAACTAAGATCACCATCATCCTCACTGTAAGGTGTTAAACTGTGAGCTGGATGTGACATTGTGTCTATAGCCTAACCTCAGGTCCCTCAGCTTTCTCGAGCCCCTGGTCCAAGTTCTCACTTAGGATTGTATGGTGTGGTATGGGATTATGTCCTCATTCACATCAGGTTACTTGTCGTGTTGTACACGTCCCTTATTAGGGTATCTCACCCATATTTTCATCCTTCCTTCATGATGATAAAATGCATGTCATCCTTCTCTAGAACTAATTGTGGCTTGATTCCCGTCCTTATGGGATATGAAGGACTTCCCAAATGTTTAGTCTCTAGGTACAACCCCATCTCTTAGCAACCTACATATCATCTTGGCCCCTTGGCCTACTTTCTTCTAGGAGAGGGGTAGATGTTGTGGTATGGGCTTATGTACCCATTCACGTTGGGTTTCTAACAACCATTCCACATATATCTCTCTCCAGGGATCCCCTTGCTCCATTTCTATACACTCGTCTCTTTGAGTTGGATGCTCTTAAGTCGGGTCCCTTGACCCTCTTCGGTGATTCACCAATGTGCCCAGGAGTACTCTGTTTCAGAACCCAAAGTGTCGTATTCTACCTGGACATACTTTCACCCATTTTTTAGGCTTCGTGTTCCCCATCATTTGGGATTCAATTATCGTTCACATTTAAAGGGACCCCAAAATGGAATGGATACTCGGCCCAAGGGCTCTCTTACCATTACGTGCCAATGTTCACGAGAGTTTCAAACAATAGATTGATACAAGTCCCACGTTACGAATACTGTCAGCGGTTGATGCTCATTTGTTGTTCCCATTTCAGGTCACATGATATAGATGTTGTGTTTTGAACAGGGTCAATAGTTATTCTCCATCTTCATGCCAACCCCATCAAGATTTAAATTTCGGTTACATGATTCACATCGTTTCCCACTCCATCATGTCCAAGTGGAATTTCAACACTCGCAATACTATCCCTCAGTGCACATTTTCAAATTTGGAGGACAAAGTCACGGTAAGGTGTCATTTGGGGATCTGTACTGACTTCCCCTTTTATATGTACCCTAGGCATTTCAAGGAACTCTTCCGACCTTGTTTCCCATATCGAGTATGACTCATGTGGGCTTAGGGACCGGATCGAGGTCTTCACTCGCTTGGAAGAGTTTCGCTTATTCAATGGTCCAAGCTCTATGACCTTAAACTAAGACCACTCCATGTCCTTTCCACAAGACATTAAAACTGCAAAATATCTTCAATAACTATGTCTAGATTGATTCCCATGCTCATGGGATACGTAGGAATGCCCAGACATCTCGTCATTGGGTCCAGTTTGAGTTCCAATAATTTATCTCTTCTACTCCGTCTTTTAGACCATGACTTTTGTAGAACTGTGGGGTGTGGCGTGTGTGGGATTATGCATTTTTTGACCTTGGGTTTACAATATCCACACCACATACTCCCCTTCTAGTAGCTAGTCCCTCCTACCACTTATCCCACATGACATTAAACTGTATGTTTTCCTACAAGATGTTAAACTACACGAAACCTTTAAAACTACTTATAACTTGATTCACATCTATATGGGATACGTAAGAACACTTGGATTCCTTATCCATAGGTCCATCATCCTATTCTCTAAAGTTTTATGGCCCCTAGGTCCAAGGTTCCTTCCCCAGAATTGTGCATGGTGTGATGTGGACCTCGTCCTCATTCACGTTGGGTATGCTTTATCATGTCATGCACATTCCTACGAATGTCCAAGACATACGATGCTAAACTATGCCACCTAGTCCCACACAACTTTAAACTATTGTGTCTATACTGAATGATGTTAAAGTTCATGGTGGGTCCCATCAGATGACCCTAAACTGTGACATTATCATCCTGGCCACATGACGAAAACAACACTGCATCATGGTGTCCTCACTCGAGGGGACATCATGTTTAGTATCAGTCACCCACCATACCATTTGTCAATGCCTTCATATAGCTTTATTCTTATGGCGATGCCTGGACTTGCTATCCTTGGTCCATTGATTCACAAAAAAAACACACTTTCATCCTGAAGGACAAACAAGATCTATCAAATGCCACTTCTTTTGGTGCAAGGGCTAGAACCGCATGACTTTATTATCTATAGAACTGGTATATTACCATGACACCTTTATAACTAAGTATGAATTTATTCCCATCTTCATGGGGTATGTAGGAATTCTCGAGTACTTTTCCTTGGGCCAAGACTAACTTTTACTTTTGGTTCCCCGACCTAGAAGTTTCCCGGGGAACACATTGTGGTGATACAGACTCACACTATCGTCATTCACATCGGGTTTAGTAATTACTTCTCCATGTTTCTCCTTACTTCAATTCCATCTATGTTCTAAGCTCTATGACCATAAATGAAGACCACTCAACGTTCTTGATGCAAGATGATAAACTACACATCATCCTTTTAGAACTACGCATGGCTTGATTCCCATCCTCATGGGACACCTAGGAACGCCCGAGCATCTTGTCTTCAGGTCCAGCCCTAGGAATCTAAAATCTGACCCCCTCTCTTTAGCCCCTCGGCCCGAATTCTTTTGAGGTCATGTGGTGTGGCGGGTACCTCTTAGGTCCTCATTCACGTTGGGTTTTGCAACAACCACTCCATGTGCCTCCCTTGTCATTTCCCAACCTGGTTCGAGTTCTATGACCCTAAACTAGGATCTCTCATTAATAGCCCACTCTATGACCATTTAGTTGGAAGCACACAACCCCATGACCTTTTTCCTTGGAAAAGGACTCAACTCCCACTATCTGACAGGTCTTATTGTCGTACTCAGATTTTTTGTGACAAAAAGCCCAGAGTGTGGAATTTTCACAGGGACATTCCCTCATTATATGTCCAAGCATCATGTTCCCGTTATTTGGATCATCATCCTCTTCCACATCTGATGGGACTCCCTTTACAACCTGGTCTCATTGGCTTACCTACCAACTTGGGCCAACATCCCTGAGGACCCCGAATGACATTTGCGACAGGTCCCATGTTTCGAACATGGTCAATGGCCGACCCTCATTTTTCTGTCCCCATTCTAGGCTAACATGAAACATATACTATGTTCTAAACATGGTCAACAGTTATCCCCTATCGTCATGCCACCATCATTGTGGTCTAGATCTTAAACATCATAATTCACATATTTCCACATCCCTATGTTCAAGTGGAATTCCAACATACTCAGCTTTATCCATTTGCGCATCTAGGTGCATCATGTAGGCGGGTCAACATTATTGGGACGTCATTCACCTAGAGTCCCATCATCCCTAACATGTACCTTCCTATTCTAGGAAATTCCCATCACTACTTCTTGTTTCCCACATCGAGCATGACTCACATGGGCTTAGTAGTTCTGGTAGGACGTGTACTGGTGCAGCCATGACACAAATTCCTTTCATCATCCCACATTATGTTAAATTGCACTTTTAGAACTATGTTTGTCTTTATTCCCATACTTATGGGATACTTAAAAACACCCATGCATTTCGCCTTGGGCCCAGCCTCAAGGTCATTAACCCTTCTGGCCCCTCCAGTTTGATCCTATTCCAGGAAGTGTGACCTTAAAACTATGTGAATCATCCTCACCGTACGCCATTTAAACTATGCATCCATCATCCTTATTGGTATGACATAAAACTATAGAGAATTACATGTCCTTACTAGAGAGGACTTGTTTGTAAGTAGGTATGATCCAGGATTTGACCGATGCGCCCAACAAACGTGTTTTCGTCACGGTGGTGTGATTTCAAGAGTGTTGGACTCCATTCAAACAACCCATAACTCAATACTCTACACTTTGCATGCCATTTATTTGGACCCTCTTTCTCTTTCATGTCTAAAATAACCCCCTTAAAGTATGGATGCTCGGCCTATGGCTTTCCTACTGTCCTGGCACAACATTCTTGAATACTAATGGGTAGCATTTTGAGTCAGGCCCCATGTTTCGAACATGGTCAATGGTCGGCCCTCATATGTTGTCTCCATTTCAGGCTAATGCAATAAGGATACTGTGTTTCGAACATGGTCAACAGTTATCCTTCATTGTCACACCATACCTACAATTTTACGAATCTTGGATATTGCGATTCACATTTTCCACTCCCCTATGTTCTGATTAATTCCAACGCCACCAGAATTACCTCATTCATGCACTAGATCATATTGGGGAAGTGATAGTTTGAATGTCCTGATGACTTCATTCTCCAGTCAGGTCCTACCCTCTCTCTTCGGAAGCCCTAGTTGGTTGTTTCTACCCCGAATGTCCAAAGTATGGTTGAAACTCCCACATTCAAATGAAGTAATAGTGTGATAATCCCTTGTTTCTGACATCGGGCATGACCCACATGAGCTTAGGAATGGTTTACTATTTATTTTTGGATTGTGGTTGGTGTGCATTAAAATAAACAAGAAAATAGTTTGAAATGATTCATGTTACTCAAAATTGGAAATAATAATGAAGGAAGTGTTTATGGGTTCAGCCAAAACAGGGCCCTTAAGGATCAACGTTTTGAATGGACTATTCCAATATAGCTACCTTCTGACTTGTGGCCTGCAGAATTACTTCCTGTCCCATGAGATCCTTCTCTTTGGTAGTAGCGGCAGGGCATAACTCACTATCCTTGTCCTGTACCAATGATTGTTCAACTCAGAGCTCAATCACTTAGTGATTCACATGTGCTATCTACTCCAGAGCATTCACGATATTGGACTTTAATCGATCAATGAGCTCAGATTGGTTTTCAATGAATGCCTCCATTTATTTCTCTTGTTCTTCAAGGTGTTGAACCTCCTGCTCTACCTCCAAGAATGCCTGAGTATTCTCTGAATATTTCTGGAACTGGGAAACATCTGAATGTTGGCTATCCTCCCATATATTATCCACCCTGTAATTGTGGATCATGACATGATAATGGCGAGCATCTACCCCTCCAGTACAGAGAATGTGTAGCCAGGTGTGGGGTGACCCCATCCAACTTATCCATTCTACTCGTGGCTAGCTGAGAAAGCATCTGATACACTTACACGCCTTAAGTCATGTCATATGGCTCTCCTGAGCAGCATCTGAGTTGGAATTGTAAATTTCATCAGGGTCCATGGGCCCATTTTCTGGGAAAGCAACAAAGATTTTGATGACATGGTCTTCTTCAGGAACTCCTTCTTCGTCAGTGACTTCTCCCTCATTGGGCTGGAACTCTACCCCAACATCATTTCCACCCATTATTGCAATCTTCGGATCATCAAGTGTTGGGGTAGGTACACCTATAATAGTTTCTTCTGTAAAGTTGGATGTATCCATGGGAAGGGATCCTACAGATGTCCTGGACTCGATGGTCTGTCAAGCCTCCAACCTTGTGATCCCTGCATAGGGAATACGCATCCTGATTAGCTGACTTTTCCAGAAAATATGAGATCCGATGAAGATGGAGTTATGAGATCCAAGTGAAGTGGTGTCCAATGCATGTGTCTAGCTCATCATCATCTACTACATCCATAGTCGACACCCTAACACACTCGACCCAGAGGACAGGCTCCTGAGAATGTTTCTCAACCTTTATAGGTATATCTTCATCCCTTGTGGGGAAGGCTTCCTGGGCACCCTCACCCATGTGTTCCTAAATTGGATAGAGTTCGGTTGATGGATTGGGATTGTGATAAATAAGGGTCGATGGAGTTAAGAGATAGACAAACCTCAAGATACTCAGCTAGTTCTGTGTACAAGCCTACAATCTCTCCAATCTCTTAAGAGTTTCTCCGGCAAGCAGGAGCTTGTGAGGGTCCCTCACCACGAAGACCTTCCACCAATCGCTCCTTCGCTTCTTCATCTCTACCTTCTTCACCTTCCTCCTCCTCCTCCTCCTCTTATTCTTATTCTTCCTCTTCCTCGTTTCTTCCTCTATGCTTTCATCCTTGGATGGAAACTTCTCTGGGTCATGCTCCTGGCCAAGCATCACATTCACTAGATGATGCGGTTCTTCATACCACCCGCATTGGCAAGCATACATATCCATGGCTGTCAGGTATGCATTCCAGTGATGAAAGTTTACCCAATCCTTCATTTGGATGTTCCCTACATCTGGAAGATCAAGCCCAATGCGTACTAACCTCCACAACAACACTTCGGTAGAAAAGGATTGTCGTAGCATTCTCCAAGCAGACCACAAAGAAGGGAATATGGCATCGGCAGCTGACTTTAGTTGCTACCAAAGTTTCTTTCCTAGAATTTCCCTAGCTGGGCCACGAGGATGCATATGAGACCACCCATCCTCGAAAGGGTGAGGCACATTCTCAACTTGCGATGCACCTACCGATAAAGTACCAACATTTTCTATGTTAGACGCTCTGACCATTATTTTCCTCTATTCCCCCATGGGATGTCATCTACCACCCTACTCTTTAGGCTCGGCACTCTCCGCCTTGATTTTTCGGATGCGTTTCCAAAGAATCGTCTCAGGATATGTTTTCATCCAGTGTTCGACATACTCTGTTGATAGGCCCGCACTAACGTTAGTGGGAAGAAGAGTGATGATTTATCCAAATACTATCATCGTGAACATAAGCAACAGTTTGCGGAGGATTAAAGGATGCCATTCTTCTCGAACCTATATATATACTTTCTTCTGCATCCATTGTATGCACCCATACTTCCTAGCAAACCTGGTCAACACGTATGGTTCGGAAAAGATTTTTCTATTAATATGGGATACTAGTACACCACCTAAAATGCTTTTCCGGTACTCCCTCTACTCTAATGGCCCCTACTAGTTGTCTACCATTTGACTGACTGGGGTTCAGAATGGGTGGAAGTCAAAATGGGAGTGGCTGCTGATCTTAAGCTTGATCCCATTTTTTTCTCAGCGTCACTTGATGTATTTCGACAATGTTTAAGAGGGATAGACAAATACCATTACTAGGGGCGAATGGAATTCGGGAAGTCATACCCAGCACAATGAGCTGTGAACCAACCATAAATAATCTGGAATGGTCCACATATCCTCCAAGGCATACTTCCCCTTGAGATACACCCCAGAATACTGTACAACCTAGCCAACACCGACACCCCCAAGTTGAACTTGTTCTTCACCGCCATAATCCCAACCATCACTAGCATCCCTAGGAAGACACTCATCCTTGTGCCCCTCACTGGAAATATCCACCCACTCAAGATTGTAGCAAGAAACCAACATATCGCACATTTGGGTCTCGACTTTTATTAATGCAAAAACCCCATGATCGGTACTCTCCTGTCTCTATAACCATCCAGTATGATCCTACTTTTCTCCTCTGAGACGAGTTCGAGCATTTCCTCGCTCGACCTAGCATCTTCACAGCCATGTCCTGCATCAGGAAAAGACTAAACCACCCTTAATAGGATATTTCCTTTAGGATATATTTTATTTTTATCTTCTCTTTAGCCAGCTCCAGTAGGTGCCATGACAGGATTGGGGTGTGGGTCCTATCCCCCTAGACATTCCCCATTGGGATGAACTCATCGTACTGGTACCCCTCTAAGGAAATTACCCCAATACAGTGGTTGTCCCCCAGGCTGATGCCCACCTCCCCATGGTGAAGGTGGAAGGTGTTGGTATCAGGGGACCAACAACTAAATAACTATGCTACAAAGTCCTATTGTCGGTAGAAGTGAAATTGGGATGTCCAGGCAGACTCAAAAATCAGGATAGACCGTAGCTCTGTCCCAAATTTCTTGCAAGTATGACGTACCCAGTACAATCATTCCCATTAGTTAGTGTAGTTTCCCCCAGATCTAAAATCCCATTCCTGCAAACCCTTCAACACATCAGTAATGCTGCTTTTGAAATTAATTGTATAAATAGCGGGAGATTCCTTGGGAACTAAATTTATTCCCACAAATGTCATGGTTTTAAGATTTAGGACATAGTTGTTTGTGTTCTGCGTTCTCCTATTAGAATGGCTATTGTTTGTAATATGGAACTGTGGAAGACTATCCTCGCGCGTCACCATTGATTGTGGTGTGTCCGTCTCGAAACCGGGCATCATCACCTCCTCTAGAAGGCCAAAGTTCCATAACAGCAGGCTATTACTCAAGACAAAATCTTTTTGATCTAGAATAAGAATTCTAAAAAGCATTTGGTTATCAGAAAAAACCCTCCTTGCATGGAGAATCTGAGGGTTCATGATCATTTGAGTTCTTCTTGCAGTAGAAAAAGCATTCCTCTCGGCATCTGTTTTTTGAGAGGTCATTTTGGAAATCCTAACGAATTGGCGTGAAATAATGAATCACGGCACACAAAAAATACAGCGGCACAAAAGAATGTTGACTTGCGTGGAAAAGTTGGGACAACACGCAAAACCCATAATTGGCTGTGGAAACTTTCATACAAATCAGGACTGTTTTCACACATAAGAGAAAAATGCGTGTTGGGTGGAAAAATTAAAATTAGGGGCCTAGGTGGGGGACATCAGCCTATTTATAGGCACTAACGTGCCATCCATGCCCGCAAAACAGGTTTGCACATGAAAAATACATTTTTTCACACGCCAAAATAATTTTACCTACTTTTTGGTATACCCTCATAATCTGACCTTTGGGTTTTCCTTCAGCTCTAATTTTGAGGGGGAGCATTTGTAGATGACAAAATTCGGAGATGGTCAGCATCGGGAGGAGAAAAGAGCAACGAATGAATCAGGGAGGGAACGAAAAGATTCTGTGACCTGGGAGGCAGGTGCACGCAAGATTACAGGAATGCACGCAAGTGTCCCTACGACGTGTAAAATCTTATGCGAGCAATGCGATGTCAAGGGAAAGATTCCGCAACAACCCCTTCAAAACCGCCAAAGGCACCAGTACACAAGGGCACCCGGGTTGAACACAAGCTGTCCATGGCACACAAGGTTTGCACACCCAATGCAATGTCAACCAATCATTTTCATGCAATGCCCCTTTGCGCGCCCAATGAAATGTTAATCAGTCATTTGTGCGTATTTCCCCTTTTCATTCCCAATGAGAATTCAATCGATTATTTGCACACAACACCCCTTTTCATGCCCAATGCGATGTCAACCGATCATTTGCATACAGTTCCCCTTTGTGCTCCACCCTTGAGGAATTCTTCTATAAAACAGAGCGTACCCTCCCCCCTTCGGGGACAATAAAGGAAGGCGAAATGTTTCTCTACTATGTGAAAGAACCCCCTTCCACGACTACGCGATAAACACCATGGCCATGAGGTATTAGATCTTGCTCGATAGCACCCCCAAGGGTCCTTTTTTTGGAGGGCCCGCTTTGGCATGATCCTCATCAATTTCCTTTTAACCAAAGTCATTTGCGCGCAAGCATTCCATTTTGGCACATGTTTTCTCTACATCACACTTCTTTTACTTGCATCTAGTTCATCTTGCGCGCAACCCTTCAATTTTGTGTGCAGCCTCACCTCTTGTGCACAACCACCCCTGTGTGCTCCATGTGTCATCCTCACCTTAAGGAACCATGTACGAGCCCCTATTATACGCCACACACCTGCATCATACACTCTCTAAACATGTGGCCCTTCAGGTTAGCATGAAGTGATTTCAATGTCCCTTGGACGGTGCTTCATATTGCGTTGCTTTGCCGCATGCTTCTTCGCATAGGCATGCTAACGACTATTTCTTCTTCGCATAGCCACGCTAATGTGGACCCCTATATGGATCACTCTAGAAAACCCCCTCACAATGAAATTGTTGATGCCTTCCCTTCCCTAAGGGTGGGCGGGTATCAGTTATGCAAGTCCTAGGGGTGTGGAGAGAAACCGCATCGGCCAAGCTGTAGGACATTAAACTTCCAAGCGCCATCATCCTCAGTATAAGACATTAAACTATAACCTCACCCCATATGTCGTATGCGGGGTTCCCACCTTGGACATTCTGCATGCCCACTATTCTCCATGGGAGTGAGATCATTCCTCACATGGAATGAGATCTTCTTTATCGGAGCGGTGTCTTTCCACGAGGAAAGGGAAACCACCTTAGTGTAAGCCCCTAGAATTTATTACAGGAGGTAGCATCCCTACTACTCCTATCTTATTCCTGGATGATGACTAGAGATGGGGGATGGGAAATGAATCCCTCCTTTATTCGGTGCCAAATCCCTCTCCCTTTTGGCTTTGTCGCCACTAAGCCTCCACCTTGAAGTATGTCCCAATATCCAACTCCTTGGGCTGCTAACCACACGTAAGCCCCTATTTCCTTTTTGGGCTGCTGACCATGTGTAAGCCACTGTTTCCATTTTGGGATGCTAACTACATGTCATCCCCACTCCATTTCCCACGAACACACCTTTTGTGACATGATCCCCATGTCCTTGCTACCACTTGTTTCTCACACTAAGCATGACTCACATGGTCTTAGAGTAAGCATCAACAATGACATCCTCTCTGGGAATCCTAGAGTGTAAGCCCCACACACCTCTTCCAAACTATGTGAACTTTGATCCTTACCAAGGCAAGGTATGTAGGAAGCCTCCTTGAGGTTCAAGCCCAAAAACCATTGGTCCTGAATCACTTCATGTCAGTTCACCAACACCTCTTTCGAACTACGTGGACTTTGATCCTTTCCAAGGCAAGGTACCACTACTACAAAAACGGTCTTTATCAGTGCTCAAAACGGGCTTTAACAGTGCTAAAAAAGCGCAGTAAAGATCAGTGCGGATATAGGGCCCCCCTTTTATCAGCGCTTCAAAAAGCGCTGATAAAGGCCCCTTTTTATCAATTCTTAAAAAAGCGCTGATAAAAGACCACTTTATTAGTGCTTTTTTAGCACTGATAACTGGGACCTTTATCAGTGCTTTTAAAAAGAACAGATAAAAGTAAAAAAACATAAAAAAACATAAAAAAATTATATAATGTGGGGAGATCTTTTAACAGCGCTTGACCCCCCCTTTATCAGTGCTAGGCAGTCTGCCACACGCTGCCCTTCCCGCGCATCCTCACACACACGCACCCCTTTGTATCCACCGGAACTCGAACCTGTGACCTCTCCCCTTTCATGGCTTCACCTTTACCACTAATCCATTTCATTTTTTTCTCTATTTAATGATATATTTATGTATATATATAGTTATATTTATTCATATTTTGATATAGAATAATATTAATATAAATATATTTATTCATATATATATATATATATATATTCATTCGTATATTAATATATATATACATTTATTTATATTTATATTTATTTATAATTTTTTATCCATATATTTATTTGGTATATTAATATATACATATAAGATTAGTTTTAAATATATTTATGAAATTTGTTCTTTATGTGTGTTTATAAATAAGTAAATAAATACATACATACATATATACAACACACACACACACACAGACACACACACACACAGATACACATATATATTTATGAATAAATACATATATATATATATATATATGTATTTGAAAATCCATAGAATATTAAAATGATATTAACTTATAATCCAGAAGACCGTTTCAAATCCACAACCAATCAAATATTATAAAATGATACAATATTCGATATGATATGTGGTACAGGACTAACGAACATCCAGATCAGAAGTTATACATGTTTGAATGGTAACAAATCGGGGTATCCCGACTAAAAACTCGGTTTTGGAGGAATTATGGGCCCTTTTTTGCCTCGAAAAATGTGATAGAAGCTTTTCTTGGGTCACCAGCACATACAGCTCATCATAGGCTTTGATTTCATATGTTGTAGTGCTCAAACGAATACCCAGATCAAAATTTATGGCCGTTTGAAGTTTGAGTTACATTTTCAACTTATTTTAGATCTTTTATTAATTATTTTGTTTTTTTGTGTCTTCAAATTGTTATTAAATGATTTTTAATCAATAATAATTAGAAAATTATTAATTGATAATATTTTTTTTAAATATTTTAAATCCATTTTCACTAAATTTCTTATATATTAAATGTAATAGTCTATTTATATGTATCTAAAACATATTTAAAAAATATATATTATATTTATATCAATATAAATATACTTATATAACAATAAATTATTTTTCATGATTTTTTTGAAACATAAAATTTTTCACTAATAGGAAAAAGTGATGATAAATCCGCCTTTATTAGTGACGATAAAGGCCCCCTTTATCAGTGCTGATAAAGGCCCCCTTTATTAGTGCTTCTTTTAGCGCTGATAAAAGGGTAACACTTCCCTTGCCTATTTCTGTAGTAGTGTACGTTGGAATCCTTCATGAGTTTCAAGCCCAACAACCATTGGTCCCGACTCATTTCACATCAGTTCACCAACACATATTCCAAAATATGTGGAATTTGAACCTTGCTAAGTCAAGGTACATAGGAAGAGTCCCTGAGGTTCAAGCCCAACATCCATTGGTCCTGAATCACTTCACGTCGGTCCACCAACACCTCTTCTGATCTATGTGGACTCTGATCCTTGATAATGAAAGGTACGTAGGATGACACCCTAAGGTTCAAGCCCAACAACCATTGGTCCCGACTCAATTCACATTAGTTTACCAACAGCTCTTCCGAACTACATGGACTTTAATCCTTTCCAAGGCAACGTACATAGGAAGCCTCCATGAGGATTAACCACAATAACCATTGGTTCCAACCCCCTTCCCATCATTCCCACCATTCCGAAATATGTGGACTTTGATCCTTGCCAATGCAAGGTACGTAGGAATCATCCTTGGGGTTCAATCCCAATAACCATTAGTCCCGACTCACTTCATGTCGGTTCACCAACACCTCTTCCGAATTACATGGACTTTGATCCTTACCAAGGCAAGGTACACCCTGAGGTTCAATCCTAACAACCATTGGTCCCGAATCACTTCACGTCGGTTCTCCAATAGCTCTTCCGAACTACGTGGACTTTGATCCTTGCCATGGAAATGTACGTAGGAAGCCTCCCTGGGGTTCAAGCCTAAAAACCGTTGGTTCCAACACCCTTCATGCTAGTTACCACCATTACGAACTACATTGACTTTGATCCTTGCTAAGATAAGGTACATTGGAAGCCTCCCTAAGGTTCAAGAACAACATCTATCAGTCCCGAACACTTCACGTCGATTCACCCACAACATCCCGAATTAGTAGACTTTGATCCTTTCCATAGAAAGGTACATAGGAAGCCTCCCAGAGGTTCAAGCCCACCATCCATTGGTCCTGAACACTTCACGTAGGTTTAACCCATCCTCCATGATGTTAAACTGTATATCCCTTTTGTCCCACATGACACTAAACTATCCCCTATCTAGCGGTAATCCATTGTAAACCTCATGTAGTGATAATCCACTGTAATCCCCATTCAATGGTAAGATATTTTCTACCCCAACCTAGTGATAAGACGTTTTCATCTCTTTCATTGGGACCCATATCACTGGTCCATCCAAGTGGAGTAAGACCAACCTCGGGCTGCTAACCATGCATAAGCCCTAGTATATCATCGGGTTGCTTTCCTCCACGCACACCCCAATTCTATACCCCTATCCTCAACTACATGGACTTTGATTCCCTACCATAGGGATATGCAGGAGGCATCTTCGAGGCTCAATCGCAACATCACTATTGCCCACGAGTCGAATCCATATCATTCTCCATCAACTTCACTTGACCATCCATTATCCATCTTGATTGTTACCTGGGATGCCACATCTCAGCGAGATCATGAAAATTCACCTCTTCCCTACCATTAGAAATAACTAGGTATCTTACCACGTGTTAGCCCCAACATCAGTGTTCCCACCAGGGGTTGCACCCATTTGATCCACTCTAGTTTTTTTCTGATCAGTCTGATCTATCTCCTCTAAACGTTAAACCTGTGGCATTCCCTTTGTTAAACAAGGGAAGATGAGGAAAACCTCATATACCTACCTATGAAATATAATTCCCTGCATTCAATTTGGGATGCCTTGAGCTTCTCCACCCTCGAGAAGCCCTATAATAAGGGGAAGAAACCCAGACATGCTAGTGTTCGAGCGTCTAGACATGCTAGTGGTGTCCAACATGACTACTCCCTCGACCAAAGGTTGCTGCCCTGACAAGGCCCCTTGGAATGTCCTGATTGAAGCTGTGTAATTAACTGGCATCCATGAAGACATGGCACTGGGAAGAGTTTCACGAACAACGTCTTAGTATATAAAGGAGACCCAAACTAGGTGACGAGTTCTGAGGAGGAATCCATGGAAATAAGAACTAACATCCTATCATCTCATTTCAATCAAGGAGAAAACGTCCCTGAATAAGGAATGAATGCCTCCCGCCTTTGGAAACTGAGAATGCGGGGTAACAGTCAGCACATCCTCATCATCTTCCACAAACGGATGTGCGTGCCCCGAAAAAAGTGTCAGAAAGAGTATGAGTTCCTTAACTTATAGAAATACCCATTATTTCATTAATTATTTATTTATAAAGATTTTATTGTATTCTATATGTGGTTCTATTTGATTTATTATATATAAAATTAAAATAGGAAGATAAATATTATTGATATAATTATGTGTTGTTACACCAATCATGGGCCCGAGGAGAGAGTAAATAGTGACCCCTCTCCATAAACCAAACAATGGACATAGGAGAGAGTAATAAAATGATATGAACAAGGTAAGATAAACCTATTTCCCTAGAACACATCCCCATCCCAACACTAGTACTGAAAAATTATTTATTCTTACCATCTCTGAAGGAAATATGTGCGGGTTGAAAACTAAAAGGCTGAAGTGATACAAATGATAATTATATAAGGATTTATTAGGTGGATTTCAGTAAAAAATGACAAGGTTTACTTACACTCATTACAAAGTGATCGAAATCAAAGAAGTATGATAATTATAGAAATTCACTTTAAGGGGCTAAAAATCGAAGGGTTTTAGTCTTAATAAACAAAAAAAGTATCACCACATATCAAGAAAAGAGCTTAGAAATATCATAATAGAGGGAAAACATAACTAGTCAAGACCCACCTTTCTTAGGGTTAAATAATGAAACACAACCTAAAAAATATCCAATGAACATCTTATATAAAACATCCAACTCCTAGAAAACCCCAAGAAGTAAGAAACACCACTTTTGAGATGATCTACACAACATGAACATAGAAAAAATCATAATTATCTCTCTATGAAATATTTAAACAAATAATATCACCATTTAATACAACCAAACCTATGTCCCGTGATATGAAATGGAAAACTCAGACTTCTGTAGACTCTAGAAATGGAACTCTTGAAGTTTTCACCTCCTAGAAGTGTCTTTGTCATCATCCACTCTATGGTGATTTGTTGGCACATATTTCCAAGTTTCTTTAGGAAAAATCTAATGGGGATGTTGACCCGAAGCCATAATTACAAAATAAAAAAATATTAGGGAATCCTATCACATGACACAAATTATTCAATGTTAAATAATTTCTTTATTTTTAACCATTTCCCATTGTCTGCACCAATCAATCATAGGAATATACAAGCATGATGCATAAAACCTTACAAGGTCTCTACCCCACAAGAAACTTCACATTTTTTATAATATACAACAATCTTTAAGTCCCTTTCATCAGATATTATGGGAATGCAAAATCTTATGTATTACCTGATCTCTCTTATTTTCAGCACATACTAAGACCATCTAACACTATTTCCATACCAACCCATTCATTCTCAACAGTTCCTAAATCCAAATTCCATTCTCTCCCTCAAAAATAACCTCTGATACCACCTTTTCATGACCCTCCCCCAATGGTACCCCTCGTAGTATGATAATGTGATAAGTGAGATAATGATTCCCAAAGGGAACCTCTAATAGTTTGTGTCTTGGAAACTAAAATCTAGGGTATAAAATATACATATATGGAAGGAATTATCCTCTATGATTTGAAAAGTAAGAGATAAAATGAGAAAAAACAAAAAAACTCATGCTCATAAAAATATAAGAATAAATCCTAATACATGATATGAATGTAATAACATACAACTGATATAACTAAAAACACTAAAATAGACCCATGTTAGTGGCCATGAAGCTCTGAAATCTATTGAACAACTCCTTAAACTAGTAATATCCAGCTTGATCACGAACTATCACCTTCTAACCTGAAAAATAGTATATATATATGAAGGTTGAGCATGACACGTATACTCAATAGGATCCTCCATGAAACCTCTCATATAAAATGTAAATAAAGAAAACTAAAACCCAATGGGTAAATAAATGAAACCTACTAATCACCAATACAAGTTTATGATTCTTCCCATGTCCACACCATAGATATATATCACTATATAACACATATATGAGATTATATAATATAATAACAAAAGAGGGTACCCCACTACCACTTTCCCATTAGTTTTCTACTCTACCCCAATATTGCATGTCCTTATCCATCACTCTTAAAAATCCATCCTCAAGACACCTTGGCTAATGTATTCTATATCGAAGATAGTAGGGCTAATTTATCATTCACTCTATGCATTATATAATCCCATAATCACAAACACACCTCTATATAATAACCAAGTTGTTTTTGAGAGCCATCATAGCTTGTACATTGTGTATTATACCCTAAGCCATCACAACTCATACAAAGAATACCTATAATAACCATTAGGATACTATATCCAAAGATATATGTGTGTGAAATAACTACAATCTATTACAACCCTATACATACATATATTGGGAAATATAACCATCATTTATACCCACATGTAATACTACAAGGATAAGCAACAAGGGTTAGAGGGAGTAGGTAACCATCCATTATTCCCTAGACTAGATGTTGGGGAAAACACCCTCCCAGAGTCCACTAGGTGTCAATTTCCCTATATATACAGGCAAGGTAGCATATGAAATAACCCAAAATACATGGTATATATAAGTCTCAAAACTAGAAAATGGGAAACTACCTATCCTTAGAATCATCTTTCTCTAACATTGCAAAAGACTCCCAACTGCCACTACTAAGGCCTAGGTATCAAATAAGCATACAAGCAGCAAGATTCATTTCAATAAATTATTTACCTATCCGTTAATTATGTATTACCGTAATAATTTTACAAGATTAAAATTTTAATCTTAAAATCCTAGTTCCAATAACACTATTAATTATTTCCTTTTATTCTCAAGTATGTCATCATTATAAAGAAAGCATCAATAAACAACCCCGTTCTTTTGTTAATTCATTTATCATAAACTTCCATCTACTCTAGGACTCATTCAAATCTACAACATAAAATATGAACTCATAGTGAACAGTATAAAACTACTTCCCCCAGTTGGAAAATGATTATATAAATAACATCTAGCCATCAGGCCATTAAACAAGCAAATTCATTATGAAGTAAACATCTATGATTTCAACACAACAACCACAACAACAGGAAATCCTAGATTTAACCTATTCTATCGGTCTTGGTTCCATCACCAACACTATTTTAAATAATAACTCATTCCATATCCAATAAAAATATCATAATCATCATAATAGGAACCCCATGCCATCATCATCATTTTCACAAGAACCTCGTGCCACCATCACATTCTTGAGCATCCCCGCCCATATCATTGCAACAACAGACACCCCATGCACCATCATTGAAACTAGAATCCACACCCATTAGCCCTACCACAAAAGATTAAAATTATACCACATCAATTCTCTGAATCCACATAGAATAAATAAATATTTAAATGTATCATTCCATACACAATCCAAAAGGCAACTCTAGTCAAAACAAACAAGGCATCCCATTCCTAATTAAACAAAATTGGATTTTATTAGCCCCAAAACAATGATTTAAGAAATGATTAATTTTGAATAAATGTATTTAATCAATCTATTCATTTAAAAATTAATCTATTTAACTATAACCATATAAATTTACGAAGCTAAATATTATTAATTTATTCTGGCATTCATCCTTATGCTGCTTTTCCATTTTTTAACAATCTCAATGATTATTATTTCAACAAGTCTCTTTAATTATAAAAAATATTTATTATATTTAAGTTTTTATTTAATATCCTATAATATAAAAATTTATAAACAATGATCAAGTTATATGACACACTTTCTAGTAAATCTCACAAGAAATAAATATTTATCACAATAATGCAATCACACATCCCAAATATTTCAACACAAATACTAAACTTTCTGAATGTGATAATATTCCTCCTTCAATAATTTTAAAATTTATATAATAATAATATATAAGAATGATTAATGTTCTAAATATGAAATAATATTCTTTAGAAAAAAGAATAATAAGAATAATACATGAGATAATACCCCTTCCAATTTTCTATTAAAAATAACTATCAAATAATTCTCATCAATATTATTTAAGAAGTTTAACACTGTAACATACCATTATTTTTTTCTCTATTGAATAATTATAGAACAATAATATTTTATCTAAAACATGAAAAAATTATTTCCTCTTTATTATAATAATCTTACAAATTATGAACCTTTATTAACTATTACATGCAATAAATAATAGTAACACATTAAGTATAATGCATGAAATTTCAGTATTATTAGTTAAAAATATTCTACTCTATAAATTAATCTTCCATTTCATTAATAGGTGATAATAAACCAAATTATCACATATTCATTCCTCATGCGACTATTTTTGAAATTATTATATGATTAAGGATAATACCATTTATCTAAATAGAAGACTCTAAAGCATGATAATTTCACATTTTTATAATATGAAAAAGGATAAGTCACATATCCCCTACCTCTTAGAATCCTTTCATACTGCATCATCAAAATAGAGGAAAGAGGAAGAGGTTATGCACATAGAATGAATGAAAGAGAAGCCTCAAATGTTTTGGAGAATAATTCACAAAACTAAAACATTAGGGTTTTGGGTCTCCAGAACATGATAGAAAAAGGAGTAACTCAAATGAGAGAAATAAAATCTTTTTTAACATTAATAGATATATCTCCTCAGATATTCCATAAAATTTCTATTTATTACCCATTTAATTTTCCTAATGATTATATTAAATATTGGAACTTAATTTTAGATCAAACCAAATCTTCCAAAATAGAGATATATATTATCAAATGAGTAAAAATCAATTAATTCCTTGATTTTAGGATTTAAAATATCTGAATTGAATTTCATACAATTACAAATCTAAGAGGGGAAGGAAATATGAAAACATGGGTCATATTGATACCCATATGAAACTCATACACACTATATAAGGGTAACAAGGTTTTACCCTTATGAATCATGCTACCCTTATGTGAGATATAAATAGAAAATAAGGGTAATTCATCTTTACCATTACACATCTTATTACCCTTATGTTGGGAGTATTCACTTTGTAAGGGAAACATTATTTTACACTTACATGGTTGGGCACCCTTACATAGGTCGAAGCTACCTTTACGTAGACTATTTAAAAACTCAGATACCCATATGCGAGCTTCATCTTACCCTTATGTATAGAAGGAAATTTCTATGTTACCTTTAAATGAGCTTTAGAACACACAGGTTACTCTTACACAACTCAAGGATTTTGAATATATCCTTACCCAACCAGTTTAAAAATAGGTGTTACCCTTACGCAAAAGCATGACCATGTGTAAGGGTAAAAATAACATAAAAAATATTTTATTTCAAATTATAGAAACATGTAAATAATTAGGATATGGATCTATTATCACTTCCAAAACTCCCAAAACACATAAAATCACTTTAAAGACATCCAAATTAAATTCCAATTAAACATTTAAAATCACTTTTGATGCACCCAATATATCTTACCTTTCTGTGAGAATATATAATCATAATTTTTTTCAACACATCAATGTACATGACTCATGATATGAATTAATAATAATATTAAAGTATAAGAAAAATTACACACATAAATTGATAGGAACATCAAATGACAGATATAAATGTTGATTTCATACTAGCATGTCAGGTCCTCATAACCTTCTTCTCTTGGAGATTACCAGGGGATAAATTCACTACAACATGTCTCAATGTATTATTAAGATCCTAATCATGATAACCTATATCATCCATGTTCCATCAAATGATATCATCTGACTATATAACATATATTTATGAATACGATCATATAAATCCTAAGTTCTCATCATTGAAGGGTACTGTAATGAACTTTCAGTGTGAAATTTACCTTTAGGACATTATCACATACAATGTTATGAAGAAGAAAAACCATAATGTGATAAGAACTTTATTGACATTTAAAACCATGAATATAGGTAATCATAAAGTACAAAAAATTTTCTTCTAGGGAAATAAATCTAATATATATATATGGTTTGATAACTCGAAGGAATTATTTATTTTCAATATTATAGACAACACACCAATTGAACCTCACATACTCAAGATAAATGGATACATTGATAATTTATAATTTATAGGGTTTAAACTGCCTGATGAATTTCAGATCGATCATATACTTACTTCACTTCTTTATAGATTATCTAGATCTGTTATAAACTTTAATATTAACAAAATTGGGAAGTATCTCCTATATATCCTTAATCTACTTTTCATAGTAGATAAGGATATAAAGTGTGAAAATATTTTGGTAGTTTTGGTGAACAAGAGGAAGGGACAACCGAGAATCTCTAAGACTAACTCTAATTATATGGCTTCTTAAAAATTCTAGAACAATAGGATTGAAATAAAGAAGAAAGTAAGGAAGGATGATTCAGTCTATTTTTCATGTGGAAAGAAGGGATACTAGAAGAATAAATTCTCTATGAAAAGAAAATTAGGGGAATCATTAAGTAAATTCATTATCAAGTGAAATTTTTATATTTCTACAAATTGGATATTATATACAGTTTATGGTTCTCACATTTGAATATTATTAAGAAACCAAGTAGATTATAAAGAGTCACATGAGGTGAGGTTGATCAGTAATCCACCAATGGATATAGACTCACTACAGTTTCTATTAGATATTATCACCTCATATGGATTTCATGATTGCTATTGGTTTTATAGAACTGTTATTATGTTCTATGAATTAAAAAAACATTATTTCTATATCTATTCTTGATATGGATGGTTTTATTTTCAAATTTTGGAATAAAAGTTACAAATTTTACAAAGATAATTTTTTTTGGTATGGGAAATTTAAATAATGATCTTTATGTGTAGGAATATAAAAATCAAGTATTAGAAATCAATAAAAAATATGGTTATCATGCCTCATATGACACCCAACCATGGAATCATTGTCTAGGTAATGTAAATGAAATTTTCATGACTAAATTATACAATGTTGGGTATTTAAATTATTTTGAACTAAAACCACATGGTATATGTTATGATTTTTTAGAAAAAATGAAGAAATATCCATTTAGTGGAATGAGTGTAAGTGAAAAAAGCATAATGAATTGGTTTATACAAATGTGTATGTACCATTAAATATTGAATAAAGGGTAGGATACTCATAATTCATTGATTTTATTAATATATTTAGTAGACATGAATATATTTAATGAATGAGGTATAAGTTGGGATCCTTTTAGAAATTCAAGGAATACAAGAATGAAGTTGAGAACCTACCTATAAATAAGATAAAGAAACTTTTCATAGAACATGGTATAGAATATCTTAACAAATAGTTCATTTATTATATATGAGATTTTAGGATTCTATGTCAACTCACCCCACCTTATACACTATAATATAATAGTACAAGTGAAAGGAGTAACCGAATTTTTTTAGACTTGGTGAGATCAATAATGATCCATGTAAGTCTTACATTATCATTTTTGGGATATTCAATACATAAATTAGTATAGAAACTAAACTAAGTTACAACTGATGTAGAAGAGGAATTCAAATTCTAATTATAGAGTGGAATGAAACCCATCTTGTCACATATGTGTTCTTGGGGATGAAAAACATTTGTTATGGCATATTTAGGTAAAAAAAATTCATCGTATGGTAGAAAATGTATCTTTATATGATATCCTATGTAAACTAATGTGTATTAACTATATGAACCCTCAGATAAGATAATAATAGTGGTTGGAAAATATATACATATACATATATATACATATATATATATTAAGAGGGATTACATCTCCAAAATAAATAGTATGATTAATATAGACTCTGAGGAAGTATAGGATTAAAATAAACAAGAGTTATAATAATAACATATTCTAAAAATCCCCATGGAAGAGGAAATTATAGAGAAACAAGAACTTCATAAGATCACTAGAGAGGTTATAGAACTATTGTGATATGGTTTTCTAGTTTCCGAGGACGGTGCCTCATTTTTAGTTGCTAATAATGAACCTATATCATAAAAATATTCAATAAGTGGGGTATAAGATACTAGATGGAAAGAATAAATGATTCTAAAATGGAATCTATATATGAAAAAAATCTTGGATTTTTGTATATCATGCAGTAGATTTAATGCCTTTTAGATTAAATGGGTATTCAGGAAGAAACTTGACATGTATGGATAATTTAGTACCTTTAAGGAATGACTAGTTACAAAACGGTTTTAAATAGTTTAAATACATTGACTATGACAAAACCCTTTCACCAGTCACTGTGTGGAAATACATCATAATTATACTTACCTTAGCAGCTACCATGACCACGAGATTTGGAAATAGAAAAAAATTTATTAATTTGAACCTTATGGAAGATGTCTATATTAAACAATTTTAAGGGTTTCTAACTCCAAATTATTTCATTAAGGTATGAATATTACATATATCCATTTATGGTTTAATGTAATCATCCAGTTCATAGAATATTTTCTTTGATTAATCCATGAGAAAATTTGGTTTCATAAAGTATGAATGTGATACTTTTGTGTTGAAGAAGTTTTGTATGAGTGTGCTCATTTTACTTATAGTATATATTGATGAAGTATTACTAATTTAAAATAAAATATCATTCTTACGGTCTATTAAGATATGGTTAAACACATTCTACTCTATAAAGGACTTAAGAGAAAATGTATACATTATTGAGATTAAGATCCATCACGATAGATCCAAGAGGCTTATTGTAATAAGTTAAGGTACATATATTGACAAGATAATGAAGAGATTTAGTATGGAACAATCAAAGAGGGGATTTTACAACATAACATGAAATAAATCTATTTAATAAAATATGTCCTCACACACAAGAGAAGAGATATAGGATGACCTAAATTCCATACACATTAGTGATTGGATCAATCTTATATGCTATGCTCTATACAAGGATTGATGTTGTGTAAACCTAGAGAATGTTAGGATGATATCATGCTAACACAAGGATCTCCATTGGATGAAGGTCATGGAAATCCACCCACAATACTAGTGAAAGCACTGAGAGAGGGGTGAATCAGTGACTAAAAATTATTTTATGTTTTCCATTTAAAAAGAATTCTTTATGGATTAGAGTAATATGAATTAGCTATTAAAACCAACCCATATTCACCGACATAAAATTAAAAATATAATCTATATGGTTCACTACTAAAAAATACTATCCAATCCTTGTAATTGTTTGAGAACTCCTGAGATCATATAGTTCACTAGAAATAATACTATGGATTACAAAAAGTAGGATATAAACATAAAATTATGATACATCACAATATTTTGATAGTGTAAGTGAATACCACATAATAATCAAGATTTATATAGTTTTAAAAAAATAAAAAATTCTTCAACTTCTTTAGGCTTTGAGTATGTTTTCACTATACTACTTCCTTGTTCACAACTTTCACTATCACAAGTTTTCTGTTATTATTATTTTATTTTATTCATAATAGTTAGTAAGTGCCTATTATACATCATTATTCTTCACTCTCTATTTGATACAACAAATTTAATAGTGTATTGGTTCTTATCACATGTTCTTGAAGCATTTATTCATATCTATTTTTCAAAATTTATTTTCACTCAATATTAGTGAATATTATTTCCATAAATCATTTATTAAAATTCCAATGATCTTTGGCCTTCTTCCTTTCTCAGGTCAAAAATTCCCAAATCCATCTATAGTTTTCTTATACCTATTAAATTTAATTTGAAATTTTACCCTTTAACAAGAAATGATATTCTCCCTTTTAATCCTACAACAAATTTGGCATATCTTTCTCATCAAAAAATACCATGAAAACTGAACTAGTTATTTCCATTTGAATTATCTTTTCATAATTTCATGAAGTCATTGACATAAAAAATATTCTTATAGTATGGGGTACTCAAATGATATTAATTATCACAATATTATTATATTTATTTCAATGAATAATACATCAAATTTCATCATTAGATTTGTAGGTTTTGGGAATAGTGGAAGCGCATGATTGGAGTGTAACTAACTTTGAAAATTTCCATGATCGATGATTAATCTGGGATCAATACAATGATAAATTTTAGTATCCATGGAATTTAATCAAACACAAAATAAAATGGAGAGAATCCAAAACCAAGAAGATAAGATCAACATATTTTATTTATAATTATTATAATTAAATTAAATAATTACCTCAAAGGTGATTTTATCTTTGTTGATGCTTTCGACCATGGGACCAAGGTGCACCTTCATTGCGATGTAGTATCCAAGGATAGGAACCCTCCAATAGTGATCCAAACATGCTCCACCTATCTCCAGATGTCACCTAAGGAGTCTATGAGTTCTAGCATAGAAGATCCTTTCGCTTGTGATGTCCACCTTTGATCACCTTGAGAATCGCTTCCAAATCATTCTCCTAGACCTGGTGGAGGAGGATATCTCTCATTCATGAGAGCGTTATTGGATAGGGAAGATTTGTCTAATATTTAGAGATTTTCTCAAAGGTTGTTGTGAATACAAACATTGATTAGATGGTATAATTACCCCTAGGAAAATTAGAGAATAATAACATAACAGAGAATTTAATTCACTAGGTAATAATAAATAATTAGCACAAGTTCCATTGCTTATTTTATTATTCCATGTGAAACCCCATGTCAAATAATAATATCAATGCTATTATTTACATGACATGTGACTAAATTGCATGTTATATTTAAATATTATTTAACCAAATTTTATTTAATATTATTTTTCACTAGACCCATAACTTTTTCCACCAATCCTTCATTATATTTATCGGGCCTTGAATAATGAATATTTATTTATTAAACAAATATAAATGGATTATTTTACAATAAATAAATATTCCTTCAACTATATATTCTCTTGAATAACTACATATGGAATTAATGTGATTAGACATACTTGAATAGTTATTAAACCACAACTGAGAATAATATTTATTCAACTTCTTAAATAATAAATTATTTAACTGAGGTACTGGATGCACATAGTTGGTGACCCTCTAGGCATCTTTCTCGTTGGAATTAGGTGGGCCTTACTAAAGTCAAATATTACTATCTATAAATGGGTCAAGGAACCCAATAGAAAGAAGTTGATGTCACAACGACATGTCACCTCATACAAACACTTACCATGTAATATAATATCTTTGTCCAAATATCTCTAATCAAGCGGGTTGTATGCAAGTGCCATCAACCCAGGTGCTTGATTTCATGTTCTTTTACTTCCTAAAATTGAACATTCCTATAGAACACCATGTACATGAATTTAGTTAGGCTATATCATTTCCATCAAAGGGTCTGAGATCTCTACTTTTGTAGAAGTGAAAAATCCTTTCTCACATTATTCATTAATGCAATATTACTCATGACACACCCAAAATATCATACCTCTCTATGAAAATATGTTATCATGGTTTTCATTAATACATCTATGTGCACGAGTCATGATACCCCTTAAAAATAATCTTGAAGTCTAAGGACCAATACACAGGTCTTTATATAGGAACATCCAAGGACACTTATGAATGTGGATTTCCTACTGGCCATTCTTGTTCTCATAATATCCTCCTAGATATTACCAAGGAAGCACACCTGGAGAGGGTTATTCAAAGTTTTATGATTCCCCATACCTAATATCCTATATCATTTGTTTCCCTTAAAATGATATCATGTATCCATAGAACATATATTCAAGAATATTGTCATGGTACTTTCGAGTTCTCATAATAGATGGTATCTGCTATGAAATTTTAGTTCAAAAACTATTATTAGGATATTATCACAGACTACATCATGCAGAAGAAAAATCATGATGTGATTAAGAGTTTATTAATATTCATCCAATGAATATAGTTTTATCATAAAGTACAAAGAATTTAGTTTAGAGGGCACCGAATCCAATAGACTCCCACTTACACTAGAGAAAACTGCTGTCAAACGTCAGTCCTAAAGCTCTCACATGATATTTATTATTCTGATGAGATAATACATTAATAAAGGGGTCCACCATGTTCTCTTACCTGGATACTCTTCTCACTGAAACTTCACCCCTTTGATAGAAATACTTCAAGAGGTAATACTTTTGGTGTATGTGCTTGGTTTTTTTATGTGACCTTGGCTCTTTTGCAAGATCCACAGCTATAGTATTATCACAATACAATGTAATGGGATCTCTACTGATAGGTACCACATCAAGTTTCTGGACAAATTTCTAAATCTAGAAGGATTCATTGGCAGCATCAGAAGCTACTATATATTTGGAATATGCAATAGAATCTGTGAATACTAGTAATTTTAAACTCTTCCATCTCATAGTCCCTCCATTAAGATAGAAAAAATATCCTGATTATGACTTTAGATCATTCTAATCTATTGAAAAACTTGCATTAGCATACCCTCTGATGACAAGCCCCTCATTTCCTCCATACACCAGGAACATATGCTTAGTTCTTATCAGATACATAAGGATAGTCTTAGAATAATTCCATTGCTTTTATCCTAGATATGAATGATATCTACCTACCATGATTAGTGCATAGTTAACATCATGTTTGGTACATAGCACAACATACATGATAGATCCTATTATGGAAGCGTATGGAATCTTACTCATCCTAGCATTCTCATGTGGTGTATGGGGACACATTTTCTTGGACAGATGTATTCCATGTGACACTAGAACCAATACCCACATGGATTGTTCCATACTAAATCTATTTAGTATCTGGTCAATGTATGTACATTGACTTAGTCCAAGAAGACTCTTGGATCTATCACAAATGATCTTGTTCCCTAGAATGTAGTTTGCTTCACAGAAGTCTTTCATGGAGAAGCACTTGTCCAACAAGTCCTTGACTGACTGTAAGAATAATATGTCATTTCTGATAAGAAATATGTCTTCTACATACACTACTATTTTAAAGACCACATTCCCATTAAAAAACTTGTAAACACATGGATCACATTCATTCTTAATGAAACCAAATTCTCTTATGGATTCGTAAAATTGAATTTTCCATGACCTGGATGTTTTATTTAATCCATAAATGGATCTTTGAAATTGGTATACCCTTTTAGCATCACATGGTGTCCCAAACCCTTCTAGTTGTGTCATATAGACATCTTTTGGAAGGTTCCCATTACGAAATTCAGTTTTTACATCCATCTACCAAATCTCATATTTTTGGAAATTTTCTATGGAATGTATGATTCTTGTGGACTTAAACATGGAAAATGATGAAAAGGTTTCATCATAGTCAATTACTTGACACTATTTAAAACTTTTAGCCACTAAACTTGCTTTATATGTACTAACTTGACCTTCCATGTCCAATTTCTTCTTGAATAACCATTTACACCCAAAAAGATTTACATCAATTGGAACATCAACCAGAACCTAGACTTGGTTCTGATACATGGAATCCATCTTAGAATTCATCACTTCAATCCATATTACATCTTCTGAGCTCTCTACTGATTCCTTGTAGGAGGTAGTTTCATCATTGTCCAACAATAATGAGTCACCATCCTTGGTGACAAGGAAACCATATCTCTCTGGTTCTCTTACCTCTATTGTATTCCTACATAGTACTTGTGTTTTAGGAACTACCTCTTCCACAGGGACCTATGGAACTTGTTACTATAACAAATCCTGTGTATCTTGAGCATCAACTTCATCGAAGTCAATCTTTCTCCCACTATCCTTTTTGAGGATGTGCTCCATCTCAAGAAAGATAGCCTGTCTAAAAACAATCACTTTCTTGTCCAAGGGGTTGTATAGGTAGTATTACTTTGTTTACTTAGGATACCCTATAAAGACAAAATTCATGCCCTAGGGTGATATTTTGTTTTCTGAAAAGGCCTTAAAAAATTTCTCACATCCCTATACATGTGTATACGACAAAGTGGGTTTCTTTCCACTCCATATCTCAAAGGGAATCCCATTTTCTGCCTTAGTTGGTACTTTGTTTAATGTGTATATTGTAGTTTGAAATGGATATCCTCAAACGGATAATGAAAGATCTGCATGGATCATCATTGAACTTACCATGTCTACCAAGGTACGATTCCACCTTCCACTAACACCATTCCACTATGGTGTATAAGGTGGGGTGAGTTGATATAGAATACTAGACTCTCATAAAAGGCTGATGAACTCTTAGTTAAGATATTCTCCACCTCAATCTGATCAAATATTCTTTATCTTCATACCAAGCTGATTTAATACTTAATTCTTGAACTCCTGGGATTTATCAAAGGACTTGGACTTATACCTCATTAAGTAGACATAGCCATATCTAATCAAGTCATTAGTATTAGTAATTATGTAAGAATATCCCCCTTTGGATTCTACTGGAAATGGTCCACACACATTGGTGTGTACCAATCCTAGAAGCTCTGTGTCTCTTTCACCCTATCCACTGAATGGTGGTTTGATCATTTTACCTTGTAAACAAGAGTGACATCTATCACATGGTTTTAGCTTGGAAGAGTTTAAATAACTATCTTGGTAGATCTTTGTCACACACTTCTCTTTTACATGACTAAGGTAGTGATGCCACAACTGGGTGTCTTATGATTCATGTGAACTTGGTTCATTTTCAATTTCCAACACATAGTTCTCATAATTTAATACATAAAAACTATTATTTAAATATGTCATACCATAACATATGTTTTACTTATAAAAGTAACAACATTTATTACCCAACATTAAAATAAATTCATCTGTATATAAACTTAATACAGAAAGTATGTTCTTGGTTGCACTAGGTACATAATAATAACCATGTAAAATCAAAATCATTCCCATCTGCAATGTGAGGTGGTAGTAACCAATTGAAATAGTAGTCGACCTCTCGCCATTGGAATCATGTAGATCCACCTCTCCTCTGGAAGTTTTCTAAAATATACTTGGTTCCTACATTTGAATATAGATGTGATCACCACAATCTATATCTAATACCCAATGTGTATAAATGGAAAGATTTCAATCGATAACGAATGCACCTTTGGATTCCCGTTTTCTCTAGGGCAGATTTCCTCTTCTAGTGGGATTACTTACCATGTGCAATGAATACTACCTCCTTTTCCTTTCCCTGCTTTGGATATTTTTCTTCTTGGTAGGATGGTGGTCGAGAGCTTTAAACTATTTATAAAAATTAGGACCCTTTTCCTTGTCCTTCCTCTTCCTATTAACTATAAGGACTATGGGTTTGTCACACCCCATGTCCTTATCCACTTGGAGAATCAGGTTTATAAGTTCTAATAAGCACTTCTCATTATTTCTCATATTACAATTCAAAATTAAACTATAGATGGACTTAGGAAGTGATGATATTATGAGATCTGTATTCAACTCATCTTGGAATTTAATCCCTAAGATATCCAGATGCTCAATATATCGAATAATATTGACTACATGTGGTCCAACTGGCGTAGACTCTCCAAGATTAGTAGTGAACAAAGTGTTGGAGATCTCATACCTCTCCTGTCTCATCTTCTCCTAATAGAGATCCTGAAGGATATACAACATGCTATAAGCATCCATTTCCTCATGTTGCTTAAAGATATCATTGGTTATGGATGATAGAATGAGGCACTGAACATCTGTAGCATTATTCAAATATTTCTCATACACAGAGAGTTCCTTATCACTCACCTCATTTCTAGGTGGAACTGGTAAAGGATCTTCTAGAACATAAATTTTCCTCTCATTTATAATGATAACCCAGAGGCGCCTTTCCCACTCCTAGAAATTAGTGCTTGTGAGATGGTTTTCCTTCTTGAGTATGGTTCACAATAATATGTTTTTTGTAATTTTGATTTCTGTTTCTAAAAATTAATATTAACAAAGTTTTATTAGTTTATATTGATAAATTTTGACAAATAAACTAATTAATATTTATTAGTCTCCCAGTATTTTTTCGAAACCCAATAGCCCTCACTATTGGCTTTAGAATAGCCTTTTTCATGAAAATTCTAGTGGTAAGGATCCATATTGACCTTATAATTACCCCAAATAGGGTTTTTCAAGAAACTTGAAAGGTTTTAAGTTGTCATTCCAAATGGCAACTGCATTAACTCACAACTCCTTGATCTCTTGAGTGGACCCCCCAATCCTAAAATCCTTTGTTTTGAATTTCCTCAACCCTTGCCTCTCAGTTACACTAAGTCCTGCTAGGGTAGTCAAACCTTGATGTAATATAAGTTAATTCAACACAAAACCTCAAATTAGAATTCCCTGATAATTGAAAATACCCCAACAAGGATTGGATAAGCACTTTGAACTGTGGTTCAATTTTAACCAAAGTAATGGAAGGCTATACTGACTTAATATTTAATTGAGGGATTTTATCCTTTTTGTGTAAATTGAAACTTAATATCTTTTAACATGCTTGTTAATATTAAGTGGGATATAATTAAGTGATTAACCATTTATAGATAATATTTATGAATAATCCAATTTATTTTAGTCATATTTTATGCTTATAAGTTCATTAATTATGTGATTGCGTCATACATCCATAATGAATAACCATAAAATTGGAAGGAATAAAATAATGGGTATGATAATGAGATTTACTATTCGTTAGTTTATCTAGCGGTTGATAAACTAATGCTGACCTGGGGGAGAAACATCTTGAACTATTTAAGGTTCATTTTTACAACTTTCCTTCTATCCACCATTGTATCTTCTTGTATTGGTTTCACCTCAGCTCCTAACTTGAACCGCCTCCCCTAGGTTGGGAGATCCATCCATTAAATATTATTTTAACTCACACATAGGTGAAGGGTAAAATGGGGTTTATATAAAATAAACCATAGGAATGCATACCCTACATATTAATGATGAGAATGCACACAAGCCAATAATTTTAATTTAGTAAATAAATTAAAAGGGAACCAATCACATACAAAGGTATGGTCTAGCTCATGATCATCCACAAACATATAACAAATTATTCATTTAATAAAACTATCATTCAATTATTTAATCATTTTTATTAATATAAATTATGTTTGAATCGATTAATCATTATCTTTAATTAATTAATCTTTTTTTTCTCTTAATTATTTTCTGAATTTCCGTGATATTCTAATCCATTACCTTGTACATAACTTGTAACTTGGAAGTAACATGGTGAATAACCATCCAAAACTACCCAACATGTATTTATACTTGTATACACTTTATTATTTGTGATATGTTACATGCATGGATAATTATAATTGTAATACAACTCATACATGATGTAAAAATATTTGAACATTACATAGATTTTAATTATATATATATATATATATATATATCAAACACCTATAACATGTTCTGTCCCAGCTTTATTCACAAAATAAGGTACTTGTCTCAAGGGTTTACATAATATAATAATAACATTTTAAATCTCTTTAATCTAGAAATAGTACACGATGTATAGATCTGACTACACAACATGTACCCTCCTTACCATCCATCCACAGTACACACCTGGGGAAATGGAATGTGATGTGTACTTAGGAAAATTTCAGAGTACACAGTGTGTCTAGTGGGCCACACGCCGTGTAAACTCTACATTACATGGTCACAAGCCAGTAAATCCATGTATGGAATACACAACTTAACCCTAACCTGAAGGGACTACCCGCTGTGTGTAGTGGGCCACATGTCATGTAGTCTGGATGACCATGCACCAGTCTGTCATGGTCAACACGGGGTGTAAGAATTTACTACACCACATTTCATTAATGAACATGGCTTTAGTAATTTCCTAATTACTCTAGGTACGTATGAAAAAAACTACATGGTGTGTAATCTAGATTATATGGCGCGTGTGGAAGATTAAACGGTGTGTACTTCTGAATACATGGAGTGTACTATCGTGTTACCTAGATAGAATATTCATTTCCTACTAATGAAATACTCGATTTAATTTTATTCATAAAATTATTCATTTCTCTTAAATCTATGAGAAATGATAAGGGAGGAAGAAATATCAAAATTAAGATTACAAGAATGATTAAACATGAATTGACAAACTAAATTACTAATGTGAAAAACATCAACATATTATTTAAATAATTATAAATGAAAATATAACCCCTCTGATATCACTTGTTGGTTTTGGGGGAAGCGGAAGCACATGATGGGTGTGTACCCAACTTTGAAAATTACCATTATCGATGATTAATCCCGAATCAATACGATAATAAACACCAATATTCATAGAATTTAGTCAAACATAAAAGGCAAAGGAGTGAACCTGGAATTGAAAACAGAGGATCAGCTTATTTTGTTTTTAATTAATTTTATTAAACTAAAGAATTACCTCCAAGGCGATTCTTTCTTTGTTGATGTGTTCGACCACGGGTCCAAGGTGAAGCTTCATTGCGATGTAGAATACAAGGATATGAATCCTCTAACGGTGATCCACTTGTGCACCACATATCACCGGATATCTCCGAAGAAGTCTCTAGGTGCTAGTGCATAATATCCTTGTTCTTGTGATGTCGAACATTGACTGCCTTGAGAATCTCTTCCAAATAATTCTCATAGATCTAGTGGAAGAGGATCTCTCTTATTCTTGACAGAGTTCTTGGAGAGGGAAGAGTTCTATATGCTTGAGACCCTTTCTTCAAGGATTCTATGCACACAACCATTGGTTAGCTAGTGGAATGACCCCTTGACTATTTAGAGAATAATAACATAACAGATAATTTAATTCAAGAGATAACAATAAATAAAAATCACAAGTGTCGATACTTATTTTATTATTCAATGAGAAAACCCATGTCAAATAACAACAGTAATGCTATTATTACCATGACATGTACTTAAATTTCACATTATATTTTATACATTATTTAACAAAATAATATTTAATATTATTTCTCAGCCGACTCATATCTTGGTCCACAAATCCACCTCAATATTTACTGTTCCTTGAATAATGACTATTTATTTATTAAATAAATATAACTACATTATTTTTGGATATAAAAATATTCCATCCGCAATATATTTTCTGGAATAACTTGCAACAAAATGAATGCAATCAGACATACTTGAATAATTATTAAACAACAAATGGGAATAATATTTATTCAAATTGTTAAATAATAAACTATTTAACTGAGATACTAGATACTCTTAGTGCACGACCCTATAGGCCTCTTTGTCGTTGGAATTAGGTGGGATTGCCTAGTTGTTGACGCTCCTTTTCATCACATTGTTTAAAAGAATGGAAATGGAAATGACTTAGCACAAATTGATTCATACTTTGAAGAAAACATCAAAAATTGACAAAGACATGAACATGGCTTCAAATGCACATGCACCGCGCAAGTTACCTCACTGTCGCACAAGTATACTTGCGCACCACCTAATGGTCATGCAAGTGACTTGCGCGCCCTCTTGGAAAACCGCCCGGGGTCTTCTCCAGCCTATAAATACCCCCGGTGGTCCCCCCATTTCGAGGAGGAATTTTTCCAGAATTCAGATACAGAGTTCTGAACGCCCAAGTCTCTTCTTCAATTATTCCAAATACTTATAAGGTAATTCCTTACCTAGAATGGAAGGTCTAAACAAGAGGAATACGGTCTAAGTGTTAGAAATCACTAACACTTGCGCGCCTAAGTGTTTTTCCCTTAAAGAAAAATGAATACACTTGCACGCCTCCTTTCCTATTCATTAAAACTTGCGCGCCACACTTTTGGAAATACCTCAGAATGATTCTAAAGGATTTGGTTAAGAATCGACCAAGTATTACTATACTGGTCAAGGATCACACAAGTACCCATGTGCCGCGCAGGTATACCTATGCACCCAGGACTTGCGTGCCTACAAAGTACCTGCGTGACCCCTCAGGACTTGCACACCCTTCTACTTTTTGGTGTCATTCCTGCCCATTTAACCCATATTATTCCATTCCACCTCTCCTATTCAAGATTCAGTCTTCAAGACACTCTTCAAAGCCATTTATGGCATGTTTTCATGATTGAAATCCTTATCTGAAAGGAATTCCATGGAACATCTCTCAAAACCTAGTGATTTACACATCTTTATGTCACTATAGTTAGAGAGTTCATTTATTCAACCTCATACTTTAAGATGAGAGGATCCTTAATTTGGTCATCCTCCTCATAAGTAAGCCCCAGTCCAAATACTCATTAATTTGGGCATCCTCCTTAGGAGTAAGCCCCAAGTCCTCTTTAATTTGGGACTCCTTTTTAGGAGTAAGCCCCAAGTCCCCTAACCTGGGCCTCCTTTTCAGGAATAAGCCCCAGACATAATTCCCCAAATTTGGGCATCCTCCTCAGGAGTAAGACCCAAACCATAATTCCTTTAACCTGGGTTTCCTTTTCAGGAATAAGCCCCAGTCTCAAATATGGGCATCCTATTTAAGAGTAATCCCCAAGCCCCTTAATTTTCAAATCCCTTTAACCTGGGCCTCCTCCTTAAGAATGAGCCCCAGTCTTAATTTATCTTAACTAATCGTAATTCTTTTTTGACACGGGCTTCCTTCTCAGGAGTAAAACCCAATAATAAGTCCCCTACTAACATGGATATCTTCCTTATTACTAAGCCCCAAGATTAGAGTATCCAAATCTCCATGAAGCACACATACCTTTATGGACCCTATTCATGGATATCTTACCTAAAGTAAATCTTAATCCTCATCTATTTGGGTAGTCATACATACATAAGCCCCATATCATTGCATGGCACAATTGTATGGTTTCACCAATACCTCTTGTTTCTCACACCGAGCATGACTCACATGAGATTAGAGTATAAAATTAATCATGAAATCTTTCTTTGATCCATCAATCATGCATAAACATCATACTCCCTTACTCGAACTACGTGGGTTCTGATTCCTTTTTTCAAAACAAAGGATACGTAGGTATCCCATCAGCGGGTACAATCCCAACTCTGAAATAATCCATGTCATCCTGAATGAAAATAAAATTCAAGTGCCCCACTGAGTGTCTTTAAAAAAAGTATGGTCATCATAATGACCAAGAGACTTTTATGTATTTAAGGATACCATCAACTAAGAATCTCTAACAAATACAGATTATTCTCTATAAATGAAGAACCTCGAATACATATAGAAGATTCTTTAAATTTACTTCATATCAATCATTGATTGTTAGATTTAATGGAAAACACAATTTATACCTGGTAATGTAATAAGGATTCATGAACATAACTTAAATATATAAAGAGAGTCCCAGAGTAGACAATAATTCTCCTCAAAAAGGTGTGATGAGTCCGACCTCCCATCCTCTCGACCAATGAAAATTCCTAAGCCTCATCAGTCCACAACTAATGAGCACCTACCTTTGGAAAGTAGGTCCAAATGGATATGGAATCATTGGATGTTTCTGGGTCTACGAACAAACCCGTTAGAAACTGATTGGAATGTTTGAACCTTCAATCAACGAGGCCATCCCCAATTCCAGAGGAAACAAAAAATGGTGAACCTGACGTGAATCCTTAACCAAGTTAAAATGATGATTTGCTTATTTATTAGGCCTCTATTTAAACTCAATGAGAGGGCCCACAAAGTAATCAATGACATATTTTATCATCCAAAAGATGTAGTGGCCGAACTTATCTTGATTATGTCTATTATATCAAACAGGCACTCTTTTCTAAGATCTTATGCATTTCAAGAATGGCTTCTCTTAAGTTCACATTCGTGAATACGTCTGCCGTGAAAACCTCTATTGCGAATGCCACTACTGCTACTTCTGCTGGATCATCGTCCCCTATGAGGACGACATCACCTTCTCAACGTCTTCAATGCTAGGTATCAAATGCACTGGTTAAGGAGTACCTTCAAAACGGTACTATTCCGTCTCTGGAGGTCGCTTGAGAATCCCTCCAAGTCAATAATTCAACCTGGTCGTCCAGACAGGGACGACCAGCGATCAAGAAGCAGGCGGTGCTATCCACCATCTCCAACTGTTTCGGGTCGTTATCCCCAAAACACAATCACCATTCACTCCCATATTCTGAGGAGGTGAATGAGCAGGTCCATCAGGGCCTTAATTCCATGAAGCAGGAGTCCTTCCTGAGGGATCCCATCAACAATCGCCGCCAGACTCATGTGGCACTGTGCCCTCAACATGATGAGGGTATCGACTCTAAGCATTCGGCTCAAGTTACTCAAACCTGAGCAGGAAAGACTAATTGCCAGAGGCGAAATCTGGTCAACAGTGAGAAGGTTCTCATCTCTGCCATCTCCAGAGAGGTCCACCAACCTAACTTGGTGGAAAGCAACGAGCGGGCACATACACTCGTCCGTTTTAATTCCACTATCTAGCAAACTCCTCTGCCAGCATCACGTGAATCCCGTAAGGCAATTCCAGTGGAGTTTTATAGACAAGAACATACACCTGTTTATACATCATCAGATATTCAGCAGGCTCATCTGACTACATATAATGGAGCACGTCAACCATGTTCGGCGAAGTACAATCAGCAGGCACATACACCTGCTAGTATTAATCAAGCCTACCAACAGTGCACCGGGATAGGTTCGTCAGAAAGATTCGACGACAAACAGGAGGCATACTCAATTCTCTACCCCCACACTTGAGTACTATCATGATTCACTAATAGGAAAAAGAGGACAGGAGCAGGAACACATACTGACTCCAAGCACGGAATGGATGTATATCCCCGTTCTGGAAGCTGAAGTCACCAAGCACATTCTGTCAATGGTGAAAGAGAAGAAGAAAATCCCTACTCATATTCTGGATGCCTTTCAGGATATTATAACAGCTTCAGCAGCATCTCAGGGAAAGACACATAAATCTATCCCTACCAGTGGAGTGACAAATCAATAGTTCACTCCGGAACAGACACAAACATCTGTTCCAATACAAGAGGGTTGTGGGGCATACTCCCCCATATCATCAGAAATCCAAGTCAGGCACATACACCTGATTTGAGTGGAGATCGTCAGACTAACCTGGCCATATCTCCTGATCAAGCACATACACCTGCTCAAAGCAGCCACTTTCGTCAACAAGTGGTTTCCAAGGCGAGTAAGAAGGCGTCTAAGAAAAAGACCCGCCCAACACAGTCAAGATATCAAGAGTCAATCTGTAACAAGGCCTTGCTCGATGATGGAGTTATTGAAGCCCTCAGACAGTTATCTATTGGAATCCAAAATTCACCTCCCTCATTTCCCAATAGTGGGAACATTATTTCTGAATGTCTTCAAAAGACACTTCCTCATGAAGGCTTGCTTCATGACTGTTCGATCGATCTCTAAGTTTCATCTTTAGATGAGATCCATAGGAACCCTCTGTGTGGTCAGAAGACCAAGGAGCAAGAGATCTCATCTTTTACTGTAACCCACCATGGTGGTCCTCACCATGATGATTAATTTCACTGTGAAATTCCTCTCCACAGCAGTGATGCACATTTTCCAGATAATGTTCCAGTGGAAAATGTAGTGCTTTGAAAGCCCTCTTATCTTGAGGCACTTGAAAATGCGAAACTAGTCATGTCTAATGCTTCATCGCTAGCAGGTGAAATACTTTCTCAATAAAAATATATCCTTGGGTATAGGTCATTCTCCGAACCACCCCTAAGTCATGCATCTTCTAGTTTGATCAGTGATTTCTCTACCAATCTTGTTGAATCCGACAAAGCAATAAGGAAACACCAGCTCTAGTCAAATCAGGTAGAAGAATCTTCATTGAATGATAAAGAGGAAATGTTGAACATGAGAAAAAAATGGCGAAGGGAGAAGTGACGATCATGTTTTGGCCTCTAGCTGACTCTTAGTATCACATTCCAGAGATTTTTATGGAAGATGGAATTCATGATATTCTTCTTAACATATGGAAAAGTCATTGTCAGTTGAAAAGTTAAGAATTATCTTATGATGAATATGAAAATCATCTTAAGATAATAGAAGGGGTACAATGTCAGATTGATCTGGCATCTCTATCACTCTCTCGATATCCGAAGTCTGAAAATCAGCAGAGAGCCCTTCAACGTTCATGCCTTGGCACATTAAGAAGATTGTGCCAATTAATTACCAATTCCCCATCTGGTATTCATGATAGAGAATGGGGTGTTCATGGACCACTACATTTCACTGTACTCTCCAGTTAGAAAAGCCCACCGAAAATGATGTCATGCAATGTTATTGCCAGTGGCCGACCATAGTCAATGGGTTTTGTTTGTAATCAAAAGCTTTCCCAAGAATAGACTTCAACTAGTTCCTCTCAAAACCAAGAATATGGAGAACATTTTGTTGAATTACTCCTGCATTAAGAAAATGAGAATATTGAACATGCCTCTTGTATGGAGCAAGCACATCACCAAGTGAATGAAGTGTCAGAAATCATCAAATGGTCTTTTGAGCCGGGTGATAAAAGTGGATGTCAATTGATGCATCAAGCTAATTTCCAGACCAAAGTCCGCAAGATCAGGAGAGACTTTAAGAAAGTCTCAGACATAGCATGTCAAGAGACACCCTAGCTTTCCAGACTGGGAACTCTTTTAACCCAACCCTCAGAATCAACAAATAGGATTTTAGGAGTTGAGAAAAGGTAGAAGGAACAGCCATAGTCCACTGGACTTGGGAATTTTTCAAATCATCAATCCCCTCCTCAATGAAAGTCGGTTTTCCCTCAATTGGGGAAGAATCCCCAAGAGGAACGAAGAGCCAAATTATCAGGAGACTCTCTCCAAATTACGGTTTGCCAAGAAGTTCCTGAGGGATCGAATCAACGCAAGGAAATGTCTCATCAGAGGCATGGAAGAAGATAATATCATAGAAATTCTGATAGAAAAGATGTGATGCGTTATGCATCAATTAATGTCATCAATTCCGTTGTTGCTGATCCACCAGATGAAGCTCACTCAGAGGGATTAGATGAATAGGTTCATGCTCAAGAAGTTGTACTCACATACAAAAATCAATAAGGTGTGCATACAAAAAATCAAAGGATTACTCATAACCTAGGTAATCCTTTAGGTAATCGGCTTCCCACTCTCCAAAAGGGAGCCAACAAGGGGAAGGGAGAGAATCAGGTTACATATCCTTCCTCTGGAGAAGGCCAATCGCTCTCACTAGAGAAAATGTTTGCACAACAAGAGAAAGAAATGAAGTAATTGAGGAGGCTGAACGCAGAACTACTTCAAGGTAGTCTTCCTCCTAAGTGTGCTGGAGTCAGTCAGCCAAGGGAGTTTGTTGCAGCTACTGAGATAGATCAAGAATATCCTCCTCTATCAGTACACACTAATAGGTCTAATCCTATGGGTCATGTGCAACAACAATTGGCAGTGCTGCCATCAGTTACAGTACCAGCTGTCATACCTGTTCAAGCTCTAGTCATTGCAAATTCCCAAGTCCAAGTTTGTAAAGACCCGTAAAATTCAAGGGAAATTTTTTCTTAATTTTCTTTAGAATTTTACAAGAGCGCGGTTTCAGACGGCACCTGATTCCGAGGCCCGGAGTGCCCGGAATTAATTTCCGAAGTTTGGCTCGGGTACGTTCAGTGAACGAACGAGCGGGAATTCCTAACTTTTGATCCGGTGCTCGGAATTGAAATCCGAGGGCACCGATGAACTCGCAGCGCCGATTTTCGCTTAAAGATTCCTTTTCGGGAGTTGCGTTTGATGCGGGTTGAAAGTTAGTTTTTGGGTCTTTAGTTTAAGTTAAATAAAATTTGTGAGGAACAAATTTTATTTCTTTTAACTAGTTAAGTCCTACCTAAGGGAGTTGGGAGTGGGACCCACATCCACTTAACCTCCCTTGGGAGGATTAAGTGAGGTGGGGTCCACACGAACCCCAACTCCTCAAATTCTCTCAAAACCTCCCCTTTAACTCATTTCATTAAATGTTGTCAACTTGAGTTCTTAATTAATTGTGGGAGTTAAGTCTTTTTGAATTTAAAACTTTGAAATTCTTTTGTGTTGTGTTAATAAAATAAGAGGTAGTCTTATTTTATTTTGAGTTCTTTGTTTTTTCTTTTTGAGAGCTCCTCTTCATCTTCTCCGGCGAAGAACGTCATCATCCTCAACGAAGAACGACAACACTTCGTCAAGGATCATCGACTCGGCGACCCGGTATCTTCGGACCTCTTCTTCCTCCTCGGACCTTCTTCGTCGGCAAACGAAGATCCGCCAATGTCGTGTCTCTTCGGGCATAACACTTCGTCAACGGATTTGACGAAAGACGACCGTGACGCCCGACCTCCGCGACGCCGTCTTCCGCGGGACGTAGACGATTCTTCGAATCTTAAACCCGAGGTAGGGGTTGTCGTTTTCTTTTGGTTTCCTTATTTTTTTTATTCTTGATCATGATTCTATCAAGACTAACGTGTGACTTGATTTATTTTAAGTTGCGTTTTATTGTAACGTGAGGGGGGGCCGGACCGCACGAACACGGCCGAACCCCCCCTCCATCGTTCTTGTTTTATTCATGCGGGTGGAAGCAAGTAGCGTGGTGCCGTCGCACCACGCGGTTGATCGTACAATTAATTTTACGCGGCGCCGTCGCGCCACGCCGAGGAAAAATCTTCAAGAACGCGACGCCGTCGCGCCGCGTTGAAAAGAATCAAAGCACGGCGAAGGGGCGCGGTGCCGACGCACCGCGCCGGATGACGAACGCCGCGGCCGGTTCCGGGCCGCGGCGGGACGAGAAGACTGCGGCCGGTTCCGGGCCGCGGCGGGACGAGGAGACCACGGCCGGTTCCGGGCCGCGGCGGAAGGGAAGACCGGCGGCCGGGCCGCCGGCGTCGGAAGCCGAAGAGGGGACCGGAAATTTCCGGTCCCGTTGGAGAAAACCGGCCGGCCAGCTGGCCGGCCGGAAGTCTTTAAAACCGGGGAAATAAATTCCCCGGCCGTTTTAATAAAACCCCCTCTTTAAGAGAGGGGGGGGGGTTCTTTGAAGGAGGGGGCAACCGGCCCCCTCGGATCCGCTCAAGCAGGCCCCCTCATGTGAGGGGGCGGTTTACTTAAAAAAACGGCGCGGCTAAGCCGCGCCGCCAGAAGAAACGCGGGGCTTAGCCCCGCGTGCGTGCGGCCTCCCCGCTGGCGACAGCCGCCGCCGCCGCGGCCCGCCGCCACCGCCGTCCGCCGCCGCCGGCCCCCGCGCCGCCCGGGGGGGGGGGGGGGGTCGGGCCGGGTCGGCCCGGACCCGGACCCCCCCGTTTCGAACCTGATTTGGTTTTTGGCTCATAACTTGAGCCTCGGACCTCCGAACGACGAACCGTCTGCGGCAACGCGATCCTTGGATCGAGACGGTCGTTTCGGTATATCGAACTCAAGGTTTCGGATTACTTTGAGTTCGGCCGGCTTGGTTCGTTCACGAAATCAACCGGGCCTTCGGTGCGGAAATGCTCATATCTTGAGCCACGAACGTCCGATTGACGCGCCGTCAGTCGCGTTGCGTTTCTCTTAATGAGGCGGATCTTTTGGCATACTCTGCCCGAGGTTTGGACGCAGGTGGAGTACGGTCGGGTTGGTTTTTCCTTAAAAACCAACCGGGCCCCGGAGACGAAAATGCCAATAACTCACAGACTGGGCGTCCGATTGACGCGCCGTCTGTTTCGTTGACTTCCTCTTGATGAGACGGAACTTTTGACATACTCCGCCCGAGTTTTGGATACAGTCGGAGTATGGCCGGGTTGGATTGTACTCGAAATCCAACCGGGCCCTTGGAACGGGAAAGCTATTATCTTTCAGACAGGACGTCCGCTTGACGGACCGTCAGCGGCGTTGGTGGTTACGTTGAGTAACGGTCCCTTTGAGTTTACCCTATGGGAGTTCTGGGTACAGTTGAGATACGGCCGGGATTGGTTTCGCTCTCGAAACCAACCGGGCCCCTGGGACGAAAAGGCTAATAACTCACAGACCGGGCGTCCGATCGACGCGCCGTCTGTTGCGTTGAGACCCCTGTGACGAGACGGACTTTTGAGATACTTCTTCGCGGGACCTTGTGATACTTGGAGTATCGACCAGTAGCTCGTGGAGCGGACCCTCCCGGAGACGAGCGTGCAGAGTACGGAGACCGTGTAGCTGGCTGAGACCTGACGACTGCTTGACCGACTCGACTTGGAGTGAGTCGACTAGCCCAGTGGACGGAGCACTACTTTCAGAGGTGCAGACCCATGGCGGACGGAGCACTACCTGTGTGACAGTGCGGACCCGCGGTGCTCGTCCGGAGAGTACCTCAGCAGGCTATCTGGGAAGCGCCCGGTATTTGGCGACAGACCCTCAGCGGACGGAGCGCCAGGTAGTTGGCTGCAAACCCGCAGTACTCGACAGGAGGAGTACTTCAGCAGTCCTAGGTTAGTGAGCGGCAACCTCGGAGTCGTGACAGGACCACTGTACACTCTAGAGACGGAGCTTTTCAGCAGTTACGGTTTCGAAAATGAAAATCCTGGTTTGAGCTGAGACTTTTGACCTTGTGTTTACTTCATGATTGAGATGGGTCACTTGCTAACTTTGGTATATGTATGGGCATATACCCGGGTAGTGGTTATCCGTCGTTTTCACAATCCTTGTGTTTCCTCATGATTGAGATGGGTTACTTGATAACTTAGGTATATGTATGGGCATATACCTAAGTATAGTTTATCTGTTGAGATCTTCTTGTGTTTATCCTTGTCGGTTTTAGTGAGACCTTGAGGGTCTCGGGGTCCCTACTGAGTATCGTTATACTCACCCCTGCACGGGCTATGCCCGCACCTCGTTGTGTTGGTTGCAGATGACGGACAGTGCTGACAGAAGCCGAAGGTTCGAGGACTGGATGGTACCTGGAGGTGGACTATACGACGAGGCGGTACCCGGAGGTGGACCACTGGGCGGGACATACTCGGAGCGGATGGCGGGACCCGATGAGCAGAGGAGCTATCTGTACCCACCCTTCAGGTGGGATTTCCAGTGGACATCTCAGCATAGCAGCTTTACTTTTCAGTCGCTGTTTTTCCCTTTCGAGTTGTACTTTACAGTTGGGCTTGTATTTCTGGCCCCTTTTACTTTTCAGCTCTTCTTTTGTACTTAGTGTTTTACTTCCGCTTGTACTCTGTGGTGCTTGTTTTCTTTATAAAGGCAATGCCTTCCCAGTTGTCGGGATTTTACGCCTTTGGTGCTAGTCGCCAGCCCCTGGCCTATGGAAGGCGGGCTTGGGGTAGTCACGGCACGGGCCCCGAGGACGGGTCGTGACAAATTGGTATCAGAGGTGTTCGGTTCTACCGCAGAACTTATAACTCTGATCTTTCTTTCTGTGAAGCAATAGTGTTAAGGGTACCGAGTGTGGTTTTCAGTTCAGGGAGTCCAGTTTTGGTGCGGGCGGCTGACGTATCCATACACCAGGACCCTGACAACTGATTTCCGACTTTGTGCACGAAAACACTGATTGCGTGTGTGTTTACAAAAGTTTTTCCCCTTAAAACAGCTCAAACCAGGTCAGCTCACCAGGTATAATCGTTTAATCGTGTTATGTTGTTTCTTTCAGGATGTCTTTTCTCAGACGACCAACTAGAGCCCGGAGGGATGAGCGTGCTGACAGTCTGTCGAGCGACGAGGCTTCGGTACAGGGCCCTCTTGCAGTTGAGGCACCAGCGGAGGCACCAGCGGTACTACCATACGTTGGGCCACCGATGCCACCAGCCCCAGCAGTAGGCGATGCACGACGCTTGAGCGCGCTTCCCGAGTTCCAGCGCCAGAGGCCACCCAGGTTCCGGGGAGAGACGGACCCGCAGGCGGCTGAGGTTTGGCTGGAGGCTGTGGTGAGAGTCTTCAGGCTAGTGGGGACGCCGGCAGACTTCATGGTGATCTTTGCTACCAGCCTCCTTCAGGCAGCAGTAGGTAGGTGGTGGAGCCACTTGTTTCAGTTTTGCGATGAGATGGACTTCGCATGGGAAGACTTCGAGACCTTCTTCAGGGTGGAGTTTGTGCCAGTATCTCTACACCCCGAGCGTGTACATGAGATTCTGCCTTTGCCGCGTGTTTTTCGATCAGAAGCCGAGTCATCTGTGGGAAGTAGACAGATGATGCAGAGGTCCAGGAGGACCAGACCAGCAGTTGGGCGATCTCGGGTTTTAGGACCGGTGGTGCGGGGCACCCGAGGTGGGGTCAGAGCCAGGCGTGCCAGAAACGGACAATGTTACTCCTGTGGCGGAAAGGGTCACCTGGCACGTGACTGTCCGACTCCTCGATCCGCAGGCTTGGAGGGAGCCACCGAGGTTGAGGCAGCGACAAATGCTGGAGCTCTGGAAGCAGGTGGACAGGGGAGGAACTAGTGGATACGTCTTTTGTACTTCTAGTTCCATGTTGATGTTGCTTTTGTGTAGCGTCTTGTATTATGATCTGCAATAATAAAAGACGCATACCTTTGTGATTTTTTCATTCCTGTCCTCTTTTCTGATGTTACTAAGAGGTTCCAGTTGACTGTTGACTTGACCCTCACTTGTGAGACATCTACTGGAGGAGACCAGTTACCACACACTGATGCCGACAGTGTGACTCAACCCTTGGAGGCGAGAGTAACGGTTGGATCTCTTAGTAGTAGCGTCGAGGCCTTACGACGTCATCCTTGGTATGGATTAGTATCATCCATGTTAGGATTGACTGTTTTAGGCAAAGAATGTGGTTCATCCAGGGGATGATACCAGGTTTCTCTTATCGGCAAAGAAGAAATCTCGCAGCTCTTGTGGGACCAGAGATGGTCCGGGCCACGTCAGAGGAGGTCCATGTCATCCAGGAGCGGATGAGGACAGCAAAGAGCCGGCAGAAGTCATACGCTGACAGGAGGCGGAGGCCACTAGAGTTCGAGGATGGTGACCACGTCTTCTTGCGGGTCTCACCTCGACGTGGTATTCGGAGTTTTAGCCGAGGCGACAAGTTATCTCCGCGCTTCATCGGACCCTTCCAGGTCCTCAGCAGGGTTGGTGAGGTGGCTTATCGCCTGGCTCTACCACCTCAGTTGCACCGGGTGCACGACGTCTTCCACGTGTCACAGCTGAGGAGATACGTGCACGACCCGACGCACATCCTTGACGATGGGGCGACTTTTACGGAGGTCCCGGTGGAGATAAAGGATCGACAGGAGCGGGTCCTACATGGGCGATCGATTCCTCTTGTGCGCAACAGATGGCGGCACGGGAATCTCCAGGAGAGCACATGGGAGCGGGAGGCTCAGATGCGTGCTCAGTACCCTCTTTTGTTTCCCTAGTTTTTGATGTAGCTTTACGGGGACGTAAAGCCCTGAGGTGGGAGTAATGTAAAGACCCTTAAAATTCAAGGGAAATTTTTTCTTAATTTTCTTTAGAATTTTACAAGAGCGCGGTTTCAGACGGCACCTGATTCCGAGGCCCGGAGTGCCCGGAATTAATTTCCGAAGTTTGGCTCGGGTACGTTCAGTGAACGAACGAGCGGGAATTCCTAACTTTTGATCTGGTGCTCGGAATTGAAATCCGAGGGCACCGATGAACTCGCAGCGCCGATTTTCGCTTAAAGAGTCCTTTTCGGGAGTTGCGTTTGATGCGGGTTGAAAGTTAGTTTTTGGGTCTTTAGTTCAAGTTAAATAAAATTTGTGAGGAACAAATTTTATTTCTTTTAACTAGTTACGTCCTACCAAAGGGAGTTGGGAGTGGGACCCACATCCACTTAACCTCCCTTGGGAGGATTAAGTGAGGTGGGGTCCACACGAACCCCAACTCCTCAAATTCTCTCAAAACCTCCCCTTTAACTCATTTCATTAAATGTTGTCAACTTGAGTTCTTAATTAATTGTGGGAGTTAAGTCTTTTTGAATTTCAAACTTTGAAATTCTTTTGTGTTGTGTTAATAAAATAAGAGGTAGTCTTATTTTATTTTGAGTTCTTTGTTTTGTCTTTTTGAGAGCTCCTCTTCATCTTCTCCGGCGAAGAACGTCATCATCCTCAACGAAGAACGACAACACTTCGTCAAGGATCATCGACTCGGCGACCCGGTATCTTCGGACCTCTTCTTCCTCCTCGGACCTTCTTCATCGGCAAACGAAGATCCGCCAAAGTCGTGTCTCTTCGGGCATAACACTTCGTCAACGGATTTGACGAACGACGACCGCGACGCCCGACCTCCGAGACGCCGTCTTCCGCAGGACGTAGACGATTCTTCGAATCTTAAACCCGAGGTAGGGGTTGTCGTTTTCTTTTGGTTTCCTTATTTTTTTTTATTCTTGATCGTGATTCTATCAAGACTAACGTGTGACTTGATTTATTTTAAGTTGCGTTTTATTGTAACGTGAGGGGGGGCCGGACCGCACGAACATGGCCGAACCCCCCCCCCCTCCATCGTTCTTGTTTTATTCATGCGGGTGGAAGCAAGTAGCGTGGTGCCGTCGCACCACACGGTTGATCGTACAATTAATTTTACGCGGCGCCATCGCGCCACGCCGAGGAAAAATCTTCAAGAACGCGACGCCGTCGCGCCGCGTTGAAAAGAATCAAAGCACGGCGAAGGGGCGCGGTGCCGACGCACCGCGCCGGATGACGAACGCCGCGGCCGGTTCCGGGCCGCGGCGGGACGAGAAGACCGCGGCCGGTTCTGGGCCGCGGCGGGACGAGGAGACCGCGGCCGGTTCCGGGCCGCGGCGGAAGGGAAGACCGGCGGCCGGGCCGCCGGCGTCGGAAGCCGAAGAGGGGACCGGAAATTTCCGGTCCCGTTGGAGAAAACCGGCCGGCCAGCTGGCCGGCCGGAAGTCTTTAAAACCGGGGAAATAAATTCCCCGGCCGTTTTAATAAAACCCCCTCTTTAAGAGAGAGGGGGGGGGTTCTTTGAAGGAGGGGGCAACCGGCCCCCTCGGATCCGCTCAAGCAGGCCCCCTCATGTGAGGGGGCGGTTTACTTAAAAAAACGGCGCGACTAAGCCGCGCCGCCAGAAGAAACGCGGGGCTTAGCCCCGTGTGCGTGCGGCCTCCCCGCTGGCGCCAGCCGCCGCCACCGCGGCCCGCCGCCGCCGCCGCCACCGCGGCCCGCCGCCGCCGCCGCCGCCCGCCGCCGCCCGCCGCCGCGGCCCGCCGCCGCCGCCGCCCGCCGCCGCCGCCGTCCGCCGCCGCCGTCCGCCGCCGCCGGCCACCGCGCCGCCCGGGGGGGGGGGGGGGGGGTCGGGCCGGGTCGGCCCGGACCCGGACCCCCCCGTTTCGAACCTGATTTGGTTTTTGGCTCATAACTTGAGCCTCGGACCTCCGAACGACGAACCGTCTGCAGCAACGCGATCCTTGGATCGAGACGGTCGTTTCGGTATATCGCACTCAAGGTTTCGGATTACTTTGAGTTCGGCCGGCTTGGTTCGTTCACGAAATCAACCGGGCCTTCGGTGTGGAAACGCTCATATCTTGAGCCACGAACGTCCGATTGACGCGCCGTCAGTCGCGTTGCGTTTCTCTTAATGAGGCGGATCTTTTGGCATACTCCTCCCGAGGTTTGGACGCAGGTGGAGTACGGTCGGGTTGGTTTTTCCTTAAAAACCAACCGGGCCCCGGAGACGAAAATGCCAATAACTCACAGACTGGGCGTCCGATTGACGCGCCGTCTGTTTCGTTGACTTCCTCTTGATGAGACGGAACTTTTGACATACTCCGCCCGAGTTTTGGATACAGTCGGAGTATGGCCGGGTTGGATTGTACTCGAAATCCAACCGGGCCCTTGGAACGGGAAAGCTATTATCTTTCAGACAGGACGTCCGCTTGACGGACCGTCAGCGGCGTTGGTGGTTACGTTGAGTAACGGTCCCTTTGAGTTTACCCTATGGGAGTTCGGGGTACAGTTGAGATACGGCCGGGATTGGTTTCGCTCTCGAAACCAACCGGGCCCCTGGGACGAAAAGGCTAATAACTCACAGACCGGGCGTCCGATCGACGCGCCGTCTGTTGCGTTGAGACCCCTGTGACGAGACGGACTTTTGAGATACTTCTTCGCGGGACCTTGTGATACTTGGAGTATCGACCAGTTGCTCGTGGAGCGGACCCTCCCGGAGACGAGCGTGCAGAGTACGGAGACCGTGTAGCTGGCTGAGACCTGACGACTGCTTGACCGACTCGACTTGGAGTGAGTCGACTAGCCCAGTGGACGGAGCACTACTTTCAGAGGTGCAGACCCATGGCGGACGGAGCACTACCTGTGTGACAGTGAAGACCCGCGGTGCTCGTCCGGAGAGTACCTCAGCAGGCTATCTGGGAAGCGCCCGGTATTTGGCGACAGACCCTCAGCGGACGGAGCGCCAGGTAGTTGGCCGCAAACCCGCAGTACTCGACAGGAGGAGTACTTCAGCAGTCCTAGGTTAGTGAGCGGCAGCCTCGGAGTCGTGACAGGACCACTGTACACTCTAGAGACGGAGCTCTTCAGCAGTTACGGTTTCGATAATGAAAATCCTGGTTTGAGCTGAGACTTTTGACCTTGTGTTTACTTCATGATTGAGATGGGTCACTTGCTAACTTTGGTATATGTATGGGCATATACCCGGGTAGTGGTTATCCGTCGTTTTCACAATCCTTGTGTTTCCTCATGATTGAGATGGGTTACTTGATAACTTAGGTATATGTATGGGCATATACCTAAGTATAGTTTATCTGTTGAGATCTTCTTGTGTTTATCCTTGTTGGTTTTAGTGAGACCTTGAGGGTCTCGGGGTCCCCACTGAGTATCGTTATACTCACCCCTGCACGGGCTATGCCCGCACCTCGTTGTGTTGGTTGCAGACGACGGACAGTGCTGACAGAAGCCGAAGGTTCGAGGACTGGATGGTACCTGGAGGTGGACTATACGACGAGGCGGTACCCGGAGGTGGACCACTGGGCGGGACATACTCGGAGCGGATGGCGGGACCCGATGAGCAGAGGAGCTATCTGTACCCACCCTTCAGGTGGGATTTCCAGTGGACATCTCAGCGTAGCAGCTTTACTTTTCAGTCGCTGTTTTTCCCTTTCGAGTTTTACTTTACAGTTGGGCTTGTATTTCCGGCCCCTTTTACTTTTCAGCTCTTCTTTTGTACTTAGTGTTTTACTTCCGCTTGTACTCTGTGGTGCTTGTTTTCTTTATAAAGGCAATGCCTTCCCAGTTGTCGGGATTTTACGCCTTTGGTGCTAGTCGCCAGCCCCTGGCCTATGGAAGGCGGGCTTGGGGTAGTCACGGCACGGGCCCCGAGGATGGGTCGTGACAAAGTTCAACCGAATATTTCTCAAAAGTTAATAACTACCATTGAGTCATTAATAGCTCGGTTGGAGACTATGTAAGGGAAGCATTTGCAGGTTCAACCAGAAAAGAGAGATTACCATAAATGGGTAGATTCAATCTCTCCCCCATCAAGTTTTGGAAACCCTGTATTCACTGTTTTCAATGGATCAGGTGATCCTGAACAGCATTTGATGCATTATGTATCTTGTTGCGATCCTATGATGGGAACTCTGGAACAGAAAGAAGAAGTGAAACTCAGATGCTTCGTGCAAACCTTGCAAGGAATAACTTTTGTTTGGTATACAAGCTTGCAATCCCGGTCAATTACTGGGTGGGAGGATCTTTGCCAAAAATTCCTCATCCAATTCAGCTCAATGTTGCCAAAGACAACAATTTTTGATCTTACAAACTGTAAGAAAAGGTATAATGAAAGGGTCTCAGATTTCATTGCTCGCTGGAAGGGATTAACATATTCCCTAAGCATAGAACTCCCTCAAGAGGAATTATTGCCAATCTGTGTGGAAACTTTGCGTGATTAGTTGCACACACCATTGATACCTATGAAATACATAGGAGGGTTTCGAGACCTTACTTAAATCGCTCAACAGTTTGAAGATTCTATTATACAGACTAAGGATAAATCTTGTGTAATTTCATCAGCTCTAGGAAGGAGAATGGTTAAAGCAGAAACTGCTATAGTTATGCTTAAACAAGCACCTGTACCTGCTTCTACTTCAAAACCTTCATCTTCTTGAAGGGCTCCACCTCCTGAGCGCCAACAAAAGAGGTCGTTTCATCAAGATAATCAAAGAGATCAAAGACAAAAACGATTTGAGGATTTGAAAAGAAATGTTTACTCTTTCCGAAATGAATAGGTTCCTGGTTATTTCATTTCGGCTCTGGAAAATAATTTGGTTCAATTGCTATTTCCCAAGAGGCCAAATAAGGAAGGAGATGAAGACCGTCCCAACTATTTCCCATTTCATCAAATGTTGGGGCATCCCATCCAGGAGTGTTTTGTCTTCAAAGACCTCCTGCAAAATATGGTCGGCTTGGGACAATTCAAACTAAAAGGTTCTTTAGCTCAGGTGGCATGTGTTACTGCTATAGTTCCAGAGGAATAAGGCGAATGGAAAGAAGTCAAAAGCAAAAATGCATAGAAATATGATGATTGGATGGTTAGAAAAACTATCAACCGAACTCATGATATTTTGTGAACGAAATTGAAGAAACCAATTGTGCCTTCTACCATAAATGCCGCAGCAAAACCCTCTTCATCAGAGGTAAAATCCCCAAAGAAACATCATGATTCAAAGAATGAAAAATAATCAGAAGAAGTTGAGTATGTGTCAAAGCCCAAGTTGTCTTTGACTCTGGTATAATTCATGACATATACTTCAAATTCATGGGCACCGCCCCACCAAACGGTACAACCTAAATTGGCCAGTCAGGCAGATTCTTCATCGGATGAAGAGTTAATCTTTAGTTCTGTTAATACGATTCACTTAACTTATCCTTATGCCAATTGCAGTTTCGATTTTGATGAGCCTGAATTCCCTGTATCAAACAGAGGAATTAGAGGATGTTCCAGGGGTCTGGGATACAAAGGAAGACATGGATATCCTAGAAGCCATTATTCCAATTCTACCCCTGCTAGAACTGTGTATGCAGTAGAAACTCATGGTAGAGCCCTTCAAAGAGCTCAAAAAGAACAAGAAAGTTCGTCCACATAAGGCAGACTTAGCCCTAGAACAATTATTCTGGAAGATCGGTTGAAGGTTCCATCTTCTTTCCATCATCAAGTAAATATACCTAATCGGTCTAATCTTCCAAATCCCGGAGTATTAAAAACTCCTATCCCGGTATAAGATGCATCAAATTCCAAAGCATCAACTTCCAAGGCACCTGCTAAACCACAAGTTCCTGTTGGGAAACGCAGACCATTGGATCAAATGTATGATATATTGAACACCTGGCCCACGTACCGACCAAGTTATCAATTCTGGATGCCTTGAATTTATCAAAGGATCTTCGGGAGGCACTCATTGAGGCTTTGTCAAGTCCTCAGGAGTTTGAGACTGAAATTTCTACAGCTGAAGTCTACCATGTAGAGAATAATCCTACAAAATGCCATGCAATAATATCATTTACTAATGGAGATGAAGATGATGTTGTGCATGGACATATTATAACTTTTTACTTATCTAGAAATGTCAATGGTGTAGACATCCGAAGAGTTTTCATTAACAATGGTTTAGGATTCAACCTCATGCCCATTCGTACACTTCGTCAATTGGGCCTCACGGAATCTGATTTATCTCCTTCTACTTTGATGTTACAAGGATATGATAAAAATGAACAAGAACCATTGGGAGAGATTACACTCAGAACATAGTTTGGAGATCTTGTGTCCAATTCAGATTTCATGGTTGTTGATCAAGACTCAGCCTTCAAAATCTTCCTTGGAAGACCCTGGCTACATCAGCATGCGACTATCCCTTCATCATACCATCAATGTCTCAAATATTGTTTTGATGGTCAAGTTGGGACATTGTATGGTGATAAGGTCCCGTTCAAGACATCTGAATCTAAATACAATGAGGGGTAATTTTTTCACATGAAGGGAAGGGAGAAATCCACAACAAAGGATATTACCAAAGTTAATGCTCTGTATGGTTTGGAGAAGATTCCAGTAAATCCATTTGCGCATTTGAGTACAGATTATGAGTTAATTATCAGTAAAATTGATAGGATAGACCCAAATCAAAATACTCTTATGGAAAGATCCATAATGTCAATTACGACAGTCGAGCCAGACAACATGGGAGAAATTGGTGGTCCACCAGGCAATAATGAAAGCTCAAATGGAGATATCTTCATTTCATCTGCTGAAATCTAGAAAGTCTATACTTCGCCATCTAGTCCAGAAGAAGTGATAGAAACTTCATAGGTGAACAATGATTTTGATTATCAATCCATCATCTCCTTTTTATTACCCAGGGAAGACCCTTCATCATCAATCGGGTCGGAAATGGAAGCCTCTTCTTCAAGATGTTCGAATTTTAACATCTCTCTTAATCATGGAAATTCTACTTCATCATCTACTATGCAAGTAGAAACAGAAGAAATAACACATGTTGAAGAAGAAGAGGAAGATCCCAGAGATTCTCCTCCAGCATTTGAAGAGGGTATCTCTACCACTGTGGATGAACTTAGAGAAATCAATTTGGGTACAAAAGAATATCTACGCCCCACTTTAATTAGTGCTGCCATGACTCTTGAAGAACAAGAGATATATATTTCCTTTTTAAAGAAAAATTGAGACATATTTTCTTGGAACTATATAGAGATGCCCAGGCTTGATCCGGATGTTGCAACACATCATTTGGGTTTACTAGAAGAACATCGAGGATTCAAACAAGCTGCTAGAAGAACACACCCAACCTATGTTTCCAAAATTGAGGTTGAAGTGGATAAGCTTATCAAAGATAACTTCATCAGAGAAGTTCAATATCCCAAGTGGTTGGCTAATATTTTCCCCGTGAAGAAGAGGAACGGACAAATTAGAGTTTTCATCGATTTCATAGATCTTAATCGTCATTTTCCTAAGGATGATTTTCCAGTTCCAATTACAGAACTCCTGATTGATGAAACAGCAGGATATGAAGCACTTTCCTTCATGGATGGATATTATGGATATAACCAAATCCTAATGGCTCTAGAATGTGAGTAATATACACCATTCAGATCCCCTCATGGTGTGTTTAGATATCGGGTAATTCCCTTTGGATTAAAGAATGCAGGCACAACATATCAGCGTTCTATGCATCATATCTTGAAACTCTTTTTAGGAAAGTTTGTTGAATGCTATGTAGACGATTTGGTGGTCAAATCCAAACAATGTTCTAATCACTTGGCTGATTAGAAGTCATATTCTGCAAGCTTCGACAACATAATTTGAAGATGAACCCCTTAAAATGTGATTTTGGTGTAACCTCAAGAAAACATTTCGGCTTTTTTATATGCCATCGTGGTATTGAAGTTGATCCTGAGAAGACCAAGTCAATCCTTATTATGTCACCTCCTCAAAATTTGAACGAATTAAGAGGACTTCAAGGACACTTAGACTATATTCGGTGTTTCATCGCCAAATTGGCAGGAAAACGTTTACCCTTAACCAAATTGATGAAGAAGGAAGTCACTTACCAGTGGACTGAAGAATGTCAAGAAGTATTCGATATTCTCAAGAAATACCTCTTGAGTCCACCGGTACTTATGCCACCTATTGATGGAAGACCACTTATCCTCTATGTTTCAGCTCTAGAGAGATCATTGGGTTCCTTTCTTGCTCAGAAGAATGATGCAGGGAATGAAAATAGCCTCTACTATCTTAGTCGGACTATGCTCGAAGCAGAAACCCGGTATTCAAATATTGAGAAGTGCTTCCTGACATTAATCTTTGCAGTTCAGAAGTTGAGACACTACCTGAAACATCACGAGGTCCAATTGGTATCTCGCAATAACCCGCTAAAATTTATCCTTAGTCATCCAATGCTTACAGGACATCTGGAAAGATAGGTAGTTATTTTGCAGCAATTCGACATTCAGTATATGTCTCAAAAGGCAATAAAGTTCCAAGATCTGGCTGATTTCCTAGCTGAACACCCTTCAGTGGAAGACACATATTCAGATATTGAACTTCCTGATGTGGAATTCTTCTCTGTTCAAGAAATTCCTTAGGCATGGGAAATGTATTTTGATGGTGCATCCAGAAGTCCAACATGGAGGAAAAAGAAAAATCCTAAATTCAACAAAGTTGGCTTAGGAATTGTGCTCATTTCTCCAGAAAAGGTAGTGTTACCTTAATCCTTCTTATTTTGGGAAGGTGGTACTAATAATGAATCAGAGTACCAAGCTCTCATTGCAGGCTTGGAATTGGGGCTTCAAGCACAAGTGAATCACTTAAAGGTGAAAGGTGATTCAGACCTGGCAATCAAACAAGTCAATGGGGATTATGCCATCAGAAAAGAAGAACTAATACATTTGTATGATTACATTAGAGATTTAATGGCAGAATTCCCTTCGTAACCGACATTTTCTTATGTCCCAAGATCACAAAATGCTCAAGCTGATGCACTGGGTAATATAGCCACAGCTCTGGCAGATCCAAATCGGGACAAGACAACTATCAGTATTGCCCACCGTCATGCAATTTCACCTTATGTTCGAACCATAACAGATGAAATTAATGAAATTAGTCCCATTCTTGAACCGTATGGTCACACTACAGGATGGATGTGACCTATCAGGGAATACCTTCAAAATGGAACACTTGCACCTGATAGATTCAGGAAAGAACAAATCCGGTGACGTGTGGTCAATTTTACTCTTTATGATAGCCCAGATCACCTAGAAAAAATTCTCTACAAGCATAGTTTTGATGGAGTTCTATTCAGATGCAGTGATGGTGAAGAGATAATGGCTGTCATGAAAGAAGTGCATGCAGGAGTCTGTGGTGCCCACCTATCTGGACATAGAATGTCTGATTAGATTTGAAGGATTGGGAACTTTTGACCTTCAATGATACAAGACTTTGTTGATTTCACAAAGAAGTGTCATTCATGCCAAGTACATGCCAAATTCATTCATCAACCTCCGGAGTTTCTTCATACAGCTAAATACTCGTGGCCATTTGCCACATGGGGAATGGATGTGGTGGGACCTTACCCTTCAGCTACGACCAAGTAGTTCAAGTATATTCTTACTACTACTAATTTCTTTTCGAAATAGGTAGAGGAAATACCTCTCATGGAAGTTAGTTCTAAATGCATTGTTATCTTCATCAAGTCTAACATCATTACCGGATTTGGTGTCCCTCATACCATATTGACGGACAATGTCACCAACTTCTGTTCATCCGAGGTGAAGAAGTTGTATCAAGAATACAACATAAAATCCAATCATTCATCTCGGTATCATGCAGAGGCCAATGGACAGATAGAAGCCTTTAATAAGACTCTTTTAAATATACTGCAAAAGATGGTGGATAAAGATAAGAAATCATGGCCTGATAAACTCTTTCATGCATTATGGGCTTATCAGACCACCACCCGCACCGCAATGCAGTCAACTCCATATTCATTGGTATATGGAACGGAAGCAGTCTTTCCAATTGAAGTTCAACTACCCTTGCTCAAAGTATCCATTTGCGATCAGTCATCTAAAGATGAGAAATCTCAAAAGCAATTGAATGAATTGGAATGGTTAGATGAGAAAATATGTAACGCCCCGACCCTAGTTGCCTAGAGTCGGTGCATTATTACATAACATTGGCATGATCACAAGAAAGATCAAATCTCGAAAGACCGATTGGTTTAGTAGCCTTGGAAACACTAGATATATTCATAAGTTTTACATTACATCATAAAATGAAAAACTACTACAACAACATAATGTTTCCACAGTCCACACTATAATCCCCTCATAATATCCCTGCAGGTCATTCATAACTTACATCTTCACTTCCTGGGAAAAATAAAACATAGAAAAGGGGTGAGCTCAAATGCCCAGTAAGGATAACAATATAGCGGAAACTTTCATAAATAAGAATAAACATTTAAGGCAATGTATAACTAAAACAAAAGCCTTTTAAATATGAACTTTCAACATGGTATGGCATAAATAAAATTAAATAATGCCATTTACTTATTCACATGGATATTCTACTAATCGAATAATCACATGCAAAAATCAATAACCACTTTCATAATGTTGGAATGCATAATGCCAGACTATCATAACCACATAGCCAAGGCCTCATTCTAAGACTACAAATAAGATTTTGTCAAGGCCTTGTGCCAAGACACTAGTTTGTCTCATGAGACCTACCGATGCATCGAGGAGCTATAGCGGGCTCCACCCGTCACATATTCAGTCCAATGCATTCCCATATGAAAAGGTTTAAACATAACATAAACATTCGTATTAAAACTAGCATACGAAATGTCAATAATTTCACCATAAACTATGAATGGTATAAAAATAGCACATCCACAGTCAAACATATCACAAAACCTTCAATACAATATAGAAGTTTTGTATCATAATAAATCAACTTCAAATAATCTTAAAATTCATCAAAGGATGTTGACATAGATGAAATCAAAATTCTTTTTAAAGAAATATCTCCTTTTATTTTTAAATAATTTAAGATCCATATAAAATGAAACATTTTCTTTGAAAATATTCTTATAAGCTTGTAAGGGAAGCTTTGAAGATTTTATAACGACGGAAAATAGCCGCACCCGCCGTATAAGTTAAAAAAACATTCTTACCTTAATTCTGTCGAAAAGGTTAAAAAGGACCTTGTTTTGAAAACGACCGAAAGATTCCTTTATAAACCACTTATAAAAGTCAAAAAGGGTATAAATTACTTTAACTCATATTCTAGTAAATAGTAAAAATGTTTTGAAATGCATTTTTAAGAAACATGGATGTGGATGATAAAGAGATCCCAGTAGATTATTACGTATAAACAACCTTGGATAATGAAGAGGTTGTAAAGTAAACCCTTACCTTGTACTTTTCCTTGGTTGGGGTAGGTTAACCTCCTATATAATGGTGAAATAGTTGTTATTAAATTATACAAGAATCATATATATTAATATGATATCATATATGATCTTTTAACATTGATATGTTAATAATATCTTAGAATTATCGTCGTTTCGGGAGTTAACTTACTCATTTTATTTTATATGTTTTGTTACATAAGCCATGGTTGTTGTATCTTATTCATATCCAGAATGATATCCAGTCCTCAAACATCATTTTTAAATCATCAAATGATAATTATACTTGAATGGATACGATGGAGAATGAATCTCATCGCGTTCGTGGAGACGGTAGTCCGTACGTACGCACGAGCGACAATATCATTATTTTGATATTAAAATAATATATAAATGGATGGTATATCATATATAAAGAATCATTAACATGTTATATTTATTATTTACATGAGTTACACATCATTATTATACCCATCCAAATAATATTATATTGAATAACAATTACACCACGACGTGGAGACGGTAAGCCGTACGTACGCACGTATGGTGACATGTTATTCAAAGGGTGAATAGAATACTGAATATGATTGTACCATATTTATAATAAAATCACAGTATATGTGAGATACTGGAGTTATTATTTTAGAATGGTAAGAACAAAGGAAGTAGAAGTGGAAGAAGAAATGAACTTGGAGAAGGGTGGTGAAATCATTACCTCTTCTTCGGGTTCTTCCTTTTGATTTGATCAAAAGGGCTCCTTAGGTTGGCTTTCTGATCAAACTAAGGCCTCTAGGTTGTAGTGAGGGATGTTGGGAGAGTATTTGGGCAGAGTTTGGCCGAACCAAAAGGCTTTGAAGGTGTGAAGAAATGAGAAGGAGGAGTGCCCTTTTATAAGAGGGGTGAGGGGCACCTTTGGAAAAGCTAGAAATATTAATTTATAATAAATTCATATTCGGTTTATAATGGCTCCAAAGTTGATTATTAAAAGGTTAAGGTGGGGATAGGTCGAAACCCACTCAACCAATATAATTTAGACAGGTTTGGGTACTTATATTAACCTTATCTTTAAGTATTAACTCTAAGTTAATTAGTTTCACTTTTACAATGTCTCTTTGTATTTTTATATAATATGGTTAATAAACTTACTATATACATCCAAGAGACCCCCAAGTGGTACATTAATGATGAACCTATCATGATATAAGTCTCTTGTCCGAACCTTAGATTTTTAGGAATTTAATATCAATTAATAATATAATATTTTTTTAAGAACTCTTTTATGTCAATTTTGACACTATTCAATAGTTGATTTTTGTGAAACTCATAACAGATTGATTACTTCGAAAAAAGTCAATTAAATCACTCCTAATATATCATATTATCCTAGAAAATTAGTTTAATTCATTAAAAGTTTCATATTATATTTATTTGGGTATTTATAATATCAATTATTTTAATTTTTCACTATTATAGTAATTACTGCATCATCATTGTGTTATATATAAAATAAATTATTTAATGTCTAAAAATTATAAATAAAATATCATTATGTACGAAATCTTTTTAGCTTTCTAATTAATATTTATAATCTAAAATTCAACATATATAACCCTATGTAACAATTGTTGTTCTAAAAGATATATGCTTGTGTCATTTTTGTATTCATTTTAACTAAATTAAAATAAAGTGTCATTATCACTTACAAGTGGATCCATGGGGTCCCAAAATAGACCCAAAGATTCCCATGGTCGACCATGTATCAACCAATAGGGTTAAGACACGTTTTAGGGTAATTTAGTATTATTATAATATTAATTTTTTAACCCTTATTTACCGGATTTACCCTAAACCATGGTAAATAAAATATTTACCGCAGTAATTATTCAAAATGTCTAAAAATAAAAGTTACCTATTTACACAATTTGAAAATCCTGATTCCAAATATGGAATCCATTTTCCTAAATTCAAAACACAGAAGTGGCAGAAATTAATTTAAAATCAATTCCCGCTGTCAAAACAAAAAGTGTGTTTTTAAGAGATAATAACTATCAAAAGATTGACACTTGTTTATGTTCGGTTTAATTGTAAAATTATGTCCAATGACCAACATTATATTAAATGGTAAAAATATATTCTAAATATACTTTAAAACCACTGAAATTCATAATTTATCACTATTAATTATTTTTATTAAAAAAGTTGTTTTTAATTAAAATTTAGTAATTTTCTCTATTCATCAAAATATGAAAGTTATCCGAAATGTACCAAAATTTCACCTTAGGCTAAATTCGATATTCCGAATCCAAAAATGAAGTCCATTTTCAAATATAAAATATATATAATTTCAAAATGTAGGTGTTACTATTCATAACGGCTAGTTTGATTAGTTATGGTGTGTTAGAACTCGGTGTTGCGTACAACACACGCTATCACATTATTCAAAGAGAAGCGTACCATAGAATCTTGGGGTGTTACATTCTACCCTCCTTCAAATAATTGCGTCCTCGAAATTTCTAGGGTATTACTGCATAAAAAGACTCGGGTGGTTCTTCATCATAAGTTCCTCGGGTTCCCACGTTGCCTCTTCCATCTTATGGTTTCTCCAAAAAACTTTTACCAGACACGTCGTCCGGTTTCTCAGCACTTGTTCTCTCGTATCAAGAATCTTGACGGGCTCTTCGCAATAAGACAGATCAGGTTCCAGTTCTAATTCCTCATAGGTGAATACATGCGTCGGATCAGGCATGTATTTTCTCAATAGAGATACGTGGAACACATCGTGAACTTTGGAGAGACTTGGCGGCATTGCCAATCGGTAAGCTACAACCCCAATTTGTTCTAGAATTTCGAAAGGTCTGATGTACCTGGGACTCAATTTACCTTTCTTACCAAAACGTATGACTCCCTTCCATGGAGATACCTTCAGAAAAACATGATCACCGACTTGAAATTCCAAATACTTCCTTCGATTATCGGCATAGCTCTTCTGCCTACTTTGAGCTGCTTTGATGTGATTTTGGATTACTTTCACCTTTTCCACCGTTTCCTCCACCAGTTCTGGGCCTACAAGTTTTCTTTCACCAACGTCATCCCAGCAGGTTGGTGTACGACATCTCTTTCCGTATAACGCTTCATATGGTACCATCTGAATACTCGAATGGAAGCTATTGTTATAGGAAAATTCTACCAGTGGTAAATATTGATCCCACATACCCTGAAAGTCAAGTGAGAAAGATCTCAACATGTCTTCTAAGGTTTGAATAGTCCGTTCTGATTGTCCGTCTTTCTGAGGGTGGTAAGCAGTGCTCAAATTAAGTTCTGTATCCAGGGATTTCTGAAGACTTTTCCAGAATCTTGAAGTAAAACGGGGATCACGATCAGAAACAATCGATAGGGGTACTCCATGAAGTCTCACAACTTCATTAATGTATAATCTTGCTAGACGTTCCAGGGGTAGATCTTCTCTTATAGAAAGAAAATGTGCTGTCTTGGTAAGACGATCAACAATAACCCATATTGCATCGTTCCTTCTAGGAGTCTTTGGTAGCCCCATGACAAAGTCCATCGTAACATTGTCCCATTTCCACTCCGGTATGGGAAGAGGTTGCATGACTCCTCCAGGCTGTTGCCTTCCAGCTTTCACTTGTTGACAAACCATACATCTTGACACAAAATCAGCAATCTCCCTCTTCATGTTGTCCCACCAAAAATGTTCCTTCAAATCTCTATACATTTTGGTGCTCCCAGGGCGTATAGAGAAATTGGAACTATGAGCATCATCCAGCAATTCCCTTTTTAGATCAGGTATATTGGGAACACAAAGTCTCTTCCCGAATTTCAAAATGCCATCTTCATACACAAAGTCTCTCAATCTCCCATCATTCACAGCTTTAATCTTCTTTTGGAATTATTCATCATCGGTCTGAGAACTCTTAATCCTTTCTAGTAAAGATGGTTTGGCAACCATTTGAAAAAGAATTGATGTTTCACCTTCCCTGGTTATTCCCATGTCCATCTTCACTAGATCCATAAAAATTGGATCCCTTTCAATTCACATATTGTTCAAAACTCCATGATATTTTCTACTCAAAGCATCTGCCACCTTGTTTGCCTTCCCTGGGTGGTAGTGTATCGTACAATCATAATCCTTGAGTAATTCAAGCCATCTCCTTTGCCTCATGTTGAGTTCTTTTTGTGAGAAAATATACTTCAAACTCTTGTGATCAGTATAAATCTCACATTTTTCACCATAGAGGTAGTGCCTCCATATCTTCAAAGCAAAGATCACTGCTGCTAACTCGAGATCATGATTAGGATAGTTTTGTTCATGAATTTTCAACTGTCGTGATGCATAGACAATAACTCTATCATTCTGCATAAGGACACAGCCAAGTCCTTTCTTCGATGCATCACTATAAATAACGAACCCATCATTCCCCGATGGTAGAGTCAATATAGGAGCATTGACTAATCTTCTCTTCAGTTCTTCGAAACATTCTTCACACTCTTTTGTCCAAACAAATTTAACCCCTTTACGTGTGAGCTTCGTTAATGGGTTAGCCAATCGGGCAAAATTCTGGACGAAACGTCGATAATAACCTGCCAAGCCAATAAAACTACGTACCTCAGTTATACTCGTAGGTGCTGGCCATTCTTGGATTGCCTTGGTCTTAGAAGGATCAATAGAGATTCCATCTTTAGAGACAATATGGCCAAGAAAAGAAATCTCCTGAAGCCAGAATTCACACTTGCTAAACTTCCCATATAATTCATGCCTCCTCAGAGTCTTCAAGATAATGCGCAAGTGATTTTCATGATCTTCGTAGGTTTTGGAGTATACCAGAATATCATCAATAAATACCACCACAAATTCATCGAGATACTCCTTGAAAACTCTATTCATCAGATCCATGAATACAGAGGGTGCATTAGTCAATCCAAACGGCATTACAGTAAACTCGTAATGCCCGTACCTGGTTCGAAATGCTGTCTTCGGAATGTCTTCCTTCTTCACACACAACTGATGGTATCCAGATCGAAGGTCAATCTTTGAAAAGTATTGAACTCCATGCAGTTGGTCAAATAAATCATCAATACGAGGTAGGGGATACTTGTTCTTTATCGTTATAGCATTGATCTCCCTGTAGTCGATACATAACCTCATAGATCCATCTTTATTTTTAACAAAAAGAACAGGGGCTCCCCATGGAGAAACACTAGGGCGAATAAATCCCTTATTACTCAATTCCTCTAGTTGTTTCTTTAGTTCGACTAACTCTACAGTGGCCATTCTATAAGGAGTCTTCGATATAGGCCTTGATCCAGGAATCAAATCAATAGAAAACTCAACTTCTCGTTCTGGAGGATGTCCAGGTAAATCCTCTGGAAATACATCTACAAATTCTTTCACAACAGGTACGTCCTCTATTTGAACATTTCTTTCCTCACCGACAGTTATTTCATTCTCTTCCTCCCCAATAATTGAATTTAGTTGAGCTACTGGGGGTGGATCTAAATAAGAATTAGGTGGTGACGATTCTGCTCTAAAAATAAGGTGTTCCTTATCATTATCATCAAGAATCGTAACCTCTTTCTTCTTACAATAAATCTTCGCATCATAGTCCGAAAGCCAGTCCATACCGAGGATTATATCAAACTCAATCATAGGTCTGACGATGAGATCAGCAGATAAAGAAAATTTATGTGCTCTAATGGGGACTGATTCACAAAACTTTGTTGCAACGATACTTCCCTTAGGAGTTTTAACTGACAACTCCCTTATTAAATCAAATTGGAAATATCTAATTTTCTTAGCAAACTGGGAAGATATGAAACAATGCGATGATCCAGAATCAAATAATGCATTTGCTAAACTTGAGGAAACCATTAAATTACCTGCCACCACGTCTTTCGGAGCTTCTACCTCAGCAGTAGTGATAGCATAAGCCTGGCCTTGATCCCTTGGCCTTTTCTAAGGTAAGTTCTCCTGACGCTTAGGACATGCATTTGCATAATGCCCCATATCCCTGCAATTGTAGCACTGAACGTTGGTAGCTTCCTTCTTCCCCTTGCAATCATGAGCTTGGTGGCCTTTTTCACCACACTTGTAACAGACTCCCATTCCCTTCAAGCAAGTACTAGGATGTTTCTTCCCGCATTTACCACAAGATGGATATTCAAACATTCCCTTCTTCCCCTTATTTCCATTCCCAGATTGATCAGAAGGTCTCTTCTTCTCTTGCTTTGCTTTAAAGTCATAAGACTTAGAGAATTCCTTTTCGGTCTTGATAGCACATGAGACAATGTCTTCGTACGATGAAAAGGATTGTGAGACTAACGCTCGACGGAGAAATGGTTTTAACCCATCAAAGAAACGATCAATCTTACTTCTTGGGTTACGAATATAATCACCAGCGTACCTCGCTAACCTTGTAAAGTTAGCCTCATACTTTGTGACATTCTCATCCTCCTTTTGTCTCAGACTCAGAAATTGCCTTTCCATATCTGCTCGATGGTCGCGAGGGAAGTATTTTTCTAAAAACAGATCCTTGAACTCCCTCCATTCCATATTTGATACTTCATCATCTTCCTTTATGTTCTGAATCAATGACCACCATTGATCAGCATCTCCAGTGAGGCGGTAAACTGCCATGATAACTTTTTCCCTTTCACTACTCCCCAAAGCCTGAAATATTTTCTCTAGGGAAAATATCCATTGCTCAGCTACTAAGAGATTTATATTCCCATTGAATGTTGGTGGTTGTTGCCTCATGAATCGATCTAACATTGATCCTCCACGTTGCGGATCAGGGTGCTCCATACGGGTAAGGTTATTATTCATAACCTGAGTAAGTTGTCCCAGTATGGTGATTAGCTGATCAGCACCAGTTGAATCACCAGCCCCACTATAATTATCTTGAGCAGGAGGGCAATCCCTACATGGAGTGCGTGCATTGATACGGTTTCCATTTCTTCCACTAGGCGCCATTTCTAAACAATGGCATAAACTAGATCAGTTTATGAATCAAAATACATAATCCCATACTTATAAAACACTTAACATAAATTGAACTATTTATGGATATAATCCATAATCATAAGAATGTTTTCTTTGAGGATGTATATACTCATAATCCCTTCAAAATGATTTGTAAAGAAAATGAGAGTTATCCTAAGCATATCCCCCGGGAGTGTCATAACCAAGAGTGCAGCAAGGCCCGTTGTCGTGCACCAGTTCCCGTTCGAGTCTAGCTCAAAGCGGTGTTTTCGGGTTTTACCCCTAGGTACATCTGTGCCAGAGCCGCCTCTACCTGCTCGTATCCAGACAGGGATGTATTGCTCGGAAAACTCACAAAATCTCTACAATACCAAAATTCTAGGAAGTTCTTCTATACTAATCCTCAAAGTTCATCATAGGTCTACGTGCTCTAATCAGAGTTTATCTAAATCTAGCTTCCAAGGTTTGTACTAAACTTCCTCTGATACCAACTATAACGCCCCGACCCTAGTTGCCTAGAGTCGGTGCATTATTACATAACATTGGCATGATCACAAGAAAGATCAAATCTCGAAAGACCGATTGATTTAGTAGCCTTGGAAACACTAGATATATTCATAAGTTTTACATTACATCATAAAATGAAAAACTACTACAACAACATAATGTTTCCACAGTCCACACTATAATCCCCTCATAATATCCCTGCAGGTCATTCATAACTTACATCTTCACTTCCTGGGAAAAATAAAACATAGAAAAGGGGTGAGCTCAAATGCCCAGTAAGGATAACAATATAGCGGAAACTTTCATAAATAAGAATAAACATTTAAGGCAATGTATAACTAAAACAAAAGCCTTTTAAATATGAACTTTCAACATGGTATGGCATAAATAAAATGAAATAATGCCATTTACTTATTCACATGGATATTCTACTAATCGAATAATCACATGCAAAAATCAATAACCACTTTCATAATGTTGGAATGCATAATGCCAGACTATCATAACCACATAGCCAAGGCCTCGTGCCAAGACTACAAATAAGATTTTGTCAAGGCCTTGTGCCAAGACACTAGTTTGTCTCATTAGACCTACCGATGCATCGAGGAGCTATAGCGGGCTCCACCCGTCACATATTAAGTCCAATGCATTCCCATATGAAAAGGTTTAAACATAACATAAACATTCGTATTAAAACTAGCATACGAAATGTCAATACTTTCACCATAAACTATGAATGGTATAAAAATAGCACATCCACAGTCAAACATATCACAAAACCTTCAATACAATATAGAAGTTTTGTATCATAATAAATCAACTTCAAATAATCTTAAAATTCATCAAAGGATGTTGACATAGATGAAATCAAAATTCTTTTTAAAGAAATATCTCCTTTTATTTTGAAATAATTTAAGATCCATATAAAATAAAACATTTTCTTTGAAAATATTCTTATAATCTTGTAAGGTAAGCTTTTAAGATTTTATAACGGCGGAAAATAGCCGCACCTGCCGTATAAGTTAAAAAAACATTCTTACCTTAATTCTGTCAAAAAGGTTAAAAAGGACCTTGTTTTGAAAACGACCGAAAGATTCCTTTATAAACCACTTATAAAAGTCAAAAAGGGTATAAATGACTTTAACTCATATTCTAGTAAATAGTAAAAATGTTTTGAAATGCATTTTTAAGAAACATGGATGTGGATGATAAAGAGATCCCAGTAGATTATTACGTATAAACAACCTTGGATAATGAAGAGGTTGTAAAGTAAACCCTTACCTTGTACTTTTCCTTGGTTGGGGTAGGTTAACCTCCTGTATAATGGTGAAATAGTTGTTATTAAATTATACAAGAATCATATATATTAATATGATATCATATATTATCTTTTAACATTGATTTGTTAATAATATCTTAGAATTATCGTCGTTTCGGGAGTTAACTTACTCATTTTCTTTTATATGTTTTGTTACATAAGCCATGGTTGTTGTATCTTATTCATATCCAGAATGATATCCAGTCCTCAAACATCATTTTTAAATCATCAAATGATAATTATACTTGAATGGATACGATGGAGAATGAATCTCATCGCGTTCGTGGAGACGGTAGTCCGTACGTAGGCACGAGCGACAATATCATTCTTTTGATATTAAAATAATATATAAATGGATGGTATATCATATATACAGAATCATTAACATGTTATATTTATTATTTACATGAGTTACACATCATTATTATACCCATCCAAATAATATTATATTGAATAACAATTACACCACGACGTGGAGACGGTAAGCCGTACGTACGCACGTATGGTGACATGTTATTCAAAGGGTGAATAGAATACTGAATATGATTGTACCATATTTATAATAACATCACAGTATATGTGAGATACTGGAGTTATTATTTTATAATGGTAAGAACAAAGGAAGAAGAAGTGGAAGAAGAAATGAACTTGGAGAAGGGTGGTGAAATCATTACCTCTTCTTCGGGTTCTTCCTTTTGATTTGATCAAAAGGGCTCCTTAGGTTGGATTTCTGATCAAACTAAGGCCTCTAGGTTGTAGTGAGGGATGTTGGGAGAGTATTTGGGCAGAGTTTGGCCGAACCAAAAGGCTTTGAAGGTGTGAAGAAATGAGAAGGAGGAGTGCCCTTTTATAAGAGGGGTGAGGGGCACCTTTGGAAAAGCTAGAAATATTAATTTATAATAAATTCATATTCGGTTTCTAATGGCTCCAAAGTTGATTACTAAAAGTTTAAGGTGGGGATAGGTCGAAAACCACTCAAACAATAGAATTTAGATAGGTTTGGGTACTTATATTAACCTTATCTTTAAGTATTAACTCTAAGTTAATTAGTTTCACTTTTACAATGTCTCTTTGTATTTTTATATAATATGGTTAATAAACTTACTATATACATCCAAGAGACCCCCAAGTGGTACATTAATGATGAACCTATCATGATATAAGTCTCTTGGCCGAACTATAGATTTTTAGGAATTTAATATCAATTAATAATATAATATTTGTTTAAGAACTCTTTTATGTCAATTTTGACACTATTCAATAGTTGATTTTTGTGAAACTCATAACAGATTGATTACTTCGAACAAAGTCAATTAAATCAATCCTAATATATCATATTATCCTAGAAAATTAGTTTAATTCATTAAAAGTTTCATATTATATTTATTTGGGTATTTATAATATCAATTATTTTAATTTTTCACTATTATAGTAATTACTGCATCATCATTGTGTCATATATAAATTAAATTATTTATTGTCTAAAAATTATAAATAAAATATAATTATGTAGGAAATCGTTTTAGCTTTCTAATGAATATTTATAATCTAAAATACAACATATATAACCCTATGTAACAATTGTTGTTCTAAAAGATATATGCTTGTGTCATTTTTGTATTCATTTTAACTAAATTAAAATAAAGTGTCATTATCACTTACAAGTGGATCCATGGGGTCCCAAAATAGACCCAAAGATTCCCATGGTCGACCATGTATCAACCAATAGGGTTAAGACACGTTTTAGGGTAATTTAGTATTATTATAATATTAATTTTTTAACCCTTATTTACCGGATTTACCCTAAACCATGGTAAATAAAATATTTACCGCAGTAATTATTCAAAATGTCTAAAAGTAAAAGTTACCTATTTACACAATTTTAAAATCCTGATTCCAAATATGGAATCCATTTTCCTAAATTCAAAACACAGAAGTGGCAGAAATTAATTTAAAATTAATTCCCGCTGTCAAAACAAAAAGCGTGTTTTTAAGAGATAATAACTATCAAAAGATTGACACTTGTTTATGTTCGGTTTAATTGTAAAATTATGTCCAATGACCAAAATTATATTAAATGGTAAAAATATATTCTAAATATACTTTAAAACCACTCAAATTCATAATTTATCACTATTAATTATTTTTATTAAAAAAGATGTTTTTAATTAAAATTTAGTAATTTTCACTATTCATCAAAATATGAAAGTTATCCGAAATGTACCAAAATTTCACCTTAGGCTAAATTCGATATTCCGAATCCAAAAATGAAGTCCATTTTCAAATATAAAATATATATAATTTCAAAAAGTAGGTGTTACTATTTATAACGGCTAGTTTGATTAGTTATGGTGTGTTAGAACTCGGTGTTGCGTACAACACACGCTATCACATTATTCAAAGAGAAGCGTACCGTAGAAGCTTGGGGTGTTACAAAATATTGTGCACTTTGCACCACTTGGAAGTCTATCAGAATCGAATAGCACGAACTTTCAACAAAACATTTCATCTCCATTCATTCGTTCAGGGAGAATTGGTATTAGTTCTCAGAAATCCAATGATATCAGGAAAGAAACCTCCCAAGCTTGAGCCAAAATGGGAAGGACCTTATTCAATATATAGGGTCTACTCCAATGGAGCTTATTCATTAATCTTGATGGATGGAAAACTCATCACTACTCCAACCAATGCCAGATTTCTGAAGAAGTATTTTGTATAAACACAAAATATATTCACCATCGTCCAACATAACGTTAAACTGTGTCCCCTTCATCATACTTGTTATATGACGTTAAACTATAGAGCAACGGTCCATGCATACGACCTTAAACTATTTTTATTTCTTTCATCCAACATGACATTAAACTGTAACATCCTAGATACATGACGCTAAATTGTATAAGAGTACCTTACATCCAACAAGACGTTAAACTGCATAACCAACGTTCCATGCATATGACCTTAAACTATTTTCACTTACATCCAACATGACGCTAAACTGTATCGTACCATTTTTGTCCAACATGATGTTAAACTGTGAAAAAGTCCCTAATAGGTCCAACATAACATTAAATGGTGTACTCTATTCTCCTCACTACATGACATTAAAATGCACAGTACCCCTTTCGTCAAACATGACATTAAACTATATTGTCCCCATCATCCTAGCTAAATGATGCTAAACTGCACAAAAGTCCTTGCTACATGACATTAAACTATGAATCACCAATAGTCCTAAATGCAAGACTTTAAACTGCATAGTCCCTTCATATGTCCTACATGACATTAAACTGTGCATCATTAAGGTTGTTGTTACCTATTGTTTCTCACACCGAGTATGACTCAAGTGAGGTTAGAGAAAATTTCAACCATAACACCCTATTTGGGCCGCTAACCACGTGTAAGTCCCAACATCATTTTTAGGTAATTGTCCCCAATAACAACTTGATCATTAATTCATTATTTAATTGAACTACGCGGACTTTGATACTTGCCTTCTAGGCTGGGTACGTAGGAATCCTCCTGAGGTTCAAGCCCAAAACCAATCTTAGCACATCAGTTCACCTCTATCTCATATGATGTTGATTCATGAAACCATCCCCAGAATCAATATATTTACATTGGTTCACTTTTTTCCTTGGTATATGACATTAAACTGTACAACACTTTTTGTCTGGTATGACAGTAAACTAAAATATTCTTTGATACCCTCACCTAAGAGGGAAACATTATTTACATTGATTTTTCAATCATGTTTCAAACCGAAGACTACGTGCATACATGGAAATGCCCAAACCTTTTATCTTGGGTAAAATCATCATTGCACTAAAGTCCCCTTTCACCCTTCACATGTACGAACCAAATTTTTACAGAGGGTAGTTCTAGAACTATGTGGGCTTGATTTCCATCCTTATGGGATAAGTAGGAATGTTCAAGTGTCCGTCGAATCCAGCCCCAAGTCTTTTGGGCTTAACCCCAAAATTCCACATTCAGTCCCTTGGCTGAAAAGTCCCCATGAAAACACACACTGTGTATTTCTTATAAATGGTCCAATCTCTATGACCCTAAACTAAGATCTCCTATATTTTCATCCCGCACGACATTAAACTGTAGTTTAAGAACTACATATGGCTTGATTCCCATACTTATTAGATACATAGTGAAATCCAACATTTCAATTTAGGATCCAGCCACAACATGATTATGGTTATCATTGATCTGTGTATCTCTGCATACATTGGAAAATACCCATATTTATGTGTCATAATCCTAATATTTAATACTTCAGGATATTAATAACCCTTTTCTTGACTTCTAGTCACAATATTTCCAATTTATGAGAATTCTTTTGCTTGACCATGCAGCATGTGCCCTTAGGAGGCCTTGCATAAACAGTCTACATAACAGACGTGTCAGCCAAAAGATGCAATTATTTGACTATGCAGCCAATGCCCTTAGGCGGCCCTGCATAATTCAACCCCCTAATGGGTTTTTTAGATACTGGTAACTTCATTCTTGGGAAGAAAGCATCTTTTTTCCTTATTGGTCTTATCAAAAAAATATGTAAGGATCCAAAAAAAATAGTTATCCTTAACATATTTATTTCATGTTCTTTTCCATGATCTTAAAGTATTCAAGTCTATGTTTTATATTTTCCTTAGCTATGTTTGGGTCAGAACTTTGTAGGAGTAACATTCATCCAATTCTTAGACAAAACTATTTAGAAATATCCTCTCCGTATTCAAGTACATCTCTCCATACAACAAACTCTATACTTTGGAAAAATTGAATCCTCATAAACTTTCATTGGCTTCTCAATAGTGGAAAAGTAAATTTTTGAGAGTTCTTTTGCCTGACTATACAACACGTGCCCTAGGCGGCCTTGCATAAGTAGTCTACATAACAGACCTGTCAGCCAAAAGATGCTATTTATTTGACTATGCACCCAATGCCCTTAGATGGCCCTACATAATTCAACCCACTAACGGGTTTGTTAAATAATAGTAACTTCATTTTTGGGAACTACTTCTTCAAATACCTTTTTATTTCTTTTTCATATCATTCCTCAGATTCAAATTTTCTCAAGTCATAGTTTATATATTTTCCCACATACTTGAGTGTGGTCAAATATTTTCAGATAATTTTTCAAGGAATTGAGTCAATTCTAATTCATTTGGTCACAGCTATTTCTACCTTAAACATTATCCTCTTTATGTCCGACATGAATGACTTTAAACTGCCCACAAAAGACAAGGGAACTCTGAATAAAAGTCATGTTCCAGCTCACTAAACATACATTTTGTATGATTTAGGTAATTTTGAGCAATTAAAGTTTATAGGGTTATTTATAATAATCCTTGTAAAAAATCATACTATGCTTACTAGGCCCATTGGATTAGGTAAAAATATAAAGAATGTAGAAAAATAATGAAGGTACAAATGATTGAAGATGAAAGTGTTATTTATTGATGCACAAGAGATAGAAGGACATCCACAGACTGGAGTCTCTTATCTTTTTCAAGAATTACAAGAGGATTTCAACATAATTCTTCATTTGATTTATGGCATCCCGATCTTCATCAGAAGCCTCTTGGAATTCATTCATTCAACTGGATACCATAAGAGATGCAGTGATACTAGATCTTCTTGGAACAATTGTAAAAGAATGTTCTTGAGTGCGGTTTTAGAAAATTTTCTATTGATCAAACAGTGACTCTGTTTCTGTCCAAGAGACTTGGAAGATGGATACATGGATTTGAGAATGAAGCATTGGATGTAAAGAGCCATTTGGAGAGAGTACTCTTTTCAGATATTGTTCTATTGCCATGTTTGTCTTCCCTCCACCAAAGGGTAGTGGAAAACATTTCAGCCCATGGGTTTTCCATTTTCATATATGCAAGGAAATGTCATGGAGGAAAAATTTGAAAGTTCACACCAATTTTGTTGATCTTAATGCACAACATAACCAAAATAGAATAGTAGTGGTGCAGCTACATCTCAGGCATATAGTTCTTTGCATCTGGAACATTGACTCCTTGCAGATGACCATGACCATATAGAGGTAGGTAGATACTCTATGTGAAATTAAGATGACATTTATTCATGTACTTAGCCCAATCTGGGAAAGTGCTGTCATAGATATCATAGTAATCATGGAAACAAATGTTCATCATGTCATCAATTCGCTTACTAGACTTTAAATCAGCCGTTCCGATTCTGTTGGGAGCCATTGAATCTGCACAAAGGTTGAATAATTAACTCTTAAGTAAGTTAATTTTTTAATAAAATTTGTGAAGGAATTTAGAAAAAATGGAAAAGGAATTAAGGGCACACAAGTCTAAACATGGCGCGTAAGTGTGGATGTGTCGCACAAGTATAATGTGTCATGCATGTATTTGGCACCCAAGTATCACCGCGCAGGTCCAGATACCTTGACAGCAGCGTGACAACAAAGGAAAAGAGGAAAAGAGAGCAACTTGCATGGCAGAGATGACCTGCGTGGCTAGAGCTCAAAAATCCGATGTTCAGTGCAATGCATGACAAATGAACGCATATTTATAGGCCAGGCTACTCACCTGTGAGCCTACAGCCAATGCGCTCCATCCAGTGCACTCTAGACCTATGCGACTCGCACCTGTGTGATGACAATTGCGCGGTGAACACCTGCGCGCCTCTTTCCCTTTGGTTTTCATCTTTTCCTCAGAATCACATACTTATTCTTTCAGATCCAAATCTAAGGGGGGACTTTTGTTGATTATCCTTTTCATCAAATTGTTTAAAGGAATGCAAAGGGAAATGACTTAGCACAAATTGATTCATACTTTGAAGAAAACATCAAAAATCGACAAAGGCATGAACAAGGCTTCAAATGCACATGCACCGCGCAAGTTCCCTCACTGTCATGCAAGTATACTTGCGTGCCGCCTAATGGTCACACAAGTGACTTGAGTGACCTCTTTGGAAATCGTACAGGGTCCTCTCCAGCCTATAAATACCCCCAGTGGGACCCCCATTTCGAGGAGTAATTTTTCCAGAATTCAGATATAGAGCTCTGAATGCCCAAGTCTCTTCTTCAAGTCTTCCGAACACTTATAAGGTAATTATTTACCTAGAATGTATGGTCCAAACAAGAGGAATAAGGTATAAGTGTTAGAAATCACTAGTACTTGCACGCCTAAGCCCCACATCATTGCATGGACCAATTGTCTTGTTTTACCAATACCTCTTGTTTCTCACACCGAGCATGACTCACGTGAACTTAGAGTGTAAAAGTAATCATGACATCTTTCTTTGAGCCATCAATCATGCATAAACATCATACTCCCTTACTCGAAATACATGGGTTCTGATTCCTTTTTTCAAAACAAAAGATACGTAGGTATCCCATCAACAGGTACGATCCCAACTCTAAAATAATCCATGTCCTCCTGAATGAAAAAAAAACATCAAGTGCCCCACTGAGTGGATTTAAAACCAGTATGGTCATCATAAAGACCAAGATACTTTTATGTATTTAAGGATACCATCAACTAAGAATCTCTAACAAATACAGATGATTCTCTATCAATAAAGAACCTCGAATAAATATAAAAGATTCTCTAAATTTCCTTCATATCAATCATTGATTGTCAGATTTAAAGGAAAGCACATTTTATACCTAGTAATGTAATAAGGATTCACGAACATAACTTAAATCTATAAAGAGAGTCCCGGAGTAGACAATAATTCCCCTCAAAAAGGACTGATGAGTCCGACTTCCCATCCTATCGACCAATGAAATTTCCTAAGCCTCATCAGTCCACAACTAATTAGCACCTACCTTTGGAATGTAGGTCCAAATGGATATGGAATCACTGGATGTTTCCGGTTCTACAAAAAAACCCGTTAGAAACCGATTGGAATGTTTGATCATTCAATCAATGAGGTCATCCCCAATTCCAGAGGAAACACTAGTGTCCAAGATTACTGTCTATAAATGGGTCAAGGCACCCAAGATAAAGAAATTTGATGTCGAAATTACATGCCACCTAATATGAACACTTACTATGTAATATAATCCCTTTGTACTGATATCTCTAATCAAGCGGGTTGCATGAAAGTGCCATAAACCCATGTGCCTGATTTTGAATTCTTTGAATTCTTGGAATTAAACTTTTCTAGAGAACACCATGGACATGGATTTAGTTAGGCTATATCATTTCCATCAAAGGGATTGAGATATCTACTTTTATAGAAGTGAAAAATCTTGTCTCGCATTATTCATTAATACTGCATTACACATGATGCACCCAACATATTCTACCTTGTTGTGAAGATCATTCATCACATTTTTCATCAATAATTCTAAGTGTGTGAGTCATAATACCCATTAATAATAATATGAATTTCTAAGTACCATTACACACATACATAGATTAGAAAATCTATTGTCCCTTTTGAATGTGGATTTCCTACTGGAGGATCTTGTTATCATAATATCCTCCAAGATATTACCAAGGGTGAACACCATGAGAAGGTGCCTAAAAGTCTCATGAGTTCCCATCCATGATAGCCTGTATCATTTGTGTCCCTTCAAATGATATCATATGGTCATAGAACATATATTCAAGAATAATTTCACAACAATTCTAAGTTCTCATCATAGTAGGGATCCACTATGACCTTTTAGTGAGACAACTATTCTTAGGACATTATCATATATTATGTCACATAGAAGAACAATGATGATGTGTTAAGGAGTTTATTAATATTCATCCAATGAATACAAGTTTATCAAAGAGTACAAAGAAGTTGGTTTCTATGGAACCAACTCCAATAGACTCCCACTTGAACTAGAGACAACTACTAGAAACATTAAGTCTGCCAGCTCTCACATGATATTAATGATTCTATTGAGATATTTCATTAGTCAAGGGGTCCTCCAAATTCTCTTTCGTGGACACTCTACTCACTGCAACTTCACCACTTGGATAGAAATACCATAAGAGGTGATATTTTTAGAGTATGTGATTTGTTCGTTGGTATGACCTTGGATCATTTTCCAGATCCATAGTTTTAGTATTATCATAATACAATGTAATGGGTTCCTTACTGCTAGGTACCATATAAAGTTCCTGAAAAAAGTTCTTAATCCAGACGGTTTCCTTGGATGCATCATAAGACACTATATATTCAGAATCCATTGTAGGATTAGAAACAAATGGATTCTTTGAACTCTTCTAGATCACATCTCCTCCATTGATAAAGAAAACATATCCTGATTGTGACTTTGGATCATTTTGATCTATATAAAAACCAGCATCAGCATACCCTCTGATGACAACCTCATCAAATCCTCCAAACACTAGGAACATATCCTTAGTTATTCTCAGATACTTCAGGATAGTCTTGACAGTAGTCCAATCTGTTCTTTTCGATCTTCTTGATATCTTCCTACCATGCTCTGTGAATAGGAAACATCAGGTATTGTACATAACACAACATATATGGCAGATCCTATCACTGAAGCATATAGAATATTACTCATCCTATCTTTCTCAAGTTGTATATGGGGATACATTTTCTTGAAAATATGTATACCATGTGACACTAGAATCAATCCCCTCTTGTAATATTCCATAGTAAATATATTTACTATCTTGTCAATGTATATACTTTGAATTAGTCCAAGGAACCTCTTGGATTTATCACGATTGATCTTGATCCCTAGAATATAGGATGCTTCGCCTAAGTCCTCTATAGAGTTGCACTTATTCTGCCAGTATTTGACTGACTACAAGACTGGTATGTCATTTCCAATAAGAAAAATTTCGTCAACATACACTACTAGAAAAATGATTGCATTCCCATTAAACCACTTTTAAATAGATAGACCACATTCATTTGTAATGAAACAAAATTCTCTTATGGCTTCATCTAACTGAATTTTCCTTGACCTAGATGCTTTTTTTAATCGATAAATGGATCTCTGCAACTTTCATTCCCTTTTATCATCACCTGGTGTCACAAATGCAAGGCTAGTGGAAAAAGGTTTTAAAAAACATCAAGGAATAGATGTGAGAACCATGAGTTGTATCTAATACCCAATGTGTATAAATGGTAATATTGAACTTGATAATGAATGAAACTTTTGCTTCCCCTTTCCTCTGGGTGGAGTTCTTATTCTAGTGGCCTAACTTTCCACATGAAAAGCATACTTCCTCTTTTCCTTTTCATGTCTTTGGATCATCTTCTTTTTGGTCGGAAGGTTCTCATGAGATTTAGATCGTTTATAAATCTTAGGGCACTTTTCCCTGTCCTTGTTCTACCTATTCAACACAAGGAATATCGGTCTTCCACACCCCATGTCCTTATGTACTTGGATAATTAGGTTCATAAGTTCTAATAATATATTCTTATTATTGATCATATTATAATTCACAATAAAACTTGAGAAGGCCTTATACAAGGATGATAGTATGTTATCTGTACAAAACTCATTTGGGTATTTAATCCCTAAGATGTCTAGATGCTCAATGTATCCAATAAGATTGACTACATTTGGTCCATCTGGTGACAACTCTCCAATCTTAGTAGTAAACAAAGTGTTGGATATCTCATAAGAATGATGTCACAATGACATGTCACCTCATAAGAATTCTTATTGTGTAATATAATCTATTTTTCCTAATATTTCTAATCAAACAGGTTGCATGAAAGTTCCATCAACCCATGTCCTTGATTTATTATTCTATGACTTACTAGAATTGAACTTTTCTAGAGAACACCTTGGGAATGGATTTAGTTTGGCTACATCATTTCCATCAAAGTTCCTGAGATATCTACTTCCATAGAAGCGAAAAATAATTTTTCTTTTTATTCATTAATGCAGTATTACTCGTGACACACCCATCATATCCTACCTTTCTGCAAACATCTTTTGTCACAGTTTTCATTAATACATCTAAGTGTGTGATTCATAATACCCATTAATAATAATCCTAATGTATAAGGACCAATATACACATCCATATACAGGAACATCCAATGAAACATATGAATGTGGATTTCCAATTGGCGGGTCTTGTTGTCAAAATATCCTCCAACATATTTCCAAGGGTGAACACCTTGAGAGGTTGCCTAAAAATTTCATGAGTCCCCGTACTTGATAGCCTGTATCATTTTTGTCCCTTAAAATGATATCATCCTACCATAGAACATATATTCAAGAATACTGTCATGGAACTTCGGGGTTCTCATCATAGCAGGGATCCACTATGACCTTTTAGTGCGACAACTATTCTTAGGATATTATCACATACTATGTCATGTAGAAGAACAATCATGATATGATAAAGATTTTATTAATATGCATCCAATGAATACAAGATTATCATAAAGTAAAAATAATCTAATTTATAGGGCCCCAACTCCAACCAAATTTACTATTTTTCTTAAAAGTAAAAACTTCCACAAACATGATTATATCTTCAGTAGAAGTCTTAAAAAATTCACTATGTAAAAATGTGTATGTGGAATTAATGTATTACAATGAATTTTTTAAGGCCTTTGAAAAATAATTACGTATGATGTCTTATGCCATATAAAATCATAAAATACTCCATAAAAGTCATACAAGATCACAAAAAGTCTTATGAGGGAAGTCTTATGAGTGTAAAAATGAAATACATGATGTTTTGATGTCATACATAAGAATTATAGTCTTATGTATTTTCTCATAAGTTATACACTTAGATCAATGTCATAAGCATATATAAACAAAGTCAAAGGTTCATGATGATAGTCATATATAATGTTTTAAATAAACAGAAAATTTGAATCAAAACACATCTAATCCATCATTAAGCCTTCTAAAACAACTCTAATGAACATCAAACCTTATTAAAGTGTAACAGACTAAACTGGGTGGAACATACTGGTTCCATAATAAGGTTCAATAAAAGACCTCAAGTATTCCTACCCATACACAAGAGGTAGTAGAATATAAGTGAGGGTATAATATGTCACATGGAGATACTATACCCTCTTTATCAAAGTAGTACAATTGTAGAAATCAATTTTCAATATAACAAAGATACTACAATAATCAATAATCAACTAAACAACACAAGAATAAATCCGAAATAGGGGAAATGAACATAAAATAAAAGCAATAAATATGTCATTCCATACAAGTGTGAAGTGTCTCGTGAAAACACAAAATAAAGACACACTAACATCTCCCAAGCGTGTCGCAATATCATATCTAGTTCTATTATCCAAGCTCCATCCTGAATTCCAACTTATTCATCTAACACAGGGTTCTTGACCTTATCTTATCCTACAAACATGAAGTCTATCCATGTATTAATCAAGCTGCCTAAGTATGGTATGAGTACAACTCGGTTGGACACTACCCATAGTGTCTAATATAATATCCATTCCATAATAATGTAAGCAGTTATATAAGAATAAAGATCAAATGGAAAAAGTAAACATGTTTCACATTTATTATTATTTAGTCAACCACATCATGCCTACTTTTAATTATATTGGAGTCTAAACCATACACCATAGGGATTTTAAATTTTATAATTTTCATGGGATTTTATTATTCAATTTAATTCTAATTTCATTCATTAACCTAGAGTATCAGTCTGAGTACCATTATCTTGGGAACTTGGAATATCAATACAAAGATAATATCTTAGGTGTATGGCTAATTAGTATAGTGCCCCATGGGTAATTAGACCATTATTTCTTCCCCCACAACCCATTTTTTACATACATGCATCGAGATCCCAAAGGAGTCTGGAACCCCATGAGTACATAGAGCATAAGTCCATCACCCACAACTCATTTTTCAAATTTAAATATAAAAATATCATGGTTCCACATTCATAACTCATTTATAAATCATTATAAACACAGTTCACCATTTCATTTATCAAACCAAACCATGGTTCTTCACATTCATTATAAGTAACAATGTGTGTAATCATCTATTAATTTATTTATTATCAACTATTACACAACTCATTAACTCATCAAAGATAATCCAATCAAACCTATACATCCCATTGTCATCCATTCCATAAGTATTTAGTTCAATTACATTATCCCATTATTCCCCATTTTATAATTCATAAATCATCATTTCAATTTTATCTGAACACCCCATGGGTTGACATTAAGCTCAATCTTAAATCTCCAACAGTCATACAAGATCTGTGAAGGGTCACGCAATCACATGAGAATGAAATCATTATTTAAAATATAAAATTTAATTTCCCAATGTGGAAATGTGAAGATATAACTGAAAACATGAGATATTGTCAAAGACTATGGGAATTATCAATTAGACCATCTATCTTAGGATCATTTACGAATTATCACCCAAACTTATCCCTTAGTTCAATGTAGAATGATCAAATTCACAACAGTGGAGGAAATATACAGTCAAAACCTAATATCAATATGTAACAAAAAATATCTATTAAAAACTAGATTCAAAACATCAAAAAATGAAAGGATTCATTATTCCCCAAATGGAAAAAATAAGGGGGAGAGAGAAACCTAAACAAAGAAGATATCACTTACAAGAGAGGAGTTGATATCTTTAACCTCATATTCAATTATTTAAGAGAGGGGTTTGATAAGCCATGTAATCCTATTGGGATCCTCCAAATAATCTTAGGTTGAGTAAGGATTATTAGGGATATAAAATAGGGGTTTAATAAATTTTAATTAAAATTTAGGGGCATTAAATAACTATGGGTACAATTTATTAGAAGGTTCCCATGGTTAGAAAAATCATGCATCCTAACCATGTTACCCTGACATCTAAGGGGTGAATAGTTTTTTATTGAGGTTCATGGAATGTTAAATTGTGCATAAACCATGAAAACCCCACTGTCTTAGGGGTTCATGGTTTCCTGGGGCGGGCACACCATTTTAGAAAATCGTGCACCCATTGTGCACTACCCAAAAAACCCACCAAAAGCATCCAAAACTAAACAAAATTAAACCAATACAAACTACAAACAATTTTTTTTAAAAAAAGGTAAAAATTACCAAAAAATAATTAAAATAATCGCCAAAAAGTTATAGATCTTAAAATCTCCCCACCTTATAATAGCTCATCCTCAACCTACACTCCCAAGCATTACTAAGCGTCTATGGTGAAAGGGTCGGTCCCCTGGGCTAGAATATCTGCGTCCCTATACCATGTTTTCTCCTGAACACAACCATGATTCCAAATAACTCAAACTAATGTCATGGCTTTTCCCCACCAAAATTTTTCACTATGATCCACAACATGAATCAAATTCTCCTCAAAGGACGTATCAGCCTCAAGTTCAACATCCCCAACATCGATCACATGAGAAGGGTTAGGGTGATATTACCAATGTTGTGACATAGAAAAAACATCATGCATATCACATTATTCCTCTGGGTGGAGTTCTTATTCTAGTGGCCTAACTTTCCACATGAAAAGAATACTTCCTCTTGTCCTTTCCCTGCCTTTGGATCATCTTCTTTTTGGTCGGAAGGTGCTCATGAGATTTAGACAGTTTATAAATCTTAGGCCACTTTTCCCTGTCCTTCTTCTACCTCTTCAACATAAGGAATATCAGTTTTCCACACCCCATGTCCTTATGCACTTGGATAATTAGGTTCATAAGTTCTAATAATATATTCTTATTATTGATCACATTATAATTCACAATAAAACTTGAGAAGGCCTTATGCAAGGATGATAGTATGTTATCTGTACACAACTCATTTGGGAATTTAATCCATAAGATATCCAGATGCTCAATTTATCCAATAAGATTGACTAAATTTGGTCCATCTGGTGAAAACTCTCCAATCATAGTAGTAAACAAAGTGTTGGATATCTCATACCTCTCCCATCTTTCCTTCTCTTGATATAGATCCTGAAAGTGAGATCCTTTAAGAGCTCATTGGTTATGGATGACAGTATGAGGCACTGAACATCCATAGCATCATTCAGATGTTACTATTAAATAGATATTTCCTCATCACTTGCCTAATTTTCAAGCACAACTTGTAAAGGATCTTCCTGTACATAAGGTTTCCTCTCATGGAGAAAGATTACCCGAAAGAGCCTTTGCCACTCCAGAAAATTTGTGCTGATGAGAAGGTTATCCTTCTCGAGTATGGATAAAAATGATATGATTGATTTTTCTAAAAATTAAGATGAACATAGTTTTAGTACTTTATCTTTATAAATTTATCCAAATAAATTAATTAATATTTATTAGTCTCCCACTATTTTGTTGAAACCTAATGTCCCTCACCATTACCTCCGGAATATTCTGTTTCTTGGACATTCCTGCTGAAAGGATCTATATTTCCCTTTCGCATTACCCCAACTAGGGTTGGTCAAGAAACTTTAAAGGTTTTAGGTGGGAATTCTAAAGGACAACTGCATTACCTCACAACTCCTTGATATTTTCAGTGGACTCCCTAATCTTGAAATCTTTAATTTTTGATTTCCTTAACCCTTTCCTCTTAGTTACACCAAGTCTTTCTAGGGCATTAAACCCATGATGTAAACTATGTTATGTCAACCCAAAAACTAAAATTATAATTCTATGATAATTTAAATCACCGCAACTAGTATTGGTCAAGCACTTTGAACTATAGTTCAATTCTAACTGATATAATGTAAGGATATAGTTACGTAATATTTAATTGAGAGATTTTATCCTTTATGCCTAAATTTACAATTTTTATCATTTAACATGATTTTTAATATTATTTGGGATATACTTAAGTGATTAACCATCTATAGATAATATTTACACATAATCCATTTTATTCTAGTTCCATATTGTATGCTTGTTAGTTCATTAATTATGTGATTGCGTCAAAAATCTATAATAAATAACCATACAACTAAAAGAAATAAAATAAAGGGTATGATCATGATCTTTACTATTGGTTAGTCTATCTAACAGCTAATAAAATAATCCTGAACTAAGGGAGAAACATCTTGAACCATTTAAGGTTTGTTTTTATAGCTTTCCACCTGTCCACCTTTGTATCTATGTAGATTGGTTTCCTCTCGACTCCTAACTTGAATAACCTCCACTAGCTTAGGAGATCCATCCATTACATATGATTTTAACTCACATGTAGGTGAAGGGTAAAAGGGGGTTTATACAAAAGAAACCATTGGCACGTAGTCCCTACATATTAACGAGGAGAAGTAATGCATGCCAATAATTTTAATTTAGTAAATAAATTAAAAGGTTACCAATAAAATACAATGTTCTTGTCTAGATCATGATCATCCACATACATTTAATGAATTGTGCATTTAATAAAAATATAATTCAATTATTTAATCATTCTTATTAAGATAAATAGAGATCGAATCGATTAATCATTAGGTTTAATTAACCAATCCTTTTATCTTAAACATTTTCTTAATTTCCTTGAGATTATCGTCCATAACCTTGTACATAACATGAAACATGGAGGAAACATGCTGAATACCCATCCAAAACTACCCATCATGTATTTATAATTGTATACCATTTACTCTTTGTGACATATATCATGCATAAAGAGTTATAATTGTAATTAAACTCACATATGATGTGCATATAATTGAACATTACACAGATATCAATTAGATACACACACACACACACACACAAACACAAAAATATATTTATCAAACACCTATCACATGTTGTGTCCCATATTTATTCCCACATGAAGGTACATGTCCCATGGTTTTACATAATATAATAATAAATTTTTAAATTTGTATAATCTGAAAACATTACATGAAACATAGATCCGACTACACGGCATGTACCCTCCTCACCATTCATCCGAAGAACACACTTGGGGAAACAATGTGTGAGGTGTAATTCAGAATTATTTGGAGTAGAAAACATGTCCAGTGGGTTTCACACCATGTAGTCTCTACGTTACACAGTAACCAGCCAGGCAAGCCGTGTATGTGATACATCACTTCACCATAACCCGAAGAGGCTACACACCGTGTCTAGTGATCAGCACTGTGTGTATTTTGGATGACTATGTGACCATTTTTCCTGGTCAACATGTGATTTAAGAATTAAATACACCATGTGTGATTAATTCACATAGATGAAGTAATTTTTGAATTATTCTGGGCATGTATGAACACAACTACACGGTGTGTAACCTGGATTACATGGCATGTGTGCTGTATTACACAATGTGTAACTATGAATACACGATGTGTGCTATCATGTTACATGGACAAAATATTCAATTAATCATGATGAGATCCTGAATTTAATTTTAATTATAAAACTATTTGTTTCTATTAAATCTTTGAGAAATGATAATGGAGGAACAAATTTTGAAACCAGATTACAAGAACTATTAAACATGAATTAACAAACTAAATTATTAAATCATAAAACTTCAAGGAATTATTTAAATAATATAGAATGAAAATGTGACCCCTCAGATACCACTTGTAGGTTTCATGAATAGCAGAATCATAGGATGGGTGTGTACCCAACTTTGCAAATTTCCACGATTGATGATTAATCCGGGATCAATACAACGATAAATGCCAGTATCCATGGAATTGAATCAAAGATAAAAGACAAAGGAGAGAACCCAGAACTGAGAAGAGAGGATCGACATATTTTGTTTATAATTAATTTCAATAAATTAAATAATTATTTCTAAGGTGATTCTTTATTTGATGATGCTTTCGACCAGGGGTTCGAGGTGTGGCTTCATTGCGATGTAGAATCCAAGGATAGGAATCATCTAGAGGTGATCCACACATGCTCCACATATCTCTGGAATTCACTGAAGGAGTCTCTAGGTGCTAGCATAGAATATCCTTGATCTTGTGATGTCCACCTTTGATCTCCTTGAGAAATGCTTCCAAAGCATTCTCTTTGACCCCATGGATGAAGATCTTAGTCGTTCTTGAGAGCGTACTTGGAGAGGGGAGAGTTATTTGGTCTTGAGAGATTTTTTCCATGGATGTTGTGAAGACAACGCTTGATTAGCCGGTGGAATGACCCCTTGGATAATTTAAGTATAATAACATAATGAAGAATTTACTTCACTAGGTAATAATAAGTAAATAGCACAAGTGTCATTACTTATTTTATTATCCCCTATGAAACCCCATGTCAAATAATAATATAAATTCTATTATTTACATGACAGGTTATTAAATTTCACATTATATTTTAATATTATTTAACTAAATAATAATTAATATTAATTCTCAGAGTACCCATAACTTGGTCCGCCAATCCTCCTCAAAATTTATCAAGCCCTGAATAATTACGATTTATTTAATAAATATATATAACTACATTATTTGATGATAAATGAATATTCCATCCATAATATATTCTCTCAAATAACTAGCGATGAAATGAATGTGATCAAACATATTTAAATAATTATTAAACCACAAACATGAATAATATTTATTCAACTTGTTAAATAATAAATTATTTAACTAAGATACTAGCTACACCTAGTGTGTGACCCTCTAGGCCTCTTTCTCATTGGCATTTGGAAAGTTTTCCTATAGTCCAAGATTATTATGTAGTAACGGGTCAAGGTACCCAAGAGAGAAAAGATGATGTCACAATCACATTTCACCTCATAAGAATGCTTATTGTGTAATATTATCTCTTTTTCCTAATATTTCTAATCAAGCAGGTTGCATGAAAGTTCCATCAACCCATGTGATTGATTTATTATTCTATGACTTACTAGAATTGAACTTTCCTAGAGAACACCTTGGGCATGGATTTAGTCAGGCTACATCATTTCCATCAAAGTGCCTAAGATATCTACTTCCATAGAAGTGAAAAATAATTTTTCTTTTTAATCATTAATGCAGTATTACTCATGACACACCCATCATATCCTACCTTTTTGCAAACATCTTTTGTCACAGTTTTCATTAATACATCTAAGTGTGTGATTCATAATACCCATTAATAATAATCCTAATGTATAAGGACCAATATACAAATCCATATATAGGAACATCCAATGAAACTTATGAATGTGGATTTCCAATTGGCTGGTCTTGTTGTCAAAATGTCCTCCAATATATTTCCTAGGGTGAAAACCTTGAGAGGTTGCCTCAAAATTTCATGAGTCCCCATACTTGATAGCCTGTATCATTTGTTTCCCTTCAAATGATATCATCCTACAATAGAACATATATTCAAGAATACTGTCAGGGAACTTCTGGGTTCTCATCATAGCAGGGATCCACTATGACCTTTTAGTGTGACAACTATTCTTAGGAGATTATCACAAACTATGTCACGTAGAATAACAATCATGATATGATAAGGAGTTTATTAATATTCATCCAATGAATAAAAGTTTATCATAAAGTAAAAATAATCTAATTTCTAGGGCCGAAACTCCAACCAAATTTACTATTTTTCTTAAAAGTAAAAACTTCCAGAAACATGATTATATCTTCAGTAGAAGTCCTAAAAAATTCACTATGTAAAAATGTGTATGTGGAATTAATGTATTATGATGAATTTTTTAAGGCCTTTGAAAAATAATTACGTATAATGTCTTATGCCATATAAAATCATAAAATACTCCATAAAAGTCATACATTATCACAAAAAGTCTTATGAGGGAAGTCTTATGAGTGTAAAAATGAAATACATGATGTTTTTATGTCATACATAAGAATTATAATCTTAAGTATTTTCTCATAAGTTATAAACTTAGATCAAAGTCATAAGCATATATAAACAAAGTCAAAGGTTCATGATGATAGTCATATATAATGTTTTAAATAAACAGCCAATTTGAATCAAAACACATCCAATCCATCATTAAGCCTTCTAAAACAACTCTAATGAACATCAAACCATATTAAAGTGTAACAGACTAATCTGGGTGGAACATACTGGTTCCCTAATAAGGTTCAATAAAAGACCTCAAGTATTCCTACCCATATGCAAGAGGTAGTCGAATATAAGTAAGGGTATAATATGTAACATGGAGAGACTATACCCTCTTTATCAAAGTAGTACAATTGTAGAAATCAATTTTCAATATAACAAAGATACTACAATAATCAATAATCAACCAAACAACACAAGAATAAATCCAAAATAGGGGAAATGAACAGAAAATAAAATCAATAATTATGTCATTACATACAAGTGTAAAGTGTCTAATGAAAACACAAAATAAAGACACACTAACATCTCCCAAGTGTGTCACAATATCATGTCTAGTTCTCTTATCCAAGCTCCATCCCGAATTCCAACTTATCCATCTAACACAAGGTTCTTGACCTTATCTTATCCTACAAACATGAAGTCTATCCATGTATTAATCAAGCTGCCTAATTATGGTATGAGTACAACTCGGTTGGACACTACCCATAGTGTCTAATGTAATATCCATTCCATAATAATGTAAGCAGTTCTATAAGAATAAAGATCAAATGGAAAAAGTAAACATGTTTCACATTTATTATTATTTAGTCAACCACATCATACCTACTTTGAATCGTGTTGGAGTCTAAACCATACACCATAGGGATTTTAAATTTTATAATTTTCATGTGATTTTATTATTCAATTTAATTCTAATTTCATTCATTACCCTAGAGTATCAGTCTGAGTACCATTATATCAGGAACATGGAACATCAATACAACGACAATATCTTAGGTGTATGGAGAATTAGTATAGTGCCCCATGGGTACTTAGACCATTATTTCTTCCCCCGCAACCCATTTTTTACATACATGCATCGAGATCCCAAAGGAGTCTGGAACCCCATGAGTACTTAGAGCATAAGTCCATCACCCACAACTCATTTATCAAATTTAAATATAAAAATATCATTGTTCCACATTCATAACTCATTTATAAATCATTCTAAACATATTTCACCATTTCATTTATCAAACAAAACCATGGTTCTTCACATTCATTATAAGTAACAATGTGTGTAATCATCTATTAATTCATTTATTATCAACTATTACACAACTCATTAACTCATCAAAGATAATCCAATCAAACCTATACATCCCATTGTCATCCATGCCATAAGGATTTAGTTCAATTACATTATCCAATTATTCCCCATTTTATAATTCATAAATCATCATTTCAATTTTATTCGAACACCCCATGGGTTGACATTAATCTCAATCTTAAATCTCCAACAGTCATACATGATCTGTGAAGGGTCTCACAATCACATGAGAATCAAATCATTAATTAAAAAATAAAATTTAATTTCCCAATGTGGAAATGTAATGATATAACTGAAAACATGAGATCTTGACAAAGACTATGGGAATTATCAATTAGACCATATATCTTAGGATCATTGAGGAATTATCACCCAACCTTATCCCTTAGTTCAATGTAGAATGATCAAATTCACAACAGCGGAGGAAATATACAATCAAAACCTAATATCAATATGTTACAAAAAAAATATCTATTAAAAACTAGATTCAAAACATCAACAAATGAATGGATTCATTGTTCCCCAAATGGAAAAAATAAGGGGGAGAGAGAAACCTAAACAAAGAAGATATCACTTACAAGATAGGAGTTGATATCTTTAACCTCATATTCAATTAATTAGGAGAGGGGTTTGATAAGCCATGTAATCCTATTGGGATCCTCCAAATAATCTTAGGTTGAGTAAGGATTATTAGGGATATAAAATAGGGGCTTAATAAATTTTAATTAAAATTTAGGGGCATTAAATAACTATGGGTACAGTTTCCTAGAAGGGTCCCATGGTTAGAAAAACTGTGCATCCTAAACATGTTACCCTGACATCTAAGGGGTGAATAGTTTTTTATTGAGGTTCATGGATTGTTAAATTGTGCATAAACCATGCAAACCCCACTGTCTTTGGGGTTCATGGTTTCTTGGGGCAGGCACACCATTTTAGAAAATCGTGCACCCATTGTGCACTGCCCAAACAACCCACCAAAAGCATCCAAAACTCAACAAAATTAAACCAATACAAACTACAACCAATTTTTTTAAAAAGGTAAAAATTACCAGAAAATAATTAAAATAATCCCCAAAAAGGTATATATCTTACAATCTCCCCACCTTATAATAGCTCATCCTCGACCTACACTCCCAAGCATTACTAAGCATCTAAGGTGAAAGGGTCGGTCCCCTGGGCTAGAATATCTGCGTCCCTATACCATGTTTCCTCTTAAACACAACCATGATTCCAAATAACTAAAAATAATGACATGGCCTTTCCCCACAAAATTTTTTCACTATGATCCACAACATGAATCAAATTCTCCTCAAAAGACGTATCAGCCTCAAGATCAACATCCCCAACATCAATCACATGAGAAGGGTTAGGGTGATATTACCAATGCTGTGACACATAAAAAACATCATGCATATCACATTATTCCTCTGGGTAGAGTTCTTATTCTAGTGGCCTAACTTTCCACATGAAAAGCATACTTCCTCTTTTCCTTTCCCTATCATTGGATCATCTTATTTTTGGTCGGAAGGTGCTCATGAGATTTAGACCATTTATAAATCTTTGTCCACTTTTCCCTGTCCTTCTTCTACCTGTTCAACACAAGGAATATCGGTTTTCCACACCCCATGTCCTTATGAACTTCGATAATTAGGTTCATAAGTTCTAATAATATATTCTTATTATTGATCATATTATAATTCACAATAAAACTTGAGAATGCCTTATGCAAGGATAATAATATGTTATCTGTACACAACTCATTTGGGAATTTAATCCCTAATATGTCCAGATGCTCAATGTATCCAATAAGATTGACTACATTTGGTCCATCTGGTGAAAACTCTCCAATATTAGTAGTAAACAAAGTGTTGGATATCTCATACCTCTCCAATCTTTCCTTCTCTTGATATAGATCTTCAAGGTGAGATCCTTTAAGAGCTCATTGGTTATGGATGACAGTATAAGGCACTGAACATCCATAGAATCATTCAGATGTTACTATTAAATAGAGAGTTCCTCATCAATCGCCTCATTTCCAAGCACAACTAGTAAGGGCTCTTCCAGTACATAAGCTTTCCTCTCGTGGAGAAAGATTACCCGAAAGAGCCTTTGCCACTCCAGAAAATTAGTGCTGATGAGAAGGTTATCCTTCTCGAGTGTGGATAAAAATGATATGATTGATGTTTCTAAAAATTAAGATGAACACAATTTTAGTACTTTATCTTTATAAATTTATCCAAATAAATTAATTAATATTTATTAGTCTCCCACTATTTTGTTGAAACCTAATATCCCTCACCATTACCTCCGGAATATTCTGTTTCTTGGACATTCCTACTGAAAGGATCTATATTTCCCTTTCGCATTACCCCAACTAGGGTTGGTCAAGAAACTAGAAAGGTTTAAGGTGTGCATTCTAAAGGACAACTGCATTAACTCACAACTCCTTGATCTTTTCAGTGGACTCCCTAATCTTGAAATCTTTAATATTTGATTTCCTTAACCCTTTCCTCTTAGTTACACCAAGTCTTTCTAGGGCATTAAACCCATGATGTAAACTAAGTTAAGTCAACCCAAAAACTCAAATTATAATTCAATGATAATTTAAATCACCCCAACTAGTGTTGGTCAAGTACTTTGAACAATAGTTCAATTCTAACTGATATAATGTAAGGCTATAGTTACTTAATATTTAATTGAGAGATTTTATCCTTTATGCCTAAATTTACAATTTTTATCTTTTCACATGATTTTTAATATTATGTGGGATATACTTAAGTGATTAACCATGTATAGATAATATTTACGCATAAGCCATTTTATTCTAGTTCCATATTGTATGCTTGTTAGTTCATTAATTATGTGATTGCGTCAAAAATCCATAATGAATAACCCTACAACTAAAAGAAATAAAATAAAGGGTATGATCATGATCTTTACTATTGGTTAGTCTATCTAACAGCTAATAAACTAATCCTAAACTAAGGGAGAAACATCTTGAACCATTTAAGGTTTGTGTTTATAGCTTTCCACCTGTCCACCTTTGTATCTCTGTAGATTGGTTTCCTCTCGGCTCCTAACTTGAACAACCTCCACTATCAAAGGAGATCTATCCATTACATATGCTTTTAACTCACATGTAGGTGAAGGGTAAGAGGGGGTTTATACAAAAGAAACCATTGGCACGTAGTCCCTACATATTAACGAGGAGAAGGAATGCATGCCAATAATTTTAATTTAATAAATAAATTAAAAGGTTACCAATAAAATACAATGTTCTTGTCTAGATCATGATCATCCACATACATTTAATAAATTGTGCATTTAATAAAAATAAAATAAAATTATTTAATCATTCTTATTAAGATAAATAATGCTCGAATCGATTAATCATTAGGTTTAATTAACCAATCCTTTTATCTTAAACCTTTTCTTAATTTCCTTGAGATTATCGTGCATAACCTTGTACATAACATTAAACATGGAGGAAACATGCTGAATACCCATCCAAAACTACCCATCATGTCTTTATAATTGTATACCATTTACTCTTTGTGACATATATCATGCATAAAGAGTTATAATTGTAATTTAACTCACACATGATGTGCAGATATTTGAACATTACACAGATATCAATTAGATACACACACACAAAAATAAAAAAATATATTTATCAAACACCTATCACATGTTGTGTCCCATATTTATGCGCACATGAAGGTACATGTCCCAAAGTTTTACATAATATAATAATAAATTTTTTAAATTTTTATAATATGAAAACATTACCTGAAACATAGATCCGACTACACGGCATGTACCCTCCTCACCATTTATCCGAAGAACACACTTGGGGAAACAATGTGTGAGGTGTAATTCAGAATTATTTGGAGTAAAAAACGTGTCCAGTGGGTTTCACACCATGTAGTCTCCGCGTTACACAGTCACCAGCCAGGCAAGCCGTGTATGTGATACATCACTTGACCATAACCCGAAGAGGCTACACACCGTGCCTAGTGATCAACACTGTGTGTATTTTGGATGACTATGGGACCCTTTTTCCTGGTCAAAATGTGATGTAAGAATTAAATACACCATGTGTGATTAATTCACATAGCTAGAGTAATTTTTTAATTATTATGGGTATGTATGAACACAACTACACTGTGTGTAATCCAGATTACACTGCATGTGTGCTATATTACACAATGTGTAACTCCGAATACACGATGTGTACTGTCGTGTTACCTGGACAAAATTTTCAATTTCTCATGATGAGATCCTAAATTTAATTTTAATTATAAAACTATTTGTTTCTATTAAATCTTTGAGAAATAATAATGGAGGAACAGATTTTGAAACTAGATTACAAGAACTATTAAACATGAATTAACAAACTAAATTATTAAATCATAAAACATCAAGGAATTATTTAAATAATATAAAATGAAAATATGACCCCTCTAATACCACTTGTAGGTTTCATGCATAGCAGAAGTATAGGATGGGTGTGCACCCAACTTTGCAAATTTCCATGATTGATGATTAATCCGGGATCAATACAATGATAAATGCCAGTATCCACGGAATTTAATCAATGATAAAAGACAACGGAGAGAACCTAGAACCGAGAAGAGAGGATCGACATATTTTGTTTATAATTAATTTCATTAAATTAAATAATTACCTCTAAGGTTATTCTTTCTTTGTTGATGCTTTCGACCAGGGGTTCGAGGTGTGGCTTCATTGCGATGTAGAATCCAAGGATAGGAATAATCTAGAGGTGATCCAAACATGCTCCACTTATCTCTGAAATTAACTGAAGGAGTCTCTAGGTGCTAGCATAGAATATCCTTGATCTTGTGATGTCCACCTTTGATCTCCTTGACAAATTCTTCCAAAGAATTCTCTTTGGCCCCATGGAGGAGGATCTTAGTCGTTCTTGAGAGCGTTCTTGGAGAGGGGAGAGTTATTTGGGCTTGAGAGCTTTTTTCCATGGATGTTGTGAAGAAAAGGATTGATTAGCCGGTGGAATGACCCCTTGGATAATTTAAGTATAATAACATAATGAAGAATTTAATTCACTAGGTAATAATAAATAATTAGCACAAGTTTAATTACTTATTTTATTATCCCCTATGAAACCCCATGTCAAATAATAATAGAAATTATATTATTTCCATGATAGGTTATTAAATTTCACATTATATTTAAATATTATTTAACTAAATAATATTTAATATTAATTCTCAGAGGACCCATAACTTGGTCCACCAATCCTCCTCAAAATTTATCAATCCCTGAATAATTACTATTTATTTAATAAATATATATAACTACATTATTTGAAGATAAATAAATATTCCATCCATAATATATTCTTTCAAATAACTAGTGATGAAATGAATTTGATCAATCATATTTAAATAATTATTAAACCACAAACAGGAATAATATTTATTCAACTTGTTAAATAATAAATTATTTAACTAAGATACTAGCTACACCTAGTGTGTGACCCTCTAGGCCTCTTTCTCATTGGCATTAGGAAGGTTTTCCTAAAGTCCAAGATTATTATCTAGTAACGGGTAAAGGTACCCAAGAGAAATAAGATGATGTCACAATGACATGTCACCTCATAAGAATGCTTATTGTGTAATATAATCTCTTTTTCCTAATATTTCTAATCAAGTAGGTTTCATGGAAGTTCCATAAACCCATGTGCTTGATTTATTATTCTATGACTTACTAGAATTGAACTTTCCTAGAGAACACCTTGGGCATGGATTTAGTTAGGATATATCATTTCCATCGAAGTGCCTAAGATATCAACTTCCATAGAAGCGAAAAATAATTTTTCTTTTTATTTATTAATGCAGTATTACTCGTGACACACCCATCATATCCTACCTTTCTGCAAACATCTTTTGTCACAGTTTTCATTAATACCTATAAGTGTGTGATTCATAATACCCATTAATAATAATACTAATGTATAAGGACCAATATACACATCCATATATAGGAACATCCAATGAAACTTATGAATGTGAATTTCCAATTGGCGGGTCTTGTTGTCAAAATACCCTCCAATATATTTCCAAGGGTGAACACCTTGAGAGGTTGCCTCAAAATTTCATGAGTCCCCGTACTTGATAGCCTGTATCATTTGTGTCCCTTAAAATGATATCATCCTACCATAGAACATATATTCAAGAATACTGTCATGGAACTTCTGGGTTCTCATCATAGCAGGGATCCACTATGACCTTTTAGTGCGACAAATATTCTTAGGAGATTATCACATACTATGTCACGTAGAAGAACAATCATGATATGATAAGGAGTTTATTAATATTCATCCAATGAATACAAGTTTATCATAAAGTAAAAATAATCTAATTTCTAGGGACCCAACTCCAACCAAATTTACTATTTTTCTTAAAAGTAAAAACTTCCAGAAACATGATTATATCTTCAGTAAAAGTCCTAAAAAATTCACTATGTAAAAATGTGTATGTGGAATTAATGTATTACAATGAATTTTTTAAGGCCTTTGAAAAATAATTACGTATAATGTCTTATGCCCTATAAAATCATAAAATACTCAATAAAAGTCATACAAGATCACAAAAAGTCTTATGAGGGAAGTATTATGAGTGTAAAAATAAAATACATGATGTTTTGATGTCATACATAAGAATTATAGTCTTATGTATTTTCTCATAAGTTATACACTTAGATCAAAGTAATAAGAATATATAAACAAAGTCAAAGGTTCATGATGATAGTCATATATAATGTTTTAAATAAACAAACAATTTGAATCAAAACACATCCAATCCATCATTAAGCCTTCTAAAACAACTCTAATGAACATCAAACCTTATTAAAGTGTAATAGACTAAACTGGGTGGAACATATTGGTTCTCTAATAAGGTTCAATAAAAGACCTCAAGTATTCCTACCCATACACAAGAGGTAGTCTAATATAAGTGAGGGTATAATATGTAACATGGAGAGACTATACCCTCTTTATCAAAGTAGTAAAATTGTAGAAATCAATTTTCAATATAACAAAGATACTACAATAATCAATAATCAACCAAACAACCCAAGAATAAATCCGAAATAGGGGAAATAAACATAAAGTAAAAGCAATAAATATGTCATTCCATACAAGTGTGAAGTGTCTAATGAAAACACAAAATAAAGACACACTAACATCTCCCAAGCATGTCGCAATATCATGTCTAGTTCTCTTATCCATACTCCATCCTGAATTCCAACTTATCCATCTAACACAAGGTTCTTGACCTTATCTCATCCTACAAACATGAAGTATATCCATGTATTAATCAAGCTTCCTAAGTATGGTGTGAGTACAACTCGGTTGGACACTACCCATAGTGTCTAATGTAATATCCATTCCATAATAATGTAAGCAGTTCTATAAGAATAAAGATAAAATGGAAAAAGTAAACATGTTTCACATTTATTATTATTTAGTCAACCACATCATACCTACTTTGAATCGTATTGGAGTCTAAACCATACACCATAGGGATTTTAAATTTTATAATTTTCATGGGATTTTATTATTCAATTTAATTCTAATTTCATTCATTACCCTAGAGTATCAGTTTGAGTACCATTATCTCGGGAACTTGGAACATCAATACAACGACAATATCTTAGGTGTATGGAGAATTAGTATAGTGCCCCATGGGTACATAGACCATTATTTCTTCCCCCAAAACCCATTTTTTACATACATGCATCGAGATCCCAAAGGAGTCTGGAACCCCATGAGTACTTAGAGCATATGTCCATCACCCATAACTCATTTTTCAAATTTAAATATAAAAATATCATGGTTACACATTCATAACTCATTTATAAATCATTCTAAACATAGTTCACCATTTCATTTATCAAACAAAACCATGGTTCTTCACATTCATTATAAGTAACAACGTGTTTAATCATCTATTAATTCATTTATTATCAACTATTACACAACTCATTTACTCATCAAAGATAATCCAATCAAACCTATACATCCCATTGTCATCCATGCCATAATGATTTAGTTCAATTACATTATCCCATTATTCCACATTTTATAATTAATAAATCATCATTTCAATTTTATTCGAACGCCCATGGGTTGACATTAAGCTCAATCTTAAATCTCCAACAGTCATATAAGATCTGTGAAGGGTCTCACAATCACATGAGAATCAAATCATTATTTAATATATAAAATTTAATTTCCCAATGTGGAAATGTAATGAAATAACTGAAAACATGAGATCTTGACAAAGACTATGGGAATTATCAATTAGACCATCTATCTTAGGATCATTGACGAATTATCACCCAACCTTATCCCTTAGTTCAATGTAGAATGATCGAATTCACAACGGCGGAGGAAATATAAAATCAAAACCTAATATCAATATGTAACAAAAAAATATCTATTAAAAACTAGATTCAAAACATCAACAAATGAATGGATTCATTGTTCCTCAAATGGAAAAAATAAGGGGGAGAGAGAAACCTAAACAAATAAGATATCACTTACAAGAGAGGAGTTGATATCTTTAACCTCATATTCAATTAATTAAGAGAGGGGTTTGATAAGCCATGTAATACTCTTGGGATCCTCCAAATAATCTTAGGTTGAGTAAGGATTATTAGGGATATAAAATAGGGGTTTAATAAATTTTAATTAAAATTTAGGGGCATTAAATAACTATGGGTACGGTTTCCTAGAAGGGTCCCATGGTTAGAAAAACCATGTTACCCTGACATCTAAGGGGTGAATAGTTTTTTATTGAGGTTCATGGCTTGTAAAATTGTGCATAAACCATGGAAACCCCACTTTCTTAGGGGGTCATGGTTTCCTGGGGTGGGCACACCATTTTAGAAAATCGTGCACCCATTGTGCACTGCCCAAAAAACCCACCAAAAGCATCCAAAACTCAACAAAATCAAACCAATACAAACTAAAACCAATTTTTTTTTTAAAAAGGTAAAAATTTCCGGAAAATAATTAAAATAATCCTAAAAAAGGTATAGATATTACAATATCCTCACCTTATAATATCTCATCCTCGACCTACACTCCCAAGCATTACTAAGCGTCTCTGGTGAAAGGGTCAGTCCCCTGGGCTAGAATATCTGCGTCCCTATACCATGTTTCCTCCTGAACACAACCATGATTCCAAATAACTCAAACTAATGACATGGCCTTTCCCCACCAAAATTTTTCACTATGATCCACAACATGAATCAAATTCTCCTCAAAGGACGTATCAGCCTCAAGTTCAACATCCCCAACATCGATCACATGAGAAGGGTTAGGGTGATATTAACAATGTTGTGACACATAAAAAACATCATGAATATCACATTATTCCTCTATGGAATATGTGATTGATATTCCACAAGTCTGATCCCCTCCACAATCTCAAAAGGTATGAAAAACCTGGGTGCCAAATTGCCCCGATTCGAATCTGAGGGTAAACCAATCTTTGTGACACACAAAGAAATACACAATCACCCAATATAAACTTAATAGGTTAAAAATGTCTATCTTTATAAGATTTTTTTCTACTATATACTATATCCATTCATTTTTGAATCAACTGAACCTATTCTTATGTGTCATACATGAGACTCAGTACCAATAACTCTAACTCATCCACCTCTATCCAACATAGTAGTGATCTGCATGGAATACTATAAAGAACCTCATATGGTGCCATCAGAATCATGTACTAATAAATATTGTTATAATTAAATGATTTCTATGTGCTTCCCCCCAAGACCCATGAAAATACGGGACACTTGCTCGAAGCATGTCCTCAACACCCAAATAGTATGCTTCAATTTCCTGTCCTTCTATTGGTGAAAGACCACAGTCAGGAACACATAAGTACCAAGAACCTTCTACGAGCCTTTATAGAACTATGAGGTAAAATATGAATCCTGATATGAAACTATTCTCTGAAAAACCCTATAAAAATATACTATTTTCTTAAACGTACATATCCCCCAACCGATCAACCCTGTGAGTCTCTGTGATTAGAAATAAATTAGAAACTATGGTCAACCTATCTACAATTACCCATATAGTGTCATTATTATAAGGAATCCACATAATACCCACCATGAAGTCTAAGGTAACATCATTCCAATTCCATTTTGGAATGGTCAATAGCTATAATATTCCACCAGGTTGCTGATGCTCAGCCTTCACCTGCTAACATCTATTGCATCATGTCATGAAATCTGCAATATCCTTTTTCATTCTTAGCCACCAATATTTCATATTAAGCTTATAGTACATCTTGTTCAAACCAAGGATCACTTCCCACTTTGATTCATGAAACTCACTCATCAACTCCAATCACATACATGTAGGAACAACAGTTTTTCGAACAAAGATGATCTCATACTCATATATAGTCTAATTGGAAACTGTATCCTCGCCTTCAAAGTTTTCTATCAAGTCCAAACACTCTTAATACTCATACTACCTTTAATTTATATATCTTTGAATTATGGAATCAAGTGATAATGACATGAGTTTCATATTCTCTTTTCCCTCTTGAACCTGTATGTGAATTTGAACTAGAAAAGTAATCATCTTTCACTCATAGCTAGACTCATGGACTTCCTGAGTCTGTTTCTTTCATCTAAAAGCGTTAGAAAAACTATTTCCTTTCTTGGGTTTATATTATAGTTCAAATTAAAATTAATTCATATACTCAACTCATCACTACTTCTTGAGATTTATATATCATAGTGAAAAGATATACTTTATGCTTTTGTGGTCGGTATATACAATAAACATTTCAATCAATAGGTAATACCACCACACATTAAGGAATAAACCACCATGTCCCACTCAAGATAATATATAGAATAATTTCATTCACATGGCCTCAAATTTCATGATCATTATTCCATGACATAATCCCTCTACATTAACACCACTCCAAGTTTGATTCCAGGTGCACCATAAGACACAATATACTTATCATATGACTCGGGTGGGATCAAAATCATTGTAGTATTTAAAATACTCTTTTACTATAGGAATGAATTATCACATGATTTAGACTAAATGAATTTGATACCCTTCTTATTCATTCCTAAAAGTGGTGCTACCAATTGAGATAAGTCTTAAATGAATCTCTTATAAAAGTTTTCAAAACCCAAAATGCTTCAAATATGAAAAAAATTATTGGAATGATACGAAGAAAAAATTTCATTAACATTCTATGGTTCTTTTAACACAACTTCTTTAGAGATGATGTGACCCAAAAAATGTACCCAGTTGGTCAATAATTGACCTTAGATAGATTGACATATATCATATTATATCTCGGTGTATATAAGATAATGTCAAGATGTTTCACATAACCATCATGATTCTTGGAGTATAATAATATGTCATCGATGAAAAAAACAAAAAAATAATCTAATTATGGGTGTAAGATTTAGTTTATTAAGGCCATAAACCGAACAAGAGAATTCTTAAATCCAAAAAACATTATAATAAACTAATATAGTCCATACCTACTTCTAAATGTTGTGTACGGTATATCAGATGGTCTCAATCTCATCTAATGATACCCTAACCTCAAATTTATATTGTAGAACGCACAATCAAGCCTAAACTAGTAAAATATATCATATATATTTGAAAGATGATATAGGTTCATAAATTTCATTTGGTTCAACTTCTTGTAATGAACACATAAACACAATGCCCCATCAGCCATCTTAGAAAACAAAATCATAGAAAATTTGGGTGACTTACTAGGAAGGATAAATCCCTTATCCATAAATTCATCGAGCAGAAGCTTAAGATATTGAAGCTCTATTGGTTCTATTTGGTATGGTGGAATAGAAACTGGTTTAGCTCCAGACATTAGTTCAACAGTGAGATCAACATCTCTCTCAGGTGGCAGCCTTGAGAGTTCCTCAAGAAACATTCCTGAAACCAATTTACTATAGGTGGAAGGAAAACATGATTGACACCCCTATCATCCAATAAAAGAGTCAAAACCTAGGTGGTGATCCCCCAGTTGCTAATGAACTATCCCTGCATGTCCTACATAGATATCCCATTATCCACGATGAATATAACTATTACCCTCAGGAGATGTAAAAGTTACTATATTATGATAACAATCAATGTAGGTTGGTAAGATATGATCCATTACATACCCATAATAAATTCAAAACATGACATGTTAAGTATGTAAAGATCCCAAAGGAAATGGTATCCATCAAAGTTTTGGGTAAAACCCTTTCAAAGATAGATTTTCTTTAACCATGCACTCAGTGGTGTGTCAATTGTCATAACCCCATTCACAAACTTCACTAATAGACTCAAACCCTTAACAAGTTGGGAAGCCATGAAAGAATGTGAGACTCCATTATAAAATAAATCATTAAAAATAATATAATCTAAAAGAATATCACCTATGACTATTTATTACTCAACCCCACTATCCATAAGTGTAGGCTAAACAACATGCCACCAACCTATCCCTATGAATTATGCTCGAATCTATGTCCCATGTCCTACACTTATCTACTGATACATTCACTCATGCCCTGAATTAACACATCCTCCACCCCAACCAAAACTATAATGAACCAACACGGGTCAACTAGGAAAGCCTCCACAATCGGCCCATCACATGATATCGATAAAAGAAGGATAACAAAAACCATTCTTGAATATAATGAATTCAATACATACAACTAGAGTAAGAATTAGAAGTAAATAATATAACACAAAAGAGATAAAATACAAGCCAAAGTGTATAAAACAAAATGTTATTCATATCTCCACATGACCAACAGTCACCTCAAGAACAACCCAAATTGAAAGCATCAACGACAAGAGAAAATATCATGATACAAGATGCTCTTGCATTTACCTGGATCCTGAAACAAAACATCTAAAAATTCCCTATGACATAAGTAGTTTGTGATCCAAGTCCCAGTAGGATACCAATACAGTTTATATACAAGTTCTAATATCAAGAATGCAACAATTCTATCTATTAAATCAAAACTGTTTTACAAAGCATTTCAATTAATATAAATCTAGTTGAAAATATTTTTACCCTTAGTTTTCATAAAATACTTTCATATTATATAACTAGAAATACAAAAATTATAAGTAATAAAAATAGGAAATCATATCCATTCATTTAGAGATAAAAAGGTAAAAACATATCCATGAACAATCTATCATGTGAAGCTATGTGATACAACCTCATACATAAAAAACTTTGAGTAAACATCCATGATAAAATAATCATGTGATAAAAAAATAATAAAAAATGACAAAGTACCTAGAATTAGGCTCTATCCAATGTGAAAATTCATACAAGTCACTCAAAATCCTAAACAAGCATACATTGGATCCAAAAGGAATTGAGTCATTCTCATCGATATAAAAAAACAACCTTATAGTGGTGAGACACCCACAATGTCTACCTATTTCTCTATACCTATGCTCCCAAGGTTCCCAATGATCATTTTTATAAATTAAATTTAAAACCATTCTCATAATTTCATAAAAAGTTTTCAAATCCATGAAGATTCACTTTGGAGTTTGAAAACCAATTTTAAAATTAATAAAATCTATTTCCGAAGAATAAACCCCCATTTTTAAAACATTTACCTTTCCCAGAAAACAATTATAAACCATTTATCACCTCCAACCAATGAACAAACCAAAGTAATTTATCAATAACAGCTTGAAATTCATCAAATTAACCAATTTTATAGAAAATCGTACCTCAACGTGGTAGAAAACTAGTTTATTTTGACAAAGGTAATTGAAAACCCAGTGAATGAAGTTCAAAAGAAAATGTATTACAAGAATCCATAGAGAATAAATCTAACTCAAACAGTGATAAATCATTGAACGCAGCCATCCAGATGAAAAATACTCTCCCAAAATCGCTTCGGTATCTCTCAAGGTTGAGCAGAGGGACTTAAAAATGAATGAATGAATTAAAAATCCATACAAAAACCTAAAAATTCAACTCATTATAGTTGCATTATTTTTAATGACTATATATGACGTGTAACTCCAAAGTCTCAGATACAATGAAAACATGTCTCCTTTTTATTAAAAATTGAATTTTTCTCATTCATGGTGTGTACGTGATACACATCGTGTAAACCACTCTCGTCATTTAGCTAGTGCATAGATTCTTCTCGAAATCCATTACATGGATTATACTCCACTTACATGATGTGTAAGTGACCAATGAGTAGTAAAAAGTACATGAATAAGTGGAAAATTCCAAAAAATACCTAACTTTACCACTAGAGGTGTCCTACCAATTCCTTATCAGAATTAAACAACCAAAAAAAGGAAAACAAAAAAAGGTAAAACATACCTGAATTAAAGTTAGAGGGTGTTATAGGCATGACCGATAGAACTACAACTACCTAAATAGTTCTAGGATGAAGACCCTCATCTTGAACTCTAGTTCTACCTAGCTTCTCCATCACTCCCCATTCGTCAAGGGTTATTAAAGTATCTTTGTAAGTGTATCATCCCACCACAAGCTTGACAGTCCATTGGTTGTCGGGGACCCTGACTATGAATATGACCCACCCTACCACACTAATGGCAGTATACTTGTTATTGTACGGGGTAACTGATACTTCTCCCTAGATACTCTATTTTCCATTTACTTGGTTTATGTTCTCATGGAAATTCTTCCTACCCTAAGAAGACATAACTTCTAGTCTTCTAACAAAAACCACCCATCATCCACTAGAATCCCCCATCATGTTCCACTTAGAAATGAAATATTGATTCACCACCTCAGAAAACATTTTCAATAAAAAGATGTTAACCTAGGAATTAATCTCACATTTATGCCCATACTAAAAACATCTTACTGTATTTTCCTCATCTTTTATGAGTTCTTGTACAAAGAGCTTTAAGTTAGTGAAGTGAATAACATAGTCTATCACTGACATGCTTCTTTGGGTCAATCGTATAAACTCTACCACTGTCTCATATATTAGTATCTCTAAATAAATTTTCTCTAGTAATTTCTCTTATAAGTCCTTCTATAAAATTCCCTCCAACTTCTCACACTGATCTTGAATATCCCACCAACACTTTTCTTAACCTTGTAACATATAAGTATCCGACTTGACTATCTTCTCTACATGATTTTATAAATGAAAAAGACTTTCCTGAATAGACTCAATCTAGAACTCAACTTCCCCTAGTCCACTATCTTCAGTGAATGTATTAGGGTATTGAAACTCAAAATCCCATGTTAGATTAGTTATATAATTCAGATTCCTCCTTGGGTATCTTCCAATGAAATTCATAAAGTTAGAAAAGTCCTCATGGAACTTGTCTCCCACCCCTTCACCTGGAACTATCTGGGCCTCTTGTCCTGCTATTGGAGGATCATTTCCAGCAATGTTTTCCTATCATCCTACCAATAAATGTTGTCAGGGAGTCATGTCTCTATAATAGAAATAACATGTCTCAATACACATAAAAAATCATTAACATATTTACAGAAGTGAGTTTTATATAAATCCATAACAAGTCAGCCTACATACACTACCTTATGGTCAAATCCATGGAACTATAACTACCCTTAACTATCCCCAATTCGGGCCATGGATAACACAGGGAAAAAAATCTACATTTATAATTTTTTCATTAGATGTTAATTTATTAACCATTTCAAATTAATAGATTTAAAATATTTTAAAAATTATTAATTCATCATTAGGAACCATTTCTTTTAAAATACTCAAATAAGTAGAAAACTTTCATTTCCCAAAATATACTCATGAATTTCTTTTCTGTGCATGTCAAATATGATTAATGTCACATAAAATCCTTAGTGGTTAGAATGATGCATGTATACAAAACTTTCATGGCAGACTAGGCCATGACTAAAATATCATAAAATAATAACATCACACAAAAAGTGCATAACCTATGGTGAAATAACATCTAAATGTAATAACAAACATCATGAAAAACAATCCCACCCTGGGTACTTGGTTCCCCCCCAAACACTAGGGTTAGCTACTCACATGCACGAGCTCAAGACCAAGTCCCAAATCATCCTAGTATCCTATCTACCTTTCCTAAATAATAAGACAACTGAAAATAGATGAAAAATACTTTGATACCAATTTGTAATGCCTCTATATAGGTTCCACATACTGGTACCTCAGGATGGTTCACCACATGACTTTAAGTGCACCTCTATATACGAAAGTGGTTTACAACTTGCAATGAGGTTCTATTATGTAATTTTGGAAGACTTTACCCTCTTTATTAAAGAATCACAATGGAAAAATAAATATTCAATATAACTACAATATAATACTAATCAATAATCAACCAAACAACACATGAATAAATCCCAAATTGTGAAAATAACCATAAACCAAAGTAGTAAATACGTCATTCCATACAAGTTTGAAGTGTCTAATGAAAAATTAAAAATGAAGAAACATTGAAATATATCATGTGGATCCTGACGTCATGAATAGTTACCTTATCCATGATCCATCTCAAATCCCAACTCATCCATCCAACATAGGGATCTTTCCCACATACTGTCTTAAAAAATTGATGTTTATTTGGGTACAAATCAAGAAGCCTGAGTAGGGTGTGAGTATAACTCAGTAGCCCACCACCATTGGTGACTAAAAAATATCTAATATATAATGTTTTATGAAGTTTTATAAAAAATAAATACCAAATGAAAATATTAAACACATTTGAAATTTATTATTATTTAGTCATCTGCATCATACCTGCTTTGTCCCGTGCCGGAGTCTGAACCGTACACTATAGAAATTTTACATTTTACTCTTTTTATGGTCTCTCATTATTCAATTTAATTACAATTTCATTCAGTACCCTGGATAGTCATTATAGGTACCATTATCTCAGGCACATGAAATATCAGTCCAAAACCAATATCTCGGGGGCCTGCAACATCAGTCTTGTACACCATGGGTACGTGGAGCATAATTTCCTCACCCAAAAAACATTGTTCACATGCATGCATTAGGTTCCTAGTGAATTACTCTATCACTGTATGGGTACTTGGGAATCATTACATCACCCACAACTCATCATTCACATTTATATATACACATATCATGGTTCTACATTAATAACTCATTTATCAACCATTTTAAACATGGTGAACCATTTCATTTATCAAATACAACCATGGTTCCTCATATTCATCACAAGGAATAATAGGTGAAATTCCCTATTAATTAATTTGTTATTAATTATTACACAACTCATTAAATAATTAAAGTTAAGATGAAAAACTATTTAAATCCTATTATCAATGATGAAATAAGGATTTATTTCAATTCCATTAACCCATTATTTCACTTTTTACAATTCATAAATCATCATTTCAGGTGTATTGGAACACCTCATGGGTTTCCATCAAGCGTGGTCTCAAATATCCAATGGTCCAATGGGTTCCCTGAAGGGCCTCACCATCACATGGGATTCAATATATTATTTAAAATTTAAAAGGCAATTTCCTAATATGGAAACACAATGGTATAACTAAAAACATGAGATCATGATCAATACTATGAGAATTAGAAATTAGAAGACATACCACTGGATTATTGATAAATTATCTGCCAACCCTATCCCTTAATTTGATGTTTTAAGGTTGAATTTATAATAGAGGAGGAGATCTAGGATGAAAACCTTGGATTAAGACCCAAAAAACAAGATCCATTAAAAACTAGATCCAAACCACCAATAATGAGAGAAATTTATGTCTATATAAAGGGGAAGAAATATGAGAGAGAGAGGAAATTAAAAAAAGAAGATATCAGTCACTAGACAAGAGTCGATTTCTTTCACTAGATTTTTGATTCGTAAAGTAAGGGGTTTGAGAAGCCCTGGAATCCTCTCGGGAGCCTCCATGAAGAAATGAAATCATGTTAGGTTGAGAAAAGGTGATTTGGGATATAAAACTATGGTTTTGGAATTTTTAATAAAAACAGTATAGCATTAAATATTCACACACATGGTTTCTTAGAAGGGTCACATAGTTAGACAAACCACGGTCCCTAACTATGGGCCCCTACTATCTAGGGGTTCATGGTCTCTCCTTTAGGTTCATAGTTATTTAAATAATGTAGAAAACATAAAAACCCCACTGTCTCAAGGTTTCATGGTTACCTGGGGTGGGTGAAAATTTTGGGAAACCCATGTTCCAACCGTACACTTCCCAAACCCCCCCAAAAGCTTCCTAAACTCTCCCGAATTCACCCAAGACAAAATCCAACCAAAAGTAGATTAAAACAAGGGTAAAATGTACCTAAAAAGTACAAGAAGCCTTAATAGAGGCTAAGAACTTATATACAGTATCCTCAAGAATCTAAAAAATCTCCTTATATTATATCAAGTGAGTTTGAATATTATTTATGAATTAAAAAAATCCGAAAAGTTAATCACATCTACTTTAAATTCTCCAAAACTTCTTCTCTATATGATTTTTTGTATTGTGGAGGAACTTATTCAATCTAAATCTTACTCAAATCATCACTTGGTCTAAAAAATCACCTTTTTTGATTTTTTTCATCCAAAAAACATAAATCACTATCAATATTATCAAACTTAGTAATGAATCATCATCCAAAAATGTTAAGCCTACATGAGCAAACATGGTGTAGAAAATAAAACCTTGAATAAAAAAATCATGTTGTCTTTAAAAATAGTGATTTACATTCAACATATTTACATAAAACCTATTCAAATATGATCATTTGGATTCTTAAATTAATACTTAATTATCTCCATTATTTATTCTCCAATCAATAATTCATCATCACCATAATTGATTCTTTATTCAATATTTCTCCATCACCAAATCTTTACCTAAATCCTACCGTTAGCCTCCACCTTTTATAATATATGAAGGGGTTAAAAATTAATAGATTTATGTTTTATTTTCATTACCATTTGAAAAAAATATCCAAAGATAAGGATGATAGAGGGGACACGTCACTATACATTATCATTATGACAAGGGATATTGAACTACCATTTACAACCTCAATATCACAAATGCATCCTCTAACAATGGTTTGGTGGAAACATAACATATTTAATTTAAAGTAGAAAAAATTATTTTCTCAACTCATTTACATCCACAAGATATTTTGTGAAGTGATATTTGATATCAATATTCATAGAAATTGATTGTTGAACAACGGTCTTTGACAAATTAATGGCACTTTGATTATCATAACCCAAAAGTAATAACAACTTTTATTCCACATTAAGATCATAAAACAATGTTTTCATCTACATAAATTATGTAGTGTATTGAGATACAACCACATACTCTATATCATTGGTTTCCAAGTTCATATAAATATACATTTTCATGTTCTAACAAACACATCTTTCACTAGGAAAGAAAACTCTACCAGATGTGTATTATTTATTATCAACACACCCAACTAAATTTGTATCTAAATAACCAAACAGTTTAAATATCCTTTTCTATTATATTTCATATTTAAATTAGTTGTTATTTTTTATTTATTTAATAATCTATTTGACATCCATAATATTTGACATTTTCGATGCACTTTGAAATTTGGAATAATAGGTGACAAAGTAGAATATATCTGACCCTAAAGGTGTTAAGTATAACAAACATAAAATAAAATTTTGAAATTATATTTAATCCAATTACTTTACATTCTGAAATTTATAAATCTTGTTTCCTAATTATATAGTATTAGAAACTAGTCTTGAATCCTCCATGAAAAATTATAAAGAATTTCCCTAGAATACATCACTTAAGAAAGAAAAATATTATCTCTCTCTTAAGAAATATGTAAGTCTAGAAAGTGACTCATCTCACCAAGAATGAACATTTCAAACAAATTATTTATATCATTATCAAAATTTTTACAAACATATTTATCATTTCTACATAAAATGATATCATCTACATAAACAATAACAATAAGAGATACATCATTGTCATATTTGATGTAGAGGTTATTGTCCACTATTCCTTTTTTGAATTTCATCTTCTTCAAGAAGGTGTCCATCTTAGAATACCAAGATATTGAAGATTTTTTCCCATATAAATTCTTATTTTTTCTAAAAACATGATTATAAAATTCTCTAAGAAATAAAACACATGGTTTCCCAATATAAACCTTCTCTTCTAGATCACCATTGAGGAAGGGATACTTAAATCCATTTGAATTTTTTTATTTCCTTTGGGTAACAATAATAAAAAATATCCTTATGTATTTAATCCTAGAAAATATTGAAAAGGTCTCATTAAAATCCACCCATTAAACCTAATAATTACTCATAAACATAGTTATTTATTAATGTCTAATCACTTCAACTTTTTTCCTTCAATTTGTTTCATAATACCAATTTTGTTCAAATGATGTTCTTGTATTTAGGTTTGGGTGCCACCTCTCATATATCATTATTCTCTATTTAGTCTAATTCTTCATTCTTAGAATAAACTCATTCTTTATTCTCCAAATATTCTTGAACATCTTCTTGATCTACTTGTAAAAATAGAGGGGGATGTGATACTTTATTCAAGGTTATCCTAGTTTGAAATTTTTATCCTTAATCACCAATGATGATCCAGACCTCTATCTACATTCTTAACCTTGGATGATATGAGTGGGGTTTCTACTCATCACTTGAGTTGGATGAATTATCATCCTCAACCCGAATTTATTTTGAATTTATACCATTTTATGCAACATTATTCTATTGTTTAAACAAAATATAGTCTTCTTCATCAATTCCAAAATATTTTGTTTCAAATGTGAATTCATTCTTTACATGTCTCGGAACTTTAACAAAATTTGTATCAATGATCTTTCCCATATCCTTGTTTTTTAATCTGTTTTATCTTATATTTATAGAATAACAATAAAAGATACCATCAACATCTCTTCTATCAAACTTCCCATGATTTTTACCTTTGACTTGGATAATAAAAAGTCTTCCAAATAAAATTATTTACATAAAAATTGGATTCTTGTGGTAATATATCTCATATGGGGACATGTTATAATTTGGTCTATATAATTAATAATTTTGAATATAATTTTTGTTCCATTATCCCATATCTAAAAATACTTATAAGTATCATAATCTATCATTACTTTTCATTACATATCCACTATGATTTAATTCTTCCATTTGGAAACCCCATTTAGTCGGGTTGTATATGGTGCACTGAGTTCATGATGAATACAATGATTTAAAATATAATTTATAAAGATACCATTTATTTACTAAGCACTATTATATGTTAGAAACTTCCCCAAGGAGTAAACACACTCCCTTTAAACACTCCTTATGATACTTTTAAATATGTTTAGATATTTTTATTTATGTTTCATAAACATAAAGAATGTAATTTAATTAAAGTCATCAATGAAGGAAATAAAATAATTATATCCATTAATTTCATTATTATTGGACCAAATATGACCAATTGGATAATCTCCAATGGATGATATATAATAATATATATTTCTTATTTGAAGATCTTTTAATCTTCCCATTTTGGCATGTGAATAAAATCTGGTCCCTGTATCTTAGGGACCTCTCAAAATATTTCTATTTGAGAAAGCTTTCTCACATTGCTTTGGAAAATATGACCAATGTTTATGTGTGACAGTTGGTTTTCTTATTCTATACCTAGATAAAAAGAACATTATATATCTACCACTTGAAAAAATTACCCTTGTCTTACATTCCACTTTTCACAATTCTTACATATTTATGTATTTTACCACAAATCCATATTTTCTGAAGGAAATATAACTCTATTTATTTAAAAGATATAAATCACTTAACAAATTGTGTTTAAACCCATCAATATATAAGTTTTTCATGACTTTATATTTTATTTACAACTCAAAACTTATCCAACTCCTTTTATTTGGAGTGAATCATTATTCTGAAATGTAACTAAACCTTCTTTACAATCTTCCACATTCTTTAAAATTTTCATGTCTTCAGTCATGTGTGATGAAAATTAACTATCCAAAATCCTTGTACATTCCTCTTTTGAAGATTAAATTTTCACCTCTAAAACAAGAGTTTTTTAAATTTTCTATCTCTTTATTCTCCTGAAGTTTCATATTAATGATATTTGTACTATGTTGGGATGGTAACATGGTTAAGAAACCATTAGTAAGGTTACCAGGCTTATCACATCTTTCAAAGACATTTTTTAATATTTGAAAAGAATTATCAACCTTCAGCCCAAAATTTTATGATTGTTTATGGATTTATTTTCTTTGAGTGGGATATCTCACCCTCTTGTTCCACCTAACAAACCTCTTGGATTTATAGATATGTCTATGATTGAACCATAAAATTCTTTTTATATTTCCAAAAACTCCATAATCTCTGCAACAACCATAAAAACCATATTTTACATTATAAAAATCATATTGTCTAGAATCTTGAACCTATAATTAAACCTTATTTTAAATATCTATATTGGTTACTTTATGTAAAACAAAATTATGGTGAACATCTAAAACTTTTCTATTCACATTAGACATCTTTTTATCCTCATTGACTTCACAATTTGTAGTAGTGTTTTTTATTCAATCTGGCACTTATAGAATCTCCATATTTTTTTAGCACCATTTGTTTTTACTACAAATTTTTTATTAAAGACTTTCTCAATATTCTCAGACTTAATACTAATATTTTAAGTGTTGTTTTATTATATTGAGAGTTATTTTACTTGGTATTACTAATCCTCTTCCCTTTTTTGATCTTTCTCCAACTTATTATAACTCCATAATTTCCATTGAATAAGAATATCATCCATAGAATTTTCCTTAACCATATATTCTATATTGATATTTTTGATATTATCATCACTAAATAACCTTCTCAAAACCATAAATTTTCTTTTTCCAACAAATAATTATATTCAGCCTATTTATATTCCCTACCATTTGTATATGGATCATCATTTTTTGTCTTCCTAATATATTTTTCAAGGACTAAAATTGTTTAGATTGTTTAATTTAACTTTCTATTCAGTATAGTCTCTATAAAAGTTTCTACTTATTCACTTACATATTAATTACATCCATAATTTGTGAAAGTTTATCATTCAACTACATAATGAGTAGACTTTCTTTAACTTAATCCCTAAAAGTCTCAACATCGACTTCAACTTTACTATCATAACTTCCACTACACTTATATAAGAAGTTTCTAATTTTATATTTAGATAACTTTCTACCCTTCTGTAACATCTTGAAAATAATAAATTCCTTAGAAAAAATATGAGTTCCACTAACCTTGGGTGATGTCCCCAAGATACAAAAGGATTGAAATAAATGTCAAGAGATTAATATATGTTGGGAATTGATTTTCCCTTTAACAAAAACCAAAACATGTCAAGATAAAATAAAGGCAACCAAACCAAAATATATGATTTATGAAGTATAATAATAAAAATCTATGTAAATACCACAAATCAAAAATATTAGAGTAAAAAAGGGAAAAAGTAAAGAACAATAAGACACTAAAATAAAACAAGAATTAAAACCAAGGTATTTCTACTCCAAACTCTAAGAAAATATCCCAATTAAAGATCTTACTATAGACAACTACATCAAGAAGCCCCACTAGAGAAATTAAAAATATTATCCTTTAATGTTTCATGGAAAGCAGCATCTACAAATAAACTGGTTTTCATATACAGGTATGAGTAATTATACCTAGTAGGAAATCCAAAAAAATATGTCCACACGTGAAACTAGAATAAAAAAAATTAGATAAAAATTCAAAAGATTTTTTTTAAAAAAAGAGAGGAACATAAAAAAATTCCCAATTTAAAAAAATTTAAAATAAAAGTAAAAACATTTATCCTTTAATTACACTTGGAATTCCCAAACCATATCTTCTTTATAATGAACAACTAAATTCTAGGTCATATTCCCATACTGTTGATCAGTTACCTCTTGATCCACCAAATCATCACTAGGTGAAAATTCTCCAGGTACCTCTAGTTTGGCACATCACACCAAGTACATATAGACATGGCCACATTCAATGAAATAATGAAAACAAAACACCCATGTATGAAAATTTCTCACACCAATTAATTTAAAATAAATAAAATATTCCCATTAAAACATTTAATCAAACATTTTTGTTGTGTTAAACCAAGTGCATAATTTAAAACGATAAATAAAATGGTGTTTTCCAACAAACCCTTCAAAATGATATATTTACAAGTTATAAAAAATGATAAATTAAAACAAGAAAACAATGTGATAATTGTTTTATATTGTAATAAATTAATTTTATTATTAAATACTTCAATTTCTGTAATAATTGGAGAATAGGGAGAATCCACTTACCTCTCAATGAGTGACAAAAAAATAAGAACAAATCAACCAAATATCTTGATCCATGTTTGAAATTTATTTATTTTAATATATCTAATAAATATATCATTAACAAATTTATAGATAATATATCTATATATAACATATTAGATCCAATTTTCTGTTTAAAGGAGAACAAGTGGATCTTGAAAGAGAAAGTGAGAAAATGGAGACTTACTAATGATTCTGGGGATCTGACACACTCAAATCAATCAAAAAAAGCTTCCAAATCTAAGGGAATTTTTGGGAAATTCTTAGGAAGGATATAGTCTTCAAGAGACCAATATGTGTGATGAAAAATGATTTTTTGGGGATCAAAACCACATTAAGATATAAATTTTGGAGAATTAAATACGTGTGACCTAGTTAGGCCGTATGGTTTGAGAAACGATATGATAACCATGTGACTTCCACTATCTTAAAACCCATATCTTGAATGGTTGGTTAATATGATTTAAAAATCCATATTACCACAATGAGTTTCCCACTTCCATTATCATGATCTCTCCTAGAACTTGCATGGTTTGGTAAAACTGTGTTCCAACCTTTTTCTTACCCTAAAACTCTTTAAATCTCTTTCACAGTTTCCTAGAGAAGATGTATGGTTTACCTTAAGTGTTCTTAATCCATGAACCCTTAAAAAACATCATAAACACACTAAAATCATCAATATACTCTTGGAAGTCAAAAAAAAATTAGATAAATTATTTATACATAATTAATGGTAAAATTTCCATAAATTGAAGGTGTTACATTAACCCCACCATTAGGATTTTTGTCCCTAAAAAGTGGGAGATTGATGGTGTTTTGGATGATTTATGGAAATTTTTACAATATATATTTATCATATTCCCATTTATCCTCTTTAACTTCACCATGTTTCCATAAAACTCATACCAATGGAATACAATTTCTATATTATAATTTATTTTTTTGTCGAATATATGAACCAATACATGAATAAAAGTAGAATATGGTTCCAGATCAACATTATACCATCGAATCACTTGACTAGGATCAGGCTGATATTTCTCAATTGAGATATATTAAGAAAATTATGAACCAAATTTAACCATGGTGGTAAATCCAACAAATATGAAAACCAATAATTCAATCAAGTACTCAAATGGTTCAACTTATAGAGGATACAAATTTCCATGTTTAATCGATCATTAATGACCCAGTCTTGGAGAGAATTTCAAGAACAAATTATATTCCACTATAAAGGATAATGGGTGATTTAGATTATATATATTATATTTTTTATGTATTTGGGCTGAAACCATCCATTTTTTGATCATTATATCTTCCTAGGGGTTTCATAAATAAGGTTTGGTCCCAGTTGTGATGTTTATATGATCTCAATCCAATAAATTGAAGATTGAAATGTATGGCCATACAATGCATTAAATGATTTCATCTATATCATGTACTAAAAATTATTGTTATATGAAATCTCAATTGAGAAAAATGATCCTCCCATGTGTCTTGAAAATATATAATACAAGATTAGATCTTGCCTTATAGAGTTTTAATTTTTCATTTTGACTACCCATCTATTTGAGGATGATACATCATACTCATGGTCAATTGGGTCCCTAAAGCTTATTTAAGTGATTTAAATATTTGAGAGGTAAAATGAAGATCTCATTTGGAGATTATAAAAAGTTTTTTTCCATGGAATTTCTCCAATTTACAGATGTGGAGCTTCACCAAGTCATCTATCATATTGGATTTAGGGAATAGAATGAATTTATATGACTCTGTAAGCTGATCTACAATCACCTAGATTCAATCATGCTTCCAAATAGTTCTTGGTAAACCCATGAAAAAGTACATAGTGATATTCTATCATTTCCATATGAGTATAGGAAAATATTGCATCATTCCAACTATTTGTTGATACTCATCCTTGACTTGATGATATGTTAGGAATTTTATAACATAATCCTACAAATTACATTTCATAATTGACTATAAAAAATGGGTCGTTGGAGACTTGTATATATTATGGATGCATGGATGAATTTTCCATTAAGAATGGTAAAAAATAGAAATAAGTTGTTCTTGAAAGGATGTATGAATAACTATTTGATCAAAAAAAGCAACACCAAGTTCCAATATTTTTTCCATCCATTAAGGGTTTCCCCACCGTTAGATTTTTATGTAAGGGTAAGACAATTAGGATCCAATTTTTGAGAACACATATCTTGTTCAACCAAATATGTATGAGATTCATCGGGAATAAGATGATAACTTCATTATACTCATTGTAATCCAAATTCATATTAGAAATCATACTCATAAATTTCCACTGATCACAAGCTTCTATGACTAATTTATAATAAAGATTTTATCTTAAAGAATAGACCAAAAAATTAACTTTTCCTTGTGTATAAACGAAGTCAAAGTCAGACATATGGAGACATCACATCCATAATTTTTTCTTAAGTTCAAATCCCTTTGTGAGAATATTTTTCTTACGATTTTATGGTTTGTGAACACAAAAAACTTCTCTCCAAAATGATAATTACACCACTTTTTCAAAGCAAAAATCACCACAGAAATTAAAATTCATGGGTTGGATAATTTTTATCATCAATTCATAACTATCGTGATCCTTAATCTATGAAATGAAATCCTTCCATGATAACATAGTAAAGTACAGATCAATATTATTCATAAAAGAACACATAACCATTCCTAGGTTCAAAAAAGATAAGAATTGGTGAAAACGTGAGACTATTCATAATCTCCAAATAGGATTTCTAGAAATCATAACTCCAATGGAATGAAGTACCCTTTCTCATGAGAACTTTCATAGGAGATGAGAGATAAGAGAAGTCTCAAATGAAATGATGATAGTAACCAACTAAGCCCAAAAATCTATGTATGTCAAATAAGTTATTTGGATGTTTCTAAGAGATGAAATCTTCTATCTTTTCCGGATATACAAATATGACTTTCTAATAAATAACATAGCCAATTTAATGCACTTATTGTATCCAGAAATCATATAACAGATTCTCTTAAAAAAATGAACTACACAATCTATAAATTTTATTCATGCTCTTTTTGAGATCGAGAATATACTAGAATATTATTTACAAATACCATAAGGAAAGAGTCTAGGTACCATTTAAATTCATGATTCATTAATTCCATGAAAATCATTGGTACATTTTTTAGACCAAAGGGAATTAAAAAATATTTATAATAGATGTAGTGACTCTTGAAATCTATTTTCATAATATCCTCATTCCTTACCCAAGGTTGGTGATACCCAAACTATAGATCAAATTTAGATAAACACTGGCCATCATTAAATTGATAAAAAATATCATCAATTCATGTAAGATTGTATCAATTATTTATTGTTACCTAATTTATTCTAATATAATCAACACATAGTTTTAATGAACTATCTGCTTTATGAAAAGATCTCGATTAGCTCAAAGTGATGTACTCGATCTTATGAAACCTTTAATTTACAATTCTACCAATTATACATTCAATTATATTAATTAAATTGATTAAAATTTATATGATGGAAGTGAAATATTATTTTTTCTTGAAATAAGAACACTAAAAAAATACCCTTCCATTTTAGGTGAAACATTAGTGAAATTTTAGGGGAAACATCTGGACACTGATCCATAATTGTATAAAAATTTGAAATCTGAATTATGTATTTAGTTCCCAAAGTGATGACTTATAACTTATAAGAAATAATTTCAACCATTGGTACTAAAAGTCTTGATTTTCTAGCTTTCACATCCATGTCTCCTTTAAAGAGATGCACTGTGCCATTATGAGATGTAAAATTTACTTATCCCACATAAAAATTGATATATGTCTTGAAAGAAGCTAAACAATACATTCCAAGGATTATGCCAAATATATCCATGTCTAAAAAATAAAATCCCCCAAAAAATGTAATCCATATATTTTTATGGAACAACATGTTAATTTCAATCCCCTACACTCTCACTACCTGAGAGATGTCTATGTACTCATCATGTGTGGCATTATCTCAATATGTGATCCCCATTTGATCAATAACATGTGACTTAATGAAATAGTTGGATTCAATGGTTGAAACAGAAATTATATATTTTTTTTAAGAATAATAGTACCTTATAATGTTGAAGGACCTAATTAATTATCCTTCATCATATGCTCAGCACCATACAACTTCTTACTCACTCCCATTTGTTCCCAACTTCCCTACTGTGGTTTTATTGTTTGGGGAGTTGGGGTTCTCCTAGTATCACAATAGTTTTCTTGATTCTGAGGATGAAACCCATTATAAAATGATCATCCTATCATTATACGAGGTTTTTGAGTCACATGAGATGTATTTACAGAAAATAAATTTGTAATTATAGGGAAATAACGCTAATGATTTCCTATCTGATTACAGTTATGTCATTATTTTGAAAGTGATATAAAATTTTACATCTTATTCTCCAATGAACGAAATTAGAAACATCTGGTCTTACAAATGAGGTTTTTAAAAAAACTAATAGATTTAGTGGTTTGATTTTATGATGGTCCACCAACTTGGAAGTAGCTATACCGCTTCTACTTGTTCCCAAAATTAGAGTTCCAACATGTTCCAATATAGATTAATATAATTCCTCCAGTAGGATTCCTAGTAATATCCATTTCCACCACTATCTATCTATTAACCATTTTCATATATCCATTAATATAGATTGCAACTATATTAGAATGAATTTTCAATCATTGTCTAGACTCCAATATGCACACCTTCAAGGATGAACTGGTAGATAATTCTAGAGAAAATTAGAATAAGTTCATAAAATTAGATACATATTCTATCACTGATATATTTTTTATTTAATACTAAAGAAATGTTTCATTCTGGATATCTAGGAGGTATAAAGATAGAATTATTTGTTGAAAAATTCATCAAATCCCTCCCACATAATGCCTTGGTTGAGTTAATCTGGGATAGCTAAATCCTACCATTAACATGAATGATTATTCAAAATTTATACTACTAACTTGAACTTTAGATCATCTGGGGTTCTAAGGAAATCAATTATCTGATTCATTCTCCTAGGACATGATTTTTTCTTTTAAGGTTCTGAATCTCCCAAAAATATTAGTGGATTATATTTTTTTAAACTTCATAGAATGATTAAATTATCAATGGTTATCACTTCAATTTCCCTTATTAAAAATTAGAAAAATATTGAACAATTCTATGAAAAATACTTTTTTTCACCTATGGTTCAGGTACAACCACATTCTCCATGATCTCTTCTTTCATGTTTCTATGTCCTCTAACAGGTTCAATTTCTCTATAGTTATTACAAAACCCACATAGTTATGACTCATTAGAAAATTGAATACTTAGAATATTCCAAATCATTGATATAAAGAATTATTGTAACCAATTTCCAAAAATTATCAAACATAATACAAACAATGTAGTCATAGTGGGATGTCTCATTACTAATACATGATATGATATAATCATTGGATAAACCCATGATAATGAAATGAAAACACTTCTATAGGTGTATCAGAACATATTTTGTACATAGACCACCCTATTAACGTGAATTTAAGTATAAAGAGGATAGATATGTCTTTTTAATCTATACATTTCAAGTTCTAACATTTCTTATATCCTTTATACTATACCAACATAGAAGATTGATAAAAATGATACCATTTGTAACACCCAAACCCTAACAATTGGCTTTGAAATAGTTGAGGTTCCACTAACCTTAAGTGAAGTCCCCAAGATTCCAATGGATGGAAATAAATGCCAAGGTCATACTAAGCATTGGGGGATGATTTTCCATTTTAAAAATAAAACAACCTATTGAGATAAAATAAATAAACCAAAACTAAACAATTTATTTCAAGTAGTGTAACAATATAAATAAATGGAAAACCAAAAAAACATTAATATCATAGTTATAATGGAAAAAAATAATAGAACAAAAAGACACTAAAAAAACATGAATCGAAACCAAGGTGACACTGCTCTAGAATCCAAGGATATGACCAACTCTATGCTCTAACTCCATACAATTTCATCAAGAGGAACCCTTAAGAAAATATGAAATCTTCACCTTTCTAATATCATGGAAAACATCATCTAGATACACACCAAAGTGAAAATATATAAGATTATTAATCATACATAGTAGTAAATCCACTAAAATATTCATATATACCACTAGAACAAGAAAAAGTTTTCTCATATTTAATTTAAAAAAAATAAATGAACATAAAATAGTTTACTAATTTAAAAAAATTAAATTAAATAAAAAAATTATCCATTAATTTCACTTGGAATAACCAAACCCCGTCCTATTTCTTACACATATATTAATTCTAGGTGATAGTACCATACAAATGAGTGGTTACTCATCAATCCACCAAGTTGAAACTTGGTAACCATTCTGTAGGTGACTTAAGTATGTCACCTCATGAAAAGTTCATAATAGAAAGGCCAAATTCAATTAAATAATGAACACACACCAGCTATGTACTCCAAGTTAATGCACTAATTATTTTCATAGAAATCAACTCGTCCCTTTAAACATTTAATTGCACATCTTTCTTGTGTTAAACAAAGATCATAATTTAAAACCATAAATAAAAAGGGGTTTTCCAAAGAACCATTCAAATACCAAGATTTATAATCTATAAAACAATGGAAATTTACAAATAAAACATGAAAACATTTTGATATTATAAGAAATTAATTTAAATATTCAAGCCTTCAAGTTCTAGAAAAAGTAGAGAGGATAGAGAATAAATTACATCTTAACAAGTGAGGAATCCTATGAATGAAACAATGAGAACTCCAAATTAAAGTTTGAAATTTATTTTCTTCAATAGATCCAATCAAGATATCCTAAAAACACATCATATATAACAAATATATCAATGAAATATTAATGATCCATTTTAATGTAAATAAAGAATATCTTTAAAAAGAGAGGGAAAAAAGATACTTACTAATGATTATGGAGATCTAACATAGTTAGATACATCACATCATGCTTCTAAATCCAAGGGAATTTACATGAACACTTAGGATAGGGATAGAGTTTGAGATTTTGATAAGAGAGGTAAAAATGAGTATTTTGGGGATCAAAATTGAGATAAGATCTAATTTCTGGAGCATTAAATACAAATGATAGTGTAGTCTGCATAATTTTAGAAACATTAGATTTAAAATGTTCTTACTACTATATCATAACCACCTTATCACATGGTTGGTTCACATAGTTTAACAAAACCAATGCCAACCATGATTTTACTTCTGTTTTAATTCACATAGACACTCCTAGAACATGAACAGTTTCTAAAAACTATGCACCTACCCAGAAACTCCCAAAGTATCTTAGATGATTTATAGGGATTTTTATAGTTTCCATTATATGTTCTAAGACAATAAAATTTAAAAAAATTTCTAAAGCACACCAAAACAGTCTAGAGACTAAACAAAAACTCATTGCAAATATTAGATAAATTCAAAAAACGTAATAAAATGGAAAATTTCCTCAAACATGTGGTGTAACATATTATCTTTATAAGTAGCCTTTGATTTATTAACCTTATTATTAAAGGAAAATATAGTTATTTCATCTTCTTTATCACAATGTTTATCTTCCTTTAATGTTGGAATCATAACAATTTTTTTTTGAATTTCTTCACACTTGAATAAATTTAATGGAGGCTTCCCCAAGTGCTATCTTATTTCCCGTATAATTTTTTTAAAGAAAGGTGATAGTAATTCATCATACTTCTCATTTAATTCTTATTCTAATGATGAATAGTCAGTTTCTTTATCTTCATCCTTCTTCTAGATTTTATCCATCATTGACGCTTTAAAATATATTTCCTTAACATCCTTACCCTTCTTCTTGATAACATTCCCCTTCCTTATCTCATAGATTATGAGAATACAATATAGATCATCGAGAGGAGGTGTATCATGGTCTCATTATCATGGGTCCAGAATTTATCAACAAACCCATCTAGAAAGATTCAAAAAATATTCTCAATCGTAGTTGAATCTTCTAACTTCTCAAAAAATCTTCTGAAAATCCTTAATATTTCATTAAATCTCTGAAAAAAGTCATGTAACAATTATTCATCCTCTATTTTTAGATATTTATATTTTAATTTCCAAATTTATAGTTTATATTAATTTAATTTTGTTCTTTCCTTCATAAATATTTTTATGTTTACCCCATAACCCTTTATCAGTACTCGACCCTTTTACTTTTAGAAATTCTTTCTCAGATAAAGAAGATATCATGGTATTTAACTCAAGAACACCATTACAAATATTTTTTATATAATTTTATATTATATAATAACCTTCAACACTAGGTGTGAAACTATAAATTTTATTTTCTAAATCATCCAAAATTAATGATAGTAAATAGGGAATTATATTATCCTTCTAAATGAGATAACTATTTCCATCAATCATTAGGATATATTTTTCATTCACAAAATTATTTTTTTCCATAATTCAAGGCATAAAATCAATAACTGGATGTTAAAACTAAGAGAACAACCCTCACTCTGGTCTCCAAATAATAATGATTCAATTTAAGGGAACCTATCTATGATACCAATTGAAAATACACTCATAAGATCAGTGAATTCTCTAAGGGTGGATCAATGATGAACAATTATTTTATATTTTCACTTTAAAAAACCTTCATAATGGTTAGAGTATTATAAATTAGATATTAAAATACACTTTTATGCATTAATATATATGGGATAATAGAATTTAACAGCTTTACTACTCAACAAGTGTAGATAATCCTTGGAATGATTTTAAATCACATGAGATCACATTGTCCACTAGAAATAGTCTTATGGATTACTATAGTTAAGAGATAACCATAAACTTATGGTAAACCATTGTCTTTTGATGGTGTATGTGCAATCTGTACCCTAATAAATATTTATATAGTTTTTTAAATAATATAAAAGTCATCAACTGGTTTATACTTTGAGTATGTTGTCACTATGTTTCATTCTTCTTCCCAACTCACACTGTTATAAGTTTTCTATTATTATTATTTTATTTGTCACACAAGATCAATCAAGATCCTCTTCTCAATCATTATATATATATATATCTCTCTCTCTTATAGAAATCAAATATAGCAATGTATTATTTCTTCTCATAGGTTCTTCACATTTATTCATCTTAATTATTTGAATTTTATATTCATTGAATATTTGTAACAACTATAGTTTTTGGTATTTAATCCTTTAAATGTTTATTTATATATTTATGGATTTTTTATTAGAGTTGACACTACATTACGGGCGTTGTAGGACCTCAACATTGATATAATAAAAAATATTTATAACATTAAATAACACACATGCATATTTTTCAGATTAATGGATTTCATATTGTTCAAAACATAAAATAAAAAATATGTCACCATGGTTATTTATGGAACACGGGGTTTACCCTAGGCATGATATAAGTTTGTATGGCATCAGAACTTCTATTAAAGACAGTCATTGGAGTTTGTATTAAATAAATTAAAGGAAGAAGTCATTTAATGTATTAAATGTTAAACCCAACTCTTCTATTTAAATACACAACTTTGTAAAATCTCCATGTTTAGTTGAATAAACCTAGGAGATTATAGAGGAGGTGGAGGAGAGCCACCATTGACAATGATGAGATCAAGATAATGGATCGACAATGAATGAATCAAGGATATTTGTAATAATAATGATGAAAATAAATAAATATTCAATGACATCACTAGAGAATGTTTTATTCAACAATTATTGATTTATTATCTATGAAGGACTCATTATTGTTTTGATTTTCACCCTTATGTTCTTGATTTTTTATCATGGATTCAATATCTTATTAATTATTTTATTTACATTCATCACATGAACTGATTATTTAATTATAATTATTGAACCTAATTATATATTTTCATTACTTCCATGTTTTTTTTCCACACTTGGATTCCATGATTATGCTCATTGGCCAATATCACAACAACCAATGATAATCTCACCCTATTATTATTCATCTTTCATGTTCTTTTTTTATGCACTTCATTGTTTTCCCATGGGGTCAATGATTTGAAATTCATGAACTCGTTCAAGGGTGGTTGAACACATGTATTCATGGTGGATGTAAAAATTAACTAGGGATCAATGGTTTTTGGATGGATTGAGGATGGTTTTTAGAACACATATGATTATTCCATGTATTGAGACCCTGATTAGCGATGAGAGGCATGATGGGTTTTTATTGGGAGATCATAATTCTAGTTTAAATTCATCGAAGACCGATAATCAATGATAAAATAAGTTACCCTTTGATTTTTGCAGATTAGGTGAGTCAAAAGTGAAAATTATGGTGGATTTTTTGGATGTAGTGAAGCTTCATGAGGAGATTTTGGTTTCTAAGAAAATATAAACTACATGTTGTTTAATATAGAGGAACACACACCATGTTTATAGGTTTTATGTAGAGACTAGGGTTTCAAGAATTGTTTAATATCACATCCCATGTGGCTAGGCCCACATGTTGTTTCATACTACCCAGTTGGTTGGTTTGTGTGTGATAAATACACAATCAAGATCCCATGTGACAAAAAATGTCATGTCCCTATACAAACAAACCATGAAAAATAATATGGATGGTTGGACCATGTTTATGGAATAACACACCTAGGTCATTTGGTGGTTCCATATACTATGTTCCTTGATACACATTCCATGTAAATTTCCCCAAACATTCTACCTTGTGTATATGCTTCCTTAGGAATTAGATTTTGGCCCATATGCAGACCAATTTGATTATAATTCTATGAAGGATGTGATGATGGCCTTTATTTTAGAATAAGAGATATTATGTGAGGTGGTATGAGTGGGATACTTCTTTCAACGACACTTGGTTGATGGTAGTGATTGGGTTTGATCATCAGAGAGATTTTGGGTCAATAATCCCCCAACTCTTTAGGGTACGGGTTCCGCTATATCTTATATAAAGTATATTTGATACTTCCCCACACTATAGAGGTTGTGGGTCCTCCATCTATGGAGTATAACTCCCCTATCATAATGTTTTGTTGGGGATAAGGTTCTCTACTAAAGATAGTGTTCCCTCTTCTATGGTGTATAGTAATGAGGAGTAGGACCTCCACTTTTATTATTGTGGTGTTTCATAGGGTTCTTGGCATTATAGATGGGAAAATTAGAGAAACAAGTTGATACATTATTCTTAGATGTGTGTCGAGTTTGATATTCCTATATTTTTTGACTGGGATTTCAGTATGAGCATATTTATTATTAGGTTTCATTAACCTCTTTGACTTATAGGTCAGATTGACTATTTTATTTTATTTCATCCATTTGGGATTTTTGGGTGTCATACTGAGTATGTATATACCCACCCCTACATGGGATTTTATTACACATGTGATATATTATGAAAATGAAAATTAAATTTGTGGAGACTTTAATGAACCTTGTATTGGTGGAACATATTAGTACTTGGAGGTTCTAACCATGTTCAGGGGTTAGTCTTAGATATTGTGAGTTCAGATATCTTCACTATTTCCCTTTTTTTGTTTTTTAGGATGGGAACTCCTCCTTCTTTCATGGTTGGGTGTTTATTTTTCCCCTTTTACTTTTATATTACATTGATGTACATTGATGTATTTTACTATAGGTTATTGTATGTATTTTTTAATATATAGTGGTTTTTGTTTTTTATATCTCTACAGTATTGTATGGAGTTGGGTGTGGGATAATGTACATGTTTATTTGTATAAGGACTCCCACTTCAGTGATAAGACTACTTGGCACTTGTTGCCAGCCCCTATCCTATTGGAGGTGGGGTTGTCGTGTCACTCTTATATTTTTACCAGTCTAGATAGGGTATAGTGGGTTGGGTCATTATAGATAGGCATCAAAGGAGTTTTTTTCCTAGGAATGGTTCCTTAGAGTTATCTCTATCATGAGGATTGGTTTGGGAACTTAGGGAAATATTATTGAAGTGTCTTGAGTTATTCTCTCGAGCTAGGGAACCCAGTAATCGCGTGGTAACTAAAATATGCATACACTAATAATATGAATTCCTACTTGTCAAATTGAAATACCTATTCACCAGTTATAGGAAAACCAATGGTATATGCATCATATTGGATTGAGCATTTTTATTTCCTTATCCTTCATGATTTAGCTCCCTAGATATGCTCATCTGACTGTGGTAAGTTGTGTTAATTTTATGGATACCTCTATGATGAAAGACTAATAGGATTCAAATAGAGGGACATATAGATGAATATTTGATCAGTGCAGCCTCATAATAGGGGCATATTCTCGAGGTGTTCTCACCAGATGAGAATAGAGTAGTGCTTCCACTTGATAAACAACACATGGATCCACCTATAGTGTGTTGGAAGATATTCTTCTGTATGTTGAGTACATAATAACTACAGTGGGTCAGGATTATGATGCATATAGGATTATCATATTTCATGAGTTATTGAAGTACATAACACTTAGGTTTCATAGTGAGTAATACCTTTAGGTAGTATTGGATTAGAACGAGTTAGTGGTTTTAGTTTTTTTGACTTTTGTGGGCCTTAACTGATCAGATGGTTTAACATGAAACCACTCTTATTCAGTTAGTAGTAGGGTGTTGGTGGGGTCTAGGAACTCAGACCCATGAAGGGATAATTCTATCATGGTTATAATTTCTGTGGTTCTTACATGAAGAGTATTTTCTTTAGATATTTCTCTCTACATGGATTTCAGAGCCTATTGAGTTACAATAGTGAGATATATTAGTTCCAGAGTATGAATTGTGGTTTATCAAACTCACATGATACTATCTTGATATGGTGTGATATGTAACCCTTTAGGTGTGAATGTTTGAGCAAGGTCTTGATAGAGACATTTGGGCTAGCATGGTCTATTTATGAATTCCCACTTTTACTAGAGTACTAGAGGAGGATTTGGTGATAGAGTGTTTTCTAATAGCTAGATGTATGGAAACTGGAGTACCTAGTGGAAACTGTGGAGATGATTTATCTATAGAAATTATAAGGTGTAAACTATTAAGGTCTTGAAAAGGTGTCTTACTTATGCTCATACTCAAATGCAGGGTATCATATTATAAGGATCGAATAGATGGTCCAATAATATTGCAGAGGGATGAAATTATTCTAGTGTGTGGTATGGTCACATGTATCAAGATTTCCTAACCCAATGTGCTATCAATGGTGGGAATATAGTATATGGGAATCTATGATAGGGGAAACATCATGACCAGGGATCTCCCAAGCATGGTCAGGGTGGTCTCTGAGGAGGTGGTGCTGACAAAAGGGTAGGAGGATCCCCCAATATAAGAGTTACTAGTGGAGGATGGCACTTTGGACGACTTCCACCACCCCCATCAAGTGGCCCATTCTAGGCTTAGAGGGTTGGCGGTATAGGTTATGGCCAGTTTCCTAAAATGGCGGGATATTACTAGACTGTTCATGTGATGATTTGAGGTATGATCCATTTCTTCTCTACTTTATCTACAATACTTGTGAACAGAGGCGTGAGACATTCCTTTATATCTATATCCATCGTGAAAGAGATAAATATGTCTATAGAGTCTATAGCCCATATTATTTGGCTATCGGTTCATATTATGAGTTATTAATCTATTTCTCACATATGAAAATAGTGTGAGTTTTAACATAGTAGAGAGAGTTTATCAGGGAACCTCATGGCCATTTTGATGAAACCCTATAACCTAATCCTAAGTATGGGTTGGTTCTCTATTGAGTGTTCCCAGATAAACTATCACCATAAGAGAGATATATACCTATGTGATTATAGGATTAGGTCATCCTTCAATAGATATAATACTCTTTGGAAAATATTTGGTGTCATGAGTAGGAAACTACAACCTATCACCCATTAGTTAGTGATCTTGTCCATTGGTACTGTGGTAACTTAATACTTTTGGATTCCAAAGATAGTGGAAGTTTATATAGAATACCTTTCCAAATATGTTCTAGGACTACCACTAAAGTGATGGATTGACTTATTCATTGACTTTCACCCAAGGATTGCACTGATATATTATAAAACATAGTATATTTCTCCTACTAAGCTCTAGAAGCAAAGGGTGTAGTTGGAAGGCCTTTATGAAAAAGGTTTTATTGGACCTAGTGTGTCCCCTAGGTGGATCCAGTGTCATTCATGAAAATTGAATATGGTTGTTTGAGGATATGCATTGATTATCATTTCCTAAATCGGGTTAAGATCAAGAATAATTACCCCTTGAAAAGGATTAATGGCCTCTTCGAGCATGTAAAAGGATATAGATGGATCTCAAAGACTGATCTTAGGTTCTTCTACCATCGGTTGGGAGTTCACGAGGATGACATTCTAAAGATGAAATACCAATATCATTACTTTCATTATGTGTTTTTGGTGAATCCTTTTGGATTGATGAATGACCCCACAGTGTTCATAGAACTTATTTACCAGATCTTCTAGCCCTTCTTTGACTGGTTCATGGTTATCTTTATCGATGAAATTATCATTTAATCTATGTCTAAGGAGTAGCATATAGATCATTTGATTATGGTACAAGACTTACTATGATATCACTAATTACATAGTAAGATCTTAGAGTTTCAGTTTTGGATTCAAGAGGTTCACTTTTTATAGGATTTCATCTCTGAGCATGGAATAATAGTGGACAAGAAAAATATTGATGCAATAATCTATTGGTAACCACCTAAGAGAATGTCATATGAGTATAGTTTCTTTAGGTTAGTAGGGTACATAAAGAGGTTAGTGACATAATTTTCTAGAATTATTTTCTCTATCTCTGAATTGATGTTAAATGGGTATCTATTTTCTTAGACTGAGTAGTGTTAGAGATCCTTCAAAGAGTTGAGGAAGAGTTTTACCTATACTAAAATGCCTCTAGAGTTGGGATTTTATTTGTATTGATGCATAGGTAAGAATAAACCACTCATATATTGATGAAGTTTATACCGCATCAATTTAACTATATGACCGATGAATTCAAATTGGCTATGATATTATTCACCTTGATTATGTTGAGGCATTATATTTTGGGTTAGAATTTAATTGTTTACTCAGACCACCTGAGTCTCTGGTACATATTTGTAGATAGAGGCCTTAACCCGAGACATAGGTGTTGTTTAGAGATCTTGAAGGACTATAAATTTGAGATAGTCGATATTCCTGTTAAGAGAAATGATATGGTATATTCCCTTAGTAGGAAATCCAATTCTCTCTTGGTGGAGGAGGCATCTAGGTTGTCAGACTCATTATAGATAACCCAAGAAGAGGATAGATGGCCCACTTATCTTCAGTCGATAGTGGTGACTCCATCACTTCTTCATCATGTGAGAGATTATCGGTTGGGGTACACATATTTTAAAGTTATAAATGACTAGATATCCAAAATTGATGCATCAATTGGATTATTTGAATATGCGGAGCACGTCATCCTTTTCTAGGGATATATTATTGTTTTTCTTGCATTGTTTGAGGAGGTGTTGAGAAAGATTCATAACTCCTCCTTATCAGTACATATGAGAGAGAAAAATATGTATTAAAATATTTGGTGGTAGTTTTGGTGGGTTGGAATGAGGTGGATAACTATACAGTTTTTTTCTCAATGCCTCACATGTCAGTAGGTATATGCAAAAAAATAAGATTCTAGTAGGTCTGACTTGACCTCTTGAGATACTAGAATAAAAGTGGGATGACATATCAATGGATTTTCTGATGGGGATTCAACATACAGTGATATCCACGATGAAATATTGGTGATTTTTGATTGACTTATCAAGTCAACACAATTACTTAGCATTCATGAGTAGGGATCAATTGTATTTTGGGGAATCTCTACACGCATAAGATCATACTGCTTCTTTGGAATACCCATGATGATCATATATGACCATGATTATCAGTTCATTTCATGAATGTGGAGTGGTTTTTAGGGTTTTTGAGACCAAATTATGGTTGATCATGGAATTTTACCACTAGAAAGATGGCTAGACTGAGGAGACCATCTAGGTTTTGAAGCATATATTGAGGTATGATGTATTAGACTTTGGATAGATATGGTAGGACCACTTAATTATAGAGGAGTTTTCCTATAATTGTATCTATAACTCCACTATTTTCATGGAACCATTCAAGATACTATATGAGAGCCACTATAGGTTACCCTTTTTATTAGAATGATATTGGAGATACATCCCTTATTAGGATAGAACTGGTGTAGGAAATGATGAAAGAGGATTAGGTGATTTGTGAGCATATAAGAATATCTTAGAGTCATCATAAATCTAATGCAGATAAACATCATAGACAATTGGAGTTCGATTAGTGAGACCATGTTTTCCTAATAATCTCAAAATGATAAGGATTGTAGATATTTGGCTAGGGGATAAAGATATCAGCGGGTTTTACTAGGTTATTTCAGATCCTATATAGGGTTGATGAGGTTTCTTTCTACTTGAACTTACCCCCACAGTTATACTAGGTGCATTTAGTCCTCCATGTGTTTTTGTTGAAGAGTTATGTACACAAATAATTGCACGCTATTGAATGGGGAGAGCTGGACATTGAGGATGGAGATACTTATGGAGTACATGGTTATGATAAAGGACTGGAAAGATAGGATTCTGTATGGGTGGGCCATTCCTTTGGTTTGTGTGCTTTTGTAGCATGAGAACATCTAGGAGAGAACATGGGATTGAGAGAGGTAGATGTAGACATAGTACCCTATCATTTTTGTTTAGCATGTGTTTTTGGGGTGAAAATCCTTGAATGTAAGGAGAATGTAACAACTCTGGTTTTTAGAAATTAGTTCTTTGACTATTTATTTATGTATATCGAGAATTTTCACTAGATTTGGTAAATGGTTACGTGCATTACATGACCCTATAATTAATATAATAATAATAATATTATTATTATTTAAGCACACATAGAGACACAGGTTTTTAGAATAGGTAGAATTAATATTGATCATAACTATAGTTGTGAAATCTAATACTGTTGTTGTTGCAAGAATGCATTGTTTACTGTAAGCGCAATATAAATTTGGTTAGGGTTTCATGTTCTGTTGAAGGCAGTCTTTGGAGGGAGTGTTTAATAAATGAAATGAATTTATCAAATTTTAATCCTATCTATGTTCTTTATAAATACTTCTTTTTATAAAATCTCTTATGTTATCCACTTAAGCCAAGGATATTAGAGATTAATATTAGGAGAGACACCATTAGCATTGATGAACTCAAGATCGTGGATCGATGATGAATCAATTGAGGAGATTTTTAGGGAAAACAATGAATGTAGTGGAATATTTAACATCATATTTAATGAACATGTTCTTCAATAATTATCCATATTTTCTTGAGGCGAGGATTGTTATTTGGTTTATTTCTTCCCTTTTATTCTTGATTATTGAGCATGGATTCAATATCTTATTAATTCCTTGATTCTTTCTCTTCACATGAACCAAGAATTTAATTAGTGTTCTTGAACTAAATTATCTATTTTTAATGTGACCATGTTTTAAAACACTTTTTTTATGATTATGATCATCGTTCAGGATCTCATCGGCCAATGATAGTCTCACATTGTTATTATGCCTCTCCCACCTCCGTTCTTCATGTTCTTTATAGTTTCCACCTGGGGTCAATGAATTAACATTTATGAATGGTTAGATCCTGATAAAACCCACATAATCATGGAATATGAACAAATAGTCCTGGAATTAATGGTTTTTGGATGGATTGAGGCATCTTTGATCAATACAGATGATGGTTCCCTAGATAGAGACCCTAACTAGCAACAGGAGGCATACAATGTTTTTCTTGGGAGATCAAAATCCCAATTCCCTACCACTATAGGCTAGGAATTGATGATAAAATATGTTACCCTTTGAGTTTTGGTAGCTTAGGTTAGTCAAAAGTGAGACTTATGGTGGATTCTATGGTTGTGGTGAAGCATCAAGGGGATATTTGGGTTTTTACAAACATCCCGACTACATGCCATATAATCCATAGAAAAACATGTCATGTTTCTTTGTTTCATATGGATACATGAGTTTTTTTCCAAGTAAAATTTCATACACCATATGGTTGGGCCCACACACTATTTGATACAACCCAGGCGGATGATCCACGTGCGAGAAATATACAACTGAGACTCTGGTTGACCAAACATGACATGTGATACTACCCATAGGGATAATTATATGACAACGTGAGAACCATTTTAGCATGATAAAACCCCAAAAATCATGGAGGATTCATGAAAGTCATATGTATTAATGGTTTGAAGATGGATTGAGGTGGAGTTTTAGAAAACAGATAATGGTTCTATAGATCAAGACCCCGATAGGAGTTGCGATTTGTGGAATGTTTTTCTTGGGAGATCAGAATCAACATTTTTGGCTACTGGAGGGTGGGAATCAATGATAGAAGTAATTAACCGTTGATTTAGTGGATTGGGTGAGTCAATGATGACACATTTAGTGGATTCAGTGGACAGGGTGAAGATTCAAAAGGAAGTTTGGATTTCAATGAGAATCCCTACTACACACCATTTAATATGGAGGAACACATGATTTGTTTTTTGGTTTCATTCATTGGCTAGGGTTTTCGCCTAATTTAGCTATCACACATCATGTTTCCACACCCACACACCATGTGATACTAACTAGGTGTCTATGATGTGTGTGAGGAATACACAACCGAGAATCTAGGTGACCAAATATTCCATGATCCTATATGTACATTCCATTTATAGGAATTTGGATAGAAATACCATGTCCATGAAAGAGCACACCCAGGTCCTCTAGAACTTCTATATGACATGATCCTTGATACACACACATATGTTTCCTAGAACCTTCTACCTTTCATATATCCTTATTAAGTACTCATATTTTGTATTGGGAGTAGAATACCATGTAGGATGTGACTGTAGAATTCATTCTGGCATCAGAGATATGAAACAAGGCTATACTATGAAGAGGCTTTTTAAAAAATTGCTAATCTAATGGTAGTGATCTGGTTTGATTATCCGATAACTATCAGGGTTAGTACTCTATTGACTCTCCAAGGCATGGGTTCACCTATATCTAATATATAGGTTGATTTAGTACTCCACCACACTATAAAGGTCATGGTTCCTCTATCTATAGTGTTATAATCCACTATAATCGAGCTCTAGTGGGGTATAGGTTCTCTACTGAAGATAGTGTTACCTCATCTTTAGAGCATAGTAGTGCTAGAATGAACCCTCCAATCAGATTTTTGTGAGGTTGAACATGGTGCTTGGAATCAGATATGAGGCCTTTTTGAGATGCAGTAAGAATCATTATTCCTATATACCTTTTAATTTTAGGTTTCCTCTATATTTTTACTAGGTTTTCAATATGAGCATATAAAATTTTGGGTTTTATTTACCTCTTTGACTTATGGGTTGAGCTGACTATTTGATTATGTTGCTTCCCTATTAAATTTATGGGTGACCTATTGATTATATTTATGGACAACCATTCATGTAGATTTATAGCATGTTTTGTGTCTTATTAAGATGAAAAAATATTGATAGCGACAATTGTGGATGTAGTATTGGTGGACAATTATAATAATTGGAGGCACTGACTATGTTCGGTGGTTAGTCTCAAAGATTTTGAACAAGGATATCTTTAGTATTTTATAATTTTTTTTCTGATTTGTACCTCCTTTTTCATTCATGGTATAGTGTTTAATTTCCACCATATAATTTTATATTACCATGTTGTACTTTAATGTATTTTCATAGAGTTTGTCAAATGAATTGTTTACTCTTTAGTAGTTTAAGATTTATCATATCTTTACACTTCTGCATAAAGTTGGGTGTGTGCATGTGTACATGTATATTAGGGTATGCCTACCATTTCATTGATAATACTTCTTTATTCTTGTCTCCATCCACTGACCTATTTAAGGTGGGCTTGAGATGTCACACTTTGTTTACTACTGGACCAAGTATTTTATGGTGGGTTGGGTCATGACAATATTTGTGAATTTTATTTCAATAAATCATTTCAATAAATTTTCATGAACTTCAGCCTTCTTCCATTCTTAGGTCAAACATTCTTGAATCCTTCTATAGGTTTCTCACATCTTTGAATTTAAAATACTTAATTTTATATTCCCTCCTTTAATGATACACAATATTATCACTTTTATTTCTCTATAAATATTGAAATCTCAATCTCTTTTGAAAACTCCCATGACAATCACTACAATTATTTCCATTTGATTTCTCATGTTATGATATCATGAAATCATTGACACAACATCTCTTCTTACAACTTTGAGTCCTCAAATGATAACAAGAATCACAATCATTTATTATGATATTTATTTTAATGTATAATAGTGATAATTTAATTGTTATATTTGATGTTTTTCTTCAAAATAAATACTTTTTTAAAAATAGATATATCTCAAACAGAAATCCCAAAAAAAATCACTAAGATGAAAGTCATACATGGTATAAAAGTCTTATGGTGTACAATATATTATGAAATTTCAAAAATCCTTATTTATAATTTCTTATACCCAATATATGTCATATTTTTCTTTATAAAAGATATTACAGATCACATGAAATCTTATGAGGAAGGTCATACATGGAACACAAAGTTACTCACACTAGATTAAATTAATATGTGTACATAAGAGTCTTATGAATTTCCTCACAAGTCAAAAACATGGATCAAAGTCATCTGTATGCATAAAAAAATTCATACATGTACCATGAAATTCATAAAAACTTTTATGAAAAAGACACAATTCTAACTAAAACACCTCTAATCCATATTTAATCCTTCTCAAACAACTCCAATGATCTTCAAACCATATTCATATTTATCCAAACATTAAAAAACCATCACATCTTCTTATATCAGGCAAGTTTAAATATATTTATTCACTAACAAAAAAACCCAAAACATAAATCATTTTTAAGTAAAATTATTTACAACTTATTCTCTAGATGGTTTTCATATACTAGAGGAACATATTCAAGATCAAACATACTCAAACCATTACTTGGTCTCAAAAAATATAGGCTATCCTAAAGTAATTGAGTTATAATAAGAATATGTTCCTTGTTTTTGGACGAGATAAGAAGATATTTTTCTAGGGATATATAGTTTATAGTTTAAAAATATATTAAGATGACATGAAATAAAAATTAGGATATGTATTCAGCCTCAAAGATGGATTTGTATTCTAGAAGAGGTAAAAAAAGCAGTTGTTTCTAGTTCTATAGTAGAGTATGGGTATATTTTGGTTTCTAATGTAGTTAAGAAGGTAGTTTGGACACATAAATTAGCCCAAGAGATTTATTTGGTTCATAGAAGAATAGATCTCATCACAATATATTATAACAATTCTACAATGATGGATCTTCCCAAGGAGATAAGGTCTTATCGGTGGAAAAATACCATACTTCAAAAGTATCATATATTGAGGGATATTTCTCATAGAAGTTAGGTCATAGTAATCAGAGTTTCCATGCAAGAGAACATAGAGGGATCATTGACTAAAGTATTATCTCAGTAGAAGCATGAATATCATGTGAGATATAGAATACTAATAAAAATTTGTAGTTTTTTTCAGTGAAAGTGGTATCCTATTGAAATGTGGTTCCCTAGAACTAACTAATTTATACTTTATATTATTAATATACCAAAAGACTTGAATATTAACAAATTTTTTATTATATATTAATTGTTCTTCTATGTAACATTAATGTGATAATTTCTTAGAGCATCTATCACATTGAAGTGTTATGGAAATATTATAAATTTATCCCCTAAATCCAGGATAACATTTTATGATTGTCGAAATAGTATTTTATCTCATAGATTTTTTAGTTAGTAATATATAATATGGGATATTATGAGTACATACCCACCAATAGTAATTCCACATGTTTTTGTGTCACCTATATTCCTATATATAAACGTACATAATTATCATTAGACTATAGAATATTATTAATTAATATCATGAGCCACATAATATGATGTACTAAAAAAACCAGGATGAAATATGCTTGCGATGAGGTAGCGTACGTTGGGTGCATCATGAGTGATATTAAATTAATGAATATACCAATATAAGAATTTTCCATTTTTTATTTAAGAAAGAAGATACCTTATAACATTGATTAGAATATAACTATCAAACTAAAATTCCATCACCACGATGATTCACGAGTTCATTTTAATAAGTCAAAGAAAGACATATAGAGTATATAGGTTGCTGACATGAGAATGTAACCTGCTTGATGAGATATCAAGACAAAGGGATTATGTTACACAATTAGTGATTTTATGTTGATTTATTCATTACGACATTGATTTCTTCCTTTATAGGAGCCTTTATTTATTTCTAGATACTGGTATTGTACTTTAGAAAAGTCCACCAAATGCCACTATGGAAGAGGATGAGAGGGTCAAACACTTAGTGAATCCATCATTATCAATTAAATACTATTTGTATTTAACAATTGAAATAAATATTATTCTTACGATTGAAAACTAATATTTATTCAAGATTTACTAATTGATATTATCCAATCACTTATTATATGTGAGGTAAATATTTGAATACAAATGTACTCACAGTACCATTATTTATAATATTTATTTATATATTATGTTATTCTCAATGTAATAAATAATATTCATTATTAAATAAATATTTAATTAATGATGTGAATATTAAATAAATATTTATTCACATGAATATGAATATAATAATTATTTATTGACTGAATGAATAATATTTATTATTATTATTTTAGATTTGAAAAATATTGAGGAAGGGAATCGAGATGAGTTATGTGACTTGTAATAAAAATGATATAATCTAAAATGTCATTTAAATAAATAAAGAATTATTTATTTTATATAATGATATTTATTTTTGTATGTTGGAACATTCCATGATACAATAATAATAATAATAATAATAGAATTGGGCATATTTTTGGTCTATTACATGATTAAGGGACTTTATGCAATTACTAATAATAAACACTGGCTCTATATGAACCCCATTATGTCATTTTAGCTATTTTATGAGAATCAGTTTCACTATAAAAAACATTTCTCCTCTATAAAGAATTCCCCCATGAAGAATGTCTATAGGTACCTCTCAAGACTAAGATAATTCTTCCACCTCCACTCCCTTTCAAGAATGATATAACTAGAGTGAAAGTCCTCAATCTCTAAGTATTATGTTGTGATAAGGATGAATAAATCATCCATTCTAGTACTCGATATTTTTCTATTATCATTTAGAGATCTAAGAGCATGTGTGTATCACCACTAGAGGGATTATATTTTTTATTCTATTATAAAAAATAGAGGTAAAACTCAAATAATCGTTCAAATAGTTAATATATTCATTGAAAAAGAATTTCAAGACCATGATAATTATTATAGTTAAAATAATTATAAATTAAAAATGAAATATTCTATTTTTGGTTCAAGGATAATTTATCAAAATCCTATATACATATTTATTTTACATAGTTATTATTTTTCATGTTTCTATACACTATCCATTAAATATGAAAATAAAAGAAAAGATGGACATTGCCTGATCGATGCTTCTGTTACGCCCATAATCTTCACATGTATCTAATTAAATAGTTTCATTTGAATCAAAGAGTTAGTTATATCATATTACATTATATAAAAATGGATAAATATTTTTTTTCAAATATTCAATTAATGTCATATAACTTATGATGAACCCAACATATACTACCTCTCTGTGAGGTTATTTCATCAATATATTCATTAATATATTAAATTTTTCCGTTAAATAAATACATTAATTATAATCTAACATCTAAAAAACAACACAAACATTTTTAGAAAAAAACATCCAATGACACGTGTAAAATATATAATTACTATTGGATGGTATTTACATATAACCTCCTCTCTTGGAGATTTCCTAGTGTGAAATTCATGAGAAGAAGTATCATCCTCTTATGAGAAACAAACACTTAATAGTAAAATTTCATTTTTTTTCTCATTAGATAGATTTCATCTTGACCATATGAGACATGTTTTAGAATATTTTCATATAATTTATTGGTTCTCATAAAAGAGAGGAACTTCTATAACCTTTTTATGTGAAAAATAATATAAGTAAACTTTCTCAATAATGTTATATAGAAGAAAAATCTTCATACAATAAGATATTTATTAATATTTACTTCTTTTAATATTCTAGTAATAGAAAGTATGAAGTTAGTTGGTTCTAGGGAATCAAATCCAACACTGAAATATATGATTTATATAAGTAGTTACAAACTATTTATAACACCATTTCAAACCAAATCCTATGCATTTCATCACATGAAATTTAATATTAATGATATCCAACATATATTATATTTTAATGTTAACTACTTAATTTTTATCTTCTAATTGAATCATAATACGTATAGTGGATCATACATTATGAATCACGAATAACGACATAGATGAGGAATTACCATTTAATATCTCAATATCTTATTTGATGATATGATAAGGCTATAAGAAAACCATGATTTATCACATAATACGATATAATTATTTAGGTCACATCTCCTTTAATCTCACACTTTCACTAAAGCCTCAAGGATTTAGAGTTAGTTCACCTTATATTATTTGATATAGAATAACATGTGAGACTATATCCAAAAATCATTTTGGATATTTTCCAAAACACTTTTGGAAAGATATCATCAATTAAACCTTATATTATGTTATATGAAATACCTTGTGAATAATCATTCAAAAATCCTTTTGGATAACACTAAAACACGTTTAGAGAATCTATTTAATTAAAAATAAATCCCCATTCATTCAACCATAAGGTGTGGTCCCACAATCCTTTTTAGTATTCAAAATAAATATATATTCTTGAATTTATAAATGAAAGGAAAGAGTAGACTCTAAATAATAATCAATGATTCTCAACATATAAAGGGATCTGGTGTGATCTCTATCAAACACATGTATTTATGTACTTGTGACCACCACTTACATCATATGAAAGCATTCATTTTAATATTATCTCTTTGTACAAGGAATCAAGTAACCATGGTACATAAAGAATATCAATCCAATATATCCACTCATATGCTCTTTATTCTCCAATTATTGATGGACTAGGTCAATGAATACATCACATGTCACTCACCTTTATGGATAACCATGTCAAATTCCCCTCAACTGATAGATAAACACATTATATGTGTTATCTAGGTATGTATATACACTTACTCAATCTATCTCAAAAAATGTCCCAGATTTTATACTCATTATAAAAGAGGTAAAATCCCATATTTGTTAATATCTAACATAAACAATAAGCCAAAAAATACCCAAACACCCCTTTATTAGTTAAGAATCAATAATTTTGTAAGAAAATTTCAAAGTATAAAGGTTATCATGCTAGGTATATCACTATCCTCAGGTATTATGGACTCTAAATATGAACAAAACTTCCCTATTATAGGGAAGAAATTATGTATAACACATAATTTTTTTGAACTTAGTGGATTTTCCAATACAGAAATCTTGTTTTATGCCTCTTGTGGAAATTCTATATCCTAATACAAGAATAATACTCATGATAATCTTAAAATTTTATCATAACCTATAATACTTGATGATAAACATTTGATTAGGATAACTCAACGTTGAACTTTGAGAGTTTAATTATCATTTCAATTCACAATATATATCAATATATATATATGCATCTCGATGATCCCCAATATAATTTTAGAGAAAATTTGTTGACAAGTAGACTTTTTGATAATATGTTTTATTGAAAAGTAGATTTATTGACAATATGTGTGGTATTTCCATATTGGATTTTTGGGTTTCATGGAATTGTAAGGATTTTCATTTTAGTGATGCTTGGATAATTGTTTTAGATTAATTCAATCAATAATATTCATGTTGAAGTAGTTCATGGGATGTTCCATGAAGGTTGGAGGTTATTTAGATTTAATTTAAAATCATTTGAGTTGAATTATGTAATTATATATGCTAGAGGATCCTGATGTAAAGGTAATGAATGAAATGTGTAAGGGTAGGCTTTCCCAATGCATAATGGTATGTCTTGAAGCCTAGAGATGAATAAGGGTATATTTTCAATGTGTAAAGACAATTTCGTTCATGTTTAAAGGTAACCAGGTGAGACTACAATGCTGAGTAAATGTGTGAAAATCTTTTTGTAATGTTAATGAGGTTGTGTAAGGGTATCCAAGAAATGGTATGAAAGCCTATATAATGGTAAATAATTCTCATTTAAGGGTAACCCACCAATTCCACAGCTTTCGTAATGGTATATGATAGCCTATTTAAGGGTAACTGGACTTGGAATAAAGGTACAAGGCTGCTTAAGGGTGCCTATGTAAAGGTAAGATGAGATTTCCAATGTCCACATAAGGTTAATCAGTACAACTGTGTAAGGGTACATGATCTTGGGTAAAGGTATATGAAATATCATGTAAGGGAACATGATCTCACATAAAGGTACATGGAAGCTCGCATAAGGGTGCAATAATTATAGTAAGGATACATGGAATGTCACACAAGGGTAATTTCATGAGGGAACCTTATGTAAGGGTTCATGTGAATCTTCCTAAGGATTTATGCATACATTTATAAGGTTAAGCTATGTAAGGGTTTCTATATGATAGATATGTCTTAATGCATAATATTTCACCATAATAAACTATGTAAGAGAAGGATATGATATATAATAACACTCTACATCACAAGAATCAGTAGTTTCATTGTAGAAGATGATGGATACACTGAAAGGGTAAGAGGTGATTGCATTTTTTGTCCTGTTGTATAGATATTTCTATTCCGTAGAGAATAATCTAAACCAAAATAGAGGGTAGTTATGGAGAATTATGAGTTTCTGCACTATGGAAGATAAACTGCATTGTAGTTATATTATCTTTTTCATTGTATAATATTTTGTTTCACCAGGGATAGGGAGGTATTGGATATTCCATAGCATTCATGCATAAATACAAGAGTATATTTCAGTAATATCTTAATTATATATAACTTTAGTGAAGTTTTGGGGTTATTATTGAGTTGAGTCATCTGCATGAGATAGAGGTTTTTATGATCATGAACCATGAAGTGTTAAATTTTGAAAAGCATGATCATGGGGCTGAAAAGAATTCCATTTTCCATATTTCATGGAAATTCATGATGATAAGATATGGTTATTCTTACACGTATTTGTGATGGGAATTAAAATCCATATCATATGATAATATCCAATTTGAGACTCATTGAGAATTTAAGAGTCAGTTATGAATCTTAAAATGGAAGTTACATCACATGAAATAATGACTGTATAAGAGGAGATTATCTTAATAACATGAGACTTCTCTCAATATAAGAAGAATATAAGAGATATTATTCACTATCAAACATATATTTATAACAAGAGAGAGAGAGAGATTATTTTGTTGAAATATCTAAATTACAAGATAGGGAATATTTTTTCTTGTGCTAATACACTAGAGTGTAAGGAAAGAGTTTTTTGTTCCTACAAAAAAAAGTTGTTCCAAAATTATCTGGGAATTAATATTCCTTGAAATATAGTGAAGGATTAGCTAATGAAGAAGAATATAAGTTTACTAATATCCAGTTAATAAGGGAATTCTATAATTATTCTAGAAATGAATAATGTAAATTCTATGACCTCTCAAGGAAAGAAGATGATCAAGGTGATATTTAAAAAAGACTCATGAAAGATAAATTGGAGATTCAATGGAACCCATCAAAAAAATATCTCATCTATAATAATATGGTGATATTATTCTTTATCTATGTGAAAATCATGTTTTATATTTGAATTTGTGAGTGAAAATGTGAATTGTGAGAGATGTGATCCATGGGTGATAGTACATTTACCCCCAAACAACAGGCATTGATCTTTAGTAGGAGTAACCTAGCCTAAACTAATAGGAAGTGATCCTAGTGATTTTAGTGCACCAATAAAATTTTGGTAGCATACTTCTTAGACTATCATTTTTTGGTTAACCAAATAAAAACCCAAGTGCCCTTGTGATTTCTTTCCTTAATTTGTAGTCATCATAATAAGATAAAAGTGACGAATCTAATCAAAAGAAACATTGATATATAAAGTCTGGTCAAGTATATGTTAATCAGATCAAGAAGTTAAAATGAAGTCAACCCTTATAATTAAGAGGTCAAGATCCACTAGGGTAAGAAGGGATAAAAAGAAGTATCCATACCATAATTCACCCCTTTAAGAGTACCTAATCCTCTATCAGACCTAAAAATTGGTATCAAAGGGTTTTTTTCTTTATTGTTTTTGACTTCTATAATTATGTTTTTATGTTTTTTTGAAGTTAATGTTTCAGTTTATCCCTATTTTTTGGTGTGACATGGAAAAAGGAAGAACACCAAATATGTAGCACACATAAAGAGAAATACATTTGTGTGGAACCTTTTTTAGGTATAGAGATATTCAACTGTTTGTTTCCAACAACTTCCAAAAGTAATGTATTGATGATTTAGATTGTGTATCGCTTTATAATGATGTTGTTGGAATGAATAAGGAACCTGATCTTCGAAGTGTTTTTGACACTAATGATGATGAGGAGATCCTAAGAAATACAAATGTGGATATTGTTCACTTATCAGAGGAGATATATCATCAATCATGAGAATATAATTAGAATTTAAATTAGGATAACATGTATTAATATATATTGATTCAAGTACTAGATATGAGGTACAAAAAAAATGAGAAGCCTAAAAAAAGGCTTGTTGAAGTTGCAACTAACCTCTTAAAAATGAATGATTCTCAAGAAGAAGAGTTAAATATGATATCCACAAAGGTGGGACAACTAAATAAGATTCATAATAGATTATTCAAAACTCAAAAGAGTTTTATAATCTAAATTAAAAGATGGTTGAGCTAGCTGGTCATATAGCCTAAGTGGTTGATCAGAATAGAAGGAAGAAACAAGAAAAGGTATTCTTAAAAGAATCTATTTATATTATGAAATGTAAAATAAATTAGAATTAGAACATTATTAATAATCTTAAACAAAATTTAGAAGAGGATATTGCTGGTGGGAAGACTCTTAAGGAAGAATTTTGTGTTCAACTTGAATAAAAGAGAAAGAAGATCCAGTAGTTAGAATAATAATTATTTTCATACAAGAACCAATTATATTCCAAGGGTAAGCCTAATATGAATAATGATTTAAATTTTTTATTTTATCACCCTTAATAATTTCATGATGAATAAAATAATAATTATTCCATCTCAAAGTAGAAACATTAAATGATTCTCATTTCATAAAGCTCATACTTCATAGATAAAAATGACATTGGTAATGAGGAAACACCATAAAGGCGTGAGAAGAATAGATCTTGGAATACTTCCAAGAAAAGGATAAGTTGAAAATGATTCATAAAATAGATTTAATAGGACTCCAAAAAGAGGTAAAAACAACTATATGAGGACTCAAGGAAGACATGGTAACATGTGTCACATTTGTGGGATGCATGGACACACCTTAAATTATTCTATTAAGGCATGAAATTATATCAAATACTAAAAATCTAGTTGAAAACCAGTAAGACTAAGTAAACATTCACAATAAATAAGGTTAGGGTCTAATACCAATAATTATTAATTCTATAATCGTGTAAAAATTAGAAGGTTTATAGGATATTCAATAGCGGTTAAGGAAAGATCTCATGATTCAGGTGAAGGGAAAACTACTTACTTGATAAATATATTTCAATGATTATATAAATAAGACTCCTTTGATGAAATAGAGGTAGGTAAAAGATCAAAATATTTCTTTAATATGTCTTTAAACCTCAAACATCTTGAAGAGAAAAGAAAAATTCGTGGAAGCATAAATAGATGTTTCTTAATGGGGGAATCAAGAAGTCCCCATTGAAAGGGACATACTAAAGAAATAAAAGCAATAAAAATCAAGATAATTATTTGATTGATATTCAAGGAAGCAATATGCTTTGGAGAAATAAAAACATTTATAATTTGGGAAAAGGATTCATTTTTGGTAAAGCTACTCAAGAAAGAAAATACTCTGGGATGGAGAAAAACTCAAAGATTATGAAAGGTGGTTAGATTACATCAAATCTAGTTTAGATATGAATATGGATTCTAAAGTAAAATACAAAAGAAAAATAGTTGTATATAATGAATCAACATCATCATCAACTTGATCATGTTCAAATTACCCTTCTCCCTATATAATTTTTTATAAATATATATGAAGAGGTGAATAATTGAGGTTGGAGATATGACCTATGGTGTGATTGTGCTTTGAAAACACATGAATGATTATGTTAGAAATGAAAAATTTGGATGGATATTAATGAAAATCTAGTTAAGAAAACATATGCATGATTATTTTTATTTTTGTTGTGTTTAGAAGAATAATTGATATTTAATTATATCAATTGGTATCAAGACTAAATATGATATCTTATAGATAATTTCCATGAAAAAAAATCCTGGAAATAAAACATGGTTGGTATTCCAAAAAGTTTATATTAGGTTATATGTTTTAATTTGGAATTAAAAAGGAATAATATGATTGGGAAATATAAGTAGCCACAAAAATTAATTTTATATTCATATATTTGATCTTATGATTAGCGTATTTTTGTATGGAATCATCTAATTCTTTCATGATATCCAAAATCTGTTGAAGTGGAAAAATCATTCCCATAAGTGTTACCCCATTTTTACTCCAAAAATTAATATAAAAAATGATTCAAATAGAAAATATCTTAGGGGGTGTTATATTTAAAATTAAAGGATATTAATCCTTATTATATGTTTTTAAATCATGTGAAGATTTGAGAGGCACGTAGTAGAAATGGAATCATTTTTAAAATGTGAAACACTCTTGCAATAGGTAATGTCAAATTTTTATCAAGTTGATCAATTAATTCATCATGTTGTATATTTTTCAAAACCAATATCTTTAATGTTTTATACTAATGATTTTATGTGAAGTGATGTAGATGAATTTTTGTATTCAGAAAGTGTTAAAGACAAAGTTGTTTTGTGAGGTTCTTGGTATTAACGAGTTACATGGATTGCCATTACATTGTCTATAGGAACTCTCATTTTCAACACTTATCTATAACTTAATATTCTTATAGAATTTATTGACTTCTAAATTTACAGGTGGTAAATTTACTGAGTGAATCATTTATGAAAATACTATGGGAAACAATATTAGATTGTGGTACATATCATTTTAAAAAATTTGCATAATCAATATGTGGTTGATTTTAAATAATTAAGTTGTTTTGAAAAATGTTGAGAGAATATCACAAGGTGGAGAAGATATCCCCAAGGGGGAGTTGATATTCCCAAGAGTTTTATCCCATAAACTCAGAGGGAGAAAGATTTCAAAGTGAAATGGGAAGAATCTATAAAGATATCGATGTTGCCCATATGAATGAATAGAATAATAAAAAATGAATCCTTATTTTAAAGGATGTAAATAAGTTATTTACATAGGGGGTTAATTTTTTTACCTCAATGAATATTTTCATTTTTCATTTAGAAGTTAAAGGGATGTAGACACACATGGACTGGCCACTTGTACATTATTGAAAATAAAGTGGAGAAGGGAAAATGGAGAATGGTTAACTTGGTTCTAATGTAATATTTTCAAGAGGATATTATCAAATAAATCAAAGTGGTAGATTCTTGAACCCCAATGATGATTCGAGTGGGTTTTTTGATAATATATTTTTTTGACAAGTGGTTTTTTTGACAATATGTATTGTATTTCTAGCTTGTATTTTTGGATTTGATGTCATTAAAAAGAATCAATTTGTTTTTATGATTGTAGAATTGATATGGATTCATTTAATCAAAAATATTTAAGCTAAAGTAGTTCATGGGATGTTCTACTAAGGTTAGTGGTTCCATAGACTTAATATGAAAACATTTGGATGGAATTATGATATTATATATGTTACAGGATCCCTACATAAAGGTAATGAAATACAAACATAATGGAATGCTTTCCCAATGCCTAAAGGTAATTTTGGAAGTCTAGAGCTATGTGAGGGTATCATTTCCATGAATAAAGGTAACATTTCCCATATATAAAGGTAACAAAGAGAAACTATAGTGTTTTATAAAGGTATGATAACCCTTACATAAGGTTATCATGGTTGCATATGGGTACCCAATAAAGGGAATGGAAGCTTGTGTAAGTGTACAAAATGCTCATGTAAGGGTAACCCACTAGTTCCATAGTTCATGTAATGGTACATGATATCCTATGTAAGGGTAACTAAACTTGGTGAAACGTTATGGGGCCACGTTAGGGTACATATGTAAAGGTAATACAAGATTACCAATGCCCACATAAGAGTAATCATTACAACTATATAAAGGTACAATATCTTGTGTAAAGTTATATAGAAGCTCACATAATGGTATAATATATCACATAAAGATACATGAATTCTCATGTAAGGGTACATAAAATCATTTAAGGGTATATGTAATATCATTTAAGAGTAATGTTTTGAGGGTACCACGCATAAGGGTTTAGGTGAGGCTATGTAAGGATTTATGCACACTTGCATAAGTGTAATCTATAAAAAACTTTCTGTACTCCAGCTATGTCCTAGTGCATGAGATATTACCATAATAAACAGAGGAAGAAAATTCTATGACATAGAATAAATTTATACATTGTAGGATTAGGTTATTTCACTTTATAAGAATATGGCTATGATGAAAGGGTAATAGGAGATTATGATTTTCATTTTAAAATTTGATATGTGTCTATTCCCATTAAGAATAATCTATGTCGCAATAGAAGGTAGTTCTTGGGAATTAGGAGTGGCTTCGCTGTGGAAGATAAATTGTTCAAAAACTGTATTCTCTCTTATACCATGGAAATTGTGGTTGCACCATAAAGGTATTAGATATTCCATAGTATCCATGCATTAATACATGATTATATATTAAGGGGATATTAATTATCTATGAATTTAGTGAATGTGTTCCGTTTTCTTGAATGGATTCAACTGCATGAGATAGAGGTTTTTACGATCATGGTCTGTTAAGAGTTAAATGGTGAAATTCAAGATCGCGGTGCTATAAAAACATAGTTTTCTAAATTTTATGAAAATACATGCTGCACAAATAAATTTATTCTTTGGGGGATTTATTATTGAAATTCACATCCTTATTATATGATAATATCTATCCCAAAACTCATATATAGCTTAAGATTCATTTTGGACTCTTAAAATGGAAGTTACATTACATTTTATAATATCTTTATAAGATGATATTATCTATATCACATGAGACATATCTCAATTGAAGAAAAATATAGAAGATTATTTGCACTATTCGAAATATTTGTATAAGAATAAGAGAGATTATTCCATTTAAATATTTAAATTACAAGAATGAGATGATTTTTCTCTACTATAACGTTGGAGTGAAATGAAGGAGATTGTTATGCATAAAAAAGAAGTTTTTGTTCTTGAATTATTCTAGAGAGAAGAATCATTGGCATTTTGTGAAGGGTTTTTCAAAGAAGAATAAGGGAAGTTCACTTATGTCTAGTATAGAATGGGATTCCAGAATTCTTTTGGAAATGAAGAAATAATGTTTGATGACCACTTTTAGAAAGAATATGCTTGAGGTGATATTCACAATAGATCAATGAAGGAGAAATTAGAGTTTCAAAGGAACCCCTCTCAAAACTGGTGCATATAAAACAAAAATGTTACATTTTTCTTATCCTATGAGACAATTTTGTTTTCCCTTTGAATCAATGAGTGAAAAGGGTAATTTTAAGGGAATTTATCCTAGATAGATAGTTCATATACACTAAACCAACAAGCAGTGAGCATTGGTAGGAGTGACCCAATCAAAATCAACAGGAAGTGAGTCTACTGATTATGTTTCACAAAAAAAATGTTGGTTGAAGGATCCTTATACTATCCCTTTTTAGTAAACCAAGTAAAAACCCTTATTTCCTTATAATTTTTTTTCTATGAATTTCCATCCATCATCATTAGATAAAATTGATGACAATAATAAAAATAAAATTGATATATAAAGGCTGGTCAGGTAAAACGTAATCAGATCAATAAATGGAAATCAAAGTGATCCTTAGAATTAATAATTATTTGTTCACTATAGAAGTAAGGGATAAGAATAAGTATCCAAAACGTGATTAACCCCCTCTTAGGGTACATATTCCCATATCATACAAAACACAACCAATATAAAATAATGATAAGGAATATATTTTCTTTTTTTTAATATGAAAAATTTTATACTCTTAAAAAACATTAATAATTTTAATAATAATAAACATAATATCTTGTTTAAAATATCACTTACGATAGACGGTTAGATTAACCGTGTGTTTTCTTCCCTTTCAAGGGTTTTGTTAGATTCATAACATCTCTATATAATTCCTACCACATCACTATATGGCCACATGAAAAAACACTTATTATAACCCTTAAGGGGTTAGTGTTGTATTCGTTTAAAATATATGATATTTTTGTAACCCTACATGTGATAATAAGTTTTGGAGATAGAAATGTATTTAAGGAAGAAGGGATTCATGGAGTATTTTAAAAAAATGAATCTTTCTTCTTATTGTTGTTGGATTTGTTGAAATTGGGTAATGAAATTGAGAATAGGAGTATTATAAAGGAAATATTCACATGAAATATTGGTGATTTATATGTGATGTTCATTGGATTTCATTATTGAGATGGATATAAGAAAGTTAGTGAAGAAAACATTCTCTATGGCATAGTCAATGTCTTTGTAAATGTGGTGAAGTTATTTTGAATTTTTAAATGCATGGAATGAACTTGTAGTAAGTATTTTCATTAATATTTTAACATCAAAATTAAACTCTAAAAAATAGTGAATAGGAACACACTATTGAAATAGCCATGTTACATCTAGGAAACCCGTGTTAAGATATATTTAGTGATATAGATCTCATGAAAATGTAACCTAGAAATAAAAGTGGTTTTGTAAAGGTAAGATATTTTCTTTACTAATATGTAAATTTATATTAGGAAACACAATGATCATGTGAAGGTAACTCCAAAATTATCAGACCTCAAAAAAGGTATGGTACTATCTTGTATATGGGCAATGTGAAGCCAAAATGACTATTGTTTTGTGAACATGCCATAGAACATGATGTTTCCAAGATGACGTGAAGTTTTGTAAAGGACCTTAATTTCATACATAAAGGAGGATTTTAAATACTTAGACAATTTATGGTCCATCTGTACTCAAAATGGGAAGTATAGACTATTTCGTATTGGTCTTCATGGTGTATTTTTCGAGCACTTGTGAGAAATTGGAAGTCTTCTATGGGAGTTTTGGAGATCATAGTGGATTTATGAAATGTTTGTTTTATATTTAGTAGGTGGAAGAAAAATGGCTAGTAGACATGTTGATGGGAATGTTGAAAGGAGTTTTTTTGGACATTCACTACACCATGCTGTAGTGGTAAGGAGCAAGCTATTTTGATGAGTAATTCATAGTAGATGTTTCAATTTCTAGTGGTTACAAGAAGTTTTTATTATTTTTAATTTCTTAAACTTCTTGGTAGTTATTATTGGATCCTTAATGATGAAAATATATTTAAATGGTGAATATTATATGGATGAACATCTGAGAGGCAATGTTAAAGCAATAGAAATTTGAGGTAGTTATGGGTTTGAGTTTGAAATCAAAATTCAAATATTCAAAATGAAAATAGATAGGGAATCTATAAAAATAAAAGAAGAAGAAATGATATTTTGAAAAGTAATTTAAATTATAAAATATATAATAAAATATTAAGAAGGAGATGAATTCCAGAAAAGGGGTTGGAAAGAAGTAGAAGGAGGTTAGAACTCATTGAAGAACCTTCTAAAATAGAAGATAATAGAGGAATAACTGTTGTGTAGTGAATAAGGTGTTTCTAGTATTTATACTATAAAGACATGGATACATATTTATTCTAGGAGAGAAGAAAGTTTTGTTCAAAGGATGTTTCACAACAACTTATGAAGTATCGGTATGTGGAGTTTAAAATAGTATCTACATATATATATATATATATATATATATATGAGGATGCATTCAAGCCAGATGTTACTGAACATGATGGGACCAATATGTCCATAAAATGCGGAAGTGACCTTTCACTATATTATTTCATAAAGGACAAGGAAGGGAAGTGTTTCTGGGGAGATGAGTGACCTTGAACCTAAAAAATATATTGAGGAAGTGATCCTAGGTGTGAAATGACCAAAACCTTTATATCCAATTAATAACATTGAGTTTAGTGGTTAATTGGTGTATTGAAACACTATCAAATCCATTATCCTTGGAGTAGCCTGTAGTGGTGAACCAATTAAAAATTATTTTTTCCTTATATTCATTTCTTTCCTATATATTCACATATTGTTCAGTAAGGTAGAGTGCATGTGAATACTTGAGATAGGTTACACATAGTTCCAAGCCATGTGGGAACAATATCTATACATATAATCAATAAAAAGTTTTAAATTTGTCACACCTTGATTCTTCCCCCTCTTAGGGTGCCTTGGGGACTATTCAATTGATATCCGAGTATAAGGTTATGACTGGGTGTTCAACTAAAGTATAAGTGTTTAAAGTTCTTGTACAAATGAAGGATATGATTAAGACACTACATTCCAATGGTACAAAATTCTATAACCGAAAAAATGAGTTCATTGAATACATGGAATAATTTATATAAGTTCCTTGAAAAGTTGTACAAGAAGTAATTTTCGAAACATTCTATTCCTTCCCAGTTTGTTACTTTTCCATTTTGGGTAGTTGGAGGCGTTCAGAGGAGGCTCAGAGGAGTTTGGAGAGGTTAGGTTTCTTAAATCTCGAAGAAAGAGGATTACACATCGTGTAACTAAATTACATGACATGAATTTTGGTTTCATGTATTTTCAAGGATGCTTCATGATATGTATACATTTTACACACCATGAAAGTGGGTTTCACATCATGAAAATTTTCAAGGTCTCAAAAAAATAAAATAAATCTTGAGGCGATGGTATTTTCTATAGAACTCAACCATGTAGAATTACACAAAAGGGTATTACACCTCATGTAATACCCTTCTATGGTAATTTTATGTGTTTCTATAGCTTTTCTGTTTGTCAATCACTACTACTGCAATGAACCTTCCTTGACCCTAAGAAACCTGGAAACCCCTATTCTGTGCTTTTAAAATTACTTCGTTAAGTATTGATTTTTAGATTCTCTTCTTTCATCCATAGAAATCCATTTTTTATCTAAGGTGTGTTATTCCTCCATTATTACGATTTCTTCCGGTTTGGTTTCTTTGACCTCCAATTTCTTCTTTCAATGTGATGACATATGATCTCCCATGGTTATAAATGTGATTCTATTCAGTTTTTTTGGTACAATTGTGATGAGGTATGCTCATATGGATGAATATCTAGCGGGATAAGTGATTGAATATCTATTGTTGTCCCTTATTGTGCTAGGATCATTGAATTACTTTAGAAGTAGGTTTTACATCATTTCTATTAATTGAGCATCATGTAGGAGGGGTTTTCTTTTGTTTACCTTTGAATTTTTTTTAGATTAATCAAATATTATAATTGGTTAAATGAAATTGAAATGGGTAGAGGGATTTGTTTTTCATACCCTTGTAGTTTTGAAATTTTGTTGTGATCTTGTGACTATATGGGATAAATTCCCTATGGAAAATTATGGTTGTTGGTGTCATTGTTTACACACTAAATATATTAAGAAATTCATGTTTTTTTGACTTTGGTTGGACCCTTATATTTGATAATGGATTAATTGGAAATATTTAGCTAATGAATGGATTCCCCAATATCATACAGTTTTTTGATAACCCATTAAAAAATTGAAATTAAATAAGGTGTGAATTATTAAATCTTGATTACTATTTTCCTTGGTACATGGGGTGTTGTGATGTGTGAGTTTGATTTGGTTTCTGATGTATTTTGGTTGTGAACCCGGTTGCATGTTCTGGGATGTCTTGGGTGGTGTAATGGAATCTCAGGTTGAAAGATTGATTGATTGTAGAATGGATGAGAAGTGTTGTGCAGAAGGGATGAGAAACTGGTAGTGCATTAATGTGTTATGAGATGTGGTTGTGAGTTGGGGGTTGGTTATGTTGGTACATGGCCTGAGCAGGATGAGTTCGAAGTAGGATAATAGTGTTTGGTATGGTTAATTCGCTCGAAGTTTCTCCATGAGTAACATGCAGAAAGTTTCACCCTGTATTTAGTGATAAATATATGTTATATCATGAATGGGTGTTAAACATAGATGGAATGTGACTTCCACTTAGTTTATCAAGTCTTTTCACGTTCTGAAATGACCGTGACTATGTTGACTATTTCAGTCTTTCTTAGTTTCCCAAATAGCAATGAGATGAAATAAATAATTGATTAATAATGTCTGAAATGGATTGGTTTGGATTGGGTGATAAGATGAAAATGGTCAATTAAACTGATTGGGAATTTGATTGGATTTTGTTAATTGTTGTGTGATTTTGTGTATTTAGATATAGTAGAAAAGTTGGTAGTATTGTGAGATTTTTTTTTTGTCTGAGAAACCATAGGTTGGTAATGAGTGTTTGGTATCATATATGTATATAATTTTACATTACTTATGAATTATATATGAACCCTACCCTAGTTTATCACTATCTTCTATACACCCCCATCATCATGGAGAAGGGTGTCTTTCCCAAACATCCTGGTGGGAGGATGGATGGTTGGACACCAGCTCTACCCTGATCCCTATTCTAGGTAGTGATATCCCAAGATTCCTCTGGTGGGTTGTGGTTTGTGAGGCCCAGTTGCGTACGAGTGAGTTGTTCTTTTCCCTATGTCTTTATAATGAGATGTTTTGTGATTTCCCAGGTGTCTTTGGATGAGATTTGATTTGGTTTTTGGGCTAGTGTCTGCGAGTGGGAGGTGATGTGGTTTGTGTCCAAGGAGTCTGTGGGTGTGATGAGATGTGGTGTGTGGACCAGGTGTCTACAGGTGGGATGTGATGTGGTTTGTGGACCAGGTGTGTTCAGGTGGAATTTGATGTGCTGTGAGGCCCAGGTGTGTATAGGTAGGTTTTTATGGGGTAATTTCAGAAGAGGTAGGCACGTGAGGACCTTTTCGGTTAGGCAAGAGAGGCTAATCAGTGGTAAAATGGTGTGGGGTATCGTATCATAAATGTGCCTTTTATATTAAATTACATGACTTGTGTTATTTGGTTATCATTCCTTTGGTGAGGTTAGGATGGTTAGTTTACTTATTAATAGATATTTGGTTCTGTTTTTTTTTCTCACAGGGGCATCAATATGATTCTTTCACACATGCATGAGAGAATTTGGTTTTCCCACTAAGTATATCTGTATACTCACCCTATGTATATAAAACTACTTTTAGGTTTCCAATCGGAATTAACAGACCATGATGGACCTTACTAGCTTGGATCTTGATTGTTTCCATGTCACTGCTTAGATTTACTTTTGGTATTTAATTAAAGACTTTTGAACTTATAACATTTCTATTTTAAAACATGTATGTTGGATGGTTTTTGGATTTTTTATATATATTTCCTAGATTTTTTCTATGGATGATCCCTCATATCCCCCAATCTTGTTTTAATAAATGGGAAATGCTTCCCATATTATGATATATGCATATCCTTGGTTCTAGTCACCATCCCTAGGCCTACTAAATGCATGACTAGGGGGGTCATTATTTCCCTTTCTTCATTGCCATCCCAATAGTGGAATCTTTGGAGGGAGGGGATCACGGAAGAATGGTATCAGAGGATGATGGTTGTGATATAAGTTTGACTTTGGGGTTAGGAATATTGAGGATTTCATGGGTTGGTTGGGAAATAATGTTATGTTATCTTAGTGCGTGACATAGGATAGGGAAGTTTGTATTGGACACAAATTTTCAGGCCCCCTCATGATCCAATGCAAGGAATTTGAGCCTACGAAACGACCATGTGAGGCTACACCATTTATAGGGTAGAAACCCTAGGAATGAGAAATTCAACATAATGACTTGTTTTCTTGTTTAAATTGGGTTGTTTTGTGAAATTTTAAATGAATAACAAAATGAGTGAAAATTAATATTTAATAAAAATTCCATACTACTCAGGATTTGGAACTCTTTGTTTAATTTTAAGATATGGCTAATGGTTATCATCTTCTTGTGAATCGGGTAGTTGAGACTCAATAGGCTGATCTGGTTGATCAACAAAGGTTTGATCTAGTTGAGGATGACGACCTGTGGTAGAGGATATTTTATGCTTTCTAGAGACCGGCTTTCGGAAAGTATGAGGGCAGTGTTGTAGACATGGAGACATAGAGCTGTCTCGAGGAGCTTGAGATCACCTTCTGTTTGATCTCGCCCCAATATAGTACTGGGTTCCTTTAGAAGTCAGTTAGATGCGAGGAGCTATGTGTTAGTGATGGATGCTCCATCTGGGGGAGAGGATGAAAGCATACATTTTGGGGGTCATCTTTGGGAAGGAATTTTGAGCAGAGTTCCATTCATTGAAGATGAAGTCTAAGAAGAGGAAATAATTTATCCCCCTTAATTAGGGGAGTATATCAATGTAGGAGCTTGGGATCAAGTTCAAGAACTTCTTTAATTTTGCACAATATCTCTTTTTAGATGAGGAGTCTCAGGCGAGACATCTTGAGGAGGTGCTCCATTATTCGATCTAGTATGTAGTTACTCCTTTTAAATTGCCAATATATTTGTAGGTTCAGAAAAGGGTAGAGGTGATCGAGATGATGCAATAGAAAGGGGTTCTACTATGATATGGGAGCCAACAAAGTTCTTATAGAGGCAAAGGAGCCGGGTGTGGTCTATTGTACACAGCATAGCTGGCAGTTCCAGTAGGTCCATCAATCATCAGAGGTATGATTAGTTTGTTTTGTAACATTTATTGTTCTTTTTTTGATTTTGGATCTTATCACACCTTTTTTACACCTGCTCTAGCACATTCTTAGGGACTAGACATAGAGAGGATTCCTATTCCGTTGGTGCTGAGTATGTTAGTCGAAGGCCAGAACAGTTTGTTTGATGTGTTCCGGGATGTAGACTGATTATTGGACTATATCAGTCCCATGGGGATCTCTTCTTTCTATAAATTCATTCATACAATGCCATCCTTGTCATCGACTAGTTGTATTATACTCATGCTACTATCTACTATTTCTAGAGGGGAGTTGTATTTTCTAACATTGATTCCCAGCGTGCAATTTTCATTAGGGAGTGGAGTTGTCAGGTGGGTAGTTAGTATGTGGAGCCCCTTATTTTCTTGTTGGCTAGGCTATCAGTGGTAGCAGTGGATGTTGAGATGATAGAGGTTCCTAGGGTCATTAGAGAGTTCATGGACATTTTCCTTGAGAAGGTTGTAAAGATACCCCCTCGACATGATGTTTAGTTCTGGATAGATTTTCATCCTAGTGATTCTCCAATTTTTATGGATACATATCAAATGAAACAATTTAAGCTGCGGGTGATGAGGATTCATATAGAATATCTGATGAAGAAGGGTTTTATCCGGCCCAGTGTGTCACTGTGGTGTGCTCTAATGTTGTTCTCCATAAAGGTGGCTGGTATTCTAAGGATGTGTATAGACTAAAGGAGGTTTAATTAGGTAAATATCAGGAACCAATAACCTCTTTAGATGATAGAAGATCTTTTCGACTAGGTGATAGGGGAAATATGGTTTTCCAAGATCGATCTGTGGTCTAGATATCATTAGTTTAGGGTAAGAGAAAAAAATATCCCGAAGACTACCTTCAGGTATAGGTATAGGCACTTTGAGTTTTTAGTCATTCCATTTGGAGTTACGAAAACAACAACTGTGTTCATGGGGCTTATGAACTCTATATTTCATGAGTTACTATATCGGTTCTTCGTCAAGTTCATCATTGATATCTTAATCTACTTGAAGTTAGAGGAGGATCACACTGATCATCTCAGAATTATCTTGAAGGTTCTTCAACGCCACCAGGTTTATAGAATGTTGTCTATATAGAATTTCTGGACATAATAGGTGCATTTCCTCAGGCATGTGGTGTCCTAGACGGGTGTATTTGTAGACCCATTGATGGTTGATGTACTTGTTTCTTGGGAAGCACCCAATAATGTGGCAGATGATCAATGTTTCTTTGGTCACACAAACTATGATTAGAGTTTTGTACCCGATTTCTCTTGAGTTTCATTCCAATTAACATATTTAACCCAAAATGAACAAGATTTTGTGTGGAGTGATCTGTGTCAGGAGGCATTAGGCTACCTGAAGAGGAAGTTGGTTAGTGCTACAATTACTTGTGGAAGAAGTGATGTTTTAGGTGTTCTGTGATGCTTCCCATTTGGTTTTGGGATGCATCCTAATGAAGCAGTGACCAATGATCTCTTATGGGTTTAGGAAGTTACATCCCCATGATTGTAACTATGCCACCCATGATCTAGATTTGGTAGTGGTGGTTATTGCACTAAATTTGTGGCAGAATTATCTCATCGGGGAGTGCTTTTAGGTCTTTACAGATCACAATAGTTTAAGGAATATATTTTTCCAGCGAGATCTGAACTTTCTATAGTAGAGGTGGATAGAGTTTTTTCGGGACTGCAATTTTGATATATCCTATACTTATGGAAAGGGGAATTTTATGGTCGATGCTTTGAGAAAAAATTCGTAGAAGGAGGTTGTTCTAATATCTAAATATTCAAGGAGAGAAATAGAGGATTTGGCTACTTTTCACTTTGATGTCGAATTGTATGGTGGTAGAGGATGTTTGTTTCAGGTGAAAGTGTAGTCTTTTTTGATACAGTAGGTGGAAGAGTGCTAGTGGGGTAGTTCAGAGGCAGAGGTATTTCATAATCATGCTAGCCAGGGTGATTCTTCTAAGGGATGTTTATAGGATGTTCAAAATCTGGTGTTCATTCATGGGAGGTTGTTTGTGCCATTTTCTATGTTCAAGGGAGTCCTTCGTGAGTTTCATAACTCACCTTTAGTGGTAAACTCAAAATTTCTATAATGTTCCATGGTTTGAGGATGCATTTTTGGTGCATCGGTATGAAATGAGTAGTAGAAGAGTTTATGGTGAGATGCTTGGTCTGCTAATAGGTAAAGTTCAAGCCCCATGTTCCCGAAGGTTTTTTTTTCATTGGATGTTAATATGTGTAAGTGGGATGAAATATTGATGTATTTCATCATTGGGCTACCCATATCTTAGGGATGTTGTGATTCTCTTAGGTTAGTATTGGGTTAGATGATAAAATCGGCTCACGTCTTAATGGTTAAGGAGTCGAGCACATGTGGATGACTTTGCAAAAAGTTACCTGGACAAGGTGGTGTAGATACATGGAGTTATAAGATCCATTATCTTATATTGGGATACAAATTTTACCTAGAGAGTTTGGAAGGGATTTCAACATGATTTTGAAACCTAGTTATTCCACTACACTACCTTCCACCCTCAGATGGATGGGAAGAACGAATGGAGTATGTAGACGTTGGAAGACATGTTGTGAGCATGAAACTTGTTGTTTGGAAGATCTTGGGTAAGACACCATCCCTTGGAGGAGTTTTTTTATAATAAGATCTATCACTATTACATTAGCATGGATCCATTTGATGTTTTGTATAGAATACCATTTCATTCACCGTTGTGCAGTATAGAAGTTATGGAGACAACTTTTCTTGGTCCCAAGGAAGTGTAGAGCAAGATAGAGAAGGTTCATCTTGTTCATGAGAAGATAAAGGCAACAAAAGATAAGAATAATTCATTTGTTGATCATTGGAGGAGGACCTTGGAGTTCAAGGTTGGGGATCGTGTTGTCTTGAAGGTTTCCCTTCGACATGGGTAGTGGAGGTTTGATAGAGGGAGTAAGATTTCTCCGAGGTTTGTTGGACCCGATGAGGTGTTGAGGTGAGTTGGAGAGGTGAATTAATTGTTGGTTTTAAACCACAATTAGATATAATACAAGAAGTATTCTACGTCTCTTAGCTTTATAAGTATCTACACGATGACTCACATGTTCTTTAATGGTGAGAGATGGATATCAAGGATGATGTGATATTTGTGGAGGGTCCAATAGAAATCCATGATTGTCAAGATAAGGTGTTGTGTGGGTGGAACATTCCCTTCATTCATGTGTTTTGGAGGCATATTGGTTAGGGGGAGAGTACATGGGAGTGTGAAACGTTGATACGCTCACAATACCTAGAGTTTTTTAACTTTTTCCTTACACTGTTTTGTTTGAAATGTAATTTTTAAACCTTGTTTTATAATATGTGCTATTTTTCATTTGGTTCGTGATGTGTTCATGGTGTTATATGCGATAAAGTCCCAACATATGAAAAGGGTAGGACCAGATTCCTAATCAATAAGTATTAATTGCAATGTGATTAAACCCATGCGGGTGAGTCAGTACCTACAATAGTAGAAAATATCTTGACATGGAAGATGAGATTCCCTAATTCATGTTTTTGGGATAGTGTGATTAGTTTGTTGTGTAGTGGATGTGGAGAATTATGGTTGAATGAGAGGGGGTGTCATTTGGTAGTAGTTATGATGTGATATAGTGTGTTTGTGGTTGTTTGGGGTGGCACACTTAACTTGTAGTAATGTTTGAGTTACGATGAGATCCTTGAGAGGTATCTTACAGGATGGTTGTTCAGACCCCTTTTTTTCTGGGATTGGTTTTGGACCCTTGAGGGTGAGAATAATTTGAGAGGTATATGATGTAATGTTCAATGCCCCTCAAGTCCATTACTTTTCCAATTTTGGTCATTGGAGGTGTTTGGAGGAGGCTAAGAGGAGTTTGGATAAGTTTAGTTTCTAGAAGCTGGAAGAAAAAGGATTACACATCGTAAAACTGAATTAAACGATGTGAAGTTTGGTTTCAAGGATTTTTTAGAGGGTTTACAATGTATAGATATTTTACACACCATTAAAGAGGGTTTCATTACATGAAATGTTTAAGGGTCTAAAAAAAATAAATATAGAGGTGATGAGTTTTTCATTGGAAGTCGACCGTGGAGAATTACATGGAGTGGATGGGTATTACACACCATGTAACACCCAGTTGTTGTATTTTTAAGTGTTTTTCTAGCCGCTCGTGTTGTCAAAACCTATGGCTGCAACAACCCTACCTAGACCCCCGGTGCCCAGTGACCCCTCTTCGGTGTTTTGAGGATTCCTTTGTCAAGTATTGGTTTGTATATTCCATCCTTCGATCTGTAGTGATCCATATTCTGTTTAAGGTGTGTTCGTCCTCCGTTCTTGTGATTTATTCTAATTTGGAGTCTTTCCCCTTCTATTTATTCTTTCCATGTGATGGTGGATGATATCCCATTATTCGAAATGGGATTCTCTTTAGTTTTTGTTGGTGTAGTGGTGTCGCGATATCCTCATATGGATTCATATCTTACGGGATATGGGATTTGAGATTTGTTTCATGGTCCGTTCTTGTGTGAGGATCGTTGACCCCCTTTTGAAGTAGGTTTTACTTCGTTTCTATTAATTGTTCTTCATATGGGAGGGGTTCACTTTTGATTACCTATATATTTTGGATTTTAAAGCTTAAGCAAAGATAATATTTGGTTAAATTAAATTGAATGGGTTTTAGGGATTAATTTTTCATGCCCTTATAGTTTTGATATTGTGTTGTTATTTTGTGACTATACAGGTTAAATATACCACTGAAAATTATGCCCATTGGTGGATTCTTTTGTGCACTAAATAGATTATGGAATTCATTTTGTTTGACTCTGGTTGGGAACTTAAATATAAATTTTTTTAATCACATATATTCATATAATGAATGGATACCCTAGGATCATATAGTTTTGTGAAAACCCCTGAATTAAACAAGTAGAATTAAATAAGGTATTCTTTATTAAATATATATTTTTGTTTTACATTGGTATATGGGGTGATGTGATCTTTGAGTTTTATATGGTTTTTGTTTTATTTTAGTCGTTAGACCGATTGTGTGTTGTGTGATATCTTAGGTGGTGTAATGGAATCCCAGGTTGAGAGATTTATTGTGGAATGAATCGGACGTGTCGTGCAATAGGGTTGAAAATATGGTTATGCAATAAGGTGTTATTAGTTGGGGATGTTAGTTGGGGTTTGGTTGTGTTGGTACGTGTTCTGAGTGGGAAGAGTTTGAAGGAGGAAAGTAGTGTTTGGTATGGGTAATTCACTAAGAGTTTCTTCATGTGTAACATGAAGCAAGTTTCAACCCATATCTAGAGATAAACAGATCTTATACTATGAATGGGTGTTAAATCTAGATGGAATGTGAAGTCCCCTTAGTTTATCAAGGTTCTTCACCTTCTAAAATGACTGTGACTATGTTGACCATTTCTATGTTTCTTATCTTCCCAGTTAATGATGGGATTAAATAAATAAATGAATAATAATTCCTAGAATGGATTGGGTTGGTTTAGATAAGTGGATGGAAATGGTTAATTAAATTGGATGGGAATGTGGAAGGGTTTTGTGGATTGTTGTCTGATGTTGTGTATTTAGAGGTAGCTGTGAAGTTGGAAGTATTGTGAGATGGGTTTTTGTTTGTGAATCCATAGGTTGGGCATGAGTGTCTGGTATCATATATGTAAATACTTTTATTTTCCTTGTGATTTGTCTATGTACCCCACCCTAGTAGAGAATGTAGTGCCAAACTCTCCCATATTCACAGGGGAGGGTTTCTTTCCCAAAGATCCTGGTGGGAGGCTGGATGGAAGACCACCCACTCTTCCCTGCTCTATATTCTAGGTATTGATAGCCCAATATTCTTCAAGAATGTTGTGGTTTGTGAGGCCTAGGTTTTTGTGGGCGAGTTGTTCTTCCCCAGGTGTCTTTGGGATGAGATGTGTTGTTATTTCAAAAGTGTCTTCAGGGTGAGTTGTGATGTGGTTTTTGGCTTAGGTGTCTGCGGGTGAGACATGATGTAGTTTGTGGCCCATGTGTCTGCAGGTGAGATGTGATGTTGTTTGTGGCCCAAGTATCAATAGGTGAGATGAGATGTGGTTTGTGGACTGGGTGTGTGTGGGATAGTTTTGAGATGGTAATTTTTGAAGAGATAAGAGCGCGATGACTTTTTCCATTAGGAAAGAGCAGCTAATAAGTGGGAAAGTGTTGCCGGGTACACTATCATTGATGTATGTTATATATTACATTACCCGAATTGTGTTATTTTGTGAACTTTTCTTTGGTGAGGTTGGGATGGTTACTATACCTGTTAGGTGTTTTTTGGTTCTATTGTTATCTCAAAGGGGTATTAGCATGTTTCTTTCACATGTGCATGAGAGAATTTGGTTTTACAACTGATTATATCTGTATACTCACACTATGTATATAAAACTACGTACAAGTTTCTAGGAGAACATCGCAGATCGTGCTGCACCTTATTAGCTTGGATCATGACAATTTTCGTGTCGCTACTTAGATTTACTTTTTCTATTTACTTGGAGAATTTTTTAATTTTAATGGTTTTATTTTAAATCATTCATGTGGTATGGTTTTCATAATTATTTTATATATGTCCTAGAGTTTTTTGGATGATCCATCATGTCTCCCTTTCTAGTTTCAAAAATAGGGTAATGCCTCCCATATTGTGAGATCTGCACACCCTTAGATCTAGTCTCCATCCTAGAGCCTTCTAGAGATGGGACTCAGGGGTCATTATCTCCCTTTATTCACTTCCATCCCAGGAGGGGCATCTTTGGATGGAGGGTTCATGATAATTATTCTATTGATCCAACAAATTGTTTTTTGAAACAAATTAAAGAAATACTTAGATTCATGCTTTTCTCAAGAAGGAATTAAATGACGCATTAGAAGAATATCCATTTCAAAAGGTTTATATTTGAATGTTCTCCAAGTATATATGGATTAAATTGTAATACTTTTATTAAATGGAATCCTTAGTGAAGGAAGCATGAATATTTGGTCAAGAGAAACTAGAAAATGCATATGAGAAATACCTCATGTCTAAAGCAATGAATGAGAAGAGAAACCGTAAGAGGGCCCTCAATAACGAAGGATCTAAAACCATATTAATAAATTATGAATATACTATTTTATTTGATTCTAACCTTAGTTTGGAAAACTCATGTGCACTATCAAACTTATACTCTCCTTTGAAGTTGAAAAGAAGATGTGATTCTAGTATAGAAGTTGTAACAACATCTGGTTTTAAACCCAAAAAATGTCCATGCATCCAGCAAGAAGATTTCCAATTTTTTCAAGGAGAGGTGGATTAATGGAGATCCATTTATGAAGTGTATATTTATTGTGTAGTGAATTAGACCCTAGAAAATAAAAGGATAGAAAAATAGAATATTTAATTGAACATTAATATTAATAATATGAGAGAATAGATAAAAGATAAAAGTGGTCTTCTTTAATAAATTTCACCAGATATAAATAATTATATGGTTAATAAAAAGGAACTAAATGTCAGTGTAATTAATTTTAAAGAATATCACGAAGAAATAAATAAATTCGGGATTTATGTTACCTTAGGATTGAAATAAAAAACTTCCAAACTAAATGATAAGGATAGTAAAATCAAAGAACATGAGGAGAGGACAAACATATCAAATGGAAATATGAAGATCTCATCAAAGGTAGACCCAACATAAAAATATATATGGAACCATGATATGAAATCTGGTTTGGAAAATAAATATCATGATATAAAATATTGGATAAAATCCAAGTTCTATAAAAAATCAAGAAGAGATGACTCAAAAAATAAAGTAACCACAAAAGTTTATTGTTATGGATGGATTGGGCATACTATGAGTAATTTTTTTCAAATATCAAATTCTCAAATATGGAACCAAATCTACTATTACAATATCTCAATCAAGGGAATTCCAAATGATGTATGATTACTATGGTTTATGTTTAATTTATTACAACCATGGTCATATGGAATGGTAATGAAATTGGATGGTTGCATGGAAGGAAAAAGAGTCTATAAGGAGTTACTCCACTCCTGTAACATACAAGGAGGGATTTTATCTAATAAAAATATCATTTTATGTTGGAAAATAGGTTCACAGTTTTAGAGGAAGAATGTGAAACCTAACAAAGTGTGTATCATTTGATAAAATTTAGTTACTCACACTATCCCTAATACAATGAAATAAAACAATAATAGAGGGAGAATAAAGAAGTTTATATAGCTATTAGAAAGGTATAAGATCATGTGAAGAATAATCCACCACAAAATAAGCATTTTTAAATTCATCTCGTGGAAATTAAGGGAGAGGTATGCCTTAGTGGTAACACTAAAATCAGTCTCTGGAAATAGTTAAAGACTAATAGAGGTGTCCTCCAATTGAGAAAGATTTTGGAAAAATACCCACTAAAGTTATAACTATAGAGATGACTTTTACACGTTGAATATATTTTAAAATTATCAAAACTCATAAGAGAAGGAAGAATATGTGTTCAATTATCCAAGAAGAAATATATTAAAATGATTAATAGAAAGAAGATCTATTTTCAAAGTTTTAAAGAATATGAATAAAAATATGATCCATATGAATAAGTGCCTAAAGAAGTTATGGTATTTCATTCCATAAATTCAAAAAAGAGTAAAGGAAGGATGGAAGATGAAGGTTTGGTTTAATCTAAACAGCTCCATTCCTTAGCTTGAGATATTTGAGGTACCCTTATTCCTATGAGAGTTAAATTCTTTTAATTTGGTTATGGAGGTGTAGGAATAAGGGGAATACATAATCCATGGGGTAAGTGTGTTTAAATACACATAAAATTTAGTTTAAATATAGATCTTTTTAGGTTGTAAAGTTCATGTAACAAGAGATTTTTTTAAGCATTTCAGGTCATTATTGGTATCAAGACTAAAGTTTATTGCTTTGGAGAATTTACAATGATGAAAAATGAATGGAAAAGAGACTGAATAATGGAATAAAAGGTTCTAATGATTTACTAAAACAAATAGTTCTATCTTTATATATTTGGTATTTTATATGTGGTATTATTTTATATTTTAATTGGTATCATGATATTGAATCATTTATATCAGGTCACAGATTTTGTGGAATCATTCCACGAAAGTAAATGGATAAATTTTTTAAGAAAGTGATAATATGAACAGATTCTCATTCTTGTCTATTTGTATTTTCTAGCATTTGGTATCATATATAGGTTTTATAGGATACTAAAATATTCTATTAATAAGGGTTCATTGTCAATAATATGTTTCCCCTAACCAAAAATGTATTATTGCTGTCAATATCTGAGGATTGAAAGGGAGTTGATGATTAATTTGTAATGTTTTATAATCTTTATATATAAATGAATAATCCTAGAAAGTTGTGGAATAAAAGTGGTTTCAATTGATACACAAAGTGCTATGTATCATGCTATTGTGTTGTAAAGTTTATAAAATAATATTTTGTGAGAATATGATTGAGATCATTGGGTTTTTTAGAAAATATAAAGGAAAACTATTGTGGGTTTATTATTATTCATGAGTGACATGGCCTACTTTGGGCAGGTTAACATAGAATCTTGTTTCCCACACTGAGTCCAATATCAGTTAGATTAGAGGATTTTTTGATATCATGACAGATAAGTGATAAATTCCCTCACCAGATGCCTTTGATTTTATGTTTATATCATCGAGGTAGGTTTAAAAGAATAGTTTAGAAATTAGACAGTCTAACCAATTTTTTTTCATTGTTATTAGTTGGTAAGATAGAATTTAGTTAATCAATAAGTTTTTTGATCCAAAAGATGAAGGTGTTATTCATATACCAAATGGGGGAGTATAATTCCATAAGAAAACCCATTTATATATATAAAGGGAGATAGAAAAATGTGGTGCATGTTAGTTATTTCCAAAGTAGGAGTTGAAGATAAAAGTAAATCCTTTTGTATTTTTGAAATAAAAGGGGGAGTTTTTCAACTGATTATAGAAGGATATTTATTCTTATATAAATAAAAACATTAAAAGGAGAAAATTTAATGATTATATCACTTTTTGAATTTAATTGATAATGGGGGAGTGAGTTTATTCTCTTGAATCCCCATCCCCATCTATTTAAAAGGGAGAGGAAGAAGTGTTTATATTGAAATGGTTAATAAAATCTAAAGGGGGATATTCTTGGAAACCCTAAGGGTTTGTGTTGTATATTTTAAAAAATATTATAATTATGAAACCCTATATGTAGTAATAAGTTTTGAGGATGGATATTTAACGATGAAAGAAGTAATCAATGGAGGACTATTGATAAATGAAACTTTCTTATTATTATTGTTGTATTTTTTTGAAAAAGGAAAATGATTATGGGATAGGAAATATTATAAATAATATATACATATGAAATATTAGTTATTTAAATATTATGTTCATTGGATTTTATTCTTGAGATAGATATAAGTAAGTTGGTTAAATAAAAATTCACCACATCTTGAAATATTTTATGGTGAATGTGGTAAATCCATTTTGAATTTTTAAATTACCTGAATAAAGTTATAGTGTTTGTTTTCATTGGTGTTTTAACATGAAAATTTAACTATTATAAATGATGAAGAGTAAAATTCTACACCAACAGCCATGTTACATCATGAAAACTTTCATAAAGATATATACAATGTTTTGTATCTCATGTAAAAGGTAAACTTGAAATTAAATTGGTTCCATAAAGGTTAGAGGTTGTATCTACTATTGTATAAAGGTAGCTTGGGAATTAAAACTATCATGTAAGAGTAATTCCAAAATTCTCAGACCTATGTAAAGTTAAGGTTCTATGCGGTGTATGGGTCATGCGAATCCATAATGGATAGTGGTTCATAAAAACTCTCTAGAGGATAAAATTTTCAATTTTCAATAAATCTCTATAAAGGTCCTTGAATTCATGTGTAAATGTTGAAATTAAATACTTAGAATATATAATCTCCATCTGTAGTCAAAATGAACAATAGATATGGACCACACCATATTGGTCTTTATGTTGGATTTTCTAAGCACTTGTGAGAAATAAGAAGTCTTATATGGGAGTTTTGGTGATCATAGTGGTGTTTTAAAATGTGATTTTTGTTATTTTTATGTGTAAAGAAAATATATAAAGATAAATGTATTGGGCATGCCAAAATGTGTATTTCCTATAAATTTAGTACACCAAAATTTAGTGTTAATGAGAAATCCATTTTTAATAGTGTTTTCAGTGAAATTTATAATTTCTAGAGGTTATGAGTAGTTTTTCTAATTTGTCCCTCTTTAACTACACGGTAGTTATTGTATGAGTATCAATGATACAACTATATTTCAATGATGAATATTATCATGAAACTATTCTGATATATGATAATGAATCTGAAAAAAATCATGGTTGTTATGGGTTTGAGTTTGAATTAGTCATTAAAATACTTTATCTGAAAATAGAGAAAATACACTGGAAGAAAAGAAAAAGAATAACCTCTATTAAAAGTACAATAGAGAATACACTATATATCCAAATATTAAGAAGGAGTACAATTCCATATGATGGGACAGAAAGAAGAAGAAGAAAATTGGAAATCATTTAATATCATTCTAAAATAGAATAAATTAGTGGAAACACTACAGTTTAATTAAGAAGAGGATTCCAGTCTTTATACTAGAAAGAAGAAGTTCCAAATCTTTCAGGGATGAAAATATATTTCTTTTCAAAGGTGGTTTCACAAAAAAATGTGAAGGATAAATAAGAGGATTTCAATCAGGAAAATATACATATATGAAGATAAATTCATTCTAGATATTTTTGAACATAATGGGACCTAAGCATCTATAAACTATAAAAGTGACCCTACCCTAGAGTAGTGTGTGAAGGAGGAGGAAGTGAAATTTTTATGGTATAGGAGTGACCTTACAACTAAAAATATAGTCAAGAAGTGATCCTAGTTGTGTAGTGGCCACAAGCATTTGATCCACCGAATAACATTGATCTTAGTGGTTAATTGGTGTAGTAGAACATATTTAATTGCATGCTCCTTAGAGTAGATTGTAGTGGAAAGCCAAGTAAAAATTATTATAACCCAACATGTGTTTCATTCCAACATATTCACATAAATTTTTGTGAGGTGGATTGAAAGTGAATATTTAGTATTGTTTAAAAATATATCCTAACCACATGGAAAAAATATCCATAAATCTAATAAAGAAAAGGTGTTGAATTGGTCACACCCTAAACCCTCTCTTAGGGTGCCTTGGGGACCTTTCAGCCTTCACACTAAACTCATTTAGTTAGTAACATCTATGAATAAAGATAGTTTGAATAATGGGGAGACTTATGAATCATATTTCTAATGAAAAAATCCTTAAAAACATTCAAAATTTATAACCCTAAAACATCCAATATTATGATGTTAATAACTTACGTTCTTTAAATAGATTTCCTTTTATGACCATTATCACCCATGAAACCTTTTACATCAAACTTGAATAATTAAATATTTTGGTATCTAATGTAACTATTTACATTAATCATTTATCAACATTCCCTAAACCTTTTAGGGTATTTAAGTTACATTCAATTTAACTGTAACAATTTATTTTTTAGATTTAAACTTATGTATGTCAGAATATACTCCCACTCACCACTTAGATTATATATTCAATTCTAAATATCTTTATATGATATATAAATTACTTTGTGTTTGGATGTAATTATTATTTACTTTTATTATAAATATTTTATAAAAAAAATATTGTTTTTATATTATATATGGTATTCTATGTGTTTGGATTATTATTATAAAAAGAAGAATTTAATCTTTAAAATATACAAGTGATGGTTGTGAGATCATATCTCTTATATTTAAACAATTATTTGGATAAAATATCTTATCCTATTTAAACTATTTTATGATTTATAAAACATTTTCATCATTTTTATTCTTCTTAAAACATGTTATAAAATTTACTGATTCATAAAATATGCTTATTGAATCCATCATGCCACACTATTAATAACAAATCCTTATTAAGAATCAATTTATCTTATCATATAAGAGATATAAGACAAAACAACATCCTTTATTTAGATCCATCTAAGCCTAATATTTTACTTTGTATTAAAATCCATTATTGAACAACAATTTTGTTCATAATTTTAATATAAAGAAAAATCATCAATAATTCATTCCCTAATTTGGAACTCCTATATATTTAAAAAAATTGTAACATACAAATTTTTTATAACATGACATTAAAAACAGAATAATTTATTTCTATATCATCAGAAAATGGTAGAAATATTATATATCTTTTCTTAAAACCCATTAGGTATCTCAGAAAATTCTATCTTATGATAACTCTTGGTTTCAATGAAATTGAATGAATACTCGAATGAATATTTTTAAACTTTCAAACTAATTTTTTTTCCAGGTAAATGTTTTACAAAGTTGTATTATAAAAACAACATTATAACCTAGACATTACATGACCTGGTTCAACCATCCTTGGCATAATTAAAATATACAGTACAATTTTATTGAGTTCATTCACATTTTCAGAACATTTTCATCAGTGAAAAAAATAAATTACATATCTAGAACAAGAATTATGGAATCCTTGAGTGAATCATTTTATGCATTATATGAGCATCTATATCCACTTTTTGAACTATTCAAATAGTTGGTTACCTGGGAAGGAGTTACATTAACATGTAGAGTTTTTCTTTTCTTAGAAAAAATTCTTATATTTTTATACCAGTTTATGCAGTTTATTACACTTATAGTATCTTTTTTCATATTGATTTCAAAGTTAATGCAGATGATGATGTTGATATTTATCCATAACTGAATTTTTTATTATTTTATTTTATTATTTTACATTCATTTATTAATTAATTTTATGAAATTTTATCCCACTAAAATGATGACTCATTTAAAAATCCAAAATATCTATTAGTGAAAAATATCCATATTTTACTAATCTTTAAGTTTATATAACATTTATCTTATCATTTATATATTTTAGTATGTCATTATTCCAAATATATCATTTATTATTATTATATGGTTAATAGAAAAACTATTTTCCCTGTCCAACATAAGGATAAACTCAACATAATTCCTAGAGTGACCTAATCCAAGTAGGTCTTCCAAACATGGTTTAATCCAATGAAAAAATCATGAATGGGGACATAATCCTTTTAATGAAACCCATTAATTTCTTACCTTCCACAAGATATATTAGGGCACTTGTCCTTAGCATGGCCTAGTAGGTTGGATGATCAAGGTCTAGAATAGTGTCACTTTAGAAGCAATATAGCACTTATTATTTTGAAGGAGAACTATTATCACTATCTTATCTCAAAATATTCTCTTTACATGTATTCATTCTTCTAGTGAATTTTTTGGAATCACTTTATTTCCACTAAATAAATATTTATCTAAAGGAATAATATTGAAATATATGGACATTAAATTACTTTTTCAGAATACTTAATACAAGACACATAAAGATGCCTAAAGAATGTATTAGTGTAGTGCCTTTAGAAACTTGAAACATAATCTTCTAACTTTGTGAAAGATCCTCAACATATCCCATAAAGATCTTCCCATTTTGTTTTCATACCTAAACCCTTTTTTACATCCAGGGGAACAGAAAACATAAAAAGGGTGAGTTCAAATGCCCAGTAAGGGTAATCTTGGAGAACATAAAACAAACCATAAACATAAGAATGTAGAAACATGAACATAAAGTTTAAACATCAGAATCTTGAGTCCTGAAATTTATATTGGTAGTAAGTAAGGAATAAATCATAGAGGAACATTAACCATGATAGAATAAAATTGGAACAAAACATGTACTTATGGAAAAATAATAATAACATAAAATGATTTCCATAGTAGCCAAGGCATTTCTACCAAGACCATCATAGTGGACAAAGTCTATTACTGAACCGGGTTAACCTGTTGTTCCAGCCATGTATTACTGAACTGTATTTACTTTCCATTATATTCATGTCTATATCATGAGATATAAATATTTACCCAATGCATTAGAGGGATATATAGTTCCCACCCATCTCATAGTGAAATCTTTCTTACATGTTAAAAAAACATAAATCATTCATCAGACAATAAACTGCGAAATAAAATGGGTTTCTTAAACATAATTACATCATAACATAATCCATATAAAATATCATTCCATAATTAAAAAATTAAATTAACATTAATAATAGGGATAGAAACATAACCCTATTTAAGAGTGTTATTTTAGATGGAAAATAATTTTGATAAAACACTTGAACTTAATTCTTGAGGAAAATATCCTTTCTTCTTCCAATTTTGTTTCTAAAAATGTCCTGAAATTTAATAAGAAAAGAATTTAGTTGAAAATAAACTTGAAATAGTATAGATGATGTAACACCCCATGATTTCAAAGTACGTTATTTCTTCAATTCAATTCAATAACTTACACTACACGCAACACCGAGTTCAAGTGCCCCACAACTTACCAAACTAGGCGTTCAAAAGCTATTTTGAATATTATTAACTGAATTTTTAATTTCATATAATCCTAATAATTTTATAATCCATATTTTGAGTTTCTTAGGAATAATTTAAGAATAAATACATTTTTTTTCAAATAAAAGAATTATTTTTCAAAAAAATGCAAATTTACCACCTTTTAATGGAGAACCCTTTTTAAATCCAATATTTGAAAATTATATATAGTCAATTGGAAAAAATAAACTTCTTATTTAGAATCAGGACATAAGATTTTAGTTTCAATAAATTTTTCGTGTTTTTCTGATAACTTTCATATTTGGGTGAATAGTGAAAATACTATATTTTAACTGAAAAAAAACATTTTTTAATAAAAATAATTTGTAGTGTTGAATTATACATTTTAATTTTTTTGAATTATAATTAGATTAAATTTTTACCCTTTAATCCAATGTTGGTAATTGGAATTAATTTCACATTGAAATTATACATAAACTAGTGTCAATCTTTTGATAGTTACTATTTCTTAAAAACACGCTATTTGTTTTGACAACAAGAATTAATTTTAAATTAATAAATTCAACTTATATGTTTTTTAATTTGGCAAAATATAATTAATTTTTGGATTTGGAATATCTAAATTATACTAGGGTGATGTTTTGGTATTTTTATGAAAACATTCAATTTTTGATTAATAGTGAAAAAAAACAGAGTTATCATTTAAAACAAAATTATTATTTAAATAATTATTTACTTTATTTAAATTTATTTCAGGTAAAAATAGATACATAATACATATATAAGTTCATTGTAATTCATTAGAGTCAATTTATAATAATTTTAGATATATAAAAATTTTATCGAACTTTTACCATCTTTTACCACCTCCTAAGAGCATTTGCAAATTTACATAAAACATAATTTTACTGCTTCTGTGAGTTGAATTTCTAAAATCTAAGAGACACGGTTAATATGAAGGAGTAAAATGTGGTTCAATAAGATAAAAATAATTTTTGGTGAATAGTAACTTTTTACTTTTATTTACCACGTGTAAAAGTAAATAGGGTAATTAAGGGTAAAAATGATATTATTATTACCCTAAAACATGTCCTAATTATATTGGATAAGTGTAATTTGACAAATAACAACCTTATGAATAAAATATGACCCTTTAGGTCCACTTGGATTAGATTAAGGCATTTACTATTATTTTATTTAAAGAAGAGTTAAAAGAGTTAAAATCATAGTTTAATGACTAAACCATTTTTAATATAGGGTTATACATAGGATAAATTTGACTATAAATATTCATTAGAAATATAAAACTATTTCCTACATAATGGTTTTTTATTTATTATTTTTAAATATTAAATAATTAAATTTATTAATGACACAATGATGATGCAGTAACTACCTTATTAATGAAAGAATAAAATAAGTGGTATTATAAATATTAAAATAAATATAATTTCAAAGTTTTTATGACATACATGATTTTTATAGATTAATATGACATGTTATGATTGATTCAGTGCATTTTTTTTGAATTAATCTTGCTATTATTAGTTTAAAAAAAAAAATACCAAATAGTGTCAAAATTGACATAAAAGAGTTTTTAAAACAAATATTATATTATTAATTGATATAATGGTCCTAAAAATATAAGGTTTGTCTAAAAGACTTATATAATAGTATATATGACATTAATTATCCAATTAGGGATCTATTGGAAGTATATATTATGTTTATTTCCCATATAGTGTAAGAATACAAGAAGACACAGTAAAAGTTAAATTATTTAACTTAGAGTTAAATCTAAATGATAAGGTCAAAATGGTAACCTAAACTTGTATAAAACCTATTGGTTGAGTGGTTTTCGACCCATACCCACCTTAGACTTTAAATAACACATTTTGGATCCATTATAAACCAAATATTAATTTATTATAAAATAATATTTTAAGTTTTTCCAAAGGTGCCCCTCACCCCTCTTATAAAAGGGAACTTCCCCTTCTCTCAAATTCACACCTACAAAGCCATTTGGATCAGCCAAACTCTTCCCAAATACTCTATCAACCATTATAACTTCATCATAGAGGCCCTCCTTTATTCAGAAATCCATTTTAAGGATCCATTTTGATCAAATCAAAAGGAAGAACCCGAAGAAGAGGTAATAATTTCACCACCCTCTTTCAAGTTCTTTTCATCTTCCACTTCTTATTTCTTTGTTATTTCCATTATAAAATAATAACTCCAATATATTATATATAATGTGACATTATTATAAATATGGAACAACTTTATTCATTATTCTATCCATCTTATGAATTATAATGTCACCATGTGTGCGTACGTACGACTTACCGTCTCCACACCGTGCTTTAATTTGTTATTCAACACTATATTATTTGGATGGATATAATGATGAGTAATATGTATATAAATAATGAAAATAACATGTTAATGTCTCTGTAAAATTAATATACCATCTAATTCCACATCTTTAAGGAAATGATATTGTCGCTCGTGCGTACGTACGGATTACCATCTCCACAACGCGATATGATTCATTTCCACGTTCACCATTCATCAACAATTATAAAAATATATATATATTACTAATAAGTATTTAATATATGAAATAATAATTCTACTGGATATATATATATGTGTGTGTGTGTGTGTGTGTACTTACATATATCTTATTCACGTAGTTTCGTTCAACACGATATGAAAACAGAAACAACATTTATGCGTACGTACGGACTACCGTCTCCATAAACGGTGTTTTTCATTTCATATATATGTCTATTATACATATTTATATTCTAAATATAAATTATATATAAATCATATTTTATATTATGTAAGTATTTAAATATTTTTCTAAGTGATACAATCAAGAGTAATAAGTTAAAACACGTACGATAAAGAAAGCGATTATTACCCGAAATATTAATTTAACAAGGAAATTATTATTAAATGGGTAGTATAAAGTAATAAATGAATCATTTATGATATCATAAATATTAATATGGTTCTGGTATAATATAATAACATACTATGACCTTGATATATGAGGTTAAATGTACCATCGACCAAAGGAAAGTGCAAGGTAAGGGTTAATTTCACAATCTCTTTATTATCCGAGGATGTTTTTACGTATGTATCTAATGGGAAATATTTATTATCCATGACCCTGTTTCATAAAAGAGTTTTAAAAGGGATTATTTTTAAGGGAATATTTACTAAAACATCATTTTAAATGTTTTAAATATTTATTCTTCTAAATCGTTCTCATTAATGTCCATGTTTTCAAAATGGTTTTAAGGATTTATTTATATAGACATGAATGTTTTTAAAATGTTAATTCCTTTCAAAACATTCGAAGTGGTATGGGACACTTTGATTCAATTTTTTTAAATGTCTTCCTTTCTAAATTGTGTGACTTTTAAATGTTTTCATGAAAAAGGGGTATTTATCTCAAAGAGTTTTACAAATCATTTTCAAATATGTCAAAATTCTTTTAATGCATTTTAATGTTTTTTCGAAGATGATTTATCATGATAAAAATATTCCATATAGTATTGAAGGTTTTGTGATATGTTTGACTATGGATGTGTTATTTTTCTACCATTCATGGTTTATGGGTAAAGTATTGACATTTCGTATGCTAGTTTGAATACTAATGTTTATGTTATGTTTAATCCTTTTCATATGAGGAATGCATTGGACTTAGTAAGTGACGGGTGGAGCCGTCTATAACTCCTCGATGCATCGGTAGGTATCATGAAAAAAATTAGTGTCTTGGAACAAGGCCTTGACAAAATCTTATTTGTATTCTTGGCACAAGGCCTTGACTATGAGGTTATGATAGTCTGACATTATGCATTCCATCATTATGAAAGTGGCTATTGATATTGCATGTGATATTTTGACCTGTAGAATATTCATGTGAATAAGTAAATGGAATTATTTAATTTAATTTTTTCCATATTATGCTGAAGTTCAAGTTTAAATGGCTTTTTTAGTTATACACTGCCTTAAATTTTTATGCTTATTTATGAAAGTTTCCGCTATATTTTTATACTTACTGAGCATCTGAGCTCACCCCTTTTTATGTTTTAATTTTCTCAGGATTCCAAGAAGTGTATTATGATTGATAAGGAGGGTTATTCTAGGGGATTAATGGAATTATAAAAGGATAATTTATGTTGTGTTTTATTTTCTAAAGTGTAATGTAACATCCATGTATGTAATCTATTTTCCCAAGACTGCTAAACTGATCGGTCATTTGGGACTTGATTACTTGTAATCATGATAATGTATTAAAATAATGCACAGAATCTAGGTGACTGGGGTCAAGGCGTTACAAATTAAAATTCATGGAAATAAAGAATTATGAAACCGTAAAAACCCATTCATTCCGTATAAGTTAAAAAAGAAATTCTCCTTGTAATTTTTTCAGAAAACTCAAAAAGTACCTTGTATGGTAAACAAAAAGAAAGATTCATTCCATTCAATGCAGTAGAAGTCCAAAATGGGTAAAAATATAGCTAAACATAAATATAATAATAGTTAACATTTTATGAAAACATTTTTAGAAAACATGGACATGGATGATAAATATATCCCTAGAAAATATTTATGTATAAATAATCTTGGATAAAAATGAGATTGCAAAATTATCTTTTACCTAAGGTCTGGTTTCTTTCATATGTGCCTGAAACTCTTTTATAGTGGGTTTAATTATATTATTAACATGTAATAAAACCAGAATTATATTTATGATATCATATAAGATTTACTTATGACTTTATATTACCTGTTCATTTGTCAATTCCATGTTGAAGCAACGTTTTGGGTAATAATTATATTATTTATCGTATGTTTTTGGACTTTTCATTCTTTATATTATTAAATAGAAAATGTTTTAATTAATTAAATAATGTAAATAATGATCTATATATCATATATATTCATTATATATATAAAATATATATATAAATGAAATAGAATACACCATTTATGGAGACGATAGGCCGTACATATGTGTGAACACTGTGTTCGTTTCCTTATTGAATTGAATAAAAGTAAGTAAATGACACACACACACACATATAAATAAATAAATTAGAATTATTATTTCATAAATTTCATGATTATTTATTATATATACTTTATAATCATTCATGAATGGTTAACGTGAAGAAGAATCTCATCGCGTCGTGGAGACGGTAAGTCATATGTATGCACGAGCGACGATATTGTTACCATAATTATTTAATGGTATTGAATTTTATGGTGTATAATATCTCAGATTTTTTATAATTTCATAATAATTATATATAGTTATTAGATCCACCATTATACACATCCAATTATGGTGGTGGTGAAAAACAGATTACACCATGACGTGGAGACGGTAAGTCGTACGTACACACACACACACACAGTGATTTCATTTTTTATAGAATGTATAAAAGGTAAAATATGGTTGTTTAATATTTATAAAAACATACCATTATATAAGTTATAATTATGTTATTAATTTATAATGAAACAACTAATTAAGAGGAAGTATAAGAAGAATGAAATTTGAAAGAATCGGTAGAAGAGATTACCTCTTCCCCGATGTGCCTCCTTAAAATTTCCTCTTATGGCACTAGAGTTGGTCTTTTGAGAAGACCAAAACCTATATAATGTAACTAGGGAAGTTAAAAAGAGAAATGTTCTGGGGTTTTTCAATCCCGAATGCTTAAAATGGATTGAATAAGAGAGGGAGGATGCACCCTTTTATAATTGAGGTTAGGGACACTTTTGGAAACTCCATAAATAATAATTTATAATAAAATCAAAACCTACCCAAAAACATCCAAAGTGTCCCAATTTATAATATGATATGATACATAGTTTAAATCTCATCAAAAAATAAAATTTGGACATCTTATTTTTTCAATTAAAACTATATCTCTTTAATTGACTCTTAGTTATTCTATTAAATTTTAATTATGGTAATAAGAGTCAAAATATTTAATGGTTATAAATATATACTTATACGATGTTAATTTAACATAAATGGAAATTTAATTAAAACTTAGAAATTATAGTTATTAATTATTAATTTTTAAATATTTTTGTTATTTTTAAATAATTTAATAATTTTTTTTATAAAATATCAATAGTGTCAATTTTGACACTATTTATTTGTTTGACATTAACTAAAATCCAAAAAGATATAAATTAGAAAAAAAATATTTAATACATTACTAACATGTAATATTAACCTAGAAAATTCATGGATCACATTAATTAGTTCATATGATATTTATCTTAATATTTTTAAAACCATTTATTTGATATTTCTATCATTAAAATAATTTCTACATCACTATTGTGTCAACATTAATGGTAATTATTTAATATCTAAAATTTTAAAATAAATTCTCATGATGTAGATAATTTCATTATTTTTATAGAGACTATTTTTTTCTATGTTTTATCATTTTTATAACTATATTAAAATTTTTACAATTTTAAGATATATGAGAGTGACATGTTATCAACTTCTTTTGTTTTAATTATAATTACATCAATTTTATGGAAAAAAACATTAAATGAATCAATTATGACACATATATGATATTTATATACTTTAATTCATACAATAGGTTTTTTGTGATGTTATGGTAATTTTATTATCTTCATCCTATTATTAGTTACCCAAATTTACATGATTTACCTTTAACTGTGTTAAATAAAAATTACCATAGTTACTATTCATAATATCCAAAAATAAAAGTAACATATTAACATAATTTTTACCCAATGATTTCAAATATGGAATCCATTTTTTCTTAATTTTAAACAAATAATTGGAAGAAATCAATTAAAAATTAATTCTTGTTGTCAAAAACAAAAAGATGGTTTTTAAGAAGTAAAAACTTATCAAAAGATTGTCATTGGTTTATGTCCAATTTAAATGTCAAATGACATCCAACGACTAAAATTGGAATAGACGATAAAAATATAATTCAACTAAACTTTAAAACCAATTAAAAAGATAATCTAACTATACTAATAAATTAGATGAAAATGCAGTTTTGAATTAAAATGCAGTATTTTTCACTATTCATTAAAATATGAATTTTATCAGAAAAATATAAAAAATTAAACAGAAGTAATTTTTTATATCCCGATTCAAAATTAGATGTTAATTTTTCCAAATAGAAAATATAAAAGTGTCATTAACTGGATTTGAAATGGGTGCGCCATCAAAAGGCAGCAAAACTGTATTTTTATGAAAAATACATCTTTTATCCAAAAAAATTCACTTGTTCTTATATAACATATATAAATTAAAAAAGATTAATTTTAATGTTATATAAAATTACAAATTTAGTTAATAATATTCATAACGACTATTTTATTTCCCATAATAATATTTTAACAATATATTGTTGTTTAGTGAAACTCAGTATAACGTACAACACAAGCTATCGATGAATGTATCTCTTGTGTGTAACGCACGCCAAGTTAGTGTTTCATGTAGTGAAAGATTAATTTTGTGTTGCGCATAACATAATCCATATATATTTATTTTATACATTGAAAAAAATCTACACTCAATGTTGCGTGAAATGAATTATATCAAAATAACTTAAAATTGTGTCTAACACAACCCAAGAATAGTGTTGCGTATACTACAAGATAACACAATGTTGTATATAGCACAAGATAATCATAGTGTAGCTTACAAAAAAAGACATCAATGAAATTAAAAAGAATCTATATCATAAAATCTCGAGGTGTTACAATTTCCAAACCATATTTATGTATAAATTTTCACACAACTTATAGCTTTTTTTAAAACCCCAATTAAAAACAGAATATATTATTACATTTCCAAAAGAGTATTCCTAAAATAAGAAATAGCCAACCCCCACTTCTCTATACAAGGCATAAGGCTTTAGACCAATGAGTAGTTTGAATAAAAGTCCATATACCTAGGGATAATTTATTTAATAGTGATCTCAATTCCATTATAAATCAAACACCTAATATGTATAAACTATAATTAACCTTTAAATTCAAGATCATAACTTAGTACAAGCTAATGTTAATGTATAAGAAAATAAAATCAATTATTATAAATAGCATGTAACTCCTTAGATAAAAGTATACAAAATTATAGAATAAGTTTAACTCTTTAAAATAAAACATACATCTATTCATATTATACGAATTATATTCCGAAATAATGTAGAGAAAATAAACAATTCATAAATTTGGACATGAGATAAACTATTTACTATCAATTCATAAATAAGAAAATTATAAACTTTTTATAATTTATCCAAGTATTATAAACCTAACATAATTAAATAAATATAAACCCTTTATGTTTATACCAATATGAACTCCTTTATATTAGTCATTATATTATATGTACTTAAATATATGATATTAAATGAAATATAAATTGTTTATATTTCATTTCTATTATGTAACAAATTTACATAATCTAAAAATCACATACTTTATACTATTTGAATCACGATAAAATCAATTACCAAAACTCAGTTTGATATGGTTTAAATAAATTCCCAAATAAAGACTTTAATTTGAATATTTCAAATTAAATAATTATAAATAATTCATAATTAATAAATAATCTTTTTTATTTTTTCCTTATTTTTTAATTTATAACCATTTTAAAAATTATTCTTATAATTCCAATATACACCATTGATATCAAAATTATAAATTATGATATATAATTTTTAAATGGTATTTTAATATTATTAATTTACATATATAGATATTTATTTGATAAATATTTCACGTACACTAAATTAATTAATTATAAACCGTTTAAAATTAATTAATTTATAAACAATTTTATAAATTAATAAATATCCCAAAATACCTTTTTATATGATATATGAAAAATTTATTGACTATTTAATTAAATTATAAATTGAAATTTAGAAAAACCTAGTTATATAAATATATATATATATTAATGATATAAGATGCAATGACCTAGAGTGTGATCAATCATAATATTTTTTTTTGTTTTTTAAAGCACACTATATTTTTTTATGTGAAAATGAAATAATGAAAAAACCATCACATGCAGCAAAGGAATAAAGTATTACATCAATCTAAGCAAGAAAAGACAACAAAAGATGCAAATCACAAAATTAATTAAGAAATAAAACATCTAAATAACCTTTGATCTTCCCATCAATGATATTCAAGAATAACAAGAAACCAAAGGAATATTACTATGTAGTTCTTCATCTGATTGAATAAGTTTATATTTAATTTTATTTTTGTAACCATCTCACCTATTAACTAGGATTTTCATATAACATTATTAACATTGGCCCTTTCCTTCAAAATTTTTGAAGACTCATTCCAAGATTTAAGTGAGACATCATTACCCAAAATTCTTCTCAATATAAACTCAATTTTTTTTATTTTCATGGCTTACCACTGCCAAATCATGTGAACAACCTCTTCATGGATGTGATATATTCTCCATAACCTACATCAATCCATCTCCATCCTCTCCAGGTTAAATTCCGTCATAGTTAGAAAATTCAAGAGTTGATAAATATTTCCTCAATAAATAGAAATCAACCTTCTCAATCTGGATCTTCTGATGATGTTAATCCCCATAAATTGAATTATTTTTCCTAGTTTCGTGTACATTTCCCTTATCTTATAATACTTCCTTAACTACTTTAAAAAAATATTTTTTTTGAATATCAGTCTATTGAGGACCTCTTATAATAGCATATCAAAAAACATATCATTTATCTAAAATCCAATTACTGAGTACTTTTGTATTAATAGTATCATAAATGAACTCTTTAAATACATTAAAAGTATTTCACTGTAGACACAGATCATCCTCATAGTCACTACCCTAATCAACAAAAATAACCTATATATTGGGAAATGAAATATTCTTCATATTTCCACAGTCAAATTTAATCATATTATTTTATTATAAATCATTCTTAGGTAAAAAATTTGATAAAGAAGGTCCCTCATTGAATATAAGTCTCTGATGGTTCTATAAAAAATAGAATTATGATTTAAAGTATAGTGATAAACCTAGGAAGATGAACTACTAGTTTATTTATCCCCCAAATGTATAAGGGAAACCCCTCCTTGAATTTAGAATGAGAGTTTCAATTGTTTGAAGCATACCCTAGTCGATAAAATATATCACATTATTAATGATTTTTTTATAGAAAATAGCATGAATAAAACTGTAGGTGCTATTTCCAATCCAAATTCAATGATATTATAGAGAATAAAAATAAATTATTAGATAGATCCCAGTTACAGAAGTCCTAGATATATTCTTGGTAGATGAATTGATATTAATTGGTTTATAAATGACCCTACCAATAACCAAAAAATTTGATTCATCAAATAAATGGATAGGTAACTTTAGTAGATAAATTCAAGAAGTAACAATTAGATATTCAAAAGTGGTGTGAAAATAGATAGTTCATTTCAATAAATTTATATCAGAACTATAAACATTCTTTTATATTTGAATCTAAAATCAATAAAAGTGTTCATCATAATCAAAGTTGAAAAGGAAATGAAAATTAACAATCAATCTAATGGAGAATCTAGAAAACACAATAGCTTCAATTGTATCCCAAATTTTTGAAACTAAATAGAAACTTAAAGGGAACATACCAATAAGAACCCTTTTGAACCAAGTCACCATATATTTCACTTCATCATTAATGAAAGAAATTAAAGACCCTACTTGAGTTTGGGAGGGATTTAAAATTGAAACGAAGAGTAAAGTAATAGAACATACCATCTCTTTAAGACTCACTCTAAAATGAATGCTTCAGCAAATCTAACAATGGATTATGAGAGTTCCACTAATTTAAAAACATAAGATTTTCATGTGTAGTTTTCTGAGTTTCCAAGTCACTACTGCCTTAATCTCCCATCATAAAATCAACTAATTGGCGATGTTAAAATTTAGTACATCAAAATATTCTATTGAAAATGTATTTTATGTGTGATAAAACCTGTATGGTAGGTTTCATATGATTAATATTGTGAACCAGTTTACCATTTATTATGGTATGCTTATTAAGTAATATTAAAATTAGCATTCAAGGACCTTCATAAATGTGGGAAAACATGCCTTGAAATCTGTGTAAGAGTAATCCTTGGACATGGTGCCTCAACTTACGTAAATATAATACATGAGATTAACTCACTACATGGTGACTTGCATGTGAGTAATTCAACAACCATGATAGTATCAATCTATGATAAGAACCTCTTGTAAGAGTAATCTAGTACATGATTCATTTTTAATGACAAAACATGATATTAAATTTGTGATAAGAGGATTGCTTTACCTTATGAGGAACAAAACCATCATATGATGCAATTAAACATATCATGGGATAAAAAATGATGAGCCTAAATAAATTAAATTAAATTTTCTATTATGATATCACATATAATAAAAACTCCCCCAATTTTATTTTTCAATCAAATTTTATGAAATGTAATCTAACAGGCATGGAATATCATATATTTTTTATTTTAATAATTATTTCATGAATAAGATCACATTTTAGAGATCTAATATCATTTATAGATTTATAAGGATAAAATGAAATTTGTGTATTATAATAGAATCAATTAGAAATCCATAATTCTAATAACAACTTCCATGAAACCCAAAAAAAATATGTATATAAATTAATGAACTTTTGTGTTCCTTTATATATAGAGTTTATTATTCCACCACCATCAATCAAATAATTAATAAATAAAACTAAGAGTTATCCGAATGAATCCCTCTTTCATGGTGTATCCTTGGGTTAAAGCTAAATCACCCATCATGCGGGAAATCTCCTCAACACACCCACCTATACTAGTATCTCACTTAGGAAAAGGGTAAGGGAGATTGAAAAATATGGGATAAGGGGAAAATAAACAAGATTCATAGGAAATTCATGCCACCATATTTATGATGTTAAACAGGCACTCCTAAGCCATCCATACATTATCTCATACATTATATAATGTATGAGTTATGTATATGGTTACATGCTATTTGTAACCCCACAATAGAACAACCTACCATGTTTTTCATCACATAAAACACATTATTAATGATATCCAACACGGACGAGATCTTAACATTAATTACCTAATTTTAAACTACCATTTTTATCATGGATAAAGAGTGGATCAAACATTATGATCCATATAGAGAGATATATCCAAGGAAGTTCCATACAATAGCCCCCTATTGTATTATATAATATGCTAAGGCAACTTGAAAACCAGGATTTAGGATACCCCTTTATCATAAAATATGATATAGGGATTTAGGGAATATCTCTATCACTTGCAATTCAAAAATTAGTTAATGATAATTGTTTTAAATTTTTACAACAAATAGAGATCGTTTTCTTAGTTTCAATCATTTGAAAAATATTTCTATATATTAAAGGAAACATATATTTGTAAAAAAAATTCCATTAAAAAAATAGAATATAATTAATCAAAATGAAGAATTAATTGAAGTTGAATTAGAAAATAAGAATTATTAAATAAGTGATATAGAAACACCCCTTCAAGATGTTTGAAAATTTTCAACACCATGTGAGTTTCTCATTGCTGAATGAATCTATTTCAATATCAAAATAATATTTATCAACATTAGACCCATATAACTAAATATATATAATTAACGAAATGGATAATAAATATTATAAATGAAATTTTATTTATTAAAAAATATATTCATATTGAAAATAATGTTTCAGGGATGTATGTTCTATGATGGAATATGACATTATATTTTTATATTTAAAAACATAGAAGCTGTTATTTTATAAACTGGGAAAACATAGAAAAATATAAGATTTTTTTGATATTTTTTTAATAGTTAAATATATATAACTTAATAGATTACAATCTATAAAAATCTATCAATTATTTTTTTGATCTTAATATCCTTATAATATATACTATTTGATATAATAGCACCACCCTATCAATGAAAATAAGTTTATTAAATCGTATTATATTGAATACCATCAAAATATTCTATATAAAATGTAGATATTAATGTATATCTGATTAAAAAGTGACCTTATCTGTGATAACCATGTTTGATAACCAAGCATTTTAACCAATAAATATATGACCATATTTAATAGATTTATCTAAATGAGCATATATTGTCCCCTAATAATCTTAAAAATAATAACTAATTAATGTTAGAAAAATAAATTATCATGAATTTATTGAACGTATATAGTATTAACATTGTACAGTAAGTATTAAAAATAATCTATCACCCATTACATTTTCTATGAACACATTGGAAACATAACATCCATTTATTACAAATTTTATTACTTTCATCATTTTTCTCTTGTATAGAAGTGATATAAGCATTTAAAAATGAAATAACACTATAATTGTATGATGTGAGTATGTAATAATTATATATTAATCTATAAAAAATGGACACTATTAAATTGTAAAAAATAGTAAATCAATAGCGAAATATCCGAATAATAAAAATTTACCTTATATATACTTTGATGAAAGAGGATACTGACCATTCATGTTTAATAATTTCATTTACACTCTCGATGCAAAAAATTTAATAAGTACCATTATCATTTGATTTTCTTAATAAAATTTAGCTTATATAATTATTTTTAAACACAATATATGAAAAAAATTATAATGCCACTAAATATTTTGAATCCATTATTAGGGAAAATATAGGGTCGTGAGTCCACATCAATGATCTTGTAATTAATACCTTATCTTAAGTTAACCCATTTTTCTATTTACCCTTCCATAATAAAATAACATAGTTTAGAAATTGTATATTCATAATTAAATATATTTAATATTATATAATTTGAAAATGACATACCCCTATTATTTTGTGGTTTTATAAGATAAAATTTCGATGATAAAAAAGTTCCAATAACATATTCTACAATTTTAAAACCAACACAATATATGAGAATGGGTATCTTAACTCTCAACCCACAAGATACTCAAATCCCAAATCCCACATTATTTAATGATATTTGTGAATTTTTAAGTTTATCACCTTGAATATTGCAAACCATACCTCATGCAATGAGGAAGTTCATAGATGTTTATAGATTTAAATTAAAATATATTTTAGCCCAATTTTTTTAATATAAGTAAATAATCGATATTTTTTTATTTAAAAAATTATTAAAGAAATTTGGGAAAAACATTACCTTGGGTAGATTAAGTATTTGGGGGGAATAAAAACCCTTGAAACCAAGGGTTAATGGCTCTATGTAATGTCGTAATTAGTTCATTGATTGTATTTTTTGATCTCTTGAAAGGATAATTTTTTTTCTAATTCATTATTATTATTTTTATTCATTTCTTTCTATTTAATTTTTTCATAATGGTATTTATCTTAGTGTTCAATTACTTGAAATTCTTATCAGAATGTGTCAACATCTATGATTTTAATAATCCATCTCTGTATTATACTATAAAACCCATCCCTCTAACATAATGATTATTATTTTTGGATTCTATAAATCCATCATAAGTATTTCCTCTTAAACTATGATAGTTGAATAATATTTTTTCTAAATTAGATAGTAAAATAAACTATGTATAAGTTCAAATTTTTTATAATATTAAATGTTTTTTATTAATTTGTTTCATATTTAAAAATTCTTTACATATTTTTCATGTTTTAATATATCAGATTTATTTTTTTATTTAGATGGGTCTACTTCCCCAAACATGCTATTGGAATGAGGAACTGGAGAAACTTGATTGGTCAATTTTTATATCAACACAGAAACATCAATAATTTGTTTTTATATTATATTAATGTTTTACTAAAAATTTATTTCTATACTAATTATTTCTCAAGTGAAACATATTTTATACTTGATTTATTATAAATGTATGGTGGATGTATTGCCAATTATTTATTATTGTAACTAATTTTATATCATAGAAATGATCATTAATGAAGTATAATACTTTATATAGGTCGTGAACAAACCTAAATAGGGCTCCACCTAATCCTAAAATGATTTATAGTATGACCCATAACACTTACCTTTAATAGGATTCATGTTTATGACTATCACTAATTGTATATCATAACACACATACATAATTAATTTCCCTTTATAAATGAAAAACTCACATAGTATGAATAATATAATGAATTTATAAACCACCATAAATGAATATTGTATATGAATTCATTCCATGTCATAAAAATCTGAGATGTAATAGAAAAAATAACCATAGGACCATCATATTCTCTATACCGTTGGAATCGATTAATGTTACCTCCTCCACAAACAAGTCTCTTGTGTCCAGAGCTAAGGTTCCCTAGCACAACCACCATATATATATAGATAAAATAAAAAATATATGATATAATGTATGGGTGAACATATAAATATGATCACTATTTTCCTCCCCATAACTAACATGTTATTATGTGACGGAAGAAAACTAATGCATCCATGTATAGAATAAATAAAAAAAGAAAATAAAAATGAACACACTTATCCAAAAATTAAACCACCCAAAAACATCCATTATATACTAAATGTTAATTTCATACCCAAAATCACCACATTTATTTATCACAAATCATCTCATATCACTATTATAATCATTACAACCACTAATATAAATCCAAGAACCCAACGGCTATTCACCCACACAGATCTCACTGTAATATTTTAATCACTGAGTAACTATCCATATATAAGGAACTCTCTATCATATCATCATCACTAAGTAACTATTCACACATAGGGAACTCACTATAACTTCACTATCAACAAGTAGGTATCTACCCATATGAATCTCACTAAAAAATATATTGGTTGGGCTATTGTCATACCTCAAGTAATCTCACTTATTTTATGGATTTCCACCATCATGGAATCTATACACCACATCCTAAATTGATTTTTATACTATCCACCCATATTGGATATCACTATATTACTGGGTTACCACCATATAAAACTCTACCGCCCTCAACCTGCATGACCACCACTACACATCACACATCTACTATAGCTAGACATATCATCCACACCATCACCAACACCAAGACCATCCTCATCACCATCCTCACTATTATCATATATCACAAACACTACAATATCACTAGTCAAAAATTTTATATCACAATCACATGACAAAAATTTATTTATACCACTACCATAAATTTATTTTCCCACCTAATACACACCTTAAAATAGGTTCTAGGAATATAATCACATCACAAAAATCTACCACACTCGCACTTATGTTCAACACAACTATATCCTAGGAAGTCATTCACCTCATCACTAACATTCCTTTTAACCAGGGCATATATAAGTTATATAACTACAAAACTAAGTTAATATATAATAAAAATACATTTTTTAATCAATCCACATTATTCCTCATAACTTTACCCATTCACACATCTATCTATTCACTATAGAGAGATTTATTAAAGATTTTATAGAATATTATTGTGACACTAACACAATCAAATCATACAACTATCAACTCATCCCACAGGCATTAAAATGAACAAACCTTACTTGATATAGAACGAAACTATGACTCAGTTGCATAACCCATGTAAAAATCAAAGCACCATATGTTACTCACTACAAAAGTGTCCCTAATTCTATAATGTGGCACAATATTATTCTTATGTTACACAAACCTCATATAACACAAACGAACTTTATCCCAATCCACCACTAACACTTTAACAAAAATTTCCAATTTTTGGAACACCCTTACAGTAAATTGGCTCAATCCACGAAAAAATTCATAAATATTATATTTCATTTTGTATTATTTATTAATTACCATCAATAATATATCATAAAAATATATTCATAAAAGTATTTATCTATAATATTTATTTCACCATTTCCATATTCATATACCATTTCCCTTTCTAATTTAACACATAATCATTATCCAAATTATTATGAATTATCTTTTCATCACATAAAATAAAACAAATAATAGTTTTAAAAGGTTTTAAAAAGTGTTGAGAATTTTTAGGCACCTACCTTAAATCCATGATGAGTGTAATTCTCAATCCTTTGATGATCAACAATGATTGCCAATATATATTCCATTATTTTCCTTATTCATTCCTTAATTCTCCATGGAAAAACCTTATCACAAAACCCATTGATAGAGAAGAGATAATACAGTGAAAATACTCTTGGTAACAGAAAATCAGTCCAAAAGTAAATTCCTCTAATAACACCACTGATTCTATGAAAGGAATCTTATTAAAATTATATAACTATTCATCAATCGTCTAATTCAAATTTACCATTAACAATACATTAATTCACTGACTATAAATTCCCTGATTTAATTAAAATATAAGGGACCAAATTCCCTAATTTTCTACATCAGTGCCACCATATGTTATTTATGAATTAATAACATTATTTAATTTATAAAAATAATCCATATAATATATATTAATTTAATAAATAGATATTATAAATTTCAACAATACTCAACATTAACGAAAAACTACAACCACCTCATAAAGTCACTAAATTACCAAACAAGGATAAACATAAAATCACTAAATTACCCCTATTTAGTATTTTCATCCTTCAAAATTTTTAACCATAATTATAAAATGAGAAATACAACCACATCAACACCTTTATTAAAAATTCATCATTAAAATGAAATTTCACATTAATCGCAAAAATAATAACTCAAAACCATTTAAAACATTTCACATACATTTATGATTTTATCTCCCTCGTTATTTCCTCTACACCAACATGCCTCAAAATTACTCTCCCAGGGGGGATAACATATCTATGAATAATATTCCCTCTATGATCATAAAATTTCCCTAAATCCTCCAAAAAATCATATTATCATCATTATCGACATCTTTTAAATAATTCACAAACTAAGAATCATAATAATCCTTTGAATTTTGGACAAATGGAAAACATTATGAATCCTTCATAACCACATAGGTTTCACCCAATGATAATCTTTCTCTCAAAATTCCTATAATACATCAAAAATACTAATAAAGAATAGTAAAAAAATGATTCCATTTCCAAGCCATCATTTCCCATGTTGATGAGAAACTCATAAGTATTAATGACCTCTAACTAAAAAAATACAATGGTATCCTCCTTTGATATACATAAGAGTTATATCTATTTCATGTAGTCCTCATGATATCTTCATAAAATTGTATGCATTTCATTATATCCAACACCCTCTCTAGCCAAAAAAAGTTTACTCACAATATTACTTAGACCCACACTTTTTTATTCATTACTAAAAAAACATACTATTCATAAAACAAAATAATTAAAAAAAATCCCAAGATCAATAATTCACTATATTTGGAATCTAGGTACATATTACATCATTAATTTAAAATTATACCATATTATTTATTCAAATAATTCATCTAATACCAATCATAAACTAATAAAATTCTCTTTAACACATATGATCACCTAGGGAAATGGGGAAACATAAGAAATGAATGTTGTCAAACCCTAAGTAAAGGGTAAAGCATTATCAATAAGACTTTGGAAAATTATCAATAGATTATAACCAAGTGGGACATAAGATCATGAGTAAAATAGAATGATTAGTGGAATAAGATTATTAAATCATAATAATTGATCATGGATACAAATTTTATAATCATAAAACTCCGATCATAGAAGTAGAACCATAAAGGATGATCATGAAATCATAAAATAAACTATGAAATAAGAACAAAAACCCATAAGGTAGTCATTATGAGCTTGATGGGTTTGAGGAGGTAATTTAATGATTGATAGAATAAGTAAACCCATATATTCCCAATCTATCCTAAAAAAATAAACATGAAAGTAATAATAAATAAATCGTACTTAAAATGATATCTTTATAGCCTCTCTCATGGTAGAGGAAGCATGATTAATATCACCAAAGAAACAAAAAAAAATCTTCCTACCTCTAAGGGATTACACCAAACAAAGGATTCATAATCATATCATGAGGATTATCATACACCAAGAGGGGTATTAATTCCTTAACTATACATTATTAATTAATCTATATTAAATTAGATAGGTTTAGAAATATTTTTATGAAACTAATGATCACATCTACCTCCAAGAGTAGGGTTCACATTATATTATATAGCTAACCTAGATGATCCTCATTAATTGAAAATGTGTCATCCATATATAATGTATCATGTATTCGATGTGTGATTATTCCCATTGAATAATCCATTGAACCCATTCAATGATTATGTAAGAAATATTTAAACCATTCATATTGGATTATATAGATAATAAAACTATATAGGGTGAGGTGGAAAATGCATGAACTGAACTTATATTATGTTGGGTGAAACAAAATATTGGGTTGTATAATATAAATCAAATCCATACCTATAAAATCCATTTTCCATAAAATAAAATGATCACTAGTCATGGAACAATGTTAATCTTGTACAATCCATCTCATAGTTTCTTGATTCTCCAAAATAGGATGTCTAGGTTAATGAATTCACATTTCATTCATCTAATGAATGAGCACATAACATGGACCTTATACAAGTATATGAACACATTACATATAACCTAACATAGAATGTACATGAATTTACTTAGTGTAATTAAATCAATATCTAGATGTATTCATTCATCATATAGGTGGAAAAATCCCATATTGGTAATGCCCCAATTGATGACATGATCAGAAACATACCTATGCAATCCCTAATTAGACAAATTTCAATAACTTGATTAATAAATGTATCAAAGTATAAAATTTTAAATTATTTGAATCTCACTAAACTTAGGTAATAAGGATTTATAATAATTATACACCTCTATGTATATCAATGACTAGATAACATTCCATGAGATATACATTGATGGGTTAGCCCAAGTAATAAGTCTCTACTAATTACCACATGAATCTATTATTTATATATATTATAAATAATAGTAGTAATGAGTAAAATATTTTATTAATTATAATCTTAACAGGTCATCAAGACCCATAATACTCTGTGATGATCATCGATTAGGTATAAATCAAATTCATTATTTGAGGAGATATAATCATTCTAATATTCATTTAATGTAAATTAATCATGGATAAATGAATGAAAAATATAGATTAAATTTATTATAGTAACATTAGAAATTATTCAACCATTAAATCTATAATAACCCAACATAAAAAACTAGGTTCGATCCAAAGGGTCACATGACCTCATGTATGCCTCCCCATACGCAAGAGGTTTTTGAGAAGCGGTGAGGGTCTAAGTCCATCAGTGGGGAGACTATACCCTTAACATAATGTCATAGATAAAAAAATAATAATAAAAAAGATAATAAATAATTATAGTAAACATACATAAATAGGTATATGGAATAAAATTCATAAAAATATAAAGGCCTCACAAAGTGTTAAGCTAGACCAAGTAAAAGAAATAGTTGGAAATAAATAAATATAAAGTTGTTCTATAGAGTTTGTCCCAATCGTCCACTAGCTTCATACTCCTATGCTCAGATGACCACCATAGGGATCTATTCTTTCATCAGGTCTCTATTTTTGAAATCTATAAGGACACTGAAATACCCAAGTATGGTTTGAGTAAAAGACTCAGTATGACACCACCAATGAACCCTTAACACAAGTTCACAATATATAGAGTTGTATGTTATGAAATAAATAAATTATAAAACATTCATAAAACCATACATTTTTCATGCCATCTTATGTTGACTAATACAACACCAACCATGACCCACATGATTTGGCTCATTTCCAGTAAGGGTGCTAGAAAGTTCAAAATGTCCTACCATTAAGGTAACACAACTGTACCCACCCTAATAGTGGTTTTCATTAGTAAATCCACATTCCCCACTATGTTTATCAGTAGTCATCAATTATTTTAATCGCACATGGAAAATGTATATAGGAATCCCATATTGGTATCTTTTAGTTATCCACTTATGCACATCACTTTAAAGGGATAGATACACCCGCCTTTAGGGATGTTTGGACCATGCTAAGTTGGTTAACTGGACACACTTTCACATCCCTCTAAAGGGATATCCATGACTGGATTTATGGTTATTTGGACTATATGACACTAACTTAAAGTCTATACCCAATCATAATGATATATAAAACATTGTTCCATAGGCTATTCAATTCCATAAGAAATACATGTCGTTATAAGGAACAAAAAGGAATATTAAGAGAAAATACCCAGAGCCACACATAATCATATTGTAATAAACAAGAAAGACTCATGGAAACTCACACACACATGTAACTTGTATGAAAATTGGGTAAATCAATAATAAAATATACATCATGAAATCATCATTTACAGGTCCAGAAATGGTATGAATCTTCCCACCTCATGGTTATTAATGTCAATGTCATGGTTTGTTGAAGGTGGCATCACTTGAAACACATGCGGACACCAAACACATCATGATCACCCACCAAGTACTCCAAGAACTGATTCAAATCCAAATTGACAATGTAATTTTAGTATGGTAAGGATAAAGAAGCCAAATTTTAGAGCCAATTATAACCCAATTTTGATCACTGTAAGAATTCAAGATTTGTTGGAAGGAAATCTAGAAGGATCCATAGTGAAAGTATGACACTATGGCATGGAGAAGTACTAAAATATGCTCCAAAACACATAGTGGCAGACCATGGTGTATGGGTTTACTAGAAGAAGACCACCATGGAAATGATAATATTCCATGATACAAAGGTACATCAAATGGGGATGGAGCCTCACTCCCTAGGGGAGCTCTTGGGTTGTCGGCTCGACATCTTCCTCCTCTAGGGTTCCCTCTCTTCTCGGCAGTGTTGGATCTTCTTCCCTCTGCTCAGCTTGATAGGCTTCACTCTCTCAAGGTTCCCTCCCTACTCTCTCTCGCTGGTTCTCGGTCTTCTCTCCCGGCTCTGCCTCCTCCGGCTCCACGATGCTTTTCTCCGGCCACCTCATTGAGCTCTAGCCTCGTCTTCCTCCGCTCCTCTCCAGGTCGTATTTGGAGTGATGGAAACCCTACATCTTTGGGATTTCAGTTTGGATGTTGTAGGTCCTCTTAGATTCCCCTTTTCTTCTTTTAGGGTTTCAGACACCGGTTCTTCTTTGGGTTTCATTCCCGTTTCTCTTTTATCATTCTCGGCCAGAGCGTTCATTCCCGACCTTCTTCAGGGTTTACCTCGGTTCTTGTCCCCCCTTTTTTGATTTTCTTTCTTGAAAGCGGTTATTATTTTCTTTGGTGGTATATTTTTTTGGTGGTTGTTTTTGTGGCGTGAAGATGTGATTGTGGCCCTATTGTTGGTGATGAGGGTGGATTGGAGTCGATTCTTTTGTTTTCGCAGGTGGTGTGTTTTAGATGTTGAATTTTTCAACATGATGGTGATGCTCGAATGGATGTGATGATGCTGATGTTGAAGGGATGGAGACATTTCATCCTGCCTCTGTGTTCTTGTTTATCTGCTCTGGTTCCAGGTTACCTCCCATATCTCTGAGGCAGAGCAGTGCGGTGGTCTCCACGGTTCATTGGGATGTCAGTTCGTGCGGTCAGATTCAGGGTGTTTGTCGCTAATGCCTGCCTGTTTCGGCTTTGATGGTGTTTTATTCAGAGTGGATGGAAGTGATGATGCATTAAGGTTTAATGTTCTAACGGTTCTTGTCAGAGGATTGATGTTTTTGATGTTCATTGCAGGGTGTGTGATACAAGGTCCTCTGTTGAACCGCGGTCCGCTCATCTCTGCCCAGGCAGCCTGGTTTAATGCCACGTTCCGAGTCGTTCTGGTGCAATATTCTTCGAGGGGGTTTTGGGAGGTGCCATTGAGTGGAAATTAGTTTTCAAGAGTTGTTTTTTGTGTGCCTTCTTCTCTGGCATTTTTGCGAGTGATGGTTCGGGTTCTCCTGTTGCTTCCTGTTTCTCTAGGGTGAACCTTGTCAAAGCTGATTCGGTTTGTAGGTCCGGTGTTTCATGGTTCCCCAGTGATGGTTAGTTGTGTCCGCTGGCACTGTGGTTGATGGTAAGTGTTGATGATGATGGTGCGATGTTGATGAGGATGTATCGGTGGCAGGTAATGCAAGAGGTGGTTAACGGTACTCTTGCGACCCAAGGGGTGATGATGACAGGATCTTGATTTTGAACTTTTTTTGATTTTTTAAATCTTGAATGGTGGTTTTTGGCCCAAGGCGGTTGTGTGTGGGGATCGAGGTGACTGCATGGTAGTACATTGATAAGTTTGAAATTTCCTTTTGAATTTTGAATCCGATTGGTATTTTGTGGCGTGATAGCTGATGTTTCGGATGGTTCTGATTTTGAAATTTGTATTTTGGATTTTGTTGAGGAATTATGTTTTTCAGGTTCCCACTAACCCAAAAAGTGGTTTAATATAAAATGAAAAAAATGATTTGGATCCAAAAAGGTACAGCAGATTAAACCACCATATTGTAGGAATGATTAATGTGGTGTGGAGAGTATTAAAAATTAGACTTAAATGGTGAAAAGAAGAATATTGTGGCATAAAAAGATAATGGAAATTGAAATGATGTGATATAGGGTGAGGTTTACAACATGGAGTCCTCTTTAAATTCCTTCAAGATTCTAAATCAATGCCGACTGAATAGGAATATTATGATATTTCAAAGTTCGATCTATCTAAAAAACCCTCGTTTAAGCATATTGAGTCCCCCTCTTAAATTACAAAATGTCCTTTTTGACTCAATTCCAAAATGGACCATTTAAGTCCATAAATCCACAATAATGAATTCTAGATGAATTGTCACACTAACTATCAGGAGCTGATGTGGAACAAGTATCTATGACATGGTCTAATCCACCACGATCCAGTCAACACGATCAACCTCCATGGAGAAGGCTACAATTAAACCTCTACCTAAAAACATCACTATAACGTAGAAACTTCAAATGTGGCATGTCCTTATCTCTATAGTAGTTATGTAGCAAAAACACCTTGACCAAGATGTGGTTCCACCCATTTTTTACAGAAATAATTCCAAATGACTTTTAAAGATTCCTTATGCTTCTCAAGGCCCACAAACCTTTGTCCAATATGGATCAAAACAAAAACAACAGGAGGAAGAAGGTAAATACCTATTTTTATTAAGGGAATTTTTTTATGGTTTTACAATTTCCCCCTCTAAAAGGCTTATCATCCTCCAAAATCATATCTAGGGTTCCTTCTTGAATAACTTAGGCCACTAAGCCTGAATGTCAACCATTCTCTCACAATTATCCTCTTGGATCCACTCATGATTCCACAAAATATATATGAGTGGTACTATCTTACCTTAGATTACATTGTCACTATATTATACAATATTTATTAGACTCTCCTCGTAAGATACATCTAGTTCCAACTCAATGTTCTCATAGTATATGACATGCATTGGATCGGGTTTGTACCATTGAAGATAAGAAACATCGAACACTTCATGAATTCCATGATAATATAGAAAAAGTTTCATATGATATTCCCTTTTACTAAGCCATTCGATGATATTGAAGGGTCCCAAAAAAAGGTTCTGTATATCCATTCTTCTTCCGACATTTGTAGCCTAACCGTGGAGTCACTCTCAATAAAACCCAATCACCCATAGTGAAATCCATATGTATCCTCTTATGAAAAAAATATGACATTTTTCTACTTTAATTGGTGTTTATATTCTTTTTAATTTGATAAAATATTTCTATGGTATCCTAAACTATACTAGTACCCATATCTACTTCCTCACCCACCGCATGGTAATAAATCAATGAATGATACGATCTCCAGTATAGAGCCTCATAAGGTTCCATATGAATCCAAGCCTTGTCACAATTATTTTATGAAACAAAAACCAATTCTAGATTATAATCCCATGATCCATTGAATTCTATAACATAAGATAAAATTATATCCACTAATATGTGTATAGTCTACTTGGACTATCTGTTTGTTTGAGGATGATACGATGTGATGAATATCAATTGAGTCCCCAGGGTCTCCTGTAACACCTATAAAAAATATGATGTAAAACATGAATCTATTTTGGAAAAAATGATCAATGGAACTCCTTTTAATCATATAATCTGAAAAACATATATCTTTACAAGCTCATCCACTAAGGGATTCTCTCAAATCAGTAAAAAGCGTAAAACTTTCATCTACTGATCAAAAATCACCTATAAAACATCATGACTCCTTGAGGTCCTAGGAAACCCTATCAAAAATTCCATCAGGACATCGTACCCATTCCACATGGTCTCTAATAGTTGTTGGAGTAACCCACTAAGATACTAGTGCTCAACCTTCTCCATCTGATGGGTAACACATCGAGAGATGAACCCATCAATGTCCCTTTTCACCCCTATCCAATAAAAATATTTCCGGAATTCATGGTACATATTCATAACTCTAGGATATAGTTCCTATTTAGAGATATGTTAATCCCTCATCAGATCCTATTTGATGTAATTTGGGACTAATACTCTAATATTCATGAGGATCATATCATTTTGGCTCAACAATGACCTATGTATCAGATCACCTCTAGATAGCTATTCCCTTATCACAACATAGTTAAAGTTTAACTCTTGTTCATCATTCTCCAGGTACAAAAGATAATATGTGACTACTAATGGATCCCTATTAATAGATCTCAGATCCTATTAGTCTTCCATACTCTAATAATCCAACATTCTCATCAAGTGACACTTGTACTCTGAAGGTCGCTCAACAAGCTCTTGGTTAGTTTGCATCTTAGGGATAAGAGAATCCTCAATAAGATTACCTTTCCTAGGTGTCTAATACATATTGAAGTTGAAATAGTATAGATAATATAGTCAGTGCCTCTATCTCAGGTTCAGATCCCTCTATATAAAGATATATTGAAGGATCCCATTATTTGTGTAGACTAAAAATATCTCACTACAGAGATAGTGTCACCTACACTTCAGAGTGTGAACAAGAAATATTATATCCAGTCCATGAGTTGGGTAGTTTCACTCATGTAGTCATAGATTACGAGACCTATAGTCTACTAATTACGCTGTCCACATCATCGGTTCACCCATACCAATGCCTGATGAATCACAGTACACTGTATAACAAATCCCTAGCTCAGAAAGTGTTAGTAATGGAGTTGTATTCAACCATCTCTTCAATTAGATGAAACATTATTCAAATATGTCTAAACACTGTAACATTAATCCTTAATTCTTCAGTTATACAATGGGTGTTGAAATTTGGGAGATGTATTGGATAAATCATTAGTAATATCCTACAAGGCCCATAAAACTCCCAATATCAAACCCATTCTCAGGAAATGTCCATGATATCCCCTAATATACTTTCTATATCTCTGTATATATTCTTATATCGGACACCATATTTCCTAATAATATCACTTCCCCATATCTGGATGTCACACTTTGATATATTAGAATGAAGACTATGTGCCTGAAGTGTGGTCAGGATTATCTCAAGGTATCTGGAATACTGCTCTGGTTTTGGGGTATTGATGGGGATATTGTTGATGAACACCGAAGTTAATGAGTCATGATACAGTTGGAATATCTTATTTATGAGTTCAATTAACACCAATAGTAATTTCATCAGCCATAATGGTTTCACCAAGTACTTGTACATCTCACACCTACCCTAAAACTCCATCATCAGAAAGTACTATGTGAGAATAAAATCCTTAAAGATCACCCAAGTAAGACCCTCTCATATTCCAGATTAACTCATGGCAGTCCACCACCTCATTGTTAGTCCTTAGAACAAAAAGGATTATAGAATCACTCTTCCCTCCTCAGGAGTCTGGAGATACTAAAAAAAGTTCTCGATAATGTCCATCCAGTTCATTATATCCTACTAGCCACCAGTACCATAGAATGTCGGAGTTGTACATCCTAAGCATGGTTAGTCAGGGTCCAATGAGTGTATCAATCTTAAAAATGCAATATATAAAAGGGTTTTATATAAATAGTCTTTGAATCCTAGATCACATGTGCAAGTACAACAAAATTATGATGTATATCCTCATACACCATGAGTGGTGGAATGGAAACATTCTAGGATATCGTAGGTGGTGGTCCAGTAAAATGTCTCTGAGGTAGCATATCTGCAACATGAAGAACATTAGGAACATAAATAAGTCCTAACCAGTCTATGGGATCACACAAAGGCTTTTCTAAGAGTCTACCCACAACCCATGGTATACCCTTCTTAACAGTAACACTAGTTTTATTGCTTCATGTTAGTCATAGTCATCATATATATACACTAACAAAATAGTACTCTCAATTAAAATAATTAATGCTAACAAGATATATCACATAATATAATAGAAAATATATTGATTAGATAATTCCAATTAAGGAATTAAATTAAATTAATATTATATAGTGCAAGAACATGTATGTTTATTACATGTGGACCTACGTTCCTACTCATGTTGCATAAACGCACCCAAAATCTCATAAATCACACAACAACATCATGTGAATCACCAAAAGAGATGTTAGCCAACTATATAAGAAATCATGTCCATAGTAACTTAGAGGCCCGTTACACATGTTGTAGCCATGAATATAGAAACTACTCTACCGGAGTTTCACACAACTATCTTCTTTATACCATAACCCATATTATTCCAAAAAGAAGATAAGACATTTTCCTATGACATCATTTTGTAACACTATGACCCAAACCATCAGGTATGATCCAAAGGCTCACATGATCTCATGTGTTCCCCCTTATATGTGGGAGGCTACTGAGTAGAAGTGAGGGTATATTCCCATCAGTGGGGATACTATACCCTAATTATTATGTCATAATACAAATAATAATAATAATAATAAAGATAATAAATAATCGAAGTAATCGTATGAAAACAGAGTTATGGTGTATAAGTCATACAATGGATAACATGCTCCAAATATGGTAATCCAAACCAAGTAAAAAAACAGATGTAAATAAATAAATAAATAACCATCATCCAGAGTCATTCTTAATTTGCTACTAGTTAAATACTCCCCTGATTATTTCTCAACCATATGACCCTTTACATTCAATAGGTCTCTAGTTATGAATCCTACAAGCACACTAAAATTCCCAGTTAGGGTGTGTGTACAAGACTCAGTAGATAACCACCAATGTATCAATTACATAAGTGTACAAAATATAACATTGTATTCTATGAAATAATTAAATACTAAAATGATTATACAATGATACATGTTCCGAGTCATCATTCACTAACTAAGCCTCCATGAACCATGGACCAACCTACAGCGGCTCGTTGCTATTAAGGGTATTAGATAAGTAAAAAAGTTCCACATTCAGGGTAACCCAGCTCACCCTACTCTAATAGGGGTTGTTATTAGAAATTATATACATACCACTATGTTGATCGATGGTCTGATATCATTTTAATCACACATAGAACAATTCTATAGGAAGTCCATATCAAAATCTTCCAATCATCCACTTATCCACATCCCTCTACAGGGATAGCCATGCCCTCTATTAAGGTTTTTTGGACTACATCAGGTTGATCAAACATCCACTGATGTGCATCCCTTTATAGGCATAACCAAACCCACCTTTAAGGATGTTTGGAATGAATCTCACCAACTTTTAAGGATCAACATGATCATATTGATGCCTAAACCATAGTTCCATAGGCTATACTACACCATAAAAAATACATGTCATGGTAAGGAACAAAAAGAAACATCAACAGGAAACACAAATATCCACACATAATCACATGTTCATAAATAATCATTCTTCATAGCCACTCACACACCCATATCATACTCATATCAAGAGTGGGTTAATCATGAATAAAAAATCATATCATTATAACATTATGAACATGCCCCAAAATTGTAAGGAACTTTGCACGTCATGGTTTTCAATGTCATTTTCAGGTTTCATGGAAGGTTTCATCCCCTAAAGCATGTTCTCACACCAACTAGAACATGATCACCCACCAAGGGCTCCTAGAACCGATTCAAATATTACATGAAAAGAGTTTTAGAGTAATAAAATGCGAAACACGATAAATTTTAGAACCCATTTTTAACCCAAGGTCAATCTCCATAAGACTTCAAGATTGGTTGGAAGGTAATATAGAAATATAGAGGCTCTATGTCACATGAAGGACACTGTGTCATAGAGATGTGCTAGAATAGACACCATGTCATATAGTGGCAGACCATGGTGTAATGGTTTTCTAGATGAATATCAATTCATTTTAGGGTTATACACTATGACGTAAAGGCTTTATAGAGTAAACCACCAAGGAACAAGTTTGGGTACTTTAGTGTGGAGTGTACTAGGAAAAAAACATCCATGGTGTATGAAATAAGACAGTAGTGTGGAACCAAAATTATACTCAAACCTCTATAGTGTGGGGTGAGGTTTACTATATAGAGTTCTCTTCAAAACTTGTTTAAATTCTAGAATAATTCTAATTAGAGAGGATGATCAGGATATTTAACAGTTTTATATACAAAAAAACAGCTTATTTATGCCACATGAATTCCCATATTAGATTTATAAATGTATTCTCTTAATCAATTCCAAAACATAAATTTAAATACATAACTTTTGAAGACCTATTAGTAGATGAATGAATGTACCATATATCTAAAAATAATGTGTAACATGCATCTACAACATTGTCTAAGTCATCAGTATTTATTCTATATGAATATCTCCCCACGTCAACGGATAAAACATAACCTCCATAGGAAAACATCACTATGGCGTAGAACCCTCCTCTACAATGTGGCCTTATATCTACAACAACACAGTGATGAAACAATCATGACCATGACATGGTTCCACCCATTTTTGATAGAAAGAATACCAAAATACTTCTAATGTATCTTTAAGATTCTCATGGCCCATAATCTTTTACCCCACATATCTCTTAAAAATAAGGGTAGAAATAAGAGAATATTGGATTTTAATTAAAGAGAATTAAAGTTTATGGTTTGAAACATTAATCTATAAGGTATCATATACCAAGATATTCTATGTGATTCTCAGGATTCTTTTGTGATAAAAATTTCTTCTATTAATCTATTGCATTGTCATATGTATCCACCCAACAGATGCTGAAACCACACCTCTCAGTGATCTCTCATATAAGATTTTATTTTCCAAGAACATTATTAGTACTTTGGTGAGACTTGGTTTCCTTAGCCTAATAAATATGTAAATTATTTTCACATTAATGCATAATTTATCCCTCAATTCTTAGAACTACTTAATGTTTAGATATGAACTTTATGATATAAAAATCTTCCTTTATAACATCTAATGTAGTAGTGTACTCTTCCTCTATTGTTGAGTCCTCTATAATGTCTTGTTTGGATGTATTCTAACTAATTGATCTACCATTTAGGTAACACATGAAACTATATTTATGTTTCATATCATCTCTTTAATATTGGAAACTAGAATCTATGTGACCCATTACATAGAGCTCATCCTATCCTACAAAGATGATGAACATATCCTTAGTCATTCTCAAGTACATAATAATGTTCTTCAGCACAATGTAGTGTCTTTCACCTGAATTGGATTGATATACACTAGTTAGGATCATTTTATAGAAAACATCAGGTTGGGTTCAAAACATACCCTATATGAATGATCTAATAGTTGAAAAATAGGAAATTCTATCCATCCTTTCTATCTATTTAGAAGGATTATGAATCTTCCTAAGATTCTTTCCATGTAATGCTAGTGATGACCCTTTCTTAGAGTTCTCCGTGCTATTTTTTTGGAACCTAATAAATGTAAGTGTACATAGTAATTATGATAAAACTATTTGATTTACCTATATATATCTTTATACCTAATATATAGACAATATGACCAATGTCTTTCATTGAGAAGCACTTACCCATCCACACCTTCAAAGAGTGTAGTTTTGGGATGTCATATTTGATAATCTGTATGTCAACTATATACAATATCAAAAATACTATAACAATATCACGAATTCATTTTTATATAAAATAATAATTTATGTTCTTTTTGAAATAAAACTCTTTGATTAAATTATCAAATTAAATATTCCAACTTTTAGAATCTTTCCTCAATTTATAAATAGACTATTAAAGCTTGCATAACTCAATAGTATCCCTTGGTATTTCAATAAAATTTGGTTATATCATCTTCACATCCTATGTTAAATTAATATTAAGTAAATTTCTTTTGATATCCATTTAATATACATCGTAATCATAGTGAGATACTTTGGAGAGAAATATCTGAGTGGAATATATCATTATAATAGGTCAAAAAAAATTCATAGTCAATAGCATGATTTTTCATATAACCTTTTTAAACTAGGATTTTATTTTAGGAATACACTCTAAAATCCCTGTCTATTTTCTTATAGAAAACCCACTTTCATCCTTTGGGTTATGTGCACCCCCAAGTTCTAAACTTGATTACTTTATTTAGAGTCTATTTCAGTGTTTGTGGATTTTAACCATTTCATGGATCGAAAACTCTCAATAGAGTTTTAGAAGGTTGTAGGTATATAAACTATGGAAATCACCACATCATCAATTTATATTAGAAATATATATCTCATAAGATCTTAAAAAATATTACCAGACCATTGAGTTTCTAGTGTAACTTGGGTCAATTCTTCTTGTCTAACTCTTTGTGGAACTGTCTTAATCTCCACCTTAGGAAAAATTACTATTTGATTTCCATGAAATTATTCAAGATTAAATTTCCTCCTAGTAAGTAATTTATTTATATATTCCTTTTCAATTTACACACATGTTTGGACAATAATATTTTTCATTCAGTATTATTATAGAAATAACATCCCTTAGTTTCCATAGGATAACCAACAAATTTTTATTTGTAAGATATTAAGTCAATATTATCAAAATATAATCTTCATTTGAATGCATCACATCCCCAAATATTAATAAAATACATAACTGGACGCTTTTTAATCAATATATCATATTATTTCTTTATAAATGCTTTAGATGGAACAAAATTTTGAATGAATTTAAAAAATTGAAGAGAATAACCCCAAAATAAAATAAAAAATTCAAATTGACTCATCATTGATCAAACTATATTAAAAAAGGTATTATTACTCATATTAGACACACCATTCTATTGTGGTGTTTCATGATGCGTGAGTTTTAAAAACAATATACAATAAATAAAATGAACAATGAATTCATACCTCATGTATTCACAAACCCGGTCTAATATAAGAATCTTAATAATTTTTCCCAGTTTATTCTATACTTCATCCTGAAAATAATTAAACTTTTCAAAGTTTTTTTACTCATGTATCATTATAAACACATCTATAATGACAAAAACCATTGGATAATGCAATAAAATACCTAAAAAGACCATTTTTATGAGTACTCACTGGTCTACTTACATCACTATGTATAAGATCCAATTTTCCATTATCCCGTTAAAATTTTCTTTTGAAAGGTTATTTGGCCATATTTCTTAATAAAAATTACTTTCATTTCTCAATTAATTTAAATTTAAGGGTTCCAATAATAAATCTTTATAGAGTATCTAGATGTGTTTCTTCTTTATATTTCTAAGGAGAAAATACGAATGGTAGCTGAGATTATAATCAACCTTAACTTTATTATTATAAATCTTATATATGGTATTATCCATATATATAATATATAAACCATTTATTATATACCCTATTCCATAAAACACATAATTATTATATATAGATTACCTATAATCCTTAATAGTGAATGAGAATCTCGTCTTGTCTAAAAAAGATTTAGAAATAAAATTTTTATTTATGGTGGGAACAAACATGGTAAAACCAAATCATAAGTTCCAAACTATAATTACAAAAGTAAGGAACCATTAACTTTTTGAATATATACTTCTCCCTTAAAATATTCCATTATATCTCCAGATTTGTGTTTATCTGCACAACTGTGTAACCCAAACTCAACATCCAATACCCATGATCCAGAGTTGTTATAATTGATATATATAACATTTAAATTTATATTATACCAATTTTTATCTATGAAAAAATTTACCAAACATATATAATAATATCTAATTATCCTATAGGTTATACCCATGCAAAATTTCAATATTATTTTCAGTAAACCATACCCTATAACAGAGACAATCTATGAGTGAGTATCATCTATTATATATTTTCATCAAATAATTTTAGAAAAATTACTCCCATTAAATTTTTTTGACCCTATATATCTTTTACATTTAGTGATCCAAGATCCATATTTTACTAAGAAATGAGACTTCATGGGCATTTATCTCACTATTAATTATTTAGGTAGGGAATTATCCTTATCACAATAGTTGCGATTATTGTATAGTTAAGTGAAAAAATTAATTTCAATATCCATCATATAAAAAATTCTCAACTATATTCCTCATATATCCCAATTTTATTAGGGTCTTCTGGAAAGTGTAACCCAAAACAAACTCTAAGAATAAGTTAACCAATGGACAATCAAGGGGCACCAGACCTTGGAATGACCTACAAAATAAGATAATCTAGATTTACTTATTAATTTCTTTTTATACACATGATAATCAAGGGGAACCCAAATTTTTAATGATGACCCCATCTAGATGATTGAGTTTTTGACAAGTGCCACTTTGTATGGAATCTCAAACTTATCATTTAAGGGGGTTTATTTCTATAGTTTTCCATATTAATATAAATTATATTAATATCATGTATAAAAATTATTCATTATATATAATATTTATCTTCTCATGTTTTTATTCCTTTGATTATGCATGATTCTAATTATTTTTTTGGAATCCTTATTCCATACACTAAATTAAAGTGTTTAAATGTCATTAATGTGTAACTCTTACATACCCCACAAGTTTGTGTTTCTCGCCAAAAAATAGAATCCAATTATATTCTTAAATATTAAAATTCATCTTATTTATATGTCTCATTAACATTTCCTGTAAATTAATATACTTAAATGATATTGACAATCTCCAAATAAGCATGCCCATAATGTAATATAAGTAACACTCAACTTAATAGTGTAAGGAATAATACTATATACTGGTGGGTAGTCTGAACCTAAGTCCCTCTCCTAGGGGAAAATTTACTAAAGAGATAATTAATTTAATGATATCCCTAACACCTAAGATGAAAAAATATATTTAAAAATTATTTATCTAGATCAAAAATCTAAAACAGGATGAGTTCAAGGTGGATAAAAAATTTAATTTATCATCTAATGCATAGATATACTTCTTAGAGTTAATTGATCACATAAATATAAGTATAAAGATTATTCATATTCTATAAAAAATTTATAAACATAAACAATATAATGGAATAAATAATCAATGAACACTTTATCTAACATGAGAAATAAATATGTACCTTTTATAATTAATTTAGACTTGTAAAAACATATTATATTAAGCCTAAAACTTATCACTTATAAAAATTTTAAAAACTATAAGAAAAAATACTATTTTTTATTTTTTTTAATATTTTCACTGAATATTACGTTAAACCTCAATTCAGTGTCACAAAACAATGGTATATTATAGATCGACATTAGTTGGAAGTGTTTGAGGAGACACTAGTGTAGAAGAACAACTGTACAAGGTGATAATGGATGTATAGTGGGGAACATGCACAGGTATTTAACAACCCATTATTGTGTGATGAAGGTAATGAATGAACATGCTATCAAGTTAAATTCTGATGTGGGACTCTATTTGGAGTGGAAATATCCATCATTGAACATGAATACAACATACCATACTTGAAATTTCATTATCAGACAACACAATGTTATGAATCCTCTCTACATTAAATTGAAACTCAATGAAATATGAATAAAATAAGAAATGATTCTCGGTTTTTTCTATAGATTTTACACAGGATATATTAACTACTAGATACATGTTTTATGCACAATCCACATTATGTTAACCTCTTAACGTAATGTTGAGTGATCTCACAACATTATTTTATCATATAACATAACGTTAAGAGAGTAAAACCCATTTATGATTTCATAAAACATGTTATTCATTAAACAATCAATTAAAAAATTAATTCAATAAGGAATAAGTCTTTGATACCACTGATGGGTTTGATTGGATCATCTAACAAACTATTACAATGGAAGAAACCCCGTTTATACCTGATATATCTTTGATATAATCAATGCATAAGAAATAATGAATAATAACACAGCTGATACTTTGTAGTAGTAGCCTCAATCATGATAAAGAAATCTTGTTGATGATCATTAGAGAATCAAATATATATATGGTATAATACGTTATGAATATGGAATGATCTTGGAATGTGGAATATATAAAATTATCGAAAATCATGTCATATGTCAAGGCTCTCAACTTCAACAATCATAACATAAAAAATTAGGTTCACTCCCCAACCCTATAAATGTTATTTTATGATTATTTGGTGTTAATTAAAGATTATGATTGTGATGGATCATTCCTCTCACATGGATTTCTTTTCCCACACACCACAAATACAAATGAATTTGTTTGATGATCCATATGATAGAGTCACTAGTTATGAAAAAGATAAAATTTGATGTAATACAACATAATAATTGTTAAAATGATGAAATATATAATAGTGTTGATATATATATATATAATCCTTACAAGAAAGATAATGATTTGAATATGCTTTAAGAAAAAAATTTCTTAGTTTTTATGTATTGTTGAAATAAATAAGAAAAATTTCATTTTCATGGAAGGAAATAAATGTAAGATTTTTTTAAAAAAAATGAAATTTTAAAAATGAATAATGATTTAAAAATATAATAAAAATAAATTCATTGAAAAATAATCATTAGAATAACAGAGAGTAAAATAAAAAGGAAATATTGAAAATACTTATGATAATGTTTGGGGACATTATTGTAAAGATTGAGAAATATGTCACTTTTATGACTCATTTTCAAAAGGTAATAAAATGGATTTCAAAACGTTTTTCCAATAATAAAATTTCCCAATAAGGGTGCTTGGACATGAAGCATAGTTAAAGTAAATGTATCTTTTAAAGCATGATAAATATTGGTAAACCTTCTCTTATATACTTTGTAGGTTTTTACTTAAAGAAACAAATGGAAGGAGAGAACGATGAAATTCATATCCCCCCAAATAAGGACAATTAATCATAAATAATGTAAATATTTAAGGATTAAAAAATAAATATATACAGTTAGAGGATAATGTAGATCAAAACCACAATAATGAGAAAGAAAAGAAAATAACCCTTATGAATAATGTAGGTTTAAACTTTGAATAAGTAGAAGAGGGAAAAAGATAAGAAATACATTAAAAGTAAGTGTAAAAAAATTAGTTCATACTTTTAGTATTATATTAAAAATACATATAATAAATAATAGTCCTATATAGGTAAACAATATATGAAAATAAAGATGTCCTGAATGGGAAAACTCTTTACCAAAATTACTAGATCACTTGAAACGCTTCACAACATCGCAAATAGTTGAATTATATATATTAATTTTACATTGAAATACCATATTAATTTTTATTCAAATTATTATCACCCATTTATTATTATATATTATTCCTATCTTAGAATCATTTAGTTCTTGTCAATGGTTTGAGGTTGTTTTTTCCATAGTTTCAAAATCATTTTCGTGTAATATTAAAAGTTGGAAATCTTTGTAAAATGGTTTGATAATATCAAAAAGTGTCAACACAATTATTTTAATTCCATTATAGTAGTATATAATTTCCATGTTCAATATATAGTCTAAAATATTTTTAGTTAAAGAAACATGTCTTGGTAATATTTTTTATGAGTGACTAAATTTACTTTTATAGTTTACTTTTAATGTGTCTTTTCTAATTTTATTTATTTTGAATCATAAAAATAAAACAATTTTATTATAAATATTATAGATTTACAGTAAAACTATTTTTAAAACTTTAAATAATTTTTTTGGAAAACATATTCACTCACATAGGTTTTATACACTAACCATGATCTGATTAGTGTTTATAAAAATTATTAAAAGAGACGAAAAGTATTAAATATTTAGATTTTATAAATAGATAGAATTATAAATATTATAAATTATTTAATAATATCATATATATTTATTGGTAATAGATAAATGAAAATAAAAGAGATGATGTTGTCACCTTTTCGTTGGAACACCTACATTTAAAAACCCCCTTAACAATTATTGGAATGGTATTTTGGTTAGACCAGAACATTATATTTTTATAAATATGGATAAAAGGGATGTTTTTTAAGTACTCAGGTTGAGTAATAAGGTTTTAATATATGAGGAATTTATGGAACATGGGGGTATATTTGTAGGTGAAGTAGTGTAGAGTTTTGTGAATAAAATATTGATTAATTTGTTATTTTTTCTCAAGAATGTGAATAGTTTAGATTATTATGACTAATAATAGTGTTTGATTAAAGAATAATTTTATTAATTTAAACACATCCAAAAGTAAATTTTTCCAATTTTATATTCAATTCAAAGTAAATAATCAAAAAAAGTTTTTTATTTAAATAAAATATAATATAGGTTCTGATAATTCATTATTAGGTTTTAAGATTATGTTTATAAATCCAAAATATATTATTATACTCAATACATTAAAATTAATTCATATTTTTTTATAAATTATCAGGTAATTTTGAAATCACTATTATTTCATAAATCTTATGATATATGCAAAAGTGATATTTTTACTATTCACTAAAAAATTAATTTTTTTATAATAAATTAACTCTCTGATAATTTTGAAATGATTATTCTAAAAAATTAATTTTATCAAAATTGGATAATTATAATATTTAAAAATTAATATAAAAATCTATTCTTTCACTAAATATATTAAGAAAGAAACTATTAAAACACTAAACTTATACATACTTTGAGATCTATAAATTGATAAATCATTTTATGATATTTTAATACTTATATTTACATAATATATTTATGATAAATATTACTTATCATATATTTTACTATTCAAATAGCTAGTTACCATTTTAATGGTCTTATAAAATTTATACTCCTTATAAAACTTCTTATCTCTAACACCTTTCCTTAAATTAGTTTCATGTTAATATTTTTTGTACATATTTTAGAAAGTTACATTCATGTTTATATTTTCTTTATTTATTTGTACTATGTTGTTCATGGGTATAATAATTCTTAGAGACCATGACACACAATAATTTCACCTTCCATTTTTGTTCTTTAATTTTTTATTGTCCCGTTAGACCATTTTTAATTACTTTTGAGAAAATTTATCCTCTATATATAATGGTCTTCGATTTATGTAATAAAATAGTGATTTTGTCTTATTTTTTCCCTTGAATTTATTTATATTAATATTTTTAATTACATACATTAATATTTATTAAGTAAACATGTATTGAAATTTTTCAGGAAAACTAATTAATTATTAAATTGTTTAGATTTATATATTTCAAATAAAATAAAATAAAGGAATTTTACATTTACATTTATAATTTAAGCATGAGAAATTATAAAAATATTTATAAAAAATTTGGGATGTTAAAGACAATAACCTCAGTCCAACACAATTGTGATCGACATGGAAACCCATGAAATGCCTAATATGGAGAGTCACCCATAGAGGAATGATATTTTCTATTATAATAAAATTATACCATTGATAAATGATCTAACCATGATCATAAAAAATTCAAAATACATTCCATTAACTTATCCTCCAATGTTTTAATTATATTCTTTCTATGGTCATTGGTCTGTGGGTGTATTGTGGTGCTCAGGTAGAACTAAGTTGCATTGGAACATTAATATTCGTTTCTCATTCATGATGTAAATTTAGCACATGATTAAAAAATTTCATCCTTATAAAACCACGGAGAATAAACATCAATATCACCTAAATATTCACCCAAATATTTAAAAACATCGACTCTTTAAATGGTTAGAAATGAGATAACTTTATCAATAGATGAACAGTGAACCAAAGGGAATAAAACCCTTTCAAGGGAAAGGAAAGCAATTAAAAAATCTATATAAATTTCTTCCAAATTCAACTGGGGAATTTCTAATCGGTGTAATAATCCCACTAAAACAAGATTATTAGATTTCACCAACCATAACATAAGATATCTAGGAATGAAATCAGATACTTCCCTCTCTATGTAAGGAAACAAAAATTACCCTTTTAAAGTATTATACATATTTTTAATATCTATATTCACCAATAATGGTAAAATATATAATTAATGAAGAAAAAACTTTCCACATCCTCTAAGGTATAAATGACTTCCAATGCAACAACACTTAGTATTCCTCATCCTCATCCCATCCATCAAAAGAATCATGATTCAAAACCTGACCCATCTATAATTCCACCTTAGGGTATCCCAGTTTAGATTCCTCTATCCACTACACCAATGAATATTTAACCATCATATAATAAATAATCCCCCCTTCAATCATACTATATCCATGTTAAAGAGAATCTAACAGCTCTATAACTTTCTACACCTAAAACCCTCACTGAGCATCCTCATTATAAGATTTTTACTCAAAGTGTTCGCCACCACAATACCATTTATAAGAGTACATGTGATTTTGAATTCATAATCTTGGTGATGCATACTTGGAACAAGATGATGGATCTAATGAATCTATCAACAAATAGTTCTCTCCCTTCCCTTAGTCAATGCCCAATGGTCACCATTTCAAATTTGAACCCCACTAAAGACACCTCATCGTTAGACCTTTCATAGGAGGCCCCTAAGGATGAAATTGTGATTAATCTGGTTCTTTTAGGTTATAAAAAGTATTTCATTATCTTTCAAAGTGGTTCTTTTAAATGTAACTTCTATTACAACAATGTTATCCTTTCCCTCTATCTGGCCAATTTTCCTTTTGTTCAAGGATATAAGGATCTTCAATGAAAATATCACCTTTTAATTATAGATGAACAAATTAAATTCACATATAGAGTTCCAAAAATAGAATTTGATCACCATTTTTATTGTGGATCAATTTTTACTTACATTTTTTTGAATGTTTTGTAAGTTCTTATAATATACTGACACTATTTATGATCTCTTTCTTCAATGCTAGGTCCTTTAATATCCACCAATTCTTAGAGGATTACTTTTACTCTTCTTGGATGAAATATTCTATTATATATGATAAACGAACCATTATCTTTTTTTTCTGTGGTTAATATACCTCTACCAAGGTTGATACGCCACAACTTTAGAGACATGGGTTCTCCATCCCAAACTACCCTTCCATTTAACCACTTTTATATAATCCCTAAAGGAACAAGAGACCCTTTAAGATGTTTTCTATATAAGTACATCGATACCCTCATGATGAAGAGCACAGTGGCTAATATGATTTGGGTAGAGATTCACCTGTGTTCCCCCTTTCCCTTATATATCTTTCTCTGAGCTAGATCATTTATCTCCTTCATGAAGAATATAAATTTCATCAATAATGTGGGTTTTTTAAAGAAATTATATTCCTCAAGACCATGTAGCCTTATCTTTTAGAATAAAGTGTAACCCATAACTTTAAGGTGGGGGGGGGTCATTATTAGGTTAATTTTTAACCAGTGGTGACCTCCCATGAATGTAATGAATCGATCCATAAATTATTTCAAAGTCATGAGGCAGATCAGATCCATAAGGATCAATATTTATATCTATCTCTAAGGATCTTGGATCTAAAATAACTACTAGCTAAGAAATATTATCTAGATGGTATGGTTGATGACTTGTTAGATTTGGATTCTCTGCTTTAGTTTTCATATACCCCCTCCAATTAATATACTATCAATGTGATTTCCATTCCTTACATGAAAGTTTATATCTTTCTTCTAGTAGGAAAATGTTCTATCCAAAATTCTATTTCCAAGATAATCTCAGTGATTCTATATTTTCATGTCTCTAACTACTTATGTATCTCTATTTCAAACACTTTTAAGGAATTGTTTTTGATGAAAGAAGATACCTAGACATTTATTCCTTTGAGCAGATGTTGTATGAAGAAATCCTCTAAAACATCCAATGAAGATATTTAATATGGTGTGTCATGCTGATCTAAATCCAAAAATAATTTAAAATTGGTTCTTCCATCCCTTTGAGGTCTAGAATCTAAGGCCTCTCCAAGACCTCATTCTCAAAAACATTATGATCTCCATTATCATATGGAACACAAGGGGTATTGGAACCATGAAAAAAAACTCATATACTATGAATTAAAAACCTAAGAAGTCATTATATTATCTATCATAAAACATAAGAATAAAGCATAATCAATTCCTAAATTTGAATCCAAGCTTCATGAAATGAATTAATTTCATTATATCCCAAGTAATCATCACATTTGGATATCCTAGAATGATCAATTATAAAGAGATTTGATCAAATCCTCCCCCAATGAATTACTATTAATTTATCTTGTTTTTTCAAAACCTACATATTTTTCAATTGATTACCAGAAATGTGATTTTTTTAGACAGTAATACATTTGCCTGAGATTTTATCCTTTAACCCAGGACCCCTCCCATGGTTCATCAGTAGATATTTAAATACTGTTATTCATAATTTGGATAACATGGGTGGTTATATATACTCAAAAATATCTATGTATGATTTTCATATCATTTTTATAAATAACCATCTTTTGGATATTGGGTTTTAAAGTGATTATTACACCTGGTGAAACAATTGTAAAGGTAGTAGACTAATGTTGATTCAGGTGCATAGATTTAGCTCTAATATTTAATGAATATATATCTTCCCCAATACCTCCATCACCCATGTGGATTGAGCCTTGTTAGAGTTCTCCTATCTAGTCCTTAGAATATAGACCTCAGTTATCACCAACCCCTATTTTCCCTTCTCAAAAGTTTTGGGTCTAGGATAATGATTTCATAAAAATAATTAAAATCCCACATAATACTCCTATAAAATTATAGTCTAGGTATATCCTCTAAATTAAACCCAAACACTTAAAACAATTTCTCTTACAATGGAAAAAATGGAATCCCAAAAGTAATTAAAGTTTATAATGTTTTTATAAAGTGATCAAAAAACTAAAAAACTACCTATAGGAAATATAAAATGATGAAATCTTCCTTAATCTATTGAATAATCAAATAATAATAGAGGAATTTTTTTTCCAAGGAAGAGAGAGTGGATACGAAAAATATAGAAAGATATGGATCAATGGGGGAGTTGATAATATATCATATTTCTATGCTTTAAGTAATGAGATAAAGATTTTGTGAAATATTAACTTGCATCTCAAAGATGGACCCCACACTAGTGATGTCAGTGTTACTAGATTTCATTCGATTGAGTACTTATCATCTTTATATAGTCTTATATGCCATAGTGCAAGACGAGTATATCCTAGAAAGGATTATAAATAATATTAATTCAATAGTATTCATTACTCTATTTGTGATTCCATTATCATCTCCTTAGAATCCATTCTTAATGAGGCTGAGATTTTAGAAGAAACTAAAAGCCAAAATTCAGACAATGAACTATGCCTCGATTGTTTAAAATGTTTATTCTATGTTTTTGTATGGGTCCTCATCAAAAAAGAACTCATGGGGTAAATACAGGACAACTTCAGGGGTGGATTTACCAAGGGAACCATGTGTGATGTCTCAATCTCTCATACAAAAGGTGTAACTATTGGATATGAAATAAAAGTATGGGAATAATATTTTATGATTCATTGATATCATAATCCAAAGTATGCATGCGAGGTATATCTGTGCAATGAAATGCCAATATTGTATAAGGAATGTAGATGTCTGTCATTTAGTAAAAATTGATTAAGGTATGGAAAATGAAGTTCATAGACACTTCCACATCATCCAAATGATATATCATTTATTATGAATCAATGGGATGATTAATTAATTATTTTAAAAACATATTTTTATCATTGAAACAATATATGACCATAAACCCCATTAAGATTGCATTACGAGTAATGCATATTGGATACCATGTGATAAAATCCAACCCTGGACCACTTTGTTAAATAAAGGTAGCTTTCATAAAGAATGAGGATCCTCTTATTAGAATTATTCTTTATGGTATCTCCATATAATAAACTCTCTTATAGTCTACTATTCCATTCAACTTCAATAAAGAAGGTTTTACCACATCATTGGAGATCACATGGTTCTCTTGTATCATATGGGGATTATAGTAGTCATTTTAATCCACACAGGGATGATAATCATTCAGCAATCTCTCAGTAATCTCTATTAAAAAAATATTCACGATCAACACATATGAATCTCACTATAATAATGTTATTTCTAATTTATATTTTTTTATTGATTATATTTTGGATCGATGGTGATAGTCCAGGAAAACATATAGGTTTATTCAAATATGTTTATCATGATATGATACTTTGAATCCCATTAGTGGTTTCAAATCCATGATTATCATTGAAAAAATGTGTTTTTATACGAATATCTTGATGAACAAGAGTATTATAATGTGTTTGATGCAACATCAAAATGTATGATATAACGTAGTTGATCATCAGCTGTTGGATCATTTGTGTGATTTTTTTTACTGATTCATCATCCATGATTGGTTTTTTTCATAAATCATGATATAATGAAATCATGTGGTTTTATTCTATGATATAAGATATGATATTTTTGATATCTTAGGCTTTAAATAAATCCCTTGTTTCAAAAAATATAGTATGAAAAATCATAATGGTTATATGATGGATATCATCAATTATGACTGGGTGCTATGTATGAGTCATCGAGCCATCTGTGTAAGGAAAAATAAGTGTTAGTATTTATCATTTACCCAATAGTTGGTTGTAGTTTGGATCTCAAGTATGTATGTGTAAGAGACTAATGTATTATTAAACACAATAGTTGTTAATTATGAAAGGTAACTATGTAATAAACACAAGTGACTGGTGTAGAATTAAACAAAGGAACCCACGATAAGAACTCAACACAAGAATTTCATCTTATCAAGACTTATAATTTATATTTCTTGAATCATAAATTAATTTTGTTTCAAGATAAAATAGAATAAAATTTATTTTTTTGGAATCCTTATTCCATACAGTAAATTAATGTGTTTAAATGACATTAATGTGTAACATTCATACACCACATAGTTTTGTGTTTGTCACTAAAAATAATAATCCAATTATATTCTTAAATATTAAAATTCATCTTATGTATATGTCATAATAACATTTCATGTAAATAAATATAGTTAAATGATATTGAAAATCTCTACACGAGCAAGGCCATAGTGAAATATAGAAAACCCACAACTTAATAGAGTAAGGAATAATACTATATACTGGGGGGTAGTATGAACCAATGTCCCTCTCCCTGGGGATAATTCACTAATGATAGAATTAAATTAATGATATACCAAACACCTAATATGCAAAAAATATATTTAATAACTATTATCTAGATCATAAATCAAAAAATAGGCCGACTTCAAGGTGGATAAGAAACCAAATTTATAATCTAATACAAAGATCTAAATCATAGAATTATTTTATCACATAAATTTAAGTATATATATTATTCATATTCTATACAAAATTTTTAAGGCTAAACAATATAAAGGAATAAATAATCAAATGACCACTTTATCTAAAACGGGAAATAAATATTTACCTTTCATACTTAATTTAGACTTGTAAAAACACATTATATTAAGCCTAAAAGTTATCATTTATAAACATTTTAAAAACTAAAAGAATAAATATTTAATATTTAATTTTTAATATTTTAATATTTTTACTAAATATTTCGTTAAACCTCAATTTAGTGTCACTATACAAAGGGATTTTATAGATCGACATTAGTAATAAGTGTTCTAGGGTAGCAGAACTGATGTACAAGGTGATAATGGATGTATATTGGTGAAGATGCATATGGATTTACCAACCCACTATTGTGTGCTGAAGGTAATGAAAGAACATGCTATCAAGTTAAATTATGACATGTGACTCAATTTAGAGTGGAACTATCCATTATTGAACATGAATACGATATACTGTACATAAAATTTCATTATCTCACAACACAATGTTATGACTCTTGTCAATATTACATTGAAACTCAATGAAATTTGAATCAAATAAGAAATGATTCTCTTTTTTTCTATGGATTTTAAAAAAGCTTTGCTAACTACTAAAAACATGTTGTATGCACAATACCCATTATTTTAACTGCTTAACGTATTGTTGAATGAGTCTCCCAACATTATCTTATTATATAACATAATGTTATGAGAGTAAAAATAATTTATGAATTCATAAAACATGTTATTAATTTAACAATGAATGAGAAAATTAATTCAATATGGAATAAGGCTTTGATACCATTGGTGGCTTGAGAGGATCATCTAATGAACTATTAAAATTGAAAAAAACCTATACATACCTGATATATCTTTTATATAATCAATGCATAAGGAATAATGAAGAATAACACAACTAAAATGATGTATTTTTAGCCTCAATCATGATAAAAAATTCTTGATGGTGATCAATGGAGAATCACATGAAGCTATAGTATCATAACTTATGAATATAGAATGACAGAGGAATGTAAAATATATAAAATTATAGAAAATCACATCATATGTAAATGCTCTCAACTTAAACAATCATAACCATACAAATAGGGTTCACTCAAAGTCCTATAAACACAATTTATTGAGTTTACCCCTCAGTCCCATAAATATAGGTATCTCATGAAATGTAATTTTTTAACCAATACATTAGAGGGGTATGTAATTCCTGGATCACCTGGTCTTATAGTGACATATCCATACATATGTCTTCAACATGAATTTGAAAATAGTTATAAATTTTCCAAAATCATTGCATGATTAACCAATGTAAATAAAATGGCCATCAAAATAAATAGAGGATATAAAGGTAAATACCCATCAATAAATAGAATGAATTTTAAGATATTCAGGCTGTATAGAATAATTAGAACACATTAATGTAAATAATTTTCCTAGTCAATCGAATGTATGGATCACTAGGTGATCACTTTTTAATCAGAAGAAATAAGTATAAAGTATTCAAAAAGTAAAGGATTTGGTAGAAATTTTATTTTATGCTTATTTGGTGTTAAATAAATATGATGGTAGTGATGGATCATTCCTCTCACGTGGATTTCATTTCTACCACACCACAAATACAAAGGAACTTGGATGATGATCCATAGGACAGAGTCACTAGTTAAGAAAAATATAACATTTGATGTGCTACAACATAAAAAATGAATAATGATTAAAACATTTAATATAAATAAATTCATTGAAAAATAATCATTATAATAATAGAGAGTAAAATGGAACAGAAATATTAAAAATAATTATCATACCGTTTAGTGAAATTATTGTAAAAATTGAGAAATAAGTCACTTTTATGACTCATTTTTAAAAGGTGATAAAATGGATTTTAATTTTTTTAATAATAAAATTTCCAAATAAGGGACCTTGGAAATGGAGTATAGTTAATATAAAAGTAACTTATATAGGAAGATATGTATCAGAAAACATTCTCTTATAAACATTATAGGTTTTTACTTAAAGAAATAAATGGATGGAGAGAATGATGAAATTCATATCCCCCAAAATAAGGATAAGTTATGATAAATAATGTAAATATATAAGGATTGAAAAATAAATATGGATTGATTGAGGACAATAAAGTTCAAAACCACAATAATGAGAAAGAACAAGAAAGAACCCCTATGAATAATATAGGTCATGAACTTTGAATAAGTAGAAGAGGAAAAGAGAGAAGTAATAACTTAAAAGTAAGTGTAAAAAAATTAATTCATACTTTTAGTATTTTATAAAAACTACATATAATAAATAATATACCTAGGTAAGCAATACATGAAAAGAAAGAGGGCCCGAAAGAGAAAACTCTTTACCATAAGTCTTAGCTCACTTCAAACTCTTCAGAACCTCCAAAATAGTTGAATTATATATATTAATTCAACATTTAAATACCATATTAATTTTAATTTTAATTATTATCACTTATTTATTATTATATATTATTCATGTCTTTGAATCATTTAGTTCTTGTCGATGGGTTGCGGTTGTTTTTTCCAAACATTCAAAATCATTTGGTATAATAATAAAAGTTTAAAATATTTGTAAAATGGTTTGATAATATCAAAAACTGTCAACAAATTTATTTTAATTCCATTATAGTACTATATAATTTCCATGTTCAATATATATTCTAAAATATTCTTAGTTAGATAAACATGTCTTGGTAATATTTTTAATGAGTGATTAAATTTACTATTATGGTTTACTTTTAATTTTATTTTTTACAATTTTATTAATTTAGAATCATAAAAATAAAATAATTTGATTCTAAAAAATTATAGTTTTACAAGAAAACTATTTTTAGAACTTTAAATAATTTTTTTTGAAAATCTTCCTCACTCATATAGGTTATATAAACATACCATGATGAGAGTAGTGTTTATAAAAATTATTAAAAGAGATAAAAAGAAGTAAATATTTTGATTTTATAACTATATGGAATTATAAATATTCTAAATTATTTAATTATGTTATATTTATATTATTATATATAGTTATTGGTAAGAGATTGATGAAAATAAAAGAGTAAGGACATGATGTTCTCACCTTTTCTTTGGAAAACCTCCTTTAAAAAACCTCTTAACGATTCTTAGAATGGTATTTACATTAGACCTGAAAATTCGAATGTTATAAAGAGGACTTGAAGGGATGTTTTTTCAGATCTTAGGTTGAGGAATATTTTTTTAAGATAAGAGGAATTTATAGAACATGAGGTATAACTATAGGTGATGTAGTGTTGAGTTTTTTGAATAAAATATTGACTAATTTGTAATTTTTTCTCAAGAATATGAATAGTTTAGATTATTATGAGTAATAATAGTATTTGATTAAAGAATAATTTTTTTTAAATTTAAACACTTCCAAAAGTAAAATTGTTCCAATTTTATATTCAATTCAAAGTAAATAAACAATTTTTTTTTATTTTAATAAAATATAAGTTAGGATTTGATAATTCATTATTAGGTTTTTTGATTATGTTTATTAACAAAAAATTTATTATTATACTAAATAAATAAATTTTAAGTCATGTTTTTTTATAAATTATAAAGTACTTTGGAAATCATTATGATTTCATAAAACTTATGAAATATGAAAAAAATGATATTTTTACTATTCACCAAAAATTTAATTTTTTATTAAAAAACTAACTCTATGATGATTTTGAAACTATTATTTTAAAAAAAATCAATTATATCAAAATTAGATAATTATAATATTATAAATATTTTATAAAAATCCATTTTATCACTAAATATATTAAAAAAACACTATTAAAAATTTAAACTTATACAAACTTTGAGATCTATAAATTGATAAATCATTTTATGGCATTTTAATATTTATTTTTACTTACTTTATTTATGATAAATATTACTTATCATATATTTTACTATTCAAAAATTTAGTTACCATTTTAATGGTCATATAAAATTTATACTCCCTATAAAAACTTCTTATCTCCAACACCTTTCCTTCACATAGTTTCATGTTAATATTTTTTTACATCATTTAAAAAATTACATTCATATTTATATTTTTTTACTTATTTGTTGTATGTTTTTCATGGGTGTGATACTTCTTAAAAACCATTACACACCATAATTCCACACTCTAGGTATTTTCATTATTTTTTTATTATCCCATTACACTATTTTTAATTTTTTGAGAAAATTTCTCCTCTATATATAGTGTTCTTAAATTGATGAAATTAAATAGTGATTTTATATTATTTTTTAACTTTAAGTTTTTATGTTAATATTTTTTTTAAAAAATTAATCTTTATTAAGTAAACATGTATTGAAAAATTTCATATAAATAATTAATTATCAAATTTTATAGATTAATATCTTTCAAAGATAATAAAATAAAGGCATTTAACATTTACATATATAATTTAATCATGAGAAATTATAAAAATATTTATTGAAAGTTTGGGATGTTAAACTCAATAACCACAATCCAACACAACTATGATCAACATGGTCACCCATGAAATGCCTAATATGGGGACCCACAAATATAGGAATGATACTTTTTATTATAATAAAATTATACCAATGATGAATGATCTACCCATGATCACAACACCTATTATAAATGACATCCAATACAACAACACCTATTATACCTCATCCACATCTCAACCATCAAAAGAATAATTATTCACAACCTGGCCCATCAATACTTCCACCTTAGGGTATCCCAGTTTAGATTCCTCTATCCACTAATCCAATGAATATATAACCATAATATAATAAATAAACCCCCCATAAATAATACTATATCCATGTTAAAGATAATCTAAAATCTCTATAACTCTCCACACCTAAAACTCTCACTAAGAATCCTCATTATAAGAATTTCGACTCAAAGTGTTCACCACCACAATACCCTTTATAAGATTACATGTGATTTTGAATTCATAATATTGGTGATGAATACTTGGAACAAGATGATAGATCTAATAACTCTCTAAAAAATAGTTCTTTTCCTTTCCTTAGTCAATTCCCTATGGTCACCATTTCAAATTTGAACCGCATTAAAAACATCCCATCATTAGAGATTTCATTGGAGGCCCCTAAAAATGAAATGGTGATTAATATAGTTCTAGTAGGTTTTAAAAAGGGATTAATTATCTTATAACGTGGTTATTTTGAATATAAATTCCATAATAATAATTATATCCTTTCCCTCTATCCTGAAATTTTTTCTTCTGTTCAAGGATATAGATATCTTTAATGAAAATATCCCCTTTTCATTATTGATAAAAAAATTTGATTCATCTATAGAGTACAACAAATGGAATTTGATCACCATGTTTACTGTGGATCAATTTTTACTTATATTTTTTGAATGTTTTGTAAGTTCTTATAATCAATCGATACTATTTATGATCTCTTTCCTCAATGGGAGGTCCTTTAATAACCACATATTCGTAGAGGATGAATTTTCCTCTTCATGTATGAAAGATTATATAATATATGATAAACTAATATTTATCTTTTTTTGTGGTTAATATAACTCTATGAAGGTTGATACCCCACAACATTAGAGACCTGGGTTCACCGTCCCAAACCACCCCTTCTATTAAATAACCTTTCTATAATCCCTATAGGAATAGGTGAACCTTTTAGATGTTTTTTATATAAGGACATTGATACCCTCACGATGAAGAGAAAAATGACTATGATGATTTTTTAGGGATTTACCTCCCCCCCTTTCCCCAATATATCTTTCTCTAAGCTGGATCCTTTATCTCCTTTATGAAGAAGACCCATTTCATCAATAATGTGGGTTTTCAAAGAAATTATCATCATATAGACCAAGTAGCCTCCTCTTGTAGTATATAGTGAATCCTGTAACTTCAATGGGGGGGGTCCTTATTATCTGGATGGTATGGATGATGACTGGTCAGATTTGGATTCTCTGCATTAGTTTTCATATACCCCCATCAATTAATATACTATCAATGTGATTTAAATTCCTCCTACAAATTTTTTTATCTTTATTCTAGTAGGTAAATGGTCTATCCAAAATTATTTTTCCAAGGTAATCTCAATGATTCTATATTTTCATGTTTTTATGACCCTGTGTATATCCATTTCAAACACTTTTATATAATTTGTTTTTATAGAAGAAGATCCTTTGATATTTTTTCCTTTGAAATTTATTCCACTAAAACATCGAATAAAGATATTAATATGGTGTGTCCAGGTGATCCCAAACCCAAAATCATTTTTAATGGGTTCCTCTATCCCTTTGAGGTCTATAATCCATGTCCTCTCAAATATATCATTCCCAAAATCATTATGATCTCCATTATCGTATGGAACACAAGGAGTATTGGAATGTTGACCCAAAAAAATTCATATAATATGAATTAAAACCCTCATAAGTCACTATATTAACTATCATAAAACCTAAGGATAAAGTAGAATCAATTCTTAAATTTGCATCCAAGATTCATGTAATGAATTACATTCATTCTATCCCAGGTAATAATCACATTTTGATCTCCTAGAATGATGAACTATAAAGAGATTTGATGAAATCCTCCCCCAATAAATTACTATTGATTTAACTTGTTTTTCAAAACCTACCTATGTATCTATTGTTTATGAGAAATTTGATGTTTTGAGAGATTAATACATTTAACTGAGCTTTTATACCTTAACCCAGGTCTCCTCCCATGGTTCATTAGTAGAGATTTAAATACTATTATAAATTATTTGGAGAAAATGTGAGGTTATATATAATCAAATAGAACTATGTATGATTTTCAAATGTTTTTTATGAATAAAAATCCCTTGGATATTTTTTTCTAAAGTAATTATTAGACCTGGTGAAACAATTATAAAGGTAGTTGGTTAATTTTGAATCATTTGGATATATTTTACTCTAATATTTAATGAATATATATCTTCCACAATACTTACATCATCCATGTGGATTGAGCTTTCTTAGAGTTATCCCATCTACTTCTTAGACTATAGTCCTAAGTTATCACCAAACCCTATTTTCTCTTCTCAAAAGTTTTGGATCTAGGATAATGATTTCATACCAATAGTTAAAATACCATAGAATACTTCTATATAATTCCAATCAATGTATATCCTCTAAATTAAAACCAAACACCTAAAAAAGTTTTCCCTAAAATAGTAATAATAGTATCCTATAGCTAATTATGGTTTATAATAATTTGATAAAGTGATCAAAAAACTAAAAAACAGCCTCTAGGTAGTATAAAATGATGATATATTCATAGATCTATCAAATAATAAAATAATAATAGTGGAAATGTTTTCTAAGGAGGAGATATTGTCTTAGAAAAAATATATAAATTTATGGCTCAATGGGGGAGTTGAGAATATAGATTATTTCTATGCTTTACGTAATGAGATAAAACTTTTGTGGAATATTAACTTGCATCTAAAAGATGGACCCCACACCAGTGATGTCAGTGTTACTATATCTCTTTCTATTGAGTAATTATAATATTTATATACTCGTATATGTCATGGTGGAAGATGAGGATATCCTAGAAGGTATTATAAATAATATTTCTTCAATACTATTCCTTATGCTATTAGTGATTCAATTATGATCCCCTTTGAATCCATTCTTAATGAAGATGAGATTTTATAGGAATGTAAAAGCTAACATTATGACTGTAAACTAGGCCTCAATGGTTTAAAAGTTCATTATATGTTTCTGTATGGGTCCTCATTAAAAAGAAATTCATGGGGTAAATATAGGAAAACATCAAGGGTGGATTTCTACCAAGGGATACATGTGTGATGTCTCAATATCTCATCCAAAAGGTGTAACTATTGGATTTGAAATAAAATTATGGGAATCATATTTTATGATTCATTGATATTATAATCCAATATATGCATGTGAGGTATATCTGGGCTATGATATGGCTATATTGTATATGGAATGTAGATGTCTTTCATTTAATAAAAATGATTAAGGTATAGAAAAATATGTTCATAGACACTGCCACATCATCCCAATGATATATAATTTATTATTAATCAATGGGATGATTAATTAATGATTTTAAAAACATATTTTGATCAAGAAACAATAAAGTACCATAAACCCCATTAGGAATTCCTAACGAGTAATGTTTATTGGCTACCACGTGATAGAAGCCAACCCTAGACCCCTTTGTTAAATAAAGGTACTTATCATAAAGGATGAGGATCCTCTTATTAGAATTATTCTTTATAGTATCTCCATATATGAAGATCTCTTATAGTATACTTATCCATTCAACTTCAATCAAGAAGGTTATGCCACATCATTAGAGATCATATGGTTCTCTTGTAGCATATGAGGATTACAGTGGTTGTTGTTCTCTATATAGGGATAATAATCCTTCAGCTATATCTTAGTGATCTCTGTTAAAACAGTAATCATGATCAACACACATGAATCTCACTGTAATAATGGTATTTCTATTTTATATTTTGTCTTCTTCATTCATTATTGGATTGACGGTGATAGACCAAGAAAACATATGGGTTTCTTCCAATATGATTATCCTAATATGATCCTTTAAATCCCATCAGTGGTATCAAATCCATCATAATCATTGGAACAATGTGTTTTTCTACTAATATATTGATGAAAATGAGTAATATAATTTGTTTTATGCCACATCATAAAGTATGATATAACATGATTGATCATCAGCTGTTGGATTGTTTGTGTGATTCTTTTCTGATGAGTCATAGTCCATGATTGTTTTCTTCATAAGGCATGATATAATTAAATCATGTGGATTTATTATGTGGTATAAGATATTATATTGTTGATATATTACTCTATGAATGAATCCCAAGTTTCAAAAAAATATAGCATGTCAAATCATAAGGGTGATATGAGGGATATCATCAATTTTGATTGTGTGATATGTAAGAGTCATTAAGCCATCTATGTAAGGAAAAATAGGTGTTAGTTGTTAGAATTTACCCAATAGTTGGCTATAGTTTGGATCTAATGTAATTATGTGAAAGTGACCCATGTATTATGAAACACATGATTTGTGAATTATTATAAGCAACTATGTAATAAATACACGTGACTTGTGTACGATTAAATAGGGAAACGTAATTTCTTCTAATCAAGACTTATAATTGATGTTTCTTGAATCAGTAATTATTTATGTTTAAATAAAAAATTGAATAAAATTAATTTTTTTCTAAAAAATATTACAGTTTAAAAATTATTTATAAAATATGTGTGTTATGCATTATATATAAGATATTTTCATGCCTAAATAAAATATGAAATTTTCATGTTAAAAACTTATGTTTTGAAAATTAATGAAATATTTATTTATTTATTTATTACTTTTAAATATTCATGTTTATAAATTTTTAATGAAATGTGAATATTTTTTATGATTTAATTTATATGATTAATTAATTTTATAAACTTTTAATGGATTTGATTATATGTTATAGCTTTTATGATCACTATGATGATGGGTTTATGGTCAATATGGTTGAGCTACAATGACCCATGACACACAAATATATATATGAGTAATCCGAGTATAAAAATTAAATTTATCTTAGTGTTTTGAATTATATATCAATTGGATTTCAGAACTTATATTATATCTTTTTTTAGTATGAAAAAACAACCCCTCAGAAGAATTGAAGAATACTGTATATAGGGGTTACAAGAATTGGTTTCAATGTATCCCTCCTACATCAAGATTAAAAATGAATTTTGGTGGGGATTACTCAAATGAAATAATTAATTATGGAGGTATAACCCTTAATTCCTGAAGAGATGTTATAATTTCTTATATCACCTTTTATGGTGCTGAATGATCCTTAAGGGAAAAATCTAGGTCCATTATTACTGACTTGATTATTTGAAATAAAAAGAGGCATCACATTATTAGTGATTGAATCAGACTTAGTGTTAGTTAACAATTTCTTGTGTGGGGGCTCATAGGTGAATCAGTATGTCTTCTACTTCATCCATGAAAGAAAAAAATAGTAAACTAGAAGACTATAATTCGATACAATTGGCTTGAGGGGAACAAATAAGTAGATAACTTATCTTGAAAAGAACATACCATGTATAAGTTTCAAATATTTTCTCCACTAAGTTCCCTTATCATTGACTATTGGTCTATTTTGATTTACAACACCCTTATACATCATCATTTCATGGCACCCTTACACTATTTATTTTCTCCACTTCCTCCCTAAATAAAAATGTATCTTCCATTTATCACATTATAGGTATTCAAATATAAGATTCAGATTTATTATAGATTGAACGTAGTATTCAATTAATTATATTAACATGATTTTAGATATTTGAAATATTTTATACTTATTAGGTGTTAGAGTTATAATAGAATTTAAATCACTCTTGAGTAATGTATACTTGTGTTAAGGGAATATGGGCCGAACTTCTCATATTACAACCCTGTTCTTTTTATTAGATTCATAAATGATTTAAGGATATAAAATTACACTTAATATAACCTTAAATATCGATAAGTCTTGTTTCTTTGAAAATTAGGAACATTACATAATAACATAAAACATGAAATACAACATCATTATTGAAAAACTTCTTCACATGACCACAACATTTCTTCGCACTTAACATTGAAAGGGATAACCTGAGGACATACATAAGAAAGGGGTTAGATATAAATCCTAGTAAGGGAATAAAAATGGAATAAAATGAAGAAGGGAATAAATGTTAGATAATATGCAGATCAATTGAGAATAAAAGAAACATGAACATAACGACATGATAAATCATGATAATCATAACATGGAAATGTGGAAACAACTTTAAACATTGCTTCATAGGTCAAGGCTAAACTACCAATGCATCATAGTGGAAAAAGTCCCATAAAATAATTAGGTAAAAACCTATTCGAACATGAATTATCATGATACTAAACATTACCCAATGCATTGGAGCACTATATAATCTAGGTGCATCTTCCACTTTCATTTCATTCTCATTCTTATGTGAGCCACATAGATCATAAAGCATGAATTCATTCATCATCATAATTTATTCCATGATCAATGGATGTGGAATAAATACATTTATTCCTAAATAAAATGCTATATGTGTATAAAATTGAACAACATTGATATAGGAATGTGTATGGTATTCAATACACAATTATTTTGTGATGGAAATTGTGGTGCAATTTCGACAGTATAAGGACGTGGCATAAAAATTCAAAAAAAGTATAACTAGAGTGGAAGGGGTGTATAATAATATATAAATAAAATGGAAAGTAATGGGGTCATATAAATACATGTCCCAATATAAGTAATTTGGAAATAGGTGGCGCAACATAATAAATAGACATGAAAAAAGATGAGAAATATAATAAGTCTTAAGAAATTTTGGTATGGTAATAGGTGTACATGAGAGAGATTAATGATATATAAAGGGGTCTCTCATCATTGAAACATAATAAGGGTAGTAAAGGGGATGCATGAAAACATACCCCATAATTTTTAAACAAAATTAAAATGGTGTGACAATATAAGGAAACATGGATAAAAATGAGAATATAAGGAAACCGTACATGAGTGAGTGACTTAAAAAGCATGAAGAGGGGATTATTGAGAGCTTGGGGAACCTTTGGAGGATTATAGAGAGGGGAGGATAGAAAAAGGTCCTGCTCTAAGGATCTTGAGTGAATAGAAGTGTGAGTTTGGATGGGTTTATATAGGAAATGAGAGGGGAATTCTTTAATATTTCACAAACATAGGTTTTGGAATCTATATAATTAAATATTCAAAACCACAATAATTCCCAGGTTTTTCTTTAAATAGGAGTGAAAAAATTATTTTATAAGGCCCTAGGACTAATGTATAAAAATATTATCCTCAATTATGTAGAGGTGAGTCACATTATTGATGAAATGTAATTAAAATCCAAAAATATATTATACATTTTGGAGGATTCACTAAGACATTATAAAATAAGTCAAAAAATCTAAAATCACATTATTTTAAAATTAAAACTTATATTTGAATGAATATCCCTATTATAGTGTTTATTACATCACTATTGGGCTATTATGATGTCATAAAATACACTATATTTATATGATATTTAATCTTTACCCAAAATTTTGACCCTTAAAAAATTATGAAAAATTCACCATTAGATAATTTTGACATCTTGATTCCAAATACAATATTCTTTTTATCCAAATAATTTTCTAAATATGTCCATTTTCACTTTTAAAAGAAAAACCAACATTTATTAGAAATTGACAGGTTTTTACAAAAAAGTGTTTTTAAACCTTAATAAAAATTAAATTATGCCTCATGAAAATCATATGATCATTTACATTTAATGAAATTAATTTAATTATATTATTTATTCAAATACTTTTTATAAATTCATCAAAATAGATTCCTTAATTCAATTTAAATATTAAACAAAAAAGTACTATACGTGATTTAAAAACAATAATAAAATGAAAGTATATTCATTATTCTACACAAAAATAATGTACATAATCATAATGAAAGGGTCTTGATACATATCTATTTATACACCAGCATACTACCTAAGAGTAAGCTATGCCATAGTGGGGCTTTCAGGGAGCTGTTTATTGAACATGGTTTGGGTCGTGATCTCGATGAGCTTGAACATCTCCTTTAAATGGGTTCGCTCATTCTTTAGTTTTTGGATATCATCTTGGTCTTGGTCTACGAAAAATGCCAGAAATTCTAACTCCCTCAGAAGCTGTGATAAATGGGCTTTATATGGAATGAACCTACTGGTTGAGGTCATCACCTTATTTTTCTGTGTCGAAAGGATTTTTTAAAACCCGATATTTATACTAGTAATGTGATCATTGTTCAACAACTATATTATCAATGGTAATGATACTTAACAGTAATTTTAATTTAATTTAATATAATATAAAATTAGAGTACAAGCGTTTTCTATATCCATTATACAAAATAATACATTTAATTAAATAAAAAGGGAAATTTAACTTATAATAGTTCTGTTCGTTACAATATTTCCCCCTTAAATAATTTTTCCCTTGAAGTTTTAATTTCTCACATTAAAATAGACAAGGGAAACTCTGTTTCATTACCTCCATTGGTTCCCATGTTGCTTCATCAAACGTGTAGTTTCTCCACAATGCTTTGACCAAGTGCATTGTCTTATTCTAGAGAACATTGTCTCTAGGATCTAAGATCTTCATTGGCTTCTCCTTATAAGAGATTTCATTCTCCAATGGTACCACCTCTAGATTGAGTATATGAGAGGGATCTGGTATGTACTTTTCCAAGAGGGATACATGGAATACATCATGTACTTGATATAGGTTAGGTGGGAGTTCTAGTTGGCAGGACACCACTCTAATGTGATCAAGGGTCTCAAAAGGGCAGATGTACCTTGGACTAAGCTTTCCCTTCTTACCAAATTTCATTACTCTCTTCCATGTAGATATGTAGAGGAATACCATGTCTCCAACATCACACTCTAGGTCTTGTCGATGATTGTCGTAATGATTTTCTTTCGACATTGAGCAGCCTTGATGTGATGATGAATGGTCTTAACCATCTCCACCATTTCCTCAACCATTTCAGTACCTTACAATTTTTGTTCCCCAACCTCATCCCAACATGTAGGTGTTATGTACCTATTCCCATAAAGGGCTCCATATGGAGTCATTTGGATGCTTGAGTGGAAACTATTGTTGTAAGAGAACTCAACAAGAATAAGATTTTGATCCCATCCTCCTATGAATTCCATTGATCGTGCTCTAAACATGTACTCAGGTGTCTGGATAGTTCTCTTAGACTGGCCTTCAATTTGAGGATGATAGGTCACGCTGAATATTAACTCAGTATTCAGAGAATATTAGAGACTCTTCCAGAACATATAGGTGAATCTTGTATCTCTATTAGATACAATTGATAGTGGTACAACATGAAGCCTCACCACTTATCTGATGTATATCTGTACAAGTTGATCCAATGAGAAATTTTATCGAATCACAATTAAGTGTGCCGTCTTGGTAAGATAATCCCCCATAACCCAGATATCATTTTTTTCTCTATATGTATTAAGAATACTGGTGACAAAGTCCATGGTTATGTTTTCTAATTTCCATGTAGCTATGGGTAATTGTTTCATAATCCCCTTAAATGTTTTCCTTTCCACCTTCACTTGCTGACAAACAAGACATATTGAATAATATTATGAAATATCCATCTTCATATTGTCCCACCAATAGCGTTCCTAGAGAACTCAATACGTCTTTGTGATTCTATGGTGGATAGATAATGTTGAGCTATGTGAACCATCCAATAAATCCTTCGTTAATTCAGGATTTGATGGTATGTATAGTCTTGACCCAAATATTACAACACCGTCTTCATTAACATTGAACTATGAGGATTTTCATTCTCTAATAGTTTCCACTTTCTTCTGAATTCCCACGTCATCTCTTCGATCATCCTTTATCCTCCATAGAAGATATTATTGGGAAACCATTGGTGAAAGGATTGGTAATGTTCCTTTATTTATGATTCCTATGTCCATCCTCTTCAAGTCTAAGAAGATCAGATCTTTCTCAATTATCATCAATGAAAGAGCTTCTAGATCCTTTCTACTTAGAGCATCTTCCACTATATTCCCATTCTCCATATTGTAGTGAATTGAGTATTTATAGTCATTGATCATCTCTAACCAACTTCATTGGTTCATATTCAATTCTTTCTATATAAATATATACTTGAGGATTTTATGATTTGTATATATTTCACACATCTCCCCAAAAAGGAAATGTCACAAAATTTTCAAAGATAAGATCACTACAGCCAACTCCAGATCATGTGTTAGATAGTTCTTCTCATTAACATCCAACTTCCTTGAAGCATAGACAATGAATTTTTCATTTTTCATAAACACACATCTCATGCCATTCAAACCATCAATGAATTCCACAAAAGATCTCCACTTGTGGGTAGTGTGAGAATGAGACAATGATAAGACTCCATTTTAACTCCTTAAAACTCTCTTTCATTCATTATTCCAAGAAAACTTACCTCCCATTTGAGTTATTTTTGTTATAGTGTTTGATAATCATGAGAAATTTCTCACAAATCAACAATAACACCCTGAAAATCCAAGGAAACTATGGATATCTGCCGTAGATGTTGGCCTCAACCATCCTTTAATTTCCTTAGTCTTTTAAGGGTTCCCATATATCCCTTTTTTTGAGAAGATATTCCCTATTAAAGAGACTTCCTTCAACTATAACTCACATATATTGTACTTGGCATAAAGAATTTCCTTTTGATAGGTCTTTAACACAATACTTAAATTATCCTCTTGATCCTTCTTAATTTTGGATTATATTAGAATATATTAAATATATACTACCAAATGTTTTCGAGGTAATATCTAAAGACTCTATTCATCATGTCAATGAAGATTTATGGAGAATTAGTTAGTCCGAATGACATCACTATGAAATCATAATGGTCGTACATTATATGAAAAGAATTCTTGGGGATATCCTCCTTCTTCACCCTTACATGGTAATATCCCGGCCATATATCCACATTGGAGAAGTATTTTACTCCATGTAGTTTATCAAACAAGTCATAAATTCATGGAAAATGATTCCTTTTCTTTATCATGATTTTGTTTATTTCATGATAATCAAGGAAAAAGCACATTGACCCATCATTTTTCTTGACAAAGAGAACCGGTGCACCCTATTGTGAAGCACATGGGTGAATAAAACCCTTATCCAAATTCTCCTATAGTTTTTTATTTATATCCTTAGGTTAAAAAAACCATTCTAGATGGAGTCTTGGTTATTGGAAATTCCCTAGGTATAAGATTAATTTAGAATTCTAAATTTTTTTCTAGGAAAGAAGACCAGTCAATTCCTCGGGAAACACATTAGTGAATTCCCTCATGATAGGTATGTCTTCAAGGATGGTTCCTTCATTAGACACAATCATCTATGAAAGATACACATGATCATATGGTAGTGATATTCATGCTTGGGATAACAGTTCTAAAGAAGATTCATCATCCTCTTTGCACTTGTATATAATCGGGGGGTTTTCTTCCATATGGAGAGTGATTTCCCTCTCACGGTAATTTATTTTGGATATATATAGGGAAATCCAATACATTCCATGAATTATATAAAATTGTACCAAGGAAATTATGATAAGGTTCTCCAAGAAGTTAAATCCAAAAATTATGAAATGGGAGGAGTTATATACATGAGATGATATAGTTTCACCATTTACAGTTTTCATTGGCATCTCTACTTCAATACTTTGTGGTTCCATTTTGATTGTTATACTAAAATTTTATTATATAAAATAATGCATATAACCATAATAAAAAAGTATGTTTTATATTCTTGTATGAATAACTACCTTACCTTTCACCACTTTGATTTCAGGATTCACTTCGGCGGTATAGATGGAAAAATCTCCCTTGATTCCTTGGATGTTATTAGTTTCCTAAAAAACCCTTATATTAGTGAATTGGTTTGAGTAATGCTCTGGTTCCTTGAATTTATATTAATTAACAATGCACTAAGGGTTTACTAGAGCATTCCTTTCCTCCATCATAGTAGCAGGTTTTTCTTGATGGAAATCACTGTCTAGGTGCCATTTCTTCCTTTACCTAAATCATTTACTCACCCCCTTCAGCCAATTCTTAGGGTTCTTTTTCCACACATTTGGAATGGTGGGTGTTGAAATTTATTAGCACCATTCGATCCCTCTATTAGACTGCTAGAATTTGACACCACGTTCCACTTCTTATCCCCATGATACCCCTGAGATTCACTAATCCCTATTTCTACTTTGGTGGAATATATGGAAATTTACTCATAGCTATCAAATTCACATATCCCCATGTATTTTCATAGTCTAGGTATTAGCCCACCAAAAAGGGGTTAACCTTTCATTTGGTGGCAACAAAAAGTCTAGAGGTGTATCGTGAAATCCTTATGACGTTTTAACAATATGCTCCAATGGATTCGTCATCTATTTTCTTGAGGGTAAGGAAGTCCCTTTCAATCATATGTTAGAAGGGTCAATGAAAATATTTATTTAAAAACATTTCCCAAAAATACTTTTATCACATCACCTTGATCTCTTCCTCATTATTTATATTTTTTATCAATGCCCACCATTGATCAGTTTTACCCTCCATATGATAAGCTTCTAGAAGAACCATCTCCAGTTCAGAGCATTGAAGGATTAAGAATATCTTCTGAATGTATTTTCTCCATTGTTCGAAGATTGAGGGATCAAATGATATGTTGAAAGTAGGAGGCCTTTGTCTCCTGAAGCTCTCGATTGATACTTGTTATTTATTTAGGGGTGGGGGTGTAATTTACTATGGATCCATGCTTCTATTAAAAACATGAGTTAACTAAGAGATTATCATGATATATTTTGTGATTACCACTCCCATCAGATTGGGAATATCTTCAGGGAAGTCATTACATTGATCATTGCATCAGTTGTTAGCCTGATTCCTCATGCTACCGGCCATTGGCTATAATAAAAGTAAAATTAAAGGTAATTATTTTAAAATATTAAACACATAAAGGTGAATCCAATTAAAATAAATGGATAACTTATAAATTACATTTATTTCCTTAACTTATTAATTTCTAGGCTTCAATCTAAGTTATCTATGATATATTTTCTAACGTATATTCTTAACGTATTTTTTTGTTCCCTTAATATTTGTTCATACTAAGATTATTAATTTATCAAAGAATATACCTTGGTAGTGTCAAACCAATAGTGTATCAAGGCTCGTTGTCGTGCACCCGTTCCCGTTCAAGTCAAGATCAAAACGTTGTTTTTGGGTTTTACCTCTCGTTACATTTGTGCCTGAGCCACATCCACTTGTTTGTATCTAGATAGGGATATATTTTCTTGATAAAACAATTACTCTATAATCATGAATATTTAGGGATGTTTTTCATATACTTAGTAAGATCCCTAAGGCTTTTACTAGAGTTTTATAATCCTAATCCAAAAAATAAATAAACTTTCCTCTGATACCAAGAATAACAACCCTGTTCTTTTTATTAAAGTCATAGATAATTAAAAGACATAAAATTAATTAAAACCTAAAATATTTATGTTTATAGTGTATTTTAAAATTAGGAACATTACATAATAACATAAAACATGAAATACAACATCATTATTTAAAACATTCTTTACATGACCAAAACATTCCTTCATACTTAACATTGCATGGAATAACCTGAGGGAATACATAAGAAAGGGGTTAGATATAAAGCCTAGTAAAGGAGTAAACATGTAATAACATGATTAAGACAATAAATTTTAGAAAATAGTCATATAAATGGATCATAAATTAGGCATGAACATAAAGGCATGATATAGCATGATAATAATAACACGACAATGTGGAAACAACTTAAAACATTGCAACATAGGTCAAGGCCAAAATTTTAAGATATCATAATGGACAGAGTCCCATAAATAAATTATGTATACCCCTATCCCAAAATGCGGTATTATGACACTAAACATTACCAAATGCATTCGAGCACTATATAATTATAGGCACACCCATCACTTTCATTTCAATATCATGCTTAAGTGTGCCACATAGATCATAAAGCATGAATTCATTCATCATCATAATTTATTACTTGATAAATGTGTGTGGAATAAATACATGTAAGACCAAAATAAGAAGGTATATTTTTATAAAAGTGAATAAACTTGATAGAGGAATGGGTATGGTATTCACTACATGACAATTTTGGCATGGAAAATCACAGTGCAACAACGTGGCATAAAAATTCATAAAAAAGGTTGATGAGTGAAGAAGGGGTATCTAATCATATATACATGAAATGTACAGTAATAGGTTAATATAAATAAATTTATCAAAAAAATTAATTTTAAAATTGACGGCGTAACATAATAAATAAACTTGAATTAAGAGGAGAAATGGAAGAACTCTTACGCAATTTTGGTAAAGTAACAGGTGCGTATGGGAGGGAATAATATTAGAAAAAAGGGTATATGAACATTAAATCATAATAATGGAATTATTTTAGAGTTTAGAAAACATACACCATCATTTTTAAATTAAAATAAAATGGTGTAACTATATAAGGAAACATGGATAAAAATGAGAATAGAAGGAACCCTTACTAGAGTGTGTGACATCAAATGGTTGAAGAGGTGTTTATTTAGAGCTTGGGGCTCCTTGGGAGGATTATATAGAGGGGATTAACGGGTAAAGAAATGATCCAAGTATTTTTTGTGAAGAGAAGTGGGATATTGGTTTGGTTTACATTCTAAACGAGGGGAGATTTCTTTAATATTTCACAAATTTAGGTTTTGGAATCTATATAATTAAATATTCAAAACCACAAACCTTACGATGGTTTTTTCACATGGTTTTTTTGAAATAAGAGTATATGAAATTATTTTCTAAGTCCATTGGCTGAATATATTAAAATATTATCCTTTTTTATGTGGAGGTGATCCATATTATTAAATATATGAACTGAAAAACATAAAATATATTATACATTTTGGAGGATCCAGCAAGGCTTTATAAAATAAGTCAAAGAAATATAAAATCACATTATTTTAAAGTTAATGTAATATTTTTTCAAATATCTATTTTATATTGTTTATTACATCACTATTCGGACATTATGGTGTCATAAAATTTAGTATATATTTATAGGGAATTTAATTTTTACCAAAAAAATCGACTATCTCAGAAAGTTTTGAAAAATTCACCATTGGATAATTTTTACATTATAATTCAAAAAATAATATTTTTTTTATCCAAATAATTTGATAAATATGTCAATTTTCACTTTTAAAATAAAAACTGATTTTTATTGAAAATTGATGGGTTTTGAAAAAAATAGTTTTGAAACCATAATAAAAATTTCATTTGGCCTCATAAAAATTATATAATCATTTCAATATCATAAAAGTAATTTTAAAATAATATTTTATTAAAATATTATTTATTAATTCATTGAAATATATTTCTTAATTCAGTTTTATTATTAACAAAAAATACAATATGTGCTTTAAAAACAAAAATAAAATGAAATTATATTCATTATTATATACAAAAATAATGTACATAATAATAATTCTCAGTTATTGATGCATATCCATTTATTAAAACATCATAAGTGTAAGAGTAAGGTATGTGATGATGGTTCTTTCATGGGGCTATTCAGTGAACATAGTTTGGTCCATGATCTCGATGAGCTTTAAATTATATCGTAAATGGTTTCACTCATCCTTATGTTGTTGGATCTCATATTGGGCTTGGTCTAGGGAAAATACCAAAAAATGATATCTCTATTAGAACCTCTATAAATGGGCTTCATAGGGATTATCCTGCTGGTTGAGGCTATCATATTGTTTTTCTGTGTCGAATGGATTTATTAAAAGCCTATATTTATACTAGTTATGTGATCATTGTTCAATGACTATATTGTCAATGGTAATAATACATAACAATAATTTAAATCCAATTGGATATAATAAAACAAATAGCATCTATCAATTATCTATATCCATTTAAAAAAATAATACATTTAATTAAATCAAATGGAAAATTTCACTTATAATAGTTTGGGTTGTTACATCTCACTAGCTTTGAGACTTAGACCTTATTCTATAAAAATATAGGTTATATTTTTTTGGATTCAAGAATACTCATATGGAGAAATTTAATTTCATAAAATTACAAATGATAAATTAAAAGTCCATATACCTTATACATAAGATGGATTTGTATATGTATAAATATGTTTAGATTTTATTTTTGGCTGAGTAACACAAACAACAAGTTGTGTAAAATGTTACACATTAATTTGGTTTAAACATCTTAATTCATTGGATGAAATAAGGATTCTAAAACCAAATCATTAGAATCACACATACATAAAGGAATGGAACATGATATAATAAATATATCCAGAGATTAAATGGTGATTGATTTAATATGAATGTGATATAAATTAAATTAGTATGACTTAAAAATAAAGCCTCTCAAATACTAATTGTAATATTCCAATTAAAGAAAAAAAAGTCAAGAACATGATCATTCAAACAGGTTGGTTCTGACAAAGCATGGTACACATAATTTATTTTTTGTAATGAATATTCTAAATAGATACACCTAAGAGTTATGTTTCCATATCCCATTTTGATATTTGGGGGACACTTATCATGGAAACTATTAGAGTTTTGATACACATGGAATATAGTTAATTTTATATCCATATAATGTATTTAGGAAACAAGTTGTCCACATAACTATATAAGAGTAATATATCATATGATTGGGAATTTTTCCTACCTAAATAACTTGGTATAGTAGGAAACACTAATTGGAATCAATAATAAATTAAATATGGATATTGGAACACCAATGTTAATATGTACAAGGACATCATTTTAATGGGAGTACTTTTATTAAAATTACTTTAAGGAAAGATATAAAACATGATACTCACCAATATATTTTCCTTGGTCAGAGATTATGGAATTCATCATGTTTACCATTTTGAGATCTCTTATAGGTATGAACTATAAAACAATTTGAGATTAAAACCTAAGGTTGAGAAGTGTTCTTAAAGGGAATCATTCTAAACATATATTTGTAAATTTCATAGAAATGAATTTAGTCAATAATGAATAATAGGTATTACATATTTGGTGTGACTCAATTTTTTTTATAGAAATAGACATGGAAATATGACATGTTATCCACACAAGGGTCTTTAGTAAAAGAAGTGTTCTAAAAATAATATAATAATAAGATTGAAGGAAATATTGGAACTCATTAAAGATCATGAAAATGGAAGGTAATGTTTAGATAAATATTCATAAAAGGTGATACTTGTTTTCTGGTGATTCTCATAGTCGATATGTGAAGTATCAATAAATGCATATTAAAGAGAACATATATATTCCTTGTGCATTAACAACAATTGTGATATTTTCTTATGTTATATTATATGAAAAATATTTTTTTTTGAAGTAGTGAGAAAGATAAAATATTAATTGAGAATCAATTATAATATGATTAGACACAGTCTTAGTGTTTCCTAGACTAATCACACTATAAGATAGAATATTTATTGGATTATGACATGTTTATACATTGATGTTGTATGGTCCTTAGATTATCCTAACATTGGTGGACCAAGTAAATTAGTGTATCTTTTGTGAATGATTTATTTACATTTTATAAAAATGAATCATTAAATATGGTCTAAGTAAAAATTGATCAAATATTGTTACCCAAATGATAAGAGAAATAATAGTGGGATTATTATTGAAAGGATGATATAAGTGTGACCCTACCAACTATGAGGTCATGATCAGTTAGTGTTTTGAGAGTTTTAGTGGTAATTTGTTTATATTTGAATGAATTTATTACAATAATTCACCCCTATTGAGATATATTTTATTAATTAACTTTGTGGGCCTAATTAGTTGTATCATAGAATATATTAATTTTATTAGAATTTTTATTTCTAATTGATCTGATTAGTTATTGTAGTTATGTTTTTATCTATCTTTAAAATATTATGGGGATATGATATCGGAAAAAATCTAAATAAAAGCCGAAATATAAGGGAATTAAATATCATGGAATATTTTTTTATCCAAACATGTGATTCAATTTAAAGATTCTAGTATCTATCAAGATAAAGGTTTGACTGATTCTGATTGCGAATATATTAATTCATCAAATGTTTCTTTTATATTAGATTAAGATCTCAATATCCCATGTGAATTCTGATATAATAAATATAAAGATATATGAAAAATTATAATAGTTGAATATTTCCACTTACTAGAGGATTTTGACTAGGGTATGCAAGAAGAATACTTGAAGTTTAGAGTGGAAAATATGTCTCAAATGTTTCAGGTTAGAGGACTAAATATTGATGTTGAAAAATTAAAAATAATGAATAACATATTTTTGGAAGTGTCTAATAATCTAAAGAAAAATAATGATTCACCAACCAAATAATTGAAGTGGATATCTTCCAAAATTGAGAATCATAAATCTGGATCCAAAGATAAGGGTCTTATTTAAAAGGAATCTAAAAAATTGAAGGCCAATAAATATAAACTTGTTGTACACATGGATAAATTGATTTAGGGTAAAAGGATATAGAAATATAAATTAATAATTATGAATTACATTTCTCATATGAACAAGAAAATGAAATAAGAAATTATCATATTGGATATTATTTCAAACTCATTAGAGTATGAAATTTCTAAAGGGATAATGCTCAAATAACACAAACATTATCAACATTACATAAGAATAAAAAAGATCCAATAACTTGAAAAATAGTTGATCTTGGTTATAAATAAATGGAATAATGAAATGATAATTGTAAATTTATTTCAAAATATTCTTCATATTTGTTATTTTATTGTCCTTCATTAGGATATATTGAGATGAAGAGAAATTAAACTATATTAGAGGAGAAACATGAAAAAATTGTTATATCACAAATACTATGTTCCATGGAAAAACCAGGACTTGTACATGAAAAAACCCCTCTAAGGGATGGTATAAAGAGTATAGTGGTCATTTAATAAAAGGAAAATAATGGAAGTAATGGAAACATGCTCAAGAACATTCTTATAAGATGTAAAGAAAAAAATTAGAATTAGAAGAAGGTATGAATACATGTTATTTTAATATATAAATCTTGGGAATATTCACAACCATTTGTATGAATCATTGGAATATATATTTTGTTATGAATTTAATTGAAATTTTGAAAAAATAGAGTTATCAACCATAGAAATGAAGGTATAGATTTTATCTGAATAATTCTTAACATGATAAAAATGTTTCTCATAACGATATAAGGATAAGTTAACCATGAAGTAATGAATAAAACATGAATTCATTCAAAAATAAATATATTCCTTTATGAAATTTATTTCATTTGCTGCTAAAGAAAATCATCTTGATAAAAGTTGTTTCAAGAGGAGTTCTAAATCCTCTATTGAACAAAGTGTCCTGGAAAGACATGATGAAAATTAAAAAAAAAAGAGAAATAGTTCTATATACTACTTAAATTAGTAAACCTCATGTTAAATAAGTATCATTAATTAGTGTAAGTATTGTGAATCATAGTGATTCTTGTTGTGATGAACAAGGTAGTATGAAGGTTTGGAAAATAAAATTCCAACTAGAGACGTGCCAAGAGATCAAGTTCAATAAGAGTACTTAAGGAAGAGAGACTGTGATTTGGACTATGAAAAAAGATCCAACACAAGTAAAATAATGAGAAGTTATATTCTATCAAAAAAAATTCATATGTCTAGATAGATTCCAAATGTAATTATAAATCAAATTTATTATCAAATAGTGATGCACTATCTTACTCAAATTAAGGAAATTAGAAGTTAACCCCTACTTATGTATTTAAATTATATAGCTATTTTTGAAGTGTTTCATGTTTTGTGAGATAATGTATACATGTATATATTTCCTTAAAAGATGAAAGTGTTATTGTTAAATGACTTGAAGTTCCAATTAATGTTACTATAGTTCATTTGGTATTTTTTTTAATCAAGAATTATCAGTACATGTGGAAAAAACAGACATTAGAGAAATCAAAATTGGTTTCAAGTATAATTGAAGTGTTTGTGTCAAGAGAATATAATAATCCCTTAGTATCAAAACATGATGATGGAATAAGACACCCAGATAGAGAAGTTAACTTGAAAATAGTTTTAAATATATTTTTTAATTTTGATCTAGCATGTGATATCATATGATTTTTTGAGGATATCTAAAGATGGTATAAATGAATGACAATCATATAGAATATAAACTTCATATTTATTAATTAATATAAAGAATATTGAATGAGTTTTGATTTGAATATCCAAAATAATGAATACAAACTTACCAAAAAAATATACCTGATAGCGGAATGGAGAAATCTATTTGGATTTTAGAGTTTATTTTTAATTAATAAATATAGTATGACACACACTTTTTGATTCATGGTCAATCATACGAGGTTTGGATTTTTTGGGGTCACTAGAAATAAATATTTGATAGTGTAGACTTATAAAACCTATGGAGATGACCATTACTTCCACATAGATGTGATTTATTCAAATTATAGGGACAAATAGGTCTTGTGTCTTTAGTATGAACACATGTAAAACATAGAATCCAAGATAACCTATAACAAATAGATAAGAGACTCCATCACTAATTACCAATTATATATCCACCATGTATCACTTATTCCTAGTGATAATTTCATTTATTAAATCCATTAATATCTCTAATACTCCTATGGAAATCATTCTTATAGAAAACTATTGTGTTTATTACTTCAAAGAAGATTAATAGGTTAAATATCACCACTAGCATCAAAAATGGTTTAATCAATTCCATATTAAATCATCTCACTTTAAATTAGTCATACCTACTTAGATGTAGAGAAAATAAGAGTAGGATAATGAACCATTAAATATATTACATAATAGATATCATCCCTATTTAATCTCTATAAATTATAGATATTTCACTCAGTGATGAGTGTCTATGTAGAAATTTTCAAAAAATAATTCTTCAAAACCCTTATAATTAAGTCCCTGATCCTTCTTTGTCTCAACCATGATATCACACCATCGATAACCAACTCATTCAAATATAAATTCATATATATAAACACTATACTACTCTTTACTCTCAGTACTATCAAATATATAATGAATAATTTAAACCCACTCTTCTTTTTATGGAGTGGAGACTTAAACCTAAAAATAATGAGGGTGATGGAATTGAAAATATAATATTACATCCATAGCTAAGGGTTGTCATCATGGTGCTACCCATACTATTAATTTAATTAGTTGAGTTAGACTCTCAATAACTTGAGGATCAATGACAGGTGATGGGGATTTATTTTGATACATGTTTTCCACGTCTATTTTATTAAATTATGATGTTTTTGATGAAAATTGTGATTTAATTTTAAATATTTCAATTCTCAATCATTTTGAATATAAAATATAAATATTTTATATTTGTATGAAAATATAAATTTCTATAAAAAATTGATTTATTATTATTTAATTTAATCTCGATATATGTTTTTCGAACAAATATGTCAGTTAATATTGGTAATGTTTAATTGAAATACTATTTTTGATGTTTTTTATGTTTTGGAATTAATATTTTAAAGTTCGATGATTTTAATTATAAATATTTCATTGATGATTTTTTTAATTATTTCTAATTTAGTATAAAAAAATAATGGATAAATATGTTGTCATGTTTCATTTTTATTTTGATATCATTTTATTTCAATCAATTTATAGTGTTGTTTTTATCTGAAATCAAATTCATAAGACTTTACCCATCTATTTTTTTGTAATAATTTTAAATTCCAATAATACTTTCTAAAATATCATAAGACATTTAGTTTCTAGGAATGAATTTTAACTATTCTCATAAAACTTCTAAGCCATCTTCATAGGGATTTTGGATTACTCTCATAAGACTTTATCCATACCATTTAATTTCATTAAACACCATAGATTCAATAATGAGAGTGATTGATGATCCACATAAAAATTAATAAATATTAATCTTAGAATTTCAAGTGAAGATTGAGCTCGAATTAAGATATAAAACTCAATTGATCATGACTGTCTATTTAAATATGGGAAACTATAGCGATGAAACCTATTCAATGTGCAAGATGACTAATATATTTACATTTAAACTATGATAAATCAAGTAAAAAATCACTCTAGAGGCCCTATTTTTACCTTATAAGACATTGAGATATTTCTAGTTATATTTTCGAAGCCAGGCACTGATACAATGTTCAATTCTAAGTCTGGATGTGACTAGAATAAATTTTATAAATTATTAAATATATTTAACATTATTTATGCACGATTTCTTAAATTAAATTGGACAAATCTTAAATATAGTCTTTGATTATATATCTAAGACCATGGATGGGTGTGAAACATGAGGTTTACCCTAGGCATGACATAAAATTGGTCAGTGTGGGGCGTTTGAATAGCATGACCATTAGAGGGTGCATTTAATTAAGTAAATAATCATAAGTTTATTTATTTAATTAAAATGAACTAAAATAGAAATCCTATATTTAGATCATGTTATAAGTATTTTCTAAGTTGAGCTGCATAAACCATGCGAGAATTTAGAGGTTTTCCTTCAACTTATCATTGGTGAATCAACATCTGACATTGAAAAAACATCAGATCTAGGAAAATTGAGATTCTTGGAATGCAATAAACCCTCTCAATAATTATAAATAATGTTATTCATCAATGAATGATACAAAACTAAGAATGAATCATAAATTTTTAGATTCTGCCTTGATTAATTAAAATTATTAGAATAATCAATTTCTTATCTTTCACCTGCATCAATTATGAAACTTTTCACGCACCAAAGTACTGACATTAAATTACTTATTAAATTTCTATATATTTCTTCATGATTTCTCACCCAAATCACTAAAATTGGTATTCCTTGGCCATGAAACATTGGAAAATTATTATTTCATAATTTCTTCTTATTCTTTTACCCCTCTGTTTTTTACGTTCTTCACTGATTGGCTTACGGGGTCTCGGTTCGACATTAGAGGGAGGGATCGAGTCCAATCAGACCCCCGGAATTGAGGAGGATTCATATGGGATTAATGATTTGGAAAATTAAGGATGATTAGGGATGAATTTCTGAATAAAAGGTGATAGTTTCATGGATATGGGATCTAAGACAACAAATGCATGACATGAGGCATGCAAGAGATAAGAAGAACCCCCCTGGTTGACAAATACTGGTTTTCAAACACTAGAAGGTCAGATATGATGAAAAAAGGAATGATCATTCAATTTTATGATTCTTGATGAAAATATACAATGGGTTGGACTGATATCTATAGTGCATGGGTGCATATATAACTTTCTATAAAATACTCATATACACAACATGTACATGGATGACCACATTCCATGTAGTACCCCTATGACTACAACACTAGGGTTTGGAAAAGATAAGTATCACACACCATGTGAATGGGCCACACGCTATATGACCCTCCTTGAGTAGACAATCCATGTGATGAAGCACATAGTTAGGTCCCCATGTTGGAGAATATGACATGTATTGATGTACATAGACACGAGAAAAGTTACAAAGACATCTCTAGAAGTGTGGGAAAGGACCTTGGGAAGCTAAGGAAATATATGTAGTCCACCTACACATAGTGTAGTGGTACACAATTAGTGATCCATTTATAGTTAGAGACACAACTAAGTAGTAGAGTGAGACCATATGTCGTGTGGGTCCCTTACACATATTGTAACATTTATTCCTTTTTTATGAACAATATACCTCTTGTATCTCCTTTTTTTGGGCTCATAATTTTCCCACAAGTAGCCTATCCTGAAATTATTTTCTTGTAGAACATGACGGTGGAATCTGTAATGGATTTTGAGATATGTTGTGAGTTTTTTTTTTCAGTTTTTCCACTTATTTAGGAATTCCTCAAAGATAATAGTGATCAGGAAGGATCATTAGTGTGGTACCCCGTAATGGATTAGGGAAAATGTCCTCTATCTCTGGAGTGGTACTACCTATCATATATGGAATGATTCCTCCTTACTCTAAGAGGTACCCCCATGGAATTAGGGTCTAGGTCCTCTATCTACTAAGTGGTTTTCCCCTATGGCGTATGGGTGAGGCTCTTACATATATAGAATAGAACCCCCTATGGTAATTGGGAGTGAGTTCTCTATATTTTTAGTGGTACACCCCGATAAACTAGGTCATGAGTCCTATACCCACCGAGTTTTACCCCCCCTTATTGGATATGGTGTAGGTCATCCTTACACTGAGAAGAAACCCAATGACACACTAGGGCACAAGTCCTCCACACACCGAGTTGTACCACATATCAAATTGGGTGCATGCCCCCTTACATTGAGTATAACCCCCATAACAGACTAGATATGAGGGTCCTCTACTTGGATATTATTCCCCTTCGACTATAAAACATAGTGGAAGGGTGTGAACCATTCAAACTATTACTTCTCTAGACATAATCATGAGATAATGGGAATTGATGAAGGATGTTCTAGAACTAATGGAACTATTTTATTGGGTTTGGTTGTGAGATAGAGATCCCCCTCTCACTTGTTTAGGTTTCTTTTGTTTTAGCAAATATATATATATATATAACCATGCAATTGGATTTTTTACTCTCTTAACATGGGTTGAACTATATTATTTCAATATATTCCTATCATGTATCTTACTTCTCTCCCTATAGATTAAAGGGTGCCTTACTGGGTATGAATTTACTCACTCATGCATGATATTTTCCTGTACTTCTCATGTCTTATGCAAATGACCAATATTCCAGTGGTGACATTAGAGCATCATAGGGATTCTTAGTGCATTATAAAATGTATGATGGTTATAACTTGGAGATCTAGAGTTGGGATCACTCAAAATTTTACTTTTCCTATTCTATCAGGTTGGAACATCTTTCAGGTTGGGTAGTTATTTTCACCATTTTTTTCTAGTTTACACTTTCATACTCTTTTAAACCCTTGTGGGTTTTCATGAATGGTTTATGTCAAAGATGTTTCATTTTTTTTATTCATCTTAACTTATGCATTGATATGTGTGGGTGTGTGCATATAGGTGCATTACGAAAAGTCCTCTCATACTAGTTATGCCTTTCGGTGCTTATTTCTAGCCCCTAGACTATGGAGGTAGGCTTGGGGTAATTGAAGATTGAACCCCATTGGGTCAGGTAGGGATAGATTGGTATTAGAGGAGTTTATTACTTGGGATTGTGTTCTAAGTATTCCCCTTACAGGGATTTGGTTGGGACTTAGGGAAATGGTTTCAAAGTGTCTTGAGTGCATCTCATAGGCCAGGGAACCCAATTATGGTACATGCAACTGATGTATATATTCACTAAGACTATGAATACCTAATTTTCAACATGGTTTACTAATACATTGGTTGTAGGGACCAGGGGTACATTCTTCATATAGGATTGAGTCTTTGACCACCATTATTTTGTTAGCTTCACATTTTATATGTATGCTCATTTGACTGTGGTACGTCTTGATTAATTTTTCAGGATGCCTCCATGGTGAAAGCTATCTAGGTTACTAGTTTTGGATCATGAGTACGATTTGTTGAGTGATTAGGCCTCATGTTAGGGTCTATTCTATGAGATTTTTCCTCATAGTGGAAAAGTAGCATAACCCCCTCATGTTGAGCAGCAGATCAGTATGGCTGAGAAGGCTGAGGGTTCATGCATGATTAGAACACTCTTCAGTATCTAGTGCCAAAGGCCACTAAGGTTCCATGGAGATCCAGATCCCCAGACAGTGTAGTATTGAATATAGTTAGTGGTCGGTGTTTTTAGGATTATCTAGACACTGAAGGATCGGGTGGTTTTATAGGTATCTAGCCTTTTCCGTGGAGAAGTTGGAAACTGGTGGAGTCTTGTTACACAAATTCATAATGATTTGAATCTCTCGTGGATTTACATCTAGAATATTATTCATGAGGATTACTACCCATTTTTCTTATGTTCAATCTAGATTCAGAAGATTTTGGAGATGCAATAGGGAGGGATGATAGTGGCTGATTATTCCAGGAGGTTTATAGATATTACATGGTACTCCCTCAATATAATCTAGGGTGGATTCTTTATAGGATGAACGTTTGATCAGGGAATACATGGAGATATCTATACCCATGTAGTGACCTTATGTATTCCTACATATGGAGGGGTGTTGGAGTAGGTGTTGGTGACACAAATTTTCCTATTATAGTGATTCCAGGTTGCTGAAGTTGGATGTGGGAATTACATGGAGAGTAGTCCACAATTGCTATCATGCACCTGTTGATAGGATCTCAACATAGGATACCTCCCCATGATCAGATTCAATAATTTGTTCATGTGGTATAGGGACCACACAAAGGAACATGGAAGCCTGAATAGGGGAAGTTCTATGCATATTATGGGAGAGGTTACATGGTTCATGATTTCCATAATAGACATTATGGGTAGGGTATGTTGATAGAGGAAGAGCTTTCATGGAATAGGAAGTTCCATAATAAAGGATTTCCTAGGTGAGGGTAGGGTGGCCCCTTGGGATATGAAGCTGGAAGAGGAGTTGGTGGAGATCTAGGAGGGGTAGATGTGGGTGGTAGACGACACTATGAGATCCTTCCACCACCACCACCACTAAGTGACCCACATCATACTTAGGGAGCTGGTGTTCAGGGTTATTGAGAACTGTAGGATATGGATTATGATGACCTAGAAACACATGATATGATTATTTGTATGATCTTTGTTTATTATAATCATGCTTAAATATTAATGGGAACATATGCAAGTCATTCCTATATCTCTTTACTCCTGGTGTGAGAGCTGGAGCTCCCTATTGAGGCATTAGCCCAATTGTTTTTCATGAAATTCATATGGGGAACACCTATTTTATTTCTTTTATCTACTGGAAGAAATATATATCTTAAAGGAGAGAGGTTATCAGTGTACCTTTTGGTCATCACATTGGAACATAATGATGTCATCTTTGATATGGATTGGTTTCCCATGTGTTGAGCCCAGATGGACTATCACCGCAGATAAGACAGATGCATTCACACTGATGGGATGAGACTATCCTTTGTGGGTTAGAGAGATCTCATTGCTGGGGAAGTGGGTTTTGGGAGTGAGAGGTTTTAACCTATTACCCATCAGTTGGTGAGTGTACACCTTGGTGCAGATGGACCTTAAGGCATCTGTATTCCTTCATATGTGGATTATTTTATCGACATTTTCCCCGAGGAGGTTATGGGATTTCCACTAAGGTAAGAGCTGGATTTTTTGTATAGACTTCCATCCCATGATGTAATGACCCAAAATTTTATTAATGGAAATTCATCTTTATCTAATTAAACGTCTTATTTTGTAAAATGGTTATATAATACATATGAATTTCTTTGGTTTTATATTTTTGGATTTTAAAATACCACTGATAATTTTTATCATTTCTAATATAGCCGTTGGACAGAGATCACATGATTAGTATAAATATAGGGCTTTAAAAAATCTAATTTACTCAAAAAAGGATGTGATGGCCTCATATAGTATAATTGATCTACATGAATCCCATTTTTCATATCCTGTAAAGGAGGTAGTGTTACTATGTTTTTCTCTTGACCAAGCCTAAGCCGAGCATCAACACGTTATGCTTGAACAATACCACATACAGGAGAAGTGGAAGTTAATAGAGATTACAACTTGATAAATGTTATCCGAGCCACCCCAAGAGTCTATCACCATCGCGCACCTTACCCATAGGTATTATGAGGGTGTAATAAGGATTTATCTTACAAGACACTAGCAATATGATTAAGTGCATTAGTTTTGTAACGAATAAATTATATATATTTATTTTAATATTGTTACTTTGTAAATGGTTTTGAAATAAAAAATATTATTTTTAATTAATTTAAAATTAGGAAATATATTTTTAATAATTAATGGATTTTATAATTAAATAAAATTTTCATAATATATTATTACTAAATTACATTTTATTAAAAAAAGATCGTATAAATTTAATTTTTATTAAGACTTGAAAGTTGTTTTTTCAAAATCCATGAATTTTTTATATATGTCGTTCTTTATTGTTAAAGTTAAAATTCAAATATTTAAAAAATTATTTAGATAAAAGGAATATTATTTTTATAATTAGGATGTCAAAATTATCCCATGGTGAATTTTTCATAATTTTCTGAGATAGTAGAATTTTTGGGTAAAAATTAAATATCGTTTAAATATATAATAAGTTTTATGACATCATAATGACCCAATAGTGATGTAATAAAATAATATAAAAAGGGTTTTCGGCCAATATATGTTTTAATATTAAAATAATGTGATTTTAGGTTTGTTTCATTTATTTTAATAACCTTTAGTGGACCCCCCAAGACATATACAATATTTAAACATTTTAATACGATTTCCTTGAGAGTGTGACTCACCTCCACAGAATCAAGCCTAATATTTTAATAGGACAGGATATTGGCCTTATAAAATAATTTTTTTCCACTCAACTTTTGGAAAAACCTTGGTAAAAACCTTGTGATGGATTGTGGTTTTGATTAGTTTAGTGTGTAGTGTTCAAAACCTAAATAATAATGAATTCCCTCCCTTTTCCTATATAAACCCACCCAATCTCCAACCCATCATCACTAAAAACATTGAGATATTGATCAAACCATGCACTAATATCTCTATTATCCGACCAAGGTTCACCATTCTCCAAATAATTTTCTCTCCAGCCTCTCCCAAGCCATTAGGATGACACTTCCAAGTAAGGGATTTCTTCTTTTCTCATTTTTGTCCAAATTTCTCTATGTTGTTATACCCTTTTATTTTAAATGAAAAATGTTGGGGTATGATTTCTCACCTCCCCCACACCGACCTACTTATTTTTTAGTGATGATAGACCTCTTTATCTCTCTTTAATGCCTCCCATGTACACCTATTACCATTCAGAAATTCGGTAAGGAATTTTTCTCTTCTCATTGAAATTCATGAAATTAAATTATATTATGCATATAGATTCCATTACACATGTTGGTATATTATGTTATAGGAACCCTGTATTTTAAATTGGATGTATAAATGATTATATACACCTTTCCCTATCATCAACCCATTTTATGATTTCTATTTGACGTCGTTATGCTTCCGAAGTTACACTAATATTTCCCATGACAAAATCATCGTGTATGTGAGTATGATACCCATTTCTATATCAAGGTTATTCACCTTTATTCATAGAAATTTTTGGATTTAGTATTTACATTTATGTATTACACATATCTTATTCTTGGAATAAATTATTATGTTTAATGAATCCATGTTGTTTGATCTATGTGGCACACTTATGCATGAAATAAAATGATTAAGAAGGATGCATCCTGATTGCCCTCCAAGGAATTGGGTAAGTATTAGTATCATAATAATTAAAGTGAAATGAGGTTTTACTCATTATAATTTAGTTGCAATGATGGTTTACTCATGCTCCGTGTTCAATGATCCTCGAATCATGATAATATCTTGTTAAATTTTGTTGCCACATTTCCATGTTATGATAATCATGCTATATCTTGCCTTTATGGTCATGTTTCTATTGTTCTCCATTAATATTCATATTACCTAGAATGTACTATATTCTTCATGTTATTCCTTTTTTACTCCCTTACTGGTCATTATAGCTCACCCTTTTCTTATGCATTTCCTCAGGTTATCCCATGTAATGCTAAGTACCAAGGAATGTTGTGGTCATGTAAAAGAGGTTATCAATTAAGATGTTGTTTTTTATGTTCTAAGTTGTTATGTAATATTATTAATTTTCAACATGCACTAGTAATTTATATCCTCTAAGTTTTCTTAATATCAAGTTTATGTAATAAATGATGTTTATGTGTGTAATAAAGAGAAAGGTTTTTATAGTTGGTATTAGAGGATAATTTTAGTTATTTTTGGGATTAGGATTAGAAAACACTAGTGAAAGGCTTAGTCATAATACTAAGAATAATAAAAAAATCAATAACTTTTGGTGTGTATTGAGTAAGTGGTTTATCATGCAAATACATCTTAGTCTGGATACGAGCAGATAGAGGTGGCTCAAGCACAAATGCATCTAGGTGTAAAACCCAAAAACACCACATTGAGCTAGACTCAAATGGGAACGGGTACATGACAACGGGCCTTGCTACACTCTTGATTACAACACTCCAATGGGATATGCTTTGGTAAATTCATAATCTTGTTATGAACCATTATTAAGGGAATAAAAAAAATTCCCCTAAGAATATATGTTGGGAAGTAGATCATGGATAACATATATTGAACCCTATAAAGTCATATGTTAAGGAAATAAATGTAATTTATAGGTTATCAATTTTTGTCTTTGGATTCCCCTTTATGTGTTACCCCTAACTTTCCTTTTATTCTAGCCAATGGTAAGTAATAGGAGGATTAGGGATACAAATCGATATGAAGATAAATGTGATGACTATTCTAAGGAGATTTCCAATATGATGGGAGTATTAATCGAAAACTTTGGCATGATACTCTCTTAGTAAACTCAGGTTTTCAATAGAAACATGGGTCATGAGGAACACCCCCCCTAAGAATGAACAAGTTGTAATCCATTATTTCAAGAGACAATGACGTCCTACTTTTAATGGATCTTCTGATCCCTCAATCACAAAATAATGGATCAAATCCATTGAAAGGATCTTCTCCATCCTTCAATGTTCTGAAAAAGAGAAGGTTCTTCTGGATTCTTATCATATGGATGGTGAAGCTAATCAATGATGGACATTGATCAAAAATAAGAGTCTTGAGGAAGAGGTCAAGGTGCTTTAATGGAAGGATTTCCCAAAAATGTTTTTCGATAAATATTTTCCACACACCCTATGACTTAATATGTGAAGGGACATCCTTTACCTCAAGAAAAAAGACGACTCCATCAGAGTGTATAAGAAAAATATCATAAGATGTGCACGATACGCCTCTTGCTTTGTCGTTACACCTGAATACAAGGTTGATCTCTTCTTTGGTGGGCTAAAACCTAGCCTATGGAAAGCCCTCATGATCCGTGACTTAGATAGTTGTGAGGAAATTTTCCGTTGTACCCTCAAAGTTGAAATTGAGATTAGAGAATCTAAGGGGTATCATAGAGATAAGAAGCGGAAGGTGGACTTTAAATTTCGCGGTCTGATGGATAAATCAAATGGTGCTAAAAAATTCCATCACCCCACTTACTAAAGGTGTGGAAGGAAGCACTCAAGAAATTTCCTAAAGTGGATGAGGAAATAATTTTGGCTTAGAAGAGAAGGGAACCTATACATTAACTACCGACAAGGAAAAATATCTGTTGTGATAGAGGAGAATAATTCCCCATTAAACCCTCAACACAATTTTCATTGCTTCAACTACAAAGAACCAGGGAACTTTGCAAACTAGTTCCCTAAGCCAAGGTTTTTTTTGAGGAAACCAACGACCTCCATGATAGCAAGGGAGAGCTTCTTCCATCACTACCACCGAAACGAATGCCGATAATGAAGTGGAGACAGGTACGCTAGTTATTCATTCAAGAATATATAACATAATTTTTTATTCCAGTTATATGCATTAATTTATATCTTAAAGTTTAGTAGAACAATCCCAACACCACCAAAAATCACGAATGTGAAGATGTTGGTGAGAACGAAAAATAGTTCAATCATTGCATCCCCTGAATATAACTCCTCCTCTATCACAATTAGTGGATTTAACTTCCTGGATAACCTCATCATACTTCCTCTAGCGGAATTTGATGTAATTCCTGACATGGATTGGATTTATCTATATAGAGCCAATATAAATTGTCATGAGAGGGAAATCACTCTCTTTATAAAGAATCAACCCCTGATTCTGTACAACTACAAGGATGTGGATAAATATTCTCTAGAACCATCATCTCAAGAATGGATATTAATGACCTATGTGCATGCGTATCTTGCTCATATTATTGAGTCTAAGGAAGAAACCATTCTTGAGGACATGCCTATTGTGATGGAATTCGCTGAAGTGTTTCTTGAGGAATTTCCTGGTCTTCCTCCTAGAAGAGATTGAGAATTTTCAATTGATCTTATACCTGTGTCTTTTCTAATATCCAAGAATCCATATATAATGGGTGTTATGGATCTTGAGAAGCTAAGAAAAACTACAGGAGAATCCGGATAAAGGTTTTATACTCCCAAGTGCTTCACCATGGGGTGCACCAATCCTCTTCATCAAGAAGAATGATGGGTCAATGATCCATTTCATTGATTATCATGAGCTCACAAGTATCACGATAAAGAACAAGTATCCTCATCCATGAATTTATGAATTATTTTATCAGCTATGTGGAGCACAATACTTCTCCAAGATGGATCTGCAGTTGGGATATTACCACGTAAGGGGTGAAGAAGGAGGATATCCCCAAAACTTCTTTTCATAAGAGATATGATCATAATGAATTCAAAGTAATGAATTTTAGACTAACTAATTTTCCATAAATCTTCATGGACCTGATTAATAGAGTCATTAGATATTACTTCAAAAAATGTTTTGTAGTCTTTATAGACGATATTCTAATATACTCCAAAACCATGGAAGAGAAAGATGAGAATCTAAGCACTGTACTAGAGACCTTAAGAAATGATAGGTTCTATTAAAAGTATAGAAATTGCGAGTTTTAGTTGAAGGAGGTCTCATTATTGGGTCATATCATCACAAGAAATGGGATATCTGAGGACATATCTAAGACAACTACAAAAGAGGGATGGTCGAGGACAACATAGGTGATGGATATGCGTATCTTTCTAGGGTTATCTAGATATTATCACCGACTTGTGAGAAATTTCTAATGATATTAAAATCCTCTCACCAAGACAACTCATAAGGGAGTCAAGTTTTCTTGGAGTGATGAATGAAAAGATAGCTTCGATGAGTTGAAAAGAAGGCTTATCACTATGCCCATGCTCACACTTCCCACAAGTGAAGAAATTTTTATAGTACTTTGTGATGATTTAAAAAAATTCATGCGCTGTGTGTTGATGCAAAATGAAAAGGTAATTGCCTATGCTTCAAGGAAATTGAAAGATCATGAGAAAAATATCGAACACATGATCTGGAGTTGTCTGTACTAATCTTTTCTTTAAAATTTTGGTGACATTACCTCAGTAAGGAGAAATGTGAAATATATACGGATCAGAAAATCCTCAATTATATTTTCACATAGAAAGAGTTGAACATATGCCAATGAAGATGGTTAGAGATTATCAAAGACTATGACTGACCAATCCATTACCACCCTCAGAAAGTGAACAAGGTGGTAGATTCTCTAAGTAGAAAGGAACGAGAAAATTTATCATTGGTGAGAATTTAAAAGGATATAATCTTCATAGATTTGATAAGGATGAACATGAGAATCATAAATAATGGAACATCATCAATCCATTCACAAATTATTTGTCCACTGTATCTTTTAGAAAGGATAAAGGATGATCAATAGGATGATGTGGGAATTCAGAAGAAAGTGGAAACTATTAGAAAAGGGAAATCCAAAGAGTTCAATGTTAATGGAGAAGGAATTGTGAGATTTGGGAAAAGACTATGTGTTCCATCAAATCTGAAGTTAAAGAATGAACTTTTTGATGATGCACATAGTTTGAATTTATCCATTCACCTAGGAAGCACAAAGATGAATCGATATTTACAAGAGCAATATTGGTGGGATTAATGACGAAGGAGATCGCTGAGTACACGTAAAAGTTTCTAGTATGCCAGCAAGTGAAGGTTGAGAGGTAGAAGTCTAAGGGGATGATGAAAAAATTACCCATTCCAATGTGGAAATTGGAGAACATCACCATGGATTTTGTCACCAGACATATGATGAAATCCAAAGGAAACAATTATTTCTAGGTTGTGGTGGATTGTCTTAAAAATACTTCAAACTTCATTGCAATTCGGGAGGATTTATCATTGGATAAACTAGCACGGATACACACCAGAGAAGTGGTAAGGATACATGGAGAACCACTCTCAATTATATCCAATCGAGATCCCAGATTCACCTCAATGTTCTGGAATAGTCTCCAAAATTCTATGAATACTGATCTGAACTTCAGTACAACTTATCACCCTCAAACTGATGGCCAATCTGAGCGAACTATCCAAACACTTGGTGATATTTTGAGAGCATGGTCAATGGACTTTATAGGATTATGGGATCAACATCTTCCCCTGGTTAAGTTCTATTATAATAACAGTTTCCACTCAAGCATCCAAATGGCTTCTTATAAAGCCCTTTATGGGAAGAGGTGCAGAACACATACATGATGGGATGAAGTTGGGGAGAAAAATCACCTTGGTAAAGAAATGGTCAAAGAAATAGTGGAGAAGGTTAAGACCATCCAACATCACAATAGAGCTACTCAGAGTCAAAAAAAGATCTATGTTAATAATCATCGATGAGACCTAGAGATTGATGTTGGAGACATGGTATTCCTCTCCATATCACCGTGGAAGAGAGTTATGAGATTTTGGAAGAAGGGAAAGCTTAGTCCAAGGTACATCGACCCTTTTGTGATCCTTGATCACATTAGAGTAGTGGCCTATTGACAAGAACTCCCACCAAACCTATATCATGCAAATGATGTATTCCATGTATCAATCATGAGGAAGTACATACCTGAACCTTTTCATATACTGAATCCTGAGGCGGTACCATTAGAGAATGACCTCTCCTATGAAGAGAATCCAGTAATGATATTAGATTGTAGGAAAAAGTTCTAAAAAATAAGACAAATACCCTCATCAAGATGTTGTATAAAAACCACAAGTTTAATGAGGGGACATAGGAATTAGAGGATGTGATGATTCATAGTTACCCACATCTATTTTCGTGTGGGAAAAAGAAATTTGGAGGGTGAAATTTCTTAAGGGGGAAGATTGTAATGACCCAAACTTTTATTAATGAAATTTTCTCTTGATCTAATTAAATGTATTATTATGTAAAAAGTTAAATAAAACATATGTAATTCACTGGTGTTGTGTTTTTGGATTTTGAAATACCCTTGAGAATTGTAACCGTTACTAATATAGTGGTTGAAAAGAGATCACATGATTAGTGTAAATTTAGGGTTTTAACAAATCCAATTTACTCAGATGAAGGGAGTAATGGAATCATCCAGTAGAATTGCCCCATATGAAGCCAATTTATCAAATATCAGAAAGGAGGTAGAATCATTGGGCTTCTCTCTTGACTAATCCCAAGATGAGCTTAAAAATGTTATGCTTGAACTGAACTACCTATGGGATAAGTGGAAGTTAATAGAGATTACCACTCGAGCAATGTTATCTGAGCCATCCCATGAGTCTGTCACCATCACAAACCTTACCCGTATGTCTCATGCATGTGTTATAATGGGTTATGTAACAAGACCCTATCACAATTTTTATGTGCATTAGTTTTGTATAGAATAAATAATATACATTCATTTAAGTATTATTACATAATAAATTTTTTTAAATGAAAAAATAGTATCTTTAGTTAATATTCAATTAAAAAATCTATTTTGATGAATTAATTGATTTTTAAATTAAAAAATATTTTAATAAAATATTATTACTCAATTAATTATTACTAAATATAAATGATCATATAATTTTAATTTTTGTTAAGGTATGATAGCTATTTTTGTCAAAAACCATAAATTTTTGATAAATGTCGTTCCCTATTTTAAAATTAAAAAATTAAAAAAATTATAAAATAATTTATATAAAAGGAATATTATTTTTTGAATTAGGATGTCAAAATTATGCCATGGTGAATGTTTTATAATTTTCTTTGATAGTCAAATTTTTGGGATAAAATTAAATACTGTAAAAATATAAAAAGTTTTAATGATAACATAATGACCCAATAGTGATGTAATAAAATACTGCAAAATGGATTATAGGAAAATATACGTTAAACCATTAAAATAATGTGATTTTAGGTTTGTTTGATTTATTTTACAAAGCTTCAGTGGACCCTCCAAGACTTATAATACATTTTAACATTTTGGAATGATTTCCTTGAGAGTGTGACCACTTCAACATAAGAAAGCCTAATATTTTAATATGTTCAGCCATTGGACCTGTAAAATAATATTTCCACTATAATTTGGATAAAAACATGGTAAAAACCATGGGTTGGTTTGTGGTTTTGATTAGTTTACTCTATAGTGTCAAAAACCAAAATAATAAAGAATTACATCCCATTTCCTATATAAATCTACCCAAGATCCCACTTATCTTCCCTCAAAATCTTTAGAGCTTAACCAACCCATTCCCACCTCTCTCTATTATCCTCTCAAGGTGCCTCAAGCGCCCAATAATCCTATCTCATGCCTCTCCCAAGCCGTTGGGATCACACTTCGAAGTAAGGGACTTCTTTTTTTTCTCTCATTTTTGCCCAAATTTATTTATGTTGTTATATGCTTTTATTTTCAATTAAAAATGTTGGGGTATGATTTCTAACCTCCCCCAAACTACCCTAATTATTTTTTAATGATAATAGACCTCTTTATCTCTCATTAATTCCTCCCATGTACACCAGTTACCATGCCAAAATTTTGTAAGGAATTTCCCTCTTCTCATTAACATTCAAGCTATTCTTTTATATTATACATCTAAATTCCATTACAAATGTTGGGATATTATGTTCCATGACCCCCCTTACTATATATTTCATATATAAATTATGTAATACCCCTTTCTCTATCATCATCCCATTTTACAATTTTTATTTTACATCATTATGCTTCCGAAGTTACACCCAAATTTCCCATGCCATAATCATTGTGTACGTGAATACCATACCCATTTCTCTATCAAGGGTATTAACTATTATTCACATGTACTTTTTTATTTAGGAAATAAATTAATGTATTACACATCTCTAATTCCTGGAATAAATTATGATGTTTAATGAATCCATGTTGTATGATCTATGTGGCACACTTATGCATGAAATGAAACGTTTAAGAATGGTGTGCCCTGATAGTGCTCCAATGCATTGGGTAAAGATTAGTATCATGATATGTTATGTGAAATTAGCATTTACTCAGGATAATTAAGGTGAAATAAGGGTTTACGCATGCTCTATGTTCAATTATATTTGTCTCTTGCTAAGATAATGTTAAATTTTGTTGTCACATTACAATGTTATGATAATCATGATATATCATTCCATTATGTTAATGTTTCAATTATGATCCATTGATATGCCTATTTACTAGAATGTACTATATTCCTCATTATATGACTTTTTTAATCCCTTAATGGGATTTATATCTCACCCTTTTCTTAGTAATGTTCTCAGGTTATCTCATGCCGTGCTAAGTATAAAGGAATGTTGTGGTCATGTAAAATAAGTTTTCAATAAAGATATTCTATTTTATGTTCTAAGTTATTATTTAATGTTCCTAATTTTCCAAAGACATTAGACCTCTTGATCCTCATAGTTGTATTAAGTTCAATTTTATGTAATAAATCATTTTTATTTGTGTAATAAAGTGTAGGGTTGTTATACAGGACAACTCTGATATCTTCCTTAGCATATCAAATTTCCCCTACTGAGATCAGGGAACTATAGTTTCAGTTGAAGTACCTTTGAGAGAAGGATTTTTTCAGGCCTAGTGTGTCCCACCTGGGTCTCTCTAGTGTTGTTTATGAAAAATTTGGATGAGATCTTATTAATTTTCATAGATTATCATCGACTGAACTAGGTCATAATAAATAATTAATACCCCTTGATGATGATTGAAAATATATTTGATATGTTAAAGGGGAAAGATGGTTATCAAATAATGATCTATGGTCTGAATATTACTAGTTGAGGATTTGTGAGGTTGATATTATAAACCTCTAATTCTAATGTTACTATAGAAACTTTGTTCTCGGTGATTCCCTTTGGTGTGAAGAATGCCCCACCATGTTTATAGATTTGATGAACTAGATCTTCTAGTTGTACTTGTACTGTTTCACTATTGTCTCATTTGATGACATACTCATATACTCTATGTGATAATAGGAGAAATAATAGAACTTTTTGATGATCCTATACTTTTTTGGGATCACTAGCTTTATAGAATGTTCTCAAAGTCCCATTTTTCGATTCATGAGGTTCAATTTCTGGGACATGTTCTTTCTGAGAATGGTTTAGTTGTAGACCAAGTGAATATTGATACAATTCTTTCTTAGGATCCACCTACGATGATGTTAAAGATGTTGATTTATATTAGATTTTCAGGCTATTATAAAACGTTTGGTGAAAAATTTTATAAGATTGCAGCCCTGTCGACCAACCTGACATGGAAAGGGAATATATTTACCTGGATTGAGTAGTTCCAAAGATCATTCGAAGAGTTGAGGCTATGTCTCATGGATGATCCTATTTTGAGGCAACCAAAAGAGGGCGTGGAGTATGTAGTGTAGTTTTATGCCTTAGGAGTTGAGATCAATTGCATGTTGTAATATAGACAGGCAGTTATCACAAATCGGTTTCGTCAGTTGATTCCCCATGAGAAGAACTACATGAATCATGAACAATATTGGCGATTATATTTTCACTAAGGATTTCTAGGAACTACGTTTTGGGAAAGCGGTTTGTGGTTTACTCATACCATCAGAGTCTTATGTATGTCTCTAGATAGAGAGACTTGATCCTAAGACTGAGGCACTGGTTGAAGTTCATGAAGGACTATGACTTCTTGACTGTTTATATTATGGATATGGAAAACTTGGTTACATATGACCTTAATAAGAATTCCCAATCTCATTTGGCACAGGATGCCTCTGAGCCAGATGATTCCTTGCCACTGACCCTTTTTTAGCAAGAGGGTGCAACTTATCCTCAGAATATGGTGTTGAATCTTCTACTCCTTCAGTGTGTGAGAGAGTCCCAATTGGGATTCATTGGGAGTGAGGTCTTGTGTGTTTAGATATCCTTAAGAGATTCACTAGATGGATATTCCAAAAAGGGAATCATGTTATCCTTTTCCAAGGATAGATGGCTGTCCTAGTCCTAAAGAGATAGGATGTTATGAGATTGGTTTAAACATATACCTTAGATATACATCATGGTGTGGGTAATATGTCCAAATAACTTTAGGGTCATTTTGGGTGGGCTGACATGAGATAGAGTGTGGCTGAATTCGTCTCTTGGTTCCTCCCGTGTCAGTAGGTGAAGGTTGAGCACCAGGTTCCGGTAGGTTTGTTGGATCCCCTTGAGATCCCAAATTAGAAATGGGATAACATATCAATGGGCATCATGATAAGGATTTTTTAAACTACAAGAGGCTATGATACCATCTGGGTGATATTTTACTTACTCAAGAAGTCAACACACTTCCTTGTAACTAGGGAGTAGAGTTATTTGTAATGTTTGGGAAAGATGTACATATTGTATATTGTTGTCCTTCTGGGGTTCCCCTGACTATTTTCTCTGATCGTGACGTGCAGTTCACATCACGGTTGTGGAGAGTCCTTCAAGAGGTATTAAGAACCCATCTAAAAATAAGTATAGCCTTTTTCCACTAGATAGATGTGAAGACCAAGCATACTCTCTTGGTGTTTGAGGATATGATGAGGGATTACATATTGAGCTTCATCTAGATATGGGAGGACCAGTTTCCATTGGTATAGATTGTGTACAAAAATAACTACCACTCTAATATCAACATGACACCTTTTGAGGAATTATATGGGAGACCCTATTCGCCACCCTTATACTAGATATATATTATCAAGCAATATCTTTTTGGTCCAAATATATCACAATGGTTGAAAGATAATTTCTAAATAATCTATGAGTGGATGATAATTTCTTAGAACATGTATAAATCTTACACATATTGATGTTGCAAGACCTAGGAGTCTGATAAGGGAGACTATGCTTTCTTGAGAGTCTCTCCATGATGAGGATTGCATAAATTCAACAGGGGAGCCAATCTATCCCTAAGGTTCATTAGGTTGTTTTAAATCTTGAAGTGGGTTGGCAAGGTTACCCATTACCTTTACTTACCTCCATAGTTAGAACAGGTGCACAATATCTTCCACATGCCACAGATGAGAAGACACTTGCATCCATCCAAATATAAATTTTTATTAAAAAAGGCCACTTTAAGGGGAAGTGGGAAACCAAGTTCACATGGCAAAGCACTATGTGATAAAAGATCTCATAGAATTACAAAAAACAAGACTAAGATGGCTTGAGTTATCCACTTTATATAATTCTCAGTGGAAGTTACCTGCCTTAGTTTCTGGATCCTCCCTGATAAGGACTTCGAGGTGGGACACCATCCTGTCCATTGTCAGGATGAACTCTTCCATCGTGATTATACCACGGTTGAAACCCCGAGCAACAATCCGGTCTTTTTTTTCAATCCACTCATAAATATCATCAGAAATATCCCCCCTGCACCTGTCCTTCATAAATTTTTAAAATATTCTCCTCTGAGGAATTCGGTCTAAGGACTTTGTCAAACATTTCTTCCTTACAGTGAATGATGCATTTCAAACAGTCCCTTACCTCTTCCTCTACCACTCCTGTGTCTCGGCTTGAGACACCACTATCCCTGTCAACTGATCTTTTGTTCTCTTTACTTCTATCCTTCTTGGCTGACCTGGTTTCCATCGGTTTTATCAAATGAGAGTAGTCTTTGTGTACATTGGGCTTTTTTCCCTAGACAATAATTCATTTCTCTACATCACGTTTACCTTTGTTCCCTTTCTTCCATATAGGGATATGGGAGCCATTGCCATAGGCAAGGTCCAGGCTGTCCGAGAGGGGATGATTGTGGCCATCATCGCCAGAGTCGTCATCCACATGCTCCTCATCCAGCATTGCCAGCCTATCAAAGTGATTTCTCAGAGTCACCCCTGATTATTCTTTTGACCTGCTCGGAGCTTCTGAATTTCCTTTTTGGGAAGGTAAGGGAATGTTTGGATCAAATGGATCCAAGACACCCGCACCCTCCTGGCCACATTGACCACAAGCGACACCTGAAGAAAATCCAAGATTCCCCTGAAGTAGCATAGTAGGTGACTCATTATCCTTTTCAGATTAGCCGTGGCCCATGAAGATCTCCTGGTAGGTATCCTCCCAGCCCCGACCCTTAAGGCCCTCTGGTCCTTGGCTAAAGCTGATTGGAACCAAAACCTCCTATATTGGTTTGACAGGGGACTCTTGAGCCTCTAATTTTGGAATCCACAAGGATGAAGCCACAGAACCCCACTGGTTCACCTCCACTGGTGCGCAATTCTCCAGATCCACCACCTGCACTGACTCCCCCAACTGACATTGAGACCCAGAGCTACCCAGGTCATTCTTCAGGAATTCGAATACATCAGCAACCTTCGGCCCTGACTCCTTTGGCAAAGAACCCTTTCTTGAACCAGAAGAGACCTTAACAAGCTCCTCGTGGGAGAATTCATCTTGTGCCGCAGTAGAACAATACACCTTCCCATAAAGTTGGTGACCTTCCTTCAATGGGGCCAAACTACCCAGTGAAGCACGGCGACCGGACTCGGCTAAATGACACAACCGGTGGCACGTAGTGTAGAAGTCAGACCGCGTTTCGAATAACATAGTTTGTTTGCACCGGAATTCCTCGCCAACTATGATCCAGACATAGTCGACAGAAGGATTCAAAAAATCAACCTCCACACAGATCCGAGGGGAAATAGGATGGCAGATCGATTCAGTTCTAATATCCGAAGACAGATAACGACCCAAAAAGTTTCCATGCATATGAAGAATAGTAGGATTTTGGAAGGGAAGAGGATGTTAGGGAAAACTGACCCAGATTGCTGTCAAAGGAGAATCCCATTTCATGTAGAAATCGTAGGACCAGCGAAAGAAGAAGAAGAGATATCCATTGCAGATTTGAGGAGCTCTGAACCATGGGAGGATTAAATCTTCCTCCAACACGAACTGGACCATCATGTTCCACCCGTCGAGAAGCCTTGCAACCGCTACGTACTTTAAGACCCACGAGGCGGACACGAACCTGTCAAAGTCATTGACCGAAGGACAATGATGCCTAAAGCGGGCCACCATGGTCAAATGCAAGCATGCAAAAGATTCAAAGAATTCTGAAGAAGATAAAGTGAGGTTTGGCATCTGCCATACAGATCCGGCACATTTGGGCTAAGATCAATAGAAGGGAAAGGGGGAAGGGAATCCGGTTTTGAGAATGGAAATAAGGTAGGACGTGAGCCTGTGTGATGATGGAGTCCCTCCCCCTCCGACGGGGGAGGGACTAGGGTTACGACCATCACCACTTAAGGGGACACTGCCATGGAGAAGAAGAGCTGAGTTTCCTCAAATCGGGATTGTTTATTGTAATGTGTTCCCTACACTTGCATGACCCCACAAACTTCATTGACTAGGGCTAGCTAGAAATTGAGGAGGGAACTGACTTTTCAGATCACCAGTTTTCGATTGAGGATTGACATAAGGGGACCCTATGTGGATGGAAAATCCCTTTGTTTTGTGTGTTGTAGAAGCATAGAAACATACATGATAGATCCTTGGAGTAGGAGATCCATATGCAGTCTGAGTATCCTAATTTTTTGTTAGTTTTTTATTTTTAGGGATGAAACAATTGAAGGAGGGAATGATATCTTGACCCTATTTTTTCTTTATAGTACATCAAAATATTCATAGTTATATTTTCAATGTGAGTCACTGAGCCTACAAGTGATTCCAAGGCCCAATGTTCCCAGAATTAATTTTATAAAAATATTAAATATATTATATATTACACACACATAATTTCTTAAATAAATGATAAAAGTATTAAAAAGAATCATTTATAAGAAATTTGAAATCATGGTTGAGTCCAGAACGTGAGGCTTACCCCATGCACGACCAAAAATTTGTTGTCATGGAACATTCAGATATCCTGACATTTGGAGGGTGTGTTTACATAAATAAATAAATAAACATATTTATTTAATTATAACGAACTAAAATAGAAATAATCTATTTAATCCATTCCATAAAGAGTATCTATGTTTTTCGACATTAACCTTGGGAGAAAAAAAAGTTTTTCCTCCCACCTCTTGTTAGAGAATCAAGATCTGACATTGACAAAACTCTGGATCTAGGAAGTTCAAGATGCAGTAAATGCAATGACCCTTTTAAATTGTTGGTGTGTGTGTTATTCATTGAATAATTATCCAAATAAGGTAAGAATTTTTAATTTGTGGATTATTTCATGATTGGTTAAAATATTGATCATGGTCATATTATTATCATTGATCTGCATCAATTGTGAAGCTTTGCATGCGCCCGAGTACTGACTCTTAATTGTTTATTCAGTTTTTATATGTTGTGCCATTCTTTCTCACCCAAATATCCCCAATTGGTATTCATTGGAAAATAAATATTTACCAACAAATGTTTCAATATTTTTTCTTATTCTTCTCCCCATCTATTCTTTTCATTCATCATCGATAGCCTGATAGGGTCTCGATTCGATGTTTCTAGGTAGGATTGAGCCTAGTCAGACCCCTAGAATCATGAGAGTTTTGTGTGAGATGAATGGTTTGGTGAATCAAAGATTAGAAGGGATGAATTATGGGATAAAAAGTGATAGTTTTGTGGATCTAGGATCTATGAAAATGAAGGTGCGATAAGAGGTGTGTGGGACGTATGAAGAACCCCCATAAGTTGTTAGATACCGATTTTTGGACAGTAGATGGATAAAAACCATAAAATGAGGAAATACACATTGACATTACGAGAAAATATCTAATGCATCAGACTTAGATCAAGAATGCATAGGGGTAAATATAACATTATTAAAAATCACTAACACAAAATGAACCTTTAACAGAACTAGAATTGTCCTTTATCAATGCTAAAAAAGCACAGACTACCGTAGTACACCTAAAAGTCCCTGGATTTTATCATCACTGAAATGGTGCTGATAAAGGGTAGATTTATTAGTGCCAATAAATGCGCTAATAAATCAGCCTTATTTCAGTGCTTTTAATAGTGCTAATAAATGACCCAATTTATCAACGATTTTTTTTTCACTAACAAATATACCTTTTATCAGCACTTTTATTTGCATTGATAAATCTACTATTTATCATCACTTTCTAAATCACTGAAAAGGGGTAGATTTATAAGTTATTATAAAAATGTTGAAAAATCATACTTTTATCAGTACATTTATTAGCGTTGATAAAGGTGAAAACTATAGTGCACTGTTGCAATACACTACATCACCAGAAGCAGGTGCATTGTAATGCAACAAGACACTGCACCCACAGAAACAATAACAAAAATTACCAAAACAATATAAAAATATCAAATTTAATTGAAATAAAATTTATAACACAATTTCAATAAAAATAAGAACTATTATAGATTATTTAAGTTATTTTTTTTACTAAAATTAATGCCAATTTTGAATGAAAAGGTGCACTTGGAGTCATACCGATCTCACTATGAGCCTAATTGAGGTGTGACTGATTCATACATATAACAAATAAATTATATATCATTTCCTAAAGTACCAAAACAATTATATTGTTTTTTATTAGTTTTGATCAGTTCACTTTTTTTTGATTAAATTTAATGTCAATTTTGAATAAAAAGACGCACTTGGAGTCACACCATTCCCACCGAGTGTCTGATTGAGTTGGGGATGATCTATACATGTCACAAATTATGTATAGATCATTTTAATGAAGTACCAAATCAATCCGAATGTGTGTTCTTAGTTTTGAGTATGTGAGTTGTTTTTTTCACTAAAATTAATGTCAATTTTGAATAAAAAGATACACTTGGAGTCATACCTATCTCACCGTGCATCAAATTGATGTACATATGAATTTTACATGTCCCAAATGAATCAAGGATCATTTTACTAATGAATAAAAACAATCAGAATACATTTCCTTGGATTTGATTATTCCATGTGTGTTTTTTTTACTAAAAAGTCATTTTTTTAATTAAAAATATGCACTTCGAGCCATACAAGTGGAATCGTGTGTCTGTTTTACATGAGACTAATTGATACATGTCAAAAATGAATTATCAATTATTTTCCCAAATTATCAAGACAATCAGAGCGTGTTTTCTCAGTTTTAAGGGAGTGACACTTTTTTGTATTAAAAAGTCAATTTTAAACTAAAAACAGACACATGGAGTCATACCGGTCACACCATACATCATATTGAGGTGAAGCTAATCCCTTTATGTCACAAATAATGTATGGATTGTTTTAATAAAGTAAAAAAACAATCTGAATGTGTTTTCTTAGTTTTGAGTATTTCAGTTATTTTTTTGATTGAAATTAATGTCATTTTTGAATAAAAAGACGTACTTGGAATCATACTGGTCACACCATGCATCATATTGATGTGACTAATCCCTAAACATCACATGTAATGTATGATTTTTTTCCTAAAGTAAAAAAAATATGAATTCATTTTTTTTGGTTTTGAGTACACCACATGTGTTTTTCACTAAAATGTCATTTTAAACTAGAAACATGCACTTTGAGCCATACATGTGGAATTGTGTGTCAGTTTGACATGAGAATAATTCATACACATCACAAATAAATTATGAATCATTGTACCAAATTATCAATACAATATGAGTGTGTTTTATCAGTTTTTAGTGAGTGACACTTTTTTCATTAAAATGTAAATTTTAAACTGATAATGGACACATGGAGACGTACAGGTCACACCGTGAATGGAATTAATTTACAGCTATTCCCTACACATCACAAACAATTTATGAATCATTTTCATAAATTAACAAAACAATAAAAATTCATTTTCTTGGTTTTGAGTTTGCCACATATTTTTTACTAAAATATCATTTTAACCTGGAAAGATGCATAATGACTGTTATCTTAAGGGAAAAGTGTTGTGTGTACTTTTGAACAATTTTCCTCAAACACAATCATGGTATGATCCTTGTTCTAATTAATTTCCCAACAATTTTATTGTTTTCAATCCAGCACTTATTATCATCCTTTGCCTCAATCTCCACCTTGGCCTTTACCTCTGTCTGCTCCTCCACGTCGATCTCCGACTCCGACTCAACCTCCACCTTCACCTTCGTGGCCAATTCCACCTATGAAATTTCCCAATAATATTTATTTTTTCAATTTATAACTTCTAAAAAAATTTATTTCCTCCATTATTCTTCTCATTGAGAAAGAGATCAAAAATAATATATATGAATTCTAACACTAATGCTTCACAACCCAAATATATTTCTAAGGTCATAACTCATACTATATCACAAACATATAAGGTAATCACATATATTTATTGTCAGCATATATTTTGAGAAAAAATTATTCTTCCCACTCATCTCTAAACAAATTTATTTCTTCTTTTGAGTAACTTTGTTGTCGACAATCTTGATAGTAATGAGAAAAAATATAAACAAACAAATGATTATAAAATATATTTAATGAAATTGTAATTACCTTTAGAAATTACCAGTTGGGGGATGCTGGTATTTTCATGATTGAGGATTTATCTCATAAATTATCAATCATAATATACAAAATATATATCATTATCCTGTTTCAATGATTTTAGAAACATTGACCAAAATAAGTAAATTGTTTTTAAATGTTTTAATAGTTAAATATTTATATATATATCATTGATGTTTATATACTATTACATATCTATTATAATGATTGATAAAGATATAGTAATACACTCATAAGGATGTGTATCTGAGAGTTATAAAGGAGTTTGAATATTTTTTCCATAATAGGTTGTGACATTACCTCCTCAATAAAAAATTGATTTTGGGAAAGATTTATATAGTGGGTTCCTTATTGAAGATCACATTTTGAGTGGGTGGGGGGGGGTGTAACACACCAATATTTTATTATATATATCTCTCTAAATAAATTTTATTTCTTTGATATCTTTTTTCATATGAAACATCATGTTTAAAAGAACTGTGATATACTATTTAATTATTATTATTTAATGTGACAATTATCGCTTAATCATTGGAATTGAAGGTACGAACATGAATATAAAATTATGAAAAATTTAGTGTTTATATATTTATAAGAGTAATTAATTTTTTATTAATTTATTATAAATTAAAATAAAATTATTTGAAAGTAAAAAAGTTGTTTTAATGAAAAACTATTTTTATGCACATAATGTGTTTTTATATTAATAAATTTAATTATTAAATATTTTTCTATGGTTTTAATAAAATGTATATATTATATATTCAATAAATATTTTAGCATTCATCTTTTTTTATTATCATGAGAAAAGTGTAAATCCATTTTAGGCTTAAAAATGCATTTTAATAAAAATTATTTTTATTTGTGTTTTAGGTATTTATATTATTATTGATTTTATACAACTATAGATATTGAATATTGAAAAATAGATTCAAAATTTTTAATTTGGAGGTTTAAATTTGTTAAAATGTGCCCTTTTTATTTCTGTTCATTTTGAATAGTATGCTTGGTAAACATTTTTCACCCTAATATGGGTAAAATGGGTAAAATAGGGTTAAAACCATGAGATAAGGTCACCAAATAAACAAAAAAACATTCTATTGTCATATTTAATGGGTGAATTGGAGACATGTACATCCAATTATTTAATATAGTTCCACCATTTACAATTTATCTCTCACAATTATATTTATATTAATTTAAATAAAACATAAATATAAAATGCCACTTTCTTGAATTAATTATCTCTAAATTTTTTACATAAGGACAAAAAGAGAATAATTTTTTAAAAAAGATATTTTAAATATAAAATAATTAATTTTATCATGGTAATTTATTTATAAATTCATTTGATTAATTAATAATCTTAAATTCTTACACAATGCTGAAATAATATTTATTCAATTAATAGAAAAATAAGATGACCGATTTTAAAAATATTCATAGAAATTGAATTTGCGTTAATTATTGTGATCCATGAATATTATTGATAAATATATCATATTATAGATGAAAAAAAGTTTTATATTCATGTACAATTTTTTTATTGTTGTATTTAAAGTCAAATTATTCAAATAGTGTCAAAAAGGAAATTAATGATATTTTCTAAAAAATATTATCCTATAAAATTAATTAAAAATAATAAATAAATAAATTAGAAATTTAATTAAAAATTGGTCTAAAATTTTATCCCTTGGCCATTTATGATCCAATTTAACCATAAATATTAAATTATAACCCTTTAAAATTAAAAGTCCTTACCACAATTAAGATTAAAATTTGTTAACCAAGGGGTTAAAGTAAATGATAAGGTTTAAAATGACTCAAAAACTAGTATAAATATCATTTAATGTTTATATTGAAACCTCATACTATTTTAAATCGAATATATATCCATTTGTAGTCATTTGGATTGATAATTACATAGTAATATATTAATCTTTTTGGTAACTCCATGTGTGTCTTTTTTCATTCCATCAAAAAGGGAACCCCTTATATCTATTCTTCACACCACTTTGAGCCATATAGATTGAATAAATGATTAAAAACTACCTTAATATCTTCATTATACACATATTTTAGCTGGTTTTATTCCCAAAAGTTCAACCCTAGTGTTTTTAAGAGGATATCTAAGAGAGTTCTTTCAAAGAAAAGGCAATATCCTTAATCAATAAATTTATTTATCCTTATTGTTTTACCTGAAATTAATATATGATAATTACAATTAATTAATAAATAAAATATCATAATTATACTAAAATTTTATTATGATTATGTAACAACCAATATAAACCATATATTTAGTAAAAAAACTATAACATCGCTCGTGCATGCGTGTGGACTACCACCTCCACGAAGTGATGTGATTTGTTTTTTGATTCTTATTTACATGGATTATAATAAGGATCAATTTAATTAGTATATATGATAAATATGATATAATAATTATTATATAATGGTGAAATATTATTTACCTTACTATCAATCTATCCATTGAAATGTGAAAACAATGTTCATGAATATATATGACCTACCGTCACCATGAATAATGCAATTAATTATTCTATGTATACTTGTTATATACAATTATATATATATATATATAAGAAATATTTATGATAATCATATCATGATTAAAATTATTTAGATTATGGAACCACGATCAATGTAAAAGTATCAAAACTACCAAACCAAAACATACATGAAAAACAAAGCAGTTATCACTTAAAATAGTGTTTTTAATCAGGAATTGTCTGTAAATAGGGGTAAAATGCTTTAATTAATTCATAAATGGTATTATATATATGAATAAGGTTATATAATTTATATATAATAATTATATATTTATTATACAGGAGGTTCGAAAACGTACAAAGGAAGACATGATGTAAGTGTTTATTTCATAATATAATCATTATTGGGAATTATTTATGTTTATGCACCTGATGGGGTAATTAATTGATATTTATATTTTAAAACCAGAATTTTTTTTTCTAATATGTTAATTTATATAAATTACAATTTTTAATTTCATTTTCATTTCTTTATGTATTCAAAACACCAAAATAATGTTTTTTAAGGAAGACCAACATTGCTTTTCTACTTGATGTAGAATGATTTTATTAGATGACCATATTTTACTTAAAAGGTTTTAAATAATTTTTTTACTATAATAAAATTATTTAAAAAATAAATTTTTATCAACGTTTTACTTTTTATTAAATGGTTTGAATGAAATATTCTTTTTATTTTTTGAATGATGTACTTCTGAATTTTTACAAAAAAATTGTGTAAGAGTATTCATTTTAACATACATGGAATGAATTAAATTTTCCATCATCATGAAAAATAAAATCATTGAATATTAATTTATAAGATTCAAAGTTTTATTTGAAATAAATTTTTTTCGTTAATTTTTGGGGAATTTTTTAGATTTTAAATAAGTAAATTCAAAGTGAAAATAGTATTTTACTTAATAAAATTTTCAATGAATTGTTAACATATTTTTATCTATGTAAGAATCCTTTGAAAAATCTTATACTGAGGATATTCTATAATGATACTATAAGACATATTTAAATGGATGTGATTTCATTAGTTTGACAGGGGAAAGTACTAACATTCTATATACTATTTCTTCCCATACATATAGTTATTGATTTTTAAGGCATGTTGATTAATTTTTATTTTTCATTCACAAGATGAATAAGTTCTAATTATTAAGTTATGTATGGGTCCAAGAATTAAATATCCCCTTGAAGCATTGGTTGGTATCATGAGACAAATAGGTCAGGTATTTGGTCAAGGCCTTACCCATGAATGAATATGTCTTGGAACAAGGCCTTGACTGTATGTTTAAGATGTAAGACATTACAAATTCATTTATTATAAGATCAGTTATTTATTCCATTGTGAGTATTTGAATAGTTACTATATCCATGGATATGTTTCAAGATCATGTGATTATTCATATGTAATTATTTTATCATCATTTATTCCTTCCATATTATTCTTACCTTAATTAGATTCTTCTATATGAATACCCTTACTAAGAATTTAAACTCACCCCATTATTATGTTTTCATTCTCTAGGATGACATGAAGTTTATTATGATTGATATGAAAGGTTATCTTAGAGGTAATAACAACTTTCACAAAGAAAATAATTTATTTTTTTATGTTTTCAAATGTAATTTAATATTTAATTATAAATCTAGTTTTTCAACACTACTAAACTATTCATTCCTTTGGGGTGAAATCACTTGTATCTAGTAAAAATATAATAATATTACCACCAACTCTAGGCTACAAGGGTCAGGGTATTTATAGTTGGTATCGAATAATGTTTATTAGAGACCTTGTGGACTGGATTTCAGAAAACATATATTAGGGAATATAATCATATTACTAACTTTGAGGATACATATATGTATAGTATGACATCATAAACTTTGAGTAAGGTAGAGATTATGTGGTTTTATAATAAATAAATACATGTTTCGGTACTACAAGTGGATGTTGTTTTAACACTAATTCATTTAGCGGCAATAACCTATATAATAGTTGGTTGAGTATATCATAACCATTAATATAGTTTATGGTGAATGTGACCTTATTGTTCCCATAGTTTGACACTCCTAAGTGATATTATTGAGTTAATTTAAAGTTTATTAAAAAAATAATGTGAAAAATTACAAAATATTCTTATAATTTTGGAATATTAAGAAATAAACAAATTTTATGATTCTGAGATTAGTTATGTATGAATTATCAATTTATGTTTAGTGTTTGAATAATTTCAAAATTATACATTTCGATTGAAAATGTTACGATCCCAAATAGTGTATACCATTACTTGAAAATGGTTTTTGGTTGAATGAATGAAAACCATATCAATACACATAATCTATATAGGGATCTCTCTCTTGGGAATGGTCGTGAATCTAGATTTGGAACTAAAAAATTATGTATATATTAGTGTAATTGAATCAGGTTATAGCTAATAATAATAACCATATGGAGAATCCTACTGATCTACAATTCTGTGTAACAATGTTAGACCATTTCATCTTACAACAACCTCCATATTTCAATGGAATCACAAATCCATTTATAAATGAGAAATTGATTAGTTCATTATAAAAAAAATTTCACTATATGGGATGAAAAGAAATGGAGAAATTTTTCATAACAGTTTATGATCTTATGGGGAATTTGTATCAATTGTCATCATTGATTTAAAACACTAAGTATGAGGAGGAAATAACAAGAGTGGAGTGGATGTAATTTATGGTAATTTTTATGGAATTTTTTTCCTCATGAGAAATGAGTGGATATGGTGATAAAATTACTAATTGAATGAAAAAATTAATAGGAAAATGTTGATATGTATGAAGCTAACTTTACAAGATAATGAAGACATGTTACATAATATATATTCAATATAAAAATAAAGGTATACTATTTTATTGATGGACATAATTCAATACTTTTAAGGGATCTAGAATAAAACACATTTTTATCTTATGAGGTCATTATATCATATTCTATCAAGATACAAAAATAATTCCCCATGAATTATGGTTTTCAAGGAATGAAAGAAAAGAGAAGGATGATATAGGAATAATTGGATAAGGGTTGAATATAAGGAGGAATTTTATAACTTGGGATACTTGTGGAATGAAAATCCTTGGTACATGACTAAAATGAAAAAGTGTTTTCTTCATGTGTGGAGGAAAATGTCATTCTACACTAGAATGAAATAGAAAGGGAGAAGCCAAAAATTTATACTGATTCAAATGTAAGATAATAGGGAAATATTACAAAAAATTCCCCCAATGTCATGGGAACATACCATAAAAAATCCAATGGGAAAAGGCCTAGCTCATGATATTATTATAACCGAAGTTGAAGTTACTAGTGATGTGGGGAAAGGTAAACTTATCATCCACTCCATGATTAAAAATTTTTTATTTGTTTTTTTGTTCTACCCAACATTTTATATATGAACAATTTTCTAACAGTATCACATAACCACCTCAATAATTAGATATTGTGTTGGTGGGGAAAACTCTTAATGGTAGGATAACCATATCTCTAGTTTATATCTCCCCACTAATATAAATTTATGTGAATTTTATTCTTAAGAATCATGTTTTCTTCCTCTAGTTGAATTTGTTATAATTTTGGGTATGGATTGGATCTATTAGTGTAGATCCCATATCAATCTCTACGGAATAAATGTTGTCATATATATTTCTAATCAACCTTCAGTTATCTATCTATGTAAGGATAAACCATAACACCAAATTGATATTACTTCAAACATATGGGTTTTTCTACCTATTCGTGAGTGATATTTATCTCAAATGGATGGAAAGAAAATCAAAATTTAAAATTTTCTAATTTTCACTAATATACAAATATATCACTTAAGTAATTTTCTAGTCTTCCTACAAATCATGAAGCTGTGTTTTCAATAGAACTCATACCTAGTGCTACACCTATTTCAAATAATCTATATAAAATAACCCTAAATGAGATTCATGAATTAAAGTCACTACTCTAGGAGAATCATGATAAGGGATTCATTATTATGAGTGATTTCCCATGAGGTACACCTAATCTTTTTGTTAATAAAAATGATGGATCAATGCATATTTTAATTGATTATAAGGGACTTAACAAGATCAAAATTAAGAACAAGTATCCACTACCCCATATCTGTGATCTATTTTATCAATTAAGAGGAGATCTATATTTTTGGAAGATTGATCTTTGATCTCGATATCATCCACTAAGGATCAAGAAGAAGGATATATCTATGATAGACTTATGTACAAGGTATGGTCATTATGAATTTATGGTAATTCTTTTAAGGCCAACCAATACTCAAAATATCGTAATGTTTTTAATGAATAGTGTTTTTAGATATTACCTAGATAAGTTTCAGGTAGTCTTTATATATGGTATTATTATATATTAAAATAGAAAGTATGAACATTAATAACATTTGAGAATGGCTATGGAGACCCTAAGGAAGAAGAATATAAGAACACAATTCTTCATTGAGGTATGACATCCATTTATTTAGTAAATTTTCAGTTTAAATGTTTATTTATTACCTAATGTGAATGACTGTTGAGGTCATTGAGGTGATGGGGGTGTCTATGGAGGGTTTAGAGCCCAGAACCTAGATTTTGGGTGAAAAAGTCCCGACTCATAGTTAGTAGAAACCATGCATAGTAGGACACATGGTTTGTTTTGACCATGATAAGTTGGATAATGGGAAGGTACAGGTTGTACAGTTTGAAAAACCATGTGATTTGGGTTACATTCCCATGAAAGAATGTATTAATTTTTAATTGTGATGTTTTTCACTATTTGTGGATAGTTAGTCAAACTTTGTGTACAAACCATGCATGGTGCCACTTTCTATATCAAAGGGTACTCAATTGGTGCATGATTTGGCAAACTATGTGTCCAAACTATGATATCTAGTGTTTTCTGTGCATTTTTCAATTTTCCATAATTAAATATATTTATAACCTAATTCCTTATCATTTATCATGTTGTACATTTTGAGCATTTTGAGAGCTCTTTCTTGATGACTATTCAATAATTTTCCATTGACTCCCCATCCGAGCTTGGAATCAAGAACTTTTTGTCTCACTGGATCCATCTTAGTAAGATATCAGTTCATTTTATGTCATTCATCATTTGGTTTGGTATGCAATACACTATTTAACTACAATCCAATTTTTCCCTATTTATAGGTTCTTCACCCATTCTATGATTTTCTCCTGATTTGAGCTGAATCAGAAGTAGATACTAGAAAGGTTATCCACTATAAACCTACTATTGGTGGTCCCATGGTTTTCAATTAATATGTAAGTGTTTAGATATATGTATTTGTGTTGAATGACCAATTCTCAAAGAATATACCTTGATAGGGATTTTAATCCTTGAATTTAATTGATATGTATAACCTATGTGATTAATGAGTCCATTGATAAATGTTAATGGTTAAGAACCTTAAATAATAACCACCCCTTTGGGTGATTTTTCTATTTAATTATACCTCCATGGGTGGTTATTAAAATTGGATACCATTGAGGTGTCCCCTATACTCCATGCTTTGGGATGTCAAATGTGAATTGAATTGTAATATGAATTGATGATTTGATTTGTTGATTGATATGTAACTTCAATTTTAATATCAATTGTAACTTTAATTGATAAAGAAAATGGATTGGTATACATTTACCTTGACACTTTCCATGTATTGATTGATTATGCATGAGGATCTTGTTATGATGAAGTGCCCACATGAGTTAATTGAATACTAAGCCCTCGAATCTTGACAATGACTTGAGTCACCTTTTGAGGTAAGGTTTAAATTAAATGGATAAGGTGATGACCATGAAATGATTATGTGATATTTATTAAATGTTATTTAATTCCTGTACGCTTATATTTCTTGGGTGACACATAGTTTCTTATAAGAATTCCATGGACAGACTCATTTGGAACATACCTTCCTTATGCCTGAGTGACAATTGGACTCCTTATATGAAATTACACAGAAGGAATCTTGATGGATTACCATTATATTCTAGAGTGATACATGGAATCCTTTTGGGCTACCCAGGAAAAAATCATGATGGAAGTTGATCATATATGTCATGGGTGATACTTGGTCACCCTTAGTGGACCACCAAGGGCAGAATCAAGTGGATATGATATTATACCACACCTAGAGTGATACATCAGATCTTGTAAGGATATCAATGGATGGTCTTTTAGGGTATTGGTTTATATTATACCTATAGTGATACCTAGATTTTAAATGAGGAATTCCAAGGACAGACTCAAGTTAAAAATTGAATAATGAATGAGACAATTTATATGATGTGTCTACCAAGACAAAGCACATTCATGGATTAAGTCAAAGGCATATACCATAGAGATGGTCTATTTAGTAATATCATGAGCATATAACTACGGGGGGTGTTGGCCTATGTGAACGGTCTTGAAAAATATTAATTAAATATGTTTGGGTAGTTAAATGATATGATTATAAATGAAAGATGCACGGATGTTAATTTAGATACTTAATTATCAAATGAAATTGATGAAATAGAATGATTATAAAACGATAACATGGAAATTATAGGATTTTTACTTTTAATACTTCATTAAATATTTTTTTACTATATGAACACTATTATTTAAACACCCCAAGATTTCATAGTACATTATTTCTTCAAAGTAATGCAATAACTTTCACTACACACAACAATGAGTTCAAGCACATCACGACTTACCAAACTAGCTGTTCAAAAGAAGTTATGAATAGTATTAACTGAATTTTTATCATTATATAATCCTTATAATTTTATAATCAATGTTATGATTTTATTAGACATAATGTAAGAGCAAATTCATTTTTTTTCTTGATAAAAGAATTATTTTTCAAAAAAATAAATTTTACTACCTTTTAATGGAGAACCATTTTTAAATACAATATTTGAAGAATTTATATATTCAATTTGATGAAATAAACCTCTTCTTTAGAATCGGGATATAAGAATTTATTTTCAATAAATTTTTGTTGTTTTTCTGATAACATTCATATTTGGGTGAATGGTGAAAAATAGTATATTTTAACTGAATACAACTTTTTTAATCAAAATAATTTATAGTGTTGAATTATACTTTTTAATTTGTTGGAATTATAATTAGATTATATTTTTACCCTTTAATCCAATTTTGGTCATTGGATTTAATTTCACATTGAAATTATACATAAAAAAGTGTCAATATTTTGATAGTTATTGTTTCATAAAAACACGCTATTTGTTTTGAGAACGATAATTAATTTTAAATTAATAAATGAAACATATATGTTTTGAATATGGTAAAATAGAATTCATTTTTGGATTTGGAATGTCGAAATTATCTTAGGGTGAATTTTTGGTATTTTTCTGAAAACATTCAATTTTTGATGAATAGTAAAAAACACTGAGTTATAGTTTAAAACCAAATTTTTATTTAAATAATTATTTATTTTATTTAAATTTATTTTAGGTCAAAATAGACACATAATACCTATATAAGTTCAATGTAATTCATTGAATTCAGTTTATAAAAATTTTAGATGTATAAAAATTTTATTTAACTTTTCACCGTCTTTTACCCATCTCTTAGGAGAATTTGAAAATTCACATAATACTTAATTTTACCACTTCTGTGAGTAAAATTTAGAAAATCTGAGAAACATGGTTAATATAAAGGAGTAAAATGTTGGTCAATAAGATAAAAATATTTTTTTTTTGAATAGTAACTTTTTTACTTTTACTCACCACGGTTAAAAGTAAATAGGGTAATTAAGGGTAAAAATGATATTAATATTACCCTAACACATGTCCTAATTCTATTTTACAAGTTTATCTCAGCCAAAAACATCCTTAAGAATAAAATATTATCATTTTGGTCCACTTGGATTAGATTAGGACATTTATTATTATTTATTTCAACGAAGAGTGAAAAGAGTTAAAATCAAAATTTAATAACTAAAACATTTTTAATATTGGGTTATACATAAGATAAATTCTATTATAAGTATTCATTAAAAAGATAAAAATATTCGATACATAAGTTTATTTTATTTATAATTTTTAAACATTAAATAATTTAATTTATTCATGACACAATGATGATGCAATAATTACCGTATTACTGAAAGATTAAGATAATTGATATTATAAATACTCAAAAAAATGTAATTTGAGACTTTTTATAAATTCCAATAACTTTATATGTTAATAATACATATTATTATTGGTTATATGAATTGTTTTAGAAGTAAGAATGTGGTTCTAGATTTATCAAAAACGAAATACTCAATAGTGTCAAAATTGACATAAAAGAGTTTTTAAAACAAATATTACATTATTAATTGATATTATCTCCCTAAAAATCTAAGGTTCGGTCTAAGGACTTATATCATGATAGGTGTATCATTAACGGACCACTGGGGGGTCGATTGAAAGTTTATAGTAAGTATATTATCCATATAATATAAAAATACTAAGAGACATGGTAAATGTCAAACTAATTAACTAAGAGTTAAAACTAAAGGATAAGTTTATTAAAGTGACCCAAACCTGTAAAAAACCTATTGGTTGAGTGGATTTAGACTTATACCCACCTTATCCTCAAAATAAATCAATTTTGTGCCATTATAAACCGAATATGAATTTATTATAAAATAATATTTTAAGTTTTTTCTAAGGTGCCCCTCACCCCTCTTATAAAAGGGCACTCCCCCTTCTCTCTAATTAACACCATAAATGCCTTTTGGCTCAGCCAAACCCTTCCCAAATATTCTCTAAACATTTATAACCTAAACCTAGAGGCCTTATTTTGATCATAAACCCAACCTAAGGATCCCTTTTGATCAAATCAAAAGGAAGAACCCGAAGAAGAGGTAATGTTTTCAACACCCTCTTTCCAGTTCCTTTCTTCTTCCACTTCTTCTTTCTTTGATATTTCCATTATAAAATAATAACTCCTGTATATTCTATATAATGTGATGTTATTATAAATATGGTACAACCATATTCTGTATTCTATCCATCCTTTGAATGACAAGTCTCCATACATGCATACGTACGGCTTACCGTCTCCACATTGTGGTGTAATTGTTATTCAAAACATTATTATTTGGATGGGTATGATAGTGATGTGTAATTGAAGTAAATAATAAATATAACATTAAAATTATTCTTTATATATGATATATCATCCAATTATATATTATTTTAATATCAAAAGAATGATATTGTCGCATGTGCGTACGTACGGACTACCGTCTCCACGAATGCGATGAGATTCATTCCCCATCGTATCCATTCAAGACTAATTCTCATTGGTTGATTAAAATTAATTTTTAAAAACTTTACATCATTCAGGATATTAATATGATACAACCTATCCATAACAAAATGGATTACATAACAGAGAATATAAAGGAAAACGAATTAGTTATCACCCGAAACAACGATAATACTAAGATATTATTAACAAAGAAATATTAAAAGATCATATATGATATCATATTTATGTACATGATTATTCTATAATTTAATAAAAATGATTTAACTATTATAAAAGAGGTTAACCTACCCTCAACTAAGGAAATGTACAAGATAAGCGTTTATTTCACAATCTCTTCATTATCCGAGGTTGTTTAAACGTAATTATCTACTGGGACCTCTTTATCATCCACATCCATGTTTATTAAAAATTTATTTCAAAAAATTCTTACTATTTTAGAGAATATGGGTTAAAGTCATTTATACCCTTGTTTGAATTTTTTTAAGAATTTTATAAAGGAATCTCTGCATCGTTTTCCAAACAAGGTCATTTTTAACCTTTTCGACAAAATTAATGTAAGAATGTCTTTTTTAACTTATACAGTGGGTGAAGCTATTTTCCTCCATTATAAAATCATCAAAGCATCCATTACAAGATTATAAGAATATTTTCATAGTGAATGTTTTCTTTTATAATTATGTGACTTTTAAATGATTTCAAAAAAGAGATATTTTTCTCAAATAGTTTTGATTTCATCTATGTCAACATCCTTTGATGGATTTTAAGCTTATTTTATGTTGTTTCATTATGATACAAAACTACTATATTGTGATGAAGGTTTTGTGATATGTTTGACTGTGGATGTGTTATTTTTATACCATTCATGGTTTATAGAGAATGTATTGGCATTTTGTCTGCAATTTTTAATACTAATTTTTATGTTATGTTTAAACATGTTCATATGATGAATGCATTGGACATAGTAAGTGACAGGTGGAGCCCACTATAGCTCCTCGATGCATCGGTAGGTCTCATGAGACAAACTAGTGTCTTGGAAAAAGGCCTTGACAAAATCTTATTTGTAGTCTTGGCATAAGGCCTTGACTATGTGGTTATTATAGTCTGGAATTATGCATTCCATCATTATGAAAGTGGTTGTTGATATTGCATGTGATTATTCGACTAGTAGAATATGCATGTGAAAAAGTAAATGGAAATATTTCATTTTATCTTTGCCTTATTATGCTGAAGTTCATGTTTAAAAGGCTTTTGTTTTAGTTATACGTTTCCTTAAATGTTTATGTTTATTTTTGAAAGTTTCCACTATATCGTTATCCTTACTGATTATCTAAGCTCACCACTTTCAATGTTTTATTTTTCCCAGGATGTGAAGAAGTATTTTATGAATGACCTGTAGAGATAGTATGACGGGATATGAGGAAAAGATGTTGTTATAGTTTTTTCACTTTATGATGCAATGTAAGACTTATGAATATATCTAGTGTTTCCAAGGATACTAAACAAATCAGTCATTCGAGACTTGATATTTTGTGATCATGCCAATATTATGTAATAATGCACCGACTCTGGGTAACTGGGGTAGGGGCGTTACAGTTCGTATCAGAGGAAGTTTAGTACAAACCAGGGAAGCTAGATTTAGATAAACTCTAATTAGAGCACATAGCCCTAAGATAGACTTTGAGGATTAGTATAGAATAACTTCCTAGAATTTTGGTATTGTAGAATTTTATTGAGTTTTCCGAGAAATAAATCCCTATCTGGATATAAGTAGGTAGAGGCGGCTCTGGCACAGATGTACCTAGCGGTAAAACCCAAAAACACCTCTTTGATCTAGACTTGAACGGGAACTGGTGCACGAAAATGGGCCTTGCTGCACTCTTGGTTACGACACTCTCGGGGGATATGCTTAGGATTATTCTCATTTTCTTTACAAACCATTATGAAGGATTTATGAGTATATACATCCTAAAAGAAAACATTTTTATGATCATTGATTATATCTGTAAATTGTTCAATTTACGTTAGGTATTTTACAAGTTTGGAATTATTCATTGCAATTCATAAACTGACCTAATGTATTCCATTTTATAGAAATGGCACCCAATAGAAGGAATGTGAACTCCAGCAATACATATAATCCAAAGAGTAAGAAGTATCATATCTTCCACAGTATTAATCCAAAATTTATAAGGGAGACAGTCTCTCATGTTTTCTCAATATATGAAGAAATAGTATCATGTGTTAATAAGTTAAGTAAATAATTCTCTGAGTCCTATGGATTTGAAGGGAAGCAAGAGAAGAAAAGGATTCAAATGTACAATGATTCATCTGTAAGGAGTTGGGACACTATGCAAACCAATGTACAAATCATCAAAGTATGCCCCAAATGATTCTATGGGATAATTATCAAGTTATGATACTACCTCAGATGAAGAAGAATGACTATTTTTATTATGTTGTTATAATAAGATTATTTCATTTGAGTGTTGTATCAACAATATACTGGTTATATGAATTGTAGAAATAAATAAGGATTGTAATGCAGTACTATTTTATATAGGATTTGAGATTTTATGGTTCTAAGAAATGTGACTTAATAGTGAGCTACAATTTTGGTAAAATATATGGTTGAAGGAAAGTTAATCCTTAATATGGTCCCGATAATGAGGTAGTGATTTTGGAATAAGAGGTTATTGATTTGAATAAAATATATTGGATATTATTGACTACCTTGAAACTGATTAATGATTTGCCAGTGTTGGAGTTTACAACATTTTTGGATAGAAGCAGTATATCCAGTATTCTATATGGAATAAGGGATCATGAATTAATCAATAAGGTTTTATGGTAATTCAGGATATTGTGTTGTTTTAAAAGAATACATGATGAAGGTGTTCACATGTTATTACACAGAAATAAAAATATTCATTGTGTTTAACTTCCTTATAAATTTTGTACTGTGAGTTTGGACAGAAGTATTTTGGATAATTATAGTTTGAGATTATTTTTGGGTTTCCATAAAAGGATAACCCGGAGGTCGGGTGGCAACCCGTCGCATCTAGAAAGGCCACTAGACTTGAACGTGGAACTAAAGGGAGACAAGGGTGTGTCACCTACCACTAGCCCACGTGATGTCCTGGATTAAATAATGTAGTTTTCTTAAAAGGTCTGGTAGATGAATTAGAAATTCATTTTTTTGGAACCCTATACGAATAGGATAAATGGAATTTTTTAAGTTCTATTATCCTTTAGAGTGAAAGATGAGTTTGTGGTAGAAATTAGTGAAAGGATGGAACTATACTTGTAAAATATATATATATATATATATATATATTATACTATTATTCAATGAAGAAGTTAATTATTAAACCTTATGTATGGGATCTTAAAACTAAAAATGTGTTATCCTAATAACTTATGTTTTGTTGAACCGGTGATATTTTAAATCATCATAGATTGATGGCTTTGAGGCCCTCAATTATATAATTGTTTGTGACTGATGCCCTCAATCACTACCTATAAATATATACATTTATCCTCTAATTATGTGTCTCTAATTTCCACCAATGTTCCCCTAATCGAGATCATAATTTGGTTGGTACACTTTAATTTCTCTTTTCCTCTTGTTAAGACTAAATTTTATTAACCCAATTTTTGGTGTGGGTTTTCCCAAAAAGATATTTTATATTTTCATCATTTTATTTTTGAAGACCAATTTAAAATTGCAAGGATGCAATTTATTAATGTAGGGAAGAATGTAACACCCCAAGATTTCATAGTTCGTTATTTCTTCAAAGTAATGCAATAACTTGCACTACACGCAACACTGAGTGCAAGCGCATCACGATTTACCAAACTAGCTATTCAAAAGCGGTTATAAATAGTATTAACTAAATTTTGAACATTATATAATCCTTTTAATTTTAGAATCCATATCATGAGTTTCTTAGAATAAATGTAAGAATAAATTCATTTTTTTTCAGATAAAATGATTATTTTTCAAAAAATGCAATTTTGAAGCCTTTTAATGGAGAACCCTTTTTAAATCCAATATTTGAAACTTTTATATATTAAAGTTGACAAAGTAAACTTCTTCTTTAGAATTGGGACATAAGAATTTAGATTCAATAAATTTTTGTTGTTTTTCTGATAACTTTCATATTTTGGTGAATAGTGAAAATACTATATTTTAACTGAAAACAAATTTTTTTAATCAAAATAATTTATAGTGTTGAATTATAAATTTTAATGTTTTGGAAGTATAATTAGATTATATTTTTACCCTTTAATCCAATGTTTTTCATTGGAATTAATTTCACATTGAAATTATACATAAACAAGTGTCAATCTTTTGATAGTTATTGTTTCATAAAAACACGCTATTTGTTATGACAACGAGAATTAATTTTAAATTAATAAATGAAAAATATATTCTTTGAATATGGTAAAATAGACTTCATTTTTGGATTTGTAATTTCAAAATTATCTTAGGATAAATTTTTGGTATTTTTCTGAAAACGTTCAATTTTTTGATGAATAGTGAAAAACATTGAGTTATAGTTTAAAACCGATTTTTTATTTAATTATTTATTTGTTTTATTTAAATTTATATTAGGTAAAAATAGATTCATAATACCTATATAAGTTCAAATTAATTCATTTAAGTGAGTTTATAATAATTTTAGATATATAAAAATTTTGTTGATCTTTTCACCATCTTTTACCCATCTCCTATGAGAATTTGAGAATTCACATAAAACATAATTATACCGCTTCAGTGAGTAGAATTTAAAAAATACAAGACACACGGTTAATGTCAAGGAGTAAAATTTGGTTCAATAAGATAAAAATAATTTTTTATGAATAGTAACTTTTTACTTTTATTTACCACGATTAAAAGTAAATAGGGTAAGTAAGGGTAAAAATGATATTAATATTACCCTAACACATTTCTAATTCTAATGGACAAGTGTATCTCGAATAGAAACAACCTTAGGAATAAAATATTATCATTTAGGTCCACTTGGATTAGATTAGGACATTTATTATTATTTAATTCAAAAAAGAGTTAAAAGAGTTAAAATCAGAGTTTAATAACTAAAACAGTTTTAATGTAGGGATATACATAAGATAAATTAGATTATAAATATTCATTATAAATTTAAAAGGATTTCCTACATAATCGTATCTTATTTATAGTTTTTATACATTAATTAATTTAATTTATTTATGACATAGTGATGATGAAATAATTACCATATTAATGAAAGATTAAGATAATAGATATTATAAATAACCAAATAAATGTAATTTGAGACTTTTTATGAATTAAAATAATTTTATAGGTTAATATGACATATTAAAATTGGATATATTAATTTTTTCTAAGTAATAACGTTGTTATGAATTTATCTGAAACAAAATACCCAATAGTGTCAAAATTGACATAAAAGTGTTTTTAAAACAAATATTACATTATTAATTGATATTCTATTCCTAAAAATCTAAGGTTCTTCCAAAGGACTTATATAATGATAGTTTTATCATTAATGGACCAGTTGGGGGTCGTTTGAAAGTTTATAGTATGTTTATTAACTATATAATATAAAAATACAAAGAGACACGGTAAATGTCAAACTAATTAACTAAGAGTTAAAACTAAACGATAAGGTTAATAAAGTGACCCAAACCAGTATAAAACCTACTGGTTGAGTGTATTTTGACCCATCCCTACTTTATCCTCGAAATAAATCAATTTTGAGTCATTATAAACAGAATATGAATGTATTATAAAATAATATTTTCAGTTTTTCCTAAGGTTCCCCTCACCCATCTTATAAAATGGAACTCACCCTTCTCTCTAATTCACACCTTCAAAGCCTTTTGGCTTAGGCAAAACCAACCCAAATACTCTCTAAAATTCCCTTACTTCAACTTAGAGGCCTTAGTGATCAGAAATCCAAACTAAGGATCCCTTTTGATCAAATCGAAAAGAAGAACCCGAAGAAGAGGTAATGTTTTCAACACCCTCTTTCCAGTTCCTTTCTTCTTCCACTTCTTCTTTCGTTGATATATCCATTATAAAATGATAAGTCTAGTATATTATATATATACTATGATGTTATTATAAATATTGTACAACCATATTCAGTATTCTATCCATCCTTTGAATGACAAGTCACCATATGAGCATACATACGGCTTACCATCTCCACGTCGTGGTGTAATTGTTATTCAAAACATTATTATTTGGATGGGTATGATAATGATGTGTAATTGAATTAAATAATAAATATAACATTATAATTATTCTTTATATATGATATACCATCCAATTATATACGATTTTAATATCAACAGAATGATATTGTCGCTCGTGCGTACGTACGGACTACCGTCTCCACGAACGGGATGAAATTCATTCCTCATCGTATCCATTCAAGACTAATTCTCATTTGATGATTAAATGTAATATTTAAGAACTTTATATCATTCTAGATATGAATAATATACAACCTATCCATAACAAACATGGCTTATGTAACAAAGCATATAAAGGAAAATGAATCAGTTAACACCCGAAACAACGATAATACTAAGATATTATTAACAAATAAATATTAAAGGATCATATATGAAATCATATTTATGTATATGATTACTGTATAATTTAATAACAATTATTTCACTATTATACCAGAGGTTAACCTACCATCGACTAAGGAAATGTACAAGGTAAGGGTTTATTTCACAATCTCTTCATTATCCGAGGTTGTTTATACATAATTATCTACTGGGACCTCTTTATCATCCACATCGATGTTTATTAAAAATGTATTTCAAAAAATTCTTACTATTTTAGAGAATATGTGTTAAAGTCATTTATACCCTTTTTTGACTATTTATAGGATGTTTATAAAGGAATATTTTCATCGTTTTCCAAACAAGGTCCTTTTTAACCTTTTTGACAAAATTAAGGTAAGAATGCATTTTTTAACTTATACAGCAGGTGCAGCTATTTTCCACCATTATAAAATCATCGAAGCTTCTCTTACAAGATTATAAAAATAATTTCAATGTAAATGTTTTCTTTTATAATTATGTGACTTTTAAATTATTTCAAAAAAACATATATTTCTCTCAAATTGTTTTGATTTCATCTGTGTCAACATTCTTTGATGGATTTTAACCTTATTTGAAGATGATTCATTATGATACAAAGCTACCACATTGCATTGAAGGTTTTTTGATATGTTTGACTGTTTATGTGTTATTTTTATACCATTCATGGTTTATAGAGAAAGTTTTGACATTTCGTATGCTAGTCTTAATACAAATGTTTATGTTATATTTAAACCTGTTCATATGAGGAATGCATTGGACTTAGTAAGTGACAGGTGGAGGCCACTATAGCTCCTCAATGTAACGGTAGGTCTCATGAGACAAATTAGTGTCTTGGCACAAGGCCTTGAAAAATATTATTTGTAGTCTTGGCACAAGGCCTTGACTATGTGGTTATGATAGTCCGGCATTTTTCATTCCATCATTATGAAAGTAGTTGTTGATATTGCATGTGATTATTTGACTAGTATAATATCCATGTGAATAAGTAAATTGAATTATTTCATTTTTTATTTTCCATATTATGCTGATGTTCAACTTTAAGAGGATTTTGTTTTAGTTATAAGTTACCTTAAATGTTTATGTTTATTTATGAATGTTTCCTCTATATTGTTATCTTTACTGAGCATCTGAGATCACCCCTTTCAATGTTTTATTTTTCCCAGGATGTGAATAAGTATTTTATGAATGACCTGTAGGGATAGTATGAGGGGATATGAAGACAAGCTTTTTTTGTAGTTTTTTTACACTTTATGATGTAATGTAAGACTTATGAATAAATCTAGTGTTTCCAAGGCTACTAAACTAATCGGTCTTTCGAGACTTGATCTTTTGTGATCATTCCAATACTATGTAATAATTCACCGAGTCTAGGTAACTGGGGTCGGGGCGTTACAATTATCAGTATATAATCATTGGTTGGATGGAACTAGACATTGGGGGGGGGAACTAAGATTATATCTCACACCATGTTTGGGATGCCTTGGGTACCCGAATGAGCTATATGATTATATGTATGGATAAGGGAAAACACCCTACTAAATGTTCATGAGTGTTGCTTATGAATAGGGGAGCACATGAACAAGTAGAGTATTGTGATTCTAGCTTGATATTTTTGGGCCTTTTAAGGTTTGTTATATGTATTGTACACCTTTAATATATAACTATTTTGGATGTTTTTAAAGAAATGTATCATAATTATCTATATATGATCTCATTTATGGTAATGATTATATATTATTGTGTTTTTCATTTATCATATGTTTGATCATTACACTAATTTAAATTTTTATTTTTTAGTAAAATTCGGTTGTGTTATGCTCTGGTATGAGGGAATAGTCTTTCAATATACCCACCATCGGCCCTTATTACTATTCTATAGCCTCTGGTGTTTAGGGAGATGTGCTTTAGGCCATGTGATCAACTAGGACCATTGAACCTTTTACTATCATCCGGGTATGGGGAGTTAAAAAGATGTATTAGAGGACTTCTTTTCTGAGTTTCATTATTTTTTGGAGAAAGTAGTTTAGGATTTAAAGTTAAATGAATTTGGTTATGATATATTATTGGGCATAGCTGAACCACTTAAAGGAAAAATCCAAATTACTGCTAATTAAATTTCTATATTCTAGATTTCGACTTTTACAGTTGACTTGATTCCACCGTTGGGCGATGCACTTGTTTTAAGAAGTTATTATTGATATGATTATGGGTTCTATTTTGTTTAAACATAATGAGATACGGGTATTACATCTCATTAACCTTTTTAAGAACATTATAGAAATCACATGATATGAATTATGAAGTTATATATAGGATGCATTACTAGTTTCATGCTATTGTGATTGGTTTCATTCTATATATATATATACCTTCTATTGTGATAGGTATCCTGCAATGTGTTATGGTGTGGGTTAGGTGATCACCACATTTTAACTCATAATGTTTATAGATGTTATGGATCATAATTCAAAGAACCATCGGTTCTACCTATTAAAATGAATTGGGATATAAATGTAAATTAAATGAAATGGGAAATGAAAGTGGAAATGAAATGGAAACTGAGTTTTTATAGAAGAAAACATGACCTAGAACTTTCTTTAGTAAGGGGTAATAGGTAGTATCTCTGACTTTTTTATGATCAGTACAAAACCTAGACCTGAATCTTGGAGTAGGAAGAGGGGTGTGTTCCAATATTGGAAAACTTTTACCTGTCTTATATCAATATATTCTATTTTATGTTGTGAAATTTGATGATGTTCTTGATATGAGGTGTGCACTTAGAATTTTTAGAGGTATTCCACCATTATTTCCTCCAGTCATGTTTCCAAAGGTTGTTAGTGATCATGCTCTGAAGGTGGTGGGCCATTAAATACCATTGGATCATATATGAGTTCCAGTTGAGGCACCAATGGTTGTACCAGACAAAGGTGATGATTCATAGTTTCCTAAAGGCTTTATACGATTTATGCCAATTGTTTAGGGAGAACCTTGAACTACCATGACAATGGAAGAGTTGATGAATGAGTTCCTATAGAAGTATCCACCCACATTTTTGGGGTATTGAGGACCACTAGTTGTGGGGTCATGGATAGAGGCCATGCTATCTATCATTGAACATTTAGAGACACATTCTTAGGGGATGGTAAACTTCACTACGTATATGATGTGTGATTCGTCCAAGAGATGGTGGGATGCCTTCACTTAGATGGATCTTCATCGAGAGGTGCCTTAGAGGGATTTTTATATGGCATCCTATGCCTAATTTTATCCTAAAAAGTTGAGGGACGATAGATCTTGGGAGTTTAATCACCTGGAGTAGGGCGAGTTATCGGTTATGTATTATTCAGCTCATTTTACTATGCTCCAGAACTTCACTCATATTATGATGGATGGAAAGTTATCTAAAGATAGTTGATTTGAGGAAGGCCTCAGGATTAAAATATGATCATAGTTGAATGTATTTTGGCTTAATACCATTTTGGTAATAATGAATAATTTTCTTATCACAAAGTGTAACTTGAGGGAGGATCGAGGTGCGATCCATGGTGGTTCAATGTCTAGATATAGAGCTATATCAATTGGTGGTTAGAAGCATTGTCTTCAGATTACACAAGGTTATTTTATTATCCATAGCACATACTCTGGTAGCTAGGTGAGGCGCTACTAATGTTGTAGGCTTGGATATTTTAGTAGCCATAGCACATACTCTGGTAGCCAGGTGAGACACTACTAGTGTAGTAGGCTTGGATATATGAGGCCACATTGTATGAGAGAACATGTCTGGTGCTGATCCTATAGCAAGATGGTCTATTTATATCACTTTTGCAGAACTTTTACCCTAGAACCAGTGAGAGAGGGTCAACACCGACTCCATGTTCAATAGAGGGGACATCAGCTTCTCATCAGGCCAAGAGATGTAGTAAAGCTAGCTGGTTAGGCTAAGGTGGTGGTTATGGCCATGGTAGTCAGGCCCCAGATTTGTAGTGACAATAGAGCAGATCTACTTACGGTATCTAGGTAGTATCCTAGGGTCATGGATAAATATAGATATACCTTGTGAAATTAATCCTTTAGGAGTTGAATCTGGGGCCATCAATTGTTAGATGTACTATTCTAGTGGCCTCTACTTTAGCTTTTTCACTTTTTGATATAGGGGAATCACATACCATTATATATATTCCCATTGTGAAGATCCTTGGGTTCATTGTTCATACTTCTTGTGGTTTTATGATGCTTGATACTATATTAGGGATTTGAACAGAGGATATAAATTAGTTCAAGGAGTTCCCCCTTGATATTTTCTGGTGTAACATCTTATGGTACCTTTTTCTTTTCAAGATGATAGGTTTTGAAATCATTTTTTGGGTAGAAAAATCTGTTCCTTTTCATTATTTCATTGATTTATATTTCATTAGGGTGACCTTTACATCACTAGAGTGTGCAGAGTTTATTCAAAAGGATGAATGGGATGTCTAGGTGAGTTGATATGGACCTGAGAATCATGGGATGGACTGGATAATAACCCAGATTGTGAGTTTATATCTAGATGATTAGAGAACTCATTAGGAAGATTTCTGTCTAGTTGTTTATCATTTCAGGTACGTTTTCCCAAAAACATATTTCAGGATTACCTCTAGTGAGAGAGTTAGAGACATCTGTTGAGTTTCTGGTATGATCTAAATTAGTATACATTCCGCATTATAGTATTTATACTACTAAGATACGGAAGATTTAGAGGTATCTAGATGATTTAAAGTCCAATGGGTTTATTCAATCCAGTACTTCTCTATGGGGTTCTCTAGTCCTTTTTTGTGAAAAAGGAAGATGAAACTATCAGGCTATGTGTAGATTACCATAAATTTAACCAATTGATTATTATGAATAAGTATCCTCTACCATAGATTGATAACCTTTTTGATCATCTTTGTGGATATCAGGTTTTCTCAATGGTTGATTTGAGATCTTGTTAACATCAGGTTCGTGTTATACCATCATAAATACATCACAAACCATTTTATAGTAGGTATAGCCTATATGAGTATTTGGTTATATCATTTGTTCTCACAAATGTGCCAATGGTCTTCATAGATGAAACAATTTTTCCATCCTGAACTGGATTTGTTTGTAGTGGTTTTCATGGAAGATATATTGTTTTATAATCACATTATACACGAACATGAAAAAATATTGAGATCATATTGAATACACTAATAGAGAATATCTTATATGCTATGCTCCGAAAGTGCCACTTTTGGATGGATCAGATTCACTTCTTGGGTCAAATTATCTTAGAGACTGGAGTATCCTTTGAACTAGAGAAGGTGAGAGCTATAGTTTCCTAGGAGAATCCCAAGAACATATTTTAGTTATAGATTTTCTTAAGGCAAGATAGATAATAAAATAATTTCATACAAGACTTATCATGATTAGCAGTGTTATTGAAGGGTTTGACTAAGAAGGGTGTAAAGTTTGTATGGTTACATTTCTATGAGATGACCTTTAAGGAGCTGAAAAGGAGATTTAATTTAGTGTCAATACTGATTCTTCAATAATTTGGAAGGAGTTACATTATTTACTATGATTGATAATGTATTTGTATATGATCAGTTATCATGTAGGGGATATATTCATGGCGTATGAGTCTTGTCAGTTGAGGCCACATGAGAATAATTACCCAACACATGATCTCATGCTAGCTGTAGTTGTTCATGCATTGCAGTATTGAAGATATTACATACATGGAGATAATTTTCTATTGTACACAGACCTAAAATTCATCATCTACATATTTACATAGCATAATCTGAATTTGAGTTATTGAAATTGGGTTTAATACCTACAGTCTTTTGATTTTGATATTGCCTATATTTCTGGTAATGGAAATGTAATGGCTGATGCACTAAGTAGGCGGACTCAATTATAGGGAGTTCAGTACACCAATAGTGAGTGGTAGCTCATGGAAATATTGTCTTAGATAATCTTGGAGGTTTAGGACATACGGTGGTATACTTTTCTATCATCCTTAGCTATTATCACTACCCTTCTTGATAGAGTAAGGATGTGGAAGTTATCAGACTCCGAGGGACTAGTCTTAATGGAGAGTGTGGATGTTGAGGACCCTCCTCTGGAATAGACCATAGCGAGGATGAGATTATATGTGTACATAGTCCTTTTTGGGTTTTAGCAGATATGTGAGATGATCTAATGTGATATTTCCATGATTTATCTTGGGTAGTGCACCATGGTTTCACCAAGATGTATCAGTACATACATCACTTATACTGGTGATCAACTATAAAAACAGATATAGCTGGTTTTGCAATGATATATCACACATGTCTGAAATTGAAGGTATAATACCAGTGAATAGCCATACTTCTACTTCATCTTCCCATTCCTGAGTTGAAATGGGATGATGCCATGATATATTACATGATAGGTTTGCCTAGGTTTCCTCAAGGTAATGATTCCATATGGGTTTTTGTTGATAGGATCACAAAGGTCGTGCATTTCCAACATATAAAGGAGAATTTGTTAGTGGATGATTATAGTGACACAATCCTTTTACACATATCATTACTTGATTTTAAGCATATCAATGCAACACATTACAATCCAAGGATCATAAATTATAGTGTGTTGGAAGACATGGTACATAAAACTTAAAACACGACACTTAATATAACACTTCGTTATTTAGTCTTCCTAAAGAGCCCCTAACTTCCATTATGATCATACCTTTTCACAGGAAAACATGGGGATAACATGAAAAAAGGTATGTGCTAAAATCCCAGTAATAAAATAAACGTAATAATAAATCTTTCACATATAAGTGAGAAGGCATGACATAATGACATAAAAAGGAATGGAACATATGGAATCATAACATATAATCATGGGATCATATAAATATGAAGTCAAAGTAATGTAGAAGTAACATAAAACATGAATTTATCAAGATTTTATACTCATTGAACACATACAATCACAAGTCAAGGTTAACCACTAAGACTGTTTCACATTATACCACAAGTCAAGGCTAACCGCCAAGACTGTTGCACATAATGTCTCATGAGACTCAACTTTACCCAATTTATTGGAGTTCTATATAGATGAAACCATCTTAAAATTTTCATGAATATTATTTACACATAAAGAATCATACATAATGAATCATACAAAAACATAAGGGTACCCATAGAAAAAAATGGGTATCATAATCGTGTCATAATGCATAATGAATGGGTGAATCATACTAGTGTCCATGAAAGAAAGGAATTAAAACATACATGTAAATTCATAAGGTAAAATAAGAATATATCATGGTAAGTGATGTCAAGTAGAAGTTCCAACATTTAAGAAGAGTATTTAATAAATTTTAGCATTAGAACATTTTAGCGTGGTTTTAAAGAAAATACTAAAGAGCATTTAAAATAGAAAAGGGAATAATATTTTATATAAGAACAGAATTTAACCAATATGGTTTTCATAATAAGAAATATTGGTTTTATAAAAATAATCGTGTCTTAAAAAATATTGTATAGTGTACTTGAAAATTGGTAAGAATTTGGAATGTTCTCTTAAAACAGTTTTTCTTATCAGAAAGTATTGAAGAGGGAATATTTAAAAACATGTATATCCCAAAAAGTGAATGATGAATGAATATTGATAAATTATTTTCGAGAATATAAATAGAATTTATAATATTTACATAATAAAATATAACTTCATTTGGGTAAAAAGAATGATAGAGAAACCTGAAAAAATAAAGGAGGTTCAGGTAAAATCCATTATATTAAGTTCAATGGTGTCCTTATGTTGATATTAATGTCCTGGATAACAAAATTAAATTTATAAATTAATATTTATAGAACCACTTATTTATTTATTTAATTTATTATAACCTTATTAATTTCATTCATGGCCTTTCTGAGGGGTTAAGAGGTTCAATTTCTTTGTTTGTTTCATGGGTTTTCCTGATTGGTTTACATATATACATGTAAGGATAAACATGTATAATGATAATGGTTTTCCATAATTGGAGTTATATGTTATTAGTGATCATATAGTATATTACATGGTTATAAAATTCATTTGGTTATTTTTAGTGAAGATGAATCACTATATAAAAATTTAATGATAACTGTTTCGGTTAATTGGTGGTTCATTGATCACATCGAACACATTTTTATTTATAAATTAATATCAGGTGTAAAAAAGATTCCAAAACATGAAATTAGACATAATACATATATTATGGTCTATTTAAACCATAAAAATGTTTTGATGACTATAATTGAAGATGGTAATATAAATTGAAAACCCATCATCCTTGAATGTGAGAAATCAACACATCTCTGCCGGTGTTTTCAATGCTTGTATAAAAGGATAGGAAATGATGGATGATGATGAATTATTACATTATCATAAAAAAATAAAGTACATGTAAGGTACTGGAGATATCATAACGTTTTTAAGAAATGAGGTGAGGAAAGAAAACTAAAATAATGGAACTTGAAGGAAAATAAAAGAATGAAAAGAGGTAGTTTCCTCTTGAATATATCTTCCTTGAAAACCTGTTTAAGGGATAATTTTTTGTATTTTAAAGAGACCAAGGGATGATGGATTTGGGAGATGGGATTAGGGAGGGATTTGATTATAACTGTGACTAGGCACAAGTCTTTAGAGGAGTGAAGAGAAGAGGGGGGTCTAGTGGAGGAGATGAGAGTTTTCTCAATATTTTATTGATCATTTTATTATTTTACTAAAGATATGAAATACTATCGATTATTGTGAAAAAATAGTAATATTTTCATGTTAGTTTGAACTCAGGGTTCTTACATCTACCACGACTCATAAAAATAGTGTATTTGTCATATAATGTATATATATAGCAAATTGTTGTATTTTACAATTCAATAAAAACTCAAGTATTTCAAAAAAATCACAATAATTCACCCTAACAATTTTTCTTGTATATAATTAAAAAATGAACTCTATTTTATGAAAATTATTTTATAAATATACAAAATTTAATTTTTAATTAATTCCATAATTTACTTGAAAAAAATTAAAATTAAAACTGTTTTCTAACACCTTAAAATTTTAATTAAGGTATCTTGAAATTATCATATAATCATAACACATCAACATACTTATTTATTAATATAAATTTTCTTTTAAATTATTAAATTAATCATAAAATTGTCATTAAATATAAATGACTCACAAAAATACCAACACTATGATATAATTAAATCGTATAGTCATTATAATATGGATAAATTTTATTTATACTTTCATCGGTAAGGTTACTTATTCACTTTTATGATTTAATATTCATAATGGATGTATTACTATTAATAAGGGTAACATTACAATTCCTAAGGGTTAGTTACTAATCACTAAAAATTATGTTTTGCTTATCGGACTCCATACATCTTATTGATTGCCACCATGTATGTCATATTTTCAAAATTCAAATAACTAAAGTGACAACATTATATTTAATGGTCACATATTACTTAGTAGTGCATTGTGTTGTGATTTCTTGTGATTATAATATATGAAATAATTATATGAAAGGAATTTCCATTGATTAAACTTTGGACCTTTACATTATCCCCCCTTATGATATTTCACCCTCAAAATCTCGTTTTCCATTCTAAGCCATACACAGTTGTGGGTACTTTTCCTTCATTACCTACTCCAATTCCAATGTCTCCTCTTCAAATTTATGGTTCTACCGTAATACTTTGACCAGGTGAGTAGTCTTGTTGCATAGAAATTTATCTCTATGAACTGAGATCTTCACTGGATGAGCATCATATAAAAGATCATTCTCCAATTGTACCACCTCTAAAGAGAGTACATGTGTAGGATCTTTTATTTACTTCCTTAATTGGGATACATGTAATACATCGTTTACTTTAGACATTGTAGTTTGATGTTCTAGTCAATAGGCCACAACCCCAACATGATCAAGAATCTAAAAGGGGACGATGTACCTTGGTCTTAGATTTCCTTTGTTCCCAAACCTCATGACTTTCTTCCATAGTGATATGTTGAGGAATACCATGTCTCCAACATTGAACTCAATGTCCCATTGACAATTGTCTATATAGATATGTTTTCGACATTGGGATGCCTTGATGTGATACTGAATGGTTTTCAACTTCTCCACAATTTATTCAACCATATCAGGTCCTAGTATCTTACAGTCTCCAACTTCATCCCAACAATTCAGTGTTCTGTACCTTTCCCCATAAAGGGATTCAGATGGTGCCATTCTGATGCTGGAGTGGAAACTGTTGTTGTTAGAGAATTTAAATAGTGGAACATATTATTCACATCCTCCTATGAAGCCCATATAACTTTCTCTCAACATGTCTTCCAGTGTCTGAATCATTTTCTCAGATTAACCATCAGTTTGAGGATGATATGCCATACTAATGTTCGGTTCAGTGCGTAGAGAATATTGGATACTTTTCTAGAACATCATGTTGAATCTCATATATCTATTGGAAATAATATATATTATCACCCAACAAAGCCTTACCACATCTTTGATATATATCCATGCAAGTTGATCCAATGATAAGTCCTCTTGAATTATGATAAATGATCTGTCTTTATTAGAAAATCCACAATGACCTATATAGCATTGTTTCCCCTGGATTTAATTGGATGTCTTGTGACAATGTCCATGGTGATGTTCTCCCACTTCTATCTTGGTATGGGTAGTCATTGCATCATCCCATTATAATTCAATCATTCATTCTTAACTTGTTGACATACAAGGCACTTTGATTTATATTCAGCAATCTACTTCTTCATATTGTCCCACTAAAATTTGTTTCAGAGATCTAGATACATCTTTATTCTCCATAGGTGAATAGAGAAGGTTCAGCTATGTGCATCATTTAGAAGCTCATTATTTAAATATGGATCAGATGTTACACATAACCGTGACCCAAATATTATAGCTCCTTCCTCATAAATCTTTAACTCATAAGATTTCCCATTTCTAATAGCTTACACCCTTTTTAGTATTTCAAGATCATTTCTTTGAAATTATTTTATTTTATCCAAGAGGGATGGTTAAGTAATCATTTGAGAAAAGATTGATTATTTTCCACCCTTAATGATTCACATGTCCGTCCTCTGAAAATCTATGAAGATTGGATCCTTTTCAATTCTCAACATTGATAAAGACGCATAATCCTTTATACTTAGAGCATCTGACACCATATTTTCCTTACCAAGATGGTTGTGGATTGAGCAGTCATAATCATTGATGAGATCTATCCATCTTCACTGGTGCATATTATTCTCTTTCTATGTGAATATATTTTTGAGACTCTTTTTATTAGTATATATCTCACACTTCTCCCCATAATGATAATGCTACCAGAATTTCAATGCAAAGACCATAGCTATCCACTCCTGGTCATTCAGAGGATAGTTTTGATCATGTATTTTCATCTTCCTTGAGGTGTAGGCTATCTCTTTATCATTTTGCATCCGCACATAGACTAATCTCATCTTTGAATCATCACTGTAAACAACAAAGAGTTCTCCGCTTATTGGGAGAGTGATTACTAGTGTAGTGATAAGCATCTTTTTGAGCTCCTTAAAGATTTCCTCACATTCTTTAGTCCAGAAAAAAATCCACCCCCTTATATCTTATAAATTTCATTGGTTTTAACAATCATGAAAATTTCTTGATATATCATCGATAATACCTAAATATACCCATAAAACTATGGATCTCTGTTACAGATGTTATCCTGTGCCACTCTTCATTTTCCTTTGTCTTAGAAGGGTCCATAAACATCCCATTTCTAGAGATTACATGCCCTGAGAATGATAATTCCTCCATTCAAAACTCACATTTACTATAAATTTCTTATATTTAATCCCTTTGAATAGTATTCAACGCAGTATTCAAATACTCATCATATTCCTCCTTGCTCTTGGAGTATATCAAAATATCATCGATAAAGACTACCACAAATTTGTCGAGGTAATCTATAAAGACTCTATTCATTAAATGCATGAAAATTACTGGATAATTAGTGAGTCTTGAGAGAATCACTATTAATTCATAGTGTCCATACCTTGTTCGAATGGTAGTAATGGGAATATCTTCCTTCCTCACCATTAATTGGTGACATCCTGACCAAAGATCCAGTTTAGAGAAATAACTTTCACCATGAAGATGATCGAATAGTTAATATATCCAGGGTAAGGTATACTTGTTCTTTATCATGATTTTATTGAGCTCAAAATAATAAATGAAATGGAACATCGATCCATCTGTCTTCTTGATCAAGAGGACTGGCACACCCCATGGTGAAGCACTTAGGTGTATGAAACCCTTCTCCAGATTCTATTATAATTGCTTCATTAGTTCTTCCAGCTCTATAGTGGCCATTTTATAAGGTGTCTTTGATATAGGTAGAGATCCAATAATATTTTCAGTTGATAACTAAGCCTCTAGGTCTGAAGGAAGACTAGAAAATTCCTTAGGGAATACATCAGTGTAATCCCACACAATGGGAATATCTTCTAGAAGTATCATCTCCTTTGTCTTAATCATTTGAGGTAGAAATTCTTGATCATAAGGAATTAATATCTACAAATTAGATAATGATTCTAAAGTAGATTAATCTTCCTCATTACACTTACAAATAATTGGAGGATCCTTTGAGATGTGAGAGTGATCTCCCTTTTCCGACAGTTGATGTTGGATTTGTATAAAGATAGCCAATCCATTCCCAAGATGGCATCGAACTCAACTAAAGGAAGTATGCTGAGATTTCAGTAGAGGTTTAGTCTACAATAATTAACCAAGGAAGAGTTATATACTTTGGAGGCTGTATTTTCCCCACTTTCTGTTCTCAAAAATTACTCGACCTCTAAATTTTGAGGTGGTGTTTGAATAGTTCTACTAAACATGGAAGATATGAAAGAATGTGTAGAAATATAATCAACTAGAATATTCATTATTTTTTTATGAATAACTAGTGTACCTATCACCACATCATTTTCCAACTACACCTCAGTAGTTGTGATAGTATAAGACCTTCCTTCTTACCTTATAGGTTGTTCTTGATTTCCTCTGACACCACATTGATTAGAAAAATTGTTCGCATAATTCTGATGCTCCTTGTAGTTGAAGGATGTCACTATAGGTTGAGAATTGATACGAACCTTCCTTTCTTCTTACAAATTAGTGGTATTCTTCATATCCAACTGTTAATTCTTAGTTAGATGTCTCATTCTTCCACATTTGAATCAATTTCTGGTTCCCATTAGATAGTTCCTAGGATGCTTCTTCCAAATATTTTGACATGTGGGATGTTCGATCTTCTTTTTGTCATGTGATTTATTTACCGAACCACCCATATTAGACTTAATTTTAATATTTTTTTAACCAAGGCCATGATACCATTCAGGGTCTCAAATATCTATTTCAAAATTGAGGTCACAATGGAAGATCTCATCATAATTGTCGATGTCACAAATCACCAACACTTTTCATATACTCGTATTTATTCCACTAAAGAAGAGATCCACCTTGCTTTCAGTGATTATGACAAATCCAGAGGCAGATCTTGCAAAAATTGTGAATTTTTCTACAAATACCCCAATGGAATCATCTTTCTTTTACTTAAGTCTAAGAAACACTCTTTCTATCTTTGGGTGGAATGTTCGGGGAAAATATTTTTTGGAAAAAAATTTCTTGAATTCCTCCAAATCCATGGAATCAATTTCTTCCTGGGGCTTCATATTCTTGATCAAAATCTACCACTGATCAACTTCCCCATCAACACAATAGACCTCCATCACAACATTCTGTTCTTATGAGCACTAGAGGATAAAGAACAACTTCTCAATGGAGTTAATCCACCATTCTGTGAGTATGGGATGAGAAGATCCACTAAAAATGGGAGGCATTTTCCTCATGACGTATTCAACAGCAACTAGATCTTTCCATGGAGGAGGAGGGTGTTGGACTCTTCATGTTTTAATAATGTTTTAATGATCACAAATCCTATACATCATGAAAATCTTATTAATCCAATTTAATCTATCTCAAATCATGTGTTAAAATGGTTGGTTTCTTTATGCTTTAAATAAACATACCCATGATCTCAATTAATATAAATCATCTCTGTTTATTGAAAACTATATTTAATTTTTTCTATAATGAATTTATTTTATGAATGCTCTAGTCTAATTAATTCTATAAATATTACTGCTTAATTAAGTATACAGATATTTGGATAAGTATGTTAAACTGTATGTCTGCCACCGGTTCTAGTTTTCTAGAAAAGGACCAAGACACCATGACCAGACACCGTGACCAAGACACCATGACCAGACATCTTGACCAGACACTGTGACCAAACACCGTGACCCAGACATCGTGACCCAGAAATCATGACCCAGACACCGTAACCAGTTTCAGATCTCATGAATAATGTGACACTGGTTCCTTGCTACGATCACTAAGACACCATTCGATGTTTGGAAAAGAACCAGACACCATGATCCTAACACCTCATCTGTGCTACCCGTTCCTAATCTTAAAACAACTACGCCATTATGATTATCTCACTTCTCAAATTCAAAAAGAATACATCATTTTCTAGGGACACTGTTTTCAAGTGATACCGTTTCTATAGAGACTATGACACCGTTCTTTAATCTGTTTGTTGCTTTAAATTTAATTTATAACGGTTGTATTTGAGTCATTTAAATGAACTAACATAATTAATATTTCTTTGTAGAGATGTCACCTAATAGTATGAGAAACGAGGTTCAGAATACATGCATCATGTTGGCACCGACACATACACTCAATCCTAAAATGGAAAACGTGGTACTGGAACAAGTATGTATAGAGAAGTAGACGCATGTGAAATTTTTGAAGAGAACTAATACACGCAATAATTACATCTGAATAACACATGAAGCATTATTGAATAAAAAGGTTGGAATATCATAGATCAGAGCCAATAACATCTTCATAATACCAACTCCATGAATAACATGAGCTAGATCTTTCTAGAAACTAGAGCACCAGACTTGCGATACACTATTTATTGCAAGAGGACTTGATACTTGCATCTTCTTAATCCTACAAGTCCAGAGTTTCATAGAATAGCACTTAGTGCACTTCTAACCTTATCTCATTATCTTTTCTCTATTGTGTATTGTTTTATTTTTTGAGTAGTCTTTGTGAGTCTGTATTAAAACACACATTGTATCCTGCATTAAACTAAAGGATAAAATATATCCTTCTGCTAATATATTTTTACATTTTTTTACTCTCACACATAATTGTGGAAGAGGTCCTTGGGTGACCTGGTAGTTTATACAAACGAATAACTGTGGAAGAGGTCATGTGACCTGGATAGTCCTGTGCACTTTGTTTACCCCGATCCGGGGTGGGGATCAATGTTTATTAATAGAAACTTCTTGGTGGAAGGTGATCACCAACTGGAGTTGATTAGGTCTCATCTTGAGGCTGAACAACTTGTTTTATCCACTATGTTGTCTAATTTATTTTTTCCCTGTTTTACTATATAATTTGGAAATCACTATATTATAATTTGATGCTTAATCTTAGATAGAAGTTATAATTGTTTTTCCATATTAGTATATCTTCAAAAGTTTTATAAATAACACACACCGATATTACTGAGAATTAATCAACCTTCTAAGAGGTAATTTGAATAGTAAAACTTTTATAACCGTATTACCTTGATTTACTGGGTTGTATTTAATGTTTGGAAACCTTTTAAGAAAAACATTCAACATAAATTTGTATAGATTATCAATTCACCCCCACTCTTGCGTACTCTACTCTGACCAACATTTGCTATCAAAGGGATGTTTTTATTCTCGTTAAGACTCTGTTTATAAAACTACTCAACTGTGATTTTAGTTCTACTTTAATGATCTATAATTTTTTGATAATTCAAAATTTCTTACTCTTTAAAAGTATTTCAATTTTATGGAAAATATACTGGAAGGGGCTACAACAAAAATACCACTATTCTTCAATGGAACTAATTATTCGAAATGGAAAATTAAAATGAAAATGCATTTAGAAAGTATGGACTTTGAAATTTGGTCTTCAATTATAGATGAGTATAAAATCCCTAACACTGATATAATTACTTGGGATAACCCAACTAATACTACCTACAATAACAATTGCAATTCCATGAATTCTTTATACCATTCTTTAGGATACGAGGAATTTAACAGAATAGCTGCATGTAAAACTACGCATGAAATTTTGGATTCCTTGTCTGTTTCACATGAAGGAACTTACAGTGTAAAATAAATGAGACTCAATACTTATACTATTAAATATGATAACATTAAAATGAATCATGATGAGCCTATTTCTAACATGTATCTTATGTTCAATGAAATATTCAACAAAATGATTTCCCTTGGAAGAGAAGTCACTACCAAAGAACAAATCATGAGGATTCTCAGTTTCGTACCTGATAAATAGAGAGAAACCTCAATCTTTATTAGAGATTCATGTGAAATTAGAAAATTTACCTATCCAAGAACTCATTGGGAAACTAATGATGTAGGAAGAGTAGATGAAAGTTAATAAGGAAGAGGAGGATGAACCTAAAAGAAAATTTGTTGCATTCAAGACTTCCACCTCTAAGCACAAAGAAAAAAAAGAAACTACAAGTGTCTGTAGAAAGTTCCAGTAGTGAAATATCATCACTTAATAGTGATGAGGAGATGGCCCAATTATCCATAAGGCTTAAAAATTTTACAAGAACAAGAAATTTTTTCAGAAATCCTAACTTCAAAGGAATATATAATCAAAATGGAAGTTGGAAGAAATATTGGAAAAGAAGTGACATGTCTGATGAGATAGTATGATATGAATGTAAGTGAAAGAGACATATAAAGTTTGACTATCCAAAGCTCATGTATAAAAGGAAATATGAGGACAAATATAGAAAGTATACAAAGGAAATGAAATCAACTTGGAGTGCTTCTGAGGATTGTTAAAGTGACTTAGAATCTATACATGATGAATAGGAAAATAAAGCCAATATGTGTTTTATAAAATACACATTTGAGGTAACACTGGAATCTCTTGTAAAAAAATCATATTATTCTGGAGATCAAATTGATTCTAAAAATATTTCTAATGAAGAAATGTCTGAGTACTATAATATTCTTTAAGGGACTTATAAACAACTGAAAGATAAATAAAAGTTTTTTAAGAAACAATATGCTCTTACCTAAAATGCTAAATCTAAACATACTGTATGAAGAAAGAAAAATGTTCAATTACTAAAAAGGAACAATGAACTAAAGCTATCTAATGAGAAATTGAAAAAGGACCTTGAAAGGTTTACTAATGTTAAAGATACCATGGTCAAAATTCTAGGTAATCATATTTCACCTAAATACACTACTAGTATTGGATATCAACCCGGTAAAAGAAAATTTTGAAAACCCATTTTTTTTGAAAATCTAGGATATACAACTTTACTCGTAGTTCTGGAAAACATTCTGCTTGTTTAAATTATGATACACTCTCTACAGTTTCTTTTTTTAGACCAAATAGAGTTTATTTTTAAAATATATTACATAATTGATATAGGAAACCTATGAAGCATATGTGGGTTCGAAAAGCACTAGTTCTAATATTACTAGACCCAAAAAATATGGGTACCAACATCTGTTTTTATTTGAATATTTTGTAGGAAAGTTTTTTAAAGATCTCTCGTAAAAGCATGTGGTACTTCGACAGTGGGTGTTTAAGACACATGATGGGGGACTATTATTTATTCAAGAAGTTAATAAAAATTGATGGAGGATATTTGACCTTTGGTGACAATTCCAAAAGAAAAATCACTGGCCTTGTCCAAATCGGTAACTATAACTTAATCATAATTTCCAAAGTACTTTTTTATTGATGGACTGAAATATAATCTGCTTAGTATTTCAGAACTATGTGATGATAGATTTCATGCTAAATTTGAAAAGGATTCTTGCAATGTTTTTAATTCTAGAATGGAATTAGTATTTTTAGCATGGAGAAATGAAAATTTATACTCTTTTATCTTGGATTCTTTAGTTTCTCAAAATGCTTCATGTTTATGTGTATTTCACAAAGATTCTTGTATTTGGAATATAAGGCTAGGAAATTGTTATATTCACTCCCTTAGAAATCTAACTAGAACAATTTTAGTCAAAGATCTTCCCAAACTTGAGTTTTCAAATGACAAAGTCTGTAATCCTTGTTAAAAGGGAAGGCAATAAAAAATTTCCTTCAATCCAAAGAAAGAAGTGTCAACTTCTCAACCTCTGGAATTGGTTCATATGGATTTTTTTTACCATCTAAAGTTTCTAGTTTAAATGGTTAGCCATATGTTTATGTTCTTGTAGATGAATTCTCTTGATATACTTGTAATTTCTTCTTGGCTCACAAAAGTGGAGTCTACACTCATTTTACCGAATATTCTAAAACTTTATAAAACCTTAGTGGGCATAGAATTAAATCCTTCATAAGTTATCATGGTAATGAGTTTGAAAATCAATATTTTTAATCCTTTTGCTCAAAAATGGATATAGTCATCACTTATCTGCCCCCATAATTCCTCAGCAAAATGAAGTTGTAGAAAGAAGAAATAGAACCTTGCAAAAGATTTCTAGAAACATGCTTAGTGAATATGACTTAACAATTTATTTCTAGGCTAAAGATATAAATATAGCATGCTATATAATTAATAGATTGTTTATTTTTCCCATTCTTAAAATAACTGCATATGAGTTATAGAATAATTGAAAACCTAAAGTAATCTACTTTAAAGTTTTTGGTTGCAAAGTCTATATCCTTAATACTAAGGAAAATCTTGACAAGTTTTTATCCAAATGCGATGAAGGAATTTTACTAGGATATTCAATCTCTAGCAAAGGCTACAGAGTGTTTAACAAAAAAAATTAAATGTGTGGAAGAATTTTTCCATGTCATGTTTGATGAGACAGATCAACATAACCTAAGACCACTCTAGAGAAGATGGAGGATGATATGTCAAATCTGGACATCAATGCTAAACCCTCTAACCATCCTATAAAAGGATCTGTGAAAACTTCTAGTTTGGGAAAATGTATAGATTCAAGTCAGAGTGAACCCGAACCTATTGATGAACCTGAAATCACGAGTCCCACTTTTTCTAAAGCTGTTAGAACTCTTAAGAAACATCGTTTAGATGTTGTTGTAGGATATTTAGATAAAGGAACTCAAACTAGATCTTCTCTTAGAAATCAGGTTGAACATCAGGTTTTCTTGTCACAACATGAACCTAAAAACATCAATGATGCTATCAATTATTATTTTTGGGTGATGTCTATGCATGAATAAATCAACAAGTTTGAAAGAAACTATGTTTGGAAACTTGTTGATAGACTGAATGAAACATCTACCATAGCCACTAGGTGGGAATTTATAAATCAGGTAGATGAAGGTAGTAATATAGTTATAAATAAGGCTATATTGGTTGCACAAGGCTATAGTCACGAAGAAGGAATTGACTATGAGGACACCTTTACACCATTATCTATAATTGAAGCCATCAGAATCCTACTTTCTTATGTTGCACATCTGGATTTCAAACTATATCAAATTGATATTAAGAGTGCATCCCTAAATTGGTATATAGCTGAGGATTTATTTTATGAACAACCCCATTGTTTCACAAATCCACACATTCCAAACTATGTTTTCAAATTATCAAAAGCTTTTTCTGGTTTAAAACAAGCTCCAAGAGCTTGGTATGATAGATTATGTTCTTTTATTATTTAAAAAGATTTTAAAAAAGGTATAGATAATCCTAAACTTTTTAAAAAATGAATTACCAATGATGTTTTACTAGTTCAAATTTATATAGATGATATAATTTATAGATATTCAAAAAATTATTTATGTACTGAATTTTCTAAAATGATGCAGAATGAATTTGAAATGAGTTTAATGGGTGAAATAAAATTCATTCTTGGATTTACAATCATTCAAAATAATGATGGTATTATCATAAACAAAATCAAATATACTGAAGATATTCTAAAACATTTTGGCATGGATATCACTGAATGTAGTGATACTCCAATGAGTACTACTTGTAAGATGGATCATGATGAAGATAGAAAATCTATTGATCAAACCACTTACTGAGGAATTATTGGAAACATACTTTACATAACTGAAATCCAACCTGAAATTATGTTTAGTGTATGTATGTGTGATAATTTTCAAGAAAATCCTATGGAATATCATTCAAATGACATTAAAATGATTTTCAAATACCTCAAACATACACCCAATATAAGACTTTTCTATCCCAGAGAAAAATCATTTTATTTAGTTAGCTGTTCTGATGCTGTTTTTGGTGGTTTTATATTATATATAAAGAGAACCTCTAGAACATGTCATTTTTAGGAAAATCTCTAGTATCATGGTGTAGTAACAAAGAAAACCCGGTTGCATTATCTACTACCAAAGCTGAATATAGAGTTGCTAGTATTTTTATGCACCAATTTTGTGGATGAAACACACATTACTAGATTTTGGATATCATTTTAGCCATGTAACTATAAATTGTGACAATAAAAGTGCTATTAACATCTTAAAAAATCATTTTTCACACTCTAGTAAAAAAAATTGATGTAAGACATCATTTTTTGAGAGACCATTATCAAAAAGGTGATATAACTTTGGAATTCATTGGAACTGAATATTAGCTTGTTGATATATTAACCAAGCCATTAAATTTTGAGTGGATAGATTACATCATCAAATAATTATGAATGATAAATCTTAAGTAGAAATTGTACTACTTAACAACTTACTATTTCATAGTTTACAGTTTCACAAGTCACTATCTCAATATTACTATCTAACTCTTACAGTTCTATAGTTTACTATCTTGACGTGGTTATTTCATGTTGATAGTATCACAGTTATTGTCTCTTGATTACTGTCTTGCACTTACTATCTTAGGTATTAAAGTCGCACCATGTGGAGACACACCATAAAAGTGACACCGTGAAAACCTGCTCTAGTTTCACCAACCCATTCCTATCTCACCATAAAGTCACTTTTTTGATTTATTTGAATTTTATTACCCGTATTGCTGTGATAATTATTTTACTATATTCATCCCATGATTTTGAATTTGTGACACTTGAAATCCCTTAATGATAAAAATAAAATGTCTTTCACTATCTTCTTCACTCGAGATTTCTTCTCTCAAAACTGAAACCCTTCTCTCTCAAACTGTAAGACCTCCTTCAATCCTTCATCTCTCTCTCTCTCTCTTGAACCTCTTATTGGATTCCCAAAATGAACCTCCCATATTCTTCAATTCCTGATAAGTGTAGATCTAAGAAGAAAGTAAAAAAAGAGAACTGAAGGTAGTTCCCAAAGGACCGATGAACCCAAACCTTGCTGATAGAATAGTTGAACCAAAAAAATGAAATTTTACCTAAATGGTTGCTATCAGTCAAGTATTCAGTGTTGAATGTATTAAAATAATAGGTATGGCTAGATTGGATCACAAAGGAGACAAGGCTGATTTATCTTAGGCTTATTGCCCAGTTCTATCAGTTTGTTCAGTTCTCTTTTGATACAAAAGATGGTTTTGTTGGGAGAAGTTGGATTAATGGAAAAAAATGAACATTTTCCTCAAGGTTATGGGATTATTTATTAGGGATACCTCCTGAAGGAATTTTTGAGGACTACTAGAGAGATACTCCTCCTCCTAGTGATATATTTCTTTTGGAAGAGGATTTGGGAAGCTTGAATGGGAACAAAAAGAAGATAAGAGCTATTGTTTCATAGTTAGATGGTGAAACAGGATTACTGTTTAAGTTTATTAAAAATCTTATTAGTCTGAGGAAAGGATATTTTTCTACCCTCAAGTACCAGATGTATCTTTGATACATCATATGAAGAATGGAAACATGATAAACCTATGAAAGTATGTTATACTTTATATGTGCGAGTGGATAAAGAAAACTTCAATGTCTACCTGCTTGTTCTACTCAAGGTTAATATATTCTATTATATATTCTAAAGGAATCATTGGAATGAATGAATAATTCATCAAGGGCAATGAATTCCGTATCTAAAATGATATAGTCAAAATAATTAAAATCAGTTGGAATCTGTGGAGAAAGGCTAGGGTGGAGGATAATGAAAGGGTACATGAAAAATTTATCTAGTTGATAATCCTTCAAAACCTATTAACTTTTATGATCCTAGTTTAGAACCAGATGAAATTGGTGACTATCTTATTGAAGAGGAAGAAGAAGAAGTTACCATGCCACCTGAAGAAAATGTACTGGATAAAGAGGACAGTGGACCTGTTCCACAAGACAAAGTTGAGAAGGTAGCACATGTTCTTAAGGATCCTTTAGAAGAATAATTTTCACTTTATATAGATGTTTCAGTTGAATATTTTTTGGTATAATAGGCAAATATTGATATTATCCTATCAACTAATGAGAGAATAGAAAAATCCTTCTAGTTGGATAAAAAAGAAACGGGTGAAATTATTAGAGATTACCATTTAGAACCAAATCAAGGAACTGAATCTCTTATTCATATGAGAGATGCACTTATTGAGGGGGAGGAAAACCCTAGTCTAGAATGTGTTGAAGTTCCCAATCTAATTGATCAAATCATTGTGAATACCTGGCATATGTTACCTAGAAACGTTTATGTGAATGACACCCAAGAAACAATGGTTTAAGGTATAGACCTATTATAATGACTCATACTTTACATACATTGTTAATACTTCAAAATTTAATCACACTTATTACAACATATCACAAAACCAAGAACGAACCGTATAGGTATAGAGTCTTTAGAAACTGTGAAACATAAACAACTGGTTCATAAAGAATCTACTTTTCCACCCATTTATTTCATCATATCTAGAGTCCCTTTTGGAATATCCTACTTAATAACATTCTTCCTGACCTGGGGAAAGAAAACATACAAAATGTTGACCTCAAATTCTCAGTAAGGGTAAACAAAATAAATATCAATCACATCATAATCATAAGAACATAACTTTTGGAAATCTTAACCTGAAAAAGAGATCATTATTTCATATCATGGGATAAATCATAGTAGTGAAATGTAATCCAAATAATCATAAATTAAAACATGAAACTTTTTGGCATAGACACATAATCATAGATAATCTTTTTTTTATTAGTCAAGACTCATTTCCAAGACTATCTTAGTGGACAAAGTCCATTTCTAAACCGAGTTCATTCCTTGTTTCAGTCCTGTTTCACTGAACCGGTTTAACCTTCCGTTCTAGCCATGTCTATCTCATGAGATATAAAATCATTACCCAATGCATTGGAGGGAGATATAGGTCCCACCCATCTCATAATGATACCATTCTTATGTGTTCCACAAAATCATAAACCATACATCATAGCATAACCCAGGTAATAAAAACTGGGATTCTTAAAAATCGTTACATCATAAAACAATTCATATAAGATAAATGAATTCATAAAAATAATTACATCACAACATAATCAAATAAAATTAATAATAGGGATAGAAAAAAACCCTTTATTATCTTCGATGGAAAATAATTTTGATAAAACACTTGAACTCCATTTTTGAGGAAAATATCCTTTCTACTTCAAAAACACTTTTCCTTTCTTAACATGTCATACAATTATAAACTAAAATAATTATATTAAAAATAAATGTGAAAACATGTAATGTAAGATTCTAGGAAATAATGTTTTAAAAATACATTCATGCCGTATAAGTTAAAAAACATTATTCTCGTACTTTTGTCGGAAAAGTCAAAAAGTAGCTCATATGAAAAACGACCAAAGATTCCTTACATATCGTTTACTAAAAACACAACGAAGGGTAAAATTGGATATAAAATATTTTATAAGGATATAAATATTACATATTGAGGAAACATGGATGTAGATGATAAATATTCCCCAGTAAATTCTAAAGTATAAACAATCTCGGATAAAAATGAGATTGCGAGATTTTCCCTTACCTTAGGTCCGATTTGCTTCGTAAGTGTCTGAAACTCCTGTATAATGATTTAAATAATGTTATTGACTTATTCCAGAATCATAATTATTGTTATGATATCATATATGGTCATATTCTTAGATTCTTATTAGTAATATTTCATTACTACTTGTTATTTGGGTGTTTATTACTTTCTGTTCTTATGCGTGTTTTGTCGAATAAATTCTTATTATTCTCTTTAGGTTATAGATAACTCATTTAAAGAATGTTATTAGTGTAATATATATCATATTCATTCATTCAATTCATTTATATAATCATTATGCAATGAAGATCTTGTAGAACGAATCACATCTCATCGTGGAGACGGTATTCCGTACGTACGCACGAGCGATGATATCGTTCCCATGATCGTGGAATTGTATTGTAGTGTATTTAAACTATTTCAGAATCAATACCACTTTACAATAATCACATATAGTTATTATTTACACCATTATTCCCATCCAAGTAAGGTAGTGGTGGAAAATAGATTACACCACGGCGTGGAGACGGTATTCTGTACGTACGCACGCGCAGTGATTTCATTTTCCGTAGGATGGATAGACAGTGAAATAGTGTTGTTTCATACTTATAATAACATATCAGTATATGAGTGAAACTTATGTTATTACTTCATAATGAAACAACTAATGAAGAAGAAGTGGAAGAAGAAATAAAGATGAAAGAATCGGTAACAAACATTACCTCTTCTTTGAAGCGCTTCTCTGGGACCTCCTTTTAGGGCACTAAAATTGGTCTTTGAAGAATACCAGGACATCTAGGATGTTCCTATGGAATTGGATAAGTGAAATTTGCAGGGTTTGGTTGAGATTTAAGACTTAAATTGGTGTGAGGAGGAGAGGGAGGAGGTTCCCTTTTATAAGGGAGGAGAGGGGCACCTTTGGAATAACTAAACATATTATTTTATTATAAAGTCAAATTCGGGTTTTAATAGCTTCAAATTGATATATTTTGAATCTAAGGTGGGGATGGGTCGAAATACTCGCATAAAATATAATTTAGAAAAGTTTAGGTCATTATATTAACCTTATCATTTAGTTTTAACTCTTAGTTAATTAGATTGACATTTACCATGTCACTTTGTATTTTTATATTATATAGTTAATAAACTTACAATATACATCCAAGATACCCCCAAGTGATCCATTAATGATACACCTATCATGATATAAGTATCTTGGCCAAACCTTAGATTTTTAGGAATAAAAAAACAATCAATAATATAATATTAATTTTAAAAACTATTTTATGTCAATTTTGACACTATTTAGTAATTGATTTTTGTGAAACTAATAATAGAATTATTAATTCTAAAAAAGTTAATTAAATCAATAATAACATGTCATATTAACCTATAAAAATAATGTAATTCATAAAAAGTGTAAAATTACATTTATTTGGATATTTATAACATAACTTATGTCAATATTTCACTAATAAGATAATTACTGCGTCATCATTGTGTCATAATTAAATTAAATTATTTAATGTCTAAAAATTACAAATAAAACACCATTATGTAGTAAATCTTTTTATCTTTCTAATGAATATTTATAGTTTAATTTATCTTATGTATAAACCTATATTAAAAATGATTTAGTTATTAAACTTTCATTTTAACTATTTCAACCCTTCTTTAAATAAATTAATAATAAATGTCCTAATATTATCCAAGTAGGCCTAAATGGTCATATTTTATTTATAAGGTTGTTTTTGGTCGAATTAAACTTATCCAATAGAATTAGTACATGTGTTAGGGTAATAATAATACCATTTTTACCCGTAATTACCCTATTTACTTTTAACCGTGGTAAATAAAAGTAAAAAGTTACTATTCACCAAAAATTATTTTCATCTAATTGAACCACATTTTACTTACTGAAATCAACCATGTCTCTCGGTTTTTTTAAATTCCACTTACAAAAGCGGTAAAATTAAGTTTTATGTAAATTTGAAAATTCTCCTAGGAGGTGGGTAAAAGACGGTGAAAAGTTCAATAAAATTTTTATATATCTAAAATTATTATAAAATTACTCCAATGAATTACATTGAACTTATATAGGTATTATGTATCAATTTTTACCTAAAAAAATTTAAATAAAATAAATAATTAATTAAATAAAATTTTGGTTTTTAAATAGTAACCCAGTGTTTTCACTATTCATCAAAAATTGAAAGTTTCTAGAAAAATACCAAAATTTCACCCTAGGCTAATTTCGTTATTACGAATCGAAAAATGAAGTCCATTTTGAAAAATAAAAACTACATAATTTCAAAAAGTAGTTATTACTATTCATAATGGCTAGTTTTAATAATATTTTAATAACATATCGTTGTTTAGTGATACTCGGTATTGCGTACGATGCAAGCTATCGAGGAAGCCCGTGGTTGCATGTAAAGCAAGCCAAGATAGTGTTGTGTGTAGTGAAAGATTCCTTTGATGATTTATATAACATAAAAACAAAATATTTCTCATAAAAGTCTCGGGTGTTACATTCTACCCCCCTTAAAATGAATTTTGCCCTCAAAATTCGTCACATTGTAACAAAAAGATGAGGATACCTCTCCCTCATCATATCCTCAAGCTCCCATGTAGATTCTTCTAATTGGTGTTTCCTCCATAAAAATTTCACCAATCGAGTGGTCTTGTTTCGTAGGACATTTTTGCTATGATCCAGAATCTCTATCAGCTGTTCTTCATAAGAATGATCTTGCTCCAGCGGTACAACTTATGAGCTGAGTACATGTGAAGGATCAGGTATATACTTTCTCAGGAGAGATACATGGAACACATCGTGAACTTGAGAGAGATTCAGTGGAAGCGCCAATTGGTAAGCTACCTTTCCAACACTATCCAGTATTTCTAAAGGACCGATATATCTAGGGCTCATCTTCCCCTTCTTTCTAAATATCATTAACCTCTTCCAGGGAGATATTCGTAAGAACACTTTATCACCCTCTTCAAACTGTAGGTCTTTTCTTCGGTTGTTGGCATAACTTTTCTGTCGACTCTGAGCTGCTCTTATGTGTTGTTGAATAGATCTGACCTTTTCTGCCATTTCATCAATGAGATCAGGTCCTAATATCTTTCTTTCCCCAAATTCATCCCAACAAGTTGGAGTCCTGCATTTGTTTCCATAGAGAGCTTCATAAGGAGCCATCTGAATATTGGAGTGAAAGCTATTATTATAAGAAAATTCCACCAAAGGTAGGTGTTGATCCCAACCACCTTTGAAATCCATATAGCAAGCTCTCAACATATCTTCTAGAGTTTGAATTTTCCTCTCAGACTGACCATCTGTCTGAGGATGATAAGCTGTGCTGAAACTCAACTCTGTATCGAGATTATGCTGAAGACTTAGCCAAAACTTTGAGGTAAACCTCAGATCCTGATCAGATATAATAGAAAGTGGTACTCCATGCAATCTTACCACTTCCTTTACATATATCCTGGAAAGCTGATCTAGAGAGAAATCCTCTCTAATAGCAATGAAGTGTGAAGACTTTGTAAGACGATCAACTATGACCCCGATAGAATTATTGCCTTTGGATGTTTTAGTAAGTCCTGTGACAAAGTCCATAATGATGTTTTCCCATTTCCATTCAGGTATGGGTAAGGGTTGTAACATCCCCTTAGACTTCTGTCTCCTAGATTTAACTTGCTGACAAACCAAGCATCGAGAGACATATTCAGCAACGTCTCTTTTCATGCCATCCCAACAGAAGTACTCTTTCAGGTCCCTATACATATTCGTGCTTTCAGGATGAATAGATAATGAAGAACTATGAGCCTCATCCAGCAGCTCCTTCTTTAATTCGGGGATGGGAGGAACACAAACCCGATTCCTGATCTTTATTATCCCATCACAATCAAGGTTGAATTCAGGAACATTTCTCACCTTCTTTTGTAACTCAACAACTTCTTTCTATGCCTTTTTAATCTTCACATGTATAGATGGCTGAACATTCATTTGAGAAAGGTAAGATTTTCCCCCTTCCATTATAATTCCAAGATCCATCCTTTGTAAATCCATAAATATTGGATCTTTTGTGATCCTCATCATGGATAAACAGGCATGGTCTTGTCGACTTAATGCATCTGCCACCTTGTTTGCTTTCCCGGGTGGTAATGAATTGAGCAGTCGTAATCCTTAATCAGCTCCAACCATCTTCTTTGCCGCATATTCATCTCCTTTTGTGTGAAAATATACTTTAAACTTTTAAGATTAGTATAAATATCACACCTTTCTCCATAAAGATAATTCCTCCAAATCATTAATGAAAATATTACCACAGCTAACTCCAAATCATGAGTTGGGTAATTTTGCTCATGTATTTTAAATTGTCATGAGGCATAAGCTATCACCATATCATTTTGCATAAGAACACACCCCAATACCTTATTGGATGCATCACTGTAGATCACAAACCTTTCTCCACTACAAGGTAGTGTGAGCACAGGTGCACTGGATAACCTTCTTTTCAACTCCTTGAAATTCTCTTCACATTCCTCCATCCAAACAAACATAACTCCTTTTCTGAGTCATCCTGGTGAGTGGATTAGATAATCGTGAAAAATCTCTCACAAAACGTCGATAATATCCATCCAAACCAAGAAAACGTCAGATCTCTGTTACTGTTATTGGTCTCAACCATCTTTTGATAACCTCTGTTTTTGCCGGATCCACAGATATCCCCTATTTTGATATTATGTGACCCAAAAATGAAACTTTTTGAAGCCAAAATTTACACTTGGTAAATTTGTCATAAAGATTCTCCTTTCTCAGGGTCTTCAATATAATTCTCAAGTGATCTTCATGTTCTTCCTTGCTCTTTGAATATACAAGAATATCATCAATAAAGAATACCTCAAACTGATCAAGATAGTCTCTAAAGACTCTATTCATTAGATCCATGAAGACAGTAGGGGCATTAGTAAGACCAAATGACATCACTATAAATTCATAGTGTCCATACCTTGTACGGAAAGCCGTCTTTGGTATATCCTCCCTTTTGACCCTTAATTGATGATACCCTGAATGAAGATCAATCTTGGAAAAGAATTGAGCTCCTCGTAGTTGGTCAAATAAGTCATCAATGCACGGGAGAGGATATTTGTTTTTGATAGTGATCTTGTTAAGTTCTCGATAATCAATGCAGAGTCTCATTGATCCATCTTTCTTCTTAACAAACAGAACAGGTGCTTCCCAAGCTGACGCACTAGGGTATATGAATCCTTTATCAAGATTCTCTTGGAGTTTCTTCTTCAATTCCTGCAACTCAATTGGGGCAATTCTATAAGGTGTCTTTGAAATAGGAAAAGCACCCGGTACGAGTTCTATTGAAAACTCAACTTCACGATTTGGTGGAAGACCTGGCAATTCCTCTGGAAAGACATCATCAAACTCCCGTACAATGGGCATATTCTTAATCGTGAGTTTTTATCCATCCATTTGAAATAAATAACCTTCATTTAGTGGAATCAAGACCCATAAGATGGAAGAAATTTACACTGGAAGGTTATGTTCATCCTTGCATCGATAGACGATCATAGATTGATCTGGAATATGAAATGTGACTTCCCTTCTATGGAAATTGATATGAGATCCATATAGAGAAATCCAATCCATTCCAAGAATCACATCAAATTCCACTATAGGAAGGATCACACGATTTTTAGGAAGCACTTTCCCACAAACTTCAATCGGGGTAGAATTATAAACTTTTGATGCGATTGTTGTGCCATTAGGGGTTGTCACAGCTAACTGAACATCTAATTGTTGACGTAATACAGTGATACTCTTAGAAAATTCTTCAGAAATAAACGAGTGGGTGGATCCAGAATCAAATAAAACATTTTCTACATTAGAGTGGATGGTAAGTGTACCTCACATCGTTATCGTACTCCACATCGCTGATAGAAAATGCATGGGACTTTCCTTTGTCTTTAGCCTTAAGAGTTAGTTGACATCGATCATCATCATCAACCCTTAGATTTGGGCATTGATTGGCATAATGCCCCATCTCTTTGCACTTGAAACATTGAAGTGTAGTAGGTTCATTCTATGTATCCCTTACTTTGTTTGCATCATTAGACATCTTCTTCCGATTATTGAGAGATTCAAATGCCCGATGACATTCCTTTCCACATTTGAAACATTTACTTGTCCCTTTAAGACAACTCCCTCCATGTTTCTTTCCACACTTTGAGCATAAGGTAAAGCTCATCTTCTTTTTAGTGTTCTATTTTGATTTTCCTTTGAATTCCATTTTCCTCTTCTTATCAAACCTATATGACTGATGGGTTACTCCAATCTCCATCTCAACTTTGAGAGCACATCGAATGATTTCCTCATAGCTATTGAAGTCCCTTATGGCTAACACCCTTCAATGACTTGGTTTTAAGCCACTAAATAATCGATCGATCTTACTCTCAGGTTGGATAATAATACCAGAAGCATACCTTGCAAGTCTTGTAAAATTTGCTTCATATATACCAACAGATTCATCATCCTTTTTCTTTAGTTCAAGAAACTTTTTCTCTATATTTGTTCGGAGAATACGAGGGAAGTACTTATTGAAAAATATGTTCTTGAACTCGTCCCATTCCATGGACTCAATTTCATCCCTTTACCTCGTATTCTTAATAATATTCCACCATTGATAAGAATCTCCTTCCAAATGATACACTGCTAGGATGAATTTATCATGTTCAGAACATTGAAGAACTGAAAATATCTTTTCATTAGTACTAATCCATTGTTAAGAAACTAATAGATCAGTAGACCTGCTGAATGACGGTGGACGCTGCCTCGTGAAGGATTCAACCGAATGTTGCTCCTTCCTTTTCTTGTTTCGAAGTCCCGCATGATGCATAGCTTGAGAAAGTTGTGTGAGCATGGATACAAGATTTTTCATTCTGGCTCCCATAACGTTTGGTTGCTCAGGGGCACAATCATTGCATTGCCCGTCGCATTCCGAATTAACACGGTTCCTTCATGTTCCAGCCATTGACTAAAACCAAGAATAATAGTGTGAGAAACACTAATTATAATATGAAAATTACATAATCAAGAATAAAATTTCACACTTAAGGACTTATCCTAGGTTATTCGTGGCCATTTCTAAAACACTAAGATTGTGTTCTATGCTTAGACTTATCCTTAGGGTTCGTATTAAGGCTTTCACATCCTAGTTTCCAAAGGTTGACTATACATTTTCTCTGATACCAACTATAATGACCCATACTTTACATACATTGTTAATACTTTAAAATTGAAGCACACTTACTACAACATATAAAAAAACCAGGAAAGGGCCATATAGGTATAGAGTCTTTAGAAACCGGGAAACATAAAAAACTGGTTCATAAATCATCTACTTTGCCACCCATTTATTTCATCATATCTAGAGTCCCTTTTGGAATATACTACTTAATAACCTACTTCTTGACCTGGAGAAAGAAAACATACAAAAGGGTGAGCTGAAATGCTCAGTAAGGGTAAAAAAAATAAATATAAATCACATCATAATCATAAGAATATAACTTTTAGAAATCTTAACTTGCAAAAGTGATCATAATTTCATAACCTGGGATAAATCATAGTAGTGAAATGTAATCCCAATAATCATAACTTAAAACATAAATCTTTTTGGCATACACACATAATCATAGATAATCATTTCTTATTAGTCAAGACTCATTTCCAAGACTATCTTAGTGGAAAAAGTCCATTTCCGAACCGAGTCCATTCCTCGTTTTAGTCCTCTTTCACTAAACCGGTTTAACATGTCGTTCCAGCCATGTCTATCTCATGAGATATAAAATCTTTACCCAATGCATAGGAAAGAGATATAGGTCCCATCCATCTCATAATTATACCATTCTTATGTGTGCCACAAAATCATAAACCATACATCATAGCATAACCCATGTAATAAAAATGGGATTCATAAACATCGTGACATCATAAAACAATTCATATAAGATAAAGGAATTCATAAAAATAATTCCATGACAACATAATCAAATATATTTAATAATAGGGATAGAAACAGAACCCTTTATTATCTTAGATGGAAAATAATTTTGATAAAATACTCGAACTCCATTCTTGAGGAAAATAACCTTTCTACGTAAAAAACACTTTTCCTTTCTTAACATGTCATACAATTCTAAACTAAAAGAAGTTGATTAAAAATTAAGTTGAAAACTTGTAATGGAAGCTTCTTGGAAATAATGTTTTTAAAATACATTCATGCCATATAAGTTAAAAAAACATTCTTCTCGTACTTTTGTCGGAAAAGTCAAAAAGTACCTCGTACGAAAAAAGACAAATGATTCCTTTAATATCTTTTACTAAAAACTCACCGAAGGGTAAAATTGGATATAAACTATTTTATAAGGATATAAATATTACATATTGAAGAAACATGGATGTGGATGATAAATATTACCCAGTAAATTCTGAAGTATAAACAATCTCGGATAAAAATGAGATTGCGAGATTTTCCCTTACCTTAGGTAGAATTTGCTTCGTAACTGTCCAAAACTCATGCATAATGATTTAAATAATGTTATTGACTTATTACAAAATCATAATTATTTTTATGATATCATATATGGTCATATTCATAGCTTCTTTTTAGTAATATTTCATTACTACTTGTTATTCGGGTGTTTATTACTTTTTGTTCTTATGCGTGTTTTGTCGAATAAATTCTTATTCTTATCTTTAGGATATAGATAAATAATTTCCAGAATGGTATTAGTGTAATATATATCATATTAATTCATTAAATTCATTTATATAATAATTATGAAATGAAGATCATGTCGAACGAATCGCATCACATCGTGGAGACGGTATTCCGTACGTACGCACGAGCGACGATATCGTTCCCATGATCGTGGAATTGTATTTGAGTATATGTATAATATTTCAGAATCAATAAAACTTTACAATAATCACATATAGTTATTATTTACACCATTATTCCCATCCAAGTAAGGTGGGGGTGGAAAATAGATTACACCACGGCGTGGAGACGGTATTCCGTACGTACGCACGCGTGGTGATTTCATTTTCCGTAGGATGGATAGATGGTGAAATAGGGTTGTTTCATACTTATTATAATAACATATAAGTATATGTATTATACTTATGTTATTACTTCATAATGAAACAACTAAATAAGAAGAAGTGGAAGAAGAAATAAAGATGAAAGAATCGGTAACAGACATTACCTCTTCTTTGAAGCGCTTCTTTGAGACCTCCTTTTAGGGCACTAAAATTGGTCATTAAAGATAACCAGAACCTCTAGGATGTTTCTAGGGAAGTGGAGAGGAGAAATTTGTAGGGTTTTTCCGAGTTTGAAGGCTCAAATTGGTGTGTGGAGGAGAGGGAGGAGGTTCCCTTTTATAAGGGAGGAGAGGGGCACCATTGGAATAACTAAAACTATTATTTTATTATAAAGTCAAATTCGGGTTTTAATAGCTCAAAATTTATATATTTAGAAGCTAAGGTGGGTATGGGTCGAAATAATCTCATCCAATATAATTTAGACAAGTTTAGGTCATTATATTAACCTTATCCTTTAGTTTTAACTCTTAGTTAATTAGATTGACATTTACCATGTCACTTTGTATTTTTATATTTCATAGTTAATAAACTTACCATATATATCCAAGCGACCACCAAGTGGTCCATTAATGATACACACTATCATTATATAAGTATCTTGGCTGAACCTTAGATTTTTAGGAATAAAATAACAATCAATAATATAATATGTGTTTTAAAAACTATTTAATGTCAATTTTGACACTATATAGTAATTGATTTTTTTGAAAATCATAACAGAATAATTAATTCGAAAAAAGTTAATTAAATCAATACTAACATTTCATATTAACCTAGAAAATTAATTTAATTTATAAAAAGTCTCAAATTACATTTATTTGGGTATTTATAACATCAATTATGCCAATATTTCATTAATAAGATAATTACTGCATCATAATTGTGTCATAAATAAATTAAATTATTTAATGTCTAAAAATTAAAAATAAAATACCATTATGTAGGAAATAGTTTTAGATTTCTGATGAATATTTATAGTCTAATTTATCTTATGTATAAACCTATATTAAAAATGATTTAGTTATTAAACTTTTATTTTAACTATTTTAACCCTTATTTAAATAAATTAATAATAAATGTCCTAATCTAATCCAAGTGGCCCTAAATGGTCATATTTTATTTCTAAGGTTGTTTCTGGTCGAATTACACTTATCCAATATAATTAGGGCATGTTTTAGGGTAATAATAATATCATTTTTATCCTTAATTACCATATTTACTTTTAAACGTGGTAAATAAAAGTAAAAAAGTTACTATTCACCAAAAATTATTTTCATCTCATTGAACCACATTTTACTTACTGACATCAACTGTGTCTCTCAGATTTTTGAAATTCCACTCACAGAAGCGGTAAAATTAAGTTTTATGTAAATTTGCAAATTCTCCTAGGAGGTGGCTAAAAGACGGTGAAAAGTTCAATAAAATTTTTATATATCTAAAATTATTATAAAATTACTCCAATGAATTACATTGATCTTATATAGGTATTATGTATCAATTTTGACCTAAAAAATATAAATAAAATAAATAATTATTTAAATAAAAATTCGGATTTTAAATAGTAACCCAGTGTTTTCACTATTCATCAAAAATTGAAAGTTTCCTGAAAAATACTAAAATTTTACCCTAGGCTAATTTAGATATTCCGAATTCAAAAATGAAGTCCATTTTGAAAAATAAAATTTACAAAATTTCAAAAAGTGGTTATTACTATTCATAACGGTTAGTTTTAATAGTATTTTAATATCATATCATTGTTTAGTGAAACTCGGTATTGCGTACGACGCAAGCTATCAAGGAAGGCCGCGTTTGCGTGTAAAGAAAGACAAGATAGTGTTGTGTGTAGTGAATGATTAATTTGATGATTTATATAACATAAAAACAAAATATTTCTCATAAAAGTCTCGGGTGTTACACCTATCTATTGTGTTTCAATTGAAACCGGACTCTGATCTTGAAGTAATATTTGCCAAGGAACCTGAGCCTACATTAGCTCCAATTCTGGAACCATCACAAGAACCCCCTTCCTTCATAAGTTAAAGTGATTTGAAAGCATTTGGAGCTACATTATTGGATAGAGTTGAAAATCTCATCAACACACAACCTACTCCTATAACAAACCCAAGTGAAAGAGATGTTTCCCTACTGTTAGAGAAGATATTGTAGAAGATTCATCCAAAAAATGATTCATGAAATTAAAAAGGTTATAATAGAGAAAAAATAACTAACTGATGAAGTGAAGTATCTCAGATCTGTGTTTGATGATATGAAAAAAGTCTTACAAGAAAGAATATCCCATGTTGCTCATATTGTTGAGAATGTTAGTGGTCAGCTTCCATAGGAAGTTGTCTCTTTGATTCAACTGAACCTAACTTCATTAGCTGACAAAGTGGCTTAGAGAAATAAAAAGATTGTTCAAGAGATGCATAAGATTGTTATTGGTCTCAAAAAAATGACCGATGAAGGATAAAGGATGCCTACAGAAGGTTCTGAATCAAAAAAAGTCCCTCACTTCAGCTATTACAACCTCTATTGCCTCTGGACAGTCATCTTAACCCTCCTTTGATAGTGATCTGCTTGGAACTATTATTGAATAGGAACTTAAATTAGTGTTAGGTCGCATTGAAAATGAGAATCTATCCATGGTTATTAAGAATAGTGACATGGTACATGATTTGGTAAGGATTCACTCAAATATTGAAAATTGTACTCAGGAGGAAGGTAGATTTATACATTAATAGGATTTTCTCTAATCATGATATGACCAATCATTTAAGTTATCTTGTAGAGTATTTAAAAATCCCTCCGTCACTCAAGCCTTCAAGACTCAAGTTCAAAAGTTAAAATATTTCAAAACTTTGTTGGACAAGTCCTGGGAGAACACAAATGATTTTGAGAAAGAATTGAAGTATGGTGGTGAGATTCTTACTAACTTCATTAAGTTGTTGAAGCCTTATCTTCATGTGTAGAGCACTGCTATTGGGGCTCCTATAGCTGCACCCTTGTGGCATGGTCTACCTCCTTCCACATCCACAACCTTTTCCTCTACATAAATTTCTTTATCTCAGGCTATGAGCCGGATCAGACCTCTTATCCCTGAACAAAACATGCATCGGTCTTGCACCAAACCTACATTGGCACCTTCTATTTTTGAAGGACTCCCTCTCCCTTATTTTTCACTTGGATGACTCCCTTATTTAACATCAACTTCTACTCCCATGGCTCTTTATGATACTGCTTCCAAGGGAAAATAAAAAAGAACTTTTGATGAATAATAGTGAAAATTATATTTTGATTGGGGTATTTTGTAATTTTCCTACTACTACATCTTTTTTATCTAATGAAATGTGAATTGTTGTTCTCTATTATCTTATTTATGTTCATTCCATTTTTCTTATATTTTTTTGATAATCCCAAAATGGGGAGAAAAGGACACTACGAAAAGACATGATTTGTGATCATCAAAGTGGGAGATATTTTTGGACTCGTCATGTTTATTCATGTTTTAATGATAAAAAATCCTAGATATCTTGTAAATATTGTTAATCCTATTTAATATATCTCATATCATGTGTAGAGATGGTTGGTTTCATTATGCTTTAAATAAACCTAACCAAAATCATAATTCATATAAATCATGTTTTCTTATTGAAAAGTATATATAATATTTTCTATAATGAATTTATTTTATGAATGATGTACTCTAATTTATTCTATAAATATTACTGCTTAAGACTATATACATATATTTAGCTAAGTCTGAGAATCCATGAGTCTTCCACCAGTTCTATTTTTCTATAAAAGGACCTAGAATGCATGACCAGACACCATGACCCAAATACTGTGACCAGACCCTATGACTAGACACTATGACCCAGACACTATGACCCAGAAACCATAACCAATTTCAGATCTGATGAAGAATGTGACACCAGTTCCTCACTACCATCACTAAGACACCATTCAATGTTTGTAAAAGTACCAGACATTGTGATCCTAACATTGCATCTATGATACCGGTTCCTGATCTTAATATAACTATCTCATCATGACTATATCCCCACTAAAAGGAAAAAAAGAGGACATTGTTTCCTAAGGACACCATTTCCTAGTGATACCGTTTCTAGAGAAACTGTGACACCATTCTTTAATTTGTTTTTTCATTTTCAATTTAATTTCAAATCATTATATTTGAATCATTTAAATGAATTGACATAATTAATATTTCTTTGTAGACATGTCACCTAACAGTACGAGGTACGAGGTTCAGAATACATGCATCATATCGGCTCCAACACGTACACTCTAACATAAAAAGAAAAACACAGTTCTTGAACAAGGAAGTGTAGAATAACATACACGAGATCACTTTTTTAAGAGAACAAATCATGCAACAAGATACATTGGATGAACACACGAATCATTCTTGAATCAAAAGGATGGAATATCATAGATAAGAGCCAATAAAATCTTCACAATACCAACTCCACAAAGAACATGAGTTAGACCTAACTGGAAAAAAGAGCACCAGACTTTCGACAATATCATTCACGAAAGAAGACTTGATACTTGCATATGCTTCATCCTACAAGTCTAGAGCATCATACAATAACATTCAGATCACTTCAAACCTTATCTCATCATCTTTTCTATGTTGTGTATTCTTTTAGATTTCGAGAAGTGTGTGTGTCTATATTAAAACACACATTTCCTCTTAAATTAAACTGAAGGATACATGATATAATTCCTCTAATGTATTTTTATATTTTTTTATGCCCAAGGATATGTAAGGAATAGGTCCTTGTGTGACCTGGTATTTTATACCCCCAAATAACTGTGGAAGAGGTCGTGTAACCTGAACAGTCTTATGCACTACTGTTTACCCAGATCCATGGTGTGGATCAATGTTTGTTAATATAAATTTCTTGGTGGAAGGTTATCACCATGTGAAGTTGATTAGGTCTTGGCTTGATACTGAGCAACTTTTTCTATCTGTTGTGTTGTTTATTTCACTTTTTCACTATTTTACTGTATAATTCAGAAATCACTAGATTTTTTATTAATAATTAATTTTGGATAGAAGTTATAATTGGTTTTCCTTATTAGAATAGCTTCAAAAGCAGTATCAATAACTCATACTGATATTACTAATAATTAATCAATCTTTTGAGAGGTTATTTTAATAGTAAAACTTTCATAATCATTTTAGCTTGATTGACTGGGCTGTATTTATTTTTTGGGAACCTTTTAAGAAAACATTTCAATAGAAATTTTTATAGATAACCAATACCCCCCCTCTTGAGTACTGTACTCAGACTAATTGAGAGCATTCTACATGATTCATGTTATTATTCATTACTTGATCCAGCTAAGAAACTACTGTCAGAAAGATTTGAGTACTCATTCCTATTATATTTGGAATACCATTAGGGAAATTGTCACATTCCCTATAAAATTGTTTGTTGGAACATGATCTTTTATTTCCTTCCATTTTATAAGAAAAAGAAGATACAATTAGGGGGCCTAAATACTTAGCTAATAAACATAAAAAACATTAAACATAAAAGGATAAAGTCTCAACAGAAAAGTATTTCCTAACATGTGATTCCCTAAGTTTTGATGTATGTTATCCTTGGACTGTTACTTAACATTTATTCTTATTGGACCTTTTTTATTCTCTTAATAATGGTTCATACTAAGTTTATGAATTTACCAAAGCATATCCCTCGTGAGGGTCAAAACTAGGAGTGCAGTAAGGCTCATTATTGTGCACCAGTTCCCATTTGTGTCTAGAACAAATAAGTGTTTTCATGTTTTACCCTTAAATACATATGTTCCATAGCCACATCCACCTATTCCTATCCATATAGGGATTTATTTTATTGATAAACCACTTACACTATACTTACCAAAAATTTAGGGATGTTCTCTTATACTTAGTCTCACCCCTAAGGTTCTTACAAAAGTGAAATATTCCTAATATCCAAAAATAACTAGACCATCCTTTGATACCAACTATAGTGACCCTATCCTTTTACAAATATCATTATATGATTTTAATCATATTAAAGCATCATATTACAAGCTAAGGATCGTAGTGTTTAGTTTCCTGGAATACTAGGTACATAAAACATTAAACATGGGACTAAATGTAACATTTATTTTTTTATTCTTCATATATAACCCCTAACTTCCATTGTGTTCATACATCTTTATAGGAAAACCTGGGGATAACATGAAAAAAGGGATGAGCATGAAGCCCAGTAAGGGAGTAAACAAAAGAATAAATCTTTTTCATATGGGTGAGAAGACATGACATAATGATATAAAAAGGAAAAGAACATATGAAAACATAACATATAAAATGGGATCATATAATCATATAATCATTGTAACGAGAAAAAAACATAAAACATTACTTTATCATGAGTCAAGGATCTTTGAACATAGAATATCACAATTCAAGGTTAACCACCCAGATCGTTTCACATGGAAGCACGTGTCAAGGCTAACTGCCAAGAAATTTTCACATAACATCTCATGAGAATCAAATTTAACCAATGAATTGGAGATCTTTTTTAGTGCACCCATCATAACATGTTCATGAATATTCGTTCCACATAAATAATCATAGATAATCAATCATACATAAACATAAGGGTAGCCATGGAATGAAATGGGTATCATAATCATGTCATAAAGCATAATGAATGGGTGTATCTTAAAAGTGTCCATGAAAAAAATGAATTTAAACATAAATAGAAATTCATAAGGTAAAATAAGAATATATCATGGTATGTGATTTCAAACAGAAGTTTCAACATGTAAGAAGAGTATTTAATAAACTTTAGAATTAAAACATTTTATCGTGGTTTTAAGGAAAATAATAAAGAGCATTTAAAATAGAAAGGGGAATAATATTTTATATAAAAACAGAATTCAAACAAGAAGGTTTTCATAATAAAAATATAGTTTTTATAAAAATAATTCTGGATTTAAGCATATTAAATCGTGTACATGAAGGTATGAATTTGGTAAGTTCCCTTAAAACGAGTTTGGTTATCAGGAAGTATTGAGGAGGGAATCATATAAAATAATGTTTAACCCTAAAAGATAATGATGAATGTATATTGATAAATGATTTTGGATAATATAAAAAACATTTATAATATGTATATAAAAAGAAAATATAACTTCATTTGGGTAAAAATAATGATAGGCAACCCGAAGGAATAAAGGAGGCTCGGGTAAAATCTCTTTCCTTAGGTCTGATGGTGTCCTTAAGTTGATCTTAATGTCCTAGATAACAAAATTAAATTCATAAATTAATATTTCCAGAACATATTATTTATGTAATATATTTTTTATAACCCTATTGTGTTCATTCATGACCTTTTTGATGGGTCAAGAGGTTCAATTTAATTGTTTGTTTCATTGGTTTACATGATTGGTTTACTTATATACATGTAAGGATAAACATGTAAGATGATAATGGTTTTCTAGAATTGGATTTATATGTTATTAGGGATCATCCAGAAGATTACTTGGTTTTAAAATTTATTTGGTTATTCGGAGCGAAGATGAATCGTTATCTAAACTTTAATGATAACTGTTTTGGTTAATTGGTGGTTTTTTACCACAAAGAACACATTTTTATTTAAAAATTAATATCACATGTAAAAAAGATTTAGGAACCTTAAATTAGACATAATACATATATTATCATTTATTTAAACCATAAAAATGTTTTCATAATTTGAATTGAATATGGCAATAGAAATTGAAAACTCGTCATCCTTGAATGTGAGAAATCAACACATATGAGATGATATTTTCAATTCTAGTAAAAAATGATTGGAAAAGAGGGATGATGAAGAATTATTCCATTATATTAACAAAATTCTACTAAATCTAAGGTATTGGAGTTATCATAAAATTTTTATTAAATAGGGTGAGGAAAGAAAAAGAAAATAATGTAACTTGAAAGAAAATAAAATAATTAAAAGATGAACTTACCTCTGGAATATATCTTCCTTGAATACCTATTTAAGTGAGAGGGTTTGGTATTTTCAAGTGACCAAATTATGATGGATGTCGAAGAGGGGATTAGATAGGTATTTGAAGAGAATTAGTACTAGGCACAAGGCTTGAGAGGAGTGAAGAGAAGAGGGGGTGAGGGTTATTTTTAAAGTCGAGGAGAGGAGGGTTTTCCCAAGATTTTATCCATTATTTTATTATTTTTCCCAAGGAAAGTAGTAGTATAGATTCTTGTGAAAAAAAACAGTAATATGGGCATGTGAGTTTGGAATCAAAGTTTTTACATCATCCAAGACTCAATAAACAATATATTTAACATTCAATGTATATATACAACAAATTACCGTATTTTACTATTCATAAAAAATCATGTATTTCAGAAAAATCCGAAAATAGCACCCCATTTTCTTCTTTCGTAGAATTCAAAAAATTAACTCCATTTGAGGAGAATAAATTTTGAAATATGTAAAATTTAATTTTTAATTAAATTCCTATTTTACTTAAAAAGTAAAAATATTAAAAATAAAACTACTTTTTTAACACATTGTAAAATAAATTAATGTCCTTTAAAATTATCATATAATCAGAAGTCATCAAAATACTTATTTAAAAAAATAATTTTTTTTTTAAATTTTAAATTAATCGTAAAATTGTAATGAAATATACATGAATCACAAAATACCAACACTATGTTATAATTATATCATATTGTCACTTATAAGATCGATAAATTTTATTTATACTTTCATTGGAAAGGTTACCTATTCACTTGGATGATTTACTATTCATAAGGGTCGTATTACTATTCATAAGGGTAACAACACTATTCATAAGGGGAAGTTACTATTCACTAAAAATTATGTTTTCCTTATCAGAGTCCAAACATCTTACTGATCACAACCGTGTATGTCAGATTTTTGAAATTCAAATCACAAAAGTGACAACATTATGTTTAAAGGTCACATGGTACTTAGTAGTTCATTGTGTTGTGATTTCATGTTATTATACTATTCGACATAATTATAAGAAGGTAATTTCTATTGATTAAAATTTGGGTCATTACAATGATCTTGCAAGGTTGTATATTCATGAGATAGTAAAACATCAATGGGTACCATGTTCTAATATTTTGAATAGGGATTCCAAGTTTACATCTCATTTATAGTATAGTTTATAGAGGGACCTAGGTAGAGAAGTGCTTCTGAGCACAACATACTTCCCTCAGATTGATGGCATGTCTAAGCATACAATATGAGTGCTTGAGGACATGTTGCGAGCATGTGTCCAGAATTTTTGGGGCTCTTAGGAGAAGAATATTCCCATGGTTTAATTATCCTCCAATAGGAGATTTCAGGATACTATTCAGATTGATCCTTATGAGGATTTTTATGGTAGGATATGTCGATAACCCATGTGTTTCTTAGAGATAGGAGAGGAACCTATTCTTAGACCTCATCTTTTTTAGGAGACCATATAGAAATTTTTTTTGATTCAGAAGTACATGGATATTGCACAATCTTGATAGAAATATTATGCTGATCGTCATAGATGACCTCTAGAGTTTGAGATCAGGGACTAGGTCTTTTTTTATGCATCTCACTGAGGCTTAGACATATGAGGATCAAAATATAGGGTATGTTTTCACCAAGATATGTTTGGTCATTTGATATTTTGGAGAGTGTTGGGTTGGTAGCCTATCAGTTGCTATTACCTGAAAGGTACCAAGTCATTCACAACCTCCCCCATTCATCTTAGTTGTGACCTTAATATTCGGACCAATCTCATTTTTTTAGCTCGAGGATGTTGAGTGATAGGTAGATTTTTCCTTTGAGGGTTATCCAATATGTATTGTGGATCATAGCATGAAGGTTCTCCAAGTCCAATTAGTTCCTTCAGTACAAGTGTTATGGTAGCGTGATCATGTATAGTATGAGACCTAGGATCAAGAGTCCAATATACTCTTGTATTGGCCATTGTTATTCTCAGACATTCCTGACCACCCTTGAGAGGGAAATTCAGGAGTGGATATTTTTAAGGGGGGATGTTTGTAAGAACCTATTTCATATTTGAGGTATAAAAGCCTTTTATTATGTCAATATTAAGTTTAAATGTTTATTTATGGCCTAATGTGAAAGTAATTTGAGGTCATATAGGTGATTGGGGTGTCCAGGGTTGGTTCGAAGCTCGGAAACCAAATTTTGGGTGAAAAATTCATGGCCCATGGTTAGTAGAAATTGTACAGGGAAGGCTATATAGTTTTCATAATATTGATAAGCTAGGCATTGGGAAGATACATGACACACAATTTAATAAACCGTGCAATTTGGGTTGCAATCCTGTGTGATAATGTATTCATTTTTAACAGTGGTTTTTTTAACAGTTTTCACATGGTTAGTCAAACTATGTGTAAAAAACATGAAGGGTTCCCATTCCTATAGTAAAGGGCAGATGATTGGTGCACGGTTTATCCAAACGTGTTTCCAAACAATGCGATACAATGTTTTAGGTTAATTTACTAGTTTTCTCGTAATTTATTATATTTTTATCCTAATTCCTTCTCATTTCTCATGTTGGGAAGCATGAGTATTGTGAGAGATATTTTTTGAAGTTTTTTCAAGGATTTTTCGTCGAATCTTCGTCAGATCGTAGAATCTAGACCCATTTGTTTCATTTTATCCATGTAACACCTTGAGATTTTATGAAAAATATTTTTTTTAATTTCATTAATGTCTTGTGTTGTACGCTACACCAAAAGGATCTTTCACAACACGCAATTGCGACCATCCTCAATAGCGTGTGTAGTACGCAATAACGAGTTTCACTAAACAACAATATGCTATTAAAATATTATTAAAACTAGCCGTTATGAATAGTAATAACCACCTTTTAAAATTTTAGAAATTTTAGCTCTCAAAATGGACTTAATTTTTGGATTCGGAGTATCAAATTTAGCCTAAGGTGAAATTTTGGTACTTTTCGGATAACTTTCATATTCCGATGAATAGTGAAAATTACTAAATTATAATTAAAAACATCTTTTTTAATCGAAATAATTAATAGTGATAAATTATTATTTTGAGTGGTTTTAAAGTATATATAGAATATATATTTACAATTTAATACAATGTTGTTCATTGGATGTAATTTCACATTTAAACCAGACATAAACAAGTGTCAATCTTTTGATAGTTATTATCTTTTAAGAACACGCTATTTGTTTTGACGATGGGAATTAATTTTTAAATAAATTAATGCAACTGATATGTTTTTAATTTGGTAAAATAGACATCATTTTTGAGTTCATAATATCAAATATAGCTTAGGCCTAATTTTTGTTATTTTTCTGAAACTTTCATTTTTTGATGAATTGTGAAACCACTAAGTGGTAGTTAAGAAAAATGAATTTTTCATAAAACTTAATTTTACCACTTCTGTGAGTGGAATTTCAAAAATCTGAGAGACACGGTTAATATCATGGACTAAAATGTGGTTCAATGAGATGAAAATAATTTTTGGTGAATAGTAACTTTTTACTTTTTTTTACCACGGTTAAAAGTAAATAGGGTAATTAAGGGTAAAATGATATTATTATTACCCTAACACATGTCCTAATTCTATTTGACAAGTGTAATTCGACCAAAAACAACCTTAGGAATAAAATATGACCATTTAGGCCCACTTGGATAAGATTAGGACATTTATTATTAATTTATTTAAAGAAGGGTTAGAATAGTTAAAATCAAAGTTTAATAAGTAAATCATTTTTAATATGGGGTTATACATAAGATAAATTCGACTATAAATATTCATTAGAAATCTAAAAAGATTTCATAGATAATGGTATTTTATTTGTAATTTTTAGACATTAAATAATTTAATTTATTTATAACATAAAGATGATGCAGTAATTATCTTATTAATGAAATACTAACATAATTGATATTATAAATACCTAAATAAGTATAATTTGGGACTTTTAATGAATTAAACTAATTTTATAGGTTAATATGACATGTTATAATTAAGTTAATTATATTTTTTCGAAGTAATCATTCTGTTATGAGTTTCAAAAAATCAACTATTGAATAGTGTCAAAATTGACATAAAATAGTTTTTAAAACAAATATTATATTATTAATTTTTATTTTATGCTTAAAAATCTAAGGTTAGGCCAAATGACTTAGATAAGGTTATATATTTTAATAAAACACAACTTGGGGGTCTCTTGGATGTATATGGTAAGTTTATTAACTATATAATATAAAAATACAAAGTGACATGGTAAATGTCAATCTAATTAACTAAGAGTTAAAACTAAAAGATATGGTTAATATAATGACCTAAACTTGTCTAAATTATATTTGATGAGATTATTTAGACCCATACCCACCTTATCGTCGAAATAAATCAATTTGGATCTATTTAAAACCGAACTTGACTTTATAATAAAATAATATTTTTAGTTATTCCAAAGGTGCCCCTCTCCTCCCTTATAAAAGGGAACCTCCTCCCTCTCTTCCTCACACCACTTTGAGCCTTGAATCTCGGCCAACCCCTTCCAATTTCTCCTCTCCACTTCCCTAGAGACATCCTAGAGGTCCTGGTCTTCTTCAAAGACAAATTTTAGTGCCATAAAAGATGGTCTCAAAGAAGCACTTCAAAGAAGAGGTAGTGTCCGTTACCGATTCTTTCAACTTTATTTCTTCTTCCACTTCTTATTATTAGGATGTTTCATTATGAAGTAATAAAATAAGTATCACTAATATACTGATATGTTATTAAAATTATGAAACAACCCTATTTAATCATCTATCCATCCTACGGAAAATGAAATCACCGCGCGTGCGTACGTACGGAATACCGTCTACACGTCGTGGTGAAATCTATTTTCCACCACCACCTTACTTGGATGGGTATAATGGTGTAAATAATAACAATATATGATTATTTTAAAGTGATATTGATTATGAAATAGTATACATACACTCCAATATAGTCCCATGATTATGAGAATGATATCATCGCTCGTGTGTACGTACGGACTACCGTCTCCACGACGCGATGAGATTCATTCTCCACTTTAACCATTCATGAATGATTATAAAGTACATATAATAAGTAATCATGAAATATATGACATAATAATGATACTGGATTTATGTGTATATATATATATTTCATCTACTTAATTGCATTCAACTCAATAAGGAAACAAAAACAGCGTTCATGCATACGTACGGCCAACCGTCTCCATGAACGATGTATTTCATTCCATTTACTGATTTATTATATATATGTATATTCTGAATATATATTATATATAAAACATGTTTTATATTCTGTAATTAAGTAATCATGATCTATGTAATCATATAAATAATTACAAGTCAAAACACGGACGACAAATGAATCAATTTTACCCAAAACGCTCTTTAACATTGAATTTACAAAAGAACGGGTAATATAAAGTCATAAGTGAACCATATATGATATCATAACAATGAGTATGATTCTGGAATAATTTAATGACATCATTTTAATCATTATACAGGAGGTTCGGACACTTACGAAGCAAATCGAACCTAAGGTAAGGGAAATATCACAATCTCATTTTTATCCGAGATTGTTTATACTTTGGCATTTACTGGGGTGTATTTTATCATCCACATCCATGTTTCTTCAATATGTAATATTATTTCCATTCACCTAAAATTGTTTAAATCCTATTTTCCCCTTAGGTGAGTTTTTAGTAAAAGATATGAAATGAATCTTTTGTCGTTCTTCGTACGAGGTACTTTTTTGACTTTTCCAACAAAAGTACGAGAATAATGTTTTCTTTTAACTTATATGGAATGAATGGATTTTTAAAACATTATTTCCAAGAATATTACTTTAAAAGTTTTCAAGTTTATTTTTTATCAACTTTTTTTAGTTTAAAATTGTATGACATGTTAAGAAAGGAAAATGTTTTTGAAGTAGAAAGGATATTTTCCTCAAGAATGGAGTTCAAGTGTTTTATCAAAATTATTTTCCATCTAAGATAATAAAAGGTTCTGATTCTATCCCTATTTTTACATTGATTTGACTATGTTGTGATGGAATTATTTTTATGAATTCCTTTATCTTATATGAATTGTTTTATGATGTCACGATGTTTAAGATTCCCATTTTTATTACACAGGTTATGAAATGATGTATGATTTATGATATTGTGGCACACATAAGAATGGTATCATTATGAGATGGGTGGGACCTATATCTCCCTCCAATGAATTGGGTAAAGATTTTATATCTCATGAGATAGACATGGCTGGAATGGTAGGTTATACCGGTTCAGTGAAACAGGACTGAAACGAGGGTGGCTCGGTTCAGAAATGGACTTTGTCCACTAAGATAGTATTGGCAATGAGTCTTAACTAATAATATATGATTCTCTATGATTATGTGTGTATGCCATAAAATTTCATGTTTTATGTTATGATTATTGGGATTTCATTTCACTACTATGATTTATCCCATGTTATTAAATTATGCTCTCTTTTGCAGGTTAAGATTTCCAAAATGTTATTTTCTTATGAAAATGATGTGATTGATATTTATTTTGTTTACCCTTACTGAGCATTTGATATCACCCTTTTATGTTTTTTATTTCCCCAGGATTAAAGAATTTTTTTAGGTTGAAAAAAGGAATATCATTCTGGGAGACGTTGAAGTTCCTTCACCACGATTAGAAGATTATATTCCGAGTTTTCAAAGACACTAAACTATTACAGTCCTTGTGTGTGTGTTTTTGTTATGTACTAAGTATTCCGCAAAAGTAATGTAATGTCCACGTACGTCAGGCTTCGGGTCTCTATAGTTGGTATCAGAGGAAAGGTTTAGTTAACCTTTGTAAACTTGGATGTGAGAACTTTAGTGAGATACCTAGAGATATTTCTATGGTATGTCTACGGATGTCCCTAAGGTTAAGTATACGTATAGGTTATAGTACTAGAATTATGCTAACGATCATAAAATTAAACCTAAGATGCTAGATATTTAAGGTACTCCCCCTTTATTATGTTGTTTTCCCTAGCATGATTTTTGCCTCTCACACTATTCTTTTTGGGTTTTAGACGATGGATGAAACCCGAAGGAACCGTGTTGATCAATGTAATGGACAATGCAATGATTGTCCTCCTGAACAAACAAATGTTATGGGAGATGGAGTGCAAAATCTTATTTCTATACTTACACAAGATATGAATCATTTTAGACTTCAAAATGAGCAGAGAAGGGAACAACATTCTATTGAGTCCTTCATGAGGCAACGTACACCTTCTTTCAGTGGGTCGTCTGATCCACTTGTTGCTGAACAATGGATCAGTACCACTGAAAAGATATTTTCAGTTCTTCAATGTTCTGAACATGATAAAGTCATCTTAGCAGTATATCGTTTGGAAGGTGAAGCTGATCAATGGTGGAATCTTATCAAGAATACGAGGCAAAGAGATGAAATTGAGTCCATGGAATGGGACGAGTTCAAGAACTTATTTTTCAATAAGTACTTCCCTTGTATTCGTAAAACAAAGATGGAGAAGGAGTTTCTTGAACTAAAGAAAAAGGATGATGAATCTATTGGTTTATACGAAGCGAATTTTACAAGGCTTGCAAGGTATGCATCTGGATTTGTCATCAAAACTGAAAGTAAAGTTGATCGATTCTTCAGTGGCTTAAAACCAAATCTTCGAAAGGCATTAGCTATAAGAGACTTCAGTAGCTATGAATAAATTTTGCGTTGTGCTATCAAGGTAGAAATGGAAGTTGGTGTTACTTATCCATCTCATTGTTTTGACAAGAAACGAAAGATGGAGTTCAAGGAGAAATATCAGAATAATGGTGAAAAGAAGATGAATGTGTCCTTATGCTCAAAGTGTGGAAAGAAGCATGGTGTAGATTGTCTTAAAGGGACTAGAAAATGTTTTAAGTGTGGAAAAGAAGGTCATCGAGCAGCTGAGTGTCGAAGTAATGGAAAAAGGGTTTCTAATGATTTGAATAAAGAAAAGACTGCAGAGAATGCACCAACAACACTTCAATTAATGCTTCAAGTGAAAGGAAATGGGGCATTATGCTAATAAATTCCCTAATCCAAGTGTTAGTGATGATCGACATGAGCAACCACTTAAGGAAAAGGACAAAGGGAAGTCACATGCGATCACCATTGGTGATGTTGAATATGACAAAGATGTGGTGGAATGATTAAGTGTTTATGTAATTGGAATCCAGAATAATGTTGTATATAGTATCATGGAATATTGGAATATTTATGTATTGGTCTATTGTGGTTTTCAATAATTTTATGGCATCAGTAACCATGAAAAGTGATTGAAATATTTTTGGAAAGCAGATTATATGAACATAATGAAGGTATAAAGAGAATCTAATATGTTTGATAGTATTCATGAGCTCATGATTGATATAAGGACTAAGTGATATCATGGTTTTAGGATATAGAATTTTTAGGGTTTTGGTATTTGGAAATTGTTACCTTTTAACTGCATTCATGTTTTCACTAAGGTTCAATGGATATTGATTCTTCAATAGAATACATGATTAAGGTATTAACATGTTTGTAATTTGACCAACAAGATATATCTTATGATATATGGGGGATAAATGATGGCATTCACGTGATCATTTTTTTATACTATGAGCTTAGACCGAATTATTTTAGATAAGCATAAAGATTGGAAAGGATTATGTTGGACATAAGTTAGTATTTTTTAAGGATAAAACTTATTTTTTGATATTGTTTATGGGATGTTATAGTGGTATAGCTTTAGAAAAAGGACAACCTGTAGGATGGGCGACAGCCCATTACGTTAAACAAGGCTGTGGGAATCGAACCCACAACTAAAGTGCAACTGGCCTTTATCACTTACCACTGGCCTACATGAAGTCCATGTTTAGTAGAAAATAGTTTTATTATATTAAGAAGTATGATATATGAAGTATAAGTCCATTTTAGGAACTATATATGATTAATCTCACTATAGATGGACTTATGTATTTTTTGATAACTTTTCTAACCTTTTGTTTGAGATAGATAAAATGACCCATCATTCTATCACATGATCTGCTAACACATCACGAATGACAAATTCAACTTCATTTCTTTAAGAGATGAAGTGGAAATTGTCCAAAGAACGACAAACGGTGAGACTATACCAAAATCACAAAAGTATTTCTTCTAATTCCTATTTCATCAACTTTAGGGAAATGATCTTGAAAACCAAAAATGTTGTCCTAGTGCTCTTATATATGATGAATCAGATGGTACCTTAGATCGTCACAAATTTATGGCTTTGTGATTGCTGGATTTTCCATAGCCTTGTTCTCTACCACTCTCCATCAAAACATGATGGTTAGATTTCTCTTCCATATCCATATTTTCACCTATGTGGAAACCCAGTGATTAGATTATTTGGGTAACTGTTACACTTCATACTTTTGTTTTTAAAGATTGGTTTTGGTATTCCTTTTTATGATGTGGGTTTCTATCAAAGAAACTTTCGAGTAGTAAACCATTTATAACCCCAACTAATTTCGAGGGCGAAATTCATTTTAAGGGGGGTAGAATGTAACACCCCGAGATTTTATGAAAAATATTCTTTTTAATTTCATTAATGTCTTGTGTTGTACGATACACCAAAAGAAGCTTTCACAACACGCAATCGCGACCTTCCATGATAGCCTGTGTAGTACATAGTAACAAGTTTCACTAAACAACAATATGCTATTAAAATATTATTAAAACTAGCCATTATGAATAGTAATAACTACCTTTTAAAATTTTAGAAAATTTAGCTCTCAAAATGGACTTCATTTTTGGATTCGGAGTATCAAATTTAGCCTAAGGTGAAATTTTGGTACTTTTCGGATAACTTTCATATTCTGATGAATAGTGAAAATTACTAAATTATAATTAAAAACAAATTTTTTAATCAAAATAATTAATAGTGATAAATTATTAATTTGAGTGGTCTTAAAGTATATTTAGAATATATTTTTACAATTTAATACAATTTTGTTCATTGGATGTAATTTCAAATTTAAACCAGACATAAAGAAGTGTCAATCTTTTGATAGTTATTATCTCTTAAGAACACGCTATTTGTTTTCACGACGGGAATTAATTTTAAAATTAATTAATGCAACTGATATGTTTTGAATTTGGTAAAATAGACATCATTTTTGAGTTCATAATATCAAATATATCTTAGGCCTAATTTTTGGTATTTTTCTGGAAACTTTCATTTTTTGATGAATAGTGAAACCACTAAGTGGTAGTTAAGAAAAATGAATTTTTCATAAAACATAATTTTACCACTTCTGTGAGTGGAATTTTGAAAATCCGAGAGACACAGTTAATATCAAGGACTAAAATGTGCTTCAATGAGATGAAAATAATTTTTGGTGAATAGTAACTTTTTACTTTGTTTTACCACGGTTAAAAGTAAATAGGGTAATTATGGGTAAAGATGATATTATTATTACCGTAACACATGTCATAATTCTATTGGACAAGTGTAATTCGACCAAGAGTAACCTTAGGAATAAAATATGACCATTTAGGCCCACTTGGATTAGATTAGGACATTTATTTTTAATTTATTTAAAGAAGGGTTAAAATAGTTAAAATCAAAGTTTAATAAATAAATCATTTTTAATATGGGGTTATACATAAGATAAATTTGACTATAAATATTCATTAGAAAGATAAAAAGATTTCCTACATAATGGTAGTTTATTTTTAATTTTTAGACGTTAAATAATTTAATTTATTTATAACACAAATATGATGCAGTAATTGTCTTATTAATGAAATACTGACATAATTGATATTATAAATACATAAATAAGTATAATTTGCGACTTTTTATGAACTAAACTAATTTTCTAGGTTAATATGACATGTTATTATTACGTTAATTAACTTTGGTCGAAGTAATCATTCTGTTATTAGTTTCAAAAAAATCGACTATTGAATAGTGTCAAAATTGACATAAAATAGTTTTTAAAACAAATATTATATTATTAATTTTTATTTTATTCCTACAAATATATGGTTCGGCCAAATGACTTATATATGGTTATATATATTAATAAAACACAACTTGGGGGTCTCTTGGATGTATATGGTAAGTTTATTAACTATATAATATAAAAATACAAAGTGACATGGTAAATGTCAATCTAATTAACTAAGAGTTAAAACTAAAAGATAAAGTTAATATAATGACCTAAACTTGTCTAAATTCTATTGGATGAGAGTATTTAGACCCATTCCCACCTTATCTTCGAAATAAATCAATTTGGAGCTATTTAAACCTGAACATGACTTTATAATAAAATAATAGTTTTAGTTATTCCAAAGGTGCCCCTCTCCTCCCTTATAAAAGGGAACCACCTCCCTCTCTTCCTCACACCACTTTGAGACTTCAAGCTCAGACAACACCTGGAAATTTCTCCTCTACACATTCCTAGAGACATCCTAGAGGTCTTGGTCTTCTTCAAAGACAAATTTTAGTGCCATAAAAGAAGGTCTCAAAGAAGCACTTCAAAGAAGAGGTAATGTTCGTTACCGATTCTTTCAACTTTATTTCTTCTTCCACTTCTTCTTCTTAGGTTGTTTCATTATGAAGTAATAAAATCAGTATCACTCAAATAACGATATGTTATTAAAATTATGAAACATCCCTATTTCACCATCTACCCATCCTACGGAAAACGAAATCACCACGCGTGCGTACGTACGGAATACCGTCTCCACGCCGTGGTGAAATCTATTTTCCACCACCACCTTACTTGGATGGGTATAATGGTGTAAATAATAACTATATATGATTATTTTAAAGTTATATTGATTCTGAAATAGTATACATACACTCCAATGCAGTCCCACGATCATGAGAACGATATCATCGCTCGTGCGTACGTACGGACTACCGTCTCCATGACGCGATGAGATTCATTCTCCACTTTAACCATTCATGAATGATTATAAAGTACATATAATAAATAATCATGAAATATATGAAATAATAATGATACTGGATTTATGTGTATATATATGTATGTCATCTACTTAATTCCATTCAACTCAATAAGGAAACGAAAACAGCGTTCATGCGTACGTACGGCCTGCCGTCTCCATGAACGATGTATTTCATTACATTTGATGACTTATTATATATATGTATATTCTGAATATATATTATATATAAATCAAGTTTTATATTCTGGAATTAAGTAATCATGATCTATGTAATCATATGAATAATTACAAGTCAAAACACGGATGACAAATGAAACAATTTTAGCCAAAACGCTCTTTAACATGGAATTTACAAAAGAACGGGTAATATAAAGTCATAAGTGAACCATATATGATATCATAACAATTAGTATGATTCTGGAATAAGTCAATGACATTATTTAAATCATTATATAAGAGTTTCGGACACTTACGAAGAAAATCGGACCTAAGGTAAGGGAAATATCACAATCTCATTTTTATCCGAGATTGTTTATACTTTGGAATTTACTGGGGTGTATTTTATCATCCACATCCATGTTACCTCAATATGTAATACTATTTTCATTCACCTACAATTTTTTAAATCCTATTTTACCCTTCGGTGAGTTTTTAGTAAAAGATATGAAAGGAATCTTTTGTCGTTCTTCGTACGAGGTACTTTTTTGACTTTTCCGTCAAACATACGAGAATAATGTTTTATTTTAAATTATACGGAAAGAATGCATTTTTAAAACATTATTTCCAAGAAGATTACTTTAAAAGTTTTCAAGTTTATTTTTTATCAACTTATTTTAGTTTAAAATTGCATGACATGTTAAGAAAGGAAAATGTTTTTGAAGTAGAAAGGATATTTTTCCTCAAGAATGGAGTTCAAGTGTTTTATCAAAATTATTTTCCATCTAAGATAATAAAGGGTTCTGTTTCTATCCCTATTTTTACATTTATTTTACTATGTTGTGATGGAATTATTTTTATGAATTCCTTTATCTTATATGAATTGTTTTATGATGTCACGATGTTTAAGATTCCCATTTTTATTACACGGGTTATGAAATGATGTATGATTTATGATATTGTGGCACACATAAGAATGGTATCATTATGAGATGGGTGGGACCTATATCTCCCTCCAATGAATTGGGTAATGATTTTATATCTCATGAGATAGACATGGCTGGAATGGTAGGTTATACCGGTTCAGTGAAACAGGACTGAAACGAGGGTGACTCGGTTCAGAAATGGACTTTGTCCACTAAGATAGTCTTGGTAATGAGTCTTGACTAATAAGATATGATTCTATATTATTATGTGTGTATGGCACAAAGTTTCATGTTTTATGTTATGATTATTGGGATTTGATTTCACTACTATGATTTATCCCATGTTATGAAATTATGCTCTCTTTTGCAGGTTAAGATTTCCAAAATGTTATGTTCTTATGAAAATGATGTGATTGATATTTCTTTTGTTTACCCTTACTGAGAATTTGAGCTCACCCTTTTATGTTTTCTTTTCCCCAGGATATAAAGAAAGGGTTTAGGTAGAAAAAAAGGAAGATCATTATGGGAGATGTTGAAGATCTTTCACCACGATTAGAAGATTATATTCCGAGTTTCCAAAGACACTAAACTATTACGGTCCTTGTGTGTGTGTTTTTGTTATGTACTAAGTATTCTGCAAAATTAATGTAATGTCCATGTACGTCAGGATTCGGGTCTCTACAATCCATCTCTTCAAGATCTCAATTCCATATTCTATTCCTCATTTGGTTTGGTATCAACTGTTCTATTTAGGTGTAAGATAATTTTTTTATAGGTTCTTCATCATTTCTCTGATTTTATCCTGATCTAAGTTGAATCAAGAGATGATATTGGTTGAGATATCCATTATGAACCTATTGTAGGTGGTCTAAATATTTCCCTTTAGTGCGTTCTAAATTCTAAGATCGTCTCTCTTGAAATTAATTTTAATCCATTAATTTAATTGATAGGTATATCCTATATGATTAATGAGTCCTTTGATAAATGTTAATGGTTAAGAACCTTGAATTATAACCAACCCTTTGGGTGAGTTTTCTATTTAATTAGACTACTTGGAGTTGTTATTGAAATTGGATTCCTTTGAGGTGTTCCCTTTACCCCTCGTGTTGTGATGTAAAATTTCAAATGAATTGTAATCTGAATTGATGATTTGATTTATGAATTGATACGTATTTTTAATTATTATATAAAATGTAAATTTAATTTATAGTGAAATGGGAATGGAATCCTTGTCCATAGACACTTTCCATGTATTGGTTTATTAATAATGGGATGCTTGTTTTGATGAAGTTCTAACATGAGTTAATTGAAAACTAATCATTCTAAAATATGCCATTAATTGAGTTGCCTTTTATGGTAGGGTTGAATTGAAATGGATAAGGTGATGACCTCACCATGATTAAGTAATACTGATTAAATTTTAATTAATTCATGTATACTAATATGCTTTGGGTGGAACATGGATTATAATATGAATTCCATGGAAAGAATAATTTATATTCTACCTTTCTTATGACTAAGTGATACTTGGACTCCATATATTGACTACCAAGGAATGAATTGTGGGGGTTTACTAATATATTATTGAGTGATACTTTGACTCTTAATGGGATACCATGGAAGAACTCAAGAGTGCAGTTGATCATATATTTCATGGGTGATACTTGGTCTCCCTTAGTGGACTACTAAGGATGGACTTGTGTGGAAATGATGTTTTACCACACCGAGAGTGATACATGGGATCTTCTAAGGATCACCATGGATGGGATTATAGGGCGTTGTTTTATATTATACATGGATTCAAAATGATTAATTCCATGAATGGGCTCAGGTTCAGAATAGAATATTGAATGAGGTGATTTATATGATATGCCTTCCAAAACAAAGCACAAGCTTGGATTTTGTCAGAGTATTATACATTAGAGATGGAATATTTAGTCATCTCTTGAAAATATCAATATGGGGAATGTTGGGATACATGATAGATCTCAAGAAATATTAATTAAATAAGTTTGGATAATTATGTGATTTTTTATTATAAATTAAACATACCTTAATGTCAATTTAGAAACTTACATATCATATGGAATTGATGAAATGACTTGGTTATAAAATGGGAACCTAGAAATTATAGGATATTTACTTTAATTAATTCCATTTATATTCTTTTACGGGATGAAAACTGTTATTAATATATATTCACTAGCTTGATGGGACTAGACCTCTGGTGGTTTCCTACTTGGATTATATCTCACACCCTGTTCAAGAATCCTTGGGTACCCAAACAGACAATTTGATTTTAGGTATGCATAAGGAAAAGTGCTTATTATCGTTTCATGATAACTAATTAAGAGAAGGGGATCACCTGACAAAATTGAGGCTCGTGATGCTAGCTGAATATTTTTAGTCTTCTTGTACTTTTTTATATGTATTGTAGACCATCCATTTATAACTATTTTGGATGTTTTTAGAGTCATGGGTCATCATCCTCTTTATATAAAATCACTTATGTTATTATTTATATATTTGTATATTGATCATTTATAATATTTCTTATTATTACACTTCTTCAACTACTCATCATTTATTGAAATTCCATTGTGTTACGAATTGGTATGGGGGAATAGGCTTTCCACAGACACCCCTAGGCCCTCACTACTTGTTAGTAGCCTTTAGATTTTCAAGAGATGTTCTTGAGGAAATGTCGCCAACCAAACATAGGGAACATTTTAGCGACATTAGGGTCTAAGACGTTATAGATATGTTTTAAGATAAATATTTTATATATGATTTTTTAATAAGAAATATTCATTATTGGATCATATAATCTCAAGTGAGGGTATATCGGTGGATCCTTCTAATATTAATGTTTTTTAAAAATGGAATAGATAAACCATTATAATTGAAATCCATAGTTTTCCTCAGTTGTATAGACACTTCCATATATATTTGAGATGTCCATTATGACTATTTTACCCACTCACCATGTTGACTCTGATGTGGGTTATGTTCTTATGGAAATATGAATGTAAAGAGAGTTTTGAAAACTAAAGAGAAGGTTTGTCATCATGCATGTTCTTATAATAACCTACATTAGAGAAGGGTATTTGATATACAGTAACACATCAAACAAGGGGATGGTATAAAACATCATTTATAAGTACATGGTAATTTAATATTCCAATGACTAATTAAAAATTCATGAACAGAATTACCAGACCCATTATTTGGAGTTAGTAGTAGTAGTTTTTTCAATAAAGATATGGTGGGATTATTTCTATGTTGTATGATGTGATAAATATTCTGATCATAAAATCACTAAGTATATATTTACACAAAAATATTTGAAAATGAACCAAACAAGACGGTTGGATAAGATCAAAGATTATGATTGGCAAATACATTACCACTATTTGAAGGGTAAAAAGTTGTTTGATGCTAAAAATCTAAAATACCATGATAGTTTATCCATAATGATAATTGAAATAGATCCAATAATTATGGATTTATAGAAAATAAATCATGAAACCATGAGGAAAGGGAAGAGATATTTTCTTTATAAGATGGATTTTCACCCATATATCCATGAGAGGATTAAGACGGTGTAAAAAAAGACATGGAATTACATAACACGTCAAGGAATGTTTCAATGTGTAACCATGATCATGATGGGATAACAAGGTTCCAGAATTTATCTTGTGTCCCATCAAAACTAGGAATGAAAAGGGAAGTGTTAGATGAAGCTCATAGTTTATTATTTCTATTGATATTGGATTTATGAAGATTTATAATTACATGAAAGATTATTTCTCATGGGATAATAAGAAAAGGGTTATTTTAGAGTATGCATCTTGGTGGATAGTATGTGAGAATGTTTTTGTTGAGTGACTAAAGTCTATGGGAATGTTACAACAATTAACCATACTTAAATTGGAATGGAAAAACATAATGATGTATTGTGGCTCCAAACTACCCAACACATTAAGTGGCCATAATGTAATTTGTGTTGTTGTTGATCTCCTTATGAAGTCATAAAATTATATTACTGTGAGAGAATATTTCTCTACAAATCCATTTTTTTAGATATATATTAAATATGTTGTAAGGTAATAGGGAGTACCACATTCTAATACATTTGATCGGTATATGTGGTTTACATTAATGTTATGGCCAAATATTTAACAAGCTATGTATATAGAGTTGTGTTTCATAACGTCTTATATTACTCAGTTAGACGTTTATTCTGAGAGTATGTTTCAAACTCTAGATAATATATTGAGATATTTATTTATGAATTTCAAAGGTGGTTCGGATAAACACTATCCTTTTGAGGAATTTCATTACAAAATAGATTTCAGTCGAGTATTCATAATGCTCCTCATGAAACCCTATATGGAAAGAAAATTATAACTCCAACATGTTTGAAATAAGATAGATGATGAATGATACTGGGAAATGATATAAGTAAATTGTAGGTAGGGTTATATCTATTCAACAACCCATAAGGGAAGCTCAATATTGAAAACAATTATGTTTACAATTACCGATGATATCTAGAGATTGAAGTTGGTGAGAATATATTTCTATGAATTTAACCAGTGATGAAGGAAATGAGATTTAGTAAGAAAAAAAGTTGATCCATTGGTATATTTTCTTATTTAAGATTTTTGATCATGTCTAAAAATTATCTTATCACTTGGAACTTCTACCAAATCTCTCCCAACTTGCTGATGTGTTCCATATATCTCTCCTGATCAAGTATATACATGATCCTTCCAATGTACTAAACTGATAGGTAACACCAATAGTGAAATTTACATCTTATGAGGAGAAATTAGTTGATATTTTGGACCATAAGGATAAATTTATACAAAAAATACTACTCACCTAGTAAAATTTTCAAGAAAAAACCTTAAATTTTAGGATTCTATGTGGGAACCAAAGGTTGTGATGAGGCCGAATTATCCTCAATTTTTTGTATTTAAGTGAAACAAATTAGGTGAAATAATCATTTTAGGGGGTAGAATGTGAGACCTTGAGATTTTATGATATAGGTCACTATAAATAAGTTTTTTTTATAGCTTGTTTAACACAAAACATCGATTTTAAATGAACCAAAATACACTGTTGAAATATTATTAGTTAATGTGACATTTATAACCAATACATTGGATTAGTGGGTATGAATAAGACTAAATAAATTCTAGAAAATTTACGGCTTATTTTTTTTAAATGAATTCCTTGATTATAAATTGATTATAAATGAAAATAAAATGAATTTTAATGTAAAAGATAAGTTTTTTTAAAATATTTTATGAGTGAAATGTGTTTTTATCATAATAAATTAAATTATTCCTTTTTTTGAATTATTTTAATATTGTGTATATTTTATAAATTCAATAAAAAATTTAACATTCAACTAATGTTTTTAATAGTATTGAGATAAGAAGACATTTATTTTTATGATAAAAACACACTATTCTAAAAACTATTTTGGATTGACTATTATGAATTTATATTAAAATTGATTTTTACCTCTTATATAGACTGAATCATGATAAATGGATACCATATTTGGAATTGTGAGGTATTTTTTTAAATATCTCTTATTTATTTTTGGTCATTATGAATAGGATCCTTGATAAAAAAATTTCACCTCGGTAAGGGTAAAATGTGTAAAATAATGTTAAAACAATGAGATAATGTCTCAAAATCAACCTAAAGATTTTTTTATCCTATTGGATTGGTGTATTTCATCCATTTATATACATGTTTGAAATATATGGACACTTGGTTACATTTATATCTAACAATGACTTTTATTTTAATTTAAGGAACTAATAAATAATAAATGTTACTCTCTTGAATTTAATTTATCTATTGTTTTTATGAAAATGATAAAAGAGGATAATTTTGTTTTTAATGGTTTATTTTAAGTATAAATTAATTTTTTTATCAAGGTAATTTATTTCTAATATTTAGTGATTAAATAATTACATCAAATGCATAAGAAATAATGATATCGTTTTTAGTCAATTAATTGAAAAAAAGTATATTATTTTATAAATATTTGATGTAATAAAATTTGGGTGAATTATTATTATACATTTAATTTTTATGAAAAATAAATTATTATAGTGGTTTTAGAGGATTAAATTCAAATTCAATATTTTTCAAGATATCTTTAAAGTCAAATTAAAATTATAGTGTAAAAACCGAAATTAAATACATTTTATAAAAAAAATATACTATTATATTATTTAAAAATAATAAAATTATTTTAAGAGTAGAAGTATTATGATAATTGGACAAAAATTTATCTCTTGGTAATTTATTATCTTAATTTTAACTTACAATGAGAATTATAACCCTTTGATATTAAAAAGTCATTTCCACTATTAAGATTCAATTTTGTTAACCAAGGGGTTAAATCAAAAGATAAGGTTTAAAATGACATAAAATCCATTATAAATTTTTTTTATGATTATATATTGAACTTAGTATCATTTTCTTAAATTATATGGTCATTTGGAAGATTTTAATTTAGAATGAATTAGGTAAATTTTAATATTTTTTTGTAAATCCAATTGCGACCCTTACCTTATTTATTAAAGGGCGCCCCTTCTCTCTGTTCTTTACACCAAATTAATCCATATAGATCCACAAAGTCAATGAAAAAATAAATCAAAATAATAAATATACATGTTATATAGGTTTTTTATTCCAAAAAAATAATAACCCTATGGTCCTTAAGAGGATATCAAAAGCAGTTCTTTTAAAGAAGAGGTAATCACCTTTACTGGTCAATTTCTTTTTTCACATATTATTTTAGTTATTATAAATATATTTTAATTATCATAAATTAATAGATTAATTATCCAAAATATAAATAAATTTTATTAATATTATGAAACCACACATATTCATCCTCTTTTCCATCAAAATAAAAATGATAACACCGCTCATGTATACACGTAAACAACCACCTCCATGAAGCAATGTAATTGGTTTCTCATTTCCACTTTACATAGAAGGTTATAAGGATATATTTAATATATATTTAAGATATATATTATATAATATTTATTTAATAATGGTCTATTATTATTTACCTTTATTTCATTCCATCTTTTGAAAAGTGGAAACAACGTTCATGCGTACGTACGACCTACCATCTCCATGAATGACGTAATTAATTTTTCTGTATATAGTTTTCTGGATGAATATAAATATGTATATATATATATATATAATGAATATATATGATATTTTATCCTGGTTAAAATTGTGTAGACTATGTAACCATGAAAAATATATAAGGATCAAAACAATCGTACCAAAACATACACGAAAATGAAGCAGTTATCACCTGAATTTGTCATTTTAATAAAGAATTGTTAATAAATGGGTGACAAAAGGTTTTAAGTAGATCATAAATGGTATGAAATATATGAATATTGTCTTTTAATATATTTATAATAAATATATACTTATTATATATCAGGTTCAAACACGTGTGAAGGAAGTCATTCCTAAGGTAAGAGTTTATTTCAAAATATGGTCATTATTTAGAATTGTTTAAATTTAAGCATATAGTGGAATTTTTTTTTCTATTTCTATATTTGAAATAATATATTTTATTTTTATAGATTTTTTTCAATAAATTAAATTCTTTCCATTAATTTTCGACGCTTTATGTACTCAAGATACCAAAATATTTTTATAAGGAAGATTGAATTTGTTTTTCTACTCTGTAAAGAATATTTTTTACATATCCATATTTTCAATAAAATTTATTATAGAATTTTATTAATATTATAAAATTATTTATTAATTAATTTTTTAACCATTTTTATATTTTTTAAATTTTTCTACAAAGAATTTTATTGATTTTCTTAATGAGGTACTTTAGACTTTTAACCGAAAATGTGAGTGAAATATTTGTTTTAACATAAAAAGCATGAATTAAATTTCTCACAATCATGAATTCATAATGAATTTAAACATAATTTAAAATTATAAAAGAATAATTTGAAATAAAATGTTTTCCTTAATCATTGGGAATCATTTTGGATTTTAAATAAGTAATTTCAAAGTAAAAATGGTATTTTCTGCAATAAATTTTCCAATTATATTTTTAATGTATTTTCATCTATATAAATATAATCTTTTTAATATTATAATTAGTATATAATATAATTATTCCATAAAAATTATTTATATGGATGTTTTATCATTATTATTTCTTAGGGTAAATAAATTTTCTTTATGCGAGTTTTTCAGGTCCTATGGCCTTGAGTGTAAATTTAAGATGTACACAAATATGAATTACATCCTTATGAAATAATTTATTGATGAAAATGTGATTATTTGAATAGTTTTTATATCCATGGATTTGTTTCAAACTCATGTTATTATTCACATGGAATTATTTTACCGTCATTTATTCCCACCATATTATTTAAGCCCTATTTTACTTCTGTTGTATGAATACCCATACTGAGTATATGTTCTTGCACATTTCTTATGTTTCCTTTACCTAAATGCTATAATGTGTATTATTATTGATATTTAGGGATATTATATAGCTAATAATGGTTTTATAAAAAATAATACTTTGTTTTATGTAATGTTTCAACATGTAATGTCATATTTAAGTACATATCTAGTCTTCCAAGACAGCTAAACTATTTGGTCCATTTGAATGTGATTACTTTTATCATGTAACAATGTAAAAATGTAACAACCAAATTTGGGATACCAAGATATGGGTATTTATAGGGTGGGGGTGAATTAATTTAGATAATTTTGAAACAATTCTTACTTAATTATGGATATTGTTCTCTCACATAGAGGAACACTTTTATCTCTCTCAAAGAGATATGAAAGTAGTAAATAATAAATGGTATTTTAATTGGTTACCCCATTTTATGAAAAAATAAATTAGAATTCATGAAAAAATTTATGTACCTAAAAATAATTAAAATATCACTAATTTTCTAGTACAATTTAGAATAGCCACACTATCCCTTTTGGTTCACTACCAAGAACAATTGGATTAATGTTTTCTCTCCTTTACCAAGGAACTCACTTATCCTGAAGATTTGATATTCTTATTCAAAAATGATGATATAAAAATACACTATGTTTGGTGGATCCTCTTTAGAACTAGATTTTCAAATATCCACTCTTTATAAACTATGATTATTTTTCAGAAAAAAATCTCCATATCATTATTCCAATATCCACTCTTTATAAACTATGATATTCATGTATATTTATGCATTAAATTTAATGAATGGTTAATGGAATTCAAAAATTGACTTTGAACAACCCATTAAGGGGAAGTTATAGACCCCATTAAGTCCAAAGTAAGACATACTAGTATTTTAGATAGTAAAATCATGAAACAAAATTGCATGCACCATGACATAGTAAAATAATCTAAGATATTTTTCCTTCTATATGTATATATCCATGGATTGATATCTCTTTTTTATTTTTCACAGGAAAACTTACTTCAAACCATGACCTTTGGAAACACAATAGACTAGCTGGTTGTGGCTCAAAAGTGTTTTCCTAGATCTCTCGCACATTTTCCATGTCCATAGGGGACTACCCATGGATAAAAAGTTAAATATGATTTTGACAATATAAGTGAAACCATGTGGTCTCACTCATGTCAACTTCCTTCAAAAATTTTCTTAGATAACAACTTATTCTCTATGATCTTGTGTAGAAACATTCGGTGTTTTCTCTAAAACACTAAAAACCACAGGTGTGGCCACCTACATCTATTTGTTTTGCATTATTTCATCTGCTATCAACTATGGAATTATTTAAACATAACCACTCCCAATGTTTTTCCCTATTTCAAACAATTTTACACCATAAGTACTATAAGGACCAACAAGTTGTTGTCCTTATAACACCCTGACCTTTTATAAGTATTTCACATCAAATAATGTCTTTTAATATCTTATGATACACACAAACCCATGTAAAAATTAACTATAATATAGAATTCCATTATAACATATATGATATATTTCTAGGTAAGGATATTAATTAAATAATTATTATAAATTTATTTTTAAAATAAATAAGTCAATTATGAATTGATTATAAATGGTAATAAAACTCATTTGAAATTAAAATATATTTTTTCCTAGAGAATCGATTTCTAGGAAAAAAATAGATTTCGTTATCTTGAGAAATTAAATTAATAACTATCGGTGAACTATTTTAATGAAATTTATATTTTATATATTCAATTAAATGTTTTATCATTCTTATAATGTTTTTTATGGATGATACAAGAATAAATCCAGTTTTATGCTTAAAACTATATTTTTCTGAATGCGGCTTTGAACTCATTTCGCGCACTTATTTTCAAAATTAAAATTTTCCACTTCTAGGTATTGTATTTGATCAAATGGTTTCCATATTAGTAATTAGAGGGTTAAAATATAAAATAGGTCCCTTTTATTTTCACTCTTTATGAATATTAACAATGGTAAAATTTATCAACTTGGTAAAGGGTAAATTAGGTTAATCAAGGATGAATCTAAGTGTTAAGGACACCATTTTACTTATAACTTCCAATTTTATAAATTTAATTTTAAAATTATCTCTTAAGGCTCAAAATATAATTATTTAATGTATAATCATCAATTAAAATAACCTATATAATATTCAAAATAAATAAATATACAAAATGTCACTCTCTTACTTTTAAATATATCTTATATTTCACCATAGGGACAAAAAATAGTGGTGAATGAATATAGATTATTATTTTAATAATGATAAATTTTGTTTCCTTATGTTAATTTATTTTTAATTTCTATATGATATATAATTACCTTACATGATTACATAATGATGAATCAATATTTATTCAATCAATGGAAAAATAAAATAATTGTTTTTAAAATATTATAAGTAATACAATTTGGGTGAGTTATTATGATCTATGATTTTTTAGATAAATATAAAATATTATAGATATGTGAAATCTTTATATTAGAATAATTTTTTTCTTGATGTATTTGAATTCAAATTAAATGAATATTATTAAAAATAACCATAATGATATTTTATGAGTATAATATTTTATTTAATTATTTAGAAAACATTATAACATTAAATGAGATCAATGGGGATAATATATGATCTAAAATTGTATATATTTTCCATTTATGTTAGTAGTTTCACCATATAAGTAAAATTATAACCCCATAATAGTGAAAAATATGTTACCACGATTAAGGTAAAAATAGGTTAAATAAGGGGATAATCTAAAAAATAAGGTTTAATATACCACTTGAACTTATAAAAACCTTTTTATTTGATGATGTTTAAACCATATCCTGTATTATATTCTAATATATAGACATTTTGAATCATTTTGACTGATAATAAATTTATTATATTTTAATCTTTTAAGAAATTCAATGTTTTTCCTCTCCATCCCTTATAAAAGGATATCCATCCTTTATCTTCCTTACAAAAATGTGAACCTTCTAGCTCAAAAAAACCATAACCATTAATCCTATCAAATACCTTAGAAATTAATTGGTGGTTATGGTATTTATAAATGACCATTATAATTTACCTTAATATAGAATCTAAATGAGGCATACTAAAGAATAGGTAATCATCTAACCCGACCTATTTCAATTTGTTGAATCATATAATCCCTCAAAATTAGTTATATTATTTATAAAATAATAAATTTATCATTATAAATACAATGAAATTTTATTATTATTATTATGAACAATCCATTATTCACCCACTTTTCCACTAAATGGGAAGTGAAAGTATATATCTTTCATACGAAAATGATAATGTCGCTCATGCTTATGAGTGGTCTACCACCTCCTCAAAGTGAAGTGATTTTATTTTAATTCTATTTTAATTGAATAGTAATAAGGTTATATTTAATGAATATATATATAATTTATGATATAATAATTATTCTTTAAAGAAGATTTATTATTTACCTTTCTTTCATTCCATCCATAAAAAAGCGTAAACAACGTTCGAAAATATGTACGACCAACCATCTGTATTAATAGTGTAATTAATTTTTCAATATCTATACTTTATAGACGAATATATATATATATATATATTTAAAAATATATTATATTTATGTCATTAATAATGTTTTGGAGATGATGGAACCTTGGTCAAAGAATAAATACTGGGACTCTTGAACCAAAATATGCACGAAAAATGAAGAATTTATCACCAAGAACTGTTAATTTTAATAAAAATTATTAATAATTAGCTTTGGAGATGTCATAAGTAAATAAAAAATGTTATGATATATATTATTTTGGTTATATATAAAATTTATAATAAATATATATTTATTATAAATGAATCAAAAATAGTATGAAGAAAGATAAGACTTGAGGTAAGGGATTCATGTTTTAATCCTTTTTTAATCATGATTGTTTATTATTGAATTTCCATTGGGATACTTATATTATCCTTATATGATAAATCCATTTAGCTTTATTCCAATATTTTTATTTCTTGATAATTTATGTTTGCATTTCATTTTCTTCACTTTAATTACTCATGAGATCTAACCGACTTTATTTATCTCTTCGTTCTAAAATCATTTTTCTTCTATATCTATGTTTTATAAAAATGTATAAAAGAATGATTAATATTCTCCTATGAAGTTTTAAATTATTTTTTAAAAATTATTTAAATATTAATTTTTTGAAAAAAAATTCTCTTATCATTTTCTGAACGTGGTACTATTTTACTTTTTCTACAAAAGGGTGAAAAGATTTTTTTAACTTATATGATATGAATGGAATTTTCTGCTATCATGAACACTCAATATGTTGAATCTTAATTTAAAAGTCTCCAAGGTTATTTTAAAATAAATTATTTTCATTTATATTTTGTAAATATTTTTATTTTTAAAATTTATTTTCAAAGGGTAAAGTGTATTTTCCTCAAGAAACGTTTCAGTGATCTTTTAGAGGAATTTTCTTCTATGATAACATCCTTTTATATCAATTATGGTTTACTAGGGAAATGATCTAATGATACCATCATAATTATTTATATAGATGGTTTATTATTAGGATTATATAAAGATTATGAGGCCCATTTATTTTGATGTGTTATGCTATATTGAATTGATGAAATGTTTATAAAACCTATTTCCTTTTCACATGATAAGATGCGATGATATATTATTTTTTTGATCTTAAGGAACACATATGCATGGTTTTCATTATGTGATGGGTGGTCCCATAATTATTTATACCTCCAATGAATTTGGAATAGTATTATATCTCTTCAGATAATTATCGATAACTTGTTGATGTGTTAGATCTGTTATGGGAAACAATTTGATGTGCTTGATCTGCAATTGGAAACAAGTTAATGTGCTTGATCCAATATAAGAAACAAGTGTTGATTACAAATCTATTATAATTATATGTTCATGGTATTTATCCTTGAAATTATAAATCCTTTCTATACTTATGATATTTCCACACTTTAATGACATAAAATTATGGTTTATGATTGATTTATGAATATTTCTCACTCTTATGATTCATATATTTTGAAATGATAATACTTTATACTATGACTCGTGTTTATGAACATTGAAAGATTAATTATAAAATCTTTATGTTATGGTTATTAAATCACAGCCTAGTGATTATATTATGATTTTAAATGATTATAGATTGATATATCATATGTTTTTATTCTTATTAATTTTCTGAGATCACCCTTTCTTATGTTTTTATGAGGTTATGAAGATGAGTTTAAGATATGTATGTCAAGAAAGGCAGAAATTGGGAATAAAATAATGAGATATGATGAAGAATGAATATAAATAAGACATGTTTCTATATATTCTCTAAAGACACTAAACCATCATGGTTTTGGTCGGTATCTGAATATTATATAAGGAATATTCATATAAAATTATGTAATATTTATGAATGAAAATCTCAGGCCATTATATTTTTTTTCGGAGAAATTTTTAATCAATATTTTGAGATTAGAGTTAGAAAAAATTTATGAAAACACATTGGGGATAATTATAAGTATAATATAACATCCTATAGTTTTGGTAATGACCATGGACAATATATATTAAACATAAGGTTTCATAGAATGATTATAAGGTGAATTTATTTAGACTTCCTATAAATAATTTTTACTGATTATGTCATTTCCTGCAATGACTATTGTTACTCACAATCTGATATTTGGTTTTAGTCAATGGATAGAACAAGAATGAATTATGTTAATGCTGAATACAAAAAACAATGAAATTATTGTACCCCTAATGAACCAAATGTTATATGAGCAAGAATTCAGAATCTTGTAGCTATGCTCACACAACTTTCTCAATCCATGAGTCATGATGAGATTCCAAATGATCAATGAAGTAATAATTTATTACTAAATATTTTATGAGGAAAAATGCACCTTCATTTAGTGGGTCTTTTAATTAAATATTGGTTGAGAGATAGATCAAAATCATTGAGAAAATATTTAATGTTCTTTAGTGCTCAATGCTTGAAAAGGATATCTCATCAATTTATTTTTTGAAAGGAGAAACATATAAATGGTGGAATTTTATTTATAACATGATCAAGAGGAAAAAATTGAATCTATAGAATGGTATTAGTTTAAGAGGATATTTTAAAGAAGTACTTCCCTTGTATTCTACTTATAATAATGGAGAAGGAATTCCATGATCTTATGAGAAAGGAGGATGAATACATGGAACTTATGGAGTAAATTTTATATCACATAGAAGTTATTATTCTTATTTAATCGTTATCCATAAAATAAAAATTTATTGATTCTTTAGTTTCCTAAAACCAGGCCTCCAAATGGTGTTATCTATAAGATAATTTTGAAGTTATGGAGAAAAATTTTAATGCACATTCAAGGTAGAAATGGGAATTGGAAATTCCAACCATTCCCTTAGATTTGAAAAGTAATCAAATATAGAATCTCTTGATTTCTCAAATAAATCACATCATTGAATGAAATTTCATCCATCTGTGTGCTATTAATGTGTGAATAAAAGTGAAGGGAATTTCATGAATGGAACTAGGAGGTACATTAAATATGGAAAGGAAGGTTATAAAGACCAAGTCTTTTAAAAGGGGATAAATATGTTGGTTTATGAAATAGAGAAATATAAGACACCAATTAATGAACCATGTAAAATCTGGATATTTTTCAAGGAAAAACTATGTTCAATATCATACAAGATATGCCACATTGAGTTTAATCAATTGACTAAATATTATTATTTAAATGTGATAGTTATCACCAAGCCATTGGAATAGTGAGGATGAATGAGATTAAATAAATTATAAAAATATAGTTTATATATTTTTATCATATGAATTCATTGGTTATTTATTTATTATAAATGAAAATAAAAACAAAATGAACATAAAGGATGCGTTTTATAAGAAAACTATTTTTATGCCCATAATTTTTTTTTACCTTAATAAATTAAGTAAATCACTATTAGTGAAAGATGTTAATAATTTTTATATTCAATAAAAATTTTTTATATTCATAAAATATGTTTTATAGGATTTAGAGAATAGTAAATCCAATTTTAACCATAAGGGATTTTTTTTAGAAAATGAAAATTTCCACGTTTTAAAGGGAAAATATTTTTAAAAATATTATTTCAAATTTTAATAAATATTATTTAAAAATAATAATTTTTTAAATTATAATATCAAAATTATATTATGGTGAATTTTTCGTATTATTTGGAGACATGTTTTTTTATGAATATAAAAAATTACTGAATTTTAATTGAAAACAGGCCTTTCATCTCAATAATTTATAAGGTTAAGTTTTATTTTAAATTTGTTTTAAAGTAAAATTTTTTAAATATAAATATATAAATATAATTAGGGTCATTTAAATCATTTTCAAAATGATTTTTTTATAAAAACATTTCAAACATTTGAACGTTTTTTCTTTAAAACCTCCATTTGTCCACTAATCTACAAGATTAATTTTTGATATAATTTTACCTATTTTGTGAATTTATTTTAGTAAAATTGATAAAATATTTGGAATAAAATGTTATATATTAATTAGTAAGGTCATTTTCATTTATACTCATAAAATAGTTAGCCTGGTAAAAAATATTTACCACAACAAAGGTAAAATAAATTAACATGTTAAAGTGAAAAGATAAATGCATAAATACGTAAAATATTTATAATTAAATGGTTGGGTGAAGTTTTTATGCGCCCTAACAATCATTTAAATAATTAGTAATCATCCAAATTGATGGGAATTAATTCCACCCAAATGTTATTGGCTTTAAACATAAAACAATCAATATTTAATCACTTAAACCCACACCTCATCAAGTATAAATTCCTCCCCTCACCTACCCATTTATCCTATGATACCTTAAAGATTCTAAAATATCTAATAAAACCTCTCCTATCCACACTCCCCATTTTCATGTTCTTCAGGTCTCACCAAAATACGAATTTCAAGGTCTTTAAGGAATCCTTAATGAGTGATATTCAAGACGTAATTTTCTCAAACTACCTATCTTATTTTTTTATTCTTCTACTTTCTCATCCCCTTTTTCGTACATATAATAATAATAACTAAATAATAATATAAATACTTAAATTTTATGTTTATAATTTAATTTATTATATCCATTTATTTTAGTACCACCTTTTATTCAATGAAATGAAACCATTGTCAAAATTATGGTGGTTAACCGTCTCTAAGAATAAAGATTTTGTTGTTTTCCATTACCGCCTAGATGAATTGTCATAAAAGTATTATTCCAGTTAAATAATATTTTAATATGTATATTATAACTTATTTAATGTTTTAAAACTAATTTATATACATAATATTAAATTAAATGAAACTAGTTCATATTGTTCAAAAAAAAATGACGAAAATAAACTAAACATTTATTATTAACATTTTATCAAATGAATCATCATAATGAATGAAAAAAATGATAAATGGGAAAATTTAAACATATTTAACTGAATCGATACCATTTTATTTCACTTCAAAAAATTTATCCAATTTTACATGAACATCCATAATTATATATAATTTAATCGACTATGAAACCATGAAAGGAATTCAATTGAGATAATGAAAATAATGAAATATTTTTAATTAATGGGTCATAATATGTTATAAAATAATCATATAATGTATTATAAAAATTAGTATAGTTTTTAAATAAATTAATAACATTATTTAAAACATAATACACGAGGATGAAGTAAGTAAAATAAAGGGAAGGTTGAGGTAATGGATTTTTTAACTCAATTTTAATTAATTGTGTTAAACTTCCACTTCCTTGATATTTTCATGATATGATTATGGGTGAAATTGAATTTTTTCCTTATTATTGTATTATTTTTATTGATAATTTATACACATAATTGATTCATCTGAATAACCCTCACATCAATGATAGGATATTTTTAAGAGACATTGTTTTAAAAAATTACCTTTTTATAGTTTTCCTTAACACTCTATATTTCATACATGTCTATGTTTTCAATAATTATTTCCATTTTTTTACTATTATCCTATAATATTTTATAGTCACATTTAATATTTTTTTACCTGTTAATTTTTTTCAAAACGGAATATTTTTTATTTTTCTAAACAAGGTTCTTTGAGATTTTTCTGAAAAAGTATACAGAAGGAATATTTTTTAAAATTATAGAAGATAAGAAGATATTCCTTTTGTTATGACTCCTTAATGTTTTGAAGCATAATTTACAATTTTACAAGGTCATATTCATATAAAATTATTTATTTTATAATTGTGATGTGTTTAAAACATAAGTGATTTTCAAAGGGAAAATAGTATTTTCATCAATAATTATTCGATGTTATCATTTAATATATTTTTATCTATGTCAACATCCTTAGTCAAATATTATGATTTATTGATGTTAATATATTATGATACCATCTATAATATTTTATTAAATGTTTATTGATTATTTTGACTAGGGGTGTACAATTTTGAAAATATTCACCGAACTACTCTGGATGGTCAATGGTAATGCTTACATAATGGGGAATGTTATTTACATTTTTTATGAAATTTTAAATACAAATGTATATATTGATTTTGTTTTATAACTTTAATATAAGGAACCCATTGGACTTATTAAGTGATGGGAAAATCCTACTATATTTCCTCAACACATTGGTAGGTCGCATAAGAAATACTAGTTTGGGTATTGGCTTATGTCTTACCATTTATGTACGGTGTCTTAAAAAACCCCTTGAATAATCTTTTAGATGTATCAAATTTTGAATTACCTCATTATGAGATTAGCTTTTTTATTTCCATGTTATTATTTTATTTTTAGAACATACATGGTTATGTTTTATAGCTCATGTGATTATTTATGTGGAGCTATGTGTTTTCATTATTTACCTTCCCTAATTGTTATTTCTTATTTATGAATGATTCCTCTAAATGTAAACCTTACTGATAATTTGAGATCACCCATATCTTTTATATTATTTTCCCTAGGATTTCATGACGTTTATTATGGTTGATATTTACGTATAAGATAAGGGGTTAATGGTGATCTCAAAGGAATTGTTTTTTTTGTATTTTTATTTTTTCAAATGTAATGTAAGATTCAAGTTTGAATCTAGTTTTCCAAAACTAAAAGACTATTTAGTCCTTTGGGATGAAATTCCTTATATCTTATTCTAATTTAATAAAGTAAGGTTCGAGGTCTAGGCTATTGGATTTTATGTTTTTATACCCAGTATCAGAGAAATTTTATTAAATAACTGGTAACTAGATTTATAGAGATATATATTAGGGAATATAAAACTATAAATGAATTTTAGGATATGTCTAAGTATAGTATTTCATCATATAGATTAGGTAATGATAATAGATTACCAAGGTTAATGCTAAAGACTCGTATATTGAGAAGAATGTGTCATGATTTAGACATCTTATAAATGATTCTATATGAATATACATGATTAGTATTTCACACACTACGAATTTAGGTTTTATTCAATGGATATAACTAGAAGTAATTGGGTTAATTTTGAATAAAAGCAACAATGTTATAATGAGAACCCAAATAGGAATATGAATAGGGTGAAGGATATTGTGACCACAATATATGATTATCAACTTTCACCTTAACCAACTATCAAACTCAAAAAAAAGAGAAGAATAGATTTCTCTAAGAACTAAAGTGGTGGAGACCGAGGAATAAATAATATTGAGTTTCTTATATGTTGATAATTTTAGAAAAAAATCGCATGTGAATGTCTTAGAGGAATGAGAATATGTTTTGTGTGTGTTAAATAAGGACATAGAACTAGTTATTTACATAAAAAATGATTAGTTAATGAAATAGGATGATAATAATGGTTTACCTAAGGTTTCCTCAATGTTTCATGATTTAAATGTGGAAAGTTAATCAATGTACTATGAGGGAAAACTAAAAAAGATAATAAAAAAGGTTGTATGTGTAATGGTCAAACTATATATGATGAAGAGACTTCAAATGATATATTAAATAAATAAGGTATTAAGAAATGTTAATTGTTTATGAATGAAGTGAAATTATTAATGTTTTTATGTTTTTGGATTGAATAATTATGTTGTAAAATTATTTTATTTAGTTATAAAAATCATAAAATATATAGGGATTGTAATGCAGTACTTTTTTTTGAGGATTTGGAAGTATGTGATGAATTGTACTAGTAACCAAGAGAGGTTATTCTGTTGTAAGTTTAACTTTTAGAAAACAAAATATTTAGGGAATATAACTCTTAATATATTCTTGATGTTTAGCTAATTATTATAAATGGATGTTTAGGATATAATATTGATGACCATAAAATTGGTTAGTGATTCGATGGTTTATGATAGATTTGCTGACTTAACTACATGTTTGGATTTAGGGAATATATTTAACAACCAAATATTTCCTTTTTTGAAGAATCCTTGTTTTCATTAATGTTTTATAGTGATCAAGGTATGCATTCATTTTATATGTGACATTAAGAGTTATGTGATGTGGTTTCAGGAATCTAATGCTAAGATGATTTTGGAAATTTAGTGACCCTTTTGTACTGTGAATTTGGAATGATCTATTCTGGAGGAGTCTTAGGATTAAATAATTATGGAAAATATTAAGTAGAATTTTGGATAATATTGATCGAGTTTAAATTATGATTTATCATATTGGATAAAATGTTCTAAAATTTTTTCTATCGGTATATATTTAAAGGCTCAAGGAATGATTAATGTATGTTTTGATAAAAGTGATCTAGGAATAAAAAATCTTCTTTAATATCCATAAAATGGCTTAAGAAGTGAATTGGAGATAGATAAAAGAAAATCCAAAGGATGAGATTATGATTTTGAAATGGACATATATCAAGTTAGATTATTTTATCATGTGATTATCTAGATAGTAAAAGAATCCATCAAATCTAGGAAAAGGATTTAGGAACAAAAACATTATCCATTTAATTTTATTACTATGAAATCAATAGTCTTTTAACCTATCAAAAATTTTGGGTTTTGTGAAGGTTAAATTTCAAATGACCATATTTTCTATCACTCTTCAAAAAAAATTAATGTTATATTTCTATTCCATGTCCAGTTTTCCTATTCCCACTAATTTTATCATATTATAAAGCTATTTTTGTGGTGACATTTTCATTTCCCTTTCCATATTACGAAGGGGATGTTTTACTAAACATATTTATGATCCAGGATTCCCACAAAATAATGTTCAAGTATCAACCATTGATTTTTTAAATCAAATTTCAAATTTCGAGGATGTAATTTATTAATGGGGGGAGAGAATGTAAAATACTTTTATTTTTAAAGGGAAAAACTATGACTATTATCATAAAAGATACTCCACATTAAGATTAAACGAAGAAGTAAATATTATTATTTTAATGTGATTGTTATCAATAATCCATTTGAATAGCACAAATGAATGAGATTAACTAAATTATGAAAATATATTTTACACATGTTTTTCAAATGAATTAATTTTTTAAATATTAATTAGAAATTAAAATAAAAACCAATCGAACATAAATTATATGTTTTATAGAAAACTATATTTATACCCATAATGTAATTTTACATTAATAAAATCAAATTAATCAATATTATTGAAATATATTAATAAAATTTATATGTTTTATATTCAATAAAATGTTTTTAAATTCATCCAATAATTTTGATATGATTAAGATAAGAATAAATATAATTTTAATAATAAAAAATATATTTTTCTAAAAGGTAATTTTTTCACCTTTTAATGGTGCATCTATTTTAAAACAAAATTTTGACACTTTTAAACATTTTATTTGATAAAATAACCTTCATTTTTGAAATTGTAATATCAAATTTAGCTTAGGGTGACTATTTTTGTATTTTTCTTGAAAAGTTTTAGGTTTTGATGCATGGTGAATAATAAGGAATTTTAACTAAGGAATGACATTTTATTTAAATAATTTATTATGTTAAATTTTATTTTAAATTGTTTTAAAAGAAAAAATAATTCAATTACACATCTAATAATACAATATGGGTTATTGAAATCATGTTAATATTTCATTTTTATATAAAAAAATTACAATTTTTTGTACATTTGTTCTTTAAAAATAAGCATTACCATATCGTCTGTGGAAAAAATTTAAATATCATTTTACCGATTCTCTGAATTGAATTTCATAATGGTAAATGGTAAAAGCCTAAAATACCTAAAAACAATAACATTAAATGGTTGTTTTAAGTTTTTATATATCTTAACCCAAATTAAATACAATTATTATCATCTAAATCCATGGGAATTAATGCCACCCGAATGTGGTTGGATTTAATCATAAAATAATCATGATTTAATCACTTAAAACACCACTACTCAAGTATAAATTACATACCTAACAAATGGTTTTCTCCTCAAAAGCCATAAATTTCTTTAAATATCCACCAAAACCTCTCCTCCATACTCTCCAAATGTCTAAGTGCTATAGGTCTCACCAAAAGACCAATTCCAATATCTTTAAGTGATCCTTCAAGGAGGTTATATTCAATAGGTAATTTTCTCAAATCACCTTTCTTATTTTATTTTATTCTTCTACTTCCTCCTCACGTCCATCATCAATCAAGGAAAAAATAAATCAAAAATCATACATTTAAAAGAATTTTATGGTTATAATAGAATATCTAAAACCCATCCATTTTATTACCTCCTATTATTCAATGAAATGAAACAATTTTACAAATTATAGCGGTTAATCTTCTTCGAGAATAATGATTTTCTTTATTTTCCATCACCACCTTCCTGTTAGGTCATAAAAGCATTATTCTGGTTAAATAAAATTGTGATAATTATATTATAACATATTTCATGTCTTGGAACTAATATATAGACATAATATTAAATAATGAAACTAGTTTGTTTTTTTCGAAACAAATCCTAAAAAATAAAAAAACATTTATCATTAACATTTTATCAAATAAATCATCATCATGTATGAAATAAAAATAATAAATGGGACTATTTTAACCTATGTAAGTTCATGAATACTATTTTATTTCACATATGATTTTTTATTCCAATTTTACAAGAACATTCAAAATTATATACAAGTGAACCGACTATGAAACCATAAAATGAATGCACCCACCCCAATGAAAATAATGAAATATTATTCATCAAATAATGGTAAGATGTAATAAAAAAGTCATATATGTTATTATAAATATGAATATATTTATGGAATACATTAATAAGATTCTTTAAGTCATTATAAATGAGGTTAAATTACGTAAAACTAAATGGAAGTGTGAGATAAGATATTTCTCAAATCAATTTCCATTAACTGGGTTAAAATTCTACCTCATTGATTCTATCATGCTATTATTATGGGTTAAATGTATTTTTATTACTTTAGTTTGTATTTTAAAATGTTTTATATTTATTTTCATTAGATACACATAATAAATTCATTTTATTAACACTCACTTCAATGATATGATATTTATAATAGACATTCTTTTAAAAAATATCAATTTTTAAAATTTTCATTAGAACTATTTTTTTATTCCATGTCCAGGTATTATATAATTGTTTCCAAAAATGTTTTTAATATTCAATAATTTTTATTTAAATTAATTTTTTATCATTCTTGAAAATTTTCAAAATGGTTTGAAATATTAATTTTTTTTTATTTTTCTAAACAAGGTTCTTTGAGATTTTCCAACAAATTTTTTGGAAGGAATGATTTTTAACTTACACATCATGAGTAGATTTACCACCATTATTATGACTTAATGTTTTGACGATTACTTTAAAAGTTTAGAGGGTTATATTAAAATAGAATGTTTAATTCAATAATTCCTTGGTGTTTTAAACATATGTAATTATCAATGTGAAAAAGGGGATTTTCATCAATAATTATTCAATGATCTCATTTAAAGTATTTTCATATTTTCCCACATCATTTTTTGAATATTATGATTCATTGAGGTTGATATATTATGAAAAAATCTACCAAATTTTATTAAATGGTTATAGATGAATTTGATTGGGAATGTACTATTTTGATACCGTTCACCATATTACTTTGGACGATTTATGATTATGTTTATATAATGAAGAATGTTATTTATAATTTATTTATAGTTTCAATACAAATTTATATGTTGATTATGTTTTAAAATTTTCATATGAGGAATTTACTGGACTAAGTATGTCACGAGTGGGGCCCTTTGTAGCCCCTCGATGCATTGATAGGTCTCATGAGAAAAACTATTTTGGGTATTGTATTATGTCTTACATGTTTTTTTATGGTGTCATAGACAAAGCCTTAATGATGAGTTTTAAATGTCTGAAATTTTTCATTCCCCCATTATGAGATTAGTTTTTTAATTCCATGTGATTATTTTATTAGTAGAATATCAATTGTTATGTTTTCTAGCTCGTGTAATTATCTATGTCTCATTATTTTATTATATTCTATTTCGGACATATCATGTTCTTTTTATTAATTAAATGGATTGTGTTTTAGTTATTTAACCTTCCATAAGTGTAATTTATTATTAATGACTGCTTCAACTATAATTCAACCATATTGTGCATTTGAGATCATCCCTTCCTTATGTTTTTTTCACAAGATTCCAAGATGTTTATTATTGTTTATATTTGGGGACAATCTAGAGTGTAAATGGAACTATCAATGGAACTTCTTTTTGTATTTTATTGTTTTCAAATGTAATATAAGATTTAATAATGTATATAGTTTTCCAAAACTACTAGACTATTTGATCCTTTGGGATGCAATTCCTTATATCTTATGCTAATTTAATAAATTAAGGAAATGACTCTAGGCTACTAGATTCTGCATCTTTACACACCACCCATGATCAAATGCTTCAAATGGAAGGTGTATGCGTATTACAAAAAGTAGTGCACAAATTTTAATGGTTTTTATGACAATTGGCATCAACGATATCTTATTCTAAATGCCAGTGGGAAATATATTGCAATCATGACTGATAAAGTGGGTTACAAGAATGATGTGATGGTAGTTACATTTTCTATCAACCCTATAACTTCTAATGTATTGTTTTATTATGGATATACCTACCCTATTATATCAAAGGAATTTTATAGGGGTCTCAAGTAACCACCTAAAGGATTATATGTTGAGTTAACAGTGAAAAATCCTACTGGTACGATGGTTGCATATCAAGTCTACGATTCGTCTTAAGCAGATATTTGTAGAAATGTTCTTCCTAAAAATTCACTATTTTTCCTCTAGTTGAATTTGATGTTATGTTAGGAATGGATAATAATTATTTATATAATCAAACATAAATTTCCATGTAAGGAATTTCACATTTTATATTCTTAACCAAACTCTAATATTATACTAATGTGATTATAAAAATGAACTTCTAATATAAAATACATCCATTTATGTGTCTTGATTTCTATTTAAAAGGGTGTTTATCATAAAGGGTTGGAGAGATACTCAACATAGAAAATTTTCCCATTGTGCATAAATTTAAAGAATTATTTATAGAAGAGTTTCCTAGTCTTCTTCCAAATAATAATGATTAATTTTCAATAGAACTTATACCTAGTTATATTCTTATTTCAAGGACTCTTTATAGAATAGACCCTATTGAGTTTAAGAATTGAAGAAGCTTCTCTATGAGAATCATTATAAGGGATTAATTTGAGCATGTACATCACCATGTGGTGAAATAATTCTTTTTTTCTTTAGAATAAAAATGGATTAATGTTAATTTTCATTGATTATCAGAAACTTAATAAGATCAAAATCAGGAATAATTATCATCTTCCTCATATTGATGATTTTTCTAATTAATAATGAGTCGTGAAATAGTTTTCCATGATTGAATATTTTAATTTCATTAATTTTAGTTTCAACAAGGAGTATATTCCCAAAACAAAAATATGTACATGGTATAGATGATATGAATATATAATGATGCCATTTGGACTTACTAATTCCCTTAATATCTTTCATGGATTTCATGAATAGTGTCCTTAGAGTTTATCTTGATCAGTTTTAATAGTATTTATAGATGATATAGTTATATATTTCAAGATTAAGGATGGTAATGAAGATAATTTGAGTATTGTATTAAAGACCCTAAAGAAGGGTATGTTTTATTAAGAATTTAAAAGTTATGAATTTTGGGTTTAAAAAGTTTCAATTTTTGGGTTATATAATCTCAAGAGAGGGTATATTGGCAGATCTATAAAATTTTTAGGTTATTGAAAATTGGCCTAAAATAACTACTATGACTAAGATCCATACTTTTATTGGTTTGGATGGATATTATTGGTGGTTTTGGATAATTTCTTATAGATTTATACTTCACTCACCATGTTAACTAGGAATAGATCCAAGTTCCTTTGTATAAATGAATGTGAGAAAATTTCAAGGAACTGAATAGAAGGTTAGATAGTGAACCGATTAATACAATACCCTATAAAAAATAAGGGTTTTGATCTATAATTATTTATTGAATAAATGACTGGGATGAATCCTCATACAGAATGATATGGTCATAGGCTGTGACTCATTCCAACAAAAGGTTCATGAGTAAAATTTCTCAAATCATGATTTTGAGTTAGTTATAGTAATTTTATTAAAAAATATTGTGGTATTATATTTATAGAAAATGGTTTATTTGTATAATAATCATACACGTTTACAATATAAATTCACACAAAAATATTTGAATATGAACTAGAGAATACTGTTGGATATGATTAATGATTATCCCATCTCAATACATTACCACCCTGGGAAATTTAATAAGGTGGAATATATTGTGAGTGGATAGGATAAAGAAATATTATCTATTATAAGGATAAAAAATATTTAATATTTTGGATTTTCAAATGATGGATCATATAATTTTTATGGAAGGGGGGATTTTTTTCTCAAATTAGTGTTCAAACCTCAATCCATGTGAGTATTAAATATGAAAATAATAAAGATGTGGAACTACATAATATGTTCATAAATATTCCTATTTCCAACCTTGATTTTGATGGAATGATATGGTTTAGGAACCGTCTATGTGTTCCTTTCATAATAGATTTAAAGAAAGAGCTATTAGATGAGGCTCATAGTTCATCAATCCATATTACTTTTGGATGTAAGAATATGTATGGAGATACGAAAGAGTATTTCTTATGGGGAGACATAAAGAGAGATATTTTATAGTTTTTATATCAGTTCTTGGTATGTCATCCAGTTAAGGTTGAGAGATAGTAGTCTATATATATGTTACAACCATTACCATACTATAATTAAAATGGGGAAACATTAAATTTAATGTTATCGTTAGTCTCACCAAAATTTATAACGGAATCAGCACTATTTGGGTTGTCGTTGACAACCTTATAAATATAGAACACTTTATTTATATTATATAATATTTCTCTCTTTATTATACTACCATAATTTATATAAATAATGTTGAAGGGTCGCATGGAATACCATATTCTATTGTATCTAATCTGGAACTATGTGTTACCTTGAGGTTGTAGAAAAGTCCTTAGAAAACTCTATATATAGATTCAGTTTTAGTATATATTATCATCCTCATATATATGTTCATTCTAAGAGAACTATTCAAAACTTATAGAATATTTTTGAGATCCTGTTTTAATAATTTTAAAGCTATTTTGGATTATAACCTTCTCCTAGTAAAGTTTTCTTTCAACAATAGCATTCACTCATGCAATTTGATAGCTCCTTATGAAGACCTATGTAGAAAAAAGTGTAAAAATAAAATGATTTGGGATGAATTTTGAGAAATAATGATTTTGGGATCTTATCTAGCTAAGGAAATGATAAATAAATTTAGAGCCATTCATCATTGTATTAAGGAAACTTAGAGTCGATAAATGTGTTATGTTGATAATCATCAACATTATATGTAGTGTGAAGTTGGTGAGAAGAAATTTCTAAAAATTTCTCCATAGATTAAGGTTATGATATTTGAAAAGAATTGGATTTTTAGACCTAGATTTATCAGTCCCTTTGAAATTCTTGATCTCATTGTGATGGTTGATTATTTCTCCAAACTTCTACTGAATCTCTCTAAAGTTCATGATGTGTTTCGTGAATCACTCATAAGGAAGTACATAACTGATCCACCACATATAAAAACTTATACTTCATACCATTTTAGCATTATCTATCATATAAAAAATAATAAGTTGTAATATTTTATCATAGATATAAAGTGCTGTGAAAAAATACTACTCTCCCAGTTAATGTTTTCTGCACGAATCAGAAATTCAAAGAAGCTACTTGGGAACCCAAGGATTTAATAAAATAGATATATCGTCATTTTTTTATATCCGAACAGTTGAATATAGAATAAAAAATTTACTTTTATTTGTGGTAAAATTTACCACATGGATAGTTTAATATATATTTCTCTTCAAATATTTCTTTTAGACAATTTACGATACACGCAACCCCATGTCAAAATGAACCACAATACTGTATAATGTTATAAACAATCCATTAAATTAGAATATATGAATAGTATTAAAAAATAACAATTTTTTTATAAAATAAATTCATTTGTTATCAATTTATTCGAAATAAAAATAAAAATAATTTTAATATATATGAGAGTTTTTAATAAACCCCATTTTTTTGTGTACAACAAGTTTTTATCTTAATAAATCTATTTAATTGAAATTATTTAATTATTTAAGTTATATTAATATATTATATATTAAATAAAATGTTTTAACATTCATATATTGATTTTTAGGCATAGGAAGACAATAAATCCAATTTTATAATTAAAATATTAGTTTTCTAGAAGTAGTTTTTTTCGTTTTTAGCTAATTTATTTTTAAAATTAATTACTACCAATTATAGGTATTTAAGTTGAAAAAATGTATTAAATATTAACAAATAAGAGGTTAAAATTTGGTAAATAGGTCCGTTTTATTTTTGACCATTATGAATAGTAACTATAGTAAAAAGTTTCACCCTAGTAAAGGGTATATTAGGTTAATATAGGTTAAAACTAAGTGTTAAGGTCATATATTTCAATAAAAATTCACATTTGATTATTTTTATTCTAACCTTATTAAATTAGAGTCAAAATTTAATTATTTAAGGTATAATTGTTCATGAAAATGACCGATATAATATAAAAAGAAAAAAAATAAATTTTCAGTCTCTTACATTTAAATGTATATTAGGATTTCACATATGTAAAAATGAAAGTGGCAAAGAAATTTAAATTTTTATTTTTAGGATTATAAAATTATTTTCATTATGGTAATATATTTCTAATTTTTAGGTAATATAACTGCCTTAAATTATTATGAAACGATGACGACATATTTATTCAATTAGTGAAAAATAAAATTAATGCTTTTAAAAATATTAAAATTTTAAAAAAAATTTGTTAGTTATTGTGATCCATGGATTTTTTTTGATACATATAATATATTAGGGAAATATTAAATGTTTATACTATAATTAAAACCTTTTATTGTTATTTTTGAAGTCAAATTAAATTAATAGTGTCAAAAATGACAATAATGATATTTTATGAAAATAATATTTTATTAAATTATGTAAAATAAATTATAATCTTGATATAGAAAAATTGGGATAAAATATGGTCTAAAATTTCATCCATTTTCAATTTATGCTCCAATTTTCATCTTATAAGTAAAATTATGACCATTTAAGAGTGAAAAAGTTATTACTATAGTTAAGGTTAAAATAGGTTAACTAAGGGGTCAAACCAAATGATATGGTTTTGAATATTACATAAATCCATTGAAGTTTTATTTATTTATAATATTTGAACCATTTAATACATTATCTTCAATTACAAGGCCATTTTGAACCATTTTTCAGGATAATTACTTTATTTTATTTTAATCTTTTAAGAAATTCCAAGTGTTTCCTTTCCCTCCCTTATAATAGGACACCTCTCCTTTCTCCTCTTTACACCAGATTGAGCCTTCTATATTGTAAAAACCATAACATTAGTCTTATAAATTTAAATGTACATGAATTGAATATTTTGTTACTCTTAAAATGAAATTAAAATTTTCTTTAAGAAGTGATCTAAATAAGGCCTACTGAAGAGGAGGTAATCATATACCCTAACCTCTTTAAATTTTTTTTTCTTCATACACTCCCTCTAAATTTTTTATATTCTTTATAAAATATTAAATTAACAATTGTAAATATACATAAATTCTATTATGATAATGAATCAACCTTTATTAACCCCATATTCTATAAAATAGTAAGTGAATGTATCACAAATGTGTATGAAAGTGATAACATCGCTCTTGCGTATGTGTGGACCACCACCACCATGACGCAATGATTTTTTATTTAAATTCTTTATTGATTATAATTAGGATATATTTAATGATTGTATATGATATAGAAGATATAATAATGATTATTTAAATTTGATTTATTATTAACCTTTCCTTTGTTTCATCCATCAAAAAGTGAAAACATCATTTTTGCGTATATACAACCTACTGTCACCACGAACAGTAAAATTCATTTTTATATCTATCATTTATGGATGAATATAAATATAAATATACATAAAATATAATATATATAAACCATTATTAATTTATTGGAAATTATGTCATGATCTGTCCCCTAGGGCCCACGTCGTGACCACCTCCAGCCCACCTTCCATTGGTTAGGGACTGGAAACTAGCACTGAGTAGGCATATCTCAGAAAGGGAAGGAATTTTCCCTAAAACCTGTACACGTGCACAAATCTCAAATAGAAAAAATTAAACACAAAGTAAACCACAACTATCACTGATACCACTATTGAGAGTACAATACAAACTAAAAGTACAAGGGGGACAAAATACAAGACCAAAACCACAGAAGAAAGTACAACATCCACTGTACATCCACTCGAGACCCCACCTGATGGGTAAGTGTAGGGTAGATTCTTGTAGGCATAGAAGTAAGCCCATACATCCTGTATCACTGAGAAACAAATGGTCTCAGACCAACAAGGTCTCTGTTGAAGAGTCTGCCCATCCCGTCTCGCTGAGCACCACCTGGTCCCAGACCACAAGGTCTCCATCGAAGTGTCTATTCGTCCTGTCTCGCTAATCACCACCTAGTCTCGGACCACCAAGGTCTCCATTGAATCATCCATCCATCCCCTCTTACTGAGAACCACCTAGTCCCACACCACTAAGGTCTTTGCCGAAGCATTGATCACATGCACGAGACATGACATGTGCAGGAGAATCCCGTGATGGGGTGAGTAATACAATACAATGTAGGTACCCCAAACTACAAAGGAAGAACACACAACATGATCACAAAGTATAGAAAGCTCTCACATGTACTGTCAGCTCACGTAGGTATAATCTATAGTATGTAAAGAAAATTTTCATTCATATACTGAACACATTGGACTACTGAGGTACTCATCCCTGATTAGTACTGTGGGTCTGATGGGTCACATAGAGCCGCTCCCCACTATGGGCCTATCAGGTACCACAGATCCGCTTCCCACTTAGGCTGTCATAGCTGGTCCACATAGGGATTCTTGTAGATGATCTAGGAAAGGTAACCTATAGCTGGTTCACATAGATCCTTTTATCTTCTAGGCCTTTAAGGTCACTTAGACATGCTCGTCAGTAGTCTTTGGTTCTCAACTAGCCAGAAGATTCCCGTATGTTGTTCCCTTGATTCTGGGAGAATCCAAGACTCAATACAATCATCATATTTAAAATTCCATGAAAGTATCCTTATATCATTAAAAAATAACCTTATCATCGCAAGGGTTCAAACGCCACATATGGTGCGTCAATCAGATGCTCGGTCTGAAAGATTTGGGAATTTTAAAAACAAGGGCTGGATGTGTCTAGGCCCATTCTGACCAGGTCTGGCTGACCCGAACAACCCATCATGGAGGTATAATACGACCAGGTCTAGTTCAACTGACCCGACCCAAATTGATTTGGGTCTGGGATGACCTAGTCTATCCCGGCCCATTAGGCCTTGCTAGATCCAGTCCAGTTTGGCTCGCAATAGGCATACCGGTTATTTTCGAGCACGAGCCACCCAATGACCCAATTTCATCCCACCATCCCAACCTGAAAATGTGGTTCGACATGCGTTCTAGCCCAGGCCGCCCAGCGGCCCTGTCCACACCCCTCGGTTTGGCCCACATGGTGGGCTGGTCTCTAGAAGTTGGGATGCCTGTTGGGCATCCAGTTCGAGCACAACATGGCTGGCTGAAGTCAGCTGAGCCCTTGTCCCACATGTTTTCCTCACTGGACTGTGTGCCAGCATGTCATGGCCCACATGGAACATGTAGGTCCATCAATATGGTGGGGTTGAATTATTTGCCTCTATTAGCTGTGGGCCCATAGCCCGTGGCCCCTGCTACATTTCCGCGACCTGAGCTGGCTGCGGTCTCCACGTCAGCATGCCGTTATGGTACATCAAAGCCTGATCATGGCAGTTGTCATTCGCCACCGTAGGAGGTGCCTTCCGTAAACCACAAGGTTTGCTCCGGTGGTTCATTCCTTGAACCGTCTATGCCTCCGACCTCCTTAGGGTTCCTACTTCCATTCTACGACTACAAAGTTGATTTTTCATCAATTTGGAGGTGAGTTCCTGAAGAAAACGTGAAACCCCAAAGATGGTGGAATTGATTCATTGTTTGTGTCAGCCCGATTCCTCTGTGGTATAGTTTCTGAAACATGGGAAGGGAAGATTAAGATTCTACTAATAATCTAACCCCAAAGAAAAAACCTAGAGATAAAATACACTCCCACAAGTACAAATGACCCACAGATCAACATGTTCATGGTTTGATCCAAATTTATTGTTTTAGAAAGAAGAACGATGCTTTAAAATTTTTAAAAGACAAACACCTAGCTAGAGAAGCGTTGATCGGAGTGAAGGCTTGTCGCTGATGGCGCTCCTTCTATGGGGATTGAATTTTTTTTTGAATTTTTTAGCATTCATCATTCATTGGTTCTGAATCCGTTCTCCAAGGTGTTTTTACTGCTCTTCTGATTCGCGCAGTGTTCTTCTTTGGAGTGAATTCACCTTTTATTCATTAGAATAATTGCAGTTCTAAATCTGTTTCTCCAACCACATCATCTCATTAAAAGAGAAACATGTCACAATATTTCTATAATGCATAGTCGTCTCATCATTACGATGTTTCATTTATGAAACAATGTTTCTATAATGCTTTAGATAAAGAGTCATTATGCTGTTTCATTTATGGAATGAAAGAGTAGTCTCATCATTGAATTGTGGTGAATTTTTTTTGATTAAAATATACTTTTTATATTTATTTTATTTTTCATAAAACTTACGAAAATTAACTTTTTCCATCAACCAACACTGGTCAAGGATAGGTCCATTCTTAGGTAATGTCACCGTTCCAGGCACAACGGTGCCCTCATATTTTCAATCCAGGAACCCATTCAAAAATTTCCAAAACCATGCATGCGTGACTTTTAAAATTTGTTGAAAAAATTGTCCGAAATATATCATTCACCCTCGACCCGCATCAGTCATGGTTATGCTTCGCCTAATGGAAACATGCTCTTACGAACTCAACAACACTCTCAAATTTCCTACCTAAGTTACTATTTCGGTTTTAAAAGGTTTTGAAAATAAATAATTGTTAATTATTTTATTTACAATGAAAAACTAACTTCTAATGTTTGCCTATGCGGGCCAACATTAGGCCCTTTCTTGGTGAATCCTGATTCTCTTAGTTTAATGGTGCCCTGAGATTTTTGATCTGGGAACTGGTTTAAATGTTAGAATAACCCTCCCTCAAAATTATTTAATGAAACTCAAAAAAGTTCAAAAATATGTTTTGGAAACTCCGGGCCTTGGAATTATGTGTCGTCTCAGATCTTAGTATCAAAATAATCCAATATAATAAAAAAATCATTGAATTCCAAGGTATTACATTAGTCCCCCCTTTTAGGGATTTACCACCTCATAAACCAAAAAATGGGTTAATCAAATAGATAGGGGTACTGAGCACGAATCTGATCCTCTCAATCCCATGTGTTGTCCTAGAGATTTTCATGCTAGCAATGAATGCGCACTAGAGGAATTGACTTCCCATGAAGGACCCACTCTTGTTAATCCTCTATCTCTATCAGGAAATCTATTAACTTATCCCAATCATCAATTTCCATCTCACCTCAGTAGATGACATGCGATGGGTAATGGATATACCTCCTCAATTGTGAATCATGGAAAACATCATGCATCCTATTCATCTGTGGGGGAAGATCTAGGCAGTATACTACCTCACCAACTCTTCTCAGAATCTGGAAAGGGAAAATGAAACTCATAGATAATTTACCACCCTGGAAAAATCTCTATATCCCTTACCGAGGAGAGACTCGTAGGAATTCATGGTCCCACTCCTCGAACTACAATGTTCTCTGTCACCTATCAGCATATGGGACTTCGGTCAGCTCTGTGCAGTGGTCATCCTCTCTCGAATGACCTTCAATTTTTCAGTGGTATCTTGTACCATCTCTAGACCTATGAGTACTGAAACCCCTGGGTCTATCCAGTATAATGGTTGCCTGCATGTTCGTCGTTATAGCACCTCAAACGATTCCATACCCATGGTGGAGTGGTAGCTACTGATCTATGAAAACTCCAATAGTGGTAGGTGGTGTTTCAAACTATGACCAAAATCAGGTACACAAGCACAAATCATGTCCTCCAAGGTTTGTATAGTCCTCTCCATATGACTATTAGTCTGGGGATGGGAAGTCATGCTCAAGCATATTTGAGTCCCAAACGCCTCTTATAATCCCTCCCACAACTGTGATGTAAAGCATGAATCATGGACTAAGACAACCATCGAAGGAACCCCATGAAGTCACAATAACTACTGGATTTAGAGGTTTCCCAAGCCCTCTACCGATCCCTACCCCTGTACGGGTATTAAGTGAGCCGACTTGGTGAGTCGGTAAATGATTACCTAGATAGTATCATGTCCCCTATATGTCTTTGTTAATGCCGTCATAAATTATACCAAGATACCATCTCACTTCCACTTCGGTATCGCAAGTGGTTGTGCTAAGTCTAGAGGAACCTTATGCTCATCCTTCACTTGCTGACAAGTGAGGCATAGTGAAATGAACTCTTCCACTGCTTTCTTCATCCCTGGACATGAGTATTGTTGTCGGAGAGGCTAGTACATATTTTACACTCCTATATGTACCACCAACGGGTGAGGGGGTATGGAAACCCCTCGAAATTTCCTCTCTCAATGCCATAGTTACTACTATGAATACTTTGAAAAGGATGACCTACTCCCCTCCTATCTAAAATACACTAGGATCATGTCCTGAGGATAACTGACCACATCGATCCTCGCAGTCAACATCCACAAGTTGTGCCTCCCTAACTAACTATAAGAGTGTTATAGTGAAAATCCTCAAATGAAGGTAACCTACACTATCATCATCCACGAAGGATATCTACATCGTCACTAGTTTCTATGTCACCTCACTCAGCAACTGCAAACTGGATCTCTTAATGAGTGTTTCTGCCTCCATGTTCATTTTTCTAGGATAATAGACTATCTCAAAGTCATAGTACTAGAGGAACACTATCCATCCCTGTTGCCTCATGTTTAGGTCCTTCTAGAAGAAGATGTACCTGATACTTTTGTGGTTGGAGTAGACTGTAAACTACTCACCCATGAAATAGTGCTACCACATCTTTAATGAAAATTCCAAAACTTGTAGCTTCAGATCATGGGTTGCGTAGTTCTACTCATGATGCCTTAACTTTTGTGAACCATGGGAGATCACTTCATTCCATTGCATCAGGACACAACCCGGTCCTTTCCCTGATGCATTCTAGAGAACTACAAACCTAACACCCTCCTCTTGTAGTCTTAAGGTAGGGGAACTCGTCGGTATCATCCTCACATCCTAGAACTTTTGATGGCACTTCTCTGTCCGCACAATTATTTATCCGTTCCACATAAAATATGACAAGGGTGCTACTACCCTGGAAAAGTCAGGCACAGATCTCTAGTAGTAACTGACTAGACCCAAGAAACAATACACCTCATTTACACTCTTGGGTGGATTCCAAGAAAGAATCACCTATATCTTTTCTGGATCCATTGAAACTACAACCTCTGATATAACATCTCTTTGTAAAGTGAACATTTCGTATCCATAAATCACACTTAGTTAGTTTTCCATAAAGATAGTGCAATCATAGTGGGTCCAGAACCATCATTGGGTGTATTTCATGCTCATCCTTGGTCGGAGAATACACTAAGATTTCATCAATAAAGACCTCTATAAACTGATCTAAGTATAGCTAGAAAATCATATTAATGAGTCCCATAAATAGAAAAGGGATTTCTTTATTCTAAACTGCATCACTAAGTACTCGTAGCGGTTGTAGTGATATCTGAAATCTATCTTCGAGATGTTCTCATCTCGTACTTGAAGCCATTGATAGCTAGATATGAGTTTTATCTTCGAGAACCGTCTCGCTTTCTTCAGCTGATCGAAGAGTTCATCAATCCTTAGTAGAAGACAGTTTTTCTTGAAGGTCACCTAGTTCAGGCATAGACAGTCCATGCATAGACTCAAGATTCCATCTTCCTTCTTGGAGAGAAATATTGGGGCTACCCATGGTGAAACGATGGGACATACAAACCCCTTCCTCTAAAAATCCTCAAACTGTACCCTCACCTCCTAGATTTCTGTGATATCTATTCAACAAGAAGGTGTTGATATCAGTTCTGTCCTGAGGTACCAATCAATGCAAGAAGTCTATATCCATGCATGGAGGTAATCCTTGAAATATATTTTGTAAAGACGTCACCGTACTATGCCACTACTGCTGGGAACTAAAAACTGAAAACACCCACTGCCATGTCTACCAAACTTTAAATTAATCTATTCCTTTCAGTGTCTCTTCCCTAGTGGTGAATCTACTATTTCACTGTTAGTATGATGATCTGGAAAATCTCTAGAAATATGTCCCCTACCATCACTTGAAAAGCATTAAATCTTTTTAGGCTGAATAGACTCACCTTATGAGATGTAAGTTATATATCCCCTATCTTGGGACCTCTTCTAGAAACTTCTCACACTTCCAAGTCTCTAATACTGACGTCGGCTTCCTACTTTACCACTACTTAAATCCACCGGTCCTATCTACTTTGCCAAAGTAATTTCAACTATGGTGGTTCTATCTTGCACCCTATCATAAGTAGGAATGCATAGAGGAATATTTCTTTCTCAAATGTCCCTAAACACATCTCACTCAGAGGTCTGATCCCTAAACCACTAGTCGTATCTGTTGACGCTCCTTTCGTCACAGAATCTAAAGATAGGAAAAGGGAATATCTGAGCTCAAAGTGATTAATCCTTTGAAGAAACATCAAAAATCGACAAAGGGATGGAAAAAGAGAACATTGCCCATAGGTCGCGCAAGTTCCCCCTTGGTCGCGCAAGTACACTTGCGCACCGCCTCAACACTTGCGCGACCCATCATGTTCGTGCAAGGGACTTGCGCGACATATCTGGTAACCGCCCAGTAACCGCCCGGGGTCTTCTTTTGCCTATAAATAGACCCTGTGGGCCCCCCATTCGAGAGGATCTTTTTCCAGAAACTCGGATTGAAGCTCCCGACGCCCAAGTCTCTTCTCAAAGCTTCCAGAACACTTCTAAGGTAATTACTTACCTAGAATGGAAGATCTAAAGGGAAGAAGGAAGGCCTAAGTGTTGAAACTTATCAAACACTTCCGCGCCGACTTAATTCCTTCAATATAACTTGCGCGTCCCCTCTCTGGAAAAACCTCAAGAGGATGATAAAGGGTTTAATAAAGAGTCGCTCAAGTATTTCAACTCTGGTTGAAAATCGCGCAAGTATCCCTCATGTCGCGCAAGTATACTTGCGCGACCAATACTTGCGCGCCAACGCAGGACTTGCGCGACCTTCAAGACTTGCGCGCCCCTATCTTTTTGGGTGCCCATCTTGCCCATTTTTACCCCTCTTAAGCCATTTCACCCTTCCTATTCAAGATTCAGTCTTCAAGATACTCTTCAAAGCCATTTATGGCATGATTTCTTGATTTTACATCCTTATCTGAAAGGAATTCTGTGAAATATCTCTCAAAACCTAGTGATTTAAACATCTTTATGTCACCAAAGATTGAGAGTTCATTCATTCAACCTCATCCTTTATGATGAGAGAATCCTAACCTGGGTCTCCTTTTCAGGAATAATCCCCAGTTATAAAACCTTTGATTTGGGCATCTTTCTTAAGAATAAGCCCCAATCAAAGTCCTTTAATCTTGGGCATCCTCCTCAGGAGTAAGCCCCAAACCTTAATCCTTAACCTGGGTCTCCTTTTCAGGAATAAGACTCAGTCATAACCTTGGGCTTCCTTTTCAGGAGTAAGCCCCAAGTCCCTTAACCTAGGCTTCCTTCTCAGGAATAAGTCCTAGTCATAAATCTTGGGCATCCTTCTTAGGAGTAAGCCCCAAGTCTCTTAAAATTTCTCTTAACCAGTCATAAATTACCTTTGATTTGGGTTTCCTTTTCAGGGATAAAAACCCAATCATAAGTCCCCTCCTAACTTGGGCATCCTCCTTAGGAGTAAGCCCCAAGATTAGAGTATTCAAATCTCCATGAAGCAAATATAACTTTGTGGACCCTGTTCATGGATTTTCTCCCTAAAAGTAAATCCTAAACCTTCATCTATCTGGGCAGTCATCCATACATAAGCCCCAAACAAATTCTTATGATTGCATCCTTCATGGCACAATTGTCTAATTTTTACCAATACCTCTTGTTTCTCACACCGAGCATGACTGAAGTGAGCTTAGAGTGTAAAAGTAATTATGAAATTCATCTTTGAGCCATCAATCATAAACATCATCCATTTCTCGAACTACGTGGGTTCTGATTCCTTTTCCAAAACAAAGGATACGTAGGTAGCCCATTTATGGGTTCGATCCCAACTTTGAAATAATCTTTGTCCTTCTGAATGACGATAAACTTCAAGTGCCCCACTGAGTGGCTTTAAAACCAGCTTGGTCATCATAATGACCAAGAGACTTTTATATAAATGTTTTGAAGGATACCATTGACCAAGAATCTCTAAATAAATATAGATGATTCTCTATTGATGAAGAACCTCGAATACATATAAAAGATTCTCTAATTTTCTTGCATACTTGATCATTGATTGTTAAAATTAAAGGAAAACTCATTTTATACTTGGTAATATAATAAGGATTCACGAACATAACTTAAATCTATAAAGAGAGTCCCGGAGTAGACAATAATTCCCCTCAAAAAGGTGTGATGAGTCCGACCTCCCATCCTCTCGACCAATGCAAATTCCTAAGCCTCATTAGCCCACAAGATAATGAGCGCCTGCCTTTGGAAAGTAGGTCCAAACGGATGTGGAATCATTGGATGTTTCCGGTTCTACGAACAAACCCGTTAGAAACCGATCGGAACGTTTGAATCTCCCGTCCGGGAGGTCATCCCCGGATTCCGCGCGAAACAAAAATGGTGAACCCGACGTGAATCCTTAACCAAGTTAAAGTGATGTTCTTCTTATCTGTTAGGCCCTTTGGGCCAACAAGGAAATCATTGACATATGATCATCCAAAAGATGCAGTAGCCGGATTCATCTTGATTATGTCTGTTACATGGAACATGCACTCTTTTTTCAAGATCTTCTACAAAAATGGATTTCCTTAAATTCACCCTTGTGAATACTGCTGCTGGGAACACCTCTACTGTGAGGTCTGCTGCTGTGAAAACCAATGCTGCTACTCCTGTTGGAACGTCATCCGCTCTGAGGATGACATCACCAACTCAGCGTCTTCAACGCTGTGTTTCTAATGCACTCGTTAAGGAGTACCGTCGTAACGGTACTATCCCAACTCTGGAGGCCGCTCGTCAAGCCCTCCAAGTTAAAAATTCTACCTGGTCGTCCGGACAACGGCGGCCAGCAATCAAGAAGCAGGCGGTGCTGACTACCGTCTCAAACCGTTTCGGGTCGTTATCCCCGGAACGCAGTTTCCACTCACTCCCTTACTCCGAGGAAGTGAATGAGCAGGTCCCGCAGGACCTTAATTCAAAAAGACAGGAGTCCTTCTCAAGGGCTCCCATCAACAATCACCGCCAGACTCGTGCGGTAGTGCGCCCTCAACATGATGAGGGTACCGACTCCAGGCATTCAGCTCAGGTTCCTCGAACCCGAGCAGGCAAGATGAACCGCCAGAGACGGAATCCGGTTAACAATAGGCAGGTTGTCATCCCTGCCATCTCCGGAGAAGTCCACCAACCTAACTTGGTGGAAAAAAACGAGCAGGCATATACACCTGTTCGTTTTAATCCCGCTGTCCAGCAGACTCGTCTGGCAGCATCAAGCCGATCCCGCCAGGCAATTCCGGCGGAGTACCATAGGCAGGAACATACACCTGCTTATACATCAGCAGTTAGTCAGCATGCTCGTCTGACTACATATGATGGATCTCGTCAACCGTGTTTGGCGAAGTGTAATCAGTAGGCACATACACCTGCTAATACTAATCAAGCCTACCAACAGTCTCGCTTGGTAGCGCACGGAGAAGTCAGTCGGAAAGTCCCGACGACAAACAGGAGGCAGACTAAACTCTCTGCCTCCACACTTGAGTACTGTCAGGATTCACTGACAGGAAAAGGAGGACAGGAGCAGGCACATACACCTACTCCAAGCCCGGAATGGACGTATATCCCTGTTCCGGTGGCTGAAGTCACCAAACATATTTTGTCAATGGTGAAAGAGCAGAAGCAAATTCCTGCTCATATTCTGGATGCTTGCCAGGATATCATAACAGCTTCAGCATCATCTCAGGGACAGGCACATAAATCTATCCCTAGCAATGGAGTGACACATCAACAATTCACTCCAGAACAGACACACACATCTGTTCCAGTCCAAGAGGGTTATGGGGCATACTCCCCTATATCATACGGACAACCAAGTCAGGCACATAAACCTGATTTGAGCGATGATTGTCAGCCTAACCTGACCATATTTCCTGATCAGGCACATACACCTGCTCAGAGCAATCACTTTCGTCATCAAGTGGTTTCTAAAGCGAGTAAGAAGGCATCTAAGAAAAAGATCCGCCCAGCACAGTCAGGAGATCAAAGGCCAATTTGTAACCAAGCCTTGCTCGATGCTGGAGTTCTTGAAGCCCTCAGACATTTATCTGTCGGAATTCAAGATTCTACTCCCTCAGTTCCCAATAACAGGAACATTAATCCCAAAGGTCTTCAACAGACACTTCCTCATGAAGACTTGCTTCATGAAAATTCGGTCAATCTTGAAGTTTCTTCTTCAGATGAGAACCACAGGAACCCTCTGTGTGGTCAGAAGGCCAAGGAGCAAGAGATTTCATCTTTTGCTGTAACCCATCATGAAGGTCCTCCTCATGGTGATGAACTTCACTGCGAAAGTCCTCTCCGTAGTAGTGATTCACGTTGTCTCGAAAATTCTTCAGAAGGCAATGTAGTGACGAGAAAGCCCTCCTATCTCGAGGCACTTGCAAACGTAAAACCAGTCATGTCTAAAGTTTTACTATCGGCAGGTGAAACTCTTTCTCCATCAGAAGATAGCTTGGGGTTCAGGTTATTCTCCGAACCTTCCCTGGGTCATTCATCTTCCAGCATGAATAGTAATTCCTCTACCAATCTTGTTGAATCCGATGAAGCAACAAGAAAACACCAACTCTGGTCCAAACAGGTAGAAAGATCTTCATTTAATGATAAAGAGGAAATGCTGAACATGAGAAAAAAACTGGCAAAAGGTGAAGTACCAGTCATGTTTTGGCCTTTGGCTGATTCACAGTATGACATTCCAAAGATGTTGACGGATGATGGAATCCATGACATTCGTCTCAACATATGGAAGACTCTTTGTCACTTAAAGAAGAATGTATTATCTTACGATGAATATGAAAATCATCTTAAGATAATAGAAGGGTTACAACGCCAGATTGATTTGGCATCTCTATCAGTCTCTCGGTATCCAAAGGCTGAAAAGCAACAGAGAACCCTTCAACGTTCATGCCTTGGCGCGCTGAGAAAATTGCATCAGTTAATTTCCAATGCTCCATCTAATGTTCATATCAGAGGATGGGGTGTTCACGGAGCACTACATTTCACAGTGCTTTCCGGTCAGCAGAGCTCGCCAAAAATGGTCTCATGCAATGTTATTGCCCATGGCCGGCCACAGTCAATGGGCTTTGTTCATAATCAAAATCTTGCTCGAGATCAAGCTTTAACTAGTTCCTCTCAAAATCAAGTATATAGAGAACAGGTTGTTGAATTGCTCTTACATCAAGTAGGCGAGAATATTGCACAAGCCTCTCGTCTGGAGCAAACACGTCATCAAATGACAGAAGTTTCGGAAATCATCCAACGGTCTGTTGAACCAGGTGATAAAAGTGGATACAGGTTAATGCATCCAGCTAATTTCCGAACTAAGATTCGCAAAATCAAGAGAGATTTCAAGAAGATCTCAGACATAGCATGTCAAGAGACACCCCAGCTTGCCAGACTGGGGACTTCTCTAACCCAACCCTCAGAGTCAACAAATGGGATTCGAGGAGTTGAGCGGAAGCAGCAGGAACATCCCCAGTCCATTGGACTGGGGACTTTTTCAAATCCTCAATCCCTCCCTCAGAGAAAGTCAGTATTCTCTCGATTAGGGAAGAAGCCTCAAGAGGAACGAAGAGCCAAGCTATCAAGAGATTCTCTCCAAGTGACGGTTCACAAAGAAATTCCTGAGAGATCAAGTCAACGGAATTCCATGTTTCATCATGGACATGGAAGAAGACAATATCACAGAAATGTTGATAGAAAGGATTTTATGAAATATGCATCCATTAATGTCATCACTGCCATTGCTGCTGATTCACCAGATGAGGCTCAATCAGAGGGATCAGACGAAGAGGTTCCTGCTCAAGAAGTTGCGCACATAGACCTAAATGAAGAAGGTGTGCGCACACGTAATCAAAGGCTTACCCAAAATCTGGGTATTCCTTCAAGTAACCCACTTCCCCCTCTCCGAAAAGGATCCAATAAGGGGAAAGGAAAGAATCAGGTTACTTCTCACCCTTCCTCTGAAGGAGGTCAATCGCTCTCATTAGAGCAAAGGCTTGCACAACAGGAGGAAGAAATGAAAGAATTAAGAAGGTTGAATGCAGAGCTACTTCAGAATAGTCTTCTTCTTAAGAATGCTGAAGTCCAACAGCCGAAAGAATTCGTTGTAACTACTGAGATGAATCAGGAATATCCTCCTTTATCAGTACACCCACAGAGGTCTAATCCTACGGGTCAAACGCAACAACGGTTGGCAGCACTACCATTAGTTGCAGCACCAACCTCCACGTCTGTCCAAGCTCCATTCATTGCACCTACCCAAAACCAAGTTCAACCTGACATTTCTCAAAATTTAATAACTACTATTGAGTCATTAACAGCTCGGTTAGAAACTATGGAAGGGAAACGGGCGCAAGTTCAACCTGAAAAGAAATTTTACCCTGAATGGGTAGATTCAATTTCTCCTCCATCCAGTTTTGGAAACCCTATTTTCCCTACTTTCAATGGATCAGGCGACCCTGAACAACATTTGACGCATTACGTGTCTTGTTGTGATCCTATGATGGGAACTCCAGAACAACAAGAAGCAGTGAAACTCAGATGCTTCATGCGAACCTTGCAAGGACCAGCTTTTGTCTGGTATACAAGCTTGCAATCCCGGTCAGTCATCGGATGGGAGGATCTTCGTCAAAAATTCCTTCTTCAGTTCAGCTCAACTTTGCCAAAAACGACAGTTTTCGATCTTACAAACTGCAAGAAAAGGGAGAATGAAAGAGTCTCTGATTTCATTGCTCGTTGGAAGGGATTAACGTATTCCTTGAGTTTATCACTCCCTCAGGAGGAATTATTGCCAATCTGTGTGGCAAATTTGTGTGACGAATTACGCACGCCATTGATCCCTGTGAAATACACAGGAGGGTTTCGAGACCTTACTTCAATCGCTCAACAGATTGAAGATTCCCTTATACAGGCTAAGGTTAAATCTCGTGTAATTCCATCAGCTCCAGGAAGAAGAATGCGTAAAGCAGAAACTACTACAGTTATGCTTAAACAGGCACCTGTACCTATTTCTACTTGAAAACCTTCATCTTCTCGAAGGGCTCCACCTCCTGAACGCCAACAACAAAGGCTGTTTCGTCCAAATGATCAAAAAGATCAACGACGAAAACAATTTGAGGATATGAAGAGTAAAACATACTCTTTCCGAAGTGAGAAAGTTCCCGGTTACTTCATTTCAGCTCTGGAAAATAATTTGGTTCAATTACCAGTGCCGAAGAGACCAAACAAGGAAGGAGATGAAGACCGTCCCAATTATTGTCCCTTTCATCAAATGTTGGGGCATCCCATCCAGGAGTGTTTTGTCTTTAAAGACCTCCTGTAAAAGATGGTCGATTTGGGACAAGTCAAATTGAAGGGTTCTTCAGCTCATGTAGCGTGTATTACCGCTACAAATCCAGAGGAAGGAGGCGAGTGGCAGGAAGTCAAAAGCAAAACTGCGAAAAAATATGATGATTGGATGGTCAGAAAGACAATCAATCGGACCCATTCCATTTTGCGAACACAATTGAAAAAGCCAATTGTGTCTCCTACAAAAGCTGCAGTAAAGCCTCCATCAAAGGATAAATCCTCAAAAGGGCAGCGCAATTCAAAGAAGAAAGAGGAATCAGAAGAAGATGAGTATGTATCAAAGCCTAAATTATCTTTGACTCTGGCTGATTTCATGCCATCTACTTCAAAGCAACGGGCACCGTCCCACCAAACGGCACAGCCTAAACAGGCCAACCAGGCAGAGTCTTTATCAGACGAAGAATTGATCTTTGGTTCTGTTAATATGATTCAATTAACAGATTCATATTCCAGTCTTGATGAGCCTGAATTCCCTGTATCAAATAAAGGAACCCAAGGAAGTTCTAGAGGTTCAGGATATAGGGGAAGACGTGGATCTTTCCGAAGCCACTTCTCTAATTCTACCCCTGCTAGCACTGTATATGCAGCAGAAACTCGTGGTAGAGCCCTTCAGCGAGCTCAAAATGAACAAGCAAGTTCTTCTGCCAATGGCCAACTCAGCTTCGGCACAGTTATTTTGGAAGACCGATTAAATGTTCCATCTTCTTTATCTCAGCAAGCAAATGGATCTAATCAGTCTAATTTTCCAAAACCAAGGATGTTGCCAACTTCAATACAAGATGCATCAGCTTCCAAAGCATCTGCTTCCAAGGTACCTGCTAAACCGTATATTCCTATTGGGAAACGCAGGCCTCTAGATCAAAAGTATGATATATTGAAACACTTGGCCCAAGTACTAGCCAAATTATCAATTTTGGATGCTTTGAATCTATCAAGAGATCTTCGGGAAGCACTCATCGAAGCTTTGTCAAGTCCTCAGGAGTTTGAAGCTGAAATTGCTGCAGCTGAAATTTATCACATAGAGAATAATCCTGCAGAATGCCATGCAGTGATATCTTTTACTGATAAAGATGAGAATGATGTTGTGCATGGGCACATAAAACCTTTGTACTTATCTGGAAATGTCAATGGTATAGATGTTCGAAGAGCTTTCATTGACAATGGTTCAGGAGTCAACCTCATGCCCATTCGCACACTTTGTCGATTGGGCCTCACAGAATCTGATTTATCTCCTTCTACCATGATGTTGCAAGGATATGATAAAAATGAACAAGAACCACTGGGAGAAGTTACGCTCAGAACTCAGTTTGGAGATCTTGTTTCCAATTCAGATTTCATGATTGTTGATCAAGACTCAGCTTTCAATATCTTGCTTGGAAGACCCTGGCTACATCAGCATGCAGCTATTCCATCGTCATACCATCAATGTCTCAAATACTGTTTCGATGGTAAAGTTGGAACATTGTATGGTGATAAGGCCCCGTTCAAGACATGTGAGTCTCAATACATTGAGGCGGAATTTTATCACATGAAGGGAAGAGAAAAATCTACAATGAAGGAAATTACCAAAGTTAATGCTCCATATGGTCTGGAAAAAATTCCAATAAATCCATTTTCACATGTGAGTACAGATTATGTGTTACCTATCAGTCAAATTGACAAAATAGGCCCAAATCAAAATACTCTTATGGAAAGATCCATAATGTCAATTACGGCAATCGAGCCAGACAACATGGGAGAAATTGGTAACTTACCAAGCAGTGATGAAGGCATAAGTGGTGACGTTTTCATTTCGTCTGCTGAAATCCAACAAGTCTATACATCGCTAATCAGGCCAGAAGAAGTTATAGCAACACCAGAGGTGAATATTGATGTTGATTCTCAATCCATCATCTCCTCTTTGATTCCCAAAGAAGACCTTTTATCATCAATAGGGTCGGAAATGGAAGCTTCTTCTTCAAAATGTGAAAATTTTGACATCTCTTATGATGATGAGAATTTCGTTTTTTCATCTACTTTGCAAGTAGAAACAGAAGAAATAACACATGATGAAGAGGAAGAGGAAGATCTTAGAGATGCTCCTCCAGCATTTGAAGAGGGTATCTCTACCACTGTGGATGAACTCAGAGAAGTAAATCTGGGTACAGAGAAAGATCCACGCCCCACTTTAATTAGTGCGGCCATGAAACTTGAAAAACAAGAGATGTATATTTCTTTTCTAAAGCAAAATAAAGATATTTTTGCTTGGAATTATACAGAGATGTCTGGCCTTGATCCTGATGTTGCCACCCATCATTTGGGTTTGCCAAAAGAACATCGAGGATTCAAGCAAGCCGCGAGAAGAACACACCCGACCTATGCTTCCAAAATTGAGGCTGAAGTGGATAAGCTTATAAAAGCTAACTTCGTCAGAGAAGTTCAATATCCCAAGTGGTTGGCTAATATTGTCCCTGTAAAGAAGAAGAATGGACAAATTAGGGTTTGCATCGATTTCAGAGATCTTAATCGGTATTGTCCTAAAGATGATTTCCCAGTTCCGATTACAGAACTCTTAATTGATGCGACGGCTGGCTATGAAGTACTTTCTTTCATGGATGGATATTCTGGATATAATCAGATCCGAATGGCCCCAGAAGATGAGGAATATACAGCCTTCAGAGCTCCTCAAGGTGTGTTTTGTTACCGAGTGATGCCCTTTGGTTTAAAGAATGCAGGTCCAACATATCAACACGCCATGCATCGTATCTTCAAACCTTTTCTAGGGAAGTTTGTTGAATGCTATGTAGATGATTTGGTGGTTAAATCCAAACAACGTTTTGATCACTTGGATGATTTGGAAGTCGTATTCCACAAGCTTCGACAACATAATTTGAAGATGAACCCCTTAAAATGTGCTTTTGGGGTAACCTCAGGAAAATTCCTCGGCTTTGTTGTACGCCATCGTGGTATTGAAGTCGATCCTGAGAAGACCAAATCAATCCTTGGTATGTCACCTCCTCAGAATTTGAAATAATTAAGAGGACTTCAAGGACACTTAGACTATATTCGGCGTTCCATCGCCAATTTGGCAGGCAAAAGTTTACCTTTTACCAAATTATTGAAGAAAGGATTCACTTACCACTGGACTGAAGAATGTCAAGAAGCATTTGATGTTCTCAAGAAATATCTCTTGAGTCCACCAGTACTCATGCCACCTGTTGAAGGTAGGCCTCTTATCCTCTATGTGACAGCTTTAGAGCGATCATTGGGTGCCTTTCTTGCTCAAAAGAATGATGCTGGGAATGAAAATAGTCTCTACTATCTCAGTAGAACTATGCTTGAAGCAGAAACCCGGTATTCAAGTATTGAAAAGTGTTGCTTGGCATTAATCTTTGCAGTTCAGAAACTGAGACACTACCTGCAACATCACGAGGTCCAATTGGTATCTCGTAATAATCCACTCAAATTCATCCTTAGTCGTCCAATGCTTACAGGACGTCTGGAAAGGTGGGCGGTTATTCTACAGCAGTTCGACATCCAGTATGTGTCTCAAAAGGCAATTAAGGGCCAAGCTCTGGCTGATTTCCTGGCTGAACATCCTTCAGTGGAAGACACGTATTCAGATATCAAACTCCCTGATGAGGAAGTTTTCTCTATTCAAGAGAGTCCTCAAACATGGGAAATGTATTTTGATGGTGCTTCTAGAAGTCCAACAGGGAAGAAAATGGAAAATCCTAAATTCAACAAAGTTGGTTTAGGAATTGTGCTCATTTTCCAGATAAGGCAGTGTTACCTTATTCCTTTTTGTTATGGGAAGGTGGTACCAATAATGAAGCTGAATACCAAGCTCTCATTACAGGCTTGGAGTTATCACTTCAAGCGCAAGTGAATCACTTAAAGGTAAAAGGTGATTCAGACCTGGTAATCAAACAAGTCAATGGGGATTATGCCATCAGAAAAGAAGAATTAATCCCTTTGTATGATTATGTCAGAGAGTTAATGTCGGAATTCTCTTCATAACCGACATTTTCTTATGTCCCAAGATCACAAAATGCTCAAGCAGATGCACTGGCTAATATAGCCACAGCTTTAGCAGATCCAAATCGGGACGAGACAACCATCTGTATTGCCCACCGTCGTGCAATTTCACCTTATGTTCAAGTCAGAACAGAGGAAATTAATGAAATTAGTCCCATTCCTGAAACGTATGGTCATACTACAGGATGGATGTCACCTATCAGGGAATACCTTCAAAATGGAACACTTCCACCTGATAGAGCTGAGAAAGAACAAATTCGGCGACGTGTGGTCAATTTTACTCTTTATGATAGTCCAAACCACCTCGAGAAAATTCTCTACAAACGTGGTTTTGATGGAGTTCTCTTCAGATGTATTGATGGTGAAGAAACAATGGCTGTCATAAAAGAAGTGCATGCAGGAGTCTGTGGGGCCCACCAGTCTGGACATAGACTGTCTGATCAAATTCGAAGGCTTGGATACTTTTGGCCTTCAATGATACAAGATTGTGTTAATTTCACAAAGAAGTGTCATTCATGCCAAGTATATGCCAACTTCATTCATCAACCTCCAGAGTTGCTTCATACAGCTAAATACTCATGGCCATTTGCCACATGGGGAATGGATGTGGTGGGACCTTACCCTTCAGCCACGGCCAAGCAGTTTAAGTACATTCTTACTGCTACTGATTTCTTTTCCAAATGGGCAGAGGCAGTACCTCTCAAAGAAGTCAGTTCTAAATGCATTGTTAGCTTCATCAAGTCTAACATCATTACTAGATTTGGTGTCCCTCATACCATATTGACGGACAACGGCACCAACTTCTGTTCTGCTGAGGTAAAGAGATTGTATCAAGAATACAACATTAAGTCTAACCATTCATCTCGATATCATGCAGCGGCTAATGGCCAGATAGAGGCCTTCAACAAGACTCTTTCAAATATACTGCAAAATATGGTGGATAAAGATAAGAGGTCATGGCCTGATAAACTCTTTCATGCTTTATGGGCTTATCGGACTACCACTCGCAATGCAACGCGGTCAACTCCATATTCATTGGTATATGGAACAGAAGCAGTCTTTCCAATTGAAGTTCAATTGCCCTCACTCAGAATGGCCATTTGTGATCAGTTATCGACAGATGAGCAATCCCAAAAGCATTTGAATGAATTGGAACAGTTAGATGAGAAGATATTGTGCACTTTGCACCACTTGGAAATCTATCAGAATCGGATAGCACGAGCGTTTAACAAAAAAGTTCGTCTTCGTTCATTCATTCAGGGAGAATTGGTATTGGTTCTTAAAGCACCAATGTTACCAGGAAAGAAACCTCCCAAGCTTGAACCAAAATGGGAAGGACCTTATTCAATACATAAGGTCTACTACAATGGAGCGTATTCTCTAATCTCAATGGATGGAGAACACATCACGACTCCAACTAATGCCAGATTTCTGAAGAAGTATTTTGTATAAACACAAAATATTGTTCCCAAAACCAAGACTCTTACATTTGGTTCATACAGCAATGGTCCAGTATGACCTTAAACTACAACTTCGTCCAACATGACGTTAAACTGTGTCACCTTCAATGTCCGAGATGACATTTAAACTAAATTTTGTCCCTGCAACATGACATTAAACTGTGCAGCACCAATAGTCCTAACTGCAAGACTTTAAACTGCATAGTCCCTGATTTTGTGCTACATGACAATAAACTGTATAGAAGTTCCTATATTTTGTCCGAGATGACATTAAACTATATTTTGTCCTAGCGACATGACATTAAACTGTGTGGCACTTTCATCGTCCAGCATGACGTTAAACTGTGTTAAGTCCCTTATTGTCCTACATGACACTAAACGGTATTCTGTCCGAGATGACATTAAACTATATTGTGTCCTAGCAACATGACATTAAACTGTGTGGAACTTCCAACGTCCAGCATGACGATAAACTGTAAAAAGATCAGAACTGATATCCTCATATTGATTCACCTTAGTCTTAGCTACATGACTTTAAACTGTACAGCACCAGATCGTCCTTGCTATATGACGTTAAACTATACAGCAATGGTCCAGTATGACTTTAAAACTGCAACTTCGTCCCGCACGACATTAAACTATGAAAAAGTTCCATAAACCGTCCAACATGACCTTAAACTGCATCATCCCTGGTCCATGTATATGACCATAAACTATTTTGAAAATCCCTTATGTCCAGCAAGACGTTAAACTGTGACGTCCTAACTACATGACGCTAAACTGTATAAAAGTCCCTCACGTCCGGAAAGACGTTAAACTATATAATATCAAAAGTCCAGTATGACATTAAACTGCACCATTCACGGTCCATGCATATGACCTTAAACTATTCGCACTTTCGTCCAACATGATGTTAAAATGGTACACTCTTTTGTCCTTACTGCATGACATTAAACTGCACAGTCCCCCTTTTCCGTCCAATATGACGTTAAAATATATTGTCCCCATCGTCTTAACTACATGACGCTGAACTGTACAGAAAGTCACTTTTTTATGTCCTACATGACATTAAACTGTACATCGTTAAGGTTGTTATTACCTCTTGTTTCTCACACCGAGTATGACTCACGTGAGCTTAGAGCGAACATCAACCATAACACTCCCTTTGGGCCACTAACCATGTGTAAGTCCCAACAACATTTTTTTATTAGATCATTGTCCCCAAAAACAATTTGATCATTAATTCATTCTTTAATTGAACTACACAGACTTTGATCCTTGCCCTCCAGGCTAGGTATGTAGGCAACCTCCCAAGGTTCAAGCCCAAAAACAATCTCTTCACATCGGTTCACCACCATCTCATATGATGTTGATTTGTGAAACCGCCCCTGGAATCAATATCTTTACATTGATTCATTTTCGTCCTTGTTATACGACGTTAAACTATACAACACTTTTGTCCGGTACGACAATAAACTACAATATTCTTTGATTTCCTCATTTGAGAGAGAACTATTATTGACATTGATTTTTCGATCATAGTTTTTCATTTTTCAAAAGACTACGTGCATACATGGTAATGCCTGAACTTTTTATCTTAGGTTAAACCATCATTTCACTAAAGTCCCCTTTCACCCTTCACATGTACGAACCAAATTTGTACAAAGGGCAATTCTAGAACTACGTGGACTTGATTCCCATCCTTATGGGATACGTAGGAACATTCGAGTGTCCCTCGAATCCAGTCCCAAGTCTTTTGGGCCTAACCCCAAATTTCACTTTCAGTCCCTTGGCTGAAAAGTCCTCATGAAAACACACACTGTGTATTCATTATTATGGTCCAAATTCTATGACCCTAAACTAAGATCACTCATCCTTTCGTCCTGCACGACGTTAAACTGCATTTCAAGAACTACGTATGGCTTGATTCTCATTCTTATGAGATACGTAGTGAAGTCCAAAATTTCAATTCAGGACCCAGCCACAACATGATTATGGTTATCATTGACCTATGTATCTCTACATACATTGGACAACACCCATATTTATGTGTTATAATCCTAACTTTAAAATATTTTCAGATCTTCATAACCCTTTTCATGACTTCTAGTCACAAAAATGTCAAACTTCTGAGAATTCTTTTGCCTGACTATGCAGCACGTGCCCATAGGTGGCCTTGCATAAACAGTCCACATAAAAGACTTGTCATCCAAGAGATGCTATTTTATTTTGACCATGCAGCCAATGCCCATAGGTGGCCCTGCATGTTTTCAACCCCCTAACGGGTTTGTTAAATAATAGTAACTTCATTCTTGGGAAGAATGCCTCTTTTGTTCTTATTTGTCTTAAACGACAGTATGTAGGGATCCGCAAAAATAGCCATCCTTAACATATTTGTCCCATATCCTTTTTCATGATCTGAAAGTATTCAAGACTATGGTTTATTCTTCTTCCCTACGTTTGGGTCAGACCTTCGTAGGAGTGATATTCATCCAGTTCTTCGATATTCTTGTTCGGAAATATCTTCTCCATATTCAAGTACCTCTTTCCATACAACAAACTCTATGCTTTAGAAAATTTGAATCTCCATAAACTTTCACTGGATTTTAGCACTAGGAAAGTAAATTTCTGGGAGTTCTTTTGCCTGACTATGCAGCACGTGCCCATAGGTGGCCTTGCATAAACAGTCCACATAACAGACTTGTCAGCCAAAAGATGCTATTTTATTTTGACAATGCAGCCAATGCCCATAGGTGGCCCTGCATATTTCAACCCCCTAACGGGTTTTGTTAAAAAATAGTAACTTCATTCTTGGAAACTACTTTTTCTAATTCCTTTTAGCTCTTTTTCATATCATTCCTCAGATTCAAATATTCTTAAGCCATAGTTTACATATTTTCTCTCATACTTGAGTATGGTAATTTGTTTTCAGATAAATTATCAAGGAATTGAATCCATTTTAATCCTTTTTTCGGTCAAAGCTATTTCGACATTAAACATTAGCCCCTTTATGTCCGGCTTGCATGACTTTAAACTGCCCACACAAAAGACAGAGGAACTATGAATAAAAGTCAAGTTCCAGCTCACTAAATATACATTTTTTGTATGATTTAGATAATATTGAGCAGTTAAAAGATTCAAAGTTTGTAGGGTTATTTGTAATAATCCTAGTAAAAAGCAAACTATGCTTACTAAGACCATTGGCTTAAGTAAATTTGAAGCAGGTAATGGAAGAATGCAAGTACAAATGATTGAAGACAAAAGTGTTTTTCATTGATACACAAGAGTTAGAAGGATATCCACAGATTGGAATCTCTTCTCTTTTTTTTTACAGGAGATTTTCAACAAAAGTCTTCATTTGATGTATAGCATCCTGAGCCTTATCAACAGTTGCTTGAAGCTCGTGCACTTGACCAGCTTCACTCTTTTCAGCTTGCTGAAGTGCCTTCTTAGCATCTGCAATGGCTTTCATGCCATTTATATGAGTTTCATCCAATGATTCATTAAGCTGATCAAGTTCCCCAGTAACAGCATCTAACTGTTGCTGGAGTTGCACCTGCTGGACGACCTTTTCTTTGATTTTTTGCTTCAGATCCTTCATCTTGACAACATAATCAGCTTCAGCCTGGGATATCGCAGCCTCAAATTCGCCTATGTTGACTGACAATTTCACTCTGGTCAAATCTTCGTGACTTTTCTGCATTTGCTCCCTCCTGAAGATAATCTGTTTCACTGCAGCATGGATCTTTTCATACCCAAAACCACCAAGTCCCATTATAACAAATTGGGATGACAATCGGGAGATTTTTGATGGTAGCTCTTCTAAGGGCACCCCCGATATGATGTTCCATATATTGTTCCACGCCTTACGTCGTGAAAAGCTGAACCCTTTGAGCATCTCTGGATCTGATTCAACATCTTCGTCAGAAGGGGGTATGTAATCTGGAATTAACATGCTTAAGGAAGTGCCTCGTTCTGCTCTTTCCCCCCTGACTTGTGCTTCTTCACTTTCAATTCCCGTTGGGACAGAGGCTGAGGCCTCATCTTCGGGTCTATTCATTGCAGTTGATGGTCCTGCATGATTAATTGAAAGATTTTAGTTGAATCTTAAAGGATAACAAAAGAATGGATTGTCTTGCAAATAAAGTACAATCACAAATATTGTTATCCCTTACCCAATGGTGGTTCAGCAACATGAGAAGACTTCTCCCCATCTTTCCCGGTTTCAACAGGATTTTCAGGATGGGTCTCAGGAGAGTTTATTGGATTTAGCTCTACTTGAGCTAATGTTTCTGCAATGATAGGGTTGACATCAGTGTCCACACCCTCTTCAGGCATTGGCAGTTCAGCAGCTTCTACGGAAGAAACTGCATATTATTTTACATCATGGTTAGAAATATTTTCTTTTAAAAGAAAAATTTGGGCGAAGGGTAACACTCACGCCCAAGGTCTTCTAAATCACATGACAATCTAGCATGATCATAAAATTCTTCAAAAGTCATTCCTTGATTCATCATTTCATCCAATGATACTTCAGAATCTTGGTTAGTCTCACCAGTGGGAGCATTTTCTATGTCTTCTTGCTGACTTATGTCCTGCAACCCCTGACCCTGGACAGCATCTTCAGTAGTGGGAGGGATACTGGGAATGGATGGTAGCTCTTCTCCAGGAGCTACCAAGTCAGCTTGAGTCTGTGGTTGTTCTACAGCACCCTCCACGGCCTTTGAAGAAGGATCAGTCCCTTCCCTCAAGGGGGAAATTGAAGAAGCCCCTGCAATCCTCAGAAATATGAGTAACCATATGATTATGGGTATAAAATCATGATTGTTCGAAGGACTTACCACTTCTAATGAAACGTTTAGCTAAGGATTTCCTCCTTCGTTGCCTGGGCTTCTTTTGCTTTTTTGGAGTTTCAGCTGTCTCCATTATTGGCACTTGGATTGGCGAATGAAAGGCTATGTCCAGTGCCTCATTCATGGCCTGCTGGCCTGGAGATATCTCGCCTGGTTCGCGAGGAGAATCAGCAGCAGCCCCAACAGCGGTACCACCAGGGCTATATTGTGGAGAAGGAACCCCGGTCCCTTTCTTTGCAAGCTGCAAGATGAAGAAAATAACTTCCTTAAGAAACAAAGCTTCAACTGAAATCAAGTTGCAAAGAAAATAAGGAAAGAAAACTTACATCTTCAGGAGCCACGTACTCTTGCCACTCCTCATTTCCAGAACCACCAGCCCCCTCAGTGGTGCCACGATCAATCATTTCCTTCACCCGCCTGGTGATAGGAGCTGAATTATCAGTGGCATATATGAGCATTTCCAGCTCTCTGATGTAAGCCCGCACTTCATTGGGGTTATCTCCGTATTGAAGGTCTTTGGAAGATAGAAGATATCCTATCCCAGGAAGTTGTAGGCCCTCACACAAATCCAGCCAGGCGGTTTCAGTATCACAGTATAAGCTCTGCCATAGCTGAACAGCCTCTGGTCTTAGATATAAAGGCTGTGAGGAAGGTCCTACAATTTTTGATTTTAATTTCTTCCCAACTCCTGCAACTACAGATAGAGAATAAGAAAGTGAGACTTATTACTTTATAAAGTAGCAGTGATTGAAGTTATTACAATCAAATAACTCACCAGGAGCTGATGGAGTGGGTCTTTTAACTCTGGCCGGAGGATTATATCGGGCACGAAACCGCTTTGCTGCCGGTTGTGCCTCATCATCCCCATCATGATAATCCGAGGAATCAGTTCTAGAGGAGGAGTCTGTTGAACCTATTTCAGGAGGAGAAGCAGCACCTTCATGAGGAAGAGTTTCTTTCTCTACAGTCCTCTTCCTCTTTCCCACTTGATATACAGGGTGATTCAATATCCCTTTAGGGTATGATGCTATCCAGTGTTCGGTATAAAATGTAGTCAGATAATGTGCCGCTTTTTCAACTGGTAGATCAAATACTGCTCCAGTATTCTCTCTTGATGTCAGCAACCATAGTTGTCGAGCAACCATCGGATGTTGCTCTAACCTGACGTGTACTGGAGGGGATACAACAATCTGTTGTAAACATTTGAATTGGCGTGCAAATCTATATGGAGCATAGGCCTCTCATATGATTTCTCCATCAACCCTGGCTACTAACACGCCATCCCTGCAAGCTAGCATGTATGCCCTCAAATCCAAAGGGGCTTTCCCATCATCAACAAACCGCCCAGATGGCGGACTTCCATAAGGAAAGAAGTTGAATTCCTTATACATGCTTAGTCTTACTTTTATGTCATAACCATTGACATCTAATGGAGCAATTCCAGAGAATGCTTGCACTGACAGTCTGAAAGAGCTTCCAGGAATTTGTAACCCATTCTGTACATTGTAAGTCCTGAAGTGAGTAGCGATCCATCCCCACAAAACCTGAAATGGTCCCACTATTCTTAAAGGAGATTTACCCTGGAAGACGTGAAGTAAACTCCTGTGAATCTTTGCTAAAATGGGGGTGGCTAACCCAACCATTTTTCCCTCAGCTAACTTGGCCGCAATGACGAAGGTCCCTGGCCTAACGCCTCCCTTCGAATCCCTGACCGGCAAGAGGTAAATACTGAGCCACATTGCCAAGAAACCCGCCAGAAGAGTTTTCTTTGGAATTCTTTGATCCACTTCATAGCCCCATTTTTCAAACTCTCCTGCTTCTAGAGTTGGCCAGAATGTGCCAGGAGCTCCTCTCTTCTCAGGTTTTGGACAAGTGGCAGGACGTCTGGGTCGGGTATCCTTGGATTTCTTTTTCTTGGATCCTTTTTCCTTTGGCTCCATCCCTTTCTTCTCAGTAAGAAACACATTCATCCATTCTTCCGGATGGATATCATTTCTGAAATGAGTTAATGAGGTCTCTGAACTCTTGAGCTTGTGAAAGATTTTGAATAATTCTCGAGCCAAAGGAGGAGTCTTCTCTGGATCATTCCAAGTCACCTTGGGAGGAATGAATTCATCATACATATCGCCCAAGATTGGAGCTCCCGAAATCTTGTGGACATCCCACAAACTGATACCTACTTCTCCATGAGTCAAGTGGAAAGAATTAGTCGCTGGACTCCAGTGGCTGAGTATCTCTGGCACGAAGATATCATGTCTATAAATATATGTCTGCCCAACCCAAACAGCTTCATATATTGCAGCTCTCTTCAGATCCTCAATAAACTCTGTGCAAGTCTGTCGCACCCAGTATGCCCACATCCAAGTTGGCTTCACACCTCCCCCGGGGCGGAAATCCCAACTTTTCTTCCAGCCTTTGGACTGATCCATCTGAGCATCTCGGAAGATTGAAGGATGACAATGTGGTTGAAGCTCAGGTGTATGTTTTTTCAGATCTGGTGTGCAAGGGCTATGATGCATCACATAAGCCTTCTCCACTGTTCCAGCAGTTTTAAATACTCCTCCGCCTGAGATATTTGCTGAAGCAAAATTGGTATAATTCTGAAACCAAGAAAATGGAAGATAATTCTTTACTTCTGGAATAATGACTTCTTGCAGATGACCATGACCATACAAAGGTAGATAAGTGCAGTGAGGAAAGTCGCGATGATATTTCTTCAGATACTTAGCCAAATCTGGAAGAGTACTGTTTTTGAGAGTATAGTAATCAGGGCCAATGATATTCATCATATCATCTATCGGCTTTCTAGCCAGTTCGTCAATTAATCCAGGTCTAAGAGCCATTGAATCTGCACAGGAGTTGAATAAATTAAACTCTTAAGTGGGTTTATTTTTTTCATAAAATTTGGGAAAGAATTTTTGAAAAAATGGCTAAGGCATTAAGGCGCGCAAGTATGGAGATGTCGCGCAAGTGGTACATGTTCCGCGCAAGTATTTGTCGCGCAAGTATGTGCCGCGCAAGCCTTATTACCTTGAGAGTAGCGCGGCAGCGAGGAAACAGTGAAAACAGGAGACTTGCGCGGCGACTAAGACTTGCGCGGCGAGAGCTCGAGAAATCCGGAAAGTCAGATACCATCTACGGCCGGAAGCGGCATATTTATAAGCCAGGGGGCCTATCTGCGCGCCGCACCCAGAGCGCTCAATGCCTGCGCGACGAAGACTTGCGTGCCAACTTCTGTGCACTAGAGACTTGCGCGCCGCCCTTTTCCTTTAGAGGGATTCGATTTCCTCAGAGTCACATTCTCATTTTCCTCCGGATCCAGCTCTGAGGGGGGACTTTTGTTGACGCTCCTTTCGTCACAGAATCTAAAGATCGGAAAAGGGAATATCTGAGCTCAAAGTGATTAATCCTTTGAAGAAACATCAAAAATCGACAAAGGGATGGAAAAAGAGAACATTTCCCATAGGTCGCGCAAGTTCCCTCTTGGTCGTGCAAGTACACTTGCGCGCCGCCTCAACACTTGCGCGACCCATCATGGTCGTGCAAGGGACTTGCGCGACATATCTGGTAACCGCCCAGTAACCGCCCGGGGTCTTCTTTTGCCTATAAATAAACCCTGTGGGCCCCCCATTCGAGAGGATCTTTTTCCAGAAACTCGGATTGAAGCTCCCGACGCCCAAGTCTCTTCTCAAAGCTTCCAGAACACTTCTAAGGTAATTACTTACCTAGAATTGAAGATCTAAAGGGAAGAAGGAAGGCCTAAGTGTTGAAACTTATCAAACACTTGCACGCCGACTTAATTCCTTCAATATAACTTGCGCGTCCCCTCTCTGGAAAAACCTCAAGAGGATGATAAAGGGTTTAATAAAGAGTCGCTCAAGTATTTCAACTCTGGTTGAAAATCGCGCAAGTATCCCTCATGTCGCGCAAGTATACTTGCGCGACCAATACTTGCGCGCCAACGCAGGACTTGCGCGACCTTCAAGACTTGCGCGCCCCTATCTTTTTGGGTGCCCATCTTGCCCATTTTTACCCCTCTTAAGCCATTTCACCCTTCCTATTCAAGATTCAGTCTTCAAGATACTCTTCAAAGCCATTTATGGCATGATTTCTTGATTTGACATCCTTATCTGAAAGGAATTCTGTGAAATATCTCTCAAAACCTAGTGATTTAAACATCTTTATGTCACCAATGATTGAGAGTTCATTCATTCAACCTCATCCTTTATGATGAGAGAATCCTAACCTGGGTCTCCTTTTCAGGAATAATCCCCAGTTATAAAACCTTTGATTTGGGCATCTTTCTTAAGAATAAGCCCCAATCAAAGTCCTTTAATCTTGGGCATCCTCCTCAGGAGTAAGCCCCAAACCTTAATCCTTAACCTGGGTCTCCTTTTCAGGAATAAGACTCAGTCATAACCTTGGGCTTCCTTTTCAGGAGTAAGCCCCAAGTCCCTTAACCTAGGCTTCCTTCTCAGGAATAAGTCCTAGTCATAAATCTTGGGCATCCTTCTTAGGAGTAAGCCCCAAGTCTCTTAAAATTTCTCTTAACCAGTCATAAATTACCTTTGATTTGGGTTTCCTTTTCAGGGATAAAAACCCAATCATAAGTCCCCTCCTAACTTGGGCATCCTCCTTAGGAGTAAGCCCCAAGATTAGAGTATTCAAATCTCCATGAAGCAAATATAACTTTGTGGACCCTGTTCATGGATTTTCTCCCTAAAAGTAAATCCTAAACCTTCATCTATCTGGGCAGTCATCCATACATAAGCCCCAAACAAATTCTTATGATTGCATCCTTCATGGCACAATTGTCTAATTTTTACCAATACCTCTTGTTTCTCACACCGAGCATGACTCACGTGAGCTTAGAGTGTAAAAGTAATTATGAAATTCATCTTTGAGCCATCAATCCTAAACATCATCCATTTCTCGAACTACGTGGGTTCTGATTCCTTTTCCAAAACAAAGGATACGTAGGTAGCCCATTTATGGGTTCGATCCCAACTTTGAAATAATCTCTGTCCTTCTGAATGACGATAAACTTCAAGTGCCCCACTGAGTGGCTTTAAAACCAGCTTGGTCATCATAATGACCAAGAGACTTTTATATAAATGTTTTGAAGGATACCATTGACCAAGAATCTCTAAATAAATATAGATGATTCTCTATTGATGAAGAACCTCGAATACATATAAAAGATTCTCTAATTTTCTTGCATACTTGATCATTGATTGTTAAAATTAAAGGAAAACTCATTTTATACTTGGTAATATAATAAGGATTCACGAACATAACTTAAATCTATAAAGAGAGTCCCGGAGTAGACAATAATTCCCCTCAAAAAGGTGTGATGAGTCCGACCTCCCATCCTCTCGACCAATGCAAATTCCTAAGCCTCATTAGCCCACAAGATAATGAGCGCCTGCCTTTGGAAAGTAGGTCCAAACGGATGTGGAATCATTGGATGTTTCCGGTTCTACGAACAAACCCGTTAGAAACCGATCGGAACGTTTGAATCTCCCGTCCGGGAGGTCATCCCCGGATTCCGTGCGAAACAGTATCGTAATCATCGAGTACCTAGAAAGGTCGGTATGCCTAGAGGAATACACAACTATCGACATGTATTCCGGTCAATGCTATAGAAGATCTTGGGAATGCATGGCCCTTATATTTTATGGAATCATCCTATTCTCTAAGAGAGGTTCTCAAGCTTTAACCATGTAAAATTCACATCATCATAAGAATGGGTAATCCAAACCCTATTATCACTCTACTATGCTACGTAGAAGGCTTAGTTCTTGAACCACCAACTGATCAATAGTTCCCGAACTTGATGGAAAACTCATTCACCACCTCAATTCATTCCTTAGTTGCATTTGAGTTAGGCTCATTTTGGAACCTGAGGTGTATCTGTTGTGAAAAATCATGTAAGGCACTGATCCTATGTGTGTCATCTACCAGTAGCACTGGTAGTAACTGCTTCCCAATGGGCGGTGGTATCGCTAGAACACTGCCTGAAGGTACCAACTAAGGAAATAATCCTTATACCAAAGCCTCATCACTCATAGAACCATCCTCATGGTCACACATTGGAATCCTGTCTGGCTATCTACGCAGAGGCATCTTGAAGAAGAATCATGATGAACCATGATCAATTTATTATACCTAGTGACATGAATCTGACTCAAAAAGATTTTTGGAAAATAGTTAAAGATTAATGAAACCAATGTTTTCATGTATCATGTTAGAAAATAGAATTCAGGGTCCTATTGTTTCGATATGTTGACCACCGCACCAACACTAGACTCCCTGTCATGAAATCCAAACTCAAAACACTTAACACTATTGCCCCATCAAAATTTATATACTCTCAGTTATTTTGGTAGAACCAACCTCATTTGATATCAATTTATCATGACCTTCCCAAAACAGCCCGTTTGGTGACTAATCCAGGCCCACCTTTAATAGGCCAGAGGATGGAGACTAACACTGATAAGGCATATCCCAAAAAAAGCAGAATGTTTCATTAAAACATGTACACACACACAAATCTCAAACTACAGAAAGTAAACACAATGTAAACCAAAACTTTCATTGAAAAAAATACAAAGAGTAAAATAAAAACTAAAAATAAAAGGGGGCCAAAATAAAAACTGAAAAACACAAAGGAAAGTAAAACCACCATAGTCTGTCCACTCGAGAACCCCCCAGAAGGGTAGGTGAAGGGTACGTACCTATAACTATCGAAGTATGCTCGTCTGTCCCATCTCACTGAGAACCACCTAGTCATGTACCACTATGGTCTCCATAGAATCATCCTTCTATCTAGTTTCACAAAGAGCATCCTGGTCCCAGACCACCAATGTCTTCGTTGAAGCGTTGTTCTGTCCCATCTCACTAAGCTTCATTGGGTCTCGGACCACCAAGGTCTTCATCAAAGTGTTGATCACCTGCATGGGACCCAACATGTGCAGGAAAATCCCCTGTAGGGGTGAGTAACACAATATTATATAGGTACCCCAAGCCATAAAGTAAGAACACACTACAAGACCAAAAATAAAAGAATGCTCACACAGGTATGGTCATCTCATGCATGTATAATATGAAGTATGTAAAGAAAAACTATCAGTCATACACTGAACACCTTGGGATATTGAGGTACTCATCCTGATTATTACCATGGGTATACTAGTTCACATAGATTCGCTCCTATTTGTGGGCCTTCTGGGTCACATAGAGTTGCTTCCCACCACGGTCATCATAGTTGGTCTAGACAGGGCTACTTGTAGCTAATCCAGACATGTGCTCTTATACCTGGTTCAGAAATAGAATCTTATAGATGGTTCACACATACCTATTTGTAGATGTTTCACATATATTTTCTTATCATCTTGGCCTTTAGGGTCACTTAGATATGCTCTTCAGTAGTCTTCGGGTCTCATCCAGCCGTAGGATTACCGCATATAGTGTGGTTGATTCTGGGAGAACAAACTCATCATTTAATTTGTTATATTTTAAATCCAATGAAAGTCTCATTAGATAATTCCAAAATAACTATCTTTTCACGAGGATTCCAACTCCATAGACGATGCATCAATCAGACACCCTGTTTGAAAGATATGGTCATTTTTGTAAATAGGGGCCGGTTGTGTCTGGGCCCAGCCCGGGGGTCCTGCATAACCTGGCCTCGTTCGACCAACCCGAACCAACCCGATTTGGCTTGGCCACTAGGCAAGGCCCATTGGGACTTGTTGGACCATCCTTTTTGGGTCATGGGTCCAACTTTCTTGGTCGCGTAGTGACCTGGTTCCATCAGACCTGGCCCGCAATAGGTGAGCTGGTTCTTTCCCATCCCTGGCCACCTAGCGGCTCGATTTTATCCAGCTGGCATGGCTCACAAAAGCGGTTCATATTGAGTTATATCTCGGGAAACCCATCGTTCCGGTCTACACCCCTGGTCTAGACTAACTAATGGGCTAGTCACCTCCATCATGAATGCCCACTGGGCATTTAGTTTGAGTGCGATGCGGGTGGCTAAAGTCGACCACCCCCTTTTCCCACATGCGGTCCTCACTAGACCGCATGCTAGTGTCTGCCCCCTCCAGTTACTAGACCAATATCATTGGCCCCCTTTTACACCATGAAGTCCCAAGAATACAATGAACTCTGCCTCATTACACCATTGGGGTGCGCCGCCACCCACCCACGGTCGTCACCTCCGGTCGTCAGCGCGCCAACGGTGCCTTCTGTGGACCACCATGTCTGCTCTGGTGGTCTTCTCCTCAAACTGTATGTGCCTCTAGCCTCCTCTGTCATGACCCGACCCAACGGGGCTAGAGTTGCGACTCCCCAATCCCGTCTCCAATAGGCCAGGGGATGGAGACCAGCGCCGAGTAGGCTATCACACACATGGGAGGCATTAGCCTAAGGTACCTGTACACACGCACCCACAAACACCTCCATGCAACAGTGTAGAGATAGAGAAACTGGAAAGTAAATGCATGCATACACTATCCCACAACCAGAGAGCAACAGCAAAAGTACAAAGGGCAAAACAGGGCCCACCAAAAGAAAACTACAAAGCGCGTCCGACCAGATCTGAAGAAGGGGAACGCTGCCACAAACACCTTCCAGAAAGCTCCATCGGCACAGCTCCGGTGAACACCCCGGTCAACTCGCTCACTAAGCTCCGCCTGCTCCGGGTCCTCCTGGGACTCCGTCAAAAGGCCTGTGGTCTGCACAAGACACAAACATGTGCGGGAAAATCCCGTGCAGGGGTGAGTATAAACATACTCAGTAGGCACCCCAAAAACCCAAAACCCAAGGGAGCAACTGAAAGGAAACAGTCCACTCAACCCAGCAAGAGGGAACCCAAACGAGAGAGAAACTCCATCTCGTGACCATCCTCGGCTAAACAAAACAAGTCATCTCAGCTCAGCTCAGTTGTATGCCCATACATACACCTTGAACAATCTAGATATACTCAGCTCACGCCACAAAGCCACAAGAGGTACCGACCTCGTCACCAGCAACTGTCCACAACAAGGAGAGTACACCACGAACACTGTCATACCAGATGACACTCATCTGAGAGATACACTCCATCGGGTCCCAAACAAACATCTCAGACGCTCACCCGAGAGACCACGATCGTCAGATAACATCACTGAGGAAACATCACCGAAACAACATAACCACCAAACTCCTCAGAGAGGGGATCGCCGCTAGGGTCCGCTAGGGGATACCAAGACCCACACCGGTATACGTAGCTCACAGATAGGGGATCACTCCCAGGGTCCGCTGGGGGATACCACAACCCGATCTGGCATACGTAGTTTTCACAGATAGGGGATCACACCCACGATCCGCTGGGGGATACCACAACCCGATCTGGCGCTCGACAGAAGCTTCACACTCAGATAGAGGATCATCGTCCATATAAAGATGGTCACGAATATACTGGAACCCTATCTGTTATAACTCGCGATGTAGGGGATCAAACTGACGATGCCACAACCCTACCGAAACCACGCGCTGAGTAGGGGATCACATAACCAACAATACCGCAACCCTACCGACACCAAGCGCTGAGTAGGGGATCGTATAACCAACGATACCGAAACCCTACTATAAACATCATACTGAGTAGGGGTTTGTAAACCCGATGATGCCACAACCCTACTATGCATGACCCACCGCGTAGGGGATCATATTCCCGATGATTCCACAAACCCTACGGGGTTAACCTGCTAGATAGGGGATCGCCGCCCGTAAATAAGTGGTCACAGCGATACCAAGAACCCGATCTAGGGTAAAGATGCTAGAGGATCCACTCCGGGCCCACCGGAGGGATACCACAACTCTAACAGTTTTAACATCCCATCGAGAGGATCACAAACCTATACGAAGGTTGTGATACCACACGAACCCTCGTAGGAATGAACCAAGGGAGAACCCTCAACCACTGCTGGTCCAAACGTCGCTAACCCGAGCGACTCGCCCCAAATCCACACTACACACCTCCGAAGCCATAACCGAGGCCACCATCGCGTTCCACGCGGAAAAACACGCAGGATAGGCTGTTTACTCGCCCGAAACGGAGCACCGGTGAAAAAGGCACTATTCACCGTAGCTAGCTCGCGCGGGGCCCACGCTACGATCCCGAAACCCATCGAGCGGATTGCACCACGGCGATCCCCTCAAAAAAACAAGCGGAATCGACTACTCGCTCGTCCAAAACGGACACCCGGTGAAAAAGGTACTATTCACCGCAGGCCAGCTCGGGTGGGGCCCACGCCTGGATTCCGAAACTCATCGAACGGAATGCACCATTGCGATCCTCTCGGAAAAACACATAGGATCGACTATTCATCCGCCAAAATCGGACTCCTGGTGCAAAAGCCGCGTTTCTCCGCAAACGCCAAAACCCGGCCTTGTGGGGCCCGCACCCCGTTCTTAGTCCCAACACCCGGAAACCATCTCAAAAAGTCCGTCGTACCATCAGGGTCTCAACGCCACTGAAGGCACGTCAATCGGACGCTCCGGGTAGAAGTTACAACGGCCCGTAGTCATAAAATAATAAAATATTATTATTTTATACGACGTTTCTAACTCTCGGGCCACGATCCCGAACCCTTAAACCCTCAATGTGAGTTCAAAAGGTCTGTCTCGATGCAAGGAGTGCGTCGCCGCAAACGGCTCACAAATCGGAGTTACGGTTTGCGAGTTACGGGGGTTTAAATAACCCCCGGAACATTCTGGCCGGACCACCGCAGGGTCGCCGGAAACCACCGCGCCGCCGCCGAACTCCGCCGTGCCGTGCCGGAATCCACCGCATCGCTGCCGCGCCGCCGCGGAACTCGCCGGAATCCGCCATGGCCGCCGCAGGTCTCGCCGGAAAACCGTGTTTTTCGCCGGAAAACTTCCGGGAGCCACCGGGAGCACCCCGGTGCTCCAAATTCAGATCCGAAAAATGTTTCGGAAACCTCAGGACCCGAACTACACAACCTTTACAAAAATTTGAAGAAAAACAACACAAAAACGGGATCCGGGATTTTCAAAACATAAAACGCCTACCTCGCGGGCGAAACGCCGACGTTCTGCCTCAGATCCGCGCTCCAGAGCTTCCGCTGCGCGCTCCTGGAACATCCACCGTCGAATTCTAAGCTCGAGGGCGCTCCGTTTGCTCGATTCGGCGGAGTGGAGGCAAAGAACGGCGAAGAACGACGAAGAACGATTAAAGGGGGGGGGGGGTGCTGATATTTATATCAGCGGCCCGTCGGCGCCAAACCCGCCTCAGACCCGACGCCCGATGCGAACAAAAGTAAGGTCACCCCTAGGGTAAACGCACCGTTCTGAACGCAACGGAGGTCTCATATTTTCCATCCGAGACTCCGTTCAGAAGTTATTCGAGCCGACGCTCACCCACTAACTTGCTACTTATTTACGGAAACGCCCCTTGTGGCGTTTCTCACCGCAGGCCCGCGCCTGCAATGTTTACACCCCGCCTAGGGTAAACGGCACGTTCCAGACGCAACTGTGCCCTTAGATTCTCGTTCTGAGCTACTGTTTAAGAGATATCACACCCCCGCCACGTGCATAGTATAAAAATACTTAACATTTTTATAAAATTTAATTCCGGGCACACCGGGACTCGGAATCGCACGCCGTCTTCGCGCCTAGCTCTGGAATTATTCGTAGAAATATTCCAATGTCTGAAAGGGCCAAAACCCCGAGTCGCTACATCCTCCCCCCCTTAGAACTTTTCGTCCCTGAAAAGCACTATGTACAAGGAAAGCGACTGGACTCTCAATTGGGTCTCACACACCAGCGAGCTCACCAACAAACAACCACTCAGGGTCTTACCAACACCCTGAACCAAACTCGAGCAAGCAACAAAAGGAAAGAGTACCGCTAAACAGTGTCTGACAAACTACTGCAGTAAGTAGAAAGACACAAGGCGTACCTCTATCCATCGGCGGTGCCTCTGGGTCCACAGCCTCCAGGTCATGCAGCTGTCCTCGCCCTCGACCACCAACTCCCTAAGCTTGGTGTGGACCACCTGGGGGTGGGGGTAGTGGAAACTGGTACTGCCTACCACCGCCTCCCGCTGCACTAGCTCCGCCGCCACGTCCGCCGCCCTGCATACCTCCTTGCTCGAGACGCTGCCTCTGTCAAGGCGGCCCATCGACCGGCTCCCTCTCAGCAGCACATCGGGTCGGACAATCTCTAGCAAGATGTCCCCGACCATCGCAAGTGTAACACCGCCTCTCCTGCGGCTGACCAAAACTGTCCTGCGAGCCCTATGAGCCCTGAGGCTCAGATCCTCCATCCTGGGGTCGCCTCCTGAAACATCGGCCACGTCCAGACCCCTGAGTCTGTCATCGGCTACCAGATGCCGATCCGACCGTCGAAGTCTCAGCTCTCGAGTGCCCAGCACTAACAGGGGGAAACTGCTCAGCCAGAAAACTCTCCACCACCAACGCTCGCTCCAACACTCTAGCATAGGTGGTCAGGCACAAGGAAACCACACCTGCTCGGATATCCCTGCGTAAGCCCTGCTCGAAGGTCCAAGTTCTAAAGAACGGGTCTCGAACCATATCCAGGGAGTAGCATGACAGGTCTGTAAACCTCGCTGAGTACTCCGACACAGTCATGCTCTCCTGTCGAAGCTGCAGAAGCTCCTGGATCTGCACTGACCTCAGCGTCACTGGATAGAACTCCTCCCGGAAGAGATGCTCAAACTCTTCCCACATGAGTGTCTCCTCGTCATGGAACTGTGTCACCAAACTCCACCATCGCCCGGCAGAACCATGCAAAAGGCTCGCTGCTAGGACCACTATCTGATCTGGAGGTGTCCTCACTAGGCGGTAAACTCGGGTGACTGCCTCAAGCCAGTCATCAGCTGCCTGGGGGTCTGGATCACCCCGAAACCTCAGAGGTCGCTGCCTCTAGAACTCGTGCAGCGCACTCAGCCTGCGCGCAGCCTCGTCCTGCACCTCCGGCACAACCAGCTGCTCGACAGGTGGTGGCTCAACCGGCAGACCACCTGGAGAAGCAACCTCAGAACCTGCTCCCTGCTCCACAACCTCTACACGGGGTGGGTCATTAGCACAATCCTGTCGCGGAACCCTCGCTGGCTGTCGTCGTGGAGGCATCCTGAAATATATTCAAGACGCACCACGGTCAAAGAGTATATCTAGAGAGCTGACTCAAGAAGGACAAGGAAAACCCAAAAACCCAGTCCTATATGATGCATGTACCATTATGTCCCCGCAACCAGTGTACGAATGTCCCGAGTCGAAAGACAGGTTATCAGAGTCCTGGTGTATGGATACGTCGGTCGCCGCACCAACACTGGAGTCCTTGGCCTGAAAGCCGAACTCGAAACACCCTAACACTGCCGCTATGCAACCCAAACCAAGATCACAGCTAGACCAGCTACGCTCTCAGATCCCAAAGGTGGAACCTCCTCTGATACCACTCTGTTACGACCCGACCCAACGGGGCTCGAGCCACGACTCCCCAAGCCCGCCTCCGATAGGCCAGGGGCTGGTGACCAGCGCCGAGTAGGCTATCACACACATGGGAGGCATTATCCTAAGGTACCTGTACACACGCACCCACAAACACCTGCCGGAAAGCTCCCTCGGCACAGCTCCGGTGAACACCCCGGTCAACTCGCTCACTAAGATCTGCCTGCTCTGGGTCCTCCTGGGACTCCGTCAAAAGGCATGTGGTCTGCACAAGACACAAACATGTGCAGGAAAAGCCCGTGTAGGGGTGAGTATAAATATACTCAGTAGGCACCCCAAAAACCCAAAACCCAAGGGAGAAACTGAAAGGCAATAGTCCGCTCAACCCAGCCGGAGGGAACCCAAACGAGAGAGAAACTCCATCTCGTGACCATCCTCGGCTAAACACAACAAGTCATCTCAGCACAACTTAGGTGTATGTCCATACATACACCTTGAACAATCCAGATATACTCAGCTCACGCCACAAAGCCACAAGAGGTACCGACCCCATCACCAGCAACTGTCCACAACAAGGAGAGTACACCACGAACACTGTCATACCAGATGACACTCATCCGAGAGATACACTCCATCGGGTCCCAAACAAACATCTCAGACGCTCACCTGAGAGACCACGCTCGTCAGATAACATCACTGAGGAAACATCATTGAAACAACATAACCACCAAACTCCTCGGAGAGGGGATCGCCGCTAGGGTCTGCTAGGGGATACCAAGACCCACTCCAGTATACGTAGCTCACAGATAGGGGATCACTCTTAGGGTCCGCTGGGGGATACCACGACCCGATCTGGCATACGTAGTTCTCACAGATAGGGGATCACACCCAGGATTCGCTGGGAGATACCACAACCCGATCTGGCACTCGACAGAAGCTTCACACTCAGATAGAGGATCATCGTTCATATAAAGATGGTCACGACGATACCGGAACCCTATCTGGTATAACTCGCGATGTAGGGGATCAAACCGACGATGCCACAACCCTACCGAAACCACGCGCTGAGTAGGGGATCGCATAACCAACGATACTGCAACCCTACCGACACCAAGCGCTGAGTAGGGGATCGTATAACCAACGATACCGCAGCCCTACTATAAACATCATGCTGAGTAGGGGATCGTAAACCCGACGATGCCATAACCCTACTATGCACGACTCACCGCGTAGGGGATCATATTCCCGATGATGCCACAAACCCTACGGGGTTAACCTGCTATATAGGGGATCGCCGCCCGTAAATAAGCGGTCACAGCGATACCAAGAACCCGATCTAGGGTAAAGATGCTAGAGGATCCACTCCGGGCCCACCGGAGGGATACCACAACTTTAACAGTTTTAACATCCCATCGAGAGGATCACAAACCCATACGAAGGTTGTGATACCACACGAACCCTCGTAGGAACGAACCAAGGGAGAACCCTCAACCACTGCTGGTCCAAACGTCGCTAACCCGAGCGACTCGCCCCAAAGCCACATTGCGCACCTCCGAAGCCAAAACCGAGGCCACCATCGCGTTCCACGCGGAAAAACACGCAGGATAGGCTGTTTACTCACCCGAAACGGAGCACCGGTGAAAAAGGCAGTATTCACCGTAGCTAGCTCGCGCGGGGCCCACACTACGATCCCGAAACCCATCGAGCGGATCGCACCAAGACGATCCCCTCAGAAAAACAAGCGGAATCGACTACTCGCTCGTCCAAAACGGACACCCGGTGAAAAAGGTACTATTCACCGAAGGCCAGCTCGGGTGGGGCCCACGCCTGGATTCCGAAACTCATCGAACGGAATGCACCATTGCGATCCTCTCGGAAAAACACATAGGATCGACTATTCATCTTCCAAAATCGGACTCCTGGTGCAAAAGCTGCGTTTCTCCGCAAACGCCAAAACCCGGCCTCGTGGGGCCCGCACCCCGTTCTCAGTCCCAAACCCCGGAAACCATCTCAAAAGTCCGTCGTACCATCAGGGTCTCAACGCCACTGACGACACGTCAATCGGACGCTCTGGGTAGAAGTTACAACGGCCCGTAGTCGTGAAATAATAAAATAATATTATTTTATACGACGTTTCTAACTCCCGGGCCACGATCCCGAACCCTTAAACCCTCAAAGTGAGTTCAAAAGGTCCGCCTCGACGCAAGGAGCGCGTCGCCGCAAACGGCTCGCAAATCGGAGTTACGGTTTGCGAGTTACGGAGGTTTAAAGAACCCCCGGAACATTCTGGCCGGACCACCGCAGGGTCGCCGGAAACCACCGTGCCGCCGCCGGACTCCGCTGTGCCGGAGCCGGAATCCACCGCGTCGCCGCCGCGCCGCCGCGAAACACGCCGGAATCCACCATGGCCGCCGCGGGTCTCGCCAGAAAACCGGGTTTTTGCGCCGGAAAACTTCCGGGAGGCACCGGGAGCACCCCGGTGCTCCAAATTCAGATCCGAAAAATGTTTCGGAAACCTCGGGACCCGAACTACACAACACATACAAAAATTTGAAGAAAAACAACACAAAAACGGGATCCAGGATTTTCAAAACTTAAAACGCCTACCTCGCGGGCGAAACGCCGACGTTCTGCCTCAGATCCGCGCTCTAGAGCTTCCGCTGCGCGCTCCTGGAACGTCCACCGTCGAATTCTAAGCTCGTGGGTGCTCCGTTTGCTCGATTCGGTGGAGTGGCGGCGAAGAACGGCGATGAACGGCGAAGAACGATTAAAGGGGGGAGGGGGCGCTGATATTTATATCAGCGGCCCGTCGGCGCCAAACCCGCCTTGGACCCGACGCCCGATGCGAACAAAAGTAAGGTCACCCCTATGGTAAACGCACCGTTCTGAACGCAACGATGGTCTCAGATTTTCCATCCGAAACTCCGTTCAGAAGTTATTCGAGCCAACGCTCGCCCACTAACTTGCTACTTATCTACGGAAACGCCCCTGGTGGCGTTTCTCACCGTAGGCCCGCGCCCGCAAAGTTTACACCCTGCCTAGGGTAAACAGCACATTCCGGACGCAACCGTGCCCTCAGATTCCCGTTCTGAGCTACCGTTTAGGAGATATCACACCCCCTCCACGTGCATAGTATAAAAATACTTAACATTTTTATAAAATTTAATTTCGGGCACACCGGGCCTCGGAATCGCACGCCGTCTTCGCGCCTTGCTTTGGAATTATTCGTAGAAATATTCCAAAGTATGAAAGGGCCAAAAACCCGAGTCGCTACATCCTCAAGGTGTCGTTTTATCTCCTAAGACCTCGAGGTTGATTTTTCATCAATTCATATGTGTGGTCATGAAGAGAACATAAACGCCCACAGATAGAGGAATCGAGGCCCTGTTCGTATCGTCTAGATTCCTCTGCGTTATAATTTTTAAAACATGGGAAGGGAAGATTATGTTTCTAGTGATAATTTAACCCCAAAGCAAAAACTCAAAGATAAAATACCCTCCTAGATGAATAAATGACCTAAGAATCGACCTATTCATGAGTTGATCTGCCTTCATTGTTTTAGAAAGAGGAAAGGGCATTCAAATTTTTAAAAGACAAATCCCTTCCTAGAGAAGCTTCGATCGGAGGGAAGGCTCATCGATGATGGAGATCCATCCATAGGGATTCACGATCCATTCAAATCCATTGGTGTTCATCTTTCATCGGTCCCAAATCTCTTCTCCATGGTGTCATCACCACTTTTCTGATTTAGCAGTGTTTGTCATTGGATAAAATTCTCCAATCATTCTTCAGATGAATTACATATCTAAATATATTTCTCCAACCATGTCATCTCATTAAAAGAGAAACGTGTCACAACATTACTGTTATGCTTAGTCATCGCACGGTTATGCTGTTTCATTTATGAAACAATGTTACTATTATGATTTAGTTAATGAGTCATTACACTATTTCATTTTTGGAATGAAATAATCATCTCATCACTATACATCAGCGAATTTTTTTTAAATAAAATAAATGTTTTATGTTTATTTTATTTTTCTTAAAATATCCAAAAAATATCTTTTCTATAAACCCATGGCTGTTGAGGATAGGTCCATTATTAAGTAATGTCATCATTATGGATGCAACGATGGCCTCCGATTTTTAATTTGGGCTCCTATTTAGAAGTATCCATAACAGCGCATGCGCACCATTTTAATTTGTTTAAAAAAAGGATCAAAAACAATCTTTCACCATCGACCCGCGCTGGTTGAGGTTAAGCTTTTCCTAAGGGAAACACGCCCTCAACAGCTCAACAGTACTATCATATTTTCAATCTAATTTAATATTTAGGAGTTATAAGGATTTAAAAATAAAATAATTATTATTTTATTATTTTATTTATGTAAAAAAAACTAACTTCTATTGTTGGCCCACGCCAGCTTACATTTGTCCCTTAATAGGAAAATCTAGACACTATAAGTTCAAAAGTTCCCTTGTATTTTTGATTCAGGCATTGGTTTAATAGTTAGAAAAACCTGCTTGGACGATTATTTAATTTTCCTAAAAAAGGTTCAAAAATATGTTCTGACAACTCTGGGCCTCAGAATTACGTATCGTCTCAGAGCCTGGTCTCGAAATAATCCCATTAATTTTTTAAAAAAATTCATGAAATTATAGGGTATTATAGATTATGTAACCATGAATGAAGTATATGTACTAAGAAGGCCCAACAAAAACACGATTGAATAATGACATAATATTCCCCCAAAATTGTGATTTTTCATAATAAATCATTAATAAAAGGGTGCTAAGATTTCATAAGTAAATAGTAAATGGTACGATATTTATAATTATGGTTATATAATAAATTTTAAATAAATATTTATTTATTTAATAGGATTTCTGAACATGTATGAAGATGGATGAGACATTTTATAAGGTATTTATTCTCCAATCCTATTTTTAATTGATATTTTTATGCTCGAATTTCCATTACAAAATTTATATGATACTCATACTATAAATCCATTTAATTTTATTTTAAATTTTTTATTTCTTCATAAAATATTTTTTCCTTTCATTTTCCCTGCTTTACGTATTCAAGATATCTAAATAGTGTTTTAAGGAAAAATGAATGTATTTCTCCCTCAAGTGTAAAAATATTTTTCTTCCTAATCCATGTATTATATTTTTTCAATAGTACTTTTAATATTATACTATGACTATTTAAATTAATTTTTTACAAAGATTTATTTTTTATAAGGTTTCTTAATAGGAATATTCTTTTATTTTTCCAAACAAGGTACTTTTTGGCATTTTTACAGAAGTGTAAAATGAATTTTTTCTTTCAACTTTTATGACATAAACAGAATTTTCCACCATCATAAGATCTAAATACATTGAATATTAATTTAATTATTTACAAGGTTATTTTAAACAAAATTTTTCAATAATATTATGCAAATAATATTATTTATAAAACTGATTTTCAAAGAGGAATGTGTATTTTCCTCAAGAAATGATTCAATGTTATTTTAAAGGAATTTTCATCTATGATAACATCCTCTGATATTAATTATGATTTACTAGGGGTATAATAAAAAGATACAATATTTATTATTTATCTATGTAGTTTATTATTATGAGGATGATATATTTATAAAACCCATTTATTTTCATGGCTTATGCTATGTTGAATCAATGAAAATTTTATGAAACATATTTCCATTGTATGGGTTATGATGTGATGATATGGTGAAGGTTTTATGATCATGTGTTGATTCTATATATGATATTAATTATGTTATGGTTGGGCCCAAAATTATAAATCTATCTAATGAATTGAGTAAATTATTACATCTAATTATGGGAAATAAGTCAATGTCCTTGATCAACTATGAGACATAGGTACTGATGCATGATCTATTATAATATGATTGTATTACTAGATAACCTTGAAATATGTAATTATTCCTATAATTATGATAGTGACACAATTTTATGATATGAGCTTATGGTTCAGGGTTAATTTATAAGGATGTCTCACTCTCATGATTTATGTCCTTTGAAATAATAACGCCTTATGATATAACTAATGTTTATGATCTTCGATATATTGGGTGTGAACATTATATGTTATGATTATGATATCATAACCTTATGTTTATCTTTTTGTCTCATATATTAATTGATTAATATCTCTCATGTTTTCCATTACTAAAAATATGAGCTCACCCTTGTATTTTTCCATAGGTTATGAATAATAATTTACGTAGTGTATGACAATAAGGGTATAAATTAGGAAGAACATCATGATAGATGATAATGAATGTATCTAAACAAGATTTTTATATATATAGTATATAATGTAACTAAAACTTCACAATTATGGTGTGGATTATGATTCTACATATGAAATATTCATATAAAATGATGTAACATTTATGTATCGAAATATCAGTCTATTATAGTCTTAGTTGTATTGATGAACCCCTTCACTAAACATGAGAAAATACTTTTAAAACATCCCATGAAATATCCTTCAATAGTATTATCAATAAATGTATCCCAAAAGGCCTTATGATTTAATTTTTATAACAATATCCCCCTTTGGGTTTATTGGAAACAGTTAAAGCACTCCAAGAATCAATTCTTATTATTTTGAAAATTCCAATTTCAATATGTGTATCAATGAGATACTTTTTACCATTTATAAGATCACGTGATCCATGATGAATGTGAGGAAGGATAATTTAGTAAAAAAATTCATAAACATTAGGGGTGTCCAAACCCGACCCAACCCGATCGACCCGACCAGACCCGACTGGGTTGGGTCGGGTTGGGTGGGGTTACACAGGTGTATAGATGTGTCGGGTCTGTTTGGGTTGGGTTGAGATTGGGTTGGGTCCGGTCATGGGTTGGAAGTATAATGACCCAACCCGACCCATCGACCCGACCTTCATTTTTTTTACTGTCACGCTTCATTTTGGGACTACGCTCGACCCACTGCCCCGTCCCCTCCCTCCCACTGGCGTGAAACACCTCAGCCCATCCATCTGCACCATCTGACCATGGTACCGCCTAGTCTACCCACCGCTGTCAATGTCGGTATCTGACGTTGTCTTCCTCTCCATGTACCGCATGGAAACCACCTCCACCGTCGCAGCAGGATCCCACAGGGTGATTTGAAATCGATGAAGAAGACGAATCAGATTCGAGCCCGAGCTCGAAGCTAATGTTGTAAGAGAACCGAGGCCGAGTTCGAAGCAGATTGGTTCGACACCAACGCCTACAAACGAAGATGAACCACAACAAGCCCTAATACACAAAATAATGAAATAAAGAGGATTGATACTTGATGCGCTGATTTTAGTTCGCAACAAAGAAAGATGCGGTGTGAGGTTGAGAACCTGATGTCAGGTAAAAAGACTTGCTCTAGGTTGATGATGAAATTAGACCCAAGATGATTGAACGAAACTATTGAACACATTTTTGTTTTCTAGATTTGTTGCTGTAGGTTCTACGGGGGCATAATTCATCCCCAATGCTAAGGTTGCGTTAGAGGAGGTTCGTGTGCACTATCTATTTGATTTAATGCTTGGGTGAGTCCCACTAGATCCCCGCCACCACCTCCATGTGTCACCAGACCTCCCTGCCGTTTTCCTCCTCCGCCGCCGCGACATGGATCATTGCCTCAGAAGCCGCCCAGACCTTCCCTTTTGGGCCCGCCTCTATCGGGACTTTTCATCACCGACGCCGGAGCCATCCTCTCAAGGTCCTCTATTACTGAGGTCATAACCGCCACTGAGTCACCGTCGTAGTCGCGCCTCCCCCATCATCAAGCACATAGATCAAACCGGGTTATTCAAATAGCAGGCATGGAAGAAGAATCTTGTTGGGGAGGATAGGTCACTGCATTTCAAGCACGACATTTTTTTTTGTTTTCTGAATTGTTTCCCCATTGAACCAATTTATTTTACCCGACCCAACCCGATCTAAGACAGGTTGGGTTGGGTTGGGTCCAAATGGGAAAGCAGCTCAGACCCGAATCGACCCGACCCGAAATTTTTTGGTCGGATCAGGTCCAAAAAATCCCCCAACCCGACCCAACCCGACCCAGGGACACCCATAATAAACATCCATCCATCATTAAATTTTTATTCAAATGAAATTCAGGGAAACAGGAACATAGAAACAAAAAACACACATAAACAAAAAGAGCATCTAGATATAATAGGGGCTAGGGAGGATTGAAGTAATTTAGACCTAGAGCATCACCTCCTATTATGTTAACCCCCTAAGGCGTCAAGAAATTGATCAATGAGAGGCAAGTGACGTTGGATCCCATCAGTGCCTTAGAAGAAAGGTGATCTGCAACTCTGTTCCCCTGAAACCAAGTATGCATCACAATAGCATTATTAATAAGGGTGAGGCATTTTATAACTGTGTAGAGTATTAACCAAGGAACACATCCTTTACTATGTAGATAATCATGAAGGATAAAATAACCAGTCTCAACTTTAGAAATAGAAACATTCCTCTAATGTAAATGCAATAACCCTATAATAATTGCTCTTTCCTCTACCAGAGGAAAAGTTCCATACCCAAAATATGTAGTAATGTCTCGCACCACACTCCCACACCAGTCTTGAACCACGCCCCCTCCTCCAAAACCACACATCCCCACTAATTTTTCATTGACACACTCTCCTAGGTTTCACTTCTCTCCCTTTAAAATACCCTTAAAATTTTCTCTAAATTTTGAAAAAAAACCAAAGAGACAACTTATCTAAAATTTTCAAAATATAGGGTTAGAAATTAAAAAATAAGACTTGATAAAAATATAACTTTTTTCGGATAGAAAGCATGGGGACTGGAGGTTATATCCAAAAAAAATTAAGTGGATATATATGGTTCGACTCTACGATCCAACTGATGCTTCTCAAATGCCATTTTGGGTAGTTCCTTTCTTATGATGTCTTCAAAATGATATTGAGTTTATAGATAATCTAAAATTACAACTCTGTACTACACCTACTAATTTATGAAATGATATTTTATCTAATCATTCTTGGTTCTTGAATGATGAATGGGGTTTTTTCTCTGGTTTATATCACTTGAGTTATACACCTGATTGGAATATGAGAAATCATATATATACCCACATCATCTAGATATTACATTATCCATAAAATCTGAGTTTATGATTGAGTGGAATAAATGTGTATATATTATTCAGTGCCCATGGATATAGAATATTTCTTATTACTTGGACATGATTTGGATAAAATCCCATGATATAATACACCTAATGAAGTACATTTTCATTAATCAAACAAACTAAAACAACACACATCAGTATGTACAAATAAAGTATTTCCTGAATCTTGGATATAGAAAAACCCATAGTCCATAATTGAATGAATTTATTGTGAATTATTTTTATAACTTTGATGTGGATTTCTAATGAATCACTCGGAAACTGCGTGTCTTAATATGTATCCAATAATCTTTTTTTTCACCTGATAGTCATATAAATTAAACACAAAATGTTTTTTTGATAAGAAGTGAAATTAACTATATTTAATTCTTTATCTTTTGTAAAATTTATTCTTTCCTCCACATGATTATCCATATGACTCAAACCCTCAATCTAAAACCACCTTTTAAGCTATTTTTAATATTTAGTTTAGAGAAAAATACCACACACAACCATTTTATTAGCATAAATCCATGGAAAAATAAAAACATATTAATTTGAGACATCATAAATTTTCACCTTATTAGACCTAAAGACTATTTTCATTAGTTCTCTTCTGATCCTCCAAATATTATTTCATTAATAAAGATAAGAACCATTAATTACTGATCATTCTACTTGATGTAAGCTCCCAACCATAAACATTATATATTCATGTTATATTAAACTATATTTACTTTATAACATTATAAATGATATTTTAGGTTTATATCTTAAAATATTTAGGTCATAACTCTCACATAGAAAACCCATATATATGTAATCGACACCTAAATTTAGTATCCATTTTTTCTGAATACAAATCTTTTAAGAAAGAAAAATGTTTTCTTTTCATGAAAAATATATATAAATTTGATCTTGACCTCATCCTTGTAACTAATATTCCTTAAACTATATGAATTATTTTAATCAAGGGTTGAACCCAAAAGTTAGAGTAAGGGACATAAAATTAATGAAGTAAACTATTAATTCATGAATACCAAACTTTTCCCCTTTCTATATAATCTTTATGCTCAAAAAAATCATTTTACTACCAAATAAATCACCTTAAATACTTAAATAATTTCATAGAAAAGTTCATAATAAATCCTAAATGAAAAATAAACTCATAAATATTTCTTTTAATACATGAAACCACATAATTTTTTTTTCAAAGGTAAACTTTCCTCCCTTTAAAAGTAATTTATGCTACCATTTAAATATTTTATCATTATATTATGTAGAAAAATCATAATATTTCTATAAAAATCCATATAAAACATAGATAAAACACGTAGGTTACTTCATACATCATTTTTATATCACTTATAAAATCACTCTTATGAAAGTAATAACCCTATGTTCAACTTCCTTAACAAATTCACTTGGGCACTATCACTGACCCAACTGTCCTTGTTTATTATTGAACTACCTAGAATTAGTCAATAAAGTAACCACCCATACATAAATTATAATGAAACCACACATCATAAAAATAATTCCTAAAAACTATGAAACATGAAATCTTGCATTTCATCATAACACTCATAAAATATTTTTATGGAAAATAACCTTTCCAATTTGAGAGTAGTTATTTAAAAGAAGTGAAATTAAAAATGAAAAAATTATACTTGAAAAGAAATTTGAAAACATATAAAGTAATAATAAAATAAATTATTTAAAATTATATCTAGAAAATAAATTCATGTCATATAAGTTAATAAAATATTATTTCCAAACATTTTTTAGAAAATTATGAAAGCGTATTATTTGGAAAATGATAAAAATATTCCATCAAAAATATTTTTTAAAAAGAAAAACATTTCTAAAAATGAATTTAAAAAATCATAATATATGATTAAAATTCTTATGTAAAGTATATTTTTTTAAAATATGGATATGTAATAAAAAATAGAGTTTTAAGGGAAACATTAAAAGATGCCTTTTAAAATAAAATCCCTTAACTTGAGTTAGAATCATCACGTATATTCTTTGTATTTCTGAATAAATTATTTTGTTAAATTTATAATTTCGTTAGAACCATTTTCAAGCTCATTATATTTTTTTATTTAATGCCATGTTATATATAATTATTTAATTAATTAAATATACATCAGTAGTTTTGATGATATTCATCTAATATGTCAAAAATGAATTCAGAAGGTTAACAATGGTCAATGAGGTCATTGTTACATTATGTACAAAATAATAATAATGAAATAATTATAATTTTTATCCATAAATTATACTATTAAATCCAACCATTAAATATGGTTATAAAAAATGAACTACATTATAATCATGAAGATTATTTTATGTTTGTACGCATTAGTAGCATTTCTATTTCAAAATGATCATTACAGAATGATAGAAAGTATTATTTTAATTTTCAAGAATTATAATAATATCATAAATAAGATATTATTACTTTAAATAAACTTATATATATCATACATGGGAAATGATTATGAAAAATAAATCACATCTCTTCATGTAGGTGGTAGTCCACACATATGGATGAACGACATTATCATTTTTCGTTGAATGGAAAGGTAAGAAGTTAAATTATATATTATTTTTTAATAATGATAAATATTCCATGAATATAATATATAAAAATTAACTAAATCATCTGAACAATCCATTATAGATGGTGATGGAAAGTGATTTATATTGGTTCATGAGGTAGTAGTCCTCTACACACAAGAATACTGGTTTTTTTACCATTTGATGGAAGAGGAAATGGATATAGGTTTTTAAATTTACATAAAAACACCAATATATATATGTAAGATATGAGTTTTTATTATATAATCAGGTTTTAAGGAATATTTTATAGAGATGTAAGAAGCAATCAAACTGAAATACTCGATTAAAAACATTACCACTTTTTCATAAAACCACCTTTACATAACACCTTAAGACCACTAAGACTAATATTATGCCTTTAATAAGTCCTCATAAAAGTTGGTATAGAGATTATGAATGTATTTTTCAAGGGATTGGATGATCAAAAATGGGTTTGAAGTGTGATGTAAAGGGAATAAGTGGTACCCTTTTATAAGAGGGGTAAGGGGCACTAAAGGAATTTCATAAAAAAGTAAATTATTATAAATAAAGCTTAAATTTTGAAGGGATCCAAACTGATTTATTCAGAATATAAAATTAGTAGGGGTGAGAATAATCTCCTTAAAGAAAAATTTTACATGTTTTGACCACATTTTTACCCTTATCATTTTGTTTTATCCCCTAATTAACCCTTTCCACACTTACTATAACAACAAGTATTTTGAATCTTTGAGGGGAAATACAGTTTCTATAGATGTAAAAAATACTATAAATATATAATTATTAATATATTAAACTATATAATAACTTGGTTGAATATAATATTTTTAGGAATTTAATATCATTTAATAAAATATTATATTATTATATTATACCATTAATGTAAATTTTTATAAATATTCACTACATTGATTTCATTAACAGAAATACAAGAAGAAAAATTTTAATTTTTTTAAATAAATTAATAACATATCATGTTAATATATAAAATTCATGGATCACATTAATTAGCTCGAATTATTTTATTTTTAATAAATTTTATATCATTTATTTGATTTTTATAGTAATTAAATAATTATTGTTTCAACATTGTGAGAATAATTAAGTTAATTTTTTATTCACTAAAAATAAAAAATAAATTTCTAGTAGGTAGATAAATAATTTATATTTCAAATTAATATTTATAATAAAATTTTTCCACTGGTTATCCCTATGATAAAAATATTATATTTATTAAAAACACGAGTGTGACTTTTTTACACTCCATTAAGAAAAATTATAAATATTATAATCCCATCCAAATGGAAACAGAATTCCATATAACAAAATAATAGATGTGTATTGATGAAATAGAGTCATCCAATAAAAATAAGTCATGTGTTAAGGTCATTTTATAATCTTTATCATTTTATTTGGAAAATGTATTACCAAATTTTTTGTTTTCAATGGTAACACAAAATTACTAAGCATAATATTCATATCAACAAAAAAGTACTTATTTACCAAATTTGGACCTAATAATTACAAATATGTAATAAATTTTTTCAAAATACCAAATAAAAAAATTTCATAATTTAATTTAAAACTGAACTTGATGGATGCAAGAAAAATTATTTTATAGAAAAAAGCCATTTTTAAATATAATTTTTTTATAGTAAATTAATGTATAAAATCAATTTGAAAATACATAATTGGATTATTTTAAATAAAAATGATCTAATTAAATTTAAAACTAACCCAAAAATATAATTTTACTTTTTACATCCAAAATAGTATACCATTATTAAGAAAAATATTTATTTTTCACAATTCAATGAAAATAAATGTTTTATGAAAATTAAAATAATTTTATCCAAAGAAAATTTTGAAATTATAAACTCAAAAATTATTGTAAAATTTTCATATAAATTTTAAAACAATTAGAGAAATTAATTATAATATTCACTCATAAAAAAATAGAAAACCCATTTTTTATGAAAACATGTTTTTGGAAAATAAATTGACATTACTAAAAATAATGTTCTTATTTACAAAGAATTTATTTATAAATTAGAAACAAGTATGGATATTCTAAATTTGATAATGAAGTCAATACTATTCATTATCACTAATTTTACATCTTGGTTATAATGATCACATTTAAATGAAAATTATTCATTTTTCATTTCTGTTTGGTGTTACATCTCTTGTACACTATCGAACAATGTATTTATTTTTTAAAATCTTGAGATATTAAATTATCCCCCAATTTAAGAAAATTTATCCTATCAATTTGATCTTGGTATAAACAAATATGGGTTTTACTTTGAAAAATTCCTTTCTGAAATCCCATATCCTAAATAGGGAAAATAAAACTTTTTCTTGGAATGAGAGAAAGGGAAGTATTATAGTCACCTGGAATAACACATAGTAGGTTTCCAAGTAAGTGAAAACTAATGGTAAGTGTAATAATGGTTTTATAAGTAAAAACTAACATCTAAGGAAAGATATAGAGTGTTAGAGAACATGGTTAGGAGAATTTTGACCATCACAAAACAATAAATCCATGATGGGTTAGAAGACCATTGATTTCTTGACAAGGAAATTAACTAGATAAGGTTTTCTTTTATAAACAATTTTCATAGATTTTAGGAATTATTTGTATCTTATATACAAAAAGAATGATGAAATATAACTAATTGACAAGTAAGGATTTGAAATGTAATCTATTTCCACCATAATCTCACTATTTTCTCCCAAATATGTGTATTAAAGCTGATTTTTTCATACCTAAAGAATTAAAATTAACATCAAATGGATCACATAATACACAAAAGGTTAACAAGATATTTCTCTGAATGTTATACATTAACCAAAACCAAAATGGTTATTAATAGATAAGATAGTAATAAAAAGATGATCAAAACATTCATATAAAGAAAAACTACTTTATTTTCCAAAATTCAATAGTATAACTAAAAATTGAATATAGATCAGTCAGTAAATTACTATCCTTAAAATTCATTAAAAATATTATAGACTATGAATGAACAGAAAAATCAAATATATTTTTTCACATAGTCTTTTGAGATAAATTTAATGTTTATCTCTAAATAACATCAATAATTATTAATAACTCATTCAAAAAATGTAATTTCCCTAATATCATAATATCTAAGATATTCTCATAATTTATATAAATGACCTGAATCACCACATTAAAATCATATAATCCATCAGAAGATAATTTAACCTTTATTCCTTAAGTAAAATCCATTAATATTCCACTTACCATAGTCATATTATGTTCCCAAAATAGTGAACTCCATCCAAAATAACACTAATCACATAATCACTAAATCACTTTTCAATCTCATAGTTATTTATATTATATTAAATATATTTAAAAAATAAAATTAACCTTTATTTTTTAGATTAATAAAATAAATAAAACAATGTCATACTAACTAGGGCATCACATTGGGTAGTGGTAGGTGATGCACCCTTGTCTCCCTTCAGTTTTGAGTTCAATCCTTACAGCCCTAATAGATGTGTTAGTTTTTCTCTTGGCCAATAGTTTTACCTTTTCCTAAAAGGATACGAATATAATTCTTATAACATTCCATGTAATATGATAAACATAATCAAATATAGAATAAAACTGAAAGGTTATCAATACCTTTGAAGTTATATACACAAAATGAAAAGACAATTCTTCCTTAAAGAACGTTTTCACATGATAAAATTGAGGGTTACATACACCTCAAACATCTATTAAAACTCAATAAAAGTTTCCCAAAGTACCCCCATAATCATTAGAGTATTAATTATTTTGAACATATGATCATACTTAAATATACCATAACTATTGAGTCCCTTATATGTAGATATATTAATCATTAAAAATTCTTTATAATCTATTAACCATTATTTCTAATCACATTACTTAATAATTACTTCATATAAACAAAATATGAATCATTCCTTAAGATTAATTAATATCAAAACATATTCCAAGATAAAATACATACCTTTCAAATGCCATATAAAATTTCTTCATCCTCAACTATAATTAAATTAGTAATTGAAAAATATTCATAAGTATATTATTTTTTATATAATTCATGATATTTACCCATAAGACATTTAATTAAATAATGAATATTCTCCCAACATATAAAATGTTCAACTGATGCATTGCAAAAAAAATCATTGCCCTTCATAGAGTTAATTAAATAATTCTTTTTTTTCTTAGTAGATTGTTTCTTTATTCCATATATATAAAACATCTTTCTATTTATTTAATTAATTTTTCTGGGTACTTCTTTCCGCATTCATGGAGAATGGGTTCTTATATATATTTACCTTTATGATAATCATCACTTGAACTTCCATAAGGATTAATTTATCTTGTATTTGATGCATTAGGAAACTCACCATGGTCGAGGTCGTTAGTCATTACTCCCTATATCTGGTTAAGAATAACCATATTATTTATCACTATATATCCCAATCTGTTCGACTTTCCATTCAAAAAGCCGCATCATTTTCCTTACTATCCAATATTCAGAGGACACTACATTAATAATTACTTATTCGAATGATTTTAAACAAGAATTATCATTATTAAAATCCCAAGGATACTTTTTTTTGAGTTTTAGTTAAGTAGAACAATCAATTACATAGTATACCGATAAATTACATGTGGAAACTTCTACATAGTATCCATTTTTCCTATAAAATAAAAGTATTTAATGTAAATAATGATTTCTATTCAAGATTTTTTTATCGATTTCGACTTGAATTATTTATTTAACTTACCCATCCATAAAAATTATGAAAAATATTTTAAATATTCTAGAATCACAAAAATACTAGTAAGGAACAAAAAAATAATTAAATAAACCTATATACTATGAATACTTATCAAATTTTCCTTTTTCAAGATAAAATTTTGGTACAAAATAATAATTTTCTTACTCCTGAAATCACCTTTTCCACACAAAACATTCCATAAAAAAATTTCATAAGAGATATTAATAGTAAAATAAACCCCATATAGTTTTATGAAAACATGATAAACTCAAGAATATTATTTTCATCAAGTTATAATTTTCACCCTTAATACGTAACTTATACTTTCCTTTAGAAATAAATGCGATAAATTACCTCATGAAAACATGATATTTATATTAAAAATACCAAGAATAAAAAACTCATATATTTTAATTGGGGAATTATTTTATTAGTATAATTACTTAGGGAGTAACCCTCATAGAGAAACATTAAAAAACCCTTATGGTTATATAAGAAATAACCCTCACAGTTATACTTAGAGTAACCATCACAGTTATATTTGGAATAACCATCACAATCGACTTCTAATATGAACATACCCAATGCATTGATGGGGTATAACAAACCTACACAAAATTGGATTATAAAAAACACCAATTTATCCTAAAAAAAACCCAATAACCATAAAATAATAATTAAACAAAAATACTTTTATCCTAAAAACTCTCCTTGAGGAAAATCACTAATTAAAAAAACTGTACACATACAAAGGAAACAATTTTCTTTGGCAGTAACTATATAAGATAGTAGATTAATATACACAGAAAATATTAGTCATTAATGTGGTAAAATATACTCATGTATTATATTTCAAAAAAATAACTTTCATATTTTTGTTGGAAAATTTTGAAAGTACCTCATTTGGAAAACGACAAAAATTTTCTATTAAAACCATTTTAAAAAGTAAAAATAGGTAAAAATGAATCTTAAAAATCATAGGATAATATTAAAAACCATATTTAAAAAATTTAGAAAAATAATCATATAGATATAGAATAAAAAGAGAGTTTTAAGTAAAACCTTTAAGTAATATTTAAAATAAATTTTCTAACCTCAAGGTTGACACATCACATATGTTCTTTGTCTTCTTGAATAATAAAATTATGTTAATATTATACTCATTTAAATTTTTTTTATATTTTAATATTCATTTTATACCACTTTTTTCCATGTTATATACAATAACAGAATCACTTGAGTTCAAATCAGGTGTTTTGACGATATTCAGTACTTAATTAGAAAATGACATTAGTCGGTTGACTATTGTCAAAGAGGTTCTTATTAAATCATATCAAGAATAATAATAATAAAGTAATTATCATTTTTATATGTATGTTTTAAATTTAAATTCATCGATTATATATGGTTAAGAAATATGAACTACATTACAATCATGATGATTTCAGACCATACAAATGCATGAGTAACGTATCCATTTTTCAATGATCATTATGGAAAGAAGGTAACTTTTATTTTATCTCTACATAATGATAATATTATCATGTATATCATATTAATTATTTAAATATACTTATATATATCATTCATGTGATGTGGTGATGAAAAACAAATCACATTGCTTCGTGGAGGTGGTAGTCCACTTGTACACACGAATGATGTTATCATTTTTATGTTTAGAGAAAAGTAACAATCTACGAGATATATAATCATTTAATAATGATAAATAAGAAATTAAATTAATATATACCAATTAATTACATTATTATAACTAGTTTTTAGAGACCTTGATGGACGACAAAATACATCAGTTTACGAGGCGATTGTTTGTCGTACGCACAAATGATGAATTATTATACATTTAGATGGAATAGGATAAGGATATGGTTAATTTCACAAGCATAATAATATATTAGTATATTGAGGTTAATGGATTTATTTTTTTATCCTGGTTTAAGAATGTATTAAGGATTTGGAAGAAGAAACAAATCATAAACATGGAGTAGAAAACTAAACCTCTTATTCGGAAAACCTCATAGGTTTAACAAATTGAGCCAAATATTTTTTATATTATACCTAAAAAAAGAAATTTAGAATTTTGGTATGGATTATATGAATGTATTTGGATTGGTATTTGGATTAATAAAATTGATTTTTAAGAATTATTAAATGATAAGAACATGTTTCATTTTTTATGAGAGAGGATGGATACTCTAGAAATTTTCAAAATATTAAATTAGTGTAAATTAATTTTTAATTAAAAAAATTTACAAATTGAGTTATTTAGAATATAATATTAATATGATTCTAAATAATCTCGTACAATAAAAATTATATAAGTATTGATTTTATTTATACTCTTATCTTTTGGTTTTAATCCCAATTTAACCCCTTAACTCTTACCGTGATAACATGGGTTTTTACACTTTAAGGGTCAATATAGTTAATATAAAAAGAATAAAATCATATAAATGGGTAATTTATTATATGTATAACCTTATCCAAAAAAACATCTAATTTTATATTTTTAGAAATTTTATATCATTTAATAAGATATTGTTTAATATAAAATATCCGTAAGGTTAATTTTATAAACTATTCATAACTTTGAATAAAATAATATTAAGATAACACTTATAATACAGAAAAAATATTTAATTATATCCATAAAATTTTAAGGGATCTATAAAATTATTTTATTATATTATTTATCTCATATCAATTGTTTAAATATTTTTATATAATCTATTTTTTTCATTAATTAAATAATTATTTTATCAATGTTGTGCAACCATTAATTTTATTTATTTATTCAATAATAATTTAAAAAGTCACCATGATGAAGGTAATTATTTTGTATTTTAGATTATTATTTGTAGTTGAACATATCCTCTAAATAACACCATATTAGAAATTATACACTTAATAAAAACATGAGTGTGGCAGGTTAGACATTTCACTGAATAAAATACTATAAATTCCATAATCATATCAAATTACACCAAAAATGTAATAAATAATACCCTTGGGTGATTAATTTTGAGATATATTCATCCAATAATATTTACGTAAGTTTTTGGTTATTTGACAGTTATTATCATTTTATTTTACCCTAAATTACATAATTTACCATTTATTGTGGTAATTAAATTACTCTGGTTACTATTCAAATTGAAGAAAAAATAAAAGGGTCCTATTTTATAAATTTTTACCCATTGATTCAAAAAATATAATACATTTTTCAGAAATTAAAATCATAAAAGTTTTCATAGTTTAATTAAAAATTAAACTGATAAAATGCAACAAAAAACAATTTTTTTCAGAAAAATGAAAATTTTTAAATGTAATTTTTTACTGAATTTAGTATAAAATATTTTTACAAAATAAAATTTAGATTATTTTAATTAAAATTTAACTAATAAAAATTTAAAACTAATCCAAAACATAATTTTACCTTGTAAGAACATTAAAATAAAATACAATTTTAAATAATAATCAGTATTTTTCATTCTCCCTTTAAAAATATATATTTCATGAAAATGTTCAAAAATTAATCTTAAGAAAAATTTTAAATTATAAATAAAACTGAATTTAAAATTTAAAATACATTTTGTAAAAATGTCTAAAAATTAGTCATCATAATAAATCATAAAGAGTTGTAAAAAGTATTTTTGAAGAAAAATTATTTCTTATAGAATAAAATGAATTTATGAGAGAACATATTACATAATTTAAAATAAATAATCAAAACATTATAATTGAGTAATGATATTATATATTTCAAAATTTAGTTAACAATATTAATTCAGGTCAATAATAATATTTCTTTGTTCGTTTAAGCATGTTGTTGTGTATCTTGTATTCTATCAAATATAATCTTTATTTTTTTTTAAAAATCAGGACGATACATTAATAACAATTTATGAAAATTCATACTTGAAATTTGATTTGGGAAACTAAAACTAAGGGTTTGACTTTTTAAAATTCCATTTTTGAAATCCCACATCAAAAAAGGTTTAATAAAACTTCCACCTGGGAAGAGGGAATTAGAATGTATGAAGGTCATTTTGGGTAAAACATACTAGGTTTACAAGTAGGATAACATAATATGAATGTGAAAACATGGATATTTAAGAAAAACCCAACTCTAAAGGACTGAGAGAGAGTGATAGAGAACATGGTCATGATAATGTTGAGCATCACATAATCAAAAATTTGTGATAGGTTAAAAGGTCATTGATTTTAAAGTAAGAAAAGTAAACAGATAATGGTTTTATTTTAATATCCATTTCCAAGAGTTTAAGATTTTAATTTCAATTTTTTATAATAACAAAGAAAAATATACTTACTTAGTAAGTATAATTTCATTATTTAATCAATTTCCACCACAAATCCATATTATGCTTCAAATGATCAGTATAGATTTTTCATGCCTCAAACACTAGAATAAAATTCTAATAAATCACATAATATACCAAATAATAACTAAATATTCCTCCTATATTTATTAATTAATCATAACACAAAATTATTATGATAAGATAATATAATTCCCCAAAATGAGTAAACATTCATAATAAGAAAAGCTACTTTAATCTAAAAAATTCAACAATATTACCATAAGTTTAACATAAGTCATTTAACAAATAACTATCCTTAAAATTCCTCAAAAATATTCTAGAATAAGATTAAACCCCAATAATTATAAGGATTTGATCACATTTTCTTCTAAGGTAATTTTTATATTTATCTCCAAATCACACCAATGAATCTTAAAATCTCATACCAAAATATATTTCCAATAACCAAATAATATACAAGACATGATAATTATTTCAATAAATAACTTGAATCATCATATGCCACAATAATATCATATATGGTTCAAAAAAAACTCAACATGTTTTCCTCAAATAAAATATCATAATATTAAATTTATCTTAACACTATAATTCTCTCCAAAAAATATAGTTATATTATTATGAAATAAAATTAATCACTTAATTATAAAATCATTTTCCATCCACAATGGTTATCTATATGATAAAACATTCCCAAAATCAACATATTATTCATCAATAAAATAATAAAAATAAAAATAAAATGTCATACTAATCTGGACATCACATATGATAGTGGTAGGTTATTCACCCTTGTCTCCATTATATTGTGGGTTCAAAACTCCTGAATTTTCTAGATGTGGTGGGCTATTTCCCAACTATATCTTTTTCCATTTCTGAAAAAAATAATTCTTATAACAGTCATAAAAATGTGAGAAAGGTTATATAATATAACCATAATATATTCAACATTAAAGAAATATTTTAACCTAAATAGTTATCTCATACTTTTCAATTTTTATCCCAATATATAATAACCTATAATTACCATAAATATAAATATCACCAAAAATAGAGCTAGTCACCTTAAAATTTTATAATTTAGATCCTGAAATTTGGTTTCTAAGTCATTGATGTTAAGATAATCCTTAATATTATAAATTCATGTTGGTATCCATAACTCTTAGGAAAACCTAACAAGAAAACATCTTAATCCCCAATGTTTTCTAAACTCTCATCTCATACCAAATATAACAACCCAATATTAAACATTACATATTATAGTTATCTTAAACTAAAATTATCATTATTAAAATCCATATTATATTTTTGGTTTAGAGTTTTAGAGAATTAGGAAAATATCTTTCATATCAAATCCATACATTATAAGTGTAAAATTATACACACTTTATATTTTTACAATAAAACAAAAGTGTTTAAAATAGAATATAATTTATTTTCATGAACAATATTCACAAATTTTAACTTGAGTTTTAATTTTCTCTTAACCATCCTTAAACCATGTGAAAAATATTTTAAAAAAAGGGACGAGTAGAAAAATATTAGTAAGTGTCATAAAAAAATAATGAAACATCTCATCTATGAATACTATTAAAATATTCCATTTTGAAAAAAAAATTATTGGGTTCAAAATAAATATTTTATTACTCAAGAAATTACCATTTCTACCCGAATCATTCCATAAAAAATTCATATGAAATATTAAAGGTAAAATAAAACCTATATATTTTTTTTTGAAAACACGATAAACTCATTAAAACTATTTTAACTACGTTATAATTTTTACCCTTAAGTAGTAACATATACATTCCTTTGAACATAAACTTAAAAACGTACCTTGTGAAAACATTATATTTCTACAAAACATAAAAATAATTAATAAATCATATAGGTAAATTGGGGAATAATTATATTATCAAACATACTTATGGAGTAACCCTAATGGGTACACATGAAATAACACTCAAGGTTATACTTGAAATAACCCTCACGATTATACTTAGAGTGACTACAAAAATTATATTTAGAATATCCATCATAGTAAAATTCCAATGTAAACATACCAAATTAATTTGAGGGATTATTCTAACCCACATGACTTTGGATTATAATGAAACCACATGTTATCATAGATCATTCCCAAAATCTATAAAATAATCATAAAATATGAATACTTCTATCATAAAAACATTCCATGAGGAATATCACTTATTTAAAATGAAGACTGCACACATACAAGGGAAAAAATTTATTTGAAAATAAATCTGTAATCTATCAAATTAATAATTAAGTAAAATATTATTTATAATGTTAGTAAAATTTTCTTATGATGTATTAGTTAAGAAAACATTCCATTAATATTATTTTCAGAAAATTTATAAAGTACCACATTTGGAAAACTAAAAAAATATTAATTTCGCACTATTTTGTAAAAAATTAAACATGGGGAAAAATTATTTTAAAAAAATGATAGGATAATAGTTAAAAACATATTTAAAATATTTAAATCAATTATATGGATATGGAAGAAATGGGATGTTCTGTGGAAAACTTTTAAAAAACATTTTAAAGAAAGTCCCTTGCCTCAAGTCTTACACGTTAGGTATAATCTTTGTCTTCATGAATAATAAAATTATTTTAATTTTATATATACTTAATAATAGATTGGAAGTTTATTATTCATTTTATATCTCTTACTACCTCATTATATAAAATTACATAACAACTTTAGTTCACATCATAATTTTTTTCAATATTTGGTACTTAATTCCAAACTTACTTAGGTTGGTTGACTATGGAAAAATAGGTTATTACTACATCATATCTTGGATAATAATCATAAAATAATTGAAATTTCTATACACAATTATACTTTTCAATTCAACCATTACACAAGGTTATAAAAAATGAAATATTTTATAATCCTGGAGACAGTAGGCCGTACATACACATTAATAACATTTCTATTTTCAACGATCATTATAAAAAAAGAAGTGTATTATTTTATCTTTATATAATCATAATAATTTCATATATATCATATTAATTATTTAAATATACTTATATATATCATTCATGTGACGTGGTGAGGAAAAATGAATCCCATTACTTTGTGGAAGGGGTAGTCCACATGAACACACGATCAAAGTTACAGTTTTTTATTCATGAAAAGGTAAGAACTTAACTGATATATAATATTTTAAGTATTATAAATATTTAATTAATATCATATATAAACATGTATTCTATGATTATAACCAGTATTGAGATATGGTGATGGAAAATGAATTACATCGGTTTGAAAGGTGGTAGTCCATCGTATACACGGATAATGAATTATTTTCCCATTCTATGGGAGAAGAGATGGATATGGGTAATGAAACCAAAATAATAACATATAATTATATTTATTATTGTTAATTTTTATATTTAGTATTGTTGAAGAATATTTAAAGGATATGGAATAAGAAATAAAAATAAAACGTGTAGTTGAAAACTGTAACTCTTATTTGGAAAACCCCCTTTTCTTAAAACCTTAATCCCTATATGTTTGGTATTATTGCAATAATATATCTATATAATGTGGTTTGGTATTGTAGTAATGTATTTGGGTAGGTATTGGCTAGGAAAAATGTTTTTAATTGTGAAAAATGATAAGAAGATGTTCCATTTTCGATGAGAGGGGAAGGAAACTCTTCAAATTTCTCAAAATATTAAATTAATATAAATTAAATTTCAATTAAAAATGGATCCAAATGGATTTATTTGAAATATAATATTATTATAGGTTGATATTTACTCGTAAAATAACAATTATGTAGGTTTTTTCCTTTCAATGCCATTATCTTTTGGTTTTAGCCCTAATTTAACCTCACTCACTCTTACTATAACAACATAGATTTTTACTATTTTAGGGCCAATATAGTTACTATAAAATAATAAAAAACCCATAAATGTAACATAGATTATATTTTAAATCTTATCACAATCACTTTCCCAAATTTATATTTTTATGAATTTTATATCATTTAATAAAATATTGTTTACTATAAAATATCCGTAATGTCAATTTTAAGATCTATTCATTACTTTGACATTAATAATATCAAAATAAAAATTATAATACTAAAAAAATATTTTATTATATGACTATACTATAAATTAAATCCATAAAATTTGTTGATTATAGTAATTATCTCACATTATATTTATTTTAATATTTTTAATCTCATTTATTTGCTTTTTTCATTAATTAAGTAAATTTTACAACAACATTATTAAAGAATATAAGGCAACTATTTATTCTCTAAAATTTTTAAAAAATATAATTATGAACATAATTAGTTAATACTTAAAACTGCTATTTATAGTACAAAATATCACCTAGGTAGCACTATATTAAAAATAATACACTTAATAAAAACAAGAGTGACACATGTTTGACATTTCTTTAAATAAAATGATATAATTGTACTAATCTAATCCAATGGACCAAAAGGGTATCTATTATACCATTTAATGATTATGATTGAGATATAATAATTGAAGAAGATTTAAATTGGTAATTGGGTCATTTTATGGTTCTTATAATTTTCTTTTGAACCTGGATTGCCTGATTTACCATTTACTATGGTAATAAAATTACTAAGTTTACTATTTATATTTTCCCAAAATACAAGGAAAAAATATATTAAATTCTATCCAACAGATAATAGTTATGGAATATATTTTTAAAAATACAAATAACATAAGTTTAATAATTTAATTTCACATTAAATTGGCAAAACACAACGAAAAACATTTTTTTAAATGACCCTTTTAAATATTAAATGGTTTTATACTAAATTCAAGTATAAAATCCATTTAAAAAACATAATTGGATTATGTTATATAAAATTTAACTAATTAAAATTTAAAACAAATCAAAAAAATAAACTTGTAAATAAGTAATAATAAAATAAAGTTTCCAATAAAAAATTAGTATTTTCACTATTCCTTTAAATATCAATATTTTCAGTAAATTTACAAAAATCCACCTTAAGATACCTTTTAAATTTGAAACAAAAAAATGAAATTAATTTTCAAAAATTAATTTTCTAAATTTTTCAAATATTTAGTATAATAATATCATATAAAAAGAAATAAGAATCATTTTTGAAGAAAAATCACTTTTCAAGGAATAAAACGACTTTACTAAAAAAATAGTATATGTTTAAAAATTACTAATAATACATTATAAATCAGTGAGACCATTATATATTTTATAATGCAACTAATTTTGTTGATTCCATCCAATTTGGCGGCTGGGTTGTAACAATCACAATTAAATAATAATATTTCTTCTTTTTTCAATTTAACCATGGTGTTATGTATCTTGTACGCTATAGAACACAGTCTTTATTTTTTAAAATATCAATATGTTATTGTTGTCACCTAGGTTATTGATGGATCTATCTATTCAATAAAACAAAAAGGTTAGTTTTAATATATCATTATAAACTATATAATGAGTAGGGTAATCATTAAAATATCTTTATTCATTGTATCTCAAACCCTTTACATTTATAAAAAATTACTATGATTATCAATAAAATACTAAACATTTTCTTATAGTTGGATTTGAACTTATACTTAAATAAAATCCTATCCATGAAACTTTTCTAATCCCTACTATGATACCAATAATAATGACCCAACCATATATATTATATATTCTAGTGTTTTTAAACTAGAATTTACTTTTTTACATTCCCAAAGAGATTTTAGGCTTAGATTTTTAAAGATTTAAGTCATAAATCTTACATAAATATCACATATATATATATATATATACGATGCGGATACTTCTATTTAATATTCATTTTTTCACTATTCATAGTTTTTAAAAAAAGATACCTATTTTTTTCATGACACATATTTACAAATTTTATCTTGACCACATTATTGTATGGACTCATCCTTAACCCCTATGAAAAAAATCAAATGCGAGATGATCATAAATAGCTCATTAAAGGGAATAAAAGGAAAGAAAGAAATAGTTAGTCCCTGAATACATATAAAAATGTTCTTTTAAAAATACATTTTTCCATAAAATAAAAAAATTATTACCAAATTAATCACTTTATCAACCAAAATAATTTCATAAAAAATTTCAAAAAAAATCTTAACATAAAAATAAAACACATATAGGTATCTTTAAAAACATGAGAAAAATCATAACAACCATTTCATAATGTAAAAAGTTTCACCCCTTAGAAGTAGTTTATACTTCCCTTAAAACATAAGATCATTATCTTACCCAGAGAAATCATAAAATTCAAGTAAAAACACATAAAAATAATCAATAAAGAATTTAGGCCACATGGGAATAATTTATATTTTAATCTTACAATCACTCCTACAAATGTAATAACTATATGGTCAAATTCCATACCCAATTTATTGGAGGGATCTGATGGACCCATCCATCCATGGTTTATCAAAGAAACACCAAGCATTGGTTAATAATTTAAACACCCATAAATGGTTTGTAAAATAAATATAGTGATCATAAAAATTCCTAGTAACCAAAAACCTTTAAATCCTACATTTCATCATTACAATCATAAAATATTTTTGAGAAAAATAACCCTTCCAATTTAAGATTACGTGTTTAATACAATAACATAATTATAAAGAAAAATTTTATCCTTAAAATAAACATGAAAAGAAATAAATTATTCTTCAAATAAATGATTATCTATGATGTAATAAAAAAATTCACATCATGTATGTTAATAAAACATTCCATTGATACTTTTTTCATAAAAGTCACAAAGTGCCTCATTTGGAAAATGAAAAAATGATCCATTTAATACAATTTTTAAAAATTATAACATGGGTTTAAATGACTTAAAAAATTAATAAGATAATATAAAATAATTATTTAAAACACTTTCTTTGAAAATATGGATATGGATGAAGAATATAGTTTTAATGGAAACATTAAAAAATGATTTTTAAAAGTCCCTTACATTAAGTCCGACTCATCACATAGGAGCTATATATTAATAAATAAAAAACTTATTTTTCTTTTATTCTTTACTTCAAATCTTTTATAGATTCATTATTATTTAGTTTCATTTAATTCCTTGTTATATAAAATTATTTAATCAGTTAAATTTACATCAATATTTTGATGATATTCGGCTCATATTTGAGAAATGAATTTAGTAGGTTAACCATTGTAAAAGACGTCATTATTCCATCATTTAAAAAATAATAATCATTAAATAATTTTTATTTTTATAGATAAATTATACTTTTAAATCCAAAAATTGAATATGGTTATCAAAAATGAACTATGTTATATTCATGGAGATAACAGGTCATACATATGCATGATAAACATATCCATTTTTCAATGATCTTTACAGAAATATGGTAAGTATAATTTTATTTTTAGATAATGAAATTAATATCATAATTAAAACATTAAATTATTAAGTATAATTATATATATTATCTATGTGATTTGGAGATGAAAAAATAATCACATCGCTTCATGGAGGTGGTAGTCCACATATATACACAAATAACGCTATAATTTTTTAGTGAATAAAATGGTAAGAAGGTAAATGATATAGTATATTTTAAGAATGATAAATATGTAATTAATATACTATATAAACATTAATTCCATCATAATAACTATTAAAGAGAGACTAAGAAATTAAACGAATTACATTGGTTCGTAAGGTGGTAGTTCATCATACACACAAATGATGGTTTCATTTCCCATTTAAAGGATGAGAAGATAGATATAAGTTTTTAAATTAATATAAAAACACCCAATTAAACATAATGTACAATTTTTATTTTATATAAAAGGTTTATGAGGATTTCAAGTAGGTGTATGAAGAAATAAAACAAAAACACTCGATTAAAAATGATACATATTCTTCAGAGAAACTCCTTTTCCCATTACCTTATGTCTACTAATAAATGTATTATTCCATAAATAATGCCTCTAAAACATGTTTAGGGACATTATAAAAGGATTCGAGTACAAATTTTATGATCTAAAATGTGTTTAAATTGTAAAGTAATGGAAAAAATAGGATCCCTTTTATAAGAGAGGGGATGGGAAATCTTAGAATTTCCGAAAACGTTAAATAATTATAAATTAATTTTTAATTAAAATGGTTAAAATATTAAATATTTGTAATATATGGGTATTTTGGGTTGAAATAATTTAATAATATAAATACTATACATGTTTTTACCACATTTTACCATTAACTGTTTTCTTTAACCCTTATTAACCCGTTTAACATTTACAATGATAACCATAATTTTTACTCTTTGAGGGTCAATATACGTACTATAAATGAAAACAAATACCATAAATCAATCATTTTTGATATAATAAACTATATAATAATCACTTGGCTGAATATAATATTTTCAAGAAATTTATTTCATTTAATAAAAAAATTTTATAATAATATATCATTATTGTCAATTTTTATAAAAATTCATTACTTTAGATTTAATAACAACATGAAATGTGTTATAATTAGAAAAAAAAATTAATAAACACCAAAAAATTAATTTCAATCTATAAAAATTTTGGGTCAAATTAATTAACCTCAATTATATTATTATTAATATTTTTAAAATCATTTATTTGATTTTCCCATTCATTGACTAATTACTACATCAGTGTTGTGTAAATATTTAAGATAATTATTTTTTTTGAATTAAAAATTTAAAAAACTAATATGAAGATTATAAATCATTTATCAAATTATGATTTATCACTAAACATAACCTATGGTTAACACAATGCTTATAATATTATAGTTATTAAAAACAAGAGTGTGAACTTTTATTATTTTTGTGAAAATATAATCATATACATGTTAGAATCACATCCAAATGAAAAAAGGATTTATAACCAATTATTGGATGAGTATGGATGAAATTCCCTCATAAAATAAAATTCAAATAATCTTTATGATAATTTTATAATTTTTATCATTTTATTTTTAACATTAATTACCTTATATTCCCTTTACCATGCTAACATTAAATTGCTAAGGCTACTATTCATGTAGATAAAAAATAAAAGGTACATAATTAAAAAATATAGACACAATTATTTAGAAAATGGAATCCATTTTAAAAAATTCAAAACACCAAAAAATTAAGAATATAATTTCAAATTAAACCAATAAGATGACATGAAAAACAATTATTCATAAAAATGTCTTTTTTTAATTAAATTTTTTTACTAAATTAAATTATAAAATACATTTCAAAATCTATATTTGGATTATTTTAAACCAAAATGATCAAATAAAATTTTAAAACCGATTAAAAAATATAATTTTAATTTTTATATACTTAAAAAATAATTTTTTTTATAAACATCAGTATATTTTAATATTCATTGAAACAATGAATAATTTTAGAAAAATATAATAAAATTATTCTAAGATAAAATTGAAATGATAAATTCAAAAAATAAATTCATTTTTAAAAATATGTTTTATAAAATTTATTGAAATTATTTATAATATTCCATCATAGAAAGTAAGAAAACCCATTTAAAAAAACATATTTCTAAAGAATAAAATGTTTTTACTAAAAAAAGATTTCTTATTTACAAATAATTTACTAATACACTAAAAACTATTATGAGAATTGTATATTTCATAGTGCATTTAACACTATTCATTCCAACAAATTTAATGACAAGGTTATAACACTTATATTTAAATAAAAATAATTCGTTGTTTATTTAATCCTTGTGTTGTGTATCTTATATGCTATTGGAAAATTAATTTATTTTTCTAAATCTTAAAAAATTAAACATGATTTAGGGGTTATGATTAACCCATCCTCTATGAAAATAAATATATTTTTGACATTGATATAACATGGAATACCATGATCTTGGATATTATTTATGGCTATAAAAAACCTTATTCAACAAAAACATCTTACCTTCATCTCAATTAATGAGAGACATTTTTGAATGTATAATTTGCACATCTTATTCAAGGAATCCATTAAAAAAATGAAGAAGTGATATCCATTTGATATAACTTTAAACCCTTTTGAATGACTATGAATTTGAATAACCAAATGGCTTGAAGTCAGCATACTAGTGAAAATTTATCATCAACATTAATTCCCAAATTTTGGAATACCCCTTATACACACATTGTAAATTATTCTATATAATCCTTCCATATTCATTACTATTATTTCTGAGCACACACTTAGTTCTAGTAACACTTATGTCACTTGTCCTTAGAATAATTTACCATGTATCATTATTCTCTATTTATTAAATTTCTTTATTTATATTCTTGACCCAACAATCATCATTTTACCCTCTTTAAATTATTTTTCTTCTACAAAAGATAATAATGATACATACTGATGAGCTTTCATTCTTCTCTTTTAAACTGTGGTTGTCCAGCCTCTAACAATATACCCTTCAGAGATATCAATCACACTCATACATCTTCTTGAACCTATTTTAATGGTTTTATATTTTTTTACATTGAATGTTATTATCAAAATTTTCTTATATCTGGAAACCCCCCATGCCATTTTCTTACTCATCAATTTATGCTTAAAAAACTAGCTCTTCACTATGTGAAATATTCTCGTGAGTGGCTATCATTTTCTCTCTTTCAACCAACACAAAATCATTTATCTCAATTATTTTTTCATATTTTTTTGTATAATTTTTAGGATTTTCTATTTAAATAATATTCAAAAAAAAATACTTTATCACCCAAACCATAAAACATTTTTCTCCTATCCTTTTTAAGAATGAAATATTTACTTCGAAAATTATTAAAGTACTTGGGTGATGGATTATTTTAATATCAAATATCATATGTTATTCACCATTAAATTAGATATATAAAATATCTATTTCATTTTTACATGGTAGGAATAATAAAATATTTTCCATACCTTTATGGAATAAAATTATCAATATGTATTGAACATGATAAGTTATTGATTATGATATTTCTTCTTACCACTACCCCATTTTGTTGGGGGTATTTTAACCACTAAAACCCGATACTGAATTCCATGACCCTATAAATATTTTTCAACTTGATTATTAGTCAATTCATTTCAATTTTTGGTTTAAAACATAACAATTTTTAAATAAATAATCCTTTATCCCATCTTCAACAATGAGTAATACATCTATAAACTTCAATCTTGTGTGTGATTTGAATAATCCATACCATACTAATAAAATTAAAAAAAAAACATAATACCTTTTTCAATATATGTATTTGGGTGATATTTTCATGTATACATCCACAAAAAGCATATTAAGAAACCTTGATTTCTCCTCCTTCCATAGATTATATGCCTTTTGATTTATTTACCAGTATTTGAATGAATCACATATGTGTGTATGATCACAAGTGAGAGAGGGATTTCATGTTTCCCACCACTATTTTCCATATTCTAAAAATATGTTTGGCTCAATTTGAAATTACCCCTATTCTATAGTATGTTTTTCTCTTATTTGGAAAACATACAAAAATTTTACTCAATAACAAAGTATATATTTCCCTTGGTTCTTCATCTCGATATAATAAGAGAACCATATTTAGATTTAATAGTACATACCATTTTGTTACACTCCACCAATTTCCCAAAGTATCACAATTGGTTAAAACTATAAATATTGTGACTTATCCCTTAATCTAAGAGAACATTATCCCATAAGATAATGTTTTCTCCAATTTTGTATTTTCTAGAGACAAAAATTTTAAGAACCGTAGTATTCATGAAATAAAAATCACCATCATTGGTGTGATTAATATTTACAATAAGGTATTAATTTTGGGACTTTTGTGATTTTCGTTTTTCTTCTTCTTTAATTTCATGAAAAACTAAAAATAAATTTTTTGTTTTTATTTTTTTTTGAATTAAGATTCTAGTTTTTTTCTTCTTTAATTTCATGGAGTTATTAATTCCATATATTTCTTTATTTATGTAAAAATAATCACTTTATGACTAAATAATTAAAAAAACAATATCTATTAAAATAAGATGAATGATTAGAAATGATTATTTCATTTTTGGATTTATTTTTCTCCCAGAAAAATCACATAGCATTAGAGAACACAAGATATGTTTTTCCAAAGTTTCTAATAAAAAATAATTAACCCCTTATTATAATTTTACCTGCCTTGGTAATGTAATTTTTAGTATTTATATTTTTATAAAATGCATTTTATTCTAAGGAGTCAATGCTTATGGTTTAGAAACAACATTTGTTGTCTTCTTATCCTCATTATGCTTTACCACTCATGGGAAATTATCATTAAATTGATGTACTTGAGGAAAAGGTATAAACTCTTCATTAGAAGTCCCTTTTTATTGAGTTAATGATGAATCCCTAAAATTCCCCATTATTATACTGAGTGAAAATATTAATTAGCTATCATCAAACATTCAATGATGAATCATAACTTATCTTTTGAGCTGCTCAATCCTCCTAAATATATTCTGAATGGTTTCCTCTAAACCATCAAAGATTTAGGTTTGTTATTACACTTTCTGTTTTCAGTTCAAATTTATTTCCCAAAATTTTAAAACAGTAGATTTTACTTTTTTCAGTCATAGATCATAGATATATCATTTCTTCTTCTAGTTTTTATTGAATGTAAATATTTAAATCATGCACCACTGCATTGGACTCTTTAGTCTCCACATTCCAAACATCAATTTAATTAAGGGATTCCACATGTTCTACTTCAATATCAGTTATTCCAGTTACTTATTCATTCTATTCATCAATATCATTATCTTCTAGATTATTTATAATATCCATCAAAATATCTTCATTATTGTAATCTTCGACTTCTTCTATGTCACTTTCTCTAAAATTATTTGTCTTTAGAAACAAAATTTATACTTTTGAAGGATCACCATTGGATATTCATGATACCTTTCACATATTTTCTTACATATTTGGATGGTCCTATTCATAATAATATTCTTGATGGTTCTTTAGAAAGTTATCCAAAAGATGAATCACACTTCCATATATGAAACAAGAAATAGGATTATTTCCCTTCAAATATCCTTTTTCTCTCCTAAAATCAAAGGAATAAAATGAAATAACCTCATTAATTTAATTAATATATAGTCTTTTCATGATTGGGAGCTTATTCTTGTAATTGAAGGCCACATATTATGTAAAATCCTTTATTTCTAACTCTTTGACTTCATTTCTTATCCCATAATCTCTAAGAGTACTATGAAAATTATCATGTGATATTTATTTTGGATCTTTATCTTCTAAAATTTCCTTTTTTTATTGAAATGATAAGAGAGCCTTCTCAAGATTCTCTTTGTTGAATTATTATTTTTGAGATCTTCACTGAGGCCTCACATATCTAAATAAGAAAATTTCAAATATCAAACAGTCATCAACCATTCCATTTGAATTCATTATCAAATATTTATATTTATTCCATAGAATCCACATAATTTCATCTTGAACCTTAAAATATACTTTGTTAATATTTAGAAGATTTTCACACATAACATGATAGGTTTTACATAACGTTAAATTTTTGTAATGTGGATTAACCAGATCACTTCCACAAAATTTATATATTTAGAATCTACATCCAGTCCTTGATGAACATTCTCCATTAACAATCCAGTCACTATATTAACAATTATTCCTTAAATTGTTTTTTATAGAATCCCATATAGAATAACTTGAATTAGTATTTCATTTGGATTTTGAACAATAATAAATTACTTTCTCTGTACATTATAATACCTTTGTAGTTTAAAATCATATCCATGCTTTTATAGAGATAGAAAAACAACGTATTTCATACCACTTGTAAGTTTCCTAATCAAGATCACACCTAGAGGGGGGTGGATCAGGGTAGAGAAGTTTAAAATAAATCTTTTTCTATTATTGATACCATTCTCTCACCTATATTAGTAGTTTTATTTTTCCCAATGAATGATGAAATAAGTCATGAAAAATATGGATTTTACTCAGTTCTCCTGAACTAGAATACATTTAAGGATCATGCATGGCAATATGTCTATGCACTAACATCACTAAAATATCACTACTTTATAACTACAGTTTGGTGTAGCCTCACTGACACTATTAGTTCACTGCTAAGAATGGTTGGAGAACTCACTGGTCTCTTGTACTCAGGAACTCCCAAAAGTAGGTACCCAATTTTTCCATTATAAGACTTAAATATATATAGATATATTTTTTGGAGATAAGAACTGAGAGTGTGTGATTCTGAGACCCAACGTGCCCAGAATTTTTTTAATAAAAATATAAAATATATTTTCTATTATGGGCACATAGTTTCTTAATAAAAATGGGATAAATATTAAATAAATATTAGATAAAAAATCCAAGACCAAATTTGAGTCTGGAACTCGATGTTTACAATTAGTGGAACCTAAAAAAGGCCAGTGCATCGCGTTTGGATAAAAGAATCTATGGGTATGTGAATTTGGTTAAATAAATAAGTACATTTAATTAATTAATTAAATAAAATAAACCAAATCCCCTCTTTAAATAGACTATTATATAGGGATCTCCATGAATTGGAATATAACCCTGAGATCATTGAGAGGCATTCTTATTCCCTATTTTTGGAACATTGGAATCTGATTGGGAAAAAACCCCAGATCCCAGAAGATTGAGGAACATAAAATTCCACAAATCGACTTCTTATTTGGGATAATGTTATACATTTAATGGTGATTTAATTTTTATAGGACTTTTCAATTTGAATATTCTACCTGAATTGATTAAATTGATTTAGCATGATCAATTTTACACCTCTAATCCCCGCTAATTGAACCTTTGTATATGCCTGCGTACCGACTTTTAATTGATAATTCAATATATATATATGTATATGTATATATATATATATATTGTCCAGAATTTCTCACCAAAATATACCCAATTGTATGCATTTTCCAATAAATATTAGGAAAAAAAATTACACTTGTTTATTTTTTCTTTTCTCACTTTGTTATTTGTGTTCGTTGATGATTAGCCTATAAGTCACGATTCAACATTGCTGGCTGAGATTGATCCCAATCATGCCCCCCAAGATCATGGAAAATTCATGTGTGAAGAAAAAATTGGCGAATCAAGGATGATCAGAGATGAACCATGGTATAATGTGGTATTTTTTCATGGATTTGAGATCTGGAACAATAATGGCGTGGAACGAGCGATGAATGAGGTGAGCAGTGCATACTATAATCTCCAAAGGGTTGGTATAATCTATTTTCAGCCACTAGATGGATGGAAACACTAAAAAGGTGGCAAGATCCAGACATTGAATGTGGATAGAGGCGAGATCCATATAGGAGGTTCCATATATGTAATGATGGCGAGCATATCTAATTTTCTACGAAAAACTCGAATACAAGACGTGTACTATATTGAAGACACACTGTTCAGTTCCATATTGTCTACGAAACTAGTGTTTTGGTAATGATAAGTATGAAATTATGTGTATTCCACCTACACACTATGTGACTCTCCCTCGGCAGATAGGTTGTGTGACAGGAGAATACAGGCAGGACCCCATGTGAGAGGACACACCGTGTACTGAAGTACACATACACAAACAAGATTACACGAACATTGATATTACCCTAAGTATATTATTCATGCATTGTATTCCACAAAAATTCTATCTAATACTTCATGAAAATTGATTCATGTACTAGAAGTGACACATAAATATATAAGAAAGGGACCACATGCCATTTGAGTGCCCTTACACGCACTGTGCCCCTGGTTTCTGTTTTAAGAAACTTCAGACTCTTATATCTCCTTCATTTGGTCTTAGATTTTGGTGCATGAGTATCATATACTAATTTTATTCCATATAGAATGGTATGGTTTCATTCATCATGAATTTTTAGATACAATGTGAGGTTTTCTGAGTGTGACAGTTCTTTAGGTGATGCTCGATGATGATTGTGACTGAGCTTGATCATTGTAGTGGAACCTATTATCAAATAAGGATTGGGTCCTGTATCTATTGAGTGGTATCCTCATATATAGTAAGGGTGAAGGTCCTCTATCTAATGAGTGGTACCCCTATATGGCATTAGGGTGCGAGTCCTCTATCTACTGAGTGGTACCCCCTATTACATTAGGGTGTTGGTCATCAATATATTGAGTGGTACCCCACTTTGGAATTATGGTGAAGGTCCTATATCTACTGAGTGATACCCCTTATAAAGATAGAGTTCCGGTCCTCTATCTACAAAGTGGTACCCTCCCATTACATTAGGGTGCATGTCCTATATCTGTTGATTAGTACCCCTATGGCATTAGGGTGCACGTCCTCTACCAACATAGTGGTACCCCCTCTGTAATTATTGTATGATACCTCTAACTACTGAGTTATACTTCTATTTTATAGTGAATGGGTCATAATTTCATGGAGTGTCACCCCCTGATGGGATAGGGTATAGGTCCTCTACTTGGATATTGATCCCCCTTGACTGTGTGATGAAGTGGAGATTAGGGGTGCCTCAACAGGAATACTTCTTTGCACAGACACATGAGATGTTGAGATTTATTAATGGAATTATAGAACTATTTTAACTCCTTTAATGGCTTAGGCTATGATATGGGGATCCCCTTTCTCTCTCATTTGAGTATCTTTTGTTTGAACACACACACACACACATCTATATCTATGTCATTTGATTTTGTACTCTCTTTATTTGGGATGAGCTATCTATCTATTCGTACCATGTCCTTTATTGGTCCACCTTCAGATTTCATTGTTTCCTACTTGGTATGTATATAATCTCCTTTCCATGGGATTTCCTTGTATATGTTTTGTCTTATTAAGTTGATTTATAGGATGATGGTGAATATAGAGGAGCATAAGGATACCTAGTTCATTGGACTGAGTATGGTGGTCAGAACAAGGAGATTAGAAGTTTTCCTCTCTCAATGTGTTACATTAATAGTTTTTCTAGGTTGGGACTTATTTCTACTTGGGAATGTTTTCCCTTTTCTTTTCAGTTTACATGATCATACTCTTTGTACACCCTAATGTTTTTTCTTTAATGGTTAATATTCTATTTATTGCATCTTTTTAATATTCCTCCTCTTTTTCAGGGAGATTCTTGGGTGAGTGAATAATGGTACATTATGAAAAGTCCTCCCATAATAGTTATGCATTTCAGAACAAATCACCAGCTTATATCCTATGGAGGCAGGATTTTTGTAGTTGTATATTGAGCCCCATTGGGTTAGGTTGTGATAACTACTCCCTAGAATGTGATTTTCTTCTTAAAAAATAGTGATATAAATGTACATAGTGTTTGGTGTTTCCTCTTCAACAATGGAATATAAAACATGTATTAAGATAATGTAACTCTTATGTCACTCCAAATTTAAATTTAGACTTTCCATATGTGATATTAAATAAACCTACATACTTATACCCTTTAGAATAATCATGATTTTATACAGAATAAAATCTCTCTACCCTTGCATAAATATCTTCTATTTTTTTACAATCATATTCATATGAATTCTTGATTAATGGACTTAAAAATAAACTTGAAATAACACATTAAGTGGTAATTATAAATAGTCTAAATTCCAAGGGAAGGCACAATACGTTTTTCAAATCTGTAAAATGGAGCACTGAAATAGCATGCATTACGGTGTAGTGAAATAATCATTGTTATTTTCCCTTTTAACACCCCAAGATCCCCAACTTAGTATCCTTTAATTTCCTGTTTTGTATAGAAATACTTCATCTAAACCACTAAATATATAGTAACAATAGTGTGGAACCCCATGGATCCTAGGTAGAACCCTAGATCACCAAGCCTTACTCCATTCATGTAGGGTACTACCCATAGTTCACAACTGAACAACACCTTTTCCATGGAAAGTGAAATAATGTGGGGTCACTTATTTTAACATACTTCAATTGATTTCCTAGAAAAAATCTTCCTCTCCATGGCCTCATAAAAAAATTGGTCATTTTCCTCCAAACCAGCAAACATCATGGGCATGGTCAAATACATCTGGCGATTTTAGATTATAACGTCTCTTATCAACCAAATATTGCTTCAAACACCTCCAAAAATATTATGGGAATCACTACTTCATATAGGTAGACATAAAAATCACCATAGAGAACAACAATGTGTGGTGATAGCGATTTTTATGACCATATTAACCAAATATGAAAATATTTTTATTTTAAATTCATGTGATGTAAACTTTGACCAGATTTTCAAAAAACACAACGCAAATATAATTGTGAGGAATTTTTTCTAACATATATTTCAGAAAATATTTATTATCTATGTATCCTTATAGGATAACTCCATCTGATTATCAAGATTTATTTATTTATATTGATGGTATATTATGTAAGAGATTAATCTAACCTATGTTTCTTCTTGGGTATCTCTAGTATTCTTTCTAAATAATGTAGACGATGACTTGTGTGTTTACATGGATTACATCAAGGTAAACTAGATGATAGTAAAAAACCATTATCCACTCCCATGAATTGATACATTATTCAATTAATTTAAGGGATATAGATATTTATCAAAGATTTATTAGTTTTATGGTAATTATTATATGTCGGGGGAAGATAAAGACATTCATAATACTGCTATAATTTGTTTTTGTAAGAACTCCACATAAAAAAATAATTATTTTAGTAATTATAAAGCTATAAAACACTTTATTTTCCTAATTTTTTGAGGTTTAGAGTTTTCTAGAATAATAAAAACACTCTTAAATAATATACCTATATTTTAAAAGTGAACCCATTAACTCAAAATCCATTTTTATGAAAAATAAAGAACATTAAAATAAAAAAATGATATATATTACTGTTAAATGTTCAGAATTTTCTTTATGATACCATCCTTGTCCCTACACATCCATAAACCATGTGGATTTTTTTTAAACTATGGGATGAAAACTAAAATTCTAATTAAGGTGTATAAAAAAGTGAAAAATTAATCTAGTGAAAATAATAAACCTCATTAAATATTTACCCTTACCTTCAATGATATTTGGGTGTATGAAATAAAAAAAAATCACATGAAAAACACACACATGTTTTTCTAAATAAAATAATTTAAAACCCATAGCAATAAATTAAATAACATTTTTGGTAACTTAGTTAATTATAATCATAAAAACCATTCAAAACTGTTACAATTGGAATAACTACATGACCAAATTCCAATATAATTATCTGGAGATCATAATCATTACATAATTAATTGGAGCAACATAAAGAGGCTTACCCTTCATATAAGCTATATCGGGCTCACCCATTTTTCATGAGATGTAATGGGGATCAACCATTTATATATGCTATACCATCCTCACCCATGAGCTATAATAGGGATCAAACTTTATAATAAGCTTTATCAGGATCACCTATTTCATATAATGGACATGTACCATATCATAAATAAATAAATTATAATTTCACTTTTCATCATAAAACCATTTAATAAGTCTTTAAATCTAATATATAAAATGGTTTTGGATATCAAAATACACATCTATAATAGAAAAACATTTTCAATACCAAAATATCATGAACAAGGGAAATAGCATTTTCTTTATGAAAATATCATTAATATCTTTTTTTGAGGAAAATAAATTTTCCATTTTGGAATTGCTTATTTTTTTTAAAAATATGTTCACATATATATAAAAACATGTTGATTGACAATAAAATTTTAAAAATATAATGAAATCTTAAAAACATTGATATTCCATAAAATCAGAAAAATATTCTTATTCCGTATATGTTTTAAAATAATTCCTTTTTATTTTTTTAAAAAGTAATGAAAAAAGAACATTAAAACAAAATTTTTAAAAGGAATCCCCTTACACAATGTTTGAATCATCGCGTATAATATTTATCTTCCCAAGTATTAAAATTGGGATAATATATAATTTCTTAATATCCATTCTCATTTTCATTATTATTACTTTAATATCACTTATTTGTGTTATACATTCAATTAGGTTCTCATCAGATGTTTTGATGATATTCAGTTAATAAGTCCAAAATGAATTCAGTCATTAAAATATGGTCAAGGTTTTTATTATTCCATTATGTGAAGAATAATACTCATTATATAAGTTTCATATTTAATTATTTAATAAATTTTTATTTCCATTATTGAAAATTGGATACAGAAAATGAGTAGAATCACTTCATGGAGACGGTTGGTCATACGTATGCATGAGCGATGATATCATTAACTTAAGGGTGAATGGGTGGAGAGATCGATGATATATTAATTTTCTAGAATCAATTAAATCTATAATTATTATTTATATCAATTATTTACATCATTATAACCATATAAGTGAAGTGGTGATGAAAAACTAATTACAGTGCTACATGGAGACGGTAAGCCACACACACACATGCAATTCTTTCATTTATCATATGATGGGTAAAATTGGAATATGGATACTTCATAATAATAATAAAATATCAATATATATATGTTACTGGATTTATTTTTTTGGGATGGATATAACATATTAAAAGGTGGCATAAGAAGAAATAATTTTTAAATAGTTGGTAAAAGGATTACTTATTCTACAAAGGATCTATTCTGTAACTTCTCTTAAGGGACCTAGGGTAGGACTTTTTAGAAGGGATATAACCACAAAAAAATTAAATAATTATTTTGAGAAGAGAAATGAATAGATTTTGGTCGATATAGATGGCTTAAAGTGGTGTTAAGATGTGGGTAAAGAGGTTCCCTTTTATAATTGAGGTGAGGGTAACTTTAGAAAAATTTCAAAATATTAAAATATAATAAGACTATTATATAGAAAAAATATTCAAAATAGACTCTAAATATACATGGGATGAAATTTTAGACCATATATTATACCATTTGGCTTTATTTTTTTATATTCGTTATATAATTTAATAAAATATTATACTAATGAAATATCATTATTTCCAAATTTGATGTTATTCATTATTATGACTTTAAAAACCTAAACAATGAGTCAAATTCGAAAATATTATTTTATTATATCCTATAAATTTCATAGTAATCTATGTAATTCATGTTTCATATTAATTATCTCTAATTTTGTTATTTTAATATATTTATTATCATTTATTTTAATTTTCATTAATTTAATAATTATCACATCATTGTTGTGTATGCCTTTAGAATAATTATTTAATTCATAAATTTTGAAAAATAATTACCATGATGTATATAATTATATTAAATTTTCAAAGACTATTTATGGTTGAATAAATTTTCTAGATAACATCATATTAGAAATACTATACTTATTAAAAACATGAGTATGACATGTTTCAGTTTTAAAAAAATAAAATACTATAAGGTTTATAACAACTTACTAATGAAAAAATGGTCATAAATATTAACCACGAATTATTATGGAAAAAATTTCTAATACAATAAAATTTATTCAACATTTTGCTTAATTTAATGTTTCTTATCATTTTAATTAATATCATTTTTTTAAATAATAAAATAATTATGGCATCATTATTGTTTAAGCCTTCAAGGTAATTATTTCTTCTCTAAAAATTTAAAATAAAATACCTTGATGAAGAAAAATAATTTATCTTTAATTTTTTTTTTCTAACATATATTTTAGAAAAAAATATATTAAAAATGTTTTACTAAATAGAAACCATAATGTGAAAATTTTAATTAATTATAGATAAAATACTATAAGCGAATTAATGTCAAACATGTGTCTCCAAATGGTCTTAAATTAGACCCCTGGTTGGCTATGATTAAAACTAACTCATCCAATAAAATTGGTATAAGTGTTAGGTAATTTCATAGTCATTATAATATTATTTTACCAGTAATTACCAGATTAACACTTAACCCTGTTAATAAAAGTTACTAAATTTAATATTCAAACCTTCTAGAAAAATAAGAACATATTTAACAAATTTTAACTTTTAAAAATATATTTAATCAATTTTTTAAAATTCAAAATAAAAAAGTGGAAGAAGTTAATTTAAAATTAAACAGATAAAATAAAAAAAAAATATTTTTTTTAAAAAATACCTTTTTTAAATATAAAATATTATTATGCTAAATTAAAGTATAAAATACATTTAAAAACCATAATTGGATTTTTTGTAAATAAAAAGGAATAAATTAAATTTTAAAAATAATATGAAATATAATTTTAATTTTAAAATAGTTAAAAATAAAATTCAATTTTGAATAAAAATTTGTATTTTTTACATTTCATTGAAAAATGAAACTTCTCAGAAAAAAATTCACCCAAAACTAATTTTGATATTACTATTTATTAAATGAATTTTATTTTCCAATTAAAATTTATAATAGTGTTAAAATTTATTTTTAAAATAGGTTCACCCTTAAAAGGTGAAAATTTTGTCTTTTAGAAATAAAATATCCTTTTCTACTTAAAATTGTTTTTATTCTTATCACAAACCTATCCAAATTGTTGGAAAGATTATAAAATATTTAATTAAATATATAACATATAAATTTTACTAATATATTTCACTAATAGTGATTAATTTAATTCATTTTGATAAAGTTATATTGTGGGCATAAAAATAATTTTTTTTATAAGAAAACATTCATTATATTCAATTTTTTTTATTTCGATTTATAAATAATTGGTAACTAATGAATTAATTTTATAAACATGTGTAAAATATTTATTTATAATATTGTTAATATCATTCATTTCCTCCATTCCAAGGGGTAGGTGATAACTATCACATTTAAATAATAACATTTAATCCTTTTTTTAAGTTTGATGTGTCGTATCTTGTATACTATAAAAAATAGTGTTTCCTTTATAAACTCAAGAATGTTACCTTTTTTATGTTAATTTTATGTTAATGGGGATTCCATTCAATGTTTCAAATTCAAAAAAATATTATGGAGTTTATAGACTTGGTATTCCATGAGATCATGGATTAGTCCATAGGGGCAATGAATGTTGATAACCTAGTGTATTCAATCATTTGAGGACTATCTTGAAGATCCTATAATGACAATAATTTTTTGAAAATATATGAAAGTTTACTTTTTTGATGTGTGAGTTGAATTTACTATGACATGTTATGTCCTCTAGAGAAATAATAGATGATCATTTGAATATTGATCCATTTATTTCTTAGGGATCTCCAAAGAATGTTGTGGAATAGTTGAATTTTCTCTCTGGTAGGTTATTATAGGAGGTTCATGTTTGATTTCTCTTGGCTCATGGATCCTTTACCTACTATGACCAAGAAGGGATGAGAATTTATATAACATATTAATAGAAAGATATATTTTTGTATTTGAAATAGAATATAATGAGTGCTTTAATACATTACTTTTCTAAGGAAGGAGTTATGATTCAGATTTATTGAGATTCTTCTGATCTTGGATTGGATTATTTACCAAATAATGAGTGCTACATGACCGTCTTGTGTCTAGATAGTTATTACATTAGATGCATAATTGTTCGTACATGATCTTGAGATGTTTTTTTAGGTGTTTTCATTGAGGTTGTGGAGGCATTATATCATCAAGGGGAAATTTTTTATCTTTTTGAATAAATAAATTCCATGTTATATGTTTTCAAAGTGAGATAAAAATTTGTGTTAGTGTATATTCATGAAATTCATGTAAGATTATGATTTTTGTTATTTCATAGACCTTAGATGTAACATCCCATTACCTTGATCAGGACTGTTTTCTGCCTTTTCTATGTTCCATTTCAGTTAAAACTTCTTTTTATGTGTTTTTTCTAGGTTTACTGCAGACTGCTGAATAGGTACATGTTGTGTACCTAAAGTACATGTCCTGTACATGGTGCAGGATTCATGTTGTGAGTGGGTAGATCATGATGTGAGATTTTAAATGTTTTGTACATGAGGTACATGTCATTTAGGTGTTAAATAGTGGTTTCTCAATGCGGGGCAATGGGGTTTTCAACATACTTATCTCGCGTGGCCTACTATTCGTGACCCTTAGGTACATATTGTGACTCAGCCTATGCCCAACCTAATGTAATGCATTTGGTAGTACCTCTTAGTCTATTATTCCCAAACCTATTGGCTCTCAACCCTAGACTCTCCCTATGTGATTTTCAAAGGCACCCCACCTTATGGATCGATCTAATCAGCTTTCAATCATCCTTTTGCTCGCAGTTCTATTCTTAGGCCAGTTATCTACCTGTTATTTGACTTTCTTTCATTCTCCCCTCTTAGTTTTCAATGGATTAACTAGGGATTGATGAATCTATTCCAAGTGGTTTTCGATCTTTCTTCTAGGTTGAGTTTCATGATCTCATTCACCATAATTCTATTTGATAGGTGTCATTGTGAGTGTCGTTCTTTGGGAAAGAGGTAGGTTGTTCCATTCCAATTTTCCAAATTTTTTAACATTGATTTTCTTGGTTTATTTTAATAGATGATTTAAATTCAATTTCTAAAAACTAATATAAATTTCTTAGATAAAACCCAATTTCAATGAATTGGGAGATTCAAAATGGTTAGGGCACGAAAATTTTTAAAACCACCAATTATATATAATTGGGGCATGTTTGTGGAAATTGGTCAATTTAAATTGTTAAATTTAAATGGTGGATTTTTCTGGGAATGTTTTCAATTAAATTGTTGAGTTTAATTATGAAAATAAATTGCTAAAAGGATAGAATTGGTTTTTAATGGATTTAAAACTTATGAAAATGGATTAAAATGATTTGATAGAAACCCAGTGGTTTTTTCCTGTGAAAAATGCATGTTTTAGAGTCAAAACTATGTTGTTTTTAAATGGAAAGATATCATAATTTTGAAATGGAAGAATGATACTTGTCGTATTTTAATTAGGTTTAAAATAGTTGTCCCATCATGTAGGAGCACATGCAAGCACTAAGTAGTTTGTGAGTTATTTTAATACACTCTACATTATTACAATGGTTTAAAACATACAAGAAGCGGGTCACATCCACGACAAGTTATTGTCAAGTCTCTATTGGATAATGTCATAGGGACATGTGTATATATATTTTCATGAGTTTACTTAGATAATGAAAAATCCTATTACTGGTATACGTTATTGTAGCTTTTGGCTATTGACCATGTTTGATGATTTCATATTTATATTTAAGATATAAATGTATACCAATGTTATTTCAACTACTTTATATACTTGTTGAATTTATATAAACTATTTTAAAAAAAAATTAAAAAATCCATTATTTTAGAAATATTCCATCTATGTTAAAGTAAATACATTGATTTGAATATATTTCCCATCATTTTTAAAATCTATAGAATGTTTTGTTTAAATATTCTTTTAAATTTCCAAACAGATTTGTTCTGAAAAAATGAAATCTTTTCTTTGGTTAATCCATTTTTTCCATTATTTAAGGAATCATTGGTAGTATCCTACTGGGCTTAGGCTCACACCCTATTTTTGACTTCGCATGTCTATAGAATTTATTCTTCTATGATAAAGTAAAGAGAAGGGATATCTTGGAAGTGAATCTAGCTTTGGAGCTTGGGACTTAGGGAGTTGTGTGATTAGGCACCTAGGGGTTTTCTTCTTGTTTAGTACTTTGGGTTGTAGTACATTGGATGTTATGTCTCATTATATTCTATTACATTTACTCCTAGAATAGTTTTCCTATTAAAATGCATGTGGTCTTTTATATTTAGCTTCTATATTCCTATGGAAAAAATCATTCCCACTTATAGGATGTATGGTTCTAGGTTCTAGTCTCCAACCTGTGGGGATTGGGAATGCAGTTCAGGTCATGTCAGTGCCGGATCGATTATTGGATTATCGAGGTACCCAGGCTTGTTTATAATAAATTGGTATTAGAGGAGGTTGTTGATCATTTTTCTTGAAGTTGGTATTCATTTTTGAAATATTTTCCAGACTTAGGAGGTAGCTGCGATTGAGTGTCTGGCCAGTTCTCACCACAATGAACCTTAAGTTTCTTGGGGTGGTTAGAGAAATATTTCTTGTGGATTAGTTCTAATATTTTCTCTATAGAGAATTGTATAGGTTGAAATCCAAATATTTTTATTCCTTCTATAGAGAATATTTTCTCTTGTTACTCATTTTTAGTTTTAATCTAATGTTGTACTTTTATCTGATAATGTTGTGTAGCCTCATGCCACCGAGAAGAAATAAAAATTTGATACAGGAAGGGGAAATTGTTGAACCTCATCAAGAAAATACTATTGTTGATCGGAATTTGGATGTGGTTATTGTGCACACTTTCCATGATCTAGGACATGCACTAACTCCAATTTCCGCTCAGGTTATAATTGTCGATCCTCAGCGGGATGTTCTTTGGAATAGTTCCCAAGAGTTCTTTCACCAAAATACACCAGTCTTCGAAGGATCTATGGACCCTGAACATGCTGAGGAATGGTTGAGAAAGATAGAACTTCTTTTTTAGTTCTTCGGGACACCTAGTGAGATCATGGTGAAGTGTGCCGCATTTTTACTATAGGGATCAAGTAAAAGATGGTGGGATATGATAATGATGACAGGGAAGCATGATATATTATAGTGTAAGGACTTCAACGTTATTTTCACAAATCATTTCTATCCAAATTCATTGGTGTTGGCCATGGCTATGGAGTTTTTCAAGCTTGAGCTGGTCGATAAAACCATGACCAAGTATTTAAATCGCTTTGCTGAGCTGGTGCAATTTTCACATGAAATAGTATCTAATGAGGGGATAAAGGATCGATAGTTTTAGTTGGGACTTCGACCAAATATCCAGTCATATGTTTTCTTTCTGAAGCTTCCCTCTTAAGATGATTTGATCTATAGGGTGATGATCATTGAGATGGACTTCGCTAGAAATTGAGGGTAGAGAGGGATTTCCTTTTTCTCTGAGTGGTATCATTGGTTCCTTCAATGGAAAATATATGTGTGATGATCCTCATCAAATTTCTTGATGGAAAAGTCATTCTAGACCTCCTACAGCTCAAAGGGAAATTCATTGACTTTCTATCAGTGTGGAAATCCAGGACATTCTAGGAGGGATTTCACCGAGGAACCTAAGAACTGTAGCTCTTGTGAATGATTTGGATACTTGCAGAGGTTCTTCAATCACTTCTCTAATCTTCTTAGTGGGATAGGATCATCAGTTTCTCCTAAAACTATGGGTAAATCAAATGATTCAATGATGAAAGGGTTCTAACCATAGTCATTCAGAATGAAGATTCTTCAAGTAGTGGATGAGTGTCTAGAGTAAGCAGACATGGGTCCAATGACTATAAGAGGTACCATTACCATTTATTATTCATTAATGACTAATATTGTTTATATTTTTGCATCTCAGTATCTTTTTTCAACCTGTATTGTTAACATGCTTAATCTTCCAATTCCAAAACTATCTAGTTAAATGGATATTAATACACCCCTTGGTATGAAAAGAGATTTGGGTCTCGAAAGTCATGCATGTGTCTTCTCTTTATCATATGTCGAGCTAGTTTGGAACATTCTAGTTCTTGAAATTAAATCTCTTGAAATCATATTCAAGATGTCTTGGCTCATTTCCAATAAATCCCTAATTGATTTTTTTCTCTAACAGGTCTACTTTACTACACCTAGTTGTGTGAAGATTTTCTTTCATAGAGAATGGGACCTAAGGTTGAGTAGATCCAGAACTTTTTATCCAGAGTTGGGGAAAGTGATATCAGTGTTTTCTTTTGACCAGGATCATTAATCAATGGGTGGTGATGTTCCTCCAATCTCCATCAAGTTTTTAGATGTGTTTCCTTCAGATTTCACTAGCTAACTAGTGGTGAGAGAGGTTTAGTTTTCTATTGTCTTAATTCTTGGAACTCAACCTGTCTTTATCTCCCCTTACCAAATTGCTCCAGATGACCTGAAAGAGATGATGTCTCAGCTATAAAATATTCTTGAGAAAGGCTTTATTTATCCAAGTGTGTCACCTTGGGTAGTGTCATTCAACTTTTTTAAGAAGGATGACAGTTTTCGTCACTTATGTGTTGATTATAGAAAGATAAATTGAGTTAGAATAAAGAAAAAAATATCCATTTCCTTGGATGGAAGATTTATTTTGTAAGTGGACAAGTGGTTTTCAAAGATCAACCTTCAATCTGGTTACCATCAATTGGGGATAAAAGAATATGATATTTAAAAAAACCCCGTTTTGATTTGGTATGGCCACAATGAGTACCTTGTTATTCCCTTTTCTTTAACAAATTCTCTAGTATTTTTCATGTTCTTAATGAACAAGATTTTCCATGAGTATCTGGATACCTTTGTGGTAGTATTCTTGGATGACATTCTTTTCTACTCTATGTTCTAGGATAATCATGTGTAACATCATAGAATAGTTCTGAGTCTGCTGAGAAATCACCACCTTTATGCCAAACTTTCAAAGTCTAGTTACTTGATTTGGGAAGTGAAATTTTTGGGACACATGGTGTTTGAAAAGGGTGTATTAGTTGATCCTAAGAAGGTGAAGGCTGTTATAACTAGGGAGAAACCACAAAATGTCTTTGAGATCTGAAGCTTATTGGGCTTAGCTAGATATTATTTTAGTTTCATTTGAGGATTCTCAAAGGTGTATTCTTTGATGAATTCTGTGACTCGGAAGGGGCTGAAGTTTGCATGGGATGATTAATGTTAGAGTTATTTTGTTAAGTTGAAACATGTGCTGACTGCTACACCAATGTTGACTCTTCCAGAAGCTGGGCAGGGCTATGTGGTCTTTTGTGATGCATTGGGTTCTTGTTTGGGCTACATTACAATGAAGGGTGATCATGTGGTAGTATATGTATCTTGTCAGTTTAGGCCACATGAGATGGATTATCCTACCCATGATCTAGATCTTTCAACTGTGATGCATGTGCTTAAAAGTCGGCGACACGACCTCTTTGGTGAAAGGATTACGATGTATTTAGACCACAAAATCCTTATTTATATATTCTCTAAAAAATATTTGATTCATTGGTTGAGGCATTTGGCAGAGTACCAATAGTCTTTTTAATGTTGCATCTCATATACCATAGGGAATGTGAATTTTGTGCCTGATGCTTTGAGAAGGTGGGGAAGGTTTCACACAATCAAGCACTTCCACTACAGCTGACATTGATATATAACATGCTCCATGTATCACAGCTAAGAATGTATCTATCTCATTTATCTCACGTTTTTAGCTACAATGATCTTGAGATCGAGCCTGATTTATCTCTGACTGAGAAACCAATCAGGATAGTTGATTATAAGACCAAGAGTCTTTTTGGTAATAGAATACCTTTAGTTAATGTAAAATGGAAAAATGTATTTGATAGTCATGGTATGTGGGAACGTGAGGCATTGATGAGAGAGAAGTGGCCTCATCTCTTCAGCATAGATGCTTATTCATAGGATTTCTGGGGGAAGAATTTTTTTATAGTGGGGAGGTTATAACATCCCATTTCCTTGATCAAGTATTTTTACCACCTAATATAAGTTCTATTTTGGTTAAAAATCCTTTTTATATGTTGTTTTCTATTTTTAATGAAGATTGAAGATCAGGTACACGCTGTGTACCTGAATTACACTTCGTATACTTGGTGCTGGTTTTAGGTTGTTAATGGGGAGATTAGTTTATGAGCGGGTATATGTTGTGTACATAAGGTTCATGTCATGTAGGGGTTAAAAAGTAGGTTTTCAGCCTATGGGGATGTGTTTTCTTTCATACTTATCTCGCATGGCCTACACGTTGTGATGCCTAGGTACATGTTGTGACTCGATTCTCACCCAGCCTAAAGTAATGAGTTTTGCAGTATTTCTTGGTCTATTATTCCCAAACCTCCTGGATCTTGACCGTAGATTTTATCTTGGAAAATTTTAGAGGTTACCCATATTCTAGATCGATCTGATCGGCTTTCGATTATCCTTTTTCTAGTGGTATGATTCCTGGGTATGTTATCTCCCTTATTCGTCAAGTTTCGTTCCTCTCATATTGGTTTTTAAATAGATAATATATGAATTTATGGAACTATTACATATGGTGTTCAATCTTACTTCTAGGTTGATTTTCAAGATATCATTCCCCTTTTTCCCATTTACAGGTGCTATTGTGAGTGTAGTTCTTTCGGAAAGGGGTAGGTGGCTCTGTTCCAATTTCCCAAATTTGTTAACTTTGATTTGATTGGTTTATTCCAATCACTAATTTAAATTCAATTTATTAAAACTTATTTCAATTGAATTGATATAAATCGAATTCCATTGAATTGGGATATTTTATATATTTATGGAACGTAAATTTGGAAAACCCCCAATTCTATTGAATTGGGTTTAATTAATGGAAATCAATCTATTTAAATTGTTGGATTTAAATGTTGGATTTTGCTAGAAATGTTTTCAATTAAATTTTTGAGATTAGTTGTGAAAATGAAATTTTAAAAGGATTGAATTGGTTTTTGAATGGATTTAAAACTCATGAAATTGGATTGAAATTATTTGATAGAAACCCAATGGTTTATCTTGTGAAAAGACATGTTTTTAAATAAATCCTGTTTTGGTTTTAAATGGAAAGAAACTAGAATTTTTAAATGAAAGAATGGGATTAATCATATTTAAAGCAGTCTTAAAATAGTTTTCCAATCAGGTAAGATTGCATGAAAGCATAAGGTAGTTAGTGATTTATTTGTATACACTTTTTGATATTATAATGTTATAAAACATAAATGTAGTGGGTCACATCCCTGATGAGTTATTGAGGAGTCAACCTTGGCCAGTGTCATAGGGACATGTGTATAAACATTTTGGTGAGTTCACTTAGAGAGTGAGAAATCCTATAGCTGGTTAGTATTATCTAACCTTTTGGAAGATGACCATGACACAAGTTTTCTTATTTATATTTAATATATAAATATATGCAAATTTTTTTGAACTTAATTACATTCCTTCCCAATTTATATACACTATTTTAAATAAATGTTTTATATAAGATATTATTTTAGAAATATTCCATCTCTTGTGAAGTAATGACTATTCTTTGAATGTATTTTCCATCATTTTGAAAATGTATAACATGTTTTGTTTGAATATGATTTTAAATTACAAAACCTATTTGTTCTGAAAAATTGAAAGATTTTCTTTAGGTAATCAATTTTTGGCATTGATTATGGAATATTTTGTGGTATAATACATGGATTAGTCTAACACCCTACAATATTCCTTTAAGTGTTTGTATACTTTCTTCTTTTAGGCTCGAACAAAGGGAAGGGTTCTCTTGGAGGTGGATCCAACTGTTGAGCTTTGTATATGGTAATTTGTTTCCATAGGGACCTTGGGTTTGTTTATATGTTTAGTACTTTGGGTTGTAGTACTTTGGATTTTATGCCTCATTGTATTTTGGTACTTTGACTCATAATAGAGTTTTCCTATTGATATGCATACTATCTTTTATCTGTTTTTTCTATATTCTTATTGGAAAAATCATTCCCACTTGTATGTTTTATAATTCTAGGTACTAGTCACCAACTCATGGGGATCATTAATTCCCTTCGGGTTATGTTAGGGCCGGCTTGGTTACTAGATTACTAGGGTACCCAGGATGGTTTTTGACATTAGAAGAAGGAAATATTATAATATATGTGCTGAGTAGGTCGACATATGGAAAATTGTCTCATGAGGCTGCTGATAAATCATTGGTTATGGAGGAGCTTAAAACCTTTCATTTGGACATAGAGTATTATTGTAGTGGTGTTTTCCTATACCAGATAATGGGATAATCTCCTTTGTTTCAGTTGGTGTAAGAATATTTTTTGGGAAATCATTATGTGGAATTATGGATACATCACATTTATTATAGATATAATCTTGATAGGTTGATAATGGATGGTTAACATTGTGTGTTGTTATGATAGAAGTTGTTTTCTCCAAAGGTTATGTGAGGGGACATAAAAAAAGAGTTCAATGTTTTACATCTATCCATGAAACAATGAGATTCCAATAGGTATCAAACTTCAAAGGAGAAACATTTGAGGATTGATATAATGAATTTAGTGGTAGAATTCATATCTAAATGCGAGGTTTGATAGTAGGTTAACGTCATGGAATGATTTTTGATCGGGTTTTTAGCCTTTTTTTTTTATTTCTAAATGAAAATAAAATGATATTTCTAGGGATTTGATGATATTATTTTTCATGCTTTAAGGTGATATGAATTTTATATGTTTTTTTTATTGACTGATAATGTGATATCATTTTATATAGATTAAACAGTTAGGTACAATTTCTGTGTTGGAAAGTATTTATGTATAAGAGGTATTGATAAAAAATATATCTTTAAGGGTATAAAATTTTATTTAGATTCCCTATTTATTTTATCAGTTAGGGGAATTATAATGATATTTTTTCACTAAGATATTCATTAACACCTCATTCCATCCTTAAACATATGAGAAGGTGTAATGGATTTTTCAAGCATTGGTGGGCATGATGTGTTCATCTATACTTCATTGTTAAGAATTTGGTGTAAATAATTTTCCTTTGGTTTACATTTCCTAAAAATATTGCTATAGATCATCCATTATTCTGAAATAATTTAATTATTAGTATAGGTTACTATATATATAACATTATTACTAGATTGATGTTGGCGAGATAATGATCTTGGGTCTAAAATTGTTGTAGAGTATAATAAAAAAGGTAAAGGTGCTTTAAAAATTGGAAAAATTTTAACATGGTCGTTAGAAATCTTATCAATATCAATGGAATATATCCATATAGTTCATAGTTAGTGATCAGTTGTTTTAAGATGTCTATAATCATCATGGAAATTTTTTATAAGGTTGGGTAGAAACAGTAATCTATTGTTTTATAGTCTTTTGAGGTATTAGAGTAGATTAGTGACATGGAATATAGGTTTTCACCTATACTCTAGATGTATTTATTTTATAACATCTTCCACATGTGTCCACTTAAGAAATATCATCATGATGAATCATATATCATTTATTAAGAAATGTTTCATTTTTAAGAGGATATGACATTCATGTAATAACTTATAGAAAACCTGGATTTATTAGAGAATATTTTTGTAGATCGAGTTATTATTTTGGTGTTTACTTTATGTAATCATTTTGAAATGGAGGAATATTTATGGGAGAAATATTCACATTGTTTCTAATGGTTTTATAACCTTTTTTTGTGTTGGGATGGACTAATGTTCTTAAGGTAGATCGCTACTGATACAAATCAACGATGCTTTGGAATGGGAATTGGTCGAGAATATGATAGGTCATGATCATCTCACCCATGGGGGGTTATTTAATACTCTAAGACTCTATTATATATATTATATATGATGGTAAATATTTATTAAATATTAGTGTGAGACTAGTTACCACTATTTATGTTATCGATTGAAACCACGTGTCTATGTGGACATCACATTATATCAAATGTTATGTTGTTAAGATTAAGACCCCAAAAGTAGATTCCTAAAAATATATATGAATGGGGTTAGAACCCACATAATTCAATTCCCATTAATAATAACATCATACCTTTTATGTTCATTTTACATGGACAAATATGGTAGCATTTAAGGTCACTCAACCATAACCAAGTGAAGTTCCTTTTATGTTTATATGCAGAGGACCTATTGGGTATTGGTATTTAACCTAAAAGATGTCTTCTATATATCACAATATATAGGATTCAAATCTCATATCATTTTGTATTCATATTTTAATGTCATATTATGGACCATACCATGCATTTTAACTTCATGTGGTGATGAAAAATGCTATGAAGATTAAGCTAATGAAACTAGGAATTCTAGGTGAATGATAATTCGTAATGGATAATATCAGATTTTTGTATGAGTGGACCTTACTAGTTAATCCTATATTTTAGTAATGAAATATAAAAGGGTGTATTTGGGGTTTACACCTAGTAAGAGGCCTATAAAAGATGCATGTGTGACATCGTCATTTTTAAATAATATTAAAAAATCATTTTTTAAAATAAATTACTGGTATTTTGTTGCGAAGATTTAATTTATTTAATACCCATGTTTATTATTACTTTATGAATGGTTAAAATACCTATTTAACACTTTGAGATATTCTATAAAATATTTTTGAAGTTAGGCGCTCAATCAGTGTGGGATTTAGAGGCCCATAGAGCCTTGGTAGCGACATAATATAAATATTAAATATATTTTATTCAAACACATGGGGTGTTTGGAAACATCACACATGATAATAACCAATTTAGTTATAAATAATTTAGTATGACATTTTTTAAATAATAAATAATTAATATCTCTCAAATGGTGTGTCGTATGAGATATCTAAGAGCACCATTAGGTATGAGATGTGGGGTTTACCTTAGGCGGGGTATAAAATTTGTGAGGATCAGATGTTTGGTCAAATCACACCTTAGGATAAATATTTTTTCTATATAAATATTTTATTTGACATCTATAAATAATACTAACAATTTTATTCTTATTAATTTTATTTTTTGTGTCAAGTATGAAAATTGAAAATATAATTATGTGATTAATAATGGTGTTATGGTGGATGTGATTTGTTTCCAATGTAATTAATATGATATTATTAATTATTAAAATTAAATGAAAATGTATTATTAATATTATTTTGTTAACTATTTAATATTTTTAAATGTTTATAGTGGAAATGAGGACATATATTTAATGTAAGATAACTAATAATAATTATAATGAATATTTTTGTTGTTATTATTATTTTTAATTTGTGAAAAATGAAATATGTGTTAAATATAATTGTTTGTATATACATGTGCATGTGTATGTGTATATATAGGATATATATATATATATATCTCTGTGTGTGTGTGTTAAATAAATAAATATATATATATATAATGTGTATATAAATTATAGGTTATATATATATTCAAGGGTATATGCATGTATATATATATGAATTATTTGGAATATATATTTATATAATGATGTATTTTATTTAATGGATGGTTAAATATTATTAAATGATAAAATTTGTAAAAAAACATGTATATGGTGGAATGAATGACATAACTCATGTTTTAAGGTGGAAAGAGAAATAAGAGGTGTAATAAAAGATATAATGAATTAATAATAATAATAAATGAAATAAATTTAATAGGATAAAAATGGTGGGGGAGGCTCTTATTTATGTGCCCAATAAAACTCCTCACATAACCCTTCCATCTTCTCTCCCTCCCTCTTCCACCCTATCTCCTATTATTCTTTTCTATTTCATTGTTATTGTCTACAAATTTTGATCTATGATATCTTCTCTTATATTGGATAGATTGACACACTTTCTGTGACATTAGATTGATCTCGGCGGGTAGTTTTTAAAAATATTTTTGTTTAAAAAAGAAATGATTTTTTTTTGCGATGTAGTTAAACTTAGATGTCATCCCTCTACGTCCTTCATCGTTGCACCGAAGGTAGGAGTTCCATGACATTATCACATGCTTTATATAATTTATTTTCATGATCAATGGTGTGTGTGTATTGTGGTCTGAAAACTATGTATAGGAAGTCCTCTACATTAGCACATATTTTATATGGGTTATTGACATGATATTTGGTGTATGTGTGTAGTCGTATGAATCTATTGACCTTAGAACACGTCCTATATGAGGTATTGACATGATTTTCTGTGTACATGTGTATCCATATGAATTCATTGACATTATCACATGCTTTACATTTGTCATTGGCATGATTTTTGGCATGCATGTGTGCCCCATGAGACCAATATTTGATGTTTTATCACATTACTTGTGTGTGCATCCTTTGAGCAATTTTTGTGTTGTTTTCATATAAACTTTTGACTTTTATTTTGATGTTTTTTAACATGACATGATGTTTTATCTATCATTTGGATTATTTATCATATATATTGTATTTCTGTCTACTATAGTTGAGCGTGCAGGTTTGGCTATGGCCTTCCATGTGAGATATGAAACATGTTTGGTATAAATGGAAAATATGTGAGACATGGAACAGTTATAACACTATCCTCTCATTGGAATAAGTGAGATATTTTTTTACAATTTACATTTGTGCTATTGCAACCGGTGAGATGTGTTGCATACTTCTTGGTTGTCCTCATAGAAGGATATTTTTGACATTAGTTGACATGTGAGATTTTTCACATGCTTTTGGACTATCTATCGAGAGGGATATTCTTGAAATTGGTCAGTATGTACTTGGGATATCCTCACCGATGGGAATGTGTCATACATGATTTTTATACTATTCTAGAGATGGGATGTGTCTTTCTAGTTACTGATGTTCCATCCGACACTATGCTAAGTAGGTATATTTCTCTCGCCATGGTGCCAGAGTATGTAGAGACAGTCCCTGAGGAAATGACAAGTATGTGGTACTTATTTGATATATTTTTAATATATATATTACTTATTTATATTAATTAAATAAACATGAATATTTTATACACTATTGTCTAGATTTTTTGGTGGTACCTTATTGAGTCTTGTACTCACACCCTACTCGGGACTTTCAGTGTGCTTGTAAACATCATGAACAGACACCCAAAAAAGGGAAAGGACTTATGGTGGATGGTTGAGTAGGTGTGACTAGAGGATTTGGTCATTTCTAGATGATTTTCAGGTGGGTTGTCAGGTGTTGTTTTTATTCACTAGATTTACCTGTACTTGGGATCCTTGTTTTGATTCAGTTATTTTATCATGCATGCCATCTTTATTTCTCCAAATGTAATCAGATTATTTATTTTATTTATATATTGATATTATTATTTATTGGTCTCATGATATGATACTAATGGTATAGTCTCCCCACGGTTACACTCAAGACACTCACTACTAGTTACCAGCCTCTAGTGTACGAGGATGCGCGATTGAAGTCGTGTGTCATTTTGGCTCAAACCTAGTTGTTTTGGATGAGAGGTTACCCATGTACTATAAATGTCCTATAAATCGGAGCCTAAGAGGGGATTCAATATTTATTATCAAATTTACAGTTTTTCCAATCCTCTAGTTACTAAATAAAAGTTATTATTGCGTTATACAACTAGTAGGAGGACTATGCATGTTCAAATTGTTAGATTACTTGAGTAAAGGTCAGTTTTCGGGATAACTCTCAGTATGATGCCTAAGAAGGTTCACTCTTGAAAGTGATACAGGTGAATAAATTTAATGATCCTAGAGGATTATCTTGTTATAAGTTGTGTGAGGAAACAAAGAGGCCTCTCAGACTCACGGCATATATGGAGGGGATAGGAACCCAGGTTGGATTCCTAGGTGAGTGGTGCCCTAGATATGTGACTAGGGAGAAGTGAACCCCTAGTACAATTTACTAAGATAAGGTTCACCCTAGTAAGGTGGCCCAAGAAATGTTTCTCCATAATAGTAAGGCATAAGGAAAATGGTCTCCCAAGTATTGATTCTTGGGTGAAATGATACACCCCAGACCTATACTCCTGGATCTGGTGCTAAAAAATATATAAAAACTGGATTTGATACAAACTAAGATGAAACTATCTTTATTTTACTTCATTTACCTTAGTTAATCATATAATATACCAAATAAGAACACCATTACAAGAATTAAATTTCAAGTGTGATTGAGTATTAGAAACATAAATGTCTTATTTTATGAAAATCATGAACATTTCCCCATAATTGAGATAGACTAGACATGATGTCCCAGACCTAGATGCCACTTAGGAGGTGCCCTGAGACCGATGTGCCACATGGACACATGAATATCCCCCCTAATTCTAGAGGCTATCGACTAGAAATGATGGTCTAGAGTGTTTCCATGGGAATACTATCCCCTCATTACCAGAGTGTTGCTGGATAGATAATTATAAACATAGGTAAATGACAAAAGTAATAAGTAAAAATAATGCATAACATAAAGAGACAAGGATAAAAACTACTAAAATAACCGAAATAACAAACAATAGCTGGTGATGATAAATGTCACATTACTAGAATGTTGAAAAATATGGATACAATGTAGAATTCATACATACAAAATTCAAAGAAGAAATGGAAAGACGTAAACAATCCCATGCTTCCCGAGCTACATCATAGTCATCTGCTACCAGTTCCATCCTAGAAAATAATTAAATCATGTGTTTAAAGCATTATGATTCCCAATATCAACAATTGGATACATGTAACTATCCATATGTACCAAAAGGTTCCCAATTAGGATGTGAGATAATTCTTTGTGGTCCACCTCAAATGGTGTCTATAACATCTTGTCCGTGTAAAGAATATGTAATAGTGTGCAGGCATTCATATATAAAGTAAAGAAGTACAGTGTAACTAAATACCCATGTAAATTCTTCATCCCCTATATCATTTTTTAACATGTAACTAGTTCTTTAATTAATAAATTTCAAATCTATATTAATAATTCATGTGACACATAGACAACAAAAACATCACCTCATGATAGTATAAATAGTGAATCTTCGAAGATGTTACAATGGAACCATAATATAAAATTATTAGGAAGTGGTACCATAATATTCCCCAAGGAAAACAAGACCTTAGGGGCCTTTATCTCAGTAGTAACAGATTCTATATAAGTGTTAATATTTTAATCCAAATGGAATCATCTAATTCATTCCCATAATAATATTTCTAACCTGGTAAAAGGAATTCATCCAAGGTAAAATGGGAGATAAAAATGGATAGGAAATGGATGTAACCAAGGCACCATATGTCATTCTGGATCCAAGGAGTATAGCTGAGGCATCCTATGAAAATAATGAAGGGATCCTACGATGTCATATCAGGCATCAAATGGTAGAAAATGATCATGTTCTCGGTTAGGTATCACCCAAGGCTACCAGAATCCTTGAATTAGAATGTTGTTCTCGAGTAACCAAGGAAATCCCTTAGGAATCCAAGTGCTAACATAATTCCAGCATTCATATAAATATTTAAAGGTCCATGTGTCTAAATAATCACCTTATATTTAATTCACAATAATTAATGTGGGCATATGATAACTATTCCATTAAAAAATTAACTTTGTTCTATCCTTTCCTTTCATTAGTTTGAAAAGGCCAAGTAGCATGATTTTTTTTAATTAAAACCATGTAAGTCAAGTTCAATTAATAAGGTTCACTTGACTGCCTTCCATGAACATGTAAATGTGTTCTATAGATGTGCAACCAAAAATTCAATTACATTTAATAACGCCATGTCATATAATAAAGTATGCTTTCCATAATATTATTTGAATTAATTACTTACATTTAGGAACTTACCTTAGGTGGGTGAAGTTGAAGAGACAGGGTTGAATTCATTCATAATTTCATGATTCAATAAGAGATTAATATAATGAGTCTTTCTATAAGTGTTTCAAAGCTTGATCACACTCAAACGATGGCTCCAAAGTGTTAGAACACTAAAAACTCAATTATAGAATATCACCCTTCATAGAGTGTTTGGAGTTGTGGACGTCACCACCAACAAAAAATAACATTTATAGAAAAAAATAACTATACAATTGTAATGATTATAATTATGGTATATAAATTCAATAAACGACACCCAATTATGCTGGTGGGCCCCACACGTGAATTCCAAAATCAGATAACTTGAGGGATAAGTTATAGATCACCCACATAGTACTCATGTGACTCTCGTACTCCTATATAATCCTCTGATTTTTCTTGGATTAGTATAGATATGAAAAATGAGTAAAAATTCTTACACCTCAATAACTAGGTCGAGAGAAAGTGGGATGAAGAACGGATCAAAAAGACATGAGTACTTATCATTACACATCCAACATGATGAATGAAATATAAAGTGGATCCCAGATGAATGAGATCTCTTGATCCCTATGTTAGGCCTTAAAAAGGATCCAAAATTGGAGAAAACAGAGATCATCCCATTGGAAATAAGATTAGGGAAGAAAAAGTAGGATAATTATATCAGTAAGGGAAAAATGTAAAATTACCCCAAATTTTTAAGTTGTGTGGTTTTCACACATTTTTTGACAAACTATGCACCAACTATACATGATAACCTATAAGAAGGGGCGTACCACATGGTTATCTCACACGGTTTAGAAACCATGTGCTAACCATGTGAGATGGTTCTGCCCACAAATGTAGACCATACACACAGTTAGACAAAACCGTGTGGCCTAACATTATTGTTTCTTCTAATCATGTGATAACCCCATTACTCTAAAAAGGATGGGTTCCGGGCTCTGAACAATCCTCATACACCCTTGGGAACATTTCTATCTCATTAGGCATCCATATTAGGTCCAAAATAATAAACTAGACCGAAATTTTGAGGATGCATACCTGAGTCAAAAAATGGGTTCTTACAATATTTCCCTATTAAAGGAACTCAACACCTATTTCAACTTACAAGGGTGGTGGAACACTTTATGAGAATAAATATGGCCACTAAGTATATGAATTGGCCTCCCACACCCATGTCTCATCCTGTACACAGAAGTGTTTCCATAACACCCATACTAGAGGGATAGATCGGCCTTAGAGATCCTTCATACTCCTATCAATGATAAGTATATGACACTTCTCAAAAGAATCATTATTATCAAGATCAACTTCCTCAGGATCAAAATTATAAGATGTGTCAACATGATAATGGTGAAGTTGTGAAACATGGAAGATGTCGTGAATGGAACAATACCTCTGAGATAATAAAGATTGATAGGCTACCAGCCTAATTGTCTCAAAAATATCAAATGGCCCTACATATATAGGTGAAAACATACCTATATTCCATAATAATCTATTCCCTAGAATTAACAATACTCATAGGATAAAATGATCCATGAAATCAAAATCTATAGGTCTTCAACAGTGATCTTCAAAATATTTATATCTAGACTGAGTAGTATACAATTTCTTCCTGATCATCTAACCCTACATCAAAGTCTCTGTATATGCCATGGACCTAGTACGGTTGCCTCACCTACCTCTAGCTAGTATAGTGGTGAACGACACAACCTATCATATAAGGAATCAAAATGATACATCTAAATTACAACCTGATATATTTTATTATAGGTGAACTTGAAGAGATGGATATGATTCTCCTAATAACTATCAAAATCAAGTACACATGCTCGGAGCATGTCCACTAGAAACTATATTGTCCAATCTGATTTTCCATCGGTATGAGTGTGAAAAGTTGTGCTTAGAATCACCTATGTAACCATATCTTTCTAAAAGACCTTAGATGAAATGTGACATGAAATGAGTGTCCCTATTTTAAATTATAGTAAGAGGGACGCCATGTACTCATATGATCTCACATACATACAGTATTCCCAACTCATCAGCTAATAATGTCTCTTGAATTGGAATGAAGTGCGATTCTTTCATTAGTTGGTCAATAACTACCCATACAATTTTGCTTCCCCTCAACAACCTAGGTATGCGGACTTTGAAAACCATAACAGTATCTTCCCATTTCTATTTCTAGATTGGAAGTAGTTATAACAATCTTTTAATTTTTTGGTCCTCTGCCTTCACCGATTGACAGGTCAAACAACTAGCAAGAAAGATTTCTATCTGACATTTCATCATAGGCCACCAAGAAAAGTTTCACATTTCACAATACATTTTAGGGATTCTTGGATGAAGTGGCCCCTAAGAAGTATGATAATCTTGAATCAAATCATATCTCATATCTATATGAACTCAAACACATTCCTGTATATGAAAAATGTTGTCTTCTTTTCACAGAACAATATATAGCCAGACCAGCTAATGATATACTCTCACGGAGAACCAGGCCCTCATGATTTAAAAATTTCCTTCCATTAACCTCCTCTAGGAGGGAAGAGGTAATGTTGAGAGATAAGACTACTCATGACTTTTATGAAACTCTGGATTAATCTCATTAAAAAAACTAATAACTTATATTCATCACTATCTTCCGGTACAACATGTTCCTGAGTTTTCCAACTCAACACATCAGCGACTATTTTACCCTTTCCTGGAATATAGAAAATCTCTAAATCAAATTTCTATAGATCTTCAACCAATATTCTACATCTAATATTAAATTAATGTTGTGAAAAGATATATTTTATTCTCTTGTGTTTATTTTACTCCACAAATCCCTCGCCCAAAATTATTGTCTTCATCAATGTAAGGCATAAACAAATGGTACTAACCCAAGGTCATATTTCTGAAAATTTATCTCATGAAGAATCATCTACTAAGATTCATATGTAATTATTATGTCATCCTACATCATAAATACTCCTTGTTTTGTGCCTGATGCATCTCATAAGATGATATTACCACTTCTAGGTTCATGGTGAATTAGAATAAGCACTAATACAAGCTTTCATTTCATCTCTTAAAAGGATTTCTCACACACTTCTGACCATAGGAACATCACACTCTTCTTTACGAGGCTAGTAATAGGTGAATAATTATGTGAGAAGTATTATATTAAATTCATATAATATCCATCCATCCCCAATAAACACCGTATATCAAACCCATTCTTATGTTTTGTAACACCCGAGATTTTTATGAGAAATATTTTGTTTTTAGGTTATATACATCATTAAATGAATCATTCACTACACACAACACTAGTTTGGCTTGCTTTATACACAACTGTGTCCTTCCTCGATATCTTGCATTGTACGCAATACTAAGTTTCACTAAACAATGATTTTCTATTAAAATATTATTAAAACTAGCCGTTATGAATAGTAATACCATCTTTTTGAAATTTTATAAATTTTATCTTTCATAATGGACTTCATTTTTGGATTCATAGAATTGAAATTAGCATAGGGTGAAATTTTGGTATTTTTCTGAAAACTTTCAATTTTTGATGAATAGTGAAAACACAAGGTTACTATTGAAAAAACGATTTTTTATTTAATTACTTATTTGTTTTATTTAAATTTATTTTAGGTCAAAATTGATACATAACACCTATATAAGTTCAATGTAATTCATTGGAGTCATTTTATAATAATTTTAGATATATAACAATTTTATTGAACTTTTCACCGTCTTTTACCCACCTACTAGGAGAATTTGAAAATTTATATAAAACTTAATTTTACCACTTCTGTGAGTGGAATTTAGAAAATCCAAGAGACATGGTTAATATCAAGGACTAAAATGTGGTTCAATGAGATGAAAACAATTTTCGGTGAATAGTAACTTTTTACTTTTTTTTACCATGGTTAAAAGTAAATAGGGTAATTAAGGGTAACAATGATATTATTATTACCCTAACACATGTCCTAATTCTAATGGATAAGTGTAATTATACCAAAAACAACCTTAGGAATAAAATATGACCATTTAGGCCCACTTGTATTAGATTAGGACATTTAATATTATTTTATTTAAAGAATAGTTAAAATAGTTAAAATCAATGTTTAATAACTAAAACATTTTTAATATATGGTTATACATAAGATAAATTTGACTATAAATATTCATTAAAATGATAGAAAGATTTCATACATAATGGTATTTTATTTATAATTTTTACATATTAAATAATTTAATTTATTTATGACACAATGATGATGCGGTAATTATCTTATTAATTAAATATTAACATAATTGATGTTATAAATACTCAAATAAATGTAATTTGAGACTTTTTATGAATTCCACTAATTTTATAAGTTAATATTAAATTTTTTATTGATTTAATTAACTTTTTTCGAACTAATCATTCAGTTATGATTTTCACAAAAATCAATTACCAAATAGTGTCAAAATTGACATAAAATAGTATTTAAAAAAAATATTATATTATTAATTGTTATTTTATTTCTAAAAATCTATGGTTCGGCCAAATGACTTAGATAATTTTATATATATTAATAAAAAACAACTTGGGGTTCGTTTGGCTTGTTATATTATGTTTATTAACCCTATAGTGTAAGAAAACAAGAAGACACGATAAATGTTAAATTATCTAACATAAAGATAAATCTTAATGATAAGGTTAAAATAGAAACCTAAACCTATCTAAATTATATTATATGAGAGTCTTTAGACCCATCCTCACCTTCGATTTTAAATAAATCAATTTGATGCTATTGAAAACTGAATATGACTTTATAATAAAATAATATTTTCAGTTTTCCTAAGGTTCTCCTCTCCTCCCTTATAAAAGGGAACTCCTCCCTCTCTTCCTCACACCACTTTGAGCCTTAAAGATCGGCCAAACCCTACCAATTTCTCCTCTCCACTTCTCTATAATCATCCTAGAGGTTCTGGTCTTCTTCAAAGACCCTCTTTAGTTCCCTAAGAGGAGGTTAAGAAGAGGCGCTTCAAAGAAGAGGTAATGTCCGTTAAAAATTCTTTCAACTTTATTTCTTCTTCTACTTCTTATTATTTAGTTGTTTCATTATGAAGTAATCACATCAGTATCACTCATATACTTATTTGTAATTTTATTTATGAAACAACCCTATTTCACCATCTATCCATCCTACGGAAAACGAAATCACCGCGCGTGCGTACGAACGAAATACCGTCTCCACGCCGTGGTGTAATCTATTTTCTACCACCACAATACTTGGATGGGTATAATGGTGTAAATAATAACTATATATGATTATTGTAATGTTATATTGATTCTTAAATAGTATACATACACTCCAATACAATTCCACGATCATGGGAACGATATCATCGCTTGTGCGTACGTACAGAATACTATCTCCACGATGTGATGCAACTCGTTCTACATGATATTCATTGCATAATGATTATATAAATGAATTGAAGGAATAAATATGATATATAATAAAATAATAACATTCTATAAATGAGGTATCTATAACCTAAAAATATGATTATGAATTTATTCGACAAAACACGCATAAGAACAAAAAGTAAAAAACACCCGAATAACAAGTAGGAATGAAATATTACTAATAAGAAGCTAAGAATATGACCATATATGATATCATAAAAATAATTATGATTCTTGAATAAGTCAATGACATTATTTCCATCATTATACAGGAGGTTCGGGCACTTACAAAGCAAATCGGACCTAAGGTAAGGGAAAATCTCACAATCTTTATTTTTATCCGAGATTGTTTATACTTCAGAATTTACTGGGGAATATTTATCATCCACATCCATGTTTCCTCAATATGTAATATTATTTATATCCTCCTACAATTTTTTAAATCCAATTTTACTTTTCGGTGTGTTTTTAGTAAAATATATGAAAGGAATATTTTGTCGTTTTTAGTACGAGGTATTTTTTGACTTTTTCGGCCAAAGTACGTGAAGAATATTTTTTTTAACTTATACGACATGAATGGATTTTTAGAAAATAATTTCCGTGAATCTTCCTTCACAAGTTTTCATGTTTATTTTTAATCAACTTCTTTTAGTTTAAAATTATATGTCATGTTAAGAAAGGAAAATGTTTTTGAAGTAGAAAGGATATTTTCCTCAAGAATGGAGTTTAAGTGTTTTTATCAAAATTATTTTCCATCTAAGATAAAATAGGGTTCTGTTTCTAAACCTATTTTTACATTGTTTTAATTATTTTATGATGGAATTATTATTTTATGATGTCATTTTATCTTATATGGATTGTGTTATGATGGCATGATGATTAAGAATACCATTTTTATTACATGGGTTATGCTATGATGTATGATTTTTGATTTTGTGGAACACATAAGAATGGTATCACTATGAGATGGGTGGGACCTATATCTCCCTCTAATGCATTGGGTAAAGATTTATATCTCATGAGATAGACATGTCTAGAACAACATGTTAATCTGGTTTAGTGAAATAGGACTGAAACGAGGAGTGAACTCAGTTCAGAAATGGACTTTGTCGGCTAAGATAGTCTTTCCAATGAGTCTTGACTACTAAGAAATGATTATATATGGTTATGTGTGTATTCCAAAAAGTATCATGTTTTACGTTATGATTATTGGGATTATATTTCACTACTATGATTTATCCCATGTTATGAAATTATGATCACTTTTGCAGGTTAAGATTTCCAAATATTATGTTCTTATGAATATGATGTGATTGATATTTCTTTTGATTACCCGTAGTGATCATTTGAGCTCAGCATTTTGTATGTTTTCTTTCCCCAGGTCAGGAAGAAGGTTATTAAGTAGGATATGCCAAAATGGACTCTATATATGATGAAATAAATGGGAGGCAATGTAGATGCTTTATGAACTAGTTGTTTTTGTTTCCCAGTTTCTAAAGACACTATACGTATACGGTCCTTTCATGGTTTTGTTATAAGTTGTAATAAGTGTGGTTCAATTTTGAAGCAATAACAATGTAATGTGTGAGTCATTATAGTTGGTATCAAAGGAAAGGTATAGTCAACCTTTGGAAACTAGGATGTGAAAGCCTTAGTAAGAACCCTAATGATATGTCTAAGCATAGAACAAAATCTTAATGTTTTAGAAATGGCCATGAACAACCTATGATAAGACCTTAAGTGTAAAATTTTATTCTTGATTGTGTGTTTTTTCCTATTATAATTAGTGTTTCTCACACTATTTTTCTTGGTTTTAGTCAATGGATGGAACCCAAAGGAACTATGTTAACGCGGAATATGATGGGAAATTCATTGATTTTCCCCCTGAGAAACCAAACGTTATGGGAGATGGAAAGAAAAATCTTATAGCCATGCTCACACAAATTTCTCAAGATATGAATCATGCAGGACTACCAAATGAGAAAATGAAGGAGAAATATTTTGTTGAATCCTTCACGACGTAGTGTCCACCCTCATTCAACGAGTTTACAGATCCATTAGTGGCTAAACAATGGATCAGTACCACTGAAAAGATATTTTCAGTTCTTCAATGTTCTGAAAATGATAATGTCATCTTAGCCATATATCGTTTGGAAGATGATGCTGATCAATGGTGGAATCTTTTCAAGAATACGAGGCTAAGAGATGAAATTGAGTCCATGGAATGGGATGAGTTTAAGAACTTATTTTTCAATAAGTACTTCCCACATATTCTTTGAACGAAGATGGAGAAGGAGTTTCTTGAACTAAAGCAAAAGTATGATTAATCTATTGGTACCTACGAAGAAAATTTTACCAGACTTGCAAGGTACGCTTCTGGGATTATTATCCAACCTAAGAGTAAGATTGATCGATTATTTAGTGGCTTAAAACTAGGACTTCTAAGGGCATTAGCCATAAGGGACTTCAATAGCTATGGGGAAATCGTTCGATGTGCTCTCAAGGTTGAGATGGAGATTGGAGTAACCCATCAATCATATGGGTTTGATAAGAAGAGGAAAATGGAATTCAAAGGAAAATCGAAAGAGCACACTTAAAAGAAGATGATTTTTCCCTTATGCTCAAAGTGTGGAAAGAAACATGGTGGTAGTTGTCTTAAAGGGACATGTAAATGTTTCAAATGTGGAAATGAAGGTCATCGGGAATTTGAATCTCTCAATGATGGGAAGAAGATGTCTAGTGATGCAAATAAAGAAAAGGCTACAGAGAGTGCACCTCCTAAACTTCAATGTTACAAGTGCAAGGAAATGGGGCATTATGCCAATCAATGTCCTAATCCAAGAGTTGTTGATGATGATCAATGTCAAAAAACTCTTAAGGCTAAAGACAAAGGAAAGTCACTTGCAATTTCTATCAGTGATGTGGAGTACGATAACGATGTGGTGAAAGGTACAATTACCATCCACACTAGAGTAGAAAATGTTTTATTTGATTCTGGATCCACCCAATCTTTTATTTCTGAAGCATTTTCTAAGGGTATCACTGTATTACCTCAACAATTAGATATTGAGTTAGCTATGACAACCACTAATTGGACAACAGTCGCATCAAAAGTTTACAATTCTTCTCCGATTGAAGTTTATGGGAAAGTTATTACTGGAAATCTTTTTATCCTTATCATAGTGGAATTTGATGTGATTCTTGACATGGATTGGATTTCTTTATATGGAGATCATATCAATTTCCCAAGAACGGAAGTCAAATTTCATATTCCAGATCAATCTATGATCGTCTGTCGATTCAAGGATGAACATAACCTTCCATTGGAAATTTCTTCTATCTTATGGGTCTTGATTCCACTAAATGGAGGTTATTTATCTCAAATAGTTGGAGAGAAACTCATGATTAAGAATACACCATTTGTAAGGGAGTTTGATGATGTCTTTACGAAGGAATTGCCGGGTCTTCCACCAAATCGTGAAGTTGAGTTTTCAATAGAACTCATACTGGATGCTTTGCCTATTTCAAAGAAACCTTATAGAATGGCCCCAATTGAGTTGTAGGAATTAAAGAAGAAACTCCAAGATAATATTAATAAGGGACTCATACGCCCTAGGGCATCACCGTGGGGAGCACCTGTTCTGTTTGTTAAGAAGAAAGATGGATCAATGAGACTCTGCATTGATTATCAAGAACTTAACAAGATCACTATCAAAAACAAATATCCTCTCCCATGTATTGATGACTTATTTGATAAACTACGCAAAGTTCAATAATTTTCCAAGATTGATCTTCGTTCAGGGTATCATAAATGAAGGGTCAAAAGGGAGGATATACCAATGACGACCTTCTGTACAAGGTATGTACACTATGAATTTATTGTGATTCCATTTGATCTTACTAATTCCCCTGCTATATTCATGGATCTGATGAATAGAGTATTCAGAGACTATCATGATCAGTTTGTGGTAGTCTTTATTGATGACATTCTTGTCTAATCAAAGTGCAAGGAATAACATGAAGATCACTTGAGAATTGTATTGAAGACCCTGAGAAAGGTTTGCATTATGCCAAATTTACCAAGTGTGAATTTTCGCTTAAAAAAGTTTCATTTTTGGGTCACATAATCTCAAAAGAGGGGATATCTGTGGATCCAACAAAAACAGAGGTTATCAAAAGACGGTCGAGACCAACAATAGTAACTGAGATCCAAAGTTTTCTTGGATTGGCTGGATATTATCGATTTTTTGTGAAAGATTTTTCACGATTATCTAATCCACTCACCAGGTTGACTAAAAAAGGCGTTATGTTCGTGTGGATGGAGGAATGTGAAGATAATTTCATGGAGTTGAAAAGAAGGTTATCCAGTGCACCTATACTCACACTTCCTTGTAGTGGAGAAAGGTTTGTGATCTACAGTGATGCATCCAAGAAGGGGTTGGTGTGTGTTCTTATGAAAATGATATGCTGATAGCTTATGCCTCATGACAATTGGAAATCCATCGGAAAAATTACCCAACTCATGATTTTGAGTTATCTACGGTAATATTTGCATTAATGATTTGGAAGCATTATCTTTATTGTGAAAGGTGTGATATTTATACTGATCATAAAAGTTTAAAGTATATTTTCACACAAAAGGAGCTGAATATGTGCAAAAAAGATGGTTGGAGTTGATTAACCATTACGACTGCTAAATTCATTACCACCCTTGGAAAGCAAACGAGGTGGAAGATGCATTAAGTTGATAAGACCATGCTAGATTATCCATGATGAGGATCACAAAAGATCCAATATTTATGGATTTACAAAGGATGGATCTTGAAATTATAATGGAAGGGGAAAATCGTATCTTTCTCAAATGAATGTTCAACCATCTATACATGCAAAGATTAAAGAAGCACGGAAAGAATATGTAGAGTTACAAAATAAGGTGAGAAATGTTCCCAAATTCATCTTGATTGTGATGGGATAATATGGTTCAGGAATCAGGTTTGTGTTCCTCCCATCTTAGAATTAAAGAAGGAGCTGCTAGAAGAGGCTCATAGTTCTTCATTCTTTATTAATCCTGGAAGCACGAAGATGTATAAGGACCTGAAAGAGTACATCTAGTGGGATGTCATGAAAAGAGATATTTCTGAATATATCTCTAAATGCTTGGTTTGTCAGCATGTTAAAGCTGAAATGCAGATGTCTAAGGGGATGTTACAACCATTACCCTTACCTGAATGGAAATGGGAAAACATCACTATGGAATTTGTCACTGGACTTCCTAAAACATCCAATGGCAATAATGTTATCTGGGTCATAGTTGATTGTCTTACAAAGACAACACACTTCATTGCTATTAGAGAATATTTCTCTCTGGATCAGCTTTCCAGGATATATATAAAGGAAGTGGTAAGATTTCATGGAGTACCACTTTGCATTATATCTGATCGGGATCCGAGGTTTACCTCAAAGTTCTGGCGAAGTCTTCAGCATACTCTGGATACAGAGTTGAGTTTCATCACTGCTTATCATCCTCATATAGATGGTCAGTCTGAGAGGACAATTCAAACTCTAGAATATATGTTAAGAGCTTTCTCTATGGATTTCAAAGGTGGTTGGGATCAACATCTACCTTTGGTGGAATTTTCTTATAATAATAACTTTCACTCAAGTATTCAGATGTATCCTTATGAAGCTCTCTATAGAAAGAAATGTAGGACTCCAACATGCTGGGATGAAGTTGGGGAAAGAAAGCTATTAGAACCTGATCTTGTTGATGAGATGGAAGAAAACGTTAGATCTATTCAACAACACATAAGAGAATCTCAGAGTCGACAAAAAAGTTATGCCAACAACCAAAGAAAAGACCTAGAGTTTGAAGTGGGTGATAAAGTGTTCTTACGAATATCTCCTTGGAAGAGAGTAATGAGATTTAGAAAGAAGGGAAAGCTGAGCCCTAGGTATATCGGTCCTTTCAAAATACTGGATCATGTTGGGAAGGTAGCTTACCGATTGGTGCTTCCATTGAATATCTCTCATGTTCATGATGTGTTCCATGTATCTCTCCTGAGAAAGTACATACCTGATCCTTCACATTTACTCAGCTCATAAGTTGTACCGCCAGAGCAAGATCTTTCTTATGAAGAATAGCCGATAGAGATCTTGGATCGTAGCGAAAAAGTCATACGGAAAAAGACCACTCACTTGGTGAAAGTTTATATGGAGGATCCACCAATTATAAGAAGCTATATGGGATCTTGAGGCTATAATGAGGGAGAGGTATCCTCATCTGTTTGTTATCAAGTGACGAATTTTGAGGGCGAAATTCTTTTTAAGGGGGGTAGAATGTAACACCTGAGATTTTTATGAGAAATATTTTGTTTTTATGTTATATACATCATAAAAGGAATATTTCACTATACACAACACTATCTTCGATTTTTTTATACGCAACAACGGCCTTCCTCGATAGCTTGCGTTGTACGCAATACCGAGTTTCACTAAACAACGATATGCTATTAAAATATTATTAAAACTAGTCGTTATGAATAGTAATACCCACATTTTGAATTTTTTTAAATTTTATATTTCAAAATGGACTTAATTTTTGGATTCGGAGTATCGAAATTAGCCTAGGGTGAAATTTTGGAATTTTTCTGAAAACATTCAATTTTTGATGAATAGTGAAAACACAAGGTTATTATTTAAAAACCGACTTTTTATTCAATTAATTAATTATTTTATTGAAATTTATTTTAGGTCAAAATTGATACATAACACCTATATAAGTTCAATGTAACTCATTGGATTCATTTTATAAAGTTTTATATATATAAAAATTTTATTGAACGTTTCACCGTCTTTTACCCACCTCCTAGGAGAATTTAAAAATTTACATAAAACATAATTTTACCGCTTCTGTGAGTGGAATTTCAAAAATCTGAGAGACATGGTTAATATAAAAGACTAAAATGTGGTTTAATGAGATGAAAATAATTTTTGGTGAATAGTAACTTTTTCCTTTTATTTACCTAAGTTAAAAGTAAATAGGGTAATTAAGGGTCAAAATGAAATTATTATTACCCTAACACATGTCCTAATTCTATTGGATAAGTTTAATTAGACCAATAACAACCTTAGGAATAAAATATGACCATTTAGGCCCACTTGGATTAAATTAGGTCATTTAATAATATTTTATTTAAATAATAGTGAAAATAGTTAAAATCAATGTTTAATAACAAAAACATTTTTAATATAGGGTTATACAGAAGATAAATTCTACTATAATTATTCATTAGAAAGATAAAATAATTTAATTCATAATGGTATTTTATTTATAATATTTACACATTAAATAATTAAATTTATTTATGACACAATGATGATGCAATAATTATCTTATTAATGAAATATTAAAATTATTGATGTTATAAATACTCAAATATATATAATTTGAGACTTTTAATGAATTACACTAATTTTATAGGTTTATATGAAATTTGAGTATTGATTTAATTAACCTTTTTTGAACTAATAATTCTGTTATTATTTTTATAAAAATCAATTACCATATAGTGTGAATATTGACATAAAATAGTTTTTAAAACAAATATTATATTATTAATTGTAATTTTATTCCTAAAAATATATGGTTCTGAAAAATGACTTAGATAAGGTTATATATATTAATAATAAACAACTTGGGGTTCGTTTGGATTCTTATAGTATGCTTATTAACCTTATAGTGTATGAAAACAAGAAGACGTGGTAAAAGTTAAATTATCTAACTTAAAGTTAAATCTAAATTATAAGGTTAAAATAGAAACCTAGACTTGTCTAAATTCTATTGGATGAGAGGATTTTTACCCATACCCACATTATCTTAGAAATAAATCATTTTTGAGCTATTAAAAACTGAATATAACTTTATAATAAATTAATATTTTGAGTTTTTCTATGGTGCCCCTCTCCTCCCTTATAAAAGGGAAACTCCTCCCTCTCTTCCTCACACCACTTTGAGCCTTCATTCTCGGACAAACCCTGCTAATTTCTCCTCTAAAATTCCATAGAAACATCTTATAGGTTCTGATCTTTTTCAAATACCATCTTTAGTTCCCAAAGAGGAGGTTAAGAAGAGGCGCTTCAAAGAAGAGGTAATGTCCATTACCGACTCTTTCAACTTTATTTCTTCTTCTACTTCTTCTTCTTTATTTGTTTAATTATGAAGTAATAACATTAGTATCTCTCATATATTTATATGTCATTATTAGTATTAAACAACCCTATTTCACCATCTATCCATCCTACGAAAAATGAAATCACTGAGCGTGCGTACGTACAGAATACCTTCTCCACGCCATGGTGTAATCTATTTTCTACCACCACCTTTCTTGGATGGGTATAATGGTGTAAATAATAACTATATATAATTTTTGTAAAGTGATAATGATTCTGAAATAGTATACATACACTCCAATACAATTCCACGATCATGGGAACGATATCATCGCTTATGCATACGTACGGAATACCATCTCCATGATGTGATGCAACTCGTTCTACATGATCTTCATTGAATAATGATTATATAAATGAATAGAATGAATAAATATGATATATATTACACTAATACCATTTGGGAAATGAGGTATCTATAACCTAAAAAGAAGAATAATAATTTATTTAACAAAACACGCATAAGAACAAAAAGTAATAAACACCCGAATAACAAGTAGCAATGAAATATTACTAATAAGAAGCTAAGAATATGACCATATATGATATCATAACAATAATTATGATTATTTAAAATCAATGACATTATTTAAATCATTATATAGGAGGTTCGGACACTTATGAAGCAAATCAGACCTAATGTAAGGGAAAATCTCGCAATCTCAATTTTTATCCGAGATTGTTTATACTTCAGAATTTACTGGGGAATATTTATCATCCACATACATGTTTCCTCAATATTTAATATTATTTATATCCTCCTAAAATTGATTAAATCATATTTTACCCTTAGGTGAGTTTTTAGTAAAAGATATGAAAGGAATCTTTTTTAATTTTTAGTACAAGGTACTTTTTGACTTTTCCGGCCAAAGTATGAGAAGAATATTTTTTTAACTTATACGGCATGAATGGATTTTTAGAACATTATTTCCATGATGATTCCTTCACAAGTTTTCAAGTTTATTTTTAATCATCTTCTTTTAGTTTAAAATTATACGACATGTTAAGAAATGAATTTTTTTTGAATTAGAAAAAATATTTTGCTCATGAATGGAGTTCAAGTGTTTTATCAAAATTATTTTCCATCTAAGATAATATATGGTTCTGTTTCTATCCCTATTTTTACATTGTTTTGATTATGTTATTATGGAATTATTATTTTATTATGTCCTTTAATCTTATATGGATTGTGTTATGATGGCATGATGGTTAAGAATCCCATTTTTATTACATGGGTTATGCTCTGATGTATGATTTATGATTTTGGGGCACAAATAAAAATGGTATCATTATGAGATGGTTGGGACCTATATCTCTTTCCAATGCATTGGGTAATGATTTATATCTCATGAGATAGACATGACTGGAACGACAGGTTAATCCAGTTCAGTGAAATAGGAATGAAACGAGGTGTGAACTCGGTTCAGAAATGGACTATGTACGCTAAGATAGTCTTGGAAATGAGTCTTGACTACTAAGAAATAATTCTCTATGATTATATGTGTATGACACAATGTTTCATGTTTTATGTTATGATTATTGGGATTATATTTCACTACTATGATTTATCCCATGTTATGAAATTATGATCTCTTTTGCAGGTTAATATTTCCAAAATGTTATGTTCTTTTGAATATGACGTGATTGATATTTCTTTTGTTTACCCTTACTGAGAATTTGAGCTATCCCTTTTGTATGTTTTCTTTCCCCGGGTTAGGAAGAATGTTATTAAGTAAGATATGCCAAAAAGTGACTCTAGATACGATGAAATAAATGGGATGCAATGTAGATTCTTTATGAACTATTTGTTTATGTTCCCCAATTTCTAGAGAAACTATACTTGTACGGTCTTTTCATGGTTTTGTTATACGTTATAATAAGTGTGATTTAATTTTGAAGTAATAACAATGTAAAGTGTGGGTCATTATATGTTTCTCCGAGGAAACCACTGTAGTCACCTTATTTGGTTCAATAAAGAATCACGATTTTGAGATAATATAACACAATATGTGAACATGGTTGATCCATAAGTAGTACTTAGATATCTTGGAATAAATCAAATTCCCTCTCAGTGCACTCATAATGGTCTCAAGGTGCATGGGATGATCTCTACAAGTGTGAGAATACACAAAGATTTCATCCACAAAGAGTACGAAAAATGAATACAAATTTGGGTGGAACACTATATTAATCAAAGACCTGAAAATAGTGGGCACATTCGTAATACCAAAAAACATAATGAAGTACTATTACATACCATAACTGATACATAATGTTGTATGAGGTAAGTATTGTGGACTGACTCACACATGATGATATTACGATCTCAAGACAATATTAGAGAAAAACCTGGCTCCTCAGAGATAGTAAAAGAGATCATCAATTAGAGGTGGTGGATATTGATTCTTGAAAGTTATGTGGTTCATCCATCTATAATCAATGCACATAAAAATGTTACCATGCACCTTATAAGAGAAAATTATAGGAAACCCCCAAGAGGATGTGATGGGATGTATGAAACATTTGTCCTCTCAGTCCTCTAACTACTACTTGAGCAACCAGATATCAATAGGTGCCATACTATATGGTGAAATGGACACATAAGATTCTCCTAGAACAAGATTGATCATAAAATCTATATCTCTATCAAGAGTAAGCTAGAAAATTCTTCAATAAAGACATCCCTGAAATGATCTACTACTGGAGGGAATTCATCCTGGTCTAAAACTTAATCCTCCACGATTAGAAATTTGGATAGTCACCCAACATAGGCCATGATTTTATGGTCCTACTTTGTTATCTTTTACATCCCACTCACCCTTATAAAGATAAATATTTCCCTCTTCTGTAGTAAATGATACCATTCGATGATTAGAGTCTACAATTGTGTGGTATAAAACAAATCAATCCTTCCTAAAAATGACATCTAATCCTATCATATCATGAACAAAGAGGTCCCACAAGAAAGGGTAACTCCATACCTCAAGGGGACATTCCTTACGTTTGAATATGCCTTATGATTATAACCTAATGGTGTATCTAGGTTAATTACACCAAAGTAACAATGTATTTCCATCACAAGGCTTTCCATGATAGATAAAGAGATTCTAGACTATTAAGCACATGTATCAAATAAATCATAAACTGTAATAAAGTCTACTATAATAATTCATGGCACTATAGATGATCCCGTAGCATAATCCTTGGGTATTGGCTATAAAGGATGCATCTGGAATGATCCATGGCCCTGAGAAAACACTAAAAAACCATGATCAAAACAATTTTTCTAGATATTTTAGTTATCATGGTTCTGGATACCATGACAACAACCTCCTCCTTGGCCAGTTTCATTGGGGCTACTCCCACTCCCCTCCTGATTTAGTGTAAAATAACCTTTCGTCGAAAGTGGAGCAGGTGCATATCATATTCCAATAGACGCTGATGGAAAGGACTAACTCAAACATAGAAGATTCCCCATATAGACGATATCCCTAAACTCTAGTGGGTCTCTATCACAATGAGGCTTTATAGGTACAGTATCTCCTCACTGGTGACACACTATGGAGATACCTACATGAGTACCCTGGATACAACTGTCATGATGATTAACATCAGGGGAACACTTCCTGCCACCAGAAGAACCACTGGATTGACATGGAATTGGTCTTCTAGTCCTGGTAATATCACCTTCCCTTAGGATGTTTTCAATGATAATAGCACGATTTAATATTGTACAAAAAGTAGTAAAGAAGAAAACATTCACTTGTGTGCACATAGAATACTAGTGCCCAACTTCGAATCTTATAGAATGGGAATGCTCAACAACATCTATAAGTGGTGAAATGTGATGAAACTCTGTGAAATGCGATGTATACTCCATAAATGACATATAAGACTATTTGTGATGCATGAAATCCCTAGATCTGTTATCTCTCCAAATATAAAGAGATAATTAATCAAAGAAAAAAGTCTAGAAATAAAACCATAACATGCCATAATGATGACCAGACACCTATTCTTGGACAAATCAAAAAGAAATTATGTAGAATGTTTTACCCTCCCCTCTAGAGGCATCTCTAGATGCTAAAAGATAGATAGGGAAACCTCTAGAAAAGAATCCATAGCATAAATACTGTCATCCCCTACAAAGGTGGGAGGATACTATTGTAGAAACTCAAAATTTAGATCATCCATCGTAGGTGCAACTCATGGATCATAATTCATGGACTACATCAGATATAGAAAACTATCAAAGAATTTGGATTTAGTGCTCGAATCATGTACAATAGGTGGTTCCTTCGATGGAACTCATGGAGGTAAGACTAGTAGATTAGGTCCCACCATGTTGAGATCATTTCATTGGCACCATCCTATCAAATTAAATGAGGATGTCATGGTAGAATTGGTCAAAACAATCCAAAAAAAACACCTCATAAAAAACATAGAACCACAAAGATAACATAAATAATTGAATATTAATGCAATAAAACTCACTACCAAAGGAATACTACCCCATATTCCCACTGAGATGGACAAGAATTGGTAAGTGCTCAGATATTAGTTTCAGTGGTTCTAGTATATGATGGGTCAATAGTACCTTACCTCATAATTTACATGAAATTGTTTTGTTTCATTTTATATGTAATGACCAGGTTCACTTCAATACCTTTCATAAGCATGGAAATGTGGGATATGGATGTTCAACAATTCCAATTGTATGTTTTTATTTTCTTAGAACTTAAATCAAAGTAATTTTAAAATTAGTTATTTATCCCAATGATTTATGGACCATAATATTTATAATTGAGATTAAAAACCACCTTAATTTATAATTAAATGCATGATTTGGTAGTTTACTCATTCCAACCCATGAGGGCCCATAACACCTCATTAATTTAAATAAGAAATCACTCAATCATAGTCAAAAAGCAACACAAGAATATATACAAGAAAGGTTCACTCAATAATAATTGGCATAAAAAAATGGAAACTAATGAAATGCACCTATATGGAATGGAAATAATAATGGCATACGAATTATGGGTGCATATACAATGCATGTAATAATGTTACTTAACCTCACATCATCAGGCCAAGGATAAAATAAAATCTCAATCAGAATAATAATCAACAACACCACACAACATTTGCATCACCTAAAAATGAAATGATATCAACTGTAATAGGGAAAAGATGGTAAATAATTATATTTTAAGAAACTCGATCTTTACCCCGAATATGGGTTCGTGAAAACCAAGAACGACTTATGACCAAGTCCCGAGCATTCCTAATCTCTTAACTATTATCTCTAAATAGTAAATCATGAAAGGATACCTATGTTAATACCTCTTTATGACATCCGAGACCCAGATTCCACTTAGGAGGTTCCCCAAGCATGGTGGGCCATATGGCCTCAAGTGCATCTCCCCAGATGCCAGAGCTAGTTGACTAGTAGCGAGGGACTTCGGTGTTTCCATGGGAAGACTATTCACTCATTTCCTGAGTGTAAAAACATCATATAATTATAAACACAGGTATATAATATAGGCAATAAGTAAACCGAATTCACATTATAAATAGGGAAGTATAACAATAAATGAAATAACTAGAATAACATACAATTGCTTATGATGATAAATTTCATGTCACTAGAAAGATGGAAAACATGGATACAAAGTAGCACGAATACATGAAAAACCTAATGAATTTAAGGAAATACATAAACTATCGCAAGTATCTAGATATAAATCTTAACCATCTCCTACTAGCTTTATCCTGGCATAATAAGAAATCAAGTGTCTGAAGAATTATGCTTCCCTTTATTAACACCTGCATACATGTAGCCTACCCTAGGTACCAAATGGCAGCCTGAGAGGGTGTGAGATAAATTTCAGTGGGCCACCCCCAATAGTGTCTATAACATTTATCTCAGCTAATGTATATGTAATAGTGTGCATGCATGCATATATAAAGTAAAGAAGTACAATGTCACTAAATACCCATGTACGTACTCCATCCCTCAGCTAGTGTTTGAACATGTAACCAGTTAATTAAAAAATAAATTACCAATCTATATTTAAAGGTCACATGAGTCATAGCCAGCACAAGAACCACCTTGTGACAGTACAAATAGTGATGGTTCCAAGATGTAATATGGAAACCATAATTGATAGTTATTATAAAGTGGTTACATGGTATTAAAAATGGAAAAATAAAACTGATGGGATGCTAACTAAAAACTAATTTAGTCTTGCTAAGGGGTATTAGTGTGATCCAATGAGCATCATCCAAGGCATTCCCACAATAATATTTCTAACCGAGTACAAGGAAATTATTCAATGTCAAATAAGAGATAAGAAGTGGCCAGAGATAAGGATGTAAACTAGGCACCTTATGTCACATTGGATCCAAGGAGTGTTTTCAAGGAATCCGGTAATAATAATTAAGTGATCATATGGTTCTATATAAGGGATCAAAATATAGAAAAATATCATGTTCTTTGGTAGGTGTCACCCAAGGCAATCGACATCCTTGAATTGTAATGTCATCCTCGAGTACCCAATACATTCACTTAGTAATCCAAGAACTAACATGACTCAATTCTTACAATAAGGATTTCCAGGTCCATATTCATAAAGGTTCACCTTACATTTAATTAACTTAATTAATTTGGTCATATGATAACTATGACATTAACAAATTCACTTGGTTTAATCCTTTCCTTTCATAGGTTTGACAAGGCCATGAAGTATGAAATTTTTTAATTAAAACCATGTAAGTAAAGTTAAATTATTTAGGTTTGCTCAGTTTCCATCCCAGAACATGCAATGGTGTTCTATGAAAATGAAACCAAACATTCATTAACATTTAATAAGGTTAAGTCATATACTAAAGTATTCTTTCACTAATATCATTCAAATGAATTACTTACATTTAGGAACTTACCAAAGTTTTTACAATTGGAAGTGACATGGTACAATCCATTAAAATTTTCATGATTCAATAGGAAATTAAGATAAGGAAGCTTTCCATGAGTTTGGCCAAGCCTAAACACAACAAAATGATGGTTCTACATTATTAAAACACTAAAAATTCAATTATGACATATCATCCTACATGGGGTGTTAGTAGTTGTAGATGTAACCACTAATAACCAATCACATTTATAGAAATATCATAACCATAAAGTTCTAATGATTATAAAAAATGAATATAAATTCAATAAATGACACCCGATGAAATCGGTGAGCCCCCATATAAATTACATAATCATTGAACTTGAGGGATGAGTTATAGACCAGCTAACTAGTAATAATATGACTATAATCCTATAGTATTGGCCTCTGATTTGGATTGGATCAAAGTAGATCTGAAAATAAGAGTAAAAGCAGTTACACATCGATAACTAGGTCAAGAGAAATAGAGATGAAGAATGGCTCAAACAGACTCAAGTGCATTACATTTTTCATCATACATTATGAACGGAAGATCAAATGGATCCCAGATGAAGGATATATTTTGATCCCCAGTTCATGCCTTTAAAATCACCAATATGGGAGAAAATGGAGTTCATCCCACTTGAAATCAGATTGGGTAAGAAGGACGAGAATTGTTAGACTATTAAGGGGAAAAATTTAAAATTACCCAAAATTTAGCATATGCATGGTTTGGCTACACAGTTTGAAGAACCATGCACAAAACAGTTTGGGGAACTTGTAGGAAGGGGAATTCCACATAGTTAGGTCGTACGGTTTAGAAACAATGCTCCAACCATGTGAGATGGCTTTTCCTGAAAATACAGACCATCTACATGGTTAGATCTAACCATCCGGCCTTACCACATGGTTTCCTATAACCGTGAGACATTCCCATTTCTCCTAAAAGGATGGGTTATAGGCTTCAAAAACCATCAGAGACCCTTGGTATATTTTCTAACTCTTTATTCATACATATTAGGTCCCAAAAAAATAATTAGATTACAATTTTGAGGATTCATACCTAAGTCAAAAATTGGGTTCTTACACAAGATTTATTTATTGAGTTACCATAAGTTATACTCATCTTCATAACCTTGGGAATGGGAACACTAGAAATGGGTGAGATAAAATTATCAGTAATGAAAAAATTCAACAATATTTCTTCATGGGTTAGATTATAGGAATATGAGAAATCAGAAGAATAAGAGAATTATATTATTAAAACGAAAATGGAATAAAATTAATTTTCAGTAACACAAAATAAAATTAGGTGTACTCCCAAATGATCAGTATACACCATTTTATAAGAATGTATAAAAAATGATAATAATAATGAGGAATATTATCATAACATAATAATATAACATTTAAATATGGCACAAACAAAATTATAGGAAATCATAACCTAGTGGAGCATACATTGCTACCTGATTCTCATAGCACTAGTAACATGATTCTAAATAATAAACCCTCTTATGTTTAAGAAATAAACCACACACCCTATTGGGCTTGGACTAATACCCTTATAACACATTTGGCAAAGGATACTACCAATATATCCTCATAGGCTTGGGATACAACACATGTATGAGTTTGATATTGCGAAACTACCCATGTATCCTATTGAACATGGGATAGAACCCATGTGCCCTCCTAGGAATGTGCTACTTCCCATGTAACCTCATAGGCTACTAAACATATAACCCATTTGAACTCATGAGATATAAAATTTCAAAGAATTATTTTTAGGGAGATATAGGAACCCACCCATCAATCATCTACACATATGTGTGCCACATTAAATTAATCATTTATCACATTATAATGACCCCTGCAAATAAAAATTGTTTTTGGACAATTTTATATGGTATCACCAAAATTAAATGTCAATAATGTAAATTGTAGATACCAAAATTGTAATCACCCAAAAAAATTATTTCAAAAGAACATTTATAGGGTGATTCATGATAAATTATTTTCAAGTAAATAAATAATTTACAAATAATGAGAATAATATAATAAAAAATCGTAATATTTTTTCGAAATCATTTATTTATGGTGTAAAAGATGAATTTAAAATCACTTTTTTAAAGTTATTTTTGAGAATGTGAAGTGAAAAAATAAAAAATATATATCCTTTTAAAAATAAATATCAATATTAGAGCCTTGGAAAAAAAACAAACATTTCAAATTTAAATTAAAAACATCATGAAAACATTTTTTTAAAATAATATTCAATAATGTGTCTCTACAAAATACCTAATATTTCAAGAAATTTGAATTGAATTTATTTTTCAAAATTATAAATTTTAAAAATAATATTCATTAATAGAGATTTAAAAATACATAATGAATTTCCAATTTAAATTTGGAGTTGAAGATAAAATATTTATTTTGAATGGATGGAAGATATTTTTAATATTTTAAAATACATTTGTTGTAATCACACATTATAAAAAGAGTCAAAATAACTTATTTATTAAAAAGAAGAATGTAAATATTAATTTCACATGAGTAAACATATATTTATAATTAAAAAAATAACGAAAATAAATTTTTGGATTAATTAATAATTAAATGGAAGAAATAATATATTTAAAGGGGATGGTATTTTTTGTTTGAAACATTTCACTATTATGAGAAAACATTTATCAAGAAATCATCTTTGAGTAAACATATAATTTTCCCTATAGAGAATATTGAAATTTTATTGTGAAATATATTAATTTATTAAACATATAATAATTATTAATAGTAAGTAACATTTTAACTCAAATAAATGAAATTTTAATTAACCAAGACCCGTACTGATATCAAAAATATTTTAGAAGGAATAATTTAATAGGGGTTTATGTGGTTGAAAGTTAAATAGCCAAAAAATGAGAAAATACCACATAATACTCAAAAATAATAATTTTACTAACTTATAAGAAATTAGTTCATGAATTACAATAATAACTCAATGAATGAGAAGTGAGTATCCAAAATAACTTACTACATCGTAATATTTTAAATAAAAAATCCAATAAAGGTAGAAAAAAGGGTTATATTATTAAATAAAATCTATTTAATGAAAAATTATTATTAAATAAATCAATACCCTATATATATATATCATAAAAAAAGTGGTGAATATGAATCATATTTCAATGATGAAAAATTGAGATTCATAACCATTACCTCATATCTTGATTTATTATATTTGTGTGCCTAACTTTTAGAATAACAAAATTATGATTATTAAAAAATTTATTATGAACATTTTACAAAAATATTTGATAGTATATTATTTATTTTTTGTAATTTATTTGTCAAATATTTTTTTCTCACGGTAGTTCCTTGAGGTTGTTCAGTTGATTTCTCCGAAACTTCATTGGAATATTGAACATGATCAAAAGTGTTATTAAATAACTTAATACTATCCCTAATTTCATATGTGAATGTATTTTATTATTCCATTTATTAAAAATTTATAATTTTTTTATCACTTTTCCCCAATTGATTTAAATCAGTAATGTTTTATTGATATGATCATTTTTTTGATGTTGAGTTAACTATGACTATTTATTTTTAATGTCACATATATATTTCCAAATATTATCATTACATAATATTAAAAGTTCCATAAATTTTATTATTTATAGAATAAATATATTTTTAAATTCATCCATTTTAGGCTTATATGGAAGACAAAATATGTCATTCTTTGGAGGCAGTAATCACATATAAACACAATTAACATTGAATTTTCTCAATAAATTGAATAGAATGATGGTATTTGATAAATTTTATTTTAATAATAATAATTTTAATGTAGTAAATATATTTATACATAAAATAAATATTTTATATTATCTGTGAGAGGCGGTGACGGAAAATGAACCACATTACTCTGTAGAGGTGGTAGTCTGCATGTATGCATGATAACTGTTGTTTTACTTTTCTTAGTGGATGGAAAGGATTGAATAATGTTTTATCCATTAATATAATGTCATTTAAAAAAATTTATACAACATTTATCATTATATTAGTTTTTTTAAAAAAATTTAAAGTTGAAGAGTAAGAAGGAAAGACTAATGTGTACAAAATACTAACATTGAGAACTTGAGATTTCCCTTGGGAATTTCCATGGAAATGATGGCCATGGGATAAATAATTGAGAACATATCATATTTAATTTTATAGATTATTATAAAACATTATGAGTTTTAGGAGTAAATTAGAAATAATAGGTGTTCAATTAAGTGGTGGATGTGATCCCATTTTATAAGTCAAGAGAAGGGTAATTTTGGAAATACCCAATACATTTCAATAATGGTATGTCACTATTCATGGTTTTAGGACTACCAAAGTATAATATAATGGATTTTGAGTTTATATGGACTCTATAATTCCTAAATAATGAATTTACACGCTTGTATTAAACATTTTTTGGGTCATTTACCATTAGTTTTTTATATTTTACCATTTGAGTTTTCACCATGGTAAATAGTTTTTAACTAAGTAATTTGTGTTTTACTAAAAATATAAGATTATACGTCATATAAAATTTGGGGTTTAAAAACAATGATTTAATAAATAAATAATCAAATTCAATTCCTAAATAATATACAACTAAATTATAAATTGAAATGATTAATATATATATAAACTATTTTGTAGAAAAATGTTATTTTCACCAGTAAATGTTTTTATTATTATAAAAATTTAATTACTAATTATTTCAACTATAATATATTTTTATACATGCATAAAAATGATAAAAATGTCATTATAAAAAGTATTTCAATTTAAATAATTAGTTTAAAATTATACAACATTAATTAAATAATTCGTTGAAAATAACACTTTCTCCATTATCAAGATCAGTAACTATAATATTAATAATAAATATTTTGTACCTAAAAAATAAATTGATAATATTAAATGAAATGAATATTTTGATCTAAAATATTCAATCCACTTTTTGATATAATTTATACAATTGATAAAAAATTATATTTAATATAAGTAAACAAAAATAGTTATTAAAGTAACATATTACTTTTGTTTCTCAAATGTATGACATAAAATTTATTAAAAAAATAGAATTTTAAATTATTTTTATTACTTTATAAATATATATATTTTATATAAAAAATTATCCAAATTTTTTTATGTTGTTCTTATATTATAATAATGTCATAAAATTGATGGTATTGGAAAATTTGCTATTTTCACTATTCACTAAAAAAATATTTATTTCAGAAAAACATAAAAATTACTCATAGGTAAATTTTTATACATGAAAAAAATGATGTTAATTTTTTAAAAATAAAATTCAAAATTTTATAATGGTATATTTTAAATAAAAACCCAAATTATAAAAAAATTTCTTCAATTGAAAATTTCCGTCTTAAATCTTCAAAGGTTCTTAATCCTTTTTTTTGTGAATTTATAATTGATTACAAAATTTTTATTTATTATAGGTTATATTATTCTTAAATTTTCTTAATTTTATTAATATAACTTGTCAGAACTCATTTTATTTTGGTGTTTTGTGTGAAATAATATATTGATATAATGTTTATTTAATGAAAAATATATTATGAAATGTTCGAGTGTTGTATTCTGTCCTCTTAAATAAATTACATCTTCACAATTTTAATTATAAATTACAAATTAATATAGCTACATGTTTCCCTAAGCTATCCATGAATCAATGTATAATTTTTTAAATGGGATATGAACATCATTATCATAGTTAAGATGAGAAGTAAACTCACCTTTTCTGTTATAATATGCATATTTATATATTCCCAAACATTTATTCCAAATATGACCCCATTTTATGTCTTAAGAATTTATAGAGACATACCTTCTAGAAATTCATTTTCTAGATCATGTTTCCAAACAAATACTAAAATCAAAATGTTTAGGATAATATACACTAAAGTTTGAGTAATTGATCATATTAATATGAAAACCATATCCTTAGATGTCTTCGCCAATAAAACATTTATTTAAACCTATGAGGATTTTTATAGAACTATAAAACTATTGGACAAACCTATCACTCCTTTAGTTTTACCTAGGATTCCTTTGGTCATTTTGTTTTTAGGATTACTATCATATTCAAATCCATTATAATTTTTCATAATGTTCTAGTCATTTTCCATATCATATCCCTTGATAGTGTATGGAAAAGTGTGAAATATTAGTACCAATCTTTGTTTACACTATTAATATCATGTTATTTATCAATTAGTCGTATTAAGGGTCCTTTACTCAGGGTTAATTTGTGCCATAATGACATCGACTTACCAGTATCAATATAGGGATGCAATTTCTAGGAAACCAAAGAATCATTACTTTACCAAAATTTTAGGATGTTATACCAAACATAGAATGAACCCATATATTCATTGGTAGTGTTTTTAATAAAGTTTTCAAATCCTATTCCCAAAACAATAAAACTAATTGTTGAAAATAATGAAACCATTCTCTAATACCAAATGATTCACCCCCAACCCACACTCTCAGATCGAGTTCCAAAAACACTTTATTTGAACATAAGATTTTGATAAAAGGTTAGATCAAATTTACTTTATTATAAATAATAAAATTAGATAATCATTTAATCTCACAAATAATCAAAAAATACCAATACCAGAAGTTTTATTGTCTTTGATGGTTAACTAAGTAAGAATTTTATTTTACACCAATACTGAACATTTTTTTATAATTGAGCCACAATAGATTCCTTTCCATACATAACATAAGTTATAATTATATTCATGACATGGGGAGTGGAAAAAAAGAAAATTGTGAGGTAAAATACTAAGTAAATAAAAAAAATAAAAACAATCATCTAGTTTTAGATCATAGGATCATTAGAAAACATGGGCATGCGAGAAATATCTTATCAAACAGAACATGGAATAATAAAATTTTTTCCATAAGAAATAATATAATGACCTATAGTATAAAATTATCAAACATATACCATATCAAATTAGTGTATAAAAATGAGATAATAAAAATTATCTACCATATCATAACAATATAATATAATATAGAAATATTCCATATGAAAAATTATTTAAAATTCTAACCTAGTAGATAATTCTTTGATACCATATTTTCATAACATAGTGAGCTTGGAATGAAAACTCATTTACCCTATTTGGCATAGAATACAGCCCATATACCATATTTGTTTTAGTATTAAACCTGTGTAACCTCATTGGATTGAGATATTACTATTGTTCTCTATTAGTCTTAGGATAAAATCAGCTTACCCTCTTAGGTTTGGTATACAAACCATATGCTCTCTTAGAGTTGGGCTACTACCCATGTATCCTCTTGGTCTTGGGTTACATCGCATGTATCCTAGTTGTTATCATGAAATGTAAAAATTAAACAATTAAATTATAGGGAGATATAGGACCCCAAACATTGATAATACTTATAAATTTTTTCCACTTTAAAATAATCACTGATCACATCATAAAGAACCCACAGAAAGAAAAATGAGATTTCTAACATGTTAGATAGTATCACCAAAATTGAACTTTATAATTTAAATAGTTGATAGGAAAAATTCAATAAACCAAAATAGTATTTCATAAAAAATTAATTGGGTGATTCATGATAATTTATTTCCATGGAAATAAAGCCTTCGGAGTAAAAGAGATTAATGGAAGTCAAATCATAAGAGTTTTTATGAAAAACGTTTATCATAGGTATAAAATATAAAGTTATGGTCACCATGAAATGTCATTTTTAAATATTAATTGAAAAAATATGAAAAATATTACATTTAAATATAACAGTAATAAGTGGAACAATGAAAATGAAATAAATATTTCAAAAAGGATATGTGGAAACATATTGAAATCTTTTAAATTTTTAAAAAGAGTCATTACTAATAGATAATTGAAAATGATATAATGGTTTAAAAAGGTGAAGTGAATTTCTCGATACCTTTCCTTCAAAAAAATCTCCAATAATAGATATTTTTAATAAAAAATAACAATTTTAAAATAATGTGGATTAGACGATAACATGTTTAATTTTGAAAGGTTGAAAAAAATTATAATATTTTAAAATAAGTTTTTGGAAAACCCACATCCTATAAAAGTTACTAAAAATTATTTTGGAAAAGTCTGGAATGGAAATTCGAAGGTAATTTTATTAAAAACATATTTTTATTTGAACATAAAAATATAATCATTTTTGGGAATAATTAAAATAGAAAAGGTGGAACCAATGTATTTAAAGGAGATGATATATTTTTCTTAATAAACATGCAATTTTATGAGAAATAAATTCAGTGAGAAAACATAATTGAATAAAAAACAATATTTTAAGAAAATATAAATGATTAAATAACTTATGAATTTTGAGATAGAATAATTTATCAAACTTATAAGAATGATTCTCAATGAAAAAAAAATTAACTCAAAGAATGGAAAATTAAGCTAATTGAATCCCTTAAGGATATCATAATTCCTATAGAGTGAGACATTTATAATGAATTTATATTATATAAACTTAAATATATCCAATAAAAAAAACATATAAAAAATAAAATAAAATATCATAACTTTCCCAACTTATATGGAAAAATTGCAAGAACAACAATTATAACTAAAGAATGGCAATTTAGTTTCCAAAAACATTTACAAAATAGTAAAATTTTGAATTGAAAATACATGGTAGGTATAAAATGGGATGAATTTAAAAATCTAAAATATTTAACCAAAAATTATGATTGAATGATCTAATTTCCAATATATAAAATAAAAGTAAAAAAGATTTTAATAGGAATCGCATCTCGATAAAGTAAAATTGAAAGGAAAAAACCTTTACCTCTGGTCCTGATTCATTCTGTGCACACGCCTAACATCATACAAAATAAAATATGATTAAATAAATATATTATCAAAAAAACAATCCCCACAATATTTCATTTTTTAAGGTCTATTTATTTTCATATGTTACTTTTTAATTAAATAGTTTTCACTTATGCTGGTTATTTGAGGTGGTTTAGTCGATTTCTCAAAAACATACTTAGTATATTGACCATGGTAAATAATGTAGTGAAATAGATTCATGATCTCTATAATTTTATAGTTTTATTAATTTTTTATTCTATCAATATTGTTTTTATAAAATTACAAAATTTTTCCATAAATAAATCATTTTAATAAAGGTTCATCGATATATTATTTTTTCGGAAGTTGAGGTTACTATAATAGTTTATAGTTAATATAACATGAAATATTTCCAATATTTTATATCATGAATATTATGTGTCATAAATATAATTTTAATATATTAAATATATTTTTAATTTCATCCATTTTTTAGTGATGAATAATTAAATATATCATTCCATGGAGGCGGTAGTCTGTACATATATAAGATTAAGAACCCTATTTCTAAATGAATGGGATGTAATGACGGTTTATTATAAATTATATTTAAAAAATAATAATTTTTAACTAGTAAAAATATTAATACATAAATTCCAAAAAAAATCTATCCATTAGAGGTGGTGATGAAAAACGGAGCACATCACTGCAAGGATGCAGTTGTCCAAACATACACATGATTGATTTTTTTCTTAATGGTCGAAAATGACTGAATACTGGTTTATTTATTAATATTTTAGATTTTGTGTACATTGAAAAAAATTATGTTATTATATTGAGGTGTATATATTATATTTATAATAGATATATTAAGATGAAAAGAGTAAGGTGTATGAAATATTCAAATTGGAAAATTTAGATTTATCTTAAAAATATTCAATGAAATGGAGGCCTTAGGATAAATAATTGAGAAAAAAAGATTATTAATATGTGATGTAATTTTAAAAAGATAAGAATTCAAGTGTTTTAGGATTACATTTTATGAAATAGGTATTTCATAAAGTGGTGAAAGTGATCCCATTTTATAAGTGAAGAGAAAAGTATTTTTAAAAGTACCCATTACATTTCAAATATTGTATGTCACAATTCAAGGGTAAAAGGCTCCAAGAGTTTAAAATAATAGTGTGTGTTATGATCATGGGTCTAAAAATAATCAAAAATTATTTTCCATACAAGATTAATACATTTTTTCATTCTATTAGCATTAGATTGTTGCATAATACCATTTCGGTTTTAAACATGGTAACTAGCTATTAACTAAGTAATTTCTGTTTTAATAAAAAATTTAACATAAACCCTATTACAAAATTTAAATGTTATGAAAATATATTTAATATTATTATAATCTAATTAAATTTTAAAATTAAACATAATTAACTTTTAAAATGAAATAATTAATATATATAAAAACTATTTTGTAGGAAAAATATTGTTTTCACTATTAAGTCTTCTTAATTTTATATATAATTAATTTTAAATTAAATAAGTGACAATATATTTTGATACTTCTTTATAAAAATATAAATTTTATTATATAAAATTTATCAATTTAATATGTTATATAAAAATAAAATAATGTTATTAAATCAATAATTTGAAATTAACCCTTTTACTATTATCATGGTAATTAACATTAATCTTAGTAATCATATATATATATATATGAATGAAATTAAAAATATTATATGATATTATAATTTTTATATAATTTATGATATACATTTTTTATATTTTGTTTGTTCATGTGATGAGAACTGATTTTTAATATAAGAAAATGAAAATAGTTTTAGAGTAATATATTACTTCGGATTCCCCAACGCTAAACATGGATTTTATAAAGTAAAAATATTATTTTAATATGAAATATTTCAATTTATTTATATTTATTTATTATATAAAAAGGTTTAAAAACGTTTATTTAAAAATTATATTATGATAATATCATAAAATTAGTAATATTAAAAAAAGTGATATTTTTTCACGATTCACATAAAATATATTATTTTAGAAAAATATAAAAAATTCCCCTTTGGTTAATTTTGATATGTAAAATTCAATAATGATGTTCATTTTTTCAAATTAATATTAAAATATTTAAAAAATTATCTTTCAAATGAAAATTCAAAATATAAAGGATTACTACATTTATTGAAAGATACCCTTTAAACTTTAATGGTTCTTAATAATATTTTATATAAATTTATAATTGATTAAAATATATTTATATAGTATAGGGTTTATTATTCTTAAATTTTCAATTTATTTTTCTTCTAACATGTCGTGGATTTTTTGAGTTTGGTGTTGCGTGTGAAATAATATATCAACACAATGATTATTCAAACGGAAATATATTTGAAAATCTCTAGGTGATACATTCCCCCATTAAATAAATTGCATCATAAAAATTTTAACTATGAAAAACAAATGAATATAGATAAGGTTTTACATTTGAAAGTCATGACCCATGTTATAGTTTTCAAAAATCTTAGAGACACAGTTAACCTCAGTAAGTAAAATGTGGTTCAATATGATGAAAATAATTTGTGGTGAATAGTAACGTTTGACTTTTATTTACCACAGTTAAAGGTAAATAGGGTAATTCAAGGTAAAAAGAATATTGTAATAATTCAAAATTACCTTAACACATGTCCTATCCTTATTGGATAATTAATGGCCGACCATGATCATCTTTGGGACGATTTTGGGACCCCATGGAGCCACTTATGAATGATAATGACACTTTAGATTAATGAATTTAAAGTAAAGGAAAAATTGAAAAAAACAAAAAATTGTTTTTTAATTAATTTTTATATGGTGTTATATAAGTAATATTTTTCACTATAAATATTCATTGGAAAAATAAAAATATTTCCTACATCATGGTATTTTATTTATAGTTTTTAGACATTGAATACATTAAATAATTTATGGCACAAAAATGATACAGTATTTACCTCATTAATAAATGATTTAAATAAATTAGATTATAAATTTTAAAATAATATCCAAAACATATCCAATTATTATTGGATGATTTTATTTTGACCATTGGACATCTTATCTTTGACCCTAATGATTTTTGGACCTTTAGAAACCTAATATAATTATATAATAAAATAATATTTTCACACTCTCCTAAAGATCCCCTCCCCCCCATATAAAAGGAGACCACTTCTAAGAAATTACTCAAACCTCTCAAGCCTTTAGGCTCATCCAGAATCTAAAAAATTAATCTTCCTACATCTCTCTCCTCCACCTAGAAGCCTTACCTTAGGAAGAAGGCACTTCAAGAAGTCCTTTTGTTTCAAACCTAAGGAAGTTACCCAAATTAAAGGTAACAGTTTCTCTTAACTTATTTAATTTTATTTTACTTATCCAACCCCTAAAATCTTTTTATTCCTTTCTTTTATAACAAAACCAGTATCCTAAATATACTAGGATGTTTTTATGATAAGGATTCTAGCTACTCATACACACACATCCATCTAATGGGTGAAGAACATAATGTTTCTCTGGATGGAAAACTAACGCCTCACAATATGATGATTGTTCGATTACCTCCTACTGCCTCTCATGGTGGACATTATAATGGAACTATATTCATATATGATATATATTATTTTTATATTTTCATCATACTTCTGTATATTCTTTTTATAGCATGACTTAATGGTTTCCATTATGGGTAAAGGCGATAATTTCATTTGAGGAAGTGCGGACTACCGCCCCCTCAAAATGATATGTCTCATTAATACCATATGTGGGATGCAGAAAGGATGGAGTTAATTATATTATTTATGATATTATACTAGAATTATAATTTACCTATGTATCATTATGTTTTAATTCCATTAAAATAAGATATAGAAATGAAATTATCATTCATGCGTACGTTCGGCTTACAGTCTCCATGAACGGTGCATTTCATTTCTTACCCAAAAAATGATATGTACTATTATAAATACATGTATATACTGGATATATATGATATGTATAATATCTAAATCATTAATATCATTCTGGATATAATGAACGTTTTACCATGTGAACAACTTGTAACTATAAAGTGTTTATTTTTGACTCAAGCGCCAAATATCGACAAAACGAATGTTATTAACTTAAATGATTAAATAATGTTTCTAACATGGTAATAAGAGATATAATAGGAATAATAAACTTGAAAAAGGTTCTTAAGAAAGTATAAATTAACTTTAGTTTATTATTCAGGATATTAAAGAACGAACGGGTCAATTCGGGCATGAGATAAGGGGTTTCTTATCTCACTTTTAATTCCTTGAGATTTCCATTTTTCACCACTTATTTATTTCATGTGGTGTATTTTGTATTTCCAATTGATAGATATTATCATGATTCTCTTTATATTTATGATATTTTGTGAATCATTTGGTGGTTATTGACTATTGTTCATATGACTCGATTGATTACAACGAGGTAAGGGTTAATTTCACAATCTATTTATTATCCAAGGTTGTTTTTACATATGTATCTACTAAGAAATCTTTATTATTCACGTTCATGTTTCATAAAATAGTTTTAAAAGGTATTTTTTAAGGTAATTTCTACTAAAACATCATTTTAAATGTTTTAATGATTTATTCTTCAAAACCATTCTCATCAATGTCTCGTTATTCAAAATGGTTTTAAGGATTTATTTAAATTGACAAGAATGTTATAAAATGTTAATTACATTCAAAAGTTTCAAATAGGTATGGGAAAATTTTATTCAAAAATTTCTTTAAATGTCCTCCTTCTTAAATTGTGTGACTTTTAAATGTTTTCATGAAAAAGGCATATTTCTCTCAAAGATTTTTACAAATCATTTTCATATATCTCAAAATCCATTAATGGATTTTAAACTTGTCTGAAGTTGATTTATTATAAAACAAATCTTCCATATTTTATTGAAGGTTTTGTTATATGTTTGACTGTGGATGTGTCATTTTTATACTATTCATGGTTTATGGAAAAAGTATTGACATTTCGCACGCTAGTTTTAATACGAATGTTTATGTTATGTTTAAAATTGTTCATATGAGTAATGAATTTGACTTAGTAAGTGACGGGTGGAGCCCACTATAGCTCCTTGATGCATCAGTAGGTCTCATGAGACAAACTAGTATCTTGGTACAAGGCCTTGACAAAATATTATTTGTAGTCTTGGCACAAGGGCTTGACTATGTGTTTATGATAGTCTGGCATTATGCATTCCATCATTATGAATGTGGTTATGGATATTGCATTTGATTATTCGACTAGTATAATATCCATGTGAATAATTAAATAGAATTATTTCATTTCCTTTTCACCATGTTGTGATGAAGATCATGTTTAATAGAATATTTTTAGTTATACATTACCTTAAATGTTTATGCTTACTTATGAAATTTTCTTCTATATTGTTATCCTTAATGAGCATCTGAGCTCACCCCTTTCTATTTTTATTTTTCCCGGGATGTGAAGAATTATTTTATGGCTGATCTAAAGGGATAATATGAGGGGATAAGAGTGTTGACTATGGAGACTATGTTGTTTTAGTTTTACATTTTATCATGTAATGTAAGACATATGAATGTATCTATTGTTTCTAAGTCTACTAAACTAATCGGTCTTTTGAGAATTGATTATTTATGATCATGCCAATGTTATGTAATAATGCACTGACTCTGGGTAACTGGGGTTATGGTGTTACATTTGGTATCGGAGGAAGTTTAGTACAAACCATGGAAACTAGATTTAGATAAACTCTAATTAGATCACATAGACCTATGATGGACTTTGAGAATTAATATATAAGAACTTATTAGAATTTCGGTATTGTAGATATTTTGTGAGTTTTTTGAGAAATACATCCATGTCCGGATAAGTGTAGGTAGAGGCGGCTTTGGAACAGATGTACCTAGGGGTAACACCCAAAAACACTACTTTGAGCTAGACTCGAATGGGAACTAGTGCACGACAACGGGTCTTGCTATACTCTTGGTTATGACATTCCTAGGGGATATGCTTAGGATAATTCTCATTTTCTTTACAAACCATTATGAAGGGTTTATAAGTATATACTTCCTCAAAGAAATCATTTTTATGATTGTGGATTATATCTATAAACTGTTAAATTTATGTTAAGTGTTTTACCAGTTTGGATTTTTGTATTACGATTCATAACCTAATCTATTTAATGCCCTTGTTTAGAAATGGCGCTTAGTGGAAGGAATGTGAACTCCAGTAATATGTATGGTCCAAAGAGTAAGAAGGATCATATCTTTCATAGTATTAAACCAACATTTAGAAGGGAAATAGTCTCCCATGTATTATCAACATATGAAGAAATAGTATCATGTGTTAGTAAGATAAGTAAATAATTCTCTATGTCCTATGGATTTGAAGGGAATAAAGAGAAGAAAAGGATGGAAGAGAGAAACATGGATAAAGAGAAGAGGAAAAAGAAGGATTTTCCCATATGTGATAATTGTGGAAGAAAGAAACTTGGTAAACACTTTAAGGGAATTAGAGTTTGTTATATGTGTAGAGAAAATGGACACCAATTACGTGATTGCAAGGGTATGAATTTTTTTTCCAATGTACAATGCATCATCTTCAAGGAGTTGAGACAAAACACGAATCAATGTCCTACTCAACAGAGTATACCCCAAATGCTACTATTGGATAATAATAAAATAATGATACTACCGAAGATGAAGATAAATGATTAGATTTATTACGTTGTTATTAAATTATTGTGTCATTTGAGTATTGTACTAGTGATGTACATGTTATATTAATTATAGAGTATATAAGGATTGTACTACAGTACTATTTCATTAAGGACTCAAAATTGTTGTAGAACCAAGAAAAGTGGCTCAATTGCCGTTTAAATTTTTTGAAAATATATGTTTGAGATAATGATAAACCATAATATGGTTCTTATACCAAGGTAGAGATTTTGGAATAAGAGATGGATTATTTGGATAAATTATATTGGCTATTCTTGACTTCCTTTGAACTGATTAATAGTTTGTTTATTTCATCATTGTTGGAATCTTCATTATTTTTGTATGTAAGGAATATATCCAGTATTATATAATTGATTAGGGAGCATGAATGTAATCAATAATTTATTATGGTAATTTAGTGTGTTAACAAGTTTTAAAACAATACATGATGAAGGTGTTCATATGTAATTACGTGGAAAAAAGGAACTTCATTGTGTTTAACTTCCTTATAAATTTTTTACTATGAGTTAGGATACATTTATTTTGGATAAGTCTAAAGGTCGGAATGGATTAAGATACTATTGTTATGGTTATTTTGGGATTTTTAAAAAAAGGACAACACGCAGATCGTGTGACAAACCATCGCATCGGACAAAGCTGTGGGAATCAAACCCACAACTATAGTGAGATTGGGTTTTATTGCCGACCACTAGACTACATGAAGTCCATGGATTATATTATGTATTTTTTTAAAGGGTCTGATAAGTGAATTATAAATTCATTTTTTTGGAACCCTATACGAATAGGATAAATAGAATATTTTTTAAGTTCTATTATCTTTTAGAGTGAAAGATGAGTGTGTGTTAGAAATTAGTTAAAGGATGGAACTCTACTTGTCAAGTATATATTTTTTCCTTCTCTTATTATATGAATAAATTAATTCTTATTCTTTAGGTAAGGGATCTTAAAACCAAAAATGTGTTATCCTAATACCTTTTGTTTTGTTGAAGCGGTTATATTTTAAATCAACAAAGATTGATGGATTTGAGGCCCACAATTATACAATTGTTTGTGATGGATAACCTCAATCACTCCCTATAAATATTTATGTTTTTTCATCTAATTATGTGTCTCTAATTTCCACAAATTTTTCTTAATCGAGATCCTAATTTGGTGGTGACTTTTTCATTCCCCTTTTCCTCTTATTAAGACTAAATTTTATTAACCCAATTTCCGATGTCAGATATCCCACAACGGTAATTTATATTATCAAAGTTTTATTTTTGAATAACAATTTCAAATTGCGAGGATTCAATTTATTGAAGGAGGGAAGAATGTAACACCCCATGATTTCATAGTACGTTATTTTTTCAAAGTAATATAATAACTTCCACTACAGTTAACACTGAGTTCAAGCGCATCGCGACTTACTAAAATATTAATTCAAAAGATGTTATGAATAGTATTAACTAAATTATGAACATTATATAATACTTATAATTTTAGATTCCATATTATGAGTTTTTTAGACATAATTTAAGAACAAATTCATTTTTTTCAGATAAAAGAATTATTTTTCAAAAAATTCAATTTTACTACCTTTTAATGGAAAACCCTTTTTAAATCCAATATTTGAAACATTTATACATTCAATTTTACAAAATAAACATCTTCTTTATAATCAGGACATACGAATTTAGTTTCAATAAATTTTTCATGTTTTTTTGATAACTTTCATATTTGAGTGAATAGTGAAAAATACTATATTTTAACTGAAAAAAACTTTTTTAATCAAAATAAATTATAGTGTTTAATTATACATTTTAATGTTTTGGAAGTATAATTAGATTATATTTTTACCCTTTAATCCGATATTGGTCATTGGCATTAATTTCTCTTTGAAATTATACATAAACAAGTGTCAATCTTTTGATAGTTATTGTTTCTTAAAAAACGCTATTTGTTTTGACAATGAGAATTAATTTTAAATTAATAAATGAAACTTCAATGTTTTTAATTAGGTCAAATAGAATTCATTTTTGGATTCATAATATTGAAATTATCTTAGGGTGAATTTTTGGTATTTTTCTGAAAACGTTCAATTTTTGATGAATAATGAAAAAACACTAAGTTATAGTTTAAAACCGAATTTTTATTTAAATAAATATTTACTTTATTTAAATTTATTTTAGGTCAAAATAGGTACAAAATACATCTATAGGTTCAATGTAATTCATTGGAGTCAGTTTATAATAATTTTAGAAATATGAAAATTGTATTGAACTTTTCATCGTCTTTTACCCACCTCCTAGGAGAATTTGCAAATTCACATAAAACATAATTTTACTTCTTGTGTGAGTGAAATTTCAAAAATCCTAGAGACATAGTTAACCTCAGTAAGTAAAATTTTGTTCAATAAGATGAAAATAATTTTTTGTGAATAGTAACTTTTGACTTTTATTTACTACAGTTAAAGATAAAAAGGATAATTCAGGGTAATTTTTTTTAATAATTAATAATTACCTTAACGCATGTACTAACATTATTTTATAAGTAATGGAAAACCATGGGCATCTTTGGGTCGATTTTTGGATCCCATGGAGCCATTTATGAATGATAATGATACTTTAGATTAATTAATTTAAAGTAAAGGAAAAATTGACATAAATAAAAAATTGTTTAGTAATTAATTTTTATGTGGTGTTAAATATGGAATATTTTTTACTATAAATATTCATTGGAAAGATAAAAAAATCTCTACATCATGGTATTTTCTTTATAAATTTTAGAGATAAAATAAAATAAATTATTTATTACATAATAATGATGCATTATTTACCACATTAATAAATGATTTAAATAAATTAGATTATAAATATTAAAATAATATAAAAAACATGTACAATTATTATTGGATGATTTTAGTTAGGCCATGGGTCATATTATCTTAGACCCTAATGATTTTTGGACCTTTAGAAACCAAATATCATTATATAATAAAATACTATTTTCACACTCTCCTAAAGAGCCCCTCCTCCCTCTTATAAAAATAGCCCACTTCTAACCAATTATTTACACCTCTCGAGCCTTTACGATTGTCCAAAATCTTCCAAATTAAGCTCCCTACATCCCTATCCTCCACCTAGAATCTTTACCTTAGGAAAAAGGCACTTCAAGAAGTCCTTTTGGTTCAAACCAAAGGATGTGACCCAAATTAATGGTAATAGTTTCTCCTAACTTCTTTTATTTTATTTTACTTCTCCAACCCCTAAACTCTTTTTATTCCTTTATTTGATAACAAAACCAGTATCATCAACATAATAGGATGTTTTTATGACAACTATTCGAACTAAACTTACACAAACCTCCATCTAATGGGTGAAGAACATAATGTTTCAGTGGATGGAAAACTAACGCCTCATGAAATGATGATTGTTCAATTACCTCCTACCGCCTCTCAGGGTGGCCATTCTGATGGAACTGTTTTTATACATGATATATATTATGTTTATTTTTTCTTAATGCTTCTGTATTTTACTTTTATATCAGTCCTTAATGATTTCCATTATGGTTAAAGGTGATAATTTTATTTGAGGAAGTGCGGACTACCGCCACCTCAAAATAATATGACTCATCAATACCATATGTTGGACATATAAAGGATGGATTTAATGATATTATATATGATATTATACTGTATTTATAATATACTTATGTATCATTATGTTTTAATTCCTTTAAAATAAGAAATAGAAATGAATGTAGCGTTCATGTGTACGTACGACTTACTGTCTCCATGAATAGTGCATTTCATTTCTTACCCCAAAATGATATGTACTATTATAAATACATGTATATACTGGATATATATGATATATATAATATATAAATAATTAATACCATTCTGTATATAATAAAATTTTTACCATGTGAAAAACTTGTAACTATAAAGTGTTCATTTTTTACACAAGTGCCAAATATCGACAAAACGAACATTATTAACTTAAATGATTACATAATGTTAATAACATGGTAACAAGTGATATAAAAGGAATAGTAAACTTGAAAAAGGTTCTTAAGAAAGTTGAAATTAACTTTAGTTTATATTTCAGGATATTAAAGATCTAACGGGTCAAGTTGGGCACAAGGTAAGGGGTTTCTTATCTCACTTTTAATTCCATGATATTTCCATTGTTCACCACTTATTTATTTCATGTGGTTTATTTTGTACTGCCATTTTATATATATTATCACGAGTCTAATTATATTCATTATATTTTGGGAATCATTTGGTTGTTATTAAATATTGTTCATATGAATCGAATGATTACAATGAGGTAAGGGTTAATTTCACAATCTCTTCATTATCCGAGGTTGTTTTTACGTAAGTATCTACTGGGACATATTAATTATCCACATCCATGTTTCATAAAATAGTTTTCAAAGGGATTCTTTTTAAGGTACTTTTTAATAAAACACAATTTTAAATGTTTTAATGATTTATTCTTCTAAACCATTCTCATTAATGTTCCTATTTTGAAAATCGTTTTAAGGATTTAATTAAATGGATAATAATTTTTTAAAATGTTAATTAATTTCAAAAGTATCAAAGTGCTATGGGATACCTTGATTCAAAAATTTCTATAAATGTCTTCCTTTCTAAATTGTGTGAGTTTTAAATGTTTTTATGAAAAATTTATATTTCTCTCAAATAATATTACAAATCATTTCAATCTATCTCAAAAATCTTATAATGGATTTTAAACATGTTTGAAGTTGATTTATTATGATACAAATCTTCTATATTGTATTGAAGGTTTTGTGATATGTTTGACTGTGGATGTGTTATTTTTATACCATTCTTGGTTTGTGGATAAAGTATTGACATTTGGTATTCTATTTTTAGTACGAATGTTTATGTTATGTTGAAACTTATTCATATGAGGGATGTATTGGACTTTGTAATTGACGGGTGGAGCCCACTATAGTTCCATGATGCATCAATAGGTCTCATGAGACAAACTAGTGTCTTTCCAAAAGGCATTGAAAAAATCTTAATTGTATTCTTGACACAAGGCCTTCACTATGTGGTTATGATAGTCTGGAATTATTCATTCCATCATTATGATAGTGGTTATTGATATTTCATAAGATTATTCAACTAATAGAATATCCATGTGAATAAGTAAATGGAATTATTTCATTTTATTTTTTCCATGTTATGCTGAAGTTCAAGTTTAAAAAGATTTTTTTAGTTATACATTTCCTTAAATGTTATGCTTACTTATGAAAGTTTCGTCTATATTATTATCCTTAATGAACATCTAAGCTCACCCATTTTCTGTGTTTTATTTTTCCCAAGTTGTGAAGAAGTATTTTATGACTGACCTTCAGGGATAGTCTGAGGGGATATGAGTGTGGACTATGGTGACTATGTTGTTGTAGTTTTCCATTTAATTATGTAATGTAAGACTTATGAATATATTTAGTGTTTCTGAGGCTACTAAATTAATCAGTGTTTAGAGAATTTATCATTTGGTATAATTCCAATGTTATGTAATAATGCACCGAATCTGGGTAACTAGGGTTTGGGCATTACATAAAAGTTATTTGAAAATACATAAAGGATTTTTAAATAGAATTTAGAGTGGAATATAATGATATTTTATTATGAAAGAATGAAAAACCTTTTATATATTTTGAAATAGATTTTTTGAAAACCTACATCATAAAAAGAGTAACTAAATCATACTTTTTACAAGTGGAGAAAGTAAAAATGAAGTTCATATGAGTAAAAATATATTTTGATTTTAAAATACGAAGGAAAAATATATTTGGAACTAATGAACATGGAAATAATGGAAAGACAATATTTAAATGAGATGTTATTTTTTTCTTAAAAATGTTACACTTTTATGAGAATAAAATTCATCAATAAAGAATATTTTAGTTGGAAATATAATTTTAACTATAGATAAAATATGAAATATATTATGAAATTGGAAATAATTGAATTTTATAAATAATAGGAGAATGATGCTCATTGAATAACTTTTTTACTCAAATAAGTGAAAATTTATTTATCCAAAACCCTTATAGATATCATAATTTTTGAAGAAAGAGATATTATTAAAGGGGTTTATTTGGAATTAAAATACCTAGAAAATATATAGAATATTCCACTTAATAAAATCTCAATTCATAATATTTTAAAACATATATTAAATAATTTCAAGTAGAAAAATCATGAAACAACAAAGGAGAATTGTGTTTTCAAAAACCCTTAAAACATTATAATCTTTCAAATTTAAAATATATTAAATGTAAAACCATTGTTTTATTTTAAAATTGAATTGATTTCATGAAAAATTATGATTTAAAAAATACATTTCCAATATATATAAACCACCCAAATAAATATATGGTGAAAACAATCATATCTTATTAAAGAAAAATTGACATGAAAAAAATTTAACATGTGTAATGATTCACATTGAATGAGCACTTAAATTCATTAAAAATTAAATTATGTTTTTGAAAAAAATTATTAAGAAAATTTTCATTATATATTTAATTTAATATGGATTATTTATTATTATATGTTATTTATTTTTTAATTTTTTTTTACTTATGGTGGTTATTTATTGTGGTTCGGTCAATTTCTATGAAACATCCTTAGTATATAGACCATGGTAAAAAGTGTTTTGAAATAGATTTGTAGAATCCTTAATTTTATAGGTTTATGTATTTTATTATTCCATTAAAACAAAATTTGTAATGTAAAATCGTTTTTAAAAATTGGATTAAAATTATTAAAGGTTAATTGATATGTTCATTTTTTAGAAGTTTAGTTTACTATGAATATTATTTTTAATATCACTTAAAGAATTTAAAATATTAAAATTCCAGAATATTTATAGGATCATAAATAAATTTTTTATAAATTAAATAAATTTATAATTTTATCCATGTTATGTGGTAATGAATATTAATATACATCTTTCCATGGAGGTGACAGTTTTCACATACACATGATTGAAGTTTCTATTTCTTAATGAATTAGATGGAATAAATGTATATGATAAATTTTAATTTCAAAATCATAATTTTGAAAAAGGATAAATATTCATTCATTAAATCCATATTCATTTCCAGTAATGAGAGACATTGATGAAAAAAAAACCACATCTGTTTGTAAAGGGAGTAGTCAGCACGCACACAAGATTAATGTTTTTTTTGAATTAGTGGATTGAATGGATTAAATAATGGTTGATTCATTTATTTAAAAACATTTTAATATAATAAAAATATTGATGTCAATATAATAGGTTTTCTAAAAAATTATAAGAGGAATATTAGGATTAAAAGAATATGGAGTAAGAAATACTCATGTTGAGAACTAGAGCTTTCTCTATGAAATATTCTTAAAAATATAGGCCATAGTCTAACGAATTAAAAAAAATTCTTATGATTGTGAGATGTTAATTGAAGAAGATATAAATTTCATAGTTTCATGAGGTAATTCTAAGTAATATGTGTTTCATGATGTGGTGTAAGTGTTCTTATTTTATAAGAGAAGAGAAGGGCAATTTTAGAATTACACATTACATTTCAATAACGGTATGTCACCATTAAATGGTTTAAGGATCCAACTATTAAAAATAATAGAGTGTAGGGTAATATTTGGTCAATAACGATTCAAAAATAGATTCAAAGGCATGTTTGAAACATGTTTTGGGAAATTTAACACTAGTTTTTTACACTTTAACATTTTGGTTTTACATTGGTAGCTAGTTTTTAATTATGTAATTTATGTTTTAATAAAAATACATGAGAAACCATTTTAAAAAATGTAGTTGATAAAACCAAAAATTAAATCTCTATAAAATATAAGTCAATTTCTTAATAACATAAAATTAATCTCTTATTTGATACATTTATTATATAGGAAATATATTTTGTAGAAACATTATTGTTCTCACTATTAACTGAACTTCATAATATATAACGTCAATTAATAATCATAGTAGTGATAATATATTTTTAAAAAATTGTAATAATAATATAAATTTTACTATATCAAATATATGAATTTAAATTATTAGATTAAATGTAGTCAACATTAATAAAAAAAATTATTATAAATTGACCCTTTCACCATTATCAAGATTAAAAACATTAATCTTAGTGGTCATATTTTTATGCCAAATAATGAAATTGAGCTTATAAAATAATATATTAATTTTGATCTAAATTTTAAATACATTTTATTATATTTTATGATTAAAAGTGAAGTAATCCACTTTTTAATATAAGAAAATAAAATAGTTTTAGAATAAAATATTACTTACATTTCCAAAACATTAAACATGGGTTTTATAAATTAAACATAGTATATTTAAATTAGTTATTTTCATTTATAATATATAATTTTTATAGAAAAAATTATCTAAAAAAATTTATGTTATTCTTGTATTATGAGAATTTCCTAAAAGTGATGATATTAGAAGAATATGAATTTTTTCAGTATTCAACTAAACAAATTTATTTTATAAAAATCATGAAAATTTATTATAATATAATTTTGATATTTAGAATTAAAAAATAAGGTTCGTTTTAGAAAGTTACTAATCTAAATTTTATAAGTTTATCATTAAATGATAATTCAAAAAATTTAATGAGAATGTGTTTTATTATGAAATTCCATTTTAAAAACCTTAAGCGCTATTAATCTTCATTTACGTGTATTTGAAATTTATTTCAATATTTTTATTTACTTTCAGTTTTATTTTTCTTATATTTTCTTAATAATATTCATCTAATATGTCAAATTTCATTTTATATTGGTGTTCTGTAATAACTCCATTATTTCCCAAATCTCTTTATCTAAAGGTACACAACCTTGGAAAATTTCTGATTTAGTCGCTCGTCATGCTACTATTTGGGGATTTCATGTCTTCAAATGTGTTTCATTATGAAGATGGGTTTTTACTTGTTGTTTCTCTCTATTAAATTGAAGGGTAAAGGATAGAGCTTTGGTTCCATAAATTTGAATCCAGGAACCCTTATGATCCATGAATGGAAGCTAAAATTTCGTGTCTATGACTTTAAAGAAACCTTGCCCCAGGTTTGGATAACGATTTATGGTTTAAATTGGGGTTTTTAGCATTCTGAAATTCTCTATGACATTGCCTCTACGATAATTATTCCAATCCAGATGGATTTGGCTACAGAAAATATTATCTATGGAAATTTTTCAAGAATTTTAGTTGAGGTAGAGTTATGTTCTACCATGGCTGATATGGTAGTTCTTTCCACACCATAGGATGAAATTAATCTTCGTATTGTGTATGAAAAGCTGTCTTTGTATTGTGAAGTTTGTTGTATGATTGGACACTCGAGGTCTAACTATCATTCCAATAGTTTTTTACTAGATTCTTGTTGAAGGGGCATGATGAGGCTCATTTTAGAAGGACATAATGTAATAAATTTCCCCAAGGGACTGATGTCCAATATTCGAAACAAGCTGCTAATGAGATTTCTCACAGCTCTACCAACAGAATCCTAGTCTCTGAAAATGTTCAGACAGAGATGATGTCTCAGAATAAACAGCAGATCAAGGATCATAGTAAAAATTCCAATTTGGACTCCACCTATATTATCCTAGATGATGCATAGCCTCCTAATTTACAGTTGATTGATAGACCCAATGTCACATGGGCTGATTTAGTAGAAGAAAGTGACACACCTGAAGTGGGTTTGTATTTCCAAGATGTCCTAATTAGATACATGGAACAATATCAAAATGATGCAAAATATGTGGACAGTCAAAATAGAGATTGAGCTTCTAGAACAAACTGAGGCTAATGAAATAATTAGACAGGAGAAAACTGTATTTTCTTCAAAATGCAGAAAAGTGAAACACATGTTAGAGACAACGACCTCAATTAAGGTCAAGAATAAAAACACAAACAAAGAATATAAGGAAGTGAATCCTAACAATGTAAATTCAATGGTCTCTTGTCCTGCCAAGTCCAAGGAATCTTCAAAAAAGGATGATATTATTGTCCCTTCAATGGAATTCTAGCAAACATAAGGTGCGACTTCAAAAAAATCTTGTCTTTAGAAACCTTCTCCTATAGTGGGAAGTGGAGTTAAAAATTTTCATGAAACTGATAGGGTGTTGCATGTTCCTATAAATCTGAAATTTTCAAGTTTGAGCATTAACCCTCTTATGGTGGGATGTGAGGTTAATCACTCTACTGCTGAATTTGGACCCAAAATGGTGCCCAACGCTCACCCTGGATGTACTCTTGCTGGAACTTCTATATGAGTTCCTGGCATGAATGTTCAACCGACTTGTGTGGCATCTAAGTTGCCCATAGATGATCTGTTACTGGGGATTTTCAAGATACCTAGCATAATAGAAGGGGTGATTCCTACCCAAAGTAATCCGTCTCAAAGTGGAAAGAAACCAAAGCTGATAATCTATCCTGATTTTGATATGATAAAAGAGTAAACTCCTACTTGAGAGGTGGAAAACTCTTCTCTAAAAGGGGTTCACTACTAGACCCCATCTCCGTTTGGGGTGTTTGCAATCCAATTGGATAAGAACACAATGTGACGATGTCAACTACAATGCCTCCTCCAACAAGAGAGGCACATAAACCTATGAAGAATGTTGAACTATAGAGATCAAAGGCTTCTAACTCTCTTACAAGCAGCGCCCCTCCTCAAGCATTGAAGCCCCGAACAAAAAGAAATTTTGTTAATCATAACACTTTTGAAATCCTTTCCTTGCTAAAAAGTGATGATGATGGGAATAAAAGTGATATAGTGAATAAATGTGAACCCATAAAGACTGATTATGTTGTGGAGCACCTTGATGATGCTGATGGTGGAGGTCCATGGATAAAATTCAAGACCGGGAGGAGAGGTTATAACTCCCGTGGCAGGGGTGGAAGACTTCAAATTCATAGAATAAATACCCATTCTAAAATGGTTTTATGTCTTTTTTAGGTTTTTAGTTCTTGTATTTTGCTCAGAACATTCTTCTTTTTCTTTTTAATTTAAATAATGATGCCTTTGTATCCTTAAAAAATTTTATCTTGGTGTTTTTGACGCCTGCTAAATGAGAATTAAAAAATTCAAAAAGGAAGAAAAACCTAAATATGGGTATTATTATCCCTAAAAAACAAAGGAAGAAGAAGGTTTCCATGACCAAAAAGATCGCATGAACTTCTAGGAGACACGTGATCACATGGCCAGTAGAAGTTCATGTAGACAGTCACACTTAGCACATAACATATGGAAGATCCTATAAATCCCCTTTGAAAAAGCCCCCTTATTCTTGTAGAGTCATCCCAGACACTTTTTGATCATTTAGAGGAAGCCAGAAAAGAACCCCCAGGTCACATGAATAATCTGGTGGAAAATCCCTAACAATCCATCAAAAAATCATTTTAAAATAGGGGAAAAAAATTTAAAAAGTAGACCCTCATGTGGTATTAAATATCATGTGATGCATCAATGATAGGTAGAGTGAAAATCATAAACAACATTCATACAACCTCACTGGATCCTAAACTATTTCAATAAAAACAAATGATATAAAAATGGTATAGGGGGTAGCCTCTTACAGTCATAAAACTCACACAATGCACCCATAAATCCCATGAGACACCACAGAAGGCCCGATGACATATCTGACTTATCACCCAAGAACCCACTAGAATATCACCCTAATCACATGAAAGGCTTCAAACATACCCATGTAGTCTCTCACTCCCACTTTGGATCCAAAAATAAGTATCGAGGTCTATCCCTGAAGTGATTACGCATCAGCACTAAACTATTCATTGGTCACGTGACACATCACAGCTGGGGAGAGTGGTGGTCCTCAACAACAATCTAGAAATCTCACAAAACCCCAAAGTCATTATAAATTAAATTAAGAAATAAAATTAAAAAGCTGGGAGAATCTTGTGGTCATAAAACTCATATTACAAACCAACATTTCCTCCAAAGACTACTTGAAAAGATGGTTTGATCTTGTAATGGATTTTTAACAAGCCATCCTTGTATCATGGAATATCCCAACCAAGGAATGAATGATTAATTGAAACCCTTTTAGTTTGAATCCTAATCATGGAAAAGATTTTAGACATGTTGGCCTAACAATACGTAATACCCTCAGAATGTATGCATGACTCAACAAGACCCCCATAATCCAATAAATGTGGTGTTGATGGGATGTCATTGTGGTTTATGAAAATCATGAGACACATCAAAAATAACCTATACCAAAACCACTTGATGATTCTTGATTCTAAAGCCCTCGACCGAATCAGTGTTGGATTCATGCGATATGCACAATGAAAAGTGGTGAATAACTAGGGTGGGGAGGCCAATAAATCCCCAACACCATCATGAAAAATACATCCTTGAGATAGATGGTATTTTCCTAAGAAACTCGCAACATCATACCTAGTTGTGAGAGTAGATTTCTCAGAGCGGATTGTCTAACAACCAAATTTTTTTTCCACCAGTTAAGATCTGAGGAATAATTAGAGTAGTCATAAAACATGCATAGACACTTCACGTGATCACTCATATATCACATTGAGGAATTATATTAGGTCACATGAAGAAAATCCCACATATTTTATAAAACGTGTGTGATTTAAAAGAATCTAACTCTAAAGAAATATGATTTTTATGCAATAAAAGGAAAAACAATGACTAAAAGAAATGAGATTTATGTGGAGAAAATATACACTAATCATTATGAAATTTTCATGAACAAACCAGTTCATGTGACATCACTAGGAAATGCCACCCAGGTCATGTGATGCTCCTTTGGTATACTATTTGGATCATGAAAATTTCCATATACATGTCAGATTATGTCACTTGGAACCCCTGGTCATGCCACCCAAGTCTCACGAAATCCTCCAGGCTCGCTATCGAGTCCTCACAATGTCCCATATATATGTCATCCAGATTTTATGGTGACTTCAGTATGTATTTTCTAAGTCTCTTGATAGCACTAGGTCATGTCAGTTGACTCTTGTGAAGTTTTCCGGACATATCATCCAGATTTCGCGATGACACAAGGACAATTCAACCATGACACATGGAACCCTTCGAGACATGTCACACAGACTCTCGTGAAACCCTCAAAGTTTATCATCCATCTTTTGGGATGACACATGGGCAAGCTAGCTGGAACGTGTGACACCCTCCAAGCATGTCAACTATGATCATCGGATGGCTTCTAGGACAAGCCAGTTGGGCCTTGCATTGTCCTCCAGATAAGTCATCCTTGATCAAGTGAGAAACCTCATATATTCCATCTAGGGCATGTGACATCCCTCAGACAAGTCAACTAGATCATGTGATTTTCTCTAGAGGTGTTAGGAAGACATCCAATAACATTTCAAGTAAACAAACAAGGCATGCTGAGTGGAAAATAAATTCATGATATGTAGTCAAGAAAGCTAGGTCAATCAGGAATCCTAATATTGGATATCTGTGTCTATCCTCCACAAAGGGAAACCTCCATTTCTAAGCCCTGATCACCAATATAATATGATATGTCCCAAATCTAAGTGTCACATCAGTGTGTAAGCACCAACCAATTGAACTAAGATGACTCTGATTGATGATATAACCAGGATATGTAAAATGATTTCCTAAGGCCTGAGCCCCATGATAAAACATCAATAGGTAAGCCTTAGTTCATAATCCCCAAATAATTTAACTATTAGACTTTGATTCCTTCTATAACCAATATATATAGGCTTCCTTCTTAAGGCCCAAACCCAAACTCAAATGAAAATTGAATTCGATGTAAGTACCCTCATGTCACATACATTTCAACCATCAAGATCCAATCATTCCCATGGGTTGATCATTCTACCTCATCCATCAATAGACTGAGAAGGAAATTACACTACAATGACTATAATTATTTTAATAACTAGGATACATGGAATGCCTTCCAAAGTCATGATCTCTATACTATGTATCAAATGGGATCTCCTAGAACATAATCCCCACAACCATATGCAATGAGACAGATTAATTTGTACCCATATTTTCTCACATGGAACATAGATCATGTGGGATTAAGGAGTTTCAATGAGAACATCATTAGCACAATGAATGTCCACCAACCAGGGAAACCTCAGTGTGTAATCCCTGATCAATGGCATGATATAATACCCAAAATACAATACAATCTACCTTGGGTCCAATCCCAATAGTGTGAATAAACAAAAATAACTATAATTACTTCTATAATAAAAATATGTAGAATGTACCCTTGATACTCGAGCTAGAATACTAGGTAACCAAGTGGCCACATATATGAACATTCCATATAATGTTAAACTGAATGGGTTTAAAAACAATAATAACTTAGAGTCCTTCTTTAATTAATATGCGTATGACGTCTTGTCAAGACTCGATATTTAATAACAGGTGCCCAAGTGACCACATTTATTTCATTTATGTACAACATTAAACTGAATAGATTTTACAAACTACATGGGTTTTGATTCTTTCTATAAATAGGATATGTTGGATGTCACACAGTGGCTCAATCCCCTACTTGGAGTATTAAATACATCCCTTCATGGAATTAAATTATGAAGTAAATACTTATGCGGCATAAACATATAAGTTTTTACATATTACTATGAAATCGATTAATAACCTCATATACATTAAGATGAACTCACTAATGATATCCCCTTATTCTACACATAAAAGGTTATAACCTATGATCATTCTATTAGGGTAACTAGTCCCACAATGGAATTAGGAATATATTCAAGAACATATCTTAATTCTATAAGATTGTCTTAGGGTAGGAAAAAATTCCCCCCGAATGGGTGTGATAAACCTAACCTCCCATCCTCTTGACCAATGTGAGTTCCTAAGTGTCATTGGTTCTGAAAGGCCTATCGACTTCTTGCCTTTTAAAAATATGTCCATACCCAGTTATGGATGTGGGAACCATTGTAATTTTATATGAAAGTATAATAGATGGTGAGAACAATAAATATGATTGTGCACAACATTTGGCCCCCCAAAATTAGATAACTGGATAAAGGCCACCCACATCTATCCATCCAAACAAAAATGGTAGACATGACAAAACATTATCTAACCCAGAAACCAATTTTGAAATATATAAGGAATATACTAAACCTCTCTCTTCAGACGATATTTTTCTCACTTCATGGATGATCACCTCTTACATTAATCTTTCTGAGAAACAAAATGGTGAACCTAAAGTGAAATTATCTATCTATGGAATCTCGTTTTCAAGATAAAAATAAGATAATGAAATGTTCTCATTGAACCATTTTGTTCTTGCTACATAGAGGATCACCATTAATGTGCATGTTTTTGGGAAATAAAATATGGTTAATCTGACATGAAATTATATAACTATGTAATCAATTTATCAATATTAAAAATAATTTGCTGTGTAGTTATAATCATTCCATTTTGTTCTCTCTATATGGGTGATCACCATAAACAAACAACATTCCCTGAAATTGAAAATGGTTAACCTGATGTGAAATTATCTAACTATGAAATCTATTTCACAAGATAATAAGAATAGACAATGTAGTTCTCTTTAGTCCATTTTTTATCACCACATCAGTGATCACTATCAGCATGCATCATTACGAGAAAAAAATGGTGAACTCGATGTGAATCTCTCAAATAACTGGATGATCGGTTAAAAATGCATTAGGAAATTTTTTCTTTCAAAATATACACAAAACTGGTGATACGGATGTAAAACCCTAAAATAGTAGGATGGTTGGTTTTCCATGCATCTTGAAACTTTTTGGGCATATCATAAAAAGTTGAAAATCATGCAATAAATCTTACAGTCGATCCTTTGTAACTAGGGTTCCCATGAAATAAGTCCATCCTCTCTTTTACAATTCGACATTAGAAGAATGGATGGGTTGGGAATAAAAGGAAATTTGTGTTAACTATGCATGTCTAATTGAGAATTAATCATTCCAATCATATATAAAAATTAGATGACCTTGTTTCTTCTTGTCTAAATGAATAGATGTAATGATATCATCAATAGTATCCCGAACCGAGGTAATGTCTGCATCCAGCTAGTGTTCCGGAAAATCAGCTCTAGCTACAACCCTTGTGTTCCAAAACGTAGTCTTGCTACCTGAAAACATAAAAATTAGTTGGAAAACAAAATGTTCTAGGAATATCATCGAGGTGGTAAAATCCTAACTCTTGAAGCAACCTGCAATGTTATCCAAGTACTGAAACCGATGAGTCCACATCAGCCAAGGAAATCTACAGCTCAGCATATAGCCCACATTACCACAACCAAAGTATCCAAGTTCTTTTCATTAGAAAATGAAAATCACCACCATTATTATCTAATTAATGTGGATTAGGGAGTAAAATACGGCTCCCTTCTAGTTTAGGAGTCACCGATTAGGGCACCTATCAACCGCTGTTATTAGCACGATCCAACAGGTACCCATCAGATGACTACTAAGGGTACCACCTAACATATTTCCACCTATGATAGCCATGCACTAACAATAATGAAGACACATTTGGAGATGAGAGATTTTAATAATTGAGAGTGGGATCATATACTCACACCAACATACAATGTCTTCTAGCATATTCTGGTAGTAACCAACGAGCATTCTTATATCCCTGCTCACTCGAAGTAAGTCATTGGGCATGTTACAATAGGAGAATGGGAGAGGTGCGTATCCCTACCCCTGTCCAGGAACCACATCAGCATATTATGGTGGCATAAGGAGGAATGAAGTGGTATCAAATCCCCACTTCAATCAAATATATATTCCACTATATAGTGGAGATTAAAAATGTTATGGCTTATATACCTGCACTCACACTCCTAAAATTCTATTACAAATTAGAAAACATTTAAGAACTCATCTGGTATATTCTAGAATCGGTACAAATACAGGGTCAATAACATATTCCTACCCCAATAGCTATGGCATCTAAACACTTTGATCATTATGATGAATTGGTTTCTTCAGATAAAGCACGCTCCATTGCTTTGGTATTGGAGGATTATTATAATATTTCAATAAAGGATGAGGGTAGGGGGACATGTCTATTGAAAAGTCCTAGAGGGATACTCCAAATTCCTAGGATCATGCTCATATCATCATTATGGTCAGGTATCACCAAGTTATAAGGTCACATGCCTCAGGATGAGGGTAGGGGGACATGTCTGTAGTTTAATGACATCATAATGATGTAATAAATAAATATAAAAGTATGGTCAACTTGTGTGTAGTAACATATGAAATTAGGTGTCCCAAGTGGGTGAAACCATGGAAAAATACCATTGGAATTCCATGGTTTTGAAAAAACCACTAATGTGGTGTCCCTTTTAATTAATAAAAAACTCTCTCTTAATTACTACAAATACCCACTCACCCCCTTCGTTTTCTTTCATTAAAAACATAGTATACATGAATATTTGTTGGTATTACCTCCCTAGGAGTCATCCCAAGATGTATTCAAACCCCCAAGGTCCCATCCATCACGTTTTAGGAGTTACTCTACAAGGTAAGAGAATCAACCACCCTTCTATTTTCTTAAAGCTATCATTTAGGTTTTCTCTTTTATTATAAATTGGACTATGTTGGGATATTTCATTTCATGTTCCAATTACTACGCAAATTATTTATGAGCGATGATATACCCCCTTTCTCTCATCAAACTATTTTATGAAATTTTAGGTGATGTCGTTAGGCTGCCGAATTTTCGTAAGATATTTCTCAATTTTTCTCTTATTTTGAGTTCCTTTCTTTTATACTTCTTTCCTCACCTCAATTCATCCTAATACTATGATAATTCCGGTACATTACATGAGCTGTAATTATATTATTCCAATGGAATATTTCATCATCATCTTTCTTTCCCCCTCCACTTATACTAAAAATGAAAACACCGTCCGAGATGTGTTAATTTATCACACTCAAGGACGATGAGTTCTCAATTTTAATTTCCATGTTCAATTCAGGTAATGAAACTATTTTTATGATATAAACAAATACTAATATATTTATGTCATTTCATTAATTTTTTGGAATCCCTACACACTCATAATATTCAATAATAATACAAAACATGTTTATTGTTCACAAAACTGCCAAGCATAATCCAAGCGTTTATCAATAACTTTTAACTAATAATTCATCCTCAAGTATATAAACCAGAATCATTATAAGATAATTTATATATAATTAATGTCCCAAATAATATATATTAACAATTATGTATTTTTAACCACATTTTAAATGAACTTCCATTCATAAAATCATGTAAACGAATCATGGAAACCAAGGAAGAAAATGCTTCCAAAACAATAAAATTGATCCTCTTAAACCCATTAAAAGGGCAGTGAATGAACGTAATAAGGTTCTAATAGATCAATTAAATATATAGAAGGTTCTGTAATCATTAATTAATGAATCTAAATTTGATTATTCAGGTCATTAAAACAAATGAAGAACACACTCAAGCAAAAGGCAAGGGGTTTCTCATCTCACTTTCATTTCCGTGAGATTTCCATTGTTCGCCAATTATTTGTTGTATATGATATATGTGTACATCCATTTGATATATAATAAAATTATTATATTTATATTCATGGTATTAAATGACTCATTTGAGTGTTATTAATATCTAGTCATATAATTCTACTGATTACATTGTGGTAAGAGACTGTGTCTCAACTACTCTTTTATTGGGACTAGCTTTGTATTATACACCTAATAATACTTATGTGGTGTAACTATATCCCATTTGAGATAAATATTTATTTTGAAATTATATTTATATTAAATATACCTAATCTCATTTAATGGATATGTTTTATTATCTAAACTGTATACCATTTTTCATATGATGTTTATTTGGAAACTTATTTTAACTATGGAAATATTAATGAATATGTATACTCTACTCCATATAGATATTGATAAGGAATATTTATCTTATGTTGAAACAATTTATAAATACTGATTTGAACATAAAATTATGGGTGGGGCCTACTATAACCCCTCGATGCATTGGTAGGTCTCATTAGACAAATCTGTTGGTGACAAACCCTTCGATTTTGTTTCCAAAAAAATCGGACGGGTTTCTACCCATAGAACAAAACCATTTTAAATGGTACTATGGTATCATATGCCAGATAAATGAAGTCCAATTGGTAATAATTCTATTTATTCATTATTATTTATTACTATCCATGATGTTTTCTCTGTGGAAAAATCGATGGATGGAATTTCATTCTCAGTTTATTAATGGTGGGGGTTTTTAATTTATTCACCATGCCATATTGATTATGTCAAATTGTTTGCAATTTATTTATTACTGATTCTTTATTCAACCATTTTTAACCCTTATAGAGAATTATATATCACCCCATTCATTGTTTACCTTTAACAAGCGATGAAGAGGAGATCCTTAATTGCGCTCCTGTTGATGCAGTTTTTAGTTTTTGTTATATATTATATTTTGTAACCTTTTCCAAGGTAATTTGAGTTACATTTATGTATCTAGATTATTCAAGACTACAAAATTGATTTCTATTTTGGGATTTTCATTCCTTCTAACCATGAAAATATAAAAAGTAATGCAACAGTTATGGTCTAGAGGGGTCGGGGTGTTACTGTTGGTATCAAAGAAAGTTTAGTAGAAAACATGGAAACTAAAGTATGAAATATATAGTAGGGAATGAATATCTAATGTAGTATTTGAGGATAAACATACAAGAATATCTTGGTATTTTGGTTATTAATAGATTATGTGAATCATTATAGAAAATACATCCCTGTTTGAATATGAGCAAGTAGTGGTGGCTCTGGCACCGATGTACCAAGGAGTGAAAGCTCCGACAAGGAGTTTCAGCCTTGACCTGGGGTATCCTATTACATGACAATGGTACTTGATACACTCTTGGTAATGAAAATCCTGGGGGATATTCTTAGGATAATTCATATTTTCTTTATAAGCCATTATAAAGGACTGAAGTATAAATTATTCCTCAAAGATACCATTTTTCTAATTATGGTATTAGCCATGCATAGGATTTCAATTTATGCTAAGTATTTTTATTAATTTAAGATTATAAATTATGAATCATACCCTAATCTAGTGTGTGTCATTATTTAGAAATGGTGTATAATGGAAGAAGGTTGATCAATACTCGTAGGCAATGTATGGATCTCCCCACTGAGAAAGCCAACACAGTCTATGTTGGAGTAGATAGGATAATGACCATATTAGGACAACTTACTCAGGTTGTAACGAATAGAAATTCCACACCTGTGTTGGATCATTTCATGAGGTAGAAGCCCCCATCCTTCAGTGGGATTACTAGCCTAGTGCTTGCTGAGCAATGGATCCCATCCCTTGAAATGATATTAATGTAATTAAGATGCAATGAAAATGAAAAGGTAGTACTAGCAGTATATTATCACAAGGGTGATGCTGATCAATAGTGGTCCTTGATTCAGAATTCCACAGAGGAAGAAGAAATTGAAGATATGGAATGAAGGACTTTTAAAGAAATATACTTCATAAAATATTTACATCGTGATCAACGAACTGAAATGAAGTGGAAATTCCTTGTCTTAAAGCAAAGGGAAGAAAATAGAGTTGCAGAGTATGAGGTTACCTTCACAAGGCTAGGTTGGTATTCTATAGATTACATACATGACTCGGCAGACACGATTGATCATTTCATTCAAGGTCTTAAGCCATGTCTTCAAAGGGAACTTGCTTCTCAAAAAATTTCATTATTTGTTGAATTGTATCAAGTGCCATCAATAAAGAGAAGGAATTTCCTAGATCAAATTTGTCCAAGGGGAACTAATATAAGAAGAGTTACTCAGTTAACCAATGTAAATGTGAAGCTCCAAAGGAGAACAATGGAAAGAAGAAATTACCGTTATACGAAAATTGTGGAAATAATCATATCAGGAAATGCTTAAAAGGCATGGGAGTCTCCTATAAGTGTGGAGAAAAGGGTCATCGATATCATGAATAAAAGGGGAAGAAACAATTTGGTGGTGTTAAATGCTATAATTGTAGAGATATGGGACAATATGCAAATGAGTGTCCAAAGCTCCAAGGAAACATGCCTTAGAAAAAGCCAAGAGAACAAGGGAGAGCTTATGAGATTACAACCACGAAATTTGAAGTTCCTAATGGTGTGGTGGTAGGTACTTTAGTTATTTCCTCAAACAAATCCAACACATAATTTGATTCTGGATCATCACTTTCATTTATATCTTCCTAGTTTTCCAAGGAAATTAGAAATGTCTAATTTGATTTAATAAAGAAGTTATCAGTAAAAACTCCTAGGGGATTCATCATTGCAACAAAGGAATGTCAACTAGTCCCCCTCGTGACACATAAACATGCTTTAGTTTCTAACCATATCATCATACCGATTACTGAATTTGATACAATTCTTGGTATGGATTGTCTATCAAACAATGATGCGAAGATTTATTGCAAGAAAAAAGAAGTTACAATTTTTGAAAATGGTGTATAATCTCTAATCTTTAGAGCAGAGACCTCACCATATAATTCTTATATAAACCCACCGCCAGTAGCTTTACTGAATGTAATTCTTGGAGAGGAAGAGAACCCAATATCTATGGGTTAGAAAAGAAATATTCCAATTAAATATGTGCATATAGTGAAAGAATGCATTGGTGTGTTTCTAGAGGATTTACCTGGACATCCTCTAGATTGGAAAATTGAGTTTTCCATTGACTTAATTCCTGGTGAAAGACCTATATCAAATACCCCTTATAGAATGTCCACTATGGAGTTAGTGGAGATAATGAAACAACTAGAGGATTTGAGTAAAAAAGGATTTATTCAACCAAGTGTTTCTCCATGGGGAGCCCCGGTCTTGTTTGTCAAAAAGAAAGATGGATCCATGAGGCTATGCTTTCATTATAGGGAAATCAATGCTATTACAATAGAGAGTAAGTATCTTATTCCCTAGATTGATGATTTATTTGATCAACTTCATGGACCTCAATACTTTTCAAATATTGACCTTTGATCCAGATATCATCAACTGCGTGTGAGGAAGGAAAATATTAATAAGATAACATTTTGAACTAGGTATGGGCATTATGAGTTTACAATTATGACTTTTGGACTGATTAATTCTCCATTTTTTTTCATGGATTTAATGAATAGAATTTTCAAGGAATATCTTGATAAATTTTTCATGGTATTCATTGATTATATCTCGTTATACTCAAAAATCTATGAAGACCATGAGGATCACTTTCATATTATTAAGAAAACAATTAAGTGAATTGAATTTTATGGGAATTTTAGAAAGTGTGAATTCTGGTTCCAATCAGTTTCTTTTCTAGGTCATATTGTCTCTAAGGATGGAATCTTAGTTGATCCTACAATGAAAAAGGAAATCCAATATTGTCCCACACCAACAAACATATCCAAGGTACGTAGTTTTATTGGTTTAGCAGGTTACTATCGGCATTTTGTTCAAAATAAATTCTGACACCCTATCCCACTAACCAAGATCACATGTAAAAGAGTTAAGTTTATGTGAAAAAAATAATGTATAGAATGCTACAACAAATTTAAAAGAAGATTTGTCAATGCTCAAATTTTGACTCTTCTATCTGGAAGTGATGGATTTTTAATATACAGTGTTGCATCAAAGAATGGTTTGGGTTGTGTCCCTATGAAAAATGTTAATGTTATTTTGGTGCATCAAGGTAGTTTAATAATCATGAGAAAAATTGTTGAACACATTATCTTGAGTTTTCAGCTATAATATTTGCTCTGATGATATTGAGACATTATCTTTACAGTGAAATATGTGAGATATAAACGGATCACAAGAGTTTGAAATACATTTTCATTCAAAAATAACTCAACATGATGCAAAGGACATGACTTGAGTTACTCAAAGATTATGATTGTTCAATACACTACCACCCAGGGAAGGCAAATAAGGTGACAGATGCATTAAGTAGGAATGATCATGGACTTCAGACTCAAATGAGGATTGAGAGAGATCCTATATTCATGGATTTACCAAATATGGATATGGGAATTGTTAAGTAAGGGTAAACATATTTCCTTTTTCAAATTATTCCTAAACCATATTTCCTATAGAATATAAAAATCTCTCAATATAAAGATTAAAATCTACAAACGAAAATTATTTAAGACATCTTGTATGAGGAAGGAGTTATGATGTTTGGGAAGAGGTTATGTGTTCCATCAGAACCTTATCTAAAAAGGGAACTATTAGACAATGCGCATAGCTGAAATTTATATATACACCCAAGTAGCACAAAAATGTATTGAGATCTGAAGGAATATTTATAGTGGGATAATATGAAGTGGGAAATTACTGACTACGTATCAAGGTGTCTAGTTTGTCAACATGTGAAGGTAGAGAGGCAACATCTTAGAAGAGTGATGAGATCTATACTTATTCCTACATGGAAGTGGGATAATATTACTATGGATTTGGTCACCGAACTACTGAGGACATCTAGAAGGAATGATGCAATATGGGTAATAGTTGATCGTCTCACCAAATCATCACATTTCTTTCCTATAAGAGAGGTTTTACCACTTGAGTTCCTGGAAAGTCATTATATTAATGATTTTGTAAAACTTCATGGTGCACCTCTCCCGATTGTATCTGATCGAGATCCCCGATTTACATCAAAATTCTGGAAAAGTCTCTACAAGGATTTGAATACTGAGATTCGTATTAGTAATTCTTATCACCCCCAAATTAATGGACAATCTGAAAGGACTATTAAAACACTAGAAGATATGCTATGGTCATGCTCTCTGGACTTACAAGGTATGTGGGATCAATATTTTCCTTTGATGGGATTTTCATACAAAAATAGTGTCAATTATAGTATTCAAATTGCTATATATAAATCATTATATGGAAATAGATGTCAAACTCCAACTTGTTGGGTTGTAGTTGGTGAGAAAAAACTTATAGGCCCATAACTTATTAAAGAGACCACAATAAAGGTGATGCCAATCCTAGACCATTTTAAAGCATCCCAATATAGGAATAAGAGTTATGCTGACAACCAGAGGAAGTATTTTGAATTCCATGTGGGGGATATGTCTTTCTAAAAGTATCTCAATGGAAGGGTGTCTTAAGGTTCAGTAAGAAAGGGAAACAGAGCCCCATGTACATCAAACCATTTTAAATTCTTGAATAAACCAGATATGTAGCTTACCGATTAGAAATGTCGTCGAGTCTCTCCAATGTCCATTATGTATTCCATGTGTCATTGTTGAAAAAATACATTCAATACCAAATGCATGTACTCACCTATAAGGATATAGAACTAGAACCTGATTTATCATAATGTGAAGAGCGTATCAGGATTCTTGACACAAGGGAGTAGGAATTGGGAAATTGGACGACTCCAATAGTAATGGTTCCTTGAATAAACTAGAATATGGATGAAGCAACATGGGAAGCTGAGGATGTTATGATGAAAATTCACCCATATCTTTTTGGTGGGCTTTATACATAAAATTTCGATGATGAAATTTCTAAAGGAGGGAATAATATAACACCCCAAACGTTTTCTGACATGTTCCTCTTAAATACTTTCTATTCACTAGATAGCCTATATTTCATGAAGCACTAAGTCATTTTTGAATCAAAACATTATAGGAGAAAGTTATAAGTTATTCATTAAACATAAATTTTCCACTTCTATGTTTTGAATTTTGAAAAACAGTCATCTAGAGTTGTGACTATTAAGTCATTTGGAGTCTGATAGAAGCAACTTGATTTTTTGATGAATTGTAACATACACTTATGAATAGTGATATGAATATTAATTTGACCCTTATAAATATTAAATAATGATTATATTTTATTTTCTTAAGGTAATAAGATAATGAGATCTTAATTGACTTTTTTAATGTGATATAAAACTAATTATACATTTAAAATTGTTTTTTGGGAATTAAGTATGATTATATTTAAAATTTAAATTAAAAATACTTAGAAAATTATATTCTAAAAATGGAGTTCATTTTTGTATTATACACTTTGAAAAACAGTTAGGGTGATGTTTTGGGATTTTTCTAAAATACATGATTTTTTTGAATAGTAAAAATACAGTTTTGAGTTTTCGGTAGTTTAATGACATCATAATGATGTAATAAATTAATATAAAAGTACAATCAACTTTTGTAAATTAAATTATTAAATGATGTTTCCCAAGTTTCTTAAACCATGGCCAAATACCATGGGAAAGCCCGTCGTTTTTAAAAAACCACTAATGAGGTGTCCTTTTTAAATAATATTTACTATCTCTTAATTACTATAAATAACCACTAACACCCTTCATTTTCATTCATTCCAAACTCAATATCATCGAGGCTCTAGTGGTATTATCTCCATAGGAGTCATCCCAAGGTGTCCGCAAACCCCCATGGTCCCATCCTTCATGTTTTAGGTGTTACTCTCCAGTATAAGAGAATTAACCACCCTTCTCTTTTCTTAAATATTTCCTTTATGTTTTCTCTTTTATTTTCAATTATACTATGTTAGGATATTTAATTCCATATTACCCTTACTTCCCATATTATTTATGATTTATGAGATACTACTTTTTTCTCATCGAACTATTTTATTCAATTTTAGGTGAGGTCGTTAGGCTGCCGAATTTTCGTAAGAGATTTCTCATTTTTTTCTCTTATTTTGAGTTCCATTGTTTTATACTTCTTTCCTCACCTGACATAATCCAAATGATGTGATAATTAGAGAAACCTAAATGAACTGGAATAATATTATTCTAATGGAATATTTCATGATCATCTCTCTTTCCCCTGCTCTTATACTAAAAATGAAAACACCATCTGAGATGTGTTAATTTATCACACTCAAGGATGACAAGTTCTCAATTTTCATTTCCATGTCAAATTCGGGTCATGAAACAATTTTTTATCGTTTAACCTGATAATAATATATTTATTTAATCTCATTAATGTTCTATAATCCCTAAACACTCATAATATGGAATAATAATACAAAACAAGTTCGTATTTCACAAAAACGCCAAGCTTAATCCAAGCATTTATTAAAAAAATTAACTAGTGATTCATCCTCAAGTATATAACCCATTATAATTATAAGATAATTTATATCTCTTTAATTTCAAAAATAATATATATTAACAATTCGGTATCTTTAACCACATTTAAAATGAACTTCCATTCATCAAAGCAAGTAAACGAATCATGAAAACCAAGGATGAAAATGCTTCCATACCAATAGAATTGAAACTCTAAAACCCATTAATATGGCCATGAATGAACCTAATTATGTTATAATAGATCTATTAAATTTATTGTAGGTTCAGTAATTATTAATTAATGAATCTAAATTTGATTATTATGGTCATTAAAACAAATGAAGAACACACTAGAGCAAAAGGTACGAGGTTTCTCATCTCACTTTCATTTCCGTGAGATTTCCATTATTCACCAATTATTTCTTGTATGTGGTATATGTGTACATACATTTGATATATAATAAAATTATTCTATTTATATTCTTGGAATTAAATTACTCGTTTTAGCATTATTATGTTTTGGGCGTATGATTTGACCGATTACATTGTAGTAAGAGACTTGGTCTCAACTACTATATTATTGTGAATAACTTTGTATTGTGCACCTAATAATCCTTATGTGTTGCACCTAGTACCCATTTGAGATCACATTTCATTTTGAAATTATATTTATATTAAATATCCATAATCTCATATCATGGATATGTTCTTTTTCTAAACCATATACCATTTTACATATGATGTTTATTTAGAAAGTTATTTTAATTATGAAAATATTGATGAATCTGTATACTATACTCTATATGGATATTGAGAAAACATATTTATCTTGTATTGAAACAATGTATAATGAATTATTTGGACATGCAGTGGATGGTGGGGCCGACTATATCCCCTTGAGGCATGAGTTGGTCTAATGATGCAAATAAATTGGTGACAATCCCTTCGAGTTTGTTTCCAAAAAATCTGACGGGTTTCTAACCATAAACTTAAACCATTTTAAATGGTACTATGGTATCATGTGCCAGATACATGACATCCATGTGAAATAATTATCTTTATTCATTATCATTTATTACTATCCATGAGGTTTTCACTGTGGAAAAATCAATGGATATATTTTCATTCTTAGTTTATTAATGGAGAGAGTTTTTCATTTATTCACCATGGCATATTGATTATGTGAAATTTTTTACAATCCAGTTTTTATTGATTCATTATTCCTCTAATTTTAGCCTTTACTGAGCATTTGATTTCACCCCTTTCATTGTTTACCTTTAATAGGTTATGAAGAGGAGATCATTTATTGAGTCCATGTGGATGCATTTTTTAGTTTTTGTTATGTATTGTATTTTGTAACATTTTACAATGTAATTTGAGTTAAATTTATGTAACTAGTTTCTTAAAGACTAATAAACTGATCGATCTTTCAGGATTTTAATTGTTTATAACCATTCCAATATAATAAGTAATGCAATGGCTCTGGTCTAGAGGGGTCGGTGTGTTACAGTTGGGGTAATATCCACCACCACCTCCACCCCTCATATTGTAAATTCCTAATAGGATTCAGGACATATTGTTAGTAGCAATAAATAAACCCCAACCTATTAGGATGAGGTAATTTTTATCTTAATCACCACAACTGGGGTCATAACCCCCTTAAATGGTCTTGTGGAAATCAACAATGATTTTATATCAACACTAGCTAGTTGGTCTTGGGGAATTTATTTCTCAATATCTATCCAAGGAGTCATTAAATCCCAGATAAGAATCATTAGATCCTAAATAATAGGATCAATCAATTCAAATTGTGGTCTCGGATAACCCCCAACCCACAAGGATGGGGGAATTTTCATCATCGTCACCACCACATAGAGAATCGGTCTTCTCTATGTTGTGAGGTTAATATCAAGGGTTGACAACCCATATGTTCCTCCTACCACAAGAAAAATTTCTACTATTTATGCCTCATTTGAATATCATGACCATACACTCCATGAAGTTCATTACTCATAGGATGAGATAGGTGTAGAATATTATGAAAGGATTCAGACCACTCCAGGGTCACAAGACAAAATGGCTCAATATGGCAAGGGGTTGGAGTAATGAATCTGATCAAGGAAATGCAGAATCATCCCGTTGCATCAAAATTAATGGAATAACAACCATTTCATGATATACATCTATGAATTTGTTCACTATCAACATAATAAATTTGGTGAATCATGATGAAAATATAGAGGGACACAACATATAAAATATACCCTAAGAGAATGGTGATTTGGATGCACCAAATGAGGCGGCATGCACCACGAACCAAAGAAGGCTAAAAAATCTAGCACCTAGAAATATTAGGTTTCCACCTCTCTAGTGGAGAATTCCCAAAGATAAAGGGAATGGTTTGAATATATCCCAATCACCACACAGATGATTCGAAATTCCTTCCACAGAGGAACAGTTGTCCCAATATGATAATGAGATACAGACTCCTAGATAACTCAATGATGAGATATTCGGGGGAAATATTCCCACTAAGTATCATCTTCAGGATATGGAAAATATATATCATCCCATACATATGTAAAGAGATAATATTCCATCCATATAAGTATCTATGTGCTGGAATTTCTCCAGATCTAGGCAGTCAGTATACATAAATGAGGAAGTTAGAAATGATCATGAATTCCCTCGATTGTGGTGATATACTCTCTCTCACCTGGGTGATCATTAACACTTAGAATTAATCATGAATCAGTGTGTGGTGAATGAAAGGCAACCTCATTGACCCCCACCCACTCCCTATAGATTGGAGTCAACACAGATAGTAGTAACCTTGGCGATACTTACTGTATTAGTGTCCCTGACTACTTGAATAGAAGTCAAGATGTGTGACATAAACCTATGAAGATTGAGAAGAATCCATATCCTGAGTGGGTGGATGATACTCTACCCACAAATAATTTTAAAAATCCTACCTTCTATAACATTAATGGTGTAAGAACCCCTTAACAATGTATCACACACCTTGAATCATAATGTGGTCCGATGATGGGCCCTCAAGATCAATATGAAGCCACAAAGATGATGTGTTTTGTAAAGACTCTGATAGGGAAAAAATTTGTTTGGAATTTCAGTCATCCAAATAGATTTTTTGTAGGATCAGAAGACCTTCATCATCAATTCATTTATTAGTTCTAATCCATTCTGAGTAAAATGAATTTTTTTGACCTGAATAATTTAAAAAATTTCCAAAATGATTGGGAGTATAAATACATAGCCAGATAGAGGGGTTTAACCTATTCACTGAACATACCTATCTCTTAAGAGAAATTAATGGAACTATATGTTGAAAATATATTGGATGAGTTGAAAACACCTCTAATCCCAATGAATTATCCATGTGGGTTCCTAGAGTTTGTAGAAATGACACAATGTTTGGAGGATTCCATCCAGTGAACCTGATCCAAATCTTGACTCATGCCCTCAGCACAGGAGATAGTGCTATAAGAAGTAGAAGATGTTGTTGTCAACATAAAACTACTATCACTTCCCATCTAATAACCTGGGGTAGTCCTGAACCACCCAACACTCATTTTTGAGTGGCAATGACCACTAAATATCCCATAGATTGAATCATAGAGAAATAAAGGTCTCCCAAGATTTTAGGAATGGATGAATAAAGAATAATCCTTTAAAATGAAATGGTCACCTATTTTTTTTTTGAAATTCCTGGAAAATATCCTACTCAAGCTACCATTTCCCATGAATCCAAATGAGGACAACCTCATCAACCTTCCTCAATACTAGTATTTACATAAAATGATGGATCATAATATCAAGGACTATTTAATCTTAAAATATGTACTTCAAGACATGGTTGATTCTAGAAATGTGGTCTTATATAACTACTCTTAGAAGTTGTCTTGATAATCCATTTCCTAGTCAAAAGAGGAGGGTGATTGGTAGAAAGTTCCAGACATACAGAACAATATTTCAGCAACTGAATGACTCAAAAAACAGTTGACTAAGCTCATGAAACATTGATAGAACATATGCATAGATCCAAAATAGATCCACCACCCCAGAAGGTGACATTGTATATATATAAAAAAGGGGGTGTGGCCATCCAATGTAGGATTAAACGAGAGAGTAGGAGTCATATTCTCCTCTAATGAAAGATCTAACTCATTCATATTTCTTCCATCTAACATCCAAAACACAAGCAATACCACACCAAATAGAACCCTCGAAGGATGAAAAGATGAAATTTGGTACTGTCAATGTGATAAACATGAAAAAACCCTTCTTTTGTGATGGATATAACTCAATGTATGAGTTTCCCACACAACACCGGGGAACAGGAGGCTACATGCGTAGGAACTGAGGATATAGGGGACACCACCAGCATGTTCGAACCCAATATTTTGTTCACGTCTCCATGGGGAACATATATGTAGATGAAACCCATGGGACCGTACTCCAAAAATCCAAAAAAAAAACATTGAGGTTTCCTAGGACCCTCTAGTGGTCATCCATACCCAGTCATCTTTCATGAAAATCTAAGGGGGGTTCGATTATCTGATCATCCCAGGAGATGGGAAAGACCGAAAAGACCCACACCATTTGCATAAGATGCTCCCACAACCCCTTCAAATGAACTGAGACTATCCACCTTAAATTATTTGATTCAGGAGCCTCGTGTCTAGGAGAAACCGCACCTTAGGAAGCATCGAACTCTAGTACAAAATTATGAAATTCTAAAACAATTGGTGTTTGTCCCATCCAAGATCTCAATTCATTATGTGCATCATAATTCAAAATAAATCGTAGGGTCATTCAATAAATCCCTCCAAAGACAACATGAATTTGAGAAAAAAGTATCTATAGTGAAGGTCTATCAAATGGAGACCATTTTAGTAGAATTCAACGTCACTATCTCGTTCACAAAGCATGACCAGAAAAAGGTCATCTTGGGACACGTCAGGCCCTTATATATTTCGAGAAGACTCAATAATTTCAATATTCAATGGTATCTGATTGAAAAGGAATTAGAGATCAATATCATCTTAATTTTATCCACTGATGCATGGGATATAGAAAAAAGGATTTTTCTACTATATATATAACTATTCAATGGTATGATAAGCATGAGTAATGGCCTCTCAAGATGGTCAATCTCTAAGATCAAATTTGGGGATCACATATGATGATGACTTTATTATTATCCAGAAAGACACAATATACTATGTCCCACTCAAAAGGCCCTAGCTCCATAGACAAATTTATGTACATTCAATATTCCATAAATGTTTGTAAGACCGCCTAGATGAAAAAGTAGGCATACCGCATGGTGACAACGACCCCTTTGAGACTGTTATGGAACATTTGCTAAAGAGACATTCGACAAAAGGGGAGTCAAATAACCAATGGAAGATGATTATATAACAGCTGCATTCTCCAACATCTTGAGGACCACCCTTGAAAATATCTAGATTATGCTCGACAATGAATATGTGCTCCCCATAAATCTACTTGAGGTGATATACCTATCCCCAGAGGCCCAAGAACCTCCTTTCCCCAGCGAAAGTATAAAATAAAACTATCTCCAGTATCACTCTATAATGACACAGTTAGTAAGGGATGATAATTTCACTTCTCATGACCTATTTCACCTCAACAGTGATAGAGATGCCCCATGATTTATGCCTCTGTCTGAGAATACCTCCACATAATTAGAGGTTGAATAAGAAGAGGATGACCTTAGGAATTCCCCTCCTCTATTTGGGGATGGTATATACACCACCATGGATGAGATCAAGGAGGTGAGTCTAGGAACAATACAAGACTCACTACCTATACTGATTAGTTTCTCCATTCCCCTCAAAGAGAAAGATATGTATACTAAATTAAAAAAAAGCAACACCAGTATGTATTCACTTGGAACTATAAAAAATTACAGGACTGAATCCATATGTGGCTACACACCATATCATATTGCCCAATGATCCGTTAGGCTTCAAGAAGGCATCTAGGAGGCTTAATCCCTCTCATCCCACCAATGAAGTGGTATAAGTTGAAAAATTGATCAAATATAACTTTGTCTGGGAAGTGAAATACCCACGATGGCTTGAAAATATTGTCCTCATCAAAAAAAATAATAAGAATGTGACACTCCATTCATAAAACATTGATGGCCCCATCCTCATTATTCAAAACCATATGGCATAGGGATTGATCTTTATAATTATGATCTGAATTTCTCTAGGGTGTGATAAGAATTCTCAGATAGCTTTCCTCTATACCCAACCTCATCATATGGACGTTTTATTCTCCAAAAATATTCCATGGTGCTTGGAATGGAGTAGAGATAATCTTTACTTGGACATGATATCAACACAAAAGGGATTTGACCTACCAACTAAAGGAATATCTTCTTTGAAAGAAAGATTCTTCAATCCTTGTGAGCCTTGGAATCACTAAGGAGGAACTTGGAACCTTATGGTGTTATTGGACATCCTCTGCATGTCTTCTCCATACCATATTCACTAACTCAAAAATTTGGGTTATAAATTATATCACCCATAATCCAACAATATTGGTCGACCTAGAATCCATAGTATTTAACCCTAACCCAATATACCCCCATAAATCTTCCACAACCATTCCAAAAGAGTGTAGAAACCTCTGTTTGACAATAGTTGGGACTTTAAAGGTATTTTACCTAGCTACCAGATGCATCTCCTCCTTACATGGAAAGAGATTTGATCCTAGTGATCCTTCTAAACCCTAATGGATAACCATTTACCGAAAAAGATCAGGCTATTGATAAAAAATAAATTTTGAAATCCATAATACTTTATAAAGATGGAAGGTATATAACTACTCAACAAACTCTATGTAGCTTTTCCTAACCCAGAATGACCACACCCTTTCATCAGAAAATTTACTACCAAAATTAATATTAAATTTCAAGCTCCATACATCACCCAATTCATTTAGTGATGAGATGAATATAAAAAAGTTTCTCTGAGTGATGGGATGATGAGTAAAATCACAGTCATCCGAACCCATGGGTGATTTTTCTAACAAATAAGATACCCTTGTGATCGAGCTGTGACTAATCTGCCATCCTAGGATATTGACAACTGAATACAATTAAGATATGTTGAAACCTAATAAGATGATAGATTTAAGTCCAAGGGTGGAATGACAACAACTTATAACAACCCAAACCCATATATAGGAGGCCGTAGTGATTAAGGATAATATTGATTCTTGAATTAAAGAATCTTTTTCAAAATATCGTAATCATAATTCATGAGATATCAAGGGTTAGCACTGTGTTTTTTAGAAATCATGTCCCTTTGGTTAGCCATAGTAAGGGAACTTTTATGAGATTCAGAATCCATCTAAACAAAAGTAAGTAGTATATTTCATACTATTAAAATATTTTCAAAGGAAATGTATACAGGTGGAATCATCATGCACATTTCTTGAACCAGTAAAAAATTAAAAATTTCATAAAGGATTAACGAATCACTGGACATAAAAAGATATCATGGATCACATAAACCCACAAGGGATCACACAACCACGAGACCCATCAGAATACTCATGATCACATGACCTTGACATGGTCACGTGAGCTTCAAAATTGACAAAAGATAATGTGATAAAGCTAGAATATCTCATGAAACCCTCAATATGATCATACTTACCCATGGAGAAAGTTCAACAAATTAAAAAAGATAATTCCATGTATTTATTTGTGTGGGTACCTAGGAAAAATATGTCTTGTGAAGAAGATCTCACAAAAATGGGTTCGTGGAGAGGTCTTGTTATGGAATCTTTTGGGAAGGTCTTGTGTTGAGGTTACATGACAGAAGTAAGGCATAGGGGGTCTAGAGAGTCACGTAGCTGGTGAATGAATTCATCTCAAAAACCCTGTTTTTAGCACATGGCACCAAATATGAAACATATACTGATATAAAAAATGTCACACAAGACACTGGTTGATGACAGTGCTCAAGACTCTGGTGGGAATTTACATTCCTCATAATTGAGCCTTTGACCTAGAGGGAATCACTCTTACATGGGATCATTTATAAATGTCCCCTAAATCAGCATCAAAAAATTCAAAAAGGAAGAAATACCTAAAAATTGGTATTATATTCAATGAAAAAAGAGGAAGAAGAATTTTTCCATGATCACGCAGATCACGTGAACATCTCTGAGAAATGTGGTCGCATGACCCACAAAAGGGAATACAGGCATTCACATGTAGTGAACAACCTATGGAATATCCCATGAAGCCCCTTTGACAAAGGCTCCTTATTATTGAAAATTCATCCTATACACTCACGGATCGGATGGTGGTAACTAGACAAGAACCCCATGGTAACACATATTATTGATGGAAGGTTCTTGAAAATCCATTAAGAAATCCCTAGAGGGGGGTCCAAAATTTTTACCCTCTTGTAATTCTAATTACCACACGATGCATCACTGATGGGTTGAGTGATTGTCTTTAGCAACACTTATAAAACCTCTTTAGATCCAAAACCATTTTAAAATAAAAAATGCAAATTAAAAGGGGAGAAGTGGTAGCCCCATGCAGTCATAAAACTCACACAACACACCCAATCATCCCACAATACACCACAGAAGCCCCCGTGACATATCCTCCCAGTCACGCAAGATCCCGCTATCACATCACCCTCATCACATGAAAGACCTAACATAGGCCAATTCTATCTCACACTACCCCTTTGGATCAAAAAATAATTATAAGTGCTTGTCCATGAAGTTGTACTACATCACCACAATACCTTTTCTTAGTCACATGATGCATCACCAATGGGGAGATTTATTGTCTTCAAAAATACTCACGAATATCAAAAAACCCCTAATTCATTGTAAAATAAATGAGGATATAAAAAGGAGAATGTTGGAGACTCCTATGGTCATAAAACTCAAGTGGAACACCAGAATAGCCTCACAATACTCCTTGAAAATCCGGCTTGATATCACATTCCCTTGGAAATGAATACTTCTCTTATAGAATAACCTAGACATGGAATTAAAGATCAAGTGAAATCCATTAAGTATGCATCCTGATATTATGAAAGTACATAGACTTGTATGCCTAAAAATATGGAAGACCCTCAACAAACCTGCATGATTCGACAAGACCCATTTAATTTTAAATAATCCAATAAATGGATAATTGATAGGATGTAATCATGGTAATTGAAAATCATGTGACATCTATAGAATAACCAACAATAAAATCTCATAAAGAAGAATGGTTCCAAATCCCTCTATTGACATCAACCTGCATTTGTGTGATACATACCGCCCAACCGATGAATAATCAGGGTTTGGAGGCCAATAAATCCCACACCCAAGAAAGAAAAAATTCTTCTATGATAAAGATAGAGTTTTCCCTGGATCCTTGAACCAACACAACTAGGAATTTGTGAATATTTCTCTAATCAAATGATATCATGGAAGAGAATGTTTTCTATAATGTAAGATTTAGGGAACAACACGAGAGATCATGCAACATGCATAGATTCACATCATGATCACTCATAGATAATGTGAATGAATTCTAAAGGGTTACACAAAGGAAATCCCACATATTTTCTAAAACACATGAGACTTAAAACAGGATAACACTAAACATATAAACGAAATATGCAATAAAAGGCTATAATAAAGACTAAAATATGAGAGACCTATGAAAATAACATATATGATGATATTTATGTACTTTTTATGAACCACCCAAGTCATTATATATTACAAAGACATATTGTCTAGGTCATGAGACTCTCCTTTATTATGATATCTAGATTATGCAACATCTTCTAGATATTTCTGAGTAAGTCACATGGTGCCCCTGGGAATGAGATCCAAGCCTCACGAAATCCTCCGGTCTTTCCATATAGGCCTAGAAATATCCTATATACATTTCATGCAATTTATATGCAGAAATTAGTATATATAAGATATGTCTTCTGATAAAACATGGACATGTCTGCTAGTTCTTACGATGTCCCTCAGACATGTTAGTCTGATTTCGTGATGACACCCAAACAATTCATCCAAGGCACACGACATCCTCCGAGAAATGTCACACTAATTCTCATGACTCTATCCAGGCATGTTAGCCAACTTTCACGACGTCTCTAGGGAAATTCAGATAGATCATGTGGTTCCCTCTAATCATGTCATATAGTATCGTGTGAGCTCTTGTAGGATAATATATTTTAGTCTCACAATGTCCTCTAGAAAATTCATGCTTGATTGTGTATAAACATTCATACATGCCATCCAGGTAATGTGACGTCCCTTATAAAAGTCAACTAGGTCATGTGATTGTATTTGTACATTTCAAGACGACATTCTCTGACATTTCAAGAGAGAAATCAAGGCATGTCGATCAATCAATCAACAAATTGAAGACAAACTAGCAGGATAGGTCAAACGGTTATCATAGGACTTGATACTCTTGTACAACATGCCTAGAGGGATACCTCAGTGTGTGAGGCCCGATCAACGATATAATATGATATACCATGCATATAAGGGAATCATAAGTGTTTAATCCCCAACCAATTGAACAATGAAGACTATAATTCCTACTATAAATAGGATACATTTGATACCTTTCTAAGGCTTGCACCCTATGTTAAATAAATAATAGGGTAGCCTCATTATGTAATCTTCAACTCCTTGAACTACGAAGACTATGACTGCTTCCATAATTAGGATACGTAGGAAACCTTTCTAAGACCATAGCCTGAACTCAAATGGAAATTCACTTCAATGTATGTACCCTCTGTTCTCTGACATTTCAACCATCAGGACCCATTAATTCCCACTGGTTGATCATTCCACCCCATCCATCAACAAATTGAGAATTCAAATGAACTATAGTGACTCTGATTCATCAATTTCCTGGATACATAAGAATCCTTAAAAAGGGATGATATTTACATTAATCATTCAATAGTATATCCCTATATGTAAGCAATGCACCCATATGCAATGAAAATGATTATTTATATCCATTATTTCTCACACCGAGCATAACTCATGTGGGATTAAGGAGTTTCAATGAGAACATAATTGGCTTCATGAATCTCTCTCAACTAGGGAAACCCATGTGTATAAGGCTCGATCATTGGCATGATATAATTTATGTTTCTAGTGAATTAAATTTGTTGTAAATAAGTGTTTAGATGAATACTTCAAAATGTTTTGAGGGTTTTTTATTGAGATGATGGTAGGGATTGTATGAATGTTCAAAAGACATGTGTCAGTTGTTTTTTATGTTGAAAAAATTATTAAAAAAGGATTGAAATAAAAATAATAAAAGATATGAAAAATATTGTTTATAATTTTTCATGATGGTTTGAGTAAGTTTGGGGTTTGATTATTTTGAGTTGGTTGGGTTTTAATCATATGGAACATGGATTACTTTTTAATGGTGTGTATATAAAAAATATGGACAACCTTCGTGTCCATATTAAGGGACCCGTACCATCAATTTGGTGTATAGGTGATACGTTTACTAAGAAAGATGGTAAAATGGTGAAAAAAGAGCTCCAATTATAGGAACAAGGGAGTGGTGGAAAGACAACATATAGGCATTCACAACAACAGTGGTGATACATAGGCATGGGGCAGTTCCAACACATTATTCATGTTTGTTAACTATTTATTATGAGATTGATTTACATAGTTCATTATAAGGGAGAGGTTGAAATTTTTCCATTTAAATGTGGGATGTGTTACTATAGGCCTAAAATAACTCCCACCATCCAATTTGTTGATTTATTCATCTAGTTCGTTCAATCTATTTAGACTTGTCATCTTCTCCAACAAGTTTTCCAAGAGATTTTATTCGTCAGAGAAGCTCTATTGCAACGTCATCAAAATATCAATACGATGCTTCTGAGATTTTTTTTATTTATCCTTAAAATATAATCATGATCTAAATTTCATGAAACTATGTTTTCATGAAAAAATTAGGATTAAACTGATGAGATTTATCATGGATTAAAATTAATTTTACAGTGAATGTGATATCCATCGTCACAAAGCATTACACATTGAGCGATTGAAGTAAAAAAGTGCACTTGTGGTGAGTTAGTGGAATATTTACTATTATTTCTAAGGCTTAAAAATATGGGAAGTTTTTATATTTGAGTGGATATCATTTCTCTGAGAAATTTTAGATCTTTGAATCACTATGGTTCACTAAAAGTAGTTCCACTCAAATATTGTTTTTTCTGTGAAGAATATGAATTCTAAGATCCTATTAATACATGAACCATGCACTCAAGAATACCATGAATAATGATTTTTAAAAGAATAGATTGATATAGTGTGATATAATGTTCATTTATTTTCAAGATTTAGAAAAACATCAAGATCTCATGCTCTATACGTTCTCAAATATTTTCATGTAGGATCTTGTGCATATTAGTCTTGGATGAAAGAGTAATGCACACAAGGGTGTGAATAATGAATTTTGTGTTGTGGATGACGTACATGCATGTGATTTGTGTAAATATTGTGCATGTAATTAGTGTGTGTTATGGTGGGTGAACAATAAGGAAGACATTTTGTGGGAACAATGTGTGTGCAAACAGGATAGTGTTGTTTGATGAAGGGTTTGAACTACAACGAAATAGGAAGTGAAATACGTGAGTTTCATGCTTTGTAGATCATGAATAAAATATAGTGGATAGGGTGTGTTATGTGTGCATGAGATATACTATTCGCATAAAATAGTATAAGATATTGAGGCAGTGTACAGTGGAGAAGCAAGTGAAGCAGTATAGTGTGATTTCACTATTCAATAAATTCATGATCATGAAAGTATTCATGCATGAAAGTGTGAAGCTTGTACATGTGTTTTATTTCATAAATTAATAATACAATGAATTTTTTTTAATATATGTATGATGTTTGAATAATTTCACATGAAATATATATTGTACTGTGAGTTGTGTTAATTGATATAGAAGCATGCATAGTATTACTATCAATGATTTAGAAGAAATTCATATCCATGTTTTTGGTGTATAGTAAAGATGATTCTTTAGTTGAAGAACTAATTATTGCTCGATCAATGTTAAACTAAGGCAGTTGATTATTTATTATGGTCAGAATTTTATTGAGAATATTCAGCATCAATGCAATGGTATTTGAATTTTTACACAAGCCAGTGTGATCCAACAAGCTTATAGAAGAGAATATTCAATAGCTATATCTATAGTGGATCAAGGAATCTAAAGTGGACTGATATAGCTGGGAGTTATAACCATTTGGTGATGATTGTGATTATGGGGTGTAGATAATCACAGTGAAGAAGGTGTAGTTTGGGGGGTCTAACAAACTATTGAAGGTTCATTAGAATTGGGGGGGGGGTGTCAAAGTAGTTAATATTTTAATCACCTTATGATATAGTGGAGAATCTAGGTTGGAGGGTAAATCCAACATATTAAGGAGTGTTTCTTTATACCAAATGATGTAAATCCCAGTGCTTTGTGATTTCTTTATTATTTGTTCTTTCAGGTTGAGGCTCAGTACTATTGATGATGGATCAATACATAAATTTTAAAAATAGGTTGAATCAGAAGTCAATTATTTTTTAAAAACTATGTACCATTGAGTCACCCCTCTCAGTGGTATATAACCAATCCTTGGACACAATAATTAGAATTAGAGCACAACATACCCTCTATAGATCCAAAAACCTTATGGAGAAATGGATAATTTAAATTTAGTGAAAACCAAATGATTTCCTACTTTTAATGGAATGAACTATAACAAATGGAATAATATGATGATATCGTACCTTCTATATCCTATCATGGAAGTAAGAGATGTAGAAATCGTTGGTTTCCCACCTTTTAATGAAGAAGTTTCTATGACTCAAGCTAATAATAGAAATATATAATTTTATGGAAAGTATTATAATTGAAATTTTTTGGCTTCATCAAAATAATTATACACTGAAGTGATGGGTCTCCAAACACCCAAAGATATCTGGGATAAACTCAGAAGAATTTATAACATAAATATTAATGCTCTTGATTCCAAGTTATGATTCTAGAGAGGCAATTTTGAAGATATAAAAATGACATATGATGAAAGTATTGATGATTACATTACAATATTAAATGAAATTGTCATAAATATCAGAGGATTTAGAGAGATATTGGATGATTATACCATTGTGAACAAGCTTATGATAAATTTATCACGTAGATTCATCTCAAATATTTCTTCACTGGAAGAGAGAGACGATCTATCATTGGATTAACATCACAATACTCTAAAATTTTTTGAAATGTGAAAAGTTATTGCATTCATGAAAAAGGAAATACATTATATGGCCTTTAAAGCTATGATAAAAGGTAAAACTAAAATCAAAGAATAACTAGAATTAGGTTATTTAGAGGATGATGAATTTGAACAAGTATTTAGACAAATGATGGCCTTGTTTACAATAATTTTAAAATGTGTTAGATGGAATGGAAACTATAAAAAACCATTAATGTGATGTATGTGTCCCAATAGGGGTAACTGTTTTCGTAATTGTCCAAAGAAGACGGTTGATGGTTCTAATTCAGACAACGTGGATAAGAAGTATTGGAATAGAAAGAGGAATAATCACTAGAATATGTTTTATTATTAGAATATAAATATGATTAGCAATGAAATTGATGAATTTACATAATCAATTAGTGGGTCATAAGATAGAAGATATTATAAGAATCATATGTGCATTATGGGAAAATCCATGAAATCTAGAGACTCAGTTGAATGTTATGGAGGTGATGAGAGAATTGATTAAGAATTGATGTTAACAAAAAAACTAGATCCTACACTTGTGTACAATTTCAAACTCAATGTGAAAAAGAAAAACTGAAGAAATAATTTAAGAATATCTACTTTGAAAATAAAGAATGTGTTAAGAAAGAGTTGGTTAATCTCAATGAAATAAGAGAAAATAAGATGAATATAGATGAGATAGAAGAAAAGGAAAAAACTATTAGAATGAAAATCCTAATAGGGTATAATGAACATTTTTTTAAGAGAATAATCAAAAACAAATTAAATTTGCATAATTTGGGAAGGTGGTAAATGTTAAAGAATAAAGTACTATTAAGAAAGGGAAGAATTATCTGAGACACTATCTATTTTACATTTAACTCAATGTGTGTTGAATAAGTTTAAATAATACTTCATCAAACCTATTGTGATTAATGGTGAATTTTCTAAAGCTTTTGATAAGAAGGGTCCACAGAAAAATGTTGATTGCGGACCAAATGAATCGATTTGTACATGTGGTATTTCTAAAAATGTAGGTTTGAAAAAAAGAATGAATCCAAATGGGATAAAATAACAAATGAGAAAATCTCCACAAAGTAATAGTGTACAAATTCATCGAGAAGTTTTGATCATAAGAAGATACATCCACTATTTTGGAAAAATCAACTTCCAAAATCACTAGAGACGAATAACTATTAGTCTGAAAGATCAAGGATCAGATTCAACTATTAGTGTTGTGGAGTGTTTGGTTATAAATCTTATTCCTGATGGTATAACATGTCACTACCAAAGAGAAGGAATGGATCATGGGGGAGTAACGCTATATAGATGAAATTATATTATCAAATAGGAAATCATGTACTCAAGAATTTATCTCAACTATCAATGAAGAACTTATTTGAATGTTTGAATAAAATATATGTAATATGTGGTCAAGGAGGTCACAAAGTTGAGAAATTAATATTTATTTATGTAGTGAGATTCCTAATAATTAAATTTAAAAGATAATTAAAATAGTGAAGAAAGATACATTCATCAATGAATTGTGTGAGAAGCTGAAACAATTTGAATAAAGACAAAAATTCTAAAGAAAAAGATCAAAAGTTGGGACATGTGATGAATTTAAATATTATAATGAGAGAACTATAAATGATGACTTGAAAATTATTAAGTGTGAGAGGTATGAGAAAATTTTGGATTACACAAAACATTTCATGACACATATAATATATAACGAGATAAAGGAGAACACTTCCAATTCATAGTTTAATAGGAAGAAGGGAAAATTAATGTTGAGAGGAAACTCTCAGCTTGAGTGTTATTTCTAATGAATAAAGAGGTCCCTCCTTATGACCTTATATAAATTCTTTTGTACTAATATGCAGGGAATTGAAGGATATAGATACCTCCCTTGATAGTGATCATATATAATTTGAAGATATAAAATTTACTCAATCTTATAAAAATTAATATCACTCTAAAATTCATAATCTGAATATTTTTGAAAAAATGTTATCTTAAGGGAGTTCCTAGTTAGCTAAAAAAGAGAGAGATATATGTTTTTACACTTTACCTTTCTAAATTGTTTGCTGAGATGTGTGCATGAAATTTTATTAAAATATTTCTCAACATTATCCGTAATGAAGATGCTGAAAGACGTTTGAGAATGGCATCAAATCACATAATTTGAACAACCTTTATGCTTAGGTGACATCACTCGTGTTTTCTACATCAAGATTCCCCATGTAGACATATATTTGATTAATTTAAAGATCCATTCGTTTAGGGAAGAATGGTTCCATTATTTAGAAAATAAAGTAGAGAACTTGATTTAAGTTTTAATTCCTAGATACACCATTGTTTTCATTTCCAATAAGGGTGAGAAATAAAAAAAACATATTGACTTATGAGTATATTGGAAAAATATTCAAAGGGGGAAATTGTGGTATCTAGTGAATTGAATTTGTTGTTAATAAGTGTTTGGAAGAATATTTCAATATGTTTTGAGGGGTTTTTATTATGATGATTTTAGAGTTCGTATGAAAGTTCCAAATACATGTTTCATTATTTGTTTGAGGTGACACAATAATTGAAAGAAAATTATTAAAAGATATGAATTTTTTATCTTTTTGGATGAGGGTTTGAGTATGGTTGTGGTTTGAGTATTTTGAGTTTGTTTGGTTTGCAGCATATAGAACATGGATTAATATTTAATAGTGTGTATATATAAAATGCAGCTAACTTGAGGGACCAACACCACTACTTAAAGACAGTAGGTGGAATGGAATGGCATAAGGGAACCCAAAATAGAAACAAGGAAATGACCAAAACCTATCATGTGGGAAACACGACAATAGTAAGGGGAACATTCAAGGGGAGATTAAAACAAATTATACACGTTGGGTAACAACAAATAAAGATGTTTATTCAGATACTGATTAATAAAAGAGTGGTTAAAATTTTTTCCTTTTGATGTGGGATGTGAATCGGTAGATGCAAAAGAAATCGTACCGTTCGATTCAATGATTTATTCATCTGGGCCATCTGATTCCTTCATCCATGTTGTCTTCTATATCAATCCATCTGAGACCTTTAGTTCATTGGATAAGCTCTATTTCAGCATCATAAGAATATCTAGTCGATACTTCTATGCTTTGTATGTTAATCCTTAAAATCTGACCATGATCTAATTCTAATAAAACTATGTTTTCATTATAAAATGAGGATCAAACTGATGAGATTTAGTGTGGATGAAAATATATTTTATAGTAAAGGTGATATCCATCGTCAAAAATCATTATGCATTGAGCACTTGATGTATGGTAGTGTGCACATGTTGAGTATCATGCATGTTGTACAAGAAAATGGTTCATGCAAGGAAAATACAAGTGTTCAATGGGTGGTAAGGTGAGTTCACAAAAAGGCAGATAGATTTTGTGAATAATGAGTGTGAAAACTGGCAAGAGGATGTGTAATATGTGGGTTTCGTTCTATTCACTTCATGAATAAAATACAGTGGATAGTACGCATTATGTGTGTACAAGATATACTATTAGCATAAAATAGTAGAAGATATTGAGGTAGTGTACAGTGAAGAAGCAAGTGCGGTAGTATAGTGTGATTTCACGATTCAATAAATTCATGCACATGAAATTATTCATGCACGAAAGTGTGAAGCTTGCACATGTGTGTTATTTCATAAATTAAGAATACCATGCAATGTTTTATATACATGAATGATGTTTGATGAAATGCACATGAAATATACATTTTATAGAGATAAGTGTTAATTGAGACTGAAGTAGAGATTATATTTCTAGAAATGAGTCAGAATAAATTCATATCCATGTTTTTAGTGTTTAGTGAGGCCATGCCTTTAGTAGAAGAAATAATTTTTTTCTCAAATAGTGATTTACTAAGGCAGATGATTATTTACTGTGATTAGGATTTGTTCAAGAAAGTTCAGTATTTGTGCAAAGGTTCTTGAATTTATACACAAGATAGTGTGATGCAACAAGCTTGTGGAGAAGGATCTTCAATAGATCATTCTATAGTAGATCAATCTATCTGAAGTTGAAAGAGGAAACTGGGGGGGGGGGTCTAACCAGTTGCTGAAGATTTTTATTAGGAGGGGGGGGGGGGGGGTTCTAACCAATCATTGAAAAGAAGGAATAGTTATGGTTCCTAACAAGCTGTTGAAGGCTAATTGGAACTGGTGGGGGTACAACAAGTTTTTAATTGGTGGGGGGGGGGGTCTAACTGATTACTTTTGTAATCACGTTATGATATAATGGAGAATCCCTGTTGGGTGGGGGGGGTCTAACTAACATGGAAAGGATTAGGTCTTTAAATCTAACAATGTAGATACCTATGTGCTATTTTTTTACTTCTTTTAGGGTGAGGATAAGTATTAATGACAAGGGATCAAGAATCCAACTAGTAATAGAGTATGAATCAAATGTAAAAGAAATTATAAAAATGGTATACCACAAATTCCACCCCCCTGTCAGTGGTATCTAACATATCCTGGGACACTATAATAATTACCCATTATATAAGGCTATCTACATTGGGGACAGTCTCAATGGTGTGAACAAACTACAATAAATCTGATTCATGCCATAATCGGGATACATAGGATGTCTCCTTAAGTCTTGATCTTAAATCCAAGATTTCCAAGTTCCCACATATATATACTTCTCATATGATGTTAAACTACATGGGTTTAACAAACTACAGAAACTATAATTCTTTCCATAATCATGATATGTAAGAAATATCCTCGATACTCGATCTTGAATACTAGGTGTCGATGTTCCCCCATATATTTCCTTTTTGTATGATGATAAACTGCATTGGATTAATGAAATACATGTGTTTTGATTCATATTATAAAAAAGATACAAAGGAAACCCCATAGTGACATAATCCCCTCCTCAGAATATTAACCACCTCCCAACAAGGAAGAAAATTCTGAAGTGAATGGTTATGCGGGTTCAACATATAAGCAGCTACTCATTACTAAGTAATGGATGCAGGACCTCAAATACATATAGATAATCTCACTAATGAGATCCCCTTCTTCTACACATAAATGGGGATAACCAATTATCATTCTATTAGGTTAACCAGTCCTGTATTGAGATTAGAAAGATACTAATGAACAAAACTTAAATCTATAAGAGAGTCACAGAGTAGGCAAAAAATACGTCAAAAGGGTGTGATGATCATGAACTCACATCCTCTCGACTAATGTGAGTTCCTAAGAATCATTGGGTCTAGAACCCCAAACGACCTCCTACCTTTGGAAAGAATATCTGTACCCAGTTATTGATGTGAGAACCATTGATAGTTTCTATGAATGTTTATCATATAGTGAGCAGTATGCAAATTATTCTTCACAACATTTCACCCCCCACAATCTGACCACTAGGCAAAGGCCACCCACATATCTCCATTGAATCAAAAATGGTGAACCTGACATGAAAATTTCTAACTATGTAATATATTTCACAAGATTAGAAGAATAGTTTTCATAGTTCTTATCAGACCATTTCATTCTCAGCAAATGGATGATTAACATCAACATGCACCTTTCTGAGGAAACAAAAATGGTGAAACTAACATGAAATTATCTAACCTTGGAATCTATTTCACAAGCTAAAAGTAATAAAATTTGCAGTTCTCATTAGACCATTTTTACAAACCAAATTGTTTATCACCATCAATATGAATATTTTTTCTAAAATAGAATTGGTGAACCGAACATGAAATTATTTAACCGTGGAATCTATTTTGCAATATAAAAAAATAGACTGCACATTTCCTGTCAGATATTTTTTTTTCTCACCACATGAGTGATCACCATCAACATGTATCTTTCTACAGAAAATATAAACCCGATGTGAAATTATCTAAATGTGGCATCACTTTCTCAAGATAAAAATAATAAATTGTATAGTACTCATCAGACCATTTTGTTCTCGAACAAGGGTGATCACCATCAACAAGAATATTTATGAGGGAACAATTTTTTTTGGACAATAATATATAAATATAATTTTTATTTAAAGGGAAATGTATTTTTGAATAACTAGGTGTTGTAATTTTCCTCTTATAAAAATTGAGGCCTCACAAAACAATCACTCAGTAATGAATATGGAAAATGGTTTATATAAGATAATCATGATGTAAGGTGAAAATTTTAAATCAGATATAAACCTCATAATCTTAGTTTATACTAGGAAACTACCATTTTCCATCATAATTGATATATGTTTAGTTTCTCAATAATTTATACTAAATATGACTCTATATATAAGTATTAGGAGTTTTTAGTGACATAAGTTCCATAATATAATTTTTATGATCTCATTTAAAACCAAATACAAAAAACTAAACTGATTATTATAATATATAATATTGTTAGATTAATTTATGATATAAATATGAAAACTCAATTCTACGACAATTTCTCTCATTAAAAATTCACTACAACCTATGATGATTTTGATCCAACAATAATATAATTGGATCAACTTATCGCTCTTTATGTTTAACAAAGGTTATCCATTTTCAATTTCCTTTTTATGTTTTCTAACATTTTTAAATCCCAAATAATGGTTCATAGAGAGTGATTAAATTTCAAAATTACATCCCTTGAGAGTTTCTATCCATGTTTGTAGTATTTTTACCACTCACTGTGAATAGTGTGAAGATCTTGTTAAAACTCAACCAACATTTTATAGTGTGATTACCCATATGCGAATTTATGATAAGATCAAATCCACTTTCTAGAATTTATACATAGATGTAATTGTTAGTAAACTACACAATATATACATTATTGAATCCTCAGAATGATATCCTAAACATACACTCACCCCTTAGAATTATCTATATGGATCAAAATAATTTTATCTTTTCATTTCCCCCCAAATAACTAAAAAATACTAAAAAACAACTAAACATGACTCTGATACCAACTAGACCCCCTATACCAACACTCTCAAATATGGTGTTAAACAATCTCTCTTTAAACACTTGTTTGGATATTAAGTAAAATGAATCTATCATTATTTGACATTATTTATATCTATTAAAAATTTTATCACAAAAAAATATCACAATACCATGAATAGAATGTTTGGTATATTTGAGGTTTAGTTACTTAAGATTCTTACTTTAAGACTCTTGAGAACATTTCTCTGTAATTGATACAAATTAAATTACCAAATATACTTCTTCTATGTTATAGTAATATTAATAACATGGGGAATATAATCATAAAAAATCGATGATCTCAAATTATGAGTTAGGTAAAAACTCATTAATATTTTCTGAAGTGTTAGATCATAGGAATATGATAAATCATTATCTTGGGATAAAAATATTAAAAAATATCAATGATTAATAATATTTTCCCCAAAAACATTATAAAATTACTTGTAGTCTGAAATGATCAATCATATATCATGTCATAGGAGGGTAGAAACCTGAGAAAATAAAAAATAGATATGGTATCATAACAAAAGTATATAACATAAAATTGTGTCATAAGTATAAGCATAAGAAATCATAACTGAGTGGAGTAGGCACAACCACCTGATTTTCACAACATAATGGGCCTATGATGACAACTCGTGTACCCTCTTGGGCCTGGGACACAACCCATATATCCTCTTGGGGTTGGGGTACTACCTATGTACCCACTTAGGCTTGAGATACTACTTGTGCACCCTATTGGTATTGGGATAGAACATACCACTTGGACTAGGAATACTAAAAATGTTCCCTATTGGTCTTGGTGAATAATTTATGTGCCCTCTTAGGCTAGGGCTTCTACGCATGTACACTCTTGGGCTTGGGTTATAACTATTTTACCCTTTGTTGAGATCATGAGATATATAAAATCATCCAATTAATTAGTGGGTGATATAATTCCCCACCCATAAATCCTCCATATTTATTTGCAACACTTGAAAAAATCATTCATCACATCATAATGAAACCTTGGAAAGGAAAATGGGTCATATAACATTTTAGTTATTGAAAAAAAATTCCCTAAAAATTTAAATGGTAGATACCTAAAGTTTATTTACCTAAAAATAGTATTTCATAAGAACATTTAGAGGATAATTCATGATAAATATTTTTTATAGAAATAAGGAATTAAGAAGTAGTGGAAGATATTATTTGGAAGACCAACACATGCCCCCTAAAAATTTAATAAAAAATAATACTGTTTGTGATAAAGCCTAATGTGAAACATGTATTAACCAAAATTAAATACAATGAAAATAGACCATAATATCCCCAAGACGTATACAGATTATTTTCTAGAAATTCACAATAGATTTTGAATACAAGCCTTGATATACCTTATCAACATAAAGATTATACACTCCATGTAGACTCTAAAAACCTCTTAATCATAAATCTCAAATCCTCTAACAATCATAGGAGAAATAAGTGGTAAGGTACATCATCTAACTAGTAATTAATTCAACAAACCAGAAAAATATCACCCAATATGTCAGTCATCATCACCTTTGGATCCTTCTATACATTAGTGGGTTAAAAATTCATTTTGAATATATTCCCTCTCCCTAAGATAACTTCATATCACGTCCAAAATCTATTTGTATGAAAGATACCCTAAACAAAAATAAAATTAGCATTCCAAAACATGGATATATCACATGATCGTCTCAAAAATAATGCAGAATTGACCATTATTGGGATTGAAAAAACACCAAGATGAAAAAAACATTACTGTTATAAGTGGTCATAAAAAGTATCTTTTCTAAAAAAATCATCCCAAATATTATCAATCCATCATAGCTTGATTTATGCTCTAGATTTCTCTTAGTTTCATGGAAAACATCAAGATAAGCTCATGAACATTTACTCAGAGTCAAATCCATATCAACATCTTGGACAATAAATTTCTAAAATCCAACATTCATACTAATAAAATTACATATAAAAACATTAAGGTGATCATGTTGAAAATGTACCAAACAAATTTTAATTCCCATATAGAAGAAAATTAAGGGATGATAACGACAATTCAATTCCACTAATAAGTGAATCATAAGAATACATCACATACCACAAAGATCGGTTGACATATAAAGTAACTAACAGATAAATATTAACATCTTTTTGTATATTAAAAATTTCAAGGGACGCCATCCACAAACTACAAGAGAAATATTCAATCTAAACAAGCCAACCTAGGTTTTATCCCATACAAAAAATCCAACGTTGATTGGATTTAACAACAATAATTAGCACCATTAATTTAAATTCATTAACGTATATATTAAATAAATGATTAATTAAAGTACATTAGTTTTGTAACAAGAAGATCCAAAACAAAAAAATATTATAATGAAATAGTACAATCACGATCCACAACTCATCGATATTGAAAATATGTAGATTATGTAAATAAAATCTTATAGATCAGAATAGAATGAATATGATTCATTATGTCTTTATCATTCTAACAAAGGGAGAGAGTCAAAATCATGAACATGGATCAATAAATTCAAATAATAATAAAAAAATTAATCAAAATTATTAGGACAAATAGAAATAATCTCCAATAAGTAATAATATGTGATAGAAATCAATGCCACAAGATTTCACTAAAATTTAAATTTAAATTTCATTTAAATTCATCATATGTCTTTGTGAATATTCATTCTTTCATTTAAAGACGATACTTTATAATGAGTTATCCATTGTTTAATTTATTGAACATAATTTAATCTCTTTCCTTAATCCAAGCATTTATATCCTCACCACGGTCATCCAAAACCTAATATTTATTGCTCACATTGGGTCCAGATGTACATATTCATCAATAATGGAATCTAAATTTGATTCTAACATAACCATGACAGATGTAATAACACATTATAATTCATTTATGGTGCTTAACATACTATTATCATCATTAGTTTTCTCTTTGGGATGAGAATTTAGAATTGGATCCTTTAGATGTATTCCTAAAGATCTGGTGATAATAGAACTTTCTTTTTTGGAATAGTCAATATGCTTGAAAATATATTTCAGTTGTGAGGTGATGAATCAATTAGAATAAAAAATTTATTTCATAACATTCATTTTAGTACCAATAAGAATTAATTCTTCAACATGTTTGGAATTATCAAGAAATACTTACTAGGAATCATCCAGAGGTTTATTTTTTTCCACAAAAAACTCAACAACATTACCAGAGTCTTTTTCAAAATTTTTGTAAGCCAGAAAAGAAACTTCACAAAAAATCCAAGAACATTACTTAAGCTCTAAATTATATGTGTAGATGAAATCATAGTTAAAATTCTCCTTATGAACCCATATATTCTTACTTTGATTTTGGGACTTACCAATTGATAGATAATAATTCTAATTTTGAGAGCCACATAATTTAATGGAATGATCAAACTTATAGAATAAAAATAATTAATATGGAAGATTATCATAATTAATATCCTTCGAAGATATAGAATCCCCATTATAAATATAGATTCATGGTGGAAATATTTTCGACAAATAAACATCAACACATCTTCCATCCACTAAATGCCTGAAAATATTTATTGTTGCTGAATCCAATTTAATCGACCACCCGATGAAGACTATAATATAATTGAGGGTGAAAATCTTAAATAAATGAATCAGGAGATGAAATGAACAGAACCACACTAGGGTGAATGGAGGCTTGGTACCATAGTAAATGTTTGAGAACTATTTTATCACTTTAATAGGGTAGTGAAAGAATAACCACATACCCATAACCCATCATATTTAGTAATAATCCTATGAAGTGATGTTAGTTGAAACATGGTGGAAATCGAGGAGAACTAGATCAGAATTAAAAAAACCAATAGAATCCAAATAATGTCTAAGAAACACTATTTTGGGAAGATGTTTTCGAAACATTACAATTAGGGAAAAGATGATGTCTAAAGAGAGGTCCTCAAAATCCTTCCTCAAGAATGAGTTTTATGGATGATATATATGAGTGGGAAAAATGGAATAATCATATCACACCCACCCATGACATCATAAAAATAATGATTCTAATTTTATAAGGTAGAAAATCCTCAATATCCTTCTAGTAGAGATACTTGAAAATATTAATCAACTTGATCCGTCTTCCACTTATTCAACAATTCTTTTAGAGACAATGAGATGAATGGAATAGAAATGGTAAATGTTTTTTAGAATATTATTATATATTTGGCATAAAATATAATGTTATAGTCACATTGAAATGTCAATTTTTAAAATCTAAAGTAAATGCCTCTGAGAAAAATTTACCTTTTAATATAACATTCAATAGAAGAGACTTAAAAATGGTATATATTATTTTGAAATTTGAGGTGAATGGATTGTTTAAATCATTAATTTTTTTAAAATAATTTTCAATAATGGATCCTTGAAAGAGGCATAAATCGATCAAAAAAGGTGGAGTGGAAAAATTTGGTAAACATTAACTTTTAAAAATAATATTCATAAATAGATATTTAAAATTGCATAAAGGATTTATGAAGATAATGTGATGTGAAAGATAAAATTTTTTATTTTGAAAGGATATAAAACCTTTTTAATATTTCTAAATACCTTTGTTTAAAATATAAATCATAAAATGGTTAACTAAAAAATTATTTTGAAATATGTAGAAGTGCAATATGAAGTTCACATGAGTAAGAACATATTTTTATTTTAAAATAATAAAGGAAATTTTCTTGGGAATAATAAACATTGAAATAGAGAAAAATAACTTTAAACAACAATAATATTTTTTTAATGGACGGAGAAAAAACATAAAAATATAGTCAAGGGGTATATAATAATGTAACCTAATGGAGTCCTCTATTAAAATATCTGCACACTCAGGTGGAAGGGATCCAATGATAGTAAAGTGGGTAAGATGAAAATTATGAGAGTTCAAGGATTCTAAAAAGTCAGTCGCCTTATTACATTATCTATATGTGTAAATAATCATCATCCTATTGTTAATAAGTCTTTTGAATTCACGTATGAGATAGATAATTGACCAAGTAATGACAGAGATATCACTTAGGAAATTGAAAATGGATTAAGAGTCTGTTTTAATTTTTCTTAACCCATTAAAATTAGACGGACATAGATCATGGCTGTTTAGCATTGAAAATTCTTCCATGATAAGAGAGTCACCTTGCCTATATGAGGCACTAAAGGTAATAATGACCAACCACCATTGATCTCGAAGGATCACTTCCTTTGTATTTTTTCTAGAGTACATGACCCATTTCCACTGAGATTTAACCTCTTAGTTAGAGGATTCCACCTCACCCATTGACCCCTTGATGGAGTATTTTTAATAGATGAGGGAAAGTTTCATCTCACAATTAAATATCTTAGTGATGAGGTGATGTCCAATGCTTTAACCAGGAGATGAAATTATTTTCCAGTCATTTGGATTTCTTCACCACTACCATCTGTAGTCTTTTTGGACCCTCCATAATGAACCTATTTCTTTTGTTCCAAATGCACCATCAAATAGATACCAAAATAATGCATCTCTCCTTCTTGTCATGATTGTTAGAGCCTCTATCTTGAAAAAATTTCATTTTTTTGAATCAAATTCATCATGAATTCATCTTTGAGTAAAAAACAAAATTTCACCATAAAAAAAGAGAATATAACTTATGAAATAGGTAATAAAATAATTTTCTAAAATTAGAAGAATTATTTTCAAGGAATGGAATTTTATCTCATAGAAATAAAATTTAACTTAACCAAATGCCTTATTGATATCATAATTTTTCAAGAAAGAGACATATAGAAATAATTATATATGGTAGAAATTTAAATCACATAAAAATAAAGATAAAATGCCACAATATAAAGTAAAATAGAATAATTTTCCCAACATATATGATATAAGTTCAAGAAGAACAATTTTAACTCACAGAATTAGAATTGAGAGTGTAAAACCCATTTAACATCGAAATATTTATAATTGAAAATACATGGAAGATAGATCTTAGTTTAGATTTATAATTAAAATATATAACATGAAAAATTTTCATTTTAGAAATAAATTTTCCATATATTTACACCATAGAAATAAAAAAGTGGTGAATATGTATCATAAATGAATGAAGTAAAACCGGGATAAAAATACCATTACATTATGTTCCAATTGGTTTTGTACGTGGGCCTAATATCTTAAATAATAAAAAAATTATTAAAAACTTTCCTAATAAAATTTCTCATATATATTTCATTTTATGAGTCCTATTTATTATCACAGGTTTTTTATATTTTTAATATTTTTTAGTTATGGATGTAACTTAAGGTGGTTCGGTCGATTTCTCTAAAACATCCTTAGTATATGGAACATGATCAAAACTATTAAAAAATATATTCTTAATCAACATAATTGTATAATTTCATTAATTTTATTATTTCATTATCACGCAATTTATAAATTTATAATATTTTCCAAATGGATTCATATCAATAAAGGTTCAATGATATGTAAATTTTTTTCAGTTGAGATTTCTATGACCATTTATTATCAATATCTCTTATGGAATATAAAATATTATCATTAAATAATTTTACTAGTGTCATAAATATCTTTTTTAAAAATTAAGTACATTTTAAATTCATCCATGTTATGTGGTAATGAAAAATGAAATATTTATTCTGTGGAGGTAGTAGTCCGCACATACACATGATTAACATTTCTATTTCTAATTTAATGAGATATAATGGAGGTATATTATAAATTATCAATTCATAATATTAATTGTGACATTAGAAATATATAAATTAATAAAATCCATCATTTTTTCCAATCATGAGAATTGATGATGAAAAATGAACTTGATCGCTTCGTGGAGGGGTAGTCCACATGTACTCATGATCGATGTTGTTTTGTATTTCTTAAAGGATATAAAGGATTGATTAATGGATGATCCATTAATATAATATAATTTAATTATATTAATAATTTATAATTAATTATATTAAAGAGTCTATAAAAACGTTTTACAAGGAATAATAAAAAGAAAATACTAAGGAGTATGAATTACTAACATCGAGAACATGAGATTTCTCTGGGAAATATCCATATAAATGGAGGAATTAGGATAAATAATTGAGATTATAGGACTATGAATGTTGGTGGGTATTATATGATTATAAAAATAAAATTTTAAGAAGTAGTTTCTAAGCAATATGGTTTTAATGAAGTTATGTAAGTGATCCCCATATACATGTTCGTTGAAGGTAAATTTTGGATGTACTGATTACATTTCAGTAATGAAATGTCACTATTGAAGGGAACAAGGATACAAAAGTTTCAAATAATGGAATTTGAGGGCATATTAGGTCAATAAATCCCCAAACAGAAATATAAAAACATGTTTTATACCATTTTTATTCATTTTCCATTATATTTGGGCACATTCCCATTTTAATTTTTATATAGTTAATTAGTTTTTAAATAAGTAATTTATGTTTTTAGAATAATATAAGATAAAACATCATAAAAATTATGGGAGTGATGAACATAAATTTAACAACCATATAATCTAAATTTATCTCTAAATAATGAAAAATTTACTTTTAAATTAATATATTTAATATATATATTTATATAAAATATTTTGTTAAAAATTGTTGTTTTACTTATTAAGTGTTCTTAATAATATATAACAATAATTAAAAATTAAATTTTTGATAATATATATTTATAGACATATAAATATCATATCAATTATATTATATACAATATCTCAACATAATTTAATGGATATAAATTACAGAATAATTATAAAATAAATACATTAAAATAAACCTTTCACCATTATCATTCACATTAACATTAATATTCGTAATCACAATTTTATTCCCAAAAAAGAAATTTGACCTATTAAAAAATATTTATATTTAGATATTAAATATGAAATATAATTTTTTAGATTTTTTTAAAAGTGATGAAAATTAATTTTCAACCTAAGTGAATAAAATCATTTTTAGAGTAAAATATTTCTTATGTTTCCATTAAGTTAAACATTGGTTTTACAAATTCAACATAATATTTTTAATTTTTTTAATTTATAAATAATTTTTTACAGAAAAAACCATTGAAATAATTTATTGTTATTCTGGTATGATGATAATGTCAAAAAAGTGACGGCATTCGAGAAATCATTATTTTTTCACATTAAAGAAAATTATTTTAGAAAAATCTAAAAAATTCACCTTAGGGTATTTTTGATATTTGGAGTTAAAAAATTATTTTCATTTTGTAAAATTAAAATTCAAAATTTTGTAAATTTATCTTTGAAATGAAAATTCACAATATAATGAAAAAATAATTTTATTCAAAAATGCCCTTTTTAAATTTTATGTTTTATTAATCCTCTTTGTGTAAATTTATAATAGGATAAAAATATTTTTATTTAATATAAATTTTATTATTATTATTTTGTGTTAATAATATATATATAACATGTCTCAACTAAATTTATTTTGTTTTTGTGTGTGATATAGTCTTTGGATACAATGTATATTTCTGAGAAAATATATTTTGAAATATTGGGGTTTACCCAAAGGGTCACCACTATATTGAATCTTGGATAAATGGTTTCCCAAGTATTGAGTCAAGGGAAAAGGAACACTGTTGTATTTAGGTTTGGTAAAAGACTCATCACATTATAGGGTCATGGGTTAAGGATCAACATACTATAGGGGTCTCAGCTAAGTCTCTCCCCGGTATAGGGACCCAGGTGAATGCTTGCTCTAATATAGGGAACTAGTCAAAGACTATCCCTAATGAGGTACCTCTAGGATCTATATAGAACATGGTATCCTAGTGTTCGATCTCACATATATCTTGGGTACATGACAATGTAGTGTAACAACCTGAGGTTAAAAAGTTCCATGGATCCCTAGTATAGTTTCTCTTGGTTGTCCAGGGAATGTGTCACTCTACTATTTGATCCCATATGAATTGTTTACCTTAGGTTCTAATTTTTTTGTTAAATAAAGGGATGAGGGAATAAATGGTCACATAGAGATCATGTGTCTCTTTCCATTCCCTGTGTTGGTCAAATGGGGGTCCAAGGGGATCCTTTTATTGGCCATTTTAGACTAGGGAATTGTAATTTTCATAGGGACCTCGACATGTGACACGAGAATAAGAGCCATTTTCTGAAAGAAGTAAATAGAACATTCTTATTCTGACCCGGGTGAATGCATAGGTATACTTTTTTATAAAAACCTAAGCATTGTGAATATATGGACATAATACTGGGGAACACCTGAGGTAGGGAATGTGTGTGGGGTTGAACTTGGGGCCAAACCAAAATTTTGAAACATTACTTCTTACATCAAATTACCTTTTTTATATATTCATAAGTATTTTTTTGGGTCCATGTATAGTCAAATAGAATCAAGGGAAATAAATTACACCCTTAACTATAGGTTTACTTATAATATGTATTTTCTAGTGAAAAAACGTTTCCCAAAAAACCATCAATAATTGGTTTTATAGTTTCATCACCTCTTTTCATCGGAACTAGGTGAAATACATGGCCTACTTATTGTGGGAATTTCTCACCAGCAATTCCCCAAACAAAGAAATTTTTTTAATACTTGTCCATATATGTGTGAGAAATCATGAGGCACAAGGAGATCCAATTTTAATCTTCTTCATTTAGAAAGAAACTTTTCTTCCACCTCTTGATTGTGTTATCTGACTGAGGACTGTATAATGGATTTGGCAGTAAAGTGTGCGACACTCATTTTTTTTGTGCCAAAAAAATTTTCCCATTAGAATTTAATTCATTCATAATGGAAGGAATATAATTTTGGGTATTTTTTTAATTAATTGAGCAACTGATAGAATTATATATTTTATTTACTAATGGTTGAATGTTTATTAAATAAAGTGTCTTGATTTAAGGATTATACCATGAATAGGGGTAATAAAATCAAGGATTTTGGTTTTTCTATAAAGAATATTCAAATCAAGGATTTGGATATCCTAACACAAGGTTAATATATTTTAAAAAACTTGAATTGGTATGAAAAAATACTATGATTTTATGGGGAATGACGTAAAAGTGGGAATTTTAGCAAGATTAGAGATAAGATATTTTGATCTCATTATGTATCCTAGGATAATAGGAATCATGATACAAATAAATATTTATAATGGTTTCTTTGAGAAGATCATGCTCATAAATAGGTTAAAATATATTTTTCCCATCATAGGTAAATGTTTTTAGGGAGGACCCTACATGAACTAGTAAAACCATACACCTGAAACTCTTACATAAATATGACTCATACATAAGAGAATCAGATCAAAATAAATAGAATAATATACGTCATTTATGTTATTAAAGGATAATTTTTTCCTCTAATTTGTTATCTAAACAAATGTAAGTATGTAATATAAAGGTTCTTTAAATCACTCTTTTGTGGATTGATCCAACGATCATAGATTGATTTTTTATAATATAAAATGGTGGTCCCAAATATATTTATATTTTTAAAATTTGAAATTAATTTTCCTTAATATATTAATGGGATGATTATTATAAGGAATGAAATTATCTTTTTTGGATTTTCCTTTGCAGGGTTTCAATATGACAAGTTTGGTAACCATTCTATTTTTAAATGATTATATTTTTCAAATGCGATGAAAAGAACATGCCCAAATAGTGGATAATAGAATTTTTATATGATTTTAATATTATATTTTCAACTAGGAAAATTATATATCTCATTATATTGTGTGTATAATTTTCTGAAACTCAATCTAATGTTGTTGGTGTTAAAGGATGGATATCTTGGACCAAAATATGATGCAATCTATATAACATGATGGGTGATGAAAACCCAATGTGAATTGAAATCCCAATGCCACTAATGTGGTCTAACATAAGGAATATGGAATTTAGTTTAATGGAATAGTGCATAGAGTAATGATTTATGATAATTATGGTTAAACATATTTGACCACAAAATATATAATAATTTATCAAGTAAGTGTGAGATAACCTGGTGTGAATGGAAAGACAAATTATGGTGTAATAAATATCATGGATGGATGCATATAGTTTAATTTTATAGTGATCATACTATTATGTCATTAATTTTAGGTTCATGTGGTGATGAATAAGTTCTTACAATGCATTTTCCAAGAGAATAATCATAATTTAAGGAGTTAGGATTTCCAAGATGAGTATTAAAATGTAAGTAATTATGAACATCATAAGATATTCAGACCTGAATTTGAAAGGGATCAAGAATAGTATATCATTATCTTTCTTGGAAAACTAAAATTATATAATAATTTTTAACATTGAGGGAATGTGAATCAATTTGAATGGGAAGTTTATAAAATGATAAATTTATAACATAAGACTATTTAAGTCAATGGGATATGGAGACAGGTGGGACTTGGTTAAACTATAGTAATATAGAAAACAATTTCACACTATCAGGGATATTAAATGGAGATTAAGGGGGGGAAATTATTATAGGACCCAAACACCCTTACGGGATACTCGTTAGCTCAAATGGAACTATGTTATCCACTATCAGTTCCTATAATATTTTTTTAGATATATTAATCCCTATAAAAAAAATATATGAAAGGGGAAAAAGGATGATTCTCTCAAGGTTATGTGTTTCTTGGAGAAGTGTCTATACTAATGGAATATTTTTAGTGATGATTAAATCATCAAAGGTATGAAGTATTTTCAAGTAAAAGTGTATTAAATAAGGTTTCAGGAAACCTCAATGTTATGCCATCATGTATTGAAATCATTCATTGGGTGCATGAATATAACATAAAATTTCAAGAGAAAATAATCACTTATTTGGGTAGCATTTTCAATGTTAAGATGTTGCCTTGTCATTAATGAAAATTTTCCCATTTAATAAATTTGTATTTATTTTATGTGACAAAAAGGGTCCACTAACATTTTTCTTGACCAGTGGGTCCAATGTGAATAAATTGAGTTTTTATATGGCCATATGATGGATATATTCCTTATTCCTTCTTTATGTTTTTATAAATTTTTTTCCATTCCCATGTAATGTAATTAATTAGAGAGTAGAGACATGAATTTTTATCTTGAAACCCCACACGAGTTATTAGAATGAAAAAATTTGTATATGTATGGATGTTTCTTACATTGAAACCTTTCCCTAACCTAGGAAAGGAGGATGGGTTATTTAGTGGACACTTGAATTTTTCTTAGGACACCCATTACATGTTTTAAATAGTATAAGAGATTATTTATATTTTTTATTTGAAGTATAAGGCCCTGAATTTCGGACCATGAAGTGCTCCATTTTTAGATTATATAACTTTAATAAATGATGGTGATGTTTAAGGAATATGGGTCTAACCAATGGTGTTTGATGTTTAAGGTAGTACTAATTTTTCCAAAATGAAACACGTTGTCATTAAAAATTACCATAAATAACATAATGTGAATGATGAAAAAATGGGGGTAGGTAGAGTGAATTCCTTCTATATATATTTTTCCTATATAATAGAAAGATGGTTATCATAGACTTGACCATTATAATTAATTTACAGACTTTTAGGATGGACCACATGTTGTGTAGTATAATTTCATAGGACAAGGTTTTCAAATTTCTTCCACTTTGTGGTCATATGAATATGATTCTATCCATGCGGTCTAGAATAATGAAGAATTTTCTTCGTTATTTGTATTTTAATGTTTTGTTGTTATGAATTTTTATGCTTATAATTTATGATCATAAATATTTGGTCAAAGTGGCTCACATTTTATGATTATTTGACTAGGAGCCTCCTATATAGTGATTACAATGCCAATGGTCATAGAAATATATAGATATTTAACATCCACTTGAACATAGGTAACTGGATGAGGTAAATTATGTCTTGAAATTTCTAATTAGGTGATGATGAAATGATAACTAGTTGGAGAATGTAAACTATTAGAAATTGAAAAATCAGTTCCAAAAAAGTAAGCAATATCATATAGAGATTAAGGGGTCCATTAGGATAAATAAAACCATCTAGGGGTTACTAAATAGATCAAAGGTAATTGGGTTGTTCACAATTCAAAGTGGGACTCATTTGGACAAGTTAAGAATGTTATTACAAATTATTATGGGAGGTGAAACCAATAGGATTTTCTCTATGATACTGGGATTCCAAGAAGAGTATCTCTACTTCAGGTTTTTTTAGGGTGATTCAGACAAAAAAAGTTATAAAGTGGGTTTAGTGGAATGGGAGAAGTCTAAAATGATTTTATAATACTCCATAAATACACTTTTAAGTGCCAGAAATACCATTTGGGAAAGCGGAATTAACCATGACTAAAGTGGATGGTAAATTAAACCTCAAAATAAATCAAATGAAGACTCAATATGCCATACAAGTCATCATAATTGGTTATATAAACCATCAAGGAGGTGGAATATAGATTATGTACATCAATGATTTAACAATCCATGTAATTTATGGTCATATGGGATAGACCATATGTTGTTCTGTTTAGGTTTATATGGAAACGACCACAATTTATTTTATATAGGGACTTGTGATAAAGACCATATATTATGATACTTATGTTATTATAACAATGACCTCAATCTAGAGAACCTTTTACATATCTATATCATATGCACAAGGAGATAACATCGTATCTAATCTAGGAGATGAAAACCAACATGAATAAATTAAGGCTCAAGAATTGATATAAAGTGATATTTTATTGGTATTTAAGGTTTGGGATCAATATATGTTATTCAGGAATCACTATATTTATTAAAATAGAAGGAATTAATCCACATGTAGTTCATGAATATTGTAACGACCCAAAGTTTCATTAATGGAAATACGTCTTGATCTAATTAAATGTCTCTTTATGTTTATATAAAGCATCAACTTCATTGGTTTTATGTTAATAATTTTTACTATTACTAATATAGCCGTTGAATAGTGATCACATGATTAGTATAAATATAGGACTTCAACAAATCCAATTTACTCAGACAAAAGAAGCGATGGCCTCATCCAGTAGAATTGATCCATACGAAGCCCATTTGTCGGATCTCGGAAAAGAGGTGGCGTCCTTGGCCATAGCTCTTGACCAAGCCCAAGCTGAGCTTCATCATGTCAATCTCGAACGTGAACGTCTACGGGAAAAGTGGAAGTTGATTGAAATTACCACTCGAGTGATGTTATCTGAGCCACCCCAAGAGTTTGTCACCATCGCACACCTTACCCTTAGGTCTTATGAAGATGTTTTAAGGGGTTATGTAACAAATAAGTAGTAATATGTTCATGTAAATTATTTTTTGTATATAATATAGAATATAATTTCTAGTCATTTTTGATACATTGTAAATAGTTTTTAAAGTTCAAATGGTGTTTTTAGTTATTATTTAATTAAAAAATCAATTTTATTAAATTAAGGGATTTTTGAATTTAATAATAATTTAATAAAATAATAATAATAATATTAAATTAATTTTTATTAAATATAAATGATCTTATAATTTTATGAATGCAATTAAAATTTTTATTAAGGTTTGAAAGCCATTTCTGTCAAAACCCGTGAATTTTTGATAAATGTCAGTTTTTATTTTAAAAGTAAAAATTCACATATTTATAAAATTATTTAGATAAAATAAATGTTATTTTTGGAATCAGGACGTCGAAATTATCCAACAGTGAATTTTTCCTAATTTTCTGAGACAGTCAAATTTTTGGGTAAAAATTAAATACTGTTTAAATATATAATATGTTTTATGACATCATAATAACACAATAGTGATGTAATAAAATAATATAATCTTTATTTTCGGACAATATATGTTTTAAAATTAAAATAATGTGATTTTGGGTTTGTTTGACTTACTTTTCAAAGCATTAATGGACCCCTCAAGACTTATTCAACACTTTGCCTTTTTAAATTAATTTCCATGGGAGTGTGACTCACCTACACATAAGAAACCTTATTATTTTAAGAATATCGGACTTTGGACTTATAAAATATTTTTTTCCTTTTCCCTTTTCCAAAAACCATGGGCAAAAACCATGGGATGGTTTGTGGTTTGGATTAGTTTAATATAAGGGGTCCCAAACCAAAATAATAAAGAATTCCCTCACCTTTCCTATATAAACCCACCCACGATCTCACTTCCTCATCACTCAAAGCCCTTGAAGTTCGTCCAACATCTGCCCTACTCTCTCTAGAATCCTCCCAAGGTGCCCCAAGCTCCCAAGAATCCCCTCACAAGCCTCTCTCTAGCCTTTGGAAGCACACTTCCAAGTAAGGGTTTTTTCTTCCTTTCTCATTTTTGTCTAATTTTCTTTAAGTTGGTTTGCCCTTTTAATTTCAATTATGAATGTTGGGGTATGGTTTGAAATCTCCATCATACTGCCCTCTTTATGTTTGAATGATGGGAGACCCCTTTCTCTCTCATTTAATGCCTCCCATGTACACCCGTTACTAAGCCGAAATTCCGAAAGGAACTTCTCCCTCCACATTTACATTCAAGAAATATTTTTGTATCATGAACCTAAATTACATAAAATTTTTGGGACATGTATCTATATAACCTCATTACTATCCATTACATGTAAATATGATGAGGAACCCCTTTCTCTCTCATCAACATTTTTTATGAATTCTTATGTCACGTCGTTACGCTGCCGAAATCACACCAATTTTCTAAACCAATGTCATTGTGTAGTGAATACCATGCCCATTTATCCATCAAGGGTATTCACCTTTATGTACATTTACTTATTGATTGTAAAGTTTCATGTATGAATTCCACATTCCGTTATCATGGAATAAATGATTATGTTTTATGAATCCATATTTTATGATCCATGTGGAACACTTATGCATGAAATGAAATGTTTAAGAAGAGTGCGCCCTTATAGTGCTCCAATGCATTGGGTAAAGTATAGTATCATGATACGTCATGTGAAATGAGTGTTGAATCATGATAATTCTGGTGCAACGAGGGTTTACTTGTGCTTTATGTGCAATGAGGATTTTCTCATGCTCCATGTGCAATGAGCCTTGCCTCATGCTAATTCCATGTTAAGTGTTGTTGCCACATTTCCATGTTATGATTGTCATTATTTATCATGCCTTTATGTTCATGCTTTTATTATGATCTATTGATATTCCTATTGTCTAACATGTATTGTAATCCTCATTTTATTCCATGTGTACTCCCTTACTGAGCTTTATAGCTCACCCTTTTCTTATGCATGTCCTCAGGTTATCCCATGCAATGCTAAGTACAAAGGAATGTAGTGGTCATGTAAAGGATGTTTTCAATAAAGATGTTGTATTTCATGTTTCATGTTTTTATGAAATGATTCTATGCCCCAAAGACACTAAAACTCTTGATCTTCATTGTTGTATCAAGTGAAGTTTTATGTAATAAATCATATTTAAGTTGTAATAAAAAAGCAGGGTTGTCATAGTTGTTATCAGAGGATAGGTTTAGTTATTTTTTGGATTAGGACACCCTAGTAAATCCCTAGAGACAAGACTAAGTATAATAAAAATATCCCTATGTTTTGGTAAGTACTGAGTAAGAGGTTTATCAGACAAATACATCCTTGTCTGGATACGAGGAGGTAGAGGCGGCTCTGGCACAGATGTATCCTAGGGGTAAAACCCGAAAAAATTGCTTTGAGCTAGACTCGAACGGGAACTGATGCATGACAATGGGCCTTGCTGAACTCTTGTTTAAGACACTCCCGGGGGATATATTTTGATAAATTCACATGCTTAGTATGAACCCTTATTAAGGTAATTAAAAAAAATTCCGCTAAGAATATATGTCGAAAGTAGATCATGAGAAGCCTAGATTGAAGCCTATAGACTCATGAGTTAAGTAAATGAAAGTTTATTTATATGTCATCAACTTTTATCTTTGGATTACCCTTTATGTGTTACCCCTAACTTTCCTTTTATTCCAGCAAATGGCCGGTAATAGGATGACTCGGGCTAACAACCGTTGTGAAGATCAGTGTGATAACTATACTAATGAGATGCCAAATCCAATGGGAGCGGGAATCACGAACTTTGTCACGCTTCTCTCTCAGATAACTCAAGTTTTGAATAGAATCATGGGTCAAGAGGAACGTTCAACCCCCCCCCCTAATAAATAACAAGTCTCTATCGAGAGCTTCATGAGACAAAGCCCTCCTACTTTTAGTGGATCATCCGATCCCACGATTGCTGAACAATGGATCAACTCCATTGAAAAGATATTCTCCATCATCCAATGTTCTGAACAAGAGAAGTTTCTCCTAGAGGCTTATCGTATGGAGGGTGAAGCTGGTCAATGTTGAACGTTGCTAAAAAATACGAAGCCTGAGGAGGAGATCGAGGCGTTGGAATCAAAGGATGTACGAAGGATGTTTTTCGATATATATTTTATGCGCACCCTCAAGATTAAGATGGAAAGGGACTTCCTTTCCCTCAAGAAAAAATATGAAGAATCTGTTGGAGCATACGAGGAAAACATCACAAGGTTTGCATGATAGGCTTCCGGCTTTGTCGTTACCCCCGAATGAAAGGTTGACTGCTTCTTTTGTGGGCTGAAGCCTAACTTGCGGAAAGCATTAGCGATCCGTGACTTCAACAGCTATGAGAAAATTGTCCGATGTGTCCTTAAGGTCGAAATAGAGATCATGGAATCACAGGGGTATCATGGGGACAAGAAGCGTAAGGTGGACTTCAATTTTGGTGGTCCGATGGATAAATCCAAGGGTGCTAAGAAGGACCAGCACCCCACTTGACAAAAGTGTGGAAAGAAGCACCCTGGAAATTTCCTTAAGGGGACAAGAAAATGCTTCAGGTGTGGAAGAGAAGATTACCTATTAGTTAACAATCAGAAAGAAGGACCCGCGGCTGTGACCAAGGAGAGGAAAACTCTGTTCGAACCACAACGTGTTCTTCAATGCTAAAAATTAAAAGAATCGGGTCATTTTGAAAATCAATTCCCTAATCCAAGGGTTTTCTGAGGCAACCAATAACCTCCAAGACAGCAAGGAAGAGATTTTGCCATCACTTCTGTCGAAGTGAACCCCAACAATAAAGTGGTGACAGGTACTCTAGTTATTCATTCAAGAATAGTGAACGTACTTTTTGATTCAGGTTCTACGCATTCTTTTATATCTCAAAAGTTTATTAGAACAATCCCAGAATCACCACAAATCATGGAAGTAAATGTGTCGGTGAGTACGACAAATGGGGTAATCATTGCATCCCATGAATATAAGTGCTCCCTGTTATAGTCTGTGAATTGAATTTCCCAGCAAACCTTGTCATACTCCCTCTGGTGGAATTTGACGCAATTCATGGTATGGATTGGATTTCTTTATATAGAGCCAACATAAATCATCGTGAGAGGGAAATCACAATCCATATGGAGAATCGACCCCCGATTATTTACTAGTGTTGGGAGGAAGATGAATCTCCTTTATCTCCATCATCTCAAGCACGGATATTCCTGACTTATGAGCACACATATATGGCCCAGATGATTGAGTCTAAAGAAGAAACCATCCTTGAAGAAATTCCTATTGTGAGGGAATTTGCTAAAGTTTTTCCAGAGGAACTGCCTGGTCTTCCTCCAAGAAGGGATGTTGAGTTCTCAATTGAACTTATACCTGGGGCACTACCAATATATAAGACTCCATATTGAATGGTTGTTGTAGAGCTTGAAGAGCTGAAGAAACAACTACAGGAGAATCTGGATAAAGGGTTTATACACCCAAGTGCTTCACCATGGGGTACACCAGTCCTCTTCGTCAAAAAGAAGGATGGGTAAATGTGGCTTTAAATCCATTATCGTGAACTTAACAAAATCACGATAAAGAAAAAGTATCCTCTCCCAAGAATCAATGACTTATTTTATCAGTTGCGTGGAGCAAAATACTTCTCTAAGGTGGATTTGCAGTCGGGATATTATCAAGTAAGGGTGAAGAAGGAAGATGTCCCCAAGATTCCTTTTTGTACAAGTTATGGGCACTATGAATTCATAGTAATGCCTTTCAGACTCACCAATGCTCCAGAAATATTCATGGACTTGATGACTAGAGTCTTTATAGATTACCTTGACAAATTTGTGGTAGTCTTTATAGATGACATTCTAATATACTCCAAAACCAAGGAAGATCATGAGGAGCATTTAAAAACTATACTAGAGACTTTTTGCAAGGATAAGCTCTATGAAAAGTACAGTAACTGTGAGTTCTGGTTGAAGGAGGTCTCATTTTTGAGTCATATCATCACAAGAAATGGGATATCTGTGGACCCTCCAAAACATATGCAATTGAGGGATGGCCGAGGCCAACATCGGTAACGGAAATCCGTAGCTTCTTGGGGTTATCGAGATATTATTGACGATTTGTGAGAAATTTCTCATGATTTTCCAACCCTCTTACCAAGATAACTCGAAAGGGATTAAATTTTTCTTGGAGTGATGAATGCGAAGAAAGCTTCAAGGAGTTTAAAAGGAGGCCTATCACTGCGCTCGTGCTCACTTTACCCACAAGTGGGGAGATTTTTGTGGCATTCAGTGATGATTTGAAGAAGGGATTAGGATGTTTACTGATTCATAATGATAAATTTATATCCTATTCCTCAAGGCAGTTGAAAATCTATGAGCGAAACTATCCAACGCATGATCTGGAGTTGGCAGCGGTGTTCTTTTCCTTGAAAATCTGGCGGCATTATCTCTATGGAGAGAAATGTGAGATATATACTGACCACAAGAGTCTTAAATATATATTCACACAGAACGAGATTAATATGCGCTAGAGAGGATGGATAGAGTTCATCAAGGATTATGACTGTTCAATACATTAACACCCTGGGAAAGAAAACAACGTGGCAAATGCCTTATGTAGAAAGGATCCAGCAATTCTATCAATGATGAGAATTGAGAAGGATCCAATCTTCTTAGACTTGATGAAGATAGGCATGGGAATCATAGAGAAGGGAACATCATCAATCCTTTCACAAATGATTGCTCAACAGTCTCTTTTGGAAAGGTTAAAGGATGATCAAAAGGATGATGTTGGAATTCAAGAAAAAGTGGAAGCTATCAAAAAGGGGAAATCCTTGGAGTTTAATGCTAATAATGAATAATTTTTGCGGTTTGGGAAAAGACTATGTCTTACATCAGGTCTGGAGCTGAAGAAGGATATTTTGGATGACACACATAGTTCGAATTTCTCTATTCACCCAGGGAGCACAATGATGTATCGAGATCTCCGAGAAAACTTTTGGTGGGATAATATGAAGAAGGAGATCGCTGAATATACAACAAAGTGCCTAGTGTGTCAGCAAGTGAAGGTAGAGAGGAATAAGTCTAACAGGATGATCCAACCATTGCCCATACCAGAATGGAAATGGGAGAACATCACCATGGACTTTTTCACCGGACTTCTGAGGACATCTAAAGGCAACAATGCAATCTTGGTTGTTGTGGATCGTCTTACAAAGACTGCACACTTCTTTTCTATTAGGGATGATTTCTCTTTGGATCAACTAGCACGAATATATATTAGGGAAGTGGTAAGTTTGCATGGAGTACCACTATATATTGTGTCTGACCGAGATCCAAGATTCACCTCTATGTTTTGGAAGAGTCTTCAACATGCTCTAAATACTGAACTGAACTTCAGTACGGCCAATCATCCTCAAACTGATGTCCAATACGAGCGGACTATCCAAACACATGGGGACATATTGATAGCATTCTCAATGTAATTTAATGGAGGATGGGATGAACATCTTCCCCTGGTTGAGTTCTCTTATAATAACAGTTTCCACTCGAGAATCCAAATGGCAACATATGAAGCCCTGTATGGGAAAAGGTGCAGAACACCGGCATGTTGGGATGAGGTCGGTGAACGTAAGATGCTTGGACCAGAAATGGTCAAGGAAATGGTGGAGAAGGTGAAAACCATTCAGCAGCATATCAAGGCATCCCAGAGTCGACAGAAGAGTTATGTAGATAATCATCGACGAGACATTGAGTTTAAAGTTGGAGACATGGTCTTTCTACGCATATCTCCATGGAAGAAGGTCATGAGGTTTGGAAAGAAAGGGAAGTTAAGTCCAAGGTACATCAGCCCCTTCGAGATTCTTGATCATATCAGGGTTGTGGCCTATCATCTAGCACCTTTGCCTACTACGGGAAAAGTACATAATGTCTTCCATGTATCCCTCTTAAGGAAGTACATACCGGACCCTTCACATGTACTCTCTTCCGAGGTTGTACAATTGGAAGACGATCTTTCTTATGAGGAGAAACCAGTGAAGATCATAGACTGTAGAGAAAAAAGTTATTTTAAATAAAACAATACCCCTCATCAAGGTATTGTGGAGAAACCAAAAGTTTGAAGAAGCAACTTGGGAATCGGAGGATATGATGAATCTGAGTTACCCATGATTGTTTTAGTATGGGAAATGGAAAATTTTGAGGGCGAAATTTTCTAAGGGGGGAATATTGTAACGACCCAAAGTTTCATTAATGGAAATACCTCTTGATCTAATTAAATGTCTCTTTCTGTTCATATAAAGCATCAACTTCATTGGTTTTATTTTATGAATTTTTACTGTTTCTAATATAGCCGTTGAACAGTGATCACATGATTAGTATAAATATAAGACTTTATCAAATCCAATTTACTCAGACAAAAGAATCGATGACCACGTCCAGTAGAATTTCTCCATACAAATCCCATTTGTCGTAGCTCAGAAAAGAGGTGGCATCCTTGGGCTTCGCTCTTGACCAAGCCCAAGATGAGCTTCATCATGTCAAGCTCGAACGTGACCGTCTAGGGGAATAGTGGAAGTTGATTGAAATTACCACTCGAGTGATGTTATCTGAGCCACTCCAAGAGTCTTTCCCCATCGCACAACTTAACCTTAGGTCTTATGCGGCTGTTTTAAGGGGTAATGTAACAAATAAGTAGTACTATGTTCATGTACATTATTTTTTTTATATAATATATAATATAATTTCTAGCCATTTTTGATACACTGTAAATAGTTTTTAAAGTACAAATGGTGTTTTTAGTTATTATTTAATTAAGAAATATATTTTATTAAATTAAGAGATTTTTGAATTAAATAATATATTAATAAAATAATAATATTTTTATTAAATTTATTTTTATTAAATATAAATGATCATATAATTTTATGAATGCAATTTATATTTTTATTAAGGTTTGAAATCCATTTCTGTCAAAACCCGTGAATTTTCGATAAATGTCGGTTTTTATATTAAAAGTGAAAATTCACATATTAATAAAATTATTTAGATATAATAAATGTTATTTTTGGATTCATGACGTCGAAATTATCCAACGGTGAATTTTTCATAATTTTCTGAGACAGTCAAATTTTTGGGTAAAAATTAAATACCCTTTAAATATATAATGTGATTTATGACATCATAATGACCCAATAGTGATGTAGTAAAATAATATAATCTTCATGTTCGGCCAATATATGTCTTAACATTAAAATAATGTGATTTTGGTTTTGTTTTACTTACTTTTCAAAGCATTAATGGACCCCTCAAAACTTATTCAACACATTGCCTTTTTAAATTAATTTCCAATGGAGTGTGACTCACCTCCACAGAAGCAACCTTATTATTTTGAGAAGTTCAGACATTGGCCTTATAAAATATTTTTTTCCTCTTCCCTTTTCCAAAAACCATGGGCAAAAACCATGGGATGGTTTGTGGTTTGGATTAATTTAATATAAGGGGTCCCAAACATAAATAATAAATAATTCCATCACCTTTCCTATATAAACCCACCCAATCTCTCACTTCCTCCTCACTCAAAGCATTTTCAATTCGTCCAAACCCTTCCCTACTCTCTCTAGAATCCTCCCAAGGTGCCCCAATCTTTCAATAAGCCTCTTACAAGCCTCTCTCTAGCCTTTGGAAGCACACTTCCAAGTAAGGTTTTTTTCTTCCTTTCTCATTTTTGTCCAATTTTCTTTAAGTTGGTTTTCCATTTTAATTTCAATTATGAATATTGGGGTATGGTTTAGAACCTCCCTCATACATCCTTATTTATGTTTTAATGAAGGGAGTCCCCTTTATCTCTCATTTAATTCCTCCCATGTACACCTATTACTATGTCGAAATTCTGAAAGGAACTTCTCCCTCCTCATTTACATTCTAGAAATATTTTTGTATCATGAACCTAAATACCATAAAAATATTGGGACATGTATCTATATAACCTCATTACTTTCCATTACATGTAAATATGATTCGGAACCCCTTTCTCTCTCATCAACATTTTTTATGAATTCTTATGTCACGCTGTTACGCTGCCAAAATCGCACCGATTTTCTAAGCCAATGTCATTGCGTAGTGAATACCATGCCCATTTCTCCATCAAGGGTATTAACCTTTATCCACATTTAATTATTGATTGTAAAGTTTCATGTATTAATTCCACATTCCTTTATCGTGGAATAAATTATTATGTTTTATGAATCCATTTTTTATGATCCATGTGGCACACTTATGCATGAAATGAAATGTTTAAGAAGGGTGCACCCTTATAGCGCTCCAATGCATTGGGTAAAGTATAATATCATGATACGTCATGTGAAATGAGTTTTGACTCATGCTAATTCAATTTCAACAAGGGTTTACTCATTCTTTATGTGCAATGAGGATTTTCTCATGCACCATGTGCAATGATCCTTGGCTCATGCTAATTCCATGTTAAGTGTTGTTGCCACATTTCCTTGTTATGATTATCATTCTTTATCATGCATTTATGGTCATGCTTTTCTTATGCTCTATTGATATGCCTATTGTCTAACATGTATTGTAATCCTCATGTTATTCTATGTGTAATCTCTTACTGGGATTTATAGCTCACCCTTTTCTTATGCATGTCCTCAGGTTATCCCATGTAATGCTAAGTACGAAGGAATGTAGTGGTCATGTAATGGACGTTTTCAATAAAGATGTTTTATTTCATGTTTCATGTTTTTATTTAATGACCCTATGCCTCAAAGACACTAAACATATCGATCTTCTTTGTTGTATCAAGTGAAGTTTTATGTAATAAATCATGTTTAAGTTGTAATAAAAAAGCAGGGTTGTCAAAAATATGGAATCTCTATGTATAGATATATATCTTGTATATAAGAGGGGGAAATATTATTTAATTATATAATAGGATAGAGGGATAAAAACATGATGGAAAATTGGTAGGGACTCATATATAGAGAACAATTAGGTATAGAAATGGAAGCTTTAGTTGAGTCTAGGATAATAGAGCTAGACATCAATACATATCATGATGTAACATGAATCAACGACATGTAATTCTCATCATGGGAAATTTTATTAAAAGGTTAGGTGATACATGACCATAGGGTTGGATAGTATATTCATAACCATTAAATAATAATGAAAATCATATATACCCATATGCATATAAATATCTTATATAGATGGTGAAATTTTTTATCTATGTCATACGTAATAGAACCTTAAGTAGTTTGGAGTCAGGCAAGATATACCACTCTGTAGCAGGCACTGTAGTAGGTATTGTTCGGTACTGTAGCAGTTGGAACTATTCACCCTGGGCCATTGGTTTGGGCTTTGAGTCTTTAATTATTTTGGGCCACCCAGGCCTTTGGGTTAGTAGGGATTTCGAGCCACCTTTAAGGCCTTTGGGCCACCTCAAGGCCTTTGGGCCACCTGCAGTTTCCCCAGACACACTACAAAAAAGGATCAGCCCCAGAACAGAATTCAGAGCAGGTGCACTCACCAGAGTAGAAAAAAATGGTAGCCAGATGGTCATCCGAATGTGTAGAGATACTATCATGATGCAAATGTTGGGGATGGGCAGTTCCTTGTTGATAGTCTTGTTGAATTCCCTAAGACCTTCGGGTCATGTAATCTCCTAAGCCTACAGGCCTTATAATATCTGAGCCTATGGGCCTTGTAAGGGTTCCCCCTCATCCCTTGAAAGGGGGGTTATCAAAAATCAATAAAAATTAAGGCCTTTGGGCCATTTGGGCTAGTTGTTAGTCATGTATCTAGGACTTAGATGTTACATAGATTAAATTCATATAATGGGGAACTTGTAATGGGTGACATTTTTTCATATCATAGGTTCTTGAAAAAAATAACTATATTCTAGGAAACTTTTAAAATGAGTTGGATTGTATGTAATAAATCTCATTCTCTTGGGAAATACCTCATTATATAGTTTGTTTCCATAAAAGGTGGACTACAATTCATATAGTGTAACCTTATGTGATAAGGATGTGTGTGCCATGCAATTTATAATCATATGATTATGAACATTTATAATATATTTTTACATATTATGTATAATGATAAAAATAATATAACCTTATATTACTGTTATTAAAGAGGTAATAACATGAACTTAATGAACAAGTTCATACAGAATAAGAAAGCATTGGGGATAATTGAGTTTACTTCTAGGTATAATACTCTATGCATCACTACATATCCTATAATAATAGGAATCAATCCAAAAAAATTTCTTATTTCACCCCAAAAAATACCTCTCATATGTGAGGGATGGATTTTTTTTAGTGGCATGCAATTTATAAGGGATTATATGTGATTGAGTAAGATCTTGATCACTAAAAGTTGAGTTAATTTGGATTTATAGATCGACTCGACATATGGATTTTGAGTCTCACTAAACATTGTGAGTTTGCAAGAATTAAGTGGCATGTAGTTATCAAATGAATTTGGAATTTTATCTAGAGGTATATTCATAAAGGGAACATCCTTGAGAATAACCTTATAGAAATATGACTGTTATGTATGAAAAATGGGCCTCACAAAAATACCATCAAAAAATAGTTTTGAAGTCCATGTATAGCGGGCTTCATGTTATGAATTTTATAATAACAAGACTAGGAATTATATGTTCAATGGTTTAAGGTCACATGAATATAACCCATATTAAAATGTTTTTGTCCAGGAATAATGGACTTCGAAAATATATTTTAACATTATGGAATGAGTAAAAAATGCTCTAAAGTTTATTTGTCATGGGGTTATAACATTATTTGTCTAAAGTGGTATATCATACAAGATACTCTTCTGTTAGAGTGAGAATGACTTGTGTCCACATTTCCTATATCTTAGGCTTCTCTAAATCTATTATGATTTTTTATATCTACTTATTAATAGAATCATTATGAATAATGCATCCTTCAGTCATGTTTCCGAAAATATAGTTGTAATTATAATAATTGTGATGATATTTCATAACCTCCACCTCTGGTCAATCTATTTTTAGAATATCAAATAAGAAATTATATAATAAATAGGTGAAATATGTAGTCATACACTCAAGATTAATGTAATAGAACTTTTCCTTTATATAAATTAGAAATAGGAGACACAAATTTCTTCATACACTTTTCTTATTTTTCTAGGGGTGTTTCCATGGACTAAGAAGATATTTGGTTGTCACAAACTCCATCACCCCTCATAGATCTTCTATTAAAGATGAACTCTAAATATAAAGTATCTCTTGATTATATTCCCTAAAAATTGGTGATTGGGGATATAATTTAGATGATCTCTTAAATGTGAATCCTTAAGTATTTTGATCATCATCATCAAAATATTTACTAAATTATTCCCCATTAAAAAGAAAAATACCAATAATCATTATTTTTTTGCAAGGAATATACCATGATCCATCTATCACTAAGATGTGTATGAAAACACTACATCATATATGTGCCAAATATGCCTCTATAGTCATGGGTACATGGTCAAATTCAACATCTAGGTGAAAATTTCTTAATCTAAACCAATATGAAATAAGATTTCAAAGCTATTGATGGCTAGAAAATCAATGGTTCCACCCATATATAGGAGAAATCTGACCATCTTGATGAAAACATCATCATCACCAAGGGTGAAAATATGCACTCAATTAGTGAGTGGAAAATATTAAAATTCTCGTAGATCTATCGGTTGGGATACATCACCACCAGGATTAAATTTACGAAAGGATTTTGTAATTTGAATATGGGGAAAACATATCTAAGGAAAATCTAAAACTATATTGTAGATATCTTCATTTTACCAATTAAAATAAGTGGTATATTTTTCAAAAAGGTCATATTTTCATCCTCAGGTGGATAATGAGTGGCAGACATGTCAAAAAAATTCATTTCCCAGTGGATAAAAGGGTGTCTAGTGATGGGAGACATAATGTGGCTCGTAGTGATTGGATTCACTATTGACACGAGGCACATTCTATATAAACATTAAATTCTTAGGCATCAATTGAGCTAAATAAGGCTTATTTAGAGGTATATGGTGTATAAAGAGAATCATATTCCTTAATAATACCAATAGAGGATGAGAAGTTTTGTTGAGAATTGAATGATTTTATGAGTTAAAAATCATATCATCAATGAGAGAACTTGTAAGAACTAAAAAATATTTCCTTACACTTGGATGATACCATGTTGAATGAAATAGGGGCTCCCATTTAATGATACCACTAAGAGAACATTTTCATCACTCGAATAAAATTTACTGAGGTGAACTGGAAATTATCATCAGAAGGGTTCCCACTTGGCAGGGTAGTTCCCATTTCCTTTTTTGGTGGGATGGTTCCTATAGTCTCATTTTGTGGGATGGTTCCAATTCTTCCATTATCAAGGGAATATATTTGACATGTTATCATTCTAATTTTTGAATCCTTGGGGATCAATAGTTATATTTTTATTACTTGAATTGATTTTATCAGGTATTCATATGATGTGAAGTATAAATAATATATTCAGATATTTAAAGGGAATTAGGGAAATGACTGGTTAATTTAGTCAATCGCTAATATCGGAAGTCACATGATCCATTTATTTCTGGATCATCCATTAAATAAAATTTTTATAGTTCCCATATGATGAATTTTACCATTCTTCATCTACTTTGAAGAGAATGGAAAAAAATATGACACATGTGCCTTAGGATTATTCAATGAAACCTGTAAAACATCGATGGTCTTTTGTATTAGATCATTGATTCAAGAAAAATTATTGTATCATATAATCCATCATTTAATGGAAAGGGAAATAATTTTTGTGATTATCCTAACCTGCTTTATCTCATTTCTCAATTTCTAAAAATATTATCATGTGTTTTTCTATTGTATACATTTTTACCCAATAACTTGATCTTTATGGAATGAATAAATTTTATTCTTCTTTATTTTATTGTCATGTCACCTCATCCTTTCGGGATTGAGGGAGATAAAGGTTACTTCTTCCATTCCAAAGTTCCTTATTTGTGATGGTTGTATAGATTGTATCATTCCTTGGTTCACCAAATAGAAAACTATAGATGTTTTGATACAGTAATGAACATTGGAACCCAATGGAATACATCATAGGAAAAATGATATTTGATAACTCATCATATAGGTTCTCTATAAATTTATCCTATAGTTGTTCCTGTCAGTTCCAGGTTTCCAAGCCATATGTGAGGCCCCTTTAATTTTCATTAAAATTCATGAATCTCTCATTATCAATATTCATACAGTTATAAAAGTCATGGATATTTATTTTCTTCAATGCATAGCTAAATTGGTTAATAAATTGAAAACAAAGAACATCCAAATTGAAATTATCATAGATGTAAGGTTATTATATTATGAAAATGTGGGACCTTCAATGATTTCCGAAAATAATCTAAGTTTGAATTATTCTAAATGTTATGGGTATCCAATAATTAGGCTATACTATGATGAAAATTTGGTTAGATTTTTCATGTGTTCCCCCATTCTATCTAATATCTAGAAGAATAGATTCCAAAAAATGGGTGGAGGTGTAAAATCTAGCCACTCAGGATATAAATCAAACTATGATTAAAACATTTTGAAATGTACATCCATATTATCCATTAAATATGTAAGGGAATTTAGTAATTCTTGGTATACCACATCTAGAGTCATCCTTGAGTGAAAATCATGAATTGGTAGTTAATGTATCTTTAGTAGTGGGAACTATTGATAATAAATATATTCCATAGTGAAATGAGTTTGTTGATATGAAATTAGGATTTCAGGGTGCTTAACACTACCTGTTTGGGTTAGGTAAGCTCAACATGTGGTAGAGGGTCATCTAATGTGGGTATGGACTTGGTTTGAAAATAAAACCCTATTGGTATGCTTCCCCTAAGTAACACTATATTTATTTTTTCAATATTATATATTTTTCCCTAAACTAAGTAATTTTCTCTTCTATTGAGGTAGATTCACCATTATTGAGTGGTGGATGGTCTTAGAATATGGACACACCATTTTCTATTTCATTAGTACTAGCCTGATGAGTGGAAATACCAATATATTCCTCTAAATTATCATGTTCATTGATAATATCATGGTTTTTTGCATCATATAGAGCAAAAAGGATAAAATTTATAGATTTAAAACATATAGCCGGAAAAAAATGTTTTTTTCTAGGAGGAATATCCATGATCTAGTTATGTTTATATCTAATGAGTGATTATAAATATGATAGTGGGTGTAAAAATACTCCAAACCATTTTGTTGGGATTCCCCTTGGATATTAAATTAATTATACCTATTTGTGATAAAGTATATAATATCTAGATAAGGGATACATTTGATTTTACCTAGGCCAATACCAAGATATTCTAATTAAACTCAAGTGTTTTTTCATATGTAGGGATATATACATACTCTCATGTTGTTGTGGATAAAAATCCCTAATAGTTTATCCTTTTTTGTTTTAGTAGTCTTAATTTCTTTGTATGGTACAATTTACACTACATTTTCTTATGGAATTGGAATCACATGTTTTAATGATAACTATAATTAATAGGATCCCTCCTAGGAATCTTTTAGTTAGATTCTTGGATGTGGATAATGAACATTACCAAACCATTAAAGAAAAAGGAGGTATATGTTTCTTCACTATTATAATGGGATCTGAAAGTAGTTGACTATGGAAGTAGAAGAAATCTACTTTTATATGACTTGTAATTAGTTAGACAACCCTTGGAGATTTTTCATGATGCTACCAATGTAATGATTGAGCGGTTGATATTGCATTTCTGGACCAAATAAATTCACTAGATGGTACTAGAGGTGTCAGGACAATGAAAATATATTTAAGGGATCTGGAGATTAAGTCTTTATGGTAGTAGAGGTACATGTTATATGAAATATATTTTTGTGAGTAGTGGTATGAAATTAATTTTATCAATGGAAATATTTTCCATAAATCTTATCATTTAATAGTGTATTCGATGACATAATTTTAATCAAAGGGAGTTAATGATTGTTTTTAAGAAAAAAAATAAAATAAGATTATTAATACAATATCAAAGTACAATTTCATGGTCAATATAACTTTTTCAAGGGTAATGGATTCATGCTGAGTTCCTTATAATTTTTTTTGTATTTTTAACTCATCGGCACTTTATATTAGTCACAAAATAGATTTCTAAAAACATTCATTCATTTGAACAAATCAACAATAATTTGGAATGAGCATTCGTCTATTGGATGGGATTTCAAGCTCATATCACCCTTTGGAGGGGAATTATTTCCCACCCCAGTACTCATATAGATTTAAGATATTTTCATGAATTATACAATAAATCATAGAGTAGTAATTGTTACTAGAATTAATTTATTGATAAAACTATATATTGATGTGAACATTTATATATATCGTAGGTTCTATTTCAATCTCTTATTTCTAGAAAGTTGGGGGGAATACTTTATTAAAAAAAGAAATAAACACACAAGACCCTTTTGTGGGAAAAGAGAGAACTAAACAAAAAACCAAACACCCACAAAGGCCAAAATACAGTGGCTTGAATCCCATAGTCCCCAAGGGATATAACCGACTACAGACTACTAAAAATCTATTATATAGGCCCTAATGATCAGAGAGAAAATCCCATTACAATGTCAATGTCAACCAAATATACTCCATCTGCCAGTTTCATTCACACTGTTGCCTCTTCCTTGGCCACTGGGAAGCCCCTAGATGCCAATGTCCAATGGTTCACCACATGCTTCACAGTCTATTGATGATAGAGACTCCCCTGTCACATCATCCAGACAACTACCGACCATCTCCACCCACCTGACCACACCGCCTCTTCACACAAACAACTAAAATGCCTATAAACTAAGAGACCGCCACCACAATCTTTTCCAACCCAGATCCACTGCTGAGTGTCGCAGATCTGAAAAAAAGGATGGAATCATGTACTTTCCATAGAAGTCAACCACCCGCTGCCAATCAGGCCACCGACAGCGAACTGTGAAGGCCGAAAGATGCGAATTTCTGAGTTTTATCACATCCAAGCCTACTACCCAAATCACCTGCAGATATGGTCCACCAACATCTTTTGTTTTCTAAAAATATTCCCAAATCATTTTTGAAGAAGGTCACTATAGCTAGATATCCATCACTGCAAGAACACCGAGGACGAAGATTGTAGAACACTGGAGAGAGGGGATTCCAACATATCCCTAACAATGGAAGTGGAACCCACATAGTTTAGGTCTATTTAGTGGGTCATGTTGTTCCTTTTATATTTTTTTGACATGGACCAATATGGTTTCTTTTTAAGTCATGAAACTATGATGAAGTGAAGTTTCTTTTGAGGTCAGACATCAATGACCAATTGCATATTGGGATTATACATCAAAGGGGAATCCTACATAAATCTATTAATATGAATCAAATTCCACATATATTGTGTTTCATAATTTATTGTCATATGATAGTACCATACTATATAGTTCAAAATCACATAGATATGATGTTTGATATCAAGCATTAGGTTTTGTAGTTAAGACTTCATGTTGAAATATTCCATCAAATGTATTGTCTAGTATAAAAAAATGAGTGACCCTTTTTATTTCATCTTATTTGTGGGTACCAAAACAAGATAGGGTATGGGTGGGGATTAAACCTAATAATAGGCCCATTATTGATACTTGAACCATAAAAGGGGATACAATAAGATATTTAGTAGGGATTATGCAATGAGATACCCTTTTCTAATTTATATTGTATATTAGAAACTAAATAGGATAAGATATGATTGGGGATCACACTATATAGGAGGACCATAAAAGTTCAACCTTGAATATGAATTAGGTGAATATTGGTTTTAGATATTACACCCTATAGGTGTCCCTAGTAGGTTATCCTAATAAATTGATCCAGGCGAATGAGTTTTTGGATCCAATAATAGTATCATGAATTAAGGGGTAGAAGGAAACCTAGATGAGTGTCAACTCTTGGGATATGTGGTAGGACTAGGCACCCAAATACGTAGCCTATATAAATTATAATCTTGTTAGGATGTTTGGGTGGGTGGTTTCATAGTTTGGGTATTTGGGTTATGTAAAACCATGGTATGAAGTCTTAGGAGAAGTTATGAATAAATGGGGAGGTTTAAAAAATGTATCACCGTAGTCGGAAGGTATAGGGTGAAGGTATTTCCAAGTATTAAGGCTTTATAGAAGTGTATAAAAATTATCAAGTCTAGGTTAAAGGTTCGAACATGTTTTTTGGAATAGTAAAAGGATCTACCTATTATAGGGTCCACAGAGAATTCTTACCCAAGTGTAGGGTCCTGGGAAAAAGCTCCCCTTAGTGTTAGGGTTTGGAGAAGGCTCACCATAGTGTAGGGAAATAAGAAAAAGTCTTCCTTTCTAGTTGGTCTAGATCATGGAATTTCAATTATATGGGGTCCCAGGTGAAGTCTATCCATAGTGGGTACCTATAGAATTACTAGGGAATATGGAACTCTAGTGTTTGACTAGTAATATATATTAGGTTCATGGTTTTCTAGATTACCTTTCAGAGGATTCTATGATTAGTCTAGGGTGTGTGGTGACATAGTTTTTGATCCCTAGAAATTTTTTCACATAGATCATATCATAGGAGTCACCTAAAGGGAGGATGGAAGGCATGGGTATACAAATTTTAAACCTATATTTTACTTCAGTGGGTTTATCAAATTGAGATCTAGGGATAAATATTTATATTCTGTGGTAGACTAGAGTGTGGTGCTAAATACATCGAACTTTGGTGAATGATATAAGAGATTTAGAGGTTCTCATATTGGATACAATTAAATTGAAATTGGAATATTAGGACAAAAACACACATAATTGTAGATTAGTTCATTACCACCTAGGTGTAATGAGAATCTATACACACAGATAGGGTACTTTTTAAGTCTGGTGTGCCAATTGGGTTTAACTTAGTGCAAAACTGGAATTAGAAAAAAACTACATTCAACTTTAAAAGACTATAACTTTTGATTCAAATGCCCACTTTAGATATAAAATAATTCAAATATAATAATATGAAATTAAATATACACATTAATTCAATGTCTCCCTATTAAATTTTAATTGCATGGCTAAAACGTTCTGAGAAGACTGTCAAAAATGTATTTTATGGGTTTGAAATCTATTTTGATCAGAAATGGTTAAAATACATGAATTACTCTCAATGGGAGGTTCTCACCCCCATGTCACTAAACAAGGAATTTTTTAAAGAATATAAATCTCTTTGTGTTTGAGAAATCAATTAACAATTGGAGAACTGAGGTTTATCTATTTCGTGTAGATATATCCTTTTCTTTCCATGATTTACTTATGTCAGTTGAGTGAGGACCATATCATGGATTCAATGAAAAATTTCCTGAAACTCAATTTTAGATCCCAAAATGCATATTATATGTTAAATATCAATATTTTTTGATACAAATTTATCCATTTAGTGACTTTTTTTAAATAATTCTATATTTATGGTGATTAATGTCAAGAAAGAGCCCTTTTAATGGTAAACAAATTTTTTTGACAGGTATCTAGCATTTTATATATGTTTTTAGTGTCTCTAGCATTATGATTTTGAGTTTTTTTCATTATCAAGGGTGATAATAATGAGATACATATCTATCCGTGAATCATAGAATTTTTTTTCATTATGAGTTTAGGATATGTTTGAGGAAGAAAGTGATGACCTAGTGTGAGACGATTTATAGGTCTAGATGGGGGGAGGGTGAATAAACCTTCTTAAGTATTTGAATAGATTAATAAAATGGTTTTAAATATTAGTGTTAAGAAAATAATATAGATATAATTCATGAAAAAAATTTACAGGTTAAAGTGAAATAAAATAAACAAACATATGTAGCGGAAAAATAAAAATATACACGCTAAATTTTTTAAAGTAGTTTTGATCAATGTAATACAATATATAATATTTATTTTTCTATTCTTCATGAAAAATATAACACGCTAAATAGAACTTCAATTTTGGAAGGGTGTGACAACATCTTAGAAGGCCTTCCATGTGTTATATGGAGAAACAACCTTGATTAAGAAACTATATTTTACAATGGGAGTCACCACCCAATATATTTATATTTTATAAAGAGGAATAAATTAAATTACATTTTCTCTTGGAAGGGATAATTAGAAAATAAATAAATAAAAAAAGATAATGAAATAACCAAACAACTCAAAAACTAGAAAATTAGAGAAAACAGATAACAAAGGAATGTTAATGCATCTCTAATTGCATCATTATATTAATCCCACATTTTAGTTCCTTTAATGATCATAAGAGTGTAATAGATGTTATAATTGAAAAAATCTAAGAACTTTATAAGGAAATAAATCTCTTATAACCTATGTATCACCTTTTGAAATAAATTCTTTAATTATTAATTTACTGAAAAATTATCCAACAGTGAGGCCAGGATATCCATGATCTCTTTAATTTGGGATTTTCTAAATTTTGATCTGTCTGTTGTATCTTTAATATGATTTTACATGTTTCTCAATACCCAGTGTTGGAAAATTAAAATAGTGTGAAGTAAAATTACATCAAAACAAATAAAATAAATAAATTTATTTTAATGTAAGATATATTTTTATAGGATAAAAACATTTTCACAATATATATTGAAAACACATAACATACATCAATAGTTATTAACATATTGAATTAGAAAATTTATAGGATACAATCATCATAAGATTCATTTTTTATATGGTAATATTTCATCGTAAGGTTCAATATTTTTAGGTTATAATACAAAGAAGAAAAATAAACGTAGTAGATTATATTATATGGTTCATAAAGTAAAATAGTTTAGAGAAATCCCTCTTTCATAGAGTATAATAAATGTTTGTAAAATTAATATTCTTTTCTATTTTTAGACTCCAAATGAGTATGAATAAAATGTAGATAAGTAAACACATAGTTTATAAGAGTAAATACATAGTTCATAGTATTAAAACATTGGCTTGTAAAATAAAATAAATTTATTAAATAAAATTACCAACATTATATGACTCTACATGAATTTGGGAAAGGTAACTTTGGAGGAGTAAACTTCAGAAGTCTAAACATAAAAAGTGTAAATTAATTTAACAAAAATACATTTCGTAGATACGAAAATTATAATATTTTAATAATTAAGGACTAATAAAAGTTTTGAGAAATTATAATTATTTATTTTTCAAAATTTTAAATTTTAAATTTTAAATATATTAAACCAAATAAACAATAAAAATCCACTAAAAACAATCTCTACATAATTCATATATACAACTAAAAATCTATACCTTTCTAAAAATTAAAAAACCAAAAATATTTTACAAAAACACTATTTATTTTTCAAATTAAAATAATAAATGGATAAAATTAATAATTTGTGCAAAAAACATCCCTTTACTTTAGAATGACTTGTCATTAAAAAGTAAACAATAATTTAAAATACTTATCATATTAAAATAAAAAAAAATTAAATAGTAGTACAAAATATTTTTATAGAGTATGACCATTTAACTTACCCATTAATTAATCCATAAAAAACAAAATAAAAATTATTAAATTTAAAAATTCATATACATTAGGAGAAAAAAATAAAAAACAGTATATACAATAATAAAAAATACCCATAATCTCTAAATTAGTAATTTGTTTCTTATAAATAGATTTCATAAAACATACACAATAATATGAAGTAATTGACCAATTAAATATTATAAAAATACACATAAACATAAGTATAACAGTGATACGAGATTACATATTCAGTAAAAATTTAAATGATAAACATTCGGAAGTAAAATATATACCTATAATCATATCTATTACAATAGAAAAATTATTCACATTAATCAATTCTAAATACTTATGAACTAAAATAGTTCCAAATAAATCTCCATCATACCAGGATCAGATTTTATCTCCTCAAACATCATTACATCTAATGTTTTAGTAAAAATATCAGCTAAATTATTATTAATTAAAAAAATTTGAAATAAACATTTCCCTTTTTAATATGATCTCTAATAATATTAAGTTCGATATCAATATGATTAGTTATGGAATTATTTAAATAATTCATTAAAATTTAATATATTTGAAGTATTTTATAAATATATTGGAATTTTATAAAAGTAAACTTCAAAATCAGATAATGTTTATTTAATATGTTTACTTTGAGCACAACAAATAAAAAAAAATATCTACCCAGCCTCGACTACAGACAAGTAAACTGCTAATTTACTATTTTATCTCCATGAAATCAAAAATTTACTAAGTATATGACACATATATTATGTTCTCATTATATTAATCCTTAAACCTCTAAAATAAGAATTTGAATAAGAAATTAAATCAAAATAGTTCTAATTAGAATTAAACAAACATGAATGTATAATTTCTGTAATATTTCATTTGATTATTTTAAAAGTATTTATGTGACTTCATTTTGGATTAAATTAAAATCTATAGTATATAAATACAGTAAACAATATATCCAGCCAACATGATATAAAATAAACTAAACTTCTTAACATTAATTTAAACTATTTAATACAAACATTACTTCTATATTTATCTAATTATAATTTAAAATATATATATATTGGGATTCTAAAAGTTTTTATTCAATAAATACAAAAATATTCATATACTATTTAGTAAAATTAATTTTATTTAACAAAATCCATCATATATTTGAAAAATTTGTAGTCTAAGATAGAATATTAATTCTCCCATTAAACTCATATCAAATTTAGAAGTCATTAATTTTGAAAATTCATTATAAAAAACATTACTTAAGGAACCATAAATAGTAAAATAAATATATATTTAAGTATTTAAAATATCATTATAAACCTTAATAATAAATAAAATTAGATCAAAATTTTATTTATTAAAACCATTATTTACTAAAATTAAGGAATTCTTATCAAACTAAGCCATGTGAGCATATTTAATACTATATAATGTTTTTGATAGTATTAAAACATGATTATGAATTTTTTTTGTTCGAAACCATATGGTTTATTAACATAAATATCATGAAAAATAAAAAAAATTAGAAAAGAAATTTTAACATTAATTTGAAATAACTTAATTCCATAGACTGATTTGAAAAATAAAATAAAATATTAATATCTTCAATATTAGTTACAAGAGAAACAAGATCATCAAAATATACACATTATTTTTTGAAAAAATTATTTACCAGCTGTTCTAGATTTATTTTTTTTCAATTTGATTTGATTTATCCATTATATTTCTAAACATCCATTTGGATCCTATACTTTTTCTATCTTTACAGGGTTCTATTAAAGTCCAAACATTAATCATAGAAAATTGATTAAATATATCTTGTACAAAAACAATCTAATTAAAAATTTTTAATTCATAATTAATATCACTAGGTACAAAATTAGAATCAAAATCAGAATTAATTAAATAATTCAAAACATATTTCATAATTTTAATTCCATGTTCAACATCACGAATAAATTTTTATAAAGGGTGATCATGATGAGTTTTATAATTCATATTATGGAATTGAGAAGGGATATCCTCCACCTTAATTTATAAAATATTATTTTTTTTTTAACTTCACCATAACCAATCTCCATAAATTATTCTATAAGTTTATTTATGTTTTAATTAAATTTCACATTATTTTGAATAAATTTAATATGAAAATATTCTTCCACTATCATGGTTCAATTATTTGACACTCAATATATAATTTTCTATTATTATAAAAACCTTGAAAATTTAGTTAATCAATTTTAGTGTAAAATTTATATAAATTATCCATAGTATTTAAAATAATAACTTTACACCCAAAAACATTAAATAACCCAAATTTAGGTTTCTTTCTATTAAAGAATTTACAAGGTTATTTTCTTCGACCAATCTCTTTAGAAAAATATATTTAATATATAAAATGTTGTATTCACTAGTTTAGCCTAAAATTATTTAGGTAAATTAAATTAAGTTAACATAGTTATCTCAATTTATAATATTTATTTATTTATTCATTTTTTTCAACATCACTTTTTTTTGTGTTGTTGGGTAAAAAAAATTGTAAGAATAAAAATTTTCATCTTTTTTTTCAAATTCTTCATTATATAACTCACCACCTATATTACTTATAAAAGATATAATTTAATAACAATATTTGTCTTGAACAATTTAAAAAATTAATTTTAGCTAGGGTTCCATGCTTATAAGATATAATATATGTCAAAGTAAACCTTCAAATATAATCAACTACTAAAAAACCATATTTTTTTCTATTTTGATAGAAATTTTAATAGGAACCAATAACTCAAGATGAATAAGTTGAAGTGGATTTAATATTTTAACTTAGTTAATAGATCAAAATATTTCAATATCCCATTTTACTTTTCTATATAAATATAAACCATGATATCTTTTTACTTTTAGTTAGATATATTATAATCCGTATCCATTTGTTAACGATTTCTATAGCAAACAGAAGTTATCTTGTCCAAGCCTCCTTTTCCATGAGATATCATCTATTTTTATAAAATAACGACACTTAAAATTAATATTCTTTTTTTTTTGAAATATCATTAGAATATATATTATGTTTTATTATTTTATTAAAAAATATCATTCATTGTTGAAAAATAAAAACTTATTATCTTGAAAATTAATATTGCTTCCATCATCACACAGTTGTGAACTACTCATAAAATTATGTTTTAATCCATCTATAAACTATACTTTATAAATTATAATAGTTTTGAAAATATTGACATTACTTAATCCTCAAACATTTCATTTTTTTATTTCTCCAAATGTGGAAAAGACTTGTTCCCATTGATTATAAGATAAAAACTTGTATGGATCTCTAAAAATATGTTTAGATTTTCCAATATCCAAATATCAAGTATCCTTGAGACTCATAAGCTACATTTCTCAAAATAAAACAAGTAGAAAGCAATTTGTGTTTCCCATGCAATATTGGGATCAATACGATTAGTAAAATAATTATTAGGTGCCATTTAGAAATTTAATATTTTATAATATAGAAGATATATTCATAGTGATAAAATTTTTATTATGATCTGTATATTGAGTAAATATCAATGAAAATTCATTAACAAAATTAAATTTAATTTTATATATAAAAAAATTAACATTAGAATCACACCCTTTTGACAATTTCACAATTAAATTATTCTAGAGTTTAATAATTTAGTTATAATATCAAAATAAAATTTTTATTTATTTAGTTTCTGGATTTCCATCATCTTATCATACTTCTACCTTCCTTGAAAAAAAAGATACAGTTTATTTCATGCCAACAATTTTATTCTATTGATTTTAATTCTCATTTTGTGACCTATCTAGGCTATCAGAAACATTTTTATTAAATCCAGGATCTGTATTTCAAAGAATATTATTTTCATGAGAAATTTTGTTAATATGTTTAGAATGTTTTTTATTATATCCCTCTATATTTCTGTATGAAATAACCGTTATTAAAAAAAATTTATATAAATTTTTATTTTCAACATATAACTATTTATAACTACAGTTTTGATAATCTAAATCATTTTATATATATATAAATGAACTACAACTATAGATTTTTGTTGATTGTTTAGTCACCTAGAAGGGGGGGGGGTGAATCATGTGTGATCAAAATTTTAATAATTATGTTCAATGTAAATCTTTATTACTTTATTTAAGTTGATTAAACCTCTATTTGAGTTAAGTTGTATGGATCATTATATTATTACGTCCCTAATTTCATTAACATGAAATGAAAGTATTGATTGTAAATAATGATAAATAGATATTTTTATAAAGTTCTTATCTCATGTGTGTACCTACACCTTGTTGTATCTATAATCACGAGTTACATAGATTGTTTTGTATAATATCCATCACATATTATAAGTGTTGTGGGAAGAAATCTCCCTTAACAGTAGAACGTAAATATACCACATATGAAAATAGTTTGTATATGGCATTGAAAATTATTCAATACCCATGATAGAATAATTTTGTTTTTACTAGAACCTCTAATTCATCACATCTCCTTAAAAAATAAGATGTTTATAGAATAGTGGTTGCCAATGATCTTACCCTGAAAAACATGTAAATCAACTAATATGGCTTCTAGAAATTGTAATTCCAAAATTCTCAACATAAAAAAGTAAATATCTTAGAATATTTTTAGGTTATTACTATAAATTCTCTTTACTACTTAACTATCTAATAAACATGTTTTTATGAAATTATAAAAATAAATTACATAGCTAAATCTTCTATGAAATCAATGGACCGATGCATTATTTATCAATTTTTCTTCTCTTCTTATAAGAATCTCTCATGGGATATAATACTTGATTAAAATTCATCATTTGAATAATATGTATCATTTTTACATACATAAATCATTATGATTGTTTAGTGATAAAGAATCATCAAAATTCATGATGTTTTCACTTTTAAATATTTTATTGAACACCATAAAGTATAATCTAAAATTTAAGAGTCAACAATCATTGTTAAAAATTAGAAAAAACCAAGAATTAATTGTTTTTCAAAACTAGGATAGATTCCTAAATTTTTTTTCATGAATATTAAACACTGACCATCCATCATAACATTATCATAAGTGTGTTGATTTGAATTAATTCAAGGATGATCTGATTTTTTTAGTATACTGTTATTTCAAAAAAAAAGTAGTCAAATAAAAAATCATCTTTTTTATGAAAATTTATTTAAGGATTGATCTTCTAGAAAAAGTTATTGTGAAAATAATATTTTCACGATGTCATATCTCTTCTTATGGGAGTTTGTTTCTATAAATATTCATCTAGTGATGCCCTAAATATTCTTCCCCAAATGTTCTTCAAAAAGTTTTCTTTTGGAATTTTTTTTTGAAAATGTTATTACTAAAATGGTCTTCTAATAATGTTCTTCAAGAAATGTTATTTAGAATATAATATTTAAGAAATTTTTCTATAAAATATTTCTTCAGGAAATTTAATTCTATTATATAACTTTTCATTTTCTTCTAGATATTTTCATCTCAAATATGCTTTTGTAGATATTTCATCTAGAAACATAATCTTCACTACACACTATTGTTTAATTATTCTCATGTATCAATACATTAGATGACATGCACATGTATTCTATGCCTGATTTTATATAGATTCAAATTCTTATGATAAAATCACCATTTCATCAAATAATTTATTCTTTTGATACTCTCAATCCAATACATCTTTTATTTTTTATTCACTATTCCCTTTTTGAATAATTTTTTATCAATAACATCCTTTGTACTTATATTTTCATTTATGAATTTTTTTTAATCCAACAAGCCCAAATGTTTTCTATTTCGGGTAATATTTAAAATTATTTTATGGTAAAATTAATAAGACCTATTTTAAATAAATAATAAATTAATTTTTATTGAGAATAATTTTTTCTTTTGGGTGAACTATATAAATAAAAAATTGATAAAAAATTCCATTATAATCCCTATATTTCGTATCTATCTAATAATGTTTACATTACTACCCTTAATACACATTATCTAAATGTAACACTTTTAAATATTCTTATATACCTTTATTATAATTATATCTACAACATATCTTGTTAATCACCTTATCAATAATTAATTTTTATCCCATAAAAGTGGTATTACTTCCTTGAATTTTCAGATCATGTATTGTCTAATTAATTTAAACTTATAGACATGAAAATATAGGAAATGTATCTTTCATCAACTTAATATTTGACTAAATCATAATACATGGATAAAATACAATATTTTGTCATCATTATCAAATAATCACTTCAATCTTCCCATTTGGATATTTTCAATACTAAATTTTCTCAAAAGGCATTGAGTTTTCTCCCCCACTTAATAAAGATAAATTCTAAGTCTCTTTTATCTTATTATTAAAATAATTTTATCTTGGGGTCTTCTTTATAAATTTTCTATCCCCTTTAATTATATAAATTTGAATTCCACTTATTTACATGTTATGTTGAGGGGGTAATTTTATTCTCATTATTTCTTATTCTACCGTATATATCTTAAAGGATTGAAGGAATATATTTAAATCCTTTATATAATTATTAAATAAATTTTATTAATGTAAAAATCCACAAATAAATCGACTATAGGAATATATATGTCATATTTGGTGTAAAAAACAAGGGTGATTAACATTGATATTAGAGTAATCTATACAATCTACCAATTGATATTGACTTACAAAATAATCTAATAAGGGTAAATTCATTATAATTTCATGAAAATTATTTTTCAACAACCATATAAACTAAAATATAAAAATATTTATTTACACGATAAATGTTTTATTCCCTATTATAAAACATTTCAACTTTTTCAAAAAAAAATTAAACCTCTCTCTTTTTATTAGATGTTTACTTATAGAGTAGATAAAGATATTAGTATACCCAGAGATTATTTCTTCTTAAATTATTAGGATCTTAAATATTTGGATCATCATCATTATAATTCATATATTTATCCTATAGGCACTTCAATTTTAACTTTATTGGAACTTCAAAATCCAATTTTTATTAACATTGGTTTTCTTAAATTTGTCTCTTCATTGTTAATTCAATTTGTTCCTTAAATTACTATATTTCTTTTTAGAGGGAAACTCCACCTGGATTATTTCACCTTGAATTCCCTTATTTAATATACTTAAAAAAGTATTTATTGACTAAGGTGGATCTTTCATTCCTCATTAGATAGATAAATAGTGATGATAATGTTTTCTAAATATGGAATATCATTATTTAGATATATTTTTCCTCATGCCTTAACCCTTAACATTATAATAATTGATCTTATTTGGTGGAATGGACTTATTCCCAACAATTTATTTATTTATGGGCAATTTATTATTCACAAATATTTAAAAACAACATAAATTTTTTTATTTTATTCTATTTTCAACTTCATTTCTTCTTCCAATTGATTTGTCCATACAACTGTGTGAACCATCCGAATATTTCTCACTTTTTTGTAATGATTTTTATAGGAACATTTAAATTTCGTATTCTATCCAATAGTTTGTTCCTTTTAATTTAAAAAATGTCTTACGACTCTAATATTTTCACGCCTTCTTTATAATTGTGTAGGATAACATAAAACTACAAAAAAATTATTATCTTCTAGTTAGTTACTATTTATGGGTAACTTTAGGTGAACCACATGCTTTTAGTTATATGATCTTTTCACTAGATCAATCCATTATTATTTTTTAGGATTTCTTTTCTCTATTTATTCATATTTATTCCATTAATATTAAATTTTTAGGAGAGGAAACATTTGAACATGAATTGGCCTTTCCTTACATAGTAAAAACATCATCCCTTTAGTGGAACTCCTTCAAAAAATTTCTTCCTGGGATCCTAAAGATATTGAATGTATGATTCTTTTTACCTCTATGTGTAATTATTTTCTATCTTTTATTTATTCTCTTTAATATTTCTAACCTCCTTCCATTGAATGTAAATGATGTATTCTTGGTAGTTGTAACAAAAAGGTCACCATTTCTCTAACCAATTACTCCACAACATATATTTAATTTATATTCTATTTGAACTCCCTTAATGTTTTTTCAATATATCCCTCAAAATATTATATCAATAGTTGGTTTACTATTGCTTAAAATTTTCACAACCCTAATAGTATTTTATTAATCAACTCTTCTTATTTTTAGTTTTAGATTTATTTGGGGATGTAACCTATTTTCCTTATATAAACACATTTTAATTTTGTAAAAATTATAGGGGACTTATTCCTTTATTTATTTCTACATCCTCATAAATTTAATGAATTTATGATCACACTTATATAACCGTTTTTACAGAACTACAACCAATACTATTTAAATTAAATGAATTAGTGCATACAGATTCAACAAAACACATGTTTATTTTTTTTATAAAAAAAGATGAATATTCTTTCATAATTATTCTGCCACAAGACTATGTTTTTTTAAAGTAAGACTCTCCTTAGATACTTTGGTTCCAGTTCTTTTCTAGAAATTATGTGGTGATTTAACATGAGCGGAATAATTTTTTTTAATTTTATTTTAAAATATAGACCCTTTAAATTTAATTTGTTCTTATAGATTTCATGATATTTTATCTATTATGCACATTAAAAATTTACATCTATAAAACTATATTCATTTATCTTATTTAATTCATGATAAAGTATCACACTCTTTGATTCTACTAGATTTGATCCCCAACTTGAGACTTCATGACATTTATAATTTCTTTATATGTATCGAATACTACCATCAATAATTTCTAAGTAATATCTTTATCACAAATAGTTCTCTATAATTAATTTTATGATAGGTTAAACTTTTGTATTAAAATTAATACCATTTGTTTCTTTCCATATTTGAGTTTGGTAAGAGTTTAATAGATAATTAATTTCATCAAAAATGGTTTCTCTATTGAATCAACTTCTTCTTCAAGGTAAAATTTTTCATCATAATGTCCCTTGGGGAATGTAAATTTATTTGAGATAATCCCAGGTGGAAAATTATTCAGGTAATCATTATCTTTAGTATGAAGTTTATAAATAGATTAAACTGACTCAAAATGATTACAAATTGAACATTATTCTTCATCCGGAGTATTAATTATAGCTTATGTTTAACTAAAACATCCACTCACATTTACTACAAATAATATTGAATTATACTTATGTTGATATCATTAGGATTTCATTATTATTTTTCTATATTCATTCATCTAAAAATTCTTTAGTGTTTTGGCTGATAATTCAATATTATCATAGATAATTGATTCTTCCAATATCTTAATCATATGCATATCAACTGAAGGCATTATTTTTTTTACTTGTAAAAATATATATTTTATATAGATCATAGATAAATTACTGGGAATAAAACTTATAGATGAAATTAGATGTAACCTTTACTCTGATTCTAATTTAAGAGTCTAGTGCAAGGTTTAGTTACCCTCAGGGGTGAATCATGAGTGAAAAAAATACTGATTAAGTTCAACAAGAAATTATCTACATACATTATGTTAATATAACATTTTTATCAGTTAGGATATATGTATATTTATAATTTTTTTATATAAATTTATTATATATTTAGTACAAGAACTGATAGTAAATAAGAGGACAAAATTATATTTATAATGCTCAGTCCCAATGTGGGAAATTATAACTTTATACATCTAGAATCTGAAATGAAACATATTTTCCAATCTAATATCCCAAAAAATAATAAGTGTTAAGAGAATAAATCAATAATAATCCTAATGGTTCACTATATGACATGAGTAGAAGATATTTATAATGCATTACATAGTCTTTGACCTCTATTATGGAATGATGTTGTTCATGTTGGCACCCCATGTTCTTTAAGTCTCCCTATGACCATAATTATGAATGGAAGATTGACAACCTATGAAATTTTTTTGAATATAAATGAACATTTTTCAATTATTCTTTTGGAAATTATATTTCGAGAAACCTATACATTATAAATTTTCATTATTAGAACTTTTATCCAACGTGACTTGGTGTCTGCCCGACTTCTCAACATTCCTTGGAACCTGATGATTGAGACTTCTCAAAACTACAACATCACTAAATTTTCCTTGAAAGATATAGTTTGAAACATCATTAATAAATTTTTCTTCACGTATTTAATATTATTTCTATAATTCTTCTTATCGATTAAGCTTTTGAATGATATTAACCCATTATATTTACAAAAAAATCTCTTACAAGTCAGACAATTCAAAATTCTCAAACTATAATATTTTCTAAATTCTAAATATTTAGTTAAAAAAAATTAATAATCCTCTAAAATTTTGTATATAACAATCTTCATTAGATCTAAAAAAATAATAACAATAAAAATATTCCAAAAAATTAGCTATAATCATCAATATTCTTTCATGAATATTAAACACAGATTATCCAACCATAGATCATCTCATTTATTTGACCTTAATGAGTTATCATATCTCAGGAAAACAAATTTATATAAGTTTATTTTTAAAATATTATTTTGGTTAAATATAAAATTTTATTCTTTAGGAACTGATTATATGGAAATTATATTCAAGAAAATGTTCTTCTAAAATTTTTCTTCCTATGAAGTCATAACTATCATTTTATAAATATTTATTTAAGAATTTTATTTCAGTGAAGTCATAAATATTGTCCTTGAAAATTTCTACAAAAAAAATTCATCCATAAATGTTCTTTTAAAAATGTTCTTCTAGAAATATTCTTCCAAAAATGTTTTTTTGGGAATTTTCTTCCAAATATTTCTACCTTTTTTTTTCAAATATTCATTTTCTTTTTGATATATTTATATCTTATATTTTTTCTGCAGATCTATTGTTTGGAAACATATTTTTACCGTACAATATTGTTTAATATTTATCATGTATCAAAATTTTTATGATGTGCATATAAATTCTACATATGAGTTTGTGAAGATACTACTAATTCTAATGAATTCATCATTATATCAAATTATTTCATCATATCATACTATTAATCCACTACACATTTTTCGGGTGCTTCAACTATTCCCATCTAGACTCATTTTTATCAACAATATCTGTTATACATGTCCTTCCATTCAAGAATTGTATTTCATTAGATATAATAAAATGTATTCTTCTTTAAGTAAATTTTTAATGTATTATTATGATGAAATTATATGTTCCCCTTATATTGAAATTATAAAATATTCTTATGGTGAATGAATTATTTTCCTACTAGTGAACATTACAAATAAAATTTGGATAAAAAATATGTTTTTGTAATAGGAGAACTTATTATACTTCTAATAATATCTACATTCCACAAATTGTACACTTTATATGTCATGTAATATTTTTAATTTCTTACTATAGATTAATAAAAATGGTATTTAAAACTTATTAGGGTTTATAAACTCAGTAAGAATCACATTATGATCCCATAAAAGTTTTGTTTCATCCTTGAACAATCAAATTAATCATCATCTAAATTATTATGACTTATAGACCAACACATCTATGAAACTTACATTTATTTAAGTTACTCATTTAATAACTCCTTATAATTTTAAAAAAATTAAATATTTTATCAGCATCATCCAATAAGAAAATAAATTACTAAAATCATTCATGCCCATAGTTATTAATCAAAAGTAATTTGACTCCTTTTTACATTCAAAATCATCATTCAGGTTGATTATTCTATAGTTTTTCTTACAGCCATAAGAACTCACCTCCCTTTCTTCTTATAATTTTTATATTTCCACAGATGTTTTATTTTTAAAAATACTAACTTAATTTATTCCATATTTATACAATCATAACATGCTACTTCTGAAATATCATTATACATAATATCGTTTCTATTATTATATTTCCATTGACCATTCCTTTTAAACTACTTCTTGCATCCATTAAAATTTTCATTAAATTGAACATGGTTTTTTATGTGAGATATATAATATTTTCACATATTTAGGGATCAGAATCATAATTTTAATAAGGAATCGTAATATTTTATTTAAATGAATACATTTTTCTGTGCATTATGTTCTGGAATAATAGTATGAGTTCATCTTGTAGTTGAAAAGAAACTAGTTCATCTAGAATAAACTCCTTGATATTCTTTCTCTCATCAACTTACACATTCTTTACATGCCACTATTTTATGTAAAGATCAAAAAACCCTTCCAATATGAATTTTATTATCTTAATCTTCTCTAAGTTCACTCACACCATTTATGATGAACCTAAATATATGAAATATATGGTTTATGGATTCTTATTGTTCTATTTTATTGTCTTATATGTAACATGGAATGATTTATTCATCGGAACATGGATTTCCGATAGTGTGTAACTTGTAGTGTCCTCTATATGTCTTAAGTTGTAATATATGTTGATACGTGGATAAACGAACTTCTTCTAATAACATAGTAAATTATATTAATAAATTCATAATTTGAAACATATTGTTTCCATCATTACTCATAATAATATTCAAATAAAATCATGGAGATTATATTCATTCGTAATATTCATAGGTATATGTCAAATAAAATATTAGTGTATGTGTAGTGAAAAAATAAAACAATGATTTTTTATACTATTTCATATAAACATGAAATTATATCTAATATTCACTATTATATTCACTAAAATAAAGAAAAAACCCAATAAAAATCCTGAACTTTAAAAGAATATGGTAATATTTTAAAAAAATTCATTTTCACACACATAGTCTAAACATAAACAAAGACACTGACACTTACAAAGGGAGTCATAACCCAAAAAAAACTCATACGGTGGAGTTATAAGAAAAAACACACTTCATTTTCAAGGGGAAAAGAAAAAATTTAACACATAAAAAATAAAAAGATAAAACCACGTAACTCAAAAAATAGAAAACTATAGAAGAAAATAATATTTATGCATCCCATCACATCAAAAAATTATCACACACTATTTTCTTATAGTGGTCATAGTAGTGTTACTTAAGTCACAAGAGAAAAACTGTCATCAAATTAGAAATAAATAAAGGTCCATTTTTTTTGGTCATAGGTTCATCATAATGTTTAATATATAATAGTGTACAATCCTAGAAAAAAATAAACATCATAGGGTAAATTATATAAATTCAATGGTAAAATAGTTTATAAAACCCTCATTTGTATAATGAATAACATGTTTGTAAGAATACCTTCTTTTTATATTATTAGACTTAGAAATAGTATAAATACAATTCATAAAATATTACACATACTTTATAAGAGTAAAAAATAAAATTAGAAAGGAAAAGAAGTTTATAAAAAACAATGAATATAAAGTTCTTAAAAGTTAAAATATAATTTAGAGTAGAAACTATGGATGAGTAAACTTAAGAAGAGTAAATTAATTTTACATAAATCCATTTTTAAGATAAAAAAAATTATAATATAAACAATAAAATGAATTATTAATTATTTTAGAAATTATAAATATCAAATTTTATAAATATTGAATGTCAGTCATGAAAATTCAAAACAAAAAAATCAATCAATCAAGTACCAATAGAAAAAACATTTAAATAACTGAAACATATATCTAATAGAAAGGGGTGGTTTTGAAATAATGATGCATTGGAAAATGTGGAATTTTTGTTCTTTGGAAAAACATTCAGTATTTATTCCCCACTATTCAATTGTTTTCTCATGTGATTGTGGCTTTAGGGTTTCATCATTGTGTGAATTTATATCCTAACAATGAATTTTTATGTTTATACTTGTCACTATAAGGAGTGGAAATATATATTTATTTTCATTGAAAAATTTGGTTTATTAAATATAGTAATTTTTCATGTTATGGGTTGGATATGTATTTTATACTCCATCCCTAAAAGGATTAAACCATTTTATGGTTTATTTTCATGGATTATTCTATGACATGGTTAAATGGGAAGGATTTGTAGTTTTATATCATTATTTAAAGAAATTATATTGTAAAACAATATCATGGATAAAAATGTCATATTTTAGTTTAAATTTGTGAAGATTAAAAGGAAACTATTAGTAAAATAATTAGAGATTAATATTTTGGTCACTCTCAGTTTTAGATCATCCTCAACCAATGCAAACAAAAACATGATTTTGGGAAAAATTTTGTAGAACCTCATTAAATTGTAAATTCAAGTGTCTATCTCAAAGTTTATTCAATTATTTTACTTCATTAGAGACCCTATGTTGTATAAAGAGACTACTTATTAGTTTTGAGTGCTTCTTAGTGAATTTTGAGTTCCTTAAGTCATGAGATTAAACCCAATTAGATTTAGGTATAATTATTATTTATTATTTCTATATTTCACTTATTATTCCATCTTTAGGGTCTAAAAGAAATTTGTTAGTGTATTATTATTACTAATAATTGATATGAGATTGATAAATTTGAGATATGTTAGAGAATATTCCTTAGATTATGGGAAATGTTGGACCTAGATCCATCATAAAACTATATGATGATTAATGAATTAGTTTTATATAGGTGATTATGTAACAATATATTTTATAAATATTTTTTTAAATTATCATGCTTTATTTTCATTGTATAAATAGGTGAGATTGATTTAGTAATAATATATAAAATAAAAACATAGGAGGAATATGAAGTTATGGATGTATATAAACTCGTTATCTTATTGTTATTCTATTTCCATGATTGTAAAAGTATATGATATTATGTTAGTTATAAGTAATACTATGAATGTGGTAGTGTGGTTTTGATACAGTTATTAAGCGAGGTCAAATTGGTTTGAATGGTAGGTTTTTAAGATCTCTAAGATATGGAATGATGAAAAAACATGTCAAAGAAGATTAATGAGAGGGTATTTATAACATGATATGGATTAATTAAATACATAAGACATATTTTAATATGATAAATGAATAATATAGTAATTCATAAATTATTAATAAGTGTGATAATGATGATGTAAACTGTTAAAATGAAAATTCTGTATTGATTGATGTTTTTAATTATTTGTGTTTATAGAAATAGGTGGTAATTGTTTGAAATTGATGACATAGGTAATTTGATGGTTATGGATCTAACTTATATAGGATGTGGAACCTAGTATGTTATATGTGTTATTTATATATCATTATATGTTTTTTTGTAGTAGTTAATGTGGAATTTTATATTTCTACATATCATTTCTTGATGAAAATTACCTAACTGATACCCATATGAGGTTGAGGGTAACATTTGAAAAACCTAAATAATGGTGTTTTTATTTGGTTATGTGTTTATAGTATGAATTTGTAACAGAAATGGATATTGTATGATGGGTCTTCATTAGAGGTATTATGTGTTATGTAGAATGAGAGGGGATGAGTGCACTTTTGTGTATGTTGTTGGAATGTAATGGTGAGTTGATTTATGGGGAAATATATTCCTGGTACCAATCATACAATATTTTCCTGACTTCCTTAATTTATAAAATAGTCAAATTTTAGGGTGTGTGATTGGGTTGATGTGGGGTTTTATATGATCTTGGATATAATAACATATTATATTTTCTATTTACTCATAAAATATTTAGCTTGCTTCTTCCACATTGCCAGGATAATTTCTATGGATGAACCAACTGAGTATATTTTATAGTCAACCTACTTATACATATTGATTATGAATTTATTAGTTAGTGTTTGAGATCAAGTGAAAAAATAAAAGTTATTGACTTGAGATTTGTGTAAATTCAAGGATTTGATGTTCTTTTTGAGTTAATTGATTTACTAATATTGAATTTTGATCTATTATGTTTTACTATTTTGTATCACATTACATGAATTTTATATATTGCATGGGATTATTAGATTTTATTACTTGTAGTGTTTGGGAAATGGTCGATCGGTTTAGTTCTTTATTATGGTTTAAGGTAGAATTTTTTTCCCATATTTCATTTTCTAATATTTTGTGCGAGTTTCAATCCCATAGAAATTTTTTGGTGGGATTTGGAGAAAACTTATAATCTCATTACCAACTAGAAGTAGTCCTATGTGATTAGATATGATAATTATATGATTATATATTTTTAGCTCTAATAGAATAATGTATAAAAATTCAATGAAATCCATGGATTCTTATTCTTTTAATGCCCATACATTATTTGATAGTTGTGATATACCATATTTTAAATTAATCATAGAAAATTATATTATATTTATTATCTTATCAATATAGATAACCATTTTAACACCTTATTATATATCTTTGAAGGTATTCCAAAGGAAATTTCATTGATTGATTTAAATGTTAATGTATTAAGTATCATTAAATTTTCCATGATTACTGATAATGTTGAAAATGTTTTATCTTATTTTAGTTCTTATGATGTTTAAAAATTCAACGATTTAACATGTGATCAAAATTTATTCAATAATAAGCATGATGAAAAATAATTATTCCACTTAATAAATCATCCTCTAACACTATTACATATAAAAATGAGGATACATTATCTACATATCATTCCTTATGAAAATGTATTCAAAGGTTGTTAGATGAAGAAGTATATATAACAATTAAATGGTTGGTATTAAGAATATTTTTTCATAAAAATCAATAAGAAACAAATAAAAATTATTTATTAAAGAATTCAAAGACTTATCAAAATATAATTATTCTTAAGAATTTCATACCGATAATGAAACATAAATCCCAATAGAATATATTCATTATCAATATTATTAATATGAAAAACATGTTAAAATATTACATAAAATTAAATATCTTATTATTCTAAATATAACAATGAAGATTGAAATTTCATTAACTCAAAAATCAACGAAAATACATATGATCTAGAAAACAAAATACATGAGAACCTGAATGAAAATCATCCAAAACATTCTGAAGTGTTGGATTTAACTAGTCAAAAAATTAATAAATGCATTAGTTGTCTAAACTCTGTATTAAATTGAATTAATATTTTTTATAAATATAATCTATTTTAAAAATATACATGAGAAGATCAAACTAAGGAAACTTATTTGATGAGATAAAATATCTGGCTATAAAGGACACTAGAAGTAATTACAGATGAAATAAATAACATTTAATAAAATATTATGATCCATAATAATCATAAATTTATAAATGGAATTAAAAATATTCAAGATAAAGATAACATATTAAAAAAATTCATCATATTGAATAAGAATAAAATAGTATGTAAAAATATTTTCATTTTTAGGTATATCAATTGTAATTTTCATTGAAAAAAATCAATAAAACCATATTAATTGTGAATATTAATCTAATGATATTCTTATATAAAAAATAAATTTAAATATAATTAATCACATTAAATCTATATACCAAGAGTATTATGGGTTAAAACTTTAAAAATAAAGTTTATAAGGGTATAAAAATATGGAATTTCTATCTCATTCCAATAATGGATACTAAACATGAAATTTTGATATTATATTGAAAATGTAATCCAAGATGTTTTAAAAATATAAAATTTGTCTTATCTAAGTGGGTGAATATAATTTACACATATTACTCTTTCCCAGTAAGATCTAATCATGTCTTTTGGAATAAAATTACCTATTGATGAATACTTGAGTAAAATATTAAAAAGAAATTTTATTTTAAGGTGATATATTATAACATAAAAATAAGAATGTTGAATCCTTTAAATGTAAAACAAACCATCTGATAACACACACATACACCAAAAATTGAATAGTCAATAATCGAGATTATACAAATTTAAAATTTCAATCATTAAAATTTTTAGGTGTTGCATGAATTTTTTCCCTTTCACATAATATCTAAAAAAACATATTTTATATATGGTGATTCTTATTCCTTATTTTATCACGATACTATTACAAATTATGATTATATATTGTTTGGTGCCCCAATTTAGACTGGATTTCATTTACTTTTATTCTCTTATTAGACATCATATATTGGACTTCATAAAAAACTGATGAATTAATTTTCATATCTCTATTTAGAGATATAATATATATTTATTTATCTCAAATTTTATTTCTCTAGAAAGATCTATAAAAAATTATCTATCCCAAATAGTATATCGATCAAAACTATTATCATCCAACCATTTCATATCCACATTCTAAAATTATGTAATATGATTGAATTTTATTTTAGAATAAGTGATATTGGTAAATAATCATCATCAATTATCGTCTAAATAACTCATCACGTCTATTATTTAGTTTATTAGAAATCTTAATGTAATGGAAATGATCATATGAATATGATCCTTATTCATTTTTGTTTGGTGGATTCCAAATTAGTTGACGCGACATATCCATCTACCTGACCTTTAACCAGAAAAATACCTTCATGATCCATGATGTAATGTCCAATTATTTTTTATTAATTTTTTTAGTATTCTTATATTTTATTCTAGATTCATATATATAAAATAATTTTCTAAGGCCCATAAATTTTATTATAAATTTTTCTTTAAAAAAATACAATGTTGAATAAATTATTTCACAACAAACACCAAACTAATATGATCCCCTATTACTTAAAATAAAATTATTAATTATTAATTTTATATTATATCCATTAAATCTACTGGTTAAAATAACTACATTATAATGAAAATAGAAAATGGAAATAAATGGTATTAGTTGGAAGAATCTTTCCTTATGATGATCATTTGTATGATCTTGGAAGAAAGGTAGTTTTACTAGGATTTTCTCTAGATCAATCCCAATACAAACTCCAATAATTAAGGACATAACAAGATCATCCGAGAGAGAAGTCTATATTAATAGAAATTAATATTAGATTCATGGCAGTTATACAAGCACCTATGTCTTCCACAAAATCATATCTTATCCTTATGTCTTTCTCGATAAACAAGAGGGGTTATGTAAGTAGAAATGAGGATCATATAAACATTTAATTATAAATGTAATGGGTTATTTATAAATTTCTCTTTTGGAAATATAAAGGAAATTAAATTAAATTTTTAATACAAATTCATTAATAAACTTCAATTTGTGTATCTATTTAATTAAAAAAATATTTTTTAGATAAAAATAGGTTTTACTAATAATTATCTTTTTATGCACTCTGAATTTTATTATAATATAGTAAAATAATGATTTAATGACATTTATTGATAATATATAAAATATAATAAGTTAAAATCAATTAAAATGTTATTATTATGGAATTAATAAATATATTTTATGCTTATAAGATATATTTTTTCAAATTATTTTGATTCATAATGCGTGCATACATTAATATTATTTTGTATCACTTTTAAAAATTTAATTTGGTTAAATTATTTTCATATTTTTAATCATAATGTTAAAAATATTTAATAAGGTAATTTTAATATTTATGTATAAATAATATGTTACTCAGATTAGTTTTAATTATCATGATAATAGCAAAAGGGTTATTTTTAGAGAATTTTTTTGAAAAACATTATAAAATTTTTATCTTAAATTTTTAAAATTAAAATTATAAATAATGACTCTTATGTGAGTTTTAAATATATTGAAAAACTTGTTAACACTAATTTAATTAGAAATTTATAGAAAATAAGAAAAAGAATTGGTAGTTGTTTTTTATAATTTTTTTCAAATATATGTTACATTTAAAAGTTAACTACATTTATTTTAGGATTTTAATTTGTAAAAAAAAACATATTTTTTCGATTCAAAATAACTACATTATGTTGGGATTAATTTTTCAGATTTTAAGGAAAACATTGATTTTTAGGTGAATAGTTAGAATACCATTTTTATATTCAATGTGAATTCTAAGACATCAGTAGGATATAATCAAGGCATAAAAATTTATGAAATATTTTTTCTCATAAAATCTGTATGTTATATGTATTATTTTATATTGAAAAATATTTTGTTTAATTTACAAAATTATAATTTTAATTTGAGAACATAAGTTATAATATTATTATGATCTATTTTTAATGCTTTATATATTAATTATTTCAAAATTAATTTTTATCACTTTAGAGATTTTATATAATAATATGGATTTCATATTTTTAATATTATGACATAAATTATCTAATAAGGCCATTTTATTTTTATATGGGAAAATAAATTAATTCGGTTAAATTTACCGAAATATAAATTTAAATGGTAAAATGTTTAAAAAAAGGGGGAAAGATATTATGAATGCTCTCACCAACAGAGTGTGTGAGGGATATAACTATGCACACTAATATCTTCTACATTATTTTTCACTTTTGGAGCTAGTTGAATTTAATAGTACACCTATTATTATAAAAATTCAAATCCTCTCACTTATAGAAGGAGATATTCACCACACCACTTATCCTCACTCCAAATGCCAAATTTTTTGAACACTTTAGCTCATATATATCCAAAAAAATTCTAGAAAAGTACTATAGGTCATTTATCCTCACAACACCACCTCTCAAAGGCTAAATCAAATCCAAAAAGTTCTTATTCCAAGGGGTGAGGTATAAATTCTTAATCACTCATTTTCATAACTATTTCATTAAGTATTCTTATTCTACATTACATTATATTATCACACCCTAAAATAATAACATAAGTATCCTTAGTACTCTTAAATTCTTTTCTATTTATGTAATAATTATGATATTTCACTCGCCATAAAAAGGGAAAAAAAATTATACACATGTACTTGCAGACTACCGCCTCCTTAGAGCGGCATGTTCCATTTTTTAAATCGACCTTATTTGTATAGTTTAAAGAAGTTATAAAATGAATAAAAATAACATTTATAATATTATTGTGATTAAAATAATATAAATCAATTTCAACCTTCTTTATACTCTATGAATAATAAAAATTTCATTCATGTGTACATGTAGTCTCCCTTCCCTATAGACTAAAGTTTTTTTTCATTTTTCATCACAACCCTAAATAAAGGGTTATCATATTTATTTTTTGAGTATATATGATATAAATTAGTAATATATTTCATTAGTATTTTATTGAAATGGTAACAAAAAATTAATGATCATTCTAAATTAATCAATTGATAACTGTAAATTTCTTGAAACAACTCGTTATGGGTTCCATTCCAATGAACTACAACTATAGTTTCCATCAAATGGTAATAGTGATGAATAAAGCATTGAAAAAAAGTATTTTAATATACTCTATAATATGGTAATTATGAACTTTGAATCAAATAATGGGGTTTATGTTTCCCATTATAAAACATATTGAAAAACACCAAAGCATCTAATAATAAAAATAAGAATTAACTAGTTAACGAACGTATAATGAATTATTATAATGAAAGAGTAGAAATGGTAATTATATAATTCTATGAATTCAATAAAAATATATAACTTTTTAATATATGATTATTCATTATATAATATAATGATCTATACAAGAATAGTATAGGTCAAGTTCCTTTAAAGATTTTGATACATAAACAACTGGTTCATAATTGAACTACATCATATCCCACTAATATCTTCATAAATAGAACTTTTCTTAGGCATATCATGCCCAATACCTTTCTTAGTTTACTAGGGAAAGAAAACACAATATATGTTGAGTTTAGATTCCCATTAAGGGTAAACAAGATAGATATCAACATCACATGAGCATATGGTTATGAGAACATGAGAGTAACTTTTTAAAATCATAAATTAGATATCATAGATCATAAAATTTCTTCCTGGAATAAATCATGGAAATTTATATGACATGAATAATAATGTTTTCAATGAACATAAGGCATGATATCATAAAATTGGCCTAAAAAAAATATTTAGGTCATAAATACAATCATAGAAAATATTATATCAAGGTTACCCACCAAGACATTTATAATATATTAGGCTTCGTACAAACACATGTACATTTAATTATTTTTTTAGATAACCACTATTGTACCCTCATGGTATTGGGATAACCTCAATTTTACCCTTTGATCTCATTGAGAATTAGTCTTTACCCATTGCATTAGAGGCTATATAATTTTGGGACCTCCCATCACATAATGAAAATCATTCATATGTGTTCCATAAGATCCTAAAAAATTAATCATATTATAAACCAAAAGAAATAGATATATTTCTTTAAAAATTCATCACAGAAAAACCTATATAATAGGAATGAGTTTGATAAACATTTCATCATAGAACAATGCATCTAAAAGAATCATGTTTTATAATCATCTTTTTATCATAATCACAATCCATCTAGATAAAAAATTATAAAAATTTCATTATGTCATGACCCCAATAGAGAATAATTAGAATGAATGGATATTATTACTGATAAATATTAATACTAATAAAAGCTGATTTGAAACAATCTTGAGGAAAATAAGATTTCAACTTTGAAATTTTATTTTTAAAATTTTACATTTTCCAAAATATTAAATGAAACATATTATATGATTTTTTTGAATATTATAAAGTATTTTTTAATTCATTGAGCAGTCATGTCGATGGAAAATATCATTTACTTTGTACACATTAAATTAATTATTCCATTCACATTTTGATAAAAATTTAAAAGTAACTCATTATAAAAACTAAAATAAAATTCTTTTTAAACTAATTGTATAAAATAAAAAATCCATAAAAATGAATTTAACAAATATTTGGAGAATTTTAAAAACGTTCTTGACTTTTTTTAGAAAAAAAACATGGATGGGAAAGGATTTTTGACTAAAGATAGAAATAAACTTAGATTTTTATTTCAAAAACTATTAATTTTAACTCTTCTTTACATAAATTAATAAAACCTGTTAATTACAAAATTAACTAAAGGATAATAAAATTCATGATTTTTTAGGAGATAGATAATAATATTTCAACATTAACATCATAATCCTGAATAATCCTAATAAGTAAAGTGACTTTATCATAAAACTATAACCACTTTAGTAACATTTGGAATATAAGAACTATGAAATAATAACCTTATAAGGATATATATTTTCCCTAATTTTATTGATAATTATAATGACATACATTCATGGGTAGTATATACACCATAGTAAATGAAACAGGTGGGGAATATGAAATGTTTCCCATTAAAATAAAAGGGAAATGAAAATCCATTACCTCAGGTCTTAATTATTTCACATGTGTTTGAAACTATTGTATACTAAATATATGTTAATTAAAAATATATTATAGAAAAATAATCATATTTATCATACCATATATTATTTTAGTTTAACATTATATCACCTATTCTTTGACAATTCATTATTAAAATCACTTTTCCACATAATAACTACTTTATTTTTCATGTATGTTTTAGATCGGTAGTTTTGGTATTTGTAATTTTATTATAGATTCATCACATAATTAATTTTAATAATGATATAAATAAAATATATATTCACTGTATATATATTTATAGTTATCCATAAATTTTAGAGAAAAGAAAATGATGAACAACATCCATGGAGATAATAGCCCATATATTTGCATGAGTGTGATTTCCATTTTCTCAATGGATGAAGAGAAATAAAGGAAAATAATTATTCACCTTTACAGAATATTTTTTATATCATATATATAATATATATCCATTAAATATATCATTATTACAATTTAAGTCATAATTAAATTAAAAAAATTCACATCGCATCATGGAGGTGGTAGTCCACACGTACGTATGAGTGATTTTATAATTTTCTATATTATTGTAATGTAAAAAAGGTATATGTGATATTATAATCCCATAAGTATAATTATTTCATAAATAACTAATATATACATTAAATACATCCTTATATCAATATGTGAGAGGTATTTATGAAATATACTGGTGTTATTAATTTAGAATATTTAAGGAAGATTTTAATGAGGTGGAAGATGAAATAAAATGAAATTTCATTGTTTACAACTATACCACTTATTTGGAGAACCTCCTTAGGTTTATACATAAATAATTCATAAGATGGTTTTATAATAAGAAATTGGAATCTAGGTCATGGTTAGGGATGTAAGAAATGGATTTGGGAAGTTCTTATCTTAACCAAAAGGCTTTTTAAGTGTGTATATGAGATGGTAATAAGTTTCTTTTTATAATTTAGGTGAGGGGAACTATTGTAAGTTTTCGATGTTTTACATTGATTCCATGTCACTTTATTTAAAAAAAGGGTCTAAAATGTAAAATTTATGAACATTAGATGATATAAGGTAAAAATATTTCCATATAATATCAATTATACATGTTTTATGGTCATTTTATACCTTATCGTTTTAGCATAACCCCTAGTAATCTTCTTTTAACCCCAATCATAGTAATTAATATTTAATGTTTTAATTATTAATTATAACTGAAAATTACGTTTAATTTATTAAATAATTTTACTTAACATGATTAAAAAAATTTAATACATTAAAAAAAATCAATTCACATAATTGGAAAAATATAATTTGAAATTAAACCCCAAGACGTTATGGAAAAGTGGTTTTCCAAAGAAAATGATTTATTAGTATAAAAATATTTTTAATAAAAATTAAACATGAAATTGATTGCAATGAACTAAATTAGAATAATAATTTTATGATTGAACTTTTTTTTAAATCACTATAAAACAAGATGGGTCATTTCAAATTCATTAAACGAAAATATATATTTTATAAAAATATTTTTTTAGTATTCATCAAAAAATTAATCTTTTCATAAAATTCACAAGAAAAAAAATAAAAGATGATTTTAACATGTTCTTTTAAAAATTAATTTAATTTTTTTAAAAAAATAACAAAATTTCAAAAAATTAAAATTAGTATAAATGCATAAAAAGAGACCTTACTACTTTTAGAAAATTACAGTTTTTAACATAAATTTATATTTATTTATATCCAATTTCTAGAAAAATTATTAGATGAATGATAAATTTTTTTAATAAATAATATTTAACCATCATTAAAAGCATTAACCAATAGTTATTAATTTAATTTATTAATATTAAAACACAATGTGGGAAAAAATATATTTTTTTAGAAAATAATTTATTTTACTTCTAATTGAATTTCATTTTCATCTCTAATCAATTGTTAACCAATCCATTTAAATTTTATATATTTAAACCATATAATTTTAAAACATTACTCAGTACTATTCATACCAATAATTTTATTCTCTATGTTATAAATGTCTCCTTTAATAATATTATTTTAATATTATATCGTGTTCATTTAAACTCGACGCTGCTTATAACAAAATCTATAAATGGAATTAGATTTATTTGGAATAAATAATTCATATAACAATAGGGTGTTGTATTCTATCCCCCTTAAAATTAATTTCACCATTTAGATTACATCACTATAGTATTAATATATAAGGATACTTCTACCTCATCATATTGTCAGGTTCCCATGTGGCTCCCTCAAATTGTTGGTTTCACCACAAAACATTGTACATGTGAGTGGTCTTGTTTTGTATAACATTCTCCCTGTGATCCAGAATCTCCATAAGTTGTTCATCATAATAATGATCTTACTCTAGTGGTATAACCTCCATGTTTAGTAAATGTGAAGGGTTAGGTATGTAGTTCCACAGGAGAGATACACATAACACATCATAAAATTGAGAGAGGTTCCATAGAAGCACCACGTGATTAGATAAATTTTGTAATCAATCTAGAATCTAAAAAGGGACAATAAACTAAGTCCTTAAAATTAATTTCTTCTTGAATATCATAAAAATGTTTCATGGATAAATTCATAGATATTATTTCTCAGAGACTATGAACTTCGGATCTTGTTGATGATTGTCAGTATAACATTTTTGTTGACTTGTTGATTCCCTTATGTATTTTGGAATAATGATAACTTTATCTTCTATTTCCTCTGTTAGATTAGGTTCCAGTAGATTTATTTCTCTAACTTCATCCCAATACATTGTATTTATACACTTATTTCAATTTATTGATTCATAAGAAGCTATTTTATTTCTTGATTGAAAGAATTTTTTAAGAAATCTCAACTAGAGTTAGTTATTTATATGAACTACCTTTGAAATCCATAGAACATGATACTAATATATCCTCTTGGGTTTGAATTTTTCTATAAAACTGACCATCTATCTAAGGTTGATAAGAATAGGTGAAGTATAAATTTTTATCCAAATCCTACTGAAGAATAAACCAAAACATCAAGGTAAACCTTAGAACCCAATCAAATACAATAGAATTTGTTACTCTATGAAAAATTACCATTTAGTTGATGTATATAAAAGTAATATGATCTAGATAGAATTATTAAATGATTTTTATGAAGTGTGATGAATTTATAAGGTAATCAACTATATCCCAAATTTTATTATATACATTATAAATGTTGGGGCGTCCAATTTAAAAAATTTCTAGTGACATTTTCCACTTCCCATTCTAGTATGGTCAATGGTTGCAATATCCCCTTATACTTTTGTTTATCACCCTTAAGTTGCTGACATACTAAGCATAGAGATACATACTCTATAATATATCTGTTTATGTTGTCCCAATAGAAATACTCCTTTATATCTCAATACATCTTATTACTTCTAGGATAAATATACAATGAAGAACTATTTTATTCATCCAATAAGTCCATATTTAAATTTATTATTGATGGAATACATACATGGTTCCTAAAACATACCATTCCATCATAATCATGATTAAAAAAATGCACATTTTTAACATGTTTTGTATATATAAATCCTCATTATGATCCTCTTTCATGTTCACATGGATATATGGTTAAACACTTATTTGATAAAGATATTATTTCTATAATTATATCATGATTTCATTATCCATCCTTTGAAAATAATGAAATATTGGATCTTTTATGATCCTCAACATTGATAAACTGGCATGATATTTTCAAATCAATGCATTGGAAAACTAGTTCTATTTTCAAGGGTGGTACTGTATTGAGTATTCATAATCTTCAATCATCTCCAACTATATTCTATGGTGCATGTTGAACTACCTCTATATGAATATGTAATTTAAACTTTTATGATCAATATATATATATATAAACCAATTATCTAAAAAGAAAATTCCTCCATATCTTTAATTCAAAAATTACCATAGTTAACTCCAAATCACGAGTAGGGTTATTTTTCTCATGAACCTTTAATTTTCAAGAGGCATTATCTATAACCATACCATTCTTCATGAGAATGTATCCTAGTACCTTTTTTGATGCGTCGTTATTTATTACAAAACCTTATGAACTACAAGTTAATGTAATCATGGGTGAACTAACTAACCCTCTCTTTAGATCCAATAATATTTCCTCACATTCATATATCTAAAGGAACATGGATAACTTTATAATTTACTTGATTACTGGATTGGTCAGTAATGATAAATTTTTAATAAATAACTAATAATATCTAGAAAAAAAAGAATAATAGAGATATCTGTCATATTATTTTGTTTGGTCTAATATTAAATGAAATCAAACATTTCTGGATCCACATATATATGCTCTCCTAAGATCATATAGCTCAAAAATGGATCCTTTTATTAAAAAAAATCAAAAATGATAAATTTTACATAAAAATTATCCTTCATCATGGTCTTAAGAATAATTTTAATTTTATATTCATTTACTTACTTTCTATTTGAATGTATTAGAATATCATTTATAATGACTAACTAGAATTGATTAAGGTAATATCTAAATACCATATTCATTAAATAGAAGAATAATTCAATTTAATTAGAAACCAAAAATTGAATTAATATATCTTAGTAATGTCCTTACCTTTTGCAAAATTTCATATTCGGTATATCCACTTTCTTGAACCTCAATTGATGATATTTAGAGTGAATTTAAAACTTTTAAAGGTATTGGGGTCAATTTATTTTATCAAACAAGTCATCAATACATAGAATATCATACTTTTTCTTGATTCTGATCTAGTTCAATTCTTAATAATCAATGGGGAGTTTTATTGATTTTTCAATATTTTTAATAAAAAGAACTGGTGCACCCCCATGTGACACACATGGATAAATTAATGCAATTTCAATATTCTTATGGATTTTATTATTTAATTATTATATATCAATCAGGGACACACTTTATAGAGACTTTGAAATAGGCATAACATAAGGTATGAGTTCTATTTATAAATAAAGTTTATGGTCTAATGTAAGGCTAGGAGAGTTTTCCACAAATAAATTAAAAAACTCTTGAAAAATAAGCATATATTTGATATTGTGTTTCTCCCCATACATTTGATATAAATATATTTTTTTAATAGGAATCAATACCCCTACAATAGATTTGATTCCCATTTGATGTTTATAATTATTATTGCACTGATAGATGATTATAGGTTATTTTGGGATATTAAATCCAACTACCATTCCCCAATAATTTATATGGGATTTATGAAGATAAATTTAATATATTCCTAGGATAACCAAAAAATTAACAAATATGAACATAATGATATTTGTTTGAGGCACTTTCCCACAAACATCAACTAGAGATGAATTGTAGACTTAAGATGCGATTATTATTCCATTAGGTATATTTATTTCTAATTAAACATAATATTATTGAGGTTTTATTTTAATACCATAATAAAATTATTAACATATAAAATAGTAGGTAAATATAGAGTAAAATAAGACCTTACTAGTACTATAGTGGACGATATGTATACCTTTCACCAAATTTTTATCGTACCCCTCATCAGAAATTGTAATCAAAGGAGATTTATATTTATCTATTGGATTAAAAGGTTACTGATGTTGATCATCATCATTATCCTTTTAATTTGATCAAATTTTAGTATAATTCTCATACTCTGTATTTTAAACATTATAGTGGTGGTGGTGCATTCTATAGTGTTTTCTCTATATATTCATACCATTATCTAACTTCTTCCCACCACATCAACATTCATTCACATGATGACCTTTCCTTCAAAAAATAGAAAATTTAATAAACCCATTAAGATAATTTTCTTCATGTTTCATTCCACACTTCAATAATAAAGGACAGATCATCCTATTTTATCTATGATTTTTAGAGTTTTATTTGAATTCAATCATTATATTTTATAAAAACAATGAGATTTATGGGTATCTGTAATACACATTTCCTCATTAATAACACATAAAATTATTTATTAATATATAATAAAGTCCCTTATAAATGACACCCTTCATAGACATATTTTTAATACTTTTATGAATTGATCAACCTTACTTTTAGGTTAGATGATACTACTTTATTCATACCTCGCATGTCTTGAAAAAATTTCCTCATAGGTACCTATAGGTTCATTACCCATGTAATTTAGATCAAGGTATTACTTATCCATTTTTTTATAAAGAATATGTGTATAGTATTTATTGAAATATAATATATTAAACTCATACCACTCCATAGTGTCAATTTCTTCATTTTCCACATATTTGTGATATGATGTCACAATAGATATTATTGTCCTACAAAATGATGGAAAACCAAAATGACTTTTCCATGATCCAAATACTATAATATAGAAAATATAATTTCAATGGTAATGATATATTTCCCTAAAATTAGTGTATTAATAGAACCACTAAATGAAGGTTGATGTTTCCTCATGAAGGACTCTTCCCAATGTTGTTCCCTACTTTTATCATTTGGATGATCAGAATGATTAATATATTGATAATGTATTAGGATAATAAGAATAACACTCTTAATTATATATCCATTAAAATGTGTTTTATAAAGTGTAAAATCGTATTATTATCCGTCACATTCATAATTAAAATAGGTATTTTAGGTTTCATCCTTTGAATAAAATAGAAAAGCATAGCGTGAGAAATAATAATCATTGTGCATAAATATATAATCTTTAAAAGACATTTATAATATTTCTAAATCATGAAATATTATTTTTAGAATATGAAACCTTAGATTTAACATAGATCATTCGTGGTCATAATATTTTTAAATCTTTTATGATGGTTCATAAAGAGTTTATGAATTTTTAAAACATATTCCCGAGTAGTGTCAAACTAGGTGAGCAACATGGAACTTTATCATGTACCAGGTGAAGATTTAGTCAAATAAAAATGTTCCCTTTTCTATGTTATTACCCATAGATAAAATTTCTCCATATCCACATTGAATAATAGTATCTAGATAGGGATGCAATTTTTTGGAAACTATACACTATCTCCTTCACCAATATTCTATGAAATATTTATATATTTTGACTTATCTTTAGGGTTATAACTAATGTTTTCCATTCCTATTTTGTATTTGAGATATTAGAATTACTCTAATACTGACTATAACAGTACAAAATTTCCATAAATACATATCACATCTTAATAGAAAAGTATTCATTACATAACATAATGATCCAATCCATGATAATATAGGTCTAGTTCCATCATAGACTTATATACGTAAAAAATTGGTTCATAGGTGAACTAAATAATCTCCCACTATGTTATTCACAACATAAAAACTTATTATACATACAATAAACAATAAATTTAATCATAACCAAGGGAATATAATCATAATAATGGGTAATCTCATATTCTACGTAAAGGTAAACAAGTGTGAAAATAATGTAAAATAAGAATAAGGGTATTAAAACTTTATAATAACTTTTTAAAACCATGACCTACATATCAATGATCATAAAATAAAACAATTGAATATATATTTGAAATTCATATAACATGAATCATTAAATAATGAAAGAATATATACCATGAGTCCATAACATTAGAATAAGACATAGATTTGTGGAACATACATAAAAATATAAAATATTATGTCAAGGATACTCAAAAATACATTCATATCATATTTATATTAGGATAACCACCCATGTAGATGCTTTGGTCTTGGGATAACCTCTTATGTACCCTATCTTTTGAAATATTTGGATAACGTATCATTTAACCTTTCAACTTATAGAATATTAATCATCTCCAAGTGAATTAGGGGGATATATAATTCATTTACCACCCATCACATAATAGAAATCATAATTTTTAAAACATAATAGTATAAAAATTTAATCATATCAGAAGCCTGGAAGGGGAAACTATTTTCAAAAACATTTCATCATAGCAAAACCCATGGAATAGAATTAAATTTTTTAAAATATTTATCAAAGCATAAACAATGTAAATGAAATGGGTTTCATTGATATATTTTAATTATAAACATAAACCGTCCATAGAAAGAATAAGGATGGTATCATTATATTATATCTCTATTATATCATAATTATAATAAAGGGTTGATTTCATTGATGAATAAAAATACTACTAAATGATCCTTCAAATCATTTTTTTGGAAAATACCATTTCAAAATTGAAAATATATTTTTAAAATATAAAAATTTCATAAATATTAATAGAAAATTTATATTTTAATATAGCTTTGGAAAATTTTAAATTAGGTTTTAAATTGCTGAGTTTTCATGATGATAGAAAATAACTTTCATTATATACATGTTAAAACAAATATTCCTTTCATATTTAATGTAAAGAGTAAATGGTAACTCGTGTAAAAAAAGAATGTTCTATTTAAACCTACTTATAAAAATTATCAAATGGGTAGAAAATTAAATTAAATTATTTTTAGAGAATGGTAAAAGTATTCATGATTTTTTAGAAAACATGAAAATGGAATATAAAGTAATTTTTAAAAATGAGAGAAATAAAGTTGGTTTTTCCTTGAAAAAATTATCTTTAACTCATGAGCCCATAAAAAGAGGATAAAAAGGAAAAATATTTATTTTTATAAATTACCATCGTAGACTAAAATTCATTAGCTTATAGAGAGATAGTTTTTAATAATTAATTATATGAAACTTAATCATGATCGATTTCGATAAATAATGAAATTGTATCACAAAACCCTTACAATTATGGTAACTTTTGAATCATAAGTACCATGGAAGAAGGAAACTTATATGGATATGTTTATACCATAATTTTAATTATATTAATCACAAAATACATTAATGGGTAGTATTTACACCCCATAAAAGGAACAGGTTGTGAAAATGACATGTTTCCCACAAAAATAAAATGTGATAAAAATCCCTTACTTTAGGTATGTCCTTATTCATACATTTTTGAACCTACGATATAATAAATATTGGTTTATTATAAACATATTTCATAACTATAATCATAAATATAATACTATATATTATTTAATTATAACATTTTATAATCTATTTATTAAGAATTCTTTATTAAAATCATCGTTTTGGGTCATAATTGCTGCATTTTTAATGTATGTTTTGATTATGTAGTTTTAGGAATTATGATTTAATTATGGTTAAATAATATCAATAATATTATTAATGACATAAAAATGATATATATTCATTTTAAAAATATTTATATTCCCTCCTAAAAGTTAGATACAGGAAAATGAATTACACTATTCATAGACATGGTAGGTTGTATGTACGCATGATCATTGTTTCCATTTTCATAAAGGATGGAATTAAATAAATGTAAATTTTAATTCAAAATTTTAGAATAATTTTTATATAAAATATATAATATATTTCATTTAAGGCCATTATTATTACCTTCTGAGTCAAAATAAATTGAAAAACACAACACATCGCTCTGTAGAGGTAGTAATCCACATATTTACAAGCGATGTTATCATTTACAATAGATTTTAAGGTAAGAATATATATTTGATATTATAATTAAATAAGTAAAATTATTTAAAAATATTATTTAATTTTAATCTCTCATCATATCCATATGTGAGACGTTGTGATGGAAAACATATTACATCAGCTCATGAGGTGGTAGTTCATCATAAACATGATTGAGGATTTCATTTCCCATTTGATGAATGAGGAGATGAATATAGGTTGTGAAACAAAAAATATAATAATATGGAATATAATAGTTTTATTATTTTGTAATATTGGGATAATTTTTTATGATGGTGGAAGAATAAATAAAATAAAAACGCATGGTTTCTGAACTATGCATCTTCTTTGGAGAACCTCTTTAGGATTATACCTAAATCATTACTGGGATGGTTCTATGAAAAAAATTGGATCTATGTAATGGATTTGAATTAATGAAAATTATTTGGGTATTATTATCTTAAATAAATATTTTTAAGTCATAATAGGAGAGGAGATGTGTTTCCATTTTATAATTGAGGAAACTATCAAACTTGTAATTTTTCAAAGCATTACAAACATTCCATGCCACTTTCATAGAAATAAGGCACACAGATGAGTCCTTATTTAAAATTATATGATATATGGTCCATCTATTTTCATCCAATAGAAATTATACCCCTTTTATGTCATTTTAACACTTATCCTTTTAGTTGAACCCCCATTAAACTCGTTTTAGCCTTAATAACAGTAATTAATTTTTAATATTTTCACTTCATTATGACAAAATATTATTTTATTCCTATTAAATAATTTTATTAATTATAATTAAAAATAAGGAATCCATTTTTAACAATTTCAAGTCATATAATATGTATAATTACATTTAACATAAACCGACAAACACGATGAAAAAAAACTTCCATAGAACACATTTTCATAAGTATAAAAATTCTTAAAATAAAATTAAACATAATATTGTTTCTGATGACCTAATTTGGATTTATCATAATATAATGGAACTAATTTTTTTAATATATTTTCAAATAATATTTACATTTTTATAATTTTTAAATGAAAATATAGATTTTAATAAAATTCAGCATTTTTCCCAATTCATCCAAACATTATTGTTTTTTATAGAATAAAAAAAATTACCTATAAGATAATTTTTGAAATTTAGTTTCCAAAAATTAATTCTTTTTTTTTATAATTGGAAAAAATTAATTTTAAAATAAGTTCACAAAATGCGACAAAACCGCTTTAATGAAAATACAGTTTTTAATCATTAAACATGATTTATACTTATCCCATGCGAAGAAAATATATTAGATAATGATAAAATATATTTTTTAATACATAAAAAATAAAATAAATTAAAATAAATCTCCAATCATTATTAATTTATTTTTTTAGTTACAAACACATGGCACACATTAAAATAAATTTTTTGAATAATATTTATTTTAATTAATTATTTTTATTTCCAATTATAATCAAATGAAAACCAATGGATTTTTTTATAAATTAATATACCATATAATTTTTATAATTTATATATTTATATAAATTCCTATAAATTTTACTACTAGTATATATCTTTTCCCTTAAATAATAATAGTTTAACTTTGTAGGAAATTTCATTTAAACTCAATATTATGTATAACACATGCAATCAGAAGAATTTTTTTTATTTGAAAAAATTATTTCAAAAAAAATTAATGGTTTCACAATAAAAGATATTAATAAATTTGTGAAATTTGTGATTATTATTTTTATGTTTACTATATAGGATTTTAATCACTTTAAAAAAGATTGGAGTAATGGTAAGTTGTTTTCTTGACTCTAGTTATTTCATTATGTCATAATTATTCCTCTTTGAATATCAAAGATATTTATTTTATATTTAATTACATTATCAAATGAATAATATCTTCTTGGGTGGATTTAAAAAAATACTTGATGATGTTAAGAAAATTTCCCATCCTCCCCAAATGAGTTATTCTTCATTAATATTCATATTAATTCTTCTCAATGATGTTATACACTCATGCTTTGAAATAATAATATATATTACTTCTTTTGATCATCAAATTTATCTTTACCTCTTTCCAAATGATTTATTTATCACTCTATTTATAATATGTGTTTTAGTAAAGGTTTTTTAAACATTGAAATTATATTCCTTTCCAGATTATACATTTTATCTCCCACTCAAAATATGTTCCTAATAAAATTTATCATCCTTCAAGGATACATTATTTAATTTTCATGCCAAATTTTTTTAAAAATAATTTATTTCAATTGCTCAAAATTAATATTTTCAAATCTTACCTGTTACTTGATCTTTTTAAGACAATGTTAAGAAATATTTTTTAAAGATTCATTTTCATTTCGTTCCAATTTTAATATTTTATTAAAAATATATAAATTTAAGGGATTTATATTTCTTGAATCACCCTATAAATTTCTCGATGAAATACTCATTTTGGGTGAAGGAATATTTCATGTCAATAAACCTATTTTTGATATCACGTTATGTGATACTGTTTGGAAAATGTTACAAAATATATTTTATTTTCATGTGTTATTTGTGATATAGTGAATGATTAATTTTATTAGGCACAAATATGTATGGAATATTTATTTATGTGGTCCTATATAACACTCTAATTCATTGGTTATGTATTGATTTCTCACGAAATAAGTATTCACTAACATGATTATGTTTGTTCTCAATTGTGGGTGTGATTGAGTGGCTCATGAAGGTGATGTTTCCCTATTCTTATGTTTGTTCCATATCTATATTTTATTAAATCTTCTTATACTATTCTCCCATTATTACTGATAAATTTTATATTCTTTAATATATTTTATAATTTCTATTCTTCCTTGATGAACTGTTTGTAATTTTATGTTTTAATATCTTGGTTTTTAATGATTGAACATGTTTTATTATTATCATTTATGATTCAATTATCATTTTAATAATACATTTCTCCAATATTATTTTATCCAGATGATTTCATTATCTATCCATTATTATTATTTGAATTGTTTTCCATTGTAGATTGGTTTAACCCCTTTCATATAATTCCAATCCCCAGGTTATGAGGATGAGTATAACCTATGAGAATTATAAAAGAGGATTTAATGTGGTTTTATTATCGATAATTGATCATAATTATTATAAAATATGTTTCCAATATATCTTGTCCTCAAAGACTCGAATCTACTGGTTTAAAGGGTTGTGTGACTATGTGTGAGATGAAATGATTATTCATGTAAAATAAAAGAAAAAATGTTTTTATTTATCTTGGATCATCTCAATTGTTATCAAAGTTAGTATATTAAGTATGCGTTTTTAGTACTAGACTGGGGAGTGTGTTTTTGGTGCATCTCAAATATTATGGATGTTAGTGTTGTAAATTTTTTTTTATTTTTTATCTCCCTTAACTTCTTGTTTTGTATTAAAAAATTTAATTATGTTTATAATAGAATAAGGCTTAAATTTAAGGACTTATTATCAATAAAGTAGACAAAGATTCTCCCCATGAATCATACCAAATCCAAGGAAGCATTATGTAGTAGAAATTTTATATTTTTCTTAAAAGATAACAATATTTAGAATATAATCCAAATTTCAAAATTTCTCTTGAAATTATGTTAAAAATTATAAATTATGTTGAGAATTAAAAAGAAATAGAAAATATCTATTTATAATAAATTTACTGGAACATCAATGATCACCTTCAAAGTATTGAAAAATTATCAATCAATATCTTTAGGAAGTCATGATGATATTATAAAATTTAAAATCCAATATTTTTTCTTACAATAGATTATTTTTTTTCTTTGTAAATCAAGTTAAATCATTTTATCATTTTAATTTATCAATTTATTATTTATTAATTACTTTTATAATTTCATATATTCATTTTAAATTATTTTGAAAATATTTTAATTATTAAATTACTTTAAAATAACTCTTCATCTTTTATTTTTAGATAATATTTTTGTTTTTAAATCGTGAACATATTATTTTATTTTAAAAACTGTTTTATTTTGATTTTATAGGGGTTTCTCTTAAACATAACCATATTTTACAATATTTTTAATTTTAATTAATATATTCTTGTCTGAAATTCCACAAAATCTTTATATGTTTTAATCCATTATAAATTTTAAATATATTTTAATTTTTTTTACAACTTATTACTTTTATTTTAAATTTTATCTTTTTGAATGGGTAGATTTTTCTTTTGGTGGAAAATTAATTAATTGAAGAAGTTTTCGATATCATTTTTTACAAAGTGGAAAATCCATCATTTTAATTCAATGATTTATAAAACCTTAAAAACTTATAATATTAAAAATTCCATTTTACCTTATATTTTATTTTTATTATCACAAAAGGGGATAGATGAGTTGAAACCCAATAGTTATTACTTTATTATCATTATAGTTTTTACTGACATGTCAATTCTCAATGAATCTCAGTAAAAATTTAATTTTTTATTTATACGTTAATGTAATATGTTTTATAATTGTAATTAAGGGATATATTATTAGGTCATCCTCCATATCCATTAATTATCACCCTCTGGATTGACATGTTTTAAAGATGAAAATGAGCCTATCATTTAATATAACATATCTTAGTATTTTTTTAATATAAATATTTTTTAAAAAAAACTATGAAATTTTTATATAAAATATTCTTTTTATAAAGACATATACATTTAATATTTTGGGGAAAAAGTGATCTAGATGACATAATAAATTATAGTAATGATATAGAAGAAGTTGTGTAAGAAGATATAAACTATAAGATGAGCATTATTTGACCCCCCCTACTCCAAAATATTTTAAAACATTATACTAAAAAAGTTTTAGAGATTAAGACATAGAAATAATAAATTAGATGATTGAATATTGAATATATAAAAACTTAAACAACACATCAAATGTATTGAAAATTTTAACCTAATAAAATCGAATTCTAGGTTACTATCCCATTACTAATGTAATGAATATCATGAGACATAAAGGATTAATATTGAAGAACCCTAGAATATCTAGAGTCATATATGGTGATAAAGAAGATCAAATAGACCAATATCTTACCAAATCTACTAAAATTATCATGATAAACTTATTTTTTGGATATATGAAACATTCTTCATGGTTTGTAAATAAAAAAATAAAAAAAATAAAAAAATACATTGGTATTTATTAGACTAAATCAACAGAAATATATATTAATGGTGTAAGAGTAGTTTGATAAGTCAATATATACTAATAATTCTTAATATCCAATATTCACTTCCATAAATTTATCTAAATATGAAGTAATAGTCAAGTGGAACATCTAAGTGTCACTATGTAAATTTGTAATAGTTTATACCTAAAGAACATTGAGGAATACAATGTAAGATTAAGGTTCATTTCTCTTAAAAGTAATCATTGACAAGATCATATGAAGTATTTAAGAAACAGACCACATAACATATACAGTATATATAATAATTTCTATCATGTTGAATAATAAAACATCAACGTGAAATGACTATATTTTATTAAGCTAAAAAAACATACACTGATATCATTTATTAATGATGATATTAACCATACATATTGATGATTATGGAAAAATTCTTTTTTAATGAGAATAAATTAATGACATGCTAAAATAAAACATTTATATTTTCTAATATACCATTTTTATTCTTCAAATATAATGATAAAAGGATCATATTTTGAAAAATATAAACAGTTACTCGAAATAACATTGGTTTAAAACTATATATGAAGAGTTTCAATGGGATTCATGTACAATGGTAATTCATTTCTAATATTTTAATCCTATCATTATGCTCCAAATATACATCACAAAAAAAATTATCAAGACATGAACTATAATGCATTACATTTTATATAAATAATTTATTATTCAACCTTTATTATATGTAATGGATTAAATACTAGGGATATTTACATACATATTTATTTATTATAAAAGTATACATTTTTTTCACCTAATATTATACTCACGATATATAGGAATAAAATTATCTTGACGCCTTTGATTATGGGTGAATATGTTTTAGGGATATAAACTCATTTTTATTTTAATAACGTCAATAGAAATTACCTACTATGAACCAATTTAACAAATTTCATAATATATCCTATTGATATTTTATTATATAATCTAATTTCCTTTATCAAATTTGTATATAATATTTTTAAAAAAATATATCTAACATATCTAATACCATATGTTTTTTCAATATTATCATTTTATCATATTTAATTATGTGCTGTAAAATAAATTATTTATCCCACACCAACGTAAATAAACTTATATCCTCAGAATTATGTATTTATAATAATCCAAATATTAGTATATGATTTAACGTCATCTATTCATATATAAATTTTATAATAAATTATATAGGGGTATAAAGTGGATACTCATTTACTACCATATCCAGAACATTCATTTCTTTCTATTTAATAAATTTAAGACAAAAATTCCCCCATCATTTAACATTTTGACATTTATATACCATATGAATCTAATTTAAAGGAAATTTTATTCCTAAAATTCTTAATTAATTCACCTCTATGTTAAATATAATATAAAAATAGATCATATGGGTAGAATTTTTACTTTTTTATATTTATTATCATGGGTATGATTTTATTGGAGGTTTTGAGCTAATTGATTTAAATTTCATACTAATTATATAATTTAAAAAAAATTATTCATTTTTTAATCAATTTTATTGAATATTTAGGATTAATTTATAATAATATTATTAAAAAATAATAATACCATTATGTTTTTATTCCCTTATTTTTTTTATAGTGGTTCATTTCTTTGAGGACTTTCTCCATGTATGATAAATTATATTTTAAAATGTATAAGAAATCATTAGATAATTACATTATTGTACCATAAAAAATTTCATGCATGAAATTTTAATCAAAATCATTTTATGAGAATAATTGGGGGTAATTTTATTTCATCACCCCATTGGATTTCTAAATTTCTCCTTCATAACACCTATTTTTTCAGGTTACTTTGACAAACATGAGTTGCCATGATTTGTATCACTTTGTCCCTATGATTCCATATCTTCACTAGCTATTTAATATATAAAATATCATGCTACATTTTCACTAATTCTAGATTGAGTACATGTAAGGGAACCAATATAAAATTTTACACAAGTGATACATGTAACACATTATACATTTATTCTAAAATATGGTGGTAGTAAAGATTAATATATCAGAACTCCAAATCAATAAAAAATCTCAAAGTGACAAGGATATATAGGAATTATATTATAATTCCTAAAAAACAACATAACTTTTTTAGAGAGATATCATAAATAATAAATTCTCCCTAATACTAAAACCTAGTTCTCATTGATCAATTTTATCATAATTATTTTAAAGGCAAAAGTTTCCCATAATGTGTTATTTAATAGATTGAACCTTACCCAATAATTGTTTTTATAATATTAACTCATATTAGAATCCATTATCTAACATAACCCCAATAGGTGTAAGTTATTCATCTCTTACATTAGAAACTTTCATATAGATCCATATATATTCATGAGTTAAATCATTTTTCTTATGGGAACATGATCGGTTAAAGATATTTACCAATACCACTTTTAAATTCCATCCATAAAAATAATAATATGTTTTTATGTTTCTGACTACTCTATTAAATTTAAATGTTTTTCTTAGGATGACATATTATAGTAAATTTAAACTATATTTTCAAGGAATATTGGAGGCACCTCCTTAACATCAAGTTATGGTAGAAATCATGATATAATAAGTGCAAAACTGTTGTGTAATGAAACCTCACCACTTATATTATATACATCAAAATTTATAGGCAAATTGAATAAAAAATAATCATGAATAATGATGAAGTGAAATGATTAATTAAGGTAATAAATAATAACCCATATGGAATTGTTTCATTTAGATATCATTGGATAGAGTGTGAAAAGTTCTCTATTGATTCTCTTCTTTTTTCTTGTTGGTATGTGTGTTGGTTTAAAAATCTAATATGTATCCTGATGTTTTTTCATAACCTTATTCTATACAAAGAACCTAAATGCGTATTTTGGAGTGTAATTATTCATATTATTGCTCTAAAAGTGAATCTAATTTTATCTATTATTTTTGGTTCATCCTAAATAAATTTATAAAGATAATGCATATAGATTATTAAATAACTCCTTAAACTGTAACATCAAAAACAAAAAAATCATGCTCTAAAACTTTTGAATCATTATTTATCAATTTTTAGTTTATAAAAATTACCTTTATTAATTTACCTCATATTATTTTACATATCTAAATCATTATTTTACAACTTGTTTTTCTTTTGAATATTTTTACAAGAAATAATTTTGTAGTGGTTGGATGCCTTTATAGGATTTAAAATTTTATTGACAAATCATTTTTATATCCAGTAATATTTTATATTTTTTAATTGTCACTAGGGACATGATGGAATATTATATTATTCAATGAGAATTCACTACCACATTCTCCTTCTTTAGATAGTAATGTATTAATTGATAATAAAACATGATTATTTCATACAACATAAATTTAATGATGTTATAATACAACCTTGTTAACAAAAAATTACATATTTTTAATTTGAATATATATATATATAACTTATAACCATAAAGGAAATAACATTAAATATTCACTTCAAATATAACCATTTCTAACTCTTGATCATTTTTAGGTATTTTTCTTATGATCGTCAATTTTCAAGAGGATTGGGCTATCACTTTATCATTATAATTCCTTATACGTTTTTAAGGAATTAATATGTATCAAATATCCTTACTTATATGACGGTGGTGTGAGTATATGTTCATTGATTAACATCTTATTAATTTATTTTAAATAAATTTTTATTATTTAGTCAAGTAAAACATTAATCTATTCTATGTTAACATGGTTGGGGGTTTATAAAATCTTGAAAAATTCCTCCAAAAGAATTGATTGTACCTATATAATTTATCAAACTACTAAATTATATAACATTATTTGGTCTTGTCCATTATTTATTCACTTTTTAATTTGATATATTTATAAATATGTACTTCATTATGATCACCTAGACAAATAATTTCAGTTATTCCATCTAACTTCCACTCTTGATGATTTTTAAAAAAAATCATTATCTATCATAATATTCAATATACAAAATAATAAAACTTCCTTTTAACTATTGGAGTAAATGAGAATATATTATCCATTATAAATTTATTAGTGAAACCATTAAAAACTCTATTAATTATTATTAGAAATATAAATATGATATTTTTATACATAAATGGAATAACAAAAAATTCATATATCATATATAATTTTTGACTTGAACATGTTAAATCCATTATTTTACTGAGGTATTTAATGATATTAATAGAGGAACTGCAAAATTTTAATTTATATTCATTGGAGGGGAAGGTGAAATGAAAACTAAAATGTCTGGGAATATATAAATTATGAAAATCCGTTAATGTCAACCAATATTAGGAAATCAGAAGTTACATTTTAATTATTTTTTAGAGAAAAGTGTTGAGGTTGGAATGAATTGTGTAAGGTTTACCTATTGAATAATATATAATATTTTTCCCTCAGGAAGATTCTATAAAAGAAAATACTTAAGATTATTTATGGTGAAAACATAAGGTTTCACTCATGAGTGTTTTTCATGAGTTTACTATTTACTAGAATATGAAATTGAGGTAGCATAAACCTTTGACAAAGTGAAGATATTATTGCATTCTTTGAAGTAACATGGACTCAATCACTTGGATATTAGAAGGAAGCATTGAATAGTTTCACTAACAGTATTATTCTATATTTACTATGGTAGATGAGTTATTTTTTATGACCAATCAATTATTATCATCATATTATTATTTTTTAACAATTTTTTGAAAACATTCCCTGAATGGATTGGTATTATTGATTGAACCATGTAAACTTTTTTCATTCCATTTTATTTATTTTATTTTAATTTTTTCTTTCAACAGTCATTTCTATCTTTCTTCAAAGGTTAACATTGAGTTTTGATGACATAGGAGAAATATGTCTTCTATGTTTTGATACATCACAACATGGGATCATTCGAACATGTTGTTACCCCTAGAAGTTTTAGGTTTTCATCATACTGTGGTTTTACCAGAAGGTAGGTTTGATCCTTTTAAATGATATAATAGATTTAGTTTAAGTTATTTAGATAGTCATACCTTGGTTGAGGTGTTTCATAGAAGGATTAAATAACATAATTTTTAAATTGTTCTTTGAATGATATTTTCATTTAGTATTTCATGACCCCTCTTTAATTTTATAGAATTTAGAGGGAGTTTACTATCAATTGGAGGCGATGGAATTAAATGTTGGTAATGTCCATGTCGAGAATTTGGATGAAATTGAAATTATGTTATCTAGAATAAAAAATAGAGGATATTCTATTATTGAATGAACATGATATTATTTTTATAGGTACCAATATAGAATCGATGATGAAGAAATAATAAGAGATCCTAGATATGAAATCACCAGGATTGGTGTAGATATTTGTAGCACGAAACACGCCTTATAACATATGGGAAGTTGAAACCGCTAATGATATTATGAAAAACGTTACATACATATCTATAAGAAGACATCAATAATTAATATTGTGTTTCTCCCATAGTGGTTATCAAGATTAGGATATCATAATGAAAACTAGTGTTTGATCAAATGGGATACATTAACAATATTAGAAGTTAGATATAATTGGTGAATGTGATCTTTGGTGATTTGAAGTGGGTAATTTTTCTACCATCAATACTCACTAAGTCATTGGATTTGACTGTTAATTCAGTGATAAATTTAAGCAATAAGTATAATATTATGTTTATAGATACAAGATACCTAATATCAAATGATGAAATTTAATAGATGGATATATAAGCATCCAATATAAATTTTTATAACAAGTACGAATTGGTTTGTTCCAAGGAACATAAAGGAAAGACAATAGGAAAATGATGGAGAAGTCAAAGTAAGAGTAAATTTGAATAGAATTGTCCCATGTATTATAATTTTTGGAGAAAAGGCCACACAAAGATATTTTTGAATTGGTAGAAAGTGTATTTTGGAAGATACACTTTTGGAAGTGGATATAAAAAACTAGTATCGAACGATAATGTTTTAATAATATTGAGTTCCACCAGATTAATTGAGTCTGGGATTATAGACATTAGAGTTTATTTCTCTCAACATCAGTTACAAACATGACTCTAAAAACTCTAATCTAGTGGTTACATTATTACATCGGTACAATATATAAGTGATAAAATCGTAAATGATTGAATAGTTTTGATGTCTTGGAAGACTATATAAATACATTATTTTCATATGACATTGAAAACATAAAACAAATCCAATAAACTTCATAAAAATTCTATTTTCTTATTTTTATTCACCCTTGAATTCATTCAAATATTCCATCTTAAAACCCTTGGGATGGGAAAAAAATGTGAGCACATATACTCTGCAAGGCTCTGCATACAATGAATTATATTTTTTATTCAAAAGGAATAAATCATGTGGAAATATATTGATAATATTTTTTCACATAATTTCTTTAAAGAAATTTTATTTTATTTGTTAAACTAATTCATTAATTGATAAATTTATAATTGAATATAATTTTGTTTCAAACTAATAAATTACTTAATTATATATTTCATATATGTTTTAATGTTTAATTATAAATTTTATTTATCTTTTTTTATTTAATTTTTAATCATATTTTAATATTTTAATTAAGTGTTTTTATTTAATTTTATTTTTTAATTCAATTTATTTTTTCCTTGTTTGTTTTAATTAATTAATTAACTAATAAATGATTATCTTTTAATTTGACTTCTTTAGATAATTTAATAAAATTTAAAATTAAATAATAATTTAATTATTTAATAATGTTTATTCTATTCATTATTTTTATAATTATTTAATTTTATAATTAATTTTACTGTTTTGTTACTAATTGTTAATCAGTTTTTGTTTAAAAAATAACGTATGAGAATATTTTTGTGTTTGAAATTTTTAATTCTATTTTTTATGTTTCATTTAATTGTGTTTTAATATTTATAATTTTTATTTAAGTTGAGTATTGTTTTGTTTTTAATGTTATATTTTATCATGATTTCAATGTATTAAAATTTATATTTATATATATATTTTTTTAAATAATTAAAATTGTTTAACATGTTTTTTAATTTTAATTTTTAGGTTTAATTTTTTTATTGAATTAAATTATTCCATTTTTTATTTTTTGGTGAACAAATCACTTAGTGGATTTCCAAAGTAGAATACCATAACCAAATTAGGAAACCTTGACATACCCAATTTGAAAAGATTACATTCATAGCCAAATTCCAATGGCTACTCACATAACTGAATATGGTAAGCCTCACATAGCCATTTTCTATACAGAATAATGATTCCATGTAGTGATGTATTCATTTTCTTCATAAACCCCATATATGGAAAATAGCTATGTTGAGATTCCACCATGTTCATTGAATGTGATATCTTCCACCATCACATGGAAGAACCACCACCAAGATATCTTCTACCCTATAAAGCTGATATTTGGATTTGTCCGTACAAAGCCAAGATGCCTCTGTCAAGTATTGATGAAGTTTCAAACTGTATCTTTGTTATGAATCTGCCATTGTTGTTGATGATTGACCTTATGTGGATCGATTTAAAATGATCAAATCTCAATGATGGACACATATATTTGATGAATCCACTGATGGAAAACCACAATGTAGTGAAACTAGTAATTTATTATAGGGATAATATGTTCAAAGTGACATGTTCTTTGGATGATGTGATAGATATTTTTGATAGTATTGAAGGTTTTAGGGATTCCACATTCCACTGTTGATATTTTTTACAAAGAATTCAAACTCTATTGAACATGGATGTGAATTTAGGGTTGATTTTTATTATACACTTTTACCACTTTTGATCTTGACTCATATTCCTTGATGGACCACAATTGGATTTCCATGGTCATTATTTGTGCCTGTGTTTCCCAATTGAATCTAACCCAGTATCTGAGATTTTGCAATTAATTTTTGATTGCACTGTATTAAATTTCGAAATACCTCAATGAAACCATAAAAAATCTATGAAAATAATACTGTAAAGATGTAGCCTAAGTAATTCAAATTATAAATAGTTGTCAATTGGAGAAATTATTTACAGTAGGACCTGGATTAAGTTAGTTGGGGAGTTTCATATAATGTCACATGGATAATGACTGAAGGTACAAAATTTACAATGGTTATAGTGAAAACTAATATGTGAATTTAAAAGATTTAGTTAGTGGTTTTTTGGTAGTAAATAAAAGGTTTATTTTTAGTTCAATAAAGATATTATGACATTATAAAAATTCAAGATGGATCCAAATGAGAAGAATGAAATACTTTTACAAAACCTAGAGTAGAGCGATGGAGGGTAGATCTATCATATCTTCTCGTGAGCTTGAAGAAGAAATGTTTTCGATCAACGAGATGAAGATTGAAGGTTGATCACATTTCACAGACATGATTGAATGAATATTTTAGTGACTGAACATTGTGATATCATCTAATAACTTATTTCTATGATTTCATTTATATTTCTTTAATAATTAAAATTTTCTATTGAATTTTTATTGTTAAAATATTAATCAATGTTTGATGAATACATATTTTATCAGTTAATTTAATTTTCCTTTACATTCTTTGATCGAAATATAGGTGATCTATTTATGTTTTTCATTGAGTTTGGAATCATCAGTCTAGTTAGGAGTTTATTTCTATCATAGTGTTTAGAGACCTTAGAATAATTTGATTGGATATTAATGAAATGAGTTCGATGACTGAGATCTTTTTTTACCTCAACATGTCAAACTTAATTAGATGCATGATTTATATATTTCTTACTATATATTGAGAGAGTTTATTGAATGAAACATTTAAAATCAATGAAGAATGGTTGATTTAGTATGATAACATGTGAAGCTGTATGTATATTTTCTGACTTATCTCCACATAACACACTACTTAATGTGTGTTCCTCTATTTTCTTTTCTTCATAGTTAAGAAAATTTGGATAGTTCCATTTCCATCATAGTAATCTCCAATTATAAATACAATAGTTTAATAATATTACTAAGAAAAATCATAGAAACGAAACAACATAAATTTTGTCTAATTAGGAGAAAAATGAGGTTAGAATATTGCTACATTAGTTAAAATATTCAAAAGTTTAATTTTGGGAATCAAAAATACACATGAAAAACATCACACTTCAATAAAAAATATGGAAAGCTAATAATTAATAAATTTTCTATATAATAAATAACCTCTATTTGAAATATATCCAAATATGAAATATAAATGTAAATAATCACATGGATAAAAATAATAGATTTTATAATGATGAAATTAATTATACTGTACATCTAAATATAAACATCAATTCCTTAGAAAATACATCATACACAACATGATGTACTTAACAAATAAATTATACCTACTATTCGGGATGAAAACAATACATTATTAATAAATGGGTTGGAATACATTAAATAGCCAAAAAATTTATATCATTAGATTAATCGATGCATTGAGGGACTATATTATTTTAGGCCCCACTCATAACATAATTAAGCCAAATTCATTCACTATAAGTATAAAATAAATAAAAATAAAATATATAACCATTTTTTCTGAGTAATTTAAAAAAATTATATTAAGCTAAAAAATAAAATAGATGTTATTATGTTTCTGAGTTAGTAAATTGAATAACCTGATCATAATCCATATATGGAAATAATTTGGGTCGTATCATTAGATAATATCCCTAGTAAAACATAAAAACATCCAAGGATGTTTACATAGATGAAAACACCATTACAATAACATTAAAATTTTACTTGGATAAAGAGAAAAAAATACACATTATACTTTGTATACCCTTTTATAATAATTTTATAATGGAAACAAAAATATTTTTAAAATAAAAATTAAAAAATTATAGATGATGTTTCTTAATGGAATCCAAAAATGGAAATAGGAAAATTTGTAAGTACAAAATTTTCTTATAAGAATATTCCAATTATATTTTATAAATAATGTAAAAGTTATTCAAAAAAGAAGTCACACATCACATTTAAATATTATTTTCATAAAGATTCCCAAAATAATATTTTCTCACATTATTTCAAAATAAATAAATTTAAAAATAGAATTTTGAAAATAAGTTTTTCCATAATCTACAAATATGGAGTATAATAGTAAAGGTATGAATAAGAATAATATTTAAATATATATTTATAAAAACTGACATCATTAAAATAGTAATAAGTGTTCATTTTGAGAATATGTAATGATAAATATAATGATCATAATAAATACATAGATATATATTTTAATTTAATAAAGGAGAACATTGGTCGGAAAAAAAAATATAGACATGGAGGAGAAAGATTCCTGACAAAAAATAATTGATAAGGGAAAAGAAACCATTATAATTTTTATAATTTTTGATTCAGAATACCGTGAAGTTAAAAATTAAAAAATAACATTAAATTACATTACTATAAATATAGTTATAGCATAATATTTTAAATAGGAAGTTTATATACGATATAAAATAAAATGAATGCATAATATGAAGATTATCTTAATGAGGGAAATTTTTAGATGATAAACCGTTATGATTTGGTAATATTTAAATAAAAAAAATTAAAAGGGATAAAATTAAATCAATGATTAAATTACATGAATAAATATATTCATATATCAAAGGGTAATTATATAAATTATATATTATATAATATATTAATAAGAAAAAAACTATATCAAAGAATCGAATTTGGGATGGGGAACCCTCACCTTTTTACTCCAAAATTTTACAATAGTTTTTTGAACTTATGAATAATAAATGTAAACATTATAATAACATATTTAAAAATAATAATCATATCTATTAACTTTATATTCTTTAATAATAATCATTCACTACACTCATATTATTTAGTGAATCATTATTTTCATCACCAAATGTTATAAATTTTGATTACTTCCTAGGAGTTTCATAATAGTGATTTAATTTACCCTTTATTGATAAAAAATCATAATTTCCTGATTACTTAGAGAGTGGAATTATTTTGATTCAACCATTAATGATTTATCATTTTTATATAGTAGAATCAATGGATGTGGTTTTCAAATATGGAATTCATAGTGAACTGGCTTCAAATTTTTTGATAAACAATAATAGTATATTAGTAATGAGTAAAATTAAATATAAAATTTATAAAACCTTAATAAAATAATAAATATCACATTTAATCATTAAATAAATTCTTACAACCAGTCATTTAATGTGATGACTCTAACATCCCGAACCTGTGTGCCACTCCCAGGTGCCCCTAGCCCGATTAGCCACATAGACTCAAGGTCACCTTCATGTATGGAAGAGGTTGATAAGTAGAAGAAAGGGCTTAGGGTGTGTTAATTAGGATACTATTCCTTCATTTGTGAAGTGTAGCACTAAATATATGTAATAATAGGTAAATAGTTTAAGTAGTATAATGAATAAACAACTGACAGTGGAGGACAATGATAAAAATCCAAGAACAAAATAATAATCAAAATCTAGAAATTGAATCCTATAAACAAGTTGAAGATAATTTATTTCATGTATCTACAATACTAGGAAGCATTTATATATTTTAATAGTCAATACGTGCTATATAAAAGAGGAAAAAGAATTTAAAACTATCTAAAAATTTGAGCGATGGTCAGATCATCTGCTTCCAAGATTCATCCTAATGATTTCAATCACGACATGGAGTCTAATGAAGTAAGCTTTACCTTATCAACACCTATAATCATATAATCAACCTAGGTATCATCAGCGGCCAAAATAGGGTGTGAGATAAATTTCAGTTAATGGCCACCAATGATGTATATACCATCCAGTTAGTATAATACAAACTGAAACAATGTAGAGGTATATATAATATTAATGATAGTACAAAAATGAAAATACCCTGATACTTTATTCATTCTCAGCTGGTGTCTCAATATGTCATTGTTTGATTAATTATGACCAGTTTGTATTAGGTAAGTCAAGTGATCTATAACTAGAACAAACATCATAACACATTAATTAAAAATAATGAATCCATGGTATAATAAGGAATCTGATAATGATGATAAAAATAAACAGGATCCATGGTATTAACCATGGAATCCTATAATGATGATAATTTTAAGAGGATCATAGGTAATAAACTAGGTGTCATTGATCTCTTGGTCAAGACAACTCAATAATAACATGAAACCTAGCAATAAGGGGTTTGAGTGTAATCGAAGGTAATTACCTAAGGCATTCCACTATAATATTTAGGACCGATGGGGTGTATCCATAGTGCTACATGTATGAACAAATCATTCAGGATCCAAAGAGTCTATTCATGACATCATAATATTTTTAATATAGTGAAGGGATCCTATGAAGTCATGTTTTGAATCCACTAGTAGACAAGGACCATGTTCCAAGGTGGGTATCTCCCTTGGGAAATAGCTCCTCAAAACAAAATGCCATCATCTAAGTGATCAAGACCACTCAAATAAATATGAATAGGTCTATATGTAATAGGATCTTTATATATAATTCATATTGTAATTGAGTCCATTTAATACACATTCCATCTAATAATTTAATTGGTTCATTCCATTGCTTTTTATAAGTGTGATAGGTTAAAAAAGGACATGTAACCATTTATTACTTTAATTAATTAATCATTTATTACATTCATTCCACTACCTTCCATTAATCTTGGAAAGGTTAGCGATAGACTTGAAACCATGTCATTATAATACATTAAATTAGGCTAAGTGATACTTATATTATGATTTTCAGCTACAATTGAGATTCATTTATTATATTAAGACACTTATCATAGAAGGGTAATGTTGTTCAATTACTGTCTTTATATTATTAGTTCATAACTCATTTAATTAAAATATGGATAACCAATAGCAGGGTGAAGACACACAAATGAAAGTGTAAAAGGTAAAGCCGTGTAGACTACGAAGGCATAATTACTGAAACACCCCACTTGGGGTGGAAAGGGTTCAGGTATGAACCTCTAATGGTTTGATGGAAAAAAATAACAAGGGATATAGAATACATTTATGATGATTATAATCAAGGGACGTTAATTTTAGAAGAAACGCTTGATGAAATATATGTGCGCACAATGAAGGTAGTTGATAAAATGGAGAGACATTAGTTATGAGTCATAGAACACCTACCATATAACCATTGTATACTCCTCATCCAGTTTCATCGATTATTTTTTCTTTGATCACAAGAAATATGAATAAAGGTTAAATGTATTAAAAATTGCGCTTAAGATCCTATATCTAAATAACTCTGCTGAGGAGAAGAGAAATAATAGAAAGATCCTAAGGAGTAAAGGACTTACCGAAGTGATTCCAAAATGAAATATGGATATGAAATCAAAGTCTATATGGGGGAACAATATTAAAACCTAGATTTAGGCTTCCTTTAGTGCTCCAAAATGATAGATAGAGAGATGGGATAGTGAGCTTATGTTCAAAACATAAGAAGCCTTACCTCTTATTTTAGAACCTGATGTTTGGGATTTACCTGGAATGTAAATGATTTACATGTCATTTAATGTTCAGGAGACTTTACCCCTTGGAAAAACCATCTACATAAAGTGAAAGGGACTACCAGACTATTATATGTCATGTAATTGATACACATAATGAATACTAAATATATTAAATGTATTTATCCTGCAACTAATGTACAAACCCCCTGCCTATTCATTCCAAATACTAAGTAAACAACCCACAACCCAACTCAGGGTCTATAAAAAAAATAAAATGAACAATAGTTTAACATAAAGTTAAAATATTCTTTACCTTATAAAAAACTGGGTTTATATTGTCTTCCCCCATTAATGAAACCTATCTCTAAGTTAACCTTCAAAGGATGGTGAAACACTGTCTGATAAAAACACCATCCATTGAGCATGTACATCATCCTCTCGCTCCAAAGTAGAATCCTGGACATGGTTGTGTTGTCGTAGCACCCATACTAAAGATATAAACCATCCTCAATGAGCCTTTGTGATCTAGTTAATGATGTATATAGTATACTCTTGAAAATAAGTATCAGGGTCTAACTAAAATTCCTTAGGTTCAAAAGTATGAGACAGGTCAACAAGATAATGATGGAGCTGTGAAAGATTGAAGATGTTCTGCATATAATAGTACCTATGAGGTAATATAAACAGATAGGCCACTGACCTAAATCTATCTAGAAAAAAAAATTGTCCAAAAAAGGGGACAAATTCACTTCTTATTCAATCATCTATGCCCAAGCCAAGGTGATGCCTACAAGAAAACTTGATCCCTGAGCATAAACTCTAAATGTCATTGAAGGTGATTAGTATAAGATTTATTTCATGACTGATTGGTTGACATATTCTCTCTAATCATCTAAAACTAATTTGAAGTTTCATGCATGAGATTATGACCCCATATTACTAGCACACCTTCCTCAAATAAGCATGATGGGGAACAACATGACCTATTGTAAATGGAATCAAAAGGAGCCATCTAAATTGTCTTATAATAACTACTATTGTAAGAGAAATAGAGAAGAGGGATATGATTCTCCCAAGAAATAACAAAATGAATGATGAATTCCTAGAGAAAGTCCTTTAAAACCTATGTTGTCCATTATGATTGGCCATTGGTATGAGGGTGAAATGATGTTCTTATAAGCACATGTGTACCCATAACTCTCTATGACCCCTACCAGAACCATGATGTAAAACTAGAGTCTCTATCTAAAATTATAGGATTAGGGACACCATGTAACATTCTGATATCATATACATACAGTCTTCCCAACTCATCAGCTGAAAAAATATCCTAAATAGAAAGGATGTGGGCTAATTATTTCAGTCAATCCATGACTATTGAAACAGTGTCACTACCTCGAGGTGACAATAGTAAGACAACTACAAATTCAATGGTAACATCTTCCCATTTTAAATATTGGACAAACAATTGATGTAACAATCCAGTAGGCCACTCCTTCTCTACCTCACCTACTAACACAGGGAACACCAAGTGATAAATCCTATAATCTAACTTTTCATCGCAGTCCACCAATATTGGCATCACATATATCGATGCATCTTAGATATGTCTAGAAGAACCTCCCACGATGAAGCGTGATAAAAATGCATTAGTTCCTCTATCATATCTATAGGATCCCAGATACAACCATCCATACCAAGGATTTAATTTCCATCTATGGACCAATATAGAGGTAGTTCTACACCTGAAATACTCTCATAAAGAACTAATCCATCATGATCTGAAAACTGCTTTCTCTTCTCCTTGTATAAGAGGGAAGATTCAACGGTCAAGGATGATAGATAAGTATTATTTTGAATCATTTAAAACATTAGATCAAGCTCAGAAAAGAGTAACATCAATTTTGACTCATCCCTAGCTTATATATGACCTATGCCTATGTTTTCAGACATAGTGCAACCACTACCATATTTCCCTTTATTGGCATATCGACAATCTCAAAATTAAAGGAAAAGATATATTTGACCCACCTTCATTATATTAGATTCAAGTCACAATATATAAATAAATAATTGTGTCTCATGTGGTTCATATACTCTAAGAATCACCCACCCAACAAATAGTGTATCGAGTATTGTAATTCAAGGACAACTACTACTAGCTCAAGGTTGTGTGTCTAGTAATTTCTCTCATGAGGCCTTAAATTCAATGATATGAATGCAATGACTCTATTCTACAACATGATCACTACTCCTAGGATAATTCCTAATGCATCACAAAAAACTATATATCCTCCTCTAATATCTATTATAATAATAATTGGTACCCATGTTAGCATTCAATTCAACTCTTGAAATGGGTTTATTACACGATTCTGTCCATATAAACTGAAAACCCATCTTTGTAAGAATGGTAAGAGGTCAAGTAATGCATGATTAGTCTTCTATGAAATTCCTATAATATCCAATCACCCTAAGAAACTATATATATGAAACATGTTCTTGTCCTTCTCATAGGAAACCACAACACTAAACTTTCATGGGTCGACATTTAGTCTTGATTTCAAGATAATATTACCCAAGAAGTGAAATTTTTCGATTCAGAAGTGGAACATAACATGATTCTCCAAAATATGACACTCTCTTAGTGTATTTAGTATGATCCCATGATTATTAACATGGTAACTATGTGTGTGAGAATACACCAATATTTCATTATCAAAGACCACTAAAAAATAATCTAGATATGGATAGAAAACTCTATTCATAAAAGACAAGAAAATGGTAGAAGTGTTTGTGAGACCGAATGGAATAACAAGGTAATCATATAAACTATACCATCTACTAACAGTTGTATAAGGTATGTGTGAGGGAATAACCCACAATAGATGATAACACAATCTCAGGTAAATCTTCTAGAATACCATAGATCCTTAAATTTAGTTGAAGAGATCATCTATTCTAGGAAGTAGAAACCAATTCCTAACTTGATTCTAGTTTAACCACCAGTAATCCATTCATAAACAAAGGGTACCATAAGAATTCTTAGAAAGATATTGGGTTAACCCCAAAAAAATTACCAGTGTGTATAATAACCTTTTCCTCTAGATCCCCCAATTTCTTCTTGAGCTCCTGGAGCATAGTAGGTGCCATATTGGGTGGAGTAATGGACATTAGATAGGATCCTAGAATGAGCTTGATTGTAAACTCTAAAACTCTCTCAAGAGGTAATCCTTAAAAAATATTCGAGAATGACGCACCTAAAACTATCTACTATGGGAAGAAAATCTTCCAATTGTGCTCCTTGACCATCCATAATTTGAATATTAATCTCGGAACTCACTACACCTAGACCATGGTGCTCTCGTCCAACTCTACCATCCATGACATCCCACTCACCCTTGTGGAGAAAAATATTGTCCTATGATGATGTAAATGACACCTTATCGTGATTTAGGTGTAAAAAGGTAGGATATGTGACGAGACAATCCACCTCGAGAATGACATAGAATCCCATCATCTTGAAAAAAATGAGGTCCCATAATCAGCAGAAACTAGGAACCTAAAGGGGGAATTTCCTGAATTGGTGTATTCCCATGGACTATACACCTAGTGACATATCCAGGGTTGTAACACTGTAGTAATACTGAATTTATAAAGTAAGTATTTACATAGCCCATAAAGTGGTTAATTATTATGAAGCATGTGCATGAAATAATCATGAACAATAGTGGAGGCTACTAGAATAGAACCTTATACTATAGATAGTTCGGCACTATGATCCTTAGGTATCAACTATAATTCATGTGTAAAGCATGATCCATAGCCCTATTCTACAATTGGACTACCCTGAGTATGAACACTTTAATGAAACTATTGAGTTGGAATCTAGAAACTATGACCATGACTTCATCCTCATCCAGTCTTCTTGGTGCTTATCCAACTCCCCACCCGAAGTGGAATAAAATATCCTACCCCTAATGGTGGATATTGTGCATATCCTCTTCCACTTTAAATAGATTGAATATTCTAAAATAATCTATAAAGATGTATGATATGGTTGTAAGAATAGAACCCCATAGGTTGTCCATCACATTGAGGATTTATATTACCATTTCATTCACATTGATGACATTCCATAGAGCTTCCAGTACAGGTACTCTGGTTACCACTTACATGATGGGAAACCGTGAGGGTTCTCATCTTAAAAATGAGTGTAATAATTCCATTTAATAGTACTACAAATTTTTTGTATGGACTATCACATTCCCTCTGGTTGCATCAATCGATAACATCTTGATTGACAATCTCAGATAAATTTGGTAGGCAGAAGATGTTCACCTGAGTACAGTTGACATACTTGAGTCCATCCTCGAAGCATCTAGCATGTCATGTCTTATCACAAGCTAGAAGTAGTGAAAAACACTATAACTCAGAATAAACTATAGAATAGTCCATGACCAACATAACACCCTTCTCTAGATATAAGAAATATCTGGGTCGATCATTCCTCAACATCTTATTAATGAAGTATTCATATAAGGAAGTCTGAAAAATCATCCCAGACCAATCCCTGATGATGACATGCCTGGGTAATAACATCCCCATAGTGCTTGGATGTATCATAAAGCACATAGGTGGAAATAATTAACCTCTAATCTAGATTCATCTCTAGATGCTCACTGATAGATAGAGTTGGATCTAGAAAAGATGCATCATCCAGTGGACCACCATGCACTTATACGGCGGGATCATGATACTTCTATAACTCATGAGTATTATTAGAAAAAGTAGGTGTTGGTCATAGAGGAAACATTATGCAATAAATTAGATATTTAACTCCCTCATGAGGTTTGGCATCAGTGCCGAGTTCGGGAATAACCTGTGTTTCTTCAAATGGAACTCTAGGAATTAAGAATTGCGATTCATGATCCAATATTTTTGGATCATGGTCATCACCACCCTCCTGGCACATGATATGAAGAAATCATGGAGGATATAGATTCATACATGCAAATAACATGCCTCGAAACAATATTTAAAATTATATAGAAGCACTAACGAAATAATATCACAAGTATAAGGGCCCACTATCGATGATACATCCCCAATAACCCCTTAGAAAGTTAGGCATTAGAAATTTTTTTAAGTTTAATTTATAGGGGTTCCAGTAAGTGAAAGCGTCGGTCACACTTTACCTCTTCATTTACTTTATACCATTTTATTTTTATACGCCATGATTTTATTTTATAATTTTTAATTTCTTATTTACATATATCAATGTTGATTAAATAGATCTACATTCCTAGTGGATCATGGTCCACACAACTTTTCACTAAAATTGACAGTGATAAAATTTCTATTTATCAACATCTACATTCAATCATAGAGTGTAGCATATAATATATGATGGTTTGACTTGGTAAAATACCAATTAAAATCCATGAGGGACCGTGTAACTCATGAATTTAAATTGATAATCAGTCAATCACATTCAAAGATTATCTCATGTAACAAAAATTACATATCTGATATGGGTAGAAACTAGCTATTTAAGATGACACGATCAACCTTTATAGAAAATCACTATTTATATTGGTTCTAAAACATTAAATAACAAAATCCATACCCTATATAAGATGTTAGAATCTCAATCATATATAATAAGTATTTATCAATCAATAATAACAAACATCACATGAAAGTAAATAAATCCACCTATATGGCATGTCATATGCATGGAATGTGAATTCTAGGTGCCTATTATGATACATGTAACAATTATTCCTTTCCCTTATCTCATAGGGAAAAATATTAAATATGAAAATAAATATTAATGATAATAATAATCATAAAAACATGTGCACTACCCAATCATGATAGGATATCAACTATAATAAGAAAAATACATAACAATATTCCCCTTTCCAAGAAACTTAATATTTACCCTGAATATGGGTTAGCTACACTGAAGTATGACTTATAACTATGTGATAAATCATTATGAGTATCGTTTATATTGTCTCAAAATAGTAAATCAAGAATTTAGAACTAATATGATATCACTTTGTGACATCTTGAACCTGGGTTACACTTTAAGGTGCCTTGAGCCTAGCTTGCCACAAGGCCTCAAGTGTGACTCCCCATACACCAGAGGTAATATAATAGCAACAAGGTCCTAGGGTGTGTCAGTGGGGTCACTATTCCATCATTATCAGAGATTAGCATAGTGGATATGTATTCATAGGTAAATAGTGGAATATGTATAATTAATAAACAATAGCAAGGATGGGATAAGGATAAATATCCATTTTGAAAATAATAATCGAAATATAGAAATTGAATCATATACAAATGCTGATGAAAATGTATGTCATGTATCTACAACACTAGAAAACAAATTTACATGGAAGTAGACAATAAATTCTATAAAAAATAATCAAAGAATCTTAAACAATCAATCATCCCAATAATTTTTATATTCATCCACAACCTAGCCCCATATAAATGCAAGAAATCGGGATCATGTGTCCAAATCAGGATTCTTTTTTTATCAACATCTTCAATCATATAATATGTATGGGTACCATCGATGAACCAAATATGGTGTGAGATAAATATAAGTAGAAAACCACCCAATATATCTATGAAATCTAGTCAATTTAATATAAAATAAAATAGTGTGTGTCTCAATATAAATTTAAAGATTGTAGAATAATGTAAATTCCCTAATACAAGATTTTTCCTCAGTTGGTATCTAAATAGGTATTCATTTAATTAATTATGTTCCAGTTTATATTAAGTAAGTCACGTGTGGTATAAAAGACACTGTCATCATAAAATGATAGTTAATAATGACATATCCAAGGTATGACAAGGCATCATGTAATGATTAGAATAAAAAATATGATCAAAGGTAATAACCAGGGAATCCAAGGATGATGATAACAGTAAGAGGATCCTAGGTGATAACCAATTGTTCCTTGACCTCTAGGTTTGAGCCAATATAGTAATAACATGAATCAAGAATGTAATGGTTCTTAGTTTATTACAATAGAATCAAATGAGGAATTCCATTGTAAATAGTTCTAACAGATTCCGAGGATCATGTCCAAGGTAAAACAAGCTAAGCATGACTTGACCTAATTGGGTGTATTCATAATGCCACATGTTGAGAGATATCAAGATATATCCCAGGAGTTTATCCAAGTTATCTTGATATATGGAATATGGTAAAGGGATCCTACAACATCATTTTTGGCAGCCTCTTGTAGACATGTACTATTTTACAAGGCGAAATCTCATTTGGAACCCAGCTCTATGAATCATAATAGAATCCTATGAGTACTCAAGGAATTACCATGGGAATACAAGGATAGATCAAGAATGATCACTCACATAAAGATAAAAAGGTCAATATTCCATAAGCACCATATATGCAAGTCATACATTAATTAAGGCTATGTAATATTCATGATTTTTAATAATTCAACTGTTTCATTCCATTGTCTTTAATTAGTGTTATACAATTAAGAAGGACATGAAACCATTTATTACATTAATTAATTAATCCTTAGTTAGGTTCATTACACACCCTTCTACTTATCATGGAATGGTGTGCTAAAAACATGTGACTAAGTCATTTAATCACATTCAATTAGGCCAGGTGATACATATATTATATGTGTTGATTAAAAATGATATAAATTTATCATATTAAGAGACATAACATAGAATGCTCTAGTGTTACTATTATGTGATAGCCCTATGAAATTCATAACTCATTTAATTAAAATATGTCATACCATTAGTAGGATCATGCCAAACACCCAAACAGCATCAAAGGTAAACCCACATGTGCTACCTAGTCAAAATTGAAGAAATAACATACATTACAAGGTAGGTGTTGATGTCTCAAACACAGTGTGATGATAATATATATAAAGGGTTACTGAATATGATAATGATGAATATAATCAAGGAACGTGAATTTAATATGCAACGCCTGATGAAATCAGTGTGTGCAAAATGATGATAGTTTGTAAAATGGAGAGACATCAGGGATGGGTAATAGACGGCCTACTGTAAAATCATAGTACTATCCTTATCTAATATCAGTCCTTAGTTTGTCTTAGATCATAATAAATTTGTATAATTGGTCAATTAACTAAAAATAAGGCATAATATCCTATATCTAAATTACTCTATCGAGGAGAAGAGAAATAATAAACAAATATGAAGGAGTGAAGGGAATACTGGTGCACTTCCAACATGATACACAAATATGAAATCAGAGTACATATGGAGGAATGATAGAATAACCTAGCTTTAAGATCCCTTAGGTGCTCATGCATGAGAGTGAGAGAGAGGGAAGGGTTATCTATGGTCCAAAAAATAGAGGCCCTACCTCTTATTGTAAAATATGAAATTTGGATTATACAAGGAGTGTAAATGATATACATGTAATATAATGTTTGGGGGTCATCCCCATGGAAAACCCATCTACATGAAATGAATGTAACTAACCATACCATTAAAAATCATGTAATTAATACACTTCATTTATTCCAATTACACATCATGTATTTAGATTGTAGTTAACCTACATTCCCCCGACCTCTTCTTTCCAAAAACTACCCAACCAAACCACATCCCAGATCAGAGTCAAATTCAAATATAACATAAACAAAAGTTTAATAAAAAGTTAAAATAATCCATACCCTATAAAAACCAGGTTCTTATAATGATGAGAAACATACCCCATCATCCATGGCGGATGTAGTTCATATGTATGAATGAGTAATGTTTTAATTTTTCAAATGGTTTAAAGGAAGGTAGAAAATGATTATTCCATATACATAATAATATTTTAGTATAATAATAATATTGATTAGATTATGTTAGTATAGTTACAATATATTTTTTGGATGTAGAGTAAAAATGAATATATTATATATGGAAAATTAACTATAAAGAGTTTTTACCTGGCTCCTCAGGGTGAATTCTTTGGTCTTCTTATATTTGTCTTTTTGTGAGGCATTCACCTAAAGAATATATAAAATAGTGTCGGTATGTTTATTGGGAATAATTATGTTATCCCATGATTCTTTATATGTTCGGATAAGTGGTGTGGTGAATGGATACCTTTATAAGTATGAGGGGATCCACTTTTTTAAATCTCATATATTTATATTAAAGGAATGTCACTTTCAATGGAATGTGGCTCTAAAAGTTAAATATAATGGAGGGGTGTAACGCCTGGATGGAAAAAATCACATAAACATAAATACAAGATATTTTTTTTATATTTTTGTACTTTTCTCATTGATTTCACTTTTTACCATAACTCACTTTTACAAGAGAATCTTAATTTTTCACCTCGATAACTTATTATCATACCAAAAAATATCGTTTACATGATTAGATAATTTTTTTAATTTTATTTTTTACATGAAAACTATTTCATAATACTCAAATTCTACAGGTTGTAAAAATTAATTTTAAGAAAATAACATCTAACATAATAAAAATGGGTTTTCAGAAGAAATGAATTTCCCGGCATGAAAATATAATTACATCTAAATAATATGTAGTGTTTATTAACATTATATTTATTATTTTATTATTAAAAAATATATACTTATTTCATTTTAAATCTAATAAAAAATCTATTGTATCCTTATACCCAATTAAAAAAATTTATAATAACTTTTACATTTATTATAATAAAACATCAATTATGTTCAAATATGTAAAATATTGGGTTATAAATTAAACATAATATTTTTAAATGATTTATTTTACTTTGTAAATATATATATATGGCTTTAAAATATAATTCAAATGATTTATATTCATTTTTATATCATGATGGTTTCATAAAAGTTAGAGTATTTGTAAAAATAGTATTTTTAACTATTCAATCAAAAATCAAGAATTTCTAAAAAATTAAACAAAATCACCCTAAGGTGATTTTGATAATATAAATTCAAAAATTAATTTCCTATCATCAAATTCAAATTCCAAAAATCAAATTTTTTTTGAAAAAAAAAACTAATATAAATAAAAATTTCATTTATAAAAAGAGGATTTTTAAACCTTAAGTGTTCTTAATGTTATTTCATATAAATTACTAATTAATTTAATGTTAATATAATAGTTTATAAATTGAAATATTTCATATTACAATAATTATTTTTTAAAATGTTAATGATATAATTTCTTTCGAAAAAATTGACAACACTGTAAACAAATAATTATTCAAAAAACATCCATTTTAACATTAAATAATATTAATTATTTATCTTCTAAATTATTAAATTTTTAATTTCTTACACTTTAACAATTTAATAAAGGTTTTATTACTATTATGATTTTATATATAATGTCTGTTTTATATTCCATGAACCATTTCAGTTTTGTCTTTTGTCTGAAACAAGCTATTCATTATTGTTTTTATTTAATGGGTAATTACATATTTCTATCTCATGGTGTCACATTCTCCCCTGGTTATATAAACTTCCTCCTTATAATTTTAATTACTACACATTAATGAAAAATATTTATGTTTATATATAAGATATAAAATACCCAATATATTATTTCTTATGAGATACCAACCTCTCTATCTAAGGCTGGACCAATGAACTCATATTTTAACTCATAATAAATATATGTATAAATTTTTATCTATCACAAAATTTTGTTCCAAATATAATTCATTAATTGGATATAGGTGTTTATTAGTACATAATTTCACAACATAATTTTCATGATCCCATGTCAAACCAAATACTAAAACAAAAAAATATTAATGATAAAAAACAATTAACAAATTAATATAAAAAATCAACTATAAGTGTAATTTCCTTCAACACATTCATTGTAAACTAAAATACACATTGTGTATCTATTTTAGTTAAACTAAATTTTTCATCCTCTTAAATTAATTAATATTATCTTTTGAAATAACTAAATTAATTTTATATGTTATTAAAATATTCTAAACCCAATTTTATGGATATATATTATACCAAAAACCATGTTAACTATTATCCCTAAAAAATTTAAATTTATATATAAAACAATTAAACATTAAATTTAAATAGTCCAAAAAACATGTTAATATTACCCTAACATATCATAAATAAAAATTTAAGAAAATTTCTTCTCAACTCGTACGGTTTATATAAACTGATCAGATTATATTCTAAAAAAAATTAACTCATTATCCAAAAGATCCATATTTATCTCAAAAATCATCCAATATGAGGAATATCTAAATAATGGAATAAAATTAATTAAATAAAAACCTTATGAATATTTACTGAAAAAAATTATAATGTAGATAAATTTTATTGATAATTTTAAGGGTTTATCAAACTTCAAATGCAAGTTATTTTCTTCCAAAATCTAGTTCCCAAGGTTCCTATTAAACATACACTAATAAAAATTGTAACAAATCAGTATCTAGAACATAAAGTTGGTGGTTATGTTATTATATTTTTATAATATACAAGGTATAAAATCACACAAGATCAAATATTTTACCAGTGTTTTGATACTAGAGAAAAACCTTATTTCTATATTATAGTAAAAACATTAAACATTGCTAATAAACGTGTTGAAAATTATTTTATTACAACTAATAAATAATTGAATTCAATCAAAGATCCCTCGTTGGTACCATATATATAAGGGAGAAAATAAAATGGTGAACTCTACTGCTCAATAATGGGATGTATACAATGAAATCTATGATGGATAAAAAAAGATATAGAAATTATTTGAGATTGATTTCTAAATAAAGCTTCTAAAAAATCAATAACTTGAGCATGGAATATATCCATTGACAATAAATAATGTAAATAAACTCTTGGAAAGTAATAAATTATTTCATTAAAATAAAATTCATAATTTTATATAACTTAATTTTACAATCAATTCTTAATCTAAGACATTGTAATTATTATCATGTATTCAACCCTGATATTATACTTATCATCAAGCCCATGTGAAATATGTTATTAACAAATTGGTAGGCATAAACCAACTACCAATGGATTATATCTCATGAGACCTACCAATCCATCAAGGGGATATATAATTTTGGGTCCCAAACATCACTAATTATATTCCAAATCATTCACAAAATGAATAAAAATAATAAAAATATAACACATAATCCTATTTTCTTAGTAAAAAACATCTATATTGGAATAAATAAATTCATGATATAAATAATTTCATTATTAAATAAATTGAATAATATGATCCTAATCCATGTAGATAAATAAGATGGACTCTATCAATATAAAATATCCCAAGTGAAACTTAATAAATTTAAATGATGTTAACATAGATAGAAAACACCTTTAGAAGTTTATTAAAAAATCAATTAGTGAAAGAAGAGGGAATTCAATAAAAATTTGTTATACCATTTTTAAAAAATATTTTATAAAGTATAGGGAATGAAAATTTATTATAAAAACCATGAAAACATAGATATTTTTTCTAAGGAAAATTATTGAAGGTAATGGGAATGTACGTTAGTACATAAAATGATTAAAATAACATTCATTTCAAAATTTTCAAATAAAGTCAAAGTTAATTAAAAATAGAGTCACAAATCACATTAAAGTAAAATTTTCAATAAGATGACCATAAAAAGCTTTAAATAATTTTTTCGAGCAAAAATCCTCAAAAAATAAAATTTTTAAATGAAATATGGGCTAAGACCACAAATATGGAGAAAAAGATAAAATATACGAACAAGAATAAGATATTAAAAAATATTTATTCAAACCGAAATAATCAAAACAGTAAGACTAAATAATTTAGAAACAATTGAAATAGAAATACAAATTTTATTTGAAAAACATTTTTTTATTTCAACATATGAAAGGAGATCATTGGTGGAAGATGAATAATGGCATGAAAGAAAAAAAATTTGACAAAAAAAGTTGAGTTTTGTTAAGAAACCATTATGAAATTGGTAAATTGTAATTCAAAATAATTTGAAAGATAAAAAATTAAGTGAAAAATAAAATAAAATAATTATGTGATAATTATTATATATTATTGTCAAAGAAGTAGTAAATACACAATATTATAGGTGCATAATACCAATCATGTCTTGAAGAGGGAAATTTTGATATGAGAAACCATTACATATTTTTTAATTTTTGAATTACAATACCTGGAAAATAAAAATATTAAATTTAAACATCTAAAATAAATATAATCTTGGTGAAGTATGTCAAATTGGTAATTTATATATCATAAAAAATAAAAATATCTACATAAAAAATGTCTCAAAGAAGGTAATTTGAGACGAGGAACCCTTAAATTTTAAACCATATTTCAGGAATGCTCTATTTTCTTATTTATGATAAATATAAACATACTAATAAATTATTTCCAAACCTTATTCATATCAATTAACTTTTATAATTTTCAATTATAATAACTCTTTTTACACATAATTGTTAGTCAATGTTTATTTTCATAATATGGTGTTAGTAACCTTTATTGTTTCATACGTGTTTCATAAGGGATATGTAAATTATCCTTTATTACTACATTATTAATAATTTGAAAATTATTAATGATAGTGTAATCATTGAGTTTCAATTATTTATGAGGTATTATTTATATTTAGTGGAATACATGGATATGTTTTAGGAAGATGGAAATCATGATAAACATGTTTCAGTAGTTTTTTACAAACATTGATTGTATATTAATAATTATATTAACATTAATATTTTTTAATAACCTAAAAATATCATAAGTATCACATTAAATCATTAAATATTTTTTTAATGATCCATTTATGGTGGCAGTGAAAACAAAACACATCATCAATGGAGCCGGTAACCCATACACACACATGAGCCAGCTTTTCAATTTTTTAATGGGTGAGAGAAAGGTAGAAAATTATTATTACCTAAAAATAATTAAATTTCATTATCATAATTATAATTATTAAATTATTATAGTATGGCTAGAATTTATTTGTTGGATATTGAAGAAAAATAAAAACAATTTAAATGAAAAGGAGTGATAAGATGTTTTTAACTTACTCCTCTGGAAAACCCCATAAGTATTCTTTTATTGGTATATTTATGATACTAGGATATATAGAACATGGAAAATATAGTTGGGAAGGTGTTTGGGAAGAAATTATATGAGCAGAGAGGCCATATATTTGAGAAGAAGTGGGGGTGGTGAAGGTCATCATTTACAAGTGATAGAGGTTGAAATTTCATCAATACTCATAATGTTATATTAAAGGCATGCCAACTTCAAAGGAAAATGTGTCCAAAAGTGAAATATAATAGAGAGGGTAAAAAATTACTTGATACACATAATATCAACACAAATAATAGATAATATTTTTTTTGATATTTAGGCCTTTCCAATTGATTTAACTATTTATTATAATTTACTCTTTACTAATGTAACTTATTTTTTTACCTCAATAGCTTATTTTTACCAAAAAAACTAAATTTATTAGAAAATTTTAATATTATTTTAAAAAAAAATTCAAATTTTTTTATATAATTCTATTTATATAGGATGTAAATATGAATTTTAATAAATTTTCACAAAACATAAAAAAGATAATTTTTTATAAAAAAGATCCATTTTTTAGAATAAAAATTAATTTACAACAAAATATTTGGTATTATGGATTATAATGATATTTATTGGTATATTATTAAGAAACTTATATTTATGTGGTTTTAAAATGGATCTAAAACTGTATATATCAATGTGATAACATAATTAATAAACGTAATAAATTGTTACTTTTTAGAATAAAACATCACTTAGGTTCTAAAATGTAGAACATAGGGTAATAAATTTAGCATAAAATTTTAAATGATTTATATTAATAATTAATTATATATTTTATAATTTTAAAATAGTTTCAAAAGCATTAAATTTAATTTTATATCATATCTATGTCATAAAAGTAAGAGTTTTGTAACACTTTTATTTATCACTCTTCCCCCAAAGATAAACATGTTTTGAAATATACTAAAAAATACACATAAGGAAACAATGACATGATTAATTAAAAAATATCATCAAATTCCAATTCTAAAATTCATATTTATAGCTTCTAAATGAAAAATAAAAAATAAAAAGGTGACTTGATTTTATGGAAAAGGGGATTTTAAACATTATATGTTATTAATATTATTTCTTATCAATTAATAATTTAATATATGTTAATATATTAGTTCATACATTGAAATATTATATATTTTACTAAATATATTTCAAAATTTACCAGTTTAATATTTTAGGAAAAAATACACAAAACTTTTAAAATTGTTCTAGAAAAAATAATCCTTTATAAAATTTAATAAAATTATTTAATTACCCACTAAATGTAATAATTTTTTAAATTGACTAATATTTATTATTTACTAGAGGTTTTATTCATATTAAAATTTACTGAATAATTTTTATCTAATATATTACCAGTTATATTAGTTTAATATTTATTGTGAGACATGTTATTCAACAAAATATTTTTTATAGAAACCTAAATATTGAAATCTGGGAGTCTTACTGCAAATGAGAGAGGTATTGTGAACAAATATAATTTTGAAATATTTATCAAGGTCCATCCTAAAAATTATGCATCCATCGAGATCATGGGGAAATTTGATGATTTTATATAGATAAGGGAAAAATTCATGGAGTTCTAAGCCATGAGACACATACTAGGATTAAGAAAAATCATTATTTACATAAAATTTGTTGGAGATTTTGGTTTTTGTATTAAATTCATGGTTTTATAATGGGGATTTAAAAAAAATTATGGTAGTGGCTAAATGAGGGTATAACAAAATGTTCTATTTGACAAGAGTATCAGAAGGTACAGTGCATACTTCTAAAATAACATTCGTAATGTTTTGACCTGAATATATAGGTCACTTGTGTGACAATGATATGATAACCCTTACAAGTAATGGAATGATGAAAATTTGAATTATGTAATATAGAACATGTTAATATTCTATATTTGGAATGTAAGAGAAGTTATCTTCTAACTAGAAGGTAAGGTAGCAATGAAATAAAACATAGAGTTACTGAATATAGATGTATGTTGGTGATCTCTAGTTTGTAATCATGGAGGGTCGATATACTATTTTAAATTAATTGATGGTGAGACACAAAATGTGTGGGTGTTCATTCTCAAGAAAAAGTTAGTGGTATTTAGAAACATCATCTTATGGAGAGGCATGGTGGAATAGGATATCGAGAAGAAAATTATGTGTTAGAGGTTTAATAAATGTGAGGAGTAAGAAAGAAGGGAATTAAAATGGTCCTACTCGGAAAAGGGAATGTATTTTGGGAAGAACATACCATGTACTATATATTATAAATGAGTCATATATAGGATTAATAAGACATTTTTTGGAAAATAAAATAGGTATAACAGTTTTAATAAGATTCCCTAAGATGTTCTGGGTGGAATTAGTGAATTTGTGACACACATGATCAACTAGAGTCCCTATTATTCATTTGGGAAAGAACATATAAAAGATTATTGTATTATAAGAAATTATTATTTCACCATTCTTATTGTATTTTTTCACTCACCTATGTCCACATTAACGCCATGAAGTTGGAAAATATTGAAGCAATGTCTTGAGGATGTTAATTTATTGGGAATGAAAATGAAGAGTTTAAATTTATACTCTTATATAATAACCTTTATAAGGTATTAAAAATTCAAAATGTTATCTTCAATAAATACAACCAATGGATGGATTGAAGATTAGATGAGACTAAAAATGAGAGAAAAGTGTCATTTTATGTTTATGTTCAACTAAATATATTTTTATAAGATCAAGATTATATGAAATATTCATTAATTACATTAGTAAATGATATAATACACTATCCATAGAATGGTTTAGATGTTAATAAAGTTCATGTGGTGTTTTCCCGGATGGAAGTACCTAAAAACTCTAGGGCTACATAATCTCTTGGTATAGTTTCAGAAAAAAGATATTTTGAGGATAAATATCTATAAGTTTCATCACCAAAAGGATCACACTCAATGATGGAGTTTTAGTGATATACCAGAGTTATGTGAAATGTTCAGAGGTATATTGTTGATCTGCATTACTTTATTTCAATGGAGATACAAAAATTTAGATCGTAGAAGAGGATAGGAACATGGAAGACTAGAATCAGTGTGAGTTTTTCATGATATATGATATTGATTCCATACATATATCTCGAACATGATAGATGATATTATGTCCTATTGGTAAGAAATTTCTTCAGATTAAATTGTTTTACCATATAAAACAGGAAGTGGATAGTATATAGATATATAAGTAACATGTAGTACAAGAATGGTATTAACAAATTTAAGGTGTAGATTTCTAGTATATTTTTCAACATTTTTCAAAAATATGGATATTTGGATTCTATTAAATATAGTTTTAGTGGATGGAATTTATGTGGAGTAGTTGGAAATGAGGATAAAATTCCTTCATGGGGACTTATATGAGGTGATCTACATAAACAATTCAATTAGTTTCACAAATCATGTGGACTAATACATTGTGTGTTAGCTAACATGGAACCATTATGATATAGAGAAGATGATAAGGTAGTTGAATTTAAATGTTAATACTTTCATAGTAGAGTAAAATTGAATCATGAGAAATGGTAAACATTTCTATTACCAAAAGGTGTTCGATGATTTGAGCATTATCATCCAACCTCTCTATGTTGATGTCACACTTTATGAAAGTATAATGAAGTAAATAATTGATGATCTGAATGTTTAATTTATTGGAATATTTGATATTTATGATATTATCCTGGAAATGTTTTTTGGGGATGAATATTATAACAGATATAGGTTAGGGTATTTTTTTTCTCATTCAGCCTAACTACAGATAGAAGGTGGTGTATTTCTTTAGTGTATGCAAGGAAAAACCAATAACTAATCTATTAGATATACATTTAAAATTTTATAGGGATATGTAACTATAACTGAATGAAAAGGTATAGTAAATGGAAAATGTTACATGTGGTTTGGTAGTTTGAATATGGATGTATGTTATGGTTTTAACTCAACAAAACGTTGTGCAATCCAAAGGATTATTTAGCATATAAATTTAAAATCCCAAAAGAGATCATTTAATGGTCATAAAGTGGATTATATAATACATAATTGGCTTCAAAAAATGAAAAAAAATCATTTAAATGGATTTTTAATTATAGGGGATCACTGAATCTGAAATTGGTTGAGATTAAAAAACTTGTAAAAGGTCCACAAGATATGTACTCACCATAAAATAGATTCTTTTGAGATGGATATCAAATATTTAATTGGACATTATAGTCTTTATAAGTCCAGTGGATTATATTTCACTAATAGATGATATAGGTAGCTAGTTTTATTGAAGGGTTTATTAAGATATACCATTGGAAAAAAACATGATGGGATTTAATTTTTTGATTTACTTAGTGTAGTTACCTTATCCAAAAACCAAAATTCTGTTCTAGAATGAAGAATTATAGATTAATTATCATTTTATCTGGATATTGTTGGAGTATAGAGTACTAGATCTATGGAAATTATACAGACCTCAAAATATGATAGGAATATAGGGAAAGGTTGTATTCTGAGACCTGATGATACAACACAACAACTTATATAGACTAGTGTAATGCCCATGAATTTTAATTTTATTTTACATTTAAAAATTAAAATACATTCTATAACATGTGGCGCAAGTAACATCAAGCTTAATCAAACTATAAAATTATTTAATTTAAATTTGACAGTTATAACTTAGACATTGACATGGAAGCTATGAATATGAGAAAATAATTATTATAAAAATATAAATGTTCTTACTCAATACAAATTCATTGATTAATTCTTTGGAAATAAGCCCTCAATTTTTAGTCATGTCATTTAATCCTTTAAAAATATATTTTAATAAAATAAATGTTTTTATTTATATTCCAATCGAATATTGTAAATAATTTTTTACATATTTGGAATTTTTTTATACAACAAATATATCATTTTTTAAATCATTATATTAAAATTATCTTAGGGTGAAATTTTGTGATTTTCCTGAAAATATTAATTTTTTATTGTATGGTGAAAAATATCAATTTGATAGAAAAATAACTTTTTTAAATTATTTATAATGTTCTATTTTATGAGTTGTTTTTTAAATTTAATTAATTAATTTTTATTATTCATAATAAAAAAATTTATTTGAATCAAATGCATGGTTAATTTTGGTATAGAAAATTTTTTATTCTTCAAAATACATTTCTCTTTAAAAAAAATTCATCACATTTATAGGTTTATTTTATAATTTATTTTATTCAAATATAGGAATTAAATGATGATAAAATAGAATTAATTCTTTAATAATCAGGAATTTATTTTTAATGAGTCCACTTTCATATTTCGTCATTATGAATAGAAACATTGGTAAAAATTCTGTTATAATGGTAAGAGTTAAATGAGTTGGAACTAATGTTAAATGAATTAATATGATATTAAAACTTTTATAAATAGAATTTTACTATTATATTTCAACCCTATATCATCTCCTTATAGTGGAGGAGTCATTTAGGGGACATTTGGCTTGAGTAATATATTAATATATTTTAATATTTTGAAAAATTCCAAGTGTGTCCTCTCTCTCTCTCCAATAAATGGAAACCACATATATTATCTTATATAAAAATAAATATCCTCTTACCTCACCCAATACCTAATAAAATCATTTTCTAAAATCATTTCCCATGTCCTACTAGTCTTGGGTTGATCAACGCATCATCCTATAATGGCTTTAGGGAAGAAACATAAATTGGTTTTTAGAATAAGAGGTATCATTCTTAGTCGAGTGTCACATTTTTATTTTTTATTTACCTCATTAAAACCTACACTAAAAATTTAGATATAATGAAAAAGTATATAAAATATACATTAATTTAATTATGTTTATTTTATAACCCTTTTTCATATACTTATATATTTAATAGAAAATTGATATATCATTTGTGCTTATAACCAGACTACTGCCTAATTAAGACGATGTATTTTTTTTAAAATACCACATAATAAAGAAGGTTATTGTTATATATATAATTAATATATATGATATTAATGAAAAAATTATGATTATTAAAAGATAATATTTTACCTAAATTCTTAACCTTCCAATAGTTAAAATATTATGACGTCACTCATGCGTACAAGTGGACTGCGAACTCTACAAAGAGATGGGACATATTTTTCATGTATTACATTAAATAATGATTATAAATATAAATATATATATATATATATATAATTAATATATATATTATATTTATATCATGATGAACAAATATATTGATAATGAAACCATGAAAAATATTTTTAAGGACCGAAACTACATAACCAAAACATACATGGAAAATGAAATTGTTAACACTCATAAATAACAACTTTAATAAATAATTATTATTAAAAAGGTGTTGAATTTGTTTAATTGGATCATATATAAATTTAAAAGTAAGTACATGGTTATTTTATATAATTATAATAAATTCAAAATTATTATATAAGAGGGTAAAATTACTCATGAATTAAGATAGACATAATGTAAAATAATGTATAGTAACCACTTGATTCCTTCATATATTTTATATAATTAACCATATATATTATATATCCTAAATCCATTTATATTCATGATATTGAAAGTTTAATTTTAATTTACTTATTTCATTGGGGTTATGATTCAAAATCTATGAAAGCGGTAACTGTTTATTTCATAATCAAATCCTTATAAGGAATGTTTATTTTTAATCTTCTATTATATGAATAATATAATATTTCTATATAGAACACCATTTATTTTATTATCCTTTGGTAATATCTAAAAATTAAATTTCATCCTTTCATTTTCCTCTTTTTATGTACTGAAAATTTTGAAATAATTTATTTAATGACAACCAGATCTTTATTACAATTTGATCAAGGATTTCATTCTTAAATTTCTATATTTTCTTTAAAAATAAATCAAGAATGTTTTTGATATTCATCATGGTATGGTTTAATTAATTTTTTTACATTTTTGGAATTTTTATAAAAAGTTTTTAAATAATATTCTTGTAATTTTCTCAATGAGTCACTTTTGATCAAAGGTTGGAATAGAATATTTTATAAAGATTAATACATGAATGAAAATTACCACAATTACAAATTTTCTTTTCTAGGAATATTCCATCAAAATTTTCCATAGTTATTTTAAAAGAAAATTTATTTCATAATATTATGTAAAATTTAAATTTTAATATAAGTGATTTCAAAATGAAATTTTAATTTTCTTCAATAAATCATATAGTAATATTTTAAAACTATTTTCGTTTATGACAACATACTTTGGTGAATATTATATGTTAATATAGATTTAATCTATTTATATAATATTCAATATTACGTTCGATGACTTATGGTCATGTTATTCTGTTTATGGACTAGGGAATATATTAAAATTTCTTAATCTAGTTTTTCAATATGAATGTTAATTTTTATAATGTATTTAATTGTTATTCATTTTTTAATATGTTGAATGAATTAGACAAAGGATATGATGGGAAGTTCATGTTATAAACCATCAAGGAATCAATAGGTATCATGAGACAAACTACCCTTTCTATTTGGGTTTATGTGCCTAATTATTTATGATGGCATGGAACATGGCCTTAATGGTATGAATATGATATCTAACATTATCCAACACATAATTTTGAAAACAATTATTTTTATCCATGCAATCATTTATGTTATTATGTTATCAATGGATATATTCCCCTTTTATGAAATTATTCATATGTAATATTTCTTTACCTTTTATCTTCCCCATAATATTCATGTGTTATTTATTTTTTCATCACTTATGTTGTCTTATTCATCTTACTATGTATCTGATCTCACCCTTTATTATGTATTTGATTACCTAGTATAACAAAAAGTGATATATGAATAATTTTAGGGGCATACTAGAGAGAATAAAAATGTTCTCAAAATAATTTTACTGGTTTATTTCTTTTGATAAATGTTATTTTAGAAACATGTATAAATCTTGTTTCCCAAGATAGATAAACAAGTTGATCAATTAGAATAAAATACCTTGTATCTTAAACCAATGTAGTAAAATTTTCTCAATATATGGGTTACTGGTGATGGGGTGTTCTAGCTGGTGTCGATGGAAATTTAGTAGGACCATTGAGAACAATTTTTAGAAACACATATATTAGTAAACATAAACCTGTGGTAGAATATAGGGAAAAGGCTGTGTATAGATTAATATAATTATTCTTTGGTAGAGTAGAGATTGTGTATTTGTTTCTAGAAAATATATCCCTTTTGAGATACTAGAAAGTATATGCAACACGGGCACATATTGACATACGGTAAATAACTCTAAAATTGGTGCTTTATATATTAAATTGATCATCTTCAATAGTCAATGAGTGATTTTAATACTATACACCTAGATAGACACTCTAGGAGGATATGAATTGGTTAATTTACTTTTTATTTATGAACTAATATGTTGAATGGGATGATAGAATCTACTAAAACCTATCATAACACATTGTGATATGGAATATACCTCAAGTTTCATGGGATGATAGGTTTAAGGTTGATATAATGTTTAAAGGAATAAATAACCCTATAGATATTTTATGTGATTGATGTTTATGATGATTAAGGATATTTTGGTAGACATTTATGGAAATAAATCCCTTTGGTTGTGTATGTTTTTTAAGGAAATGATTTTTTATAAAATGATTCCACTACAATTATTGGTCATAAGTTTTAATATACGGATAATATTTATGGTAAATATAACCTTTGATATTGATGTTATTATGGTAAATTATCATAATTTGTTTTACATTTTTGTAATATATTTTTGTCAGATAGGTAACCGTGTGATTAAAAAAAATTCGATGAAGTGTTAAATGTTATTTTTGATGTTCACTTCATTAGGGAAATTATATGATTAAGGTAAACATAATAATATTTGGAAAGATGTTATTTTATTTGGAAAATAAATATGGAGTTAATTTATATAATTATAGGTTAATTTTTTGTCTATTCATGGAAATTTTAGTTGTTTATAAAAAATTAGAATATTTTGGTGATTATATGATAAGGACACAAAACATATTTGTCTATAAATTTTTGAATAATTAATATTTGATGGAGATAAATGTTAAATTAATATAGGAATAATATATGATCATATCCTTCCAATTTTTTGGTTTTAAACTTAGTTAGACATTTTTTATCAAGTTTATGGTTAATTTTATATGGAATGGTATATGTTTAACATTGGGAATTATTTTTGAGGCATTGGATAATAATGTAGTATTTCAGCATATAGATATTTATTAAAATTGGAAATTATTTTAGATTGGGATAACCATTTTGATTTTAGATATGTGGGATAAATTTTCATCATTTTGTGAAATGTTTTGTGGATTTGAAGCTGATTTTAGTGCTTTCGGTATGAAAAAATAATCAAGTTTATGATTAAATACATCAAAGGAAGAATTTATCATTATAAAATAAGGATAAATCATGCCTATATATTGTATCATATTTCCTTTCCTAATGGTAAATGAATTTATCAAACTCAATAAATATAATGATAAATCTATGAACTCTTAAATGTAAATAAAGACTCAACAACCAAGGTTCATTTTTAAAAACATCATTGAACATTTGAGTCATATAGATATGAATTTATCGTTTCTTTCCTAACCATAACCTAAAAAATTAGTGTTTATGAAAAAATATATATTTGATTATATTACTATGATATATTTATTTTAGAAAATTTAAATTTTCAAGGTGGATTTTTTATATAAAGGGGAGGATATAATACCATAATGTTTTATTTACATTTAAAATGAACACTATGTTTGATCGCATATAGCTCACAAAACATAACAGTTAAACAAACCCTGAAATAATATCATGTAAATATACCTTTTATAAGATATCCATTTGATTTATGAGTACAAATTTGAGAATCTAAATTTTAAAATATATATAATAAGGTCTTATGTAATACAAATTTATTCATTATTTCTTAGAAAATAAGAAAATAATTTTTAGTAAAGTCATTTTATGATTCAAAAATACCTTTTTATCAAAAAATAGAATTTATTGAGTTTTATGAGTGAATATAAAAAATAATTTCTTCCAATTTTAGAATTTTTTTTGGAAATGATATCATTTTTAAATTCATAAAATCATATATATTTTAGGGTGAAATATTTGTACCCCCGGTTTCCTGTATGTAACCTTCTGTTTAAGTTTTTATGTATATAAAGTATAAGGGTGAAGGTTGGGTGAGTTTAGATAACTTTCAAGAGTCGTTTGGGATAATATGGAATCCCATAGATTGTGAATGGTTTTTCTAAATGGTGCATAATTCTTAAGAGAAACTGTGCACTTTGTAAAATGCTAGACAATAGCTTTGGCCTAGTATACACAGGGTTAGAGAGACCATGCGAGGAGGTGTGTGAGGGTCTTCCAAGGAAGCAGCTAAGGCACTGTTAGGGAGGCTATGGGAGGAGGTGTGTGAGGGTCTACCCATGTAGTAGCTAATTCATAGTTATCACATGGTTAGTCTAACCTTGTGAACTAACCATATGTGGCGCCATAATGAAATCCTTTAAAAGTGATTCTCACATGTTTTTGGACAAAAATCCCTCATTATTTCTCCTTTTACCCCCAAAAAAGTATTATTTTCCATTAAAAGATGAAAAACCTATACAAGAATTTTTTAATCAATTTGGAGAGATCCTTTATTAATTGAAAGCTGATTCATCACGGTAAGGGATCATTTTTCACCTTTATTATCTCATTTTATTAAATATACGGAGATCTAATTCCCCTCTTCTATCGGTTTCTATGATCTAAACATGTTATGGGTAGATATATTATTTGAGATTCCAAATATTTTGAGATTTTTTCTTTATCATGGTATTAGAAAAGACTTAAGGCATTTTTGTGGAATTCTTACCTGGTTTCATGAGCGTTCTTTGTCCATTTTTTGTTTTCAACAAAACCATCGAGGTAGGTGGATTCACTCTTGACTACTCTTAGTATAAATGATTTTTGTGATTTAAAATTGGTTATCTTAAATTAAATTGATTGTGAATTTTCTATTTTAGATTTTTTAGAAACCCTCCTTAGTTGTGGTTTATTAAATTGTGGAAATATAGAAAATTGGGTGTTCTTGAAAATGTTCTTTAGTTCTGGGTTTTAAAATGATGATTTTAAAATGGGTATTTTATAGAATATTGTCACATAAATTTGATAAAATGTTATCAATAAATGTAATTGTTTTATTGAAATGGAATGGTTTTTTTGAATTAGCTTACTTTAGGATTTTCAATAAAATAACGAGTTTATTTAATTATTTGAACACACTTTTATTTGGACTTAGTTTGACATGGGTTGGGGTTTGTGTTCACATGCATTGTGATGGATAAGGTCATGAAGTACCCCAATAAATATTTTGGTATGGATATGGGTGTGAAGTTCCCTCTTCAAATTTGTCCACTATGTGAAGGATAAGTGGAAGGATAACTCGCCCCTCATGAGTATATGGAGTTTCAGGTTGCATGCATGGTTGGGTGTGTGGTTAAGGGGAATGGAATGTTTATTACAACATGATATTTATAAATGGTTTTAAATCTGTGTTTGGTTTATTTCTTTCAAAAATGGTTTTGGCTGTAAAATTGTTGATATAGTACTTGTTTATATTTAGTTATAAGATGTTTTTGAAATTTTTTATACAAAAAATATATACATGTGGCTAACTCTTCTATCCTAGTGTTTTGATTAAGGAATTATTTATGGAAAGACTAATGAGTTTTATATTCACCATGATTTGGCACTTTTGCGTGTTTTCAGATGCTATCTTACAATACCTGGGAAAAGTTAATTTATCACATGTATTTAGAACTTCCTCATGATACTAGGGTTGTTTGGTGATGTTGGAACATAGATCTTGTAGAGAATAGAGTCTTGTGGTTGTCTTGGAGTTTTTTGTAGTTATCTTCCACTGTTTACATTTATTGTTACATGTCTCCCATTTTAGTACATTTTGGTGTTGTTTTAATAGAAATTTAGTGGCCAAGTTTTCTTTCATTCATTCAAGCATCATATAGCAAGTTGTATGGTTATTGTTATTAGGTTAATGAATTTAGTTATTATTAGGTAGATCATCCCCCACATTCAATAGAAACCCTTGGGTATTTATGTATAGCCTTTATCATCATAGGGATATCACTTATGCCAAATTAATGATTCATTGTATTCTCAAGACAATGAGAATAAGTGGGTCATTTAAAATGGAATTAGCTTGTTCAACCGAGAATATTTTTATAGATAAGTGGTATCAGCTTGTTCCTTTCCCTGGAGAACAAGAACTCACCTGTTTTGTTGGTCTATGAGTTTAATTTTGTTCTTTTATAATCATTGGGTTGTGATCATAGAAAATAGTAGGATTTTTGGGTCATGAAATGTATAGCATAAAAGATAACTCTAACCTTTTTATGCTTAATTTCAAGTTACCATGGACTTGGGTACATAAGTGTTTGGGATACAAATATAGGACATTGGAATCTCATTACCATGGGTTTAGCTAATGAGAGGATAATGGCATGCATCATATGAATGACTTCTGTCTAGGATTGCATATTTCATTTGGGAGTAATGATTTATGTTTTGTTCAAAAGTGAAGATCTTTGAAAAGCATGAGATTTTTTTTTTCAAATGAAAGTCAGTGAATAGATAATGGTTGAAATATTTTGAAAATGGTTTGATTTTCAAAAGTAATGGAGTTTTAAAAAATGGTTGATTTTGGGAAAGTAATGTTGTGATAGTTGATGTGATAGAATTTAAAATACTAAGCCATCTATTTCTAGATAGTGAGACTTAAAAAGTTAGATTTTTTTTAGAAAATGGAACCAAGTTGGTGTCGTAGAAATAAACCAGATGAAGTTGTGGAGAATGTGGTTTTAACTAAGACACAAGTGAACCAAGAGGTAGTTCCGAGTTTCATCTAGGCATTCCATGATGTGAATAAAGGAAACTGGAGGGATGGGTGAGGAAATGTGGATTATTCCATCCAATTCATGAAGCTGAATCCACCCATATTCTTAGGTGATTCTCAACCCAAAAAGATGGAAGTGTGGTAGGACCGGGTGAATCATATCTTCAATTTCATCGGTACACCAACAGAGTTCAATGTTAAGCTAGAAACATATATGCTCGAGAATCATTCACGCTAGTGTTGGGATCTAGCAGTACATGCTAAATTGGTTCAAGGCATTAGTTGAGAGAATTTTGAGGAACTGGTTAATAAAAAATTATATCCTAACACATTCAGGATCTAGAGGATGGAAAACTTCTTCAGTCAAAAGTTATAAAATCCCTCTGTCACGAAGTATGCGACTAAATTCATTAATTGTGTGCTCTTCACAGTAGAAGTTGTAGAGAGTGTAGAATTGAAGGCACACATCTTTGTGTCAGGGCTAAGATAAGAGATTCACTCAGGGATCACAGTACTTTGTATTAAAGATTATATAGAGATATTGAATAGAGAAAGAGTGATTGAATGTTATATATTAGGAGATATGGGATGAGTAAGTATCAGGATACCTACAAGAAATGGTGGAAAGTCTAATACTGGGAGAAAGTTGAAGAGGGAAACCAATTTTCATGGAGGGAGTGGGAATCATAGTCAAACAACTAGATTAGTGAACCTTCATCCATGATCAAAGAGAAAAGCAGGGAGTTTTCAATGTGGTTCACTTGACCACATGAAGAGAGAGTGTACGGGACAACCTAGAGAATATCATAACTGCAAGAATATGGGGAATCATCAGAGCTATTATTATAATGATCTATGGTTAGGTGCTTGAGACACTACTTAGGAGTTGCAAGAATCATAGGCTTCGATGAGACTAGGACAACTGAATCAGACTATTCAGTATAATAAGTCTAGACATGGTGTAGCAAGAAACACCATAAATCCTCAACAAGGGAAATATCATCAAGACAATAAGGATTAGAGTGCAGCAAGGAAGAAATTGAATAGAGATGAGCAGTTGATTGTGGATGATCATGCTAGACCATCTACAATGAGAGGTATGATTCTATTTAATTATACCCTTATTAAATTTTTTTTGATATTGGTGAATCACATTCCTTCATTTCTTCTCATGTTGTTGATTTTCTATTTTTAAAACTGAATAAAATACCCTATATGTTTAAACATTAAACTCTTCTTGGGGAAAGAGAATGTAGAACCTTATTTTACATAGCATGTTCTATAACTATTGATTGAGATGAGCTAAAATGGAACTTATCAGTGTTATAGATGGATATTTATGATGTAATGATGGTTATGGATTGGTTGACAATGTTCAAGGCCCACATCATATGTTATAGAAGAATAGTGAGTTTCAGAACTGAGGACAGTGTCAAACATCTCTTCAGAGGACAAAGGGTTGTAAATACAAGTGAAACAATCTTGTTAACACCATCAGTGGGAATAATATATTAAAAATTTTCTATGTTGACTTTGACATCAATGGAAGAGAGGTAAAACAACATTTTTACACTAATTATGGTCCATTTTCCTGATGGGTTTTCCAAAAATTTCTCTAGGCTTCCATTAGTAAGGGAAGTAGATTTTACGATTGATCTACTCCTAGGGACCAGTCCTATATCACTTTCATCTTATCAAATAGAATTAATAGAGTTAATGGATTTTAATGTACAGTAGGATGAGGTGGAAAGACAACGTTTCCGTAATCTGATCACCTCCCCATGGGTAATACCAGTCTTATTCATGAAGAAAGAAGATAGAACTCTAATTCTATGTGTAGATTATCATAATGTTAACTATGTTATGATAAATAATAGATATCCACATCCATGAATTGATAAACTAATCGATCAATTGAGGAGAGCTAAGTGGTTCTCTAAAATTGACATGCGATCAAGACATCATTAATTGTGAGTTTGGAGGGAAGATATTCTCAAGATAGCTTCCAAGAGCTGATATGGACACTATTAATAAGTAGTCATGCCTTTTGGTCTTACAAATTCACTAGTGGTCTTTATTGAATTGATGAATTTGATATTTAAAATATATCTATATTATTTTATTTTTGTATTGGTGGACAACATATTGGTGTATTAAAGGACAAGGGTTGAGCATGAACAACACTTAGAGACAGTGTTGGGAATCTTAAGAGATCATAATTTGTATGTTAAATGGTAAAATTGTGATTTTTTGATATAATAGGTACACTTTATCGGCCTTGTAATTTCTGAATAAGGCATCTCTGTGGATCCAGACAACATAGATGTTATTATATCTTGGAAACCTATAAAGAATTTCTTTGAGATACAAAGTTTTCTTGGTCTAACTGGTTATTATCGAAGCTTTGTGCATGACTTATCATGACTAGCCTCACCAATGAAAACATTCAAAAAAATAAACCTCCATTCGAATAGAGTGATTAATTCCATTAGCCTTTCCAATAGCTGAAATTTCATCTTACATCAGCACCTATCTTGATTTTTCCAGAATCAGGATAGTGGTATGGGGTGTACTGTGATGCTTCAGGATCTAGGATTGGAGGTGTTATCATGCAATAAGACTAGGTGGTTTCTTATGGTTCAAGGAAGTTTAGATTGCTTGAGAAGAATTATCCAACACATGATTTTGAGTTATTTGTGGTCATCGATTCTTTGAAGACCTGATATCATTATCTCTTTGGTGAGGAATTGACAGTGTTTACATATCATAAAATCAAGAAACATATTTTATAAAAATGATATTTGGATATGTGGAAAATTATATGGATGGATTATCTCTAGATGTTTGACATTTAATTAATGTATACACTGGGAAAAGGCACTACGGTGGCAGATGCATTAAAAAGAAAGTCATATGTGCAGTTGGAAAATGAAACATCAGAATAGTTGTAGTTGATGTCGGTCAAAGTGGACATGCATAGGGAATGTGAAGTAAGAGGTGATGTTGTGGTTTTCTTTTTAGTTTATTTGGTACCTTATTTGGTTATGATGGTCATAGAGGCATAAGAATCTGATGCAAAATTCTTGGTTATGAGTTCAAAACTCATTGGTGTGGAGACCACTGAGAGCTAGATGTTGGATGGGAGTTTAAGGTTGTTGTTCAGAGATCATATGGTTGTACCTATGGATTTTCAGGAAAAAATTCCTTGCTCATACCACAATTTCATAAGGGATGTACATCTGGATATACAGAATATGTATAAGGCATTGAAATCACGGTTTTGGTGGATTGGTATGAAATGGAAAGTGGTTGAGTACATTTCAAAGAGCATAACATGTCAAAAAGTTAAGGCTGAACATCAAAGATGAGGGGGTATGTTACGAACATTACCTATTATAGTGTTGAAATTGGAGTAGATAACATATGATTTTGTTATATTTCTACCATAAATGGTTCGAAAACACGATTCCATATAGGTGATAGTGGATCGGCTCATGAAGTAGGATTATTTCATCGCTATTTATGAAACTCATATAGTGGAGGATCTATCCAAAATCTACATCTATGATGTAGTAATGTTACAAGGAATACAAGTTTTGATAATCTCAAATAGATATTATTGGTTCCCTTTCTCATTTCCTAAAATCCTTACAGAAATCCCTTAGCACTCAGTTGAGTATGAATATAGTGTATCATCCTTAGATAGACAGGAAATTTGAAAAGACGATACAGATGATAAAAGACATGTTATGGGATTGCATATTGGATTTTTTTGGCTCATGGGAAGAGAATATACCATTAGTATAGTTATCGTATAATAATAGATACCAGGCATTGATAAATATGGATCCTTTTATAGAATCATATGGGAATCCTTGTCATTCTCCACTTTTTTGGGTGGAAATAAGTAAAACAACACTATTTGGGATTATCCTTGTCAAATAAACAATAGAGAAGATTCAGTTGATTGAGAAATGTATGGATATGTGTTAGTGTCATCATAAATTTTATGTGGATCATCGTCGAAGATAGTTCTCATTCGCTGTGAGTGATCATGTTTTCTTATGAATTTCTTAAAGACGTGGACATCATCATTTTGGAAAGTATGGAAAGTAATATCCTTTAAAAATTAGACCATTTGAGATAATGGAATGAGTTATAGAGGTGAAATATTGGTTGGTGTTATCACCACATTTCATTTTGGTGCATAATGCGTTCCATGTATCTCAGTTGAAAATGTATCAGCTAGATTCTGATAATGTGATCAGATGGGATCATGTTGACATAGATCCATATTCTTCATTGGTACATATCTCATTGTAGATTGTAGATAGGAAATAGAAATCACTGTGCGTAAAAATCATCGGTCTAGTATGGTTTTTATGGAATCATGGCCGGATTCAAGAAGAGACTTGAGAACACGAGAATGAAATGAAAGAGCAATGATCAGAACTCTTTTATAGAAACATTGTTTTTTTTACTTTTTTGGGGATGTAAATAACAATGGTGTGAAGAATTTAGAACCCCATATTTCTATTATATATCCTTTTTTATGAATATAAAGTATAAGTGTGATGTTTGGATGAGTTTGGATAACTTTGAAGGATTTTTGGGGGCTAAAGTGTGAGTAGAAGCATTTTGCATGGTTTGTCTAAACCATTGAGAAATCCTTGGAGAAACTATGAGATTTGGAAGATGTTGGAAAATATATTTATCATGGTGTGTGAACAGTTAGAATGTTCATGAGAGGTTATGACTAGGAAGTAACTAATTCACAATTTGTCTAACCGTGCAAACTAACCATGTACGTGGCCAAAGTTAGATCCTTAAAAACTAGACCTCACATGGTTTTGACTCTAATTCCCTTTTTTTTCATATGTGGACCTAACATAGGATTAATCTTTATTTAAGGTTGAAAAAACTCTAATAGGTTTTTTTAATCAATCTTGAGGATTCCCTTGGGGATCAGATTCCTATTCACCATGTTAAGTTCTCTTTCTTCACCGTTCTTATCTCGTTTTGTTAGATATACTTAGATATACTTATCATCTCCTCTTGGTTTCTCATATATATACTTTTATTAGTCATATCTATGATTTTGGATGCTAAATATGATGATAGTTGGTATTTATCTTGATAATATAATAGATCTAAGGTAGTTTTGTGGAATTCTTACCTAGTTTCATTAGTGTTTTTTTCCTATTTTCAAGTTTCATCAAAACCATCAAGGTAGGTATCTTCACTCTCGACCCCTATTAGTATAACTGATTATAATTATTTAAAATTTAATATATTATGTTAAATTGACTATTAAATGGTCCTATAGTTTTTTGAAACCCTCCTTAGTAATAGTTTCGTAAATTGTGGAAATTTTGAGAATTGGGTGTTCTTGAAAATGTGCTTTTGTTCTTGGTTTTAAAATGAGGATTTTTAAATTAGGATTTTCTAGGATTGTGGAAAATGTATTTGATTAAAATATTTTCAAAAAAGTTAATATTTTTATTAAAATGGAATGGTTTTTGTATTTTTCTTACTTCATGATTTTAAATAAAACAATGGGTTTATTGAATTGGTTGAACAAACTTGGATTTGGCATGGGTTTAGAATGGGTTGTGGTGTGAGTTCCTATGAATTGGGATGAATAAGGGCATGAAGAACCCCCATCCAAAGGTTGGGAAAGATATGGTCGTGAATTACCCCCATCAAAGTGGTCCACTAAGTGAAGACTTAAAGGAATGATAACTCACCGCTCGTGAGTATAGGGAGTTATAGGTTGCATTCATGGATGGGTGTGTGGTGATATTGAATGGAATTTTTATTCCAAAATTATATTTAGAAATGGTTTTAAAGCCATGTTTTTTTCCTTTAAAAAAATTTATCTATGGAAAATTGTTGATATAGTACTTTTTTATATTTATTTATAAACTATTTTGGAAATTGTTTTATAAAAACTATTTTATATATATATATGGATAACTCTTCTATCCTAGGGGCGTGAGTAGGTAATTCACTGGGGAGAGACTACTGATTTTTATACCCACCCCTTCTTTGGAACTTTTGTGTTTTTTAGATACTATCTCTTGAGATATAGGAAAACGAAATGTATCACACCTATTTGGAACCATCATTTGATACTAGAGCTATTTGGTGATGTTGGAGCATGGAGATTGTGGAGCATAGAGTCTTTTGGTGTTCTTGGAGTTTCTTGTTTCTATCTTCCGATGTTTACATTGATATTTACTTTTCCTCTAATGTAGTAAACATTGATGTGGTTTGGATATAAATATAGTGTTTGGGTTTTATTTCATTTATTCATGCATCATATAGTGAGTTTTTTTGTTATTGTTGTTAGGTTAATGGTTCTAGTTCATAATGGTTAAATCTTCCTCCACTTGCATTAAAAACCCTTCGTAATTTATTTCTAGACTTTATTGTCTTGGGGATGTCACATAATTCCTAATACTGATTCATTGTATTCTCGAGCCAATAAAAATAAGTGGGTCATTACATAAATGTTTTCAACTTTATGAAAAGATAGATTTTTAGTGAATTGTATAGAAAAATTATTTTAGGGAAAACTATGTTATCTTTTCAAATATTTAAAATTTTCCATTATGTTTTTAATTGGTTTTAAATTTCTATTAATTATTTTGACTAAAAATTATCTAATTAATTTTATTTGAGACAAAATTATTCCAAAATTTTATATAAAAATATTTATATAAATAAACATGTTTTTATGGAAAAATATTTTTCATCATATTTTAAAAATTTATTTTAAAACAAAGTTATGAAAATTATATAAATTATTTTTAAATAAATTATTTATCATTTGGAATCATCATTTCAAATTTACAATGGATAAACATTCATTTTTTATTATTATGAATTTCAGCTTTCGTAAAAAGTCAATTCCCATGATAAGAGTTGAAACATGTCAAATGTGTTAAAGCTAAAATGATATGGGTTAGAATGACTTAAAACCTTATCTAAATCTAATTTTATTATGATATTCTGCGGAACACCCCAAGCTTCCACGGTACACTTCTCTTTTAATAATACAGTAGCGTGTGTTGTACGCAACTTCGAGTTCTAACACACACCACAACTAATCAAAGTACCTGTTATGAATAGTAATACCTACTTTTTAAAATTATAGAAATTTTATATTTCAAAATGGACTTCATTTTTGTATTCGTAATATGGAAATTATCCAAAGTTGATGTTTTTGTAATTTTCTGAGAACTTCCAATTTTTTATGAATAGTGAAAAATACTTAAACAAATTTTTTAATCAAAATAATTTATAGTGATAAGTTATACTATTGTGTGGTTTTAAAGTATAATTAGAATATATTTTTACCATTTTATCCAATGGTGTTCATTAGAATTAATATCACTTTGAAATTGGACATAAAAAATTGTCAATCTTTTGATATATATTGTTTCTTAAAAACAAGGTATTTGTTGTGACAGCGGGAATTAATTATAAAAATAATTAATTCAATTTATATGTTTGTAATTTCATAAAATATACATCATTTTTGAATTTGTAATATCAATTATAGCTTAGGGTGAAATTTTGGCATTGTTCTGAAAAACTTCAATTTTTGATGAATAGTGAAACCACTAAGTGGTAGTTAAATAAATGATTTTTTGTTTAAATGAAATATTACCACTTCTGTGATTTGATTTTCAAAAATCCGACATACATGGTTGTCATTAGGAAGTAAAATTTTGTTCAATGGGATTAAAATAATTTTTTGGTGAATAGTAACTTTTAAGTTTAATTAATCGCGATTAGAGGTAATTAGTGAAATTTAAGGTAAAAATGATATTTTAAAAATATGGAATGACCTTTACACTTGTCCAACCACTATTTTATGTGTCATGGCCGACCCATACAATCCATGGGTCAACTTGGGGACCCCATGGAGCCACTTTGGTAGGAAAAGGACATAAATAACTTTTTATTTAATGTTAAAATAAAAAGGTCACAAACAAGAGTTGTTTTACTAAAACAATTTTTAAATGGGGTTATACAAGTCATATTTTTGACTATAAATATTAATTAGAAATATAAAAAGATTTAATACATCATAATATTTGTTTTATAATTTTTAGACATTAAATAAATTAAATTATTTATGACACCACGATGATGCAACGATTACCTCATTAATTAACGATTTAAATAAAATGAAAAGATAATGTAAACTCCAAGGCTTACAATTGTCCAAAGCCTATTGGATGGGTATATTTCGAACAATTATCACCTTAGCCTCGAATTATAGATGTTTGGGACCTTTATAATCCTAAAAGCATTGTATAATAAAGTAATATTTCATTAATTTCCAAAAGTGCCCCTCCTCTCCACTTATAAAAGGCCCCCACCTCTACCACCTTATTCACACTTTCAAAGCCTTCTGTCTCGGCCAAACTCTACCCAAATACTCTCCAAACTTCCCTCCCTTACTCCTAGAAGAATCACTTTGGGCAGAATTCTTCTCAAGGAAGCCTTTGGCTCAAATCAAAAGAGTTACCTGATTTTAAGGTAATGTCTTCTCTTATGTTATTTTGATTTATTTTGATTATCCAACCCCTTAAACTCTTTTTATTATTTTATTTTATAACAACAACAGTATATTAAATATACTAGGATGTTGTTATAAGAATAATTTTATTTACACTTACACACAACTTCGTCAAATGGTTAAAGAACATACTGTTTCTGTGGGTGGCGAATTACTGCCTCACAAAACGATGATTGTTCAATCTTCTTTTAACACCTATAATGGTTGCCATTATGATGAAACTATTTTCATACATGATATATATTATGTTTATGTTTTCGTTATGCTTCTGTATTTTTCATTTATGGAATACCTTTACGATTTCCATTATGGGTAAACGCGATAATTTCATTTTAAGAAGTGCGGACTACCGCCCCCTCAAAGTGATTTAAATCGTTAATGCAATATGTGGGATGTATAATGGATGGAGTAAATGGTACTATACATTATATTATACTGGAATTATATTATATCTTTATATAATTATAAATTCATTCCATTAAATATGAAATACAAATGAAAGTAGCGTTCATGCGTACGTACGGCTTACCGTCTCCATGAACGGTGCATTTAATTTCTTATCTCTAAATGTTATGTAATATTATAAATGCATGTATATACTCGATATATATGAGATATATGATATCTATATCATGAATATAATTCTGGATATAATGGATATTTCACCACATGAACAACTTTTAATTATAAGAAGTTTATTTTTGACTCAAGTACCAATGATCGACAAAATGACCCTTATTAACTTAAATAATTACATAATGTTTATAACATGGTAATAAGTGATATAAAAGGAATAAAAAACTTGAAAAAGGTTCTTAAGAAATTATAAATTAACTCTAGTTTATTATTCAGGAGGTTAAAGAATGGTCGAGTCAAGACAGGACGCAAGATAAGGGAACTTCTTAACCCAATTTCTATTCTTTGGGTTAATCTCTTACTTTCAAATTATGTCATGATATTATTATGTCCTATCTTGTATTTGTAATTTATTTATGTGTACTTGTAGTGAATACACATAATATATCTACTTTATTTAAAAAAATGATCTTTGTAAGGGTCTTCGTCTCAATCTCCTTTCACTGAGGCATATTTTGTTTTATACACAACTTTCTTTTATACGGTGTATAAACCCCTTTGACTTTGACTTTTATTCAAAAATGAATCTTTTTTTTACAAAGAGTTTTACTAAACGACCAAAAGGAATGTTTTTAATGTCGTACGTATGCGGCGACAATGACTTCTCCACCGCCGTGACCATTATTTGAGTTTCGGCTTCCTCTACAAGCCATAACTTTTTTAAATGAAAAATAAATATAATGTTTTAATTTTATTTTATTTTGGTATTGAAAATGGTTTTGAAAGTGTTTTTATCATATCAATGTGTTGTATTGCTATCTTGTGATTTAAATGTGGAAATGATATGTTTCCTTTATGCATGTTTTATGTGATACGATTATGTTATGGTTTATGATAAGTTTAAACTTGTTCATATGAGGAATGCATTGGACTTAATAAGTGACGGGTGGAGCCCGCTATAGCTCCTCGATGCATCGGCAGGTCTCATGAGACAAACTAGTGTCTTGGAACCAGGCCATGACAAAATCTTATTGTAGACTTGGCACGAGGCCTTGGCTACGTGGTTATGATAGTCTGGCATTATGTATTCCATCATTATGAAAGTGGTTATTGATATTTCATGTGATTATTGGACTAGTAGAATATCCATGTGAGTAAGTAAATGGAATTATTTCATTTTACTTTTGCCATATTATGCTAAAGTTCAAGTTTAAAAGGCTTTTTTTATTTATACATTGCCTTAAATGTTAATGTTTATTTATGAAAGCTTCCGCAATATTGTTATCCTTACTGAGCATCTAAGCTCACCCCTTTCAATGTTTTAATTTTTCCAGGATGTGGAGAAGTATATTATGAATGACCTGCAGGGATAATATAAGGGGATATGAAGAGAAGATGTTGTGGTTTTGTTTTACTTTATGATGTAATGTAAGACTTATGAATGTATCTAGTGTTTCCAAGGCTACTAAACTAATCGGTCTTTCGAGACATGATCTTTTTGTGATCATGCCAATGTTACGAAGTAATGCACCGACTCTAGGTATGTGGGGTCGGGGTGTTATAGTTGGTATCAGAGGTAGTTTAGTACTAACCTTGGAAGCTAGATTTAGATAAACTCTGATTAGAGAACATAGCCCGAAGATAGAATTTAAGGGTTAGTATAGAATAAATTCCTAGAATTTTGGTACTATAGAGATTTTGTGAGTTTTCCGAGCAATACATCCCTGTCTGGATACGAGCAGGTAGAGGCGGCTCTGGCACAGATGTACCTAGGGGTAAAACCCAAAAACACCGCTTTGAGCTAGACTCGAACAGGATCTAGTGCACGAAAACAGGCCTTGCTGCACTCTTGGTTACGACACTCCCGGGGGATATGCTTAGGATAATTCTCATTTTATTTACAAACCACTATGAAGGGTTATGAGTATATACTTCCTCAAAGAAAACTTTTTTTTATCATTATGGATTATATCCATAAATTGTTCAATTAGTGTTAAGTGTTTTACAAGTATGGAATTATGTATTTTGATTCATAAACTAATCTAGTTTATGACATTGTTTAGAAATGGCACCTAGTGGAAGGAATGGAAAGCGTATCAATGCACGTGCTCCGTGTAGGGATTTCCCTCCTACTCAAGATAATTATTGTGGATCTGGAGATACAACTGGTGTTGATCAACTTATTACCATACTGGGACAACCCACTCAGGTTATGAATAATAACCTTACTCTTATAGAGCACCCTGATTCGCAACGTGGAGGATCAATGTTAGACCACTTCATGAGGCAACAACCACAAACATTTAATGGGGGTACAAATCCACTAGTAGCTGAGCAATGGATAATATCCTTAGAGATAATATTCCATGCCTTGGGGAGTAGTGAAAGAGAAAAGGTTATCATGGCAGTATACCGCCTCACTGGAGATGCTGATCAATGGTGGTCATTGATTAAAAATACAAAGGAAGATGAAGAAGTATCAATAATGGAATGGAGAGAGTTCAATGATATTTTCTTAGAAAAATACTTTCCACATGACCATCGAGCAGATATGGAAAGGCAATTTTTGAGTCTGAGACAAAAGGAGGATGAGAAAGTCGCAAAGTATGAGGCTAACTTTACAAGGTTAGTGAGGCATGCAGAAGACTATATACGTAACCCAAGAAGTAAGATTGATCATTTCTTTGATGGGTTAAAACCATTTCTTCGTCGAGCATTAGTCTCAAAAACCTTCTCATCTAATGAAGACATTGTCTTATGTGCTATCAAGACAGAAAAGGAATTCTCTAAATCTTATGATAATAAAGTAAAGCAAGAGAAGAAGAGAACTCTGGAGAAAGAGATAGATAAAGGTAAAAATGGAAAGAAGGATTTTCCATTATGTGATAATTGTGGGAAGAATCACCCTGGTACTTGCCTAAAAGGAATGGGAGTTTGTTACAAATGTGGAGAAAAATGTCACCAGGCGCATGATTGCAAGGGAAAGAAAGAGGCTATCAATGTTGAATGCTACAATTGTAGAGAAATGGGGAATTATGAAAATGAATGTCCTAAGCGTCAGGGAAACTTACCTCAGAAAAGGCCAAGGGATCAAGGACAATCTTATGCTGTTACTACAGTTGAAGCAGAATAATTAATGTATTGGTGCTTTTGGACTCATGGATTATATTCTGGTTATTAGAATAATGTGATATATATATATATAAGGATTGTACTGCAGTACTTGTTGTTTCAGTAAGGTTTTAATATGATGAAGGTAATCATATTTTTAGTATGTGACATTAAGAGAAACATTCCTTTGTTTGGGGAATCTGATAAATTGATTTTGGAATTAAGAGACATTTTATAGAAAGTTTGGACAGAGGTATTTTGGATAACTATAAATGTTGGGATGGATTAATTTGAACTTTGAATAGTATTTTTTAAGGTTAAAACATTTCTGAAGATTATTTTTGGAATACTATAATACTATATTTTTAGGAAAAGGACAACCTACAGGGTGGGGCATAACCCGTCGCGTCAGACAAAGCTGTAGGAATCAAACCCACAACCATAGTGTGACATGCCTTTATTACCTACCACTAGCCTACAGGAAGTCCCTGGTTATTACAAAATAGTTTTACTAATCTAAATGGTATGTGGTAATCTTTAGAACCTTATACAATTTGGATAAATAGAATATTTTTGAGCTCTGTTACCATTTGGAGTGAAATATGGGTTTGTGGTAAAAAATTATTAAGGAATGAATATCTACACGACAAGTAATTATATTTCCTTACGTTCTTGGAAAATCTCTTAAATAAATTCCTCAACATTATAAAAGGTAACTTAAAACAAAAACGTTGTCGGTTAACTTTTCCAACTGGGGATTCAATGACCGTTTAACCAATCACAAGTTGTTATTTTCTTATGGTTACAATTCTCCTAATCCAGTTCTCTACAACTCTCCATCAGACCTTGATGATTTGTTTTTCTTCCATATCCATATTTTCATAGAATCCTATTATGGGCTATCTCGGGTGCACATTGTACTTATCTTTGTTTCTTTTAAATTTATATTTTTATTAACCTTATTTCCGATGTGGGTTTCCACAAAGGTATTTTCTATTATCAACCTTTTATTTTCAAAGAAAAATTTCAAATTGCGAGGATGTAATTTATTGAAGGAGTGGAGAATGTAACACGCCAAGCTTCCATGGTACACTTCTCTTTTAATAATATAATTGCGTGTGTTGTACGCAACTTTGAGTTCTAACACACACCACAACTAATCAAAGTAGCTTTTATGAATAGTAATACCCAATTTTTAAAATTATATAAATTTTATATGTCAAAATGGACTTCATTTTTGTATTCGTAATATCAAAATTATCCAAAGTTGAAGTTTTTGTAATTTTCTGAGAACTTCCAATTTTTTATGAATAGTGAAAAATACTTAAAAAACATTTTTAATCAAAATAATTTATAGTGATAAGTTATACTATTGAGTGGTTTAAAATTATAATTAGAATATGTTTTTACCATTTTATCCAATGGTGTTCATTATAATTAATTTCACTTTGAAATTGGACATAAACAATTGTCAATCTTTTGATATATATTGTTTCTTAAAAACACGCTATTTGTTGTGACAGCGAAAATTAATTATAAAATTAATTAATGCAATTTATATGTTTTTAATTTCATAAAATATACATCATTTTTGAATTCGGAATATCAATTATATCTTAGGCTGAAATTTTGGCATTGTTCTGAAAAACTTCAATTTTTGATGATTAGTGAAACCACTAAGTGGTAGTTAAATAAATGATTTTTCATTTAAATGAAATATTACCACTTCTGTGATTTGATTTTAAAAAATCCGACATACATGGTTGTCATTAGGAAGTAAAATGTGGTTCAATGGGATTAAAATAATTTTTTGGTGAATAGTAACTGTTAAGTTTACTTAATCGCGATTAGCGGTAATTAGTGAAATTTAAGGTAAAAATGATATTAGAAAAATATGGAATGACCTTTACACTTGTCCAACCACTATTGTATGTGTCATGGCCGACCAATAAAATCCATGGGTCAACTTGGGGACACCATGGAGACACTTTGGTAGGAAAAGGACATAAATAACTTTTTATTTAATGTTAAAATAAAAAGGTCACAAATAAGAGTTGTTTTACTAAAACAATTTTTAACTGGGGTTATACAAGTCATAATTTTGACTATAAATATTCATTAGAAAGATAAAAAGATTTCTACATCATGATATTTGTTTTATAATTTTTAGACATTGAATAAATTAAATTATTTATGACATCATGATAATGCAGCGATTACCTCATTAATTAACGATTTAAATAAAATGAAAAGATAATGTAAATTCCAAGGATTACACTTGTACAAAGCCTATTTTATGGGTATATTTCGAACCCTTATCACCTTATCCTATAGTTATAGAAGTTTGGGACATTTAGAATCCGAAAATCATTGTATAATAAAGTAATATTTCATTACATTCCAAAAGTGCCCCTCCTCTCCACTTATAAAAGGCCCCCACCTCTACCACCTTATTCACACTTTCAAACCTTTTGGCTCGGCCAACCTCTGCCCGAATACTCTCCAAAATTCCCTCCCTTACTCCTAGAATCCTCACTTTTGGATGAATTCTTCCCAAGGAAGCCTTTGGCTCAAATCAAAAGAGTTACCCGATTTTAAGGTAATGTCTTCTCTTATGTTATTTTGTTTTATTTTTCTTATCCAACCCCTTAAACTCTTTTTTTTATTTTATTTTGTAACAACACCAGTATCTTCCATATACTAGGATGTTGTTATAAGAATTATTTTATTTACACTTACACACACCTTCGTCAAATGGTTAAAGAACATACTATTTCTGTGGGTGGTGAATTACTGCCTCATGAAACGATGATTGTTCAATCTTCTTTTAACACCTCTAATGGTGGCCATTATGATGACACTATTTTAAAAAATGATATATATTATGTTTATGTTTTCCTTATGCTTATGTATTTTTCATTTATGGCATACCTTTACGATTTTCATTATGGGTAAACGTGATAATTTCATTTTAGGAAGTGCGGACTACAACCCCCTCAAAGTGATTTGAATCGTTAATGTCATATGTGGGATGTATAAAGGATGGAGTAAATGGTACTATAAATTATATTTTACTGGAATTATATTATACCTTTATATAATTATAACTTAATTCCATTAAATATGAAATATAAATGAAAGTAGCGTTCATGCGTACGTACGGCTTACCGTCTCCATGAACGATGCATTTAATTTCTTACCTCTAAATGTTATGTAATATTATAAATGCATGTATGTACTGGATATATATGAGATATATGATGTCTATATCATGAATATAATTCTGGATATAATGGATGTTTCACCACATGAACAACTTGTAATTATAAGAAGTTTATTTTTGACTCAAGTACCAACGATCGACAAAACGACCGTTATTAACTTAAATAATTACATAATGTTCATAACATGGGAATAAGTGATATAAAAGGAATAAAAAAATTTAAAAAGGTTCTTAAGAAATTATAAATTAACTCTAGTTTATTATTCAGGAAGTTAAGGAATGGTCGAGTCAAGACAGGACGCAAGGTAAGGGAACTTCTTAACCCAATTTATATTCTTTGGGTTAATCTCCTACTTTCAAATTATGTCATGATATTATTATGTCCTATCTTGTATTTGTAATTTATTTACATGTGATTATAGTGAATACACATAATAGATCTACTTTATTTAAAAAAATGATCTTTTTAAGGGTCTTCGTCTCAATCTCCTTTCATTGATTCATATTTTGTTTTATACACAACATTCTTTTATACGGTGTATAAACCCATTTGACTTTGACTTTTATTCATAAAGGAATCTTTTTTTTACAAAGCATTTTAATAAACGACAAAAAGGAATGTTTTTCTTGTCATACGTATGTGGCGACAATAACTTCTCTGCCACCATGACCATTCTTTGAGTTTTGGCTTCCTCTACAAGCCATAACTTTTTTTAAATGAAAAATAAATACAATATTTTAATTTTATTTTATTTTTGTTATTGAAAATGGTTTTGAAAGTGTTTTTATTATATCAATGTGTTGTATTGCTGTCTTGTTATTGAAATGTGGAAATGTTATGTTTCCTTTATGCATGTTTTATGTGATACGACTATGTTATGGTTTATGATATGTTTAAACCTGTTCATATGAGGAATGCATTGGACTTAATATGTGACGGGCGGAGCCCGCTATAGCTCCTCGATGCATCGGCAGGTCTCATGAGAGAAACTAGTGTCTTGGCACGAGGCCTTGACAAAATCTTATTGTAGACTTGGCACGAGGCCTTGGCTACGTGGTTATGATAGTCTGGCATTATGCATTCCATCATTATGAAAGTGGTTTTTGATATTTCATGTCATTATTAGACTAGTAGAATATCCATGTGAGTAAGTAAATGGCATTATTTCATTTTACTTTTTCCATATTATGCTAAAGTTCAAGTTTAAAAGGCTTTTTTTTTAGTTATACATTTCCTTAAATGTTAATGTTTATTTGTGAAAGCTTCCGCAATATTGTTATCCTTACTGAGCATCTGAGCTCACCCCTTTCAATGTTTTAATTTTTCCAGGATGTGAAGAAGTATATTATGAATGACCTGCAGGGATAATATAAGGGTATATGAAGAGAATATGTTGTAGTTTTTTTACTTTATGATGTAATGTAAGACTTATGAATGTATCTAGTGTTTCCAAGGATGCTAAACTAATCGGTCTTTTGAGACATGATCTTTTGTGATCATGCCAATGTTACGAAGTAATGCACCGACTCTGGGTAGCTATGGTCGGGGCGTTACATTTTGACCCTATTTCATATCTTATTTGATAACGATTAATTTTGGAGCTATTTATCTTGAGTAAAATATTAATATATGTTAATCTTCTAAAAAAATAAATGTTTGTATCCCCCCACTTATAAAAGTTCACCAGCTCTCTTATCTTATATATAAATCTAGAGACTCTTATATTAGCGAATATAGACCCAAATGATTTGAAATATCACTAAACTATAACATCCATGAACTAGTGCTCCCTCAACTGGATGAGATAGTTAGTTACATAACCTCAAGCATGCCTTACCATATTCCAAAGGCTACCGATCAGCAGTGGTTGTCTAAAGAATACAGTGGAGAGACTATACCCTTTGGTTAAGAGTTAAAATAAATGTGGGAAATAATATAAGAGTATTATAAATAATGGAATCAATATGGATAAATAACATAAAACCAAAGATGATAAAGGAAAAACTGAATAAATTCAAAAAATTAACAATTAATTAAATTATAAAATGAATGAAACTAAATTAAATGCTGAATATCATAAAACTAAAAAAAATAGAGACACAAATAATGTCTCCAATGACCATAGTTGTAACACCCCGACCCCAGAAGCCCAGAGCCGATTCATTATTACATTAAATTGACATTATTATAATGAATAAAATCCTGAAGGACCATTCAATTTAGCAGTCTTGGAATGATGGATTACATACATAATATAAGGACCCAGCCTTAAAACATTACTTAATTTTGAATTAAATTGAATAATTCACATTGAGGATCTTTTCAGGTTTAGATTTTTAGAGAATTACTACATAACTATTACATCTCAAATATTAAAAATTAGACACATCTACTCAATTTACATTTTTTTCACAAAATAAAAACTCCTGAACAAAAGAGTCATGTCTAGTTCTTGTTTTAGATCGCATGACATTTCCTTGATCCCATCCTTGACCCTATTCCACTTTATGTCCTGTGAAAAACATTTAAAAAAAACTTGGGATGGGCATAAAATTCCCAGTAAGGGTTATAACAATACATAAAGAAAAAATTAGTCCATGTATATATAAGAATCAATGAAATCATACTTTACTCATAAAACATAAGCAATTTAACATACCTCATGAAATCATAAGACATAAAGGTAACTTGAGGCATTCATAACATTCTTACGTAGGGAGTAACCCTTATGGTTACGTTTGGAATACCCATCATAGTATATTCCCTAAATCTCTTCAGAGGAACCTTAAATTTTAACCCCTTCGCGTTACCCAATGCATTGGAGATCTATATCAGGCTCACCCGCCCTTAGTTTATCAAAGAACCATCCGTCTTCATAAACAATGCCAAAGAACCATAACACAGTCGTATCACATAAAACATGCATAAAAGAAACATAACATTTCCACATTTCAATCATAGTATATCAATAACACATTGATAAAATAAAAACATTATAAAAACCATTTTCAATACCAAAATAAATGAAAAGTAAAACATGATATTTATTTTTCTTTTAAAAAAAGTTATGGCTTGTAGAGGAAGTAGAAACTCAAATAATGTCACGGCGGCGGAGATTTTTTTGTTACCGCATACGTAAGAAAAAACATTCCTTTTTTCGTTTAGTAAAACACTTCATATAAAAAATATTCCTTTTGAATAAATGTAAAAGTCAAAAGGGGATTATACATCGTATAAAATAAGGTTGTGTATAATACAAAATATGCCTCAATGAAAGGAGATTGAGACAAAGTCACTTACCACTTTAAAGATTTTAACATTTTAAACCATTAATATCCATATAAATAAATCGTTAAAATTGTTTTTGAAAACATGTATATTAATGAGAAATATTTATAAGAATAAATCAGTAAAACATTTAAAATGATATTTTAGTTAAAGAGTTTTTAACAAAATAAGAGACACTTGAATACAAATAATTGAGGAATAACATTTAATCAAAACTTGATAATATCATGATAATAAAGGTATTCATGATATAATATGACAAAGGATAGTATATACACCATATAAGAGTGAGTTGGTGCATAATAACAATGTTGTCTCAATAGAAATGTAAAATGAGATGAAATCCCTTATAAAGAAGGTATCCTTAAATTAAGGAAAAATCAATCTCATAATTATGTGTGAAAATAATAAATACACCCAATATAAGTGTATATTAATTTTAAAAGAACCATAGGTCATTAACACATATTCATAGGATGAAGTATTCTATAATTACAAGTTGAACACAAAGAAATCGAAATTGGGTTAAGAAGTTCCTTTGTAAAATTTTGAAACCCTAACAGCGCCACTTTAAAATTCAGAAAATGAGTTGATGAGACAAAAATGGTATCTCATAAATTGTAAATAAAATTTACTTCAATAATGATATATAATAACATATACCAACATAATAATATGTAAATTAAATGACATAACAAAAGAAGTCTTTTAAAAAGAGGAGGGTGAAAGGTTCCCTTACCGACTTGGGTAACTTTCGAAACGTACACCCCATGAAAGAAGGTCTATTAAACATTGATGTAAATACTCATAAACTAAATTATATTAAAAAAAGAGTAGAATAATGGAAATTACATACACCACTCATAGGAAATGTTGGAAAATGTTGCATAAATCTCATGGGAATAAAAGTGAGATGAAAAATCCCTTACGAAAACTCTGCAGCCTAACGGCGCCACTTAAAACTTCAAAAAATGGATTTATGAGATCAAATTGGTTCTCTCATAATATTAAAATAAAAGTTACAGAATGAGTAATATAAAATAACATCCCCAAACATATTAATTATGAGCTTAAAAGAAATGACATAAAAGAGAGTACTTAAAAAGAAAGAGAGAGGTAGGATCTCATACCTCAAGTCCGACTTGTCTTGTTCGTTTCATTATATTCTTGAATAATAAACATTGATCATTTAAAAATTTGTTATGTACCTCCTTTAAAGATTATTATTCAGTTCATATCACATATTATAATGTTATAATAATTGGTTAATAATGTGAGTTCATATCAGACGTTTTTGTTGATGTTTGGTACATGAGTCAAAAATGAACTTGTTTGAGAATGATTGTCCATGTAGTTATAAGTAAATCACCTCCAGAATAGTATTAATGATTTAAATATAATATATATCCAGTAAATATTCTTTTTATACTATTCCATAACATTTTAAGATAAAAAGAAATGAAGTGCACCATTCATGGAGACAGTAGGCCGTACATACGCATGAACGCTACTTTCATTTCTTTGTCATCATAATGGAATTAAAAATAAATGAGAGGTCTATATATATTATAATTCCAGTATAATATATATGTTATATAGGTCACATATGTTCATTAATTTCATTCTTTATACATTCCATGTATTGAATGAACGAGTCAAATCACTTGAGGGGGTGGTAGTCCACACATCCTCGTATGAAATTATCGCATTTGCACAACATGCCAAGCATAAATGTATGTTTTAAATATAAAATACAGAAGCATATAGAGGAAATAAATACCATATATATCATATATAAAATACAGTTTCATAATAATGGCCACCTTTAAAGGTGTTAAAAGAATATTGAACAATCATCGTTTCATGAGGTAGTAATTTGCCATCCACAAAAATAGTATGTTCTTTAACCATTAGACGGAGGTGTTCGTATGTGTAGCCTGAATATTTCTCATAAAAACATCCTAGTGTTTCAAATATACTGGTGTTATTACAAATTAATGTAATAAAAATAGATTAGGGGGTTTTAGATGCAAAATAAAACAAAAGAACATTAGTGAAGACTTTACCTTTAAATTGGGTAACTCCCCTTGGTTTGAACCAAAAGGGTTTCTTGAAGAGATTTATTGTAACACCCGAGACTTTTATGTTATATAAATCATCAAAGGAATCTTTTTCTATACAACACTTGCTTGGCTTGCTTTACACGCAATCGCGACCTTCCTCGATAGCTTGCGTCGTACGCAATACCGAGTTTCACTAAACAACAATATGCTATTAAAACTAGCCGTTATGAATAGTAATAACCACTTTTTGAAATTTTATAAATTTTATTTTTCAAAATGGACTTCATTTTTGGACTTAGAATATCGAAATTAGCCTAGGGTGAAATTTTGGTATTTTTCTGAAAACTTTCAATTTTTGATGAATAGTGAAACCACTAAGTGGTAGGTTAAAAACCGAATTTTGCATAAAACTTAATTTTACCGCTTCTATGAATGGAATTTCAAAAATCCGAGAGACACGGTTAATATCAAGGACTAAAATGTGGTTCAATGAGATGAAAATAATTTTTTGGTGAATAGTAACTTTTTACTATTTTTACCACGGTTAATAGTAAATAGGGTAACTAAGGGTAAATATGATATTAATATTACCCTAACACATGTCCTAATTCTATTGGACAAGTGTAATTCGACCAAAAACAAACTTAGGAATAAATTATGACCATTTAGGCCCACTTGGATTAGATTAGGACATTTATTATTAATTTATTTAAAGAAGGGTTAAAATAGTTAAAATCAAAGTTTAATAAGTAAATAATTTTTAATATAGGGTTATACATAAGATAAATTCGATTTTAAATATTCATTAGAAAGCTAAAAAGATTTCCTACATGATGGTATTTTATTTGTAATTTTTAGACATCAAATAATTTAATTTATTTATGACACAAAGATGATTCAGTAATTATCTTATTAATGAAATATTGACAAAATTGATAATATAAATACCAAAATAAATGTAATTTGAGACTTTTTATGAATTACACTAATTTTCTAGGTTACTATGATATATTATTGTTGATTTAATCAACTTGGTTCGAACATATAATTCTGTTATGACTTTCACAAAAATCATATATCAAATAGTGTCAAAATTGACACAAAATAGTTTTTAAATAAAATATTATATTATTAATTGTTATTTTATTCCTAAAAATCTAAGGTTCGGCCAAATGACTTAGATAAGGATATATATATTAATAATAAACAATTTGGGGTTCGTTTGGAATGTTATAGTAAGTGTATTAACCATATAGTGAAAGAAAACAAAAAGACACGGTAAAAGTTAAATTAATTAACTTAGAGTTAAATCTAATTGATAAGGTTAAAATAATACCCTAAACTTGTCTAAATCCTATTGGTTGATAGGATTTCGACCCATCCCCACTTTAGCTTCGAAATAAGACCCTTTGGAACCATTATAAACCGATTTTGACTTTAATATAAAATAATATTTTGAGATATTCCTAAGGTGCCCCTCTCCTCCCTTATAAAAGGGCACCTCCTCCCCCTCCTCCTCACACCAAATTGAGCACTCAAGCTCGGCCAACCCCTGCCATTTTCTCCTCTCCACTTCCCTAGAATAATCCTAGAGGTCCTGGTCTTCTCCAAAGACCAATCTTAGTTCCTTAAGTGGAGGATTCAAAGAGGCGTTCCAAAGAAGAGGTAATATCCTTTACCGATCTTTTCAATTTCTTTCTTCTTCAACTTCTTCTTGTTTAGTTGTTTCATGATAAAGTAAGAACATCAGTATTACTTACATACTGATATGTTATTATAAATATGAAACAACCCTAATTCACCTTCTATCCATCCTACAGAAAAATGAAATCACCGCGCGTGCGTACGTACGGAATACCGTCTCCACGCCGTGGTGTAATCTATTTTCCACCATCACCTTACAAGGATAGGTATAATGGTGTAATGAGTAACTATATATGATTATTATAAAGTAATATTGATACTGAAATAATATATATATACTCCAATACAATTCCATGATCATAGGAATGATATCATCACTTGTGCGTACGTACGGAATACCGTCTCCACAATGTGATGTGACTCGTTCTACATGATCTTCATTTCATAATGATTATATAAATGAATTGAATGAATGAATATGGTATATACTACACTAATACCATTCTGTAAATAAATTATCTGTAACCTAAAGATAAGAATAAGAATTTATTCGACAAAACACGCATACGAACAAAAAGTTATAAAGACCCGAGTAACAAGTAACAATGAAATATTACTAACAAGAAGCTAATAATATGACCATATATGATCTCATATCAATATATATGATTCTGGAATAAGTCAATAATATTATTTAAACCATTATACAGGAGCTTCGGACACGAACAAAGCAAATCGGACCTAAGGTAAGGGAAATATCACAATCTCATTTTTATCCGAGATTGTTTATTCGTAAGTATTTACTGGGGTGTATTTTATCATCCACATCCTTGTTCCCTCAATATGAAATATTGTTTCCATCCACTTGAAATAGTTTAAATCCAATTTTACCCTTAGGTGAGTTTTTAGTAAAGAATATGAAAGGAATCTTTTGTCGTTTTTCCGTACGAGGTACTTTTTGACTTTTCTGACAAAAGTACGAAGAATGTTTTTTTTAACTTATACGGCATGAATGGATTTTTAAAACATTGTTTCCAAGAAGCTTCCTTTACAAGTTTTCAAGTTTATTTTTAATCAACTTCTTTTATTTTAAAGTTGTATGACATGTTATGAAAGGAAAAATGTTTTTGAAGAAGAAAGGATATTTTCCTCAAGAATGGAGTTCAAGTGATTTTCAAAATTATTTTCCATCTAAGATAATAAAGGGTTCTGTTTTTATCCCTATTATTACATTGATTTGATCATGTTGTGATGAAATTATTTTTATGAATTCCTTTATCTTATATGAATTGATTTATGATGTCATGATGTTTCAAGAATCCCATTTTTGTTTCATGTGTTATGCGATGATGAATGTTTTATGATTATGTGGCACACATAAGAAAGGATTCATTATAAGATGGGTGGGACCTATATCTCCCTCCAATGCATTGGGTAAAGATTTTATATCTCATGAGATAGACATGGCTGGAACGGAAGGTTATTTCAGTTCAGTGATACAGGACTAAAACGAGGAGTGAACTCGGTTCAGAAAGGGACTTTGTGCACTAAGATAGTCTTGGCGATGAGTCATGACTAACAAGAAATGATTTTCCATGATTATGTGTGCATGCCACAAAGTTTCAAGTTTTATGTTATGATTATGGGGATCTCATTTTCACTTCTATGATTTATTCCATAATAAGATATTATGATCTCTTTTGCAGGTTTTGATTTTCAAAAAGATATGATATGATTTTTATTTCCTTTATTTGCCCTTGCTGAGCATTTGAGCTCACCCTTTTATGTTTTCTTTTCCCCAGGTCAGGAAGATGGATATTAAGTAGAATATGCTAAAAGGGACCCTAGATATGATGAAATAAATGGGAGACACTGTAGAAGATTTATGAACCAGTTGTTTATGTTTCCTAGTTTCTAAAGACACTATACCTATACGGTCCTTTGTGGTTTTGTCATATGTTGTAATAAGTGTGCCTCAATTTTGAAGTATTAACAATGTATGTAAAGTATGGGTCGTTATATTTATGCCCAAGAGAAGGCCACTACGATGAGGAGAGGTATGTGGAGAGGAAAAAAGGTTAGATTGTGGCCGAGATAATGGCTTGAGAGGTGTGGTTAAGGTGTTAGAGGTGGGGGACTTTTATAAGATAAGAGGAGGGGCACTCTTGGAAAGTTATAAAATATTACTTTATTATAAAATGATTTTCAGATTTTAAAGGTCACAAAAGGATATATTTCTAGGATAAGGTGATAAGGTTTGGAATCCACAGATCCAATAGGATTTTGACAAGTGTAAGACTTAGATTTTACCCTATCTTATCATTTTATTTAAATCATTCATTTATGAGGTAATCACTGGATCATCACTGTGTCATAAATAAATTAATTTATCTAAGGTATAAAATTTATAAAAAAATATAATGATGTATGAAATCTTTTTAGATTTATAATTAATATTTATAGTCAAAAATATGACTTGTATATCCCCGTGTAAAAGTTGTTTTAGTAAAACAATACATGTTTGGGACATTTTAATTTTAACTTTAAATAAAAAGTTATTAATGTCATTTTCCTACCAAAGTGGCTCCATGGGCTCCCCAAGTTGACCCATGGATTGTATTGGTCGGACATGACTCATCCAATAGGGGTAGGACTTGTTTCAAGGTCATTTCATATTATTATAACATTATTTTTACCTTCAATTAAACTAATTACATTTAATCGTGATTAATAAAACTTAAAAGTTACTATTCACCAAAAAAATATTTTAATCCCATTGAACCAAATTGTACATCCTAATTACAATTATGTATGTATGATTTTTGAAATTAAAATAAAATAAGTGGTAAAGATTCTTTTAAAAAAAATTCAGTTTTATAACTACCACTTATTGGTTTCACTATTCATCAAAAATTGATGTTTTTCTGAAAAAAAATACCAAAAATTCACCCTAAGCTATATTTGATATTCTGAATTAAAAAATGATGTCTATATTAAAAAATAAAAAACATATAATTTGTATTAATTAATTTAATAATTAATTCCCATTGTCAGAACAAATAGCGTGTTTTTATGAAACAATATATATCAAAATATTTCCACTAGTTTAAGTCCAATTTCAAAGTGAAATTAATTCCAATGACCACTATTGGATTAAATGGTAAAAATATATTACAATTGGAATTTAAAACCAATAAAAAATATAATCTAATCATATAAATAAATTATATTAAAAATAGGGTTTGAATTAAAATACAACATTTTTCATTATTCATTAAAAAAATGAACCTTTTCAGAAAAATACCAAAAATTTACACAAAGTAAATTTTGATGTCCCAATTATAAAGAAGAATTTTATTTGGTACAATATAATGTATAAGAGTGACCAAAACTATATTAAAGAGGGTTCACCATCAAAATGCGATAAATCGACCTTTTAGTGAATTTTAGAGTATTTATGCTTAAAATTTAATTCTTTTATTATTATAAGCCTTTATATTTTATTGGATAAATGTAAAAACATTTAACAAACATATATAATCATATATTAGTTATTTCTATTCATTCCTGCCAATACATTGTCTAGGCGTTAACTACCATTTAAAATAATATTATTTTTATTATTAGAGTGCAACATAAGATTTCATGGAAACTCATTGTTGCGTATTGGGTACGCCATCGAGCATAGCATTCCCTTTAAAGTAATATTAATATTTTATTCACAAATATTAATAAATATTAAAAAGTAACATTCTTTATTTACTTGGGATGTTACATCCTTCCCCCTTTTGGAAATTGCATCCTCGCAATTTTAAAATTGGGCTTGGAAACTTAATTGAAAGCCCCACATCGGAAAAGGAGTAAATTAAACTATCACTTTAAAAGAATGAAATAGGAGTACAATAGTCACCTAAGTTAACCCATACTAGTATTCCATGTAAGAAAACATGGATATGGAAGAAAAAACAAACAGTCATTCTCTAATGGAGAGTGATAGAAAACATGATTAGGAGAAAGTTAACCATAAGAAAATCACAAACTTGTGATGGGTTAAACGGTATTTGATTCCCCAGTAGGAAAGGTTAATGGACAAAATTTTTGTTTTAAGTTACTTTTCATTGAAGAAATTTATTTATGAGCTTAAATAAATCATAAGGGAACATAACTTTTTTGTTGTGTAGACTTTCATATTTTACTATATTTCTAACACAAACTCATACTTTCTATAAATGATGAGTATTTAGGATAACTTGTTCACATTAAGAGTGCTATAATCAACATCTAGAGAATCACTTAATCCAAAAAATAGAACTATATATTTCCCATGTCTTTATAAAAAAACCAAAACCATAATTTTTAGTATGAGATCATATAATACCCAAAAGGATAATCCTTTATAAAAAGAAAATCAATTCTTAATCTCCAAAATCTATCCAACAAAACACAAATTTCAACAAAGACCATTCTATAAAAAATTTTCAATAAAATTCTTCAAAGTAAACCAAAATAAGATTGAAACCCAAATATTTTATGGATTTAATCACATAGTCTTCCAAGGTAAAAAAATAAACATTTACCTCCAAATAACATCAGTTGATCTTATAGTATCATATTGAAAATTAATTAACCTAATCATATATTCTCCATAATAGGTCAATATTTTTATAGATAACCCAAAATAAAATTATTCTTGATTCATAAAATTATATAACTAAAAAGAATTTTTCTTACTAACCACGGACTTCACGTAGTCTAGTTATAGGTGATAAATACTAGTCACACTTTGGTTGTGGGTTAGATTCCCACATCGTTGTCTGACGCGATGGGTTGTCACACGGTCTGTGTGTTGTCCTTTTTCCAAAATTATATAATTCTTAAACCATTCCACAAAAAGAGATAAAATCATAAAAAATAACATAATTAAACCTCAATTTTATCTTATTCATTTCATTTTCCATCATAACATATAGTAACCAGTAATTACCTCAATAGTAAGGATAATATAAAACCTAATGGTTACCATTATAATTATTACATGAACTTCCACATCGAGTTGGTTCTCTCGTACATGATGCATCAGAGAACTCCCCAAGGTTCAAGTGGTTAATCATGACTCCTTGATAGTTGGTTTAGAATAACCATGAGATTCCTCATTGAATCCCCCATTTCATCTGGTCTCTTAGTCAAAGAACCACCATAGTTTCCTTCAAACCCTTTGTCACTTTGGTACCTTCTAGATCCATCCATTCACTAAAACCAAAAATTTCAGTGTGAGTATATCCACAAAATTATCATGCACTAATGAGGAAGATAAACACTATGATATACTTACTCATTCACTATATCTATAAACTATGACTCTTTCTGAAATTCTATCCATGATGGTAATGTCACTTATACTTAAAGAATACCCTAACCTCTAAAGTTATCTAAACCGACCTCTGATACCAACTATAAGGACCCGGCCTTAAAACATTACTTAATCTTGAATTAAATTGAATAATTCACATTGAGGATATTTTATGGTTTAGAGTTTTAGAGAATTAGGACATAACTATTACATCTCAAATATTACAAAGTAGACACATCTACTCAGTTTCCATTTTTCACAAAATAAAAACTCTTGAACAAAAGAGTCGTGTCTAGTTCTTTTTTTAGACAGCATGGCATTTCCTTGATCCCATCCTTGACCATATTCCACTTTATATCCTATGAAAAAAATTTCACAAAAAACATGGGATGAGCATAAAAAGATCAGTAAGGGTTATAACAATACGAAAAGAAAACATTAGTCTATGTATACCTAAGAATCAATGAAATCATACTTTAATTATAAAACATAAGCAATTTAACATACCTCATGAAATCATAATACATAGAGGTAACTTGAGTCATTCATAACATTATTACGTAGGGAGTAACCCTCATGGTTACGTTTGGAATACCCATCACAGTATATTCCATAAATATCCTCAGATAAACCTTAACGTTTAACCCCTTCGCGTTACCCAATGAATTGGAGAGCTATATAGAGCTCACCTTCCCTTAGTTTATCACGAAACCACCCATCTTCATAAACAATGACCAACAACCATAACATAATCGTATCACATAAAACATTCATAAAGGAAACATAACATTTCCACATTTCAATCGCAAGATATCAATAACACATTGATATAATAAAAACATTATAAAAACCATTTTCAATACCAAAATAAAAGAAAAGTAAAACATGGTATTTATTTTTCTTCTAAAAAAAGTGATGGCTTGTAGTGGAAGTCGAAACTCAAATAATGTCATGGCGGTGGAGAAGTCATTGTCGTCACATACGTAAGACAAAACATCCATTTTGTCGTTTAGTAAAACACATCGTATAAAAAAATATTCCTTTTGAATAAACGTAAAAGTCAAAAGGGGATTATACACCGTATAAAAGAAGGTTGTGTATAATACAAAATATGCTTCAATGAAAGGAGATGGAGACAAAGTCACTTACAACTTTAAAGCTTTTAACATTTTAAACCATTAATATACATATAAATAAATCCTTAAAACCCATTTTGGAAACATGGATATTAATGAGAAATATTTATAAGAATAAATCATTAAAACATTTAAAACGATATTTTAGTTAAAGATTTTTTAACAAAATGAGAGACACTTGAATTCCAATAATTTAGGAATAACATTTAAACAGAACTTGATAATATCATGAGAATAAATGGATTCATGATATAATATTCCAAAGGACTGTATATACACCATATAAGAGTGAATTGGTGCATAACAACAATGATGTCTCAATAGAAATGTAAAATGAGATGAAATCCCTTATAAAGAAGGTATAATTAAATTAAGGACAAATCAATCTCATAATTATGTGTGACAAATATAAATACACCCAATATAAGTGGATATAAAGTGTAAAACAACCAGAGTTCATTCACACATATTCATAGGATGAAATATTCTATAATTACAAGATGAACCCAAAGAAATCGAAATTGGGTTAAGAAGTTCCGTTGTAAAATTTTGACAGCCTAACGGCGTCACTTTAAAATTTAGAAAATGAGTTGATGAGAAAAAAGGGTATCTCATCACTTGGAAATAAATTTTACATCAATAAGGATATATAAGAACATATCCCAACAGAATAAGATGTAAATTAAAAGACATTACAAAAGAAGTCTTTTAAAAAGAGGAGGGTGAAAGGTTCCCTTACCGACTTGGGTAACTTTCAAAACGTACACCCCATGAAATAAATACTATACAAAATTGATGTAAATACTCATAAACGAAATTATATTACACAAAGAGTAGAATAATGGTCATTACATTCACCACTCATAGGAAATGGTGGCAAATGTAGCATAAATCTCACAGGAATAAAAGTGAGATGAAAAATCCCTAATGAAAACTCGGCAGCCTAACAGCGCCACTTAAAACATCCAAAAATGGATTTATGAGATAAAATAGGGTATCTCATAATATGAACATAAAAATTACAGAATGAGGAATATAAAAGAACATCCCAAAACATAAGAAATATGAGCTTAAAAGGAATGACATAAAAGAGAGTACTTAAAAAGAAAGAGAGAGGTAGGATCTGTTACCTCATGTCTGACTTGTCTTGTTTGTTTCATTATATTCCGTAATATTATTCTTTGGTCAATTTATAATTTCATAAGTACCTCCTTTAAATATTATTATTCAGTTCATGTCACATATTATAATTTTATAATAATTGGGTAATAATGGGAGTTCATATTAGACGTTTTTCTCGATGTTTTGTACATGAGTCAAAAATGAACTTGTTTGAGAATGATTGTCCATGTATTTATAAATAAATAATCTCCAGAATAGTATTAATGATTTAAATATAATATATATCCCCTACATATTCATTTTATACTATTACATAACATTTTAAGATAAAAAGAAATGAAATGCACCGTTCATGGAGACGGTAGTCCGTACGTATGCATGAACACTACTTTCATTTCATTGTCATAATAATGGAATTAAAAATAAATGATATATATATATATTATAATTAAATTATAATATATATGTTATATAGGTCACATATTATCATTAATTTCATTCTTTATACATTCCATGTATTTCTTGAATGAGTCACATCACTTGAGGGGATGGTAGTCCACACTTCCTCGTATGAAATTATCGCATTTTCACAACATGCAATGCATAAAGGTATTTTTTAAATATAAAATACACAAGCATAGAGAGTACATAAATACCATATATATCATATATAAAATATAGTGACATCATAATGGCCACCATTAAAGGTGTTAAAAGAATATTGAACAATCACCGTTTCGTGAGGCAATAATTCGCCATCCACAGAAACTGTATGTTCTTTAACCATTAGACGGAGGTGTGTGTAATTTTAGATCGAATCATTCTCATAAAAATTCCTATTTTATTTAATATACTAGTTCTGTTACAAAATAAAGGAATAAAAATAATTTAGGGGGTTGGAGAAGCAAAATAAAACAAAATAACATTAGGGAAGACTTTACCATTAAATCGGGTAACTCCCCTTGGTTTGAACCAGAAGGGTTTCTTGAAGAGATTTCTGCCTAAGGGAAGGCTTCTAGAATTAGTATAGGGATGTGGATAGGAAAATAGGTAGATATTAGATGATCCAATGGATTTATAGGTGTGGGTAAGGTGGTAGAGGTGGGGTCCTTTTATAAGAGAAGAGGAGGGGCACTCTTGGAAAGTTATAAAATATTACTTTATTATAAAATGATTTTCGGATTTTAAAGGTCAAAAAAGGATATATTTCGTGGATAAGGTGATAAGGTTTTGAAATCTACCCATCCAATAGGTTTGTTACCAATGTATGACTTGTATTTTACCCTATCTTCTCATTTTATTTAAATCGTTCATTTATGAGGTAATCACTGCATCATCACGGTGTCATAAATAAATTTATTTATTTAATGTCTAAAAATTATTGAAAAAAATATCCTGATGTAGGAAATATTTTTATCTTTATAATGAATATTTATAGTCAAACATATGACTTGTATAACCCCATGTAAATGTTTTTTAAGTAAAACAATACATGTTTGTGACATTTTAATTTTAACTTTAAATAAAAAGTTATTAATGCCATTTTCCTACCAAAGTGGCTCCACGGGGCCCCAAGTTGACCCATGGATTGTATTGGTCTTCCATGACTCATACAATAAGGGTAATACATGTGTCAAGGTCATTTCATATTATTATAACATTATATTTTCTTTAAATTATACTAATTACATTTAATCGCGATTAATAAAACTTAAAAGTTACTATTAACCAAAAAATATATTAATCCCATTGAACCACATTTTACATCCTAATGACAAAAATTTATGTCATATTTTTTAAACTCAAATCACATAAGTGGTAAAGTTTCATTTAAATAAAAAATCAGTTTTTTAACTACCACTTAGTGGTTTCACTATTCATCAAAAATTGAAGTTTTTCAGAAAAATACCAAAAATTCACCTAAGATATATTTGATATTCCAAATTCAAAAATGATGTATATTTTAAAGAATTAAAAACATATAATTTTCATTAATTAATTTAATAATTAATTCTCGTTGTCAGAACAAACAGCTTGTTTTTATGAAACAATATATATCAAAAGATTGACACTAGTTTAAGTCCAATTTAAAAGTGAAATTAATTCCAATGACCACTATTGGATTAAATGGTAAAAATATATTATAATTGGAAATTAAAACCAATTTAAAAGGTAATCTAATAATATATATAAGTTATATTAAAATGTTGTTTTGAATTAAAATACAAAATTTTCACTATTCATTAAAAAATGAACTTTATCGGAAAAATACCAAAAATTTACACAAAGTAAATTTTGATGTACCGATTATAAAAAATAATTTTATTTGGTCCAATAGAATGTATAAGAGTGACCAAAACTATATTAAAAAGGGTTCACCATCAAATGGAAATAAATCGTCCTTTTAGTGGATTTTAGAGTATTTATGCTTAAAATTGACTTTTTTCTTATTTTAAGACTTTATCTTTTATTGGATAAATTTAAAAACATTTAACAAACATATATAATCAAATTTTAGTAATTTATATTAATTCCCGCCAATACAATGGCTAGGCATTAACTACCATTTAAAATAATATTATTTTATTATTAGAGTGCAATGTAAAATTTCAAAGAAACTCTTTATTGCGTATTTGGTACGCCATCGAGCATAGCGTTCCCATTAAAGTAATATTAATATTTTATTCACAAATATTAATAAATATTAAAAATTAATATTCTTTATTTAACTGGGATGTTACACATAATACCTATAATACCTTGAGAAAACAGAATAATAAATTCCACATAATAAACTAAATAAAATCAATCCTTGAAATTTGATTCAAAGTTCTATTCTTCATAACCTGGGGAAAGAAACATAATAAGGATAAGCTAAAATTATCAGTAAGGGTAAGTAAAATGGAATAAATAATGAATGAATCTATATGGAATGGTAAGTAACTGAGAACACCTTCTATAAGAATAACTTGATAAGGCATAAATAATGTGGCAAGTATGAAACTAAAACACATGACTAAGTCATTAAACTGAGAATGAAATACATCGATAGATATGTTGATAAAAAATCTCATGGACACACAATAACTAATAGTAAATTAGGGAAATTGATTTCTTATCAGATTTCATGTCTTTAGAAACTAAAAACCTATTACCATCAAGACCATTCACAAGACGGTTTAAAACACAGATATAAACCCATTTAATTTGGACAACATATTTCTCTCATGAGAAACTATTGACGCATCAAGGAGGTATATAAATTCTAATATCCACCCATAATTTCTAATAATAGTATGTACTCATATGTAATAATCAAAATAAAAATTATTCCTTATTAAATACCTTTATTGAATGAGAAATACGGATTGAACAAAAAATCCCCAAATAATCAAATAATTTTCAAAGTAACCACCATATGAAAAATGTTATATGATTTAGAAAATACTAATATACATCATATGATAATATGGATATTCAATTAAATTTCCAATGAAAAATTATTACAAAAAAGTGATTTTTTCAAGGGAAGTTAACAATCACAAAATGAAGTGTGATAAAGAACATTTGAGGATAATAATATTTAGACATTCCCAAGTGTCCCATACAACTTTGCAACATTTAAATAATAAACACCAAAATTGTATGACATAAATTGACTCTTATAATATCATAATAATAAGAGGATTCATGATATAATATATTGAAATGGGTAGTATTTATGGCACACAAAATAATTAAGTAGTGAATATGACATTAATCTCACAGATTTAAAAAGTGAGGTGAAAATCCCTTACATCATCCTCCCTTTTTATTGTGTGATATTTATCCTCCAGTATAGTGGTTTAAAATATGTTACTAACTAATAACAGAACCACACTAATGTTTATAATATCATATATTAAATTATTACAATCTTTAATTACCCGTTTGTTAATAGTCTTTTATCATTTTCACTATTATGGGTGTTAATTGCTTATTTTTCTGAAGTAAGTTTTGAATTGATATTTGTTGTTTTTATTAAATTTATCATGGTTTAATCATATCATGAATTTTAACCATGACTAAATTATCATATATATACATTGCAGATTTATTTATAATAGTCCATTATATGTGGACATTAGAAATAAAGTGCATCATTCATGGAGACAGTAGGTCGTACGTACGCATGAACGCTACTTCCCTTTATTTGTTTAATAAAAAAAATTAAAACTAAATGATACTTATGTATTTTACAATTTCTAGTATCATATTTATGTTATATATGTTTCATATTTTTATTATAACCAACCTTAATATGTTCCATGTATGGCACGAATGAGTCATATCACTTTGAGGGGAAGGTACTTCCTCAAACGAAATTATCATATTTACACATGATGGGAAATAAAGGCATGCTATAAATAAAAATTAAAAAATAAAAATGAACTTTTAAATTAAACATATATTATATATAAATATATTTCCCATAATAATTTCCACCAGGATAGGTTTTAGGGAAATTTGAATAATCATTGTTTCGTGGGGCAGTAGTTTTCCAGACACAGAAACAGTGTGTTCTTTACCCATTAGATGAAGGTGTGTGTAAGTGTAGGTAGAAATATTAACACAAAAAATTCCTAGTATATTTATAATACTTTTCTTTCTATGAAATCATAGAATAATAGGTGTATAGGGAGTGGATAAGGGAAACATAACAAGAGATATTGAGACAAAAAGTTACCTCATAATTGGGTAACTTCTTTTGGTGTATACTAAAAGCTTCATTAGACTGCTCTGTGACCAAAGAGAGGCTTCTAGGTCATGGGAATGGATTTTGGGAGACAATTTTGGCATGTATTGGCAGAACATAAGAGGATTTAGAGGTGTGAACAATGGGTAGTGGTGGTAACCTTTTTTAGGGAAGGAAAAGGACACACCTGGTATTCTTGAAAAGGAGTTAGGTGTACACATGTTATTACCTAAAAAAATTCATACCAAACCTCAAAAACTCAATAATGGATGTTCTATAGACGAAATATAAACATAAAATGGGTGTATGACATGTTTCTAGGTCACTTGGGCCCCTAATATTAAGTTTTAGTCTCTAATTAAGATTAATTTGGCCTTACCTACTATGATTAATTTTAATCATTTTTATTAATTATTTTGGTCAAATATTAACATGATATTATTAGACTATAAATATTAGACATAATAAAATGGTGTGTGTTGGATTTTTGAAATTCAATTCATAGAAATGACAAAATTAAGATTTGTTCTAATACCATAGACGGGATGAAGTAACGTGGCTTTAAGAAGGAAAAAGTTCTAAAGTTTGTTATGATTTTATATTCAATTTTAATGTGAAATTTTTTATAATTAAATAAATTTTATTAATAAATTTTCTATTTAACTAAATTGACCTTAAAAATTTTATAATATCATTTATCATTAATAATTAATTAAACAAAAAGGAAATTTTTAACTAGAAAGTAGTATTTCTCACTATTCATAAAAAATTGTTGTTTCTCCAAAAAAATCCATAAATTTCAACCCTAAGATAATTTTGAAATTATGAGGTCAAAAATGAAGTATATTTAATCAAATTAAATTTTTATGTGTATCAAAATTAATATTAAATGTAGGTTTTCCATTAAAATACAGTAAAATTTCATTAAAACATAGTATTTTATGTGTAATATAGGGTTTTTTTCTTATCCTATATCTATTAGATGAGTGTAAAATATTGTTTTTTATATATAATATATAAATAAACTCTATAAAAGTGATATAATATAATTTAATATGAATAAAATGACTAGATAATGTTTCCTTTAAATCGAGTGTTGTGTGTATTACAAAGATATCCCAAGAAAAATATGGTGAAGTCTTGGGGTGACACATTCTTCCCTCCCACGAAAATTCCATCCTCGAAATTTTAGGGTTATAACCATTAAAATTTCGTGGGTTGTTCTCCTTCCTAAAAGCCTCTGGTTCCCATGTTGCTTCTTCAATTTTATGATTTCTCAAGAGTACCTTTACTAGAGGAGTCGTCCAATTTCGTAATACTTAATCTATGGTGATAGGAATACAGATAGGTTCATATCAATAAATGTTAGGTTCCAACTCTATTTCATCATATTTGAGAACATATGTTGGGTCTAGCATGAACATCCTTAGTAGGGATATATAGAACACATCATGAAACTTTGAGAGATTTGGAGGAAATGCTAATCGATAAGCAATAACTCCCACTCTTTCAAGAATATAGAAAGGTCCGATGTAGCTTGAACATAGTTTCCCATTCTTACTAAACCTCATAAAACCCTTACATAAATAAACCTTCTAGAAAACATGATCTCACACTTAGAATTCCAAATCCTTTCACTGATTATCGATATAACTCTTTTACCTACTTTGAGATATTTTAATATGTTTGTGAATAGTTTTCACACTTTTCATCATCTCTTCAACAAATTATTAAACTACGGGTTTCCTTTTGCTAAATTCATCCCAAAAGGTTAGAGTACGACACCTATTTCCATATAATGATTCATATGATTAAATTTAAATACTTGAATGGAAACAATTTTTATAGGAAAACTCTGCCAAAGTATGTATTTATCCCACATAACATGAAAATTTAGTGGACATGATCTCAACATGTCTTCAATTGTCTAAATTGTTCTTTCAGATTTTCTATCAGTTTGTGGATGGTAGGAAGTGATCAAATGAAGCTCAGTATCAAGGTCCTTCTGAAAACTCATCCTGAATTTTCATGTAAAGAGGGGGTATCTATCAATGACAATTGATATAGGTACTCCACGAAGTCATACATCTTCATTAATGTAGTGTCTTACGAGGTTATTGAGAGGTAGGTCTTCTCTTATGGAAAAGAAATGTGTAGATTTGGTCTGTCGATTAACAATAAACTATATTACATCATTCCTCCTATGAGTATTTTGAATCCTGTTACAAAGTCCATAGTAATTTAATACCATTTCCAAATAGGGATAAAAAGATGTTGCAGGGCACCTTTAGGATACTGTCTTATAGCTTCCACTTATTGACAATCTAAACATCGAGACACGTAATCTGCAATTTCATGCTCCATTTTATCCCACCAAAAGTGTTCCCTCAAGTACCTATACATCTTTTTTCTCCTAGTGTGTATATGGAAATTTTAGCTGTGAGAATCATCCAACAAATCCATTTTTAGCTCAGGTAAAATAGAACACATAGCCTCTTTTCAAATTTTAGAACATCGTCTTCACAAACAAAGTCTACCAATTTCCCATCATTCATGACATAATTTTATTTTGAAAGTCCTCGTCATTAGATTGAGAATTCTTTATCCTCTATATTAAATATGGGTTTTCAATCATTTGATAAATGATTTATGTCTCCCCTCCCATAGAAATTCCCATATCCATATTCACTAGATACATGAACATAATATACTTTTCAATCATCATTTGGGTTAGAAATCCATGATATTCACTACTTAGTGCATCTTACACCTTATTTTCTCTCCCTGGGTGATAGTGTATTGAGAAATCATAATCCTTTAGTAGTTCGAGCCATCACCTTTGTATCATGTTGAGCTCTTTCTATGAGAGGATTTATTTCAAGCTAATATGATCTATGTATATCTCACATATTTCTCCATATAGGTAATGTCTTCCTATTTTTAAAGAAAATATTACAACCACTAACTCCATATAATGGTTTGGGTAGTTCTGTTTGTGATTATTTAATTTCCTTAATGCATATTCAATAAATTTTTCATTTTTTATTGAGACACAACCAAGTCCCTTATTTGAGGAATCACTAAATGTGACAGACCCTTCACTACCAGATGGTAGAGTCAAAATTGTAGCATTAACCAATCTTTTCTTTAGCTCATAAAAGCATTCTTAACATTCCTTCCTCCATACAAACATAACAACTTTACGCATAATCTTGGTTAAAAATTTATCTAATAGGGCAAAATTATTAATGAATCATCAATAATAACCTACCAAACCAATGAAACTATGTACCTCGATTATGTTTGTCGAAATATTTCATTCTCTAACTGCCTTTGTCTTTGCATGATCAACTGATATTCCTTTTTTGCAGACAATATGACCATGAAAAGAGACTTCTTGATGCCATAAATTATATTTACTAAATATCCCATATAACTATTCCCTTATAAGAGTCTTAAGGATGATCCACAAGTGATCCCCATGATCCTCATAGGTTTTTGAATACACACGAAAATCATAAATGAATTATACAAAAAAATCAAGATATTCCTAGAATACTCTGTTCACTAGGTCCATAAAAACATAGGGTGCATTAGTCAGCCCGAATGGCATTACTGTAAACTCGTAATATCCCTACCTTGTCCGAAAATCTATCTTCAAAATGCATTTCTCATTCATTCTAAATTGGTGATACCCAAAATGAAGATCAAAATTTTAAAAATATTGGTCTCTGTGAAGTTGATAAAACAAGACATCAATTCAAGGTAGATGATACTTTTTCTTTATTTTAACAGCATCTTTTCCCTATAATTAATGCACAACCTCATGGATCAATATTTCTTTTTAACAAAGGGTATAGGGGATCCCCAAGGTGAGAAACTTGAGTAAATAAATACTTTATTACCCAAATCTTCTAGTTGATTCTTTAACAAAAACTATTCCACAATGGACATTCAATAAGTTGTATTTTATATTGTCCTTGAATCTGAGATTAAATCAATGGAGAATTCAACCTCATGTTCTGGTGGATGACCATGTAAATTCCCAATAAATACATCAATGTATTCCTACATAATAGGTACATATTTAATTGGGATATTACCTCATTATTCACTAGACATTTATTTATCTTCCTCTCTAAGAATTCCATTATGTAGATCAACAAAGTGAAGTTCTAAATTAGAATCAGGCAAGGAAGAATCTGCCCCAAATATGAGGGATTCTACATTGTCCTCACAAATAGAAATTTCATTCCTCCTACAATAAATTTTTGTATCATATCTCAAGAGACAATACATACCAAGGATAATTTCAAAATCAGTCATTTGTATGATAACAAGGTCATCACATAAAGTATGTGTACATGTCATAATTGGGACTTATTGACACATATTTATTGAAATGATATTTCCCTTAGGATTTTTGACTGACAACACTCTTATTAAATCAAAAGGGAAGTGCTAATTTTCTTGTAAAACATGTAGATATAAAAGAGTGTGATGATCCAAAAATAAAATAACACCATGGATAAATTTAATGATAGGATTCATGTACCTACAACCACATCATTTGGTACTTCTATCTCCGCTATAGTGATCACATTGGATTGTCCATTTCCCCAGAGCCTCTTCTATGGTTGATTACCCTAATGCTTGGAATAATCATTTGAATAATGTCTCATCTCCTTACAATTGTATAACATGACATCATTGATTAGATTCTTCCCCTTGTATTCATGAGCCTGGTGACCCTTATCCCCACATTTATAGAAAACTCTCAGTCCCTTCAAACATTTCTCATGGTTAATTTTCCAATAGTTTTCATAAGATGGGAATATATAAAACTTATTCTTCCTTTTTAAATACCCTTTCTAATTATTCTTCGATGGCCTCTTCTTGTCTTGGTTTTCCTTGAATATATTGACTCTATAAAATTCCTTATCCATCCTAATGGAACATAAAACAATTTATTCATATAATGAAGAATTATTAGAAACCAGTTAATTTCAAAGATTTGGTTTAGAACCTTTAATGAAGTGATCGATGTTTCACTTAGTGGTCTGTATATAACCCGATGTAACACTGGATAGCCATGTGAAGGTAGATTCTTAATCTATAACACTCTCTTCTTCCATTTTCTTTAATATAAGGAACTTTCTCTTCATCTCTATTTTTTGACCACGAGGTAAGTATTTATCGAATAATGTTTCCTTGAAAGTCCTACATTCTATGAATTAAATTTCTTCTTCTTCCCTTACATTCTGGAATAAATAAAACCACTGATCTAATTCACCATGAAGACAACAGACCGCAAGGGTAACCTTTTCCATTTCACTACATTAAAAAGTTGTAAATATCTTCCCTAGATACTTAATCCATTTCTAATCTACAATTGGATTAGTGGTCCCCCTAAAAGATAGGGTCTTATGTCGCATAAAATGATCCAACATGGGTGATTCCCTTTTGTAGAATAGGCTTCTCTAATAAGCAAATGTTATTTTTCATAATCTGATTATGTTTGCCTAATATTTCCATGATTTTCTCTATTCCAATACCAACTCTATTGGTTTCCTTAGGAGACAAATATTTTCATTTTCTATGAGTGTTTACATAATCCTTCCTTATAGGAGCTATTTTTCAACAATGAAATATACTAGATTAGATCATAAAATTAGGAACTCTCAATAACCCTAAACATGGTATAACACATTACATAAATTTATACATCATAAATCATGGAATCATAAGTTGTGGTTACTTTGGAAGAATCATTAATCTAAAATCATTTATAATGATAGGTAGAGAGAATGTGAATTATCCCATGTGTATCCCCAGGAAGTGTCAAACTATGTTCATAGTAAGGACTATTTTTGTGTACAAGGTTACCCCAATTCAGGCCCAAAAAACCATGTCAGAGTTGTTACTCCTAGGTACATCTCTTCCAAAACAACTTCTACCTGTCGTATCCAAACAAGGATGTATTTCTAGAAATATCCACATAACACCTGCATTAAAAGAATTATAGGGTGTTCTTGTATAATGATCCTCAATTTCTATCATAGGGTTGTTCTCCTTGATCTATGTTTACTAAATGTAGCTTCCTCGGTTATTGATAGACATCCTTTGTTACCAACTGGAACGCCCCGACCCCAGAAGCCCAGAGCCGATGCATTATTACAATAAACTAGCATTATTAAAAGGATGAACATTTCAAAGGATCATTTAGTTTAGCAGTCTTGGATATCTAGATTACATTTATAATACCAATAATACATTGGTAAAATATAATAAAACATTCTATCCCATAAATGGAAATAAAATCCATCCTTGAAGTCTTATTCAAAGTTATCTTCTTTATAACCTGGGGAAAGAAACAAAATAAGGGTGAGATGAAATTCTTATTAAAGAATGATTTATAGTGTCATTTTTTCAAAAAAGAAACTCCACAAATCAAAAAAAAATATTTCATATGTTATTACAAAAACCGACGCCATAAATCCCTAACTCGGGATCTTTCTGAATTGATTTTGATAAAAAATAATTCCATATATTAAAAATATATATTTTTGGAATCGGTTTTTTAGAAAACCGATGCAATATATTAAAGAATATATATTTCTAGCATATATTTTCCTAAAAACTGATGCCGAAATCTTTTTAGGACTCTTTTGCATCGAATTTTTTAAAATCAAATGATGAAGTTCTTTTAAAAATAGTCCGGATCAAAAAACCCTCATGTTTTTGGATCCTCCAAAGATAAACCCATGGTGACTCCTCTCGACTCGCAATGACATTGAAGGCATATTTGTGATCTCCAACAGTCATTCTTGGTGATTTTCTTCCATTTTCATGATCTTTAGTATGGGTTCTTGATTATCCCCCCTTATTTCATCATCTACGAATTATTTTTTTCTTCTGAAGCCTATTTTTAGTGATATTCAAATGTGGTTTGATTTTATTTTTCTTTTTTCTTATTTATTTTAGTTTTTTACAATCATTTTTGTATAGATCTTATAGTGTATAATTTTCTAAAGTATTCTGTGGAGAAATGTTCAGATTAGGATCTATTTTTGTTTTAAATTCTGAATTTTGTATTTTTTTAATTTTGAAGATAAATTAGTTATAATTTAATTTTGTTTTTGTTTTTTATTAATTATTGGTTTATAGTTTATTATAAATGTGTTGGAGCATGTTAAATTTTTATCCCTAAGAGTGATCATCCCATATTCAGTGAAAATTCCACATGGATAGGGATGTGATTATTGTTTATATTGATTTTTGTTATGGTTTTTAAAGGTTTCACCTTAACTGCTATGATTATATTCATATTTTTAATGATTTATGGTATTTATGGTATTTACACTAGTCCTAGTACATGAAGGGTGTAAAATTACAGGCAACATTTTAGAAATGTATATATTAACATGAACTGCGTATGACATTTCATGTAGGTTGCATTACTATGCTATTTTAAATTTTCTGATATACCTTGTATGTTTTATTTTAATTCCTTTTACATTCCATGATAGGGTTTTCATAAGAAAACGTAGTATTATCCTTTATTGGTATTTTATAAGTATGCTTGGTTTCACAGCATGATTCTACTATATAATTGTCATGCTTTGAATATATTTTATGCTAGAGTGTTTCCTACTTATGCAGTCACTTTCTATGCATATTTGTTATGTTGCTGCTTCCCATGCATGTATACCTATACTTGTTGCAGTTTTCATGGTTCCTATTGATTTATTAATGGTTCCCATGTGCATTTTATTCCATCCATATATACGTAGACATAATTTTTTCTTTTATTTATTAATTGTGATATCATGCCATTATATAATTTCCAAGCACTGTTGGGTCAAATAAAATGCTTGAATCAATCTAATTGATGTAAATTTATAATTTATCATCCAATGATAAAAATAATATAGATTCAATGCTGTATTTTTCTTGGAGATGTATTTCATATTAATATAAAATGATTTAAAAATGGATGTATGTTTTTTCTAGGTTTCCTCAGTTGTTATAAATGTTTTCATTATTTTTTTATTTAAATAATAATAATTTTGGGATATAATAAGAAAAGAATAATAAATAAAATGTGTTGTAAGATATACCAATTTACATATGTATTTAATTTAATCTATCATAATTTTTGGAGTATTATGATTTATTTCACTTATAATATGAACATTTACTCTAATTATTATTTCAGAAAACTAATAATAACTAATTTTTAGCCTATTAATTTAATGAAAACATTAATAATTTTGACACATGAAACATCAAAATAATGAAACAACTATGTAAAATGAAATATTATATTTTATAATATTGATATTTTATTTAAATTACATTATCAATATAACATATGTATATAATATGAAAATAAAATGTTTTGTATTTGTAAATGTGTTTCATATCTGATGTTTTCTATCTTATTATCAATAGTTTTTATTAAATGTGTTTATTTTTACAATTTATCTATATATAAATATATATATATATATATATATATTTAAATGTTTATATGTTTTAATATATTCACCAATTATATTGTGATATCAAGTATTGAATGGATCATAATTTGATAAATTTATAAATAACCACTAGTGAATATGAAAAATGAGTTGATGTATTCATGGAATTTTTTAAACAACATCTTCAAAGAACTGTTTTGATTTTATTTCCCAATGCAATGTTTTTGAATATAATAAAGTTAAACTCTAGAGATATCAAGGATCCTCTCATTTGTAATGATTTTAGCCTTAATTATACATGTTAGATCTGGAATGGTGAAAGAAATAAAAATTTAACATCCAATTTTGATGACAACATTTAAAATGAGGTAAGGGATTGTATTAAATAATTAATTCATGATTTAGGTGTCAAAATATCAAAAAATAGCAACTATTGAACCATTTTATGGAGATTCTGAGAAACTATTATTTCTAGTTTTTAGTAATTATATAATGTTATAAGTAGTTTTGAGATTAGTTAACATAAAAGAAAAAAATGGGCAGAGTGATAAAATTTTCTCAAACTTAATTGAGATTTTAAAAGAGCTACTTACAGAAGTAAATGTGCTACTAGATTCCAATTATAAGGTGAATAAAATTTTATTCCCAATGGGATTGGGGTATAAAAAGATACATGCTTTCCCCAATGATAGTGTACAATATAGGAAAAAATATTAATATTTATCAAGATTTCATACATGTGGGACATCACTCTATAAGAAATATAGGGAAGTCCACTTAGATTAATTCTCAAGTATTGTTATCTAACATCATGAAAAAGAAATTTTGTACTTTCTAATGATATCATCCAATATTGTTTTGCATAAAATTCTGATAATTCAACTGTGATTCATTCTTAGGTACTAGAATCAAAACTCTTACTAAATAAATATGGTTCCATCCAATAATTCGTTGATTTAAGAATCTATTTCCAAATTAAATTAACACAAAAAGGTTAATATGACATTCATATGAGCACATATAAAATAGTAACATACTTCACCTATCCGATTCACCACAATGTAAGAGTTTTGATAAAAAAATTCATGATTTTGGAATTAAAGTTAGAAATATTCGAATGGGATTGTGTACTAATAGAATTAATCCATATCAGAGCCTCAATAGCCAACATATTTCATGGCCTATTTTTCTGGTAGTTTACAACTTTTCCCCACATCTATGTATGAAGAACAAATATTTTATAATGAGCTTGATGATTTCTGGAACAAAAAAAAACCAAGAAATGATATTTATGTGTATCTTTAAACATTGATTGATGATTTGAAACTACTATGTGAAGAAGGTGTTCAAGTTTTCGATGCATACAAGAAATCGTATTTTATTTTTCATGTTATGATAGTGTTCATTATAAATGAAAATTGTTCATATAGAAACATATCTAAATATAGTGTTATGGGACATAAAGCATGTCCAATTTGTGAAGAACATACATCATATTATTAATTGAAGAATAGAAGAATGACTTTGTACACGGGACATCAAATATTTTTGTGAATTGATCATCCTTATCATAGATTGAAAAAATAATTTAATGATTTTCAATAATACCACCTCCCCCCTTGGACATTTTCAGCTAAAGAATATTATGACAGGGTGAAAAATATTGATTCGACATTTGGAAAGAAAATAAGTTATGCTCTTCAAAAACAATATCTGGAAGAAGCTATCTATTTTTTTGAACTACCTTATTTGGGATTTTTAGAGCTAAAATCTAACATTCTTGTTATGCATGTTGAGAAAAACCAATGTGACAGTTTGATTGGAACTTTGTTAGACATAAAAGGAAATACAAAAGAATGATTTTATGCTAGATTGGACTTAATATTAATGATAATACGTTTGGAGTTAGCTCCAACTGTGAAATGAAAGAAAACATATTAACCTCAGGATTGTCACACATTAAGAAAGATTGAAGACAAAAAAATTTATCAGTGTCTTCATGGTATTAGAGTACCATGTGGTTTTTCTTCAAATGTGAATAATTTAGTATCATTGAAGGATTGTAAATTAATATGTTTGCAATTTCATGATTTCCATGTATTGAAGCAACAACTTCTACTAGTAGTAGTGTGTAATATATTTCTGATAGCTATTAGAAAGACTCTCATCTGTCTATATAATTTTTTCAAATCCATTTGTAGAAAATTTGTTGATCCAAATTTGTTAGATTTGTTGGAGAATGAAGAAACTCTTATTCTATGGACACTAGAAATGTATTTCCCACCTGCGTTTTTTAATATAATGTTTCATATGTCGATTCATTTGGTGTGTGGGATAATAAAATTTGTTCCTATTAATTTATGTTATATGTATCCTTTTCAAATATATATGAATATATTTAAGGGATATGTAAAAAATCATCAGTGACTAGAGGAATCTATTGATCAAAAATATGTATCAAAAGAGCTGATTGAGTTCTGTACTGATTATTTGTATGTGTTGGAGTATACTGGTCAACCTATTTCTCGATATATGATAGTTGATAGTGAAGGTAGAGGGGTTTAAGTCTTGAAGGTAAAGTTCATTCCATTTTATGAAGTTATGTTGGCACATTTATATATTTTGAACACCATATATGAAGTTCAATAATGCATATCCTCTCATATTGATGAATTAAAGTTATGATATCAGAAAAGAAATGAAAAGTGGTTGATGATTGAGACTAAGAAGTCATTTGTTTCATGGTTTAAATACAGTGTCACCACAGATATATCTACATCAGAAACATTAAAATGGTCAGTAGTGCGACCATCTCTTAATGTGATCACATGGTATAGTTTTGATATTAATGATTACAGATTTTACCGAAAAAATATAGATGAAAATAGTACTGTTTAGAATTGTGGTGTTATGGTTTTCGCTATAGCAATAAATTTTTCGAGTTCCAAATATAAAAAAACAATTTTTGTATCAACACCATATTTTGGAGTTCTTAATGACATATGGAAAATTGATTTTATTCAATTTTGATTATTTCTTTTCATGTGTAATTGGGTTGATAGTAAGAGTTTTGTGAAACATGATTAATATGGGTTTAAAATAGCTGATTTGAAAATATTTAATTACAATGAGGAACCAGTTATCATGGGGACACATGAAAAACAAGTATTTTATTCCATTGATCCATCGATTATCATTGGTCCCTCAATTTTCAATGAAAAAGGATTTCATTTGGGTGATGAGGACAATGATGATGATGATATTGATTTACATGAGCCTTATTCATCAATTAAACAATTTTTGGATAATTAAAATGAGTATAAGACAGATATAGTGCATGCAATATGTAATGATCGTGATGAAGGAATGTGGGAAAACACTAAATGAGTCTCCTAATTTTTTGGTAAATATTTTTATTTTGTTTTTTTCTGAAACTTACAAAGTAATTCCACTTTTTTACTTAATTATTTTTTTCTTTTTTGTTTATAAATATTCATATTTATAGTGATGTGCATATAAGGACCCAGCCTTAAACCATACTTAATATTGAGTTATTACAAGATTACACATTGAGGATATTTTCAGGTTTAGAGTTTTAGAGAATTACATCATGAAACTTGCATTACATTCCACATTTAAACAAAGTGGTTACATAAAAGATATTATTCGTTCTTCCCATCAATGGAAACATATTTAAAATAAAAAATGGATTCTTTCCTGACACATCCTTGACATTATCATCACACCATGTACCTTTCCCTTGACCTGTGAAAAACATTTCAAAAACTTGGGATGAGCATAAAAAGCTCAGTAAGGGTTATAAAAATATGGAAAGGAAACATGAGTTTATATATACATATGAATGAAATCATACTTTACCCATAAAACATAGGCACTTTAGCATACCTCATCAAATCATGAATAAATCATAGAAATCATAAGACATAAAAGGTAACTTGAGGCATTCATAAAATTCTTACGTAGGGAGTAACCCTCTTGGTTATGTTTAGAATACCCATCACAGTATATTCCCTAAATCTCTTCTGAGAAACCTTAACGTTTCACTCCTTCGCATTACCCAATGCATTGGAGAGCTATATCAGGCTCACCCTCCCTTAGTTTATCACGAAACCACCTGTCTTCATAACAATGCCCAAGAACCATAACATAATCATAGCACATAACTTAAACATAAAGGAATGATATCATTGCCACATTGAAAAAACAATATAACATTTTAGGATGTTTATATAATGAATCCATTCAAAAAAACCATTTTCTAAACCATTTAAAACATTTAATAAAGAGATTTTTGAATCAAAGTGTCCCATACCACCTTGAAGATTTTAACATTTTAAACCATTAATATCTATATAAATAAATCCTTAAAACCATTTTGAAAACATGTATATTAATAACAAAAAAATCATTAAAACATTTAATGCGATATTTTGGTAAAAGGGTTTTTTACCAAAACTTGAGACACTTGAATACAATATTTGAGGATTAACATTTAATCAGAACTTTATAATATCATGAGAATAAATGGATTCATGATATAATATTCCAAAGGACATTATATACACCTTATAAGAGTGAATTTGTGCATAACAACAATGAAGTCTCAATAGAATCGTAAAATTTGATGAAATCCCTTATAAAGAAGGTATCCTTGAATTAAGGATAAATCATTTTAAAAATTATGTGTGACAAATATAAATAGACCCAATATAAGTAGATATTAAGTGTAAAACAATAAAAGTTCATTCACACATATTCAAAGGATGACATATTCAATAACTACATGTTGAACCCAAAGAAATTGAAATTGGGTTAAAAAGTTCCCTTGGTAAAATTCGACAGCCTAACAACGTCACTTCAAAATTCAGAAAATGAGTTGATGAGAGATAAAAAGGGTATCTCATCACTTGGACATAAAATTTACATCAATAAGGATATATAAGAACATATCCCAACATAATATTATGTGAACTAAAATACATAACAAAAGAAGTCTTTTAAAAGAGGAGGGTGAAAGGTTCCCTTACCGACATGGGTATCTTTCGAAACATGCACCCCGTGAAAGAAGGACAATACAACATTGATGTAAATACTCATAAATGAAATTATATTACACAATCAGTAAAATAATGGGCTGTACATAAACCACTCAAAGAAAATTATGGAAAATGTAGCGTAAATCTCACGGGAATAAAAGTGAGATGAAAAATCCCTTACGAAAACACGGCAGCCTAACGGCGCCACTTAAGACTTCAAAAATGGATTGATGAGAGGAAATAGGGTCTCTAATCATATTAACATAAAGTTTACAGAAATAGTAATATAAAAGAAAATCCCCCAACATAACAAAAGGGAGCTTAAAAGAAGTGACATAAAAGAGAATACTTAAAAAGAAAGAGAGAGGTTGGATCTCTTACGAAAAATTCGGTAGCCTAACGGCGCCACTCAAAACATACAAAATATATTGATGAGAGAGAATTGGTTCTATCATCATATGAACATAAAAATTACAGTAAGATGAATTTAAAATAATATCCCAATAACAAGAAAGATGAGCTTTAAAAGGAATGACATAAAAGAGTGTACTTAAAAAGAAAGAGAGGAGTGGGATCCCTTATCTCAGGTCCGACTTGACTCGATCATTCTTTAATCTCTTGAATAATAAACATGAGTTAAATTCTACTTCCTTAAGAACCTTTTTTAAGTTCATTATTCCTTTTATATCACTTATTACCATGTCATGAACACTATGTAATTATTTTAGTTAATAACGGTCGTTTAAACGATCATTGGTACTTGAGTCAAAAATTGAACTTGTTGGAAAATAATTTCACATTTAGTTATAGGTACATCATATCCAGAATAGTATTTATGTTTTAAATATAATATATATCCAGTATATATTCATTTTATACTATTCCATAGCATTTTTAGATAAAAATTAAAAGCATCGTTCATGGAGACGGTAGGCCGTACGTACGCATGAACGCTTCTTTCATTTTTTTTCATATTAATGGGGTTAAATCAAATTGGTAGATATATATATATGTGTTATAATTCCAGAATGATATCCATAATTTATATTTAATATATTACAAATATATCCATTATATATATGTACATATAATAGTACATAACATTTTGAGATAAGAAATGAAATGTACCGTTCATGGAGACGGTAAGCCGTACGTACGCATGAACGCTACTTCCATTTCTATTTCATATTTAATGGAATTAAAACATAATGATACATAATAGTATTTTAATTCCAGTATGGTATCATATATAATATCATTAAATATATCCTTTATATGTACCACATATGGTATTAACGAATCAAATCACTTTGAGGGGGCGGTAGTCCGCACTTCCTTAAATGAATATATCGCGTATACCCATAATGGAAGCCATAAAGGTATGACATAAATTAAAAATACAGAAACTTGAGGGAAACATAAACATATCATATATCATATATATAAATATATATACAAATTAATGGCCACCATGAAAGGTGTTAAGAGAAGATTGAACAATCATTGTTTCGTGAGGCAGTAATTCTCCATCCACAGAAACAGTATGTTCTTTAACCATTAGATGTAGGTGTGTGTAAGTGTATCTCTAATCCTTATTATAAAAACATCTTAGTATATTGAAGATACTGGATTTGTTACAAAAATAAATGAATAAAAAGAGTTTAGGGGGTTGGAGAAGCAAAATAAAACAAAAGGACACAAGTGAAGACATTACCTTAAAATCGGGTAACTCCCTTTGGTTTGAGCTCAAAGGCTTCCTTGGGAAGACTTCTGCCCAAAGTGAGGCTTCAAGGAGTAAAATAGGGATGTGTAGAGACAAAATGGGCAGGATTTGGCCAAGTAAAAGGCTTTGGAAGTGTGGGTAAGGAGGTAGAGGTGGGGGCCTTTTATAAGAGGAGAGGAGGGGCACTCTTGTAAAGTTACAAAATGTTACTTTATTTTCAAAAGGGTTTCGGATTTTAAAGGTCCCACATTGATTTATTTCGAGTATAAGGTGATAAGGGTTCTAAATCCACTCATCCAATAGGTTTTGGACATGTGTATGTCTTAGATATTACATTATCTTTCCATTTTATTTAAATCGTTAAATAATTAGGTCATCGCTGCATCATCATGATGTCATAACTAATTTAATTTATTTAATGTCTAAAAATTATAAAAAAATACTATGATGTAGTAAATCTTTTTATATTTCCAATGAATATTTATAGTAAAAAATATGACTTGTATAACCCACTGTAAAAATTGTTTTAGTAAAACATATCATGTTTGTGTCATTTTTACTTTAACATTAAATAAAAAGATATTTATGTCATTTTCCAACCAAAGTGGCTCCATGAGGTCCCCATGTTGACCCATGGATTTTATTGGTCGGACATGACACATCAAATGAGTTTAGGACATGTGTATACGTCATTTAATTTTATTAAAACATTATTCTTACCATAAACTACACTAATTACCTCTAATCGCGATTAAAAACTTAATAAGTTACTATTCACAAAAAAATTATTTTTATCCCATTGAACCACATTTTACTTATTAATGACAACCTTTTATGTTGGATTTTTGAAATTCAAAACACAAAGATGTAAAAATTTCATTTAAACGGAAAAATCAGTTTTTATAAGTACCACTTAGTGGTTTCACTATTCATCAAAAATTGATGTTTTTCAGAAAAATCCCAAAATTTCACCCTAAGATATATTTGATATTCTGAATTCAAAAATGAAGTATATTTTAAAAAAATCAAAACATATAAGTCACGTTAATTAATTTAATAATTAATTCCCGCTGGCAGATGAAATAGCGTGTTTTTACGAAACAATAAGTATCAAAAGATTGACTCTAGTTTAAGTCTGATTTCAAAGTGAAATTAATTCCAACGACCACTATTAGATTTAATGGTAAAAATATATTCTAATTTCACTTTAAAACCAATTAAAAAGATAATCTAATCATATAAATAAATTATATTAAAAAGTGGTTTTGAATTAAAATACAACATTTTACACTATTCATTAAAAAAATGAACTTTATCGGAAAGATACCAAAAATTTACACAAAGTATATTTTGATGTCCTAATTCATAAGAAGAGTTTTATTTGGTCCAATAGAATGTATAAGACTGAAAAAACTATATTTAAGGACAGTTCGCCATCAAAAGGCGATAAGTGAACCTTTAGTGAAAACTAGGGCATATACGCCTAAAATTGAATTCCTTCCGTATTTTAAGCCTTTATCTTTTATTGGATAAATGTAAAAACATTTAAAACATATATAATCATATTTTAGTTATTTCTATCCATTTTCCACCAATACAACAGCTACATGTTAACTACCATTTAAAATAATATTATTTTATTATTAGAGTGCAACGTAAGATTCCCAAGAATCTTGTTGTTGCATGTTGGGTATGCCATCGAGCATAGCGTCCCCTTTAAAGTCATATTAATATTTTATTCACAAATATGGATAAGTATAAAAATTTAATATTCTTTATTTACCTGGGGTGTTACATCCTTCCCCCCTTTTGGGAATTGCGTCCTCGCAATTTTAAAAATTGGGCTCGGAAACTTCATTGAAAATCTCACATCAAAACAAGGGTCGGTAAAACAATCACTTTAAAATAAAGAAAGATAAGTACATAGGTCACCCAATTTAACCCATACTAGGATTCCATGTAGGAAAGCATGGACATGGAGGAGAAAACATAGGGTCATGTTCTGATGGAGAGTGGTAGAAAACATGTTTAGGAGAAATTTAACAATAAGAAAATCACAAACTTGTGATGGGTTAAACGGTGTTGGGTTCCCTAGTAAGAAAAGTTAATAAACAACATTTTTGTTTTAAGTTACTTTTTATTGAGGAATTTATTTTTGAGATAAACTAAAACATAAGGAAACATACTTACTTGTCATGTTGACTTTCAACTTTTACTATATTTCTTACACAGACTCATACTTTCTCCAAAAGACGAGTATTTTGGAAGACTTGTTCGCATTAAGAGTACTATAAACAACTTCTAAAGGAGCACCTAATCCACAAAAAAATAACTATACATTTCCCATGTCTTCAAACCTTAACCAAAACTAAAACCAAAACGGTTACAACAAGATCAGATAATCCATAAAAGGATAACCCTTTATAAAAAGAAAATCTATTCTTAATCTCAAAATTTGTCCAACAAAACCCAAAGTTCAACGAGGACCATTCGATAACCAATTTGTCTATTAAATTCATCAAAGTAAACCAATCTAAGATTAAAACCCAAATATTTGAAGGATTTAGTCACATAGTCTTCCAAGATAAATCATAACATTTATCTCCAAACAACATCAGTTGCTCCTAAAGTCTCGTATTGAAAAGTAATTAACCTAATCGCATATCCTCCATGATAGGTTAATCATTTTCATAAATAACCCAAAATCAACTTACTCTTAATTCATAAAATCATCTAACTAAAAAGAATCGGTCAAACTAACCAGGGAATTCACGTAGTCCAGTGGTAGGTGATAAATACTAGTTGCACTTTGGTTGTGGGTTCGATTCCCACAGCTTCATCCGAAGTGACGGGTTGTCACACGGTCTGCGTGTTGTCCCTTTTCAAAAAATATATAATTTTATAACATTCCTAAAAAAGAGATAAATTCATAAAAAATAAATATAACATATTCCTCAAGTTTATCTCATGCCTTCTTATTCAATAATATCATATAATAACCTATAATTACCTCAAAATTAAGGATCATACAAACACTAATTGTTACCTTTATAATTATTACCTAAACTTCCACATCGATTTGGTCATCTCGTACATGATGCAGTATAGAACATACCAAGGTTCAAGTGGTTTATCATGACTCCTTGATAGTTGGTTTAGAACAACCATGAGATTCCTCATTGAATCCCCCATTTCATCCAGTCTCTTGATCAGAGAACCACCATAGTTTCCTTCAAACCTGTTGTCTCTTTGGTTCCTGCTAGATCCATCATTTCACTAAAAACAGAAATGTCAGTGTGAGTATATCAACAAAACCATCACGTACTAATGAGGGAGATAACCACTAAGATATACTTACTCATTCACTTTATCTAAAACTAGGACTCTTTCTGAAATCCTATCCATTATGGTAGTGTCACTTATGCTTAGAGAATACCCTAACCTCTAAAGTTATCTAAACCAAGATTTGATACCAACTATAAGGCCCCAGCCTTAAACCTTACTTAATCTTGAGTTATTACAAGATTACACATTGAGGATCTTTTCAGGTTTAGAGTTTTAGAGAATTATATCATGAAACTTTCATTACATTCCACATTTAAACAAAGTGGTTACATAAAAGACAGTATTCATTCTTCCCATCAACGAAAACATATTTAAAATAAAACATGGATTCTTTCTTGACACATCCTTGACACTATCATCACATCTTGTACCTTTCCCTTGACCTGTGAAAAACATTTCAAAAACATGGGATGAGAATAAAAAGCTCAGTAAGGGTTATAAAAATATGGAAAGGAAACATGAGTTCATATATACATAAGAATGAAATCATACTTTACCCATAAAACATAGTCACTTTAACATACCTCATCAAATCATGAATAAATCATAGAAATCATAAGAAATAAAAGGTAACTTGAGGCATTCATAACATTCTTACGTAGGGAGTAACCCTCTTGGTTACGTTTGGAATACCCATCACAGTACATTCCCTAAATCTCTTCGGAGAAACCTTAACGTTTCACTCTTTCACATTACCCAGTGCATTGGAGAGCTATATCGGGCTCACCCGCCCTTAGTTTATTACGGAACCACCCATATTCATAACAATGCCCAAGAACCATAACATAATCATAGCACATAACTTAAGAATAAAGTAAAGGTAACATTGCCACATTGAAAAAACAATATAACATTTTAGGATTTTGATATAATGAATCCATTAAAAAAACAATTTTCCAAACCATTTAAAACATTTAATAAAGAGATTTTTGAATCAAACTGTCCCATACCACCTTGAAGCTTTTAACATTTTAAACCATTAATATCCATATAACCAAATCCTTAAAACCATTTTGAAAACAAGGATATTAATAACAAAAAAATCATTAAAACATTTAAAGCGATATTTTGGTAAAATGGTTTTTTACCAAAATTTGAGACACTTGAATACAATATTTGAGGATTAACATTTAATCAGAACGTTATAATATCATAAGAATAAATGGATTCATGATATAATATTCCAAAGGAGAGTATATAGACCATATAAGAGTGAATCGGTGCATAACAACAATGAAGTCTCAATAGAAATGTAAAATGTGATGAAATCCCTTATAAAGAAGGTATCCTTGAATTAAGGATAAATCAATCTCAAAATTATGTGTGACAAATATAAATACACCCAATATAAGTGGATATTAAGTGTAAAACAATAAAAGGTCATTCACACATATTCAAAGTATGACATATTCAATAACTACATGTTGAACACAAAGAAATCGAAATTGGGGTAAAAAGTTCCCATGGTAAAATTCGACAGCCTAACGGCGTCACTTCAAAATTTAGAAAATGATTTGATGAGATATTAAAAGGGTATCTCATCACTTGGACATAAAATTTACATCAATAAGGATATATAAGAACATATCCCATCATAATATTATGTGAATTAAAAGACATAACAAAAGAAGTCTTTTAAAAGAGGAGGGTGAAAGGTTCCCTTACCGACATGGGTATCTTTTGAAACATGCACCACTTGAAAGAAGGAAAATACAACATTGATTTAAATACTCATAAATGAAAGTATATTACACAATTTTTAAAATAATGGGCAGTACATACACCACTCAAAGGAAATTGTGGCAAATGTAGCATAAATCTCACGGGAATAAAAGTGAGATGAAAAATCCCTTACGAAAATACGGCAGCCTAATGGCGCCACTTAAGACTTCCAAAATGGATTGATGAGAGGAAATAGGGTATCTCATCATATTAACATAACGTTTAAAGAAATTTTAATATAAAAGAATATCCCCCAACATAACAAAAGGGAGCTTAAAAGAAGTGACATAAAGGGGAATACTTAAAAATAAAGAGAGAGGTTGGATCTCTTATGAAAAATTCGGCATCCTAACAGCGCCACTCAAAACATCCAAAAAGTATTGATGAGAGAGAATAAGGTATCTCATCATATGAACATAAAAATTACAGTAAGAGTAATTTAAAATAATATCCCAATAACATGAAAGATGAGCTTTAAAAGGAATGACATAAAAGAGTGTACTTAAAAAGAAAGAGAGGAGTAGGATCCCTTACCTCGGGTCCGACTTGACTCGATCGTTATTTAATCTCCTGAATAATAAACTTGAGTTAATTTATACTTCCTTAAGAACCTTTTTGAAGTTAATTATCCTTTTTATATCACTTATTACCATGTCATGAACACTATGTAATTATTTTAGTTAATAACGGTCGTTTAAACGATCATTGGTACTTGAGTCAAAAATTGAACTTGTTGGAAACTATTTTTCCATATAGTTATAGGTAAATCATATCCAGAATAGTATTGATGTTTTAAATATCATATATATCCAGTATATATTCATTTTATACTATTCCATATAATTTTTATATAAAAATTAAAAGCACTGTTCATGGAGACGGTAGGTCGTATGTACGCATGAACGCTTCTTTCATTTTTTGTCATATTAATAGCATTAAATAAAAATGATAGATATATATATATATATGTTATAATTCAAGAATTATATCCATAATTTAGATTTAATATATTACATATATATCCATTATATATATGTACTTATAATAGTACATAACATTTTGAGATAAGAAATGAAATGTACCGTTCATGGAGACGGTAAGCCGTATGTACGCATTAACGCTACTTCCATTTATATTTCATATTTAATGGAATTAAAACATAATGATACATAATAGTATTTTAATTCCAGAATGTTGTCATATATAATATCATTAAATATATCCTTTATACGTACCACATATGGTACTAACGAATCAAATCACTTTGAGCGGGCGGTAGTCCGCACTTCCTTAAATGAAGATATCGCGTATACCCATAATGGAAGCCATAAAGGTATGACATAAATGAAAAATACATAATATTGAGGGAAACATAAACATATTATATATCATATATAAATATAGTGACATCTTAATGGCCACCATGAAGGTGTTAATATAAGATTGAACAATCATCGTTTCGTGAGGCAGTAATTCGCCATCCACAGAAACAGTATGTTCTTTAACCATTAGATGTAGGTGTGTGTAAGTGTAGCTAGAATAATTATTATAAAAACATCCTAGTATATTGAAGATACTGGATTTGTTACAAAATAAATGAATAAAAAGAGTTTAGGGGGTTGGTGAAGAAAAATAAAACAAAAGGACACAAGTGAAGACATTACCTTAAAATCGAGTAACTCCCTTTAGTTTGAGCTCAAAGGCTTCCTTGGGAAGACATCTGCCCAAAGTGAGGCTTCAAGGAGAACAATAGGGATGTGGAGAGACAAAATGGGCAGGTTTTGGATGAGACAAAGGCTTTGGAAGTGTGGGTAAGGAGGTAGAGGTGGGGGCCTTTTATAAGAGGAGAGTAGGGGCACTCTTCTAAAGTTAAAAAATGTTACTTTATTTTCAAAAGAGTTTCGTATTTTAAAGGTCCCACATTGATGTATTTCGAAGATAAGGTGATAAGGGTTCTAAATACACTCATCCAATAGGTTTTGGACATGTCTACGTCTTACATATTACATTATCTTTCCATTTTATTTAAATCGTTAAATAATGAGGTCATCACTTCATCATCATGATGTCATAAATAATTTAATTTATTTAATGTCTAAAAATTAGAAAAAAATACTATGATGTAGGAAATCTTTTTATATTTCCAATTATTATTTATAGTCAAAAATATGACTTGTATAACCCCATGTAAAAATTGTTTTAGTAAAAAATTTCATGTTTGTTTCATTTTTACTTTAACATTAAATAAAAAGATATTTATGTCATTTTCCAACCAAAGTGGATCCATGGGGTCCCCAAGTTTACCCATGGATTTTATTGGTTGGACATGACACATCCAATTAGGGTAGGACATGTGTCTAGGTCATTTCATTTTATTAAAACATTGTTCTTACCATAAACTACATTAATTACCTCTAATCGCGATTAAAAACTTAATAAGTTACTATTCACAAAAAAAAATTATTTTTATCCCATTGAACCACATTTTACTTCTTAATGACAACCATGTATGTTGGATTTTTGAAATTTAAAATAAAAAGATGGAAAAATTTCATTTAAATGGAAAAATCAGTTTTTATAAGTACCACTTAGTGGTTTCACTATTCATCAAAAATTGAAGTTTTTCAGAAAAATCCAAAAAATTCACCCTAAGCTATATTTGATATTCTGACTTAAAAAATGAAGTCTATTTTACAAAATTCAAAACATATAAGTCACATTAATTAATTTAATAATTAATTCCCACTGTCAGAGAAAATAACATGTTTTTATGAAATAAAAAGTATCAAAAGATTGACTCTAGTTTAAGTCTGATTTCAAAGTGAAATTAATTTCAACGACCATTATTGGATTTAATGGTAAAAATATATTATAATTTCACTTTGAAACCAATTCAAAAGATAATCTAATCATATAAATAAATTAGATTAAAAAGAGGTTTTGAATTAAAATACAAAATTTTACACTATTCATTAAAAAAATGAACTTTATCGGAAAGATACCAAAAATTTACAGAAAGTAAATTTTGATGTCCCGATTCTTAAGAAGAGTTTTATTTGGTCCAGTAGAATGTATAAGAGTGAACAAAACTATATTTAATTATGGTTCTCCATCAAAAGGCGATAAGTGAACCTTTAGTGAAAACTAGGGCATATACGCCTAAAATTGAATTCTTTCCGTATTTTAAGATTTTATCTTTTATTGGATAAATGTAAAAACATTTAAAAACATGTATAATAATATTTTAGTTATTTCTATCCATTCCCACCAATAAAACAGCTACATGTTAACTACCATTTAAAATAATATTATTTTATTATTAGAGTGCAACGTAAGATTCCCAAGAAACTCGTTATTGCGTGTTGGGTAAGCCATCGAGCATAGCATCCCCTTTAAAGTCGTATTATTATTTTATTCACAAATATGGATAAATATAAAAATGTAATATTCTTTATTTACCTGGGGTGTTACAGTGCAGGTACACAAAATTTCGTTACACTTTCTTGTAGCAATATCAGATATAGATAGACAGGAGCAGTTACCAAGGTATATATATTTTTTCATATTATTAAATATTCAGTAATATACTTATTTAATGAAACAAAACTTTTAATTTACAAATTTTTTTTTCTACACTAATGATGTGTCGTCGGTGTAGGAGACTTCTCATGTTACTACTAAAAAATAATGTTCTCAAGTTGGTAAACGTGGTATGACACATTTACCAAAAATATCACTTTATCGTGATGATGATAGATTACAAATCCATTTTGATGATAATAATAATGAATCTAGACCAAATGCAGTTCATTTTATCAGTTTTATATTGATGTCGAGTCGTTGTAGGATTAGTATTTTATATCCTGACTAAATGTCAGTGGACATGATGGCAGAGCAACAACTTAGGGAGGTCTTGGTGGTAAAATATCATAATCGATTTCTTTTATCTCATTTTTTGAATATTAAATATTTTAAATGACATATTTAATTTATTCAATTATAGATGACATTCAATTTTGGTGAAACCAAAGAAATTAAGAAAATACATCTCTCTTTAGCGGCAGTTCGAGGGAGATATTTTAAAACAAACATGACAAAAAATTATGTTTTTGGAAATAGAAGGTTTGAAAACCCATGCCTCAAGAATCAGTTTATAGATGAAGATACATGGATGTTATTTGTTAACATTCATCATTTTGAAAAAATTCAGGTAGGATACTTATTTTATATTGTAAAATTTATTATATATATTTCTAATTACTTAGTAGTTTATTTTTATATAATAGGCCTTCAAGAAATCTCATCAATAGATTCAGTTGAGAAATGTATACCCTAATACATTATCACATGGAGGGTATCCGTATTTGGAGAAAAAATAATTGATTTTTTTTTTTTGAATCATTAAGAGATCAATCTAGTAGTGTTTTAGAAGAGGTTTAGTTTTGTCCTCCATCTCCTCCCACTCGCCATGAAAAAGGAAATGAGCCTGAAGAAGGAAAAATAAAAATTATTTTATAGAGGAAGCTAAGAATGTAGCTGATGAAATTGTAAGTAAATATTATTTATTTGTCACTAATTTTTATATTTTATAAATTTTAAACACTAAAATAAGTTTTTCATTTTCATTTCAGAATGAAATTTATGAGCAAGAGACACATGGATCTTTTATCCTCAAGGGTAGGATAGACATCTCAGCCACTGATTCTGGAAATAAATAACACCCCATATGTGTTAGAGCATATTAGTCAGGTGTTAGTATTCAAAAGCTTCTTAGTCGGAGTAAGCAGTCAAGAGACCCGAAAATAGAATTCTTAAAAGCCAAGATAATTGGTTTAAAACAATCTAAGGGTGATCAAATTCAAAAAATAATTTTTAAGGCTTTATTATAACACATGAAAAGATAGTCACAGTCTTCACAGCCTCCACAGTTATATTATTTATTTTTTATCAATTTTTATATTTTGAAAATTTTAAACACTAATTTAACTTTTTCATTTTTCAGCCTTCCCAGCCTGATCACCTAGACTACCCTTCCCTATCTACATACCTTACCCCATATGCGCAGCCTTACAATGTATATTATTTATTTTTTATAAAATTTTCTATTTTATAAATTATAAACACTAATGTAACTTTTTCATTTTTTTGCATTCCCAGCCTGCTCAGCCGAACAACCCTAACCCATCTGCCTACTTCGATCATCCACCTCTTCACTAGAACTAATTATTATATTATTTATTTTTCATCATGGTTTCTATTTTATAAATTATAAACACTAATATAATTATTTTTAATTTTATTTCATCCCAGCCTACTCTCCTAGACTACCCTCCCCAAATCTGCTTACTTTGATCCCCTATCACCTATCTTGGATCAAAAAGTATACAGTGATTTGTTTGCTAGAGATCCTCATATGCATATTGCTGCGTAATGACTCATTCATTTTTTGCGGGATTCTATATATCACCAGCCTATACAGATGGGCCAGGTTATTGTGTCAGTACTTGATATTAAATATCTTAATGCTCTAGAACCATTTCCTACTAAGGATATCACTAGAGTTGGGGATTGTATGGGTCATTTTTTACTTTATCCAACTGGTATTATTTGTTATATTTCATATTAGGTATGCATTTTTTTAATGTTAATTAAAAATGATTTAAAATTTCTTATAATGTTTTCTAAAATTTAAATTATATAGGATTATCTAAAAGAAAAAGAAGCTGCAAAATTGAAACAAAATGTTTGGGAACAATTGACGGTAGATACTTCTGATATTTTTTATGGGATACAAATATTATCTCATGCTTCATCTTCATCAACTTATATCTATAATTATCAGATGATAGACAATATATGAATAAGATAATATCCATTAAGATTACTCAAAGAAGATATCATGTATCTAGTTGATTTTGAAGAGCTTGACCTAAATTTGGTGCAGTTGTTTTCCATGTATATAAGTTAACATTTGAATTTTTATTTATTTAAAAAAATATAGTTTTAAATTTACTAAATATATTTTTTTAAATTATGAATCTACACATAATTCATCTACAAAATGAATGTACAAGTATTTATAGTTATATAGATCCAGAATTCATTTCCATGGAAGTGCAACATGTGAAGAATCCTGATAGAGTTTCATATATATATATGTGATAGATTATCAGATATGAATATTGAGTGTTGGTTTTTTCATTTCTGGATAAGTATGAACAAAAACATAATTATGAAAAAATGGTAATTATAATGTCATTAATTGTGAACTTTTTGTATTGTAGGGGGAATTGGATGTTCAGCGTATTGTTCCCAGGTGAATGAACCTTATATTTGTTTTTCTCTTTATCATGGATTGTTTATTAAAGATTTACACCTTATTGGATAGATAATTTTTTTTTGTTTTTTATAAGACAATTATGTTTAATTATCATGGATTAGACATGTATTATAATTGCATATAAATGAAAATGAAGTTCATGGAAAAAATTTAACATGGAATACATGTTGATAAATACACCAAATAAAATCATATATGGGGAACTATAGGTAATTAGTTTTTATATTAGATTTTATTCTGATATTTTATATATTGATTTTTATTATAAGTTTATTGTTTTATAATTGTAGTTTCATTATAAAAAAGGACATGTTGATTATGGTTACTATATTCTACAATTAATCTACATGATAATCACAACTAGGAAAACCGCTGAATTTTATAAGGTTAGTTGTATTAATTTTTTAATATTTTCTACCATATTATTCTTTTTTTATCTCATATCATTCAATGTGATTGTAGGAATTCAATGATTCCCAATCAAATTATAACTATAATCTTACCCATTTTCAATATATTTTTGCGAACTATTTGTTAGTATTGATTAGTATTTTAGGTATCTATATTCTAATATTTATGAATAATATTACATATGGGTTAAAAAACGAACTCTTTTGATATAATAAGTGTTTGAACATACTTATAATCAAATGAATGCTTCGATAATAACCAATAATAATCAAGTTATAAATTTTAGGTACCTGTATTTTAATTCTACTTTATAAAAAAAATTTGTAGATACTTTTTTGATTAACTAGATAAAATAATGAAAGTTAAATATTTTTTTCAATGATAAATATTGTTTGATTGTTTTATATTGTGTTTTCATTACAGGGGTTTCAATTATTTTGGATGTGTAATATTATCAATTTTCTAAAAAAATATTTTAACTTTCGACATTAATTTTTAGAGAAATAGACACTGAAACCCCTCCCCTTCCTAGTTTTTAGCATCAATTATTTAACAAACCAACACAAAAATCCGGGCACAAATGGGTTTTCGGCGTCGGTTTTTTAAAAAACGATGCTAAAACCTATAAAAAAATGATTTTAGACATCGGTTTTTGTAAAAATAAATGAAAAAAACAATCTTTTTTAAATCACCTTTATTAACATTGGTTAAAACCCAATGTTAAATCCTATTTTCACTAGTGAGTAGTTCGTCGTACACAGAAACAATATGTTTGTTACCCATTATATTGAGGTGTGTGTAATTATATGTAGAAATATTAACATAAAAAATCATAGTATACTGAGGATACATGGGTTGATATGGAATCAAAGAATAATAAGATTATAGAGAGTGGATAAGGGAAATAAAACTTGATAGATTGAGAGAAGGCATTACCTCTTAATTGGGTAGCATCTTTTAATGTATACCACAAGATTCCTTAGATTGATTTCTGACCAAAGGGGGGCTTATAGATTATAGGGAGGGACGTTGGGAGATAATGTGGGGAGGTCATGGATGAACTTAAGAGGCTTGAGAGGTGTGATGAAGGGGTAGAAGTGGTGACCTTTTATAGGGAAGGGAAATGACTCTCTTGGTATTTTTGAAAAGGAGTTAGGTGTACACATGTTATTATTTAAAAAAAGTCATAAAAAACCACCAAATCTAAATAATGGTAGTTTTATAGACGAAATATGGACAAAAAATGGGTTTACATAAAGTTTCTTTATCACTTGGGCCCTTTATTTTAAGCTTTAGTACCTAATTAAGCTTAATTTGGCCTTACCTGTTGTGATTAATTTTAATCACTATTAATAATAATTTTGGTCAAAAACTAACATGGTATTGTTTGAATCTAAATATTATAATAAATACAGTGGTTTATGTTATATTTTTAAAATTTAATTCACATAAGTGGTAAAATTAAGATTATTTCTAATACGGTAGACAAGACGAAATAATGGGGTTTTAAATAGAAACTAGTTCAAAAGTTTGTTATGATTTTGTATTCAGTTTTATTGTGAAATTGATTGTGATGAATTATATTATATTAAAACAAGTATAATATATCTAATGTTAACTTAAATGAAATTTATAATATCATTTAGTATTAACAATTAATTAGAAAAAAGCTGTTTTTAACTAAAAGGCGGTATTTTTCACTATTCATCAAAAAAATTATGTTTCTATAAAAATACTAGAAACTCACCCTAGGATAATTTTGAAATTATACATTCAAAAATGAAGTTTATTTTATAAATTTAAATTCATTACTGTGTCAAAATTAATATTTGAAATTGGTTCTCTATTAAAAGGTGGTAAAATTGCCTTAAAAATATAGTATTTTATGTGTAATATTAGGTTTTTTTATTAATATAAGCCTATTATACATGGGTAAAATTATTTTTAGTGATATATAATATATAAATAAACTCTATAAAGTTGAAATAATTTAGTTAAATATTAATAAAATTACTAAATAATGTTTCTTATAAATCGGGTGTTTTGTGTACTGCAAAGTTATTTAAATGTATATATGATAATGTCCTGGGGTGTCACACTAGTAGTAAACCTCATGTTAGTCCTATATCCATGATCCAGTCAATATAATAAGAAACAATCAACTACAAGGTACTTTACCCTTTTCAAAACCTACATTCATTTAATCTACTTGGGTAGAAAATGATGACCCAAATAGGGTTTGAGTAACACTCAGTTGGTCGACGCCACCATGTCTAAAAAAATCCATTATGAGAAACATAGTGAATGAAATATTTTGATAAATAGGGAATTTATTTAATAAATTAACACAATTTATAAAAGAAATCTGACTGATCCTTATAGCATTAGGTTTACACTTTAGGTCATCCAAAATGGTTTCGACGCCCTTCTGGAATCTTTGAACAAGGGTGGATCCTCCAACAGCAAGATGAATTACCGAAGTCTGGGGTAGATTCTCTGATGGAGGATGAATCACTCATAAAATATACTAAACAAATGGACTGTTCCTTCAGACTTAATATTATATCAAACTCATTTATACCAGAATCTCACACTTAGGAATATTAGAAATATTTCCCTCATGAATATTAGATTCTCTCCCTCCGACATATCTTAAATATCGCCCACAATAATATAAAATCATTCCCATAGAAATTATATAAATCTCTTTATTAGGAATCTTAGACATTTTTTTGTAGGAATATCAGAAATATCTCCCTCATGAATATTATAATAATTCCCTCATACATCAATCACATCAGTTTCAAATAATCACAAAAGATATGAAATAAAAACCCCAAGAAAAAAACACACATACAAGATATATTATAATAATAAAAAATTATCAATTGATCAAATTATCATTCGTCCAACTAAATATATTTCATGAATTCAGGTTCTTAATTATAATAACAATTATATCAATCCTATTTTTCTTACCAATTATCCCCATTTTTATTTATCACATTATTTAGCTACAATTAAACGAGGAGATCTACCACAAGCAATCACACAATTTATTTTTTATTCCAATTTATCTGAGGGGTCTAATTTCAAGAAAATCAAGTCACAACAAGATCTCACAATTGAACACATATCGGGTTGTCACAATTCTTAGTATCCAGGCCAATGGACCCAATGTGATCAAATAGGTGTTAAACTAGAATTACTATTTAATATGGCTTATAAAGATAATTTTGGTCAGACACACGACATTCCATCTCAGTCTCACCAATTTTATATACTATGGATAATTAAATCATAAAAATGTGGATTATATTTAGACCAACCACCTTTAAATCAGTGAAGGAAATAACAAAACCTCACATCTAAGGTATAAATTGGATTCTTCCTTCTTTTTAACAATAACTAAAAAATCCATTAGCAACTAATTCAGAATTAAAAGATGAACCAAAAGGAATATCATAAAAATATACGTCTATAAATCCAAAATCCAATATATGATCACTTCTAGATTGTAGTGGACTCTTATACATCATCCACATAATGTTTTCAGTTGAGAAGTATGTGCAAAGAGGGTCTACAGTCGAAGACACATGGTCCGCTTTTTTAAGAAGAGATTATAGATAGTTTAAAATAATATGGGTATACCATTTTCATGAAGTGAATTGATTTAACATCATGTAACTATGGATATTTTTCTCTTTAATTTCCCAAAATATCATCTCACAAAAATAGAAAAACATTAAATAATGATTACACATGTTGTAAGTTGTTTTTATGACATGTGTAATTTTAGTGACATGTTTACAATGTGTGTAAATCTTCATGACATTTTTAAAAGGTCATTATATATTTTTGACATTTTTAGAGGGTTTGAAAATATTTATAAGGTGTTAAAATATTCATGACATATTTATAGGGTGGGAAAATATTTTCATGGAGTGTAAATTTTCATTATATGTTTGTAGGGTGTGAATAAATTTAGGTCGTGAAATAAATTTATATAGTCTGCCCAAAACATTTCATGTTCTAAATTAGGTTCACAACAATAATTTTTTCTATAGCCATAACATAACAGTGATTATTTTTTCACTACTAAAACACTAAAAAACCCTAAACCTCGGCCCAAAAAACCATATTTAAATGAAATACAACCAATATCAAAGGGAGTTGACCAAATATTTAAATAGAGATGTATATGAAAAAAGGTGAGATGTTACATCCTTTAACACATATAATAACATGTACATGATCTTATCCAAGAATCACTATTGGGTATTAGAGAACATGTATGGACACTTTTCTTAAGTATTAGACTCCATATCCTTGATCTCCTCTTAAACAAGCCTATACTACCACAATACTTGTACTAGAGGCACAATATTCCCCCGAAGATTCCTCCCATTATGGTCATCAATAAGGATAAAATTCTCCTTAATAGACACATAAACATCCAAATAAATGTCATCAAAATCTACCACATGAAGAGGGTTAGAATAATATCTTCAAATAATTAAAATCTAAACACATCATGCATGGAAGTATACCATTTTGGAAGGGACAAACAATATTCCACTAGACTGACCATTCACAATATCTCAAAAGGTGCAACAAAACTGGGTGATATCTTCCCTTGTTTTCTAACATCACATTTCCATAGTAGAGAAGACACCTGATGAAAAACTTGGTGACCAACCTCAAACTATAGAGTTAATTTGTATTGTCTAGTGTATAGTTTTTTTCAGATCTTCAAAGTTACCATTTTCTTTCTGATCAACTCAACCTTCTCAGAAATATCTTTTAAAAGACTTGGTATAACTAGTTCTAACTCTCTCACAACTAACTAAAAAAGTGGTGAATGAAAATACCTTCCATAAAAGGCTTGAAAATGACCCTTTATTATATTCTTGGAAGATATTATAATAGGTTAACATAGGTAGTTCCAAACGGTACACCAATGAAGCATTGAAAACCAAAAAACATGATCTTACATTATCCTCTATAATCATAATAGTCCACATAGATTTGAAATCAGTTCGAGGATGGTTGGTAGTACTCAGAAGAACATGTGATTCCAATGCCTTTAATAGAACCTTAAAAATCCAAGACATGAAATGATAATATCATTTATAAATAATTACCATCAGAATACTATTCACCCAAACTATCTCCCACACATAAAAACTACCCAGATAATCAATAGTGATTGTCTCTCTAATATGAAAGAAGTGGGATACCTTCACCGGATGATCCACAATCACCACAAGACATAATCCTTTAGAGTTTTAGTGGGTAATCCTATCATAAAATGCATATTTTCGTTATACCATATCCACTATAGAATGGGAAGAGGTTGAAATATCCCAAAAACACTTTGATTCTCGAAATTATTATGATGAAAGACATAACATCTCTCCATGAATTCCATTATATACTCCTCCATATCTGAACCACATTATTTTCTATTGAAGTCATGATACATATTTTTCAAGCCTGAATTCATAGCCCAAATAGTTTCATGATACTCCATCATAAATTTCCCTCGAAAACCGTAAGAACCCATACTCAACCACGAAATAAAAGATCATAATTTCTACCTAGAATCCATCCTACTCATGGATTACCACCACATGTGATGTCCCTCAAAACTAATCCCTACATATACAATAATTGATCCATTTTTATCTAGTCAAGAAGCACGATTATAATTGGTTTTCAAGCCAAAGATACTCATCCATGGGAATCCTGAACATCAAGATGCATATCTACAAAGAGATTCTTCATCCACCAGTCATATCAAGATTCATTCTATTCCTCTGTAAGCATATTCTGACTCAAGGTGTTAGCATAGATGTTTCCTTTCATTGGATTATAATCCATCCTAATGTCAAAAGGCATCAGATACCCAACACACCTCCTCTGTAGAAGGTTTGGGTCCCCCTGAGAAAATGTATACTTGATTATCTTGTGGTTTGTGTACACAAAAAACCACTTGCACAAAATACACTCTCTATCATATAAAAAATTGTTCCAATGTAGATAACTAAAAATCATGAGTATGATAATTCATCTCATGTGGCCTCAACTTTCATGATCCATAAGATATCACATAGTCCTCCTGCATTATAAATTCTTGGGCATGTGTCTGGATGTTCCACATTAAACAATATACTCCTTACCAATAATAGTTGTCGATATAATTGATGATGAGGTTAGTATACACTTTAAATCATGTAATGATCTTTGGTAATAATTAGTATAAACAAACTTCACCCCATTTTTTGGTCAACATAGAAATTAGTGCTTCTAGAAGAGATAATTTCTAGATGAAACATCATTAATAACCTATTAAACCTAGAAAACTCTTATCTTGAAATAAATTATTGGTTCACTACCAATATATCACAACTAAAACCTTATCTTGATCCATTGACACTCTACCCTCTATGATGGCATGGCCCAAGAAGATCATGCAATCAATCCAAAAACATCATTTTTATAGCATGTCATAAAGCTAATACTCTATATATGTAATCAAAATGATGATAAGATGTGGGGAATGTTCTTACACAGATAGGGATTATAGTTAGTTGTCATTGACAAAAACTACCCCCAAAAAATCTAGAAAAGGATGAATGATTTGATTCATCAAGGCCGTGAATATCATCGATGATTTTTTCAAACCAAATGGCATCACTTTGAACTCGTATAATCCATAACCAATCCAATTTTTTTTTGGGTGGGTCAGATTGTCTCACCCTCAACTATTGGTACCCTGATCTCACGTTAATCCTAGAGAAGATATTTTCACCTCTCAGCCGATCAAATGGATTTTCAATATATGGGATGGGATATCAGTTCTTAGCCATTGTCTGTTACAGTATTTTATAATCAAAACATAAGCACAAAACCCTGTCAACCTTCTTATAAAAAAAGAACCAGAGAAACCCATAGAGTTGTAAAAGGCCATATTAAACACTTTCCGACTAGATATTCCCTATAAACATTCAATTCATGATACGCTATGGGTTCCATACTATAAGGTGGGGTAGAAACTAGATCAGCTCTTTACACTAACTCGACCATGAAATCAATCTTTCAATGAGCTAGTAATCAAGATAACTATACACAAAATACATCATGAAAATAGCTTACCACTGGTGAAAAAGTATCATAATTCATCCATCCATCATCAAAATAAGTCTTTCTATATGAGCCATAAGACAATCCACTATAAAATGAATTAGTTCTACATGACCATCTAAAAGATAGCAATCACCCTGGTGAGTATAGAAACCAACATTTGAGGATAGAAAGTTAAATATCATCTTATAAAAATTGATATGAGCCTAGTATAGTTCTCAATAATACATAAAAATAATAAAATCAAATCCTATAATTTCCAAAACAAAAAGTTCCCAAATAGTTCTTGATACCATTTTATCACACCCCAAAGCTATTCAAGGGTCATGAACCCATCCATGCTATCCATAGAAAAAAACAAACCACTTTACAACAGATCAGATAGTAAATAATGTGATTCTCATGTATCAAAAAAATAAAATCCAATATTTTTTATACCATAATAGTACCTTTGATGATAGATCTTCATCCAAACTGGACGGAGAAAACAATTTAACTTGAATCAGCACACCCCAAAACCTTAATCCCTAGTTGGACTCCAGAATTTTATTCCATCTAAGTAGTACTAATTCTCCTAAAATAGGATACCTCATCCCCTGGGTCGTCCTGATCATCCAGTCGAACTCTGGATATATATTTTCCAAGGGGTAGTTGATCCCCTAAAAGACTCAAGTGTCTATCTAGATTACCTACTTTTGATCTACTGGGTAAATTTCATTAAAAACATCTTAAGATGGCCTATCCAACCATAGAAATGGAACACCACTGTTTTTTAAGGACACTGAAGGCATTTGTATCCCATTCTACCACATTGAGAGCAATGCAACAGAACATGATCTGGAGATGGATACCCACTTCCCTAATTTCTTTACCTGTCACTATATTAGCGATAACTATCATAATGGTTCTTCTTCAAATAGATTAAGGGCACCCAATTTTACTTACTTAAACTCCCTAGCCACTAATTGGGGCCTCTATCAGATTCCCTTCCATGTTGAGATCCAAATTTATCACATTCGATTAGATACACAAGTTAAATACATTATCCTAGGATATGATATTATAGTTAATTCAGTCCTGAAATAATATCTCCATAGAGATCTCATCATCTACTAAGGACAGATCGAAGTGCTTTAGGTTGATTAACCATACAATAAAATCCGTCCTTGACAAGATCTCTTGTGTCAAGTTCTTCAAATCCCAATAAATCTAATACCTCAATATGTCATGATAGATGTGGCTAAAAAATCCCCTTGAAGTAATTACAGTATAACTCTTTCTTCTTATAAAATTTCTCTAGAATATCCCACCAATGATTGGTGGGTCCATGAAGAATGTATTCATCAATGTTTACCCTCTTATTTTTGGGTGTTTCTAGGTTCTTGAAGTTCACATATACTAATTCAATCAAGAACTCGACTACACGGGGGCCTCCACCTAGGGACTATATGCTCAAACTGTAGAAGAAACTATTTCATCATCTCAGACATCAAAGTTATGGGGAGAAAAATGTCCCTTTCCATGGAATCCATGATCCTCAAGAAGCTATCAAAAAGATGAAAATATATATGATTCTCCAGATTCGTTGAAATCATTGTATTAGTTGTGTTAGGAAAATGATTATTTCCAATATCCTAATGCTAAATTTGAAATTAATGAAGAGGCATTTTCTCTATATGACAAAAACACTCTTTAGAACACATCGTCACTACAAGTTAAACTATAATAGGTGAAAACAACAAAGACCCACCAAATCATGACCTATCTAAAGATGGATTAAAAATTGGATATGCATAACCGAATTGTCCTTGCTTTCCATTTATCTAAAATAGTGTGTGTATTTTTTCACAGTGCATATAAGAAATTATATTACGTGAAATAAATATGTCCATATATTTAACAATACATGTCAATATATATATATATATATATGTATTTATATATATATCGCTATGTTCCCATCATTATTTGTTCATAATCATATCATGTTATACCAAGACACATGTGATAATATTAGGAAACAATAACACCATACAACATGTAAATCACCCAAGAAGAAATAACATAAAACCATAATATGAAAACATCATGGACAATAATCCCATCCCTCGTAACTTGGAATTCCCCATGTATATGGGTTAGCTAATCTAATGAAAATTCTCAATACCAAGTCAAAAAAACATCCTAGAATCCTTTATTCATTTCTTAAATAGTAAATAAATAGAAAATAACATGCATGCTCTGATGCCCCTTTGTAATGTCCCCAACCCGGTGCCATCTCAAGTGATTGAGATGGTTACCTACATGACCTCAGGCGTGCCTCCCAATATGTTATAGGATATATTAATGTAGTGAGGGTATAAATAATATATCAAAGAGACTATACGCTCTAGTAAACAGTTACAATGAAAGCATAAAATAATAAACAAGTATCATAAATATCTGAATCAACATAGACAAATAATCATACAACCAAATATGAGAAAATACCAAATGAATAAATCCAAATAATGAAATAATAATTTAATGACAAGATGAATGAATCTAAATGAAATAATGAAGGACATACAAATAAAATAATAAGAAGAATCAAGTATATACTCCAATGAACTCGGTCTCGAACCTAATGTTTGTCCCATCTCCAAGCTATAATCCATCCATCAGGAAACAATCAACATTAAGTTCCTTCACTCTTTTCTAAACCTGTATCCTTGTGTTATGCTCGGCTACCAAATGGCATCTCGAATAGGGTGTGAGTAAAACCCAATAGGTTGAAACAACCATCTCTAAACCCGCACAATCTATGAAACATAATGCATATATTATATTGATAAAAAAAATTTAATTTAATAAATTAATTCTATATAAAATGTAATCTCGTTGATATCCCAAGCTCCATGTTAACACCCATGGCCATACAAAACTACTCAGATACCCTAGCGGTAGAGCATTCTATGTGTAGATCATCCTACATTAGAATTAATCACCAGATTTGGTGGCAGAATCTCCAACTGAAGATGAATCACTCATAACATATCATAAAAATTATCAGTTTTCTTCTAGACAACCAAACTCTCTCCCTTAGTCATTTCATAATCTCTGACTCTAGAATAATAGAGTTTCACCCTTAGAAACATAATAAATATCACCCTTAGAAATATCTTATTTCTCACCCACATGTATATCTAAATCCCACAATCAGGCATATTGAAAATATCACCATCAGACATATCACAATCTCTCTCTCAAGCACATCAAAAATCTCAACCCTAGAAATATTAGGATATATCTCTTAGGAATATGAGAAATCTCACCCTCCAACATATTTTAATCTCACCCTCAAGAACCAATCACATCAGTTTAAAATAAACACAATTGTTATGTAGGAAAATTTAAAAGTTCAAAACACACATACTTGATATATCAGCATTAGACACAATGATAAATTAATAAAAATAATATTTATCTAATCAAATATATTTCATTAATTCAGGTTCCTAATTATCACCACAATTATATCAAACCTATTTCAATTATAAATTATCCCCAATGTCACTTAAAATAATATTTAACCAAAATTAACTAAGGTGATTCTACCATAAGGAATAAAACACTTCATATGTTACTCCAATTCTTAATATTAAGCCACCAATTAACCAATATTTCATATTTATCAGATGGATCTAATGTCATGAACAACAAGTCACAATGAGTTTCATGGTTGGAACACCTATCGGTTGGAATCCTGTCCTAATATGCACGCCAATGGTCCAAAGGATATCCAGCAGTGGTTAATAAATTAACTACTATTTATCAGGGCTTTTAAAATTTATTTTGTTTCACAGGAAGTGTTTTGGTGTGATCTCACATATTTCATATATTATGGATTATGAAAGTAGACAAATATGGATTTGATTTATACCACCCACATTGAAAGTGTAGAAGGTGAGGAAAAAAACCATGCCTATGGTAGAAATAAGCCTTTTCCATTGCTTTTATTAAGAACCATAAACTTCATTGTCAATATATTGTGAAGTAGAAGAATAATCATAAGGTGTATCTTAAAAAATATAGGTCTGGAAATCCAATATACACTTACTTCCAGATATAATCGGACTCCAAGACATCATTTGTGGATGCTATGTAGTTGACAAAGAGGTGTGCATAGGCTACGTAGTTAATCATGGAGGGTCCTATTTAGAAATAAACGACACTAGAGGGGTTTAAAATAAGTTGGGAATGAAATTTATGCAATGTGAATTGATTTAATGTTGTGTAATTTCTAATCCCTTTTATATTTTATTTTCCAAAATCCCATCATACAATAGTAAAAAACATTAAATTACAATTATAAATTTTTTATGTTTTTTTCTTGACATGTGTAATTTCATGATATTTTTATGGGGTGAGTAAATATTCATGACATATTTATATAGTATGAAATTATTTATAGGCTGTGTAAATATTCTTGAAATGTTTACAGGGTGTGAAAATATTTATACGGTGTGTAAATTTTCTTGATATTTGTACAATGTGTGAATTAATTCAGGTTTTGAATTAAATTCATGTGGTATTCCCAATATAATTCACATCTCGCATTAGTTTTGTTATGTGAATTTGTTCTGCATCCAAAATAGATATATAATTCCTACTACACTACTACAACACTTAACCCACCCCAAACTTTGGCTTGAAAAACCAAGTTTAGACGAAAAAAACTCAAATATAGAAAAAAAAATTAAAGAGAGGTATACATTTAAAAATATGGGATCTTACATAACAAAATTTTATAGGACCTAGTTGGATTATAATATCACCCTTAAAAGGCTTTTGGTATAAACCAAAATGGATTTTCTAAAGAAGAGGTATAGTTTTTAATTTTGGGTTTTATTTTTTATTTATTCTTTTCTATACTTCAAACCTCTCATAATCATTTTCATATAATTACATATGTATCTCCCATATACTATTTTTTTATGTTTATGGTATATCACTTTTTTTCTTTTACTAATCTATATAATAAAGAATTAAAACATCTTTTTTGCATATATATAAACTACCACCTCACAGTGGTGATATATTTCATTTTTCATTTCCACCACACAATGATAGTTATATTGATTTATTTAATGAATATATATTCTATTCATGAAATAATTATGTTACTAAAAATATAACACATTAATTACCTTCTTATCCTACCACCAATTAAAAAATTGTAATGTTTCTCATGCGGACGTGTGGACTACTACCTTCACAAAGTGATGTAGTTAATGTTACATGTATTAGAATAAAAAATAATTCAAAATAAAAATATAAATAATATATATGATATTTATATCAGGATTAAAATTATATAAATTATGGAACCACGTTGAAAATTCAATGATCGATGCTACCGAAATAAAATGTTCATGAAAAATGAAACAATTAACACTCAAAAATGATGATTTTAATATAGAATTATTAGAAAATGACAATGAAATATTATAAGTGTAAAATATATGATATTATAAATAATTATACTCTCATTTTATAGAATTAAAACAAATTTAAATTTATTATACATGAGGAGAAAACTACTTCTGATGAAATTTAGACCTGAGGTAAGAGTTTCTTATATCCCAATGTTTCCACAAGACATATTACATATTAACCAATTTTTCCCATATTGTGGTTTTTATATTACCCCCATTATATGATATATCTTTAATACCTTCATATTAAATATTTTTTGATATTTATTTGATGTTATTTATTTTATTGCTTTTATAAATCAAAAGTTACTAAAGAGGTAAGAGTTTATTCACAATATCATCCTTATTAAAGATTGTTTGTGTTTAACCTTTTTTGGGGGAGTTATGTGATATTTCTATATTAAATCACATATATTTTCTTTTCCTGTATTTATTTATGGAAATTAAAATTTTCCTTTAATTTTTTTCTTTCTATTTAGTTCAATTTTAGAAATAATATTTTTTTTAGAATCACAAAATTGTTTTCTTCAATTCAAAAGGAATTATTTTTCTTCTATTTAAATATTTTGTATTAATTTTTTTGAATAATATTTTTTATATTCTTAACTGATTTGTTATATTTATTTTTATCCTTGTTTTAATTTTTATAAATTATTTTAAAATAAATATTTTTATAATTTTTCAAATTGGAAACGTTTTGTTGAAGGTGTAAAATAAATATTTGCTTCAAAACTGACCCGATGAATGATTTTTTTCCATCATCGATGAATATTATTTTCCTTGAATATTATTTTAAAATTTTTCATTTATTTTTCAATATAAATTTACTTTACTAATATTCTGGAAATTTTTATCTTTTTATATATGTGGTTTCAATAGGAAATTAGTATTTTCCCCAAGAAATATTACAGTGATATTTTTAAATAATTTTAATTTATTTCAACATCATTTGATGAATCTTTTTATTTAATAGGGATATACTATAATATATCATACACCATAATATTATAATGTATTATGATCATATAGTTCTATTTATTAACTGGGGAAAATAATAACATTTCAAATGAATTTTTTTAAATTCTAGTGTTTATATTGAATATGTACTGAATTTGTATTCATTAATATCTTATGATGAATGAATTTTTCTTATTATGTGATTGGTGAGGCCTGTTAGAACTCCCCAATGAATAATTAGATCACATGAGACAAACTTTCCTGGGTATTTGGGGTGTGTCTACCCATTTAGTTATGATATATTGTCATAAGTCCTTGACGATATGATTTTGACATCCAAATTTATGAATTCCATTATTAAAGAACCATTTTTTTATTCATGTGAATATTTTTTATCCTATTTTATCCCTGAAAATAGTCCTCTTTATGATATTAGTTATAAGGAATATTTTATTATTTCTTATCTCTTTCATATTACTCATGATTTTTTAATTTTGTTATATATTTGGATGAAATGTTTCTGTTACTGAGAAAATAAGACCATCATTAGTAGGTTTTAAATTCCTTAGGATATTAATAGTAGATATATAAATGATTTTTGGGATATAATAGAAGAAATAATAAACTTATTTGTAAAATATTGTTGTTTTGTTTCATGTTTATAAATATAATGTGAGAATCATATATGAATATAGTCTCCCAAGGATACTAATCTATTTGATCATTTGAGATGAGATACCTTTTATCGTATGAAAATTTACTAAAACAACCCCAATATTAGGGTTACTAGGGTCACTGTGTTATAGTTGGTATTAAATGAAATTTGGTACTACCCTTAGGAACTATATTTAAGGAAACATAGATTAGATAACATAACACCATGATACTTTTTAGGGATAAGACTTTGGATAGATTAATATCACGAATATTTGGTTAATTATAGATTGTGTGGTATTCATAGAAAATATATCCCTATTAGGATATTGGTACGTGGATGTATATAGGACACATATAAACCTAAGGGTAATAGATTTGAAATGGTGGATTGGGTATTAACTCGATGTTCAAAAGTGCATGAGGAGTGGGCCTATGATTTTAAAATATGATAAATACTCATTGGTGACATACTAGGGTTAATTAAATTTTTTTATGAACCATATTCATAAATGAGTTGATAGAACCTATAGAAAACTAGGAAATAACATAGTGATATGGGAAAAATATAATGATTAATGGGATGATAAGTATAACATTTATATAATGTTTAGTGGAATATATACCCATATTAATGTTTTATGTGATGGATTTTTTAGATTAGAAATGATATTTTGGGAGAAATTTATGGGAATTGAGCCCCTTGGTTAAGCATGTGTTTATGTGTAATGGTTATTTCAGGAATAATGCTTCTCTATTTTGTACAAATATGTTTAATGTTATTGATAACATTTAGGGTTAATATGATTTTGATGTTGAGGTAATTTTGGTTAATTTGTATAAAAGGGTTATTTCATTTTCAGAACGTATTTTAATCATATAGATAACCATAGGATTTAAAAGTTATTTAATAATGAAGTGATTAATGTTATTTTTGAAGAATTTAACTAGATGAAAAATATTATGTGATTAAAGTATATTGAATAATATTTTCTAAGATATGATTTTATTTTTGGAATATATATTAAGTTAGTTTATTAATATATATATGAATTTATTTGTTATTTAAGGATATTCAAGTTATTTACGAAAAATGTTATAATATTTTAGATATTATATTATTACAATATATATATTTTTGGTATGTGACCAAAATAGTGATTAATTTTCTTGAGAAATAAATGTTAAATTAACTTCAGAAGAATTTGTGATCAAATCATTCTTAATTTTTTGTTTTTTACCTGGTCAAGAATATTTTTTGACAAATTTTATGGTTTGTTACATATGGAATGATCTAAGATGAACATTGGGTGTTATTTTTGAGACTTTGGAGATTAATTTATTATGTCTTCATAAATATAATTATTCAAATTTTTTATTACTTTATCTTGTGCTAACCATTTCAGTTTTAGATAGGCGGAACAATATTTGATCATTTGTATCTATAATTTAGTTGGTTAAATTTTATTTTAGAGATTCATGCATGAGAAATTCATCATGATCATGAATATGAAAATTTATGTATTAAATTATTCATGTAGAATGGGAAGAAATCATGTAATTAAATTTTATTATATTTTATATCCTAAAGGAAAATGAATTTCCTATACTCAAAAAATCAATGATAGATCCATCGAGTATTATGTGGAAAGTACAATTAAATAACCAATGTAGTATTTTAGAAACTCGTTTGAAATTATGAGTCTTATATATGTGCATGAATAAAAGTTTTCGTGGTTATAACTTCAATGATTGATCTTCAAGATAAATTTATATATAATTTCTCTCAATATGTTTAATTTAATTTAAAAAATTAAAATTATGTGGATCAAATTTATGTAAGGATGGAATAGTGTAATATCTACATATTTTAGTTTTTATTTTCTTTCCAAAATGACACTTTTTTCAATATCCTATTGTACAAACAACACCGAGCCTAAAAAAACAATGACAAATATTATTTAAATATAACTATTGCAACCTAGACCTTGAATTAGAGGGTATGGATCTGAGAAAAATAATTATGATATATATATATATATATATTATGGTCCTACTATAAAATTATTTATAAAAACTTAGTAAATATTCACTCAATTTTTAGAAAGTCATTTTATGTATCAAAAATATATTTTCTTCAAAAATGGTTTTCTTTATTTTGGTGAAAAAATAATATTTATAATTTCTTAAACTTTTAAAATAGTATTTTATTAATAGGATATAAATTTTAAAACCATAAAATCAAAATTATCTTAGGGTGAAAATTTTCATATTTTTTAGAAACTATTGATTTTTCCGCAAATAGTGAAAATTACTTTAAATAAAACTAGATTTTTGTTTCATGTATTTAAAAAGTTACATATTGTTTTGGATCAGATTAAATTTATCAATAATTAATTTTTATTAATAATAATATAATTATATTTATTTAAATTATAATTATTCTAAATTTTTATATAAATAAATATTTATACATAAAAATATATTCTTCTAGAAAACCATTTACCATCTTGTTTTGGTGGTTCATTTTAATAGTAATCTATGTATGCTATAGGAATTGAATATGATTAAATTGATTTCATATTTGTAATTCTCATTTAGTTTTTTTAATGAGACCACATTCATTTTTTCTCTTGAAAATAGGAACTTTGGTAAAAATATTGTTATCACATTTAGTGCTAAAACATGTTAAAAGTGTTAAATATAAAATGATAAGGGTTAAAATATAACATCCCAGGTAAGTGAGAATTTGAAATTTTCATATATATTAATATTTGTGAATTAAATTTTAATTTTAATTTTAATTTAAATTTGATTCTTTTTTCGATGGCGTACCCAACACACAACAATGGGTTTCTCAGAAATCTTATTTTTCACACTTAGTTGAGTCATACTGAATAATAATAATAATGATAATAATAATAATATATTATTATTGTTTTAAATGGTTGTTAATACCTATTCATTTTAATGGAAGGAATGAATAGAACTAACCATATTATTATTAAACATGTTTGTTAAATTTTTTCATATATATCTAATAAAATTAAAAGGCTTAAAATTAAAATGAATCCAATTTTAAGCATAAATACACTAATATTTTTAAAATGTATTTTTAACACCTCTTAATCGAGAATCATTATTAAATCTAGTTATTGTAACATTTATATTCTCTATTGGAAAAAATAAACTTCTTCTTTGGAAGTGAGAGATCAAAATTTACTTTGGGTAATTGTTTTGGTATTTTTCTGATAATGTTCATTTTTAATAAATACTGAAAAATACTGCATTTTAATTCAAAATTGTCTTTTAATATTATTTATTTATATATATAAATTATTATATTTATGAGTTTTAAAACTTAATTGGATTATATTATTATCTTTTAATCTAATGTTGGTCATTGGAAGTAAATTCACTTTGAAATTGGACATAAACACATGTCAATCTTTTTGTAGTCTTTACTTCTTAAAAATATGGTTTTTTGGTTAAGATAAACAGAATTAATTTTAAATTAATTTCTACAAATTTTGGGTTTCAAATTTGGAAAACTGTATTCCATATTTGGAATCAGAAGTTTAAAATTTTTTAAATAGGTACCTTTTATTTTTAGATTTTATGAATTGTAATTTTAGTAATTATTTTATTTACCATGGTTAAAGGGTAAATGGTGTAAATAAAGGTAACAAATAATATTATAATAATATTACATTAACATAAAACGTGTCCTAATCCTATTTTATAAGATATTTCCAATAATGGGAGTACTTGGGTGGATTTTGGGACCCTATGGAGCCACATGGATGTGAAAATGATATTTTATAAGAATTAATTTCAAGTAAAGAAAAATGTAACATAAACATGTATCTTTTAGTAAAAAACTTATATGGGGTTATATAAGTGGTATTTTTAAATATAAATAGTAATAATAAATTTAAAATGATTTAATACCTCGTGGTATTTTATTTTTAATATTTAGACATCAAATAAATAAATTTATTTATGACCCAATTATGATGTAGTGATTACCATATGAATGAATGATTTAAATAAATGAGATTTTAAATGTTAAAATAAATTTAGTTTAAAACATTTTATGCCATCCTAAAATTTTTGGGGCGATTATGACTTGTTATATTTTTATTAATGATGTTTTTTCGATTGAATCATGTTGTTATGGATTTCTAAAAATTCATGATATGAATAGTATAAAAATTGACATAAATGGGTTTTTAAATCAAATACTAATTTATTAAATGATATAATAGTCCTAAAAATATAATATTCATCCAAATGACTTAGATAATGGTGAACAGGTAATTAATGAACCCTTTGAGGTTTTATTGTCATTTTATTGTATCTATATTAACCATATTGTATGAATATATAAGAAGACATGGTAAGAGTTTAACTACTTAACTAAGGGTTAAAGAAAATAAAAAGGTTCAATATGGAACTATAGTTGTCTAAGACCTATTCGTTGAGAGGTTTGAGACCCAAAATCATATAATCTTTGAAATAAATTACTTTGAGACCATTTGAAATATAAAATAATTTTATAATAAAATAATATTTCAAAACATTCCTAAAGTGCCTCTCCTCCCTCTTATAAAAGGTCATCACCCCTACCCATTCAATCACACATATAAAGCCCCTTGGACGTCCAAAATCTACACAAATAATCTCCAAACATCTCTATTTTCCATATAGAATCCTTACCTTGGGAAGAAGGTAGTTGAAGAATGTTTTTCGTCTCAAATCAAAGGGAGTTACACGTTTTAAGAGGTAACATATTCTCTAAAGTTCCTTTCAATTATTTTACATCTTCAATTTAAATTATATTATTATTATTTTATTACATAACACCACTATTATCCTAAATATACTAGGATTTTTTTATGAGAATTATTCGAACAACAATTACACTTCACCTCCATCTAATGGATATGAACTCACCGTTTTTGTGTACGACGAACTACTACCTCACGAAACGATGATTGTTCAATTTCTCCTACCACATATCATGGTGGAAATTATGATGGAAATATATTTATATAAGATATATATTATATTTATATTGTATCTATTCTTATTTTTTATTTAAATAATACCTTTATGCTTTCCATAATGTGTAAATATAATTTTTTCTTTTGAGGAACTACGCACTACCGCCCCCTCAAAGTGATATGACTCATTAATTCCATACATGGAATTTATAAAGTATGTAATTAATAAAATTATGTAATGTATATAAAATATGATATTATATGGGAATTATTATATACCCATGTATCATTTAGTTTTATGAAAAAGAAATGAAAGTAGCATTCCTGTGTACGTACGGCTTAACATCCTAATGAACGGTGCATTTCATTTATTATCACCAAATGTTATGTACTATTAAAAATACATATACATACTAGATATATATGATATTTAAATCAATAATATCATTATGGAGATAATGGAATTTTGACAACATAGACAATTTTTATTTATAAAAAAAGAATTTTTGACTCAAGAACTGAATATCAAAAAACCAACAGATATTATCTTAATTAATTATGTAATGTTTATTACCTGGTAATAAGTGATATAAAAGGAATAATAAACATGAAAAAAAAGGTTCTAAAGAAATTATAAATTAACTTCAATTTATTATTTAGGAAGAACAAGGAACATAAATGACGAGTCAGACTCAAGGTAAGGGACTTCATCTCAATCTCCTTTAAGTGAGGCATATTCTGCTTTATACAGGAATTTATTTTATACATTTTATAAACCACTTTAACTTTTAATTTCATTCAAAGGGAATATTTTTTCTAGGAAGCATTTTACTAAGTGACAAAAACAATGTTTCTTTTTAATATACGCGATGACAATGAACTTTTTGACTGCCATGAGCATTATTTGATATTTGGTTTCATTAACTAGATGTAACGTCTTTAATAGGAAAATAATACCATATACATTTTTTATATATTATGGTATTGAATATGGTTTTTATAAAACATTCATTATGTCAATATCTTTAAATATTATATTGTGATTGGAATGTTGAAATGTTATCTTTCCTTTATGCATGTTTTATGTGTTATGATTGTGTTAAGGTTCATGGTAATTTTTTACGTATATGGGTGGTTTTGTAATAAACTGAGGGAGGGTGAGCCCAAGATAGCTCACCAATTAATTGTGTAATGTGGCAGAGGTAGACATTAATTTTTCACTTAATAGATTTACAGAATATATTGTGATGGGTATTCCAGACATAACTCTCTATATAACTATGAATGCTACAATGTATGTATGTTATGTATGTCACAAGTTACCTTTATGATTTATGATTTCTATTAGTTATTCATAAATATTATGATTTTATCAGGTATGTTAAAAGGATTATTCAATATGATTGAAATGTATGATTTCATTGATCTGTATGTATTGATTGACTAATGTTTTCTTTCTTTATTTTATAACCCTTACTGAGCTTTTTATGCTCATCACAGTTTTTTTTGAATTTTTTTTAATGGGGTATAAGTAAGGGTAAGAGAAAGAAATAATTCAAGAATATTTATATGAAGAAAATAACTCTTGTTTTATTTAAAGAGTTTTATTGTTGTGAATAAAATTAGATAGAGTAAAAGTGTCTACTTTGTAATATTGAGATGTAATATTTATGGACTAATTCTCTAAAACTATAAACTTGAAAAGATCCTCAATGTGAATTCTTAACTTAACTAAAGACTATGTAATGTTTAAGGTTAGGACCTTATAGTTGGTATCATAGGTCATTTTAGACAACATTAGGAGTTTGGAAATTGTTATATTAATATTCATAAATTTTTTTTACTTTATGGTAAAATTGAAATGATATAGCATTTGAATATTACCATCTTTCTTCATATAAGATATGTTTTTTAACAATGGTTTTTCAAAGAGGATATAGAGAAGTTGTGCTAGGAAGGCATACAGAGGGAAATGACTTTTTATGTCAGCATCCTGAGATGGTCGGAATCAGATTTGAATAGTTTGTTGTAATAAAGGCTCATTTGACTCTAGTGATAAATGGTGGTTGTGTTTATAGATAATATTTTGGTATTTTCTAAATGTAAATAGTATAATGAAATTCATTTAAGGGTTTTATTGGAAACCATAAAATAAAATAAACCATATTGTAAATTCATTAAGAGTGAGTTTTGGTTACAATAAAATTCATTCCCTGGTTACATTATTTCTAATGATGGAATAATTGTGGATCTTGCAAAAACCAAAGTTATTTACGAATGTCCGAGACCCACAAATATAACCAACATTCATAGTTTTCTTGGTATAATAGGTTATTAATAAAGTATTTTTAATAATTTTGAAAGGTTATCTAGCCCATTGACTATGTTAACTTGAAAAGGTGTTATGTTCGTCTGGAAAAAAGAATGTGATGAATGTTTTCAAGAACTAAAAAAAATTGTCAATGCTCCAATTTGGAACTACCTTCCAAAAATGGTGAATTTGTTATCTGTAGTGATGCTTCGATGAAAGCACATGGTTGTTTCCTGAAGCAGAATGATCAGGTAATTGCATATACTTCATATTAGTTGAAACCTCATGAGTTAAATTACCCTACACATGATTTTTAATTAGATGATGTTTTTCTTGTGTTAAAATTTTGGATGCATAATTTGTATGGAGTAAAGTGTGAAATATATAATAATCACAAAATTTTAAGGTACACATTCCATCGGAATGAATTAAACATGATAAAAAATAGATGGCTAAAATTAATCAATGATTATGATTGCATGATCCATTACCATCCAAGAAAAAAAAATTGGTCAATTCTTTGAGTCGATAGAATAATGATACATTGACCATGCAATATTTGGAACGAGATCCTTTGGTTTTTTATTTGATGAATTTTGGATTGGAAATTGTTGGTGTAGGTAATTGCTCTATTTTTTCAGGTGGTAGTGAAATCATATCTATTAGAAATAATTATGAAAGTATAGAAATAAGATAGTGAGTTTCAAAAAAAGATAGAATTGTTCAAAAATGGTAAGTTACCTGACTTTAAAATAAATAAAGATTGTGTTTTGAGGCTTGGAAAGAGGTTATGGGTAACTTTTGATTCACAGTTGAAGATAGAGTTGTTATGTGAATCTCTTAGTTCCCCCATTTTCGATTCCTCCTCGAAGTACTAAAATGTACAGAGATATTTGAGAGTATAACTGGTGAGATGGAATGAAAAGATATATTTATAACTTTACTATGAAGAGGTTAACTTGTCAACAGTTTTAAGAAGAACAAAAGTTACCAAAAGGTATGTTTCAGCCTTTCCAATTCTAGAGTGGAAATGGGAAAATGTGTCCATGTATTTTTTAGTGGGATTAAAAAATAATTCTTGAGATAACAAAGAAATATGGGTTATTGTTGATTGTTTGACTAAATATGATCATTTTATTCCAATTCGAGACACTCTATCTCTAGATAAAATTTATCTATTGAATATTAAATAGATAGTTGGGTTACATGGTGTTCCCCTCTCTATTATATATTACCATGATCCTAGGTTCACTTCAAACATTTGGAAGGACCATCAAAAGTGATTGGGAATATAATTAAATTTTTGTACAGATTTTCATCCACAATCTGATGGATAGTCAGAATGAACATTTCATACATTGGAAGATTTCATATGTGCTTGCTCAATGAATTACTAGGGAACTTGGGACCAAGATATTTCTTGGTTGAGTTTTCTTATAATAAAATTTTTCATTCTTGTATAAATATGGAACCGTTTTAGGCATTATAGGGAAAGTGGTTTCGAAATCAAGATTTTTGGGATGAATTAGGTGAAAGGAATTGGATGGGACTAGAATTGGTAGAAGAGATGGTAGAAAAAGTTTAGTTGATTCAGAATCACATGAGAAAATCTTATAGCAGACAAAAAAGTTATGCGGATAATCATAGGAAGGATATTTCTTTTGAGGTAGGTGATCTTGTCTTCTCAAAGTTTCTCTATGGAAAAGTGTCATGTGTTTTGGTAAAAAGGGATAATTGAGTCTGAGGTTCATTGGACCCTATAAAATCCTAGAGAAATTTGGATGTTTTTCCTACATAGTGGATTTACCTAAAAAATTTATACCAAGTAAAAAATGTTTTTCATGTTTCAATTTTGAGAAAGTATATACCGGATCCATCTCATGTTTTGTGTCCAGAGGTAGTTCAGTTGGAGGAGAATCTTACTTATGAGGAACAAACATCCCAGATTCTTGACCGTAGAGAGCACATGTTGCGGAATAAGGTAATTAATCTAGTAAAGGTTTTGTGTAAATACTATATGGGTGAAGGGGCAACATTAGAATATGGAAATGATTTGAGGGATAAATTACCCCACTTATTTGATAAGTGAATAAAATTGTGAGGATGCAATTTCCCAATGGGGGAAAAGATGTAACATCCCAGGTAAATAAATAATATTAAATTTTCATATTTATTAATATTTATGAATTCAATATTAATTTTACATTAAAGGGGATGATATGTTCGATGGCATACCCAACATGCAAAAATTAGATTCTTCGAAATATTTTGTTTCACAGAAGGCTGAATCATACTGAAAATAATAATAATAATAATATATTAATATTTTAAATGGTAGTTAAAGCCTATCTATTTTATTGGAAGGAATGAACAAAACAAACCATATTATGATTAAACATTTTAGTTAAATTCTTTTACATTTATCCAATAAAATTTAGAGGCTTAAAATGATAATGAATCCAATTTTAAGAACAAATACTCTTACATTTTAAAAAGGTAGTTTTAACGCCTTTTGATGGAGAACCTTTTTTAAATATTGTTCTTATAAATTTTATATGTTCCATTGGATAAAATAAAATACTTATTTAGATGTGGGACATAAAAATTTACATTGGGTAAATTTTCTGTATTTTTCTGTTACAGTTCATTTTTTAATGAATAGAGAAAAATACTGCATTTTAAGTTAAAACTATATTTTCATATAATTTGTTTATATAGTTAAATTGTTCTATAAATTGGTTATAAAGTTTAATTGGATTATAGTTTTATAATTTTATCCAATTTTGGTCATTATAAGTAATTTAAATTTGAAATTGGACATAAACACATGTCAAACTTTTGGTAGTTTTTACTTATTAAAAACATGCTCTTTGGTTTTGACAAAGGGAATTAATTTTTAATTCATTTCTATAACTTTTGGGTTTTGAATTTGGAAAAAATGATTCCATATTTGGAATCATGAGGTCCAAATTTTGTTAATAGGTACCATTTAGTTTGAGAAATTATGAATAATTATTTCGGTAATTATTTTATTTACCATGGTTAAAAGGTAAATCTAGTAAATATGGGTAAAAAATAATATTATAATAATATTAAATTACTATAACACATGCCCTAATACTATTTTATGTGATATTTCTGACCGTGTTCATCCTTTTATCTATTTTGGGACCCCCTGGTTCTACATCGATGTGAAAATGACATTTTATAAGAATTATTTTAAAGTAAAGAAAAATGCAACATAATCATGTATCTTTTAGTAAATCAATTTATATAAGGGGTAATATAAGCGATATTTTCAAAAATAAATAGTAATTAGAAAGTTAAAAAAGTTTCCTACATCATGGTATTTTATTTATAATTTTTAGACATCAAATGAAAAAGTTTCATTATGAAACAATGATGATGTAGTGATTACCTTATTAATGAATGATTTAAACAAACGAGATTATAAATATTAAAATAAATTTATTTTGAAACTTTTTATACTATCCATGAATTTTAGGTATGACTATGACTTTTTATCTTTCAATTATTATTTTTTTTTTGAATGAATCAAGTTTTTATTGATTTTTAAAAACTCCTTTTATGAATAGTATAAAAATTGACCTAAATGAGTTTTTTTTTAAAAATATACTAATTTATTAAATTATATAACACTCTTAAAAATCTATGATTTGGCCAAATGACTTAGATAATGTTTAAAATCTAATTAATAAACCACTTGAGGTTATATTATAATTTTATAGTAACTATATTAACCATATATTATGAATATACAAGAAGACATGGTAAGAGTTAAATTAGTTAACTATGTGTTAAAGCTTAAATATAATGTTAAATTTGTGACCTATACTTGTCTAAAACATATTGGTTGAGTTTTTTTCAACCCAAAATTATAGTATCTTTGAAATAAATGACATTGGGACCATTATAAATAAAAAACAATTTTGTAATAAAATAATATTTCAAAATCTTCCTAATGTGTCCCTCCTCCCTCTTATAAAAGGGCATCACCCCTACCCATTTAACCACACCTCTCAATCCCTTTGGAATTTAAAAACTCTCCCCAAATAATATAAAAATATAATTAAATTACTTTTACAATTCTTTCTTTGGGAAGAAGGCAATTCAAGAAATCCTTTTTGATCAAATCAAAGAGAGCTACATGTTTTAAGAGGTGGAATATTCTTTAATGTCCCTTTCCATTATTTTTCTTATTCACTATATATTCTATTATTATGCTTTTATTACATAAAAAACAGTATCCTTAATATACAAGGATTTTTTTTCTATTATTGATTCTAATTACACTTACACACACCTCCATCTGATAGATACAGACATACTATTTCTATGTACGGTGAACTATTGTCTCATGAAAGTATGATTGTTCAATTTTCCCCTACAACCTCTCATAGTCTCCATTATGATGGAGATATATTTATATATGAAATATACTATATTTATATCGTCTCTATGATACTTTTTTTAAAATCATATTTTTATGATTTCCATAATGTGTAAATATGAGAATTTCATTTGTGGAAGTGTCGACTACCTCCCCTCAAAGTAATATGACTCTTTCATGCAATACATGGAACTTATAAAGGATGGAATTAATAAAATTATATAATTTATATAAAATATGATATTATAATATATTTATAATATACCTATGTATCATTTAGTTTTAGGAAAAATAAATTAAAGTAGCGTTCATGCATACGTACGGATTACCGTCTCCATGAACGGTGCATTTTATTTCTTATCTCCAAATGTTATGTACTATTATAAATACATATATATACTGGATATAAATTATATTTAAATCAAGAATAGCATTTTTTAAATAATTTAATTTTGACCACATGGAAAATTTTTATTTATAACCAATTCATTCTTGACTCAAATACCGAATATCGACAAAACAACTTATATAAACTTAAATAATTTTGTAATGTTTATTACGTGGTAACAAGTGATATAAAAGGAATAATAAACTTGAAAAAATGTTATAAATCAAGTAGAAATTAACTACAATTATTTATTCATGAATAACAGGGAACATACGTGATGATTCAGACTCAAGTTAAGGGACTTTGTCTCAATATCATTTCATCAGGGCATATTTTGATTTATACATGACTTTATTTTATATGGTTTATAAACCCCTTTGAATTTTAATTTCATTAAAATAGAATATTTTTTATATGAATCATTTTACTAAATGACAAAAATAATGTTTTATTTTAATGTACACGATGACAATGACCTTTCTGCCATCGCGAGCATTATTTTATATTTACCTTCCTTAACAAGCTATAAATTTTTTAAAAGGAACATAAATACCATATAACTTTTTTGTGTATTTTTCTATTGAAAATGATTTTTAGAAAACCTTTATTATATCAATATCTTGAAAGGTTATATTGTTATTGGAATGTGGAAATATTATCATTCTTTTATTCTTGTTTTATGTTTTATGATTTTTTTAGGGTTCTTGGGAATTGTTTAAAAATACGGGTGGTTCTGTGATAAACTATGGGTTGGTGATAACAAGATAGATCTCTAATAAATTGTGTAACATGAAATAATAAAAAATTAATTCTTTTCATAAGATATTTAGGGAATATAATATGATGAATATTCCAAATGTAACTCCTTATGTAGATCTGAATGGTATAATTAAAGTATGTTATGGATGACACAAGTTGCCTTCGTGATTTAAGATTTCTATGAGTTATTCATAAATATTTTGATTTCATGAGGTATGTTAAAGAGCTTATTCATTATGATTGAAAAGTAAGATTTCATTGATTTGTATGTATTGATGGACTACTATTTTCTTTCCTTGTTTTATAACCTTTAGTGAGCTTTTTATGCTCATCCCAAGTTTTTTTGAAATGTATTTCACTGGGTATAAGGTTAAGAGAAAGAAATAATTCAAGAGTATTTATATCAAGAAAAGAATTTTTGTTTTATTTAAGGAGTTTTTCTATTTTGAAAAAAAATTGGATAGAGTATAAGTGCCTGCTTTGTAATATATGAGATGTAATAGGAATGGATTTATTATCTAAAACACTAAACCTGAAAAGTTCCTAAATTTTATTTCTTGACTTAACTCAAGATTAAGTAATGTTTGAGGCTGGTCCTTGAATAAAATTACCTAAAAACCTATCTAAATCCTATATTATGGTTATATTTATACACTATATCACCTACTCTTCTTGTATGACCCATTTTTGATCTTTTTGTATTCATTAAGACATATATATATTTATTCTTTTGAAATATTCCTAGTGTTCCCCCTCTCACACTTATAAAAAGACAAAAACTCTTCAGTATCCCGAAAAAATTAATGAGCCTCTTATATCAGATAATATTGACCCAAATAATTCAATAAAATTCATACCCACATCCTATAGGTTCTGTTTTGACCAAAATACCTTTATATAAATTATTTAGGTATAAATCAAGGGTGGGTTTCCAAAGTAGTTGTATAGTTTTTAATGGTCGTTTTGTTTTTATTTATTCTTTTACCTCATTCATACCTCTCCTAACCATTATGATATAGTAGAATCATTTTATACCCTAAAATTAAATTTTTCTATCATTTAATCATTACTCTTTTTAAATACTTATCCATCTAATGGAGAATAAAAATATATTTCATGCGTATGTCTAGGCTACCACTTCACAAAGATGATGTATTTAATTTTTCATCGCCCCTTATAAGGTTAATTCATTATCATGAAAATATGTATTAGATTAATAATTTTATTATAGGGAATACCATATGTTATATATAAAATACATTTTACGTGTTTAGAGTGTGTATTTAAAATATTTAAAAAAATAGAGAACCATGGAGGGTGATTCTGAAATTAATTTTTAAAATAAAATGAAATAATTAAAGAGTTTAAAATATTAAAATTGAAGTGGTTTGTTTATAATTATTAGATAATTATTTTCTTTAATGTTTACTATACATATTGCATATTTCATTTTTCAGAAAATTTCACATGGTTTAATGAAATCATTTGGTTTAAGGTAATCCATATCTCAACTTTCCTCTTTCCATTTAAAATGTTGTATAAAGAACCAAACCTTCAAAAAACAATCATGTTTACAATTTTTTGAAATAAATCATAGAGTTATGGAAATAAAATTTTATTTTTTTATCAATATGTTTAAGTAGAAATGGATACATATGTTTTCCAATCTTAAAAACACATGATTCCCACATGAAATCTCAACACAATTGTAATTGAAATGAAATGTTTATAAATTCATAGTACCAAAAAAATGTATTCAATCGACAATCATGTTAATATTAAAAAAAATTAAACTTTTGACACATAAATTAAAATAAAATAGTAGAATTTAAAGTTCTATAACACTCTATCCAAGTATATGTATCTCCCATTAAATGACCGAAAATTGTTTGTCTCTCTATAGAGTAAAGGAAACTCATGTTGAGCTTCACCTTCATCCTTGATATCTCTATGGGTATGGGGAACTCAAGATCATTTAGGATAAATATAGTAATACTTTGGGTCTTAGTAATGGTATATATTTTCCCTCAGAAAAAACGAAAATGGGGTACCCAAAGTTGCAATTTATAAGCAATATGGAGGGTTGTTTTGGGAATTCGAAAATTTAAAAACCAATTTTATCCTAGATTTGAGATATCCGGTAGCTGTATCTCACTTTTGAACAAAATAGAAATTTCCCTGACCTATTAAATATCTCCACTAAATTTTTTGATTCATTTTAATTCCTATATTCAATAATATAGTAAAAATATAGAAGTGACCTTGAGAGAGTGAACAAATGAATATTCTCTATAATGATGGCACATTTTCAGGCTCAAAATGGATGAATTAGAATCCATATTCTCATATATAAATTTAACTGACATATATTTTACATTAATAATGTAAATTTCATCTCTATTGGATTTACTTAATTTCAAAAATATAAATTTTAGTCCATATGTGTGATTCAGATCTTGACAATTTGGCATGTTTTCCTTGAATTTCACCATGGGATCTCTAAAAAATTTCCACCAACATTGTAATAATTAAAAAAAATGAAATCTTACTTTTTAATGGTGATAAAAAATATTTAATTTAAAAAAATGTGTAGTGAATTTCTTTATTATATTTTAAATTTTCAATAGAAAATAATATCAAAAGAGTGGTGTAAGGGTGGACATTAATAGTGAATTACAACATGATCACACCCCTAGAGAGAAATATTTTCACTCCTGATAAAAATATTTTTTTGGAAAATTATATGTGAAGATGCTTCTAATATGATACATATTTAACATTAAAATTAAATTAATATAATTATATCATAAAGTGCAATGAAATAATCACACCAATTATTTAATATTAGTATGTAAGGAAATGAGTGACTCATAAATTTTATCTGAAAGTGATTAAAAGAGATATATGATTCTAGTTTTTTAAAGGAATTACCAAGGGAACCAGGACACTAAATCTCTATGTGAATGTGTGAGAACCATTTTATGGTATTCTTTCCACTTTTTCCCATTATTTGTAGAATATTTTAAAAAACTATCTATTTTTCATATTATTTCCACCAAACATTCCCTACATTTATTATAATAATATTTCAAGACCCAAAATCTTATGTACACCTAGAAGTGAAACATTAATATCCCAACCTGGATATCACCAAATGTTATAAATTTCATAACTCCCTCGATTATTTATTTAGTTTATTTGTGTTATTTTTTATTTATCTTTTAAGGTCCTATAATAATAAGACAACAGGTACACATGAATAGGTTAATCATGTATAGTAATGAAACTAATCAAATAAGGGAAAACACATGGAAAAAAAATTTAAAATTATTTTTAACATTATGATAACTTATATATAAATTTAATTAAGCAATAAATATTTACACTTTATGGATGAGTGAAATGGTTTTTGGATATTTTAAATAACATAATTAACCCATAAGATTCCCAAAGATAGAAATATTTTAATTGTTCTATAAATATATAATAATTGATATCCTTGATAAAAACTATTACTTCTTAAAATGACCCACTAAATTTTAATTATATTCTCAAACTCAAACACCAGAAGTGAAAAAATTCTATAAATGTTAACACAACTTAATATAAAAATATTTGACATGAATTTTCAATAATTTCTAAGATTATATGTGAAAAAATTGAATTTTAGTATTAAAGTAAAACAAAATGTAGAAGGAATGGGTGAAGTAAAAATACCTTTTAGTAAGTGAAAATTTAAAAATAAGAATAAGAATGGAAAAAATATTCAATAACCCAAAAAAGTGCATACCCCCACATATAGAGCTCACAGTTTCCTCACTATAATTAAAGATAATGTGGGGTTAAGTAAAAATACCTTATACTAAGTGAAAAAGAAAAAATAAAAATAAGGATGAAAAAATATTGACTAACCAAAAAAAGTACCTACCCCCACACATAGAGTGATTAATTTCCACACTATAATAAATGATAATGTTTCTAGTAAGGACGAAACATGACAGGTGTCTCTCATAGGTCACTAATGGATGGTGTATATCCTGTATTGGGGGATTTGAAATAGTTCCATGGAAGTTCTTTATCCACTACTCATTTATAGTGGGTTTTTGTTTTCTTCCTTCTTTTTAAACCTAAACAACACAAAAAGGATAAACATTGGTAATATTATATGGAAAAAATAAGAAGGAATGAATCTTACATCGGTGAAACTTCATCCTTTCATTGTAATGGATGACCTTATTCTTCATATGGAATTAATGATTGAATGATGAGGTGGTCATTGGGAGCCTTGGTTCACAACATATAAATCCTATAGTTTTCATATTAATCGCTTAGTATTTCCTCAAGATCATGAATTAGAAATTTAATTTGATACCATTCACTATAAATATTAGAATTTCATTGTATAAAAGACAAGTAGGCTAAGTGTTCAATCTCCATAGAGAGGTTATAACTCCTTTAAAAAACATGAAAATAAAGTTATAATGCAACGATAATTTTGAATGTTTTGTAGTAAGACCAAAAAGTATCACTATGTCAAAGGATCCACTATTTTCTATTGGTTAGGAAAATATTTTAAATAATTTTTTGACATATCTATTTTAACCCTCTACTTGACCATTGGTTTGGAAGTGATATTAAAAAAAATCAATGTTCAACCTATTAAAAATGATAAATTAATGGCATTGTTTTGTTTTAGAAATGAGAACCATGTTCACTATAGATAAACCTAGGGAACCTAAACCTACTAAAAATTTGGTTTGTTAAAAATTTTAAAACTATATATGAATCATTAGTTTTTATAGAACATGTGTCCACACATTTGGAAACATAATATTATGAAAGAATAATTTACATGTTTTTAAAATAATTAGTAATTGAATCCATAATGTAAATTCCAAAAACATAAATAATGCCATGAAATATTAGGGATTATTATGAAATTTCTTTTCTTTTGGATACATTCCACTTCCTTTGAAAATGAGAAAATTCTCTACTTAAACCATGGGAATTACAAAGTAGTTTTGGCCAAAATAAACCATAATTAAGGTCTTTGAGAGTAGTATATTGGGGATTAAAGTGTACCCTACATAAATGGGGGTGGAAGATATAAATGATGGACTGAAGTTCAATATCGGGAACAAATTTTAGGAAGAAATGATCATTATATGTGCACCAAATGTAGGGTAATTTTAAATTTACCAATGAGACTCATGTTTTAGAAGATCGTCTTTTTTTAAATAAAATTAGTAGTAAATCAGGATTCTACAAAATAATTTAAAATTCTAGCATGCAAGTGAATATCATATTATAATCAATACAATTGTTTATTAGGAAATATTTCATTTATGGGAATATAGGGGATTGAGTTAATGTCAAATGATGGAAATATCCTACTGATATGCTCAAAAATCACAGTCACTGCTCCTTTTTTTTATACAAAATTTCAATATTAAACTATTAAAGTCATAGCATGTAATAAATGATATTTGGTGTGTCTTATGATTTCATAAGGAGAAACCAGAGGGATTCAAAGTCAGAGAACATAATTCATTATGAACATAAAAAATATGACATAAATTTATCAATTGAAAACTTAATGGTAAGGAGTTATTTTTTGGTGCTTGTGTAGTTTTCTTTTGTATAATCTAGTGTAGGTGATGCATATGAAATTCCATGTGAGGATTGATCAAATAATTGTTATGAGACTTCCCCAACTATATAGTTAGAGGTGTCACAGATGAGCCCAAATGGTAAATCCCACTAAAGTGGTTTAATTACTGAGGATGATTTGTGACTCTATATTAATTTATTGAAAGCATCCTCATAGTTTTTATTAATGTTTTTTCATTTTTAGAGTAATTTTGATAGGGGGATTGTAATATTGGTGAAATTATGAATGAAAAAAATTAAAAAATACCATATTCCCTAAGAAACACTACAAATCCTCCAATTGAGGAATGATTGAGAATAAATAATATTTACTTTTGATTTATATAATTGGATACCATCAACAAATATTATAGGTCCAAGTATTATAAAATTCAGTACCATGAAGTGAAATTTCTCACAATTTAATATAATATTATTTTTTATACTACTATAAAGGAAATAACCAATAACTCTCAAACACTAATAAAAAGATAATTCGTATATAGTAAAATAATCCATTAAAACATCCATAAAATTATCTAGGTAATCAAAAAATAATAACTATATATTGTTAGAAAGTACCTAGTGCATTTCACAATCTAGATGGAATCATTCTATATGAAAATGCACTAAAGGTGTAAATAAAGGTTGTATTTTCCCAATCCTCTAGGGATATATTGATATGAAAGTATCTAGAATTACCGTATATGAAATGGTAGTGGTACATCCCTACTAGCATCTATAGAATCTATTCAATGAACAATAATTGGAAATGGTCCTTCCAATTGTATTGTTTTAGTTAATGATAGTCTATATAGACACACTTACTATTATTCACACAATTTGGTACCCATTCATTATTTTCATTTTTGATTATCGTAATACTAGTATTCTTAAGAACAAAATACACTGGAATGAACCATTGGCTATTAGAGATAGGAAAAATAATCCCAACATCCAATAATTGGATTACCAACATTTTAACAACATCTGGGAGGTCTTGGTTTAGTGTGAATTATGCATGCCTCTGCTATTTATACTCAGCATTTAATAGTAGAAAATTCTTGTAATTTGATGTGATAACACTTGGAATTTAAGAATTCATCCATAGAAATTCTTTTTTATACTCCCTCAAAATTTCAAACTATTCGATCCATGATCTTATGAAAGTTTCGTTTTATACATTCTAATGATATGATAATTTTAAATTTTGAAGCAGTGACTTATGTTCCAATTCAAGGGGATTTTGTATTAATGTGAGTGAATGTGAAATTGGGATGTCAAGGATATCATCAAACTACTCAATAGTAACATTCCCAGATTAGGAATAATATTTTACAAGATGAGTATTATTATAAAGACCCTAAACCTAGTAGCCTTGAGTATGCGGTTAGTTTTTTTACATTGATACTAGATACAAGAGATATTATCCCATAGGACTAATTGGTTTAGTAGTCTTGGTAATCTAGATACATATTTTATTCTAATATTATATTAGGAATATAAAAACATATCATAAGAAATATTCTTTAATCCTTGGTATCAATTATAATATCTTTCTACATACCATGGGGAATGAAAAAATAATAAAGGGTAAGCTCAGATGACCCTTTTTATCTATCAATGGAGAATGATAGATAATTACCTCGAGTCCCACCTTCAGTTGGCCCTAGGGTGGAGACCAACACCAAGAGTATAAAAATCAGAAAACATTAGAGGCATTACCATTTTTATAGTAACTATGAATGAGAGATAAGATGTATCAACCTCAAAACAAGTCCAAGACATATATATGTAAAAGAAGACAAAACCCATCCCACATGCATGTTTAATGTAAAACTATAGGAAATACCATGAAAAATTAAAAACTAAACACAAAAAGAGAAAGGCTAAGCAGTGACACAATAACCGTCCCCAATATCCTAGCTTGTAAAGTCCAACACGATTAGTGTAATCTCCATAGAAACCTGAAAAACGTTTTGTATATGTAGGGTGATCATACAAGTATACTCATTAGAAAAAATACAAATTCATTTGTGTACAAGCTGGAGAAGAAAACTAATGACCTTGTGATAAAAACAATAGTAACTCAAAAGCACCTGAGAATATATACTATCCACCACAACCTCACCAATGTATGCTAAAAAAATAATGCAAGTAAACTAATGTAAGTAGTAAGAATAAAGATATTTGGGTACCCCGCTCCTCTACCCACTGGTTAAATGCTTATCCCTAATGATAAATTTCTTGATGCTACAACACTCTTCCATAGGCGCAACTATCACAACCTGCCCACACCCACCTCAGCCATATGCCACATCCTACCTAAAAACACCAAGGCTACAACCACCTCACACCCTACCCTCAGACTCCTAGGCCTCCCAACCACACCACAACCTACCTTAAGAGTTAATGGATACCAATTCCTAGAAGGAGCAATGAAAATCCAATAAACATCCATCCATCCTCCCTCCAGGATGTTGGGAAGGGAGAACCTCCCCCATAACGATGGGGTTTTTCTCCAAGTAGCACAAAACACGGGTGGTGTTTATATAGAAATAAAAAATAACTACAAGTATATATATAGGTTCCAAACCCCCATACCAACCAATGGGTTATCAAAATAAACCAACCCACACAAAACTACTTTTAATGCTACTTCTAAATTCAAAACCATAAAAACAACTGTAAACCCTATTAAAAACCCGCAACCAATTCATTTAAACAACTATCATTTTTATTTAAAACCCCATATATTCATTCCATCCCTACCTAGGGAACTACTAAACACAACACAAAAAACAACCACACGATTGGTCATAACACACCCAAAATAAGGACCAAGGTAAAAAACCCATTACACACTCACCTTTCTCAAACACCCTTCTATCCACTACTATAAAGACCCGAAAATTTCAATGAAATTTTTTTTCTTAAATACTTTGGAATTTTACGAGTCTTCAGCTTCTGACGGCATTTGATTTCGAGGCCCGGTGTGCCTGAAATCAATTTCAGAAGTTTATCTCAAGTACATTCAGTAAACGAATGAGCAGGTTTTTCTATCTTTTGAACTGGTTCATGGAATTTAAATCTGAGGGCACTGAAGAACCCGCATCACCGATAATTGCTTAAGGGGGCATTTATTGTAGTTTAGTATTAAGTGGGTTGAGAATTAATAATTGGGGAATTAGTTTAAAATAAATAAAATTGTTAGAACATTTTTATTTTATATGTTTGGAAGTTAATCCCTCCCATGGGAAGTTGTTGGTGGGGCCCACAACCATCCAACTTCCCTTGTGTGGATATTTGAAAGGTGGGGCCCACACGATCCCCAACCTTCCACCTTCCCTTAAACTCCTTAAACCCCCTTCTTTAATTTGTAAAATCCTTATAAATTGTGTAAACTCTTCCTCTCCCTCTCTCCCTCTTTATTAATTGCCAACACATGTTAATCAATTCAATCAAACTCTTCAATTATTTAACTAAGGGTTTTTAATTTTGAATGCTTGGAAAGTTTAATTAAAATAAGTGGTAGCCATATTTTAGTTGGGTTGGAACATGTTGTGTTGGGGGAAATAATTTAAGAGGGAGATCTTGTGAAAGAAGAAGAGAGTTTCTCCTTTTTTGAAGTACACCGACCCTCCGACGAAGAACGACTTCTTCTTTGACAAAGAAATCCGGTTCCACGAAGAACGATCGATGTGACATCCTTTATTTTCATTGCGACAAGTGAGGATACTCCGCTTCCTCCTCAGACGCACTTCGATGTCACCTATGAATCCCTTCCCCGCGACGCCATCTTCCGCGACGCCCGACGTGTGACGTCAATTATCGAGGTAAGGGTTATGTTCAATTTTAAGTGATTAAAATTGTGCCTCAATTCGTCATTGTATAACTTTGATTGTCTTGGCCTATTGTTATCGCTTAACGCGGAGGGCGCGGGCCGAACGAACACGGCCCGATGATCCTCCGTTTGATCTTGTTTAATTATATGGAAGTAACGATTGGAGGCGGAATGCGGAAGAGACTGGTGGCACAAGGTCCGTCGTTGCACACCCAATGAAATTTCACAGCCAAGAGGGCCGCAGGAGAGGAATCACAGCGTCGTCGCATCCTGCCCGAGACGTGGAGCTACAGCCAGCACAGGCCGCGGAGGAAGAAGCTGTTGTTGTCGCACCGGCTGGGCTGCAGGAACTGTGGCCTGCATTGCGGGCCACTTCTGCAGAAGGATCGACCGGCCTGTCGGGTAGAGAAAATATGCGGTGCTAGAAGGGTGCCACGCTAGATGATTCATGGCCCACCCTTGCGGGTCGATTAGGTGGAAGGGCCGACTGGACCGTCAGCCGGCCGGGCGAAGCCAAGCTGTGGCGCTAGGAGGGAGACGCCCCAGATGATCCGCGGCCCACCCTTGCGGGCTGCTTGCGCTAGAAGGCCGACCGGCTCTAGTCGGCCAGTTAGGGAGGGTGGTGCCGCTTAGGGCCGCCGGTTCGGGCAGTCGCCCCCCCCCCCCCCCCTCAGACCGCTCGGCCAGCTGGCTGAGCCAGCCGGGCCACGCTAAGACGGGTCGCGCCAGGCTGAGTCGAGCCGCGCCCTGCCTGGCCGGACTGTGCGTTTCACCGGGTCGGACCTGCCAAGACCAGAATGACCTGACCTGCCAGCCCACCGGGCATAACGGGTCGGGCCCATATTCACTTAAAGGTGAATAATTCAAAGACCGCGCGTCCGAATGACGCGATGTCTATGGCACTGGGACCATATCGAAGAGACATTCCTTTTGTGATACTCTAAGTGAGTTTTGGTCACCTTTGAGAAATGTCAAGGTTTTGATAGAGTTTATATCCAACCGGGCACATGGAACAAAAAAGCCAATATCTCTCAGACTGGGCGTCCGTTTGACATGTCGTCTATCGCATTGAGTTCCTTTTGACGAGACAGAACTTTAGGATACACTAACACTAGGATTTGTGACAGTTGATGTATCAACCCCTTTACTCGAAGAGCAGACCATCCCATAATCGAGTATGATGTGTGCGGGAACCCTAGAGCTGGATGCAACTGCGACGACTACCGTGCTGGGATCCTCCATGGGTTCGACAACAATGACGATTGTACTTGGATCCTACATGGTTTCGGGAGTGAGGACGGTTGTACTTGGATCCTCTGTGGGTTTGGTATAGATGACGACTGTACTTGGATGCTACGTGGGTTCGACAGCAATGGTTACTGTACTTGGATCCTACGTGGGTTTGCCAGTGACAACTTCTATACTTGGATCCTATATGGGTTTGGCAGAGGAGATGAATCAGAAGCTACATCTAATAATCTCCACCCCTCTTAGTGAGTAGTATACATGTGTGAGCTGATTATTGACTTTCAATCATTACCAATGGTGTGATTTACTTCTTTCCTTTGTGGATTGGGTTGTTCTTGGGATCGAGAGTCGGAGCCGAACTGAGATTGATAACTTAGGTATATGTATGGGCATATATACCTAAGTAGGGTTGGTTGATTCCTCGTGTTTCTATATTTCCTTTATAGTTTATCCTTCATGGACTCTAGGTGACCTTCGGGGGTCTCGGGGTCCCTACTGAGTATCGTTATACTCACCCCTGCACGGAAAATTCCCGCACAATGTTGTGTTGGTTGCAGATGACGGACAACACTGATTGTGGTTGAGGCTTGTGGAGCTGGATGGTATCCGGAGGTGGACCACCTGGTGGGACGTACACGGAGTGGACAGACGGACCCGAGGTACCGACGAGACTATCTATACCCACCCTTCGGGTGGGATTCCCGGAGGATGACTCAGTGGTTTCCATTTTACTTTACTGCTGTTGTACATTCCTTTTCAGTTGTACTGTACTTTCAGTTGGGTTTGTATACTGGTCCATTTACTTTTCAGCACTTACTTTTGTACTCAGATCTACTTAGTTCTTACTTCACTTATGTACTCTGTTGTTTTTGTTTACTTATATAAAGGAAATTCCTTCCCTATTTATTGGGATTTACGCCTTTAGTGCTAGTCACCAGCCCCTGGCCTATGGAAGGCGGGATTGGGGTAGTCATGGCACAAGCCCCGAGGATGGGTCATGAAAATTGGTATCAGATGAGTCTGTTCTACCACAAAACTCAGGACTCTGATATTTCTTCTCTATGAAGCAATAATGTTAAGAGTAATTAGTGTGGTTTTCAGTCCAGGGAGTCAAATATTGGTGTGGCGGCCAACGTATCCATACACCAGGACCCAAACTCCTGATTCTCACTCAGTGCATGAAAACATTGATTGCATGTGTGTTTCAAAAGTTTTATTTGTGACTAATTTGTGTCAGCTCACCAGGTATACTGTATTTACCGTGGCGCACCTGTTTATTTTCAAGATGGCCCCATGAAGGCAGCTAGCTCGGGTTCTGAGATACATGCGAGATGGAAGCCCACCGAGCAAGGAGGCCTTGATGCAGGGCACCATTACAGCGGAGGCACCAGCAGTACCACTACCCACTAATCCACTGATGCCACCAGCCCCAGTAGCAGAGAGTGCATGCCGCCTGAGTGCGCTGCATGAGTATCAGAGATAGAGGCCGCCCAGGTTCCGTAGAGAGATGGACCATCAGGCAGCCAAGGATGGGCTGGAGGCTATAGTCAGAGTCTTCAGATTGGTAGAGACACCAGCCGACCATATGGTGATCCTTGGTGTGAGTCTACTGCATGTAGCAGCAGGTAGATGGTGGAGCCAAATTCTCCAGGCGCACGACGAGGCATCTCTACTTTGGACAGAATTCGAGAGTCTCTTCCACTTGGAGTTTGTTCTAGCCACCATCTATGCGGTGCGCATCTAGGAGTTACTTCATCTGCGGCAGTGCAATATGACAGTAGCCCAGTACTCGACGAGATTTACCGACCTCTCACACTACTCCATGGACATGGTACTGGACCTTTTATTCCAGGCCCGAACCTTCGAGTAGGGACTGAGGAATGAGAGCAGGGCTTCGATGGTCTCCCTCAGCATTCCGACACAGGCAGGAGTACTGGAGCAAGCCTTTCTTCTGGAGAGATTTCTCGCTAATCCGACACCAGCAGTGAGACCCACCATAGGGTGACACGTAGAGGATTCTTCTATATCCGGCAGTAGACAGATGTCGCATAGGTCCAAGAGGACCAGGCTATCAGGTGGGCGACCTCAGGATACTGGTTTGGATGTGCGGGGCACACACAGCAGAGCCAGCCATACGAGGGGCAGGTAGTTCTATGGATGCGTCAGGCAAGGCTACATGGATCGTGACTTCCTGACCTGCCATGAAGACAAGAAGAAGACAGTAGAGGGACCTCCTAGGCAGAGGCAGAGGTTCGACCGTGGCGGTCCGCAGGGAGCTGGCAGACATGGGTAGGCTCAGCTCCAGGCAGTTGAGGCCTATGACCACGACACAGGTGAGTTGATTCGAGGCACTATCTGTGTCTACTACACCCTTGATGTTGTTATTATATACACATTAATGAGTCATTCATTCATTGTCACTGCCCTTTTTCAGAGCTCAGAGATTCCAATGGAGTCTTTGGCTCGATCCTTATGGGTAGAGACTCATATGGGAGAAGACTCAGTGATTACGCACTGGTTCTGGTAGTGTGAGCTTACTCTAGGAGGTGAGAGCTTAGACTGGGATCTTCCTGTAGCGACGTCGAGGCCTTATGACATCATCTTGGGTATGGACTGGTAATCTACAGTCCATTCCCAGATCGACTGTATTAGGCACAAAGTGTGGTGTGTCCGCACAGATGGGATCTGGTTCACCTTCACCGGAAAGAAGGGAGCCTTTGTAGTGCAGGACAGACTTACGCAGAGGAGAGGGTAGTCGATCACTCATCAGTTGGCTAGTCTCATCCTAGGAGCGGTTGATGTGCTGATTCAGATTTTTCCTGTTATGGTGGATTCGTATGCGGACGTTTTTTCCGGGCGACGTTCCAGGACTTCCTCCTTGCAGAGAGGTGGATTTCTACATTGACCTATACCCCGGGACATCACCGATATCTACTCCATCATATAGGATGGATCCCTCCAAGAATCGTGACCTTCAGGTACAGTTTAAGGACTTGAAGGGAAAGGGATTCATCCGACCCTGTGTTTCACCCTGGGCTTCTCTGATTTTATTCACCAAGAAGGCAGATGGGAGCTTACGAATATGTGTCAACTACCGTCGCCTGAATCAGGTGACCGTAAAGAACAAGTACCCACTCTCGAGGATTGAATATCTCTTTGATCAGCTCAAGGGTGAACGATGGTTCTCAAAGATAAGCCTCAGGTCAGGCTATCATCAGGTTATAGTTCAAGATGAGGATGTGCAGAAGACGGACTTCAGGTGTCGGTATGGCCACTACAAGTTCTTGGTTATTCCCTTCGGCATAACTGACGCACCATCAGTGTTCATGAGTCTCATGAATAGGATATTTAAGCCTTACCTAGATCATTTTTTCATAGTCTTCATCAATGGTATACTGATTTACTTGACCGCGGAGGAGGAGCACGCCTACCACTTGAGGGTTGTACTGGACACACTCCGAGAGCACCAGATTTATGGTAAGCTCTCAATGTTCCATTTCTGGATTCGATAGGTTAACTTCATGGGGCACATCATCTCAGAGGCTGGAGTTGCAGTGGATCCTACGAAGATCAAGGCAGTACTTGCTTGGGAGCCACCCAGGAGCGTGACGGAGGTGCGGAGTTTCCTAGGTCTAGCTGGGTACTATCAGAGAATTTTTCCAAACTTCTCTAGAGTTTCAACACCACTTTCATCTTTGACAAAGAAGGGGAAACCATTAATGTGGTCAGATAGATGCCAAAATAGCTTCCAGGAGCTGAGACAGATATTGACTAGTGAACACATCTTGAGGCTACGGAAGGAGGGCATTGGGTACGTGGTTTACTACGATGCATCAGGGAATGGAATCAGGTGTGTACTAATTCGGGAGCGAGAAGTGATCGCTTACGGTTCATGGAAGTTGAGGAAACACATGAAAACCTATGCTACCCATGACCTGGAGTTAGCAGCAGTGGTCTTGGCCCTGAAGATGTGGCGGCAATATCTGATTGGCGAGCTCTTTACATTCTACTCTGACCACCAGAGTCTCAAGTACATATTCTCGTAGAAGGACCTAAACCTGAGACATCGGTGATGGCTCGAGTTCCTCTAGGACTATCACTTTGAGATTGTCTATACCCCTGAGAAGGGGAACGTTGTGGCTGATTCTCTTAGTAGGAGAACGGGCATTCAGCTACTTGGAGAGGTGACATAGTAGTTATCTTCTTTGCACATATCCGTCGTAAATAGAGATGTGGTAGCTTGTCTATAGTCCCTCACAGCCACTCCTCAACTACTTCAGCGGGTCATAGAGGCATAATGTGGGGACATTGACTATGAGACGCGACGTGCTCAGATTTCCACAGGGCAGGTGCCTGATGGATTTTATGAAGGAGGAGAGCACATCATCCTCTTCAGGGGACGTAACATTGTACCAGTTTCACTGTAGGAGGAAGTGTTGAGGTAGTTTCACACTTCCCCTGTAGCTGTACATCATGGTGTGGAGAAGATGTACTAGTACCTCAGATGATAGCACTGGTGGCCGGGTATGGAGAAGGCAGTAGCAGAGTTTGTTTCACGATGCCTCACTTTCTAGCAAGTGAAGGCGGAGAACTAGGTACTAGAAGGCTTGGTACATCCCTTAGAGGTTCCTGAGTGGAAGTGGGATGAGATATCCAAGGATTTCTTGATGGGGCTTCCACGTGCATCCAAGGGACACAACTCTGTTTGGGTGATCATTGACCAACTCACCAAGTCGGCCCACTTCCTTCTGATCAGAGAGCAGGGCTCAATAGAAATCTTGGGACACCTCTACATTCAGGAGATTATATGGCTTCATGGTATGCCATCGTCTATCATCTCCAATGAAGACACTCAATTTACTTCCCGGGTTTGGAAGGGGTTACGAGAGGCATTTGGGAAGCAGCTACGCATGGGCACTGCTTTACATCCCCAGACGAATGTCCAGAAGGAGAGGACCATCTAGAATCATGAGGACATGCTCCTTGCATGTTTCCTTGACTTTGGTCGTAGCTGGGAGGATCAACTACCCTTGGTAGAGTTTTCTTACAACAACAACTACCACTCCACCATCGGGATGGCACAATACGTGGCACTATACGACCGACCTTGCAGATCACCTCTATGATGGAATGAACCTGGGGAGTCAGCACAAGTAGGACCAGTGATGGTTTAGGTTACGACAGAGAAGGTGCAGATCATCCAGGATCAGATGAGGACCGCACATAGTAGACATAAGTCCTATGCTGATAGGAGACGGAGACCACTGGAGTTCGCGGATGGCGACCACTTTTTCTTAAGGATCTCACCTCGACATGGATTACAGATATTTGGCCGGGGCGGCAAGTTATATTCACGCTTCATCAGGCCTTTCCAGGTCCTTAGCAGAGTAGGCGAGGTGGCTTACCACCTGGCCCTTCCACCTTAGTTGCACTGGGTTCATGAAGTCTTCCAGGTATCTCAGCTAAGGAGATACGTGCATGACCTGACCCACATCCTTGATCATGGGGAGCTGGACAACGATGACGGGGCTATATTCACGGAGCTCCCGGTGGATATTGATGATCTATAGGATCGGGTCCTACATGGACGGTCGATTCCTCTGGTGTGCATTCGTTGGAAGCATGGGAACCTCCAGGAGAGCACATGGGAGCGGGAGGCTCAGATGCATGCACAATACCATCATTTGTTTCCCTATTTTATGTTGTAGCTTTACAGGGACGTAAAACCCTGAGGTGGTAGTAATTTAATGACCTAGAAATTTCAAGGAATTTTTTTTTCATAAATACTTTGAAATTTTACGAGCATGTGGCTTCTGACGACACTTGATTCCAAGGACCGGTGTGCTCGGAATCAATTTCCGATGTTTAGCTCGGGTACGTTCGGTAAACGAACGAGAAAGTTTTTCTATCTTCTGAACCGATGCTTGGAATAGAAATCCGAGGGCACTGACGAACTCATAGTGCCAGTAATTGCTTAAGGGTACCTTTACTGCAGTTATGTTTTAAGCGGGTTGAGAATTAATAATTCAGGAATTAGTTTAAAATAAATAAAATTGTTAGAAAATTTTTATTTTATAACTTTGGAAGTTAATCCCTCCCATGGAAAGTTGTTAGTGGGGCCCACAACCATTCAACTTCCCATGTGTGCATATTAGAAAGTTGGGGCCCACATGATCCCCAACCTTTTACCTTCCCCTAAACTCCTTAAACCCCCCTTCTTTAATTTGTAAACTCCTTATAAATTGTGTAAACTCTTCCTCTCCCTCTCTCCCACTTCATTAATTGCCAACACATGTTAATCAATGCAATCAATCTCTTCAATTAATTAATTAAGGGTTTTGAATTTTGAATTATTGGAATGTTTAATTAAAATAAGTGGTAGCCTTATTTTATTTGGGTTGGCACATGTTGTGTTGGGGGAAATAATTTGAGAGGGAGCTCTTTTGAAAGAAGAAGATATTTTCTCCTTTGTTGATGTAGACCGACCCTCCGACGAAGAATGATGTCTTTTTCGACGAAAAACACTGGTTCCAAGAAGAACGATCGATCTTCCATCCTTTCTTTTCTCCGCGACAAGTGAGGAGACACCGCTTCCTCCTCAGACACACTCTGGTGTCGCCTACGAATCCTTTCCCCATGACGCCATCTTCTGTGACGCCTGACGTGCGACATCAATTATCGGGGTAGGGGGTATGTTCAATTTTAATGGATTAAAATTGTGCCTCTATTCGTCATTGTATAACATTGATTGTCTCAGCCTATTGTTATCTCTTAACACGGAGGGCACAGGCTGAATGAACATGGACCAATGACCCTCAGTTTGATCTTGTTTAATAATATGGAATCAATGATCAGAGGTGAAACGCGGAAGAGACCGGCGGCGCAAGGGCAGTCGTCGCACAAGCAAAGAAAAGTCATGGTCAAGCGGGCCGTGATGGAGGAAGCACGGTGTAGTCACACCGTACTAGGGATGCGGAGTTGTGGCCAACGCAGGTCATGGTGGAGGAAGCCGTCACCGTCGTGTCGGCTATGTAGTAGGAACCGCGACCCACATTGCGGGCCACATCGGTGGAAAGACCGGTTGGCCAGTTGGCCAGCCGGGTGGAGCAAAGTCACGATGCCAGGAAGTCGCTGCACTGGATGAGCCGCGACCCCCCCCCCCCCCCCCATTGAGGGCTGCTTGCTCCAGAAGGCTGGCTGGCTCCAGCCGGCCAGTTAGGGGGGGCGACGCCGCTTGGCACTGCCGGTTCGGGAAGCCCCCCCCCCCCCCACTCGGTCTGCTCGGCCTTCGGGCCTAGCCTACTGGGCCGCACCCTGCCAGGCCACGCCCAGCCAGGCCGCGTCAGGCCGGGTTGAGCCGGGCCGAGCCGGGCCCTGCCGGGTCGGGCTGCGCCCTGCCGGTCTGGGCCGCGCCCCTTCGAGTTGGGCCGGACCGCGCGTTTCATCGGGTCAGTTCGACATCAGCCGGGTCGGGCCCACCAAGACCAGGATGACCCGACCCGCCAGCCCACCGGGCTTAACGGGCCGAGCCCGTATTTACTTAATGGTGAATAATTCAAATACCGTGCGTCCGAACAATGTGTCGTCTGCGGCACTGGGTCCCTATCGAAGAGACGGTCCTCTTTTGATACTCTAAGTGAGTTTTGGGCATATTTGGGAAATGGATAGGTCTGGATAGAGTATATTTCCAATTGTGCCCCTAGAATGGAAAAGCCAATATCTCTCAGACCGGGCATCTGTTTGACCCGCCGTCTATCGCGTTCACTTCCTTTTAACAATACAGAACTTCAGGATACATAAACTCTAGAATTCATGACAGTTGATTTATCGACTCCTTTACTCGAGGAGAGAACCCTCCCGGAATCGAGTACGCTGTGTGCGGGAACCCTAGAGCTGGATGCGACTGCGATGACTACCGTGCTGGGTTCCTCTATGGGTTCGACAACGATGATGACTGTACTTGGATCCTATGTTGGTTTGGATTCGAGAAAGACTATGCTTGGATCCTCCATGGGTTTGGAAGTGATGACGACTGTACCTGTATTCTACATGGGTTCAGCAGCGATGGTTACTATACATGGATCCTGCGTGGGTTCGATAGAAACAACTTCTTTACTTAGATCCTACGTGGGTTCGGCAGAGTAGATTAATCGGAAGCTACATCTAATCATCTCCACCCCTCTTCATGAGTAGTATACCTGTGTGAGCTTAGTCTTGACTTTCAATCATTACCAACGGTGTTATTTACTTCTTTCCTATCCGGATCGGGTTGTTCTTGGGCTCGAGATTTGGATCCGAACTGATATTGATAACTTAGGTGTATGTATGGGCATATACATAATAGGGTTGGTTGATTCTTCATGTTTGTATCTTTCCTTTGTGGTTTTTCCTTTGTGGATTATGGGAGACCTTCGGGGGTCTCAGCGTCCCTACTGAGTATCGTTATACTCACCCCAGCATGGGCAATGCCCGCACAACATTGTGTTGGTTGCAGACGACAGACAGCACTGATCGTGGTTGAGGCTTGTAGAGCTGGATGGTATCCGGAGGTATACCACCTGGTGGGACGTACACGGAGTAGACGAATGGACTTGAGGTACTGATGAGACTATTTGTACCCACCCTTCAGGTGGGATTCTTGGAGGATGACTCAGTAGTTTCCGCTTTACATTACTGTTGTTGTACTTTCAGATGGGTTTGTATACTAGCCCATTTACTTTTCAGCACATACTTTTGTACTCAGTTCAACTTAGTGTTTACGTCACTTGCATACTCTTTTGTGATTGTTTACTTATATAAAGGCAATGCCGTCGCATTTTATCAGGCTTTACACCTTTGGTGGTACTGGCCAGCCCCTGGCCTATGGAAGGCGGGCTTGGGGTAGTCACAACACAGGCCCCAAGGATGGGTCATGACAACTACCACTATCATTCTTCAATTTCATGTCACTCTATCCTTCATATCAACAAGAGAACATAAAACACACCTCACAAAAGACACTGTAAAATCTCAAAAAAAGGCCCATGTAAGGTAACACCATTATTCTATAAAATTATCCCTCCCAAACCATCCTTGGTAGCCCCGCTGCACGAAAAACACCACATCCAAAAAAACAATAAAAATTGAACCAGCATGTAGTCCCACTGAATGAACAGACCATACCTGGAAACCATTATACAACTCATAAGTAGTCTCAATTCATAACAAGTTCATCCATTCCACAATCCACAACCTCTCAACCTGGGATTCCATTACACCTCCCGTACCACCCCATACAAAAAACCCGCGACAACCATACAACCCACACGATCCACTAAAACCATACAGAACCATACACAGCACACAACCAATCCTATGAAAAATACTGTATTCATATTTGACAAACACCATTTTTGTATTCTGATTTCATAATTTCAGGGTTATCACAAAACAAGTTTTATACCGGGGAATCCATTTAATTAACCGCATATAGGTGATTAATCAAGTTTTTTTATGTGCACATATGTTCAACATAAGATTAACAAAACGTGTTCATGATTATGGTGAATAAACAATAACCACCAATGACAATGATTTTCAAAAGGATTATACCCATGCGATTCACAATAGGGATCAATGATAACATATAAAACAAACGAACATCATTAACATCACCCCCATTACTCATTTATCTTTGTAAAATTTGTTTCAACCGTACCCAAATGAAGCCATTAGTACATCCACCCTAAATGATACACAATTAAAGACAGACATAGGAATCTCTACCTCAATGAATAGATGATCAACAACTCCTCCTTGCGCAAAAAAAGGGTGGGTCTCACAATAAGAAAGAGACTCCAAGGGAAAACATGACCGACGTCTATAGACCAGATGTGAATCCTCAGGGAAGAATGGTTTTAGGCGCACAAAGAGAAAAAAGAAACATACAGGGAAGAGAATATATCACCCGAGAAGATCCAAATCCTATATTGATGGAAGGAAATGGTTTCAAGGGCCATTAAAGTCATGTCGTGGTCCGGACCATGTAATTTTTTATTTTGAAGCCCAGAGAGAATTAAGATATTAAATATGTAATGGATATATTTTGAATCATATTTATAAATGCTTAAACAAGGTTTTAAACTCATTTTACGTCAAATAAAATATAAGAGGGGTGTAACTGAAAAAACTGGAAAAAGCTAGAAATGACTCCCTGATGGGTGAGTCACAGACACGAGTCACCAACAGTGAGTCACCAATGCCTAAGTTGATGATGCAAGTCACCGACGTGAGTCACTAACACCTAACATACTGAAGCTCGGCCTATTAACACCCCAACCTACTGAATCCTCGACCTACCAACACCCCAACCTACCGACACCCTAACCTATCGACATCGAGCCACCGATGTTGAGCTACCAATGCGGGCTACAGACATTAGCTACTGATACCACCTACTGACACGACCAACTGACACTAACCCATCGACTATGAGCTACCAATGCAAGATACTGATACCTCCTACTAATATGACCTACTAACATTGAGCCTCCAATGATGAGCTATCGATTTTGAGTCACTGACATGGCCTACTGATGGAAATAACTTAAATTTTGTAAAACTATTGAAATGAGCTACTATTGCCTCCCAGAACATCCCAACACAATATTTTGAAAAATTAATGAACCGAGGAGGTCAGATCCATTACATCAGATACCTCTCAAACTATTCTCACCCCGAAGAATTGAAAACCAAACTTAGAAGAAAATGGTATTTGAACAACGACCCCGTAAGATACCACTTGATGACAAACCACCTTGCATTTTTCTAAAGCTGGAGTGAAAAATCAACATCCAAGAACTCATTCTCCCACATCATCTAACCCAAAAATCCACAATATTACCCACAAAAAACCAACTTTCCTGACATATGAATTTGAGAATTCTTTCCTCCATTTCAAGATAGTATCCAATCTAGGTGGCACTGACTCGCCTGTAAGGGTTTAACTACATCTCACATAATGTGTCTCTATTAGGAATCGGGTCATCATTTTTTCACATTCTATGACTTCATCACATATTATGTAACATTGAAGCAACCCATTTTATATAAAAAATGTTCAAGAACTAAATCACAAATAAAATCACACTATCATAACTCAAAAAAAACACCGGGTACTAGGCACACATCTACGTCTCCCTTTCACAAGTACCCTTCTCCAGGCCACCAAGCCTCCACAATATTCCAATAAAAGGACTGTTCTTTACACCCATAATCTTATCCCAAAAATCCTGGATCACCACTAGTTTCTCCATGAATGTTGCATCAACATTTATATCCAACTCTCCCCATTCAATGACATGGGAGTCATAATTAAGATACCAAAAAATCCAGGAGACATGAAAGATGTAATGAATCCTATCCAACTACGGTGGAAACACCAACTAGCATGCCACCTCACCAACTAACCCCTACACCAAGAAAGTTATAAAAAACATGGGAGAATGTTTTATCCCTCAACCAAACCTCTACTTCCCACATCAAGGGGAAAACTCAAATAACACGTGGTCCCCAACCTCAAACTACAATGGACTCCTCCTTAGAACAATATATGAATTCTACCATTCTTGTGCTCTCATCATCCTCTTGTGCACGAGATGAACCTTCTCTGTCATGCTCTACACCACATCTTGTCCAAGAATAGTTGTCTCTACGACTTTTATCTAGCAGAAAGGTGAACAACACAATATTTTATACACAACCTCAAATGGTGACTTATAAATATAATAATGATAAGTATTATTTAAAGAAAACTATATGGAGGGAAAATGTCTTTTCCACTACCCACTAATGATCAAGATGCAGGCTCGCAGTATGTCCTCCAATGTAGGGATGGTCCTCTCTATCTTCCCATATGTATGTGGGTGGAAGTCAGTGCTACGGTGTAACTAAGTTCCAAAATAATGTTGTAATACCCTCTAGACTCACGAGGTAAAACACATGTCCCAATCTGAGACAATGGATCTCAAAAATACATGCATATGCACCACCTCACCCACATACCTCTTGCCAAGGCATCCACTACGCTCAAATCCTTAATCACTAAGAAGTGAGCTGATTTATTTAGTATATCCACCACTAACCATATAGAATCACAAACTCCTGGAGCCCTAGATAGTTTCATGATGAAATCAATTGATATTTATCCCCAATTCTACTCATATACACTTAGGGGATGCAAAAAACCATTGGGAACATGATACTCAAACTTCACCCACTAGCACACTAGGCACATTACCACAAAATGCACCACTTCCCACTTCATCCCAGCCCACCAAAATTACTCCCTCAAGACACGGTACATCAGGGAATCTCTTGGGTGTACTAATAGGGGTTAGTTATGAAACTCATGGAGGACTCCCCCATGCATATCCATTGAAACAAATAGATTCTCATATAAAGAAATTTGATTTTGATAATCCTTAGACCATTCCTTTGGAGCATCACCCTAGTCAATGTGATTACACATCACTTCAGCCTTTGAGTCTCTCCACTGAGACTCCTCCACCTGCTACCTCAGAGATGACGGTGTTGTAATCTATATTGATAGCCTCTACCTCCATCCTTTATACATCTATGTTTAGGGAATCCAACTCCTCCATCGCCCTCCAAGTATCTGTAAATTCCCAAACAAACTCCCTCTATGACTTCCTTCTTAAATAATTGTCCACAACTTTCCCATTTCTGGAGGTGTAAGAGATATTCAAGTCATAATATGGGAGAAAATTTATCCACCTCCATTGTCACAAGTTTAGATCTCACTATGAAAAGAATTACCCCATGATCTTATGATCTATGAATAACTCATAGCACTCTTCAATGAGGTAGTGCTTCCACAACTTCAGCGTGAACATGACCACTTCTAGTTCCATATCATGAGTGGCATAATTTTGTTCATGGGGATGTAACTATGTAGACCCATAAGAGATCACTCCTCACTATTGTATCATTACAAATCACCAAGAATAGGTGGGAAGCATCAAAAAACACCTCAAACATAATACCCTCTTCTCACAACCGGATCACTAATCAACTTCCCCTTCAGATAGTTGAAAACTTCCTAAAACTCCTCACTTCACATAAATTCTTAGGCTTTCTTATCACTGCAATCAATAGACCTTCTAATCAAGAGAAATTGGTTATAAACCTCCAGTAATATCTTGATAGACTTAGAAAATTACTAACCGCTTCCACATTCTTGGGTTCTTCCCATGGAAGAACTTCCTCAACTTTCGAAGGGTCCACTACTAAACCCTATCGGGACACCACATTCCCAAGGAAGTGGACCTCCCATGTCCAAAACATTCACTTTAACAGCTTTCTATTGAGATGGTGGTGTCGAAGAACCTCTAAGATAGTTATTAGATGCTCGGTATGACCATCCTCTAACATCAAGTACACCAGGATTTCATTAATGAATTTGACAATGAACCGATCCAAGAACAAATGGAAGATAGAGTTCTTAAGCCCCATGAACAAAACTGGTGTATTTATAACACTAAACTTCCTAACCAGGAACTCGAGGTTCCCATAACTACACCCAAAATCATTATTTTGGATATCATTCTCCTTCAACCTAAATTGGTGGTATCCTAAAAGTATATGAATCTTAAAGAACCAACATTCTCCCCTCATCTAGAAGAAAATATCGTCTATCCTCAGGAGACTATAACAGTTCTTAACCATTACTAAATTCAGACTCTATTATTCTATAAATAGCCTCATAACACCATATTCCTTCATTGCAAACAAGACTAGAGCACACCACAGTGACACACTGGGCCAAATAAATCCCTTCTTCATGAGGTCAAAAATCTGAATCCTTATCTCCCACAACATAGAAGGTGTCATCTGATAAGGAGACATCGAAATAGGAGAAACACTAGGCTACAATTATATCGTGAACTCAACATCATGTTGAGGGGGTAGAGTCACAACCTCCTCAGGAAAAATATCCAAGAACTCCCCCAACAACTTTAGGAACCACCACCATCCCATCATCCCCTTATTCCAATAATAGCTCACCCAAAAAGGAAAGAAAATGCTCCACACACCAAATTCGTTAAGACAACACTACATGCTAATGAAATCCACACATTGGCCATCGACATATGAAAACATGACCCTCCTCTGGAAGTAGTCGATGAAACTTGCAAAGAAAATAACCATTCAGTTCTAAGAATAACACTATATGGATGCATTTGTAGTAAGAGGAGATCCCCAGAAGATTGATGAAGCACCAACATTAGTCTATATCCTCTAAAAATATCAAACAAGCTAGTCTGGCCTCTGAACAGTGTAATCAACACAATGGGAATGAAAAGTATCTCTATGTATTGTCCGAGAGCATGGACTAGACCGGGTGAAACAAAGGCGTTAGAAGCTCCTAAATCAAACAAAGCACATTCAAGAGTACTGAACACAATGATCGTACCAAGAACGATATCTAGAACAGCTAGAACAGCTTCCTCTGCGGCATGCAACTGACCACACACTACTATAATTCTTGGTATTTGCGACAACTTATTTGTGACGGGATCCTGTCGCAAATAGTCCGTTGTCGAAAATGTCGTCGCAAAAACCTTTATTTGCGACGGGAAATATCGTCAACGCAAATAAGTCTATGATTATATGTATTATATATACATAAACTTTTTCATGATGGGCCCGTCGCAACAAAGTATTTGTGAAAGGTAAGTAGTCCCGTCACAAATATGTTTTTTAAAAATATATAGTTTAACTATTTGCGACGGTGCCCCGTAACAAAAGGTCCCGTCACAAATAATAAATTAATTTTAAAAAATAAATTTAATTAAATTACGAGTAATGAAAAAATTAAATTACTATTAGTAAAAAAAATAAGAAATATTAAAATTCTCAATATTTAAAAAAAATAAATCATAACATATTACTTTTATTATTAGTAAATAAAAATACATTAAAAAATATAATACTAAAAAAATATATTTAATCAAATTATATTAATATTATTACAATAATAAAAAAATAAAAAATATTAAAATTCACAATATTCACAAAAAAATATAAAAAAATAAAAAAATATTAAAAATTAAATTATGTAATATTTTCACCGATATAAAAGACCGAAAATGTAAATAATTCATATTACAATGTTAAATTCAAATGTTTGTAACATTAAAAAATCATTAGGGTCGTCTTCTGGAGGAGGTGGAGGAGGTGAAGGAGCTGGTGGAGGAAAATCCATCCCTAAACTAAGAGTCAGATGGTGCATGTACTCTATCTGCTCATGATGTTGTTGCTGCCATCAATGTGCCTCCTCCTCATGCTACTACTCCTGCTACTGCTACAATCGACACCTCTACTACTCATAATTTTGCTCCTATTACTGCTGTTGCCGACACATCTCTTCTTGCTGCTTTTGCGAAGTCTTGATAAGCTCATCCTGATCTCGCAACTGCTCCAAATACTGTGATCCAGAAGATGATGCCTCTCCACGAGCTCCTCTCGAGCTGGATGCCGACAACACAGTAGTACCATAATAAGTAATAGGAGTCAAATGAGAGCTGATACCAACTACTCTGCCCTTCTCAAAGCCATACTGAGTTGCCTGCATCCATGTTGTCTCATCAAAATGGTGAGCACTGGTCTGCTCAGTCGTCTCGTCCTGACCCTTAGCCTGTGTCTGAGAGGTCGCATCCTCATATGTCTCCTTCAATTCCAATTTAAAATTAAAATTGTGAAAATATTATATGCAGTCAATTTTCAAACTAAAAAAATAATACTAACCACAATCTGACGCTAGGGATCACCACTAATCTCTCCAGTGGTTGGATCACTGTATATCCTCCGATAAACATCGAACTATGTAATATCGGGATGCTCAACTGCCTACAAAAATATTAAATAAATAGTTTATATTTAAATTTTTATAAAATATTTAAAAAACATTCTTACCAAATGCTCTCTATGTAAACTGAATGTACGACTACCAGCTCGATGTGTCACCTCCTGTCTCCCACGGTTCTGTTATCCCACAGAAGATCTCCTCCGAAATCCACCACCCAACCAGTGTAAACATAATTCATCCCAAGTGTGAGAGGAAATTTACTCTGGTCGGTGGGCTCTACACGACTCATCAAATTTTTTCACTCCTGCTTTCTTAATGGCTGTTTTTCTCAAATTGTGTAAAAACTGACGGCAACGGTCAAAGATAGAAACCTGTCATGCCGCTTGGATAGCGTCACACATGATATCATCTGTATGATAACATAAACCCTACAAATAATTTATAATATCAAGTTGTTAATAAAATAAATTTCAAAATAAATATTTTTTATTTTTGTACCAGATAAAGATGGAACATGTCGCATCACACATCAACGAGAATCTGTTCCCATTTGATCCATGGCTGAAAAAATAATTGCACAAGATAGCGCTCCCATGTCCAATAGCTACATGATCAAAACTATGAAAAAGGAATAAATAATCAAACAATTAGTATATATATAATTATATTAATGAAATATAACTAAAATATATAGGTTACAATACCTCTGCGTGCTTGGATCGAAGCCAAGACGTGGATGTCACTCAGGGATAGGGTCAGAAATCATCAGTCATGCAAGACCGTGCCCCCTCCGTGTACCTCTTGAACCACCAGTAGGCTGAGGGTTAGATGATCCCACATCCCCATAATCCAATTGTAGCTCAGCCTCCTCTAACTCATGCAATATATTAGAGTCAATTTGAAACACAAAATGATTATTGTTAGTAGATAGATGAAAATAACTATTATATATAGATATATATTAATTATTATTATAACCAGCATTTAACTGTGTCAATGTTCATATTCATCTTCTTCTCCATAGCTATCAATTTCAATGTCTTCATCTTCCTCCTCAAAATCATCAATATCCATATGAGTTTCAGTTTCAGCATCTCTTGTCATTTCAAATTCATTTGTAACATCATTAACATCTTCATCACCATAAATCCTTAATTGTGTGGTATCATCATTGATATTCATGTCTCCTTGGGAATTAGATTGATTTTGATCAATCTCTTGAAAAATTTCAATTCCTTCCTCTTCAGCGGAACCACATTCATTTTGAGTAAACTGATTTTCCCGAGATTTCATTTTTATTATGCTACACCAATCGCTCAAGTCTCTTGAAGTACCACAGTACTTTGCATAATAAATTTGATGTGCTTGTTGAGCCAGTAAAAATGGTTCCTTTTCTATAAGAAAACTTTTATATTTAATATCAACGATTCCATGAGTCGGATAAACATGCCATACTCTCTCAGTATCTAACCACATACATTTAAACATTGTAATGTAATTCTGTTCTAGGTAACACAGCTCAATAATTTAATCCAAAATGATATAAAAGTCAACTTTAGTTTCTCTGTGATGTGATCCTCTCAAGAAAACTAAACTATTCATTTTATTTTTTTGATTACCCATATGCAATTGTTTGAAATCGAAAACCATTCACCACATATGCATTATAAGATTTAACCATTTTGGATGGTGGGTAACTCAATATACACAGTCTCTGATCAATTATATCAGCATATTGGGAAACATGAAAATTTGTAAAACAATTATCAATATAATAAATAATAAATAGAATTGATATTCAACCATCAATAATTTATGTTACTAGTTTTTTAAACAATTGAGAAAAAAATTTGTCTGCATTCTTCAAGAGAAGCTGCTGTAATTTGTGGAAGTTGTTTCTTGAAATGATTATCATATAACCTACAAATAAAATAAGTTTAAATAATGTAACATAAATTATAGAATAAGTGATAGAAGAACTCACAGCAAAAATGATTTTATTTCTTCACAGTTGAGCAGAACGTATGTATGAGCTCTATGATGTTCATCATCTGAAATCCATCATTCATGAACTCCACTGAAACTAAGATTTGGCTGATTAAAAACTGTTAAAGGATTTTCCATTTCGTCATTAAAATTCACCTCGTTTCATACCATGCGATTGTGTTTTGAGGGATATTGAGATCCAAAATAATGAGTGCAGAAAAAATCAATTTCCTCTTAAAAATAAGCTCCAGTAATTGATCCTTCAACTGATGCTTTGATATGTACTTTTTTCTTCAATTTCTGCATGCATCTCTTGAATGGGTACATCGATAGAAACTGTACTGGACCTCCACATATAGCTTCACGTGTAAAATGTAATATCAGATGTTCAATTGAGTCAAATAAGGCCAGCTGAAAGATTTTTTCCAGTTTACATATAATTACAGCAACATCTTCTTCCAGTTTTCATAGCGCATCGTAGTCTATTGTCGCTACACAAATGTCTCGAAAAAAATATGATATTTTTGTTATCGAATCTCAAATCATAGAATTCAATAAACCTCTTAATCCAATCGGCCTGAGTGTTTTCTTTATAACATGACAATCCTGACATTTTAATCCAGTAATATAACCATTCTTAACACATCTACCCAAATTAGAACCATAGCCATCTGGAAGTCTCAAATCTTCAATCCACTAAAAAAATAATATGCGACTCTCTGTGGACAATGTATAAGATGCTTTTGGCTTTATTAACCTCTATAATCAGACATTTTCAAACAGTTCAAGTTCTAGTCGCCTGCAAATTTGGGCAAGATCTAATCATGTCTTTATGGTATCTTTGGTCTTACCTGGTTTATCCAAAATTGTATGAAATAAATTATCAAAATATTTCTTCTCAATATGTATAACATCCAACATGTGGAGGACCAACAAATAAAACCAATACGGAAGATCCCAAAAAATTATCTCTTTTATCCAATTAGGTTCTTTCCCAAAGCCATGAATTTTCTATTGGTTTACTGTTGGTACAAATGTAATGGGGGTAAGAAAAATACAATAGATTTTAACTTTGTACCTGAGATCATCTTTGGAGGTTCATCCCTTTCAATTGTACCTTTTCTGAAATGAGATTTTTTCCTCCTAAAAGGATGATCGGTTGGAAGAAATCGATGGTGACAATAAAAATAGCACGGTTTTTTTCCATTGTCGAGCATAAAGGCTTTGTTTTCCTTCATTCAACAAGGACATGATTTCGAACCATGTGTACTCCAACCATATAACATGACATATACCATAAAGTAATTAATCTTCCACATCAATACAGCTTTTAATATGTAATTTTGTTCACAGTAACATCATATGTATTAACACAATCACTCCACAATGCATTTAACTCATCAATCAATGGTTTCAAATAAACATCAATATTATTTTTCGGATGTCCTGGGAATAATAGAGTCAAAAATATATAAGTCTCCTTCATCAACATCCATGGAGAAAAATTGTACAGAGTTATAAAGACAAGCCAACATGAATACTGACTACCATAAGAACCAAACAAATAGAAACCATCTGTAGAAAGACCCAATCACACGTTTCAGGATTATATAGAAAAAGATGGATGAAGATGTTCAAAATGGTTCCTTGAATCACCATCAGATGGATGGTTCAAGCTTTTATCAGTTGAAATCTTGGTTTTGGGCTATGACATCATTAACATTGTGTTCTGAGACATAAATAAACGTCGCAACCTGGGTGTAAGGGGGAAATATCTCAACATTTTTACTTGAATCGATCTAGACTTCCCTGGTTGAGCTTCTTTGTAACTCGATTGTCCACATGTGGGACAACTATCCAATGACTCATTTTTTTCAGAATATAAGATGCAATCATTTGGACATGCATGAATCTTCCAATAACTAAGGCCCATATTACGAATCAGCCTCTTTCTCTCATAGTAATTTGTAGGCAACACATTTCCTTTAGGTAATAGTGATTTATCCAAATAAAATATCTGATCAAAATAGTTTTTTGACATTGCATTATCTGATTTAATAGCCATAAATTTTGCAACCACTTATAATTTTCTTATCTTGCAAACATGATATAATTCATCTTCATCAGACCTCAATAACTCATAAAATTCGGATGGTGTCAACTCAGGAGTTAAATCAATATCATCGTGAGTTCCAGTTTGTTGCACAGATAGACCTGCAACATCATGTACTAAATTTAAAAACCATGTTGGATCTGGAATAATGTTATTAGGATCTTCTTTGGAACTGTGTTCACCACGTTGATATCAAAAAACATAATCTGGTTGAAGACCAAAACGCAAGAGATGTCCCCCAACCATGTCAAATGTGTCAAACATTCTCAGAGCACATTTTTTACAAGGACACTTAATTGTGCCTTCTGAAAAATATTCTGGTTTGGATGATGCAAATTCTAAGAATGATTCAACACCCTCAATAGATACAATATTTAAACCAAAACCATTTTGATTTCTACATTGATTTATCCAAGCTCGGTTATCTAATAATGATTGATGTCGACTTCCTTGTTCTATATTTTTCTACATAAAAAATAAAATAATAACTATTTTTGAATAATTTGAAATTATAAAAACACATTCTGTCACATAAATGACATATTTTAAAGGTATTTTTAATTTAATTTACATCCTTTATTTGTTTTGGGGGTTTTTCATTCATTTTTTGAAGGAAATTATGCGTTTCCAAAATTTGGGCCAACCCAGGAGCTCATTACCAGTTTTGAAAGCATATTTTGTTTCATTAAAAACTCCTTCGTTTTTCCAGATTTTTCACCAATTCAACTTCCAAAATGACCTTCATTTAACTATTCAAACCACCAAATAAATTTGGGCCACTTAAATATTCATTAGCATCTTAGATTTGGGTGATCAAATACAATATTGGGCCAACCCGAAAGCACATTTCCAGTTCAAAATTGTTTATTTAATTATTTCATAAAATAATCATTTTTACCTTTTTCGGTGATTCCACATCTCATATTCTCCCACTATACCTGGCCGAACCCCCATATTAGTTTCCCTTTCTTTGGATATTGTATCAGTCAGGAATTAGGACCGGACTTATCTGGTTGCTAAATTCGTTCAGATTTCTCAAATAAGTGACTATCATTCTAACTTCTTTCCTTTTCCTTAAGATTTATCTTTTTTTCGTGAATCCCAAAATTTCCAGAATCCAGGGCTTAGTACCTAGGGTTTCATTTTGATTTTCTCGGTCCAATCCTCTGGTTTTAGGTTTGATCTCACTCCCTTGTGCTGCGGTGGTGGTGCGGTTGAAGCTCTGCACTAGGATTTGTGGTTCTTGACTCTTTTGGTAGGTGATTCCATGTTTATGAAATATTTGTGTCTTATAATGCTGTATTTATTACACTTTCAGGTTTATCTAATTTTATTATTGCTGCAAAAATTAGTTTTATAGGTGTTTGTTTTTCAAATGAATTTTTAAATGCAAATTTCATGTGAAATAGTGGGGGGGGTTTCATGGGAATGTTTTATTGGTTTATTTGGGAATTATATATTAATAATTTATTGATTTTATTGAACTATAACAGGGATTCCAATAATGTTCTTAATTTTATCCCTTTTGTTTGTTTCTATGAAAATGGGTTTTAATAGTGTTTATAGAACATGTGAACTTTAAGTCCCATGTTTCTGTAAAAATGGATGTTTTCAATGTTATCATTTATTGGTTCACAAGGGGCTGCCCTAAAAACGATTTGTTATTTTAATAGAAATGTATTGGTCTGAATTTTCTGTTTTGGTAACATTATGGTGTGCACATAGTGTGCAAGTTTGGTTCTTAAGGAGTTTGGTGTGTGAAACATTACGGGATTTGGAGGAATTGTTTTATTAAAAATCTAATTGTTTTGTTGTGTGTTTTAAGTGATATATAATGTGATAGCTACTGTATTTTTTTGTGTGACCAGTAGTGGTGTGTTATATGAAAATATATTTATGTTTCATGATGAAATTGATTGAGCACAAAAGGGGAATCCCAGGTACCTAGGTGGGGCAGATTTGTATTAGTACGGCTAGTGGACCGAATGGGTTTTGTACCTGTTTCACTTAGCATTTGGATAATGAAAACTCTAAATAAACTATGTGTATGATGATTGAGGACCACTAGGTTTTGGGTATGTTCCTTACTAGTGGCTCGTTCACGAGAATGGATTTTTCTATGGTTACTTTACATTGAGGTATGAGTTATATAGGGCCCGAGACAGCCTAGTGCCTAGGGGTGTTCCCGATTTTGTTTCTCATTGGATTTGTGGTATTTACCCATATAATAGGGTGTGTTTGTAAGTAAATTAAAGTAGATAAATTTTTTATTTTAATGTGTTAACATTATGAAATTCTCAGATTGAAAAATATTTTCATTTGAAAGTTACATTTCTTGGAATTTTAACACTGCTTTACCTTGTGTAATAAAATTGCTTGTTTTGTTCACAATGTGTTGCATGATATTTGGAATCATCTGGTGGTATCCTATTGGGATTAGGCTCACACCCTACTTACACCCCTTGGGTGTAAGTATACCTTCTTATTCTTGACATAGGTAAAGGGAAGGCTAAGTGTGTTGGAAGTTCAGGGTATTAGTCCCCATCGATGGGGCGGTGTTGTGGAGAAGGCTTACGGGTGATGACCCCCTTGTTGTGTGGAGTCCATGGGGATGTATTTCTGTTGTCATTATTCGTATTTGGAACACTTGTAGTGTCTTTAAACAAATGTATTCAGATCTAGTTTTGTTAAGAATTATTTATCATGAAAATTTCAGATTCTGATTATTGATTGTTTTTTTATGTTTTATGCTTTCATACTTGGGTAAATCAGTCCAAAACTAGATTTTTTGATACCCTGGCACTTGTGCCAGCCCATGGGGATAGTGAACGCCCTTCGGGACCTTCCATGGGCTGGGTTTGGTATTTTTAATGTTGGCGACCAGATCCAGTTTGTGACAAAATGGTATTAGAGGAGGTTAATGTTTTTGGGTTATATTGCTATTTTGGGATGAGTCGGGATAGAAAGGAGCTAGGAATATCAGGGCTAGGGGTTTTGGTTGTGAGTAGGGTGCATGGTCCTCACCTCTCATGGAAGACCTTGAGTCACCATGGGATGATGGCATTTACGGATTGACTTCACTTCCAGGTGAGACGTGTGGGCTGTAGACCACATGTGGACGTCAGGAAGATGTGGAGTAGTTGTTTCTTTTATTACTGGAATGTGTTTAGTTTATTTATATTTGATGTATTTGACTAAAATTTTAATAATTGTGGTATTGACTATTGTTTTGCGACTGTTGCATTTTGTAGCAACATGCCTCCCCGGAAAGCTCCCACATGCCAACAGGAGGAAGTTGGAGAGAGTTCTCCCACGCTGATTGATCAGAGGCTCGTGGAGGCTGTGGTTCAGGGCTATCCATGATTTGGGAAAGGGACCAGATGCTTCTCTTATTCATGTTAGGGCAGAAGAGACAGGTCCTAGAAAAGATAAAGCACAAGAGTTTCTGAAAAACAAGCCTCCTCCCTTCCGAGGTAGCTCAGAACCCCAGGAAGCAGAAGAATGGCTTGAGAAGATCGAGCATATGTTTGAGTTCCTGGAAACACCCGAGGATCTCAGGGTGAAGTTTTCCACTTTTCTGTTGGAGGGTCCCAGCCGTAAGTTGAGGGATTCAGTGCTTCAGGCTCGGAAGAATGAGCAGATGCACTGAGGAGCTTTCAAGGCTGTCTTCAATGAACAGTACTACCCTGAGGTATTGGCTTATTTTTGGTCTAGATAGTTCATGGAACTTGTTCAGAAGGAATCTATCTGTGATGGAGTATGCCAACCGTTTCACTACGTTCATTCGGTATGCTCCAGAAATTGTCTCTAATGAGCAAGGAAAGGCCCAGAGGTTTTCGAAAGGCTTGCAACCACAGATATATCCCCAGGTGTTCTTGTTTAAGTCGAGGACCTATACTGAGGTCGTTGATTGGGTGTGCATGGTGGATATTGATATGAAAGGCAAGGCTGGTTTCTATGGTTCAGTATCAGCAGTGGGAAGTGGCAGCTCCGCAGAGAAGAAAAGGAAGCAGGATGATCTTTTGAAGAAATGAGGTGGCAGTTCAGGCCACTCTTCCAAGCAGTTTTCGTTCATGGCTTCTGATGTGAGATCAGTTGTGTGCCACAAGTGTGGGAAGCCCGGGCACATCCAACCATCATTTCCACTTCCTCCAAAGCCTTGTTACCAGTGTGGAGGTATGGGGCATTTGCAGCGTTTTTGTGGTGTGGCATGTCCACTTCCGAGTGGGGATGGGTCAGTGGCTTCAAGAAGAGTGCCAGCACAGTCTGAGCCATTGAGGACTGGGGGATCTCGATTTGGAAGCCGTGGTGGTCGTGTTGGGTTGTCATCTAGGTAGAGCCAGTACAGGGCACAACCACAGACTAGGGGTCATCTTCAGGCAGATACTGGACAACACCATTCAAGGGATCAGGCACTAGCAGGATCTGAGGCGGGATCGTCGATAGTTCAAGGTACCGTTCAGATCACATCTTCTATAGCTACTACTCTTTTTGATATGGGTGCCTCTGTTTCATTCATTTTTTTACATTTTAAGGACATGATGAATTTTCAAACTGATTTGATGTCTTTTGTGATGGATTTAGTGACACCACTGGGAAAGAAGAAGGAGCAGGATCTCAGGTTCCCGTCGTCTGCTCTTTCTGTGTAAGTGGTCGAGATGGAGTGGGACATCTTGGTCTTAGATATGGACCTTTTTGATGGCATACTCAAGATGGATTGGATTGTACACTTCCAAGAACACATTTATTTCTACAGACGGTGTGTGAGTTTCACAGCACCTGATGGGATTCGTTAGGTTTATCATGGAAAATGGGATCCTCAGTCAAGTCGTGCAGGGCCTCCACTCCTAGAGTTGGGTAGTGTTATCTTCCAGTTATCTTTTCTCATTCTAGAGGATGGTCTTTCCCCTGATGGTTCACTAACTCATGTAGTGAACGAGTTTTCGGAGCTATTCCCGGATGATTTTCCGGTTTTCCCCTAGAGCAGGATGTGGAGTATTCGATTGATCTGGTGCCGGGAACATAGTCGATATCTCTTCATTCTTATCGCATGGCCCCCACCTAGCTGAGGGAATTAAATATACAGTTATAAGACTTAAAATCCAAAGGATTCATTCTCCCGAGCGTCTCTCCTTGGGCCTCTCCTGTGTTGTTCACGAAAAAGGCTGATGGATCCCTCTGGTTGTGCATTTACTACCAGAAGATGAATAAGGTAACAGTTAAGAATAAATACACTTTTCCCAGAATAGATGATTTGTTTGATCAGTTGAAGGGGGTAAAGTGGTTCTCAAAGATAGACCTACGTTTGGGGTATCATAAACTTTGGGTGAAAGTGTCAGATATCCCAAAGACAGCATTTCGAAGCAGGTACGACCACTTTTAGTATTTGGTCATGCCCTTCAGACTGACCAATGCCCTAGAGGTCCTTATGGCACTCATGAACAAGGTCATTCATCAGTATCTCGATTCATTTTTTTTGTGGTGTTCATGGATGAAATTCTGGTATACTCTAGCTCTGAGGAGGAACACAAACATAACTTGGGGATTGTTTTGGGTACATTACGGGATCACCGCCTCTATGAAAAGTTGTCAATGTGAAATTTTTTGATCAGAGAGGTGAGATTTCTGGGGCATGTGATCTTAGAGTATGAAGTTTCAGTGGACCCTGAGAAAATTAGGGTGGTCATGTCATGGGAGAAACCAATGAATGTTTTCGAGATCAAGAGTTTTCTTAGCTTGGCTGGTTATTACAGGCATTGCATTCGGGATTTCTCTCAGCTTGCTTCACCGATGACTGCCCTCACCCAGAAAGGGGTGATGTTTCTATGGGGTCCAGAATTTCAGGCGTCATTCGAGGATCTAAAGAGGCAGTTGACTACCACCCCCATGCTGATTTTGCTAGAGGCTGGAAAAGGATATGTGGTCTATTGTGATGCTTCAGGTATGGGTCTTGGGTGTGTGCTTATGCAAGATGATCATGTGGTCGCGTATGGCTATTGCCAACTTCGACCACATGAAAATAACTACCCGACCCATTACTTGGAGTTGGCAGCGGTGATGCATGATTTGAAGACATGGCATCACTACCTCTTTGGGGAGAAGTTTGTGGTATACTCTGATCACAAAAGGTTGGCTTATATCTTCTTGAAAAAGGACCTCAACAGGAGGAAGCATCGCTAGATTGATTAATTGTAGGGCTTTGAATTTGACATGGTCTATACCCAAGGAAAGGGTAATGTAGTGGTCGACGCCTTGAGTAGAAGGGTTCCAATGCAGGCTTTGAGGAAGTCCAGTAATGAGTGGGCATTGATGGGGCTCTTTTCTCAGATGCATGTGGAGACCAGGGAACAGAGTGGAGGGGAATTCTTGGTGAGCGTTTAGTTTACTCCTTCTCTATTGGAGTTGATTCTGTGTGAATAGCCCAGGATGAGCTTTGTCAGCATTTTAAGTAGTTTCTTCATGGTGGGGAGACATCCTATGATTGGTCGTCATCTCTCGAGGGCATCTTATGCTTCAAGGGCCGTTCAATAGTGCCATTATCCCAACGGAAGGTGGTAATGTAGGATAGCCACCAGTCTCAGTGGGATGTCTATCCGGGTGCCACTAAGATGTATTATGATGTCCATCGGTAGTTTTGGTGGCCTGGTATGAGACGAGACATAGCAGACTTTGTTTCGAGATGCTACACATGCCAGCAGGTGAATGTAGAGCACCAAAGGCCTTCCGGTTTTCTCAAACCACTACCCATTCCTACCTGGAAGTGGGATGAGGTCGCCATGGACTTCAATATTGGCTTACCTCATACACCTCGGGGTAAGAATTCCTATTTTGTGGTGATTGATCGTCTGACCAAATCAGCCCAATTCATTCCGATAAAAGATACAACTAAAGTGGATGAGTTGGGCCATTTGTATCTTTAAGAAGTGGTGAGACTCCATGGCATACCATCATTAGTTGTCTCATATAGAGACCCCCACTTCACTTCTTGATTTTGGGAAGTCCTTCAGAAAGCCATGGGGTCTCAGATTAAGATGAGCATGACATACCACCCTCAGACGGATGGACAGACATAGCGGGAGAATCAGATTTTGGAGGACATGTATCATGCTTGTGTCCTGGACTCTAGAGGTTCTTGGGATAGCCATTTAGGATTGGTTGAGTTTTTATATAATAACAGTTACCAATCCTCGATTCGAATGGACCCTTTTGAGGCGCTCTACGGTCGGCCATGTCGGTCCCCCCTATGTTGGGCTGAGGTAGACGAGACTTCACTGTTGGCGCCAAGCCTTGTGTAGGAGACTTTTGAGAAGGTCAAGTTGATCAGGTAGTTCTTATTGACAGCTCAGAGTCGTCATAAATATTATGCTGACCGTAGGAGTCAAGACTTAGAGTTTTTTGTGGGTGACATGGTATTTTTGAAAGTGGCCCCTCGTCTGGGCCATCGTCGATTGGGGAAGCAAGGTAAGCTAATTCCACAGTATTTCAGGCCCTTTGAGATCACCGAGCATATTGGAAAGCTGGAATACATGTTGTCCTTACCTTCTCATTTTACTTTTATCCATGATGTCTTCCACGTCTCTCAGTTGAAGAAGTACAACCCGGATCCGTCCCATGTGTTGAGTTGGGAAGAACTGGAGATAGAGCCTGACTTGTATATTGTTGAGACGACAGTGAAAGTAGTGGACTCCCAAGAGAATATACTTTTAGGAAAGTATATTCCATTAGTCCAAGTTCTATGGTATCATGGGAATGATACACGTGAGACATGGGAGCGAAAGTCATGGGTCGAGGTAGAGTACTTGTTTATGTTTTCCAATCAAGCTTCATGTTGACTTTCCGGGGCGGAAAGTCTTTCATGGTTTTGAGAATTGTCACATACATGACATATGTTAAAGGTATTTTTCATTTAATTTACATCCTTGATTTGTTTTGGGGGTTTTACATGCATTTTTGAAGGAAATTATGTGTTTCCAAAATTTGGGCCAACCCGAGAGCTCATTTCCAGTTTTGAAAGTATATTTTGTTTCTTTAATAACTCCATAGTATTTAAAACTATTTCACCAATTAAACATAAAAAATAACCTTAAATTAACTATTCAAACCACCATAGAAATTTTGGCCCCTTAAAAATTCATTAGCATCTTGGATTTGGGTGATCAAATTAGGTATTGGGACAACCCGAAACCACATTTCCAGTTTTAAATTTGTTTTTTTATTCTTTCATAAAATATTCATTTTTTATCCTTTTTTGGTGATTCAACCTCTCACCAGCTCCCACTCTACCTTGATGAATCCCAAGATTCGTTTCCCCCTATTTGGAGATCGTATCAATCAGAAAGTAGGGACGAACTTCTCAGGTTTCTAAAATCGTTTAGATTTCTCAAGGAAGTGACTATCCTTCTAAGTTCCTTCCTTTTCCTGAAGATTTCTCTTTTTTTATTGAATCCCCAAATGTCCAGAAGCTAGATCTAATTACCTAGGGTTTCATTTTGAGTTTCGTTATCCAATACTCTTGATTTAGGTTTGATCTCACTCCCTTGTGGTGCGGTGGTGGTGCGGTTGGAGTTACGCACTAGGATTTGCGATTCTTGACTCTTTTGGTAGGTGATTCCATGTTTATTCAATATCGGTGTCTTAGCATGATTTATTTATCATACATTAAGCTTTAACTCATTTTTATTTCTTCAAAAATTAGTTTTATTGGTGTTTTTTTGCATATGACGTTTTAAATGCAAATTTCATGTGAAATTGGGGGGGGGGGGTCATAGGAATGTTTTATTGGTTTATTTGGTAATTCTTTATTAATACATAATTGATTTTATTGAACTATAATAGAGATTCATATAATTTTCTTAATTTTATCCCCTTTGTTTCTGTGAAAATGGGTTTTAATAGTGTTTGTGGAACATGTGAACTTTAAGTCCCATGTTTGTGTAAAAATGGAGGTTTTTCAAAGTTATCATTTATTAGTTCACAAGGGGCTTCCCTAAAAAAGATTTTTTTGTTTTAATAGAAATTTATTGGTCTGAATTTTTTGTTTTGGTAACTTTATGGTGTGTACATAGTGTGCAAGTTTGTTTCTTATGGATTTTGGTCTGTGAAACATTACAGGGTTTGGAAGAATTATTTTATTAAAAATATAAGTTTTTTGTTGTGGGTTTTAAGTGGTATAAAATGTGATATCTACTGTATTATTTGTGTGTGACTAGTAGTGGTGTGTTATATGAAAATATATTTATTTTGTATGATGAAATTTATTGAGAACAAAAGGTGAAGACCGGGTACCTAGGTGGAGCGGATTTATACTAGTACAGCTAGTGGACCAGATGAGTTTTGTCCCAATTTCACTTAGCATTTGGATAACAAAAACTCTATCTAAACTATGTGGAAGATGATTGGGGACCACTAGGTTATGTTTATGTTCCCTAATAGTGGCTCGTGCACGAGAATGTATTTTTCTATTGTTTCATTACACCGAGGTAGGAGGTACATAGGGCCCGAGACAACCTAGTGCCTAGGGGTGTTCCCGATTTTCGAGCTAATTGGATTTGTGGTATTTACCCATATACTGGGGTGTGTTTGGAAGTACATTACAGTAGCTAACATTTTTATTTTAATGTGTTAACATTCTGAAATTCTTGGATTGAAAACTGTTTTCATTTGAAAGTTTCATTTCATAGAATTTAAACACTGTTTCACATTGTGTATTAAAATTTATTATTTTATTCACATTGTATTGCATGCTCTTTGGAATCATCTGGTGGTATCCTATTTTCCTTAGGCTCAAACCCTACATACACCCCTTGGGTGGATGTAGACCTTCTTATGCTTGAATCAGGTAAAGGGAAGGGTAAGGGTGATGACGGTTCAGGGTGTTAGTCCCCATCGCTGGGGCGGAGTTTTAGAGAAGGCTTGAGGGTGATGAACCCCTTGTTGTCTGGACTCCATGGGGATGTCTTTCTGTTTTCATTATTTTTATTTGGAACACTTTTAGTGTCTTTAAACAAATGTATTCAGATATGGTTTTATTAAGAATTGTTAAGCATGAAAATTTCAGATTCTAATTATTGATTGTTTTTTTATGTTTTATGCTTTCATACTCGGGTAAATCATTCCCAAACCAGATTTTTTGATACCTGGGCACTTGTGCCAGCCCGTGGGGATAGGGAACGCCCTTCGGGCCTTGCCATGGGTCGGGTTTGGTGCCTCTAATGGTGGAAACCAGATCCAGTTTGTCACACTATCTGAAAAAAGAAGATAAATAATTACAGCTACTTAATAATTACCATTAATTAAGGGGGATACAATTTCTAGTTGATTGACAACTACTCTTTTGTCTGACAACTCATTTAATTGCATCTTTATCACACTAATTATTGCTAATTGTTACTAATTATTGCTAATTATTCCTAATTATTCCTAATTATTGCTAATTATTACAAATAATTACTAATAATTACTAATTATTACTAATTATTACTAATTATTACTAATTCCATCTAATTATTACTAATTATTACAATTTATTACTAATTATTACAATTTATTACTATTTATTACAATTTATTACTAATTATTACTAATTATTACTATTTATTACTAATTTAGAAATACTTAGCAATACATAGCAAAATGAAAACTGCTTGAATAATGAAAGGAAATTTGGAAATCATCATTTTGGAGATGATTACTAATTTTCCCTTCATTATCCAAGCAGATTTTATTTAATAATTATTACTAATAAAAAAATTATATTATCAATATTTAATAAAAAACAATATTAATATTATTAAAATAATAAAAAATTTATAAAATATTAAAATTATCTATATTTGCAACAAAATTTCCTCTATTCTTAACATGTTCAAATCTCAAAGGGTCGCCAATTGTCAGGTCATTCACTATAAAAAGTTTGTGTCAGCCATGTCCAATGTAAACTCTATAATTGTACTTGCATGGTTGATCATCTCACAAGTAGTGTTGCAATAGGAATACCAAATTAATGTTATTCTCGTCTCTAAGAATCATCTCACATAACCCTTTACATAGATCATTCTTCCTTAAAAATTTGAGGGGATATTAGTATATTTTCCTTAAATTTTCAAGGAAGAATGGTCTCTGTAAAGTGTCAAGTGAGTTAATTCTTAAAGATGAGAATGGAATGACTTGGGTTTTCCTATTACAATTCTACTTGTGAGGTGATCAACCATGCAGGAACAATTATAGTGTTTACATTGGATATGGCGGACACAAACTCTTTATTTCACATGTCTTGACAATTGGCGACCCTTTGAGATTTGAACATATTAAGAATAAAGCAAAGCATGTTGTGAATATTGATAATTTTAATCTTTTTTAAATTTTTTATTATTTTAATAATATTAATATATTTTTTCTCGTAAATATTGATAATATAATTTTTTTGATACTAATCATTACTGAGTATTACTAATTATTACTAATTATTACTAATTATTACTAATTATTGCTAATTATATCTAATTATTACTAATTATATCTAATTATATCAAATTATATCTAATTATATCTACTCATATCTAATTATTACTAATTATATCTAATTATATATAATTATTACTAATTAAATCTAATTATTACTAATTATAACTAATTATAACTAATTATATCTAATTATTACTAATTATTACTAATTATTACCAATTACTACTAATTATTACTAATTATATCTAATTATTACTAATTTTATCTAACTATTACTAATTATATCTAATTATTACTAATTATATCTTATTATTACAAATTATTACTAATTATTACTAATTACATCTAATTATTAATAATTATATCTAATTATTACTAATTATATCTAATTATTACTAATTATATCTAATTATTCCTAATTATAGCTAACTATATCTAATTATTCCTAATTATAGCTAGTTATTTCTAATTATATCTAATTATATCTAATTATATCTAATTATATCTAATTATATCTAATTATATCTAATTATTTCTAATTATTTCTAATTATTTCTAATTATATCCAATTATATCTAATTATATCTAATTATATCTAATTATTACTATTTATTACTAATTATTACTAAATATATCTAATTATTACTAATTATATGTAATAATTACTAATCTTTACTAATTATATCTAATTATTACTAATTATTACTAATTATTACTAATTATTACGAATTATATCTAATTATTACTAATTATATCTAAATATATCAAAATATTACTAATTATATCTAATTATATTTAATTATGACTAATTATGACTAAGTATTACTAATTATTACTAATTATATCTAATTATTACTAATTATTACTAATTATTACTAATTATATCTAATTATATCTAACTATATCTAATTATTTCTAATTGTTACTAATTATTACTAATTATTACTAATAATTACTAATTATATCTAATTGTATCTAATTATTACTAATTATATCTAAATATATCAAAATATTACTAATTATATCTAATTATATTTAATTATGACTAATTATGACTAATTATTACTAATTATTACTAATTATTACTAATTATTACTAATTATTACTAATTATTACTAATTATATCTAATTATTACTAATTATTACTAATTATTACTAATTATATCTAATTATATCTAACTATATCTAATTATTTCTAATTGTTTCTAATTGTTACTAATTATTACTAATTATTACTAATTCTTACTAATTCTTACTAATTATTAAAATTGTTACTAATTATTACTAATTATATCTAATTATTACTAGTTATATCTAATTATTACTAATTATAGATAATTATATTTATTTATTATTAATTAAATCTATTTATTCCTAATTATATCTATTTATTACAAATTATATCTATTTTTACAAATTATATCTATTTATTACAAATTATATCTATTTATTGCATATTATATCTATTTATTACAAATTATATCTATTTATTACAATTTATATCTATTTATTACATATTATATCGATTTGTTACAAATTATATCTATTTATTACAAATTATATCCTTTTTTACAAATTATATATATTTATTGCAATTTATATATATTTATTGCTATTTATATCTATTTATTACTATTTATATCAATTTATTACTAATTATATCAAATTATTACTAATTATATCAAATTATTACTAATTATATCTAATTATTACTAATTATATCTAATTATTACTAATTATATATATTTATTAGTAATTATATCTAATTATATCTAATTATATCTATTTATTGCTAATTATATCTATTTATTGCTAATTATTTCTAATTATTACTAATTATATCTATTTATTACTAATTATATATAATTATTACTAATTATATCTAATTATATCTAATTATAACTAATTATATCAAATTATTGCTAATTATGACTAATTATTTATAATTGTCACTAATAATATCAATTTATTAGTAAAAATAAACATAAATCAAAATCAATTGAAATCTAATTTAATTACAACTAATAAACTACAAATAAAATTAACATAAAAAATAAAAAAAATATAAAAAATAAAATAAAATTTAAATACCTTAAACTTTGATATTCTGAAGGTATTGGCGCCTTCCAATTCCTCTCGTCTAAAAAATTCCAACTAAAGTAAATTTCTTCGTTTAAACTGAAAAATGAGGAGAATGGGAGAGGAAGATCTGAGTGATTTGAAAAAAAACAGGTGGGGTATATATAGGTTAGATTAGTTGCGACAGGGTTATTTGCGACGGTATACCCGTCGCAAATACCCTCCCCAGCATTAATTACTGTCGGCGGTTAAAAGGGTATTTGCGACGGGACCCGTCGCAAATAGTTCCTGTCGACACTCTTTTTTGCGACGGGATGACATCCCGTCCCAAAAAGCTATTAACCGCCGTCGTGTACTTGCGACGCGTACTGTCGCAAATACCCATGAACGGTTTGGCACGCATGTCGTGCCAAACTATTTGCAACGGGAGACATCGCCCCGTCGCAATTAATATTCGCACGGTTTAGTGCGCAAGTCAAGCCAAACTATTTGCGATGGGAGACGAAATCCCGTCGTAAATAATTGGTTATTTGTGACGGGAGACAAAATCCAGTCGTAAATAATTGGTTATTTGAGACGGGCAAACTTCCCCATCTTAAATAACTTCCAAGATGGGTTATTTGCGACGGGGATTATTCCAGTCGCAAATAACCTGTCGAAAATATTGATTTTTCCCATAGTGACACCCAACTCCTCTGCCCCTCTACTATTGACTTCTTCCCCGACCATGCTCATGTCAAGGTCCCTAGGTAACACCATGAGGTCGGCTTCTGCATTCTCCACCTCCCCTCGATGTAGGAGGATCCCTACTGTCCCTATAGTCGAAACAACCTAGCTAGAGGATGCTGCTGAGGTGGGCGCTGAACCCACCCACCTCCGCCACACTAAGCTCGAACTGGTAACTATCTTTGAAGGATCCTAGGACCTCTATAAGAAAAAAACATCTTCCCCTAATCCCATGGGAAAAGGATGAGGACCAAAAGGTTGGAACTGAAACTACTTGGGTCAGCTCTCCACTGGCCGAAACCTGGAAGGCCCTGATGCCAGAGTCCTACTACTGACAGACTTACTCATTAAAGAACTCAGATGGCTCCCCTATCATGGTAAATCTCTTCATTAGTGCATCCTTTTCACAACCTCAACCTTATTCTGAATGTCTAAGAATGTCAGTAGGGTGAAGGGAGTAACCACATAACGGAGGGAGGGACAGAGTGCCTCCTCTAAGCATCTCATCAGAGACTCCACAAATAGAAGGAGGTTTAGGGAAAATTAAATAAGATCTTTAAAATAGATCCCCATACCCCTCACCGACATACTTCTCTAGTAGAAGGAGAGTATCTCTTATCACTTCTCATCTTTAATGGTTGAATAAAGGAGTTATGCCGATAAATCCTTCTCGAAATTGACCCACATTACCACATCATCCTTTTTATCCCCTTGGTACAATGTTGACCCGTAACAAGAAAATCCCCTCATCTAACTAACCGACAATGGAACCCAATACATTTTTAGAGCCCAGATGACGCTAAAATTGATCACCATCTTTTCAAGACAACTCTCTATCTCTGTATTTGAAATGCTGCCTCCATACTTCCCCTTAGATTGTCACTGGAAACCATATAATGTTCTCTTCCACTGGTAATCCTCCTCCTATGGATCAACCCTCCACTGATCATTCAGATTGACCTTTTGAGGCTCCACTGACTGAGCCACTCGTGGAGGATGACCAAGTGCCATAGCTGAAAGGTTGACAAGGAACTCCTAAGACCGATTAGTATGGAATTTATTTAGGATTATTTTTAACTCAGGATTTTTTTAATTCTCCAAAATTCCCAAAAAAACTATAACATAAGTCATCTCGATTCATGTACCTTCCCTAGGATCTCTTCCACATAAATGATGTAGCCTAACCTGGTCATTCAGTAAGCTCATATACCTTGCATTAAATCATGGGGGGACCTTAAAGCATGTGTCATAGCTAGCCTTCCTTGGCCTATGACAAGCCCCAATATCACCTAAAACTATTTCTCTACCATCCCATACAATCCTCATTGAGCCTAACACCAAACTACATCCTATCTCTCTACCATGACCCTCTAATACCATTCTTTCATGACCCTTTCCATCCAAATATGCCCCTCTTAAGCTCGAAATAGAGAAAGAGAGATAATGACCCCCTAGTCTCACCTCTAGTATGCCTTGGGGTGGATACCAGCACCAAGGGTATATAAATATCACAACATGGGAGGAATTACCCTATTTATAATAACTATGATCAAGATACTAGATGTATCAACCTCAAAACAAATCTAATACATATATCTGTAAAATAATCCAAAATCCATCCCACGTGAATTTTTAAAGTAAAACTAATATAAATACAATGATAAACTCCAAAATAAATACCAAGGGAAAAATACTAACCAGTGACATAGAAACTGTCTCCATCATCTGAGCTAGAAAGTTCCAGTACGGTCCATGTAATCTCCATCATTGGTTCAGCATACGAGTTTACTCAATTGGAAAAATCCAAATTCTCTAATGCACAAGTGGGATAAGCATACTAATTCCCCTATGAGAAAAACAATAGAAACTCAAAATTTCCTAACAAGGATTACTATATACACCAACCTCAACAAGGTATACTCACCAAATAAAAGAATTCAAGTGAAGTAAAGTAGTAAGAAAATCGATATTTGGGTATGCCACACTATTTCCCACTAGTTAGATACTAATACCTAATGGAAAACATCGTGATGATACCATAATATTCCACAAGACACACTGTCATAACCTTCCCACACACACCTAGTCCACATACCATATCCCACCTGCAAACACCTAGGCCACAACCACATCACAACACACCCACAGACACCTAGGCCACCAAACCACAACTTCATCTCAAAGACACGTGGAAAAGTAAAAAATATCTCCTCCCCAAAGACTCATAGGAAGAAAACCTCATCCATAGAAACCTAGGACTCAAAACCGCACAACAACCTACCTGAAGAGTCTAGGGATACCAATGCCTACAAGAGGGAGTAGAGAAGAGAAAATAACCAGCCATCCATCCTCCCACTAGGATGTTGGGAAACAAAACTCTCCCATATAAAAATGTGGGTGTTCAAAACATAGTTCTCAACAAAGGTTGGTGAATATAGAAATCATAATGAACTACAAAAATATATATAGGTACCAAACACTCTGCCTAACCTATGGTTTTTACAAACAAACCAAACCACACAGAACTACCTTTGCTGCTACCTCTAAATGCACAACCACATAAATAGTTGAAAATTCAATTTATGAACCCCACCAAATTCATTTCACCAACTATCATTATTTATTTAATAAAAAATATGTCTATTATATCCCTACTCAGAAAATTACCAAAAATAGAACAATAAACAACAAAAAAATTAGCCATAACACACCAGGATGAAGGACCAAGTAAAAAACTCCACGTCACACTCCCCTTTCATGAACACCTATCCAACAATTAACACTGTCCTTCTTCAAAGTAATTTTTCCCTATCCATCATCTTAACAAGAGAACCGCTAAAAAACCTCAAAAATCCACTAGAAACTCAGAGTGAAAGGCCCATACAAGGTAACACAATATATCATTAGAATTATCCAGCCCAAACCATCCTTAGAGGCCCCGATACACAAAAACCACCACATCCAGCAAAACAACAAAACATAACTAACTTGCAGTCCCACTAAATGAACAGAATATTCCCAAGAACCATTACACTAAACAGATGCAGTCTCATTACACAACCATTTCATCCATTCCACAATCAAATACCTCTCAACCTAGGATTCAATTACACCTCCCATACCACCCCATACGCAAAACCCACAACAACTATACAACCCACACAAGGCACTAAAACCAAACAAAACCATACAAAACACAAAAACACACATATCAAACAGATTGTATTCATATTTGACCATTACTATTATTTAATTACACATTCATAATTTTGGGATTATCACATAACATGTTTGATCTTAGGGAATGAATTTAACTAACATGATATACATTATTAATCATGTTTTCATGTGAAAAATCATTCAACATAATATTTACCAAATGTATTCACAAGTCTGGTTCACAAAAAAAGATCACCACTGACCATGATTTTTTGAATGACACTACCCATATGATTCACAATAGGGATCAAAGTTAAGAGATAAAACAAATGAACATCATCTCATCCCTCATTTATATTTGGTAAATTGGTTTCAACCATACCCAAATGAAGTCATCATGTAATGAAATGTGTCGTGACTACCCCAAGACTACCTATTATAGGCCAGGGGCTGGAAACTACCAACGAGTTGGCATATCCCACAAATGGGAGGCATTATCCTAAGTAACTAGTCAAATGCACACAACTCCAAACAAATGATGGTGGGAAGTAAAAAAGTCAAGGAAGCTATGCATGTTGACCACCAAGTAAAACACAACTAGAGTGATATATAAAGTTAAATACAGGGTGGAAAACTAGGCCAATATATAAGCCCTCCAGAAGAAATAAATAATAAAAGTAGAACCCAATATCTCAAAATCCCTTCCGCTGAGAAACCTACCAGAAGGGTACGTGAAGGGTAGCTGTCATAGGAGTACACCCCGTCTTTCTAATATCACTGAGCACCACATGGTCTTGGACCTCCCTAAATGTTTTCAAAGCATCAAACATCTGCACATGATAGGAAACATACGGGAAAAGCCCATGTAGGGGTGTGAAAACCATACTCGGTAGGACACCCTAAAACCACAAAGGTAAATTACAAGGGAAAAACCACAAAGAAATGAAATGTCACCTACACATAGGTATATTTCCAAACATACACCAAGAATATCTAGATATACTCATTTTAGACACTAAGAATCATAAGGTTCAAAACTCATAGTCATTAAAAATATTCTCATAGTAGGTTCAAAAGGAAACTCATAAAACTAGGAGAAACACGCTCCATGATCTCATCCATCCAAGATGGCACCCGTCCGAGAGGTACACTTCATCAAGAACAACTCTACCATATCTAATGGCATGTCTGAGAGAATGTGATCCATTAGGAGCATCCTACTAAGTCCAGCTCGAGTTCCCACCACCATAGGTTCTGTTATAGTTGTCTTACACCCAACACATGACTAAGGAATCCCAAGTGGAGAGGCTCGTCAAAACCACTATACACAGACGAGGGATCCATACTCCTATCCATCTCGCAAAACCTCTTTCACTCCAATAAAGAGTTTCCCACTCCTCATCCCATCGAGGGAGTAATATCTCTTATCTAGGTTACATTCTCATCAAATGGATAGTCTTGCTCCTCACAACTGTGTTTGATAGATGAGGGAGCTCCAAATACCAAGGAGGACCTTCTCCTCACTACTACTCGAGATGGGGGAGAGTGAAACTCCATAAGTAAATAACTACACCCTGATCCCATAGGGGAGTAAAACTTTATATGTTGAGGACCCAAATCCAACCCAGTAGGGGAGTACTACTTAGTGACTAGAGGACCCGTGCCCGGTACGAGAGGGGAGTACCAACCCTATTAGTTCACTTGTGGAGGACCCACCCCCTGGATGAACATGGTAGTACCTACTCCTATCATAGAGGACCCACACCCTAACTGGTAGTAGAGTTTTGAATCTACGTATGTTAGATATCGAGGATCCACTCCCTAGTATAATAGCGGAGTACCCATTTCACTGATAGAGGACTTACTCCCTGGTCCCATAGAGGAGTAACTAATATTCCTTCTTGAACACATCTGGGAACCCACACCCTAATCCCTTATGGTAGTAACACCCTTGGAGGAAGGTACCCAAAACAAATAAACCAGCTCCCACAATGTGGGGAGTCCCAACTTTATGAAACACACCAATTCTAGATCATGTGTACTTGTACTGGGAGGACATACTCTATAAAACATTAGTCCATTTGTCAACATCCACAAAAAATCACTTAGAGTATCTCAAAAGGATTGTCTCTTCACAAGGGTCCCAACTCTATAGATGTCTTGTCAAACAGACGCTCTGTTTGGAAGATATGGTCATTTTAGAAAAAAGGGAGAGGTGGGGTCTGGGTCTAGTCCGACCCAAACCAATACCCCATGTTGACCCAACCCGTTAGGCTTGACTCGACCCAATTGGGCCCGGTCCGATTCATCAGCCTAACCCACCCTGGCTGGGATGAGTGGCTCAGCCCATCAGGCATCCCCATAGCCTAGTTCACCAAGTCTGATTCTCATCCTGGGGGTTTTTCTCCTCCATCATGTAGATCATCTGCGCTCCATGTCACTTGACACAAATGGAACACTTCCCCGACCTAGTCTAGACAATCCTCTCACATGGAATGAGATTCTCATACGCAACTGGTATCTGGTTGGCCATTTCCTCCACATGCCCATGGCATGAGCCACGTGTCTAGTTCCCCCTGTAGTGGTCAAATACGTGGCCTCCTCCCACACAGGTAGTAATGAAGATGTATATTCTTCCACCTCCGTGGTGCGCTTCCAGAGTGTGCCACCTTCACCATTCCAGGAGAATTTTCTACAGGGCATCAGAAGGGCTCTAGTGTTCTGTTCTTTGATTCGGAAGAATTCTTGTGACCCTCATGTAATGTTCTAGTTATCCATGGTATTTAATCCTCCATGTGATCCCTTATGATGGAAAACACTCATTTGATGTTATCTTGCGTGCCCCTTCAATTCATCTGTCTATGTCTTCATCGCACCTCTAGTTGGTCATCACAAGGTCAGATCATTAATTTGGGATTGTTATGCTGTGAAATATATGTGCACTGATCCATTGTTCATAATTCTGAAAATAACACAAGTAACAGGAAGAATGCACCGGTAAAAGGAGAGAGACAAACAAAATATAAAATACAGGAAAGAACATCCACCATCATTTGTCACAGTGTTAATCTTCTCCCATTATAAGGACTAAGAAGATAATGCAAATAAGAAGAAAAATCCCCAAGATTGGAACCTGTAATATAATCCCTCACGCAAGGACAATCAAACCACGAATCAACTTGTTCGTTGGTTGATCCATGTTCATCATTTAGAAATAAATAATGGGAAAACCAAAACAAAAATAAAAACACCCTACCTATATTTGGTTCAATCGTTGATTATTAGATTTTCATCACCACTCTTCGTCGATCCTAGATCTTTGATTCGTTGGATCCATCGCTCATCTAATCCATGTTCTGATCTCAATTCGCCAAATATGTTTGTTTTCGTCATCAAGAGGGCCTCACCTTTTTCTCCGAAATAATTTTTAGGGTTATGGAAATAACCATGGAATTTTGAAAAAGATATTATTAAAATAAATATTCATGATGTATCAAAAATATTTTTATTTAAAATATTTTATTCACATTTACGTCCAAAATCATACATTCTTGTATGGCCCACCCAAGAAGATGTTACGCCTCGCCTAACGTAAAGTCTCTATTATGGATTCAATGGTGCCCTAGAATTATTGATCTAGGAATCAGTTTAGAATTTACTCGAGTTCAAAGTTCATCACCTGAGCACAATTAATTAAAAACTAAAATTTTTAAAAATATTTATTCTGGGCACACTGGGGCTCAGAATCACACACCATCTAAGCACCCGGTCTTGGAATTTTCCAAATAAATTTCTGAAAAAATTCAAGGTCATTAAATTCTCCCCACCTTTGGTATTTTTTTTCCTAGAAAAGAAAAATCATATACTCAAGTGTGGAAAATTGAGCTCTATTCTGGACTCCCATTCCAGCGAGCTCACCAAGGGTCCCTGTTCTTCTTATAAGAACCCTCTTTGAGGAACCACTGAGATCAACCACTCTTAGGTCAAACTTATTATAATCCAATATCATTCAAAAATTGGCACATGTTTCCACAACTACGACAAGTGAAAAAGCACAAAGCACCATGGTTCTTCTATAGTAACGAGGTCTTGTGTCTCACCTCAATGCTAACCTAACATATATACAAATGGAACCCCATAGCTAACATCAACTCTTAGATGTACTATACAACAACCTCCAATAGCATTAATGTTTGATAATGAACATGTGAGGGATGTTATTCACAAAAGAAACAAGGCGGCTCAACAGTGAACACTTAGTCATACTGGGCCCTCTCTCCACAATATCCTACTGCTATATAGCTTCCCAAAATAGAAACATTTCCACACCCACTAGAGGAATCATATTTTAGTATGGATGGTATGAAACCATTCCATAATACAGAAACATTGGGGGGTCTAATGTTTCTACCTTGGAATGATTCAAAGCAAGGCTCTCTCTCCATCAAGCCTGAAAAGCAAGAAGAAGTCAAGCAGAAAAACTCCACTGAAAATTATGGGACTTTCTCTGATGCTTTGTCGCACAAACTCTCCTATAAAATTAATTACTAATGGGATTTCCCACCATACCTCAACACTGTGTATCGTGAAGCCACTTTTTTTCTCTATAAGTCCTATGTGAGAGTCTACCCATCACCGCATGGGTTTCCTTTTCACTGTCCAAGGAAAACTTATTCCATTTCTACGGATACACCATACCCTTTTTCCAAAAACAACAAATATAGACCTGAATGATAGTAGCTCATACTATGAATGACTTAGTAATGCCTCAACTTTATGATTAATATATCCCAACCTCAACTCTCGCCACCAAGAGTCTGGTCACACTAGCATCACTCGTGTGTGATCATCAGGTCTCATTCAGCTGGAGTCTCTGAGGATGTGGGTCAAGTCCATGGTTTGACCAGAACCTCTACATATCAAATGAAACTTGTGATAAAAAGAAGGAAAACTAGCTCATGTATCCATTAATATGACAACAAAAAGGAAAATACCTAGGTCATACCTCAAATATCACCTAGAGTCTTAATCATAAACCATGACTGCATTCAACTATCCTCACCCTCATCCTCCAGCTCCCTAAGCCTGGTGTGGACCACCCTCTACTCTTCTAGATCCTCTTCCTCACCCACCATCTTGCGGAACTCCTTACTCCAAGCACTGTCTCTTCCATGAAGCTCGTCAGCCGACTCCTTCTCAGCAGCATGACGGTTTGGAAAATCTCTACTGATATGCCCCCAGCCATTACAAGAATAACACCACATCTTCTATTGCTGATCTATTCCTCAACCATGCCCATGCACAACATTCCCACGTGTTTGAGTTTGGGCATGGGTCTGCCTCCTACGTTGTGATCCCTTCACCAGTAATCTGCAAGATACTACAAATACCAATGTCTCTTGACCCCTTTTGTGGGTCATATCTATATGTTCTGAAGTCAAAAAACTCTCGACCACTAGGGCATGCTCCAGAACCCCAAAGTATGTGGGAATGTTCAACAAATCCACTGACACCATGATCACATTGCATAATCCCTGCTAGAATGATCAAAAATTGAAAAACTAGTCTCAAACCATGTCCAGGGATTATTTTGACAAGTCAGTGAACCACTCTGAAAACTCTACCACTATTAGGATGCCCTATCGAAGCTGTAGAAGATCGGGGATACACACTAACCTCATCATGGATTGGTAAAAATATTTCTTGAAGAGTTGTTCAAACTCTTCACAAGTGAGTGTCACATCATCATGCGAGTGTATCGCCAAGATCAACGATCATCCCATTGATCCCTAAAGAAGGCTCGCACCTAGGACCACCATTTGATCAGGATGATTCCTCACTAAGAGGAAAACTTGAGTGACTGCCTCCAGCAAGTCATCGCCTACCTGGGGGTCTAGATCACCTCATTATCTAAAGGGTCTCTACCTATGGAACTCTTGTAGCACACTCATCTTTTGCGCATCCTTAGCAAAAACTACTAGTTAAACATACTGTTCTGTGGGTGGTGGTAGCACCGATAGACCACCTAGAAGGCAGTGCCTCTAAGTCAGTGCCCAACACTGAAGCCTCATCATGGGGTAGATATTTATCACGATCACACTGTAGAATCCCCTCTGGTTGTTGTTTTTGATGCATCCTAAAATGGATCAAGATGGACTATGGTCAATAGAGTATGTTTGGAGAGATTTCTCAAGATGAAAATGAAAAACACAAACCATTCCTATATGATGCATATACCATTTATTTCATAGAAAAAAATTTCCTAATGCACGAATTTGAAAAGTAGGTTATCAGAGTCCCAGTGAATGGATACATCAGCTACCACACCAACCATATAACTGCGGGCCTAAGATCCAAACTCAAAACATCTTAACATTGTCGCTATGCAACCTTAACCAAGATCCCAACATTGTGGTCCTAAGTTTGAACATACCTCCTCTAATACCACTTTGTTATGAACTACCCCACGGGGCCCATGTCGTGAATACCTCAAGAATACCTCTGATAGGTCAGGGGCTGGTGACTAGCGCTGAGTAGGAATATCCCACAAACGAGAGGCATTATCCAATGTACCTACACACATGCACACAACTCCAAACCAATGATGCAGGGAAGTAAAAAAGAAAAGGAATCTATACATGCAGACCACTTACAAAAACAAAAAAAGAGTGCAATGGAATGAAAAGTACAAGGTGGAAAACTGGGCCAGAAAACAAGCCCACCAAAAGAAAGATAGAACATGGGTAAAAGCCCAAGTCTCTGATGCTTTTCTGCCGAGAAGCCTACATGAATGGTAGGTTAAGGGTAGTTTCTTGAAGCCCCTAGACCTCCCTGGACTCCGTCAAGGCATTGAATGTCAGCACGATACACAACACATACGGGGAAAGCCTATCCATGGGTGGATAAAACAATACTCTGAAGGACGCCATGAAACCACAAAGGTAAAGAATAAGGGAAAACCACAAAAAATAGTCATCTCCACAATGGTATATTCTCATACATATACCAAGAACATCAATATATATTCATTATAGTCACTAAGAACCATAAGGTTCAAACTTCATAGCTAGACACATGATTCTAATCATAGGTTCAAAAGGCAACACATAAAAGTATAAGAAATATGCTTTGTGGGCTTAGACATCCTATATGGCACCCATCTGACTGGTACACGCCATTGGGAACAACTACGCAATTCCTAATTTTACGTTTGAGAGAAATTGATCCATCAAGAACATCCTACTAGTTCTAACTCTAGTGCCCATAACCAGAGGTTTATTCATCCATGCCTTTCTCCCAACACAAGAATAAGTAAACCCAAGTGGAGAGGCCCGCCCTCACCACTGTACACAGATGAGGGAGCCATGCTCCTAAATATCTCGTGAAACCTCCATCACTCCTAAAAGGAGTGTCATGTGCCTTAGTCCTTTGAGGAAGTACTAGATCATATCTAATTAACATTCTAATTAAGTCGATGAGCCTACTTCTTGCAATAGTGTCTGGTAACCGAGGGAGGTCCAACTCTAATAGAGGACTTGTTCCCCATTGTTACTCAGGATGGGGCAGTGCAACTTCATAATTGAGGATCTGCACCCTGATCCCATGGGGGAGTATGACTCATGAGGGACCCTCACCCTAATCCCACAGTGGAGTAGAACTTTTTAATTTTAGGACCAACACCATACCCGACAGGGGATTACAAATCGTTGAATAGAATACCCACACCCAAGTATGATAGGGGAGTACCAAACATATCAGTTCACATGTGGAGGACCCACACCCTAGAACACTAGGGGAGTTCCAACTCCTGTCATAGAGGACTTTCACTCTACCATGTAGGGGAATTCCTAATATATGTACATTAGATATGGAGGGCACACTCCCTAGTCCTATAGGGGAGTACCGACTCCACGGATAGAGGACCCGCTCCCGGGTCCCACATGGGAGTACTGACTCTTCCGTCACGAACATCTCTGGGAACTCGTAACATAGTACCTCAGGGGAGTAACACCCCAAAAGGAAGCTACCGAATGGAAACTAACCTACTCCCATGATGTAGGGAGTCCCAACATTAAGAATCACACCAATTCCCGCTCAAGTGTGCTTATATAGGGAGGACCTTCTCCTCAAACCATTAGGCCTTTTTTAAAAATCCAAAAAAAATCACTTAAAGTATCTCAAAAGTACCATCTCTTTGTGATGGTCCCAATGCTATAGACGGCTCGTCAAACAAATGCTTTATTTGAATGTTATCGGCATTTTTGCAAAAAGGGGATGATTGGGTCTGGGTCTGGTCCAACCCAACCCGACCCAACTCGGGGTCTGCCAACCTGACCCAAGTCTGACCAGGGTCCGATGTGTATTACCTGACCCACTAGGTCATCTTGGCTTGCTAGGAATGGCCCACCCCAGCTTGCTCGGTCCGATCCGCCAGCCCAACCGGACCGAGCGGCTCAGCCCGATGGGCCACCCCGCAGCCCGGTTCACCCAGTCTAGCCCACATCATGCGAAATAGTCTCCTCCAAAACGTGTCTCATCCATGTGAAGTGTTGTCTAACATAGTGGGCACTCTTCCCATAACTCATCTAGCTAATCGGCTAACACATAATGGGTTTCTCACACGCGATCGACAGCTGATCGGCCGATTCCTCTACGTGCCCACGCCTTGATCTGTGGGTCCAGTTCACCCAGCTGAGGCCGAAACTGCAACCACTTACTGAATGAATATGAGTAGATATGAATTCAACCTCTAATAGAGCACACCTCCAGAGTGATCCATCTCTACCGCACCTGCACGCGGCTACTACCACGTGCCTCCATTGGGATAAGTGTAATGGGGGAATTTTTCGTGTGCCACTAGACAAGCTACGGTGGCCCATTCATTGATCCAAAAGAACACTTATGACCCTCGTTTTTCATTCTTCATCTACATGGGATTTAATCCTCATTGAAAACCCTTCCACTAGAAATTGCTTGTTTGCTGGTATCTCACTTTATGGATCAATCCATCCATCATCATCATAGTCACACCTCTTCTAGGACATCATCAGTATGGATCATTAATTTGGGATCATTGCCCTATGAAATGGATGTGCAATGATCCATTGTCCATCATCCTGTGAAGAATGAAAGGAACACAATGAACACACATGTAAAAGGGGAGAGGAAAACCTAACGAAAAATCATGGAACAAACCTCCATTTTTGTTCATCACGACTTTAATCTGAACCTAATAGAAGGACCAAGAAAAGAATCGAAACAGGGAGAAAAATACCCATGTTCAAAACCCACAATAGAATCCCTCCTGCAAGGATGATCCAGTTGCGGGGAAACCTGTTCTTGGGTTGATCCGCATTCATCATTTAGAAATCAAAAATAGAAATACCAAAATCAAATTACAAACACCATACATGGATTTGGTTCATCAATTGATGAAGTTATTTTTGTCGCCATTTTTCGTCGATCCTTGATCATTGATTCATTGGATCCACCGCTCTTCTGATCCAGGATCTGATCTTGATTTTCCAAATCTGTTGGAATTCATCATCGAGAGGGCCTCCCCTCTTTCTCTCAGAGAATTTCATAGGTTATGGAAATAACGATAGAATTATCGATAAGGTTTTATTAAAATAATTAATCATGACGCGTAAAAAAATACTTTTATCTAAAATATTTTAATGACATTTATGTCAAAAATATAAAATTTTCATCTAGCCTATGCTGGATGATGTTAGGGCCCACCAATGGTAAAGATGATATTCCATACATAATAGTGACCTAAAATTTTAGATCCCATCACCTGTTTATAACTTACTCATGTTAAATGTTCTCTTAACATGAACTTTTAATTAAATACTAATCACTATTAGAAGATTTATTCTAGGAACCCTAGGCCTCATAATCACCCACTATGTGAGTACCCAGTATCAGAATTTTTGCAAATAATATTTCTGGAAAAATACTTTGCCTTTAAACACCATCACACCCTAACCTCTCGATAAAAATTTAGAGAGAGATGGAGGAATCCATACCTCAAAGAACAGATGATCATCAACTCCTCCTTGTGCCAAAAATTGGGGGGGTCACACAAGAAGCTGAAGAATCTAAGGGAAAACGTGACAGATGTCTATAGTACAGATTAAAATCCACAGGCAAGAATGTTTTTAGGTGCACCAAGAGGAAAAAAACACACTGGGTAGAGAAGATCTCATCTTAGAAGAGCCAGATCCTATATAAACTAAAGGAAGCTGTTTCAAGAGTTATTAATGTCGAATCGTGGTCAATACCACATGGTTTGAATATTTAAATGTACTGGGAGAATTAAGATGTTAAATATATAATTAATATAATTGGAAATAGATTTTTAAACACACACAAAATATTTTAAACTTGGTTTATGTTAAATAAAATATAAGAGGGGTGAAACTAGAAAAACAAGAAAAAGATAGAAATAAGTCACTGATGGGTGAGTCACCAACACGAGTAACCAATAGTGAGTCACCGATGCCTGACTCACCATCATGATTCATTGATGTGACTCCTAGATGTGACTCACTGATGCCCAACCTACTAATACTCAACCTACTGATACCCTAACCTACGAGCACCCCAGCCTACTAACACCCTGACCTACCAACACCCTGACATACCGACAATGAACCACTGATTCTATGATACCATCATGAGCTACCAATACGAGCTACAGATACCACTTACCGATGTAACCTACTGACGTTAAGCCACTGATGCTGAGCTACAATGCATGATACAAATACCACCTACTGATGACACCAATAGACACTGACCTACCGACACATAGTCACTGATATGACCTACTAATGGAAAATATATAATTTTGTAAAACTCTAGAGATGAGCTACCATTGCCTCTTAGAACACAAAAAATAGTGGATTTTGACAAAGTAATGGAACGAATAGGTCCGAGCCAATACATTACACGGATGATGAAAATTGAATTCTTAGTAAAAGAAAATTCATAATTCTAGAAATTCATTATCAAGACCTCTCAAAACATAAATCTTAAATCTTACTATTATGGAATCTCAAAAAATATATTTATCTCATGTCCTTTCAACCATGAAATTATAATTCAATCAAATCCTATAAACTAAGAAAAACTCATTATATGGGAAGGCATACACCAAATATACCTCTAGTATTACATGATTATATATTCTCATCCCATACATGATTCCAACTTTCTTAGTCTCATTATATCTATCAATGTATCAAGGGTCAATCTATATCTTAGCCCCACCTATCACCTTCACATCCTGTTCAATCTTTATTTTTAGAATGATCAATAAAATTAATCATAAAAATGATTTATTTATCAATAATTTTATGTATTTAATAGAAAATACAGAACATCAATAATTCATCATCATAGACCATCCATATGAATAAGAAATATGGTATAATTTGATTATATCACAAGAAACTTCAATGGGTGTGGTCATAGGTGAAACTAGATTTAAAATATAATTAAAACAGTTCTTGGAGAAAATATACTTTTCACTTTTAAATCACTTATTCAAATTTAATTTTTTTTTCAAATATTAAATAAAAAAATTTATTTGAAAGAAAAATTGGAAACTTTTAAGGGAATATTTAAAACAATGAGCGATTAGGATGAAATGAAACTCCATTCATGCTATGTACACAAAAATAATGAGTCCACTCACTTTTTTGGTAAAATATATAAAGTATTTCATTTAAAAAATGATAAAAATATTAATATTAAATATATTTTGTTAAATATTTAATCATGAAAAAAATGTGATAAAAATTATTTGATAATATAAAAAAATTATAGCTTTCTTTATAAAATATGAACATGGAAGAAAAATAGTTGGAAATAAATTCTCAAATATGGATTTTTAAATTAGAGCCTCATAGTTGTAGATTATTGATCTATAAAGAGAAGAAATTGAAAAAAAATATTTAAACCCAAAAAATAACTAGTGATTATTAAAATACATGTGGTTAAAGAGGTGGGTATCATATATATATATTTTTCTATAGGAAACATGAACATAAAAACACACAAAATAAAATGACATTGTAAATTAAATCCCTTACCACTTTAGTATATTTTGAATCATGACTCCAATAAATGAAATAACATCAAATTAAAATTTATATAAAATGAATATAAATGGATTCATGATATATTATCTCAATAATATTTTATATATTACATATAAATTAAACTTGTGGTGAATAAGACATATGTCTCACAGAAACAATAGTTAGACAAGAAAACCATTATCACAAATTCATCTTACATTGAAAGTCCTTTTATACTATTTCATAATAAATTCAAACACATATTAATTTTATACCAAAACTATATACATAATTATAATATCATATATGGTCAAATTATAACATTTTAATACTCTTTTATTAGTAATTCTTTATTAAAATAAGTATTTCCAAGTGTTAATATTATCATTTTTAATGAGAATCTTAGTTCTGTAGTTTGGATCCTTCTACATTGACCATGTTTACAGAATATACACAATTTTAATCAATATATAAATATCATATATGTTTGTTAAATATATATTTATATTCATTCATAAAATATATTTATAGAAAAATGAATTACATCAATATTTTAGATGGAAAATTGTATTTACGCATAAATTTTTTTTATCACTTTTCAATAGAAGAAAGGAAAGAAATTTTAATAATAATTTAATGATAAATAATAATTATTATATCATACATTTCATATATATTCATTAAATATATCCTTATTACTATTCATCTAAACATGAAATGAAAAACATATCACATCACTTTATGGAGGTGGTATTCCACACATACGCAAAAGCAGCATTATCTTTTTCCACTGGATTGAAGTTAATAATGTAAATATGACATTATAATTAAAGAAGAAAAATTATTTAATAAATATCATATATATTAATTACAATCACAATGATATTAGATGTGATGCTCTCTCCCCGCTCCCTATTCTCTAAGCTGACGCCCTAGCCTGATGGCAGCGCCTGTGGCTCCCACCTCCACACCAGAGGGGGGGGGAGCTTTGATTGCATTTTCCTTTGAGTCTTGAATGTGTTCCTTCTCCCCTTTATCAAACACTAATTTTTTTACCGGATTTTCCTCCCATATCGATTTTCTTGAAGGTCCCAAATCTCTTTATGGGCACTCCTCATATCTTGATTTGACAGTCGGAATTCAATGAAACCTTGGGCCATCTTGATCTAACACAGGTAACTTGATTCAGGGCTCGCTGGCCTTCAGTCGATTCTTTCAACAGGATTGTCTTTTGATCCTGGATTTTATAGGAACATGCAATCATCATGCTTCTCGATAAAAGACATATCATGATCCGTTTTTCTTCAATGTAGGATTTAATTACTACGCGGTCTAGAGCCCTGCGTAACTATAATGGAAATATTTTTTTTATCTCTTTTGGTGGACCTATGAATTTCAAATGAAGAGAGACTCTCCTTCCAGATCCGTATGGGTATGTCTTCCTGAGATACCACTGCCTTTCTGAAACACCTCAATTATCTATTTTTTAGGATACCTGGTGGGTCTCAATCTGTGCTCAGATTTCAGAATGATCTCAGTATGAAACTTGATATCTCCCCGCATTTGCATTGAAGTGGATTCCCCCAAGACACAGAGGGAATGGATTTGGATAAAAAATGGGGAGTAATTTTGATGTAAACATGCTATTATTTTTTAATCTTGTATATATTTCTTTTTTTTCACAAACTCTCTTGGGTCACCAGTCTTCTTCTTATCACTAAGGGTGTTAATTAGATCACAGGGATCCAAATTTGAGGTCGAATAGAGATATAGAGGCCACTACGATCTATGTAGACTAGTAAGATGGGTCATTTATTTCTCAGGAGGAGGCGAGGACCAAGAATACAAATCTCTTAGATGTATTCAATCACTCAAGAAGATATTTGTCCATCCCTACTAAAGTTCATGAGGCTCCAGTGCTAGAGAAAGGTATGAGAGTGGGTGTGGAAATATATCCTATTCTATATTCTATGAATTCTTTATCTTATGCTAGGGATGTGCACTCTGGGAGTGTTCAAAACTCTGGAGAAGTGTGGAAGATGTCCAAATATAAGCACCCTACTGGAAGTGAGGTTAAGGATAATCTCTTGCAATGATCAGAGGGATGGGTGGAGGCACTAGATGGGCCCATATAGGGAATAATGATGCCAGTATTAAAGCTTGGAAACTGATTTTCTGTCTTAGGGCTTGAGGAGGTTCCTCTGGATTTTTTCGATCACGATCGGGTTGAGGTTCAAAAGTAGAGTGAGGTTTGCTTTCTAGTTTCTATAGACAGTATGGAGGATGATCATTTTATATGGGTTTACAGCCCCTGAATATAGAAGCATAAGAATAGTTAACATGACTCAGGAGGTTTCAGTTTTGTCAAGGATAAGTCTACCAAAGAGAGGATGGACTACTCCCACCATCCTAAACCCATGGAGACCCAGTTGGCCTCAAAGTTGAGAAGCAAGGTGATGATGGAAAACACTTATTGCACTGAGTAGAGTAGAATAAGTGAGTTCTCAAAATAAATTGAGATGAAATATAAAGTAAAGGAAATAGATTGTGTGTCTTCTAGCAATGATCACCTGCAGGATACCCATGGAGTAGCAGATTCTGAGGATGGAGGAGCTAAGCCTATAAAGTGAGGCCTATGAAAGGGTGTTTTTACTGTCTAATAGTAGGATATAGGTGAGGAGGATGAATCAAATGAGAATCCTCTAGATTTTCTGATGCATTCATAGAAATTAATAGTGGTGTAAATGCTCAACATCAATGCCACATGAGAGGAGGTGGACAATATGATGTAAAGGATGATTCGAGTTGTTACGAATAGTGAGTAGGGTTCCTGGATCAGAAATCAAGAACTTATACTACTAAGAGGTTTCAATGAAGGTAATATTTCCATATAGGAGTACAGTCACACCTGGGAAAAATTGGTGAATCAATTCAATGAGCTTATAAAGGATGACCTAGGAACTTAGGTAACAACTCTCTCTTGGAAATTATTTTGGGATACTACTGCAAATAATCTTTAGCTATTTTTCAATGATTTTGTGATGTATTATGGTATTTTTTAACCTGGATAAAATCTTTTGGTTTATCACTTTCTCCCTTAAAAGTGAATTTATAATAAGAAGATAATTTGGTGGTGGTGGTTGTGGTGATGAATATTTATTTAATGACTATGTAGAGATAGTAAGTCATACGTACACACGAGTCATGTTTTCAATTTTTTTAGGATTGAAAAGAGATTGGAAATGGTTTCCCCATAAAAATTAAAACATATATATATATAATATTGGATTTATTATTTTTTATGGGTAAAATATATTTATATGAAGATTAAGATGAATGAAAATTTAAAGGTTCGGTATAGATGATCACTTCTTATTCGGTAGACATCCTTCAAATCCATTTGTAAGGAAAATTTGAATGGTATTTTAATAAGTAAAAAACTTATAATTCAGGGATATTAATGTTTGAAATATAATTTTTATGGGTTGGTTGAGATAGATGGCTCAATGAGGTGTAAATAAAATAGAGAATGGGTGTCATTTTATTTGGATGGGAAAATACACACTTGAAATTATAAAAAACATTAAAATCTTATTAAAGTATTTATTTAGTATAATGATTCAAAATAGCCACTATTTTGAATAAAAAATGATATAGAAAAATTATTAATATCCAATAAAAGTATCACATGTTTTGGGGTCATGTTAAACATTATATTTTTATTTAACTCATTCTATAACCAATTTTAACCAAAAATGCGCTAAAAATATTTTTAACTTAAAGGGTTATAATTTTACTTATAAAATAATTATTGGATCACAAATGTGAATGGGATAAACTTTTAGACAAATTATATTTATACTTTAACCACTTATTTTTTTTATTTTAAAAAAATTCAATAAAAAAAAATTTTATATAAATTATTATTAATGTCATTTTTGAAAATATTCATTAACATTAAATTTAAAGATGTTAAGATTATTTTGGAATTAAGATATAAAATTTTAATTCATATATAAAATGTTATATTTGTCAAAAAAATTATATAACACAATAATTCACCCGAAATATATACCTTTAATATTTTTTAAATAATTTATTTTATATTTTTATTAATTGAATCAACACTGTGTTGAAATTGGGTAACCATTTAAGTTAATTATTCAATAATTAAACATTTTAAATAAAAGACTAGAAAAAAAATTAATTATTATTTCAAATAAACATTTATAACTGAACTTACCCTCTATTTATCCTTATGAAATATTAGAGATATTAAATCAATGGAGTGACATTTTGAAAATTTCTTTTCTTAAAATAATAAAAATTTAATTATCCATGAAAAGTTTCTCCAAAATGCCATAGATTCAAATTTGGGATGCCTATGATCGAATTGTTTCCATAAAATTAAATAAATAAGTGTTTTGGGATGATTTTGAGACCATATCAGATGGTTTTTAATAATGTTTTCCCCATTTTACCCATATTCGGGAGTCAAATATTTTCCACGATTAATATTCATAATGATAAAAATTAAAAGGGTTTTATTCACAAAACATGACCCTAATAATTAATAAATGGTATCCATTATCAATTATTGAATCTCTTTAAATCTTATAAATCAATTTTAATATATATAACTATAATTCAAATATTTTTTTATCAAAATTAGTTTATAATCATAAAAATTAAGTTATATCAAAATCACAAATATTTCTGATTAAAATGGAATTAATTATATTATTATAAATAAAATGGACCATTTTAATTTTTATTACCAAATAAAAAATAGAATTGGTCTTTCAAATTACTTGATTTCATAAATAAGATTATTTGAAAAATCGTTCTTTTTTTACTATTCATAAAAAAATTAACTATTTCTGAAAAATCTTAAAATTTCACACTATTTAAATTTTGATACGATAATATAAAAAATTATGTTAATTTTATACAATATAATTTCTAAATATAGAATAAATTAATAATAAATTACACATAAAAAATGAAATAAGATCTTTTTTCAATAAAATTCATTTATAATGTTTTTATTGACTTCAATAAAAATTGACTCATTATTTCTTAAAAATTCGTAAATATATTTTTATTTAGTAGGAAAATCGTACATATATTTTAGAACGTGGTCACTCAGATTCATACCCTATAATTCCATGGCTAGGTTATCATATATAAATAATAATATTTATAATTTATCTCCATTCGCTTAAAGTTCAATGTTGCGTGTTAACCAAGATATTAAAAAATTGAAATCATTTAAAGAGAAATATTTCCTAAAATATTGGGTTATTATATTCTACCCACTTAATTAATTTTTTCCCTTGAAATTTTTATCATTATAAACAAAGATTCAAAATTTTAAAATAACTTTGTTAAAAACCAATGTTGTAAAATGGGATAATAAAACATTCTCTAAAAAGGGGAAGTGAGAAATATAACAGTTTCCATGAATAAAACATAATCGGGTACCCTAATAAGGAGATAGTTTTTGGGAAGTTAAATTATTTACATGGAGGTGAAAACAAATTTCAAAGGACTGGTAGAGAATTATTGAGAATGTGACCATGGTAATGTTATTAAAAAAGCATAAATCAATGAGGGGTTAAAAGTAAACTATTATATTGAAAATTAAGGAAAAAGAATAAATATTTTATTTCAATATCATTTTACTTTGTTATTTTTTTGAATCATATGCTAATTCATAAAAACTAAAAAACCCCAAAAATTTCAGGATTAGTTCAATTCCAAAAATAATTATAACAACTCTATTTCCAATTAGGGAATAATTGTTCATCTCTACAGAAACTACTCGATAAATAGGTTCTTACTGGGATTATTTATTAATGATTCTTTCCTCAGAGTGTTATAGAGTGATTCAATTTCCATGAAAATAGTATGTATATCTAGAATCAAATAAAGATAGAGTTTATGATATCTATTTTTACAAATTAAGGGATCAAAAATTTAGTTATAGTCATTACATAATATTTTCCATATCCCCTAGTAATATCCTATGGAATGTTCCCTTAAAACATGGGAAATTGTATTCAATAACACCCCATATATTTATAGTTGATTCATCAGACAATATGGTTTCTTTATTCTTTTTTCATGCATTCAAGAGTTTTATATTCCCTGTAATGATGTATATTTTTTCCATGAAAATATTTTTTTATTTTATAATTAATATTTTTAGAGATGGTGTTGAATTAGTGTAGTATTCGAGGGATTAGAGAGGCCTAATATATATATAATAAAAATATTAAATATATTAGAGAACACATGAACAATTTTTCATAAATAATGAATAACTCTTGAATGTATTCTAAGATTAGAAATCATAGAATATCATTAAATCTAGAATGTGGGTTTTAACCAAGGTGTGGCATAATCTTTATATGGGTTAAGAATTAGGATAGAGCACCATCTTGTGACAAATAATAATTAACTAAATTATTTAATATATTTGGTTTTTAATAATTATGGAAAGAATTAATCCCCTTTAAAAAATTACACTAATAGAAATTCCCTATGTCATAATAATAACCCTAGGGATTGAGAAAGGTCTATTAGAGGAGTGTTTGGTTGACTATAATAGAATCTAAGATCTGAGATTTATTTTCCAGGGATCATATTTGACAATATAGCCAATGGATCCCACTAAATATAGTGACATGGAATAATTATTCATCAATGATCAATCTAAACTCATGGTTGGGAATTTGTTTTACATTGGATTAATGACTATATGTTTATCACATGAAAAATTGGATTAATTCAAATAAGATATTAATTTTTTATTTGATCATGTATAATGGGTGTGGATTTATCATTCTGGAATTTGGGGATTTTTTATATTTGATCATTATTTATTTATTTTTTTCTCTCTTCATTTTTCACCTTAATGGAACAGATTTATGATAACCTGAACAATGGATGAGGTTCGTTATTCTTTTTATATTATTTCATTTTATTCCACCATTCATTGTGTGTTGATCATGGAAACTCCATTTTGTTCATGGTATTGAAAATATATAGTGGGTGATCATTACAGAATCATTATTTGGAACAGCACATTACCACTATAGGTATACGATTGGGATCAACTATACGATCAATATATGGCGATTACTAGGGGAGTACAAGGTTCAGATTAGAGTCATGTGATACATGGGTTGGAATTGGTGGTGGAGTGATGTGATTGTAGATGACTCCAAAGAGGATTGTGTAGCTAGAACCTGATGACCAACACATTCAGTCTTGGTCAAGTCCAGATTCATTTTTATCGGTGGATTTGGTGGTATATTCCATTATAGAAACGATGCCAATGAAAGATGAATGATTTTTCTAAATTTTTATAAATTCTTGACTACTTGGTGCATATTCCAAAGAACACAATATATTTAGGACCACGGTAGTGGCAGATAGGGTTTTAATGAAAATAATGTTTCACACACCATGTGGTACCCACCAAAATCTATTGGACCCATTCCTAGAGATTTGGGATGTACCCTTGTGGTACACAGGTACAAAGAAAACTAGGTACATGAGCACGAATGAAGTACATGAGAACAATTTTGTGTTCAGTAATGTCCAGGGCACCAGGACAAGGATACTTACAAAGGAAGTACCACAATACATGAACATGAACAAAAGTATATAGACATGGGAGAAAGTACACGTACAGACTTAGGGAATACTTGAAATTCCATGTTCTCATATGACATTATGTGTAATTTATCTAGGTAAGGTTAAGTCCCTTCATATCTTTAGTGTATACCAATATCATTAGTCTGTGTTACCATGGTCCATCCCTTTGAGGGTACAATATAGAATTACATCTTGAGAAAATGATTATGATCCCATCTATGGGACTAGTCTCATATAGAGTTTAGGAATCACTTTATATGTCCCAATGTGTAATCCTATATGATTCATCTTCACCTATAAGTATGGTTTGACAATATTTTTGATCAACTTTGACAAGATTATAATCCCCCACATATCAGGTTATTCCAGGTAGGGTCTGATATACCCCAGAGGCCCTGGGTGAGATCACCTATCTCAGCCTCTTGATCTTTTGAGTTCTAGAATATACATATTTTTCAAGTTCCAATGAACATGACCTCTTTTATAGACTCCATTAGTAACAAAATAGATCTTGGAGTGAGTTCTCCCAGATGACCATTATCTTTAATCCTCAAGAAGAATCCAATGGCTGATAGTATGGTCAAGAAATCATTGAGTCTTAGATTATATCATGTTAATATATGGGTTTTATTATTTTCATTTTTTATATTTTAATTGGCATGACTCAATGATGATGTTCTAAATACTATTTTGATAATTTATCTTTACTAATTTCAGACTGTCCTATTTAGAATTTTATAATCAAACCTTCATGGTATTTTCCCACACACGTCATGTCTTATATAGAATATATACCTTTATATTGTGTTTCTAGTGGACCAAGAGGAGGTTGAGCATTGTGAGTTAGATAGATTGTGGTTCCTACAACATGTTTCAATTATCAATAGTTCCCTATTTTTTCTAGTATGTTGTAAAAATTTGGGGGGATTATATTTTTACCTTTATATTTTCCATTACTTTCATCTTAGACAGGTTGTGAGAAATAGAGGTATGCATGAATTTGGGTGTCATTTATATTTCAACTATCATAATGGTGTTGGGGGTTTGGATAAGTGTGTGTGTGAAGAGGGACCTTAGGCTAAGGCCCCCAATGTGAGAGTGATATAACTACATGGAAATGGTTTCTAGATCCTAGACTATGGAAGGAGTTCATGGGGTGTCAAATTCGACTTATCGTCTACCACATGGTAATTTCTTGGTTAAGTCATTATAGAGTGGTATAAGATATATTTTCATATTTGGATTAGGTCTTTAAGATTATATTTTTTTGGGGTTTTGATAGTAAACTAGGGAAACAATGTCAAAGTGTTTCTAGTTAGGATCATAGAATTGGGTCTCTAGTATTGGTGTAATGACCGATGTATCCGTTCACCAAGACATTGAAAACCTTCTTGTTAACATAGTACATGTAATCGTTGGTTATCAGGAAAACCAATGGTACATTCATCATATAGAAATGTGTTATGGTTTCCATGTCCTTGTTGAGCCATCTCCCAATATATAATTTTTTACCATGATTCATCTAGAATTATTATTATGCCTCCATGATGATTTCTAGTAACGATTATAAAGAAATATCATGAAAATGATTTTCCTAGTGATGGGGCCTCAGTGTATGGGAATGCACATGAGGTTGTAACTCTATGTGGTACCTCCATGTGGTTTTCAATTCCTTCCAAAAACATTTAAGAATATTTTTGTGACGAATGTACTCTATGAGGATGTGATTAGGCTGAGCATAATCCCAGAGTTTTATGGGTAGATTCTTATAAGGTTTTAGGGTGAACCAAACCCAGAGGTAGCTGAGGACTCCATAGAGGAATTTGTTCCAATTTTCATCTTTTTAAAAAGAACTTGAGATCGGATGGTGGTCCTAGAAGTGAGTATTATTAAAGGATATTTATGTTAATGGTGATGTCTAGTGATTTTGTTACACGAGGAGACAAATATATCTTGTAAATAGTTTGATTATCTCTGTAGGGAGGATACCTTTTGGACACATAGTGAGAAGTGTATATCTTACATATTCTATAGCTTTATCAGGGCATTATTCTCATGGTAGAGTAGTTATAAAGTTTCAATAATATCCCATTTTAATCTATGGATATGTTTTGAGATCCTATCTTCATAGAATATACCTTTGAGTGGGTCTGGTGTCCAGATATTAGGTGAGGAGTTACATATATTTTCATTCATACCTGTGCTGGAGTTCTTGAGAAAGAATTAGTGGTTGATATCTTTCTATCTGTGAAGAGACAAAATTTTTTTTCTAGTAGTAGGAACATAAGATCTATGAATTCTTCTGTAGGTAGTTAAGGAAAGACAATGGGATCCAAGAGTGAGATATGGTTCAAGAGATGGTCTTTGTACTGTGTTTTTTATTTTAACCTCTCAAGATGGTTCTCGTCAGATGAGATAGAGGTAGTAATTCTGTTATAATGGTTGAGGACATCACATGTGATATTATCTAACTCTCCATCCATCTAATATATATATGGTATATGAACCACTTAGGAAGAGACAATGGAAAGATTAGGGAGGTATGTTTAGTGATAGAAGTAGAAGAGGAGTAGAGAAGGAGAATGATGTGGAAAACAATTTGAACTATTTCCACCACCACCTGTAGGTGGTCCATATCAGGATTAGGGAGTTGGTGGTCAGTGAATAAGAAAACTGGTTTAAGTGAAGGCCTATAACCCAGTGGATCCATGAATGATTATAGTCACATTCCATATCTTCTCTAATTTTTTTATTACTAATAAACATTAGAATGAGAAACTATTTTCTTTCCACTTCACTTGTTTGATATATAATGATTCTGATAGAGCACTTGGATATACATTTATATCTTGAGACTCCTATTAGAGAGGATTAAAAAATCACACACATAATAATGTGAATTTAATCTTAGAAGATAGTTATTCTTATGGGATCTCATTATAGATGTGATAAGGCCTTACTAAATCATCTTAGGAAAAGAATGGTTATCTACAAATCATTCCTATATTGACCTTTCTCTGTGAAGTATATGTTGTGTCCACATAGATTGGATGAGATTTTACTTCATCAATGAGAAGGAAACTGAGGTGAAGTAGGATAGAAACTAATGTAGTAGGAGACACCCAATTACTCACGATTTGGGTTGTATGACCCTTGGAGTTATAGATGTTATGTTATATAAGTTTCATATAATGGTGGAAGAGTATAAGGATATATTTCCATATAATATACTAGGTTTACCTCCCTATAGAGATATATACTTCTTCTTATTAATTCACACTGGGACTGCCCTGATATCTAATATTTCATATTATATTTGTGAAAATCGGGTCTCGGTGACAGCACAACCACCCCGCCTTAACATGGTCGTCGGGTTCTGTCACACCTGGTACCAGCAGTTGCCCCGCAGAAACGTGGGGCCCACCCCAAGGTCAACCCACATGCCTGAACAGGTCATATGACTATTGATAGTCCCCACAGGCCAACATATGTCCTTTCCATTATTCTTTGTCCTCAATTACACACACCCTGGGATATTACAATCAACCCCCTTTAGAACACAACACCCTCGTTGTAGACCCTACATCTCAACCCAGGCAGTTCACCGTAGTTAAGGCTGGGTACCACCTCTGATACCAAACACGACAATTGGGTCCCGGTGAAAGCACAACCACCCCGCCTTAACATGGCCGTCGGGTCCTGGCCCACCAGGTACCACCAGTTTCCCCACAGACACTTGGGGCCCACCCTAGGGTCCACCCACATGCATAAACGGGTCATCTGACTAATGATAGTCCCCACAGGACAACACATGTCCTTTCCAGTGTGATTTGTCCTCACTCACACACACCGTGGGAAACTTCCCAGAAGGTCACCCATCCTGATCTCTACTCCAGGTCAACTACGCTTAACTGTGGAGTTCTAATCAGGTAGGCTCCCGAAAAGGAAGGTGTACCTTATTGACAAGAGTCATATCATTTAGTCATTTAACCCTTTATCATTTGGGGAAGTTACAATCACCCCCCCTTAGAGCACAACACCCTCATTGTGGGCCCTACAACTCAACCCAGGCAGTGCACCGCACTTAAGGCTGGGTTCCTCCTTTGATACCAAATGTGACAACCGGGTCTCGGTGATAGCACAACCACCCCACCTTAACATGGTTGTCGGGTTCTGTCACACCTGGTACCACCAATTGCCCCGCAGACATGTGGGGCCCACCCTAGGGTCCACCCATATGCCTGAACGGGTCATCTGACTAATGACAGTCCCCACAAGCCAACACATGTCCTTTACAGTGTGATTTGTCCTCACTCACACACACCCTAGGAAACTTCCTAGAAGGTCACCCATCCTGATCACTACTCCAGGCCAAGCATGCGTACCTGTGGAGTTCTAATCAGACAGGATCCCAAAAAGGAAGGTGCACCTCATTGACATAAGTCATATAATTTAGTCATTTAACCCTTTATCATTTGGGGATGTTACAATATTGATTCTATATATATTTGTGAGCTAAATGTGTAGTAGGGGGACTTGAAGAGAAAGGGATTTGTCATACCCAGGGTGTCACCTTTGGTATCAATAGTTTTGTTTACTAATAACAAGAAGTAGAAATTTAGGTTTTAAATATTTTACTATCTCTAGATCCAAGTTACCATGATGAATAACTATCCCCCATGTAGGATAAGTGATGTTTTGAAAAAAAAATATGGTTGAGAAGTTTCTTCAAGATTGACTTCAAATGAGGCTATCACCAACTCTGATTTCGGGATACATATATATTAAAGACAACATTTTGATGTCACTACATTCACTATGAATAATTAGTGACACATTTCCTTAGGATGTTTATCTTAAAAGAGTTCATGAGACTCTTGATATAAATCATTCAACCCTTCTTTGATAATTTCATTGTAGAATTCATAGATGACATCCTTGTGTACTCAACATCCAAGGATGAGTAGATGATTAATTTGAGGTTAATCTAGGAATACTCTAAATTCTCTAGGTTTATAGGAATCTCTTGCTGTGTGGGAATTTTATTATAACGGTCTACTTTATGGGGCATGTCATCTCAGAGGAGGGAGTAGTAGTGGACATGGTGATGGCTAAGGTTGTTCTAGCTTACGAACCAACAAAGAGTAAAACTAAGGTACACAGTATAATTATGAATGTTAGATAGTATAAGATATTTGTGAACAATTTCTCAAGATATCATCAACCTTGAAACTTTGAACTAGAAGGTGAATCCATTATTTTAGACTTTGAGGGTCTAGTAGGCATTTTAGGAGTTTCATCAAGGTTGATGTGCACCCCCATTTAGAGACTTCCAGAGGATGGTGTTGAGTATGTGGTGTTCTATGTTTCCTCTAATGAAGTGAATGGGTGTATTATGATGTAGAGGTAGTGGTTATTAACAATGGGTCAGTTCACCTGAGACCTCATTAGAAGAATAATGAAAACCATTATATAGAGTTGGATGGAGTAGCCTCCATCCAAAACATATTGAGACAATACCTTATGGATGAGTAATTTATCATCTATTCTGACCATAAGAGTATCAAGTATATCTTTTCATAAAAATATTATAACAATAAACAATAAATATGACTATAATAACTCTTAGATTATGAATTTGAGATTCTATACTCTATTAGGAAGGTAAAGTGGTGGAAAAATCTTTGAATACTATATCTTATTCATTTTTTTTATTATGGAAGCAGATCACTTGGCCTCACTATAGTAGTTTTTATTGGATGAGGATGGTGTACCTTACCTCTAGTCGATCATTCATACCCCACTAATTCTATAATCTTTTAGTGAGGCTGAACATTTATATACCAACTGTGAGACCTTGTGTATTCAGATATAAACCCGACATTTTCTTGATAGATTTTATAAAGGAGGGGAGAATGCCATCCTTTATAAAGGGTGGATGATTTTACCAGTGGTGTTGTGAGAGGATATTTTTAGGGAGTTTCTTATACCCCCTTGGCAGTACACGTCAATGGGAAAATGAAGTACCCTGCACATTCTGATCAATATCGGTATACATAAATGATAAATGATGTAGTAGATTTTATCTCTCAATGCCTCACCTATTAGAAATCAAAGGCTAAGCACCAATCTCCAGTGATTTTGGTGCTACCCATTGAGGTTCCAAAGAGGATGTTGGATGTTATGTCTATTGACTTCCTAGAGGGGTTCCCATGATTTTATAGATGAAAATTTTTTCATCTCGGGGATCATTGAATGGATCATAAAGTCAGACTACTCCCTAGATATACAAGATTAGAATTCAATAGAAGACATGGGATACCTTTATTTGTTAGAGATAGTCTTGCTTCATTAAGTACCCATGATGATCATTTCAAAACACGATGCTTGTTTCATGAATCGATAATAGAGAGGATTTATGGGGAAATTTGTAAATAAGTTTAATTTGATAATAGGTTTCCTTGTCCAATTAACATCTAGTTTTAGTAGACAATTTTGGATCTAGATAACATGCTGCAACATTTCTTGATGGACACTATAAGTATTTTGAAGGATTATATAAAATGAATGGGGTTTTCATACAAAAACATATACCAATCTTCCATTGGTATATAAATATTTTAGGATTTTTAAAGGAGATCATATAGGTCACCACTATGCAGAAGTAGTCAAGGAGTTTTTGGACACATGGGACCATAGTTGGTGTGAGTAAAAAAGGAGGAGGTTCAGATCATAAAAAAGTGGATAAGGACTTCTTTGATCCATTATAGGTCTTATGAGGATCATTGAAAAAGACTTTTCGAGTTTATAGAGGGGATCCATGTGTTCCTGATGGTCTAAAAATGATAGGGATTATAATGATTTGGATGGGGTAAAAAGTTATAATTAAGACTCATTATGCCTTTTCAGATATTATGTAGGATTGGTGAGGTGTTGTACATATTGATCATACTTCCCCATTTAGATTGGATACATGACGTCTTCTATGTGTAACATATAAGGAGGTATCTACATGATCCATCACATGTAATCAACTAGGGTGATCTAGACATAAATGATAGATCATCCTTTATAGATTACTAGATAGAGGTCAAGTATTGATAGGATACGGTCCTTGGTAAATGAGTGATCCCTTTATTGCATGTCCGATGGATGTACTTGAATCCTCAGAAGAGAACCTGGGTGTGGGAGAACCAGATGCAATCCCAGTACCTTTAACATTTTGAGTGGTATTTTTTCTTTTCGGGATGAATATCTCTATGGTGGGAAGAATGTAACAACTTTTTTCCCATGTAAAACATTACTATTTATTAAATAATATTTCCCATTCAGGGTGTTGAGTTAACATGGTATTATAAGGCTCAAGGTGGCCTAATATGAATATAATATAAAAATTAAATATATTTATCATTCTTTCACAATTTTCTAGAAATAATGGAAAATATCCCAAAAAGAGTCTAATTTTAGAAATCTTAAACCACCATTTAATCTTAAATTCGTGTTTTTTCCTATGTGTGATATAATCTTTTTGCTCATTGGTTGGAGGGTTTAGTTCCATAATGGGATAAATTATAACTAAATAAATAATTTATTTTATTTATTTATTAATATTTAGAAGCAACCTAAATATCCTCTATAACAACCCTCTTATATAAAATACCTATGAGTAAAGGTGAAACCCTAGATATTGAGATAGAGGCTATTAGAGTAGAGTTTCGTGCATGAAAATATAATTGAATAATTGAGATTAATTAGTCAATAACCTTATATGCCAATAAAGTGAACAAATCTATCCAGTGAAAACAACATGGATATGTTATTCATTAGTGATCGATCCAAATATAAGGTAGGGACTTTTTTCAATCAGTTTATAATCCATATGTCCCATGATGAAAAAAACTAATTCATCTCATAGATTGATTCATGGGTTGATCATGTTTTGTTGGGGTGAATTTATCTTCCTAGGATTTTAGGATTAATGATATTTTATTATTGTTTATTTAATTGGTTGTATTCAGTAATCAACATAAAAAAATGGTTTGAGGCCAACCAGAAAAATGTATGAGGTTTGTTTTTATTGTTTTGTTTTGTACTTTTCTCCCACTATTCATCACACATTCTTCATTGAAATTCTATTTGGAACTAGGTTTGACGAATAACTGGTGGGGATCATTGTGTGACTGTTATTTGGCTTAATGGTTCATTAATGTGTGTTTGGGATTGGGAACTATGGTTTTATTGAGGTAAAACGATGACTACTAGTGACCATGGTATGAATTAAAGACCTATAATTCACAGTTTAGTGTGTGGTGGTGTTGTGAGGTGAAGAAGGATGACTCTGGAGAGGATTTGGTGGCTGGAACCTGACCACCGTTGATGTTCAAGGACATTCAGTCCCTAAACCAATATTATCCATAGTATTTGTAGTGAAATCCATGGTTGTAGTGGTGAAAATGTAAGATTCCTAAAGTTTCTGGGTTTCTATGAAATTTATAACTACACAGTGTGCAGTTTGAAGAATACTGTCCATGTGGGACCCGATGTGTGAAATCTAGATTTTTTTACAATATAATGTATTATACACCAGTTTTTACCCGCCACATTCCACGTAACCCATGCTTATAAACTTGAAATATATCATTTTTCTACATAGGTGAAAACACAACCATGTATACAATATGACTGGATCATATGGTCCTCTATCGATACTCAGACATGGATAGAGTACTCTAGCAAGACTAAGTACATAATCATGATTTTAGTACCTGGTAATGACAATGAGTACATGTGAATAGGCTGAAGTACATTGGTAAACATGGGGAAGACAATACATGATATGTACTCCCAACACAAGATGTGTACTATCTACAAGGTTGGTTGAGACCCTATGTCTCTTCAGTGTGGACACATATCAATTGGGTGTGGTCCCTTTAACCATACCTATAAGCATACAACATGGAGTTAAATCCCAAGAATAGGATTGTTATCCCCTCTATGGTATAATTCCTATATAGAGTTTCGGAATTCCACTATGTGACACTCGGTGTGATCCTCTATCATTCACCCATCTTCCCAAAGTGGGATTTGAGGAATCATTCAGACCAAATTATATGGGAATTTGATCCCCTATATATTGGGATATTCTAGTTAGGGTCTGGTACACCCCATATGGCCTAGGAGAGATCCCCTATTTGAGAATCATAATCATTAGAGTTTTAATGAGTACTTATTAGGCATGGTCTAATGATCATGAATGATTAGATGTGATCCATCAATGAAATAATGACTATTGGATTGAGTTCTTATGGATGATTGTTACCTTGAAGGATTGAGTGGAAACCTATGGATAATAAAAGTATTGAGAAACTATTAGACTTGGTGTCTATCATGAGTATATATGGGTTTTATTTTTATTATGTCTCATATTATATTTGATATTAATCTATGATAATTAACTAATAACAATCAGGTTACTTTATGGTGGGGGATTTCATGGTTTCCTATTGGGTATTTTTATACTCACCACTGTATGGTAAATTTCCATACATGTATTGTCTTATAAGTACTAAAAACATTTCATTGGAGTCCTTATAGGGCTAAGAGATGAAAAATAATAGGGATATTGATAGACTATGGTTTGTACTAGATGTTTCATTTTAAATCATTCCCCTCCTTTCTTAGCATGTTGGAATCTTTTATAGTATTGGTGGGATTTTATTTGGACCTTTATACTTTCCAAAACTTTTTTTTACTCTTATTATTTGATATTGATGTATTCATACATTTCAGTATTAGTTGTTTTTTTCATTCAGTGTGGTTTCAGTGATTTAGAGATATGTGTGGTACCTTAAACGAAGGCATCTAATGTGTGTTTGATATTGCCACTCAGTTCTATTAACCAACCCCTGACCTATTAGAGGTGGTAGTGGGGTGTCATAAACAACTTATTGATATATAGTTGGGCTTTTGTAGGTCACATCATGATACCCCTTTCTCCACACATGAATCAAACATAGGTCCCCATTAAGTGACTACCCAGGTGTTTCTTCCCATAATTGTCACATGTTGAAAGTTACATCATTCCCTTTTTTCCTTCCCCTCATTTCATAATTTCTTAGTTCTCAGTTGTCCACTTATTATCTTTATTTCTATTGAAAATATATGATTTGGATAATTATTTATATGTTCTGATCGAACTTGATACCTTATCAACATATGATGAAACATTTTGATTGATTAGTGCTCTCGAAAGGCTTGGTCTAATCCCATTGAAGAAATAATCAATATTACATTCCAAATTATGTATATATTCCTGATAATTCCTTGATACTATTATATAGTTTTACTCATACACATGAACACTATCCTCTCCCATATGCCTAAAATTGTGGAATATTATTTCTATAACATCTCTTTGCTCATGAGAAATGTATATCTTGAAGAACATAACTTTAAAAGTTCATTAATCCATTCTTTCTATTTCATCGACATTGTTCATTTTATTAATCAATGAACATCATTGAGATCATATCCATTCAAATAATAAATAGCTAGAATAATATTTTTATATCAACCCAAGATCAACATAAATTTATATTAAATCATTTTCTATGAATATTTAGTACATTACAAGAATATATTCCCAAGGACCGTAAATGTTTAGTGTCTTTGGAAACATTGATAAAAAATTATATCTCATGGTGGAAGATCTTAAACATCTCACATAAAGATCCCCAACTTTAGTACTTCTACCTAAAAGCGTTATCATAACCTGGGGAAAGGAAACACAAGAAAGGGGTGACATCAAATGCACAGTAAGGGTAAATAATATAAATTTGTATGAATATTCTAAAAAAATGGTATGGAACTTGAGAATAAGATTTTAAGATCATACCCTATATATCAAAGATCATAATAATGATTGAAATTTAATAAGACATGAATCATAATGAAATAATGAACATTATCCATGAATGTACAATATATGAATAGAACATGAAATTTTGGAAACACATAAGCATATAAAACCCAATTTCAAGGCCTCCTACCATAGAATTTGTAACATGTTAGGCTTGGGTTAATAAAATTGTACCTACTTCAGAATTTGGATGTCCTTCTATGTACCCTCTTATTTCAGGATTGGGATGCCCTCCCATTTACCCTCTTGTTTTGGGCAAAGGATGTCCTCCTATTTACCCTCTTGTTTTAGTCTTGGTATGTCCACCAATATACCCTCTTGTTTTGTGTTTTGTATTTCCTCCTATATAAGATCTTGTTTTAGGATTGGGATTACCTCTCGTATTAAATAAATTTATAACTAATAGGACCATTATATATTTTTCATAATGCAGTTAATAATATTAATACCCACTGATTTAATGTCTAGGTTATAACAATCATAAATAATCATCATTCATTTAGGCTCACTATCACTTATCATATACGCTCTCAAACATAATTTTCTTTTAAAATATTTGGCTGTTACATATATGAATCAAGGAGTTATAAATGAAATATATAATAGGTCTCCTTTTATAAGGGTGGTAAATTACACACTTGGAATTATTTAAAAGATTAAAATAGAAATAATTTCTTTATGAAGTATAGTGCTTCCAAAGAGGAATCAACTATAAGAAAAAGTGGGTATGGCCAACTTATCATCACCCAATGAAATTTAGTTAGGATTCTATTTCATTTTAAACCTTATCATTTCTTTTAACCCATTTGTTAACAAATTTTTCCCTTCACTGTAGCAACAAATGTTTTAATCTTAAAGGGATATAATTTTATTTATAAGGATACAATTGGATCATAAATAGCCAAGGGATATCATTTTATATTAATTTATATCATAATTATCATCTGAAAATATTTTTACAACTTTTAAGTAATTTAATGAAATATTTATTCCATAAAATTTCATTAAGCTCATATTTGTCACTATTATTTTACATTAAATTTAATATCATTAAGAAATTTATTGAATTAGAATATAAAAAATTCACACATACCTAAAATTTTATAAATATATACAAAAAATTTGGGATACAAAAATTCACCAAAATAATATTACTTTTAAAATTGTTTAAGTAATTTATTTTTTTGTTTACTTTTAATTAAATTAAAATTTTGTCGGCGTTCCGTAATCATTTAATATTATTATTCAATCACTATAAATAATATTAAAAAATTTCATGATAAAAAATAAATTATTCATTTAAATAAGAATTTATAACTCAAATTATCCTTCTTTTAACCTTATGAAAAAAATTAATGGTATTAATCTCAAGAGAGTGATATTTTGGATTTTTCATAAAATACAAAAAATTAAATTTCATTATCAAGGGAAATTGAATTTTTTTCCAATAAATTATTATTAGGGATGTCTATGGTAAAATTTGTTCCTTATAATGAAATAATGGAACGTTTTGGGTTGATTTGGAGACCTTATTTGATGGGTTTATCCATGTTTTACCAATTTTACCTTTACCATGGTGACACATTTTCCACAGTTACTATTCATAAATAAAAAAAGAAAATTTCATTATTTACCAAATTTAGACATCATATTTTTAACTCAGGTTCAAAATTTTTTAGAATAAATCCCTAAAATTATTATAAATCAATTTAAATATAAATTCCTAAAATGAAAAAAAATTGAGAAATACATTTTCAGCAAAAAAACTAACTTATAACAAATCCTGAATATTGAGGATTCAAATGAAATTAATTATATAATTCTAAATAAAATGGGTCATATGTCACTTTTATAACAAATGAAAAATATAATGGGACTTTTGAATTACTTGTTTTCATAAATGGGAGTATTTAAAAAAAGTGAAAATTTTCATTATTCACTAAAAAAAATCATTTTAGAAAAGTACCAAAATTTCACCCAAGTTAAGTTTGATATATTTATTTAAAAAATTATTTTCTTTTTATAAAATATTTTTTCTTAAATTAAAAGTAAATAATTATAATTTTCACACACAATGTGAAGTAAAATCATTTGGGAAGAAAATATATTTTTGATGTTTAAAATGACTTCACTAAATTTTTTTATGTATTTACTAATCATTAATTAATGAATGTGTGTTGATTAAGAAAAAATATATTTTTTACAATGTTGTCACTCATATGTATACCCTCTAATTTAATAACTAGCTTATCATATTTAATTATAATATTGGTTTAATACATATCAACTCAAATAAATTTCTTTGTTTAATATTAAGTAAGATATTAAACACATCATATTTTTTAAAGAGAAATATATATTAATATATTAATATGTTAAAAGTATCATATATGGTCATAGGATCCCTAGTTGTAAGAAATAATCAATTAACAAACCTACATGCCATTTTTCAAAAAAAAATACAATATTCCACACAATAATCATGACCTAGAATGTCTATAAAAGATGAAAAATACAAAAGGGGATTAGTGAAAAGTAATGATGTTTTTGCAGGGGAAGGTAGTAAATGAATTAAATTAACTAAGGTTGAGGAAGGTTCTTTTAATAGGTGCTTCATTGTATCGAGGATGTTGATGTTTTAAATGTCACCAAAAAAACCTAAAGATAATATATCATTTTTTACCTTATTTATGGAGTTGGGGGTTTTTATGAATTATATCCCCAATAAAATAGGTTCATGTCCATTCATCCAACCATATTCCATTTTATGTTCATAAAAGTCAGTTGAAAAAATTATGTTTTTAACCATCACAAGAACATCCTCTAACACCATAGCAGGGTGCATGATACTTCAAATTTTCAAGATGAATCAATATTCATATGGGATTTATTTCCTTAAACATCAATGAAAAGAAAATATAGTGAGGAATCAAATTTATAAGAGCACCAAAATCAAGCCTAACATTAGAAACAAAATACTCCCATCTGATACGTTGAATCAAGAATGTTCCAAGATCATTTTATTGAGTTTGAAGTTATGGATGTGTCAATATAGATACATTCCTCCCTAAGATCACCATTTCATCACCTAGAATTAATCATTAGTGTATACACATATATTTTAGGAACTTGGAATATTAAATAATTTATTTTGGAAAATTAATCAATGTAATGTTAACACATACCTTTTTTAACGCTTTTATTTTTTCAGTTTCATGTTCAGTTTCTTTTAGTTTCCTTTTTTCTATTTTCCTTCGATAAAATAAAATTGTAATTTTTGGGCTATGGGGTACATCAACAAACAAACCATTTATTTGTGGTGAATTTTTTCAGGACAAGTATTTTAATCATTTATATGGTTTGTTATAGTTAGAATGTTGGTATCCAACAAAGGGTATGTATCTAATAAAGGGGTTATTTTCATTTAAAGGTTATTTCTACTTTAAAGGGTGATAAAAAACTTTCAATTATCCCTTTGATAAAATAGAGGTTGATAAGGTAGTCTGCCCGACCCTTGACATTGGATCTCATCCTTTGAGTTGGGAAGTTATACCAATAAAATATCAAGCCCTGTATTGCTACATCAATAGTTTTTTATAGATTATTTTTGTACATTTTTTTCATCATATCCTCTAGAATAGGATCGTGTTTTCCAGGAATTTTTGGAAAGGCCTTTGTTGTGGTTAAAGATTTATGGCTGGTGGTGGAGGATGACTACCCTTCCCCCAAGTGGTTCCTTGATTATTGAGGATTGATTTAATACAATATTTCCTATTGGTTTTTTTATCTTCCAGTGATATTTGGATGAATAATATGGTCATTTCATAATAGGTTTTTTATAGGGTTGATCTGGGATTATTAACTCACAACTCTAAGAAGGTTTACACAGTTTTACAGAAATTATCAAATTAGTGGGTGTAAGCTCCATAAATTCGATAATAAAGGGGAGATGGTGGTTGAGATTTCCATTGAGAATGAGAAATTTGATGGAGTAGGGTTCTTGAATCTTTAAATTTTATATCCACACTCTGTTTAATGTCCCAATTTTTCACCTCATGTAATCCTTATATCGGTACTTTGGACCTTTTATGAAACTATTGAGTATTTGTTTCCATATTTTTATGGACTTCCTTGCAACAACTGGGTCCTTTTACACTAGGTAACCCCTTATATTAGCATCAATCCTGTTATGATTGTTTGTAATTAAACCTTCATAAAATTATTGTATTAACAATTTATTACTTATTTGGTAGTGTTTACATCTTGATCATAACATTTTAAATCATCGATAGTATTTGTGAATATTTTCTCCATTGTATGGTCTTAATCCACACATTTTTATCTATATTATTATAGTTTGAGATTCTAAGAAGGATTTTTCATGGTAAATTAATTTCATGTCCATTGAACCTCAAACTGGTGAATTAAAAATGTTTAGAAACTATTTTCCATGTCTTCTAATGAGAATGGGAATTACCTAAGATTAATGAATTTTTCATCCACATTAGATGGTATTAAAGATGAACATAACGTCTCATATTCCTTTAAGTACTTATGTACTTCTTCTCCTATTAGCGTATGGAATTTTGTATGTGAATGAGTATATATTTTGGTTTTAATATATGTGAGTTGGATCATTATATCATGTGAGGTTAGTTATTTTGGTTTCTTGTTATTCTCAACCATTTTATACATATTTATTACAATTTTAATTTTAGTTCTAAAATATGAAGGGGGATTTAGATGTGTATTGTTGATATACTCTGTGTCCTTCGTCAATGGAATGCTTTATGAGTCTCGATGTTAATGAAACATTGTTCTCTCTATTTTAGTTTTGAAAGGAGGTTGTTCAATCAAATAAGAATTCATTTTGTATGAAACCTTTAAATAAAAATAGGTTATATCCAAACATATATACAAAATCGGAATAAATAGATAAATAAATATTTACAAAATACACACATCACTTATAAAAAGCACAATCTAAAAACTGAATAACTCCCTAAAAATGATGGAAAAATTTGGCATTGTTTTCCTGAAATATAAAATTGAATTGGTTTTATATGAATAAATATTGACTAGGGTATACCCTAATTCATTTCTCAAGGAGCATTGATGAGTTTATAGTGCATATTTCCCATATGGTTTGGAAAAAATATATATATAGAAGGGATTTAAAAAATATATTTAAAAATAAAATAACTTAGTTATAGAGTTTAATAAATCTAAATGGAATTGGGTTTTTAAAATTATGAGTGAAATGTGTAATTTCAAATTTTGTACACATATTTATTAGTACATTGTTTTAAAATTTTCTCATGGTTTAAATAAATCTTTTGGTTTAGGTAAATAAAGATATTGATACCCATATTTCCTTCTATAATGATTTACCAAGAACTAACCCCAACTGGAAAATGAAATAATTTATGAAGGGTTATTTGTGACGGGGTCTAGTTTCAAATGACCCATTACTAAAAATGGCATCGCAAAAATATTTTTTTGCAACAGGCAGTCAAAAATAAGTGTTTTTAATGTCCTAATTCAAAAATAGTTTTTTAGATGGAATATCATAAAAATAGTTTTTATTAGGGGATGTCGGAAAAAATAATTATTTAATATGGGTAGGAATCCTATTGCAAATAACATTTCTTGGTATATAAAAAAGAGCTATATATATGGGAAGATTTACCCATTACAAATAACTAATTTCGACCTGTAAATATTCCCATTGTAAAAAATATTTCTTATAAATAAAATAATATAATAAAAAACTAATCTATAAAATAAGAAATAAATATTTGAAACAATATTAAAAATTTAATTAAATATGTGAATTATTAAAAATATTATAAAAATATGTTCATTCAAATGTTTTTCAAAACAATTTGACCAAAATATTAAATAAATCTTAGATGGGGAGGGTCATATAGAGGAGGTGGTAGAGGGAACTCCAACCCCAAACAGTAATCCATTCATTTCATGTACTCCAGAGTCTTCTTTTGTTGATAGTCCTTCCATCAACACATCCCCTCCTCCTACTACTGTTGTCTATGAAGCTCTTCATGCTCCAAATGCATTGTCTCTATAAACACAATAAAAGCTCATAGGTACTCCCCATACTATGTAACAAATGATGAAGACTCTCCACAATATCCCCTCAATCTAGCTGAATACATCACAATGTTACAATAATAACTCTTAGGTGTCAATCAAGAGTCGATACCAACAACTTGACCTTTCTCAAAAGCATACTGAGTCACCTACATCCATGTTGCATCATCAAATCCTACTATGACAGTGTTCTGATCCTCAGTCTCATCCTATTTCATTGACTACATGAGCTCATATTACTCCTCCAATGAAAATTTAAAATTAATATTGCTAAAATATTAATTTATATTAATTTTAAAAATCAAAAAATTAAAATGATCCAAAATATAATGTTGGAGTCCTCCTGTAATATCTCCAGTGATAGGATCGATATATATCCTCTTATAAACATCAAACTTTGTAATATAGAGATGTTTTACTACCTATATGTTTATAAAATAATAGTTCACATTTTATGTTATATAAATTATTAAAACTAAGTACTTACCATATTTCGTCGATGCATACTGAATGTACGAATAAATGTTGGATTCATCACCTCATGCCTCCCCCAACATTTCTAACCGATTGGTGATATCCTCTAATAACTATCTCCCATGTGTTATGAACATAATCCATAAAAAAACTTGATACGAGATGTAATTTGGTTGGTGGGCACTTTATGATTGAACAAAATATATAACTCTCGATTCTTGCATGGATTTCCTCCTTAGATTGGGAAACAACTGATAGAAACACTCACTCATAAAGACCTATTAAGCCTCCCAGATAGATTTATGCATGATATTATAAATGGGATACCATAAACCATTAAAGTAATTAATAATAGAAAGTTCATAATCAAATAAATTTAGAAATAACTATTATTTATTTATGTACGATACAATTATCAAATATACTATATTGAACATCAATAGGAATCTGACCCCATGTCACTGATGCACTAGAACAATAATTCCACTATATATCACTCCCTTTTCGAATAGATATGTGTTAAAAGATGTGAAAAAATAGAAAAAATAATCAAATAATTAGTATGTAAATAAATTATTTAAAATTAATGAAAACTAACTAAAATAAACAACTTAACATACCTTCGTATGCATGGATCCATATCAGAACACGAACATTGCTTGGGGATATTGTTAGTAATCATCAATATCGAAAGACAAAAACCCCTTTGAATCTATAATAAACTTCCCCTAACCTGAGGTTCAGATTATGAAGCAACAGGTTATTCAATAGGTAGTTTTTCCTTATGAAACTCAAGAAATAAAATTAGATAAACAATCACCGGCTTTCTAAAACATGAAATAACTATTTTATGAAAATAATTGAAAAAAATATTATATGTAGATATATAATATATATGATTATAAAAATAATTTAATTTTTACAATATTCCTCTTCATCATGATATTTTTATATGATGGTGCAATATGTTCATATTCCTCCTAGGTATCATGAATTTGCATTGGAGTTTCAACTTCACAATCAGTTTCTTTTTCCAATTCATTTGTTATATCAACAACATCATCATCACAATTGACCCATAAATATGGGGTTTTATCATCAATATTTGTCTCAATTTTTGGAAAATATATATTTGGTGTTTTCAATTAAAAAATTTCAATTCCATTCACTTTAGAAGAACCACATCAAATTTAGAAAAACTGATTTTCAAAAGATTTTATTTTAATTACGATCCACCAATCAATAAATTATCGTGAAGCAAAATAATAATTTTTTAGTCAAATTTATGTTCTTAATGAGATAATAAAAATGGTTCACTTACTATAAGAATGATTTTATATTTAATATCAACAATTCCATGGTATTGATGAACACACAATGGTCTATCAGTATCCAACCAATGATATTTAAACAATGTTATGTACTTCTATCCCGGATAACATAGTTCAATTATTTCTCCCATCATTCCCAACAAGTAAACATAAATTTTTCTATGATAACATCCTCTCAAGAAAAAACCACTATTCATTTTTTTATTACCTAAATGCAAGTGTATGAAATGGAAAACATTTCACCACTTATGTGGTAGACGATTTCATCATTTTGGATGGTGAGTTACTTAATACACATAATCAATTGTCAATTATATCATAATGTTGAAATAATTGAAATTTTTTAAACAAATTATCAATATAACAATTAATTATTTTTGTATATGTTAAACCTAATTTTTTTTTATTTTACCAATTTTGGAACCCAGTAGGAAAAATTATATTAATAATATTTTTAATAAAAGACTCTGTAGTCTGTGGGAAATATTTATTGATATGATTATCATATAATCTACAAATAAAATAATATTAATTTAATTTTTAAATAAATTATCGTATAAGTTATAGTATCACTCACTATATAAATGGATTGATTTCTTCATAGTTGAGTAGAACATATGTACGAGCCATGTGATATTCATATTCTGAATATATCATTAATGATCTCCACCAAAGAAAATTCTCAGATGATAAAAATATTATAATTGATTGTTCATTTCATTATCAAAATCTCCCTCATTATGGTCAATTCAGTAATGTTTGGAGTGATTTTATATTGAAAATAATGAGACAAAAAAAAAAGAAATTTCATCCCTAAAATAAGCTTTTGTAATAGATCCTACAATTGATTATTTGTTATATACAATTTTCTTTAATTTATTCATGAATTTATCATATGGGTACATCCATGAAAAATTTACTATCCCACCACATTTTTTTCATGAGGAAAATTTAATATCAACTATTCCACTGAATAAAAAAACACAAAAGAATTGTTTTCCCATTTTATACATAAATAAAACAACATATTCTTTCATTCAACATAGTGCATTGTAGTCTATTTTGACTACCAAATGTCTCTAAAAATATGATATTTTATCTATTGCATCCCGAATCATTGAATTCCATAAAACACTAAATCCAAATTGTAGAAGTCTTTCCATTATAACATAAAATTCTTGGATTTTTAATCATGGAATATTACCATTTATGAAACATCTGACCAAATTGGAAACATAAACATCTGAACTTCTGAAATTTTGAATCCACTAAAAAAATAAGAAAATATTTTCATTGGAAACAACATAATAATTTATTGAATTCATTTTCAAACAATTCATGTTCTGGTTGTCTAACAATTTGCATAATATATAATCATGACATTATATTATCTTTGGTCTTACTATGTGTGTCCAAATATACATAAAATAAATTATAAAAGTAGTTCTTCTCAATATGCATGACATACAACAAGTGAAAGACTACAAAATTAGTCCAATATGAAATATCCAAAAAAAATGATCCATTTCATCCTATTATGTTCTTTCCCAAATCCATATTTTTTTTTGTTTATACTCGGCCCAAAGGTAATGGGAGGTAATAAAGAGAAAATATATTTAAAATCAATAGTTTTGATCATTGTTCGAGTTTTATCTCTTTCAATTGCACCTTTTCTGGAATGATATCTATTCCTATAAAAGAGATGATTGGTATGAATAAATCATTGCTGATATTCGAAGAAACAAGGTTTTCTTCAATTAACTAACATAAATTTGTTGCTTTCACTCATAAAATAAAGAAATAATTTTAGACCATGTGTAATCAAGCCTAATAACATGAAATATGCTGGAAAGTTAGTAACATTCCACATTAATATAGTCTCCATTAAAATATTATATTTCGCAACAAAATCATAAGTAATGATACCTTTACGCCATAATAAATTCATCTCATCAATCAATGGATTTAAATAGACATAAGAATTTCTTTTTAAATGTCTTGGAATTAATTATATCAAGAAGATATATGGATCATTCATCAACATTAATGGTGGTAAGTTCAATAGAGTTATAAAAATGGGCCAACATGAATATTGACTATCTTAAGAACCAAATAGATAGAAACTATTAGTAAAAATTCCTAATCACATTTTAGGAGATTATGAAGAAAAATACGGATTACAATGTAATTTTTTTGGATTATTTCCCATTATAAGGATGATTTATGTTTCTACTAAATGAAATATTGGTTTTTTCCATGAAATCAATTGTGATGTGCTATGAGACATAAATAAACCCTACAATTCGGGTGTAAGTGGGAAATAACCCAACTACTTAATAGGAATCAATCCAACCATCCCTTATTGAGAATCCCTGTAACTTGATTATACAAATGTAAAAAAACTAACTAAAAATAACTTTCACCACAATATAAGATGTAATCATTTTAACATTAATGAATCTTAGGATAACCCAACCCAAATTACCAACCATCCTCTTACTCTCATAGAAATTTACAGGAAACACATTTCCTTGAGGTAACAATGATTTAACCAAATATAACATCTGATCATAATATCTATTTGAGATTCTATTATATAAATTAATAGTACTAAATTTTTCAATGGATTCAAATTTTCTTATCTTGAAACCATGATATAAGACATACTCAATAGAGTTCAATAAGTCAAAAAATTGAGAAGGTTCTAAATCAAGAGTAAAAACAATATCATCCAAAGTTTTAGTTTATTGAAAATAAGGACCAACCACACATGTAATAAACTTTGAAACCATGATGGATATAGATCCAAATTATTAGTATCTTCTCTAGAAATTACTTTACCACGTTGATACCAAACAATATAATATTTTTTAAAACCAAAACATAATAGATGATGCCCAACATAGTCAAATAAGTCAAATCTCCTCAGATCATATTTTTTATAAAGAAAATTTATTGTCCCTTCCAAAACAATTCTAGTTTCGATGAGGAAAATGATATAAAAGCTTCAACAACCTTAATATGTATTGTATTTACACTAGAACCATTTGGATTCATAAGATGATTTATCCAATAACGATCCTATAATTAATAATGTTGCCTACTTATTTATTCAATTTTTATCAAAAAATTTAAATTATGATTAATTATATTTAAGGAAAATATAATATAGAAAGTATTGTAAAATTAAAAAATTTCAAATTACTTGGAAATATTATAAATTCCAAATAGTTACAACTTGATTTTTCTAATTCCATAATGATATGTTTTTATAATTATATTTAATTACCAGTAAGAGAAATTAATGGATGACTAAGTGAAATTAAGGAAGCATCAAGTATAGGGGATACAGGTGATGAGGGAGGGATATAGTTCTAGTACCCCAAGGTTCAAACAGTTTGGAAGAGATATAATAATCGTTAAACATATAGGTTTAATGATGGTTTCATCTCCTCCAAATGGCATAAACAAAGGGTCACTTGAATTATTTCTATCTGTCTTCTCCTAAATAATCTCCACTGCATGCTTCCCTCAAGGGAATCAGGTAGTAGAGAGGATGGAGGTTCGACAGTAGATATAAATAATTTCAACACCTCAAGGCTGAAGGTCATTAATATTATTTCTCTATGTCATTGCATTTATCGCATCAACTACATACTTCCCTCATTCCCCTTGTTCATAATTCTTTTGTTAATTTTGGAAAATTGTGTTCCATTATGGTCAATTGTTATTAGTTTTCACTAATTTACAGCTAATTCTTACTAATATTTAATACATTTCTTGCAAAATTTAGTAATCTTTATAATCACTACTATTTTTTAATAATTATTGTGATTTATAGTTAATTCTTACGAATTAATTCTAATCTTCACTAATTATATCAATTGAATGATAATTATTACTATTTTACCAACAATTGTCACTAATTTTTATGAATTACCTATATGTTTTGAATATTATAGTGATTTTCTGTTAATATTTACTGATTACTACTACTATTTACTTAATTTTAGTGATTTACTACCAATTTTTACTAATTTTTACCGATCACCACTAATTTTTAATAATTATAGTTATTTATTACTTATTTTTATAATTACTGATAATTTTTACTAATTACACTTAATTTTTATGAATTATAGTGATTTAATGTTCATTTTTCTAATCATTACAAATTTCTAATAATTTTTACTAATTTTGACTAATTACTGCTAATTCTTTACAATTATAGTTATTTACATATAATTTTTACTAATTATGACTCATTTTCCTTAAATATTGTTATTTAACAATAATATTTGATGATTTGAAGATAAATTTTAAAAATAATTACTAATTATCGCTAATTTTTAAAAATTATTGTAATTAATAGTGAGTTTTTAATAATTAATACTAATTTTAACTTAAATATATTAATTTATAACTAATATTAAATAATTTTAAATAATTACCACTAATGTTTAATAATTAGTGTAATTTATTGCTAATTTTTACTAATTAATGATATTTTTTATTAACTATCGTTAAGTGTTTCTACTAATTATAGAGATTTAATGCTCATTTTTACATTTTTTAAACAATCGACACTAATTTTTACTAATTTTTATTAATTACCACAAATTTATAATAATTATAGTGATTTATCGTTAATGTCTCATAATTTGTGCTTATTTCCATTGATTATAATGATTTAATGTTATTTTTTTCTAAGTTGTCAATTTTATTTAATATATTCTACTAATTACCATAAATTTTTAAATTATAGTGATTTACCGCAAATATATTCTAATTATCTCTATGTTTTAATAATTATAGTGATTTATCGGTAATTTTTAATAATTACTACTAATATTTACCAATTATTGTTAATTTATACCAATTATTGTGATAAAATGTTCATTTTTACTAATATTTACTAATTACCACTAATTCATATGAGATTTCACTAATTACCTATAATTTTTAATAATTATAGCGATTTACATTTAATTTTTACTAATTAATGCTTATTTTTACTAATTATAGTGATTTAACGTTAATTGTTATAAATTAATGTTGCAGTACCTATAATATACAATAAGCATTAGTAATTAACGATAATATTTAATCATTAGAGTGATTTACAGTTAATTTTTACTAATTAATGCTAATTTTATCTTATTATACTGGTCTACTTCAAATGTTTTCTTATTTTTAGTAATTATCCCTAACTTTAACTATTTTTAGTCATTACCCCTAATTTTTACTAATTTTCACAAATTAATACTAATTTTTACTAATTTTTAGTTACTACAACTATTTTTTCAAATTATTGTTCTTTACTGATAATTTTTTCTAATTAACAATTATTTTTACTAATTTGTAGTCATTACAACTAATTTTAAATAATTATAATTATTTATCACTAATTTTTACTAATTGCTAATAATTTTTACTAATTGTACAGATTTAACTATCACTTTCATAATATTTATTAATTACCACTATTTTTTAATAATTTTTACTAATAATGCTAATTTTTAAATATTATAGGAATTTACCACTAATTTTTACTAATTACTGCTAATTTTTACTAATTATAGTGGTTTAATTTTCATATTTACTGATTAATGTTATTTATTAAAAATTAATATAAATTATTATTACTTTTTACCAGGATCTATAAATTTTTACTGACTTTTATTAATTAAATTTATTTAATTATCAATTATAAGTATTTACTATTAATGACACCCACAAACTGATAATTAAAATCAATAATTTCCAATTAAAACTACTTACTGTTATATAAAACATTACTTCTAATTAAACCTAAATATTTTTAATTTAAATTAACAACTATTTATTATAAATAACAATTTCTAATTATAAATAATTACTTCTAATTAACTCTAATTTTTAATAATTAATAATATTAAAGTGTACCATACAATAAAATAATTAAATTAAAAACATAAAAACATTACAAAAATACCTAAAAATGAATCTTTTAGGTGATGAAAAACTCAAAATTTCATTCCCTATAGAAATTTAAACATTTAATTGAATAATTAAATAGAATAAGAGGAATGTTTATCAGAGAAGAGAACAAATAGAGAACGAAAGGAAAAAAATTTATGGGGGTATATATAAGTTAGATTAGTAGTGACGAGACTATTTGTGATGATACCCATCGTAAATATTACACCCAATAAATAAGCGAGGCAGCAGTTAAAAAGTCATTTGTAAAGGTATCCATCGTAAATACTCATCTTCCTCTATAGTATTTGTGATGATTTTTAATGACCTATCAAACATAACTATAAACGACGAAAGTTATTTGCAATGGGAACCTTCTCTTATCACAAATAACTATAAATGAAAAATATATTTGTGATGGGGAACTACTCCCATTAAAAATATGATTTCCCACATTGTGGAGGGAAGTATTTCCAAATGTATTTGTGATTATAACCATTCCACATTACAAACAAGTGTTTATTTAATATTATTTGTGACTTAATTTTAATCTCGTTGCAAATAGTCCTCCAACATGGACTAATTCTAACGGCAGATGAGCCTGTTGGAAATAGCACAACAGAAAAACAGATTTTTAAGACATGAAGCATAGATAGAATAATATAAAATAATACTAATATCTCAAATATGTATGAGTGAAAAAAGATACTTGTGTTGTCCAATCAGAATATCTCTAAATTATCGTTTGATATCTCATCCAAATCAGCATACAAATGAAACGTATTTCACTTAATCGTACCAAAAAAATCATTCAATGGAGAATATTGTTATAATAAAACATAAATGAAATGTTTTCTAGAACCAAACCATTAAAAGAAACGGTGTTGTAATTTCCTCCCCATGTGTGGGTAGCTCCATTGAAATGTCTTCCCACATTTTAGCTTGCCATCGAGAAAAGAATGAGACACGTGTATAAATTCACCTTCATCATTGATCTACCTGTATGGATAGGGACCTCAAAAACATATAGTACAAAGATGTTTTGTAATGTCCTGGATCCAGATGCAACTCAATTGATGCCCCGTACCCGGTTGGGCAGATGGCCTTAAGTGTATTTCCCCGAATTCTAGAGGCTACCGACTAGTTGCGAGGGACTAGGGTGTGATAGTGGGGAAACAATGCCCTCATTGGCAGAGTGTAACATAAATGAATAAATATAAATACAATAGCGGAAACAGTAAAAAAACAAACAACTAAAATAAATAGGAAAATAATAATAAGACAATTAACCAAGAATCGTTCTATAGAAAAGATGATGCATCATGTTATATTCTATGAAAAAATAAAAAACAGGTACACTATAGAAATCCAAAATGTATGATCTAGAAGCACAAAAGAAACAAAGGAATATAAGAAGCATCACAAGCCTCGGCTCAGTCCCATGATCTCTTACTCCTAAACAACATATCTAGAACCAACAGAAGGGAACTTTCCCTGATCAACACTTGTAATCATATAATCTATTTGGGCCCAAATGCATGACCAAAGCATTATGTAAGACTAAATACCAGTAGGAAACCACCCAAGAACCGTGCCGATCAATCAGTGAATATCTGTATAAATATATATATATATACATATATATATATATATATATATATGAACAAGTAGTGTACAGTAGTGAAAGCAGTAACTGAAAGATACTCAAAAGTAAACAGTTCTATAAGTAAGGAAAACTGATGTCTCAGAACACCATCTAAGAAAGTATAAGTAAAGACTGAATTCAATACTGTGCTTTGTCATGGAAGACACATCCTATATCATTCCATTCCATCATTTATTTCAAATAGAGATTGGGCATGTCCACTACATCATGGTTCGCTCAAGACATAGTAATTATAAGTAAACCCTCGCCCTTAGGCATAGAAAACCCCTACCCTCTAGAATCGTAAAACCTCTCCCTTAGGCATAGAAATACCTCTCCCTTGGGAATACCAAAACCTCTACTATAGGAATAGAAAAACCAAACCAATGGGATCCAATATAAACAATCAAGGACCAACCTCATGAGGCTTTTCCTTTTAAATACTCACATGTGCTTAATTTACAACAAGAAACCTATAAATTAAACTATTACATGTATTCCAAAATAATTACTCATGCACCAAGACCTTAAATTAAAAAAAAATCATTTTTAAACAAACCATAATAAGGAATCAAGGGCATGAGCATATGAATCCTAGGCCAATCGGCTAACATTTATCATCTAAGGGAAACACCCCAATGGGTGGCCCTTAATCAAGGTGATCGATCCTAAACATGGTTTCAAACACCTAACCAATTACTTAATAAAAAATAGTAAATAATATTATAGAAATATCAATCAAGTGACACCCTAAATGTGGGTGTATATCACTATAGTATATATGTTAAACTCGACCAGTAATGAAAGTCAAAAGACCACCTACCCCATACTCATACGACACTCCTCGTCAAGCGTCAGGCATTGATTCAACCTAGAATGAAGTAGATCTAAAAAATGAGAATAAATTCTCAACACAAGATAACTTGGTTGAGAGTATAATTATTGAATAAATTCTAAAGAAGAATTGAACACTCACCAAGTGGATTTCAACGGATCTAATGGAGTTTGAATCGGGTGTCGGACGATGAAATAGGAGTCAAATTATTCTTCAGATTTTCCTGGGTGCACTACTTATTGATGGTGCATGTTTCTATCACCCAGAGAAAAATGATTCTACTACCCTATTTCATAATAATAGTACATAGTGTGTACTAGAAACTAAACTATGTGTCTGTATAAATTCTATCTTTGTCATTACATAGCTATGTACTGGGATTATATGGCATGTATCTCTACTAACATGACATGTACCTAAAAATTCAAAGCGTTTAACTCCTAGTCACATTGTGTAATGGGCATACAACCATACATTGATCTCTTTCCCCCCATTTTCTTATGTAAAAATAGAAAAGGAATAATTCGTACCTCAAGGGAGGAACTGGGTACTTACAAACATCCCCCCTTAAACCAATTTGTCCCTGAATTTCCCTTCTGAGGATAATGAAGAAATATCCAAGAAAAATTCCATCTTTTGTGATCATACATATACTTCCCTCTCCCAAGTCTTATCTTGTACTCAGCTGGGGTGTTATAAAACCTATACTAATGAAACTTACCATCCATGGGGATCCTTCATGCAATGATCCAAGATTCGTATATGATTCTTCTCAACAGACACATCTACATGCAACTCAACCTATTCGGGCTGAAAAGTAGGAGATATATCTTAAAATTAATGTTGAAACTATAAATTTGGAATACATCATGCATAGACATGTACCTATGGGGTGACTAAAATCGATATGCAACATGTCTGACTCTCTCTCGAATCTCAACTGGCTCGATGTATCTCGACGAAAGAAAACCCACCTCATGATCCTCTTGTGTCCCAACCTCGGTGAAACATGTAGGAAAACTCAATCCCCGACCATGAACTCCAATGGTATTATGTGGATGTCGACATAATATTTATGAAAATAATGTGCAGTATCCACTGACTTTTGAATCTTGTGAACCTATTTAGTGGTCTCCTAGACAAGACGAGGTCCCAACATAGCTGCCTCTCCTGCCTCCATCTAATAAAGGGGTGATTGGCATGGACTACTGTACAAAGCCTCCTTTGGAACCATCTGAAAAGTAGTGCAAAAGATATCCATATAAGAGAACTCAACTAAGGGAATGAATATCTCCCAATAACCCTTGAACTTCAGGATGCATTACCAAATCATTTCTTCCGGCACTTGAATCGTGCGATCTGAGTGGCTATCCATCAAGAGATGGCATGTTGTGCTCAGAAGAACCAGTATACCCAGTGCCCATTATAGCCCTTTCCCAAAACGAGAATTAAACTTGGAATCCTTATATGAAATTATAGAATGCGGAACCCATGGAAAATGTACCATCTCATCAATGTAAAACCTCCCAAGATCATCAATATTGAAGGCTTCATTGATCATAAGGAACAACAAAACCATCGTGAGCCTTTCATATATAAATCAAATGACATAATTACCATGACACCTCCAAAGTTGGAAAACTCCAAAAAGAACTCCCCTGATCATTCCAATGATGCTTCCAATGTGATTTCCATTAACCAAAAAAACCTGAACATAATTGGGGTCATAACAGTGGCCTCATAGCAAATAACAGTAGAACCTCGATATACCACATCGAAAGTGGTCCCACAATATTTCCTCAAAAGACATTGCATACTTTTACACCACATCCACATTAAACTGGCATAGTTTTTGAATGGGTCCACTTGAACTAAACATGAAGAAAATTAAGGATAAAAAGTCAAACCATCACTGGATGACTTATCTCAGAAATGCCAAGCTTAGAAGGCTAACATATTGCAACAGAATATAACACCTTCTCCCAAGGCACCATACGCCCAAAATGGTCATGTTCACTAAAGCTCATAACTATCTCTCGGTGATGCTCCTCTATCCAGAAATCCCTTGAACAATTAAAAAGTCATTCAATGGATTGAGTAAAATAATAATTCTAGATCAATCCCACAAGAACCATTATGTCTTTTAAAAACATTACATCTGAGCCTGAATACATGTCTGTGATAACCTCAAATTCATTAACTTGCGGTCCAAAGAACTCACCAAGGTGGTCCATACTCCCCGTTACTAGTGAAAAATGGGTAAAAGGAAAAAAGTCTACATAAGCACATTGAATGAATCCATACTGGCATCTTCTTGTCGGTCACATCGTAGAAAACAGGAGGGATCCTTTAGTAATTCTAATTAATTCCTACATATAAACCCAAGTATCACTTAGGATTAACCAATCCTCATTTAAAAATATGCATCTAGCACACTACAAAGAAATAGATCACGAACAAGCCCAATGGATTTCGACTACAACATGCCATATAAATGATGTTATCATAGTGCATCCAAAATGATGTCAAGATAGGGGATATTCTCATCTCTTAAAAAATATTACACTAAGATGATTTCAAGGATCACTAGAAAATGATAGATAAACCACTACTGGTTGTCCTCTTGAAAGAAACTCAGCTTTACATGCTGACACATCATCATTTAACTGACCATGATTCCTTTCTCCCAAGTAATATCTATAAAATCTCATGCATAATCACTGAGGTCTACCCATTATCATCAGTGCCTCACAAGGGCTGGGCACATAGACAACCACAACAAAATCATGCTTCCAAGAATGAAATAAACTAAATCATGGCTCACAAGTCTCAATGGAATTCATGTATAAACAACCATCTCCAAATGGTCCATGATTGTGATCCTTATACCTAGAAGAACACATTTAAATAGAACATAAGTTATGTTACCCACCTAGGAGTGTCCTAAATTTCAAGAAGAAGAAACAACCACTCACAAATGCATGGGTTCATAACCAACTTAAACACCTGAGTTTTGTGGCACCAACCATGATCACCATGTCATATCAGATGGCATGAATGCCAAAATTAAACTGATTGGCCTACCAAAACACCCATTTCATAGAAAGTCTCGTTGAACAGTGGGACAAACTTGGTTCCAAAATGTTTAGGTCACTCTACCCAGAGAAAACCGAGAACAGACACACCAACTCAAATCTCTAAGATTTAACCGAACTCAATGGCTCATTTTTTAACATTTAAAATTCAACATGTACAGCGTATGTCGATATATACTACCTTGAGTTTAAAAGAACAAATGTAAAAGTATGGTTACTATTCATAGGTTGTCTACCCTGTGCATCCAAGTACTAGATGGATCATGCATGAACTGGCTTAAAATCACATAATCAACACAACCATTTACATAGATGAAAATGTACCAATTCACCCATCATTTATGAAAAGAGAGGTTCACACGACCTCGTAACCAGCTAAACATACTTGTGGAATCTATAACCATATAATCCAAGAATTACTCTATTATCATTCCCATATCAAGGGTCAAGATATAATGATCACCCATCTGAACAAGGGTGTCCTCTTTAAAGACTCAAACATCCTACTTGGGACAATGACACTTGGGTGGTACCAATTTTGGAAAAAACTACCTTAGGCTAGCCCCTTTGAAAGGATAAGCATGATAACACTAAGAGGAATCCTTCTCAGGATCCTCCAGGTAACATGAGTGAAGGAATCCGAAATGGTGTCCTTAGCTAAAAAGTTAAGGGATGAATCCAACATGGGATCCTCAAAAGATAAACAACAGAGGCATCCTTCAACAAGGATCCTCAAAAACGGTACAAAGAAGAGGGATACTACAAGGGACTCCCTAAAACAACATATAATAATAGCCACCCCTTAGGGGATCCTTGGTAATAAGATAGAAGATATAGACATCCTACACAAGATTCTCTAGCTTGAAACATAAGCATAAGAATCCTACACATAATCCTTGACATCAACTCATATCATGAACTCATAGGCTAGAAGGATACATCTCACAAAGGAGACATACTCAAGGAGTAGGTCATGATGGATGACTCACAACTCATCGCAGATTGCAGGCCTCAACTTGGTTGGTTCAAACACCCAACCGATCATCCATGCTAAGTCTCAATCTTAGGTGACAACTGGAAATGTTAAATGGAGTAAGAACCTATCCATTTAAATAAAATCCCAAAACACCCATTTGGAGTCCTTGGAACACTCCAAAAGTTTCACCATCATGATCTACATTAAAAAATAATCATAAATGACTAATCAGAGGGCCAAAAAATGAAAAAGGGGGGTAAAACAGAAAAAGATCCCCAAAGGTTACGAAAAGAGTAGTACATGACATGTATAAACCATGCATGGTGTGTAACCTCAAGTTCTCACATGGTCAGCAAATCCCACTCGACAAGGCATGTAAACAAACCAAGTACGTGGTGTGTAGTAACAATACATGGCATTTAAAAACCCTCTTCATTTAGATGAACAGATTCACATGGGGTCTGTCTGGGTAAAACTACACGGTGTGTAACAAAAGTACACAGTTGTGTACTTTTCCCAAAACATTATTTCATGTCATTATTCACACATATGGACACACGGTCAACTTGAGAAAATCATGTACACATATTACATGCAGTGTAATTAAGAAATGTTTTTCTTCCAGAACAGAAGAACACATGGTGTGTGTTCATAGCATTACACAATATGTTGTTGGGGTTTCTGAGAAGTAAACCTCATAAACTTCCCCATAACCACTATTTTTGAAAAATAAAGAAAGAATTTGCCAAATTATGATATTTTTATGCCCATAATCCTTATGAAAAAAATCTGGGCATCCACATATAGCACATAACAACAAATTATATATCCCATGGACAAAATATGATGCATAAAATTTTGATCCAAGAGGGCCCATACTCCAAAGGACCAAAATTTGGCATCCTTCATATTCAACCATAACACGTACCAATACACCTATAACAATAGCAATTATTTCAATCATGGTACCTATCAAAACAACATGCATATCTCACATGACATCTATCACAATAGCATACAATCAGTAATTCTCTCTAAATGTCATGTCAAGAATGCATTTCATGTGATTTCTAATAATTTCCTATATTATTCCTGAGATGGAATGACCTTATCACAATCGGGATAAACAATATAGAACCAAAATGAGATCAATAATAAAAACACAATATAAGTGTGTCACCCAATGGTAAAATATAATCAATTGTAACAACTCAAAATCCAAAAATCACAATTCAATTTGAGGTAATTTGGATTTCCACTCTACTTGGGGTAGCTACTCCCGATCACATCTTAGTACCAATTCCCTTTCATTTCTATCTATTTTTATCTTCTCCAAACAGTAAATAAAACTAGGAAATAAATCCTTTGATACTAATTTTTAAAGTCCTGGATCCAGATGCCACTCAACGGGTTCTCCATACCTGGTTGGCCACATGGCCTCAAGAAAATTTCCCCAAGCGCTAGTGGCTGACAACTAGCAGTGAGTTCCTAGGGTGTGATAGTGGGGAAACTACACACTCATCAGAAGAGTGTAACACACCAGAATAAATAATTTTATAACAGAGAAGATAACAAATATTATACAACTGAAATAAATAGAAAAAGTCGGATAAGATAATTAACCATGAATCATTCCATACAAAAGATGATGGAGCATGTTATGTTCTAAAAAAATTGACAAAACAGATACACTGCAAAAATACAAAATATTTGTTCCAAAATCACAAAAGAAACAATGGAATATAATAAACATCGCAGCCTTGGCTAAGTCACATGCACTCTTTCTCCTAAACAGAATACCAAGAACCAGTAGAAGAACACTTTCCCTAAACAACACCTACAATCATATAATCTGTTTGGGCCAAAAAAGCATGACCCAAAAAGGGTTTGAGAATAAATCCTATTAAGGAAGCACCCATGATTTTTTCAAATCAATAAATTGATATATATATATATATATAATAGACAATTTATAGTAGGGAAAAAAGTAACTAGAAGATACTCAAAAGTAAACTGTTTTACAATTGAGCACAATAGATGTCTCAGGAGACCATCTATGAAATTATAAGTAAACATAGAATCCAAGATTTTGATTTGGCATGGTAGAGGCATCATATATCATTATGTTTCATCATTCAGTTCGAAGAGAGATTGATCATTTCCATGACATCATGGCTCGCTCACGACATAGTAACTATAACTGAATCCTCGCCTTCAGGCATAGGGAATCCCTTCCCACATGCATAGAAAAACCTCTCCCTCAGGCATAAAAAAACCTCACCCTCAAGCATAGAAAAAACATTCCCGTCAGAATAGAAAAACAAAAACAATGGTATCCAATATAAACAAGATCACACCAACCTCACAAGGATTGGCCTTTCAAATGATCACATGGGAAATATTTATAACAAGAAACATGTAAATTAAACAATTATATGGATTCCACAACAATTACTCATGTGGAATGACCTTAAATTAACAAATTTTCAATTTAAACAACCCATAATAGGGAATCAAAGTCATTCTCATAGGCATCCTAGGACAAATGGATAACATTGGTCATCCATGGAAAACACACCTATGAGTGACCCTCAATCGAGGTGATCAAACATAAACATGGTTTTAAACATCTAACGAATTACTAAATCAAAAATAGGAAATAATAATAGATAATTATCAATCAAGTGACACCGTAAATGTGGGTGCATGACACTCCTTCAAATATATTCAACTCAAAAACATGAAAAAGGCACAAGGCCACCTACCTTGTACTCATACTTCTCCCCTCATCCAATGCTGAGATTTGATTCAACCTAGAATAATGTAGATCCATTAAAAGAGAATAAATGATCAAGCCTTGATTACTAGGTCGAGAGGAGAAATCAGGATTAAATATCCAAGATGAATCAAGTACTGACTGAGGGGATTTAAATGGATGCAATAGAGTTAGAATTGGGTGTTGGGTGATGAAACAAGAGGAAACTTCTCATTCAGATTTACTTAGGTGTGCTTCTCATCGACGGGGTTCATTTCCTTCCATCTGACAAAAAAATGATACTTCCATATTTAATCAAAAAATAAAAGAAAAGTACATGAAATTTACTAGAAACTATATGACATGGCCGTAAAAATACCTTTTAGGTCATTACATGGTCATTTTCTAGGATTATACAGCATATAACCCTAAATTCACTGTGTGTACCTAGAAATAAAAGGTGTGTAACTCCCTGTCGTATCGTGTAACAAACCTGGATCCAACCTTCGATCTATTTTCCATCCATTTTATCAAGTAAAAACATAAAAGGAAATATCGATACCTCTAGGGAAGAATCGGGTTCTTACACATTATTCATCTCTATCTCCAAAATAATAGATCATTTACCCCATGTTGAACTTACAAGTGTGGTTCCCATAGTGCCAATTAAGGGCAATGTGGAATGTTTTTTGGGCACCTTTATTTAAAAAAACATTTTGATCAGATATTTTGGATATAATAAAGACTTAATTAAATTATTATAAAACCAAAAAAAATTCCCCAAACTATTTACTATCTTCATTTATAATTTTTCATCATTTAGATCCTACAACATTTGATATGGCCAAAATAAAGAAGTGAACTAGAGATTGTGAACAATGAATATTTTATCCATTGATGGGGAATTTTTGGCAGAAAAATTGATGAATCTGTATCCTTGATATTCTATAAAAATATAGTTAATATATTTTTTTCATTCACCGAATACATTTAATTCTAATTGGAGGTACATGCAAGTCATAGTTTAATGTTTAGTCACCATGTGTGCTTGGGATTTTGCACTGTTTGGCAAATTTTTATGGAATTTTTTCATGGGATCTCTAAATCACCTCCACATTCATTGTAATCATTAAAAAAGTGAAATATACATTTTTAAAATTCAAATAGTTAACTAATTTAATATATATTTTTATTCAATTTGTCATTATATTTGTTATTTTATATGTAAAATCGGTTTGACATAGTGGTATAAGGGTGGAAATTTATAGTAAATCATTATATTATCACAATGTTGGTTATTATGATGGATTTAATAAAATGATATGAGATTAATTATATTTTAATGAATATAAAAATATAATATATTAATTATCTTATTACCCTTCCAACCATTAAAAAATGATAAGTTCACTCGTCCATACGTGTGGAATACAACCTCCAAGACGTATAGTGATTCATTTTTCATGTATGATTTTCAAGAATTATTATAAATATATATATAATAAATATATTAGATATTTATATCATCATTAAATTTTTTTATATGATGGAAAATTGATCAAGAATCATGATGTTAAAGTACCAAATTAAAATTTACCAAAAAAATGATATCATAAACACCAAAAAATGATGATTTTAATAATGAATTATTAATAAATGAGTTTTGAAATATTATAATTTGAATATATATTAATATAAGTATGTATGTGGTTCTCTAGTTTATTTATAATAAATTTAAATTTTTATACATGATTTTAAATGTACTTATGAAACAAGTCAGACAATAAATAAGGGTTTCTTGTCACACTTTTACAACCATGAGACATATGCCATATTAACCAGTTTTCCTTTACGTGGTGTATATAGCACCCATTTTATATTATTTATCAGGAATATATTTTTATTTTATGTATTTAATGCTTTATTTTATTTTATATCATTCATTGGGGTTCTGATTCAAAAGTTACAAAAGTTATTCAGGTTTGTATCATAATCTCATCTTTATTCAGGAATTTTTATGTTAAATTTTTTATTAGGTGATTTATGTGGTATTTCTATCTTAATGAAAATATATTTTATTATCCATTGGTTATTTTTAAAAATTTCATGTTTTATTTTCATTTTCCTCTTTATGTAAACAGAAGTTCCAAAAAAATTAAGTAAAACTAACAATAATTTTTAAATTTGTGTCTAAATCACATTCTTATTTATCAATATTTTATTTAAAATATTTTTATTTTTTTTATATTTCAAATGACTGAATAAATTCATATGTACACTTTTTTTACTTTCTATAGAATTTTATAAAAGTAATATTCTTGTTTTTTCTGAATGATTATCCTTTTACAGAATCTCTGGGTGAAATAATTGTTTTAATTGTAATTATTCAAATAGATTTTTACATAATATAAAAAATTATTTTTCCGAAAGATTACTTAAAATGTTTCCATGGTTATTTTTAGATAAAATGTTTTCCAAATATTCTATAAATATTTATATTTTAATATAAGTTATCTGAAAATGAAAAGTTTATTTTCTCTAATAAATATTCCAATGATTTTTTAAAATTATTTTTATCTTTATAAACATCCTATGATTAATATTCTTATTTACTAGGGAAATAATATATTGATTTAATCCTTCATATTACTTTTTATTTATTGTCATAAAATTTATCCATCGAATTATTGGGTAAAATATTAACATTATATATGATAGTTTTTCAATAAAATTTTTATGTTGAGTATGTATTCATTTATTATTAATTTATTTTATATTATGAATTAAATGGGCTTTTTAAATTATGTATGTTGACCGTTATATTCCCTTGATGTATTGGTAGGTCTTTGGATAAAAACATTACTGATAATTTAGTTTTTTTATATCCAATTATTTGAGATTTCTTGGCAAATGACCTTGACAATAATATTTTGATGTCCAACATTATGCATTCAATATTTATGGAAATAATTAAATTTATTCAGAAATTTGTTTATATTCCTAGTTTATATATGAATATATCGCATATTTATGATATTATTAATATGGAATGTTTTATTATTATTTATCTATTCTATATTATTCACCATTTATTTATTTTGTGATGACTTTTTTTGTATGATATCTATTTATAAGAATATGAGATCACCCTTTATCATGTTTTCATTTCACTAGGATACTGAGAAGGGATCTGTGATTTATTTTAGGGATATAAATAATAAAATAATAATTTTTTCCCTATAAGTTTAATGTTTTAATTTTTGTTTTTAATTATAATGTGACAATCATGTTTGAATCTAGTCTATGAAAACATCAAAACATTTTATCCTTTAGGAGGGGATCTCTTGTATCTTGTGATAATGTAGTAATATAACCACCATATTTGGGTTATAATAGTTGAGTTGTGACTACTATGATGAAAAAATCATAGTGAGAGAACCAAAAAGATGAAAAGGAAGTTTATGAAGTCAAATAGGTCAATAGATACAGATTAAAGATATATTAGTGGGGATTAAAAAATTATTTTAAAGTGGTATATTTATCGGATTGGTTGTGTGAATACTATATTTGGCCTTTGGAATTTTAATTGAATGAAAGTATGAAATCTAGAAGAGTAATGTATGATCTTAAAAGGGGATGGTTAAATGTTATCTTAATGGTCTGTACATCTAGACATTATATAGACTATATGACCTCAACCATTAACAAGTTATCATAGGCTATACCTTTTCATCAATTAAAGAGAAACATGGAGAGGTACAAATTCATTATATGAGGTTTTCCTATTGAAGAGTACATAAGCTTTTCCAATTATTAGTCCTTGTAAAAGGGAATAAGTATGATTCCTCAAGGATAAAATGTAATTCTATACACAAGAGAGTTTTAGGAGGACACGTGGTATACCAAAATATGGATTTGATGGTGTAGAAATATTTGAGCCAGTAAAGGGATTTCCACATACATTAAAGTAACAAGTAATCAATCATGTAAAGATTAGAATGTAGTGGTGAGAGAATTCACCAACTCAATTCCACTATATTTACTATTTAGAGGTATCATTTTTCATGGATAATCATACCCTGTAACCAAATTTTTATTATTTAATAATAGTTTTTCTATATTTTTATAATGGATCACGAATGTCAATTGGGCCATATAAACTCATGTTGTTCATTTTATTTCTTTTTATTTTTATCAACATATTATTGAAATGTTATCTATGTGTGTTCATTGTGTGGAACTAAGGCACAATGATATAGGTGTAGAGTATTTACTATGTTCGAGTACATAATATTGCTTTTTCATTTGAACACTTTGCTCAATTTAGTATGCTATTGATAATATTATCCAATAGTTTTTCATAAGTTATTAGTTTCCAAAAAAATATTTTATAAAATATTATATTTCAAATACCTTCTTCTTTATAACTTTTTTGATGATATCATAATCATAAATCAGCCTTTCAGATGTAAATTGATCCATAAATTTGATCAGATAATCCATAAATCTAAGGTAGTAGATACCTTTTTTCTGTCATGAAATTGTTGACCTATTGATAATTGAATTAAATCAATATTCACCCATCCTTATTGATAAAAAATGGGACTAGTACACCCCAACGTAATAAATTAATTTATATAAACTATTTTCAGGTAGTTTATTTTTCAATTCCTCAAGTTCTATCATAAACATTATTTAGGGTCTTAGTGACAATGACATCACATAAGGTTTAGTTTTATTGAAAATTATTCCTTAAAATCTTAGAGAAGAATAGTAAAATTTTTGTATGAATACAATGATATATTATAATACATTAAAAATGTATTAAATGTTTAAATTTTATTCTTAATAATGAATTTTTTCCAAATACTTATCTTTATTAGGTAACCTAACCCATATTTGAAAAGAAGTTCAAAATAGGGATTAATAATCCTCTACATATTTAAAATATAAGCATGGTTTGGTTTGGGATGTGTAATGATATTTAATTTTCTAGAAATTTAGTATTATATATATTTATAGAGATATATATTAAAAATAATATATACCATTGAATTTATCAAATGTAATAATTACGAAAATTTTTGAATGAATCTCACCAAAAATGATGACTAGGGAAAATTTGTATAAGTGTAATTTAAATAATTTATTATAAGTATTTCTATACATCTCTCAACATGAATTCATTAAATTGGAGATTCAATGATTCTATTAAACTATCATGATAAAAAGTATTTCATCAAACCATAATCAAATTATAAATTATCTATTATTATGTGGATAATAAGTGTTACTATTTACTCTTCACTTTTTAATGCACATTAGTGGTGAGGATAACATAGTAAATTCCTTTATCAATTTTAATTGGTTTTTATTGGTTTTATTTGTACTCAAATACCATTTTCTTAGTTTATTGTATAACATAATACACCAGTTGCTGGTATATATAGAATTATAACATTAGAAGAGAATTATGGTGAGAGTTATTTTCTTGTTGGTAAATTTATCATTCCATTGAAAATCATTTAATTTAATCCATTATTTAAGAAAAATGAATCATTTCTCAATTCCATAAACCCATCTTCAATAGTATTTATTCACAAATTTTTTGGAAGTGGGATGTTGGAAGATCTGACCACCTTATCTTTTGTAATTAGAACTACAAGAAAAAAGATTCACTATTCACTTCTTATCTCTAGGATCATGATAAAATTATGACTCTATGAACCACATGTCAACATTAAGATAATAATTAACAACTTCCTTAAAAATTCTATTGTTAAAAATTGTGATATAATTTCATATATATGGTTTTAAACCAGTAATGAATCTATTTATTTTAATTTAATTTTTAATAAAAAAATTAGAGGAAAACTATATATATTTGGTGAAACTTGACTCATTGGACCATGTATATTCATTATCCTTTTTCTTTATCTCTAGTAATTCCTCAATATTTTTTACATGAAGGGTATGAAGAAATTATTTTTAAAGAAATTCTTACGTGATTAAGTCCCATTAAATTTGATTAAATTTATATTTATGATTAATATTCCTAATAATTTTCATCCCCTATTCTAGTTATCCATTTATATAACAGATTTTTAGGGTCGCATAATCTTGTTTGAACAAAACATTAAATGAAATAGATTCTCAAAATTTTAATCATTTATTGAAATATATATATATTTAAATATCTACTAAACAAATGTGGCTATTATTTCATGAAAATGTCATCTTTTAATTTTTTTTGTTGAAGTTATAAGATACATGTGGTAATAATTATAATACATTACATGGAGTAATATTTTTAGTTATGATATCCATTATTTTTATATTTAAATTAATTTATCTAGAGATATTTTGGGGTTTATTTACTAGAGTCATTTCTATGATAAATAGGGATCGTTATGAGGTCTCGGGCGTTAACCTTTAGGTTTCACAAGGGTTTGAGCTATAGTTTCATTCCTTAAAAAGAATCAATATGTAGTGGGATATCCTCCTATAACCACATGTGGTGAAACTGGTTCTTTAAATACAATATAAGAGTCATATTTATTTGACTCGTCCATTATCAGGGATATAGTATTTAATGATTCATCATTTATAAATGTTTTAGCCATTGATAATGTTTATCTTATTGATCCAATATAATAGATTCCCTTTTATTTATATATTCATCCTATAGTTGTATTTATTCTCTCCCACATTTTCCATATATAAGAGACATTCGTTCCTAACTTAGAATTATTGTTTCCTATCAAATTCTAATATCAAGGGATCAATAAATAATGAGGTTATGTTCTTAGAATCAGAATTATTCAATTAAACCCTATGATATAACAACAGTTATTTAATTAGGTGTTCTAATACAACATTTATTTTATATTTTCTCCACTACCATTCTTTTTAAAGTCTCCAACAATATGTTCTTTATTAAACTTCAGCATCTTTATTCTCATCATTCCCCTTATGCAGTATTTGAGTGTTGGATTTTTTATTTTGGGATTTTATTTATATGGTTTACAAAAAATTTTATGGACCATATGTTTCCTAGATTTCTCAAATATTAATATAACAATAAATGTGTTTAGTGATTTAATATTAAAAATTAAAATTTATCTTTAAAATTATTCGATTATTTTATAGTGGTGTATTTGTTGAAATTTTTTATTTTAGAATGATTGACATGAGGGATATTTGAAGAAATAATTTGATTATTATTAATTGATTCCATTAATGTAAACTGATTAATTTAATTGGGATTTTAAATTTCACATGGCTATAATGAGTTTTTAATAGTGGTCAAATTATAGGTTTTTAATGGAGTTATTATAGTTTTATTAATGTATTAAAAAATTGATGTGAAATTCAAATGGTCATTTTCATTAAGTTAATTGATTTGATTAGTATTTCAACACCATGGATATATTTTGGTCATAAATTATTTAGAGTATTTGGTAAAAATCACAATGAAAGAGAATGATGAAGATATAATAACAAAAAAATTGAATGGATTTTGATCTATTTATGTAAATGGTTATATATTTAGGTTTCACGTGTGAAAAATAGAGTAAATATAACTTATAAAGAGAGCATAGTCATGTCATATTTTATTCTTTGATTTATTTCTATTTATATAAAAGTGATGGTAAACGCTAGAAATGTTGTGATTTGAAGAAGGTGAGTTAGATATATAATCAATTTATTTTAACGGTACACTGTTAGGTAATGTTATATTTTTGTAAATATATTAATATTTATAAATAATTTATTCCTAGGATTTTAATACATCATATTATCAATTCACTTTATAAAAGGTGATAACAATGATGTTTTAAATTTTTGCATGATTCTATGGAATAGTTTATAATTAATATTTGTCAAAGTAATGGTCTAAAGTTGAGTCATGGGATTTCCAATAGGAATGGTTATTCTGGTGGTAAAAACTCATGAGGTACTAATAAAAGGAATAGTTAACATATTTATACTGAAAATTGAGTTTCTAGGTTGTCTAGGTATAATACATGATTAAATGATATCTTATAGGATGCAGAACCCTACAGTTGTCTATAACTCTGATGAGTTGAGATAAGACTTATAATCATGATTCATAATTAAAATTGATAGTTATTTCCAACTATTTTATTATATTTTTAATATGTATTATTACATAGAAGTTATTTTTGAAATGGTTTCACATAGTTTTCCATTTTTTTGGTTTTGTTTCATGTGAAATGGATGAATCATATGAATATGAATAAATATACCTAAATATATAAAAAATTAGATTTTTATTTTCATAAAAATATTATGGTGAGTTAATATAATATTTATAATTAGTTAATTAGTTAATTTTGGGGTTTACAGATTTATATAAATTCCTCCTTCTAGGGTTCTAAATCATGATAAAACTAATGGAAATGTTTCTACACAAATTTTTGAACAAGTGGTTAGGAATATTAAAATAATTAATAAAAAATTAAACACAATAGTCTATAAAATGAAGGAACATGTAATAGAAACAATTAAAGATAGGGAAAAGGAATTTAGTCAATATTGATAGTTTCTAAATAATAATAATCCTCTCTTTAGGGAAGATGATGGAGTCTATGAAGATGAAGATTGATTTTATTGGATCAATATACTCATTCATTTCATATATAATCTGTATATGTTGAGGGTGGAATTAACTACTTAATTGCAAGGAGTATATAATTTGTGACAGGATATTAATGAGGAAGTTAAATTATATGTGGCCTTCACATGGGTCAAGTTTAGAGGATGTTTAGTCATCAATTTTACCCAGAGACCTTCAAGAGAAGGAAATATTGGGAGTATCTAGAGGTAGAATAGTGGAACACAATGGTGTTTAAATATATATTTCTCTTTGTAAAAATAATTTTTACTTTTGTTTATTAAAAATTATAATATGAAGGATAAAATTTTAAAGTGGTGTCATTAGTATAAGATTATGTCAGTGACTGTTTAATTTCATTTATACTCTTATTATTTAGTGTTGAGAATGTCAATAATGGAAAAAATATATATGGTAAATGTTGAAGAAAAAACAACTTTTCTTCCTAAACCCATTAGAGGAAATTATTTCAATAATATAATGAAGGGAAAGAAAAATGAGATCTTTCAAGGGGTGATTAGAAGACATTTGTGAGTTCAGATTCATCTCATGGGAAGATGTAGTTTTTGTGAAACTTATTATATGAAATGTCACATTAGAAGTGAGATTTTCTTTATGATCACAATATGTTTCCTTAGTGTCGGGAGGAGGGACACTTGAATTTCTTTTTTCAGAGAATATAGTCATGTACCAAATATATGTATTTAATTTTTTTCTGAGAGAACAAAGAAAGCCATATCTATGCCTCCCTTGATGATGGTTGGTAACTCTTTATTGGGGAAGACATCAATGAATTTGGGCTAGCGGTTCGTTATGGATCATTTTAAGAATAATTAGAAGAAATTTATGTGATTGTATGAGGTACCTTGACTATTGAGTATACTATAACCTAAACTATGTTTAATACAAGTGTATCTCAATTAATTATATCTTAATGAATAGTTTACAAGTTAATTTTTATAAAAAAATCTAATTCCTTATTATATGATGGTTTAGAATATTATTTGTTTTAGTGTATAATAAGGATGTAAATATGATTATTATTCAATTATTATTAGTGATTTATAAATATAATGGGGACTTGTTTCCTAAAGATAATCAAATATGACATCATATTTATAATGGATTAGATAACATGGTTTAAGGAATATATTAACTATTATGGAAATATAATATTTTTTAACATTCTAGATGGGAATTTTAACTCTTTTTAGTGAGAGTGGGATATATAAAATGAGACTAGAGATAAACTTAAGTAAGAGCCTTATAGATTTGACTAATGTACTATATGGTTTAATCTTTGAATCTATAGAGATAATATATAAGGCTTATTTTTTAGTGGTAGTTAATGATTTCATATATGTGTCTCCTAAATATTATTTTAGACTACCATGAGAGAGATTAGAGACATAAATGGAGTTATTTATTCAATTTTTATATAGAATAAGTATGATATCTTGTCCATCATATCACATTGAATTTCTACAGTTATAAGAATTAAGGAATCCATTATAAGATTTATAGGGGGGTGAATTATTCAGAAATGTGTGTCACCATGGGTGGTGCTTGTTGTTTTTTGAAATAAAGATAATGGTATACTATAGTAAATCATTGAATATAGGAATGTAAACTCGGTGCAAATAATGGAGAAGAACTATTTACCTCACAATAATGATCTTTTTGATCAATTAAAAAATCTATATGGTTTTAAAGATTTAATTAAAGTCAGCATAACAGAAATTACGAGTGAAGAGTGACGAAATTATGAAGATAACTTTTAGAAGTATATATGCATAATATTTTTTTTGGTAATTTCATTTGGGGTTACTAATTCTCCTACGATTTTTATATCCCTGATGAATCAAATATTTTATAAACACCTCAATAGGTTTATAGTGGGGTTTTTATATTTTATATTTATTTACCTTAGTTAAAAATAAGGGAATAAAATACAATTAAGTATTATGATAGATATTTTTTTGATTATACTGGCCATATGTAAATTTTTAAAATTCCAATTTTGAATTTATGAAGTAATTTTATCAGATAAATTATATCCAAGAAGGGAATTTATATTGATTTTGAGAAAGTATAACAAATGATGTCTTGAGAGTATCCTATGAATATTTCTAAGAATCCAAAATTTTCTTAAGATACATAAATATATATTTAATAAAAATAATTATATGAAATAAGACATAAAATAATTAAAGTTATTCATGTTTTAATAAGATGGTTTAATTACATATTTGGTCAATGGTTCATGTTGCATTAGGATCAGAAGAGTCTAAAATATATTTTCCCTCAACATGATTTCAAATTGATGTAAAGTAGATGGGTTTCTTTATCTATATACTTCTATCATTGAGATGGATTATACACCAAGAAAGGGTAATAATATAGTGGATTCCTTGAGTAGATGGACTCAAGTGGAAAATGAATAATAATATCGATCATATTTTTTGAGTATTATGGTAGGTATATACCTAATGGATAATAAATAGGGATAACATAGTGTTTTATATTATATTTATGTAAATAATATACCTTTTTATTATGTAATGGAGGTATAAACAAATAATATTAATTTTAAGAAGATTTGTGATTCCATAAATGGAAGGAAGGTCATCAAAAATTGGTATTTAATAATGGATTAAAAAAAATTCATGGAGTGTATGGTGGTTTCCTAAAGGATAAATAAATGGTTATTAAATAATTTAATAACTCTAGATTGAAGATTCAAATCTGGATACTGAAAACATATCATGACATTAGATGATTGTTTCTGGTAGAAATGAATGAGGGAAAAATTATAAGGTTTTGTACCATGGTATTTTATTTTTTAGTAGGTGATGTTTAATCATATAATCAACTAGGATATTATTATATATTTCCCTTTAATATATTTTAAGTGTTTTATAGATTTATTTACACACAACAATTAGTCTAAATGAACTGTGATATTGTAATGACCAAAATATTTATCAATGCAATTTCTCCCTTCTTGTAGTAATGTTATATCAATTAAAATCCCATTAGAAAAAAATTCTCAATCATGCTTAAATGAAAAATTATCTAACCACTAAACATAAATTTTCCACTACTCTGATTTGAATTTTGAAATTATTACTTAGACGGTTCTAATCAGTTAGATATTTGGAGTCCGATAGGATAGACTTAAATTTTGGTAAATCGTAGCATACTATTATGAATAGTAATGTTACCCTTATGAACATTAATATGACCCTTATGAATATTAAATCATCCATGTCTATATGAACCTTATCAATGACAGTATAAATAAAATCTATCCATCCAATAAGAGACAAAATGATATAATGATATTATTATATTGGTATTTTTATAAGTCAAGAATATTTAATGATTAATTTTTTAATTTAAAAGAAAATGTATTTTACCAAACATTACATATAAACTATTATTTTTACTTTTTATGATTATATGTTAATTTTATGAGACCTTAATTATTTTTTTCAAAATGTTAGATACAGAATTTTAATTTTAAATTTTGTATTTTTCAAGTAAATGATGATTTTAATTAAAAATTAGAATAATAATATTTTGAAAATATTTTCATAAAATGGAGTTAATTTTTTAATTTTACATGTTGAAAAATAGTTCTAGTGAATTTTTGATATTTTTTTGAAATATTGGAATTTTTTCTGAATAATAAAATACATTAATTTACAGTATAAATACATTATAATTTAAATACACTATTCATGACATCATGAGTGATGTAAGAAGAAAATTTCAAAATAAAATTCACTTATTAATATTTTTAGTCACAATAATTCCTATAATTTATGGTCTTGGGGAGAAATAATAATTTATAGAATATAATATAGTGAAAACCCCTCTCCCCTCCACTATAAATACCACCCATCACTACCTCATTTCCTCACACCTATCTAACTTCAATCCATGTCTCAATTCTTCCCAAAACTCTTCCCTAGACACTACCACACGTCCAAGAGATCTTGGTCTCATCAAAATACCTACCCTATGTTCTTTAAATAGGATATCAATAGGGGGATTTAAGAGGTAATTCCTCTCTGTTTTCTTTCATTTTCCTTTCAAATTTCATTTCTATTTTTCTCTTATCCAAAAATCATCTTTTAAAAATTTCATGATACCTATAGTATGATTTATATAATTTTTTTCATTATTATAATAGAATATTATTCAGAAAAATCCCCCCCTCCCTCTTTATTTATAAAAATGAAATTAGTGCCTGTGATGTGTTAATTTACCAAAATAATGGGTGATGCACTTCCAATTTCCTTAAACTCCTTCAAGGATATCAATAAAACCATTAAATTTTTGAAAATAGATTTTAATATTTATATTTTTTAACCCCTTTTATGTTCTGTATACAACTTTTTTACCTAATACTAAATGATAAAAAAACATGTTTGTTGTGATCAAAAAATCGGCCAAATTAAACTAAAATGATCATCATTAAATTAAATCTAAATATTAATCCACAAGTAATATAAAAAATTCATTATAAGAACATTAAAACTCATATAAGTTCATTAATAACATGTAATAGTTACTCTGGATGTTTATCCTTGTTATACATGAACATCCATTCATGTGTACTGGTGAACATTTCATGAAAAATAAGAAAAAGAACACTCGTGAAGAATGAATTTAAACTCTATAACTCATCCAAAGGCCCATAAAAGATCTTAATGAAATCATAATGAACCATATTAACGTATTAAATGGTTTTTAATTATTAATTAATGTATATAATGTTATTATACATGACCTTAATGTGAAGAAATCATTCAGACACAAGGTAAGGGGAAATTCACGAACTGAACTCTCTTTTTGGGGTTTCCCTATTCAACCCATTTTCATTATGGATATGACATAAAAATAATTTCTTCATAATTATCTTACATTTCTTGGATTTACATGTTTTCTAATTTATTTTATTAAAAATCCAATTTTTACCAAAATAACTCTTCTTTCAAATAATCACACCTTTTTTACTTCTTAAATATTGTTCTACTCTTTACTCAAGGTTTATAGTTCTATTTCAATAATGATATTCCATATTTATTTTGGGAACTAAATTTTTATGAATGTATTATTTATGATCTGAAACCCATTTCTTTCCATTGGTTATTTTATGTTAATGTTTGACATATTTTCGATGTGGCACACGTGATAATGTAAATGTTATGATTTGATGGGTTTGCCTGAAATTATATAGCGCAATATGAATTTTATTGATGTAACGGGTGCTACTATAATTATATAGTGCAATAAGAATTTTCTAATCTCAGGGTGCACCCCGAATTATACAGCGATCCAATGCATTGGGTAAAGTAAAAAATTTCATGAGTTAAATTGAAATGATGCGTGAACATTATACTAGATTTTTTCACAACAATGTGTGGTAACTTACTATAAGATATGATGTTATATTTTTTTGAATTTCTATATTCCATGCCTTTCTCTAATGATTCATCTCATCATTTTGATAATGATGTTATGATTAGTCCCACCCCATGTAATATTTTTCTTATCTGCTTATTGGGCTTTTAGGCCACCCCTTTTTGATCTATATCCTCATATGATTATGTGTACTAAGGATAACTCAAGGTCCAATAAGACGATATAGAAGAATGAATTAAAGAAATATTTATTTTTATGTTGTAAAATTTATGTACGGTCATAGTTTTCCCATGAAACTAAACCATTTTATCCACTTTGTGTATTTTTATTATGTTTATTATCATTAAAATGATGTAAAAGTGATGTAAGAAAAGTCGGGTTACTATAGATGGTATCATAGGCACATTTTAGTTAATTTGGGATTTTGGATTTGAGAACTATTGAAAAAACCATATTGTATAAATAAGTATATGTAAGCACACAAGAAGATTTTCTAAACATATAGATCCCACAAGATATATTTTTAGTGTTATTTGAAAGAGGGAATAAATTATTTATTCATGAATTGTTGAATTTTTTTCTAAATATTTCTATTTTAGAAAATGGTTGGAACTAGGAGAAGCCAAGCCAAAAACTTATGCAAGGGAAAATGTAGTGATTGTTTGAAAGACATACTCAATGCTTTGAGAGGAGGAATTCAAAACATCATGGAAATTATTAACCAGTTGCCTTAGGTTATAAATAATAACCTGAATAATGTTGAACATCCTCCTTCCCCTAGGAAGGAGAAAATGGAAATAAATTGTATTACGTGGAAATGACCACTGAAATTTAGTGGATCTTCTGATCAACTATTTGTTAAATAGTGGGTAAAATTGATGAAGAAGATCTTTTATGTGCTTCACTATTCTAAGATGGAGAAAGTGACTTTGGTAGTTTATTATCTCAATAGAGAAGTCGACCAATGGTGGGATTTGATTAAGAACACCAATCCGAGAGATAGAATTAAAGATATTGAGTGGGAATACATTAAGATAATGTTTCTTAAAAATAATTTCCCAAGAACTCTTCTCATGAAGATGTAGAGAGAATTCATAGAGAAAATCTAAAAGGATGGAGAATCTGTCAAATTCTACGAAGTTAAATTCAAAAGGCATTCAAGGTATGCTTTGGGATTTGTTATAAAAAATGATAGAAAAATTGATATATTCTCTTTTGGATAAATACCACACCTTCAAAATGCTCTTAAAATTTGATTATTTGAGTGTTTTGAAGAATTTTTTTGTTATGATCTCAAAGAGTAGATAGAGTTTGGATATTTCTACAATGGATTTTGTGAGAAGAAATAAAAGATTCAGTTTCAGGATAGAGGATCTAAGGGGAATGGTGGAATGAAAACTCAACCACCCACATGTCAAAAATATTTGAAGAAGCATCATGGTATTTTCTCAAAGGGACGAAGAAATGATTTTAGTGTCGTAAATATGGCCACAAAACTCATGAGTGTCGAAAATAAGTGAGAAAGTAAGAGAATGTAGTGGATGAATGGATAGAACCACCCATGGTACAATGCTACAAAAATAGCGACCAAGGGAAATATGAAATCTAGTTCACAAAACATTGAGCCCTTGATGGTAATCAGCATCATCATCAACCAAAGACAAAGGAGAAAGGGGAGTCTTATTCTATCACTACTGTGGATGTTGAGAACGAAAATGAAGTCATAAAAGGTACACTTCCTATTCAATCATGAATGTAAAAAATATTATTTGATTCTTGTTCTACGCATTTCTCTATATCCTGAAAGTTTACTAGAATTATTGAACTGAAGCCCTGAAACCTTGAAGTAGAGATATTTTTATAAACACCAAGTGGTGAAATCATGGTAGCCAAAGTGTTATACTCTTCTACTATTGGCATATGGGGGAATATTTTTCCATAGAATCTCATAATACCTCCCTTGGTGGAATTTTACTCTATAATGTGAATGGATTGGGTCTCCTTATATAGAGAACATATAAACTGTTGGGAAAAGGAAATATTTTTTCATATTCAGAACCACCCCATTCTTTTCTACAAATGAAATGATGATCGTGAATATACTATGAAATATACTTCAATGGTGTGAGTGTTGACTACCTGTTAGTAATCATACCTCACTCAAATGGTTGAGTGAAAGGAATGTGTCATACTAGTAGAAATTCCAATCCTGATGGAATAAAGTTATGTATTTCCTGAAGATTTATCCAAACTTCCCCTAGATTTTGAGGTAGAGTTATCAATAGAACTCGTATCTTAAGCTACTCCTATCTCAACATTTCCCTACAGGATGGATCCTATCGAACTGTTGGAGATAAAGAATCAGTTACAAGAGAATTCAGACAAAGGGTTCATACACCCTAGTGAATCACCTTGGGGTGAGCCAATTCTCTTTGTAAAGAAGAAGGATAGATCAATGAAACTATGTACTAACAATCAGAAACTCAAAAATATCACCCTAAAGAATAAGTATCCTCTCCCATAGATTGATGACATGTTTGATCCATTTAGAGGTGATCTGTACTTCTCAAAGGTGGATCTTCATTCTAGATATCATCAACTAAATGTCAATAAGGAAGATATCCATAAGGGTACCTTTGTTACATGGTATGGGAATTATGAGATTCTGGTGATGCCCTTCAGACTTACTAATTCCTCTTCAATTGTCATTATTTTATGACTAGAGTCTTTAGAAATTACATTGAAAAATTTGTGGTAGTGTTTATTGGAGATATTATTATCTACTCTATGATCTAGGAGGAATATGTAGAACATCTAAGACTTGTGTTGGTGACATTTTGAAAAGAAAAATTGTATTCCATGTTTAGAAAAATTAATTTTGGATTAATTAAGCCATATTATTGGGACATTTGATCACAAGTGAGGGAATCTATATGGACCATTAAAAACAAATGAAATAGAGGAATGTCCTAGACCCTCTAGTTTCATAGAAATCCTTAGTTTTCGTGAATTAGATGGGTACTATTGATGTTTTTTGAGAAATTTCTCATGATTGTAAAGATCACTAATAATGTTAATAATAAAAGATATAAAGTATGTGTGGATAGAAGAATGTGAGGAAAGCTTTATAGAGAAAAAGAGAGGGCTGCTCACAACACCAGTACTCAGATTACCAAAATGTGGAGTAAGTTTTATCGTATACAGTTATTCTTCAAAGAAAGTCTTGGGATGTATACTCTGGAAAAATGATAATATGATATCATACACCTCATTATAGATGAATATTAATGTGAATAACTACCTAATGCATGATCAGGAGCTAGCAGCTGTGATTTTTTCCATGAAATTCTGGTGGCACTTTCTCAATGGTGAGAAGTGAGACATTTATTATGATCACAGGAGTCTAAATTATATATTCACACATAAGGATATCAACATGCATCAATGGAGATAGTTATATCTAATCGAAGACTATGATTTCAGTATTCAATATCATCTTAGGAAGGCGAACAAGGTAGCAGATTCCCTAATCAGAAAAGAACCTGCTACTCTATCAATGATGCAGATTGAGAAATACCATATCTTTATGGATATGAAAAGGATGGTTTTGGAAATCATAATAGTATGGAATACATCCTACCTTGACCAAATTATTTCTCAATAATATATCTAAGATAATATTAAAGTGGCACAAAGAGATGATTTGGAGTTACAAAAGAAGGTGAATGTAGCAATGGACGGGAAACTGAAAGAGTTCCATATAAATGATGATGGTGTGATTTGGTTTGGAATGATAATTTGTGTACCTTAATCACCTAGTATAAAGAAGAAACTATTGGACAATGCACATAGCTCAACTTTTTCTATCCATACTGGTAGCACCAAGATGTACCAATATCTATGAGAACACTTCTAGTGGGATAACATAAAAAAAGATATTGTAGAATATATCTAAAGGTACTTGATATGTCATCATGTTAAAGAAGAGAAACCAAATTACAAAGGGATGATGCAAATATTTCCTATAACCATGTGGAAATTGGTGAATGTTCCTATAGAATTTGTCATAGGTCTCTTGAAGACGTCCAATGGAAATAATGTGATATGTTTTTTGGTGGACTGACTCACCGAGACTTCCCACTTAATCTCTATTTGGGAAGATCTCTTTCTTTAACAACATGCAATGATATATGTGAAGGATATAGTGAGAATGAATGGGGTTACTCTCTCAGTTGTCTTTGATCTTGATCTTGGGGTCACATCTAAATTTTAGAGGAGTCTTAAACATGCTTTGAGTTCTAAATTAAATTTTAGCACAACTCATCACCCCCAAACAAATGTCCAATCTGAATGGACTATTTAGATGCCTGAAGATATTCTAAGAGCATTCTCCTTATAATTCAAAGGTGGGTAGGATTAGAATCACCCATTAGTTGAGTTCTCATACAATAATATATTCCACTCAAGTATTTAGATGGATCCATATGAAGATCTATATGTAAATCAATGTAGAAGACCACATGTGGGGATAAATTTTGTGAAATAAAGCTACTTGTATATGATCGTGTACAAGATATGACATAGAAGATTCATCCCATCCAGAAAAATGTCAACGTTGCTTAGAGAGAGCAAAAGAGCTATGCTAACAACCATTAAAGGGGCTTGGAGTTTGATGTTGTAGATAAATTATTCCTTAGAATATCATCATGTAAGAGATTCATGTAGTTTGTAAATAAAGGGATGTTAAGCCCAAAATACATTGGCCCCTTTGAGATCCTTGATCGCATAGTATTCCTAGCCTACCGGCATTAACTTCCACATAATATGGCTCATGTTCATGATGTATTTCACTTATCACTCATGAGGAAGTACATAATAGACCCCTCACATGTACTGAACTCAAAGGTGGTATAGTTAGGAGATGATATCTCTTATGAGGAGGAACCAATAAAGATTCTAGATTAGAGATATAAGGTTCTACTAAATAATACAACCCACCTTGTAAAAGTGTTGTGGAGGAACCATAAGTATGAAAAAGAAACTTGGGAACCATGTGATGTGATGAAGGATAAGTACCCTCACATGTTTATGTAAAATAAAATTTTAAGGGTGAAATTTTAAAAGGGGGGAAGAATGTAATGACCCAAACTTTTATTAATGAAAAATCTCCATTCTTGTACTATTCTCAGAATCACATAAAATCACATTAAGAAACACAATGCCCCATCATGATCAATTGAACTACTATGTGACCTTTAAACATAAATTTTCCACTTCTATGATTTGAATTTCAAAATTTTGATATACACGGTTGCAATCAGTATGATGTTTGGACTTTAATAGGACAAAATAAATTTTTGGTAATATTAAAATGCATTAATTTACCGTATAAATACATTATAATTTAAATCAAATATTATTGACATCGCAAGTGATGTAGGAACACAAATCTAGAACTCACATGAACTTATTAATTTTTTTTATTCACATGAATCCCTACTATTTCTTTTCTTGTGGAGAAATTATAAATTAATGAATATAATATTGAGAAAACCCCTCTCCCCTCCACTATAAATACCACCCCTCATAAGCTTGTTTACTAAAACCTCTCAAGAATCAATAATTGACAAAATTATTCACAAACCGCTTCCCTAGACTCTCCCCCACATCCAGGAGATCTTGGTCTCATAAAAATATCAAGCCTAGGATCCTTAAGGAGGATCTCAAGAGGAAGATTCAAGAGGTAATTCCTCTCTCCCTTTTCTTTAATTTTCCTTTAAAATTTCATTCAATTTATTCTATTATCCTCAACTTATCTTATCCATATGTCATGAAAAATCTATTATGAATTATATAAATGTATTATATCATGTTAATGGATGATTATTATTTTCAATCCTCCCTCTATCTCTTTGTCTATAAAAATCAAATTGTTGCGTTTAATGTATTAATTTACCTACATAATGGGTGATGCACTTACATTTCCCTACAACTCCTTCAAGGATGTAAATTAAACAATTAAATGGTTGAAAAATATTTAATATGTATTTTTTAACCCCTTTTATGTTCTAGGAACATTTTTTTTTCATAATACTAAATTATGAAACAAAACATGTTCATAGTGATCCAAAAATCGCCAAAATTATCCTAAAATGATCATCATTGAATTTTATCTAATGATTCATCCACATGGTATATAACCAAGAAAATTATTGGCTAATTTAAACTCATGTATGTTCATTAATAAAGTTTAATAGAAATTCTGGATGTTTATCCATGTTTTACACAAACTTCCATTCATGCGCATAGGTGAACTGTTCTTGAAAACTAATGAAAAGAACAGACTCAAACAATGATTTTAAACTCTATAACTCATAAAAGGCCCATAAAAGTACTTAATGAAACCATAATGTACCATATTAATTTATAAAAGGTCATATAATTGTTAAGTAATGAAAATAATGTCATTATATGGGACTTTAAAGTGAATAAAGTGTTCAAACACAAGGTAAGGGGAAATTCTTGAGCCCTACTCTCTTTCTTTGTGTTCTCCCTATTCAACAAATTTTCAGCATGTATATTCCTTAAAAATAATTTAATCATCATAATATTACCTTTTATGGGATGTAATTGTTTTCTAATTGAATTTATAAAAAATGAAATGTTTTCTAAAAGAACTCTTCTTTCAAATAAACACACCCTTTTTACTTCTTGAATATTGTTTCGCTCTTTAATTTCGGTTTATAGTTCTATGTCAAGAATGGAATTAACACTTTATTTTTGGAACGAAATTTTTATTCATGCATGATTTATGATGTGAACCACATTTCATTGCATGGTTTATTTTATGTTCATGTTTGACATATTTTCTATGTGGGATGCATGAAAATGTAAATGTTATGATGTGATGGGTGTGCTTGGAAATAAATAGTTCAACATGAATATTTGGATGTGATGGGAACACATGGAATTATATATAATTCCAATTAATTGGGAAAAGTGATGAATCTCATCCATCAAATTGAAATTTTGCATGAACATGATGCTAGATTTTTTCACAACTATGTGTGGTAATTGACCACTAAGATATTATGTTTTTTTATGCATTGCCACATTCCATGGATTTATCTAATGATTAATCTAATGATTGTGATGATAATTTAATTATTATGGTAATCCCATGTTATATTTTTCGTATCCCCTTACTGGGATTTTAGCTCACCCATTTTTGATGTACATCCTCAAGTGATTACGTGTACTAAGGTGAACTCAAGGGCCAATAATAAGCTAGATAAGAAGGAATTAAATAAATATATATTTTTATGTTTTAAAAGGTATGTATGGTACTAGTTTTTCTAAGATAGTAAACCTTTTTACCCTCTTTGTGTAATGTTTTTATATTGATTATCATTAAAATTGTGTAAAAGTGATGTTAGAAAAGAAGGGTTGTTATAGATATAATATTGAATTGTTATTATCTACTATGATAGTTAATACCTAGACATTACATATCTGGATATGAATAGGAATAACTAAATTATCAAAATGTATTTTTTAAAATATCTATAAAATTATTTTATTATATTTCAATTGGTTATATATTAAAATAAAATCATTTGAAGGTAGAAAAAATTTGTTTTCCAAAACAAGTATTTATATGGACACAAAGATTTTTATTTTAATTAATAAAATTAATCACTATAGATGATTGATTTTATTAAATTTATAAATTATATATACAATAAAACAATTTTAAATTTATTTGTTAGATTTTACTATCCATGGAATGAAATTAAATTGAGTTTTATTATTTAAAATGCATTATCCTAAAAATGGGTTTTCGATGAATTTTGTGAATACATTTTAACATTAAATTATTCCACATATAAAATTCAAATTTGATAAAATGGATTCCATATTTGGAATTAGAATTCAAATTTTTTTTTTTCATGGGGACACTTTCATTTTCTCTCATAATGAATTTAAAAAAAATTACTAGGGTTATGGTTAAAACTTGTTTATCAGGGGTGGGGGTTAAACCAAGACATAAGTGTAATAATACCACATAAAAGTGTCTATTTTTTTATATTAACATATTTCCACACTATATTATCATACTATTTAGTTAATTTAAAGGTGGAATCATGTTTCTTGAGTAAGACATTGTTATATGTTATTATTTTGGAAAATGCAAAGTTTGTCATCATCCCTCAATATAAAAGGACACCAACTCTCCTCTCTTCATAAAAATTTAATACCAAAATATATTTTCCAATACATAAAAATTTTATTTCCAAGAAACCCTCATAGGACCCTAGAGGTTATGGTTTAATCAGAATACTATCATTTCTATACATAATGTGTTATCCAAAGGATGTTTCTCAACAAATATGTATATCTATCAAATAGGTATATTCAATTTTATTTCTCCATAAACATTATATTAAAATGTTTTATCCTTAAAAAATTCAATAAAATATCATAAATATACAAAGATGTTATTATGATGACTTAAAAACCATTTTTCATATCGATTCCATCAAATGGGAAATAAATGTATCGTGGATTCATACATGTAGACTACCACCTCCACATAGTGATATGATTCATTTTCAATCAACATATTTCATTTTTTTATTTTGATATATTTAATGTTAATATATTATTAGTATGAAATTATTATTATTATTATTATTTAATTATAGTAATAAATCTACCTTCTCATATTTCCATCTATTGGAAAATGATAACATTGCTTAGGCTTACATGTGAACTACCACAATAGGAAGAGATGTGATTCATTTTTCATTTCCTCTTTACATAGATGGTAATAAGGATATATTTAGTGAATATATATTATATTTATTTTATTTGAATTATTCTAGAAAGGTTAATTATATTTTACATTTCTTTCATTCCATCCATAAAATAATGTAAACCTCGCTCATGTGTATGTACAAACTACCATCTATATGAAGTGATGTGATTCATTTTTCATCACCACATTATATGAATAATTATAAAATTTTATATGATAAAAATTATTGTTGTTATATGATTAATATGTTTCCAAATATAATGAAACCATGATTAAGGTGTAGGTACTAGAATCATTAAGCTGAAACATGAAAGGAAAACAAAGTAGTTTTCACCTCAATGTCTATTTTAATGAAGAGTTGTTAATAGAAGGAAAATTGTAAATTATATTTGTATTATTAATAGTTTGATAGTATGAATATGGTTCAATAATATATGTATAATAAATATATATTACTTATATAGGATATCTGAAAGTGTTTGAAGAAAGTTGAAACCTGAGGTAAGGGTTTATGAAAAAATTTCTTTACTTTTGGGTAATATCTATTATAAATTTCCATTAACGTAAATGATATGGATATTATACTATAAAAACAATTTTTCACTCTAATATAGTTATTAATATTATTTTTATTCTAAGTACAAATTTTTTGATCATTTTTACATAAAATGATCAAATGTTTCTTTAATGAAAAGTATGTTATATTTCTTCTTAGCCTGACACACTTTTTCATCAATGTGCATGATCATTAAATTATTTTATGGATTTTTATATATACAATTATTTTAAAAGGACATTTTAATTATGTGTTTATTTATTTAAAATGATTTAAAATTAATTTATATACTAATATATGAAAAATAGGATAGACTCACTTCGAACCGTGTGGGTGGTTCTCTCATAGAAACAACGCAACGACTCAATAAGATCTAATGCTGGATTTTCTTCAATATGATAGGTTCCTTTTTACCTCACAGTATCATTATATCCAGAAAGGGAGTGGTATTTCAAATATTTGTTATAAAAATAATTTTATGGTAAATTAAAAACATCGGACAACCTAGATCTTCCAGGGGTTCCACATAAAACTTATCTTTCCAAAAGTAAGGGAACATCCTTCGTAGATGAAATCCATGTAATATATCTACACATTGATAATCTTACAAGGAAGAAATATTTTTATAAAATGTATGGAGACCACCTTTTCATGGTCATAAAACTTAATGATCTCTAATAATGTCTTAATTTTTGTAAAATATTCCATTCTAGGGCACATTATGTACTCAATGGTTGATAAGACCTAAGTGAATAATGATGATAAATCTAGGATCTAACATTACTGGGAGAGAATGGATGTTAATTATAATTGATATATGGTTATTAAAACACTTTTTAGACAGTAAATGGAATGTTAAAACTACTTGGAAAATTGAGATGTTATAATCTGAAAATAATATTTCTACAAATATCTAAATCAGATATCAATTTTAAGACCTTAAATAAATGGGTATTTGGGGCCCAGATATGGGTTGAACGTCATGGTGTCAGTTAGGTTTTCTAGAATCTAAAAATACATAATGATCTGGTATCTTTCATAGGTAACCCATTAAATATGGGAAATTTCACTATTAATGGAGTATTGTTATTTTATGTCAGGATTATAGTTTATTTAAATATGGAATAAAATCATCTTGATGGGATAAATTTCACTACCAATGACGTAAAAAATTATGTTAATGTATAGTATGAGTATATCCATTATTCTTGTGATGTCTATAGAATTGTATGAAATTCAAGTGTGGATTACAGGGGGATACAAGAACTAGTTAAACTAGCGTATGATCATAATTATTTGAAGGATAATAATAGTAATAAAAAGGAAAAGATATTTCCTTTAAAGAAAGAGATACATAAAAAGAAGAATGACAATATTAAATGGATTAAATTAAAACAATTCTATATTGATGTCTTAAAATATATTTCTAATAATTCATGGGTAGTTCTTGTAAAAGAATAATAAAAGGAGAAAAATCCTCCTATATAACCATTATAACTGATAAAAACAATATTCCTTAAAAAATTATGCGGGATGAAATTCATAAGAGGACAATGAGTAGTTTATCATTCTTTAGGGTATTTCCTAGGAAATTGGTAATCTTTTTTTCTATCAGTAAAATGTGATTGATTTTCGAATATTTAATGGTAATAAGGTTGTTACACACTATCAACCTAACAAGGCTGAAATTTTTTTTATCCTCATGATGGAAGTGTGATTTATGATATCCAAACCCTGAAAAATCTCCATAATTTTGGGAAATTTGATTGAATTATTCCTACAAAATTGGAAAAAATTTCTTTGATGGTAAATAAGGACCACACAAATGATAATGGATCAACATAGGATTAAGAACATGTTGAAAAGAAATCATATTCTATAGATGAACCCCACAATTATGTTTTCTACTAAATATAAAAGGAAACTAAAAAATGGATCGGTCATGATATTGACATTGCTAATTTTATAGAACCTTATATATAGGATAATCAGAATACCGTTAATATAGATTACACAAGTTCTCATAGATCATTGGAGACTGATGGAAGTCACAAGGACATGGATCATGTGAATATATTTTTTGATGATTTTTAAAATAATCCAACTTAAAAGGTTCATATGAATAAAATTAATGATTATATGTCAATTTATTTGCATATAGAAAATGATGACTATGGAATGATTCATTTTTTACAAAACTTTTCATTACATGGTACAAAATAGAAGATATTTTGAAGTTTAGTTTCTTGAAAAATGTAAAAATACTAGAAAACATAGATCATTATTATAAATCTAATTGAAATACATCTTCATGGGTGACCCATAGTTATATTTATAACATCTCATGGAATGGGGAGATACATCAATAGAAAGGGGTTTGCATGAAACCTTGTAAGGGAATAAACAAGAGAGACATATAACATGTGATCTTGAGACATGTCAACAAGAACATAAGGATTAATAATACGATATGAGAAATAGACATATTATAATTAAAATAACATGAATCCTAACATGTATATTTTGATACATTATTTAAATGAAACATTATTTAGAATATCACTACATTTTATCACCAATGTATCATAAATTAAAATTATAAATGTTATCCACCAAATTATCATAAAAAACATCGTCTATAGATATTCAATTCTTCACCTAATGCACTGGATAAATAACTGTGATAACCTTTCATATGTCTCAATTTCTTATGATCCACATAAAAAACCATTTCATTTAAAACCCAAGGAGAATAACGAGTGAATTTCTTATAAAAAATCATAGCATAAAAAAGAGATTAAATACATGATCATTACGTCATTTTTAAACAACAAAAGGGAATGTAGGTGTAATATATGTAAATCCTCAAATATAGGATTAAATTTTAAATCTATTTGAATACCCATTAAAAATAAAAGATGTTAGGGTATTCAAATAAAAAGGAAAATAGAATGTATCATTTAAATAGAAAAATATGAGATGAAATTTAGGTCGTATGATAGGTATAAAACATAGTTTTAGAAAATAGTAAAATTGAAATGAAATAGTGAATCCCATTACAAAAAGAATATTCTTATAGTAATGGGGTAATATAAAGTGAAGAATAAATTTTCATGGATTTTGGAATACATACCACAGAATGATTATTGAATGGAAAAGAGAAGTAATGATTTTATTTACATTGAAGTGTAATTCCTAAAACATGAGGGTGGAACCATGGGGGATTGAAGACCCATTGGGGGGAATACATGGGAGGGAAAATTACCAAAACATCATCGATGATAGATTTGGAGTGAATAGAAATGGAGAAATGTGTGGGTATTTATAGAAAAATTTGATGAATTGTTAAATAATTTCCTAATGCTGGTCTTGGAAAACTAGGTTGTGGAAAATTAAAAACCATTGGATTATCCATGTGTTTTCCAATTTTTTTTAGACATTTGGGGTCACGTTTTATGACAATTTAATATTAAAAACCCAAAAAAATTATTTAATATATTTTTTGCATGAAAAAATTAAGAATCCTCAATGTAATGTTTTTAAAAATCAAATTTTTCATTTTGAAATTTTGAAATTTATAAAGTAACCTATGATTTTAAAAAATTGAATAAAATATATTAAAATAAGTTGTATTAATAATGTAAGATATTTTAGTTTGGGGATTGTGTTTAATTAATTATTAGATCTTTATGACATAAATACTATGTTATAAAAAATATTCCAACCCTAAAACTGTATGTTTCATAATTCATGAAAAAAATAAATTATTTTATAAAACTATATTAAATATTACCTAACCTAATTTAGATGTGATGATTTCAAAAATAATTTTTATTTTTCCCGAAAAATTATCTAAATATCTTAATTTTATCTTTAAAATATTAAATTTCTTATTTATTTATAAATAGCAGTTTTCAGGGCATAGTTAAATTTCCGAAACTTATAAGAAATTTCATTGGACATTATAAAATTATTTTATAATTTATTAACAATTTTTTTCAAAATACTATTTTCTTTAAAAAACTATTAATTATATGTTGGTTTATTATAAAAATTGTATACTTTTTTAAATAAAAAATAATTCAGTTTTATTCTCAACCAAAAATCAAATTATAAAATTCATCCTAATTAAACATTTGTTTATTTAAAAAAACTATTATTATGATGCATTTATAGAATATTATTATAATTTATACAATGGAAATTATAATTTATGTAACTAATGTCTGGATGCATAACCCCGTATTACACCCGCATACGCCATAAGGGTGAGGTCTGTGATGGTGGTAGTTTCATGGGGGGCTTCATTTAACATCAACTAAATGGTAATCTAAACTAACTTGAACATATATTGTAGGGGATTCCATTCAAGATTCACTTATTAAATCTCAGCATGGGGTCGGTTAATTAAGAACCACATTGGTTATACCATTCTCCCTTGTTTGGAAAAATTGTCTTCAAATGGCTTGACTCTATAGGTTGAGGCCATCGATTCTCCATTCGGTATTAATTATAATTTTTCATTACTAATTATAAAAACTAATTATAATGGTAAAATTATCAACCAAGGGTATAGTTTCAAATGGTAATATTTACCAATGGTCATATAACTATCGAATCCCAACATTTAAATTCCCCTTTATACCATATAAATACCATTTCATTCATTCACTAAAAATTTACGACAATTTCTCATAAGGGTATATTTTCAATTTCCTTATATTTTTATTGGTTTATTTATATTTTCAATTTATTTATCATTTATTATGGGAGTGATAAGTCTAGTAAATTCTTGGAATTATTTATTTCTAATTTTAGTTGCTATATTTTATATATTGTTGTCAAGTTGTACTATTTGGAATTTTAATAGTTTTCATAGAAAAATAATGTAATGATCATTGTTAAAGATATAAAATTATGTTTTTATTTCCATTTAGTTTTTACATATATGGTATTATATAATATTAAACAAACACTTATTCTAGAAAAAATGTCATTTATAAATTCTGTTTCGTTACATTGTTCCCCCCTTACGATATTTCATCCCAAAATTTTCAACTCATTTTCTCAATTGAGAAAGGTTGAGGGTATTTTTCACCCATTATCTCCTCTAGTTCCAAAATTTATTCTTCATATATATGGTTCCTCAACAACACTTTGATGAGGTGGGAATAATTGTTGTGTAGAACCATGTCTCAACAGTCCAAGATCTCATCCGGATGCTCCTTATAAGAGAGGTCATGTTGTAGTTGTACCACCTCACGATTCATCACATGTGAAGGATAATTCATTTAATTTTTGAAGAGAGATAGAGGGAGTACATAAAAAAATTGAAATATATTTTATGGATGTGATAGAAAAAAGGTCAATACATCTATGAAATCATCAATTTCGTAGGGGCCAATGTACCTAGGGCTAAGCATCCCTTTCATTCCAAACCACGACTCTCTTCCATGATGATATACAAAAGAAAACTCTGTACCCAAAATCAAAATCAAAGTAACTTTGAGGATTTTCAAGATATATATTCTTCAGAATATGATAATCCTTTATACATTGTTGTATGGAATGAACCTTTTATGTCATATCATTCACAATATCATGCCCAAGAAATTTCCTCTCACCCACTTCATCCCAAAAAATAGGTGTTGCACATCAATTTCTATATAAAGATTCATATGGTGCCATTTGAAAACTAAAGTAGAAGCTATTTTTGTATGATAACTATAGTAATGAAAGGTGTTAATCCCATCCACCATTAAATTATATTGATCATGTTCCCATCATCTCCTTGAGTGTATGATTTTTCCTTTTAGAATGGCCATTATCTTGTGGATGATAGGTCATATTGATATTAAAATTTAGTATTTAAATCATGTTGAAGACTTCTCTAGAATTTATATGTGAACCGTGGATCCTAATAAAAATTTATAGAAATAGGAACCCCATTCAACCTCACCACTTTCTCTACATACATCATTGAAATTTGGTCAAGAGAGAAATCTTATAGAATATAGATGAAATAGGCAGTCTTTGTGAGATGATACACTATGAACCATATCACACTATTTACATTGGATATTTTTGTGAGACTAGTGATGTAATCCATATTTATATTTTCCATCTTCGACATGGGTATGGGTAGTGACTGCAATACCCCTTTACGATGTTGTCACTCTCCATTCACATATTGACACACCAAACACCTTGTAGTGTAGTCCAGAATCTTCATTTCATATTTTCACACCAATATTGATCATGATGGTCCATATAAATTTTAGTGATTCAGGGATTTATAGAGAATATATATCTATTAGCTTCATCCATTAAATCATCTATTATCTCTATAATAGAGGATAATTATAGCCATTTATGAAACATCAATACCCCTTAATGATCAATATTGACCTTAGGAAACTTCCCATCATTTATAATATCTGTCATATTTTTTAATGAATAATCTTCTATTTGAGACTTCTTGATCTTCTATAGTAATGATGGTTGAGAAATCATTTGGGATAGAGTTGATAATGTCCCCTCCCATATGATTCCCATGTTTAATTTTACTAAGTTGTTTATTAAAGGATCTCCATGAATCCACATCATTTATATCACAATAGGGTCTTTCATACATAAATCATCATCAATTTGTTTTCATCTTCTGAGGTGATAATGAATTAAATAGTCACAGTCTTAAAGAAGTTCCAACCACCCCCTTTGTCAGGTTTTCAATTATTTTTTCATAGAAATATACTTCAAACTTTGTTGGTCTGTATATATATATATATATATATCATATTTCTCCCAATAAAGACAATTCGTTCATATTTTCATATAAAAATAACCAAATATAACTTCATGTCATGTGTAGGATAGTTCTTCTTATGAGGCTTTAACTATCAACATGCATAAGAAATCACCTTGTCATTTGGATGATAAAACACCCAATCCATTTATGATATGAATCGTTATAAATAGTGAATCCTTCTATGATATTGGGTAGAGCTAACACATTTCAAGTAATTAATCCATTCATCAGTTTATAGAAACATTCATCGCACTCTTTTGTCTATATGAACTTATCCCATTTTATAGTTAACTTGGTTAGTGGATTAGAAAGTCATGAAAAGGTTTTAAAAAATATAATATAATATATGGTTAAACCAAGGAAACTATGAATCTTAGTTAGATTTATAGGATAAGGCCACTCTTCCACAAAATATTTCCTTTTAGGGTCAACTAATATTCTTTCATTGCATACAATGTTCCCCAAGAATGAAAACTTTTGTAAACAGAATTCGCATTTTCTGAATTTCCCAAAAAGAAGCTCATTCCTCAGACTTCCCAAGATAAAACTTATATGGTCCTCATGCTCCTTGAAACTTTTGGAGTATATACAAATTTAATCAATAAAAACAACGAGGAATTTATAAATGTAGTCCTTAAAGATTATATTCATCAAATCCATAAATTTAAAAGGATAATTAGTCAAGACAAAGAGTGTAACCAAAAACTCATAATTCCCATATCTTATTATAAAGGTAGTCTTTGGAATATATTATTTCTTCACCATTAATTGTTGATACCTATATCAGAGTATAATCTTAGAGAATAATAGATCCCTAGGAAAATGGTCAAACAAATAATCAATCCTTGGAAGATGGTATGTTTTCTTTACTAGGATCTCATTACATTCTATATAATCAATGCATAACCAAATTGATCCATCCTTATTCTCCACAATGAGAGGTGTTACTCTCCATTGAGATAGACATAGTAATATAAAACCCTTATTATAGTGATATTAATGTTTTTTCTTTAAATTTTATAACTAAATATTTTCCATTCCATATGCGGTGTTCGATATCATCTTGGATCTTGGTATGAGTTCAATGGATATCTCTACCTCTCTTTCTACAAAATTTCTAAGTAACTCATAAGGAAATAATTCAAATTTTTCATGGATTATAGGAACATTTTATATCTTTATTATTTAATTTACTTCTCCATCTTTATAGATCAACAACATAAAAATGCTATGTATGTGCTTCTAGGAAAAGTTTGGGTTGTGATATATCTCATTTGAAAATAACTGTAGGTTGTCCATTCATGACTACTAAAAATTCCAGGATTCTGCTGTTGATCTTAGAATTATAATTTGAGATCCAGTCCATCTAATGTATAGTGTTGAATTGCACCAGGGGAATGACTACTAGATTTGCGATGAGATTTTACTCTACAAAGTTAATACTATAGTTTCAATACACTGTTCATTATAGGATAATTCCTCTAGGAGTCTCGACTGATAACTATAAATATATACATTTAGGGATGTATTCTATATTTTTTTAAAAATTGGATGAAATAAAGGTATTTTTATAACCATAATAAAAACAATGTACTATCTAGCTTTCAGATAAAAATGAGTGTACCTTCCACCATATAATTTGGAGCATCTACTTCATCCATCTTGATAAAAAAAATTCCCTAACTTTATCACTTGGTCTATGTTGAGGTTGATGGTGTTCCCCCTCCATTATCTTCTTATTTGGAAATCGATTGTAAATTTTACCAAGCTATACAAACTTGATGCATTTAAAAAACAGCTACGCCTGCACCATCTTACCTTTATCAATAGTGTTGAAAATTTGATGCTTTGCATCACCATGATTGTTTCAAGCTATATGGGAATATCTTACACCCATGTTGAAATTTTCAATACCATAAAAGAAGTTCCTTGAATGCTTCTTCCTATATTTTTTGTTTGTGGTAAGTTTTAATTTTATTCGTCCTCTTCTATGATCAAAGTTCCTCCCTGAGGTTCCCTCAATTGATATATTATTTTTATTCGATCTTTGTGGCCATTAAATATCTCAAAACTCTAATTAAACCTTTATATAACTCTATATTATCTCCTCATAGCTTTCATAGTAATGATTTTCTAGATTTTTCTGTAGATGAGGACTGAGTCCACCAAAGAATCTATAAATATTTCCTTTCGGATCCATAACAACATTATAGGTATTTTGAGCTAGTCTTATAATGTTCATCTCATAGCTTTCCACTGATTCATTTTACTTCTATATTATTTCAAGGAATTCCTTCTCCATTTTTTCACATCAAATGTGGTAAAATTTTATTTAAAAGTATTACCATGAAAACATTACAACTCCATAGCATTGATCTACCACCTTGGATTTGTGTTTTTAATCGATTTCCACCATGGATCAATATCTCTTTCTAAAAAGTATACTTATAAGTATAATTTCTAATACTCTAAACAATAGAGTACATAATATATCATTTATACAGAGCATATCCATTGGTCACCAATCAATGGGTCAATAGATACACTGAAAAAAGGTGGGTTTGGATGCATGAAGGAATCAATATAATGTTCTTCACATCGATGTGAATTCAGTGTCTCGACATGATTCTAGAAATTTCACATAACCTGAGTAAGTTGATTTATTATCATCATGATGTTTTCCATTCCACTATATATAAAAATGATATCAGTGCATCTTCCTATGCACTAATTGGTTACACAATTCCTTCTATTTCCCACCATTATTCTAAAAAAAGAATACCCTATTGATACAAATGTCACTTTTACAAGTATTATAATTCTAAAGGGGTTTTATTTCATTAAACACCATGATAAAATATTTTACTAACCTCCTCTAATAACAGTTGCATTTTCTATATATCCTTCATAATGTTTCATTAAAATATTACTATTAACCAAATATTTCCCATGTGAGTATAAAAATAGGAGTGAAGCAAGGACCATTGTTGTGGACCAGTTCCCATTGAAATCTATCTCAAATAATTGTTTTCAGGTGTTACCCCTAGTTACATCTATGCCCAAGCCACATCCACTTATTCATATTCAGATAGGTATTTCTTTGCTTGGAAACCACTGACATAATACTCACCAAAAGAAAAAGACATTTTCCTATATTAAAACTTATCCCTGGGGTTATTCCTAATGTTTTCAAGTCCTAATTTAATAAAATAACTAAATATTCATCTAATACCAATTATTGAATCCCACCTTTTTTATTACATAAATTTTCATTACATAATCCAAAACAGAGGATCTTTTCAAGTTTAGTTTCTTGTAAAAAAGTACATAATACATGAAAATATAAAACACTCTTATAAATCCACATGATATAAATCTTTATGGTTTTATAATATGTTGTATTTTCTACATATAATAACTTAGGCACATACACAAAATGAAATGGGTGAGCATGAATCCCAGTCGGGGAATAAACAAGAGAGAAATTTAACATATGATGATGATATATATCAATAAGAACATAATTCATAATGATATGGTACGAGAAAGAGGTATATAAGAATAAAAATAAAATGAATAATACCATATAAATGTGGCAAAAACATTTAAATGAGATATTCAAAATCATATCATGAATGTTTATTACCAAGGTTTCATGAATTAAAATTACCAAGGTTATTCAACAAGGTAAGGTAAAACATGTAATCTATTGAGATTAAATAATTTACCCAATGAATTGAAGAAATATTAGGGAGAACCATTCAAATTTTTTAACTTAATATGATCTTCAAGATAAATAATTTAATTAATAACTCATGGAGAATAAATAATTGGCTTCTTATAAAAACATTTGGCATGCCAATGATCTTAAATACATGATCTTTATGTGATTGTTAACCCACGAAATGGAATGTGGATTTCATATATGTAAATAAACCAAAAGGTAATTTTTAAATTTATTTAAATACCAATTTAAAAAAAATTGTTTGGGTTTGGAAAAAAGGAAAATAGAATTTATAATTTAAAAGAGGAAAATTTGTGAAGAAAATTCGGTTGCATGATGAGTATAAAACCCATTTTTAGATAATGATAATCATAGAGGGTAAAAGGGTATAAAATTCATAAAATACTATTATTATAGTCAATAAGTGATAGATAGTATACAAAAAGTAATTTTATGTGTAATTGGAAGACATACCATAAAGGAATCCTGAATGGAAAAGAGAAGTAAAGATTTTCCTTACCTGGATGACTTGTTCCTTAAACATGAGTATGAAACTGTGGGGGATTGAGAACACCATGGGGGATCCTTGGAAAAAAAAACCCAATAAATTTGTAGATTATGTATTGGGAGTGAATGGAAATTGATAAATGGGTGGGTATTTAGAGGAGAAGTTGAAGAAATGTTTAATAATATCTAAATATTGGTCTTAAAAAACATGGTTCGAAAAAATGAAAAACCATCTTCTTACCCCATGGTATTTTATCAATGTTTATTAAATTTGGTTCAAATTTTCTGATAATTTAATTCTATAGAACCGAAAAACATTAATTAATACTTCTATTGGTTGAGAAAATTAAAGATTCAACAAAGTAATGTTTTTAAAAATCAACTTTTCCATTTTGGTTTTAGAAAGTAAATTATAGTATTAAAATATTAAATAAAATATATTAAAAAAATAATAATAATATAATATAATATTTTAGTATGTGTATTTTATTTAATTAATTATTACACCTATATAAATAAATATGTTGTCATAGAATATATTGAAACCCTAAAACTGTATTTTTTTACTATTCAGGATAAAATAATGTAATTTAAAAAAATATCATAAATTCACCCTAACCAAATTTTTATGTTATGATATAGAAAATGGGGTTTAGTTTATCATAATAATTCTCTAAATATAATACGTTTAACTATTAAATATAAAAATCAATATTTATTAAAAATAGCATTTTAAGGCATAGATAAATTTTGACACATATAAAAAATATCCTAGGCCATTATAAAATTATCTTATCATTTATTAAATAAATAAAATTATTTTACAATATTTTTTCATAAACACAAAAACTATTTATAATACCTTGGTTTATTATAAAAATTGTATATAATTTTTAGAAAAAAATAAATATTTTTTATTTGCGTCCAAAAATTAAATTATCAAATTCATCTTTTTTAGATATATATTTAATTAAGAGAACTATTCTTAAGAGGTGTTTATAGAATAAAAATTTTATTTATAAAAACAAAATTACACATTATTTTACTAATTTTTGGACGTGTAACCCCTTATTACACCCTTGTATGCCCTAAGGGTAATGTGTGTGATGGTGATAGTTTTGTGGGGTTCTTCGGATTACATTGATAGAGTGGTAATCTCCTCTAACAAGAAATTATACCATATGTGATTTCATACAATCTTCACTTATTAAAGATCTACCTAGGCTTGGGAAAAGGAAAACTCCAGTGATGATACCTCCCTCCCTATTTCAAACAAATTGTCTTCAAACAGCACAACTCTATTAGTTGAGGCCATCTATTCTACTTTCTATATAAACTATCATTTTTCATTACTACTTATAAACACTAATTATAGTGATAAAATTATCAACAAAGGGTATATTTTACAATGTAAATATTAAAGAATTGTCAGATTGACCAATGGTCATATTGACCAATGGTCATATTGACCAATGGTCATATTGTCCAATGGTCATATACAACTTGAATCCAAATGGTCACATTTTCCTTTATACCCTATAAATAACACTTCATTATTTCATTAAAAATTATCTACAATTTAACTTTAGGTTATATTTTCATTTTCATAATATTTTTATTGGTTTACCAATATTTTTAACACTATAAATTTTTTTGTGGGTTTGATGATTCTAGTAGATAGGGGCGATCAACACTTTCCCATTTTAGCTCCACTATTTTATATTTTTTCTCCAATTTTAATGGTTGGAGTTTTAGTTGGTTCCACATCGGACTAATGAAATGATCATTGTTAAAAATATAATTTTTTTGGTTTATCTTTTCATTTTTATGTGTATGGTATTATATATTATATAAATAAAAATTATTCAAGAAACAAATAGAATTTAGAATTTTTGGGTCGTTACAATGACACTCATGATCTTGGTACCAAAAAAGATGGTTCAATATAAAAACAACACAGGAAAAAGAAATCATGAGGTAATAAAAGAGTGCGTTTAAACCTCAAACAAAAACATAAATAAAGATACTCTTCTAGAACTATCATGTAAAGACCAACCAAGAAACATACAACACTCTTAGGATCTTTATTAATAATCATAATCCATATATTTTATGTATTTTAGATCCCAAAATAGTCTTTTATATAATTTTTTAATCTACAAAAAATTTGAATTATCACCTAATTTAAACTAATTAGTCTTATAAAAAAATTAAATGAATATTGGTCCTAGATAATTGAAGTCTATAAGGGATATCTATTTTCAATTTAATAAAATAGATGATTAAACTCAGTTTCAAATTCATAGGAACCCAAAAACATTCTCCCTTCATTTAGGAATATAATGGATATAAATACTGAAGGGAATTATGAAAGAAAATTCAATCCTTGAGCATCTTAATCAATAAAATAATGGAATATACTAGGAGAAATTAATTATATTATCTATAAATGTGAGAATATTGGTATGATCAGTACATATTCTTCTACTAGATAATTTGGGGAATGCATCGAATGTAATAGCCATTATAATGTGAACGTGGTGGGTGGAAAATATACTTGGTGTAGAATTCACATTAATGAAATGATAGACAACAGAATTGATAGATCAATTTTCAAAAAACTACACTTGAAATCTTGGCCTCTATATTATTCATCACCCTTAGAAGAAGGACTTCAGACCATCATCTAATTTTTGTGATCCATGTTACAAAGGATGTGAAGCTATCTTTTAGGTTCATATTCAACAATACAGGGATATTAAACCCAAAATGAAAAAATATTTTTTAGGATACCATAGCTCTATATATTACAGGGATCATTCCATGGATTGTATTATGAATCATATACATTACATAAGGAAGTTTAAAGAATGGAAAATAATTTTTTTCTAGTGATATTGATAAAAATATTTAGTATTTTGAATCCTCTCTTCAGGCCACTCAATAAGATAACACATATAATTATTTTTTCATATGTATTGTGTGGTAAAATGTTATTTCCCATAAACCCAACATCCTTTTATTGATCAAGTGTTACATACAGACAAAAAATACATAAAGTCATATGGATTATGTATGGTGATAGAAATTCAATGTATATTAACACTCTTCAAATATCTATGAAAGTTATCAGGATTTTGAATACCCTTAATGATTATGAAAAATTATTTCAAAATATGAAAGGTCTTGATAATAATGTTGTATACATTTATGGGAATCTATTTATGGGGCCCAAAAATAGATTAAATTTTTAGATAAAATTATCCCCATTATTTTCAATCATGAGAAAAATGTTTGAGTCAAATCTATTGTTCTTGATTTTGAGATCAATAAATTATTCTTTGGTCTTAATACAGGTACCTCTCCAAGGACTATTTGGCCCCAACTACTTATTCTTTCAAACCATTTTTGAGGTTAATCAACATGATGGTTTCATACATGTATATCATTTATTTAATGTGACTAACTCACTTAGGGAGTCAATGCTCAATTATTTTCTCTCATTCCAAAAGTGGAAAATGAAAATGGGATAAATCTATTTAAGATTTTTTCTTTTATCAACATGATATAAAAAATTATTGGAATAAACATTTTCTAATATTCTTACATCCATTTCCAACAAGTTTGACTCCTCAAATGGGGTTGGATTCATTAAAAAAAGAACCACACATGACAACCTCGTCATTAATTATGACTATGAAAATATTCTCATGAAAAAAACATGGGAGGTAACATTTCTTTGAAACATGATATTAAAAATCATTTGGTATGACTAAATGGTGTATTATTTTTAGGGTAATTTGCAAATTTGTTTTTTATGAGAATTTCATGAATTGGGTCAAAAATTATCTTAATTTTATCCCATATCACAGTTCTTATCAGTGGATAACCAATGGATAACATTATATTAAATGGAGTTCTTAGAAAAGGAGAACCTCTCTCAATAATTTTCTTCACTGTTTCTGAAGGCCATCTAAGCCTTCCTTTCTCAACATAGTGGATACTCACAAGTTACAACCCATTATAGATTCTAGAGGATTAGTTTCCTAAAATCACTTATTTTATTATGATAATATTGTCCTTTTAAATAATGGATATAAGAGAAACATAAGAAACCTCTATGATTCACTTCACCATTATGAAAACGTTTCATGTCAGGAGATCATGTGGAAGAAATATTTTATACTTCAGAGAGAATATCCCTAAAACAATAAAAGTATGCCTTATCATTGAGCTAAGAAGTAAAGAATGTGTTTTTACATTCATTTATCTTTTATTACCTATGTTTTGGAGAAAACACCAGACTTGTTATTTCACTCACATTTTAGGTCATATTATAAATTAGTCGTCATACAGGGAAGGAAAGGCTTTATCAATGGACGATAGGATCTGTCTTGTGAAAGCATTAATAGTCACCAAATTTATTTACTCTTTCATTTTATAAAAATCACTAGATTACCTCTTCAATAGTATCAATATTTTTTAGTCAATAAGTTCCCATATGAGAATTCCATTCATTTATATTTTGAAAATAACAAACACATTTTCATAAGGAAAATTAACTTTCTCTATTAAATTATCTCTTAAGGAAAATTTCCTTTATCTAAGAATAATTTTATCTTTATATGTGGTTTTCAATGTTTTATCTAGTGTTTTCATAGACCATGTCGAACCACTTATTTCTATAGTCAAAAAATAGGATCCTCATCTAACAAAGTACCTTATAGTTTCATTGCATCTAATTTCCCTAGAATTGTGAATCCAATTTCGTATGAAATTAGACTATGATTTCTCCTCAAATCAGACTCCAATTTCTCAGGAAATTAGGCTTCAATTTCTCCTAAAATTAGACTTTGATTTTTTTTACCCTTCCTGGTAATCTATTTTCCATAATCACAAATAATTTTAATATAAAGATTCATTTCTTTCATGCCAATTGTAATATTTCTATGTAAATCAAATATTTCATACAACAACATATACTTTAATAAGTCAAATGGTTATAAGTAATGGATCAAAATGTTTAAAAGTGTATTTTTACAAATACATTGATTAACAATTCATTTTGTAATGGTATATAAAAGACAGACTTTTCATAATCGTTTTTGGAATCCCTGGCACACTGAAACTGATGTTGGACAGATAGAAACCGAAGTTCGACAGACCGAACCAAAGTTTGATAGATCGAAACCTATGTGCGATAGACCGAAACAAAATTATGACAAAACGATGTTATCAGACCTATGTATCGCACATAGAAGTTCGACCTACCGAAAGATGACTCACCGAAGGTGACACACCAAAACCGAAGTCGAAACACCGAAACCGAAGTCAAGACACCAAAACCGATGATGAAAAACCCAAACTAAAGTACGATATACCAAAGTATAACAGACTGAAGTCGACACACCGAAGATGACACGACGAAGATGACAGAATGATGTAATCAGACCGAAGGAAAAAGATTAAATATTACTCACCGATTGATATTAATAATTTTTTCCATATTATTAATTCAAATTTATTTATAATGGTCATATGTAGAAAAATTAATGTTTCTGGCATTATTTAATGTTGTTTGTAGGACAATCCATATACATGTACGAGGTACATGCACATGCAAAGATCCTTATGTGTAGAGAATCATACAGTATAAAAGGACCTCATATTTTATGATAATCATATGAAGATGATGAGATAGTAGCGGTACACGATGAGACACAGACTGTGCGAATAAGAAAAGAGAAGAACTAAGTGCTTGAGATTAAAAGAAGACTGTGACAAGCTATCTTCCCCAAAAAGACTCAATATACATTGAGGCATCAATGAGTTCAACCTTTTCACTCCCTCAAGCTAAATTACAGAAACTTCGATACTCTGTTATGAAGACATCTTCTAGAAGAAGACTAAAATACTTGTTTCTCAGCATTCATTGAATCTAGATCCTCACTTCACAACACAAAGAGAATTATTAACTCTATTCTCATCCTTAACACTGTTGTGTTTTATATTTTCTATTTGAGTGGTGTGAATATCTATTTGTATAACACACACTATCTCTTGAGCATAACATGAGGATATCAAACTATCCTCATATTCAATCACTTATTACATTTTTTTCCCACAAATAACTCTGGTAGAGGTCCAGTGTGACCTGGAGAGCCATGTGTGCTATTGTAAACCATGATCATGGGTGTAGATCAAAAGTTTATTTATATAACAGCTTGGTGGTAGGTGACCACCATGCGGAGAGGATTAAGTCTCTGCATGAGACTGAACCTCTTGTTTGCATTATTGTGCTAATATTCAATTACTCATTTTTGTTTTATCCGCTGCTTATATTTGCTAAAACATAAAACTATTTTTTCCTTACACTTTGATAGTTAGTTTTGGGTAGTGCATGTATTTTTTTAATTCATTAAACTCATTTCAAAAGTTTAATTAGTGTTCTAAATTGATTTATCTGAGAACTAATCAATCTTTGAGAAACCTGTAGACCAATTGAACATTTACATTTCTACTGCTGAAATTAACTGGGCCGTTTCTAAAATTGGGGGTTTTCTTATCCATAATGTTTTTAAACAGAAATTTTAATTGGAACTCGACTCACCCACATCTTGAGTATCCACTCTGACCAACATTTGGTATCATAGGATTATTTATTTTCATGTTTTTCAAATTATTTTCTACTATGATTTTAGTTTTATCTTAAAGATCTTAAATTTTTTGTCATATCTAGATTTTCATTTATTTAAATTCTAATTAACTATGGAAACTAGAGTTGAGGGTGCTGCTACTAACATGCCACCTTTATTTAATGGTAATAACTATCCTAAGTGGAAATTAAAAATGAAAATGTATCTAGAGAGTATTGGACCAGAAATCTGGGACACAATTGAAGAACAACATACATTACCTACTACTGCTAGGCATACATGGTCTCAGTTGACTAAAGCCACATATAACAATAACTGTAAAGAAATGAATGCTTTGTACTATTCTCTAGGTGATGAGGAATTTAGTATAATATCTTCTTGTAAAACTGCATAAGAGATTTGGGATACTTTAGCTATTTCTCATGAGCAAACAACCAATGTTAAAGAAATGAGAGTAAATACATACACTATTAAATATGATAATTTTAAAAAGAATCCTGATGAACCTATCTCTAAAATGTATCTCAGGTTAAACGAAATAGTGAACACTATGAGTCTGCATGGAAAACCAGTGGACAACAAGGACTAGATTATGAGACTACTTCGATGCCTACCTGACAGATAGATGGGAACTTCTTCTTCTCTATGAGAATCTTGTGACATAAGAAAGAACCCAGTGAAAGCGCTAATTGGAAAACTTATGATGTACGAGGAATAAATTAAGGTGAATCAAGAGGTAGATGAGGATCCAAGTAAGAAGTCAGTAGCATTCAATACTACTACCTCAAAGAGAAAAAAAAATAAAAATTTCATGTTCCTATAGATACCTTAACTAGGGAAGAGTCATATTCAGACAGTGACACGAAGATGGCTCATCTTGTTAGAAGGTTCAAAAAGTTTTACAGAAAAAAAATAATTTCTTTAGGAAGTCAAACTACAAGGGAAAGTATGATAGTAAAGGACACTAGAAGAAAGAAATAAAATGAAATGACAACTCAAATGAAATAATCTAGTATGAGTGAAAACGAAAAGGTCATGTGGAGGCAGATTGTCCCAAGATTAAATTGAAGAAGAAATATGAAGACAAGGGAAAAGGATATAAAAATTCTATGAAAGCTACTTGGAGTACTTCAGAAGACATCTCTAGTGGATCTGATACTTCTGATAGTGAACAGAACAATCATGCCAACTTATGTTTCAGGACAGAGACATCTGGGGTAACACTTAACACTCCTATACATAATGCCTATCATTCTGAGAATAAGAGTGAGTTACACAATGATGAATATATTACTAAGGATGAACTATTTGAATATTGTGAAATGCTTGAGGATACCTTTAATGAGCTCAAGGACAAGTATAAATCTTTAAAGAGATAACATGATTAAAATGCAAACTATAATTCAAGTATGGATATTGAAAAAGAAAAAATCTCCCAACTGTTAAAGGAAAACACTAAACATAAGTTATCGAATGATCAATTAAGAAGATACCTTGAGAAGTTTACTACAGGTAGAGATACTTTGACTCAGATTCTAGGAAAATAGATTACCCTAAAATATACAACTAGTCTAGGATATTTTTCTGGATAGAGAAGGATCATTAAAACTAAATTAATTCCAAAATCAGGACAATTCACTACTAGTTCAAGTACTGGACCATTTCTTGAAAAACAATTCTATAAAGGAACAAACAAAGTATTTATGTCTCAAAATATATCTTCTGATTACAGGAAATCTATGAGAAAAGTACGGGTTCCCAAAATCTTACTTTCTAACCTATCAGGACCCAAGAAAATCTGGGTACCAATGTTACCCCATGTCTAATCTATTTTGCAGGGATGTTTCATAAAGTGTTCTTTTAAGACTCTTTGGTATTTGGACAGTGGCTATTCAATACATATGACAAGATACTACTCATTCTTCAAGAGCCTAATCAAGGTTGGTGGTGGTCACATAACTTTTGGTGACAATTCAAAGGGAAAAATCATCGGCTTAGGCCAGATCGGTAACCTTAATAACATATTAATTTCCAAAGTAATTTTTGTTCGTGGTTTACAGTATTATTTACATAGCATATCTCAGTTGTGTGATGATGGTTTCAATGTCAAATTTCAAAATGATGCATGTAATGTTTTTAATTCAAAAAATGATTTAATATTTACTGCTCTCGGAAATGAGAATGTGTATGTTGTTGTCTTAAATTCTTTAGCTAAGCAAAATGTTTCTTTCTTAAATGATTTTCATAAGGAATCCTGGATGTCACATAGAATACTAAGACATTGTAATGTTCACTCTCTTAGGAAACTGTCTAGGAAAGGTTTAGTTAGAGACTTAACTAAACTAGTATTCCAACATAACAAAGTGTGCAATCCTTGTCAAATGAGAAAGCAACAAAAAGTTTCTTTCAATCCAAAGAAAGAAGTTTCTACTTCTCAATGTCTTGAGTTGGTTCAAATGGATTTGTTTTGACCATCATGATTTTCATGTTTAAATGTGAATCAATATGTTTATGTTCTTGTAGATTATTTTTCTAGGTACACTTGGGTATAATTTCTAGCTCACAAATGTGGATCTTGTTCTTATTTTATAATATAATCCATGTTTGTAGAAAATTTTAGAGGAGTTAGAATTAAAATCATGAGAAGTGATCATGGTCATGAGTTTGAAAATCAGGATTTTCAATCCTATTGCTCACACAATGGCTATAGTCACAATTTCCCTACTCGAAGAACACCTCAACAAAATGGAGTCATGGAAAAAAGTAATAAGATCCTTCAAGAAATATCTTGTACTATGCTTAGTGATTATAATTTACCTATTTATTTTTGGGTTGATGTTGTAAATACAGCTTATTATACCATTAATAGAGTCTTGATTAGACCTATTCTTAAGAATACCCCTTATGATATTTGGAACAATAGAAATCCTAAGGTTAATTACTTTAGATTTTTTGGTTGCAAAGTCTTTATCCTTAAAACTAAAGATAATCTTGACAAATTTTCTTCCAAGAGTGATGAAGAAATTTTCCTAGTTAACTCACTCTTGAGTAAATCCTATAGACTATTCAATAAGAAGACCAAATGTGTGGAAGAGTTAGTTCATGTAAAGTAGGATGAGACTGGTCAACATGAACCCGAAACCTCTCTTGAATATCTTGAGAAGGATATGTCCATTATGAACCTTAATGATAATGAAAGTGAATCCCCAGTAAAAGTGACCAGTTTTGGGAATCTTCTAGAATCTACACCTGTTAAGTCTGAATAAATAGACAATCATGAGGAGTCTAGTTAGAATCTTTTTATAGGTATTAGAACTCTCAAGAATAATCCTTTTGATGTTGTAGTAGGTGATTTAAACTGAGGGACACAAACTAGATATTCTCTGATAAACCAGAATGAACATCAAGATTTTCATTCACAGCTTGATGCCAAAAATATTAATGATGCTATCAATGATGAATTTTGGGTGATGGCTATGTAAGAAGAATTAAATCAATTTGAAAGAAACAATGTCTGCGAACTAGTTGAAAGACCTAAAGACACCTTGACCATAAGCACTAAATGAGTTTTCAGAAACAAAGTTGATGAGTTTATAAATATAGATAGAAAAAAAGCTAGGTTGATTGCACAAGGATATAGTAATGAGGAAGGAATATACTACGAGGAGTCCTTTGCACATGTAGCTAGGTTAGAGGCCATTAGTAGACTACTTGCTTATGCAGCTAATCTGAATTTCAATCATTATTAAATGGATGTCAAAAGTACTTTTCTAAATGGGTATATAGTTTAGGATTTATTTTTTGAACAACCCCCTATATTTAAAAATACCCACCTTTCAAATCATGTTTTTAAACTTTATAAAGCTTTATATGGTCTAAAGCAATCTCCAAGAGCTTGGTATGATAGACATAGATCCTTTCATATTTCAAAAGGTTTTACTAATGGAATATAAGATACTACTTTTTTTAATAAAATTATTTCAAAAGATGTTTTAATATTACCAATTCATGTAGATGATATAATTTTTTGATCTTCTAAAAATTATTTATGTATTAATTTTTCAAAAATAATGAAAAATGAATTTTAAATGAGTTTAATAGGAGAACATAATATTTTCCTTGGATTTCAGATTTTTGAAAATAAATATGGTATTATTATAAATAAAATTAAATATACTAAATACCTTTTAAAACGTTTTGGTTTGGATGATAGTAAAGATAGTGATACACCTATGAGTACCACTTGTAAGTTGGATGCTGATGAAGATGGAGAATCAGTGGATCAAACCAACTACAGAGGTATGATAGGGAGTCTGTTCTACCTTGGTGCTAGAAGACCTGATATTATGTTCAGTTTATGCATGTGTGCTCTATTTCAAGCTAATCCCAAAGAATATCATTTAAATGAAGTTGAAAGGATTTTCAAATATCTCAAATATACTCCCAACTGAGGACTATTTTATCCAAGAGGACATCCATTTGACTTAATAAGCTATTCAGATGCTGAATTTGCTGGTTGTAAGCTAGATAGAAAAAGAACCTATGGGACATGTCACATGTTAGGCCAGTCACTAGTATCATGGTGTAGTAAAAAACAGAAGTATGTTGCATTATCTACTGCTGAAGCAGAATACTTTGTTGCTGATAGTTGTTGTGCACAAATTTTGTGGATGAAACACACTTTATTATACTATGGATATCAATTTAAACATGTCTCCATTAACTATAACAATAAAAGTGCTATTAAAATTTCTAAAAATCCAATATCTCATTATAGAACAAAGCATATTGATTTAAGAAATCACTTTTCGAGAGATCATTATCAAAAAGGTTATATAACTCTTGAGTTTATTGGAACTGAACATCAGATTGCTGATATATTCACTAAACCCTTAAATTCTGAGAGAATGAATTACATCATACATGAACTACGAATGATAAATTTGTAAAACTGATCTTTGTAAAATAGATTTTTATAAAACCGATCTTCATAAAATGGATCTTTGTAAAACTGATCTTTGTAAACCCGATCTTTATAAAACCGATCTTTATAAAACTGATATTTTTAAACCTGGTCTTTGTAAAATCGATATTTGTAAAACTGATATTTTTTAAAACTGATCTTTGTAAAACTGATCTTTGTAAAACCGATCTTCTTAAAACCGATCTTTGTAAAACTGTTCTTTGTAAAACTGATCATTGTAAAACTGATCTTCTTAAAACTGATCATTGTAAAACCGATCATCATAAAACCAATCATTGTAAAACTGATCTTTGTAAAACTGATCTTTGTAAATTTGATCATTATAAAAATGATTTTTCTGAAACCAATTTTTATGAAACCGATTTTTATGAAACCTATTTTTATGAAACCAATCTTTGTGAAAACGATTTTTAAGAAACCAATTTTAGGGAAGCTGAAATTTTTAAAACCAATTATTTGACACCAATATACTTAATGGATATTGTGTAAATTCCATTTGATTTAATTGAAATGATGTTGTTTCATTTCTTTCGACTTACTGCATTTAAATTTTATGTTTTCCGATTTAAAATCCCTAAATGATATATTACGTCCAATCCATCCCAACCTTTCACCATCTTCATAGACGTAGATCCTCCTACATATAGTCACTCTCTATCTCAACTCTCAACCACTCTACTCAGTTAGAATCCGTAGCTTTACCGTGGAATGTACTAAGATCACAATGGAACAGCCTTGAAATATTCTCTTGCTAAGAGTCAGAAGGGTGAAACTAGTGGGACTGAGAAACCAAGCTAAGAAATTCGGTTTGTTACAGCTGAAAAGGAAGTATCTTCTTAGTCGCTTCCATTAAGAAAATATTTTCTGCTAAAGGTACTGGAATATCAAGGGTGACTCAGTTGGTTTATCAACAATGAAATACCCTATCATCCCCATCTTGTGCATGAATTCTATCTGCATTTAAGTATATCACTGGATGAAGCCGAGGCAGTAAAGATGAAGTCTATAGTTAAGGGAAAGGAAGTGGTTTTCTCTTCGAAGGAATGGGAAGAATTCCTGGAGGTACCTCATGAAGGTGGATATGCGAACTACACTGTAATATTCCACCTTCATCAAAAAAAATCACATGAAGATGCTCTGAAGGAGCTTACTAGAAACGAATAATCCAGGAGAACTATTGCAAAATAATTTGAAGGAGAAGTTAGATTGCTTTTTATGTTCAAACAAAATCATATATTCCCTATGAAGGGAGATTTCTGAGTAGTGAAATATCAAGATGTGTTCTTGATATTTTTGTGAAAGCATGGAATAAAGGTGAATCTGTGAAGATTTTTTATGGTACATATTTCTGAGTTTATTAAGCCATCTAAGAAGGAAACCAGCTTATACTATCCGAGAATGATTTCTATCATGTAGAAGAAATTAAAATATGTAGAATATGGAGATGAAATGATAACAACATGTAGTAGTTTTTGTAATCAAAAAGATATTTTTAAAAGGGTAAAAATATTAAGGAACCCATGGAAGAGATGTTGGGTAGGAGATGAATAAAGACTTTATGATTAATTCAATCTTGTTGACCATCCTTATATACCAAAGGACCAAGTTGATCCAGGTCTCAAACCTCGAGAAGTTCCTTTCTATTAAGACGAGGAAGCTAAGACTAAAGTGACTAGAGAAGAAGGATCTCCTTTTGATGATAGGAGTGATCCTGACATAGCTAAATGTCCTAAGAATATGAATTATGGACCTGCTACTCCACCTATGGAACTGCCTTCAAGGGAAACCATTCTAGGTGATGAGGAAGAGGAAGAAACCAGAGTTAATGGAGTTGATGGTTATCTTAGCAAATCATATGAGGAATCTGATGATGATGATGATGATGATAATAATAATTATGATGATCATGATGATAATGATGATGATTGGGGAAGTGTTGAGCTTGTGAGTGATTCTCTAAAAGTGGAATAATGAGTGGTTGACAGATCCAGTGAGGAATCTGTTCATCAAGCTTGTGGTGGAATTGAGCCTGCTGATCAACAGGCTAATTATCATAGAGATGTTGGACATGAGGACAGATCACTCCATCCCATTGCTGAAAATAATGAGTTTATTAATGAATTGAATGATATTATGGTTGATTTATAGGAAGAAGAAGATGTATTTCCACTAACTGAAATTGAGGAAGTACGTGGTGAAGCTAAAGAAGCTGGAGGTCAGGCAGAACCTGATGTTCGGTTGGTTCCTGTCCCTGAACAAGGTTTCATGGCCAAAGACCAGGATAAAGAAATTGGTGGTATAGATTTTATTCCTGAGCCTCAGGTAAGAAGGGTAAGAATTGATACCATTGATCCAAGAGATTGTACCTTTTCTTGAGAGTGGAATAGTAATCCAAGATATATTCTTTTCGGTTTAGAATATGACTCAGATGAGGAAATGGTACCTCCTCCTCATATTCCTCAAGCCCCTATAGACCTATAGCCTATTTCTCTTGTTCCAACAGTTGCATCTCTAGCAGTTGACCCAGTTGCTCAGTTAGTGCCTAGTGACTATGTCCCTAAGGCTGATTTGGAAAAGCTTAAGAATGAGATATGTGAGTCTGTACTAGATTCAGTGGGATCTGGAAATGAATCATCTACCTCAATATGTATCTTGAATTCTGATTCAGGAAAAATTACAAGAATTATGATTCAAGAGATTCAACCGAATCTTATAACTACAGAAGAATCTGTTATTGGACACTACACATTGCTGAGAGAAGAAATAAAAAAGATGAGTAACGAGTTGAATTCCTTAACCTCTGACTTCAAGACCTCCTTTAGTGGTGTTATGGAAGTTATTAGGAGCTTGGTAACTCATCTACTCAGTGTTGATTTGAAAAATTTGAATGAACTTGAAAAAATGTTGACTGGCCCATCTAGTTCCAGGAGTGGAAGAAATGTTGTTGCTAATTTAGAGTCTCTCAAGACTGTGATCAGAGAGGATATTCAGAACTTCAGATTGTTTCAGATAATTAAACCATTGATATAGAACATCGGAATACAGATCTTGTGTACAATATGGTCATACAATGCACCAATGAAGCCACTGCAGCTCAGAGAGAAATTTGGTAAAAGGTGGATAAGTATTTCACTAAGATATATACCAAGCATGACCTCATCAACTGTTTCATGTTTCTAGAAGAAAATATTCGAATTCACCTTATCATAAAATCTTTTAAAAAGAATGTTATGCAATTGAAATATTTTACACCTTTACTAAGTATGTTTATGGAGAATAAGGATGACTTCGAGAAGGAAATGCAGTATGGATGAGAAGTCATTAATGACTTCATCAAACTGCTCAAACTGTATCGGCATGTTTAGGTCGAGGCTATTGTGGTCCCTCCAGCTGCTTTAATTGGTACTACCACTCGGCCTCCTACTCTAATGACTTTCTCTCAAGCTCTTACATAGATTCGACCAATCATTACTGAGCAATCTCCAAGTCGTGTGTTGTCTGAGAGAAGGCCTACCATTACAGCTAATGTTCCTACAGGTTTTTCTCTACCTGGTATTGTAATCTGATCACCTCCATCCTCTACCACTAACAACCCTTATCCTTCCGCATTGGATCCTTCAGAAAAAGTAAAATCTCCTCTACATACAAAACCTTAATGATGGATTGTTTCTTTTTGATAGGGATGTGCTCTTTTTTGTTTGTCTTGTACTCTTAAGATTTTGAATTTAAATTCTTGTGGTATCTTTCTTTTATCTAATTTTTCCTTTCTTATTTTCTCTTTTTGTTAATCTTAAAAGCGGGAGAAAGTTAGGATGGCATATGATAATGGATGGTATATGAGAAAGGGGGAGAAAGTACGGATGATGATAAAGTTAGGATGGCATATAATCTCCTTAATCTGTCTAGTGAGGGGAGATTTGTTTTAAATAAATTCTAGCAATGTCAAATTAGTTATATTTGACAAGTATATTCAGCCATGTTTATTCTATATATTTTCATATAAGCCATAATTTATGATTATAAAAAAGGGGGAGATTGTTGGAACCTTCATGATAATGTATTTTTCATAATAAAAAATAATATCAATATTTAGATTCATATCTTTCATGCCAACTGTAATATTTCTATGTAAATAAAATATGTCATACAAAAACATATACTTTAATAAGTCAACTACTTATAATTAATGAATCAATATGTTTACAACTGTATTTTTACAAATCCTTTGATTAAAAATTAATCTTGTAACTGTATATGCAAGAAAAAATCTTCATATTCATTTTTAGATTCCCTGACACACCAAAACCAAAGATTGATAGACGGAAACCATAGTTCGACAGACCGAAACCAATGTTCGATAAACTGAAACCAAAGTTCGATATACCAAAACCGAAGTTTGATAGACCGATGTATGACACACTGATGTTCGACAGACTGAAGGGTGACTCACCGAAGGTGACACACTGAAACTGAATTCGATACACCAAAACCGAAGTCGACACACCGAAACTGAAGATGACACCCTGAAACCAAAGTACAATAGACCGATGTATGACAGACCGATGTTGAAACACCGAAGATGACACACCGAAGACAAAAGACCGAAGATTAATCACAGATTGATATAAATAGAAGTTTCCATTTTATTAATTCAAATTTATTTCAAACGGTCATATGTAGACAAATTAATGTTTCTGACATTATTTAATGTTGTCTGTAGGACAATCCATAGACAATTACGAGGTAAATGAACGTGTGAAGATCCTTACATGAGAGAATTGTGGAGTATAAAAGGACCTCATCTTTTACGATAAACATATGATGATGATGAGATAGTAGCGGTACACACTGAGACACAGACTGTGCGAATACGAAAAGAGAAGAACCAAGCGCTTGAGATTACAAGAAGAATGTGAGAAGTTATCTTCACCAAAAAGGATCAATATACATCAGACATCAACAAGATGAACATTTTCACTCCCTCAAGCTAAATTATAGAAACTATGATAATCTATTCTGAAGACATCTTTTAGAAGAAGACTCAAATACCAGTTTTTCAACATTCATTGTGTCAAGAGCCTCACATCACAACACCCAAAGTACTCTTAACTCTATTCTCATCCTTAACTCTGTTGTGTTTTATATTTTCTATTTGAGCAGTGTGAATATCTATTTTTATAACACACACTTTCTCCTGAGCATAACTAGAGGATATCAAACCATCCTCATACTCAATCACTTATTATATTTTGTTTCCCACAAATAATTATGGTAGAGGTCAAGTGTGACCTAGACAGACAGATGTGCTATTTTAAACCCTGATCCAGGGTTTGGATCATGAGCTTATTTTTATAAACAACTTGGTGGAAGGTGATCCTCAAGTGGAGAGGATTAAGTCTCTGATTGAGACTGAACCTTTTGATTGCCTTATTGTGTTAATCTTCAATTAATTTGTTTTGTTTTATCTACTACTTATATTTTCTAAAACATAAAACTGTTTTTTACTTACACTTCGATAGTTAGTTTTGGTTATTATGTGTATTTGTTTAATTCATTAAAATCATTTCAAAAGTTGATATAGTGTTCTACACATATTTATCTGAGGACTAATCACCCTTTGAGAAACCTATTGACCAACTGAACATTTACATTTCTACTACCTAAATTAACTGGGCCGTTTTTAAAATTTGGGATTTTCTTAACAATAATGTTTATAAATAGAAATTTTAATTGGAACTCAATTCACCCCCTCTTGAGTATCCACTCCGACCAACAGATTTCTCTATAAATCAGACTTCCATTTCTCCTAAAATTAAACTCCAATTTCTCTATAAACCATACTCTGGTTTCTTCTAAAACCAGACTCTAATTTCTTCTAAAATCAGACTTTTATTTCATCTAAAATAAAACTCTGATCTCTTCAGAAATCATATTACAAAATAATAAAAACATATACTATGATTATTAGTTTTATTAGAGTTCTATTTTCAATATTTATAGACTATGATTCACACTTTCATAAGATTCTGATTAAATGATCCTCTTACTGTAACCAAATTTCCTTCAAGTATCATTTCATTTTATGAGATCCTATATTCTTAGGTTTCATGATAATGTTTTATTAAATTAAATTATATCATACAACATGTTGTTAACTAACCACTGGCTGAGTGAAATGTGTGTAGGTCCCTATAAAATTCAAGTAAAAATATGACTATTGGTGGAGGAAGTCAACCATTTGAATCCATGCCTGTAAATACCCATCCATTTGAACATGATCGTTTCTGATTCAAACAGATAAATTCTTGTGAGGTAATTTTTACAACTAGAGTTTTTGTTGAGAGAGTTAAAATCTGAAATGAAGTGATACATTGTGATATCTCTGCTCAACCTTCCTTGTGGGAATACTGTGAACAACTTTTTCAAGAAAAGAATAACTTTTTCAAGCTTCCTAGTGTGAATCCATTTTTTTTCTGATCAATCGAGGGATTTCGGGGATAGAAATACAGTGGTACTGATCACCTTAGATATCAAGGGCTGGCATGGATAACAAGACAGAGACCAATATTTGTATCATGGTATTACCCTGGTGTGGGTAGGATAGAATTTCTTGAAAGTATAAATCAAGGGACATTTATCCAAGGTTTATAGATACCATTCTCTTTGGATTAAAATATTTCTTATACATGAATTATTTTGTTATAAGTTTTAATTCTACTTCATTTTGTTAAAGTTAGGAAGTGACAATTTATTAAACTTTCTTATACTTGTATACTCAGATATAAATAAGATTCTTTAAGATTTATGGTAGAATATTTCCCTAATAAAACTTTTCTTATATTTCTTTATCAGATCCATCTTATCAGATCCTAAGCATGTTAGTTTCTTTTTTAATAACTAAAAAGTGTTTATTAATCCATCTTGTTTAACTATGTTAAACATAAATTTTCTTATGGATAAAAACGAACATTTTAAACCAACAATTCACCCAACCTATTTTAATTGAGTAATCTATATATACATTTGGATCCTATAATTAATATTAGAGGAGATCTCTAAAATACTTATACTCACATATATGGTTTTCTTTATCAACTTTCCTTGATTAACTTTACTTGTTAGATTTTTTCTTAAAACATTCTTATAAGTTCTTTGTTTATAAAAATTTACTACTAATCCTTTTTTTAGGAAAAGATATTTTGTATTTTATTTTCGAATTGAAGGAATGAATGTTGGTTTTATAGACAATCTAAATCCATCCAAACCACAAATTTTTGATTTAAATTACTACTAATAATGGAGATATACAATAAAGAATATTTTTTATCAATACCAGTGTTGACAACTTTGTTATGTTAAATGAAGACTACAAAATTCTAGACAAGAAAATCAGGCAATTCACTAATCAAGAAAAGAAAAAGTATTCAATTAACATTAATCTACATAATACTTTATTATGTTTTATCACTAGAAATATATATAGCCAGATCTCATCCTTTGAAGCTTCTAGTAGAATTTGGAAGAAATTAAAAGTTACACATTTTGGCACATCAAATGTTATTGAAAAAAATAAGAGATATTCTTAAGTCTAAATATCATCATTTTATTTTTCTTTATGGAGAAACTGTTTGAAAATTTGAATAATGGTTTATGAATATAGTCAGTAGCCTTCAGTATATGGGTGATAAAGGACTTGATGATGTAATTATTTTGGATAAGATGATAGATATTGTTCCAAATGAATGGAATCCAAAAGTACAACAATTGATGAGAATATGAAAGTTTCAAACAAAACTCTTTATGAGTTATTTGGGACTCTTCTACAGTATGAAAATAGAATGAATAGAGATGTAGAGATTAATAAGAAAAAGAATGGTAATATAAGTTTTTCTTTCAATACTACATATAATCAAATGAAATCGAAGACTCCTGAAAGAGTTACTATATCAAAAGCTAATAATGCTACTGTTATATCTGATTCAAGTGATAGTCATCATTCTGAGAGTGAACTTTGCAATCTTTCTCTATGAATGAACAAGATTTTTGGAATGAAATATTTCCAATATATATAAAAGAAGAAATAAAATAAGGATAAGAAAGATTCAGAAGTGATTTTTTATGAATGAAAGTAGGTAGGCCATATCAAATTAGACTATTCTATGCTCAGAAGGAAAGAAATAAATGATAAGCATTCATAAAGAAAGTATAATAAGTACTACAAGTCTAAGTCCAAGAATGTAATCAAAGATAGTGACACCTGGAGTGCTAGTGGGGTGATTCTTATAATAAATATTCAAATAGTGAATCTTCTAAATAGAATAATATTAGTATTATAACAAGAAATCCTACTAAAAAATAAGTGTTTCATGGATAAGGTACACATAGTTGAATCTTTAAAAAAAATTCTTTAAATGAAAATTTCTTTGATGAAAATTATTATGAATATTTAAATGAAGAATATTCCTTAGAAGAATATAATGTTTTATCTTCTTTTGAATAAGCATCGAGGATTTTCATGTTACATGAGAATGAAAATAGAAAGTTCAAAAAGAAAATCTAAAAGTCATATTCTAGAATCTCTATTTAAAAAAAATAAGTATCAGATCTTTTGAATGATCTTGATTAGAAAATCCTTGATTTTCAAAAGGTGTCCAAAAACCTTGAGGGAGTTAATTCTGAGAAGGATAAAATTTCTAAGGATATTGAAAATGTTTTTTCTAAGAAATATATTTTATATATTAACTCTAACTCTATGATAAATGACTAAGAGGATAAGAATTTAGTCATTAGAATAAAATATGAAATATTTTCATTGAATAATCATTTGTCAAATTTTACTTCTGGAAGGAAATAATTTGATAAAATGTATTCAAAACTTCACCCTATAATTAATAAGACTAGGTTTGATTATTTTTGTTCCAAAAAAATTTTTAGTCACAACTGTTTTGTTCCCCATAGTGATCTTTTTTCACCAAGTTTTAAGGTGGCAGAAATTGGGAGAAAAAGTTTTCTTTAAATAAAATCAAATCCTTAGGTTTTCTTAATTCTTATTTTTCTGAAAAAAATTTGATACCTGAGATTCTAATTTCTAACAATTCCGGATCCAAGAAATTTTGGATTCCAAATGTCTAACTATTTTATTTTCAGGAATAAAATGAAGTTCTAACAACAATACATGGTACATGGATAGTGGATGTTCATGACACATGACTTGTAAAAAACTTCTTGGAAAATATTATTAAGATGAATGGTGGAAAAATAAATTTCGGAGACAATGGTCAAGGATAAATTGTTGGTATAGGTAATATTTTTCTTCTTGGAAACACTTTATTTACAAATGTTTTATTTTTTAAGGGTCTTAAGAACAACCTTATAAGCATAAGACAATTATTTGATGAAGTTTACCTTGTGATTTTTAGGAATAAGAAATTTATAGTACAAAATTCCAAGGAAGAGTTTATTATCTCTTCCCATAGGCATTAAATTATTATACACTTAACATAGATGACCTTTGGATCCAATACATACATTGACTTAATACAATGGAAGATCAATCTTGGTTATGGAATAGAGGACTAGAATATTATATCCTAAGGAACATATGAAAACTCTCAAAGAAAATACGTGTTAAGGATCTACCAGATCATAGATTTTATTCATCAAAATTATATTATCATTATAAATATCAAAAGAAACATAGGTCATGATTTAAATCAATTAGTGATATTTCAACTTCTAATTCATTATAGCTGGTGCATATGTATATTTTTAGTCCAACACAAACTGGAAGTATTAGAGGAAAATACTGTGTATTTATTTTAGTAGATGATTAAACTATAAATGCATGGTTCTATTTTATAGATAATAAATTTGAAGCCTTTTCTTATTTTAAATCTTTTTCATACGAAGTTAAAAGTGATAAAAATCATCCATTGACAATTATTCATAGTGATCATAGAGGAGAATTTAAAAAGTAATTTTTTTAATGTTTTTGTAGTAAGGAATGAATTAATCATAACTTTTCAGCTCTAAGAACTCCTTAACAAAATGGTGTTATTGAAAGAAGAAAATGATTTTTTTAAAAGATAACTAGAACCATGTTGAGTGAATATTATATTGCTAAACAATTTTGGGTAGAAGAAGTTAATACTTCTTGCTTTACTATAAATCTTGTTTTAATCAGACATTTTATTAATAAAACACCTTCTGAGTTATGGACTCGTCGATAACCTAAATTTTCTAACATCAAAGTATTACAATGTAAATTATTCATATTTAATAGTATAGATAACTTACAAAAATTCACACCCAAATATGATGAAGGGATTTTCTTAGGATACTCCACAACTTCTATAGTATATAGAGTTTTTAATAAAAATTATTGTACTATTAAAGAAACTATATATGCGATACTTGATGAAACTGATCCTTTTGTTTTTAAATAACCCCAACCTATATCTTCAACTGGGTTTTCAATAACTAATTATCAAAGAATTATATGGACTTAAACAAGAACCTAGAGCCATGTATGACATACTTACAAGATTTTTGTTAAAAAACAATTATGTTAAGGGAACTGTTGATCTAACCCTTTTTATAAACAAAGATAAGAAAAATGTTTTAATTTTTCATATTTATGATGATAAAAATATATTCACATCAACTCAATAATCCTTAACTTATTCATTTGAGAATCTGATGAAATCTGAGTTTCAAATGAGTATGATGGGTGAGTTACCATTTTTTCTTTGTTTTCAAACTTCCCAAAAACTAGAAGAAACATATATATCTAAAAATATGTATATTAAATATCTTCTTTATAAGAATGGATACAACAATACGAAAATTAAGTACTCCAATCAGCACCTCAAACAATCTTGATCTTGATAATGCTGGGAAACTAGTAGATCAAACATATTTTAGATGTATGATAGGAGTTTTATTATATATAAGAGCTAGTCATCAAGACATAATGTTTTTAGTATTCTTATATGAAAGATATCATTCTAATAAAAAATAATCCCATTTAAATGAAGTGAAAATAATTTTTCACGATTTAAAGGGAAACATGGATTTATGACTTTTCTATTCTTCTAAAAATGGGTTTTTAATGTTTTTCAGATGATGAAATTGGTTGTTGTATAATGGATAGAAAATTTATATCTGGAACTTGTTATTTGTTAGGATATTAGTTAGTTTCTTAGTCATGAAATAAAAAAATGAATTATTAATTTCCACTACTGAAGTTGAATATGTAGTAGTGGGAAGTTGTTGTCATCATGTGTTGTGGATGAAACACACACACATAAACTATGGCATGCGTTTTACCAAATCATAGATAATGTATGATAATACTAGTCCCATTTACCAAAGAAAAAACTCTTCACATCACTCTCATGCAAAGAACATATACAGTAGGCATCACTTTCATAGGGATGACACACTAAAAAGATATACCATTCTTCAAGTTATCAGAACCCAAGATCAAGATGCTGAAATATGTACAAAATATTTACCCTACAATAGATTTGAATATATTAAAAATAAAATAGGAATTATAACCATAAGGTAGTCATCCATATTAATATTTTGTTAAAACCTATCTTCTTATATTAAGATACTAATTTTCATTGGGGGTATATATGTTTACTCTTTTATTTTTCCTTTTCGAATTTTTTTAACCAAACTAGTTTTCATTCCCTAATAAAAATTTTAGAACCTAAAATGTTTTCTTTATCTAACACAACTTTCCAGAAATGTTTTTATAAGGGAATCATTATCAATACTAAAAAAAATTTGAGCATTCCGGAAAGAATATTTCCTTACTTATATCATTATAATTTCAAATTTTGTTTGTTGTTATTTTCAATATTATTTTAATAAAATGTGATTAGATTAAATTTCCCTAAATAATATTTTCCATAAAGAGTCAAAATATCAGAACCTGTACATCCTTATTTGACATATATATCAACCCTCAGATCAGATCAAGCAAATTATAACAGTTGGATTGACTCCAAAATATGAACTGTCGCTGCAAAGCATATATTAAGCAGCCCTAACTCAGGAATATGAACTGTCGCTAAAAATCCTATATTTATGAGCCCTCTATTCACATACCACATCAGTTATCTCAATGATTGTGTTCCAAAGATTAACCTCTCTTTAATTTTTTTGTTCAGTTTTACCTTTTTCCCTTAATCCCTAAATGTCTCTTGAAGATTCCTTGCAGAATCTGCTGGCCTCCAACAAAGAACTCAAGGATTGAAATATTTTCATAGAAAGGTTGGTGGACCAAAATTTATTTGTTAATTATGTCTACCTAATATCAAAAATCATAAACAATAATGAATGGGAAAGTCTTTTTTGTAGTCGAGGAAAAGAATTAGGATATGGTATATCCTGATCTTCTTATATAATTGTAACACCTGACCCTGATTACCCAGAGTCGGTGCATTATTTTAATACATTGGCATGATTACATGGAATCATGTCCCAATGGATCGATCAGTTTATCAGTCATGGAAAATCGATTACATACATGAATGTTACATTACAATTCATAACATACAAAACAACATAAATAATCCTTTATGAAATCCATTATTCCTTTGTCTTAACCCTGCATATCAATCATAATACACTTCTTGAAATCCGGGGGAAAAATAAAACCTAGAAAGGGGTGAGCTCAAATGCTCATTAAGGGTAAGCAATACAGTGGAAACTTTCATAAATAAGAATAAACATTTAAGGAAATGTATAACTAAAACAAAATCCTTTTAAACTTAAACTTCATCATAATATAGAATAGATAAAATGAAATAATGTCTTTTACTTATTCACATGGATATTCTACTAGTCGAATAATCACATGCAATATCAATAACAACTTTCATAATTATGGAATGCATAATGTCTGACTATCATAACCACGTAGCCAAGGCCTCGTGCCAAGACTACAAATAAGATTTTGTCAAGGCCTCGTGCTAAGACACTAGCTTGTCTCATGAGACCTATGTTGTACCTCTCGTATCCCCTCGTGGTTTGATTTTCATGATCACAATCACCTTATTATATATCTAACTTTGTTTTTAAGTGTTTTTGTTGATAGGCAATTGATTGCCAAAGGATTGGCCCAAGAAAGAACATCAAGTGGACTGAAACTCAGTCCACCGGCCAACCGGTGTGATAGCACCGGCCAGCCGGTGGACCTGGAAGAGGCATTGCCCACTGCCAGGTTCCACCGGTCAGCCGGTGGCTCTGTCACCGGCCAGCCGGTGGCATCCTGGTTCAATAGTGAGACCTACTGTCTCACCACCGGCCATCCGGTGGCCTTCTCACCGGCCAGCCGGTGGCTCCTGGGCAGAAGCACTTCTCAACATCCAAGGCACCGGCCAGCCGGTGGAGCTGTACCGGCCAGCCGGTAGCCCAGTCAAACTAGCCGTTGGCTTTGACCAGTCAACTCCCTTTTGGCCTCCAACGGCTCCGAGGCCTTTTCCAACGGCTCCGAAGACTCCCCAAGGGTTCCATGCCTATAAATAAAGGCCAAGGAAGCCCCGGACACCCCCCGGATCATATACGAAGCCAACGGACACATTTCCCATCTTTTGGCCAACCTCCGGCGACTTCCTTCAAAGGAACTTCAAGTGCTCCAACAACTTCCACATCCAAGGAGCTCCTCCAAAGAAGCTTGGAAGCGACCTTCAACATCTCCAATCAATCAAAGGCGCCCAAGGCTTCTCAAAATACGGTTTTTCTTGTTTATTTATTTTGAGCTTTAAAATTGGGTTTGTGCCTACAAACCCCAACCCTTTTCTCATCCCCCCTTCTTTTGGGGTTCACACCACCACTAAGGTGTGAAGAGGTTTCTTCAAGCCTTTCCTTTTAAAAGGCTTGAGTTTTCGGTGAGCTAGCCTTCACCCGTTAAAAAGGCTAGTGGGTTCTTGCTAAACCATTAAAAGCAAGTGGGTTCTTGCTAAACCATTTCAAAAGCAAGCTGTAATAGGTTCTAGTGCTACCTCAAAGCCTAGTGGGTTTCTTGCTAAAACCATTGAAAATAAAGCGGTAGGAATCTCTCAACGGTTTAGTTGGGAGCGGAGACGTAGGCCGGGTTTTGGCCGAACTCCGTTATCAATTTCGTTTGTCTTGCCTCTTTACTTTCCGCTGCATTTCAACTTTGATTTTTAATTTGTTAATCATTTTTTAAAAGGCAATTCACCCCCCCTCTTGCCATCATTCCCGTCTTTTTTCCGACCCAACAATTGGTATCAGAGGAAAAATTTGAATAATTCCCTAACCCGGTTTCAAATTTAAGATCCATTTAGATGGAATCAACCTCTTTCTCCCCCGAAGGCTTTTCATTGGGTCGTGCTCCACTTTTTGATGGAACCAACTATAATTATTGGAAAACCCGCATGACCACTTTTCTTAGAAGTATAGGATATCCCATTTACAAAATAGTCATGCAAGGTTACACTTTGTCTACCCCCGACGAATCCAAATGGACCCAAGCCGACATTAGAAATTTTGAGCTTGATGGCAAATCCATGAATGCTCTTCATTGCGGCCTTGACCGAAATGAGTTCAATCGATTTTCCACATGCACCTCCGCACATGAAATCTGGAAACTTTTGGAGGTTACCCATGAGGGGACCAACAAAGTAAAGGATACTCGATTGGACATGTACCGTCAGGATTTTGAGACTTTTTCCATGCACCCAAATGAATCAATTTCTGAAATGTTTACTCGATTTACTGATGTGTGCAATGGTATAAAATCACTTGGAGATGACATTTCTGCAGAAACAATGGTCAAGAAGATCCTATGGGTCCTTCCGAGCTCATGGGCACCTAAAGTGACGACAATCCAAGAAGCTAAGGATGTCAAAAACATGCCGGTCGAAGAGCTCATCGGATCCCTAATGACGTACGAGATCACGATGAGGAGGCAAGCTCAAAAGGAGGGCACACCAATCAAGACACCAAAGAACATCGCCCTCAAGGTACAAAAAGAAGTAAGCTCCTCCTCATCTCCTCTTCCTCCTCATCTTCTTCATCTTCAAACGGCGACTCGGAAATGGAGAATCTCGCCCGCCAAATGCACAAATTTATGAAGAAGCACAAGAAGAAGAAGAAATCTCGCAAGGCGCGAAAGCAAGAACCCACCGCAAGATCCGAGCCCAAGGTGAAATGCTACGGGTGCGGCGAAAAGGGCCATTACAAGCCCGATTGCCCACTCAACAAAAAACGGGCTAAGGAAAAAGGAAAGAAAAAGGTCCTCAAGGCGACATGGAGTGAAACCTCTTCATCATCCTCCTCCTCCTCCTCCTCGAGTGACCAAGGTACAAAATGCCTAATGGCATTTCATGAGGTAACATCTTCCGACTCCTCCTCCTCTTGTTCTTAAAATTCAAATTCTTTAAATCATCTTTCTTATGAAGAACTCTCACACGCTATAGACCAACTAGAAAAAGGTTTTCATGCTTTATCGTCAAAATTTGTTGCTTTAAAAAAGTCTTTCAAAAAACTCTCCTCCAAAAAAGAACAACTTCTCAAAGAGAAGGAGGAGATGTCCCTCAAAATCCAAAATTTCCCAAATGTTGATTCCATGGAATCAACCATCAAAGACCTAAGGGAGACCCTAGCTAAGTTCACCCAAGGGGAACAAAATTTGAACAATCTCCTAGGTTCCCAACGAATTTCTAGGACCACTCAAGGACTTGGCTATACCAACCAAGCCTCCTCCTCCCATGCACCCACTATTTTTGTAAGGGGGAGTTCTAGTTATAAATTTTGCAATTATTGTAAAAAACCCGGGCACCTTATTTATGAATGTAATTGTAAAAACACCCGGTACGGTCAACCCAAATCTTTTTACTTTTCGGACGAATTTTATAGGAGAAGACCCGCTATGAGACAAGTTTGGATTGAAAAATCCCTTCTTGCGAGTCTCTCCGGGCCAAAATTTATTTCCTTTACCCGGTGATTTATTGTTTTTATTTAGGGGGAGTTAGGATCGTTTAAGCCCTTTTGATTTCAATTTCAAAATTTTCAATTCAAACCTTCAATTTCAACTCTTGGTATCAAATTTTGGATTCATTTTTCAATTTAAATTTTCAATTCATTTTTGATTCAAAACTCTCAATTTCAAAAATTTCATTTGGTTTCAAATTTCAAATCTCAATTGGTTTTTGATTCAAAACTTTCAATTCAAACTATTATTCAAATTTTCATTTCAATTTCAAAAATCTCAATTGATTTTCAAATCTCAATCTTGTTTTTCAAATCATTTCCCTCAATCAAGTTTTATGCCCCACGCTATTTTGATAATCACAAAGGGGGAGAAATTTCTTGATTGATTGGGGGAGAATCCTTTTCATCATGCTTAGCATTTCCTTTCAATTTCAGTATTTTACATTAATTGTTTTGGTGATTGTGATCATCAAAATAGGGGGAGATTGTTGTACCTCTCGTATCCCCTCGTGGTTTGATTTTCATGATCACAATCACCTTATTATATATCTAACTTTGTTTTTAAGTGTTTTTGTTGACAGGCAATTGATTGCCAAAGGATTGGCCCAAGAAAGAACATCAAGTGGACTGAAACTCAGTCCACCGGCCAACCGGTGTGATAGCACCAGCCAGCCGGTGGACCTGGCAGAGGCATTGCCCACTGCCAGGTTCCACCGGTCAGCCGGTGGCTCTGTCACCGGCCAGCCGGTGGCATCCTGGTTCAATAGTGAGACCTACTGTCTCACCACCGGCCAGCCGGTGGCCTTCTCACCGGCCAGCCAGTGGCTCCTGGGCAGAAGCACTTCTCAACATCCAAGGCATCGGCCAGCCGGTGGAGCTGTACCGGCCAGCCGGTAGCCCAGTCAAACTAGCCGTTGGATTTGACCAGTCAACTCCCTTTTGGCCTCCAACGGCTCCGAGGCCTTTTCCAACGGCTCCGAAGACTCCCCAAGGGTTCCATGCCTATAAATAAAGGCCAAGGAAGCCCCGGACACCCCCCGGATCATATACGAAGCCAACGGACACATTTCCCATCTTTTGGCCAACCTCCGGCGACTTCCTTCAAAGGAACTTCAAGTGCTCCAACAACTTCCACATCCAAGGAGCTCCTCCAAAGAAGCTTGGAAGCGACCTTCAACATCTCCAATCAATCAAAGGCGCCCAAGGCTTCTCAAAATATGGTTTTTCTTGTTTATTTATTTTGAGCTTTAAAATTGGGGTTGTTCCTACAAACCCAAACCCTTTTCTCATCCCCCCTTCTTTTGGGTTTCACACCACCACTAAGGTGTGAAGAGGTTTCTTCAAGCCTTTCCTTTTAAAAGGCTTGAGTTTTCGGTGAGCTAGCCTTCACCCGTTAAAAAGGCTAGTGGGTTCTTGCTAAACCATTAAAAGCAAGTGGGTTCTTGCTAAACCATTTCAAAAGCAAGCTGTAATAGGTTCTAGTGCTACCTCAAAGCCTAGTGGGTTTCTTGCTAAAACCATTGAAAAGCAAGCGGTAGGAATCTCTCAACGGTTTAGTTGGGAGCGGAGATGTAGGCCGGGTTTTGGCCGAACTCCGTTATCAATTTCATGTGTCTTGCCTCTTTACTTTCCACTGCATTTCAACTTTGATTTTTAATTTGTTAATCATTTTTTAAAAGGCAATTCCCAGTCAAACTAGCCGTTGGCTTTGACCAGTCAACTTTCTTTTTGCCTCCAACGGCTCCGAGGCCTTTTCCAACGGCTCCGAAGACTCCCCAAGGGTTCCATGCCTATAAATAAAGGCCAAGGAAGCCCCGGACACCCCCCAGATCATATACGAAGCCAACGGACACATTTCCCATCTTTTGGCCAACCTCCGGCGACTTCCTTCAAAGGAACTTCAAGTGCTCCAACAACTTCCACATCCAAGGAGCTCCTCCAAAGAAGCTTGGAAGCGACCTTCAACATCTCCAATCAATCAAAGGCGCCCAAGGCTTCTCAAAATACGGTTTTTCTTGTTTATTTATTTTGAGCTTTAAAATTGGGTTTGTGCCTACAAACCCCAACCCTTTTCTCATCCCCCCTTCTTTTGGGTTTCACACCACCACTAAGGTGTGAAGAGGTTTCTTCAAGCCTTTCCTTTTAAAAGGCTTGAGTTTTCGGTGAGCTAGCCTTCACCCGTTAAAAAGGCTAGTGGGTTCTTGCTAAACCATTAAAAGCAAGTGGGTTCTTGCTAAACCATTTCAAAAGCAAGCTGTAATAGGTTCTAGTGCTACCTCAAAGCCTAGTGGGTTTCTTGCTAAAACCATTTAAAAGCAAGCGGTAGGAATCTCTCAACGGTTTAGTTGGGAGCGGAGACGTAGGCCGGGTTTTGGCCGAACTCCGTTATCAATTTCGTGTGTCTTGCCTCTTTACTTTCCGCTGCATTTCAACTTTGATTTTTAATTTGTTAATCATTTTTTAAAAGGCAATTCACCCCCCCACTTGCCATCATTCCCGTCTTTTTTCCGACCCAACAACCTACCTATGCATCGAGGAGCAATAGCGGGCTCCACCTGTCACTTACTAAGTCCAATGCATTCCTCATATGAATAGGTTTAAACATAACATAAACATTCATATTAAAACTAGCATACTAAATGTCAATACTTTCTCTATAAACCATGAATCGTATAAAAATAACACATCCACAGCCAAACATATCACAAAACCTTCAATGGAAGTTTTGTATAATAAATCAACTTCAAATAAGCTTAAAATCCATCAAAGGATGTTGACATAGATGTAAATGATGAGTAAAACTATTTGAAAGAAATATCCTTTTTGTAAAATCATATAAAAGTCACCAATTTATAAAGAAGTAATTTAAAAGATATTTTTGAATCAAAGTGTCCCATAACAATTTGAAACATTTGAAAAGAATTATCATTTTAAAATAGTCATGTCTATATAAATAAATCCTTAAAATCATTTTGAAAACATAGACATTAATTAAAAATATTTAGAAAGATAAATCGTTAAAACATTTGAAATTCTAATCCTGATAAAGAGTACCTTTCAAAATCCGTAAAATCATCATTTTGAAATCATTTTTATGAAAAATGGACGTGGATGGTAAAATTTTCCCAGTAAAAACTTACACATAAACAATCTCAGATAATAATGAGATTGAGGAATTAACCCTTACCAATTTGGTAACTAACAAAACATACAACCAATGAAAGAGGTATCATACAATGAATATGTAAATACATATAAATTATAGTGTATTACACAAATAATACAATTATGGGAAGTACATACAGCACACAAAAGATAATAGTGGCAATATGGTATTAATCTCACTGGAATAAGGAGTGAGATGAAAACCCCTTACCTTGCACTTTTCCTTGGTTAGTGGTAGGTTAACCTACTTTTTAATGGTGAAATAATTATTATTAAATTATACAAGAAACATATACATTAATATGATATATTATATGATCTTTTAACATTTCTTAGTTAATAATATCTTAGTATTATTGTCGTTTCGAGTGTTAACTTACGCTTTTTATTTTATATGTTTTGTTACGTAAGCCGTTTTTATCATGGATAGGTTGTGTATTATTTATATCCATAATGATATTAAGTCCTTAAACATTATTATTAATCACCAAATGGTAATTATACTTGAATGGATATGATGGAGAATGAATCTCATCACGTTTGTGGAGACGGTAGTCCGTACGTACGCACGAGCGACAATATCATTCTTTTGATATTAAAATAATATTTAATTGGATGGTATATCATATATAGAGAATAATTATCATGTTATATTTATTATTTACAGTAATTACACATCATTATTATAACAATCCAAATAATAATGTTTTGAATAAAAATTACACCACGATGTGGAGACGGTAAGCCGTACGTACGCACATATGGTGACATGTCGTTCAAAGGATGGATAGAATACTGAAATATGGTTGTACCATGTTTATAATAACATCAATGTATATATAATATACTTGAGTTATTATTTTATAATGGTAATAACAAGGAAATAAGAAGTGGAAGAAGAAAGGAACTTGAAAAAAGGGTTGTGAAATCATTACCTCTTCTTCGGGTTCTTCCTTTTGATTTGATCAAAAAGGCTCCTTAGGTTGGCTTTATGACAAACGTAAGGCCTCTAGTATGAATTTAGGGAAGTTTATAGATTATTTGGGTAGGGTTTGGCCGAAACAAAAGGCTTTGAAGGTGTGGATTAATGAGAAGAGGGAGTTCCCTTTTATAAGAGGGGTGAGGGGCACCTTTGGAAAAGCTAGAGATATTATTTTATAATAAATTCATATTTGGTTTCTAATGGATCCAAAGTGGATTATTTAAAGGTTAAGGTGGGGATAGGTATCTATCCACTCAATTAATAGGATTTTGATAGGGTTGGGTTACTATATTAACCTTATCTTTATGTATTAACTCTTAGATAATTAGTTTCACTTTTACAATGTCTCTTTATATTTTTATATTATATGGTTCATAAACATACTATATACATCCAAGAGACCCACAAGTGGTCCATTAATGATAGACCTATCATGATATAAGTCTCTTGGCCGATCCTTAGATTTATATGAATTTAATATCAATTAATAATATAATATTTGTTTTTAAAACTCTTTTATGACAATTTTGACACTATTAAATAATTGATTTTTTTAAAAATAATAACAGAATAATTACTTCAAAAAAAGTTATTTAAATCAATAATAACATGTCATATTAAAATAGAAAATTATTGGTATTTATAAAAAGTTTCAAATTAAATTTATTTGGGTATTTATAATATCAATTATTCTAATTGTTCATTAATTAGGTAATTACTACATCACCATTGTGTCATAAATAAATTAAATATTTTAATGTCTAAAAATTATAAATAAACAACCATTATGTATGAAATAGTTTTATCTTTCTAATTAATATTTATAGTATAAAGGCCAACATATATAACCCTTTTTAAAAAAATTTCCTAAAAGATATATGCTTATGTCATTTTTGTATTTATTTTAACTTAATTAAAATAAAGTGTCCCTATCACCTACAAGTGGCTCCATGGGGTCCCAAAATCGACCCAAAGATACAAATGGTCAGACATGTATCCACCAATAATGCTAGGACACGTTTTAGTGTAATTTAGTATTATTATAATATCATTTTTTAACCCTTATTTACCAGATTTACCTTTTATCCATTGTAAATAAAATTTTTACCGAAATAATTATTCAAAATGTATAAAAATAAAAGTAACCCATTTATACAATTTGGACATCCTGATTCTAAATATTGAATCCATTTTTCCAAATTAAAAACACAGAATTTGCAGAAATTAATTTAAAATTAATTCTCGTTGTTAAAACAAAAAGCGTGTTTTGAAGAGATAATAACTATCAAAAGATTGATACTTGTTTATGTCCGGTTTAATTGTGAAATTTTGTCCAATGACCAAAATTGTATTAAATGGTAAAAATATATTCTAAATATACTTGAAAACTACTCAACTTAATAATTTATCACTATTAATTATTTTGATTGAAAAAGTTGTTTTTAATTAAAATTTAGTAATTTTCACTATTCATCAAAATATAAAAATTTTCCAAAAAGTTACAAAATTTCACCCTAGGATAAATTTGATATTCCGATTCCAAAAATGAAGTCCATTTTGAGAGGTAAAATTTATAAAATTTCAAAAATTAGGTATTACTATTCATAACGGCTAGTTTGATTAGTTGTGGTGTGTGTTAGGACTCGAAGTTGCGTACAACACACGTTACTGCATTACTAAAATGGAAACATACCATGGAATATTGGGGTGTTAAATTGTAAATTTTTTATGTCCAAATTCTAAAGAATAAATTTATTTAGTCAAATTGAATATATAAAAGTTTAAAATATTTAATTTAAAAAGGGTTCACTATTAAAAGTTCGTAAAAGTGCATTTTTGAAAAATACTTCTTTTATCTGAAAAATATAATTTGTTCTTAAATTATGTCTAAGAAACTAATAATATGGATTCTAAAATTATAAGTATTATATAAAGTTCAAAATTTAGATAATACTATTCATAACCTCTTTTGAACGGTTTGTTTGGTAAGTCATGGTGCGCTTGAACTCGGTGTTGCGTGTAGTGAAAGTTATTAACTTGTTTTGAAGAAGTAAATACTATGAAATCATGGGGTGTTACATTATTCCCTCCTTTAATAAATTGAATCCTTGCAATTTTATATTTTTCTTCAAAAATAAAGGTTGAAAATTGGAAATATCTTTGTGGGAAAACCCACATCAGAAATTTGGTTAATAAAATTTAGTCTTAATAAAAGGAAAAGAGAAATGAAAGGGTCACCACCAAATTATGATCTCGATTAGAAGAACATTGGTGGAAATTATAGACATATAATTGGAGTAAAAATTTAAATATTTATACGTAGTTATTAAGGTCATCAATCATAAACATGTTTAAAATTGAGGTCCGTAAATTCATTAATCTATGATGATTTAAAATGCCATCAGTTCAACAAAACCAAAGGTATTAGGATAACACATTTTTGGTTTTAAGATCCCTTGAATAAAGTATAAGAATAAATTTCTTCATAGAATAAGTGGAGAAGAAAAATATATACTTGAAAATTAGAGTTCCAACTTTTAACTAATTTCTACCACACACCCATCTTTCACTCAAAAAGATAATAGAAATAAAAAAAATATATTCTATTTATCCTATTTGTTTGGGGTTAAAAAATTAATTTATAATTCATCTACTAGACCTTATTAAAATAAACTAAATTATTTAATCCAGGACATCTCGTGGGCCAGTGGTAGGTGATACACCCTTGTCGCCCTTCGGTTGTGGGTTCAAGTCTCGCGGCCTTGCCGGTTGCGACGGGTTGCCGCCCGACCTCCAGGTTTTCCTTTTATGGAAATCCAAAATTAATCTCAAACTAGAAGTATCCAAAATACTTCTATCCAAACTCACAGTCCAACATTTATAAGGAAGGTAAACATAATTTAGATCCTTTTAAACCTGTAATAGCTTGTGAATACCTTCATCATGTATTCTTTTAAAACACTGAAACATCCTGAATTACCATAATCCTTATTGATTACATTCATGCTCCCTTATTCCATATAGAATGCTGGATATACTTCATCCATCCAAAAATGTTGTAAACTCCAACAATGATGGAATATAAAAATATCTAATCGGTTTCAAGTCAGTCAAGAATATCTAATATAATTTACCCAAATCAACCATATCTTATTCCAAAATCAGTACCTCAATATTAGGGCCATATTAAGGTTTATCTTTCCTTCAACCATGTAATTTCAAAAACGTTTAACTCACTGTAGAGTCACTTTTTATAGTACCATAAAATCTCAAATCCTAAATGAAATAGTACTGCAGTACAATCCTTATATACTCCATAATTATTATAACAAGTACATTGTTGATACAACACTCAAATGACATAATCAACATTAGAACTCAAATCATTCCTCTTCATCTGTGGTAGTATCATAACTTGATTATTATCCAATAGCATCATTTGAGGCATAGTCTTATGACTAGGACATAGGTTCTCATAGTGTCTAAACTCCTTGAAAATAAATCATTGTACATTTGAAACCATTTTCTAACCCTTGCAGTCACATACTTGGTTCCCTTTTCCTCCACACTTATAACAAACTCCCATTCCTTTCAGGAAAGTTGTAGGGTGTTTCTTCCCAAATTTATCACATGTGGGGAAATTCTTCTTTTCCCTCTTCCCTTTCTCCATCTTCTCTCTTCTGCCCCTTTCTTCTCTTGCTTCCCTTCAAAGCCATTGGACTCAGTAAACTCTTTACTTATCTTATAAACACATGATACTATTTATTCATATGATGATAATACGTGGGAGACTATTTCCCTTCTAAATGAGGGCTTGATACCATGAAAGATACGATCCTTCTTACTATTTGGTTCATACGCATTGCCGGAGTTCACATTCCTTCTACTGGGCGCCATTTCTATACAATAGCATAAACTAGGTCAGTTTATGAATTGCAATGAATAATTCCAAACATATAAAATACCTAACATAAATTGAATAGTTTATGGATATAATCCATAATCATAAAAATGTTTTCTTTGAGCAAGTATATACTCATCAACCCTTCATAATGATTTATAAATAAAATGATAGTTTTCCTAAGCATATCCCTCGGGAGTGTCGCAACCAAGAGTGCAGCAAGGCCCGTTGTCGTGCACTAGTTCCCATTCGAGTCTAGTTCAAAGCTATGTTTTCAGGTTTTACCCCTAGGTACATCTGTACTAGAGCAGCCTCTACCAGCTTGTATCCAGACAGGGATGTATTGCTCAAAAAACTCACAAAATCTCTACAATACCAAAATTCTATGAACTTATTCTATACTAATCCTCAAAGTCCATCTTAGGTCTATGTTCTCTAATCAGAGTTTTTCTAAATCTAGCATCCAAGGTTATTTCTAAACATCCTCGGATACCAACTGTAACGCCCTGACCCCATATACCTAGAGTTGGCGCATTATTTTAATTCATTAGCATGATTACAAAGAATCAAGTCCCGAAGGACCGATCAGTCTACCAGTCTTGGAAAATAGATTACATACATGAATGTTACATTAGAATTAATAACATACAAAACAACATAAATAATCCTTTATTAATGCCATTATTCCCTTTTCTTAACCCTTCATATCAATCACAATACACTTCTTGGAATCCAAGGAAAAATAAAACATAGAAAGGGGTGAGCTCAAACGCTCAGTAAGGGTAAGCAATACAGTGGAAACTTTCATAAATAAGCATAAACATTTAAGGAAAGGTATAACTAAAAAAATCATTTTAAACATGAACTCTAGAATAATATGGAAAAGATAAAATGAAATAATGCCTTTTACTTATTCACATGGATATTTTAATAGTTGAATAATCACATGCAATATCAATAACCACTTTCATAATGATGGAATGCATAATTCCAGGCTATCATAACCACGTAGCCAAGTCCTCGTGCCAAGACTATAAAGAAGATTTTTTCAAGTCCTCGTGCCAATACACTAGTTTGTCTCCGGAGACCTACTGATGCATCGAGGAGCTATAGCGGGCTCCACCCGTCACTTACTAAGTCCAATGCATTCTTCAGATGAATAGGTTTAAACATAACATAAAAATTCGTATTAAAAATAGCATACAAAATGTCAATACTTTCTCCATAAACCATTAATGGTATAAAAATAACACATTCACAGTCAAACATATCAGAAAACCTTCAATGGAAGTTTTGTATAATAAATCAACTTCAAATAAGCTTAAAATCCATCAAAGGATGTTGACATAGATGAAAATGATGAGTAAAACTTTTTGAGAGAAATATCCATTTTGTAAAATCATATAAAAGTCACACATTTATAAAGGAAGTAATTTAAAAGAGATTTTTTTATCAAAGTGTCCTATACCACTTTGAAACTTTTGAAAATAATTATTATTTTAAAATAGTCATGTCCATGTAAATAAATCCTTAAAATAATTTTCAAAACATAGACAATAAATAAAAATATTTAGATTGATAAATCATTAAAACATTTTAAATTCTGATATTGATAAAGAGTACCTTTCAATATCATTAAAATCTTCATTTTGAAATCATTTTTATGAAAAATGGACATGGATGATAAAACTGTCCCAGTAAATTCTTACACATAAATAATCTCAGATAATAATGAGATTGAAGAATTAACCCTTACCAATTTGGTAACGAGCGAAACATAAAACCCAAGAAAGAGGTATCATACAATGAATATGTAAATACACATAAATTAAAGTGTATTACACAAAGAATAAAATTATGGGCAGTACATACACCACACATAAGGTAATAGTGGCAATATGGCATGAATCTCACGGGAATAAGGAGTGAGATGAAAACCCCTTACCTTGAACTTTTCCTTGGTTATTGGTAGGTTAACCTCATTTATAATGGTAAAATAATTGTTATTAAATTATCCAAGAATCATATACATTAATATGATATCATATATGATCTTTTAACATTGCTTTGTTAATAATATCTTAGTATTATCGTCGTTCCGGGTGTTAACTTACTCGTTTGTATTATATGTTTTGTTACGTAAGCCGTGTTTGTCATGGATAGGTTGTATGTTATTCATATCCAGAATGATATTAAGTCCTTAAACATTATTATGAATCGTCAAATGAGAATTATACTTGAATGCATATGAGGGAGAATGAATCTCATCGCGTTCGTGGAGACTGTAGTCCGTACGTACGCACGAGCGACAATATCATTCTTTTGATATTAAAATAATATTTAATTGGATGGTATATAATATATAAAGAATCATTATCATTTTATATTTATTATTTAAATGAATTACAAATCATTATTATACCCATCCAAATAATAATGTTTTTAATAACAATTACACCACGACGTGGAGACAGTAAGTCGTACGTACGCATGTATGGTGACATTTCATTCAAAGGTTTGATAGAATACTAAAATATGGTCGTACCATGTTTATAATAACATCAATGTATATATACTATACCTGAGTTATTATTTATGAATGGTAATAACAAATAAATAAGAAGTGGAAGAAGAAATGAACTTGAAAAAGGCTGGTGAAATCATTACCTCTTCTTCGGGTTCTTCCTTTTGATTTGATCAAAAGGGCTCCTTAGGTTGGATTTATGACTAAACTAAGGCCTATAGGATGATGTTAGGGAATTTTAGAGAGTATTTGGGAGGGTTTTGCCGAACCAAAAGGTTTGATGGTGTGAATTAATGAGAAGGGGTAGTGCCCTTTTATAAGAGGGGTGAGGGGAACCTTTGGAAAAGCTAGAAATATTATTTTATAATAAATTCATATTCAATTTATAATGGCTCAAAAATGGATTATTTAAATTTTAAGGTGGATATTGGTCAGAAACCACTAAATTAATACGATTTAGATAGGTTTGGGTTACTATATTAACCTTATTTTTAAGTATTAACTCTTAGTTAATTAGTTTCACTTTTACAATGTCTCTTTTTATTTTTATATTAAATGGTTAATAAACTTACTATATACATCCAAGAGACTCCCCAAGTGGTCCATTAAAGATACAACTATCATTATATAATTCCCTTGGCCGAAACATATATTTTTAGTAATTTAATATCAATTAATAATATAATATTTGTTTTAAAAACTCTTTTATGTCAATTTTGGCACTATTCAATAATTGATTTTTGTAAAAATCATAACAGAATTATTACTTAGATAATAGTTAATTAAACTAATCCTAACATGTCATATTAACCTATAAAATTATTTTTATTTGTAAAAAGTCTCAAATTACATTTATTTGGGTATTTATAATATCAATTATTGTAATTATTCATTAATTAGGTAATTACTGCATCACCATTATGTCATAAATAAATTAAATTATTTAATGTCTAAAAATTATAAATAAAATACCATTATGTAGTAAATATTTTTATCTTTCTAATTAATATTTATAGTCGAAAATCCAACATATATAACCCTATGTAAAAATTGTTTTTCTAAAAGATAGATGCTTATGTAATTTTTGTATTTATTTTAACTTAATTAAAATAAAGTCTCCCTATCACCTACAAGTGGCTCCATGGGGTCCCAAAATCGACTCAATGATGCCCATAGTCAAACATGTATCAACAAATAATGTTAGGATACGTTTTATGGTAATTAAATGTATTATAATATCACTTTTTAACCCTTATTTACCGGATTTACCGTTTAACCATGATAAATAAAATTTTTACCGAAGTAATTATTCAAAATGTCTAAATATAAAAGTTAACTATTTACACAATTTGGACATCCTGATTCCAAATATGGAATCCATTTTTCCAAATTCATAATAGAGAAGTGGCAGAAATTAATTTAAAATTAATTCTCGTTGTTAAAACAAAAAGTGTGTTTTTAAGAGATAATAACTATCAAAAGATTGACACTTGTTTATGTCCGGTTTAATTGTGAAATTTTGTACAATGAACAAAATTGTATTAAATGGTAAAAATATATTCTAAATATTCTTTAAAACCACTCAAATTAATAATTTATTACTATTAATTATTTTGATTAAAAAAGTTGTTTTTAATTAAAATTTAGTAATTCTCACTATTCATCAAAATATAAAAGTTATCCAAAAAGTACAAAAATTTCACCCTATTCTAAATTCCATATTCAGAATCCAAAAATGAAGTATTTTTTGAGAGATAAAATTTATAAAATTTCAAAAAGTAGGTATTACTATTCATAACGGCTAGTTTGATTGGTTATGGTGTGTGTTAGAACTCGAAGTTGCGTACAACACACGCTATTGCATTATTAAATGGAAACGTACTGTGGAATCTTGGGGTGTTACATTGTAAATATTTGATGTCCCCATTCTAAAGAATAAATTTATTTAGTCAAATTGAATATATAAACGTTTAAAATATTGGATATAAAAAGGGTTCACATTAAAAGTTGGTAAAAGTGCATTTTTGAAAAATGATTCTTTTATCTGAAAAAATGAATTTGTTCTTAAATTATGTCTAAGAAACTCATAATATGGATTCTAAAATTATAAGAATTATATAAAGTTAAAATTTTAGTTAATAATATTCATAACCTCTTTTGAACGGCTTGTTTGGTAAGTCATGGTGCAGTTGAACTTGGTGTTGCGTGTAGTGAAAGTTATTGACTTGTTTTGAAGAAGTACATACTATGAAATCTTGGGGTGTTACAATAATTCTGTGATACAGTTAATTTTTATTAATAAGTAGGAAGAGAAATTTTTTTATTCAATAGTTATCGAAAGGCTTATCCCTTTTATTCATACAAGGATATAAGTATCTTAGAAATTCATTACAATGGATAGTCCATCTTATGTTATTAGAGATTTATAGATAAGGAAGGATCATTTGAGAGGGTTAAGGCTATTGAGTTCGTTTTACTTAAAGAAGTAGAGTCCCTAAACATTGCTCATCTTTCAACCAATCATATATTTAATGCTCTCTGGATGTATGGTATTAGGATTTTGAGAAAGTTAGACAAGGATTCCCTTAAGTTATGTGACATATTTATGATGGGATTTTTGGTGAATGTATGGAAGTTGAAACTCATCAAGTACATTCTTTTAACCACCAGCAATATTATGAATAGTAACATCAATTCTCAAATAAAAATGTTTCCTACAATCTTTTCCATGATCATTGTATTGTACTTAGAATCCATCAAAATCTGATGCATCTCAAAGGATAGGGTCTTCAAGATAATGTTGTAAAATTATGATACCCTGAGAAGAGTGAATATTTGTTTTAGTGTTAAGACATGATAGATCTTTGAAATTCCTTAAAAGGATGACCAATCATCCAAATAAAAGTTGAAGTTAGAGAATTATCCAAGAAAACCCCAATGAAAAGAAAATGCAAAGAGCCGAAACCTTAAGAGAAAGCACCAACATTAGAGTTAGTATCTACTCCGCCCAACCCAAAAAAACAAAAGAATTTTTTTGATGTATTTTTTTTCAAAATGGAGAGAGTAGAAGAAGATGAAAAAGGAATGAGATGCGTTTTTCGGGTTAGACCATGCTGAGGCTAAGGCCTTAAAGATTCATGGAGCTGAAGAGATTAAGAGATATGATAAAGAAAATAATATGACGAAGAAGGTGTTAGAAGTTGGTATTTTCCATGCTTTTCTTAGAGATACCGATAATTAATCTGAACAATTTCAGGTACCAAAATATTTTATGAATGAAATATTGCCAACTGAGACTTTGATACAAGGTTAGGGAAAGAAAGAAGTTTCAATTCTAGAACCCATAGTTGAAGAAAAAGATGTAGAATAAGGAGAGAAAGAGGATAGTTAATATGTGATAAGAATTGAGGAAGAATATCAAGAGTAGGAGAGTCCTTTCTGAAAAGTAATCTATAAGAACCTCTCATGATTAATCCACGAAGTAAATTTTAGAAGTACAATTTGTTCCGAAACATGATGATGCTCAAGATAAGGTTGATAAACCTTCATATGATGAGATTAGTAATGATGATATTGTTCAAGAAGTTGATGACAAGGCTTGTAAGTAAATTGATCGTAAATGTGCTCATAAATAAGATGAATATGATGATGATAAATCTTTTCATGATTCTGATGTAGAGCATAAAACTCAGGTTGTTGAGAATAAATTTTCGAAGGCAGAGAAAGGCAAGGAAGTTGTTGTTGAAACACCAAAGAAAGATGTTGTTGAAATATTAAATAAGGATGTTACTAGAACATCAAAGAGGAAAGAAAAATACCGATATAAAGTTTTTTCTCCAATAAAATAATCTTCGTGATAATTTTTATCTTCCTTAGGATAAGATTTTTTTGTTCAAATCATAAAGAAGTTACTGAATACAATTTTATTATTTCCATGCATTGAATATAGATGTCATCTAATTCATAAAATAGTAAATCAGAAGTTAGATTCATCAAATCTTATCATTGGATAGTTTATAAAACTCTATGATGAGATTAAAACACTTCACATCTGTTGTGATTCTCATAGGAGATCTTCTAAATAGATACCTAAGTGGTCTAATTTAGTGATAAATGATCTTAAAATCTGTGATTATTTATCTAATAATGTTAAGGATGCCTTTGATAAATCCAATTTCAAGATAAAGAACATTTCAACAAGTTTTTATAAAATCTAATGATAGAGAAATCTAGACAACAATATGAAGATAATGATCAAAATTAGAAGCTTAATTCAGTTTCTCTTAATATGAAAAGTGAAAGGGAACTCAGGGAAGAAATGGTTGAAAAATTCAAAGAGCAAGAAGAAGTGATAATGTATCAAGGATAAATTCTTAAGTCTCAGGAAGGCAGGATCAAAGTTCTTGAAAAGAAAAATCAGGATCAGGATCAGTTGATCAAGAAGTTTGAAGATGATCATAAAGAATTGAATAAGCTTAAAGGTACCATGAAAAATATGATGCCAAAGGTGAAAAATTAGGATGAATGATATTATCTTAAACTCTGATCTTTTTTTTGTATTTTTATTTTTTCAAAAAATATCATCTTAATGAAATTTATTATCTTTCCATTTTTTTTGTATATTCCTAACCTTTCAGGTACAATTTTATTTTTATTTCCCTTTATTACTTTTAGAATATCATAAAGGGGGAGAAAGAATGATCAAAAATAATATAAATTTAAAGGAATAGAGTAACTAAGTAAAGGGGAGATTATATAAAGTAGATATTATATTCTAAGGAGGATTTAATTCTCTAAGAAATTAATGAATATGATCCATAGGGATTTTGAAACATAAGGGGGAGTTAGTCATTTTCACCATGAATAAAAAATTAAAAGGGAGATGAATAATTATTTTAAGTTTAAAAATAAAAACATTATTCCCTATATTATTTTATGAAAATAAGTTTATGATTTCTAAAAAGGGCGAGATTTTTGAGTCAATGAGTTCCCTTATCAGTTTTCCATTCCTTTATGTTTTGAAAATCACAAACACATTTTCATAAGGAAAATTATCTTTCTCTAAAAAAATTTCTCTTATGGAAAATATTCTTTTTCTAAAAATGTATTTGTATTTACCTATGGTTTTCAATTTTTTATCTAGTGTTTTCTCAAACCAAGTCTAACCATCATTTTCAGAAGTCAAAAAATCGGATCCTTATCTAAATGAGAACCTTATAGTTTCCTAGAATATTATTTCCCTAGAATTGTGAATCCGATTTCTTTTTTAATTAGACACTGATTTCTCCTAAAATAAGACTCCAATTTATCGTGAAATTAGACTCTAATATCTACTAAAATCCAACTTCGATTTCTCTTAAAATAATAATTTGATTTCTCTTGAAATTAAACTCCAATTTATTCTGAAATATGACTTCGATTTCTTATTCAATTAGACTTCGATGACTTTTGAAATTAGAATCCAATATCTTCATAAATCTAATTCAGAATTCATCAAAACATAGAATCAGATTCTTAGTTTTATGAGATTCTGATTGTCAATATTTCTAGACTTTGATTCCCACTTTCTTAAGAATATGATTAAATTATTTTCTTATAGTTACCAAATTTACATTAAGTATCATTTCATTTTATTAGATTCAATGATTCTTAAGTATCTTGATAATGTTTTCTTACATGAAACATTGTCTTACAATCTATTGTTCACTAAATATTCGCTGAGTGAAACATGTACAGGTCCCTCCGAATTTGAAGGAAAATATTATCATTGGAGAGAAAGTCGACCATTAAAATCCTTTCCTATAAATACCTATCCATTTGAACAAGATCATTTCTAATTATAAGAGTTGAATTCTACTGAGATAATTTTACTGCTAGAGTTTTCATTGAGAGAGTCGAACTCTGGAATGAAGTGATACTCTGCGAGAGCTTTTCTTAGCCTTCCTTATGAGAATGTTGTGAACAACTTGTTCAAGATGGGAACAACTTGTTTAACCTTCCAAGTCTGAATCTGATTATTTCTGGTCAATCAAGGGCTTACGGGGATATGAAGACAGAGGTACTAATCACCTTACTGATTGTGGGATTATGAGGATAAAAATACAAACACTGATCTTCGTATCAAGGGCTTACCCTAGTGTGGGCAAGAAAACATTTCTTGAAATTATAAATTAAGGGACCTTTATCCAGGGATTTGGGATAACCTTTTATTTGGGTTAAAATACTTCTTAAACTTGTCTTGTTTCATTACAAGTTTTAATTTCATAGCATTTTGTTAAAGATAGGAAGAGTAACATTCTTACACTTTATTTTAATTGTATACTCTGATATAATTAAGATTCTATACAATTTAAGGTAGAATATTTCCCTAATAAAACATGTCTTAAGGTTTTTTATTGGATCCATCTTATCATATCCTAATAAAGTTAGTTTCTTTGTTAATAACAGAAGTGGGTTTGTGAATCCATCTTACTTAACCTTTATAACATTGATTTTTTAAGGATAAAAACAAATGTTTTTAAACCTCAAATTCTCCCCCTCTTGTAATTAAGAAATATACATCTATATTTTTATCCTAAAAATATATCCATAAAACTATTGTTTGTATTTTTAAAATCCTTAAAAGAGATATTATTACTACCCCTATAAGTAGAGTTGTTAACACATTGATAATGGTGCACATGGAATTAAAATCCTTTGAATATTTAATCAAAATTTACAAGAAAATTTTATGTATAGTATTATCAATAAGAAGTTAGTGTCACTTGGTATCTTGATATCAATATTTATTAGTAGAATTAATGCTTGAAATATAAATTATATAGATCCATCCATTTTGACTGCTCTCAAGGATTCATTTTCCAATATTTTAGCACAATCCCATTGGTTGGATAACATGAATTTATAAACGAAATATTGTTTAGACAACTGGATATTTATGCCTCTCATTGGTCTCTTAAATAACACTAATAAATCTATGGATTCAATTGATTCAATTAAAGAGAAACTTGAGAATCCCCTAGACATGTTCCCTACTAAAATAAAAAAAGTGGTATCCAATTACAATTTCAAAATTGGTTATGATATTATCATATTGAAACCATAATATAATGGGAAATAAATTCCAAAATCATTTATCTTTCTGCTACACATATACAAGAGAACACATGGGTTTGAAAATTTTATAGATGTTGGATATCACCTTCCTAATTCAGCCTCACATAGAGGTTAGTGAACACCATGAATCATAGTGACTCATTCCTTCAATATGCTGACATTTATTTATGATCCATGTTTATTATTTGAAATCAATATAGGGAAGATATTAATCATCTATTTCTGAGTTATGATACTACCACAACATTATGACATTTTATTTCTGGTCTATTTGAGGTGAAGATTATTTATATAGTTTCTGTACAATATTACATCAAAGATTTCATTAAGATTCTTATCTCATAGAAAATACTAAACATAATATTTTTGGATTCTTCTAAAGATATCCATGTCATATGGTCATACTAAAACCAATTAATTCATGATAATATTACCTTCAATATTCGATTAACTATTATTCATCGTTTGGGTGTATTGAAAAAGGGAATTCACGTCAAAATGGTCATTGAAATTACTACATTAATGATTTAACTATTATTAAATTTATATGAATCAAAATTAGTTTCTAGATTCCTTCTGGGTATCCTGATTCAATGTCTATTCCACTTTTCCATGGACGGATTAAATGCAATATGGATGGTGCTTGAAAATGAAATCTAGGACCTTCTGGATTTATAACATTATTCAGAAATAATACCAGTGATGTCATGGGATGCCTCTATGGTTGGTGTGGAGACCCCGTATCTCTTGATACTGAAATTATTGGAATTTTTAACATAGTTGAAATGGAAGATAGACAAGGTTGTTTCAATTTATAGTTAGAATTTGACTCTAAAATTAGTTTTAATGTCCTCAGAAATGGTATTATTCATATCACATATAAGTGAGCTTCCAAATGAATCAATTCATGGAGACTCTATCAACCATGTACTACATAATCAGAAATACTTTTCATGAAACTAATCTTATGGCTAGTAGGCTTGTAAATAAAGTGGTAACCAAGAGAGAAATGACATGGATCAATGTTTTATGTGATGAATTTTCTATCTATTGCAATGAGATTTTTATAAAAATCCTTATTTTAGTATTTTTAAATATTTTTTGTTTTTTATTAAATAAAAGATAATTTTCAATATGGATAAGATATCATACTTCAATAAAAAAGGAATCATTATAAAGAAACATTTTCTAAACAAGTTATTTTTAAATTTCTTTTTTCAAAAATTGTGAGAAGACTCTTATCTATCAAAATATATTTTCTGAAATTATTTTCTCACAATCATTAACATAATTTTTTTTGAATCATTTTAGGTTCATTGAAATTCTTCCAAGGGAATAAAATACCCCCACAATCACATTGCAGAAGGAAGAAAGTACTCCTACAATACCAGCAAGGTGAATAGACTCAAATTGTGTTTCAAATTTCAAAAGAAACATGAAGAGATTAAAGTTTTCAAATAATTTCAAGTGGACCGTGTACCATCACTGGGAATGGTTTGCAGGCCACCTAGATCGCGAACCACCAGGTATGTGGAATGATCCGTGGGCCGCTGGCCCACGAAGCAATTGAAAGCGAACAAGGAATACCACGAACCGCATCGCCAATGTAATCGTGCACATGAGAGTAATCCGAATATAGTCATGTGAACTCTTCAATTCGTGGATGAATCAAAACAATAGGATTCTACAAGCCATTATTGTGAACCAAAGCCTCCGCAATCCCCGGATTGACAAAGTCTTCTACAGGTAAGGATATCTTCTATTTGGGCACCGCAAATGTTGTTGCATGCCCATAGATAAAATTGCTCAGATGATCTATAAAAGGGATCATAGAACAAGGAGAAGTGGGACGAATGAAAAAATAATTAAGGGGACTCGGAGCTTGGAAGTAAGAGTTTGGAAAATATTTTGGCATCAATCTTGAATCATCAGCGGAGCCTGAATCGCAGACCACACACTTCGTAGGTACAGTTGGCCGCAAACTATAAAATGGGGGAATTGAATAATAATAATAATAGAACTGTGAACCTAATTTGTGAACCATTAAAAACATACTTCTAATGGATTAATTCCCCAAAAATTTAAATCCCCCAAACCCCCCTTCAATAGGGTGCTCTGTGTAGTGTACCGCTATACAGATTGAACCTGGAGAAGAGTAATGAATCAGTATGCGGATGGAACCCAAAGAGGCATGATGATCTGCATACCACTATGGTACACGGTGATCTATACCCATGTCTATGTGCTGCATTAGTATGAGGATGGCTCCTCTTCCCACATACCAATAAGGTATGCGGAGCCTCCCCCATCCTGCATAAGAAATGAGTACGTGGAATGGGGTATTTTATGGTATTGTTTCCATTAGTTCCAACCTCACCACTCTATTACCATCCAGTCCTCCATAAAACCTCTACTAAACAGTCCTCTAGCATCAGATCAAAGCCTCCTCCAAAGCCTATTGAACCATATGATCATTCCATTGGGTGCATCATCATTCCCCTTAGAGTCTACATACCCATGGTAAGTGGAGTCACGAAGGCTCTCCCCAAAACGGTTTGGGCTTCAAGAATTCCTATGGGTTTACATTCCCATAGTAACTCAGAGTCTATCCATGGGATACCGATGTGAACCTCCCCATTATTGGGATTATGGTTGATCACTTGCTTTTAAATTCAATGAAAAATAGTGATCAGTCGAAAGAGTTATGTTCAATTCTCCTTTGACAAGGAAGAAACCCCTCCTCTTTCTCAGAATATATTCTGGGCCCTTCCCACAAGGGGTTGTCCACAATTTTCTAAGGCTATTCTACAAGAACTAAATTTCCATTTCCCATGGAAAGGTTCATCGCTCGGCACCCTCACCTACGGTCACCTCAGCCTCATCTGATGTAGGCTCTCCCTCTCCTACCAATAGGGGAGGAAGCATGTGCTTTGTTCAATCTTTCACGTCCTCTTTTTTCTCACACTGATCATGACTCACATGGGCATAGAGGTTCATGAAAATTACAACATCCACCCAATCTGAACTATGAGAACTCAGATTCCTCATCAAACTAGGATATGTATGACGACTACCAGAAGGCCCAAGCTCAAATGGATTTCCTCCCATAAAGGGTCGACCCAACCAGGACCCATCAAATGGGAACATTCTATGTGTAATCCCCAAAAAATATGAACTATGAGTACTCTGATTCTTGGTCAAACCAAGATATGTAGGACACCTACCAGTAGGCCAAAGCTCAAAAGTGTTGAATTCCAAAAGGGTTCACCCAATCACATCTCGTAAAATGGGCATCTTCCACGTAGAAGCCCCTCATAATTTGAACAACTAGAAATCTGATTCCTGATCAAACCAGGATATGTAGGATACCAACCATAAGGACCGATATCAAAAGGATTTCCTTCCAAAATGTTCCACCCAACCATGACCCATAAAATGGACAACTTCCACATGTAATCCCTAGCTATTCAGAACTATGAGAACTCTGATTCCAAGTCAAACTATGATACGTTGGATTCCTACCAGAAGGCCCATGCTCAAAAGGGTGCCCTTCCAAAAGGGTTCTCCCAATCATGTATGTTCAATGGGCAGATTTCAGGCATTATCCCCACACATTTTGAACTATGAGAACTCTGATACCTGATTAAACCAGGATACGTAGGATGCCCACGTGAAGGCCCAAGCTCAAAAGGGTGCCAATCCAAAAGGGTTCACCCAATCATGTCCAATCAAATGGGAAACATCCACGTGTAATCCCTATCCCATAAAAACTATATGGGTTCTGATTCCTCTCTCGAGGATACGTAGGAAACCCATATTATGGGTCTGATCCCAATATCAAATCACCTTCGGTCCCCTTGGATGATGATAAACTATAGAGTGCCTCATTGTATGGCTCATGTCAGCATCACTTCCATAGATCAAATCTGTATGCATGCCTATGACGATCTTACAAACTAAGGGAGGCTCTTGGACACACTCTTTGGGAATGAACCAAGGATTTACGAACATATGAATAAAACATAAATCTAGAAGAGAGTCCCAAAATAGGAAATAATCTTCCCCCGAAAGGTCTCACTGATTCTGAATTCCCATCCTCTCGACGAATGGAGTCCTCCAGTGTCGTTGGATGAATCATCAATCAAAAAGCACCTTACTTTGGAAAGAAGGTCCATAAATCATGGATACCATGTCTGTTGGGTGTTTCCATTTCAATGAATAAACTCATTGGAGACCATATGAGGAAGTTATATCTGAGGAGGACCATTTTCACAAGTACTTGACCCCACACAATCTCCATTTGGGACCGAATGATTGTGGCATCTCCATTGTAATTTGAAAGGGGTGAATTGTCTTATCCCATGGGGTTAATCGAACCTTATTTAATATATAATGACACAGAAGTGGTTGAAACAAAAGAAATTGTGAATTTTATAGGAAACCATCTCCAAAAATAGAGACAGGTGATAATCCTTGTTATACCATTTCCGTACAACCTAAAATGCGCCACCTTGGAGGCAGAACAAAATTGGTGAACCTGACGTGAATCCTTAACCAAGCTGGTGGTTCCACCAAAATGATAAAATACAAAAGCACATTGCACATTGGCCTATTCTTTTCACCCCCGTACACGCTAAATGCACCACCTCAGAGTTAGAACAAAAATGGTGAAGCCGACGTGAATCCTTATCCAAGGTGGAAGACTTACCCCACACAATTTCCTTCACCCCATAGAAAAATAAAAGGAGAAGGGGGCCAAGATGAATCACCAAATATGAATATGTTTGAAATAATTCAAATTTAAAGAGTTTTTGTGGTTTGTATGTCATATATGTGCGTTGTAGGTTACCACAGAGAAACCTTAAATCCAATTTATATCCCAACGACCAATGTAGACACACGCATTAGCGATCCCACCATATGTCGGGCCCCCAATGAAGAGTAGGACCCCTCACCTACCTAGTGTCTTAAACACTGGGTATCCAACACACTGATTGGGGAGTACCACTAAAATGGTACTCTCCCCATGCTAGAGGCCACAAGATAAGACCTTCAGTCTTCAAAGGTCCTTCAGTCGCCTCCTCAGTCATGACCGGAACCTTAGCACAAGGAGGCCCTGGTGGTCGTCTCAAGCCGTTTTGAGATCCTATATCCAAAATGTGACAATGAGTACCTACTTATATTATGGAATAACATGAAGTTGATGCTGAAAACTTCATCTCAACTGTATAGGGGTCCTTCTCATAGGCCCCCACCAGAGAACGTTGTCAGTGACACTAGACGACGAAGCCTCCTCCCACTAAAGAGGACCTTATCCCGAGGGCGCCTGCCAAATATCAAGAGACCCGGGACCTTCGGGCTTCCCTCTATGGGTGGAGAATATATAATGAGGAACATGTTGTCACACTGGTTCTTAAGGAGCAACTCTATCATAAAAATGCGGAAAATTCAATGCTCAGGCATACAACTCTACCCATTCCACTCAATCCCACCAAAAAATAGGGTGGCACAATATGAGAACATGCATGTTCCTGGTAGTTCCTTCGAATCCTGCCATGTAGAATGAGAGGAAAACAACATGTAGATGCAGATATCTTCTGATGCACAACAAGACCATCAACCAAATAGGGTGGTAAACAGCTATACGCAAACAAAAATACCTAGTGAAACATTTCATGCCCATTATATAAATAGGGTGGAAACATGCTACACACTAGCACAAATACCTACTGACACATTTCATGCTCTCCGTCAAAATAAGGTGGAAACTAGATATGAGAAGAGTCAAATTCATAGAGATTCATACAAATCCCTTGAGACAAATACAATGAAAAGTGGGTAGATGAAAATATCTACTCATGAATATGAATACCACCAATCAAATATGGTTAAAACCATAGAATTCAACTGGTGGTAGACTCATTCCTCTATCCCATCATAGGAGAACTATTAGAATCTACTAGAAACTCATGGAGGACCAAAGCAGAAACAAACTCCTACTCCAACATCAAAATGGTCCATCATACCCAATATAGCTAAATATGTATCTCAACACATCCTAGAAATGATGGAAGATTAGACATCGATTTTATATCATATCCTCTAAAAAATTCAAGATATCATCTCATTAGTGAAAAAGGAGTGAAACTGGGCCCACGACCTGGTTTCCTCAAATGGAATGACTCGCTCACAAAATGAGTTAGTCACTCTAGAGTAGTTATGCCTTCCAAATTCAGTCCAACAGTTTCAATGGAAATATATCATGATATATGGACAATCGGATCGAGAACAAAGACCCGTTCCAACTGGGGGATGTTAGTATAATGTAGTGACCCCTCCAAGGTAGGTTTATATCCCTGGAAACACTCAAGATATATGTCGGTGTATCCCGGCAACATCATGGGACCCAAAAAGATAGGGACCCATATATGAGGGTCGTTACCAACAGTATATGGATCTGCTTTCCTACAAGAGAGTGCTCAAAAATAAAATGTGCCAAAGGAAACCTAAAAATGAATAGCACATGATACTGCTATGCTGGAAGCTAGGGTTCTTAACACCATCAAAAATATATCAATAAAGGCTCAAGATCCTACCAGTCCATTACCAAATTATTGAAGTGTAAGTATCCATTGTAAAGGCCCTCCTCAAAATGTTGCTACCAGCAACTCTGAAGGTCATCCACAGAGAACCCAGTAGAGTTCACTCTGTGGGACAGTAATTATTGATCATGAGAGCCTATATCTTGATGTGTGTCATGGTATCCCTCCCCTAGACCAGAAGATCAGATGTCAAGAAGGTCCTTCCCTTGTTATCATCTTCTCTGATGGTCCTCCCCATGGTATATGCTACAACTATGCTTCTCCCAAGAGTCAGAAGTCAAGTCATGATAGTAGTCATCTCCATGATGACAGTCATTTAAAAGGTCATCCCCGTAATGAAAGTTGCTATGAAGGTCCTTTCTATAGTAGCTTCAAGCAACGAGAAGGTCCTCCCCTCATTGTAGTATATCCTGAAGGCCCTCCCCAAGATGTGAACTATATAAATTATCCCTGCATCTAGACATCAATTCATGATGGTAGTCCTCTCCAGGATGACAGTCATTGTGAAGTCCCTCCTTGCAATGGTAGTTTCTATGAAGGTCCTCCTCATAGTAACATCAAGATGTAAGAAGGTCCTCCCCTCACTACAGCCCGCCATAAAGGTCCTCCCCATGGTATTAACTGTTAGTAAACTTTCTGCGGTCATGCATCAAGTTGAAATAGTATCCCTCGCCATTTGAAACACCAATTGTGAAGGTCCTCCCTGCAACCAAAATTCATATTGGTAGGAAGGTACTCCCCTTTCCAGAAAAAAATGTAAAAAATCCATCCTTTTCTGAGGCACTAAGAAAAGTGTCAGACACATCAGGAACTCCGTCTATAATGAGTTATATTCTTTCTCTACCAGAGGATGTCTTGTTCCCACACTAATCTTCTGCGCCACCGCCGTAGAGTCCGTAAATCAATTAGGCTCCCACAATCCCGGTTCCATGGAAAGAAAATACTATGAAGTAGTAGATTATGGATTACAAAGTATAGAAGCCTCTGAAAAAACAATAATAGGATATGTTGCTTATGATAAGACAACTAGCTAAGGATAATATACCGGTGAAGTATTGGCCTTCGACCGCTTCTCATTTTGACATACAGGGATAGTTTTATGTGGAATTCACAAATGAAGTTCCCCTCAATATATGGACAACCCTTCACCAGCTGAAAGAAAAATTATTTCTCTATGAATGGTATGCAGACCACATCAACATGTTAGTGGAGCTTTGTCATCTAATCGACATGAAATCCCACTCGTTCGCAAGGTAGCCACAATTATAAAGGAAAAATAAAAACCTTCAACATTCTTTCCTCTATGAACTAGATATTTTTTATCACCTCATTGGAAACGCCCGTACTAGATTTCACATTTGTGGATTGGGAAAACATGGAGCTCTATACTTCACCCCTCATCCCATCCAACATGCCCCACTGAAAATGACATTGTTCAATGTTATCACCAAAAGGAAACAATCAAATGAAACCCTTTCTCAGTAAATATGGGATACTCAACCAATACTGGCCTAGAGTAAGTCTCAAACGCATTAGGTCCGAAGAGATCAAACCATCGAAAATCTTATGACCTAGGAAACCAATTACATTCAGCAGGCTTCCCGCCTAAAGAAATCCAACCAGAAAATAGTGATCATGTATTCAAAATACCATAGACTCCATATAGTCCCAATTTTATAATCATACCACACCCATGCGGGAGTACGTGAAAATGAAAAGGTGGAAATAGTGGTGGCTACTTCCACAATACGAAAACAACACCATCCCACAGGGCTGGGAGAATTTTTAAATCAAAATTCCCCCATTAGACCAACAAATCTAGGCTATGATGCCTCAATGGAATGGGAACACCCCTAGCCTGTAGGGATGGGTCATTTTAACCTCAAATCCCCACACATCTGAAGTTTTTCTTCTAACATCTAGGAAGAACGTTGGACATAGGAGTCACATGTTCCACCCCTTCCCATGGTTTGTACCCTTAGAGACAAAGGCGCGTTACGCAGTCAGATCAGGGCTCCCTTCAGGTCAATCTTTGTCAAGAAACCCAAAGAATACCACATAATATAATGATAATGTCCAATAAAGGATGCATAAATCCTTCTTACCATTCGACACTGGGTACACCACCGCCAATGTTGTATGCCTTAGTGAACGTGGTAAATGTAAACTCCTTGGATATTACAAGAAATGATAAAGAGGGAGAGGATGCGAAGGAATATGGTTCCCTCCCTGATGCACCCCACACTGATAATGATGGTGTGCACACCCAAAACCAGAGAGTGGTCCAAAATCTAGGTTCCCCCTTAGTTAACCCGACAATACCTCCCTCTCAAAACCCCAAAAAGGTGAAGAATAAATCCAAGGTCGTCTATGTCCCACCTTGTTCTCCCCCTATAAATGCATCCTTCACTCTCAAGGAAAGGTTCTCCAAGTATGAGGAAGGATTGAAAGAGCTATGGTGAGTTAATGTCGAGCTGCGTCGATGAAGCTACCATGCCAGATGTGTTCCCCCCGCAGAGCATCAACATGTACTCTAGAAGAGGTGCCCATACCACAAGCACTTATCCTAGTGAATAAAGACAAGATTGGAAGTCCAATGAACACAACCCAAGAAAGACATATAGACCTCCCCCTACTGGGAAGTAATCTGGAATATATTCAGGTAAACCCACAAATGATACCCTCATTTGGGTATCAACCCCAAATTCCAGCAGCACCAGTATGCCTAGTTTTGGCCATTGTTGCACCAGCTCAAGCTCAAACCCCGCAAGATATACATCAATGTCTCTTTCAAACCATTGACTAATTAACAGATCGACTCAAATCCAAGGATGGGCTCCACACTCTAATACATTCATAGCGCAAACCCTACCCTGACTGCGTGAGCAATGTTCCACCACCACCAAACTTCAGAAACCATGTATTCTTAGTATTCAACGGCTTGGGGGACCCTGAACAGCATTTAATGCACTACACCTCTTACTACGACCCCATTATGGGCAATATAGGGTAGCAAGAGGTAGTAAAACTTAGTTTCTTCATAATAACCCTACAGGGATCCTTTTTTGTATGGTATACAAGCCTTCCAACCAATTTAATCACAATATGAGAGGACCTCCAGTAATAGTTTCTCTTTAGGTTCAGTTTGAATCTTTCTAAGACGATGATCCATGATTCCATGAAATATAGAAAATGAGAGAATGAAAGAGTCTCCGACTTCATTTCCAGATGGAAAGGCCTGACTTATTCCCTGAACCAACTGCTCCCCTAGGATGAGATGCTCGCCATATACATCGATAACCTTTAGGATGAATTGTGATCACCACTCATCCCGGTGAAGTACACAAGTGGGTTTAGATATTTCTCTACCATTTCCCAAATAATAGAAGTCTCCTTGCCAAGGACCAATCTTAAGTCCCGAGTGGCCCCATCATCCCATACCAAAAGAGTAGGAAAAGAAAACGAGGATCCTATCAAACTTAAGCCATCCCCCGGCACTAGCTCCAATTATAAGGCCCCCACCTAACCATGTGAGACCCCATGAACATAAAAAAAACACCACCACCTTAACAACATAAGTGATTGGGTGTTAAAAGAAATTAACTTGAAGAAAGAAGAAATAAAGTTTACTCATTCTGAGATGACCAGGTCCGTAGCTATTTCATTGCCACCATGAATTGAAATTTCCTATGATTACTAGATCCAAATAAAGCCGATGAAGTGGGTCTTAATGGACATCCAAACTATTGTACCTATCACTGGGTACTGGGAAACACCATCCATGAATGATTCATTTTCCAGGATCTCCTACAAAAGATGGTGGATTCTGGGAAAGTCATGTTGGGGCCACCAGCATGAGTGGCTTATGTTTTAACCTTAGACTTAAGAGAGGAAGTGGAATGGAAAACAATTTTTGTAAATAGAATTTTTTTGACAATTGGATGTCCCAGAAGACCATAAATAAAGTCCATGACATCCTACAGACATAGTTGAAACAACCAACTGTGCCCCCAAAATATCCCGATACAACATAGCCATCATCCTCAGCCCCACAACCCTCTCAAGTCTAGAAAGGCAGGAATAAAGAGAAATAAGATGAGCTGAAACCAAAGATGAAGATAGTGTTGATGCTTTCGGACATCATTCCAGCAGACCTGGCACAATGGGTGCCTCTCCGCCAAATTTTACAACCACCATGACCCCACCAAACGACCCCATAATAAGGAGAATGTTAGACAGAAATAGTGTTAGATCAAGAACTAATCATTAGCTCCATTAATTTCATTCACTTGATGGAACCCTTATCAGATAGAGACTATGACCACAAACTAGGATTCCCCGACCCCAACTGGAGATCTGGAGGAAGAGGCTGCAGAGGCCGGAGGTTTCCTAGAAGGCATGATCTTGGCAGGAGTCAAAAAATTTTCCACAACATAAATCAAACCGTTAACATCATGGAAAATTGTGGAAGGACCCTTCGGTAGACACAATAATAACTAGAATGCTCTTCTGCACCATTGGAAGAAATCCAAGACCAATTATCTTGGAATATCCCTTAGGGGAAGAACAAATATCAAATCATCTAAGGCATGCAGGTGGAACAATTCAGCCAAACCCAGAAAGGACCGTAGCACCACTGACCCCATCTACAGAGGCCGAACCATCCATGTAAATATCCCAAACACCTAAAATATAGGTGAAACAGCAACCTCAAGCCAGGAAGCACCAACCATTAGAGCAGAAGTGTGAAATTCTAAAGCAGCTAGCTTTAGTACCAGCAAACCTGTCAATTTTGTATGCATTAAGCCTATCCACAAATTTTAGAGAGTCACTCATCGAAGCCTTGTTATGAACCCAGGAGTTAAAGGGTGATTTAGTATCATCCAAAGTCTATCGGACGAAGACCAATCTCAAAGAATGACATTGTTTCATCTCTATCATAGATATGGATGTTGAAACCATCATGCGAGGGAACATCACAACCTTATATGTTTCTGAAAAGATAAATAAAGTTGATGTCCAGAGGATCTTCATTGATAATGGATCTAGAGTCAACCTCCTCCCACTACGAATGATTTTTCGGTTGGGCTATGATGAAGAAAACTGGACACCCTTCAGCACAACTATACTGAGATATGAAAAAAGAGACTATAAAACATTGGGATGAATCAAGCATCAAACTCAAATTAGAGACCTCACATCAGATTTGAGTTCAGGGTAGTATGTAAAACTACAGCCTTCAACCTCCTGTTAGTGAGGCCTTGGCCACATCCTCATGCTACAATTCTGTCCTCATTCCATCAGTGCATCAAATATTGAACTAATGGAAGAATTGGGACATTAGATGCCAAAAAATTCTTGTTTGAGTTGTGTGAGTTGGATTATATTGATGTAGGTTTCTATGAATCAGAAGAAAAACATTATTTCAAAAAATGAAATTGATTGGATTACTGCCCTGAATGATTGGAAACAGATCCTGCCAACCCCCTCTAGTATCTTGTGGAAGAGTACATACTACCCATCAACCATGTTGAATGCCCAAGTGCAAGTCTAGATGTAGACTCAATTATCTACATGATCTCTACCGAAGCTGCCAATTCCAAAGACATAGAAGAGTGGGATAACTCCCAGGATAGCATGAAAATCCCTATCAAAGATAATCTTGACCCCTCATATGGACCGTAAGCTACCCTCGCCCCACACTCTAAGTCAAAATATGATTTGACCCCCAATATTTGAGAGTTCGTCTAAATAATACTCCCTCCATCATAAGAGGAAAAAGATAAAGATGATGATGAAGAATAATAAGAAGAGGAAGAAGACATCAAAGATGCCCTTCCTTCAGTCATAGAAGGTGTCTCCACCATAATCGATGAACATAAAGAGATAAATCGGGGAACTAAAGATGACATGCAACCCACTTTGATCGATGTGGATTTTCCTGTCGAGGAGAAGGAGGCATACACCTCCTTCCTAAAGAAGGATCGAGTTGTGTTTTCCTAGAATTACACCAAAATTCTAGGCCTTGATCTCAAGGGTTCTATTCATCATCTGGGATTACCAGAAAACCATTGGGGCAATAAGAAGGCAGCCCGAAGGACCCACCCGACGCATGCTTCCAATATAGAGGCATAGGTTGATAAGTTGATCAAATCCAACTTTATATGGGAGGTCCAATATCCTATCTTTCTGGAAAACATAGAACCTATCAAAATGAATAATAGATAGATTATAATATTCATTGAATTCAGAAACATTAATCAGCATTTCCCAAAAGACGATGTCCCATTCCTGATCACATAAATGTTGATCGATGCAACAACTGAATATGGGACTCTCTATTTCATGGACAGCTGTTCTGGATACAATCAAATCCAGATGGCCATTGGAGATGAAGAATCTACCACTTTTAGGGCCCCTAAGGGAGTTTTTATTATAAAGTGAGTCCCTTTGGACTAAATAATTCCAGTGACACATATTAGTGTGCCATGCATCACATCTTCAAGCCCATATTGGGAAAGTGTGTCGAGTGTTATGTTGATGATCTAGTGGCTAAAACATGAGAGCACTGAAACCACATGGCTGATCTTGAAATGGTCTTCAACAAATTGTGATAGCACAGTTAAAAAATGAATCCCTTAAATTTCACCTTTGGCGTTACCTTGGGAAAATTCCTCAAATTCATTATACGACATCACAACATTGAAGTCGACCCTGAGAAGACAAAATACATCCTTGGCATGTCCCCACCTTGAAACCTGACCTAGTTGAGAGGTCTCTATGGAAACATCACCTAAATTTGGTACTCCATATCCAACTTGGCGGGTAAATGCTTACCTTTCACCAGGCTCATGAAGAAAGGAGTTACATATGAGTGGGATAATGATTTCCATGAAGAATTTGACAGTCTCAAAAGATATATCTGAAGCCCACTTGTGTTGAATCCACCAGTTGGTGGGAGACCACTCATATTGTACGTAACTGCCCTAGAATGGTCATTAGGCACCTTCCTTTCATAGAAGAATGATGTCTGTAGATAGAACAACCTCTACTACCTCAGCTGAACAATGATTGATTCTAAAACTAAGTATTCAAAAATTAAAATGAACTGACTAGTTCTAATCTTCATGGGTCAAGAACTCAAGCATTACTTGTAGCAACATGAGGTCCAACGGGTTTCATACTGCAACCCACTCAAATATATCCTCAATCTTCCCATGGTAAATGGGAACCTATCATGATGGGAAATCATCCTATAACAGTTTGACATATGGTACGTGCTTTAGAAAGCCATCAAAGGCCAGGTATTAGTAGACTTCGTGGACAAACACCCCTCAGAATAAAACACACCATTGGATGTCGAACATCTTGATAAAGAAGTGCTTTCTATTCAGGAGTACCCCCAGACATGAGAGATGTACATTTATGGTTCTTCTCGAAGCCCAATAGGGAAAAAGAAGGGGTATCCCAAGCTCAAAAAATTGGGACTGGGAATTATACTTGTATTCCTCAAAAATGATATCTTTCCTTACCCATTCATGATTTGGAAATGTTGTTTGAATAATTAAGTGGAATATCAGACCGTCATTGCAGGCCTGGAACTGACACTTCATGTGGAGGCCAAACACCTAAAAATAAAGGGTGATTTAGAGCTAGTTATCAAACTGGACAATGGTGACTATTAAATCATGAAATAAGTATTGGTTCCCTTGATGACCCATGTTCAATAACCGATGGTAGAATTCCTATTATATCCAACGTTGACTTATGTCCCCAATCACAAAATAACCAAGACGAAACTTTGGAAAATGCATCCACAGCCCTGGATGATACAGAACAGGATGAAATAGTCATTATCAGTGCCCTTCACCAGATGGTCTTACCATTCATCCAGAGAATATGGAGGAAATTTACAAAATTAGACCCATTTCCAAGCCTTATGGTCACACCACCAACTTGATGACGACCATTACGAATTACCTTCAGAATAGGGAAGTCCCACCAGATAGGGATGGAAGGGAGCAGGTCTGAAGATTGTCAATCAACTTTTCCTTGTACAATGGGGTAATCCAAGAAACTTTTCTCTATAAATGAGGCCTTTACGGGGTCCTTCTCATGTTTATTGATGGAGAAGATACTGCCATCGTCATGAAAGAAGTGCACACCGAAGCTTATCGAGCGCATCAATCTGCAACCAAGATCTATCACCAAATCTAAAGGATCGGGTATTACTAGCCCACTATGATATAGGATTATTACATATTTAACAAGAAGTTCAATTCCTTCCATGTTCATTCTAATTTCATACACCAACCCCCAGAGTTACTTCATAAAGCTATGTACTTCCCTGGGGGATGGATGTTTTCAGACCATATCCTCCGGCCACAACCATAAAATTCATGTTTATACTCACAGCTACTGACTTCTTTTTACAAATGGGATGAATCCATACCCCTTTTGGAAGTTGAGGAAAAAATATTGTTAGATTTTAAATAGACAACATCATTAGAATATTTTGTGTCCCTCTTACAATACTAATGGACAAAGACACCAAATTCTTCTCTACAGTGTTTGAAAAGTTATACTATGAGTATGGAATCAAAGTAAATCGTTCATCCCGCTACCACACGTTGTTCAATGGGAAGATAGATTCTTTCAACAATAATGTTTCCAAAATACTCCAAATTATTATTAATAAGTATAATAAATCATAGAAAGATAATCTCCTTCATGCTTTGTGGGATTAGCAAACCATGACCTGCACCACCACCGAGGAAACCCCATACTCACTAGTATACAGGGAAGATGCAGTTTTTCCAATCAAAATTCAAGTTCCATCACGTCATGTGGACATTTGTGATCAACTGTCTATGGAAAATAAATCCCAAATATGATTTTATGAGTTGGAGTAGCTAGAAGGAAAAAGGCTGCACACTTTACACCATTTGTAAATCTACCAAAACCGAATTTCACGAGCCTTCAACAAGAAGGTTCGACTTTGATGATTCCTCAAAGGAAAAATGGTGTTTGTCCTTAGAACCCTGATGATACTTGGGAAGAATCCCTCAAAGCGTGAACCAAAGTGGGAAGGACCATATTTAATACATAGGGTCTATTTTAATGAAGCATACGCCCTGATATCGATGGACAGAAAACTCATCATACTCCCACAAATGCGATGTTCCTGAAGAAGTACTTCGTATAATGGTAATTCCCATGTCAGGTTCTAAAATATAATACCCAAAACTATGAGTTTTTGTCCTAAAAACATGATATTAAATTTTATATTATTATTCCATGGAAGGTGACATTGAACCATGATGTCATGGTATAAGCTATATGACTCTAAACTATGAGTTATTGTTCTCTCCACATGATGTTAAACTATAAGGAACTGGTCCCTGAAACATGAAATTAAATTGTGGCTCATGTCCTCACTATTAGATGTTAAACTAAATGGAACAATGTTTCTTAATTGTATGACAATAAACTTCATGATCTTTGATAGAACTATGTACAACTTGATTCCTCCACTAATAGGATACGTTGTGACACCTCGATCGTTAATCTTAGCCCAACCCCCATGAAAACAATAATGCATCTATCATATTCTCTACCTCCCCACACTTGGGAAGGAAACCCTATATCCACTCTTTGTTCCTTACATCGTGTATAACTCACGTGAGCTTAGGATCAATGGTAAGGATTCTCTTATGCAAACAAGTTATAGAGAAGTATGGTAGAAATTGTACTCGTAGCAAATGAATCACAAATATCCCTACATATGGACTAAGCTAGATTGGTACTAGGAACTTTCAGATCAACGTATGTCTTGATTCCGGCTCGTACAGGATACGTAGTGACACCTGGATTTGGAATCCCAGCCTAACCATCATCATAAAAAAAATTCCCTCACATTTCTTTACAAATCGAGGAAACATTTTTAGGGAACCTTAAGAACTTTGTGCGGCTTGATTCCTGCATTCACAGGATACATAGTGACACCCAAATTTTTCATCCCAGACTATCCACCATCAAAAAGTTCCCCTTTCCCTATGCATAGGTCAGACTTATATAGGGATTCCATTAATGGTCCTAATTTGATGAAGATAAATTGGGAAATTCTTCAAGAGTTATTTGTGCCATAGTTCTTAGTTTCACTAGATCCCACACCTTACCCTCACTCATAAAAAGTCAAAAGATCCTTCTTCCCCCTATACATATGAGTCAAACCTATGCGGAAGCTCCCTTAGTTCACAGTTATTCATGGTATGGGTATTATTTACGCTCGTAAGAAAATCTTTCCCATTTTCCAAACTCAATACCCCCAGAAAACATGGAATTCCCATAATCATTAAAGGCCATCTGAGACGGAAGGCCAGTGTCATGTGGACACCTTTGTTTTGACTATGCATATCATGATTTGGAGGCTCTGCATATTTTTCCCACAAAAATGTCCTTCAATAAAAGGAAAATTCATCCCTATGAGATTCCTCTCGTATCTCAGAATGCCCAATGGATTCTAAGCCCTATGTCATTCCTCCAAATTCAAGTTTCCCCTCGGACAATGGTTTACACCTTCTATCATCACTTTCATCTAAGGAATGTTGAAACATACTGATTGCAATTAACTCAAAACTATTAAATATCGTTATGAAAACATAATCCTCCTCACTACATGACTCTAAACTGCACAACATCATGTCCTCACCGCACAACATTAAACTATGAGGCCAAAATCATCTTTATTGTACGACATTAAACTTCATAGAAATGGTTTAATTAAAATGTGTCATATGATACTGATATTTCTATTCTTAGTAAACGAAATAGATTCCTCATAATCCTTTGTTTCTCACATCAAACATAGATCACGTTATCTTAGGGGTATTAGTGAGAGATCCACCCTGACATTATGGAAAAACAACCCAGGAATTTGGTCCTAACAACACGACCTAAGAAGGCAGGTCATGGTTCCCTTACTCGAGAGGAACCCCAAATCTTGGCCATAAGATGTTGAATGGACAGGTATTATAAAGTTAAAATGAATGCCTCACCCTACATATGAGTCACATCTACATAAGGGGCACCTAATTCCATGAATAAATTGCAGCCCAAATATCCCCAATATGTTCAGATACACCCCTGCCATATTTCAAACCCTGTGATTTGAGAAATCTCTAATCCCTATAATCATTCAAGGCCATCTGAGATAGAAGACCAATTTCCAACAGACACCTTTATTTTGGCTATAAAAATCATGACCTGGTGTCTCTATATATGTTTCCCACAAAAACAGTCGTCAATCAAAGGAAAATTTGTCCCTAGGAGAGTCCTCTCCTATCTCAGTTCACCCAATGGCTTCCAAGCCTCGTTCCATCCATACTAATTCAAGGGACCTCAAAGTCATGGTTTACATTTTCCTCCTTAAACAAATCATGGATATATCAGAACATGCAGATCGGATTCATCTCTGGTCCCCTTTGAGGTTTTTAAGGATACTCCAGCTATATGCCTGAAGTTAATCTGCATACAAAAAAAGAGTTCGCCCACACATTTATGAGAAAAGTTAAGTTAAAATTCCCATTTTTGTTAAGTTTCAACTCTTATTGAAGGTCACATATTGTATTCAGAATGTTCCCAATCCCCATAATCATTCAAGTCTAACTGAGATGGAAGGTCAGTGTCCTGCAGAAACCTTTGGTTGACTAAGCACGTCATTCTTCAGTGGATCTACATATTCTTCCCAAAAATTGGCCATTAATAAATGGAAAATTCATCCCCATGAGATTCCTTTCCAGATTTCATTCACTCAAATGACATTCATGTCCTGCCACACCCCCAAATTTGGAAAAATCCTAGATAATAGCTAATATTCCTTCTTCTATTATAATGCACCTGACATAAAAAATACTTCTAGCTTTACTGGCCATTTGTTGGGAAAAAATCCCTCAAGGTGTTCTCTCAGTATTTCTTAGGTTTGTTTGTGTTTATTGACAAATCCAGATGACCAAAAGTGAGTATTATTGGTTTTTTCCGAAGACAGATTTTTAAGGTGTTGTAGTATCTCAATGTTTGCCAATTTTTTTGGCCTCAAAATTGGGAGTTTGATGTTGTAAACCAAATTATTTTTTCATAGAAGTGAGTTTTATGAATAATGGTGAAGAAAATCAACAAATGGTGAGAACCACGAACCATAATTCATGTGCCACATACCGTGTTTCAGGAACGGTACGCGATGAGGAGGAAATGGTATGCGAGTGCGGTTTATGAAACCAAAAATGGTTTGTGGTGGAAGGCGGTGTTGTACATGTATAGATGGATTTCAGCAGAGAAGATCAACTGCATTGGATCCAAGGTAGTATGGGGGCGGCGTGGAAAAATTGTTTGTGGATGGATTGCAGTTCGTAGTAGCTGACGAATCGATAAGCGGTGGAGACTGAATTGAAGATTTGGTAAATCTCGATTTAGTAGATTTTTCAGATATCCTTTCCTGTATAAGAATCGATAATCCCACTGATAACTATAGAGATTTAACATTAGTAGAAAGCTTATTTTTTTTCTGGGAATTCAGCAAAGTCTAAATGTTGGTCACACTGAAGGTGTTTACAGGGATTCTTAACCTGTAAAGGAAGTCTGGTATGTAGATAAGGAAGTCTCGTACACAGAAAGAGTTATCTCGGTATGCAGAGGAGAAATCTCTGATATGTGAGAGGGAGAATTCTGCAAGCAATAAGCAGATGGAGAGCTCCGGTATGAAGAAGAAAATATAGTCTAAGAATAGAGAATAGTTTGATGACATTAGGGGTTTCGCAGAGGAGGTTTGCGAAATCGGTACGAGGTAGTAGTACGCGATCATGAAGGCGGAGGCAGTCCGCAAACGATGGGTGGTTCACAGTAGTGGCATCGATACGTGAATATGGTCTCCCACATACCAAACCTAGTACTCAGTACACGGGAGAGGAAGGTGGTTTGATATTTTCACAAGGAATCTTGTGAGAGCTTCAAATCAATTTGTGAAAATATTTTTTGGTACCCATCCATACTCAGGAAGGTGGAATTCATCTACAATTGAAAACGAAACATCAACAGAGCATCTACCTATAGTTGAGGATGCATGAATTCATGAAAATGAAGGTACATACATGTCCCTAAACTGTGTTTGACCTAAAATTCCATAAACTGTGAGTGGATTCTATTCCAAGAGCAGCGAGTAAAGGAAGAGGAAGATGATGACCCTTTTCCACTGGTAGTGATCCATAGAAAGAGACATTGGGAGTGACCCTTGTAAATGCAGTGAGCAGACCCTAAACCTTGTAACAAGAGTGAGCCTGGGAATAAATGATCTAGCCCGAACATTAGTCTCATTATTGGATTTGATCCTTAGTGAATTTGGTACATTGGAACATCATCATTGTATGGTCATTGGACATAGCCCAATGAGGGTGAATCAAGTAAAAAACATTAATCCCTATGAATGATTTCATATCTATTTGTATATTGAAACTAGAGGAAGATAGAATTGAGTTTTATCTTATAATGAAACAAGATATCAATGGGAGAATGTTTTAATCTCTCATACCCTGATTCACCCCCCCCCTCTCAGTGTATTTGACCTAGTGGACCTAACACCATTCACCAGCTCTCCCTCACACCAGTATGAACTGTGTGGGAATAGTTGCTCATCTAAAGCCGACATGAATGTACCAAATGTTTTAAGACACCACTACTTAGTCTAGCCAACCACTATGGCTCCTAGCCTCAAAATAAATTTAATGTGTTGCAAATACCATCAAGCCATCGAAGACTGAAGGCCAGTGTCCTGCAGACTCCTTTGATTGACTATGCACATCATTCCCCTATGGCTCTGAATATATTTCCCACAAAATGGTTGTCAATCAAAGGCAAATTAATACCCATGAGAGTCATCTCCTACATCTGTATGTCGAAAATTGATTGTGAGCCTCATGCATGTCCAAAATACACAAATTAAGGGTCATGAAAAATCCCTAATCCATGTCTGAAGGATATTAGAACATTATTGTAGGCGATCCCAAGCTAGGGCCTTATCCCATTAAATTTGGTCAAAGTTGTTTGACTAAAACATCATTAATGTGTTTGATTGGATGGGCTGTGAATAGACAGTGAAAAAGACGCCATACTTTCTAGAGGAAATATCTATAGAAGGAATCTATGGGTAAAAAAATCATGTATCGTTTCATTAAGAAACATTGAGCCGTCACAAAAGGTGTAAAGCTTGTTAGGTCGAAAACCCACAAAGGGTGGCCTAAGAAAAATTCAAGTTATGCCTGCTAAGCCCATCCCAAGAAGTCTTAGGAAAAAATTACAGTAATAATGAAAAAATTACATAAAAGATCATGAGTTTTTCCATAAAACATTACCAATAGTCGAGCTACGCTCGCTGAGTTCCACGGCTCAGACACAAATTAGAGACTGATTTGATTACTTCATTTCAATGGTTTCAAATCATGGTTTAAAATTAATACCTAATTTAAATGATGTTAATATGATTGATTATGATCAATTGACATGACATGAAAAGGAAAATAAATAGGATATAAAGGAGAATCAATTTCATTGAGTTTAACAAAAAAGGAGGAGCATCCCCAGTTCAGAGTCTCTCTAAACTATCAAACAAATAAAGAGTACATTTCATGATTTCGGATAAAATACAACAAGGTTCGGTTCTCCCTTTACAGAAGGATGGAAAGTGATTTTTGTAGGACGTCAATAGCTTTCTCCAAAGAAGCTCTCACCTCTGTTTTGTCCTTCACCATCGAACACACCCACTCCAGACTGACATTAAGGTCCCGCCCTTTCTTATGGATGGCTTCATAGTTAGCATGTGAAGAGGCTAGTTGATCCCTCAAAATTAGTTAATGGGCTTCTCACTCTTATAGCTCTTCTTATTAGGTGTACACCAAATCAAGATCCTTCACCTCCTCGGCCATTAGATGGTCAAATTCTTCTGAAACATCTCAGAAGCTCACCACCTGGTGATTAGAAATATTCAACTTGGCTAGATTGTCCTCGCAGGAGGCAAGGTATTCTCAGGCTATGAAAATTTGGTAGATGAAGAGGTGTAAGTGCTGATATTCAAAGATTCCAGAACCCAGTTTGGTAAATAATTTCTATAAATTTCCACCCTCGTTAGTAAAATTTTCTATAGGTGTCTCCTTGGAGGGAGCACATAACGGGTGCCATGCCTCTTTTCACACTGCCTAGTGCCTTACTGCAACACCATTACCTTGATCCTCATCCTCTGTGGCATTTATGTAAGAAGTAATTATCATCACAGGAGTGAGGGAGATCTAAGATGGGTAACCCAAGATGGGGGACTCTATTTTCCCTCAGATGGCTCAACCGCTGGAGCCGAGTGTGGAGGACTAACCGCAGCTTCTAGGGTGGTCGGTGATACTCTACTGGTTAAATCCTCATCAAGGTCTTGGGTGGTATCCACGGGAGGGTAGTATTATGAATCACACCCCAATGAGATAGGTTGTATATATTAGGCCCCTCCCAAATGTTTCTGATAACAAACTGATTGTATTCATACCACAAGGGTAGGAGCAGGTGGTGTATCTATCATGGCTATTGTAGGGATGGAATGAACATCACACTCTTCATAGTAGAAGGAATTTATGTCATTGTCATTGGGGCAAGGAAGAGACAGGAAATGGTTAAAGGTCTCTGCACTCACCGAACTAGTTCTTTTATCAACTTGTTGGGGTAACAATCTGCCCACAGCTGGGCATATTCCAACAACAGAAATTTGGATTATGTAGAATTGGGGATGATAAATTTTATAGTTTCACCTTCATGCATCATCATGAGCCATAATTGGTGAATACCTATGGGATGAGACTCTCCCATTAATTGAACAGAAAAAACAATGCAGTTTTTTGAAGACATTCAAATTTCCTGGAAAACAGGTAGGGGAGGTATGACTCACAAATGACTACTCGATCTATACGAGCGTTGAGCATCCCATACCAATGTGTGATGAGGTACAAACATTCCTCCGATTAAACATCCATGTCACCTCTTAACAACCCATGAGGGGTATGATGCGGTGTTAAAGAGAAATGAGAAGCATCATTCTGCAACCCAACCACATCAATAATGCTTAGAGTCTTAAGAAGAACAGAGAAAATGTTGATAAGCGCAGGATAAAAGTCATAATGATGAACCTTTTTAGTATTTCGGTATTCATAACAAGGGAAGTGTTCTTCCATCCACCCATATAGATCATTGAAATGGATTGCTAAGACAGTTTGGGGGCCTACCTTCATGTATTATTTTCCAATAATTCATAAAGCCATGTGGGGGTAGGAAGGGCCAAATTAATGGGATGACCCTTTTCCAGTGTGGTCTCTATCAACAAAGTATTGGCCCAAACCCCAGTATATATGTCATGGGATGGAAAAATCCATCTGCTCAAAATCATGGTAATTAAACATTATTATCTAAGTTCAGGTGATATGTCTGGTTGAAGCTTTTATCCCAAGGTTTTATATCGTACAACTTCTAGAATAGCACAATATGACCTTGGAGTCTTGTTGGACTGGGGGGATGGATGAGTTCGACTGCAGCGAGCCCTCAGCTTGGGTCTCTTCGCCTGCAAGAATAACCTTATCCACACCTCTAATGGGATAAGTGAGAGAGCCTAAAGGGGATGATCAAGTAATCCATATTCCATACCCAGTATAATCCTTTTGGAAGGAGACACATGGTTAGTGTTTCTCTAGGTAGAGGTTTTCGGGACAAACTCGTCATACATCTCTCCCAGGATAGGGAGTCCTCCAAGCGGGTTGATATCTTATTGGCTGATTCCCACCTCCCCATGCAATAAGTGGAAGGTGTTTTTTCTTGAACACTAGAGGCTCAGAAACTCAAGAAGGATTTCTCCTGGGAAGAAGACTACAAACTGAGAAACCTAGGCCGCCTGATACAAACCCATCGCCTCCATCTAGTCGGGGGACTCCAAATAGGTCTGATGTACCTAGAATTCCCAGACCCATTCATCAATGATACATCCTCTAGCCCGAAGATCCCACTTGGTTCTCCACCCACCATGGGGATTTTCTTGGGAATTTTTTATAATGGATGGGTACTCTTGGGCGCTTAGTCTCGGTAAACCATCATGACAACCACAGTTTCCCTGAGTCCATGTCGAGCCTCCTAGTATGAAGACGTTCTCCTGAATCGTAGTGGCGATGACTTCTCTTACTGGGGAAATTTTGGTGAGATTATATATTTTCGGTTCCTATAAGAGGATTAAAGGGGTATTGGGGTCAGCCAACAATAGAGGAACATCATCATGGATACCAAAGCTGTAAAGTGGAAGCTATACAGATAATGGATAGTCTATGACCTATGGTGTCAAGAAGTCCTTTAACAAGCTGTCACAAGGAAGTATGGTGGATCGAAGATGATCCTAATTATTCCATGACCTGGTATCCCTTGTCTTCATTGATTTTATCAGAGCCTGTGAAGTATCCATTGTAGCTTGCATAGAATGATCTATAAGCTGACATCATTCCAATAAAAAATTGATGTTGGATAATGGATATGAAAGAACTAATAAAGAACTAAAAATATATCCACATAAGGTTCCACGTACTATTTCTAGAAATGGTACGAAGTAGCCACATCCCACATACTGCATAGTGTGCAGAAGCAACTCCTCCTATAGCTACAGTACATGGATGCATTTCATCACATACAACCATGGTACGTAGACCATCTACAAGGTGTTGTCCCACATATCATTGGCCACCGAACAGAAAGGTTCATGGAAGCTTTATACTATGAACCTTGTCCTTGATTAAGTTCATGTTTAGAATTTTTAGATTAATGTTTATGTTTGTATTATTATTTCTTAAAGTGTGGTTTTCCAATCCATGTTTGGTATGTGGTCACTCAAGCTGCGTAGCATCCTCCTACGAGGAATATAGATTTAAATTTTAAATTTTCGTACCATTATTCGCAAAATCCAAATTATGGTATGTGGATAGAGAAATGGAAGAATGTTTGGTTCATGGAACATACGAAACAGTTCGTGAATGGGATTTTTGCAAGGATAATGGTACGCAAAAGCATCAGGAGGCAAGGAAGTCAATAGAACGTTTTTTCCCAGGATAAATGATAAATGAAAAATGACAGTATCCCATATATATAAGTGTGGTCCCCTCCTACCAGGATCATCTATTCTACCACAAACCATTTCAGTTTAGGATCACTTCTACACTGGAATAGTCCCATTTTCTTTCTGAAAGGATCCAATTCCGATAGGGGGAATTTGTAGGGCCCTGAAAATTCGTTCAAGGGAAAAAATACCTCCAAAATCAATTTTAATAATGAATAAAGTACTCTTACAAGTCAAGAAAGGTGAATGGACTCTAATGAGTTGTAATTTTTAGAAGAAACTTGAAGAGATTCGTGTTTTCAAATCATTAAAAGTGGCCTACGTACCATCACCGGGAATGATTTCCAAACCACCTAGATCGTGAACCACCAGGTATATAGAACAATCCGCGAGCCACTGGCCAACGAAGTGATGGATGATGAACAAGGCATACCATGAACCACATCGCTAAAGGAATCGTGCATGTGAAATCCATATGCCTACTGTTCCACGAACTCTTCAGTTCGCGGAGGAAGAAAACCAATAGGGTTCCCCAAGCCATTATTGCAAACTGAAGACTCCTCAAACCATAGATTGACCGAGTCTTCCATAGGTCGTGATATCATCTCATGGGCCACTGCAAATGGTGTCTCATGACCATAGATACAATTTCCCCGATCCTATATAAAAGGGAGCACAAGACAAAGAGAATAGGAATGGACATCGAAAGATTAAATGGGACTCAGAGGTTAGATGTAAGAGTTCATGGAAGATTCTAACTTTAGTCTTAATTCATTGGTGGAGCCCAAATCGCAAACCACCCTCTCAGTAGCTACAGCTGGCCATGAAACAAAAAATGGGGGAATTAAATAATAATAAAATAACCACAAACCTAATTGGTGAACCATGATCCACGTACTTATCACAGATGAATTCCCTGAGAACATTAATCCCCCAGACCCTTCATCAATATGGTTGTCCGTGTAGTGTACCGCTACGTGGACTGAACCTGGAGCCGCTTGCCGCATCAGTATGTGGATTGAACCTAAATCGGCATGATGAGATTCATACCACTATTGTACATAGTGATATATACCCATGCACACATACCAAATCAATACATGGATGGCCCCTCTACCTGCATAACACTATGGTATGCAAAGCCTCCCTCATCCTGTGTAAGAAATTAGTAAGCAGAATGGGGTATTTTCATGTGGTATTTCCTCAGGTTCCAAACTCTATCCTCCATTACTGTCCAGTCCTCCATTATACCTCTACTAACTGGTCCTCTGGAATCAGGACAAAGCCTCCTCCAAAGCCACCAGACCCATATGATTAGACCATCATGTGCATCAGTGCGCCCCTTAGAGTCTACATACCCATGGTAAATGGAGTCATGATGACTCTCCCCACAACGGTTCGAGATTATATAAATATTGTGGGTCAGCATTTCTATAGAAACCCAGAGTCCAACCTTCGGATTCCGACGTGAACCTCCCGGTTCTAGGTATTAAGAGTGATCACTTGATTTTTAATTCAATGGTGAATAGTGATCAGTCAAAGGAGTTTTGTTTTATTCTCCTTTGATGAGGACGAAACTCTTCCCCTTTCTCAGAATGTATTTTGGGCCCCTCCCACTAATGTATGTCCCCAATTTTTCAAGGCTGGGCCGCATGAACTTTACTTCCATTTCACATGGAAAGGTTCATTTCTCTACACCCTCACCCTCAATCTCCCTGACTTCATCTGCCATAGGATCTCCCTCTCCCACCAATAGGAGAAGAAGCATGTTCTTTGTTGAATCTTTCACGTCCTCTTGTTTCTCACACCGAGAATGACTCATGTCGGCATAGAAGTTTGTGACAATTAAAACATCCACACAATATGAACTATGAGAACTATGATTCTTGGTCAAACCAGGATACATAGGATGCCTACTAGAAGGCCTGATCTCAAAAGAGTCCCCTCCCATAAAGGGTCCACCTAACCATGACCCATCAAATGGACAACTTCCATGTGTAATCCCCAACTAATATGAACTATGATAAGTCTGATTCTTGGTCAAACTAGGATATTTAGGATGCCAAACAGAAGGCTCGATCTCAAAAGGATGCAATTCCAAAAGGGTTCACTCAAGCATGTCCCTTCAAATGGGTAACTTCCAAGCGTAAGCCCCACACAATCTAAACTACAAGAACTTTGATTCTTGGTCAGACAAGGATATGTAGGACACCTACTAGAAGGCTCGAGATCAAAAGGGTGCCCTTACAAAAGGGTTCACCAAACCATGACCCATCAAATGTGTGGCTTCCACACGTAATCCTCAACTATTCTGAACTATTACAACTCTGATTCCTAGTCAAACCATGATATGTAGGATGCCGACCAGATGGCCTGAGCACAAAAGGGTGACCTTACAAAAGGGTTCTCCAAATCATGTCTCTTAAAAGGTCATATTTCATGTGTAAGCCCCACACATTCTGAACATTGAGAACTATGATTCACGATTAAACCCGGATATGTAGGATGCCTTCCTGAAGGCCTGAACTCAAAAGTTTTCCCATCCAAAAGGGTTCACCCAATCATGTCCCATCAAATGGGAAGCTTCCATGTGTAAACCCCAACCCATTAGAACTATGTGGTTTCTGATTCCTCTCTTGAGGATACTTAGGAAACCCATCTTATGGGACCAATCCCAACATCAAGTCACCTTTCTCCCCCTTGGATGACAATAAATTCCAAAGGTCCTCATTCTATGGATCAAGTCATCACCACCTCCACAGCATCAAATCTATATGCATGGAAACAATGATCCTGCAAACTATGGGTAGCCTATGGACACACTCTTCGGGAATGAACCAAGGATTCACAAACATATGAACAAGACTAAAATCTAAAATATAGTAATGTAATGATCTATAATCTTCTCCTCGAAGGGTGCAGTGAGCCTGACTTCCCAGCCTCTCGGCCAATAGAGTCCTCAAGTGTCATTGGTTCATTCATCAATCAATGAGCACCTACCTTTGGAATAAAGGTCCATGAATCATTGATACAAGGTCCTTTGGTTGGTTAGGTATCAACTAATACTTCTGTGGGAGACCATTTGAAGAAGTTATATCTGAGGAGGACCGATTGCACAAGTACATGACCCCATGGAGACGCCCATTGGGACTGACTGACTGTGGAATCTCCTTATCAATGTGAAAGGGGTGAATTGTCCAGTCCTCATGGGGTTAATACAACTTTCATTAAAGTATAATGATGCGTAAGGGGACGAAAAAAATGGTGATTTTTATAGGAAACCTTCTCTGGAAAAAGAGACAGGTGGTAATCCTCATCGGACCATTTCCGCACTACCCAAAACGCACCACCTTGGAGGCCGAACAATCATCCTCTAACATTTTACATGGTTATAATTAAAATAAAATTTCTAAATATTATATAAATTATTAATTAAAATGTTTTCAAAATAAATAGATAATTTTTCTTTTTTTTCAATGAAAGGATTTAATGTTCTATTAATGGAATTTTTCATGTATATAAACATCCATTAAGGATTTTTATGCTTCCCTTGGTATACGGTATTATGATACCATACAATTTATTTCTATTTATGAATTATAATTATGATGATGTATGGATTATTCTATGAAACATGTTTCTTTCCCATGTGTTACTTAAATTATGGATAACACATTATAAAACCCATTTCATTTCCAGAAGTTTTTCTATGATGAAATTATGAAATGTTTATAAAACCCATTTCCATTACATTGGTAATGATATAATTATATGATGATATGATTAATGTTTTATGATCTTGTTGAATACATATTTATTGTTTTCATCATGTGATGGGTTGGATTAGAATTATATATCTCCCCAATGCATTGGATAAAAATGGATATCTCATGAGATAATAAGGATTATAATAGATAATAAAACTAGTTTAGTAAGGGACTCTATCCACTATGATAGTCTTGAGAGTGAACATTGACTAAGGAAATGTTATAATTATTAGTGATACAAATACATTACAAAAATCTTGGAAGTGATCCTTGACTAAAGAAATTATTTTCTATGCCTAGGTGTATTACAAAAACATGTTCCCTATTATCGTGATGTTTTATTATAAATATTGATTGATTATTGATGATTGTATGCACATATGACAAATGTATTTTTTATGAAAAGGCTTATTCCATGATTTACAATGAATGATATTTGAATTATTAGGTATTATTATCATAAGTTATGATCATGTTCATGTACAATTATGTTTATCTTATTTTCACTTATTATTAGTGGTTCATATACCTTATTTTTACCCCTACTAAGCATATGATCTAACCATTTATTATGTATCATTTCTATATGTTATGAAGATAAGTTTTTTAGGGAAAGATTAATAATTTCACTATGTAATAAGATCTTTGTGGGAGATGTTAAAGATATTTCCTGAAATAAGATGATTATGAATCTAAAATCCGAATACACTAAACCATTGTGTTACTAAAACATGTGTTGTTATTATATGTATGAAATATTCATCTATAATGATTTAATATATATGTATGAAATGATCATGTCGACTTAGTTAGTATTAGAGAAGATTTAAGCTACATTTAGAGAGTATTATTGGAGAAATTTTTTAAAAATATTATGGATAATTCTAAATATAGGATAATATCCAAAAGCATTGGTAAAGTAGATATTATGTGGGTTTCCTATAAAAAAACTAACTATCTGGATAGTAAAAAGTGGATAAAACTATGAAACAAATACACTAAGGATTAATAACTTCTAAATGGGTTGAATGGGTTTAACTCAATCATCACTGGTACCCAACAAATAAGATTAAGACTACTAACCTAGCTAGACACTCATGGGGGATATCACTATATTAATTCAAATTTTCCTTATAAACCATTATGAAGGAAATTAGTAGATGATTAGCATGAATGACCTTGGTGAAACCTAATGTGAAATAGATTAACAAAAAGGTTTCATTAATTAGACATCATATGAACTATTTTTTCATCATTACATGACTATTGCTATAGTAATTCATTATATAATTTTTGGTATTCATCAATTACTAGAAATCAGAGGAATCATGTTAATGTTGAAAGTGATGGGAAATACAATAGCTGTAGTCATGAGAAACCAAATGGAATTGTAGTTGTGATGTGAAATCTTTTAGCTATTATCACCCTAATCTCTCAAGATATGAATTGTAATATGAACCATGATGAACAAACAAACGACCAATATAATGAACAAATCACTATTGATTCTTTTATGAAAAAACTCATCATGACATGGGAGGATTTTAAGAATGTATTTTTATATAAGTATTTTCCAAGAACTCGTCACGTTAAAATGAATGATAATTCCATGAAATTAAATAGAAGGATAATGAATCCCTTAGTACTTGTGATGAAAATTTAATATGACTTCCATGGTATAAATCATGTTATATTTTTGACCATGAAAGAAAAATTGACAAATTCTTTAGTGTATTAAGAAAAATTCTGAAAAATTAATTTACTATATGATAATTTTATTTCTATACCAAAATAATTTTAGGTTCTCTTAATATGGAAATGGAAAATTAGAGACTCTAAATGTTGGTTTGTTTTTGGGGTCCAAATTTATAAGATTGAATTTCAAGGAAATGTTGAAAATAAAACCCATGGGGGAGAGAAAATTAACCATCTATCATGTCAAATGTTTTGAAACAGATAACTAAGAATATTATTTTTGGAATCTAGTAAATTTTTTATGTGTGGAAAAGAAGGCCATCAAGTAAAGTATTTATTAATTGATATAAAGAGTCTCGTAAATGAACGAAATCATGAAAAATATTAACTAAATGTGGAATCCATAATATAATATTATAAGAACAATTAGTATTGACATTATTACAATCCATGATAGAACATGAGGGTTAATTAAGGCAGTAGCTGTTAGAAACCTCTAAAGCCAAGAGATAAAGGGAATTCTCATGTGATCATAACTGTTGATGTGGGTCATGAGAAAGAAGTGGTGAAATTTAAACTTAACATTAATGATAAAAATAAAAATATTTTATTTGATTATGGATCCACCTAATATTTTATATATGAATAATAGTCTAAAGGTATCACATCACCATATAAATGATTATATATCGAGATAGTAATAAAAATTCTTAATGGTACGAGGATCACATATCATGTCTATAGCTCTTCTATGATATAATTTTGTGGGAATGTGAGTCTTCAAAATCATATGATTCCCCTGATAGATGATTTTTTTTGTGATTTTGGTTATAGATTGAATCTCTATATAGTAATCTCATAGTAATTTCCTAGGAATGGAATTCATATTAAGTATTCTAAATCAATTATGATCATATTTCAATGAAAAGATGAATATGAATGTCCAATAGAAGTTAAATTCATTTTATGGGTCATACAACTTATCCATGAAGGTTATTTATTTATCTCACATTGTTGTGGAAAAATTAAAAAACTATGATATGCCCATTATTTGGAATTATGATGATGTATTTCTTAAAGACTTCTCTATACTTCCACTGAATCATGATGTTGAGTTTTTGATATAAATAATACTTTGTGATAAAACTATTTTAAAGACTACATTTAGAATGGCTATGATTGAGTTATAGTAATTTAAGAACAAACTTTAGGAGAATCATGGTATTGTATTCATAGTACAAAGTTATTTACAATTAGGTGAACATACTATTTTTGATAAGAGGGAATATAGGTCAATACATATTCACATTTATTATCAAGAACATAACCAGATCCCAATCAAGAATGAGTATCCCCTACCCAGAATGATAAATTGTTTGATCAATTACATGGATCTAAATAGTTTTCCAAGTTTGAAATTCATTTTATATATTATTATTTGAGAGTTAAGAAATAGGATATACAAAATAAAACCTTCTGTAGATAGTATGATCAATATAAATTTATAGTGATTCTCTTTGGATTTATTGATGCCCATGCAATCTATAAGGATTTAGTGAATAGAGTCTTCATAGAATACATTAGTAAGTTTTTGGTAGACTTTATAGATGATATTAATACATATTTAAAGAGAGATGAATATAATAATGAACATTATATGATTTTGTTGAAGAACACAAGGAAAGAGAAACTATATTCCAAATTCAGTAATTGTGAATTCTAGTTAAAGAATGTTTAATTATTAGGACTTGTAATCTCATGTGTTTTTATATCAATGGATCCTTAAAAGATGGATGTTATTGAACAATAGACAAGACCAACAATGGTAACTAAGGACTATAGTTTCCTTGGGGTTTTCTAGATTTTATAAGTTTTTTGTGAGGAATTTATAATAGATATCTAATATAATAACCAATTTTATTCGAAAGGTTAACAAGACTATTTTTATAGATGAATGTGAGGAAAATTTCAAGGAGATGAAGATAAGTTAAGTTTTCACACCTAAGCTTAAACCTCCATGTAGTGTAGAAGTTCTTGACATCTATTTATATACATAGGAGTAGGAATTGAGTTGAAAAAAATTAGAATGATATGTATATATCTTGATCTTCTTTCCAATGTATAATTCACGAATTAAATTACCTGACTCATTATTTTGAGTTGGCAGTTTTAATTTTCTCAATGAAAATATAGAGACATTATCTTTTTTGTGAAATACGCGACATATATACTGACAAAAAATTCCTAAATTATATATTCATATTAAAATAATAGAATTTTCACCAAAGTATATGGTTGGAATTGATTAATGATTGTGAATTAAAAATGAAATACCACCCTTTAAAAGTGAAAAAGGTGGCCAATGCTTTGAGTTGAAAAGTCCTTTCCAGTTTGTCTAACATAAGGATTTAAAAAGATATAATATCTATGGATTTGTAGAAAATTAATCATGAAATCATATGTAAATAGGATAAATCATATCTTTCTAAAAAGAATTTTCACCCATCTATCCATGTGATAACTAAAGATGAATTAGAAGAGGATGTAAAAATATTGAAGATATTAATGAATGATTTTGAGTTTGACCATGAATTTGATGGAATGATATGGTTTATGAACCTTTTATATGTCCCATAAATACAAGATTTATAATAAGATCTATTGGATGTAGATCATATATAATTCTCCAATATATATATTTGAGTTAAAAATATGTAAAAATAACTTAATGAGTATTTATAGTTGGATAACATGAAAATAGATATTGCCGAGAATATATCTTGATGACTTGTTTATTAGAATGTTAGTAGTGAGAGATATAAGTATAATGGGATGTTACAACCATTACCCATAGAATAATTTAAATGGGAAACCATTACCATGGATTTTATAACCCCATTATACGAAAAATGTAACAATCAAGAGTTTATAAATGTTATTTTTTTATTGAAATAAATGTTTATTATATTATATTATAGAATATTATAAACATAAAACACATAGAGTGAGAAAAAACACATTATTTCATAATTTAAAACCATTAAACTAGTCAAATACTAAACCCATTACAATTTAAAATATTACAGGGGATAAAAATAGAAAATATAAAATTATTTTGGGAAATTATGGATCACCCAAATCTACTAACAACATCCCTCACATGAACAACACTTTAGAAATGAAATAAAATATTAGTACACCAATCATCATTATATAAAATAGAAATGTAGAACCTTGAGAGGGATAGATTTAAATATTGAAACAAGGATTGTAGAGTTATTTATATAATGTAATGTGAATATTGGATTACTATTGTGATCATTGGAATAGTAATCTGACCATTGGAAATAGTAACATGACCACTGGGAATAGTAAATAGACTATTGGAATAGTAATTTAACCTCAAAATAATAAATTAGTAAACAAATATTATTTATAATAATTAATCTAAATAAATTCAAATATTATAATTCAAAAAATAAATAAACTCCATGAATAAAAATATCAATGAAAAAGCACATTTTTAGGTTACCATATTTTAATGTAATTTAAAAACAATAATAATTTTATATTAAAAATAAAAATTATCTGTTAAAAATTTATTTTGATAAAATTAGTATAATTTTTGAAATAATCACATTTATATTGTTCAAGGGTTTTTTTTTAATTTTATGAAAGACTATAATTTTCAAGTGAATAGTTAAAATATGGTTGTTCTCATAACCGATGTATTTTAATTAAATCACTGATGATGTAATGATGAACTAATAATTTATAGAACCATATGTTCAGAAAAAAAAAATTTCATAAATGATTCATTAATATAATATAAAGTTAATTTCCAAATATAAAAATTATATTCCAAAGTCTAATGTCCAAAAATGTCCCCTTAAAATAATAATTTTTCTTTTTTCCCATATCAATTTTCAATAAACCGGTTAATTCAAATTATAATTATTTCTAGAGTATTAAAACCATTATATTATATTTATATATGATTTATATTGTAAAAAATTAAATATAACATGATTTACCTTGGATATAGTATTATATTCAATTTTTTTAATCTAAAAAAACCCCCTCTCTTCATGTATAAATAACCCATCTATTTGCCTTTGGAAAACCACTCCACCCAAACCTTCCAAAGAGAAATATCTTAGAAAATTATGTCTATTAAGACTCTAAGAATTCATATGTACCTTTTAGTGTAATCCAACTCCATTACCCATGTGATTCTAGTGTCATTCAAGGGAAGTATCAAAGAGAAGAGGGTATGTTTTCATCAACTCTTATTTGAGATTTCCTATTATCATAATCACTTTATAGATCAATATGAATACGAAATATTATAATATTAATTAGGAAGTATGTTAACATTATATGAATGATTTTAAAATTGGAAAAAATATATTTTTTGTATGTGTTTATATTTTATATTTCTCTTCCTCCACATTAGGGAAACATTCCTAATAATGGTCGATAAAGCACCAATGAGGATGTTTCCAATTTTTTCCATATCACCAAACATATTAATATATAAAATAAATTATTTATTTTATATAAATGAATAAATATATTTTTATTATTCTTATATAACTTATTCTACTTTTTTATAAAATACCTTGAATAAAATAGATAATATGAAGCAAAATGAGAAATTTTTACTGGAAACATGATATAAATATGCATTAACATCAGAAATAATAGCTAAGAAATATAATCCAATAATTAAAATTGATAAATAGTTACATAAATTAATATAATTATTTTATTTTTTAAGGTTTCAATAAATTGATTTTTATTATTTAGGTGGCATAAATGCGATTAAATAAAGAGAAATTTTAAGTAAGGGGATTCTCTAAAGCAACCTATTTTATTTGGGTTATACCTTTTTCACAACATCTTTGATATGGATATTCAATTAATTATCCTTAAATATTATATTAATATACGTCCTTTTTATTTTTATGGATATAAATGTTTCCACTTTTATTTTTAATCCAAATAAAATGATTTTCCAAGAAGACATTTCTTTCCAAAAAAATATTTCAATCCCCTTGAGCTGTTTATCCATCACTCAAGAATGATTATGATTATGAAAAATAAGTTTCCTTTATTCAGTTATTAACCCAAAATTTTATTCATTAATGTAGTAATAATTAAATCATTTTGAAATCTATTTCATTCTAGTGGTTATTTCATCAGTACGATTGTTATATATTCTATTTGGCATGCATGATTATGATAATTTAGAATGTGATGGGTGGACCCAAAATTATATATCCATCCAATTAATATTGTAATGTGATTTATATCATAATATAATGTGTATTATTAAGGAACGTGAAGCTAAATTTTTCACAATGATAGTGTTATGACAATTCACATATGTTATGCGTGAACATGATGGTATCTTTGTTCACAACTATGTGTGGTATTTGAACACTATGAAAATATGTTTCATTTTTATGAATCACCACATTCCATGAAAATATATAATATATTCCTCATTATGTTTATGATGATAATATTCTTATAATATTACAATTTTGATTATTCTCACCCATATATTATTTATTAACGTCTCTTATCCCACCCATTATGCTTGTAAATAACCCTTTTCTTTGATGTATATCCTTAGGTGACTATATGCTCTAAAGATAACGTAACATTTTAGAAGGATAAAGAAGAAGTATTTATATAAATTTTTATGTTTTACTATATACAATTAATGTATGAGCATAATTATCCTGAGGCACTAAACCTTTGTTTCCTAGATTGTAACTCTATTATGTTATTTATATTAAAAATTACGTAACAGTCATGTATAAAAAAGTAGGGTTGTAATAGTTGGTAATAGAGTGAGGATTTAGTTAATTTTTATTTGAATTAGGATTTAAATTTTTTGTGAAACCCATAATTATTTGTCTATTTATAGATACAATATCCTATAAGAATATTTTTAGAAAATGATAAAACATAGGGATCCTATAATATATTCATTTAGAGTTTATTGTGAAAAATAAGTAATTAGTTATTCATTATTTATTGAATTACATTTGTTTCAGATATTTTATATTTTAAAAAATAGTGGGAACTTGGATAATCTATCATAAACCCTTTTTGATAGACAATAAAATGATTTTCCAAAAGATATCAATAATTCCATGGGAGGTTGCATTCAAAAAATTATGGAGATTTTTACCCAATTGTCTTATAGTGTGTACAATAACCTAAACCACATGTTACATCCTCCTTCAATGAAGAAGTAACAAATTAATATTGATTTATTTATATTTTAACAACTATCAATGTTTTGTGGAGCTCATGTTCTACTTTTTATGGAACAATAAGTCAACTGAATATAGAATATCTTTTCGATGCTTCATGATCGCACCACGATTCACTGTTTCATTTTCACCCTTACACTACTATGTTAAACATGTTTTATATTTAAATTTATAAAAATAATAACAATTTTCATTACATGTTTGAATAATTTATTTTATCTTTATCACTTTTTAAAGGGTCAATGTTACTTTTTTTTATTATTCCATTGATGGAGGAGGTGATTTCGAGGCCCCGGAGATGATCTAGAAGAAAAATGGGCCAAAACTGCATGGGTTCCATGAACACATGTCCACTGTTGGGTAGAGTGTGAAAACATCGTGCATAAAAATGGGATGAAATTTTGTGGGATGGTCCAAAATTCAATTTCCAACAACTCTTATGAAGAAATCCAAGCACCATTCTGCCATTAATAGGACCAACCGAAGTAATCTGTCCAGGACACTGAATCTAAACGGAGTCAAAATTTGTGTGATGTGTGCTGTCCATATCTAGAGGCTTACGTGTCCAAATAAAACCAAACAATATGTGGAGATAGCCAAGACTTGTGGAAACAAATTTCTAGTTTTGTAAAAAGTGATTGAAGACTTTCTAGAGGCCGAAAACAATATGACAAGTGGTTTTACACAATCTGTGTGCCCAAAACCACTTCACATTTTTTCTATAAAAGCGCACCATGGGTACCTCATTTGAGGAGTTCGAACCAAGAGCCAAGATCTACCATTTTGGAGTCCTATAGGAGTCTCTTAATCATCCTAGAAGTTTAGGAGTACCATACCCTCATAGCGGGGGGTCAAGGATGATAAAGGAGTTCTACCCAAGCCTCATCCTCCTCTCGATGGTGAGCTAAACAGTGGACGATCATTTTGATGGAGCTACCCAAACATGGGAGGGAGTTCCAGCACATGTTCTTCTACTGGTTTTTTAGTTGTGTGCTTAATATTTCAATTATTTTGTATCTTTACATTTTTCTTCCCTTATTACATTCCATTTCATATAATTAAGTGGAACAATTTTTCTTTCAACACCGATTGGGTTGAGATTTCAAGTGTGAATCTTGTGTTGTTCTGATTGGACAACACAATAATCCTATTTATCTCACATATTCATAAGATTTAAGTATGATTTGGTAGAAATTTTATTCTATTATTGATAACCAAATCTTGGAAACACAATTGTTGTGTCAAGGGGTGGTTCTTTAAGCATTATTTGAAGAGGCAAGAGGGGAATCAAGATCTTGACAACCTTCAACAAAAGAATTAAACAAAACCATGTAAAATTTTCATAACAATGAACTTTACAAGATGTGTAGTGAACTTTAAATGATCTTATTCTCTTATAATTATTAATACACCAACTTTATTTATCAACTATTTAACTCTTTAATTAAGTAATTTACTTAAAACTATTTTCAAAACCACCCCCTAATATTTTAGTACTTCTTATTAAAAATAAATTCTCTAAAACTATCAACACTCCTTGAGAGATGACCTAGGTTCTTCCCTAGACAATAAATTTATCTTCCAATCATAACCAATTTGACATGTCATGAAAATTCGGTCATTTAACTATTCTAACAAGGAGATTGTGACTGTAGCTATTTAATATTTAGATAGAGAAGTTGATCAATGGAGGTAATTGATTAAGAACACCATGTAGAATAATGAAATATATGATAAGGAGCGGGAAGAAATTAAGAAAATTTTTCTTAAGTATTTTCCTTGAAATCTTGGAACAATGATGAAGAGAGAACTATTATTTCATAAGTAAAAGAAAGTTTACTATATTATGACTTATGGGGAAAATTTAACATGGATTTCAAGATACTCCTATGGTTTTTTTATCAATATTAATAGAGAAATAGATATTTTATTTAGTGTATAAAAACCACATCATCGAAATACATTAGATATCTGATAATTTGGGAGTAATAAAGATGATTTTGTTATGTTACCTCAGTGTAGAGATGAAGTTTGGAAAGTGGTCCCATGGTTATGGAGATAAGAATATATGAATAGTATTTCATTATGGTGGGTTAAATGAAAAAGGATAAAAGAGGATCTAACAACCCATGTGTCAATAATGTGGGAAGAATCAAGATGATAATTTCCTCAATTGTATTTGAAAATTCTTCAAGTGTTGGAAAGAGTGTCACCAAGATCATAATTTCAAAGAGACAAGTATTATAAAACCAATATTATAGAGGAAATAAAGAATTTTCATAATGCACCATCCATGGTTAAATGCTTCAACAATAGGGAGCATGGGAACTACACAAGCCAGTTCAGTAAACCATTGGTCCTTGAGGGTAATCAATATCAGTAAGCACCAAAACCTAAGGATCAAGGGAACTCTTATTCCATCACTACTACTAAGGTGGATCATGAAAATGGTGTCTTAAAATGTAAACATCCTTTTCAATCATGATTGGAAAATTTTTCATTCAATTTTGGTATACATATTCCTATATATCGTGAATGTTTTCTAGAATTATTTAATCCAAACTCTAAAAAATTAAAGTAGATATATATGTAACAACACCTAGTGGGGAAATCATTGTAACCAAAGTGATAGAGTATTCTCTTAATAGCGTATGTGGGATGATTATTCTCTAGAATATTGTAATACTTCACTTGGAGGAATTTTACATTATATTTGGAATTGATTTTGAAACATTATATATAGAACACAAAAACAATCATAAAAATAAAATCAATATTTATATTCAAAACCATCCCATTATCCTCTATAAATTCAAATAAGATCATGAATATCCACTGGAAAATCCATATATGGTGTGGGTTTTGATACCTATTGAAGTAGCATACCTTACCCAAATGGTTGAGTCAAAGGAAGGTATCAACCTAGATGAAATTCCCTTTTTAAGGGAATATAATGATATATTTTTGAAGAGTTATTCATATTTACCCTAGCTTATGTGGTAATGTTCTTAATAGATTCTATATTAGAAACGAATCCTATATCTAAATGCCTATAAAGGATTCCCCCGGTCAAATTAGAGGAGATAAAGAAGAAGTTGCAAGAGCATTTGGACAAAGGGTTAATTCGCCACCGTGAATCACCTTGGGGGTGAGTTTGTTTTCATTTTAAAGAAGAACAATAGAACAATGGAGGTATGTATTGATTAATAGGATCTAAATAAGATAACTATAAATAAAAAGTATCTACTCCTAGGATTAATGAGTTATTCAATCAATTATGTAGATCTCAATACTTTATAAAGGTGGATTTTCATTTTGGATATCATCAGTTGATAGTGAAGAAGGAGGATATTTAGAATAAAGTTTTATGTACAAGGTATGGACACTATGATTTGGTTATTATTCACTTTGTACGGACTAATTACCTTAAATTATTCATGGGTTAGATTAATTTGTTCTTTAGGTAGTACATCAAAAAAAATTTGTAGTTTTAATTGATGTTATTATCATTTACTCGAAGAGAAAATATGAACATAAACACCATCTAAGGATTGAGCTGGTGAAATTAATGAAAGATAAAATGTATGCTAAGTTCAACATGTGTGTATTTTGATTGTATTAGATCACAATATATGGTTATGTGATCACTTGTGAGGGAATTTTTTATGTACCCTTTAAGGAAAACAGAAATTGAGGAATGGACTAGAACCCACTAGTGTAATGAAAATCCGTAGTTTTCATGGATTTTAAATGTAGAATCATTGTTTTGTGATAAATTTATCATGATTATATAGATTTTTAACTAAATTAACATGGGAAGGGGTAAAGTATATTTAGATAGGTGAATGTGAGGAAAGCTTTAAAGGGCTCAATAAGAGGCTAATAACTACAATTGTACTCACACAACCATCAAGTGCATAGTTGTTTGTGATATGAATTTATTCTTAAAAGAATGGAATGGTTTTTGTAATCATACCAAATGAAAAAGTGATAGAATATTTCAAACGACAGTTAGAGATTAATTTGGAAAACAACTCGATGAATGATTTAGAGTTAACAATTGTGATATTCGCCTTGATGATTTGGAAACACTATCTCTATCGTGATAAATTAGACGTATATAAAAATATTAAGAATCTAAATTATATATTCACATAAATGGAACTCAAAATGCATAAAAAATATAGTTATATATAATTAAGGACTATGATTTATCTATTCACAATCATCTGAGAAAGCCGAACAAGGTAACTAATTCTCTTAGAAGAAAATAACTCGCTACATTATTCATTATGATGATTGAGATAGACCATATCTTAAAGGATATAAAAAATATGGATATATAAATCATAACAGTAAGGAATACATCCTACCTTCCCCAAATGATTTCCTAACTATCTATCCAAGGGAAGATCAACGATTCACAAAGGGTTGATCTGAAGGTTCAAATAAAGGTAAAAGCTGTAAAGGAAGGGGAAATACATGTGTTTCACATTGATGAGGATAGTGTATTTGGATTTAGAACTAGAATGTTCGTGACTAAATAAACTAAGATAAATAAATATTTATTGGATAATGGGAATAACACATCTTTCTACATCCATATAGTATGTAACAAGATGTACAACGTTCTTTAAGAGAACTTCTTGTAGAAAAACATGAAGAAGGTGATCATGGAGTATACCTCAAATTTATTAGTATATTAGATAGTTAAATAAGTGTGATATAAGTCTAAAGTGATGAAGAGACCATTTACTATACCATTTTGGAGATGATATAATTTCACTATATCCTTTTTCATTGGTATCCAGAAGATACCCAATGGAACAATGTGATATGGGTTTTAGTACATTGACTCACTATGAATTCCCAATTCATCATCATTAAGGAAATAATATTACTAGAATATATTCCAAGATATACATCAAGTGGTGAGGATTAATTGGGTTTCACTTTGGATCATCTATGATCATGATCCAAGGTTTACATACAAATTCTAGAGATTTCTTAAACATGATGTGTGTACTGAAATGAATTTCTATTAGAATATTACCCCCAAACTAATGGAAAATCTAAAAGAACAATTCAAAATCTCAAGGATATGCTGAAATCCTACATAATTGAATTTAATGGAGGATGAGATCAACATCCCCTATTAACTTAGTTATCATAGAATAGAATCTTCCACTAAAGTATTCAAATGGATCCATTTTAATCTCCATATGGGAAGTGATGTATGACTATATCTTGATCAAATGAAGCTATATATTGAATGAAAATTTTATATAATATTGTGTAAGAGATGATATAGAAGGTTCAATCCCTCCATAAAGTTATAATAGATTCTCAGATGTAGCAAAAGAACTTTTCTGACAATTGCCAAAGGGACTTATAGTTTGGTATTTAAGACATGAGTTTCCTTCTCATATCACCATGGAATAGAGTTATGTATTTCATAAAGAAGTGTAAACTAGGCCAAGGTGCATTGGAACCTTTGAGATCCTTGATAACATTGTATTAGTGGCCTATCGACTTTCACTTCCACAAAATATCACTCATGTTTATGAGGTGATCCATGTATCTATCCAAAGGAAGTAAATTTCAGATCCCTCACATATACTAAATTTGTAGGTGGTAAAACTAGACAGTGACCTCCCACATTAATATAATATTGTGAATCTATTAGACTATAGAAACAATGTTCAACACAACAAGACAACACACCTTGTAAAAGTGTTTCTCAAGAACTATAACTATGAAAAAAAAGACATGGGAACCAGAGGAAACAATGAAGCAGAAGTATCATCACCTATATTTATTTTAAAACATGAGTCTAATTTTTATCAATGAAATTTCAAAAGGGGAGAAAATTGTAAAAACCTAGAGTTTATAAATTATATTAGTTTCATGAAATAAATGTCCATTATATTATATTATATTGTATTATACATATTGAACATAGAGAAACTGATAACAAATTATTTCATTAATAATAATTTTTACATTAGTTGAAGTCGAATTCCATTAGGAAGAAAAATGTTATTAGGGGAGAATAGAAAATAAAAAAACCATAATAAAAAAATAGAGATTTCCCTAATCGGTTATAACCATCCCTCCAATGAACAACACTATAAAAAAGAAACAGAATATTAGAAAATCATTCAGCATTATAGAAAATAGAAATATAGAACCTTGAGATGAATTATGTTGATTAATTAATTAAGGAATCTATACGTATTTAATAGATGTAATGTGGATTTTGGAATAGTAATGTGACCATTGGAATAACAACCTAACCATTGGGAATTGCATCCTGACCATTGGGAATAGTAACCTGATCATTGGAATAATAATTTTTCCTCCAAATAATAAATTTTGATATAAATAATATTTATACCTATTAATTTAATTAAATAAAATTATAAAAAATATAAAAAATTAATATCATGATTAATAAACTCCGAGGAAATATAAGAACATTTTTTAAAAAAATTAAATTATTTTGTAAAAAATTAATTTTTATATTATAGATTAAAATGAAATATGTTAGAATTTTTTTGATAAAATTAATATCATTTTTAAATCACCATGTATAGATTTTCCAAGGTATTTTTTGTAAAATTCCTGAAATACATCATTTTTTAGGATTATAGTAAAAATACAAATTTTCTCAAAACTGGTGTATCTTAAATTATATAATTCATTATGTCATAATGAACTAATAACTTATATAACATGATGTTTGAATAAAAGATATTTAATTTCATAAATGATTCATTAATATAAGATAACATTAATTTCCAAATTTAATGAGAATTTTCCAGAGTCTAATGTAAAAAATGTCACCTAAAATTGAAAATACTTCCTTTTTACACATTTCTTTTTAATAAAATAATTAATTTTAACATTAATGTGGTTTAGAGTATTAAAAACATTAAATTATATTTATATTTGATTTATGTTTTATAAAATTGACTATTTCAATGTTTACCTTAAATATATTTTTTTATTCACTATTTTATTCTAAAAATACCTATATCCTTAAGTATAAATAACCCATATCACTTCCATTGAAAAAACACTCCTCCAACACTATAAAAATAAAATGATATTAAAAAAATACTCTTATTTAATCTACTTATAATCAATAGGGAAGTTTTAGTGTAATGTAACTCCAACCATCAATGGAGTCCAGTGTCGTGCAAGGAAGCTTCGTCGAGAAGAGACTCTGTTTTCATCATCTATTCATTGTGTTTTCCTCTTACCTTACTATCTATATCTATCCCTTTCAAAACTACATTTTTTAATATTATTTTGGAATTTTTTTAAAATTTTAATAATGATGTAATACTTGATTAAAATTTATATTTTTATGTATTTATATTTTAAATCTCTTTTTCTCCTCCTTTGAACAACATTCATGACAATGGTCAGTTAACCAAAGATGAGGACGTTTATAACTTATTTCCTTATCAAAACACTTATGGATGGTTCAAATAAAATATATATTGTATAAAAATTTAAGAATATATTCAATTTAATCTATTTTAATTTATTCTACTTATGTATAAATTACCTTGAATGAAACATTGAAATCGATGAAAAATGAGAAATGTTTATGGAAAACAGGATATAAAAACACTTTAACATCAAAATTGGAAATTAAGAAATATAATTCAATAATTATAATTGATAAATAAGGACATAAATTAACATAATTCAACTTTTAATATTATTTTTAATAATTCTATTTCGATAATTCAGTAGTCATAAAAGTGATGAAAGAAATTAGTATTTAGTGTAAGGGTATTAGTGAATCCAACTCCCTTTCTTTTGATTATCACTATTTCATGAAATATACATTATGGTAATTTCTATAATTTTTCTTAAATATTATTCCACTATTCTTACCTTATATTCATTGGAATACACATGTTTCTATGTTGATATTTAATCCAAATACAATGATTTTACTAAATGACATTTCTTTCCAAAACACACCTTTGACACCTCTTGAGTTGTTTCATATTCACTCAAGAATGATGATATTCATACCAAATATTTTTTCCATTATCCATTTGGTTACCCAAAATTTTATTCATGAATTTATTATTTCTGAAATCCATATGAAACTAATTACCTTTCATGGTTTATTTCAGCACTATGATTGTTATGTGTTCTATGTGGTATGCATGATCATTAGTATTTATGATGTGATAAGTGAGCCCATAATTATATATTCCTCTAATTAATTTTTTAATGTGATGTATCTGATGAGATAATGTGTATTATTAATAAACGTGATGCTATATTTTTTTTTATAATGATGATATTATGATTATAATGATATGTTATGCCTGAGCATTATGCTAGCTTTTTCCCAACTATGTGTGGTATTTATCCACTATGACATGATGTTTGTAATCACCCAGACCCAAACAGCCACCCAAACAATTCTAGACGGGTTGGGTGTTACTACCTTAAGCACACATACCCAAATGAAAAAGGAAACCAACTAGAAGAGAGGGTCTGACAGGTATAGTGGGGAGGATATACCCTCTCAGAGGAGAAAAAAAAATGGTACTGGTCCAATTAATGATATATAACATGCTGCAGAAATAAATGACTCTATAGACTCGAACCAAACCCACATAGCAGAAGAAAGGTCAATAATAATAAACATTGGAATAAATACATAAGCAATTGTGGTGAAGAGTAAACACAAAAGCATGCTGACCACTTGTAACAACTACTTGAACAAACAAGTCATGCATCCATAGCAAGTCAATATATAAAAATGCGTTACAATGGATAATCAATAGTAGCTACAATATCAAGTAAGCATGTTGATACAAAATGGAAAATAAACAAAGTATACTCTATCCAGGCAATACCTCAAGGTCCATACCATATCCATGCAAGAACTAAAGCAGTCCATCTCCTAAAACTGACCTCTTTCCTGCACGTAAATCCATAAAGTCTACACGCATCTCAAAGGGCTCGTGCTGGGTGTGAGATGAATCTCAATAGGATTCCACCCAATGGTGAGTACCTAATATAAGTGTTTAAGAATGAATGAATTTATAAAGAAAATATTAAATAGTATGATGCACAAATAAACATAAACTCCACTGGTTCTCAACATCCACCCTGGAGTGTCACCTGCTTCAGCTAATGTGGGAATCTCTGTCATGTAGCCCGACACCATGTTCCCATTGACACCGCGTGTCTCAAGTACCAATGTCTCGAAGGCACGCCCAAGAAGAAGTAACTCATATGAACAACAATACCTATCCTCAAATAAGTAACCATAGGGACAATGATGTATGTACTCAAATAAAGTAACCAGATGGACAGCGATGTCGCCCTCAAATAACGGCGAGCCTCAACCACCAACTTAATAGACTCAACGCTATCCCTTGAAGGCTCCTCACCTTCCACGAGGATTCCTAGAGAAAGCACCCCTAACCAATAGTACCTAAACCACAACTAATGGGGGCCTATACCTAAATAATTGGTCAAAACCACCTCATCACGGAGTCACTCTATATGCACACTACTCAAAGTTCTGGGTGAGTGGTAATCCCCTAAATAGTACCCAAGCCACAACATCTCTGAAACCTCATGCCCCTGTAACCCTGTATCTCAAGTCGAATAGCCTTTCCACCCATGTATCCCCGACCATTCCCAACTTGACAATCATACTACCTCAAGCTGATGTCCATGACACCCAATCTCATGGTCAGAACCTCCCAATGTACTTTAAGCCAACCCCAACATATGATCATCATCACTCAACAATACCTAGGCCATGACTAGCACAACCCGAAGGTTCTAGCACATGCAATATCACACATCCCATATATATATAATCAAAATAAATTACATTAAACAGAAAAAACAAACTAAACAATTGAATTGCACTGGCCAGGTGTTGTCTTATACCTACACTAAGATATTGAAAGCCTCTAATAAGTCATATCAAGTTTTAATAAACTAAAATCAACAGTTTAAAACCATACAGTTCAATTATAACAATTTTGGCATCCCCATCCAAAATTCCCCAATGAGAAACAAACCCTCACCCATCCTCTCTCAAGAAAAATGGTAAACGGGCATGCCCAAAGGTATCATATAGGTCTTATAATCAGTTTGATATGAAAAAGTAGACAAAACAGGGTCTCTCTCAAAATACCCAAAAACGTGCCAAAGGTCTTGCCACCTAAAATTCTGGAAAAACAAGAAAGAAGGTATGAACCACCTACCTCGTACTAGTACAATGATACTCTTCCAAAAACAGCCTCCAATTAGGTCGAAAACAAGGTAGATCTACAAAAAATAAAAAATGCTCAAACCCCTATAAATTGTTTTAGAATATAAATCAAGAAGAACAGACTAAGTGGAATCAAGGCCTTACAGATGGGGTTCTAATACATTTGACGGTGATTTAAACAGAGTTTGGACGGATAATCAGGACAAAAAATGAGCTCCAACCAGCTACTTTCGCTCAAACCCATCGAGGGTTTGGGTTTCTGCCTCAACACAAGGCTACTGCCCATTTTAGTGAAAAAAAGAAATTACATGGCTTGTGCATTGGACTATATACTATGTGTATCATTTTACTATTCCTATGACAACTGATATTTTGTTAAGGAATTTCTGAATGTCTACATGGCATGTAGCTATGGTACACGGTGTGTAACTCTCTACCCTACCGACATCCCAAGCATTCCATGTATATCCCCATACACGGCCTCTCTACACGGTGTGTACAATTAGTACACTTTATTTACTTGATAAAAATATTCTACCCGACCAATAGGCCTTCACTCCATGTATAGCCTTCACACACTGCCAGGATTACATGGTGTGTACTAAAGGTACATGACGTTTAATCTTGAATTTTCCAAAAACTACCCAGTTTCTCCTATTTTCTCAGAAGCCAATCAAAAATTCAAATAGGTTTTAGATTTTGACCCATTATAAAAACTTGGGTTATTACAATGATTAATTTTTCTCTATTTTTAAATTCCTTGAATTTATATATTACTTCCCTAATTACGTTGATGATTATTATATCCTTGTGATTTTATTAGCTCAATTTTTTCCAACCATATAGTATTCATTCGTTTCCCTTATTCATTACCTTACTGGGCTTGTTGCCCATCCATTTCTCTAATATATATCCTCATGTGACTGTATTCACTATAGGGATGGTTAACATTTATAATGATAAATAATAAGGACTTAAATAAATTTTTTAGTTTTATATGTAAACATGATTTATTAGCCTAATTTTCCATATAATATAATTCTTTGGATCATGGCTTGTAACATTATTATGTTTTTTTAAATATTGAGGCATTGTGTCCTATTTATTGAATAAAAATAATGTCTTTGGTGGAGAGTAAAAATAAGAACCAATAGGAACATCATAAAATAGAATAAGAAATATTTCCATGTTCTAGAGCGGGTACTCATGTTGGTGTAAGGTAGGATCCCACCTTTTTCATGGGGGGTGACTTCCCCTGCTCCCAGTTTGTGTTGCATCCATGCACCACCTTCATCATCCTACAGGACTTCCATAGAAATGGGGGTAGTGATATACACAGAGGTATCATCATTTCTTGATCAAACTTCCTTACTATTGGCAGTGATAAGATCAAAGGGGTTAGAAATGCTAACATTATATTGTACCTTCCCAAGAGAAGATGATATGTTTTTCATGGATATCAGTCCTTTGTATGGAAGGCTTCTGGATTATCTTGTTCCACCTCTTCCTTGTTGTTTCCTGAATTCAGCATAGAGGAGGTATTCCTGGAGTCAGGATTTTCATATATAATGTGGGACTTATCTGGCTATGGAAAAATTCTTTAATAATTTGATAACCCATTAGGGGGCTAGGAAAAATGACTATATCAATATATGATATGAATTCACATTCCTATGTAGGGTTTCAGGTGGAAAGTCACCGAGCAGGACAGTGTGTACACCTGAAACCTATAGTGATGGGGGTTCTCCAAAAACACTTATATCAACATGAGGGTCTTCCTTATTTATATTAGTTGCTCCCCTACCTTCAATATGATTTTTTGTACAAGTAAGATGATAAACACATTGTCCTTCCACTGAGAAAACATGGACCTTAGATTCTTTCCTCTGATGATATTTTAACTTGACCTTCTATGAGGTCATTTCATCAAGGATAATCTTACCCTTTCTCTATTTTAGAGCATGCATCTCTTTCCTGACTATATCATAGGACATTTCTTGAGCCAAGAGTTCCTTCTCTACCTGGACATCCTCTGAGTCTGAGCCTTTTCATTCACCATCCTTGAATTTGACCAGAGCATCTTTGAATGAAAGTCCTTTGTCATATTTATTAATACATTTAGCAATATTATCCCAGCAGACCTTTTTTGGGCCATCCATATGAGGGGTAAAGGAAGAACACCATCCAGTTGCGAGATATGAGTTGAGGTTTGACTAGGAGGTTGCAAGTCAAACTAAGTTAATCTATCCCGGGTGCTTTCAGATGGAGAAATCAGTCGGAAGGGACTAGAGGTTCACATGTGTGTTGTTTTAACTAAGAATCATTCTGTTGGGAGGGTATAATGTTCCCCTTTCTTATACATTGATAATCCTCATGCCCTTTCATCTTGCATTTAGCACACTTTATGCTTGAGAAAAAATTGGACTTGTAGTGGCCTATTAAACAGAACACGTCACAAAACAATGGAAAAGTTTTATACATAATTATTATGTTGGTTTTATCTTGAGGAGTGTAGAGAATCACCTTATCAATTAAATTGGATCATAAATCAATCTCAACTAAAATTTGGGAAAATGATCCAAAACTAACTTTCTCAGTGGATTGGTCCATTCGGATAGGAATCCCTATTGTAGAGGCAATATTAAATAGAATTTTAGAGTTCCATAAAACCCAATTTAAACCATAAATCCTGATCCATACTTCATAAAATGTTTCATTAGAATCATAAATTCTAAAGTTCATATTCCATTCATAAGTCCTAAGGTTTCTTGTTTTGAGGTTTACGGACCAAAATCCCCATGCTTGACCTTTCAATTGAGCGGAAGAAAAAAGCAGGTGGAATAATCCCCTACCCAGTGAAATACATTTCAAATCATTAAAACCCCAAATCTTTGAGATATGGGAAACATGGTCAGATAATTTTTTGGGTTGCATACCCTTATATAGGGATATTTTGGAGACAAAGGAGTTTTTTCATAGTTATAACCTTTGTGAGATCTCACCATCTGAAGCAGATACGTGATCCGTATAACCTTTTACAGCGATACGTTGTGCAATGAGATTTTCATAGAATACGAAAGAACTAATAGGAATTTTAGATGAGGATAAAATGCATATCAGTTCTTTGAGAGCCTAAGACTTATTTCTGTCCTTCAAGATGCAAGGAGCTAATCGATGCCGAGAATCATATGAGAAGAGGTTCCATTCACTTTGGTGCAATAGATTTACCCAGTCGTTGTGTGGTGGGGGTTTCATCATGCCATCTTCGAGAGCCATCCTTCTGTTTTTTTGTAACATTATTATGTTATTTATCTATGAAATGATGTAATAGTCATGTAAGAAAATGTAAGTTATCTATAAAATAATGATAGGGAATAATTATTTTAGGTTTTTAGTCGATCAACTTATGAAATCTGAAATTTTTATTCCCATAAAATAATATTTCCCTCTTGATCAACAATCTATGATATACATTATGGAAGTGGAAAGGTCACATGGTGTATAATATTCAATTGTGTTTGTTTAGGATTCAATGTTTACGTCAATATACTAGGGAATTATTCAATATGAATTAAATTAGGAGATGATATTTATCAATTCATATCCTCCTTAAATAGAGGGTTAGGTTTAGAGGACCTTTTAAACCTTACAATATATAATGATATTAATTTATATAGATTTAAAAGGTTGTGGTGATTAACAACTTTCTGTAGTCATGTTTTGATATAACAATAGATTTCACTTAAGAATTCAAATGGATTCTTATGATGTTCTATATGGAATGAAGTGAAAAGATCTAATGTGATAGGATGATGTTGGATAAATAAAGCTATTGGGACCTAACATTTCCATTAAAGTAGTGGAGAAGGATAAATAAATTCAATATCACATTAGAATAGCATAGAGTTAACCAAAACATTATGCTGAAAATCTTCAATCAAATATTGAATTCAATGTTCATGATGAGGTATTCTTAAAAATATCACTTTTTATGAATGTTTTGATATTTTAAAAGATGAGAAAGATGCGCCTTATATATATCTGTCCCTTTTAAATTATTGATAATATCAGGGTTTTTTTCCTATCACCAGTCACTTCTACTGAATCTATCTCATGTTCATGACATATTTCATGTATATATCTTGTGGAAGTACATACCTGATCCTTCAAATGTACTAAACTAATAGGTCATACCAACAGAACACAATATCTCATATGAGAAACAGTATATAGAGACTCTTTATAAAAGATATAAGGTGATATGAAACATGACCACTCATTTCGCAGATGTTTTATATTGAAACAATTAATTTGAGGAAGCTATGTGTGAACCCAATGTCGTGATGAGGTTGATGTATCCTCATTGTTTTGTATCAATGTGAAGAAATATTTTGGGGGAAATTATTATAAAGGGGTAGAATGTAGAACCTTAATATTTAAAAATATATTTCCATTTAATAAGTTTGAAGTGTTTGATATCTTTATTAACACATAACATTGAGTTTAAAAATATTATGGTATACTATTAAACAATTATTATTTAATGTGACACTTATATCCTTACCATTGGATTGAAGGGTATGAATATGACAAACTAAGTTTTGAAAAATTATTTTTAAATCATCTATAAGATGAATCAATTAGTCTTTAATTATTTATGAATTAAAATAAATTAATTTTATGGTAAAAAAGGTTTTTTTCCTAAAAACTATTCTTATTCATGTAATGTTTTTTCATTTTATTAAATTAAATTAATGATTTTTAATGAAGGAATATAAATTTAGGTTTTATTTATAAATGGATTTTTCTATAAAAATGTTTTCATTTTATTTTTTTCACTTATTTTAAATATTAACAAATTCACTTCTAGAAATTTAATGTGATATAATGAATTCAGTATTTTTAATTTTAATTAAACAAATTAATGATAAAATATCACTTTTTTAAATTAATATTAAAACTAGTAATGATCTATTATAATAATTAGGGTTCAAATGGGTTTATCTAGTGGGGGGGTTAACCAATCCATAAGGGTAATATTTCCATATAAACTTGTATAAAAAATATTATTTGGATATATTTTAACCTTATATTATCCTAAAAAATATATTTTTTCTATTTGGAATCATTCGGTTACAGTAATAAATTAATATATTTTAACCTTTCAAAAACTTCCTTATGTGTCCTCTTCCACCCATATTAAATGACAACTCCAAACCTCTTTTCTTTAAAATTTAAGATCCTCTTAGATTAACAAAGACCATCTCAAATACTATTTTAATAATCCTCATACATCCTAAAGGTCTTGTTTTGATTATAATAACATCCTTTTATGGCATAATGTGTTTTCAAAAGAAGGTTTCTCAACATAGAGGTATAAATCTTAACTGAGTAAATTAAATTTTATTTATTCTTCTACCTTCTATAAAATTATGGTATCCTTCAAAAACCAATGGATAAAGTATCAACCATGTTTTCTAGATATTATTATGATTATGAAATAAACATTTTCCTACTCCTTTCCATCAAATTGGAAATGAATATATCGCTTAAGAGTACACGTGGGGTACTACCTCCATATAACAATACAATTCAATTTCCATACCAATATTTTAATGTTTTTATTATGATGGATTTAATGTTAATATATTATATTTATGAAATAATTATTATTCTATAATTATAATATATTATCTAACTTATTATCCTTCTAAAAGTTGGAAAATAATAACATCTGTCATGTAGATGCGTTGACAATCACCTCCAAGAAGTGATACAGTTCATTTTTCATTTCCACTTTACATGGAAGGTGATAAGTATATATTTTTGGAATATATAAAATATTTATTATATAATTATTACTCAAAATTGTTAAATTATTATTTATATTTATTTAGTCCCATCCATTAAAAAATTGAAGCATCACTTGTAAGAACGCGGATCTTTTTCTCAGGTACATTTTTCTCTTTTCTGGTGTTTTTGAGGAAAAGAGAAGTTTCTGGAAATTTTTGAAGTACATGTTGTTTACTTATATGTACACACCATGTACTCTTTTTCCACACATAGTCATGTTCTCGTCGTGTAATGACCAATCACACAACCGTGAGTGGTGATCGGGACACCGCCTAATGCGGGGGCGGTAAGGGCAAGTACACACTGTGTACTTTCTTTTTTTTCATTAAAAGGATCAGGGTCGCGTCGAATTGGAAGAAGTGTCTTCTTCTTTACCTTCTCCAACCGAGAGCATCCATATGGTGATGATACTTCCTCGATCCCCTAATCAAGCATCTGTTCTCTGAATCTAACTTTGTTGGTTGCGTATGAATCACATCACTGAGTTCTCTCTTCTTCATGAACATCATTTCCTGATTTACCTTCTCTCATGAGTTTTCCTTGATTGAAAATTTTAGACATTTTTGTAGATCTACCACATTCTAGGTCGATCCAAGGGCCAATGTCGGGGTATATCGATCATACGACACTAAGGTAGGTGGTTTGTGCCTTTCCTTAGATAACCTTTGAATTTTATGTGCAAAAGTGCCCAATACCCTAAAACAGGGTGTTGTGTGTTTATGTTTTTAACCCTGTTATTTACTTCTATGATTTATGTGCTTTAGTAGAGGTCAATTGAATGTGAATAGGGTTAATTTATATGCTATGGATGTCTTTCACAAGCTTGTATTGTTTATAATCATTTGGTCTTACTTAGCCTGTTAGGCTTCTTACATTCCATTACTAGTGTTGATAAGATAAGTAATATTATTTATCTAACATGTTGTTATGCTATAGATAGTTTAGCCAAGTAGTTCTTGAGGTATACTTTTGTCGTTATATATCGGTGTGTTCGATTGACTTACACATGTCTGTGAGAACCTCTTGTAGTAGACCATAGGGATAATGGACGTTGGGGGCTTTTCCAGAGTGTCTGTTTAATGTTACGATGTGAGACCATTGCGAGAATGAACATAAGTGCTTACTCATAGTGTTTGTAGTTCCTCGATGCAGGAAATAGGAGGAATTGGACAATTAGTGCTTCCCTAGGCTGTATTTAAGTTACCGATACGAGACTACTGGGGGAATTGACGGTGAGTGCTTCCTCAAAGAGTCTATGCAAAAGTTGAACCAGAGGGGTTAGGATGTTTTGGTACATCCCAGAGGGTTTCTTGTGTTAGTTTTTGTTAGACCAGAGGGATTAAGAAGTTATTACTTCCCAGAGGGTTCCCTGCTCTTGATTAGCTACTTACTTGATATCTGTTATTTGAATGCATCTGAAACTGTAGGATTGTTTACCTTTTAGTACTTCCTTGTTTACTACTTCTCTTTGCTTATTTCCTGCCATATATATTCAATGACTGTTAGGCACAGATATTTGGGGGTTTCCTACCCAGATTAGTCTCACACCTTGTTTGGGTCATACCTTTGGGCCCAAATAGTTCATATTTCTGCTTGTATAAACAATGGAAAGCGCCCTTCTACTTCAGGTACTTGATCGCTGAGGAGATGGAGAGAATAGAACCAAGCTGAGCCTTGTGATATTGTTGTTGTTTATCTATTTTCCTTTTTTACTTTGGTTATTTCTATATTCCATCATTTTGAATTGTTTGGCTACTTTCCTAGACATTTGTATCATGCATATTATATATATATAGGTTCTCTAGTGGTTTATTACCACATTCTTATGTTGTTTACTATTGTATGGTATTATATTGATTCCAATATTGATATCTATTTACTTCAAGTGTGTTACTCTTCCAATGAAGGAATTGTTTTCCCACCATCACACCGAAGGCCCTCACTGCTAGTCAGCAGCCTCTACTGTTCGGGGAAATGTGCATGAGTCCATGTGACCAATAGGGTACGGGGAGCCTCTAGGAGGGGGTGGCTCTCAGAACCGGGACGTTGCGAAATGGTATCAGAGGTATTCTTTTCTTCTTGAATTACTATTTGGAGCCTATATCTAGGGATAGGAAGTAATATGTACTCGGTAATAAGTTGTGCCCGAGAGTATCTTACATTTGTATAGGGAAAAGCAAATCTACCTCATTACTATAATTTTTATAGTTTTCCAATATTTCTGTATATTTGATTTCACTGTTGGGTGATTCACAAATTTTGTGCTATTATTGTTGTTGTTATTGAAGTTCTGTTTCTGTTACAACCCGATGAGATGAGGGTATTCCATCTCATGCATCATATAGGCACTTATTAGAAATCACATGTCATACATTACTACCATGCCATTTAGGGTTCATTTTTTATTGCATGTTGTTGTTATAAATGTTGTGCTATATATGCATGTTGTTGTAATAGAAGCCTTGATTGAGTACCTTCTTCTGATAGGGTATTTAATTGTGTAAGGATTCATTTGAATGAACTCCGATCTTTGGTTCTTGAGGTCTTATAAGTCCTCATGAACTAGAATTGGGTGGATACTTTCCCTATTAAGTTTATATATAACATGTATAAGGTGCCAATATTTGATTCGTGGAGAGTATGGGCCCTCACAGATCGGAATTTGGCACTTTAATGTGCATTTCATCATTTTTATGGGCTTCTGGAGTAGTTTATGAGGCTTACTATTCATGAAAACCCAGAATACATGGCGTGTAATGTAGAATACACACCATGTGTCCTTCTGTTTGGAAATGAATTGTTTTTATTAACTAAACATCGTGTATTGTATTTACACGCCATGTAGTCTCTCACTGTGTCACTGACTGTGTGGGCAGAGACATGGGGTTGGGAAATCTGTGGTGGGACATGTCGTGTACCAAATGTACACACTTTGTAACCTTTGTGTCTAACTATGTAACTAACAACATAGGTCAGTGAAGTTCGTATAGTAAACACCATGTCTGTAACTAACACGCCATGTAGTCCTATTCTAGGGAAACTGTGTGGCCTTTCCATGTAGAAGAAATTGGGTAGGGGAAGAGGATTCAAGTACACGTCATGTGTTAGGCCAACACGTCATGTGTATGGGTTGTTACATGACCTGAGTTGGAAGGAGTACACACCCATGTGAAGGCTTAAGGGAACACACTGTATAGGCATTATACACATTGTGTATCTATGTTTTGAAAAACATGAATGCTTTTCTCTTGTTCCCTTCTTACACATCTAAGTTTCATCCCCTGTTAATATTTATCTAAGGTGTGGTATTGACTTTTCAGAGTCATTCCACCAAGACATCATCTAGTTTTCTGACAATTATAGGGCAGTGATCAGACACCAGATATGACTGATCATGGACTACCTGCAGATCCTCTAGTTGTGTCAATCTTGTCACCAGCTGTTATCCTGGATACAGGTTCTGATGTACTGTTCCATGAGGGATTTATGAGGTTTATGCAGAACTTCTTGAGGAGTACCACATCCTTCCCCTTCAATGGCAGAGTTGATGCGGGTTTTCTAGCAGTAGCACCCTCCCACCTTCATAGGGGAAGGAAGACCTGAGGCTGTATAGTCATGGTTAAAAGCCATGATTTCTGTCTTCGACCATCTGGTGATACCTCCAGAGAGGAGGGTGAAGCTTGTGATGTAAATGCTTCGGGACTCCACTAAGAGATGGTGGGATGTGATCCCAGAGGCGGGACACCCAAAAGTTTTGGCATGGGATGAGTTCTAGTGTGCCTTCTAAGACTACTTCTACCCAGATACATTGAGGGACAATTGCACCTGAGAGTTCATGAGTCTGGAGTAGGGTACTATTTCTATTATGGATTATTCCTCTCACTTCATAGATTTACAACACTTAACACATATTCCAGGAGGTTATGAGTTATTTCTAGAAATAAAGTTCAAGGATGGTCTCAGGCACGACATCTGATCACAAGTGAACATCTTCAGGTTGACTTCCATCACTTCTATATTCAACCGAGCACTGATCACAGAGCACAATCTGAAGGATTTTGGAGTTTTGATCCAGGGTGGCTCAGCATATGAGGTTCGTATCCCTCCTACTAATAGTATTAAGTTATGCAGGGAGTCTTCGTGCAGTGATCCGAGGAGGTGAGACACTTCTTCTGGTATCCAAGTGGTGTTCTACCAGTGTGGTAAGAATAGACATACGAGGCCACATTGCCTGAGAGACCTAGTGGAGTGCAGATCATGCAGCAATATGGGCCATCTTTGCAGCTTCTGTCAGTTCTTCTCACCAAAAACTGTTGATAGATGTTTTTCTATGACTCCCCGTTTGGTAGAATCCCCCCCCCAGTTTCTCACCTATCTGTGAATTGTAGTTCTTCTGATCTTTCAGGCCGAGGTGGATGTCATGGTCATGGTAGCTAGTCACCAGGCATTCAATGAAAATAGGGTAGATCAACTCAGAGTGGTCAGGTAGGGTCACAAGGCCATAGTGTGGGTCAGACATTTGTAGTGGAGCAGACCCAACAGGAGCAGGATTCCAGACCCTCTATAGTTCGAGGTATGATCCTAGTTGCCTCATTTTTAGATTCTACTCTTTTTGATACAGGGGATTCCCATTTCTTTATATCTGTTGCTGTTGTGGAGAGCCTTGGGCTTTGTATCTTTTCTTCAGTTGATATCTTGATACGGGACACACCGTTGGGGAAAAAACTACTAGTGTACCATAGTTCAAGGACTGACCTCTCGAGGTTGGTGGGTGTCACTTTATATGGGACCTTTATGTTCTAGTGATGACAGGATTTGATGTCATCCTCAAAATGTACTGGTTAGTTATCTTCCAGGTAGTTTCCAATTTCTATTGTCGTAGGGTGAGATTCACATCACTAGAGGGAAAATCATTTCTTTATAAAGGTGAGTGGGATGTCCAAGCGAAAAGAGTAGGACCGGTTCATCATAGGATGGGAGGAGTTACAATCCAATTTTCTAGTCTGTATTTGGATGACCAGGGGACTTCACAGATAGACCTTCCTCCAAGGGTGGATTTTTTCAGGGAAGTCTTTCCAGAGGACTTTTTAGGTTTTCCTCTAGAGTGTTAGGTAGAATTTTCTATTGAGCTCATTCCAGGATCAACATTGGTGTCCATTCCTCCTTATAGGATGGCGACACCAGAGTTGTAGGTGCTGAAGAAGTAGTTGGAAGAGTTGCAGGCAAAGGGTTTCATCCGACCCAGTACTTCTCTTTGGGGTTCGCCAGTCCTATTTGTGAAGAAGGCATACATTACCCTCTGAATTTGTGTTGACTATTGAATGTTGAACCAGATGACGGTCAAGAACCAATATCCCTTTCTGAGGATTGATGATATTTGTGATAAACTTCGATGAGCCCAGGTGTTATTGAAGATTTAATTGAGATCCAATTATCATATGTTTCTCATTAGACCATCGGATGTACCTCTTGCAGCCTTTTGGAGCAGGTGTGGTCTATAAAAGTATGTGGTTATGTCGTTTGGTCTCACGAACACACCTGTAGTTTTCATGGAACTGATGAACCAAGTGTTACTTCCATATTTGGATTCATTCATGGTAATCTTCGTGGATGATATCTTGGTGTACTCTCACATTCGACATGACCATGCCACAATTCTTAAGATCATTTTTAGTATAAAGAGAGATCATTATTTATATGATATGATCACAAAATTCCACTTTTGGATGAACCAAATTCACTTCATGGGTCATGTTATCTCAGAGGCAGAATTATTAGTAGACCTAGAGAAAGTGAGAGCAGCAGTTTCCTAGGAGCAGATGAAGAATTTCATTGAGATATGAAGTTTCCTAGGGCTAGATAGTTACTACAAATGTTTTATACAAGACAGTTTATGCTTAGAAGCACCATTGACATGCCTGAATAAGAAGGGTGTGATGTACTTGTGGTCAAATTCTTATGAGTCTTCCTTTTTTGAGAGGAACTGGAGGTTTACATCAGCACCAATACTAGTTCTTCCAGAGCTGGGAAAGAGCTATACTATTTACTATGATGAATATGGTATCAGGCTAGGAGCAGTGCTTATGCAGGGGGAAGGAGGTGTTGCATACAGGTCTCGGTAGTTGAGGCCACAAGAGAGGAACTACATGACGCACGATCTTGAGCTGGCTACAGTTGTTCATACCTTACGATGTTGGAGACATTTTCTTCTTGGAGAAATTTTTTTGGTTCTCACAGTCCACAAAAGTCTCAACTATATCTTTACTCAGCATGACCAAAGTTTCAGTCCGTGATGGTGGGTAAAGTACCTTCAATCCTTTGACTTTGAGCTTTTCTACATGCCTATGAAAGGCAATGATATGGATCATACATTGAGCAGGAGGACTTTGATACAGGTAGTTCAGGAGGCCAGCAGTGAGTGGCAGCTTATGCCTCTCTTCTCTAAGATGCATTTGGAGGTTCACAAATGATATGGGTAGACATTTCTATCTTCTATAGTTGTTACCTCTGCTCTTCTTGATCGAATGTGAATGAGGCAGTAATCAGTTTATAAAGGCCTAGTTCTACAGGAGAGTGTTTTAGGAGAGGACTATATTCTGGGATGGACAGTAGGAAAGAATGAGATCTTTCATTTTTATGGGAGCATATGGGTACCAGTAGACATATGTGAGGAGATGCTACGGGACTTTCATTCATCAGTTTGGGCAGTTAATCCTTGTGTTATGAAGTTGTATCATGATCTACACCGTCAGTTTTGGTGGCCAGGTATGAAGAGAGATGTTGCTGGGTTTTTCATGAGATGATCCACCTGTAAGCAGGTGAAGACAGAGCATCAACAACTAGCAGGTATTTTTCAGTAGTTACAAACTCCCGAGTGGAAATGGAAAGATGTCGTTATGGACTTCGTGATGGGTTTACCGAGGTCGCCACAAGGGAATGATGCAGTATGGGTTGTCAATTACAGACTCATTAAGGTTTCTCACTTCTTACCAATCAAGTATACCTTCAGTGTTGATGAGTTGGGAAGGTTATACATATAAGATATTGTGCAGTTACATGGATTTCCTCACTCCAATGTTTCATACAAGGATTCTTGTTTTACTTCTCTAGTCTGGAAGAGACTTTAGAAGTTTTTCGGTACATTGGTACTTTTGAGTATAGCTTACCATCCCCAGACAGATGGACAGTCTGAGAATACGATTTAGGTGATTGAGGACATGCTTCGAGAATGTATCCTAGACATTGGAGGTTCTTGGTAGAATCACATACCTCTTGTAGAGTTTTCCTACAGTAATAGTTTTCAAGAAACTCTTCAGATGGAACCTTATGAGGCTTTGTATGGTAGGCCATGCCGATCTCCCTTCTGTTGGATGGAGATAGGAGAGGTAGCTATGCCAGGACCTTGACTTGTCCAGGAGACCTCAAAGTAGATAGAGTTGATTTAGAAGAGGATGGATTCTACAAAGTCTTGACATAAGTTATATGTTGATCGACGGAGATAACCTATGGAGTTAGAGGTCAGAGATTGGGTTTTCCTGTATGTCACACTGAGGTTAGGACATAGGAGGATTGGGAGGTAGGGAAAGATTTCCCTGAGGTACGTTGGACCATTTGAGGTGTTAGAGAGGGTAATTCTGGTTGCCTATCAATTTCAATTACCTTAGATGTACCTGGCTATACATGATGTCTTCCATGTTTCTCAGCTTTGACGTTACTTCTCAGACTCATCTCATGTTTTCCAAACTAAGGAGGTTGAGCTTGAGGTGGACGTCTCATTTGAGGAGCATCCTATCCGAATTTTTGATCAAAGTATGAAAGTTCTCTTTTTCCAGTTGATTCCTCTGGTACGAGTGCTATGGAAACACGGGAAAGTACAAAATTAGACCTGTGAGAGGGAGCCTGATGTACGATCACAATGCCAGAAGCTTTTCGAGGATTCTTCTTCTATGCCTCCTTGCCAGGAAAATTTGGCGACAGATTTATTTAATTAGGAAGTTTGTAAGAATTCATATCTTTTTCTTAGCTATGTTTTTCTCTTTTCTGGTGGTTTTTAGGAAAAGAAGAGTTTCTAAAATTTTTGAATTACACGTCATGTACATATATGTATAGGCAGTGTAATTTTTTTCATTAAATGGAACGGGGTCATGTATAATTAGTAAAAGTGTCTTTTTCTTCACTTTATTTGACTGAGAGCATCCGTACAGTGTTGATCCCTCCTCGATCCCCCGATCTAGCATCTGTACTCCGAATAAAACTTTGACGGTTGCATTGGAATTGCATCAATGGGTTCTCTCTTCTTCTTGAACCTCTTTTCCTTATCTCTCTTCTCTCGTGAGTTATCCTCAGTTGAATGTTTTAGAAATTTTTGTTGATCTACCATGTTATAGGTCAATCCAAGGGACGACGTCGGGGTATATCGATTATATGACACCGTGGTAGGTGGTTTGTGCCTTTCCTTAGATAATCTTTGAATTTTATGTGTAAAGTTCCCAATACCCTAGAACAGGGTATTGCTTATCTACAGTTTAACCCTGTTATTGTCTTTTATGATTTATATGCTTAAGTAGTGGTGAATTGAATGTGAATAGGGTTAATTTCTATGCTATGGATGTCTTTCCTGTGCTTGTATTATTTATGACTGTTTGGTCTTTCCTAGCCTGTTAGGCTGCTTTCTTTTCTTTCCTAGTGCTGATAGGATGGAGTAATTTTATTTATCTGACATGTTGTTATGCTATAGAATGTTTATACAAGTATTTCTAGAGGTATAAATTGGCCGTTATTTATCATTGTGCTCGATTGACTTACACAGGGCCATGAGAACCTTGTGTTGTAGATCATAGGGAGAATGATGTTAAGGGCTTCTCTAGAGTGTCTGTTTACTGTTTTGATGCAATACCATAGGAGTAATGGACATAAGTGCTTCCTAAGAGTTTATATTATTCGTAGATATGGGCCATATGGGGAATTGGACATTGAGTTCTTCCCCAGAGAACATTTTAGTTACCGATAGAACACTATAGGGGGAATTGATGGTGAGTGCTTCCTCAGAGAGTCTGTGCAAAAGCTGAACCAGAGGGGTTAGACTGTGTGTACTTCACCGAGTGTTGCTTGTGTTTGTTTTGGTTAGACTGGAGGAGTTAGGATATGAGTAATTCCCAGAGAGTTCCCATATTATAATTAGTTTCTTACTTCATATATGTTATTTGAACGCATTTGAAATTGTAGGATTGTATACCTTTGAGTACTTCCTTGTTTATTGCTTCTGTTTTCTTATTGCCTTCCATATATATTCACTGACAGTTAGGCACAAATATTTGGGTGGTTTCCTACTAAGATTAGTCTCACACCCTGTTTGGGTCATCCCTTAGGACCCAAATAGATTGCATTGCTGTAGGTATAGACAAGGGCAAGCGCCCTTCTACTTCAGGTACTTGATTGTTGAGGAGCTGGAGGGCATGGGACCAAGCTGAGGCTTGTGATGTTGTTGGAGTTTATCTGTTTTCTTTTGTACTTTTGTTATTTCAATATTCCATAATTGTGACTTGTTTTGTTACTTTCCTAGACTTTTTTTATCATGAATCATTTATATATATATATATATACATATGTTCTCCAGTTGTTTATTACCTCAGTCTTCCGTTGTTTACTATTGTATGGTCTTATACCGCTTCCGCTATTGCTATCTGTTTACTTCGGATGTGTTACTATGTCAATGGAGGCATATGTTGGCCACCATCACACCCAATGACCTCACTGATAGTCATCAGTCTCTTTCATTCGGGGAAATATGCTTGAGGCCATGTGACCAACCAGGTAAGGGGTGCCTCTAGGTGGTTCCCGGAACAAGGATGTTACTTCCCTCATGTCTACGTATGGACTACCAACTCCATGATGTGATGTGATTAATTTTCCATGAACACTTTAAATTAAAAAATATAATTGTGTATAATTTCAATAAATATGATTCTAATGAAATGTATAATATTTTATTGATAATAAAACCATGACCAATGTGCATGAACTGAAACCATTAAACTGAAATGTGCATGGAGAATGAACCAATTTTTAGCTGAATGTACATTTAAAAGAAGAAATATTGATACAAGGATAATTGGAAATTATAAATGAATAATAAATATTATTTTATGTATGAGTAATTTTATAGAATATATTTATAGTAAAACTATATTTATTATATTATATATTGGAATGCGTATGAAGAATGATGAGACTTGAGGGAAGCATTTATTTTAAAATATCATTCATTTTTTGGATGTTTATACAAATTTACGTTGAGGAAACTAATATAGAAAATATCCTTTAAACTATGTATTTTTTTTATACTATGTATATTACTATAATTTTTATATATTATTTCCTCTCATTGTAACTTAAAATGGTTGTGAAAATATTTTTTAATGAAAATAAGACCATATTTTTAATTTGGTTGATGGAATTTTTATTCCATGTCCATGCTCTTAAAAATAATTTTTTATATGTTTTTTACCAATAATTTAATTTCTTTAGAAGTGTAATTTTCATTAAATCATAATTTATATACAGTTTTTTAAAAGGAATATTTTTAAATAAATGTTTTCTTATAAATTCATTTTTGACATTTTTTGTAATACTGTGAAAATATGTTTCTATTTTAATTTATAGAGTATGAATATTTTTTTACACCAACATGATGATTCATTTATTTAGAGTTACATTATCGTTTTCCATGGTTATTTTAAATCAAAATAACTTTCTCTATATTTGGGGAATTTTTTGTCAAAACATTATCAATGAAAAGGATATCTTTGTCATGTTTTATATGAATGGATAAAATGTAATTTTATAATGTTATTTTCTATGAATGTAAATATCCTTTAAGTATGATTAGGTTTCACTAAGAATATGACCTTATTATAACATAAAATTTATTTTGATTGATGTTCTATAATTATTATGATAACTTCAGGATGATTCTATAAAACCCATTCATTTTCCATAGGTTAATTATGATTTGATGGAACCTTTATAATGGATAATTATTTTACATGGGTTATACTATTATTAATTGAATAAAGGTTTATGATACTTGGTACCCTTAAATGGGTTATGATATGATGATATGAAGAATATTTTATGAACTTATTTTCCATATAAGAACAGATTTCATTATGTATTAGGTTGGATCAGAAGTATATAGAACTCAAATTCATTGAGTTAGGATAGATATCTCATGAGAAAATATGGATTGGAATGGGGAGTGAACCATGTTATGTAAGGGACTCTATACACTATGATACTCTCTGAAGTAAACCTTGACTACAGAAATGATGGAATATGGCGTGAACCAAATAAAATATAATAGTCTGGACAACGATCCTAGACTTAGGAAATTATTTTATATTCTTATTTATATTCCATAAACCTATAAATTATTATTATTATATATTCTAATGGGTAATGATTGATTATTTATAGTTCAAAAAACATAGTACTTTGGTTTCTTATAATGAAAAAAATCCATGATTTATGATTAATGATATTTGACTGATTGGGTTTGATTATCATAATTTATGATCATTTTATCATGTCCTTAAACTTATACTGTTCTCACTTATAAAACTTTATTTATATATCTTATGATTACCCATTCTAAGAATATAGATTACCCATTCTTATGCTTCCTCTCCCCAGGTAATGATGAATGGTTTTATGTGGGGTATGTTTAAGATGTGTATTATTTGAGAAGAACCTTATGAGAAAAGTTTAATTTTATTCATTAAATAGTATTATTTTTTATCTAGTCTCCAAAGACACAAATCCTTTTTGTCCTCAGGAATATATTTTTATTATAAGTATTGGATATTTTTCTTGAATTAAATAATATATATGTATGGAATTATCACATCCCCTTTGTTGATATTATAATTGGTTTTATATATTTTTAAGGATTGTGATTAGAGGACTCTGATGAAAAATACGAGGACACATATAAGTGTATGATAATATCCCAAAGCTTTGGTATTATAGATTTTATGTGGTTTTCTAAAAAATACATTTGTATCCAGATACTTGAATGTGTATGAAACTATGGAATAGATGCCCATAGGGGTAATAAATATGAAAGGGTAGGATTGGTTTCTAACTCAATCATTATCGATGCATGATGATTGGGCCTAAGACTGCAGACCTTGATAGAAAATCCTAGTGGATATTCATAAATTAATTCATATTTTCTCTATGAAACTTTATGAAATATTTGAATATATAATGACCATAAATTAACTAAATAAAATTTAATATTTCATAGATTCAAAAGAAGGTGTTAGCATCTACAATTCCATGGAATAATTTTTTCCTCATTTCATGACTATGATTATTGTTTCCCACACAACAAATTTTGGTCTTAGTTATTTGATAGACCCATGGAGAATTATGTTAAGTGTGAATATGATAACCAATGAAATTAACTTCTTCTTAATAAACCAAATTAAATGGGAGGTAGATTCAAAATATTATGGATATGGTCACCCAACACTCATAAGATATAAAATAAAACATGAATCATGCTGAACTACCAAATGATCAAAGGAAGGAACATCTCACTATTCATTTTTTTATTCATTAACATTATTCTTCCCCACGTGGCTCCTCTAATATACTTATTTACAAGAAATGGATAAATTATATAGAAAATAAATTATATTTTATCCAATTATGATACAATGTGAGGATTATTTTGGATGAGTACCATTTGAAAGGTGAAGCTAATTAATGGTGGGATCCTATAAAGAATATGCAAAAATAGGAGAAAATTGACTCTACGATAAGGAAAATGTTTAAAATTTATATCTAAAAATATATTTTTCCCAAAATTAACATAATAAATTTTAAATAGAATTATAATAACTAAAATAAAAGCATTTGGAATTCTTTAGTACCAATAAGAAAATGTTTACAGGACCTGTAATGTTTTCATCAGGTTTATCATTGACGTTGAAACAAAAATGGATCTATTCATTAGTGACTTAAGACTATCTCTTTCAAAGTATTCGGATATAGATACATTGTTAGATATGATTAAATCCTTAAATCACCTCTCATGATGGAATTATATATTAGGTATTATCAATGTTCTCATGGTTTTGTTAATAAAAAGGGAATGTTAGAATTTTAAGGAAATTATAATAATAAAACTTAGGGATAAAATAAAATAATCTTAATTAACGTTATAAGTGTCGAGGGAAGAATGGTGGAAATTTACATATTTGGTCCAAAAAGTATTTTAAATTTTGAAAATAAGTCCATCCCTAAAAATAATGCACGTGTGATGTGAATAGGCTAGTAAATGAATGAAATGATGAAAAATCTCAACCAAATGTTCCATAAAAACTACAATGTGTTAAATGAAAGAAGTATAGAAATTTCACCAACAAGTGCATGAATATAAGGGTTAATGATGATTATAATCATTAACAATAACTAAATATAAGTGAAATAGCGAAGGATCGTGTCATCAAAACAACTAATGTGGATCAAGAGAAAGAAGTAGAGAAGGGTACACATAATCTACAATAAGGATTTGAAAATGTTTTAACTGATTATTTATCAACCCACTCATTTATATCTGATGAATTTTTAAAATGTATAACTTCACTATCACTATAATTATATATTGAGTCAGTAGCAAAAAAATATGAATTATATAATGATCAAAATAAAAAAACATATAACGTCTATTTAATATAATTTTATGAGAATGTGTGTCCTAAAAAAATTAAATACACATACATGTGATTTTGATGTGATTTTGTTAATGGATTTCTTCTTTATGTATATATATATATATATTCCATATCAATTTTCAAGGAATAGAATTCATGTAAAATATTATGAATCATCCTATGATCATCTTTCGATGCAAGGATGAGTTTAAATTCCAATGGAAGTTACTTCCATTATATTGGTCCTGAAACCTATGAATGGGTTAAATTTATCTCAAATAGTTAAGGAATATATACATATTTAATAGATGTAATGTGGATTTTGGAATAGTAATGTGACCATTGGAATAACAACCTGACCATTGGGAATTGCATCCTGACCATTGGGAATAGTAACCTGATCATTGGAATAATAATTTTTCCTCCAAATAATAAATTTTGTTTCAAATAATATTTATACCTATTAATTTAATTAAATAAAATTATAAAAATTATAAAAAATTTATATCATGATTAATAAACTCAGAGGAAATATAAGAACATTTTTAAAAAAAATTAAATTATTTTGTAAAAAATTAATTTTTATATTATAGATTAAAATGAAATATGTTAGAATTTTTTTTTGGTAAAATTAATATCATTTTTAAATCACCATGTATAGATTTTACAAGGTATTTTTTTGTAAAATTCCTGAAATACATCATTTTTTAGGATTATAGTAGAAATTCAAATTTTCTCAAAACTGGTGTATCTTAAATTATATAATTCATTATGTCATAATGAACTAATAATTTATATAACATGATGTTTGAATAAAAGATATTTAATTTCATAAATGATTCATTAATATAAGATAACATTAATTTCAAAATTTAAATGGAATTTTCCAAAGTCTAATGTAAAAAATGTTACCTAAAATTAAAAATACATCCTTTTTACACATTTCTTTTTAATAAAATAATTAATTTTAATATTAATGTGGTTTAGAGTATTAAAAACATTACATTATATTTATATATGATTTATGTTTTATAAAATTAACTATTTCAATGTTTACCTTAAATATATTTTTTTATTCACTATTTTATTCTAAAAATACCTATATCCTTAAGTATAAATAACCCATACCACTTCCATTGAAAAAACACTCCTCCAACACTAAAAAAATAAAGTGATATTAAAAAATACTCTTATTTAATATACTTATAATCAATAGGGAAGTTTTAGAGTAATGTAACTCCAACCATCAATGGAGTCCAATGTCGTGTAAGGAAGCTTCATCGAGAAGAGCCTCTGTTTTCATCATCTATTCATTGTGTTTCCTCTTACCTTACTATCTATATCTATCCCTTTCAAAACTAAATTTTTTAATATTATTTTGGAATTTTTTTAAAATTTTAATAATGATGTAATACTTGATTAAAATTTATATTTTTATGTATATATATTTTAAATCACTTTTTCTCCTCCTTTGAACAACATTCATGACAATGGTCAGTTAACCAAAGATGAGGACGTTTATAACTTATTTCCTTATCAAAACACTTATGGATGGTTCAAATAAATTATATACTGTATAAAAATTTAAGAATATATTCAATTTAATATATTTTAATTTATTCTACTTATGTATAAATTACCTTGAATGAAACATTGAAATTGATGAAAAATGAGAAATGTTTATGGAAAACATGATATAAAAACACTTTAACTTAAAAATTGGAAATTAAGGAATATAATTCAATAATTATAATTGATAAATAGAGACATAAATTAACATAATTCAACTTTTATTATTATTTTTAATAATTCTATTTCGATAATTCAGTAATCATAAAAGTTATGAAAGAAATTAGTATTTAGTGTAAGGGTATTGGTGAATCCAACTCCCTTTCTTTTGATTATCACTATTTCATGAAATATACATTATGGTAATTCCTATAATGTTTCTTAAATATTATTCCACTATTCTTACCTTATATTCATTGGAATACACATGTTTCTATGTTGATATTTAAGCCAAATACAATGATTTTACAAAATGACATTTCTTTCCAAAACACACCTTTGACACCTCTTGAGTTGTTTCATATTCACTCAAGAATGATGATATTCATACCAATTATTTTTTCCATTATCCATTTGGTTACCCAAAATTTTATTCATGAATTTATTATTTATGAAATCTATATGAAACTAATTACCTTTCATGGTTTATTTCAGCACTATGAGTGTTATGTGTTCTATGTGGTATGCATGATCATTAGTATTTATGATGTGACAAGTGAGCCCATAATTATATATTCCTCTAATTAATTTTTTAATGTGATGTATCTGATGATATAATGTGTATTATTAATAAACGTGATGCTATATTTTTTTATAATGATGATATTATGATTATGACGATATGTTATGCCTGAGCATTATGCTAGCTTTTTTCCCAACTATGTGTGGTATTTATCCACTATGACATGATGTTTGTAATGACCCGGACCCAAACAGCCACCCAAACAATTCTAGAAGGGTTGGGTGTTACTGCCTTAAGCACACATACTCAAATGAAAAAGGAAAACAACTAGTAGAGAGGGTCTGATAGGTATAGTGGGGAGGATATACCCTCTCATAGGAGGAAAAATAATGGTACTGGTCCAATTAATGATATATAACATGCTGTAGAAATAAATGACTCTGTAGACTCGAACCAAACCCACATAGCGGAAGCACGGTCAATAATAATAAACATTGGAAGAAATACATAAGCAATTGTGGTGAAAAGTAAACACAAAAGCATGCTGACCACTTGTAACAACTACTTGAACAAACAAGTCATACATCCATAGCAAGTCAATATATAAAAATGGGTGACAATGGATAATCAATAGTAGCTACAATAACAAGTAAGCATGCTGATACAAAATGGAAACTAAACAAAGTATACTCTAGCCAGGCAATACATCAAGGTCCATACCATATCCATGCAAGAACTAAAGCAGTCCAGTTCCTAAAACTAACCTCTTTCCTGCACGTAAATCCATAAAGTCTACACGCATCTCGAAGGGCCCGTGCTGGGTGTGAGATGAATCTCAATAGGATTCCACCCAATGGTGAGTACCTAATATAAGTGTTTAAGAAGGAATGAATTTATAAAGAAAATAGTAAATATTATGATGCACAAATAAACATAAACTCCACTGGTTCTCAACATCCACCCTGGAGTGTCACCTGCTTCAGCTAATGTGGGAATCTCTGTCATGTAGCCCGACACCATGTGCCCATTAACACCGCGTGTCTCAAGTACCAACGTCCCGAAGGCATGCACAAGAATAAGAAACTCATATCAACAACAATACCTATCCTCAAATAAGTAACCATAGGGACAATGATGTATTTACTCAAATAAAGTAACCAGATGGACAGCGATGTCTGCCCTCAAATAATGGCAAGCCTCAACCACCAACCCAATAGACTCAACGCTATCCCCTGAAGGCTCCTCACCTTCCACGAGGATTCCTAGAGAAAGCACCCCTAACCAATAGTACCTAAACCACAACTATTGGGGTCCTATACCTAAATAATTGGTCAAAACCACCTCATCACAGAGTCACTCTATATGCACACTACTCAAAGTTCTGGGTGAGTGGTAATCCCCTAAATAGTTCCCAAGCCACAACATCTCTGACACCTCATGCCCCTGTAACCATGTTTCTCAAGTCCAACAGCCTTTCCACCCATGTATCCCCGGTCATTCCCAACTTGACAATCATACTACCTCAAGCTGATGTCTATGACACCCAATTTCATGGTCAGAACCTCCCAATGTACTTTAAGCCAAGCCCAACATATGATCATCATTACTCAACAATACCCAGGCCATGACTAGCACAACCTGAAGGTTCCAGCACATGCAATATCACACATCCCATATATATAATCAAAATAAAATACATTAAACAGGAAAAACAAACTAAACAATTGAATTGCACTGGCCAGGTGTTGTCTTATACCTGCACTAAGATATTAAAAGCCTCTAATAAGTCATATCAAGTTTTAATAAACTAAAATAAACAGTTTAAAACCATACAGTTCAATTATAACAAATTTGGCATCCCCAGCCAAAATTCCCCAATGAGAAACGAACCTTCGCCCAGCCTCTCTCAAGAAAAATGGTAAACGGTCATGCCCAAAGGTATCATATACGTCTTATAATCAGTTTGATATGAAAAAGTAGACAAAACATGGTCTCTCTCAAAATACCCAAAAATGTGCCAAAGGTCTAGCCACCTAAAATTCTGCAAAAACACGAAAGAAGGTATGAACCACCTACCTCATACTAGTACAATGATACTCTTCTGATAACAGCCTCCAATTAGGTCGAAAACAAGGTAGATATACAAAAAAATAAGAAATGCTCAAACCCATATAAATTGTTTTAGAAGATAAATTAAGAAGAACAGACTAAGTAGAATCAAGGCCTTACAGATGGGGTTCTAATGCATTTGACGGTGATTGAAACAGAGTTTGGACGGATAATCAGGAGCAAAAATGAGCTCTAACCAGCTCCTTCTACTCAAACCCATCGAGGGTTTGGATTTCTGCCTCAAAACAAGGCTACTGCCCATTTTAGTGAAAAAAAATAAATTACATGGCTTGCGCATTGGACTACATACTATGTGTATCATTTTACTATTCATATGACATCTGATATTTTGTTAAGGAATTTCTGAATGTCTACATGGAGTGTACCTATGGTACACAGTGTGTACCTCTCTACCCTACCGACATCCCCAACATTCCATGTATATCCCCATACATGGCCTCTCTACACGGTGTGTACAATTAGTACATGGTATTTACTTGATAAAAATATTCTACCCGACCAATAGGCCTACACGCCGTGTATTGCCTTCACACACGGCCAGGATTACATGGTGTGTACTAAAGGTACATGACGTTTAATCTTGAATTTTCCAAAAACTACCCAGTTTCTCCTATTTTCTCAGAAACCGATCAAAAATTCAAACAGGTTTGAGATTTTGACCCATTCTAAAAACTAGGGTTCTTACAATGATTGAATTTTTCTCTATTTTTAAATTCCATGAATTTATATATTACTTCCCTAATTATGTTGATGATGATTATATCCTTGTGATTTGATTAGCTCAATTTTTTCCAACCATATAGTATTCATTCATTTCCCTTATTCATTAACTTACTGGGCTTGTAGCTTATCCATTTCTCTAATATATATCCTCATGTGACATTATTAACTATGGGGATGGTTAAAATTTATAATGATAAATAATAAGGATTTAAATAAATTTTTTAGTTTTATATTTACACATGATTTATTAGCCCAATTTTCCATATAAGATAATTCTTTAGATCTTGGCTTGTAATATTATTATGTTTTTTTAAATATTGAGGCATTGTGTCCTATTTATTGAATAAAAATAAAGTCTTTGGTGGAGAGTAAAAAGAAGAACCAAGAGGAACATCATAACATAGAATTAGAAATATTTCCATGTTCTAGAGTGGGTACTCGTGTTGGGGTAAGGTAGGATCCCACCATTTTCACAGGGGGTGACTTCCCCTGCTCCCAGTTTGTGTTGCGTCCATGCACCACCTTCATCATCCTACGGGACTTCCATAGAAATGGGGGTAGTGATATACACAGAGGTATCATCATTTCTTGATCAAACTTCCTTACTATTGGAAGTGATATGATCAAAGGGGTTAAAAATGCTAACATTATATTGTACCTTTCCAAGAGGAGATATGATGTTTTTCATGGATATCAGTCCTTCCTTTGTATGGAAGGCTTCAGGATTATCTTGTGCCACCTCTTCCTTGTTGTTACCTGAATTCAGCATAGAGGTGGTATTCCTGGAGTCAGGATTTTCATATATAATATGGGACTTATCTGGCTATGGAAAAATTCTTTAAAAATTTGATAACCCATTAGGGGGCTAGGAAAAAAGGAATATATCAATATATGATATGAATTCACATTCCTATGTAGGGTTTCAGGTGGAAAGTCACCGAGCAGGACAGTGTGTACACCTGAAACCTATAGTGATGGGGGTTCTCCAAAAACACTTATATCAACATGAGGGTCTTCATTATTTATATTAGTTTCTCCCCTACCTTCAATATGATTTTTTGTACAAGTAAGATAATAAACACATTTTCCTTCCACTGAGAAAACATGGACCTTAGATTCTTTCCTCTGATGATATTTTAACTTGACCTTCTATGAGGTCATTTCATTAAGTATAATCTTACCCTTTCTCTATTTTAGAGCTTGCATCTCTTTCCTCACTCTATCATCGGACATTTCTTGAGCCAAGAGTTCCTTCTCTACCTGGATATCCTCTGAGTCCGAGCATTTTCTTTCACCATCCTTAAATTTGACCAGAACATCTTTGAATAAAAGTCCTTTGTCATAATTATTAATACATTTAGCAATATCATCCCAACAGACCTTTTTTGGGCCATCCATATGAGGGGTAAAGGAAGAACACCATCCAATTGTGAGATATGAGTTGAGGTTTGACTAGGAGGTTGCAAGTCAAACTAAGTTAATCTAGCCTGGGTGCTTTCAGATGGAGAAAATTGGTCGGAAGGGACTAGAGGTCCACATGTGTGTTATTTTAACTTAGAATCATTCTGTTGGGAGGGTATAACGTTCACCTTTCTTCTACATTGATAATCCTCATGCCCTTTCATCATGCATTTAGCACAATTTATGCTTGAGCAAAAATTGGACTTGTAGTGGCCTATTAAACAGAACACGTCACAAAACAATGGAAATGTTTTATTCATAATTATTATGTTGGTTTATTCTTGAGAAGTGTAGAGAATCACCTTATCAATTAAATTGGATCCTAAATCAATCTCAACTAAAATTTGGGAAAAATTTCCAACACTAACTTTCTCAGTGGATTGGTCCATTCAGATAGGAATCCCTATTGTAGAGGCAGTATTAAATAGAATTTTAGAGTGCCATAAAACCCAATTTAAACCATAAATCCTGATCCATACTTCATAAAATGTTTCATTAAAATCATAAATTCTAAAGTTCATATTCCATTCATAATCCTAAGGTTTCTTGTTTTGAGGTTTACAGACCAAAATACCCATTCTTGACCTTTCAATTGAGTGGAAGAAAAAAGCAGGTGGAATAATCCCCTACCCAGTGAAATACATTTCAAATCATTGAAACCCCAAATCTTTGAGATATGGACAACATGGTCAGATAATTGTTTGGGTTGCATACCCTTAGATAGGTAGATTTTGGAGACAAAGGAGTTTTTTCATAGTTATAACCTTTGTGAGATCTCACCATCTGAAGCAGATACATGATCCATATAACCTTTTACAGTGATACATTGTGAAATGAGATTTTCATATAATACAAAAGAACTAATAATAATTTTAGATGAGGAAAAAATGCATATCAGTTCTTTGAGAGCCTAAGCCTTATTTCTGTCCTTTAAGATGCAAGGAGCTAATCAATGCCAAGAATCATATGGGAAGAGGTTCCATCCTCTTAGGTGCGATAGATTTACCCAGTCGTTGTGTGGTGGGGGTTTCATCATGCCTGCTTCGAGAGCCATCCTTCTGTTTTTTTGTAACATTATTATGTTATTTATCTAAAAAATGATGTAATAGTCTTGTAAAAAAATGTAGGTTATCTATAAAATAATGATATGGAATAATTATTTTAGGTTTTTAGTTGATCACCTTATGAAATCTGAAATTTTTATTCCCATAAAATAATATTTCCCTCTTGATCAACAATCTATGATATACATTATGGAAGTGGAAAGGTCACATGGTGTATAATATTCAATTGTGTTTGTTTAGGATTCAATGTTTACGTCAATATACTAGGGAATTATTCAATATTAATTAAATGAGGAGATGAAATTTATCAATGCATATCCTCCTTAAATAGAGGGTTAGTTTTAGAGTATCATTCAAACCTTACAATATATAACGATATTAATTTATATAGATTTCAAAGGTTGTGGTGATTAACAACTTTCTGTAGTCATGTTTTGATATAACAATAGATTTCACTTAAGAATTCAAATGGATACTTATGAAGTTCTATATGGAATGAAGTGAAAAAATCTAATGTGCTAGGATGATGTTGGATAAATAATGCTATTGGGACCTGACATTTCCATTAATGTAGTGGAGAATGATAAATAAATTCAATATCACATTAGAATAGCATAGAGTTAACAAAAACATTATGCTGAAAATCTTCAATCAAATATTGAATTCAATGTTCATGATGAGGTATTCTTAAAAATATCACTTTTTATGAATGTTTTGATATTTTAAAAGTTGAGAAAGATGAGCCTTATATATATCTGTCCCTTTTAAATTATTGATAATATCAGGTTTTTTTTCTTATCACCGGTCACTTCTACCGATTCTATATCATGTTCATGACATATTTCATGTATATATCTTGTGGAAGTACATACCTAATCCTTCAAATGTACTAAACTAATAGGTCATACCAACAGAACACAATATCTCATATGAGAAACAGTATATAGAGACTCTTTATAAAAGATATAAGGTGATATGAAACATGACCACTCATTTCGTGGATGTTTTATATTGAAACAATTAATTTTAGGAAGCTATGTGGGAACCCGATGTCGTGATGAGGTTGATATATCCTCATTGTTTTGTATCAATGTGAAGAAATATTTTGGGGGAAATTATTATAAAGGGGTAGAATATAGAACCACATTATTTAAAAATATATTTCCATTTAATAAATTTGAAGTGTTTGATATATTTATTAAAACATAACATTGAGTTTAAAATTATTATGGTATACTATTAAACAATTATTATTTAATGTGACACTTATATCCTTACCATTGGATTGAAGGGTACGAATATGAAAAACTAAAGTTTGAAAAATTATTTTTAACTTATCTATAAGATGAATCAATTAGTTTTTAATTAGTTATGAATTAAAATAAATTAATTTTATGGTAAAAAAGGGTTTTTTTCTAAAAACTATATTTATTCATGAAATGTGTTTTTATTTTATTAAATTAAATTAATCAGTTTTAATGAAGGAATATAAATTTAGGTTTTATTTATAAATGGATTTTTCTATAAAAATGTTTTCATTTTATTTTTTTCACTTATTTTAAATATTAACAAATTCACTACTAGAAATTTAATGTGATATAATGAATTCAGTATTTTTAATTGCAATTAAACAAATTAATGATAAAATATCACTTTTTTTAATCAATATTAAAACTAGTATTGATCTGTTACAATAATTAGGGTTCAAATGGGTTTATCTAGTAGGGGGTTAACCAATCCATAAGGGTAATATTTCCATATAAACTGGTATAAAAATTATTATTTGGATATATTTTAACCTTATATTATCCTAAAAATATATATTTTTTCTATTTGGTATCATTCGGTTACAGTAATAAATTAATATATTTTAACCTTTCAAAAACTTCCTTATGTGTCCTCTTCCAACCATATTAAATGACAACTCCAAACCTCTTTTCTTTAAAATTTAAGATCCTCTTAGATTAACAAAGACCATCTCAAATACTATTTTAATAATCCTTATACATCCTAAAGGTATTGTTTTGATTATAATAACATCCTTTTATGGCTTAATGTGTTTTCAAAAGAAGGTTTCCCAACATAGAGGTATAAATCTTAACTGAGTAAACTAAATTTTATTTATTCTTCTACCTTCTATAAAATTATGGTATCCTTCAAAACCCAATGGATAAAGTATCACCCATGTTTTTTATATATTATTATGATTATGGAATAAACATTTTCCAACTCATTTCCATCAAATTGGAAATGAATATATCGCTTATGAGTACATGTGGGGTACTACCTCCATATAACAATAAAATTGAATTTCCATACTAATATTTTAGTGTTTTTATTATGATGGACTTAATGTTAATATATTATATTTATGAAATAATTATTATTCTATAATTATAATATATTATCTAACTTATTATCCTTGTAAAAGTTGGAAAATAAACACATCTGTCATGTGGATGCGTTGACAATCACCTCCAAGAAGTGATACAATTCATTTTTCATTTCCAATTTACATGGAAGGTGATAAGTATATATTTTTGGAATACATAAAATATTTATTATATAATTATTATTCAAAATTGTTAAATTATTATTTTTATTTATTTAGTCTCATCCATTAAAAAATTGAAGCATCACTTGTAAGAACCCGTATCTTTTTCTCAGGTACGTTTTTCTATTTTCTGGTGTTTTTGAGTAAAATAGAAGTTTCTGGAAATTTTTGAAGTACATGCTGTTTACTTATTTGTACACACCGTGTACTCTTTTTACACACATAGTCATGTTCTCTTCGTGTAATGACCAATCACACAACCGTGAGTGGTGATCAGGACACCGCCTAATGTGGGGCCGGTAAGGGCAAGTACACACTGTGTACTTTCTTTTTTTTCATTAAAAGGATCAGGGTCGCGTCGAATTGGAAAAAGTGTATTCTTCTTTACCTTATCCAACCGAGAGCATCAGTATGGTCTTGATCCTTCCTCGATCCCCCAATCAAGCATCTATTCTCCAAATCTATCTTTTTTGGTTGCGTAGGAATCACATCAATGAGTTCTCTCTTCTTCATGAACATCATTTCCTGATTTACCTTCTCTCATGAGTTATCCTTGATTGAAAATTTTATAAATTTTTTTAGATCTACCACATTCTAGGTCGATCCAAGGGCCAATGTCGGGGTATATTGATCATATGACGCTAAGGTAGGTGGTTTGTGCCTTTCCTTAGATAACCTTTGAATTTTATGTGCAAAAGTGCCCAATACCCTAAAACAGGGTGTTGTGTGTTTATGTTTTTAACCCTGTTATTGACTTCTATGATTTATATGCTTTAGTAGAGGTCAATTGAATGTGAATAGGGTTAATTTATATGCTATGGATGTCTTTCACAAGCTTGTATTGTTTATAATCATTTAGTCTTACTTAGCCTGTTAGGCTTCTTGCATTCCATTACAAGTGTTGATAAGATAAGGGATATTATTTATCTAAAATGTTGTTATGCTATAAATAGTTTATCCAATTAGTTCTTGAGGTATACTTTTGTCGTTATATATCGGTGTGTTCGATTGACTTACACATGTTCGTGAGAACCTGGTGTAGTAGACCATAGGGAGAATGGACATTGGGGGCTTCTCCAGAGTGTTTGTTTAATGTTACGATGTGAGACCATTGAGAGAATGAACATAAGTGCTTCCTCATAGTGTTTGTAGTTCCTCAATGCAGGAAACAGGGGGAATTGGACAATTAGTGCTTCCATAGGCTCTATTTAAGTTACCGATACGAGACTACTGGGGCAATTGACGGTGAGTGCTTCCTCAAAGAGTCTATGCAAAAGTTGAACCAGAGAGGTTAGACTATTTTGGTACATCCCAGAGGGTTTCTTGTGTGTGTTTTTGTTAGAATAGAGGGATTAATAAGTGATTACTTCCCAGAGGGTTCCCTGCTCTTGATTAGCTACTTACTTGATATCTGTTATTTGAATGCATCTAAAACTGTAGGATTTTTTACCTTTTAGTACTTCCTTGTTTACTACTTCTCTTTGCTTATTTCCTGCCATATATATTCAATGACTGTTAGGAACAGATATTTGGTGGTTTCCTACTAGGATTAGTCTCACACATTGTTTGGGTCATACCTTTGGGCCCAAAATAGTTTATATTTCTTCTTGTATAAACAATGGAAACCACCCTTCTACTTCAGGTACTTGATTGTTGAGGAGCTGGAGAGAATAGGACCAAGCTGAGGCTTCTGATATTGTTGGAGTTTATCTATTTTCCTTTTTTACTTTGGTTATTTCTATATTCCATCATTGTGACTTGTTTGGATACTTTCCTAGACATTTGTATCATGCATATTTTATATATATATGTGCTCTAGTGGTTTATTACCACATTCTTATGTTGTTTACTATTGTATGGTATTATATTGCTTCCACTATTGCTATCTATTTACTTCCATTGTGTTACTCTTCCAATGAAGGAATTGTTTTCCCGCCATCACACCCAAGTCCCTCACTGCTAGTCGGCATCCTCTGCTGTTCGGGGAAATGCTCATGAGGCCATGTGACCAATCGGGTACGGGAAGCCTCTAGGAGGGGGTGGCTCCCAGAACCGGGACGTTGCGAAATGGAATCCGAGGGATTCTTTTCTTCTTGACTCACTATTTGGAGCCTATATCTAGGGATAAGAAGGAATATGTACTCGGTAATAAGTCGTGCCCGATAGTATCTTACCTTTGTATAGGTAAAAGCCAATCTACCTCGTTACTATAATTTTTATAGTTTTCTAATATTTCTGTATATTTGATTTCACTGTTGGGTGATTCACAAATTTTGTGCTATTATTGTTGATGTTATTGAAGTTCTATTTCTGTTACAACCTGATGAGATGAGGGTATTCCATCTCATGCATCATATAGGCACTTATTAGAAATCACATGTCATACATTCCTACCATGCCATTTAGTGTTCATTTTTGATTGCATGTTGTTGTTATAAATGTTGTGCTATATATGCATGTTGTTGTAATAGATGCCTTGATTGAGCACCTTCTTCTGATAGGGTATTGAATTTTGTAAGGATTCATTTTAATGAACTCCAATCTTTGGTTCTTGAGGTCTTATAAGACCTCATGAACTGGAATTGGGTGGATCTTTTCCCTATTAAGTTTATATATAACATGTATAAGGTGCCAATCTTTGATTCGTGGAGAGTATGGGCCCTCACAAATCAGAATTTGGCACTTTAATGTGCATTTCAGAATTTTTATGGGCTTCCGGAGTATTTTATGTGGCTTACTATTCAGGAAATGCCAGAATACATGGCGTGTAATGTAGAATACACGCCATGTGTCCTTTTGTTTGGAAATGAATTGTTTTTATTAAGTAAACATCGTGTATTGTATTTACATGCCATGTAGTCTCTAACTATGTCACTGACTGTGTGGGCAGAGACACGGGGTTGGGAAATCTTTGGTGGGACATGTCGTGAACCAAATGTACACACCGTGTAACCTTTGTATCTAACTATGTAACTAACAACACAGGTCAGTGAAGTTCATATAGTAAACACCATGTCTGTAACTAACACGCCATGTAGTCCTATTCTAGGGAAACTGTGTGGCCTATCCATGTAGAAGAAATTGGGTAGGGGAAGAGGATTCAAGTACACGTCATGTGTTATGCCAACATGTCGTGTGTATGGGTTGTTACATGACCTGAGTTGGCAGGAGTACACACCCATGTGAAGGCTTAGGGGAACACACTGTATAGGCATTATACACATTGTGTATCTATGTTTTGAAAAACATGAATGATTTTCTCTTGTTCCCTTCTTACACTTCTAAGTTTTATCCCCTGTTAATATTTATCTAAGGTGTGGTATTGACTTTTCAGAGTCATGCCACCAAGTCGTCATCTAGTTTTCCGACAATTATAGGGCAGTGATCAGACACCGGATATGGCTGATCATGGACTACCTGCAGATCCTCTAGTTGTGTCAGTCTTGGCACCAGCTGTTATCCTGGATACAGGTTCTGATGCACTGTTCCATGAGGGATTTATGAGTTTTATGCAGATCTTCTGAGGAGTACCCCATCCTACCCCTTCAATGGCAGAGTTGATGCGGGTTTTCCAGCAGTAGCACCCTCCCACCGTCACAGGGGAAGGAGGACCTGAGGCTGTAGAGTCATGGTTAAAATCCATGATTTCTATCTTTGACCATCTAGAGATACCTCCAGAGAGGAGGGTGAAGCTTGCGATGTATATGCTTCGGGACACCACTAAGAGATGGTGGGATGTGATCCCAGAGGTGGGACACCCAAAATTTTTGGCATGGGATGAGTTCTAGTGTGCCTTCTATGACTACTTCTACCCAGATACATTGAGGGACAATTGATCCTGAGAGTTCATGAGTCTGGAGTAGGGTACTATTTCTATTATGGATTATTCCTCTCACTTCATAGATTTATAGCACTTAACACATATTCTAGGAGGTTATGAGTTATTTATAGAAATAAAGATCAAGGATGGTCTCAGGCACGACATCTGATCACAGGTGAACATCTTCAGGTTGACTTCCATCACTTCAATAGTCAACCAGGCACTGTTCACATAGCACAATCTGAAGGATTTTGGAGTTGTGAGCTAGGGTGGCTCAGTATATGAGGTTGGTATCCCTCCTACTGATAGTAGGAAGTTCTCTAGGGAGTCTTCATGCAGAGATCCGAGGAGGCAAGACACTTCTTCTGGTTTCCAAGTGGTGTTCTACCAGTGTGGTATGAATAGACATACGGGGCCACATTGCCTAAGAGACCTAGTGGAGTGCAGATCATGTGGCAAGATGGGCCATCTTTGCAGCTTCTGTCAGTTCTTCTCACCAAAAACTGTTGACAGAGGTTCTTCTATGACTCCCCGTTTGGGAGAAACCCCCCAGACCCCCCCCCAGTTTCTCACCTATCTGTGAACTGTAGTTCTTCTGATCATTCATGCCGAGGTGGATGTCCTGGTCATTGTAGCTAGTCACTAGTCATACAATGACAATAGGGTATATCAACTTAGAGTGGCCAGGAAGGGTCATAGGGCCGTAGTGTGGGTCAGACATTTGTAGTGGAGCAGACCCAGCAGGAGCAGGATTCCAGACCCTCTATAGTTCGAGGTATGATCATAGTTGCCTCATTTTTAGATTCTACTCTTTTTGATATAGGGGATTCACATTGCTTTATATCTGTTGCTGTTGTGGAGAGGCTTGGGCTCTATATCTTTTCTTCAGTTGATATCTTGATACGGGACACGCCGTTGGGGAAAAAACTACTAGTGTTCCATAGTTCAAGGACTGACCTCTCGAGGTTGGTGGGTGTCACTTCCTATGGGACCTATATGTTCTAGTGATGACAGGATTTGATGTCATCCTCAAAATGTACTGGTTAGTTATCTTCCAGGCAGTTTCCGATTTCTATCATCGTAGGGTGAGATTCACATCACTAGAGGGAGAATAATTTCTTTATAAAGGTGAGTGGGATGTCCATGTGAGCAGAGTAGGACCGGTGCATCATAGGGTGGGAGGAGTTACAACCCAATTTTCTAGTCTGTATTTGGATGACCAGGGGACTTCACAGATGGACCTTCCTCCAAGGGTGGATTTTATCAGGGAATTCTTTCCATAGGACTTTTTAGGTTTTCCTCTAGAGTGTGAGGTAGAATTTTCTATTGAGCTCATTCCAGGATCGAAATTGGTGCCCATTCCTCCTTATAGGATGGCTACACTAGAGTTGTAGGTGCTGAAGAAGCAGTTAGAAGAGTTGCAGGCAAAGGGTTTCATCCGACCCAGTACTTCTCTTTGGGATTCGCCAGTCCTATTTGCGAAGAAGGCATACGGTACCCTCCGAATTTGTGTTGACTATTGAATGTTGAACCAGATGACGGTCAAGAACCAATATCCCTTTCTGAGTATTGACGATCTTTGTGATAAACTTCGATGAGCCCAAGTGTTCTTGAAGATTTAATTGAGATCTAATTATCATATGTTTCTCGTTAGACCATCGGATGTACCTCTTGCAGCCTTTTGGAGCAGGTGTGGTCTATAAAAGTATGTGGTTATATTGTTAAGTCTCACGAACACACTTGTAGTTTTCATGGAACTGATGAACCAAGTGTTACTTCCATATTTGGATTCATTCATGGTAGTCTTTGTGGATGATATCTTGGTGTACTCTCACATTCGACATGACCATGCCACAATTCTTAAGATCATTTTTAGTATAAAGAGAGATCATTAGTTATATGCTATGATCTCAAAATTCCACTTTTTGATGAACCAAATTCACTTCATGGGTCATGTTATCTCAGAGGCAGAATTATTAGTAGACCTAGAGAATGTGAGAGCAGCAGTTTCCTGGGAGCAGATGAAGAATTTCATTGAGATATGAAGTTTCCTAGGGCTAGATAGTTACTACAAACGTTTTATACAAGACGTTTCATGCTTAGAAGCACCATTGACATGCCTGAATAAGAAGGGTGTGATGTATTGTGGTCAAATTTTTATGAGTCATCCTTTTTTGAGAGGAACTGGAGGTTTACATCAGCACCAATACTAGTTCTTCTAGAGCTGGGAAAGAGCTATACTATTTACTATGATGAATATGGTATCGGGCTAGGAGCAGTGCTTATGTAGGGGGATGGATGTGTTTCATACGGGTCTCGGCACTTGAGGCCACAAGAGAGGAACTACCTAACGCACGATCTTGATCTGGCTACAGTTGTTCATACCATACGATGTTGGAGACATTTTCTTCTTGGAGAAATTTTTTTGGTTCTCACAGACCACAAAAGTCTCAACTATATCTTCACTCAGCATGACCAAATTTTCAGTCCGTGATGGTGGGTAATGTACCTTCAGTCCTTTGACTTTGCACTTTCCTACATGCCTGTGAAAGGCAGTGATATGGATCATACATTGAGAAGGAGGAATTTGATACAGGTAGTTCAGGAGGCCAGAAGTGAGTGGCAGCTTATGCCTCTCTTCTCTAAGATGCATTTGGAGGTTCAAAAATGATATGGGTAGACATTTCTATCTTCTATAGTTTTTACCTCTGCTCTTCTTGATCGAATGTGAATGAGGTAGCAATCAGTTTATAAAGGCCTAGTTCTATAGGAGAGTGTTGTAGGAGAGGACTGTATTCTGGGATGGACAGTAGGAAAGAATGAGATCTTTCATTTTTATGGGCGCATATGGGTACCAGTAGACATATGTGAGGAGCTGCTACAGGACTTTCATTCATTAGTTTGGGCAGTTAATCCTTGTGTTATGAAGTTGTATCATGATCTACACCGTCAGTTTTGGTGGCCAGGTATGAAGAGAGATGTTGCTGGGTTTTTCATGAGATGCTCCACTCGTAAGCAGGTGAAGGCGGAGTATCAACAACCAGTAGGTATTTTTCAGTAGTTACAAACTCCCAAGTGGAAATGGAATGATGTCTCTATGGACTTCGTGATGGGTTTACCGAGGTCGCCACAAGGGAATGATGCAGTATGGGTTGTCAATTACAGACTCATGAAGGTTTCTCACTTCTTACCAATCAAGTAGACCTTCAGTGTTGATGAGTTGGGAATGTTATACATATAAGAGATTGTGCAGTTACATGGAGTTCCTCACTCAATTGTTTCAGACATGGATGCTTGTTTTACTTCTCAGGTCTGGAGGGACTTTAGAAGTTTTTCGGTACATTGGTACTTTTGAGTAAAGCTTACCATCCCCAGACAGATGGACAGTCTGAGCATACGATTTAGGTGATCGAGGACATGCTTCAAGAATGGATCCTAGATTTTGGAGGTTCTTGGTAGAAGAACATACCTCTTGTGGAGTTTTCCTATAGTAATAGTTCTCATGAAACTCTTCAGATTGAACCTTCTGAGGCTTTGTACGGTAGGCCATGCCGATCTCCCTTCTATTGGCTGGAGATAGGAGAGGTAGATTTGCCAAAACCTTGACTTGTCCAGGAGACCTCAAAGTAGATAGAGTTGATTCAGAAGAGGATGGATTCTACACAGTCTTGACAGAAGTTATATTTTGATCGACGGAGATAACCTATGGAGTTACAGGTCAGAGATTGGGTTTCTTGTATGTCACACTGAGGTTGGGACATAGGAGGATTGGGAGGCAGGGAAAGCTTTCCCTGACGTACGTTAGACCATTTGAGGTGTTAGAGAGGGTAATTCTGGTTGCCTATCAATTTCAATTACCTTAGATGTACAGGGCTATGCATGATGTCTTCCATGTTTCTCAGCTTTGACGTTACTTCTTAGACTCATCTCATGTTTTCCAAACTAAGGAGGTTGAGCTCGAGGTGGATGTCTCATTTGAGGAGCATCCTATCCGGATTTTTGATCGAAGTATGAAAGTTCTCTTTTTCCCGTTGATTCCTCTGGTATGAGTGCTATGGAAACACGGGCAAGTACAGAATGAGACCTGGGAGAGGGAGCCCGATGTACGATCACAATGGCAGAAGATTTTCTAGGATTATTCTTCTATGACTCCTTGCTAGGAAAATTTGGTGAAGAATTTATTTAAGTAGGAAGTTTGTAAGAATACATATCTTCTTCTTAGGTATGTTTTTCTCTTTTTTGGTGTTTTTTAGGAAAAGAAGAGTTTCTAAAAAATTTTAATTACACGTCATGTACTTATATTTACAGGCAATGTAATTTTTTTTCATTAAATGGAATGGGGTCATGTATAATTAGTAAAAGTGTATTTTTCTTCACTTTATTTGACTGAGAGCATCCGTACAGTGCTGATACCTCCTCGATCCCCCGATCTTGCATCTGTAATCCGTATAAAACTTTGATGGTTGCATTGGAATTGCATCAACGGGTTATCTCTTCTTCTTGGACCTCTTTTCCTTATCTCTCTTCTCTCGTGAGTTATCCTCAGTTGAATGTTTTAGAAATTTTTGTAGATCTACCATGTTATAGGTCAATCCAAGAGACGACGTCGGGGTATATCGATTATATGACACCGTGGTAGGTGGTGTGTGCCTTTCCTTAGATAATCTTTGAATTTTATGTGTAAAGTTCCCAATACCCTAGAACAGGGTATTGCTTATCTACAGTTTAACCATGTTATTGTCTTCTATGATTTATATGCTTAAGTAGTGGTCAATTGAATGTGAATAGGTTTAATTTCTATGCTATGGATGTCTTTCCCGTGCTTGTATTATTTATGACTGTTTGGTCTTTCCTAGCCTATTAGGCTGCTTTCTTTTCTTTCCTAGTGCTGATAGGATGGAGTAATATTATTTATCTTAAATGTTGTTATGTTATAGAATGTTTATACACGTATTTATAGAGGTATACATTGGTCGTTATATATCATTGTGCTCGATTTACTTACATAGGACCATGACAACCTTGTGTTGTAGACCATAGGGAGAATGACGTTAAGGGCTTCTCTAGAGTGTCTGTTTACTATTTTGATGCAATACCATAGGAGTAATGGACATAAGTTCTTCCTAAGAGTTTCTATTGTTCCTAGATATGGGCCATATGGGGAATTGTACATTGAGTTCTTCCCCAGAGAAAATTTTAGTTACTTATACAACACTATAGGGGGAATTGACGGTGAGTGCTTCCTCATAGAGTCTATGCAAAAGCTGAACCAGAGGGGTTAGACTGTGTGTACTTCACCGAGTGTTGCTTGTGTTTGTTTTGGTTAGACCGGAGGGGTTTGGATATGAGTAATTCCCAGAGATTTACCTGGTTATGATTATTTTCTTACTTGATATATGTTATTTGAATGCATTTGAAACTGTAGGATTCTATACCTTTGAGTACTTCCTTGTTTATTACTTCTCTTTTCTTATTGCCTTCCATATATATTCACTGACAGTTAGGCACAAATCTTGGGGTGGTTTCCTACTAAGATTAGTCTCACACCCTGTTTGGGTCATCCCTTAGGACCCAAATAGATTGCATTGTTGTAGGTATAGACAAGGGCAAGCGCCCTTCTACTTCAAGTACTTGATTGTTGAGGAGCAGGAGGGCATGGGACCAAGCTGAGGCTTGTGATGTTGTTGGAGTTTATCTATTTCCTTTTGTACTTTTTTTATTTCAATATTCCATAATTGTGACTTGTTTTGTTAATTTCCTAGAATTTTTTATCATGAATCATTTATATATATATGTGTGTGCTCTAATTGTTTATTACCTCAGTCTTCCGTTTTTTACTATTTTATGCTCTTATACTGTTTCCGCTATTGCTATCTATTTACTTTGGTTGTGTTACTATGTCAATGGGGGCATATTTTGGCCACCATCACACCCAAGGACCTCACTGATAGTCGTCAGTCTCTTTCATTCGGGGAAATATGCTTGAGGCCATGTGACCAACCAGGTACGGGGTGCCTCTAGGTGGTTCCTAGAACCAGGATGTTACTTCCCTCATGTCTACGTATGGACTACCAACTCCATGATGTGATGTGATTATGTTTCCATGAACTCTTTAAATTAATAAATATAATTGTGTATAATTTCAATAAATATGATTCTAATGAAATTTATAAGATTTTATTGATAATAAAACCATGACCAATGGGCATGAACTGAAACCATTAAACTGAAATGTGCATGGAGAATGAACCACTTTTTAGCTGAATGCACATTTAAAAGAAGAAATATTGATAAAAGGATAATTGGAAATTATAAATGAATAATAAATAGTATTTTATGTATGAGTAATTTTATAGAATATATTTATAGTAAAACTATATTTATTATATTGTATATTTAAATGCGTATGAAGAATGATGAGACTTGAGGGAAGCATTTATTTTAAAATATCATTCATTTTTTGGATGTTTATACAAATTTACATTGAGGAAACTAATATAGAAAATATCCTTTAAACTGTGTATTTTTTTATACTATGTCTATTACTATAATTTTTTTATATTATTTCCTCTCATTGTTACTTAAAATGGTTGTGAAAATATTTTTCAATGAAAATAAGGCCATATTTTTAATTTGGTTGATGGAATTTTTATTCCATGTCCATGCTCTTAAAAATAATTTTTTAAATGTTTTTTACCAATAATTTAAATTCTGTAGAAGTGTAAATTTCATTAAATCATAATTTATATACAGTTTTTTAAAAGGAATATTTTTAAATAAATGTTTTCTTATAAATTCATTTTTGACATTTTTTGTAATACTGTGAAAATATTTTTCTCTTTCAATTTATAGAGTATGAATATATTTTGACACCTACATGATAATTCTTTTATTTGGAGTTACATTATCATTTTCCATGGTTATTTTAAATCAAAATAACTTTCTCTATATTTGGGGAATTTTTTGTCAAAACATTATCAATGAAAATGATATCTTTATCATGTTTTATATGAATGGATAAAATGTTATTTTATAATGTTATTTTCTATGAATGTAAATATCATTTAATTATGATTAGGGTTCACTAAGAATATGACCTTATTATAACATAAAATTTATTTTGATGGATGTTATATGATTATTATGATAACTTCAGGATGATTCTATAAAACCCATTTATTTTCCATAGGTTAATTATGATTTGATGGAACCTTTATAGAGGATAATTATTTTACATGGGTTATACTATTATTAATTGAATAAAAGTTTATGATACTTGGTACCCTTAAATGGGTTATGATATGATGATATGAAGAATATTTTATGAACTTATTTTTCATATAAGAACAGATTTCATTATGTATTAGGTTGGATCAGAAGTATATAGAACTTAAATTCATTGAGTTGGGATGGATATCTCATGAGAAAATATGGATTGGAATGGGGATTGAACCAAGTTATGTAAGGGACTCTATCCACTATGATACTCTTTGAAGTAAACCTTGACTACAGAAATGATGGAATATGGCATGAACCAAATAAAATATAATAGTCTGGACTGTGATCCTAGACTTAGGAAATTATTTTATATTCTTATTTATATTCCATAAGCCTATAAATTATTATTATTATTATATATTCTAATGGGTAATGATTGATTATTTATAGTTCAAAAAACATAGGACTTTGGTTTCTTATAATGAAAAAAAATCAATGATTTATGATTAATGATATTTGACTGATTGGGTTTGATTATCATAAGTTATGATCATTTTATCATGTCCTTAAACTTATATTGTTCTCACTTATAATAATTTATTTATATAAATTATTATTACCCATTCTAAGAATATAGATTACCCATTCTTATGCTTCCTCTCCCCAGGTAATGATGAATGGTTTTATGTGGGGTATGTTTAAGATGTGTATTATTTGAGAAGAACCTTATGAGAAAAGTTTAATTTTATTCTTTAAATAGTATTATTTTTTATCTAGTCTCCAAAGACACAAATCCTTTTTGTCCTTAGGAATATATTTTTATTATAAGTATTGGATATTTTTCTTGAATTACATAATATATATGTATGGAATTATCACATCCCCTTTGTTGATATTATAATTGGTCTTATATATTTTTAAGGATTGTGATTAGAGGACTCTGATGAAAACTATGAGGACACATATAAGTGTATGATAACATCCCAAAGCTTTGGTATTATAGATATTATGTGGTTTTCTAAAAAAATACGTTTGTATCCAGTTACTTGAAAGTGTATGAAACTATGGAATAGATGCCCATAGGGGTAATAAATATGAAAGGGTAGGATTGGTTTCTAACTCAATCATTATCGATGCATGATGATTGGGCCTAAGACTACAGACCTGGATAGACAATCCTAGGGGACATGCCTAAATTAATTCATATTTTCTCTATGAAACTTTATGAAATATTTGAATATATAATGACCATAAATTAACTCAATAAAATTTAATATGTCATAGATTCAAAAGAAGGTGTTAGCATCTACAATTCCATGGAATAATTTTTTCCTCATTTCATGACTATGATTATTGATTCCCACACAACAAATTTTGGTCTTAGTTATTTGATAGACCCATGGAGAATCATGTAATGTGTGAATATGATAACCAATGAAATTAACTTCTTCTTAATAAACCAAATTAAATGGGAGGTAGATTCAAAATATTATGGATATGGTCACCCAAAACTCATAAGATATAAAATAAAACATGAATCATGCTGAAATACCAAATGATCAAAGGAAGGAACAACTCACTATTCATTTTTTTATTCATTAACATTAATCTTCCCCACGTGGTTCCTCTAATCTACTTATTTATAGGAAATGGATCAATTATATAGAAAATAAATTATATTTTATCCAATTATGATACAATGTGAGGATTATTTTGGATGAGTACCATTTTAAAGGTGAAGCTAATTAATGGTGGGATCCTATAAAGAATATGCAAAAATAGGAGAAAATTGACTCTACGATAGGGAAAATGTTTAAAATTTATATCTAAAAATATATTTTTCCCAAAATAAACATAATAAATTTTAAATAGAATTATAATAACTAAAATAAAAGCATTTGGAATTCATCAGTACCAATAAGAAAATGTTTACAAGACCAGTAATGTTTTCATCAGGTTTATCATTGACGTTGAAATAAAAATGGATCTATTCATTAGTGACTTAAGACTATCTCTTTCAATGTATTTGGATACAGATACATTGTTAGATATGATTAAATCCTTAAATCACCTCTCATGATGAAATTATATATTAGGTATTATCAGTGTTCTCATGTTTTTGTTAATAAAAAGAGAATGACAGAATTTTAAGGAAATTCTAATAATAAAACCTATGGATAAAATAAAATAATCTTAATTAATGTTATAAGTTTCGAGGGTTGAATGGTGGAAATTTACATATGGGGTCCAAAAAGTATTTTTGATTTTGAAAATAAGTCCATCCCTAAAAAGAATGCACGTGTGATGTGAATAGTCTAGTAAATGAATGAAATGATGAAAAATCTCAACCAAATGTGCCATAAAAACTACAATGTGTTAAATAAAAGAAGTATAGAAATTTCACCAATAAGATCATGAATATAAGGGTTAATGATGATTAAAATCTTTAACAACAACTAAATACAAGTGAAATAGTGAAGGATCATGTCATCAAAACTACTAATGTGGATCAAGAGAAAGAAGTGGAGAAGGGTACACATAATCTACAATAAGGATTTGAAAATGTTTTAATTGATTATTTATCAACCCACTCATTTATATCTGATGAATTTTTAAAATGTATAACTTCACTATCACTATAATTATATATTGATTCAGTAGCAAAAAAATATGAATTATATAATGATCAAAATAAAAAAAACATATAACATCTATTTAATATAATTTTATGATAATATATGTCCTAAAAAATTAAATACACATACAGGTGATTTTGATGTGATTTTGTTAATGGATTTCTTCTTTATGTATATATATATATATATTCCATATCAATTTTCAAGGAATGGAATTCATGTAAAATATTATGAATCATCCTATGATCATCTTTCGATGCAAGGATGAGTATAAATTCCAATGGAAGTTACTTCCATTATATTGGTACTGAAACCTATGAATGGGTTCTATTTATCTCAAATAGTTTAGGAGAAACTCAATTAAAAAATATTACTATTGTTTGGGATTAAATACATTTATTTTATAATTTATTTCTAAATCTTTCCCTAAAATGTGAAGTTTAGTTTTCAAAAGAATACATTTATGGTCCTAAAACTATTTCAAAGACACTATATAGAATGTAGCTAATTGAGTTAATGGAATTTATAAAGGAACTTTAGGAGAATCTTGATAATGAATTCATACTCCCTAGTGCATCAAAATGGGGTAAATTTGTTCTTTTTTAAGAAGAAGGATATGTCGGTTAATTTTCACATATTATCAAGAAACTAACGAGGTAAATGTCAAGAATATGTATTCTCTACCCCATATTGATTAATTGATTGATAAACTGCTTGGAGCTTAATAAATTTCCATGATTGAACATTATTTAGGATATCATCAATTTAAGGATTAGAAGAAGGATATACCCAAGGCAACCTTTTGTATGGGGTATGGTTATTAGGAATTTATAGTGTTTCATTTTCTATTTTCAAATAAATTATGTATCTTCATGGATTTAATATATAGAGTCCTTAGACATTACTTATATCAGTTATGGTAATCTTTATAGATGATATTATTATATATTATAATATAATGTAAGATTATGAAGGTTATATGATGATTACGTTGAAGATCCATAGGAATGAAAATAAATATACCAAATTAAGTATGTCGGAATTTTGGATACATATAGTTTCATTCGTAGGACATATAATTTCTTGTGAGGTTATATTGATCGATCCTTCAAAGAGGAATGTTATTGAACAATATCCTAGACAGACCATGGTATCCAATATTTTTATTTTTCTTAGTATTTATAGACACAGTCAGTTATTTGTGAGGTATTTACAAGGGAAATATAATATAATAACCTAGTATCTAGAGAAGTGATTCATGTTTCATTATAGAGATGAATGTGAGGAAAATTTAAAAGAGCTGTAAAAATGGTTAGAGAACACACCTACGCTTACTCTACTGTATATTTGATCATTTTATTTGATCCATAGTGATGAATCAAAGAATGGAATGTGATTCTTCCCTATGAATAATGATATTGTGTTATCTCAGGCCTCATTATAATTTATAATTCTTGTGAAAAAATTACTTTACTCATGATTTGGTGTTAAAATCTATTATTTTTTTATCTAAAAATATACAGGAATTATCGGATGATAAAATATGTGATATATATATTAATCATAAATTATTGAAATATATATTAAAAAAATTAATGTGTGTTAAAGGAGATAGTTGGAATTGATTAAATATTATGACTACTCAATACATTACCACCCTGTGAAGGTGAACAAGGTAGATGATTCTATTATTTTGAAGTACCATTATAGTTTTCTATGTTAAGGTTTGATAAAGATAAACAAAATTTATGGATTTTTATAATATGGATCTTTAAATCATGAGGAAAGGGGATAGTGAATATCATTACCTGAATAATTATTAACCATTCAGCCAAGGGAGGATTAAAGAGTCATAGAAGGATATTGTGGAACTGTAGAAAAAGGTGATGAATTGTCTTTGTTTAAACCATGATTATAATGGAATGATAATGTTAATTAACTAATTATATTCTCTATCAATACCTAATTTGATGCAGGAGAAGTTGGATAAAGCACATAGATCATCATTCTCAATTCATCCGGGAATAATAAAGATGTACAAGGATATTAAAGTGTAATTTTTATGAGATAACATGAAAATGGATCCTAAAAAGCATATATCTCAATGCCTAGTGTTTCATTTTGTTATGGCTTGCAGAAGTAATTATATGAAATGTTAAAACCATTATATATATTATAATTTAAATGTGAAAACATTACCAGGGATTTTGTCATTTATCTCTCTTAAAAATGTAAATGGAACAATGTTCTTTGGGTTATAGTTCATCGATTTATGAAATATACACATTTCATTTAAATTATATAAGATTTTCCTCCTTATAATTTTTCTTGGATATACAGTATGGAATTTTTAAGGTTTCTTGGATTACCTTATTTGATTGTAACAAATCCATATCAAACGTTTATATAGAATTTTTGGATAAGTATTCAACAATATTTGAATATAATTTTGAAATTTAGCACTGCATATTATCCTCAAATATGTGGTAAGTCTAATAAAGATATTCAAACAATATATGATATGTTGATATCCATTTCTGTGGATTTTAATGTTGGTGCAGATCTAGAAAATGATTGTGTTTTAGTACAATAATATCCTTCACTCAAGAATTCAGATGGCACATTATGAATCCATATATGGCTCGACATGAAGAAATCCAATGTGATGGGATGAATTTTTAGGAATAAGGATATTGGGTCCTAAGATATATGAAGAGATGGTAGATAATGATAAATTCATTTATTAGTACAACCTGAAATTTCAGAGTCGATAGAAAAGTTATACATACATTATTCTATAATATCTAGTGTTTGATTGTGAAATAGGGGAAGGATGAACCCAAAATATATCTATCCTTTAAAAATTCTTGATACTGTTGGGAAAATTTCACCTCACATGGAACTTCCAAAGAATCACTCTCATGTTCATTATTTGTTCCATGAATACCTTAAAAGTAAGTACAGACGTGATCAATCACATCTATTAAACATAAAGTATGTGCCAATGGATCGTAATCTATCTTATTGGGAATAGCCATTAGATATTCTATATCAAAGAGATAATCTAATGTTAAATAATATTAAATGCATGTTCAATGTTATTTGGTGAAACCATACATTTGATGAAGTTACATGGGAATTCTAACATTTGATGTGGCTGAAGTATCCTCAGCTGTTTTTATCCAAGTGAAAAAAAATTTAGGGTGAAATTATTATATGTGTGGTATAATATTGCACCTATATGTTTTAACATATATTTATCTTTACTAAATTTTGTGTTTTTGATAACTTTCTTTACACACTTCATTGAGTTAAAATGAAAAGTGAAATACTACAAAATTATTATTATTTAATGTGATGGTTATTTCCAAGATTTTGGATTAGATGGTATAAATAATAATAAATAAATTATGAAAATATTATTTTTCAAACTTCTTAAATTTATTCATTTTTTTGCAATTTCATATAAATTACAATAAAATTATTTGAAAGTAAGAAAATGGATTTTTTTAGAAAATCATTTTTATATAAATAGTCTATTTATATTTTAATAAATTAATTGATTAACTATTGAAAAAAAAATTATAGATTATATTTTAAATAAAATATTTTAACATGAATTTTATATATTTTAAGAGGATGTTGATGAATGTTAATTTAGATTAATGGTTAAAAAATCATCTATCAAAATACAGTTTTTCTTTGCATTTGGCATGCATATTTTTGAAATTAAAATATACCAATTATAGAATTTTTATATGAAAAAATGGATTCCATATTTGGATACTAATATATAAATTTTTTAAAGTTTATAGGTTCATTTTTTGTCAAAATGAATACTAAAACTTGTAGATGTTTATCACGATTATGGTTAGAATAGTTTTTCTAGGGGAGGGGGTGTAAACCAAGAGTTATGGGTAATATTGAAAAATAAAAATTCATAATTATTTTTGGGTGGAGATAATTTGAACTTATATTATCCTACCATCAAAATAAAATCCATTTTCATGCATTCTTATTGAGTAATACATTAATATCTTTTAATTTGTTCTGGGAGAATTCCAAGTGCATCCTCTCCCTCTCTTATAAAAGGAAACCACTTATCTTCTCTTCGTCACACATAAAGAGAATATTATATTGGAAAATAACTAACAAATAATTTCTTATCATCACAAACAACATATTATAGTTTATATTTTGATCAGAATATCATACATTGAAGGTTTAATTTGTTATACAAAAGATGTTTTGCTCAGTAAAGAGGTATAACTCTTAACCGAGTAATTTAAATTTTATTCCATATTCAACCATATCTTAAACTATTTTATAAATAAATAAATTATTAATATAGTGTAAAAATTGAACTAATATGTTATTATGATTATTTTAGAACAATTTTCCACCACCATTACATTTAATGAAAAATAGTAGTGTCGTTCATGAGTAATTGTGGAATCCCACAACATAGTGACTTGTATCATTTTTCATTATCGTATTTAATGGTTGGTTATTATTATGGATTTAATAAATATATATAATATTCATAATTTAATTTTTATACTTTAATTATAATATATTATTTATCTTATTACATTTCCATCTGTTTTAAAATGATAACATCCCTCATGTGTATATGTGGACCCCCACCTCCATAAAGAAATGTGATTTTTTTTCATTTCCACTTTACAGAGACTATAAAATGGAATGATTAATTGAATATATATATGATATGTATTATAAAAAATCATTCTATAAAGGTTAATTTTTATTTACTTCGGTTTCATTCCTTCCATCAAAAAATGGAAATATCACGCTTACATATGTACAGACTACCATCTCCACAAATTGATTTAATAAAATTTTCATAACTATTTTATTTGAAATATTATAAAAGTGTATATTATAGATAATTATGATGATTATGTCATCTTTATGTGAATTTATATAATTACACCATCAAAAAGATAAATTAACTAGAAGTATCAAACCAAAACATGCATTGAAAAGAGACCAATTTTCACCTGAATATCGATTTTAATGATTAATTGTTAATTAAAGGAAAATTAAATACTATTAGAACATTATAAATAGTAATTATTTTTTGAATATGATTATATAATATATATATATATATATAATATATTGATTATACAAGATATTTTATTTTGTTAAAATAATTATGGGACTCTAGCTAAGGGTTTATACTTCAATCTAATTTATTTTTAAGAATAACTACGTTAATTTTAAATTCAATGAATTTATATTCATATTATACATTATACACCATATATTTTATTATAATTTTTATTTTCATGGATTCTTATGTATTATTACCATTTTACTATCACCGGTACTTAAAATTATTGATAAAATATTTTTTAATGAAAATATGGCCTTATTTTGTTTTTATTTAGCATGTTTTTTATTCATTGTATGTGATCTTAAATATTATTTTATGGAATTTTTTAAATATATATGAAATTATTTTAAAAGGTTATTTTCAGTACCTTTTACATTTGTTATAAAGGTTTTAATGGAATATTTTTAAGGATGCTTTTCGAATCAAGTCATTTTTTTGAATTTTTTTTGAATAGTGTGAAAAATGTTATATTTTAATGTATACAATTTGGATGAATTTTTCTACCATATTTATTTTTTTGAGACATGATTTAAATTTTTACATATTCATTTTCAATGGATTTTTTTTCTCAATGGTTCTTTTAAGGGTATTTTTAATATGTTTCAATGTATATTAACAATAGTTATGATTTACTATATATATGATCATATGATAACATCCAATTTCATTCAATGAATACATTGTTATCATGATTATAAAAAAAAGATTATTTGATACCCATTTCTTTCCTGAGGGTTAATGAAGTTAGGATGAAACTTTTAAGAAACCAATTTATTTTTAAAAATTTAATTATGTTATGATAAAACCATTAATGAACTTATTTATTTTTCAAGTGTTATGATATAATGAAATGATGAAGTGTTTATGAAACCAATTTCTTTTCTATGGGTTTTGATATAATTATATGTTGAAGGATTTATAATTTTGTGAAATTGATTTTTATGATTTTTATAACATGATTGGTTGTCCTAGAATTATTTATCCCCGAATGAAATATATAAATATTGGTATATCAAGAGATAAAAAAGAACATAATGGGGAGTGAACTCAGTTTAGTAAGGGACTCTGTACATAATTATTGTATAGGTTGTGTACCATGACTAGGGAAATGATGGAATGGGGAGTGTACCTTATTTATTATGGGACTTGGTCCCCTATGATTGTTTAGGTAGTGTACCTTGACTAAGGAAATGATGGAATGAGAAGTGAACCTAAAACACTATGATCATATTGGAAGTGATCCTTGAATAATGAAATGAATTTTTATGTTTATATGGATGTAAAAACTTATTTATTATACTTATGATATGTTATCATGGATCGTGATTTATTATTTATGATTAGAAAAACAATTGTCTTATCCATTTTTTTTATGAAAATCCTTATTTTTTGTTTTATGATTAATGATATTTTAATGATTTGGTATGATTATCATAATTTATGATCATGTTTTCATTCTATTATACTTCTCATATTATAAATTATCTTATATGATGGATATGAATTATGTTTGCTGTTACTCAACAACTGTGATAACCATTTATGATGTTCCCTTTCCCTAGGTCATGAAGAAATGCTTTAAGTAGGGTATATATTAGAATTCTAAAATGTTAGAAGATATTTGTGGGAGATATTGAATATATTTCATTTATTAAGAAGATTATTAATCTAGTCTCTAATAGCACTAACATTTTATGATCCTTTGGTATGTATTTTTCTAAGATGAAATGAATATTTATATAGAATGATGTCATATATATATATATATATATGAAATTCTCAGACCCCCTCACATCATCGATGACATGTGAATTTTTTTCAAACATTTCTTATGAAGAATTATAAATGATGGAATATTTCGATTGAATTTATAGTATTTTTTAGGTAACTTTTAAACTACAATTTTTTTGGGTGATTGTAGAATAACATAAAAAATAGGCTAACACATTCAAGAGATATTTTTAGTATATTACTCTTGTATGTTTGTTAAAAAGTAAATATTGAGTTTTCATAGAGTTCAATTATTAATTGTATAAAAAAGGGTCATTGTTTCATTTCAAATCCTTAGAGAGGACTATAGAAAGGTATGAGATATAAGTTGAAGATTATAACATTACATATCCTTAAAAACAATAGTTAATTAAGATGGAACACATTAATTATGGAAGATGTGATTTAATATTTTGTGTTTTATATTGGGAAATTTTGAGGGGATCATATTCCTTTAGTGTAATGTGTATATAGTAATAGTAATCATCCATTTAAATAGATGGTTCATTTTGAATCATAATATAGATGACAATTTTGATCACCATTATATTATGTTGTGTTTGGAGAGATGTCTCTATTGGGACTAGAGTTGGTTTAAGAAATCAAAATTAATAATCATTAAATATATAAGAGAATAATGAAAAATCAGACTCAGAAAAAATCATACGTAGAATATTGAATAATTTTTTTTGAATTTACTATTAGTGGTGGACCATTTTTATGATTATTCCCATAGTTAGGATATATATGACTTGATAAGTACATAATGTTGTAACCTCATTATATTGGTCATTTACAATTCATTAAGTGAACTAGAATTGTGGATTATTAGTTACAATTTCCACATAATTATGTTTTGGTGAATTGTAACCACCCCACCAATTCAGAACCCCTCTAGAACCTATAATGAAAATGGGGGGGTGACACTAATGCTTACCCGTAATAGGCCTTGGGTCATCAACAAGAAATGAGGGTATAAAAAATAAAAAAGGTAGGAATTATCCTCATAAAGAAAAATAAAATAAAATAAAATGATCTAAACCATAATATAAAATAAAACCAATAAACCAAAATAACATCAATTCATGTATAAGTGATACAAAAACATAATATTAAAAAATGAAAAACCATTATAAACTTCTAGGTAGAAACACTGACCATTTCTCAAAACTCTAGTGATGTACATATCAGTGTCCAAACTCACCCTAGAAACCTAAAAAAATATATTAATATATATAGGATTTATTTTAAATTTATTATCATTATGATACTTGTTAAGAAATGTTTTTAAAATATATAATAACTATACTAATTCTTTATTGGATAAAAAATATAACCAAAAAGCACATAGAGGTAAACTATCACGCTACTTCACCAATAATGTCTCTACCAATATCATATCCTTGTGTAATAGTATAATATCAAAATAAAATATCCAAAGGTATCACAAATCCACTTCCCCAATGGTTTGTTACTCCCATACTCAATTGAATAACATGCTAGTATACCTACTAACTCCCAGAAACATGATTCAACCCACCATATATCATATCAAAACTATACCATATATCATAGCCTCATGATCACCACCACCATCATCATCAAAACGAAATCTTCATAATCACATATACTCCACCATATTCTCTATTTCAATTATAGTAGGGTACCATGAACCTGAATGGAATTAATCTCATACCCTTCACCAATAATTTATGTCCACCACCGTATATAATTATCTGAATAACATAACTCAATCAACTATAATGTTAAATAAAATAAAATCAAGAAATTATGCCCAATATTGTTATACCTATTGTAATTCATCACAGCCAAATAAACACCTAGAAGGGAGAATTATGAAGAGGGATTAGTTAACCTTCGGTCACCTCATAAACCTATATGTTTATAGAAAAGAACTAGAACATAAAATATTAGGGCATTGGTTACGATATCATACATGAGTGGGGTTTTTATGATTGAATAATAAAATAAAAGTATGTTATAACCCATCATAATCCAAACATAAGGGTTTCACACACAAACAACACTATTATTCCCATACTAGACACCACACTATCACCACTACATGCCGCTATCACTTCCAATTACTATACTAAAAACAATAATCAATTTAAACTTACAAATGTCACCACCCCCATTAAACATTTTCTATTTCATCCCATCATTTAGCCATACCATATTTACCATTTACCTCCCATATTAATTTAATCATGAAATTAATTTATTTATTTAATTGAAAACCATTCATTATTCATTAGGCACATTCACTACATCTATTACAAAAAAATAATTATTAACAATCTGTTAACATCTTATAGATGTTCATTTCTTTCCAATGACCAATAATATAATCAATTTTAACAATCACATTTCAAATAATTAAGAAACAATAATACCTTACACAACACAACCATTTCTCATACAATCCCCTTCACAAAAAATAATAAAACCAAGAAAACTTCATTCAATATATTCCATTTAAAAAAACTAGCTAAGACATAATTCCAAATCAACAACCACATCCTTTATTTCTAATCATTGAATGGAAGTCGTACTAGCTACTGAACAACACATACCAATTTCCCTAACTGGCCTAAAAACCCAATTCTATAACCACACAATTCAAGAAAAAATCACCCAAAAAGAACCTAAAAAATATTTTAACCAAAAGAACATCCAATTTCCCATTTGTAAAACAAATATTTACATTAAATTAAAAATATCTTGGATGGGTGATAACATAATAAATCTATATATAAAAAAATTACTTATTTATAATCATTACATGATTAACCTTTTATTAAAGGTGATTCCCAAGATAAAATCCTACAAATAACCCACATAACTTAGAAGAAACAATAATTTTCGATAATAAAAATAAATAGTTATGAATCACATAAGTAAAATCAAAAAATTATATAAACCCATGTGTATCACCACAACCCTAAAATTTCCATTAGGATGATCTATTATCTTAGTTAGGTTAATACTTAATGTACATCCATTATAATAAAAAACATTTAACTTCCACATTATATAAAAAATAAAAGAGTTCTCAAATCCCCTAACTCAATTGAATATTCACAACTACTGCCCATATACTTGTTGTGGAACTAGTGATCCCTAGGATGAATTCATGAAGGAAAATAATCAATTTTATAGATCCCAAAAATAATGATTGAAATCAAAACTCTATGATGAAGTAACCATATCCAATCCACTACCATTAACTTCTTAGATGAAATATAGGGGGAAACCCCAAGAAGAAATGAAAAGAGACTCACTGAGAATCACTACCAGTCGATCTATTGAATATAAGGGATAAAGAAAACTAAATGCCACACAAATATCCCCATGGATGCATCTTTATATATTTTTAGGAAAATTTATGGAAAATAAATTAATTCATAAATAATAATGAATTTATAACAGCATAGAATGATGTGGAATGCCCTGATTCCACTTTAAGAGGGATGAATCAAACTTACCTCTAAGTTTCATGATGTAATCTACACATACTCCCATAATTTATGGATTAGTTATTGATTAAAATTACATTACTATGGAAGTGTATCACTATATCCAATACACTATAGCATTATGACAACCAGGGAAAATATTATGAACTTGACCACTATATCCTCAAACTCTGATAGGGGTGGAAAATATGTGAAATCCATTAAGAAGAACATTGTAAATAATCCCAAAAGACTTTTTTTTAAAATAAACATGGAAACATCATGGAATTTATTCATTAAAATAAAAAAAAAGTCTCCTAAACCTCCTTCAAAACATGAATAAGACTTAACTTCATGAGAATAAAATCAATAATGGGAAAATCCTAAGTGAAAAAAAATCATAAGAATGATTATAATTTTAAATGAGTCTACATCATAAGTCATTTTTTATTTTTCAAAATAATTCAAAAAAACCATACACGTCATTAGGAACAATGTAATTCCATGACCAAACCTTCCCCTATGAAATAGTTTAACCTCAACTATTGTGGCCTACATGTAATTCCATGATATATCCCTATGAAATGGCACGCCCTTCCAATGGATCTATCATCATGTGACACTAAGAACCATGCCATGACCCACCATTACAAGATAAAATCTTATCTTTATCTTCACCAATATTCCTCTAACCATCCCCTAGAAATATACAAAACCCAATTCATGCAACATAATCGGCTAGAAAGGTCCGTATGATTAAATTAGGAATATTTCAAATGATTGAAACCTTTGAGAATGGAAACCATAACATGATAGAAACATAAATCCAACAAGTGAAACACTCCATGAGAGATGCCTCTAAATCATAGAAAACACCACCAACAACACATAAGGAAAAAAATGAGATCAATAAGTTAAAAAAATAGTTCAAGATCAAATAATATGATATAATCGATATCAATATATAATTATCATCATGAAAGAAAAATGATATTCATAATTACTCGAGATACTGAGAGCGTAATATGAAAATAATGTTGCAAATTATATTATTCCATTTCATATTTCATTCAAAATAATTAAACTAGGGTAACAAAATATCCTTACAACACATTTTTTGATGATCATTAATCTTAACCATACACTCCACAAACATCATGTCATCTTCCCCATATAACTCTCCAAAATTGATGACATGAGAATCATCAGGATGAACTCAATGAAGTTGTAACAAATAAATGAAATACTATATTTTTTTCAACTATATGGGAATTGAAACTCGATATTCCACCTCTCCAACATTCCCCAACACCTCACAAGGACCATTAAATTAGGGGGAGTGATTACAACCCCATCCAAACCTCCACCACACTTGATGAGAGATAACCCTAAATAACACATGATCTCTAACAAAAAACTCAAGAGGTCTCTACCTCTGATTAAAATGTTACTTTTTAGGGTATCACCTCACATTCTTTCTATCATAACACATTTAATTATTCTTTATCATTATATAAATGACATCTATTCCAAGGACTTGTGACTCACCAATATAAATGTAGAAGAAATTATATTTTAAATACTACTGATAAATTCATCAAACAGATCCATTATAATGGAATAATGGTATATATTATTATAGGAAAACTCATCCAATGTTAGGTGATTCACTCACAATCCACTGAAATCTAGAAAAAAAATCTTATAACATATCCTCCGATATCTAAATGCTACACTAAATATGTCAATATTTCCTTAGGTGGAAATTGATGATAAGGTGTAACTAAAATCCATATTCATCCTAAAGACCTCAATTGAATCATTAAGTCATATGAGGATCCTATCCTAATAAGATTGTCCTTAAAACCCCATGATACCACATTATATCATGCATATTCCACCTCTAAAAACCATCAATTAATCCAATGTTAGGGATCTCTAAGAAATGAGATAATATCATAAAATAATATCTGATATCCTAAAAAAGTAAAATCCTCACTGAGATCTTGATAAAAGAATTATGAGATCCATTAATATATCCTCCCACCTCCACTCAAAAACATTAATTACTATAAGGCCTCCTCGAATGCATTTCTCTTTTATTACACCTACTCGGAGACCAAAATACATGGTAAAAACAATGCCACTTTACAATTAATCCCTAACTATTAGAATTGACCCCTCAAGGAATTATATGATAGATAAATACATAGATTCACCACCAATTAAATTATATTTAACTCACTTATATTCTAATTTTTCATCTATAAAAGAATAAAAAATCTCGCATGAAAGAAAATATAATACCGACATTCCTTTAAACAACCCTATAAAGCATAATCATAGAAGACTTGATCTCACATCACCTATACCTATGTGTATCTCTAATATACCCCCAATGTATGCCACAAAAATGATATTTTCATTATAATTTAATACAAGAAACTTATACTATCAAACCCTTTCTTATCAAGATAATTTTTAGTTCCTCCAGAACTATCTAAACATATATTGGCTCTTGAAAACATATTCTCACTGATTCATACTAATTAAATCATAAAAAATCCCATTTATTTAGAGTTTAGGTGATCAGGAAGTTGAAATCTATAAATAAAACCATACACCACCATTGAAACAGATTTAGATGCTCTATATTGAAAATATAACTCATCTTCTTATAAAATGTGAATACTAAAAATCACCCATATATGATATAACAGTGCCAAAACATCAAGGAAATCACCACTAATTCCAAATTCTAATCATGGTTGGCATAGTTACCCTAATATGTCACATAACATACTATAACCATAAGAAATAAATTCCCTCTACAACATCAAGATTCATAAAAAATTAGAAGCATCACTAAAAACCTTAAACAACACTCCCTATTATGGGAGAAGGAGTTGGAAGCACAAATCAACCTCTCTATTACTTATTTAAAATCTTTCTACCATATATCAGTCTATATAAAATCATGGTGGCTCCTGTTAAAGTCTATAAATGTTGATACAGTTTGAAAAAATTTGACATGAACATCAAAAATTATCCCTTGAGACCAAGGAACCAAAAAAACTATAATATTCTAGATTACCTCCCTTAAAACGACCACCGATATAATTAATGGATTTATTTCCACTCCCTATAGAGACACTAAAAAATTGTGATAATGAACCTAATGAATCTAAAAACTATTCCTATAAAACATTATAAATAAATGGTGGTTCTAAAGTACTTTAAAAATAACTCTACAATACTCAAAATTATTCTCTTCCAACATTGAGTATATGAGTGTGTTTTCGATGAACACTTCCATGAAATAGTCTAGGAACAAACAGAACATGGTTTTTAAGAGTCATATGAATATATATGGAGAGACAATCCCACTGAATGAAGTGAACATAAACATTAAGTGTCTATAGAAGTATCTGAACAAACCCTTTGGATATCCTCCTCATTCACCCCATATTATTTTTTCCAAATCATAATTCATTCGATGGAAATAAGCTATATATTTTTCAATGATAAAAAAATAATCTATGCTCCAAAGATGATAAGGGTTCTTTAATGTGATGTAATTCAACAATTGGTAGTTGACACACAACCTCAGAACACTATCTTCCTCTTGACTAACAACATTATAGCACCTCACAGTGAAATAATGAAAAGAATGATATAGTTCTATATCAAATCGTTAATCTTAATTCTCAACACCCATATCTCATATGGTTCCATCATATCTAGTGACACCATGATCAATGAGAAACTAGGATATAATAATATCCAAAAATTAGTATCATGTCTTGGGTGTAGTGTAAACCACTTCATGAATCCCATTTATAAGCTCTCCATTATATCTGAGAAATTTCATACAATATAAAAAAATAGCATTACCAACTAAAATAATAATGGATTGGAGCACCTAGGACCCATATACTAATCCCTCTTAATATCTAACAGCACACACTAAAACTCCTCATTAAATAATAAAACACTCATCTTGAAATAATCAATGAACACACAAATGGAATACAACCATTCGATGTCAATGATGACATCATGGGTTGTATCTACAGTAAAAAATCATTATATGACTAATGATTTTCTATCATTAGTTCACAACCCATTAATTTTTGATAAAAATAATATATCCTCCAACTGGGAAATTCAAAACAATAAGTACTGGAATGCTATCCAAATTGAGTCCCATGGTTGATTCCAGGGTAGATGAAAACAAAGAGTTTGAAGATCCATAAAAAATAAAGAAAATTCCAAGTTTGAAGATTGGCATATGGTACCTTAGACAATATCTATATTATCAATTATCAATATCTCTATTATTTGTAACTATTAATGTCTATTTAATCTTCTGAAGATAATGATTAATTATACATCTCTATGGTTGGGGTATATTATATATTTTTCCTCAACAAGATCCATAAAAACTATGTGGAATAATGGATAGTTTCCCTTTATATTTTTATGACCTATAATGTAACTACTACTAAGGATAGAATGAAAAATAATTAGCCACACCACATTGGGAATTATAAAGGACATGCACTAAAATAACTGAGCACCATGAAATCCACATTTGAATCACACTAATGAAAATATCTTAGTGAATTCAATGGAAATACTAGATATATATAATTCTAATGAAGACACTAAGGCCAAATCTATTTTGGTTTTAATATTGAATATCATGTAATCCAAGACCCCCAATCTGTATTGATACTCCTTGAGAATCCATAATGACTATCCTCTCATGATGACCCCAGTTTAACATGTTTTCAATTGATAAACTAGTACTTCTTCAACAAAATATATATTGGTTGTGTAAATGGAAGGAATACATACCAAATAACCAGGTATTTTTTCTCACTTTATTAATAAAACCATGTTTCCTAGCCAATATGAGAAAATCAACATTAGATCCAAACTCCAGTATTCATCCTAAATATACACCATATATTTGATATTCCATTTTAATGATCCTCCACCTTTGGGAACCCATTTTGTGTCTATTGTGAAGACATGGGTGACCACTGAGGTGTAACTCTAATTGGCCTAGAGTTGGAAAGTAGCATTAAGGTTATAATACATGAAAATGGGAGGAAATACCCCCAAAATGCACTAAAAAATAATAATAAATCTACCAATAAAAAGTAAAAAATAAAATAAATCCAAAGATATAAAATAACTAAAATATGTGAAATTTTTATAGAAAATTATAGTCTCTAAAAATGAAACAAAAAAATAAATATCTAGGAAGAAAAATTGATGACATATCAAAACATTGATCTTGTAATATTCATCTAGATCCCCAAAACCACCCCAAATACGTAAAATATTCATTTATATGTATAGGCATAACCATGAATGTATAATTTGTAAGATCCTTCTCAGACCACCAAGAAAATTTGAAAGGATAATACTGACGCTTCAGTGAATAATCAAATGAAACCACAAGAACCTATATGGTCGACTATCTCCCTACCCAACCAAGTCCCACAGACCCAATATCAAAACCATTTATAACAAAATAATATAAAAAATATATATTAAATGATATCTTATAACCACTTATCATGGATTTTCACTCTCATACCCTAATTAAAAATGGCTTAGTGATCCCAAAATCTTCTGCAACTATGCTGCAACACACCATATCTCAAATAATAAACATAACACATTTCACTAATAAATCATCATAATTAAATCCACATCATCATCATACCATATATTCAACCACATACCAAATTTCCATTACAATTGGGTATCATGGACATGAAATACATTAACCTCATGCCCTCTTCCTCCATTTATAGTTTCCTCCATATATATAATCACCTCAACCACAAACCAAATCAGCTAATATATCACATATTATAACATTAACCCATTAAATATCATATTTTTGTACCTAAAATGATCTATCAAAACCAAAATTATTACTATATGGGAGAAACAGGATGAGGTAGTGGTAATACATCTATTCCATTACCAACCTATATGTTTGTGGAGAATAAAAGAAACTCAAAAAAGGGCATTAATATGTTTCGTGGACTCATGTGAGGTTCGTATGGAATCATATAAAAATTCATGTATGATACAACCACACACATTCCACTCCTAGAGGGTTCAACCTAAAATTTCACTACCAAATCCATACCAATCACCACACTATCATCATCTCTCCCAATAATCACTTCTAATTTAGTTACCAAAAACATAACCTGATTTGCACACAAAACATCTTTAACACAAATTCACAATTTCCCATTTAATCTCATCATTAAACTATTTTTTATTTAAATTTAACCAACCATATTACATTAATTAAAACATTAAATTCTATATTTATTAATAAACCTTTAGTTATCAATTATCCATGTTTCACTCTAGCTATTATACATCCATTTCAATTATTAAAATTCCACTAACAGCCAATAGTTGTTAATTTCTAGACTACACTAATTACAATTTTAATTATTAACAATAACAATCAATAAACACCAAGAAACTATAATAAAACCTAGAATAAAAAACTATCAAATGTAAAGTTCATATCAAAACACATGATAACAACACCAAGACTACCTTAAGGGGATAAATTTTTCACAAATCTAGTAATTCCATCATTAAACATAAATAACCATATCCTAATTTTATAATATTGGTAAGGAAGTTGTATATAACACTACATAACACATATCAATATCCCAAACTAGACTAAAAAACCAAAACAACAAAAATAAAAATCACACAATTTAACATGATGCATAAAAAACACAAATACATAATTATAGTAATAAAATATTTCACATTTAAATTTAAAAATCAGGGATTCACAATAAATTGACTGTGACATGAATTGGTGGTAAGATGACAATTTTAGATTTAACAGAATCAATTCATTACAATCTATTCATGATTAAAATTTTATAAAAGTTGTTTCTAATAATAAAACAACAAAAACAACAAATTTAGCTTAGGAATAACAATAAGTGACAGCCAAAAACATAAAACATTATCAATAATATAAGTATATAAAAATATAATTCAAAAAAATGTTTACCAACTCAACCCATTAAATTTAATCTATTCCTATTCATTATCATTTTTAGGATAATCCATACCATCCACCCAAAGTAAGAAAAATCATGTCCCTTACTCACTATACACAAAAATAAATGGACTTTATGAATCCTCTATTTTAATCAAAGCATCATAATAGACATGTATGAATATGGATAAAAATGGGATAAATTATAAAAAACATAGTAGAATACTAAATAAACTATATCACAACAATTACAATAACAAACAGAACTCATTGGTGGAAAAAACTGAACTCGATACTATAGCCTTCCTAGAATAAATATAAGAAGAACACATAAGAGGAATTGAAGAGAGAATAACCTATTAAAACCATTGGTCTATATATTCATGACAAAGGATAAATATAACCCAATATAAATAATGTAATTCCAAGTAAAACGTTTGATTATATGAGGTTCATGGATAAATGATTGAAACTAAAATAATTTAGAGGGACTGCTAAATCTACACTAAAACTTATAATAAAAGTATAATGAAATTATATGCTATTATATGGCTTTTAATGGGATGAATTAAAGATCCCTATAATATCTATAAAGATATCTAATCCTGATCACTTAATTTGAGGGTCAATGGATAAATTTATATAATATTTTCAAATAAGTATTGTGATTTGACTAATGCACCACAAAAGGATGAATCTGAAACAACATACTCTAAACACGATCTCTATGTTATCATGTTATTATAGTGGTGGAAAAATAATCACATAAAATATGAATAACCATGAAAATAATCCCTCAATACTTCACACTATGTAATACAAGGACATGAAATGAATCTCTTTCGTGGAAAGGTAAAATAATCTATAAAAACTCCATCATTTCATAACTAATGCCTTTATAGCCTAACCTGAAATTCTACAAATTAGAAAATAATAAGAGTAAAGGAAGTTTAATTAGGTTCATTTATATCTTTATAATAGTCATGTACCAAGAATAAAGATTATTTACATTACAAAAATTCTTAGGAAAAACATACATTATGTAACCAGTATTAAATAGTATGACTAAACCTCACTTCTTGAAATAGTGAAACCTCAACTCTCATGGCCTATAGACTGAGGCGATTACATTTATTCATAAAAATAATAAACCTTCAAATGAACCTCTAATGACATGATACCCATGGAAAAATCATGACTTACATCTTCTAGCTAGAATATAAGATAAACCACTACATCTCTTCCTACAACATTCTCTCTAATATATCCACATCCAAAATAATTTAAGGTAATGGGTAGGAAAAGTCTTGGGAATTACATGTATTATGTGTTTAATGTTTCAAAGTTGGTGAAGAACCATACTTATCTATATGTCCTTAGATTAATGTCATGTAATAATCATTGATATTTAATTAATGTAATTTTTTGGAATGATAATCCCTATAGTTTGAGTGTTGTAACAATATTGTCCAGTTCAGTAGGATACATGAGAAAAAAAATACTCACATGAAAATTTAGTGACCAAATCATTCTGAGTCAAATATTACTTGATGAATTTTAAGGTTGAAATGCACTATAATGGGTATAGTTATATCATATTTCCTTTTTGGAGTATAAACAATTTACATGGATAAAATTTTCATTTTATTTACTAGATAATATTCCATTAAAAATTGAATTTATTTTTATAATTTATTAATCAATAACAATTCAATATTAATTAAATATTTAATTATATACATTTGAGTAAATATTTTTATAACATGGTATTAATTCCAAACATTGTATATGAAAAATTTAATTGAGGATTTAGATTTTTCATGTTATTCATGAGTCATTAATGTTATTATAATTAGATGATTTTGATTGGAATAATCAAAGAGGTATTAATTTTTTGGAAATAAATACACGATAATATATTTATTGATTTTATTAAATAAATGTTTTTTCTTAATATGGTGAAACATGAATATTTTGTGGTTATAAATAATTTTAAGGATTTAGGTGCAATATAAGAAAAATATAAAAAGAGAGATATTATGATAGGGAAATTAATGTAATTTGAATCTATTTATAGAGAATGTTATATAAGGTTGATTCATGTTGGAAAATAGAGAAAATATGGGTTATATATAGAGGAGATTCATGTCATCTTATTTTCTTTGATACATCTTATGTTTTCCATTTGAGGACATTGAAACATGACATTAGGTTAAGAAAGGATAATGAGTTGGATAGATTATAAATATACAATCAAGGAATGTTCTTAATGGATATCATATTCATAAGAACAAAGTAAAATTGTTAGATAATACAACTTTTACTATTAAAACTATCACATTCACTCCTCTCACTTTAAAGAAATATAGAGAGTAATAGATTTAAATTATTGGGCATAATGATACTGAATATAGCATGAGGGATTTTCCATAATTTAGATATTACACTTTGAACCTTCTTATTCAATACCACAAGGGTAGTTTGTTACACATGGCTATGTTAAATAGAATGTGTTTCATACCACTCAATGTATCCCATGTTCGTTAAACCCAAGTATCATGTTGGGTACTTGGTAATATAGGATAGGGTCATCCCTAAAGATTGAGAGACATTTCAACCTATTTTAAACTGAAAATTCCAATTATTTAGATTTATGAGCCATGTTTCATGTTGAATTTGGATGATAGGTTTGAAAGTTTTAGGTATTTTATTTTATATCCCACGATTCATGTAGAATTTTGATTATTGGTCCCTCTAGTTATCCATGATATTATCACGGATTTGAGAATTTGTGTAGAATTAAGAAGACGACATCTAGGGTATGTGTTTTCTACTCCCTATTTACATTATTATTATTCTATAACTTTTTCATTGATGTAATTTCAGAGTTATGGTATTAATGTATGGATTTTTAAAATAAATTTTGAAATTTAGTAGACAAATTTTTTTTATAGAAATTGTGATAAATGGATCATGTAAATTCTGAATGAAAATCATGATTATTATGATTTATAAGTCAAGGTAGTTAATTTCTCAAAAATGATAATTTAATCATTAATTTAATAGAAAATGAATTTTTTTGTTATGTTAAATTTATTATGGGAATAACATTTTTAAATAAAATGGTTGATATTGGAATCTTCTTGAATGGAATGGGAATAAAAAATTCAATTTTTTGAAATAACCTTGTTGGGTGGTTGTAAACATTAGTTTTTAATGTTGAATGTGAAGGGTTTTGAGGATCTAATAACTATTATTCTATGTATTTTGAGTAATTATAAACAAAAAAAGTTCCAATAACACCGTGTATGAAACCAGAAACCATAAAATGATAAAATTCGTAATACAATATTACATTCATAGACAAGAAAATATAGTTTTCTTCAATCATATGATTGATGAAGATCATTAGGATTCATCCATTGGAATCTCTAATTTTTTTGTTTTATCCATGGGAAGACATGAATAAACCAATGTTTTACTGGGATTATCATTATATCCATGATATAAAGGTATCTCCCATGTTAATTAATGAGAAAAGATATCCAATTCTAAGAGAATTATTACGAGGCTAGTCTAGTTGAGGAAATCAGAGTCTCATCAGGACTACCTCCTTGTATGGGTCTCAATAAACTAAAATACTTTTTAATAATTTACTCATATTTTAAATAGATAGGATAAAATAAAATCTATTTACAATAATTATAACCTATCCTAATATAAATCCCATACATTTCATCCTATGAAATATTTTATATTAATGTTAAGATTCGGTTAAGGACTATTAAAATGTTAATTTTTATTATTATAGTGTCATTGATAATAATTTAATATGATTCATGTATCACAATTCATTATGATACCATCATATCATATGATATGATTCGGTAATGTAAACAATGATACAATATCCTATATCATACCCAATGATGTACTATCAAGGAATAAAATATGTCATTTGATTTTGAATCTCATATAATACATTATCAACAATATCCTCTTATAAAATGTATCTCAAATTCATTATATGTTTACAATATTTAGGGTATATCTTCACCAATATCCTTCTAGTATTGAGGACATATAAACATAGTGTCATTTTACCTTACCTTATATTATATCATATAAAATAATTTCTAAAAAAATATCCAATTTGTTTTTGAATATTTTCCAAATTTTTTTAAATCTATCATAAAATTCAACATGTATTGCATTATATGTAGTATCATGTGAATATACCTTTAATTTTTTGATAATATTTAAAACATTTTTTTATAATTAATATGAGATTCATACAACTCAGTCCTCATTATATATAAATTACATAATATTTACATATAGAACCATATAAATATATTATAAATTACACAAAAAACCTAGTATAAATAGATTATATTCATTTCAACACATTTGATTCTCTAGGGATATAAATAAAAAATGACGAGCTATAATCATTCTAAGATGAATAACATAGGAAAAAATGTATAGTAATATCCACATGTAGTGTATATATGATGAGATTATCATGGAAATAGGAATATGGGATAATCATGTAGCAAATTATGAAAATCTAAAAAAATTATAATAATAAAATATCATAAGTATAAATCCAAACTCTCTTCCTAGACAAAATAACATTGTTAGTGTAGGGTCCCTTATAATTCCCCATTTAAGGTATCTCATAAAGTATAAATATTACAAAATATATTAGGAGGATTTGTTTTTTTGACACTACCCATTACATCATAATATATTCAAAATAATTTTTCCCATTTTTAATTAAAATATTGAAATAATCATAAATCTGTAGAAATCATATAACGGATTACCAATGAAGAATGAAAAATAAATCTCAAAACATTTTTATTCAACATAACATGACATCAATAATGAATTTATAATAAAAAATAGTTGTAAGTACCCATAAAAATCATGGTGGATGATTAATATTAATTAAATGACATGATATATAGAATTAAAACAGATAATATGATAGTTTAAATAAATGATATTACTTCAAAAGAATAGTCAGAAAAGATCCATGAGGATATATGAGAAGTAATAATTTGAAAAAATTTATAATGTATGAATTATACACCAATATTAGAGAGAATAATAAAATGATATATAAATACCTAAAAATATGAAAAAATGTAACAATATAAATTTAAAAGGAGATTTAATATAAAACATAAAAAATTTATATAATTAAGTGATACATCCTTTCAAAAGAGTTATTATTGATAAGAATTCCTCTTACCAACTATATAAGATATCAATTAGGAACCAATTATTAGAAGTTAATAGATATCTATTTAAATTTACTATTTTTTTAAATAATTAATTTTAAAATTTTGATGTAAAATACATAAAAATTTTCTAAAGGATGACTGAACAAAGAAATACGATTTTAGATAAAAAAGGTAGAGATGCCCTCTTATCGTAAGACCAGAGTTTCATAAAAGATCTATATAAAAATATTTATATATAAAAATATATTATTTATATGGGAGGCATTTTTCAGTGACATGAACACAATGGGGTCTTTGGAATATGGTGAACAGGGTGTTTGGACCAACAAAATTAATGGGGGTATATTGGTCATATATTAATGGTCTTCATCCTTTAATATAAAATGATCTATGGTCCAATATAAAATAAATAAATGGATGTCTAGATGGGTTGTTTACACCTTGTGAGGGGGGGTATGACTGACCTTTCCACCCTATGGGTGTTAGGTGTATGTAAATTTCATTATAATTTCCCCCCAAATACCTAGTATATATAAGGGTGATATCTTCGATTATACCCAATGATCGTGTGTTTAAGGGTCATATGTGTGGCAGTCATATGCCCAATGGACAACTTCAAAATGTTCATATCCCCCAATGGTCGCATACCCTCCTATAAACAAATATATATGATCAAAACCATTTTACCAAAATAACTCACATAATTCAATAGGTTGTCTTCGAAAACTTTATCTCACATATCAATATTATAGTTGTATTTTTTTCTTTTTATTGATATTAGCATAGTTATGATTTTTCATGAGAGTATTTTTTAAATTAATTTTTATTATTTGATAAAATATTTTTTATTTAATTTCTAATTTTTATTTTTGTAGTTTTAGTAAATATCTATATTCGGTTTTTATTTTTTTTTGTTATAATATAATAACACCATGATGTTTTCATTATCCTGTATTACAATTATAGTGTGTGTTTTCAATATGAAATTCATACATTTTTTAGATATTATAATTTCAAATGTATAAAAATACATTTGGTTATTATATAGAACATCAATTATGAATCTTTTTCTTCATTATAATATTATGTAAGATATTCAATAGATCTCCTAAAATTGTTTCCAAAAATATTATATGATATTCATCTACTATTCATTATGGGTATAAATTTAACTATATTTGTTCACCAAGTCTTAATATCTATCTTCTAATTTAATTAATGAATATTTTAAAATATTTAATATAATAATTTACAAAAAATCCATGATTTTTTATTCATTTATCCTTCATTAAATGATTGTAAAGAACCCAATAAAAAGATCCATATATTACAAAAAAGTTCATAGTAATATTTTATATGAAAATATGATTGAAATTTTTAATTTAATATATCAAAAATATTTTTCTAATAATGTAATTATAAAATAATTCATATTACTAACCAACATATACCCCAAATTTTTTCTACTTATCTAATTAAAATATTTACTTAGAAAAATATTCATGATTTTATTTCATGATCAATTATAATATAACATCATTAATATTTCATTTTTAAGAACCCAATGATTTATTATGTTCCATTTTTACTAATTCGTAAAAATATTCCATGACAAAAAACATAAAATATATTTAAAAACATAAAATTTATATATTTTTATTTTTCACATCACTTTTAAAAATTTCAAAAAAATTAATTTTTTATAGAAATGAATTTTGTGGAAGCTATTATATGATTAATGAAGTAATTAATTTTTATTTAGAGTATTAAATAATATTTTTTGGATAAATTACATGAATATAAAAAGTTCATGTAGACACATAACATATTCCACACAAAATAATCCTTCAAACCATAAACATTTTTTTCACAAAATAGTTTTTATCACATATTAATTTATAAATTTATTTAAAAATAGTTTAATATTTTTAATGGGAATTTTAGTTGAATGTTACATTTAGTAAAATAAAATTCATTAAATTAGTCATTATAATTTTATCTAAATTACACCACAGATATATGTGTAATTTAAATAACATAATTTTAATATATAACCCTTGTTTTGAGTGTTTTTTAAAGGTGACTTTGATAAGACTGGGTGAGTACATAATGTATAGAATGTTCATAGAATATATATTGGTTCATAGAATATATATTGGATTTTTCTAAAAATAATCTATCTATGAAGTTATTATTATAGAAGGGAATATTCATTGATTATTATGTGTTGAGTACAATGTCAATAAAAATATAAAAGTACAAAAAATAAGGATTAATAAAATAAATAATTTTTCATTCAAATAATATTTTTTCAAAATATTTATTCAGTAAGTCATAATATAATTCCAATATATAGAATATAAATTTGATCAAATGTTGAACTACAAATATTGATCTTTCTATATAGGGTTGTTGTAATTGTAGTATTGGGAGTATATAAAAATAGATTCTTTTATATGAAATAATTTTAGAGTTTCTATATAGAATAGTTTTGGTTTTGAATATAACATAGGTTAAATACTTCCACAAAACATGAGTCAATGATGCATAAATTGTTTTAGGATTTATGGATTAATGAGATAGAAATTAAATCAAATACAATATTTTTTGTAGAATAGGAAAATATTTTTATAGTTTAGAATATTTTTTATCATTTTAGTGTGGATGGAAATAACTTATTACTATATATCATTTTAAAAATCATATACTAATCCTGAATAGTTGGGTTAGACATATTAAGAATAAAAAATATTTAAATTTGAAAAGATATTTATAAAGATTTAAAAAAATTTAGAACAATGTAAAAACTTTTATATGTGTCCACTAAATATTTGAAGCTTCGGAAAAACAAAATGTCATGAGTAGATCATGTTATAAAAATATATATTATAAACTTATTCAACATGATTTTTATGTAATAGGTTATATTAAACATATTATTTAGGGGTTTGATAAATTTATGTCTTGATGTCTATGATTTTGAAATTTTAATGTAAATTGAGAATAAAATCACATATTATATGAGTTATGTAGAGAAGAAATTTTATGAGAAAGCTTTACATAACAGTTGCCTCAAACAAATCAACACTATATGAATATAATTAATAATTACAGAAACTAATTTTTAGAGTTATAAAATTAAACCAAAATGATTTTATCATAAGAAGAAAAAATAAATTTAACAAAATATATAAGCCATAATTTAATTATAATGGGGATACCTTGAATTAATTTTTATAAATGAAAGATATATTCATAGATTTTATTAGAGTTGACCTTTATTTTTATTTTTTCAAATTTATGAGTGGTAATGAATATAATGATTTAAAGACCCCATGAAATTTTTTAATATTTTATTTAATATTTCATAAATATTACTTAAATAATCAAAGATGTAGTTTTTTATTAATTACATGATATTATCCATAAAGTAATTTCAAAGCAATTTTGACCAATATTTATAGGGTTAGAAATCAAGAAAACCAATATTTATATTTAATTCATTTAACTAACTATTCTCTCAATTTTTATTTATTATTAAGAAGTAATAATATTATAAATCAAATTTCATTGAGGTCATTAGAGATTTTAAAAAGGAAATAATTATCTTGTATAGTTAGGGTAAATGCTGAAATTATGATGATACCACTACTAAAAATAAGGACTTTAGCAACCAATAAAATACATCGCTAATTACCTTTAGTGACTACCTAGAGTTTGCTATTTGTGGATGATTTTGGCCTATCACTAAATCCTTTAGCATTTATGATTTGGCTGTCACAAAATATCCACCCAAAAAAAGTTTGATCTTTGGTCCGAGATGCATTGGGAAACATGGGTCACACAATCAGGATGTCTGAGGTTTTCCATATGCTTGCTTCACCGACATTGGCAGACACATGATAGTCAGGGAGGGTCTGGGTAGGATAGGGGTAGTTGGTGTGTGGTGGTTGGGTGTCAGGGGAGACCAAAGGGATACTGGAGGTGGATGTGGTGTGACCGAATGTTACAAGGGATGGGGTGGGCGGCAGGGGTGGCGAAGGGGTGGGGGTGGTGAAGGGGTAGTGAGACCTTATTTTAGAAGTACGCCAAAGAATAAAAGTGGAAGGTGGAAAAAAATCCATGGATTTTTCTTTTCAGTATTAGCATCCTCAATTTGGAAGTTTCTAATACAACCTTTAGCGACTTCCAAATGGAGATCGCTAATACTCTATCACTCTAGCGTACGCAAATGCCCAAAATTATAGTACTGTACACTAAATGTAGAAAATTGAACATTAAATTTTAGAGGAAATTTTAATGATCGAAAATATGGAATTTATTAATTAATATACATATACTATTCTAGAGATGAATATATATGGTTTTGGGAGAGATCCAACAATGATTTTTTTGAATTCTTGGAATGAGATGAAATTGATTTTTAGATATTTTTTTCTGGTAATATATTATTAACCAAATACTATTATAGGAACTCTGAATATGACATTTAAAATATATATGAATGGTATAGAGACATATAGAGTTATTAAATATCATTTCAATTTTATTTCATTTATATATTATAATGATAAGTGACTACAATATTATTTAAACTGAAAAATAACATGGGTTTATGTTGAAATATTCCCATAAATCTCATTTATTCAGTTATTGATATTTGATGAATTTCTAGGATTTATATTTAAACTGATCCAAATATGTATATAGAAAACTTACTTTGGAAAAAAAATTAGAAATCCTATATGATTATCAAAATTGATTTATTTTAAATAAATAAGGATGAAATTTATTTTAAATAATTAGAGGATTCTTTATCTTACCAAGTAAAAGGATTGATTTAAAATAAATTATAAAAATAGTCCAAAATAATTCACCCAACCCCCTCTTACTGTTTTATCTAAACCATCATTGGGTTCCATAATTAGTAAAAGAGTGTCCAAGTTCTTGATATATCAAAATAATGAATTTCATTTGTGAATTTTTTTATGTATTATCTAAAAATTTAAAAATGAATCCTCCAAATAATGAGGAATAATATATATTCAATAAAATATAAATGGATTGTGTTATTTTATGGTAAAAAATTTCATTCTATAAATAAAAATGTTATTTCGTAGCTACTATCTATGATGATTGAAATTAACCATCAAAATAATTTTGGATTTTTCTAAATTAGAAAAGAGTGTTTCTGACTCCTGATATTAAGATTAACATTGATAATTAATGATAATATAAGAATGAATTAGCTATAGTTTTTTTCAAGAATTAATTAAAAAGTAAAATTCATCTAAAATTTGAAAAATAAAATATAAAATATAGGAGAACATCTAGGATGATAATAAATATGTTAAAGAGAAAATAGTAAAAATATAGGGTGGTAAATTTTAGGAGTCATGGATAAAAAATGATTGATATATTGATGAATTTTTTACTAAAATAAATAAATTTATTTAGTAACATTAAATTATTATGTGGGAAGTTATAAAAACACACAATAATAGGGGTGATCCTCATAATACATCTAAATATGGTTGAATTTAATATCTTATCATTTGAGTATAATAAACTCATATATAAATTACCTCTAGATGATTTACATAATATATGAGATGGGTAAGGCTCCTATGTTCAAGATAAAAAAAAAGATGACATGATATCATTTAATTATATAAATAAGATAAATATAAATGACAAATATATATTATAAATCCCTTTAAAATATTGAATATGAATAAAAGGTTGGATAGATTTAAAACATTATGTATTTAATTTCAAATAATTTATAACATGAAAAAATAAAAATCAATGATAAATTAACAAAAAAAATTTAGTAAATGTAGGATTCTAGGTTTTTTTCTGGACTACTTAGAGAAAATGAACACTAGATGAATGGCCTGAAGGCCAGATATTTTAATTTATATAAGGACACCCCCCTTTTCCACTAGGTTGAAAGGAAACCCTTACATGAATCATAATCCCTATGATACAAGGCCTGGTATATGATCCTAATTCCAAAAAGGAATATGTCCCAATACATGGCTTAAAGGACAAATGTCTAGACACAGTGCAACTACCCAACCCGTGAATTTTATTAGGTTTCTAGATATCTACCTCCCTTGGGTGATTAGATAGCATTTCCCTATGGAGAGATGCATATTTCGTGGTACCAATTACAATTTATATACCCTCTCATTGTTTAATGACAGCTAGCTCTGATTTGGTGGCTACTACATGCTATAATTCCACTTATATGACCTACTACTGTGTGGTATTCATTGAATTTGTATGTTGACCAAAAATCATATGCCTAGATTCCTGAGGTCACATAGAGGCTCTATGGCCTAAAGGCATTGCAGCCTGTAGGATGAATTTGGTGGCCTGAATTCCCAATTTGGATAAATATATATGGATGCTATAGTACTGTTATAATTCCTACTATTGTACTACATGATTAACAAAGAAGTATCCCCCCATAAGGATTTTATCTTGGGTTTTATGCAGGATTTTATGGTGTATTAAAACCTCAACTACGACCCCAACTACAAAGATAAGGAATACTAAATATGAAAAAAAAATGTACAAGATGATATAATTCAAAAAGGACCTACAAAGTGAGGATTTGTTATAAAAAATATAATAAAAATTTATTCAGAGGAAAACATTTAAAAATAATAATAATGGATTCTTTATGATAATGGGAGAAGAATGTGTTTAATTCTACATTAATATAAATGAATAAGAAATTATATAATTTAATTATAAATAAGAAATTTAGGGATCATATTGGGAAGGATGATAAATATTTATATATTAATGTAATGAATCGGGATTTTGGATCTTTTAAAAGATATTATATATGTAATAAATTCAATGACATGATAGAAAATGTAAAAAATCATAACATATTAATAATAAATTTCTATTAAATCTTTCTTAATCATCGAGATGGAAAACCATTGATTGTAATTACATTCAAATGGGAAAGAATTAAAATGATTTAATATTAAAATGGTTATTTCCAATAAAAATAGTTTTCATTTTGCTAAATTTTTTAAATTTTAGAAGTTAAATTGGATAATAAAAACTTTTCTTTAGAAATATTCACAAAAAAAATTATCTTATGATAAATTCTTGTAATTTTTCAAAAATAATTTACTTTCCATTATAATGTGAAAATATTGGTTTTTAAAGCCAATTTTTCTGATTTTATTTTATTGTACTAATAAATTGAATAATTTTGAACTATTTTCCTATAAAATTATATATTATATTATAAGAAAAATGATTTCAAAATTTTAAACATGTGGAGAAATTTTAAAATATTTATGTAGCATTTTAATGAAAATTGTTTTTTGACTATTTTGTTTAATTAATTATAAAAATATGAACTAAAGTTTTTGATATATTAAATTATTACAAAAAATATATATTAATTATAATACTTATTATAAATTAATATTAATTAATTACCTTGATAAATCAATCATAATATTAAATAATTTTTCATTAAATTGGTATTTTATTAAAATTATTTTTATGTGATACATGCACTAATGTTAAAATGTATTTCCCAACACATAGAAAGATAATTTTTTAAAATTATTCCAATATTTGAGATAATAATTTTCAAATTATTTAATATGTACTATTTCATTTTTGGGAATAAAATATAGATATTTAGGATTAATGTTAATTACAATGATTATAGTAAAATAATTAATTTAAAATTATTTTTTTTTAATATCAATGAACTTGTATCAAATAAATAAAAAATAAATAATTTAAATAATGAATCTAATTTTCTGTATAAATATATATATATATATATATATATTAACACACATCTATTTTTTTAATCAATTAAAATATGATCATGAATCAATAATGATCAAAATTCCATTTTTCAAATAAATCAGTTTTTCTTCGCACTATCTATTTTAATTGAGAAATTAATTTTTTAAAATTAGGATATAAATTTTATTAAATATATTATAAATTTATTTTAATAATTACCCAAAATTTTTATATGGTTTATGTTATATGTTTAATAAAACATAAAAAACATTGTCAAAAACATGTATCATAATTTATAAGTAAGAGAGTAAAATGTAAGAACATAATGGTAAAAGTGTTATAACATGTTTGAAAAATGGGTGAAATTAATTTTTTGTGTATGTTCACACAAAGACACCCAAAACTCAATTATTTTTATACATTTGATCTTTTTACCTTGTAATAGTTCCATGGAATTATTAAAATATCAGTTTTATTTCTAAAAGTTCCTTTTCCTCTATTTAAAAAGTGGATCACTTACACCATTACAAACACACACATAAATTTTGAATTACTCGTTAAAAATAATCCCATTTTATACTCTTTATAACCCTCTCCTAGAAAAATATTCCAAAGTTAACTCATTGTAATCTTAAGTAATTCAATGTCAATGGAACTTCCTTGGAAAAATCAACTCCAATGTAAATAATATATCTTTTTAAAGGTATTTTCGTAATCTTACTCTTCCAAATATAACGTCACAATATTAATATTAGTAAATAATTATCATGAATAAATTTACATGTTTTTATATTAATTTTACAATCTTTAATTATTCATTTCCATCAACTTAGAAAAATAATAAATCATCGTTAGAGCTTTAAACTGACTACAACCTCTATAAAGTGGCGTAGTTTTTTTCATTTCCTCATTTCATGGATGGTATTAATAGTAGTAATGATGAATAAATATGTTATATCTCATATAATATTGATTCTAAAATTTCAATTTAATATCCACCTTCACCCTCTATCATTCTCTTAGAAATACTAATAATAATCACGAGTACGTGGGGATTACTGCCTCCACAATGAAACATTTTTTGTTTTTATTTACATTTTCATAAATTATCTAAAAAAATTCAAATATTGTTCCCCATAATAAAAATATAAAACTAATGTCATTATTCTTCTATTATAATGATATTATTTAAAAACCAACTCATAAACAATAATCCCCAACTAAGTTAAATCAAGTTCATATTCAAGAATATTGAACCATTTACATGTGCAATGAATTAAAATCCAAATATGGATGACTATGGGAACATGAAAAAATTATTATAATATATAATCAATATCATTATTATAAGAAGGTTTTTAAAATATTATATTAATTAGTTTACTTATCATTACTGTAATATTTTTGTTCCATAAAATTAACAAAATAAGCTGTTACCAAATCAGTTGTATCATAACTTTAACAAAAACATATGGGATTAAATAAGAAAAATTTATATAAATATAAGTTATAAAATATCAAATGATATATCAATAATGAACTTTTTATCAAATGGGGGATAATTATATGAAAATTAATAAACATATGAAAAATAGATAAACTTATTAACAACTGTTGATCATAATATGCAACAAATGATTAATGTAGTCATGATAATGAATTATAGTAATAATTTTAAAATGGTAATGTTTATGTGTAATGTTCTAAAATACGATATTTTTTTAACTATGTATGTTCAAACTGAGGTTATAGTATCATCGACTTATAAATAAATCAATGTAAGATATCTTCATCTCAATTATCCCTTCATTGAGATAGTGTGTGTATTACACAACTAATTTCATTTAAGTGGTGTGTATAATTTTCTATCCCAAATAGTTTGAATGTACTCCTTGAAAAAATTATTATTTTTCTATATTAGGAATAAAATAAAATAAAAATGAGAAAATGGAATTCATATTCCAAAGTATATGGAACTGTATATTAACCAGTATTTTTCTCATAGCATATGTGATATAAAAAACTCAGTAAATCACATAATAAATCCTAAAACCAAATTATTTTTTATGTGAAGTGGTCGACTGATACCCCAAAAAATGGAAATCTTTGGTGATGAAATGTGGTAGCCTGACAGATGATGCAAATGAAATTTTTTATGGATTATGTGTCAATTATCTCCTACCCCTTAACAATAGAAATGATATATTGATGATATGTCTAGGAATTAAGTTCTTATTTAATATCCATGAAATACCCAATGGTTTTCCAAAATAAATGTAGAGTTGGATATAGATAATGATTAACAATAGGCAAGATAAAGACACATATTCAAAAATTTCCTTTTCAAGAAGCTCACTTCAAACACAGGTTTTATTTTAACCAAAAAGAAATCAGAGGTCCCCTTCAAAGGAGTCCACAATTAAAAAGTATTTTCCTTCAAAAGAAACTCATTCAAAAAAGTTTATATCCTTTTTTCATAATCAAAGGGGATACACCTTTAATTAAATAATCCCTTCACAAAGGAACCTACATTGTGGATGTACCCCTCTGTGATACCTCCATCCCCCATATAAAAAATAGTACAAATATTGGGTATCATTGGGAAATTTAACTCTCCACTCTCAGAACTGTACTTCTGCATATAACCCATATTTATCTCAACTCCTCAAAAATTTATCACAATTTTTGTCACAGTCCAATTCTAAACCAGAGCAAGGATGAATTAGGACCTCATACAAGGCCTCCATCAGATATATAAAATTATGGTACTGGGAGCATTATCATGTAAAATTTTAATCATAAATTAACTTTTTAAAATTTATTCCCCACTTAACAACTATATAAGTTGTGTTCCTCATGGTTTTCACAAGCATTAAACCATATGAAAAAGGGGATTTCAAACTTGGATGAAGTATAGGAAGATTCTTAGTTCAGGTGGTAGTTTTAATTTCTTTCTTCCTACTTTATATGTGAATCAAATTAGGAAGTATCTATCCATTTTTTCAATAAATGGATTCCTAATCCCTATTTCAGGGTTTATAAATAGGTAGGTAGATGAAAATGGTAATCCTCCTCATCATTCTTTCTGACTAACCCACTGTTTCATCAATCTCATCCTCTAGGATATGGGGAGACATTTTCTTGGGAATCCATATTTGTGTAATACCTTATCCTTGCTCTTAAGTATCATATATCACCTACATTCCATATCCCCACCCTTATACACCAATAGATAAGGACGAATTTTCAACCAATGGATATTCAATTTTGGTTTAAGTCCCTTACATATGTGACTATGCAACACGAAAGATCTTTGACTATCTATTGTTTCTCACACTAAGTATGACTCATGTGGGGTTATAGAAAAGGGGTGATCATGTCACTGGAATAGTTAGAATATATTCACTTGGCCTTCTCCGTATGTGTAGACCCAGTTTTACCCATACAATATTGTCTTTGATTACCATTCCTATAGGATATGAAGTATTTATACCTGTGGTTAAATCCTAACACCTTCAATACATTAACATCATTATTGGGATATATTCCTTGTAAGATCATACCCCCACATAAAGGGAAACATTATTTTTAGGTCTTATCTTCTTATCCTCCTCGGCCGATATTGCATGTGAGATATATGTAACAAGGAAATATTCCTTTTAAGATCAACTTAATATTTACTAACCATTTTCCCTACAAGATCAACCATAATGGTATTCTCTTGTGTAATCCCCACACCCACCTTTTCTATGAATTTTTCTACTATACGACATCACCATAAAACATTAAACATCATTATTTGGCCCTTATCACAATAATTTAAAAGGTATGATGTGCCCCATTATATTGGAAAAATACTACATGGGTTTTAATTCCATTATGAAGGACGTGTTGTAAGCACTTTTCATGGGATCAATTTCAATATAAAAATAACAATTGTATCCTTATATGATAATAAATTAAAGATCACCAGACTACATAGTATAAAATTAAAATTAGATAATAATAAATGAAAAAATTGAGAAACAATGATCTATATTGATGGAACCATGTTAATATAAACATTGATATATAAATATGGTTATATTTTCTTGTATAAATGATTGCTTATAGATGTAAAGTGTGACCATTCACTTATATATATTTATAATCGATTCATAAAAATGACTTAAATCCTTAAGAGATTCTTAGATTAATCAATACCTGTAAAGGGTGTAATGAGACTGAATTTTTATTTTCTATACTAAAGTGACTTACTAAACATTATTGGGTTCATGGAATATAATCACCTACCTATGTAAAAAATATTGTAGCCCATCATTGATTTTGGAATCTTTTTTCTTCTAAATTTCATTAATTTACCCAGTTGGAAACCTCTTAATGTCTATGAGTAATTGCTTATATATGAATTATATTTTGTTCAACCTCTAGGGTATGAAATAAAAAATGGTGAACCTAATGGGAATCCTTAATTAAAAAACCTAACTACATCTACCACACATTAGAAAAATTAGTCTAATATTGTTTCACGAATAAAAAATTTGACCAATTTGGATCCTTTATTGAAATCAATCATTAATGTGTTTTTTTTTACTTGTGATTTTACATTGATGAGTTATTTTATTGTGTTAGTTACAAATACATAATAACATTCACAAGAACTAATCTCAATAAAAATGAAATAATTACATTCATGAATAATGTATGAATATGTATTAATATTAATAGAGTCTATATAAATTAAGAAAACACAAACTCTCACCATGATTCTTTAATGGTATGTGGAAAATGAACCGATTTGGGAGTACAATATCAATAGTAATATCTTGTCCCAGGAGGCCATGTGATAAGATCTCTAGGACTTGAAGCCTTACTGATAACATACTGAGAAATATGTAGTTCTAAATAAGTAATAGGAACATGTTTTCATCTCAAATCATTTTAGGAGACTCTCCACATAACACAATAGAAACTTCCTCCCTTATCATAAGGAGGTGGACCAGTAGGCTGATAAAAAACTTATTATATCAACATCCTTAGAGTTACCCCAAGGGATCCTACTAGGATATTCAACCAACAAAAATTTGTGGTGTCAAACCCTCACCCTACTTTGGATTCCACCCTATGAGACTCTACTCATGTCAACCATAACTGATCATATAGGATTAACTACCAAGGATAGAAAATGATAAACAACTAGGAGAGGGACCATATCCCAATTTCTACCAAGTAAGAAAACTAACATATTGTACTAGACAATCATGAGGAACATGAAATTCCTTTCCACACCCATCAAGAAAAATAAATAGTTTTGCAACACCTGGATAAGTTTTCACCATATTCCGACAACAAATACAGTGCATACCCATGTTACTTCCCCCAGACATGAAACATTTGGTATATTACATCATGAAATGGATGATATTCAGACACACATATCTATGATTCAATAGTGGAATGGGAATAGATTCCAATTATTAATATTGATGTCAGTTAACAAATATTTGTGAAAAAAGAGGGGTAGGACCCTATCCATGTCCATAATCTATGAATCCATCAACATATATTGATTGAAGTAACATTGTTCAGGTTTTGAGTAAAAAACCAAATAACCACCACCATAGTTGCTCATCAGCATCATGAGAATGATACTCAGGAGTATAATAATATTTCTACAACCATCTAATAGGGTTATCAGCACAATCCTATGATAAATGGAAAATAGTATTGGACACTCATTAATGTTCCAACTAGAGAAAATAAGTCCATTTCAGTGCCCAATTTGGTGTAGAAACATATCCTTGACAGAAACAAAGAAGCATGTTAGTATAACTTTTCATCAATACAGGAGTAGGTCAAGAGGGCTCTAACAAATGATGTTTTTTGACAACATGTGTCTCCTTCTGCCTAATAGAGAAAATTTAAAATGAATGCACACTAGGGGAAATATGATGTCTATAAGTAGGCCCAAATCTTTACTTTTCTTAATGATGGTGTTCTTAAATACCTCAAACATCTATTAAGGGAGGTATAATTTACTGGTGGCTCATTACTAGATCAAAGAAATAGCATTTAATGTAGAAAATTTCCCCCCTGGAACTTTTATAGTAGCATTTCCAATGGTCCACCCTAGAGAATTTTCCACACAGGACACCTTCATGGACATATTGAGGTCAATCATGAGAACCTATTTCTTGATGAGTATTGTAGAATCATGTCTCATGTTAATAATTTGAAATGATAAAAAGGTCGTATCCTCACCATTTTCCACTATAAAGGCTATCCCTAGAGTATACAATTAAGGTTTCATCACTGTTATTAGACATTAATCCATTCGTGTAGTCCTCTCCCTGATGTTGTTCAATGTGAAGGTCATCCACACCATGAAATCTCATTTTATCATGAAGGACCTCCCCTAGAAAAATCCATTGTGAGGAATCCCTTATATTGTGGATCACATAAGAAGATGAGGATATCCATGCTAGAATATTTATAATTCAAAAAGGGACACACATTATCAACTAGAAGATAGCTTAAGATAATGGTCATTCAACAAACCACCCTTGAACCACATATAATCTAGTATAATATTGGATAATTTATTAATTCTAACATTCTAAAATAAGGCTATATAGAAACACCCACTCTGGATAGAAAACGTATAGGAATATATCCTAGAAAATGAAGAGAGAACAATTATTATCTGGATAAAACCAGAAAAAGATAATATAACAGTAATGTTTTGGATCCAGATTACTCCTCCATTAGTTGTTTCAAAATATTTTACTAAAAAATTGATACATCATATTTATCAAACTATTATAATGGATATTTACAATATAAAAGAAAAATTATTTAAATATGAAGGATACATGAATCAAATCAAGGAAATATAAGATTTTTTTTCCTCATATCAAATTGCGTACCCCTTCATCTATATGATGCCCAAAATTGGGAAAACAGTCTGAGGTTCTCCAATTTAAATTTTATAGTGCTTTGTGAAACTTACGTCAGTTGATCACTAACGAACCACATGTTGTTTACATGATAATATGGGAAAAACATGGAGATTTAAATTTCACCTCACTCCCTAATAATTTAAGCCCACCAAAGTGACATCATGAAATGTCATTTCAATTTCATTCCCAAAATAAGGTTCTTCCCACAAAGGATGTAATTGTTAGTAAGAATCAACCATGAAAAATCTTCGAAGTGTCAGGACATATAAGAGAAATACATCAAAGGACTCTTGTATCAAGAAGATGAAAACACCGAGCTGAATTTTCAGTTAAGTAATGCTAATAAATAAGTAAAATAAAGGAATTCATAAGTATGTATCTAAAATTAAAAATAGGAATTTCACCTCGCTCAGGATGGAACAAATATCTACAAGATCAATAAGGTATACATGATAGTTTCAACCACAAAAATACATGATTCATACCAACCTATAGTGTTGGGGGAATATTTAAAAATATCTATTTCATTCATTTCTGCTAAATATAGTCTGAAATTTGTTTGTAATGGAGCGAGAGAAGACCCCACCCACATGGTTGGTGGTATATTTTCCTCCACATCTTCTCCCATAAAAGACCATATTTTCCATTTTAAGAGTTTAATAATAGAATAAGTCTTCACATCTTTCCTCATCACATGACTAGTATTTGTAATTTGGAATGCATAATTTTTTTGGGGTATCTCTCTAGATTACCATTCATATGGTGGATCTAGGAGAATTATTAAATAAATATATAATGCCAAATATGGGGCATAAAGATAATGAGACCTGTATTTTTGACCAACCCTCATAAATATCATGATTTTCCTAGTTACATTGCTAATAGCGATGTAATTATTTCAATTAATTATTCATCAGTAAACATCGTAAGCACTGGGATGATAGATTACATAAAGAAAGAATCCTATGTCAGAGAATGAAATGAGGTTGTTTCTATTCAAAACATGGTCCACATAAAAATGACTAATGATGGTGTGCATATTAGAATTCAAAGGCTTGCTAAAAATTTGGTGTCCTCCTCAAATGTTCTGTTAAAACCTCATTAGATGGTATTAATTAAAGAAAATGGTAAATGTGTGGCTATCTCGCACACACAACCTAAGGAAGAAAAACCTCACACTTGAGGAAACATTCTCATAGTATGAAGTATAGATGGGGGATACATAGACACTGAGTGAATAATTTCATCAAGACAATATACATCCTAGATTTGTTCTTAACATAGAGCCTCATCTTACACTCTTAGTATATATATATATCAATAAGAATTATTATCTTAGTAAATAAGTTGAACCATTATGACGAATTAATTCAGGATCTAGAAAAACATTTTATTTAGATCCAATGGATACAATATTTCTATAGTACCCTCTACTTGGGAAGCAACATGAGTTGTGTTGGGAGAAATCTCACAGGACATCCCATACTCATTATCAACTAAAAATGTATTAAGACAATTCATATATGGATGTACTAAATTATTCCCATGTTCAATGACTTTATAAAAAAAATATCCCATAAGATCTCATTGACACTATTGAGTCATTGAAAACCTAATTGTAAGCCACAGAAGGATGATGTTAACTAGTAGAGTTAGATAGAAATCATTAACCGGAATTGGTAGATGAAATTCTTTCCCCACACAACATTGGGAACACCAAATTTCTAAAATTTAGTGGATCAAGGGGTCCAGATCAATATAGGACCGATTTATTATCCCATTTTGGTCTCATGATGGGAACCCTTGAGACAAAAAAATCATCCAAAATCAGGTTCTTCATATATACTTTGGTTGTAGAAACCTCTTTTTAGTACACCAATTTACCAAAAATTTCAATCAAATGGAGAAATGATATCTACCAAAAATTTATTTATAAAATCTTCTCAATACCACAGAATATGATAATCAATTCCCAATATAATTTAAAAATGTGATTGAATGATTGATTATAAAATTTCATTTCTAGGAGGAAGGGTTTCACTTACTCACTAAAAATATAGGTTTCTCAAGAATATTTGTTGGGAATTTTTCTAGAGCACTTATTGGATGAGTTTTAAATAAAATTCCTTCTAGTAAAGTATCTAGTAGGGTTTTTGGAACTTCATAATATTTCAAAAATATTGAAATATTCCATTTATTTAACCAAATAGAAGTCTCAATAAACACTGATGGAACAATGAGAGAGAATAGGAAGGTTGAAAAACATGATAATCACACTTAATATAGTTCATACTCTATCTCCATCCTATAACCTAACAACTTATCACTTGGACCCTCCTCTAAAATAGAGAAAATATTAGAATAATCCTGGTCAGAATGAGAGAATGGATTAGAAACACCTCCAATTCAATGATCATAAGAATAATGTTTATTCATTAAAAGATTAAAATTTTCATGGATACATTATTGAAGATATGAATTATAAATTTATAATGTTTATAGAGAATAAAATTACTAATAAGGTTGGTTTAGTTGGATTCCAATAGTATTACCCCATTTACCAAACATTTGGCCACACTATCTAGGATTTATTTGTTTTTAAATACAATCTATAGATAATGGATAATCTTGGGAATATAAAGGTGTTAAAACCACTATAATATATGGAATGTGAGTCTATAAACGTTATATAGGTATAATATTAATTTAATGATGTTAAAGGAAAGGGTTCACAGAATTTTAATGATTGATGAATAGAAAGAAGATCAATCAGAATCATGACATCCTCAGGGCATAGTTAAACTAGCTGATTGTGTCCCTTTTATATTCGGCCATGACATGAGAAATCTCATTGACACTAAAATACTCCAAGATTCAATACCAAAAGAAATAGTTTAAATAGTATAAAAAATAATGTACAATAATATGGACTTGTAATGATGAAAAAACGTTCCCTGAACCTTGCAAAATTCATTCCTTTAGTCCCAAGAGGGTGGTCACCATCTCATCAAATTGTACTACTAGCACCACTCCACCAAATGGAATACTTTTCAGATGAATAACTAATATTTGGTTCTCTTAATTTCATTAATTTAATTGGTACCCTCTTGAATTATGATTATGATTATGAATTAGAGTTTCATGTTCCTAATACATGAACTACAGGTAGAGGTCACAGGAGATGAGTGAACAAAGGGATATGAAATCATGAATAAACTAAATATTCTACCATATTCTTGATAGAGTTATTTAGTTTTTTGAAACCCATGGTAGATACCTTTAATGATCCTAGAAAGATAATGAAAATTATCCCCCATTCATCAAGAGTAATCCAAAAACAATTCTTTTGGAAGATCAACTAGAGGGGTTGAAATATTCCAATAAACATAGATGGGTGGGTAGATAGAGTTAGGATAATCCACTATTGATTAGAGCACCATCAATTCCTATTCAAATATCCAGCCCACCATCCTTAAGAATTTCATCCCCTAAGGAACCTACTATAGAGAAACCTTTTAATGTGAATCATTGACCTTTGGATCAAAATATGACATCCTAAAACAACTATCCATCATCCTATCTAAGATTTGATTACTGGATTTTCCCAATTTAAAAAATGATCTCGAGGAAGCTCTTGTAAAAGTATTTTTATGACCTACAAAGTTCTAATCAAATATTACCTCTACAGATGTCTATTGTGAGGAGATTAATCCTATGGAATGTCACATAATTATCTCTTTAATAAAGTATAACATGGATATTATTATGTAGGCACACATCAAACCCTTTTTCATACAGAAATCTTGATGACATTGAAATCGGATGAGTATTCATTATTTATATCTCATAAATCAACCTTATTATGGTCCAAACACCTTTTTTATTGGGATTTAATAAGGATGAAATGTCCCCTTTAACTCTAACACTTTAGTGTTATGAAAAGAGTCAAAAATCATATCGACCAAATCTAGATCAAAACCCAATTCAGGGACATTTTATATATTATTGAGTTCCTAGTTGTTCAATGAGACAAAACATTCAATACCCAAATAGATATTAAATTACTGCATCAACATACAACATTCCATTTATGATACCATAATATTCCTAAATACTCTATTAATAGAGAAATCCGAAAATTGTATAGTGATAAATCTTGTTTTTAATCTTGTGAATCTTAATAAATTGATGCAAGGTTTTAACTGAGAGAATGAAAACAACCCATGATATACCATGTTTCTCAAATTACATCCCCAATTGGCTTGTATATGACCATGTTCAAACTATTTAATGATATTGGGGTTAAATATGTATTACCCATTAACTAAATATAAAAAATAATTTTTTATTTCTATTTGTGTTCATCGACTTTAATGACATTTGTAACATTAATTTATCCACATAGTACCAAAGAGGCCTCTGATCCTCATAGTAATAGAGACTCTTCATGTGAGAATTACCTCATTTTATCCATAATATTTTAGAAGACCCCTATAATATTAGATGAGTAAAAAGAGTCTCATAAATAACTGATGGTGAGTGGGAATACCCTTACTTCATCTTCTGAATATCAAGAAATTGATTTTTTCTTCTAGCTATAAATATCTCCAATCATAACCCATTTCATATATGATTATTTCAGAGGAATAATAATAAGAGGATCTCATAGATACCCCAATAATATTCATGTAAGGAATTTCTACCACTATGTGATTTGATTATTAAATTTGGGATTATATGAGGATTCACGACCAACACTGATTAGTGTGGACATGTCCCTCAATGAACATGAGGTATATACCTCTTCTATATAGAAGAATAAATATGTTTTCACCCATAATTAAATTGAAATTACATCCAGGGATCCTGATGTAACCACTAATAACTTGGGGTTTCTATAATATCATTGTAGTTACAAGTAGGTAGGTTGAAGAACAAATCTAACTCATACTACCAAGGCTGAAGTTGAAGTTGATAATTTTATTAAATAAAACATCATTCAATATTTCTAATAGAATATGTGGATATATAATATTTTTCTAGTCATAGAGAATAATGGATAGATTATAGTTTTCATCAATTTCATAAATATCAACTGACACTATCCTAGATATAATTTCTCATAATTGATTAAAGAATGTTTAATCGATTGAACTTTCAAATATTAAGATGAATCCTTTATGGATGACTATTCAAGATATAATAAAATATATATTTCCACAAAATATGAAGATCCCACTTCATTTATGTAACCTCAAGGAATATTTTAGTATCATGTGATGACTTTACAATTAAATAATACTGGATTTATATACAAATGTACCATTCATCACATTTTCCAACCATTCTTCACAATTTCTACCTAGTATCACATTGATGATTTGGTGTCAAGATCCTGAAAGATGTTGGATCATCTAACTGATCATGAAATAATTTTAATAAGCTATGAAATTATAGTTAAAAATTATTTTTTTAGTCATTGATTAAAAATAAATTACATAAAATGTGGATTCACTATCACCTTGGAAAAATTTCTCAATTACATAGAATACCATTGCAATAATGAATTCAATCCTAAGAATAAAAAATATATCCTTAATATAGTTTCTCTTCATATTTTTAAAGAATTTAGATGAATACATTGTCACCTTACCTATATTTAACACTATATTGTGAATATTTTATGAAAATGAATTCCTTTAAACAGGATAAAGTAAAATAGAGACACTAAATAGTGGATATATGATTTTTAATAAGGCTCTGATAGTATCAAGATATATTTTTGATTCTAGTAGTTCTAATTCCTAAAATAAAATGAAAGTCACTCATCTTATATATAATGACCTTAAAATGATCATTGTCCTATTTCCTTACAAAAAAATAATGACACCAGAAATGATAATTGTATCTATTATCTATAGAAAACCTTCATCAAAACTAAGACATGACATTCATATACCGGGATGATTTTTTTATGTTAATATGTGATGTTTAGAAGGTAATACACTAAATATATCACCATGAGGAACATTTCATATCCCATAGTGATCCACTCTTATATATTCTCAACCATTCTATTCTGATTGGATTATTGGAATAGTGGGTGGTCATTTTTTTGTAGTTTGATATTATTTTCATACCACCGAAGGTAATAAAATTATAGGTGTTATTATAATTTATTTTAATGAATCCTTCAGTAATAGGACACAATTTAATTCTAAATTTCTTTATGAGGAGATTTTATTTTTTCCATGATTTCCCCTAGACATGGAATATATGTCTGTGTTTGTGTGTGTGTGTGTGTGTGTGAGTTCCTCTTCTGGAAGCCTATCATGGAAGATAATGGAAGAATCTAAACTCAATAGAGTTGGTTTGACAGTTACCTTTTTCGCTCAATTAAAGGCATTTCAACCTTTTTATTTCCTATTTTTTGAAGGTTTAACCAAGAATGAGGTAGAATACCATGACCCTATTTTATATATAATTGGAATTTCAAATACCAGGGGACCATCGAAATGGAAAAGTGGATTCAGAGATGGTGATCAAGTTGATCAAAAATGATTATATCATTGTAATGGAAGAGAAGATTCCCTTCGTCAACTATGCTCAAGGATTGATGGTAGCATTCAAATTATATCCAATACTAAATCATGTACTCCAATTATATAAATCCATTTATAATTCATTATACAATATGACTACATCCTTATAAGATCCAAACTCAGTCAAAATATTCAACAATATTGTGCAATGTAGAATGGTGTGATTTTTCATTGGAAATAATATATAAAAGATTATTGAGGCCAATTACATCCAAAAATAGATAATCCTGCTAATTTTTGGATAAAACCATATTATAATACACTAAAAATATGATTCTTCTATCAAGCATTTCATTAAAAATGGAATCTTGAGGGAAGGTTTTCAACATTACTCATTATAATAGCCTGAAGCATCATCTATCCTCTAAAAATTCTTTAATAAAGTTCTCCTCAAATTTTTTAATTGAGGGAAAACTATTGATGCTATTCAAGAAGTTCATATTTATTCTTATGGTTACCACCATTCAAGGATCATTATTTCTCATCAAATAAATATAATTGGTTATTTCTAATCATCAATGGTGAAATATTATACTGGAGTCACCAAAAAGTGTTATTATTGTCTGATACATTCCTTCTTTATCCATCAACTGCTAGAGTTTTCAAAACCTAAAAAATTATCTTGCATATTTTTCATAAGGGTAATGAAAGTTATAGGGACATATTTTCTAGTTACAACTAAAAAGTTTGTGAGAATAATTATTACTACCTAATTATTCCCTAAATGGGTCGATTCCATACCCCTCAATGACGTCAAGATAAAGAACATAATCAATATAATTTTTTCTCATATCTTTACCAATTTTTATTTCCATCACATAATATTGAAATTCAAAACCACCAAAATATTTTATTCTTAAATGAAAAGGATATATTAGGGGCATAATATTGATTCCAATCATTATTCTCACTACCATTAAGTAATGAATGGGAAGATATAGGCTTTCAATAAAATATTATCAAACATACACTAAAGGATAGTGGAAAAAAAAATCTCGGACTGATAATATTTTTTATTCCCTTCGGGATTAAGATTCCAAATATTGTACCACCATATAGAAATTGTATATGAGATAGATGCAGTTATACCCATTGATGTCTAATTACCTTTAATACTTGTTTTTGTTTGATACAAACTATCCATAAATGATCTATCTTAAAAGTTATTGGATGAATAGGAAAAAAATCAATGATAAATTATTCTATAAACTAAACAACATAAATGTTCACTTAAACCAAATATCATATGATTTTTTCCAATAAAGTTTTGATTTATTCATTCCTCTAAGGAGAACTGTGTTTGGCCATTATAACATTGATGATACATGGTAATAATCCCTTGAAACATAAAACAAATTGGAAAGGAACTCTTTTCAATTCATAAGGTCTACATTAGTGGCACATATTCACTGATAACCATGGGTGGGGATCATATAATACCCCCATACCCATGAAATATTCCTCAAGAAATATTTCATGTCATCCAAATATGTGGTCCTAGTTATAAGACTATAAAAGTCATATCATTGGTCAACCTTAGGCTACAATAGAATGTACTAGCCGAAACATGTGTGACAAATTTTGTTAAACTATTTGGTTTACGTCTATCCCACAAGATGTTAAATTTTATGGTTTATGTCCATGTCATATGACGTGAAAACATGTGATACTATGGTCCCCTCCTATGAGGATCCTCATTTGGGTGTCAATATCCAACAACACATTGTCTTCTAGAGAACATTGAGTGGTTTTATTCTTAGTCCAATGAGGTATATATTGGTTCATTGATCCATTATTCTACACCCACTAACAAATTTGAAAAATTACATACCCCGATATATGAGTTATATATATACAGGGGAAACATTATCATCAATAAATATATTTTTATCGATTCTTGTTTATATAGGATATGTAGTGGAATTTGAATATCACATCATTTCCCAACCATAATATGCTAAAAATATCCTTCATAGGATTTAGATGGATATAAGAGGACTTTTTTCTTCGAGTTGTGTGTGGATTGATTCTTGTTATGAAGAGATATATAGTAATTATTAGATCCCCTGTCATAGAACCAAATATGAACCAAATACACACACACACACACAGGTATATATATATATTCTAATTTTCCATTCATGTGAGCTAGATCTATGTAGAAACCGCCTTGTGAGGTCTATATGACTTTTGGTATAAAACCCCCAATAAGATAAAAATATTGTAGTCATGGAAATATAAAATTTAAATGATTCCATCATAAATTATTGTCATCTTCTTTATTAAAATCACACTTCATGTCTTTTAACACTGAAATAATAGAAAGAATCATATGGCTATCAATTATAAGAGAATCTAACTTCAAACGAAAGATATGTTTTGACTATTTATACTACTTCTATAATATGGATCTGTATATGGATCCTAATGATATGATCCATACACCCAATGAATATTTTTAAAGAGAATGATATTTTTTCTTCTTTATGAGTTTATACCATAATGATAGAAACCACTTCTCGAATATGGTCCACATTAATTTCTTAGGTACCAATCCCATGTTATTAACTTTGATCCTAGAAAACCAATATCATGACATAAAATTTCAATTTATATATTTGAAATAAGTTTAATCATCCCTAGATTATGATCCATATTTAGCTCATTTTCCTCATAACCATTGGTCAAAGCTATTTTATGAAAAATATCAACAATTATTTCTCCATGTTTTATGACTATAAAATATATAATGTGTCCATATTCAAATGGATTATCCCTCCTTACATATAATATAGATCTATGTAGGGAATTTTAAACTCAGTCATGTCAATTTATGTTATAAATCTTTCATTCCACAAATCACACTTCATTTATTGAGAAACATATATCATTGTAAACTATACTTGGAAATAAGTGTCAAGAGAATCTATCCCCGAAAGAAATATTTGTTTTTTCTATTAATATTTTCCCCCCAATATGGATTTTTATATTCACCCCTTGATATAGATTGTCAACTAGAGGAATCACTATTCTTAAATTAAATATCATTTTTCCTCTATATTCCATGAAAATGTATTGATGAAAGCTACTTTTAAAACACAATCTTCCATCATTTCTCAAGTATGTGTCCCATGTATTTACATTAAATATGAAAACCCCAAGACCATTATTTATAATTTCTCTCCCCAAATTGAAATTTTGTTGGAGAAATATTTACTAGGGGGCCCTATATAGATTATTTTTTCAATTTTACTGGTCTAAGAATCCTGAACTCAAAATTAACTTCACACCTTTTAGAGGATTTTTTCCAAATGAAAACTCCCCAACATGAATTAGTTAAAGTAATATAACCTCAAACTATATCCACAATTGTTCAAATTTTCATGACATCAAATATTCCAAATAAAAAAATATTACATTATAACGTGATCCTAAAAATATAATTCTAGATAAAGTATCATGTCTCTAATAACATGAAACTCACATTGCATAATATAGAAAAAATGACCGTTTGTAACTAAACAATAAGAAAAAATTATAGTTTGTAAACCCATAAATGTTAGAATGAGAAAAAGACAAGAATCCCCCATTAATCCCTCCATGTATCAATCATAAGAAAAAGATATTCTACAAACATAAAATTCAAAAAAAACATTTGTATTACACTATAAGGATTTATAAATAGTCAATATATTCTTTCTAGGTCCTTTTTCTTAAGAAAAAGTTAGATCATTACATCAATACATTCATTAAATATCAGTTCTGAGTATTGATTTAAATTCATGGAAACATGTGACACATGATTATTCATTCAAATAGGCCAACTCTAGTGTTATGATGATGGAAATTATACATATAACCATATATGATCCATTCCCGGGAGGGGATTATTTTAAATCAAGAATTCAAAAATCAGGACATGTGTAATTATTCAAAAACGAGTGATCAAATGACATAAAATATCTTAATGTTACCTTTAAATGTATTAAAGGTTATTATGGGATGACATTGAAAATTTGGATGACTGATAAATAACTAATAAAAACTTTTTTCATTTATTTATCAAAATAAAATAAATAAATAGAATCAATAATCTATAATTTACCCTTCACAAATCATATATAGTGAAAAAAATAAAATAATTGTAACAATAAATTACCAGTATTTCCTAATAATTCATCCATAACCTAATGAGAAGTACTGAGGTATTATTTAAGGAACATTATTTAGTTAGTTTATGCTTTAGCCAATGAGCATGTTTATTTTTCATAAGTAGTTTTCCTTGAACTTCTTTGCCTGATGGTCTCTAGCACGGTGTTTGATGATGATAGTTGTTCATTATCTACATTCACATGAGCCTCATACTCTCTCATTTGTTTATTCTACAGAACATACAATGATGAAGTTTTACCTCCTCTATAATGAAATGATGTAACTCTGTAGTATCATCTTCTAGAGAATCTGTGTGATGGTTATTAAGATTAAAATTAAAGAAGTTTCACTCTTGGGACACTGTCTACTCCATGGATATGAGAACTTGACGGATGCGAGTATGTAAATGTGGTTGTAAAACCCAACTACACCCATTCCATGGAATAATTGATCGATGAATTATACCTTTTAAAAAATACACCGCAAAGGGTCACTCAAAAAATAGTTACAACATAATGCAAAGCCAATTTTCTCAAAACTCATATTTTGAGAGAAGCATTACAATCCAAACCTTGTTTAATTATTTTTATAGATAAATAGTCTGAAATTAGATTTTTTATAGACTGGTTTGATGTAACTTTTAATATAGTTTTTTATAAACCTTCATTCATTATATTCAGTATAAATTTAGGGACCGATTGGTGGGCATGAAACCCACTGATGAAGTGTTTAAAAATATCACAGTGAGACTAATGACTGTAATATTACATGAAAACATGGTTAACAGTGCAGGTTTTTTTCTATTCTTTCTATAATATGAACATGATGATGAAAATTACTAATATTTATTTGAATGTTTTTCAACAAAATTTTCTTCCATAACAACTTTTTCTAAAGTAAATTGAGGGACCCTAGAAATGTAGCATCTTATATACACATTTAATTGGACTTCCTAAAATACTATGCGAAAAATACTCCACCCATGCTTTGTTATGTTCCAAAGATATTTTTATTAGAGCACCAATTTAGGGAAGTATGATTATAATTCTATTATAATCATGAATCAACATCAACCAAATTTGATAGAGGATGGTTGGACATGACTCCATTTTAAGGATTATAAAAGGTAAGGTCATTGTCTATTATAGACCTAGAAACATCTGTATAAATCTATATTTATTGAAATGTTCAAAAATGATTGATTAATATAATTTAGAGGTCATAGTCCCATATCTAAATGATATTATATAATAATATTCTTTTGGTGTTCCCCCATAGGATTCTGTTACAATTCAAAAGGGCACACTATAAAGAAAAAAATTAAAGTCAAAAGTATTCCTTATCATTAGAATAACACCATCAGTGCCTAATTAAATTGGTTGCACAATATTAATATAGATAATAATAGGGATAAAATCCGAATGAGTAATTATTTTAGTATTTTTATATTCATTACATCGAAATATTTTTTAAATACAATCATATAAGAATTTTAATGGCGCACCTAGGTGGTGTGGGGACCTTCATTATATTATGTGACCCAATAGTATATAATTCTGAGTATGGGTGGGTACATCCATTATAATGGATTATCCTTGATTAAATGTTATTAATATCATCAAGGTGATGATCCTGAAGCATAAATGATTATGTTAGATGGGAAAATCCATAAACTATGAAACATAGAGTAAAACCCACAAGATAAAGATTTGAGGTTATGTTTACCCAAATTTTGTATCCATGGGTTTTATATTTACCCACTCTAAGGGTATCACATTATGATCCTTAAATATATCAAGACTATTGATTTGGTTTGATCCCATTGTCTTAGCCTTTTACCTTTTCCTTATAGTTTGTAGGAAGATCATTATCGAGTAACTGAATGAAATAATTTATCGGGTATAAAGACATTTTACCAATTACATCTCATCTGTAGTTAATAAGTCCCTCACTCGAGGATAAATTAGATATGAATCCACCCAAGTGTTATCCATAGGTATGAACTCACCATACACCAAGGATTTGTATTTCTCCTTGTCTATAGATATCCCACAAACTAATCTCTACTTCACCAAATTGTAGATGGAATGTGTTGGTGTTTGATCAAAAATAACTAATAAATTATGAAAGGTCATGATTAGAGGACCCATTGAAAATTGGGAAATACATACTTATTAATGCATAACAATTACATATAATCATTTAACAAATTGTATAAATCTCTAATACAACTAGGAATCCCAGACCCATTTCTCAAAGAAACTCCCACCAGACAATATTCCCACTTTATTCTCTACTCAAAACTAGAATTATCTAGTGAGAGAATAAAAATGGATTAATAGTGTAAGGATGTATCATTACTATAAAGGATATCATTTTCCCACAAAGATATATCTAAAAAACAATTTCAGATACATGACTCTAGGATTATATGACACAAGGTTCAAATGTTCACTTGAACATAGTTTAAGGAAACTTTGAAACAAGAAGGTAGTATGTTTTTGACAAGATTTCAGGATCATATTATCTTATTAAAATAAAAAAATTTATAGATTTATCATATCAGACAATGGATAATCACAAAAATCTAGATGAATAATAAAGTTTGGAATCCACTCTAAATGAATAATATGGTATCGAGTGTCGGTCTCAAAATTTATAAAAACAACCATTATCCATTGAATTGTAGTAATATAATCAGATAGTTTCATCAAACAATTATCCATAATCCTTAAAAATAGAAGAAATAAATAAATCTTCAATACCAAAAAGAAAAAATAAAAGCATGGAAATTTGGCATTTTCAAAACTACAACATGGAAAGTTATACATACATCATAACATCAGAAAACTATAAAGGCTATGAAATTTCTATGTTGGAGTAGTTTCATGGAAAATAATTAAATTTCATTCATGGATATATTGATTTATAGACTCTTACAGTTCTGTATGTAGAAAAAATAAAATGTAAAGGAATCTTTCTATGTAGAAGTAACCATTAGTCGCATACTCAATCCACCATAAAGCATCTATACTTACTACATAACAAGTTAATTCACTTGACACCTTTTTATAGGTGTGGGACCTCCTTTTGGTCCACATTTACACCGAAAAGTACTCAATATGGATATGTTTATTCATTTTATTTGACACCTCATCATGATTATTGTATCTAACTCCAATAGGGGAATTTTTTGGGATTGAAAAGATTGAAATGAATCTATACAAATTATTTATAGAACTTAAAAAATCAACAACTAAACTAGGAAAATATGAAAAGTGGGTTTTTTCTAATGTATATGGAACCACACATCAAACAAAATTTTACAAACAACCCATATTCTATGAGGAACCCTCTCAATTTCATAATCACCCTAAAAAATAATCATTTCTGATTCAAGTAGGTGTCCCAACACCCACTAAAAATGAATTTTTTTTACAATTTGGTGTGTTGGAATGGAACCAACTACAAATGAAAATTGTTTATAGAAGAGTTGTTGATTATCCCTCTCCCCATAGCATTAGATATGTTATATTACTAACTAGTTCAAGAAATTATTTATACTTACACCTTTAATAAATAAAATATTACCTCCATAAACCAATAGGAGGACTCAAAGAAGAACCTGTAGGAGATAAAAGAAATATTGAGATCATAAAATTATCATTTTTGGAAGCTCACACCTAAAAAAAGTAATCCTATTAAAATATTGGAAGGGTTATTCCCCCCCCTGTGATGGATTCCTTAATTAAAAAGTATTTTCCAACAAAAGGAAATACTTTTCAAAAGGGGGTCAATCATAGTTGTCTTCTAAGAGGGAACACCCATAATAATGGAAGCCATTCATGATGGAACCTCTTTTTTGGAAGATCCACTTCCATGATATCACCATCCAACACAGTGAAAACAATCTGGATAATAAGGTATCTATAGTGTATTTATATCTCTACTTTAAAAACTCTCATTCCACATAGAGTTAATCTTCATCTCATCCCCTCTATAAAGTATCAAAATTTTGGTCTTTAACCATTTTAAATACCTATGGAAGGAAATATTACTACCTTATTGGAGGCCTCTTCTAGAGGTGTATGATCTAGGTACTAGTCATGGTAGCATGTCCCCATTTTGATCATGCATTCCCATATTACTATTTATACCCCAATTAACATCCATAGTAGTTTGGGGTCCAAAGGTAGATTAAAATTATGCATCATCATGGTAGTGAGGATTACAATCATGGAGGAAGTGGGGGAAAGTTTCCAAATTAATGTTTTGATATTTATCTCTTGCTTGATTCATTATATATGAAGATAATTAGGATTTATCAATTCATTTTTTACAATAAATTGATACATAATACCGGGTTTGTGGTTTATAGATGGGGTGGAAGATGAAAATGGGGATGCCCCATTTTGGGAATTAAAAAGAGGGATGGGGATGTAAATGGGGATTCCCCAAGTCTTTCTTCTTGAATAATTGTAGTAGCCACACCCTAATCTAGCAAAGGACGAGGAGAAAATTCTCAAGGGAATCCATCATGGAGTAATCCACTGTCTTTTATTTTATGGTATCATAATTCTATCAATATCTATATCCCAACAATCATATACCAGTAACATGGAATTATAATCAACTAATGTGATTTCAATTTAGGATTTTGTGCATTCCAAAAAAAACTGTCTGACAAGATAGATCTTATATTATCTCTTGTTTCTCACAATGTGAATGAATCTTATTTCCTTAGAGATCAATGGTTATCACATAACTAGAATAGTCAAAATATCTTCATTAGGCATCCCAAATAAGTGTAATCCCTAGTTACATTCAAATAATGAAGAAATTGATTCCAATCCCTATGATATACATAAGATTCCACCCAAATCATTAATAAAAAAATATTTAACACATTAATATATTTTTAGGTCATGTTCATATTAAGACAATACCCCCTCATGAATTGCAACATTCGTTATAAGTACAATCATATCATCCTCATAAGATTATATTCAGGGTGGGAACTATATTTGTAGGGATATATTCCTTATAACATCAACCTGATCTACAAAGTCCATATTCTAAATAGGATAACAAATAAAGGGACAATCATGTATAACCCCAAAACTAGTATTTTGGTTGAATTTTTTTCATATAATTTCTCACACAAATATGTGAAACTTAATTGTCTTCTCCTTGTCACCTGACCATAAAATGTATGGAGTTTCCCTTTTTATAACACCAAACTATGTGGGTTTTTATTTCATTAACAAGAATAATTATGAGGCCTTTCTAATGGGAATTATACTAACATAAAAAACAACAATCTCCCCAAATGAAAATAAATTCCAATGTTCCCAGTCATGCATCATAAAATTAGTATTATAAAATAATAAATGAAAATTAAATGGTGAACCTCCAATACCAACTGATGGTACCATTGATGGATAACCTTTTATAATTATATATTATTATATCCACTTGTATAAATGAATAATTATGGAAATAAACTATAATTGCCATTATATTTGGATTTATAATGGATTAATGAACACAAATTAAATCTATAAGAGAGTTATCAAGTAAGAAATAATTCCCCAAAAAATTTGTAATGAGGCTGAAATCCCATCATATCAACCAATATGTGTTCTTTAGCATAATTGAAAAACTTGATAGTGATCACTTACCTTTAGAAGTAAAATTCATATCCCATCAATGATGTTGGAACTGTGGGGTGTATTTATTTCCATGAATAATCCTCATTGGATACTACTCAAAGGGTTTGATTAATTCCATATATATGAATAACAGTATAGATTCCCTCCCAAGAATGAGACAATACATCATATACCATATATTTTATCATGAATAAATAATTTATCCATGTTACTCTATGTCTAAATTCATGGTAATTAACCTTAAAGAGTTTTTTTAAATGTGATACATGAAATAAATGTATATTTTTTTCTTTATTCAATAAAATTGAGACATATCGAATGTAACGACCAATCTGGGGAATTCGTATGGCTGTTAATTCTAAAGTGTATATAATTTTCTTCCAATCTAGATATATTTGAAGATTTTAAATTTCCCTTTATCTAATTTTAAATTTTAATTTTTACTATATTCTATGAAATGTGTGTTCTCAACAATGTTTTTTCCCAAAATGATTAAATGGTTTTTTCATCCTTTCCATAATAATTTTTTTATCATCCAATACACATTTTATTTGGATTAATATTATGTATTTTAATTCTTCTATTATTAAATTTTATTTTTAAAATTAGTGGGTTTTAATTTATACCTAATTATTTTATCAAAAAATTTATATCCTTTTCAATCTTCCATTATTTAATATTCCTTAATAAATTAATATTTACAAATTTATTCTAAATTATTTATTTAAAACATTTTATCTCATTCAATCATATATTACTAATGATTCTTTTAAAATTAAAAATTTTCAAATTCTTCTCATTTCTACTTTTTTAACCCAATATATATTTTAAGGATTTTTTGTTAGGAATGTTTTATAAAAAAAGTTTCAAATGTTTTCTCTTCCACTTCCCAAAAATAATTTTGAACTTAATTTTCAATTCAATTTTCTAAAATGGTTTTGTCAAAACTTTTTTATTTTCACTTATATTTACCCTAAAAGGGTAATTTTTCATGATGTGATTTTTATATCACATTTATTTTTTGTTATTATATGATTTAATTTTGAAAATTAGAGATTTTTTTATGATCACTTATGTAAAAGTTATGTGATGTTTTTGAATAATTAAATAAATCCATTATTTTTTCCATGGTTATTTATGAGTTATTGAATGTTTGATTTTCAAGTGGCACAAAAATGTATGGATTAAGGGAAGGGGGACCTATACCACCTTCCATGTTTTGGGTTAATAGATTAAATCTCATAATATATAAATGTTATGTGAATAGGTTAGAAAGTTTTTAGATTCAAAAATGGTTACAGTGATGTCATTAAGCTCCACAAATGATTTTATGTTCGAACTGGTTAGAAGGATTCTAGGTTCCCAAAGGGTCAGTGTAATGTAATTAAGTTATAATCACAATTTTACATTTTAAATTATTAACAATATTACAATTTCACATAGTTAGTTTCAATGTTATATGCTCTACTAATAATTTTACATTTGAACAGGTTGGCTTGTATCTAGGTTCACATAGATATGAAATCCCATGTTTATTATTGTGCCACCATTTTATGTTATTTATCATATTATTCCAAGATGAAACTATTATGCATTATTTATAATCTAATCCACACTTTTATAATTTTCTAACATGTTTTATAATTATTGATATTTGTTTTTTATGCCTGGTCATTTATTTTACGGTTCCTTAGTGATATTGGTTTGATATTATATTGGTACATAATGTTTTTTTATTATTATCCATGGTCCTTTTGAGATTTTATTACATTATTTAAATATTTATCCATATTATCCGTAATTTTTATTATCTATTTATTTAAAATATGTCTTTACCTTAGTAAAAATTTGTTCTAACCACTTTTTTATGATTATAATCCGCATTTTTTGAAGATTATTGTATAATGTGATAAGACCATAAAGGTTTTATAGGAACATGATTATGGATAATTTTTTTGTATATGTTCTAAAATAACTTATTTATATATCAATTTAAATGAATTTAAACAATTATTTAATTGGGTTGTGTGAGTATTTTTGAGATTTATTATTTAAATCATGAGATTAATGTATTATTGTAATCATGTCTATATTGGTAAACTTCAAGTAATGAAAACGAGGAAGAGTTTCTTGTAAAGAATATTCTAATGGTTCATTTAGAATCATGAATTTATCAAAACACCACATCTAAGATGAAAATATTGATTATTATGAATTTTTATATGAATAATGGTGGTGTATTTAAATTTTAATAAAAAAATATGAATATTTTGAGGAAATAGGGATTCGAAAAATCTATGTGTCTGAGGTTTAGGAAACCAAAAATAAATGGGATTGTAATTTCATTCTATGTATAAAGGCTTATTTTAATTATATTAATAACATATTGGTTACAAAAATATGGTGAAAATTTTTAATGTATTGTTTTATAAATATTTATAAGTACAAGTTAAATATTTATAGGTTTCTAGGAAAAGAGAAAAATATACCACCAAATTAAATGTGTATTAAATTTTAAATAACATAATAAATGGGAAATGAAGTGTGTGGATTATTTATTGATATGTTTGATTTAATATATATTAATGATGAGGTAAAAGATGATTTTAAGAAAACTCAAAATGTTATAACTTAATTTATTCTAAATGTGATGGTATTACAAATACTTCATGGAAAATATTAGTTTTTAACATTACTAAAAGAAAAATTTTAAATCAAAGGATATAGGAAATAATTTTTAAAATTTTCTTTCCAAAGTAAGGGTAGTATTTTGTTCATTTGGTTCCATGATAAAAACATAACATAGTATGATAAAATATGTTATTGAATAGAAGTTATAGTTTTATAGAAACTATTGGTGTTGTTCATTTTTTAAAAATAATACATATGAATATTGGAAAAATATATTATTTTTAGGAATTAAATAAAGATATATATTAATGGGGAGTATTACATTGATGAAAAAACATTTAAAAGATGTTAGTAGCCATAAAAAAGTATATTTTTTTAATATGTATATAAGGAAATTAATCTTACGCAACAAATTAATTTATTTTTAAAAAATAATTCATTTTATTTAACTCACAAAAAACATTTTAGATTTAAAATTTTAGATAATTAAATCCTAAATCATATATAAAAAACCAATAATTAAAAGTTAGGAACATTAAAGAAGTATATATTTTTTCAAAATAAAAAACTTTTAAAATGAAAGAAGATTTCTTTTAATAAAAAAAATACTCATGATTTTCTACATGACTTCATAATTATTCGTAATCATCTTTAATTCTTGTGAAAAAACATTTTTAAATATGATATAACCTTTAAAATATCACTTTAAGAAATATGCAGAGGATTATAGAAACCCATTAGTCTATTTCAAAACCATGAGACCTTATAAGAGATTTTCCCATGAGATAATAAAACATGTGCTGAAATAATTATTTATATACACATGATATCATATTTACTTCCCAAAGATTTTACAAAATTTATTATACAAAAATATAAAGGAAAAATCATAATCATGAGGGTTTCTTAGAAATCCTAATAACCCATGAGAAATAATTAAATAATAAAAAAAACTTTTAACCTTAAATGGAATAATAATTCCATTAAAAAAAGATCATTAGTTTATGTTTTGAAAAAAAATTAAAAATAATTTTAAATTTTATAAAATTCATTTAGGTTACTTGGTACATAATTTTCATTAAAATCATACAGTAAAACTTAAAAATATAACAAACACCCTGGTTAATTACAAAATAGTTTTATGGATAATATAATAATTACCCAATGCATTGTAGAAGTATATCAATCTCAAATGTAACAATAAAAAATTCCCCAAGGACCGTAACAAGAAAAATAAAGGTAGAATATTTCATTTCCATCATGAAACTCATAAAAATATGCTTTTAACCCATAAGTAAAATATTTTGGGATATTAATATCTCTTTTTATTTAAAATTACATTTTGAAAACATAAATAAGTAGAAAAAAGGGAAGACAGTGTCTTTCATGAAGAAAAAATAATATATTATAAAGGAATATATATATAAAATAATGGATGTGGTGGTGAGAAATATTTTTAGAATCATATATTTTAAATAAACGTTACTTATGTGCTTATAAAGAAAGGAAAACATTCGGTATCAAATACAAATAAGATATTTTTTGAGGACTATTGTAATAATGTCAAAGGAGAGGAAAAAATTTCCTTTAATTTATTTTATTTGAAATTAAACATTCAATGACTAATAAAAACATGAAAGTAAATGACTTGAAATTAATGTTCAAAAAATTTTGATATTATGGTTTAAGTTAAAATATTCCATATGACTTGATAACTATGGAACCAATGAGACATTAAAGTGAACAAATAAAAATTTATTTTTTAAAAAATAGCTTTTTAGAGAATATTTATAAAATAAATCCATAAGGTATTTTATACACCACAAAAAATAAAACATGTGATGAAAATAGCTAACGTCTCAAAAAACGTGAATTAAGACTGGAAATCCCTTATCTCAAGTCCTATTTGTCAAAAAAGTTATTTATCTTCCCGTATAAGAACAATTTGATAATTATTTACGTATTTTTTTTAAAATTATTATTACTTTTATTTCACTTATATCCATGTTATAATATATTTCTTAATCAATTAAGTTCACGTTGATGTTTTAAGATCATTCGGATTATTAGTCAAAAATGGATTTTTTTGGTTGACTAAGTTGAAAAGGATCATGATTATATCATTTATAAAATATTAATAATTTTATAATAATATTATTTTAGAATTTTTTATACTTTTCTAAATAATCTTGTAAGGTGGTTATAAAAAATGAATTATGTAACAATATTTCAGACGGTAGTCCGTACGTACGCTTGGGTAACGTTTAGATTCTTCAACAAACATGAGGGAAATAAGGTAAGAATTATTTTCTCCACAAAATTCATAATTTTATGAAATTATCATATTCTCTCTTCATATACACTTATATATTCCATCCATGTAAGCTGATGATGAAAGATAGGATACATCTATTCGTGAGGCATTAGTCCACATGTATGGATAATAAATGTTATTATTTTTTGAATGATAATAAATGATTAGAATATAAATTTACCATCCTAGAATGAAATTTAAATAAAATATATAATATTATTTCCTTTTATCCATTATTATAACAGTTTATAATAGTTAGTGATGAAAAATGAAATACATCATCTCACTAGGGGTAATTCACATGTACACATGAGCGATGATTTAATTTTCCCACAGATTGATTACTAAAAGAAAAAGGGTTATACCTTAAACATAAAAAAAATCATACTAATGGAGATACATATGTTATTATATGAAAATTGTTAGTATATTTCTTAAGGAGTTAATGGAAAAAATAAAAATAAAACACTCGGTTAAGAACTATACCTATTCTCTAGACAACCTCCCTAGGATTACAACTACTGTGTTATTAGGATGATATTTAGTTAAAATTTAATGTCTAGGGTTTTCTGTTTATTATTTTTAAATATTATATAGAAATATTTTCAAACTAGACCTTTCGACGACGTGCGATTCTGAGGTCCGTAGTGGCCAGAAAAAATGTTTTAAATAGATTAAAATTTTTAAACAGTGCGCATGAGCAGTTTTTCTATAAAAATGGAATAAATTTTACATGGTTTCCCAGATGAAAAATCTGAGGGTACCATTTCATTCATGGTAGGGAATTTACCTTAGGAGATACCTAACATCCACCGGTGCGGGTCATCTGTAAAAGTTAGTTTTTGGGAATTTTAGAAGAATAAAATAAATTGATAGTTTATTTTATTTTAAACTATTTCCATAATGCAATGAATCTTATTTTCATTAAATAATAAAGAGCCTAGGGTTAGACTAATATCCCTGGATATTCCCCCCTAGAATACTTTGGAGCTTGGTAGAGGATCCAACCTTGGAGGATTTTTGACGGATGCTGACGAACGATGACATGTGGATCGTTGTGCATCAAGATCGAATCTCGATCTATGATCGATCTCCCTCTTCATCGACGATAGAGGTAGGGGTTGTTATTTTGATTTTTTATTTCCCCATTCTTGGATTAAACAGTGAACATATTTCAACCCATGAACATGTTGATTTGTGGATCGTGCATTCTTACGGGAAGGTTATTATTCTCCATTTCTTTCGGGATTTGATTTGGAAAATTGATGTGATAGTTGTTTGTTTATCATTTGATTCTCCCTATTAAATCCTTCTAACCGGAGTGGATAAACACTGTGACTAATGATAGTGGAGGTTCGTTCCTCAATTTGTTTTGTTGGATTTTCTTTCTCTTTTGTTCATGTTCTTCACATTCTTCATGGGGCGACGAACAACTGATCGTTGTGCATCTCTTTCACAATGTAAGGATCCCAAATTGAAGATATGACATCGCAATAACCTAGAAGAGGTGTAACGATGATGGTATATGACGAATCAAATCGGATCTAGAGATATCATTCTTCAAGCGCTCTTCACACGGGTGGATTGATACATGTTTTTGGAGCCGATTGGAAGTCTAAAACCAACTAAATTGGCTACATGGTGTCGGGGAAACAAAAACCCTTGATTTTCGCAGCGATCAGATAGCTGGATCAAAGAACGAAGCATTCCCCAGTGCACCAGATGAAGAACAACATTTTATGGAGATTTATGAAGAGAACGACATTTATTCCGAAGAACATGTTGTGGGGGACTGGCTTATCAACTGATAGCGTTCCATGATGCACAAAGAAATTACACGGTGTGTTCTCCGAAGAACATGGAATGTGGGTCCTTACATAAGACTCAGCGTGTACCTCAAGGGATAAAGAGACACGAGATGGAGTACATGGCTGTGTACTCCACCATAAGGCCAGACTAGGCTAGCTGCATGGGTTGCCCCGTGTACTGGTTACACGGGATAGCACACACAGGGTAAAGCCATGTATGGGCACACAGCCGTGAACACAGAGCTGACCCCAGTTACTTAGACATAGTGTGTGATCTGTACTAAACCCCATGTACTGAACTTTCTATATGAAAAGCCTTGCAACATGGGTTATTGTACACGGGCAATACCCAGGGTCAAAAGACAGGGTGTGTGACACTTTTACATGTCGTGTACTTTTCAGTACTTGGATTAATCTTTTTTTCCACCGTATCTTGGACATGTTTCATTTGTGTTAGTGCCCCTTTTTCTCATTCCCTTGAAGTTCAAGTATTGTTTCCATTCAAAGGAGTATGATTCCTTCAAAAGGAATTTCCAAGATAGAGTCAGGTATCCCTCCGAGAGGCCCAGAATGAGATCATCTATCCATTCTTGACCCTAGGTAGAGTCAGGTATCGATGTGAATATTCTCCCAAGGCACCAATCCTCTATCTAGTAGGTGAGTCCAAATGTGTCGTGGTATCCGCCAAGGCCCTAGAAGTTATCCTTAACTGTGTATCGAGTTTTTTCCGCACTTTGGAGTGTGTTCTCCTGGAATGAGTGTATCTACCTCTCATGACTTATCCCGATGGAAATTACTTCTCATATAGACATCATCAGGGCTATCATACCCGTGGAGTGAGTTCTCTCATAAGAGTGCTTCGTGAAATCTTAAAACTGAATCCCAAGCAGGGGTATGTGGTTGTAAGACTAGTCTCTAGACAGTGAGTCTGGGTTTTGGGTATATCTGGATTTTGTTACTCTTGATTTATGTTCAGTACACAAATATTGTGTAGAGATGAGTGTACCATTTCCTTTGTGTATTTATTTATGGTTTTTAGGGTCCTTTAATGAGTATTTTTATACTCACACCTGCACAGCCATTACCCGAACACGTCGTGTCTTAAGTAGATGAGCAGCCATTTGACAGAGTCCAGGGCAGAGCAGGATAGGACTGATCTTTCTGAGTTCCCTACGGGCTGAGGTGTCCCTACGACTATGAGTAGTAGTCCCATTACATCTTTGTGCTTACAGGTTGGACTTATTAGTTTTCAGACTCTGGTTTTTGGTGGGATTGTATTCTGGCCCAATTTATATTCAGCACTTTACTTTTCCATCATACTCTGTTGGTTAGGTTTAGTTATACGCATGCATTTTGTACTTTAGTGGTTTTTTACATTTCATTATTTGTGGGCTTGGAGATGTGTGTGTGTGTATAGGTACTTAGGCAATGCCTCCCATGTTAGAGATATTCCTACTCGGTGCTAGTCACCATCCCCTGACCTATTCGAGGCAGGATGGGGGAGTTATGACGCAGGCCCCACCAAGATGGGTCCTGACAGAGTGTTATAAAAGGAGGTCGGTTCTACCTCAGGACAAAGAGTCTGTGAGATTGGTTTGGGGCAATAGTGTTAAGTGTTTCGAACATGGATTTCAGGCCAGAGACTCCAATGTTGGTGCGGGTGGCCGACGTATCCATACACCAGGACTCTGATCACTTGCTTTTCAACTCGGTACATGAAAACACTAGTTGCATGGAAGTAAAAGAATTGTACATGCATCATATAGGAATGGGTTGTGTTTTCCATGTCCTTTGTGCCATCTATCCAGATATACTCGTTGACTATGGTACATCTTGTTTCCTTATAAGATGCCTATGTGATTCATACCCACTAGGATTCCGCAGTGCAATCACAGGGATGACCCCCTCAGTGATGAGGCTTCGATACAGGGACCAGTTCCTTATCCATTGCATCCAGATGGTGCACCTTCTATACTACCACCAGTGGAGCAGCCTGTGGTACCTGCAGTACCAACCGATAGGGGTCACGGGTTGAGTGCACTCCATGTGTTCTAGAGATAGATACCCCTTAGGTTCTGAGGTGAGCCTAACCCTCAAGCAATCGGGGAAAGGTTTGAGGTAGTAATTAGAGTTTTCCATCTATTGAGGACACCAGCAGACCAGATGGAGATCCTAGGAGCGAGCCTTCTTCATGGTTTGGTGGGACGATAGTGGAGTCTAACCACACAGACTTTTGATGATGAGACTCTTTCGTGGGCAGTGATTGAGAAACTCTTTGGGGATGAGTTATTACGGGTTATGCTGAGAGTAGTGTGCATCCAAGAACTTCTTCAATTCCAGTAGGGAAGTTTGATGGTAGCTGACTATTCATTGAGGTTCACCAACCTCGCCAGGTACTCGATGGATATGTTCAGGGATTAGTACTTCAGAGCTCAGACCTTCAAGTGAGGTCTACAAAGGGAAATCCTAGCTAGTGTCATGCCTCTATGAATTTAGACATATATTGGAGTGTAGGAGTGTTCTTTGGTGATGGAGAGATTCTTGGAAGAGCAGAGACAGCCGACGACAGTTAGTAGTAGGCAGACATGAGAAGAGACCTCAACATCAAGGAGCCCACATCAGGCACAGGGATCAGGAAGTGGGACACATCATAGGAGTACCCGGGACAAGGGATCGATAGTCCACAGATCCCATCCGGGATCTAGTCAGCCTAGGGAGAGGCGGTGTAACTCGTGTGACAGTAGGGGACATCTCTCTATGGATTTTCCAAGCCGTCAAGCTATTGAGAGGCAAGTGGTGGATGGACAACTGAGGCAGAGGCGGAGAGTGGAGCAGACAGACCCGTCAGGTGGTAGACGTGGAAGAGGTGGTCAGAGAGATACAGGTGGTGGCAGATGCTTCGATCTACTTCTACGACCACCACCAGGAGGTCCGCACTAGGATGAGGGAGCCGGGGGACAGGGGCGGGGACCGCTGCATGCAGTCGAGGAATACGACCTAGGGACTCCAAGAATTATCTAAGGTATGATCTTTGTCTTCTTTACCTCAGAATACATACTAATAGAAATAGGTTCTATTCATTCCTTCCTCACCACATGTCTGGTATGAAACCTTGAGATTCTGGTGGAGCCATTGACTCGATCCTTACACTTGGAGACACCTACGAGAGGAGACTCGATGATCACGCACCTTTACAGACAGTGTGATCTTACCCTTAGAGGTGAGAATTTCAGTTAGAACCTCTTAGTGGAAGCATCGAGGCCTTACGATGTCATTCTCGGTATGTATTGGTTATCCTCATCCCATTCCCAGATTGACTACTTTAGGCGAAGAGTGCAGTGTGTCCGCAACGATGGGACAAGGTTTTATTTTATTGGAGAGAAGGAGACCCAGGAAGCATAGAATGTGCTCATGCATTTGGAGGTAATAGACGATAACTCATGACTAGGATAGCCTTACTCTCAGAGTAGTATGTGTTGCGAGCTTCTTGTTCCCATCAATATTGGTGGAGTATGAGTACATCTTTCCCGAAGATGTTCTAAGACTACCTCCCCACCAGGAAATCGACTTCTGCATTGACTTTGACCCCGGGACAGAACTGATATCATCACCATCATATTGGATAGATCCCATAAAGATTCATGATCAGAGGGTAAAGTTGGAGGATTTACAGAGCAAAGGTTTTGTAACACCCAACATTTCACCCTGGTTGTCCTAGTTTTGTTTGCTAAAGAGGTAGACGTGAGTTTGAGGTTCTGCGTGGATTACTAGTGCCTGAACATGGTGAAGGTGAAGAATATGTATCCAATACTTAGGATCGATGACCTTTTTGATCAGTTGATAGGGGTACAATTGTTCTCTAAGGTTGACCTTTAATCAGGTTATCACTAGTTACGAGTACGGGACTAGGATATACTGAAGACGACATTTAAATGCCGCTACAGTCACTATGAGTACTTGGTGATGTCTTTCGGAATGAAAAATACCCCTACAGTGTTCATGGGACTAATGAACTGGATCATCCGGTCGTACTTAGATAGATTCTTAGTAATCTTAATCGATGACATCCTTGTGTACTCAGCGTTAGAGGAGGAGTAGACGAGACACATGCAGATGGGTCTAGGAATACTCCGGGAGCACCAGATTTATGGTAAACTCTCGAAGTACCAGTTCTAGATTCAGGAGGTCCACTTTTTGGGACAATTCATCTCAGCAGATGGAGTAGCTATGGACGCAGCCAAGGTGGAGGCATTGTTAGCATGGGATCCACAACGAAGCATGATAGAGGTGCAGAGATTCTTTGGGTTGGAAGGATATTACCAGAGATTCATTTCTAATTACTCCCGAATATCAGCACTGATCACATCCTTGACTAGGAAGGGTAAACCCTTAATGTGGACAAACATGTGCCAGTAGGATTTCAAGAATTTGAGGCAGAGTTTGATGAGCACCCCAATCGTGGGATTACTAGTGGAGGGTGTCGAGTACATAGTTTTCTACGATGCATCGGGGAATGGTCTTGGATGTATCCTGATGAAAATACAAGCATTGATTTCTTATGGTTAATGCCATCATAGAATCCATGAGCAGAACTATGCGACCCATGATCTTGAGTTGGCGATGGTACTCTTCGAGTTGAAGATGTGGTGACACTACATTATTGGCAAGTGGTTCATCATCTACTTTTACCACCAGAGCCTCAAGTACATCTTCTCGCAGAAGGATCTGAATTTGAGACAGATGAATTCGCTATAGTTACTCCATGAATATGAGTTTTAGAACATCTATACTCCCGAGAAGGGGAACAAGGTGGTAGATTCTCTCAGTAGAAGGTCGAGCTCGCAGCTGTTGAGTGAGGCGATAGAGCAGTAATCCATGTTGTAGTTATCCTTCATGGATAGAGAGGATGTAGCTTACCTAGTGTCAATGGTTTTCAACCCTCCACTCTTATAGTGAGTTAGGGAGGAACATCTTAGGGATGTCGACTGGGAGGATTTATGTGCTCATTTATCCATGGGATTTTTTCCTGATGGATATTTGCAAGGTGGGGATCATGTACTTCTTTTGAATGGAAACTTTGTTGTACTAGTGGAGTTGCGGGAAGAGTTCTTGAAAGAGTTTCATACATGCCCCTTGGCGGTACATCTGAAAGTGGTAAAGATGTACCAGGACCACAAATGATATTTCAAGTGGTCAGGAATGAAGAAGGTAGTAACAAAGTTCATTTCTAGATACCTTACATGCCAGTGGGTGAAGGATGAGAAGCAGGTTCCAGCGGGATTAGATCACCCCTAGAAGTCCTAGAGTGGAAGTGGGATGGAATAGAAATGGACTTCATAATAGGTTTACCAAGAATGTCCAAGTGGCACAATTCCATCTGGGCGATTTTTTACCAACTCACTAAGTCATCCCACTTCCTAGCTATCAAAGAGCAGAGTTTCGTCGAGAGCTTGGGATTCCTCTACGTGCATGAGATAGTTCATCTTCATGGTGTCCCTTCGAAAATATTCTCAGATCGAGACTCCGGCTTTACATCCAAGTTGTGGAAGGGATTGAAATATGCTTTCAGGGCTCGGTTACACTTGGGCACAACATTCCATCCCCAGACCGATGGTCAGACTGAGAGGACCATTCAGGATTTGGAGGATATGTTGCGGGCTTGTATCTTGGACTTTGGTCACTGTTGAGAGGACCACCAACCACTGGTGGAGTTTTCCTAAAATGATAACTACCACTCCACCATTGGTATGGAACCATTTGAGGCTTTAAATGGGAGACCCTACCGGTCACCACTTTGCTGGACCAACCCCAAAGAGTCAGCACTCATGGGTCTAGAATTGGTGCAAGCTACCACCGAGAAGGTGCAGATCATCTGGGAGTGGATGAAGACTGTACAGAACCATAAGAAGTCTTATGCTGACAAAGGATGGAGACCTCTGAAGTTTTAGTTGAGAGACCACGTCTTTATTCTGGTTTCACCTCAATGAGGGTTATGGAGATATGTCTAGGGTGGTAAGCTATATTCAAGGTTCATTGGACCTTTCCAAATACTATTAAGTTTGTGAGGTGGATTAATTCCTAGATCTACTGCCACCATTAGATCTGGTACATGATGTCTTCCACATGTCATAGCTATGGAGTTATGTACAAGACCCATTACATGTCATCGACTGGGGTGAGTTGGATGTCGATGATGGAGTGACCTTTGCTGAGTACTTGGTAGAAATTAAGGATTAGTAGGAAAGTATCCTTCAGGGAAATTGATTCCTTTGGTGCATGTCTGATGGAAGCACAAGAATCCTTAAGAGAGCATGTGGGACGGGGAGGCTCTGATTTGTTCCAAGTACCCGCATCTTTTTGAGTAGCCTTTGTTTTGGCTTTTCAGGGATGAAAATCCCCAAGGTGGGGATAATGTAATATCTCGGATTTTTTGTGTATTATTTTTCAATATTCTATAGAATTATTTAGAAACAAAACCTTTCGATGACGTGCGATTCCAAGGCCCAGAGTTCCCAGAATAAATGTTTGGAATAAAATAAAAAATTTAAATAGTGCTTGTGAGCAGTTTTAATGTAAATATGGAATAACTTTTACATGGGTTCTTGGATAAGAAATATGAGGGCACCATTGTGTTCAGGGCAGTGACTTTACCTTATGCGAGACCTAACATCGACCGGTGCGGGTTAGCTGCAAAAGTTATTTTTTGGGGGTTTTAAAAGAAATAAAATAAATTAATATTTTATTTTTTTTTAAAATGTTTTTATAACACAATGACGCTTGTATTTTTTAAATAAGTAGGATCCTAGGGTTAGACTCATAGCCCTGTAGATTCCCCCTAGAATCTTCTAGAGATTTGGAGAGGATCCAACCTTGGAGGATTTTTTACGGACACCGGCGAACATCGATGTATGGATCATTGTGCAGCAAGATCGAATCCCAAATGATGACTGATCTCCCTCTTCATCGAAAACAGAGGCAGAGGCTGTTATTTTTATTCTCCTTTTCCCTATTCTTGGATTAAACAATGAACGTGGATCTACCCATGAACAGGTTGATCTGCGGATCGTGTGTTTTTGCAGGAGGGTTATTAATTTCTGTTTCTCTCAGGATTTGATTTCATAAATTAATATGATAGTTGTTTTTTATCGATTGATTCACCCAATTAAATTCTTTTAATGGGAGTGGATCAATATCATTACAAACAATGGAGGAGTTTCATTCCAAAATTTGGTTTATTGGATTTTCTTCCTCTTTTCTTTGCGTTCTTCATGGGGTGACAAACAACGGATCATTACACATCCATTTCACAATGGAATGATCCCAAATTGAAGATCTGACATCACAATGTCCTAAATGAGGTCCGATGATGATGGTGGACAACGAATTGGATCTGATTGGGAGAGACTATTTTTGGAGAGTTCTTCACATGGGTGGACTGATACGTGTTTTCAAAGCCAATCGGAGATCCAAAACCAATGGAATCAGCTATGTGGTGTCAAGGTGACAAAACCCTTGAGCTTCATGGTGATCGGGCAGCCATATTAACGAACGAAGCATTACCTATAGTGCCAGATGGAGAACTACATTTTCTAGAGATTTCTGAAGAACACGATGTGTATTCCAAAGAACACACCGTCTGGGGATGGTTCAGTGGTGTCTAGGGTTCCGTGATGTACAAAGTGATTAAATGGTGTTATCTCTAAAGAACACAACATTTGGGTCCTTACACAGGACTCAACATGTACCTCAGGCGATACACAGACACGAGATAGAGTACACTGCCGTGTACTCCACCACAAGACCAGACTGGGATAGCTGTATGGGTTAACCTATGTACCTGTTACACAGGATGACACACATGGGATAAAGCCATGTACGGGTACACGACCGCATACATAGATCCAACCCCAGTTACTCAAACACAGTGTGTGATTTGTACTATATGCCATGTACTGACCTTTCTATGGGACAAGCCTTGCGACACAGGTCATTGTACATGGGTAGTACCCGGGGTTAGAAGACATGGCATGTGACACTTCTACACGCCATGTACTTTTCAGTAAATGGCTTGATATTATTTTCCATCATTTCTTGGACATGTTTTTTTTTGGGTTAGTTCTCCTTTTTCTCATTCCCCTAAAGGTCATGTTTTGTTTCCATTCACTAGAGTATGATCCCTTCAGTAGGACATTCCGAGATAGAGTTAGGTATCCCTCCGAGAGGCCTAGAGCGAGATCCTCTAACCATTCTTGACCCTAGGTAGAGTCATGTATTAACATGACTATTCCCAAAACACACTGATCCTATACCTATAAGGTGAATCCAGATGAGTCACGGTATCTACCAAGGCCCTGGCAGTGATCCCCATCTATGTATCACGATTTTTCCCCACTCAAGAGTGTGTTCTCTCTGAATGTGTGTATCTATCTCTCATGACTTTTCCTGATGGATAGTACTTCTTGGTTGGCTGTCATCAGAGCTATCAGAATCTTGGAGTTAGTTCTCTCGGATAAGTGCTCCATGGAATCTTCAAACTGAATCCCTCGTAGGGGTATGCATTCGTGTGACTAGTATCTAGACTGCGAGTCTGGGTTTTGGGTATATTTTGATTTTGTTACTCTTACTATATGTTTAGTAAACATATATTGTGTAGAGTTTATTGTACCTTTTCCTTTTTGTATTTCTTTGTGGTTTTTGGGGTCCTCTACTGAGTATTGTTATGCTAACCCTTGCATGGGCTTTTCCCGCACGCATCATGTCTTGTGCAGATGAGCAGCCTTTTGACGGAGTCTAGGGAGGACCAGGACAGGACCGAGCTTTTTGAGTTCTTTATGGGCTGAGGTGTTCCTAAGTATTTCAGTAGTAGTCTCATTACCTCTTTGTTCTTACAGGTTGGACTTTTTAGTTTTCAGACTCTTGTTTTTGGTGGGCTTGTATTCTGGCCCAGTTTACATTTAGTAATTTACTTTCCCTCATATTTTGTTGGTTGGGTTTAGTTATATGAATGAATTTTGTCCCATACTTGTTTTTTTTACATTTCAGTATTTGTGCGCTCGGATATGTGACCATGTGTATAAGTACTTAAGCAATTCCTCCCACGTTAGTGTTATGCCTACTCGGTGCTAGTCACTAGCCCCTGGCCTGTTGGAGGCAGGCTTGGGGAGTCATGGTGCGGGCCCTCGCAGGACGGATCAGGACATAAAATCAGGAACATTAGTACATGTGGAGGGGTTTTAGGAAGGTACTTGATAATTTATTATATGACCTAATGGTCTCTTCATTCTTAGAGAAGAGAGGGGAGGTAGCTTCTTTTATTAGTGAGGGAGAGGACACACATGTGTTTTTTAAAAAGATTAATGTATATTAATGTATTGCAAAACACATGGTTCTAAAATGACACATATTAAAATATGAGATGATATAGGGTCAATATGTGATCATATAATTGGATTTAGAAGAAATTTTAAGTCATTTTTACCCATATCATATTAGTTTTGACCCTATTGACCCATTTTAACTCTTATTGTAGTACAAGACAATTTAAATAAAGTTACAATTAAAAATAATAAAAAATTTAGATAAACTTTGTAAAAACATTGAATATAATGATTAAATATATGAAATAAAATTTCCAATATTAAATTTATGAATGTATAAAAAATAACATTGAAAATCATTACACATAATGTGATGAAAAGTAGTTCTCGGAATAATGTTCATTTTAAGATTATATTTTCTAAAAAAATTAAATGTAATTTTCAATCTAATGATATTGATTATATTTTTATTATGAAATATGAAATAATGACATTTTTAAACTAGTTTCAAACCTAATTTTACTTTTAAAATAAATGAAATGAAACGATTGTTTTCTTAAAATTTATAATTTTCTATTATTTACCTAAAAAAATTCAGAATATTCTAAAATTTTCACTCTAGGAAAATTTGGGGTATATGGTAAAAAATGAAGATAATTTTTTCAAATTTAAATTATAATATTTGGTAATTATACTTCTGAGTAAAACCATAAATTTCATGAAACCCAATTTGGTTAGAATAATGTTTTTTACTTTGAAATTACCTATTATTATTTTAATGAATATGAATATATGAATTCAAATCCATGATTATTAATAAAGAAAGAAATCTCTATATTATTAATATTACCTAGTTTTTCACATTCTTAGTCCTTTTAAAAATTTTATCCTTTTAATTTTTCTCACTTTTTAAACAAGCGGGAATATTTTTTACTTCATAAGACTTTTTGATCCCTAAGTTTCTTCATTAGTTATATGGATTTTCTACAAAAAAATGACATGAAGAGTCAAAATATTCCATAATATATTCTCTCTAAAATAAATAATCAAAATAGGTTGTTCATAATATGAATGTTTCATTTCTAACAAAACTACCTTTGGACTCAAAACATGAAATTAATTCATTATATATTTCATTAATAATGAAACATGAAACACATAATTTGCCTAATATAAATTCATAGGAAAAGACAATAAATAAGTAACAGATCTAATATTCTATAAAATTTCATATGTTCTAATGAATAGTGGAGTTAACATTCCCATTTTACTAAAATTGATAACAGTTTTCCATGGTGGTATAGTAATAAAAACATGGTCTCCAAATTCAAAAGAAGGATTTTTCTCTAATTATCTATATAAATATTATACCTATTCAACGATGTACTCATATGTTGTTGAATTACCTTCATTTTCTCAACAATTTCTTCTACTAATTTTGGTCCCAAAAACCTACTTTATCCAACTTCATCCCAACCTGACTAAGTCTGACACCACATTATGTACAATGAAAAAAAGTGATATATCTATACTGGAATGAAAAATTTTATGATAAAATAAACCAACTGGTGAATGATATTGATCCCAACATTCTTAGTGATCCAATTAAAAATATAAAGGAATATCCTCTAAAATATGAATTTCTATCTTGAACTTTCAATTAGATTGATGATGAAAAAATGTATTGGATTTTAATTCAATACATGATGATTTTCAATAGATTTTATTAAAAATAAATGTAATTCATAGATCATGATTAGTTACAATATAATGAATGAATCTATGAAAACTAATTATTTCTTAAGAATATATTCTACACTGTTGTTTAAATGAAATATTATCTTTAATATGAATAAAAATCACTATTTATTCTATTTATCAATAAAAATCCATATCAAATTATTACATTGTGATGTATTTGGAAATAACAATATGAAATCCATAGATTTATTTTCCCTTTTACGCTATGGAACTCAAAAATATTGAAGTATCCCATTGGATAATTGTTATTCATATTTAGCATATTCAAAGTTAAAACATTTTGTGGGAAATTTTTCAATATATCAAATCATTACATCCCATAATAAGTGTTCTTGAATGTCTCTATACATCTTAGTGCTTCATGGATTTAAAAAATGAATATCTATGAGCCTTACTCAATAATTATTTCTTCAATTGGGTATCACTTGATACACATAAGAACTTTTAAAATATTTTAAGTCCGTATTTATGAATATTAAACTCATGCAACATTAAGTTATTTACTAAATATAATATTTCTTGAAAACTAAGTTCTTAGTTATAAGCATCCATAATTCATTCTAGATAACATGACTTCACTGATACTTGAGACAAAATAAAGTAATTTTAAGCATTTAAAATTTAGAATCCAATATTCATTGAATAATTAAACAATGTTTCATGTTATATTAATATCATAGTTAATGATAAAATTTCTTTTTCCACGATGGTATTGACTTATGAAGTCATAATCCATAATCTATTCCAACCATCTCCTCTACCTCATATTTAACTTTTTTTAAGTAACTATATACTTACAAAATTTATGATCAGTATATATTTCACATTTTAATCCATATCAAATATCCATCAATACTTTTAATGAAAACATTAAAGTGCCTATTTAATTTCATTTTATAGAAAATTTAGTTTTTAATGCTTTAATTTTCTTAAAGAATATTGAATTAACCAATAATTCTATATCAAAACAAAACTATTCCCACTCAATGAATCAAAATTATAGATACAAAACTATCCATTTTGGAATGGTAGGGGGAAAATATATCATTAACAAATATCCTTTTCAAATACCAAGAAACAATCATCATATTCTTTCGTATAAATGAATTTAAAGCCTTTGTGAGTTTACATAATTAGTGGTATAGACATCCAATAAATGTTTCCAACCAAAGGGTAGTAGTAACCCACTAATCTATAAAATCTATTAATGTCTATAATATTTTTGGTATTGGACACTACTTAACCACAATAGTTTTATCTGGATCAACTACTATTTTTTATTTATTTACAAATTATTCAAGGAATATATTTTTTCACAAATAAAAATCACCTTTACCAATTAATCCAGGTAACTTATTTTCAGTTAAGGTTTTTAAAAAACAATAAAATTAATTTCATGGTCATAAAAACTTTTAGAACATATCATGATGACATTAATAATAATGATAAGAAATTCATCCATGAAATCATAAAAACATTATTAATAACATGTATAAATATAGATGGATCATTTATTTAACAAAATGGTATATCTAAAAACTCATAATTCCCTTAATAGTCAGATATAATATCATTGTAATTTCATCCTCGTTAAAATACAACCGATTATACCAAAAACTGTGATCAAGATTCAAGAAATACTATAACCCCTATAGTAGAAATCCCATCACAGGATGTTCCATAATTTGATGAAGTAATTTAAAATGATTTATAAAAACCATTCAAATTTTTATCATGGTAAAATATAACATTTATTATAATATTTGCACATGTACTTAAGTAAGGACATATTTTTTTGCAATTAAAAATTATTAATTTTGAATTTCAATAATTTGATGACATTTAATGCAATAATTTTCTTCATACTAACAAGCTACATGTTAAAACTTTACACATGTGAAACACATCCTAATTTTTATGAGAAATTCTCTATGGTTTTTTCTACCACACTTACCACAAGATGAAAACATAAATTTTTCATATTTAAAATTATTCCGTGGATGCTTCCCCATTTCAAACCACCAGAATACCTTTTTATTCTTGTTGTTATGAAACACGTGATCAGGGCTAAACTCAATTTATACCATCTCATCACATTGAATAAATTTTTAAAAAAATTTATTAAAAATAATAAAATTACCGTCATCATATTGTATTAAATATTGAGTAAAATTCATTAATTTTTAAATCAGTATTCTTGATAAAATTTGGTGCATAGCATTCCAATCATGTGAATGTTTCTTCATATATAACCCCTAAATCTGCCTATTTCATACTCAATTGTATGAGTTGATTTTAAATCCTATTTCTAAAGACCTAAGGAAAATAATTTTCAAGTAAAATATTAATAAATTCATCACATTACAATGAATCAATATCTTCTATTTCACTAGTTTTTTGTATCATTGACCATCACCGATCAATTTTATCTTCATAAGGATACAAAACTATTATAGCATATTTATACTCTGAATAGCCAATGAATTCAAATATCAATTCAAAATTATTAATCCATCACACATCTATCATTTATTAAGAAACTATATTTAATATTGAAGGGAGTTATGTCATGAAATGGTCTACTATAAAAATGTTCCATAATGGTAAAATTGATTTCCCTGTAACATGGATTCCACCAATAATAATATACTATGTAATATATGCCATTATAGAAAATAAATTACTTAGTAATAATTGAAAACATTCAATTTTTTTTATTTGGAATGATATTTTCTTCTCGGTTCTATTCCACATTATCATCTATATTTCCTCTATAGACATAAATTCTCAACAGAAATAGATTAAATTGAAAAAATTGTAATCATCAAAACCTATCATATGACAACCATACAAAATAATATCTGAAGGTAACATACTTATATTGTCCCAACCACTAAAATTATCTAAATTTTACTCTAATACTAAATATAATGAACCAATCCTTATTCAAACAATAATTAAATTTTAAAATAAGATATTATTTTCTTGAATTATATAAGAACTTTTATGGTTTATTGTTTTAGATAATTATTATAAAAATATTACATAAAACCCCATTAATTACAATGTAAACACTTTAACTCATTGTCCATTTTTTTCACAATACAATATTTTTTAAAATGAAATATGTTACCTTTTCATGGAATGTCACCATAACCTTCTACATGACTTCATTACTTTTTCTATTAATTTTTAAAACATGTGAAACATATTGGAAAAACTACGATGAGTACAAAAGTTTTAGTAAGGGACATATATAAATGTGAAAAGAAATATATTACTACATTTAAAAAGTATTAGATCATATAAGAGATATTATCTTTAAGATAATAGATTTTGGACTCAAAAAATCATTAAGTTACACATAAAATCATTTTTTCTACAAAATTTTTTCAATAGAATAGTTATAATAAAACAAAATGGAAAAATTCTAATCAATAGAGTTTCTTAGAAAAATTGATAACCCATGAAAATAATTTTCATCAAAAACATACATTTTAACCTTAAAGTGAATAATTAGTACCTTAGAGAATTTCATTATATTTCCTTATGAAATAAAATGATTTAGATGAAATATAATTTTTGAACATAAAAAATTCATATAGGTTCTTTTGAACATCATTTCCATAGAACCATTATAAGAACACTTACAAAAAGAATAAAATACTATATTAATTCAATAATATTTCTCTAGAGAACATAATCATTATTCACTAAATTACTAATATATATCAGGATTTCCCATCATCATAAACAATTTACAAATCCATAACATGCATGAAGAAAAAAAACTTTCATTCCCACAATCATACACATAAAAATATACTTCTAAACTAATAAGTACAAAATTTTTTATATGGATATATCCCTTTATTTTAAAACCCCATTTTCAAAACTAAAATATCCAGAAACTTAGGAAGAAGGGTTTCTCTTTGAATAAATCCAAGACTCTATATAGGAAGAAAAATATTAAATAACATTTTTAGTGGTGGGAATTTTTTTAAATGTCTTGTGAGTTATAAAAATACATTCCTTCAATACTTTATATAGAACACCTAAAATTTCGTAAGAAATATATAAAAAGGATTAATTTAAATGATATTTATAATAAATTAAAATGATAGGGAACATAAAATATTTAATTAATTAGATATATTTTTTTAAAATACATGAAAAAAATATAGAAATTGGTGAAAAATATTTTAATGGAATGATGAAAACAATTTAAAACTAGGTTTTATGGAAAAATATCCATTACTACTCGATAAATATAGAACCAATAAAATATTGAAGTAAACAAATTTTAATTGTACTATAAACATAATAGTATTAACATTATAATGATAATATTAATACTTAAGGTATTTTATACACCACATAAATGAAAACATGTAGTTAAAATATCTTAACTCTCAATGAAATGAAATTCAGACTAGAAATCCTTTACCTAGAGTTGAAATTATGAAGTACTTTATTTATATTCAAGAATAATAAATATGTGTTAATTATTAACTTAATTTGTGAAACTTATGAGTTAAATTATTCCTCTTATTTCAATAATAACAATATTATACTTAATGATATAATTAATAAAGTTCAAAATAGATTTATTGAGAACATTTGACTTATAAGTAGGAAATAGGTTTGTTAGGTTGACAATGAAAAAAAGGATAATGATTTTATAATTTAGAGAATCTTAATCTTGTAATAATTATAATTTTAATGCATGATTTATAATTTTTTATCCAACATTGTATGGTGGTTATAAAAAATGAATTGTGTTATAATCAAGGAGATTGAAGTTCGTACATACACAAGATTAATGTTTCCATTTTTTTAACAAACATGAGGTAACAAAGGTAAGTATTACATTAAATTCCATGAATTATTATATAATAAGTATTTTATTATTTATTTAAATCAACTTATATATACCATCTATTGGATGTGGTGATAAAAAATAAAACAAATTGTTTGTGAGGCGGTAATCTGTACTTACACACGCGTTGAATTTTTATTTTTAAAATTTGAAATTAATGATTCAGAAAATTTATTATACATTAAGAAATGAAGTTTATATTATATAAATCATATAATTTTTTTTACCCACCATTATTACCAACCATAATATTTAGTGAGGAAAAATGAAATGAATCATCTTGTGAGGTGATAATCCACATGTATGCACAACAAATGTTTTAATATCCAATTAGATGCTTAATAAAATGATAATGGATTATACCATAATCATAATAAAATTTCAATATATGAAGATACTTATGATATTAAATGAAATTTTTTAATGATTTTTTGAATGAGCTAAAATAATAAATAAAAATAAGGCACTCGTTTAAGAACAATACCTCTTTATCAGAAAACCTCCTTAGGTTTATACCTAAAGTCTTATTTGGATGAAAATATGATCAATGTAGGACCTCTAATAAATTTTCTGTAATTTTATTATGGTATATTTCTATGGGATGGATTATCTAATAGGATCAATAATTATCGATAATAGATGACATGTTCCCTTTTATATGTGAGGGAGAGGACACATTTTTTATTTTTAAAAAGACTAAAATATATTAATGTATTACTAAATACATGTGGATCCAAAATGACTCATACATGAAGAAGATTTGAGATAGGGTTGAATAATGACAATAAAATATGTTGTATACAAAATTTTAGCTCATTTTAACCTTCATTAGTTTATTTTTATCCCTTTAAAACTTTTTTAACTCTTAATGTGGCAATTAAATGTTTTAAAAATGTTACAATTATTAATGAACACAAATGATATTGGAATATTTTGTAAATTTTAACCTCATGATTATAAATATGAAATCAATTATTAATATTAAATCTCTATTGGTGGAAAAAATTACTTTTAACATCATAAAATGCAGTGTGATGAAAAATAGTTTTATAAATGAATGCTTCTTTATCTATAAAAATTTCTTTATACAAAAATAAATTTTATTTTTTATTCCTCTATAATTTTTTGGATTAATTTTAATATAAAATAATTTTTTACATTTATAAAAAATATAAAAATAAATTTTACTTCATAAAAACATTAAAAGAAAAGATAGTTTTCTGAAAAAAATAATATTTTCCACTAATAACATAAAAAACAAATTTCGTAAAATTATTCAAAATTAAATATAAGATAATTTTGGATTTTTATTTTAAAAATTAATTTTTTTAATTATAAATCTAAAATATATACATTATAATTTTAAATAGAATAGTATAATGCATGAAATTCAATTTGGTTAGAATAAAACTATTTTCTTTTTCTATTTGAGAAATTATAGATTATTAATATAATGAATGTTTCTCTATAAAACATAATTCATGAATATTAATAATTAATGATGTTGGGTTGTTATTAATATCACACTATAAAAAATTATGTGTATTTGTAAAACATTTAACACAAACATGTAAAAAATGATCAATTTGGACACAATACCAAAAACCTATTATTTATACTTTTATAATAGTTATGGGAATAAATTTACTTTATTAATACATAAAGAATATAAAACTGGTGAAATATGTTATATAGTTAAAGTGGGTATGTAGATTAATAATAATGAAAATACATTGATCTTAGACATTTTTTGTTCCTCTAAGATTACTAGAGATAAAATGGTTTTATATAAACTTACAAATCATAATAAAAAATATGATGTTGGGTATAATGGTATTGAAATTTTAGTTCTTTTTTGTGAATTTTCAGGGGTTTTATAATAATTTCTCTCTATAAGAGTAAATTTTTTACTTAAGATAATAAATGACCCATGGATAATTTTATGATTTTTTAAAAACCCTAGAATGGAGTGTTTAAATTTCAGTTATTGTTTTTAACTAATTGGAAAGTTTGGAATGTTGGAACATTTAATAAAATAATAATTATTTATTTAATAGCTATATATACATTTTATAGTTTTTGAATAAAATTTTTTATTATTATGTAGGTTGAATATAGAAAATTTTGATGACTAGGCCATTGATATCAAACTGAGGTGTTTACCTTAGGGTTCGAATATTGGGTGATCTTGATGCCTTAGATTCTTTATATATTTTTTAAAAAATAGAATATATTAATTGACTAATTATGGCCCGATGTGTTTATTAAATTTTATCTCTAAATATGTCTCATATTGAGTAATTATCAGTGTAATATTATTCTTGATTCATTGTTATATTTAATACTATGATTGGTTAAAGACCTAACCCAATCTTGTTCTTGGAATTTGTGTATAAAAACTTTTCTTCTTTCCATTTTATGGATTTTACTAGATGGATCAAGGTAAAAAATAATAGTTGAATATAATCAGGTGTTAGGTTTCTCTCAATGTTTGAATGCATGAGAAGTATTTTCAATCTTGTTAATTCATTTTTTTCATTATAATTAAATTATAATTTAAAACATAAAATAAATGAATTAAATTTTTTATCTGTTATAAAAATATGTAGTATTCAAATTTTTTATGGATTAAAGATGATTTTATTTTAGAATTTATGAAGTTTTTTTATTATTTATTAAAACAAAATGATTTTTTAGTACTGGAAAAATATATATTTTTTAGTATGGATATTGTATTAGTTCAAAAAATTCCCCTTAAAAATCAAGAAATCATGATGTCCCATGATAAATTCTGATAGCCTTCTTACGATGGGTTTATATACAAATTATGATCCATATATTTTATTATTTCTTAATGAATTTATATGAATCTGAGGCCATGTCATGTTTATATGTAATTATAATTTTAGATAGTTGAGAAGGTCAACTAAGGTGAGGAGCATGGTGGAGGCTCCACATTAGGGATGCAGAGGAATTTAGGAAGATAGAATGACTAACGATGATCATAGACTCAAATGCATTTATAGTATCCATAGTAACATACATGGCATGAGGAATATCAAAAAATATTGTTTCCCTATGTGTGTATATAATTGTAATAATAATAATTATGATATTATTATTATTATTATTATTAATTTGTGTTTGAAAGGAACACTCACACACATGTCAATGGAAAAAATTAAAAATTTCAGAATGGTATCCATATTATAATAATGAATAATCTATTACACATTTAAACATAAATCATGATTGGGAAAATTTCATGGATAATAGCGATTTCATATTGGGTTATTTTGATATCTGGAATTATTTTGATGTCGTGTTTAATAGTGTCTTGAAACAGAAAATTTTAGAAGTACCCATTAGAATCATATTTTTGTATATATTGAAATAAAAATCCTCAAATGTAATTTTAGAACTATTATGAAAAAAAATTAATAAATAAAATATTCTACATGAATGTGTATATCGGCTACTGGAAGATTTCTCAGATGATTACAATGAACAAAGAGACTATAATGATACCTATTGTCATGGGTTTGATTATATTGAATTGAGTCTATTAGTAATTCATTATGATATGAATATCCAATGAAATTAATTTTTTTATTGAGTGCTGGTGGAACTTTTTTCAACTTTTTGGTTGAAGTATGATTTTTCATAAGTTGAGATACATTATATGATTTGACATGATGGATGATAACATGATACTTTACTTGTCCTTCTATTGAAATGTTAATCTCCTTGGGAATGATTAGAGAATCATGTGATGTTGGATTGGTATTAACATATCAAATTAATTTTATTGATATAATATTTGACTGATATATACTTTATGATCAAAAGTTATACTTTGATGGAAAAATATATATTATAATATTCGTTCTTTTTTCCACTCATTACTATAGGAGGTTATCCTATATGGACTATGGTTCTTAAAAGGATAGATATTATAAAACATTATTCCATATAGTAATGATTAAATGGTTGATTTTTTATTGATATTTATATATTTTGGATCAAATTGTTTTATTATAGATGATTAACATAAATATATATACCATATGGATCACATTATGCAAATGAAGTAGACTATATGTTTTGATGGAGTATATATTGATATCTTTCAAGGTGTTTTCTTAGGTGATGGGTGATTTCATGATTACTAGAATGAGTACATTGAACTTGAGATTATTGTATATTAGAATATGAAGATGATGTGGATCATACATTGTAATTGATAGTAACATTGATGTCAGGATCATTTAATATATTATTGAATCAATTATAGGTATCTAACATTTAAGGAAATTAATTATTTTATTTGTAAAGTTGTTTAGTTATGGTAGTATCATTTTCTATGAAATCAATAATTGAGGGAGGTTATCTAATGTATAATAAAATATAATGTCAATTATAATACCATCTATATTACTATACTATTATGAATTCTCTAATAAAAAAATGTGTGTTATAGACTGCTGATAGATTTCATATGGATGGGATATGTTTATTTTCTCTATATAATGGACATGTTTCTTTTCTAGTTATGGTAGTGGGTAGGGTATTCAGTGAAAGTTATTGGAAAAGTAGTAACATTTTAATGGGAGTTAGTTTAGAAGGGGTCCTATTATATTATGGCTTCATGTGTTGTATTATAAAAATATTTTTTTTTTGGAAATTGATGTTTTTAATTATAATAGAAATGGAAAAACATGAAAAAATATAATTTGGAATGAAAATTAAAATTATCATAGTATTTTATGAGACTATGAATGGATAATTAAATAGTTGATGTTTAAATAATATTACTCTAACTAGTTTGGTAAGTGAGCATGATATAATGTGTTATGATTTTATGGTTTTAATTATTATACATGCATGTTATTTGGTTGGATGTTTATCTATAGTGTTTAACCTATATAATATGAGGATATAGTCACCTCTGATTATATATATGTTTATAGGACTATGTAGTTTGAGTTATTGGGTGATGTTATCTAGATTACTGATGTGGTTTTCATGATTTTTTATCTTAGTTTTTTATCCACTAATGAGGTTTATATGAGGATTTTATTTTATTTTAGTATTGGGAGTATTTTTTCAATAATTTTAGACACTTTTCACTTTTTATTTAGTATGATATTAATAATGTTTCCTTTTTTATGATATAAGTTAGATATAGAGTCATATATATTCATGGTTTGGTTGTTCACTCTTTTAATGTCCTTAACTATGTAATATAGAGCATAATTCCCCCCATATGTGATATTTATGCCCTTAGTGCTAGTCAAAATTCCATGATTTATTATATATGGTATTCAAGGGACACACTCAATATTTTTTGGAGATATAGGTTAGATTTCATTAGAATCATTTTTTTATATAGTGGTATTGAAGCATTAGTTTTGTATCTAGGCATGATTTTATAGTTATTAAAATGTGTGGTTAAATTTGGTTTGGGTGAAACTATGGGAAATATTATCACTTTATTAGAGTTAATTTTGGTATTAAATGTACCAACCTAGTCATTTGAAGGCATGAAATCATTTTAGTTTTCACTAATCCAATCTTGACCTGACCTAATGGGGCTTAGGAAAAAACTGTCACAACCCTACCTCCATAGGTTAGGGGCTGGAGAGAACCACCTACATGAATAACTAGTATCAGAGGCCTTTTCCTAATTTACCTGAATACACATACCCAAACATCTCAATGCATAAGTGATGTGGGATAAAAGAAAATGATGTAAAATATAGAGTAACAACCATTCATGAAAAAAATCTAGGGTATACAAAGAGTATAATGGTGTAAACGTAATAGTAAAATAGTAAAATACTTGCACTACCAAAAACATGACCCAACCTAACAATTCTGTAAAAGTAAAATGTCAAGAGTTCCTGGCTTCATATCTTCAATCCCTAACTACCATAAATGGTCTAATGCACTAGGTATCCCTGTGTTCCAATGTAATCCTTGTCGACAAATCCATTTTCTATATAAGACATGATATATTTGGGAAAATATTATATAGGTGTGATTATATACACACACTGATTAGGATTCCAAAAATGATAAATGGGGATTAGTAAGATAAATTATAGGTATAGACTACTCAACCTAATTCAATAGTGTAATCAAATCCAATAAATTAGATACAAAGATTTATGTGTGTGTGTGTGTCTGCAAACAAAAATGATACCAAACAATATAGAAATAGGATTTCCATCCCCAAACCACCCCAGTAAAGAGTTCCAACAGTTCCAATAGTCCATCAATGATGTCTTTCATATCACACGTCTATCTAGAAGAATCATTCAAGTCAAACCACACATCAACATTATGCCTCAAAGTCAATGGGAACAATCTCTATGTAGTGTATCCATGCCATGTTACAATATGAGGGTTACACTCAATACATAAAGAACCCATACATAGACTCTTTGGGATAATTTCACTCTATAGATAGCTAGAGGACACATTCTATGTCCCAATAAAAGGGTGAAAATCTGATGGTTGAAGACCAATACCTTGACTAGACAAGAGGGTGACACTCAATAGTCAATAAAGGACCTATACCATATCCCAAATATATTTTTCCAATTTAGTAATTTTTAGTGGGATTATACCCTTCCCAGTAGGATGGTTCAGCTCTAATGTTCAACAACCCTTACCTTGATACCTTAGGAGGGTTCCTCTTGTATAACAGATAGAAGACCCATTCCTACTCAGTAGAAGGGTTAATGACTAGTTCTAAATATAGGATCAATTCCATGATCAGAATGATTTTTTTACTTGAATTGTCGATCAAGGTCCCATGTTCTACAAGGTAGGTGGTGCCACTAGATTGATAGGTCGAAGACCCATGCAATGTTCTAACAGGATGGTTCCAGTCTAATGTCTCTGGTGATCCTTCATAAACAATATCATCATCAAGAGTTTTTTTAAAGATTTTTCACAGTTGTAAAATCTTGAATTATATGTGTAAATTCAACATGCATGATAACCTAATGTTCTACATAAACAAAACTTAGTATAGGCTACTCATGGGGGGATATGAGTCCAAAAAAATAATATATGATTGGTTGAAGTTTCATCAAAAGGAAAGAAGGTAGAACATGGCATGTAAGGGAACCCACATGGAATGTGGTCCTACTCCACTGCCTGGACATGCCCCTTATGGGATATGGATCATTTCTCAAGTATCACAACATGACATGTAGGTGGACTACATGGCATGCCTCATCTACCCAATGTCTTACCCATGCTAATGACCATGTTTGTGTAGTTTGATACAATGTATATCCTCCCACATGGGGTATTTTCTATGTGGTCTTTGACATATAATTTATTCCATGGGAGGGTTACATGGTGGGTTGACCATCCACACAACATGTGATCCTTAACATTCTCAAAACCCTAGAGATGTATCCAAAATGGCTCTACATAGTGTGTTTTCATCACAGTTCATGTTGCATTGTTAGGGTTTTCACAAAAAATATAGATATACGTTTGGTGATCTAGATATGACCATAACTCCTTCGATCTCACCTCCAAGCCTCCCAAAATATATGGAGAAATCCACCATTCTTCATTTTTAGCCATCCTGTTGTCAAAAATCGGATTCTGATTCACCAGATCAACACAGTGTGCGCCTAATTCATCTCTCTTGTAGCACCAAATCCCATGTTGGATCTTGGATCCAAGAAGTAATTATTTTCAATGAAAAAGCATTTTTAATCAACATATGAGTCTCCAAACCATTACTTACACATTAATCCTCGATGAATTCAAGGGTCCAATCAGATTATTCGATACCAAAAATGTCAAGCTAAAACCCCATAAGACAATCAGTGAATAATGCAAAGAATGATTGATATAAATGCATATGAAAAAGGGGGATACAATCGTTCCCCAAACATTATTGTACAAAAATACAATTTAGGATGTATGAGGTTGATAAAACTGAATAAAAAATTTAAAATCGATATACTAGAACAGACAAAGGCTTACAATTGATGCAGGTCATGAAAAGAATGTCCATGATCAATCTATATAATCAATTGGGGTAGAATATGAATATTTAAGAGTCCTACCCAAAAATTGGATTTTTTTATGGAGAACGCACTCTAAAATAAATAAGATGATTCATTTCATTCCATGTACCTCGATATGTCTGAATCTGGAGTTTTTCATCATCAAATCATGATTATACAGCGAGTTCATGGAGTATAATCATCTCAGTGATCCTCTTGTTATGTGGCTAACCCATTTGATATGCCATAAAAGGGAAATTATTGATTAAATTAGGTCATTTAATTTAAATAAATAATGTGTTTAATTATTTATTTTTTTAAATGGACCGTCCAACAGCTTCTTTTATCCAAATTCCCCTTTATAACTATTATAAGCCTCCCCAAAGGTAAATATCATGTTCCAGATTCATCTATGGTCTCGAGTTTTTGATCTAGGACTTGGTTTAATAGATATATCATTTTATTTAATAAACTATGCTGGTGTGATAAAAAATATATTTAATTTTTTTTATAAAACTAATTTCAGACACAACGGGAATTGGAATCGCATACTTTCTTATTGTCGGGCTCTAGAAAAATTTGAAGATATATTTCAATATTTTAAAAGGAAAAAAACATGGTCTATAAATTATTTCCTCCTTTAGGATTTTCTCCCTAGAAAAGAAAAAATAAAGAAAATGCTCAGGATACTAATCCTGAATATGGATCTCCAACTCCCAATATCTCCCCTTCTAGCTCCAATGCTACAAAAAAATATGTTCCAAGGGGATGGTCCATCCAAATATGGTCTACCCTTTTTTATCCTCGATCACCACTAGTGTTTCAAAAAAGTGACTCCATCCTTGATGTCCATCTCACCATGGGAAATAACGTGCATGGGGTCATGCACATGCCTATTTGGATATGACACATGGAATATGTCATGCACCCACTATAACTAAGTGCGTAGGGAAAGATGGTAAAAAACCATACAAAACCTCTTCAATATATATAATGGACCAATAATCCCTGAGGATATATTTACTCCTCGACTAAATATCTATAATCTCTATCATGGGGATACTCTTAGAAAAACACGGTTTCCCTTCTCGAACTCCAAGGGACTACGATGATGATATATGTAACATTTATGACTGCTCCAGGATGTCATCATCCCTTCTTAAATGACATGGAAATTCTCCAGCATCACCTACCCCATCTCTATCCCAACAGGAGATGCATCATCGATCTATATCAAACATTTGGGTGAAAATTATGGTCTCCCATACCAGTCCTAAAAATATTCCATGCCAATATTTTAGTGGTAGCTATTTTTGTATGAAAACTTTACCAAGGGAAATTAATCCTCCCTACATCATCCTAAGTCTAACATGCAAGCCCTAAGAATATCCTCCAATACATGGATAATGCACTCAGTTTACCAATCTATATGGGGGAAGAATTATGTACTTATTTTTCATATAGTTCTAGAATGCCTCAGGTTTCCCTATCCAGAACCATTTTTTGAAACATATATCATGGTCAGATACAATAGTTGAGGGTACTCCATAAAGGTGAACAGTCTTCCATATGTTCATCTGCCCCAAAAAAATCCACAAAATAGTCTCCCAAATACCAAGGAAGAGCGTTGACTTCATGATTCCATCATGTACCACCCCAATAGAGTCATGGACTCTCGCTGTCTATAGAATCCCTATCACAAAGTACGTGTATATTTTATCCCATTTTCACTCCAAGATCTCAAGGGAGTAAAAGACTTCTAGAACCCTGTGCTCAGCCATAACCTGCTAATTGTTGAGGAACTGAGATATAAACTCAACCATGCTATGTCTAAATCCAGCCTCTTGAAACTACCACTAAATTTCTATGTACTTATTCCCAAAACTGATATTTACAAACAAAGGAGATGTTAGGAACTCTATCATCACCTCCTTTTGCATCATGACTGGGACCACCATTCTTCCATAGATAACGATGATGTGATTACCTCCTCTATAAAATTAATCAGGTGAATCTCTTGAGGTTATATAGTAATTAAATACCTCATAGTTGATGTCTCTCAAATAGGAATCTCTAACAATACTGATAAGGTAGGGAGTAAACCCCACCAGCTGAAGAAAAGTTAAACCCTCCTGCTTAACTAGGCTCTGCTACAAGGACGCCAACTTCTCAGACACCTACTACACTATAAGAGCATGGGGATTCATACTATAGGAATCTACTACCATGTTTCCATTCCAAGATATATAGACTATGTAAAATTCATAGTCTTTCATGAACTCCAACCTGTTCCTCCAGTTCAAGTATCTATGTGAAGAAATACCTAAGACTCTTATGGTCCAAGTAAACTGAAAAGTGCTCTCTTAGAAGTTAGTTCCACCTCAATCTGAGAGAAAATACTACCGCTTTTAGATATAGGTCATGAGTCATGTAGTTCTATATGTGAGGTCTCAATTGCCTCTCCCCATTCCTGATAATTTTATATCTCTACAAAAAAATGCATCCTAGCCCAGCTCATGAGGCATTACAATACATTATATACTCCACACCCTCCTTTGGTAGTCTCAAAATAGGATAACTCATTAACCTCATCCCCAACTCCTCGATGGACTTATGACATAGGTCAATCTAAGTAAATAGCATCCATTTATCCATCAGGGTGTTCAGTGGGATTGAAATACTGGATAATTCTTCCATAAATCTCATTTAGTATCCCACAAAGACATGAAAACACCAAACATATGACCTGATATTGGGTGACTCTGAAGAAAGAACTGCATCAATCATTGTTTTGTCCATAACTAATTCAGGCTCAAAAAATGAGAAACCCATAGAAGTGAACCTTGTAAATCTAAAATTTTAACTTTGATAGGTTACCAGAAATTCAGGGCTTCTGAAGCATATCTACGATCATCCTTTAGTGTTCTACATGTTCCCATATGATATAGATTACATGAGCATGTTTTTGATGAATACAACCACAGATTTTTTCATGTATGGCTGGAATATCTAGTTCATAAAATCAACAAACACAGTGGGGAATTTGTCATTATGAAAGTAACATCATGAACTCAAGTTTTCCATAGCTACATCGGAATGACAGCTTCATAATAACAGCCTTGAAAACTATCAACTGCTGGATGTCGGAGCAGAGAGAGATCTTTGAGAACCAACTCACACCTCACAATTGATCAAAGAGTTATTCAATGCCCATAAAAGGATACATGTTCTTTATTATGGACTAGTTCATGTTATGATAATCCACACAAATCCGTATGTTCTCATCCACCTTTTCACAAAAAAAATATCAGTGCTACCAAATGGGGGACACTAGGTTTAATAAAAAAACTTATATTGATCATCCTAAAACTATAACCACAGATCCAAAAGATCAGTAGGGGACATATGATATTCCCCTAAAGATATTGGAGTGGTCTTGGTATGAAAGTCATTATAAAACTCTATCTCCCATCATGGACGTAGTCCAAGAACTTCCTCAAGGAAAACATCCATAAAATCATCTGTGATTGAAGGAATCCATATGCTAAATGAGCCTTCTACAATGAGGGATACACTCATACACTAATGGTTGATAGAGTTCATCCTCTTTAACATGAATCCCATTCATCCTTCCATGAGTTCTCTTCCACCCACAAAGGAGAATCTCATCTTATCAGTGAAAATGAATCTGACTCATCTGTTATGACTGTCAGTTTGGGCTTGAAATGTGGAAAACAAATCCATTCCCAAGATGAATTCATAATGTTCCATAAGTATGACCAAAAGGTCCCACAAGAACCTATGTCATCCAACAAATAACTCATATTTTTTATAGATAAATGATATAGAATAATCATTCCTTATAAGAACATCGTGACAAAGCTGATGGGATAAATCATCAACTTGTAGCTCCAACTCTGAGGCCACGAATAAATAGATGAACAAATGACTCACATATGTTTATACTAATAATTAATAAATAGTATAATTAACACGTATTGTACCTATAAAAATATCTTGTGTTGTTGGTTCATAAGTATCTATAGCCCATAGCTATCTATGGCTCTGAACACTAACTCCCTTGAACTGATGTGGGATATCTGGTGGTGTTAGTGGAACTATATCATACAACATTCCACCACCCATATCTTCTCCTTCTAGAGCCCCACCTAATAATCTGTTAGCTCCATCTCCCTTGGGGATACCCTACCCTCGACTAAGATACTCCGGAACAGGGATCCACCTCTATCGTGGTGGTAAATCCGCTATCTTTCTATGCTCCTCACCACATCAGGTAAGGAAATCACATGACATGTTGCCTCATCCATCTTATACATAGCTCATCCACTCTCTGTGGTTCCTTTTTCATTTATTTTTCCCCTACCCACATTCATGATCATGATCCTTTTATGATCTCCCACACTGATTTATTGTTGACTGGGTCTGACTAGCTGCTATAGAAGACACAACCCTATAACACCTAGTTCCATCTCTATCTAACTAGAATCCATTTGATAAGAGGCTCTCCATCACCATTTCTTCCTATAAATCTTCGAAATATGTGGTAATGAACAAGGGAACTAAAATATCACATATATATCTATAGAGACCCTACTCAAACATCCATTCTCGAAAGTATCTATCCTATATCATATCGATGGAGTATCACGTACGGTCTATGAAACTCACAAAAAAATATTAAACTATAAAACCTCCCAAATAAAACTCCATAAGATCCTGAATATGAACTGATAGTATGTATTAAGGGGTATTACTACTCATATAATAGCTTCTATAAGTCAATCCATGAGAGTATAGAAGTATCATGTATATGTGTAACAATACTTCAACAATTCCCAACTACTCCATGGAAAAGTCTAGATGCCAACACAACAACATTATCATCTGATTTACAGATAAGCCTGAAGACATGGATCACTCACTCTAGAAAATCCTCCACTGATTGGGGATCTATCGTACAATAAAACCTCAAAAACATATGGTGCTAGAAATCTTGATGTGTGCTAAGCCTATGCTAATCCTCAGCCAGATTTGCTGGTATGATCTTCTTCTTGATTGGTGGTGGTGCTACTACTTTTCCACCTCCATGAAGGTTGTCACGTGATGGACCCTAAATTGAGTCCTCATCACTCATCTTATTTTCATCAAGATCAATAATTTGTGACCTGGATTTCTATCATCATAGATGGATCCTAAAAATTTAATCAAGGAGTACTACGACCATCTTAGCATATAAATACAACGGGAAAATAACTCAATAAAGATAGTAAAATGTCTTCATCCAATATGATGTAGTTAACAAGGTTCCCTATAACCAATGTATCAATATATTGGCTTGATAGGAAGGTTTTAAGAGTCCAGATGTTGGAATACATCAACCACCAAACCAACACTGGGTTCCCCAGATTGAAAGTCACACTAAAGATACATCAACACTATTTCCATATATTCCAACCAAATACTCCTAAGGGGATTACTACAAACACCGTATTAATTAATGATACACATATAATACCAATATATTATGATCCAACACAAAAAAACTTTGGAAACAACTATCCCAAGACTATCTTCATAGGTTAGGGGAAAAGCGACGAATAGAATAAATTGTATGGGAGGCCTCTACCCAATGTACCTAAACACACACATGACCCTCTCAATGAAGATGTTTAGAAGAGTAAAATAAAATGATTCGACATAAAGAGTAATATACATGAATGAAAAACCTCCAAGGCGTATAAATAGTACGATATTGTAAACTAAAAAGTAAAGGGGAAAAATAAATTCCCAACAAGAATGATGTTCCAACTTGAAAAAACTGGAAAAGTAAAATTCTAAGAGATCCTGACTCCAAATATCCAATCCTTAACAACATTTCCTAGTTTAATTGACTAGGTATCCCTATTATATTCTATAATATCTTTTGAAATGTCAGTCATCCAAAAAAGTCACAACACATGCAGGAAAATCCCATGCAGGGGTGAGTGTATACATACCCTATAGGATGCCCAAAAAGCTGAAAAGCATGAAGTAAGATACACAATTAGAATATATTATGAAAACCAATGAAATAGTGTAAAAAAATCAACGACATATATTAAAAAAAAATTATATATTCTTAGTAAAATAAGCTCAAATGAGAGAGAAAGGGGATCTCTATCTCATAACCCAACCATGGAAAGAGTGCCAATAGTTCAAAATGTCACTAATAGAAATCCAATCTATATCAATGGTTTAACTATGGAAATAGGTTCTAAAATTGGGGCTATATGTAATAGTTATGGTTTAGGGAACCATGGATCCTATTGGCATAAAAATTGGTCCATGACTAGAAATTGTGGTTATGTATATATAGCCATGGTTTCCAACATATAAGTACACCAAATTAAACATTTGGAAACATAGTTTATAGGTAATTATATGAAAATATATATAAATTGATTAAAACTGTGTCTATATACCTATAGCCATATTTTCTATTTTGGAAGTAAAGTTATAGCCATAGTTTGGGACCGCGGTTGTAGGTAATAAAATTTGAATCTATTTCCACAATTTGATGGTGTGGCACTAGGCTAATATACCTAGTTCAAACCATGATAATAGGTCAAATGAAACAATTTTATACTTTGGATATAGCCTTCAATTTCTATAAATAATAATTATTATCTTTACTTACATGGTTTAAAACCATAGATATATCTTGTTTTCCAAAAAAATAGTTCTACCACATTGGTTTCCATTTTCTATCATTTAAGTGGATTTCTCCAGAGTCAAATTAGTAATTTAGACTCATAATAAAAGGGATTGTATGAATGAATTTTATCCACATAACAAAGGTTGATTTATGATCTTTCTAGAGTGAATCATGGTGATTTTCTGATGATATGAGAGATATCATAAATTAAAATAGGAGGATAAATTATTATTAAAAATATTATGAGATAAATACTAAATAGGAGAGTTATGAACATTTCCTAAAAAGGTAATATATGAAAATCCATGAGGTATTCTCAATATAGGTTTATAAAGTTCAATAGTGGATGAATGTGAATTAGAATTTATACAACCATATTCATGAAAACTCACTCTTTTTTCACAAACAACTAGATAATAACTATCGTGGATGAAATGAGAAATTCAAATGATTAATATTAGAGAGTTCATTATTTATTTGGTGGTTGTAAACCTATAGGCTAGTGGGGTTGTTCATAATTTTATTGAAGAAGAAATTTTCATAGTTTTTTTGGTTCATGACATTTTGTTGCTTGTAATTTATATTATCCTTATTACGTAGAATAAATAAAATTTGTTTTTCTATCTTTTACTACTTAAAAACATCATATTAGTTATGAGATATTGTATTTTTTTCTACTAATCGTGGAACAAGATCATTGGTGAGTGTTAATTTTATAAAGATTGTTATAGGGTAAGATCTTACACTATATTTCCTTCACCTTGGATATTTTATACACATGAAGTTACTCTATAAATTTTTTTTGGTAATTCATTCAGTTCTTATATAGTTATAGATCCTCACAATATTATATTCATGAGAAAATATTTAATATCATAACATGAAAATTAATGAACTGATTTCATGTTATCGTGTTCTAACCTGACTATGTCGAATCACAACCCTACCATGTTTGATCATTAGTGGTTAGGTATAACCATTTTTTCAAGAACACGACATAGAATCAAATGGGTTAAGGTTAAAAAACATGTTTTTCATATTTATATAATTGTATGGGTCCTTGTGATAATATAAATTTGTCTAAGAAATAGACTAGAACTGAGTAATATTTATATAACTGGTATATCCAATCAATATACTAGAAATGAATTATAATTATAATATTCATATATTGATTACTCTTTTTATAAAGGACTCAGTATAACAAAACAAGTCTATAAAATTGATGGAATAGAATGGATTATTGGTTACACAACCAGTTTATGTAATCTATAAACTGACAATGATACCCCAAATAATATTGGCCTATCACATCTTCTTTTATGGAGAAATATATAGTTGATGGAATATGTAAAATCCCCAACAGGAAAAATATTGTGTCCCCTTAGTATTCCCTTGGGTACCAAGTATGTGAATCACCATATACATATCTGCACCATCTCAAAATAATGTTTTATAATAACATGATTTAGGCAGATATAAAAATTACGTATGGAATATAAAACCCAATGTCGGTACTACACAAGTATCGAGAATATCCAGTATGCCTTCATCCCGACTAACATATTACGGGTACAAGTCGTCTTATCATGGCACACATTAATAAAAATAATATAATTAACCCCTCACTAGCCAACATAGGCGAACCCCTAGTAAAATGAATGGATTAATAATCTCACTTCAAACAGGGGAATCTATCACACTTTTTTCCATAAGAACTATTTAAATTCCATAACTATTAAAACAAACTCATTTCCTTATCATACTTGGTTATAATATACACTATAGAACATACAAATTTTCAACTCAAGAGAACTACTGATTTCCTGCTCTTAATATAATCAATCATGTACTACTTCTATATAGTTTACAATATGAAGTTATATTCCCAAAACAAGTTCATTCACCTTTGAATGATGGTATCCCATTAATAAATTTTGCCATCATCCCACCCATAGGATAATTTCTAACCCATTACAATTATGAAAATAAATCATTTCCATTACTAGTCATTCCATAATGTTAATTGTATCATTCTCAATTTATCTCATCTATCAGTAATCTCATTATATAAATATTATATTATTTACTCTATAATTATATTCAATTTCATTTTATTAAAGGATATAGAGTGAGGAAAAACAATAGTTCATTATATTTATCACTAAATTCTAAACACCTTGATCCATATTCCTCAATAACGTGAACATTGAACCTTCAACCGAGTATGGGGAATTCAAATTGAACCAATGAAGGATATTGAAGTAGTTGGAGTAAAACTAATTACATATATATGGAGTGGTGAATTTTTCATAGTAAGTTTTTCAATTTTATCCAATTCTATTTCATAGATATTTTACTAAATAAAGAGTCATGTTTTCATGGATGGTTTCTTGTATTTGAGGAAACTAAAACAAATATTTTATTTATTTTTTATATTTTTATGAGAATGATCGTATCATAGTTTCTCAAAATGAGGATATTTTCCTCTCTAAAGTGAAGAAATTGTCATTTTCAACTATTGAATTGAATGAAATTTAGTACTAACCACATGAAGGGAGAATCATGTGTATCCCCATGATATAAAATGATGAGTTGTTTATTCAAGAGGATGTTATATTTAATCAATTTTCATTCTATAGAATCACAAAGATTTATTCAATGGAATAAGAACTAGAATAGAAGATCATTGTTATGTTAATTTTTCCATAGATATCTCAAAGGTAGGGGATTTTGAAAAATTATTGTTTCAATACATATATTTTCTTTAATTTTTATTAAAAGAGGATAAAGTAAACCTAAGAATATATATGTTGAGATAAATGTATCATTTATCACATAGATTAGTAAAAATAAATTTATATCCTTACAGTCAGGTGTTAATTATTTGGTTTGAAAAGGTAGATGTAGATCAAAAAATCTAATAAAAAGTCATAACAATTTTAGTTTATTAATCGATAACCATAAAATATTTATATTCATGATAATTTTTTCATGAAAAAGCAAGCATTTATTTTAAATAAAGTATTTTAGGAATAAAATTCAAATAAAATCCCAATATATTCTTAGTAGAAGCATCGTAAATAATATTCATCAGTCCATTTTTTACTTGTTGTAGATGAGGTATAGAGTCATGTCTCACCTATTAATGAAGTTATACCTCATAGAGTGAAAGTTTCTTGTCTTGAAGAGAAAACTACTATAAATACTAAGATTTAGGTCCCTATAGGTGTAGTTGATGATGTTCAGAGGATAGATAGTGAGGAATAATGGTTGTCTAGCTTGTCAGGAGGTTATTAATGAATCTAATTTAGATATTAAAAATAAAGAGGTTAAGGATCAAGAATAATTATTTTTTTATGTGAATAGTCCAATTATTGACCTTTTAAAAAAATAGGGGAAGATACTGAGTATTTTTAGGTCTGGGTTGATGATATTCCATTAATAAGAATGAATTATTTAGTTTTAGATGAAAATACCCCTCTTATTATTTATTAAAGTGAAATTGATTCACCTTATGTTTAGATAAATGAAAGTGGTTCAAATATCGATGAATAGGCTATGATACTAAGATGGATACTAGTCAATGATGAACGTTGTGGGAAATCATTGAAATCTCATGAAATTACAAAATAAAAGATCCAAAACCAATTTTCATAGAATATAAGAAATATATTATAATGAAAACAAGTTTTTAAAAAAACCAAGAAATAATGGAATTTAAATTAAACGGTAAGACAAAGAGAACATACCTCAACCTCAAGGTGTGCTACTTTTAATGAAGAAAACTCTAATATCCCTTCTTTTCTTGAATTCATATGAACCATCACATATATATAATGATACCTAACCCCTATGTAATCATTGTACTTGCATAGACCCCTTTATACTTTCACATGTTTGCATTTTTCATATCTATCTATAAGCACACCTATCCCCAATAGATATATAAATACTTCCATGAGTGAATATTTATAAAGGGGGAACGTTTATATGTATGTGTCTACATATTTTAACACATGTAAGTCACCTTAAACAATGAAGGATCAAATCCACATCATTGATATCCACAATGAACTAAAAAAGTATATGGAACCCAAAAATCACAAAATCCAAAATTAAAATTGGGGAAAAGAATAAAAAAGGATGAAACATTGCTTAAATTCATTGTCCAACTTAGTGCCTTTGATGACAGTGGAGAGAACTGACCTTGTCATAAGAAAACATCTATAAGAAAATAATGTGAAAATAAGTGAGATACAAAATATTATATATATATATATATGTGTGTGTGTGTGTGTGTGTGTGTGTGTGTGTGTGTGTGTGTGTGTGTGTGTTTATTGAACATGATAAATGGTACTTGAATCCATAACCAACAATGAACAAAGAATATTCAGATTAAAATGTAAATCACAGTACTAAATAACATGATCATTAATAAATAAATTTTGTTCAAATGATATACAATTTAATTCAATTCATACACAATAGAGTGGTATCATGAATCACCATATAACACAAACTAAAACATGATAAATTTTACTACATCATTCCATATACATTGGTATATAATTACAAAAATATAACAATTTCACATATACTTTATAGGTTTTATTCATATCATTGAGAATAATTTTTAAATGATTCAAACACTTTTGGATATGATTTTCGTATAAACATCCTCAAACACTAGGATAAAAAATTGTAACAAAATATATTTCATTTATATACCCACTTCCAAATTTAGGTATAATTTATTTAAAATACCAAAACAATATATATTTTTTATCATTAAAAGGACAATCAATGACATTTAATATTTTAGGTTTTTTAATATTTAACAAGATCTGATCCTATGTTTCAAAAGAATTCTTATGGACCTTAAATGATGTATGTCTTATAATAATCTATAATCCTTCTAAGATTTCTTATAGATAAATTCTTTAATATTACAATTGTTATTTTCATTTACATTAACATTAAGGAAAAATCTTGAGTGAGGGGTTATCCCTTTTATGATGAGTAGGAATATTACTTCATTAGAAACTACTTCATGAACTATTTTTATTTTATATTATAAGTTGGGACATAAATCCCTCTAAATATTTGTTTATCATGTCTCACTATAACCATTAATAAAAAAATGGAAGAACCCAAGTTGAATCCGCTGTTATAGTCATTATAGTCAGTTTTTTGTTTCCTTTTAAAATTCAAGATGATTATACTCTTTTTATATATTTTCCATTTATTAATTAATATCTTCTATAACTCTCCAATTTCCCTAGTATAAAGTTGAGTAATATAATAAGAACATATAAAGGTAATATTTAAATTAAATTTCACTACTATGTAGGATAAAATCATTTTTTATCTTATCATATTCCAGCATTGGATTATTTGTTAGTAATAAATATGTAAGAGTAAAAGAGTATTTTTCTTGAAATGAATTTTTGTGAGAACATAATCATAAATTTATTATTCCATATCGTAAATGACATATGTTTATATACTGTTATAAAAATTTTATATTAATAGCACAAAGTTGATCCAATAAAAAAATATAACATATTATTTTGTTATTTTTACATTCTTCTTATAGTCCTCATCAGTTGAAGTATTTAATATCATCATAAATAAATCATCATGTATCATTGTATACATGCTGTATTATTACGATAATGTTAATGAAAATAATCAATGAAAATAAACTGTGCAAATCAAATCAATCACCCCCTAAAAACATTAAAAGATTCTATAAATTCATTATTAGCCTAAAAAATATCAAGGAGTAACATGTTATTATAAATTGTGATATATTGTATGATTATTAGTCAAAATGTATTTATAATATGTTGGAGATTTGACCATAGTAAGCTAGATTCACAAAAAATAGTATAGTTCACTAATTGTTAAAGGTAAAAAAATGAAATCTTAGGATGATTACAAACCCATTACCATTAATACACTAAAGAATTACCCTCACAAGTCATTTCTTAACAGTCACTATATCTTTCTAAAATGATAGGTAATCAATCAGGAATCTCATTATTTTAAGATGATATTATTTTTTATAGAAGGTGATTAAATTTCATGAAATTAGAGGATAAATGGTGAATAAACACAATTTTTCATTATATTTCTCACTCAATTATAAACCATTTGAAACATATTCCTAGATCACTTTAACATTACACCATAAATTGAGTATGGAGAAATAATAGAGAATAGATGAAGGTGCTTCATTTATTTCAAAAAAAACTAATTACATAAGTAATAAGTTGTGAATTATTCATTCAATGCATTACCTATAGTAGCTAAGGTTGAGATACTTTCCTCACCTGTTGATGAAGTGATATCTTATGGGGTTAATGTGTATTCTCATGAGGATAAAACTATTATATATTTTTATATTTATGATCATGTAGTTCTAGATGGTTATTTTAAGAGGATAGACTATGAGGATGAATGGATGTCTAGTCTAATCAAGATATAATGAATGAATCTATTTAATATATTATTAATAAAAAGTTTAAGGTTTAAGAAGAAATAGTTTTTTATGTTCTTATTCAAATTATTTGTAATGTATAAAATTTAAGGGAATATATTGAGGATTTTTATGTTTGGGTTGATTGTATTCAATTAATAAGAAGTAATATTGTAGTTTGGGATGAAAATATCCCCCATGTTATTGTTGATAAAGGTGAGGAAGATGAAAATTTAGAGATTTCCCTTTTCTATGTTTTTATAATTAACAATCTCGAATAAAGATATTTTTGGTGGAATGCATAATCTAAAATATGCTATAGAAGAGTTGGAATTTTTGAATGAATGTTTTGTTTCTAAATTGATGAAATAAAATTTGATTTGGTCACTAGGTTATATTTTAATGATCTAAAAGATCTTATGGAGGATCGATAAAAATTATTTTTTAATATTAAACCTATTCCCATATGTGCTTTTGTTTAATTTTCCAAATACGATAAATATAACATAAATATATTGTATCATATTTTTCCATGTTAAATGAAAGAGTAACTTTTCTATTGTGTGATACAGTATTTATAGAATATTCTCATGATTTAAATTGGGATTTGACCAATGAAATAAAAGATATAAATTATAAAAATATAAAAATCAAGAAATTAACCAATATTTGTTTGATATTATCTCTCTTAATAAAGATAATTTTGTATCTTTAAAGGATATAATGAAAAAAATTGGGAATCTCATAATGTTTCAAGGTATTAAAGGAATGTAAAATATCTAATGAATGGTAATATCTAATGTTTGGATAATAATCAAAATGATATTATGAAAGGTATTGAAAATTATTTTCTTAATGAATCCAAGTATTTAAATGAAGAATATGAATTAATATAATGAAATATGGTTCATTAATTGTGTATCCAGTGTATTGGTTTATAAACTAATTGGAAAATAAATATGTTTCAGTATGTAAATATAAATCATTGGTCTAATGAAAAATTATATTGTACATGAACATGGATAATAGGAAACCAACTATAATGGAGGGAAAAGATGTGAGATATAATTAATTCTTATATATATGTGATTAGTGTGTCAACTGTACATAATAAATGATTAATGACTCCATAACTAACAAGGAATGGAGAATATTCAAAATTGATATGCACATTGCAATACTAAATAACTCAATCATTAATATGAATCACTAGTATTTATTTTCATTCATATATAAAATTTTCACTTTGAATGAATTATAAATTAATTCTAAACATTAAATGTCAAAGAATATTTTGAATGGTGAATTTAATGAAATGAAAAACATTAGGAGATTTTGTACCTTTATTAAATTATATAAACATAATAATTACATCTAAAATTAATATTTAATTAATTTTCTGATAAGAGATATGACAAGGGATTTATACACATGCTTTGAATATGGAACCTATGTCATGGAGCTATCTAAAGAGGGTATCGATTAAAAAACGGCTCTAGTATTTTTAATATATTTATGACATTATGTGGTTTCTGTGTATTAGCAAGTTATAAAAGGATTAATTTATATAGTATGTTTCACCAAAACACAAGGAAATACAATCATAGAAGTTTCATTTCATGTCTTAATTAAATAAAAATTATTTACATGAAGGAAATATGAAAATAATGGGAAATGAAATTTCTTGTATTGATTCAAATTTAAGAGACTGAATCTACTAGGGATGACTTTAATGTAAATTATTTGAAAATAAATAAAGAAAAAATATTCATATATCTTGTGAATATTAATAGAGTAAATGAAGAAAAAAAGGGGGTTTGAAAACTATTTTATTTATGTGTGATGATATTTCAAGTATTTAAAGCATAGATTGAAAATTATTGGGAGATCAAGAAGATGATCCTCAAATATCATGTTTGAAGAAAATAATGATTTATATTTTGGATTTATATTAAAATCTTCTTATTATTTCTATTTAATGAGAAATAATTTATTCATCTTTGGTCGGTACTAGTAACTTGAAACAGTTTCAAGTTAAAACCTTCATTAACAGCTATAACATTGAAATAAATGTATGTTTGTGTGTGAGTGGTATAATAACCTCAATGAACTGAGGACATAGACGTATTTAGGTAGGAAAATATTTTTTACAAACATGGTGTGCTCTAAATATCTATTAAATATTAATTTGTTTGATGAGAATATAGTTGAATAATCCTAAGGGAATACATGTTACTAAAAAGGTTGAAATAACTAATTCAACCCTCCAGCCTCTTAGTATTTACAATAAATTTATCAAAAAATTTGAGAAACTACTATAGGTAATGACATCAGACTATCCCCCAATATGCATAATGGTGATACATGATGCCATAATTAATGGATATTAAAGACATTCCAAAAAATAAACTTCACTCTAAATGTAAACAGAACATATAGATGGACTTACCTGAGTCATCCTTTGAGTCAATTCCATTGAATAAGTCCCAAAACTGTTCAATATTACCTACACACCAAATTATAACAGAAAAGTAACCATTATATACCACCATTTTAGAATAAAGATATCATAACAAGGAGAGTAAAATCATGAAAAAATAGTAAAAGAGACAATAAAAAGAGTAATTATAGAAAATGAAAAAAATAGAACGTTTCTCCACATAAAATATAACAAACTAGGTAATTATAGGATAATTTATTTTAATTTTTTAACTGGATAATAATTAATATAGACAATATTATCAATAGCATATTTTGTAAAAATATATTTGTGGTTAAAAATATTATTTTTATAAAAAGTATTTTTATCACCATTTAATAGGGAACTTATTTTAAATATATTTTACTTCACCTTTATAAATTATATTTGAAAAAATAAAACACTTTTTTGAAATAATAATATAAAATTTACTTTGGTTGAATTTTTATTATTTTTTTGATAAATTTCATATTTAAATGAATAGTAAAAAATATTGTGTTATAATTGAAAACTACGTTTTCATATAATTTATTTGTATACTTAGATTATCCTTTTAATTTTTTTTAAATTATAATTATATCATGTTTTTCTATTTAATCTAATTTTGTTCATTTCAATCAATTTTACTTTGAAATTGGATATACCTACTTTGTGAACTTTTGAATATTTTAACTTTTGAAAGGCATTTTCCATTCAGATAGCATGATTACTTCTTAATTAATTTCATCCAAATTTGTGTTGTTATTTTAAAAACTAGATTCCATATTTGGAATCATAGGGTTCAAATTTTTTAAATATGTCCCTTTTATTTTTTTACATTTTGAATAGTAAATTTAGTAATATTTTTATTACCACGGTTATGGGTAAATAGAATAATTCGAGGTAAAAATAATATCATTACTAATATAAAATCACCCTAACACATGTTATAATTTAAATAAAACAGTATTTTTTTTAAAAAAATCACCATTGGGCCGAATTTATATCCTTTTTAAGCCTCTTGAGTTTGATTACGTCATTTATAATATTTTATTTAAAGTAAAGTCAAGGCTGTCATGCCCATGTTTCTCATAAGAGTAACAATTTTAATATGGAGTTATATAGGTGATATGTTCATATATAAATATTATTTTAAAGGATAAAAAACATCTACATCACGATATTTTATTTTTAAATTTTTGTTAAAGATATAATTTTATTAAATGGTGACACAATTCTGATGTAGTAATTACCTTATTAACAAAATAATCAAATAAATGATATTAAAAATATAAAATACATATTTATTGATGTTTTTAATGTCATAAATGAATTTTATGGATGATTTTTAAATTTTATATTTGTCTAAAGTTTTTTTAATATATGATGTTTTATGATATTTTTAAAAAGTCAAGTAATGAATACTGCCAAAATTGACATTATTGATGTATTTAAATAAATAATATTTTATAGAATGATATAAAATTTATAAAAAAATTCATATTTCTCCATATGTTTTGGATAAGTCTAAAAATGTCATCAATGTCTCATTTATTGGTTTTTTTTCATTTTATAGTAAATATATTAACGCATTGGGTCTCAATTACATGGTATCATAGTAAGAGTTTAAAGGGTAAAATAAGGGTTAAAACAAAAAGATAAGGATTAAAAAATAATCAAAAGTGGTATAATTTTTATTAGATTAAACTATTTAGATTTTTATTAATTATATATTAGGAATAAACCTCTTTGAAGCAAATTTTAATTGAAAATTAATTTATATTAATTTATTACTTTGAATATTTTTGAGAGTGACCCTCCCCTATCTTATAAAAGGTTACTACCTCTTAACATTTTTTAACACTTCAGAACCTATTTTTTTTCCAAACATATCTAATTTAATAGCTTACTAGAATGTCTCCCCACATTATTGAGGCATTAGTTTAGGTATAACACTCACCTTTTATGTGTTATTATGTTAATCATAAAAGATTATTCAAAGAAATGGTATCGTCTTTAAAGTGTTTTTGTATTGTATCTTCATCCCATTGATTAAAATATCCTTTATCCATGAAAAAATAAAAAATATAATATCCTCAATATACTTACATTTTATTATATTAATATTATCACCTAAATCTATCTCCTATTTTATCAAATGGGAAATGAATTGTTCATTCATGTGTATGGAAGACAACCATATCACCAACTAAAATAATTTGTTTTCTATCACCATCTATAAATACTAGTTATAATTATGGAATTAATATTTATATATGATATTAATTAAGTATTTATCATTATTAAAAAATAATATATAAATTATTATGCTATGTTTCCATTGACATAAAAATGATAACATTGTTCGTGCATACGTGTGAACTATCACCTCCGTGTACTGATGCGATTCGTTTATCTTCACCACATCACATGGAAGATATATATAAGAATATTTAAATGATTAATATTATATTAATGATACTATTATAATTAATAAAATGTAAAATAATAATTACCTTATTTCCATAAATTCTCAATGAAAAATGGAAATGTTACTCATTCGTACATACGGCCAACCGTCTCCATGATTATAACATTGTTAATTTTTCATAACCACAAGAATGGTTTGATTTAAAAGTATAATTTATATATATAAGTGATTATTAGAATTGGAATTTAATTTTTTTTTTGTGACAGATTAGTTGACACAGGATATAAATGATGGTGGTATCCATGCATGAGAACTTCCATGTCAACAATATAAGAATATTTCAGTAGTGGATCATTTCATGAGGCAATATCCACCCTCATTCAATGGATCATCTGACCTAGTGGTATACAAATTATGGATTAAATCCATAGAAAATATTTTTTATGTAATTGTGTATTCAGACAATTAAAAGGTTAGTCTTTTTTATTACCATTTTAATGGTGATGTCAATCAGTTGTGTAATAAAGTTAAGGATATCAAGGATATTAAGGATATTGATTTTTTGGGGTGGGTGAATTTAATAATATTTTTTCTTGAGAAATAGTTTCCTAAGGTGATTCATCTTAGAAAGAAAAAACAATTCTTAGAATTGAGGTAGGAGGAGGATTCGATGGCTGCATATGAAAAAAAAATTAAATCAACAGGAAAGTTAAACTCAAAATTTTATCTGGGGTCTTGATAGTAAAATGAATCATTTTTACTCAGGATTAAATCCCAAGTATCAATGGAAATTAGCTTAGAATTAATTCAAAAGTCACAAAAAACTTATTTGATGTGAAGAGAATGTGGAAGTGGAGTTTGTTGATGATGATTTGTACCTTGGAACCCAATAGAAAATTCTAGATATCGAGCTTGTTAACTGATTTGAAGGTTTATCCAAAGAAGGGTTGGATCAGGACCATGATACAACTTGGGAAGAGAACCTTAATGAAGAGCAGAGACTTCAAATGGAAGAGTATAGTGATGGATCTTCTAATTTTTCAGAAGACAGTGCAATTGAAATCCAATGCAGAGGGCTACCCAGTCTGAGGAGAAGGAAGGTCCAAAGAAGGAATCAGGACTCAGGGAGGTGTATCCGGATTAAAGGACACAATTCTAATGGACACAAGGATTACTCATACTTACCCCAACCTATGGAGACCAGATCTGCCAAAAAGGCAAAGGATAAGGTGATCAATTGTGATCCCAAGATTATTAGTAATAACTTGAATGGTTTAGGTAACCATAAGGAACCTAAGAAAGAAGGAGTTATATCAAAGGATTTAAAGCAAATATAGGAAGTCTTGGTGGTGCTGAACCAGCCTCCTAGCAAGAACTCTAGTTGGCTTGATGCTGTTGGAAATGGGGAGTTATGGAAAATTATTATTCAATCCGAAGAAGAAATGTTGGAGGATTCGTTTCTGATTAATGCCTCGAAAGAGGATGCATCTAAGATATCTGAGTGTCTCCATCAAGAGGATACTAATAAGATACATTCAGAGTGTATTGACAAGAAAGATCGCATTTTAATAAGAGGTTTCAATGTAGGGAATATTATATTGGATGAGTACATTAAGACATGGGACAAGATGGCCTATTGGTTTGATGACTGTACCAAGGATGATCCAGCCTTAGAGGTAAATGGTCTCCAATGGAAATTATTTTTGAATAGAGTGTCTAACAGACTTAAATTATATTTCAATGGCATGGATATCTCTTATGGTATTTGATGTTTTTGTATTCTGTAATGCATGGTTTCTCACTTTTCCGTAAAAGTGTTTAAAATAAAAAAGATAGTTTTTAGTTCCTAAGAGGAACTCGAATGATGGGAATCAGCTAGACAATAAGCATAAAGGTGTTGTGAAATTATTTTTATCTACTTTAAGAGATGTTGGGCCATCAAATGAAGTTGTATCAGTTATATTATTTTTTTATTCAAATTATGCCAATGTTTTGTTTTATTTGTTGTCTTCGCAATATTTCATTTTTTATAATTCTTCTTGAAAATTGAAAATTTCACCATTAGAAATAAATCCATCACTTATGGTGAAAACATCTAGGGGAAATATTAATTTAAAAAGAAATTACAATAAGCTTCTTATCTTTGTATACTGAAATAATTTATATACAAACCATGTTTTTTCCTCTAGTAGAGTATGAATTTATTTTGGCTATGAATTGACATTTGGTTTACCATGCTAAGATAAATTATAGAGCTAAATAAGTATCATTTCAAAAAGAGATTCTGTTTGTGTAAAATAATGATCCCATTCCATTGATAACATATATAGAAGATGAGAAACTATTAAAATATAGAAATTAATGTTGTCTTTCACATATTTTTGAAAACTAAGGATCTTTTCATATTAATCATATGTCAGTGGTAAATGAGTATTTGTATTTTTTTCCCTGATGATTTTCTTGGTATTATACCTAATTAGGAAGTTAAATTTACTATTGACTTAAATCATGAAGCTATAACAATTTATAAATACCCTTATTTAATGGATCAATGGGAACTTCAAGAATTGAAAAAGAAGTTATAGGAGTTGTTAGATAAAGTTTTTATTAGACCTAGCACTTCATCATGAGCTGCTTCTATCTTGTTTCATAAAAAGAAATACATATCACTGATTCTTTGCATTGATTGAGCCCTGAACAACATCATAGTTAATAAAAAGTTTTGTTTGCCTCATATTTATGATTTTTTTATCATCTCTAAGTAGAAAATTATTTTTCAAAGGTTGACTTGAGGATGGGGTACCATCATTTAGAAGTAAAGGAATCAATCATTTCAAATACTGCATTTTAGAATATATATTAGCATTGTTAATTTGTAGTTATGTCATTTAGGTTAACTAATGTACAAGTTTTATTCATGGATCATATGAATAAAATATTTCATGAGTTCTTGGAAATGTTTGTGGATGTGTTTATTGATGACATTTTTGTATATTCTAAAAGTAAAAAGGAACAAAAAGGAAATATAAGGGTTGTTTTTAAAAACATAAAGAAATAAGCTCTATGGGAAATTCAACAAGGGTGAATTTTGTTTAAAAGAATTTCATTCCTTCGTCACATTATTTCTTAAGATAGAATAATTATTGATCCTAATAAAATGAAATTTGTTGAAGATTGGACAAGACATAAAAATATAACTAAGATTCATAGTTTTCGTGGTTTATTAAGATATTACTTCAAGTTTTATGTAACCTTTTCACATTTATATATCCCACTAACTAAGATAACTCAAAAATATATTAAGTTCATTTAGAAAAAACAATGTAAATATTTTTTTTTAGCAATTTAGAAGAAGATTGGTGAATGCTATGACTCTAGACCTACCTTCCAGAAATGGTGAATTTTTCTTCTACAGTTTTTCTTCATTAAAAGGAATCAGAATTGTATTAATGTATAATGATTAGTTAATCTATTATCCATGATGATAATTGAAACCTAATGAGTTAAATTTCTCTACACACTATTTGGAATTAGCAGTTGTGGATGTTTTTTCATTAAAAATTTGGAGGGATCATTTGTATGGAGTAAAATGTGAAATATATACTGATCATAAAATTATGAAATATATATGCACTAATAATGAGTTGATCATGTGAAAGTGAATATGGATGGAACTAAATGATGAATATTATTGTAAGATTCTTTACCCTCTAGGAAATGAAAATAAAGTGTTTGATTCTTTGAGTTAGAAAAGTATTTCTATATTAACCATATTATATTTGGAATGTGATCTTTGGGTTACTAAATTATTGAATTTTGGCTTGGATGTTTTTCATGCGAGAAGTTGATCTTTTTTTCCTAGTCTAATTGAAATCATCTCTATTATATAGAATTAAGAAATCATATAAGGAAGATTGTGAGTTAAAGAAAAATGTTTGATTAGTTCAAAAGGGTATGTTGCTTGAATTTAACACTAATAATGATTGTTTTTTTATTTGGGAAGAGATTATGTGTGCCTTGTGATGCAAATTTGAAGAATGAGTTTTTTTGTGAAGCTCATTGTTCTCCTTCATCAGTTCATCATGGAAGTAATAAGATGTACAGAGACCATTGAGAGTATTACTGGTAGGATGGAATGAAAAAGGATATTTTTGACTTTACCCAGAGATGTGTGACTTGTAAAATGGTTAAGGAATGATGAAATTTTCCAAATGGGATGTTTCATCCTTCTCCAGTTCCATAGTGTAAATAAGAAAACAATTATATGACCTTTATAGAGATATTATTGAAGTCTTCTTGAAGTAACAACATGACGTGGGTTATTGTGGACTGAGTGACTAAATATGATAATTGGCTTCCTATTTGAGACACTACAAAACATCCTAGGTAAATAAAGAATAAGACATTTTAACATTTATTAATATTCATGATTTAGATATTAATTTTAATTTAAATGGGATGCTATGTTCGATAGCATACCTGATACGCAACAATAGGTTTCTTTGAAATCTTATGTTGCACACAACATTTGGTCATACTGAAGAATAATAATATAATATTATTTTAAATGGTAGTTAACACATAGCTGTTGTATTAGTGGGAATGGACATAACTAACTAAAATAGGAATATATAGGTTTGTTAAATGTTTTATATTTGTAAAATAAATTTTAGAGGCTTAAAATAAGAAAGAATCTAATTTTAAGCATAAATACTTTAATATTCATTAAACGGTCGATTTAACACCTTTGGATGGAGAACCCACAATAAATATAGTTCTATTCGATTTTATATGTTATATTTGACAACATATAATTATTATTTTGAATCTAGACATCAATATTTACTTTGGGTAAATTTTTGGTATTTTTCGGATAAAATTCATTTTTTATTTAATAGTGAAAATAATGTATTTTAATTCAAAACTGCCTTTAAATATAATTTATTTATAAGTACATATTATATTTCTAATTTATTTTAAAGTTTAATTATATTATTTTTTACTATTTAATCCATTTTTGTTCATTGGAAGTAATTCCACTTGGAAATTGGACAAAAATAAGTGTCAATCTTTTAATATTTATTATTTCTTAAAAACAAGATTTTTTGTTTTGATAGTGGGAATTAATTTTAAATTAATTTTTTTCCACTTTTATATTTTGAATTTTGAAAATTTTATTCCATATTTTGAATCAGTATGTGAAAATTTTGTAAATACGTATCTTTATTTTTAGACATTATGAATATTTACATCAGTAAATATTTTATTTACCATGGTTAAAGGGTAAATCTGGTAAATAAGGGTAAAAAAAATATTATAATAATATAAAATTACCATAAAATGTGTTATAATATTATTGGTTGATACAATTAAGAGCATGGTCATCATTGGGTCGAATTTGTGACCCCATGGATCCACTAGGGAGTGATAATGACAATTTATATTAATTAATTTAAAGTAAAGACAAAAATGACTTAAACATATATCTTTTAGTAAATAAATTTTTACATTAGGTTATATAAGTTATCACTTTGACTATAAATATTAATTTTAAATATAAAAATATTTCCTAGATCATGGTATTTTTTTTATAATTTTTAGACATCAAATAAATAAAATTATTTATGACACAATAATGATGCAGTGTTTACCTCATTAATTAATGATTTAAATAATTAAGATTATAAAGATTAAAAAATATCAAAACCTATCTAATTCTTATTTAGTGATTTTATTTAGAACATGAGTCATTTTATATTCTACTTTAATAAGTTTTGGACCTTTAGAAAACAAAAATCATTATATAATAAAATAATTTGTTTAAACTGTCCTAAAGAGCCCCTCCTCCCCCTTATAAAAATCCCTCACTTATAACCAATTCCACACAATTCTCAAGCCCCTTGGTTCTTTCAACCTCTGCCCAATTAATCTCCCTACATCACTCTCCTTCTCTTAGAAGCCATCCCCTATTCATAATCCAATTCAATTAAACCTTTTGGTCTAAACCAAAGGGAGATACCCGATTTAAAGGTAACATCTTCTCTTAAGTTCTTTTGTTTTATTTTACTTCTCCAAACCCCTAAACTCTTTTTATTAAATTATTTTATAAAAACACTAGTATCATAAATATACTAGGTTGTTTTTATGAGAAGTATTCGAACTATACTTATACACACCTCCATCTAATGGGTAAAGAACATAATGTTTCTATGGATGGAAAACTAACGCCTCATGAAATGATGATTGTTCAATATTCTCATACCACCTCCTATGGTGGACATTAATATGGAAATGTATTTATATACGATATATATTATATTTATATTGTTTCTATACTTCTTTATTTTTCATTTATCGAATGCCTTTATGGTTTTCATAGTGGGTAAATACGATAATTTCGTTTGAGGAAGTGAAAACTACTGCCCCCTCAAAGTGATATGACTCATTCATTCCATATGTGGAATGAATAAAGGATAGAGTTAATGAAATTATATATGATATTATACTGTAATTATAATATACCTTTGTATCATTAGGTTTTTATTCAGTTAAATATGAAATAGAAATGAAAGTAGCGTTCAGGCGTACGTACGGCTTACCGTCTCCTTGAATAGTGCATTTCATTTCTTATCTCCAAATGTTATGTACTATTATAAATACATATATATATAATGTACATATATGATATCTAAATCATTAATATCATTATGTAGATAATGTAATTTCGACCACATGAACAATTTATAATTATAACAAGTTCATTTTTAACTCATGTTCCAAACTTCAAAAAAATGTTCGATATGAACTCAAATAATAAAATAATTGTTACATCAAGATAGTAACTGATATAAAAGTAATAATAAAAATGAAAAAGGTGATTAAGAAAGTATAAATTAACTTTAGTTTATTTTATAGAATATTGAAGAACGATTGAGTCAAGTCAGACATAAGGTAAGGGACTTCATCTCAATCTTCTTTCATTAAGGCATATATTGTTTTATACATGAAATTCTTTTATATGGTGTATAAAACATTTGACTTCCCATTTCATTCAAAAGGAATATTTTTCTATGAGGAATTTTACTAAACAATATAAAAGAATGTTTTTTTAATGTTAGTAGTGACAATGACCTTTTCCGCCATCGTGAGTATTATTTGATATTTGGCTTCCTTAATAAGCTGTAATGTTTTTTTAAGGAAAATAAATATCATATACTCTTTTTCATATTTTGGTATTGATAATGGATTTGTTATGTTTATATATTTGAATGATATATTTTGATTGAAATGTGTAAATGTTATCATTACTTTATTTTTTTTATGTGTTTTGAATATGTTATGGTACTTGGGAATTATTACATATACTGGTGGTTCCATGATAAACCAAGGGCGGTTGAGCCTGAGATAGCTTTCCAATGCATTGGGTAATGTGATGGGGGTAAATTTGAATGTTTCTTCTAATAGGTTTAGGTAATATATTGTGATGGGTATTCCAAATGTAACTCCATGTGTAGCTGTGATAGCTACAATGTAAGTATGATATGGATGCCACAAGTTACCTTTATGATTTATGATTTCATTGTGTTATTGATAAATCTTATGATTTCATGAGGTATGATATTATGTTGGGTATGTATTTATGGAAAAATGTTATCTTTCTATATCTTATAACACTTACTGAGATTTTTATACTCATCCCATATTTTGAAATGTTTTTCACATGACTTAAAGATGAATAGGGTCAAGGATGTGATCATGGAAAAGTCATGATGTCTAAAACATGGAACTAGACATGAATCTTTTATTCAAGAGTTTTTATTTTATGAAAAAAATTAAAACTGAGTATAATTGTCCACTTTTTAATTTTTGAGATGTAATATAATAGATATATCCTAATTCTCTAAAACTCTAAACATGAAAATATCCTCAATGGGAATTATTCATTTAATTCAAGATTATGTATTGTTTTAAGGTCGAGTCCTTATAGTTGGTATTAGAGGTCGGTTTATAAAACATTAGAATTTAGGATATTATTAAATTAATATCCCTAAATAATTTTTTGTTTATGTTAAGATTGAAATGATATGGAATTTATAGATTACCATGTCACTTCACCTATTATATTTCTATGTTCAGAATGGTTTTTCGTAGAAGAAATAGGGAAACTATGATGGGACGACATCAGGAGGAAGAAAACCTTCCAAATCAGCAACATGAGATGGTCGGAATCAGAACTGAATAGTTTGTTGCAGTGATGGCATAGTGGACTCAGGCTATAAATGGTGGTGGTATACATGCATAAGATCAGCCAGAAAAACCATAGAGGAACATGTAAATAGTGGATCATTTCATGAGGTAGCATCCCCTATCATTCAGAGGATCATCTGACCCTGTGCTAGCTAAAGGGTGGATTAAAGAAATGGAGAATATTTTTTATGTCATGGGGTGTTCATAACATCAAAAGGTTAGTCTCGATGTTTACCATTTTGAAGGTGAATCTGATCAGTGGTGGTCGATGGTGAAAAATATGAGGGATATTGAGAATATTGATGCTCTTGAATGGGATGAATTCTAAGGTATGTTTCTTGAGAAATATTTTCCAGAGGTGGTTCATTTTACGATGGAAAAAATCTGGGAATTGAGGTAGGATGATGACTCAGTGGATACTTATAAAGAAAAATTCACTCGACTAGAAAGGTATGCTCAAAATGTCATATGATATCTTGATAGTAAAATCAATCATTTTTACTCAGAATTAAATCCAATGTATAGAAGGACTTCAGCTTATAGTGAGTTCAAAAGTTATGAAAAACTTGTTCGATGTGCGGAGAAGATGGAAATGGATTTTTTTAGATGAGAAGGTGTTCTTTTAAAAATAATAGAATAAGAGGTTGAGGTGGAAGACAACAGAGAAGAACTATTCAAAAAAGTCTGATAGTAAAAAACTTAAATTTACAGTTTGTGAAAATTGTGGTAAAACTCATATTGTGGAATGTCTTTTGAATTCTGGTATGTTCTACTGATGTGGTAAAATGGGAGATAATGCTCCTAATTGCATGAAAAAATATTAGGGTAATGGTAAGACAAAAAATGATTTACTGTCAGTTAAATGTTTAATGTTCAATGAAATAGGTCATTATGATAATGAGTTTTCAATGAATAACTCAACTGAGGGAAAGCAGCCATAGTATAAGCAGAAAGGGGTGGTGAAATCCTTTGCAACTACTTCAGTAGATGTTGGGCCATCAAATGAATTAGTATCAGGTACACTATTTGTTTGTTCAAATTATGCCAATGTGTTATTTGTTTCAGGGTCTACACATTCGTTCATTTTTGATAAGTTGTCAATTAAATTGGGAATTCCATCTCAAGATATGAATCCTAATCTTATGGTAAAAACACCTAGAGGAAATGTTGAGACAAAAATAAATTATAAGAACCTTTATATCCTTATGTGTGGAAAGAATATACCTGCAAACCTTATTGTTTTCCCTCTAGTAGTGTTTGATGTTATTTTGTGCATGGATTGGATTTCTGTTTATCATGCTAAGATTGATTGCAGAGCTAAAGAGGTTTATTTTTAGAATGATTTTCTATTTGTGTACAAGAATGAACCCTTACTTTTTATAACATATCAGGATGTAGAGAAACTAATAAAATAAGGAAATTAATGTTACCTTGCACATATTGCTGAAAACAAAGGAACTGTTTAGATTAATGATGTACCAGTGGTAAATGAGTACGTTGATGTTTTTTCTGATGAATTGCCTGATATTATACCTAATAAGGTAGTTGAATTTACTGTTGACTTAGTTCCTAATGCTAATCCAATTTCAAAACCCCCTTATCAAATGGATCAAATTGAAATTTAGAGTTAAATAATCAATTGTAAGAGTTATTAGATAAAGGTTTCATTCGACCATGCACATCACCACGGGGTGATTCTGTCTTTTTTGTTAAAAAGAAAGATGGTTCAATTAGACTTTGCATTGATTATAGATCATTAAATAACATCGCTATAAATAATAAGTATACTTTCCCTCATATCGATGATTTGTTTGATTATCTCCAGGGAGCTCAGTATTTTTTGAAGATTGATTTCAGGTTGGGGTACCATTAGTTGAAACTAAAGGATGTTGTCATTTCAAAGACCGCATTTTGTACTAGATATGGCCATTATGAATTTTTGGTTATGTCTTTTGGTTTTACTAATGCACCTACTGTATTCATGGGTCTTATGAATATAATTTTCCGAGTGTTCTTGGATAAGTTTGTGGTTGTGTTCATTGATGATATTTTGGTTTGTTATAAAAGTATAGAGGAGAATAAAAGTCATTTAAGGGTTGTCTTACAAACCTTAAAATAAAAGAAATTGTATTGGAAATTCAGAATGTATGAGTTTTGGTTACAAAAATATCTTTCCTTGGTTACATTGTTTCAAAAAATGGCATAACTATTGATCCTTATAAAACAAAAGTTGCTGAAGAATGGCCATCAAATGAATTGGTATCAGTTATATTATTTGTTTATTCAAATGATGCCAATGTTTTGTTTTATTCGTTGTCTTCTCAATATTTCATTTTTTATAATTCTTCATGTAAATTGAAAATTTCACCATTAGAAATAAATCCAGAACTTATGGTGAAAACATCTAGGGGAAATATTAATGTAAAAAGAAATTACAATAAGCTTCTTATCTTTGTATATTGAAATAATTTATATGCAAACCATGTTTTTTTCCTCTAGTAGAGTATGAATTTATTTTGGCTATGAATTGACATTTGGTTTACCATGCAAAGATAAATTATAGAGCTAAATAATTATCATTTCATAAAGACCTTCTATTTGTGTAAAAGAATGAGCCCATTCCATTGATAACATATATGGAAGATGAGAAACTATTAAAATATTGAAATTAATGTTATCTTTCACATATTTTTGAAAAATAAGGAGCTCTTCATATTAATCATATGTCAGTGGTAAATAAGTATTTTTATTTTTTTTCTGATGATTTTCTTAGTATTATACCTAATTAGGAAGTTAAATTTACTATTGACTTAGTTCATGATGCTATGACAATTTATAAACACCCTTGTTTAATGGATAAATAGGAAGTTCAAGAATTGAAAAAAAGTTATAAGAGTTGTGAGATAAAGGATTTATTTGACTTATCACTTCACCATGAGGGGATTCTATCTTGTTTCATAAAAAAATACATATCAATGATTCTTCGCATTGATTGATCCCTGAACAACATCATAGTTATTAAAAAGTTTCATTTGCTTCATATTGATGATTTGTTTGATGATCTCTAAGTAGAAAATTATTTTTCAAAGGATTACTTGAGGATGGGGTACCATCATTTGGAAGTAAAGGAATCATACATTTCAAATACTGCATTTTAGAATAGATATTATCATTGTTAGTTTTTAGTTATGTCATTTAGATTAACTAATTTAAAAATTACATTCATGGATTATATGAATAAAATATTTCATGAGTTCTTGGAAACGTTTGTGGATGTGTTTATTGATGACATTTCTGTATATTCCAAAACTGAATATGAACAAAAAGGAAATATAAGGGTTGTTTTTTAAAACATAAAAAATTAAACTCTATGGGAAATTCAACTAGGGTGAATTTTGTTTACAAAGAATTTCATTCCTTGGTCACATTATTTCTAAAGATATAATAATTATTGATCCTGCTAAATTGAAAGTTGTTGAAGATTGGACAAGACATACAAATATAACTGAGATTCATAGTTTTCTTGGTTTATTAAGATATTACTACATGTTTTATAGAACCTTTTCACAGTTATATATCCCACTAACTAAGATAACTCAAAAATATATTAAGTTCATTTAGAAAAAACAATGTAAATATTTTTTTAGAAATTTATAACAAGATTGGTGAATGCTATGACTCTGGACCTACCTTCCAGAAATGGTGAATTTTTCTTCTACAGTTTTTTTCATTAAAAGGAATCAGAATTGTCTTAATGTATAATGATTAGTTAATCTGTTATCCATGATGACAATTGAAACCTAATGAGTTAAATTACTCTACACACTATTTGGAATTAGCAGCTGTGGATGTTTTCTCATTAAAAATTTAGAGGCAATATTTGTATGGAGTAAAATGAGAAATATATACTGATCATAAAATTATGAAATATATATGCACTAATAACGAAATGATCATGTGAAAGTGAATATGGATGGAACTAAATAATGAATATGATTTTATGATTCATTACCCTCTAGGAAATGAAAATAAAGTGGCTGATGCTTTGAGTTAGAAAAGTATTTCTATAGTAACCATGTTACATTTGGAATGCGATCCTTTGGTTACTAAATTATTGAATTTTGTCTTGGAAGTTTTTCATGCGGGAAGTTCATCTTTTTTTCCTAGTTTAATTGAAATCATCTTTATTATATAGAATTAAGAAAGCATATATAGAAGACTTTGAGTTAAAGAAAAATGTTTAATTGGTTCAAAAGGGTAAGTTTCTTGAATTTAAAACTAATAATTATTTTTTTTATGATTTGGGAAGAGATTATGTGTTCCTTGTGATCCAAATTTGAAGAAACAGTTTTTTTGTGAAGCTCATAGTTCTCCTTTATCAGTTCATCATGGAAGTAATAAGATGTACAGAGACCTTTGAGAGTATTACTTGTAGGATGGAATTAAAAAGGATATTTTTGACTTTACCCAGAGATGTGTGACTTGTCAAATGGTTAAGGAATGATGAAATTTTCCAAAGGGGATGTTTCATCCTTCTCCATTTTTATAGTGGAAATAGGAAAACAATTATATGAACTTCATAGAGAGATTACTGAAGTCTTCTTGAAGTAACAACATGACATGGGTTATTGTGGACTGAGTGACTAAATATGATAATTGGCTTCCTATTTGAGACATTATGAAACATCCTAGGTAAATAAAGAATAATAAATTTTCATATTTATTAATATTCGTGATTTAAATATTAATTTTAATTTAAATGGTATGCTATGTTCGATAGCGTACCTGATACTCAACAATAGGTTTCTTTGAAATCTTATGTTGCACACAACATTGGGTCATACTGAAAAATAATAATATAATATTATTTTAAATGGTAGTTAACACATAGTTGTTGTATTAGTGGGAATGGAAATAACTAACTAAAATATGAATATACATGTTTGTTAAATGTTTTACATTTATACAATAAATTTTAGAGGCTTAAAATAAGAAAGAATCTAATTTTAAGCATAAATACTTTAATATTCATTAGAAGGTCGATTTAACGCCTTTTGATGGAGAACCCTCTTTAAATATAGTTTTTTCACTTTTATATGTTATATTTGACAATATAAAATTATTATTTATAATCTAGACATCAATATTTACTTTGGGTAAATTTTTGGTATTTTTCTAATAAAATTCATTTATTAATTAATAGTGAAAATAATGTATTTTAATTCAAACTGCATTTAAATATAATTTATTTATAAGGTTATATTATATTTTTAATTGATTTTAAAGTGTAATTATATTATTTTTTTACTATTTAATCCATGTTTGGTCATAAGAAGTAATTCCACTTGGAAATTGGACAAAAATAAGTGTCAATCTTATAATATTTATTATTTCTTAAAAACAAGCTTTTTTGTTTTGACAATGGGAATTAATTTTAAATTAATTTTTTTTCCACTTATATATTTTGAATTTGGAAAATTTTATTCCATATTTGAAATCAGTATGTGCAAATTGTGTTAATAGGTATCTTTAGTTTTAGACATTATGAATATTTACTTCAGTAAATATTTTATTTACCTTGGTTAAAGCGTAAATCTAGTAAATAAGGGTAAAAAATAATATTGTAATCATATAAAATTACCATAAAATGTGTTATAATACTATTGGTTGATACAGTTAAGACCATGGTCATCCTTGGGTCGATTTTGGGACCCCATGGATCCAGTAGGGAGTGATAATGACACTTTATATAAATTAATTTAAAGTAAAGATAAAAATGACTTAAACATATATCTTTTAGTAAATCAATTTTTACATTGGGTAATATAAGTTATCACTTCAACTATAAATATTAATTTGAAATATAAAATTATTTCCTACATCATTGAATTTTTTTTATAATTTTTAGACATCAAATAAATAAAATTATTTATGACACAATAATGATGCAGTGTTTACCTCATTAATTAATGATTTAAATAAATATGATTATAAAGATTAAAAAATATCTAAAACCTATCTAATTATTATTGGATGATTTTATTTATAACATGAGTCATCTTATATTCTAATTTAATATGTTTTTGACCTTTATAAAACAAAAATAATTATATAATAAAATAATTTGATTAAACATTCCTAAAGAGCCCCTCCTCCCCCTTATAAAAAACCTCACTTATAAACCATTCCACACACATCTCAAGCCCCTTGGTTCATTCAAACTCTGACCAATTAAGCTCCCTAAATCCCTCTCCTTCTCTTAGATACACCCCCAATTCATAATCCAATTCAATTAAACCTTTTGGTTTAAACCAAAGGGAGATACCCGATTTAAAGGTAACGTCTTCTCTTAAGTTCTTTTGCTTTATTTTACTTCTCCAAACCCCTAAACTCTATTTATTAAATTATTTTATAAAAAAAACTAGTATCATAAATATACTAGGTTGTTTTTATGAGAAGGATTCGAACTATACTTATACACACCTCCATCTAATGGGTAAAGAAGATATTGTTTCTATGGATGGGAAACTAACGCCTCACGAAATGATGATTGTTCAATATTCTCATACCACCTCTTATGGTGGACATTAATATGGAAATGTATTTATATGAGATATATATTATATTTATATTGTTTCTATACTTCTGTATTTTTCATTTATCTAATGCCTTTGTGGTTTTCATAGTGGGTAAATACAATAATTTCGTTTGAGGAAGTGTGGACTACCACCCCCTCAAAGTGATATGACTCATTCATTCCATATGTGGAATGTATAAAGGATAGAGTTAATTAATTTATATATGATATTATACTAGAATTATAATAGACTTCTGTATCATTAGGTTTTTATTCAATTAAATATGAAATAGAAATGAAAGTAGCTTTTAGGCGTACGTACGGCTTACCATCTCCTTGAACAGTGCATTTCATTTCTTATCTCCAAATGTTATGTACTATTATAAATACATATATATAATGGATATATATGATATATATGATATCTAAATAATTAATATAATTATGTAGATAATGTAATTTCGACCACATAGACAATTTATAATTATAACAAGTTCATTTTTAACTCATGTTCCAAACATCGAAAAAATGTTCGATGTGAACTCAATTAATAAAATAATTGTTACATCAAGATATTAACTGATTTAAAAGGAATAACAAACATGAAAAGGTGATTAAGAAAGTATAAATTAACTTTAGTTTATTTTTCAGAATATTGAAGAATGATGGAGTCAAGTCAGATATGAGGTAAGGGACTTCATCTCAATCTTCTTTCATTAAGGCATATTTTGTTATATACATGACATTCTTTTATACGGTGTATAAAACATTTGACATCTCATTTAATTCAAAAGGAATATTTTTCTATGAGGCATTTTACTAAAAAACATAAAAGGATGTTTCTCTTTAATGTTAGAAGTGACAACAAACTTTTCCGCCGTCGTGAGTATTATTTGATCTTGGGCTTCCTTAATAAGTCGTAATGTTTTTTTAAGGAAAATAAATATCATCCACTCTTTTTCAAATTTTCGTATTGATAATGGTTTTGATAATGGATTTGTTATGTCAATATATTTAAATGATATATTGTGATTGAAATGTGTAAATGTTATCATTCCTTTATATTTGTTTTATGTGTTATGAATATGTTACGGTACTTGGGAATTATTACATATACTGTGGTTCCATGATAAACCAAGGGCGGGTGAGCCAGAGATAGCTTTCTAATGCATTGGGTAACGTGATGGGGGTAAACGTTAATGTTTCTCCTAATAGGTTTAGGTAATATATTGTGATGGGTATTCCAAATGTAACTCCCTGTGTAGCTGTGATAGCTACTATGTAAGTATGATATGGGTGCCACAAGTTTCATTTATGATTTAGGATTTCAATGTGTTATTGAAAAATCTTATGATTTCATGAGGTATGATATTATGTTGGGTATGTATTTATGGAAAAATGTTATATTTTTTTATCTTATAACACTTACTGAGATTTTTATACTCATCCCATGTTTTGAAACGTTTTTCACATGACTTAAAGATGAATAGGGTCAAGGATAGGATAAAGGAAAAGTCATGATGTCTAAAACATGGAACTAGACATGACTCTTTTTTTCAAGAGTTTTTATTTTATGAAAAAAAAAATTAAAACTGAGTATAATTGTCCACTTTGTAATTTTTGAGATTTAATGTAATATATATAACCTAATTCTCGAAATCTCTAAACCTGAAAAGATCCTCAATGGGAATTATACAATTAATTAAAGATTATGTATTATTTTAACGTCGGGTCCTTATAGTTGGTATTAGAGGCCGGTTTATAAAACATTAGAAGTTAGGATATTATTAAATTAATATCCCTAAATTATTTTTAGTTTAAGTTAAGATTGAAATGATATGGAATTTATAGATTACCATGTCACTTCGCCTATTATATTTCTATGTTCAGAATGGTTTTCCGTAGAGGAAACAGGGAAACTATGATGGGATGACATCAGGAGGAAAACAACCTTCCAAATCAGAAACTTGAGATGGTCGGAATCAGAACTGAATAGTTTGTTATAGTGATGGCATAGTTGACTCAGGCTATAAATGGTGGTGGTATACATGCATGAGATCATCCAGAACAACCATAGAGGAACATGTCAGTAGTGGATCATTTCATGAGGTAGCATCCCCCATCATTCAGTGGATCATCTGAACCTGTGCTTTCTAAAGGGTGGATTAAAGAACTAGAGAAGATTTTTGATGTCATGGGGTGTTCATAACATCAAAAGGTTAGTCTCGATGTTTACCATTTTGAAGGTGAAGCTGATCACTAGTGGTCGATGGTGAAAAATATGAGGGATAATGAGAATATTGATTCTCTTGAATGGGATGAATTCTAAGATATGTTTCTTGAGAAATATTTTCCAAAGGTGGTTCATTTTACGACGGGAAAAATTCAGGAATTGAGGTAGGATGATGACTCAGTGGATACTTATAAAACAAAATTCACTCGACTGGCAAGGTATTCTCAAAATGTTATACGAGAACTTGATAGTAAAATCAAACATTTTTACTCAGAATTAAATACAAATTATAGAAGGGATTTATCTTATTGTGAGTTCAAAAGTTATGAAAAACATGTTCGATGTGCAGAGAAGATGGAAATGGAGTTTTTTCGATGATCAAGTTTTCTTTTACAAATAATAGAATAAGAGGTTTAGGTGGAAGACAGCAGAGAAGAACTCTTCAAAAAATTATGATAGTAAAAAACTTAAATTTACAGTTTGTGAAAATTGTGGTAAAAATCATATTGTTGAATGTCTTTTGAATTCTGGTAAGTGCTACTGATGTGGTAAAATAGGACATAACATTCATAATTTCACTGAAAAGGATTAGGGTAATGGTAAGACAAAATCTGATTTACAGTCAGTAAAATGTTTAATGTTTAATGAAATTGGTCATTATGAAAATGAGTTTTCAATGAATAACTCAACTGATGGAAAGCAGCCATTGTACAAGCAGAAAGGGGTGGTGAAATACTTTTCAACTACTTCAGTAGATTTTGGGCCATCAAATGAATTAGTATCAGGTACACTATTTTTTTGTTCAAATTATTCCAATGTGTTGTTTGTTTCAGGGTCTACACATTCATTCATTTTTTATAAGTTGTCTATTAAATTGGGAATTCCATCTCAAGATATGAATCCTAATCTTATGGTAAAAACACCTAGAGGAAATGTTGAGACGAAAATAAATTATAAGAACCTTTCTATCCTTGTGTGTAGAAAGAATATACCTTCAATCCTTATTGTTTTCCCTCTAGTAGAGTTTGATGTTATTTTGTGCATGGACTGGATTTCTGTTTATCATGCTAAGATTGGTTGCAGAGCTAAAGAGTTTTATTTTTAGAATGATTTTCAGATTGTGTACAAGAATGAAACCTTACTTTTTATAACATATCAGGATGTAGAGAAACTTATAAAAGAAGTAAATCAATGTTACCTTGCACATATTTCTGAAAACAAAAGAAATGTTCATATTAATGATGTACCAGTGGTAAATGAGTAAATTGATGTTTTTTCTTATAAATTGTCTGATATTATACCTAATCAGGTAGTTGAATTTACTATTGACTTAGTTCCTGATTATAATTCAATTTTAAAACCCCCTTATCGAATGGCTCAAATTGAAATTTAGAGTTAAAGAATCAATTGTAGGAGTTATTCGATAAAGGTTTCATTCGACCTAGCACATCACCATGGGGTGATTCTATCTTTTTTTTAAAAAGAAAGATGGTTCAATGAGAATTTACATTGATTATATATCATTGAATAACATCACTATAATGAAAAAGTATCGTTTCCCTCATATCAATGATTTGTTTGATTAGCTCTAGGGAGATCAGTATTTTTCAAAGATTGATTTGAGGTCGGGGTACCATCAGTTGAAACTAAAGGAAGATGGCATTTCAGAGACCGCGTTTTGTACTAGATATGTCCATTATGAATTTGTGGTTATGCCTTTTGGTTTAACTAATGCACCTACTATATTCATGGGTCTTAAGAATAAAATTTTTTGAGTGTTCTTGGATAAGGTTGTGGTTGTGTTCATTGATGATATTTTGGTTTATTATAAAATTATAGAGGAGAATAAAAGTCATTTAAGGGTTGTATTACAAACCTTAAGAGAAAAAGAATTGTATGTGAAATTCAGAATGTCTGAGTTTTGGTTACAATAAAAATCATTCCATGGTTACATTATTTCAAAAAATGGCATAACTATTGATCCAGCTAAAACAAAAGTTGTTGAAGAATGTCCATGACCCACAAATATAACCGAGATGCATAGATTTCTTGGTTTGGAAGGTTATTATTGGAGGTTTGTTGAAAATGTTTCACGGTTATCTACCCCAATGACTAAGTAAACTCGAAAAGGTGTTAAGTTCATCTAGACAAAAAAAATGTGATGATTGTATTCAGAAATTGAAAAGAAGATTGGTGAATGCTCCAATTTTGGAACTACCTTCTAGAAATGGTGAGTTTGTTATCTACAGTTATGCTGTCTTGAAAGGACTTGGTTGTGTACTTATACAGAATGATCAGGAAATTGTGTATTCTTTAGGTCAGTTGAAATCTCATGAGTTAAATTACCCTACACATGATTTGGAATTATATGATATTGTTTTTTCATTAAAAATTTGGAGGCATCATTTGTATGGAGTAAAATGTGAAATATATACTAACCAAAAAAATTTGAAGTATATAGTCACTCAGAAATAATTAAACATGATACATAAGATATGGTTGGAATTAATTATGGATTATGATTGCATGATCCATTACCAACTAGGAAAAGAAAATATAGTGACTGATGATTTGAGTTGAAAAATTAATGCTTCATTAATCATGCTACGTTTAGAACGAGATCCTTTGGTTTTTGATTTGATGAAATTTGGAATAGAAGTTGTTGTTGTAAGAAATTCATCTTTTTTGTTTCAGGTTTCAATGAAATCATCTCTGTCAGACAAAATTAAGAATGTGTAGAAGGAAGATGGTGAGTTGTAAAAAAAGGTAGAGTGGTTCATAAGGGTAATTTTCCAAATTTTAACATTGATAATGATTGTGTTTTGAGGTTTTGGAAGAGATTATGTGTGCCTTGTGATTCAAATTTTAGGAATGATTTGTTATGTAAAGATCATATTTCTCCATTTTCAGTTCATCCTGGAAGCACTAATATATAGAGAGATCTTAGAGAGTATTACTGGTGGGATGGAATGAAAAGAGATATTGTTGATTTTACTATAAAGTGTTTGACTTGACAATAGGTTAAAGCAGAGCAGTAGTTACCGAAAGGGATGCTTCAGTCTTTACCAATGCCTGAGTGGAAATGGAAAAATATATCCATGGCCATCATTGTGGGATTACCAAAGACATCTCACGTTAATAATGAAATCTAGGTTATTGTTGATCGATTGACTAAATCTGCTCATTTCCTTCCTATTCGAGATATGTTTTCTCTAGATAAACTTTCTCAGTTGTATGTTAAATAAATATTTAGGTCACGTGGTGTTCCCCTCTCCATTGTATCTTGTCGTGAACCCAGGTTTACTTCTAACTTTTCAAAAGGCCTTCAATTGTGGTGGGGTAATGAATTAAATTTTAGTAAAGCTTTTAATCCTCAATCAGATGGGCAGTCAAAACAAACAATTCGGGCCTTGGAGGATATGTTATGTGCATACTAAATAGATTACCAAGGAAGTTGGGACTAACACCTTTCTTTGGTTTAATTTTCTTATAATAACAGTTTTCATTCTAGTATACAGATGGCTCCATTTGAGGAATTATATGGGAAGCGGTGTCGAACTCCATATTTTTGGGATGAAGTAGGTGAAAGGAAGTTTATGGTACCAAAGTTGGTAGAAGAGATGGTAAAAAAATTATTTGATTCAGAAGCACATGAGAACAGCTCAGAGCAAGTAGAAATGTTATGCAGATGACTGGAGGAAGGATCATTCTTTTCAAGTAGGTGATCATGCCTTTCTCAATGTTTCTCCATCGAAATGTGTGAGGCATTTTGGTAAGAAGTGAAAGTTAAGTCCAAGGTTCATTGGACCTTATGAAATACTGGAGAAAGTTGGATCATTTGCATACAAAGTGGCTTTACCTCCAAGTTTATCCTAGGTACACAATGTTATTCATGATTCAATGTTGAGAAAGTATATGCCAGACCCATTTCATATTTTGAACCCAAAGGTAGTTCGATTGGAAGAGAATATCTCTTATGAGGAACAACCAGTCCAGATTCTTGATCGAAAAGAGAAAGTGTTTTGGAATAAGGTAATTAATCATGTGAAGGTTTTTTTGAAAAAACCATTTGGTTGATGAGGCTACATGGGAATGTTAAAATGCAATGAAGGTTAAATACACCCATTTATTTGATAAATGAATAAAATTGTGAGGACACAATTCCCAAAAGGGGGGAATGATGTAACATCCCAGGTAAATAAAGAATAATAAATTTCCATATTTATTAATATTTTTGATTTAAATATTAATTTTAATTTAAAAGGGATTCTATGTTCGATTGAATACCTGATACGCAATAACAGGTTTCTTTGAAATCTTACATTGCACACAATGTTAGGTAATACTGAAGAATAATAATATAATATTATTTTAAATGGTAGTTAACACTTAGTTGTTGTATTTTCAGGAATAGACAGAACTAACTAAAATATAAATATACATGTTTTTTAAATGTTTTTACATTTTTTCAATAAATTTTAGCGGCTTAAAATAAGAAAGAATATCATTTTAAGCATAAATACTCTAATATTCATTAAAAGGTCAATTTACCGCCTTTTGATGGTGAATACTCATTAAATATAGTTTTGGTTATTATTATATGTTATATTTGACAAACTAAAATTCTTTTTTATAAAAGGACAACAAATTTTATTTTGGGTCGCATTTTTCTGATAAAATTTATTTTTTAACGAATAGTGAGAACACTATATTTTAATTCAAGACTGCATTTTAATTTAATTTATTTATAAAGATAAGTTATCTTTTTAATTGGTTTTAAACTGTAATTATTAAATTTATTTACTATTTAATAAAATTTTGGTCATTGTAAGTAATTTCACTTTGAAATTGGACATAAATAAGTGTCAACCTTTTGATAGTTATTATTTCTTAAAAAAGGCTTTATGTATTGATAGTGGGAATTAATTTTAAATTAATTTATTCCACTTCTCTGTTTTGAATTTAGAAAGATGTATTCCATATTTGGAATCAATAGGTCCAAATTTTTTAAATAGGTAAATTTTAATTTTATTCATTATGAATATTTACTTCCGTAAATAAATTATTTACCATGGTTAAAGGGTAAATATGGTAAATAAGGGTAAAAAATAATATTATAATAATATAAATTTAACCTAACTTATGTCCTAATCCTATTAGATGATATAGTTCTGAACATGGTCATCCTTAGGTCCATTTTGGGACCTCATGGAGCCACTTGGGAGTGATAATGACACTTTATATTAATTAATTAAAAGTAAATACAAAAATAACTTAAACATATATCTTTTAGTAAATCAATTTTTACATAGGGTTATATAACTTATCTCTTAGACTATAAATATTAATTTAAAAGCTATAACAATTTCCTACATCATGGTATCTTTTTATTATTTTTAAACATCAAATAAATAAAATTATTTATGACACAATAATGATGTAGTGTTTACCTCATTAATGAATGATTTAAATAAATAAGATTATAAAGATTAAAAAAATATCCAAAACCTTTCCAATTCTTATTGGATGATTTTATTTCGATCATGAGTCATCTTATCTTTTACATTAATATATTTGGGACCATTATAAACTGCAAATCGTTATATAATAAATTAATTTTTTAAACTTTTCTAAAGAGCCCCTCCCCCCCCCCATAAAAATCCCTCACTTCTAACCCATTCACCACACATCTCAAGCCCCTTGGTTTGTCCAAAATAAATCCAATTAATCTTTTAACATCCCTATCCTCCTTATAGAATCCTTCCCATAGGCATAGGGCAATTCAATTAAACATTTCGGTTCAAACCAAAGGGAGATACCTGAATAAAAGTAAAGTCTTCTCTTAAGTTCTTTTGTATTATTTTACTTCTCCAACCCCATAAACTCTTTTTATTACTTTATTTTATAACTACACTAGTATCCTCAATATAATAGGTTGTTTTTATGAGACGTATTTGAACTACACTTACACACAGCTCTATCTAATGGGTAATGAACATATTGTTTCTGTGGATGGAAAACAAACGCCTCACAAAACGATGATTATTCAATATTCTCCTACCACATCTTACGGGGGACATGAATATGGAACTATAATTATATGTAATATATATTATATTTATATTTTTTCTATAATTTTTTATTTTTTATTTATAGAATACCTTTATGGCTTCCATAGTGGGTAAATACGATAATTTCATTTGAGGAAGTGCGAACTACTGCCCCCTCAAAGTGATATGACTCATTCATGCCGTACATGGAAGGTATAAAGTAAGAAGTTAATGAAATTATATATGATATTATACTATAATTATAATATACCTATTTATCATTTTGTTTTTATTCTATAAAATATGAAATAGAAATGAAAGTGGTGTTCATGCATACGTACGGCTTACCGCTTCCATGAACGGTGCATTTCATTTCATATCTCCAAATTCTATGTACTATTATAAATACATATATATACTGGATATATATGATATCTATGATATCTAAATCATTAATATCATTCTGTAGATAATGGAATTTTTACCAGATGGAAAATTTATAATTATAACAACTTCATTTTTAACTCAAGTTCCGAACATCGACAAAATGTTTGATATGAACTCAAATAATTAACTAATTGTTATAGAAAGATAATAATTGATATAAAAGGAACAATAAACATTAAAATGTTCTTAAGAAAGTATATATTAACTTTAGTTTATTTTTCAAAAGATTAAAGAATGATCTAGTCTTGTCGGATATGAGGTAAGGGACTTCGTCTCAATCTCCTTTCGTTGAGGCATATTTTGTTTTATACATGACTTTGTTTTATACAGTGTATAAAAACATTTTACTTCTCATTTCATTAAAAAGTAATATTTTCTATGAGGAGTTTTACTAACGAAAAAAAAGTAATGTTTCTTTTTAACATAATCGATGACAACGACCTTTTCTTCCCCCGTGAGTATTATATGATCTTTGGTTTCCCTAAAAAGCCTTTATTTTTTTAAGGAAAAACAATACCATATAATCTTTTACATATTTTGGTGTTTAAAATAGTTTGGATAATGTATTTGTTATGTCAATATATTTAAATGATATATTTTGATTGAAATTTTGAATTTTTATCTTTCCTTTATATTTGTTTTATGTGTTATGAATATATTATGTTTCTTGGGGATTATTACGTATACGGGTGGTTCCTTGATAAACCTAGGGCGGGTGAGCCTAAGATACCTCTCTAGTGCATTCGGTAACGTGATAGAGGAAAACGTGATTGTTTCTCCTAATATATTTAGGGAATATATTATTGTGGGTATTCCAAATGTAACTCTCTACATAGCTGCGGTAGCTACAATGTATGTATGATATGAATTCCATAAGTTACCTTTATGATATATGATTTATCTGTGTTATTTAAAAATCTTATGATTTCATGAGGTATGATCTTATTCGTGGTATGTATTTCTAGACTAATGTTATATTTCTTTGTCTTATAACCCTTACTGGTCTTTTTATGCTCATTCCAAGTGTTGAAATGTTTTCACAGGACTCAAAGATGAATAGGGTCAAGGATGAGATCAAGGAAAAGTCATGCTATCTAAAACATGGAACTAGAAATGACTCTTTTCTTTAAGAGTTTTTATTTTATGAAAATAATGGAAACTGAGTATAATTGTCTAATTTTTAATTTTTGAGATGTAATGTAATAGTTATGGCTTAATTCTCTAAAACTCTGAACCAAAAAAGATCCCCAATGTGAATTATTCATTTAATTGAAGATTATTTATTGTTTTAAGGTCGAGTACATATACACTATATCTAGAAAAACATTTTTGGATTAATACTCAAGTGTTTTTCAAGTTACATTGAGTTTCTCTCTCTGTTGCATCTGAGAGTGATACAAAATTCATTTCTAACTTTGGGAAAGGCCTTCTGAAGTAATTGGGTGTTGAATTAAGTTTTAATACACCTTTCCATCCTCAATCATATGGGAATTCAGAATGGAATATTTGTCTATGGTTCATTATACCATATTAAATCCTAGATAAAGTTAGAACATTTTTCTACTGAGTGGTTTTTCCCCTAATATTATACTAGGTACACAATGATTTTGTTGTTTCAATTTTAAGAAAGTATATTTCGTATCCATATTAATTTTTTAGTGCAGAAGTAGTTCAGTTGGAAGATAATATTTCTTATAAGAAATATAAATTTTTGGGAAATTAATAAATGAGAGAATGTTTTTGGGAAAATAGTGATCATCAGGCTATGGTTTTGTGAAAAAACAATATGGTTGAAGAGGAAACCTAGGAATCTGAAAATGCTATGAAGGAAATATTTCTCCACTTTTTTTATAAGTTAATATAATTATGAGGAAGAAATTTCTAAAATGAGGGATGAATGTAGCAACCAAGGTAATGATTAAATAATTCCTTTTCATTTATAAGTTAGATAATAATTAAAATATACACTATTACCAATATCATGTATGATAAAACTATTTTCATGGTTAAAAACATTAATTTCTTAAAAAGTAGTTTTATCTCCTTTTAATGGTGCAGTTGCTTTAAATATATATTTTTTTCAATTTTATAAATTATATTTTATAAGTAAACCTATTATTTTAACGAGTAATATCAAAATTCAATTATGTTTAATTTTTTTATTTTTCTGATAAATTTCATATTATAATGAATACTAAAAATATTGTATTTTAATTAAAAACTTTTGTTCATCTAATTTATTTATATAGTTACATTATCATTTTAGTTGGTTTTTAAGTATAATTAGATCATGCTTTTATAATTTAATCCTACATAGGTCATTTTAATCTATTTCACATCGAAATTTGATATAAATACCTTTTCAACTTTTAAACACTTTTACATTAAAAACTTATTTTCTCTTTCTGACTATAGGATTATTTTTTAATTAATTTTTGCAATGTATATGTTTTGAATTTTAAAATATTGATTAAATATTTATAATTATATGTCTTAAATTTATTAAATTGTTTATTTTTTATATTTTCAATTTTTAATAATTACTTTAGTAATATTTTTCTTTACACCATTAAAGGTAAATCCAGTAATTCAAGGTAAAAATAATATTACAAATAATATAAAATCACCCTAAAACGTTCTCTAATTTAATTGTAAGAGTTTTTTTCAAAAAACAAATCATTGGAACCAAGTTGTATCCTTTGGAAGCCACTTTAGTGTGAGTGTGACATTTATAATATTTTATTTCAAGTAAAGTCAAGGATATCATATTCATGTTTCTCATAACTATAATAATTGTAATATGAATTTATATAGGTTATATTTTCAACTATAAATATTAATTTAAATTTTAAAAGGATTATATATATCATGGTAACTTATTTGTAATTTTTAAGAAAGAAATAATTAAATTAAATAGTTACACAATGATGATGCAATAATTGCCTCATTAGTGAAAGAATCAAATATATGATTTAAAAATTATTAAAATAAATATAATTTTATATAATTAATATCATCCATGAATTTTTTTTCAATAATTGTTTTCATTTTTTTGATATTTTAAAAGAGTTGGTTTGAGTATATGAGGTTGTAATGGTATTTTTAAAAAGTCAGGTAATGAATAGTGTCAAAATTGACATTATTGATATATTAAAATTAATAATATTTTACTAAATGATATAAATTTTATAAAAATATAAAATTAGGCCATATTGTTGGGATAAGTCTCCAAATGTCATTAATTTCTCATTTAATGGCATTTTTTAATTTATGCAATTATATTAACCCTTAAAATGTGTATTACATGATATCATAGTAATAGTTTAAAGGGTAAAATGTCACATCCACGTACTTATTTTCATATATTATTCCACTTATATTATTTTCTGGTCATTCACTCTGAGGTTCACCCTTGAAACCCCTTGAGTTTTGATGAAAATGGACAAGTTTTGGGTGGCTAGAAAAGGTCGCACGATGCCTGGGACATAATTTTTTTTGTTATTCCAATTTTTTCATCTATAATTAAACCTATATCGCCCCTTTCTTCTCCCATTTGACAATAGCATTTAAGGGTCCCAAGCTCCCTCAATCACCCTTGGAAAAAATATTTGAAGGGGTTTTTGGTGGTGGAACTTCATGATTCTTCAAGTAAGTCAATTCATCTCTTATTTCATCCATTTCATTAGGGTTTCTTCTATCATTCATGACATTAATAATGTATATCAACTAGCTTTTTGTACTTAGGGTTTAATGTTGCGTTTCATGTTTCAATATTGTGGATTAGGGTTTGTTTTCATCCACTTGTGGTGCGTCGATGGTGTGGTTAAAGTTTCAAAAAAATATTTCGAGGTTTTGACATCTAAGTTAGGTGATTCCATGTATAGATATTATTTGATGAATTTATATTTCTTTGTTGACATGTTTTTTATGATCCTATTCCATTTTTCTGTGCAAAAACCATTTTCGGTATCATTAATTATGTTTTTTGATTTTAAAGAATCATTTTTGTTTGAAAATGAGTGTTTTTCATGTGTATTCCATGTTGTGTAATTTGGGGTTATTTTTTGACTCATGTAATTGTTTTATTAATTGTTGTTAGGGATTAAAAATGTGGTTGGGTGTGGTATTGTTGGGAATTTAGCCAAAAATAATAATTTTTTAATGGATTTTTTTACAAAACCTTGTCTTACCTCTAGAATTTGTTTTATAAAATATTTAAAGGCTTTAATGGATTTCATTGAGTGTGAGAAATGTGTTTTGGTACTTTTTGGGGTTTTTGTGATTTAGAAATGGTATTTATATATTCAAAAGGTACTTTCATGTAAAATTGGTATTTTATAACATATGGAACTTGATTTATCACAAAGAGGGAAACCCTAGTATCTAGGTCTGTGGACTAGGACTAGTATGCTAGTGATCTGGTAGTGGTAACATCTGTGTTTCAATTAGAAAGTTTGATGATGAAAAAACTAACTAAAAATTGTTGATGTTTAGGAAACACAAGGACATTGGGGTTTCCCATCCTAGTGTCTCGTGCATGATAAAGATATTAACTATGATTAGATTCACACTAAGATACAATATACCTAGGGCCCCATAGCTAGCTAGTTCCTAGGGGTGTTCCTGTGACTAGTGATCATTAGATATATAGTTTTTACCAATGGAATATGGTGTGTTTTATATAAAATTATGTATCATGTGTGTTTTAATTCAAGGTTTACATTCTTATAAGTTTCCCTCTTGAAAGATGTTTTCATTTAAAGTAGCTCCTTTTAGAAATTTTTATATCATTTTTTGTTTAAAAACATACAAGATTTTTTTTCTTAGAATTTTTATCACCTGGAATCTTTTGGGTGTAATCTTATTGGTATTAGGATCACATAGTACTTACACCTTTGGGTGTAAGTAGATTTGATAATGTTTGAAACAGTTAAGAGAATGGTCCTTGGTGACCACAGTTTGGGTTATTAGACTCTTTCCTTAATGTGGTGTTATGGAGAATGCTTGGGGGTGATGTCCCCATGACTTGTACTATTTATTGAGTTTTTCTTGATGCTTTATCCTTGTTGTGGACCCTTGGGTATTGTTTAATCTATGTATTTCAATTCGTAATTTTTATTAAAGTCTTGTTGGATTAATTTTTCAAATTCAGTTTATATATTATTGTAGGTTTTTTAATGCTTATAAACTCCGTTAAATCATTCCCAAACATTTATTTATGATACTCGAGCACTTGTTCCATCCCATTGGGATAAGGAACACCCTTAAGACCGTGTCACAGACTGGGTCGGGAACCATTTTGGATAGTGACCAGATCCGGTTCGTGAAAAAATGGTATCAAATAGAGGTTATTCCCTTTGGGTCATATTTTCTGGGATGAGTAGGGTTAGAAAAATGTTAGGACTATAGGATCTTAGAGTTATGGATGCGAGTAGGTTTCATATCCTACACCTCTCTGGAAAGACCTTGAGTCTCCATGGGATGTTGGGTTTGTTTTTTTTACTTATCTTCTAAGTGGGATGTGCGGGCTGCAGAACACACATGGACATTAGTTGGTGGTGAAGTGGTCATTTATTTCATTGTTTTGATTCGTTTTATTTATTTATATTCTATTTTATTGGTGAAAGTTTTCCAAATTATTCTACTAATGTTTTCAATTGTGATTGTTACCTTTTTGTAGCAACATGCCTCCCCAGAAATCTCTCATGCACCCATGGGAGGATACCGAAGAGAGTTCTGCCTCGGTACTTGATTAGAGATTGGTAGAAGAAGTGGTAAAGGTTTTCTAGGATCTAGGGAAGGGAGTGGGTCCTAATAATACTCCAATTAGATAAGATAAACCAGGTCCTAGGAAGGACAAGGCCAATGAGTTTCTTAGGAATAACATTCCTACATTATGAGGTATCACAAATCCTCGAGAAGCAGAGGAGTGGATTGAAAATATTTAACACATGTTTTAATTCCATGAAAAACCTAAGGAGGTCACAGTTAAATGTGCCTCATTTCTAAAAGAAGGTCCTAGTTGTATGTGGTGAGATTTTGTGCTTCAATCTAGGAATCATGATCATATGAGCATGAAGGACTTCAAGTCTATCTTCAATGACCATTATTGTCCTAAATAAATGGATTATTCTATATCTAGGGAGTTTATAGACCTCATTCAGTGAGACAAGTCAATGATGGATTATGCCAACCGATTTTCTGAGATTGTACAATATGCCCCTGATATAGTTTCTAATAAATAGATGAAGGCTTAGATATTTGAAAATGGATTGTGGCTATAAATTTATTCTCATGTCTTCCTGTTTAAGTTGAAGACCTATGTAGACTTGTTTGATCAAGATTGTATGGTAGATATTGAACATAAGGGGAGTTTTGGTTTCTCTAAGATAGTATCATTGATTCGTAGTGGCAGTTAATTGGAGAAGAAAATAATGAAAGAGGAGTACATGAATAAGTTAGGTGGTAGTTTGGGCCCTCCTCGAATAAAGCTTTAATATGTGTCTTCTTATGCAAGGTTAGTTGTGTTCCTCCAATGCAGGAGGCTGGGAAACAACTTGTTAGAGTTTTTTTTCCTATAACCAACTACTTTTTACTTTATTCGTTAATAAATACCTAATCACATCTTGATTGTTCTTTTTCATTACAATGTAAGTTATAATGTCCTAAGGATAGTTGTTTCACTAAAGGTTCATAGTAGATCCCTACTATTATGAGAACTCAGAACTTCCATAACATTGTTCATGAATATATATTCTATGGACATATGATGTTTTCTAGGGGACACAAATAATACATTCCTTTAGGTTTGGGGACTCATAAAACTTATATTCAGTTTCTCATGGTGTGTGCCCTTAGTAATATCAAGGAGGATATTATGAGAATGAGACCCACCAATAGGAAATCCACATTTCATAGTGTCATTGGATGTTCCTATTTTCATACGTGTCTATTGGTCCTTAGACATTATGATTATTATTAATGGGTATGACAACTCTCACGCTTAGATGTATTGAAAAAAAAACTGTGACGACACACTGTTCGCAATGAGGTAGGATATGTTGGGTGTGTCATGAGTAATACTGCATTAATAGATAATACGAGAAAGGGTTTGTCCCTTCTAATCCATAACAGAAGTAGATATATCAGGACCTTTATGGAATTGATATAGCCTAAATAAATCAATGGCCATAGTGAGGAACAGGCACGTTCAATTTCAAAAATTAAAAGAAAGAATAATCAAACGCATTGGTTGATGGCACTAGCATGCAACCCACTTGATTTGAGATATCCAGACAAAGGGATTACATTACATGGTAAGCGTTCGTAGGAGGTGACACATCATTGCGGAGTTAACTTCCTTCTCTATGGGTTCATTGGCATGTTTCTAGATACTAACCTTGGACTTTAGGTAGCCTCTGTGGCTCTGCTTAATAACACTAAGAAAGAGGCAAAGAGCATCACACACTAAGTGTATCCATTTATCTTAGTTAAATATTCATTTAACAAGTTGAATAAAGATTATTACCAATTGTGGTTTAATAATTATTCAAGGATGCCTGATCAAATTTATTTCGACACTAGTTATTCGAGAGAATATAATGTGGGTGAAATAAAATATTTATTAGCGAGTAATGAAGTGATATTTATTTATGGAATAAATATCCATTATTCAGGGTCTAGTAAATGTGGTAAATGAAATAAATAACATGAAAAAAATTACATGTCGTGTATATTAATATACATAATGTGTAGTTTTTTGGGGATTTGTGAGAAATAATATTTTTTAATTAATTAAATAATATTAGGTGTATTTAACTGGGTGCATGTCAAGTAATAATAATAGTCAACTGTTATTATTTGACTTGGGGTCTTACTAATAATTAAATTAAATGAATAAATAATTTTGGGTAATTAATTCATTTTATTATTCTATGTAATTAAAAATCAAAATTAGATTATTTCCATTAGCCTAGCCATTTTTTTGGGGATTGTACACAATGTATATATAAAATCTCTCAAGCCAAGAGGGAATTATTTTTCAACCAAGAATTCTCTCTAGTTACGAGAGAGATCTTCTTCCACCAGGTCAATGAGAGCACTTTGGAAGTGGCTTTTAGGGAAATCAAAGGCAGACATAGAAACTGAAGGATCATTCATGATAATAATAGTAAATCCATTCAGCGATGTCTAGAGATATGTGGAGTGTAAGTGGATCACCGCTAGAGGAAGCCTACACTTGGATTCTACAATGCAATGATGGATCACATCTGATCGTGACCAGAAACATCAAAATAGAGATAATTCCAGCAAGGTATTTCTCATAGTTTAATTAAACTAATAATAACCAACATATGATGATCCTATATATGGTTACATGACTCCTTTCTTTTCTTTTGGTCTTTGCTCTATTCTAAAGGTTTGGTGTTTTATTATCATGATGGTCTCAGATTGATCTTTTTTAACGGAAAAAATTAATGTTGGGTACACCCAGCAATGTGATTTTTCTACGCCCGGAACCTATAAGTGGTATAAAAGGGGTCATATCATTGATTATAATAACTTATTTTTTGATTTATCATTTACGTTTTTAATAATTTAGTTGTATCAATTCAATTTAACCATTCTGCAAATATGAATCTCAATATCTGTTCCTCCTATTTATTTTCTTGTCCACCTTACAGAAATGATCTTTTCTTTTAATATTGATTAAAATAAAATAGAATATCTCATCCAGAGGTGCCAAAGTTTCATGGCCTTACAATACCATAACAGACGACGTTCATTTGAGAGTACACATCGTGTAGTCCAGATTCAATGCATCAGAGAGGTCTACCAAACCAAGCCATGTGTTGGAGTCTTTCTAAGTCTTAAATGGCTCCGTTTGTTGACCATGAATAGGTGGAATTCAATTTCTATATTACACACCTTGTAGTCCATTGGACACGATGTGTAGTCCCTTTATGTTAGGGTTGGACCGTGTACCATGTACTTGGCTTTCCTGACTGGAAACCGTGTACTGCAAATACTACACGGTGTGTGGCCCACTGAAAATGTTGTGTAGTCTGAATATTTCCAAAGTACATCTACACACCATGTCCTTGGGAATGTACTTCATATGGATGGTGAAAGATAGTACACGCCATGTATTCGGAACTACATGCCCTGTACTTATCCAAATTAAACATATTTATTAAAAGTTATTATTTTATTATACAAACCCTTGAGACGTGTACCATAGTGTGGGCGTAAAGCTGAGGCATAACACGTGATATGTGTTTTATATATGAGTGTTTAATTTAACATCATTTTAAGGTTCATTTCTACTCATTGGGTAGTTGTCAACAGGAATTCACTGGTTTACCTCCAAGGTACATGTTACGTACAAAGATAATTTTAAATGAATTTATTTTTAAAAAAATTATGACGGATAAGAATCTCAAGGAAATTCATGAAAGAGATAAAGATAAAAGGATATATTAATTAAAGATAATTAATTGATTTTCTCTTGATTTATCTTAAACAATAATGATTAAAGAATTGAATTCTAGTTTTATTTATGCATAAATATCATTGCATGTATAGATGATCATGAGCTAGACCAAGACCATTTCATGTGAATAGTTAATTTAAATTATATATTTAAATTAAATTTTTTGTCCTGGGATACTTCTCCTCGTCAATATGTAGGACCTGTGTGCCCAATGTTTATTTTATGTAAAACTCTATTTTACTCATCACCTATGAGTGAGAAAAAATCATATATAATTGAAGGAACTCCAAAGCTAGTTTAGGTGGCTCAATTTAGGATCCAAGGTGAAACCAATCAAAGGAGATACAAAGGTAGACATGTGGAAAGCTATAAACCTGAACCCAAAAGGTTCAAGGGGTTTCTCCCCTAGGTCTTGGGTTAGTTTATCAACTTCTAGATAAACCAACCAATAGAACAAGATCATGATCAAATCATTTATTTTATTTATTTCATTTTCATGGTTTATTTATTGTGGGTGTATTGTCACGATCACACAATTAATGAATTAAACAAGCATGCATGATGGAACTAAAATAAGATTGGATTATGCATAAATATTATCTTAGATATGGATAATCACTTATGTATATCCCAATTAATATTAAAAATCATGCAATCAAAGATAATAAAATGTAAATTTCCATATAAGGATAAAATACCTCAAATATTAAGTCGGTATAGACTTCCATAATCTTGGTTAGAATCGAACCACAGTTCAAAGTGCTTGTCCAACCCTAGTTGGGGTGCTTTCAATTATTGGGAATTCTATTTCAAGGTTTTGGGTTTACTTGAATTGGTTCACATCAAGGGTTGATTACCACATCAGGACTTAGTGTGACCAAGAGCCAAAGTTTGAGCAAATCCAAATTAAAAGGATTTCAGGATTGGGGACACTACTAGAAATATGATCTATACCAATGGTTTTGGGCAAACCGTTGGTATAGTTCACTAATTTGGAACTATACCAATGGTTTGGCCAAAACCAATGGTATAGGGTCTCTATAATTGACCTATACCAATGGTTTTGGCCAAACCGTTGGTATGGGTCCCAAAATCAAAGAACCTATACCAACGGTTCTCAAAACGTTTGGTATGGGTGCATGTATTTTTAAAGGAATCTTCTTACAGAGGACATTAAATAAATCAAAATTTAAAATACTCATGATAATACATATATATATTTATGATGTTTTGTTCACAAAATTATTTTAGGTTAGTGGTTAGGTCGTTCAATCCCAAACAGGAGGTACTAGGATCAAAACCAACCGAATGATTATTTTTTGAATTACATACACCAATGGTTTTATAAAACCATTGGTATATATTTTCATATTACATATAAAAAATGTTTTCAAAACCGTTGGTATAGATCTATCCCCATGGCTTACTTGGCAATGGTTCTCCAAACTGTTGGTATAGGGTATACCAACGGTTTAGAGACCTATACCAATGGTTCAAAACTGTTGGTTTAGGGTATTTTTCCAGTAGTGGGAGTCTACTCAGCGGATCAAGGAACTGTGAGTTAATGCAGTTGGCATTTGGAATTCCTACCTAAAACCCTTCATGTTGCTTGACCAACCCTAGTTGGGGTAATGCTAAGGGAAATATGGATCCTCGCCACTATAATATTTACGCAAAAAAATATTATTAAGTCAATGGCAAGGGCTATTTGATTTCAATAAAATAGTGGTATACTAATAAGTATTAATTTATTTATTTGTCTTAGTTTTATCTTGATAAAGTACTAAATATTTTCTCATCTTAATTTGTAGAAACGGCAAGAAAAATGAATTCAAACATATAATTGGGAACCATAATCAAGATGTAAAACCTTCTCACCAGCACCAATTTCTAGGAATGGCAAAGGTGTTTACATGTCATCCTTCACCGTGAGAGGAAATTGTATGTAACACCCCATGATTTCATAGTACGTTATTTCTTCAAACTTTCACTACACGCAACACCGAGTTCAAGTGCACCACGACGTACCAAACTAGATGTTCAAAAGCAGTTATGAATAGTGTTAACTTAATTTTGAACTTTATATAATCCTTATAATTTTAGAATCCATATTATGAGTTTCTTAGACATAATGTAAGAACAAATTCATTGTTTTCAGATGAAAGAAATATTTTTTAAAAAATAAAATTTTACCACCTTTTAATGGAAACCCCTTTTTAATACCAATATTTTAAACTGATATATATTCAATTTGACAAAATAAAAGTCTTCTTTAGAATCAGGACATAAAAAATTAGTTTCGATAAATTTTTGGGGTTTTTCTAATAACTTTCATATTTGGGTGAATAGTGAAAAATACAAAATTTTAACTGAAAACAACTTTTTTAATCAAAAAAATTTATAGTGTTAAATTATAAATTTGAATGATTTGTAAGAATAATTATATTATATTTTTTCCATTTAATCCAATTTTGGTCATTATTTGTAATATCATTTTGAAATTGGACATAAACAAGTGTCAATCTTTTGATAGTTATTATTTCTTAAAAATACGCTTTTTGGTTTTGGCAACGGGAATTAATTTTAGATTACTTATTGCAACTTATAGGTTTTTAAATTGGTAAAATGGACTTAATTTTTGGTTTTGGAATATCAAAATTATCTTACTGTGAATTTTTGGTACTTTTCTGAAAACATTCAATCTTTGATGAATAGTTAAACATATTTTGTTATTGTTTAAAACTGACTTTTTATTTAAATAATAAATTATTTAATTTAAATTTATTTAAGGTCAATATAGATACATAATATCCATATATTTTCAATTTAATTAATTATAAGAATTCAATAATTACATTAGATATATAAAATTTTATTGAACTTTTTACTGTCTTTTACCCACCTTCTTAGAGAATTTGAAAATTTGCATAAAACATAATTTTACCGCTTCTGTGAGTTTAATTTCAAAACTCTGAGAGACATGGTTAATCTCAATAAGTAAAATTTTGTTCAATAAGAAGAAAATAATTTCTGGTGAATAGTAACTTTTGACTTTTATTTACCACGGTTAAAAGTAAATAGGGTAATTAAGGGTAAAACTGATATTATAATTACCCTAACACATGTCATAATTCTATTGGATATAATTAATTAGACCAAAAACAACCTTAGGAATAAAATATTATCCTTTAGGTCCACTTGGATTAGATTAGGACATTTATTATTATGTAATTTAAAGAATAGTTTAAAGTGTTAAATTCAAAGTTTATTAACTAAACCATTTTTAATATAGGGTTTTACATTAGATAAATTCAAATAAAAATATTCATTAGAAATATAAAAAGTCTTCCTACATAATGGTATTTTATTTATAATTTTTATTCATTAAATAAAATAAATTTATTTATGACACAATGATGATGCAGTAATTACCTTATTAATGAAAGAATCAAATAAATGGTATTATAAATACTAAAATAAATATAATTTCAAAGTTTTTATGACATCCACGAATTTTCTAGGTGAATATGAAATGTTAGGTCTGATGAAGTGTATATTTTTTGAAGTAATCAAGTTGATATGACTTTCAAAAAAACAAAATACCAAATAGTATCAAAATTGACATAAATTAATATTTAAAAAAATACTATATTATTGGTTGATATAATATTCCAAAAAATGTAAGGTTCATCCAAAGGGATTAAATAATATTATATATGTCATTAATGATCCACTTGATGTTCTCTAGGATGTTTATAGTAGGTTTATTAACCATATATAGTAAGAATACAACAAGACATGGTAAAAGTTAAACTATTTAACTAAGAGTTAAATCTAAAAGATAAGGATAAAATGGTAACCTAAACTTATCTAAAACCTATTTTTTGAGGGTATTTCGACCCATAAACACATAATTCTCAAAATAAATTTATTTTGAACCATGGTAAACCGAATATTATTTTATAATAAATTAATATTATAATCTTTTCCTAAAGTGACCCTCACCCCTCTTATAAAAGGACACTTCCCCTTCTCTCAAAATCACACCTTCAGATCCATTTGGCTCGGCCAAACCCTACCTAGATAACCTAAAAACTTACTTCAATTGATCTTAGAGGACTTATTTTGATCATAAAGCTATCCTAAATATCCCTTTTGATCAAATCAAAAGGAAGAACTCGAAGAAGAGGTAAATATCTCATCACCTCTTTCAAGTTCTTCTCTTCCTCCACTTCCTCTTTATTTGCTGTTTCTATTAAAAAACAATAAATCCAGTATCTTATATATAATTTTATGTTATTATAAATATGTTACAACCATATTAATTATTTTATCCATCCTATGAATGACATGTCACCATACATGCGTATGTAGGGCTTACCGTCTCCACGTCATGTTGTAGTTGTTATTCAATACATTATTATTTGGATGGGTATAATAATGATGTATAATTGATGTAAATAATAAATATAACATGTTAATGATTCTATATTTATGATATACCATATATTTACATACTATTTTTAAATCAAAATAATGATATTGTCACTCGTGTGTTCATACGGAGTACCATATCCACGACGCGATGAGAGCCATTTCCATGTTCACCATTCAAAGATGATTATAAAAATATACATTATTAATAAGTATGTAATATATGACCTAATAATTCTACTGGAGATATATATATATATATATATATTTACTTACATAAATCTTATTCACATACTTCTGTTCAATACAATATAAAAACAGAAACAGCGTTTATGCGTACGTGTGACCTACCGTCTCCATAAATGGTGTCTTACATTTCATATATACATCTATTATAAATATTTATATTCTAAATATATATGATATATAAATCAAATTTTATATGTTGGAATCATTTAAATCATGATCTAAATGATACGCTCAAGAATAACAAGTTAAAACACATACAATAAAGAAAGTGATTATTACACAAAATGTTAATTTAACGTAGAAATCATTATTAAATGGGTATTATAAAGTCATAAATGAATCATGTATGATATAATAAATATGAATATGGTTATGGTATAATTTAATAACATAATATTTTCATTATACAGTAGGCTAAATGTGCCCTTGGCCAAAGGAAAGTTCAAGGTAAGGGTTAATTCCTCAATCTCATTATTATCTGAGATTGTTTATGGGTAAGTTTTTACTGGGACATATTTATTATCCATGTCCATGCTTCATAAAAGAGTGTTCATTGGGATTATTTTAAGGTACTCTTTTATTAAAGCATCATTTTAAATTTTTTAAATACTTATTCTTCTAAATCATTCTCATTAATGTCCCTGTATTCAAAATGGTTTTTAAGTATTTATTTATATGGACATGAATGTTTTTAAAATGCTAATTCCATTAAAAAGTTTCAAAGTTGTATGGGACGCTTTGATTCAAAAATTCCTTTAAATGTATTCCTTTTCAAATTGTGTGACTTTTAAATGTTTTCATGAAAAGATATATTTCTCTCAAAGAGTTTTACAAATCATTTTCATATATGTCAACATCCTTTGATGGATTGTTATCTTGTTTGAAGTTGATTTATTATGATAAAAATCTTCCATATTGTATTGAAGGTTTTGTGATATGTTTGACTATGGATGTTTTATTTTTATACCATTCATGGTTTATAGGTTACGTATTGACATTTCGTATCCAAGTTCTTATAAGAAATGTTTACGTTATGTTTCAACCGTTTCGTATGAGGAATGTATTGGACATAGTAAGTGACGGGTGGAGCCCTCTATAGCTTCTCAATGTGTCGGTAGGTCTCATGAGACAATTAGATGTGGAATTGGCCGAGGCCTTTCCAAATTTTATATATGGTTTTGGCCGAGGCCTTAATCATTTTTAGACATCTTGGTCTAGGCCTTGACAAAATGTTTCAGAATGTATAGAATTATACATTCCTTCATTATGAAAATAATATTGATGGTTCATGTGGTCATTCTACTAGTATAATGCCCATGATTATGTTTTATTATGGCATTATTTACTCAACTCATATTCCTTCCATAAAAGTGTTCGTGTTTATTATTGGTAAAGGCATGTGTTTTCAATTATTCACCATGCTTAATATTCATTTTATCTTCTGCTGTATTGTTTACCGTTCATGAGCATTTGAGCTCACCCCTTTCTTATGTTTTATTTTCCCAGGATTCCAAGAAGTGTATTATGATTGATATGAAGGGTTAAGCTAAAGGGAATAATGACATTCTAAAAGAACTATCTATGATTTGTTTTATGTTTTAAATTTCAATGTAAAGTTAATGTATGTAATCTATTTTCCAATACTGCTAAACTGATCAGTCCTTCGGCACTTGATTTCTTGTAATCATGAAAATGTATTGAAATAATTCACCGAATCTGGGTAACTGGGGTTGGGGTGTTATGTTGTATGTGCAGGAAGATCATGTTCTAGTTGTGCCTGGAAAAGAGGCCAGTGATGAGGAACTATCTCTCTATATGAAACATAAGGATGATTCCATAGATTTCCAATGTTTCATGATATTGGCCATGTCTAATGGGCTCTTGAAGCAACATGAAAACATGGACACGTATAACATGATGTCTCACCTTAAGGATCTCTATTAAGAGAAGGTGAGACAAAAGAGATATGAGATCTCCAAGGAATTGTTTACAACTATGCTTGGAGAGTCTATGACATATGGGCCTCATGTAGTCAAGCTTATTGGCTACAGTGAATTCCAGAAAATCTTAGGGATTAAGTTCCCAGATGAGTTGCATACAGATCTCATCCTAAAACCACTACCTAATACCTTCTCTAGATTTATTTTCAACTATGACCTGGGAAAATATGAGAAGAGTTTATCAGAACTTCTGACCTTAGTTCGCAAGGTAGATAAGGATATGAGGTGTCACAGTCCCGCAGTCCATATAGTGAATAAGAAGAGGAAGGACAAGTCAAAGGGGCCAAGGACTTCTAAATGGTCTAAATCCCCTAAGCACCATACCTCCCATAAGGGGAATATCCAAATGCAGGGCAAGGAATGGGAGGTAGTTTGTTTTGCATGTGGAATTCCAAGACACTGGAAGTGGAGCTACACCCAGAAGCATAGGGACACTAAATGTGCATTCATTATCGAGTGTAATCATTCCATTTCTACACATTGGTTATTAGATGCATCTTTCGGGGATCAAATATGTATTCAAATGCAGGAACCAAGTAAATTTAAAACTATTTCCATAGGAGAGGTGGATCTTCGAGTTGCCATTGTCATGAGGCTGGATCCATTGGACATTAGTGATTATTATCTATCATTGCCTACTAGGATGCTTATGGTTTTACATAATTGTTATTAAGTGCCTAGTATTACCAAGAACATAATTTTTGTATCATGTTTGAATATAGATAGATTTATTTTAAAATTGTTAATAAGGGTTTGTTCTTTTATAAGAAAAATGTATGTTATGGTATGTCACATTTAACTAACGGTTTGTATGTATTAAATTAAAAAAACCAAGTGTTGGAAATCGATAAATAAACAAACTCACATGACTCATACATCACCCTATTGTGGAATCACCATCTCGCTCATGTAAACGAGAAGCACTTGAATAAGCTATTCCAAGATGGTAATTTAGACTCTACTGAGCTAAAACCACTTGATAGATGTCACACTTTCTTACAAGGGAAAATGACCAAGGATCCTTTCCAGTAGAATCTAGAGGTGGATATTATTACTTCATTACTTTTACTGATGATTTGATTAGATATGGATATGTCCACTTAATTGGGTATAAATCAGAGTCCTTAAATCAATTTAATGAATTCAAGAATTAATTATAGAATGATCTTAGTAGGAAGATAAAGAAACTTCAATCGGATCAAGGTGGAGAATTTCTGAACCAAAAGTTCATCCACCTTTTATGGGAGTCTGGAAATATCTCTTAACTCACTCCTCTTTATACACCATAGTGGAATGGTGTTAGTGAAAGGATAAATCACACCTTGTTGGACATGGTGAGCTCTGTGATGAGTCATGAAGATCTTCTATTATCCTTTTGGGGATATGCATTACAGACTGCATCATGCACATTAAACTGAGTACCAAAAAAGGTGGAAAATGGAATTCCCTCAGAGATATGGAATTGAAAGAAACTCATTCTATTTTACACATGTGTATGGGGATAGGGAGACATTTGTTAAGGCTTCTTTAGGAAACAAACTAGCACCCCAGGGCACGAGGTGTATCTCTATAGGATTTTACAAGGAAATGGAAGTATATTACCTATATAACCCTTCAAACAAGAAAGTTATTGTTGCTAGACAAGCCGTCTTTATTGAGAGGGATCACATACTAAAAAAGGATAGTGGGAGAAAGATTTACTTCAATGAAGTTATTGCTCAAGATACACAGGAGTTGGTATAGGAACAAGTTCCATAGGACCCCATAAAAGAGGTTCCAAAAACAAAAGTACTGCGTAGGAGTTCAAGAGAGGTAAGGGAACCAAAGATATTTGGTTTTCTATTCACTGAGGATGGTGAATCATTATTGTTGGAAAATGATGAACCTCTCTCCTATAAAGAAGCATTAGAGAGCTCAGAAGAAATAAGATGGCTAGAAGCTATGAAATCTGAGATGTATTCCATGTATCATAACCAAGTTTGGGTTCTGGTCAATGATCCAGTTGATGTAAATCCTATTGGATGCAAATGGGTATTTAATAGAAGTTTGACATGGAAGGTCAAGTTAGAACCTATAAAGAAAGGATAGTGTCTAAAGGATTTAGAAAATGTCAAAAAATTGACTATTATGAAACCTTCTCACTAGTTTCCATGTTTAAATCCATAAGAATCCTAAATTCCATAGAAAATTACCATGACTATGATATTTTGTAGATGGATGTCAAAACAAAATTCCTTAATGGTAACCTTCAGGAAGATGTCTATATGACATAACCATAAGGGGTTGGGACTCTAAGTTAAGACAAACAGTTATATAATTTTCATAAATCCATTTATGTAATAAAGCAAGCATCCAAGGCATGAAACATTTGATTTGATGATGCTATAAAGAAATTTGTGTTCTTTAATAACGAATGTGAGCCATGTGTTTATAAGCAGTTTAATGGGAATGTCATCGTTACCCTAGTAGTATATGTTGATGAAATATTACTTATTTCAAATGATGTTCCAATCTTACAGTTAGTTAAGGATTGGTTGAAAAAGTGTTTCTCAATGAAGGACATAGTTGAAGTAGCCTATATTCTAGGGATCAAGATCATTTGTGATAGATCCAAGAGGTTTCTTCGACTATGTCAGGGTACGCACATTGACCAGCTACTAAATAGATTTAGTATGGAACAATCCAAGGGGGTATTGGTTCCAGTGTCACATGACCTACATTGTTCTAATAGAATGTGTCTGTAGGCACAATAGGAGAAAGATAGGATGAGTAAGATCTCATATGATTTAGCTATATGATCCATAATTTATTCCATGTTATGTACCAGGCTTGATGTTGCTTATGTACGGAGCAAGGTAGAGAGATATCAAGAAGATACAGGAGAACAATATTGGAATTTTATTGAGACTATCCTTAAGTATCTGAGAAGAACTGAGGATATGTTCCTGGTGTATGGAGGAGACGAGGAGATTTTAATCAGAGGGTATGATGATTCTAGTTTTCAGATAGATCAGAATGATCTGAGTCACAATCTGGATATGTTTTATGTCTCAACGGTGAAGCTATGAGTTGGAAGAGTTTCGAGCAGCCAGTTGTCGCCAACTCTAATAGCGGAGTCTGAATATATAGCATCTTGTTATGCAGCCAAGGAAACTTTCTGGATTCAGAACTTTTTATAGAATCTTGATATGATGCCTATCAATAATGATACTATTACATTGTATTGTGATAATACTGCAGAGGGGGATCTTGCAAAAGAACCAAGGTCGCATCAGTGGAAAATTCTCATTCATTGGAAGTATCACCTCATGAGGGATTTGTATCAAATGGGGGAAGTTGTAGTGAGAAGATTGTCCATGGAAGAGAACGTGGTATACCCCATGACTGAAAGATTATCTCGGTATAAGCATGAATATAATGTGAGAGCTAGTGGGTTAAAGGTTGTTAGAATTCTTCTCTAGTCCATGTTGGAGTATATTAGATTTGGTGGCCTAGAACCAACTACTTTGTACTTTATTCATTAATAAATACCTTATCACATCTTGATTGTTATTTTTCATGACTATGCATGTGATAATGTCCTAAGGATAGCTGTTGGACCAAAGGGTCATGGTGGATCCCTACATTGATGAAAAACTGGAAGTGCCATAACACTATTCTTGAATATATGTTCTATGGCTGGATAATGTTATTTAAGGGACACAAATAATACAGGCCATTAGGGGTGAGGACTCATAAAACTTTGTGAAACTTTCTCATGGTGTGCACACTTGGTAATATCTCGGAGGATATTATGAGAACGAGACCCTCTAGTAGGAAATCCACATTTCATAGTGTCATTGGATGTTCCTATTTACGGACATGTGCATTGGTCCTTAGACTTTAAGATTATTATTAATGGATATTACAACTCGTGCACTTAGATGTATTAACAAAAACTTTGATGACACATTTTTCATAGTGAGGTAGGATATTTTGTGTGTGTCATGAGTAATACTACATTTACAGATAATCCAAGAAATGATTTATCCCTTTTAACCATTACAGAAGTAGATATCTCAGGCCCTTTTATGGAATTGATATAGCATAAATAAATCCATGGCCGTGGTGAGGAATGGGAAAGTTCAATTATGGAAATTCAAGGAAAGAATAATCAAGCACATGTTTTGATGGCACTAGCATGAAACCCGCTTGATTCGAGATATCAAGACAATGGGATTACATTAAACGGAAAGCATTCGTAGGAGGTGACACATCATTGTGGTGTTAACTTCTTTATCTATGGTTTCCTTGGATTTTTTCTGGACGCTAACCTTTGAATTTAGGCAGGCTTCGCCTAATTCCACTAATAAAGAGTCCTAGAGAGTCACACACTAAGTGTGTCCAAGTATCTTAGTTAAATATTAATTTAACAAGTTGAATAAAGATTATTTCCAATTGTGGTTTAATAATTATTCAAGGATGCATGATTGTATATATTTTGACACTAGTTATTTGAGATAATATAATCTGGGAGAAATAATGTATTTATTATCAAGTAATACAATGGTATTTATTTAAGTAATAAATATCCATTATTCAAGGTCTAATAAATGTGGTGGAGGATGTAAAGAAAATGGAAAAAAAGTACACTCTGTGTATGTTAATATACACGCCGTGTAGTTTTTCTTGGGATTTGTGAGAAATATTATTATTTAATTAATTAAATAATATTAGGTGCCATTCTCTAGGTGTATTTAAAGTTATAATAATAGTCAGCTGTTATTATTATACATGGGGCCTTACTAGGAATTAAATGAAATGAATAAATGCTTTCAGGTAATTAATTCATTTTATTATTATAAGTAACTAAAAATCCAAGTTATATTATTCCCATTATCCCAGCCATTTTTTGGGCATTGTGCACAAAGTTTGCAAACCCCTCTCAAGACAAAAGAGAATTATTTTTCTACCAAGAATGCTCTCAAATTACGAGATAGATCCTCCTCCACCAGATCAAGGAGAGATCTTTGGAAGCGACTCTCAGGGTGATTGAAGGCGGACATCGCAAGCGAAGGCTCTTCTGTTCTATCACCCAGAGGTTCATTTGGTGACATCCATATATACATGTAGAACATGTGGATCTCTTCTAGAGGATGCCTACACTTTTCTTCTATAAAGAAATTATGGATTACATCAGATTGTCATCGGAAACGTCAATAGAGAGATAATTTCATCAAGGTAATTCTTGTATTTTAATTAAATTAATTATAACCAACATATTATAATCCCCTCTATGGTTCCAAGACTCCATTTCTTTCTTTAGTTCTTCATTCTATTCCAAAGATCCGACATTTTATTGTCGTGATGGATCTCAGATTGATTGTTATTAATGAAAAAATTAAAGTTGGGTACACCCACCAATGCACTTCCACTGTTCCTAGAACCTACACAACCGACTTGCATGTATATCTCTTATGAAGCCTTGAAATCGGTGCAGAGCTATGGGAAACATACAATTATTTTCCAAGGTGGAATGTCCACTCCAAAGTGGGGTAGGATCATTGGCTTTTAGGGGAGTGTAAAATCAGTCGTAGCTGCCCAGAATGGTGGGATCTCGATTTGGTGGTTGTGGTGGTAGGGATGGATCCTCTTCTAGGCAGATCAAGTTCAGGGTAGAGGCACAGGTGAGTGGACATTCTCTAGAGGATAATAGGAATATTCATGATTTGGATCATGCACCAACAAGATCAGATGTAGGACTATCGACTGTTCGAGATACCTTTCTGATTTCATCTTCTATTGTTGTTGTTCCCTTTGATATTGGTTCTTATGTTTCTTTCAACTCTACCCATATTATAGATTTTTTGAATTTCCCAACCGAGTTGTTTTATTTCATAATGTAGTTTCTCATTCCATTGGGTAAAAAGGAGGAGCATGGTCTCAGGTTCCAGTCATGTGAACATTTCAAGTCAGAGGTTGAGATAGAGTGGGACTTCCCAGTATTGTATATGTAACTTTTTGATATAATCCTTGAATGGATTTTCTAGTGCACTTCCAAATGCATATTGATTTCTAAAGGTTGTGGGTGAGTTTCATGACACCTAATTGGAGTCCTCGAGATTTTATTGGGGAATGTGATCCTCGGTCGAGTTGTGTGGGACCTCCACTCCCAGAATTAGGAAACCTTCTCTTATAGTTATCTTTTCTCACACTAGAGGATTATGGACATGCTCTTGAGGGTGGATTACCTCATCTAGTGTTTGAGTTTCCAACAATTTTGCTAGATGAATTTTTAGGATTTCTCTAAGAGTGGGACATGGAGTTCTCGATTGATTTGGCACCGCAAACATACCTAATATCACATCCCTTATATCATATGGCCCCACTGAGTTGATGAAATTAATGATATAGCTGGATGATTTTGAATCCAAAGGTTTCATTTTCCCTGAGCATCTCTCATTGGGCTGCTTCTATTATTTTTGCAAATAAATCCGATGGATCCTTCCGGTTGCGCATCAACTACCGGAAGTAGAATAAGGTAACCATCAAGAAAAAATATCATTTTCCCCAAATAGATGACTTGTTTGATGAGATAAAGGTGGAACAGTGGTTTTCTAAGATAGTATTATGTTTGTGTTACCACCAAGTTAGGGTGAGAGAGACATATATCCTAGAGATAGCTTTTTTAAGTAGGTATGACCACTTTGAGTACATGGTCATGCCTTTGGAATTGACCAAAACTCCAACAGTTTATTATAGAGCTCTTGAATAGGTTGTTCTACCAGAATCATGAATCTTTCTTCATGGTGTTTGTGGAGGACATCCTACTTTACTATGGATCCAAGGAAGAGCATGATCATGATTTTAAGATCATGTTGGGAACTTTGTGGGATCATTTTATTTATGAAAAGTTGTCTAAGTGCACATTATTGGCTAGGGAAGTTTTGTTTTTGGGTCATTTCATCTCAAAATAGGGGGTTTTGGTGGACCCCAATAAGATAAATGCAATTATTTCATGGGAGCAGTTGAAGAATTTGTTCAAGATGAGGAGTTCCTTGACCTGGAAGGTTACTACAGGCGGTTTGTTCAGTTTTTCTCTCATCTTGCATCACCCATGACCACACTCACCCAGAAAGGGGAAAATTTTGAATGGGTCTCAGAATGATAGGCATCCTTTGAGGAGTTGAAGAGGAAGTTGAACCCCCCCCCCCCCCCGTGTTGATCTCTACAGAATCTGGAAGGATATACGTGGTGTATTTTGACACTTTAGGTATAGTTCATGGGTTTTGTACTTATACAGGGTCATCACATGGTGGTGTATGGATCTCTCTAACTTAGACCACATCAAATGAATTACTCAACCCATGACTTGGAGTTGGAATTGGTGAGGCATGCTTTGAAGACATGGATTCACTACGTATTTGGGGAGAAATTTGTAGTCTACTCTAATAATAAAATCTTATCTTACATATTATCAAAGAAGGATCTTACTCTTCTACATCATTTTTGGTTTGAGTATTTGCAGGGGTTCGCCTTCGATATCATCTATACCCCGAGAAATGGTAATGTGGTGGCTAACACCTTGAGCATAAATATAACATACCTGGTGAATAAAGAATATAGAATTTTTATATTTATTAGTATTTTTTAATTAAATATTAATTTTACTTTAAAGGGGATTCTATGTTTAATGTCTTACCTAATACACAACAATGGGTTTCTTTGAAATCATATGTTACAAACAACGTTAAGTTATACCAAAAAATAATATATTATTATTATTATTTTAAATAGTAGTTAACACATATTTTTTGTATTTGCAGGAATGAACAGAACTAACTAAAATATGATTATACATGTTTGTTAAATGACTTTACATTTATCCTATAATTTTTAGAGGCTTAAAATAAAAATGAATCCTATTTTAAGCATGAAATACTCTAATATACTTTAAAAGCTCAATCTACCATCTTTTGATGGAAAACCATTTTTAAATATAGTTTTTGTCACTTTTATAAGTTATATTTCAAAAAAATAAAATTCTTCTTTAGAATTGGGACATAAAAATTTACTTTGGATGAAATTTTAGTATTTTTCTGATAAAGTTCATTTTTTAATGAATAGTGGAAAACACTGTATTTTAATTCAAAACAAGGTTTTAATCAAATTTATTTATATAGTTATATTATGCTTTTAATTGGATTTTAAGTTTTATTGAATTATTTTTTTACCATTTAATCCCATGTTTTTCATTGGAAGTAATTTCACTTTGAAATTTGACATAAACATGTGTCAATCTTTTGATAGTTATTATTCCTTAAACACACTGTTTTTGTTTTGACAAAGGGAATTAATTTTAAAATAATTTATGCCACTTATATGCTTTGAATTTAGAAAAATGGATTACATATTTGGATGCATGCGGTCCAAATTTTGTAAATAGGTAACTTTTATTTTTATACATTATGAATATTAACTTCAGCAAATATTTTATTTACCATGTAAAAGAGTAAATCTGGTAAATATGGGTAAAAAAATTAATATTATAATAATATTAAATTACCCTAACATATTTTCTAATCCTATTTTATGATGAATTTCCAACCATTTTCATCCTTGGGTAGATTTTGGGACCCCATGGAGCCATATAAAAGTAATAATGACACTTTACATTAATAAATTTAAAGTAGACAAAAATGAATTAAAAATATATCATTTAGTAAATAAATTTTTACATGGGGTTATATAAGTTATCTCTTTTACTATAATTATTAATTATAAAGATAAAAATATTTTCTACATTATGGTATTTTATTTATAATTTTTAGACATCAAATAAATAAAATTATTTATGACACAATGATGATGCATTTATTACCTTATTAATGAATGATTTAAATAAATGAGATTATAAAATTTAAAAACTATTCATAACCAGTCCAAATATTATTGGATGATTTTATTTTTAAAAATAGTCATTGTATCATTGAATGTAATGTGTTTTTGACCTTTTGAAACTGAATATAAGTTTATAATAAAATAATGTTTTCAAACAATTTTAAAGAGCCCCTCTTTCCCCTTATAACAATTCATCACTTCTAACCCATTACTCACACCGCTAATCCCATTGTATCATCCAATTTCTGCCCAATTAAGCTCCTTACATCCCTCTATTTTTCCAATAATACATACCTTAGGTAGAAGGAACTTCAAGGAATCTTTTTGGTTCAAACCAAAGGGAGTTACCCGATTTAAAGGTAACATCTTCTCTTAAGTTCTTTTCTTTTATTTTACTTCTCTAACCCCCAAAACTCTATTTATTATTTTATTTCATACAAAACCATTATGATAAATATACTATGTTTTTTATGATATTTATTTGAACTAAACTTCCACACACCTCCATCTAATGGATACTGACATACTATTTCTGTGGATGGCAAACTACGGTCTCACGAAACGATGATTGTTTAAATATCTCCAACCGTCTCTCATGGTGGCCATTATGATGGAAATGTATTTCGATGTGATATATATTATATTTATTTTGTCTTTATACTTCTTTATTTTTCATTGATATCATATATTTATGGTTTCCATAATGGATAGACGTGATAATTTCATTTGAGGAAGTACGGACTACCGCCCCCTCAATGTGATATGACTCGTTCATGCCATGCTTGGAACATATAAAGGATGTAGTTAATGAAATTATATATGATATTATACCGAAATTATAATATACCTATGTATCATTATTTTTTCATTCCATTAAAATACGAAATAGAAATTAAAGTAGCATTCAAGCATACGTACAACTTACCGTCTCCAGGAACGGTGCATTTCATTTCTTATCTCCAAATGTTATGTACTATTATAAATACATATATTTACAGGATATATATGATATATATGATATCTAAATCTTGAATATAATTCTATATATAATGTACTTTTGACCACATGGACAACTTGTAATTATAATAAGTTCATTTTTGACTCAAGTACCAAATATCGACAAAACAACTGTTATTAACTTAAATGATTATATAATGTTTATAACATGGAAATAAGTGATATAAAAGTAATAATAATCCTGAAAAATTTTCATAAAAAAGTATAAATTAAATTTATTTTTATTATTCATTAGATTAAATAATGAACGATTCAAATCAAACATTAGGTAAGGGGTTTTCATCTCACTTTTTTATTCTCGTGAGATTCATGCTATATTTGCTACTATTTACTTTTGTGTGGTGTATGTACTGAACATGATTGTATTAATTTTTTAATTTAATTTAATTTATGGGTATTTACATATTCATTTTATGATCCTTCTTTCATGTGATGTATGTTTCATAATTTACCAAATTGGTAAGGGAATCTTTCACCCTCCTCTTCTAATCAAAGACTTATTTTATGTTATCTCTTTTAAATTTACATTTTTTTATTTTGGGAAACGTTCTTATATATAATTATTGCTATAAATTTGATTTCTGTGGGATTATAAACCCTTTTCTCTCTCACAAACTCATTTTCTAAATTTTAAAGTGACACTGTTATGTAGTCGAGTTTCTGTAAGAGAAATTCTTAACCCAATTTCAATTATTTGGGTTGAACCTATACTTCTTGATTATGTCATGATATTAATATGTGTTAATTACCTATAATTTTTTTACACTTAATTTTCACCTATATTGGGTGTATTTTTATTTTCACGCATAATTATGTCATTGATTTTTCCTTAATCTAAGGATGTGATCTCTGCAAGGGACTTTATCTCAATTTACATTCCATTTAGACTTATTCGATGTTATAGTCCAATCCACTTTTATATGAGGTATATAATACCCTTTGAAATATAATATCATGAATCCCATTATTCACATTATATTATTATATTTTATTAATGTTATTCCTCAATTATTTGAATTCAAGTGTCTCTAGTTTGGTTAAGAACTCTTTAACTAAAATGTCATTTTAAATGTTTTAAAGATTTATTCTTCTAAATATTTATCATTAATTGAAGATTATGTGATGTTTAAGACCATGGCCTTATATTTGGTATCAGAGGTCGGGTTAGATAACTTTAGGGATTAAAAGTTTTTGTAAAACACATGGTTAGTCCTTATGTTTATTTTTTCATTTAAATCCTTATTTTATAACTTTTTTAGATCAAAGAAAATTGGTTACAAATGGAAGGAGGAATATCTCAAATAACATTCCTATCTCTTTCTGATGACATGCTTACAATAATTATTACAAAGTCTTGTTTAGATGATTGTGAAACTTTTTATAGCATACAACTCACTTGCAAGAAGGTGTTTAAGATATCAAACACCTCCACTATACCTCGATATCATCATGGATCATGGATTGTATTTAATCAAATCCTATTTTCTCAATACTATTATATTTTCAATAAAGGTAAATATTATCAAGGTATTTTAAAATATTTTACCATATCACATGCTTTTGAGGCATATTATGATTTTAAAAATTGTGTGGAAGAAGGAGACCCTTGCACAACCTATTTATATTTTCTTTTAAATTATAGTCTTTCAGAACATACTTATTTTATTTTAAAAGGGACATTGATTGAATGTTTTTACTCAAACTTGGTCAGACTATTTTATCGAAAGCACATTTTATCTGATGTTTTGAAATTATATGTCATTCATGATTTTATTTCAAAAATTGTTTTCCTGTGAGCACCCATATGAACCAAGTTGTACGAGGTGTATTTGGATAAAGGAATCATATGATTTTTAAGGATCTCTAAATCATTATTGAAATGCATGGACTTTCTACCTATGTGAACAAGATGACGATGAAACCATATAGACACCATGATGAAGGTATGTTTTTATTTCTATTAGGAATAGTTTTATTTTATCATATGGAGGTGAAATAATAAAAAAGGAAAATATATATAAGGCTTCATGAATTAAGATGTTGAGGTATTAATGTGTTTGGATAAAAAAGAAAGGTATAAGAAAACCTTTGAGGTTAAAACATAATAGGGTTATTTTTTAGTTTTATAAAAAGGGAAACCCGTAATATGGGTGAAAACCCATCATGTCCCAAAAGGCCATGGGAATCGAACCCACAACTGAAGGGCGACAAGGGTACATCATCGACCACTGGCCTACGTGAAGTCCCTGGTTATTATGACTTATTCTTTTTAGTTAAATGATTTAATGGATCAAGAATAAGTTGATTTTGGGAACTTATGTTATATAAAATGGATATCCTTAATATAGGAAAATGATTTGGTGATTAAGTGAAAAATGTTATTTTGGAATACATTCTCTCTTTTTTGGAACATTATATGATTAAGGAAAATTGAGTACTATGGGATCTCATTTGTGGAGTAATGGTTGAAATTTTTATTTTTAAAGAATATATGTATTTATTGTTAACATATGGTGATTTGGGTTATTTCTAGAAATGATTAACCTATTATAGAGAATATGTGATTAGGTTAATTACAATTTAGTATGATACATTAAGAGTATTCAATGTTTTATAGAGATAAATGTTTAGATTTATTGTAGTAGACTATGCGATCAAATTCTTCTGAGTTTTGGGTTTTAATCTTATTTTAGATTATATTGAATAATTTAAGGGAAATTGTGTATTGAATGGTATTTGTTGAACTTTGGGAACTGTTTGTTGAATTTTTGAGATTAAGAGTAGTATTTCTTTTTATAAAGGATTTTATTTTTTGGGTATTATCTTATCTCTTACTAACCATTTTGGTTTTTGTTGATGTCAAAAGACAGGGGAAATATATAGTTCATCTTTTTTGGATTATGTGATTCTCTAAAAGTCGATTCTAGTGCTTTAGGTGTGACCAAGTCATCTTTAATACTCATCGTTTGGAGAAAAGATGATTTTTTTTGTAGATAATTATTAAATTATGAAACTCTACTTGAAATGTAAGTATATTTCCTTATGAAATTAGTCAATCTCATAAATAAGTTCTCCAAATTTATTTAATGAAACTTTTAAAAAAATCTATTTAGTTTTCTTACTGGGAAACCAAAATCTTTTTAACCTATAACAATTTTGTGGTTTTTTGGTGGTTAACATATTCTGGATCATGTTTTCTATCACTCTCTATCAAAACATGACATTTAGTTTCTCCTCCATATCCATGTTTTCGTGGAATCCTTGTATGTGTTATCTCGAGTGACATTTTTACTTCTCTTTATTTCTTTTAAAGTGATAGTTTTATTGACTCTTTTTCTAATTTGGGAATATTAATGAACATTCTAAGCCTAATTTTAAAATTGTGACAACACAATTCCCAAAAGGGGGGAAGGATGTAATATCCCAGGTGAATAAAGAATATGAAATTTTCATATTTATTAATATTTTTGAATTAAATATTAATTTTACTTTAAATTGTATGCTACGTTTGATGGCTTACTCGATAAGAAACAATGGGTTTTTTTGAAATCTTACGTTACACATAACATTAAGTTATACCAAAAAATAATATAATAATGTTATTATTTTAAAGGGTTGTTAACGCATAGTCGTTGTAATGGTGGGAATGAACAGAACTAACTAAAATATGAATATACATGTTTCTTAAATTACTTTACATTTATCCAATAAATTTTAGAGGCTTAAAATAATAATGGATCATATTTTAAGCATGAAATACTCTAATATACTTTAAAAGGTCATTTTACAGCCTTTTGAGGGCTAACCCTTTTTAAATGTAGTTTTTGTCACCTTTCTATGTTTTATTTGACAAAATAAAATACTTCTCTAGAATCTAGATATCAAAATTTACTTTTGATAAAATTTTAGTATTTTTCTAATAAAGTTCATTTTTTAATGAAGAGTGGAACATACTGTATTTTAATTCAAATCTGCCTTATAACATAATTTATTTATATGGTTATATTATCTTTCTAATTGTTTTTAAAGTGTAATTATATTATTTTTTTATAATTTAATCCAATTTTGGCCATTTAAATTAATTTCACTTTGAAATTGGACATAAACAGGTGTCAATCTTTTGATATTAATTATTTCTTAAAAACACGCTTTTTGTTTTGACAACAGGAATTAATTTTCAATTAATTTATTCCACTTATATGTTTTGAATTTTGAAAAATAGATTCCATATTTGGAATTATGAGGTCCAAATTGTGTAAAGAGGTAACGTTTATTTTTAGAAATTGTGAATATTTATTTCAGTAAATATTTTATTTACCATGGTAGAAGGGAAAATCTAGTAAATAAGGGTAAAAATAATATTATAATAAAATTAAATTACCCTATCATGTGTCCTAATCCTATTATTTGATACATTTCCTACCGTGGGCTTCCTTAGAACAATATTTGGATCCCATGGAGCCACCTAGGAGTAATAATGACACTTTATATTAATTAATTGAAGGTAAAGTCAAAAATGACTTAAAAATATATCTTTTAGTAAATAAATGTTTACATGGGGTTATATATATTATATATTTGACTATAAATATTCATTAAAAATATGAAAATATTTTTTACATCATGGTATTTTATTTATAATTTTTAGACATCAAATAAATAAAATTATTTATGACACAATGATGATGCAGTGATTACTGTATTAATGAATGATTTAAATAAATGATATTATAAAATTTAAAAACTATCCAAAAAACTTCCCAAATGTTATAGGATGATTTTATTTCTAACTAGAGTCATATTATCTAAAAATATAATTATTTTTTAACCTTTTGAAACAGAAAATCAGTTTATTATAAAATAATGTTTTCATACTTTCATTAAGAGCCCCTCCTTCCCCTTATAAAAATCCATCACCTCTAACCCATTACTCACACATCTCAAGACCCTTTTCTCATCCAAACTCTATCAAATTAATCTCCCTATCTCCCTATATTCCTCCTAGAATCCTTACCTTTTTCATAAGTCACTTTAAATAAGTCTTTTGGTTCAAACCTAAGGGAGTTACCCAATTTAAAGGTAACATATTCTCTTAAGTTCTTTTCTTTTATTTTACTTCTCCAACCCCCTAAACTCTAATTGTTCCTTTATTGTATAACAAACCCAGAATAATAAATATACTAGGTTGTTTTTATTATAATTCTTCCGACTACACTTCCACACACCTCAATCTAATGGATATGAACATACTGTTTCTCTGGACGATGAACTACTGCCTCACAAAATGATGATTGTTCAAATATCTCCAACAACCTATAATGGTGGCCATTATGCTGGAAATATATTTATATATGATATATAGTATTTATATTGTCTTTATACATATTTATTTTTCATTTATATCATACCATTATGATTTCTATAATGGGTAAAACAGATAATTTCATTTGAGGAAGTGTGGACTACTGCCCCCTCAAAGTGACATGACTCTTTCATGCCATACATGGAACATATAAAGTATGGAGTTAATGAAATTATATATGATATTATACTGGAATTATAATATAAATATGTATCATTATGTTTTTATTCCATTAAAATACAAAATAGAAATGAAATTATCGTTCATGCGTACGTACAGCTTACCGACTCCATGAACGGTGCATTTCATTTTTTATCTCCAAATGTTATGTATTGTTATAAATACATATATATACTGGATATATATTATATATATGATATCTAAATCTTAAATATAATTTTGGAGATAATGGACTTTTGACCACATGGACAACTTGTAATTATAATAAGTTCATTTTTGACTAAAGTACAAAATATCGACAAAATGACCATTATTAAATTAAATGATTATATAATGTTTATAACGTGGTAATAACTGATATAAAAGGAATAATTAACCTGAAAAAGGTTCTGAAATAATTATAAATTAACTTTAGTTTTTATTCAAGGGATTAGATAATGAACGATTCAAGTCAGACGCGTGGTAAGGGGTTTTCATCTCACTTTTTTATTCCCATTAGATTCATGCTATATTTGGTAATATTTCCTTTTTTGTAGTGTATGTACTTCCCATGATTGTATTAATTGTGTAATATACTCTAATTTATGGGTATTTACATATTAATTTTATGCTCATTCTTGCATGTGGTGTGTGTTTCGTAATTTAGAAAATTGGTAAAGGAACCTTTCACCCTCCTCTTATAATCAAAGACTTATTTTATGTTATGTCTTTTAAATTTTCATTTTTTATGTTGGGATATGTTATTCTTTATCCGTATTGCTTTAAATTTTATATCCATGTGATTATAGACCCTGTTCTCTCTCATCCGCTCATTTTATGAATTTTAAACCGACACTGTTAGGCTGTTGAGTTTCTATAAGAGAAGTTCATAACCCAATTTCAATTCTTTGGGATAAACTTCTACTTATTGATTAATTCATGATATTAATATGTGTGAATGACCTATTATTGTTTTACACTTAATTTCCACTATTATAGGGTGTATTCTTATTTTTCACACATAATTATGTCATTGATTTTTCCTTAATCTAATGATATGATCTTTGCAGGGGACTTTATCTCAATTTACATTCCACTTAGACTTATTTGTTGTTATACACCAATTCACTTTTATATGGTGTGTATAATTATCTTTGAAATATCATATCATGAATCTCTTTATTAACATGATATTATAATCTTTTATTATTATTATTCCTCAATTATTTTTATTCAAGCGTCTCTAATTTGGTTAGGAACTCTTTAACTAATATATCATTTTAAATGTTTTAAAGATTTATTCTTATAAATACTTATCATTAATGATCATGTTTTAAAAATGGTTTTAAGGATTTATTTATATAAACATTAATGTTTTGAAATTAAAATTTCATTCAAAAGATTAAAAGTGGTATGGGACATTTTGATTTAAAAATCTATTTATTAAATCTTTTAAATGGGTTTGAGAATGGTTTGATAAAGCATTGATTATGTCTATATCTTGAAATGATATATTTTGATTGCAGTTCAGAAATGTTATCTTTTTTATGCTTGTTTTATGTGTTATGAATATGTTATGGTTATTGGCCTATGTTTACAAATATGTGTGGTTCCATGATAAACCTTGGGCGGGTGAGCCTGAGATAGATCTCCAATGCATTGGGTAATGTAACAGAGCTAAACGTTAATGTTTATCCGAAGTGATTTCTATAATATACTGTGATGGGTATTTCAAACGTAACTCCCTGTGTAGCTGTGAAATCTACAATGTAAGTATGTTATAGATACCACAAGTAAACATTATGATTTATGTTTTCTATGTGTTATTCATTAATCTTATGATTTCATGAGGTATTTTAAAGAGATAATGTATTGTATGTATTGATGGAACAATGTTTTTTTTTATTTTATAACCCTTTCTGAGATTTTTATGCTCATCCCATGTTTTTTAAATGTTTTTCACATGGAATAAAGTTGAATAGGGTCAAGGATGGGATCATGGAAAATTCATGTTGTCTAAAACCTAGAACTAGACATGATATTTTTTTCAAGACTTTTTATTTTATGAAAAAAATGGAAACTATATAGAAGTGTCTGCTTTTTAATTTTTTAGATGTAATGTAATAGTTATGGAATAATTCTATAAAAATATAATCCTGAAAATATCCAAAATGGGGATTATTAATTTAATTCAAGATTATGTAATGTGTAAGGCCTTGGCCTTATAAGAAAAGTACCAGTGTAGGCTTGGAGGAAGTTCAGTTATGTGTAGACTCTGATGGGACTCTTTTCTCATATAAACATGGAGACCAAGGAATACAGTCGAGGTGTCTTCATGGTGAGTATTCAGTTGACTAATTCTCTTTTATAATTTATTTAGCTAGAGATGAAATTTGATAAGATATGTCATTGGTCGATACAGTTTCTTCATGGTTGGGAGACACCTTCTGATTAGTCTTCATCTCCTGAGGTCATCTTGTGCTTCAATGTCTTTTCAGTGGTGTCGGTGTCTCTGAGGAAGGTGGTGATGCATGATAGCCACCAATCTTAGTGGTTCGTTCATCCCGGAGCTACTAAAATGTATTATAATATTCATCGATAGATTTTGTGTCTAGGTATGAGCTGGGAAATATCTGATTTTGAATCAAGGTGTTATACATGTTAGTAGTTAAATGTAGAGCATAAAATTCCCTCTAGTTTTCTTCATCTTTTACCCATTCCTACCTATAAGTGGGATGAGGTCTCCATGGATTTCATTATTGTATTACCTTGTACACATCGGGGTAATAATTCTATTTGGGTAGTGATTGATCATCTAACAAAATCATCCCACTTTATTCTAATCAGAGATACAAACAAAGTAGATGAGTTTGGCTGATTTTATATTCAGGAGATGGTGAGGCATCATGGTGTTCCATCAATAGTTGTCTTAAACAGATACCCCCATTTTACCTCTCTATTTTGGGAAATCCTCCAAAAGTATTTGGTTCACATATTAAGATGAGAATAGAATACCATCCTCAAATGGATGTCCAGATGGAGCAAGAAACACATATTCTAGAGGACATACTTTTTTTATGTGTTTTGGACTTAGGAGTTTAATGGGATAACCATTTGGGATTGTTCTAGTTTTCCTATAATAAAAATTACCAATACCCAAATTGAATGGAACCTTTTGAGGTTATCTATGGTCAGCCATGTTAGTCACTTCTATTTTGGGATGGGGTAGGTGAGACCTCATTGTTGAGACCAAGCCTTGTGCAAGATACATCTGAGAAGTTCAAGTAAATCAGGCAGCAGTTATTGACAGCATAGAGTTTCCAAAAATCTTATTCTTTCTAGAGGTTTTGTGATATTGATTTATCAATAGGTGATCAAGTATTCTTGAAGTTGGCCCCTAATTTGGGACATCGTTGTTTTGGAAATCCAGGAAAGCTGACCCCAAGGTATGTCATCCTTTTTAATATCGCTGAGAAGATTGGAAAGGTAGAATACAGGTTAGCCTTTCCTTCTCTTCTGACATCTATTCATCATGTATTCCATGTCTACCAATTAAATAAGTACAACCTAGATCTATCCCACATGCTGAGTTGGAATGAGTTGGAAATAAAGCCTGATTTATCAGTGTGTGGGCGACCAGTGAGAATAGTGGACTCCTAAGAGAATTTGATCTAGTTAAGTATATTTTATTGGTCTGGGTCCTCTGGAATCATGGTAATAATTTTCAATATACATGGTTGTGGAATTCTTGGGTTGAGCAAGAGTACCCATTTTTTCCGATAAAGATTCAGGTTTACTTTCTAGGGCGGAAGGTATTCATGGTGGGGATAATTGTCACATCCACATATTTATTTGTAGGTATTATCCCACTTATATTATTGTAATATCTTTTCCCTAAGATCACCTTTGAACCCAGTATAATTTTTATGAAAATGAATGGATTTTTGGTGGCCGGAAAAGGCCGCACAATTTATTAAATCATGCGGACAAATAGTGCACAATATTCAGGTCATATTTTATTTGTTATTCCATTTTTTCTTTATAGTATTAAACATATATCATCCCTTTTTCCCCATTTGACCCTATCATCCATATAAGGCTCCCAATATCTCTAAATATCCCTTGGAACCCATTTTTGAAGGGGTGTTTTGTGGGGGGGCTTCATGATTATTATGGTAAGTGAATTTCTCTCTTGTTCCTTCCATTTCCTTAAGGTTTCTTCCCTCCTTCATGAAGTTAAATTTTCCCAACAACTATGTTTTATTAAATAGGGTTTAATTTTTTGTATTTTGGGTCAATATTGTGGATTAGGTTTTTTTTCATCCCCTTGTGGTGTGTTGGTGGTGCAGTTTAATTTTTACACAAATATTTGGGGGTTTTGACATCTAAGGTAAGTGATCCAATGTGTAGACATTCTTTGATGAATTTGTCATGCTTTATTGACATGTTCTTTATGTTCCTCTTCCATTGTGTTTGGTTTGAAAACTATTTTTTTATCATTGATTAAGTGGTTTATTTTAAAGAAGCATTTTTGTTTCAAAATGAGTTTTTTTTCATGTGTATTCCATGTTGTGTCTCTTGGTGTTATTGCGTGACTCATGTACTTGGATAATTAAATGTTTTTAGGTATTCCAAATCTGGTTGGGTGTGGTATTTTTCTGGATTTTGGCCTTAATAAAGGATTCTTTAATGGATTTATGTGGAAACCCTTATCTTACCTATGGAAATTGTTTTATAAAATCATTAAAGGGATTGCCAAATTACTTTGAGGGTGTGGAACATGTTTGTGTACTGTTTGGGGTGTGTATGATTAATAAATTATATTTTAATGATAAAATGGTAATTTCATGTGAAATTGGTATTTTATAACATTTGGAACATGATTGAGCACAAAGAGTGAAATCCAGGGATCTTAGTGGGAGGACTGTGACTAGTATTCTAGTGAACTGAGTGTGGTAAAGTCCATGTTTCACATAGCATGATTGATGATGAAAACACTAACTAAATATTGATAATGTTTGGGGACCACTAGGACATTAGGGTTTCCCTTCCTAGTGGCTCATGCATGATAAGCTTATTGACTATGGTTACTTTCACACTATGATACAATGTACCTAGGGCCCCACAGCTAACTAGTGGCTAGGGGTGTTCCCGAGACTAATTCTCATTGGCTATATTGTATTTACCAATGGTATATTGTTTGATTTTCTGGAAAATTCAGTATCTTGCATGTTTTATTTCAATGAATACATTCTTCCACGTTTCCCTCTTTAAAGATGTCTTCATTAAAATTTTCACCTTTTAGAAATTGTTCTAGCATTTATTGTTTAAAAAAACTAACTAGATTTTTTGACATAAAATGATTATCACATGGAATAGTTTTGGGTGTAATCATATTGGTATTAGTCTCACACCCTACATACATTTTTTGGTCTAAGTAGACTTGATAATGTTTGACATATGTATGGGAAAAGCCTTGGTTACATCGGTTTGGGTTGTTAGCCTCTTTCCATGGTGTGGTGTTGTAGAGAAGGCTTACGGGTGATGTCCCTATGTCATGTGGTGGTTTTTGAGTTTTAATTACTGCTTATTCCTAGTTTTGGACCCTTGGGTTTTTTTTAAACTATGTTTTTCAATTATAAATTTTTATTAAAGGATTATTAGATTAAATTTTCAGATTTGGTTTATTTAATATTGATGATTGTTTAGTGCTTCTAAAATCAATTAAATCACTCATAAACACTTATTTATGATACCTGGAACTTGTACCATTCCTTGGGGATATTTAACACCCACTGATCCTTTTCACAGACTGGGTCGGGTTCCAGTTCGGATGGAGGAAAAATTTGGTTCATGACATAAAATAAGTCTTAAAACATAATGACAAGGATTGAAAAATAATCAACATGTGTATAATTTTTATCAGATGATTGGATTTCTACCCATACTCATCCTATATTTGAACTAAACAAATTTAGACCCTTTTTATTATAAAATAATTTATATTAGTTTATTTATTTGAATATTTCCATGAGTGCACCTCCCTTATCTTATAAATGGGAACTACTTATTATTATTTCCTCCCACTTAAAAACCATGTTTTTTAACCAAAATTTGCCTTAATAAATTCCTATAATCCCTACCCCCATTTTTTAGGCCTTATGTTATGCATAACACTAAACAATGAGGTGTTAAGGTGTTTATCAAAAGAGATTGTCTGAAGGAAAGGTATCGGGTGTTTTTGTTTGGTTTCTTCTTCCACTTTCATAAAATATTTTTCATACATGATGAAATTTTAACTCTAGTATCATAAATATAAAAAGAGTTTATTATATTAATATCATAACCTAAATCCATATCTAATTTTATCAAATGGGAAATTAATTATTCATTCATGTGAACGGTGCAGTACCACCTCGCGAACCAAAATAATTCTTTTTCCATCACCGTATCTCAATTATCATTATAATGATGGAATTAATATTTATATGTTATATTAATGAAATATATATAATTATTAGATAATAATATTTCAATTATATTCTTACCATTCCATGCACATAAAAATGGTAACGTCATTCATGCGTACGTGTGAACAATGACCTCCACGAAGTGACGTGATTCATTTTACTTCACCAAATCAAATGGATGATATATATATATATATATATAAGTATATATAAATTATTAATATAATATTAATTAAATTATTATCCTTATTGAAAGATAAAATAATAATTAACTTCTTTATATAAATGATTGATGTAAAATGGAAATGTTACTCATGCGTACATATGGCCTACCATCTTCATGATTATAACATTGTTCATTTCTCATAACCATAAATAAATGGTTTGATTTAAAAGTATAATAAATGTATAAAATTTATTATTATTTCAGGAATATTATTATTTCTATGATTTAATTATGACCATTTTGATTATAGACATCATTTCAATGTCATTTTGGACCCCAGTACCGAATATTGACAAAGCGCTTAATGTGAAAAAAAATAATTAAGTAATTGTTATAACATGATAATAATTGTTATAAAATGAATATTAATCCCTAAAAAGGTTATAAACAATGTCAAAAAATTAACCAAATTTTATTATTCCTGAATATAAAGATTATATGTGATGTTATGGAATCATGGTAAGGGACTTTCTTTTAAAATCCCCTTTTAAAGCTACCTTTTCAACTATTTTTAAAAAAAATATAATAGGGAAGTATTTTTAATTTATATGGAATAAATGTATTTTATTGATTTGATGTTTCATTAATTTTTGTATACTTCCTCTACAAGTATAAAATTTTATTTTCAATTTAAGTGTTCTTATTTATGAGTGCGCAACTTTGAAAAATTGAATTGTGATTTAAAATTAGAAATATTATTTTTCCTTTATGCTTGTTTCATGTATTATGATTATGTTATGGTTCCTGGAAATTATTTATGAATACAAGTTTTCCATGATAATACATGGTTGGGTGATCCTGTGATAACCCTCCAATGCATTGGGTAATGAGATGGAGTTAACTGGTTGGGTTTCTCCTAAGAGATTAAGGGAATATACTTTTTGGGTATTTCAAATGTAACCGTCAAAGTTACTCCTTAAGTAGCTATGAAAGTGATTGTATGAGTGGTATGGAATTGATGCCTTAAGTTACATTTATAAATTTTTTTCTATGAAGTCTACATCAACTTAGGATTTCATGAGGTAAGACAAGAAGATTATGTTTTATGCATGAATGATTAATTTTGTAAAAATGTTTTCATGAGTTTATATGTATTCATAGACTATGAGTTTATTTATTTTTACATATGTTTCGTACTAAGGTTTTTGTACATATCCCATGGTTTAAAAAAAATTCACATGTTATAAGGATGGGTTTTTGAAACTAGGAAGTCAAGTTCAACATTATGAAGATATTTCATGGAAGAGAAATCACATTTTATTTTAAAAATTTTGTGTTTTGGAAGAAATGGATACAATTTTAATAGTATCCAAATTTGTATGAATATGGAATGTTATGTATGAATTATGACATAATTATCTAAAATTATAAACCTTAAAAGGTCATAAATGTTATAGAAATTAATTTGTTGAATAAAAAACAATATTCTATTAGTATTAAGGTCGATGCTTTGTATAAAACCACAAACACGAAGGATCAAATTAAATTTTACAATTTTATCAAATCCAAGACATACTGGTTGAACACAAAAAATAAATTTGGAATACCTTAGTATACTAGTACAAATGAATCCCTATATATGATGAAATATTTGAATAAAAAGAACAAATAATTAAACTTATTCCAATAAAAGAGTTCCACGAACTCACATTTAATAAACATGTATGAACAAATCATGTCTATACAAACCAAGGAAATGCATAAACTATATTATTCATTTCTTATTTGGTTTATTTGTTTAATTTCTTCATCAAAATAGATCATTCTAAATCATTACCTATGAAATCATCACAATTGTATATTTGGAACAATTATGATGGGTGTATTCTCTTTGATTGTGAGCACACTAGCCTGATTTCTATAAAATTTCATCAAACTCATTCTGTAGCATTGGATTTAGGATTTTAATGAAATATGAATAGAATTTGTAAATTCAGGGGTCCATGCATTAATGTTAAGAATCGTCAGCATAAGATGGGAGTGATATTCTCACTAAAAAAGGGTGAAGGTTTTGAGAGAAGCTATGGATGGGCTTGCGAAGACTATAATGGTTTAGCAACGAGGGCCTAATTTCATGTATGCGTGATGTGAGCTTTATATTCCAAAATAGTTTTATATGGTTAAGCTTAAAATTCCAATCGACTTCTACTTATGAGTAACCAAATAAGATGACATGCACCTACGCATTGTGATCCCTTCAAAAAGATGGATCCTCATTCAATTTGAATATCGAGTAAGATGTAACAACCATAACATTGCATCACCAATTGGAATGAATCTGAATCATCAAAGACTCTAGTAAGATATCCTTTGATATGAACTCAAAAAATTCATGCATTCCATTTATTGGTGGAATCTCTTAAAATGAGGGGTTATGTAAGTCAAACCTACTTTTGAAGGTGCTTGCCAACTCATAAACCCTAGTTAAATGGGGAGTTTAAAATAATGATTAAAGAGAGGTGTATGTTCATGGAAGGTGGGTTGTCCGTGTAATAGCCACGTTGGAGGAGGGGGATCATGAAGAGGTGGAGAAGTCACATCAGATCTGCATCGATAGAGAGGTGGGGAGGTCGTGTCATAGTTTCACCAGCTGGGAGGCGGGATGGCTATGTCGGATGAGGAGGATAATCGGTTTCACATCAGTTTCCAATAAGCACTGGTGCGTAACATATGTAGAGGTGGGTTTGACCTTGAGGGGATTGGGATGGCTCGATTGGGGGTGATAGGTTGAGTAGGTCAAGATCTGGAAGCCTAAGTGATTCCAAATTTTAAAATAAATCAAAGAAATAGAGAACCTATTTCCACATTTCTAATAATCTATGGAAATAGATGTATAGGGATATATAATTTTTATATTAGTGAGTCCATAAAATATTATCAACACCTCGCATGTCTTCATAGAAGAAACATCCAACTGAAACCAGACCTCACCCTTATGTCCCGCAGTTGAGGAGCACAATCACTAGGTAGAGGACCCATGCCCTATACAATAGGAGCTTTCCACTAAATTAACCGAGTACCCACACCCTGAATCCATGGGAGGGTTCCACTTAGTAGATTACTAGATGACCCATTACCTATCCCAGAAGGAGGGGTCCACTCTAATGGTGGAGGACTCAAGCCCTAAATCCACAGGAGGGTTCCACTCAATAGTCGATAAATGACCTATACACTTTCTCTGTATGAGGGTTCCACTCTTGTTATCATTAGATGAACCCTACCCTATTCATCAAGAGGGTTCCATTCTAATGTTCTAGGACCGATGGATTGATATAGTAGGAGGGATCCACTTTGATAATAGATAGAGGGCCCATGCCCAGACCGATGGGAGGGTTCCACTCTAGTGGTATATAGGATGTTTTCTTAGTAGTTTTTCTTAACTTATATTTATGTAATTTTTTGTGTTTCTACCAAATTTCATATTTTTTCATCATATTATGATTCCATTTTAATTATTTTAGGCTCATATGTGATTATAATGATCCTTCTCTTTTAAGATATTAGTGTATACCTTTGACTCACATGTTATGTCTCATTATCATTTTTATTTACTTACTGGGTTTTTTAGATCACCCCTTATTGTCTGCGTATTTCCCAGGTTATCTTATGAAAATTTAAAAGCTCAAATGGATTTATGATCCCATTATTGAGATTAAAATAAATAATTTTTTGTTACCTTTTCTTCCAAATAAACATGGCTTTTCAATACTTTTTTTTTATTTAATGGAAATTTCTATTTAAATCATGTAATGAAATGTGTAAAAAGGCATGGTTCATTAAAAACCCGATTGATAGTATAATATTTCAACCTCTATAACTCAAATAATTTTGATATCATGGGGTGAAAATTTAATGTGGTGTAAAGAAAATGATAAAAATTTAAGAATATATTTTTATCTAATGGATTTGAAAGATTGGAGAGTCTATAAGGTATTTACATTCAAAGTGGTTTATTTAAAGATGAATATTTTTAAAAATAAAAATATATATATCTAAAGTACTTTATGGAAGAAGAAAAAAACTAAGAAGTTATAAATAGAAATGTTAATCATTCCTTGGGGTATAAAAAAGAATATTATTGAGAAAAGTGCACCCAAGTAAAATGTTGAGAAGGATGTCATGCTAAGAAAGAAGATATTCTTATACCATGGAATAAAAATTAACATTATTGAAATTTTAAACTAGTTAATTAGTATAAAAATAGAAATAAATATGAAATCAAATAAAGAATAAATTTAAAAAATAAATAAAAGTATTTTTGGTTGTAAACATCCCAGAATAGGAACTTGAGAAGTTATCAAAGAAGGGAAACTCAAAGATTGAAAAAAATATGTGTAAGTTATAAATAGAATATAAATATTTATAATAATTAAATTTCATGTATAATAGGTTATAAAAAGGTGATGATAAATAAAGTAATTGCATCATTAAATCCATATAAAATAACTAAACATGTTGGGCATTTTACAAAATTATTCATGATTATTTGGTCATCCTAATTAAAAATGGAAAAAATGATGAAAAAGGTGTAAATTGATTCAATTTATAAAGGTAAATAAGTAATTTTTCATGAATAATTCAAATATCTTGAGATTTTGTTAAAAAATATTGACTCTGAAGAGGATTTGATAATGCTACCAGCACATGTATTGATCCCAAAGAAGTTGTAACAACCCCTAGGGAAAAAAATTATTTTTTGTTTATTGAAAAGAATAAATAATCACAAAAATAAAAGAGTAAAATATATAAATAAACCATAATTTCCAAAAATATTACTAATTTGAAAACCAAAATAGCATTTTTGAAGAGATCCATCAATTTGTTTTCAATATTCCAATCAATATTATAAGATGGTTAGAGTTTATTTTTTATAAGACCACCCATGATGAGGAATTGATAGAGTATATCTTATGAGGGGAATCAGAGATAGTAAAGCTACTATAATATCATTATTTCATGTGAAGCTATAATTTATTAATAGTAATTAATATGAGTTATACTAATTAATTTTCACACCATTTCTTTTATTGTATCAAATATGATTATTGAGAGCGGTTGTATTTTAAATTGGTAGATAGTTTAAAAGAGAGAGGAATGTTTACAAATTAATTTTTTAATCTTTTTTCTAAAGATTGTTACAAGTGTTTATTTCTAGAACTACTTGAAGATCCCATAGAATGAGATATTTGAGTTTTTATCATATACATGACAATTTAATAGATAACATTATTATAAATATTAATCACTCTTATTATTTTTTCACCAAACATAGTCATGTGTACTTTGAGATGATTATTTTTTAGATAATTTCTAAGTGTAATGTGATACTATGGAATCCCACCTTTTTATTGCGTAACTTTTCATTATATTTTACAAATATAGGATATTTAAATTTTACGGTCTTAGAAATATGGTACATAATCCATGAAAAGATAAAATATTCTTCTAATTTACTTGTAAGGCTTAATAATTTGTTTATTCTATGTTCAATTACATCATCTCATAACCTAGGGATATACATCATAGGAGAGGGTGAGAAGAATTCCCAATAAAGGAAACAAGGGAAATAGTTAACTTGTGATATCAATAAGAACTTGATGAAATACATAAGGAAATGAGAAATGGAAAAAATAGACATATAATAATAACAATAACTTGAATAATTACATAAAAATTTGGCTAAAATATTTAATTTATACATTCATAATCATATCACCATTGTCCATCCCCAAGGTGTCATAAAAATTACCAAGGTTATTCACCAAGGTATTGTAAAACTTTTCATCTCTAGAGATTAGTTTCTTACCTAATGAATTGGAGAGATATCAGGTCACACACTTATATGTTTTTATTTTCATGTGATACACATAGATCATAATCAAACATTTCATAAACAACCCAAAGAGAATAAAATAAATGGTTTTATATAAAAATCATGGAATTTTAAAAAACATTTAAAACATGATCATTATGTCATTTATAACCCACAAAAAGGGAATGAGGGTTTTATGTAAGTCAATTATAGAATAAAATAAATCATTTTTATTAATTGATGAATACCTTCAGAAATGAAATATTTTTGGGTGTTCACATAAATAAAATAAAAGAATTTATTTAGAAAAAGGGATAGATTTTTAGATGAAAATTCTACAACATAATGGGTATGAAACGTGGTTTTATAAATATTAAAAAGATAGGGAAAATGGGTCCCCTAATCATAAAATACTCATAATATTGTATATTTAAAGAATAAAATTTAAATAAGAACATGTTATGGAAATTTTAAATACATACCACATAAAAGAGAACTTGAAAGGAAAAGAGAAGTTGAGATTTCTCTTACCTTGTAGAGTAACTTCTAAAACTCTATATTCAAGAACATGTGGGATGGGGGGAACCTTTGGAGGACACCTTGGGTGGTAATAAAATCATAAATATATGGATAATGATTTTTTAATGATTTTAAACGAAGTAATGGGTGTGTATTTATTACAAAATTGAGGGAATATTTTATTAATTTCAAATGACACATCATTAGTGGTATTTGCAAAACCATGGGCTTGTCTATGGTATTTTCTCATTGTATTGGATACTTGGGATACATCATATCATATTTTAATCCAAAATAGTTTACCATAATCTTATATTACTCATGACATTATTTTAGCACAGTTATGATTTCTTTAAACAAATCGAAAACTCAAAACTGTATATTTACTATTCATAGAAAATTCAACTATTTCAGAAAAATACTGAAAAATCACCATAACCATTTTCTAATGTGAAGAATTAAAATATTAACTCCATTTTATAAAAAGTAATTTCATATTAAATTAAATTAAATAAATAAAATACTAATACTTAACTAATAATTTTAAAAACATTTATTTACTAATACTATGGTATAATTATATTACATTACCATTTAAGATGAATAAAATATATTTACACTTCCTTAGGTGAGGTTACTATGAAATTATTCAAATTACCATTCATAGGGGTATAATTACTACTCCAAATTTACTATTCAACAAAAATTTAGTTCATCTTTTCAGACTCTAATTATCTTACTGAATGCAACTGTATATGTCTGTTTTTTGAATATCATTTCACAAAATTAATTATTTCATATTTTCAAAAAATTATTTATTTTAATATTCATCAAAAAAACATTTTTCATCAAATACTTTTCATTAATAAAACACAATTCATCCAATACTATTCATCAAAAAAATACTATTCATCGAATAATTGAAACTTCTTAGAAAACTATTCAAAAATACACAAAGATTAATTTTGATATTTGGAATTCAAAAATGATGTTCATTTAAAAATAATAATTCTATAATTATGATAAATTTTAGAAAAGTACAATTTCTACTTTTAAAATAAATTTATCAAATTTTTCTCAATTAAACAGGTATCTTATTAAGAAAAACTATCCTTAAATTGGAAATGATGAAATAATAATTTTATTTATAAAAAATGATTACATAAAGTGACTAAGGTCTAGTTACATAACCCCTTATAACACCTTCATAATACCTAAGATTAAGGTATGAAATAGTGATGGAATATTGGGGTGGCTCGGATAACATCACCCGAGTGGTAATCTACACTAACTTGAACTTCTCTCATAGGAAATTTAGTTCAAGCTTAACATGTTAAAGCTCAACATGGGATTGGTCCAAAGGAAAGCCTAATTATTCTACCTCCTTCCCAAGTTCCAAAAAATGTACTTCATATGGCTTGAGTCTACTGGATGAGTCCATCGACTTTTCTTTCTTCATTAATTACCCATTATCATTTCTATCTATAAACAATAATTATAACGTTAAAAAATATTATTATTTATAATGGTCATATTAAATAATGGAAAAAATCTGATGGTCACATTTAATTTGTACTTATACATTGTTGTTTATTATGACATAGTAAAACATATATTTTCCAGAAACAAAATATTATTAAAAATTTTGGGTCATTACCGATACCTTCCTTCTCTTGAGTGAATCATGTTTTACCAAGGGGAATTTGATAATATTTTAAGTCATGCTTGAATCATGAGATGAGTAGTATTTTCTCTTAATTCTAAAACTTTTCATTTATTTTCAATAAAGAGGAGATAAAGAGAAATTATGATGAAATATTTAAAATTTATTTATGTGAGTAAGTTAATGGTATTGATAATAAATCCAAAGGCGAAGATTAGAGAGCCTAATGGATTGCGATGATTTCATTTGTTTTGAAGGAGTAAAGTGGTTTTCAATATATCATGACTGATATAGGAAGATCCTAATGAGGTAAGAGTTTGAATAGTGTGATACAATTGGAATAATCTTTCTACCATTGATTATTCAATATCTGTGCACAATTTTGTTAGGTGATTGAAGAGAAAGAGTGAGATGTTACTTGTTAAGACTTTTTATACAAAAATAATGTTTATAGAGATGATCTTTTAATGAGTTAATGAAAAGTTAAAATAAAGATTCAGAACACTATCTAAAAAATATCTTGGTGAATATGAGATTTTGGTTGTATTGAAGTGTAATCAAGCAAGTTCAATTTAATAAAATCCACCCTGGGATAATGAATTAATTTCATAATCACTATTTGTTAAATGAAAACATTATTTGAAGAATAAAGTTATTTTTTTAATTGAATTTAGAAGGTTTTAGTTGAATTATATAAGTACTAATTTTAAATGAGGTACACATTGAATATAACCCATAGGTTTTTCTGTAATATATTATCTAAAAGTTACAAGATGAGTTTCTAATAAAAACTATTGTGTTTCTAGAAGTATAAGATTTTAATTTGATGATAGTAGATTTTAAGAGTGTTCATAAGTATAGAAGCTATGTGCCTAGAACTTAGCTAATTTTATGAAACTTTGAGTTGTATGATGAAGTTAGTAAAGGGATGAATACTATATTAATACTTAAAATATGTGAATATATATATAACTTATTTTCCAAATGATATTGAATAAAATGAAGAAGTAAAATTCCTTTTGGAAGGTTCACAGGATGAATAAAATGCATCAAAGGAAAAAATCATACATGATAAATAAGGGTAAAATTTATTTTTTAAGGGTATCCCAATAGATGAAAGGTGAAAACTAAAAAATAATTACGTAGTATTTAATTGTTAATAAATTTTATGTAAGTGTTATTAGTTTGATAAAAAGTATAAAATAAAAATACCTTATGTGATTCATAAGAGTAATAATTTCTTACCTAAGGTTTTCTAATAAGAAACTTGGAAGAGGAACAGATCCTCACTATAATAAGTAATAGTAAAAATTTCATATTTAAATATTAACATGAGGATATATAATATTTACTATATAGAAAAATTTATAACTTGAAGTTATTTTGGAAGATAAATATTGAAGTTACATTAGTTAATGTTGGAAATATTCCACAGTGAATTAAAAATCAAAATGATTCGAAGGGATATTGTGGTTCAAGATGAGTGCTGAGAAGATGATCCTCATTCAATAAAGAATAATACCACATCATTAGTCCTTTAAAGAATAAAATTAAAAATAAATAATGGTCTTCTAATTTATGATTTTTTAATACAAAATGAATAATTCCATGCCACAATGTGTGATTAAGAGAGATTCATAGGGGAGATTCATGTTCTGATAATGGAATTTCTTATTATAATATAGATGTAAAGTTTTAGTTTACATGGATGTTAAGGAAAGATATTTATTATAATTCGATATATGATGTGGAATTTTGTAGAAGGATAATCATGAGTCTCCTAGAAGATTAAATTAAGATAAAATTGACTGGGATTAAATTAGAATAAATATACTGAGTATTTTTTAGGATATTATTTACCGTAGTAAATGGGATTATCATGTTGTTTCGATAGATTGATTTTTTCTATATAAAAATATAAAAAATATTCTCATGTGATTTAAATTATAAAAAGTAAAGAATAAAGAGAGACTTTGTGGGATTAGTTGAATTAGTTTAAGATATGATACTAAATTTAAAGATAGAACTCTGTGTATTTAAGATAGAGAGGTAGAGATAATCTAATGATACTAAAAGAAGTATATCTTGTGAATTGAAGAATAAGAGGACGAAGGAGACATATAAACAAAATAATGTTCTATTGTTACATCCATGGCCCTCTTTTAAGGTACTTTTTTATATTCTGTTATTGTCCTAATATTCCCCCCTTGGATTACCCTAAATCCCACTTGAATTTGGAAGTTTTTGTACATGTTTAGGGTGTCCATAATGGGCCGCACGGTTTGACCGTATGGATTACTAAACCATGGAGACAAACCGTTCACAAGTGTCCATGTCATTAAAAATATTCTGTAATTCCAATTTTTTACTTCTGGAATAAACGTTATTGCACCCATTTATTCCCCATTTCTTGAGTATCATCCATATACGGCCTCCAATCTCTCTCAACCTCCCTTGGAAATCTATTTTTATGGGGTATTTTGTGGAGGAACTTCAAGATCTCTCATCTAAGTGAGTTTCCTTCCTTTCTCCTTCCATATCCTTAGGGTTTCACCCACTTTTCTTAAAGAACCAAATATCCAAAATCATGGGCTTTGTACCTAGGGTTTTTTTGAGTTTCATGGACCAATATTGTGGTTTTAGGTTCATGTTCACTCCCTTGTGGTTCTGTGGTGGTTCATTTGAAGTATCTCACAAAGATTTGAGGTTTTTGACAAATTTGTTAGGTGATTACAAGTGTAAGAATTATTGGATAAGTTATCTTTGTTAGATATATATTTTTATCATGTTTCTATTTAATTATGTTTGGTGTGAATACTATTTTTGGTAGAATTTGGTTTGCATATGATTTTTAAGTAGCATTTTTGTGTGAAAATGGTTGTTTTTAATGTGTAGTCGTTGTTTCATGTGGGGATATTTTAAGATTCATGGGGTAGTTTTATTAAATGGTTTCATTTCTTAAAATTCTGGTTTGGTGTGATATTGGTCTGATTTTAATTTTCAAAGTGGTATTTTATATGGAATTTATGTTCCAAGCATGGTGATATTTCTTGAAATTGTTTTGTGAAAATTCTTCATGGTTTATTGTGTTATACAGAGGTTTAAAAGCATGTTTTGATACAATTTGGAGTGTATATGACTATAATTTATGTTTTTATGTGTAAAATATATTTTATATCTTGTGGAATCTGTTTGAGTATAAAGAGGTAAACCCAAGTATCTAGGTGGGCAGATGTGTACGAGTATGCTAGTGATCTAGAGGGGTTTTGTCCCTATTTCGCTTAAGAAATTGGATGTTGACAATACTTAAAAAATATAATGAGGATGGTTGGTGACAACTTGGTTATGGTTACATTCCCTACTAGTGTATCATGCATGAGAATGGATTTTTAATGGTTACTTTTACACTGAGATATGAGGTAACTAGGGCCCAAAACTAGCTAGTGCCTAGGGGTGTTCTCGTGACTAGTTTTTAGGAACTATATTGTCCTTACCATTGTAATATGTTGTGTTTGGATGGAAAATTATGTATATTACATGTTTTACTTAAAAAAATTATTCCTTAATGTTAACCCTCAAAAACATGTTTCATTTAAAAGTTGCACCATTTATAAATTATTGTTACCTTTTCGTGTTTATAAAAACATGAAATATTTTTATCTTAAAATGATTTTCATATAGAATATTTTGGGTGGTATCCTATTGGGATTAGGATCACACCCTACATACACATTTGGGTGTAAGTAGACTTGTCCAAGTATGACACAGGTAAGGGAAATGCCTTTGGAGACAGCGATTCAGGTTGTTAGTTTCCTTCCATGGTGCGGTGTTGTGGAGACAACTTATGGGTGATGACCCCTTGTTGTGTGGTAGTCCTTGGGATTTTTATGCTACTAATTTTTTATTTTTGGACCTCTTTTTTCTTGTATATAACCTTGTATTTAGTTCTGAATTTTATTTAAGGCTTGTTTGACATGAAATTTTTAGATTTGGTTTATTCTTCATTATTGGTTGTTTTATGTATCCTATGTTAGTTAAATCATTACCAAACCATTCTTTATGATATCTGGGCACTTGTTCCATCCCATGGGGATAGTGAACACCCTTTGGATCTTTCCACAGTCTAGGTATGGTGCCAATTTTGATGGAGACAAGATTCAGTTCATGATAAAATGGTATCAGAGGGATGTTAATATTTTTTGGTCATATTATTATTTTTGAGATGAGTCTAGTTAGACAAGAACTAGTAATGTTAGGTCTCGGAGTTATGGATGTGGGTAGGGTGTCTGGCCCACACCTCATTTGAGAGACCTCGAGTCTCCATGGGATGTTAGGATTGTTTTTTTGACTACTCTTTCTGGTGGGACGTGTGGGCTACAGACTATATGTAGACAACGGGGTGGAGTAAAGTGGTTATTTATTTCATTGTTGTGATGTGTTTGAATTATTTATATTTGATGTAATTGCTGAATTTTTTTCAGAATTGTTGTACTAATTATTTTTTTATGATTCTTGCCTTGTGTAACAACATGTTGTTGGAACCAAGACTGTTATATGAAAGAAATGAAGTATGGTTTGTGTTTTTTGTCATTCTTCATTGGATGTTCAGAATGTTTTTAGGAAAGGGATCATACAGTTCAAGCAGACAAAAATATTGAAGGTGGTGTCTTTTCCCAGTGTTTTCAAAAAATTTGGCCTAAAAATTAGAAAATGGGGAAATGGTTGATTGGAAAAGAAAGTTGCATGCAATATTGTAGGAGTTTTGGAAACTTGTGCTCAATGCATGTTTCAGGATTAGAACACCAAAAGATGGAAAAGGCATGAGCTACGATAAATATTGGAGTGGTGTGTGAAAAACATGGATTGTATACTAATTTGGTTTTGGGAAGAATAGTGAAAGTAGGTTGGTCTTTTTCATACAAAAGGTATTTTCAGATTAAAGTTCTGAAAAATGTATAAGGCATCAGGTGCATAGAAAATCAGGAGATGCGCGTGAAAAGGGTTCTTGCATGAAATTATTTGCACACAGAAAAGAAGTTTTGCACGCACAATTGGTTTTGTACTTGAGGGTAGGTGACACCTATAAATAAGAGGCGAAACCTCTCATTATATACGGTTGAAGACTTAGAGAAGATTTGAGTTCTGATATGTGTAAAAGTTGCACGAAGAAGGAGCTGCACATAAAATATGGTGTTGCACGTAAATTTTGATGTTGCACGTAAAAGTTTTCATTGCGCCTAAAAGTGAATGTTGCGTGTAAAAGTTCAAATTGCATGGAAATGTTGGAGCCATGCGTAAAATCCAGAGTTTCATGTAAAATAGTAAAGTTGCGCATAAAGGGTGTTGCTGCATGAAATATTTTTTACATGAAAAGAAAATATTTCATGAAATATTAAGATATTACGCTCAAAGGGTAGGTGTTGCATGTAATTATCAGTGTAACTTGTTTGCACATTCTGAATACCCGTTTTAGTGTTTCGGTGCTTTCCTGTATGTCAATTCAGGACTTCGATGCAAATAGTGTCTCATGATGAACTGAGACAAAGACTTCAATGCAAATCTATTGAAGAGACCTTCATGTCAATAAACTGAGTTTGACTTCTCTCAAGGTAGTGTCCTAGGGGGAGTCAAGGGAAGTGATCTAATGGACACATTGAGAGATCCATGAACCTTTGAAAAGTTATTTTTTCTGGCACATAGTGACTTTGACCAAATCATGTAATCTTCAAACTAGTGATGATTAGTGGATATAGGTAAAACTGACACACTGTCGGCATACACTCCTTGGATGTAGCCCTTTGCGGTGAACCAAGTAAAAGTGTTGTGTTATCTCCCTACATTCAATTTTTTGATAGATTTAACAAATTCCTACCAATGTGGGAACAATATCCACAACTTTAGAAAGAAAAAGTTGACACCCTAATTCACCCCTTCCCTCTCTGGGTATTTCGAGGCCATTCACATGCCTCCCTAAAAAGCTCTCATGCACCTACAAAAGGCTGACAGAGAGAGTTATCCCTCAATGATTGATCAATGGATGGTAGAAGATGTGGTTATGGTTGTCCAAGACCTATGATAGAGAGAAGATCCCACTCCTTCTCTAGCTAGGGAAGAGGAGTCTGGTCCTAGGAAGGATAAATCCCATGAGTTCCTAAAGAATATGCCCCATTCTTTCTAAGGTATCAAGGAATCCCATGAAGTAGAGGGGTGGCTTGAAATGACCGAGCACATATTGGAGTTCCTAGACATGCCAGAGGAGTTTAGGGTGAAATGTGCCTCATTTCTGTTAGATTTTCCCAGCTACAGGTGGTTGGAATCCATTCTTCAAAGCAAAATGAATTAACTGATGGGATGGAAAGACTTCAAGGTGGGTTTCAATTATCAATACTTCCATAAGGTCTTGTCATATGCAAGATCCTGGGAGTTCATGGATCTTGTCCAAGGGAACTATTTTGTGATGGAGTATATAAACTGTTTCACTGAACTTCTTCGGTATTCTCCAAATATCAACTCTAATGAACAGATGAAGGCTCATAGGTTTGAGAAAGGCTTGTGGCGAGAGATCTATTCCTCAGTCTTCTTGTCCAAGATAAAGACATATGCTGAGGTGGCTAGTCAAGCTTGTATAGTATAGATTAAATGTAAGAGGAGATCTAGATTCTCTCGAACAATATCAGTAATTTGTCATATCATTTCTTCGGTGAATTAAAGTAAGCGAGAGGAGTAGGGGAATATGGTAGGTGGAAGTTCAGGACAACCGTCCATGCAGTTTTCTTCTATGTTATCTGATGTAAGTTTCGTTGTGTGGCATCATTGTGGGAGGCCAGGGCACACCTAACCAGAATATATGTATCCTCTGAAGCCTTATTATCAGTGAGAAGTTATGGGACACTTGTAGGGATTTTGTAGGAAGGAACGTCCACTCCAGAGCAGGAAAGGGTATGTGGCCTCTAGGGGGATTCCATATTGGTTAGAGCCATCCAGGATGGTGGGATCTTGATTTGGTGGTCATGGAGGTAGGGCCAAATCATCTTTTTGGTGGAGTCAGTTCAGGGGAGATCCACAAGCGGGTGGTCATTCTCTTGAAGGGGCTAGGATTCTTCATACGGTGGATCAGGTACCAACGGGATCAGATGTGTGGTCATCGATAGTTCGATGAACGTTTTTATTTCATCTTCCATAAAAATCATTCTTTTTGATACTGGTGTTTATGCTTCATTTATCTCTGATTATATAGTGAATATGCTGAATTTTACAACCGAGCTGTTTTCCTTTGTGATGGAGTTGGTGACATCATTGGGATAAAAGATCGAGTAGGGTCTTAGGTTCCTGTTGTGTGCACTTACTTTGTTTTGAGTTGAGATGGAGTGGGACCTCTTGGTATTGGATATGGATATTTTGGATGTAATCCTTGAAATGGATGTTCTAATTCACTTTTAGGCGCACATCGATTGCTATATGTGGTGGGTGATTTTCACAACACCTGATGGCAGTCCTCGGGTTTTTCTTGGGGAATGGGATCCTTAGTTGGGTCATGCAGGACCACCACTCCTAGAGTTGGGAAATATTATCTTCCATTTATCATTACTCATGCTAGAGGGATATGTTCAGGGTTATATTTGAGGACTACCTCAGGTGGTGGATGAGTTCTCGAAGGTATTTCTAGATGAATTTTCAAGATTTTCCCCAGAGCGGGACATGGATTTTTTGATTGATTTGGTGCCAGGAACATAGTCTGTTTCTCTTACCTTGTATCGCATGGCCCCCACCAAGATGAGGTAATTAAATATATAGCTGGATGATTTGGAATCTAAAGGATTCATTCTCTCAAGATTATCTCCTTGGGCCTCTTCTTTCATTTTTTACGAAGAAGGCTGACAGATCCCTTCAGTTGTGTATTGACTACCGGAAGCTGAACAAGGTAACCATCAATAAAAAATATCCTTTTCCCTAAATATATGAGTTTTTTATCAGTTCGAGGGTGTCAAGTGGTTTTCTAAAATTGAATTTCATTCAGGTTACAACCAACTTAGGGTGGAAGAGGTAGATATCTCAAAGACAGCTTTCCAAAGCAAGTACAACCACTTTGGGTACTTGGTCATGACTTTCAGGTTGACCAACACTCCTATTGTTTTTTTGCAACTCGTGAATTGGGTATTCCACTAATATCTCAAATCCTTTGTCATGGTATTCATGGATTATATCATGGTTTACTTTGGATCCAAGGAGGAGCATGAACATCACTTTCGGATTGTGTTGGTCACCTTGTGAGAGCATCGTTGTTATATAAAGTTGTACAAGTGATCTTTATTAAGTATATAAGTGAATTTTCTAGGTCATGTGCTCTTGGAGATGGGATTTTCATTGGACCCTTAGAAGATCAGTTTAGTGATTTCATGGGAGTAGCTGAAGAATGTGTTCGAGATCAGGAGTTTCCTCAGCCTGGAAAGTTATTACAGGCATTTTATTTAGGATTTCTCTCGGCTTACCTCACCCATGACCATGCCACCTAGAATGGGGATAAGTTTTTTTAGGGCCTAGAATTCCATGAATCCTTCGGGGAGTTGATGTGGAGGTTGACTGCCACCCCCATATTGATCTTTCCAGAATCTGGAAAGGGATATGTGGTGTATTATGATTCTTCAAGTATGGGTCTCGGATGTGTTCTCATGAAATATGATCATGTGGTGGCGTATGTATCTCACCAAATCCGACCACATGAAAAGAATTAATTATCCCAAAAATTGGAGTTGTAAGTGGTGATGCATGCTTTGAAGAATTGGAATCATTACCAATTTGTGGAGAATTCTGTGATCTACTCTAATCAGAAGATCCTAGCCTACATTTTCTCATAAGAGTATGTTAATCTTATGCAGCGTTGTTGGATCGAATATCTAAAGGGATTTAACATTGATATTGTGTACACCCTAGGAAAGGGTATTGTGGTGGCTGATTCCTTTAGAATTAGTTTATTAGTACAGGCTTTGAGGAAGTCTAGTGATGAGTTGACTCTGATGGGGATCTTTTCTCAGATGCATGTAAAGACCAGGGAGCACAGTGGAGGTGCATTCTTGGTGAGAATTCAGTTGAATCAATCTCTTTTAGAGTTGATTAGGCAGGAGCACCTTGGTGATGAGCTATGTCATCAATCGATACAGTTTCTTCATGGTGGGGAGACATCTTCAAATTGGTCTTCATCTCCTGAGGGAAATCTTATGCTTCAAGTGCCATGCAGTGGTGCCATCCTCTCTGTAGAAGGTGGTGGTGCTAGATAACCACTAGTATCAATGGGTTGTTCATCCTGGGGATACCAAAATGTACTATAATGTTTGATGATAATTTTGGTGGCCAGGTGTGATAAGAGACATTGTATACTTTGTTTCGAGATGCTACACATGTCAGTGGGTAAAAGAGAAGCATAAAATACTCTCTAAGTTTGTTCTAGTCATTACCCATCCCTACCTGGAAGTTGGATGAGGTCACCATGGATTTAATTGTTGGATTACCTCATACACCTCAGGGTAAGAATACCATATGGGTTTTGATTGATAGTCTGAGCAAATCAACACACTTCATTTTGATCAGATAAACAACTATATTGGACGGGTTGGGCTGATTTTGTCTTTAAGAGGTGGTAAGGCTTCATGGTGTTCCATCAGTAGTTGTGTCAGATAGAGACCCTAATTTTACTTCTTGTTTTTTGGAAGGCCCTCAAAAGTCCTTGGGGTATCACGATAAAATTAGCACGGCATACCATCCATAAATGGATGGTCAGACAGAGTGGGTGAATCAAACCTTAGAGGACATGTGTTGTGCATGTGTTTTGGATTTTGGAGGTTCTTGGGATAGCCTTTTGGTTTTGCTCGAGTTATCTTAAAATAACAGTTACCAATCCTCTATTTGAATGGATCCTTTTGAGGCCCTCTTTGGTCATCCCTATTAGTCCCCCTTTGTTGAGTTGAGGTTTGTGAGACCTCATTGTTGGGGCCAAGCCTTATGCAAGAGACATCTGAGAAGGTATATTAGATCAAGAAGCATGTATTGATAGCTCAGGGTCACCACAAATCTTATGTTAATTAGTGGCATCATGATCTAGAGTTTTTTTTTTGGGAGATTCGGTATTCTTGAAAGTGGCCCCTCATCTGGGTCATCGTCGTTTGGGAAAGCAGGGCAAGATAATGTCAATATATTCCAGAAATTTTGATATTACCAAGAAAATTATCAAGGTGGAATACATGTTAACTTTTCCTTCTTAGTTGAAATCTATCCATGATGTTTTTCATGTCTCCTAATTATATAAGTACAAGTCGGGTCTGTCCCATGACCTGAATTGGGAGGAGTTAAAAATAGTGCCTGACTTTTCTATTTTTTAGAGGATGGTGTGAATAGTTGATTCCCACAAGAATGTGATTTAGGGAAAGTCTATTACACTGGTTTAGGTCCTCTTTAAACATGGGAACTATGTCCATGAAACATGGGAGCAAGATACATGGGTTGAACATGAGTATCCATTCTTATTTTTCAATCAAGATTTGGGATGACTTTTCGTGGAGGAAGGTTTTCATGATGGGGATAATTATCACATCCATGTCCCTCTATTAAGTTACTTTTTTCTCTTCTATTCTTATCCTAACATTCCACCAATGTTTACCCTATATCTCCCATGAATTTGGATGTTTTTGGACATGTTTTTGGTGTCCAAAATGGGCCACACTGTTTGGCTACACGGTTTACTAAACCATACGAACAAATCATGCATGGGTGTCCAGGTTGTTAAAAATAATTTGTAATTCCAAATTTCCCTTTTTTAATAAACCTTATTGCACCCATTTCTTCCCCATTTCATTACATACATCCATGTACAACCTATAATCTCTCCCAACCTTTCTTGGAACACAATTTTCAAGGGGAATTTGGTGGAGGAACTTCAAGATCTCTCATGCAAGTGAGTTTCATTATGTTCTCTTTCCATTTTCTTATTGTTTATACCACTTTAATTGAAGCTCAAAATTACCAAAATCTAGGGCTTTGTAACTATTATTTTTTTATTGGTCCAATATTGTGTTTTTAGGTTCATTTTCACTCACTTATGGTGTGGTGGTGGTGCGGTCGAAGTATCTTACAATGATTAGAGGTTTTGGGTACATTTGGTAGGTGATTCAATGTGTAATAATTATTAGATGAGTTAGATTTGACGGATTTATATTTTTATAATGTTCATCTTTCATTGTGTTTGGTTCAAAAACTATTTTTGGTAGAATTTGTTAATCAGTTTATTTTTAAGTGGCATTTTTGTGTGAGAATGGGTGTTTTTCATGTGAATTCCATGTTGTGTCAAGTGGGGATGCTCTATAATTCCTGGAATGGTTTTATTAAATCGTTTCATGGCCGAAAATTCTGGTTTGGTGTGATATTGGTATGATTTTTATTTTAAAATTAGGCATTTAGATGGATTTTATGTGAAAATGTTGGAAATATTTCTTGAAATTGTTTTATAAAAATTCTAAATGGTTTATTGTCTTATACAAAGGGTACAAAGCATGTTTAGATACTGTTTAGAGTTTGTATGAACATAATTTGTGTTTTTATGTATAAATGGTATTTTATAGCATGTGGAATGTGTTTGAGCACAAAAAGGGAAACCTGAGTATCTAGGTGGGCGGATGTGTACTAGTATGCTACTGATCCGGAGTTGTTTTGTCCTTATTTCACTTAACATGTTTGAAATTGACAACACTAACTAAACTATAATGAGGATGATTGGGGACCACTGGGTTATGGGTATGTTCCCTACTTGTGGATCATGCCTCAGAATGGTTATTTGTTATGGTTAATTTTACACTAAGATGCGAGGTACTTGGGACCCACAACTTGCTAGTTCCTATGGGTGTTCCTGCAACTAGTGCCCGGGAACTATTTTGTATTTACCATTGGAATATGGTGTTTGTGGATGGAAAATTAAATATCTTAAATGGTTTACTCAAAATCTATCATTATTTAATGTTACCATCCATCTAATGGCCCAAAGGCCTTCATTTTTAATTGATTTTTGATAATCCAACTTTTAAGGGGTGAGGTGGAACCCTTACAAGGTCTGTAGGAATAAGTATTACATGGACCGTAGGACTTAGAGGAATTCATTTCCTGTAGGCTTTCAAAAATACAACCCAGATGAACTACTTGGAACTGCTCCTCCCCGGCATCTTCATCATGAAATCAGCTCTCTACCTTCGTATGGCTATTTGGCTAGGCATTCCTCTACATGCACAGACTTGTCCCGATGGTAGGTGGCATACACTCTCATTCTTGAAAACTGTTTAGCTTCTATTATGGTGAGATCTCCTTTGATAATCCTCCTTGTAGAGCTTGTTCCTTGTAGGTTTTCTGGTCTTCATCTGCACTAAAGGTGGTCTGAGGGCCTTGAGGTGGCCCGAAGGCCTAACTGACCTGAAGGCCTAGGTGGCCCGAAGGAAGTAAAGGACTTGGGGACCAAATCGGTGGCCCGAATTCCCAAACGGGAGCATATTCCTAGTTGCTATAGAGCCAAACTGTACCTTCTATAGTTCCCACTATTGTACCTACTACAGTACTGCTATAGTGCCCCGAAAATTATGTCTCCACCTGGATTTGATCCTGGGTCACTTGGATGCACTTACTGAGTCCTTAACAATTGATCTAAGGCCTATTTTCATTTTTTAATGTTAAACCTTGAAAACTATATTCATTTAAAAGTTTCTTCGTTTAAGAATTTTTTCTACCTTTTCATGTTTATAAAATCATTCAAGATGTTTATCTTATAATACTTATCATATGGAATCTTATGGGTGGTATCCTATTTTGCTTAGGATCACACCCTATATATACCTTTGGGTGTAAGTATACTTTATCATGTATGAAACAGGTAAAGACAAGGCCTTTGGAGATGATGGTTAGACTTGTTAGTTTCCTTCCATAGTGTGGTGTTGTGGAGACAGCTCTTGGGTGATGACCCCTTGTCATGTGGCGGTCCTTAGACTGTTTTTTGTAGAAATTGTTCAGTTTTTGAACTATTGTGTCATGTTTATACCTTGTATTCAATTATGAATATTATTTAATCCTTTTTTGGAATGAATTTTTCTAATTTGGTTTATTCTTCATAATTGGTTGTCTTATGTATCCAAAGTCAGGTAAATCATTCCCAACCCATTTTTTATGATACCCGGCCACTTGTGCCAGCCTGTAGGGATAGGGAACACCCTTCGGGTCATGACATGCACTCCGTATGGTGCCAATTTTGATGGTGAGTATATTCATTTCATCACATTTATGATATCCATATATCATAGAATATGATTCGGAATAAGAATAGAAAAAAGGAGGATAAGAAAAATGAAGACCTATTATATGATATTACTAAATAATAGAAGATTAAGAAGGGGAAGAAGAAGAAAAATATTTGAGAGGCTAATATGAACCACTATTGTTGATCATCTATTTAAATACTCTCAAATATTAATGATCTATTTTGATTTAAGATCACATAAGGCACAAAGAAGATTTAGTTGAGTAGTGGATAATAGAATTAATCCTAAATAAGGTATAGAATCATGGTAATATGAGGAGGCCAATGTTTATTTGATTGTATCATATTATCTACTTGTTTTCAAAGACTTTGAATATGGTATTATATATTACCATTTGATTTTGTCACGTCCCAAAGGATATTAGTGAACTTGTTAAGTTATGTGTTGGGAGGACCCCTTATACACTGGTGGGTGCAAGTATAATGAAACAGGTTGTGAGACTATGAAACTAGTAGGAACCAGTATAAATAACTTTTTATAAGATAACCTCTTGTATTCACTTGTGTTATTTAGTGGATATCAACATCTCAGACTCAACCCAAACTTAGTAAGGATTTGATATCGACATTGGGCTCTGACCTTCTAAAAAAGTATGTGTTTAAATTCATTACTTACTATCATTTATGTAGTGTGAATATATTAAGGTAATTTATAAATAAATATATATATATATATATTAACCAATAAAAAATGTTCAAATATTTGTATTGGAATTTCAAAGGGTAAAATAATTCGATAAAAACATAACACTGATTTACACCCCCCCCCCCCCCCCCCCCCCGCTCTTAGAGTGACTGCATGATCTTGAAGGGGAATTTAATTATTTTCTAGCATAGATTAAACTAATTTTAGGATATAAAGTGACATTCACTATGAATTTTGATCATTATAATCACTTATTTTTTATACATGGAACTTTTATATGTCTAAAAATACTCCCATAATGATCTTAGAAACTATATTTTCTAATATTCAAACACTTTTATAATATAAAATAACACTTATTTCCTCTCAGAAAATATTTAATAAATAAAATATTAAATCTCATGTCTTATATGTTATTGTATGTATTTGGAGAAATATTATTAAAATAATTTTCTATTCTTTAAAATATGTCACTTAATTTTGGTGGGAACTATTTCCCATGTATTTTAAAAAATATCTTAGATAAAATCTTTTATTATATATAAAACTCTATATCTTTTTCTAATTTTTAAATATGTTTTATAATTTAATTAAACATAATCACATGTATCAAAACCATCATCTCATTTATTTATAAGAACTATTATTTACAACAACTCCCCTTATCAAATAATAAGAAAAAAAATGAAAATATGATGTCTTTATGATAATACACTTAGATATTTAAAGTAATCCACTACATCAACCTCCTAGACATATAAACCCTTGATTCATCACTTTAATTAATACTTCAAGTTCTAACCATAAATTCTTATTTATCATTTTTGAACCTTTATACATATTTATAATATTTTGTTAATGTATAATCGGTATCTTATACCTTTCAAAATAAAACAATTAAATTATATAACATTAATACCCACTTTAGACTATCTATAAATTTTCTTACACCGCATTAGGTATTAGAGGTAATCTATTTTATAATATATAGTTTTCCCATAGTCCAAATACATCCTTATAATCTCCTTTATTTAGTAAAAAAATTGGTGTGGACTCTCTACAATATCTTTTCTTATATTTATATCCTTAATTTTTTTTCATTTCCATTATATACCATCATCATGTAACTTTTTATTGGACCTCCTATGTTCTAATAATAAATATCTAATATATTTAGGTGATTAGGTAAAATTTTATTGAACTCCTTCAAATTTTAGTTCACATTAATCTTATAGAAAATTTCTAGTAGTGATTATAAAAAGTAAATTAATAACTATATAAAGCCTAATCAATGACCTCAACTCATCCAGGTCATTCACATACCCAATCATATTGAGTACATGAGTTGAAATTAGAGTAACCTATATCATATTTCACTTAAAAGGTTTTTTAGAAACTCCATATTTCTCATGTCCATCTTGTTCATGATATAGACGTTTATGGTTGTTTATCATCCTTAACGAACCTATATTCTCATATTGATTTTGAATTATGGAAAAAATTGAAATAAAAATCTACATAGATATATCAAGTGAATCTTTATTATTCTTATTATAAGTATTTTATATTATTTAATATCTTCATCAATAGAAGTTTTCTCAAGAAGTATTTTGTTGACACAAAAAACATTCATTCTTCTTTGTTAAATATTCTCAAGTTCTTATATTAGTGTAAAAAGTTTCATTAATTCGTCATTGCATTCTATAATATTTATCTCAAATCCACATTCAATGATGATGGTGAAATTTTATCTATGATGGTACCTTTTATCATATGTATACCATGTATTAAAATAATTTAATAAATATTTGTATTAAATGTGATCCTACTAAAAAGATATACCATTTTAATTATATCATATCAATTAGTGGGTCAATATCCATGTTTAACTATGTAATGATACTACTTTTTATTTTCTCTTACCACTTTGATATATTGATCGGTTATCATGCCAATCATATCATATAAGACTCTCGGATAGTTTAGTGTATTATAAATCCATCATATATATTACCTAAACTCTATTCCACTAGTAAACTATCCTTTTGGATTACCCAACTAAGTGTAACTAAAATATTATTGTAAATATTCATACATTATTCTATTAAGGTCACCCATAACTTTTTTTCTTTACACAAGATAATTCATTGACACCCTTCTATGGTAGAAGCTACCAGGTTTGATGATCGAGGTCTTCAAAGTTATTTGTTTGAAAGGAATCTAACACTTATTCTATTAAGGATATTCAAATACCACCATCTTATCTCATGTATTACCTTTATGTATCCATGCTTATAATGATTTAGTTTTAGTGTCTTATACCATCAATAAAATTTTTATGTTAAAAACATATTAATATATACCTCTTTATACAAATCATGATTTATATTCCATATCCAGAAATAAAAAAAAATTATATTAACACAAATCTAAAAACATCACTTGTACATGTGACATAAAAAATGTTTATGTAAAGGATTTGAATAATAAAAAACTAAAATCCCCATAAGAGAAATCATAGGGCGATAGGTATCCACCACCCACTTATCATATACATTGTATAACACCTCGATCTCATGAGTAGTCTAGCCCAAAGTCCCACAACACATGGATCAATAATCAATAAAAAAACTCAATTCCATTATAATCCTAACAACTAATATACATAAATTATATTCTATATTAACTTTCAAGTTCATAACTAAAAAATTAATCATAATCATGTTTGAATGTTACTAAATATTATATTGTACCTAGAATGTAACTTTTTATGTGCATGGTACTAAAATTTTAAGAAGAATTTAAATACATTAAACTAAAACATACATCTATTCATAATATAACTATTAAAACTTCTAGGGTTGATGTTTTGTTTTTTATAAAATATAGTGAAGTTTTGATTATTATTGAACTAGTCTTCATGTTAAAGTTAGGTGTTATTGATTGAAGGAATATTATCTTATTCATGAGTGCTATAATTACTAAGAGATTACATGAGGTAAAGGCATGTAAAATGGATATGAAAGAAATGGTGATTGTGATCATTAATTGTATAAAAATATTTTTATAGATACCTTTAATCTTGATAAATATCTCCTCTATAAAGGCTTTATATTTTCTAATATTTTTTAAATATTATTTGAATTATTTCAGAAGTCATGTATTTGACATAAAGAGTTTCTGACTGAGTTTGGTTGTAATTTTTAACAAACATTCTCAAGCTAAAATTCACAAATGGAACTTCATAAATATTAATGAAGCTTTGTGCAAGAATCATTCAATCATCTAAGCATAATTTTATCCCATAAGAATAATTATTGTAACATATTGATATTTTATGAATTTTTTCCCTCCAATTTATTTAAATTTTTAGATAGCTTGTGTTATATGAAAAACCAATTTGGTATTTCGTTATATGCAATAATGAATTTCTTCTATAGCGTGCATGACATGCGATAACGAGCTTCAATGAACTGTAAAATAATATGATTTTAAATATGATGTTATTAAATGACCATTAAATAGGTCAGTATGAATAGTATTAATTAATTTATAAAATATAAATATAATTTTCATCTAAATATAATTTTTTTATAAATTATTAATAAACAATAAATAGATTTTTGGTAAAATAATTATATTCGTCAAAATGGTTATTATTGATTTTTTTAGAAAATATTATATTTAATTTATATATATTTTACACCAAAAAAATCATAAATTGTACATAATTTTTGGGGTCATAATATCGAAATTAACCTATATTGATTTTTTTTCATTTTTTGGAAAATATTGATTTTCATTTAATAATGCAAAATAACGATTTCTGTAAAACTATCATTTCTTTTCAATAAAATAATTAATTTAAATTTCCAATTATGATTTAAATTAACATAATTATTATTTATAAATATTTAACCCACTTAATTAATTTTTTATTTAACTTTATATAGAATTTTAGTATAAGTTTATTTTTGGGTTTAAAAAAAAGGGGGTTTCGAAAAATTGTTTTAAAGTGAAAAATGTTTCTATATTTTAATTAATTAAAATAATCCCAAATGATGAGCTTTATAAATTAAATTTATATACTTTAAATAAATAAATTTTTTTAATATCCATACAATTATTATTATTATTATAAATAGAGTTAATATAAAATCATCTTGTGTTTATAAAAATACTCTTCTTGAAAATTTCTTTTTCTTCGCGTCCCTCAATTTTATTTTAAATTTAATTATTTCCACTTTTAAAAAAATTATTTTAAAAATAAACTTCATTTTTTAAATCATCATTTCAAAATTATATTTTGGTGAATTTTTAATAATTTTTTGAAAACAATACTTTTTAAATGAATAGTAAAAAATACTAAATTTTAATTGAAAAATTCATTTTCGTTTAAATTATTTTATTTTGTTAAATTATATTTTAAATTAGTTATAAATTAAAATTAGTATAATTATTCATATATTAATAGAATTTAATTCATTTTAAACAATTCAATATTTAAATAGTATATAAAAACATTCAAATTTTTGAAAAATTTTCTCTTTTAAAATCCACTTTCTCGTCGAATCTGTGATATTCAATTTAAATTAGAATTTTCCTCTATTGTTAATTTACTTATGAAAAAATGACTCCATATTTTCAATTTGGAAAATTTCTATTTTTTAATAATGGAAGCATAATTTTTTACAAAAATAAATAGTGAAAACAATAAAAATTAATTACCGCAGTTAAGGCAAAATGGGTTTACTATGGGGTCATACTGAATATATAATGGTTAACATCACCTAAAATTTTTTATAAAATATATTTTATGGAAATATTATGACCTTATAATGTCTAATTATTAATAATAAAACATTTTTGAGACTTTTTCATGATAAAAATGTGGGTACACCGTTATCTTTTCTAAAAATTACAAGAGTGCCATTCACCTCACTTATAAAAGTCATCCCCACTCCTCTCCTCTTCACACAAAAAATACCCTTTTTCGTCAAAAAATACCTTACAAAATATCTTCCAAACTTCAATACTATACTTCTATAAGCCTTATTTTGGGCATAAATCAAACAGAGGAATGATTTTTGTGCAAACCTAAGGTGGTTACTCGAAGAAGAGTTAATATTCCTCAACGATCATTTTTATTTTATTTATTCCATCACCTATTTCAATTAATATTAAAACATTGTTATATAATGACATAATCATCTTCAATATAATTTTATTTTAATTTAATTACTTACAACCATGTCCACTTCCATGAAATGGGTTATGAAGTCATCATTTGCATGTACAACAGACTACCACATCGCAGACTGTTGTCACTCATTTTCACATTACCACATCTCATGGTTGGGTTTGATGATGGATATAAAGTATATATATGATATTTATAACATTATTATACCTTTATATTCATTATATAATATAGAAATTTTTTCTTTCCATTCCATAGGTGATACGATAACTTCATTTGTGGGTAAGGTAGACTATCATCTCTTGAAGTGATATGATTCATTTTCACTAACACTTTACATGGAAAATAATAAGGATAAAGTTAATAAATATATATGATATAAATGAAATATTATGATATTTATGACATATTTATCATTCTAAAAATATAATATATCATTTTTTTCTTACCTTTTCTCTCACTGAAAGATGATAGCATAGTTCATACATGTGTGGACTAATGCCTTCACGAAGCGATGTGATTCTCTCTTTTCATCCCACACCAAATGTATTATATGTATAAGTATATTTAAAGAAATAATATTTTAGTGATAATACAATGATACTTTTTTAAATATATAATATTACTTACTTCTTTTCTATAGTGATCATTGAAAAATGGAAGTGTTACACATATGTACATATGACCTACCATCTCCATGATCATAACGTAATTAATTTATCAAAACTATACTTCATTATTGGTATTGAAAGTATAATTGTGTTATAAATATTATTATTATTTCATTATTAATATTCTTTATTTTATTGAACCATTATCATAGTAATAGGACCAAAAATAATAAATCAAAACATATACAAAAAACAAAGCAGGTATTACATTAAATTTGATTTTAACAATGAATTGTTAATAAATAGATAATAAAAACAAAAAATTAAATAATATATCGTATGATATATTTAATTATGATTCTATAATATATTTATAATAAACTTATATTTATTATATAGGAGGTCTGAATAAGTACGAAGGATTTTGATTCTTACGGTAAGGGATTTTTGTCTCACTTTTAATTTCTAATAGAAACATTCCATATCCACCATATATTTATTTGATGTGGTGTATATACTTACCATGAATATATTTTATAATTCATATCCTTAAAATATTTTGGATTTACATATCTATTTTATGATATCTCTTTCATGGGGTTTATGGTTCAGAACATACCAATTCTGTGAGGGACTTTTTTCACAATTTAACATATTTGAGACATATGATTATGTTATGAACCTATATTATTTTAAAATGTGTATATAAAGACCCTTTGAAAAGTAATATCATAAAAAAAATTTACTTGTTATATTTTAAGTTTCATTTCATTATATTCCATCATGGTTCTTACAATTCAAAGTTACCAAAGTGGTAATGCTTTTTTGTTACAATATCATCATTTATTAGGATAATTTATTATTATGTTTTAGATGATAAAATATTGTGTTACATCACTCAATTAACTCATCAATCTTATTATCCTATTCTTATTCTATATATTTTTAAGTAATATTATAATTTTCCACTATTTGGTATGTAACGTCCCAAACCCAGATGCCACTAAAGGTTCCCCAATCCCAATTGGCCACATGGCCTCAAGATAATATCCCCAAATACCAGAGGATGTAGACTATATGTGGTGGCCTATGGTGTTTCTATTGGGATACTATTCCATCATATAAGAGTGTAGTATAATGGTAACAATCATATAATCAATTAGACAATATATAACATCCAAATAAAAATATATAAAACAATTCCAAAAGGAATCTCATATACAATGATGAACGTGTCATATGAATAAAAAAAATCCAAAATAGGTACATTCAACATTAAAATACATGTAACAAAAAGAAGGACCAAAAACTACCTTATCTTGAATCAAGACCCTCATCTCAGTCTGGTTCTCCACTTCTATTAGTCAACAATCAAAAACCTATAATAGGGTGCTTGCCCTTATCCAAACCGACCATCCTGAAATCTTCTCAGGTAAAAATGGAGTCAAAAGTAAGGTGTGAGATAAAATACTAGTAGGAAACCACCAATGATGTCTAATTCCATCGACTATGTGAATATATAAAAATAACTATGTTTAGGAAGTAATAAAATATGAAAAATAGGTGTTGTATGTAAATAACCCATAAATGTTTGGTTTCCCTTGAAAACATTCCCTCTATTACCTGCTTCAGCCTTAGAAAGAATGTATCTTAGTAAATATTCAATCATGTTTCAATTTATAATTAAGTTTCAGTACCTAGACCATAGACTAGCATCACCCATAATGATATGTGTTCAAGATTTTCCTAACCAAGCCATCAATATAGTATAAGGATTTGACTGAATCCAACCTTATTGTTTGTCTTGACAGACATGTCCTATAAATCATTTAATTTGTCATTCAAAAGAACATGAGTCATTTCTTGGAATTTAATATTTGGGATCCAGGTATCACTCTATGAATAACATGAACCAAAAACCCTATAACATGGAATATATAATCAACTACCCTCATATTTTATCCTTGTAAATCTATAAGGATTCCAATTATCACTTACACATATAGAGAATTAGGCCTCCAAGTTCATCCTTTTCAATCCTCTAAGGAGTCCAACTTTCACTCAGACAAAATTTAGGAGGTATCCAAATGATTCCATCCATGGGGTTTATATACGAACCCATGTGTCACCCAAGACACATAACAAACATTCAATCAAGTTTTTCAATTATTTAAAAGGTCATAACCATTGTCATTTCAATTAAACCACTTCTTATAATGTGGAACATGGAAAGAGTTAGGCTTAGAACACTTAGTACCTTAATTATCTAACATGGGAAATATCAATAGAAGAATAAACTCATTCAAAAGTATTAAATCACATGGATATATCCTAGGGACATAGTCTTCCATTTCCTTAATTTAATCAATTCAATTCACAATTAGAATTCATCATTTAACATCCCATGGAAATGGGTAACTAAAAAATTTTAATGTGGTCAATTCATATTCCAACCATGGTGGTCCTATTAATTAACAAATAACCCAAGGGTTGGTTTGAATTTGAGGTACTTAACCTTTAAGAAGTTATCAATGAGTCTAGTTAATTACATAGGGTTTTCCTATCCATTTTAATAAAGGATTAAATTCCATTTCAAGGGAATCACTCAAAAAATCAGGCACGAGGCACAATGAAATATATATAAAAAATCTAACTTTAAGGTAAAAGAATAATAACGCATACCTTAGTTCCATAGCAGAGTGATCATCCAGTATTATCTCATAATTCGACTCATATCAAGATTAAAATGAAGAATGGAAGAAGAACTGAAAAATGGGGTATATTAGTTTTCACCTAAGTAACTCCGTCTATTTGAATTTAATCAAAGAACAGATCAATAGTATAATAATACATACTAGTGTGGATCCAACAAGACGAATGGCTCTCGATTCTGAGATCATACAATGAAAAGGGATTGAAATATTTGAAATGGAATTAAATAACTCTAAAAAGGGTAAATTTTGTCCAATTGGGGAGAATTGAAATAGAAATTTTGTTGATGGAAAATATGTAATTTTGCCTCAAAAAACTAAGACGCGTGATTTTTACACATGGTGTTCCAAACCAAGTTCAAATCATGCACCCTTCACTATATTGTGCACGGTTTTCCTAACCATGTTCAAATTGTGTCTTAGCGCACTATCAAAAATTGTTGAGGCCCTCGCATGAGTGTTCCACTCAATCCACACGGTTTTATCAAAACATGTGCACTCCACCATCTCATTTTCCATCACCATATGGTTTCATCAAACTGTACAGCTTTGGTCACATGATTAATACTAACTGTGCAGCATAGTTTTTTTCTCTAAAGGCAGGGATCTGAGATCAGAACAATCCCTGAACACCAATGATAACCCCAATACCTCAAAGGGTATTCACATTAGTCTGTAACTAGTCTTCTAAACCAAAATTAAAGATATCCCTACCTCGTACCAAAACCTAGGATATTATAATCTTCCACCCTTAAATATGTTCATCGCCAAATTTTTATCATAAGGGTGGTCAAGAATCGTCAGAAAATAACTACAACCACTGATCATACACATCATCCTCCCACTCTCAAGTCTAATCTTGTAAATGGTCAGGCCTCCATAGCTCCCATACTAGAGGAACTAATTAGAATCAGAGAGCCTTCGTGCTACAGTCAATGATATGAATTGGATGATCCTAAAATGATTCATCACCTTTAACTCAGCCTCTTTATGCAATAGAATTTATATGGGTATGAATGATAATAGGGAAGATGAGATATAGGGAAGATTTCCTTCATGTCTCGGTACCTATGAGGTAACTACAACCAATATGTTACTATCCCTACTATCGTGAGAATCTTGAACATCTAGACATATCATGGTGAAATCTTACCATATATCATGAGTTTTCTTTGTCCCAAATTTGGCAAAATACATATAAAGACTTGATCATAAACCATTAACTCTAGTTGTCATTGACGATGATCAATATAATATATCAATCCAGATTGTATAGTATCCATCTACTTTCAAATCAACTAAACCTTCTTTATAGTCTCCTATACAAGATGAGGTCAAAGCATATTTACCTCTCATGCCTCCTACCAGAATAGGGGTGATTAGAATGGCATATTGTAAAAAACCTCATAAATAACTATTTGTATATTTTTATGATAGCTATTTTTGTAGGAAAACTGAACTTGGGGTATATGCCTCTCCTAAGAACCCCCAAAATCTATGATGCATGCCCGCAATATGTCCTCAAGCACCTGCATCATTAATTCTAACTGGATATCGTTCTGAGGGTGGTATGGTGTGCTCAGAAGAACCTATGTACTCAATGCCCTTGGAAACCCATTCCTGAACTGTGAATTGAATCTAGAATCTCAATATGACATTATATTTTGAGGGACCCTATGAAGTCGCATTGTCTCAAAGATAAAAAACCTCCCAATCTCATCTAATGAAAAGCTCACCTTGATAGGTAGGAAATGATCAACCTTTTTTAGCCTGTCAACAATAACCATAATGGAATTATTTTCTCATTGTGACCTCGATATCCCGGTCAAGAAATATATTAAAACTTTATGCCATTTCCACTTATGAATGGAAAGCTATAGTAAAATTATGACTGGTCACTGGTTTTCATCCTTCACCTGTTAATAGATGGAACACCTTCTAAAAATATCGTCTATACCTATTTTCATAATTGACTACCAATATTGATGACATAAATCCCAATACATCTTGGTAATTATGGGATTCACTTCCCCATCTAAAGTCTAAATGCCTCACATGTGCTCCTCATGCATGTCTACTAAAACCCATACATGACCATGTATGAATAGAATTTTATCCTCACCTACAGTCTAACTAGGATGAGGGTCCTCACCTTACACACTCTCTCATAAGATTGGGCCCTCGGAATCTGATAGATTCCTCATCCTCGCTCTATCTAAAAGGGTAGAGGTCATAGTTATGGATGAAATAAAATTATTCCCATGACTGTCCAGCACCACTAAGTGTATCTTAGAGAACAAATCCATAATTCTCCACTAAAAATGGCCTCCTAAACTACTTGTATTTGAGTTCTCTTAGTCATTTCATTGGCCACTAAAATGCCTTTACAAGGCATATAGGTAACCCTAATGTCAATATAATATAGGTACTCAACCAGCATTCACTATCTTATTTTCATATTATGCTATGTAAAAATATACTTGAGGCTTTTGATGTTCGTGAACACAACAAAACTCCCTCCCAGTAAGTAGTTTCTCCAACAACACAATGCATGTATAACTGTGGCTAACTCACGATGATGCATTAGGTAATTCTTCTCATGTGGCCTCAGCAATTGAGCCTTTTACTTCATGAATCTATCTCACTGCATCAAAAATTCTCCTAGCTCAATAATAGATGTGTCACAATACATAGTGTATCATCTTCCCTACTCTAGAAAAATCAGTATAGGAACTGAAGTCAATCTCTTTTTCTGCTCCTAAAATGTTGTCTCACATGTATCTATCCAAAAAAACTTCACACCATTCTTAGTAAATCCTATCAATAGTTTTGTTAAGAGTGAAAAGTCAAGTATAAAATTCTTGTAATAACCAGTTATCCCTAATATTCACCATATAGCAAAGTTGGTCTTAGGATGCTTCTAAGAAGCTATAGCTCTCACATTCTATGGGTCAACTGATACTCTTAACTCTAAGATAATATGAACCAAGAACTGAATATGATCCATCCACAAGTGTCACTCTATGGTCTTAGAATAAAACTGATTCTCTCCCAGTGTATCAAAAACTATCTCAATATGTTTTTAATTTTTGTGTTAGTTATGAGAATACCCTAAGATATCATCCACAAAAACCACCACAAATGAATCCTTATAAGTATGAAAAACTTGGTTCATCAGTACCATAAAAACTGTTGGCATGTTCGTGAGACCGAACGATATAACAAAATACTCATATAGACTACCCCTTCTATGAAAAGTTGTATGAGGTATGTCTATAGTTTAAACATGTACCTAATGATATCCATATAGTGAATCAATTTTCAAGAACACTCAAGATCCTCAAATATAGTAAAAAACATCTATCTTTGGAAAGGGATACCGGTTCATAACCATCAACTTGTTGAATTTTTGGAAATCCACATAGATCCTAAAGGTATCATCCACCTTTTTCTAAAAAAGGATTCGAGAACCCCATAGAGAAGTACTAGGTTGGATAAAACCATTTTCCTCTAAATTCTCTAGCTACCTCTTGAGCTCTTGTATCTTATTAGTATTCATTATATAAGGAGGAACAGATACTGGTAAATCTCCTAGAACTATATAAATAAAGAAATCTACCTCTCTCGCAAGAGTTAGTCTTGAAAATTCATATAGGAAAACATCCTTGAAATGATCAACCACCAGAGGGAAATTTTCCTCACATTTTCCCTAGTCATCTAGATATAAACTCACAATTTGGGATGTTATCCTACCAATCCTATGATGCTCTAGTCCAACTCATCTTGCATGGATATCCCATTCACCCTTGTGCATAAACTCTCTTCCATTTGGTGATGTGAAGGTCACCCTTCAGTGATAGAAATCAAGAAAATCATGTAAGGAAACCAACCAATCCATCATGAGAATGACGTAAAAATCTTTCATATTCGGTAAAAAGAGGTCTCATATAAAGTGAAACCATCCAATTTGAAGGGAACACTCCGTGAAATAACCTACATCCTCTGTTTTAATTACCATTGGAGTATAGATCATCATAAATCCATCAAAACATTGAACATTGAGCCCAAGTATATCAATAATAGGTATAGATATAAATCTCTGAGAATCACCTGTATCAAAAAGAGTATATACTAAACTAGAGGCTATTGGTATAGTACCTCTCATAGTAGAAGGTTTAGGAATATTTTCCTCAGGTGTCAATTTCACTATGTATATCTGGCTTGATCCATGTTTATGTGATATAGCTTGGCTACCCTAATAAGATCAGATCTTTTATCACTACAAATATAGGATCTGACTACCCTAGCCATGACCACCGCCTCGGTTTGATTGGTTGGCTATACTCTAGCTCCCTTCCTTCTAAGAATCTGATGGCCTTTCTCTTACACATGGAGTTAGTGTAGACCCAATCTCACAAGATTCCAGACGAAAATTTCTATAAAATTTCTATAGATGGACCATATTGTTGTAAGTTCAGAACTCGAATGGGTCTCTCATGCAATGAGGTCAGGTATTTATTAGTTTAATGCACTGGTGTCTCCTCACTTGGATACCTAAGTATATGTGGTGGCTATTATTTTACCACGTAGAATCTATGGATGACCCTTCCTACAACAGTTCAATACAGTATCAGATATATGTGATGAAACACCCTAGCATTCACCCCCAGCCTCACTCAGATTATGCTTCCTAATAATCACCTGATTCACTATTCCAAAAATGGAAATCAGCCAAAATACATTCACCTGATATTGGATGTCATGTATGAGATCATCCTAGAATTTTCTGGCTTTAGATTTCTCATAATCCATCATAATAGGTGAAAAGTGCTGGATTTTAGGAAAAAATAATGAATAATCCATAACTAATAACACACCCTTCTCTAGGTGCATGAAATCTCAGGCTCTATCATCCATCAACATCTCAGGATAAGAGTAATCATTGAAGTATGTATGAAAATACCTCCAATACATCATCCAATGACGATTCATCTAAGTAATGACAACCCACCATAACTTGGAGGAATTGTGAAGTATATAAGTAGTGAGATTTACCCTCCTCTCAGGAGTTTTCTCGATATTCTTGAAGATATATATCTTGGCCTCTATCCATGACTCCATAGACCATGTTCCACCATCCCCTAAATACATGGGTGGATGCGGATTTTGATACTCACATTTTAGATCTTCCATAGTTAGGGCATATCACGATGCTCCCATAATGGTATTCATGAAACACATAAAGCCTTCATGAAACTATGCCTTTACACCTGTTTCCAGTACTATCATTATTATCTCAGCTGGCACCATGGTTGGATCTACTAGTATCCCATGGCCCACTACCTATAGTGAATAGTCGTAACCACCCACCTAGCATTTTTAGAGGATATCATGGTGGAATATCTCTTCAAATTCCATGTGAACACCTCATAATAAGGTTAAAAAACTTCTAAAAGTAAAAAAATTAAATAGGATAGGTAATATAATTCTTATATAAGGATCACAATGCTCTACCTTCTCCTTGATTCAGGTCTACGAAATGTATATATGATAATAAAAAAGAGATAATTCCTAATTTCCACTACCAAGGTCGGGTCTAATTCAAGTTATCTATTATAAGTAATTCAATTTCATTTTAATTCACATTTATTTCCCAATTCATTTTAAATTGGTTGAACCAAATAGTTCACCACTTCTGATCTATTTGGTCACATACTCCTCATGAACCAAATATAGAGTCCACCTAATTCACACCATAACACATTCCAAACCATGCAACTCTTGGTCCATGACTCAACATGACACAATTGGATGCTTAGTGTGTCTTATATATCCTAACTAGGAAAACAATTCTTAGGTTACAAAAGGTGATCTAAGTACCAACCATGTTCATTAATTCCCTTCACAATCATTTATCAAGTGGTAGGTATATCAATCACGGAACATACCACAACATCATGTAATCAAGAAATTCATCTTATATGGAATGAAATAATTCATGTAATGAAAATTCTAATAGGTTACTAAATGATGCATGAGATGAAATACCCTCATCTCATCGGGTTATAAAAAAATAAAACCCATAATTATATCAATAATCACTTAAAAATTTAAGTGCATCACCCAATGGTGGAATCAAATCAAGTATAGTAGTTAAAATCCTTAAAACAACAATTCCCATTATTAGATATTTTCTTTTTCCCATACATGGATTAGCTACTCCAAGGAACATATCATTACCAAATTCCATTTCCTTATTAATACCATTTTTTGTCCCTAAATAGTAAGGTAGAAAATAAAAATCCTCTAATACCACTTTGTAACATCCCAAACAGAGATGCCACTATAGTATCCTCGATACTGGTTGAACACATAGCTTCAAGGGAATATCCCCAAATGTATAAGGTTGTCTACTAGTAGTGAGGGACAAGGGAGTGTCTATAGGGATATAATTCCCTCTTATTAGAGTGTAACATACCATTATCAGTCATTCAATCAATCAGATAATAGATAAGATCAATATATATATATATATATAACAATACTAGACTAAATCTCATGTACAATGATGATCATGTAATGTGTCTACAAAGAATCTGAAATAGGTATACCTACAATAGTATAATACATGTAATAAAATACCAAAAAGGAAAAAAATATCCAAGCTATCATCATTGGCCTCATCTTAGTCATATTCTCCCCTGTTCTATAAAAGCAACAAAAACCTATAGTAGAGAGCTTTCCCATATCCGTACCTGCAGTCATGAAATCTTCTTAGGAACCAAAGGTGGCTTGAGTAGGGTGTGAGATAATATCCTTATAGGCCACCACCAACTTTTTCTAATTCCATATAGTCAGTGAATATATAATAATAAATGTCTACGTATAGTAATAGAATATATAAAATAAATATTTTATGTAAAAAACCCATAAATTCCGAGTTCCCATAGACACCTGACCTCTCCTACCTACTTTGGCCTTATCGGGAAACTCTATGAATAAATATTTTTTCATGTATCAATTTATAATTAAGTCTCCCTACCTAGAGCATAGTCCAACATCCCCCATAATAATATGTGGTATTGAGTTTCCTAACCAGGATATCAATAAAATATAAAGTTTTGATCGAATCCAAGTTTGTGCCTTGGAATGGAAGATGAATCATATAAATTGATTGATTTGTTATTCAATTAAGAATGTGAGAATTTCCTTGGAATTCCAGATTTGGAATCTAGGTATAACTCTAGGAATAACATGAACCAAACACCTTGTAAAAATGTCCATGGTGATCCTCATCAAAAACCACGTATCTCTCTAGGTGTGGAATGACACCATTACTCACTGAGTCCATCCTTGGTGGTCCTCTAAGGAAGCACAAGTGTCACCCATTATGTATATAATAAAATTCCCTCTATTTTTTTCCTTGGAAACCCAAAAGTGGTCCAAGTATCACCTAAATGTATATAGAATCCTCCCTCTGATTCTACCCTTGGAAACCCTCTAAGGATTCCAAGTTTCACTCAGGCATAAGTAAGGTGATAAAAAAATGATTTGTTCCATGGAATTCATTTATGAACCCATATGTCACCCAAGGCATATAACAAACATTCAATCAATTCATTCAATTATTTTAGAGGTCATATCCATGATCATTTCAATTAGACCTCTACATAGAAGGTGGTATAGGGAAAGTTATAATCTTAAAAGACTTAGTATCTTAATTATCTCATGTGGGAATATCAATACAGTAATCAACTCATGCTTAAGAAAGAAAATACATGGTCATACCCTAGGTACATGATCTTATATTCCCTTTAATAAAATAAAATTATTATTGAAATTCATCATTTAAAATTCCTTGTAAAGGGGTAATAAAACACTTTTAAAGTTTTCAATTCATATTCCTCCCATGGTGGTCATATTTATTAACAACTCTCCCAAGGGGTTCTTGGAATTTCGGTCCTTAACCATTAAACATTTATCAATGAGTTTATTTAATTAAATAGGCCATGCCTATCCATTTTAATCATAGAATAAATTCAATTTCAATGTTTCACTTGGAAAATAAGGTGCATGACACAATTTAATATATATAAACACAGCTAATTTAAGGTAAAATCATGAGAACACCTACCATAGGTCTATAGTAGAGTAATCTTCTAGTATGAACTTATGATTTGACTCAAATAATGTGAAAAATGAATAAAGGATGAAGAACCTAAAAATAGGGCATATTATCTTACACCTAAATAACTCTTACGATATTAATTTACATGAATAAAGGATCAATGGGACTATAGTACATACCAGTGTGGATCCAAAGAGATGAACGACTCTCAATTCCAAGCTCGGATGACAAAGCGTGATCAAAATCAATGATTGGGATTCAAATAGATCTCAAAAGTCTCCAGGATATCCAATGGAGGAGAAGTGAAATAGAAATTAGGTTATAAGATATTTTAAGTTAAAAAATATAATTTTACTCAAGGCACTAACTCTGTTCCCTTCATTGTAAGGAGGGGTGCCTTACACGGTTAGTGCACACTGTTTTCCTAAGTATGTTCAAACAGTATCTTGGCACATTGTCATAAATTTCAGAGGCCCTATCATGGGCATGTACCTATATTTTCATAGTTTCCTCAACCCATTTAGGCTCCTCAATCCCACTATCTAGCTTTGTATGGTTTCATCAAACATTACTATGTGGGTGCATGGTTACTACTAATTGTGTGGCCCAGTTTTTTTCTACAAAAGATGGGTTCGGTGATCTAAACATTCCCTTAACACCTCTGATACCCCCATAACCTCAAAGGGTATTCACATTAGGTCATAACTAATCATTTAAACCAAAATTAAAGATATACATACATTTTATGAAATCTTGGGATATTATATGCTACATAAAATAATTGAGATTTTTTTTTAGAAAATAAAACTTTATTTCTTTCTTTGGTCAGAAATCAGTTTTCTTACAAAACCATGTTTTCTAAAAAAATTCAATTTTTTTTACTATTATCCAATGATTTTTAAAAAGGAATTTTTAACCATGTTATAATTTTTACTAAATTTTTTTATTAAAGTAATATTAATATCATTTTACAAACAATGATTTTTTTGATTTTACCAAAAATGTATATGGAATCATTATTTTAATGTGTACGACATGAATAAAGCTTCCCATAATCATGACCATTATTTTATTTCAATATTACTTTATATTTTTTCTAGGTTATTTTAAAAAAAATATTTTCAAAAAATCTATTTGAAAAAGTTTTTTTCAAAGTAGAAATGATATTTTCCTCAAAGAAATATTTTAAATGATCATTCAAAATCATCTTCCATCAAATATAACATTCATTGATGTAACCTATGACTTACTGGGGATATGATCCAATAATATAATTCTTATTACTTCTCATAAATTTTTGTTATTATGATGGAATTATGCTTATGAAACTCATTTATATTCCAAAGGTTATACCATGATAAAATTCTTATGAATCTTTCGTGTTTTTTCCATTGGTAAAGTTATGATGAAATGATTATAAAACCTCTATCTTTCCTATAATTTACAATCTGAGTAAATGTTTATGAATCCCATATCATTTCATGGTATATGACATGATGAGTGTTTTATAATATTATGTTACACATAATATGGGTTTAATTATGATATGATTGGGACCTATATATACCTTCAATGTATTGGGTAAATATTTATATCTTAAGAGATAGACATGTCTGGAATGGGGAGTGAACCTAGTTTAGTAAGGAACCTTTTCTGCTATGATAGTCTTGGGACTGAACCATGACTAATACAATGGTTTAGGGAGTGAACCCATTCAACAATTATAAACTTGTAAATGATCCTTTACTACTATTGAAATGATTTCCTATGCTTATGTGTATGCCACAAATCTATGCCTTATATCGATGTTATGCTCTCATGGATCATGTTCTTTTATTCCCTTATGATTCATGTCTTATGAACTAACAATATTTATTCCATGAATAAAGATTGTGATATTAATATGCAAGGTATGTTTCTTAAATATTATTCTCATGTTCTCATACCCATATGTTCAAGTTATACTTACGAATATCCCTTGTTTACTCATACTGATCATCTGAGCTCACCATTTCTTATGTTTATTTCCCCTAGGTTATGAAGAAATGTATTCCTTAAGATATGTATAATGAGGGCTCTAGTTATGGAGATTATAGTGGTAGATTATATAGTTTACCTAAGGACTATTTTTTGTGTTTCTGAATTTCCAAAGACACTAAAATATTATTGGCCTCAGGTGTTTGTTTCTATAATGTAATGAATATTCCTAAAAATGATGTTATATATATATATGATAATTCTAGATCATTATAATGTGTATCAGAGAAAATTCTTATTTAACCTTTATAAACCCAGATTAGAAAACATTAGTGATATCTATATGGATATTTATAAGGATATGTCTAGGGATGACTCTAATTATAAGTTTACAGATGAATCAAAGTTTAGAAAAATGTCCTGTAATTTTGGTAAAGGATAGAGTAAGTGGTTTCTAAGAAATTATATATATGTCTAGATACAAAAAAGTGGATTTGGCTCTATAATATAGGTACGAATGGGTAAGAACTTTAAAAAGGGAACATTGAGCTAGACTCAATCATCACCTAGTGCACAAAAATGGGTCTTCTTGCACACCTGGTTTGACACTCCTAGGGTATATGATTTCAAAATTCAAAAACACTTTACAAACCAACATGAAGGATTTAAATTGATAGATACTGATTATCCACTAAATTATGATAATATTCACTATTAATATATATAATCATCATGTGATTTATAATTCATAAACACCATTTTAGTGCATTTTACACTTTGAACATCATTTCACCTTATGATTGTAAGCCCTTCATAAAATGCACTATTACATGGTACATTTTTTAACACCATATAAAATAACCAATGGTCTTGATTTTATTATAATATTTAATTTTAAGGTTTCTCATTACATTGGTAACAATTCATACTTTTTTAGTACTTGAAGATTCACATTGGAAGACCACCAAAATGGGATTTCATGGAAACTCATTTTGGGAAAAGTAAACTGGATATCATCCTAATAAAGAATTGTAGCTGCTAGGATCCAAGACAAATGATTCTCAACCATTTAATTAATATAAAATAACTCATTTTGAACATTTCATAAAACAGTGAAAAGGGAAAATTCTGATTTTAAGGGATCTCCAAGTGGCCCAAATCGGAGATAAAATTATGGGCCTGATTCTACGGCCCAGAAAAACAGTCCACCGTTTGGATAATATCTCGTAAAAAAATTCCATTTTCGATGAAATTTTATAGGAGGTTATAATACCTTCAGGGATATATTTTATTCTTATATTTTACACTCTAATTAGGCCATCTAGAAGGTAATTTTGACACCTCTATTATGTAGATGCAAGTTGGATTCCACTTCGGGTCAAGGGTGGAAAAGTCTAAGTTCCACAAGACTTCCACCACCCTAAGCCTACCATACTCAAGTGGGATGACTTTAACTATTGGATGCTCTACCCAAGGCTCCCAAAATGACTATTTAAGGTAGTGGTGTTGGGGTATTTATTCATATTTGAGATTTGTTTTCGTTGTAATGTTGTTATGCATTTTTGCCTTTGAAACGTTCTTCTTTCTCAGGTAAGTTGTTCGAATCATCATTGTTTTTCATAAAATTTCTTCCTTTACTATTATTATATTTTTATCTACATCATGTTGATATCCTTAACTTAATGTGTGAATTTATTCACACCATACCTTTTGATAATCTTCACACAATGGTGGAGTGATATTTATTTTGTTGTTTTTACTTCTTCAATTTCGCCCTTATGAGTCTACTTCCGGCTTCCGTTGAGAACATGTCATCAATGTAGGGATAACTATTTTATGGGATGATCTAAGGGAGTATAAAGGGTTTGTATTGGATGTTATTTCTAAATCTCTAGATTTTATTTATTTCTTTTACTTGAGTTTCTTTTATTCAAGTAATTTATCTCTTTCTCTTCATTATTAAATTTTATCGCCCCACTTTTATGTGATAAGAAGATCCTTTATATTGGAGTGCTCATTAAAATGATCCTACATGTGTATAGGTGATTATAATGTGTTTGTGAAGGATTTTATATAGTAAGTGATGAGGTTAGTTTTAATTAATTAAATGAATCATGCTTGAGTTAGTGAAATTGAAATTGTTAAAAAATGGAATTCATCCAATCAATCCCAAGTGATAACCTAGGATCAACTCATTCTTTTTATTTAAATTCACATAAATATCATAGAGTACACTCAAACCCACCTAAAATAAACCCAAATTGTCCAATTAATAGCCAAACAAAAACCATATAATGTACATGTCTGTAGGTTACTTATTAGGTCTTTGAGGATTTGACAACCCAAGTTAAACTTCAAGTGACCGCTTAACCCTAAAATCATTGATAAATTTGGGAAAGACAAAATCTTGGAGCTGTTTATAAGGACTCAAGTAAGTCATATCAACACTCGTTCTATTCTTCCCCATTTCTTCTATTCTCATCCAAATTCTATTATCTTTTCCCTTTCTCACTTTTTTTTCTTTTGGCGCATGTCCTCTTACACCTGTGACCAATTAGATCATCTTGTTTGGGTGGATAGTAATGGGGTTGGGGATTCAAGTACACCAAGGGAACTCTTTCCATTAGATCCTAATATTTGTAATACTCCATAGTCAAAAATTTATCCCATTTTAATGGAAGGTCTTCAGTGAAACCAAATCATAAACCCAGGTGGGAACCAAAATGTAAATCCAAATGAGGCAGCCCCAAACTTGGGGAATGCAGTCGATCAAACCATGAATGACTACCTCACACATGCCTAGACCAATGCACCGTATTTCATTAGTCATGATGCCCCAGGAGATTCCAACTACATATTTAAACCCCATGTCTTAAACCACCTTCCCAAGTTCCATGGAATGGAGTCTGAGATTACCTACCATCATGTTAAGGAGTTCAGTGACATTGTAGAAACCATGTGTCCCCCACATCAACTATAATCAGCTAAGATGAGGTTATTTCCACTTTATTTAAAGAATCAAACTAAAAATTGGATAAACAATTCGGGACCATCATCCATCAACTCTTGGGACTAATTACATTGATAATTCTACAAAAATACTTTCTCCACCACAAAACAATTTCACTTAAAAAGAGCATCCAAAACATTTTTGAAAAAGAGGGAGAGTCATTCTATGAAAAATGGGAGAGGTTCAAAGACACCCTAAACATGGTTACAACCATGTTTTTTATATTCTTGAACAAGTAGGAATTTTCTATGAAGTTTGGTGCCTGAGAAACAAACAATTCATTGACATGATGGTTAATGCGACCTTCAAAAACAAAGCCCCAAATGATGCTTACGAGTATCTAGATGGATTGGCTGAAAAAACCAAACATGGTGGTAATCACCTTATTATGAGAATCCACCCAAATATTATAGAATTCACACACTAAGGGAGGTGTAAGGCCTTAAGGTGAAACTTTCTACACTCACTAGGAAGGATGGGGAGATCAATCTTAGGATGGTCCATGAAATTCAAATTGTTTACCCGATTTGTACAATTTCTGATAAATATGACCACAAGACTAGAAATTGTCCAACAATCCCATCCATTAAAGATGTTCTTCTAGGAGGACCACTAATGGAAGTAAATTATTTTAACTTTCATAAGACATAGTACCAAAACACTTTCAATCCATGGTACAATGACCATCTAGGATTCCTTTGGAAAGATAACCAACATCCCAACCAACAACCTAGTCAGGCATAAGGACCAAACGCCTACCCTCCACAAAAGTTTCAAAACCATAACCAGTTACAAAAAAATCTAGTAAAATACCAAAAACCTATCTAGAATCCCATGAAACAACCAATTTGACAACTAAATTATCCTACTGGGATAAACCAACCAGCACAAGCCCCAAACCAATCTTTCCCTCTACCAATCCTTGAATAGTTGTGTAAACAAATGGAGAAAATGAACTCAAAATTCTCATCCCTTAAAAATGAACTAAAAACCATAAAAACTGAGAAGGTAACCATGCCTAATCAGGTGGTACCATCCCAAAATTTAAGGGGAGAATCAAGTTTCACTCAAACAACTCATGAACAACTAAAGGCTATAACAGTTTTAGGAAGTGGGAAGTCAATTGAGAAACCTGAACAAATAATTCAAAAACCATTTGAAGATTCAAACTCTAATGAAAATTCAAATGAACCAGATGATCAAACTGAAAACAACTGATAACAATGTGAAAGAAACAACTCTTTAACAAATAATTACACAACCTGTACCATTTCCTCAATGTATGAGGGGGAAAACCAAGCCTGAATTGAGTGAAACATTGAGGGAAATATTCTCACATGTCAAGTTGAACATTAAGCTCCTCAATGGCATTCAAACCATTCCTTTATACTTAAACTACTTTAAGGACCTATCCACATTTAAAAGGAAATTCTCACATATAAACCAAGTCCTTCAGGTAGAAAATGTTATCCCAACAATCCAAGGAACCCTTCCACCAAAGATGAAAGACCCCGAATTTCCTTTCATCAATGTTGAACTAGGAGAGAACAAATTAGTCAAATCCTTATGTGACCTAGGTGCCAATTTAAATCTCATTCCCTATGTTGTGTACTGTAAGTTAGGCCTGGAAGAGCTCCAACCCACATCTGTCACACTTGAACTTGCTGATCTTAGCATTAGAGTTCCAAAGGGGATTTTAAAGGATGTTCTATTAAAAGTAGAAAACTTCATCCACCCTACTGACTTCATTATCCTTGAAAACAATCCTAACTTATGCAACACGTAAAAAAACCCAATCATCATTGGTCGTCCCTTACATGCAGCAATCTACTCTGTTATCCAAGTCTGAAATGGTATCAAGACCATCACCTTTGAAAACATGATTTTAGACTTGAACATATATAATGAATGCTCACAAATAAGGGATGATAGAGATATTCATGAAGTAAACATGATAGAAATCATTGATAATTAATCCTTAGAGCATAAATTAATATTAAAGGAATTTTTATGTTAGGATGAGATTAAATTCCTTTGTTCACATGAAGAAAGTTTATCTCTGTGGCTAGAATCACATTCAGATTGCTCCTATGATGAAATCTTAAGACCAAAAATTAGTGAAATATTTTAGGAAACCATATTCAGGGATAACACTCCAACTCCCTTCCCTAACACTAATCAATCCAATATAGTAGATGAAACTTCTACATGTGTGGAATCAATCCTATTAGAAACTCAAAAAAATTGATCTTGATCCAATGTCCCAATTTTCTTCTGAAATTTTGAACCAATCTGATGTTGAATTGAAAGAACTTCCTACTGGACTAAATTATGCCAACCTAGGAAAAAATGGAACACAACCTATTATCATTTATTCTTCTATTCAATCTGGTCATGACAGGAAGCTTCTATATGTCCTTACGAAACACAAGAAATCCATTGGATGGACCCCGTCTGATATTCTTGGGATTATACCACTTATCAGGACTCATAGGATTGTTATGGAATCTAATTCAAAGCCATTTCATCAACCTTAGTGGAAAATCAATCCTAATATCATGGAATTAGTGAGAAAAGAACTTCTAAAATTGTTAAAAGCTAGTATCATATATCCCATAGCTGAGAGTGAGTGGGTCATCTCAATCCAATTGTTTCCAAAGAAGGTTGTAATCACAGTGATAGCCAATAAGGGCAGAGGGATTCTTCCAACTAGGGTGAGTAGTGGATGGAGAGTCTACATCGACTATAGGAAGATAAACTAATTTACCAAGAAGGACCATTTCCCCTTACCATTCTTTGACCATGTCCTTGAGAGAGTGGAAGTTCATGCCTTCAACTATTTCTTAGATGGGTACTTGGGGTACAATAAGATTGAGGCCATTTGGAACCTTTTCCTTCAAACGCATGCTCTTCAGGTTATGTGATTCCCATGGAACCTTCTAGTGGTTTATGATGGGAATCTTCTTGGACATGGTAGGGTATTTCCTAGAGGTCTTCAAGGATGACTTCTCTATGTTTGGGGATATATTTGAGGGATGTATGAGGAATGTGGAGGGAGGTCTTTCAAGATATGAAGAAAACAATCTGGTCCTAAACTAGGAAAAATACCATTTCATGGTTAAACAAGGACTAGTCCTTTGATATTTAGTCTTAGGTTGGGGGGATTGAAGTTGATAAAGCCGAGGTTGAAATCATTCGTCACCTTCCATCACACAAAACTATCAAGAAAGTGAGGTATTTCTTAGGAAATGTTGTTTTCTATAGAATATTCATTAGGAACTTTAGTTCAATCGCTCGTCCCCTTTGTGGTATTTAGTAAATGATTTTCCATTTGTTTGGACAGAAAGCTATGAGGGTTCATTCTCAACCCTCAAATCATGTCTCACCTCTCCTCCCATCATGAAATCCCCAAATTGGAACCTTCATTTTGAACTCATGTGTGATGCCAGTTATTTTCTTTAGGAGCTTTGTTAGGACTACATTGTGATAAAACTCTTTATATAAATTATTATGGAAGAAAATCCTTAAATGATTCCCAAATTAACAACACCAAAACTAAGAAGGAGTTACTTACTGTTGTTTTTTCCTTTGAAAATTTTAGGTCCTACCTCTTAGGATACCCCATTACTATGTTCACTGACCATTATGCGTTGAAATACCTCTTCCAGAAACAAGATTATAAGGATAGACTGATTAGGTGGGACCTTATCTTACAAGAATTTCACCTCACAATAAAGGACAAAAAGGGTTTTTAAAATTTTGTATCTGATCATCTATCTAGGATAGAATTTAATGACAAATTATCCCACCTTTATGTGTCTCATTCATTCCTTGCTGAACACCTATACTCTGTGAGTGACTGCCCTTGGTATGCCAACATAACCAACTTCTTAGTTACAGGAGTAATTCAAAAATTATAAGGGACTCAAGATCGAAGAAAATTTATTTATAATGTTTTTAAATATGTGTCTGATGATCCATAACTCTATAAGTTCTTCCCTAAGCATGTTATTAAGAGGTGTGTCCCAGAATTTAAACAAGAGTCCACCCTTAAATTTTTTCATAGTGAGGTGTGCGAATGTAACTTTTCCTCTAAGAAAACTTCTTCTAAGGTTCTTCAGTGTGGTCTCTTCAGTCCCACCCTCCCAAGGTACTCCTACACATTTTTTAGAAGTTTTCCTAGGTGTCAACAAGTAGTTTCCATCACCAAAAGGAATCAAATGCCACTCACTCTTATCTTAATGATTGAAATCATTGGCTGTTGGGGAATCGATTTCATGGGTCCCTTCCCAAACTCTAGAGGATGTCTGTACATCCTTTAAGTTGTTGATTATGTCTCAAAATAGGTTTAGTCCATTCCTTAAAAATCCAATGATCATCAAATTTTGATTAGATTTCTCAAGGAAAAAACCCTCTCTAGATTTGGAATTCCTAGGGCTATGATTAGTGATCATGGAACTCATTTTTTCAATCGTCCATTCTCAACACTCGTGGACAAGTATGGATTTTCTCACGAAGTGTATACTACTTACCACCCACAGACCAATTTTCAAGATTTATTGTCCAATCGAGAAATCAAAAAAAACCTTGAGAAAACTATTAATCCATATAGGAAACATTGATCGAGAAAACTCTTAGATTCTCCTTAGGCCTATCTAACCGTAGATAAACCCATTTTTGGAATGTCCCCATATAGGTTAGTTTGTGGAAAAGAATTCAATTTACCAGTTGAAATTGAACATAAGTATTTTTAGACAATTAAGAAAATGAATTATAACTTCTCATTGGCTGGAACAAAAAGAAAATTAGATATCAATGAACTTCAGGAACTTAGGATGGAGTATTATAAAAAATCAAGGATAAATAAATCTAGAGGTCAAGCCTACCAATATCAAAATCGTAAAACCAAACACATTGTACTGGGTGAACCTATTCTTTTGTATAGCTCTAATTTTCATTTACACCTATGAATGTTGAGGTCCAGATGGTCGGGTCTATACGTAGTGAATAAGGTCTACCCCCTAGGGCTATAGAAATTCAAGACCCCACTAATAGTCAAACCATTAATGATAATGGTTATAGAGTCAAACCATCCATTGAACCATTCCAAAAACCAGAATTTGATGAAGACTTGTGTAAACCAAACTTATATGAGGAAAATACTTAAAGAATTAGGGGTCTAAGTCGAGCTAGAGACATTAAAAAAAGTGTTGAATAGAGGCAACCTGTGGTTTTCATGTTTCCAATATTTGTTGATCATCATTATTTTAAAATAGGATTAAAGAATCATTTTGATATTAAAAAAAATTAATTAACTAATCACCTCTATATATGATAGTACCTTATACCGTTGACTTGTTATTCTATTATGGGTATGGATAGGTATGAAAGGAGAGTATCATATTTATCTGTGTCACACGGTGTAATCCTTGAGTAATACCTTACCTAGAAATTTAAAAAGAATACATTCTATCATCAGTTTATTTTATTTTATCTATATGAAGGTTAAAATAAAAATAAAAAAGTAATAATAATTAATTAATTAATTAAATAAATAAAAATACATTCCATAGGTCATGGGGAAAACCCCGTCACAACCATCGAAGCTGCGGGGAATTGAAGTTGGGACTAAAGGGAGACAGGGGCATGCGCTTTCCACTGACCTATGGCTTATTGTGCTTCATTGTTATATAAATTTTGTATATATACTTATATTTTACTTTTTTTATATAAATATATAAATATATATTGTTTTTTGTATTTCATTTTTATTTTTTTACTAGGGAACTCTACAAGTAACATGGATATCAAAGGACTAAATCGGAGTGGCAAGAACTTCAACTTCAACCACCAGGTGACTTCATTGCATGTTCCTCATATTTCAAATTCCTTTTAGAACTCCTCTAATCTACCTCTACCCCCTTGTAAATTTTATGTTCTTTAATCACTGGGGACAGTGTTAATCTATGTTGGGGGGAGAAAAAAAATGAAAAAAATTAATTATTTTTATGTGCTTAAAAAATTGTGTGGAAGGAAAACATTCTTTAACCTTGAACATGATAATACACATTGAATTCTTTGAAATTGAATATCAAATAATTTATCATTCCCTGATTCTGATTTTAATCCATGTATAATTCCATGAGCATAGATTTTGGAATGTTTGGTTGTATAATGTGATATTTCATCGTTTATATTTTCATCCAAAAAAATTCACAATGCACATCCTCTAGATTGTGGGGTATTAGTTTGAGTTCATGGGGTCCCCCAAATAAATATCAAAGGTTTGGTGATTATTTTTTATTTAATATTAGTATTCAATAAAAAAATCAAAAAAACAACAAATTTGCACATAGAGTAATGAAATGACCTAATGCATGGATTTTGGCGCTTGGGGATAGTGACTCCATAGTTTTCTGGACCAAAGTTAGCAATGTTTTCTCTATTTATGGTAATTTGACTTTTCTTACTAAGTTAAATCAAAATTATGCCCGAGTATGTGGTCCTCACTTGGTGCCCTAAGGTCATTGAGCCTAAGATTCATCAGCAAAGTCTCACTACAGGGGTTGACTCTATTGACTGTAATTTCAATTACCATGGAAAAATTGTAAAAAACCAAAAAACAAATAAAAAGTCTACAAAAAATTATTACTTTTCTTAATATTCAAATATGATTCCACCAAGCTCTTTTATCATTTCCCCCTTGAATAAATATGAACCCCCGTGTCGATTGAGATACGCAACACATCATCATGCTTAATTGATATTAGATGAAATATGGTGATGAATTTGAATAAAGTAATGGTATTGGGATTGGGATATTCTTATCAATATTGTCTTTAATTAAAATATTTTTATTGGTTTCATGATTTTTTGGTATAAGGGTTCTTGGTTATCAATGTGTGTTAAAATTTTTTTGGAAAAGAGAATTAATGTTTCATAAGATTGAGATATATTTTTCTCAATAAAAGAAAAACTCAAGTTGGGGGTGTGATTAGACACTTAATGAGGCTAATATTCATGTGATTTATTATTCATAAACACCATTTTAGTTCATTTTACACTTTGAACATCATTTCACATTATGATTGTAACTTCTTCTTAAAATTCACTATTACATGGTACATTTTTGAAAACCATATAAAATACACAATGGTATTTATTTTATATTAATATTTTATTTTCAGGTTTCTAATTAAATTTTTAACAATTCATACTTTTTTAGTACTTGAAGATTCACATTGTAAGACAACCAAAATGGGCTTTCATGGAAACACATTCTGGGAAAACTAAACTGGACAACAACCCAATAAAGAGAATATAGAGTCTAGGATATAATCCCAACGATTATAAAACATTATCTAACGATATAAGAAATCATTTTGAACATTTCATCCAATAGTTAAAGGAGATAATTCTGATTTTTTAAGTGAGTTCCAAGCGGGCCAAGTTGGAGATAAAATTTGGGACCAGATTCTATGGTCCATAAAAACATCCCACCATTTAGATAATATCTCGCAAAAATAAATTTCATGTGGGCTGAACGTTTACAACTAGTCAGGATACATCTGTGGATATATTTTATTCTTCTATGGTCCACTCTAATTCGGCCATCTAGAGGATCGTTCTAACGCCTCTGTTCGGTAGATGCAAGCTGGATTCCACTTCAGATCAAGGGTGGAATAGTCTAAGTTCCACAAGAATTCCACCACCCTAATCCTACCATACTCAAGTGGGATGACATTAACTATTGTAGGATAGACCCAAGGCTCCCTAAATTCCTATTTAAGGTAGTGGTCTTTGAGTATTTATTCATCTTTGATCTTTGTTTTCATTGTAATGTTATTATGCCGATTTGTCTTTGTAATGTTCTTCTTTCTCATGTAAGTTGTTCGAATCACCTTATTTATTAATAAAATTTCTTATTTTCCTCTTATTTTGTTTTTATCTATATCACATTGATACCATTTACATAAGGTGTGAATTTATTCACACCATACCTTTTAATATTCTTCACACAATGGTGGAGTGATCGTTATTTTCTTGTTTTTACTTCTTCAACTTCGTCCTTTTGAGTATACTTCCCGCTTCCATTGAGAACATGTAATCAATGGAGGGATAAATATTTTATGGGATGATAAAAGGGAGTAGATAGGGGATATATTGGATGTTATTTTTCAATCTCTAAATTTTATTGATTTCTTTTAATTGAGTTTATTTTATTCAAGGATTTTCCATCTTCCTCTTCCCAATTGAATTTTATCACCTCACTTTTATGTGATAATAAGATCCTTTACCTTGGAGTGCTCATGAAAAAGATATTAAAAGTGTATAGTTTATTATCATGTATTATTGAAGGTGTTTAACCAGTAAGTGATGAGGTTAGTTTTAATTTATTAACTGAATCCTACTATAGTTAATGAAATTGAAATTCTAAAAAAGGGAATTCATCCAATCCACCCCAAGTGATAACCTAGGATGAACTCATTATTTTAATTTTAATTCACTTAAGTATCTTAGAGTTAACTTAAACTTGTCTAAAATCAAACCATGTTTTCCACTTCATATCCAAACAAAATCCAAAGAATGTACGTGTCTGTAGGCTACTTCTTAGGTCTCTGAGGATTTGACAACCCAAGTTAAAATTCAAGCGACCGTTTAACCCTAAAATATTAGGTAAATTTGGGCAGGACCAGATACTATTAATGACCTAGTATAATCCTATGGTTTCATTGATTATTTTCATGATTTAAACACACTATAAGTGATGTTCATGATTATGTGATTTCTGATTATGATTAGTATAGATCACACTAGGATTTTTTGTTTTATTAAATGGTGGGAACATGAAGAAACTAGGATAAAATTGAATGTGTTGTAAAATTATCTAGTGAAAATACAAATGGGATTTTTATTATAATAAAGTATGTTAGTATTATGCCTAATCAGTTATTGTGATATGTGATTAACAACATGCACTTTAACCAACTCTCGGACTCACCAAAGAAGAGAAAAATAATTCCCATTGAAAGTTTGGGTAATACTGAACATGGAGGAAAGACAATTCAATTTCCTATATATCTAGAATGAGGGAAGAAGAACTTGAGTTAATGTATTATAGTGATGGGAATGTGTTTTTTTGTGTGGAAAAGAAGGATAAAATCAAGTAATTGTAGGTAAAAATGAAAATTTTGGTTAATTCAATGGATGAGAAAAAAATTATCCCAAATATATCATCTATGGTTGAATGATTAAAATGTGTAAAGTATTGGAATTATGAAAATCAATGTTCTAATGGAAAATATCATGAAGAGAATCTACACGATTGTATGAGTAATTGTTTTTATGTTGAGGATGAAGAGACTACGAATGAAATAATAAAGGAAGAGAATATTAAGGAATAAGATAATGAAGCCTAGTTAATGGTTTGAGAAGTAAGTGGGATGATTAGAGTATTTATGTATTGTAAGAAAATAATATTGAAGTAAATAATTATTGTCTGTTATAAGTTTTTGTTAAGGATTTGAAAGAATATGTTGAATGATGTTGATGAACTATAAATGTGATTTAATGGAAAAGTGATATTCATGGAAAACGCATGATTAAGCGAAAGATAACCCTTAATATGTTTCTAGTGTTTGGGAATCATGTTGGGATTAAGAGATGATTAATTTGTATAAAGTAAATTCAATAGTATGTATTTACAAGTAAATTATTAATTATTTGATGAAAAATTGGTGTATGCTATCATTGATGGAGTTTACAGAATTATTGGATTTATGTAATATATTCAATAATCAAATGTTTTATTTAATAAATGAGGATGTATGTATTTTTTCATTAAGGTTTTATGATAATTGTAGTTATTACCCTGATTCAAGAAAATATATGACTAAGGTATTCTCATATTTGGTATGTGATAATCAAGAGCTACTTTAGAATAATTCCTTGATTAATATTCAGTTTATTTTGAGAAATTTATTGAAATTATTTATAAATTTTGAATTTTGAAAGGGCTATAAGATTAACTTTTATATAATGGTCTAAATTGAACTTTTAATGAGGCTTTAAAGATTAATTTATTATTTCACCATATGAATATTTATTGATAACTTGTGTTAACCATTTTATTGTGATGATAACTATATATAGATTGAAATAATTATCATTCTATTTATGGATCTTATGATCTATTAGTTTTTTTAGCATAATAATTCACTTTTATTTTTTGATCTATGAGATGAAGTGGAAATTGATCAAGGAACAACCATAGTGTGATATTGTACTTATGAAATAGATTGTAATCAAGGAAGTATATCTTCTTGTGAATTTTTTCATATTTAGGAAGAGGATATTAAGATAAAAAAATTCCATGATGTCATTATTTCTAATGAAATCAATGACATTTTTTATGACGCATTGGTTTGTGGTTTTTTGGAAATTAACTATCTCTAGATCACCCACTTTCTTCTGATTAATGATCTTTATCACTCCCTTTAATTATTTAGAGTTTTCTTTTGTGTCAAAATATTTACTTCCCACTTATGTTATCCTATGTAGAAACATAGTTATGAGTTACTTTAGGTAAACATTATGTTTCCAAAATTCCCTTTGTAATGTATGTTTCATTATTTACTTGTACGAGGTCGGTTCCTATTAAAGTGTTTTAAAATGTTAAAAATTTAATGGTCAAGATGAATTTCAACGGTGAAATTCATTTGAAATGGGTTGGAATGTAAAATCTATAGATTTTATGAATTTTTTTCTTTAAAAGTAATTTAAATTTTTAGATATATTTTGTTAGATGGAACACCGATTTTATCTTATGTTACATGAAATAATTGATTTATTTGATAGTGTGCATGACATGCGATACTAAGCTTCAACAAACCACAAAATAATATAATTTTTCTTCGAAGCTTCTTTTTTATATTTTCAAGGTTATTTTAAAAAATATATTTTTAAAAAATTATGTTATATTTTTTTCCAAAGAGGAAAAGATATTTTACTCAATTAATCTTTTAAATTATCATTCAAACTCAATTTCCATCTAATATGTAATCTTTTGTTTTTACCTATATATTACTATGTATGTGATCCAAGAATACAATTCTTATTGTTTCTATAAATTTTTTATGTTTATGATGTCCTGATGTTAATGAATCCCATTTCTATTCCACAGGTTACCTATGGAAAAATAATTATGAAATACACTAATATTTTCAGAGGTTATTCTATGATTAAATGATTAATTTTTTATGAAACCTATTTATTTTCTACAAATTATAATATGATTATTATTTATTTTAAATCCATTTAATTTAATGGGTTATAATATGATGAATGTTTTATGATCTTATTTCATGCATAAATATGGTTTTCATTATGATATGGATGGGACCTATATATCCTTCCAATTCATTAGGAATATATTTATATCTCATGAGATGGATTTGATAGTAATGGGGAGTAAACCCAATTCAATAAGAGACTTTGTCCACTATGATGATCTTGGGAGTGAACCTTGACTATTATGATTGTTTGGGGGTGATTACATTTCACTATGAAAACCTTGGAAATGACCCTAGATTACTATGTAAAGAAATTTATATGCTTATCTATATTCCCTAATTCTATGTCTTATGGAAATGTTATTCTCTCATGGATTATGTTCTTTTATTCCCTTATGATTCATGTCTTATGAGATTTCAATCTATATTCCATGACTCATGATTATTATCTTTGATATGTAGGGTATGGATTTAAATTTTATTCTCATGTTCTCATATCCTTATGGTCGTGTTATTATTACATTTATCCCTTATTTATCCTTACTGAGCATCCGAGCTAACCATTTCTTATGTTTAATTTTCCTAGGTTATAAAAAAATTAATTACATATGATATATTTTAGGAGGGTTAAAGTTATGAAGATCATAGTGGTACATTATTTAGTTTACCTATATAATTTTTGTTTCTTTTTCCTAGTTTCCAAATACACTAAACTGTTATGGTCCTCAGGTTTCTGTTTTTTTTATTCAATTTAGTGGATATTCATAAAAATGTTTTAATATCTACATATGAAAATACTAGGTTGACATAATTATATCCTTGTGTATACATCATATGATAGTGTTATAAGGATGAGTGGATTAAAAATCATCCAAATCCATAGGGATGAATCCCAAAGGATGAGACACCATAACGATGAGTGTTGTAAGGATCATCCTGATCCATAAAGAGAAATCTATAAGTATGAGACATTATAAGGATCATCCTATTTCATAAGTTTGGATATTTAATGATGAAAAATTTTATGTACAATTCATCTTTACATTGTAATGTTTGTAAAGATCATCCATCCTTATGTTATAACATCATACAGATGAATTAATATGAGTTTCTACATAAAAATGAGAAATCCATGCTATAATTGCATGATGGAAGATAAAGTTGACAATGGAAGGAAAGGCTAGTCTTGGAAGGTACGTCTAATTGATGATATTTTGAGAATGTTGGGTCATGAAATAGTTGACATAACTAGAATAAATATTATGGATAAAAAATAATAAATATGATGTTGAAAATTTTGTTCTTTTAAATCCTGAAAAATAATGATATTTCTATATGTGATTCAAGATGTTGTGAAGCATTAATTTGTGAATAATTTTGGGTCACAATGTAAAGCTCCACAATTATAATTTCATGGACCCAGATTCCATTGAATGGTGCCCTAAGCTTGGTTGGATATATGTCCTCAAGTGCATCTCCCCAAATGCCAGAGGATACAGTATAGTAGCAAGAGATTAGAGTGTGTCTGTGGGGATAATATTACCTCTTTTAAAAATGTAACACAGTGGTATAAAACATACAATTAAAAGGGGAATTTGTAAATAAACCAGATAATAGATAAACATCAAAAGATTGGTATATATATAAATGATATAATTGATATAATATACAATGATGATCATATCATGTATCTAAAAATTATCCAAAACAAGTATACATGGAAGGTGTTCAATAAAATACATGTAAAAATACCAAAAAGACTGAAAACTATACCAACTAGCATCATGAGCCTCAGATCGGTCCAATACTCCTATACTTCTATGTAGTAATCAAAAACCTATAGCAGGGAGCTTTCCCATTTCCATACCTATAAACATATAATCTCTTTAGGTACCAAAGGAATCCTGAGTAAGGTGTGAGATATAATCCTACTCGGTCACTACCAACAGTGTCTAATGTTATCCAATCAGTTAATATATAATAAGAACAGTTTCAAGATAGAAATAGAACATGTAATGGAAGTGCTAAATGTAAAAAACTCATAATGTTTTGGGTTTTCGTGGACACTCGTCCCCTGCTACCTACTTCAGACATAGAAATAAAGTATCTAAATAAATCGTAAATCCAGTATCAATTTTTAAATAGGTATTAGGACATAGTGCATAGCCTAGAGCCCCTCGTAAGAATGTGATAAATAATTTCCAAACCAGTCTAATCAATAATGTGTAAGGATCTGATCGATGATTTGTCTTGGAAGATGCAGAAAATAAATTTTTTCATTAATTATCCAATTAGGAACATAGGTCTATCCTTGGAATTCCTTATTTTGAATCATGGTATCACTCTTGGAATAGCATGAACCAAGCCCCCATACAATCTTATCTTAGGCATTCTTCATTGGAATCCTAGTATCTCTCTATGAGTGGTATATCTTCATTTCAATTTGAGTTCATCCTTAGAATTCAACTAAGTTATCCTTGGTCTTACTCTAGGGTGTATAAAATGATCCCTCTGAGTCCATCCTTAGAAAACCATAAGGATTACTAGTATCACATGGATGTATAATAGTAGCTCCCCATGATTCCATCCTAGGCAGTCTATTAGGGTGTCCAAGTCCCACTTAGGCATAACCAGGGAAGTTTATAAATGATTCCATCTATGGTGTTTGTATAAGAACCCAAGTGTCACCTAGGGAAGATAAAAAACATTCATTGAATATCATTTAATTTTTCAATGGGCATCACCATGATCATTTCAATTTGACCTCGCCACATAAGGTAACTCAAGCATAGTCTAATCTTAAAAGTCTTAGCTTCTTAATTATCTCATATTGGAATTTAATTATAAGGAGAAACTCGAGAATAAGTAAGAATAACGTGTATAGAGCCTAAGGATATGGTTCACTATTCCCTCACATTAATCAATTCAAATTACAATTACAATTCATCATTTAAAATCCCAAAGCAAGGGGTAAATGAAGAATTTAAAAGTGATCAATTTTTATGCCACCCATGGTGGTCAAATTAATTAAAAAACACACCCAAGTGGTGGTTCTAATTCATTTTTCATAACTTTTAATCATTTATCAATGGGTCTCATGAATTACATAGGTCATACCTATCCATTTGAAACAAGGAATAAATTTGTTTTCAAGGGTTCCACTTGGAAAATCGAGAATGCAACACAACAATATATATATATATAAAACAGAAAATTAATGGAAAATCATTATACCACCTATAAAAGATTTTTAATAGGGTGATCATCCATTATTAACTCTTTATTTGACTCAAATTGTGAGAAAAACAAATAACTGATGAAAATGCTGAAAATAGAGCATATTAGTGTGCACCAAAATAACACAGATGGTACCAATATAAATGAATAATGGAAACAAAGTAATTTTGTAATCATTTTTTGGGATCAAATGATATGAATGGATCTTGATTATGAGATCAAATAACAAAGATCTCCCAATTCCTAGATTAGGCTTCAAATAGGAGCTCTCCCATAGGTGTTGTCCGCTAGGAGAAGAAAGTGAAAATATGATTTGTTATAAATATTAATTAAAGTAATAATTTTAATTTCCCCAAAATATCATAGGCTGCATGGTTTGGCGATACAATTGGTCAAAAAATGCATGAAACATGTGCCCATTGTTGTAAGGAGGGGAACCCGGCATGGTTAGTGCACTTGATTTGACTAACCGTGTACAAACTCTACCTGTAGCCATTGTTAAAAACTATAGAGGCCCACGCACTAGATTTCACCTAAAACATCATATATATTTTTTAAATCATACATCCTTTATATCCCCTTTTTCTTGCCTCGCATGATTATTAGTTACCGTATGACCTTCCCAACGTGTTTCCTACTAATCGGGAACCCTAGAATATTTTTCAAAAAACCAAGACTTTCAGCTTTGAAAAATCCTTGGACACCCATAATGCCTCCATGACATCAAAGTTCACTTAAAATAGTTCATAATTAATCATTTAAACAAAAAATTTGCAAAAAATTAAAATATTTTGTACCTCATTAAAGAACCAGGTTCTTACACCCCCCCCCCCCCCCTAAATCAATTTATCCCTGAATTTCCCTTCTAAGAGTGGTGAAGCATAATCTTTGAAAACATCTATCCACTATGCTCATACATCATCATCCCACTCCCAGGTCTCATCTTATACACAATAATTCTTTCATATAACTTTCACTAGAGGAACTTCTTTTCCTAGAAGAACCTTCATTCTATGATCAAAAATACGAATAAGATGCTCCTCAAAGGATGCATCCACCTATAACTCAACCTTCTTGGGAAAAAAGGCATGGTACGGGTCTGAATGATAATGGTGCGGCTGAGATATGTTGAAGACACAATGCATAGCTTGTTACATGTAAGTTAATTGTGACCTATAGGATATCGGCCCGATTCTCTCTAGAATTTCAAAAGGCCCGACATTTCACAGTGAAATTTTACCCTATATTCTGATCCTATTGTCTCTCTACCTTAGTGAGACACATAAAAAATAGATCCTTAACCTCTAACTCTAGAGGACATCGACAATGATTTTTTCAGGTTTTTGTTGAGACTATTCAATATCAATATGATTCTGAGTCAACTGAACCTGCTCTGTAGTATCCTGTATGAGATGAAGTCCAACCATAGCTACCTATTCTACCTCTAACTGGAACAAGGGTGATTAGAATTGGATTTTGTAAAATTCATCATAATAATCCATCTGTAAAGTATCCTGAAAGAAATTATTGTAGTATAATTCAACTAGGGGTATATGCCTCTCCTAAGAGCCCCCAAAATCTAGGACACATGGTCGTAGAATGTCCTCAAGCACTTGTATTGTGTGCCTTGAATGGCCCTGAGCTTGAAGGTGGTATGTTATGCTCAGAAAAACCTATTTGCCCAACTCACTCTTCATCCCTTTCCATAAATATAAATTAATCCATTCTTCCCTATATAAAATGATAGTATATGGGTCCCCATGAAGTCAAACTGTCTAATGGATATACAAACTCCAAGGCTCAACTACAGAAAAGGTCTCTTTGATAAGTAGGAAATGGGAAACCATTGTGATTCTTTCAATAAAACCCAAATTGAATCATTGACTCATGGTTACCTTGGTAACCTAATCAAAAAATCCATCACAACATCATCCCATATCCACATGATAATGGGAAGATTCTATAAAAGTTCTGTTGGTTGCTGATGTTCCACTTTCACCTACTGATAGATAGAACACCTCATGAAAAAACCAACAACATCTATTTTCATACTCATCCACCAATATTGTAAATGTAAATCTCTGTACATATTGTTGAAATTGGGATACACTACCCATGATGAAACATGAAATACTCACAAAAAATCCTCACACATGTCTACTGAAAACCAAATGACACCATGAATACACAAAATTTTATCCTCGCCTATGGTCCATCCCGAAGGACGATCCTTACCTTACACACTATCCCATAGAACTAGGTGCTTATAATCTGATAGATGCCTCATCATAACTTAATATTGTAGGGTAGAGGTCACAACTAAAGATGAAATAAAGGTAAACCCTAACTATCTTTCACCTAAATGTGCATCTTAGAGAAAAAATCCATAAGTTTTCACTCTCTAATAGAATTTGTAAAGACATATATCTAAGTCCTCATTCTCAGTGCATTGACCACTGCATTTCCTTCTCTAAACTTATAGAAAATCTCAATGTCGAAAGATTATAGGTATTCAACCCACCTTCACTACTTCATATTCAAATTACATTGTGTAAAAATATTCTTAAGGCCTTTTTGGTCCATGTACACCACAAAATGAACTCCTAGTAAACAGTGTCTCTAACAACACAAAGTATGGACCACTATAGATAACTTGAGATTATGTGTTGAGTAATTACACTCTTGTGTAATCAACTAATGAGACCCATACATGATGAATCTATCCCCCTACGTCAATACTACTCCAATCCCTATACCTAATGCGTCATAATACAAAGTTTAGCTTCTTCCTAGTTCTATAAAAATTAGTATTAGTGCTAAATTCAATCTCTCTTTTAGCAACTAAAAGGAAAAATCACATTCATCTCACCATAAAAACATCACACCCTTCTTAGTCAACCCCCGTATTAGTAATTATAGGTGTGATAATTCCAATTTGAAACACATGTAATGTCTATCCATCAACAAGAAACTCAATATCTCAAATACATTCTTGTGATTCTCTCAGGAAAATACATATCTCACCTTCTCTAGGTTAACTAACACTCATGCATCTAAGATAATGTTACTTAGGAAGTGAATCTGATAAATCTAGAAGTTGTGATTTTTGAGCATATCATATAACTGATGCTCTATTATTGCATCCAATACAATATTAGGATTTTTGAAATGTTCATGTTGAGTTTGATAATATTCCAAGAAATCATCCATGAATACAATGAGAAAAAAATCCAGATGAGGATAAAAAACTCAGTTCATTAGTAAAATAAAAACTACTAGCATGTTTTTGAGACCAAACCGCATAACCAAATACTTATATATACCAAACCTACTATGAAATCATATGTGAGGTATGTCTGATGGTATAACATGCACCTAATTATAACCCGATCTCATATCAATATTTGATAAAACTCAAGATCCACAAAGCTGGTCTAAGAGATCATCTATATATAGTAGTGGATATGGTTCTTAACCACTTGTTGATTCAATTTCTAGTAATCCGAACATATCCTAAGGGTATCATTTTCATTTTTTGAAAAAACGACCGGCAAACCCATTTGATAAGTACTAGGTTGGATAAACCCATTTGCCTTTAAGTCCTCCAGCTACTTCTTGAGCTCATGTATCTCAGTAATATCCATCTTATAAGGAGGAAGGGATATAGATGAAACTCCTAGAACTAGATCGATAGATAAATCTACCTCTTTCACTATATTTAATCATGTAAATTCATTTTGGAAGATGATCCAGAAATGATCAACCACTAGAGGGTAATATACCTGATAGATTCCCTACTAATCTATATAAAAATTCATAATCTGGGTTGTCATCCCACCTTTCCCATGGTGCTCGAGTCCAATTAAACTCACCTGGAAATCCAAATCACCCTTGTGAACAAACTATCTTCCAAATGGTGATGCAAAGGCCACGTTTAAGTGATAAAAATCAACCAAATAATGAAAGGTAACCAACAAGTCCATCCTGAGAATGATTTCAAAACATGTCATCTTGAAGAAAAAGAGGTCCCAAACAAAGTTACACCCACCAATCTCAAGTGGGAACTCCCTGCACTGAATTATATATTCCATTAGAATACCCAAAGTAGAATCAAGAATCTTAACACCATCAAAACACTGAATGACAAGCCCAAGGATCTTCACAATTGGAACATATATAATGTTATGAAAAACTCATTTATTGAAAAGAGAGGATTCTAAAGTTGAGGCTACTAGAATAGTACCTCTCGCGGTATAGGGTTTGGGGTTATGTTCCTTAGTTGTTGGTCACACTGCATATATCTCGCATGATCTGTAGCCCTATGATATAGCCTTGCTAAACTGAGTAGATCTGCTCTATTTTCAATACAAATATGGTGTCTAACTACCACAGTCATGACCACCGACTCAGCATGATCAGCTAGTTGTACTCCCTCTCCTTACCTGGTGAGAAGATGGTGACCCCACTCCTATATATAGAGTTTTTGGAGACCCTGTCTCACTATTTTTTGGTGTAAAAGTTCTAAAAAAATAATAATAAATGGCCTATCTTTCCGCTGGGTTGACACTTGATTGGGTGTCTTGTACACTGAGGTCTCATATGTCCACGTATACCACATTATTGGAACCTCGCCTGGATACCTGAGTATTCTCTTTTGCTACTCATATCACCATGTGGAAGCTCCAGATGATGCTTCTTACAAGTGGTCAATTTATTATCATATCTTGGAGTCGAAATACCTTGCCTCACACTGCTATCCACACTCAGGTTATGCAATGTGATAAGCATCTGATTCACTATTCTAGACATGCAAGTTAGCTGAAATACATTCACCTATGATCAGATATCATACCTAAGACCATCCTTAGATCTCCAAGATTTATATAACTCATCACCCCTTAGAATGGGTGAAAATAATTGGAGCTCTATAAAATGGTTTGAATAATCCATAAATGATAACACACCCTACTTTAAGTGCATTAATTCTTGTGATATATCATCCCTCAAAAACTCAAGATAGAGGTAATAATATAAGACCTTATGAAAATCCATCCAATCCATCTTTTGATGATAATCCATATCAGTAATGACAACCCACCATCTCTTGTTAGATTCACATATCATGTGATAAGTGAGATTTACCATCCTCACAGGAGGCTTCTTGAGATGCTTGAATATAGATATAATGGATGCTATCCATGAATCGGTGGCCTTTGGTCCACCATCCCCAAAAAACATGGGAGTATTCTACTACTGGAACATAAGCTTCAACTCTACTATAGACAATGTAGGAAGTGGTGCTACCTGGAATGTTTTCATGAAGCAGAATCACCCCTTGTAGAACTATGCCTCACCACATGTGTCTAGTAAAATTACTAGTTCCACAACTAGAAATATAAAAGGATCCACTGATATCCCATAGACTACCTCCTCTAGAGCATGGTCATCTCCACCCTCTTAGTGTACTACTAGTGGTCATCGTTGTGGCATGTCTCTACAATTCCAAACACAGACCTCAAAAAATAACACTATCCAATTTTTCATCTAAAAGCACGGATATTGAAATAGGATAGGTACAAGATTTTTTTATAAGTATCAGACCCCTCTGCCTACTACTTGAGTTAGGTCAGGGTGATGTCCATATCATATTAAATCAATAGATACTTCCTACTACCCCCTATGAAGGTTGGGTCTAAGTAAAGTTCTCTGTCCTAATAAATTCAATTTCCATTTATTTTTTATATTCATTTCCATTATATCACAAATCATTTTTAAATGGTTGAACTAAATGTTTCACCATGTTTCAATCCATAACAATCTATAATTTTCTTGAACTAAAATATGGTTTCCACCTAATCCACACCATAACACATTCCTATCCATGCGACTCATGATCAATGACTCAACATTCCTCAATCAGCTTCTTAGGCTGTCTTTTGTAGAAAAATCAGTAAAAAAATTTTTAGCTTAAGGTGTGAACTCTAAGTACCAACCATGTTTCTCAATTAATTTCATATAATATCTATCAATATAGTAGGTATATTTAGCACGACACTTATCAAAATATCATGAAAAAAACAATTTATCCTATATGGAATGGAATAATTGATTTCATGTGATTCCTATAAGTGCCTAAGATGATGCATGAGAGGGAATACCCTCATCTCATCTGGTTGAAAAAAATAGAATCCATAATCATATCAATGATAAAATAATAATTCAAGTACATCACCTAATAGTGGAATCAATTCAACTTCATTAACCAAAATCCATGATATAATTGTTTTCATTCAAGGAAATTTTGATTTTCTTATATGTGGGTTAGCTTCATTGAGGTACATCTCATTAACAAATTCCTATTCCTTATTATCACTTTTTATTATCTCAAATTATTAAAGAAAACTAGAAAAGAATGATTTGATACCACTTTGTAATGTCCCAGACCCGGATGATATTGAACGGTGCCCCAATCCTGGTTGGCCACATGGCCTCAAGCGCATCTCCCCAAATTATAGAGGTTTCTAACTAGTAGTGAAGGCCTAGAGTGTGTTTTTTTTGGAGACTATGACCTCTTTCCAGAGTGTAACACAGTTTTTGTAACCATACAATCAATAGTAGAATTATTAAATCAATTATATAATATATAAACATCAAAAGAAAGGTATATATATAACAATTATGGAACTAATCACATATACAATGATGATAAAATAATGTATCTACAATGCGTCTAAAACAATTATTCAAGGTTGGTGTTCAATAAAATACATGTATAAAAATATGAAAAACCAAAAACTATCCCAACTATAATCATGAGCCTCAACTCGGTCATGTTCTCCTATGATCCTAAGAAGCAATCAAAATCCTATAGCAAGACACTTCCCCTTATCTATACCTACAGTCATATAGTCTTCTCAGGTACTAAAGGTATACTGATTAGGTTATGAGATAAAATCTCAGTAGGCCACCACCAATAGTGTATAACTCTATCTAGTCAGTTCATACTTAATAATAACAGTGTGAAAGAAGTAATAGAATATGTAAAGGAAGTTCTAAAATTAAAAAAAAAACCATAAAGTTATGAGTTCCCATGGACACCTGTCCAATGCTACCTACGTTGTCCTTAGCATAAAAGTCTCTAAATAAATATCCATTCATGTACCAATTTATATATAAGTCTCTGGACCTAGCGTGCTTCCCAATATCCCCTCCAAGGATGTGATCTAGAGTCACCTCACCAGGAAAATCAATAAGGTGTAAGGATCCAACTGAATCCAATCTTGTGTTTTGGCTTTTCAGACACATCATATAAATCATTTCATTGATTATTAAATTAGGAACTTAAGCCTATCCATGGTATTTCTTATTTGGAATCAAGGTATAATTACAGGCATAACATGAACACAGAACCATACAAACCCATTTTTGGAATTCCTCCTTAAAATCCTAGTGTCACTCTAGGTGTGGTAAAAAACAATTTCCATTTGATTTTATCTTTGGAAGTCAAATAAGGGATCCCAAGTCTCACTACTGGTGTGTTTAAAATCATCCCTCTAAGTATATCCTTAGAAAACTATACATAGGCAAAATATCACTCAGCTATATAATAGTTGTCCCCTATGAGTCCATACATGGTTGTCCACTAGGGATTCCAAGTGTCACTCGACCATAAGAAAAGTTGTAGCCAAATGATCTTATCCATGGAGTTCATATGAGAACCCATGTGGTATAAAAGTAATATCACAATCATTCATTCAATAATATTTAATTAGTAAAATTTAATCACTTTTATCTTTTCAATTTAACCTTACCTTAAAAGGTGAATCAAGAATAGGCTAAGAGTAGAAGGATTATCCTCTTAATTATCCCACATGTTCATTTCATTATAATAATCAACCTAAGAATAATAAATTCGAAAATGGATAGATCCTAACAACATAGTCTTCTATACCCTCTCTTTAATATATTCAAATTATAATTATGATTCATCATTTAACATCCCATATAAAGGGGTAAATGGTGCACTTAAAAGTGTTCAATTAATATGCCACCCATGATGGTCCAATTAAATAAACAACACACCTAAGGGGTGGTTCTAATTAAATGTTCATAACCTTTAATAATTTAAAAATGGGTCTTTTGAATTAAATAGGTCATACCTATCCATTTTAATCAAAGAATAAATTTAATTTCAAGGGTGTATCTTATAAAATCAGGCACATGGAACAACAGAATATATATATACACCCTTAAATTAAGGTAAAATAATGATACCACATACCATAGGTCCATAATTGAGTGATCATCCGGTATCAGCTTCTGATTCGACTCAAATGGGGAGAATAATGAAGAATAGATAAAAACCCTAAAAATATGGAATAATATCTTTCATCTAAATAGTGTAGTTGATACACAGAAAAATGAATAGTGGAAAAAAATTAGTACTCACTGACACAAATCCAATGAGATGAAATACTTTTGATTTTGTTCTTAGACAAAGAAGATCTTCCAATTATGATATCAAGCTTCAAATAAGAGCTCCCTCAAAGGTTATGTCTACTAGGAGAAGAAAGTGAAAAGAATTTTAGGTTTAAACATTATATAAGGGGGAAATATTAAGTTCCCAAATATTTCCCATGTCTCATGGTTTGGTTGCGAGGTTAGACAAACCATCTTCCAATCGTGTGCCCACTACTGTAACGAGGGTTACCTCACACAATTATTGCACACGGTTTGACTAATCATGTAGAAACCATGGATATAGATACTTTAAAAAACTACAGATTCCCTGACATGGTTGTGCAACTCCATCCACATAGTTTCCTCAGACCATGAAACTAGTAGCACCCCTATTTCAAGCCTCATATGTTTAGTAGTAACAATGAGACCTACCCTACACCATTTTAACTAACCTTGCGACATGGCCTGTTTTTTCAAAAATCTTTAATATGGAATCTGAATATGCCCTGAAACCCCCCCCCCTAATACCTCCATGACCACAAATAAAATTCATATTAGGAAATAATTAATCATTTAAACCTAAAATTGAATGAATGTAAAAGATTGTGTACCCCAATAAAGAACTGGTTTCTTATAATGATCATAATTGGTTTAATGAATTTCTTGATAGAGTTATAATTATTTAAATTCATGATAAATGAGAATAAAGTCTAAAAACATTTTAGGTATCTAGTGGATGTTATGAAATCATGTCTACAGATAGATACTCTAAGATAATTGAAGTTTCAATAATTGTAGAGATTGTGTTCATATTAATTTAATAAATATATGTGTAATAAAAGAGATTAATATGTGTGATATAAATTCTATAATTATTGGGAGGAAATATTGTTAGTGTTGTGAATAATGACATAAGGCTACTGTGAGAAGAAAAATGAGATAAGTTTTTGTCAATTTTTCTAAATCTTGTGATCTTTATTCTTAAATTTTTATCATATATTTACTATAGTTTATTTTCAATAAGAAAGATTTTGTATTTCACTAGTTGGTCCCAATATCTTATAGTAGGTAAAAGGTTAAACCCTCTATAATAGTTACCAGGATAATAAAAAGAATAGTTTTGTGTGAGTTGGATAAAAACTACCATACACTAGGGATGTGGTCATCCTTAGGGAGGTTAACCTCAATAAAAAAACATTCCATGCTCAAAATTTCAATTATAAATTGTTGTGTTTGATGAGATTACTGCTAAATCAGAATAAGGTATACGGGTTTTTAAAAAATAATATAGAAACTAATTCACCCCCCCCCCCAATGATTTCCAATACCAATTTGAACCTTTTCAATAACACTTTATATTCCTCAAGAAAATATGGAATTATCTATGTAAATGAACAATTCAAAAATTTATATATGATACAAACATTTGTAAACAATTCATAAATAAGATGACTTTTAGACACTTTAAAATTTAAACATTCTCTTATGATCATTCCATAACATGTAAATATAAAATCATTATATCTATATCACATTATAAACACTACATATTTCATTATTTTTATACTACTTAATATAAACTCCTCTATATTTTATAATGTATGATATTTATGAAAACTTTTATAATCATCTAAACATTTCACATAAACTAAATATCACATATTTCATTTTATTTAAACCATTATCAAATCGACCAAAACTCCTATCGGAATGGTTGAAATAAATTTTTAAAATATGTTCTTTGAACATAAACATTTTATACTCACATTTATGAACGATTCATAAATCAATATAAACATTTTTATATTTTTCATTATTTTATAATTTATGAAAAATTTATAATTTATTCAATCATGTAAATACATTTTAAATATATATCTCATAAAAGAAATGCTTTTGGTAAAATTTAAATCATGTATGATCCATGCTGTTAATGGATTGTTATAATTTTAAAAAATAAAATTCAAAAAAAATATTCCATTTTATAAGTACAACACAACATTGTCTATCCTAGATTGAAACTCTTTCCATATAAAAACCACAGTTGTTTTACCATCTATGTGGACATTTTTGAACCAAAACTATGATCATTTTCACCAAAAACATGACATGTTTTGTCCATTATAATATGGTAATCCACGACCATTGTCTATAAGAAAAGTTATTTCGGGTTTATAATCAAACCAAGAACCATGGATAATCGACATCTACTATAACATAGTGATAAGTTTGACTTTTGTCATGAATTTTTTGTCAAAATATTATAAATTAAGAATGAAATAATTTCGTCCTAATTTGACACTCAATATTGTCACCAAATCCTTTTACACATATTATTACATGATTTTTAACATAAATATCCATTATATGAAAACAAAGGATCAAAAGGCCTACTATCTTTGGAAGACTAGGTACATATATAACAACATGATACTAAAATAAAAACTCTTTATTTTGATCACTATAATGAGATCCTAAATCCATTTTAGATCCTAAAAATTCATTATATAACCTAGGTAATACATAAAAAAGGTTTGAGTTATAAATTCTAATAAGGAAATAAACATGATGGAGAAGCAAAATATATCAATCAAAAGGAATAACATTATATCATAAAGAAGAAAGGCTCATGAATAATCATATGGAATCATATAAAAAATAACATGGAATCATAATATCAAAGAATAAAATTAATATGGATACAACATCAAACATGAAATAAGAATAATTCAAGGCTAACTACAAAATAAACATCACATAATGGATAAAGTCCCATTATGGATTAGGTTCACTCCCAAATCTCATAAATACCATCACATGAGATAAGAACGTTACCCAATACATAAGAGAACTATATATGTGCACCTATCATTATATGTAGATGCTTATATTTTCTTAAAAATGAAATCATTAATAAGGCATTAACATAATAATTATACATGGAAAAATGGGTTGTATAATCTTGCCTCATATCATTTTCAAATGAGATTTCAAAAATAAGACATTTGATAAATTAACTTAAGTCATGTATTATCCCATATAATAAAGGGAACATAATCTATGTATATCTATTAGATAAATATATACCAAATTTATAATCATTCCATAACATTAAGGAGAGAGGAAAAGTTAGTTTGAGAGATAAAGGTCATAACTCTAAGAAAAAGGGTGGTTCAGAGAAATCTATTACCTTATATTTAAGAATCATTCTAAAATTGAACAAAATGTCCTAAATAATCAAATTAAATTCATTAATTACTTAATTTTGAACCTTTTCTATGTATATTTTATTTAATATAATTTTATTACATTTATTTTTAATCATTTTAATGAGTTAAAAAGTCTATTTCTCTTGTTCTGGGGGTATTTGTTACATGGTTTCCTAGTCAGATCACTTGTGGATAATTATATATGTTCTCATAAAATAGAGAAAATTTATTTAAGTGAAACTAAATTGTATTAATACACATCAATAAATTTAAGTAGTCATAAATATCCTTTCTTTCTGATATAGGGATTATTTTTTAGTTAAAATGTTAACATTAATTAGTTAGTTCATTTAGGATGATTTTTATAATGTCGTGAACTAAATTTAATTTATTCATTTAAATGATCATTAAAAAATTATAGTACTTGAAATAAGTTATATTATAATTATTATCATCTTATTTAACCATAATAATATTTTTATCACTATACATTAAGGCGGTGGAGAAAAAAGAAGTGTGTTTTTCATGGAGGCGATAAACCGACCATATTATAAAAACTGATTCCATTTTAGAATCCAAATAAATGAGGGTGGAATTTTGATATTATATTAACATAATAAAATTATAGTTTATTTATGTTACTAGAGTCATTATGTCATATTGGATGAGGTAGGAGAGGATTCATAGTGGTAAATTTAGAATATTGCCTCTTAAATGTCATCTACATGAAATAGTTCTTAATGCTACATTTAAATGGTTTTAAGATGAGAAAAACATCTCTAAGATGTGGGGGATAGGATTTAAAGGGTAAATGAGTAGAAATTCTGAAATATACAATTCTAAAATTTTTTAGGATAAGGCGTTGTGAGTGGTGGTGTTTATAAGGGGATGAGAGGGGAGTTTCTGAATATTATATTCATTAGTTTATTATTTTGGCTTATGACAACTAGTAGTATTTATTATTTTGAAAATATGTAGTATATGGTTTATGTGACTTCAAAATAATGTGTTCTTACATAATCCATGACCCAAACAAATCATTTTTTTATCTTATAATGTTAAACATTCTATTTTACTATATTTCACTATTCACAAAAAAATAAACAATTTTAGAAAAATAAAAAAATTATACCCAACAAATTTTAAAATGTAGATTTTAAAAATGAAATAAATTATATGAAAATATTTTTCTAAATATTGTAAGTTTAATTTTTATATAAAATCCACATTTTTTTGAAAAATACTAATTTTAATATTATGATCAATTTTCTCACCCTTTGAAAAATTACTTATGGTTTGTTAAATTATCTTATCGTTTACAAGATAATATTAATTTACAAATCCCTTTTTTGAAAATAAAATATCTTTTAAAACATTATATTTATTATAAAAGTGAAACTAGAACAAATGTGTTTAAAAAAAATATACCCACTTAATTATCATTTTTAAAACATTTATTTACTTATACCATAATATAAATTTATCATATTTTAATTTTATAAGAAAAATAAATATTATTTTATACTTCCAAAGTAGATGATCATATTCTTACAGCCATGTTACTATTCGCAATAGTCATGTTACTATTCCAAAAGTCGTGTTACAATTACAATGAAAAAATTATTATTCCAATGGTCAGATTTGTAATGGTCTTATGGGATCCCTAATTCCTATAAATAACTCATATTTCATTCATTTAACATTCACATTAATTTTATCTCAAATTTATATTTTAATTTTCAAAATTCATATTGCATTACTAACATTCTACTTCATTTCTACAATGTTTTTTTCAATGTGATTATTTTGGGGGATCGACCATATCCAAATTTTCATATTATTATTATTTTATATTCTATTTTTTTCCATTGTAACACTTTCAATTCTAATGGAAATTTTTTTCACTAAATTTAATGTTCAAATTAATATAATAAAATGTTATTAGTTTCATCATGTGGTGAATATTCTTTATGAAACATCACTAAATATGACATAATTATAAGAAGGGAAATTCTATTGATAAAATTATGGCTCATTACATTCTTGCCCCTTAATAAATTTTACCCTTTAAATTTCATTTTACATACTAAGGTAAAAAAAATTGAGGGTAATTCTCCTTTATTTCTTCTTATATATCCAAGGTTTCCTCCTTGAACTTAAGGTTCTACAATAGTACTTTGATTAGGCGAGTTGTCTTTTGGTGTAGAACATTATCTCTAAAATCCAAGATCATCACCAACTACTCATCATAAGAGATATCATTTTTTAGATGTACTGATTTTGAATTCATTAAATATGAAGGATCTGGTATGTACCACCTTAATATGGATACATGGAATACGTTACTGACCGCGTTGTCGAGCGCGTCAAATTAGTTGTTTAATTTTGACTAGAATTTCTGCAGTATAGCAGCAACCCTAGGTCATCTCTTGACGGAGCCTTAGATCATTAATTTAAAAAAAGGGTTCTGATTATGAAAGTAGAAGGTGAATTAGGTTTTTTGAAACTTGGGGGTTTTATGATTAATGATGAAAATAGAAAATGAAAGCGATAAAACAAAGTAGAAATGAACAAGATTGATTAAGCGTGATCAACCCGGGGAAGTCTCGTGATGCTCATCCTTCATTGCTTCAAGGTATGGGGTTATGATCTTTTAATCCCTAGTTTATAACACCTGGAACCAGAATTTTACTGAGTTTATACTAGGATACCTCCTAGGGTTCAGTCGAAAACACATAATGAGTCACCGGACACCGCTGATGATTGGGTGATTTGTGTTCTACATCATAACCGAAACTCACCAAGGCAACACATGAAGAATTCGATGTGCTCTCTAGGTTTCCATGTTATTTCATTGTGATACCATTACATAAATTTACATGGCCTTGAAAAATCTTCTTTGAGTTCTATTGACCAATATGAATCACACAATCACCGCAATTGAAAGGGGGAAAAGAAAGTGGTGAACGGTGTGTGAAACATCACATGAATGGGTACCCCCAAACATGATAATATGAGTTGAGAATGACATACCAGTACATAACTCAATAAAATAAGAATATAGGATGAGGAAAAACAACATACAACCTGGAATTAAAAAGATCATTCAAATTAATACAACTTTGAAGCTTAGGATTACATCACATTCCTCCCCGGGTGATCATAAGGGGTTTAGAAACCCATGGGAGGGGAAGAAGAAAAAGATGTTGAAGTAGCACCTTCCAAAGCCTCCAGAACCTATAGGGATGTTGAGAATACTCCTTGGGTACTCCAAAATGGAAGAACCTTTCCTCTTCGATGAACTTTCAAATGGGGAGCCCAAGGTGCCATTTTATAAGAAAATTGGAAGGTGGTTTTAGGTACACAGATTTATTCAATCCACTTGTACCATGCGTTTCGGCCTTCAGACAGTATTATCTCGCTTTGGGAAAAATAGAAAAGTTGTATCCAGACCTCTTGACTATCTCCACCAAAATGTTGGCACTAGTTGGACAACTACAGCTCAAGATATTGATAAAATACAGAACACCGCGTTTGACTTGGTCCAAATTCGGTGTCTTGGACAGATCAGTTGGGATGGGCCCCATAAAAGCCGAATCAGCATTGGGTTCCTTAATATGAGATGTAGAATATTAATTTTTGGACAGGCAGACAAAGTTTCAGCCCATTTAGTGGCACTGATTTTGTGTACTATGCAAAACAGGGGACCGATATCCATGGATCCATGCAATTTTGGCCCATTTTTCTTCCACTTCATCAAAGGCCCTCCAAATCACCTCCACCTACATTGAAACAATAAAAACAAGTAACATTGACCATTATAATATTTATTAACATTAATTGATTTATTAAAACATGAAGTGAAATTTATTATTATATTTGTAATATTCATTACAAAACTAGTTTAAAACTGCGGTGTAAGGGTGGAATAAAACAGTGAATCGTGGTACGATCACACCCCCACACCTAAACATTTGAACTCCTGGGAAAAGTCACATATCCAAATACAATGATTAATATATATATATATATTTCCAACATCTTGAAGATTTATCATTTGAGGAAATTTTATTTTAAGTAAAGTGATCAATGCACGAACCACACCAAGGAGTTCTTCTTAGTGAAAATTGAAAAAGATGTCTCATAAATCATATCATAGTGAATTTAAAAAATATTCATGATACCCAATTGAGAAAGGAATTCAGAAGTAAATCATGACACTAAATCTCCATGTGTGTGTGTGAAAACCATTCCATGCTATTTTTTCCACTTTCTATTCAATAAATATATGTTATTTTAACATTTTTCAGCTTAAATGATTTTTTCACCGAACCTGTCCTACATCCTTTGCAATCATATTTCAAGACCCACTCATTTAAGCATTACCAGAAGTCAGACCATAAGCTCCCAACCTAGATATCCCCATATGTTGCACATTTCATCACTCCCCTCGTTTATTATATTTTTTCTAAGTTACAATTGGAACAAATCTCACACTCATCTCTCAACCCTTGTTTGATCTCCTCACGACACGAATTGAAATAGTTATACCAAGATCAAAGGTTTAGGAGGAGTGGTTTTTGACCTTCCCAAGACACAACAATTTTTTTTGAGGGCATACAATAGTCGGACATTAGGTACACACGCAAAGGTCAATCTTGTACAGTAATGAAACAGATCAGATATGGAACGAATGTATGGAAATATAATTTAAAGCTGAAAAATATTAACCCAACATATATTTACCTTATATTAAGTAAGAAATAATCACACTTTGTGGTTTGGTGCAAAAATTTGTGGATATATTAGTGAAACAGTTTACCAAAAAACTACTCACACAAAGGGCATGAATCATCTCAAAGGTTTCACATAGATACAACCATTTATATCATTGACAGAAAACCAATTCACTAAAAATCACTCCTTGATGGTAAACTCATACATAAATTCTTTTTAGCCTTCATTATGGTATTTTTACTTTCCCCACTTTATGGTCGCCACATCATGGAATTTCAAAAATTTTGATGGGGAAAAATAAAAATACCACAAAGAAGGCCAAAAAGAGAAAACAAAATGAGAAAATGATGAAAAATCCTAACTAACCCAAGAATGTATCCACCCCCCCCCCCCCACACACCTAGAATGTGAAGTGTCCTCACTGAAATAATTGAAAATGTGAGAAGGAAGGATAAAACCTGGTGTGTTTTATTGGTATGATGCGTCGAGAAGGTGGATTTCCTCCACCGGATTCATTGGAAAATCCTCGTAGAAGTGTTTAAGTCACTGCCCATTGATGGTAAGACTTCGTCCACTCTGATCATAGAAAACCTGTATTGCACCAAAAAGGTAAACATTAGTAACATTATAAGGACCAAGCCATCGGGAATGAAGCTTACCTGGGTAGAGCTTAAGCCTGGAATTGTACATGAGGACCTTCTCACCAATATGGAACTTATGCTGGTGAATCATGCTATCATGAATAGCCTTTTTCTACACTTTATAGATTCAGATGTTTTCATATGCATCACATCGAATTTCTTCTAACTCTTAAATCTGCAGCTTTCTTCCCTCACCTACATCTGAAAGGTTCATATTACATTGTTTAACAACCCAATATGCACGGTGTTCTACCTCCACTGGGAGGTGACAATATTTTCCAAACACAATCCTATATGGTGACATTCCGATTGGTGTTTTAAAAGCAGTATGGTACGCCCAAAGTGCATCATCCAAGCGCAAACTCCAATCTTTCCTATTGGGTTGTACCATTTTCTCCAAGATTTGCTTAACTTCCCAATTTGAAATTTTTGCTTGTCCGTTAGTTTGGGGATGATATGAAGTGGAGACTTTATGAACAACCCCATACTTACGAAGCATGTTTTTCATGTTATGATTACAAAAATGTGAACCCTGATCACTAATAATGAATCTTGGTAGACCAAACCTACCGAAAATCTAGGACCTCACAAAATCAACAACCACTCGAGAGTCATCGGTCCTAGTGGCCTTTGCTTCCACCCATTTAGATACATATTCAACAGCCAATAAGATGTACACAAAGACAAATGAATTTGGAAAAGGCCCCATGAATTCAATGCCCCATGCATCGAAGATTTCACAGAATAACATGGGTTGTTGGGGCATTTCATTCCTCTTAGAGATATTCCCTGTGAATTGACATCAAGTAAATGATTTACAAAACCTATGGGCATCTCTATACAATTTTGGCCAATATAATCCTGATTCAAGGTCATTTCGAGCTGTACGTTGAGAGCCAAAGTGGCCCCCACATGCCAAGGTGTGGAAGAAGGTCAAAACAGAGGTGAACTCATGGTCAGGGACACACCTACGAACAACCTGGTCACTACAAATTCTTCACAAGTATGGGTCATCCCAAATGTACCATCGAGAATCATGTTTAAGTCTCTGGGATTGTGAAGTGCTAAAATCAGTGGGGACCCTAGATGTTGCTAGAAAATTCACAATGTCCGCATACCAGGGGGTAAGGTCCACAACATCACAAAGGTTCTCGTGAGGGAAGAATTCTCCAATGGGTAGAGGTCAGTCAACATGATGGTCCAATGGTGGGGAAATCATACTAATTTGGTCAGCTACAAAATTCTCCACTCATCTCTTATCTCTAATCTCAAGGTCAAACTCTTGGAGGAGGAGCATCCACCGAATGAGGCGGGGCTTGGCTTCAGGTTTCTTTAGAAGGAAACGAAGGGCAGCATGGTCAGAAAACACAATCACTTTTGACCCAAGAAGATATGAACAGAATTTTTCCAAGGAAAACACAATAGAAAGGAGTTCTTTTTCAGTGGTTGTGTAGTTTACCTAGGCAGGGTCAAGGGTACACGAGGCATACACAATGACAAGAGGAGCCTTTTCAACCCTTTGTGATAAAATTTCCCCAATTGCAAAGTTAGAGGCATCACACATAAGCTCGAAGGGGAGATCCCACCTAGGTGGTTGGATTATGGGAGGTGATGTGAGACTCTTTTTTAGTGAATTTAATGCATCCTCACAATTTTTATCAAACACAAACTCATAATCCTTTTGTAATAACCTAGATAAGGGAAGTGTGATCTTACTAAAGTCTTTAATGAATCAGTGGTAAAAACCAGCATGACCCAAGAAAGACCGCACCTCACGAACACATTTTGGAAATGGAAGGGATGAAATTAATTCAATTTTAGATTTATCAACCTGAATTCCCTTATTTGAAATGATATTCCCAAGAACTATCCCCCGCTCAACCATGAAATGACATTTTTAATAATTTAAAACAAGATCTTTTTCAATGCAGCGGCGAAGGACAGAACCTAGGTTTTCCAAACAATCATCAAAAGAAGAACCATAAACCGTGAAATCAACCATAAGTACTTTCATACAACTCTCAAGGTACTCAGAAAAAATACTCAACATACATCTCTGAAAAGTACCAGGAGCATTACATAGAGCGAATGGCATCCTTCAATTTGCAAATGTGCCAAACAGACAGGTAAATGTTGCCTTTTCTTGATCCTCAGGGGATATATGGATTTAGAAATACCCCGAATAGCCATCAAGGAAACAATAATGGGACTTACCAGCCAATCGTTCTAACATTTGTTCAATGAAAGGTAAAGGAAAGTGGTCCTTCTGCGTGGCTTGATTCAGTTGACGGTAGTCAATACAGACTCGTTAACTGTTTTGCACACGTGTTGGAACCAATTCATTACTTTCATTTGACACAACTGTTATTCCTATTTTTTTAGGCACAATTTTCACTGGGCTAACCTATTTACTATCAGATATAGGATAAATGATCCATGCAGCAAGTAATTTACTGACTTCCAATTTTACCACTTCAAGGAGAGTGGGATTCAACCAGCATTGAGATTGTCTTACGGGCTTAGCCTCATCATCCAAAAGTATATGGTGCATACAAATAGATGAGCTAAACCTAGGAATATCAGCCAATGTCCATCCTATTGCCCTTTTACACTCTCTCAAAAGTTTGATCAGTTTCAATTCCTGTTGTGGAGAGAGGTTATTGGAAATAATGACGGGCAATTGGTCAATACCCTCAAGATATGCATATTTTAAATTAGAAGGAAGTTATTTAAGTTAAAAAACCAGTTGTTTCTGGATTGAGGGAGGGGATTTAGGGGTAGTGAAGTCCATGAAACTATCTATCTGCTCATGTTTATTCTCAAAGGAAAGAGAATCTATTGAAATGAGATTTGTAGAATCATTGATAGTCATGGGTACCTCAGAATAAACACACTCATCAATTAAAGCAAAAAATTTACATTTTTATGAACCCACACAACATTCAATAGAAGAACCAAAACTCAAATCATCCAAAGGTGAAGAAAACAAAAAAGAATCAGAGTTTGTGTTGAGGAGAGAATTTTGTTTGTGTGCATCATTTGAGAGCACTTCCATCGAATAGACAAGAAGAGTGGAGTGCTCTTCAACGGGTTGTTTCATAGCCTCAAGGATGTAAAAACTTAACTTTTCTCCTCTGAATTCCATGGACAGCGTACCATTGTGAACATTGATGATCGTCTTTGTTGTTTTCAGGAATGGCCTCCCAAGTATGAGAGGGGCATGTCCTTGGGTTCGGTTATCTTCCATCTCAAGAATGTAGAAATCAGCGGGGAAGATGAGATTCTTCACTCTAACAAGGACGTCCTCAATCACTCCTTTTGTATGTGTTGTACTCTGGTTGGAAAGTTGCACAACAATTCCTGTTGGTTGAAGCCCTCCAACCTGTAGAGAAGTATACACGGAGTGAGGCATTACATTAATGGAAGCACCTAAATCTAGCATAGCATCAGAAAAGAAGGTCTCCCCTATGGTACAAGGTATGGTGAATGTGTCGGGATCCTTGCATTTGGTTGGCATTGCTGTTTGAATCAAGGTCGAGACATTCCTTCCCAGGTTGACTCTCTCATTCCCCTTTAGCCTTCGTCGATGGGTGCAAATCTCTTTAAGAAATTTGGCATAACGGGGACTTTGCTTGACTGCATCCAACAATGGAATATTAACTTGAACTTTTTTAAATGTATCCATTATTTCATTATCAATCTCATTATCAATGTTTTTCTTAGATTTAGAGAGTCTTTGAGGGAAAGTAAGATGAATGTATTGTTCATTTGAATAATCAATGACTATTCGATTACCTTTTTTGTCTTGTTTTTCTTTACATGAAGTTTTTTAGGGTTGGGAAAGAGAGTTTTCATGAGGGGGACATACCTTCTGTGCAGAATCAGTAAAAGGAGAAACTTATTTACCACTATGAAGTGTAATTGCACATACATTACCTTTGTCCTTTGGATTGGCAATGGGTTGGGATGGTAGTTGTCCAGAACCTTGCATCTTAAGATCACTGATGGTGTTTTCCAATTGCCCCACTTGGGTTCGTAGGTCTTGAATATCTGATTGTGTGGTCTGTTGGAACTGAAGGTTCTGGGTTTCCATTTGTTTAACCATGTCCTTGAGGCATGGTTCATATTTGGGACGAGGAGGAGGATGATTGTTTTGAGAAGTTTAAGGATAAGAAGGTTTCATACCTTGGCCTTGTTGATACCAATTCTGCTTTGGGTAGCTTGAGTTTCCTCCTTGTCGGTATTGGGGTTGTGCTTGCCACCCTGGATTTGGATTTGGCCTGAATTGTTATTGCTTGAAGGGAGGCACTTGTTGTAATGGACGCCCTGGGAACACAGCTGCACAGGACTCATACGAATCTTGAAGTTGTGGGCACTGGTCAGAAAAATGAGTTTTATCAGAACAAATCCCACAATGTAATGGAATAGAAGTAGATAGTGAGTTACCTTGTGATTGAGATAATTGCCTTAGAAGGGTATGCATCTCATCAAGTTTAGTATCTACCTTTTGTTCTAGGGCTTAATGACTTACCTCATGAACTCCTCGGGTTGGTGAAATAGCTCTTGTACCAAATTGTTGTGCATTTTGATCCATGTTGGCTATTAAGTCACGAGCAGTAGAAGGAGTTTTGTCAACTAGGGCACCACCAGCTACAGCATCAATCATTCCATGATCCATGGGGATAATTCCCTCATAGAAGTATTGAATTAAAAGTTGTTCACAAATCTGGTGGTGGGGGCATCTTGAGTAAAGTCTTTTGAATCTCTCTCAGTATTCAAGAAGGGTCTCTCCTTGAGATTGCCTAATTCCACAGATTTCTTTCCTAATTGATGCAGTTCGGGTGGCAGGGAAGAACTTCTCCAGAAAAAGTCTTTTTAGGTCATTCCATCCCCCAATTGTGAAAGGTAAATAGTATATCCAATCTTTGGCTACACCATCAAGGGAGAAAGCGAAGGCCCTAAACATAATGAGGTCCTCAGACACATTTTGGGGTTTCATAGTGGAGCACACTATGTGAAACTCCTTTAGATGTTTGTGAGGGTCCTCACCGGGAAGACCATGGAATTTTGGAAGAAGGTGGATGAGACATGATATAAGCTCAAAGTTGGCTACTTCCTCGGGATATTGGATGTACGCAGGTTGGTACTCCACATCAGGGGTAGTAAGTTCTTTTAAAGTTCAATTATTTGTAGCCATGTTTTCTTGGGTTTGATTGGGTTCAATTTTGGGTTGGTTTAGAAACACTTGAGGCTTCACAAGGGGTTCCCCAATATTACTTGACTGACCTTATCTAAATGCCTCGATTTGTGTGTGAAGTGACTTTTCAATTTTAGGGTCAAATTCAAGTAGTGTTTCTTTACCAGATCTTGTCATGCAACAATGATGTCTAGTTTGATTGATTGATTTTTTTGTTGTGTTTTTTTTTATTTGAGATGGATAAAAAAACTTAATAAGTGTGAAATAAGAATATAATGTTATACTATATAATTAGAGAGGGAGGTGTAGAAGAAGATATAGAGAGAGAGAGTGATAGAGAGAGAGAGAGAAAGAACACACCAAAAACAACAAAAAATAAAGACAAAACCCAAAACAAAAAAAATAAAATGGGGGTGGGGTATTTAGAGGAGTACTAATCAAGAAGTAAAATAACCTAATAAAAGTAAATTAATAAAAAAATGATGTTGTCTCCCCAAAAATGGTGCCAAAATTTGACCGCGTTGTCGAGCGCGTCAAATTAGTTGTTTAAATTTGACTAGAATTTTTGAAGTATTGCAGCAACCCTAGGTCGTCTCTCAACGGAGCCTTAGATCATTAATTTAAAAAGAGGGTTATGATTATGAAATTAGAAGGTGAATTAGTTTTTTTGAAACTTGGGGGTTTTATGATTGATTATGAAAATAGAAAATGAAAGCGATAAAACAAAGTAGAAATGAACAAGATTTATCAAGTGTGATCAACCCGGGGAAGTCTCGTGATGCTCATCATTCATAGCTTCAAGGGATGCGGTTATGATATTTTAATCCCTTGTTTTTAACACCTATAACCAGAATGTTAATAAGTTTATACTAGGATACCTTCTAGGGTTCAGTCGAAAACACATAACGATTCATTGGACACCGCCGATGATTGGGTGATTTGTGTTTGACTTCACAATCGAAACTCACCAAGGCAACACATGAAGAATTAGATGTGCTCTCCAGGTTTACATGATATTTCATTGTGATACCATGACATAAATTTACATGTCCATTATAGAGCTTGTGTGAGTTCTATTGACCAATATTAATCACACAAGCACTGTAATTGAAAGGGGGAAAAGAAAGTGGTGAACGGTGTGTGAAACATCACATGAATGGGTACCCCCAAACATGATCATATGAGTTGAGTATGACATACCAGTACATGACTCAATAAAATAAGAATATAGGATGAGGAAAAACAACATACAGCCTGGAATTAAAAAGATCATTCAAATTAATACAACTTTGAAGCTCATGATTACATCACATTCCTCCCCGGGTGATCACAAGGGGTTTAGAAACCCATGGGAGGGGAAGAAGAAAATGATGTTGAAGTAGCACCTCCCATAGCCTCCAGAACCTCTAGGGATTTTGAGAAGACTCCTTGGGGACTCAAAAATGTCAGCACCTTTCCTCTTGGACGAACATGCAAATGGGGAGATGAAGGTGCCATTTTATAGGAAAATTGGAAGGTGGTTTTAGGCACACATATTTCTTCAATTTAATTTTACCATGCGTTTCGTCCTTTAGAAAGTCTTATCTCATTTTGGAGAAAATAGAAAAGTTGTAGCCATAGATCTTGAATATCTCCACAGAACTTTTGGCACCATTTAGACAAATACAGCTCAAGATATTGATAAAATACATAACACTGCATTTGACTTGGTCCAAATTCGGTGTCTTAGATAGATCAGTTTGGATGGGGGCCATAGAATCCGAATCAGCGTTGGGTTACTTAATATGAAATATATCCTATTAAGTTTTGGATAGGCCCAAAACATTTCAGCCCATTTGGATGCACGTATTTTGTGTAATATGCAAAACAGTGGACATATATCCATGGATCCATGCAATTTTGGCCCATTTTTCTTCCACTTCATCAAAGGCCCTCCAAATCACCTCCACCTACATTGAAACAATAAAAACAAGTAACATTGACCATTATGATATTTATTAACATTAATTGATTTATTAAAACATGAAGTGCAATTTATTATTATATTTTGAATATTCATTACAAAACTAGTTTAAAATTGCGGTGTAAGGGTGGAATAAAACAGTGAATCGTGGTACGATCAATTACGAAATTGATAAAAGGTTGGTGGGAATTCTTGTCGATGATCCAATACACTAATGAGATCATAAATTCCAATGGGGCCAATGTAATTGGGACTTAGCTTACCCTTCTTTAAAAATCTCATGACTTTGTACCATGGATATGTATAAAGGAAAAAAATTTCTCCAGCATTAAACTCCCGGTCTCTTTGATGGTTTTCAATATAGATTATATATCGACTCTGGTAATCCTTAGTGTGTTATTGAATGGTCTTGAATTTGTATACCGTTTTTGATCCCATCTTCTTGTGTTCAACAACTTCAACCTATCATGTGGTTGTTCTATATATCTTCCCATAAATGGATTAATATAGATAAATTTGTATTCTTGAGTGAAATAAATTATTGTATGAGAACTCAACTAGATAGAGATGTTAATCTCATCCTCCTTTTAAGTCATTAAAGCTACTCTCAGAGTGTCTTCTAATGTATGTATAGTATACTCAAATTGTCTATTGGTTTAGGGGTGATAAGTTAGACTAAACTTCAATTAATTGTTTAGATAATGTTTAATACTTTTCTAAAAATTAAATTAAAATATTATATATTAGTCAAATACAGTTTAATGTGGTGTTCCATATATTCTCACCAATTTTCTGATGTATATCAATTCATGTTTATTGAGTTAAAATTCCTCTCTAATCTCAATGAAGTTAATAGTATTTATATGATGATCCACCAAAATCCAAATAGTAGTATTTCCTCTAGACATCTTTGAAAGTATAGTGAAAAATTCCATGTTGATGTATTCCCATTTTTATGATGGTATAGGTAACAGTTTCATCACCCCCTTATAATTTTTCCTTTTTATATTCACTTAATTACATATAAATAATTTTGATGTATATTTTTTGATATCCTTTTACATCTTTCCCCACCAATATTTCTCTCAAATATCTTGATAAATCTATGTGCTCCTTGGGTGGATGGAGAAGTTCAATCTCTATGAATCATTCACCAACTCCTTCTTTGTCTCAGGATTTGATGGTACACATAATCATGACCCAAATCTTACAACTTCTCCTTCATCAATTTTGAACTCCAATTATTTCCTTTTTATTATAGCTTTCACCTTCTTCTATATTTCCAAATCATCCCTTTGATCATCCATTATTTTCTCTGTAATGGATATTTGAGAAATCATTTGAGATAGGTATGATGTTTTCACTTAATTTATGATTCCCATTTCCATAATTTTCAAGTTTAACAAGATTTTATTCTTCCAAATTCTCATCATTGATATGGTTGTTGGGTTCTTTATACTTAGAGAATATACCACTTAATTTTCATTCATGTGATGGTAGTGGATTGAGTAGTCATAGACCTTTATTATTTCTAACTATATTCTTTGGAAAATATAAAACTCCTTCAATGAGAATATATATTTTAGGCTCTTATGATTAGTATACATATCACACTACACCCCATATAGATAATTCTTCAATAATTTCTACATGAATATTGCCACATCAAACTCTAAATAATGTATTTGATCATTCAACTCATAAAAATTCAACTTCTTTAAGGCGTAGGCTATTACCTTTTCATTTTTCATAAATACATAGAATAAGACCTTTTTTAGGCTTCATTTATACCTTAAAAAGTTCCCCACTTTAGGGAAACATGAGGAAAGGTGTCATGATAATCCTCTTTTTCAATTACTTAGTGTTATCTTAGACTTTATTTGACTAGAGAATATTTAATCACTTTAAATTCATCTTAGTTAGTGGGTTTTAAAATCATGAAATGTTTCTCACAAATAATTGGCATTACCCATCTATTCTAATAAAACAACATATCTTCATTACAAATTTTGGTCTGGGTCAATCCTCAATTTCATTTTTTTATAAGGGTCAATATATATCCATTTATTGGTGATAACATTCCCCAATAATGATACATCCTCCATCCAAAACAAACATTTACTATACTTTTAATATAGCTTTTCCTTTCACAAAGTATTTAGTGTAGTATTCAAATACTCCTCATGCACCTCCTTACTTTTAGAGTATATCAGAATATCATTAGTAAATACTAACAAAAATTTATCAAGGTAGTATAAAAATAACTTTATTCATTAAGTCCAAAAATATTTTTTGGAGAATTATTAAGTCCAAAGGGAATCATATAAACTCATAGTTTACATACCTTGTTCAAAAAATAATTCTTGGGAATATATTCCTTCTTTACCATTAATTAGTTATATCCCAACTAAAGGTCTACCGTAGAGAAATATTTTTCCTTGTATAGTTGATCGAAAAAGTAATCTATATGTGTCATGTGATAATTGTTCTTTATCATGATTTTTATTAGTTCATGATAATCAATGTAGAGGAATGTTGACCCATCCTTCTTCTTTTCAAAGAGGATTGGAACACCCCACAGTAAATCACACAAGCATTTAATAACTATTTTTTCAGTTACTGTAACTATGTGGTGGAAATTATGTAGGGATTCTTGGATATGGATAGAGATCTAGGAATAAGTTCAATTGAGAACTCAAAATCTCGATTAGGGGAAAGACCAGGAAACCCTTCAGAGAATACATCAGTATAATACCTCTCCCTAATAAATTCTTTAAGAATGGTTCTCTCTATTATATAAATCATTTAAGCAAGATATATTTTAAGGAAATAATGCACATGCATGAGAAAAATATTCCAAATGAGATTTATCTGCCTCCTTACACTTATAAAAAATCATAGGATAATAAGGGATATGAAGAGTGAGTTCCCTCTCTCAGTAATTGATGTCGGATTTATACACATACAGCTAATCTATGTCCAATACATATTTAAACTCCACAAAAAAAGTATGAAAATATTTTTTGGGAATTTGTTTCTACGAACATTGACTATGAAAGAGTTATATACATGGGATTCAATAACTACTTCTTTTGATGTTCTCATATATAGCACAATCTCCATGTTTTATGTTGGTGTTTGAATAGTTATACCAAACTTTCAAGATATGAAATAATGAATAGAAATATAATAAAATAGTAAATTATCTATTCTTGAATGAATAATTGGAATATCTATCACTACATCATTGATTTGATCCACTTCATTAGTAGTGATGGAATATACCCTTCCTTTCTCTCTAGGCCTTATAGGTTGTTTTCATTGATTTTATTTAAAAAAATCCCTAGGGTATTAGTTTTCGTGATTTTGATGTTTCCTATAGTTTAAAAACATTACCTTTGGATTATTTATTATTTGACCTTACTTTATTCCATTTAATTAGTGGGTTTCTTAATTTCTCCTCTGAACTAATTTTCCTGATTCCCCACTTTTCAATATTTTATGTATCTTTTAGTTACCTTAAGATAGTTTTCTGGATACTTCTTCCAATATTTTTTATACTTAGTGTATTGATTTTTATTTCCTCAGTGATATTTATCTATTTATAATCCAAAAGTAAACTCTATTTTATTCTTTTTATCTCCTTCCCCATGAGACTAAAAAGAGTCGTTGATCTCCATCTCAACTTTAATGTCCTAATGGAGAATCTCTCCATGGTTGTCCAAGTCCTAAAATGCTAAATCATTTCATAGACTCATCATTACCCATGAAATAAATGGTTCACCATACATTTTTTGTTAATTAAAAAGAATATGGAATATCATGCATGCCTTGTGATGTTTTCCTCATATTCCCCGATAGACTCATATTCATTTTACATCATTCCAAGGAACTCCCTATCCATTTTAAGGTGTATATTTGGGGAGAAATATTTTTTGAGAAATATTTTCCTAAAACCTTACCACTACAGGAAATTAATTCACTCTTTATACATCATGTTCTTGATTAGTTTCCACCACTGATCATCTTTCCCTTCAAGAAGATAGATAGGAAAAATGATTTTCTATTATTCAGATCATTGGGGGAACAAAAATATGTTCTCAATGGAGTAAATAAATTATTCTAAAAATAGAGGATTATAGTATCCAATAAAGGTAGTATGATTTTTTTAACAAAAATGAATTGAAAAAAACTTTCTCTTTACTAGGAAAAGGGGGAATTCCATAGGATTCAAGTTGTTATTCATAGCATGAGTCAGTTATGCCAATACTACCATGCAGTTCCAATCTCCCACTCCCATATGTTTAGGAATATCATTAGATAAATCCCCACACTTCCTTTCATATTGGTTTTTTGTACAGTTATTCATATTTCCTATCATTAACTAAAATAAATAAATTAGGAGAATACTTAATCTAAAAGCAATATAAAAGTGAAACTATGAACTTAAAAGGGATAGATTATAAATGTAATGTATATCATAACATATGATTATCCAGGTTTTAATCTAGGTTTTCCTTGGAAATTTTCCTATTATTATTTCTAACCAAACAATCTATTCAAGTCCTTCATCATGATTTATGATGAGGTTGTGAATTTTCCAAAGAAAACCCCCTAAAAATTCAAACAAGGTGTGTAGAAAGCCCTCTATTTTGTAAACTAGGTGATGATCGAGTTAATACCTATTGCCCCCTTTTCAAGGTTATTACCCCTAGTAAGAAACTTTCTAGATCCACATCCAATTCTAGTATCTAGAAAAGGATGTAATTTATATTAAACCACTTTATCTATACTACATCAAAATTCTAGGATATTTTCTTATACTTTGACTTATCCCTAGGGTTATCGCTAAATTATTCAAGTCTTAATCCAAAAAACTAACTATACCTTAATATTATACAAACTATGGTGACCCATTACTTTTAAAAATATTATTACATGATTTTTAACATAGATATCCATTATATTCAACCAAAGCATCATAATTCCTAGTGTATTTAGAAGACTAGGTATATATAACAACAACATGAAACTAAAGTAAAACTTATTTATTTTAATATCCATAATAAGAATCTAAATACCTTCAAAATCCTATAATTTCATAGGATAACCTAGGTAATACATAAAATAGATGGGTGAGCTATAAATCCTAGTAAGGTGATAGACATGATGGAGAAGAATAACATATCAATCAAAAGGCATAACAAGGTAAAATAAAGAATCAAGGATCATGAATAATCTTATAGAAGTGTAACATAAAATCATTTAATGATAAGATCAAGGAATTAGAGGAATTTTTTAGTAATATAAAACATGATTTATGCATATTTGAATTATAACCACTGAGACAATATCACATGGTGGACAACATCCCATCATACATTAGGTTCACTCCCTAATCCCATGCATATCATATCATGGGGAAAGAACATTACCCAATGAATTAGACCACTATTTAGGTGCATCAATTATAAAATATACATTATTATGTGTTACAAAAAATGAAATCACTCATAATTCATAAACAAAAGAATTACCCATGGAATCAAATGGGTTTTATAATCTTTCCATGTATCATTATCAAAGAATATTTCATAATGAAATCATCTAATAAAGTACCTTAAGGCCTATAATAACCTAAAATAAAGATATAATAAGCTAGGTATATATGTGTGACACATATATAAAAAATTTGGAATCATTATACAACATTAAATAGTGAAAAAAGTTAGATATATAGAGAAAGGTCATAAACCCAAGAAGAAGGGTGGTTTGGAGAGATCTCTTACCTTATGTTTTGTAATTGTTGTGCACTTTCACTTTATGTCATGAATAATCAAATAAAATTCATTCATTAATTAATTAAGATCCTTTTACATATATATTTTATTTACTATAATTTTATTACATTTTTTATAACCATTTCAATGAGTTATAAATTTAATTTCATTATCCCAAAGGTGTTTATTCATGGTTTCAAGGTCATATCACTTGTGGATAATTATTATAATTCATGAAAAAATGGAATAAAACCATAGAAATTAAATGAAATGGTATTAAAATACCTTAAAATATTTAAATGGTCCCAAATATCATTTTATATTCCAACATAGATATGATTATTTTTGTTAAAATTTTAATGTTAATTTGTTAGTTCATTTAGGAGAGTTTACCAACCATCATAGACTAAAAACATTTTATTTAATTAAATGATGATTAAAAACTTCAAAAACTATAAATAATCTATAATATACTTATTATAATTTTATTTAACATTCATAGTATTTTCATTACCAGTTTTGAAGGTGGTGGAGAAAAATGAAGTTTATTGTTCATGGTGGCGGTGAACCAATCATATTGTAAACAACATTTTTGTTTTAAATATTAATAAGGGTTCATAGAATATTGATATGGCATTAACTCCATAAAATATATTTTATATGTATGATAATGTATTCGTCATGTCATTTTTTATAAGTGATGTGGGGATAATGTAGTAGAATAGAAGAATTTAAAAGAGGTAAAGTGAGATTATTACTTCTTAAATGTCATCTCCTTGAAATACTCATTAATGAACCTTGAAATTATATTCTGATGAGACTAGTATCACTAGTATACGTGGGATATTATTAAAAAGTTAAATGGGTAGAAATTTTTCAAGATACAAGGAATATAATTTATAAGGATAAGGGGTTGTGAGGGGTCCTATTTATAAGGGGAGGAGAGGGGTGTTTTAATATTATATTCCTAAGTCTATCATTTTGGATCAATAATACCAATAGTATTAATTATTATGACTATGTATATTAAATTTTGAATGTTAGTTTGAACTAATGGGTTATTACATTTTCTATTACTCAAAAATTCATGTATTTAAATTATAATGTTTAATACTTTATTTAACCATATTTCACTATTCACCAAAAATTCAACTATTTTAGAAAAATACAGAAAAAATAACCCTAACCATTTTTCAATATATATATTTAAAAAATGAAACCCATTTTATGAAAATAATTTTAAGAATATGATAAAAACGTTTTTAATAAAATCATCATTTATTTAAAAAATAGAAATTTTAATATTATGATCAAATATTTGAACCTTGAAAAATTATTATAGTCTCCTAAAATTATATCATAGCTATATAAAAACATAATATTAATTTATAAATACATTTTATGAAAATAAACTTTCATTTAAAACATTATATTTATTATAAAAATTCAATTAAAACATTTATGTTTTACAAAAAAAACTTACACTTAATTTATCATTTTTAAAAAATTTATTTACTTATACCATGATATGAATATATAATATTTTAATTTAATAAGATACCATAATATTATTTTATATTTACAATGGTGAGGATACTATTCTAATGGCCATGTTACTATTTCCAGTGACTAGATTACTATTCCAATGGTCAGGTTACTATTTCAATGGTCAGAATACTATTCCTATAGTCATATTTCTAATGGTCATATAAGATCTATACTTCCAATTAATTCCTCGTATCTCATTCCTTTCTCATTCCTTTTTATTTTTTCTCAAACTTAAATTTTCAGTTTTAAAATTCATATTTCATTATTAAAATTATACTTCATTTCTACAGTGTTTTTCATGAGTACAATTATTTTGGGTTATCGAGAACATCCAAATTTTACTATTATTATTATTTATTTTCAATTTTTTCCCATTATAATACATAAAATCCCTAAAACCATTCTTTATCTAAATTTAAATTTCAAATTAATATAATAATTTTTTTGGTTTCACCAAGTGTTGAATGTTCTTTATGTTCCATTACTAAATACACCATAATAATAAGAAATGAAATTATATTGATAAAATTATGGGTTTTTAAAATGGAGGTGGTTTATAAATGAGTTGTTTTAGAATGTAAAAATTGTATCTAATTAAAAATAAAATAATAGATTTTATGTAAAATAGATTTAAAAATGAAAATCAAAATAAAGATCCTAATTAGAAAATGACTAGGAAAATATTTGTTTTGAATAATGAAAACTAATGTGAAACAGTGTTAAAAAATAATTGAAAATGAATAATTCAGAATCAATGGTGTAAAGACCCTAACCCCAGTAGTATGGATATGATGCCTAACTTTATTACAATGGAATAAAAAATAAGGAACTTCCATCCCTAAGGACCGAATATTTTAGTATCTTTGGAAAAATATATTAAAACATAATTGTCACATTACAACAGGAAATTAAATACAAAAAAAACTCATTTGGAAACATCCATATTATCCTAGATTATCCCTGCATGACAATCATAATATACATCTTGGAATCTAGGAAAAAATAAACCAATAGAAAGGGGTGATCTTAGATGCTCATTAGAAAGGGGTGCCTTTACCACCTCTCGTGGTCCCCTCTACCCTGTGTGGAATTGGCCTGAAGGCCTGGGTGTCGTTACACCTGGGACTGCAGCTAGGGGAGTACATATAGGTTCTTGGTGGTGGGTGACAGCCCACCTATACTGTGTAACCCCTTGGGCATGAAAACCCATTGTACTTTTTCCCACGGGGCTTGGGTGAGTTGGTGAGCGTTGGTGGCATCCTGACCCCAAGGTTCCGGGTTCGAGTCCTCACAAGGCAATGCGCACTATATGCCTTTATCACCTCTCATGGTCCCCTCTACTCTATGTAGAACTGGCCTGAAATCCCGGGTTCCATTACACCTGGGACTACGGCTGGGGGAGTACATATAGGTGCTTGGTGGCGGGTGGCGGCCCACCTATACCGTGTAACCCCTTGGGCCTGAAAACCCAATGTACTTTTTGAGATAGAGGAGGATCGGGAGTAGAAACAGCGAAGAATGGTGACCTAACCCTAATTCCATAGTCGATGTAGTGGCCCCTCCTCCTCCTCCAGGGGAGGGGTCACATCTGAATCCTGCTGATGATGCTCCAGGAGTCTGGTTCGGGGGGTCAAGGATCTTTTTTTCATTCAGGTACTAACTCCCCTCTCTTTCCCAGTATAAGTGTTGCTCTGAAAGTCCCTAACCGCTTCAATGGCCAGCCCATGGTTCCAATCTCAATTTAGAAATTCAATGAAGCATCTCCAATGTTTTCCATGGCCTTGGTTGCGATATTTGTGCAGCGACGGCCTTTGGTGGAGGTCTTTTCCAAGAACGTTAATGAGGAATGGGGACTGACTCAGTGAGTGTCTGTTGGAATTTTGGGGTCACGACAAATCCTCCTCTGCTTCGCTGATAAGGATGATCTGATTAGAGCCTAGTCAAGTGCTAGTAGATATGTTCATGGTTTTTATTTTCACCTTCTCTGTTGGTCTTTTTATCTTCATATGAATCGAGACTCTCTAACCTCGGAAATTTGGCTTCAACTTCCTAGGTTCTCACTGCCTTTCCAGAACCTAGGACTTTTACGGTCAATTGGGAACTCCATTGGACAATTTATCTGTTGTGATCATCAGAAAGCTTCACTCTCACACCCACTGGTTGCGCGGATCTACGTTTAAATGGATTTAGTGTATCCACCACCAGAGCTGGTGTGGATCATGATTGAAGGAGAGTACAGGTATGCTCAATCCATTCTCTATGATTCATGGGTCAATTTCTTCTATTTCTGTCATAGGCAGGGACACTAGGTCTCTGAATGTCCAAGTATGCTAAAAATGGGGGCCATGCTGGACCTCCAGCATCAAATGAGGAACATATAGAGAAGGTGGTGAGGGGTGAGGTTTGTTCTATTCCAAATGGTAATGAATAGAGGGCAGAGGATTTGGTGACTCCTCTTTCTAGTGGGCTGGAGCAGCAACTCATGGAGTTTCGGCCTGCGGACTCTCTGATCAATGAAATTCATCAGGAGGCCATGAAGAAGGATGGAATTGGGATTTATGAGTAGGGGGTGAGTTTGTATGCATCTACCATGGGTTGTTCTATGGTGGAAGAGCAAACTCAACTTGCAGCGGAGTGTGAGGTTATGCAGAATTTTAATAAAGGGGTTCCTGTGCATGTTGTTGTGGTGAAAGAAGTGCAACCTTTTTTTAATCTGTCGGTGAAGCAAGTCATTGATCATCTGAATTTGGATCTTAGGAGATGGAATAGGACTTTGGTGGATGAAACTGAAACTGGAAAGTTGTAGATAGTTAATATTCCTACTTGTAACTAGTTAGAGGGATTATTGAGTTAGAATGGTGCCCCCATGGAGGAAGGCCCGCAAGAGACTAACCCAGATAAGCTACTGATTGATTCCTACTATCATCCTGTAGTTATTGAGGATAAAATGGGGAAGAATACCCTTTATGGTCTTGGAAATGAGGTGCCACTTCAATTTCTTGCTCCAATTGATACTAACAGGGAAGCGCAATAGCCAGGAGGAGGATGCCTACCTGCGCCAGAGGGTAATTTGATTAGAGGAACTGATGGCTGTCAAATGAAAGATTATGTGCCCATCAATGGAAAATGCGGAGATGTCTCTGGTAGTGACAAAGAAAATGTTAATGTTGTATCCAAACAGTCCTACAGTGATATTGTGAAAGGCGGAAAAAATAAGGTGTCTGCAAGTAACGACGGTATGACTGCTCCACCTAGGAGAATGATGAGGAAAGATTACTCTTACCTATCGAATCTGATGTCTACCAGATCATCCTCTAAGAGGTAGAATTGTCCTGGGGCTGTCTCTGGTTTGAAAAAGGGAATAAATCCTCTAAGTATTTTATTTCTTTGGAAAAGTTGAATTTGAGAAAAAAATATTCCAATATTCTGAAGCACTATGAAATTTCAGAGTGGGAATCGGCTTCTACGGATGAAGCAGCTTATCATGAGTATGGTGAAGGGTATGATGTTTTCTGATTTGTAGTTGTTTTTCAGGTGTGTTGTACTCTTTTTATGCACTTTTCCTTTATTTTAATAAATGGTCAAAGGTCTTCCTCTGATTGAGCCTTCTTGGTAAGGGTGAGAAAATAGCAGAAGAAGAAATAAATAATAAGGCAAGGTGAATAACTAAAAATATGTGTCATTGAATCATAATATTGAGCATAATATGGAAGGAATAAAAGATGATAAAATAATTTCATATAAATAAACAAATGAGAATGAAACATAACCATGGATATTCTAATAGTCAAATAATAAAATCGATTATGAATAACTAATTTCATAATGAGGGAATGCAAAATTTAATACATCATAAACATATTTTCAAGGATTCAGCTAAGACACCATACATAATTAGGTAAGACATCATCCAATAACCAAGTTAGTTTGTCTATTTAGACCTACCGATACATCGAGGGGATATAGTGGTCCCCACCCAAAACATACTAATTTCAATTTATTACTCTTATAAAAGGGGTGAAACATAATCAAAATATACATCCATTTTGAAACTAACATATGAAATGTAAATAACTCCCCTAATTAGTAAACACAATCATAAACTAATTAGAGTAATATAGAGAATTGTATCAAGATAGTACATCCCTAGTCAAAATGATCATATTAAATAATATATAATAGATGGTATCATAATATATCAACCTCAATTAAGCCTAAAAAATTAACATAAGGGTTACCCATGTAATGAACAGGGTATCATAATCATGTCATAAGGTATAACAATTTGGCATATCATAATGGTGTCCATTAAAGAATGGATTTAAATCATATATGTAAATTCATAAGGTAAAATATAAATATATCATTATAATGGATGTCCAACTGAAATTAAAACATATAAAAAGAGTTTTTCAAAAACTTTAGAAATGAGCAACTTCTGTTCGGTTTAAGGGAAAATATAAAAACGGTCCTCAAAGTGGAAAAAGGAATATTTGTTTTCATAAAACCATAAATGAACTAAGATAGTTTTTTCAGGATAAAAAATTTTATTTTATAAAAATATTTGTTCCTTAAAAAATATTATGGATTGTACCTTAAAATGGGTAAGAAATTGAGATGTTCCCTTTAATTGGGTCTGCTTATCAGGAGGAATTGAAAAGGGGAAATTATAAAACATGTATTTCCCCACCAATTAAAGAATAATTTATCTAGGTACATATTTTCTGAACATAAAAATAGAATTTAGTTAGAGTATCTAATAATAATTAATAATTATATTGGCTTAAAGAGAGAGAAAGTGTAACCTGAAATAAAATAGAGGTTTAGGAAGAAATCTTTACCATATATATGAAAGTATTATGCACTTGAGCTTAATGTACTAGATATTGAAATTAGATTCATTAATAATTTAATTCATAACCACTTAAATATTTATATGCTTTATTATAATTTATTATGTTTTTTCTAGCATTTTTTTAGTTATACGATTCAATTTCGTTGTTTTGGAGTGTTTCTTTCCTTGGTTTTCATGATTGGTTTACTTGTATACATGTATGAAATATCATGTAAAATGGGGATATTTATACATAATTATAATTATATATTAATAATGAACTTCAAGAATATTAAATGGTCTTATATTTCATTTTTTCAAATATGAGTATTACTTATTACCTAAAATGTTAATGATAACTGTTTTGATTATTTTGGCGTTTTTTCGATCATCATGCATTAGTTTTTTATTAATTAATATTATTTATATATAAACTAGTTTTGGAACACTAATTATGTTATAATATACATTTTAAAATATTTTTTAACCATTATAATTGTAAGAACCCTAATCTTTTTTTCAGGTACATTTTTCTTTTCTGGTTGTTTTTGAGAAAAAGTTGAGTTTCTGAAAATTTCAGGAGTACGTGACGTGTAAATTTAAGTACACACCATGTACCCAGTTTCCATTGGTGACCATGTGCTAGCCGTGTAACGGCCAAGCACATGGCTGTGTGTGGTGACCTGGAGACCGCCTAAAGTAGAGGCTGGAAAAGGAAAGTACATGCCATGTACTTTTAAAGAACATGTCGTGTAGTTTCATTTTTTTCATTAAATGGATTGGGGTCGCATTTAATTGATATAACATTCTTCTTCTTCGCCCGACTTGTCCAATAGCATCCATATGGACACAGATCTTCTCCGAGCCCCCGAATCATCATTCATTCTCCAAATTGACCATCGTCCATTGCATTGAAATTGCATCGGTGAGTTCTCCTTTCTTCTTGAACCTCATCTCTTTATTTATCATCTCTCACGAGTTATCCTTGGTTGAAATTTTTTAACACTTCTATAGATCTATCGCATTCTATGGAAATTCAAGGCATGTGGTTCATGTATATCGATCTCACAACACCGAGGTACATGGTTTGTGCCTTTCCATAGGTAATCATTGAATTTTTTGTTCAAAAGCGCCCAATACAGAAGAATGGGGTACTACATTTTTATGGGTTTTATCCCCATTATTTCCTGATATGCCTTGTTTTTTTGGATAGTGGTTAATTTTTTATGAATAGGGTTAACTTTTCCATGCTATGGAGGTTTTCCCCCTGTCTGTTTGTTTTGACCATTCAGTCTAGCTTGCCTATTAGGCTACTTTGATTCCCATGCCTAGTGTTGTAAGGATGGATTGATTATTATCTAACATTATATGATATAATTTATATTGTTTATCCAATTAGTTCTTAAGGTTTACTTTGGCTACCACATATCGTTTATTCATGACAGACTTACACAGGGTCGTGAGAATGTGGTGTAGTAAACCATAGGGAGAATGGACGTTGAGGGATTCTCCAGAGTGTTTGTTTATAGTTACATTGTGAGACATAGGAGGGATAGAATTTTTACTCCCTCAGAGTGTTTTTAAATTCCTCAATATAGGCCACAGGGGGAATTTTATGTTGACTTCTTCCTCAGAGTTCCTATTAGTTACTGATACAAGACCATGAGGGGAATTGACGGTGAGTGCTTCCTCATAGTGTCTTTGCTAAAGCTGAACCAGAGGGGTTAGACTGTGTATACTTCCTAGAGGGTTAACTGTGGATGTTTTTTTGAACCAAATGGGTTAGGCTATGAGTACGTCCCATAGGTTTACCTGCTTTTCTTTAGCTACTTACTTGATATAGGAAAATTAATGCAATTGAATTTGTAGTATTGTTACTATGTGTACTTCCTTGTTTACTGCTTCATTTTGTTTATTTCCTACCATATATATTCACTGACTATTATGCATAGATCTTTGGGTGGTTGCCTATTGGGATTCATCTCACACCCTATTTTGGTCATGCTTTTGGGCCCAAACAGATTATATTATTGTAGGTCTAGATAAGGGAAAGCACCCTTCTACTTCAGGTACTTGACTGTTGTGGAGCTGGAGAGCATGGGAAAAAGATGAGTCATGCGACGTTACTGGAGTTTATCTTTTTTTATTTTGTACTTTGTTTTACTACTATATTGAAACATTTTTCTTGTTTGGCTACTTTCTTAAACATATGTATCATTCATCAATATATATATGTGCTCTAGTTTTTTATTTCTTCAGTCTTCCACTGTTTACTGATTTCATGTTTTAATTCTTCCACTATTTTTATTTGTTTTACTTTTGTTACGTCACACTTCCAATGAGGTAATGGTTTCCCCACTATCACACCCAAGTCCCTCGCTACTAGTCGGAAGCTTCTAGCATTTGGGAAAATGTGCTTAAGGCCATGTGACCAATCGGGTCTGGGGTACCTCTGGGCGACTCCGAAAACCGGGAGGTTACAATGTGGTATCAAAGGGTTTATTTTATTCTTAAATTACTTTTTAGAGCCTATATCCAAGGATTGAAAGGAATAGGTACTCAGTAATAAGCTATGCCTGGGAGTAGCTAACTCATGTACATGGAAAAGCCAATTTACCTCGTTTATTGCAATTTTTCTAGTTTTTCAATTTTACAGCTGATTTGTTTTTAACGTTGGGTGATTCACATGTTTTGTGATATTATTATTGATATTATTGAGGTTCTATTTCTATTGCAACCTTATGTGATGAGGTAATTCCATCTTTTGCATCATATAGGCACTTTCTAGAGATCACATGTCCTGCATTCTTACTATACAATTTAGGGTGCTTTAGCAATTTCATGTTTTTGTGATAGAAGTTGTGTTAGATATGCATGTTGTTATGATAGATGCCTTGATAAGAATACCTACTATTTTTTCCCCGAATGGCCCAAAGGCCTTCTTTTTTATTTTATTATGGATAATCCCCATTTTAAGGGTTTAAGGGGAACCCGTACATGACCCGTAGGCCTAAGGCACAAGGTCCGACACACTCGCAATACATGACCCGAAGGCCCAGAGGCATACCATGCCTAATACATGACTTGTAGGCCCAGCCCACTTGAACTGCCCCTCCCCAGCTTTCTGCATCATTGATCAACAAGCTCTCCACCTTTTCATTACTGATTGGCTAGAATTTCCCCATAAAAAGCTGTACAGTGCCTGGTCCTAATGGTGGCTGCCATACCCTCTCATTCTTCCAATCTGGTTAGCTTTTCATTTGGTGGTTGCTACTCATGTTGCTCTGATCCTCTTCTAGGACATGTTCTTTGTGAACTGGTCTACTTCATGGTCTACGTGACCCGAAATCCCTGTGGCACGAAGGCCTTTGATGACCCGAAGGCCCTCGAGACTCGTAGGCCCAAACCAGTAGCCCGAAGGCCAAAATCGGGTGAATAGTTTCAACTGATACAGTACCAAACAGTAACTGCTACAGTACCCCGAAAATTCACCTCCACCCGATTTTGAACTCGGGTCTCTTGGATGCCAAGAAGAATACCTTACAACTTGGGTACGGGCTCGTTGACAAGAATACCTACTACTTGATAGGGTATTGAATTTTGTAAATATTTTGTTTGAATGAATTCCAAACTTTGGTTCTTGAGGTGTTATGGGCCCTCATGGACCAGAATTTGGTGGATCATTGCTCTGTTATGTTTATATATAACATGTATAAGATGTCAAGCTATTATTCATAGAGAGTATGGGCCCTCATGGATCAGAATTTGGAACCTTAATGTTCATTTTAGTGTTTTTTGGGTACCGTAGTAGTTTTTAAGGCTTACTGTCTGGAAAACCCCAGAATACACGACGTGTAATGGTGAATACATTCCATGTGTCCTTTTTTTTGGGAAGGAAATGGTTTTCTTAAGTACACTCCATGTACTGTATGTGCACGTTGTGTAGTCTCTAATCATGACATTGGCTGTGTGGGTAGAGAAACGGGGTTGGGGAATCTTGGTGGGACACGCCATGTACCATAAGTACACGCTGTGTTGTGAAGACCATGTGTCCACTCGTGTGACCAATGACACAGATGTATAAAACACGGGTTAGTGAAGTTCGTCTAGTATATGTCATGTCTGGACCAAACACATTGTGTAGTCTTATTCTATAGAAAACCTTGTGGCCTTTTCATGTATAAGAACTCAGGAAGTGAAAGAGGATTCAAGTACATGTCATGTGTTAGGATAACACGCTGTGTGTATGGGGTGTTACACAACCTGGGTTGGAAAAAGTATATCCCCACATTAAGGATTAAGGGAAAACGCCATGTAGGAATTTTACACACCGTGTATCCATGTTTTTAAAAACTTTAATGCTTTCTTTCTCTTGTTCTCTTATTACACTTCTAAGTTTCAGTATCTATTAATTTTGATCTAAGGTGTGGGCTTGACCTTTTATATTCATGACACTAAGACATCCTCTAGTTTTCCACTAGTTACAGGGTAGTGATCAGACACCGGATATGGCTGATCAAGGACTACCAGTAGATCCTCTAGTTTTGAAATTCTTGGAACCAGCCGTCATTACAGACATAGGTGTTGGCACACTATTCTGAGAGGGATTTATGAGGATTATGCAGACCTTCTGAGGTGTATCGCATCCTGCCCTTTTTATGGCAGAGTTGATGTGGGTTTAGTAGCAGCATTTTCCCACCTTTATAGGGGAAGGAGGACCTCAGGCTATAGAGTCATGGTTAGAAGCCATGATTTATATATTTAATCATCTATAGATTCCTCTATAGAGGAGGGTGAAGCTCGATACTTATATTCTTTGGGACTCTACCAAGAGATGGTGGGATGTGATCTCATAGGCTGGAGGCCAGAAGTTTATTGTGTAGGATGAGTTACAGTGTGCCTTATATGACTAATTCTACCTAGAGACTTTGAGGTCCAATCAAGCCCGAGAGTTCATGAGTCTGGAGTAGGGTACTCTTTCTGTTATGGATTATTCTTCTCGCTTCACAAAGCTGCAATGCTTCATGCCTATTCTAGGAGGTGATGAGTTACTTCTAGAAAGGAAGTTTGAGGATGGTCTCAGGGACAACATCTGATCTCGGGTTAACATCTTCAGGCTAACATCCATCACTTTTATAGTCAACTAGGCACTGATCATGGAGTGAAACCTGAGGAATTATGGAGTGGTGATCTAGGGAGGTTCGACATCTGGAGTTGGTATCCCTCCTACCGACAAAATAAATCCTCGTAGGGAGTAAATGCGTAGGGATCTGAGGAGGCGGGATACTTCTTCTGGTAGCCAGGTGGTGCGTTAACAGTGCGGGAAGAGTGGGCATACGAGGCCACATTGCTCGAGAGACCCAGTGGAGTGCTGATCTTGTGGAAAGATGGGTCAATTTTAGTGCTTCTATCAATTCTTCTCACCAGCAGTTAGTGACCAGGGTTCTTCTATGACTCCTTGTTCAGGAGCGAAACCAACAGTTTCTCATCAGTCATGGAACTGGAGTTCATTAGGCTATTCAGGACGAGGTAGAGGTTGTGGCTGTGGTAGCTAGTCACCAGGCTTTCAGTGACAACTAGGTGGATCAGATCTGGGTGGTCAGACAGGGTCACAGGGCTGCGGTGTATCAGACTTTTGCAGTGGAGCAGACCCAGTAGGAGCAGGATCCAAGACCCTTTACAGTACGAGGTATGATACTAGTTGCCTTATTTTTAGCTTCTTCTCTTTTAGATACAAGGGCTTCCCCTAACTTTATATCTTTTACTATTATCGAGAGCCTTAGGCTCTGTATCTTTTCGTCTGTTGATATCTTGACACTCAACACACCATTGGGGACAAGAACATCTAGTATACATCAGTGCAAGGAGTGACCTCTCGAGGATGGTGGGTGTCACTTCATATGGGACCTTTATGTCATAGAGATGACAGGCTATGATTTCATTCTCAGAAAGGACTGGTTAGTCCCCTTTCAGGCTGTTGTTGACTGCTATCATCATAGGGTGAGTTTCACAACACCAGAGGGTGGATCGTTTCTTCATAAGGGCGAATGGTATGTCCCGGTGAGAAGAGTGGGACCCGAGCATCTAGGTTTTGGATGATTTATAGCCTATATTACTAGTCTATATCTGGACTGATGGATCGGATCCCTCGGCCCAGCAATATTTTCCGCTCTGGCCCAGTTGCTATCCCAGGCCTCACGGCTTTAAAACGCGTTGCTGAGGGGAAGGTAGGCACGGGAATTTCAAGCACCCACCAATCTCCCTCCACAACCGATGTGGGATTGGTTACCGGGGCACAGGCGCCAACAATCCTGGCGGGGGCCCAACAATCCTGGGCCCAGGACACAACATCCCCCCCAAGCCCACACCAGTCCCGAGACCAGCCACCCTCTGATACCAATTGATGGATCGGATCCCTCGGCCCAGCAATATTGTCCGCTCTGGCCCAGTTGCTATCCCAGTACTCACGGCTTTAAAACACGTTGCTAAGGGGAAGGTAGGCACGGGAATTTCAAGCACCCACCAATCTCCCTCCACAACCGATGTGGGATTGGTTACCGGGGCACAGGCGCCAATAATCCTGGCGGGGGCCCAACAATCCTGGGCCCATTTCCTCCAGTGGTGGATCGTTTTAAGGATGTTTTTCTAGAGGACTTTTCAAGTTTGCCTCCATAGCAAGAGAAATTTTCAGGTTTTAGGGATGTCTTGAGCTTGTGCTAGGAGCAGCAATGATGTCCATTCCTCTTAATAGGATGGCTACACTAGAGTTACAAAAGCTCAAGAAGAATTTGTAGGAGTTACGGGCAAAGGGTTTCATCCAACCCAGTACTTTTCCTTGGGGTTCACCTGTCCTGTTTGCGAAGAAGGTTGATGGTACCCTCAGGCTTTGTGTGGATTATTGGAAGTTGAACCAGTTTATAGTCAAGAACTGATATCCCTTACTAAGGATTGATGATCTCTTTGATCAACTTCGAGGAGCCCGGGTGTTCTCAAAGATTGACTTGAGCTCTCAATACCATCAATTGTGTGTTAGACCATCATGTGTACCTCTTATAGACATTCGGAGCAAGTATGGTCTATACGAGTATATGGTTATACCATTCGGTCCCACGAACGCGCCTGCAGTTTTCATGGCACTGATAAACCAAGTGTTCTATCCATACTTGGGCCCTTTCGTGGTGGTCTTTGTGGATGATATCTTGGTGTAATCTCACACTCAACAGGACTATGTCGCCCATCTTGAGATTGTTTTGAGTACACTGAGAGAGCATTAGTTATATGTTATGTTCTCAAAATGCCACTTTTGGATACACCATATACACTTCTTGGGTTATGTTATCTCAGAGACAGAAGTATCAGTTTACCCAGAGAAATAGAGAGTAGTAGTTTCCTGGGATCTTCCAAAGAACATATTTGAGTTACGGAGTTTTCTAGGGTTGGGTGGTTACTACAGACATTTTATACAGGACTTTTCATGCCTATAAGAGCCACTAACAGGCCCAAGAAAGAAGGGTGTGATGTAATTATGGTTAGATTCTTGTGATTCGGCCTTTCAAGAGCTAAAAGGTAGGTTTACTTCAGCACCGATACTAGTATTTTTAGAGCTGTTAAAGATCTCTACTGTGTATTATGATGCATCAGGTATCGAGATGGGAGTAGTGCTTATGTATGGAGAAGGATTCGTTGCATACAGGTCTCAGCAGTTGAGGCCACATGAGAGAAATTACCTAACACATGATCTCAAGTTGGCTGCAATTGTTCATGATTTACACTGTTGGAGACAGTACCTGTCGGGAGATCATTTTTTGATTTTTCCTGACCATAAAAGTCTCAAGTATATCTTCTCTCAGCGTGACCTAAATGTGAGACATTGAAGGTGAATTGAGTACCTTCAATCCTTTGACTTTGATCTTGTCTACACGCTTGGTAAGGGAAATGCAGTGGCTGATGCGTTGAGTAGGAGGACTTAGGTACAGGTGGTTCATGAGTCTTTCAGTGAGTAGAAACTTATGGCTCTGTTCTATAAAATGCATTTGAGGTGCACGATAGTCAGGGGAAGACATTTCTTTATTATGTGACTGTTACCTCTACTCTACTCGATCGAGTGCGAATGAGGCATCTATCAGATTCTAAAGGTCTAGTCCTACGGGAGAGTGTTTCAGGAGAGGACCTTATTTCTGGATGAACAGTAGGCAAGTATGAGATTTTTCATTTTTAGGGATGTGTGTGAGTGCCAGCAGACATACGTGAGGAGCTAATGCAAGACTTTCATTCCTCAGTTTGGGCAGTTCATTCTGGTTTCACCAAGATGTATCGAGATCTGCACCCTCAGTATTGGTGGTGAGGTATGAAGATATATGTTTCTGGTTAAGTCATGAGGTGTTCCACCTATCTATAGGTGAAGGCGGAGCATCAGCGACTAGTAGGGATTTTATAGAAGTTTCACATTCCCATGTGGAATGGAATTATGTCGCGATGGATTTTTTGACAGGTTTCTCGAGGTCACCTCAAGGGACTGATGCAGTTTGGGTTTTCATTGAATGACTCATGAAGGTTTGTCACTTCTTACCAATTAAGGATACCATCAGTGTTGATGATCTAGGACTATTTTACATCCAATATATTGTATGTTTACATGGAGTTCCACACTCCATTATTTTAAATAGGGATTCCCGTTTTAATTCTCTGGTCTGGCAGGGACATCAGAGGGATTTGGGTACACTGGTACTTCTGAGTATAGCTTACCATCCCTAGACAGATGGTCAATCTGATCATACGATTCAAGTGCTTTAGGACATGCTTCGGGCATGCATCCTGGATTTTGGAGTTTTGTGGGAGAAGCGCATACCTCTGTTGGAGTTTTCCTACAATAATAATTTTTAAACAACTATTCAGATGGAACCTTATGAGGCTTTGTACGGTAGGCCATTCCGATCACCCTTATACTGGCTAGAGGTAGGAGAGGCATCTATGTTGGGACCTCGTCTTTTATAGGAGACCACAAAGCAAAAGGGGTCGATTTGGAAGAGGATGGCTACTACACTGTCATTACAAAAGACTTATGATGATTGACGGAGAAGACCTCCGGAGTTCAAGGTTAGAGATCATGTTTTCCTGCATGTCACACTGACGTTAGGACATAATAGGTTTAGAATATGGGGTATGCTTTCACAATGATACGCCGTGCTGTTTGAGGTATTGGGGAGAGTTGGGACGGTTTCCTATTAGTTGCAGTTACCTCAGAGGTACCGATCTATGCATGATGTCTTACACATTTCTCATCTGTGATGTTACTTATTAGACTCTTCTCATGTTTTCTAACATGAGGAGGCTGAGTTAGAGGTAGATGAATCCTTCGAGGAGCATCCTATCCAAGTTTTTGATAAAAGTGTGAAGGTTCTCCACGGCCAGTCTGTTCCTCCGGTATGAGTGCTATGGCATCACAAGCCAGTACAGGATGAGACATGGGAGAGGGAGGTCGATGTACGATCGCAGTGGCAAGAGATGTTCAAGGTTTCTTCTTTTACACCACCTTGTTAAGGAAATTTAGGGACTGATTTCTTTAAGGGGGTAAGTTTGTAAGAACCTGGATCTTCTTTTCAGGTATATTTTTCTTTTCTGGTTGTTTTTTAGAGAAAGAGGAGTTTCTAGAAATTTCAGGAGTACACGCCTCAGGCTTTTAAGTACATGCCATGTACCCGATTGACACTGGTGACCGTGTGTTGGCCATGTAACAGCAGAGCACATGGTCGTGTGTGGTGACCAAGAGACTGCCTAAAGAAGAGGTCAGAGAATGAAAGTACTCACTGAGTACTTTTAAAGAACATGTTGTGTACTTTCTTTTTTTCATTAAAGGGACTAGGGTCACGTCTAATTGACAGAACATTCTTCTTCTTTGCTTATCTTGTCCGAGAGCATCTGTACGACAACAGATCTTCTCCGAGCCCCCAACTCACTATACATTCTCAGTTGAATGTTTTTAATGTTTTTGTAGATCTGCGGAATTCTAGGGAGATTCAAGGACTGAGGTTCACGTATATTGATCTAACGATTCCAAGGTAAGTGATTTGTGACTTTACATATATAGGCTTTGAATTTTATGTGAAAAAGTGCCTGGTACCTAAGAACGAGGTATTGCGTGTTTGTTGGTTTTAGCCCCGTTATTGTCTGCTATGCCTTTTTTATAGAGGTTAATTGTTTATGAATAGGGTTAAATTTTCCATTCTATGGAGGTTTTTACCATGTTTCTTTGTTTTGACCGTTTGTTCTAGATTTCTTGTTAGGCTTCATTAAATCCCATGCCTAGTATTGTTAGGATAGAGTGATTATTATCTGACATGCTATGATATAGTATAGATTGTTTAGCCAATTAGTTCTTGAGGTTTACTTTGACTACCACATATCTTCTGTGCATGACTGACTTACACAGGGCTGTCATAACCTAGTGTTTTAAACCATAAGGAGAATATATGTTGAGGGCTTCTTCAGAGTGTCTGTTTACTATTACATTGAAAGACCGTAGGGGGGTGGACTTTTTGATCCCTCAGAGTGTCTTTAGTTTCCTTGATATGGTCCATATGTGGAATTGGATGTTGAGTTCTTCCTCAAAGTGCCTATTAGTTATTGATATGAGACCATATGGGGAATTGACAGTGATTTCTTCCTCAGAGTGTTTTTTATAAAGCTAAACCAGAGGGGTTAGACTTTGTATACTTCCCAGAGGGTTGCTTATGGTTGTTTGGTTGAACCAGAGGGGTTAGGCTATGAGTACTTTCAAGAGGGTTACCTGCTTTTGTTTAGCTACTTACTTGATATAGGAAAATTAATGAAATTGAATTTTTAGGATTGTTACTATGTGTACTTCATTGTTTTTTGGTTCATTTTGTTTATTGTATATCATATATATTCACTGACTGTTATGCACGGATCTTTGGGTGGTTGCCTATTGGGATTTGTCTCAGAACTTGTTTGGGTCATGATTTTGGTCCCAAATAGATTATATTGTTGCAGGTATAGATAAGGGAAAACTTCCTTATACTTCAGGTACTTGATTGTTGTAGAGCTAGAGAGCATGAGACCAATCTGAGGTTTGTGATGATACTGGAGTTTATCCATTTTCTTTTATACTTTGGTTCACTATTGTATTCCATCATTATGACTTGTTTGGCTACTTCACTAGAAATATGTATCATACATCATTATATACAAGTTCTCCAGTTGTTTATTTCCTCATTCTTTCTCTATTTACTTATTTCATGTTTTATTGCTTCTGTTACTGCTATCAGTTTTACTTCATCTATGTTACTCTGCCAATGAGGGAATAGTTTCCCAACTCTTACATCCAAGTCCCTCGATACTAGTCGGCAGCCTCTGGCATTCAGGGAAATGCGATTGAGTCCATGTGACCAACTGGGTACAAGGCACCTCTAGGTAGCTCCTGGAAATAGAATGTCACAATAATGGTTTTATGACATGTCTTGAAGGAGGTATTAAAAAATCATCATCCTTGAAGGTGGTGAATCAAAACCTCACAGATGATGTTTTCATTTTTAGAATAGAAAGGGAAGAGAAGAGAATTTATGGTGGATATAAAATTAACATAATAAAATTCTATTATATATATGATATTTTAGTCATCATGTTACTTTGGACAGGGGTTGAGGTAAGGATAAGAAGAGAAAATAAATTGAAAGAGAGAGATGGAAGGTTTTACCTCTTGAGTGTCGTCTCCTTGATATCCTCCTTAAGGGACTTGGAAATGGTCATTTGGTGAGACTAGAAATACAATAAGTGGGGAATTGGTTCGGTAGAGTAATTGGGTAGAATATAATCAAGCTCAAAGTATTCTAAGTCATGAGGATAAGAGGTGGTGTGGGGTGGTATTTATAGTGGAAGAGAGGCGTGTTTTTATTATTTTATTCATTAGTTTATTATTTTGGCTCAAGAATATCAATAGTGATGACTCACATCAATAAATAAATTAAAGAGATAAGGTTATTTCTAGATAATGGGGATTATATTATCCATACATCAATTATGACTCAACCATTCTTGTATTAACTTATTTCATAAATTATGATATTTCACTATTCACCAAAAATACAACTATTTCAAAAAAATCCCAAAACTTTACCTTAACCAATTTTTGATGTATAGAATTAAAAAATGGACACCATTTTATAAAAATAATTTTTTAAATATGATAAATTTAATTTTTAATTAGAATCATCATTTATTCAAAAAATATCAATTTGAAAATTATAACTGATTTTATGACACTTTGAAAAATTAATTTAAGTCTCATAAAATTTTATTATAATCATAAGACAACAAAATATTAATTTATTATTCTATTTTATGAAATTATATTTTATTTTAAATAATTATATTAATTATAAAATTCAAAATAAACATTTATGTTTAACAAAAATACAAATACTTAATTTACCATTGTTAAAACATTTGTTTACATATTTCAAGATATAAATGTTATATATTTGCATTCATAAGGTGACTCAATTTTATTTATAATTTCATAGGTATGTCACTATTCTATTTCCTTAATTACTATTCTTAATGTTCACATTACTATTCCAATGTTCATGTTAATATTTTATAGTAAATCATGGTTTTTAACTTGGTGTTGTGTGAAACATAAGATATCGAAGATATTAAATTTAAAAGACACATATAATAAATTATTAGGGTGCTACATTCTCCCCTTCTATAAAAAAATAAATTCCTCCTAATTTCTAGTATATTACCTCATAAAATGATCTATGTAGTTCTTCATCATAATTACCTCTGGTTTCCACATCACCTATTCAATTTTATTATTTTTCCAAAGTACCTTTGCTAGATGAGTTGTAAAATTACTCGATAAATATTTTATAGTTTCTAGAATCTAGATAGGATTTTCATAGTAAGAAAAATCATGTTTCATTTCTATTTCTTCATAGGTGAGTAAATGTGTGGGGTCTATCATTTTCTTCCTTAACAAAGTGATGTTAAACACATCTTGTAGTTTAGATAGACCAAGTGACATCAACAAATGATAAGCCACAACTCCCATTATCTCTAGAATTTTAAAAGTTCTGATGTATCTAAGGATGAATTTCATTTTCTTTCCAAATCTTATAACACCCTTCCATTGATATACTCTCAATAATACATGATCTCCCACTTGAAACTCCAAATATTTTTTTGGTTATCAGTATATCTCTTTTCTATACTGTGATATACTTTGATATGATCCTAAATAGTCATTACCTTTGTCATTGTCTATTTAATAAGTTATGGTCCTATAAGATTCATTTTACAAACTTCATCCCAATAATTTGGTGTATGACATCTATTTCCATATAATTCTTCACATGGAACCATCTGAATACTGGAATGGAAACTATTGTTATATGAATACCCTACCAAAGGTAAATATTGATCCGACATACATTCATAGTCAAGTTATCCTGATCTCAAAATGTCTTATAAAGTTTGGATCATCCTTTACGATTGTCCATTGGTATGAGGGTGATAAGAAATACTCAAATGAGGCTCAATATCCAAATATTTTTTAATACTTTTCCAAAATTTCGATCTAAATAATGGATCATGATAAAACACAATTGAAATAGGTTCTCCATGAAGTCTTACAACCACATTAATATAGAGTCACGTTAGGTTCTCCAATGGAAAATCCTTACTTATAACGAGGAAATGTGAATATTTTGTAATTTGATCAACAATTAACCATATTGAATCATTATTTCTTAGAGTATTTGGTAATCTAGTGAAACAATCTATAGTAATGTCATCCCATTTCAATGTAGAAATAGGTAGAGGTTGTGTGACTCCTCTAGGACGTTTTATTTTAGCCTTCGCCTATTGAACAACTAATCATCTTGATAAATAATCATTAATTTCTGGATTGATATTATCCCACAAAAATGTTTCTTCAAATATCTATACATTTTAGTTCTAACATAGTGTATAAAGAAATTAGAGATATGAGTATCATCCAATAATTTTATTTTTAGCTCGGGTATAGAGGGAATATAGAGGCTCTTCCCAAATTTCAAAATTCCATCTTCATATAAGAATTCTACCAATTTCTCCTCATTCATAGATTTTATTTTCTTTTAAAAATCATCATCATTAGACTATGAACTTTTTAACATTTATAATAAATATGGTTTGGAAACCTTTTGAGAAAAGTAGTCTTGTTTCACCTTCCTTGATAATTCCAATGTCCATATTTACTAAATCCATGTACACAGGATCCCTATAAATCCTTATTTTGTTCATAACACAGTGATCCTTCCTGCTCAATGCATCTTCTACCTTTTTTCCTTCTCTGGGTTGTAGTGTATTGAAAAATAATAATCCTTGAGTATCACGAGCCATCACCTTTGTCTCATGTTGAGTTCTATCTATGAGAGGATATATTTCAAACTCATGTTGTTTGTATACATCTCATATATTTCACTATAGACATAGTGTCTCCATATCTTTAGAGAAAATATTATATCTTCTAAATCAAGGTCATGATTTAGATAGTTTTATTTATGAGTTTTTAACTACCTTGATGCATATGAAATAACTCTATCATTCTGCATAAGGACACAACAAATTATTTTCTTTGATATATCACTATAAATCTCAAATCCACCATTTTTTGATCTTAGAGTCAATATCAGATCATTCACTAATATTCTCCTAAATTATTCAAAGAATTATTCACATTCCTTTTTCCAAATAAACTTAACACCTTTACTAGTAATCTTGGTTAACAGGTTAGCTAATTGGGAAAAATTCTAAAAGAAATGCCTATAGTAACTTTCTAAACGAATGAGACTATATACCTCGGTTTTATCGTTGGTGTAGGCCATTCATGGACTACCATTATCTTTATAGGATCAACTGAGATTCCATACTTGGAGAAAATATGACCAAGAAAAGAAAATGTTTAAAGAAATAATTCACACTTTCTAAACATCACATATATCTCTTTTCATTGAAAAGTTTCCAAAATAATTCAAAAGTGTTTCTCATGGTCCTTATATATTTTTTAGTACACCATTATATCATCAATAAATACCAAAAAATGGTTTTAAGATATTCCATGAATAATTTGTTCATTGCATCCATAAAAATAGAGGGTTCATGAGTCATTCCAACTGGAATTATTGTAAAATGGTAATTTCTATACCATGTTTGAAATGCTTTATTTAGAATATCTTCATTCTTCACATGCAATTAATGATATCCTAAACAAAGATCAATATTTTAAAACAATTCAGCTATGTCAAGTTAGTCAAATAAGTCATCAATTTGATTCAGTGGATGCTTTTTATTTATCCTAATAGAACTAATCTTTCTATATTCAATGCATAGCCTCATGGATCCATATTTATTTCCCAATGAAAAGAACAGGATCTCCACAAGGTGAAACACTATAGTGTATCAATCCCTAATCACTCATTTCATCTAGTTGTTCTGTTAAATATATTAACTCCACCTAGTCAATTCTATAAGGATTCTTTGATATAGGTCTTGCACCATGGATTAAATCGTTGCAAAACTAAATTTCATGCTTTGGAGGATGTCTAGGTAAATCCTATGGAAATTCATCAATGTAGTCTTGTACAATAGGAACATACTAGATTTTAAGATCACCTTTTTCATTAGTAGGTTTTATCTGCTCTTATTCTCCAAGAATCTCATTTAGAATAGCTACTGGAGGTGGATCCAAATATGATCTAGATGATGAAGTCTCCCCTTTAAAAATGATAAAATCCATGTCATCATCATGAATCATAATTTCCTCCTCTTTATAATAATTGTTTTCATTATACTTCAAAATCAAGTCCATATTGAGTATTGTATCAAAATAAACCATTTTTATGATAATAAAATCAGTAATTAGAGCATGTTTATATGTCATAATATGAATTTCTTGACACATCTTTGTGGCAATAAGACTTCAAATAGGATATTTTACTGATAAATACCTCTATAAGGTGAATTAGAAATATATAATTTTTATATTAAACTTGGAACATATAAAATAATCACATAATACACAATGAAATAAATCTTTAGATAAATTTTAAGAGATGATTAATGTGCTATCCACCACATCATTTGAAATTCTACATTTGCTGTTGTGACATAATAAGAATGGACTTTTTACCTTGGACTTTTCTAGGGAATGTTCCCTTGAAATCTAAGAAATTCATGTGCATAGTGTCCCATATCCTTATAGACAAATCATTGAACATTTTCTACCTATTTATTTCCCTTACAATCACAGGCCTAGTGTTATTTTTCTCCACAATTGAAACAAACTTACATTCTTAATATCCAGGTTTCATGATGTTTCTCACCACATTTATTAGAATATAGAAATTACATTATTCCATTATTCCTTTTCTAGAGCACTCAATATCCCTCTTCTTATCTTTCTTCCCTTCAAAACCATATGGAATTTAAAATTCCTTCTCTATCTTGATTTGACATGGTACTATATCTTTGTATGATGAAAATTTTTTAGAGACTTGTTCTCTATGTATCATTTATTTAATAACCTAAAATAAATAGTCAATATTTCTCTTTGGATTGTGTATGTAGTCTGCAAAATTCCTTGTTAACCTTGAAAAGTTAGCTTCATACTTAGCAACATTTTTATCCTATATTGGTATCAAACTTAAGAATTGTCTCTCCATATCCAATCTCTATTCTTGAGGGAAATATTATTCAAATAAAATTTCTTAATATCCTTCCATTCCATATTTTCAATTTCATCCTTTTCCTTTTTTTTGAATTAATAACCACTATTGATCTGTATCTCTTGAGAGATGATAAACTGTCATGATAAACTTCTCTCTTTCATTGCTTCGCTATGTGATAAATGTATTCTCTAAGAAAAATATCCATAGATCAACTAAAAATAGGTTTGTATTTCCATTGAATGATGGAGTTTTTCATTACATGAATCGGTCCAACATTGTTACAACGTACTGTGGATCGGCCTGATCCATTCATGTAAGATTATTACTCATCACTTCAGTTAGTTTCATCAGTATGGTTATAAGTTATTCAGCTCTAGTTACGGATCCATATCCATCATCATTATCTTTTATAGGAGGTCATTCCCTACATGGAATACGTGCATTGATATAGTTTTCATTCCTACTACTAGGCACCATTTCTAAATAATAGAATACACTAAATGAGATTATGATATTTTAAAACCAATAAAACACTTAAATTATAACCAATATCCAAATCATAAGTAGTGTTACCTTGTTAATATTCTCAAAATATGTTATAGGTTTATGTTTCCCTAATCTATGTTTTCCTAAATCTAGTTTCAATTATACTTCCAATGATACCTACTATAAAGACCCCGACCCTAGTGAAGTTCTTGATCGAGATCCAAGTATCCCTGAGAGGGGGATGGGTGAATCAATGATATATTTTTCTTTTTTATGTTTCCTTATTTTTGAAATAACATTCACCTCATCTTAAAGAGTTCCTTCCCTACTGAACACACACAACCACAGGAACACAAGATTTAAAAGGTTCACTACTCAACGGGAGTATCTACATCCTTGGTATGTTATGGAAACAATCCAGCACCACAAAATCTACTAGAAAATATTCCTTTGATGTGGATTACAATGAGTATTATTTTCCCTTAAACTCATGTAGCACTTTGAAAACAATAAAATAGTGTGTGTGCTCCCTATTAGCACAAATAGGGTAATGTAATTTTTCTGTTATTCTTGATGAACTTTCACAAATCAAATCTCTTGAAATAATTCTTCAATTTTATACCTAGAAGCTGGTAAGAACATCCTAGTGAAAATAGCATCTGCATCACTCCCTGCTTGTGCACCTCTCTACTTGTGCGCTACTAACTAATTGTGTTCCAATATTGTGCATAGCTCACAACTTGCATGCCACTTTTGTATTATACATAGAACACTTCTTGAACACAACTCCCTATTTTTGTGCCTCATAGAACTTTCATGGAACTTCTTCTTGCGCGCCACTCTGCTTGTGAACCACTCTTCTTATGTGCTACTCTACTTTCACACCTCTCTACTTGAGACCCTCCCAACTTGTGCACCTTATAAATAACTCCCAACATGTGTGACACTTCATCTTTCATGCCATTTTCTATTACTTGTGCTATCAGAGCTCAAATTTTATCTTAAGTTTTGAGCTTCCAAAAATGAGAAGGGTATCCATCTATTTATAGGAATTTTGGTGACCCTGGGAACGATTCATACAACTCACCTTGTGTGCCCCTCCATGACTTGTGCGCTGCTCTATCACTTGTGTATCACTCCATCACTTTCATTCCTCTTCATCACTTGATTTCCACTTTCTCTACTATTTCATATTTTGATTTGATAATATTTGAAATATGAATTGCGCACAATATAGACTTGTGTGCCACTTATTCTTGTGTGCCACACTTGTGTGACACTTATTCGTGTGCACCACTTTCTTTCCTTTGTCATATTTTGATGTGATGATATTGAAATATGACTTGCACAGAACATACACTTGCGCTCTACATTTACTAATGCGCCACACTTGCGTGCCACATATACTTGCACACCACTTTCTCTCTTTTTCCAAAAAACACTTCATTACTCCCCTTGTACTTCATAAGGCATGCATCACAAGTTCTCAAAACTTATGATATTTTGAAATACAAATCAGAAAATCATCATCATAGTTACCATGGGAAGTATTGTAACATCCCTATCTTCCATCAACCACTTATACAAAGTGAATTGATTTCCTTTCTTCTCAAACTTCCTTGACAAAAAAATACAATAACTAAAAAGGATATTCTTCGTAATCATCCTAGTTATAACAATATGCCCCTTTGTATTTTGTTGTCAACCATGATTCATAAATCATTGACCTTTGTAATCTCAAGAAATGGAATACTTATCAACAATTCTAAGACTATTTGAGCTAACTCATTATAGGAAACTAGAATTATTGACAACAAAAACACACTACCCAAAAGTAGTGACTATGAATCATCTAAAGAATTCTTCTCCAGAATTCTCCAAAAAATAATCATCTTCTTTTTCTTATGAACCTTATTCCATATAATCAACTCTTAGTAGACAAAAACAATTTGTTTCCTAAAACCACTTCAACAAATTGTTAGAATAGTTCACACACTTACATGTTGAATTCAAAGCTTACCCACAACTCCCCCTTTATGCATGAAACAATAAGGATAAATTTATGAAACAATTCTCCCCCTTGAAAACACTATACAAAGGTAACATGATAGTGGGTACAGACACACGTACCTCAACCTTGATTATAAGGTGGTTGGACACCCATGTTCAACCTCAATTTAGAAAATGGTTCCTTGGGTAAAGGTTTTGTGAATATGTCAGCAACTTGTTCCATTGATAGAACATACTCCAACTTCAATTAATTCATCTCCACCTACTCTTTGAGGAAATGGTACATTATGTCATTGTATTTTGAATGAGAATGTTGTACTGTATTCCTTGTAAGATTGATTTCACTCTGATTATCACATCCTAATAGTAAGGTTAGATTCAATTCTATAAGTAGATATTCCAAATGATTCTTTATCCACATAAGTTGGGTAGTAGTATGAGTGGAAGAAACATACTCAAATTTAGCTATTCTAAGAGTTAATGAACTCTATTTCTTTGTATTCCAACTAACAAAACATTTCTCTAGAATGAAAACTCCACCAGATGCGGATTTTCTATCATAAACATTTTCTGCCCAATCAGCATCTGAATACCCAAACAAATCAATATTCCATACACCATCAAACCTGATTCCAAAACATTTTGTGCCTTTGATATATCTGAGAATCATCTTTCTAGAAATTAAATGTGATTCTTTAGGGTCACTCTTAAACCTTTCACATAAGGTAACAACATAGAAAATGTTGGATCTTGAGTTAATCAAATATAATAAACTTCTAATGAGATTTCGAAACTCTTTCTGATCAAATTTCTTTCCATCTCTAAATTTAGACAACATGGTTCCCACTGAAATTGGTGGAAAAAATGCTTTTGAATTTTCCATTCCAAACTTCTTTAGAAGTTCTTTTGCATACTCCTCTTGAGAATGAAAAATGTGGTTCTTCTTCTATAAGATTTTTAACCCAAGAAAGTAATTTCTTTCTCCCAAAATGGATATCTCAAAGAACTTCTTCATCTCTTCTGAAAATATTTCACAAGATCTTTCATCATTTTTAGCAAAGATAATATCATCAACGTATGGAATTACAATGAGAGAAGACTCCTGCCATTCCTTGATGTAAATAATGATGTCAACTCTTCCTTTATTGAAAATCATCTTCCTTAAGAAGTTATCTAATTTGGAATACCATTCCCTTAGAGCTTGTTTTAGCCCATACAAGGATTTCTTCTGCTTACAAACATAACTTTTATCTTTCACAACAATAATTCCATAAGGTTGTTTAATGTAAACTTCTTCATCACGATTTCCATTAAGAAATGTGAACTTCAACTGCATTTGAAAAATTTTGTAACCTCGTTGTGCAGCAATGGCAATAAATATTCTGATTTTTTCCAATATATCCACTGGAGCAAATGTCCCATCAAAATCAACACCTTCAATTTGTGAGTAACCTTTTTACACTAATATTTCCTTGTTCCTTATCACTTCACCTTATTCATTCATCTTGTTCCAGAAAACCCATTTTGTACCAATAACATTTTTGTCATCTAGCTTGGGTATGAGTTCCCAAGTATCATTCTTTTCTATCTAATCAAGCTCTTCATTCATATCTCGAATCCATTCTAGATGCTCAAAATCATCATTCAAATCATTTCGATCCACTTTTGAATACAAAGAAATATGTTTAACATCATTTTTATTTCTTCTTGTTTGAACCCTCTGATGTTGATCACCAATAATGTTCTGAGCCTCCACTTTCTTCCTCATCCTATGATGAGTTATTCAAATTTCATCCTCATCACTTGAATTTTTGAGCCTAATTCTTCTTCTTGATTAGGATTACCAATACTGGAAGAATTATAAGAATTGTTAATAAGACATTCCTTATCCTGCTCAACTTTTATATCGGTAAAAGTATGATTTTCTTGTTCATCATTTTCAAAAAATTTCACATTAGTAGAATCGATGATTCTTCCTGTTTAATTATTGAAACATCTATATCCTCTTTCTTCTTGAGCATAGAAAAGAAAAATTAGATCATCTTCTATTTTTTCATACTTTCCAAGGTTTCCACCCTTTTCATTATGATGCATGGACTCCCAAAAACTCTTAAGTGTTTCAAACTTAGATTTTTTTCATAAATCATTCCATATAGAGTCATATCTAAATGTGGCTAGTAGAAAAATAGGTTCTGAATATAAACTGAATTATTCAGGGATTGCCTCTAATAGTAATGAGAGAGACTATGTTCAAGTAACATAGTTCACCCCATTTCAATTAGACTTCAATTATTCCTTTTAGCAACCCCATTTTGTTTAGGTGTGTATGGTGAACTGAATTCATGCTGAATTTCATGATTCTCAAGGTAACTTTCAAACTCTTCACTATTATACTCTCCCCCATTATCATTCTCAACTTCTTCATTGAATACTCACATTCCTTCTCTTCATTCCTCTTGAAACTGTTAAACATTTTCATTGAATCTGACTTATGTCTCTTGTACAAAACACAAGTAATGCGAGTCACGTCATCAATGAAAGTAATGAAGTACTTATCTCCATTTTTTGGTTTCTTTCTCATTGGTCCACATATATCAGAATGTATAAGATCCCAGGGTCATTTTGAATGAATGTAAAGTCTCTTATGCATAGGGTTTTTAATCTTACCTTCCTCACAAATAGTGCAACACCAATCTCTTTTTCTTGATAAATCAGGAACATCTCAAACATTGTCTTGCATTGATAACTTGTACATGTTTTTATGAAATATATAGCCCTTCCTTTTATGACATAACTGATTTTCATCCACCATACCCATGTAAAAAAGAGTTATGTACTACACTAACATGGAACAAGTTCCCTTTTGTATGTTGGCCTCTTATGACTACCTTTCTATTATTTTCATTTTACACAACAAACCCATATTTCCTAAAAATAACTTTGTTTCCCTCATCATAGAGTTTTGGAACACTCAAAATATTATGTTTTAGCCCATAAACATATAATGCTTTCCTAGATTTTATTTTTTATTTCATGATGATGGATGATCCAACACCATTGATCCTTAAAGATTCATCATTTACAAATGTAATTGTTCCTTCTTTGAAGTCATTCACATTCTTCAGCAACTTGAAGTCTCCTTTCATATGAGAAGAGCACCCACTATCAAGAATCCATGGACATTCTTCTTTTGTAGCTTTCAAGATCATTTAGAAAAAAGAGCTTTTTGTTCTTCCTTTTCATTCTTCACTTCAAGATTCTGAGATTTGTTAAAAACCTTTTGTAGTGATGGAAACAAAAAAGGACATCCTTTAGAGAGATGTTGAGTTTGTTCACATCTTTCTCACATATTTTCAAATATTTGGAAAATATTTTCAACTATCACACCAGGATTCTCAGATTTCTTGTGAACTTCCTTCTCATAATTCCCTTTTTGAGAGAATTGACTCCCCCTCAAACCTTGTCTTCCATAACTTGTGGAATAGTAGTAATGTTGTGGATTGAACCAACACATGTTTTCAGTGTGCTAGAATCCACCACAATACCATTAGTAACCATATAATGAATATTTACCTCTGAAAATTTTATATTGATCGGAGTTGTGAACATTATTCTCAAAAACCTTCTTAGTAAAACTCTAGTGATCATCAACCTTCATATTTTTAATCGAAAATTTATTCTTCAGCTCTTATTTATGTTTAGAATTATCAGTACCAGAAATAATAGAAATATTTCTAGACTCAGTATTTTTATGTACTTATGGTTTTTCATCATTTTTGACTTCGGCCACATACATAGCCTTTCCATCTTTTTTCTTATCAAAACCAGTTCCATCTTTCCTCTCATCCATTGAAAGTAACTTTTGTGGATCCTTTTTTGGTTCATTGTAAATATAACTTTCACTGACTTCTAAGATATATTTTTTGAAACTAATATTCATTTCTTTATATTTAGAATGTTTTCACTGGAAAAGTTCCAACTCTTCTTCTTTTACCTTCAACTTTACTTCAAGATGACCATTACGATTCTTTTAAATCTCAAGAGATTTCTTCAGATCATCAATATCCTTTTCCATCTTTATTTTCTCGTCAGGAAAACCTTCCTGATTGTTTAATATAGAATTTTCATTTATCAACTTCTTTTTTTCGTTATCAATCCTTCTGATCTTACTCAAACATTCTTTCAACTCTTTTTTTAGATGATATTCAAGTTTAGTTTCTTTTTCTTCAGAATTTTTGCTCCCGTAGTATTCATTATTCACTCCTCTAATAAAGGTATTCTCTCTAGCTTTCTAAGAGAATGATTTCTCATATTAATCTTTTTTATATTATTCTTCTTCATCTTTAGATAAAAATATTCTTATTTTTTATTTGAAGATCTTTTTATCATTCCCCTTTAAAACATATTTAACTTTCTCAGCTTGTTTCTTCCATGACCTTATTGTCCTTCTATCATCATCATCACTATTTTCTTATTTATTCTTTTGAGGATAGTTATCCACAAAGTGACCAATGGCTCCACACTCAAAACATTTCAAGGGAAGTTTCCCCTTGTATTTCCCTATACCTCATTTCACATTCTTAGAAAACAAGGATAAAATTTCATCAAAATTTTTACATACCTCATATTTAGAATTAGATTCACCAGCATCATCTTCAACAAGAGTATTCTTTGAATTCTCTCTCTTTGCATCCTTGAATGACATTTCTCTATCAGCTTTTTTTCTCTACATACTCTTCTCCATTATCATTTTATAAGTAATGAGAGTGCTTTGAAAATCATCCAGATATAATGTTTTTGGGTCTCTGTCTTCTAATTAAGACACTTTAACATAAAACATGTAAGAAATAATTCTAAATATCTTTTCAAAAATAGTAGAATCCTCCAAATTTTCACCAAGACATCTGATTGTACTGAAAATGTCATTTACAATGGTAAAGATGTCCCCAACAGATTCTAATTCTCCCATTTTCAAGTATTCAAACATTAGCCTCTAGATTTGTAGCTTTTCTTTCTTCAATTTTGTATTTCCTTCATAGATGTTCTTAAACTTATCCCATATTCCTTTAGCTGTAGTGACACCTTTCACTCTTAAAAACTCACTCTCAGGAAGATATGGTAGTAATTAATTTTTTTATCTTCCATCATTCTAAGGATTCTTCTTATCAGCAGGTGTAAGAGGAACCATGTCATCAATAGGAAGAAATCCATCAGTTGTAGTTTCAAGAACTTCATACCCAAGAGATGTAAGATAAGGTATCATTTTATCTTTCTAGGTATGATAATTCTTTCCATCAAATATCAGAATATTCTTACTATTCATGCAATCCAGATTCTCCATCACAACTTATCTTCAAAACTTCAGTAAAGAAAAAACGAAGGTAACCTGCCTGGGATACCAATTAAAGTTCCTGATCAGGATCCAAGTATCACTGATAGGGGGAGGGGTGAATCAGTGATATATTTTTTGTTTTTTTTTTGTTTCCTTCTTTTTAAAACAACCTTTGCCTCGTATTAAAGAGATCCTTCCCTGCTGAACACACACAACCACAGGAACACATGATTTACAAGGTTCACTACTCAAAAAGAGTATCTACATCCTTGGTATGGTATGGAAACAATCCAGTACCACAAAATCCACTAGAAAAAAAATCCTTTTATGTTGAATACAATGAGTGGGATATGCCCTTACACTCATGTAACACTTTAAAAACTATTCCAAAGTATGTGTGCTCCCTATTAGAGAAAATAGGGTAATATAATGTTTCGGTGCTTCTTGACAAACTTTAAAAACTAAAATTTCTTGAAAAAATTCTTTAATTTCCTACCAGAAGCTATTAAGAACCTCCTGGTGAAAATAGCTTGCACGTCACTCCCTACTTTTTCGCCTCCTTTCTTGCACGCCTCCCTTCTTTTATGTCACCTTGCTTGCGCACCTTCCTACTTTTGCACCACTAACTACTTGTGTTCCACTATTGTGCAGATCTCATTACTTGTATGTCACTTTTTCCTTACACCTAACACAATTCTTTCACACAACTCCCTACTTGTGTGCCTCTTAAAACTTGTGTGCCACTTCTACTTGCGTGCCACTCTGCTTGTACACCACTCTCCTTATGCTTCACTTTGCTTACGTGTCTTTCTGCTTTCTCACATCCCTACTTGAATGATTTATGAATAACTCCCGACTTTTGTGAGACTTTAGCTTTTGCACCACTTTTTACTACTTGTGTGATCCAAGATCAAATTTTCTCTTAAGTGTTGAGCTACCAAAAATGAGGAGGGTAACCGTCTATTTATTGGAATTTGGTGACCCTGCACATGAGACATGCAACTCGCCTTGAGTTCCCCTCCATGAAATGCACTCTGCCTTATCACTTGCACACCACTCCATCACTTGCATTCCACTCCATCACTTGCGTGCCACTTTATTTCCTTTGTTATATTTTGATGTGATTATCTTTGAAATATGACTTGCGTGCAACATAAACTTGCACGTCACTTATACTTTCACTCCACTTTCTTTCATTTTTCATACTTTTATGTGATGATATTGAAATATGACTTTCACACAACATACACTTTCTTTCCACTTATACTTACGTGCAACACTTTCACGCCACATATTCTTTCTCCCCACTTTCTCTCCTTTTAAAAAAAACTTCTTTACTCCCCCTATCCTTCATAAGGGTTGCATCACAAGTTCTCTAAACTTACGATATTTGTGAAATAAAAACTCACAAACCATCATCATAGTCACAATGGGAAGTATTATAACTTCCTTATCTTCCATCAACCACTTATACAAAGTGAAGTTATTTCCTTTCTTCTCAAACTTCCTTAACAACAAAAGATAATACATGAAAAGGATATTATTCATAATAATCATAGTCCTAACACCTAGTAGACCAGAGTTGGTGTCTTATTTATTAAATTTGAATAAAAAACAATGAATTCACATCCCAAAGGATTGAAGAGTTTATTATCTTTGGAAAACTAGAAATAGAACTAATTGTTACATTATAACATAAAATGAAATACAACATAGAAACTCCTTTGAAAACATCCATATTCTTTAAGATTATACCTTTATCAAAATCATAATATACATCATTGAATCCTGGGGAAAAATAAAACATCATAAAGGGGTGAGATCATATGCTTAGTAAGGGTGATAAAATAGCAGAAGAAAAAATAAATAATAAGTCAAGGTGGATAAATAAAAATAAATTCCATTAAATCATAATCTTGAGAATAATATGGTTGGAATAAAATTATATCAAATAATTCCCTATAAATAATAAAATTAGAATTAAATTTAACCCTATATATTCTACTAGTTGAATAAGAACATGGATTATCAATAACTAATTTCATAATGAAGGAATGCATTATTCAGGACATCATAATCATATCATCAAGGCTTTGGACAAAACACCATACGTAATCGGGTAAGACATCAGTCAATACCCAAAATAGTTTTTCTCATGAGACCTGATGATGCATTGAGGGGATATAGTAGGCCCCACTCAACAATTACTATGTCCAATGCATTCCTCATATCAAAGGGTAAAAACATAATCAACATATACATTCATATGAAATGTAAATAATTTCACCAATTAGTAAACAAAACCATAAATTATTTATTGAAATATGACTAATGGAATCAATGTAGTAAATCCCTAATTAAAATTATCATATTAAATAAAATAATTTAGATTTTATCAAAATAGATTAACCTTAATTATGCAGAATAATTTAACATTAGGGTTACCCATAGAAATAAATGGCTATCATAATCATTTCACAAGGATTAAAAAATCATCATATCATAATTGTTTCACTAAAATAATAGATTTAAATAATAAATGAACATTAATAATGGAAAATAGACATATATCATGATAATTTATTTCCAAATAAAATTAAAACATATAAAAATTATGTTTAATAAACTTTAGAAATGAGCCAATTTTGTACAGTTTAAGGGAAAATATAAGAGTCTTTAAAGAGGAAAAATGAATATTTGTTTTCATAATATAAGAAATGAAATAAGATAGTTTTCCATAATAAAATTTTGATTTTAGAAAAAATATTATTTGCTTAAAACAAATTATGGAGTGTAGTTTAAATGGCTAGGAAATTGGAATGTTCACTTTAATCGGGCTTGCTTGGCGGGAGGAATTGAAAAGGGAAAATTATAAAACAAGTATTTTCCCACAAATGAAAGATGAATTTAGCTAGGAAAATGTTTTTTGAAAACACACATGTAATGTATGAGTATTACATAAGAATAATTAAGAATTACATTGGGGGTAAATAGAGATAAATCATAACCTGAAAGAAAATGGAGGTTCGGGACGAAACCCTTACCTTATGTCTGAAATTATTCTTCACTTGAACTTAATGTCTGGGATAATGAAATTATATTCATTAATAATTTAATTAATAACATCTTCAACATTTTTATTATAATTTTATTAAGTTCATTTATGTATTTTTTTAGTAATAAGATATAATTTCTTCATTCAGGAGTGTTTGTTTCTTTGGTTTTTATGATTGGTTAACTTTCATACATATATAAAAGATCATTTAAAATGAGAATAGTTATATAGAATTGAAATTATATGTTCTTAATGTAATTATAGAATATTAAATGTTCTTATATATCATTTTGTTTCAATATATGAGGATGATTTATTAAATATAACGTTAATGGTAATTGTTTTGATTATTTTGGCATTTTTTCGATCATCATGCACTAGTTTGGTTTTATAAATTAGTATTAAGAATATATATACTGGTTATAGAACAATAACTAAGTTTTAATATACATTTTACAATATTTTTTAACCATTATAATTATTTTATTACCAGTCTTAAAGGAGGTATTGTAAAATGAAAAATCATCGTCCATGATGGTGGTGAATCAACACCTAACATATGATGTTTTCATTTTTAGAACAAAATGGTAAGAGATGATAATTTATGGTGTGTACTGTAAAGACCTAGATTTTTTCATGTAATTTTTTTTATTATATGGAATTATTATGAATCTGTGAAAATTGACGGCATGTGATTCCAAAGCTCAGAGTGCCCGGATTGAATTTCTGAACTGTCTTTAAGGTACGTTCCGTTAATGTTTGAGTGGGAATTTGTAACTTTTGAATAGGTTCTTGGAATTGAAATCTGAGAACACCGTTGAACTTGCAGCGCTGGTATTATCTTAAGGAGTCCTTCACCTTGACTGTAGTAGGTCGAGGGTGAAAGTTAGTTTTTTTAGATTTTTGTGGGAGAGTTAAAAGAAAAATAATAAAAAAACAATAACTTTTATTTTTATTTGAAACCTTCTTCTTGAATCTTGGTGGTGGGGACCACCCAAACACATTTTTAATGGGAGGAAACTCTTATTTTTCCTCCAATTTAATGAGATAACATTAATTTTTTAATTAATAAACTTAATTTATTAAGTTGGTTCCTCACCTTTCTTGAGGTTGGGAGGAAATCATTGGCAAAGGAGAGCCTTGGAAAAATATCCTCCAAACGAAGAATCTCTCCAATAAAGAACATTCTCTAGATCAAGAACACAGAACCGACCTTAGAGTGAGTTGCATAAGAAAAAGGTGTTGGTGTCTTCATCACCACCATCTTCTTACTCATGACACCTCCAACGGATGATCGAGGTAGGGGTCTGTTTATGTTGTTCTTTGTGTTTTTATGTTGAAACATTCTCCTCGAAGCCGCATGCTACCAGTCTAACATGAAGGGTGTAGACCAAACAAACTTGGTTTGATCCATACACATCTTTAATGTTGATGTGTTCTTTGTGTTCCATGATAACGGAGGTAGAATAACAACATCGTTGAAGGAGACCGTGGCGGAGAAAGGTGGCGGTCGACACCTGACTGGATACGTGGAATTGGGGTGGTGTGTCCGTGCCACCGGTAATGAAGGAGGTCATGGCCCATCGGCCACAACAGTGGGTGGACAGTGGCTGGTACACCAGCCGGCCATATGGAGATAGGGAGGCACGCATCTGCACTGCAGGTTGAGCAGGAGGTCACGGACCTTCGGCCACAGTGGAGTAGGGAGGCGATCGGCATGCCGGCCGGCAGCATGGCGAAGTGACGCCACTCCTCCGCGCCGTCGGAGCTGGAGATCGCGGCTGTTTGGCCGTAGTGGAGGTCGAAGGGTAGAAAAAATCTATCCAACTACAGTGGAGTAGTGGATTGCATCTGTGCTGCTAGAAGGAGGGTTGACCGATTCGGTCGGCCGCATCACGCCAAGCAGAACCCCTCCGGCGGGTCCCACGTGCCAGCAGGCGGCGCCACGTGGCACATCCTAGTTGGCCCAAACCGAACGGCCTATGGGACGTTTGTGTGACATGGGGGGAGATCCTCCCCTCCCGGGTGGCGTCTAGGGTAGACCCACCATAAGGGGCCACCCCGGCCGGTTGCACTGCGGGCCGCCCAGGTGGCTAGGCCGGGCTTCCCCCTTCGCGGGCCAGGCTGGACCATGGCCCAGCGGGTCGAGCCCACCATGGATTGGGCCAACCGGGACAGACCCGAATAAGGTCGGGCGACCCAAACTAGTTTGGGTCATCCCAGGCCAGGTCGGTCCAACCGGGTCAGATCGGACCCCGGCCCATCTGGACCCAAATACACCTTTGTGGCCATATCTTGAGAACTGAGTGTCCATTTGACAAACCATCTGCGGCACAAAAATCCTAGGATAGAGATGTTCCATTTGGTATAATCCACATGATTTTTGGATAATGTTTGGGTATGTCAAGGTTTTATCAAACCTGAATCCAACCGGGGCCTCCGAACGGAAACGCAAATAACTTACAGACCGGGTGTCCAATTGACACACCATCTGTTGTGTTGAGTCCATTATGATGTGGTGGACCTTTGGAATACTTATTTATAGGACTTCATGGAAGTTTATGTGTCGATCGATGACTTGAGGATAGGAACCTCCCAGAATCAAGCTTGCTTAGTGTGGGAACCCTGTGGCTGGATGTACTTGAGAAGTCTTCAGATCCTGTGAGGGTCATCTTCGGATCCTATGTGGGTCCGTATCTTCAGATCTTGTGTGGGTCATCTTCAGATCTTGTGTGGGTCATCTCTAGATCCTGTTTGGGTCGTATTCAGATCATGTGTGGGTCATCTTTGATCATTTTTGGGTCAACAGCAGAGCTTCTCGACGAAGTAAGATGATCTAGAAATATAGCTAATCATCTATACTTTCGTACTTAAGTTATACCTGGTGTGAACTGAGTCTTTACCTTTGTGGTACACTTCATGGTGATACCTTCACGATATTCTTCTATGTGGATATAACTTTTTAGTACTTATGTTTGTGGTGTTACCTATGTGGTACTTCTATCTTTGTGGTGTTACTGGTGTGGTACTTATACCTTCATGGTGTTACCTTTGTGGTATTCTTCCCTCTTGAGTGATATGAGTATATATTGATAACTTAGGTATATGTAAGGGCATATACTTGGGTAGTGTTGATGACTATTTCTTCATTCTTTGATATTGGGGTCTTTCTTGTGGTTTATCCATTGTGGATTATGAGGGAAATTTGGGGGTCTCGGGGTCCCTACTAAGTATTGTTATACTCACCATTGAACGAGTTATGCCTGCACATTGTTGTGTCTTGTGTAGACGATGGACAACATTAATTAAGGCTAAGGGTGCCTAGACTGGAGGCTGCTCAGAGGTGGACCATTAGATGAGACGTACCGTAGAGATGACTATTCGAGAGTTGTACCTACCCTTTAGGTTAGATCCTTGGCGAGTGTTCACAGGAGCTATTTTCAGTTTTACTTTTACTTTTCAGTTGGGCTTGTATTCTGGCCCCTTTACTTACTATACACACCCTGTTTTCTATATAGTTTACTTTGTGCTTGTATCTTGTTGTGTGCATGGTTTGTGTGATTTTACAAGTTCAAATCCAATGTCTTACTGGTTTTAGGGATATGTCTTTCCGGTGCTAGTCACCAACCCCTGGCCTAAGGAAGGAAGGCTTGGGGTAGTCACGACATGGGACTCGGGGGACGGGTCGTGACAAATTGGTATCATAGGAGTCGGCTCTACTGAAGAACATGGACTATGATATTTTAATCGGCAATAGTCTTAAGCGTTATGAGTGTGGTTATCATTTTGGGAAATCTAGTGTTGGTGCGACAGCCAACATATCCATACACCAGGACCCTAACTTCTGATTTCTGACTCAGTGCATGAAAACACTAATTTTGGGTGTGTTTTTGAAAAGTTTTCTTTGTGATAACATTTAGTTAGCTCACCAGGTATAACTTAATGACTATGGTCACCTGTTTCTTTTTAGGATGCCTCCATGCAGACAGGAAGCTAGGGTTCCACGTAGAGTATGTGATGACAGCCCACTGAGCGACGAGGCTTCAGTGTAGGGCCCCCTTACAGCAGTTTTACCATTGGGTGGTGTACCAGTAGCACCACTACCCGTTGGGAACTTGATGCCACCAGCCCCAACAGCAGAGGGTGCATGCCGCTTGAGCGCATTTCACGGGTTTCTGTGCCATAGGCCACTGAGGTTTTGGGGTGAGACAGATCCACAGGCAGCTAAGGATTGGCTGGAGGTTGTGGTTAGAGTTTTTCGACTGTTAGGGACACAAGATGATCTCATGATGATCCTTGCCACCAGCATTCTTCAGGCAGAAGTAGGCATATGGTTAAGATTGATGCTCTAGGTTCATGATGAGGTCACTCTCATTTGGTTTGACTTTGAGACCCTTTTCAGGGCAGAGTTCGTCCCAGCGACCTTACGCTCAGTGCCTATACAGGAGCTTCTTCACTTGCAAAAGAGCAGCATGACCGTGGATCAGTATTCTGTGAGGTTCACCTACATCTCACGCTACTCCACAGATATGGTGTGGGACCCTTTCTTTAGGGCCCGGACCTTCAAGCAGGGGCTCAGACAAGAGATTAGAGCTTCAATGATTTCCCTCAGCATCCCGATACTGGCGGGGGTGTTAGAGAGAGAACTCTTAGTGGATAATTTCCTTGCTAAGCAGTCACCAGTAGTGAGACCTAGCACTGGACGTCACGTAGCAGAGTCATTAGCAGCTGGCATCAGCCATATGACACAGAGGTCCAAGAGGACCAGACCTATAGTTGGATGACCACATGATACATGGTTGGTTGTGAGAGGCTCCTGAGACAGAGCAGGAAAGCCGAGGAGTAGGAAGTGTTACTCGTTTAGTGGGTAGGGTAACATGGATCACGACTGCCTGACCTGCCATACGGACAACCAACTGACAGTCGAAGGACCACTTAGGCAGAGGTGAAGATTAAATCTAAGAGGTCTGTAGGCAGGAGAATGATGTGGCAGAGGATTTGGTCATGCAACAGGCGGTGGGCAGCGATACGAGGTCCTATTGGCACCACCTCCAGGTGGTCCACCCTAACCATAGGGAGCAGGTGGACAGGGACGAGCTCAGCTCCAGGCAGCTGAGGCCTACGACCACAGAACTCTAGAGATCATACGAGGTACGATATATGTATACTCCGCCTTAATTTTAGTACTTATAGACACAGGTTCCAGTCACGCTTTCATTTCCACATCCCTCATTTAGAGCTCGGAGATTCCGGTGGAGTCATTAGCGTGATCTTTATGGGTAGAGACTCCTACGAGAGTGGACTCGATGATTACACACTATTTTCGGCAGTGTGATCTTACTCTAGGAGGCAAGAGATTTGGCTAGGATCTTCTAATAGCAGCATCGAGGCCTTATGACATCATCTTGGGTATGGACTGGTTATCTATAGTTCATTCTCAAGTCGACTGTATTAGGTGAAAAGTGTGATGTGTATGCACGGATGAGACAAGGTTTTCTTTCACCGGTGAGAAGGGAACCTTTTTAGAACAAGATAGAATTACCCATAGGAGGGTGAAACTGATCACACATTAGTTGGCTAGCCTTACCCTCAGGGCGGTTAATGTTGAGATTCTGAGCTATCCTATAGTGGTGGACCAGTACGCTGATGCGTTCTCTGATGATGTTCTAGGTCTACCTCATCACAGATAGGTGGACTTTTATATCAACTTGTACCACAGGATGACTCCGATATCTACCGCAGCATATTGGATGGCTCCTGTGGAGCTTCGAGATATGTGATTATAGTTGGAGGACTTGTAGAGAAAGGGGTTCATTAGGCCTAGTGTTTCTCCTTAGGCATCCCTGATTTTGTTTGTCAAGAAGGCAGATGGGAGTTTTAGACTTTGTGTGGACTATCAGCGCCTGAACCAGGTGACCATGAAGAACAAGTACTCACTCTCGAGGATTGACAATCCCATTGATCAGTTAAAGGGAGAACGGTGGTTTTCGAAGATAGACCTTAGATCAGGCTATCACCAGCTCAAGGTACGAAACAAGGATGTGTAGAAGAGGACATTTAGATGTCTATATGGCCATTATGAGTTCTTGTTTTTTCCATTTGGCATGACCACCGCCCTAGTAGTGTTCATGGGACTCATGAATAGGATCTTCCATCCATACCTCGATCGCATTGTGGTATTCTTCAATGATAACATTTTGATATACTCAGCTATAGAGGAGGAGCACGCCAATCATCAGCAGATAGTTTGGGACACACTTAAAGAGCACCAAATTTATGGAAAACTCTCGAAGTTCCAATTCTGGATATTAGAGGTTCACTTCTTGGGACATGTTATCATGTAGGTTGGATTTGTTGTGGATCCAGAAAAGATTGAGGTTGTTCTTTCTTGGGATCCACCCAAGAGTGTGATGGTAGTGCATAGTTTCTTGGGTTTTTTCAATTACTATCGGAGGTTTGTGCCTGAATTTTCCAGAGTTGTGGAACCCTTATCATCATTTAAAAAAAGGGAAACCCTTCGTGTGGTTGGAGAGATACCAGTAGAGTTTCCAGGAGCTGAGGCAGAGACTCACAAGTTCCCCCATATTTTGGCTACTGGAGGAGGGCATTGGGTACGTAGTTTACTATGATTCATCGAGGACCGGGCTTGGATGTGTCCTGATGCAGGGGCGAGCAGTGATCATGTATGGTTCTCGATAGCTGAGACAGTATGAGCCAAACTATGCTACCCATGACCTAGAGTTGGTAGACTTGTTCTTCGCCTTGAAGATGTGGCAACATTACTTGATGGGAGAACTTTTTACAGTCTACTCTGATCACATGAGTCTTAGGTATATATTCTCTCAGAAGGACCTAAACTTGAGACAACAGCGTTGGCTTGAGATCCTCCATGACTATGAATTCGAGATAGTCTATACTCTTGGGAAGGGGAACGTAGTAGCATATGCACTCATCAAGATATCTAGTATACAATTGTTGAGTGAGGAGATATAGTAGCTAGCTGATTTGTGGATATCCTATGTGTATCGAGATGGAGGAGCTTATCTTCAGTCTTTGACAATCACTCCCCCACTCCTTCAGCGAGTCAGGAAAGCACAGCTTAGGGACACTGACTGTGAGGCATGACATGCTCAGATATCCACAAGACAGGCACCTTATGGATTTTCTAAAGGTAGGGAGAATGTCATCATCTTAAGAGGACATACTATGGTACCAGTGGCGCTTATGGAGGAAGTGTTGTGGGAGTTACATACATCCCCTCTAGTGGTGCATCCAGGAGCAGCGAAGATGTACCAGGACCTCTGGTTTCAACAATGGTGGCCAAGAATGAAGAAAGGATTGGTAGAGTTTTCTCCCGGTGCCTCACTTATCAACAAGTGAAGGCAGAGCATCAGGTTCCAGTGGGATTAGTTTAGCCACTAGAGGTTCCAGAGAGAAAGTGGTATAGAATTTCCATAGACTTCATGACAGGACTCCCACGCACATCCAAGGATCAAGATTCCATCTGGTTGATCATTGAATGACTCACCAAGTCGGACCACTTCTTACCTATTAGAGAGTAGGGATCAGTAGAGGTCTTGGGATGCCTCTATGTGTAGTAGATTGTGTGGCTTTATGGGGTTTCATCTATGATTGCCTCCAATCATGATGCATGTTTTACTTCCCAGCTATGGAAGGGGTTGTAGGAGGCGTTCGGGACACAACTTCAGCTGAGCACCGCCTTCCATCCTCAGACGGATGGTTAAATACAGCGGACCATTCTGACCCTTGAGGACATGCTACCTGCTTGCGTCCTAGATTTTAGCTACAGTTAAGAGGATCACTTGCCTTTGGTGGAGTTTATGTAAAACAATAGTTATCACTCCACAATCAGTATGGCACCATTTGAGGCATTGTACGGTCGACCTTGCAGATCACCTCTATACTAGAATGACCCTAGGGAGTCAACACTCTTGGGACTAGAGATGGTACGGGCTACCATGGAGAAGGTGAAGATCATCCAAGAGCATATTAAGACTGCACAGAGTAGGTAAGAAGTCTTATGCTGATAGGAGACAGAGTCCTCTTGAGTTCAAGGATGGTGACCATGTCTTTCTAAGGGTCTTACCTCGACAAGGTTTGCAGAGATTTGGTTGGGGTGACAAGTTATATCTGAGGTTCATCAGACCCTTTCAGGTCCTAAGTAGAGTTGGAAAGGTGGCATAACACTAAGCTCTTCTACCTCAGTTGCACTAGGTTCATGATGTTTTCCACGTATCCCAACTGAGGATATATGTACATGATCCTTCGCACATCATTGACTAGGGCGAGATGGACATCGACGATGGGGCACTGTTTTCGGAGGTTTTGGTGGAGATTGAGGATCGATAGGAGCGGGTCCTTCGTGGGTGGTCGATACCTCTAGTGTGCATTTTTTGGTAGCATGGGAACCTCTAGGAGATAACATGGTAGCATAAGGATAAGATTCATGCACAATATGCCCACTTGTTTCCCTAGTTTGTAATGTGGAATTCAGGGATGCAAAGCCCTGAGGTGGGGAGAATGTAAAGACCCGGATTTTTCCATGTAATTTTTTTTATTATATGGAATTATTACAAATCCTTGAAAATTGACGGTGCATGATTCCGAGACCCGGAGTGCCCGGAAAGAATTTCCGAACTTTCTTTATGTTACGTTCAGTTAACATGCGAGTGGGAATTTGTAACTTTAGAACCGGTGCTCAAAATTGAAATTTGAGGACATAATTGAACTCACAGCACTGATAGTCACTTAAGGAGACCGTCACCTTGACTGCAGTAGGTTGAGGATGGAAGTTAGTTTTTTCATATTTTCATGGAAGAGTCAGAAGGAAAATAATGAAAATAAAATAATAAATTTTATTTTATTTGAAACCACATTTCTGAATCTTGGTGGTGGGGACCACCTGAACCCCTCTTTTAATGGGAGGAAGCTTTTAGTTTTACCCCAATTCAATGATCCAACATTAATTGTTTAATTAATAAACTTAATTTATTAGGTTGGATCCTCACCTTTCTTGAGTTTGGGTGGAAATAATTGGCAAATAAGAGCCTCAGAGAAATATCCTACAAACGAAGAACCTCTCCAACGAAGAACATTCTCCAGATCAAGAAAGTGGAATCGATCTTGGATCGAGTTACGGGAGAAACAGGCATCGACGTCTTCATCATCATCATCTTCTTCCTCATGAAAAATTCAATAGATGATTGAGGTAGGGGTGTGTTTATGTTGTTCTTCGTGGTTTTATATTAAAACTTTCTCCTCGAAGCCGCATGCTATCAGTCTATCACGAAGGGTTCAGACCAAACAAATATGGCCTGATCCCTCCACATAATTAATGTTGACATGATCTTAGTGGGCTGAGATGATGGTAGAGGCACAACCACACTGCCGAAGGAGACCACATCCCATCATCTGCGGTGGAGAAAGGTGGCGGTCAGCACCTGGTCGGCTGCATGGAACCGGGGCACCACATCTGCGTTGTTGGTAGCGAAGGATTATACGGCCCATCGGCCACAGCGAAGTAGGGAGGCGGCTGGCATGCCAACTGGCTGGATGGAGAAGCGATGGCGCATGTCCGCACCATCGGAGCTAGATAACACGACTTCTTCGTGGAGGTAGAGGTCAGAGGGTGCCCGACATTTGACCAGCTGTGGTGGAGCAGCGGCGTGTGTCCGCGCCACTGGAAGAAGGGATGACTGTTTCGGTCAACCACATTACACCAAGCACGACCCCTCCAGTAGATCATGAATTCCAGCCGACATCACCATGTGGCGCTGCCTGGTTGCCCAAAACCGAACGGACTATGGGCTGTTCAGGTGACCTGGGGGGGAGCGCCTTCACTCCCAAAAAGCGGCTAGGGTGTACCCCACCACAAGGGGCCACCCTAGCCGCAGGCTGCACCACGGGCCACCCAGCTGGCTGGGTCGGGCTACCCCTTCATGGGTTGGGCCCGTTGAGGCTTAGGCCAACCAGGCCAGACCCGGACCGGGTCGGTCTGGATTTGTCGAACCGGACCCGGGCCCATCTAGACCCAGATACGCCTTTATGGCCATATCTTAAGAACTGGGCGTTCATTTGACAAACCATATGTGGAACCTGAATCTTTGGATCAAGACGTTCCTTTTGGTATACTCCACTTGAGTTTCTAATAAAGTTGGGGTATGGCCAGGTTGGATTGAACCCGAATCCAACTGGGCCCTTGGAAGGAAAACGCTAATAACTTACCGATCGAGCGTCCGATTGACATGTCGTCTGTCGCGTAGAGTACCTTCTGACTTAGCAGACCATTAAGATACTTCTTTATGGGACATCATGGTATTTTAATTATTGATTTATGGCTTGAGGTGCGGAACCTCCCAAAATCAAGCATTATAAGTGCGAGAACTCTGTGGCTGGTTGTACTTGAGAAGTCTTCAGATGTTGTGTGGGTCATCTTCAGATCCTGTGTGGGTTAGCATCTTCAGATCCTGTGTGGGTCATCTTGAGATCCTGTGTGGGTTATATCTAGATCCTGTGTGGGTCATCTTCAGATCCTGTGTGGGTCATCTTCGATTATGTGTGGGTCAACAGTAGAGCTTCTCAATAAAGTAAGATGATCTAGCAATACAGATAATCATCTATACTTCCATACTTAAGTTATACCTAGTGTGAGATGAGTAATTACCTTTATGGTACACTTCTTGGTGATACCTTCTTGGTATTATTTTTTGTGGATTTTCCTTTTTGGTACTTACCTTTGTGGTGTTACCTGTGTGGTACTTCTATCTTCATGGTGTAACCGGTGTGGTACTTCTACTTTCATGGTGTTACCTTTGTGGTATTCTTCCCTCACGAGTGCGATGAGTATATATTGATAACATAGATATATGTATGGGCATATACCTAGGTAGTGTTGATGACTATTTCTCTGTTCTTTGATATTGAGGTCTTGCTTGTGGTTTATCCTTTGTGGATTCTAGGTGACCTTTGAGGGTCTCGGGGTCCCTATTGAGTATTGTTATACTCACCGCTGCACAGGCTATGCCCACACCTTGATGTGTCTTGTCCAGAAGATGAAAAACATTGATCGAGGTTGAGGGTGCCAAGACAGGAGGCTGCTCAGAGGTGGACCATTAGACGAGACTTACTGTAGAGATGACCATTCGAGAGCTGTACCTAAGCTTCATGTAGGATACTTGGTGGGTGTTCACAGGATCTATTTTCAGTTTTAAGTGTACTTTCTTGTTGGTCTTATATTCTGGCCCCTTAAATTACTGTACACACCATGTTTTATATATATTTTACTTTGTGGTTGTATCTTGCTCTATGCTTGGTTTGTGTACATTTACATGTTTAAATGCAATGCCTTCCCTATTTTAGGGATATGCCTTTCCGGGGCTAGTCGCCAGCCTCTGGCCTATGGAAGGTGGGATTGGGGTAGTCAAGGAACGAGCCCTAGGGGATGGGTCATGAAATTTATACCATTAAAATAATAAAATTATAGTATATATATGATACTAGAGTTATCATGTTGCTTTTTACATGGGGGTGAGGTAAGGATATGAAAGAACGTGAAAGAGATAGAGGGAAGGTTTTACCTCTTGAGTGTTGTGTCCTTTAGAACCTCTTTAAGAGACTTAGTAATGGTATTTTGGTGAGACCCTCAAGACCATAATGTGGTGAAGAGGTTTTGGATAGGAATTGGATAGAATTTAAGATAAAAGGGTTAAAATGTGTGATAGGAAGAGGTGGTGAGGGGTGGTATTTATAGTTGAGGGGGTGTTTTTTATTATTTTATTCATTAGTATATTATTTTCACTCAATAATATAAATAGTGATGGTTCCAATGACTAAATGTAGTAAATGGATAAGTATATTTTGGGATATTGGTTCTTACATCATCCATACATCAATAATGAATAAAAAATATTCTAATCGTATTTCACTATTCACCAAAACTTCATCTATTTCAGAAAAATACCAAATATTAATCCTAACCATTTTTAGACATGTAGAATTAAAAAATGGATTCCATTTTATGAAAATAATTTTATAAATATGATAAATTTAATTTTTAATTAAAATTATCATTTATTCAAAAAATAATGATATAAAAATTATAACTGATTTTATGACACTTTGAAAAATTAATTAGTCTCATAGAATTATATTATAATCATAAGAAAATAATATATTAATTTATTATTCTATTTTACGAAAATAAATATTCTTTTAAATCGTTATATTAATTATATAATTGTAAAAAAACATTTATGTTCCACAAAAATAACAATACTTTATTTATCATTTTTAAAACAATTAATTTCTTATTCCATGATATAAATACATTATATTTTCATTCATAAGATACATAAATTTTATTTATAATTTTAATAAGTGAGGATACTATTCTATTGTTCGAATTATTATTCTAATGGTCATGTTAATATTTTATAGTATATCATGGTTTTAAACTTAGAGTTGTGCGCAACACAAGTTATAGAAGTTATTAAATTTAAAAGAGTGATACCATAAAATCTTGGGGTTTTAAAAAAGGAGTAAAAATTAATATTTATAAGTAGTGACCTTGAACATGTTCAAGATATAGGATCTATCTTATCATCTATTAAACACTTTACTCATGAATTAAAATTCAACACTATGTTTATTATTAAAAAACAAGTATTGGCGTGTTTAAAATTCAAGAAAGTTCTTACTATTTGTTTCCTTTAGAAATATGAATGATTAAAGATTTCAGCTAACAAATAATAAATTTTAATTAATTATACACACTATTCTCACTATATTGATTAAGAAATATAATTTCAAACCGCACAAAACCCTTGAAATCACTCCTAATCAATTATGAAAACACAAAAATACAATTACATGAAATAATTCTTCAATAAATTAATGCCGACATATGATTGGAAAGGAAAGTATGATTAGAGATAAAAGAACTCATGCAACCATGAAAAAACAATTTTTTCCAAGTGATAATGCATTATAAAAAATAATAAAATGATATAATAAGAGGAAAGATAAGGTTTAACACAATCACTCTTAAGGTCAAGTCACTAGATATTTTTTTATCCATGAACATAAAAAAACCTCCGTTCATATTCATCTTTTTTCACATGAAAATATCCTTGAGTGTGTCTCTTTTTTCAAATAACCAAATTTCTAAATTTCTCTACCCATTTTTTGAATGTATCCCCCCATATTTTCAAGGATGAAAATTATCTAATATTATCAACTAATACAAAGAAAGTAACTAAGTATCCACATGATCAAACTGTGTGGATTTAATAATTTTTTGAAAATTACCTCATGTGTCTTTATTAAAATCTCCAAACTAAAAATACTATATCTGAACTATTTTTTCCCATAAATAATTCGACATAAATTAGTTAAAAGAAAAAAATATAATTAATCCAATTCATCACACTAGATATATATTTAACTCGTATTCCCATCTATATAAAATTGTCATGTGTACCTTGAAATGATACTTGAACCATCCTAAAACAACATTCAGTTAATGGATCAATAAATATCATCAACTCTTTACAACTCACTAAGTGATCCCATGGCCTTGGAAACATTAATTCTTCTATAGAGTTTTGATCAAAGTCATTATACCTATTCAATCCTTATCTCATAAACAATATATAAAAAATATTAATCACAATCCTTTTATTCTAAAATTAATTTGTAAAACCACAACATTGGTAGATCTCTATGACAATCACCATAATTGTTTCATTCTACAATTATTGATCAACCACAAATCAAAAAATATAGGTTAATTTAATATAAATCATCATACACTACAATATTAAATATATTTTAATCAGTGATTGAATGAGTCATTTCATCTATCATGTTTCATGAACATATTATCTAGATGGGGAAAACTCTAATAAAATCACTATATGGTTGAAACTAATTTCACCAACAGTTCATAGCCATTGGTATTTCATCACTAAAAAATATCAACCTTGGATTCTTCCTTTCCCTAAAATATATTATGATTATTAGGAATTATTTTTCAATCTAATCACCACTTCTAAGTATAATTCCATTATCATTCAAAACATATCTGAGAAAAAAGAAAAATAAGAAAAAAGAAATGGACACACAAGATTATAAGGTTTTAACTATCATCATACATTTATTAGAGAACACTGAAGACTATTAATATTTATATAAGTACATGGGTGAGAATAATTTTATCTAAATAGAAAGATTTTACACTTTAAAACAAAGTCATAAAATCTTATAGTAATAAAAATATAATATCTGGCCCCAACTCTCTTGTATAGAGATCATCAACTAGTAAAATGGTTCCACCACCATCTGGGAATCATAGTAAGGCATCCATTGAGATCACCATTCTATAGTATCCCACATCTACTAAACCATTATAACTAATAAACTTTTCACTACCCTCATTTAGTAAATGTATACTAACCTGAAAAACCAATCAAAATTATGTGATGAGTAAATTTGGTGACTTTAAGAAACTTCACATTCCCACAAATATCCTGATGAGTAAATTTGGTGACTTTAAGAAACTTTACATTCCCACAAATATCCCACATAAATACTTCTTCATGTAATCTCTTCAACATCCTCAAACACTTTTGGTCAAACCACATCCTACTTCTATGGGAAGTTAGTGTTCTCCTTCCTACTTTCACTCAACTGAGTCCCATTGAGGCATAGTGATACATCAAGCTCTATTAGACTAACAAAATTTTTGAAAATATCTTCAAACTATTTTTTCCTTATGATTTTTTATTACTATAACACCTTTTCCTCCATGAAATTTTGGATGAAATTGAATTTTAGGTCACTGGGATGTGTTCATGCATGAAAAAATGGATTCTTGTCAAGGTGGACACCACTCTGAATATAAAATAATAACATTCCTCCTTCTAACTCTTTTCCCATATCATTCAACAAGTGCATCAATCAAATAAAATCTTTTTCGGATTCTATAGATGCTATCTATTTGACTTGAATTATAGGTAAAGAAACCACTATATGTATATAGGACATCTAGCTACTTATATTTCTCTATGTATCAAACATTTCCTTTCATTTAAGGTATAAATTACTTGGATAACTTTAAGTGTCTAGAAAGGGGGTTACAACATATTTACATTCATCCATCCAAAAAATTTCAATGAACTTTTGGATATATTATTTCTCGGATAACACCATATTATAAGATTTATGATCTCTTTCTATCCTCATCCCCAGTATTTTATTAGAATAGTGATGATCATTCACTTCAAATATTCAAGTTAACTTCCACTTCATCTCCTGAATCTAATGAATCCTAGAACACACAAGAAACATGTCTTCCATGTATAGTATAGTTAAAATATATGTATCTTCATTATTAGACTTTAAATAACAACAGTTATCTAATATAATCCTTATGAAACCCTATTTTGTTATTAAAGCATCAAACTTCTAGTTACACTATGTATTTTCATGTTTCAATCCATAGATTCTTATATTTACTTTACAAACAAGTCCCTCTTCCAATTATCTTAAAACCCCTTAGGCTTATCTATATATATCACCTCCTCCAAATCACTATGAAGAATGGTATTGTAAAAATCTATCTTATCTAATTGTATATTATCAAAAAACAATGCATAGTACTATCTGGATGGTGATATTCCTAACTATCATTGAAAATATTTCATTGAAATTGATTCCTTCATTCTATTGGAATCCTTTCACCACAATTCAATCCTTGTGTCTTCTACTTCTATTATATTCTTCCTTTAAATGATAAACAAATTTTTTATCGAGGTCTCCTTTCTCTTCTGGTAGTTCAACAAGATCCTAAGTTCCATTGAATATCAAGTAATTCATTTCATCCACCATGGATGGATCCCACTACATCAAGTCATTCAACATTGCTACATCTTCCATGAATTTAGGTTCCCCATAATCTATCAGAAGTAATAAATTTCCATCAACCCCATACATCTGGACTATTCATATGACTCTTTAAGATCTTATCATAGAATTTTATTCACTCTTTAGTACTTCAATTTTCAGGGCATGAATTATTTCTCCTCCTATTGTTGATTTCTATGATACCAAATATTTTGTTTAAGATTCTATTTTCCTTGATAAATCCATATCATTTTTTCAAATTTATAGTGAATTCATGCTAACATTTTATATCATTGGTACTTTGGATCTAATTTTTCTTTCATCCAGATCGACGTGTGCTTGGGTATTAAATTTATTTCACTCAACATATGATACATCAATGTTCCTATATTTCCATATAATCTTTTTATTAAAGACTGCATCTCAACTTCTGGTGATCTTCTTTTGAAAATCATTCAAAATTAGGTTTTTAAATTCTTCATTTACATAGCCTGTAAAGAAATATAATTTTGAGTATGTATCCTCCTTATCTTTTTCCTCTATATAAAAAAGAGAATAATCAATTCTAACAAATACTTTGAGGGATATAATTTCAGTAACTTACTAGTAAATTACAATTTTGATAGAAATTATCCCACTACATAGGCTAGACTTTTTTGACCATGTATGTTGTTGTGTTGATTTTTTCAGCCTATATTAATTTGGGAATATGTGAGTGAGGAATCACGCATCTATCCTTCACTTTAAAAATCGATTTCATCCTCTCTACAGCTCCATTCTACTATGGACTTTTAGGTACTCTTCTCTCCATCTAGATTGCCTTCTTCCAGCATAAGGTCTAGAAATTGTAATTATTGTACTCTATCTTATTATTGGATATCAGATATTTTAATTTTAAACCACTTTACAACTCCAACATGGATTTATACAGCACAATTTTACTAAACACGTTATATTTACTTTTATGAAAAAAAACACATTCCATCCTTATAGAATAATCAATAAAAGTGGCAAAGTAATGTGATTCTTTATGATATTAGATTGAGGAAGGTCCTAGACATCTATCTGTACTAATTATATCATCTAGACTTTTGGTTTCTAAAATTAAATTTGAAAAAACACACACTTTTTTCTTTCCAATCACACAACTCTCACTATTTCCATTAGTTTTATGATTTGGTTTTAAAATTACCCTCCCTACTAGAAACATCATATTCTTCTCATTGAGGTGAACCAACCTATAATTATAGACCTTGAAATATTACTAGGTTATACTTATAGACATTATACTACCATATAATCTCATTGTTAGATAAATAGACCCATATTTTACTACATACACCATAACCATTGACCCTTGGGTCACTTTTTGAACCCCATTGTTGATGGTTGTTCCATATCCTACATCATCTAGCAGTCCAAAAGTTATGATATTTCTCCAGGGACCTAGAATGTTTCTAATTCATTCAATTTTAGGAATCACACATTCTTCACCTGAATATTCTAGTAAATAAGAATGAAATAATATTTCCCACACATCATCAGTTAAAGTTACTATAACATCCTAACTTTTTATTACATAACTTTACCTAGAATTTTACCAATAGAGGATCTTTTAAGTCTTAGTGTCTTTGAAAAAAATGTACATGATACCTGAAAAATTAAAAAATTAGTTTATCCCACATGAAAATATTATTCAAGGTTAATAATAAGTATATTTATTACATATCGTAACTTGGGGACATTCATCAAAGTAAAGGGTGAGCTTAAATCCCAATAAGGGATAATAAGGGAAACAATTTACTTGAGATCTTGAGGAATATCAAGAAGAAATCAAGGAATATCATAAGGGCATGAAAAATAGGCATATAATAAATAAAATAAAATGAATCATAACTTTTAAATTTTGTTGTAACATTTAATTTATACATTCATAAGAATATCACCAAGGTCCATCCCCAATGTGTCATAAAAATTACCAAGGTTATTCACTAAGGTATCATAAAACGCGTCATCTCTATAGATTAAATTATATACCCAATGAATTGGAGTGATATTAGGGATAACCATTAATATGTATTTATTTTCATGTGATACACATATATCATCATCAATAATTTCATAAATAACACATGAAAAATAAAATAAATTGGTTTCATATCAAAATCATGGCATTTTAAAAGGTTCTTAAAAACAAGATCCTTTTGTCATTTTAAACCCACATAAAAGGATGGAGGGTTTCATGTATGTTAATCCCAAAATTAAAATAGATTGTTTTTTCATCTATATGTATACCCCTGGAGAATTTAGTGGTCTTGGTATTCACAAAGATAATAAAATAATTTCTTGATAAAAAGAGAGAAATTTTGAGATGAAAATCCAGTAGCATAAGGGGTATGAAACATAGTTTTAGAAATAATTAAAAAGAGAGGGGAAAAGGAAATACAATTCATAAATGACTATCAATATAGTAAATTTATAGAATATAATGGACATTAGAACATGGTATGGAAACATTAAATACATAAAGCATAAAAACATTAAAGGATAGAGAAGTTGAGAGTTTACTTATGAAATTTTGGTAGCCTAATAACATCAAGTAAAAATTCATAAAATGAGATGATTGAGAGAAAAGGTGGAATCTCATAATTTTTTCATAATATTTAAAGTAAGGGGTATATGTAATAAAATATCCCAAAATATGAAAATATAAATTAAGAAGGCATAACATTAAAGAATTAGTCGAGAAGAGAAGGTTGGTAGATTCTTTTACCTTGATGAGTGAATTCTAAAACTAAAAGATTGGGGCCTTGGGGGATTAAGGGAACATTGTGAGGAATCAATGGGAGGTAATACTATCATATCATTGAGTATAGTGAATTGGTAATGAAATATAATGGATTAATGGGTGGTTTTTTATAGAAAAAGTTAGGGAGTTTTTTTATTAATTTATAAGGACACCTCAGTAGTGGTTTTTGCAAAACCATAAGCTTTACCATGGTATTTGTCCATGGTATTGGCCAATTGGGAAACCTCATATCATATTTTAATTCACAGGATTCTACCAGAATTTTAAATTACAAATTACATCATTATGATTCCATTAAACACACTGAAATCTCAAAACTGTATTTTTACTTTTCACTGAAAAAAATATTTTATAAAAATCTAATAAATTCACCATGGCCAAATTTTGACCTTATGAATTCAGAAATTAAATTTATTATATCATAATAATTCAATAAATATAATAAATTAAACTTTTAAATCTAAAAATACTCAATTATTAAAAATAAAAGCAGTTAGAAAATGTATAGTAAACTACATATGAAAAATTTTGACACTTAGAAAAAATATTTTATCATTTTTAATTAAAAATAACTATTTTGAAAACATTATTTAATTATAATAAACATTATTAATGGGTCATTAGTTTTAAATAATAATTTATATCTCTCTAAAAATTATAGTTTTTTACCTGAAAGATTAATTTATCAAATTCCATTTCAATTTTTAAGAAAAAAATTCTTAAAATGGGAATGATGAAATAAAATTTTTATTTAAACAAATAGATCACATATTAAGTTACTAGGGACTTAAAACTTAACCCCTTAAGACACCTTCATATGACTAAATTGTAAGGTATGTGATGGTTATGGACTCTTGGGGCGGCTTGGGTAACATCGCTCGAGTGGTAATCTCCACAAACTTGAACTTTACCTGTAGGCAATTTCGTTAAAGCTTAACAAGTTGAAGCTCAGCTTGGGATTGGTACATAGAGAATCTCGATGATGCTACCTCCTTCCCATGCTCAAACAAATGGGTTTCATATTGCATAATTCTATTTTATGAGGACATCAACTCTTCTTTTCTATTAATTAACTATTATCATTTCTATTTATAATACATATTATAATGTTAAAATTATTATTAAGAGTATTGTTTCCAATGGTTATATTGACCAATTGTCAAAACCCAAAGATCATATTTCAGTATACTTACTTCATTATTGATGACAAATTGTTCTTTGTGTAAATTAATATAACACAAATTTTCAAAAAATTATTATTATTCAAAAAAATTAGTGTTTTTACATTTTTTCCTTCTTAAGAAATTTTGTCCCTAATATTTCAACTTGTTCTCTCAGTTGAGAAAAAGTGAGGGTACTTCTACCTCATTGTTTCCTCCAATTCCCATGTCACTTCTTCATACATGTGGTACCTCCATAACACTTTAACGAGGTGGGTATTCTTATTGCATAGAAGTTTTTCCCTAAGTTCCAATATCTCCACCATATTCTCCCATAAGAGAGATCACGTTCTAGTTGTACCACCTCCATATTCAGTACATGTGAAGGGTCAGTTATGTAATTTCTCAAGAGTGATACGTAGAAAACATCATGAACTTGAGATATATTTGGTGTATGTGCTAGCCGATAGGCCACTTCTCCTATGATATCAATGATTTCATAGGGGCCAATATACTAAGGGATAAGCTTCCCTTTCTTCCCAAATAACATGACTCTCTTCCATGGTGAAATTCGATGGAAGACTATGTCACCAACATCAAACTCAAAGTTCCTTCAATGGTTGTCAACATAACTCTTATGCTGACTCTGAGAAACCTTTATGTGTTGTTGAATGGAATGACCCTTTTCTATCATATCTTGCATGATATTAGGGGCAAGAATCTTTCTCTCACCAGCTTCATCCCAACATGTAGGCATTCTACATCACTTTCCATATAGAGATTCATAAGGTGAAATTTGAACGCTTAAATGGAAGTTGTTGTTGTATGAGAACTAAACTAATGGGATATATTGATCTCATCCACCTTTAAATTCCATTGAGAATGTTATTAGCATGTCCTCAACTGTATTAATAGTCCTTTCAGATTAGCCATCAGTTTGGGGATGATAATCCATACTGAAATTCAATTCAGTACTCAGATCATGTTGAAAAATTCTCTATAATTTTGATGTGATCCTTGGATCATGATCAAATATGATATAAATTGGAACTCCATGCATCCTTACCAATTCCTTCATGCGTATCATGGAGAGTTTGTCAGGAGGAAAATATTCCTGAATTGAGATAAAATAGGCATTCTTGACGAGATGGTCCACTATAACCCATATCTCATTGTTTACTTTGGATGTTCTTAGAATACCAGCTAAAAAGTCCATAGTGATATTATCCCACTTCCATGCTGGTATGGGTGGTGGTTGAAATACCCTTTTAGGAATTAGTCTCTTTACCTTCACATATTGAGACACTGGGAACCTTTTAGTGTATTCACCAATCTCCATTTTCATGTTATCCCACTAATAATGATCACAATGGTCCCTATACATTTTTTTGATAACAGAATGTATAGAGAAAGTAGAGATATGGGCTTCATCCATCAACTCCTTCTTTATTTCAGGAATAAATGGAACACATGGCCTTGTATGAAATTTCAATACACCGTGTTAGTCAATATTGAAACCAGGAAACATCACATTCTTCATAGCCTCAAACTTCTTCTATAATAAGGGAATATCTCTCTGATATTTCTTGATCTTCTCTAGTAATGATGTTTGAGAAATCATTTAGTATAGGTTTGATGATGTCTATTCCCTTATGATTACCATGTCCAGTTTTACTAGGTCTTTGACAAAAGGATCTCTTTTAATTCTCATAATTTCCATCACAACAAGGTCTTTCCTACTTAATGCATCAAGGACTTTGATTAATCTTCTAGGATGATAATCAATTGAACAATAATAGTCATTCAGAATTTCCAACCATCTTTTATGTCTCATGTTCAATTCTTTTTGGGTGAAAATATACTTCAAACATTGGTAGTCTATGTATATATCACATTTCTCCCCATAAATGTAACAGCCCGAGATTTTATAAAAAAATATATTCTTTTTAATTTCATTAATGTCTTGTGTTGTACGCTACACCAAAAGGATCTTCCTCAACACGCATCCTTGACTTGCCTTGCATTATACCCAATCACGACCTTCCTCGATAGCGTGTGTAGTACGCAATACTGAGTTTCACTAAACAACGATATCCTATTAAAATATTATTAAAACTAGCCGTTATGAATATTAATAACCACCTTTTAAAATTTTAGAAATTTTAGCTCTCAAAATGGACTTCATTTTTGGATTCGGAATATCGAAATTAGCTTCGGGTGAAATTTTGGTACTTTTTGGATAACTTTCATATTCTGATGAATAGTGAAAATTAGTAAATTATAATTTAAAACAACTTTTTTAATTGAAATAATTAATAGTGATAAATTATTAATTTGAGTGGTTTTAAAGTATATATAGAATATATTTTTACAATTTAATACAATGTTTTTCATTGGATGTAATTTCACATTTAAACCAGACATAAACAAGTGTCAATCTTTTGATAGTTATTATCTCTTAAGAACACGCTATTTGTTTTGACGGTGGGAATTAATTTTTAAATTAATTAATGCAACTGATATGTTTTGAATTTGGTAAAATATACATCATTTTTGATTTCATAATATCAAATATATCTTAGGCCTAATTTTTGGTATTTTTCTGGAAACTTTCGTTTTTTTGATGAATAGTGAAACCACTAAGTGGTAGTTAAGAAAAATGAATTTTTCATAAAACTTAATTTTACCGCTTCTGTGAGTGGAATTTCGAAAATCCGAGAGACATTGTTAATATCAAGGACTAAAATGTGGTTCAATGAGATGAAAATAATTTTTGGTGAATAGTAACTTTTTACTTTTTTTTACCACGGTTAAAAGTAAATAGGGTAATTAAGGGTAAAAATGATATTATTGTTACCCTAACACATGACCTAATTATATTGGACAAGTGTAATTCGACCAAAAACAACCTTAGGAATAAAATATGACCATTTAGGCACACTTGTATTAGATTAGGACATTTATTATTAATTTATTTAAAGAAGGGTTAAAATAGTTAGAATCAAAGTTTAATAAGTAAATAATTTTTAATATGGGGTTTTACATAAGATAAATTAGACTATAAATATTTATTAGAAAGCTAAAAAAATTTCCTACATAATGGTATTTTATTTTTAATTTTTAGACATTAAATAATTTAATTTATTTATAACACAAAGATAATTTAGTAATTATCTTATTAATGAAATACTGACATAATTGATATTATAAATACCTAAATAAGTATAATTTGAGACTTTTTATGAATTAAACTAATTTTCCAGGTTAATATGACATGTTAGTATTAGGTTAATTAACTTTGGTCGAAGTAATCATTCTGTTATGAGTTTTAAAAAAATCAACTATTGAATAGTGTCAAAATTGACATAAAATAGTTTTTAAAACAAATATTATATTATTAATTGTTATTTTATTCCTAAAAATCTAATTTTTGGACAAATGACTTAGATAAGGTTATATATATTAATAAAACACAACTTGGGGGGTCTCTTGGATGTATATGGTAAGCTTATTAACTATATAATATAAAAATACAAAGTGACATGGTAAATGTCAATCTAATTAACTAAGAGTTAAAACTAAAATATAAGGTTAATATAGGAACCTAAACTTATCTAAATTCTATTGGATGATAGGCTTTCGACCCATACCCACCTTATCCTCGAAATAAATCAATTTGGATCTATTTAAAACCGAAATTGACTTTATAATAAAATAATATTTTTAGTTATTCCAAAGGTGCCCTTCTCCTCCCTTATAAAAGGACTCCTCCTCCCTCTCTTCCTCACACCACTTTGAGCCTTCAAGCTCAGCCAACCCCTGACACTTTCTCCTCTCCACTTCCCTAGAGACATCTTAGAGGTCATGGTATTCTTCAAAGACCAATTTTAGTGCCATAAAAGAAGGTCTCAAAGAAGCACTTCAAAGAAGAGGTAATGTTCGTTACCGATTCTTTCATCTTTATTTCTTCTTCCACTTCTTCTTCTTTATTTGTTTCATTATGAAGTAATAACATCAGTATAAATAATATACTGATATGTTATTATAAGTATTAAAAAACCCTATTTCACCATCTATCCATCCTACGGAAAAAGAAATCACCGCGCGTGCGTACGTACGGAATACCGTCTCCACGCCGTGGTGTAATCTATTTTCCACCACCACCTTACTTGGATGGGTATAATGGTGTAAATAATGGCTATATATGACTATTATAAAGTGATACTGATTCTGAAATAGTATACATACACTCCAATACAATTCCACGATCATAGGAACGATATCATCACTCGTGCGTACGTACGGAATACCGTCTCCACGATGTGATGCGACTCATTCTACATGATCTTCATTGCATAATGATTATATAAATGAATTGAATGAATGAATATGATATAGGTTACACTAATACTATTCTGGAAATGAGGTATCTATAACCTAAAGAGAAGAATAAGAATTTATTTGACAAAACACGCATAAGAACAAAAAGTTATAAACACCCAAATAACAAGTAGCAATGAAATATTACAACTAAGAAGCTAAGAATATGACCATATATTATATCATAAAAATAATTATGATTCTATAATAAGTCTATAACATTATTTAAATCATTATACAGGAGGTTCGGACACGTACAAAGCATATCGGACCAAAGGTAAGGGAAATATCACAATCTCATTTTTATCCGAGATTGTTTATACTTTGGCATTTACTGGGGTGTATTTTATCATCCACATCCATGTTTCCTCAATATGTAATATTATTTCCATTCACCTACAATTTTTTAAATCCTATTTTACCCTTCGGTGAGTTTTTAGTAAAAGATATGAGAGGAATCTTTTGTCGTTCTTTGTATGAGGTACTTTTTTGACTTTTCTGACAAAAGTACGAAGAATGTTTTTTTTAACTTATACGGAATGAATGGATTTTTAAAACATTATTTCGAAGAAGCTTCCTTTAAAAGTTTTCAAGTTTATTTTTAATCAACTTCTTTTAGTTTAAAATTTCATGACATGTTAATAAAGGAAAGTTTTTTTGAAGCCGAAAGGATATTTTCCTCAAGAATGGAGTTCAAGTGTTTTATCAAAATTATTTTCCATCTAAGATAATAAAGGGTTCTGTTATTATCTGTATTATTACATTGATTTGATTATGTTGTGATGGAATTATATTTTTATGAATTCCTTTATCTTATATGAATTGTTTTATGATGTCACGATGTTTAAGATTCCCATTTTTATTACATGGGTTATGCTATGATGTATGGTTTTCTGATTTTGTGGAACACATAAGAATGGTATCATTATGAGATGGGTGGGACCTATATCTCCCTCCAATGAATTGGGTAAATATTTTATATCTCATGAGATAGACATGGCTGGAATGGTAGGTTATACCGGTTCAGTGAAACATGACTGAAACGAGGGTGACTCGGTTCAAAAATGGACTTTGTCCACTAAGATAGTCTTGTCAATGAGTCTTGACTAATAAGATATGATTCTCTATGATTATGTGTGTATGCCACAAAGTTTCATGTTTTAAGTTATGATTATTGGGATTTCATTTCACTACTACGATTTATCCCATGTTATGAAATTATGCTCTCTTTTGCAGGTTAAGATTTCCAAAATGTTATGTTCTTATGAAAATGATGTGATTGCTATTTCTTTTGTTTACCCTTACTGAGCATTTGAGTTCACCCTTTTATGTTTTTTGTCCCCAGGATATAAAGAAAGGTTTTAGGTAGAAAAAAAAAGGAAGATCATTATGGGAGATGTTGAAAATCTTTCACCACGATTAGAAGATTATATTCCGAGTTTCCAAAGACACTAAACTATTACGGTCCTTGTGTGTGTGTTTTTGTTATTTACTATGTATTACGCAAAAGTAATGTAATTTCCATGTACGTCAGGCTTCGGGTCTCTATAGTTGGTATCAGAGGAAAGGTTTAGTTAACCTTTGAAAACTAGGATGCAAAAACGTTAGTGAGATCCCTAGATATATTTATAAGGTATGTCTAGGGATGTCCCTAAGGATAAGTATACGTATAGGATATAGTCCTAGAACTACGGTAAGGATCTTCGAATTTAACCTAAGATGTTATATATTGAGGGTGATCCCCCTTTACTATGTTGTTTTCCCTAGCATGATTTTTGCCTCTCACGCTATTATTTTTGGGTTTTAGACGATGGCTGGAACCCAAAGGAACCGTGTTGATCAATGTAATGGACAATGCAATGATTGTCCTCCTGGACAAACAAATGTTATGGGAGATGGAGTGAAAAATCTTTTTGCTATACTTACACAAGATATGAATCATTCTGGACTTCCAAATGAGCAGAGAAGGGAACAACATTCTATTGAGTCCTTCATGAGGCAACGTCCACCTTCTTTCAGTGGGTCGTCTGATCCACTTGTTGCTGAACAATGGATCAGTACCACTAAAAAGATATTTTCAGTTCTTCAATGTTCTGAACATGATAAAGTCATCTTAGCAGTATATCGTTTGGAAGGTGAAGCTGATCAATGGTAGAATCTTATCAAGAATATGAGGCAAAGAGATGAAATTGAGTCCATGGAATGGGACGAGTTCAAGAACTTATTTTTCAATAAGTACTTCCCTCGTATTCTTCAAACAAAGATAGAGAAGGAGTTTCTTGAACTAAAGCAAAAGGATGATGAATCTGTTGGTATATACGAAGAAAATTTTACAAGGATTGCAAGGTATGCATCTGGATTTATCATCCAACCTGAAAGTAAAGTTGATCGATTCTTCAGTGGCTTAAAACCAAATCTTCAAAAGGCATTAGTTATAAGAGAATTCAGTAGCTATAAAGAAATTGTGTGTTGTGATATCAAGGTAGAAATGGAAGTTGGTGTTACTTATCCATCTCATAGTTTTGACAAGAAACGAAAGATGGAGTTCAAGGAGAAATCTCAGAATAATGGTGAAAAGAAGATGAATGTTTCCTTATACTCAAAGTGTGGAAAAAATCATGGTGGAGATTGTCTTAAAGGGACAAGTAAATATTTCAAATGTGGAAAGGACGGTCATCGGGCATTTGAATGTTGTAATGATGGGAAGAATATACCTAATGATGAAAACAAAGGAAGGGACACACATAATGAACCTACTGCACTTCAATGCTTCAAGTGCAAGGAAATGGGGCATTATGCTAATAAATTCCCTAATCCAAGGGTTAGTGATGATCGACATGACCAACCACTTAAAGCAAAGGACAAAGGGAAGTCACATGTGATCACCATTAGCAATGTTGAATATGAAAAAGATGTGGTAGAATGATTAAGTTTTTATGTAATGGGATTCCAGAATAAGGTTGTATATAGTATCGTGGAATATTGGAATATTTATGTATTGGTCTATTGTGGTTTTCAATAATTTTATGGCATCGGTAACCATGAAATGTGATTGAAATATTTTTGGAAAGAATATGATATGAACATAATGAAGGGATAAAGATAATCTAATATGTTTGATAGTATTCATGAGCTCATGATTGATATAAGGACTAAGTGATATCATGGTTTGAGGATATAGAATTTTGAGGATTTTGGTATGTGGAAAGTGTTAACTTTTAACTGCATTCATGTTTTCACTAAGGTTCAATGGATATTCATTCTTCAAGAGAATACATGATTAAGGTATTAACATGTCTGTAATTTGACCAACAAGATATATCTTATGATATATGGGGGATAAATGATGGCATTCACGTGATCATTTTCTTTATACTATGAGCTTGGACCGAAGTATTTTAGATAAGCCTAAAGATTGGAAAGGATTATGTTGGACATAAGTTATTATTGTTTAAGGATAAAACTTTTTTTTGATATTGTTGATGGGATGTTATAGTAATATAGCTTTAGAAAAAGGACAACCTGCAGGACGGGCGACAGCCCATCGCGTCAAACAAGGTTGTGGGAATCGAACCCACAACCAAAGTGCGACTGGCCTTTATCGCCTACCACTGGCCTACAGGAAGTCCCTGGTTAGTAGAAACTAGTTTTATTTTATTACGTGGTATGATATATGAAGTATAAGTTCATTTTTGGAATCATATATGATTAACCTCACCATAGATGGACTTATGTATTTTTTTTAACTTTTCTAACCTTTTGTTTGAGACAGATGGAAGGACCCATCATTCTATCACATGATCTGCTAACACATCATGAATGACAAATTTAACTTTTTTTCTTTAAGTGATGAAGTGGAAATTGTCCAAATAACGACCAACGGTGAGACTATAACAAAATCACGAAAGTATTTCTTCTAATTCCAATTTCATCAACTTTAGGGAAATGATCTTGAAAACCAAAAATGTTGTCCTAGTGCTCTTATATCTGATGAATAAGATGGTACCTTATATCATCACAAATTTATGGCTTTGTGATTGATGGATTTTTCATAGCCATGTTCTCTACCACTCTCCATCAGAACATGATGGTTAGATTTCTCTTCCATATCCATATTTTCACCTATGTGGAAACCCAGTGATTAGTTTATTTGGGTAACCGTTACATTTCATACTTTTGTTTTTAAAGATTGGTTTTGGTATTCCTTTTTACGATGTGGGTTTCTATTAAAGAAACTTTTGAATAGTAAACCATTTATAACCCCGACGAATTTCGAGGGTGAAATTCATTTTAAGGGGGGTAGAATGTAACAGCCCGAGATTTTATAAAAAAAATATATTCTTTTTAATTTCATTAATGTCTTGTGTTGTACGCTACACCAAAAAGAGCTTTCCCAACACGCATCCTTGACTTGCCTTGCATTACACGCAATCGCGACCTTCCTCGATAGCGTGTGTAGTACGCAATACTGAGTTTCACTAAACAACGATATGCTATTAAAATATTATTAAAACTAGCCGTTATGAATAGTAATAACCACCTTTTAAAATTTTAGAAATTTTAGCTCTCAAAATGGACTTCATTTTTGGATTCGGAATATCGAAATTAGCTTAGGGTGAAATTTTGGTACTTTCGGATAACTTTCATATTCTGATGAATAGTGAAAATTACTAAATTATAATTAAAAACAACTTTTTTAATCGAAATAATTAATAGTGATAAATTATTAATTTGAGTGGTTTTAAAGTATAGTTAGAATATATTTTTACAATTTAATACAATTTTGTTCATTGGATGTAATTTCACATTTAAACCAGACATAAACAAGTGTCAATCTTTTGATAGTTATTATCTCTTAAGAACACGCTATTTGTTTTGACGATGGGAATTAATTTTTAAATTAATTAATGAAACCGATATGTTTTTAATTTGCTAAAATAGACATCATTTTTGAGTTCATAATATCAAATATAGCTTAGTCCTAATTTTTGGTATTTTTCTGGAAACTTTCGTTTTTTTGATGAATAGTGAAACCACTAAGTGGTAGTTAAGAAAAATGAATTTTTCATAAAACTTAATTTTACCGCTTCTGTGAGTGGAATTTCGAAAATCCGAGAGACACAGTTAATATCAAGGACTAAAATTTGGTTCAATGAGATGAAAATAATTTTTGGTGAATAGTAACTTTTTACTTTTTTTTACCACGGTTAAAAGTAAATAGGGTAATTAAGGGTAAAAATGATATTATTATTACCCTAACACATGTCCTAATTCTATTGGACAAGTGTAATTCGACCAAAAACTACCTTAGGAATAAAATATGACCATTTATTCCCACTTGGATTAGATTAGGACATTTATTATTAATTTATTTAAAGAAGGGTTAAAATAGTTAAAATCAAAGTTTAATAAGTAAATAATTTTTAATATGGGGTTATAAATAAGTTAAATTCGACTATAAATATTTATTATAAATATAAAAACATTTACTACATAATGGTATTTTATTTTTAATTTTTAGACATTAAATATTTTAATTTATTTATAACACAAAGATGATGCAGTAATTATCTTATTAATGAAATACTGACATAATTGATATTATAAATACCTAAATAAATATAATTTGAGACATTTTATGAATTAAACTAATTTTCTAGGTTAATATGACATGTTAGGATTAAGTTAATTAACTTTGGTCGAAGTAATCATTCTATTATGAGTTTCAAAAAAATCAACTATTGAATAGTGTCAAAATTGACATAAAATAGTTTTTAAAACAAATATTATATTATTAATTATTATTTTATTCCTAAAAATATAAGGTTCGGACAAATGACTTATATAAGGTTATATATATTAAGAAAACACAACTTGGGGATCTCTTGGATGTATATGGTAAGTTTATTAACTATATAATATAAAAATACAAAGTGACATGGTAAATGTCAATCTAATTAACTAAGAGTTAAAACTACAAGATAAGGTTAATATAGGAACCTAAACTTGTCTAAATTCTATTGGATGAGAGGATTTCGACCCATACCCACCTTAGCCTCGAAATAAATCAATTTGGAGCTATTTAAAACCGAACTTGACTTTATAATAAAATAATATTTTTAGTTATTCCAAAGGTGCCCCTCTCCTCCCTTATAAAAGGGAACCTCCTCCCTCTCTTCCTCACACCACTTTGAGCCTTCAATCTCAGCCAACCCCTGCCAATTTCTCCTCTCCACTTCCCTAGAGACATCCTAGAGGTCTTGGTCTTCTTCAAAGACAAATTTTAGTCCCATAAAAGAAGGTCTCAAAGAAGCACTTCAAAGAAGAGGTAATGTCCGTTACCGATTCTTTCATCTTTATTTCTTCTTCCACTTCTTATACTTTAGTTGTTTCATTATTAAGTAATAACATCAGTATCACTCATATACTGATATGTTATTATAAGTATGAAACAACCCTATTTCACCATCTATCCATCCTACGGAAAAAGAAATCACTGCGTGTGCGTACGTACGGAATACCGTCTCCACGCCGTGGTGTAATCTATTTTCCACCACCACCTTACTTGGATGGGTATAATGGTGTAAATAATGACTATATATGACTATTATAAAGTTATAATGATTCTGAAATAGTATAAATACACTCTAATACAATTCCACGATCATAAGAACGATATCATCACTCGTGCGTACGTACGGAATATCGTCTCCACGATGTGATGCGACTCGTTCTACATGATCTTCATTGCATAATGATTATATAAATGAATTGAATTAATGAATATGATATATGTTACACTAATACCATTCTGGAAATGAGGTATCTATAACCTAAAGAGAAGAATAATAATTTATTCGACAAAACACGCATAAGAACAAAAAGTAATAAACACATGAATAACAAGTAGCAATGAAATATTACTACTAAGAAGCTAAGAATATGACCATATATGATATCATAAAAATAAGTATGATTCTATAATAAGTGTATAACATTATTTAAATCATTATACAGGAGGTTCGGACATGTACAAAGCATATCGGACCAGAGGTAAGGGAAATATCACAATCTCATTTTTATCCGAGATTGTTTATACTTTGGCATTTACTGGGGTGTATTTTATCATCCACATCCATGTTTCCTCAATAGTTAATATTATTTCCATTCACCTAAAAATTTTTAAATCATATTTTACCCTTCGGTGAGTTTTTACTAAAAGATATGAAAGGAATATTTTGTCGTTCTTCGTACGAGGTACTTTTTTGACTTTTCCGACAAAAGTACGAAGAATGTTTTTTTTAACTTATACGGCATGAATGGATTTTTAAAACATTATTTCCAAGAAGCTTCCTTTACAAGTTTTCAAGTTTATTTTTAATCAACTTCTTTTAGTTTAAAATTGCATGACATGTTAAGAAAGGAAAGTGTTTTTGAAGCAGAAAGGATATTTTCCTCAAGAATGGAGTTCAAGTGTTTTATCAAAATTATTTTCCATCTAAGATAATAAAGGGTTCTGTTATTATCCATATTATTACATTTAATTGATTATGTTGTGATGGAATTATATTTTTATTAATTCCTTTATCTTATATGAATTGTTTTATGATGTCACGATGTTTAAGATTCCCATTTTTATTACATGGGTTATCCTATGATGTATGGTTTTCTGATTTTGTGGCACACATAAGAATGGTATCATTATGAGATGGGTGAGACCTATATCTCCCTCCAATGAATTGGGAAAAGATTTTATATCTCATTAGATAGACATGGATGAAATGGTAGGTTATACCAGTTCAGTGAAACATGACTGAAACGAGGGTGACTCGGTTCAGAAATGGAATTTTTCCACTAAGATAGTCTTGTAAATGAGTCTTGACTAATAAGATATGATTCTCTATGATTATGTGTGTATGCCACAAAGTTTCATGTTTTAAGTTATGATTATTGGGATTTCATTTCACTATTATGATGTATCCCATGTTATGAAATTATGCTCTCTTTTGCAGGTTAAGATTTCCAAAATGTTATGTTCTTATGAAAATGATGTGATTGATATTTATTTTGTTTACCCTTACTGAGAATTTGAGCTCACCCTTTTATGTTTTCTTTTCCCCAAGATATAAATAAAGGTTTTAGGTAGAAAAAAAAAGGAAGATCATTATTTGAGATTTTGAAGATCTTTCACCACGATTAGAAGATTATATTCCGAGTTTCCAAAGACACTAAACTATTACGGTCCTTGTGTGTGTGTTTTTGTTATGTACTAAGTATTCCGCAAAAGTAATATAATGTCCATGTACGTCAGGCTTCGGGTCTCTATAATAAATATAGTTCCTCTATATCATTATAGCAAAAACAACTGAAGCTAGCTCCAGGTCATGCGTAGGATTGTTTTTCTCATGAGGCTTCAACTATCGAGATACATAAGAAATAAACTTATCAATTTTCATGAGGATGCACAAAAGACCTTTAAGAGATGCATCACTAAAAATAATGAATCCTTATTTGATAGAGGGTATAGTTAACACGGCTACAGTAACCAATCTATTCTTAATCTCTTAGAAACTTTCTTCAAGCTTATTTATCTAGAGGAACTTGACCATTTTTAGATTTAACTTGGTTATTGGATTAGAATGTCATGAAATTTTTTCACAAACCTCCAATAATATTCTACTAAACCATGAAAACTATGAATCTTATTTACTATTGTAGGATGAGGCCACTCCTCCCCAACCTTTTTCATTACAGGGTCAACTAAAATTCCTTCATTGGATACGATGTGCCCCATGAAAGAAACTTGTTGCAAACAAAATTCACATTTTTTGAACATTCCAAAAATCCTCTCCTTTTATAGAGTTTTTAAAATAACCCTCAAATGATCATCATGCTCCTTGTGAATTTTGGAATATATCAAAATTTCATTGATAAAAACTATTATAATGTTATCAAGGTAGTCCTTGAAGACTCTATTCATCATATCCATAAAAATATCAGGAGAATTAGTAAAGTAGAAGGGCATAAAAACAAACTCATAATGCCCATATATTGATTGTAATTCATTCTTTAGAATGTCTTCTTTCATTGACCTCAATTTATGACAACCAAATCAAAGATCAATCTTAGAGAAGAACTGAGCCCCACGAATCTGGTCAAATAAATAATCAATTCTTGGAAGAGGGTACTTGTTCTTTACTGTGATCCCATTAAGTTCTCTATAATCAATGAATAAACACATTGATCCATCCTTCATATTCACAAATAGAATAGGTTCTCTTCAAGAAGACACACTTGTACAGATAAACCCCTTCTCCAAAAGATCATGGTGTTGGTTCTTTAATTCCTCTAACTCCACATTTTCCATTCTATACGGGGTTTTTTATATCATCTTGGAACCAAAAATGAGATCAATAGAGAACTCTACAACTCTTTCTGTGGGAGGTCCAGGTAACTCCTCATGAAATTCATCAATGTATTTCTGAATGATGGGGACATTTTCTATTTATATACTTTAATTTCCTTCTTCATATTCACTGATCAACTCCATAAAGAAGGTTACAGGTGCTGATTCTAGACAAAGATCAGGTCGAGATATCTCTCCTTTAAATATAGTTGTAGGTTTTCTATTCAAGACTACTAATATTTCCTTAATTCTACATTTGATCTTACAATTATACTTTGAGATCTAGTCCATCCCTATTATAACGTTGAATTCCATCATGAGAATGACTACAATATTTGTGATAATATTGTACTAACAAAAGTAAATACTAGAGTTTCTAAACACTATTTATTCTCAGATAATCCCACCGAATGTCTTGATTGATAACTATACTTTTAGAAATTCAGGGGTTGATTCTAAATTATTTGCAAACATGGGGGAAATAAAGGAATTCATAGAACCAGAATCAAATAAAGTACTTGATATCTTTGAGAGAACAATAATATTACCTTCCATCATATAATTTAGATCTTAAAATTTAGTATTCGTAATAGAAAAAGCATGAACATGCTCCCTTAGTCTATTCTAAGGTTGATGGTGATTACCCTCCACTACCCTAGGATTTGGATAGTGATTGGAAAAGTTTTCTAGTTGTCCACACCTACAGAAATGGAAATTAGGGAGGGCATGCACCATCTTCCCTTTTTTGTTAGTGTCGATAAGTTGAGACTTAACCTCACTATGATAGTTTCAAGAGATATGGTAATATCTTACACACTTATAGCATTTACCACTCCAAAGAAAGTAGTTCCTTGAATGATTCTTCCCACATTTATTGCACGTGGAAAGTTGTACTTTATTTACTCCTATTACCTAATCAAATTTCCTCCCCAATCATGGTTCCATTGATCTTTTCTTGTCATTCAATTTGTGAGACCACTGTGTCTCACCGAACTCCAGTTTGACCTTCATAGTACTCCGTATGATTTCTTCATAGCTATCATAGTCTCATTTTGATAAATTCTTCTATAGTTGATGTCTTATTCCATCAAATAATCTATCAACCTTCCCATTAGGATGCATGAAAAAATTAGAGGTGTAAGAGGAAATCCTTGTGAAGTTCATCTCATATCTGCCAACAGATTCATTATACTTATGCTTCATCTCAAGGAATTCATTCTCCATTTTTGTTTTCATTGAATGAGGGAAATACTTTTTGAAGAAGATTCCCTGAACTATTCCCAATCCATATCTTCAATATCCCCACTTGTCCTCATGTTTTTAATTAGTGACCACCACTAATCATCTTCTCCTTCAAAGTGGTAAATAGCCAGGGTGACTTTCTCTTGTTCTGAAAAACAAAGTACAAGAAATATCTTTTCTTTAAAGCTTATACACTATTCTGAAATCAATTTTTAAGTTGATCCATTGAATGTTGGTGGTAATTAATTCATAAAGGACTCAATAGAAATTTTTTCCCTTTGTGGTGAAACCGGTCTCTCTACTTGATTCATGTTATTTACCATAACTTGAGTTAGTTGATTCATCATTCTCATGAAGGTTTCTATTCCTTCTTCCATTGGAGGGCTGTCAGTTCATGGTTCATTCCACTCACCCTTCATAGGGTTACTCCTATTTCCCACCATTTTCTAAAATAAGAGAACCTTAGTGATAAATGTGTTTTATTTAATAATCTTATAATTTGAAAATAATTTCATGTCTTAAAACATCATTCTTAAATATCTTATTCATTAACAACAATTATATTTAGTATAAATACTTCATAATGGTTCTTAAAGATATTTTGATTAACCAAATATGTCCCTCAAGAGTGTCAAACCAGGAGTTCATCAAGGTCCATTGTCATGCACTAGTTCTTATTTGAGTCTATCTCAAAGAAGAGTTTTCGGGTTTTAACCTTAGATATATTTGTGCCAAATCCATATTTTCTTGTTTGTATCCAAACAGGAATTTATTTGTTTGAAAACCACTTAATTAATATTTCACCACAATACCATGATGTTTTCCTATATTTAAACTTTTCTATAAGATTATTCCTAAAGGTTCCATATCCTATTTTTCAAAAATAACTAAACCATCCTTTGATACCAACTATAACTTCCGCCATTTTATTACATAACTTTACATAATATTTTATAAACAAAAGATCTTCTAAGGATTAGTTTCTTGAAAAAAAAACTTCATAATAAAAGAAAACTTAAAAAAAATATTATATCCCATGTGAAAGGATTATTCAAGGTTCATCCTAAGTACACTTATTTCATCTCATAACCTGATGACATACATCAATGGAAAGGGTCAGCTTAATGCCCAATAAGGGACAATAAGGGAAAATGTTTACTTATGATCTTGAGTAATATCTATAGGAACTTAATAAATATCATTAAGGAATGATAAAGACGCATATAATAAATAAAATAAGATGTATCATAACTTGTAAATTTGGCTACAACATTTAATTTATACATTCATAAGCTTGTCACCATGGTCCATCCCTAAGGTGTCATAAAAATTACCAAGGTTATTCACCATGGTATCATAAAACTTATCATCTCTAGAGATTAATTTATTTACCCAATGCCTTGGAGCACTATCAGGGAGAACCCATAATATGTAATAATTTTCATGTGATCAAAATATATCATCATAAAATATTTCATAAATAACCCATGGATAATAAAATAAACAGGTTTTATATCAAAATCATGGCATTTAATATGGTTCTTAAAAATAAGATACTTTTTTAATTTTAAAACCATAGAAAAGGAACGTGAATTTAAATTATGTTACTCTCAGAATTAAAATATATCAATTTTAATATATGTGGATACCCCTATATAAGATAGTGGTTTTGGTATTCACAATGAAAATAAAATAATTTCTTGATAAAAAGAGGGAAATTTTGTGACGAAAATATGGGAGCATAACAGGTATGAAACATAGTTTTATGAATCATTAAAAAGAGAGGGGAAAGGTTCTATTATTTATAAATGACTCATAATATAGAAAAGGGATATAATAAAACAGATCAGATAACATGGTATGGAAATTTTAAATACATACCACATAAAAAGGAAACAAGAAATGAAATAGAAGTTGAGAGTTCCCTTACAAAATTTTGAGAGCCTAACGACGTCACTTAAAAATTCATAAATAAAATGTGTTTATTGAGAGAAAAAGGGGTATCTAATAATTTTTAAATAATATGACCACTAAGGGGGTATGTAATGACATATACTAACAAAATAAAATAGAAACTAAGAAGGCATAACATTAAAATGAGTTCTTTAAAAGAGATTGGTGGTAGATTCCCTTACCATGAAGAGTGAGTTCTAAAACTCAAAGATTGGGATTTTGGGGCTTGAGGGAAACTTGAAAGGACTCATTTTGAGTTTATACTATCATAGCTTCGCGGATAGTGAATTGGTAATGAAATATTATGGAAGAATGGGTGGGTATTAATAGAAAAAGTGAGGGAGTTTTTTATTAATTTCTAAGGGCACCTAAGTACTGGTTTTTGAAAATCCATGGGTTTTCCCATTGTATTGGACACTTGGGAACCTCATATAATATTTTAATTCACAAGATTTTACCTGAATTTTAAATTACATATTACATAATTATGTTTTCATTAAACACACTAAAATCTCAAAACTCTATTTTTACTATTCACCAAAAAACAAAATATTTTATAAAAATATCATAAATTCATCGTAACCTAATATAGAACTTATAAATTCAAAAATTACATCAATTTTATCACAATAATTCTATATATATTATAAATTTAACTTCTAACAATAAAAATACATAATTATTAAAAATAATATCAGATATAAAATGAAAAGTAAATGCATAGTAAAATTTTTGACACCAGAAAAAAACTTATTTTATCATTTTTAATTAAAAAGGAATGTTTTTATAAAACAATTTCTTTATAATAAACATTATTAAAAAACTTATTTTAATATAATAATTTATCTCTCTCTAAGAAGTACAATTGTTTACTTGAAAATCAATTTATCAAATTCCATCTCATTTTTTTAAACAAAACCATTCTCAAAACAGAAATGATGAAATAAAAATTTTATGTAAAAAAAGGGATTACATTTTATGTAACTGGGTCCTTGAATCATAACTCCTTAAAACACCCACATACAATCTAAGAGTAAGGTGTGGGATGGTGATGTAATATTGGGGTGGCTCAGATAACATCGCCTGAGTGGTAATCTATACTAACTTGAACTTCTCCCATATACGATTTCATTCAAGATTAACATGTTGAAGCTTGGATTGGTCTTGGTCTTGAGCAATGACCAGTGATGTTACCTCTTTCCCATGCTCCAAAAATGGGCATCGTATGGAACAATTCAACTGGATGAGGCCATCAACTCTAATTTCTTCATTAATTAACAATTATCATTTCTATTTATAATACCAATTATTGTTTTCAAATTGTTATTAATAGTATTGTTTCCAACGGTCATACTGACCAACGGGCACAATTGACGAACTACCATATAAATATTGAAACCCATATCTCACATTTAAATATACTTATATCATTATTAATGATAAATAGTTTTTTTTTGTGAAAAATAATGTAACACACATTTTCATGAAATAGTTATTATTACAAAAAGTTCAGGTAATTGTAGTTACATTCCCAATTTCATGTTGTCTTCTAATCATGTTGAATTCATTCACATGATCTATCACTGATCGTCCTTCTGGTAAACTCGTGGTAAATAAAAATCTCATCCAGAACACATTTCTTAAGGATTTTAGTTTTATATAAATGTCCACTATGTATAGAATAAGTCTTTATGTGGTCTTCTTATCCCATGTATTTATGGCCACATTATGTTCCAATGTCATCTTTACTAATCCAAGTGCCTTTTTTATTAAGTTTTTCAATTATTCATTCAATATATTTTCAGGTTTTTCTCTCCCCAACAAAAGTTCTAGATCCTTATGGATGAGATAGTCTTCTATATTTATCATTCATAAGCTATAGTTGGTTTTGTTGAAGTGATTGATCTAAAATTTTCCTTAATATATTTCCACATCTCTTGAGGATAGTAAAAATGGATAAAATCAATATGAGTTTGAGGTAAGTGAGAAAGAAACCTGAGTTTTTTAGTTTGTAAAACCAAAATTTGATGTTAATTTTTGGGGAATAAGGGGATGAAAAATATGAAAAAATTATTGGATGTTTCAACCAAAGTTCACAACAAATTAATATACATCAATAGTTTATCTATATGAAATAACAACTATCATTACTTCCTTACACTAATATAGATAACTAGAATTCTGAAGTCTGCTTCATGCTAGTCTTTGATTCCATGTAACACCCTATGCACACTCCAAACATACTCATTAAAATGATCAATATGAAAAAATAAAATGACACAAAATATTACTTGGTTAGGGATTTAACCCTTAGTCCATTGGAGAACATTATAAACTCTTAATATTACTGAAAGTACATTGGTAGGAATCACTATAGGTAAACATCCAGTTACTACACTTCAAAAACAAATATGTGTAATCTTACAGTCATACAAACATAGAAATTGGACACACCTCTCCTATATATATATAATCAACTAGAAAATCAGTAACACCACCATTCAAGAATCATAGTTCAATCATATAGTGATTTTATCAGAGTTTTTCGGCACTCTCTTCCCAATAACAAATGCATCAATCATTTATCTAACCAAAAACTAAAAATCAATTTCCAAAAAATAAAAACTAGGCCTATTTTAAAAACCAATGAGCATGATTTATTAGGATTTAACTTTTACTCCCACTCACAAGGCTTCTATCAATCAACATAATTTCCCTTAGTTCCTCAACACAATGACCATGTTTGGCATGCACGTGAAATACATCATGTGGAATCATCACCGTTATTTTATCGAATTCATCATTTTGGTACTCCAAAGATTAATCATATCCCAATATTTAATTCATAAACTAGTAATTATCAAACATCAAGATCCACGGTTCATTCTCCTTCCATGAAGATCTATTATTCTTCCCTAAATCATCAAGCCTGGCCTGTAGTTCCTTATTTATTAATTAGAGAAACCAAATATTCATCCAAAATAAAGAAACTTATTTGATTTGAACATTTTATCCTTCATCCAAATTCAATTAGTATATCACTTAACTTTTCTTAAACTTTGGTTCATTAAATCTCAACCTTGGAAAAAAATCATTGAACCTCATTTGATTCTACTTGATTTAGTGAAAATCCTTCTAACAAACATATTATCAATCCATCTATATTAGTTTTTCTCATTTGATATTTTAAAATTAAAATGGTGATCCCAATAAAAAACTTGGTTCAAGTATCTCATGTTAGTGGTGATGAAAAACCATATTAACCAAATCAAACAAAACCAATCCAAAATAGAGAGTTTTTTCTTTTGATGTGGTTTATAGGATTTTGGTTTGTATTTCAGTATGTGTGGTAAACCAAACCACTCCAATTAATCTAAACAAATTCATTATAATTGACTACTTAAACATTATAATAGTTAACCCAATAATTCAATCCAACCTTTTTATATTGATTAATGACTTCATTTTACAGTTATGGATGAAAAATGAGTTCACTTTAAGTCACCATGTTTAATTACATATCATCTCTCTTTAATATTTTACCATAAAGTGAGATTGATTACCCCTATATCCATTATTTTTTTATATATTCTTCCAAGTGTAAAAAGGATAAAAGAGATAAGAAAAATATTTAATTCACAACCAACTGAGATATCAAACCACACACCCATAATTCAAATGATCAATATACTCCCATTTATTTCAATAATTCCATAGGATTTTCCATTAAATTTTGGAACAATAATATTTTCGTTGTTATAAATAGAAAATAAAAATAATAAATAGACTATTGGTTGATCAGAGATAATTTAATATCATTTTATATGTTAACACACATGTCTAAAATTAGGGTTCAATGTTAATTTTTCTTGATTTATAGAAAATAAAAATTTGATAAATTAATTATTATCAAACATATCATTTTTAATATAAAATTGTGAAACATAATCCAAAAGTTTCATGAAAAAAATTATTAAGAGTATGATATGATATGCAAAGTTACTTAGTGATATCCATGTGTTAAGAAAAAAATTATTGTCTAAGAGTGTGAAAACATGCATAAACATTTCTAGAATATTGATTCTCAAAAATTAAAACTAATTGTTATAGGAAATAAATATGAAACATATTTGGGTAATTTGATTGATATGAAAAATGATATGGTATAACACACAAATATAAAACCCTCCACCATACTTATTTCCAACATTTTCATTAATATTGTGTCCTAAGGTGGGTATGTATTTCCCAAATGAATTTCAATAATATATATTATTTCAATACATAAAGGGGAAAGAAAAATTTATTTCTAATAAATTCAACATTGGAAAAATTTATTAAATTCAAAATGGAATTGAAGAAAGAGGTGGATAATTTTAAGAAAATAATTACTCCCTAGTTTGATTGTAGTATTTTTCTCTAAGATCTTATTATGAAAAATAAATTTCTTCTATCCTAGTTTTTTTAAGTTACTCCCATTATTGTACCTAAAAATGGAATAAATATTAAATTTAAGTTTATAATTAATGTTCAATAAATATAAAACAAGTTTAAAAGTAATGATAAGTGATGTTTTTAATCCCTGAATATTTTAAACATTAATTTTTTAATACCATCAATTTTTTAAAACAAAAAATGAAAAAGAAATAAAATGATTCAAAAAGTAAAAACAAAGTTATAAATATATAACTAATAATATAAATCCTAACTATTGGTTATTTTAATACCTTACCTCATATTTTAATTATTAATTTTCCAAAAAATATTTCAATAGAGTATCTCAAATCAAATTAAAATAGTGGATCGAAAAAAAAATATTTAAAGATAAAGGAAATAACTACATATCATATCAGTAAAAATAATTTAGAAGTAGGATATCCTCCCATGGATGATCCTATACAATGTATCTAAAAATATTCAACTTGTAACCATTAATAGTAAATTAAGTTTCCTTAGTTTCATATTTAATATGCACAATACCATAAGAAAACACTTTATTGATTATAAAAAAATTAGAAAATTTGGATTGAGATTTATATTGATAGATGCAGAATATAGAATTAAAATCTAAGACATTATCAACATCTTGGGTTTTTTTAGGATCATTTCATAATGGAAATAATTTGTTTTCTCACTTTAAATTTGGATTTCCATCCCACCAGATTTCATCTAACTCTTGAAAATAGAGTTTTCATTATTTTGTAGTTTTGTATAGATTCATATTTTAATTCTTTATAGCCCAATACACCCTATGTTTTACCCCAAAAGTATCATGTCTTGCTCTTCTATAAACCAATTTAAAAGGAAACATTTTTATGGTAGTTTTAAAGGTTGTTCGGAAATCCCAAAGAGTATCATCAAATCTCAAGCTTCAATCCTTAAAATTAGGGTGAACAGTCCTCTCAAGAGTGTGTTTGATTTTCATATTAGAGAGTTCAACCATTCCATTTATTTTAGGTCATATGTTTCTATAAATTTAAGTTGAACATCATGTTATCTCAAAATAAATCCTCAAATTTTCTATTGAAAAAAGTATTTCCTTATTCAGTAGGAATTAATCTAATAATCCCAAATTTACTAAATATATTTCTTCTAAAAATAATTAACTGAAACGTTTTCATCATCCTTATTAATTTAAATAGATTCTACCCACATAGAAACATATTAAATTTTAAGTAAAATAATATATAATCAAAATAATTAAGAAATATATCCATGATGTTCATCCCCTAAACATTAAGAAATCATAATGGAGAAGTGATTATTATATCATTTCATTTATCTTCAATATTTTCCCTTGGAATTGGAAGTTTTTACATATTTTACAAAACACACGAAAATACTTTAAAATTGTGGGCCTAAGAATCCTAGAATCAAGGAGTTTTTTTATTATCATTTGTGGTTCAAAATGGTCATAATAGCACAATATAAGGTAAAAATGTAGCATTGAGTTAAAATCATGACTAGGAATGTGTGACCTTAAAATTTAGTCACTCCTTTAGTTACAAAGGTAAGGATCATTCAAAATATGATTTATGTAATCATTATCAAAATTTATAGACATCTATTTACTAAGTAAGTGAGGCATTACTGGGAATATGGTATATATTGATAGACCTATAATAATAGTTTGAAAAAACTATTTGTACATTCTACTTGTACCAATGATTTTAAAAAATCATTGGTATAGGTTATCCCTATACTAGATTCACATCACCTCATTCCCATAATTATTTTCACTTCCATGGTAGCCATTTTCTCCCTCCCCTTTTACTCACATCATTCTTCAAATGTTCTTGATAATTTTTTTAATAATTATTTGGTGTAATTATCAATTTATATTGTTTCCCTTCACCCTGTTTCTTCTTTTATTATCTTCTTTCTACAATTTTCATGACCTAGATTGAAACCATTCCCTAGGGTTTCATGTTGTGAAAATTCCATTGGGGTTTTTTTAGTGTTCATAAATAATAAATAATTTCCTTTATTTGTTTCTCTTAGTAGAATAAGACTAGGAATCATATGATTCATCATTTATGATATGTGGTTCTACATGTTTCTATTGATTTCCATAACCATGAATACTTTTATTAATTTAATTATTTTTTTATTAAATTTAAAATAATGTTTATTATTTATGATGAAATGGTGATAGTAATATTTATTTAAATGTGATTAATAATGGGTTTTCTTTAAAAATACACAAAAATGAATTTTTAAAATAATAGTACATAGATGGTTCTTGAGGAACCAACCGAAATAAGTACTTTGGATTATTCGTATTGTAAATATATGTATTAAATTTTATTTCTATTCATGATATTCACTAAATGTATGGTCATAATATCTATTCATTCTGGTCATATTTTTGGCTACATGACTCTTTGAAAATTCATCCACAAAAGTTTGGTTTATAAGGATAGGTAATTAGAGCTACAATATGTTATTTTCATCTATTGAGAGAAAAAATGGTATTCTTATCTATTAATATAATAAATCTTAACTATTGTTTTAATTATCTTAATAAAAATAGTTTATTTATTTAATTGAGAGTGAAAGAATTATGGGTAAAGTGTATTTCATATTTTATTAGAAAAACTAACTCAAAATTATAATATTTCATTATAATACCTTTACATATTGTACGTAATTATTATAAATATATTTTTTATCCATATTATATTTTCTACATCCTATTATTTAAAGAGGCCTTTATTTTCTAAAAAATATAATATCGTTACCCTATTTCTATTTTCTCTTTATAAAATTATTATTTCTTATTATATCAAAACAACAACCACAATTGAGTGTCTATATTATATCCCCATCACATTCCATGCAGTAAACAACTATCTTATTTTTCTTTTCAATCTTCATTATCTTAACCATTGTATTTGGATTAGTATATAGATGTCCTATCAATACAAGTTCTTCTTGATAGGGTATAAAATTTCTTTTATTCAATTATAAAAGTTTATTTTTAATTAGAATATATTCTTTTACTCATATCATTGAAATATTATAGGAGTGGGATCTCTTCTTTCCATAGTTGACATATCTTTCATTGGGATGAACAATATAATGATTTTTAATATAACCTATACCTAGAAAACAATAAAAATGGAATAAAGTCTTTCATAAGAGAATAAACATGTAACACCCATTCGATAATCAATTAAATTTCAAAATTTTATTTTAATTTGCAATGAAACATACTAAAATTTCATGATCCCTATTTTCTGACTCTCACTTTTTTGGTGTAGTTAGTGAAGATGCCACGGTCAAATGAATTTGAGATGATGGTTGATTCGCATCTTGAGATTTAGATCAAAATCTCTTATGATATATAGGGGATGATAAAAAGAGTATAAAATTCCATATGATTGGTTTATTATTGACAATTTAGAGAATATAAACATCAAGAAAAGATCTTTTGAGTTGGATGAGACCACTTAAAATATAGAAAAAAGGTTGAGTAATTTTGAGCCAATGAAATAAATAGATTGATCTCTGTTCATTTGTCTGGATGATGATATAAAACATAGTGCTTCATGGGAGGTAACCAATCATTAGTTTCATAATTTGTTTTGGTTTTTAGTTGGTTTTAGAAAATGAACATGGCATGTGTAGATAATTATAAAGGAATAAAAATTCTAAAGTTATAGAAACAAATATAAAGGATTGTAATAAAATTAACAAGATAATAAAGAATATTTTTTAATCTTTTTTAATGATGATTAAAAGAGAGAGATTTTAGATTTAAAATTGAAAAATTAAAAAAAATAGATAGAAAAATCATTAAAATTTTTAATTCAATTTGATGAAAAACTATTAAAATAATATTTTGAAATATGAATTTTATTATATATGATTTGATAACAAATATTTAAAAAATAAGAGATAGATAAAAGTATATAAAAACCTAAATAATTTAATATAATTTTTAAATAAAAAATTGAAATGGTGATAGTAATATCATAAATTTACTTTGGTTTTAATGTGATAAATTTTGGATTTTCATTAAAAATGTACTAATACAATTTTTTCAAATATAAAGAATTGTTTTCATTTTATTTTATTTTATTTTTTCATGTTGGTTTTCATCAATTTACATAATATTGTAAAGTTCAGTTAGATCCCATTTGTAAAAGGTTTCTTCTATATTTTTATATCAATTTAATAGGTATTTTTTTATTTGATCCAATTTTAATTCATTAATTTTATCTCCATGTTCTTTTATCATGTTGGTGGTATTAAAATTGATTTAATTTTATTTTTTTCATTTATCTATGGTAGTTTTTCATTTGGTCATGTTGGTTTCAGTTTGCAAAGGTCGGTTTGGTTTTTTCTGGTAAAATTTAATTATATTTCCACATAGTCCATTGAATTTTTTTAAGTTTATTTAATTTAAATATAATTAATTTAATTTCATGGAATTTTTTTTATTTAATGTTTTTTATTTTTGGTTGATATTTCTTTAGCATGGATTGTTTCTAGTTAATTTGGGTTGGTTTAGTTTAGTTTGACTGAGAGTCGTGTGGTATTGTTCTATTTAGTTCAAATTCACCCAATACAACTTACCTCAAACCAAACTAAACTAAATTGAAGTAACCTAAATTGAACCAAAATGAATTAACCCATATAAATAAAATCTAACTTGATATAAAATGAATAGAATCAAATTAATACTATTTGAAATGGAATTACTATAAGTAAACCAACAAGATGAAATTAAAATAAAACAAACCTATCACAATTTTTATAAAGTGTAATTGTACATAATTAGAATAAAATAAACTAAAATTTGAAAAAAAAAATATAAATCTAATATACTAATATGAATTAATCTGAACCAATCTGACTGGAAATAACCAAAACCTACGCATTTAAACTTGACTAGATCACATATGAACTGAATAAACCATAACTAACTCAACTCAAACAAAACTTAATCAAATTAAATATAATAATCTTGAACTACTAAACCCAAATATAAATAATCCATTTCAAACTCAAATAGGACAAATAGGAATCTTATATAACTAATGTGAACTGAAAAAAACCATCCTAAAATAAATTGAACAAAACTGAATCAAACTGAACCAAAGATAATAGAATGAACCTAAAACAAGTAAAATGCACCCAACCCAAATAAAATTTAATCAAAATTACATAATATAAATGTAAATAAAAATAAATCAAATTGATTATAATAGAAGAAAAAAACATAAAAAACCAAACTCAACCAAAATCAACTAAAAGTAAACAAAACTAAATTGAATGAACTAGAACTAACCATAACATTACTAATTTTGTTTGAACTAATATAATAAAAATTTAACTAAAAAAATCCAAAAATAAATAAACTATTCAAAAAATACCAAAATAAATTTGACCATACCTAAACCAAATATAATATCATTGCATTTATATCAATATATCATGTGTTACTAATAATATAATTCCAATGTTCCTTTTCTTAATATAGATTTCTCTTCATTATAACCCCACATTCATACTTAACATGGAATTATGCATGAAATGTAACTGTATGGTCTTTATAAAAAAAAAAATCCCTAAAATATAGCCTTGTTTACCATTCTTCAATAATATATAGGCACCAAATAAATTATTTTATTAGAAATATGGTTGTATCACATTCATATTCTTATGTTAATCCTTTAAATTGCATTGGAATCATTGTAAACTCAAGTTGTATCTTGTGAATTCATTCTTTATACGATTACATGTTGATAAATTACATAAATTTTTTTCTTATGGAATGATATAATAATTATCCTATTTTTAATTTATATAGGTACTGGTTGTATATATTATTAGTTTTTGGGTTTTTTAAAGGGTGTTCAGGCTAAATGAAACATACATCTCAGTGGTGGGATACCAATAGTTCTTTAAATAAATAGGATAGCCTTGTAAAAATAGTTCTAAAAACCATTGGTATAGAAGGGTTACACCAACGATTCATTAACCTTTGGTACAATTTTATACTATTTGTTCAAGGAACCATTGGTATAAATCTTCTATACTAATGGTTTTTTGGAACAATATGTATAAGGATGTATCAATATATCTATATTAATGGTTTATAGAAACCATTTATATAACCTTATCCCAATAAATGTAATGTCAATGGTTTGGGAAACCAATGGTATGGGCTTTAAAAATGGTTTTCCTAGACTATAACGATGGTTTTAAAACATTGGTATAGCCTAGATTCTTGGTAGTAAGGTATTTCTTGGGATTTTATGTATTTTGGAATATCTAAAAACCATGGTTTTTTATGTAAACTAAAATATAAAATTCCTCATGCATAAAAACCACTTTAATGGGTGGAATGATTAAATTTTCATCTCCAGAAATAGGTAATCATATCAATTGATCAAACACTAAATTATTAGAACCATTCTTATCTTAGATATCTAAATCAAAATCTTGGAGAAACAAAATCCATCTCAATAGGCATCTATAATTAAAACCTCGAGATTTACTCTGGTTTGGTGTGTTGTGCACAACAGAGTCCCCACTGAAGTTTGTCTTCAAACATTTGGGATTCAACTTTTCTCTAAGTGTTTCCTATGTAAATGACAAAAAGAAGATAAAAATCATCTGTTTCTATCTTGTGATACTACTTTGGCTCTTTGGAAGTATATTTTTGACATGTTTAATTGTAGATGGTTACACAATGATTTAATCAACTTACAACTGCAGCGATGTGCAGAGTTTGAATCTTCCCAAAAAATCAAGAATATCTTCTTAACTACAGTTTCTAAGCTCCTCGATGTGATTTAGTATGATATAAATAATATTATACATAATAATTTCTCATTCAGGCTTAATGTAGGTTAGACATGGATTCTCATTTCTATTCGAGATGTTTCCTCGATTCAGAAAGAATATTGTGATAACTCTATTGAAGACTTTGAAATACTACATTGTCTTTGTATTAATGGAGTTTATAAATAGCATAGATGCACTTTTGAGGTTTTCTGGAAATCCCCACTTCCATGATGGATCAAAGTGAGTGTTGATGGTGCATCTAAAGGAAACCTGGGTCCTACAGGTTGTGGTTCTATTTTCAGAGACTATCTTGGACAGTGTCATGGATGCTTCTTTGGAGGATATGGAACGGCCTTGTCTCTAGAGGCAGAAATTATTGGGGTGTTCCATGCAGTTAATTATTCAAATCAAAAAAGTTGGAACAATATTTGGATTGAAAGTGATTCAACCACTATTTTCCAGGCTATTTGGAACGGTGTGGTCCATCTTGCCTGGCGTCTCACTACCCTTTGGATGAATTGTCTTTCTTCGCTTATGGAAATCAATTACATTATTATACATTCTTTTTGTAAATCTAACATAGTTGCAGATAGGCTTGCTAACAAGGGAATCAACCAGGATATAACTTGGTGGAATGACTTTCCTGGGGATTTGATTCCTCTTTTTGATAAAGATTGTAATAAAATTCCATCTTTCAGACTCTTGTAATCCTTTTTTTCTATATTCAATAAATTGTCCCTGGGTCTCTGACTGAGGCACCACATTCTTAAAAAATCAATGAATATGAATAATTTAGATCAAAAAAGGTAACCCTTGAATTTTTCAAGATTAAAAGAAATTTCCAATTGTTTTTTAGTGAGGTGTAGATAACCTTTTAAGAATCCAAGGTTCTAGAGGTATGAAAAATGAAATGTGATTTTATTTCAATTTTTTAGCATAAAACAACCCCTAAAGAGTATTATGATATATTGGTCATTTTATGAAAATGAAATTCTCATCTATGTGTCTGAATAATAAGTGGATAAAATAGTTTTTACCTCATATTTTCACTATATTTTTGAATATTTTCTTCAAAGATAAATATATACTTTTGAATATGCATAGACAGGGGAAAATCTATTTTACTAAAATATTTAATGAATACTTTATAAAATCTAGCATGGCCCAAGAAGTATCTCACATCCTTCACTTTAATAGGATAAAATATTGAATATATGACGTCAATTTTATAATTTTTAACATAAATCCTCTCTAAATAAATAATATATCCAAACAAAATATTCTTATCAACTATTAAGTGACATTTCTGAAACACCAAAAATAATTTTTTGTTAATATAAGTCTTAAGGATATCCATTTGACTATTTAGAGAATTCTGAAAGGAACTTCCATAAATTTTGATTTCATCTATGAATAATTCCATGAACTCTTCCATGAACTCAAAAAATACATTCATCATTCAACTTTGAAAAGTTATAGGACCATTGTATAAATAGAAATGAATAATTATATATGAAAATGTACCAAAAGGATATGTAAAAGTTTTTTCCTTATACCCCAGGAGAAACATGTATTTAGAAGTAAATGTAAACCCCATTAAGAAACCATAGAGGGTTTTATTAGTTAAACACTCTAATATTTGGTTAATAAAAGGTAGAGGAAAGTGGTATATTCTCATTACTTGGTTCAGCCTACTAAAATCTATGTAAACACTTCATTTTTTGGGAAAACTATAGGGAATGAGTTCCCTAAATTCATTTTTAATAATTGTGAATCGACTTTCCTTGGGAATAATTTAGACTAAACTTTCCCATTGACTATTTAAAAATGGAAAGATTATTCTAATAGATAAAAGTGTTTTGAATTCCTTGTTAACCACTTCTGACATAACTGGGTTGATACTTATTTATAATTTCCTTATTTGTTTTTCATTTTTCATATAAATGGATTCAATTCCAACATTTTAAACGTCTTATACCTAGAAGATCTTCTAAGGTATAGTGTCTAAGTATTTTTTTCTCTCAAAGAACTATGAACGGGTCATTTTACAAATTAAAATTCATCTCCATTGTGATGATAACAGAGAAAATTCCATTATCTTTTAATAATCTGTATATTAATTATTCAATCAAAGGATGGAGATATAAAACTTTTGGGTAATCTACACTAGGTAACATTGGTTTTACTGACTTTGAAACATCTAACCTGGATACTTTCAAAGTCCCAAAAAAATAATATTCAAGAAACAATTCAGATTCATGCAAAAAGTTATTTTTTATTATAGTTATGTTTCCGGCATCATGAGGGGTTTAAAATCAATGGTTACAAACATAATTTTCTAACAAAATATTGAATTTTATAATATATTTGTTAACTGTTTTAGAAATTTAAAAAAATCTGTAATTTTATCATTTTAAGTAATATTTAAACTCTTTTTTGAAGTGCTTTAAAAGTGATTTTAAGTAGGTTCCATACTAAATTTAGCATGTGAAATAGTTTCAAAAAAATTTCATATAAAATTTTAGCATTCTGGGTTGTGGTTTTTTTTCAGCACACTAAAGAAATTTTTTAAATAACTTTTAATTATTATCAAAATCATATTTGTTTGATATTTCAATAAAAATGGAAACATATTTATTCCTATTTTATTAAAATTTTAATGAAAATGTATTAGAATATTCAAGTTTATGGTACAATGAAACTTCAAAGTGTTTCAAAAATTAATTGTTCAAGAACAAATTTGCAGAAGATGGTAAATTTTTTCCCTCAACTTGATTAACATTCATAATGAGTAGTCTAGAAAAATTTTAGTGGGGAACCAATCAATCATGTTGACATTTTGGGATAAATAATCCTCTATAGTATGTTTCATGGATTTAAAAATATTAAAATTGGCTATTTTACTACTAATTTTAATTGATAGTATACCCTTATTAACATTAATGACATTATTAACAGTTTTAAAGAAATTTATACCAATAATTAATGTCATATATTAATAAAACTAAAATATCCATATCTAATATATATATAAGTTAGTATTTAGAATTAATCCTTTAACCCCTTTCAAAATATCCTCTAAAATTCCAACAGGCCTAACAGTTCTTCCATTTTCATGTGGAGTCACCATTGTTGATATTTTTAGCTCACATTCATGCAAAAAATAGTAATCTAGATAAAGAATTACATTTATGAAAGGACCAAGATCAAGTATTTCATCACTGGATTGATATTCCCTTGTTATTCAATGAATAGAAAATGTGTGGAAATCATTGCATTTAATGGTAATAGGATGTTCTCTCATGGAATAAATGTTTCTTCCATGATGAAATTTTTCTCCCGCTTAAAATTTACTTTTTATATTGAACATTTATTTTAGATGTTTTACAGATTTTGGGATTTTTTTCACTACGTCAATGAGAGAAATATTAATTTTATCTTCTTTGAAAATTTCAAGGATTTTGTCATCTAATTTAATCTCAACTAAAATTCTCACCTAATTTGGGATTTTAGAGTATGGTAATGGTGGTTTAAGAAATTTTTACTCATCAACCAACTTATTTTTACTATCACATGGTCACACAATTTTCATATACTACCTACAAATCCTTTCCAATTATAATTCATTTTTTGAAATTAAATTCCTATAAGTGGTTACAAAGTGCTTAGTATATTCATTTTATTTAAATTATTTATCAAGTGGAGTTTCCTTTTTATCAAATTCTTATTCAATAAATTTTATTTTTAGTTTTTCATCAAATGATGTAGAACATAAGAGATTTAATTCAACTTATTTTAATTCAACAACCCTTGAGTTTTTTGTTTCAATCATACTACTAAGGATGGAATGCATATTTTATTTTCCTTTGGGATTAACATCAGTTTATGAAGTATGATTCTTACTCCTTCAATTTTCTATTCTACTAACCAAGTATTCATTTTTTATAATTGATTTAAATGGTTTTTAACATTTTGGTTATTGTTTAACGGTTCCTTCAAGGAAATTTTCATATTTTTTAGGTGGTTGTGTAGGATGGAAATTCCTATCGGGATGAGTATTCTATTTATCTTGATAGTATCTCGGATTTTGATTATTGTATTTTTTATAGAAAAACTTTTATGTTTAGGATATATAATTTTATCATTTTATCGGTTACTCAAGATTTGTATAAAATTTTAATTTGTATGATATGACCTAGATTAATTTTTTCTTGAAATATATCAGTAGAAACATTGAATTGAAAGATTCAAGTGAGTCTTTCATTTATGGTAATTGGTCACTAAAATGGTTTTTTGAAGCATAAATTACATAGTTCACTTAAGTTTGAAAGTCAATTTTAGCATGTTTTTTCACTTGTATAGAATATTCTAGCATCATTGACCTTTCCATTTTGGTAATATCACTTAACTGACTCAAATTCATACTATTTTTAAAAATATACATTGGAAATTTCTAGGCTATTTTCACATGAATTATACCCCTAGTACCAAACTGTTGGGTATTCTTGTCTATATCAACAATGATATTCCTAGAAGAACTGGGATTTCATTGACCAAATAACCCCCTAAAGAAGAAGCAATCATTCATCGTTTAGTGAGTACTAAACCCTCATAAAAATATTGTATAAATATTATCTCACTAAGATAGTGGTGGGGAAAACTATATTAAAATATTTTGAATCTTTTCTAATATTCATGTTACATTTCTCCCTATGTTTTCTGAATCCTGTAAATTTCTTCTCTAATTGAATTTTTGCTAAAGGTAAGAAATATTTTTTCAAAAATCAATTTCATATGGTCATGTTAAATTCATGTTAAAGTAAATTATGGGTAGTAAACCCAATCCTTGGATAATACATCTAAAGAAAATTTAAAACCCCCTAATTTTATTTGATCATCATTTACTCCTGGTGCTTTCATTATTACACAATTATGGTTAAATTCTTAGAGTTTTTTATGTATATATTCCCTATTAAGTTCATGGAATTTGTGTAAGTAATGAATTATACCTGATTTTAACTTAAAAAATATTCTAACATAGTATATTCCATGTAATTTTGATGATTATATGGGTTGAGTGAAACTAATTCCTTTATGGTTCTTTTTTTAGTCATGTTTTATTAAAGTTTTTAATACTTAATTTCTTTTTTTTTTAATTTTACAATCCAATAATTGGATATTTAACGTTTCTAAAATATTTCTTACTTAAAATAATCTTCTAAAATATTAAAATCTCTCTCTATATCAGTTTTACAAACATTAATGTGGAAAATTTTATCAATTTCTAGGTTAAATTATTCTTAATTAGAGTTTGAGTACATGAGTATGTAATTTTTTAAAAAAGATTCAGAATAATATTTAAGAACAAATTTAAAGTAACAAAGTGGATTTTCATGAATGATTTGAAAAAAATGGAAAAAATCAAACTTTTTGGAAACACCTATAACATCCCAAACCTTGATTCCATTGAATGTTTCCCAAAGCCTGGTTTTCCACCTAGCCTCAAGAACATCTCCCCAATTCCCATAGGATGTTAACTAGAGGATAGGGCCAAGTCTATATACATGTGGAGACTATTCCCTCATCACTAGAGTATACCAGAGCTGATATACAATAAAATATAAGTAATGGAAGCAGTAAATCAATCACAAAATAGATAAAATCCAAAGACATGTATATACAAAAATCCATAAGTAATCTCATATACTATAATGATCATCTCGTGTGTCTACAAATCATCTAAAATTGGTACATAGGTAACGGTTTAATACATATATCAAAATACCAAAAATACCAAAAATATTTATGTATAGCTAGCATCTTGAGTCTCGGCTTTGTCATGTTCTCCCCTAATCCTAAGTAGTAATCAAAAATTGTATCATGTAACTTTACCTTATCCATACTTACAGTCACATAATCGCATCGGGTATCAAAGGCATCTTGAGTAAGGTGTGAGACAAAATCTTAGTAGGCCACCACGAATGGTGTCTAATACCATCCAGTTAGTGAATATAGAAGAATAACCGTGTGTATGTTGTAATAAAATATGTAAATGAAGTACTAAAAGTAAACAACTAATAAAGTTATGTGTTTTCATGGATATCCAACCTCTACAACCTACATCAACCTTAGTCGGAAGTCTTTGAATAAATAGTCAGTCCTGTATCAATTTATAATCATGTCTTGGGACCTAAAATGTAGCCCAATGTCCCCCATGTTGATATGTGATCATGAGATTCCTAACTATGCCTTTAATAAGGTACAATTATGTAACTGAATCCAATATTGTTCTTTGGCATGAAATACATGTCGTATAAATCATTTCATTAATTATTCAATTAAGAACATAAGACCATCCTTGTAATTCCTTATTTTGAATCTAGGTATCACTCCAGCATAGCATAAACAATTACCTTACAATATCATCCTTGGAATTCTACATCGGAATCTTGGTATCACTCTGGGTGTGGTATAACATCATTTCTATTTAATTCCTTCCTTAATGGTCCACTAAGGGATCCCAATCCTCACCCCTACTCTGTATCGAATCATCCCTCTGAGTTTGTCTTTATAATTCCATAAAAGGATTCCAAGTTTCACTTAGGTGCATGTCATTAAAGCCTCTAAGTTTTTCCTTGGCATTCCACTAATGAGTCTAAGTTTCACTTGGAATAAGTTGAGAAATATCCAAATGATTCTATCCATTGAGTTTATATGAGAACCCATGTTTCACCCAAGGCATATGATAAGAACTCATTCAAAGTCATTTAATTATTTCAAAGGTCATTACCATGATCATTTCAATTAAACCTCACCTCAGAAGGTGGATCAAAAAAGGGATAATCTTATAAGGCTTAGCCTTGTAATTTTCTCACGTTGTCACATCAACATAAGAAGCAAATCATGCTTAAGCGAATAAATACTTGGCTATATCCTAGGTACATGATCTTATATTCCCTTACTTTTATCAATTCAAATTACAATAAACATTTATCTTGTAACATCCCCTGATAAAGGGAAAATGGACCACTAAAGGGGGATTCAAGTTTATATTCCACTCCTGGTGGTTTAATTAAACTGAAAACACACCCAAGGGGTGGTTCCAACTCATGGTTCATAACCTTTGATATTTTTTTCAATGGGTCTCATTAATTAAATAGGTCATACTTATCCATTTAAATCATTGAATAAATTACATTTCAAGGGATTTACTTAAAAAATTGGTTTTGTGTCACAAAAAAATATATATAAACACCTCAACATTAATAGAAAATCATGAGACCAGCTACCATAGGTCCGTAGTGGAGTGATAATCCATTATTAAATACTGATTCGAATTATACTCAGAGAAAAATGAAGAACGGATAAAATACCTTGAAATATGGAATATTAACTTACACCTAAATAAATATGTCGATATGAAGATAAAAAAATAACAGATTAAAATGAATTGAGTACTTGATGAAGTGGATCTAGTGAGACAATTGGTGCTCGAATCTGAGTATAGATGGAAGAATGGGATCAAAATATGTTATTTATATTCAAGAGTAGTTCCAACGGGTGTGGACACTATATGGAGGATGAAATAGAAATTAGTTTTGATTTATAATTTAATTTAATATAAAAATAGTAATTTTCCTAAAATTTCTTGGGTAGGATGGTTTGGTCACAAGTTGGCCAAACTGTGTACCAACTGTGGGCCTTCTACTATACTAAGGGGGCACCTGCAATGTCACTATGAATGGTTTGACTAACCATGTAAAAAATGTGAAGAAAAAAACTCTTTTAGAAATTGAAGCTGATTTTACACAATCATGTTCCTCCATCTTCACGGTCTGAAAAACATTGCAGGCTCCTATTACCCTCTGTACAAGCCTCGCATGGTTCATTGGATAGTGCGGCTTGTCCCGCATGATTCCTACTAAACATGATGTTTTCCTATTTTTTCCAAAAAAGCTAGGTTTTGGGCTCTGAACAAGACCTGGACACCCCTGATATCCCCATGACCTCAAAGAGTATTCATAATAGGCTATAAATAAGAATTTAAAATGAAAAAAGATATATTTACCTTATATAAAAAAATCTAACATCTTAATATTTTCCCCCTTTAAGCAATTCATCCCAGAATTTCTCAAGGGTGGTCAAGAATCGATTGAGAATAACATCATACACTAAGAACATACAATAGCCTCCCACTCCCAAGTCTCATCCTATTAACAATTTTCTTCCATATCACCCATACTAGAGGAATTGATCATCCTTGGAGAACCCTCATGCTCCTATCAATAATGTGAATTAGATGATCCTCAAAGGATGTATCAACCTATAACTCAAACTCATAGAGATAAAAATGATGAGATGAATTTGAATGATAATAGTGAAGCTAAGATAAATGGAATACATTATCAATGAATTGGTACCTCTGAGGAAACTTCAATTGATATGATACTATATGACTCTCTCTAGAATCTCGAATGGTGATTCGTGATCAGAAACACTTGTATACCCAAAAACCTTTGAAAACCCTACTATAAATGTGAAATAAATGGGGGATCCATACCTAAAATGATAGAATTATGGACCTCATGAATTCATATTATCCCACAGATGTACAACCTCCCAAGATAATCCATATTGAAGGTATACTTGATAAAAAATAAATGAGAAACATTTTTGATCCTATCCACAAAAACCCAATGGGCATAACTGCCACATGGTGACCTCAGTAACCTAGTCATGAAATTCATTGAAACATCATCCCATTTCCTCTTGGTAATGGGTATCTACAATAAAATTCTGGTTGGTCGCTACTATTCTTCCTTTACCTATTGATAGGTGGAACGCCTCATTAAAAAACTAACTACCTCTCACTTCATACCCATCCATCAATACTAATGGCTTAAGTCACAATATATATTAGTGATACAGAGATGAACTTCCCAAACTGAGGCATGAAACTCCCACATCAACTCCTCACATATGTCTATTAAAGCCCATATTTGACCTTGTATATGTAGAATTTCATCCTCATCTACGGTCCAACCAGGAGGTTGGTCCTCACCAACCACACTCTCATAGGACTAGGACATCATAATCTAATAGATTTAACATCCTCACACTATCCAAAAGGGTATAGGTCATAGATAAGAATGAAATAGAAGTCTGATCATACTATCTTGCACCTCTAAGTGTATATTTAAAAATAAGGCCATAAGCTACCACTCACTACTGGCCTATTGAACTGCCTGTATCTGATTCCTCTTACTTTGTTCATTAGAAACTGCATTTCCTTTACCAGTCATATAGGCATGCTCAAAGTTAAAATAATGTCTTTACTCATTCCACCTTCACTACCTCATATTTATATCATTCTATATAAATATATACTTGATTATTTTTTCATATTTGTAAACCACAAAATTCTCTCCAAGTAATTAGTGTCTCCGACAACACAATGCATGTACAACTGTAGCTAAATAAAGATCTTCTGTCAGGTAGTTCCTCTCATGTGGCCTCAATTAATGAGACATTTAATCCACTACTCTCTCCTCCTACATTAGAATAGATTCATGCATGATACCTTAGGCATCACAGTAAACCGTGTAACTTCTGCATTGTTCTGTAAAAATCAGTATCGACACTAAATTCAATCTCCCTTTCAACTCCTCAAAGGATTTATCACATTCATCTAATGATATAAACATTACACCCTTCTTAGTAAATCTCATAAGAGGTTCTTCTAAGAATGATAAGTCATGTATAATGTCCTTATAATAACTAGCTATCCACAAGAACCTTCATATATCAAAGATGTTATTGGGATATTCCTAATAAAATAAAAAAGTCACCTTCTTTAGGTTAACTAATACTATTATGTCTATGATAATGTGACCCAATAAGTTAATTAAATCCATATAGAATAGGAAATTTGTGATCTTAGCATATAAATAATTATCTCTTAGTCTGTCAAATGTGATCTCAAGATGTTTGGCATGGATTGGTTGAGTGTGAAAATACACAAATATATCTTCCATGAATATCATAATAAACAAATCCAAATAAGGATGGAAAACTTAACTCATCAGTACCATGAAAACTACTGGAACATTCATAATACTGAATGAAATAACCAAATACTCATATATACCATACCTACTATGAAAATCTATGTGAGGTATGTCTACTAGTCTAACACAAACCTAATTATAACCCGATCTCAAATAAATATTGGAGAATACATGATATACTTAGAGCTAGTCGAAGAGGTCATCTATCAACGCCATAGGATACCAGTTCATAAATGTAAATTGGTTAAATTTTATGTAATCCATTCATGGACTGAGTGTTTTGTCTAAATTTTTTACAAAAAGGACTGGTTAACCCCACAGAGAAGTACTGGGTTAGATAAACCCCTTTTCCTCTAAATCCTATAGCTGTCTATTGAGCTCTAGTGTCTCAGTATTATCCATCCTATAAGGATAAATGGATACCAGTGCATCTCATGGAACTATCTTAAAAGAAAACTCTACCTCTATCATCATAGGTAATCGTAAAAAAATTTCTAGGAAAATTTCTTTGAAACAATTAACCACTGTATGGAAATCTTCCTGATGTGTTCCCTAAACATATAGATATGAACTCAAAATTTGGGTTTTCATCCCACCAATACCATGATTCTTAGGTCCATCTAAGCTCACCTAAACACACCATTCACCCTTATAAATAAAACCACCGACCTATGGTGATGTGAAGGTCTTACTTTAGTGATAGAAATCAATGAAATCATGAAAAATAACTAACCAGTCCATCCTGAGAAATATATCAAAACCTGTCATTTATAGTATAAAGAGGTCACATGTGAATTGAAACCACCCAATATCAAGGGATCACTCCCTATAAAATTATACATCATCCATTCAAATCCCCAATGGAGTATCATGTGTCATAAATCTATCAGAACACTGAACCCTCAGCCTAAGTCTCTTCACAATGTCCATAGATATAAAGCTATGAGAAGTTCCTATATAAAAAAAATAGATTCTAGAGTATAGGTTACTAGAATAGAACCTCTCATATTAGAATCCCTGGGCCTCTTCCTTTTAGGGGTTGGTTGAACTTCATATATCTAGCCCAATCTATGGTACTATGACACAGCCTAGCTAACCTAGGCAGATTCACTCTGTTATCACTACAAATCTGGGATCTAACTACAATAGCCATGAATAACAACTCGGTATGATCAGACATCTATACTTTATATCCCTTCCTGATGATAATATGTTTACCCCACTCTTATATGTGGAGTTGGTGCAGACCCTCTCTCACTGGATTTCGAAGGAAAAGTTCTGCAAAAATATTTTTAGATGTCCCATATTGTCACATGATCGACACTCGACTGGGTCCCTCATGTACTAAGGTCTCCTCTTTCCCAGTCAACCACATTGGTGGAACCTTGCCTAGATACATAAATATGTTCCCTAGAAACTAATATCATGTCTTGGAATCTCCAGACAATGCTTCCTACTACTAGATAATTTTGTATCAGATCTAGGTGTCAAACTTCCCCGGCTCACACCTCTAACCTCTCTCAGGTTATGATCTGTAATAAGTGTCTGATTAACTATTCCAAAAATTGTAGTTAGATGAAATACATTCACATTTGATTGAATTTCATACCTAATACCACCCTTGAATCACATGAATTTAGATAACTCATCACCCTTCAGAATAAGTATAATGTGTTGGAGCTCTAAAACATGGGCCGAATAATCCATAACAAATAACACTCCCTTCTCCAAGTGAATAAACTCTCTGGCTCCATCAGCCCTCAATGTATCAGGATAGAAGTAATCATATAAGGATGTATGAAAATCCCTTCAATCCATCTCATGATGACAATTTGTTTAAGTAATGAAATCCCACCATCACTTGGTAGAATCACATAGGATATAAGTAGTGAGATTTTACATCCTCTTGGTAGGTGTCTAAAGATGCTCAAATATAGATATCATGGCCTCTATCTATGAATTATTAGACCATGGTCCACCATCCCATGAAAATATGGTTTAATGTTACTACTCAAACTCGTATGTCAACTCTTCCATAGTCGGGGCTGGTCGTGGTGCTCCTTGAACAGTCGTTATGAAACACATAGGTTTTTCACAGAATTTTGCCTTGGAACCTTTTTATAGAACTATCATGGGTGCCTCAACTGGTACTACTATAGGATATACTGGTATCCAATGTCTAACCAACTTTGGGATATAATTATCACCACTCTCTGGGAACATGACTGGAGTACCTCATGGTTCCATGTCTCTAAAAAATCTATGTTCACACCTCAAATAAGATTCAACTACCAATAAAATTGTATATAATTTCAATATAATAGGTAAAAGACTTCCTATATAAGAATCACACCCCTATAACTTCTCCTAGACTCATTTTTGGGTAATGAAAAAATCATAAGAAAGTAAGATATACTACCTAATTCCCACTACTAAGGTCAGGTCTGGGTCAAGTTCTCTGTTATAAGAAATAAAAATCTCCCTTTAATTAAAATTTATTTCCCAATTGATTTTTAAATCCTTGAACCAAATGGTTCACCAATTCTGGTATATATGGTCCCATACTCCTCACAAACAAAATATGGCATCAACCACATTCACACCATAACACATTCTATCCCATGTGAATCTTGGTCCATGACTCAACATGCCACAATTGGCTACTTTGGGTTTTTGTTGTATCCTAATCAGGAAAATGCTAATTAGGTTATGGAGGAAACACTAAGTACCAACCATGTTCCCCAATTCCCTGCACAATCATTTATCAAGATGTTGGTATATCAATCATGGCACATATCAAAATATCATGCAATCAAGCAATGCATCCTAAATGGATGTCATAATGCATGGCATGTGAATTCTAAAAAGTGCCTAAAATGATGAATGATTTTGAATACCATAATATCATTGGGTTTCATCAAAATATAACCCCCAATCGTATCAATGCTAATATCATAATCCAATTGCATCACCCAACAGTGGAATCAAATCAACTGTAATATCACAAAATCCAAAAAAACAAAAAAAATCCATTCGAGGGAATTTGAGTTTTCTCTATACATGGGTTAGCTACTCCCAGGGCTATCTCGTTACCAAATTACATTACCATTTTAATCCCCTATCTATTTTAACCAAATAGTAAGGCATAAATAAATCTATGATGCCACTTTCTAATGTCCCAAACTCGGATGCCACAAAACAGTTCCCTAAGCCTGGTTGGCCACTTGGCCTCAAGCGTATCTTCTCAAATTCTAGAGGCTACTGACTAGTAGTGAGGGCCTATGGTGTGTCCATGGGGATATTATTCCCTCATCACTAGAGTTTATAATAGTGTATATACAATAATATATAATTAACAGAATTACTAAATCAATCACACAATAGATAACATACAAAGATTGGTATATATAAAAAGACAAAAGTAATATCATATAAAATGATGATCTTGTCTTATGTCTAAAAAATCCAAAATATGTATACATGAACTTGTATAATACATGTATTAAAATACCCAAATGACCAAAAATATTTATCTCTAGTTATCATCACGACACTTAGCTCATTCTTGGGCTCCCCTGCTCCTAAGTAGAAATCCAAAACCTGTAGTAGGGCACTTTCCCTTATCCATACCTGTAGTTACATAATATTCTCGAGTACAAAAGGAAAATTAAGTAGGGTATGAGAGAAAATCTCAGTAGGACACAACGAATGAATTATAATTCCATCCAGTTAGTGGATATATAATAATAATAGTGTGCATGCGGTAATAGAATTAGTAAAGGAAGTATTTAAAATAAACAACCCATAAATGTCCAGGTTCATATGGTCACCCATCCTCTAATTTCTACTTCGGGCTTAGACAAAAGTATCTAAATAAAAAGTCAGTCCTATATCAGTTTATAATCACATTTCAAGATCTGGTGTGTATACTAGCATCCTCTATGATGATATGTGATCATGACATGCATAAATAGGCCATTAAAAGGTATAATTCTCTGACTGAATACAAGTTATTGATTTGGATTGGCAGATGCATCGTATAAATCAGTTCATTAATTATTCAATTAAGAACCTAATCTCTTCCTTAGAATTACATAATTTAAATCTAGGTATCTCTCCAATATAACATGAACCAAGTACCTTACAAGCCCATCATATCCATTACTCATTGGAATCCAGGTATCGCTCTGGGTGTGGTATAACATCATTTCCATTTGAGTTTTTCCTTGGCTACCCACTAAGGGATTCCAAGTCTCGCCCTAGGTGTATATAGAATCAACCCTCTAATTTCATCCTTGGTAGTCCATTTAAGGATTCTAAGTGTCATTGGGGTACATATCAGTAAATCCTCTGATTTCATACTTCGAAGTCCACTAAGGAGTCCAAGTATCACTTTTCATAAGTATAGAAATAGCCAAATTATTCCATCCATGTAATTCATATGATAAACCATGTTTCATCCAATGCGTATAATAAATATTCATAAATATTCATTTAAATATTTAAAAGGTCATTAATGGGATCATTTTCATTAGACCTAACCTCAAAAGGAGGCTCAAAAGAAGGGGTAATCTTAGAAGTCTTAGCCTCTTAATTGTCTCTTGTGGTCACATCAATATAAGAATAAACTAATTATTAAGTAATAAAATACATAGACATGGCCTATAGACATGGTCTTCCATTCCATTACTTTTATAAATTAAAATTACAATTACAATTCATCATGTAAAATCCCATGGCATGGGAAAATAGTAAACTAAAAGGGTATTCAAGTTTAAATTCCACCAATGGTTGTCTAATTAAATAAAAAATTATCCCAAGGGTTGGTTATAATTCAATTTTCATATCCTTTGATCATTTATTAATGAGTCTCATTAATTTCATAGGTCATACCTATCCATTTTAATTATTGAATAAATTTCATTTCAATGGTGGAACTCAAAAAAAAATTCATGTGGAACAACATAATATATATAAATACACATACTTTAGGGAAAACTCACTAGACCACCTACCATAGATTTTTACGGAGTGCTCATCTGATATCATCTCTTGATTTGACTTAGATCCGGAGAAAAAAATAACAGATGAAGAAACTCAAAATAGGGAATAATAGCGTACACCTAAATAACTCTTTAGATCCAAAGTTAAATGAAAAACATAATTAAATTAATTTATTAATCACTGGTGTGGATCCAACGATATGATAGGAACTCAAATCTGAGTTTGGGAAGAATAACATGATCAAAATCTATGTTTTAGCATCAAGAGGAGTTTCAATGCGTGAGGATGGTATGTGAAGGAAGAAATATAAATTAAATTTGAGTTATAAGATATTTTAATGTAAAAATATTAATTTTTCAAAACATTCTAGGGTTGTAAGGTTTATTTTAATGCTTGGATAGACTGTTCACCAACCGTGCACCATCTTATATCCTTAGGGGGGCACCCACATGGTCACTACACATGGTTTTAATAACAATAAACAAACCAAGAAAAACTCCTCTGATAAAAATTGAAGTTGTTTCCACATGTTTTGAAAAACCATGTGGGCTCCTCATTCCCTATGTCTAAGCCTCACATGATAAATCAAACTGTGCAGCATGTCTTACATAGTATCTACTAGCCGTGTGGCCTACCTATTTTTTTCCAAAAAGCTAGATTTTGGGCTCCAAACAAGCCCCAAAAACACCAATATCCCCATTACCATAAATGGTATTCAAACTAGGCCTTAAATAATCAATTAATCAAAAAAACGATCCTTAACTCATATAAATACCTTGGATCTTACAACCTTAGTACCAATTTGATGAGTAAATTTTTTTCTTCAAGTCTATATCCAAATATTTCAAGATAAGAATGAAATATAACAGTCCCAAGTTTTCCCTTATAGAGATTATTATGTTTTCTCTTTTTCAACATAAAATAATTTATTTAATTCAAAATTGAAGAATAAATATTATGTAAAATATATTTAATAAAGAAAATCAAAATAGTGATCTTGATGGGAAAATACGAGTTAAAAAAATGGGGTTTGAAGAATGAACAAAAGAAAAAAAAATCAGAGAAGTTTTAAAATGGGGAATGCATAATCAAATGAGTGGAAATCATATTTAGTAATAGAAACCTTTACCATGTTTGGGCTATATGATCACTCATCCCAATTGTTAAATATTTTTCTCAAGAATTAAATTTAAGTACCATTTTTATTATTAAAACACTAGCACTGATATGTTTATAATTGAAGAAATATATTACTGCAATCACATCATGTTTTCTATATTTTCAATCGTAATTATAAAATATTTTAGTTAATAACATATAAAGTTCAATGAATTAAATGCACTATTCTCACCATCTTGATCAATAAAGAGAATTTTATACTATATGAAACTATTGAAATCACTCCAACACAATTCTAAAAACACATAACTACAATTTCTTAAAATAATTCTTCAATTGAATAAAATCATATGTGAATTAGAAAAGGAAATAATTATTAGAGATTTAAAAATTCATGAATCTATATAAAAACCATTATTTTGTAAGTAAGAATACATTCTAGAAAATAATACATTGATAAAAAATTGATAAGAGAATATTTCTCCAGAGCTTTCCCATGGTTGAGTCACTAGAAAAATCAGCCGAACATGGACATGTGTCATCCTACCTTCATATTTATATTCTTCCACCATTGAATCTCAAAGTTTATGTCTCTTTTTCTAGAAATAAAATTCCAAAATTTAGCACATCATTACTAGAATGTATCCCCCATTATTTTAAAGTATATAAATTAACAAAGATCATGATATTAAATGAATAAATTATCTAAGTATATATATATATATGGACTATATGGCTTCAATTATTTTCTAAAAATAACCTCTTGTTTCTTTTTTTACTATCTGCAAACAAAAGATACTTTACCTTAATTATTATGGCCCCACAAATTACTCAGCCAATATTAGTTGAAACAAATCAAAAAAATTCCAACTAATCTTATTCGGTAGACTAGAAAAGTATTCAATTAGTATTCCCATCAACAAAAATTTAATATGATTCCTTTTAAACACATGATTTCTATATTGAAATTTTCTCTTTTAATAATTACATTATTCTTACTTAATACCCATGCATGAATATTATGTTTCTTTATTATTATTCTCAATATTAGAATCCATTAATTTTGGGTTTTCTATCTAATGATCTCTTTCTTCATTCTATACTAGGTTTCTTCATTGGTATTACTTACTAGGATTTACACCTAGGACTAATTCTAGTGTTTAGAAAGTCCACTTTTTCTATGTTAATCCCCATTTTCCTCACATGTCACTCCTGAGTTTCTTTGTTCCCATCCCTTTATTGAGACCATACACATGAATATTTATAATCTATATGGTTGTTCATTAGCTCCATGCAGCCCATACACATTCACCCAGTTTTTTTCACTACAACCTAGTCTATTATTACTTTTCAAGGAAATTGATGACCCATGAAGGTTCTTATTTGAGGTTATAAATATATTTTTATCCCTTTATCTAGATATCATTTATTCTAGATAAATATTTTTTTTTCCTCTGAGATATCATTTGAGAGAGATCAAAGAATAATCTCATCAATTATTAATATGTTGATGGTGTGTTGTTATCATTAGATATCTAATTCCATCCTAATGTCCTAGAGAATGTAGGTATTATTGAAAAATATATCTAGTGATGATTTAGATTATACTTCCATGAGTAATACTGATCATGTGTTCTTTCAAACTCATAACTAAGGATTTATACCAAAATCCAGAGTTGGTAGAATGAGTCTGACTAAGAAAACTAGATTTTTTTCACCTTTCCTTATTCTTGCTATTTTGGTCAATTATTTTCTTATGGTTCTATTTTGAATTTTTTTCACTCACTTATACTCCATCTATTTGAGCTTAATAATATGTGAATATAATATGGTGTTCATACTGTGTATGTAAGACCACAAAGGTCTGAAGAATTTAAATCTTGTAATTCTTTAATAAATTTTAGTTTCTTTATTTGTATTTGTTTTATCTTTCTTTATATGTGGATCCATCTCACCTTGATTCTCCTTTATTTCACCTTTCTTATGATAGTCATATTCACCATCTCTCTTTCTTCTCCTATTTCAAATACCTAGAATATACCAATTGTATGTTCATTTCTCTTAGGATTTTCTTATGGACTTATAATTCAACATACATCCAAAAATAAAGTATCAGTGATTCCAAATAAATGATGGAATCTGATAAGTATGAAAAAAACCTTACGGAGAAAATTACTTTAATCTATGGTGAATAAATATGAGAGCCTTCTTTTTTCAATAGGGCCTCATTGATTCCTTACATGGTCCTAAGAAACCCAATATAACCTATTGTAATGATGTTCAAACCACAACAATCTATAATTATATCCCTATAGATATTATTGTTAAGGACCATATATCCTTGTTATTATCCATAGGTGATAAAGTCCTAAAAAATCTTTCTTATGAATATTTTTTTATTTTTTATTCGGTTAAATTAGAAAAATTATATATGGATACTTCATTGGTTGTTTTCCTTTATAAAAATAATATAATTTTTATATTTAAGATACATTTTGGTACTTCAATCTAAGAACTTATTGATCAATTTAACAAAATTATGCTTGATCTATCTATCAATAATTATTTTTATGATGAAGACCAAACTATGATTCTACTTATTTATCTAGATAGTTCATAAATCACCTTTGTATAAACTATGATGTATAGTAGGGAATATTTAAACTTATAATAAATCTACCATTTATATCCAAAGAATCGCATAATGAATCCAAGATTAAGAATGGGGAAAATAGTGTCTACTGGGGGTGGAACAAAAAAATAGAAATAAAAATAAAGAAAATGGTAAATGAAATTATAATTATGAAATCAAAAATATATATATTTAGTGGGTCTAATTGTACGTCTAGGTAGGTTAATCATTACAAATGTGGGAATCCTGACCATATTAGACCTGAATAGAGAGAGCCCAAATATAACCAATAACGTGATGAACCTTTTGACCAATACTTATTTGATGATAATGGTTATGATAGTTCTATGTTTCTTAATTTTTGTTTACTTTCCTTATCCAATGTGTGGGTTTTATACTCTAGTTGTTCATTTTTATTTTGTCTATATAGAGGTTCATTTTCTGATTTGACTGAATGAGTTGATGAAGAGACTATTCTTAGAAACTATAGGAGGTGTTGGGTTTGGGGTAGAGGCTATGTTTTTTAGAGCTTTGTGATCATTCAATTTTCAACTTTGTTGATATTTGGTGGGTACCCAACCTATATAGGAATCTCATATTATTAGTTGTTTTGGACTATAAAGGATTTTCTTTCATGTCTAAATCACTTTTTCTTAAGATCTTTAAATCCTCTAGAATAGTTATTAGAATATCCCTTATCAATGAGATATATGTTTTGGATGGTAAAACTCATTGTAGCAAGTTGGGAAGTACTTATGTCACTAATACTAATAATAAAATTATTTGTTATAAGAGTTTAGGGCATGTGATATCCAGAGGTCCTAATAAATTGAGTAAATAGGGATTTTTAATGATATCACACCTAAAAATATTCCATTTGTGAGGATTGTGTCCTAGGAAAATCTATGAATCAATTTTTATAGGTCTTATTTTAAGGTTTTTTATTCTTTAGGTTATATTATTCTAAATTATAGGGCCCTTCTAGGACTGTCTCCTATAGTGGAGGCTCAAATTTTGTGACCATTATTGATGATTTCTCCCAAAAAGTGTGTATTTACATACTACAAAATAGCACTTGTTTATTCAAAACATTTAAGACATGGAAATTCCTTATTGGGAATAAGGTTGGAAGAAAGATTAAGGTTATGAGAATAAATAATGTTTTAGAATACTTTTCATATGAATTTATACATTTTTTGAGTCTAAGGGAATATCTAGAATCTGAACTATTAAGAAATCTCTTCAATGGAAGGAGTTAGTCAAGTAGATGGACCACACTATATTACAGTGGGTCTAAATCAAGATTTCATACTCATTCCTACCCAATTATTTCAGGGTTGATGTCATAAAAACTTTTTTGTATATCATTAATAGGTGACCTTAAACAAAAAATTATTTTAATAATACTGAATAACTATGGTGTAATTTAACCCCCTCTTATAATCACTCGATTGTTTTTTGGTACACAACTTATACGCATGTCAAAACTGAAACACTTGAACCGAGATCTCTTAAGTGAATTTTATTTGGTTATCTTAATGTGTTAAAAGTTTATAAATTTTGGGTTGATAGGATAAGTTACCAAAAAAATTATTAAGTTGAGATGTTATCTCCCATGAATCTATTTCACTTAAATTTATACCTATCACTGATGATTGTGATTATACACTGCAAAGTGAGAGTGTTGAGATTGAGAATCTAGCCTAATTTTAGGATCTCATCAAGCCTTATCAACCTAAAACCCATCTATAGTCCAGATAAAATACTAATTTGGATGGTGAAACTTAAAATTCTTGTAGTGACTATTATCTTACTAAAGATAGAGAAAATATGATCATTAAGACTCTTTCTCAATTTTTTCATTATGATATGGCCTCATTTTCTTTTAATATTTCTTAGTATCTTGAATATGAGGATTCCCATAACTATAACAATGTAGTTAATGATTGATACTCTAATCATTATATCTCTTCCATAGATGATGAAATGAATTCTTTAAAAATTAATAACAATTGGTATGTTCTTAACAAGACATTAAATTCCAAGGTAATTAGCTATAAGTGGATATTGAAAATAAGGAAAGATAATACTAGAGATAAGAAAATTAAATTCAAATTTAGAATTTTAGGTAAAGGTTTCCTCTAATGATAATGAATTTAATATTCAGTAATATTTTCTCCAATTATCAAACACTCGTATATTTGATTGTTTCTATCCTTTTCTTCTTACCATAACATTCATATTCATAAACTCAATGTTAAAATGACTTTTCTTATTAGTGACATTGATGTGAAATTTTACATGAAACCTCCTAATGGTTATATTAATGACTACAAACCAAATCATTTATACCTTTTAATTAAGTCTTTGTGTGGTTTAAAGTTATCCTCTTGAAAGTGGTATTGAAAATTTTATTCATTTCTTCTTGATAACAAATTTAATATAAGTAAACATGATTAATGTGTATACCTTAAAACTGTTAATAATTTTATACATTATCATCTATTGTATGAGGATGATATGTTAGTAATTTACAAATATATAGAACTCATAACTGTTGTTAAGTTACATTTAAATAATAATTTAGAAATAAAAAGTCCTTGGTAATGCTATGAAAATTATGGGAATGGAAGTACTAAGGGACAGAAGTAATAAAATACTCTACTTGTGTCTTCATGCTTATATTTTGAAAATCCTTAAGAGATATTTTCATGAATCGCTTAAGCCTACTAATATCCCTATGGAACAACACTTTAAATATTCACTATCTCAAATGACTATTATAGATCTTGATGTTGAATAAATGTATATAATACCATATTCTAGCATTGCTGATAGTATCATTTATGTCATGATCTACACCAGACCAAATGTTTCTTTCACAGTCTACATCCCAAGTAGATTTATGGGTAAACTAGGAAAACCACATTTGAATTACCTTAAATGGATTCTTAGATACATTTCACATTTATCATAAATTCCTTTATTATTTGGTAGAAGTATTGATATTAATCATCTAGTCATTAATTTTATAGAATCTAATTATGCAGGAAATATAGATACTTGAAAATACTTCACATTCAAAAAATTAACTTCCTATGTAGGACCCATTTCATAGAAGTGCAATATGAAGTTAGTGGGGTCTCTATCAACCATCAAGTTTGGATATATTTCCTTGACTGAGGATATCAAAGAGGTTATATGGATTAAATGTTTTCTTTCTAAACTTTATTTATGTAGATTTATTATAATAATTTACTTTGAGAGTTAGTCTGGTTTTCACCTTTTTAAAAAATTTAATTACCATGGTATTTATAAACACAAAAACATTAAGATTCACTTTATTAGATACATTATTGAATTATGAATGGTATATGTTAATAAGATACATACATACAGCAATCTAACTGATAATTTGACTAAGGTCATGAAATTTTCCAAATTCAATAACTACTCGAATTTACTAAATTTGTATCCAATTCAATAAACTTAACTTCAATGAAATCACTAATTTTATATGAAAATAGTAAAGTTTTTTGAAATATGATTTTCATATTAAAATTTCCTCGTTCTTTTATACCATTATTCTTACTTGATGTTTATGAATGAAAATTATTTTTATTATTATTATGAACAATATTAATATCTATGAGTTTTAATTTTTCTTTCTATTGGGATTATGCTTCCTCTAGACTAGGATTATTTTCTGAGCTCCCTTACTGGGATTTACACCTAGTATTTTTATTGGCACTAGGTTAATCTTCTTCTAGTAGCATGATACTTGTTTTCTTCTCGTGGATCTTCTAGTCTATCACCTTTTTTCCAATCAGTTCATCTAGACCATCAATACATATGCTGATATTTACTTGGGTTATTTGGAGGTGTAACCTATCAATTTCACACTCACCCATGTAATTTCACCACTATAAATTATATTACACCTTGTTAGGGGAATTGATAACCCCAACATATACCTATTCAAGGATAGAAATATTTTCAGATACATCCATCTTTCTCTCATTTAGTCTAGTAAAACCCTTTTATTTTTATCTAAGATATACTTTGAGAGAGATAGTAGAAGAAACACAAAATTACACAAGTTCTTGCTCATGTACTATTCTTGGTGGAGCTCTAACACCATCCCAACATCCTAGAAAAATCAGATGATCCCAAACAATAGATTTAGAGGAGATTCATAGTATGATTCGATGAGGAACACTTACTATTCTTGCTTTTATACTCAAAACCAATGTTGTTTTCAAGCCAAATCTTCGAAGAAGGTAGAACCTATCTGGGTAAGATGATTTTCTTTATTATTCAAATTTTTATGTTTTTGTTTATTTGGTTACTTTATTTCTTATGATTCTATTATAAACCTTTATACAGTCACTTATAATATATTTGTTTAATCTTAATAATACTTTCATGTAGTGCGGTGTTATTATTATGCATGTATGACCACAAAGGTCTGAAGCACCTATATATTTGTGTTCTTTATCTATTTTTAGTTTCTTTCTTTGTGACTGTTTTATCTTTTCTTATTTTTATTATAATATTATTTTGATTTCCCAAAATTCTTACTTTTTTTATAAATATCATATTTTCAATCTTAATTTCTTCTTATATTTCAAATACCTAGAAAATTTGATTTCATATTCTATGTTCCTAGAATTTTCCTAGGGACTTACCATTCAATATAGACCTAAACACCTTTGAAATGATTCTTTAACCAACCTAAAAAATCCTTCATCCAATGGATCTATTGTGATCCTTATTAAACCACTCATTAAATTATATTGTGGCCTCAATATATTCAATTCTTCTAGAATGGTTGTTAACTTATTTCGTTGCTTGTTATCTCCTAAAACCTATATAAACAATCTGGAGGACTCTCCCTTTATTATAAAATTTAGTTGGAAAACCTCAACACTTGAGAATCTTAGTTAGAATTATCTTACCTTGTTTCATTATACCAATATTTAATGATAACCACTAAAAAACTCATCTTGAGTAAAAAACACATTATATACCATCCTCTGCAGTATATTTCAATTGTAGATTTAATGAGGCATTCCATCAGGAATGTTTCATATACACATATCCATCTATAATCTAAGGTAATGACTATAAATTGATTTCTAAAAATTGAATTATGACCCAAGAAAAACTTGAGAACATAATTTATTTATACTCAACTTGAATTCTCATTCATCCAACTTCTCTCCATAAACATAAGTGTTCCTCAGTTCTTCTACCTGATATATCTTCTTGGGGTGAACATTAACTACATTTTGTTGTATCATTATTTTACTTTGATTGAATTTATAATTATAATAATCTAAAGCTTCATCATATCCTAATATTTTATCCTTAAATAAGTAAATATGAAGCATCACCATCCATGGTTCATTCCCTTACAATATTTATTCATTGTTCTTCTCCAAATATTCAAGATAGTTCTCTATTTTTGTAGCACCAAAACATTATCTAATACATGAAGACTTGTTCAATTCGTTTTTTATTATATTCATCCATAATTAATCTATGTCTCACTTTACATAGCCTAAACTAAAGTTCCTTGAATCTCATATTAGACCTAATTCATTTAATCTCTGTTAATTATCCTTAATTTAGTGAATCTCTTTTTAGCTTACATACTCTTGATTTATCTTGGATCAGTTAGTATTTATTCATTCTGTCTACACCTATCTTCCCCCATGGATCTAGAACCTAATGTATAACTATTTTAATGATAAGATATTAAACAGGAGATCCAGATCAAATAAGTTCCACAAATTCCATTACACACTAGTGAAATTCTATTAGGTGGAAAATAGATTCTCTTACACAAAGGTAGATTTAATCTTATGTGGGATATATTCTACCTAAATTATTCTTACATTCAATGATCTTTCAAATTACTCTGATGATTCCACATCATTATAGATTTTTAATATTATATATTAACTTTATTTATTTCTTTGTAAGAATGGAACCCAAGTTTAATCTTATATATCATCTACAATTCCCAATTTTCCTCTTATATTCCACCCCTTATATTCTTACATAAGAATTCTGAAAACTATTCTACTATTTATTTTGATTACTCTGAAATGGAAATTTCATATGACTTTATTGTATATTTATTACAAAAAACCATAAAATAAGAATTAAAAATTACCATTGGTTCTTAAATTTCATTAATAGAATAATTCCACTAGTTTTTTAGAGGATCAGAGAATTTTAAAATGGATAGGAAATACATGGGTGCTCATATATAGAATTCAGTTCTATTTTCTCATCGCATGCCCTATTCAACCATCATATCACATTACCTATTCAATCATAGTGTCACATTCCATGTTCAACTATTGTATCATACTCTCTATTCAACAATATCATTTCACTCACCTTTTCCTACCCACGCTTATCACCCTATCTTTCTCACGGATGTGTTGTGTGTCTTGATAAAGAGAACTAGGTACCTAAGACTATAATTAACGGTTATTTTGGTGCCTATTTCCCTTGATTTTATAAGTTTCTCCCCTATCCTCCCATCCAGGAAGAGAAGAAATCTAGGAAAAATCTGAGCACATGAATCACATGCCCAAGCCCTACAAGAATCTCATTTATATGATTTTAAAATCCAAACTAAGTTGATAAATAGAAACAAAGTGTATTTTAGTTCCTTTAATGATTCTAATCATTTCAAAAGACCACTTTTCTCATGTAGTCATAAACACCATGGTGAAGGACCCTCTTCAAGAGGTCCTCAAATGAGACAAAACTACAAAACCTCGATGCCCAATTTTTCCCTAAAGGGTCATGCGAGGTGTGTCCTTGAGAGACCTAGGCCCATTTCTCAAAGGTATAACAACTATAAACCCTTTTTTCTATAGATTAGAACGGGGTTTAACTTCTAAAGACTCTATTACATGGAACTGATGTCTTCACCATTGGTGTCACACCATGTTTACCCAATAGGTTGCATGTACACCCAATACTTCTAGGTGAGTACCCACTCACCCATATCAGAAAAAAATTACACCCATTTTCCTAGGAAATTCACTAAGGGAAGACCCTAGTTCCCAATGCTTACCTAACATGATATCTACTTGCACTCCCTGATCACTCAAGTCTTTTACTTGGGCTGAGTTAATCTCCCAAAAGAATTTAACCGCACTATTTATCCCAAACCTACCCTCTATTGATTCCCATCTACCTAGGATTCCTTCACACCATCTTGAGATACATGAATAGGTTATTCATATTTGAGTGATCCCTTATGATTGTGTATTCCTTTAATAATGGGAACCAACAATCCTATAATATATCTCCTCAATATTTCCTCCATGATTGATAAGATCTTTAAGATAAAAAATATCATGTATTCCATATATAATTAGAACTCTATTTTATAGGATTAGTGGAAGTTATCTGGTCCAACCCCCTTAATTCATCTAAATTATCTTCTTGGGGCTGGCACCATGTTCACCAAGTGCCTAGTCGATACTCTAATCAGCCTTCCAAGTACAATCCATGATCTATGAACTACTTGGACAATCTATAATATATAATATTTAACTATAATCCTTATTTATTAGTTACCAAATGATAGGATGAACCAAAAAATGACACTCATGTATAAGCCCCAGGCCAACCATCACTAAACCCCTTTCACTTAGTAATCCATTATATTTGACATTAAACTACTTGTAATTAGCCATAATAATATAACCATAAACAACAAGACATCATAGTCATGAATGCATTACCTGAAATGTAATTTATTTTTGACTTAGATGAACAACTTTAAAAATCACATCATTTGGTCATGGTTGATCAAATTTATAAGGGACTACATTGTAGTTGGATATGCACTATAATGGGAACCACTATGATATAGTGGTGAATATTATGTCATGTTCTATTATTTATATCACTATTTATATGATTTTGAAGCGTGTGGATTCTAAATTCCTTCCTTCATGGTTTCAATTCGATTATAATCCATGAGATGGATCATTTCTGGTTTCCACACAACAATCATTAAAGTTATAAATGAATAAACACAAAAAAATACTATAACATTTTGGTTTCATGATATGTAACTTGATATGTTAGGATATGGAAAAATTTATTCATTCAATGAAGAGCATAGTGTATGGCTATATAAATGGATATGATCCTTGTATACTATGGTTAGAAACATATGAAAAGTTTTTTATGAACTAAGTTAAGAAATCTCAATTCCTAATGTTTTTTCATCATTTTATGAAGGTGCTAGCACCCCTTCAATAATTTTAGAGTCCTTAAGTTATGAATTGGGATCCATTGGTTGATATTCCCCCTTTTACATAGGAATATTTTTCCTGTTACTTATTATAATAATTATCATGTGTACCTCATCTAATAAAAAGATAAAATCTGTTGATATTTATGTGTTTAAGGTATATCTCTTTATTCAATATTTTCAAATATATTTTCTTGTTTGATTAATTAGAGACATAACCTTCTGTGTTTGGGATCACTTATACTTCCAAGGTTCATATGATTATTCAAATAAACCCATTAATGGTATTAGATCTACGTTTTTTGAGGATTAAACATGTTTAATCCATGATTTTGAAAAATATAACCATTGCCACAACATAGAACTTCATTTAGTGGTTATTTTCTAGGATTCTCTAGGAACCATGACCAGATCCATGGCATTGAAGTCCCCATGGTCTTTCAAAATAGTAACAAAATATACCACCATGACATAGTAGAAGTTGTAGGGATCTCACTTACCTTGACACGATGAGGTTATGTTCAAAATAGCCACAAATTAAGTATTAAAACATAATGAAATCAATGGTGATATTAAATGGATTTAAAATATTATTTTGATAAATTTAAATTATGTTTTATAAAAGGTTTATAAATTATAATTGTTTGGATTTTTAAAATGGTATTTTTATGAAAAAGTTAAATATATATGAGTTCGCATTTGTTTCTTGTGTTTTAATTAAAAAATTGATTTTTTATTTATTAAGAAAATTAAAATATTAATTGAATTAGACTATTTATAAATTATTTATAAATAATAGAAATTAATTTTTGAATATTTATAAAAGTATTTATATGGAACTTTATTAGTAATTAGCTTAATTATATAATTTTTATAATAATATTTGTTTATCAAAAAGGTTCATAAATTATTCTCAAGTTGATATATTTTAATTTCTAATTTATTTAAAGTTTATTACTTCTTTATTTATGTTTAGTATTTTTTCATGAAATATGAATATTGTGTATTCATAAATTTATATAATAAATTTATTCTAGGAGATAAATCCTTATATTAAATTCTAGGTATGACTATAAAATTTAGTTCCCCTCTACCTTAACCTCATTTTTTATTTAGAGTTATGAACTTGAGAATAGTTGTTGAGTATTTTTTGTGCATATTAGGTGTCATAATGATCATGAATTTGATTCTATATTGATTTAATTATCCCAAGGAATAAGGACTTGGGGTCGTACCACCTATCGTCCAAGAGGTTTATGCTTTGTCAAGAATGGTGAATGGGGTTGGATATTTATGGCTCTAAACTTACTCATGTATAAACTGCCTATCTAATATAACTCTAAAAATTTACATGAAAATTGTATATACCTTATGAATATGTTGCATTTGAATATGTATGAATATATTTAGATTCAATTTTTTAATAGAATAATACAAACTTGTGGGTTGTGTAAAATGATACACATTAATGTGGTGTGAACACATTAATTTGGTGGATGTGATAGGGATTCCAAAAAACTAAATCATTAGAATCCTGTATACACAAAATGGAATAAAACATGAGAAGATAATGATTACATAATATGTAATAGTTATTAATTTAAAGTGAAAAATATGTACATTAAATGGGAATGACCATTAAAAGAAACCCCCTTAAAAATTAAGTGTGATATTCCTTATAAAGAAGCACTTTTCCAAACATTAATCATTAAATGGGGTATTTTAGATCTTAGAATGGGTACCCCCAATATTATCTTTTTCAAGGAAAGAAATCTATAAGAAATGATATTTATCTTGTTGGGTGGGTCAGGATTAGCATGATTATCCATTTATTATCCTCTATTAGGTTATTATTTTCATTTGATTTGGGTTAAACTAGATGGGAAGCCCTAATAGTCAGGATACCATATGGATAAGTTTGAATTTATCTATATGATGGATTGGGTAAAGAGTTATCAACTCAACTATCCAACAATAAAAATTGTTGTGATTGGGATGATTACTTACCTAAATAATAATGGATTATTTATGTGAACAAACCTGTGTAAGTAATGATGAAATATGGATCATGGAATACTAAAAGGATATGATGTACGGGATCATCAATTTTTATAGGTGAAATATCATTAAAATTCCTTAATAAAAAGATACAGATCATGATACTCACCAATTGATATGTCTTTGTTATGGAGTATTGAATTTTTTTTCTTTAATCGTATTAGGATTATTAATAGGTGTGGCCTATAAAATAGTTAAAAGTTAGTATCTATGGTTGAAAATAGTTCTCAATGAGAAAAATTCCATGAATATGAATGTAAATATTATGGAGATTAATTCCACAAACTATGACTCATGGGTATGGGATAATATGTGTGCATTGCACATTTGTGATGATAAACAGAGACTCAAAGATAGTTTGGAATTAATGAAGGGTAAAGTAGATATTCATGTCAATAATAGAGAAATATTTGATGAATTAGAAGTCATCAATTATGGCATAATTCTACCTATTATATTAGTTCTATAATTGAATAACTATTATTATGTTCCCTCTATAATTAGTAATTTGATTTCTGTATATTGTTTGTAAAAATGGGGTTTTCATTCATTATCATGAACAAGAGTTGTTCCATATATAAGAATGAATTTTTTAATGCAATTGGGAATATAATAAATGGTATATATATTCTTGATAAGGATAATCTTGTTTGTAACATTCATAATAAGAAGTTCAATTTTGACTCTAATCCCACATACCACTCCCATACTCACCTCAAATACATAAATGAGAAACATTTTCAAAGACTCCATAGAGATGGATTATTTGACTCATTAAATTATGAGTTTTTAGTTAAATGAGAATCTTTTTTTCTGGGAAAAATGACCAAAGAACCATTTAAGAGAAAAAATAAAACCAGCTCTGCCCTCACATTCCTATGCGCCTCTCCTGGTCGGAGTCGGAGCGGTGGTAATAAGGAGGGTTTGGGATATGTGTTTCGGCGGTCAATGGGTTTCCAGGTGCTCTTAAAGTCAGATTTATTTTGTTATGTCAGTTACTGGTGTTTCTCTTCAACGATGATGCCTGTGCTCAAAGCCCTTAGCTGCCCAATACCCTACTCTGTCCTCGCGTTCTTCTGCGCCCTTCAAAGTTGGATCTGGAGCGGTGGAACTATGAGGTTTTGGGATTTGGGTCGGCGGTCGATGGTGATCCACGCGCGGCATGCGTCTGTATTCTCTTGTGAGGGAGATTTCTTGTTTTGTCAAATCTGTTTGATGTTTCTTCCTCATAAACATCGACGAAGGTTTTTTTGGTTGTTCTTTGAGATCTTGATTCGTTATTCTCGCTCGATAAAATTTTCGATTTGTGTTCTGGATTCTGTTATTTTCGGTTCTGGTGTGGTGTCAAATGTCGACGTTGACGGTGGCGATGTGGGTGAAGCGACGACGATGTGGGTGATTTCCGTGATGGATGTTGTGTGATGAATCGATAACGATGATGAAGTGGTGTTTTTTCGGCGACGATGAGAGCGGGTACGGCGACGATGATGGATGGTGATCACGACTGTGACTTCGATGATGTGATCATACCCCGAAAGTGATATCCTCTTTTGGTGTGTCTGGATTTTGAATTTGGATCTCATCTTTAAATCCCGTTAGATATGTTTTCTATTTTCTAGTTACCGCTCACCTCAAAGAGGTCTTTTTAAAAATCAAATAAAATATTATTTGGAAAAGGGCTAGTTTATTATTGTATCTCTTATATAATGATGTATATGGACTAATGAACACCCAGGAGAGTGGTGGTTTTAGGTACTTAGTTAATTTTAACAATAACTTTAGTTATTATGGATATGTGTTTCTCATGAAACATAATTATGAAACTTTTGAAAACATTAAAGAGTTTTTAATTAAGTATAGAATCTGTTAGGAAATAGTATTATAATATTTTGTTCATATCAAGGCAGTGAATACTTAATCTAGGAATTCATAGCTCATATGAGAGATTGTGGAATTAGTTTATAACTCACTCCTCCTAGAACACCATAAATGAATGGTGTGTTTGAAATAAGTAATCATACCTTATTGGAAATGTTTCAATCAATGATGAGTATATGTGACCTTCCTATCTCATTATGCGGTTATTCTCTAGAAACTATAGCATTTCAACTAAATTTTGTTCTACCAAAAATAGTCATAAAGAAACCATATGATATATAGACTAAGAAATGTCCCAATATGAATTTTATAAAGATTAAGTCATACAATTAACTCATAAAAAATTGGATTTTGATAATATTGAATTTAAATCTAATAAGTGCTTATTTATTAGTTATCCTAGAGAAAATATGATGTGTTAATTTTATTATACAACTGAACACAAAGTGATTGTAGCCCGATGTGGTTTTTTTATTTATAAGAAACATTTAAATTGAGGTATCAATGAGAGGAAAGATGAACCTAAATAATATAGAGACCAATAAATAGGATGTTTTCCTAAGAAAAAGGTTGATCTTATTCTAAAAGGATTTTCAGAATAATATCTGACTCAAATTACATAACAACCCTGAAGTTCAGGTAGGATTCATTAGGAACTAGATAGATGTGGATTTCTTATGGAGAATGATGCTAAATTAATATCATAGGAGATGAAACTATTACTTATTATAAGGACATTGGGAGTTTGAATTTAGAGAAATGTTTAAAATCCATTGAATTTGAAATGGAATCCATATACACTATCCATGTTTGGAACTTTGAGTATACACCTAAAGGGGTAAGACCCGTTAGGTGTATGTGGATTTTCTATAAGAAAACTGACATGGATTGTATCATTTATACACATAAATATTTCCTATTGGAAAATTCATGTTATTAACATTGAGAAAACCTTTTCACCTATGGAGATAATAAAGTCTATTTGGATTTTGTAATCCATACAAACTCATTATGATAATGAGATATATCAAATGGATGTAAAATTTTCTTTCCTTAACATGAATTTTTTCAATGATGTGCATATGATACAACCTAAAAGATTTTAATTTCAAAATGATTCTACTAAGGTTTTCAATTTTATACACTAAATTTATGGTTTGAAGTAGGCTTCTTAAGGTGAGAATATCTAGTTTGATAATGCAATAAAATAGTTTGATTTCATTAAAACATGGATGATTCCTTTGTATATAAGTTGGGTACTGGGTGTATAGTATCTTTTCTAATATTTTATGTAGATGTCATACTACTTATCATAAATGATACACCAACACTTCATTTTGTGAAGATATGGCTGGGTAAATTTTTATCAATGAAATACATGAGTAAAGATACCTATATAATAGGTATGATGATATATATAGATAGATCTAAGAGGTTTGTTAGACTAAATTTAAACACATATATTGGAAAATTGATAAAATATTGAAGTATAGAGAAATATAAGAAGGGGTATTTTCTAGTGTTACATGGAATAAATCTTAGAATGATTCAGCCAGAATGACATGAAGGACTTATTTTTATTTTATTATGGATAATCCCCCTTTTAAGGGTTGAAGGGGAACCCGTACATAACCCGTAGGCCCAAGGCACAAGGCCCGACAAACCCACAATACATGACCCGAAGGCCCAGAGGCATACCATACCCAATACATGACCTGTAGGCCCAGCCCACTTGAACTGCCCCTCCCCAGCTTCCTGCATCATTGATCACCTAGCTCCCCACCTTGCATTGCTGATCGGCTAGCATTGCCCCATACAAAGCTGCACGGTGCCTAGTCCCGATGGCGGCTACCATACCCTCTCATTCTTCCAATCTGGTTAGCTCTACATCTGGTGGCTTCTACTCCTATTGCTCTAATCCTCTTCTAGGGCATGTTATGGGTGAAATGGGCTACTCTATAGTCTATGTGACCTGAAGTCCTTGTGGCCCGAAGGCCTTTGATGACCTGAAGGCCCTAGAGACCTGTAGGCTCAAACCGATGGCCCGAAGGCCCAAATCAGGTGAATAGCTCCAGCTGCTACAGTACCGAACAGTAACTGCTACAGTACTACTACATTGCCCCCGAAAATTCTCCTCCACCTGGTTTTGAAACCGGGTCTCTTGGATGCCAAGCAGGAGACCTTATTACTTGGGTACGGTCTCATTGGCATAGAATGATTCAAGATCCTTTAAAATAGTTATAAAGTATAGATATAATTCTTTATGTGTCTTCCATAGGATCTATAATTTTTCCATTTTGTGTTCTTAACTTGATGCCTATTGTGATTTGAGCATAAATAGTAGATACAAATCTAATCTTGGTGAGAGTCACTGGATTACTGTGAAGGACATTATTAAGTACATAAGAAGGACTAAGGATATATACATGGTTTTTGGAGGAGGATATAAGCTCTATGTGAAAGGTTACACATATCTGAGTTTTTAATCCAATAAAGATGATGTGAAATATCAATCCAGATTTGAAAAGTTCCAAACAAGTTACTATATTGGAATTAAAAATAAAGGCATAGTAGATCTCTATATCAATTGTTGTAAAGGAACCTATTTGGATAAAGAATTTAATTTCTGGACTTAGAGTGGTTCCTAGCATTTAGATATAAATTAATCTATATTTTAAAATTAATGGGGTTGTTTCTGAGGATAAGGAACCTTGGTCTCACAAAATAACTAGAAATATCCAATGAAAACATCATCTCATACAATACATCATTAAGAGGGGTGATGTAAAGATCAAATGGGTAGCTATATAGGAGAATGTAGTCGACCCATTGATGAAACCATTACCTCAGTAACAACATGAGGGTTATGTAGAATATATGGTTGTAATAAACATGAGATATTGGTTGTAATGGTTTTAAATGTATCATGTTATTATTATAATGTAAAAATCCATTTACTATTTATTTGTGTGGGCTAAAATGTATTTAACATGAATGGTTGAATGATAATATCCCCCTAATGTATGACTTTGAGTTATCCCTAGGAGATTATCATAATGAATTATTATGGATTATAATGATATGTTAAGGTTAGAATGAATAGATTATTTCACTAATTACAAATATTTATAATGTTGATATGAATAATGGAGTAATGAGGTAATAAATATATACTTATTACTTATACAGATCAGTTAAAGTATATATCATGGAATTCCATACATTCATTGATATACTTAGGGGTGTATAGTTATTATCAATCCTTCATACCTAAGGTTAAAAAAATACCTAATATAAGAATATTCATACATATATACTATACTTATGAAATTAAAATATGAACTTAGCTAATATGAGGTTGTTTGGGTATGTTGTTGATCATGTCATAAATTGGAGCATAACTAAGATGGAATTTTTCCACATGCCTGAAAAGTTAAATATATTTAGACCATGATTTAATTAGACAAAGGAAATTCATGTAAATTCTTATTTGAGTCACATATGATGTGATCAATTACTTGGATGAGTGACATGTGATGTACTAATTGAATAGATGATTGACATGTGATTTATTCATCAACTTGGTCAGTCTTCTTTATAAAATCAACAAAATACGAGTTTTACTATACTATATTGACATGTTCCATGTATTTTGATCTCTTTATGTCGTAGAAAAAATATTATATAGGAGTAAATATGATGTATATGATACATCTTATGGTGTAAATGTTTTTATAGAGATATGACTATTTTTTATGGAGATCACACCAAACCACTTAGTTGCTTGAGTAGCACTAATAATTTGAAAGATTATTATATTATATTATACCTATGAAATGGGGATTTTATGTTTTTTTTCAATGATATTGAAGCATAAAAAATTAAAAAATTAATCCCTTGGATAAGGATAAAGTTTTGGACAAAATTTCTTGTTCCAAAATGAATAGAGTTTATAGAAACTGTATCCAAAAAGTTGTTTTCAATGGATTTACAAAATGTTGTGATGTTTTTCATAAATTTTTTTTGTATTTTAGGGAAAGTGGTAGATTTTTGGATGTTCACTAAAATGGGAACCACTGCACCATAGTGGTTCATATAATGCATGTGGTTGACACATTCTTTCTCACATGGTTTCAATTCGGTTATGATCCATGTGATTGATCATTTTTTGCTGGCACACCTAATTCATTGAAATTTTCAATGAATAAACACAAAATGATTATCACTTTTGGGTTTTAAGATGGAATATAATATTTTATGATATGGAAAACACTCTTCATTAAATTAAGAGCATTATATACATCTATATAATAGGATGTGATCCTCTCCTGTTGGGGTGATAAACATGTGATGAGTTTTATATGAACTATATGAATATATCTTCCTTCTTGAAGATTGATCATTTTTTAATTAAGGATATATAACCCCTTTGAGCATTCAAGAACCCTTATATTATAAACTAGGTACATTTTTTGGTGTTCTCCTCTCAAAGGTAAGAGGAATTTGTTTTCTTATCATTATGATTATCATCAAGTGTACTCCTCTAGAGAAGAAGATAGAATCTGCCAATATTTGGGTGTTTATGGTGAACCATTATATACACTTTTTTTAATATACTTACATGTTTTATTCACTGAATATGTATGATTTTTATTTGGTTTCACTTTCAATACAAAGGGTTATATTATGATCCAATTAAACCCATCAATTGGTCTTCTTCACCAGACCTTAAAATGTATAATGTGTCCCATTAAGAGGTATTAAACTATGTGGGTTTTTATTCCCCTTATAAGGACACATAAGAAGCCCTTCTCTTCGTATTGACCCCAACTCCATGACACATACTACCTCCATGTATGGAGATAAATCCAATAGTTTCCAACTATGTAGTTTTAAACCATAGTGTAACTAACTAATAAGGGGAACATAGATAACATGTGATACATACAGATGTTCACATTTTTTCATGGTGTTAATTTATCACTTTATTAATGAGGATAATCAATATCATTATTGGAAATAATTTCTTGAATATGTTTTAAATATATGATAGAGTCTTAGAACAAGCAATAATAACCATCTTGGGATATCCTAAACTCCCATCCTCTTAACCTTGACATGAAATATGAAGATTTATTAGTTCACCTAACAAACACTTATCTTTGGAAAATAATTCCATGGATAAATGAAACTATAGGTGTGAACATGTGAGGAATATAAATAGTTAACCTAGTGTGAAATCTTTTACCTATAAAGATATTAATTAAATATGCACTTTTTCTTATGATTCTATATTAAAAGGTTCTTTGTATGTGGTTCTCCCATTTAGGACCATCTTTAATCCAAATAGTATTATCTCAAAATGTATCTATGGGAATCAAATTCCTCATCCATGCTAAGATAAATGGTGTTTCAAATCAAAAGTATGTTCATCATCAATAAAAGGTTCCTAAAACGTACTCCTTGTCCTTGATGATCATTGTAGTCATGTATTCCTAATACACACCATTTTTAAGAAGATCCACACCACTATTTTCATTAATACCCACAAATCCCATTGATATATATCATCAGTAATTGAGTATCTACCCATAAAAGATCATCAAAATTGACATCACTTCCCATATTGTATGACCCCAATTATGGTCAAGGATATCATCTCAACCACCTGATATAATTTTTCTAGAATGAGGAACTTCTACAATCATAATCAAGGACTATATCCTTTCCCATGGCGATGATGTCATCTCTAAGGCTCATTATCATACTCCGATTGTAGCTTAGGGGGCATATCAAGTCACACATGTTAATAATTATCAAATATTGATTAACACACTGATGACTTCCACTATCAAACCCCCATTGATAGCTGAAGTTAATCATATTTGTGAAGGTAGACCCAATAGCACCATAGAAAATGACTTCGGATGTCCTCCCCAAATCACCCATAGTGGAGTCCCTTTAAAAAATGTTGGAATCATTAACCCTAAAAGTATTATTCATGGTAGAAAATAAGAAAATTTTATCCATCGAGTTCCTTATAGTGGTTAAATAAAATTAAAAAGCTTTGTAGGTCCTCCAAAAATCCCTTAGTATGGAGGTCTTTCCCACAACAATTTGAATACCGGTAAGGTAAATTCTCTCTATGATGAAATTCCTTCTCAGAATAAGGTCCTCCTCATTTATATAATTATATAGGTAATCCATATATAATAGATATTGATAAATAATTAGGTTCTCCCTATTCCACTCCATAAAAAATCAATAACCACGTCATCCCTCCCCATGGTGATAAAATGATAAGGAAAAAATAAGAAGTTCTTACCCATTAGGGTGGCCAACAAATTATAAATCACAAAGGCCTTGCCTATAATTTCAGTTTAATGACACTATATATCCTCCTTATGGAATATGTTGTGGATTTTCACCTTGTAAAAAATCATTTAATTAGAATGGATTTTCTCCTATAATGGTGAACCAAGAATCAACAAACCATTGATGTCATCCCAATGGTACTCATTGAGAAGGTCCTATATGTGGTGATGTATAACCTTGGGTAAAATTCCTCTCCATGTTGATGATTTTCAAAATTTTCCCTCATATTGATAGGCAATGAGAAATTCAGGACAAGATACACTAGGTACTTTGTTGCTTATCCATGGTGTTTCATCCCAATTAATGGGAAATATGATGTAAAAATCACCATCAGTGTCTATGAAAAATCATGTGCTCTTTAATTCAATAGATAATACTAATAATTAACTTATTTCCATTGTTAAAAAATGGGGGAACAATATTCATTTTAAAACTATGGTGAATCATCACTTACACAGGGGGAATAAAGCTCAATTTTTATTTGGAGTGAATTAGATAAAGACAGAATATTGGTCATTTTATAGCCCATGGACACTCCTTAGTACAACATTCCCAATACATTAAATGAGGAATTCATAACTCATATTTATAACAATTTATGAGTGTATCTTTATTATTTCAATTCCCAATAAATTCATTATAGAGAGTATGTTAATCATCTCGACACACTAGATGAACTATGCCTCCATGTGTACATGGACACTCTACCAGTGACTGAAAATCCAAGATTAAGAAAATTATATGAGTCTCTCCAACACACCATTATCTATGGGTTTGAGTAACTAATTCAAATTATTGAAACTTTCTCACCTAAAGTGTGTATAAAATAGTGGGTAAAATGCATATCCTTGAATTTCACTCTTTTTATTAGCCGATAAGACATGACAAGAAAGGAAATATGAAATTTTATTAACTTAAGTCAAGTCTTAAGTCCTTGATACATGTATTCTAGTTGATCATTCAAATAAAACTCATCCATTGCTAAATTTCAGAAGTTTTATACTTATATAGAATAAGTCAATGATAGGTTTCTACACCAGAACACAGAGAAGGTGAAACGATCATCCAGTATGAGGAAATAAAATTAAAAGAGGGATAAATCATATCCAATGATGGGTACTCCTCAATTGAGTAATACACTACATCCAACTCATGAATGTATAAAATTATAAAAGGCTAATAAGGTCATTAAAACTGCCCTAACGTCAATATAAAAGAAACCCACCCCACAGGATAGAGGGAATTTTCACCTCAACCACTACCCTGGGAACCATCAAAACCGCAGTGGAGTGAAATAATATTTTTGTAGAGAATATTCAACCCAAACCACTAGGGATAGGGGATTTTTTACATCCCCATATTTGAAAGTTTGTCTTTTCAATACTATGAGAAACTATATAATAAATCCCCCCATGGTTTCTACCACTATATTTTTTTGGATCATCTCCTTATCAAAGAGTGTATTTCATGAATTTTTTAATGCCCTGAACTTAGAAAACTCATCAGTTTCCTACCTAGAGTAGTAAATGACATCAACTGTGCCTCACTGTATGAAAGAGGCTTTCTACTAGAAAATAGGGCCTAAATAGTACATTAGGGAGACTAACCTCTTGATATAATTACCATAAATAACATAAAAATAACACAACATCATCCAAAACAATAATCAAAGTATGAATATTCAATAAAACAACTATGGTATAATATTATAATGATGAAAAATTCATATAGTCATAAATTTCATTGATCTCCCACTAGTCTAAACACATATACAAAATTAAAAAATAATAATAAAATATACAAGAGGCATCATTATCATCCTTGGGACTCACCTCAACCATTTATACAATGCCTATTGAGCTTCCCCTACTCAATCCACTGGTCATCTTTTTCTATGACTTGTAAAGTATACATGAGGTCTACATACACACCAAGGTTCCCATACTGGGAATAAAAAAAATCTTTTTAAGGTACCTCTAAGTGTCTCTAATATATTCCAATATATATGTGTATGCATGAGGAAAAATATGATAGAAAATAAACATGTACATCACGATACCAAACCATATATACTTCATCCTATGTTGGAGATCCATCTTATTCCACCAGAAGATGCACACATGTCGGGTAATTGTGTGATATCTAAGCCACCATGACACCTAATCATACATTATTCTACCATTTATAGAATTTAGTTACCCAATAAGACCCAACCCATAACAAAAAAACTCAATTTAGGGTGTCACCAAATCCCAACCACTACCCAAAGGTTCAGGGTAGGTTCATGTATCGAAGTTCGGGACTTGCCTTCTCACTCAAGGTGGTCCTTCCAACACCTTCTTATTCAATATGAGGATAATGTTCATATCTTATCCACTACCTTATTACTCAAGGTAGGCACCAATACCATATATCATATCACATCACAACATGTATAGACCTTCTCACTCAAGGAGAACTATACCAATATATCCTCACTCCATATGAGGCCATTATACTATCCACTACCTTATCACTCAAGGTAGGGTTTGGTATCACATAAAAAAATAACCACTACCTTGTCACTAAAGGTAGGCTCCCACCAAAATATTCTCACTCAAGGTAATATCAGGACTCAAGACCCTTCATCTCCTATAACAAGGTCCACCAAAAATCACATAAAAATACTTGAGTAAACACATGAAATAATAATTATGGTATTCTTCCAATCTCACAAGCTCACAAGCTCATCCCCAAAGTGAAAATCACTCAATACTTATCCTCATATCTCGAAAATGTATCAATGATCATCTAGATTTACATGATAATATATTTAAGAAAATATTAGTATCTAATCATCAACATAAAGTCATAACCAACACCCCATAGTGTTCATCTATATAATAGGCACTATCTGACCCTATCCTGAAAAGATTGGTCCAATCCTCATTCAATTTTTCATCACACCATTTTAGTCTCATAGGAATTATCCCACTCCTAGCACTCTCTAAGGATCCAATCCATCATCAAGAAGATATTCCTTGAAAATAATGAGACATAAAACTATATCACACAACATCACTAAGCCTAAGCCTCTCATTAGTACACAACTATCCTTATAAAACACACATAGTCTACCCAAGTATCATCTAGAATACCGAGACCTACCCAAGTTCTCTCTCCAAATCAACTAGAACCTTCTCCCCTTGGAATCATAGTCATATAGATATCCTAATTTACTCAAATTTTATCAGTACACTTACTCTCACTCAAGGAGGTGCAATGTCGCACTCTATTTTACCTAGTTAACTCTTGGTCCCAAGCCATTTACCTGGCCCCATGAGCACATACATGAATTCACATTTATATATAAACAAGAATATAGTTCTGTATTTAAGGGAACACCTAATAAAACATGGATTTACCTTCCTCACAATTCTCTAATCATCCTTGACTAATCCCTTCATGCCTCATCCAATATCACATAATCACAAAAACCTCTATCTCAAGCCACAACAACCAAAAACCTTAATTATAAAAAATTATAATTAGGTATTCAATATAATTAAATGAGGTATAATCACTAATAACATCATTACAAATCACCACATCACTAAAACTACACCAAAACATAGGTGTTCATCCTTAAGGTAACTCATCTATCCAAGATTAGAAAATGTCCCATCATTTCTAATGGATTCTATAATACTTAGGTGGATTTAATGCCAAAACCCTAGCATGAATCATCCCAAATATAAATAAATAAAGGGGGGTAAAATAAAATAAAATCGGGGGGTCACCTAAATTCACCATGTAAAATTCCAATGAATCATTCCCCTCAAATATGGATTTAATGGGAGGAAGAGAGGGTGAAGATCCAACTAAAATGGATATCCATTAGTGCCTCTCAACCTAAAACCTAAAAGGGGTCCAACCCCAAATAGATGATTATGTTCATATTAAAAAAACATGTTAGGTTCTTAGTCAGGGTGTGACCATTAATTTCATGTAAGAATGTCTCCATGCTATATACCATCCAGGTTTGGCCCTCCTGGTTCATGGTGTGACCACCCTTAAGAATAGGGACCATCCCATAGATGACTTATCTCATGGTGTGACCCCTATGGGTTGTGGCACAACAAACCTTTTTTAGATAAGACCTAAGAATCCAAGTCATGGGATCCCATCTTCACAATATGGAACCCTCATGATCTTATCTATGAAATAGTACATAATAATTTATCACAATAAAACCTAAGTATAATGGAATGACATGTATTTAATCAATGAAAATCACAAAGGCTAATCGTCGGAGTCCTCAACAATAGTTTTAAGGGGTACCATCATGTAATGACTCCACTAGGCCATGGTGTGACACCATTCTTTAAAAGTTTTTCCCTTATAAATAAACCCACACAAAATATATCCACACTCTGAATCCCTCAACTGCAACATGATCATTTCCGACTCAATAATCATCATGGAATAATCCTCTCTCATCATGGCATTATAGGCAAACTAAAGAAAAAATCAGAAAAGGGGCCACTCTGAATCTGGTTTGACATTCACCCAAACACCGAAGATACTTCATGGGCCTCTATCCATATTAGGAAATGTCTATTTGAGATATTATAACCCTCATAATCCAAATCCAAATATATATTCTCAATATGTTCCCTATTCTAGGACCAAAATACAAACTTCCAACAAAATAAATGACCTATAAATCTATAGGTCATTACACAAGCCCCACCATAATTATTCTACTTTTTTAAATTCTATGGTGGTCCTAAAATTTCATTCATGACCTAACTCATCCATAAATTCATAACCAACTCATTGTATTATATCCCCATATGCCAAATGAGTTTCCACTTAATAACTTCATATACCAAGTGCACTATGCAGTAAAGTCGAGCCATTGGATCATCCCAATCATTGATCATCAAGGAAGTTCTCAATGGCACCCATATATTCCATGGCATCATCAACTAGTCCACCTTAAAACTTATGGTCCTACCCAATAAAATAATCTACTCATAAAGGAAAATTTTAGGTCACGGTGCTCCCTAATATAAGAATATCCTCCTAAAAACACACTTCTAGTTTTCTGTCAAGAAACTCTATATGGTATCCACCTCACCACATCAAACTCTATAAAAATAAATGTCTAGACCTATTCTAGAATACCTCTCACAAAAATGATTTATCCCACCCACTGATATGATATTTCATCTCTCAATCATGATTCCTTAACTCCCATAGGAATCTAGGAATTGTCCAAACCCCCTCAGCAAATTCATAACCATGAGATCAGCATAATTTCATGAGTGAGTCTTCAACCACACACACCAATCATAAAACTCTCTCCATGATCATTATAATACCTCTGGTCTAACTCACTCTCAAATCACATCAACTATATACCAAACTAGATTCCATAATTCAAACTCTATATATCACCACATTTGAATCTCATATCTAGTATTTAGTATATAACCATAAAAATGGATCTACCTATCTATCAGGATCCTAGTTCCATATCAAATTCCTACTAAACAACCTCAGTAAAACTATGACCCTTATGATATGAGGTTCATAACCCAAAACCTGATATGATTCCACCCCCATAGGAGTATCCTTACCATCACATTAATAGACAAAAACTCCCAATATATATAGATCATTCTCTTCCAATTACTGAATGTAATGAATGGATGGGACTTTCCATCTTATACTTGAGCATTGATGTGAAATTCTAATTTCTACCAATTCTTATCTCACTAAGAACATCATCTTATATGTTCACCAAAATTTAATACGCATTAAGGGTAACACCCCCCAACCATAAATGCTTCACTCTCTAAAATACGACTCCCCTTACACTTCTCCTTGAATGTAACACCTAACAGATTCAAACATCACACATTTTCACTCTTCTTAATCCATGCTCACCCATCCTAACCACCCCTATCAAGGACTAAGATCACATTGACCATAATATGATGCTTCAATCAATACATTATTTCACTATCCATTATAGAGAAAACTTCTTCCATTATCTACAAAACCTCAAGCCACCATGCATGAAAACATTTCACCAATCACATCGTTTCTTGACCCACATATAGTCACCAACCAATTCACTAGACAAAAAGGCATTTCACATACCAATCACTCACTTTCCCTCACACATACATGATTTTTTTAAAACCCATTCTAGCCCTCTCATTAATCTTATAAAAGTATATTTAAGCACCAAAAAACCTTCCCACATGTTCTTTCCCACCATCCATATCAATCTCATCCAAACTCGATAGTTATATGCTCTCGTACAACACATTTGTGCAACTAGACTCACACTCTTATAAGTCATATCACATAAAACCAAGGTCCATTCACCTAAAATAATAACCATAATCCTCCCAAATTTCAATATCATGTGACTGAAAGCATCCTTGATGCCTTACTTCTAACCATCCTGGGGAATCAAACTCATGCTAATGCAATCAGATGATCACCCTCAAATCGGGAATTGTTCCAAAACCATGAAGCATATATCCATGTTTCCAAACATCATAGATTAAACCATCTTGTATCACAATCAAATTGGGAAAGGAATCCAAATGATCTTAGATCCTCACTGAACCTCGATACTAGAATAACTTGGAATGCTTCACATAAAAACCCCAAGTAATTTTACATTAATTTCATCAAACCTCAAAAGGGTATCCATAGCCTCAAGAAAACATATGCCCATCCTTGGATCATAAATGGGGAAGTATAGTCATCTCTAGAGAACTTCTCACTATAATATCCACATGACCTGTCATAAGGAGAATATATGATGGTCAACTAATTATAATTCTACCAACAAGTTACTTATAAAAATATTATATAATTTTTTATTGAAACTCTAAGAAACTAAACACCCTATCATAAATGAAATCAACCACACACAACCACAAATGTTTCATGTGAATCTTATTTTTCAAATAGGATTTATGTACATAGAAATCTTTCCAATAGTCTAATGGCCAAAACCATAAATAAATACCTCCAATAAATTCATAATATTTGAATAAAAATCTCATCCATAATAGATAAAACCAACAATAAAAATCTCATAACCTTGGTAAGTTGTACTTCCCACTAGAAAGGTATTCTTGACTCATAAATACAAGGTCCATAATAAGCTCCAACACATGCCAATTCTATTTATACCAAATCCAAAATAGTAAGACAAGGAAAGATATTCTAATTACATCTTATAAAACCTCAGACTGATACCACTCATCGGTTTCATGTCTGAAGTGGTGAATAACCTAAAGTGTGTCACCCCATATTCTAGAGGATTTCAACTAGAAATAAGATCCCAAATAATAAATTAGGGAGACTATTCCCTTAACATCATAACCATTAATAACATAAAAATAAAAACATCATCTACATCAATCATCAAAGTAAACATAATCAATAAAAAAACAATTCTACAATAGATGAATGATGTAGAAGTCTTATAGTCATACATATCATTGATCGCCCATCGATTAGAACACATATAAAAAACAAAAGTATAGAATACAAAATAGGATTCACTACCATCCACATGCCTTGGCTCAATCCCATATCCAATACCCATCATGCTTCCCTAGCTTAATCTTCTACACATCTTGTGCTATGATCTGTAAATCACACATAAAGTTTCTATGCACACAACAATACCTATTCAGGGTGTATGAAATGAATCTCAATAATATCCCATCAATTTCCTCTAATATATGAATTCATATATGTGTATACATAAGTAAATAGAGTATATAAAACAAACATACATGTCAGATCATCGTGTCTTAACCATGACACCACGATACCTGACCATACTTGCTTCGACTTATGCCAAAATTCCACATTGTGACACTACCAAAGACACACACATTGATTCGTTATGTGATAAACAGACCACCAAAATTCCCAAACATACCTACTTCATCCATTACTAAAATCGAGTCACTCCATTCCATATAACCCAACCCATAACTAAGGACTCAAGGTAGGGTTTCACCAAGTCTCAACTACTACTAGAATGTGTAGGGTAGGGTCATATATACAAGTATTAGACTTTCCTTCTCAATCAAGTAGAGCCTTCTAGAACCTTATCACTCAAGTTGAGTCCTAAAATCCATATCCTAACCACTACCTTTAAGAAAAAGGTTGGATTATGTATCATTTCTCATATCACATCACAATTTGGACCTACCTTCTCACTCAAGGAGGCCCATGCCAACATCTTCTCACTCGAGATGATGCCATTATCCTAACCACTACTTTATCACTCAAGGTAGGGCCTAATACCACATAACAACCAAAAAACTACCATATACCTCAAAGTAGGTCCCCACCAATATCATCTCACTCAAGGTAAGTCTAGGCCTCAAGACTCATCATCATTCATTATGTGGTTTATTAAAAATCACATGTGTAGAGTTGATCACATGCATGCCTCAACAAGAATGGAATACAACCCATATCACAATATAACTATATTTTCTATCATTCTCTAGTATCTTGAGTTCAAATATGCATCTCTAACATGACTTGATTCTCATCTATCCTCACATACTAGTACCCTCCTGACCATATTCATCTATACTCAACAGCACCAAGCTATATGTAACACCCCATGGTGTTAATCTAACCCATTGGATCTATATAGACTATTCTCAAAATCTAGGACCAATACTCATACAATTATGTATTATAACCCAGTCCCACTATCCAAGGACCATCCTGTGTTATCCTACACTAAACCTCTTGGAATATTTATACTAATCCATTCAAAAATCTCACATTCCCCATATAATTATTCCATATCATATCCTTTTTTAAATAACTCTTAAATATATAATCAAGAAGAAACCCTCCCATCATATCTCTTTTTGTCTCAGAGGAATTATCCTTATCCTGGAACTCACTATGGCACCAATGCATCCTTAGGATAATGTTTCTTGATGTACATGATGCATACGTCTATCTCACCCATAACCACTAGGCCTAAGTCTATCATTCCTATCCTACTAGAACTATGGAACCCACCTAGGCTACCAGGGTCTTATCTCACATATTGATACCTACCTGAGGTCTCTCACCAACTCAACCAACATCTTCTCCTCATGGTGACATAGTCATTGGGTGATAAAAATATACCCAAAGTGTAATGGTTCAATTTCTCTAACTCAAAAAGTCTCAATTCCACCTTATATATTTACCTATGATTCTCTTGACCCCTATTCATATAATTAGTCCTATGAAAACATGAAATTATGCATATTCTTTCATAAAAAATTATATGGTTTTGTATTAAAGGGACAACCTACCTCAATCATAGAGTTATTATCATTGTGATGCTCCTCTCATCCTAAACCAAACCTATCACGCCTCATATAATATTACATCATCACACGAGGATCTATCTAAATACAAAACATCCAAGTAATTAATTATAAACTATTATAATTAATTATTAATTTTAATTCAATAAGTAATAATCACTAAAAAATCATTGGGCATCATTATATCATAGAATACATACAAAAACTCATGTGTTCATCCATCTAGGATACCCTCTATACAAGTTGAGAAAAACTTCCATCCTTTCCACCAAATTACACAATGATTTGGTGGAATTGTTTCCAAAACCCTAACCTAAATAATACAAAATCAAAATAAATTAAGGGGTGATAACAAAAGAAAACATGGGGAGAAACAAACCTAAAATTTTCATGGGAAAAATACTAAAGGATTCCCATATATAAGGGGGTAAATGGGAGGGAAATAGGGTGATATGACCAAAAAGGACCTCCTTATATGATTATCAACCTCAAGCTCAAAGAGGTTATGAAAGAAAACATTTATAAAAATGAATTTTTTTTACTATAAATTTACACCATGATCTAGATAAAACTTGTGTATGTAATTCATTTTTTTTACTTTTGAAAATATATACATTAAATGATAAATGTATTTAAACATGTGTTTTTATGGTTTTGTATATATTTTTATTTAATTGAAAATACATACATTTTTTTATTCTTATATTACATTTTTAATAGGATTTAGAATTTTATGTTTCATTGTTTTATTCAATTCTGTAATGATTTAGAAAACTCCTATAATTAAATCATGATTTTCGTGATTTATATATTTATCAAAAATGAAAAAGAGATTCATTGTATGACTATAAGTAGCTAAAATTATGTCATCCCATGGAACTTATGAAATCCACCTAACTGTATGTATTTTCTACCTTCATATAAATTCAACCTTCTAATTGAAAGACTTCATCTAACCTAATCATATTAATTTATCCTGACCACTTATTGTATGACTTAAGAGATTATAGATCATATATTTTTCCCATTGTATAACCTCATCCCGAGGGCGTGCTAGACACACTATGTAAACATAAACCATGGAGAAGAAGAGGCGCATATAGGTAAACAAGCCACTATGTAATGATAAAGAGTAGGTTGAAGGCTATGTAAAGGTATAGTTATGTGGGTGAGAGAAATATATATATGTATCATGCACATGTCATAGGCTATGTGAGGGTAACTTATGTAGGTGATTTCAATGTAAGGGTACCTCTATGGATTCTATAGGCTCCATATAGGTCACAAAATCTACTCATGTTAGGGTATCCGAGACCCTATGTATGGGAAATAGGAATATTCCATGACCCATGTAAAGGTAGGCCTCTAGTTATAAACCCTATGTAAGGGTACCACAACCACTATGTCATGTTATTTACATGATCAAATATGTTTCATCAAGTTGTAACTATTAATATGTAAAGGTAAAAGACACACTACATAGGCTATGTAAGGGTAATGAGGGTAGAGTAAAGGTATTTCACTATGAAATTGATCTATGTCATGGTAATCCACCCTAGTATTAATGTACCCCTATGACTAATGCAGAAGATACGTAAGGGTGACACTGAATTTCCTATAATGTTCAAGATCAACCTAGAATCAAAATCAAAATTCACCCACACTATTTATCCAAATTGGGAAGTGGTCCTACACTACATCCCTATGGATCACATCCAGGTGATGAAGAAGAACAGTGATCATGGGAAGGAATTACAAGCAAGGAGAAGATTCGAGGGAAGCCGGTCAAATAATATCAACCATCAACTAATATGTGTGGAGGTCATCAATGTAAGAATGGGGTTCACTTATTATGACACTAAAATTATAGGTGGATGATGAAGAAGTTGTGGATTATTATAAATATGTATCCCTATCCCAATTTAAAATGATTCAAACCTTTACCATCAGTGTGGTCTTTATTTAGTTTAATAATTAACTATATTTATTATAATGGACAAGGATTTTATAAATTAAATTCCCTTTTGAATGAATAAATTATTTATTATCTAATTTAGTTATAGTAAACACATGAACTATTTTTTCATTTGTTCTTTTGTATCATTATAAAATATAGACATAATTTTTCTATCATAATTAAAATACAGTAAAACATTATAACCATGGTTAATATATCCATTCTATAGTGAAAGTTAAAATTATAATATATTAAAGGTTAAAAAACAATATAATTGTTATAAAAGGAAGAAGTGATGGCTTAGACCAGTAGGTTCATACCCTATGAAGACCATTTTTTGGACCCTCTGAGGGAGATGGAATCACTGGGTATTTCTCTTGACCATGACCAAGTTTATATTAATCAACTAAAACACAATTGAAACTATTTATGGGAGAATTTTAACCTTACATAGATCAATGACCAAACCATGCTCTATAAATAGCCTTAAGAATTTATTTTCCTCGCACACCTTACCCTAAGTGTTTACGCTGGTGTAATAAGGGGTTATATATTTAGACCCTAGTAGTGTGAATTTTTATATTTTATTTTTTAGAAAATAATGATTATATTAATCCCTCTTCATTATTATTATATATATATTATTATATAATGAGTTTGGTAAAAATTATATTTTGATATGAAGAAACCCAAATTTTATTTTTGGGAAATATATAGTATCAATTAAAACACTCATTTTGATAAATCCAAGAGTTTTGAAATAAATTTTATCTTTATTAAATAGTTTTAATAAATAATTTTTACTTAAATATAAATGATAATGTAATTTAATGTTGTACCATGTAAATATTGAAAGGTTAAAAAGGTTGTTTGTGTCATGAAAACTAGTATTTTTCATTAAATAAGAATTTTAGTTTAAAATTATAAATTGCTATATTTAGAAACAAATTTAATAAAATAAATATCATTTTTTAAATCAAAACATTTAAATTATCCAATGGTGAATTTTTATTAATTTTCTGAAATAATCAAATATTTACTTAAAAATTAAATGTGATATAAATATATGATACATATTATAACATTTTAATAGGCCAAAATTTATGTAATAAATACTATAAATGTCATACAAGAATAAAAATATGTTTTACCTTTTAAATAATTTTTTTGAAGTTATTTTATTAATTTTACAAACATATAATGAATCCTATAAAACCTATATTATATTTTAATGTTTTAAAAAATTCTTTATAAACATGAATGCTTCCAAATCATGAATGGAATTATTTTAATGAGTTATATTCTTAACCTAAAAAATGTTTAAAAAAATTATTTTTTGTAGAAAACAAGTTGAAAACAAATGGGATGGTTTTTCATTTTGATTGTTTTTTTAATAAGATTACAAATCTTAAGTTTAGAAATTAATAAAGATTCCTCCTCTATTTTGTTTTAAATACCCACCCAACCTCCATTTTCTGTTCACTCAAAACCCATTAATCATAAATTTCCTCTGTCTGAATCTCTATAAATCCTTACCAAGTTGTTCCTACCCTCTTAAGAAGCTCCTACCAATCTTTTAAAAGCACCCTCTCAAGGTAAGGGATTCTCTTCCTATTCCCCTTTATTCAAGCAATTTCTCTATATTAATCCTTTTGATTTAAAATTGTTCTTATTGAAGTGAATTTTTACACATCTATTTATTTTCTTCATGATTCTCAAGTAATGATATTCCACCTTTCACTCTCATTAATCGCTTCCATTAAACTTTATATACCCTTGTAATGCTATCAGAATTATTTCATTATTTTCCATGCCAAAATTTTGTGTGATGAATACCTATTCCCATTTACACTAAAGGGAATTCACCTATTTGTACTTATCCTTAATTTATTGGGTAATTATATGTATATAAATCCCACTCCTTAATTGTACTATTAAAATATATTAATGATGTTCTTATATTATATGACCTATGTGGCACACAAATCCATGCACATGATATGAATGTGATGGGTGGGACCAAAATTATATATCCTCACAATGCACTGGGAAATGTTTTTATCTCATGGGATATCATGTATAGTTCATGATAGAGTATCCTAAGAACATTATGTTATGATTTATCATTGGTTAATATTGACTTATGCTTATAATTTCATGTTTTATTTTGTTGTCACATTCCTATGATGAGTTGATGTTATCATCATGTGTCACGATTCAATGTTCATGATTATGATTATCACCTTTTTATGCCACCATGTTATTCCCCTTGACTCACATGTATGAATTTTTTTCATTCTATGCTTTGATTATTCTCTTAGTAGACATTATATATCACCCTATTATTATGTTCATCCTTAGGTTATCTCTTGTAGTATTCAAATATTAACTGAATTTGAGGGAATGTTATGAAATGTAATGTCCACTAAGTCAAATACCTGGAGAGGGGGGGTGAATCAGGGCATGAAATATTAAAAAAACTACACCTTTTGATCTTCTTTAGTTGTTAAACAAAACTCTCTTCTCTCTCTTTCTCGTAGCAAGGTATGAAAATGAATTAAAGTATTCATAGGACACAATTATTTTAATTGGTTCACCCTCACTGGGCTACGTCCAAGGAGCTTACAACTGTGATGTGCTGATGTACCAAATCCACTAAAAGCACACTATTGTTTACAATGTTCAGAGTGGACTCAATGTCCTTCCTAGTTTACAACCAATCACAATTTGAAAGCTCACTTCTCTCTTAACTAATTTGTGCTCATAGCTTATTCAATATATCCACTCATATTTTATATACATTTAGTTCCTTTCATTATCTCAAATGAATACATCCTCCACTATATATACTTGATCAATTTATGTCCCACTTTCATCCACTGATGAATACCTCTACCAAATATGTATTCTGAAACTATAAATATTTTTTGGAACCCTTACTATATCTTGTGTGCAAATTTAATTCCATTTGCACAAGATTTAACTTTTGTTGCAAAACACTTTTTTTACTCAACTTCAATATTACACGCTACTCAAATATTACGCGCAATTTTCATAGCTTACACTCAACTCCAATTATTTCGAGAAACTGCCTTTACATAAAAATATTATGCGCTATAGAGATCTAATTTCCTCTATGTATTGAGATTCTTCAAATGAGGAGGTCACCTATTATTTATATAACTCACCAACCCTTGTGTGGAATATGTGACATGTCACACACAAGATCCCCTCCATTCATGAAAAATTCAATTTGATGTTGCATTGGACATGCAAGCCTCTTTCATACAACCTCATCTTTCACACACATTTTTCAATCTTTCATGTTCCTCATGCCTTTTCCATTTTTCGACATTATAATCCTAAAACATGTCGTTCACACAGGATTCTAAAGCATCTTTAATCTTACATGAAAATTCCTTTTCCAAAATCACATATCTCCATTTTCCTAATTTTGAGGCCCAAAAAATTAGAAAACACTAGAAAATAGTGCCACCATGTATCTATTATTTTTGTACCACCTCCAGACCGTCCATTGCTTTTTCATGGTTATTTGTCATCATAGGTTGTCAAAAATATCTTTGGAACACCCAAAATAACCAAGGAAACCCTCTTTTTCAACAAACATAATCAACCCAAAAATGCGTCAACGTAACCTTGAGGGATTTTTGTCCAACAATCTCCTCCTTTGGGTTTGTTGACAACTATTTCATTAAATGATACTTCTTTATAGCTTTATCCATCTTCTAACACCATTAACTTCATGCAATTCAGATAGCAATCAAAAAATTACTCAACACATGCTCTAAGACCACATGACAAATGCCCTTAGTGGGAAACATGAGTATAATGAAATGTTCATCAATGAATAACATCATTCCGGACACCAATTCTTGAAACCAAACAATTGATTTCTTCAAAAACCTCATCTTTCGTGATATGTATCCTTTGATTGATCACTTCTAGCATCATCATATTTAATACTCCCCTGATCTTGCTGCTCCACCTATCAGCTTATCCCTATGCCATAACTAAGAAATTTTCTCCTTTTTATAGCCACAATTTCTTCCCATTTGTCAAAAAACCCAAAATTCACTCCTTTATGATATAAAACATGGTAAATAAAACATATTTTTATATTAGGTAAAAACACACCATAACATGGGGAGAGGGGTTCCACATCAAAACTTTTTCATGTGTGGGGAGTCGAATGAACTCCTAGAGATAGTTGATGCCTCTCAAATGATTATTTGGGTAAGGATTTTTTCTGAATGTCTGCAAACAGTAGTTCTATAGGCACATACCCCAACTTCACAAGCCCTTTTTTTATTTTTTAAAAGGTCAGGGCTGAAGCCTCATTTATTATTAATGCAAAGAAAAGACCTCTTTAACTAGGTATATGGAGACCTATTACATAGCATAAAGTCCTAGTGGGTATTTAGCCTAATACATGGCCCGTAGGCCCAATTTTTTTGTCCTAAGGCCCATTCTATGAATAGTACTGCTACAGTACCCATGCTGCTATAGTGAAACACAGTACCCACCGCTGCTATAGTACCCTGCTTCATGCAAAATAATTGTGTTCAATCTTGAGTCGCTGCAATATATTTAGATTATACAGTGCTGAATGAAATGAAATCTTATTTCTTTCTCAACCAAGCAATACACAGTCCACCAAGATAAAAATCCCCTCCTGAAGTTGATTTCCTATTGTCTACTAATCCGGCACAAACTGCATTTATATATCCCAATAACTCTTTCCATGATTTTTCATCATACATCAAGATGAAGTCCACTATTACGTTTATATACCGAAGTATTATTTTCACTATAATCATGTGACTTTCCTTGGGATTTCTTTGATATTGTGCTGCCTCACATGTTCTGAAAAAAATATTTGGTCATGTCACTATTACATATAATAGGCTTCCAATGATCTGCCTATATTCTAGGACATTAACAACTTCACCTTTATCATCCCTTGACAGTTCCATTTAGGCATCCACCTGAGTCATAATCTACTTGTAATTTTCCATTCCAAATCTTCTTTAAACCTCCTTAGAATATTTAGATTGTGAAATTAAACTTCCATTCTTTCCTTGTTTTACCTATAAACCAAGGGAAAATTTCCTCTCACCAATCATTGACATTTCAGACTCACTTTTCATAAATTCATAAAACTGTCTGCATCATGCTTCATCTGATCCACCAAATATTATTTCATCAACATAAACCAACTCTATAGTCCTTTGATTACTATCATTATTGACGTAGTGATTGTAATCAACTCCACCACATTAAAAATCAGCCTTACTCAAATATTGACCTATTCTTGAATATCGTGATCTTGGTGCTTGCTTCAAGCCATATAGAACCTTCTTTAGTCAACAGACATTGTTCTCATCTTCATGAATGAGAAAACCATCTGGATAATCGATATACACTTCTTCTTCCAGAACCACATTCAAAAATGCAGAATTGAAATATATATGGAAGACTTTGAAATTTATTTTCACTGCAATGGATAAGATTAATTTGATTGTCTCCATCCTTAAAACATGTGAAAATTTCTCATCAACATCAATACCCTCTATCTGGGAGTAACCTTTTCACACTAGTCATGATTTGTTTAAAATCATTGCGCCATCTTCATTCATCTTATTGAAAAAGACCCATTTAGTCTCGATGAAATTCTTATTTTTTAGCCTCGAAACAATCTCACATGTTGGATTTTTATCAATCTGGTGTAGATCTTCATTCATAGCCTAGACATGGTTTTCATCTTCAGCTGCATCAATAAAACATTTAGGCTCTACTTGATATAGGAAGGATGCATTCTATAATGAATTCATTCTTCTTGTTTGAACTAGCACTATCTACTCACCAATGATATTTTTACTGTAAATTTTAGCTCGATTATTTGGATTCTTTATATGTATAGACTTGACTTCTTCTTACTCATCATTAGTATCTTCTTCTGAATCAGCATCTTCCACTTCTTCTCCCCCTTAGTTGCTTTCCTTCTCATTAATTTCATTAGGAAACTGCTCACAGTGTTGTTGAATATTCTCTTAATTTTACACTTTAGTGACATAATTGCTCTCAACTACTTTTCCCAACCTCTTATTAAAGAATTTATATCCTTTGATTTTTCCTGAGTATCCAATGAATATCCCCTCATCTCCATGTGACTCGAATTTATGGTGTTTTTCTTTTGTTGAGAATGAAGCACTTACTTTCAAACAATCAAAAGTATTTTAACGTTGTATTATTTACATACCACATCTCATATAGATTCTTTCTTTCCCTTAGACACAATAGAGACCTGTTGAAAATGTATACCAATGTCAAGACTGCTTTATTCCAAAATTTCTCTAGAATGTCTTTTTCAATAAGCGTCATTTTATCCATGTTGATGATGATATTATTTATCCTCTCAAACACTCCATTATATTGAGGTATTTTCATTAAAAAAAACTTTCTTTTTTATCCCTTGTTTCTCAAGATAGTCCTCCACTTTAGTGTTTGTGAATTTCATACCATTTTCAGTATGAAACTTTATAATTTTCTGTCCAAACATCCTTTTAGATTCTCTCTGGTATTGCTTTATGCAACTGAACACATTGAACTTGTGGGAAACGAAAAATACCCATTTCATTATACTATAATCATCAATTAAAAGAACATAATATCTCTTCCCATCAATATATCTTAGTGAGATAGGTCCACAAACATCAGTATGCACCAATTCAAGCACTTTTGTTGACTTCTCTTCCTTTTCCTTGTATATATTTTTGATAATATTCCCTTGTTAACATGGATCGCATGTATGTGTATGATCACATTATAGATTATTGAGGTATCTAGTTGTATCAAACTTTACCATATCTTCTAGGTATGGTTCATATAGATGGCCTAGTTGTTTATGCCCCAACTTGTTTTCTTCCTCTCTGGATAAAAGGAACATATCTTCTTCCACACTTACTAGGTATAGATTTCTCCTTTTCCTTTTTCCCTATAGATCAATTGCACCATATCTTCCTTTAATGATAAACATATTATTATAAAATCTTATATAATTCCCTGAGTCACATATTTGACTAATGCTATGCAAGTTGTCACTGAGACCTTATAATAATAAGACATCAGTACATCTCATTTATTTTCCCACCAAACATAGCCTTAACCGAACCAATTATCGTCAGGATTTTATAATTTACAAATTTGAAAACTCCTTTTTTTTATATTTTATTCCAATAACAAGATACTTATTCCCTATAATATGGGATATGCATCCACTGTCAAGGATCCATACACCAGAATGATATGATACTTTAAGGGAAATTTTTCTGCAAACACTATCTTCTTTGATCTTTTCTTTTTGATCCTTTTTTTTGACTTCATACTCGGTATAGACTGATAGTATTGATCTTCTTCAAAATATGATGGACCAACCTTATCCTGTAAATTTGTAAATCTATTTTTTGTTTTCAACTCACCTATTGATTCTTTGATTTTTTTTATTTTGACTACTTTGATTCATCTTTGGAACATTCCTCTGAATGGTTGATGTAAAATATCAATCCATGTTCCCAAATAATCCACACTAAAACCAATGTCCCTTGAAAGATGTTTTAGAGTGCTGAGCTCTGTTTGGATTCCACTGCTATTATTATGCCCTTCAGTATCTCTTGGCTATGGAACACACAATTTTTTGAGTTCCCCAACTTTCCCCAAAAATAAAACCTAATATGAGGGGAATTTCAATGTGTCACTTTTACAACACTGTATGTCCCTTAGGTTCTCTAAATCTTATGATTTTTCTAATATGCAAATCAATATTCAATTTTAGAGTGGGTTCTTGTGTTCAGACTTCAACCATGACTGCTTTATGTTTTTTTATCAAGCCTCATACCAGTCTTATCATTTATATTTGACTATATCTTTAGTTCTACTATACCTCTATACTCCCCTTATAGATTTTTTATCTTCTAAATGATCTTCTTTCCCAATTTCATTCCAGGAGTCAAGTGTTTTTCTTGATCCTTAACCTTTTTTCGTCGATCAAAATCTTCGTCTTCTAATTATTCTACGCATTTGATTTGTTCTTTTTCTGTGTTATTAAAACCATCTATCTCGCTTTTCTATTCTTCATTCTTGAGTTTATACCCACTAAATGATTTTGAGTCATATGGTAATGAAGACTTTATATTATAAATTTCTTCCAATAACTCATACTTCTCTTCTTCTTCATACTACAATTAGAGTTTGGCATCATGAACCACTTTGTTGGTTTTATTCAGTTTTTCTCTCCAAACATCTATCTCCACAAGAGATTTTTCAAATTAATCCTCTATATCAACTATTCCTTTAACTTATTATTCACCAATGTTAGTTTCTTCCTTTTCTTAAGCACTACCGAAAACTTCCACCATAGCATTTTATCCATGATCCTTATAGTTCTTTATCACTTCAACCTTTTTAACCACTGATTCATCTGAACTATCACATTCTTGTAAAAGATGATTTTTTTTCCTAATGAAATTTATTTTAAAATTATTCTTTCCTTTTATATAGGATAAAGACTTATTCATAAATATTTCAACTTCAACCTCATCATATTATTGGAGATTCTTGGGGCACCTTCCTATAATATGACCAACCATTCTACATCTAAATCAAGTAACTGAAAGTTTCCCCTTGAACTCTCTTTTTTTTATTTGTATATTTGAAGGAAGGAATGAAATCACCTCATTTTTCTCTTCTTCTTCCTGAGAATCTTCAACAGTGATCTACTTCATGGCCTTGAATTCCACCTCTTTAGATTTCCCCTTTTCCACAACATCGTTATCATCATTTCTCATTTCATATGCTATAATGGTACTATGAAAGTTATCCAGTGTTAGCTCTTTTAGATCATTATCTTCCAATACTAAAACTTTTAGATTGAACCTAGGATGTTTACTCAAGATATTTTTCCCAATATTTATATCCTCAATGACTTCTCTAAGACCAAAAATTTGTTCCACTACAACATTTACCCTGTCAAAGAATTCATCAATAGCCTCATTTGAGTTCATTCTTAGATCTTTATACTTGTTCCACAGAGCCTACATCTTTTCCTCTCTGGCCTTTGAATCACCTTAATGTATATTCAAAATATTTTTCCACATGGAATGTGATGTTTTACATGACATCACCATCATATATATTTCATTGGATAGGGATCCCTATAAAGAATTGATTCCATTGGTGTCGGTATCCAATTCCTTTATTTCAAGTTATGATAAAGCACCACTATTGATATCAGTTGAAATACCATGCATCAATGTTGTAAAGACATCAATTCCTAAGGATGGGATGTAGTGTTGCATCCAATTATTCCATAATTGAAAATTATTACCATCAATGATCAGAATCCATTTGAGATTGATGACCTCAATTGAGAGAGAAACACTAATATTAACCTCTTCTTATGACACCAATTATTAGGTCTACTAGGTCAAATACCCTAATAGGTGGGGTGAATCAGGGTATTACAAATTAAAAAAAACTACCCATTTTGATCTTGTTTAATTTTTAAACAAAACTCTCTTCTCTCTATTTCCCATAACAAGGTAGGAACATAAATTAAATAATTCACAGGACATAATGATTTTAATTGGTTCACCCTCATAGGGTTATGTCCAAGGAGCATACAACGATGATATTCTGATGTACTAAATCCACTAGAAGCACACTATTGTTTACAATGTTTGGAGTGGACTCATTTTCCGTCCTAGTTTAAAACCAATCACAATTTGAAAGCTCAATGCTCTTTCAATAAAATTTTTCTCACTAATTATTATAAATATCCACTCACATTTTTTAGACTTGTAGGTCCTTTCATTATCTCTAATGAATACATCTTCCACTGTATTTAGATGCTATATTAATGTCTCACTTTCATCCACTAATGAATACCACTTTAAAATAGATGTACTAGGCAACTGAAAATCTTTCACACAACCCTTACTAAGTCTTGAACACAACATTAATGCCTTGTATTAAAGATTTAACTTTTGTCATGAAATGGCTTTTGTGCAAAAATTCAATCTTACGAACAACATAAATCTTACGTTCAACTTTCTTAGATTTTGTGAAACTCAAATTCTTCCACACAAATCCCTTTACTTAAAAAAATTACTTTCTAAAGAGCTCTAATTTACTATAAGTATTGAGCTTCTTTAAATGAGGGGGGTCACCTCTTATTTATAGGCATCACCAAATCCTATATAGAAGATACGATGTATCATGCACAAGATCCCCTCCATGCACACAAAACCCAATTTGATGTCATGTTTTTCATGCAAGACACTTTAGTGAAACCTAATCTTTCACACACATTTTTAAATCTTTCACATGCCTCATGTCTTTTACATTTTTTGACAATTTTATTCTAAAACCTGTCTTGGACAAAAGATTCCAAACCATCTTAAATCTTGTATGAAACTTCCTTTCCCCAAAAAACTGACTAAAAATTAATTTTTTTTATTATTATCATAAACACCCTTTTAAGGGATGAAGGGGAACCCATGACATCATGACTTAAACAAAAACCAAGAATCCACAGCCATTTTGAGGACAAAAACAACTCATTCAAAACTAAAAAACAAGGATTCTACCCAGAATCATAACCCTGAAAACTAGATTCCACCTAATCATCGATGCTCAGAATGTTGTCCCGTGCATAAATGCATATACCTGGAAACGATGGAAATTCCATACCCTCTCAAATGTCTGAATCTGAACAGAAATTCTAGGTTAAAACTCTCTGCTTTGAACCTCCTCTGAAGCAACCCCTTTTAGGTAAACTAGTTGAAAATTCCCTTAAACAATCTGGAGGGCCACAATGCAAAACTTTTCACATACAGAAATACACAAATTCATCAACCTAACATGAAAAACCTTCACAAAACCACATCACAGAATGCATCTCCTCCGCCTTCTACCTCACACATGAAACATCAAGCATCGGTGAAAAATAACCCATTCACAAATCCAACTTCATCTTCCAAGCATCAATGGTTGCCTTTAGATTGGGACACCCTCGATCAGAAACACCACCAAACAACCAACCACAAAAGATTTTCACTGAAAAAAGGGATACTTACAGAAACAAAATCACTGATGGTGATTTATACCTGGCTGTTGAACATCACCAGAGCCCGCCATAGCGATCCCACACTCCTCCCCTAGAACCGTAGTCTCATATATGATCTGAAGAATCGGGAATATGCACCGAGTCTCGAACTGAGAAAGATTTAAATCAGAAGAGGGGAACCCGCGGGGACTAAGGAAAAAAAGCCACACCGACACTATGAAGCTGTAAAATCACCTCATACCATCCACCTTCAAGGCCGCCATGGTAATGATATAAGGATCACTGAGCAGAAAAAACTACGAGATAGGAATACCTAAGGACCACAAGAGAAGAAGGGGGAGGCAACATCGAGGGAACATCATGAAAGCCTCCCCCTTTGAATCGATGATGAGGAAACCATATCGTAGTGAGAGGGGAAGAGATCTGCTGCTCAAAGTCCATTTCAAAACCTCCTTTTCCAAAAACCCATATCTCCATTTTTCTGATTTTGACGCCCAAAAATTGGAAAACACTGGAAAATGGTGCCACCTCATATCTATTACTTTTTACCACCTATAGACTATCCATTCATTTTTCATGGGTTTTTATCAACATAGGTTGTTAAAAATCTCTAAAATACCAAAATCTACCAAGGAAATCCTCTTTGTCAACAAACACAATCAACACAAAAAAATGCTTCAATGTTACCCTGAGTGATTTTTTCCTAACATGGAGTTTTTAAATAATTTAATTGCATCTATGTTTCAAGTTATTGTTTAATATATATAATTTCAGAAATACATTAGGCCTTTTTATTTTTTTTTGGATTGTATTATGTGTATCTCTATGTTATAAATAATGAAATAAATTATATAAAAGATATGGGTTTTCATAGTTGGTATCAGAGTAATGATTAGTTATTTTTGGGGATTAGGATTAGAAATCCTTAATTAATACCTTAGGGATAAAACTCATCATAAGAAAACATCCCTAAATTTTATTAAATTATATATTACATGGTTTCATGATAAAATATATCCCTTTTAGATACTAACAAGTAGATATGATTTTGTAAAAACGTACCTATGGATAATAAATCTAAAAGGGAGTATTGGTTTTTAACATAACCTATACCTAGTGCGTTAAAAATATTACTAAGACTGCACACTTGTTCAAATACTCATGGGGGATATGATTTTGTTAATGACATGATTTTTACATACTATTATGAACAGAAAAGTTTCCTTTTAAATTTAATGTTAGGAAATAGGATGTGTATAAATTAGATTAAAACCTAGAAATTCATAGGTTAAGGAATACATTTATTTTATGGGTTATCCCTTCAATGTTCATAATTTCCTTTTTATAAGATTAATATGTTTAAAATTTTAATACCTAATTATAATTTTGATTAAGTAAATGATTAGAACCAGAATCAAATAAAGAAAATCATGCACATTTCCCAATTATGAACAAAAATATCACACATGTCTATGGTTATATGAATTCTTTCATATCATGTATGTTTGGTAGAGCTATTCAAATATAACCTCAAAACATGGAAGTTGGTTTTTCATGAAAATGGAAAATGTGTCAATTATTTCATCCTAAGAATATAAATTCTACCCTATCAATATTTCAGTGTTGAATTCCCCATTAAACCATGTGATAATTTGTTTAGCGAAATTCGATATTATTCTAGGTATGGAATGGGTTTCATTATATAGATCCAAAATAAATTTTGGGAGAAGTAAATCACCCACCATATCATGAATCACCCTATAATTCTATTCAATTGTAAGGAGAAGGATGTATCTCCTTTGAAATCTTCATCTCAAGCATGGATATTATTTCTTTATAAGTAATTGTATCTATCATAAATGATTGATAATAAGGAAAAGATAATTATTTATGAAATTACCATTATAAGAGAATATACCAATGTGTTCTGAGAAGAATTTACTAGTCTTCCTCCAAATCAAGAGGTTGAATTCTCAATTGAACTTACTCTTAAATATTTTTCAAAATACAGAACTCTATATAGAATTGCCACTATTTAACATGAAGATCTCAAGAATAAACTATAATAGAATCAATATAAAGGGTTTATACACATATGTTATTCACCATGGGGTGTTTCATTCTTGTTCACCAAGAAGAAGGATGGGTCAATGAACCTCTACATTGATTATCATGAACTCAAAAAGATCACGATAAATAACAACTATCATATTACATGGATTGGTTCTTTATTCAATTAGATACATGGTGATCAGTACATCTATAAGGTGGATCTTTAATCAGGATATTATAAAGTAAAGTTTAAGGAGTATTATATCCCCAATACTTCTTTTTGTACAAGGTAAAGGGCACTATGATTTCATAGTGATTCCATTTAGACTCAATAATACTCTATATATCTTCATGGATTTAACTAATGGAGTATTTAGGGATTACCTTGATAAATTTTTGGTAGTATTTATAGATGATATTATTATCTACTCTAAAATAAATGAGAAACATGGAGATCATTTAAATTCTGTGTTTAAGACCTTTAAAAAGAAAATATATATGAAAAGTATAGTAAATGTGAATTTTGGACGGAAAAAATAACAATCTTATGGTATGTTATCACTAGTAAAGGGATATATATGGATCCTTCAAAGGTAGAGGAAATGAGATAATGGACCATACCAACATATTTGATAGAGATCCATAGTTTCCTTGGATTTGATGGGTATTATCATCAATTAGTGAGAAACTTCCCCTGATTTTCAAGCCCACTAACTCACCTAACTCATAAGGTAGTAAAATTTTTCTGGACCAATGAATATATGGATATATTTAAATAGTTAAATAAGATTCTAATGAATCTACCTGTGATCACATTACTCATAAGTGGGGAATGGTTTTTGATCCAAAATGATGAATCCAAATAATTTCATGCATTTTTTACTCAAGAAAAATGATAATGTGATAGCTTGTGCCTCCTTCTAATTAAAGATCCATGAGCGGAAATACCCAACACATGATCTAGAATTGGAAATAGCTATATTTTCATTAAATATATGGAGACACAATTTATATGGGTAAAATTTAAACATATATACACATCGTAAGATCCTAAAGTATATATCCACAGAAAAGGAGCTGAAATTTTTCCAATGAAGGTGGTTAGAGCTAATCAAGGATTATGGATGTTTAATTTGTTACCATCCTAAGAAGGAGAATAAATTGGAATATTCTCTGAGTATAAAGGATCATACAACTCTATACATGATGATTATTGAAACGGATATAATATTCTTGGACATACAAGGGATAAAATTGGGTATCATAAAAGTAATGTATCCTAACTTTCTCAAATAAATTCTTAACTATTCATTCTTAAGAGGATCAAGGAGGCCCAAAAATATGATCCTAATCTATAGTGAAAAGTAGAAAATATTTTATAGCATAAATTAGCTAAATATTATGTAATAAGGTTTAGAACCAGATATGTGTCCCATAAAAACCAAAACAGAAGAGGTAACTTCTGGATGATATGCATAGATCATCTTTCTCTATTCATCTAGGAAGAATAAAGATTATATATAGATTTGAATCAAATCTTCTTGGGGGATTACATGAAAAAATTAATATTTTCGAATTTGTATCTTGATGATTGGTATGCTAATAATTCAAGGATAAATGATATAATTCTAAGGTTATGATGGAAATATTTCCCATACTAGTATGGAAATACAAAAAAATAACCATGTATTTTGTCATTAGACTCCCTAAAACATCTAAAGGCCATAACACCATTTGATTGGTAGTCGATCACCTTATAAATTTATCACGGTTTATTTTTATGAAGGAATATTTCCCTCTTGAATCCAATATATACATAAGATAAGTGGTAAGGCTATATGGAGTACCACTCTCCATTATATCTGATTGAGATCTGGTGTTTAACTTGATGTTCTGGAGAATCCTTCAGCAAGCATTAGATACAGAGAAGGGTTTCAATGATACTTATCACCCTCATATAGATATTCATCCAAATAGAACCATTAAAACTCTAAAGGATATACTAATATAATGTTCGAAGGATTTCCATGGATTTTGGGATCAATACCTTCCCCCAATGGAGTTCTCATATAACAATAATTTTCATTATAGCATTAAAATAGAACCTTATGAGGCTTTATATAGGAAGAGGTTTCAAAATCTATCATACTAGGATATATTTGGAGAGTTTAAGTTGAAGGGGATGAATATTATCCAAGAGATGATAAAGAACGTTTTGACCATTAAGATTCATATTAAATTCATGAAAAGTCAAGAGAAAATATTTGGAAACAATTTCCAATGAGACCTAGAGTTTTCGGTTGTAGATAATGTTTTCATTTATATATCATCATGGAATAAAGTCACAAGGTTTGTGAGGAAGTTAAATCTTATTCTTAAACACATCATCTACTTTAAGATCCTTGATCGCATCCAATTTATAACATATTGACTATCACTCTCACCTAACCTATCTAAAGTACATGATGTGTTACATGTATTCCTCTTAGAGGAGTACATATTAGACCCCTCACATGTACTTAATCCATATGTGGTGCCTTTGGAGAATGATCTTTCATATGAGGAAAAGTCTATGAATATATTAGATCATAGAGAAAAAGGTATACAAAATAAGATAACTCGCCTAGTCAAAGCACTGTTGTGGAACCAAAAGTTTGATGAGGGAACATGGGAACCATATGAGGCAATGAAACATAACTACCCTCATCTATTTTTGTGTAAGAAATGAATTTTATAGGGTGAAATTTATTAATGGGGGAATAATGTAATAACCTATACTTTTATAAATGAAATTACCTTTATAAAAAATAAATTCTTTATTAATAAATATAGTTATAGAAAACACTTGCACTATTTTTTCGTTTTTTATTTTGGACCATAATAAAATATATCCATAATTTTTCATTTGGGCTTAAAAGACTATTAAACATCATAAACATTATTAGTATAACCATTATATAGTAAATATTAGTATTAGTATATATTAAAGGGTTATAATATAATTTAATTGACATAGAAGTATTAAGTGATGACCCTGACGAATAAAATCATACCCTATGAATCCTTCTTATAATATTTTTATGACTAATTTAAATGTTACTTTAATAAAAAAAATTGTATTTTCATAGAATCAAGTATTTTCAAGAGAGATTTAGTTTTTTATTTCCTTTAAATCATCATACCCTTTATTTTTCATATAATAAATAAATTTATGTTAATAAAATCAGTATCTAAGATAATTTTATCATATATGTAAATTTAAAGCTTAAAATTTTATTTTTCTAAAAACAATTTTTACGTGATTAAGTGTGTTTATATTAAAAATTAACTTTTCACACTTTTAGTAATTTTATTTTATAAAATGATTTTAAAATTTGAAATCAAAATTATCAAATTAGGTAAAAAAATTAATCTTAATATTTTTCATTAAAATTTATTACTATAGTTAGAAATTAATTACCAATGTAAAAGTAAATTAGTATAAAAGATAATAGTTAAAATAAAAATCCATAGAAAAATCAAATTTTATTCTAAAATTATTTTTTTAGGTCATTTTAGACCCAAAATCAGTATCCCCACTTATTTTTAACATTTTTTCATTAAACTTTGAATAGTAGCCTTACATTGTTGAAAATGTAAGGGTTACTCCCAAAACTGCCCTTATCCTCTCTTATAAAAGGGTAAAATTTACACCACATCAAGACTCACCTATATTTTAAATTAGTCCTTGAAAATATTCCATTCTCCCTATATTTTCCTATCATTCATTAAAAATCTTTTAGTCACCATTATTTAGCATATGTCCTTCATCTCCAAGGTGGATCCCAAAGAAAATTCAAGTTCCTAGTGTAAGTATTATCAATTACTTAACTTTTATTATTAATTATTTTCTTCCAAATGTATTAAATAATAATTAATATAATAATATTAATACCATTTATATACTTTAATGTTATTATATTAAGGTTATTTTCATTTTATATTCATATATCCCATCAATTGAGATAAAAAATATTGTGCATACATATATGTAGACCACCACCACTACGAGTAATGAAATTAATTTTTCATCACCACCCATAATGGATGTTTAGTATAATGATTTAATGAAAAAATATGATGGTTATTATATAATTAAGGTTTTTTATGATAAATTTGAGATCATATTAAAGATAAAATCAATAAACCGTCATTATTAATTCAATCGTTTAAAATAAACAGGCTAAGAGGAAAATCATTTAATGGAATTTTGTGAAATTTTCATATCCATTTATTATCCTTTAACATAATTTATAATTCTTATATATCACACTAGTAAACACTTAATAATATCATTATTTTCTATTTCAACTATATTACAACAAAACTACCTCATAATCATTCATTAAATTAAGGAATGATCATTTTTTGGGTCGGTTTAACCACCTACTTGAACAATACTATGAATTTATAACATAAATGATTATGGTAAAATAATTAATATTATAATATAATATAAATTTGTAAATAATTATTTTTTTGGTTATAGAGATATTGTATAAATATTTAAATCCTCAATTTAGAAAACACCCTTCAATCATCAAGAATCACTGAAACGTGCTTGTTATTGATTTCATATTTGAGGATAAATACTAAAAAAACTCATGAAAGTCATATGAAAAATCATAAATTATCATAAATAGTCTTTATAATTAAATTTAATGTAATATTAATTATTAAAATTTAAATAATAAGGAATACAGTCACTACTATTATGAAATTACTTCAAATAATCAAAACAATAAACATCTTATGTGAAAAATTTAAAGAAATTGTATAGATAATGAATATTTATGAAGATCATAAATGAAAATGGATATTACTAAGGTTATGAATTAATTTATTAAAATAGATTTTTTTTTTATATGAGGTTAAAGTATGTTTGTGGAACACAGTATAAGAGGTAAAGGTTTTCCATCTCAAATTTCCCTCTTTGAGGAATGTTTTGTATAATGCACCTAATTTCCATAATTTGGTGTATATACTACCTATTTTAGATTTTATATCTTGAAATTAATTTATTAATGGTATTTGAAAATCAATTTTAAGACCTCTATTTCAATAGGTAATGATTTAATATCTACCCAATCTATAAGTGATGTTTCCCCATTTCAATTTTCAATCATTAGGACTCATGATATATTCATCACATATTTCTTTATGTGTGGTATATAAACTGCCCTGTAATACTTTTACCATATTATTCATAAAATTTAAGGTATTTACATGTTTATATATTTATCCCACCCCCGTATTATTTTGATTCAATATTTATAAAAACCATTGTAAAACTCAATATTTTTTAGGGTGGAAATCCATCCTAATAAGTAAAAGTATGTTTAGTTTCATGTAAAACACATCTCTTTATAGATATTGGAAAGTGGATGAGGTTTTGTAATAGATAAACTTAGTGGTAATTACCCCAAAATTTGTGGTTGATCATTGACTCAACCACCACTCTCAATGGATGGGATAAAGAATGCACACTTAGAAATACAATCCTGGGGGATATGTTTGGAATGTTCACATACCCATTATGAACCATTTATGGAATAATTTTCCTAAAATTTCCTTGGTATCATTCCAATACAAGATATTAAATCCAATTACTATAATATATGGATAAAACTAAACATTTTAAGTTCTATTTCCACTATATTTCTTTGATAAGGGTACTTCATGTTACTTTTATAATACCCCCACGATATCCAAGTTTATTAAGGTATGTTCTTATAGATATCAAAAATATTCTATTGAATGGGGAATTACATGATTTATGTATTTATTTATTATATGTATTATCAAGTTTTATTCAGTAAGAGGTTTCTCAGGTAATGTTATGAATGGTCTTGATAACTCTTATGGTTAAGGCATTATACTTAATTAGGTGACTGTTGGGGCCTAAAATTATATATTTCCCTAATGCATCGACATGTCTCAATATACAAAACAAGTTGGGTTTTGGTGTGTACCTATTTCTATGATAGGAAAGTGTCTCAACACAAGGCCTTGACAAAATGTTTTAATGTTTGAAATTATTCATTCCATCAGTATTATATCAATAATTATTGTTATCCATGTTTTTGTTTTTTGTCATGGATATAGAAAGTCTTTAATTTCATTTCAGTATGGCTTCATGTGTTTTTATATTCAAGCCATATCACTTATAACATATTTATGTTATGAAAGATTCTATTTTATTCCACTCCTTACTAAGCATCTGATCTCATAGTTGTTTTTTTTCTTTCCCTAGGAAACATAGAGGAGGAGTATGTTTACTTTTTAGGGATATTATGGAAGGGATAACCATGTTATCGTTATATATTAATTTTATGTATTATTTTTTTAAATGTATTTCATGTATGTATCTATTCTTCAAAAAATAATAAACTATTAGATATTTCTAGGATTCTTTTATTTTGCTTGAATAATTTAATATAAATATTATCTCTGGGTTTTTGGAGTTCAGGAAGTTATATTTGGTATCAAAGGAAGTTTAGTAGCAACCTTGGAGACTAGATTTAGATTAACCAAGTGAGAAAACTCAAGTAATATGAAAATCCCTCAATATTTCTATTGAAAACTCTAAAAAATATTGTAATAATTTTATTTTACTATTCAATGTCATAAGCTAATTATGTATAATCGATTGTAGAAAGATGAAAATTAATAAGAGTAATGGGAACCGTATCAGAACTCATAGTCAATGTAGGGATATTCCCCTTGAAAAGGTTAATGAATTTTGAATTAATGTTAATCAATTCATAACCATATTAATGAAGTAGACCTAAGTTATGACAAATAATCTCTCATGCATGGAGCCACATGCCGGTCTAGAACATGGTGTAACCAAGTTGGAATGGATCATATGACAAAAACCTATAGCATTAAATATAACAACTAATACATCAGTATCTAAAAAATGGATCAAGTCTCTAGAGAATATATTTATTTATTTGGGAAGTATTTAAAAAGAAAAAATCATCATGGTGATCCATCATATGAAGGGAAATATGGACCAATAGTGGTCACTATTTCAAAACACTAAATAGTAAGATGAGATCAAGTACATGGAATAAAGAAATTTCAAGAAGGTGTTCTATGAAAAATAATTTCCTCATGATAAAATTGAAAAAATGGAAAGATTTTTCCTCAATATTATACAAAATGATGCGAAAAGTTTTTTTGATTATGAGTAAAACATTCCAAGGTTAGTTAGGTATATTGTGAAGTAGGTACAAAGACCAAAAAGAAATATTTTTCATTTCTTTAATGAATTTAATTATAGACTTCGAAGGGAGTTGGTCCCCCATAAATTTTCATCATAAAAGGATATAGTCTCAAGTTTCATTAAGAAGGAAAATGTTTTCTCTGGGACATGTATATTTAATGTAAATTAGGAGGAGAAGAGGCCATCTAATCATCATGGGAAGTACAATATAGAAAAAAAAGGGAAGGATGGGATTTTCCATATGTGATAATTATAGGAATAAACACCCTATGGATTTCAGAAAGGGAACGGGGGTTTGTTACAATTGTGTAGAAAAAGGCCATCAAATTTACAAATTTAGGGGAAAGAAGTTTTTTTTATATTAAATGATTTAACCATAGGGAGAATAGAAATCATGAAAACCAATTACCAAAACATCAAGCTTATTTACCTAAAAAAGGAAAATAAAGTAGTCCCAAGATGATGCATTTACCATATCTGAAGTCTAAGTTCCTAATGATATGGTGGTAGGTACTTTGATTATACCATAAAAGTCAGCTAATGTTTAATTTATTTATGTATCTTCACACTCATCTATATCTTCCATATTTTTTGAAAACATTATATATTTCCCTATAAACTTATATGGTAATTATAAATTAATACATTGAGTGGAATTATTATGACAACAATGATGTGTCAGGAATTTCCAATTATGATACATCGTAGTACCCTATTTGAAAATTTGGTTATCATACCTCTAATTGAATATGATTGTAAGAAAATATTTTTTGAATCATTTATGGAACCTTTTAATTTGGGTATAATTATTTATTATGGACCTAATATGGATTCATTTTGGTTTTGTGAAGGTCTTAGGGGTTTCTAGGGCTTGTTCGGATCCCGAAACACGGATTTTGGGGAGAAAAAGGCATGGTGCATGGTTATAATAAATCATGTAGGGAAGGATTCATGGTTAGTTATAACCATGTAAATCTGGATATTGGGTTGTTATATGTTTCATGGTTTTCCCTAACTATGTACCATGGGTTACAAGCCCATATAAAAATAACAGACAAAATTGCAGTGGTTATTGGCATGGTTGGTGCATGTTTTCCCTAACAGTGGAGCCTAACCATGTAGGAACCCCCTTCCTATATCTGAATGTTCATTCTTGGAGCACAGTTTGGTAAATCATATGGCTAAATCATGTGAAGGATATTTTGGTTTAATTGACAATTTTTTCCTTAAAACCAAATAAATCAATCCTTCTTCCCTTTTTTTTACATTAGACAACCCTCCTTGTTTATCTTATTTTGAGTTCTTTTTTAACTCTTATATAGTACTTCTGCTTACTAATTTGTATCCATATTTTCTAGAATTTTAGATACATGGAATATATCATCATAATATTGTTTATTTATATCAGTTTCACTAGTTGTATTATTATTATTGTCTACTTTTGTTGTGTTATCTATCTATTTATACTTCTTATGCTACTTACCTTCTGTTATTATATCTATCCATTGTGCTAAACTCTAGTAATGAAAGCATAGTCTCCAAATGTACAAACCATAAGACCTCACTACTGGTGGAAATCCACTTGCGTTTAGGGATTTATGCTTGAGGCTAGGTGGCTAACTAGGCTTGGGGAACCTTCAGTGGCATCTGGGTTTGGGACATAAAAAAGTTATATCATAGGGGTTAATTTCTTTCTTTACTATTTAGAGATAATATAAGGGAGATTGGGAATGTATTGGAACTTGTTTATAAACCCTACTTGGGCATATCTAACCCATGTTCAGGGTAAATGTCTAGTTATTTGAATATAATTACTATTATATTTTTTCCTATTATAGTTGTTATCATTTCATAGTTGGGTGACACACATGTTGTGTGGTGTTTTTATTGTTATTCTAATTAATTGTCTTGATACATTCTTGGTCTGATGATATAAGGGAAAGGAGCATTATTACATGCATCATCATAGGTTCTTAGAATTCACATGACATGCATATTTTCATGACATATAGTCAAATTTCACTTCTTTCATTTCTTGATATTCATGTGATTGTTGAGTGAGCCTTGTTTATATATTATTATTGTATTACTCTTGGGTTATGATTGAGTGGTTTCCTATTTCAATTCATGGGTTTTATGGGCCCTTGTGGGTTGGAATGAGTAATTTACTATGTCATTCCATTAATTATAATTTAAATGGGTGTTGATCTCAGTGATAAGAAGTATGGGCCTTGATTCACTAGGATGTAAAATTCATTTTAAATGAACCTTTATATATGGAAATAAGAAAATTCAATGTGAAAAGTGAATAATTACTTATAAAATGAAATGGTTTCTTGTAAATGATTAGGTAAGGTATAGTTGACCCTTCTGTAGGTTTTGGGCACAGCGGAAGCACACTGGTGGGTGTACCCAAATTTAATTTTAGTGTTAACAACAATCAATCTGAGATCCATCACAATAATAAAACTTCAGATCTTCATAATAGAATGAAGAAATAAATAGAAAATAAGGGAGTCCCAGAACCATAGAAAAGATCATCATATGTTGGTTATAATTAATTTACTTAATTGACTAGAATTACCTTGATGGAATTATTTCTTCATTTATGTTTCTGGTCACGATACGATGTGATATGCCATTGCATTGTATAATGCAAGTGTAGGATTCCTCTAGTGGTGATTCACATGTGCTCCACGTATCTCTAGACATCACCAAAAGGATCTCTGGGTTCTAGCGTGGAAGATCCTTTACTTGTGATGTCTGCCTTTGATCGCCTTGATCCAGTGGAGGAGGATCTCTCTCTCATAGCTTGAGAGCATTCTTAGAAGAAAAGGATTCTCTCTTGCCATGAGATATTTCTCTAGATCGGTTGTGTACAACCACAAAATAAATTTCTAGGATAATGAGAAATATATAAGTGGGATTTTTAATTACATAGAATAATAAAATGAATTAATTACCCGAAAGCATTTATTCATTTCATTTAATTCTTAGTAACACCCCATGTCTAATAATAACAATTGACTATTATTATTACCTAACATGCACCTAGAGAATTACACCTAATATTATTTAATTAAATAAATAATATTATTTCTCATAAATTCCTAGAAAAAAATACAGAGCATGTATATTTAATATACATGGCATATACTTTTGTGTTTCCATTTTTCTTTATTTCTTCCACCCCATTTATTAGACCTTGAATAACATAAATTTATTTCTAAAATAAATATCACTACATTACTCACTAATAGATATATTATTTCACCCACAATATATTCTCTCGAATAACTAGTGCCTAAATAAATGCGATTAGGCATCCTTAAATAATTATTAAACCATAGTCAGGAATAATCTTTATTAAACTTGTTAAATTAATATTTAATTGAGATACTTGGACACACTTAGTGTGTGACCCTCTAGGCCTCTTTCTCAGTGGAATTAGGTGGAGCCTGTCTACATTCTAAGGTTGGCATATCAAAACACACCAACGCACCCATAGAGAAAGAATTTAACATTGCAATGATGTGTCACCTCTTACTAACACTACCGTGTAATATAATCCCTTTATCTTTATATCTCAAATCAAGTGGGTTGCATGATAGTGTCATCAACTCATGTGATCAATTATTCTTTCTTTGAATTTCTGGAATTAAACATTCATATTCCTCACCATGGCCACATATTTATTTAGGATATATCAATTCCATCAAAGGGCCTGATATATCTACTTCCATTATGGAACAGAAGGGAAAAATCCTTTCTCTCATTATCTATTAATTCAGTATCACTCGTGACGCACCCAACGTATGCTACCTTACTGTAAATAGTGATTTGTCATGGTTTTTTTCAATACATCTAAGTGTGCAAGTTGTAATACCCATTAGTAATAATCTTAAAGTCTAAGGACCAATACGCACATCCACAGATGGGAACATCCAATGACAATATGAAATGTGGATTTCCTACTAGCGGGTCTCATTCTCATAATATCCTCCTAGATATTACTAAGGGCGCACACCGTGAGAAGGTTATTCAAAGTTTTATGATTCCTCACCCCTAAGGGATTATATTATTTGTTTCCCTCAAATAACATCATCTGGCCATAGAATATATATTCAAGAACAGTGTTATGGCACTTCTCGGTTCTCATCGTAGTAGGGATCCGTTATGACCCTTTAATGCAACAGTTATCCTTAGGACATTATCACATGCATTGTCACGTATAAGAACAATAAATATGTGATAAGGTATTTATTAATGAATAGAGTACAAAGTAGTTGGTTCTAGTCCACCAACTCCAACACCTTCATCTACTAGAACCCCTATAATTTATAATAGAGCAATTACTAATATATGGCCTTCTAAATGTGTAGTTGGGGTAGTATATCATGGTTAATGAGCCATTTCCTTTCATTATTTTTCCACTAGTGTTTCTATCTATCTACTTCTAGCTTGTTCTGATGCATGTACTTGGAATTTGTAGGTCAATGCTTCCATGAAGTCATCATATTGTGATCTAGGAGAGTGGATATGACCATAATATAGATGTGGTGGGAACTAATCTTCTAAGAGTTCCACTTGAGGCCCCACCTGTTGTACATAATCTAGAAACTAATTCTCATCTTCATGATAGTTTTCTATATCTGATTCAGTCCATCCAGGGTGATCCATGACTTGCACCTATGATGGTTGATCTAACTTGTGAGTTCGAGTAGTAGCATCCTCCTACCTTCTCGAGGGATAGCGGTCTACTGGCTATTGAGTCTTTCCTAGAGGTCACCTTGTTTATCTTTGATCATATAAAGATGCCTCCAGAGTAGAGGGTTAATATTTCTACCTACATTATGTGGGAATTTCCCAAGCACCGGTAGGATGTAATTACTAAGGATGGTCACCATCAGAGAATGGTATGGTCTAATCTCCAAACTGATTTCAATGATCAGTTCTTTCCTTAGATTATAAGAGATGATATATCCAAAGAGTTTATGCGCCAATAGAATAGTTATATGACAGTAATGGAATATTTATTGAATTTCACTAAGTTATAGAGCTTTGCACCGCTTCAAGTCATTGATGTGATTTCACATGCTAAACACTTCAAGGATGGGATTCAGTTTTCAATATGTACTTAGGTGAATGTATTTTGGCTACCTACCTTTTATAAAATATAAAATCATGATCTTATCATTGATTGTAACTTGAGGGATAGAGATATTACTGAGCATATAAGATCAGTGTCACGGTAGGCCAGTAGTTCTTTCGGTAGTAGAAAACATTCCCTTAGGATTTTTTGTCAGGGTAGTGGAAGATAGAGTACTCATATTGATAACTCTATGGTGTGTCATCATTATTAATGATAGGGACACATGAAGCCTCTATGTGATAAATACCCTATGTATTGTTGGTCCTAAGTCATTATGGGGAATCTTTAGAGATTATTTTCATCCATTCCATCAACTTCTAGTGGAAGAGGATCTACACCAGCTCCACCTTCAGGGGCAGGTTCTTTTATGTCTCATTAGGTGGGGAGTTAGATTAGAACTAGAAGGACTGGATGAGGAGGAGTTCATGGCCGCAATATCCAGAAATCATATTTCCAGAAATATCAGCAGAGTGGTCTTGATTTTGGTAGTCCAACTATAGTGTAGGGTTGTGGATCTTAACAGTTTTATGCACTACAGCTGATACCTGAGGATCAGGATGTAGGACCATTGATAGAATGAGGTACTATTCTAGTAGCCTCCACTATAGTATCTGCTTTATTTTATAAAGGTTCCTCACACTCCTTCAATCCCTTATTTACTGTGTAAAGTCTCAGACTGGAGATATATTATTATTTTGATGTAAAGACCCTGGATATGCCATTTGAATTTTGGTTAGAGGGGATACTCCAATGTAGTTACTTTCCCCATGAGGTAGGCAATTACCCTTTCTTATGGGACTTATTTTTTCTTGAGATGACAGGATTTGCAATCATTCTCATGATGGATTTTTTTGGTTTGTTATCATGAATTTATAGACTGATATCACTGTAGGGGTGTTTTTTACATCACTATATAGTAGAAGTTATCTACATAAGGGTGAGTGGGATGAATAGGCTCACAGATATGGACAAGAGAATCATGGGCTAGGTGGGGTGACCACCCAAACTTCTAATATCTTCATGGAGGATTAGGGTTTGTATCTGGTTGAATTCCCTCCAGTAATAGATCTTTTCATAGATTTTTTTCTTGATGATTTTTTGGAATACCTCCTGATAGACATGTAGAGTTTAGAATTTATATCATTCTAAGAGAATCTCTAGTTTCCATTCCTCTATATAGGATGGCACCTACTAAGCTCCATGATCTCAAGTGGTAGTTTAAGAATCTAGAGGCCAAAGTTTTTATATGACCTAGAACATCCTCTTGGGGTTAAATAATGTTATTCACTAAGAAGGTGTATGGAACCCTTCATCTATGCATGGATTACAAATGGTTGATCCAACTTATGATCATGAACCAATATCCACTACCTTGAACAGTTGATCTCTTTGTCCATCTCTAAGGAGCCATTGTTTTTCAAAGATCGAACTGAGATTGGGCTATCATCAGGTTTGATTCAAAGTATCATACATACCTAAAATAACATTATTTAGTAGGTATGGTCTGTATGAGTACTTTTCTATGTCTTCCGGTCTTATGAAATTTCCTAGCATTTTCGTGGGTCTAATGAATAGTGTACTTCATCCCTATTTGGATTATTTTTTATGGTATTTGTGGAAAACATATTGGTTTATTCTCACAATTTTAGTGACCATGTTAAGAACCTTAAGATCATTCTGAGTACACTAATATCACATTGTATTTATGCCAAGATTTCTAATTTCAACTTCTAGATAAAAAAAATTCACTTATTGAGTCATATTATCTTCGAATCAGGAGTCTCTATTTACCTTGAGAGTGTTAGTGCAGTAGTTCCTTGGGAGTATCCTAAGAATGTGTTTAATATATTGAGCTTATTGGGGATGTATGGATATTATAGGAATTTTATATAAGACTTCTCACACCTTGTTTCACCTTTTACTAGTCTTAAAAATATGGGTTTTAAGTTCCTATGGTTAGAATAGTGCAAGAAATAATTTTCAGATCTAAAAGTAATGCCTGTCTCGACACCAATTTTGATTCTTCCAGTGCTTGGAAGAGGCTATACAATGTACTGTAATGAATTTGGAATCGTCCATGGAGAAGTGTTGATATGGGAGTATAGACTCATTATGTTCATATCTCAGTAGTTAAGGCCTCATGAGAGAAACTACCTGAGGTATGGCCTCGAGCTAGAAATAGTTTTCCATGCCTTGAATTATTGTAGACACTAACTAATGGTTAAGCAATTTGTGGTGTACATGGACCACATGAACATCAAATATATCTTTACACAACATGACTTGAATCTCAGATAGTGAAGATGGGTCAAATATCTTTATTCCTTTGACTTTGATCTTGCCTATATTCCCAGAAAGGGAAATGAAGATGATAATGCTCAAATTCAGAAAACTTAGGCACAATTCATACAGGAAGCTAGTGAAAATTGAAAATTGATGGACCTATTATATGATCTACATCTGGATTTTCATGATAGTCATGATAAGTCTTACCTCTCAACCTTGACAATTACCTCTTACCTCCTTGAGAAGGTGAAGAGCATACAATTTTCCAAAACTGAGGGCTTGGTTCTTTGTGAGAGTATTTCAAGAGATGACCCGCCTCTAGATTGGTCTCTGGATAGAGACAACATCTTTTGTATACAAAGAAATTTTTGGGTTCCTACATATATGAGGGTAGAACTGATGCAGGAGTTCCATGCTTTGCAGTGTGTAGTTCATCCAGGAATCCCCAAAATTTATCAATACATGTGATGCCATTATTGGTGGCTTGGGGTGAAACATCAGATAGCAGGATTTATCACCAGGTGTTCCACCTATCCATAGGTGAGGGTGAATCACTATAGACCTATTGGCATGTACATCCACTTCTAGAACCAGAATGGAAATGGGAATATGTTTCTATGGAATTTGTAGTTGGTTTACTAAGGTTGCCTCAAGGTCATGACGTTGTATGGGTTTTTATTGAATGGCTGAAGAAATTTTCCCACGTCCTTCCTATCTGAGAGACTTAATCAGTTGATGAACTGGGAACATTGCATGTCTGTGAGATCATATGACTACATGAGGTCCCTCACACTATCATTTCAGATAGGGATTTTAATTTCATGTCATTGTTCTAGTAAGGGTTTCAAAAATATATGGGTACATAGGTTCTTCTAAGCACATCCTTTCACCCTCAGACCAATGGACAGTCATAGTAGAAGAAATAGGTTCTACAGTACATGCTATGGGTATGTATCCTTGAGTTCAGTGGTTCTTTGTAGAATCATATCCCTCTCATCGAGTTCTCCAATAATAAATTCTTTCATCTGATGATTCGATGGATCCTTTTGAGTCCTTGTATAGTAGGCTATGTCGTTCACCCTTGTACTGGTTAGAGGCATATGAGGTAACCCTATTAGGTCCTTATCTCATGAAGGAGACTTTGGAGTAGTTTTATCTAATCCGGAATCATACGTATACATCTCACTCTAGATATAAATCGTATGTCAATCACCATTGATGACCTCTGTAGATCAAGGTCAGTATTGTGTTTTCTTGTGGGTGTCTCCTAGGATAGGGAATAGACATATACAAAGGCAATGGAAGTTTTCATCATGATTTGTTAGTCCATTTAATATTCTAAAGAGAGTCAGGCCAATAGCCTATTGATTATTATTATCTCATAGGTAATGTCTCATGAATGATGTCTTCCACATTCATAACTTCACTATTATAATGTTGACATGTCTCATAACTTTGATCCTAATGAATTTGAGTTAGATGTCGATGATTATTTTGAGGAGTATTATATACACATCTTTGAGTGAATCCAGAAGGAACTCTGAGGCCATCATGTCCTTCTAGTATGGGTGTAATAGTAGAATGGCTATGTAAAAGATGATACTTGGGAGCGGGGAGGCGATGTATGTGCCTAGTGGCCAGATTTTTTCTCAAAAAGTGTTTCCCCACCCTTGGAAGGTGAACTCGGGGATGAGTTTCTTTAAGGGGGAATAAATTAAGAAACTATTTTTTTGACTCAAGTGTGGATACATTTAATTCTCCTCGAATTATTTATTATGTACCTAATATGGATATATTTTTGGTTTGTGAAGGTCTCGGGGTGTTTGGGGCTTTTTTGGAGCCTAGAACCTAGATTTTGGTAGAAAAAGGCTTGGTATATGGTTAGAAAAAAAACATGTAGGGCAGGTTTCATTGTTAGTTCTAACCATGTGAGGTAGGATAGTGGGGTGTTATAGGGTGAACTGTTTTTCCAAAACATGTTCCAAGGGTTTCAAAACTATGAAATAACTATAAACAAGATTATAAAGGTTATTTTCATGGTTGGTGCACAGTTTCCCTAAATATGCAGCCTAACCATACGATTAACCCCTCTCTATAGTTGATTGTGTATGGTTGGCACACGGTTTGGAAAATCGTGTGTCCAAACCATTCGATGGATATTTTTGGGTGAAATGATGATTTTTCCCTTAAAAACTAATTAAATAAATCATTATTCCCTTTTTCAGTAGAAACCCCCCTTGTTTCTCATATTTTTATCTCCTTTGAAGGCCTAATATAGGAATCGATCTCAAGCATCCATCCAGAGCCTGATCGAAGCATTTTTTGTCTCATTGGATCCTCACTAGTAAGATCTCAATTATTTTTTAATCTTTCTTCATTATTATTTCTATCAACAATACTATTTAGATGTAGGCTCATGGTCCCTATTCTCAGGGCATTGATCCATTCTTTAGATCCTTTACAATACATGAAAAATTAGAGGCTGATACTAGATGAGGATATTTATATGAGTATGAGGTATGTGGTCTACAACTCACTCCTCCATATTCGTCATTTTAAAAAATTTCATAATTGGGCACACACCGATTTCATTGGGTGTGACCTATTTAATTAATGTGTCTTTCTTATAGTCAATAGAAACTTGTTATAATACTCTCACTAAATATATTTTTTATCATTTTTGGTTATGTTCACAATGTCGACCACCCCATATAGGGTGTTTTCCATAATTGGGATTTTAATTCTTTGACATGTTCGTCTGATCCACCGTTCGGGTGTGATTTGGCTTGACACTGCAAATGTAGAGACAGTCTAAATTAAATTACTATTGAATTTTTATTTGATAAATGGATAATACCATGTTTGATCCTCACTTGACCCACCTAAGGTAAGTGCTAAAATTTATTAATCACTATTAATTGGAAACATAAAGTATATTCTATATATATGACTTAGCCTTGTCAAATGTAATTGATGAACTTTGTTTCATGTTTGTAGCACCCCTTTCCATGTTTAGTGGAAGGTATCAGGGTGAACCATATTAAATAACAACGAATTAAATGAATTAATATAATGGTTACATGCCTATTGTATTTTTCACACTCATTAAAGGCAAGTCTTGAACAAAGCAAACTTAATTGAAGGTATGATTGTCACATGGCCTTAATTAATAAATTAATCGATGTTAAGGTTCCTAATTATATATAGAACTTGACATAATTATACTAGTGGTGAGACTTTTGTTAGATTTTGGATTCACAAGGGAATGCCTTGAGCACTCATGGATGCCAATCTAATTCAAGGATGTCAGTTTTCTTGGTTGAGACCGACCTTGGAAACCAATCCTCATCTATTAGTGGATTCTTGGTATGACACCATTGGATACCTCCTTTACTATTACTAGTTTCCTTGGACACACTCCTTGGATCTAGTATGGATTATACATACATGATATGCCTTGGATACATCCTTGGTCTATCCATTGCTTATCCCATTTTACCTTGGATATTTTCCTTGGACTTAATTAGATTCATTATTGTGGAATGACTTAGATGAGTCTCCATATATTACAATATTACTCCTTAGCCAAGTTGTAGTTACTACTAAGTTGGAAACCATTGTTGTCAAGGATTCCTTGGTTATCACCTTGGAACATCTTTATTATTATAAATAACATAATGGAATCATTTTTCACCTCTGATCCTCCACTATTACTATCATGTCAGATTTTCAACACTGGTATTAACTCATGTGACCTATTAATATAAATTGGAACTTAATTATCTAATAAATTGGTTACGTGTTCAGACACTGGCCTAGGGTTGAAGTAGTTACTTTTATATTTACGTTACTTTACTGATTTACTTTTGTATATACATGATTGCACACTATATTAGTTTATATTACATGTACACGTGGTTTTATACACCATTGGTTGTGGTCTACTGAGATTTATCTCAAATTCAATTTGGGATCCATTGGTACCTGAGCAGATTGAATCTATGCAGGTGTTGATAAAGGGAAGTGTATCGCTTCGGACAATTAATTGCTTGAAAGATTAGGATGGAGTTGGTAGTAGATAACCAAGATGGAGATCGGTATTCTTGGGATAGTTTTTGAGTTCCTCTTTTCCAATTTTTTATAGTACTACTTCTTGCAACTTTGTATCCATGTTTTCCATATTTCTAGAGACTAAAATATATAATTATCATCTTTTATATTTATACCAGTTACACCCATTGTATTATTATTCTTTTCTTATTCTATTGTTGAATCTATATATTTATAATTACTCTACTACATACCTTATATTATTATATCTATCTATTGGGATACACTCTAGTAATGTGGGCATAGTATACCCACAGACACTCTCTAGGCCCTCACTGCTAGTTGGTAGCCTTTGGCATTTGGGGAGATGTGCTTGAGTCCATGTGGCCAACCAGGATCAGGAAACCTTCAGTGACATCTGGTTTCAATAAATCACAATGATATAATCATTGGTATGGATTTTCTTTCAATTTACAATGAAAAAACATTATTTCCAAGATAATGAGATTATGATTCACAGAGGTGAGGTGGAATTTCTTGTCTTTAGAGGGGAAACTTCATCATATAAATCATGTTAGGATCCTCCCCTAGTATCTCTATTTAATGTAATTATTTTAATAGAGTAAGATAAATTGTGATTTATGGATGGGTAAGATATACAAAGGTTAAAGGATGTACTTGTGGTAAAAAAAATGATGTTTTTCCATAAGAATTAACTGCTCGTCTAATAGAGCATGGATTTAATTTCTCCATTGAACTCATTTCTGGTGAAAGACTTATATGTAAAACTCCCTATATAATGGAACTAATATAGTTTGTGGATTTAAATAAATAGTCTCATGAGTTAATTTATAGGGGATTTACATGCCCTTGTTTTTTCACCATATGGAACCCCTATTTTATTCAAGAAAAATAAGGATGGGTCTTTGAGACTGTGCATTGATTATTGGGAGATCAATGTCATTACTATATATAGTATGTATCCTTTACCATGAATTGATGAATTATTTAATCAACTTCAATGAGATATATACATTTCAAATATTGATCATTTCTCTAGTTATCACTGGTTAAGGGTGAAGAATGATTATATATTGAAGACGGTATTTTGAACATGGTCTAAAAATTATGATTCAACAATAATGACTTTTCTATTGACTAATGCACCATATGTCTTTATAGACTTGATGAATATTGTATTCAAGAATTATCATGATAACTTTTGGTGGTATTAATTTATGAAATTATGATATAATCAAAGAACTAGGAAGAGCATGAGAGTAATATCCAAATAATTATAGAGACCCTATAAAAATGAATTATATGCTAAATATATTAATTGTGAATCTTGGTTTAATGAAGTTCCATTGCATGAACATATTATCTCCAAGTATGGAATATTTTTGTATATTTCAAAGACAAAGGTAATCAAAGAATAACCTACACCGACAAACATAATTGAGATCCTATGTTTCTTGGGTTTAGCAGGTTACTATCGACGGTTCATCTAAGATTTTTCTCGATTGTTAAATATATTATATAATAACTCTGAAATTTCTATTTTACACTTTGGAATATTTTAAGAAATATGTTTGAAATAAGGCTCTGATTCGGTGTGGGATTCCAGTGTCTAGGGAGCCTCAGTGTTGATATACTAAAAATATTAAATATATTATATCATGTGCACACATTTTTCTATAAATAATAGAATAACTCCAATACATTATTGTGAATGGTAAATTTGATACCTCCATTAAATCTGGAATGTGGGTTTTACCTTAGGTGTTACATAACCCTTTTATGCATCGTTTGTTTGGTTTAAAATTGTTCATGGATGGAATGATAAAAAAATTATTTATTTACTTTTTATTTATTTATTTATTTATTTATTTTATTTCCCAAAAACTAATCCTATCTATTTAAAAACAACTATAAAAAACCTAGGGTTAGTAGTATAACCCTATAGAGTTGTATAGGATCATAGAGGATATCTTGTTGGATGATAACGAAATTATGGATCAGTGACCGATTTTCCAAGGAGTTGTCTGCTCCAAAAAAATCTTTGATCTCACTAATGAAAATAGAACAGAACCATTCTTAAATATTGATTAATCCAACATTGAGTTGGAATATTTGTTTTTTGTTAGATTTAATCCCCATTTATTTATCCCTTGTCAAACGTGAATAAATCCTTTTAACAAATTGATTCATGATTTTTTAACTGATTTATAGGTGTTGATTTGTCTTATTAAATTTAGGATTGGTTATTTTCTAATAGTCCATAATTAATCCCTCCATTCAATGTTTTCTATATCAATAGATTAAGTCTAATATAAATAACAACTTACATCTATTTTCTCAAATTTATGGTTTGTGATTTTATATCATTGTTTTTCATGAATTCATAAATGTTGTTTCATTTTACTGGTGGTTTGATGATACCTAGAAATTGATCTTTGCAGAATCGATATTCAGTTTAACAAATAATTTATGTTGTTCTGGAATTGATATAGAGATCATGGTTTATTAATAATTCATTTTTAAGGGAGATCAAATATTGATCAGACATTAATTGATTATTTTTCTCTTGTGGATTTTGGGGCTCAGATATGTGGTGTAATGGGGAATGATTCGTACAAAGATTCGGTGGTCAAAATCTGGGCAGCATTGGAAATGAAGATCAGGTGATAGTGTAAATAGTGGTTTCCCCATGATTTGGGTCATACGGGTGATTGGGAATGGTGTAGGTGCTGGTTTTTCCATTGAATAATTCATGTAATCTAACTTATGTTCAGCCATTTATGTTTTCCAACCCTGTTATAGGAGTTAGTGCCAAGTATTCCAATAGATTTGCAGGTGGCAGCGACACACAGGAAAAGGGTCGTAATAAATTAGAATTTATGTGAAATTACAAACTACATCCCATGTAGTTCATAAGGAAATACTTTGTGTACTCCCTTTCATACATCTTCTAGGGTTTCACATTGAGTTAAATATCACACACTGTGTGGGCCTCCAGCATGTCGTGTGACACCTATCCATATTTCTCGATGTGTACAAGGAGTACTTGCCTAGGATCCCATGTGGAACCATAAAACATGTATGTATTGAAACAACCCAAGTACTTTATACGGTATACAATCTTGGAAGGATGACACATGTTTGGTTTTAGAAAGGTCCCAACATGTCGTGTGATATATGGTACACCCTAGGTACTTCACAAGGTACTTAGACAAGTCGGGTGTACTCATACATGACCAACATAGATGGTAATGACCAAATTACATAGTATTGAGCTGATGTTATGTTCCTAATTCTTCCCAAACCACTACATGTTGTGTATAATTAAAAACACATTGTGTATCTGTAGAAATACATGTTTTATGAGACAGAAGGGAATGGGTTGTTCCCTAATCATAGGGACATGTCATGTATCCCATGGGACACACCATGTACTTATTTTAGGGAATTTTTGGAGCCCTATATCTTATCATACTAGTTATGGTATAATATTGGGTGTGTTCTATAAAACTATTTTTGTGTGGGTGTCTTCCATCCTTCTGTTGTTTCGGGGTGAGTTTCCTCAGTTCACCTCCATGGGGGTTTAATTTGGCATCTTATTCTAATAATTGGACAGGATCCCCTCAGTGAACTAGAGTATAAATCCATATATAAGTCCTAGGATTTTTATCCTCATTCCTATTTTCCTCCCTAGGTAGGGTCAAAAATCATGTGACCTATGTACTGAGGAGTTCAATTCTCTACCTAGGGTTATTCCAGTTAGGTTCAGATGTCCCCAATTTTCCATAGGTGCAATCCTCTATCTATTTATCAATATCAATTATCATTGGGAATTTTTTATCCCAATAGAAGTATCTCATATGATCCCCCTTAGTTTCCTTGTTTCTTCTTCATTGAAAACCCCAACAAGTATGTCATCTTTGATGAGTTACATTAGTGTAGCAAGACCCAATGAGTGAGTTCTTTCATAAGGATATGACTTTTGATCCTCTAGTGGAATCCTAGGCTAGAAGTGGTATCGTGTCCTCAATGTGATAATTAGTGTCTATCTTTGAGCATGTATTGGGTATTATTGTTATTGTCTCATATTATGATTAATATAACTTTGTGATAAGAAGATTTCTCCTCTCTTTGATGCTTTATGTTTTGAGATTTTGGGTTTTCCTATTGAGTACACTTATACTCACCCATGCATGGGCTCTACCCACACATTTCATGTATTATATAGACAATAGAATTTTCAAAATATTCCTTGGAGGACCAGGATTAGGTAGAGATTGTTTTTTCTAGTCGAACCATAGATGGTTCTAGGATTTTCTTTTGGTTAGATTCCCCCTTGTGGTCAATAGGTTGGGTTCTTTTATAGTTTTCATGGCCATTTATTTTTCCCTTTTTTATTTTGTTCTGCTACTTTTTGTAAGTTGATATGGGATAGATGTTATGAAAGAATTTATAGTATGATTTTTTTATCTTTCCATATTATATTGGTGTATGGATATGTGTGTTTTTATATAGGTGTTTTAGGCTAAGGACACACATGTGTGTGATATGCTAAATCAAAGCTAGTTGCCATCCCCTGGCCTATTGGATGTGGGATTGGGGTGTCATCATCAGCTTACTGTTGGCTAGGTGAGCCCCAATTAGTTGGATCATTATAGAGTATTATCATAGACGGTTAATTTTGGGACTAGATTTTTGAGATATTCTAGTTGTGAGGTTATGTTTGGGAACTATGGAAACATTGTTAAAGTGTATTGAGTTCAGATATTAGGCCAAGGAACCCAGTGATGGTGTAGAGGCTAATTTATCTATTAACTAAGAATATTATTACATTATTTTTTTCATGGAACATATAGGAACTAGATTCATGGAAAACATTGGTCCATGCATCATATATGAATGGGTTTCAGTTTTTATATCCTTCTTGAGTCAACTCCCTAGATATGAAATTTTGACCATTGTGCATCTTGGATATTGTTATATATCTACATAATAATATACAGTTAAGATTTAGTCACTGGATTGTGGTTATAATATACTTATTGATGGGGTTTCATCCAAATATCTGTGTAGGAGGTAGGTCCTTCGAGGGTATAGCAAGTGATGTCTCCACCCTTTGAGCATCATATTGACCCACCTTTAGCAGTTTAGGTGGATTATCCTCATCAGGTTGAGAAATGGTCATTCTCAGTATTACCATAAAATGAATCACTTATGTTTAGTGTACTTTACAGGTACCATAGATAGATATCTCCCAGGTTTCTTGGTGATCCAGACCCCCTTATTGGGTAATATAGGACTGACTTAGACTTGTGGTGTGAGTGTCATTTTTAGTTATAACCCCTTATGATAGTGGTCCTAGAAGTGATACTTATTTATGGTGATGTAGGTTTCTCGTAGATCCCTATGCTGGTGAATTTTGATGTGGATTTTGGAACACAAGAAAGAGGTACACTTCCCCCACTAAGATGTGTTCTTTTTATGTGATTTAAAATTGTGCATGTGAGTAGGTGTATCCCAAAGTGGATGGTATCAACGTGTGGTAAGTGAAATCCATTAACATGTATTTTTGAGGTTATTTTAATGACATAAGTTTTTAGAGTGATCGATAGTTCTATAGAACAAGTAGGCAAAGGGAAGTATGGATTTAGGAAGTAGGGGTTTTTACCTAGAATCTATGGGTGTGTTGTGAGGTACGATTTGTATCTTCCCTAATTCAGTTGCAGTTTTAGTACAAGGTCACAAGACACTCTTTTCCATAGTTTCACCACTTTTTGGGACCTAGTTATGCAATTGGATCCTTTAAGATCGACCCTTGGGTTTAGAGGCTCTAGCAGAGAATATTTAGTGATCACACACTTCTATCAATAGTATGACCAAACTCTGAAAGGAGAGAGAGCCTCACGTGGAATATTTCTATAGAGGTAGTGAGTTACTATGATATTTTACTCAATACAAACTATTTTCCTACCATCCAAGCTCATTTTAAAATTAATAATTATTTTTTTATTGTATACAACTTACTGGGATAAAATATTTATTCTTTTTGACAAAGGTTTCCTGGGCATAGTAGGATAAGCTCATGTGTAGTAGGATACATTAAATTTTTTATTAGTTGGCTAGTATGACCCTTGGAGAAATAGTTTCATTGAAATTTAAATTTCTTATGGTAGTGGAGGAATATGGGGGAATATTTCCTGAGGATATTCTATCCTTACCTCCCCATCACAAGTTTTTTTACTACGTATACATTCACTAAGGTACATATATATATCTATTCTAGCATATCGGATGACCTTATGTAGGTGTGAGAGTTAAAAGTGAGGCTCGAGAATCTATAGAGTATGGGGATTTGTTATACAGTGTGTGTTCCACTAGGTAGCCCAGTGTTATTTTCCTATATGGAAGATGAGATCTTGAGTTTAGGTGTGTATTATCATCACCTGAACAATGTAACTATCATAAAGGAGTATCCACCCATGAGAATCAATGGCTTCTTCGACCAGTGGTTTTGGGAGAAGTGGTTCTCATAGTTTCACATCGATATGGGTTATCGCTAGCTCTAAGTTTGAGAGAAGGATATACCAAATTTTTATTTATAAATCATCTAAAGTTACATTGAATTCATGGTTATACCTTTTTGTGTGTTGGACACTCTGGCGGTGTTTTTTTAACTTATGAACCATATCTTTTAGCCCTTCTTGAATCGGTTTGTGGTAGTAGTCATCAAATACATTCTTGTGTACTCAATATAAAAGTTGTAGCTTGAAACATACTTCATGATAGTTCTATACATGATCCAAGAGTATTAGATTTATGGGAATCTCTCAAAGTGTTTGTTCTAGATTCATAAGGTCAACTTTTTGGGATATGTCTTCTAAAATGTGGGAGTAATAGTGGAACCAGTAATGGTTGAGGTGGTTCTAGCTTTAGAGTCACCCAAGAGTATGGTTATGGTATAAAATGATAATAATAAGGTTTTTTATCACAATTGTATAGAAAGATGATAAAGTATTTTTTATCTTCACATTATACCCTTAATGATAAGGATGATTTAGTGTACCTCTAGTCGATGGTTTTCACCCCTCTACTTCTTTATCATGTTAAGGAGTCACAACTTATGGATTTTAATTTTAATATCTAGCATGACCAATCATCCACTAGAAATGTGTTTAATGAATAATATAAAGGTGGAGTACATTTCATCCTTTTCTGAGGATGGATGATGATACCAGTTATTCTATGAGAGGAAGTGTTAAGAAGGTTTCATGCTTTCCCTTAGAAATAAATCCAAAAGATGTGGTGATGTTCTAGGATCCTTTGTATATGGTATAGGGTATCCATGGATATAGTATCATGTTTTTTAGTTTATCTATTCATGTTTAAATTATCAATAGGTAAAGTTCGAGGTGCACGGATAGAAATGGAAATTGGATAGTAACTTTGTAGTTTTGTGATGGGGATTTTATGATTAGCTATAGGTCACAAAACTATCTCTGTGATCATAGACTGATTAAACAAATCATCCAACTTCTTATCCACCTGATAGTAGATCTTAGTGGATATTTTGGTATTCATGTGTGTGCAAGAGGTAGTATAGCTTCATGTAGTTTTCTCAATGATTATTTTAGAACATAATGCTCACTTAATGTCACAATTATAGTGAGTCTTGTGGGATTCTTTGAGAATAAATTATGGATAAGCAAGGTGTTTCTACCACTAGACTGACTATAACAAAAAGTGTACCCTTTAGGTTCTGGAGAACATGCTTTGGGTTTTCTTGTCAGTTTTGGTTATAGTTGGTAGTATTTTCCACCATTGGTGGAGTTTTCATATAACAATAGTTATCACAACCCGACCTTGGAAATTAAATTAATTTATTATTTTCTTGGATTTAGATTTTTTAGTTGTGGTTCAGGTTGATTCCCAGTTTGAAATTTTAATTTTTTGAGTTTTTGGGTGGCATTTTGGCATGTTCATGGTTTGGGTGCACAAATTGGGAAATTGTGTGGCCCAACCCAAGTTACCATATGGAAGGTGTTGGATTTAGGACAGAATATACCACATGGTTTGTGCATGTTTTTTTAAACCATGTGGTTTGGCTGTGCAGTCGATCCAATCTTAGATAGTAGCTACCACACGGTTGGTGCACAGTTTGGTAAACTGTGTTTCCAAAAAATGTGAGATGCCCATATTTTTAAAATCTTAAAATTCTAATTTAACCCAATCCTCTTTTTATACCTAAATCTAACCCCTCCATCCTTTGTTTTTTGGCACATAAAGGTATCCCAAAACCCCTCTTCCCTTAGCTTTTCATCCTCCATGGATGCTCCTCCAAGCATCCAATGTGAGTTTCTTAATATTTTGGCCTCTTTTTCTACTCTTCCTCTTATTTTATCTCAATTACTTGGTTATTATTTGGTGGGTTCTTGTTTGAAAGAACCCTATATTCTAGGGTTGATGAATTGTATTTTTTTGTATGTATTTAGTGTGTGTGGATTGTTCCTTGGTTCTTATTCTCCCTTCTCTTGAAGTTTCATTTCATTCGTACATCATTGAGGTAGGTGTTTCCATTATTTTCATTTCAACTCATTACATTGATTCTTTTGGTTTTTTAAATAATATAAATATGTGTTTGGAATTATTTTGGTATTATTTCATTGCTTGGTATGGTGTTTTAATGTTGCCAAAAAGTTTTGGAAGTGGTGTTTAAAAGGGTATTTAATTATGTTACATAGTAATGAACATTAGGTGTTTGTTAAAATTTCATTTGTTCTTTTAAAATGAAATTATGTGTTTTGGGTAGTGTTTAAACTTTTTATGTTATTATATCATTGTGGGATTATGAATTTGGCACTATTGGTGTGAATTGGTGAATTTTATGTAAGGACTCATACGTGTGGTTTGTTTTCTTGGTTTGAAAACATGTGGTGTTTCATTAAAAATGGATTTAGGATAATTCATGGATATTTATGGTGTTAAATTTGATGTGGTCACATCCATGTGGGCCTTGATTACACACATGGGATGGCACACAAATGATAATTCCCTTGGATAAACTTTCTCAATTCAAAAACCCATATTTCAAAAAACATATCCATCCCCTTCCTTTCTTCCATCAAACACATGTCTCTTTACAAATGGTCCCTTGGTTTCAAATGACTCAAATGGGATTTCAAATTTTATCTTTTAAACTTGTCCCTTTTGGAATCTTAAATGTATGTCTTGATGAATATTTGATTCAAATTACATCTTGGCTCTTCAAATACTCTTGGTAACTAAAACTATATAGGGTTCCGTATGGAATTTTATGATGTAGCTCAATTTCTAAAGTGTTTAAAGGACCATTTGGAATTATTCATGTGAAAGTAGTCTTTTAAGTTTATTTTTGGAAATTGTGTGAAATTTTATTTTCAATTTTATTCTTGGTTTTGGAAATGTAAGGCGCATTTGGAACTTGAGATGCATTGCAAGTTTTGATTCCAAACTTGTATAATATGAATCCAATTGGAATTTTAAATTTTTTTCTGAAATGATTGTAAATATTTTCTGATATGATGGACTGGTTGGAACTTATGAATAGTTTTTTATATTAAGGTAACCCCTATGGAGGATCTCCCCATGTGGGTTATCAAGTGGATGGTTTTAGTGTTTGATTTAGGTAAGTATAGTGGTGGTATGTAAGGTATGTCAAGCATGTGAGGGCCTCCTACTTACACTATGTACTATTACCATGGGCTTCTTGGGAATATTTAGAGGTTTTAGTGATGGTTTCTAGTAAACCCTAATTATATGGGTTGGTACCCCCACCCCCTACTTGATAGGGCTTGGTAAGATGTGTCACTCGATTAGTGAGTTTAGGGCGGCCAGTTGGTTATAGACTATGGAGTTTCACCATACGTTGGCTGGTGAGTCCGACTTGAGTACATTCAGGGATATCTCTATGGATGTTTAGGAAAATCCAATTATTTCTATCTATATTTTATTATTTATATTCTACTTCACTTGGTTTTCTATATATACTTCTTTTTCATTTCTATCATACCTTGGTATTTCCTTGGTTTGGTTTTTTATTTTAAAATGGTAAATCATCTTTGAAAAACAGAGATGTTGTGTGTAATATTTTAAAAACAAAATATTTGTTTATTAATTAAAGTGATAAAAACTAATATCTAATATGTATTTCAAACTAGTTTTTATAGACTATTTTTATTAAAGGAAATGTATGGATTTTGTGGTGGTTACCTACTAACCTATTAAGCTCACACCCTACTTGTACCATTTAGTGTCGATAGACCAGAGTTGTTTTGAAAGTTCAGGTTTTTGGTTTGAGTGCTCATAATTATAGTAGTTTTTCCTCATGGCTGGTCGGTTTGGGGATATTGGTGACAATAAAGTCACATGGAGATCATGTCAGTGGTATTTCGGTGTGGTTTTGTATCTAGTTTTTGTTTGATCAGTTGTATTTTGTATTTAGGATATTTTTAATATTTATTTATGATCATTGACTAGATTTTTTTTATTTTTACATTTTATTTTATTTTATACTAGTTTATTGGGGAAAAATCATTCCCATGGTGATTTCTTTAATGCTTGGTACTAGTTTCTAGCTCATGGGGATCGGGAATGCCCTTCCAGCCATGTCTTGGATCGGGTCGGGTGTCGATTTAGATGAAATCTTGGATTGGTTTATGAAAAAATGGTATCAGAGGGGGCCCTTTATTATTTTGGATTTCTGGTAGTTAGAGATTAATATTTTTAGAACACAAGAGGTAGGTATGGTAAGGAATTCATAAACCCTTGATCATTCTGAACCTCGAGCTTCCAAGGGTGTTTTGGGATTTGAGTCTTTTTCCCCTATTTTGGATTGAGGAATGAAAATGGGTGTGATCTTGTGTCATGTTGTGATCTTACATGGATTAGTGACCCATGTAGAGTCCAAGTGTATGGTTGATAGGATTATTATTTATTAATTACTACTTGGGTTATGGACCATTACCATGTCCCCAAGTCAGGTATGGACACTATTTCCTCAATCCAGTAGCTTGGTATGAGTTAAGTTGTGTTTTGTTCTTAGTTGGTGTGAGAAATAATTTAAAATGAAAATATTATTTGAAAAACGAAATGATTTCTATCAAGTGGCTTTAGAAAATTGGAAAAATGGGTTTTAAAATAGAAAGCGATTCGAATTAAGAATTTGAAAAATGTTTGTTTTTTGTGAGAAATAGGTATTCAAGACCCTTGGAATTTCTTATAAATGTTCACATATGTGTGGGTATATATGGGAGGTTCATGTTGGCATGTGTGAATGAAATAAGAGGAAGTGGATGAACACATATGTGAAGGTTCACAGGATTCAATGGGTGAGTATTTGGAATTAAAATAGTTTTGAGATTGATTCTTATTTGAAAGGTGGGTTCTTGTTTTGTGAAAAATGCCTTTTGGTATTTAAAAAGTGTCCTTAGAAGAAGGTGGTTTTTGAAATTGAAATGGAAATGGTGGATTTTGAAAAGTTAATTATGTTTTTTTTGTGATTTTTTTCTTAAAAACAAGTAATTTTATCCTATGATGGTCTTTTGGTTGTGTTTTGGTTGGATGTTGATTTTTGACTTTGTCTTTTTATGTTATTCAGAATATTCCACCGAGAAAGGTCCCAAATCATTTAATTGAATATTTCCTAGTTTATGGTTCTTATTGAGTGTTTTTTATCTATCATGGTGATTTAGTTCTATTAGAGTTAGTGGAATGGATTGAAGAAATCGAGTGTGTCTTTAGATCTTTGGGATCTCCCGAAGTTGATAGAGTTCTTGCTATTCAGGTTTTTTTGAGGTTCCATATTTGGTCCAGTGGAAAGTGATTTCTCTTCCATTAATGCAAGTTGGGATGACATGGGAAGTTTTCAAGTTATTTTTCATCTGATGGTTTATACATGTGGAGTTGAAGATGAAAAAAGTGTAAGAGCTCATGAATGTTCATCAAGGCCATTGAACGGTGAAGGATTATGTTGAAAATTTCAATTATATGGTTTCTTTATCTTTAGAATTAGAATCGTAGGACCTGTTAAAGGATTATCTTTTCATTGTGGATCTTTTTATATATATCAAGAAGTGATCTCTCTCTCCTCCAAGTATATTCATTTTGAGAAATTGGTGGGTGAATTTTTTTATCTAATTTGGTTTTCGAGGCACAAGTAGTTGGAAATATGGTATTTATTTCTATTCAAGAGGCCCCCCATCTGGTGAGAGGCATTTTCCAGAGGAACCTATTCCAAAAAATCCTTTTTCATTGGTTTTTATGTCTATTTCAACAAATCATTCTATTATGATCCACTAGTGTGGCCGATTTGGGCATTCAAAGTCGTCCTGTGTTAATCCTCTAGAGACTTGTCATCATTGTGGTTGTTTGGGCCATCTGGAGAAGTTTTGTAAGAATAATTTCATAAATAGGTATTTATTAGAGGATTCTAGTGCTTGACTACATGTTCGTAGATGCTTCAACCATCATGGATCTAGCCATAGGCCCCAGGGTGAAGCTAGCATGTTGTCAAGAATCTTTGGGGGTGTGTGGGGATCCTTGGCCCATCCTTGTCTTTCATGCTAGGGTGTAGATGTTCAAAGTTTCCATGTTCTAATTTTTCTGATTTTGTAAGTTCATTTTTTTAAAGATTTATGGACTCTTTTAATCATAATCTGAGTATATGAGTTTATCTAAAGGTAGATCTTAAATTGTTTGTTCTACTTTGAGTGTGTTTAACCCTTGTGTGGGTTGGTCTCACTTTTATATGTACTCAATTGGAGATGCTTGAGTTTTTTCAAATTGATGGATTTTAGTTATATTTCATTCATGGGTTTCCTAATTATATAGGGAATTGGGTTTTTTGGGAGGTTTCGGGTAGTGGTTGGGAGTTCTAGGTCACGGTGAGAGTGTTTCTTGGATAATATCAATAAAATGGGTTAGCTCGCGTTGTGAGTTCCAGGTTTTATTGGTGGTATTAGTTGAGTTCTTTTGGTGGGAAGAAACCCACTTGTGTTCTCCCCACATTATTGTTCAATTATTTTCTCTAGAATTGGTCTGGTGTGACTTGTAAAGTGAGAGGTCACCCCAAGGTTCATAGTTTCTTTCGACTTTAATCGGGCATGGGTTTGAGTTTTTTTATCTTTCGTTAGGTGAATTTTTGGGGGAATGAAGTGTTTGTAATGGGGGAAACTGTCACATTGCAAACTTGGAAATTCCTTTATTTTATTCTTCTCTTGACATTGGATGTCTTTTTGGAGGTTCAGATTGATTCTCCATTTAAAATTTTATGTTTTTGAGTTTTTAGGTGGCATTTTGGCATGCACACAGTTTGGGTGCATAGTTTGGGAAACTCTGCAGCCCTTCCTAGGTAACCATGTGGTAGGTGTTGGATTTGGTATAGAATCTACCAAAAAAATTGTGAAAAATAGTTCAAACTATATGGGTTGTTCATGCGGTCGATCCCTTCTTGGACAATAGATACCACACGGTTAGCACATGGTCTAGTAAACCATGTGGCCAAACCGTGCAAGATGCCTAGATTTTTTAAATCTTAAAATTCCAATTTAACTCTCACCTGTTTTTATCCCTAAATCAAACCCCTCCCTCCTTTGTTGTTTTTTATCATGTAGGGGTCCCAAAACACCTCTTCTCTTGGATTTTCCTCCTCTATGGATGACCCTCCAAGTTCCCAAGGTGTGCTTCCTAGGGTTTTGGCCTCTTTTTCTTCTCTTCCTCTTCTCCTATCTCGATTTCTTGATTATTATTTGGTAGGTTCTTGTTTGTAAAAACATGAGAGCCTAGGGTTGATGTATAGGGTTTTTTTCTTTGGGTATAGGGTGTGCAGACTGTTCCTTGGGGCTTATTCTCCCTTCCCTTGAAGTTTCGTCACATTCTCACATAATTGAGGTAGGTGTTTCCATTATTTTCCTTTCCAAATCATTACATTATTGTTTTTATATTTTTAAATAATATAAAAAAATCTCATGATTTTGGTTTTATTTCCTTTCTTGGTATGATATTTTCTTGTTGCCAAAAATTAGTGGAAGTGATTTTTAAAAGGGTTCTTTAATTATGTTGCATAGTTATGCACATGAGGTGTTTGTTAAAATTTTTGTTGTTATTTTAAAATGAAATTATGTGTTTTGGGTATTTTTTAATATCTATTATGTTATTATATCATTATTTTATTTTGAATTTGGAATTGTGGGTGTGAATTGGTGACTTTTATTGAACGACTCATATGTGTGGTTTGTTGTGTTGGTTTGAAAACATGTGGTGTTTCTTTAAAAATATTTTTGGGTTTATGGATATTTTTGGTGTTATATTGGATGTGGGAACAACCATGTGTGCCTAGATTACACACATGTATGGGAACACAAATGATAATGGCCTTAGATAAGCTTTCTCAATTCAAAAACATGTACTTCAAAACACTTATACCTCCACCTACTCCTTCCTTAAAACACTTGTCACTTTAGAAATGGTCCATTGGTTTCAAATGACTCAAATGTGATTTCAAATTTTCTCTTTTAAACTTATCTCATTTGGTAACTTATAGGTACTTGTTGATGAATGATCGACGCAAAGGTCTGCTTGGATCTTCAAATACTCTTGGTAACTAAAACGATATACGAGCCTGTATGTTTTTTTGTAATATAACTCAGTTTCTAAAGTGTTTAAAGTACCATTTTTAATTTTTCATTTGAAATTATTATTATATATTTATTTTTTAAAATTATGTTAAAGTTTCCGTGCAATTTTATTCTTGGTTTTGGAAATGTAAGGCTTATTTGGCACTTGAGATGCATTGGGAGTTTTGTTTCAAAACTTGTATAATGTGAAGCTAATTGGAATTTTAAAATGTTATAAGAAATTGTTTGAAATATTTTCTGATATGAAGGCCTTTTTGGCACTTATAAATGGGTTTTTATATTGTGGGAACCCCTACAGAGGATCTCCCCATGTAGGTTATCATGTGGGTGGTGTCGGTGTTTGGATTATGAAAGTGCGGTGGTGGTAGATAAGGTCAATCACATGTGTGAGGGCCTCCTACATACTAAATGTACTATTACCATGGGTTTAATGGGAATCTTTAGAGGATTTAGTGGTGGTTTCTTGTCAATCCTGATTAGGTAGATTGGTACCCCCTGACTTGATAGGGCTTGGTGGGATGTGCCACTAGATTGGTCAGTTTAGGGCAGCCAGTTGGTTATAGACTATGGATTTGCACTATACACTGGCAGGTGAGTCCAACTTGAGTACGTCTAAGGATCACTCAATGGATTTTTAGTAAATTACCATGGTTTCTATCTATATTTTCTTATTTATATTCTACTTCACTTATTTTTATATTTATACTTCTTATTCATTTTTATCATAGCTTTGTTTTTTCTTGGTTTAGGTTTCTATTTTAAAATGGTAAATCCTCTTTGAAAAATATATATTTGGGGCGTAGTGTTTTAAAAATGAAAATATGTGTTTACTAATTAAAATGAGAAAAACTAAAATTCTTATCTATATTTAAAAATAGTGTTTGTAGACTATTTTTGGTAAAATAGATGTATGGATTCTGTGGTGGTTTCCTACTGAGCTGTTAAACTCACACCCTACTTGTACCATTCAGTTTCAGAAGACTTGAGTTGTTTTGATGGTTTAGTATTCCAGTTCAAGTTCTCATATTTGGAGTTGGTTGGCCTTATGTCTAGTCATTTTGGGGATGGTGGTGACCATGAAGTCTCATATAGATCATGTCAGTTGTATTTCGGTGTGATTTTGTATCTAGTTTCTTGTTTGATCAGCTGTATTTTTTACTTATATTAGTTTTCATTTTTATTTATGATCAATGATTTTCTTTGGTTTATTTTTCAATTTTATTTTATTTTTTCCTATTTTATTGGGAAAAAAATCATTACCATATTGATTTATTTGATGCCTAGAACTATTTTCCAACCTATGGGGATCGGGAACACCCTTCGGGCCATGTATCGGATCGGGTCGGGTGTCAAGTTGGATGACATTCCATCTTGGTTTGTGATGATAGTTATCAATCCACCATCCGTGTAGGGTCATTTGGTTCCATGTATAGGAGACCTTGTAGGTCATCATTGTATTATTCAGATCTAGGGGAACATCACTTATGGACCTAGAGTTACTGTCAGAAATGGTTGCAGAATGTGTGGTTCATCTAGGGGAGAATGAGGACTACCAAGATATGACATAAGTACTATGTGGACTAAAGAATGATACATTTATGATTCAATTAGGAAGACCATATGTTCTTAAGGGTCTCATCTCAATTAGGATTATAGGGATTTTTTTGGGGTGAAAGGTTTTCTTTGAGGTTCATAATCCCTTTTCCAGTTTCAGTATAGGGTTAGCGAGGTGAAATATTGCTTGGCACTACCATCACAGCCACTCAATGTATTCCATGTGTCATGGCTAGGGTGGAATGTGCATGACTAGTTGCATGTTTTCAACCAGGGTGAGATAGACATTGAGGATGGAGTTACTGTTTTGAGTTACCTAGTGGCATTTGAGGATCTACAGGATAAGGCCTTTTATAGGAATGTTTTTCCCGTGGGTTTCTATTTTTTGGAAGTATGAGAACCCCTCCAGGATAACTCATGGGAGTGGGAGATTCATATGTGAGCCCAGTATCCTCACATGTCTGCGTAGGTTTTTACTTTTTAGGATTAAAAACATTGAATATGGGAAGAATATAATGACTTCAAAATTACTATTTGACACTTCTTAATATTTCAAAGAATATTTTGGGATTAAGGTGCATATTCAGTGTGGAATTCTGGGGATTGGAAAGACTCAATGATGATGTATTAAAAATATTATATATATATATATATATATATTGTACATATGCATGGTTTTTCATAAATAATGAAATAACTCTCGAATGGTTTTTTGGATGAGAAATATGAGACTTCCATTAAATTTGGAATGAGAGTTTTACCCTAGTCGAAACATAACCTTTGTGAGAATTAGGTTTTTGGTTTAATGGTAGTCACAAGTAGATTGATAAATAAATAATTTTATTATTATTTATTTGTTTGTTTATTGATTATTTATTAAATATCCCAAAACCTAGTCCTCTCTATTTAAACACCATTTTAGAAAAATCATAGGGTTGTCCATATTACCCTAGTATTTGGAGAGGATTATGGAGGAGATCTTGGTGGACAATGATGATGTCATGGATCGATGATTGATTTTATAATTAGTCATCTTCACCAATAGATTTCTTGGATCTCCCCAATGAAAATTAGTATGGAATCATTATCTGTTAGTGATTGATCAAATATTGAGGTAGGATATTTGTTTTTTATTAGATTTGATCCCTATTAATTTATATCATGTAGAGAACGGACCAATCATTTTAAAAAATAGATTCATAGGTGATTCATGGATTTAAAAGTATCGATATATCTTCATAGATTTATGAATTTATATTGTTTGAAAATCAATGATTAATCTTTACATTCAATTTTTCCCCATCAATGGATAATGTTAAATATTAAAAAATTCCAATATTTGTTTCCTCACATTCATGGCTTCTACTTTTCTCTCATTTTTCTTCTTGTGTTCATCATTATTGTTATATTTGACTAGTGAATCGACGATACTCGGAAACTGATAATAGAAAAATTAATATTTTGCGCAAAGGATCATTTCCATGAGTTCAGAATTAGGATCAAGATCATATTTTAGGTGTTATTCATTTTTATGGGAGATCAGAGATGGATCAAACATGGATTATGTGTCCTTCACTCATAGTTTTTAGTTAACAAAAATTTGGTGCAATAGGGAACGGTGAATATACAAGTTGGGTGACCAAAATTGGGCCACTAGTGGTTAAGGAGATTTGTTGACTGCAAATAATTTTTTTCCATTTTATAAAATATGGTTTAAGGGTATCTGGGACCCAGATATTACAACCATCAAAATGACAGACACAATGTAGCATACAATTCAAAATTCAAAAGATCAATTCAAAACAGGTGGAAACCGTGCAACACCTCGAGCCACGAACCCATGCGTCGGCCTCGAAGCACGGGATCGCCCGCAACTTGCAGCATCTTGAATCAAGAGCCTTGGGACACACACCCAAGGAGACTGACAAATCCGTATCAACCGGAACACCAGGGAGCTTCACTAGCACCCGTCGTTGTCATCTGAAGTCAACAACCAAAGTCTAGCTCACTGTCATCCCCATTCGAATCGGCCAACCGCAAGAAATTAACTCACAAATACAAACTCAAACACCAAAAAACCACTCCATAAAACATATCGAAACCCAAGAACAGATGAATCAACATGCTAATAACCAAATAAAGACTACATCTATAGCCACGGGCTCTATTCACGCATCACCTCAGAACTCCAAGAGACAACACCTTCACCATCACCGTCGCATCCTCCCCACTAGAGAGAAACCAGAACCAAACCGCACAGGATCGATCACGAACCACATCACATATCCTCTGTCCAAAACATCCACGAAGACTACACTCAACCTTCAAATTCCCAGATCTGTGAACGAGGTTTCGTTCTTGAACCGCTGAGGCAAGGGCTCAGGCGCCAATTCAACACTGTGCCTCCAGACAGACACCATTGCGTGCAAGGCTATCCAAAATAGAGCCTCTGCAAAAAATACCACCACCTCAAACCATTGAGCAATGGAAGAGGAGCAGAGCCGATTCGGGATGGAGGAGATTTTATGATAGTTCTGGAAGTGGTGTTCCCATGAGTTGATTCATACAGGTGCTCTGAAATGGTGGCGAAGATGGTTTTCCAATGAAGAAAAACTGGAATATGACTTTCTACCGGTCGTTGTTGTTAGTCAACTTTTTTATGGGAGTTATGGTTATATATTCTAGTGGATCTTAAGAAACCAATGGAAAATGGGAAAAGACACATAATGAACTGAAATTTATATGAAATTATGAACTATACGCCGCATAGTTTAGGGGAAACTTTCTGTATAGTTCCCTCTACATAGTGGATAGAGTTTTTCATTGAGTTAAATATCCCACGTCATGTGGGACACTCACACGCCATGTATCACCTAGACAACCAAGTCAATTTGTATAGGGAGTACACACCCTGGAGGCCATGTGTCCTCATACACCATGTATGTTGGGGAACACCTTGTGTACTTCAAAAGGTACTTTTCCTTGGTTGGATGGCACACACCAAGTGATGAACCATCCCCTAAATTCTGTGTTATATATAGTAAACCTCATGTAATTTGAAAAGTACTCATACATGACCAGCATACTCAGGCATAGTCATCATACACCGGCATGGATAGAGTACACAGGTTTGAGAAAATAGCACATTCCTAGTTCCATCTTTACCTTTACATGTCATGGATTATAAAAGGACACATCATGTATCTAGAAAAATACATTCCATGTGAGATGGAAGGGAATGGTCAGTGCCTGAATCAGAGATACACATTGTATACCACATGGGACACGTTGTATTATTATTATAAGGAAAGTTGAAGCCCTTGATCTTATTAGGACATCTATGTTATGATCTTGGGTGTGTTTCCTATAACCTTATTAGTGTGGGTGTCTTATCTCCTATTTTTTGGGATGGTTTTCCTCAGTTATACACCATGAGGGTTCATTGAGGCATCTTATTCTGAGCATTGGAAAATATATCCTTAGAAAACTAAAGCATGAGTACCTTCATGATGTCGGGGGGTTATATCTTCATTCCCATATTCCTCTCTAGGTAGTTTTAAGAACAATGTGACCTATGCATCAGATTATTTGATCCCTTTCCTATAAAGTTATTCTATTTGGGTTAGGTGTCCCCCATTGGTGTTAGGTGTGATCCCATATCTTTGTATCGACATTTGTTGTCTTTCAAAAAAAATTAATCAGATCGAGTGAGTATCTAAAATGATCCCTCTCATTTTCCTTGGTGCTTTATCATGGAAATACCTAATGAACATTTCATCTCATATGATTTCCATCAGTTTAGTGAGACAAGATGATTGATTTCTCTCAAAAGGATTTTACTTTTGAGCCTTTGGTAGAATCTTAGGTTGGCAGTGAGGTCAGGACCTCACCTTGAGACATGGTGTCTACCTTTTAGAATGTTTGGTCTATTATTTTTATTGTCTCATATCTTGATTGACATAACTTTTTGATGGTGATTAGACTACTCTCTTTGATGCTTTATGTTTAGTTATTTTTTGGGTGTCCTACTGAGTATGTTTATACTCTCCCTATGCGTGGAGTCTTCCCACACATGTTGTTTATTATATAGATGATGGTATTTTTTATAGATTACTATAAGGAATATAAGTAGGAAGATATTATCTATTCTATATGGACCATGGATGGTTTTGGGGGTTTCTTTTGGGTAATTGTCCGCTTATTATTAGTGGGTTGGGTTCTTTTTTAGTTTTGGTGGGATTATATTTGGTCTTTTTCATATTTTTTATACTTATTATTATTCTATAATATAGGATAGATGTTATTAATTCATTTATAGTATGATTTATTTTTATTTCTACTTTATAATAGTGTATAGAGATATGTTCATTTTTATAGGTACTTTAGGATAAAGCATCCCATGTGTGTTATATGCCTACTTGACATTAGTATCCATCCCCTGGCCTATTGTAGGGGGGTTGGGGTGTCATCCTTGTCTTACCATCATCCAAAAAAACCCTAGTGCATCAGGTCATGGCATGTTAACCAAGTCCACACATACAAGGGTTAAATCAACATGGTTAATAGAATGTAAGGAATGTTTTGAAGAGATGGAGAGGAGATTGATTAATTCACTAGTTTTGACTCTAACATTACACAAGGAAGGATTTTTAATATATAGTGATGTATCAAAGAAAGGACTTGTTGTGTCCTTATATAGAATGAAAGGTTGATTTCCTATGCATCAAGGCAATTAAAAATACTTGAACAGAACTATCCAACTCACCACCTTGATTTGGTAGTTTTAATGTTTACTTTGAAAATATAGATACACTATAGCATTGGAGAAATATGTGATATATATATATATATATATATTCCATAAGATTTTAAATTATATATTCTCTTAGGAAGACATTGGCATGAGCCAGAGAATACAGCTGGAACTACTTAGGGGCTATGATTTATCAATACACCACTACCCTTGGAAGGAAAAAAATGTGGTCGATGAATTGATTTGGAGAGGCCATAGAGTTTTTATGATGATGAGTATTAACAAGTATCGCATGTAAAAAATAACTAATAAAGATGGATATGTTAATTTCAAGGAATGGGGATCCATTATTAATTTTCTATGAAATTTTTAGACTATTCTTACTAGAAAGGATATAGAAGTCCCTCAAGGGTGATGATAATTTACAAAGGAATATTAAAGTATTAAATGATGGGAAATTGGAATAAGTTATCTATAATAATGGAGTGTTGAGTCTTGGGAAGATTTTATCTGTTCCATCTATATCATATTTGAAAATTGAACTATTATATAGAGAACATGTCTTAGATTTCTCTATACACCCAGGTAGAATAATGATATATAAGGATTTAAGAGAATATTTTTGGTTGGGTGATATGAAATGATAAATTTCAAACTATGCATCCATATTATTTGTATGCCAATAGGTAAAATCTGAAACAAAACATCTCAATGGATTCATGAAACATCTACCCAAACTAATATGGAAGTGGGACAATGTTACAATGGACTATGTCACAATACTCCCAAAGACTCCAAGGAAGAACAATGTTATATGGGTCATCATTGAATGTCTTACAAATTATATTCATTTCATATAAATAAAATAATATCTACCCCATGAGCACATTTCCTAACTTTATATCAATGAAGTCATAAGTATTCATGGGTATTCACTATCGATTGTATCTGATCATGACCCTTTGATCACATCAAAATTCTGGAAGATTCTTTAAAGGGGTCTCAACACTAAGATATATTAAAGCATCACCTATTATCCCCAGACTAATGGGTTATCTAAAATTACTATCTAGACTTTGGAAGAAATTGTGATATCCTGTTATTTAGACTTCAAAGTTATGTGGGATCAATATCTAACTTTAGTGGAATTTTCAGACAATAGTAGCTTCCATTTGAGTATCCATATGGAACCATAAAAGGGTTTTTATGGGAAGAGGTTTTTTAATGTAACCCCTTCAGGAGAAGTTGAAGAGAGAAAGTTATTTGGCCCTAAGGTTATGGAGGATATAAGTATTAAATTATGGACTATTAAAGATCATATTAAAGTATTCTAAAGATAATAAAACAATTATGCTAATAATCGAAGGAAAGACATGGAATTTCAAGTTGGTTATCATGTATTCCTGAAGTTTTCACCATGAAAAGAAGTTATAAGATTTAGTAAAAAGGGTAATTAATCCCTAGGTACATAGGGCCATTTAAAAAACAAAAACATATTTAGGGATATAGCTTACCAGTTGGATATACTACCCAAAATCTCAAAAGTACATGATGTCTTCAATGTTTTATTATTGAGTAAATGTAATATAGATCCAATGAATATTCTAACATCAAAGGGAATAGAGTTTGAGCCTAAATTGTCATATAATGAGGATCATATCCAGATTATTGACACTCAAGAACAAGTATTGAAAAATTAGACAACTCAATTGGTGAAGTTCCTTTGGAGAAATATCAAACTATAATAGGCAACATAGGATTATAAAGAAGCTATTAAGAATGAACATCCAATTTTTTAATAGCATAAATATACCCCAATTTTTTGGACTAAATTATTTAGGGGGGAATGTAATACCTAATACCCTACTATAGTAGGTAAACACCATATCCTAGACAATCACACTTTAAAGAGATTTATTCAAGAAATTATTTAAAATTTATATTTTATAATTTTAAATTGACTAAATTACCACAATTTTTGAATTCATTCTATCATTAATTTCATAGTATTAATTTTTGATCTTTTTTTAAAAGGTTAGTTTTTAGTCAAAAAATATGGTGTTCACAAAACTTATAATTTGTATGACTTTATAATTATTAAATAATGAAATAGAAGTTTAGAAAACATTATAAGTAAAAAAATATCAATTTAAGGAATAAAAATATTCATTTAAAAATTTTATTTAAACTTATAAATCCTATGTCTACCATTTTTAGAACTAATTAAAATTATACCTTAATAAAAATAATTTTTTTTGTCTTTTCTTTGAATCAAGTATTTTCAAGGGATATTAAGTTTTGGATTTCATTTAAAGACTCATACCCTTTATTTTTTTCATAATAATTAAATTTTATTCATTAAAATCAGTATCCAAAATAGTTTTATCTTCTATGTAAATTTAATGCTTAAAAGTTTTATTTAAAAAAAACTATTTTTACATGATTAAGTGTGTTTATTTTAAAATTAAATAATCAAACATTTGGGAATTTTGTTAGATAAATTTATTTTCAAATTTTAAATCATAATTATCAAATTAGTTAAAAGTTTCAATATTAATTTTTTTCATTACAATTAATTACTAAGGTAAGAAATTAATTACCAAGGTAAAAGTAAATTAGGATAAATGTTAAAAGTTAAAAAACTCTAAAACATTAAAAAATTTCTCTAAAATGAGTGATTGAAGGTAGTTTTGATCTATAATCACTACCCCCACCTCTTTTTCCATTTTTCTATTGAACCTTGAATATTAACTATATATTATTTAAAATGTAAGGGTTTCTCTCAAAACTAACTTTCTCCTCACTTATAAAAGGTTGAAATCTCCAGCACTTCAAGACTTACCTATATTTAGAATTACCCCTTTAAACTATGACATTTTTTCCACCTAAAACCCTCTCCTACATTAAAAATATTTTGGTCACCCCTAGTTAACATTAGTCCTACGTTCATTAATAATTTATATTAATAATATTATTCCTTCATTATCAATTAATTATATTTTCTTATTATTTATCTTATTTAAAATTTATTCTATCCACACTAATATAATCATATTATTATCATTTATAAACTTTAATTTTACTATATTAATTTTATTATCATTTTCTATTCATTTATCCCATCAATTAAGAAAAACAAAATTGTCGCTTGTGTGTACGCGTTGACCACAACCATCATGAGATATGAAATTAATGTTTCATTACCACCCATAATGGACGGTTTCTAGAATGGTTTAATGAGGAAGTATGATGTTTATTATATCATTAAGGTTATGTTATGACAAATTTGATAACCTGTTAATGATATAATCAAGAAACCATCATGGTTAATTCTATCGTTTAAAATAAGAGTGCTAAGAGAAAATTCCTTTATTGAAATTTTTTAATATTTTCAAATACATTAATTATTATTATAATTACTTTATAATTATGATATATCACACAAATAAACACCAAATAATACCCTTATGCTTCTAGTATAATGATATTATAACAAAACCACCTCATAGTCATTCATTAAATCAGGGTATGTTCATGTTTAGGTATGTTTATAAACCTATTTAAACAATACTATGAATTTATATCATGAATGACTATAGGAACAAAATTAATGTTATAGTATAATATAAATATATAAATAATGATTTTTTCACTCTATAGATATTATATTGATATTTAATTCATTAATTAAGAAAACACCTTTTGATCGTGAAGGATGGTGACTAACAGGAGGAATAGTAACATATCAATATCCATAGTTATTTTCTGGAAATAGTCTTATTAAATAATATTTATTTAAATGTAAATAGTAATATAATTTAATGAATTTCCACATAATTTTTATAAGGTTTAAAAAGTTGTTTGTGTCATAAAAACAATTGTTTTTCAATATATAATAACTTTTATTTAAAATTATTTAGAAAAAAATTGATAAAATAAAAATCATATTTCAAATCAACGCTTTAAAATTAGCCAATGGTAAATTTTTCATAATTTTTTTAGAGAGTATAATTTTTGTGTAAAAATTAAATATGATATAAATATAGGGTACATATTATGAAATCATAATATCCTCAAAGTGATTTAATAAATACTATAAAAGTAATCTATGAACCCAAAATTATTTTACCTTAAATATAATATGTTTTGAAGTTATTTGATTAATTTTAAAAACCTATAATGAATCCTGCAAAACCTATATTATATTTTAACATTTTAGAAACAATATTTATGAACATGACTCACTTCCACGTCATGATTGGTATTATATTGATGAGTTGGGTTATTAACCTTATAAAATATAGGAAACTGATTCTATTTGTTATAAATAATGGGAAAATCATTGAAAGGTTTTTGGTTTTGATTATTTTATTACTTAGACTTGAAAACCTACATTTATAAACTAATAAAGAATTATCCTACCTTTTTCTATAATACTATACCAACCTTATTTCCTATTCACTAAAAACCCATTAAGAATGAATTTTATATCCTTATACCTCTATAAATCTCTCCCAAGGTGTTCCTAATATCTTAATAATATTCTCCCAAGATTTTAGAATCACCTCTCTAGGTAAGGGATTCTCTTCCTCTTCCTATTTATTCAAGTACTTTCTTTGAACTAAGCCATTTTATTTCCAATTTTTCATGTTTAAATTTTTTTTACACTTAAATTGACTATTATAATTATTTCTAGGTAATTAGATACCACCTTTCACTATCATTAATCTATTTCATGAATATTTATGTACACTCTTTATGCTGCCAAAATTATTCTATGGTTTTCCATGCCAAATTTTTAAGTTGTGAATACCCATTACCATTTCCACTGAAGGGTATCCACCTAGTTATTACTATAATTAATTTATTTGTGACTTCCATGTATGTAACAAACAATCCTTTATCATGGGATTAAAATTGATGAAATGTGATCTTATGTTTTATTATTTATGTAGAACACAAATGCATGTGCGTGATATGAATGTGATGGGTGGGTATGAAATTTTATAGCCCTACAATGCATTGCATAATATTTTTATCTCATAAGATGACATGTTTGGTGCATGGTTGGTTATCCTAAGTTCAAAATGTTATGATTTATCAATATTTATCCTTTAATTATGAATGGTATGTCATGTTTTATATTTTTTTCACATTCATATGATGCCTTGGTATTATCATATTGTGTTGTCATTTGATATTAATGATTATGATTATCACCTTTTTGTGTCACTATTTTATGCCCCTTGAATCACATATACCACTTTACTTCATGTAATGATTTAATTATTCAATTAATAGGATTTCTAGATCACCCCTTTATTATATATGTCCCCATGTTATCTCATGTAGTATTAAAAGATCAATATAATTTAAGGGCATGCTATAGAGTTTTTAAATAATGATGATGTATCCATGTTTTAATTTATTGTGCTATGTATCTAATTTCTCAAATATAATAGGCATATTGATTTTCTAGGATTTTATTATGTGTAAATCTATGAAATAAATAATGAAATAAAGTGTATAAAATAATAGGTTGTCATGATTTTTTTCAATTTATTTTAATTTACTATTTTTGTTTCTATTCGACCGTGTGTTATTTTTACCAATATATTCTTTATATTTCTCAACCCCTATGTTGTACTCATGATCTCTAAACTCCATGTTCATGTGATGTAACTAATCATGATTATTTTGAAGTAATTTTAAGTTTGTATTTTTCAATTTCTATATTTCAATCCTAAATCTATTCAATGGTTTTGTGTGGATATAATGGTGAGGATTAAGTGAGGTGATTACCACTTCATCTCTTATCATTTTTTTTATATTACTCTATCTTTTGAAATTAAAACAAATGAGTTGATGATGTAATTGAAGGTATTTGGGAAAATTTTTATTATCTTACATAAGAAAATAGTGGGAGGAAGTAGGAAAATGATATTGAGTCTGCTTAGTGGATTAAGTGATTTAGAAAAAAATTATTTTATAATAGAATTAGCTGGAATTCACTCTAGGTTCTCCTATATTTATTGAAATATTTTTGTGTGCATCATTCCATTTTGTTTTTATTTCTTACAAAAACTCAAAAAACATCCACTTATATTTTAATTTTAGAAACAGAAAAAACAAACAAAAATAATAATCAAGTGTTAGGATAGTGAGTTGTTCATACCCATCTATTTGAGAGACAGCCATAGTTATTCATGTGATTTATTCTATGAGTTTTAAATTCTATTTCATGGAATCCCCACGAAAATATCCTCATCTACTTAGCACTATTGTTGAGTATTTTGGATGAGTTTTCATTTATCTTATGAATAATTTTAATTAGTGTTTTCCCATTCATTTTTTTCTTTGTTCTTTATTTTTATTATTATTTTCTACCATTTTCAATATGGGATAATTTTTATAGTGTGACTATTATATAGTAATGGATCACCAATTTTATACTCAAATAAAAGATATTGAGAGACTCGCTACTGAGGTTATGGAACTAAATCTAGCCAAAATTGTTAACACAAATCAATATATATTTCCCCATGAGATCGAGTAATAACATATTCAAGAGAAGAAAGTTGAGAGAAATTTGTTACACACCCATGGGTGAGAGGATAGAACATAATACATGAATGAACCCAAAAAATATCCACAACATATTCCACCTTAATAATTTAATGATAGAGAACCTACACTAGAGGATATTCAATTATACATCTATAGCTCTTTGGTACAAGGCCAATATATTAAATAAAAAACGTGAATTAGGAGAGTTGGAGTAAATAGTGGATAATATTTCCCGCACCCTAAAAGAATTAATGGATAAAAGGGAATAATAAGAATTAGATGAACCCAAAGTAAATCCCCTTGTTATCTTAATTGAGAATGTGGAAGAAACAGTTAAACAACCTTCTCTCCCACACATTTTAGAGATTTTACCCTTAGAACTCATGGAGAAATAAAATTTTACCCATTGAGGCCTTAAAGGGGAATTACCTAACTTTGAACTATCTTATTTTTATTTTTTATAAAATTTATCTGAAAACTAAACACTTTTTTTTACTGATATATAATTAGCACTTTTGGAGTAAACCTTTGGAGAATACAAAAAGGAAATTTTGGTCATTGAGGAAAAACAGATGGATCTACCACCCTTTCCCATTAAATATAGTTCAAAGGCCCTCATTAAAGTGAAAGAGCTTATGGAGGATTGACCAAATAGAGTATAATTTTATATGGATTCACTTTAATTTGATCATTCAATTCTTAAACTGTAATCTAATTCCATTTACATTGAATTTTCTGAATTTTTTGAGTTGTATATAGCCATATAAAGTGATAAATATTAAAATGAAACTACCATACAATATAATATTGAGTTAGAAATTTAAGAAGGGGTTTCAGATATTGAAGAAGAAAATATGGGTGAATAATTATTTCATAATCTTCTCAGATATGCTCTAGTATAAGTTACACCACTGGATAGACAAGATTGAATGCATTTGCTTTCTAATAATTTTAAATGGAAATATTATACAGCCTTCCCTTGAAAATAAAAAAATCCACCCAATATGTGTTTGAATGAATGAATGAATGAATAGCCTAAAGGCCTAGATTTTTATTGATTTTGGATACACCCCCTTTTAAGAGAAAAGGGGAAAACCTCACATGACTTAAAATATGTAGATACATCAAAAAGGCCATCATCCTAGAATAAGACAAAGTATAAATACCCCTCCCCAGCATCAACATCATTATGGCACACCTCCATCATACATGGATTCTCAGCAAGATAACCCGTGCAAAAATGCACGGCCCTAGTACTAATGGTTGTGTCATACCCTCTCAATATTCCAAACTGAATAGTCATGCATGGTGAAATATAATTTCTATGAATACCCGTCTGGATAAATTCCTTATAGAATTTCTGGAACGAGCCCAAAACAAAAAAAAAATAGTTCAGTTGATTCACACTCCCAACAGCAGTGCTTCCAATGATCAGCCCTCCGCCTTCATCTCCCAAACACAACATTGAACAATAGCAATGAAAATAAATGACCACTGCTAGAGCACCACTTAGCAACCACAAATTTAGATAAGACCAAATGCAGACCACGAACCCTGATCTAAAACCAAACCGAAATCACATCCATTTCATAACCAAAATCAAAAAACATAGATCAAAAATCAAAAACCACCACCAAAAGATCACCCAAATACCATAACAGTCTGAAAGAAGACTCGCTGCAGAATCAAAAATATATTCACCACCTTATAGACAACACACGATGACCAGATATGCCCAATGCACCAACATCCGATGCAGAAATGAGGCGGAAACCTTCATCGTAGTAGCTGGACTCAAAAATTAGACTCTCTCCACACTATCATGAGGGGACTTGTCTAGATTCGAAGTGTAGGGAAAGAAAAATGCCATAAAATGTTAAGATCACCAAGATTTCAAGCCCACAGAGTCGCACAATACCTCTATAAGAAGATACACCAAATTCCATGAGTTTTCCAGACCGAAACTTCGAGAAGAGGAACCTAACCTATCTGCAACGGATAAGGAAGGCAGTAGTGGGGGAGAAAACCCTAAGACAGAGCCCATTAAAGGCACATTATCTCCCACCTAATAAGTTTTTGATGGTGAATAAAAATATTCAAGACTTTCATTGAATTAATTACCTCCTTATTCTCATCATGATTATTTACTGAAGGAGGATAGAATAAATAAGAGGGATCACCCTTTCCTTCAATTCCCTCCACTTTCATTCTGTCTTTCCTAATTTAATTATGATGATGGGAATATTTACTCTATTCATGGGGTTCTTCATGAATAGTTTCCACTCATCTATATTTAGAAAAAATTTGGTGTTTTCTATTAAAGAATCCAAACCCACCATCTGATTAGGGTGATAATTAATACTTCCTACTATAGTATGTAAAATCCCAATACCAACTTAGGGTTCAAACCAATTTTATTTTAGTTTTTCTTTCTTTTACTACTTTATAATAAAATTTATAATGTTTAAAATTACTTCTATAGGTTTCAAAAATTGTATATAACCCTATGATATTAGATCAAGTGGTCTATATAATACTAGGGAAGAGATTAACTCAAAACTAATGGAACTGTAAAAAACTAGGTGGTTTCTATTCTTTAACACTTTTTATTCATAGAAATAATTTTTATATTTTTCTAAATTTAATTGGGAAATATAGAAAAAGTGTGGTGGAAGTTTTAAAACTATTTAGGATTATTTTAAAATATTTTTAGGATCTATTTTTATAATATGAAAATAATTTATGTTTATTTTTTTCTTTTCCATTTTAGATTTTTATTGTGTTTTTGGGATAGGAAAATTTAATTTGAAATCTATATTTCCTAGTTTATTATTGGATAATAGTTTTTAAGATCTCATGAATTTTGAATTTACTATAATTTCATGATTATTGATTGAATTGTTCCACTATTCTTAGGGAAAATTCTATTTTGGAACTAGAAAATGGAGTGAGATAGAAAATTTTGAAGTGTAATTGGAATTATAACTTGAGGAAACCATATTTTTTAACTTAAACATAGGTAACTTATAATTTATGAAAATGAACACCTTAGATTGATAAGTCAAAATATAGTCACATATTTTCTTTAAAACTAGATTAAATTGGGAAATTCAGATCCCATAATTGAATTCTAAGATAGTTAAGTACTGGGTGTGTGAGTAATAAATGTAATTTTATATCCAATAATTACTTTTCAAAAACATGGATAGTAAAAATATAATAAGAACTTAATTATAAAAAATAAATGGATTTAGGTTAGTGTAATATTGATCCCAAATTAATAATGGGATTATTTAATTATAAAAATATCATTTTATTTATATCAAAGAAGTGTAAAATGTAATATGGTTATAAGGAACCTAGGGGAGAGTGATGAATTAAATACAACACTTGTTAATGTTTTAATTCCACAAAAACCTGATTTGTTTCACACTTTTAATTAGATCATTGACTTGGAATAAAATAGGCAATGTATTAAATTCATATAGGAGGCATGAAATATTAATAAATAGATTAATCTTTTATCTCTTTATTTCTGGTGTGTGTATTTTAACCTAGGAAGTACAATATTTTTAATAAATTATATTATTTTTTATTTCTTGGGAGTTAAATAGTGTAATTTTGAGGGAGTGTTAAGATCCAATATTTCAAAACAAATTGACTACTTTTCATTATAAATTAACCCCTATTGTAGATAAAATATGGGTGATAAGTAATTAAATTTTTTTTCTTTTGTAAATTTGGACATTAAATGATAAATGGATTTAAATATGATTTTTTTTGGATTTATATAGATTTATATTTAATTGAAAATTCATACCTTGATTTTTTTCATTCTAAAATTACATTGTTTATAGGATTTGAGATTTTATTTTTAATTGTTTTATTCAATTATTATAGTGGTCCTAACCCGAATAACCCATACTCAATTTTTAATTTATTACATTGGAATTAGATACAAGGAATCACATCCCAATGTAAAAAAAATAGTTTTGTAGTCTTGGTAAATTATATACATAGATGATTCTCATATTACATTTGAAAACATAAATTACAACATTTTTTTATGAATAAAATTATTCCCTCCAGCATATCCTTGTATATAAATCATAGTTGGCTTCATAGATTACTGCTAAAGAAAACAAATTAAGGTTGATATCAATGCCTATTAAGGGTTACATATAGTGGAATCCATTATGAATCAATAAGAATAATCAATATGGAAAGGTAAATAACTAAACACACAATCTATTTAATCAATTAACTAAGAAGTAAGTGCATCTATAGATAATATCATTGTGAAAATATCATGGATAATAATCAATATATAAAGGTAAATAACTAAAAAATAATTCCATTTAATCAATAACATGATTATCATAACGGGATAAGGAATAATCAATATATAAAGTTAAATAATTGAAAACATATTCCATCTAATCAATAATTAAGAATGAAGTTCATCCAGAGATAATATCATTATGAAAATCTCATGGATAATAATAAATTAATTATTAATGAATTAAATGGTTAAATATTGGAAGTCATGAACTCAGTATAGTGATAATCTACCATCAAGACCTTTCACAAGATAGTGTAAAACTACCAGGTACACACTCATCCATTCTGGACAACTAATTTTATTCTACCTTACTAATTCACCTCATGAGACTATCAATGCATCTAGGGTCTCTCTATAACTGATCCCCACCTATGTCTACATGTCAAAATCATTTATCATATATCAAATAATCGATTTGATTCATTAAAAATGTACCTTATTATCAAATATCTATATTGATTAAGGAATATGTATTTATCAATATTTATCTACATAAATAAATAACTTTCAATGTAGAACATCGTATGTAGAAATGATATAAATTTTAAGTAATAAATATATCCATGATAAATAATATGGATATTTATGGAATATTTAATGTCCACAGGAAGGTGAATAATTCAAGGGAAAGTTTATGACTATAAAAATGAATCAATCAAGTGTATTTAAATACTTTACATGGTAAAAATAATCATAAACCATATAAAGGAAGAATAATTATGGTATCAAAACAAAATATACCCATTAGAGTAAGATAAATTTTTTTCCATTAATGAATATAAATACTATAAAAGGTATTTAAAAATATTCTTAAAGAAAATATCTTTTTCATTTTGAAAATAAATTTTTAGAACTCAAAGTTAAAAAAACATTTTGAAAATATTTTTATTTGAAAATAATATTTATAAATTATAAATTAATATTTAAAAAAAATTATTAGTCATGATGGATGGAAATTTCTTTCATGTCATATACATTAAAACAAATATTCCTTTCACTTTTTTAGTAAAATACAAATAGATATTGTTTGGAAAATAAAAAAGAATATTCATTTCAAAACATTTTGTAAAAAATAAAAAGTTATTTAATAAATCATTTTTAAAATTTTAAAAAAACTTTTGAAGAAAAATAGAACATTGTTTTGGAATAAAATATATTACTGAACAAATAGAGAAATGAAGTCAAATTTTCTTAAAAATATTTTCTCGATTATTTGAAGTAAAAATTATTAGGAAAATTTTATTATTACTTGAAAATATCATGAATAACTATAGTAGTATAAAATGATATGGTTTTATGAGACAATGATCAACTAATTTCCTTTAACTGAAATTTAAGAATAAACAATCTCGATGAGAATGGGATTATGAAATAAACCCATACAATGATCATAAAATTGAATTGGGAATTATTAAATGAATAGATTATGTGTATAAACTATAAATCCACATAAAATAAGTGTAAATAAAAAATAATATAATTAAAATTCATTACACATATAATCTTATAATATCAAAGATGACTGAGAGGTAATATAACCCAATAAAAAGAAATTAATTTGTAAAATTATTTACCACTTGGTAACTCTTAAGTAAAATTCCCTTGGATGGAATAATTCAAATTGAAACTTAAAATATCATGATTTATTAATTAATCATGATATTACATGTATAATGGGTATTATATACACCATATAAAATAGATTAGGTGCATAACATTACAATATGCCTTAATGAAGAGAAATTGAGACAAAGTCCCTTACCTCATGCTTCCTTTTGATTGAACATACTTTAACCTCATGAAAATTGGTTTTAAAAATTTTATTACCTTATAATAGAACCATATTAATATTTTTAATATCATATATGATTCTTTAATAACATATTATCACCCTTCCGCAAATAATCTTTAATTATTTTCATTGTTTTATTGTGCATGTTTCACCATGAATAGTCTGGTTCTTGTGCATATAATATAGTTTTATCATATAAATATTAATAATCATGAAATAATTATCATTTTTTTACATCAATTATACTTTTAAAACCAATCATGAAAGATGGTTATGAAAAATGGACTACGTTAGAATAATAGATATGGAAGTTGAACGTACACGTGAGTAACATTTATATTTTTCAATGATGATTATGGAAAGGATATGAGTAATATTTTATCTTTAAATAATGATAATAACATAATAAATATCATATTATTTATTTAAATATATGTGTATATATCATCCATGTAATGTAGTGATGAAATGATCATCACATCGCTTCGTGAAGGCGGAAGTCCACACGTACAAGAACGATGTTATCATCTTCAAATGAGTGAAAAGTGTAAGAAATAAAATGATATATTACCTTTTTAGAATGATAAATATGTTATTAATATAATAATTATAACATTTATACCACATATATTCATTAAAACTATCCTTATTAACTTCCATATAAATATTTAGTAAAAAATGAATAATATTGCTTTGTGATGTTGTAGTCTGTCGTACACATGAGTGACATTATTATATCCCATACAGAATGAAAATTTAAAAAGTTATATATGATATAATTACTATATATACATAATTATTTGATAAATATAATATCTATAATTTATATCCATCATCATACCGACCGTGAGAGGTGGTAATGGAAAAAATGAATGACATCAGTTCGAGAGGCGATAGTTCACCGTACGCACAAATGATGATTTAGTAACCCATTTCATGGAAGTGGATATGGTTTTGTGTCATGTAATTAACATAAAACCATATAATTATAATCAGTATAAAAAAGTTATTATATTATCATGTTTTAAAAATAATTGAGGGAGGTGAGGAAAATAATAATAATAACGCTCATTGAAGAAGGTTGCCTCTTCTTTCGGTAAAATCCTTATGTATGCATCAAAATCCTTCCTAGGTTTGATTTTTGACCCAAATAAGGATTCTAGGATTAGGGTATGGAATTTGGGAGGTTAATTTTGTAGGTATTGTTAGATAAAAAATGGTTTTGATGTTGTGAATAAGAGAGTAGTGGGGGATGCCTTTTATAAGTGAGGTGAGTGGCACACTTGTAATCTTTGAAAAGAAAAAGTTGTACCCACATTTTTTACAAGCCCAAAAGGTACATAATGGATTATTATCAATAATTATACATTATAGGGTCTAAATATTAGCATAAAATATATCTTATACAAGTTTTTATATCATTTTAACCCATGCCTTTTTAGTTTAACACATCGGTAAATCTATTTTAACCTTAACTGCAGTAAATAGTTTTTAGTGTTTTCACTATTCATTTTGGTCAAAAATTATGTTTAACTAATTATATAATGTAAATAATTCTGGTTAAAAATATTTAATCCATTTTTTAAAATTCCATTTGTATAATTGGTAAATTTAAATTTAAAATTAATCCTACATACGTAATAAGAAAGGGAGTTTTCACAGAGAAAATGCTCAAAAGTGTACAATGTTTTTATATAAAAATTCAATATAAAATTGATTCCAATGAGATATATAGGATTAATTGATATATAACTTATCTATTTTTAATTTAAAACCAATTAAAAATATAATTTAACTTTATAAATAATTTAAACTAAAATGTCATTTTCAATTAAAATTCAGTATTTTTCATTATTCATCAAAAAATAAAACGTTTCAAAAAATACCAAACAATTGAACCTAAGATAATTTTGATATTATAATTTCAAAAATTTATTTCATTTTAAATAATAAATTTTCTAAAAGTTTTTAAAATTAATTTTAAATTATGTGTGTAAAGCGCGACAAAACCATATTTTAGAAAAAATACAGTTTTTCAGAAAACATTTCTTTTTCTTTAAATGATTATTATTTTATATATAATAAATAAATAGCCATAATTTTCATAATTTATTTATTAATATTCATATACAAGAATTTAATATCTAGGTTATAATGGTATAGTATATTATGGTTCATCTAGAATCAGGGTTGCATGTTCTACAAGCTAACAAAGAGATTAAATTTAAGGAAATATATTTCATGGGTTGTTTAAGCTCGGTGTTGAATATCTCATATTTTATCAAATACAATGTTTTTATTTTTTAATTTATATATTCTACATTCTCCCCATATTAAATAAATTTTTTTCCTAGAAATTTAAACATGATCTCGGTAATCAAAGTTCGATATTTGGAAATATCATTGTTGAAAAACCCACATTGTAAAAGGGTTAATAAAATATCCTCTTAATAAGAGAGAAAGGAAAGTAAAAAGGTTGTATGTAATAACACATAACTAGTTTTATAAGTAGGAGAAAAAAATTATATTGAAGATATTGATATAGAATAAAAGAATAAATACTTATAGAGTGTGATTGAGGTCATTGGTCACAAGTAAGTAAATAATAAATAAAAAGTTAAGGGCCTAAAAACCATAAATTTATAATGATTTAAAAGACCACTTAATTCATAGAATATGAATGTAATTGGATAATATTTTTGTTTCAATATCCTTTTACTAAATTTGAGGATTTTTTTACGCTCTTAGAATATAAGGAAATATAATTACTTGATATGTTTCTATTTCATATGAATAATTTCATCCTTTGGTTGTGCTTTGATCAATTTCCAATTCATCCCTTAATCTAAGAAATGAATATCAAAAAATGATTTTTCTTATTCCTGAAGCAATAAAATTTAGTTTTAACAGATTATAAAATCCATGAAAGAGTTACAATTCTTTAAATTTGTCTCTAACTATTTCCCAAACCTAATATAGTTAGCACAAGTAAACCAATATAACACATTAATCTATAAACTTTAAAAATCACACCACTAGTTCATCATTAATAATTATTCACCAAATTTTTTAATTAAAAATAATGAAATATTAACATGGACATCCCGTAGGCTAGTGGTAGGTTCTAAACCCATATTTTCCTTTGGTCATGGGTTCAATCCCTATGGATTTTTTGGATGCGATGGGTTCTCACCCAGCATGTGAGTTGCCCTTTTTCTAAACTATATTAATATAATTACTATAAAATTTCCAAAAAATATGATGTACATCCTTGAAATAATATAAATCATTAAATAACATTTTTACAATGGTTTTCAATACAACACTTTTTTCACAAAGTCAAATAATCCTATTTGATTATTATTATAATGTCATTAATAATTATATTAATCCAAAACGTTATCAATACTATTAAACTTGTGTCTATAAAATATAAAGGTAATATTACTCAAATAATTTTTCTATTAAAACATATGATTACTATAAAGTTTTCTCAAAATAACCTTAATCTTGGTAGACTTCCCTCACATAAATCACAAAAACAAGTTTTTAAGACTTTGGACTTTTTATCAATCTTAAACTCATTAACTCATGATGGAATCTATAACTCTTAATTTAATAAATAAATATGTGTTTCTAAAATTTAATATAATCTTAAATTTTTCATGATTCTTATAAAAAATATCATTTGTATAAACAATTTAATAATATAATTCTAGAACCCCAATAAATACTTCAACCATTTTATTTCAATATAGGTCCTTCCATGGTCTAAGATTTAACCTTTAGATAAGGGAATTGGATTATATAATATCAAAGTTCTCCACATTTAAGGAAAAAAACTATAAATAGACCCCTTGGATGAGATTTATTACCTTCTATAGTACTCTTCATTTTTCCTTGTAAATTATATGCCTTATTCCCTTCCTTTACACACATAAATCGTTTTCCTATTCCATTGATAAAATTTATTAGGTGTATCCTTCCATATTTCTGAAATGAATAAAAATGATCCTTCTTTCCTCCATAGTCTCCATCACTCAAGATCTTAATAAACTTCATCCTTTTTCTTATTTGGTGTGTCTAAGAGTTGGTTAAGGTATAGGTTGTTAATCATATTTTAGGATAATTGATTATGCATAATAATGATATATTTCACTCTTATCATTATCCCATTTTGTTTCTCATAGTCACCACATTATCCTTCATATTCAATGTTACATGATTCCTCTAGGTTCTATCCATTCACTAAAACTAAAAATCATAGTGTGAGCAAAAATAACCATAGTTGGAAAACCATAGAATCATTTATAGGATGTCTAAATCATGACACATTATTTTCAATATATGAAACCTTAGTTTTAACCTATTTCATTCATTATAATCATTTTTTCAAATCCTTCATAATTCTTTGTAAATAAAATATGAATTATCCTAAGCATATCCCCTAGGAGTGTCAAACATGTGCACATTAAGGCCATTTTTCATGCACTAGTTGGTGATTAGGTCAATCTTGATGCACCCTTTTTAGAGTTATTACCCATAGGTACATATTTTTCAAAACCATATCTACTTGTAGTATCCATATAGGGGTATATTTCTAGGAAAAACCACATAATATTTACCTTTACAAAATTTTAGGATGTTCTTCTATATTTATCCTCAAATTCTATTATACCGTTATGTTCCCTAATTATGTTTTTCTAAATTTAGTTCTCAAGTTTTCTACTAAACTTACTTTGATAATAAATATAGAGACCCCGACCCTGGTATCCTAGTTCTAGTGTCTAATTTATTACATTGTAATAAGATACAAGAAATCGCATCCTGAAGGACTGAATAGTTTAGTATTCTTGTTAAACTAGATACATATATGATTCATATATTACATTTAAAAATAAAAATTTCCAAATAGTTTTTTTAAGAATAAAATTATTCCCTCTAGAATATCCTTTCATATCAATCATATTAAATTCATGGATTCTTGATAAAATAAAAAATTAACGGTGATCTCAAATTCTCAGTAATCGTTACGTACAAGATAATCTATCATAAATAAATAAGAATAATCAATATATAAAGGTTAATAAATGAACACATATTCCATGTAATAAATAAAATTATAATTAATTTCATCTATAGATAATATCAATGTCAAAATATCATGGATAATAATCAATATGGAAAGGTAAATAACCGAAAATAGAATTATATTTAATCAATAACATGGCTATCACAACTAGATAAGGCATAATCAATATGGAAAGGTAAATAATTAAAAACATGTTCTATCTAACCAATAACTAAGAATGGAAAGCATTCAAAGATAATATCATTGGGAAAATATCATGGATAATAATAACTAAATTATTAATTAAGTAAATGATTAATTATTGGATATCATGAACTCAGGATCATGATACCTCTACCATTAAGACCTTTCATAAGAAATTTTAAAACAAATGTGGATAAAACCATTTAGTTTGGCATAATGATTTTATACTAGTTTTTTAATTAAACTCATGAGACTACGGATTCTTTGAGGGTATATCTATAACCAGGCCCCTATTATGTGTGTATGTTCAAATAATTCCACATATATTAAATAATTTATTTAATTCATGAACAATGTGCCTTATCATCAAATATCTATATTGAGTAAGGAATACGGATTTATCAATATTTTCCCAGATAAAAAAATAGAATTCCATGTAGAATAATATATGTATAAATTATATATGGTTTAAGAAATAAACATATCAATGATAAATAATATGGATATTTATAAGAATTTTAATGTCTATAAGAAAGTGAATAATTCAAGGGAAGGTTCCGGACTACAAAAATGAATTAAAAAAGTGAATTTCAATACATTCCTTGGTCAAAATAATCATAAATCATCTAGAGGAAGAATAAGGATGGTATCAATACAACATATACTCATTGGAGTAATAATAAAGGGTTTTTGAAATTTATTAATAGAAATACCATAAAAATATCTTTAAAAAAATATCAAGGAAAATATCCTTTTCATTTTGAAAATAACTTTTTAAAACTAAAAAATCACAAAAAAATTGAAAATAATTTTATTTGAAAAATAATATTTGAAACTTATAAAGGGATATTTAAAACATTTTAGTGGTCATGATGGCTGTAAATTAAGTTAATCTCATACATGTTAAAACAATTATTCCTTTCACATTTTTAGTCAAATCCAAACAGACATTGTTTTGAAAATGCATAAAGATTCAATTAAAAAATGTAAAATAGTAAAAAATGGGAAAAATTATTTAATAAATAATTTTCAAAATTTTAAAAACATTTTTTAAAATAGTTTTTGAAAACATTTTTTTTGAAGAAAACATATTTCCGACCGAAGAGAGAAATAAAGTCAGATTTTTTTAAAAATAATTTTTTAATTATTTTAAGTACGAAAGAGTAGGAAATGATACTATTGCTTTAAAATATCATCATTAACCCATGTAAGAGAAAATTATATGGTTTTATTATACAATTATCAAATAATTTCCTTCAACTAAAATTCAATAATAAATAATCTCAATGAGAATGAGATTATGAAATAAACCATTACAATGATCATAACATTAAAGTGATAATAAGTAAATGAATAGATTATTTGTATCAACTATGAACCCATATAAGAAATTTCAAATACAACATAAGATAATCATAATTCATTGCATGCATAATATTATAAAATGAAAAATGAAGAAGTAATATAACCAAAAGAAAAGAAATTGCATTAGGAAATTTCTTACTACTTAATAGCTCTTAAGTCAAATACACCTGAATAAAATAATTCCAATTGAAAATTAAGATACCATGAATTATTAATTAATCATGATATTACATGTTAAATGGGTAGTATACTCACCATATAAAATATATAACATTATAATATTACTAAATGAAGAGAAATTGAGACAGAGTCTCTTACCTCATGCTTCCTTTTGTTTTAATGTAATTTAACATTCTATATAGAGGTTTTATATGTATTATTAACTTATAATATAACCATACTAATATTTATAATATCATATATGATCCATTTATAATATCTTATCACCCTTCCGATAATAATCTTTCATTTTTTTCATTGTTTCGGGTGTTAATTATCTTGTTTTATCATGTGTGTTTCATCATAAAAGATATAGTTCTTTAAAAAATTATATAATTATATAATAATAATAATAATAATGACATAATTTCAATATTTTTACATAAATTATACTTTTAAATCCAATTATGAAATATTTTTATGAAAAATGGACTATGTTACACTCATGGAGATGGCATGTCCTAAGTACACATGATTAACATTTCCATTTTTTAACGATCATTATGTAAAGGAGGTAAATGATATTTTACCTTTAAATAATTATAATAATATCATAAATACCATATTATTTTATTAAATATACTTATATATATCATCCATTTGGTGTGTTGATGAAAAGAGATTTATATCACTTCGTAAAGGTGGTAGCCCACACATACACGAACAATGTTATCATCTTTAAGTGAGTGAAAAGGTAAGAAATAAAATGATCTATTAAACTTAAAAATTATAAATAAATCATTAATATCATAATTATTTCATTTATATTACATATATTCATTAACTTTATCCTTATTACATTCCATGTAAATCATTAGTGAAAAACAAATCATATCGCTTTGCGAGGCGGTGGTCTACCATACACACAAGTGATGTTATCGTATCCCCTATGCAATGGAAATTAAAACATTTATATATCATATAATGGATAAATAAGTATAATTATATTATAAATATCATAAATATAATTTATATACATCATAATACCCAACTGTGATAGGTGGTAATGGAAAAATTAATGACATCGGTTCGTGAGGTGGTATTCCGCCATACACATGAATGTTGATTTCATCACCCATTTGATAGAAGTGGAGATTATTTTAGGAAATTTAAATAAAATAAAAAAATATAATTATATTTAATATAATTATTTTATTATATCATCATGGTATAATAATAATTGATGGAGGTGGGGGAAGAAATAAAATAAAAATGCTCGTTGAAGAATGTCAGCTCTTATTCCGATAAACTCCTTAGGTCAGCCCCAAAATCATTCCTAGGTTGTCTTTATGCCAAAAATAATTCTTCTAGTATGAGGTTATGGAATTTTTTGAGTTATTTTGGTAGTTATTTTCTGATAAAAAATGGTTTTAATGTGTGAATAAGAGAGTATGGGGTGGGCTTTTATAAGTGAAGTGAGTGGCACATTTGTAATTTTTTAAAATAAAAAGGTGTACCCACGTTTTTTATATTCCAAAAGGGTTAAAAATTGAGTATTATATATCATAATACATTATAGGGTCAAAATAATTCCATAAAATATATTTTATACAATTATTTAGGTCATTTTGAACATTAACATTTTAGTTTAACTCCTCAGTAAATCCATTTTTACCTTAATAGTGGTAAATAATTTTTATTGTTTTCAATATTCATTTTGGTAAAAAATTAAATTTAACTTATTATATAATATAAATTATTATGATTAAAAATATTAATTTTTTTATAAATTCCATTCACAAATGTGTAAAATTTTAATTTAAAATTAATCATGTAGACGTGACGAGAAAGCACATTTTCGAAGAGAAAATGTTCAAAAGTTTACAAAGTTTTTATATAAAAATTAAATATTAAAATGATTCCAATGACCTATATTGAATTAATTGATATATAATTGAACTAATTTTTCTTTAAACCCAATTTAAAATATAATTAAACTTTATATATAATTTAAATGAAAATGAAATTTTCAATTAAAATTCTGTATTTTTTACTATTCATCAAAAAATGAAAGAGTTTAGAAAATTCAAAAAATTTCCCTAATATAATTTTGATATCATGATTTAGAAAAAACATATTACCAAATTAATTTTCTAAAATTTGTAAAAAAATATTTTAAAATTGTGTGTGTAAAGCCTGATTAAACTATCTTTTAGAGAAAAAAAATACAGTTTTTCAAAAAACATTTATTTTTCTATTAAATAAATATTATTTTACTTATAATAAATAGATAATAATATTTTTAATAATTTATTTATTACTATTCATACCCTCTAATATAAAGTCTTGGTTATAATGATATACTATATTATATTTCATTTAGACTCGGGGTTGTATGTTCTGCACGCTATCAAAGAGATTAAATTTAATGAAATATATTTCATGGGTTGTTTAAGATTAGTGTTGAATGTCACATACACTATCAAATACAATGTTATTAATTTTTAATTTTTTGTTTTTATAATTATGGAAGTATCTATAATAATCCTACAATTAAACTTTAATTTTTTTGGATATGAAGGTTGGATGGAAATTAACAAAGGGATGCATTGTATGACTTCAAGAAGCTGAGTGTATGACTTCCCCAGAAGAGTAAGACTTCCACCTTATTGATATAATTTTATCTCATCGTATAAATTCAACGTACAAATAATAATACTTAATCTAACTTGATTGTAATACTTTTTCCTAACTGTAAATCTTATGATTTTAGAGAGACCAAATAATATAACTTGTATGACTTCAATGTGAGGACATGCTAGACACACCATGTAAAGTTTAACATGTAGAAGGAGAGACACATAAAAGTAAAAAATACATTTAATATAGGTAAATATAATGATAATGAGTCTACCTAAAGTTACTATCATGTGGGTTAGGTTTTCATAAAGGTATCAAACACATACCATATGATATATAAGGGTAACTTTTGTGGGTGAGTGTTATGAAAGTGTACCTTTCTGAATTCCCTAAGCTATGTCAAGGTTATACAAGATACTCATGTAATTCTATCTAAGTCATTGTGTATGTTAATATGAATACTCCAAGACCTATTTAATGGTACTCCTATGGTTTTAAATGCTACGTAAGGGTACTACAACTATTGTGACAAGGTATTCCTGTGATCAAATATATTACATCAAGGTGACATTGTTACTATGTAAAGGTAAATAGTGCACTCCCAAAGATACATAAAGAAAATTAGGGAAGTGTAAAGGTCCTTCTCAATGAAATTGATTTGTTTCAAGTTAATTTAAACTTTTATGAAGGTACTCATGTGGCCAGTGCATAAGCTTCTTGAGGGTGAAACTGAATTTCCAAAAAAGGTCGATCTCAACCTAAAATCAAAATAAAACATCCCTCCTATCATTCAAAAAAAATATGTATGTGATCCCCCAATGAATCCATGAAAAAAATATAGATTATTAAGAAGTATTGTTATCATAGGGAGGAATTTTGAGTATGTAGAATATTATAGTGAAGTTGGCTGAAGAATCTCAACCCACATCCAATGCTTGGGGAAGTTATTCAAAGGAGGGAATTAATTTCTCATAGAATTGAAATTATAGGAGGAGGATTCATAAGGATCTAATTCATATAAATATTTTTACCACTCCCCTTTGAAAATTATTTATACCTTATCCTTTTTCCTCAACTTTATGAAATTTAGGAATTTACTATATTTTCTAGAATTAATTTTAATTCAATTTTTCTATTTCTATTAGACTCTATGTTCTTTTCATTCATAATTAATTTGTGTTTCTAAACCCCTATGATGTACTCATTATATCCAAAATCCATGATCATGGAGAGATATTGCATTGTGTGTTGTTTGAGGGAAGTTATAATGGTCTTCCTTGAATTTATGTACTTCAATTATAAATCTATTTAATATTTTTATGTGGTAGTGATGGTGAGGAGCGCGTAAGTTGATTACTACACCATATCTCATATTTATTATCACATTCCTCCATCTATTAAACTTACAACAAATGATTAAATGATCTTCTTAAATTTATTTTAGAGTAATGTTATTATATTATATATAAAAATAGTGTGGGAGAGTAGTCAAAATATATTGAGTGTGATTAGAGGATTAAGGTCTTTATAAAAAATGTAAATGATGATAAAACCTACTGGAATTCACCCTAGGTCTACATAAATTTATTACAATATTTATGTGTTTAATTTCTTCCATTAATTTTTCATTTCATAAAAACATAAACCTAAAACAAATATTTTATTTTTTCTCTTCTTTGAAAGATAGAGAAAAAAAGCGAAAAAAAATAAAAATAATAATAAAGTGTTATGATAGTGGGTCCTCCCATCCCGTATCCTTAAAGGATAACCTTGGTCAGCCCTATGCTTCATTGTATTAGTCATAAATTCTGATTTATGGAATCCCCAATATAGGATCCTTATTAGAGATTTTAACCTAAAAATATGGGTTTACCTATGTTAAAAATATATTTCAGGTGCTTGGTTGTAGAATGGCCCGGAGGTTCATGGTGGGATGCCTCCAAGCCAAGCTCAATTCTAGTGTAGCCATTTTTGGTCATGGAGTGACTACCCCAATATATAAGTCCCATCCCATATATAAAATCTATCTTGGAATGAGCCCTCTAGTTCATGACACAAGTTTTCCTTCCTCTATGAAAATCATAATGTCCAATCATAGGAGTCCTCAACCCCTTTTTTAAGTGTTACTATCATAGTGCATCTTATCTAGGTCATGCCACAACACCATTTCGTAAGGGTATTACCCTTATCCAAAAACCCACAAGAAAATGAATTTCTTCATGAACCCCAAATCTATAGCATTACCATCTCTCATTCAACATTTTTCGTGGAGTGACCCTCACCCATTATGGAATGACAAGCCATCTGTAACCAAAATCAGCCAAGGAGTTTCCCAAAACCCACTCCAACATTCAACTGATCACTCAAAACATCTATTTATCCTATATCTATATATAAAAACATGTTAAATATACATTTAAACCCTTATAATCCAAATATGATTCTCAATTCTCAACATGTCCCTTAGTCCTAGACCAAAATTTAAATTTTATCCAAAAATAATGACCTGTAAATATGTGGGTCAATACAAAAGTCACAGGAGACTCCATCCATATTATCATACACAAACCATTTCTAAGATATTATATAAGGGAGAGGGGGAAACCTCATAGGGGTCCTAAATCAAAACTTTCCCCAAAAAAGGAAAAGATGGAAGCAGGTCATGATAAATCCCTCAATGGTTACTCAGATACTAATGAGGCTCCCTGTTATTTTGAAATGTCTAAATACTTGATTAAAGCTACATAATTCACATCAATAAATTTTTTTGACACAATTCCCAAATATAATGTAAAACATGACACCAATGCAGAAGAACACAGTGAGGAGACATTTTTTCAAAACGTATTTCACATCAAAATGAAAGAAAAGGGTGTGTGTAACTTACATAAAAGATATAATTGTGACTTGGGATACCCTATAAAAATTAAATTATTTCTTTCTTGATGAGAATTGTCTAATGAAATAAGAGTGGTCTAACTATGTCGACATCCCACCTATATCCCAAATAAACTGATCCACTTTTCATAAAGGAAATGGTTTCCAAATATAAAGTTGAGTTATAAAAATCAAGGCATCTCAATGGAGAATTAATCTAGGGTAATGCATTAGATGAGTGTAATTCTTAGGCCAAGGAAAATATCCCTCCCTTGTATAATACCCTTTGATAAGAAGGAACTACTTTACCAGTAAGAGTAGTGTCTAGTCATATGAATAACCCAAATCCTTAAAAACTAGTAAATATTACCCTAGTTTCCATAGATCATAAATAATTCCCTTCATTAGAGGAGTAACCACTACCATTTCAAGTGATTTTCCCAAGGATGGCTCAATTTCGTTGTCAGTATAAGTCATAGACAAGCTGACCATACCAGGATCCACTGATTGCCTCCACTTGGGTGTCAGCCAAGGTGGTAGTGACACAATAACTCCTTGAATCCTTTGAGGTTATTATTTCTTGGATGGAAACTATGGAGTTGAAACACACACCAATGTAAATAAAGAGTAAATTATATCTTTATTGGGAATACTTTAATCCTCCACCCAAATTTAGAAATCATGCATTCCCAATGTTCAATGGTATGGGAGATGTGTAGAAACATCTCATGCACTTTGTGTCATGATATAGCCCAATAATGGTAACGTCAAATAATTAGGAGGTATAGAAGATCAAGTGCTTTAGGAAAATATAATAGGATACACATTTTTCTGGTACAAAAATCTTCTAATCGATTCTATAACTAATTAAGAAGATCTTAGATGAAAATTCCTTTACCAATTTAGCATGATGTTGATGAAAATAATTTTCCTTAACCTTTAAAATTATAAATTGTAGGAAAATAAAATCTTTTTGGATATTATCACTATGTGTAAAGGCCTAAATATGAAATTACTATTGGAAAAACTATTAGAGATATGAATAGAGAATATTCAGAATGATCTACAAATATGGATTATTTTGTTGAAATACCTTGGTAGATTTCATGATTTGGTAGTAGTATCATAGTATCTATAATATTTTATTTTACACTGCAATGACAAATATCTATTAATATCATTGACACATAGGAAGAAATATGGTAAATCAAAAAACTGTAATATTATAATCAATACCACTCTAATTCTAACTCAAACCACTATTCCCACCCACTACCATGTGATATCACCTCTAGATTAATAGAAAAATTATTATTTTAATCATCATGATAGAAAGAAAGTTTAAAAACACCAAAACTTTGAAAAATGGAAGAAGAAATTTTATTCCTTATAAAAGGAGCAGGTTATAAAAAAATTCATCACTAACCTTGAGAAGTACTTGATTACACTACTAGAACTCAAGATACCCAATGGAGTTGATTTGAATGATAATCTTGATTATTTCCCTTTCCATTTGATATTGGGTCATAATATCTAATAATGTTACATCGTCAAGGACTTTCTCTAGAAGATGATTGATAATAGGCACATAAATTTTTTCAAACCCATATCATAGGTGAACTATATCTCTACTGCCCCTTAAAAAGAATAATAATATTATAAAGAAGTTTCAAATTGGAATATTCATAAATTTTATGGTTGGATGAACAAGAAATCAGTCAATTAGGAACATAAAATAATCAGGGCATAAATAAATAATCTAATCCTAACCCAAATTCCCTTAATAATAATTAAGGTGGAATATTTTTTAAATCAATATTCTAATAGTCTATGTAATTAAAATCAATGGAATAAGGAATAGTAATAGGACCCATCGCAATAACCCAAGCGAGTATAAATCCTATTGGATTTCTTTACCCTATTTCTAGGAGTATGGTTACCTCATTTCCAAGTGGAATTTTTATTTGATAAATATTTATAATATGACTTAGTCAAATTTATTCACTTTATATACCCCTTAAATTATGAGTAAGTCTCATATGAACTTGTGTTCCTTGTTAATAATTAGACAGGAGACCATAGAGGCTAAGAATGGTGAGGTTGTGATGGACCCCAACATTCAAGATTCATTCATGTTGAATTCATACATGTTTCCAAGACCTGAAGAAAAGAACTCTCAAATAGATCAGTAGGAATATTAGTTTGATCCTAAATCCTCTATGAATCATTTCAACCTGATCATACTGGTAAACTGATTAGCGGAAAAATTGTCAACTAATCAATATTGAGATATGAAAAGTCTAGTTAAACTCATCCCATGAATGTAAAAAAAACACCCCCTGATTTTGGAAAAGAGATATATTCTATAACACAGTCATATTTAACCCCTAAGTCTCAAACCTAATAGCATCCATGTCACAAAAAACAAAAACCTTTGGTTTAGAAATATGACATTTTGAAACATATTTATGTCTTTTCTACTATAATATCTATTTGGGATTCCCTTTTCCTCTCTAAAGAACTAAGGGAATTCATTATTGAGTGTCTCTCAATTACCTAAGAGTTTTATATAGAAATCATCATTATCAAGACATGACATTTGAATACAGGCTTCAATAAGTGTCATATAGTCATTTATTTCATCAAACAAGATGAAAAAACTTATATATAAAGATACATAATACACATCTACATATATAGAGAGATTTATAATATCAATATTCACAAATCTATAATTTACAATGGTTTATGAATTATTCTTAAACCAATCTAGGCCCTCTACCTCTTGGGCTATCGTGAATATGAATACCCCCCCCCCCCCCTCTAACCTTACAATCTAGGGATACGAAAATGGTAAGTATAGGCCACCTGATAGTATCATATTGAATACATAGTTTAGAGACATCATTTAAGACTCTAAATTATTGGTAGTCCACTAAGACAAAGATTTAAATGCTATATTTGGAAGACTATGGCTTCATATGTATTCAATAGTTCCCTCTTCATACCATCAATGCCCAAAATAATCTCTTTATGGGTAGTTCAGGTTATTTTATGGTGATATATTCCCTTTTGAATCTTTAAAATATTAATGCATTGATGTAGGGTACAATAAAATTTAGGGTAAATAACAACTTGTAAAAAACATCACAAAAACTATTTCCCTTGATGGTTTGGAAGCTGCTCTAGTCAAACATTGGGGTATGATCAGTAAAGATTTTATGTTTCCTATAAATTGAATTGAGGTGAAAACTCTAAATCTAGGAAACCATTGGGTAATATTGGCTAACTATGTAAACCCTCCAATTACTTTCCTCTCATATGATGCTCATGATGATATTTCCATTGAGTAACCATCACCAATAGAGGAACATAAATCCATGTGTATTAATCTTTGTTTTAAGTATCTCTACCTAGATATAGGTTTGACTGATATTCTGTCTACTTATCCAAGAATATTAGATCATCTAGAAGTTAACCCTATAAGATGAACATGGGGCTCATAAATTTTTTCTTACATCCAAATGGTGTCAGATGCACTTTAAAAACACTCTCAACCCTTTGATGAGTGTAATCCCAATGGTTTTGATAAGGATATCATTTAATCTCATTAATATTAGGATATGAATCCATATTCCACTCTTAATAATAAAAATGAAGAAGATTAAGATATTAGATATTCTCCACTGACATTTGAGGAAGTCATCCAACTATCATTAATGAAATTCAATGGGTGAATTTGGTAATGGGATAAGATATAATATCCCTATTAGTAAATGTCTCACTAAAATTTGACGAATAGGAAAACGAATATTTCTATATTAAAGAAACATCAATATGAGTTTGAATTAAATTACATTAAAATTATTGGGTCAGATACTCAGTCAACTACTCATCACTTGGGTATAACAAACAAGAACTATGGATATAAATAAGTAGAAAGAATAATTCATCTAACCAGTACTGCTAAGGTGGAATGAAAAGTTGATAAGTGGAATAAATAAAACTTCATTTGGTATGTCTAGTACTAGAAATTTCTTTCTAACCATGTCCCTAAGAAGGAAAAATGAGAATATTAGGTTATGTATTGACTTCATGGATCTAAATTGAAATTATCCTATGAATGATTTACCAGTTTTGATCATGAGGCAACTGATCAGTGAAATGGATGGATTCCAAACCCATTTATCTATATATGGGTACTTGGGATAAAGCCAAATCGTAATGGACCCTAAGGATTAAGAGGTCACTGGCTTTAGGGTATCTCAATGGGTATAATGTTACTATGTAAATCCCTTTAACCTAGAGATTGTTGGTGATACCTACCAATGCTCCATACATCATATTTTCATTTCCTTCCTAGGTGAAATTATATAATTATATGTGGATGATTTAGTGGTTAAATATCAGTATAATTGTGATCACCTTGTGATATTGAGGCAATTTTCAATGATTTATGTCAATAAAATTTGATGATGAACCTATTGAAATGAGCTTTCAGGGTAATTTCTAGAAACTTTTCCATGTTTTTTGTATTTCAACATGACACTGAGGTTAAACTAAGAAAAAACTGAGGTGTTACTTGATATCCTTTATCCTCAAAACCTCAGGGAATTAAGATGACACTAAGGGTGTCTTGCCTATATCAAGAACTTCATAGACAACCTCATCGTGTCTTCCCTTGATAATGTTGATAAAGAAGGGGGTCACTTACCAAGGAGATGAATATTTTTAAAAGGATTTTTATGATCTCAAATAGTATCATTGGCACCCCCCCCCAATACCATTATTGCTCATTCAAGAAAAACCCTTCATTATCTATGTGCAAACCATTGAGTGATCACTTGGTGAACTCCTCACTCAGAAAAAATGACATGGGAAAAGATAATAGTATTTATTATCTTATTAAGATAATGTTAAAAGTTTAGACCTAATATTTTGATATCGAGAAGAACTATATTTCACTGGTATTAGACATTATTTGAGAACATTATCAATAGAAACATGATATTTTATTAGTCTCCATTTAAAAATTATTATATATATCCTCATTCATCTAATTCTAACAAGTAATATGGTATTATGGGTAATTATTTTATAATAGTTTTACATCCAATTCATGTCCCAAAAGGAGATCAGGGGGAATGTGCTAGCATATTTTCTCACAACATGATCTATCCTAGAAAAATTATCATTAAACATGGATATCCCCATTGAAAAAGTCTTTTGTATCCATGAAACCTCTCAAATATTGGAAATATACTTAGATGGTGCTTCTAGGATCCCAACAGGTAGAATGATGGACAACTCGAAGGTCAATGGGTTTAGATTTTAGATTGTTCTCATCTCTCTAGTAAATATTATCCTACCCTATTCTTTATTACTATTCTAAGGGTGTATTAAAAATTAGGTGTAATAAAATTCCCTTATTATAGGCCTAGAATTGGCCTTATAGATATCAATTTCTTGATTAAACATCAAAGGAGATTTTATGATAGTGATCAATTAGATTAATAGAGACTATTCCATCATAAAGGAATAATTGATCCCCTTTCTTTATTATTACTAAGATTTTATCTATTAATTCTCCTCATATCCAATACTATGTCACATTTCACATTCATATAATTCCTTGGTGGATAAATCAAAAAACATGGAAATAGTATTGGTAAAAATAGATCAAGATGAAATGGTAATTTGTATTTCTCACTGTAAGGTGGTCTCTTCATTCATCAATAATGATATGGAGGAAACCAATGAAGTTAATTCCACCTTAGACCAAGGTAATCGATTACCCTTACTTATTGATTACATGGTATACTAGATGTCTCCTATAATGGGATTCTATAAAGAAAAACATTTTCATATGATTAAGCCTAGAAAAAATAGATCCATCATCGAGCATAAAACTTCATCCATTACAATTGACCAAATTCTCAAAAGTCCTCTACAAAAGATAATTTTATCGTTTCCTCATCAAGTATATTGAAAGAGGAAAGACCCTCACCATTATGTAGGAATTATATGCTGGTTCCTACCACACACATCATTCCAGATCCAATTTTTCCATCAAATTAGAATAAATGGATACTCTTATCCCTTGATGGTGTATCATTTCATTGATTTCATAAGGAAATTGAATAAATGTTAAAAACATGAAAACTTATTTCATCATACCTAGGATTTATTTCACCCTCCAAAATACTCCTAGCCATTCATGGTATGAGGAATATATTTCATGGTTCAATACCCTCTAGCCACAATGAGGCAGTTCAAGTTCATTATTACAACCAATTATTTATTCTCCAAATAGGAAAAAATTGTTCCCCTAATGGAGTTTATGATTAAATATATAATCAAATTCATGAAATACATTTCCACAAACAATACTGTGAAGAAAAAACCAATTTTTGAGCCTATAAATTAAAGTAGTTGTATCAAGAGTACAACAGTAAGTCTAATAACTTGTCTCACTATCAAATAGTGGAAAACATATAGGTAGAGTCCTTTTATAAAACTCTATCCAATATCCTTCAGAAGATGGTGTACAAATATAGTCTTGTCTAAATAAAATATCCCATGATTTTTGGGATTGTCACGCCATATCTTGTACTGCCATGCAAGTAACCTGCACTCACTAGTGTATGGGATAGAAGTCATCCTACCTATCGAAGTTCAATTCCCCTCACTTATCACTACCATCTAAGATCTACTATCTAAAAAAATCTTAGTTCTAGTTTATTGAAATTTAGAAACTCAATGAGAAGAGGTTTCACACACTAAAAAAACCTTGAGATTCATATTTTCTTGATTATAGGTTCTCCCAAGTTTATTCATTTAAGTTCTATTCATATAAATTCCTTCACTTGAGTAAGACCATGTAAGTAAATATCTTCTACCTATTTTCATTTAGCTACCATCACCCAAAAAAGTTATCTTATGTCTAATTATGGAACTTCCTTCACCCTGCCTCTATGACACTAACTAGGTATAGGTTCTTCCATTCTTCCATCTTCCTATAACACTAATTTTCATACAGGGAAGATACTAGGGTTTGGGTTGGGTTTTTATAAGGTTCTTTGGATTTTAGGTTCAATATGGTCCCTTCACATCATCCTTGGTGTTGTTTTTTTAGGTGAAATTTTTTTATTTAATTAAAGGTACTTGTCTTTGTATAAATTTAATTTTACATTACCATACCTAGTATTCTTGAGATTTACCTTACTTTATTAATTAATTTTGAATTAGAATTAATTATTTAATATTTTTTGGTATAGTTTCTTATTGGTTGGTCTTGTGGTGGAATAAATATTAGTTTCACCTGGTTATTTATTGAAAATAGATTTTATGATTTTATGGTGTTTATTTAAATTATTCAAAATTATTTCTTTTTTATAAGTGAGTTTTAAAATAGGATTTTGAAATAAAATGTGGCTTAATGTTATATTATTAATTATGGGTTATTGTTGTTTTCTTGGATATGGATTCGGAATGGATTTTAAATTTTCATTAGCTCATGGGAGACCTTAGGTAGATGGGTGACTAGATGAGTGTTTCCCTAGATTTATGCTTAATATAGCTTGGGGTTATTTATTATGTGGATTTTTGAGGCCTTAGGATAACTTACATATTTAAGATCAAAGGTATTCTAGTGTTCTAGGATCAAGACCTAAATTCTATTATAACCTACAGGTTGGATATTTTCCCATGTTTCTTATATATTATTCTTGTAATGATGCACTTTATTTTATGCACACTCTATTATTTTATTTTGGTGGTATGATTATTATCTCGTTTCCCCTCATTTATTTTAAAATGGTTATTTCTTCCTTATAAATTTTTAAATTTTCATTATTTATAAATCCAAATGTATTGTGGAAATATTTTCAAAAATGAAAGCAATATTTCAAATGATTTTCAAACTAGAACCAATGGTAAAAAATGATAAAAGTGTTTTTCAGATTCATAGTGTTATCAAAACGGGCATTGTATCACACCCTTAATATGCCTTTGGTTGTGTGTATATTTGTTTTTATCTGATATGGGTAAGGGAAAAGGTGTCTTATCACATAGTTTATCCCCTTAATGTGTTGTCTGCTTCTGTAGGATGGGTTTAGTTGTGGCCAGAGGCCACATGGAGATAGATTGAATATGAATTTTTGGATCCTTAGATTTTAGGTACTTGTATTGTTATTATGTATCAATATTACCATCCATGGAAATGTTTTGATACTCCTTATTATGTATTTATTTTTTTCATTCATTTTTATTTTTTTATATTTTGAGGATGGTTGTGGATTACTATTTGTGTTTCATCTACTCTATTTTTTTGAAGTTACTTATTGATACTTATTTATTGATTGGTGTGGATATACAATATCTATATGGGTTATTATAGATTCTTATGAATAAATATATGTTTTGATTATTTTAATTTTAGAGTAAAATCATTACCACTTGAATGGTTTTGATACCTTGGTGTTTATTGCCTACCTGTGGTGATTGGGAATGTGCTTCAGGCCTTATGGTGATCTAGTTTGGGTGAAGTGGAAATTTAAGAAAGGTTGATTCAATAAAAAATGGTATCAAAAACCTCTATTTTGGGAGTAAGGGTATTATGAATATAGGATTGACATCGCTTGAGGGGTAGGTGCAGGGAAGTGTCTGGACAGCTCTTCTTCATTTCAAACCTTTAGCAACCATCAGTGTTTAAGAGTTGTGTCATGAATTTAAGCTAGGTTTTGGATTTATTTTATTATATTTTATGTTTATTACCATTGGTTATTATTTTTTTGAAGAAATTTTGTGTCATTTTGATAAATGATGAGATTTGGGTGAAACGGGGAAAGAAATCAAAGGTTCATTCTTAGAGGAAACTATGTGGAATCCATGAATCTAGGTCTACAACTCCTTTTAGTGAAACTTTCATGGATGGAACAAGGTTTCCTAATTTTGTGTTCAAACCATGAATAGTTAATAAATGATTTAATTTTTTGTTTTTTCACCCCTTTTATGTTTGTAATTGCTGATAATTTTTTATTACATATTTAAGAGTAACTGAATGGGTTTTTTTGATTTAATTGAATTGTTTATAATTAATATTTTGTATTGATTTTTTTACGCCTTTTGGTTATATATATCAGGACTCTCAAAATTACTCTTTTGAATTGTTTAGAGGAATTCATGGACAACACAATACATGAAAATACTTTTGTTGACTCCCACCTCATTGGGTTTATGATCATAACCATTTAGTAACTTGGATAGAAAAGTGTTGCAGGGAAATATCAGACAGTAGATCACGCTAAGGATTTCATTAAAAATAATCCATCATCTTTTTGAGGTGACCAAGGACCTGAAGATTTGTTGAAGAATATTTAGTATATCTTTAATTTATTTCATACCCCTAAAATATCTAAGGTTGGTTTTTTCACCAATATGTTAGAGGTGTCTAACAAAAGATGGCTCGATCTTGATGGATAAGTTCAATAAAAACATTTCTTATATTAAATACAAATAAATTTTCACCCATAAATTTTTCCTAGAGACTTTAAGAGTGGGGAAATCCAGGTATTTCCTGATTCTTGAGAAAAAGGACAATACATAAATGGAATATAAAACTCAATTTTCTAAGTCAGTTTACCTTTCACCTAAGCATATCAAAAACAACTATTAGAAGTCACATCATTTTTAAATGGGTTTAAATATGAATATTAGGTTTAGGATTATCCTACACTATCTTCTAACCTATGTACAAGTAATGTACAAGGCATTAATGGATGAGGTAGACCTAGCTAATTTTATAGGTATGAGTAGTGCCCTAATTTTAACAAGCAGTGGTTAAAGTTATTCTTCAAGTGTGAATAGGAAGTGTGAGGAGGCTCTATGGGGTAGTAGTGGCAGCATGTAGTATCTTTACCCTTCTTCTATGTAATCTTTAGGATATACGTTAATATTACTTTATCAGTGTGGGAATCTAGAAAATACCCAGAAAGTCTTCCAAGAGTATCTTCAAAGGACCGGTCAAAATCTGTGTAACCACTGGGGGTGAATCATTGGTATTCCTTTTAAATTTTTCTTCTTTAAGAAATTTTTCTTCTTTAAGAACAAAATTTTATAATGGTATAAAAATCAACACATAAGAACACCCATAGGAAAAAAATAATTTACAAGGTTTTCTAATCAATAAGAGTATATAGTCCTTGGAATGATATATAAAAAATATAAGATCACACATCCACTAGAAAGAAATTCTTTTTGTTTTATAAAAATCAAGCAATATCCATCATCTTAATAGTGATAGATTCCTTTGATAGTGCATGTGATTATTTAATATAAAATGTGATAAAAATAAATTTTTTCATAAATGAAATGAACCTTCACCAATAGGCTTCAACATGTTATCATTGTTCTTCTTTAATTCTTCATACTTTATTTTATATAACACAAATATTCTTCATCTTTGATTTATTTCATAGTAATAATAAAGAGTATATGCCTCAAACTAATTTTCCTATACTTTTTCAAACAAACTTATCAATATAGTACATGTCTATATAATACCTCTTCATCTAATACCTATCTGTTTGATGCCTCTTTATCTCATACTTATCCATCTAGTACATGTCTATCTAATACCCCTTTTTCTGGTACCTTTATGTATAGTACCTTTATGTGAGATACTAACTTATCTTTTGCCTTTATATCTAGTACCACTCTATATAGTGCTTCATCAAAAGGATATCTCAAGATACATGTTCAACACTTCACTTCATTAATAAGAGAAGATACTTCATAGAAAACATTATCCCCTTTATATACTCGTATTTTCTCCAAATAATAATATAGGATAACCTAATTTGTATTTGAATTTCCCACTCCAAATTTGAATTACCTACTCATGTATTCCTTTAGTTGAATGTCTTCAAAGCCTCTAAACAAATAGGTTTCAACAAACTTCAAAAGGAATTTTCTTAAATCTCAGCATTAATGATCATAAAATCCTCTTGAAATCTCATCTAAAATCATGATTATTCCTTCATGATTATTTATTCATTTACTTTATATCTCATCATCATCATAATGAATAAATTTAAAAGGAATTTGTAAAGATCCTCAAACTTATGTCTCATATATCTTCGTAATAACTATTATGTCCCTAAATTAATTATCATATACAAATTTATAAAGTTATTCTTTGTTTATTTCCCCTCTATCTAATAACCTCCTCTCTGATAAACTCTATATATAATGGACCTATTTTGAAAACTCTATTTTATTAACTCACAACCATTTCTCTATCTATATTTCTTTTTATGATGGAATTATGAACATTATTTATCTAGTGGACTCTATCTAGAAAACTTTATCTACTAAATTTGTTTGGAAACCTCTATTTGATGACTACATATTTCTCTCCATATGATGCAACTTCATCCGATCAACTTGTACTATTAAACTCAATCTGTTAACTTCATGAATAAACTCATATTGAACCATGAGAACTTTTATTAATCATCATATTTTTTATTTTGAAGAATAGTAATTAATTGCCTAATTTTCCTTGTCTTCAGAACTTATTCTTATGTCCATGTGAGTAATTTTGGACAAACACTTTGTATTATCTTCTATTTGGTCATATCATCCTGAAAAACTCCATCCTAGAACCTTTATCTTCTATACTTCTACTTCTCTATTTGGAACACTTTATAAAGAGGGATCAACATTTTTAAGTTATTTTTATACTAACAAAAAAAATATAACACCATAAAAACATTCCTTCTTATTAACCAACATCTTTTAAATTCAACAAAACATAAAAAACCACTTGGTATCAACAATCTCACATTTTTAATTTTTTTCAACCAATGGATATAAATCAATAAATCTTTAAAAATTAAGAAATATATCACAATAAAAAAATAATAATACTATATGAGTATTCTTGGTATAGGAAAAAATAGTCATGAAAAATAAAATCATGATGTTCATAAAGCAAGGGTCAACAACCATTTTAAAAATATTCATTACCACATATTCACAACCGAAACTGACACTAACCTATGTGAAATAGTTCTTGTAACCACTTCAATAAACTGTTAAAACAATTCGCACACATTATGACATCAAAATTTACCCCTTTTAAAAACGCAAAAATATATGATCTCCTTATATAGTTCAAGCACATATCAATGGATAGAATTATGTTTTCATATCTTATCACACATAAAAAATATCCAAATAAAATAATAGGGAGAATACATCACATATCTCATCCTTGAAGAGAGTTAGTTTGAATGTCCATAATCAACCTCAGCTTTTAAAATGTTTCCTTTAATAATGGTTTAGTAAAGATTTAGTAACCTAATCCTTTGTAGGTATAAACTCCATATTCAGTTTATTTATTTTTAAATTTCCTTTGATAAAATGATATTTAATTTCAATGTAAATAGATCATGAATATTTCACTGGATTCTTGGTGAGATTAATATCACTTTGATTATCACAACCTAAGAAAAGGTGAAACTTCATATCTACTAAAAATCATCTAATTGTGCCTCTATCCAAATTAATTACATTTTATATGTAGTGGAACATACATTTTATATTATAAATTGTTAAGAGTCATTGAAATTTTCTTGTATACCAACTTACATATATTTCTCCTAGGAATGAAACTCCACAAAATGTGGATCTTCTTTCACTGACACAACCTTCACAATCAGCATCTTTATAGACAAATATATTAAACCTTCCCTTATTTTAATACTTTATACCATAATATATATTTCCCTTAATGTATTTGAAAATTATTTTTCCATCCAAAAAATGTGTTATTTTTTGTTTACTTTAAAATCTAGCTCACAAGGTAATAACATAAAACAATTCTAGTATAGAGATTATTAAATAAAACATGCCTCTAGTTAATTTCCTAAATTATTTAGGATAAATATTCCTTCTAATTTTATCCTTAAATAGAATTATTCCCATGAATATGGGTGTGGAAATAGGTTTTTAATCTTTAACTCTAAATCTTTTAATTAATTCATTTTTATATTTTTATTGGGATAATAAAAATTGATCCTTCTCTTGATAAATTTTCAATACAAGAAAGAACCTTATTTCTACCAATATAGACATTTGAAACAATATCTTCATTTATTTGGAAAAATAATTACATACTTTGTCATTATTCCCAAAAAAGTATGATATCATCAACATAAATAATCACATTGATGGAAACCTCTTGATTTTATTTTATGTATAGATTGTCTTATACTCTTCATTTTTGAAAATTCAACTTCTTCAAGAAAGTATCTAGCTTATAATTCCATGATCTCAGAGCTTTTTTCAAACCACTAAAAACCTTATTTGACTTTAAAATATAGTTTTCATATTCACTATGAAAGAAACCAAATAGTTTCTCAATATAAACTTCTTCTGGAAGCTCTCCATTTAGAAAAGAGAAATTGACATCCATTTAGAATATATTATATCTCCTTCATGCAATAATAGTAAAAAGTAATTTTATTGTTTCAAGTCTTGTTATAAGGGAAATTTTCTCATCAAAATCAATTCCTTAAACCCAGGATTAGACCTTATAAAATAGTATTTCCTTTTTTATTTTCACTTCACCAATTTTATTCAACGTGTTCAGAAAATCAACTTTGTTCTAATCACATTTTTATCTTCCAATTTGGGTACAAGTTCCCATGTCTTATTTTTCTAAATTTTATCCAATTATTCATTCATGGAATCAAAACACTCTTGATTATCTAAATATTATTTAACAGCTCTTGGATCAAACTATGAAAATGAAAGGTATGTGAAACTATCCTCTATAGTATTCTGGTTTGAACTTGTTTTCCTTATTCTCTAATGATATTTTGGACCTCCACTTTCTTCCTCCACCTTGGATAAGATAATAGTAATTGTTCATTATCACTTGAAATGGATTAATAAATATATTCATACTCTATATTATTTATATCATCATTTATTAAGAAACTTTATTATCTTGTTTAACTGAAACAACTTCATCTTCACTTCCTCTTATATCTACATGTGATTTTGAACCCTTTCTATAAAAAATTTCCATTACTTTCACATATGAATAGTTAATAACCTTTCTATTTTCTTAATTATAACACTTATATATTCTATCATTATCAGGGTATCTGAAACACCCTGATATTTTGTAAATTATTTTTAAAAAATAATAATTTAATCTTTATGATATTTTCATTACACACAACACCGAAAGGTCTTGCGTTACAGGCGATACTGAGTTTCTACAAAGAAACACTTTACAATTATAATTATTTAAATGATACAGTTATAAACTAGACATCAAACTTAGTAATATAAATAGTAATAGCTAATTACTAAAAAATTTCACATAAATAGAACATATTTATAATGAAATGTAAAATTTTTGGTAAAAGAATTATATGTTTAAAATACTATATTCTTAAAGGAACTGCTTTTCATGTCCTTCCATAAATAAAAATAAAATTGATTTTATACCCTTTTAGAAATTTAATTCGATAAAATAACGTTCATTTTTGAGTTTTTAATGTAAAAAATAAATTAGGATTAAATTTTACTATTATTCTGAGAAGTTTCATTTCTTGATGAATAGTGAAAATACTGCATTGTGGTTAAAAAATTCCATTTTCATTTAAATAATTATGATATTTTAATTGATTTTAAATTAAAAATAGATAAATTATATATAAATTAATTCAATTTAGATCATGTAAATCATTTTTATATTGAAATTAGATATAAAAACTTATTGAACTTTTGAACGTCTCTTTTACCTGCCTTCTTGCCACATCTGTGGGATTATTATTAAACTTAATATTAATTTGGAAAAATGGACATAAATGGTTTTAATTAGTATTAAATTTGTTTTCTAATAATATCAACTAAATTTTTAGTGATTATTAACTTTAGTATTTTCAATTTACCACAATTAAGGGTAAATCGGGTAATTAAAGGTAAAAATAATATTATAAAATTATAAAATTACCCTAACACTTGTAATAATTTCATTGGATGGTGATTTTAGACAATAATAAATCTTATTCTGAAATTATAACATTTTAAATCCAATTTGGTAAGAATATGACATTTATTATATTTTATTTAAAGATAAGTTAAAAATTCCATACTCACAATTTTAAATAAGTAAATCATTTTTAATATCGGGTTATACATAAGATAAATTTGACTATAAATATTCATTTTAAATATAATAAATTTATATTCATCGTCATATTTTATTTTAAATTTTTAGAGTTGAAATAAGTTAATTAATGGCTTTCCTAACGATGATGTTGTAATTATTTAATTAATGGAAATATCAAATAGAAGATATTAAAAATATTAAAATAAATATAATTTAACATAACTAATGACATAAAATAATTTTATAGAAATATTTTACATATTTTCGAGATAATAAAAGCATTTTTTAGAATTTATCATGTTAATATGATATTTTTTAAAAGTTAAATAATGAATTGTATCAAACTAGACTTAAATGATATTTTAAAATAAATAATATTTTATTAAAAAATATAAAATTCATAAAAATATAGAATTCAGAAAAATGAAAATAATAAGGTTTAAAATATCATAAATTATTCTTTTTGTGGTTCATTTTTTCATTTTATTTTAACTATATTAATCCTAAAGCGTAAAAATCCAAAATGTCATGGTAAAAGTTAAAGGGTTTAACTAAGGGTTAAATCCAAAAGATGAGGTTAATATTGTCACCTAAATAGGTATAAAAATGATTTTTTGAGATTATTTCTATGCATACTCGTATTATCTTAGAAATAAATAACTTTTGGGATATTTTAATTTGAAAATCAATTTATATTAATTTAATATTTTAACAGTTTCTTAAAGTTCCTCTCACCTCAATTATAAAAGGGAACCTCCTCCCTCACTTATTCACATCACTTTGAGTCTTAAAAATTGTAAATAACCTTCCAATTTACCTTATAAACTTTTCTAATAACATTATAGGTGTTATTTTATTCTAAAAAGACCAACACTAGTTTCCCTAATAAGAGATCTAGAGGGAAATCATTGAAGAAGATGTAATCTCCTTACCGACTCTTTCAAAATTGTTTCTTCTTCTACTTCATCGTCATGTGTTGATACCATTACAATGTAATAAATCTAGTATCACATATATTCTTATATTTTATTATTATTAATTAACAACCATTTTCCATCTTTTATTCATCCTATGAAAAATGAAAGTACCATGCGTGTGTACGTACGACTTATCATCTCTACGTCATGGTGTATTCTATTTTTCATCACTACTTTATTTGGATGGGTATAATAATTGATATAATGGACATAAATAATAATAATAACATTATATTTATTTTTTATAATTAACATATCATCTAATTCCTTACCATTTTACCATTAAGAGAATGATATCGTCACTTGGGTGTACGTACGGCCTACCGTCTCTACGACGTGATGAGATTCATCTTCCACGTTAACCATTTCAAAAATTATTATAAAAAGGTATTGAATGAATAAATATAAAATATATTACATAATAATACTAATTTAATTATATATATATACATATATTTCATTTACCTTTTCTCATTCGTTGTGATAACAAAAAAAGGAAACAGCATTCGTGCATATGTATGGCTTACCGTCTCTATGAACAGTGTATTCATTTCATATATCTATCTTTTATATATATTTATATACTAAATATATATGATATATTAATCATGTTTAACATTCTTTAATTAAATAAATAATTATCTAATTAATATTATCAAGAAAAAATTCAAAACAAGTTTGATAAACAAAGCAGTTATTACCTGAAACATTGCTTTAACTTGTAATTGTTAATAAATGGGTAATATAAATTCCTAAATGAATGATATATGATATCATAAATATTATTATGATTTTGGTATAATTTAATAATATGTTTAAAACCACTATACAGTAGTTTCGGACACATATGTAGGGAATCGGACCTAAGGTAAGGAATTTATGTCTCACTATTATTTCTACGGGACACATGTCATATTCACCACTTAAATCTTTTACATGGTGTACATACTACCCATAGATATATTTTATGATTATTATTCTAAATATTATTGTATTTTTATTTCTATATAGTTTTATTTTATTCATGGGGAATACAATTTGACTAATTATAATGGTGTAAGGTAATTTCATCTCACTTTTTATTTTTGTGAGATACATGCCTTATTCATCACTCATTTATTTTATTAGGTTTATATACTGAAATTTGACATGTTATATCATTCATATACATATTTTCATGATATTTTAATCTTTTTTTGATGCTATTATTTTATTAATATTATGGTTCAGATGTTCCAAAGTGGTATGGGACACTTTGAAATGTTTAGTCATCATTTTTCTCAATAAATGTATTTAAAAGATCTCATAAACTCATTTTAAAGGAAAAGTATTTTCAAAATGTTTTATGTTTCAAAAAGAATTTTTCTTCAAAGAAAAATGATATTTTCCTCAATAAATGATCTAAATTATTTTTCATGATTCCTTTATATGATTTCAAAGTGGTTTCAAATAAAAGGGTTTTGAAATGGTTTTATATTTTAAAAAGTTATTTTTAAGGAAAATTAATGTTCCAAGTGTTCTTTCAAAATACTTCCCCATCTATGATAACTTACATTTTTATATTTAAAGAATACCATTCATATTATTTTTCTGAATGGTTTATGTTTTGATGGAATAATGATAAAGAAACTTGTTTCTTTTCATGGGTTGCACTTTTGATGAAATGATTATGAATCATGTATAATTTTCCATAGGTTATGATATGATTATATATTTATGGTACCCATTTCATTTCATGGATTATGATATGATTTTTTGTGATCTTGTGGAATATTTATATATAATTTCATTATGAGATGGGTGGGACCTATATCTCCCTCTAAAGAACTTGGTAAAGATATATATCTCTTGAGATAGACTAAGATGGTCTTGGGAGTGAACCTTGACTACTAATATGGTAATGAGAGTGAACCACAACTACCAAGATGGTATGGGAAGTGAACTCATGCTACCTTTATATCCTTGGTAGTGATGCATTGACTACAATAGAAATAATTATTATATTTTTATATGTCTTCCACATTTCCATGTTTTATTCTTATGTTATGCTTTCATGGCTCATGTTATTTATTTCCTTATGATTCATGTCTTATGAACTAACAATATTTATGTGATGATTCTTCTTTATAATATTTTATATTTATGTTATGATCTTCTATTCTCATAATCATGTTCTCATACCCTTATTCTGATGATTATGTTGACATATCTCTCAGGTATACCCTTATTGAGCATTTGAGATCACCCATTTTTTTATTTTCTTTCACCTATGTTATGAATATATGTACTATGTTTTATGTATCAAATAAGGGTTCTAGTCAAGAAGAACCTAGTGGGAGATAATGTAGCTAACTTATGTACCAGTTTTTATGTTTCCATGTTTCCTAAGGTACTAGACTAATACAATATCTTAATGTTATTTTGTGTAATTTATTATGTTTTCTACAAAATTAATGTAATATTAATACATTAAAATCAAGGGTCACTATAGTTCGTATCATAGTGAAGGTATAGTTAACATTTGGAAACGAGGATGAAAAAACTTAGTGAGATCCCTAGTGATATTTCTAAGGATATTTCTAAGGATTTCTTAATGGATAATCCTGAGGTATCATAGATTTAAAATTAGGTGTCATGATTTAGGTATCCTATAAGTAATTTTTCATGATTGTGTGTTTTTCTGTTATGATAATTATTACTCACACTATTATTTCTAGTCATAGTCAATAGCGGGAACTAGAAGGAACAAGTTTAACATTAAATGTTTTAGATGTAGAAAGTATGTGAATTATTAAAATAAATTTTCTAAACAGAAATCTCATGAGGAGAATCAATAAGGTGGTATGAGTATTGGTTACACTACTGAGTATAAAGAGACCAAAAATGACATGTGAAGGGTATGAGATTTTCTTACTATATTATTTATATTAAACATAATAATCATGATAAGATTTGTGTTGAGTAACCTTAAGAAATGATTCGTATTTTATATTAGATGAATGATTAAGACGATGAAGCCTGAGTAATGGTTTAAGAATAAATTTGGAAGATTGAAGTGTTTTTGTAATGGTATTCAAGAATTATATTGTATAATTTCACTAATGGTATTATGCAATAAGGGAACATCTAATGATTAGTCCACTTTATATTTTCCTTAATGATTTAAGAGCATATGATTAATGGTACTGGTAACCATGAAAATAGATTGAGGTAATATGGTTATATTTTTGGAAAACACGTGATTAAGTGAAGGATAACCCTTAATATGTGCATTATTATGAGATAATGATATTCATAAAAAGATATATTGGATGTGAATAATTAAATTGGATGGTAACGATTTAGGTGGAATTTATTAAAGATTTTTGAAAAGTGGTTTATTCTATTATGGATGAAGTTTACAAATTTTTAGACTTAAGTAATATATCCAATAAACATTAGAATATAGAAAAATGCATGTTTTCAATAAGTTTATATGGTAATTCAGGTAATTTATATGTTTCAAGATAATTCATGATTAAGGTATTCACATTTTTGGAATGTGACAACCAAGAACTGTCTTATGATATAAGAGAGATAAATGTTAAGTTGATTTCGTGAACCACTTTCTAAAGTTTTGGAAGTTCAGATTTTGGAAAGATTGTAAAAATATAGATTTATGGAAAGGTTAAGTTAAACTTTTGATACGTTTGTGAGATTAAAGTATTATCTCATCATAAATGGATTTATACATATTTTATAACTTTTGATAAAAAATTTGTTGAATATTTATAGAATGACTTATCGTTATTTTCATGATCTATTAATGCTTCAGGAATGACAAATTCAACTTCATTTCTTATAAAATGAGACGAATTGGAAATTGATCTAGGAAAACAAAAGGGTGAAGTTTTTCTGAAATCAAGTAATTATATATTATCTTGAAAATTAATCAATATTAGGAAAATAATCAAGATGTAAAAGGTTTCCATGTTATCATCATTATTGATGATATCAATGACCTCTTTTAGGTTTCTTTATTTTATGGTTTTGTGATTGTTAACTTTCTATGGATCACCCACTTTCTTGTGATCAGTTATCTTTATCAATATCTATGAATATTTATGTTTTTCCTCCATGCCCAAATATTAAACTATGCTATCCTATGTGGAAACCTAGTTGTGAGTGACTTTGGGTAACCTTTATGCTTTTAAATTTCTTTTTTAAAAGGAAGTTTGAGTATTTGTTTTTACAATGTGGGGTTCTATGAAAGGAACATTCAAGTATTAAACATTTGATAACCCAGATAAATTTTGTGGGAATAATTAATTTTTAGGGGTAAAATTTAACACCTCGAGATTTTTTGAATTATTTCTTTTCAAATTAATTTAATCTTGTTTATATTTTCACTACACGCAACACCGACTTGTCTTGCGTTACACACAATACAGAGTTTCGGCGAAACAACACTTTACTATTATAATTATTTAAATAAGATAGTTATAACCAAGAAGTTAAATAGATTAATATGAATATTAATAAATAATTTTTAAAATTTTCACATAAATAGAACATATTTATAATGAGGTGTATGATTTTTGGTAAAAGCATTATATGTTTAAAAATACTATTTTTTAAAGGAACTATTTTTCATGTCCTTATATGAATAATAATAAAATTAATTTTATAAAATTTTATGAATTTAATTTGATAAAATAACATTCATTTTTTAATTTTTAATGTCAAAATTAACTTAGGGTTATTTTTTATTATTTTTCTGAGAAGTTTTATTTTTTGATGAATAGTGAAAACACTGCATTATAGTTAAAAACTGTCATTTTTGTTTAATAAATTATTATATTATAAATTTATTTTAAATTAAAAATAGATAAATTATAAATATATTAATACAATTTAGTTCATTGGAATCGTTTTTATATTGAAATAAAAATATAAAAATTTATTGAACTTTTGAACGTCTCTTTTACCCGCATTCTCGCCACATCTATGGGATTAGTGTTAAACATAATTTAGTCACTTATATGAATTTAATTAAGAAAAATTTAAATAAATGTTTGTAATTATTATGAAATTGTTTTCCTAATAGGGTCAACTTAATTCCTTTTTAATAGAAACTTTAGTATTTTTTTACCACATTAAGGGTAAATCGGGTAATTAAAGTTAAAAATAATATTATAAAATTATAAAATTACCCTAAAACTTATGATTATTTAATTGTATAGGTTATTTTATACCAGAATCAGCCTTAGGATAAACATATAACATTTTTAAGCCACTTGGGTAATAATATGACTTTTATTATATTTTATTTAAAGATAAGTTAAAAATATCTTACTGATAATTTTAATAAGTAAATAATTTTTAATATAGAGTTTTATAGAATATAAATGACACTATAAATATTCAATTTCAAGATAATAAATTTATATTCATCATTGTAATTTATTTTTAATTTTTAGAGATGATATAATTTAATTAATGGCTTCCATAACGATGATGTAGTATTTATTTAATTAATTGAAATAACAAATAAATGACATTAAAAATATTAAAATAAATATAATTTAACATATTTAATGACATCCACGGATTTTATATAAAATTTTGAAATATTTTTGAGATAATATAAGTGTTTTTTTGTAATTTCTCATGTTAATATGATATTTGTTAAAATACAAATAATGAATAGTATCAAAATATACATAAATGATACTTTAAAATAAATAATATTTTACTAAATGATATATAATTCATAAAAATATATAACTCAGAAACCTAAATATAATATGGTTAAAAATTTCATCAATGATCCATTTTGGGTTCTTTTGGGATTTTATACTAACTATATTATTCCTAAAGTGTAAAAATCCAAATTTTCATGGTAAAAGTTAAAGGGTTTAACTAAGGGTTAAATCCAAAATATAGGGTTAATATTATGATATAAACATGTATAAAAATAATTGGATGATAATATTTCAACCCAACCTCAAATTATCTTTTAATTAACTCGTTTTTGAGCTATTTTAGAACAAAAATAAACTTATATTAATTTAATATTTTATGAGTTTAGTAAAGTGACCATCACCTCAATTATAAAACGGCACCTCCTTCCTCACTTATTCACATAAATTTTATCATCAAATCTCATCGATACCTTAAAATTTTCCCTTATAAACTTTTATATTATCATTATTTAGGTTTTAGTCTTCTCGAAATACCAACTCTTGTATCATTAATATGAGATCTAGAGGGAGATCATTAAAGAAGAGGTAATCTCCTTACCGACTCTTTCAAAATTGTGTCTTATTCTACTTCATATTCATGTTTTGATACCATTATAATAAAATAAATATATTATCATCTATATTATGATATTTTATTATTATTATGGAACAACCATATTCTATATTTTATTCATCCTATGAAAAATGAGAGTACCACTCGTGTGTACGTACAGCTTACCGTCTCCACGTTGTGGTGTAATTTGTTTTTCATAACTACTTTATTTGGATGGGTATAATGATAGATATAATAGATATAAATAATAAACATTACATGATATTTATTATTTATATTTAAAATATCATCCAATTCATTTCCATTTTACCATTAAGAGAATGATTTCGTCGCTCGTGCGTACGTACGGTCTACCATCTCCACAACGTGATGAGATTCATCTTCCACATTAACCATTTAAAGAATGATTATAAAAAGGTATTTAATGAAAAAATATGAAATATAATACATAATAATTCTAATTTAATAATATATATATACATATATACAAATATTTCATTTTCCTTCTTCCATTCAATACGATAAGAAAACAGAAACAATGTCCATGCGTACGTACAACTTACCATCTCCATGAATAGTGTATTCCATTTCATATATCTATATTTTATATATATTTATATAATGAATATATATGATATATAAATAATTTTTTACATTATTTAAGTAATTAAATAATTATCTATTAAATATGATCAAGAATAACAAGTCAAAACGCATATGATAAACAAAGTGGTTATTAACTGAAACATTGGTTTAACTTGGAATTGTTAATAAATATGTAATATAAAGTCATAAATGAATCATATAAGATATAATAAATGTTATTATTATTATTTTATAAGTTAATAATATGTTCAAAACCACTATACAATAGTTTCATACACATACAAATGGAATCGGACCTAAGGTAAGTGATTTATGTCTCACTTTTCCTTCTGTGAGACACATGCCATATTCCCCACTCGCTTATTTTGTGTGGTGTACATACTAACCATAAATGTCTTTTATGATTCTTATTTTGAATATTATGGTATTTTTATATCCATATATATTTCTTTATTTCATTGGGAATACGATTTTTCATATTATAATGGTGTAAGGGAATTCCATCTCACTTTTTATTTCTTTGAGATACATGTCTTATTCACCACTCATTTATTTTATGAGGTGTATACACTAACATTTGACATGTTATATCCTGAATATACTTATTTTCATGATATTTTATGCTTTTTGTGATTTTATTATTTCATGTAGATTATGATTCAAATGTTACAAAGTGGTATGGGATACTTTGAAATGCTTAATCATTATTTTCCTTAAGAAATGTTTTTAAAAGATCTATTAAACTCATTTTCAAGGAAAAGAATTTTTGAATGGTATTTTGTTTCAAAATGAATTGTTTTTAAAAGAAGAAAGGATAATTTCCTCAAGAAAATTTTTAATTATTTTTTCATGATTCTTTTATATTATTTAAAATTGGTTTCAAAGAAAATTGTTTTAAAGATGTTTTATGTTTTAAAAAGTTATTTTTAAGGAAAAGTCATGTTCCAAGTGTTCTTTTAAAATTCTACCCCATATAAGATGCCATAATTTGTTATAGTTAAAGAGTACCAATCATATTATTTCTTTAAATGGTTTATCTTTTTATTTCATAATGATTAAAAATACCTCTTCTTTTCATGGGTTATGCTTTTGATGAAATGATTATGAATCTTTTATCATTTTTCACAGGTTATGATATGAAAACACGTTGATGATACCCAATTCATTTCATGGGTTATGATATGATTGTTTATGATCTTATGGAACATGTATATATTATTTCATTATGATATAATTGGGACCTATATCTACCTCCAATGCATTGGGTAATGATTTATATCTCATGAGATAGACTAAGATGGCCTTGGGAATGAACCTTGACAAATTAGATGGCCATAGGAGTGAACCATTACTACCAATATAGTATGGTAAGTGAACCCATACTACTAATATGGAATTAGAAGTGATGCCTTGACTATAATGGAAATCATTATTATATGCTTATGTTTCTTCCACATTTCCATGTTTTATTCATATGTTATGATTTCATGGTTCATGATATTTATTTCCTTATAATTCATGTCTTATGAACTTCCAATATTTATGTGATGATTCTTGTTTATGATCTTTAATATGTAGGTTATGATATTTTATTATCATGATCATTTTATCATACCCTTATTCTCATGATTATGTTTACATATCTCCTTATTTTCCCTTACTGAGCATCTGATCTCACCCCTTTTTATGTTTCATTTCACCCTATTTATGAAGATATGTACTATGTTTGATGGGTCTAATAAGGGTTCTAGTTAAGAAGAACCTAGTGTGAGATAATGTAGCTCACTTATGTTCGAGTTTTATGTTTCCATGTTTTCAATGGAACTAGGATAATATAGTATTTGGGGATTTTTTTGTGTAATATATTAAGTAATATAAAAAAATTAATGTAATATTAATGCATGAAAAGTGAGGGTCACTATAGTATCCAAGGAAGAAGACATCAACACCACTTTGATCTAACTTCCCAAGATTCTAACCTTTGAATTTGATAATACAGTGGCTACCAAACACTCTTAAGTATTTAAAACTTAAGGTATCTTTATAATACATAACATATGGAGTCATATCAGAGTTTGGACTATAGAAACAATGATTCTAAATGTGAACAGATACTCTAATATCTTATCTCTAAAAGAATCGAGAAGTATCATGTTTAGTTCACATGGTTTGGTATATTTTCACAAAAATAATAATATTTATTATAGAAAACCCATTCTAATATGGTATGTATGGTGTACTAAGTTCACGATGAATATCATGATTTTTAAGTTAACCATTAAACTTTCCATTTGTGCATTTAGCACCGTTATCAGTTTGAATCTTCTTTATGGAGTACCCACTTTTCTTTTTAGTGCTTATCCTAAAATTCTTAAAGATTTTTAGAGAATTTTATTTTTGTTTCAAAAGAATAATACAAGTAATACAATTTAAGTCATCAATAAAGGAAATAAAATATTTATCTTTATTTTTTTATTACTTTCTCATGGTCACATATATGTTATAATTAATAATATCTAAGGGATCAATTGTATGTATCTCAAACCTTTTATGTATTAAATTTTAAATATTTCCTTTATAACATATCCAACAACAATAATATATTATTCTATTCATGTTAATAATATCATGAATATTTCATATCTTTTTCAGTTTATTCATATTTCTCTAGCACATACGTCCATTACTTTTATTCCATTACTAATTTTATTCCATCATGATTAGATTACATGAACCCTTCACTTCTCCAAACTAAAATAGATTTCTTGTGGAACATTTTTTTCTTATTATAACTTTTCTATCCATAAGACTATTAATAATAAATACATCTCTTCTGAGAAAAAAAATTTTCCCTTCAATAAAAGGATTTAAAACACTCAATATATTTTTCTTAAATCTATCAATAAATATGAAACTTCTAAATTTCAACTTCTATTTTCCAATAATAGTTGATCCAATTTCATTGATTCTGAGTGACTCGTTATTTCCAAAAAAACATCTCCCCTTTTTACATTTTTCACATTTTTTAAAAATTTCAAATCTTTAGACATATGTTAATAACACACATTATCCAATATCCAATGGTTTTTCATTTTTTTCCATGAGATTAGTTTCAAAAACTCAGGCCTTTTAATTTGATTTTTTGTCCTTTACATGAGGAATATTATATTTATCACATAAAAGTTTTTGAGCTAGTATTATTATAGGAAAATCTTTAAAAATATGTCTAGGTTGATCACATATTTCACAAATAGTTCCCAATGGTTAAAATATATTTTCAATTTTTAAACTATATTTTTTAGGTTTTATTCTTTTAGTGGGTTTACTCCTCCTCTAACTCTAAATCCAGTGAATTCTATATTCTTTGTATTATTCATGATTAAACAATCACATTTTTTGTATGCCCAAAGCCTCTACAGTATCAATAATATCAATGGAAATCATTTTCTCTTTTGTAACTTTCATGATGTCTATAACTATGTAACTATATTCCAACATTTTTCTAACCATTGACCTTGTCTCTTTATTATGAACAAAAATTCTAATAGAATACTAAAATATTCTTATTCAAACTCAAATTCCTCTCATCCTTAACAGAGTGTCCAATTATTTTGGGGTTTTCATTAAAATTTTATTTATATAAAATTCCGGAATTTTAGAATTCACTTGTTTTAACTATATACATAGTCCTATCGAATTTCTTATTCTTCATAATGTCTTCAACATTTTTGTTAACCTCTAAGGATAATATTTATTAATCCTTATAGGACTTAAACTTCTTATATATGCTTCTGACTTTTTGAATTGGTTTTTAGAAGTTTAATATTCCTTGGTCATCTTCAACTAATTTTTACAGTAAATGGTCAAAATTAATTTTCCTTAAACCTTATCTTTTCATCAAGATTTATTTTAAGAATTTTAAATTCATCAATTAACTTCTTTTTGTTTTCAATCTATTTTAACAATGTGTATTTTTCTTTTTCATGCATTTTTTTCTTGAATATCAACAATTTAAACATATATTCTTTAACTTATAGTTTTATTTCTCAATTTTATAAATTTTTTAAAGACATTATTTTAACTCTTTTTTTAGAATAATCTCTATTTGATTTTCCTATTTTTCTTCTTCTGATTTGTTGACTTCATCACTAGTTAAACTTTCATCATTTACATTTTCAATAACAAACTTATTAGTATCATCATTACTATAATTTTTTCCTTCAACTTCACTATCCTCTTCATTCTCACATTAGGACAAAAAAATTACTCTTTTATATTTTGAGAAATTCTTATTATTTTATTCTGAATAAGAATTAAATTTTTATGTATTATTATTCAAATATCTTCTTGTAATTTCATCTTCTCCATCACAATCTTCATCTTCCTTTATACTTAGTCAATTTATTATTAAATGTCTAATGGATCCACATTTAAATCAATTTGGTAAATTTTATTTATACTTCCATGTTCCTATTTTCACCTTTCTATAAAATAAATACATGAATTCAACAAAAAATTTACTCAATTCATTTTCAGTTTTATAGTCAATGACTTCTCCTCATGAACATTCTTATACTTTCCTTACTTAGTAGCTTTGAAAGAGAATTACTGGTCAATATTTCCTTTATTCTTGATGCATTTTTCTCTTCTTATTTTATATGTGATGATAATACTCTAAAAATCATCTATATAGAGAGTTTTTTTATCTCTATCTTCAAAAGATGATACCTTAACGTCAAATTTATAAATAATAATTCTTAAAATCTTTTCCACAATATCCAAATATTAAAATTTCCAACTAAAACATGTTATGGTTCTTCTAAAATCATTATACCACATAAAAAGATCACAAATAGATTCATTATCTCATATTTTAAGATATTCATATTTTAATCTCTATATTTTTAACTTATTTTTATTTAACTTCATATTTCCTTTATAAATATTATTCAACTTCTCCCAGATTCTTTTAGTTATGAAAATTATTTTAAAGCATAGAAATTCAATTTTGGGGAGGCATATGAAAGTAAAACATTTTTGTCTCATCCATCATTCTATAAATTCTTCTTATCTATAGCTATTAAGGGAGAACCCTAGATAGGAGTAGTGTAGACATCTATATAATCCTCAAGAACTTTATATCCAATGAATAATTGATAGTGTAGTTTTATATATTTTTAGATATGATATTTCTTCCCATAAAATATAGAAATACCCTTACTATTAACTAAGTTCTGAACATCCATGGTAGCCTTCTTATTCTTTAAACTTCAAATGTCAAGATTCAATGAAGGAACCTTCCCTCTCTTACCAATTAAATGGACCATCCATGATATGTGTGACCTCTAAGAGTGGTTGAATCAATGGTTTTCAATTTTTTAGTTTTTTTAATTAAAAACAACCTTAACCTATGGTTATTGAGAATTTACTCTACTAAAAATAAACATAGAATCACACCCACAAGAACATAAGAATTTTTAAGATTCATAACTCAATAAGAGTATATAGTCCTTGGCATGATCAGGAAAAAATATGATACCACACATCTACTGAAAATAAATCCTTTGTGTTTTACAATAAGTATGGTATATCCATCACTGACATGGAATTATAGTCTTTTAACATTTCATGTGCTTATTTCACACAAAAAAATATGATAAAACAATTTTATCAACAACAAAGTGAACCTTCACTAAAAAGATTCAATACATCATCATTGTGGTGCTTGAATTATTCACACCTACCTTTATATAAGTCATATATTTTTCCTCTTAGATTTATTTCACAATAATGAGAAATAAACTCTATTTATAACTTCTTTGTTGGAACCTATTTGTTTGAACTTATTCATATGGTACATATCCATATGATAACTCTTCATATGGTACCAGTATCACTGATGCTGCTTCATTTGTTGCATATCCATCTGGTAACTATCCATCTGATACCTCTTCATATGGTACCTATTTGTCTGGTACCATTATGTTTAATACTTATTCATATGGTACCTCCCTATTTAGTGCCTCTCTATATGGTTCTTCAATAACCTAATATACTTCATAGTAAACCTAGTCCCCTTTATATATTCAGAGTATCTCCAAATGAAGGAGAAGTATGTGCTTAAAATTTTAATTTCCCTATTTAAACTTGAATTACCCACTCAAGTCTTCATTTAGTTTACCACCTTAAAATCTTATGAATAAATTTGGGTCAATAAAAATTTTATGGACTTTCCTCAAATATTGATGTTAACAATATTTAAATCTTCCTAAAATCTTGGATATAATCATGGTCTTTATTTCATACTAATTGAGTCATTGAAAATATAGCTCAGAATCATTATAATGAATGACTTACAATGAATTTATAAATATCCCCAAACCTCTGTCTCATACATATGCTTAGGAACTCCTCCATCTAGTAATGATCATTTTGATACAACTTTATAAGGATCCTTTTGTATAGTTCCCCATAATATGGTCACCTCTGGTGTAATAAACTCTCTATATAATGGATATATTCAGAAAAAATCTATATGATGGACTCATAAACTTTTCTCTATCTGATGGACTTGAAAAAACTCTTCCTCCGATGGACTCTGTCTAGGAAAATATTTTAGATGAATTTTTTCAAAAACCTCTATCTAATGACTCTATATTTCTCTATATCTGATACAATATTATTTTATCTTTTTAGAACTCTAAATTTAGTATAGTGACTTCATTAATAAACTCAAATTGAATTATGATAACTTTTATTAATCATAATGTTTATTACTTTGAAGAACAAAAAGGCATCGCTAAATTTTCCTTCTCTAGTGAACTTAGTATGTTGTCCTTATGAGTGGTTTAGAAAAACACTTATCCTATGTTCTATCTGATCACCTTAGTCTAATAGACTCTATATGATCACCTTTGTCCACTAGACTTATAATTCTCTATCTACAATACTTTATAAATAAGGTTTAACATTGTTAATTGATTTATGTACTATAAAAAAATTCCACACCATAAAAAACTTCCTTCTTATTGACCAAATTTTTCTCAATTCATTAACACCTCAAAACCTATTAGTCACAATATCTTTGAAAACATTATAATATTTTGTATTCCTAAAACTTCTTCAGTAATATTCCATATTTTCTCCTCTGGGAAGTAGTGTGGGATCTTCTCATATGAAGGGTTCCTTGGTGTAGTTAAACACATAAAAGGGATTTGGGTCTTACCCATAGGTATAGGAGACTCCAAATCTATGAGGAACATTAAAATAACACCTGAAAATGGGTGATTATATGAAATAGATCATGTTCTAACAAATTCATAGGTCATACTAGAAATTGTCTGAGGTATGTTTTTTATTTCTTCTTTGATGTATTTGGATTTATTTGACATCGGTGAATCTCATTCATTCATTTATTTAAAATTTATTTATTCCTTAGGAATAAGACCATAATTTATTTCTTATGTGATAGAAATTTCCACTCCATTGGTGAGAAGGAAAGATAAATTATTTAAGTTCTCTAAGATTTCCATGGTTGTATTGGATGTCGAGATCATTTGAGATTTCTTAGTGCTTGATCTGGATATCTTTTACATGAATTTTGGAATGTATTGGATGGTGAACAGTAAGGACCAAGTGGAATGATACCATCATAAAGTTTTGTTTCTCACACCAGATGGGAACACTCATATATTCTAAGGTGAGTAGGACCCTATGTATAGTAGTGAAGGGATTGTAATTCCATTGGCGGAGCCCTTCTCTTGTCATATTTCTAGGATGTTTCTTAACATATTTAAATAGAGATAAAATGACCATATATTTTGGTTGATTAATAGGTTTCCTAAGCTGTTTATAGATGGTTTTTCAATCTTATCACCCCAATGGTAGGTTGAGTTCTACATTGACCTACTCATCATGATGAGTCCCATCTCTTTTTTAATATTATTGAATTGATCCTACTAAATTGAAAGAGTTGAAAAATTATTTATAGGATCTTAAGGGAAAGGGTTTTATTCACTCTAGTGTGTCTCTATGGGAATCACCATTCCTCTTCATGAATAAAGTTTATGGGAGTCTTAAACTTTAAATTAGTTACCAAAATCTTAATAAAATGACCATTAACAATAAGTACAATTTTCCCTATATTGATGGCCTATTTGATCAACTTATGGAAGTGATATGGTTTTCAAATATTAATTTGAGGTTGGGATACCAGCAGTTGAGATTTTGAGAAGAATATATTCCTAATACTTCTTTCAGCAGTAGGTATGACCATTATGAGTATCTGTTTATTCTTTTTTGCCTTAAAAATTCCCTTATGGTCTCCATGTCCTTGATGAATCGAACATTAAATTGATATCTCAATATTTTTTATGGTGTTTTTTAATGATATATTAGTTTACTTAAATACCTAGGATCACCATGAAGACCATTTGAGCATTGTTTTAGAAACTTTATGGGAACACCACCTTTATGATAAATTATCTAAATACTTATTTTGGATTTGGGAAGAAAAGTTCCTAGGACATGTGGTGTCTAAAAATGGTTTTATGGTGGACCTGGAGAAAATCCATGTCATGATATCCAAGGTAAACCCTTGAATGTATTCCAAATTATAAGTTTCTTAGGCCCAAAAGATTATTACAAGCACTTTGTAAAATACTTATCTAGGCTAGGATAACCATTGATAGCACTAACTCAAAAGGGTGTAAATTTTGAATTCAATGAGAAGTGTCATAGGTATTTTGGGGAATTGAAGGTGAGGTCAACCAAAACTCTATAGTTAGTTATTCTCAATCCAAATATTGGATATACTACATTATATATTGCATTAAATATGGGGTTGGGTTCATGTTGATGTGGGTAAATTATGTCAAAGATTATGGATCCTTCCGATTATTCCCACATGAAAATAATTACCCCACTCATGACTAGGAGTTAGAAGTTGTGATACATTCTCTAAATATGTGGTGCCATTATTTATTTAGGAAGGAAATTTACCATATACTCTGACCACAAAAACCTAAGTTATGTATTCACCCAAAGGGGTCTAAATCTTAGATAAATAAAATGGGTGGAGTACCTATATATTTTTTACATTGACTTACTATATTCCCAAGGTAAAGGAAATTTTATAGTTAATTATTTGAGTATGAAGCTACTAACTCAAGTAGTGAAGGGGTCAGAGGATTAATATAATTTGATGAGTTTATTCATGGAATTACATGTGAATGTTCGAGAGGAGGGTGATAAATTTTTTTCACTAGTGAAAAAGTAAAATCCTATTTTGATGAATGAATATATGTTGGATAGGTTTAGGATCCTAATTACTACTAGATTTGTATAAATTTAAATGGTTTGGAGACCTGGTGTGGCTTGTCTCAATCTCTCGATGGTACTCTCTATTTCTAAAAATGGTTAGTGGTTCATTTGACAATGAGGTAGGGGTTATTCAAAGTGGACACTACTCTAGTTGAGTATTACATATTGGGGGTACTAAAATTTATTATTATCTTAATTTACAAAAATAATTGATCAGGATAAATTGATACATTTCTTATTTTGTTTCATTAATCCTTTCATGTCAGAGAATTAAGGATAAGAACCAGAAAGCAATAGGATTGTTACATCCTCTCCTCTTCCCTATGTGGAAGTGGGATGATATCTCCATGGAATTTGTTAATGAATTACCCCAATCTACTAGTGGGAAGGATTTAATTTTGGTAGCTATTAATTGTTTAACAAATTAGGCCCATTTCATTTCCATTATGGAATTAACAAAGGTGGATGATCTTAGATGTATGTATTTTTAATAGATTATGAAGTTGCATGGAGTGACCTTGAAAATTGTTTTTAATTGAGTCCCATGTTTCACTTGTCATTTTTTTGAAAGAGGTTTAGGAAGTAATAGGTTCTAAGTTTAGTTTGAACATTTCCTACCATACCTAGATAGATGTCCACATTGAGCAGGCTATCCAGATTCTCAAGGATATGCTCTGGGGTTGTGTGCCTAATTTTGGTGGATCTTAGAAGAAGTATTTTTCAATGTAAGAGTTTTAATTATACTAATAATTATCAACAAATTATCAAAATTTACCCTTTATAATCCTTATGTGGGAGTCCATATTAGACCACTTTTTTGGGTAGAATTTGGAGAATTATCATTATTGGGACCAAGTATTGTTCAAGAAATGATGAGTAAAGTTTAGTTTATCTATAAAAGAATATTGATAGACTAGATTATAAATAAATATTATATTTTTTTTCATCAATGTATTTTGGATTTATTTGTGAGTGATCAAGAGTTATTTGAGTCTCCCCTGGGTTGGGACACCATCACCAATATAAGCAAGGTAATTTTATACCTCAGTATGTTAGACTGTTCATAATCATTGAACATCTTGAGAAGGTAGATTATTGACTAAAATTTCCACCTCATATGATAGAGATTCATAATTTATTTAATGTGTCCCAATTGAAAAGGTATAACATTGATCTATCCCAAGTAGAAGAGTGGAAATATTTGGATTTGGAACTTGAGTCCTCTATCGTTGAGCTATTGGTGAAGATCATGGATCTCCATGATAAAGTGTTTCATGAGAAATCAATTCCTTTAGTCTATGTGTGTGTTCGGGATAGCCATGAGATATGGGGGCATGAGTCTTTTGTAAGAGAGTAGTGGTATCACTACTTGTCTAATGTAGAGCCTTGAAAACTTATTTTGGAAAAAAGTGTGGCATGGTGAAGAGAATTTTGGCACCCACTGGGTTATTGTTATGTTTTATATGAGTTTTCATTTATATTTTATTTATGTTTGGAGTTTTTAGATATTGGGGTTGAAATTATGAAAAATGGGGAAATAGAATAGGGTGTATAATTAGTGCTAACCATGCACCCAACATTGTGAGGGGGTGGTTAGGGATTATAGAGTTATTTCATATAGTTACCATACAATTTTTTTAACTGAGTGGGACCTTCTAGGTAACCGTGAAACCTTTTTTGTAAATAAGGAGTGACCTACATGTTTAACACATGTTTTTATTAACTATGTAAACAATTATTATGGTCTTCCCAATGGGCTTTAAAATGTTGAAATGACCAGTTTTTTCTACTATAAATAAATCTATTTTCCCCTCTCTCTTTCTCCCAGTTCCAGGCATCAACCCTCTATAGTCATGGGTATTCCTTCCTCATTGGTTATTTATGATTTCCCATCAATCTTATTGGTTTACATTGAGGTAATCCTTATATATAATTGTTTTCCCTTCTTACTTCCTCTTCTTGATTGTTCTTACATTCTTCCCTCTTTCCTCTAACCCTAATGACCATGTAGGGCCAAATATAGGGTTTATTATGCATTTTTTATGATATTATACATATTTTAGGTTTGGTGGGGTCTCTTATCTTCATCCTTGGTGTTTTTCTATAAACGAAACAAGTTTTCATTAAATCAAAGGAAGGTGTCTCTACATAACTTGACTTTTCCATTAGAATACCCAATATTCTTGTGATTTCACATAATTTATTGATTATATTTGAATTAGAATTAATTATTAAAAGATTTTGGGTGTGGTTTATTTTTTGATAGGATTTTAATGGAACAAATATTAGTTTCCTAAGGTTTCCCATTGAAAACCCACTTTTATACCTATAAGGTGTTTATCAAAATTCTTGAAAAGGATTTATTATTACTAAGTGAGTTTTCAAAGATGATTTTAAAAGAAAATGTAGTTTCAAGTTATAATCTTGATTGTGGGTTTTTTTGTTATTGGATATGGATTTGGCATGGATGATGATTTATGATAGGCTCATGGGAGACTTTAGGTATACAGGTGATCTGATGGGTGCTTCCCTAGATTTAGTCTTGAGCTGGATGGGGGTCATTTTCATTGAGGCCTTGAGAGGCACTGAGATAACTTACTAGTTTAGGATCATAGGTTGACCAATGTTCTATAATAAAATCCTTATTTCCATTAGAACATATTGGTCTAAGCTCTTCATAAAATTATTATATATTATTCTTGTGATGACGCACTTTATTTTATATTCACTCTATTATTTTATTTTATTGGTATAATTTTTTTCTACTATACCTCATTTACTTTAAAATAGTTATATATTTCTTATAAATTTTTACAATTTTATTATTTATAAAACTAAAGGTATTGTGGAAATTTTTTTAAAAACAAAAAATGTATTTCAAATTATTTCCAAACTAGAACCAATGGTTGAAAATTAGAAAAAAAATTTATGGATTCATGAGGGTATCCTATTAGGAATTTCTCACACCCTGCATATTTCTTTGGGTGTGTGAAGATTTGGTTTTATCTCATGTAGGTGATGTAAAAGGTGATATATCAAATAGTGGAGCCTCTTGATGTGTTTTCACATTTAGTGGGATGGGTTTTTTTGGTGGTCATAGGCCACATGGAGATATATTGACTAGGAATTTTTGGATCTAAGATTTTAGGTTCTTGTATTTTGATTATGTATCAGCCTAACTGACCTTATACATGTTTTTGAGACTCATGTTTATGTATATATTATATTTTTTTATTTATATTTATTTATATTTTTATGATGGTTATGGATTACTATTTATTCTGCATCTACTCTATTTTTTTGATGTTTGTTATTAATACATGTTTATTGATTGGCATAAATGTTCAATATCTAGATGGGCTATGTCATATTTCTAGGAGGAACTCCATATTGTGATTATTTATATTTTAGGTTGAAATTAATCCCACTTGTTCATTTTTTATAACCTTGCACTTTTCATCATCCCATGGTGATCATGAATGCACTTAGGGCCTTATGGTGAGCTAGTTTAGGTGATGTGGTAGGCTGACCTGGGTTGATTCATTACATCCTATTTTATGCAATCTCTATTTATAGAATAATATATACATAAATATCTTTTCCTGGTTTTTATTCATTTAACTATGTTCATTCTCTTATCTTTTCTCAGCCTAGTTTTTGAAATAATCCTCATGAAACTGCCTTCACAGAACCCCCTTCGTGCAGTTTCCTTCACCCAAGTATGTTCTCTCAAGTAAACATTATATGAAGAGAGAGAATTTTATCCTTCTATATAACTTTAATAAATATTCAAATTAGGTTATAATCTATAATTTATAGGAAAATAACCATCCTTTTATCACTCTTAATTTCTAGATTTCATGGTGCATCGTTCACATATCTTCACATATATGATGTATGACTAGTGAAAATCTCACATCTTGTGTGTAACCAATGAGCATGAAACATCTAGATTAGTGTGAAACATTGGACTAACACAACACCCAACCAGTATGATGCCTTTTACTAGAATAGTTCCTAACTTTTGAAAAGATCTTGTACTAGTGTGTAAGTATTATGACTAGCAATAAACTCTATTCTTTTCACTGGAATAAACTTTAGACCTACTCCAGTAAATTCTCAAACTTTCAAACTTCCATAAAACTATTTCCTTTACTTCACAACTATAATAACTCAAAGAATCATTACCTTTACAAGAGACTCCCTTTTAAATACTAACTAGGTGTGTAACATTCAAACTCTAAGATCAAATTGTACTAGACTTCACCACATCTATCTGACTTCTTCCCAACAATGATCATACATTTCAAAATCTTATAGAACCACCCAAACAGTGAGATAATATCTTTAAAAATTGTTCCGTGTGAAAAAATTTAAAACCATCCATTGTTCTATTACTTATTACAGTTCCAAACAATGCATAAATTCTAATGCTTTTAAATCTTACTCTGAATCTGGAACCACTCCACTCCCAAAATCACCTAAGTAGATTCTATAGAACTTAATGTAAATTATATCATTAACATGAACCCTTATAAAAATCAACCAGTTATGATCAATGAATCCAACTACTATTGTCAAAAAAATCTATCACATAACTCTCTAGTTATGATATTCTCTTCATTTGGATTTTTTTGACAACACTACCATAATTCCTCGACCACTTTTATCATTAAATTCTACAAAAACACTATATAGATTTATATTGAATTCTTCTCACTCCCAATCAGCTCTCTCACACTTTATTAATAAAATTAAATGGGTCAAATCACTATCATATATATCTTCTTATTATGTCCTCCTTTGTCACTAAAATTCATGAGGTACCTTATCAACACTACTCCTCCATTTTTATATAAGTTTATCTTAAAAAATATTCTATATTATTAAACAAATATCTTGTAGGATAAAACTTATTATCCTTGAATTTTGAAATACAGAAATAGAAAAAAATATCCCATGATCAAGTAATCATTTCTAGCCCATTTTATATTTGGCTCATCCAACTTCATTAAGGATCATTATATAAAACTTTTTAACATCTAAAACCCTCTTGGCACTATCAAATATTTTAAATTTTTACTTCAAATCATTAGGTTTTCTTTACCAACATCATATGTCTTTCTCACTTGAGCTAATTTATCATATTACCACCTTCAAAACTTTGAGTTATTTCACTCATTTGTTGAACCTTGATCACTTTTACCACTGGTAGATCTCAAAATATTTCACTTCTTTCTAAAAACCACCCATTGAATTAAATAAATTCCAAATAATCATTTTTCAATCTCTAAAAAATATCCTCATTCCAGGTGTATTCAACTCAAATATTTTTAGTAATTGAATTTACAACTTGGAATTGAGTGATCAAAAATCCCCTAAGCCTACTGAGTCATAACATGATGCAAGATATAATAGTTTAATTCAAAAACCTAAAATTTGTTCATGTCACTCAATTACTTCCATAAAAAATTTAATAGTGTATCTTGTACTTATGAAGACTTTAAAAAATACCTCTTTTGATCCCAAGAACACTTTCATGAAACCATTAATTAATTTTCAATTAAGTATGAAGTGTGTGAGTTTTACCACATGATGGGCCAATAGATGCAACTTTTTCATGAAAACCTAGTGGTTTCACTTGACATCCATTATCCTTATTTTCATCATAAGGAATATAATTTCTCTATATGTGGCTAAATATCCTTTTAGTACTCATCATAGTTCCCCCTAATTATTGTAAAACTTTCTTAAAATTATTTAGATGATTTTAAACATGGGGATCCACTAGTTGGTAATTTTATTTTCTTCCATAATTTTTATTATCCTGAAAATACTCAGTTGATACCATTTGTTAGTACATAAATAAATAAATATTAAAACATGCATGTTGTAGATTATTCCTTTTGATCTATATTTTTCTTCTTAGTGGTATTACCTCACTAAATATATAGACTGGTATAAAATTTTTATCATAATATTTATCCTAATATAAATAAATATATAAGACCAGACTTTGATGTTGTTATATTTTCAGATTAATCTCTTTTTCATGTAGTTCAAGACTTATCAAGGAACTTTATCACAACATAAAACTTATAGATTCATCTTATAATTTCAAAGTGATTATTTGACACCACTTATTGAGCTAGATTCAGACTTGTGTAGGTTTTATTTATGTTGGATACTAAATTATACTTTTAAAATATTTGACTCCACTAGTTGAAATAATTTCATTCTAGCTAAATCACTTATGCTCTTTCAGCACAACTACCCTAAGTATCATATCTCCCCTTTAATCATGCACGACTTCCAATAGATATTAGAAACATTTAATTTCATGGGGAGATGGGTACCTCCGATAATCCTTAGGTATATGGATACATTTGGTCATGATGATTCAACACTTTTTCTAGATTTCCTTAAATATTTTCTAGTGTCTCTCCTTTGGGTGATACCACTCATAAAAATTTCATTTCAGATGTTTTCCCTAGTATTCCTTAACTTCCTTATCTGAGGCTTCACTTTTATTGTGAGATTAAACCTACTTATTCATGTTTCTTATAATGATTCATTTTCCTTGAATCCTTCAACATGGTTTCCCCTCTATAAAAGGGTTATTCCACCAACCTTCACCTATTTACTTGTGGTATGATATTTAAAACTAATAGGGCATGCATTATTTCTATTTTATTCTATCTCTATTAGATTCAGTTTAATATTTTTTTCACTCGATGAGTCGTTGTTAGTCCCACTAGTTTAAATAACTTAAGACGGGTGAATCAGTGTGTGTTAAATTAAATCAATTCCCCATTTTTGATCTTATTTCACTGTTTAAAAAACACTCTTATCACATTTTCCTATTGTAATGTAAAAAATTAAATGAAAGTATGTATGAGTCATGTCAATTTTACTTCACATTAACCAAGATAGTCCAAGGAGTATACAAAGATTATGTGCCAATGTAATAGAATTCATTAAGCACACTATTTTTATAATGTTTAGGATGTACTCATTATCCACCTTGTTTATAACCATTCACACTTTTAATGATTTCTTATCTCTCTACTAACACTACTGGTCCAAATTTTTCCTCTAATTATTTGTATTATCTTAGATTTAGTCTTCATATATGTGAGTGTTTCAAGAGGATTTGTTTTCACATAATTTTTGAAATCCACATAAAATCATTTTCTTAATTTGTATAAAATTCCTTCTTCTTCCAGAATTCCACTTCCATGAACTTAAATTCCTGGAACATTGTTCAGCATGAACTCAACTTCACATAATACTATTCACCATAAACTTTGACTTCATAGAACATCCTATAGGAGCTACCCTACATACTCCTACTTCATGTACTATTTTCTTCCATGATATTAAATAATGGAAAGAATTATAGGAAATACCCTCAATAAACCCTCTTCATGGTTTACACTTCATATAAAAACTACCACCAGTTCTCCTCTATGAGCTGCTTTCATGGATCACACTTTGAAAACTTTTTTCGAGCTTAGGTGAAATTATTTGGTGATGATATTATTTAATGTTATTCACTTATAGATATAATTAACTCATTAGGGATACTTTATATATGAAAATATATAATAAAATTCATATAATAACAATTATTTTTCATCCCTCTATAAATACTCTTTTGTTTACTCATTTCCTTCATGAGATTCCAACCACGATCTCTCATTCACGATCCTTATCATTACATCATGGTCACCTAAAAATTAATACCTTACAATTGTGTGATATCGTTGGGGATCCATGAACATAATTTTTGGTCTATGAACTTGAATTCATGGTTCTCACACATTCTTGTGCAGTATCATCTTGGTCCACATACTTTACCTAATAGTCCACCAGTCATAAACTTCCTTCAGAGTTCCTTGAAATTGACCTTGTAGTCCACATACTTGAACTTGTGTAAAACTTCCTTCCCATATAATTTTTAAATCCAAAAATTTTTAGATCACTAGGAAAGAATTCTAGCTTCTTCAAACCCTTTATGGGAAAATACAGAAATATTTTCATCTAGTATTTTAAACAAACGCTAAAATAAAAAAACTCTAAAAATGCATCATGGTGGATTTTTTTCAAAAAATATCATTTTTTTCCTTGAAATAGGAGTATATTTCTTATTTTAATTATAAATATACTTCCATTATTTAAAATTAGATTGTTGTGATTTAAATTATTTTGGTTCATGGTGAACCATTCATTGAGATCCACTTTTCTCCAACAAAGCAGTAAATATGTTTTCCAACTTGATAGATTTTTCTTTAGGGAAAACTATTTCTAGTTAGTTATGGGAATATAATAATTCTTTAGAACCCTTTTCATTCCAATCATGATATATTTATTTACAAATATATATGGTTATCACACATAAAACATCTCATTTTAAAGGCATTCCTCATATAGTTGTTTCTCAGTTGAGATGTTGATATAATAATTTTTTCTTCCTCAATTGAGCCCTTAGGTTTTATATACAGATTTTATTCTATCTTAATGTTATGTCTTGATAGGGAGAATACTTTCTTTAAACTCTTTCTTTATAGATATTTATCCTCCAAATTCTTATGAAATTTCCTCAAAGAGGTCACTCTACTCCTTCATTTTTTTCACCCATCTTAATTATTCCAATATTCATGAGCACTTATACTTTATTCAACCTCTTATTATCCATAGAAAAATATTCTATGAAATCATAGTCCATAAGATGATTATTTTCAATTTATCCACCTCCTCCTATAGGGATTAGATCTCATCTTGGTTACTATAAGTATATTCACCAGACTGATGACTTGATGTCAAATCTATATCATTATCAAAATCCAAACATCTATTGTACTCCAAGAGAAACTCTATATTTAAAAATTTTTAAATGACTTCCAAATCATTGTTAGAATTAGGTTTGACAATGTAATTGGAATTTTTAAACTCAATTTGAGTGAAAGTTTTCTAAAGAGTATTCTTATTATTATTATTCTTATTTACTTCTGAAAGAATTAGGTCTTTATTATATTTTGAAGATGATATCTCCATCTCCTTTTATTTCACTTATTTCTCATACATGATCTTAAGAGTCTTCAATATCTTGAATACAATGGCACTATACGAGGTGTTATTTCATACCTCATTGGGAAAGGATTTATTCAAAACCTTATCTATCCTGGAATCACTAAATCTTTCATGGTGCTTAGTAAAATTAGTATCATGAATAATATATTTCATCACCACCTTTTCTTAAGCCTATAGGAACATCAATATTTCTTTTTTCCAACCATGAAAATCAATTCCTCTAAAAAAATAGAGGCTTCACCATTGATTCCATGAGTGAAACAAATCCAAATATATTTAGATATTTAATTATATGTCAGAACATTTTGTCATTTATACCACTTATTCCAACTTGAGACATCCTTAGGGGCATGAATTATGGTATTCTCCAATTTAAAAATTTTCTCAAAGGATCTTGTTTTTGTGTTAATAACAACATTATTCAACTATTATCAGTTATCTCATCAAAAACATAAAAAAATAAAGTAAGTAAATCATGAATGGAACACAAAAAAATTTCTTGGTTTACTACAAATGGTTGCATCCATATAACACCCATCAAAGATGTGTTGATATGAAAAAACTCTATATTATTCTCTAGTTATGTGGATATAATGTTTCATCAATGGTCAATCTGTGTCAAGATTACAACCATACAATATTTATGGTTAATACACTCCTCACCCAAGGGACACTACCTATTATTCACCTTTATGTACGATTAGTTTAAAGACATGGGGGTCTCTTCAATAGATTAGGGGTATAACAGTTTATCCCTAATCAGCATGAGACTTTTCTCTCACCATGGCTTCTATATTGATACTCCTTTGTTCTTAAAAATATGACACTATTATTCTCTAATTATTTATGTTATCAATACCTCAAAGTGAGGGTAGAATATATTACTTCCTTAATATCATAGAAATGTCATTTTATTCTTTCGGCTGAAGACGTTTTCTCACTAGAATTGTATTTTTGTCTTCTTCTTCTTTCAACTAAATATTTATAGTATAATCCTTATTCTTCTTCTTAGAATCCAAATTTTACAAAATATTCTCAGGCTATATCTTTTTCTTCTTCAATAAGATTTAGATATTCAGTTCTACTCTCCTATCCTTTTACTAAATTAGATATATCAATCTTGAATACTAGATGTAATTTTGTTCATTCACCCAAGTAAATTCACTCAGGTATAGTTCACTCAAGTCTAATTCTCTTAAGTCTCCATATTTTCTTGAGTATAAGACCTCCCAAGTTTAATTTATTAAGTTTTTTTAAAACTTCATTTTTTAAAGTATTTTTTTCTTTATTAAATATCAGAAAATTTTCCCACGTAGCTTCCTTCACCTAGAAAAGTTTGATCAGTTGTGATTGTGAAATTCCCTTCTCTCCAACTCCTTCTCTTAGCCTGTGTTATGGAATAATATCCACCTAAATATATTTTCTCAATTTTGATTCATGTAAATATTTTTTATACTACCTTCACTCAAAAAAATTGAAATAATATTCATAAAATTTCCTTTTTGGAACCCCCTTTGTATAGCTTCCTTTGCTCATGTATGTTCTCTCAAGTGAACCTTATGAAAAGATAAAGAGTTTTATCCTTCTATGGATATTCATTCAATAATTAAATGAGGGGATAAACTAATATTTATAAACAAACACAAAACCATTTCTCATTACTTTTCTTATAAGTTTCATGATGTGTCATTCATGAAACTTCACTTCTATGATGTATGACTAGGATGCCTCAAACTAGCATGGTGCCCGACTTGCGTGAAGTGCCTAGACTAACATGAAAGCACTCTGACTAGTTCGAAACTCATTCATTTTCACTAAAATTATCTTCAGTCTTACACCAATAAATTCTTGGACTTCCAATATTTTTCCAAGATTCTACCTTTACTTCAAATCATAATAAGTCACAGAATTGTTACCCTTCCACAAGAGTCACTTTTTAATACCAACTAGGTACATAATATTTAAAATCAAATATTATTTTTCATCAGACTTCACTAAATCTCTCTAAATTCTTTTAGAACATGATCCAAATTTTAAAAATCTTTCAAATATACTTGTATGGTGATATCCATATCTTTACAAGTCATTCCATGTGAAACAACCTAAAACAATCCATAGATCCTTTACTTATAATGGTTCAGAACAATTTATAACTTCTGTTTCTTTAAACTCTTACTCAAAATTCAAAAAACTCTACTACTAGAATCACCTGAGGATATTTTGAACAACTCAATTCCATATCTCTCATTGATATGAACCCCCCAAAATACACCAGTTATGTTCAATAAAAACAACTAAAATTTTCAATAAATATAACACACAACTCTATGGTTGCAACAAAAATACCTTCTAGGAACTATTTGAAGCTTAATTCTGATTATTTTAGGATATGTTGTGAAACTAGGGTTTCTTATTTCGGATCCATCCACAAATATCATCAACTTTAATCCTTAATATTTTGTCCTTTTCTAATTCACATTAGGTTTTCTAAATTGGCCTGACAATGAGACTTCATATAATGAAACTAGGATATCTTATCCTAAGTACAAGCATATGGATTAATTTTTTTATAATCTTGCATAAAAATGAAAATATCCCTTTTCAAAACTATGTGTAACTTGATTCTTGTTATTATAGGATATATAGTGGTTCCTAGAGGCCTCAACTAGGGTCCATCCACAAATATTATCAAATCACAACCCTATCTATCCAAGTGTATAACCCCTTACCAATTCATTCAAGGTCTCCCAATGGTTCTATATTAGAATGGATCAATTTCACATTGCCTTGGTGTTGAGACCTCATTTACACCGAGTTTCCTTTATTCTCTCACTATAACACTCATCCATTTCATTAAAATTTCCCTTATAAATGAGACAAATATTTTTAGATACCACCTATGAAATATGTGTGGCTTGATTCCTATTATCACAGGAAACATATTAAATTCTAAACCATTTGTCCTGGGCCTAGCCAAAAATTATCATCCACTTTCACTTCCTCCTTGATGTCTCGTAACAGTCCAACCTTGATTAGTGTTAAACCAAGATGTTCCAATAACCTTATAAATATCTTCCTCCCATATACCATAATTTGTATATTTGATATGTTAATCACCATAAACCTTCCATGTACATTGGTAATTGGGGTATCTAATTCTAAATAGGACCCCTCTATTTGGTGATATCATGTACACCGCATATATATCCCACTCACAATCAATCATAGGCCGATTCTCATCCTAATGATAGGATAAACTATCCCTGCTTTCCATTAATAATACTATGGTGGAACTCATCATTTGAATGAGTTAAATGGTCATCCTCATCATTTCAATTTCATTTCATTAATTCTTGATTCAAGTAACTCAATATATAAATTACATTATTCTCATTCCTTATTCGGGGGTGTTGAATCACTCCTAGATCTTGTCCACACTTGGGTTGTCACATCCCATAAATATTTTTGATCACTATGACCATAAAATATGTACACCTTTACCCAAAAGTTTCCTATATTTATAGTATCCCTCACTCATTCACATTGAGTTTTCACCTTGCCCTTATTGCTAAATAAATTATTATTATTGTTTTAGAGTTGTATAATTTAAAACAAGACCTACATTAGTCTAAGAATTAAAACCTTAAACTAAATGTATATTCCTATTTTATGGGTTTATTTTAGTATAATTAGTAACATAAATTCATGTTGGGTGGGATTTTCCTCAGTGTTATACATGTGACATCTCTCCTCTTTCGGTCAAAGTTTTATGACCATAAACCACAACAACTATTTTTCTAGGTTATTCAACCTTAAATACCAACATCATTAGTCTAAATAATAAGGTATTAAAATACCAAAGTAAAAGGATATATTAATCTATAGGGTATAAACCCACAAAGGTAATCCTATTAAAAATTCAAGTTTCTTCTTGCTAGACCTATACTTAATATGGCCTAGGAAAAAATTAGAGCATTCAAAAAAATAGTTGCAAAGATTTCCATGTTGGAAACCTAAAAATGGTGTCCTAAGATAAATACAAGATATTTCTTGATAATACCCTCTATATCATGGATTGGTAAAAAAAATTTGGGCTAGAAGAAAAGGACAGAAAAATTAAAGGGACAATCATTTCACCCTAGAAAAATTCAAGTCATACTCACAAGGTTTACTATTCCAAAAAAATATAATAGCACGCTCTTATTCCTCATATATTGGTTCAGGTGATTTGTGAAAAATTTATAGAGATATAATTTTAGTATATTTAGACCATTTTGAGCATTTATTATCTTATGAAAAACCCCCCTTCATAATTTCTATTATGTTCAATCAATAACCTATTCATATCTGAATAAAAAAACCTTGGATTATAGTGATTGAAAACACATCGCATGTCTATCCTGCCTATATCCTTATAAGATCACAAGTTAAAGATGAAATAAAATTTTATAGTATTTTACCTCATAAGATTTCCCATATTATGGTAACAATATATTTTTTTCCTATCTATATTGCTTATATCCATTTGAGGATACATGACTTCAAGATAATGGATTGATCCAAAAATTTAATCATTGACTCAAGATAATGGATTGGTCTAGATATATATTCCCATGAAATGTTTATATGGATCCAATTATTATGATACTACTTGAAACACCTATCATGGCATGGTTAAAAATATTATTTATATTATCCTAATACATCATGGTGGATGGCCAGGGTTATCACTTTTGAGGAGACTTTTTAGTCAATCACTCACTATACCTAAACCCTTTATTATATTTTTTTGATTTTTATATTTAAGAAATAAAAAATAATGGGGGTTTAAATATGGATACAAACATGAAATATAATGAAAATTAGTAAAAACTAAATTAGTTTTAAAAATAAAGTTGGTCGATCCTTGAGGGATTCACAAGAAATGTCTTATCATAGTTCTAATTAAATATATTAATTAAACATACTCTCACTCAGTTGAGTGACTCGGTATCATCCACTACTTAACACAAACTATTCCTCAATTATTATATCCAAGACCCCAAGATCTTGAATATAAAGTCACATTTTCTTCCCAATTCAAGTGGTGGTTACCAAACCTCTATTGAGAGTTTGATTTTCTATCAACTTCCCTGCATCATTCCTCCCCAAGGGAAGATCCCCACTTCACATGGAAAATAATATCTAGACCACTCTCCTCTATACTTCCCACCTCCAACATATGATAAGTAATATAGTAAAGGGAAACATTTAAAGAACATGTTAGGTGAGAAAAATAATAGTGTGTGGGAAAGAGGAATATCACCACATCTAACCAGCTTAGTTGTACATTATTAAAAATCAGAATGAGAATAGATAAAAGAAAATAATAATATTAAAAACTAAATAATTATTCACTAATTATTCCCCCACAAATCAAACCAAATTTTATTTCTCCATGAATAGAGTAAAATAATTACATTGGAGATAATGGGAGAGATAAATAAATAGGGCTGAGATAAAAACAAGAGAGAGAGAGAGAGTATTTTATTATAAAATATACAAAGTGTGAATACATAATGAAAGAAAATAAAATATATAAGAAAATAATTCTAAAATATCATATAAAAATAAAACTACCTAGTCAGACTCCCATAATAAAATCCTATTTTTCTTATGTGTTGCCTTTAATTTATAGGAGAATTTACCTAAGTTGTTGGCTTGTTATTTCTAAAAATATACCTTTAAATCTAGGAAAATAACTATGTGGTTAGAACGACATTATTTCCTCATGATATCAAAAAGGATTTTTCTTTTGAATTTCCCCTTAACCCAACCTCTTTTGGTGTGACATGAACATACTTTTGAACATATCTTGTATAGATAGGGTATGTGTATTCCTCTTTGTGCATGCAAGACCATTATAACAACCATGCCAAAGGAATCACTATGAGAATTTGTATTTCACCTATCAGAAATACTCAAATTCCTCTATGTCAATTTACACAAAATTTGTATCTTCACATAGGCTTCATAAAACATCAAATCATGCATGCATGGCAATTTTGAGCTTCACAGTGCTTCATAGAGGCATAGATCAAACTATTTGTCAGCTTCAATGGTGGATCGAAGGCTCAAAAGTGGCAGTAATGGAACCAATATTTAGTATAGCTTCTCTCACTCTTCCATAATGGTTTTAAGAATATAATTTTCTGGGGTATGACTGAACAAAGCACAACATCAGCGACAACAAAGAAGAAAGGATAGATGAAGGCATTCCATGCCATTACCAATCATGTTTTTGAAGGATGAGTAGTACACATACTTCACCTACCCCGTATTGACTTTAAGTGGGAATTTTTTTGTTTCATATATGCATTTTTTTCAAAGGGGTGATTTCCCCACTATGGTACTAAACTCTACACCACATCCCCCTCCCTCAATGGTTCTACATGTACCAAAACTCTACTCTTTATGTCAGTTACACCCCATGATGGATTTTCTCTACTTATGAAGCTCATCCATGCACTACATTCATGCCATTTTGGATTCCATATGGTGGCTATATATGATCCTATGATGTTAGCACTGATTTGGTCAATTTTTAAAATCCTTTTTCAAAATTCAAAGGATCCATGACTCTTATTAAGTTTCAACATCAAAATTACTATTCTGAATCATCACTAAGAATTTTATTATTTCTTTGGTCCATTGAAAAAAATAAGGTATTGTTAATCTTATAAAGTACATAGGAAAAAGTATTTACTCTTCTAAAGTATAAAATATCACTCTTCTAAAGTAAAAATGTATCAGTGAAGTAGGAAAATTTGCTCTTACAAATTCCAAAATCTTAGCACAACACAGTTGTCTAGAATTATTCACATATGCTTCAAGTGAATTATTATCATGAAAAATTCATAGAACATGAGATAAATGTATGGATTTTCCATATAATTTTACAATTGAATAAAAATAATTAATAATAAAAAATTAATGCATTTTTACAATAAAAACCAAAATCCTCCTATATTCTAAATACAAGATAATTTCTCAAAAAATGATAAATTAGTGGGATTTAAAGAATTAAAATAAAAAGTGAAATTAATTAAAATATTATATATATAAATTCCCCAACACTAAAAATTTCACTTCAAGGAAATAATATTATACTAAGGTAAATTTAGATTTCCCAAGATATTAATGACATCACTTTTCAATTTAAACAACCAAAGTGATATCATGCCTCTTATATGGATCTCAATTACCTCTTTCCTCACTATGCATAAAATTCTTTTCAATCTCCTATTAATTATCATGTTCATTTTGAACTTACCTCCCTGGATATGTATCTCTCTTCACTCAAGTATTTTAAAATATATTTTTTTCAATCTTAAGACCATGCATGATTTCCATAGGCGTGATTTATTTATAAAATATATACTTCATATAGTCATTAAAGTATTTAAATAAGGATTAATTTACTTGGGTTGTTATATGGATAAAGGTTTGGTAGATTTTAAATGTTAAAAAATAAAAATAAATGAAGATTTGAGGCTGTAAAATGAATGAAAATAGTTTATACTCAATAATGTATCCTCAATCAATACCCTTTGAAAAAGTAAACCTCCAAACACCTTGTGATTTTATTTGATATTTCACACTTGGAAATGTCAGTAGTAGTAATAATTTTTTTAGCTCTATTCCCTTCTTTACAGTAGCATTTTTTCATCTTTTCAAATCTAGAATTTTATCATGGTTTATTTAGATAAAAATAGAGGTATCTTTTAATCTTAAAATAGTGGTGAACTCCAATGTCCAAATTTAAATTTTAAGGGTATTTTTTCATCCTTTAGTCTTCTCATCAAGTATTTACTTTCCATAGATTAGAATAGTTAAGATAAAACACCATAAAAACATATTCAATAGATATCATCCAACTCCTTATATACTTGATTTAAATAATAATCATGTAAATACTACCTGAGAAGGTTCAAAATGGATAAATTTATTTTAATATGGCATAATAAAAACGTATTTAATGGATACTAGGAGCTTAATAAAAAAATAGATGTATGTAAAGGATTGAAATAGAATTTAAAAGAAAAAATGGGCTTAAAAAGTGCTTCATCGGTCATATTTAATACAATTAATAAACAATAATAGCTTTGAATAAGATAAAAAACTAGAAATTTTGGATCTCACATATTGCCTCAAGACTCTTAATAAAAATATAAATGGAAATAATATGTCAAAAAAATTTAAAAACCTATCGAGTTAGGAAAATTATTTATTATAGACAAAACTAGTGTGTATGATTTTCATATTTGTTAAAAATTTATTAAATAATTTTATTGGAAATCAAGAAACAAAATTCATTTTTGAAATTTTTTTTGACACTTATATCTGGGAACACTCTTAAACTGGAGATCCATGTCCTTTTACTGGTCATGTACCTTGTTCTCTATATTCCTACTTTACAAAGATTAGAATATCACCATCATGTTTGATGCTTTAAACTTTTTGATCGGAATGGGGTGATGGGATGTTGAATCTTCCTTCCATGTATTCCTACTTGGTGTTTATTTCCTAGTTCGGTTATTCCTTATAGATCTAATACATGTTCATTAATTTCATTCCTAGCACTATATTTTAGTGGACACCAGTTTATCGTATCACTTGTTCTCATGATAGGGTGGATACTTGTGCTTCCATGTGATGATTACGTTGGTAATGTTGGGAATCTTTAAAATTATTCCTCATTTTAAGTTGTGAGTGAATCTTATGTTCATTACATAAGGTTTCTCTGATGAAAAACCTAAAGCATCTAATGATCACCATAAGAAAACTTGAATTTAGTACATATTTAATCCAAGGCTCGTCGCCTTAGGAATCCTATGCTCATCATACAAAGTGGATCGCATTCATCATATAAGGCATATGGTGCATGTCACATTAGAAAACTTATGCTCGTCACATAAGGATTCCTAGGCTCATCATCTATAACACCAATTCTCATCACACTATATGAGAACCTAGGCTCGAAAACTAAGAAAAATGGGGGGAGATCATATACTCACCACATAGGGGCTTCTTATGCTCATTGTATAAGGCATATCATTCTCATCACATAATATAGAAACTTAGGCTAATCATATGAGTGGGAAAGGAGACATCATATGATTTCCACATACACTTTTTATGCTTTTCACCTAAGGAATATTATTCTCATCACATCAAGTAAAAACTCAATATCATCACCTAAGTTTAAAAGATTATATTGTATTATTTTCACATACACTTATTAGGATTTACACCTAAGTCATACCATGCTCATCACATGGTGTAGAAATTTGATCTCATCACCTGAGTAGAGAATATGAGATCATATTCTTGTTATATAAGCTTCTAAGATGCATCACCTAAGGCACCATAGGATAACTACATAGGGATAGTATTTTGATACATTAGTAGGGGTCATAGTTTTAAAGTTCAGTGAGGGTGCTTAACATATTTAGAGTTCAATAAAGATGATCCCACATACACTGATCATGTATGGGTTCATCACCGGTATAAATTATTATTGGGATGCTTTATAAATTTAGATTCTACTGCGTATAGACTCACATACACTCATCATGTATGCATTGATCATAAGTTTAAATTCCAATAGGTATTATTCCCATATATTCTCATCAAATTTTGGGTTAGGTATAGGTTATAATCATATGGGGATGAAAAAATTTTAACATCCCCACCCAACCCATTAGCTTGGGTTATGTCAAAGGTGCTAATAACCTTAGGTGACATCACCAAGACGCTAAAGGATGGAAATAAATTCCAAATTCTTACCTAGAAATTGGGGGATGATTTTCCCCTATTAAATAAGATAACACATAAATATAAAATATAAACAATTGAACCCACTATATGATGCATTATTCTAAACAATACAACTCAAAAGAAAAACCAATAAAACTATAATATCAGAGTAACAACAACAAAGTTCAGTAAGGACTTGAGAAATATAATGAATATCCCAACCCAGCAACACTGATGTGGAATCACTCCATCAAATCTATAAGAGAAACTCCAATATCCAACTCTCTCCCAAGGAATTGCCATCATGATGCTCCATGAGAGTAATATGAGACCTTTTCTTTTCATGTTTAATGATTAACAACATCTATATATTGACAAACACAATTATTTTATACATAAATATTGCAAACTTTTATATGAATATTAAATATATCTAATAAAATTTCATACCCTAAAACTACAAAAAAAAATTAGTGTACTTATAGACTATATACATAAGAAAATTATTTCATGATAGATATTCAACATATCCCATTAATTTATTCTCACATTATACTCATATTTGACATACCCTACTTAAAACCATTATTCATAACCTTGGGGAAATAAAGGTAAGAAAGGGACATCTTAGATGATCATAAAGGGTAAACATAGGAGATATAAATTGTTGATCATATGTAAGCATAAGATAATAATAAGGGTATGAGATAGTTATCATAACTTAAAATTTTAATAACCAATCTATCATAAACCATAAACATCATCTATAAAATAAAAATTTATCATTTTAAAATAAATAAATCAAAATATTGAGTAATCATTATAAAACAATCATGAAACATAAGTTCAAATCACAATAATAAAATATGTTAAAAGAGTTTAGAGCCATAATAGACATAGAAATCATATCATATGTAAAGGATAATTATTGATACCATTATATCAAAGTGGATCATAAATCATCACATGTTTCCCATATCATAGTAGATTAGGCATCACCACATGTTTCCTATAGTATAGTGGATCAAGCATACCTGCCTATTTCTCATAGTGGATCGATCACATCAACTCATTTGCCATAATTACCTCATGAGATATAAGGTTTTACTCAATTCATTGGGGTGGATATAACATACCCACCTATCACATAATTAAAATCATACATATTCCTTCCACAAGATCATAAAACATTCATAAATTCATCATAGCATAAATCATGTAAAAGAAACAAGTATCATATAAAAATTGCATCATTTCATTATATCATAACCCATGGAAAATAAATAATTTTCATAAATATTTAATCATAACTTGATTGAAACATGTAAAATAAATGGGGTTCATAGAATAAAAATCAAATCATCATCATAATAATCCATCCATAGATAGAAATTGGGTGGTATAAAAATATTATATCCCTGGTGAAGCATAATGGTCCTTAAATGATGTTAACATAGATGAAAATTTATATTAAATATTCATTTAAACATTTCATTGAAAAAATTATAAAATATCATTTTGCTTCGATAAAATTTTAACTAAAAAATTCAAAAATACTGAGAAAATATTTTCCTTTCAAAATAATCATGGAAACTTATAAAGGAATATTTTTAGAAAAGAACAATCATGACGGTGAGAAAATATGTTCATATCATATAAGTTAAAATAAAACATTCCTTTCATATTCTTATAAATAGTCAAAAATGACTTTTTCAAAATAATTTTAGAAATATTACTTTTTAAAATATTATAATTAAATTCAAAGGTAGTGAAAATGAATTTTTTAGAACATTATAATTATAATTAAAAGTTTTAATAAAATAATTTTGATGATCTTGAACATGGAAGAAAAATTTCATCGACTAAAGATAAAATAAGGTCAATTTTTCATTAAAAACTTTTTCTCAATAATTTTAAGTACCAAGGAGAAAAAAATGGAATTAATACTTGAAAATTATAGGAATAAGTAGAGTACAATAAGTCTCTTACCTTAAGTCTTGTATTACTTAGTACGTGTTCAAATATCATTTATAATAAATATATATTTATTATAAATATTCTTCATAACCATATTCATAAATATCATACAAAATATGATATACTTATAACATATTATTACCTTTCTTAACAATTATTTATTAAAATCGTTGTTTCGAGTGATAACTATTTCATTTTTTTATTTATGTTTCAGTTAGATGGTTATGGTACTTCACCTTAGTCATGGTTTCATCATATAATGGATATTAATTTTGAAATAAGTATAATATTTATTCATCATATACACTTTTATAATTAATCATATAAACCAGTGATGAAAATGAATTACATCACTTTGTGGAGACAATTGTCTATACATAAGAATGAGTGATGTTTCCACTTTTCATTAGTTGTAATAAAATAAATTTAAATAAAAAAAAATCTATAATAATTATTATATCATAAATATCATATATATTCATTAATTCTATCATTATTACCATATATGTAAATAAAAAAATGAAAAATGAATCACATCGATTCGTGGAGGTGATATTCCACACATACACACAAGCGATACTTTTCATTTCCCATATGATGGAAATTGTGAGGTAAATGGTTGATCCATAATCATAATAAAAATTAATTATATTGAATATACTAAATTAATTATTTTATAATGGATACCATGGATTTATTAGAGGTAGAAGAAGAAATAAATTGAAAGAGGTTTGGTAAGATGATTGTCTATTCTTCAGTAGACCTCCTTTAGATCCATTTTTATAGACCATTAGAATGGTATTTTAAGAATATAATAACTTATAATTAATGTATATGGAATTTTATAAGATAATAGTGTAGGTTTTGGTAAATTTAGGTGGCTGAAAGTAGTGTAAATAAGAGAGGGGAGGAGTGTCCTTTTATAAGAGAGGGGACACACCGTGAATTGTTTATAGGATTAAAATATTATTAAGTTGTATTAATAGAAAAGTGTACAATAAAAAAATTAAATTTTGAGCCTAAGGTGATAAGTTTTGAAATATTTTCATCTAATAAAAATTTATATGGAAAAATTGTGGCATTATCATTTAGTTTAACCTTAATTTACCAGTTTTACCATTTTTACTAAGGTAGTGATATTTTTAACATAATTAATATTAATAATGATGAAAAATGAAATTGGACTAATTAATAAATTTTAAATTATGATTCAATATATGAAATCCGTTTTTCTATATTTGATCTTGATAAATGGAATATATTAAATTAATGTGAAAACAAAAAAATGCAATTAAAAATGGTTTTCTAAAAAATGCCTTCTTAAGTCTAAAATATTTCTTATACCAAGATCAAGTATAATATTGATATAAAAGGTATAAATTGTATTATTTTTTGAAAAAAATAAACTAATGAAATTTTAAAACCAATCCAAATAAAAATTTATCTTTGAAAATATAAGAAAATATAAAAATGGTTTTCTTAAAAAAAATTGGTAATTTCATTGTTCACCTAAAAATCAACTTTTTTAGAAAATTCCCAAAAATTAACTCTAAGATAATTTTGACATGATGATTTTGAAAATTAAGTTCATATTGTAAAATAAAAATTCAAAAAATGGTAAAAATTAATTATAATGTTCTTGTGAAAAATATAATGAAATCCACTTTTGAGGAAAATGTATTTTTAAAAGCATAAATGTTTTTATTGAAAATTGGGTACTTATTTATCAATTTATTTTCATTATATAAAATTTTTATACATATTTTTCAAAAAAAAATTATTCATATTTATGCCTCCAATTTAATGGTTAGGTTATAATGGTATGCTATATTATGATTCATTTAGACTCTGGATTTCATGTTTTGCAAGATATTGAAGAAATTAAACTTATTTTAAAATAAATATATCATAAAATATTAGGTTTTTATATTATAACCCCTTATAAGAATTGTTTCCTCAAAATTTCATCACTTTGATACAAACTATTGAGGATACTTCTACATCATCGCATATCTTGTTTCCCACATAGTTTCTATAAATTTACAGTTTCACCACAAAACATTGACCAGGTGAGTAGACTTATTCCATAACACTTTCTATCTTCAATGCAAAATCTCTACCAATTATTCCTTATAATAGTTATCATGATCTAGTAGTTTGACCTCAAATTTCATTACATGTTAATTATAGGTTATGTGATTCATTAGGAGAGATGCATGAAACATATCATGAACCTGAAAGCAATTTGGTGGAAGCATCAAGTGATAAGAAACCATCCTAATACAATCAATAATTTCAAAGGGAATTATAAATATAAGGATCAACTTATAATTATTTTAATATATCATAAAATTATTCCAATGAGATATTAATATTATTATTTTTTCACCAACTTCAAACTCTATCTCACTGAAGATTATCAGCATAACTTTTCTGATGACTTTGAGATACCCTAATGTGTTACGAAATATCTCTATAATTCTCTATCATTCCCTCAGATATCTTAGGTCCCAATAGCTTTATTTACTCAAATTCATCCTAGAATATTGGATTTCTATACTTCCATCCATATAGGGATTCGTGATAATAAATCTATATTCTTGAATGAAATCTACTATTGTAAGAAAATTCTAATAAAGGAAGGTGTCAATCCCAACCACCTTTGAAATCCATAGAGAAATCTATCAACATGTCTTCTAAAGTTTTAATGGTACTATTAAATTGACCATATGTATGAGGATGATATACAATACCAAAACTAAACTCTCTATTGAAAACCTATTAAAGACCTCTCCAGAACATTGAGGTAAATCTCAGATTTCAATTACATACAATAGAATGTGATTCTCTATGTATCCATACCACTTTCTTAATGTATATCTTATCTAGTTTATCAAGAGATAAATATTCTATGATGGAAATTAAATCTTTTGATTTAATAATGTGGTCAGCTAAACCTAAAGATAATTGTTTCCTTTATATGTTTTGGTGAGTCTGATGACAAAATCCGTGGTAATGTTTTCCCATTTCTATTCTAGTATGGGTAATGGTTGTAACATTCCCTTACACTTCTATCTCTCAGCCTTAACTTTCTAACGTTCTAGGCATCGGGATATATACTTTGAAATATTAGTTTTCATTTTTTTCTCATTAGAAATACTCTTTAAAATCTCCATACATCTTAATACTTCAAGGATGAATAGAGAATGGTAAACTATGAACTTCATCCAACAGATCTTTCTTCAAATATGGTATTGATGGGACACATACTCAAATATTGAAACTTATCATTCCATCAAAGTCATGGTTGAACTGAAGAAAATTTTTCACCTTCCTCTATAGCTCAACATCCACCTTTTGTTCCTTTTTAATCCTTTCATGGATTAATGGTTGAACATTCATCTGAGAAATATATAATATATCTCATTTCCTCATGATTTCAAGATATATATTATTGAAATCCATAAATATTAGATCTCTTTCAATCCTCATCTTGGGAAAACTATCATGGTCTTTCTGACTTAGAGCATCATCCACTTTGTTCACATTCCCTGGGTGGTAATGTATTAAGAAGTCATAATCTTTAATATAATCCAACCATTTTATCTAGTGCATATTCAACTCATACTATGTGAATATATATTTCAAGATTTTTTTATCGGTATATATATCACACCTTTCACCATAAATATAATTCCTTCATATCATCAATGTAAAAAAATTACCAATTCAAGATCTAAATAATGAGTTAGGTAATTTTTCTCATGAATTTTCAATTGGAGGGAGTTATATGTTATCACCATGTCATTCTGTATAAGGACACATCCCATTACCTTATTTTATCTATCATTATATATCACAAGCCATTCTCTATTGTAGGGTAGTGTGAGAACAGTGCACTAGCCAACTTTTTATTTAGTTCCTTGAAATTTTATTCACATTCATCTAACCACAAGAACTTAACTCCCTTCCAATTAAACTTTGTGAGTGGACTATATAGTCATGAGATATCTCTCAAAAAGTGTTTATAGTATCTATCCAACCTAAGAAAACAAAAAATATCAGTTTTTGTGGTTTTTCTGTTTCATTACTTAATGAATTCTAGGTTTAAAGGATCCACTGATATACCCTCACATGACATTATATGAAACAAGAATGAAACTTTCTGAAGCCAAAAAATTCACTTAGTAAATTTAGAATACAGCTTATACTTCCTCAGGGTCTTAAGAAAAATTCTAAAATGATCTTCATGCATTCATTTTTCTTTTAATATATAAGAATATTATCTACAAATACTTCCAAAAATTGATTAAGTTAATCCCTAAATACTCTATTCAATAAATTCATAAATATAAAAGGGGTGTTAGTAAGTTTAAATGTCATCAATATAAATTCATAATGCTTATACCTCATATAAAGGGTTTTCTTATATATATTCGCCTTCTTAACCCTCAATTTATAATATCAAAATGAATTTAAATATTATAAAAGTATTAATCTCATTGTAATTGATCAAAAAAATCGTTGATATGGTGTGGAGGATACTTGTTTTTGATAGGGAACTTGTTAAGTTAACAATGATAAATTAAAAGATGAATTAACCCATATTTCTTCTTAAAAAAGGATAGGTTCACCCCAAGGTAATTCACTAGGATATATGAATCCCTTATTAATATTATCCTATATTTTCTTCTTTAATTACTACAAATAAATTATATCCATTATATATGTAGTCATAGAAATAGGTGTATCACCATGTAAGTGTTATATTCAAAATTCAACTTCATGATTCAGAGAAAGAGTATGAAAAACTTCTACCACCCCATGAAAAAACTCTTGTATAACAGGAATATCCTTAATTTTTAATTTCTTCCCAAACATATGAGATAGATTCCTTTCATAGATAAAAATTAAGACCCATATAAGAGAATTAATTTTCAATGGAAGTTCATATTCATCCCCACTCTAATAAATGATCATAATTTAATTTAGAATATTAAATATGACTTCCTTTCCTTATAAATTGATATGGTGTCTATATTGAAAAATCCAATACTTTCCTAGAATCACATTAAATTAAACTAGAGGTAGAATCATAAGATTTTCAGTAAGCACATTCCCACAAACTTCGAGCTAAGAGAAACTATAAACTTGATATTTGATCATCATACCATTAGTATTTTCGAACACTAACTTGGTATATAATATTTAAGGTGGTAATGTGATACCCTCAGAAAATTCATTAGATATAAAAGAGTGGTTGGAGCTGGAATGAAATAAGACATTATTTTTTAGATTGGATGATAATGTTACCTTTTACCATGTCATTATAATAACCCACTTCGATAGTTGTGAAAACATGATATTTCCCTTTTTCTTTGATCTTAAGAGTCTTTTTATGATGATAATAATTTTAAACCTCAAGATTCATGCACTAGTTAGTATAATTTTCATACTCCTTTCATTTAAAGGATTGAAGTGTAGGTGGTTCCTTAGTTTGAATCATTCTTACCTTCATTTTATCAACTATACTATTCATAACCTTTTGACATTCATAGGCTTTATGAAAATCCATTTCAAATTTAAATAACATCTCAGTTCTATTCAAGAAATTACCTTGATGTTTCTTCCCACATTTATGGCATATAAGTGACTAAAGTTTCTTTCCACTATGTGATTTATTTTATTTTTCAGGATATTACATCATTATTTTCATATTAAAACCAAGGGAATAATGAGAATATTCAATTTCCATTTCTACCTTGAGAATGCATCAAATGATTTATTCAGAGATACTAATGTCTCTTATACTTAATTTCTTTCAAAGACTTGGTTTTAATCCACCAGATATTTAATCAATTTTTATTTCATGTGTAATGATTAAACCCAAATCATACCTTGTAATTCTTATAAAATTTACCTCATAGGTACTGATTGATTCATCATCCTTATACCTAATCTCAAGGAATTCCTTCTCCATTTTAGTATGTATAATATAAAGGATTTACTTACTGGAAAATATCCTCTTAAAATTATCTTATTCCATGGATTCAATTTCTTTCCCTTTCCTAGTATTCTTAATAAGACTCTATCATTGATCTACTTCACCTTTAATATGGTAAATGGTTGGGAAAACTTTTTCATGTTTTTAGCATTAGAGAATAGAAAATATTTTCTCAATGGTATTAATCCATCACTCAGCCACTAGTGGATTATAACATCCCAATAAAATAATATGTGTGTTTCCTATTGAAAGATTCAATGATTCATTGTTCCCTTATTTGATTGTTCAGAATCTCAGTATGATTCATGGACTAAGAAAGTTTTGTGAGCATAACAAAAATATTTTGAATTCTATCTCCCATAGAATTTGGTTTCTCGGGAGTATAATCATATTATTATCCATCACATTATTTTAGTATGATTCCTTCAGGTAACAACAATTGACTAAAACAAAAAAACGTAGTGTAATAATAAAGTTATAATAATAAAATTGATGAAATCATATAATCATAAAAAATCATTCATATGATGTAAAAGTTATTTTCAATCTATGACACCTTAGGTTTAATCTATGTCATTCATGGTCATTTACTATTCAAATTATTTAAAATGATACATAAATAAAATGTGAATTCACCTATTAATATCCCCTGAGAGTGTCAAATGAAATCTATAGTAAGGGCCAATTCAGAATGCATTAAAATAATGGTCAATACAATATCAACCAACTCTTTTGGGGGTTATTACCCTTAGATGCATCTGTTCCAAAACCATGTCTACTTGTAGTATCAATACATTGGTGTATTTATAGGAAAACCACATAGTCTCTACCTTACCAAAAATTTAAGATATTACCATACACTTAGGATTATACCCAGGGTTTCCAACAAAGTTATTTAATCCTAATCTCTAAAAATAATTAAACCCTACTCGGATTCCAACTAATGTGACCCAAGAATTTCATACATAAATATTATATCATTTTATATGAATATTCAATACATTTAATAATAGCACATATCCCAAAATCATAAAAGGTTTAGTGATAATGGAGACTATATACATAAACAGCATATTTTCTAATAGATCTTCAACATCTCCCATAAATTTATTCCCACATTATAACCTTATTTGACATAACCTACTTAAAAATTTTCTACACAACCTTGGGAAAAGAAAAATAAGGTTGAGTTCAGATACTCAATAAGGTTAAAAATTGGAGATATAAATCTATGATCATATAAAAATTTAAGATAATAATAAGGGTATGATATCATTATTATAAATTATTAAGATCACACCCAATATATCACAGATCATAAACATGATTCATGGCATAAAAATTTATCATTTTAAAATTAATAAATCAGAAGTGTGAGCAATACTCATAAATCAATCATGAACCATAAGATAAAATCATAATCATATTAATATGTCATAAGAGTGTGGAACCATCATACTAATAGAAACCATGTCATATGTTAAGGTTAAATGTCAAGACCATTATATCATAGTGGATCTAGAATCACCATATGTTTCCTATAGCATAGTAGGTCAGGGCATCACCACTCATTTCCCATATCATAGTGGATCAGGAATCCCTACTAGTTTCCCATAGTGGGTCAAACACATTAACTCATTTCCCATAACTATCTCATGAGATAAAGGCTTTAGCTAATGCATTGGAGGGCTATAACGAACCAAATAATCACATAATGAAAACTATAGATATGTGTGCCAGAAGATCATAAAACAATCATAATTTAATCATATAATAACACATGTAAAATAAATGGGTTTCATACAAACATTCCACCATTTCATTATATCATAACACATGTAAAATAAATGGGTTTCATAAATATTCTATTATAACTTAATTAACCCATGGTAAATAAATGTATTTGATAAAATAAACCTTAAATAATAATCATCATAATCCATCCATAGAAATAAAGTGTATGGTATCAATATATCATATCCCTAGTGAAGCATAAAAATCCTTAAATGATGTTTAAATGGATGAAAAAAATCCCTTACAAGATTATTCTAATGTTTCTTTGAAAACATGAGAAAATATCATTTTCCTTTGATGAGATTTTAACTAAAAAATCCCATAATATTGAGAAATTAATTTTATTTGAAAATAATAGAGAAAAATTATAAATTATCATTCAAATAAAATAATTTTCATGGAGGTGTGAAAATCTATTCATATTATATATGTTAAAAGAAAACATTCCTTTCACACATTTGTAGAAATTCAAAAATGACATTTTTGAAAAAAAAATACAAAGATAAATATTTTAAACTTCTATAATTAAATTCAAAGGTATTGAAAATGATATTTTTATAACATTATAATTATATTTAATAACTTTTATAAAACAATTTTTAAGAGCTTTGGAATGGAATAAAATTTCATCAGTTAAAGAGGAAATAAGGTCTCTTTTTATTTAAAAAAAATTAACCATTTTGAGCACCAAAGAGAGAAAAATGTACAATAATTAAAAATTATAGGAATAACCAAATTATAATAAAAATAAATGGGTTTATCAAACAATTATCATATAATTTTATCAATGTAAATTCAAGTATAAATAATCCTGATTAAAATGAGATTAAAACATAAATCTTTTGCCTCAAGTTTATTTTACCCTCTGCACATTCAATTATCTTGTATAATAGATATATATTTATTATAAATAAATTATATAAACATATTAATATATATAATACCATATATGATTTACTTATAACATCTTACTACCTATTTACTAAAAATTATTTATTAAAATCATTATTCTAGGTGATAACTGCTTCGTTTTTTATGTATGATTCGATTATATGGTTCTGGTACTTGAACCTAGGTAATGGTTTTATCATATATATAATCTTAATCATTAAATAAGTATCATATTTATTCATCATATACACTTTTAAAATTACTCATATAAATTGGTGATGAAAAATGAATTGCATCACTTTGTGAAGACGGTAGTCAAGAACGTACGCATATGTGATATTTCCAATTTTCAATGGTTGAAATGAATGAAAGGTAAATAATAATTCACATCTATAGAATCATAATTATATAATATTTATCTTATATTTTCATAAATTTTATCCTTATTACAATCCAATTAAATAAAAAATGAAAAACAAATCACATCACTCCGTCAAGGTGGTAGTCCACACATACGCACGAGCGCTAATTTTCAATTCCAATTTAATGGAAAGAGTGTGGAAAATGGTTGATCTGTAATTATAATAACAATATATTATATTAAAGATACTAAAGTAATTATTTTATAATGGATACAGTGGATTTATAGAAGGTAGAAGAAGAAATAAACTAAAAGAGGTCGGGTAAGATTATTACCTATTCTTAGGTAGACCCCCTTTAAAATAAAAAACCTATAATCTATTTAAATTGAATTTTATAAGAGAATTGGTAAGGGTTTTATTGATATAGGTGGATTAAATTGGTGTGAATAAGATATAGGAGGAGTTTCCTTTTAAAATTAGGGGAGGCACACACCTTGAATTTTCTAAATGATTAAAATATTATTAATTCATATTCATGGAAAATCATCCTATAAAAAATTAAATTTCTAGACTAAGGGGATAAGGGTTGAAATAATTTCATCCAATAATAATAATTAATATGAAAAAAAATTATGGCCTTATCACTTATTTTAACCTTAATTTACCCATTTTACCCTTATTACTAAGGTAGTAATATTTTTACCATAGTTACTATTTATAATGACAAAAAAAATTAGAATCATTAATAAATTTGAACATATTGGTTCTAAATATGGAATTCATTTTTCAATATTAAATCTCTATAAATGGGAGAAATTACTTTAATATAAAAATGAAAAATGCAATGAAAAGAAATTTTCTGATAAATGCCTTTTTAAGTATAAAAGTATTTTTATACCAAGATCAAGTATAATATGAATGAAAAAGTTATAAATAGAATTATTTTTTTAAAAAAACTCAAGAAATTTTAAAAACAAAGAAAATACGAATGCAACTTTGAAAATACTAGAAAACAAAATATAGTTTTCTTTAAAAAAATTGGTACTTTCACTATTAACCCAAAAATTAACTATTTTAGAAAAATCATAAAATTCACCCAAATATAATTTTGAAATTATAATCTCAAAAATTAAGTTATTTGTTTCAAATATAATTTCTAAAAATGGTGTAAATTAATTATAATGTCAATGAAAAAAATTTAATAAAAATGATTTTAGAAGAAAACAATTTTTTGAAGCATAAATGTCTTTACTAAAAATTGAGTAAATATTTATTAGTATATTTACATTATATAAAATATTTATACATATTTTTTAAAATTTTATTATTAAAATTAATTCCACCAATTTAATATCTAAGTTATAATGGTATATTATATTGCAGTTCATTTAGACTAGAGTTTGCGTGTATCGCAAGCTCTCAAAAAATTATATTTATTTGAAAAAATATCATAGAATCTTAGGGTGTTACTCATATCCTCCAAAGAGAATATGAATGGGGTCCATAATCATACCCAATACACTTTTACCAAGAGACTTATCACACATTCCACTAGGATAAGAAAATGTTAGCTCACAGTTTAAAAACATATATTTAAACAAAAGCGGAAAACATGAAAATAGTTTATTAATTTAAATCATTTGAAATTAAAAGAAGAAACATATTATCAATCCATAATTTATCATTTTTTCCGCTTGTCCTACCCAAATCTCATCCATTACTCACACACACATGCATTCTAGGTGACATTCCCATACTCATGATTGGTTATTAATCGATCAATCAAGTCGCCATAAGGTGGCCGATCTTTAGGTACCTTTAGTATAGAACCACACACCTTATTTAGGGTCACATCCAATGAAAATTAACTCACACCAACTATGCATTCCAAATTCATAAGCCAAGTTCTCATGAAAAAATAATTTCAAATAAAAAAATTCTTTAACATTAAACATTTTATTGAAATCTTTCTTGTGTCAAAACAGAACCAAAATTTTAAAAACCATAAACCAAAGACGTTTCCAAAAACCATTTTATTTTCTAAGACTTCCAAATTATAAAAGGATTTTTAGAAAATAAAATAAATATAGGTTTATTCTAAAAATAAAATAAATTTAATTAAAATATTCAATCCTTCTAGTTCTAGAAGAAGTGGAATAGATAGAGAAGCCACCTACATCTTAATGGGTGATGAAAATGAATAATGGAACCATGAAACTTCTACATCTACGAAAAAAACTTATTTCCTTCAATATATATAATCAAGATATAATAAAAACACATCATATATTATAGATCTATCCATAATATATTAGATCAATCAATTTATGTGAGAGTAGATAAGTAGATCTAAAGAGAAAGGTAGAAAACAGAGAATTACTATTGATTTTGGAGATCCAACATACATAGATCCATAAAAATTGGCTTATAGATCAAATAGAACCACAAAAAATACTTAAGAAATAAGAGGAGTTTGGTATCCTGAGAGAATATGAGAAAAATAGGGTTTTGGGGGTTAGAACTGAGTTAAAATCTAATTTTAATAGTATTTAATGCATGTAACAAGGTTAGGACACATGTTTTTGGAAACCATGTGCTAACCATATACATGGTACTATCTACAAACCATTACCTCAAATTTTTAGTTTACATAGTTTGATATATCAAGAAGTAACTATGATTTCCCATCTATTTAAACTTGTATAGTTACTCCTAGCCACCTGTATGGTTTGGAAAAACCATTTACCCTCCCATAAACTCTTAAACTATTTCCTGGAGATAGGGAATGGTTTCCCCTAACCATTCTCAACCTGTAAACTCTTAAAACCCCTTAAAAACATCTAAAAATCATCCCAAAATCTTGAAAATCAATCCAATTATTATATAACTTCAAGATACATAATTAAATGGTAAGGAACATGAAACTAAGGGTGTTACAAAATTCTAGTGGGGACCTCAGATTTGTACAGTGAGAGGTTTGGTATACTAATGAAATGTGATAAAGCTTCAGATTTTTCACCTCCCAAGGGGGATATAGATTTGTGATAATGTTGGGATTGAACCTTAAATATGTCTAATATATACCCCATTATAAGATAAGGTTCAAAACCCACATAGTTTGAATTCATAGTTTAGAGTCATGTGGTTGGACTATACCATACAGTTTAACATAATGCAGTAAGGATGCTTGTGTTGTGAAAGGGTAAAAACAAGGGATAGTGTGGTTTTTACATGTATATACTACCTAGAAGATGTGGTAATCATATCATTATCATTGCATGAGGAATCTCATGCTCATCACACAAGTCATCATGTGCTCATCACACAAGGTTACCCATGCTCATCACATAGGGTAAGGCTATAGTTCAACATCTTATGATGAGGGAATTATTGTGCAATTTAATATCATATGACTATAAAATCAGTGCTATATAGTTTAAATTATTTTATCTCAGAAATGGTCAGGAATTATGCATGAATCTACCCACTCCTAGAAAATATGGGAGGAGAGAACGACCCAGGGATCTTGTACATGATCACTAAGGGGGTGCTAGGATTGGGAATGAGGGTTTATTATACTAGTTGCATGGGTGGTATTTTCATGAGTGGAACTAGTTATAATGGAGGTGGGGTCCATGAAAACACAAATTTTTTGAAACTATGTTAAGTTAAAGGATTCATTATATCGAGGATCTATAGACGGTGTCATGAAATTTTAGAGTTTCATGAAGCTTTAGAGTTATATTTACATGGTATCTATCACAATTGGGGGAAATAGATACTGGAGGTGTAGTTTCACACAACCTCTGGTGTTTCATGAATCCTATATTATTTTGAAGGAATTATATCATACTCAAACTCACATGTTTATTAAGGGATTTTGAGAAAATTCATCTCTTACATAAGCTAAGGTGAGTTAGGACTTATGTGAGGATTGTCATAAAATTTATCTAATTGTAAGAATCCATGGTATTATATGGTTGTTTTAATTCACAAAATATATATTTTCATAAGAGAGATCGTGACTCTTTACCTTCCAAAGTTCCATACCAAAAATGAGGGGGTGAGGCACTATTTATAGACATTTTAACCTACTATGGAAATATGTCGCATAACTTCATCCATGTCACACAAACTACAATTGGATCACACAAGATCTATAGGATATATTCTATTTTGAGTATATGTCATGAATATATGGGTTGCATGATGCTCATTTATTTTATACTAGAGGACAACTGGGACACCCATGGAACTCTTCCATTTAACATCGCTTTTCTCATACAACTCACAACTTGGTGGAGTTGTATGCATTGTTGGAAAGTTGAATGTAGATATTCACCTTTGTTTTTTAGGTTCTAATCAGTATTTTTGAAACTTATAGAATTTTATGTTTCCTTTCTCATTCAATTGGTTTGTGAAAAAAAATGTGGAAGTTGTATATAAATTCTTAAATTTGTACGCAATGCCTCATTATCTCTAAAATGATCCTCAGGTCTTAGTTACCCCATCACCTTGTAGAGATCATGTAGTTTGAGGAATAATATTCAATTTTTAATGATAACAAATTCCATATCTTAGAATTAAAGATTATGGGGAAATTGAGGGTTTAATTCTAAAAAAACAGTAAATTTTGTTCAATATTTCATAGTTTCACCCAATTTAGGTCTGTTTTATGGAACCTTGTTGTGAACATGAGAAACCAGGGTGGTACTTGACTATAAATAGGGTGAGGGGGCCTAGTATGGAAAATAGACTTTCAAAATTGATAGTATCCCTCACCTGTGTGGAAATATATACTTTAAATGAACTCTTTAACTCTTAAGTCATAGCATTATCATAACACTCAATTTACACGACACATGTTCAGTGACGTTTGTTGCATGATATATACTTTTAAATTCCTATAATAATACTTTATGAGAGCCAGGGTGGAGTTATGAGACCTAGAGTGACTCACATGAGGTGGGATTTATTTTCATGACACTAGCTTAGTGAGCTTAAAAACTACTTCTAAAATGTTTAATCAGAGCACAAAAGCCTTTTTACTAGCCACTACTACTTCTAAGAGGGAGAATATGACTATAAATACAAATATCCCTTAGGTTAGGAGGGTTGTTTTAAAGAATGAATTGTTTTTTATCCTACAAATAGAGGTGCATAGGGGGTATCTTCTTAGCAATAAGATTACCCTATAAAAATTAAATCTATTTGATTATGTTTCATTTTGAAACTAACATCAATACACCAAATCAATGGATCTCATTCCATGATGAGATATATCAGTGAAATATAATTTCTATTTTCCACCCTCTAATGGAACATGATGTGGAAAACATTTACACCATTATCATCTAAACTAAGATAGTCACCTGGTAGATACCAATGTAGGATGTTTTCCCATATCACTATTCTAGCATTGTGTGATCCAGCATCTCAGACAATCATATTGGATTTTATAAAGAGTGGTATCTACAGCCATGATGGAATTTCACTAATAAATAGAAATGGTCATACTAGGTGTGCTAAATGTGAATGAAGTATGGGGTTGAGCTATGTTATATCAAAATGTATATGGTAGTATGAACATCCCCATTCCATACTTATCTTCATTTGGATCTTCTATCAAACCTACTCAGATTATGGTCACTAGACACCAACACTTTCCACCTTCATCGTGGGAAGGTGAGGATTAGTCCTTCATATTTTCACAACATCAGTGGGATTCTACCAGTAGGATTTAAATATAGAAATTTCCTCCTGACACTCAATGGTTGGGGGGATGAAGATTATATTTCAATAGTGGTGAAGATCTTAGTTTCCAAGAAAATTTATATCCAATGACATCATTTATCCCTTCATCTATACATACCTAAAAAGATGTGACTGAGCTTGTTTTTTAATATTCCTGGGGGAAAAATTCTAGGAATTCCCAAAACATTCCCTGACACCCAATAGATGCCACTTGTTCATGAAAACCTTGTGATACCACTTGATATCCATTATCTTTTTTTTCTTCACATGGAATATACTTTCTCTATATGTGGATAAATATCCTCTTAGTACTCATTATTGTTCCCCTAATGCCTGAAAAACTTTTCTCCAAGTATTGAGATGATTTTTAAACATGGGGAACCACTTTTTGGTGATTTTATTTTCTTCCATCATTTTTGGTATCCTGAAAATAGTCAGTTAATACTGTTTGTTAGTACATAAATAAATAAACATGAAAACCAAGCATGTTGTAGCTTATTCCTTTTGAGATATATTTTCCTATTAATTGTATGTCATCACTAAATATATAAACTCATAAAAAAATTTAATCATAATATTTATACTAATATCACTAAACATATAATATAGGCATTTTCTTCTATTATATTTTCATATTAGACTATTTTTCATGTAGTTCCAAACATAGTAAGGAACTTTATCATGGCATAAAACTTCTAGATTTATCTTATAATTTAAAAGTGATTATTTGACACCACTTCTTAAGTAAGATTCATCCTTGTATACTTTTCATTTAATTTGGATACTAAATTATACTTTTAAAATATTCTCCCCCACCAGTTAAAATAATTTCATTATAACTAAATCACATATGCCCTTTCAGTAAAACTACCCCAAGTATCATATCTCCCCTTTACTCATGCACCACTTCCAACAGATATTATAAATATTTAATTTCATGGTGAGATAGGTACATTCAAGAATCCTCAGGTATATGAATATTTTTTTCATGATTAATCAACCCTTTTTTCTAGGTTTCCTCCAAGACTTTCTAGTGTCTCTCCTTTGGGTGATACCACTCATAAAAATTTCATTCTGGATGTTTTCACTGGTATTACTTAACTTCTTTATCTTAGTATTCACTTTTATTGTGAGATTAAACCCACTTATTCATATTTCTTATAATGATTCCTATTCCTTGAATACTTCAAAAAAATTTCCCCTCTATCATAGGGTTCTTCCACTAACCTTAACCTCTTAACTTTTGGTATGATATTTAAATCTAATAAGGAATGCATTATTTCTATTATCTTCTATCTTCATTAGATTTACTTCTAAATTTTTTCTCCTCAATGAGTCTTTGTTATCCCCGCTAGGTTAAATACCTTAATATGGGTGAATCAGTGTATGTTAAATTAAAATAATTCACCATTTTGAATCTTGTTTCACTATTTAAACAAAACACTCTTATCTCTCTTTCCTATTGTAATGTAAAAACTGAAATGAAATTATGTATTAGTCGTGTCAATTTTACTTAGTTCACCTTAACCATGCTTGTCCAAGAAGTATACAAAGATTATGATCCAATATTCTAGAATACATTAAGTGCACTATTGTTATAATGTTAGGGATGTACTCATTATCCACATGGTTTACAACCATTCATACTTGGAATGATCACTTCTCTCTCTAATAAAGTGAATATACTTCTTCACAAAAATTTTCCTCTAATGATCTATAATATCTTAGATTTAGTTCACACATATGTGATTGTTTCATGAGGCATTTTTTTCACCTAAGAGATGAAATCCACCTAACCTCATATTCTTAATTTGTAAAAAAAAATTCTTCTTCCTGAATTCCACTTCCATGAACTTAACTTCACAGAACATTATTTAGCATGAACTCCCCTTCACATACTACTATTCACCATGAACTATAACTTCATGGAAACCCCTATAGGAGATACCCCCATACTCCTAATTCATGAACTATGTTCTTCCATGATATTACATCCTATAAAAGTAAATCTCATACACAAACTCTCTTCATGGTTTACACTTCACAGAAAAACTACCACAAATTGTCCTCTGTGAACTCCTTTTATAGATCACACTTTGAAAACTTCTTTTGGGATTTTCTAAAATTCTTGGGTTATGATATTATTTAATGTTCTTCAATTATATATATAAATAAAAAATTAGGTGTCCTTTATATATTAAAATATATAAAAAAAAAATATAATAACAATTATTGTTCATCCCTCTATAAATACTCTTCCATGTACTCCTTTCGTTCATGTACTTCCAACCATGAACTCTCTTTCACGGTCCTTATCATCACTTCATGGTCACCAAGAAATTATTACCTTACAACTATGTTCCCTCTTTGGGGAACCATGAACATAATTTTTGTTCTATAAACTGAGACTCATGGTACTCATACATTCTTATGCAGTATCATCTCAGTCCACATACTTCACATCACTTTCCACCAATCACAAACTTACTTCATAGTTCCGTGAACTTGACCTCACAGTTCACATAATTGAAATCATAGAAAAATTACTTCTTAAAAAATTTATACATATAAATACTTGAAAATCACTAAGAAACAACACTATCTTCTTCAACCCCATTCTAGAAAAAACATAGGAACATTTTCAACCGACATTTCCAACAAACAAAACAACCCAAAAACTCTGAAACAACATCATGGGGGATTTTTTCCAAAAAATAACACCTTTTCCCTCACAATTTGAGAAAATTACTTATTTAAATTCTAAATCTATTTCCATTATTTAAAAGTTTTTTTTGTGAGTTAAATTATTTTGGTTCTTAGTGGAACTTTTGTTGAGATACATTTTTCTCCTACAAAGCTGTAAATATATTTTCTAACTTGATAGGTTTTCCTTTAGGGAAAACGATTTATAGTTATTCATGGGAATATAATAATTTTTATAAACCTTTTTGTTCCTATCATGATATTGTTCTTTTTATATATTCATGGTTATCACACATAAAACATCTCATTTTAAAGTCACACCACGTATAGTTGTTTCTCAATTGAGATATTGATATAATATTTTTTCTTCCTACTTTGAGCCCTTAGGATTTCTATATAGATTTTCTTCTCTATTAATGTTGTGTCTTCAGAGGGAGAGCTATTTATTTAAAATATTTCTTTGTGGATATTTATCCTCTCACTTCTCATTAAATTTCATCAAAAAGGTCACTCTACTCCTTCATTTTTTCACCTATCTTAATTATGCCAACAATCATGGGAACCTCTACTTTCTTTAACCTTTTATTATCCATAGAAAAATATTATATGAAATCATACTCCATAATATGATGATTTCCAGTTTCTCCACCTTTACATATAGAAATCAGATCTCATCTTGATTACTATAAGTATATTCACCAGACTGAGGGCTTTATTTCATTACTATGTCATCATCAAAATCCACACTTCTATTGATCTCTAAGGGAAACTATGAATTTAAAAAAAATAACATCCAAATCATTGTTAGAATCAGTTTTGATAATGGAATTGGAATTTTTCAACTCAATGAGTGTTAGTTTTCTCAAGATTCTTCTTATTAATATTATTCTTCTTTCTTTTTGACATAAGTAGGTCTTTATTAAATTTTGATGATGATATCTCCATCTTCTTTTATTTCACTTCTTTCTCATATATGATATCAAGAGTCTTCCATATCTCAAATACAGTGGCACTATGATATGTGTTCTTTAATACCTCATTGGGAAAGTATTTAATCACTACCTTCTCTATCCAGTCATCACTAAATCATTCATGGTACTTAATAAAATCAGAATCATGTAGAATTTATTCCATAACCACCTTTTCTTAAGCCTATAGAAATATCGACATTTCTTTTTTCCAACCATAAAAATCAATTCCTATAAAAATGGAGGCTTCATTGTTGATTCCATGAGTATAAATAATCAAAATATATTTATAGATTTAACTACTTGTAAAAACATTTTGGATCTAATACCACTTATTGTAACTAGATATACCCTTATAGGGGGATGAATTAGGGTATTACCCAATATAAATTTTTTCTCAAAGGATATTCTTTTTGTGTTAATAAAAAAATTATTCAACTATTCTCAATGCTCTCACCAAAAAAATACAAATGTTCAAGAAAGTAAAGAATTAATGGAACATAAATATTTTACTTGATTCACTACAAATGGATACATCCAAGTAACACAAATTGAAGATGTTTTAACATGAAAAAACCCATTATACTTCTCCAGTTGTGTGGATATAATGTTTCATCAATGGTCACTCCATGTCAGGCTTACTAACTTACAAGATTTAGGGTTTATACACTCCATACCCAAGGGACACTACCTATTATTCACTTATATGTATGATTAGTTTATATACTTGAGGTACTCTTCAATTGATTAGGGTCAAGATGGTATATCTCTATTCAGCATGATAATTCTCCCATACCATGGATCCTATGTTGATACTCCTTTTTTCTTAAATATATTACACTCTTCTTCTCTAATTCTTGATGATATTAACACCACAAAGTGAGGGATGGATATATTAATTCCTTAATATAACAGAAATAGATTTTTATTCTTTAGGTTGAATATTTTTTCTCACTATAATTATATTTTTGTCTTCTTCCTCATTCATATAAATGTTTATAGCATAATCCTTATTCTTCTTCTTGGAATCCAAATTTCTCAATATGATCGGTCTCTCTCTTCTTCTTCTTTCAGATTTGGATATTCAATTCTACTCTCCTCTCCTTTTACTAGATTGGATTTATAAATCTTGAACACTGGATGTAATTATGTTCATTCACCCATGTAAATTCACTCAGGTATGGTTTACTCAAGTCTAAATCTCTTAATTATCTATATTTTCTCAAGTATAAGGCCTCAAAAGTGTAATTTATTCAAAAAAAATTGTGAAACTTCCTTTTCTTGAGTATGTTTTTTTAGTAAATTTCATGAAAATATGATCTCATAGCTTCCTTTACCTAGAAAATTTTGATCAGGTGTGATTGTAAAGCTCTCTTCACTCTGAATCATTCTCTTATCCTCCGTTTATGGAACAATATCCACCTTATTTTCTAAAGTTTAATTCATGTAAATTCGTTTTTTATACTATCTTTGCTCAACCTTGTTTTTTAAATAATATTCATAGAATTATCTTTTTGGAACCCCCTTTTTAAAGCTTCCTTTTCTCAGGTATGTTCTCTCAAGTTAACCTTATGAGAAGATAGAGAGTTTTATCCTTCTCTAGATCTTCCACTACTACAAAATAGGCCAGTGATAAAAATGGAATTTATCAGCACTAAAGAAGCATTGACTACTAGAGCGAGGTTAAAATCTCTATTATTTTATAATCAATTTTTCAAGCACTGATAAAGGACCATTTATCAGTGCTTCTATAAGCACTAATAAAGGACTTATTTATCAGTGATTATAAAAGCACTGATAAAGGGCCATACTGTAGTGTGTTGTTACAACACACTGCCCCCCCAGTGAAGTGTGCTGTAACAGCACATCGTAGTAACAAAAACACCACAAAATCAACAAAATAAAGTATCAATACATAATTTAAATGAATATAAAACAATCTAGTCTTGTTTACTCATTTTTTGTGATATGATGTGTGTTTTAAACTAAAACAATACTTATATATTGAAAAAATTCACTTAGAGTCATACTTGTCACATCATGAATCGGATTGAGATGTGATTGATTTGTAAACATCTCAAATGACTTATGGATAATTTTCCAAAAGTATCAAAACAATTTTAATGTGTTTTCCTAGTTTTGAGTATGTCGCTTGTCTTTTTTACTAAAATGTCATTTTAAACTGGAAACATGAACTTTGACTCATACTAGTCATATCGTGAGTCAGTTTCATGTGATACTGATTTTTACATATCACAAATTACTAATTAATCATTGTCCAAAATTATAAAGACAATAAAAGTGTGTTTACTCAGTTTTCAGTGAGGGACACTTTTTGATCTAAAATGTTGATTTTAAATTGGTAACGGACACAATGATTCATACCGGACACATCGTGTATTGGATTGAGGTGTGTATGATTTTTACGCATCAAAAATGACTTATGGATAATTAAACTAAAATATCAAAACAATCTAAATGTGTTTTATCGATATTTAGTAGGTGAGTTGTCCTTTTTACAAAAATTGATGTCAATTTTAAATAAAAATATGCACTTTGAGTCATATCGGTCACACCGTGCATAGGATTGAGGTGTGGATCATTCTCACACATCCAAAATGGATTATGGATCATTTTAATAAAGTATCAAAACAATATAAATGTGTTAACTTAGTTTTGAGTATGTGACATGTCTTTATTACTAAAATGTCATTTTAAACTGGATACACGCACTTTGACTCATACTGATCACATCATATATCAGTTTTACATGAGACCAATTCCTACACATAAAAAATTACTTATGAATCAATTTCCTAAATTATCTTGAAAATCCAAGAAAATTCTCTCGGTATTCAGTGAGTGACATTTTTTGAACTAAACTATCAATTTTAAACTGATAATGGACACATTGAGTCATACTAGGCACATCGTGTGTTGGATTGTGGTGTAGATAATTTATACACTTCAAAAATGAGTTATAGATCATTTGTCTAAAGTATCAAAACAATATGAAAGTGTTTTCTTAGTTTTGAGTAGGTCAATTGTCCTTTTTATTAAAATTGATGTCATTTTTTTAAAAAAAAGATGCACTTTGAGTCATACCAGTCACACTGTGCATTGGATTAAGGTATGACTAATTCCTACACATCTCAAATGACTTATGGATCATTTTACTAAAGTATAAAAGTAATAAGAATTTTTTTTCATAGTTTTGAGTACGACACTTGTTTTTTTACTAAAATATCATTTTAAACTGGAAACACGCACTTTGACCTACACCGATCACATCATGTATCAGTTTGACATGAGACAGATTCCTACACATCTCAAAGGACTTATGAATCGATGTGATAAATTATCAAGACAATATAATTGTTTTTCTTTGTTTTCATTTAGTAACATTTTTTGGACTAAATTGTCAGTTTTAAATAGATAACGGACACATTTACCCAGAATAATAATTATTTATAATTAATATAATTTAAAAATTATTATTAATGGTATTTTTTAGTTTTACTATAAAAATATTATTATATATATATATAATAATAAATTATATATTTAAATAAATTTAAATATGATAAATAATATACAAATATAAATAATTATATTCAAATAAAGTTACTAATATAATACATATATATATATAACATATATATATAATATTTAGGTAGATTCACTTTATTTATCTATGTATAAAATGAGGATTGGCCTCCATTTTATAGTTTTTGAAGGTGGAATGCATGAACCCCGGTCAGGTTTATTACCTATCGAGGTAAGTGTGAATGAAGTATACACCTCCATCAACCTATTTTTCTAATCATATAAAACCCTATAATTTTTTTAAATAAAATAAAAACTATTAAAAAATCCAAGTTTTATCGAAAAAACATTAAAAAATACACAACCAATTATTTTATTAAAGTTTTATTTAGATCCTTATGGATAAATTAAAGGATAAAAATGAAATTAATTCATCATTAACATTTCCTACACATAAAATCAAATAAATTAAGTTCAGTAACATACACTCATAAGATGAAATTTCACTATAGAAACCTGAGACCCTTGGGCTGCACATCACTATAGTTGCATATTCTGATTCTTCAATCTCCATTCCCTCCATTTCTTTCTCGCCATTTAGTCTATTATTTCTTTAGTTGTGTGGAGATTTTTTATGGAAGGAGTTAGTGTAAATGGAGGTTTCGAGTTAATAACTAGTTTCAATGGTATAATTCTCACAAATGGGAGGCATTTCCCCTTTTAGAGAACAAAATGAAGTACAATTTTTATCATCATCAGCTCATCTCCCAAAGAGTTATCATTTCATTTTGTTGTTTGAAATGCATTCTCCATCTATTGTGGACATGCACCTATAGTGCTTGAAATAATCTAAGAAGTAGTCGTCCATGGGATGACTAATGATCATATTAGTAAAATAAACATAAAAGAGATGGGTTATGAGTATCAAGGCAACAAAATGCAATAATAACTATTCAAGAGATGAAATTGATGAGGATGAAAATTGTACTTAAATATATTCTCTAAAAGTGGAAATGTCTCACATTGTGAGAATTAAAATATTGACACTAGTTATTAACTAGATACCTCCATTGCCACTAAATAATTCTAGATCAAATCTCCACACAACCAGAGAAATGATAGAGTGAAGGGAAGGAAAGAAATGGAGAGCGTGGAGACCAACGAATCAGAATACGCAACTGCAGTGTTGTGCAGCCCAGGGGTCTTGGGTTGATATAGTGTGACTTTAGCTGATGAGTGTATGTTAATAAATTTAATTTATTTTATTTTATGTGGAGGAAGATTTAATAATTAATTACTTTCATTTTTATCCTTGAAATTATCCACAAGGATCTGAAAAAAACTTGAATAAAATAATTGGTTGGGGATTTTTTAAATGGTTTTTTTTTATAAAACATGGATTTTTAATAGGTTTTATTTTATTAAAAATGATAGGGTTTTATATGATTATAAAAATATGCCTATGGAGGTGTGTACTTCATTCACACTTACCACTATTGGCAATAAACTTAAATAAGGTTCACACCTTCCACCATCAAAAACTATAAAATGGAGGTCACTCCTCATTTGATACATAGTTATATAAAGTGAATCTACATAAATATTATATATATATATATATATATGTTATATATATATATATATATCTGTGTGTGTGTATTATATTACTAAATTTATTTGAAAATAATTATATTTATATATATTTATTTATTTATCATATTTAAATTTATTTAAATATAAAATATATTATTCGATATATATATATATATATAATATTTTTTCTAATGAAACTAAAAAAATTCTATTAATAATAATTTTTAAATTATATTAATTATAAATAATTATTATTTTAGGTAATTGTGTATAAAATATGATTATTTAAATTTTGGAAACTTTAATTATTTTAAAAAATGTATATATAGTTACCTAATTTTATTATTTTGAAAGTAACATGAGTTTACAATATTTTATTGGTTATTTAAGTATAAATTATATTACTATTAATTATATATATATATATATCTAAAAAGTATATATATACCTAAAATGATGAATACCTAAAAATAATTTCTAATATATTGAATTTGATAACTTTCATTCACTGAAGAGATGTTCCCCCTGAGACTTGCATTGAACAGCCTTTTCATTACATGGGTTAGTAGAAACATCCAACTGACTCTACCCCATCAACCCTTCACCAACACTAAGCCTCAAGCCCTTACCTTTATCTCTAAAAACCGAAACATACTGTTGTTCATAGTTCTTGGTCTTTCACCTATAGGAAGATATAGAATGAACCAATTTCTTACAGGAACCACAGAAATAGACCCATGATATAAACCACACAACCTTCTTGCGTCAAAATTATCCCCCACTATAATCTAAATATAATCTATAGTCACTCTCGAGACATCAACTTCCAAGAAAATCCAAGGAGAAATAGGGTGAGAAACTGATCGGGTTCTACTATCAGAACATAAATATCTACCAATGAGATTCCCTAGCATGCGTATAATCACTAGATTTTGAAAAAGCTAAAGGTATCTTGGGGAAACTTACCCAAATCACTATTTTTGGATTGTTTTGCTTCATATGGAAGTCATATGACCACCTAAAGAGATAGAACTGGAAGCCATTGTAGCTATGGGGGCACGGGATCAAGCCTTGACCAGATCTCCCTCTAAAGAAAATTGAATCATGGTGTTCTTTTTGTTGATAAGACCTACTATTGCTTGATCTTGTAACCCCCGAGACTCAAAGATTAACCTATCAAAGGTGTCTACTAAAGGGTGACACTACTTAAACCGCACAATAAATGTGAGATTAAGAAGTGTCGATGTCATGTTATACTCTGAGGTCGAGATTGAAAGATTCGAAACACCATTGAACAGATCTAGGACCTTAGGGTGAATTTGTTGAGGGAAAGATGGGAGAAAATTGACGCTATAGAAAGGGTATAATGAATGATAAGTTCCCTCAAAGGGTTTTCAATAGGTTAGGTTTTTTAATTAGATCAGGACACTTTTATCAGTGCTTTTTTTAGCATTGAAAATGCCTCATCTTTATCAGTGCTAAAAAAGCACTGATAAAGGATTTATAATTATAATTATAAATAATAGAATTTGTAAATATATATATACTTAATCAATATTTATAAATATAAATATAGTAAATATATTCCTTATTTAAATATTTTTTTATAATTTTATAATTATTTAAATATATAATTATTTATTTATAATTATATAAATATTTTTAAAAAAGAATATTTATATCATTATATATATATAAATATAAATATAGTGAATATATTGTAAATTTAATAATTATTTAAATATATATAATTATTTATTTATCATTATTTAAATATAGATAATTATTTATTTATAATTATTTAAATATATATAATTATTTATTTATAATTATATAAAAACTTTTAAAAATATTTATTTATTTATAATTATAAATATATAATTTTATAAATATAGTATGTACATTTTTAAATATATTTATTTATTAATATTTTTTTATAAATATTTTTTTATAGATATTTTTTTTACATTATTAATGAATATCTAATTTTAAGTGAATGAGTATTAAAAATGAGTGAAATCGAATAAATTAAAAATAAGTACACAAATAAATTTGAAAAAATGGATATTTTTTTGTGTACATTGTATATAAAAATGCATTAATTGATAATATGTGAAATTAATATAACACGCATTTGATCTATGTTAAATTGAAAAATCAAATGACATTCAATTATAAGTTGATTACTCTATACAATTTGTTAGTATTTTTAATTCATATTAATTTTTAACTATAAACCATTATTCACTAAATATAGTGCATAAATATTTTTTAATATATAAATCATATTTATATACATTAATATATATATATATATATAGTATATTCTATTTAATAATATTATTAATAATCATCTAATTAATTAAATGTTTAATATTTTTATCAATTCACTTTTTTTTTAATTTTAATTTGTTTAATTTTCATTTTGTATATCTATATATTTAATACATACTATTTATTAAGTATTTTTAATTTATATATATTATAATCAATTTATTCATTTTTATCAATAATTATTTAATTAATAAAATTGTAAAAAAATTAATGAACTCATTTTTTATTTATTTAATTATTTCATTTTATTTATTCAGACCTTAATTAGCAATAAAAAACATTGATAAAGGACTAGTTTATGGTGTTAAAAATATAGCGTCGATAAAGGGTACCCTTTATTAGTGATAAAAATAAAGGGTTGATAAAGGGTAGCCTTTATCAGTGCTAAAAATAAAGTTTGGATAAAGGGTTTCCTTTATCAGCACTAAAATAAAGCACTGATAAATGGAACCTTTATCAGTATTAAAAAAGTGTTGATAAATTATTAAATTTATCAGTGCTTTCTTTAATGCGTATAAAGATGGAAAATATCATCACTGTTTTCTAGCGATGATAAATACTTGCACTATAAAATGCCAGTTTTTTAGTAGTTTTTGATCAATCTTCAGTTGAGGGGATAAACTAGTATTTATAAACAGACCCTAAACCTTTTCTCAACCCTTTACTTCTGATTTTCACGATGTGTTGTTCATGCATATCCACTTCTGTGGTGTATGATTATCATGATGCCTCTGACTAGTGCGGTCCTCAACCTGCATGAAGTTCCTGAACTAACATGCAAGCACTCTAACTAGTGAAAAACTCATTCATTTTCACAAGAACCAACTTCAGTCTTACACCAAAAAATTCTTGGACTTCTAAAATTTTTCCAAGATTCACCCTTTACATTAAAATCATAAGAACTCATAGAAGTATTACCATTCCACAAGACTCACTTTACAATACCAACTATGTGTATAAGATTAAAACTCTAATATCGTGTTTTATAAGACTTCACTACATCTCTCTACATTCTTTTGGAACATTCTCTAACTTTTCTAAAACTTTCAAAATCTACTTGTATAGTGAGATCCATATCTTTACATGGTGTACCATGTAGAAACACCTAAAACAATTCATCAATCATTTACTTATAATGGTTCAGAATAATGAATAACTTATGATTCTTTAAACTCATACTCATAATTTGAAAAACTGTACTATTGGAATCACCTAAGGATATTTTTAACAACTCAATTTCATATCTCTCATTAACATGAACCCTAAAAAAATCCACCAACTATGTTCAATACAACCAACTACAATTTTCAATAAATCCAACACATTGTTCTCTAGTTGCAACATAAACACCTTCAAATAACTATGTGTAGATTGATTCTGATTATTTTAGGATATGTAGTGAAAACCAAGTTTATTATATCAGGTCCATCCACAAATACCATCAACGTTAATCCTCGGTATGTGGTCCTTTTCGATTTAAAATTAGGTTTTCTACATTATCTAGACACTGAGACTTCATACAATGAAACTTGGATCCCTTATCATGGGTACAACCATAAGGATTAATTTTGGTCATAGTCTTAGACCAAAATGAAAATATCCCTTTCTATAACTATGTGTAGCTTAATTCCTGTTCTTACTGGATATATAGTGGTTTCTAGAGGCCTCAACTAGGGTCCATCCACAAATATTTTCAAAAAAAAAACCGTTTCTATCCTAGTGTATAACCCATTTCCAATGCAGGCTAGGTATCCTAATGGTCCTATATTAGGATGGATCCAGTTCGCATTGCCTTGGTGTTGAGACCTCAGTCACATCGAGTTTTCTTTATTCTCTCACCATGAAACTCATCCATTTCATCACAATTTCCCATATAAATGAAAAAAAAGTATATAGATACCTCCTATGAACTATGTGTGTATTTATCCCTATTATCATAGGAACCATATCAATTTCCAAACCATTTTTCTTGGGCCTAGTCTCAAATTTTCATCCATTTTTACTTCCTCCTCGTTGTCTCATAACATTCCAACCCAGGTTAGTCTTAAACCAAGATATTCCAATAAACTTCTGAATATCTTCTTTCCACATACCATACATTGTATCTTCGATATGTAAATCACCAAAAACCTTCCATTTACATTAGTAATTGTGGTATCTAATTCCAAATAGTACCTCACTATTTGGTGATAGTATATACACTGTATATCTATCCCACTCACAATCAATCAAAGGAAGTTTATCATCCTAATGAGAGGATACACTAGCACTATTTTCCATTAATAATATTATGGTAGAACGCATCTTTCGAATGATTTCAATGGTCATCCTCATAATTCCTAATTCATTTCATTTAGTCTTGACTCAAGTAACTCTACATATAATTTACATTATTCTTATTCTTTATTCAGGGGCACTGAATCACTCCTAGCTCCCGAACCCACTTAGTTTGTCACATACCATATATATTTTTGATCACTATGACCTTAAACTATGTCCACCTTTCCCAAAAATTCTTCTATACTTATATTATCCCTCACTCATTCACATTGAGTTTTCACCTTTCCCCTATTGCTAAATAAATTATTATTTTTTGTTGGAGATTTCTAACTTAAAACAATACCTACATTAGTTTAAGAATTAAAACCATAAAATAAATGTATATTCCCACTTTATGGGTTTATTTTAATATAATTAAGAACATCAATCCATGTTAGGTGGTATTTTCCTCAGTGTTAGACATGTGACCTTTTTAGCGTCCCACCCCGAGTGCCTCTAAAGACGGGCCCTGAGACGGTTGGATATAAGACCTCAAGCATATCTCCTCAAATGAAAAAGGTTTCCAACTAACAGAAAGTGCCTTGGGTAAGTCTATGGGGAGACTATTCCCTCATAGGAAAAGGTATTGCATAGTGTAATGTAACAATATTCAAACAAGTAGCAGAAATAATAAGAAAAGTAACAGATAGAACCAGAAGAAAATAAATGGCCTAAAAAATAAATAAATTGTGGAAGTTGAATGATTATAATAATACCAATAATGATGTCAATTTATGATGAAAAATGTAAATAAATAAAAGTGTCGGGGTATGGGGTACAACCATAGACTTCATGCTATCAAAGACTCAAATGACCAAACATAAAATGACACATGGCATCTCGAGCATGGCTCAGTCCTCTACCCCCAAAGATCCATCCAAAACAACAAAGAAATCAATAATCAGAAGTGACACGCTTACCTGTATCCATACCTATGAACATAAAGTCTACTCGGGTACCAAACGGTTCCCAAGCAGGGTGTGAGATATAATCTCAGTAGCTCGGCACCCAAGGTATATAGACCTTTCCATTTTATGCAGTAAACCAATAGTGTGTCGATGTATACTAGAAGCAGGAAACTTAAATAATAAAAATAATTGTAACGTGGACCATGCTCCCAAGAGGAAACCCATCCCATACCACCTACTTCGGCCTATGATAGAAGTCTGAACGAGATACCTGGTAAATAATAATATATATAGCAAGTCCTACGTAACATGACAACTGAAGAAACAATACATAGCCCCAATCTTGTGCTTTGGCTTAGGGTATAATTAATATGTAGAAACCAGGTACACTAAAGGAATAATAGAGGATCACAAATCATAAGGAAAATCTATGTTTTATTAATAAAATAATCACAAGCATTTATATTAAAATTGAAAAGTACAGAGGTGGAGTCTGAGCCCGTCCTGAAGGGATCTCTATTGTATATCCAGTCGATTATCCAATTCCACCAAGCCCATCCAAGTCTATCCATTTTAAAATCCAAGGTATATATTGTGGTGTGGTAACCATGATTTCGTAACAAGTATCATACACAAGGGACCGAGTCTCAACTGAGGCTTGGCATAGCCATCTTGCCAATGGGTCCGTCCTCAATTTCCCCTTAGGTAATTAGTGTCACTCAATAGTATATGTAAAGCCTGGGGGATCCCATGCCTGGAAAGACTAAAACATTTCTTCCTCGATGCATCATGTTGTAACCTATTGATCACGGTGAGTCCAATTGTGGGTTCTTAATACAGAACCCATGTTCTCTCACTGGCTCAATTACCTGCGAACAACAAGAGAGGAACATGTACATATATCCTAGATAAATCAAGCATAACTACATCCATTTATGAAACCAATAAATTGCAACATCATAACTCAGGTTAAACAGAACCTGAAATTTGTGATCATAAGTAGAGGTAACAACATTTAAATAAAATTAGGGCACAAAAAACATTATAACCAAATTATTTTGGCAAACAATTCACCCTAAATAATTTTATTCAATTTAAACATCAACCCAAAGTATCACAAAAATACACATATATGATAATTTAAATAATCAAGGATAACTATAAAAATAGGCCGATCATGTCGGCACACCTGAAGGGGTTTCCAAAATCATTGAGACAAACTAGTAAGGGTTATCCTTAAAAAAATGTCACAAAGATCAAGGCTAAGAAGTTTAATTAAATTAATAGCCCTAAATTGAGATTCACTGGTAGTAATTGATGAGTGACACAATGGTAAAAATTTTATAATGAAACAAAATGATATTAAATATCATAGAACCCCTTCCTTGAAGTCATAGTAACTTCCATGTCCCGCGACGAACTTTTATTTGATCTAAAATGGAAGAAATCAGGTGATTTTAGAAATACCCCAATTTCAGGTAAAAACCTTTTATGGAAGATTGTGCGACAGAGAGTGGATGAAATCCAATTATTCTTGGTGAAGAAGATTATCCTTACCAAGTAATTCACTTCGCTTTTAATGTTGTTGAAAATGGATAAGAGATGGAGTCACAGCGGGCTTCTGAAGGGAGAGCGGAGGAGGAGGTTGGGGCACTACAAGGGGGCATTATAAGGGTGATGCACCAAAGTGGAGAGGTGAGGGAGATAAAGAAAAAAAATAAAAGAAATAATAAAGGAGAGAAAAAAATGAAAATAAATAAAAGTAAAATGAAAAGAATAAAATAAAAAGGAATATAAGGGGAAAATAAAAAATAATAATAATGACTAAACCAATTTTTAATTATTTTTATTCTTCTCATATATTTTTTTATGTTATTATTTATATTTATTTATTTTTCGTCTATTTTAATTTCATTAAATTTATTTTTATTCCTTTTAATCATTTTTAATTGTTTTAACCTGAACACATTGCGCTGGGGCGCATCGTATTATTTTACATAAATCTCAGGCAACCATTTAAACAATTTTATAGAAGCTCAGGACCCACAAAAGGCTATGTCGGAACACGCCCAAGGTTTATTTAAGTAAATAAACTAAAAATTTAAATGGACCATACCTTGATTAAATTCGGGACATTATAACCTCCCCACCTTAAGACAACTCATCCCTGAGTTACCCTTCCGAGGGTAGTGGAACATCATCTGAGAGAAGTTCTGGCCACTACACACGTACATCAGTCTCCCGCTCCTAGGTATCATCCCAAACATGCCCGTGTTTCCATAACACATGAACCAGAGGAACTGACCTTCCTTGGAGAACCTTCATTCTATGGTCGATGATATGGATCAGACACTCTTCAAAGGATTCATCCACCTCAAGTTAAATGTCGTCAAGATCAAATGAATGAGATGGTTCTGGATGATAATGTCTAAGTTGAGATACATGCAAGACATCATGTATGGTATGATACCTCTGAGATAACAATAAACAATAGGCTATAGGCCCAACTATATCCACTATTTTGAACTGATCAACATAAATCAGTGATAACTTTACCTATCTCCTGATTCACCTATGACCCAACCTCAATAAAACATACAGAAAGACCCGATGTCTCACCTCAAACTCCAGAGGTCTGTGATGATGATCAGTATAAGAATTATATTTGTATTAAACGGTAGTTATATGCTTCTAAATTAGATGAACATGCTCAAAAGTTTCTTTAATGAGATGAGGTCCCATAAGAGCTACCTCACCTACTTCAAGCCAGTATAGAGGTGAGCAGCATGGTCTTCCATAGAGGGCCTCATAAGGATCCATTTTAATTATGGACTGGAAGATATTATAGGGAAACTCAACTATAGGGATATGTTTCTCCCAATATCCATAAAAATCAAAGATACAGGCCCACAACATATCCTCTAACACCCAAATGGTCTGCTCAAACTACACATCAGTCTGGGGGTGATATGTAGTACTCAAAAGTACCTATGAAACTAGTTCCTTCTACAACCATTTCTAGAATAGAAATGTGAAATAGGAATCTCGGTCTGACATGATAGAATTGGGAATGATGTGAAGTTTAATTATCTCCCAAATATAAATCCTCCCTAACTCATCAGTAGAGAAGGTCTCCCGGATAAGTAGAAAATGTGAGACTTTGTTCAACCTATCGACGATCACCCATACTACATTGCTTCCTTGATAAGATCTTGGAAATCCTATAAAGAAGTCCATGGTGAAGTCATTCCTTTTCCACTCAGGAATGGACAGAGGTTGTAGGAGTCTAGTAGGTCACTGGTGCTCTACCTTCACCTACTGACAGGTAGAGCACTGAATAATGAAAGCTTCTTTTTTTCATACCTGGCCACCATTACTAAAAATGCATATTCTTGTACATCTTTGTAAGTCTAGGATGAACTTCCCAAATATAGGCATGATATTCCTTCATCATATCTTCCCAAATATCATAAGGTACCCATACTTATCCAGGATAGAGTAGAGTTTCACTACCATCAACAACCCAACCAAGAGGCGGGTTCTCTCTTGTGACGTTTCCCCTAAAGTAGAGGCCACAAGGAGAGTAACTTTAATCATAGATGGACCTGGAATCTACTCCACTATTATTGGATACAATTCATAAATATTTCCTGATCCTAGGCCTTGAGATGCCGCTAGACTAGCCTAAGTAGGTCCACTCTATTGATGTTGAATTTCTAGAACTTGATTTCCTTGGTTGCGGCCTCCACTACCTCAGCCTGATTGGACAGTGGAAAAAGAACTCCCAAACTAATGTGGAGTCTTAGTTCCCATACTTGGTGGAGGTGCTGGTACAAATCCTCTTCCACTAGATGATGAATGAAAGGAATAGAAAAAATGTTGAAGGTGGGCCATCTTTCCACATGATCAACACTCCAATGGGTCTCTCAGGCACTGAGACCTCTTATGGTCATTCCTGCAATACTGATGACATATGAAAGTTTTGTCAGAATGTGTCATCTAGATAGAATTTCCCCCCCATGTACCCTCAAAGAGGCACTTCTTACTACCTAAAGAAACATTACCCTGCTTCAAAACTGAACTACCCTAGCCCACAGAATCAACTTCCCTGATATTTCATTTCATAATTAGGGCATGATTCATGATCTCTATAATTTTTAACAAATAAAATACATTCACCTGCTAGAAGATAAAATATCATAGTACATCCTCAAAGCATCTCACGGACAATTGTGTGTCACCGATCAGTGATGGGGGAAAACTCTAGAGCTCAGTGAAATGAGTAGAATACTATAACACTTTCATAGAGCCCTATTGAAGATTCAAGAACTCCTTGGAACGATCTGATCTCAAAGTCTATGAGAAAAGTGATCATATAAAGTTTCTTTTAAGTCTTCCCAAACTATATCTCTAGGTTTATCTGACTGAGAAATGATATCCCACCAATGCTTGGCGAAGTAACGAAGCATATATATATCAAGTTTGACCCTCCGCTCTGGGAGCATTTCAATATGGTTGAAGATGGATTTTATAGCTTCAATTCAGGACTATGTAGCATTGGGACGACCATCCCCCAAGAAGGTGGGAAGATTTTACAACATAAAATCCCGCATAAGCTCTTTCATAGTTGGGGTTGGCCTGGGAACATTTTGAACTGACTGTATAAACCTGACAAGACTATCCCAAAACTGATCATCAGTTCCTAGTGGAAGATCAGGAGGAGGTTCCACATGAGGCACTACAGGAAGCACAATAGGTGGAACTATGGGAGGTTTCAGACCTACCAACTCTAGAATTTTCTCATCGCTACTCTCATGGCAGACAACACGATGTCTTCATGGTGTCATTACCCTATAATTGGAAAACACACAACTTAGATGATATTCCATGGTAGATGAGGTAAAAAAAATAAAGGAGCAATAAGAAAAGGGAAGGTGCAAGGCCTCCTAGGTAAAGTCAAGTCAATTTTAAAATTTTCACTTAAGTTGAATATTTCATCCTAAAAAATAGTACACACTTTATATATATAACTAGAAAGTACTATAAAATATTACAACTAAACACAAAATCACTCACATTCAAATAGGAAGATGCTTGTTGAAAGTATATATGGCATGGAAATATGCATGTCATTTAATTTCCGAAGGTTCATAATATGATGCATGTCAATGTAATGGACTCATCTCATCAGGCTAAAAAAATCATAATTTATCATCTCAATAATACCAATACACGTAACAGCATAAAAACGTATGTCACCCAATGATGAAGTTGTATCAACAATAAATGGTATAATCAATAACTGAGATCCCAACCCAAGAAATTTGGATTTCCCCTGTACATGGGTTAGCTACATCCATAAATAGTGTAAGTTCCAAATCCTTATATCTTAGTCTCCTATCTAACCTAAAAAGTAATACAAATTGAAAAAAGAAACCATCTGATACCACTTTGTAGTGTCCCGCCCTGATTGCCTCTGAAGACGGGCCCCGACATGGTATCCCACAAGACCTCAAGTGCATCTCCCCAAATTTCAGAGGCTTTAGACTATAAGAAAGGGCCTTGGGTAATTCTGTGGGGATACTATGCCCTCATAGGAAAAGTTATTTCACGGTGGAAGGTAATAATATTCAAACAAGTAGTGTTATTAATAAGAAAAGAAACAAACATATGTAGAAAAAGATAAATGGCCCAACAAATAAATAAACTGTGGAAGCTGAATAATCATAAAAATAAAAATAATTATGTTAATGTATGATTCCATATTCAAATAAATAAAATTGATGGGTAGGGGGTAAAACCATATATTCCATGCTAACAAAGACTCAAAATACCAAATATAAACTTCTACATGGCATCTCAAGAATGGCTCATTCCTCTACCCCCAAAGCTCCATCCAAAATAGAAAAGAAATAAAGCATCATAAGCGACCTACTTTCTTGTATACATACCTATGGACATAAAGTCTACTCAGGTACCAAATAGTGCCCGAGAAGGGTGTGAAATATAATCCCAGTAGGTCTTCACCCAAGGTATCTATCCCTTTCCATTTCATGCATTAAAAAATAGTAGTGTGTTGATGTATAATAGAAGAAGGAAACTTAAATAATAAAAATAATTGTAACATGGACCAGATTCCCAAGAGGATACCCATCACATACTACCTGCTTCTCCCTATGCCAGAAGTCTGAATGAGATACTTGGTAAAGTAGAATATATATAGCAAGGCCTATATAATATGAAAATTTAAGAAAAAGTGCATACCCCCAAGATTGTGCTTTGGATTAAGGTCTAATCCATATGTCAAAAAAAGGCACAGTAAAGGAAAAAGAGAGGATTATAAGGCATAAGGAAAATCTATGATGCATCAATAAAAGTATCTCATGCATTTATATTAAAATTGAAAAGTATAGAAGAGTATTCTGAGCCTATCCTGAAGGTATATCTATGGTACATCCAATCAATTATCCAATGCCACCAAGACTATCAAAGTCTATCCATTTCAGAATCCTAGGTATCGTTTATGGTGGGGTAACTATTAGTTCATACCATGTATCATACATAAGTGACCAAGTCTCAACTGAGGCTTGGCATAGCCATATTTCCAACAGCTTCATCCTCAGTTTCCCCTTAGGAAACCAGTGTCACTCAATAGAATATGTAAATACTAGGGGAGTCCATGCCTGGAGAGCCTTAAACATCACTTCCCTAACACATCATGTTTTAACCTATTGAGAATGGTGAGTCTAATTGTGGTTTCTTAATATGGAACCCATGTTCTCTCACCAGCCCAATTACCTAAAAATAATAAGAGAGGCACATATACATATATCCTATAGAAGGCATTCATAACTACATCAATTTAGGCAACTAATCAATTATAACATCATAACTCAGGTTAAATAGAATATTTCATTTATTATCATAAGAAGAGGAAATAACATTTAAATAAAATCAAGGCACAAAAAACCTTATAACCAATTTATTTAGGAAAAAAATTCACCTTAAATAATTTTATTCAATTTAAACTTCAACTCAAAGTATCACAAAAACACACATAGGTGATAATTTAAAGAATCAAGGCTAATGGTAAAAATAGTCCAATCATGTCATCACACCTGAAGGGTTTTCAATGGCATGGAGACAAACTTGGAAGGGTTCTCATTAAGAAAAGTTCACAAAGATCAAAGCTAAGTAGTTTAATTAAATTAATAGGCTTAAATTGAGATTCACTGGTAGGCACCAAAGAAAGGAACAATAGTGCAAATTGAATAACATAAAGAAATGACCAAAAATATCATATAAGACCTACCTCATAGGTGTAGTATCTCCCACGTCATGCGACAACCTTTTATTTGATCTAAAATGGAAGAAATCAGGTGATTTTAGAAAAACTCCAATTTTGGGTAAAAACCTTCCACTCTAGATTGCATGATGGAGAGTGGATGAAATACAACAATTCTTAGTGTATAAGATTATCCTTAATGATAGCTTCACTATGCTTCCTATAGCATTGAAAATGGAGAAGATAAGGAGTCACAGCAGGCTTCCAAATGAAGAGTGGAGGAGGTGGTTAGGGTACTATAAGGGGTGCTACAGGGGGTAACGCACCAAGGGGGAGGAGAGGGAGAGAAAGAAAAAAAGAAAAAAAAGGAAGGAGATAAAAAAAGAAAATGAAAACCATAAAATAAAAAAGGAAGAGAATGGGGAAATAAAATAATAATAAAAATAGATAAACCCATTTTTAATTATTTTTATTCTTATCATGTTCACTTTCTATTTTATTATTTTTCTTCGTTCCTTATTCATATATATAATTTATTCAAATTTATTTTTATTCCTTTTAATCAATTTTAATTATTTTAACCCGAAAATATTGTGCTAGGGATCACTGTATTATTTTACATAAATCTCGGGCAACCATTTAAATAATATAATAGCTGCTCAGGACCTGCAACAGGATGTGTGGGCGCGTGCCCTGGGTTGCTTTAAGTAAACAGATTAAAAATTTAAATGGTCTATACCTTGATTAAATTTAGGTTTCTACAACCTCACCCCTATTTCAGTAAAAGTTTTATGACCATAAACTACAACAATTTTTTTCAAATTCATTGAACCTTAAATACCAACATCATTAGTCTAAATCACAAGGCCTTAAACTACCAAAGGAAAGGGATATGTCACTCTATAGATTCAAAAAACAACAAAGGTAATCCTATAAAAAAATAAAGTATCATCTTTCTAGACCTATACTTTATATTCCCTAGGAAAAATTTAGAGAATTTAATAAAAAGAGTTTAAAATAATTCTAGGTTGGAAACATACAAATGGTGTCTTAAGATAAATCCAATATCTTTCTTGTTAAGCCGATATCTCTCATTTATTTTTCAAAAATTAGGGCTAAAAGAAAACAACATGAAAAATTTAAGGTACCATCATTCCACACTAGAAAAATTAAAGTGATACTCACTAGGTTTATTAGTCTACAAAAATTTTATAGCACCCTCTTTTTCCTCAAATATTGGTTTAAGTGGTTTTTAAAAAATTCATAGAGATATAATTTTAGGATATCCATACCATTTTGAACATTTATTATATTATGAAAAAACCCATCTTTATTATTTCTATTATTTTCAATCATTAAGCTATTTATATATGAATAAACTAACCTTGGATTATAGTTATTAAAAATGCATCACATGTCCAGACTGCCTATATCCTTATAAGAGAACAAGTTAAAGAGGATCAAATTTTATAGTATTTTACTTCACAGGCTTCCCTATATTATGGTAACAATATTTTTTTTGTATCCATCTTGCTTATATTTACATGAGGACAGATGAATTAAAGATAATGGATTGATCCAAACATTTAATCATTAACTCAAGATAATGGATTGATATTGATATCCATTCCCATGAAATGTTTATATGGATCTAATTATTATGATATGACTTGACACACATATCATGGTGTGGTTAAAAATATTATTTATATTTTCCTAGTATAACATGGTAGATGACCAGGGTTATCACCTATGAAGAGATTTGGTAGTCAATCACTCACTATACCTAAACAATTTATTATATTTTTTGATTTTTATATTTATGAAATAAATAAAAATAAGGGGTATTTTAATATATATGGACACATTAAATATAATGAAAATCAATAAAAATGAAAATATTTTTAGAAATAAAGATGCTTGATACTTGGGGGATTCACTAGAAATTTCTTATCATAGTTTTAATTAAATATATTAATTAAACTTAATCTCTCTCGGTTGAGTGACTTGGTATCATTCACTACTCAGCCCCACTAATTCCTCAATTATGATATCCAACACCCTGAGATCTCGAATATAAAGTCCCATTTTTTTCCAATTCAAGTGGTGGTTACCAAACCTCTATCGAGAGTTTGATTTCCTAGAAACTTCCACTAATCAAGCCTCACCAAGGGAAGATACCCACTTCACATAGACAATAATCTCCAGACCACTCTCCACAATACTTCCCACCTCCAACATATGATGGATAATACAGTGAAGGAAAACATTGAAAGAACATGATAGGTGAGAAAAATAATAGTGTGGGGGAAAGAGGAATATCATCACATCTAACCAGATTAACTTCACACCATTTCAACTCAAAATAAGAACAGGTAAAAGAAAATACTGATATTCAAAATTCAATAATTATTCACTATGTTATTCCCCATCAAATCAACACTAAGGTTATTTCACCATGAATGGATTAAAATAATTATAGTGGAAATAATGGGAGAGATAAAGAAATATGGGTTTGAGAGAAACAAGAGAGAGAGATTATTTTATTATAAAATATACAAAGTGTGAATATATAATGAAACAAAATAAAATATATAAGAAAAAAATTCTAAAATATCACAACAGAATAAATCTACCCAGCTGGAATCCCATGATAAAATCCCCTTTTTCTTACATTTTTCCTTCAATTTATAAGAAAATTTCCCTAAGTTATTGGATAATTATTTCTAAAAATATATCATTAAATATTGAAAAAATAACTCTATGTTCAAACCTGCATTCTTTACTCTTGAAATCACAAAGGATTTGTATTTTGAATTTACCCTTAACCCAACCTCTTATTATGTGATATGAACATACTTCTCAACTTATCTTTCATAGATGGGGTATGTGTATTTTTATTTCAACATGCAAGACAATGACAAAAACCATGACAAAGGGATCCCTATGGGAATTTGGATTTCACTTATGATAAATACTCAAATTCCTCTATGTTATTTCACTCATAATTTCTAGCTTCATATAGGCTTCATCAAATATAAAATCATGCATTCATAGTAGTCCTAAGATTCACAGTGCTTCGAAGAGAAATAGACCAAACTCCTTGTTAGATTCAATAGTGGATCACAGGCTCAATAGTGGTAGTGGTGGAACCAATATTTATTATAGATTCCCTCGATCTTCTATAGTGGTTTTAATAATATAATAGGTTAGGGTATGAATGAACTAAGCATAGAATCAGTGACAAAAAATAAGAAAGGATGGATGATGTCATTCTATGGAATTACCGAGCTTTTTTTAAGGATCAGTACCCATACTTTTCTTGTCCCATATTGAATTTATAGTAGGAATTTTTTTTGTATCATATAAGAAGTTGTTTCAAAGGGGTTTATTTCCCCCACTATGGTACTAAACTCTACACCCCATCCCCCCTCCCTCTTCGGTGCCACCTGTACCAGAACTCTGCTCCTTAGGTCTTTCAACCCTATAATGTATTTTCTCCACTTATTCTACTTGTCCATGTACTGTAGTCAATACAATTTGGCTACCTCATGGTGGAAATCTAGTCTCCTGTGATGTTAGCACTAATTTGGTCAATTTTTTAAATTCCTTTGTCAATATTCAAAGTATCCATAACTATTATTAAGTTTCAACATCAAAATTACTCTTCCAAATTATTTCCAAGACTCTTATGAAGTACTTATCCCATTGAAAAAAATCAAGCATTGGTAATCATCTAAAGTATAGAGGAAAATGTAGTTACTCTTATAAGTATAAAATATCACTCTTTTGAAGTAAAAAATTATCAACACAATAGGAAAAGTTACTCTTCCAAAGTCTGAAATCTTATCACAACATAATTGTTTAGAATTATTCACAAATGCTTCAAGTGAATCCTTAACCTGAAAAATTCATAGAACACAAAATAAATATATGTATTTTCCAAATAATTATAGAATTGAATAAAAAAATTAATAATAAAAAATTGACCCATTTTTAAAATAAAACCCAAAATCCATATATGTATTAAAAACATGATAATTTTCCACAAAATGATAAATTAGTGGGATTTAAATCATTAAAATATAAGTTGAAATTATTTTAAATATTATCTCTATAAATTCCCCAACACTCAAATATTTCACTTCATGGATAGCATATTATACCAAGGTAAATTTATATTTCTCAAGATATTAATGACAAAACTTTTCAATTTAAACAACTAAAGTGATATCATGCCTCATATAGATATTAATTCCTTCTTCCTCACTATTCATAAAATACTTGTCAATCTCTTGTTTATTATCATGTACATTTTTTAATTACCTCACCGGATATGTATCTTTATTCACTCACATATTTTAAAATAGATATTTTCTCACTTTTAAGAGCATGCATGATTTCTATAGGCTTGATTCCCTCATTTAATCTCTACTTCATAGAGACATAAAATTGTTTCAATAAGGAGGAATTTACTTGGGTTTTTATATGGCTAAAGGGTTGGTAGGTTTTAAATGTTAAAAAAATTGAATAAAAATGAGGATTTTGTGGCTCCAAAATAAAGAAAAATTCATGAAAATAGTTTATACTCAATAGTGTATCCTCACTCAATCCCATTTGTAAAATAAAACATCCAAACACCTTGTGATTTTATCAGGAAGTTCACACTTGGAAATTTTAGAAACAATAATATTTTTTCATATCTATTACCTTCTTTACTGTAGAATTATTTTAGATTTTAAAATATTGAATTTTGTCATGGTTTTTTTAGATGAAAAGAGAGGTATATTTTAGTCTTAAAATAGTGGTGAACTCCTATGACCAGATTTTAATTTAAAGGCTTTTTTATCATTTGTTCATCTTCTCATCATGTCTCTTCTTTACACACAGTCGAATAATTAAGATAAAATTCCCGTGAAACATATTCAATAGATATCATAAATTTCCCTCCACACTTTATTTAAACAATAATCATGTAATAGAATCCTCAGAATGTTGAAAAGGGATAAATATCTTATGATGTGGCAGCATAAAAAGGTATTTAATGGATACTAGGGACTCAATAAAAATTTCAGATATAATAGAAGGCTTGAAATAGAATTTAAATGTAAAAATGAGCTTAAAAAGTGATTCTGTAGTAATATTTAATATAATTAAAAAACTTTAATAGCTTTGAATAAGAGAAAAAACTAGAAATTTTGGATCTCACATCATGCCTCAAGACTCTCAATAAAAAGAGAAATGGATAGAATATATAAAAAAAGTTTTAGAAACCTATCGGGTTAGGAAAATTATTTATTATAGAAAAAACTAGTGCACATGATTTTAACCATTGATCAAACTTTATTAAATAATTGTATTGGAAATCAAGAAACCAAATCCATTTTTGAAAAAAAAATTGACTCTTCTATTTGGGAACACTCTTAAAATGAAGATTCATGTCCTTTGACCAGTCTTGTACCTTGTGCCCCATATTCCACTTTCCAAATGTTAAAATCCTTCACCGCCATGTATAATGATTTTAGGTCCTTGATCATAATGGGGTTATGGGATGTTGAATCTTACTTCTGTGGATCCATCCTTGGTGTTCATTTCCCAATCCAGGTCTCCCTTATAGATCTATGACATGTTCATTAATATCATTCCCAACACCATATTTTATTGGACACTAGTTAATTATATCACTTGTTGTCATGATAGAGCTGATACCTATGGTTGGAGATGTTTATTATTTTGTGCATGTTGGGAATCTGTAAAAGTATTCCTCATTTGATGTTGTGAGGTAGTCTTATATTCATGACATAAGGTTTCTCCAGTGAAAAACCTAAGGCATCCCATGATCACTATAAGGAAACTTACATTTAGTATATATTTTATCTATGTCTTATCACCTCAAAAATCTTATTCTCATCATACAAATTGGATTTCATTCATCATATAAGGCATCTGGTTCTTTTTAAATTGGGAAACTTTTGCTCATCACAAAAGGATTCATAAGATCATTATCTATGGCACCAGTTCTCATCAAACCAGGTAAGAACATAGGCTTGACACCTAAGAAAAATGGGATGAATATCATATACTCATCACATAGGGTATTCTTATGCTCATTGTATAAGGAATCTCATGCTCATAACAAAATATAGAAACTCAGGCTCACCACCTAAGTGGGGAAGTAGAGATAATATTCTTTTCACGTACACTTTTTATTATTGTCACCTAAAGAATATTATACTCATCACATAAGGTAGAAACTCAATCTCATAACATAATTGGGGAAGAATAGATTGTTTTATCATCATATACACTTCTTAGGATTTCCACATAATGCATACCATTACCATTTTATGATATTTAAATTCGATTTCATCACTTGAGTGAAGAAGATTCGATCATATGATTTTTATGTATGCTTCTTAAAAGCATCACCTAAGGAACCGTAGGATCACTAACTAGGGATAGTATTTTGATGCATTAGGAGGGGTCACGGTTTTAAAGATGAGGGTTCTTTACATATTTAGAGTCCATTGAAGATGATCTTACACACACTCATCATGTACGGGTTGATCACAAGTATAAATTTCTAGTGGGATGCTTTATAAATTTAGAGTCTACTATAAATGGTCTCATATACACTCATCATGTATGTGTTGATCATAAGTTTAAAGTCCAAATGGGATTATTCCTATACATTCTCATCACATACTCAGTCAAGTGTAGGTTAACATCATGTGGCGATGCTAAATTTGTAACATCCCCACCCAACCCATTAGTTTGGGTTAGGTCAGAGGTGCTACTAACCTTATGTGACATCCCCAAGACACTAAAGGATGGAAATAAATTAAAAATTATTAACTATAAAATGGAGGATTATTTTCCCCTATTAAAAAATACATTTGATTGATATAAAATATATACAATTTAACCGACTATATGATACATGAGTATAAACAATACAACTCAAAAGAAAAACCAATAAAACCATAATATTAGAGTAACAGCAACAAAGTAAATCAAGGACTTGAGAAATCCAAAGAATGTCCCAAATCAGTAACATATATGTGGCATCACTCCAGGCACCCTATAAGAGAAAATCCAAGATCCAACTCCATCCCAAGGAATTACCATCATGATGCTCCATGAGAGAAATATGATACCTTTAATTTTCCTATTTCATTATTAATAACATATTCAAATTGAAAAACCCAATTATTTTATACATAAATATCACATCCTTTTAGATGAATATTCAATATATATAATAAAATTGCACACCCTTAAACTACAAAAAAAATAGTGTACTTAGAGGCTATATACATAAGAAACTTATTTCATGATAGATATTCAACATATCCTATAAATTTATTCTCACATTATAACCTTATTTTACATACCCTACTTTAAACCATTTGTCATAAACTAGGGGAAATAAGAAAGGGTAAGATCGTAATATTAGTAAAGGTAAACATGGGAGACATCAATTGATGTCCATATTAAAGCATAAGATAAGAAAAAGGGTATGAGATGCTGATCATAACATAAATATTTAATTCCCAATCAATCATAAATCATAATCATTATCAATGAAATAAAAATTTATCATTTTAAAATAAATGAATCATAAGAGTGAGGAATAATTATAAATAAATCGTGAACCATAATTTCAAATCATAATCATAAAAACATGATAAAATAATTTTGTTCAATCATAAGAATATAAATCATATCATATGTTAAGGATAACTACTGATACCATCATATCATAGTTGATCAGGAATCATCACATGTTTCCCATATCATAGTGGATCAAACATCACCACCTATTTCCCATATCATAGTGGATCATGCATACTTACTTATTTCTCATTGTGAATCTATCACATTAACTCATTTACCATAATTATCTCATGAGATATAAGGTTTTACCTAATTAATTGGAGGGATATAATTGATACATCTATCACAAAATTAAAACCACACATATGTGTGCCACAAGATCATAAAACATACAAAATTTAATCATAGAATAACCCATGGAAAAGAAACAAGTTTAATACAAAAAATTACATCATTTTATTCTATCATAACCCATGTAAAAGAAATGGGTTTAATAAAGATTTCATCATAGCTTAATTAACAAATCGAAAAGAAATGGGTTTCATAGAATAAAAATTAAATCATCATCATAATAATTCATCCATGGAGAGAAATTTGATGTTATAATAATATCATATCCCCAGGGAATAATAATAATCCTTAAAGTATGTTGACATAGATGAAAATTTCCTTTAAAGTATCATTTAAACATTTCATTGAAAACATGAGAAAATATCATTTTTCTTTGATAAAATTTAAAAAAAATCCAAGAATAATGATAAAATACTTTTCTTTGAAAATAACCATGGAAAATTATAAATTAATCTTTATATTAAATAACGGTCATGATGGTGAGAAAATCTATTCATGTCATATATATTAAAATAAAACATTCATTTCAATATTTGTAAAAATTCAAAAAAGACTTATTAAAAAAATTAGAAATATTGATTTTTAAACCATTGTAATTAGATTCAAAGGTTGTGAAAATAAAATTTTCATAACATTACAATTATAATTAATACTTTTCATATAAAAAATTTATGAGCTTGAACATGGAATAAAAAGTTCATCGATCAAAGAGGAAATAATGTTAGTTTTTTATTAAAAACATTTTCTCAATAATTTTAAGTACGAAAAAGAAAAAATGGTACTAATACTTGATAATTAAAGGAATATATATAGGATAATAAAAATTAAATGGGTTTATCAAATAATTATCATATAATTTCCTCAATGAAAATTCAAGCATAAACAATCCCAATAAAAATAGGATTGAATCGTAAATCATTTATGTCAAGTCTTGTATTGCTTAGTACGTGTTAAAATATCATATATAATAAATATATATTTATTATATATATTTTAAAGAACCATATTCATATATATAATACAAAATATTATATAATTATAACATCTTATTACTTTAATTAACAATTCTTTATTAAAATCACTATTTTAGGTGATAATGACTTTGTATTTTATTTATATTTAAATTAGATGGTTCTGGTACTTCCACCTTAGTCATGGTTTCATAATATATAGAATCTTAATTATGACATAAGTATAATATTTATTCATAATATTTTTTTTTAATTAATCATATAAATTGGTGATGAAAATGAATGACATCACTTTATGGAGATGATTGTCCATACATATGCATGAGTGATGTTTCTACTTTTCAATGGTTAGAATGAAACAAAGTTAAATAAAAAAACACCTCTATAGAATAATTATTATATTATAAATATCGTATATATTCATTAAGTCTATCCTTATTACCATAAATGTAAATAAAATAATGAAAAATGAATCACATCGCTTTAGGGAGGTGGCAGTCCACAGGTACACACAAGTGATACTTTTTATTTCCCATATGATGGAAAGTATGAGGAAAATGGTTGATCTATAATCATAATAACAATTAATTATATTTAATATACTAAATTAATTATTTTAGAATTGATATCATGGATTTATAAGAGGTATAAAAAGAAATAAATTGAAAGAGTTCACGTAAGGTGATTATATATTCTTCGGCAGGCATCCTTTAGATCCACTCATAAGGACCATTAGAATGTTATTTTAATAATATAATATATTATAATTAATTTATAGGTAATTTTAGATGATAATAGGGTAGTTTCTTTGAGTTAGGTAGATCAAAGTAGTATAAATAAGAGAGGGGAGGAGTTTCCTTTTATAAGTGGGGGGACACACCTTGAATTTTTTTTAAGGATTAAAATATTAATAAGTCATATTAATAGACAATTGTCCCATAAAAACTTAAATTTTAAGCCTAAGGTGATAAGTTTTGAAATATTTTCATCTCATAATAATTTATATTTAAAAAATTGTAGCCTTATCATTTAGTTTAACCTTAATTTACCCATTTTACCCTTTTTATTAAGGTAGTGATATTTTTACCATAATTACTGTTCATAATGATGAAAAATGAAATTGGTCAAATTAATAAATTTTACATGATGATTAAAAATATGAAATCCATTTTTCCAGATTCAATCTCTATAAATTAAATATATTAAATTAATATGAAAATGCAAAACACAACGAAAAACAGTTTTTAAAAAATACCTTCTTAAGTCTAAAAGTTTTCTAATACAAAGATCAAGTATAATATTAATCCAAAAGGTATAGAATGTATTATTTTTCAAAAAACTATAAACTAATATAATTTTGAAACCAACCTAAGTAAAAAATAGAGCTTCTAAAATACAATAAAATAAAATACATTTTTCTTAAAAAAAGTGGTAGTTTCACTATTCACCTAAAATCAAATTTTTCAAAAAAAATTACAAAAAATTAACCCTAAGATAATTTTGACACGAAGATTTAAAAATTAATTTAATATTGTAAAATAAAATTTATAAAAGTGGTAAAAATAATTATAATTTCCATTCAAAAAAATATAATGAATTCTACTTTTGAAGAAAATATATTTTTGAAGCATAAAAGTTTTTACTACAAATTTGGTACTTATTTATCGATTTATTTTCATTATATAAAACATTCATACAAAATTTTCAAAATTTTATTATTCATATTTATACTGAAAATTTAATGGTTAGATTATAATGGTATACTATATTACAATTCATTTAGACTCAAGATTTCATGTATCGTAAGATATTGAAGAAATTAAATTGATTTTAAAAGAAATATTTCATAAAATATTGGGTTGTTACCTTATACCCCCTTATAAGAATTTTTTCCTCAAAATTAAAGCACTCTGATGCAACCAACTGAGAGTAATTCTATATCATCACATCTTTGATTTCACACATAGCTTCTACAAATTTATGTTTTCACTACAAAACATTGACCAGGTGAGTGGACTTGTTTCACAGCACTTTCTATCTTAAATCCAGAATCTCCACCAGTTATTCCTCATAATAGTGATCATACTCTAGTAGTGTGACCTCTTATTTCAATACATGTGAATTATAGGTTATGTACTTCCATATAAGAGATACATGAAACACATCATGAACCTGGGAGGAATTCAGTAGAAGCATCAAGTGATAGGAAACCATATTGATACAATCAATAATTTCAAAGGGAATGATATATCTAGGGATCAAGTTATCCTTCTTTTAATATCACAAAATATTATTCTAATTAAATATTTATAGGAATACCTTTTCACCAACTTCAAACTCTAGATATCACTAATTATTATCAGCACAACTTTTCTAATGACTTTGAGATTCCCTAATGTATTACTAAATAGCTATAACCTTATCAATCATTCCCTTAGCTGGATTAGGTCCCAATAGATTTTTTTCACCAAATTCATCCAATCACATTATATTTCTACAATTCCATTCATATAGAGATTAATAATTATCCATATGTGTGCTTGAGTGAAATCTATTACTATAAGAAAATTCTACCAATGGAAGGTGTTGATCGCAACCACCTTTGAAATACATAGATAAATCTATCAATATGTCTTCTAAAGTTTGAATGGTACTCCTAAACTATCCATATATATAAGTATTATATACAATACCAAAACTCAAATCTATATCCCAAACTTTCTTAATACCTCTTTAAAACATTGAGATAAACCTAAGATCTCAATTACATACAATAGAATGTGGTCCTCTATGTAACCTTACCACTTACTTAATGTATATCCTAACTAGTTGATCAAGAGAGAAATATTCTATGATGGAAATTAATTTTTTTGACTTAATAATGTGGTTGGATAAACCCAAATAGAATTTTTCCCTTCATATGTTTTGGGGAGTCCAATGATAAAATACATGATAATATTTTCCCATTTTCATTATAGGGCTAAAATAAAAAGTCATAAAAATTAAAGAAACCCACTCTTCACACTAAAAAAAGTCAACTCATACTCTCTTGGTTTACTAGTCTAAGAAAATTTTATATCACCCTCTTATTCCTTAGATATTTGTTTAGGTGATTTTTAAAAAATTAATAAAGATATAATTATAGGATATTTAGACCATTTTGAGTATTGATTCTATTATGCAAAACCCCCTTAATAATTACCATTATATTTGGTCATTAACCTATTCATATCTGAATAAACTAAACTTGTATTATAATGATTGAAAATCCATCACATGTATAACCTATATATATACTTCTAAGAGCACAAGTTCAAGATGAAATCAAATTTTTTAGTATTTCACCTCATGGGCTTTCCCAGATTATGGTAATGGTATTTTTTTTCATATCCATCTTGCTTATATCCATTTAAGGACACATAGATTGAAGATAATGGATTGATCCAAACATTCAATCATTGACTCGAGATAATAGATTTATCTAGATATCCATTCCCATAAAATTTTTATATGGATCCCATTATTATGATACTACTTGACACACCTACTATAGTGTGGTTCAAAATATTATTTATATTTTCCTAATACAGTATGGTGGATGACCAGGGTTATCACTTTTGAGGAGATTTGGAAGTCAATCACTCACTATACCAAAACAATTTATTCTATTTTTTTATTTTATATTTATGAAATAAATAAAAATAAGGGGGGTTTGAATATGCATACAAACATGAAATATAATGAAAATCAATAAAAACTAAATTAGTTTTATAAATAAAGGTGGTTGATCCTTGAGGTATTTACCATAAAGTTCTTATCATAGTTCTATATAAATATATTAATTAAACTTAATCTCACTCAGTTGAGTGATTTGGTATCATTCACTACCCAATCCCACATATTCCTCAATTATGATAGCCAACACCCCAAGATCTTGAATACAAAGTCCCATTTTCTTTCCAATTCAAGTGGTGGTTACCAAACCTCTATCTAGAGTTTGATTTCCTAGTAACTTCCTCTAGTCAAGCCTCACTAAGTAAATATCCCCACTTCACATGGAAAATGATCTCTAGACCACTCTGCACTATACTTCCCACCTCCAACATATTATGAATAATATATTAAAAGGAAGCATTTAAATAACATGATAGGTGAGAAAAGGAATAGTGTGGGGGAAAGAAGAATATCATCACATCTAACCAGTTTAACTTTACACCATTGTAACTAAAAATGAGAAAATCTAAAAGAAAATAATTATATTCAAAACTCAATAATTATCCACTAGATTATTCCCCCTCAAATAAAAACTAAGTTTATTTCTCTATGAATATAGTAAAATAATTATAGTGGATAGAATGGGAGAGATAAAAAAATAGGGTGGAGAGAGGAACAAGAGAGATATATTAGTATATTATAAAATATATAAAGTGTGAATTAATAATGAAATAAAATAAAATATACAATAAAATAATTCTAAAATATCACAAAATAATAAAACTACTTAGTCAGACTCCTGTGATAAAATCCACTTTTTCTTACATATTGAATTTAATTTATAGGACATTTTCCCCAAGTTATTAGCTTATTATTTCGAAAAATATATCTTCAAATATAGAAAAATAAATCTATGGTAAATCTCTCATTATTTAATCTTGAAATGAAAAAGGATATGTATATTGAATTTCCCCTTAACCTAACCTCTTTTGGTGTGACACGAACATACTTCTGAACTTCTCTTGTCTAGATAGGGTCTGTGTATTCCTCTTTGTGAATGTATGACCATGACAATAACCATGCCAAAGGAATCCCTGTGGGCATTTGGATTTCACCTATGAAAAATACTCAACTTCCTTTATGTCATTTCACTCATCAATTATACCTTCATAGAGGCTTAATTAAACATGAAATCTTGCATGCATGGTAGTCCCGAGCTTTATATTACTTCATATAGGCATAGATCAACCTCTTGTAAGATTCAATGGTGGATCATAGGATCAATAGTGAAAGTGATGGCACAAATATTTAGTATAGTTACCCTTGCTCTTCTATAGTGGTTTTAAGAATCTATTAGGTTGGGGCATGACTAAACTATGCACAGCATTAGTGATAGAAAGGAATAAAGGATGGATGATGTCATTCCATGACATTACTGAGCTTGTTTTTTAAGGATGAGAAGTACCCATACTTCGCCTTCCCCATATTTACTTTATATTAGGAATGTTGTTGTTTTAAATATGCAGTTGTTCCAAAGGGGTTCATTTCCCCACTATAGTACTAAAATATACACCACATCCCCCTCCCTCATCGGTGTCACCTCTACCAAAACACTACTCATTATGTCAGTGCCACCCCATGATGGATTTTCTCCACTTATGTCACTCATCCATGCACTACATTCTGTCCAATTTGGATTCCTCGTGGTGGCTAGCTAGACTCCTATGATGTTAGCACTGAGTTGGTCAATTTTTTTAATGTCTTTTTCAAAATTCAAAGTATCCATGACTCTTATTAAGCTTCAACATCAAAAGTACTCTTATGAAGTATCAAAAAGACTCTTATGAAGTCCTTGGTCCATTTAAAATAATAAATCATTGGTAATATTATGAAGTACATAGAAAAATTAGTTACTCATGTGAAGTATAAAATATCACTCTTCTGAAGTAAAAAAGTATCAACATAGTAGGCAAAGTTTCTCTTCCAAAGTCTAAAATATCAGTATAACACAATTGTCCAAAATTCTTCACAGTTTCTTCAAGTGAATCTGTAACCTGAAAATTTCATAGAACACAAAATAAATTTATTTATTTTCCATATAATTATAAAACTGAATAAAAAAATTAATAACCAACAATTAATACATTTTTACAATAAAACCCAAATCCTCTTATATACTCAATACATGATTATTTCCAACAAAATGATAAATTGGTGGGATTTAAATCATTAAAATATAATGTGAAATTAATTTAAATATTATCTCTATCAATTCCCCAACACTCAAACATTTCACTTTAGGGAAATCATATCATAGCAAGGTAAATTTAGATTTCTCAAGATATTAATGACAAAACATTTCAATTTAAACAACTAAACTGATATCATCCCTCTTATATGGATCTCAATTTCCTCTTTCCTCGCTATACATAAAATTCTTTTCAATATCCTGTTAATTCTCAAATTCATTTTGTACTTACCTCCTTGGATATGTATCTATATTTACTCAAGTATTTTAAAATAGATATTTTCTCAATCTTAAGAGAATGCATTATTTATATGGGATTTATTCCTTCATATAGTCTCTAATTCTTGGAGTCATAAAAGTGTTTCAATAAAGAAGACTTTAATTAGTTTGTTATATGGATAAAGGGTTGGTAGGTTTTAAATGTTAAAAACTTAGACTAAAAATGATGAGTTTTTGGCTCTAAAATGAAGTAAAATGCATGAAAATAGTTTATACTCAATAATGTATCCTCACTAAATCCCCTTTTCAAAAGAAAAAATCCAAATACCTTGTGATTTTATTGGGCAGTTCACACTTTGAAATTTCAATAGCAGCAATATTGTTTTCATATCTATTCCCTTATTTTTAGTATCATTATTTTGGTTTTTCAAATCAAGAATTTTTTCATGGTTTTTTTAGAAGAAAAGTGAGGAATATTTTAGTCTTAAAATAGTGATGAACTCCTATACCCAAATGTTAATTTTAAGGGTATTTTTTTCATCCTTTAATACTACCATCATGTATTTCCTTTTTTCACAGTAGAATCATTAAGATAAATCACCCACAAAACATATTCAATAGATATCATCCAACTCCCTCCACACTTGATTTAAATAATAATGATGTAATTGCTTCTTGAGAAGGTTGAAAAGGTATAAATCTCATGTAATTTGGCATCATAAAAAGGTATTTAATGGATAATGGGGGCTTAGTAAAAATTTTAGATGTAAGGGAAGTCTTGAAATAGAATTTAAATGTAAAAATGGGCTTACAATGTGATTCCTTATTCATATTTAATACAATTCATAAACTCTAATAGCTTTGAATAAGAGAAAAAATTGGAATTTTTGGATCTCACATCATGTCTCAAGACTCTCAATAAAAATATAAATGGAAAGAATTAGTTAAAAACGTTTTAGAAACCTATCGGGTTAAGAAAATTATTTATTATAAACAAAACTAGTGCACATGATTTTCATCTTTGATCAAACTTTATTAAATAATTGTATCTAAAATCAAGAAAAAAATACATTTTTGAAAAAAAAATAGATTTTCTATTAGGGCACACTCTTAAGTTGGTGACCCATGTCCTTTGAATGGTCATGGGCCTTGTGCCCCATATTCCCACTTTCCAAAGGTTATAAGCCTTCACCACCATGTTTGATGTTTTCATATCCTTAATCGGAATGGGGTGATGAGATGTTGAATCTTCCTTCCATGGATTCCTCCTTGGGGTTCATTTCCTATTTTGGGTCTCCCTTATAGATATAATAAATTTTCATTAATCTCATTCCCAACACCATATTTTAGTGGACACCTATTAATTGTATCTCTTGTTGTTGTTATAGGGTGGATACCTATGGTTGGAGATGATGATTATGTTGTGCATGTTGGGCATCTACAAAAGTATTCCTCATTTGAAGTTGTGAGGGAATCTTATGTTCATGAAATAAGGTTTATTTGGTGAAAAACCAAAGGCATCCCATGATCACCATAAGGAAACTTACATTTAGTACATATTGAATCCAAGGCTCATCGTCTCATAAATTCTATTCCCATCATACAAAGTATATAACATTCATCATATAAGGCATCTAGCAATTTTCATGTTGGGAAAATTATGCTCATCGCATAAGGATTCCTAGGATCATTATCTACGACACCAGTTCTCATCATACCAGGTGAGAACATAGGCTTGACACCTAATAAAAATGGGGGGAGATCCTATAAACATCACATAGAGGATTATTATGCCCATTGTATAAGAAATATCATTCTCATCACAAATATAGAAACTTATTCCCATCACTTGAGTAGGGAAGGACAGATCATATGGTTGTGATGTACACTTGTTAGTAATGTCACCTAAGGCATATTATTCTCATAACATGAGGTAAAAACTCAGGCTCATCACCTAAGTGGGGAAGAATAGATTGGATAATTATCACATACACTTATTAGGATTTCAAAATAAGGCATAACATTATCATTACATGAGGTTGAAATTCAATCACATTGCCTAAGTGGAGAAGATGAGATCATATGCTTGTTACATATTATTCTTAGGACCATCACCTAAGGCACTATAAGATCACTACATTGTGATAGTATTTTTTACATCATGAGGTTCATAGGTTTAAAGATGAGTGAGGGTGCTTTTCATGTTTAGAGTCCTGGGAAGATGATCCCACACACACCCATAAGAGAAAATCCACTATCCAACTCTATCCCCAGGAATTACCATCATGATTCTCCATGAGAGAAATATAAGAACGTTCCTTTTCCTATTTCATGATTAATAACATCTTCATATTGACAAATACAATTATTTCATACATAAATATTACAACCTTTTATATGAATATTAAATATATCTAATAAAATTTCACACCCTAAAACTACAAAAAAAATAGTGTACTTATAGACTATATACATAAGAAAATTATTTCATGATAGATATTCAACATATCCGATAAATTTATTCTTACATTATACCCTTATTTGGCATACCCTATTTAAAACCATTCTTCATAACCTAGGGTAAATAAACATAATAAAGGGTGAACTTAGATGATAATTAGGGGTAAACATGGGAGATATCAATCAATGATCATATGTAAGAATAAGATAAGAATAATGGTATGTGGTAGTGATTATAACTTAAAATTTTAATACCCAATCTATCATAAATCATAAACATGGTCCATGAAATAAAACATTATCATTTTAAAATAAATGAATAATAAGATTGAGGAATCATTATAAATCAGTCATGAACCATAAGTTCAAACCATAATCATAAAAACATGTTAAAAGAGTGTGGCTCCATTACAGGTATAGAAATCATATCATATGTTAAGTATAACTAATAAGACCATCATATCATAATGGATCATGAATCATCACTTGTTTCCCATATCATAGTGGATCATGCATCACCAATTATTTCCCATATCATGGTGGATCAGTAATCCCTACCTATTTCTCATAGTAGATAGATCACATCAAATCATTTCCCATAATTATCTCATGAGATATAATATTTTACCCAATGAATTGGAGGGATATAATAGAAACACCAGTCACATAATTAAAACCATACATATGTGTTCCATGAGATTATAAAACATCTATCATTTAATCATCGCATAACCCATGGAAAAGAAACAAGTTTAATACAAAAATTCTATCATTTCATTACAGCATAACCCATGTAAAAGAAATGGGTTTCATAAAGATTTCATGATAACTTAGTTAACCAATGGAAACGAAATGAGTTTCATCGAATAAACATTAAATCATCATCATAATAATCCATCTATAGATAGAAAGTGTATAGTATAAAAATATAATATCCCTAATAAAGTATAATAATCCTTAATGTATGTAGACATAGATGATAATTTCCCTTAAATATTTCATTAAAAACATAAAAAAAATATAATTTTCCTTTGATTAAATTTTAACTAAAAAATACAAAAATTATGAGAAAATATTTTTCTTTGAAGATAACCTTGTAAAATTATAAATTAATATTTATATAAAAAATGGTCATGATGGTGAGAAAATTTGTTCATGTCATATACATTAAAATAAAACATTCCTTTCAAGCTTTTGTAAAAAGTTGAAAATAACTTGTTCAAAAGAATTTTAAAAAGATTAATTTTTAAACTATTATAATTAAATTAAAAGGTAGTGAAAATGAAATTTTTAGAACATTAAAATTATGATTAATAGTTTTCAAAAAACAATTTTTATGATCTTGAACACAAAAGAAAAATTTTATCGACCAAAGAGTAAATAAGGTCAGTTTTTCATTAAAAATATTTTCTCAATAATTTTTAGTACCAAAGAGAAAAAAATGGAACTAATAATTAAAAAATATAGGAATAAGTATAGGATAATAAAAATTAAATGGGTTTATCAAATAAGTATCATATAATTTCCTCAATGAAAATTCAAGCATAAACAATCCTGATAAAATAGGATTGAAACATAAATCCCTTACCTCAAGTATTATATTTCTTAGTACGTGTTAAAATATCATATATAATAATATATAAATATTATAAATATTATACATAACCATATTTAGATATATAATAAAAAATATGATATACATATAACATCTTATTACATTTTTATTAACAATTATTTATTAAAATCGCTATTTTGGGTGATAACTACTTCATTTTTATTTATGTTTTAGTTAGATGGTTCTAGTAATTACACCTTATTAAAGGTTTAATAATATAAAGAATCATAATTGTGACATAGAGATAATATTTATTCATCATATACATTTTTATAATTAACCTTATAAATTGGTGGTGAAGATGAATTACATCACTTTTTGGAGATGGTTGTCCGTACGTATGCAAGAGTGATATTTCCAATTTTAAATGATTGGAATGAAAGAAAATTAAATAAAAAACTCCTTTATAGAATAATTATTATATCATACATATCATATAAATTCATTAATTCTATCCTTATTGTCAAACATGTAAAAAAATGAAAAAAAAATTGCATCGCTTCATGGAGGTGGTAGTCCACACGTACACACAAGTGATACTTTTCATTTCTCATATGATGGAAAGTAAGATGAAAATGGTTGATCCATAATCATAATAACAATTAATTATATTTAATATACTAAATTGATTATTTTATAATGGATAGTATAGATTTATAGGAGGTATAAGAAGAAATAAATTGAAAGATCTCAGGTAAGATGATTATTTATTCTTTAATATACCTCCTTTAGGTCCCTTCTTAGTGGCCATTAGAATGTTATTTTAAGAATATAATAACATATAAATAATTTATAGGGAATTTTAAAAGAGAATAGGGTAGTTTTTGGTCGAGTTAGGTGGCTCAAATTGGTGTAAATAAGAGGGGGGGTGTCCTTTTATAAGTGGGGGGGACACACCTTGAATTTTTTAAAGGACTAAATATTATTAAGTCATATTAAGAGAAATTTTACCATAAAAAATTAAATTTTTATCCTATGGTGATAATGTTTAAAATATTTTCATCTAATAATAATTTATGTGGAAAAAATCATAGCCATATCATTTAGTTTAACCTTAATTTACCTGTTTTACCCTTTTTACTAAGGTAGTAATATTTTTACCGTAATTAATATTCATAATGATGAAACTAAAATTAAACTAATTAATAAATTTTAAATGATTATTAAAAATATTAAATCTATTTTTTCAGATTCAATCTCTAGAAATTTAATATATTAAATTAATATGAAAACATAAAATGCAATAAAAAATAGTATTATGAAAAATGCCTTATAAAGTCTAAAAGATTTCTTATAACAAGATCAAGTATAATATTGATCCAAAATTCATAAATTGTATTATTTTTTAAAAAAATAAACTAATTAAATTTTAAAACCAATCCAAATAAAAATTAATCTTTGAAAATACAATAAAATAAAATGCAGCTTTCTTAAAAAAATCAATAATTTCACTATTCACCTAAAAATCAAATTTTTCAAAAAATTCCCAAAAATTAACCCTAAGTTAATTTTGACATGATGATTTAAAAAATGAAGTTAATATTGTAAAATAAAATTTATAAAAATGGTAAAAATTAATTATAATTTCAATATAAAAAATATAATGAATGCCACTTTTGAAGAAAATATATTTTTGAAGCATAAATGTTTTTAATTAAAATTTGGAACTTATTTATAAATTTATTTTCATTATATAAAACATTAATACATATTTTTCAAAAATTGTTTATTCCTATTTATACCTCCAATTTAATTTTTAGGTTATAATGGTATATTATATTACAATTCATTTAGACTCATGATTTTATGTATCAAAAGCTATTGAATAAATTAAATTTATTTGAAAAGAAATATATCATAAAATATTGGGTTGTTACATTATACCCCCCTTATAATAATTTTTTCCTCAAAATTTCATCACTTTGATATAAAAAACTGTGAATACTTCTACATCGGTACATCTTATGGTTCCCACATAGCTTCCAAAAATTTACGATTTCACCACAAAACATTAAATAGGTGAGTGGACTTGTTTCAAAACACTTTTTATCTTTAATAAAGAATCTCCACCAGTTATTACTCATAATAGTGATCATACTCTAGTAGTATGGCCTTTAATTTCCATACATGTGAATAATAGGTTATGTACTTCCTCATGAGAGATATATGAAACATATCATGAACCTGAGAGGGATTCAGTAGAAGCATCAAGTGATAAGAAACCATCTTGATACAATCAATAATTTCAAATGGCATGATATATCTTGGGATAAACTTATCCATATTTTAATATCTCATAAATTTATTCCAATTAGATATTTATAGTAATACCCTGTCACAAACTTCAAACTCTAGATCTCACTGATGATTATCTGCATAACTTTTCTGGTGACTTTAAGATACCCTAATGTTTACTAAATAGCTCTAACATTCTTTATCATTATCTCAGCTAGCTTAGGTCCCAATATATTTCTTTCACAAAATTCATCCAATCACATTGGATTTATACATTTCCATCCATATAGGGCTATATAATTATCCATTTGTATGCTTGAGTGAAAGCTACTGCCATAAGAAAATTATACCAAAAGAAGGTTTTGATCGCAACCACATTTTAATTAAATAGAGAAATCAATAAACATTTATTTTAAAGTTTTAATGGTACTCTTAAACTAACCATCTGTATAAGGATGGTATAAAATACCAAAACTCAACTCTGTATCCAAAACCTACTGAAGACCTCTCTAGAACTTTGAGGTAAACCTTGTATCTCAATTACATATAATATAATGTGGTGCTCTATGCAGCCTTACCACTTCCTTAATGTATATCCTAGATATTTGATCAAGAGATAGATATTATGTGATGGAAATTAATTTTTTTTATTTAATAATGTGGTTGGATAAACCCAAATAGAATTGTTGCATTTAGATGTTTTGGGGATTCTAATGATGAAATCCATGGTAATGTTTTCCCATTTACATTCTATTATGGGTAATAGTTATAACATTCCCTTACACTTTTATCTATCATCATTACCTTTATAATATACTAGGTATTGTGATATATACTCTGTAATATCAGCTTTCATGTTGTCTCGTCATAAATACTCTTTCAAATATCCATACATCTTCATACTTCCAAGATGAATAGTGAATGGTGAACTATGAGCTTCATCCAATAGCTCATTCTTCAGATTTAGTATTAATGGGACACATACTCGATTCTTGGACCTTATCATTCCATCAAAATCATGGTTGAACTTAGGAACATTTCTCACCTTCCTCTATAGTTCCACATCCTCATTTTGTTTCTTTTTAATCCTCACGTGGATTAATGGTTGAGCATTCATCTGAGAAATATATGATTTATCCCCTTTCCTCATGATTTCAAGATACATATTCTTGAAACCCATAAATATTGTATCTCTTTCAATCCTCATCTAGGAAAAACTAGCATGGTCTTCCTGACTTAGAGTATCATCCACCTTGTTCACATTCCCTGGGTGGTAATGTATTGAGAATTCATAATCTTTAATCTACTCCAACCATCATCTCTATTGCATATTCAACTCATACTATGTGAATATATACTTCAATATTTAATTATACAAATATATATATATATATATATATCACCTTTTACGATAAATATAATTCCTCCATATCTTCAATGTAAAAATTACCATTGCCAACTCTAAATAATTATTCGGGTAAATTTTTCTCATGAATTTTTAATTGGCGGGAGGTATATGTTATCATTATATCATTCTGTATAAGAACATGACCCATTACCTTATTTTATCCATAATTATATATCACAATCCCTTATCTATTATAGGGTAGTGTAATCACTATTTAATTGACCAACCTTCTCTTTATCTCCTTGAAATTTTATTCACATTCATCTAACTACAAGAACTTAACTCCCAAGTCAACTTTGTGAGTGGACTAGATAGTCATGAGAAATATCTCTAAAAATGTATGTAGTGTCTATATAACCAAAGAAAACTACAAATAATAGTTACCATGGTTGGTATAGGTCATTTATTAATGACTTATATCTTTAAATGATCCACCTATATAACCTCACTTGAGATTTTATGACATAAGAATGAAACTTTCTAAAGCCAAAATTTTCACTTTGTAAATTTAGGATAAAAATTATCCTTCCTCAGGGTATTAAGAAAAATTCTTAATTATCATAATTATCTTCCATTATCTTTGAATATATAAGAATATCATCTATAAATACTTCCACAAACTGATCAAGTTAACCTCTAAAGACTTTATTAATTAAATTCATAAAGATAGATGGGGTGTTAGTGAGTTTAAATGGAATCACTATAAATTCATAATGATCATACCTCATATAAAAGGTTTTATTGGGTATATTATACTTCATAAACCTCAATTGATAATATAAAAATGAAGTTAAATATTTTAAAAAGTGTTAATATCATTGTAATTGATCAAACAAATCATTGATATGGGGTAGAGGATACCTGTTCTTGATAGTGATCTTTTTAAGTCACCAATAACCAATACAATGATGCATTGACCCATATTTCTTATTAAAAAAAGTATAAGTGAACCCCAAGTTAATTCACTAGTATATATTAATCCCTTATCAATATTATCCTAGATTTTCTTCTTTAATTCCTACAACTCAATTGTGTCCATTATATATGGATTCATTGAAATAGGCATTGCACTATGCAAGTGTTCTATTGAAAACTAAAATTCACAATTCATAGGAATACTAGGAAACTGTTATGGAACATCGTTAATAAACTCCTATATAATAGGAATATCCTTAATTTTTATTTTCTTCTCAAACATATGTGATAGATTCCTTCCATGGATAGAAGTTAAGACCCATATGAGAGAAGTAATTTCCATTATAATTTCATATTCATCCCTACAATGATAATTGATTATAAGTTCATTTGTAATATGAAATATGACTTAATTTCCTCAAAATTGATATGGGATCTATATAGAAAAATCCAATTCAATCCTAGAATCACATTAAATTAAACTAGAGGGAGAATCACAAGATTTACATAAAGCATATTGTCACAAAATTTAATCATAGAGAAACTATAGAATTGATATGTGATAATATTAACATTAGTATTTTTCACCAATAAATTTTTATCTAATATTTTAGGTGGTAATGTGATACCCTTCAAAATTTTCTTAGATATAAAAGAGCAGTTCGATCTAGAATCAAATAATACATTATTTTTTTAGAGTGGATGATAATGTTACCTTTAACCACATCATTCTCATAACCAACATATATAGTCATGAATTTATGATATTTCCCTTTTCTATTGAGTTTAAGAGGTTTTTTATGTTGATAATCATCATAAATCTTCATATTTGTGCACTCATTATCATAATTTTCATACTCCTTGCATTTAAAGAATTGAAGTGTAGGTGGTTCAATAGTTGGAATCTTTATTTCCTTAACTATATCAACTGTAATATTCATAACCCTTTTAAATTCATAGGATTTATGACCATCCATTCCACATTTAAATTTCCGCTCAGTTTTATTCAAGCAATTCCCTTGATATTTCTTCCCACATTTATGGCATATAAGTGACTAAATTTTCTTTCTACTATGTGGTTTATTTTAGTTTTCATGAGAAACCATCTTTATTTTCTTATCAAAACCATGAGAATGGTGGGATATCCAATTTCCATTTCTACCTTGAGAGTGAATAGAATTATTTATTTATAGCTATTAAAGTCTCATAGAGTTAATTGCTTTCAAATAATTGGTTTTAAGCCACCAAAGAATCAATAAATTTTTCTTTTAGGGATGATTATTAAACCAAAATCATACCATGTAATTCATAAAAAATGTACCATATAGGTACCAATGGATTCATCATCCTTATACCTAATCTCAATTAATTCCTTCTCCATTTTAGTATGTATAGTATGAAGGATTTACTTACTAAAAAATATCATCTTAAAATCATACCACTCTAGGGATTCAATTTCTTCCTATTTCCTCATATTCTTAATAAGACTCTACCATTGATCTAATTCACCATCTATATGGTAAATGGATAGGAAAAAAATTCATGTTTTGATCATTAGAGAATAAAAAATATTTTCTCAATGGTATTGATCCATCACTCAACCACTAGTGGATCAGAAGACCCGATAAAAGAATGTGGTTATTTACTCATGAAAGATTCAATGATACATTGTTCCTTAATTTGATTTTTTGTAATCTCAGTATGATTCATGGACTGAGAATGTTTTGTGGGAATAACAAAAAGATTTTGAATTCTAGTTCTGAAAGCGTTTGGTTTTTTAAGAATAAAATCATTGAATTATCCATCACAATTGTTGTTAAAATGATTCCTTATGGTTCCAACCACTGATTAAAACCAAAAAACATAGTTTAAGAATAAAGATATAATAATAAAAGTGAGAAATCATATAATCAAAAAAATTCATTCATAGGATTTCTAAATTATTTTCAATCTATGACACCTCAGGTTTAATCTATGTTATCCACGGTTATTATCTATTTAAATTCCTCAAAATTATCCATAAATAAAATGTAAATTAACCGAATCATATCCCTCGAGAGTGTCAAACCATATGTATAGTAAGGTCCTATTCACCATGCACTAAAATAATGGTCAATATAAAATTAACCAACTCTTTTTGGGGTTATTACCCCTAGATGAATCTATTCCAAAACCATGTCTACTTGTAGTATCTAGACATTGGTGTATTTATAGGAAAACCACATAGTCCCAAACTTACCAAAAATTTAGGATATTACCCTATACTTAGGCATATACCCAGAGTCTTCAAAAAAGTTATTTAATCCTAATATCTATAAATAAATAAACACTACTTTAATGCCAACTGAGGTGACCCAAGTATTTCATACATAAATATTACACCATTTTATATGAATATTCAATGCATCTATCAATAGTACACACCCCAGAATCATAAAATGTTTAGTTTTAATTAATACTATATATATAAACATCAAATTTTATAATAGATCTTCAATATATCTCCTAAATTTATTCTCGCATTATACCCTTATTTGACATACCCTAATTAAAAAAAAAATCCATAACCTTGGGAAAAGAAACATAAGGGTGAGCTTAGATGCTCAATAAGGGTAAACATGGGAGATATAAATCGATGATCATATATAATGATAAGATAATAATATGGGTATGAGATCATGATTATAACTTATTAAGATCACAACCAATCTATCATAGATTATAAATATTATTCATAGCATAAAACTTTATCATTTTAAAAGGCATTAATCATAAGCATGATGAATCCTCATAAATCAATCATGAACCATAATCTCAAATAATAATCATAAAAACATGTTATAATAGTATGGAACCATAAAAAGAATATAAACCATGTCATATGTCAAGGTTAACTATTGAGACCATTATATCATAGTGGATCTGGAATCAGCACATGTTTCCCATATAAAAGTAGGTTAGGAAATCACCACTCATTTCCCATATCATAGTGGATCAGGAATCCCTACGAGTTTCTCATAGTGGTTCAAGTACATTAACTCATTTTCTATAATTATCTCATGATATAAAGTCTTTACCTAATGCATTGGAGGGCTATAACAGACCAAATCATTACATAATAAAAAATATAAATATGTTTACCACAAGATAATAAAACATTCATCATTTAAACATAAAATAACCCCTAGAAAATAAATGGGTTTCATACAAATATTCTATCATTTCATTATATAATAACACCTGGAAAAGAAATTGGTTTCATAAATATTCTATTATAACTTGATCAACCCATGGTAAAGAAATGGATTTCATAAAATAAACTTTAGATCATCATCACCATACATAGAAATAAAGTGTATGGTGTCAAAATATCATATCTCTAGTGAAGAATAAAAATCCTTAAAGGGTTTTTAAATGGATGAAAAATTCCCTAATAAGATCATTCTAACATTTCTCTGATAACATGAGAAAATATTCTTTTCCTTTGATAAGATTTTAAATAAAAAATCCCAGAATATTGGGGAATTAATTTTATTTAAAAATGAACATGGAAACTTATAAAGTAATTTTCAAATAAAATAACAATCATGGAGTTAGTAAAATCCATTAATGTCATATATGTTAAAGGAAAACACTCATTTCACATATTTGTAAAAAGTTAAAAAAGACTTGTTTGGAAAACTTTTAGAAATAATATTTTTTAAAATTATGTAATTAAAGTAAAATTTATTGAAAATGATATTTTCATAACATTCCAATTATATTTAAAAACTTTCATAAAACAATTTTTATGAGCTTTGGCATGGAATAAAAAGTTCATCGACCCAAGAGGAAATAAGGTCTATTTTTCTTTAAAAACATTTTCTCAATAATATCAAGCACCAAAGAGAGAAAAATGGTACTAATACTTGAAAATTCTAGGAATAAACAGAGGATAATAAAAATAAATGGTTTTATCAAACAATTATCATATAATTTTCTCAATTTAAATTCAAGCATAAACAATCCTAATTAAAATGGGATTAAAACATAAATCATTTACTTTAAGTTTTTTAACTCTGTACGCATTCAATTATCCCATATAATAAATATATATTTGTTATAAATATATTCTATAACCATATTAATACATATAATACCATATATTATTTACTTATAAAATATTATTACCTATTTATTAACAATTCTTTATAAAAATTACTATTCCACGTGATAACTGCTTTCTTTTTTATATATGATTCGGTTAGATGGTTTTGGTACTTGCACCTTGGTCATGGTTTTTTCATATATATAATATTAATCATGAAATAATTATCATATTTATTCATCATATACACTTTTAAAATTATTTATATAAATTAGTGATAAAAAATGAATGGCGTCACTTTATGAAGACGGTAATCAATACGTACGCACGGGTGATATTTACACTTTTCAATGGTTGGAATGAATGAAAGGTAAATAATAATTAAAATTTTATAATCACTATTATATAATATATATCTTATATATTCATTAATTATATCCTTATTATAATCTATGTAAATAAAAAATGAAAAACGAATCACATCACTTCATGGAAGTGGTAGTCCACACATACGCACAAGAGATAATTTTCATTTTTCCTTTAATGTAAAGGGTGTGAAAAATGGTTTGTATATAATTATAATAATAATATATTATATTTAAGATATGGAAGTAATTATTTTATAATGGATACCATGGATTTAGAGGAGGTGGAAGAATAAATAAACTGAAAGATGTCGGGTAAGACGATTACCTATTCTTCGTTAGACCTCCTTTAGAATACAAGAACATGTAATCTATGTCTTTTAAAGTTTATAAGATAATTGGGAAGTGTTTTATTGATATATTTTGCTCAAATTGGTGTAAATAATAGATAGGAGAAGTTTACTTTTAAAATTATGGGGAGGGACACATCTTGAATTTTTTAAAGGATTAAAATATTATTAACTCATATTCATGGAAACGCATCCCATAAACTATTCAATTTCAAGCCTAAGGTGATAAGGGTTGAAATACATTCATACAATAATAATTAATATGAAAAAAAATTATGGCCTTATCACTTAGTTTAACCTTAATTTACCCATTTTACCCTTTTTACTAAGGTAGTAATATTTTTTCCATAGTTACTATCCATAATGACCAAAAATGAAATTCACATCATTAATAAATTTGAACATAGTGATTATAAAAATGGAATCCATTTTTTAATATTAAATCTTTAGAAATGGTAGAAAATAATTTAATATAATAAAGCAAAATGCAATGAAAAGTGGTTTTTTGATAAATTTCTTTTTAAGTTTAAAAGTATTTTTATACCAAGATTAAGTAGAATGTTGATACAAAAGGTATAAATAGAATTATTTTTGACAAAAATAAACTAATTAAATTTTAAAAACAATATAAATCATAATGGAACTTTGAAAATACTAGAAAGTAAAATACAGTTTTCCTTAAAAAAATCGGTACTTTTATTATTAACCCCAAAATCAATTTTTTTAGAAAATTCCTAAAATTCACCCTAAGATATTTTTGAAATGCTGATTTAAAAAATTAATTTTATTTTTTCAAATAAAATTTCTATAAATTATGGAAATTAATTATAATTTAAGTGCACAAAATGTTGTAAAAACTATTTTTGAAGAAAACAATTTTTTGAAGCATAAATGTCTTTTATAAAAATTGAGTACTTATTTATCAATATATTGACATTATATAAAACCTTTATAAATATTTTTTAAAATGTATTTATTACTATCCATTTCACCAATTTAATGGCTAATTTATAATGTTATATTATATTTTATTTCATTTAGACTCGGGGTTGCATGTATCGCAAGCTATCGAAAAATTATATTTATTTGAAAAAAAATATCATAAAATCTTAGGGTGTTACTCATATAAACCAAAGTGAATATGAATGGGGTGCATAATCATACCCAGTAGGATTTTCATAAGATTATTATTTCATATTCCACTAGGAAAATAACATGTTATCTCACAATTTAAAAACATATATTTAAACAAAATAGGAAATATCAAAGTAGTTTATCAATTTGAAGCATTTGAAATTAAAAGAAAAAAAATATCAATCCATCATTTATCATTATTTCCACTTGTCTTACCAAAATATCATCCATTACTCACACACACATGCATGCCAGGTGAAATTTCCATAATCATGAGTAGTTACTCATTGATCCATCAAGTCATCACTAGGTGACTCATATCCAGGTACCTTTAGTCTAGAACCACACCCCTTATTTAGGGTCACATACAATGAAAATGAACCCACTCCAACCATGTTTTTCAAATTCTTAATCCAAGTTCTCATTATAAATAATTTCATATAAAAAATTTATTTACCTTTAAACATTTAATTGAAATCTTTCTTGCATTAAAACAATACCAAAATTTTAAAAACCATAAACCAAAGAGGTTTCCAAAAACAATTTTAATTTATAAGATTTCAAAAGTATAAAAGGGTTTTTATGACATAAAATAAATATATGTTTATTATAAAAATAAAATTTATTGAATTAAAATATCCAATCCTTCTAGTTCTATAAGAATTGTAATATAGAAAGAAGGCACCAACCTCTCAACTGGTGATGACAATGAAAGATGGCACCATGAAATCTATAGATCCAGTCTAAAAACTTATTTCCTTAAATAGATATAATCAAAACACATTATATATTATAGATCTATCCATAATAGATTATATTTATCATTTCATGTTAGATTATAAAAGTATATCTAAAGATAAAGATATAAAACAGAGACTTACCATTGATTTTGGAGATCCAACACACATAGATCAATACAAATTGGATTTTAGATTGAAGGGAACCATAAATAATACTTAGTAATGGAGATTACTTTGATATTTTAATATAATAGGAGAAAAATAGGGTTTGGGGGGTTATAACTGAGTTAAACTCTAATTTTTATAGTATTTAATGCATGTCACAAGGTTAGGTCACACGTTTTGGGAAACCATGTGCTAACCATGTACATGTTACTATCTAAAAACCATTACATCATATTTTAAGTTCACAAAGTTTGATATATCATGCACAAAATATGATTTTTCATCTATTTAAACTTGTATATATACTCTTATCCACCTGTATGATTTAGAAAAACTATGCACCTTCCCAAAAACTCTTGAACTGTTTCCTGGAGATGGGGCATGGTTTCCCCTAACCATTCCAACATGTACACTATTACAAACCCTTAAAAACATGACAAAATCATACCAAAACTTATAAAACTCAATAAAATTATTATATAACTTCAAGATATATAATTAAATGGTAAGGTACCTAAAACTGAGGGTGTTACAAAATTCCATTGGGGACCTCAGGTTTGTATGGTGAGAGGTTTGGTATGCTAATGAAACGTGATCAATCTTCGGATATATCACCTCACTAGGGGTAGATATATTAGTGGTAATTTTATGATTGAACCTTAAATAGGTTTCCTATATACCCCATTGTAAGATAAGTATTAAAACCCACATAGTTTGAATTCACATTTTAGAGTCGCGTGGTCAGACTGTACCATGTAGTTTAACAACATGAGGTAAGGAAGCTTGGGTCATGAAAGGGGAAAAACAAGGGATGGTGTGGGTATTAAATATATAAGCTACCTAGAATATGTGGTAATTATCTCATGCTCATTACATGAGGCATATCATGCACATTACACATGCTCATCACATAGGGTAAGGCTATAGTTTAATATCTTGTGATGAAGAAATTGTTGCATAGTTTAATATAATATGATTGCGACACTAGTGATATGTAGTTTAAATTATTTTTTCTTTGACATGGTTGGGAATTAGGCATGAATCTACCCACTCATAGTTAGGATGGGAGGTGATAATGATCTATAGATCATGTACATGCTCACTGAGGGGGTTCTGGGATTGGGCATGGGGGTTTATGATACCAGATGTATGGATGGTATTTTCATGAGTAGACCCAATTTGAATTGATGTGGTTTCCATGAGAACTCAACTTGTTTGAAACTATGTTAAGTGAAATGAGTCATTATATTGAGGATCTGGAGACTATGTCATGTAAATTTAGAGTTTCATGAAGTTTTAGAGTTGTATGAACAATGCTCTCTAGCACAATAGTGGGACATGGATGGGGGAGGCATAGTATCACACAACCTTTGGTGTTTTGTGAAAACTAGAGTTTCATGAAGTAAGTATATCTTACACAAACTCACGTGTTCATTAATGGGGGTTGTGGAAATTCATCTCTGACGTAAGCTAAGTTGAGTTAGGACTTATGTGAGGATTGTCTCTCAAGTTATATACCTTTAAGAATCCATGGGATTCTATGGTTTGTGTAACTTTATGAAAAAGATATTTTCATGAGAGATATCATGAATATTAAACTTTCAAAGGTCCATCCCAAAAATTAGGGGGTGATGCACTATTTATAGACATTTTAACCTACTAGGTCACTATGTCACATAACTTTATCCACATCATGCAACCTAGAATTGGATCATGAAATATCTACAGGATCTATGCTATTTTGAGTCTATGTCATGCAACTCTGAGTTTCATGATGCCCATGTCTTTGCTACTAGAAGCTAATTGTGACACCCATGGAACTCTTCCATTTAACATCACCTTTATCATGAAACTTTCAACTTAATGAAGTTGTGTGAACTATTTAGAAGTTGCATGCATCTATTATCCTTTTTTTTTGAGGTTCTACTCAGTATTTTTGAAACTTGTAGAATTTTATATTTTATTTCTCATGAAATTGGTTTGTGAAGAAATGTGGAAGTTTTATATAAATTCTTAAAGTTGGACATAGTGCCTCCTTATTTCTAAAATGATCCTTAGAAATTAGTTTCCTCATCACCTTGTGAAGATCATGTAGTTTGAGTCCAAAGATTCAATTTTCAATGCCAATAAATTACATCCCTTGTAACTGAAGCTGATGGGGAAGTAGAGGGTCGAATTCAAAGTAAAACACTGAATTTTGTGTAATTTTTCACAGTTTCACACAATCTGGGTCTATTTCATGGAACCCTATTATGCATGTGAGATACCTGGATGGTACTATCCTATAAATATGGTGAGGGGGATAGTATGGACACTAGACGTTCACACTTGATAATAGCTCTATCATGTGTTAAACTCTATACTTTTCATGAACTTCTGAACTCTTAAGTCGCAGCGTTCACACAATACTCAATTTATGTGACACAAGTTTAGTGACATTACTTAAACAAGCTAGAGTTTTTAGTTTCTATGATAATACTTTTTGTGAGCCATGGTGGAGTTATGAAACCTAGAGTTAATTTCATGAGGTGGGATTTATTTTCATGACACTGACTTAGAAATCTTCAAAACTACATCTGAAATGGATAATCAAAGCGTTGAATCCTTTGTCCAAGCCACTACTACTTTTAGGAGGGATAATATAACTAAAAATCCTAAGATCCCTTAGGTTAAGAGGGTATTTTATAAAAATTAATTGTTTTTTATACTACAAATAGAGGTTCATAAAGGGTACCTACTTAGAAAAAAGATTCCCCTCTATAAATTCAGTCTATTTGACTATTTTTTTCATTTTGATTACTAACATCAATATACCAAATCATTGGTTCTCATTCCATGATGAGATATATCAGTGTAATATAACTTTTATTTTCCACTCGCTAATTGAACATGATTTGGAAATGATTTACACCATTAGAATCTAAACTAAGATAGTCACTGTGGAGCTACTAATGTAGGATGTTTTCCCATGTCACTAGTCTAGCATCTCAAACAATCAGATGGGATTTTATAAAGAGTTTTGTTTGTGGTCATGTGGGAATTTTGCTAATGAATGGGAATGGTCATACTAGGTATGATAGATTTTAACACTAGATTTGAAGGAAATATTGGGTTGAGTTGAGTTATATCAGACTATATGTGGTAGTATCAACATCCCCATTCCATATTTATTGCTATTCAAATCTGATTTCATAGCTACTCGGTTGATGCTCACCAGACACCAACACCTTCCACCTTCATCATGGAGAGGTGGGGATTATTCCTATGGATTTTCACAACATCGGTGGTATTCTACTAGTTGGATTTAAATATGAAAATTTCATCCTAACAATCAATGCTTGGTAGGATGTAGATTAGATGTTGGTAGCAGTGAAGATGTTGGTGGACAAGCTGATAGAGATTCTACAACATCATTTATCCATCCATCTAGAAATGCCTTAGAATATATTACTAAGATTTTTTTTAATATTCCTAAGGGAAGGAACAAGAAATTTTCAAACACCAAGCATTAGAGGAAGTCAGGCTCATATTAGATCACATTAGAGGAGGGATAATATTAATATTGGGTGTTAATTATATAGGACTGCCAACTAGATTTTAGGTATGATGTGTTCCTAGAAACCTTCCTGAGTGGATAGATTCTTCTTTTCAGGGACACACACATGAGTCTACATATAGGAACCTTTGTGATGGTTTAATCCTAGAATCCCATAACCAGGTCAACCTCAGCATACTAGCTCTATCTAGGTTGAATGACTAATTAGGGAATGTCATATGAGGAGATATACTTAGGAATATATGTGTCCCATTCTAGTTCTTACATAGATAGGTCATATAAAATTTCATGGGGTATGATTTTATGAATTTTATTTTCCTCCAAATTTTTGCCTCTAACCCCCCCCCCCCTCCCTCAACATTTTTAAGGTATAGTAGGTATTTCTCAATGAGGTGAAGGTGGTGGCCCACATCATCAATGTTGGAAACATCAACCTGCATCCCTTCCTAGCCCCATTTTGGAGAAATTTTTTATGATGTTCAAGGGATTTTTGAGAAAAGATAATACTAGCATGCCTTCTAATGTGGGTTATTGATTGCATGGATTGATAGACATATCTACCACAAACCATATACCCTGGTCAGATTCACTCAATAGTTTAGATACATTCAATAGCTAGCAGCATAAGTATACATAGGGGTATACATTAAAAGGAACCCTTGTGATATTTTCCAACTCTTGGGAATATTTATTAGAAAGGGATCGAGGGAGGTTACCATGCTTCCACCCACCAACACCATTTCCATTCTCACCTAGAATTATTTGAATGATTGGGTGGAAGTGTATCCAAACACAATCCTATAGAGATGGGTGAGGTCGGTGGTTCATTCAAAGTAACCCCATGTGAAACAAGTCAGTAGGTGGGATACCATTAGTGGAGCTCTTAAAGTGGGGAGAAGGGCCCATGTCATGCAGTAGTAACCATGAAAGTAACTCAAGGGCCTCTTATTCCTTCACCTTCAATGGGGATCCCAGGTCGAACATGTTTGGAGGTGTGGGGATCTCCCAAAAGTGGTCATGGGAGTAGGTTGAGATCTCTTAGGCTAGAGTATGTGGGTCCCATAAAGTTCTTGGGAATCAATTTCACTACCTGATGTGGGTGGTGGATGATTCAATCCATCCTAAGATCTAGGTGGTGTGGGACATGTTATGGTTATCTAATAACATGGAAAAACTATAGAGTAGGGTCACCACGGATAGGATTCAGTTTTTGGAGGCTGGTCTCACCAGGATTTTCTCTCAGGTCAACTACCAGAAGAAGTTTAAATACCTAGTGAACATGGATTCACCAACATGTTGTCGTTGGGAGGGAAATACTTTCACTCCCCAAGTACGGGCCATGATTGGTAAGGATTTTAATAAGGAAACTTCCATTGAAGTTTCATCTTGGGAGGAATCGACTCATAGTTCCATCTCATAGGACTCTAGTGATCAGGATTCCTAGGTTACTGATGCTAAGTAGGAAAGTCCCCATGAGAGTGGGGAGGTCACTCCATGGGATAACCTGGTCGAGGTTCTCTTTGAGGGTAGGCCTCAATATTATGGTTTTGATTCCATAATTTTATTTTAATCATTACTAAATCATGCTTCTAATTCATACAGGAACTATCATGAGAGGACCATGAGGTCCTTGTGGTAGATAAGGGAGGTTTATCTAAGGTTAATGAGAATAAAACCTCATAGTATCTCCCTAAGTCATTCAGAGTAACCCCTTGTGACTTCTAGAATAGAGTGGTTTCTAGTGTTGGAACTCACTTCTAAAACCTATGGCCTAGAAATGTTGGATAAATAGGCATAAATCCATGTTGTGGTGGTCTAATGGGTTAGAGGTATGGACACTATCCATGCCTTCACATCACATAATTATTTCTCCCACAAGCTATTTTTAATCTGATCATTATTATAGGTTGTGTTAAATACTATTTATTTTCTATAATAGTGTATGAGGATCCATCTATTCAGTATCCAAGCACACCATAGGGGCATGGATATTTTTTACTAACCCTAATGGTTAGACCAGACTTTGAGGAGTTGGTTTCCCAAGAAGAAATGACTCCATATCAGAAATAATAGCTCACCCCATCAATGGATACGATTGAGGGACTAGTGGAGCCTCTAATTCACAAGGAGTTAATTTCTATTGTTGGTTAGGGAAATTATAACCTTCATCTCAACATGGAGTCCATATCTTTATAGAGTATTCACTAGAAATATCAAACCACCGATGTACTTATGTCCTTCCCTGAGTACAATCCCACCACACATGAAGACCTTGAGGATTTTATGTCAAAATTTCTAAATAGATAGGGTTGTTCGGCATAGGGTGTCTAGGAGAATAAAAATCATTATCACTCACACCCCATGGAATAATATGGTAGGTTGGATGGGGTCTATTCACCATTGGTTGGTGAATCAATAGACCAGCAGTGTGAACTACTGCTTCCTCCACAATCTCACCAAGGACTTCTTGCATTAGAGGGTGCATCAGGAATGGAAAGAGTTCAATGTCACCTAATATGAGTACACTTATGAATGCATCAAGTCAATTTGTATGGTCAAATGAGAGCTCAATCGATTAAAGTAGAAAGTCCATCGGCATAAATTTTTTGTCACGACCAAAATAGAAACCAACAGTTAGATACGGGCATAGTTAATAGCATATGAAGTTGAGGTAGTGGGGGTAGAATCCTTGGAAATGGAGGGATGGTCTGAAAAAGGTTGGGTGCATGCCTAAACCAATTATTCTCACCCTATAGCTAAGGATAATACGACAGGGTTATCCAAGCAGTGATAGTTCCTCAAGGTATCCTAAAAAAGACTGGCCAAGAATGGAAATCTCCCTTGATGAGGCCTATCCATAGGGATGTTTTTTTATACTAATTGATATTCTATAATATATGGTTGGACCTAATCATTAGTATATTTCTCAAAATAATAAAATTTTCATTTTATCTCTGCTCTTCATGTTAAATTTTTTCATCTTTAGCATACTAAAAAGACCACCAACTACAAATCTATAAGCATGCATGAGTCATGATCAATGTGAGAAACAAGTGACCAATAGAATATTGATTATTTATATGAGATTTTCTAATAGGTGGTGAATGGTAAGGATCATAATGCTTCATGGACCACCTATGGGACCCATGGATATGGGAACTAAGTTGGTGCGATTCTAGGGGTTTGATATACCCTATAGATGTATAGGTTTTATGAGGGCACAACACTGAGTGTGTTAGAATAACACATTATCTAATGAAAATTATATAGAGGTAAATTAAAACCTCAAGAGTCTATATTGATGAATGGAGGAATTAGGTGGATTGAGGATAACCATTTACCATGTTCAAAATATGGGTTCCACAATTTTTATGTAGAGAAAGTCTCATATAATATGTGTACCTAGGATGGGGAAAAGATTATTTTGGCCACATTCCATAACTATAGGAGAGTTTGTTCATATATGATATAGATGGATCCTTTGGGGTGTGTACCTTGGATGGTACGCAAGCCTATTTTTTCCATGAATCTTCACCATAGGAGATCCCATTTAGACGTGAGAAATGGATATTGGTCCAAATAAAGGGGACACAAAGTGTGTTAATAAAGGAGTGGGATGATAAAGAAGAGTTCAATAACTCTTAATTTAAAACCATAGTTGTAATGCCCCAACCCCATTTACTTAGAGTCGGTGCATTATTACATAATATTAGCATGATCACAAAAGATCAAGTCTCGAAAGACCGATTAGTTTAGTAGCCTTGGAAACACTAGATATAATCATAAGTATTACATTACATCATAAAGTGAAAAAAACTACAACAACATCTTGTCTTCAAATCCCCTTAAACTATCCCTGCGGGTCATTCATAAAATACTTCTTCACATCCTGGGAAAAATTAAAACATTGAAAGAGGTGAGCTCAGATGCTCAGTAAGGATAACAATATAGCAGAAACTTTCATAAATAAACATAAACATTTAAGGAAATGTATAACTAAAACAAAATATTTTTAAACTTGAACTTCAGAATAATATGGAAAAGATAAAATTAAATAATGTCATTTACTTATTCACATGGATATTCTACTAGTCAAATAATCACATTCAATATCAATAACCACTTTCATAACGATGGAATGCATAATGTCAGACTATCATAACCACATAGTCAAGGCCTTATGCCAAGACTACAAATAAGATTTTTTCAAGGCCTTATGCCAAGACACTAGTTTGTCTCATGAGACCTACCGATGCATCGAGGATCTATAGAAAGCTCCACCCATCACTTACGAAGTCCAATGCATTCCTCGTATGAACAGGTTTAAACATAACATAAACATTTGTATTAAAACTAGCATACGAAATGTCAATACTTTCTCCATAAACCATGAATGGTATAAAAATAACACATCTACAGTAAAACATATCACAAAACCTTAAATACAATATGGAAGTTTTTCATCATAATAAATCAACTTCAAATAAGCTTAAAATCCATCAAAGGATGTTGACATAGATGAAATCAAAACTATTTGAGAGAAATATCTCTTTTTTTGAAATCATTTAAAAGTAACATAATTATAAAAGAAAACATTTACTTTGAAAATATTCTTATAAGCTTGTAAGGGAAGCTTTGATGATTTTATGATGGTGGAAAATAGTCGCACCCACCGTATAAGTTAAAAAAGAAATTTTTACCTTAATTTTGTCGAAAAAGTTAAAAAGGACCTTGTTTGGAAAACGACAGAAAGATTCCTTTATAAAAGTCTTATAAAAATTCAAAAAAGGGTATAAATGACTTTAACCCATATTAATAATTTTTTTAAATACATTTTTAAGAAACATGGATGTGGATGATAAAGAGTTCCCAGTAGATAATTACATAAAAACAACCTCGGATAATGAAGAGATTGTGAAATAAACTCTTAGCTTGTACTTTTCCTTGGTCTAGGGTAGGTTAACCTCTTGTATAATAGTTAAATAACTGTTATTAAATTATACAAGAAACTTATACAAAAATATAATATCATATATGATCTTTTAATATTTCTTTGTTAATAATATTTTAGTATTATCGTCGTTTTGGGTGTTCACTTACTCGTTTTCTTTTATATGTTTAATTACATAAGTCAGGTTTGTTATCCATAGGTTGTATCCTATTCATATCCAGAATTATATCAAGTCCTTAAACATTATTTTTTATCATAAAATGAAAATTATTCTTGAATGGGTACGATGGGGAATGAATCTCATCACGTTCGTGGAGATGGTAGTCCGTACGTACACACGAGCGACAATATCATTCTTTTGATATTAAAATCATATATAATTGGATGTTATATCATATATAAAGAATAATTATAATGTTATATTTATTATTTACTTCAATTACACATCATTATCATACTCATCCAAATAATAATGTTTTTAATAACAATTACACCACGGTGTGGAGACGGTAAGCCGTACGTGCGCACGTATGGTGACATGTCATTCAAAGGATGGATAGAATACTGAATATGGTTGTACCATATTTATAATAACATCATAGTATATATAATATACTGGATTTATTATTTTATAATGGAAATAACAAATAAAGATAAAGTGGAAGAAGAAAGGAACTTGAAAGAGGGTGGTGAAAACATTACCTCTTCTTCGGGTTCTTCCTTTTGATTTGATCAAAATGGCTCGTTATGTTGGATTTCTGATCAAAATAAGGCCTATATGTTTAAATGAGGGAATTTTAGAGAATATTTGGGCAAGGGTGGGCCGAGATAAAAGGATTTGAAGGTATGAAATTGAGAGAAGGTGGAGTTCCCTTTTATAAGAGGGGTGAGGGGCACCTTAGGAAAAGCTAGAAATATTATTTTATAATAAATTCATATTCGGTTTATAATGGATCCAAAGTGACTTATTTCGAGTATAAGGTGGGGATGGGTCGAAATCATTTCAACCAATATATTTTAGATAGGTTTGGATCACTTTATTAACCTTATCATTTATATTTAACTCTTAGTTAAATAGTTTAACATTTACCATGTCTCTTTGTATTTTTATATTATATGGTTAATAAACTTACTATATACATCCAAAAGAACCCCAATTGGTTCATTAATGATACACCTATCATTATATAATTCCTTTTTCTGAACCTTATATTTTTAGGAATAGAATATCAATTAATAATATAATATTTGTTTTAAAAACTCTTTTATGTCAATTTTGACACTATTTGGTATTTTTTTCTAAATTCATAACAGCATTATTACTTCAAAAATAATTCATTTAATCAAACATAACATGTCATATTAACCTATAAAATTATTTTAATTTATTAAAAGTCTCAAATTATATTTATTTGGGTATTTATAATATCAATTATTTTAATATTTCACTAATAAGGTAATTACTGCATCATCATTGTGTCATAAATAAATTAAATTATTTAATGTATAAAAATTATAAATAAAATACAATTATGTAGGAAATATTTTTATATTTATAATTAATATTTATATTAGATTTTATCTTATGTATAACCCCATATTAAAAATGTTTTAGTTATTAAACTTTGATTTTAACTCTTTTAACTCTTCTTTGAATTAAATAATAATAAATGTCCTAATCTAATCCAAGTGGACCAAAGAGGTTCATATTTTATTCCTAAGGTAGTTTTTGGTCGAATTATACTTATCTAATAGAATTAGGACATGTGGTAGGGTAATAATAATATCATTTTTACCCTTAATTACCCAATTTACATTTAACCGTGGTAAATAAAAGTAAAAAGTTGCTATTCACCAAAAATTATTTTTATCTCATTGAACCACATTTTACTACTTGATATTAACCATGTCTCCTTGATTTTCAAAATTCCACTCAAAGAAGTGGTAAAATTAAGTTTTATGTGAATTTGCAAATTCACCTAGGAGGTGGGTAAAAGACAGTGAAAAGTTCAATAAAAAAATTTATATATATATAATTATTCTAAACTAACTCCAATTAATTACATTGAACTTATATAGGTATTATGTATCTATTTTTACCTTAATTAAATTTAAATAAATAACTAATTATTTAAATAAAAATTTGGTTTTAAACTATAACTTAGTGTTTTTCACTATTCATCAAAAATTGAAAGTTTTCAGAAAAATACCAAAAATTTACCCTAAGATAATTTCGATATTCTGAATCCAAAAATTAAGTCCATTTTGAAAGATAAAATTTATAAAATTTAAAAAAGTGGGTATTAATATTCATAACGGCAAGTTTGATTAGTTGTGGTGTGTGTTAGAACTCGAAGTTGCGTATAACACACGCTATTGTATTATTCAAAGAGAAACGTATCGTGGAAGCTTGGGGTGTTACATTCTCCCCTCCTTCAAATAATTTCATCCTCGAAATTTCTAGAATATTACTGCATAAAAATACTCAGGTGGTTCTTCATCATAAGTTCCTCGGGTTCCCACATTGCCTCTTACATCTTATGGTTTCTCCATAGAACTTTTACTAGACAAGTCGTTCGGTTTCTCAACACTTGTTCTCTGGTATTAAGAATCCTGATGGGCTCTTCGCAATAAGACAGATTGGGTTCCAGTTCTACTTCCTCATATATGAGTACATGCGTTGGGTCAGGCATGTATTTTCTCAACAGTGATACGTGGAACACATTGTGAACTTTGGAGAGACTTGGAGGCATTTCCAAATGGTAAGCTACAACCCCAATTCGTTATAGAATTTCAAAAGTTCTGATGTACCTGGGACTCAATTTACCCTTCTTATCAAAATGTATAACACCCTTCCATGGAGATACCTTCAAGAAAATATGATCTCCTACCTAAAATTACAAATCCTTCCTTCGGTTATCGGCATAGCTCTTCTTCCTACTTTGAGATGCTTTGATGTGGGTTTGGATTAACTTTACCTTTTTCATCATTTCCTCAACAAGTTTTGGGCCTACGAGTTTTCTTTCACCAACATCATCCCAACAGGTTGGTGTGCAACATCTCTTTCTGTAAAACGCTTCATATGGTGCTATCTTAATACTTTAATGGAAGCTATTATTATAGGAAAATTCTACCAAAGGTAAATATTGATCCCACATACCTTGAAAGTCAAGTTAGAATGATCTCAATGTGTCTTCTAAGGTTTGAATAGTCCATTCTGATTGTCCATTAGTTTGGGGGTGGTAGGTAGTGCTCAAACGAAGCTCAGTATCCAGGGCTTTCTGAAAATTTTTCCAGAATCTTGAAGTAAAACGGGGATCACGATCAGAAACAATCAATAGTGGTACTCCATGAAGTCTCACAACTTTATTAATATATAGTCTTGATAGACATTCAAGTGGTAGATCTTCTCTTATAGAAATAAAATGTGATGACTTGGTAAGATGATCAAAAATGACCCATATTGCATCGTTCCTTCTAGGAGTCTTTGGTAGTCCCATGACAAAGTCCATCGTGATATTATCCCATTTCCACTCAGGTATGGGAAGAGGTTTCATGACTCCGCCAGGCTGTTTCCTTCCAACTTTCACTTGTTGAAAAACCATACATCTTGACACAAAATCAGAAATCTCCCTTTTTATGTTGTCCCACCAAAAATGTTCCTTCAAATCTCTATACATTTTGGTGCTCCCAGGGTGTATAGAGAAATTAGAACTATGAGAATCATCCAACAATTCCCTTTTTAGATCAGGTATATCGGGAACACAAAGTCTCTTCCCAAATTTAAAAATTCCATCTTCATATGCAAAGTCACTCAATCTCCCATCATTCACAGCTTTAATCTTCTTTTGAAACTCTTCATCATCGGTCTTATAACTCTTTATCCTTTCTAGTAAAGATAGTTTGAAAACCATTTAAAAAAGAATTAATGTTTCACATTCCATGGTTATTCCCATATCCATCTTTACTAGATCCATGAAAATAGGATCCCTTTCAACTCTCATCTTGTTCAAAACTCCATGATTCTTTCTTCTCAAAGCATCTGACACCTTATTTTCCTTCCCCAGGTGGTAGTGTATCGTGCAATCATAATCCTTTAGTAGTTCAAGCCATATCCTTTTTCTCATGTTGAGTTCTTTCTGTGAGAAAATATACTTCAAACTCTTGTGATCGGTATATATCTCACATTTTTCACCATAGAGATAATGTCTCCATATCTTCAAAGCAAAGATTACAGCAGCTAACTCAATATCATGATTAGGATAGTTTTGCTCATGAAGTTTTAGCTATCGTGATTTATAGGTAATAACCCTATCATTCTACATAAGGACACAACCAAGTCCTTTCTTCGATGCATCACAATAAATAATGAACCCATCATTCCCCAATGGTAGAGTCAATATAGGGGCATTGAATAATCTTCTTTTCAATTCTTCAAAAAATTCTTCACACTCTTTTTTCCAAAAAAAAATAACCCCTTTACGTGTGAGCTTCGTTAATGGGTTATCCAATCGGGAAAAATTCTATAAGAAACGCCGATAATAACCTTCTAAACCAATAAAACTGCGTACCTCAGTTATACTTTTTTGTGCTGGCCATTCTTGGATTGCTTTGGTCTTAGAAGGATCAATAGAGATTCCATCCTTGGAGACAATATGGCCAAGAAAAGAAATTTCCTAAAGCCAGAATTCACACTTGCTAAACTTCCCATATAATTCATGTCTTCTCAGAGCCTTCAATATAATGCGCAGGTGATTTTTATGATCTTTGTATCTTTTGGAGTATACCAAGATATCATCAATAAATACCAATACAAATTCATAAAGATATTCCTTGAAAACTCTGTTCATTAGATCCACGAAAACAGAGGGTGCATTAGTCATCCCAAAAGGCATTAATGTAAACTCGTAATGCATGTACCTGGTTCGAAATGCTGTTTTCGGAATGTCTTTCTTCTTCACACACAACTGATGGTATCCAGATCGAAGTTCAATATTTGAAAAGTATTGAGCTCCATGCAGTTGGTCAAATAAATCATCAATGTGAGGTAGGGGATACTTGTTCTTTATTGTTATAGCATTGATCTCCCTGTAGTCAATGCACAACCTCATAGATCCATCTTTCTTCTTAACAAAAAGAACAGGGGATCCCCATGGAGAAACACTAGGGAGAATAAATCCCTTATTACTCAATTCCTCTAGTTGTTTCTTTAGTTCCATTAATTCCATAGTGTCCATTATATAGGGGGTCTTCGATATGGGCCAAGATCCAGGAATTAAATCAATAGAATACTCAATTTCTCGTTCTGGAGGATGTCCAGGTAAATCCTATGGAAAAACATCAACATATTCTTTCATAATAGGTACATCCTCTATTTGAACATTCCTTTCCTCACCCACATTTATTTCATTCTCTTCCTCCCCAATAATTGAATTTAGTTGAGCTACTGGGGGTGGATCTAGATAAGAATTAGGTGGTGACGATTTTTCTCTAAAGATAAGGTGTTCCTTATCATCATCATCAAAAATTGTAACCCCCTTCTTCTTACAATAAATCTTCACATCATAGTCCTAAATCCAATCCATACCAAGGATTATATCAAAATCAATCATAGGTATGACAATGAGATTAGCATATAAAGAACATTTATATGCTCTAATGGGAACTGATTCACAGAACTTTGTAGCAATCATACTTCCCTTAGGAGTTTTAACTGACAACTCCCTTGTTAAATCAAATTGGAAATATCTAATTTTCTTATCAAACTAGGAAGATATGAAACAATGCGATGATCCAGAATCAAATAAAGAATTTTCTAAACTTCAGGAAATCATTAAATTACCTGTCACCACGTCTTTCGGAGCTTCTACCTCAGCAGTAGTGATAGCATAAGCTTGGCCTGGATCCCTTGGCCTTTTCTGAGGTAAGTTCCCCAAATGCTTAGGACATTCATTTTCATAATGTCCCATCTCCCTGAAATTGTAGCATTGAACATCGGTAGCTTCTTTCTTCCCCTTGCAATCACGATCTTTGTGGACCTTTTCACCACACTTGTAACAGACTCTCATTCCCCTCAAGCAAGTACCAGGGTGTTTCTTCCCACATTTACTACAGGATGGATATTCAAATTTTCCCTTCTTCCTCTTATTTCCATTTCTGGAGTGATCAGAAGATCTCTTCTTCTCTTTATTTTCTTTAAAGTAGTAAGACTTAGAGAATTCCTTTTCTGTCTTGATAGCACATAAGACAATATCTTCGTACGATGAGAAGGATTGTGAGACTAATGCTCAACATAGAAATGTTTTTATCCCATCAAAGAAATGATCAATCTTACTTGTTGGGTTATGTATATAATCTACAGCATGCCTTGCTAACCTTGTAAAGTTAGACTCATACTTTGAAACATTATTGTCCTCCTTTTGACTCAGACTCAAAAATTGTCTTTCCATATCCACTTGATGGTCATGAGGAAAGTATTTTTCTAAGAAAATATCTTTAAACTCCCTACATTCCATATTTGATACTTCATAATATTCCTTTGTGTTTTTAATCAATGACCACCATTGATCATCATCTCCAGTGAGGCGGTAAACTGATATGACCACTTTTTCCCTTTCGCTACTCCCCAAGGCGTAGAATATTTTCTCTAAGGAATTTATACATTGCTAAGCTACTAGTCAATTTGTACCCCCATTGAATATTGTTGGTTGTTGCCTCATGAAGTGATATAACATTGATCCTCCAAGTTGTGGATCAGGGTGCTCCATACGGGTAAGGTTATTATTCATAAACTGAGTGAGTTGTCCCAGTATGGTGATTAGCTGATCAGCACCAGTTGCATCACCATCTCCAATATAATTATCTTGAGCAAGAGGGAAATCCCTATATGGAGTGCATGCATTGATAGAGTTTCCATTCCTTTCACTAGGTTCCATTTCTAAACAATGCCATAAACTAGATCAGTTTATGAATCAAAATACATAATTCCATACTTGTAAAACACTTAACATAAATTGAACTATTTATGGATATAATCCATAATCATAAAAAAATGTTTTCTCTGAGAAATTATATACTCATAAAACCTTCATAATGTTTTGTAAAGAAAATGAGAATTGTCCTAATCATATTCCCCAGGAGTGTCGTAACCAAGAGTGCAGCAAGGCCCGTTGTCGTGCACCAGTTCCTGTTCGAGTCTAGATCAAAGCGGTGTTTTCGGGTTTTACCCTAAGGTACATCTGTTCCAAATCCGCCTCTACCTGCTCGTATCAAGACAGGGATGTATTTCTTGGAAAACTCACAAAATCTCTACAATACCAAGATTCTAGGAAGTTCTTTTATACTAATCCTCAAAGTTCATCTTAGGTATATGTTCTCTAATAAGAGTTTATCTAAATCTAGATTCCAAGGTTTGTACTAAACTTCCTCTGATACCAACTATAATTCCCCAACCCCAGTTACCCAGAGTCGGTGCATTATTACATAATATTGGCATGATAACAAAAGATCAAGTCTCGAAAGACCGATTAGTTTAATAGCCTTGGAAACACTAGATATATTCATAAGTCTTACATTACATCATAAAGTGAAAAAAACTACAACAACATCTTGTCTTCATATCCCCTCATACTATCCCTACAGTTCATTCATAAAATAATTCTTCACATCTTGGGAAAAATTAAAACATTGAAAGGGGTGATCTCAGATGCTCAGTAAGGATAACAATATAGTGGAAACTTTCATAAATAAACATAAACATTTAAGGCAATGTATAACTAAAACAAAAGCCTTTTAAACTTGAACTTTAGCATAATATGGAAAAGATAAAATGAAATAGTTCCATTTACTTATTCACATGGATATTCTACTAGTCAAATACTCACATGAAATATCAATAACCACTTTCATAAAGATGGAATGCATAATGCCAGACTATCATAACCACATATTCAAGGCCTTGTGACAATACTACAAATAATATTTTGTCAAGGACTTATGACAAGACACTAGTTTTTCTCATGATACCTACCGATGCATCGAGGATCTATAGTGGGATCCACCCGTCACTTACTAAATCCAATTCATTCCTCATATGAACATGTTTAATCATAACATAAACATTCGTATTAAAACTAGCATACGAAATGTCAATACTTTCTCCATAAACCATGAATGGTATAAAAATAACACATCCACAGTCAAACATATCACAAAACTTTCAATACAATATGGAAGTTTTTTATCATAATAAATCAACTTCAAATAAGCTTAAAATCCATCAAAGGATGTTGACATAGATGAAATCAAAACTATTTGAGAGAAATGTCTCTTTTTTTTAAATAATTTAAAAGTAAAATAAGTATAAAAGAAAACATTTACTTTTAAAATATTCTTATAAGCTTATAAGGGAAGCTTCGATTATTTTATAATGTCAGAAAATAGCCGCACCCACCGTATAAGTTAGAAAAGACATTCTTACCTTAATTTTGTCGAAAAGGTTTAAAAGGACCTTGTTTGGAAAACGACGGAAAGATTCCTTTATAAACATCTTATAAAAAGTCAAAAAAGGGTATAAATGACTTTAACCCATAGTAATAATGTTTTGAAATACATTTTTAAGAAACATTGATGTGGATGATAAAGAGGTCCTAGTAGATAATTACATATAAACAACCTAGGATAATGAAGAGATTGTGAAATAAACCCTTACCTTGTACTTTTCCTTGGGTGAGGGTAGGTTAAACTTATGTATAATAGTTAAATCATTGTTATTAAATTATACAAGAATCATATACATAAATATGATATCATGTATGATCTTTTAATATTGCTTTGTTAATAATATTTTAGTATTATCGTCGTTTCGGGTGTTCACTTACAAGTTTTATTTTATATGTTTTGTTACATAAGTCATGTTTATTATCCATAGGTTGTATTTTATTCATATCCAGAATTATATCAAGTCCTTAAACGTTATTTTTAGTCATAAAATGAAAATTATTCTTGAATGGGTACGATGGGGAATGAATCTCATCGCGTTCGTGGAGACGGTAGTCCGTACGTACGCACGAGCGATGATATCATTCTTTTGATATTAAAATCATATATAATTGGATGTTATATCATATATAAAAAATCATTATAGTTTTATATTTATTATTTACTTCAATTACACATCATTATCATACCCATCCAAATAATAATGTTTTGAATAACAATTACACCACAATGTGGAGACGGTAAGCCGTACGTACGCACGTATGGTGGCATGTCATTCAAAGGATTGATAGAATAATGAATATGGTTGTACCATATTTATAATAAAATAAAAGTATATAGAAGATAATAGAGTTATTATTTTATAATGGAAATAACAAATAAATAAGAAGTGTAAGAAGAAAGGAACTTGAAAGAGGGTGGTAAAAACATTAGCTCTTCTTCGGGTTCTTCCTTTTGATTTGATCAAAAGGGCTCCTTATGTTAGATTTATGATCAAACTAAGGCCTCTAGGTTTAATTAAGGGAAGTTGAGAGAATATTTGGGTAGGTTTTGTCCGAGAAAAAAGGCTTTGAAGGTATGAAATTGAGAGAAGGGGGAGTGCCCTTTTATAAGAGGGGTGAGGGGCACCTTAGGAAAAGCTAGAAATATTATTTTATAATAAATTCATATTCGGTTTATAATGGCTCCAAAGTGACTTATATAGATGATAATGTGGTTATGGGTCGAAATAATTTAAACCAATATATTTTAGATAGTTTTGGATCACTGTATTAACCTTATAATTTATATTTAACTCTTAGTTAAATAGTTTCACATTTACCGTGTCTCTTTGTATTTTTATATTATATGGTTAATAAACTTACTATATACATCCAAGAGAACCCCAAGTGGTTCATTAATGATACAAATATAATTATATAAGTCCTTTGGCCTAACCTTATATTTTTAAAAATAGAATATCAATTATTAATATAATATTTGTTTTAAAAACTCTTTTATGTCATTTTTGACACTATTTGGTATTTGGTTTTTGATAAATTCATAACAGCATTATTACTTCAAAAATAATTCATTTAATCAACCATAACATGTCATATTAACCTATAAAATTCTTGTAATTAATTAAAAGTCTCAAATTATATTTATTTGGGTATTTATAATATCAATTATTTTAATATTTCACTAATAAGGTAATTACTCCATCATCATTGTGTCATAAATAAATTAAATTATTTAATGTCTAAAAATTATAAATAAAATACCATTATGTATGAAATATTTTTATATTTATAATGAATATTTATATTCGAATTTATCTTATGTATAACCCTATATTAAAAATGATTTAGTTATTAAATATTGATTTTTACTCCTTTAACTCTTCTTGGAATTAAATAATAATAAATGTCCTAATCTAATCCAAGTGGACCAAATAGGTTTATATTTTATTCCTAAGGTTTTTTTTGGTATAATTATACTTAGAAAATAGAATTAGGACATGTGTTAGGGTAATAATAATATCATTTTTACCCTTAATTACCCAATTTATATTTTATCGTGGTAAATAAAAGTAAAAAGTTCATATTCACCAAAAATTATTTTTATCTTATTGAGCCAAATTTTTCTCCTTGATATTAACTGTTTCTTTTATATTTTCAAAATTCTACTCACAGAAGCGGTAAAATTAAGTTTTATGTGAATTTTCAAATTCTCCTAAGAGGTGGGTAAAAGACGGTGAAAAGTTCAATAAAAAAAATTATATATATAAAATTATTCTAAACTAACTCCAATGAATTACATTAAAATTATATAGGTATTATGTATCTATTTTGACCTTAATTAAATTTAAAAAAATAAATAATTATTTAAATAAAAATTCGGTTTTAAACTATAACTCAGTGTTTTTCACTATTCATCAAAAATTAAAAGTTTTCAGAAAAATGCCAAAAATTCACCCTAAGCTAATTTTGATATTCCGAATCCAAAAATGAAGTCTATTTTGAAAGATAAAATTTATAAAATTTCAAAAAGTGGGTATTAATATTCATAACGGCTAGTTTGATTAGTTGTGGTGTGTGTTAGAACTCGGAGTTGCGTATAACACACGCTACTGTATTATTTAAAGAGAAGCGTACCATAGAATCTTGGGGTGTTACAATTGTGCATCAGGAACATCTACAGGGTGTAACAAACTAATAGAAAGCATACAATCCAATAGGTAAAATGAAAATCCCAACTGATTTGATAACACAAGAGAGAGGCTGGATTGTTCCTCGATAAGGAGATTGGCGATCTATGAGATTACTTAATTTAAGGTTGTATAACTTTGACTCAGTGGTGTTCCATTTAAGATACTGTGTATGGGACTAGAAAGGAGGTGGGACAATTTTTTCTGCTGGCAATAACACACCTGACATGAACGGAGGCCTTGGGGACCCAATACCTCTAAAGAAGACCTTACCTATAGGGAAGAATTTATGTTTGGGACTAATATAAGGGGTTTATATATTACTATGTATACCATGTAGTATAAATCATGCCACAAGTAGTTCTATGTGAGGTTTGGTATATGACCAACACTAAAAGCGGTGTGTGGTTGAGTGTGAACATGATACCAAAGATGCGCTCTTGAGTGAGGACTAAGATACCATGCAGTTTGAAGTCATGTGGTGGGGACATAAATCATACACTTTAACATCTTATGTTAAGGACATTGGAAATGCATTTTAATATCATACTGTGAGGGAAAAATAGGGGAAAGGGGTGAATGGTTGACTCTAAATTTTTCATGAACTAGTGGATTCGGCGATCACAGTCAGGTTTTTATAGGACCCATTGATAGGTCTCGCTAAATTTTTACCTTTTAAATTTTTTATTTTTATTTTCCCAAAGTCATAGGGAATGACTTTTAAAGAAATGGCCTAGATTTTACTTTGGATTCCCTTTATGGGTTTTCAACCAAACGGAAATTTATGCCTCTTTCCTTGGGCTATTTATATTTTTATCATGTAGACAATAAGAGGATAGAGTTTAAGTTCATATATATTTTAATGGGGTGTGATACCATTTTAAAGCCATAGATATTTGACCAAAGGGGCATAAAAAATCTTTTAGGTGAAACAAATTTGATGTGAATGGAAGGACCCATGGGGGTCCTAGGCCATCATAGATCATTGTACCAATAAGGTGGAATGTGGTTTGAGTTCATGATTATTTTTTTGTACCTATCTCTCTCTCATGGGTTTTTCATGATTATAAACACTCACCTGTGTATATAATGTTTTCATTTGAGTGTCTTTAGAACTTTTTAAATTCATTTAAAGTGATGATATTATTAGACTTTATGAAGTTTTTGAAGTCAATTAGAAGACGTCATACTGGTCTTATAAAAGGATTATAACATCTAATACTCATGATTCAAGTCCTTGGAATCATCTTGGAAGATCTTTATAAATAATTAGGAGGAAGTGGATGAGGCTCCACATGAAAGTGAAGTAGTGCAGACAACCTCGGCTCGCTAGTGCAGGGCACCAGTTAGCTGGTGCCATAATGGTAGTAGCATTGATGTCCAATAAGATCCACCAACCAACCATTAGTGAAGTTAGTAGATCCAAGTTTCCCAATAGTCCATTGTCCAATCAGTGGAGGTGTACTAACTATCTGGTGGTGGAATTTCAGTAATAGGTAGCTCCAAGAAGCTCACTGACTACCCGATGGAGGCTACTAGGTAACCGGTGGAATCAAGATATACTCTCTAATCCCATGTTTATTGCAGTAAAAAATTGCATTTAAAGTGGTCTTATTTGGATTTATTACACCTGATAAATTCTAAAATGTTCCCACACCTCTTAGAGTCAATAAAATGAGTCCCTTGGCCTCTTAAAAGATCCATTGGTTACACCAAGCTCTCTAACATTTGATTCAATTCCAAAGTGATAGATTTCTCAAATCCTCTCAAGGAGCCAACTTCGATTTCTAAATCTATAAAGGATCTCATAAATTCTCTAAAATCTCTCAAACCAATTATAATCATACTTTCAATAGATTTTTTAGTGGCATTGTAATGATTTTTCTAAAATCAAACTTCTCTCATCTCATCACCTTTATCCAATGAGTTCTCACTCCTTAAAAGTGAGGGACGGGTTCTTTGGCTATCAGTGAATCTCAAGAGGGTGATCACAAACCACAATAGTGATGGATAGTTTTATTTATCACTACTAAGATCAAGGTATTAATAATATTTACCTCTCAAGTTTAGGGGTGGAGATGTAAGATCTTACATCAATATTTACCCGAACTCCTTATCAATTATGCATTTCATCTATCTACTTTATTTCAATACATCATTTGTCATTGATTCTCATACTTTCACAAATTTTACTTGATCATTTCCATGCTTAATTTACTTTGATATTATTATTATTACTTGGATTTTATTTATCAGCTATCACTCAATTGATTTCTCACTTTATCAATTCATTATCATTTAGATTTGAATTTATATTTACTTATACTTTTAAAAATATTAAATTAAATTCAATCCAACCCCCCACAATTACATAATTTCTCTAAAAAATAATTATTATTTAAGGAGACTTTGTTTTTTTACCAAAAAAAATATCTTGTTTTCAAAACTGTTCTTATTTTTAAAATTTTGTTTTTAAATCCTAATTAAATTAAAAGCTCAGTTTTATTATGGAATCTAATTATAATTTGCATGCTCCTATTTTTTATTGAATCAATTATTATTATTGGAAGAATAAAATATCAAATTTTCTTTGTATTATTATTTATCCTTTATATAAAATGGTAATACAAGAGTATGTTCCAAAAAAATAAAATGAAGAAAAATGAACTCTAAAAGATGTTAGGGATTTTAAACTTAATAGAAAAGCTATGAATTACTAACATTATGGTCTTGATCATAATTATTTTAATCATATTTCCACATGCATAATGACCTATGAAATATATAAATTATTATAAGTCACACACAAAGGCATAAATAAATTAAAAGAAACTAGATTGGATATGTATCATAAATATTTTAAAAGCTTCTCTATGCATACCAATGAGTCCATTACTAGCATGTTTATGAGATTTACTAACATTTAAAATGGTAAAAATTCCCTTAGTGATGATTTATCTATATAAATACTCTTAAATAAAATCCATTGGGTTTTACATAGCTCTAGGGATCCCAAAGTCACAACCATTTAAGAAGAAAAATATGTGAAAAAGATAGTGGTCAAGGAAATCATCGAATCCTTAATGAGATATGAAATAACAATGAAATAGAAAGTATATAAGGAGGAAGATAAAATCAAATAAACAAATAAAACCATCAACTTTAAGGATTAAAATTATTATTCATCCATAGGTAAGGTTCTTAACTATTCTCAACTTTCCTGGAACATGAAAAAAATTATTGAGAAAAATTATTGATCCAAGAAGGCATATATAAATACAAAAATATAAGTGACATGTTATGAATGTAAAAAAGAATTGTCACATAAATTTGTACCGCCCCATCTACAAAAAAAGAATCTAAAATAAAATAATCAAGGTAATAAGGATTTCAAATTCACAATATGGAGTCTACGATATGGCTCTATGGATTCAACTTCCTCTTCCACCTCAAGCGACTCCGGCCCTAAGTTACTTATGGAACATGTTGATGAAGACATCAAGGTTAGTACCCATATTCCTATTTCCTTATCCTCTTAATATTTTGTTAATTATTACCCTACATCTTGTTCTTTTCCCAATTTAATCACCTTAATTATGAAGATCTAAAATGTGATTGAGATCTAACTAAAAATGGATTTCATCAACTTTATTAATTATATAAATATCTTGAAAATAAATATAAGCAATTGGTTCAAGAAAAAGGTAAACTTAAAATTAAAAAGTATATTCTCTTAAAAGAAAAATAAGATCTGTCCATAAAAATAAAAAAATGAATCGGATATAGAAAAACTCAAATCCACCATTAAAGACCTAAAAAGTTCTCCTTTTAAATTCTTAAAAGGTGAAGAAAATTTAAATAAAATTTTGGGGTCTCAAAAACATAGGAAAGAATGGATCCCATATGGTTTCTCCAATCCTATAAGAACCTTCAATAATCCCTCAAAAATAACTTTTGTTAAAGGTTTCTCCTAAGATAAATTAAATAATTATTGAAAAAAATAATTTATCATTTAATTTATGAATGTGATTGTAAGAATTCAGGACATGGGAGACTAAAGTAAATTCATATTCCTTCCAATTTTTCCAAAAAAACTACTAAAAAATCTAGATTCTGAAATCTTTATTGACTAACATAAACAGGTCCATGTTTTTGTAGGTATTAAAACTATAAATAATTTAATTTTCTAGGAAAAGTGACTTGAGAGAAAATTTCCAAGAAGCATTGTGGTATCTAAATAGTGATTTCTCAAGACACATGTATAGCAACCTCTCCGAATTAAATAAAATCAATAAATTAGAAGGAGGACATATCACCTTCAGTAATAAATCTTGGAGTAATATATTGGTAAAGGTACCGTCGGTTTTTCTAACTCAACAATTATAAAAAAAATTATACATCGAATTCAAGAAACATAATTTTCTATGTATTAGTCAATTATGTGATTGCGATTTTAAAATATCTTTAGAAAATGTTTTATATAAAGTATTTGATTTAAAATGAAAACTTTTATTTATAACTTCTCATTTTAAAATGTTTATATAATAAATTTAAAATCTATTACTAACCAAAAAATCAAATTCATGAGTGAACAAGTTAGTGAGTCACGTATTTGGCATATACACATTGGTCGTTATTACACACACTCTATTTTCAATATCAACCACTATCAACTAGCATGATATCATCCCAAATTTAATTTCAAATATGACATGGTTTGTGAAGCATGCCAATATAGTATGCAACACAAATCCTATTTTAAATATAATAAATTAATTTCATCTTCAAAAGAACTTGAATTAATTTATATTGATTTTTTTGTTCCTTCTAAAATAAAAATTATAGGATGTAAATCATATAAATTTTAATTTTTTATGACTTTATAAGTTTTACATGGTCTTATTTATTAGAACATAAAAGATAAGCTTTCAAATCCTTCATCAATTTTTCTAAAAATGTTGAGAATAAAAAAAGGTTTTAAAATTATTTCAATTTTATAGTGATCATGGAAGAGAATTTTACTATAAATAATTTAATTATTTAAGTTATTCTAAATGTTATTATCATTATTTTACTTTTACTCAAACCCATCAACAAAATAGGGTAGTGGAGAGGTGAAATCAAACTATCTAAGAAATCTCTTGAACTCTTTTAGATGAATTTTATTTGCCAAAATATTTTTGGGTTGTGTACATGAATACTAAATTCTATATCATTAATTATGATCCTATAATAACTTTTCTCAAAATTAACCTTATGAACTTTAGAATAATAAAAACCCCAAAATAAACTTTTTCAAACTTTTTTATTACAAATTTTTTATTTAAAACACTAAAGATTATCTTGTAAAATTTGATTCTAAATCTAATGAAGGTATCTTTATTGGGTACCTCAAGTCAATTAAGGCTTACCAAGCATTTAAAAAAAGTACTAAAATGGTGGAATAATTGATCCGTGTATTTTTTGATGAAAATCTTCCAAAATCACTTTCTCAAAAAAATTTTGAAATTGTTATTTTAAATGAACCTTTTCAAGCTGAAGAATTTAAAGAACAACATAAATATCCTTCAAATTATTTACCTAAATATTTTCAAAAATCTAAATACCATAACCTTGAAAGTTTCATTGGATATTTTCAGACATGAACTCGTATAAGAATATTGGACTTAAATTAGGTTGAACACCTACTCTTTGTCTCTCAACTTGAACCCCAAAACCTTAACGATGCCCTTAATGATGAAAATTGGGTATTTTAGATTAAATATGAACTAAATTAATTTAATTTAAATGATTCATGTACTCTCATTCAAATAATTAATGATCATCTCATTATATGATCAAAATGGATTTCTAGAAATAAGCTAGATGATCTTGGTAATATCACCAAAAATAAATCTTGTTTAGTTTCAAAAGGTTATAAAAAAGGACTTGGCTATAGTGAAACCTTTACACCCATTTATTAGTTATAATCCATTAAAATATTGCTAGAACTCTCCTATCATCTTAATTTCAAACTTTTTCAAATGGATGTTAAAATAAGTTTTAAAAACAATTATCTCCAAAAATGTTTTGGTGGAACAGCCACCTAGTTTTGAAAATCCTATTTTTTTTATAACAATTTATATAAATCTATTTATGTTTTAAAATAATCCCCTTGGGATTGGTATGAGTCTTTTTAAAATTATCTTTTATTAAATGGTTTTAAAATATGAAAATTAGATTAAAATATCTTTTTAAAATGCATATCAAATGATTTGATACTCATTAAAATTTATGTTAATGATGTGATTTTCATATCAAACATTGAATATCTTTATTTTGATTTTTCTTATTTAATGAAAAAAGAATTTGATATGAGATTTATGGGTGAAATAAATTTATTTCTTGGTTTTAAAATTTCTCAAAGAATAGATGGAATGTTTTTATACCATGTAAAATACACTAATGAACACTTAAAATGATTTGGAATGGATCGTGATAAGTAAATTAGTACTCCCATGGGTATAACTTATAAGTTTGCATTGGATAAAGCTAGTAAGATAGTCAAGAATAATATTTATTGAAGTATAGTTGTAAGTCTAATTTACCTTACTACAACTCAGTCAGATATCATGTTTAGTGTTTGTATTTTCACTCATTTTTAATCAAATCTAAAGGAATGTTATTTCAAATATATCAGAAGGATTTATTTATTTAAAAGGATCTAAAAATCACAGTTTATTTTATCTAAATGGAAATTAATTTGAATTAACTTCTTTTTCTGATGGTAATTTTGGATGATTCCAAATAGATATGAAAATTACAAGTGGTACTTTCCACCTACTTAGAAAATACCTCATCTCATGGAGTATTAATAATCAGAAATCAGTTGCACTTTCTATAACCAAAGTGGAATATATACCTACTGAGAGTTGTTATACCCAGATTTTATGAATGAAAAAACTCTCTTAGACTTTGGACTTATATTTAACCATATACCTATTCATCGGGACAAAGAAAGTTCCCTTAATATCTATAAAAACCTATACAGTACTATTGAACCAAAAACATTAACATTCAGCACCATTTCTTAAGATATCACTTCTAAAAAGGTGACGTCTTATTGGATTTTTTCCAAATTTAATATAAATTCATCTTTATTTTCACCAAATGTATATCCCTTGATCATTTCGAATTTATCAAACTGAGTTAGGAATGGTTCACTTGTGATGCCTTCATTTGATCTATGGCTATCTTGACTTATATTTCTTTATATTTTTTCAAAATATTTTTAAATTTTTGTTTTATTTTATTTTTATTGGATATGATTCCTTTATATAAATTATTCTATAATTTTAGGGGGATCCTTATCTATTTTCAAATTCTAAAATATTTCTTAAAAGGTATCTTTTTCAAAATTAATTTTTTTCTCTTATTTTAAAATTTAAAACTCTATTTTCAAAAATAATTAATTTAAAACAAATTATATATAATGTTATTTTTTAAATTTGTAATTAAAACTAATATAACTATATACTCTTTCAAAAAAAATATTTTTTCTTCTCCATTCAAGGATAGATTAATGATGAGTACAAATATTTTCTATATATACTTTTTTTATAACTATTTTCTTGAGATGTTATTGAAAAAATGTAAATCAAAGGATACTTTATAAATATGGATTATTCTCAAGAACCTTTTTCAATATCTTTCAACTGAATAAATAAATCAATAGAGGTAAATTTAACTCATGATTAAAATTATTCTATGAAAAAGGTAAGTATCATTTTTAATTTCGTTCTTATTTTTTTCATTTTATTTTTATTTGTTTTTATCTTTTATTTTCTTTTATTCTTCTAAATATCATTTCTTGTGTCTCTTATTTTCTTATTTTATATCTCTCTAAAATAATCCTATAGGGTATTTTAAAGTTAAGAGGATTTATTAAAATACTTTTTTTTATTTTTTTAAAACCACATTCTATCTTAAACTCTTTTTCAAATTATTTTTTCATTTTTAAAATCTCCCTTAATATTTTCTTCAAAACTCAATTAAGTTTATCCTTTATCTAATTATTTTTCTCTTTTTGATAACCACAAAGGGGGAGAAGTTTTTTAAATTCCAAAATTATCTTTAAAAATAGGGAGAAGTGTGTGTATTTGTATAAGGGATGAGAAATGTGTGGTTATTTTATCTTTATCTTAGTTTTAAAGGGGGAATTTTTCTCTTTAAATTTTAAAAAGTTTCTTTGATTAACTATTTAACTAATTGGGAATTTTTAAATTAGTTTAACTTATTTTATTATTTCATATAATATGCTAGTTGGTTTAACTTTTTAATCTCATTGAATATCCTATTAACCTCTTGAATGTCACATTTATCTCTTTTAACTCTTGATTTTCACTTTATTTATCTTTTTTATGTTAAGTGTTAATAATCATCAAAAAATTAATATTTTTGTACCTATCTCTCTCATGTTGATTTCATGATCACAAAAACTCACCTATGTATCTAATATTTTAATTTGAGTGTATTTCAGACTCTATAAATTTATTTAAAGTGATGAAATTATTGGAATTTATAGATTTTTTAAAGTCAATTCAAAGATAGAATATTTATCTTACCAAAGTATTATAACATCCTCTACTCATTATTCAAGTCCTTGGAATCATCTTGGAAGATCATTATAAGGTATTAAAAGGAATTGGATGAGGCTATACATAAAGGTGAAACAATACAGACAGCATCAGCTCATAGGTGCAGGGTATTTCCGAACTGGTTCCATGATGGTAGGTGCTCTGATATCTAGAAGACCCACCACCAAGCTGGTGGAGTCCCACTAGTCAAGCAATGGTGAAGGAAGTAGCTCTATGTTTCTCAGCAGTCCATCAACAATTTGGTGTAGGTGTATAGGCAATCCAATATAGGACTTCCAGTAGTATGTATATAACGCCCCAACCCCAGTTATCCCAAAGCCAGTGCATTATTTTAATACATTGGTATGATTACAAGGAATCAAGTCCCAAAGGACTGATCAGTTTAGCAGTCTTGGAAAATATATTACATGCATGAACTTTACATTACAATTTCTAACATAAAATACGACATAGATAATTATTTGAGAACTAAATTATTATCTTAGATTAAACCTAAATATAAATCATAATACACTTCTTGGCATCCTAGGAAAATAAAACATAATAAATGGGTGAGCTCAAATTCTCAGTAAGGATAAAAAATATAGTGAAATCTATCATAAATAATCATAAAATTTTATGGCAAGGTATAAAATTGAAATGCAATCCCTTTAAACATAAACTTCAGCATAATACAGAAAAGATAAATCAAATGATGTCATTTACTTATTCACATGGATATTATACTGGTCGAATAATCACATGTAACATTAATAACTAATCTCATAATGATGGAATACATAATGTCGTACATATTAACCACAAAGTTAAGGCCTCATTCCAAGACCCTAAATATAAATTTTTTCAAGGCCTTGTGCCATGACACTAGTTTGTCTCATGAGACCTACCGATGCATCGACAGGATATAGCGGGCTCTGCCCGTCACTTACTAAGTCCAATGCATTCCTCATATGAAAATGTTGAAACATAACATAAACATTCATATTAAAAATAGCATACAAAATTTCAAAAATTTAACCATAAAACATGAATGGTGTAAAAATATCACATCTATAGTCAAAAATATTATATCTCATTCAATACAATATGGAATATTGTATTATAATAAATTAACCTCAAAAAAGAATAATATTCAGTAAAGGATGTTGACATAGTTGAAAATGATCACTAAAACTCTTTGAGAGAAATATCCTTTTTTGTGAAATCATTTAAATGTCACACATTTATAAAGGAATTAATTTGAAATATATTTTTGAATAAAATTTTCCCATACCACTTTGAAACTTTTTAAATTAATTAACATTTTAAAACAATCATGTCCATATAAATAAATCCTTAAAATCATTTTGAAAACATAGACATTAATTAAAAATATTTAGAAAAATAAATCATTAAAACATTTAAAATGATGATCTTGATAAATATTCCCTTCCAAAAAACCTTAAAATATTCCTTTCGAAAACATTTTTATGAAATATGGACATGGATTATAAATATTTCCCAGTAAATACTTACACATAAACAATCTCAGATAATAATGAGATTGAGAAATTAACCCTTATCTTGTACTTTCCTTTAGTTGAGGGTACGTTTAACCTCCTATATAATGACCATAGTATGTTATTAAATTATACCAAAACCATATTAATATTTATGATATCATGTATGATTAATTTATTACTTTATAATACCCATTTAATAATAATTTCCATGTTAAAGTAACATTTCAGGTAATAATCACTTTCTTTATCGTACATGTTTTAACTTGTTATTCTTGATCGTATCACTTAGATCATGAATTACATACTTCCAGAATATAAAAAATGATTTATATATCATATATATTCAGAATATAAATATTTATAATAGATAGATATATGAAATGGAAACACCGTTCATGGAGACGGTAGTCCGTACATACGCAAGAACATTGTTTCCATTTTCTTATCATATAATATAGAAGTAAGTAATTGAAATATATTTATCTAAGAAAATATATATTATTACAGTATAAAAATTATTTAATATACCTCATAATTAATCAATATATTTTTTTTATAAAAATTCTTGAAGGGTGATCATTGAAGATGAATCTCATCGCATCATGGAGACAGTAATCTGTACGTACGCACGAGCAACAATATCATTCTATTGATAGTTAAATGATGTTTAATTGGATTTTATATTATATATACAGAATCATTAAAATTTTATATTTATTATTTACATAAATTATACTCATTATTATACCCATCCAAATAATTAAGTGTTGAATGACAAACTACAACACGACGTGGAGACGGTAAGTTGTATGTACGCACGTATGGTGACTTTTTTCATTCATATGATGGATAGAATAATGAATATGGTTGTACCATATTTATAATAACATCTAATTATGTATAAGTTACTGGATTTATTATTTTAGTATGGAAATAACAAAGAAATAGGAAGTATAAGAAGAAAAGAACTTTGAAAGAGGTGATAAAATAATTACCACTTCTTCGGGTGCTTCCTTTTGATTGAACAAAAGGGATCCTTATGTTGGCTTTATGATCAAATTAAGGCCTATAGGTTGAATTGATGGTAGTTTAGAGGATATTTTAGTAGGGTTTGGCCGATTCAAATGGCTTTGGAGGTGTGAATTTGAGATAAGTAGAAGTACCCTTTTATATGAAAGGTGAGGGCCACTTTAGGAAGAGCTTGAAATATTATTTTATTATAAAATAATTTTAAGTTTATAATGGCTCCAAATGGATTTATTTCGAGGCTAAGGTGGTTATGGGTCTAAATATTCTCAACCAATAGGTTTTAGACAATTTTAGGTCACTATATTAACCTTATCTTTTAGATTTAACCCTTAGTTAAATAGTTTAACTCTTACTATGACTTCTTGTATTCTTACCATATATGGTTAATAAACTTACTATAAAATTCCAAGATAACATCAAGTGGTTAATTAATGACATATATAACATTTTTTAAGACTTTTTGATGAATTTTATATTTTTATGAATATTATATCATTTAATAAAATAGTATTTGTTTTAAAAACTCATTTATGTCAATTTTGACACTATTTAGTATTTGGTTTTTTGTGAAAGTCATAAGAACTTGATTAATTCAAAAAAAATACATTTAATCAAACCTAAAATTTAATATTCAACTAGAAAAATTTTTTATGGCATCATAAGTTTCAATTTACATTTATTTTAATATTTATAATATCAATTATTTTAATTTTTCATTAATAAGGTAATTACTACATCATCATTGTGACATAAATAAATTTAATTATTTAATGTCTAAAAATTATAAATAAAATACTATGATAAGGGAAATATTTTTAGATTTCTAATGAATATTTATAGTTGAATTTATCTTATGTATAACCCTATATTAAAAATGATTTAGTTATTAAAATTTTAATTTAACACTATTAACTCTTCTTTAAATAAAATATAATAAATGTCATAATCTAACCCAAGTGAATCAAAAAGGATCACATTTTTGTCATAAGTCTGGTTTTTGTCTAAAAAACATATCCAATAGAATTAGGACATGTTTTGGGGTAATTTTACATTATTATAATATTTTTTTTACCTTTAATTACCCTATTTACTTTTAACCGTGGTAAATAAAATTCCAAAGTTACTATTCACAAAAAATTATTTTAATCTAATTGAACCAAATTTTACTTACTAATGACAACCGTGTCTCTTGGATTTTTTAAATTCAATTCATAGAAGCGGTAAAATTACGTTTTATGCAAATCTGTATATGTGTCTAGAAGGTGGGTAAAAGATATTAAAAAGTTCAATAAAATTTTATATATCTAATCTTATTATAAAATGACTCCAATGAATTAAATTGTACTAATATAGGTATTATGTATCTATTTTTACTTTAAAATAAATTAAAATTAAAATTAATTATTTAAATAAAAAAGTCGGTTTTTATGTACTATGCAATATTTTTCACTATTCATCAAAAATTGAATGTTTTCAAAAAAATACCAAAAATTTAACCTAAGATAATTTTTATATTATTAATTCAAAAATTATGTCTATTTTACCAAATTCAATTCTTAGGAGTGTCTAAAATTAATTTTATTATTGCTCACAAAAGGACATAAAAAGTAGTTATTTTAAGAAAATAGTTTTTCAAAATATATAACTATTTTAACAAAACTTATAAATTTCATTATAAAAACTATAAATAACATTTAATATTTATTTTTACTATTCATATAACAATATTTAATTGATAAATAATTATATCATTTAAATAATTATAATACTAATGTGTTGTTTCGCAGAAACTCAATCTTGCGTATAACACAAGCCAAGTATGTGTTGCATGCAATATAATCTATTAAATTAATTTAAAGAGATAACATGCTATGAAATCTTGGGGTGTTACAAAGTATCTCTAGGTATCCCACTGGCTACCTGGTAACTATTGGCATCGAGATGGACTTCCCAAGCCTACATTTATTGTAGTCAAAAATTATTTTAAAGAGGGGTTCTTTGGATTCATTACACCTAACTAATTCTAGAAGGTTTCTAAACCTCATAGATCCTATAAAATGATTCCCTTTGACCCTTTTAATATCCACATATTACACCAATCTCTCTAATATTTTATTCAATTCCAAAGTGATAGCTTTCTCAAATCCTCTCAAAGAGAAAACTTCCATTTCTAAAAATCTCAAGGATTTCAAACTTTCTCTCAAATATCTCAACCAAATTATTATCATCCTTTAAATAGATTTTTGAGCAGTATTATAATGGGTTTTCCTAAATAAAACCTCTCTCTTATCATCACCTTTCTTTAATGGTTCCTCACTCCACAAAAGTGAGGGTTGATTTCCTTGGCTACCGGTGAAGCTCAATAGGGTTCTCACAAAACAAAATTGTGAGGGACAGGTTTATTAGTCATTATTAATATCAAGGGATTAATAATATTAACCTCTTAAATTTAGGGGTGGATATGTATAGTCTCACATCAAGATTTATCTAAAATCCTTATCAATTATGTTTTTCCTTTATTTAATTTATTTCATTGCATCATTTATAAAAAATTCCCATACTTTAATAAATTTGATTCAATCATTTTTATGGTTAATTTACATTGATATTATATTTATTACTCAGATTTAATTTATCAACTATCACTCAATTTATTTCTCACTTTATCAATTCAATATCATTTATATTTTAAATTTTTTTACGTTTTCTTTTAAATTTTTTTAAAAGTATAATCCCCCCCTCTTGACATAATGTCTCCAACCAATAGCTTAGACCATGGGTGGATATAATTTTTAGTTCATAGATATCATAACAATATATTCTATTATATTAATGTCATTGTGCTTGAACCATTTATTGTTACACCACTCTAGTGTGCAAGGGGGAATCAATGTTTGTAAATGGGGAATGAAGTGCCAAAACAAGGTGAGAGCGATGGGGAACTTGTGACTGATCCTAAAATAGGGGATCCATGAGTCCCTATATATGAAATGAAATTGGAATCAAGCTACATGTAGTTCTAGAAGTTGGTGTGGTGGGATATCGGCACCGAAAAGGGGGGTAGTCTATACAACACCGAAGGTAATGTGAACTTAAGGTGAATAGAGGGATAACCAACCTAGAACTGTATAAAATTTCATTTTTCTATGATCATGCACTCACATTAGGATCATAATGAATGGATAAGATATATATAGTTTAATGACAAACTTATTGGAATAAATGGATTCTACCAATTTAAGTTCTTGGAGTTCGTATTAGGAGGTTTCTTCTAGTTTAAGGTCATGAAGATTGGACTGTGGGGGTTGATACTAGTTTATGGTCATAAATGTCAATAAAAATGGGTGTTCTAAATAAGTTCATGTGGAATGAATGTGAGTATGATCCCAATGTGAATGGAGGTCTAAAAATTCATTACTTCGAACAAATATCTATGGAACATGTTGTGAATATTTCAAGGTCGTGATGCTTAGACCTAGAGGATGTCCTACTTGGGAAGGTTTGTGAATCTCGGTCATCTTAGAGATGTCCCTACAAGATTCCTAATCCCACATTAGTCATGCTCAAAATAGGAAAAAAAATAATAGTGATATATCTCTTAGGTCACATGAGAGTACATGATATGGATAAAGAGAATCCAACTTGGGAAGGTTCTTGTGACATGGATTTTATTAATCAACAAATGCATATGAATGAAGGGGTAACACCAAGGGTGTTAAAACTACACCAAAATAAAGGGAGGTGGAGAGGAAGTAAATCATGACTTCTAATATCTAATCCAAAAAAGGGGGAAACTAATGGATGAGGGATGACTACTAGCCATATCTTTTAAACATAAGTCTCACAATCACATTATCCATAATGGGGTGATAAAATTTCATATCAACCATTGACCATATTTGAAACATGGGATCCATCACTTTCTATGAGAATTACTTTTATTCATGTACCCTAGATAGGATTCGAACCTATTTTTTCCATACACCATCACCATTGGGGAGCCCATTTAAACGTGGAGGATGATGAGGATTCAAATCGAGTAAGGCTTGGAGAGTGAAGGTAGACATGAGGGTATATTTGAAAAGGGTTTATTACTCTAGTTACTACACCACCATGAATCTAAGAACATTTAACGATTGTATTAATTAGTGAGAGTTGAACCTATTCTCATGGGGGGGGGAATTAGATTAGTGGATGAGCTTAGGTTGAGAAATTTGTAAATCTCTATATTTCAAATGAATGAGAATCAAGCCATAGGTAGTTCTATAAGGCAGTGTGGTAAGTGAATAGAATTGAAATGGGAGGTCCTCTTAGGTAAGGGATAGATAATCATGCATTCATAATGCAATAACAATGTGGACCATGCAATTTTACATTGTGAGATGACATCATATGGTGAGGATTATGTGTCATGTAGTTTAACATATTTTGACTAGGATGTTGTTCTATAGTTTAATTTCATACAACCAAGAAATTGGATATGTATTTTAACATCATATGATGAGGATGATGTGTCATGCAGTTTAACATTTTTTGAATATGATGTATGAAAATGTTATGCAAATTACTGTTTGAATAACCTAGCATTTGTGGGAGGTGTGATACACACCCAATCCATGTTGATTAATGATTATGCACTATTGGAGTAAAATTTAGGAATGGTAAAAGGGTCCTACCACTTAGGCACCAACCTTGTAAACTTCTTTATAGGTATCATTGGTGTCCTTAGTTCCAGTACCATGTCACCCTGAAGGAAGGAGTAGAGGCAAACCTTTTTTTTAACACTCATGCTACCCAGTTTTGATGAACATTTAGGTTGTGAAGAACTTGGAGCCTACTCTCATCGAGGGATTCAATTCATCCAAGTGAACCTAGGCTCTCTTGTCTGGAAACTAATGATTATAAATATCTATCTAAAGTGATATAATTTTAACATCCATGGGTAATACTACCTTTCTCTTATACACCATAGAGCATGGGGTTGCATGTGTGGAATTCTTGGTAATCATATTATATTCCCATAGGCCATTGGATAGATTTTAAGGAGAGATATTCTTGATTTCACCAACTATATTCTAGATAATGTTAGAGAGTGTTTATTAAATGCCTCAATCTTCCCATTCTCATGTTCATGATAATATGAGGTATGATTGAACCAAATGCAATAATTGGAACATAGATTCTTCTATTCAACAGCCCAAAATTTAGTATCGTTCTCTCTAAGAATAGTGTGAAGAATCTCGAATTGATTAATAATGTCAGATTTGAAAAACTCATCATAGACTGAGACTTGACCTCCTTAAAGGGGGTGACTTCCACACATTTTGAGAATAAGTCTATAGGGGTAGGGAAGACCATGTATTTTCATGTTGTCACTGGTGGATAAGGACCCACAATTTCAAGTCCCCATGTTTCAAAGGGCTAGGATTAATTGGTGTCATGGAAAAGCTCCAGTTTCTGATGAAAAAAAGTTGGTATGGATATGAAAATAATAATTCTTCTTAGTGAATTCGATGTATTCTCAAACCATGGTGGGTCAAAAATACCCCAATATTTGGATATGGTGAAAAATCTTTAACCCTACTTGATAGTCCCCACATGACCTAGAATTTACTTTTCATGGGACCTAATGATACTATTTCCCATAGATATAACAAATAATAATTATGTCAAAACCTCACCTATAAAGTACATTCTCTAAGTTGGGGCAGTCACGGTGGGTAAAATTCACTATGCAATGGTGGATTTTATCATGATCCACTTGGTCTGATGGTATACCCCCATGTTTTAGGTAGTTTATGAGAGGATACATCTATTTAGATGTTTATCTAGTCATGGGGACTCTTAAAGTCACTTATATGGTGGTTTTAATGAAAATTTGGTTTACCTAACATTCCTCTTAATCATAAGTGATAGGGGAAATAAACTTCCCATGCGCCACTTGAATGAAAAATTCATCATGGTTAGGCTCTATGAGGGATATAGAAAAGATTTAAAAATCATATTCTTGATCATTATAGGATCAGGGGACATGATTCACCTTTGGAATTGAATGGAATAGTTCTATTAGCTCACATGTTTCTGTAGCAAGGGGATGAGCTCTTATTTCATAAAAATGTAGTCACCATTTATTTTCTTATGGATATCATTTAGTTTGAATCCCAAGATTAAATTTTCAATGGAAAAAAATTACATCCCTTGAAATTTAAGCTAATGAGGAAGTGGAGGGTTGAATTCTAAGGAAAACTCTAAATTTTATGTAATTTTTCATAGTTTCACACAATTTGGTTCTGTTTCATGGAACCATGTTGTTCATGTAAAAACCTAGGTGGTACTAGCCTATAAATAGGGTGAGGGGGATATTATGGACACTATAATTTCACAATTTATAGTATCTCTCTTTTTTTTGGAACTCTGGACTTTACATGAACTCCTGAACTCTTAAGCTACAGTGTTCACACAATACTCAATTTATGTGACACAATTTTAGTGGTGTTACTTGAACGATCTAGAGTTTTTTATTTCTATGATAATATGTTATGTGAGCTAGGGTGGAGTTATGTGACCCATAGTTACTTGAATGAGGTGGGATTTATTTTCATGACACCAACTTAGCAAGCTTCAAAACTACTTCTGAAATTGATAATCAGAGCACTGAAGCCTTTTTCCCAACCACTACTACTTCTAGGAGGGAGAATATGACTATAAATCTTAAGATCTCCTAGGTTAAGAGGGTTTTTTATAAGAATGAATTGTTTTTTATCCTAAAAATAGAGGTATATAAGGGGTATCTACTTATAAATAAGATTCCCCTCTACAAATTCTATCAATTTGAAAATGTTTTCATTTTGATTACTAACATCCATATGTCAAATCATTGGTTCTTATTCCACGATGAGATATATCAGTGGAATATAATTCTATTTTCTACCTGCTAATGTAACATGATGTGGAAACCATGTACACCATTAGCACCTAAACTATGATAGTCACCGGGGAGATACTGATGTAGGATGTTTTCCCGTCTCACTATTCTAGCATTGTGTGATCCAGTATCTCAAAAAATCAAATGGGATTGTATAAAGAGTGGTATATATGGCCATGAGGGAATTTCATTGATTAATGGGAATGGCCATACTAGGTGCGCTATATTTGAATAAAGTATGGGGTTTAGCTATGTTATATTAGACTGTATGTGGTAGTATGAACATCCCCATTCCATATTTATTGTCATTAGGAACTGATGTCATAGCTACTTGGTTGATGGTCACCGGACCCCAACACCTTCCACCTTCATCATGGGGATGTGGGGATTAGTCCTTTATATTTTCACAACATAGGTGTGATTCTACTAATGGGATTTAAATATGGAAATTTCCTTTGGACACTCAATGCTTGGGGGATGCAGATTAGATGTCAGTAGTGGTGAATATCTTGGTAGACAAGATGATGGAGATCCTACAACATCATTTATCCCTCCATCCATACATACCTTACAATATTTGACAAGCTTGTTTTTTAATATACCTTAGAGACAGATGCTAGGAAGGCCCAAGAAATTTCATGACACCCAGCATTGGAGGAAGACAGGATTGTATTGGATCACATTATAGGAGGGATAATATGAAAAGTGGGGGTGAATCATATAGGACTGGAAACTATATTTCAGGTATGATTTGTTCCTAGAAACTTTCCATAGTGTATGGATTCTACTTTTCAGGAATGCTCACATGGGTCTATATCTGGTCACCTTTGTGATGGATTAATCCTAGAATCCCATAACTAGGTTAACCTCGGCATCCTGGTACTAGCCAAGTTGTATGACCAATTTAGGTATGACATGAGAGGAGACATACCTAGGTGTATATGTTCCCCATTCCAGTTCTTACATGGCTAGTTTTTATAACATTTCATGGGGTATGATTTTCTGAATTCTATTTCCCTCCAAATGTTGGCCTCAGACACCCCACCCCACCCCCCTCAACATTTACAAGGTACAGAAGGTACTACTCAGTGAGGTTAAGGTGGTGGCCCAAATCATCAATATTGGAAACATCAACCTCCAGCCCTTCCTAGCTCCATTTTGGAGAAATAGTTGATGATGTTCAAGGGATTGTTGAGAAAATGCAGTGCTATCATGCCTTCTAATATGGGGTATTAGTTGCATGGATTGATAGACATATCTACCACAAACCATATACCCTGTTCAGGTTCACTTGGAAGTTTAGATACATTCAACATCTATTTATTCAATTACATATAAGGGTATTCATTAAAAGTAACCCCTATTATATTTTCTAGCTCTTGGTAATATTTATGAGCGAGGAATCTATGGAGGTTACCATGCTTCCACCCAACAACACCAATTCTGGTCTTATCTATAATTATCCAAATGATTGGGTGGTATTGTATCTAGATACAATCCTATAGAGATGGGTGGGGTCAGTGGTTCATTCAAAGAAACCCCAAGTGCAACAAGGCAGTAGGTGGGATACTATTAGGGGAGCTCTTCAAGTAGGGAGGAGGGTCCATTTCATGCGGCATCAACCATTAAGGGACCTCAAGGTCCTTCTTTTCCTTCACCTTCAAGTGTGGATCCCTGGTCGAGCATGTCAATAGGTGTGGGGATCTCCTAAAATCGGTTTTGGGAGTAGGCATAGAGCTCTTGGGATAGAGAATGTAGGTCCCACAAAGCTCCAGGTAAGTGGTTTCACTACCTGGTGTGGGTGGTGGATGAAAAAATTCATCCAGAGCTTTAAGTGTTGTGGGACATGTTATGGTTATCTCATACAATGGAACAACTATAGAGGAGGGTCACCAGGTATGGGATTGATCTGTTACAGGTTGGGCTCACCAGGATTTCCTCTCAGGTCAACTACCAGGGGAGGTTCAAATACTTATTGAACATGGATTCCTTGTAATACATACATTATGAGGGAAATAATTTCACTCCCCATGTACGAGCCACACTCAGTAGTGATTTTAATGAGTAAACTTTCATTGAAGTTCCATCTTGGGGGGTGTCGACTCATGGAACCATCTCATAGGACTCTAGTGATAAGAAGTCCTAGGGCATTTATGCTGAGTAGAAAAGTCCCCAGGAGAGTGGGGAGGTCACTTTATAAGATGATTTTGATGAGGTTAACTTTGAGGGTAGGCCTCAATCTTGTGGTTTTTATTCCAAAACTATATTTCAATAATTACTAAATCATGATTCCAATTCATGCAGGAACTTTCAGGAGAGGACCAGGAGGTCTCCATGGTAGATAAGGGAGGTTTATTTGAGGGTAATAAGGATACAACCTCATAGTATCTCCCTAAGGAAACTATGGTGGGTTCCATATAAGAAATTATAGTATGGGCTAACAACTACCCTATTCTCTCATCCATTTATAGGTGGATTCACACTAGAATCCTAGTAGAATCTCCATCTAAAATCGGGGTCCATCACTCGAGGTGTATAACCATCTGAATCCCCATGAATCCTCGAGGTAAATTCTCAATTTTTTTTACCTTGTTTTATTTTACACTTGTTTGTATCATCTACTAAATTTATCAATATCATTTTTTACAACTCATAGGCATGAAACACTGAATGACTTAGCAGTAGTCATGGGGGTGACCTCTGGCATAGAGTGGTTCTAGGTGGTGGAGCTCACTTTCAAAACCTATGGCCTAGAAACGTTGGCTAAGGAACCATCCACCCATGAAATGGTGGTAAAAGGAGTGATATATATATATATATATATACATTTTCTATGCCTTTACATCACATAATTCTTTCTCTCATAAGTTTTTTTTAACCTGGTCATTATTGTAGGTTGTGTTAACCACTATTTAATTTTTATAATAGTGTATGAGTGTCCATATCCTCAGTATAAAAGCACACCATATGGTCTTGGGGATCTATTACTCACCCTAATGGTTAGTTTTGGATCTAATAAGTTGGTTTCCCAGGAGAAACTATCCCCATACCAAAAAGAATAGCACACCCCATCAGTGGATGCGATTAAGGGGCTAGTGGAGCCTCTAATTGGCAAGAATTTCATTACTGGTTATGGGTAGCGAAAGGATGAAGTTCCTATAGACATGGATTCCATATCTTCATAGATTATTCTCAATAAATATCATACCACCAATGTACTTGTGTCCTTCCCTGAGTACTGTCCCACAACACCTAAAGACCTCAAGGATTTTAGGTCAAACATTGCTGAAGAGAACTGGGTTGTTCATCGTAGGATGTGTGGGATAATCTAAATCTTTATCACTCACACCCCATGGGATAATATGGTATGTAGGATGGGGTCTATTCACCACTGGATGGGGTCTATTCACCACTCCCTCCACATTCTCACCCAAGACTTCTTGCTTGAGTGGGTGCATGAGTAATGGAAAGGGTTCGATGTCACCTAATATGTGTTCAATTCTGAATTCATCAAGGCACTCTGTTTTAATGATATCTCAATCGACTAAAGAATCAATTGCATCAGTATGAATTTGTTTTCACTTCCAAGGAAGAAACCAACAGTCAAATAAAGGAAATTTAGTAGCAGATGAGGTTGAGGCATTGGGGTAAGTATCCTTAGAAATGGAGTGCGGGACTGAACAAGGTTGGGTGCAGGCGTGAACCAATGAGGTTCACCCTATATCTAAGAAGAATATGATGTGTCTAAAGAAGTAGCAATAGGTCCTCAACGCAACCCGAAAAATTCTGGACAAGATGGAAATGTACCTTATTGAGGTTGAAACATAGGGATGTTTTCTTTTAATAAGGGTGAATCTATAATATTTGGTTGGATCTACTCATTACTATATTGTTAAAAATAATAAAATATTCATTTTATCCATTCTCTTCATGTAAAATTTTTGTATCTTTAGAATACTAAAAATACCACCAACTACAAATATATAAGCCTGCATTAGTCATGATCAATGTGATAAACAAGTGACAAATTGAATATTTCTTATTTATATGAGAGTATCTAATAGGTGATAAAGGGTAAGGATAATATTATTTCATAGATCACCTCTAGTACCCATGTCTATGGGAACTGAGTTGGAGTGATTCTAGGGGTTTGATATGCTCTATAGATGTATAGGGTGCATGAGGTAACAACACAAAGTGTGTTAGAATAACACATTATAAAAGGAAAATTGTAGAGAGGAAAATTAAAAACTCAAGAGTCTGTATTGATGAATGGACGATGTGGGTGGGTTAAGGATAACTGTTGACCATGTTCAAAATATGGGTTACCTAATTTTTATGCAAAAATATTCTCATATAAGATGTGCAGAAATCTTATTTTGGACACATTCCATCACCGTAAGGGTTTAAGTTCATATACAATAGAGATGTATCCTTTAGGGTGTGTACTATGGATGGTAGGTAATCTTATTTTTTCCATGAATATTCACCATAGGAGATCCCATTTGAACATGAGATATGGATGTCAATCCAAATCAAGGGGATGTAAAGTGTGTCTATAAAGGAGTGGGATGCTCAAGAAGAGTTCAAGAACTCTTAATTCCACACCAACATGCATCAAGAACATCTATAAGGTGTAACAAATTGATAGAAATCATGTAATATAGTGGGGAAATGAGAATTACAACTAATTGGATAACACAAGAGAGTGTCTCAGTCGTTCCCTAATGAGGAGACTAGAGATATATGAGATTACTTAATTTGAGGTCATATAACTTTGACCCAGTGGGGTTCCTTTTAAAATCTTTTATCCAGGACCATTAAGGAGGTGAGACTATTTTTTTCAGCTAGAAATAATGTACCTGACATGAAAGGAGGCCTCAGGGACCCAATACCTCCAAAGAATAGCTCACCTATAGGGAATAATTTATGTTCGAGACTAAGATAAGGGGTTTATATATTACTATGTATCCCATGTATTGTAAATCATGCCACAAGTAGTTATATATGAGGTTTGGTATATGACCAACCCTAATAGTAGTACGTGGTTGAGTGTTAACATGATACCAAAGATTCACTCTCAAGTGAGGATTAAGATACCATGCAGTTTTTAGTCATGTAGTGGGGATATAAATCATACAACTTGACATATTGTGGTAAGGACATTAGACATGAATTTTAATATCATACAACGAAGAAAAAAAAGAGGGGAAAGGGTCGAAGGGTTGAATCTATCTTTTTCATGAACTAGTGGATTTAGTAAGAATAGTTAGGTTTTTTATAGGAACCGTAGATGGGTCTCACTGACTTTTTACCTTTTAAATTTGTGTTTTATATTTTTCCTAAGTCGTAGGGAATGACTTGGAAAGAAATGGCCTAGATTTTACTTCATATTCCCTTTGTGGGTTTTCAACCTAATGGGAATTTGTGCCTCTTTCTTTTGGCAGTTTATATTTTTATCATGAAGACTATAGGAGGATAGAGTTTAAGTTCATACATGTTTTAATGGTATGTGATACCATTTTAAAGTCATGGATCTTTGACCATAGGGGCATAAAAAAATTGGTTTAGGTGAAACAGATTTTATGTGAATGGAAGGACCCATGGGGGTCCTAGGCCAACATAGATCGTTGTACCAATAAGGTGGAATATAGTTTGAGGTCATGATTCTTTTGTTTTACCTATCTCTCTCTCATGGTTTTTTCGTGATCATAAACACTCACCTGTGTATCTAATGTTTTCATTTGAGTGTCTTCTGGACTTTAAATTCATTAAAATTGATGATATTATTAGACTTTATGAAGTTTTTTAATTCATTTAAAAGACTTCATATTGATCTTATAAAAGGATTATAACATTTACTACTCATGATTAAAGTCCTTGGAATCATATTTCAAGATCCTTATAAATAATTAATAGGAAGTGGATGAATCTCCACATGAAGGTGAAGTAGTGCATACAACCTCAGCTCACTAGTGCAGGGCACCAGTCAACCGGTTCCATGATGGTAGTAGATCAGATGTCCAAGAAGACCCACCAATCAAATGGTGGTGAAGGTAGTAGATCCAAGTTTACCAACAGTCCACTAGCTAGTCAGTGGAGGTGTGCTAGCTATTCGATGGAGGACTTTTAGTAATAGGTATCTCCAAGCAGCTCACCAGCTACCTGATGGAGGCTACCGAGTAACCAGTGGCATCAAGATAAACTCTATGATCCTATATTTATTACAGTTAAAAATTAATTTAAAGTGGTATTATTTTGATTAATTACACTTGATGTATTCTAAAAGGTTCCCACACCACTTGGATTCAATAAAAGTATTCCCTTGGCCTCTTAAAAGATCCATTAGTTACACAAATCTCTCCAACATTTGATTCAATTCCAAAGCGTTAGCTTTCTCAAATCCTCTCAAAGATCCAAATTCAATTTCTAAATATCTAAAGGCTCTCAACATTTCTATAAAATATCTCAACCCAATTATAATCATACTTTAAATATATTTTTTATTGTAATTTTAATGGGTTTTCCTAAAGCAAATATCTCTCCTCTAATCACCTTTCTCCAATGAGTTCTCACTCCGTAAAAGTGAGGGACAAGTTCCTTGGATATCATTGAAGATCAAGAGGGTGATCAATAACCAAAATATTAAGGTATAGGTTTCTTGATCACTGGTAAGATCAAGGGATTAATAATATTGAACTCTCGAGTCGAGGGGTAGAGATGTCAGATCTTACATCAAACTTTAGTTGAACTCCTTATCAATTGTGTTTGTCCTCTATTTACTTTATTTCACTACAGCATTTTTCATTTATTATCAAAATTTAAATAATTTTATTCTATCATTTCCATGATTAATTTACTTTGATATTATCTTTATTACTTGGATTTAATTTATCAAATATCACTCAATCGATTTCTCGCTTTATCAATTCATTATCATTCATATTTATTTTTATTTTTACTTAAACTTTCAAAAAAATTAAGGTAAATTCACACCCACCCCCACCCCCCTCTTTCCATAATTTCTCTGACCAAAAATTATTATTAAAGGATACTTTGTTTTTTTTCCAAAAAAAATATCTCATTTTTAAAATTGTGCTTTTTAATTTTTTTTAATTACTCTTCAATTTCAAAGATCAATTTTATTATGGAATCTAATTCTAATTCACATGAACCTATTTTTTATGGAATTAATTATTCTTATTGTAGGAATAAAATGTCATATTTTCTTTGTAGTATTAGTTATACTTTCTAGAAAATGGTAATTCATGAGTATGTTCCAAAAAATAATATGAATAAAAATGCACTCCCAAAGATGTTATGGATTTATAACTTAATAGAAAAGCTATGAATTACTTAAATTTTGGTCTTGATTGTAATTAGTTTAATCATGTTTCCATATGTATAAAGACCTATAAAATCTTGATATTATTATAAGTCAAACACAAATGCATTAATAAATTAAATGAAACTATATCGGTTATGTATCATCAAGATTTTAAAATTTTATTTATGCATCCCAATGAGTCCATTAATAACATATTTATGAGATTTACTGACATTTGAAATGGTAAAAATTCCATTAGTTATAATTTATCTATATAAATTCTCATAAATAAAATCCATTGGGTTTTACAAAGCTCTATGTATCAAAAAGTAACTACCATTCAAGAAGAAAAATATTTGAAAAAGATAGTGGTTGAGGAACTCATCGGATCCATAATGAGATATGAAATAATAATGAAATAGAAAGAATATAAGAAGAAAAATAAAATCAAAGAAAGAAATAAAACCATAAAATTCAAGGATGAAAGTGATTATTCATCCATATTTTAGGTTCTTAACTATTATCAACTTTCTAGGAATATGAAAAATTTTGTCAAAAAAAAGTATTGATCCAAAAAGGCATGTCAAAATACAGAACTGGAAGTGACGTGTTATGAATGTAAAAAATAAAGGCCACATAAAGTTAGAGTTACCCATCTACAAAAGAAGAATCTAAAATAAAATAAGCAAGGTAATAAGGCTTTCAAGTTTAAAATTTGGAGTGAAAGTGATGGCTCTATGGATTCAACTTCCTCTTCCACCTCAAGAAGAAACCAAGGTTAGTACCCCTATTACTATTTTCTTATACTCTTATTATTCTTCTAATTCTTACCATTTATATTATTATTTTTTCTCTTTTAGTCACATTAATTATAAATATATAAAATATGATCAAGATCTACCTGAAAATGGATTTCATCAACATGATTCATTATATAAATATCTTGAAAATAAATAAAAGAAAGTGGTTTAAGAAAAATTTCAACTTAAAATTAAAAAGGATATTCTATTAAAAGAAAAATAATATCTATCCATAAAAATAAAAAATCAACTAGATGTATAAAAACTAAAATCCACAATTAAAGACCTCAAAATTTCCCCTTTTAAATTCATTCATGGTGAAGAAAATTTAAATAAAATTTTGGGATATCAAAAACATGGACAAGAATGGGTCAGGTTTGGTTTCTTTAATCCTATAAGAACCTATAAAAATCCATCAAAAATTAATTTTCTTAAAGTTTTATCACAAGATAAATTCTATAATTATTTCAAAAAAAATTATCATTTAATTTATGAATGTGATTGTTAGAATGAAAGATATGGGAGACCAAAGTAAATCCATATTCCTTCCAATTTTTCTAAAACAAACTACTAAATAAATATAGATTATAAAATATTTATTGACTAACATAAGTATACACATATTTGTGTAGGTATAAAAACCATAAATCAATTACTTTTGTAGGAAAAGTGTCTTGAGAGAAAATTCCAAGAAGCATTGTGGTATCTAGATTGTGATTTCTCAAGACACATGTGCATAAACCTCTATAAATTCAATAAAATCAATAAATTAGAAGGAGGTCACATCACCTCTAGAAAAAAATATAGGATTAAGATATTGTTTAAGGTACCATCGGTTTTTATAACTCAACTAATATAAAAAAATGTTTTATCCATCAAATTATTGAAATATAATTTTTTAAGTGTTAGTCAATCATGTGATTGTGATTTTAAAATCTATTCTGAAATTTTTTGATATAAAGTCTTTTATTTAAAATGAAAAGTTATATTTACTACTTCTCATTTTCAAATGTTTATACAATAAATTTAAAATGATTTTTTAACCAAAAAATAAAATTCTTGAGTGAAAAAGTCAGTGGGTTGTGGATTTGGCATAGACACATTGGTCATTATAACACACACTCTATTTTCAATCTCAACTATTATTAACTAGAATGAGATCATCCTAAATTTAATTTCAAATATGAAATGGTTTTTGAAGCATGACAATATAGTAAGTAACACAAATCCTCTTTTAAAATTAAGAAATTAATTTTATCTTCAAAAGATCTTGAATTAATTCATCTTGATCTTTTTTGTCCTTACTAAATCAAAATTCTAGAATTTAAATCCTATAATTTTTTTATTTTTTATTAATTTATAATTTTTATATGGTCTTATTTATTAACTCATAAAATAGATGCTTTCCAATACTTAATCAAATTTTCTAAAAATGTTGAAAATAAAAAAAATTAAAATTATTTCAATTTCCAGTGTTCACAGAGGAGAATTTAACAGTAAATAATTTAATGATTTATTTTCTTATGAAGTTTATAATCACTATTTTTCCTATTCCTAAAACCCCTAAAAAAATATGGTAGTGGAGAGGTGAAATAAAACTATCCAATAAATCTCTTGAACTCTTTTAGATGAATTTTATTTTCCAAAATATTTTTGGGTTGAGGTTATGAATACTACATTCTATATAAATAATCATTTTCTTGTAAGACATTTTCTCAAAAAAAACTTATGAAATTTATAATAATATAAAACCCAAAGTCAACTTTTTCAATGTTTTTTGTTACAAATTTTTTATTATAAACAACAAAGATAATCTTGTAAAATTTGATTATAAATATTATGAAGGTATATTTATTAGGTATACCAACCCAATTAATGATTACTATTCCTTTAACAAAAGGACTAAAACGGTGTAAGAATCTATCCATGTTGTTTTTTTTTTGAAAATTTTCAAAAATCACTTTCTCAAAATGTTTTTGAAAGTGGTGTTTTAAATGAACCTTTTCAAACTGAAGTAGTTAAAGAAGAATATAAATCTACTTCAATTTTTTACCTAAATATTTTTAAAAATATAAATATTATCCTCTAGAAATTTTTATTGGATATTTTCATATTGTAACTTGTATAAGAATATCGGTCTTAAATTAGGTTGAATACCTAGTTTTTGTCTCTCACCTTGAGCCTCAAAACCTTAATGATTCCATTAATGATGAAAATTGGATATTTTACATGAAATATGAACTAAATTAATTCATCCTAAATGATGCATGGACTCTCATGGAAATACTTAATGATCATCCTATTATAGGATCAAAATGGGATTCTTGAAATAAGCTAGAAGAGCTTGGTAATATCCCCATAAATAAAGCTTGTTTAGTTTCTAATGGTTATAAAAAAGGATTTGAATATAGTGAAACCTTTAAACTCATTTCTTGGTTAGAATAAATTAGAATATTGTTATAATTATCCTATCATCTTAATTTAAAAATCTATCAAATGGATGTTAAAAGAAATTTTTTTTAAATACATCCAAAAAAATTTGGTGGAACAACCACCTAGTTTTGAAAATCCTATTTTTTTTTAAATAATCAATTTAATTAAATCTATTTATGGCTTAAAACATGCCCATCAATCTTGGTATGATCATATTTAAAATTATCTTTTATTAAATGGTTTTAAAATGAGAAAATTAAACTCAAATATCTTTTTAAAATGAATCTAAAATGATTTTACACTCATTCAAATTTATGTTAATGATTTGATTTTCATATCAAAAAATGAATCTATATATTTTGAATTTTTTGATTTAATGAAAATGGTGGGTTTTAAAATTTCTCAAATCACATATGGAATGTTTTTAAACCATGTAAAATACACTAATGAACTCTTAAAATGATTTAGAATATATCATGATAAGGAAATTAGTACTCCCATGGGTACAACTTGTAAGTTTTCATTGTATGAAGCTAGTAAGATATTCAACAATAATCTTTATTAAAGTATAGTTGGTATTCCACTTTACCTTACTACAACCCGGTTAGATATCATGTTTAGTGTTTTTATTTATGCTTGTTTTTAATAAAATCCAAAGGAATGTTATTTCAAATCTGTCAAAAGGATTTATGTATTTAAAAGGATATAAAAATCCCATTTTATTTTATCCAAAAGAAACTTCTTTTGAATTAACTTCTTTTTCTGATTCTAATTTTGTAGGATTCCAACTATATTGGAAAATTACAAGTGGTACTTTCCACCTACTTGGAAAATCCCTCATCTCGTGGAGTAGTAATAAGAAAAACTCAATTTCACTTTCTATAACCAAAGTGGAATATATTGTTATTGGAAGTTGTTTCGCCCAGATTTTATGGATAAAACACACTCTCATATACTTTGGTCTTATATTTTATTATATACCTATTTATTTTGAAAATTAAAGTTCTCGTAATATCTATAGAAACCTATCCAGTACTCTTGAACCAAAAACATTGACATTCATTTCCATTTCTTAAGATATCACTTTCAAAAAGGTGAAATATTATTGGATTTTGTCCTAATGTAATATAAACTAACTAATATTTTCACCAAACCTCTAGCCCTTGATCATTTTGAATTTATCAAATTAAATTAGTAACGGTTTGCTTGTGACATATTCATTTGATCTATGGCTATCTTGACTTATATTTTTTTATATTTTTTTAAAAAAAATTAAATTTTTGTTTTATTTTATTTTTATTGTCTATTATTCCTTTGTCTCACTTGTGCTATAATTTAAAAGGGGTCCTTATCTCTTTTCTAATTCTAAAATTTTACTTAAGATAGATCTTTTCCAAAATTAATTTTTTTATCTTATTTTCAAATTTCAAACTCTATTTTCAAAAATCAGTACTTTAAAACAAATGATATATAATTTTATTTTTAAAATTTTTAATTAAAAATCATATAAGTATATACTCTTTTAAAAAAAATATTTTTTCTCTCTTCAAGGAACATTGATTATTAGTAAAAACATTTTCTATATATACTTATTTCTCTAACTATTTTCTCGATATGTCATTAAAAAAATAGAAATCAAAGGATACTTCCTAAATATGGATTCTCTTCAAGAACATATTTCAATATCTTTAAAATGAATAAATCAATCAATGTAGGTAAATATAACTCTTCATGAAAATTATTCCATAGAAAAGGTAAGTAACATATTTAGTTTCTTTTTTATTTTTATCTTTCCTTTTCTTTTTCTCTTTTTAATAATCAAAAATGGGGAGAATTCTGTGTAATTCCACAATTATCTTCACAAATAGGGATATGTGTGTGTATTTTTATAAAGTATGACAAATTTGTAGTTATTTTATCTTCATTTTATTTTTAAATGGGGGATTGTTCTCTTTAAATTTCAAAATTTTATTTTTTATTAACTATTTCACTAATTGAGAGATTTTAAATTAGTTTAAATTTTTTTATTCTTTCATATAATATGTTAGTTGGGTTAATTTATTGATCTCATTTAATATCATGTTAACCTCTTGAATGTCATATTTATCTCTTTTAACTCTTGATTTTCACTTTATTTATCTTTTTTATGTTAAGTGTTAATGATCATCAAAAGGAGGATATTTTTGAACCTATATCTCTCATGGTGTTTTCATTATCACAAACACTCACCTATGTATCTAATGTTTTCATTTGATTTTCTTTTTTATTATATAAATTTATTTAAAGTGGTGACATTATTGAAATTTATATAGTTTTTAAATTTAATTAAGAGGCATAATATTGATCTAACCAAAGGATTAAAACATCCTATACTCGTTATTAAAGTCTTTGCAATCATCTTGGAATATCCTTATAATGTGTTAAAAGGAAGTGGATGAGGCTCTGCATAAAGGTGAATCAATGCAGGCAGCATCGGCTCAAAGGTGTGTGGAATTTTCCAACTGGTTTCATGATGGCAAGTGCTCTGATGTCCAGAAGACCCATCGCCTAATTGGTGGAGTCCCACTAGTCAACTAGTAGTGAAGGAAATATCTCTAAGTTTTCCATCAATCTATCGACTAGTCAGTGGATGTGTACTGGAAACCTAATGGAGGACTTCAGTAGTAGGTAGCTCCGGGTATTCCACTGGCTACTAGGTGGAGGCTACTAGGTAATCGGTGGCATCGAGATGGACTCTCCAAGCCTACATTTATTATAGTAAAAATTTATTTTAAAGCAGGATTATTTGTATTCATTACATTGGATTAATTATATAAGGTTTCCAAACCTCTTAGATCCTATAAAATGAGTAACTTGAACCCTTGTAAGATCAACATATTTCAAAAATATCTCCAATATTTGGTTCAATTCTAAATTGTTGGATTTCTAAAATCCTCTCAAAGATCCAACTTCCATTTCTAAATATATCAAGGATCTAAACATTTCTCTCAAATCTCTCGACCCAATTGTAATCATCCTTTAAATAGATTTGTGAGTAGTATTATAATGGGTTTTCCTAAATAAATCTTCTCTCCTCTCATAACCTTTATCTAATGGGTTCTCACTCCACAAAAGTGAGGGACGATTTCTTTGGATACTGGTGTAGCTTAAGAGGGTTTTCACAAACCAAAATTGTGAGGGACGAGTTTATTGATCATCATTAATATCAAGGGATTAATAATATTAACCTCTCAACTTGAGGGGTGGAGATATATGGGATCACATAAATCATTATCTAAACTCATTATCAATTGTTTTTTCCTCTATTTACTTTATTTCATTTCATTATTTATCATAAATTCCCATACTGTCATAAATTTGATTCAATCATTTATATGGTTAATTTACTTTGATATTATATTTTTTACTAATATTTAATTTATCAACTATCACTCAATTTATTTATCACTTTTTCAATTCAATATCATTTATATTTGAATTTATTTTTAATTTTATTTTTAATTTTTTTAAATGATAATTCACCCCCCCTATTGACATAATTTCTCCAAACAATAGATTAGATAATGGGTGTATACCAGTTTAAGTTCATAGATCTCAAAAAAAATATGCTATTATTTTAAGGTCTTAGTGCTCTAACCATTGAGTGACACACCACTCTAGTGTTCAAGGAGGCATCAAAGTTTATAAATGGGGAATGAAGTGACAAAACAAGGTGAGGGTGATGGGGAACTTTTGAATGATACAAATATAGGGGACCCAAGAGTCCCTACATATTCCATGAAATAGGAATCAAGATAAATGTAGTAATAGAAGGTGTTTTTGTGGTATATCAGCATCAAAATGGTGGGGTATTAGTCTATACAACACCAAAGGTAATGCGAACTCAAGGTGAATAGAGGGCTAAGTGGCCTAGAACTGTATAAAATTGAATTTTTCTATGATCATGCACTCATATTAGGGTCATATTTAATGGATAATATGTATATATTTTAATTTCATAAGGATTTTAATAAAGTTATTCTACCAATTTAATTTTATAGAGTTTAGACCAGGAGGTTTATGCTAGTTTAAGGTCATGGAGCTTGGACTATGGGGATTGATATTAGTTTATGGTCATAGAGTTCAAACCAAGGGTTGTTATGAAGAAGTTAATGTGGCATTAATGTGAGTATGATACCTACATGAATGGATTCCCAAAATGTTCTTGCATCAAAAAAAAATCTCTAGAAGAGGTTGTTAATAGTTTAAGTTCATGATTCTTATACCCATGGGATGTCCTGCTTGGGACGGTTTGTGAATCTCGATCATGATGGAGAGGTCCCTCAAAGCTTCCTAATACCACATGATTCATGATCAATGTAGGAAAAAATTAATAGTGATATATATCTCATGTCACATGAGAATACATGAGAGGGGTAGAGATAATCCAACTCAAGAAGGTTCTTGCAACACCGACTTTCTTAATCAACACATGCAGATGCACGAAGGGGTAACTACATGGGTGTTACAACTCCACCAAAATAAATGGAGGTGAAGAATAAATAAATCATGACTTCTAAGATATAATCCAAAATAGGTAAACTAATGGATGAGGGATGAATACTGAAAAAATATTTGAAACATAAGTATCGCAACCGCATTATCAAGGATGGGGTGACAAAATTTCATGTCAACTATTGACCATGTTTGAAAGATGGGATCCATCACTTTTCATGAGAATTCCTTTGATTCATGTACCCTATATGGGATTCAAAACTATTTTGGCCATACACCATCCCCACATGGGATCCCATTCGAATATAGAGGATGAGGAGGATTCAAATAGAGGAAGGCATGAAGAGTGATGGCGTACATGAGGGGATATTCAAGGAGGGTTCAATACTCTAGGTACTATTCCACAATGAATCTGAGCACATTGAATAGGTGTATCAGTGAATGAGAGTTGAACCTGTTCTCATGGGATAATCCCCAAAGTAAGTCTGTGTATGGGCTCAGGTTGAGAAATTTGGTCATCTCTACATATCCAACGATTGGTAATCAATCCATTTGTAGTTATATAAGGCGGTGTGGTAGGTAAATAGAACCAAAAGGGTAGGTCCTCTTAGGTTAGGGATAGAGCATCATGCATTCATAATGAAATGATGATGTAGACCACATTCTTTTACATTGTGTGGTAACATCATATGGTGAGGATTATTTTTTATGAAGTTTAACATCTTTAGATAGAGATGTTTCTCTATAGTTTAATTTCATGAAAACAAGATATTGGATATGCAATTTAACATCATACGATGAGGATGATATGTCATACAGTTTAACATGTTGTGATGAGGATGTATGAAAATTTTATGAAAAGTATCATTTGAAGAACCTAGCATTGGTGGGAGGTTTGATATGTTCCTTATTCAAGTTTATTAATGATTATGCACCATTGGAGTAAAATTTATGAATGGTGAAAGGTCCTTACCACTTAGGCTCCAACTTTGGAAACTTCTTTATAGGTATCATTGGTGTTCTTAGTGCCAATGACATGTCACCCTGAAGGAAGGAGTGGAGGAAAACCTTTTTTTTTACACTCATACTACCCAGTTCTGGTGAACATTAAGTTTGTGAAGCACATATATCCTACTCTAATCGAGGTATTCCAATTCAGCCAAGCGAACCTCATCTCTCTTGTCTGGAAACTTCTGATTATAAATAGTCATACAAAGTGATTTAAGTTGAAACTCAATGGGTGATACTACCTTTTTCCTATACACCAGAGGGTACGGGGTTGTATGGGTGGAATTATTGGTCATCATATGATATTCACATAGGTCATTGGAGAGATTTTTGGGCCATATCTTCTTTTTGTCACCAACTATATTCTATATAATGTTAGAGAGGGTTTTATTAAATTCCTTCATCTTCCCATTCTAATGTTCATGATAATAGGAGGTATCATTGGATCAAATGATATACTTGATGCATAGTTTATTCTATTTAGCAGCCCAAAATTTAGTATTGTTGTCTATTAGAATGGTGTGGGGAATCTTGAATTGATGAATAATGTGGTATTTCACAAACTCAATCATAGACTGGGAATTGACCTCTTTAAAGGGGGTGGATTCCACCCATTTTGAGAATAATTCTATAGTATTAGGGATGAACCTTTATTTTCAAGTTTTCATTGGTGGATAAGGACTCACAATATCAAGCCCCCGTGTAGCAAAGGGCTAAGAGTACTTGGTGTCATGGAGAATCTTCAGTGGTTTATACACAATGTTGGTATGGATATGGAAATAATAATACTTCTTAGTGAATTAGATGTAGTCACAAACCATGGTGGGCCAAAAATACCCTAATCTTTGGATCTAGTGAAAGAGCTTCAACCCAACTTGATGTTCCCCACATGACCCAGAATGCACTTCTCACAAAACCTAAGGAGTCTCTTTCCCTTATATATAAAGAAGAAGGATTATGTCAAATCCTCACCTATAAAGTACATTCTCTAAGTTGGGGTATTCATAAATATGCAATGGTGTATTTTCTCATGCTCAACTTGGTCCGATGGGATAGCCCCATGTTGTAATTACTTGATGATTGGATCCATCCATTCAGATGTTTATTTATTCATGGGGACTCTTTAAGTCCCTTTTATGGTGGTTCCAATTTAAAGTTGGTTTATCTAATAGTCTTATTCATCATAAGTGGTATAGGAAATTACCTTCCCATGCACCACTTGAATGAAAAATTCATCATGTTCAGGGTCTATGAGGGATATGGGAAATCTTTTAAAAGCATATGCTCAATCATTCTAGGATCAGAGGACATGATTCACCTTGGGACTAGAAGGGAATAGTTCCATCAGATCACACATGTGCTCCAGTAAAGGTATGAGCTCTTGTTTTCTAAAAATGTAGTCACCATTTATTTTCTTGATGGATAGCTCTTAATCACCCTTCACATGCAACCGTGGAACCTCAATCTTAAGAGCCATCTCAAGTCCAGTAATAAGGGATTATTACTCAACTTTATTATTGGTAAATCCTTATAAAAATAGGAATGAGTACAGCATAAGGGTATTTGGGATTATAATGAATAAAATCCCAAGGTGTTCCTTATTGATTTTAGGGTTGTTAAGTATTCTCCCAATCGAGCTTTGGGAGGAACTTTCAAAGTCTATCATCCAGCATAGAGTATCCTGATTGACAGAGAGGATGGATTTATCTTGTAACTTGAAATACAAGGATAGATCCTTAGAGTTCAGATGCATGGACATAAAATCATTAAACACTTGGCCCTTAATATCATTATAGGGAATGAACCATATGTCAAATTATTGTGGGATTACTACCTAGTGTTCCAATTTTACAATCATCATGGGGAATTTGAGGATGTACTTTAATGGTCCGACATAGTATACCAGATGTATCTCAAGGTGTTTTAGGTAGTGCCTCAGTTTCTAAACCATGAAGACCACAATGAGGAAATTTTTATCAATGGTATAATATCTAGTCTCAGTGTTAAGAAACATACAACTGTAATAGTATAATATGTTATCCTTAACATTGTTGTTCTTCTGGGATAATAAGGCACCAATCGATCATTCCAGGGTGGTTAAATAAAGGATGAGATGATTTTCTTGGATGGGCGGAATCAGAACTATAGTATGTATCAGATAATGTTTAATATCATAAAGTGTGGTCTAGAATTCCTCATTCCACTGACAAGTGAATTTTTTTTCATATCTTCACTAAGGTTCCTTAAAATTGGTGGATTATTCATTTTTAAAATCCATAAAAATTTTATTATACTCAGAATAGCCATCCATGAAATATGAGGCTTGGAAGTCGGTAGTTACATCAATTAGTAATTATTTCCCTAGGATGAGGAAATAATCCTTTGGGAAATGGTGATTGAGGTCCCAAAAGTCTATATAGACTCTAATTTATTCATTCTTCTTCCTAACTAGGATGATATTGTCTAACAAATTAAATTATTGGACTTTCATAAAAATATTCCTTGAAAATCATTTCAAATTTGGAATTAACCATTGAACCATGGGAGGGATTTATCTTTTTTAGAGATTTTATGATCCCATGGTGGCCAGTGGGAAGGAAAAGGTACTAGAAATAAACATGGGGATTAAGCTCTGTAATTTCCTTATAGTTATAAGAAAAAATTTCATGGTATTACTTTAGTAATTACATGTATTGATATTTTTATTCCTGGGACATGACTACACTAATTAGTATTGGCCTCATATATTCCTCGATGTTAAGATTTAATAGTATTAGTTCATCAATAGTGGAATTATTCCCTTTATCAAAGGCAGGAGGAGCTTCATCCAAATCCTCTTCATCACCTAAAACATGAGGGTTATAAGAAGGATAAGATTTTCTAGGAGCTGTAAAACATGAGGTAATATTGTCTCCTAATTTTGTAGGGTTTGAATCTTTATTAGTGGATTCTTATTCCATTAGGTTCATAGAGACCATGGAAATAGAAGCTAATGAACCAGTCTTATGTGGTTTTAAACAAAAAGGTACACCTTTTATATTGAAATAATGATGATAGGTTTACTTCCATCAAAACAATCCCACCCTTTTAAATACATAATGTTTTCCTAGGTTAGTGACCAAGGGATAAACCTTTCAGTATGCAATGAGAGTGGTTCTTTTTGGATTCAACGGTGCCTTCCCTTTGTAGGAATATGAGTTGATCTATGAGCATTAATTTTTATTGGGGAAAATTAAATGATTCTTATGTTCTAGGGTTATTTTATCCAATTGGTGGATTGTATGGATGATTCTATCCTTCAAAATTTTCTAGTGAACTATTAAGGTGTTTGTCAAGTCATTTTAATCATTGATCCACTCCACCTTTTCGATCTGGATTTATTTCCCTTATAATACCCATTTTTAAGATAGTATAATTAATAAGAGTAAAAGGGGGTGGAATCATCATGTAGTAACCCTAATTGTCCATTAAGGGAGTATTTGAGGCATTGATGATATAAATACGGGACCATTGTGTGTAGGTGAATCTAGGGCCTCCCTAACAAGGCGTTATAGGTAGTGTCCTATGAGACACACATGAACTCAGTGTTTGCTGCCAAGTCACCAAATTGGTTCTCTAACTAAATCTTACCACATATATATTTCTTTTTATTTTTATACCCCTAGATCATCAGGTTGGATGGGGTCAAATTAGATTTAGTGAGCTCTACTTTGTGAAGTATCTGGTTTGGGATAAGATTAATCTTGAATCCAGTGTATTCTAGGAAATGATGGATTTTTACACCATTGAATTATCTTAAGACATAGATTAGGTATATATGCCCCTGGATGATGGTGCCCTCATCCTCCTTGAATAAGGATATGGTGTCTTGGCACTTTTCATATTTTTAATCCTTTATGAGATAGGCCTCAATAGTAGATACCTCGATTTAAAACTTTATAGGGATCTTCAGGGCCTCAATGAGATATTTACATAACTCCTTTGATATTCAAAGCACATAAATGATTGAGATTAATGTGGGTATACTAGTGAGGTTATTTATCACATTATAATTCTAATATATGGGCATATTCTTACATCCTAATGGTATCTCCTTAAAAATAATCATATTAGTAATGTTTGGATGAATTTTTAGTGCCTAAATTGTGTTTTCTACATTCATTTATTGGTTGGATGGTTGAGTTTGAGCACTAGGAAGTTGAGGCCATACCTTGTCTAGATGTGTTCGAACCTTGGTTTATTTTTTCTAATCCATAAGATCAATCAATATATTAGATCATGTGGGTATTCCTGATAATGTATCCTACAAGGAAAACACATGTTGAGGCCTAAGAAACACCTATTGTTTGGTCTTCGTAGCATGAACCTTCCTTTTGGGGGTACTGAATCAATCATTTTTCTTGGTAACATATTTCCTTCCCTTCCCTCAATAGCATCAACTAGAGGATATTGATGGATTTTTATGATTCATTTCACTACTAGGTTCTATAAAACAATATTATACTATGATGACATTGACAAAAGTATAAATATTCTCTTTATCAGTGGAGTACTATAGTACATGATAGATTCTAGAGTCTTTTACTAATTCGGTGAGAATAAAATCACTGAGAGTACATACTAGTTTCAGCACCAGTGGTGGATCTTAATTACATTATAATTTTAAATTCTAGTTCTTCTAAGAATTATAAGGTCATGATGTTGATAGAGTAACTAGAGAAGGTGTGTCAACCATAGGAGATGTCGGTTAGTTCAACTAAGCATAGATAATTCCATGGATGTGGGTGACCAACTTGCGGGCTATACAATTATCAAAAAAAATTACACCTCAACTAGAAACCTACTTCCATTCACCAGATTCTTTTTCATTACCTTCATGGGTGGTGGATTCATGCGTCACCTAAGACTTGGAATTACCCAACTCAACTAGACCATAGTCTACCTAGTCCTGGAGCCAATTCTTGAAGGAAAATAACTCTTTGAGTTTGTGCCCAAGGATTGTGTGATAGGAATAATAGTCAATGTGGTTCATTAACCTAGCCTCTTGAGTCCTTCTAGTCCTCAAAAATTTCAAAAGGTTATTCTCTATGGAACAAAAAAATAAAAATGGGACATTCTCATCCTTAAAGGAGTATACAATGTTCTTTTATTCTATGAAGGGAACACTTAGTGCCTAGCCCTATAAAGATGATTGAGTAGAATTTTCATAGTGATGTTACACTTGGTGAGTCATGTTTTATGTGGGTTCATGAAGCTTAAAAGGATGAGGGGATTCAATTTTCATATATTTATCCATCTTTACTCTAATAGGATTCTACATTTAAGATGAGGGAGGTAATGGGTGTAACCACTACTCAGTTCAGTGCATGGATTCTTTAAGTGTTGATATTTCTTGGAGATTTCATAAAATCCACCTGGGTACTTCAAGGAGACAAGGTTAGGGACCATATCATCTCAAAAAAATATATAAACATACCCAAAAGTTGTTCCTTTAGAAGTTTCACATTAAGGGAATATGTGAATCCTTTCCATTAGGTGATGAAGTTAGTGACATGCTCATCATCCCTCTTTTTTCATTTGGAGAGGTTAGTGATGATGGTTCTATGAAATTTGGAGCTAAAATGGTAAAGAAACTACCTAATGATATCTTCCCAGTTGGTGACAGACCCCAAGGCCCATTAAATTTACCAAACAGAGGTAGGTCCTTCTAGGGTATAGAAGAAATATCAGATTCTGGAAGCTTTATATTGCTCTAGAGTGCCCTGTATCAAGCCACACTGAGATGTAAAGTAGGAAAGATGTTTCTATGGGTCACTTGTACCATTTAATGAGGAAAATATTATGTTATTTAAATATAAGTGTGTATTATTATAATCCACCCATTATATATATAGATTCCTTTTAGGTTGGAACAAGTCTTGTTGCATATATATGGCCTTAATAAGAGTGGTATGAGAACCTATCACATCATCTGGGGGAATTTTGGTATGCACCTATCCCTTGACTAGATTTTTAGATTGTGGATTAGAAAGGTCGTAGTTTATAGGTGGGATATCACACTAGTCAGCTAGAAAAGAAGCTACAATGAATACTAGGTTGTTCCTTGGTTGGAAAGACCCATAAAATTCTATATGTATCAAATGGGTGAGACCACACACCTCAGCCTTAGATGGGTGACTGAGGAGGATTAATTGATCAGTTTCCAATTGTGGAATGATGTGATCCTCTCAAACATCCTCCTTCTTTGGGTGTTGTTCATCGATAATTTCAGTATTGAACCTCTTATAATTCTTAATCTCCTAGATTAAAGTGGCAAATTTGGTGTCTCCTTTAGTTTCAAGAATTTCCTCAGTCATATGAATGGGTTCAGTTATTCAATTTCCCTTATCAAAAGGTTGATGAACAGGACTCAGCACCTCTGTGGGACTCTCAAGACCTAACATATTTCTCTGTTAATGAGTGAAGGTGTCAATCGAAAGGTCTTATTAACACTGCATCTTCCCTCAGGGTGGATATTATTTATCATTCTCTTGGTCATCTGGAGGGTTGATCATGATGACATTCACAGTGGTGGTGGTAGTAGAGGGACTTTCATCATCGATGGATGAGTTATTTTGAGGTATTTTTTATCACCATAGGAGAGTGATTAATTATAGGGAAACATAGTTCCCTTGTACCCTAATATGTACATGGGTATATGCCTCTTTCATGATTTTATGAATAACGGTGAGGCTCCTAATACAAGTCTACTAAAATATTTTTAGGTACCCATATGAATTAGGGCATTGATCCACTAGGAGCACTCCAATTTTAAACTTTTGGAATTATTTATGGATAGCCTGAATATATTTATGGATTTTTGAATAGCACATATGATGGCCTTAGAGGTGGTAACACATCGCCCATAAGTTTTGGTGGGGTTGTTTGGTTTTATCCTCAGTGAGTAGTTATGGGATGGTAAAGTATAGGGTTACAGGTGTCCAAAACATGAATGGTAACTAGTAATTAGCCTAAATCTACCACATGATTTCTTCCTTATATTCATTGTTGGGAGGGTAATACTACTATTGGTCCCCCCCCCCAAGATCATATCCATGATATTAAGGAATCTTGGGTAGTACGTGATGCAGATATTTTATACTACTAATTTTCTAGTAGAAGAGGAATTACACAGGCCAATGTCCCTAGAATGATTGATTTTCCTCCAGATGTGAAGATAGCTTTATGACTATGTCCATGTGGGATAAGGTATCCAAGTATTATTTCTGGTTGTTAAGTTCATCATGTGCCTAAGGATTGATATGGTTCTCTCCTACATCTAAGGGTGCTAATTCATACCTCGATGTCTCCTATACTTCTAGAGTATAGGAGGGAAGAAGGGAAGTTAATGGTGGTAGGTATGGATGCATGTAGAGTCCCTAAAAGTAAACCAATACATCCTACACATGTAAGTAATTTAATAGGGATTTGGTAACCTTATGGACTTGGGCCTCAGGGATAGTTATCCTCAACTAATGGGCTCCTTCCCTCAACTCTAATGATAGAGGAGGAGGAATTTCCATTGAGTCGTCAGTTTCCTCATACTCAAAAAGTTCAATGGTGGCCTGACATTGATATCCTCCACCCTAACTCTAGTGATGACATGGTATCTCCATAGCGCAAGTTTTTGAGGGTCATGGGGATTTATTCCATGCATGTTACTATTGTCACTATTAGTAGGACCTCTATAGAAGCTAGTTGTTATTCTTCCCTAGGAAGGATCATCACATCATTAGAATTATTTGGCATAGAGAGGTCCATATTGTTAGTAGATAACATCATAAAGAGTACCACCGCATTATAACTCTTCATCATGTGTTGGCCCCCATGATGGTTTTCAGTTATTGTCATGGATGGGAGAGTTTACTCATTTCACTCAGTGGGTGGATGGGGTGTCGATCCCAACATGGAGAAAACACCCCCCCCCCCCCCCCCCCGCGCGCATAGTGTTCAAGATGGTAGGGGATGTGTCTTTGGTGGTAGGTTCTATAAGATTTATTGAAATAGTCATTTATTGGGAAAGGTTGGTGGCATTCCCCTAGCGCAGTCATTGTTAACTTTGGATTGGGGCTAGTGGAGAAAGGATAAAATCAAACTACTCATCAACCTATGAAGATGAACTATGGTGTTGAATATGCTGGGTGGTGGATCCCTCATAGGAAAGTCTCAAGTGGTGCTCATAATAGGTGTGACCAATGTATTCTCAACCTCCACGGTGTAGGGGATGAAGTTGTTGGAGTATTTTGAGGAGAGACTCAAAAAAATGGTTTTCCATGGTAATGGTAGGAATTTACCTATAAAAAATCCCTATTGACAGTGGTGGTAGCATGGTTCCAAAGCTTATAGGTCCTATCAAGCCATATCCCTAGTTTGGATAACCCCTTCCTTCTCATATCGGTGAACAAGGGCATTGATAACCCTCTACTGGATGATATTTAAGGGAGAGATAGGGAAAGTGCACCCAGATCTATAGGAGGGGTGGCCATCATAAAAAAATATAATTTCATGGAATTTACACAAAATTACGCCTCTTGACCCAATTCCTATTGCTGGTAGGATATCAATCATTTCTAGTAGTTGTTGTCCTATGTGACATATGAATTCAACTGTCATTATGTTTCTGGTGAAGTCAATTCCCAACATTCCCTGTACTGATCATTTTATCCTAGGTGGAGGAGAAATGATTCACATAAATGATTCCTAGAACTAGATATACCTAGTTTCCCTCATCTACTCCCAATTTTAGGGGAAGATATTCATATCTGGTTCACCATTTTTTTTTTTTGATGATTTCATCATAGCACTCTTTCGCATTGGAGATTTGTGTCATTAGACCCGTCGTGGTCCTCCTTCCTCATATTTCAGTTTCCCAAAGGTGACTTTACTTCACCATAATAGTTTATGATGTCATCTCCTTGATTATAATGGGATGATGGGATGCCAAATATTCTTTCTATGGATTCCTTTGTGGATTTCATCACCTAGTTTAGGTATCCCTTACAAATCTAAGGCGCGTTCATGAATCTCATTCCTAGAGACATCTTCTAGTGGACACTGGTTAATTACACTTATTCTTTCCATGATATTTGGCTACCTATGGTTAGAGATGATGATGAATCTTGGAATTTTGGGAATCTGTAAAAGTATTACTCATTTTAGGTTGTGAGGGAATCTTATGTACATGACATAAGGCATATTTGGTGTGAAACTTGAGGTATCTTATGATCACTATAAGGAAAATTATGTTTAGTGCATAAGGAATCCAAGTCTCATAACCTCATACATATTTTTCTCATCACACAAGGTGTATTACATTCATTACATGAGGAATCCAGTGCTTGTCATGCCAGGAAACTTATGCTCATCACATAAGGATTCCTAGGATAATCACCTGGGGTATCCAATGCTTGTCACAGCGGGTAAAAACTTAGTCTCATCACCTAATAAAAAGGGAGATATATCATATTCTCTTCACATAGGATCATGTCATGCTCATAACATAATCAATATCATGTTATTCACATGAGGTAAAAACTTAGGCTCATCACTTTAGTGTAGAATAATGGATCCTATGCTCATCTCATATGATTCATAGGCTCATATCCTAAGGAATTTCATGCTCGTTACATGAGGTAAAAACTCAAGCTTATCGCCTGAGTGAGGAAGAAGATATTGCATTCTCGTCACATATACTTATTAATCCTTCCACCTAAGGTATACCATGTTCATCACATGAGGTAGAAACTTCAAATCATCTCCTGAGTAGTGAAGAAGAGATCTTATGCTTGTCACATGAACTTATTAGGATTTTCACCTAAGGAAACCTAGTCTCACCACATAGTGATATGATTATAATTCATTTGGAGAGGTTTTATGTTTAAATATGATTGAGGGATATTCATATATTTAGAGTTCAGTTCGAACAATCCCACATATTCTCTCCACATATGGGTTGATTACAGGTTTAAAGTCCAGTGGGGACACTTCACATATTTAGAGTCCAGTGTGGACAATCCCACATATGCTCATCATGTATGGGTTGATCATTAGTTTAAATTCTAGTAGGGATTATTACCATATATTCTTGTCGTGTATTGGTTCAGGCATAGGTTAGTGTCTTGTGGAAATAAAAAAGTCCAATGGGGACCTCAAATTTATATGGTGATGGGTTTGGAGTACTCCTAAAAGGTGATAAATCATCATGGGGTGATTTATGGTAATATTGGGATTGAACCTCAAAAAGTAATCCTACATACCCCTTTAGAATACATGGATCAAAATCCATGTAGTTTGAATAATAAGGGATGGTTTTGGGATTCTGTATAGAAACTGCCTGGAAGGTAGGGGGATTGTACCATGCAATTTAACATGGATCAAAAACCATGTTTTAGGGAATAGGTTAGCATCCTATGGTAGGACTATACCATGCAATTTACCATCATACACTAAATATGATTATGTTTCTAAAGGGGAAATAAAAATTGATGGTTTAAGGATTACGTATATAAACTGTTTGGAAGGTGGGGGGATCTACTAATGCTCATCACATGGGGTATCTCATGTTCTTTACATGAGGCATATTATTCTCATCACATAGATAACCCCATGATCATCACATAGGGTAAGTCTATTTAACATCCTATGTTTAGGACATTATCACATAGTTTAACATCGTATGACTAGGACATTAATGCTATATATTTTAAATTATTACAACTCGGATGTGGTTGGTACTTATGCATGAAACTTCCCACACCCAATTAATATTAGAGAAGATTAGTATCAATAGATCCTAAACATGTTCACTAAGGGGATTTTAGTCAGTTTCCCTCAATGATTCTATGGTTGGGGCTTACATATTTGTTGCACAAGTGCTTTTGGAGAGCATAAGGCATTGACCTTCCCATTTTAGGAAGCATGCAAGAGTCCTGATGTGAGGATACCTATGCTTAGGAGCATAAGGTAATGATGTTACCTAGTATGTTCTTGGAGAAAACGGATTAGGCATGGGGGTCCATGATACCGGTTGTGTAGATGGGATTTTCATGAGTGGACCCAATTCGAATGGATATGGGGCCCATGAGAAATCAACTTGAATACAACTATGTTTAGCAGAAGAAGGTATCAGATCAGGGACTCGAATACTGTGATGCATAACTTTATAGTTACACAAGGCTGTAGAATTTTGAGAAATATGGGATCTAGAAAAAGGGTGGGAAATGGATGGTAAAGGTATAGATGGGTGAAACCTTTAGTGTTGCATTAATCCTAGAGTTTTGTGAATCAATTCCATCTTGTACTAACTCACCTGTTAATAAATGTAAATTTTGAAAAGTTGCATCTAACATAATACAAGGTGTGTTAGGACTTAAAAAAGGATTTTCATGCAATTAATCTACCTATGAGAATCCTTGGGATGTTGTGGTTGCATGAATTCCTTAAATATAGAGTTGGGTAAGCAAGTTCGCGACTCTTCATCTTCTAGATGTACATTCTAAAAATGGGGGGTGATGCTCTATCTATATACATTTTGGTGTATTGGGGTGTTGTTTTATGAAATTTTTTCTATGTCGCATGACCTAGAATTGGATTTCACAAGATCGGTGGGATATGAATTGTTCTAAGCCTATATCATACAACTTTGGGTTGTGTGAACCCCTACCTTTTCCACTGGTGGTTGACTAGAATGAATGTGGAATTATTCCATTTTATTTCACCTTTCTCAAACAACTCACAACTTGATGGAGTTATACACACTATATAAAGGTTTTGTTCACCCATTCCCCTTTATTTTTAAGGGTCTTCCCAACTTCTAGCATTTGACGCCATCTTTCTCACACAAGTTGGTTGCATAAAAAATGTGTAAGTTTCTTGAAAATGATGAAATCTATATGCAAGTATATACTTATTTATGAAATGATACTTGGGGATTAGTTTCCATGTCTTATTGTAGATATCATGTGATTTGATTCCCAAGATGAATTTTTTTATGCCAAAAAGCAATCATTTAAAACCTTCAAAATTCAAATTAAGTAGTTTTTTTCAAAAATTCCAAAATGGTTTGAATTTTCCAAAAGTATTAATGAAGCTCAAGATTATAAAAACTACTTAAAATTTTAAAAATAGAAAATAAACCATGAAAAACTAGATAAATTAGTACCAAATCCTCCATATTTGGACTATTATTGCCCTTTTTTTATTCAAAAATAATCTCCTCAACTTTGTACATGGAATTTAATTGGGAAGAAAACAAAATAAGTAAAAATTAGTGATAAAACCTAACTTATTAGTAGTAACAGTCTTGAGTTAATCTTATAAATTCCACATAATAAAAATATACACGTAAAATAAATAAATAATAGAAAATTTATTTAAAGAAAAATAAATTAAAATAAATATAAAGGTAAAGTAAAAGGATAAATCTTGGTTTGGACCCCCCCCCCCAAGTTGGTACTTGAGTTTTAATACCCCTAGAAATGAATTTCCAGTTGTTATCCAAAATCTGATGATGGGTAGGGTTTCTTTTACATAAACCACCAAAACTTATTCCTTATAGTACTCTTAAAATTATATTATTTGTATAAGATGCCATGGACAATGTATAGAATATTCTTCCCTATAGAAATAAGGTGAAACTTGCATTATGGGGTATGAAAAATAATGGTTCCTCCTCCTTTTCTTCAGCCATAAATTTCTTGGAAACTTCTTCAACATCCTAGGATTACTCATGGTATAATATATTAAAAGATTCAACAATATTAGAGTTAAAGAATAATTCCATTTTAATGAAATTTAAATAAGATGAATTTATATTAAAATATTCCCCCTCTAAGTTGACAACTTGTAATTCATTTTCTTCAAGAAAATCCATTGGGAACTCATTTTCTAATCCCTATGATAGATGATCAATATGTGTGGTAAGATTCATGTATTCTTCATTAGATGCATCATATTCTTATTTTTAACTCTCCAAGGCAATACATGGATTAGACGAATCTAAAAAATCTAAACAGTGGGAAGTGATATTCAATTAAATTTTAATAAAATTAAATATAAATGAGTTTAGGTAAAGGTTATATCCCTAATTTAGTTCATTTGTCAATTGTTTTTCAATGTAAATTGCCTCTTTAAGTTTAGTTGTAACACTCATAATTTCACTTTAAATCATTTATTTATAATGTTAACTTCTTCATTGAGTTTAGAGTGTTTCAAGGTGAATTTTTGAAAATTTTGAAACTTTTCTAGGGCTTTATAGTTTAGAGCACAATTTAATAAATAATATAGGGTAAATTATGTGACCTCTATAGTTTTTTATAGTTGTGACCACATGGTTATCACATGGTTTCCACATGGTTTGGTAAATTGTGAAAGTGAATTGTGTGGACTACTTAGGTTTGGTTAAGTTGGTCATTTCATGGAATTTTTAATTGGTGGATTCTCCCTTAACCTTCCCACTTTGAACCAGATTCCATAGGGGGATTTCTCAATAGCTCATCTCCCTCACATCTTCTTCTTTAGTATATTTTTTTTGGTTTCTTAGTGATTCCTCCACTAAAACTCTAGGTAAGAGTATTATTCTCCTTCTCCTTACTCTTTCTCATGGTTTATCCTTGTTTCCCACTCCCTATCTAAACCTATCACCTAAGAAGGATAAATAGTAGGGTTATTTTTGTTTTAATTTGGTTTTTTTGGTCTATAAGGATATTGAAGTCTTTATTGTGATCTATTCTATTAGTTTTCATCGAAGGTGAAATGGTTACACTGGTTTAGGTAAGTGTTTCCATATCATTATGTTTTATTTGAGATTTCCTTGAATTCTTGGTATTCTAACTTTACTTTGAACTAGAATAAATGAAGTAAATTTCCTCTAGGTTTGTTTTTTCAAATATTTTTCATTCTTTTTTTCCTTTGGAATAATGGGTGAATTTTATAGTTTAATTGAACTTCTATTTTAAATGGTTTTTTATGAATTCAATGTGTTTGATAAAATGAAAATGATATTTTTTTTCAATAGAAATGATTTATTCATGGTTTTTTTAGTAAAATAAAATTTTATAAGGTGTAGTGATTTGAATTTTAAAGGTTTTACATGTTTTAAAGGTCAATGTTTGATTATGAAATGGTTAGAGACTCATTTGATTATTGAGTGTGATTGTGATTTGATATTACTATTATATTCTTTAGGAATTACTTTGTTTTCAAATATGGATATAGAAAGGAATTTCTGAAATATATGGTTACTAAGTATAAAGTAAAATCTCTCACTTTGTGAGAAATTTACTTCATTGGTTTTTTATTACACACTTTTTGAGACTAATTTTCATCCATTATTTATGTTAGTATATATGTGTCGATCAATGAATGAGTTGTGGTTCATTTTATACTTGTGGGGAGGGATAAATTATTAAAGGGGATTTTGGAGGTGGAATGGGTATGATTATTAGGATACTTTGACTTGAGATATGGGGGTTTTATGTGATTGATGTATGCTTGGAGAGGGTCCCATCTCCTTTAGTTATTCCATGTGGAACCCAAGGCTACTAAGTGAGAAATCAAGGAATAGGTATTGTGCTAGTTTAGTTTACACACTGGCTAGTAGACCCTAGTTGTATTTTTATGACCCTAGCTAGGGGGTGTGTCTCTGATGAGGACATTCAAGAGAGATTGGGTACTTATTTTTAGGACTGTAAAACATACCAGTAGTTGGTTCCACCTATGCACTTTTAGTATTATCTCCTTAGTCCATATGTTATTATATCATGATATGTATTATATGTTATGCTTTCTTTATTTCTTATTTATCATGTGAGTTGCTTAGTTCTTGGTTTGAGCCTAACTTTGATTTATTGGTTGTTTGTTTTTATCCTCAATGTTTTCAGAATATTATGGTATCAATATTGATTCCCTTTTTATGATTTACCATGATATTACTCTTTATCATATTTACCTTTGGTTTCATATATATCTATTGGGTGTGTGTGTGTAAAGTATTTTCAGTGGGAAAGGGGTTGGGTTATTTCCAAATGAAAATGCTTTGTCAAAATCGCCTTTGAAACTTTTTTAAAAACTTATTTCAGTGGATTTTTTTTAAATGGGGTATTTCTAAATGTAAAATGGTAACATGATATATTGTTTTTTCTATCCTATATATGTAAAGAGAAAACTATTTGATTCTCTTTATTTTTAAACTAGCATGCTTGGTTTATTTTATAAAAAGAATGATATGGACTCTTGGTGGAATCCTATTAGGTGTTGAATCACACCCTACATACTCATGCTATTGGGTATGTAGTATTCATGTTTTATGTATGTATTTAGGTATTAATTATGTATGAAATTTCCATATTTCTCATTATATAGATAGAGAATGTTTATTGATTAATAGGTTCTTCAGGGAATGATATGAAATTTATTGTTAACTATTATGCTGAATGCATTGTACTTAAACAATTTATAGGTGGGTCTTCGTATTATATAGCCCCTTGATGCATTGAAGGGTCTCATGAGACAAAATAGGTTTGGGTATTTGGTGTATGCCTGCCCAATTTAGCAAGATGTCTTGACTACGATCTTGATGATAAGTAAAATGTATTAGCATAAGGCCTTGAAAATAGTTTTTTAATGTATAATATTATGTATTCCATTAGTATGAGATTGGTATTATTTATATCCATGTTTTCATTTATTTTTATAGATATAGCATGATCTCTGTTTCAAGTTGATTATGGCTTCATGTTTTTTACCTATTCTTTCCATAATATTTATACCATATTTATGTCCTGATCACTTTAGCTATATTTTTCACTTAATTATCATTTGAAATCACTCCTTCCTTATGTTTTCATTCCCAGGTTATGAATAAAAGTAGTACACGTGACATATTTAGAAGGATATCATGTGTGGAAGAATTTATGGGAGATTTTGGAGACTTAACATGAATTAAGTAGTTTCTTATATATAATGAAAAAATAATAATTTTTTAAGAAATACAAGGTCTTTATTAGTTTATAATGTTTCCTAATTTTATAAATCTCTAAACCAAAAAGGATAATTTGGATATAAGAGATTCAATAATCATTATTGATTTTTTAATTAAGGATGGTTAAATTAATGTTGTTACATCTGGTATTGAATCAAGTATGTTAAGTATGTTTTTATGGAACCAAATTAGGGGTTATTGGTCTAGGATATCAAATTTTTTCATATACACATATTCTTTAATATTCCTATTAAGAAAATTAGTTTTTACATTCATCTGTAAAATCTCATAGTCATGGAAAGTTTCTTTAGCAAGTAGAATCATGATGGATTTAAACATGGTAACCGGAGAAAAGGTTTCATCATAGTCAATTTGTTGATGTTTTATAAACCCTTTATCTACTAGTAATTCTTTATAGGTATTAACCTAACATTACATGTCCATATTCCTCAAGAATACCCATTTTCATCCAACAGTATTTACATCTTCTTACAGATCGATCAAAACCCAAACTTGGTTCTGATACATGGAATCCATCTCATAATTCATGGATTCTTACTATCTTGTAGCTTATTATATCTCTACTTCCTCTTTGTAGGATACAGTGTCATTATTATATACCAATAATGAGCCACCACATTCTATGATAAGAGAGGCATATCTTTTAGATTATATAATATCTCTATTTCTCATATGTGGTACTTGTGTTTCGGGAAAAAATATTCCATATAGACATATGGAATATGTTCTTGTGACAACTCTTGTTTATCTTGGGCATAAAATTCATAAAATTCAATATTTCTACCATTATACTCCTTGAGTAAGTGTTCCCTCTCAAGGAATATATATTTCCTAAAAAATATAACCCTTTTATATAAGGGATCATATAAGTGGTATCTCCTTATTTCCTTGGGTTAACCTATAAAGATATACTTTTTACATCAGGGTGAAAGTTTGTTTCTTGAGATAGCTTTAAAAAAAACCTCACACCCCCATTCATAAGTATGTGAAAAAATATTTTTGTTTTTTACTCCATAACTCAAAGGGAATATTGTTTTCCACTTTATTTGGTGCTAGGTTTAGTATTTTTTTTAAAGGTTGGGGCCGAAGCCTCATTTTTATTATTACAGCAAAGTAAATACCTCTTTTAACTGGGTATAGGGAGACCCATTACATAGCCTGAAGGCCCAGTGGGCTTGTAGCCCATTACATAGCCCGTAGGCCCAATAAATATATTATCATGTGTAATGAATATATTTAAAAGGATAATGGAATACTTGAATGACTCATCATTGACCTTACCATAACCTGCAAGGAATGGTTCCTCCTTTCACTAACACCATTCCATTATAGTGTATAAGGAGGATTGAGTTGAAATAAAATCTCATACTCCCATAGAAAATTGGTATACACTTGGTTAAGATATACACCACCTCAATACAATCAAATTTTCTTTATATTCTTACCTAGATGATTCTCAAATTCATTCTTGAACTCCATGAATTTATCAAAGGATTTAGACTTATACCACATCAAGTAGATGTAACCATACCTACTCAAATCGTCAGTAATATTAATAAAGTATGATAATCCACCTCTAGCTTCTACTTGAAAAGTCATGCACACATTAGTGTGTACCAATTATAGAATCTCTATGGACCTTTCACCTTGACCACTAAATGGTGGTTTGTTCATCTTGCCTTATAAACAAGAATGACATATTTTAGGTGGTATAAGCTCAAAAGATTCTAAGTAACCATCTTGATAGATATTTATCAAAGGATTCTCGTTTACATGACTAAGGCAGTAATTCAAAAACTAGGTATGAAATGAGTCACATTAATTTGATTCATTATCAATTTTCAATATTTGGTTTTTGTAATTTACTATATAAAGATAGTTATTCAGTTGTTTCATAACATAACATATGTTATCTTTATAAAAGTAGAAACTTTTATTTCTAAAGTTGAAAATAAATCCATTCATGTATAAATAATAAATAGAAATGATGTTCTTGGTAACACTAAAAACATAATAACATATCTTTAAAAGTAAAAAAACAATCATATTTTAAATGTGAGGTGGTAGTCTCCAATGTCTAGAGTATCCATCCTCGCCCCATTAGTAGGTCATAGATCCACCTCACCTCTGTAAGCCTTCCAAAATTTACTTGGTTCCTATATTTAGATACAATGTGAGCACTATATGTAGTATCTAATACTTAACTTGCAGATATAGAAATATTAAACTCAATAATGAATCCACATAAATATTCCCATTACTTATTTGGCTGGATTAAGTTCCTCTTCTAGTGTCTTTACTTTCCACATTAAAAACATATCATAGTTTTCTCCTTTTCCTTCCATTAGATCTTCTTCTTCTTGGGAGGAAGGTGCTTTAGAGCCTTATACTTAAAATGATTCTTTAGACTCTTTACCTTGTTCTTCCTTTTATTATTCTCCATAAGTACCATGGTTTTTTCATGTCCCATGTATTTATTAACTTGGAGAATTATAGTAATAAGTTATGAAAGAGTCTTCTTTCTATTGATCATATTTTAAGTCATAATGAAATTAGAGAAGATTTAGGTAGTGATGATAGAATGATATTTGTGTGAAAATAATTAGGGATCTTAAACCGCATAATTCTATGTATCAAATCATCTTGAACACATGAGGTCCATCTAGTGCTGACTCTCCAAGATTACATGTGAATAGTGCATTGGAGATCTCATAACTCACTTGTATCACCTTTTCCTGATATAGATCATGATGGTGATAAGTGATTCTATACACGCAAATATCCTTATACTTTTTTAGAATATTGCTAGAAATGGATGATAGAATGAAGAATTCGACATCCATTAAGTTTTCCACATGTTTTAGGTAGAGAGATACTTCTTCATTGCTTACCTCTTTCATAAGTGACTTGGAGAGTGGGGTTTCCAATGCATATAATTTATTTTCATATAATATTATAACATGTAAGAACCTATACCATTCTTAGATTTTATATAGTGAGAATTTTTTCCTTGTCTAGTAGGATCACAGTGATATGGTTGAGGTCATGTGGTTTCCAATTTCTACAAAAATTAAGAGAAGATTATTATTACTTCCTTTATTACCAAATTCAAATAATAAATTAAATTTTCAATTTTATTAATCTCTCAATATTTTTTAAAAAACTAATATCCCTCATCATTAGTTCTAATATATCCTATTGTATTAATATTATAGCATAAAGAACCCTTATTCCCTTCTCATAACCCAAAAATGGACCTAAAAAGTTAGGTAAGCATAACTCACCAACTACATTAACTCATGGTTACATGATCAATTGATTGGACTCCCCAATCATGAAATCTTGGATAAATATTACCTCAACCCCTATATCTATATTACACCTTTTCCTACCTGGGTAGTTAACCCTTGGTGTGAATAAAGTTAAGTCAACTCAAAAAATTCAAGATAAAGTTCCCAAATAATTGAAATCATCCTAACTTGGGATGGTCAAGCACATTGAACTATGGGTTTGACTCTAACTTAAGTAATGAAAGGATATACTAACTTAATATTTTATTTGAGGTATTTTTATCCTTATGCATAAAACCCAATTTTTATCTTATCACATTCCTTTTTAATATTAAGTGGATTTTACTTAAGTGATTAACCATGTCCAATAAAATTTATGCATAATCTGATTTTATTTTATTCCATCTTTCATGCTCATTAATTTATTTATTAAGTGATCATGTAGTAACCAAAAAACATAAATAATCAACCATGAAACTAATAGAAACAAAATATAAGTGACATGATCATGAGATCATCTAATGTTCATTTTATCTAGTGGATGATAAACTAACCCTCATCCTTAGGGAAAACACCTTAAACCATAACTTGGTTAGTGTTGTAGCATTCCACCTTGACTCTTATGTATCACCTTAATTGGTTTCATCTCAACTCCAGAACTTGGACCTCCTACACTCATCTAGAAACTTTATCCTTATATATTATTTTACTCACATGTAGGTGAGGGGATCAAATGGATTATATGAAGGGTTTTTTATAAAATAAATTATTGGAAAGTAGGCCCTTAAATAATAAGGAGGATAGGATGAAATAGATTTTATCATTTTAATTTAAAGATAAAAATAAATTAAAATTAAACCAATCACATTCATGGGTCTGGTCTAATCTCATGATCATCCACATATCATGAAATGAACATACATTAGAAGTTTATCCATCAATTGCTTCAATTATTTCTTTAATTAATATAAAGTGCCGTGAATTAATCTAATTAATTCAATTTATCTTAATACCATATAATCATCCTTAAAATTACATAATTCATAATTTTAAACAAATTAAATGAATTAATTTTATTTAAACTTAATAGATTACAAAGGTTTACTTGGAGACAATGACATTTACTCGCCTAAACTACTCGACATGATCCTTGTTCTTGTGCATTCCATTAGAATCCAATACACATTTCATGATAGGTAATTTCATGTAATGTACTATCAAACAAATGAAACACAGAATATATGTGAATTACATTGTATGTGATTCTCTTAATGTGAATGGATCATACTATATTTAAGAACCATACACAACTTGAAGATTTGGAATTTAACATGGAAATTAATTTAATATATAATTAAGAATCCTATGACATGTTGTGTACTATAAAATAAAATGACTCATTGAACACGTGTGAATATGTTTAATTATATAATTAATTCATCTCTCTATTTCAAATTAAGCACACTATTTTTAGTAGCCTACATGTTGTGTACTAGATTACATGGTGTGTACTATATTCTACCTGTGTCCATGACACACTCCTAGGGAATTAGTGTTCTTCCTACTATGAACTTTTATAATGTACATGGTGTGTAATATTCTCATAGGGTGTGTGGCCTCAAAGTTGCATGGTTTTTCAGTCCCTATTTCATGTAGTAGATACACAACACGCTTGGACCCCTATGTACTCCATCATGAAGACATGAGGTTGACACATTGTATATACATGTCACATGGTGTGTGGTTATTCAAAACGTATTCCAGTATATCTAGATCTACTCACTGATCCTCTTTTATCATATCACTAATCCAATTTCTTCAGTGTGATCCAATATTATCGTGATATTCATGCAAGATACATGGGTTCACGGTATATGGATTTAGGGTACACAACGTGTACTCTTGTGATACCCATATAGAACCTTTGGTATCTCTATATGGTGTTTTTGAATGTCTATTCATTTTATTTTAACTTTTTACTGGATTTGTAAGCAATAATGAATAAAGGGAAGAGAAAACAATTTTTGGATTTAAAGAATGAATATATATGAAGTAAAATAAATTGAAAATTCATACCATTAAATAAATGATTAATAAATACTTATAACTTAACCATGTGACCACTCTCATACCATTTATAGGTTGTACACATAGCAAAAGCACCTAGATGGAATAACTAACTTGTATTTTTAGTCTTAATTTATGAATAATCAATGATGTATAGAAAGAATGATGTCATGACCACTGAAATTAATATATTTATTAACTTTATTAAATACCATAACCATAAGATGAAGATCATCACATGTAATTTATAATTAATTTATAAGAAGATATAGAATTGCTTGAACTTGTAATTTTTTCTTTTTTGAGGATCTGGTTGACTTGATTTCATCATACTATCATTGCATTGTGGGATCCAAGTATAGAATCCCTCTATTGGTGATCCACATGTGCACCACAATCTCTAAACATCATCATAGAATTTTTTTAATGTTGTCATAGTCGACCCTAATCACTTGTGTCATTCTTGGTTGATCGAAAAAGAATTATTCTATGAGGATGATGAACTCTTGATGATCACTCAATGGAATGAGAGAAGATTAAGAGATAGTGAACTATAAATATCTAGAACTCTCTATAGGTATTGAGAGTAATTTTATCTATATTTTTTTCACAATAAGTGTGTTTATAGATATTAGTATAATTAGATATTTATAAAGGCATGTTTAGGGTTGGAGACTTGTACATAATCCCTTTTCCAATTCCTTAATTCTCAATTGACCCCGTGTCTAATAATAAAAAAATATATCATTATTATTCACTTGATATGTGCATCACTTTAATAATATAAATAAATATCATTTACATCATTTCCAACCGAGAATTTAAGCTCAGTCTACTTATCCTCCTTTTCATTTATTGAGCCTTAAATAATGACTATTTATTTAACAAATAAATATAACTTTATTATTCATTAATAAATATAATAAATATTATATTTACCAAACCTAGAAAATAAATATTTATTATTATTATCTAAATCACATATTATTTTGAATAACTTGTGATTAGATCTTGGTGATCAAAAAATCCTGAATAATTATTAAACCACAAAGCCGGAATAATATTCATTCTAACTTGTTAAATTCAACATTGAATTTAACCAATATTGTGAATACACTTAGTGTGTGACCCTCTAGGCCTCTTTTTCATTGGAAATAAGAAAAGAGCCTTAAAGTATAAGGTTTTCATATAGAAACATTCCAAGGAACCCATAGAGAAATAAGTTAATGTCACAACAATATATAATCTTCTACAAATGTTTACTGTGTAATATAATCCCTTTATCAAGATATCTCTAACCAAGAAGGTTGCATACTGGTGTCATCAACCTATGTTTTTAATGTATCTTTCTTTGACTTTATATAAATGAACATTATCATAGAACACCATAGCCATGGATTTATATAGGTGGTTCAATTTCCATTAATGGGCCTGATATATCAACTTGTGTTAATAGAAAAATGGATAAATTTGTTCTCACGTTATCCATTAATGTAATATCAGTCAGGATGCACCCAATGTATTCTACTTTTATACAAATATATTTATTCATGGTATTCATAAATACATAAAATTACATGACTTATGGAATTCATTAATGATAATATTAAATTATAAGGACCAATATACACATTCCTAGATAGGAATATCCAATGACACATAAAATTTGGATTTTCCTATTGGCGGGCTTGTTATCATAATCTCTATTCTTTGATATTACCATGGGATAACACCATGAGAATGTGTATCAATGTATTATAAGCCCCATACCCTTAATATATTGTTTCATATGTGTCTTTTTAGACAATATCATTAGGCCATATAAAATTTATTCAAGAATGTTGTTATGGAACCTCCGAGTTCTCATCCTAGTAGGGAATCTCTATGACCTTTCAGTGAAATATATATTATTAGGAAATTATAACCTACTATTTAATGAAAATTAATAATCATGATATTATAATAAAATTTACTAATATTAAAAGCAATGATTACACATAATCATCAAGTACTTAAAATTTTGGTTCTAGGGCACCAACTCCAACATTAGCATCATATATAGGCGATCTACCCACTAGAATTTAAGTCCTAGATCGATGATGTTTGTGGGTGTTTTCACTTGTCTTTGATAAAGACTTAGACTTTTGAGGGGTTATTTTTAAGATTTCTTGGATTGGTTGATTTCAGATGTATTATTTCTTATAAATGATAGTTATGTTTCCATTCTTCTAGATCAAGATCCATTAACCCCTTGAATCAAAACTCATTTTTTATAGAATTGGAATCTTCTAAAAGGTTATTCAATGTGTATAGGTTTTTCTTAGAGTATCAGATATGGGTTTCCATATTATGAAGGTTAGTGCATCATTCCTCCATGGTAGGATGAATCCTAGAACATGTTTGGAGAGATGGAAATGCACTAGGGACTGACAATTTCAACTAAAAAACATATGGTAAGGTGGTTATTTGAAAATAGAATAGTTTGTGTCCCCATGGGTATCTGTTTGTATCATATTTCTTTTCATGTTCTTGGGGGTTCTATGTTGGTGATTTGGATCTTCCCTTTTCTTGCAACTAGGGTGTGGAGTGGCTGATGTTCTGGAGATGGTGTGGTTGTAAACTCCACCCACATGTGAACCAATGAATTTCTCCTTAACCGGGGTGTGGTTCTAGGTTTTTTTCAATATCTATGGGTGGATATTATTCTAGATCAATTTCTTGGGCATTGTGGGTGTGTTAACTAGTGTAGGTTTTCTCTATCTTCTTTGATTATTTAACAGTTCATGTGCAATTCACACTAGTAGAGCTGGTGGTTTGAAGATAAAACAAAAGGCACATTATTTTCATCTAACTCAAGAAATAAGAACAAACATTTCTATTTGAGACTCATGTTTATTTTATATAAATATTGTATTTTTCTATGTTTAGTGTCTCATTTTGGGTTATTCTTCTTTGGTTCTTCTATTTTCTTCTTGGTTTGTTGTTTTGATTTTCATTTGTAGTTGGTCCTTGGTGGGTCTTAATTTTTTAGGTGTACTAAGATGATATGATGGTGGATGGATAGTGGTGTTTGGAATGGTGGTGAATGGTTGATAGTGGGTAGAAAAAAAAAATTAGTGGGAATTTCATGTTGATGGTGGAAAATGTGTTTGTTTTTTCATCGTGTGCACTAGTCTCCTCAGTTGGTGTGTTATGGTCATCTAGGCAATGGTGGAGATGGGTTATTTGAGGTTGTGTTGGATACTATCTTTGGATTAGTGGGTTTTTTATGAATTTTGGATAGTTTTATTTATTTTGGGATGGCCTTTTGATCTATCTAGTTTTGGCCTTTGCTAGCTTTCTACTCAGATGTGGCGTGATGGTTTGGGGAACGATTTTCATCACATTCTATGGATGTTATTTCTCTTAGTTGACTTGTCCATGATTGAGTGTATGGGTTTGTGGGTTCATTTTGTTGTGTGTTATTTTTAGAGGCCTGAAAGATTGTTCATGGGTCCCTTTAGTTTTGTCATGAGTCATTATAGCTTATTTGAATATGGAATAAATATTTCTAATTTGTTCCAAAAGTATCAGCATGGTAGGAAAGGTTATTCTTCCAAAGTCTAAAATCCTAGCATAGCACAGTTGTCCAAAATTCTTCACAACTGCTTCAAGTGACTCTTTAACCTGAAAAATTCTCAAAACACAAAATAAATTTATTTATTTTCCAAATAATTCCATAATTGAATAAAAAAATTAATAATCATCAATTAATCCATTTTTTCAATAAAACCCAAAATACTCATATATACTAAATATGTGATAATTACCCTCAAAATGATAAATTAATGGGATTTAAATCATTAATATATAAGGTGAAATTATTGGAAATATTAGCTCTGCCATTACACTTTATGGGTTTCACTTATCATCAAGAATCAATAGTTAAAGTGAATTAAGAAGTTAGAAAATTGACAGTGGTTTGAGTGAATAAATTTTCCATTCATTAAGAAATGAAAGAGTAACATCCATAAGACAAAGACTTCCCTGTAAATAATGATAAGAAATTTAAGGAAATGGTGAAAAAATTATGATGGGATCTGCTTAGTAGAATGTTGTAAATCAACTAGTGTCTAATAGGAATCATCAATTGATCATTGAAGATCATCTTATTTATCAGCCACTACTTCAGCTAATAGGCGTATTTTCTTAATATATAAATCTATATATTGACATTTCTTCTTAATAGTTTTAGTCCCAACTGTTATTTATATTAGTTTTGTTTTAATATCCATTATGTGAGCCTCACGTTGTTCTGCATTCCCTATTTGAGGGGTAATTCAATTGTAGAGTCATGATTCATCATCCCTTCATTGATTTAGTTCTCATAAATTCCACTTTATCAACATTTTGTGTCATTCTATGGCTTTAGAAGCATGAATGCATCTTTACTATACCGATAATTTCTCTTGGTGTTGGATATGTACTAAAATTTACATGCATGAGATGAATGTACACACGCATATGATGCATGAGATACATTTGTATATAATATATTGGATATTATAAATGGTTTACATTTAATATATTCATTTGATGCATGTTTTATTCATGCATGTGATGCATTAATTAATATATATATATATATATATATATATATATATATATTATTTATTTTATCCTAATGGTTTATTCATCAGTTGCATGTGTTAATGTATTTTCATTAATTCATTGAAACTATTCAATGAATTATACCCAACGGGATATAATGCATGAAATGTGTTATGTATTTGAGATTCCTTGGGATTTTTCTATATAATAGGATGAGATTCCCTCCTGTTGAGGTGTGTGGTACACGATGTGTATGAGACATTGTTAATTCTCTTCCTCACAAAGCTTTATTTGTAACACCCTTATATTTTAAAAAATAAAACTATGTTTGATAGTGCATTTGACATGCAACACCGAGCTTAAACAACCTGTGAAGTATATAATCGTTAAAACATGCCCGTTAAATTAGAGGGTATTAATAGTATTAACTAATTTATGGAATATATATATATATATATATAATTTTTATACTAAATAAATTATTGATAAATTCTTATTCAATAATCAATCAATTTTCAATAAAGTAATTTTATTCTTCAAAAATATTATTTCTTCAAAATTGATTTTTATTTATTTTCATGAAAATAAAATTATAATTACTTTTTGGAACTTTTATAAAATGTATTTGATAAAATTAACTTCATTTTATAAATCTAAATATAAAAATTTTCTTTTTGTGAAATTTTTGGATTTTTTGGAAAATATTGATTTTTGGTGAATAGTGATACATACCAGTTTTTCTAAAAAAGTCATTTATTTTCAATAAATAAATAAATTTAAAAGTACCAATAAGATTTGAATATGATTTAAAGTAACATAATAATTTTTTATTTATATTTAATTCACTTAATTTCTTTTGAATAAACTTCATATTCTATTTTAGTATACGGTTTTCTTTGGGTTTAAAAACTGGATTTTTCTTAAAACTGTTTTAAAGTGCATAATATATCTCAATTTTAATTAATTAAAATAATAAATAATGAAAAAAAAATTAAATTAAAATTTTAGATTATATATCGATAAATATTAATTTATATTTATACAATGATTATTATTTGTCATAGTATTCATATAAAATCATCTTTTTCTTGAAAAATACACTTCTTGAAAACCTGCTTTTTCATCACGCTTGCGGGTTTTATTTTAAATTTAATTTTTCCACTTATGTTAATTGGATTTATTAAAATTTATTCCATATTTTTAATCATAATAACTTATATTTTATAATAATTTCAAATTAATTTTTTATCATGATGAATAGTGAAATGGTAAAAATAAATTACTGCGGTTAAGGTGAAAACGGGTTTACTGGGGGTTAAACTAAAAAGATAAAGGTAAAAATGACCTAAAAAATTGTATAAAAACTATTTTATAAAAATATTTGAACCTTAAAATTTATAATTCTTGATAATTCTTTATTTTGGAGCTTTCATGTGAAAAACATGGGTACACCATTTTCTTTTCAAAAATTACAAGTGTGTCACTCACCTCGCTTATAAATGGTCTCCCCCTATCTTCTCTTCTTCACAACTTCAAAACCTTTTGTTTAATCCAATACCTACCTAAATAAATTCAAAACTTCCATCCTCTTATCCTAGAATCCTTGTTTTTTCAAAAATCTATTCTAGTAATACTTTAGGTATAATCCAAAATAGGTGGTCCAAGAAGAGGTAAAATTCCTAACTATGTGTTTTTTTATTTCTTATTTCAAAACCTTAAAATATTATTCAAATATTATCATATGATAATACCAGTATATCTTCTATACTAAGATTTTATTATATTAATTTACTAACCTAAATTCATCTCCTCTTCAATCAAATGGGATGTAAAATCGTTATTCTTGTGTACGGCGAACTACCACCTGGCGAACTGATGTCATTTTTTTTATCATCACCTCTAAAGGATTATTGTAATGATGGATATAAAGTATATATATGATATTTTTAACATATTTATATTTATAGATTTATTATATCACATATACCTTTTTACTTTCCACTTCATGATGGATGTGATAACATCGCTCGTGTGTACGGTAGACTACTTCCTCACAAAGTGATGTGATTTGTTTTTCACTAAAACTTTATATGGAAGGTAATAAGGTTAATGTTAATAAATATATGTGATATAAATGAAATAATAATTATATTAATGGCAACGTTGTTCGTGTATGTGTAGACTACCGCCTTCACGAAGCAATGTGAATCTATTTTAATCACCACACCACATGTATAATATATATAAGTATATTTAAAGAAATAAAATGTTATATATTATATTATTACAATTTAGTAAATATAAAATATTACTTACATTCTTTCCATAATGATCATTGAAAAATGGAAATGTTACTCATGTGTATGTATGGATTATCATCTCCATGATCATAATGTACTTAATTTATCAAAACCATCTTTCATGATAGGTTTTAAAAGTATAATTGATGAATAAATATTATAATTATTTAATTATTATTATTATTATGTATATTTTTAAATAATTACCACTTTAACCATGGTAAACACACCAAATCTGTTTTGAAATAATGAACCAAACATCCTCAAAACACCCAATGTAGATTTTACTAGTTGACTATTAAAATATTTCATTATAAAGAAATAAAATAAATGATTTAATTATAAGTTGTTAAACCTGGAAAATATTATTTTGAAATAAAATAATTTATGTAATCTTATTATACACAAGCTAAAATACATACAGGGAAATTCTAGACTGGAGGTAAGGGTTTTTCTCATCTCGCTTTTACTTTTGTGAGACATATATCATATTCATCACTTATTTTTATTGTGTTGTGTATATATTATCCATTTTACATATAATATAATTAATACTTCACACATCATGGTATTTTCAGTTTCAATATGAAGTAATTTATCCAAATGGGTTAACTTGAAAGTTTCCAAGTGGTAAAGAGTTTCGTATCTTAATTTCCTTTCATTAGGTTATAAAACTTCTTCACTAACTCTATTATGATGTGATTATGTATGAATTAATATATAAATTTTTTTATTCTATATTTACACTTATTTGGTGTGTATTTACATTTTTTACACATAATATCTCCATTGATTAAGTGATATAATCTCTCTATTTGTATAATATCTCATTTTATTTCATCAACTAGAAATTCAATGATATGATATTTGTAAGGTTTAATCATCTAAAATTCCTTTATTTGGGAAATATGTTTATAATATAAACCTATTTTCTTTATAAGGTGTATATACTGACCTTTTTTCATGTTATATTTTCACAAACCAACCCAACGGGGCTTAATCCACAACTACCCTAAGCTCACCTCTATAGTCTAGGGATGGTAATAAGTACTGAAAGTCATAACTAACATGGGAGGCCTTTTTCTAATGTACATGTACACACACACCCAACCATCTCCATATATAATTGAAGAGAAATAACAATAAAATATTCAAAATTCAGAGAATAACTATGAATGTAAAACCTATAGGGAGTAAAAGTGTACAATAGCATAATCTGAAATGAAAAAGGGGGGAAATACACACCCAGCCAAAAAATGTATCAACCTTAAAAAATTAGAAAAGTTAATACTAAGAGATCTTAGCTCTAGATCTCTAATCCCTAACCACTATGTATGGTCTAATGCACCAAGGTATCTTTATTCTCCTCTTTAATCACCACCAACCTATCTATAATATGTATAATACATGACACATGTGGGTAAAACCCATGTAGGGGTGAGTATAAACATACCTAGTAGGATGCCCCAAAAGTTTAAGGGGGAAATAAGAGACACAATAGAAGTATACAGCTCAACCCATAGCAAGAGTGAAATAAAAACCACAACTTGGATATATGTTCATAAAAGAAACCTAAATGAGAGAGAAAGGGGATCTATATCTCATAGTTCAGCCCAGGAAAAGAGTATGCCAACAGTTCCAAATGGACCATCAATGATTCCCAGCATCTCGCTTGTCTATTCAAAAAATAATCCATTTCAAGACACACCTCGCCACTGTGGAACACAGTCTATAGATCACGATCTCTAGGTATAGTACTCATTCCCTAATACAACAGGAGGGTTCCACTTAGTAGATAGATAGAGGACCCATGCCTTATGCCAATATGAAGGTTCCACTATATGGATCGATAGAGGGGCCATGTCTTGTGCCAATAGGAGGGTTCTACTCTCGTGGTAAAGGACCCATTCCTTGACTTCATAGGAGGGTTCCACTCTAGTGGTAGAGGGACCATGCCCTAACTCTATAGGAGGTTTCCACTCTAGTGGTAGAGAACCTATACCCTAACTCCGCAGGAGGGTTCCACTCTAGTGGTAGATGATCTATGACCTGACTTAGCAAGAGGGTTCTACTCTAAAGATGGATAGATAGAGGACCCATGCCCAATCCCAAAAAGACAGTTCCACTCTATGGGTGGATAGGTAGATAGAGGACTCATTCCCTGATTTTGAAGGAGGGTTCCACTCTATAGGTAGAGAGCCCATGCCCTATCCCATCAGGAGGGTTCCACTCTGATGATCATGTATGATCAATATCATTGTCAAGTGTCTCCTAAATAAGTGTCTCACTCAGAACATCTCACATTGTATCTCAAAATACACTATGAATTATACCATCGCATTCTATGTATAAAAACTCTCAAGATAGGCTAATCACAAACCAAAATATGAGTCCAAATTAAGGAGTACAAGAGCTAGAATTTTCCCTCAAAAAGGAGGGTATAGATAATATAAGGGGACCCACAAGGCATTTAGTCCCACCCTTTTGTTTGGATGTTTCCCAACCAATACATGGTTCACTATCCATGTATCCCTACATGGAATTTAATGGGACTACATGGAATGTCTTAGCCACCCTGGGTCTTTCTCGTGATCCTAGCCATGTCCATGTAAAATTTTTCATGCTTATATACTCCAATACATGGTGTGTCCTACCACATAAGGTCTTAATCATGTCCTTCAAGTCGTGTCTGTATACCCAGGTCATGTCTATATACACTAGCTATGTACTTAAACCCTATATATGCCTGTTTATTATGATACATGGTGTGTCCTCCTGCATGGGGTCCTGCATGTGTGCTTTTATCACAATACTTGTCAACCCAAGGAGGTTCTCACAACATGTGGGCCAGCCACACGGCATGTGATCCTTAACTTTTACAAAACCATAGTGAAACAACCATATGGGTACTACACAGAGTGTGTTCATCCTAGTACGTGTTGTGTAGTCAAAATTTTTGTAGAATCTTATATCCATTCCTTAAATACTATATCTATCATTTCTACCACTGATTCCACCTAGTGATCACCTGAAATCAAAGTGTGGAGGCTTCATTTGTTATTTATAGCCATTCGGTTATTGGAAATTGGATTCTCATCGATTTTTTAACCACCCCTACGTGCCTCGCATGCTTCTCATGTCATTCTAACTCTACTTTGGATCCCAGATCCATCAATTAATCCCCTATAATCAACAAATCATCCCAATTCATACTCTAATCACTTATCTATTCATCACATGTAAATATTCTGCATATCTAGGGGTCCATTCAAGCTCGATACTACTCAAAAATGTTGAATCATTGGCCCAGAAAAGAATGAAAAGAATGATTGGGAGAAAGGAATAATAAAAAAGGTGAAAAAATCATTTACCAATCATTCTTGGACAATGAATAAAAATTGGATAATATTGGGTGAGAAACATGGAATATTAGGGATAAACAAATTAAATAACCAATTTAATTTGACAAGGCACATTCAAAGGTTCCAAATTGATTCATATAGAATAATTATAAAGGATCATGCTCAATAATTTTATAATAATGGAAGAAATTCACATATTACAAGTCCTACTTTGATATTGTATCATTCATCGATGAAGAATATTCTCGCCAATAAAGGAGGAAGATTGGTTGTGTCTGTTGCATCTCGATTTGCCGAGATCCAAAAGCTCGCCATTGATCGATCTCAATTTTCCAATGAAGGGTGGTAGAAATCTCCTATCAACGATCTCAGGGTAATGTGGCTAAACCTGGAGATCCAATATAGAATCATATTTATATATAAAAAATAGTTTTAGGTGATTTAATGAATGAATGAATGAATTAATTAATTAATTAATCCACTAAACTCACCCACCAATGACCATTTTAACCAAACACCCTATACCAACTAACTTTAGGTTTCACCTAGGGTAAACCTCATATTCCAAATTCAAATTTGGTCTCATATTTTTTATCTAAGACTTCATTTAAATTTTATCCCATTTTTCCTAAAAAACTATGTAAAAAATATATTTTTTATTTTTATAAAATTAATTTTGGGCACACCAGGACCTAGAATCATGCTCTGTCTTAGTGCCTAGATCAAGAAATATTCCTTGATATAATTCCAAGTATTATAAGAAAAAAATGGGGTCTATAAATTATTATCTCCTTAAATATTTTCTTCCTCAAAAAGAAAAAAATAAGCAAAAATATTGGGATACTAAGCCCACATCTGGTTCTCCCGCTCAAAAGATCTCTCTTTTATGCTCCTATGCTACCACAACACACAAACCAAGGGAATGTTCTATCCACACAGGGTCCTCTCCTACAAATCCTTGATCTCCATTGGGTGCTCCATGAAAGTGGCTTCATCCTCGATGTCTAGATAATCCTAATAAATAATGTTCATGGGATAATGCATGTATCTCCTCAACTACAAAACATTGAAGATGTTGTGAACCCACTCCAACTATGGGGGTAGGGAGAGGTATTAAGAAATATCTTCAACCCTTTACAAGATATTAAATGACCCAATCAACCTTAGGTATGAATTTCTTCCCTGGAAAAATCTCTGTAATCCTCATCTTGAGGAGAGACTTAAGAAAATGTGGTCTCCCTACTTGAACTCCAAGGGCCTATGAGTTGATCTGTGTAATATTTCTGCATGTTCTAGGTTGTCCTCATCCACTCACGGATCACTTAGACCCTCTCTATTATCACCTACACCATATCTTTCCCAACAAGAGATGCTTCTTTGATCTCAGTCCATCATAAGGGTGACCTATAGGGTCTCCCATATAAGGTCTCGAAAGTTGGCATGTTGATAGTAGAGTGGTAGTTATTATTGTATGTAGACTCTACCAATGGAAAGTGATCTTCTCAACTATGGTCAAAGTCTAATACACAATACATTATAATATCCTCTAGAATGTGGATGGTGTACCCATTCTGCCCATCTGTTTGGGGGTGTAAGGTGGTACTCATCCTCATCTAGGTCTTTAATTCCTCCTATAGGCCTCTCCACAACTGTGATGTGAATTGCACATCATGGTAAAAGATAATAATCAAGGGAACCCCATGAAGATGAACAATATACCATATGTAAAACTTTTTCAAATCTCCACCAAATTATGATCCTTGATAGTAAGAAAGTGTACCAACTTCATAAGTCATTAAACTATCACTCGGATGGTATCATGGACTCTTATTGTCTGCAGAATCCCTATCAAAAATTTTATGGATATGTCATCCCATTTTAACTCTAGGATCTTAAGAGGCTATAACAAACCTATAGAAACATGGTTCTCATCCTTCACCTGCTAATAGGAGTGAAACTAATAGATGAACTCAGCCACATTCTATATCATGCCATCCCACAAAAACTATTGTTGAAGGTCTCTATACATCTTCCCCACACTAGGATGTACTATGAAAGGATATGTGGGAAACTCCCACATAACCTCCTCACGCATCATGACTAGGACCACCTTATATCCCTCGAAAAGGATGACATGATTCACTCCTTTAGAAAATACATCTGGTGAATTTTCTGAGGATATCTGGTCACGTAATACCTCACAGTTGATATCTTCTGACTATGACTCACTCACACACTGGAGAAGTGGGGTAGTGAACACCATCAACAGAATAAAATATGAACCCTCCTACTCAACCAGTTTTATCTGTAAGGAAGCTAACTAATAAGACACCTCTTATACCAAACGATATTAGGACTTCCTGTTAAGGGAATCTATCACCACGTTACCCTTTCCAGGAGTATAGACTATCTGAGAGTCATAGTATTATAGTAACTTCAACTAGCACCTCTATCTCAGGTTAAGGTTTCTCATTGTAAAGACATACCTAATACTATGATGGTCTGAGTAAACAACAAAGTAATCTCCCAGAAGATAGTGCCTCTATATCCTCAGAGTGAAGACTATCACTTCCAACTCTAAGTCATGAGTCATGTAGTTCTGGTCATGGGGTCTCAACTATCTTGAACCTTATGCAATAGCTTCCTACCTTTTCATCAACACGTAGTTGAGCCCAGATCCTAAGGCATCACAATACACTGTGTACTCCATGGCCTCCTCTAGTAGTCTCAAAATAGAGGAACTTTTCAACCTCATCCTTAACTCATTGAAGGCTCTCTAACACTACTCAATCTAGGTAATATCTTGTCCTTTCCATGTTAGTGAGTTCAAAGTGTCTAAAATCCTATAGAATCCTTCCATAAAACTCTTTTAGTACCTCACCAATCCAAGAAAACTATACACCTATGAAACTCTCTTAGGAGGCTCCCAAGAAAAAAATGCATCAATATTCGTTGTCTTTATAGATAATCCATGCTCCGAAATGACATGCCCTAGAAAGTGAACATCATGAATCTAAAACTAGAAATTCAAGATATTACCATAAATATGGTTCTCTAGAAGAAAATATAATATCATCCTCAAGTAATTTTCATGATCCTCCTCTAACATGAAGTATATGATTATTTCATCAATGAAGACAAACAAAAAATTAGTCTAAGTATGGTTGGAAGATCTGATTCATCAAATCCATAAACATAGGGGCATTTTTCATACCAAAGGGCATCACCAGGAACTCATAGTGTCTGTAAAAACATTGGAATAACAGCTTCGGAATATTAGCCTCACAAACTCTCAACTTGTGGTAGACAGACCTGAGATCGATCTTTGAGAACCATATCATACCTCGTAACTGATCAAATATGTCATAAATCCTAGTAAATGGGTACTTATTATTTATCATGTCCTGGTTCAGGTGAAGATAATTACATAAATATGAAAACTCCCATCCAAATTTTTCATGGAAAACACTGGACTTTTCTAGATGGACACACTGGGTCTGATAAAAACCATCTATCGAAGGTCCTCCAACTACATCTTTGTATCTCAGAGCTCAATAGGGGTCATACAATATGCTGAAAAAGATATCAAAATGGTCTCAGGATGCAAGTCAATGAAAAACTCTATCTATCGCCTCTAAGGTAGTCCCATAATGTTCTCGGGGAATAATTCCATAAAATATTCCATGAATAAAGAAATCAAGATTCCTGGAGAGCCTATTATACCAAGGGATATACTCACCAACTGATGGGTGATGGGATATATCCTCCTACTTTCAAATACCACTTATCATGCTATGAGATATCTCTCTCACACAAAGAAAAATCTCACCCTATCAATGTGAAGGCATATGACTCATCTGTGGTGATAGCCAATCTAGACTCAGAATTTGGAAAATCAATCCATACCCAATATTATGTTATAAGGTTTCATCATAAAGACTAAAATTTTCCATGATAAACTCTCTTCACTAATTGATATCCCATACTATCTGCAGATAAAATATATTGAAGAATCATTCCCAGTAAGAACCTTAAGAAAAAGATGTTGGGATAATGTCTCAACTAGGATCTATATCCATCACACTAGGAGTAAATGGATGATGGAATAACTCACACCTATGTATACTAGTATTGAATCAAGATTATATTAAAAATGATCTTACCTATAATCATATCGTGTGTCACTGGTTCATATGCCTCCATAGCATGTAGCTACCCACGGCCCTAATTGATATCTCCTTGATCCTGATGTGGGATGGATGGTGATGGTGGTGAAAGGATCACATAACATCATCCAACACCCACATCTCCTCCTATTAGAGTCCCAATTACTCCTATTCTAGATCTGCCTCTCTAGGGCGCACCCTACCCTTGCTTGGGAGATCCATGATCATGGTGATGCCTCTACCGTGGCAGTCCATCCACTATATTCCTGCCCTTTTTAGTACACCAGGTCAAGCAATCACATTATGTGTGACCTCTCCCATCATAAGAATAGAACTGCCACTATCTAGGATGCTATGGTCCTCTATGTGATCCCTGCACCACATGACCACGTGTCTGGGTCTAGTCACAATAGGATATCTTGTGCAGAGATCCTGTCGACTGGCACCTTCTAGCTATTATATATGATTCTTCCCCATGATTCCCACTACCAACTCCAACTACATGGAATCCCTCTGACAGTAATCTCTCTGTAACTATCACCCACTACAACACTCTGAAATAGGTGAGAATTCATAGGGGTACCACACTAGCATGGATGTCTATGTGGAGACCCTGCTCAAACTTTCATGACCATAAGTATCCATATTGAATCATGTTGATGGAATACCGTGTAAGGTCTATGAACCTCACAACATACTCAACAACTATTATCCCTAGCTGTTGCAGCTATAGAAGCTCCTTAATCCAAACTAAGTGTAAGAATGAGGGGTAGTACTCCTCATGAAATAGCTATTGGAATTCGATCCATGAGAGTGTCAGTTTATTATGCATCTACATGAATAGACTTCACTAGTGCCCAGCTACTCCATGGAAAAGACTATCTACTAGCGCAACCACCTGATCAGTCGGTGTTCGGATAAGCTTGAAAACTCGAATCACTGATGGTTGTGCCCAAATTTACCCAATTTATATGGTGTAAGCCATTTCTTATAGTAAATATTGGGTTATTGAATCCACAAGTACCTAAGAAGAAACCTAAAGAAACATACATTATATGGGGATGATTTAGCTTCATGTCACATGTAGACTCCTTAGAGATGATTGATTGTTGGGTTTGAACTCTGGAAGGCATGGGTTTAATTTTGAAATACTAAAATGATTCATCTACTAAATCTCACACACAAGATATATTATATCACATTGAAAACCCCAAGGGGGTTCCCTTAACAAAAATAACACAAAAAAACAAAATTAAAAAAAATGTGGAAGTTGGGTTTCCTCCTAGAAAGTGATTACTTTAAATTCGTTAGCTCGATGTGGACCCACCAACTTATCCAATACCAACTTTCAAAATTTTAAGGACCCCATTTTTCTCCACTTCTATTTGATTAAGATTGATTATTTGTTTATAATTTGTTTCATGTAAAATCCTATGTTCTACTATGAGTGGGAAAATCCAAGGAATATCATAAATGGTTGATCAAGTTGCTTCTATACTCTTGCCTATGACATCAAGGATCATTCCTGCATTATTGGTTTCAAGAGATGAATGAATGAAAAATGAAAGGTCTTGGTTGTACCCTATGAATAGATAATTTAGTTGGTAATAAAGGAATATAATTTTAAGATTTTTTTTATTAAAATTTCCATAAGAATATTGGAAATTTGAATCAAAAATAGTTTCTTCTCCAAGAAGTTTAGAAATAATTACTTTATTATAAAAATATGATCCGTCCCCAAAATTGTCTATTTGAATGTTAGGAATGGGTGTGGACTCTATGTTTGTGATCTATCCCAGTGGTTCAGTGGTCAGTGGTCTTGAAAAATCATCATTGGTTCCATATTATGAATATTCAATCCATGAAGACAAATTTTCCTCTTTTGAATCCAAAAAATAAATTTACTCCTAATTTAAATACCCTTCAACAATTTCTTGATATTCTTCAGTTATCCCATATCCAATGGTTGGTTCCTTTTAAAAATAATGAGGTGTTTATGGGATAAAATATTCTTCTATAAATGGCAAGGAAAGGACATCCCGAGTGGGAATGGATTTCATAACCATTTCAATGGTTTGTAGTTATAATTTTAAGTAATGAAAATTCTGAATTCATTTTGTCCATTTATTCACACAATTGTTCAAGATGTTTTTTAAGATTAGGTTGGATAGGATTTTTTACATCATGGACTCCTCTAGGATTGATATCTTCAAGAATTATTGAGATTTCTAGGAATTTATCCTTTAAACATTTGTCATTACATTGATTGTACACCTCCTTGGGTGTGGGGTATTCATTCAAGGTTTGATAATAATAAAAACCTATGTGAGGGGCTTCCCAATATGGATTTCCCATTTGATTCCAACCCGAGTTTATGATGGGGTAAGGTTGATGATACTCCACTAGAGTATATAAAATTTGGATTCAAGATTCATTGGACATAGACAAAACAAAAGGGGTAAAATATAAGAGAAATGGGGGTGAGAAAAGAGAATCTATGGTGATAAAAGGATGATAGTGTCTAAGATAACTTTCTCAGGTATCCGACAATGGCTTCAAAATTTAGTTGCACCCAAATTTACCATGTAGGTAGAAGCGGTTGTTGTAGTAAAGGTAGGGATCAAATCCACAAGGACCAAAAAAGTGAACTTGAGGCACTCAGATTTGATGGAAGGATTGGATATTATGTAGCCATCTTTGGGGTTGATTTTTGTTGGAGAACTAATGATTTAATTTAAAGAAACAAAAAATAATGATGTGAAATAAATAATTAATTATGGTGGGTTAATGCTAGGTTTTTTCTTGGAGGATTGGATGAATTTATTTTCTTATAAAATTTCATATCATTAATTTAAGATTTATCCAAACAATGTGACCAATAATATTCTGAGATATCAAATTTAGATAATCAAAATAATGAATTACACAAGTGGATGATTAATCTGGCCAAAATTGACACTTTAAAAATGAATTGCACAATGATGTGAAATGAAGTTCAATTTATAAAATGCACTAAATTGGAGTTTATGAACATTGAAACAAAAAAAATATTAAGATATATTTAATGAATATTATACTATTTTAGTGGCTAATCAACTGACTCTATCCAATCATTAACTTCCTAGGGATCTGGATCACTAAGAAACCTCAGTGGCCTATGGCGCTGGAACTTGTGGAGTGTGATAAGCATGTGTGAATCCTCATCCTACCCTGCTAGTATAATTTGATTCTCAAAAGGTGGGGGTGCTGCTACCTATCCACCTAGAGGAAGAATATTGTGTGATGGAACCTAAACTGAGGCCTCGTCACTCATCGTATCATCTTCATGATCCTAAATCGATAACTTGGTCGACTGCCTTCAAGGAGACATCCTGAAATTTTAATCAAGATGTATCACAGTCATATAAACATATATATTTGGGGAGCTAACTCAAGAAGGATAGTCCAAAGACTCAATCCTATATGATGAATGTTCCATTGATCCTGGAAACTAATGTTTTGGTGTGCTAGGTCAACAAGAAGGTAGTCAGAGTCCTAGTGAATGGATACATTAGCCGTTGTACCAACATTGGGTTCCCTGGCCTAAAAGCCGAACTTGAAACACTTTGACATGATTTCCCTAAGTCCTAACCAAATACTCAAAAGGGGAAAACTCCAAACACTGTCCCAAGGACTGAACTGCTCTGATACCAATCTGTCATGACCTGACCCAACGGGGCTCAAGATTCAGCTACCCCAAGCCCACCTCCATAGGCCAAGGGATGGTGACAAGCGTTGAAATACATAACTAATATGGGAGGCCTTTGCCTCATGTACCTGTAGGCACACACCCAACCATATTCATATAGAAGTACAGAGGAATACTAATAAAAAATGAAACATCTAGAGAATAACCATGCATGTAAAACCTCTATGGACACTACTACAAAATAGGCCTTTAACAGCACTATCATTTATCAGTACTAGCAAAAATCACTGATAAAGTCAACCTTTATCAACACTAAAGGAAATGTTGATAAAGGGAACCTATTATCAATGATAAAAAAGTACTGATAAAGGGCACCCTTTATCATTGCTTTTTTTAACACTGATAAAGGGTACCCTTTATCAGCGCTTTCTTTTAGCACTGATAAAAGCTACCTTTTATCATCTCTTTATTTTTAGCACTGATAAAGGGTATCCTTTATAAGTACTTTATTTTTAGCACTGATAAAGGATACCTTTTATCAGTGCTTTATTTTCAGTGTTGATAAAGGTCCGTAATAAAATTAAATAATTAAACAAATAAAAAATAAAAATATTAACAATTTTATTAATTAAATAGTTATTATTAAAAATAAATAAATTGAATATACATATATAAAAATTATAAAAATTAATAAATAGTATATATCAAATATATAGATATGTAGAATGAATAAAATAAAATAATTAAATAAGTAAAAATTAAAAATGGGTAAATTAAGAAAAATATTAAATATTTTATTAATTAAATAATTATTGATAAAAATGAATAAATTCAATAAACATATATATAGATTATATATATTAATAAATAGTATATATTAAATATAGATATATAAAATGAGTAAATTGTAATAATTAAACAAAAAAATAAAAATGAATAAACTAAAAAATTATTTAAAAATTCATTAATGAAACAATTATTAATAAAAATGAATAAGTATAATATATATATATATATATTAATTATAAATAGTAATAAATAATATATATTAAATATATATATATATAATTAATAAAATGTAAACATATTAATGTCTTATTCATTTTTAATGTTATTTGATTTGTCAATTTAACATATATCAAACATCGTGTGTTACATTGATTTCACATACATATATGTAATTAATGCATTTTTATATACAACGTACACACACAAATATTTACGAAATTAATAAAATCTTATATAGAAACACATACACCTAATATTTATGTAATTTATTCTAGTATATTTTATAATTTCATTATAACATCATACATTTAGTATATTATGTTTTTAATAGGCCAATTTTATTTATAAATTTTAATATTATTACAGTTATGTATTATTTATTCATTTTTTATATTTTTTATTTTTTAATTTAATTATTTTATATTATTTATTTATATTTATTTATTTATTATGTTTTAGTATTTTCAATATGTATTCATCTTTACTTAAATATATATATATATATATCCATATTTTTTTAATAATTTATATTTAATTAATAAAACTTATAAATTTTTTCAATATTTTTGAAGTGTACTCACTTTGAATTATTCAATTTCACTCATTTTTTAAATACGATTATTTAAGATTATATATTCATTAATAATGTTAAAAATATATTGGTAAATAAATATTTATAAATAAATATATAAATGTATATTTAATATATTTATAAATTTATATATTTATAATTATTATAAATAAATAAATAAATAATAAAATTGTTTATCTAATTATAAATAAATAATTATATATATTTAAATAAATATAAAATTATAATAAATTTTTTTAAATAATGTACTTGGTGGGACTTGAACTTGAGACCACATCGAGACCTGTAAGGGCAGCTACCATTAAGTTACACCATGGGGATATATATATATATATATATATTTATTTAAATATATAAATATTATTTTTTTAAAGTATTATTCATATATTTTTAAATAGATAATTATATATTTAAATAATTATAAAATTATAATAAATATATTTAAATAATGAATATTTTTATATTTATATATATTTATTATATATATAATGATATAAATATATATAATGGTATAAATATATATAATGATATAAATATATTTATAATTATAAAATTATAATAAATATATTTAAATAATTAATATATTTACTATATTTATATTTATATTTATTTATTAAATATATATATATAATTATTTAAATATAAATATAATTATTGAAATATAAATATAATTATTAAAATATAAATATAATTATATAAATATATATAATTATATAAATATATTTATAATTATATAAATATATATAAATATATATAATGATATAAACATATTTATAATTATAAATAAATAATTATAAATATATTTATAAATTTATATTTACTATATTTATAAAATTATATATTTATAATTATAAATAATATAATTTTTTTTTGAAGTATTAATTTAATTATAAATAAATAATTATATATTTAAATAATAATAAAATTATAATAAACAAATATATAATGATATATTTTTTTTGAAATTTTTTTTAATTATAATTATAATTTTAAATCGTTTATCAGTGCTAAAGTTTTAGTGTTGATAAATATCAAGTTTTATCATTGCTTTTTTTAGCACTAATAAAGATGTCTTTTATCTATGCTTATGAATTTAGCACTGATAAAAGGTCTCTTTATCTATGCTTTTTTGAAAGTGCTGATAAAAGTATCCATAGTCTATTTAAAAGAACCCTATCCATAACTCATTTAGTCATGATTCTCAAGATCTCATGGAACTCCCCTAATGTAGGTGCTACTCCTCTATGCTCTCTTGGATGAATCAAGGCTATAATCCTAATGTATGTTATTTTCTCCTTTTTCTCTCTCGTTGTTTTATTTTTTGGGTTCCGTGATTTTAGTTTTTGCACTATTCTTAACCATGATGAACCATACATCTCATCTCTCCCACACACACACTTACTTATACCTACACAATGCCACCCCTACTCTAAAAACTCATTCCAGCTTCATATGATACCACTGTGAACTGTATTTTCATCCATAGTTGCAACTGATGGTGATTTTTTTATGTTTCTATTATATTACTTCTAGTCACCTTTTAGATAGTGTGTTTTTTAATTGTTTAAATCTTCTTTCCATAGTATGACCTGCACATGAAGATGGAAAAAAGTTTAACATTATATTGGACTAATTTTAGAGGGAATGTTATTTGATATGGATAATGTAAAGTGTATTACTATACATATTGTTTTAATGTGAATGGGTTAATCTAATTTAGGAAACTAAAGTTTAAATTTTCCAGTTTATATTGGTTGAAATTATCAATATGTTATATAGATATAATTTAATAAGGGAGAAACTATTTAAAATGTCATTGAAATCAAAATAAGCATACTTATTCAGTTTTTTATTTAATCCAAACTCAAAAGTTGTGATGTATTATCAATAAGATGTGTGTTTATAATTGATTGATAGGTTCCTAATATCAATAAATTTACTAAAAAATATATTCACTAAAACATTACAGTTATGAGAGAATATGATATTCAATGGGTTAGGGAGATCATTAAAGGAGATAGTATTTATTTCCATTATCAATGAATGGTTTCCAATAATTTACCATGTCCTTTAAATTTATAATTATTTAAAATAAAGTTTGAATTTTTATAAACTAATAGTAAATAGATTTTATGAATTTGATTTATTTTACATTTATAAATGAAAACATGTCATATCACAACACACCAGATCAGATTTTGGTAGAATAGTTTCCATATGCGGTGTCGTCTATAGAAGATGTTATATATGAGTTTACTTTTCTATCAAACTATTTTATAAATAAATTCCTCTCCAAGAATGAAGTGTTTTTTGATAAAGTGACCTGATTTAAGAAAATTTATTTTCTTTATTTGTGTGTGTGTGTGTTATCTTATCAATAAATTTCTCTTTTATAAAACTGTAACATCACAATATAGTCCAACTATTCAGAACCTGGTCTGAGATGAATCAAAATGTTACTCAACCCTTGGTACCATCAACCAAATTCCAAAGGATTGATAATAAATATTTAGCATTCAATGTGATCCATAAGAAATGGTTTAAAAAACAAATCACATAAAAATTGAATCTATGTAAAATAGTACTTAATAGAATCCAATGAATATAAATGACTACAGACATAAAAACAATAACGATTAGATAAATCCTAGTTAAAAATAAAACCATATACAAATATCCAACCTGCCATTAATGACACAAACTCCAGAAGTCTCCACTAGCTATCATTTGATACTCTATCCCTTCTAATAAATAATCAATCCGTGCAACCTTCAACCCAAAAAAACATCAGATACATGTGAACCAAGATTCATATAAATTAGTTATGTAAAGTAACTAGGTAGGTTTTCTCTGATGATTTTCCATGCCCCTGATCCACATGAAAACCATCTATCTCATTTTTACTTTAAGAAAATATTCCTAATGTATGATAATTAAAATATGAATACAATAAATAATAGTTTTAAGCAATATAAATAACATTTCATAAAAAAGTACCATGGGTTTTACAAATAAGGTTATGTAAATAAGGATTCATTTTGGTAAGATAGATATACAATACAATACACTTCATGTATAAAAGTCCACATTTTCATGCATCTTTCATGAAAATTGTTACTGTCTTGAACAGAGATATAATACTTCAATACTCCGGTACAACTAACCTTTACTACCTTTATTTAATCCATCCTCATAAACTTGTTTCCTTTCATCTCTTGAGGATGAATTGGAATCCCTCTTTCAAACTAGACTTCCTCTCATCATTGTGATTCCAAAGTTCCATGATGACATACCTCCCACTCGAATCATATTCATTAATCTCCATCAAATTCACTACCAAGGATTTGAATACTACATCTCCCAACTCATTATAAAACTCTTTCATCCTTTCATCTTCCTCATTTACTAATTCTTAAGAAAACAAAAAAATGACACCTAAAAATTAATCAAAACATAGTGAATGAATTTTTTTGGTTTCTTGATATGCATTTTCTTATATGACTCACTCGGTTACTTTTGAAAACACTTCATTAAAAATTAATTTTAATTTGGGTGTAGTCACATTCGATCCTATTAGAACTCTACAGTTAAGCATACTTTTATGAGAATACTACTATGATGGGTGACCTCCTGAAAATACTCGTATTGTACATTTTTTGTGAAAAAAATACGCCAAATTCACCTTTTGATTTTCTTACCCTTCAACATTGATAAATTTAAAAGTTTTCCAATCTGATTCTCAAAGGTATTCATCCCATAATAAGAAGAGATATCTGGACCAACTTTTGGATTCATCTTCAAGATACTTTCTCTTGGAATCTTGGAGAAATGGTCGGTTTTCAAGATCTCCCATCCATCTCACACGAATACCACTATAATTAAAATTTCATTTAGGCTATTTTTTAACCTCAGTGGATATAGAGATATTATATTTGAGATACATGTGAGGTAAAAGGACTAGTAACCTAGGTTAGAGTTATCAAAGCTCAGTGTGAATGAGTTGATGTTCTCATGGTAGTGTCAAGGTCCTTTCATCTCCCAAACAGTTATTATTTTATTTTTTTCTTAAGACTCATCCTCCATCTCTTCTATGTTGTTTGAACTACTCTGATTAGTAGTCATCCAAAATAATCACCAATACCTAGTATGGGATTAATTTTTGTTATATTAGTTCAATCAACATAGGTGGATGTCCACAAAAGATGGGGGATGGATATCAAGTAATAAAATGAAATAATAACTATTTAGGAGGTATGCCATCAAGGAACTTTGGAACCACAATAACGGGAGGAAGGATATTTTAAAAGAGGGATTCCAATCCATTATCAAGATATTGAATATAATAAATCATCAGAGGATGGATTAAATAAAGGTAGCAGAGGTTATTTGTACTGGATTATGAAGTATTATATATATTTTCAATTCAGTAACAATTTTCATGAAATATGCAAGCAAATTAGAACTCTTATGCTTGGAGTGTATTGTATTATTGTTATTAAAGACAAATTAAATGTTTGACTACTCATGTAGATAATGTCTTCTGCACATGATTATGTTACTAATCATGAGGAATAATAGGCTATTGATGATGAACCTATGGAATTATTAGGGGATTAACAACATATTGATGAAAAAAACGACAATGATGTCGCATCACAGTGGTGAATAAAATTATCAAGGAAAGAAGTCAGGGTATAAAATTTGAGGATGGTTGGAATCAATACGCCCAAACTATTGGCCCCAACAATTCAATTTTCATTAGTTATCTTGGGATCACAATGAGGATGAATTTGATGATTTATATTGATTCATGTCACCATATCCAACCTATAATGAAGGAAATCATTTGGAAAGATATAATGGTAATGTTATGATATAGTTTCTCTATTTTATTGAAAATATATATAATGAAACATTGATTTAATTTTCATTATTCATTATAGAGTTCATTTATTTTAGAATATTTCTATAAGAAACTTGTCATAATGACCACTGGAAAATCCCATAGAGACTTTAGGACTCTTCTTACGAAGTTACATCTTAGGGATGTTGAGGGTAAAGTAAATCCACACCCACCAGTTAGTTATGAACACATTATAAAGTGGGAAACATGGACTTCTTTCATCAATCATCATAATGAGAAATAATTTTAGGTTCATTACAGTCGATAATATATTATTTTAAATTATTTATTTTATCCAAATTGATTCAAAATTGTTAATTTATGAAACTGAAAAAGAGTGCTGAAAATAAAGAATGTGCATCAAAATCAATGCACCTCTATCGCAATGCAAGGATGGGATATTGAATAGAGAATAAATTGGTATGTATTTTAAATCAATAATAAAAGTTTAATTTTGTGATAATAAAAAACATGTGTTCCTTTATATATATATATATAGATTAATGAAATAAAATCTGAAGCCACTTCCATCCCATGTCATGTGCTATGGAAGGAGGATCGTGCAAATAAGAAGGGTAAATTAGTTGATGAAAACACAAAAACAGTATAGGAAAAATGTGTAAGAATGATGTAATTTTAATTTTTTATGATTTATAAAAATATTACATAAAAATATATATTATTATTTTATATGGTTTATACACAAGAATTAGAAACAACCATACCAAAAGACAAGATACTTTCAGTATCTTTGAAGCAGATTGAATAATATGGTTGTGTTAGAGGATTAGTTTTTTGAGTCTCTCATCGAACTTATTTAGAGAAGATAAAACCACATAAATATACATATAATATGGTGAGAGGATTTCAGATATAAAATAGACTCATGAAAAGATATTATTGTTTGATATGGTTTGGAGGACCAATGTGTGGGAAAGTGTCAAAGTGAACTGGCAATGGAGTAAAGATATGCACATGAACCAAATGATCCCACTAGCTTTGAGGATATTCATTCCCCCCAACCACATACCTTACCCATGGTAATAAATTTTTTCATTAATCTTTCTCCTAAATGTGAATCAAATGACTTTAAATAACTTTATATTACTAAAATTATATAGGGTGTAGTTGTATGTGATTTGCATCTTTCAACACCCATGCACCACCGTGTTGCAATGGGTATAGTGTATAATATCCCGATAGACAAGATACACCATCAAGACCTCCAAAAAGATCACATGAGAGTGGGGATTGAGGTATCTCATGAGCCAACTACTGATCTTTCTATTTCACTTGATGCTCTATATATTACAATGGTCAATGATTTTATTAGAGCTTTCATAGCATGGCTATCTAATCTTATAAAGATACATGAGGTATGTCTTTAACAAAAATTTTCATATGAAAAAACCTATAATGGTTTATGATAAAATGTATGAAGTAAATTATGATATTACATATGGATAAAGTGGTGGGTAAATGGAAGGTCAAATCAAAAAAATTGAGTGAATCGACCAAGAAAACAAAACAACCTTTCGAGAGTAGATTATCCCCACTAGTTTGAGAGAAACATTTATTATCATTGCAACTTCATGAAGAGAAAACATTTAAATATAAAGTTATTTCTTACATTGAATATGAAAAAGAAATATATGGAAGTTCCTTAATTGATGGAATTGTTCAATATACTCTAAATGAGATTCTCAAGCATGAATGGTTGGGCATCTCAATTGTGAATACATAAATAAGGTACATTTTCATAATATTTTTGTTCAAATAGTGAGAAAATATGTTTATTAAAGTTAATAATTATTCATATTTTCGATAGGAATTTATATTACAACTCTATAAAGGAAATATCATGCAAAAAAATATTTGGATTCATTAATCCCTGTATAATTTCTACGATAGAACTTACTTTGAATGATGGAGAAATTAAGAAGAATAAAAATGAGTTACTCTAAGCTTTTAGTCAAAAAGTGTCAGTTGATAGACTCTTTTTTATGCCTATAATGAAAAATTAAAACTCTGCAATCTAGTCACATAAAATTTATTTTTAATTTTTTTCATTACTTAATTGTTTTTATTTTTTTAGGGAGATCTGTATGTTGATCACAGTCAATCTAGACACCCCAAATATTTATTTTTTGGATCCAATGCAAGGACATCCAACCAACTGACCACACATGATATGTATTGTGAATTTTTAAAACAATTCAATCAATATTTTATAAATAAATTTGAATTATATGATTCAGTATGTGTTTTAACAAGAATTTTTTTATGATATGGCGCCCACTAAATATAGGCTAAATCATGAAATGAATTCAGTGTCTAAAGAGATGAATCCTGTGAATTACTACAAATGGAAAAAAAATTAAGGTATATATAGAAATATTTAACTATAAAAAAGTTTCAAAACAATTTAATTATTTTGTTCAATGTTTCTGCGGTGTCTGAAACAAGATAATGGCATCGATTTTGGATATTATGTTTTCAATTTTATGAGAGATTTCATAAAGAATGAAAATACCATCATCTGAAAATAGGTAATTTCTGAAGGTAATTACAATTTCATTAAATATATTTCATAATAATTTTTTTGTCTATATTTTCTCAGTACTATCAAGATTGATCATAACCTAGATAATCAAAAGAAGAAATAAATCTGTCTAGATATTAGTGGGTAGGATACTTTTTGTTAGAATGTATGCTGACAAAAAATTTAGATGATTACCTCCTATTTTTGTGATCTAGTATGATTTCTAACCTTAAATATATATTTGTGGTGTGAAGAATTAGTGTTAGAATGATTATATATTATTTTTTATCTCTTTCTCAAGGAGAAGTTTAATGGAGGAACTCAATTTGTTTAGAATTTCTAACCTGCAAATAATAAAATTGTTGGGCATAGGGGGAGGCGAAGGTGGAGGCAGAGTCGAAGTCAGAGACCAATGTGGAGGAGGAGATAGAGGTTGAGACCAAGGAGAAGACCAAGGAGGAGACCAAGGTAGAGACTGAGATAGAGACCAAGGCAGAGACCAAGGTAGAGACTGAGGCAAAGACCTAAGAGGAGGAGGAGATGAATTGCTAGCTTTAAACAATAAAATTATTGTGTAATTAAGTTAAATGAGGATCATACCAAGATTGTGTTTGAGAAAAAATGTTGAAAAGTGAACAAAAAACTTTTCACTTAAGATAAGAGTCATTATTCAAGTATTTCAGGTGGATTATTGAAATAATGTTTTTCACCACTTATTTAAGTGATTTTATACAGGGTAGTAATCCACCTGTAAGGTCATTCTATGTTGGAAGCTTCAATTTGTTCACTAGTGTTATTGAATCAACATTTGTACAACTCTCAATCATCAAATAGTTATATAATCCAACTTAAATGTTTGAATAAATATGTGTGTAATCAACCACAAAATTAAACAATTGTATGATAGAACTATTGGAGGAAAACCATCATTGATATATCGTGATCATTGAGGAGGGTTGGTGTCAAAGTGTTCATTATTAGTTTAAAATTGACATTTTAATGAAAAAAATCACTCATTGAAAACCAAGAAAATGCACTCATATTTTCTTGATAATTTATAACAATAATTTATAATTTATTTTTTATTTTTAGGAATTAGTCTCATGTTAAACCCACACACGATGAAACATGTATGACTAAAAGTTAATGTTTACAATTTAAAATGTCATTTTAGTAAAAAACACAGGTGAAATACTCAAAACCAAGGAAACTCGTTTGGATTATTTTGATACTTTAGTAAAATGATCCATAAGTCATTTTAGATGTTTATAAATCAGTCGTACCGCAATCTGACCCATGGTGTTACTGGTATGACTCTAAGTGCATCTTTTTATTCAAAATTGACATTAATTTTAGTGTAAAAAACAACTGACATACTCAAAACCAATAAAATTCATTCATATTATTTTTTTAATTTAGTAAAATTATTCATAAATCATTTTTTATGTGTAGAAATTATCCTCATCTCAATTTGACTCACATTGTGACCATTATTACTCAAAGTGTCTGTTATTAGTTTAAAATTGATATTTTAATACAAAAAAGTTTCACTCACTGAAAAACTAGAAAATGAACTTAGATTCTCTTTATAATTTAGGAAAATTATTCATAATTCATTTATTATGTGTTGGAATCAATCTCATTTCAAACCCACATAGGATGAAACTTGTATGACTAAAAGTGCATGTTTCTAGTTTAAAATGACATTTTAGTAAAAAACATAAGGGGCATACTCAAAACTTATGAAACGCATTCATATTGTTTAGATAATTTATGAAAAAGATCCATAATTAATTTTAGATGTTTCATAATTATCCTCACCTCAATCTGACACATGGTGTGACAGATATGACTCCAAGTGCGTCTTTTTATTCAAAATTGACATTAATTTTAGTTGGAAAAAACTGACATACTCAAAACTAAGAAAACGAATTTGGATTATTTTTTTAAACTATTAAAACAATAAATAAGTCATTTTTTACATGTAGGAATAATCCACACATCAATCCAAATCACGTTGTGACCATTATGACTCAAAGTGTTTGTTATTAGTTTAAAATTGGTATTTTAATACAAAAACTTGTCACTCACTGAAAACCAAACAAACATGCTTGGATTGTCTTTATAATTTATTATAATGATTCATAATTTTTTTTGATGCATAGGGATTAGTCTCATTTCTAATCCACACACGATGCAACCTGTATGAAAAAAAGTGCATGTTTCCAGTTTCAAATGACATTTTAGTAAAAAACACAAGTGGTGTACTCAACACTAATGAAATAAATTCGTATTATTTTAATACTTTATAAAAATGATCCATAACTAATTTTATATGTTTTATAATCATCTGTACCTTAATCTGATGCACAGTGTGACCGGTATGACTCCAAGTGTTCCTTTTTATTAAAATTTGACATTAATTTTAGCGAAAAAAATAACTAACATGCTCAAAACCAAGAAAAAACATTCGTATTGTTTTTTTACTTTAGTAAAATTATCCATAAGTCATTTGAGACAATTAGTAATCATCCTCACCTCAATCAAACTCACTGTGTGACCGATATGACTCAAAGTGTCTATTATTAGTTTAAAATTGACATTTTAATGCAAAAAATGTGTCACCCACTAAAAACTAAGAAAATGTTCTTGTATTATCTTAATAATTTATAATAATTAATTATAATTGATTTTTTACATGTAGGAATGAGTCTCATGTCAATCCCACACATGATGCAACCTATAGGACTAAAAGTTCATGTTTCCAATTTAAAATGGTACTTTAGTAAAAAAACACAAGTGGTGTACTCAAAACTAAGTAAATGCATTAATATTGTTTTTATAATTTAGAAAAATGGTTCATAAGTCATTTGAGACATGTCATAATTATTATCACCTCAATTTGAAACATGGTGTGACCAGTATGACTCCAAGTGCGTCTTTTTATTCAAAATTAACATTAATTTATTAAAAAAACAACCGACATACTCAAAACTGAGAAAAACATTCATATTGTTTTGGTACTTTAATAAAATGATCCATAAGTAATTTTTTATGTGTATTAATCATATATACCTTAATATAACTCATGGTGTGATCGGTATGACTCCAAGTATCTGTCATCAGTTTAAAATTGACATTTTAATACAAAAAGTGTCATTCACTGAAAAATAAGAAAATGAAATCATATTGTATTGATAATTTAATAAAATTATACATAATTAATTTTTTAAATTTATGGATTAGTCTCATGTCAAAACCACACACGATGAAACCTGTCTGACTAAAAGTTCATGTCTCCAGTTTAAAATGACATTTTAGTAAAAAACACAAGTGGCATACTCAAAACTGAGGAAACGCATTCAGATTATTTTTATAATTTAGAAAAATGATCCATAATTCATTTAATATGTGTTTTAATTATCCAAACCTCAATATGATGCATAGTGTGACCATTATGACTCGAAGTGCATCTTTTTACTCAAAATTGATATTAATTTTAGTGAAAAAAACAACTAACATACTTAAAATCAAGAAAACACATTTGGATTTTTTTGATATGTGTAGTAATCAACCACACCTCAATCTAACTCACGTTGTGACCATTATGACTCCAAGTTTCAGCTATTAGTTTAAAATTGACATTTTAATACAAAAAAAGTGTCACTCACTAAAAAATAAAAAAATATGCTTGGAATGTCTTGATAATTTAGGAAAATGATTCATAATTAATTTATGACATGTAGAAAATAGTCTCATGTAAAACCCACACTCTATGAAACCTATATGACTAAAAGTGCATGTTTCTAGTTTAAAATGACATTTTAGTAAAAAACACAAGTGGCATACTAAAAACCAAGGAAATGAATTCATATTATTTTTATACTTTAGGAAAATGGTCCATAAGTCATTTTAGATGTTTTGGAATCAGCCACAACTCAATCTGATGCACATTGTGACCATTCTTACTCCAAGTGTTCCTTTTCATTCAAAATTAACATTAATTTTAATGAAAAAAACAGCTGACATAATCAAAACAAAGAAAACAAATTTCTGTTATTTTGGTACTTTAGGAAAATAATCCATAATTCATTTGTGACATGTAAGAATAATTCGTACCTCAATATGACTCATGGTGTGACCTATATGACTCCAATTGCACCTTTTTATTCAAAATTGACATTAATTTTAGTAAAAAAAATTGACATACTCTATAATAGCGTTTTATTCTTGTATTTGTATTGGCAATTTATTTCATTTAAATTATGTATTTGTATCTGATTTTTCTAATTTATACTTCTATTTTTTGTGATGTAGTATGTTGTTACAGCACACTACATGCCCTTTTTCTAGTGTTGTAGTGTGTTATACCATCACACTATAGTATTTCCCTTTATCAGTGCTACTAAATGCATAGATAAAGGAGTCCTTTATCAGTGCTTATAAATATGATAATAAAGGGTCCCTTTATCAATTCTTATAAAAGTATTGATAAATATTTACTTTATCAATTCTAATTAAATGGACTGATAAATGGTGTATTTTATCAGCACTTCTAAAAGCACTGATAAAAGTGTGATTTATCAGTGCTTTTTTTCACTGATAAAGCACCCCTTTATCAGTGTTTTTGTATCGTTGATAAAATATTTGGCCTTTTAATTATTCTGTGGTAGTCAGTTTTTTTTTTAGAACTGATAAAATCCTATTCTAACACTGTTAAAGGCTTCTTTTGTTGTAGTGGGAGTACAATTGTATGACAGTATAATTTGAAATTCAAAAGGGGGGAAATACATGCCCAACTAGAAATATGTCCCAAACTAGAAAAAATATAAAAGTAAATGCTGAAAAATACTAGCACCAAATATCTAAGACCTGGCCACCATACATGGTATAATGCACCAGGGTATCCCTATGTTCCTCTGTAATCACCACTTACTTGTCCCTCATCTGCATAAGACATGATATGTTCGAGAAAAGTCCATGTAGGGGTGAGTATAAACATACCCATTAGGACGCCCCAAAATATGAAGGGGAGCAGTAAGAGAAATGATAGAAGTATAAAAATCAACCCATAGAAAGAGTGAAACAAAAACCACAACAGGTATATATACTCATAAAAGAAACCTAAAAAAGAGAGAAAGTGGATATCCATCTAACACATCTATCTGAAGAGGCATCCATTTTAAGCCACACCTCACCACTCTGTCCCATAGTTGAGGGGCCATAATCTCTAGGTAGAGGACCCATGCCCTAGTACAATAGGAGGGTTCCACTTAGTAGATAGATATAGGACCCATGCCCTATGAAAACAAGAGGGTTTCACTTTATGGATAGATATAATAACCATTCCATGTTCAAATAGGATGGTTTCACTTTGGTTTTAGAGGACCCATGCATTGACTCCGTAGGAGGGTTCTACTCAAGTGTTATAGAACCCATTCCCTAACTCTATAAGAGGGTTCCACTCTAGTGGTAGAGAACCCATTCCCTAACTTTTTGGGAGAGTTCTACTATAAATATGTATAGATAGATTACCCATTACCTATCACAACAAGAGGGTTCCACTCTATGGGTTTATAGATAGATAGAGTACCCATGGCCTAATTCTTAATGAGGGTTTAACTTTATAGATAAAGGACTCATGCCCTATCTCAGCGGGAAGGTTCCACTATGATGATCTTGTCTGGTCATTATCATCATCAAGTACTGACAAAAGAAGTGTCACACTTATAAAATATCCCATCATATCTTAAAATATTTTATAAAGTCTACCATCACATTCTACGTGGAAAAAACTCAATATAGGATACTTGTGGGACAAAATCTGAGTCCAAACGAAGGAGGTATGAGAGGTAGAAGTTTCCCTCAAAAGGAGGGTACATGGTGTGTAAGGGGACCCACACGACATGTGTTCCCAACCTACTTCCTAGCCATGTCTCTTCCAATACACATCTTATTGATCATATAGACCTATAAAGTGTGTAAGGGGACTACATGGCATGTCTTGGCCACCTGGAGTCCTGCCTGTTCTCCTGACCATGTTCATGTAAACTTTCTCATGCTCATGTACTCCAATACATGACATTTCCTCCCACACGGGTTCCCTCCTGTGTCCTTCAGGTCATGTCTGTATACTCTGTCCATGTTCATGTACACTATTCATGTACTCTGGACATACCCATGCCCATGTATTCCGATACAAGGTGCGTCCTCCCATACGTGTTCCTACCTATGTGCTTCTGTCACATGGCCTATCAATCCAAGGAGGGTCACATGGTGTGCAGACCATCCATAAGTCATGTGATATTTAACTTTTCCAAAACCCTAATGACACATCCATATGGGTAATACACGGTGTGTATTCATCCTAGTACACACCGTGTAGTCGTAATTTTCACATAATCCTAAATCCATTCTGTGGATACCAAATCCACCATTTCCACCACTAATTCCACCTAGTGCTTGACCAAATCAAAGGGGGGAGGCTCCATTCATCATTTCTAGCCATTCAATGGATGGAAATTTGATTCTCATTAGTCTGTTCAACACCCCTATATGCCTTGCACACCTCATGTGTTGCACCAACTCTGATTCAAATAACTAATCCATGAATTAATCACCCATAACCCAAAAATCACCCCATTCTATCCTTTGATCTCTATTCTTTTCATCACACATAAATCTTCTATGGATTCAGGGGTCCGGTCATGCTCAATACCACCTGATAATGTAAAACTATGGCCCCATAGTTCAACGGTGAATAATGTAAAGAATGATTGGGAGAAATTCACAATAAAAAAGTTGAAAAAATCATTGGGCAAGCGTTCTTGTCCAAAAAATACAAATTGGGGAATATTGGGTGAGAAACATGGCATATCAAGGATAAATAAATTAAATAAATAATTTAATTTGATAAGGTACATGAAAAGGTTCCAAATTGATACAGATCTAAGAATTAAAAAGGATCATGCTGAATCATTTAATAATAAGGGTGAAAATCCACATATGAGAATTTCTACCTCAATATTGGATTGTTCATTGATGAATAATGTGCACTATAACAAAGGATAAAGATCAGTTGCATTCAATGCATCTCGATTTTCCTAGATCTGGAAGCTCATCGTCGATTGATCTCAATTAGCTAACGACGGGTGGTAGAAATATTCTCTCAATGATATCAAAGTTTTGAAGATAACCCTAGATATCCACTATAGGATCATATTTATGGAGGAAAATGAGTTTAGGTGATTTAATGAATTAGTTAATTAATTAATTAATTAATTCACTAAATGCACCTGTCAATGGTTGTTTTATCTGAATGATCTGTATCGACCAACTTTAGATCACACCTAGGGTAAACCTAATGTTTTAAATTCAACCATGGAATTAGATTTTTCATTTGTGACTTCATGTAATATTTCTCTCATTTTTCTTAAAAAACTATGTGTGCATATATAAAATATATTTTTATATTTTTATAAAATTATTTTTAGGCACACTAGGCCTCAGAATCATGCATTATCTTAGCACCTAGCTCCAGAAATATTCCTTGATATATTTAAAAGTCTTATAATATAAAAATAAGGTCTCTTAATATATTAGTTATTCATTTATTTTCATGATATTTAAACTTTTACTAGAATTTTTTCTTTCATGGGGATTATAATTGAAGAGTTAACAAAGTGGTAAGTGTTTTATGATACAATATTATCATTTATCAGGATTGTTTATGATTATATTTTTTATGATTAATTATTATGATTAATATCTCAAGAAACTCATTACTTTTCTTCTCCTCTATTTAAGTCATGTGAATACATTTTTTCCCTTCTTTTTCTTCTCTTTATGTACTTAAGAGTTCAAATAAAATTTAAAAAAAAATCACCATTATTTCTCTCTTAGGTCTAAAAACTTTTTTCTTTAAAACCCATGTTTTCTAAAAATGTTTTCAAAAAAAAAATTCAAAATTTTTTTTAATATTATTTAAATTATTTATTGAATAAATTTTTATCCATGTTTCACTTTTTACAAAATATTTTAAAGGAATATTTATGTTGTTTTCCAAAAATTCTCATTTGTATTTTACCAAAAATGTGAAAGGAATCTTTGTTTTAATGTGTACGACATGAAAAGAATTTCCCACCGTCATGACCATTAGTTTATTTGAAGCTTCCTTTATAATTTTTCAAGGTTATTTTCAAAGAAAATTTTTTCAAAATGTTTTATGTTTTAAAAAAAAGTGTTTTTTAAAACAGAAAGGTTGTTTTCCTCAATAAATGTTTTAAATGATTTTTAATGATTCCTTTATATGTTTCCAAGTTTATTTTCAAAGAAAATAATTTTTTCAATATTTTTTGAATTTTTAGTTTTTAAAAGTGATTCTAAAAATGAAAATTTTATTTTCCTCAAAAATATTTTTAATGATCTTTTAATCGTATATCTATTCATCAACATCAAAAACCATTTTTTTACTTATGATCTAATGGAGATATTTTATAATGATATAATCCTCATTCTTTCTCTAGATGGATTATAATTATTTCAAAGATATTGTTATGAAATCCATTTCATTTTCATGGGTTAATAATGTTTCAAAGATATTATTATGGAACCCATTTCATTCCTATGAGTTAATCATGTTTCAAAGATATTATTATGGAACCCATTTATTTTCCATGGGTTAATCATGATTTAATATGGAACCTATTTATTTTCCATAGGTTAATCAATTTATAAAAATAATAAAGGATGTTTATATGAGTTTATGATGAAATGAATGCTCTATTTACTCTATTCGTTAATAGTAATTTGACATTATTGATGATCATGGGTGCACCCAGATAGCACCGGGTGATCCTGTTATAGCTTATACGATGGGTGCACCCAGATAGTGCTCCAATTCATTGGGTAATGATTATGTTATCTGAAGAATTATATTGGAATTCAAACATATGTTTATTCCAATTATCTGGGTTCTATAAGGGTTTTATGATGATGATGTTCCAATATACCAATAAGTTTTATATGTGCTTACTATGGGTTTATAATGTTTCTTATGATCAATATTGATATCACATGGCTCGTGATTATTGACTCTAATGATTATTACCTATGTTAAGGCCTTATTCCATATTTTCATGTTTTATGATCTAGGTATTGATGCGTATGAATATTTTATGTTTAACTCATTCACTTTGATTATTGCATCATACCCTTATTCACTTCTTATGCTCACTGATGGCATTCAATTTTTAATTCTTATATTTACCCTTACTAGGAATTTGAGCTCACCCTTCTTATGATTATTTTTCCCCAAGTTATCAAGTATTATTTTTAATGAATTGTTTCTAAAAGGTTTTCATATGGATGATTTTTATGACCTAATGTGGAATATGAAAAGTTGGGTATAGTGGAAAAGATACTCTCTTAAATTCTTGGGTATTGTTTATGCAAGAGTTTATCCTAATTATCTAAAACTATAATACTAAAAGTTTCTTGAGAATTTAAGTGATCCAATATTTAATTTTTATATTTTAAGTTTTGGAGGGAAAACATTAGGTCACCTTAATTGGTATCAAATCCAGAAATGAAATTTTTATGATTTTATCATCGGATTTGGGAGTGTAGATTTGGGGCTATTATAATTGGTATCAAAAGAATGTTTTAGATATATTTAGAGATTAGGTTGTTTTCATGTGAGGTTATCTTAAGATTTATGGATACCCACATAATTCTATAAGATTTAGGATGATCATAAGTTCAAATTATTATACACCCCTTTGAGTTTTTAAGTGATGAGATATTAAAGTGATTAATGACACTTTAGGAGGCATTTTATTGGGTTGGAGTATATGTAATGATTTATTTTAATGTGAATTATTCCTTTACATTTTGTAGACATAAGTTTTAAGGTATTGATAACCTTTAGGGTTTATATGATCTTGTATATTAATGTAATTATGTGAGCATGTGTTTTATCATATAGATAAAAATGGGATTGAAAAGTGATTTTGTGACTAAGTTATTAATGCTATTTAAAAAAGAGATCGCTATATTTTTATTCTTGTAATATGAAAGGTATGAGATAACCTTTGATGTTAAATCATGATATAATTTTGAATTTATTTATGTTATTTAGGATATTGGATTATGGAATGATTTATTTTCAACTTTGGGTATTACTATTGAATTTTTAAGATTAATGTATCATATGAAGGTTTATTCATTTTGGTAATTATCTTACCATGTGCTAACCATTTTGGTTTTTGTTAATATCTAAATATATGAGGAATATCTTTTTATCCCTTTTATGGTTATGTGTTATTTAAAATTTTATTTTAGTGCTTTAGGCATGAATAATTCATCTTAAATACTCATTGTTTGGATAAAAAGATGAAATTATGGTGGAAATTGACAAAAGGATGAAATTATACTCATCAAGTAAGTATATTTCCTTATTTTATTATTCTATATAGAAATTAATTATTCAACTCTATTAAAAGTATCTTGAAACAAAACTTTTTCATATTACCATCATTTATGATGAAATCAATAGCCTTTTCACAACTCTTTGGTTTATGGTTTTGTGGTTGTTAACTGTCTCTTTATCATTAACTTTATTCTTCACTTACCACCTATGTTCTCCTATTTTGAAACCTAATATGTTTTATTCCATATTACCTTCATACGTCTTTTTCTCTCTTATCGAGAGGATGTTTTATTAACCCTTTTTATAATGTGGGTTTCCAAAAAATGGGTATTTTTAAATTTCCAACATTTGATTACTCAGATAAATTTCAAATTTAAAGGAAAAAATTTATTAAATGGTGGAGGATGTAACACACCAATATTTTAGAAAAAAAAATTTGATAGCATATTCGACACGCAACACCAAGCTTAAACGACTCGTGAAATATATGATCATTAAAACCTAGCTATTAAATTGGAAGGTATGAATAGTATTAACTAATTTATAATATATGTATATATATATATAATTTTTCTACTTAGTATAAATTATTGATAAATTCTTAGTAAGTAATCAATCAATTTTTAGTGAAGTTATTTTTATTCTTCAAAAATAATTTTTATTACTTTTCATGAAAATAATATTATAATTATTTTTTGGAAATTTTAGAAAATTTATTTGATAAAATGAAATTAATTTTTAAAATTGGAATATTAAAATTTAATTTGTGTGAAATTTTGGTATTCTTTAGAAAATATTAATTTTTCAATGAATAGTGAAAATGCCAGTTTTTCTAAAAATGTCATGTATTTTCAATAAATTAAGAAATTTAAAAGTAACATTATGTTCTGAATATGATTTAAAGTAACATAATTATTATTTATTTATATTTAATCCAATTAATTTCTTTTTAATCAACTTCATGTTGGATTTTAGTATATGGTTGTCTTTGGATTTAAAAACGGGATTTTTCTGAAAACTATTTTAATGTGCATAATGTTTCTACTTTTTAATTAATTAAAATAATACCTAATTAATAATGTTTTAAATGAAATTTTTATATTATATATCAATAAATATTAATTTATATTCATATAATGATTATTATTATTCATAGATTTAATATAATATCATATTTTTCTTGAAAATTGCACTTCTTGAAAACCCACTTTTTTATCACGTCTATGAGTTTTATTTTAAATTTAATTTTTCAAATTATATGAATTGAATTTGGTAAAATTGATTCCATATTTTTAAAAATAATAATTTATATTATCTAATAAGTTTAATATAATTTTTTACCATCATGAATAGTGAAAATAGTAAATATAAATTACCATGGTTAAGGTGAAAACAAGTTTATCGAGGGGTTAAACTAAAAAGATAAGGGTAAAAATGACCTAAATTTTTTTCTAAAAACTATTTAATGGAAATATTTAGACCTTATAATTTATTATTCTCAATAATTATCCATTTTTTATCCTTTTGGAATGTTAAAAACATGGGTACACCTTTTTGTTTTCAAAAATGACAAGTGTGCCACTCACCACACTTATAAAAGGTCACCCCAATCCTCTCTTTTTAACACCTTAAATCCCTTTTGGTTCAACAAATAAATACCCAAATAACTTACCAACTTACATACCCTCATCCTAGAATCCTTGGTTTGGTTATAAATTTATTCTATGAATACTCTAGATATAATTCTAAAGAGGTGGTCTGAGAAGAGGTAAAATTCCTAACTATGCATTTTTGTTTTATTTCTTCTTTCACCTCCTTAAAGTCTTCTTAAAATATCTTCATATGATAACACCATTATATCATATATAATGAGATGTTATTATATTAATTTAATAACCTAAATCCATATCCTCTTCCATCAAATGGGATACGAAATCATCATTCGTGTGTATGGTGGGCTACCACCTCATGAACCGATGTCATTTGTTTTCCACCATCACCTATCACAGTTTTTTTAATGATGTATTTAAAGTATATATGATATTTTTAAAATATTTATAATTATTTATTTATTATATCACATATAACTTCTTTATTTCCACTCCATGGGGGATACGATAACATCGCTCGTGCGTACAGTGGACTACCACCTCGCGAAGCGATGTGATTCATTTTTCACTAACACTTTACATGAATGGTAATAAGTATAATGTTAATAAATATATGTGAAATAAATGACATAATTATGATGATATTCATGACAAATATATCATTCATAAAAGATAACATATTATTTTATTTCTTACCTTTTCACTCACTATAAAATGATAACATCATTCATGTACGTGTGGACTACTGCCTTCACGAAGTGATGTGACTATATTTTCATCACAAAACCATATTTATGATATATATAAGTATATTTATTAAAATATAAAATATTACTTACTAACTTTACATAATGATCGTTTAAAAATGTAAACATTTCTCATGAGTACGTACGACCTACCATCTCCATGATCATAATGTACTTCATTTCTCAAAATCATATTTCATGATTGGTTTTAAAAGAATAATTAATGAATAAATATTATAATTATTTCATTATTATTATTCTGTATATGTTGAAATAATTACCTATTTGATCAAAGTTTACACACCGATGCTTTTTTGAAACAATGAACTAAACATCCACAAAACACATGATGTGGACTTAACTAATTAAGTATTCAAATGTTTCATTATAAATAAATGAAATAAATGATTTAATAATAAGGATTTAAAACTATAAAAGGTTCTTTAGAAATCAATTAATTGATTTAATCTTATTATACAGGATTAGACATACAAGGAAATTCTAGAATCGATGTAAGGTTTTTCCTCGTCTCTCTTTTACTTATATGTGACATATGCCATATTCACCAATTGGTTTTATTATGTGGTGTATATACTATCCATTTTATATATAATATCATGAATACTTCATGCATCATTTTATTTTAAGTTTCACTTTGAATTAATTTATCTAAGGGGTTGACTTGAAAGTTACTAAGTGGTAAAGAGTTTCTTAACACAATTTCCTTTTTTTGGATTATAAAACTTCTTCATTGAGTATGTTGTGATATTATTATATATGAATTGATCCATAAATTGTTTTATTTTGTACTTAAACTTTCTTGGTATATATTTACATTTTTTATAAATAATCTCTCCATTGATTAACTCTCAATTCAGTGATATTATATTTGTAAGGGTTAATCATCCCAAATTCCTTTCTTTAGGACATATGTTTATAATATGAACTTATCTTATTTATGTGGTGTATATACTAAACTTTGGAATTTTATATCATATATTTCCTTATTTTCATGATATTTAAAGTTTAATTTTATGTTTTTATTTCATGGGGATTACAATTAAATATTTTCCATATCGGTGGGTGTTTTATGATACACTCTCATTATTTATCAAGATTGATTATGATTATATTTACGATGATGAAATATTATGATCCAACTCTCAAGAAACTCATGAATTTTATTATCCCATGGTTAGGTTATGTGAATACATATTTTCCATTCATTTTCCTCTCTTTATGTACTCAAGAGTTCAAAAGATTTTTTTTATAAAAAATCATATTTATTTCTCTCTTTGGTCAAAAACCCTTCTTCATCCAAAACAATGTTTTATAAAAAAAATAAAAAATGTTTTTAACATTATTCAAATTATTTATTAAATATATTTTTACCCATTTTTTATTTTTTTTCAAAATAATTTTAATGGAATATTCATGTTGTTTTCCAAATAATTCTTGTTTGGATTTTATCAAAAATGTTAAAGGAATATTTTTTTAACATGTACAACATAAACAGAATTTCCCATCATCATGACCATTATTTGATTTGAAGATTCCTTTATAAGTTTTAAAGATGATTTTCAAATAAAAGTATTTTTAAAAGTTTTTATATTTTAAAAAAGTTTTTTTCAAAATGGAAAGTATATTTTCTTCAAGAAATTATTTAAATGGTTTTTAAAGATTCCTTTATATGTTTCTAAGGTTATTTTCAAAGAAAATGGTTTTTGTAATATTTTGTGAATTTTTAATTTTTAAAATTGATTTTCAAAATAAAAAGGTTATTTTCCTAAAAAAAATTAATGATATTTTAATGGTATATCCATTCATCAATGTCAAAAACCCTAGTTGTTACTTATGATCCAATGGGGATATTTTGTAGTGATACCATCCTCATTATTTCTCTGGATGGATTATGATTTTTTCCAAGAGATTGTTATAGAACTTGTTTATTTTATATGAATTAATCTTGTTTCAAAGAGATTTTTATAGAACCCATTTATTTTCCATAGGTTAATAAAGTTTCAAATAGATTTTTATGGAACCCATTTCTTTTCCACAAGTTAATCATGTTTCTAAGAGATTATTATGGAAATTGTTTCTTTTCCACTGGTTAATCAAGTTATTAAAATATAAAAGGCTATTTATATGATTTTATGATGAAATAAATTATATATTTAATTTATTCTTGAATAGTTATTTGACATTATTGATGATCATGGGTGATCCCAAATAGCATTGGATGAGCCTGTTATAGCTTATATGATGGGTGTTCCTAGATATCACTCAAATTCACTGGGTAATGATTATATTATCCAAATAATTATATTAGAAGTTGGTCATATAGTTATTCCAATTGTAAGGGTTTTGTGAGGGTTCTATGATGATTATGTTTTGTGATACTAATAAGTTGTATCTATGTTTTCTATGGGTTTATAATGTTTCTTATGATCAGTATTGATATCACATGGTGCATGATTATTGATTCTGATTACTCTTGACTTTGTTAAGACCTTATTAAATGTTCTCATGTTTAACGATTCAACTATTTATGGGTATGAATATTCTTATTTTTTACTCATTCACTTCGATTATGTCATTATACCCTTATGAGCTTCTTATGCTCACTAATGACATTCAATTATTAATGCTTATGTTTACCCTTACTGATTATTTTAAATCACCCTTCTTATTTTTCCTTTTCCCTAGGTTATCAAGTATTATGTTGAATGAATTATGTCTAGAAGGGTTTAATATGGATGATGTTTATAACCTAATATGGAATATGAAAAGTTGGGTATAGTGGGAAAGATGCTCTCTTAAATTCTTGGGTATTGTTTATGTAAGATTTTTTCCTAATTCTCTAAAACTATAAACCTAAATGGTCCTTGATAATGTAAGTGATACAATATTTTATTTTGATATTGTATGTTTTAAATCGAAAAAATTGATTCACCTTCATAGGTATCAAATTCAGAAATGTAATTTTTATGATTTCAACACCAGATATGGGAGTGTTGGTTTGGGTCTGTTGTATCATTTATCTCTTTTGAGAAGGCGCTATCACCCCTTCAGATTATGAGTATCCTCAAAAAGATTTCATGGATCCATTGGTTTTTGTATCACCTTAGAGGTAAGGTGTTTATGCTTACTGTTACTCATGATCTCCCTCAAGAATTCTCTTCTGAAGATACAAAAAAAGGTTGTTGTAACTTTGGAATACCAAATACTTTATTTTTTGTATCATTTCATGTGTTGATTCTTGAAGATGGATATGCCTATGTTTTTGGGTTGTCTTTCAATGAGAATGGCTATTTAATGATCATAAAAAACCCATTAGTGGTATCATAGGTTGTTTCTTAAAGTTTTTAATAGGATTTAGTAACTAGTTTTTGAAAAAAAATGATTTATAGTGTTTTCATAAAATCGTATGTAGGTTTTGGACCCTTACATGAGCTGTATAAGGGTAGATGTTATTTACCCTTATAAAGGTAGGCTGCATAAAGGTAATACACTTACACATTCCATTATTTTAAGTTTATACCATTACATAATCCATTGCATAAAGGTAGTTCACTCATGTGATACCCTTACACAGTAGTGCAGCAGGCTACATAAAGGTTATTCCCTTACACAAATCACTGAGTAAAGGGATTTAAAAACTTAACCCATATGCGTAAGGAAATTTGAGATGCTTCATAAGGTTCCCTGATGTTTACCTTTACATAGTATAAGAATCTTTGTGATTACCTATACATAAAGGAGTTGTGTAAAGGTAATACCTTTACATAAGGGAGTTGTGTAAAGGTAATCTATGTATTACCTTTACACAGTGGTATTGAGCAGCGTAAAGGTTAAATTTAACTTTAATAGGACTAATAAAAACAACACTTACCAATACATAGAGCATCTGTGTAGGGGTAATAAGAGAAACTTTTCTCTGATAAGCCCATAAGGGGTGATTTCTGCTAGGGTTTTTCTATGTCGCTGCCTCCCTCCTTTTGCCTCAGGTCGGCGGTTCTCCACTTCGACATGTGCTCGGCATGATTGTGGTTGCGGTTCTCTTTCACGGTGGTGTCATCACCTCATGGGTTTGTCCGGCTTGGCATTCCTCATTGCTACTGTCCTGCTCCTACCTTGTTCCACCGACTCTAGATAGGGCTTCTCCTAGCGGTGCGATGATGCTCTAGTAGTCAAGACCCAACTCCCGCGACTGAGGGTTGCAGTTCTTCCCCATGGTGTGCATTGGGTGGTCTATTGTGGTCTCCGAGGGCGTGTTTTATGGTGGTGAAGGGACTTGGATATGGTTTTAGTGCTTGGGTTTTCATCGATTTGGTGATGTTTTCTTGATATTTTCTTATCACCTTCATTGTTGGCTTTTGGATTGTGGTTTCTACTACTCGTGTGGTGGATTTGTGTGTTTCTATGTTGTTGTCTGTTGTTCGTGTTATGGGATTTTCGGTTTATGCAGTGTGAACCTGAGGTGTGATTGCAAGAGCGAAGGATTCTTGGTGGAGGAACTTTTGGATTGTTTTTTTGCTACATATTTCACTATGGAGTTTTCTGTTCCTCATGAATTTTGGTAAAGGAGGAGATGTTTTGTGAATTGTCGTAGGAGTATGTGATGGTGTTTTGGTTGTTGAGGTTTTGATTTTACTGTATGTTGGTGTGAAATCTTTGTCTTTGTGGATTTTTTTCTTCGTTTCTCTACTATTAGGTTCCGGATTTGACTTTGGTGGAGGAGCATAGGATGAATTTGTGTTGGTGTTGGTTTGGAATCTACTATTGGTTTTGGTTGATCTTCTTTGGGAGTGCCTCTATTTTTGGTTGAAGTTCGAAGTCCTCTGTGAAATTTTGGTGTGTTTGCAACAAACTCACTACTTGGATCTTCTTTAGATGAGGTTCAGAGTAAGAAGGTTTCTCCTTCGCATGCCATTCGAATTTGGAAGTTTGAGAGGGTATGGATTTTCCATCGGTTCTGTGCCCGTGTAATCCTGCACGAGACAGCTAGCTGAGAGGGTATGTGATGGTGAAGGCTTGGCAACACAATGTAGTCACTGGGAGGGGTAGATCCTGTAGTCTTGATTTGGGTTTTACTCTTTAATGGTGTTTATTGGTTGTAATGTTGGATTTTTTGGTTTCTCACTTTTTTCCTCAAAAGTGTTTTGATAATAAAAAAGTTAATTATCAGTTAGTAAGGGTAATAAGAGGATACCCTTACACAAATTAGGGGTTCTACATAAGGTTAAATAGAATATTATTAAAAAAATATTATATTAAATGTTTTTAATGATTTATAAATTGTTTATAAATCATGTTAAAAGTTATTTTTGGAATTTATAATTTATAGGGATTTATAAATTAATTAAATAATTATAAATTTTTCATAATTAATTAAATTAATGTTTTTGAAACATTTCCCAAAATATTAAAGGTAAATATTTTAAAATACCTTTTGAAAAATTAAATGGAATTCCTTATAATCTAGAAATTAAAGGTTTATTTTGAAATCATAAGTGATGATTTACAAAGTGTTTATAAATTACAATATATGTGATATTTAGATTATATAAAATGTTTATATTATAGAAATTAGATTATAAAATTTTTAGAGTTCATGAAATATCATATAAATTCCATTTGATATAAAATATGAAGGATTTCATATTAAAATGAATATAAAACTTTTATATTCTTGCTAAATTATAAAATGTTTATAATTAGCATTTATTTATGAATAGTTTATAAATGTCTCATGTTTCATAAAATAAATAAAATATTTATTTGTTTGTTAAATTTCCTTGATATTCATATTTAGTAAATTTTTTATGAAATATGAATATTTTTTATGTCCATTTATATGGTAAATTGATTCTAGGATAGATCCTTTAATATCATTATAATTTTTATATCATAAAATTTAGTTTTCATCTACCTTAACCTCATTTTTTATTTACAGTTATGCGTTTGATAATAGTTTTTGGGAATAGTTTAGGCATATTAGGTGTTAGAGTTTTCATGATTTTAATTATATATTGAGTAAAGTCTCCCCAGGTAGAGGGACTTGGGGTCATACCACCTACTTTCCTAGAGGTTTTCCTTTCCTGGGAAAGTGAATGGGGTTTGTTATCTGTCACTTCAAGCTTAATCGTGTGGATTTTTTTGATCTTATATAACTCTATGCCTTTATATAAAGATTTCATATACCTCATGCATATGATTAATTTAGATATGAATGAATATACTTGACTTGTATTTTTAGGTGATTAACAAATACTTATAGGTTGTGTAAAGAGTTACACATTAATATGGAGTGAACATATTAATTTGGTAGTTTGAATGGGGATTTCCAATAATGAATTATTAGATTCATGCATACACAAGTGGGAATAAAACATGAAATGATTAAGATTACATATGATGTAATAGTTATGTATTTAATATGCATATGACGTGTATTAAATTAATGAGACTAAAATCCCTCAAATACTAAGTGTGAGATTATTTTCAAAACAAAACTTGTCAAGACCTTGATTGTTCAACTGGATAGTTTCTGCCCAAGTAGGGTGCCTTTGAATTATCTTTTGTAAGGCAATAAATGATAGATAACATTGGATCATCCTTGGGTAGTTTTTTTTCAAGAAGGTTTCCCTTAGATTAACTTTTTTTGGTTTGTTCTTGGTGCTTGTTTTGGATTACACTTAGCTAGGAAAACCTTGGTAATGGATTTAATTTTATCCATATGATGGATTTGGTTAATAGTTATCCGCTCAACTATCTAAGATTCATAACTATTGTGATTGGGATGAGTTCCTACCTAAATAACTAAGTAGTGAGATGAATTCTCAAGAAGACTCGTTACTTAGTTAAATACTAATCTTATATCACTAAATAGATATAATGTATGTGTTCATCATTTTTATTGGGAGCACATTTATTTAAATCCATTAATGAAAAGATATAATACATGATATTCACCTACTTATATGTCTTTGTTTTATATTATGGCATGCTTCACACTAATCATGTTGAGATCATTAATAGGTATGACCTATAAAACAATTAATATTGGTATCTAGGATTGAGAAGTGTTCTCAAGGAGAAACATTCAGAGTAACGAAATGTGAATGTTATAGAAATGAATTTCCCCAACTCTGATTCGTGGGTATTAGATATCGGGTGTGTGTCACACATTTATGCTGACAAACGTAGACTCAGGGATAAGATGGTATTGATGAAGGGTGAAGTAGATATTTATGTCGGTAATGGATTAAAGTTTGTTGCAATAGAGGTAATCACTTCTGATCTAATTTTACCAAGTGGATTGATCCTAGAATTGAAAAACTATTATTATGTTTCTTCCATAAATAGTCATTTGATTTATGTACCTTGTTTGGACAATATGGTATTTTCATTCATTATTAAGAACAAGAGTTTTTCTATATATAAGAATGAAATTTTTTATGGCATCAGGAATATAATGAATGGTTTATATATTCTCAATATTGATAGTCTTTTTTATAACATTCATAATAAGAAGGTTAGAGTAGATTTTAATCCCATCTACCATTGACATTGTCTCCTTGGACTTATAAACAAGAAACATGTTCAAATACTCCATAGATATGGATTTTTGGACTCATTAGATTAAGTATCATTTGATACATGTGAATCTTGTTTATTGGGAAAAATGAAAAAGTATCATTTTGGTAGAAAGGGTGAGAGGGCTAGTGGACTATTGGATCTTATACATAGTGATATATATGGACCAATTATTACATAAGAAAATGCTGGTTTTAGGTACTTTGTTACTTTTACTGATGACTTTAGTTAGTATGGTTATGTTTTCTTAATGAAACACAAGTATAAAACTTTTTAAAAGTTCAAATATTTTAAGAAATAATTATATAATCATCTGGGAAAAGGTGTTAAAGTCCTCTAATCGGATCAAGGTGGTGAATATTTGAGCTAGTAATTCATATCTCATCTGAGATATTGTCGAATTGTTTCATAGCTCACTCCTATTGTAAAACCACAATGGAATGGTGTATATTAAAGTAAGAATCATACCTTGTTAGAAATGGTTTTATTGATGATGATTTTATGTGACCTTTCTATCTCATTTTGGGGTTATGCTCTGGAGACTGCTATATTATTACTTAATTATGTTCCATCTAAATCAGTCATAAAGACACCATATGAGATATAGACTAGTAAATATACCAATATGAATTTTATAAGGATTTTGGGTTATTAATTGTAATAACCCGGTTCTTATTCTTGAGGTATGGGTTTCTTGTTTTCCTTTTTCCTTAAGTGTTTTTGAGAAAGCAAGGTAAATGTGGGAAAAAACCCAAATTTATGAGTACACGCCGTGTACTTTTGTACACACGCTACGTACTTTGGACGTGTGGGATGATAATACATAGCGTGTAGGATTGTCAGTGATTAAGGATGTAAAAAACTAACTACACGTTGTGTACTTAGTAATATACACAGTGTAATCAGTCGGCAGATTAACAGTGAGGCGGTAGAAAGTAGCCGCCATAGGAACAGTTAAAAAGGAAAGTACACACTGTGTACATGAAATTACACATCATGTAGTTATGTTTTTTTGTTAAAAATATGAAGTAGCCCCCTCATTCGACAGAGGAGGCATAGAACTCACCAGGAGCTGCGGGAGAGGAGGCCGAGACTTGGAGGAGCTCGTGATCTCTCACCGAGACTCTGATTCTTCGGTCGTCAATCTCGTTTGAACCAAGCGAGTAAGATCTTACCTCTTCTTGAATATTTCCTTCCAATTCTTTCCTTAAGGGAAGTTATTTAGGTTTTAACGGGTAATCGTTCATCTCAAATCTATGTCATTCTTGATCATTTTGGGAGGCGTCTTCCACGTATATCTATCAGAGGAGATCGATGTAGGTGGTCTTGTGTTTAATTCCAACTATCGAGTTGATTTTGTGTACCATTGTGCCACACGCCCATGTCTGGGGTGTCGTGTGGCTGAGGCCTTGACTGTTTAGATACCTAGAATTGCATAGTTAATCTTATGGTTATGTATAAACTGCTGTTGGGATCGTTGCTTTGATCCAGGGCCACCCTGAGGGTGCGTTTCCCTTGTTTAGCCATTTGGCCAGGAAACCCGTGGTTATGCCATGATTATAACATGTTTTGAGTTTTCTTGAGAGGAAACATATATAAATTTCTTGCTTATTCTTTAGGCTCGGCCCAGTTAGTTACTTCTCTTATGTTTAGCCTGAGGGAAAGGTTTTGTTTAGCCTGAGGGTAAGGTTCTGTTTAGCCTGAGGACAAGGTTCTGTTTAGCCTGAGGGTGAGGTTCTCTTTAGCCTGAGGGAAAGGTTCTATTACACCTGAGGGAAAGGTTCTATTCAGCCTGAGGGAAAGGTTTTGTTTCACCTGAGGGCAATAGTTCTTATGCCTGAGATCAATATTTGTTATGCCTGAGGGTATTCACCTGAGGGTTTCGTTTCTGTTTTCCTGAGGGTAAGGATTTGCACGTCTGAGGACAATGTTTACTTTGAATATTCACTATGGTAATTTCTTATATTATACCTTCCAAGCTAAATCACAGGCTTGGAATTATTAAATAATTATTAAAATGGAAATGTAACTGGAATGAATAGTTACTTTTGAGTACTTTCTAGTTTACTGCATTTCATTATTGCACACTGTTTTTGCACATTTTCACTGACAGTTGGGCATAGGTCTTTGGTGGTTGCCTACTGGGATTTATTTCTCACACCATGTTTGGGTCATGTCTTGGTCCCAAGCAGATTATATTACTACAGGTGTCAATAAGGTAAAGAGTCCCTACACAGGTACATGATTATTGCAGAGGAGTAGGAGAGCATGGAACCGAGCTTAGGCTTGTGATGTTGTTGTGTTCCTGTTGCACTACATTGGTTTTGTTTTAATGTACTTTTTACCTTGTGCTATATTGTATCAGATTTCAATGTATCCTATTTTGGATTCTTTCTTAGAATTAGAGACATATTTCATCCTTATTTATATGACTATTAGTTATCTTTTACTTCAGTTATGTTGTCCATTTTAGGTTTATATTGTTTTCTGCTTCAGCTTTTGTGTTTTTTTATATTTATTCAGTTGCGCTACAATTTGACATATGAGGGCATAGTTTCCCCACTATCAGTCTTAGACCCTCACTGCTAGTCGACATCCTCTGGTGTTTGGGGAAATGTGATTGAGGTCATGTGACCAACCGGGTTCGGGGCACCCATTAAGTGACACTCGGATCTGGGATGTTACAAAGTGGTATCAGAGGGGGTTCTTTTCTTTGACTTACTATTTGGAGCCTATAATCAGGGATAGGATATAATTGTTATTTGGTAATAAGTTGTGTCTGATATTAGCTAACCTGTGTATAGGGAAAAGACAATCTACCTTGTTTAATTGCAATTTTTTCTAGTTTTCAATTTTACAGTTGATTTGATTGTCACCATTGGGTGATGCACTTGTGGTGTGCTGTTTATATTTTATAATTGGGTTCTATTTATTTGCAACCCAATGAGATGAGGGTATGCCATCACATGCATCATTTAGGCACATGTTAGAATCACATGTCATGCATATTTTCCATTCCATGTAGGTGAATTAGAAATTTCATGTTGTTTTGATAGATGTTGTGCTAGAAAAAAAATCATGTTGTTGTGATGGATGCTTTGATAGATACGCCTACTATTGATAGGGTATTGTTCGTGTAAGGTTTTGTGAATGAACCCAAAACTTTGGTTCTTGAGGAGTATGGGCCCTCATCAACTGGAATTTGGTGGATCATCGACTTTTTTACCCTGTTATAACATGTATAAGATGCCAAGATTTGGTTCGAAGGAAGTATAGGCCCTCATAGATCGTAATTTGGCACTTTGTTGTTCGTTTCAGTGTTTTCTGGACTCCGGAGTAGTTTCTAAGGATTACTGTCTGGAAAAACCCAGAATACATGTTGTGTAGTTTTGATTACATGCCATGTGTTCTTCTATTTGGGAAGAAACTATTTTTCTTAAAAACACGTCGTGTACCTTATGTACACACTGTGTAGTCTCTAACCATGTCATAGGCCGTGTGGGCAGAGACACGGGATAGGGAAGTTCTTGGGGAAACATGTCGTGTGCTGGTTGTACATGCCGTGTAGGGTTGACCCTGTGTCTGCCCGTGTAACTAACAACACGGATGGGTAAACCTTAAGTTATACATGTCGCGTCAGGATTGAACACGCTTTGTAGTATGACCCAGGTAGCTAGCTGTGTATCCAATAACACGGGTCATTTGGGGCTTCTTAGTACACATCGTGTTTGTCTGGAACACGCCGTGTAGTGTAACCTAGGTACACAGGTCGTGTCAATGACAACACGGGCCGGTAAAGCTTGAATAGTACACACTATGTCTACCTTGAACACATCTTGTAGTCTAGTCTTAGGAGAGTCATGTGGATTAACCGTGTAGAAGGACTTGGACAGGGAAAGAAGATTCAAGTACATGTCATGTGTTAAGACAACACATCGTGTGTTTGGAGTGTTACACGACCATTTCTGGAAGGAGTACACGCCCATGTGAAATACTTAAGGGAACACATCGTGTAGTCGTTATACACGCCTTTTATTCTGGTTTTGTAAAACTTGAGTGCTTTTATTCTCCTGTTCCCTTCTTATTATCCTAGTTTTCAGTCTTGGATAATCTTGATCTAAGGTGTGGTTTTGACCTTGTAGATTCATGTTGCCAAGACGGCCATGAGTCACTCGCCAAGAGAGTGGTGACGAGCATACTCTAGAGATGTTAGGCCATGGGATACCGATGGATCCTCTAGCAGTGCCAGATGTGGCGCCATCTGTTATACCGGACGCATGCGCGGATGTGCAGTTCCGTGAAGGCTTCATGCGGTTCATTCAGACCTTTCAGGGAACACCGCAAGTCGCCACATCTATGGTAGAGCTAACACATATATTTTAGCAACAGTATCTGCTTACATTTTTAGGGGATGGTGGACCATAGGATATAGAGTCATGGCTGAATTCTATGCAGACGATCTTCGAGCATCTGGAGACGCCTCCTGGGAGGAGGGTCAAGCTCGCTACTTACATGATGCGTGATTCCACCAAGAGATGGTGGGATGTTACCACCCAGAATGAGCATCACCGAGACATGGAGTGGGAGGATTTTCAGGCAGTCTTCTATGAATTTTTCTTTCCAGAGATGCTAATGGAAGATTGAGCTCGAGAGTTCATGAATCTACAGTAGGGTGCCATGTTAGTGATGGACTATTCTGCCCGCTTCACCGAGCTACAGAATTTTTCACCTCTTCTAGTGGGTGATGAGATGTTGAGGGCTAGACACTTTGAGGATGGTCTTTGATACGACATATAAGCACTGGTGAATGTTTTCAGGTTACCTACAGTGCATGCTATTGTGAATCATGCGTTTATTGTTGAGTGGAACCTGTGGGAAGCTAGTAGTGCGGACCAGGGCAGTTTGGCACCGGTCTCTGGTACTATTTCTACCAACAATAAGAAGAGGTAGATGGATTTCTCTCACGGTGGTAGTACTATCCAAAATAATTCTTCAGGTGGCCTAGTAATGTGCTACCAGTGTGGTAAAGAGGGGCACAATAGACCTTAGTGTTCTCGTGACCCAGTTGAGTGTCGAGCTTGTGGTAAGATGGGTCATGTTTAGGGTTTTTGTAGGGCGTTTCCACCAGTGACTAGTGAGAGGGGTTCTGTGCAGACTCTACATGCAGGAGTAGTGCCAACAGCTTCTTACCAGTCAAGAAATTGGAATACATCTGGACATTCAGGTTGAGGTGGTGGTTGTGGTCATGGTAGCCAGACACCAGGATCTCAGAGGTAGTAGGGTGGGTTAGCTCAAGGTATCCAGGCCATGTCGTAGGGTTACAGCACTGGGTATGCATATGCAATGCAACAGACCCAACAAGAGTAGGATCCCAGACCTTCCACTATCAAAGGTACTATTCTAGTTGCTTCTGTTTTATCTTCTACACTTTTCGATACTAGTGTTACACATAACTTTATATATGTGCTCGTTGTGAAGAGAATTGGGCTCTGTGTTTCTTCTTCTTCGGATATCTTGACGCTAGACACTCCGTTGGGAATTAGAATGATAAGTGTGAATCAGTACAAGGAGTTCCCCCTAGAGGTTGGTGGGTGTCACTTCCTATGGGACTTCTATGTCTTAGAGATAATGGGCTATAATGTCATTATCAGGATGGACTGGTTGGTACCCTTCCGAGCCTTTGTGGATTTCTATCGTCACAGGGTGAGTTTCATGTCACCAGATGGCAGATAGTTTCTATACAAGGGATAATGGTATGTCCAGGCGATCTGAGCTGGAACAGAGCATCGTGGGAGAGGTGGAGTGACAGCCCAGATTCCGAGTTTATATCTGGATGACTGGGGAACTTGTCAGAAGGATTTCCCTTCGGTGGTTGATTGTTTTAGGGATATCTTCCCAGACAACTTTTAAGTTCTACCTCCAGAGTGAGAGGTGGACTTATCTATTGATCCTGTGCCAGGAGCAGCACCGGTGTCCATTCCTCCTTATAAGATGGCTACACCAGAATTGCAGGAGCTCAAGAGGTAATTAGAGGAGTTACAAGCAAATAGATTCATCTGACCCAGTACTTCTCCTTGGTGTTCGCCTATCCTATTTGAAAAGAAGGTGGATGGTACCCTCAGACTTTGTGTGGATTATCAAAAGCTGAACCAGTTGAAGATTAAGAACTGATATCCCTTACCGAGGATTGATGATCTTTTTGATCAACTTCAAAGAGCACGAGTGTTCTCTAAGATTGACTTGAGATCCGAATATCATCAGTTTCACGTTAGACCATCAGACATACCAATTATAGCCTTTCGGAATAGATATGGTCTATATGAGTACTTGGTCATGCTGTTTGGACTCACGAACGCGCCAGCAGTTTTCATGGATCTGATGAATTGGGTGTTCCACCAATATCTAGATTCTTTTGTGGTAGTATTCATGGACAATATCTTGGTGTACTCTCACACTCGACATGACCATGCCACCCATCTTGATATCGTATTGAGTACATTGAGGGAGCATCAGTTATATGCTAAGCTCTCAAAGTGCCACTTTTGGATGGACTAGATTTACTTCCTGGGTCATATTATCTCAGAGGCAGGAGTTGTAGTATACCCAAAGAAAGTGAGAGCAGTAGTTTCCTAGGAGAAGCCTAAGAACGTGTTTGAAATATGAAGTTTATTGGGGCTGGATAGTTACTAAAGGCGCTTTATAGAGGACTTCTCCCTCTTAGCAGTGTCGTTGATGGGTTTGACTAAGAAGGGTATGAAGTTAATTTGGTTAGAATCTTGCAATACAGCCTTTCAGGAGCTGAAGGGAAGGTTGACATCAGCACCACTACTGATACTTCCAGAGTAAGGGAAGAGATATACAGTTTACTGTGATGCATCAGGTATTGGGCTAGGAGCATTGTTGATGTTGGGCGATCAAGTAGTTGTGTATGGGTCTCGGTAGTTGAGGCCTCATGAAAGGAATTACCCGATGCATGATCTCGAGTTGGCTGCAGTTGTTCATGTGTTACGTTGTTGGAGACATTATCTCTTGGGAGAACATTTTGTGGTGTTTATGGACCATAAAAGCCTTAAATAAATCTTTACCCAGCATGACTTGAATTTGAGACAGTGAAGGTGGGATGAATACCTTCAGTCCTTCGACTTCGAGCTTGCCTATACACCTGGTAAAGGTAATGTAGTAGCTGATGCACTAAGTAGGAAGACTCAGATACAGGCAGTGTAGGAGGCCAGTGGTGAGTGGTAGCTTATGGCTTTGTTCTCTGAGATGCATTTGGAGGTGCATGATATTTAGGGGTGAACCTGTCTTTCATCCTTATCTGTGACTTCTACCCTCCTGGATAGAGTGAGGATGAGACAACTATCAGATTCAGAAGGCCTAGTTCTACGGGAGTCAGTGGCAAGTGAGGAACCTCCCCCTAGTTGGACGATAGGCGATGGCGAGGTACTGCGTATCCATGGACGAGTGTGGGTTCTAGGGGATATACGTGAGGAGTTGATGCGTGAATTTCATGCTTCATCTTGTGTAGTTCACCCCAGAGTTACCAAAATGTATCGTGAATTGAGATGTCAGTATTGGTGATCAGGTATGAAAAGAGAGGTAGTTGGTTTTGTTACGAGATGTTTCACCTGTCAGCAGGTGAAGGCAGAGCATCAGAGGCCAGCTGGACTGTTACAACAGTTACCCATTCTAGAGTGGAAATGGGATGATGTCACGATGGACTTCATGACTGGGTTGCCAAGGTCACCTTGAGGCAATGATGCCATATGGATTGTTGTGGACAGACTTACGAAGGTAGCTCACTTTTTTCCGATCAAGGAGACCTTTGGTGTTGATGAGCTCGGGAAGTTTTATATCCAATAGATAGTACGTCTTAATGGGGTCCATCATTCTATAGTTTCAGATAGGGACGCCCTTTTTACGTCTCATTTATGGCAGAGTTTTTGGAGGGCACTGGGTACACAAGTGATTCTGAGCATATCTTACCACCCTCAGACCGATGGGCAGTCAACGTGTATGATACAGGTGCTGGAGGAAATTTTGTGTGTATGTGTCCTAGACTTTGGGGGATCTTGGGAGAAGCACCTACCCCTGGTCGAGTTTTCTTATAATAATAGTTTTCAGGAACTATTGAGATGGCACCTTATGAGGCTTTATATGGTAGGATGTTTTAATCACCCTTGTGCTGGTTGGAAGTAGGTGAGGCATCTTTACTAGGACCATGTCTCATGTAGGAGACTTTAGATAAGGTCCAGTTGATTCAGAAGCAGATGGCTATTGCACAGTCATGTCATAAATCTTATGCTAATCACCGTAGACGACCCTTGGATTTCGTGGTCGGGGATCAGGTTTTCTTGCATGTTTCACCGAGGTTGGTACATAGGCATATCAGGAGACAGGGTAAAATTTCACTGAGGTATGTAGGGCCATTTGAGATTCTGAAGAGAGTTGGTCTGGTTGCCTATCGGTTTCAGTTACCACAGAGGTACCAATCCATGCACGATGTCTTCCACGTATCTTAGCTATGTCATTATCACTCATACCCATATCACATTTTTAATCATGATGAGTTTGAACTTCAGGTTGATGCATCCTTTTAGGAGCATCTGATTCGTATTGTTGATAGGAGAATGAAGTTTCTCTGAGGCTGGTCAGTTCCTCTTGTACGGGTGCTATGGCAGCATGGCCGAGTGCAGGACGAAACCTGGGAGCGGGAGACCGATGTACGTGCTCAGTGGCTAGAATTGTTCCCAGTTTTATCTTCACCACCCTTGGAATGGAAATTCAATGATGAATTACTTTAAGGGGGGAATTTGTAAGAACTCGGTTCTTATTCTTGAGGTACGAGTTTCTTCTTTTCCTTTTTCCATAAGTTTTTTTGAGAAATCAAGGGAAATGTGGGGAAAATCCCAAATTTATGAGTACATACTGTGTACTTTTGTACACACATAATGTACTTTGGACGTGTCGGATGAGAATACATGGCATGTAAGCTTATCTGTGATTAAGGGTGTAAAAAAACTAACTACACGCCGTGTACTTAGTAATACACGCCATGTAATCAGTCGACAAATGAATAGTGAGGTGGTAGAAAGTAGCCGCTAGAGGAACAGTTAAAAGGGAAAGTACATGTTGTGTACTTGAAAGTACACACCATGTAGTTATGTTTTTTTGTTAAAAATAGGTAGTATCCCCCTCATTCGATAGAGTAGGCAGAGAACTTACCAGGAGCTTCAGGAGAGGAGGCCAAGACTTGGAGGAGCTCCCGATCACTCACCAAGACTCTGATTCTTCTATCGTCGATCTTGTTTGAACCACATGGGTAAGATATTCTATCTTCTTGAATCTTTCATTACAATTCTTTCCCTAAGGGAAGTTATTTAGGTTTTAACGGGTAATCATTCATCTCATATCTATGTCATTCTTGATCATTTTGGGAGGCGTCTTTCACGTATATCGATCAGAGGAGATTGAGGTAGGTGTTCTTGTGTTTAATTCCAACTGTCAAGTTTATTTTGTGTACCATTGTGCCACGCACCCATGTTTAGGGTGTCGTGTGGCTAGGGACTTGACGATTTAGATACCTATAATTGCATAGGTAATCTTATGGTTATGTATAAACTACTGTTGGGATCATTGCTTTGATCCAGGGCCACCCCGAGGGTGTGTTTCCCTTGTTTAGCTGTTTGGCTAGGATACCCATGGTTATGCTATGATTATAACATGTTTTGAGTTTTCTTGAGAGGAAACATATATAAATTTCTTGCTTATGCTTTGGGCTCGGCCTGGTTACTTGCTTCTCTTCTATTTAGCCTGAGGGAAAGGTTTTGTTTAGCCTCAGGGAAAGGTTCTGTTTAGCCTGAGGGCGAGGTTCTGTTTAGCCTGAGGGCGAGGTTCTATTTAGCCTGAGGGCAAGGTTATATTACACCTGAGGGAAAGGTTCTATTCAACCTGAGGGTAAGGTTTTGTTTTGTCTGAGGGAAACAGTTCTTATGCCTGAGGTAAATATTCGTTATGCCTGAGGGAAGTCACCTGAGGGTTTCGTTTCTGTTTTCCTAAGGGTAAGGATTTTCACATATGAGGACAGTATTTACTTTGAATATTCACTATGGTAATTTCTTATGTTATACCTGTCAAGCTAAAGCACAGGCTTGGAATTGTTAAATAATTATTAAAATGGAAATGTAACTAGTATGAATAGTTACTTTTGAGTACTTCCTAGTTTACTGCATTTCACTATTGCACACTGTTGTTTCACATTTTCGATGATAGTTGGGCACGGGCCTTTGGTGGTTGCCCTACTGGGATTTATTTCTCACACCCTGTTTGGGTCATGTCTTGGGCCCAAACAGATTATATTGTTGTAAGTGTTGATAAGGGAAAGAGTCCCTACATAGGTACATGATTATTTCAGAGGAGTAGGAGAGCATGGGACCAAGCTTAGGCTTGTGATGTTGTTGCGTTCCTGTTTCATTGCATTGGTTTTGTTTTACTATACTTTGTACCTTGTGCTATATTGTATCATACTGCAGTGTATCCTGTTTTGGATTCTTTCTTAGAATTAGATACATATTTCATCCTTATATATATGACTATTGGTTATCTTTTACTTCAGTTCCATTGTCCATATCAGGTTTCTATTGTTTACTACTTTAGATTTTGTTTTTTTTATATTTATTCTGTTGTGCTACACTTTAACATATGAGGTAATAGTTTCCCCACTATCAGTTCTAGGCTCTCACTACTAGTCAGAAGCCTCTAAAATTTGGAGAAATTTGTTTGAGGTTATGTGACCAACCGGGTTCGGGGAACCCATTGAGTGGCACCCAGATCCGGGATGTTACATTAATAATTTGTATGATAATTGGATTCAGAAAAACTTGACCCAAAATTAGAAAATTCCTACTTGTTGGTTATCCCAAAAAGGGGATATCATTTTGATAATCTTATTGAGCACAAAGTGTTTTTGGCCCAATTTTCTACATTCCTTGAGAAGAAACATATAATTCAAGGAGTCAGTGGGAGGAAAAATGAACTTGGATAAGTTTAAGAACAAAAACCAATAATTATTATTGATATGGAGGTTGATCATATTTTGTAATGAATTATGGAAGAATAACTAACTCAAGGTATATAAGAACCTACTAGGTCTAGTAAGATTCTTCAGGATCCTGAGAGATATGGATTTCTTGAAGCAAATGATGATGAAGTAACATTCATAGAATATAAAACTACATCTTAACAAGAGTCCATTGAGAGTACTGATTTTGATAAATGGTTAAAATTCATGGGATATGAAATGGACTCCATGTACACTAACCAATTTTGGAACTTGGTTAATGAACCTGAAGGGGTGATACCCATAGGGTAAAAATGGGTTTTTCATAATAAAACTAAAATGGATGCTATATTGTCTGCCTATAAAGCATGCCTAATGGAAAAGGGTTACAAACAAGTTCATGGTATTTCCTAAGAAAATACCTTTTCACATGTTGCGATGATAAAGTCCATTGAAATTTTTCTAGAAATAGAAGCTTGTTATTATTATTAGATATATAAAATGGATGTAAAAATATAATTCCTTAATATAAATTTATCTGAGGACATGTATATGATATATTCCTAGTGTTTTGAAGTTACAAATGATAATGCTAATGTTTTCAAGTTGTAACAGTCCATTTATAGACTAAATAAATCTTCTCAGAATTAGAATATTTAATTTGATGATGTATTCAAAAAATTTTATTTCATAAATAATGTGGGTGATTCTTATTCATACAATAATCATAGTGGGAGTATAGTAGTATTTATAATATTGTATCCAGATGACATTTTTCTTATTGGAAATTACAACCTGACAATTCACTCTAAGAAGATGTGGTTGGGTAAATGTTTATCAATGAAAGGCATGAGTGAAGTAGATTACATCCTTGGTATGAGGATCGATAGAGATATATCTAATAAATTTCTTGGACTAAGTCAAAACAAATAAATTGTTAAATTGTTAAAGAAGTTTAACATGGAGAACTCTAATAAGGGTTATTTACTAGTGTTGCATGGAACGGATCATAGGAATATTCTGGATCCTTCTAAATATTTATATGGTATGGATGGTATTCCTTATGCATCCATCATAGGATCTATCATGCATGTCATGTTTTTTACTCGACCTCATGTATCATATGATTTGAGAATAACAAGTAGATATTAATCCAATCCTGGTGAGAGTCACTTGAATGTTTTGAAGAGCATCCTTAAGTACTTGAGAATGGATAAGGATTTGTTCTTGGTATTTGGAGGAGATAATGAGCTCTATGTAAAGGGTTACACAGATGCTAGTTTCCAATATGATAAAGAGGATATGAAATATCAATCTGGATTTATGTTTTACCTAAATAGTGGAGCAGTTAGTTGGAAGAGTTCCAAACAAGCCACCATATATGAATCAACAATAGAGGCAGAATATGTCACTGCATCATATGCTATAAAGGAATTTTTTTGGGTTAATAAGGTCATTTTTTGTCTTGGAGTGGTTCCTAGCATCAAGGGGTCAATTGAGCTATATTTTGACAATAATGGTTTTGTTACTCAAGATAAGTAACCTATGTCTCATAAAAGGACCAAACATATCCTTAAAAAATACTACCTCATTTGGGAGATCATTGAGAGTGGAAATATAAAGATTGTTTGGGTTTTTATATAAGAGATTGTAGTAGATCTATTGAAGAAACCATTATTGCAGCAATAACATGAGGTTCATGTAAAATATATGGGTATTAGACACATGAGATATTGGTTGTAATGGTTTTAAATGTATCATGTTGCTATAATAAAATTAAATATATGATTATCATTCATTCATGTGATATGAAATTTTATTTTATAGGAACAATTGAATAATAATATCCCCTCAAAGTATGACTTTGAATTTTCCCTAACCAGTGATCATTATGAATTATTAAGGGTGTAATGATATGATAATGTTAGTGTGAATATAATCTTGTATTCATTGAAAATAGTTATTTATAAGATATGAAGAATAGATTCATGATGTAATAAGTAAAGATTTATTACTTGGATTGATCTACTAAAGTATCTCTCATGTAATATCATATGGTCATAGATATACTTAGGGGTGTATGCTTATTATTAATCCTTCTTACTTGAGGTTAGTGTGATACCTAGCATGAGAACCTTCATGATTTGATACCCTTCTTACACAATTAAACATATTAACATAGATAATCAAGGGTTGGTTGGGTATGTTGCTGAACATATATTCTATTGGAGTGCAACCAATATGGGATTTGTCCACTTGTATGACAAGAAAATACATATGGAACTCGATTGACTTAGACTGTGGAATTACATTTCCATGCTTATTTATTTCACATATGACATGTTCAACTACTTGGATAAGTTACATGTGATGTTCTTATCAGATAAATGAGTGACATGTGATGTATTCATTGACTTGATTAGCCTTTTTTGGATAATAAAGAAATGGTTAGAGTTCAATACTAGATTGATATGTTCTATGTCTAGTGGTCTCTTGATGTCATCTAAATAAGGGATTATATAGTTATACATATGATTTATATGATATATCTTGTGGTGGGAAAGTTCATATAGAGATATGATTATATTTGATGGAGATTCACACCAGACCCCTTAAGTGGCACTAATTTTTTTCTAGAGACCGATCTTTGATTACATCTATAAAATTTGGATTTCATAGTTTTTTTTCAATGCTTATAAGGATCATAGGTCACATAGTTTGGCCCTTTTATAAGGATTAAATTTTGGGAAAAAAATGTTCGAAATTAATATAGATTGTTGAAAAAATAGTATCCAAAAGAGTTTGGATGGATTCACAAAGGGTTATGAAATTTTTCATAGTCCTTATGGGATTTTAGTGCAAGTGGGAGATTGTTGGATGTGCACTAAAATATACATGTATGAGATGAATTTACACATGAATATGATGCATGAGATATATTTATATATAATATATTGAATATTATATATGTTTTGAATTTAATATATTCATTTGATTAATGTATTATTCATGCATGTGATGCATGAAATAATATATATATATTATTTATTTTCTCCTAATGGTTTGTTCTATAGTTACATGGATTAATGGATTTGTATTAATTCATTTAAATCCCTTAATGAATTATAGCCAATGAGATATAACACATTATATGTGTTAGGTATTTTAGATGCCTTGGACTTCACCTATAAAAGAGGATGAGATCCACTACTATAAAGTGACCCTATACCAATAGATCTATACCCATGGTTTAGAAAAATTGTGGGTATAGAGTTTTTAGTAAATCCTATACCAATGATTTTTTAAAAACCATTAGTATAGAGCTTTAGATAGGGAGGCCCACTCAGGATCCTCCTTCCCTCCTAATTTGAACCTTAGTTCCTCTCGTGTGTTCACACGCCCCCCTCCCCTCAGGTGATTTTGACCTCCTCCCTCCCCTCAAGTGGATTTGGAATCCCCCTTCCCCTCCTCAGATGATTCTGGCTGCCCCTTCCCTCCTCAGGTGAATTTGTAATACCCTAGGAAACATTTCACCCATTGGACGGTGTTCTTCCTCTATTTGTGGTCATTTTTTTATTGCGATATTTGAGAGGTAAGATTTACTTCACTCCTCTTATTTATTCTCTATAGTTTTTTAATATTTTTTAATTGTTTTAAATTACATAGGCATGATTTCCCATTTTATTTTATGTATTTTGTTCTATTTTGGATGACATCCCATTTTTGGGGATTATAATCATTGAGTTTAGAGCAGTTTTGGCTTGAGGGAGTCTAGCCAAGTCATTTATTAGGTACCTCATTGGTTTCTCAATCTGATTTATGGTTCTTTTGGAAATTTTATTTGCTTAATTTTTTATGTTTTAACTTATGTGGTGTTCACCATAGACCATTTTTTGTAGTTAGTTTGGGCATGGAAAGAACCTAGGGTGAATACATGTGTCCTTGGGGTGTATTTTTGTTTCTAATTGTATTATGGAATCATCAGGGCCATGTATTATATTGGAATCAAATTGGGATGTTATTCCATGTATTTAGATATAAAAACCCTCATATGCTTGATGTGACCCTTAGGTTAGATTCATGCACTTATTAACATTTTGTGTCCCCCTTGTTGAACACTTCATTGGAAATTGGTTTTTATTTTAAATTAATCCTATATGTGTGACCCATGAATGGACAAGTTAATTTAAAGGTGGTTTTAAACCTTTTAATGGGATGATATTCCATGCCAATTGTTTGTGAAAACTCCTAAATGGATTTTAATGAATATTTTTTGTTTAAAGATTTAGTGGTGAGCACCAGCTTGAGGTTTTGAAAAGTGTTCTTATTTTAAATGGATTTCAAACCTAGTGCTTGGGTATTTTGAAAGTGTTTAAATTATTTAGCATGTGTTGTTTGATTTTAAAAAGGATTTTGTTGACCCATTTTCTATATATTAGAAACCTTTTTTCAATCTTGGTTGACTTCTAAATCAAAAAAAATGATGTTTAAAACTTTTTAAAAAAATAAAAAATGGGTTTTTTGATTTCAAAAGGGTGAGTTATACCATGTGGATTATGTTTTGAAACTCATTAGTGGATGTGAATGTTTTACAAGGTGGTTTAAAGGGAAGTTTGGGTTCCTATTGAATTTCAAGAAGTGTTTTAATAAAATTGGTCTCAGAAGTAAATTGATATTTATTTTTAAAGGGTGAGTTAACTTGGAATTCCAAGCATGTTTCATTAAAGTGAAGGATTGTTTGGTATTTTATGAAGAATGGGTTTTTATAAAAGGTGTGAGACCCTCTTGTTACCCTTTTCAATATTGTATGCTTGTGATTTCTTATGATATCATGAAGGGGTGTTTATTATTGATACATTTATATATGATACTTGTGTTTTGAAATAAATGGAAATACTTATTTGTGAGGATATGGGAGGTGAGGTGTGTGTCATTTAAAATGGTTTATACTTGATCTCTGTAATTGATTGATTGTTCTCACATACTTTTACTTTTAATGGTACACATGGGGGAACAGGTTAGGTGGATTAGACAGTTGATTCCATGAACTAGGATTATGTTTTCAAGGAACATTGACTAGGACCAAGGGATCCCATAGAGTGGAAATTTTCCCCAGAGACTGGGTGAGCTTTCAAATTATATAGGCGTGCAATGTGATTCAGGAACCTAGGGTTATTTTAATACATGATATAACCCATTTTTTAGATCCCATTTGTCAAATCCATGAAACTATGATCCATTTTAGGATCACTATGGGGGATTTATCTTGTATATCAATTGTATCCCCTTATTCTTATATTATTATCTGGAACTTATGTTCTTGTTGTTTACCCTTTTTGTGTGGCTTGACATAGTGGTTCCTAACTATGTGATTCCTTATTATTTGTTTGTGGTTTGCATATCTATGTTTTGAATTGGGATTTAAAAAAGTTTTAAAATAAATAAAGATAAAGTGTAATCATATAGTTATTTTAAACTATTTTGTAAATGAGTTTGAAAGGATGTGTTCTTTAAAGTGTAAAATGTTGTTTCCAAAATAGTTTTAGAATAACTTTTATAGGAAATCATTTTTTTTGTTAATGAAACTATGAGTGTCTTTTGGTTTTAAAAAAATTAGGTAAATGTGCCAAGTTTTATGGAAATGATAGTTTTCAAAGATCTTTTGGAAAAGTTTTTGGATGTTAGAATCCTCTTTTGAGTTGTAAATTAGTATTTTAGAAATGGGTGTTTGTGAAGTGATTTTAAAGTATAAATTTAAAATGGTGGTTTGTAAAAGAGGTATTGGCTGGGGAAAAACATTTTTCAAGTGATTATTACTATTTAATGAAAATACTAGAAAATATTTTTAACACACTTTTTATGTGTTTTCATTTAATTTCATAAAACCTTATGAAAAATGTTTATTTTTTCATTTCATTCTTGTTTGTTGAACCTTTTGATCTTCATGGGGAAATTTTTAGATAGTGACCATGATAGTTAATTCTTAAATCTTAGGGATACCCACCTTAGTTTATTATTTTTAGTCGTCGCATATAGCATATGTTATTTCTATTATTATTTGTTTTTCTAGCTATTAGTATGATTTGATTACTTTAATATTAAAATTGTTCGTGAAGAATTTTTTAATTATGGATTACAATGTTAATTGGAACATAACTTTTTTTCCTTGTAATAGAATATTTAGAAGCTAGATATATCATACTGATCAAATTTCAACCGAGTTTCAAAAGAATTTGGAAAAAAATTATATTTTGCATTTAACAATGCTTTGGATGGAGGTTATATATAGTTTTCATGCTATAATTATGTTATAAGACCATGGTTAATCCAGGAAGGAGTTAGCTACCATATAAAAAAAGTTATATTTCAAACAAACTATTATGTTTGGTATCACCATGGAGAGACAGGACAATCTTCTACTATTCCTGAATGGAAAAAAAGAAGTGGTGTGAAGAATTTGATATTTGATCGGTTTCCATTTGTGCATCATCATGAGATAGATAGTATTATGATGCAAGAAGGCAATGATATCAATACACATAAGGAAAACACTGAAGATGATGATGTTGAGAGTGAAAAAATTAATTAATGATTCCAAAAATTCAATATATCATAGAAAAACCATGTATGGAATTTCTAATATCACCATTGATTATATTCTTACCTTTTTGAAGGATCTACTTCCTGATGGTGTGGATATTACCTCAAATCATTATAAGGCATGGAAGTTAATTAAGTAGCTTGGATTTTCTACTAATAAAGTTCATGCTTGTCTGAAAGATTATAGTTTATTTTGGAAGAAAATAGCTAACCTTAATGACTGTAAATAATGTGGTACGTCTCGATGGAAGGAAAATGTAGATGGAACACTATAGCATCCCGCCTCTTTATCACATAAACTTTCATTACATTTTACAAAACCGAGGATCTTTAAGGTTTAGTGTCTTGGAAACCAGGAACTTTAAACATGAAAACATAAAACATTCTTCTAAAACACTTGAAAGGCTTCTCCTCATGTTCATCCTAGGTTCATTACTGCATCACATAACCTGGGATCATACATCAAAAGAAAGGGTGAGCAAAAATCCCAGTAAGGGAAACAAGAGAAACCTTTTACATGTGAACTTGAGATACTTCAATAAGGTCATGAAAAAGAACTTTAAGGAATGAGAATGAAATAAGGAGGCATATCATAATAAAAAATAACATTTTTCATAACTTGAAAATGTGGCTACATCATTTAACATAGACAATCATGAACATATCACCAAGGTCCATCCCCAAGGTTTCATTTGAAAATTACCAAGGTTATTCACCAAGGTATCGTGAAAATTGTAATCTCTAGTGGTTACATCATTACCCAATGCATTGGAGCGCTATCAGGGAGCACCCTTAAATTTGCCTTTATTATCATGTGAGCCACACATATCATCATCAAACATTTCATAAATAACCCATATAGCATAAAATAAATGGGTTTCATTTCATAATCACAACGTTTTAAAAACTGCTTTAAAGACATGATCTTTACGTCACTTTAAAACCCACAGAAAAGGAAGGTGGGTCTCATGTATGTAAATCCCAGAATTTAAAATAGAACATTTTGGTATATATGTGAATACCCCTTTAGAAGAAAGAGCTTTGAGTATTCACTTAATAATATAAAATAACTTTTAGAAAAATAGAGAGACATTTTGAGACGTAAATTCTGCAGCATAACGACTATGTTACGAGGTTATAGAAGACATTAAAAAGAGAGGGAAAATGGGTCAAACATTCATAAATGACCCATAAAACAGTAGATGGACAGAATAATAAGGATACATGATCATGGTAATGAAATTTCAAGGACATACCATTTTAAATGAATAACATGGAAGGAAGACAAAAATTAGATTTCTCTTATGAAAGTTCGGCAGCCTAACGGCGTTACTTAAACTTCAAAAAAAATGATTTGAAAAGATCAAATAGGGTCTCTCATCATGTGAACGTAAGAGTTCAGTATGATAGATATATAGATAATGCCCCAACATAATTAAAAAGGGACTTGAAATACTTGACATAAAAGTAGAACTTTGAAAAGAATTAGATGGGTGAAAGAATCCCCTAAAAATTTCGGCAGCCTAACGGCGCCACTTAAAACTTCAAAATACTGAATTGAAGAGATCAAATGGGGTATCTCATCATATGAACATAAGAGTCCATTATAATAGATATAGATATCATACCCCAACATAAAAAAGGAACTTGAAAGAATTGACATGAAAGTAGAACTTTGAAAAGAATGAGAAGGGTGAAAGAATCCCCTAAAAAATTCGGCAGCCTAACGGCGCCACTTAAAACTTCAAAATACTGAATTGAAGAGATCAAATGGGGTCTCTCATCATATGAACATAAGAGTCCAGTATGATATATATACATATCATACCCCAAAAAAACAAAAAGGAACTTGAAAGAATTGACATGAAAGTAGAACTTCAAAACGAGAAGGGTGAAGAACCACTTAAAAATTCGGCAGCCTAACGGCGCCACTTAAAACTTCGAAATACTGAATTGAAGAGATCAAATGGGGTCTCTCATCATATGATAATAAAAGATCAGTATGATAAATTTAGAGATAATACCCCCAACATAATAAAAAGGAACTTGAAATACTTTACATGAAAATAGATCTTGAAAAATGAGAAGGGAGAAAGAATCCGTTACAAAAATTTCGGCAGCCTAACGGCGCCACTTAAAACTTCATAAAACGAAATAATGAGAGTAAGAGGGGATATCTCATTATATGAACATGAAAAGGGAAGTAAAAGGAGTATAAAAGAATATACTTTAACATAAGAACATGGAGCATAAAATAAATTACATAAAAGAGATTTCTTGGAAAGAAAGAGAGAGAGCAAATCCCTTACCTTAAAACATAACTCTTAAAACTCAAAGTTTGGGACCTTGAGGGCTTGGGGGCACCATGGGAGGACTCCTTGGGAGGTAATGAGACCAGAACTTAGTTGGGGGAGAGTGGGGATTCGAATGGATGGGAGGATGGCTTGGTATTTATAGGGAAAGTGAGGGGACAAGGCATTAATGACAAAGGGACACCTCATTAGTGGTTTTGGAAAAACCATGGGCTTGCCCATGGTATTTGCCCATGGTATTGGCCACTTGGGACACCTAATAACTTATTTCACTATTCATAATTCTAACATATTTATTACAAACTTAATACATCATTTAATGATGTCATTAAACACCCGTAACTTAAAAACTGTATTTTCACTATTCATCGAAAATTCAACTTTCTCAGAATAATCCCAAAATTTCACCTTAACCAAATATCAACGCTCTGATTACAAATATGAACTCCATTTTATAAAAATAATTTTCTAAATATTTTTAATTTGATTTTTAAATAAAAACACTATTCACCGAAAATTCATTTTTTTCAGAAAAAACCCCAAAAATTACCATAGCATAATATCGGTGCTCTGAGTTCAAAAATGAAATCCGTTTTATAAAAATAATTATCTAAATATTTTTAATTAAATTTTTAATTAAAAAACACTATTCACCCGAAAAAACTAATACTTGAATAATAATTTATGAAACCGTTATTTAACCATTTTATTGAATCACGTTACTTAATCAAGGTGCCTAGATTATATTAATACTTTCTTTAAGTGAGATTACTAATCCATTTGGACACATTACTAATCCTAATCATAAAATCGCTATTCATAATTTACTATTCATCAAAAATTAAGTTGATCTTATTAGACTCTAAATTTCGTACTGAACATAATTGTAGAAGACCATTTTTTGAAAATCATTACACATTTTTAATTATTTAAGGTTTACACAACCATTTTTAAAAATATCCTTTTTCTAAAATTCATCAAAAATATGCATACTATATTTATCCAGTCATTTGAAAATTCATAAACTTCATCATAAGAAGAAATCCCAATTTTTATTTAAAACAAAGGATTACACAATGCAGTTACGGTCTCCTTACATAGCCCCTTATCACACCAGCATATGACCTAAGTGTAAGGTGTGCTAAGGTGAGAGAATCTGAGGGAGGCTCGGCTAACATCGCACGAGTAGTAAGTTCTATTAGTTTGAACTTCTCTCAAAGGCGATTCCGTTCTAGCTTCACACGATGAAGTTCGGCTTGGGTTTGGTCCAGAGCAAAGCCCAGTGGTGCTACCTCCTTCCCAAGTTCTGTTAGATGGGCTTCGATCGGTCCAAGACTACTGGGTGAGGCCATCGAATCTTCTTTCTATAAATATTAACCAAGATTACTTGTATTTAGAGTCAATAATCAAAACGTTTAGTTTCCAGTGGTCATATTGACCAATGGTCATATAACCGTCTAAACCCAATTGTTTCATTTTAATTATACTCATGTTATCAAATAAAACATTTTTGTTGAGTATAAAAAATAAAATAACACATGAAATTAGGAAATAAGATTTATTCAAAATTTCGGGTCGTTACAAACACCATCTTTTATACCACAAAAATTCATGTGACACTTTCCATTATTTCTCAGACTTCAAAATCTCTTCATGTCTGCATAAATATTAGCCAATATGTGATGGCATGATGCTAGAATAATTAAAGGTAATAATGAGTTTGTTCATCCTATATATGGATTATCATGGTGGTAATTTGATGCACAACATTATAATTTTTCAACTCGGGTGCGTAATGTCAGGTTGTTTCTATCCTATTATGGTTTTAATCTGTTTGGTCCGATGCTTACTGCTCACAGCATGAGGCCATTTTTTATTCATGTTTATAATATTCCTCTATGGATGTGTATGAAAAAACTTTTCACTTTCTTAATTACACTGATATTTAGACCTTTTGATCCTTTCAATTATATAGACTTCTACTTGAAACCTTTAATAAGATAGTTGAAGAAGCTTTGGGATATGGGTGTGTGCACATTCGATGATTCTTCAAAAAATATATTTCATATGCATGATGCCCTTGTATGAACTATAAATAATTTCCCTGCTTATGTAATGATTTACGATTGGAGCATGAAGGGAATACTATCATTCCCTATTTGTATGAAGAATACATTATTGAAAAGGATTAAATATTATCATAGTTTTAGTTTCATGGGGCATCGAAGATTCTTGCCAATGGATCATCAATACAGGAAGAATCTTTGAAGGTTTGATAATACTGTTGACACTGAACAACCACCACAACATATATCAGGAATTGATGTGCTTAATGAATTGAAACATTTTAGTTTTTCATTAGGTAAAGGTCAAATTAAATCTAAAAAGAGTAAGAATGTTGACAATGAATCCACTTATAATTGGAAAAAGAGAAGTATCTTTTTTGAGTTTCCATATTAGTCTAACAATTTTTTACATCATTATTTAAATGAAATGAACATTGAGAAAAATATATGTGAAATATTACTTTCAATACTTCTAAATATCAATAGGAATACCAAATATGACTTCTGGTCTTGTCAGAACTTGATGGATTGGGGTATTCAACTAGAACTACATCCTATGTGTATCAGTGAAAACAAATGGAAAGTGCCTTTTGATTCTTATGTAATGACACCGTTAGAGAAAAATAAATTTTTGGAAGTATTGGATAATATCAAGGTTCATGATGGCTATCCCAGCAACATATATAAATGAATCAGCAGAAGGGATTTGAAACTAAAATCCCTAAAAACTTATGATTATCACATCCTTCTTCATAAATTGATTCCAATAGAAATTCAACATTTTCTATCCAATAATGTATGGGTGACAGTGATTCACTTGTGCCATTTTTTAGAAACATTTATACTAAAAGTTTATCCAATTCATTCTTGATAAAAATTCAACAAGAGGCACCATTAATTTTATGTGAGTTGGAAAAAAATTCCTCCCTCATTTCTCACCTTCATGTTGCATTTAACAGTTCATCTTCCAACTGAAACACTTCTTGGGGGACCCTTTACTTTTCAATGGATGTATCCTACTGAAAGAAATATGTTCACAGTGAAATATTATGTCCAAAAAAAGAATTATCCTAAAGTTTCAATTGTGAGAGGCTATCTAGCTCAAGAATGTATGGATTTTTGTTCAATGTATTTGTCTGATGTGAGAACAAGACATAACTAGCCAATAAGAAATGAAGATGAGCGGTATGGTGAAATTGAGGCCTCATTTCCATCTCTTCCCCAAACAAGAGAAATGATTGGGTCATATACATTAGCAACATTGATCCTTGAAGAGCGGGATATGGCACATCGCACAGTCTTGTTTAACTATGGTTTGTTCAATGACTATATCAAGTAAGTAATTTGGTTATTTATATGTTATCTTATACTATGTCATTTTACATATACCTTATACTTTTATTATCATTTTATATAAGGAACATAAAAAAATTATAAGTAGAGTTCATCGAACTTTTCCTTTGAGAAGGAGAGAGGCTTTTCATAGCTAAGGGTTTCCTACTTGGTTGAAATCAAAGGTATGACCATTAATTTAATTAACTTAAAATATAGATATCCATTTAATTGTATTATTCATATATATTTTAGGTATTGAGTTTACATGTTGACTCTGTTTCTGAAGAATTAACAACGTTTGATTTTGTTCCCAATTCTTTGGTTCATGAATGCAAATCTTTAATAATCAATGGGTATAAATTTGTTAGAACTGATCAAGCAATGAAATGAGAACACAACATAATGGCGTTATGTTAACTGCTACAACGGACTTTTATGCCAATGCATCAGATAGTCGGTCCCGATATAAAGATGTGTATTATTATGGACTTGTTGAGGAAATATTATTATTGGATTACTACTCTTGAGGTCGAGTCGCTATGATGAAATATAAATGGTTTGACTCAATTTCGCTATAGGGTACATTTATTGATGATTGTGGATTCAGAGTTATTGACATGAGTCAAATCCTGGCTACCGATGAACTGTGCATTTTGACATAAATGGAAAAATAAGTGTCTTATGTGAAAGATCGTATGAGACTTGATTACAATATCATTAATAAAGTAATACCAAGACATATTTTTCATGATGTTGGGGATGAAATTGACACTATTGACACCCCAATTAGTGTTGACCAAAATATTTCATTTGATGGCTCAAATTTTCCCTTTGTGAGAATTGATGTTGAACCTGAAATGGTGGTGGTTAATATATAGAAGCAACCATATATGTTCACAGTTCATTTAGTTTATCTTAACATGAGTTTCTCAGGTTGGTATTACTGTAATTACTTTAATTTAGTTTTATTTTGTAATGATATGTATGTTTCAGTATTGTTTGGTTTTGTTACATTTAATTAGATATATTTCAATTCTGAAAACCAAGTTCAAAACAAGTTTTTTAAAAAATTATAACTTGATTTTAAATTATTATTACTAAAACATGTTGTCACGTTGTTTATGAATTCTTTGAATTCTAAGTTTTATGCATGATTTTTAAAAATTGTTTCTAAAAATTTTACATTTCCTTTTTATGTAGATTATGAAAGACGTTTGAAGGAAGCAATTATTTGATGTTGATCAATAGAGGTGTGAGCATGGGTTGGATCTTATGGTTACCTTATTGAGTATAATGATTTTAATATTTTTATTTTTCAAACATATAATGACATGTTCATATTCTTTATCAAATTTTTTTTAGGGAAATTCAGTTGCACCAGATTTGACTCCTCCTCATCCTGCCAACATGGGTCCAAGCAGGGATGCTCCTAGACTTATATGGAGCACCGATATTACACATTCCCACCCTGACCCACCATAAAACACCTCATATACCACACCTTTCCATCCTCTGCTTGTGCCTCCAGGGATGTTCCCAAGCATACCTGCAACATCATCTCATTTAGCCTTTTCTTCCCATACCATGTCTACACCGCATGTAAGGATGTTCCTACCCATGCCTCTATCATCATATCAATTAGCCTCTTCTTCCCATACCATATCTATATCACCTATAGGTATTTTCCTACCCATGCCTCTATCATTATCTCATTTAGCCTCTTCATCCCATACCATTTCTACACCGCCTGTAGGGATGGTGCCACCTATACCATTTCTATATTCGTTGATGTATCCCAAACCCTACTACCCATATCCTATCATGTCTACATCACCTCCATTTCTTCTATCCATCTATGATGTGATGATATTATTCCTTTATCTCCCACTCAAGTGAATGTAGATCACACATAGCATGCATTGGAATAGACACATCATTTAGAGGCTATTGATCCAGGACATCCCATGGATCCATCAGAGCCTATTGAGCAACATGTATTGGGTTTTTTTATTATAACTGTGTGAAATTATATCACTTCATTATTTTCCTATTGTACCATGACTTAATTCTTCTTATCTTTATCCCTTTTATCTTATTCAATGGGATCGGCTAGTAAGCTTCATGGGCACACCCATATGCAGGAATCCTAGAATCAAGAAATAAAAATAATGGTGGATTACAATCAAGAAAATCAAATGGTAGGTAAAAATTTTAGGTAGTGTAGAAGTTTCATGGACACTTTATCCAAGTACCACAATATCATTCTAGTAGAACTGGTATCATGGAGACATCTCGATAATGACATCAAGGACAAAGCATGGGCACATATATGGGTAAGAAAATTTTATAAATTCATATCTATATTATTTTTGTATTTATATGAATTAACATGTTCGTTGCATAGTTGGTTTAACTTTTCCGATGGTGAAGATACTAAGGTTGCAAGGTTGATGGATCTTGGGGAGTTATGAAGATCATAAAAGCATGACTTATATGTTGGTTGGAGGACTAGAGTTGGTTCTAATTTAGAGGATGTACCCATATTTCCTAACTATCCAAAAACTCAATATCTAAAAAATGATTGCATATTGGAAGACTGGTGAGTTTAATGTATTTTTAATCTTTAATAGTTTTCATATAGAATTTAATTCTTATTGCTTGTATTGAATTTTTTTTAGGAAGTGTTGAGAAAAAACAAAAAGAACAAAGAGTCAATGACGTATCTACGCACATTGGGGTGCACTACAATGCCTGAGCATGAGAAGCACCAAGTAATTCCTCTTCCAAGAACCTTTATTTCCTCATGTGATTTAGAAATCCTCTCGCTTATTTTTCTACTGTGGTAATATTCATTTTTAATGAATATTGGTTGTGTTCACTTGGAATTTATTTCCATTTTCATCACTAAATAAAAGATGATATTTATGGAATGTTCATAATGAGTATCTAAAATTATACAGTGTTTATCATTAGCTTTTATTTATGATTTTTCATCAATGTTTATCACATGTTTAAATTTATGAATTGTTCATTCATTTAAAATTTATTCCCTTTTTATTATTCAATATTATAAAATGTTTATATTCTAAATATGTGTATACTAATCAATGTCATTTCCAGCAAGCAGTATTGGGCATCAAAGGTCGTGTGCCTCGAGAAAAATTATTTTGATCGATTAGGAAGAAAAATGATGGAAGTGCATTAAATTCACAAACACAAGAAAAGATTGTAAGTATTTTTATTTATATTTCAAATATTTATATGAAATTAATAATTTAATATCTTGTTTATATTTTCAATAGTCTTCCATGGAGGCCCTCGATGCTAAAGAAGATGATAATTTTGAGTCAAACAATCATTTGAGTTAGGTATTAGGTGAGGAGCATCAGGGGAGAGTTTGATGTTGACCAGGGAAAAACATTATCCCCTCTGAGTATTGGTCCTCATCGAGCTCCTATCAAACCTCTCTGACCCCCGAGCTACAAAGTTCTCATGCAGAAGCAGCTGATGAAAAAAAATAGTTTTATAGGAGCGTGAAATAAGTAAATAGGAGCATGAAAGAAGTAAGATGATCACCTACCACTTCCTAAAATCTATGTATATTATAAGTTAATCACTTCCATCATAGGTTGATAGTACTATTTATTCATACATGGCATCAATACGCTCTTTAAATGATGCCTCGAGTGATGCCAATGAGGATCCTAGTGTTGGTGGAGCTGATGGTGGTGGCGATGATGATGTTGATGATGTTATTGATGATATTACTGCTCCAGATGATGTTGTTGGAGATGAGGATGTTGTTGATGGTGAGGATGTTGTTTTTCATGGTGAGGATGTTGGTGATGGGATAGATATTGATCCCCTCCATTTTTAACTTAGCAAGAAGGGTACTTGTGGAAGTTTTTTCATGACTTGAATTGATTGCTTGTATAGATGTATCTATATGATTTAGTATTGTATATGGTTTGAAAATTCTTACAATCAGTTGGTTGAATGTTAAATATATAATATTTTTACTGAATTGGATGTATACTATGTGTTTTATTTGATTTATAGGTTCAGGTGGTGGTGGAAGAGGTGTAGTTGCTACTACTGCCAAATGCAGGCATGTACCTATACCCACGGTTCTCAAAACCGTGGGTATAGTTTTGTTGTTGGGTTAAGCTATACCCATGGTTTTAACAACTGTGGGTATAGATATATCCCCATGGTTTTTCTTAAATTGTGGGTATCATAAAATTTACAAGACCTATACCCATGGCTTGTCTAGAAACCGTGGGTATAGGCAGGGCCGGCCCTAGGGCAAGCCCAGCAAGCCCCTGGGCTAGGGCAATAAGCATGATTTCTACTATACATGTACTATACAAGCATTGTAGCAGCTTGGAAGGGGCAACATTTATGCTCCTTGTCTTGGGCAACAAAATTTATAAGGGTTTTCCGGGCCGGTCCTGGGTATAGGTCTATACCGACACCTCCATCATCCATGGTTCCTAAAAACATGGGTATAGCCTATACCTACGATTTTAAGGTCTATACCCATGGTTTAAAATCATAGGTATAAAGTCAATTTCCAGTAGTGATCCTCTCCTGTTGAGGTGTGCGGTATGAAATGCATATGAGCCACTATTAATTCTCTTCCTCCCAAAACTCTATTTATCTCTTTTGAGAAGGTGCTATCACCCCTTCATATTATGGATATCCTCATGAAGTATTCATGGATCCATTATTCGATGTATCACCATGGATGCAAGGTGGTTACGTTCACTACTCCTCATGATATCCCTCAAGAATTCTCTTTTGAAGAGAAGAAAATGACTACTGTAACTTTGGAATACCAAGTACTCTATTTTATTATTATTTCATGCATTGATTCTTGAAGATATATATACATGTTTTTTTTGGGTTGTCTTTCACTGTTATTGGTCATTTTATGATCATAAAAAACCCATCACTTGGCTAGTTTTGATTCACTAGATGATAGAATACAATCCTTATTAGTCAAAGCCACCCTCTCCCAAACCCACAGAGTTGATGAAGGAAATCCTCCCATATCATCTATAGAAGTATGAGTTATTAAAGCATGGATATGTTTACATGCCCTTTAATGTGTTTTTTGGTTCATGGATAGAACTTTAACACCCAAGGTTACTTCATATTATGGGACTGGAATGTAACCCAGGATAATGATACTTATTAGAAAGGTCTGTAGAGTTGATAAAGATGCAATCAGAACTAAATCTAGAGCTTTTGTATCAAGAGAGGTATACTTTAGAGAATTTTTGCCGATATGGACACCATGAACATCTTGGAAAACATATGCCTTTGGTGGTGTTGAGTGGGCATCTTGTTCTAGATACTCATAATCTATAATACCATAATCAATAGTGGGGTCTCTCCCTCGCCATTCATGGACTCTAGCTCGATGAAATCATCTCCCCACTCTAGTTCCCCTTGAACATACCCCTTAACCTTCAAGGGCAGTCCTCTGGTTCATAGGGTGAATCCCCTCAACACTGTATCATAATAATGTTCGGTCCATAATCAAGTGTACTCCAAGGATAGACCAATCATAGCATTAGTTGGCGGTAGATTGATTGGAGTATTGTTTTCCATGCACATCAACATCAACCAAAATTTTCACAGGACTATAAAATGTTTCTCATCATGCACCCCATAATAAGGAGATAGGCTCACCTCTTGTATGCACTGGAATTGGTGTCCAAATCAATATGGAATTAAGTCTCACAAATGGATACCCCATCAACCCTTACTACAAGCACCCCATCTTGGAGCGAGATTCTATACGAGTGTTCATCTAATGTGCTATTAATATCATCCACCATAATTATAATGGGATATTCATAAGGAGTGAAAATAAATTGTGAATGGCTCCCCACAACATATTCCAGGGCTTGAGAATCCACATTTATTGGTCACACACCCATGATGTCCAATAATATGGTCCTAAATGAAAACTGAGGGGCCAAAATAGCATCCATAGGAACATAGCCACCGAGATGTTCCGCTATCCAACCATGTAAAAATTGGATTGGGACAAGGCTCCTGTGGGTATTTTTTCCCCATTGGACTTTACCTAACACTTGGTAGAGTATCCCCAAGGTTGGTGTAGAAAGGTTCACCCGTATTCCTAATGCTAGATGTGAAACCATCATAAAAGTGGTAGTCCTTACCCTAGTGCAATCATTTTAAGTCGATAATAACCACCCACTGAGAAACATCACCAGAAGGCCAACCAACCAAAGATTCAGATATAACTTAGACTTGATTTGATAACCCCGCATTGTATATTGGTCGTTATCCAAAATGGACCAGTAAGTATTCTGAGTCTCATTAGTGTGCTAGGTTGGACAAGTCCAAGGTCTCTTCGCCTTGGTTTTTGGCCCATGGGAACATAGAAACATCTTGATCCATGTGTTAAAAGGGACATTGAAAAGCTAATGGATTTCTTTCTTCAGCTTACCTTTGATAAACTTCAATAGATCCCTCCCCAGAATGAGAGTATGCTCAACAAAGTCCCAATAATTATGAAAATGGATGAATTTATCATACATCTCACCGAGGATATGGACCCCCCCCCCCCCCCATTTTGTAAATTTCCTGGAGACTATGCCAACTTCCCTATGCAATAGGTGAAAAGTATTGGTTTTAGGACACCAACAACTAACTCAGGGAAGAGATCACGATGATGGTAAACTGAGAACTGTGAAGTCTAAATGGACTTATAAAGTATAAAAAATCTTAAATGGTCTCATAACTCAACATATCTCTGATTCACCTAGTATATCCATGAACACTCTTCAGAGGAATTTCCCCCAAGGTCAAGGTCCCATTGAAGACTCCACCCTTTCCATTGGCCCTGTGTAGAGAATTTCTTAATGGTTGTATATTCTAAAATGGTATGCTCAAGCATTTGAAACTTGTTATCCATCAGATATTGTCATAGGTAGTATGATTCCTCATTGCTACTTTCATAAATGATCTATCTATCAAAGTAAATGTTTGTCTGAGCGATGCCTAGCGACAATGAAGTTTGTACAAAAGGAAGATTGGTATCTGGTTATGGAATGTGTGCACCAGTGGGGAGACCGAATCTATACATAGGGGCTATTTGATAATGGATAATTGATCAAATATGGTCCAAGGAGACTTGAAAGTGCTTGATGGCATGGTAAGATAGGGTGTCATGAGTCAAGTTCAACATCATGGACCAGCTGGTTGATACGAGTAGCAACTTCTACAATAGGGATGGTATTTGAAGGTCCATCCATTTCATGTAAATAAGAAAACAACAAATTTAGAACCACTGTCGTAGTAAAATGGAAGATGGCATAAGAGCATACAAGGATGAGAACATGAAACAAGGAATGGAGATAAATGGGTGAAATTTTCACTATGTAAAATTTCTCCCAATTCACTACACTTAGGTCACGACACCCAAGTCATGGCACCAAGTTACTCACACCCATACATGCCTGACTAACATATCATGCCCATTTAGCCATGTCTTTCTCACTTGCAAGAGCATTCTATGCTCAGTAATCCATGCTTTGTCACTCATGCCCAACCTTTTTGCTCTGTCACTCATGACCAATTCTGAAATAAAGTGGCACCTAGACTTATGAATGCTTATTGTTAGACTTGGGTGAAAAGAGAGATCCTTATTTATGGGATTCTCCCAAGTCATAAGTGTGTGCTGATGAGGTGGTCCCCATATTTATAAGTGAGGGCTACCTGGATCCAGTGTCCCACTTCAGACTCTACATACTAAATAGAGCACAAATATGCACGTCAAACAAAGCGCACACAATGCCTCCATCTGGACGCATGACTGCCCCTTCAACCTAAGCATCGGATCCCAACCAAGTTCTCACCCAAGTCAAATTTACCTGAAAATTTGATCCTCATCGTGTCGATCATGTCCAATTTTGAGGGGAGCATTTGTTGGCATTCAAATTTGATCGAAGGAGGAATTCCACTAATTTTTCAGAAGATTGGAGAATTTTCAAAGGAATGGGGAATAACTAGATGCCCATCTCTTGCACCCAATTCTATGTGCTCCATGTTCAACTGCCACACCGCACACCTTGTTCAAACATTGTGTCACGTGCCATATTCAAGTCACGCACCCTATTCAACCACAGCATTGCGCACACCCTGTCCTACTCAATTTGTGTGCCTTATCTTCCTTGTGCATGCGTTACACACCCTGTTGAAGAGAACTAGGTTCCTGAGATGGTTACCGATGGTTATTTGAGTACCAAGCTTCTATTACCTATATAATCCCCCCCCCCCAATCCTCTCATTCAAGAAAGGGAGAAAGCCTGGAAACATCTGAGTAAGCATGCTCCCAAGCCTTCCAAACTTCCCCTTTAGGTGATTTTCAAATTCAAACTAGGGGGAATTGAAACAAAGGGTGTTTGTGTCCTTTAATGATTCTAATCATTATAAGATACCACTTTGCCCAGGTAGTCATTAACACTGCAATGAAGGACCCCTTTCAAATGTTGCTCTTAGGCAACCAGAGTGTGACACCCCGGTGCCCAATTTATCCCTAAAGGGTTATGCCATGTGTGTCCTTGAGAGACTCGTGGCTAGTTCCCAGAGGCCACCCAATTGAGCACCCTTTCGCATAGGCATCTAATTGAGAGTAGTGTTCAATGTTTGAAGACTCCACTACATGGTTCCAAGGTCTTCACTATTGGATTTGCGCCCTGTTCACCCAACTAGGCACTTGTCTATGCAGTCCTCCCAACTGAGCACCCACTAGCCCAATTCATCAAACTGGTCACCCCTTTGCTCGGGTCCTCCACTAGGGGTCGCACCCAGTTCCCAATACTTACCCAGCATGAGACCCAACTAGGTGCCCCATTCAATCAAAACTTCTACTAAGACTAAATTAATCACCTAAAAGACCTTGTTGACACTCTTTAGCCCAGGCCAACCTTTTACCGAGTCCCCTCTACCTAGGCCCCCTCCCCAGCCTCCTGAGAAACATGACTAGGTTATGCTCATCAAAGTTCTCCATTTCAATCATGTATTCCTTTGATAATGGGAATCAAGCATCCTGTAATAGATCACCCCTGATTTTTTTTCCCGGATGATAAGAGCCTTGGGATACATGCAATCATGTATTCCATTGATAACGAAGACTCTCTATTTTGGAGGATGGGTGGAAGATTCTTTGGGCCAACCCCCTTATCTCATATGACGGGCTGCTCAAGATGAGCACTATGTTCACCAAGCACCCGATCGATGCTCTAATCGGCCTTCTGAGTCCAATCGATGAGCCATGAAGTGCATGGTCCTTCTGTCAGATGTAATCCCCAACCATACTCCTTGTTTAGTTACCAATTGACAGGATGAACCGGAGAGTCACTCATGCGTAAGTCCCACACCAACCATCGTTAGGGATACGTAAGAATCCCTTCTCATGGGCCTAAACCCAACTCTGCCCCACCTACAACCCTCCTTGGATGGCGATAAATCCCAGAGTGTCCATCAGTGTGATGTTAAACCATAGTGTAATTGACTAATGAGGGGAAGATGGAGAATCTCAAATACATACAAGTGTTCACATCGACACATGGTGTCAATTGATCGCTTACACAATGAGGGTAACCTATATCGTTACTGGGAAGGATTTCATGAATATGTCTTAAATTTATAAGAGTCTTGAACCACACAATAAAACCCGTCATGGGATGAGTTGACTTCCCATCCTCTCGACCTTGATGCGCAATTTGAAGCATTGTTAGTTCATCCTAAAGACCACATGTCTTTGGAAAGCAGGTCTACTGCCAAACGAAACCATAAGCATAAACATGTTAGGGAATAATTACATAACTCATAAATCGAAATTTTTATTCTTACGCAAGTCATACAAATCATCTGCACAGTCTGCACCCAATAAGGTCTAAAAAAAATCACTTCACGGCTCTAAATTTATCAAGATTCAAGTAAAGATTTGTATTGATTTAAACTTAAATTTCAAAAAATATATTTATTTTGAAAATCTCCGGACATAAATAATTTAATTTCCAATCCAAAAATAAATAAATTTCAATTAATGTTCTCAAAATATTTTTGAAATTAAATCTTTGAACCAAAAAACATTTCAAGCTCACAAAATTCAATATTTTTCATGGAAATACAACACTTTCTAATTCTGAACATAATTCATCAAATTCATGAAATTGATCAATTTAAATCCAATTTGAGAATAAAAATGATTAAAAAAAGGTAAAATAATACGTGGCGCACAAATAAAATGGAGTCACATCACACAATCTGTCTTCATGGTGGAAATTCAATTCTCATAAACCACAACGTATTGGCCAGCAAACCACGATATGGAAATGTCCAAAAACGATGTTTTGTTTTCATGAAACATTTTCACGCCTGTTTTTATAAAATCACAATTGTTTTAATTACAATTATGTTTTGGTTTTGATAAGCTTCAAGAACCACAACCGCTTTCTAGAAAATGCATCATGATTCTAGAAACTCTTATTTTCCAATTTCTTCATCTATTCAAAAAATCAATCCAAACCAAATGGAAGTGACTTTAATACCACTATTAGGTTTTAAAGGGGGCAACACTAGACCAAACACAGCGGAAAAAGTCAACCAAAACTATTTATGTCACAGGATCTCTTCATTCATTTGAACTGAATAAAATAACGCAACTTTTGTTTCATGATATTGTCTATCTAAACTTTGTCCACACAAGCTTCATAAAGATCATCAAGAAGCAACCAACGAACTCATTCTTTTTAGGGTATCCATGGGCTGCTGAGCAAGATTCATTGCAATGCTGAACAAGATTCATAGTTGAGTGCTTCAGGAAAAAAAAATTAAAATGTGATCAACTTAATTTGCCACCCACTAGAGATGATTCCATCATAACAGGGCTTTGGTGCTAACAGGTAATATCATACCCAAAAAGTTCTACTAATGGGTTCATATTGTCTTCGAAAGTTTATGATGAAACTCCAATCATGGAGAATGCAGTGGATGCTATGGAGTACCAATTTTTTATGGACTTAATTATCAAATATAGAAGAACATGAACTCTTGTAGTTGAAGTGTGCATTCCCACGCCAAATAACAGGGTATCCCCTCAGTTGTGCTTCCTCATTTGTGCTTAATGCACTTCCACTGATCCAAAGCCAAAACCTCAAAGGAAAACAGATAAACACATGACAGGAGACCCTCTAGCAATTCAATTTCTCAGAAGCAAGCCATTCCCGTGCAGCATCCAAATCCGGAATCACCGGAACCCCAGATTTCTTCCACCTTTCACCATCAGCTGTCTTGAATCGATCCACCAGCGCCGCATGCATTCCCAAACCTTTCGCCGGCAGGTAGTCCTTGCGTAGGCTGTCCCCAATATGCACCGTCTCACCCGGATCAACATTCCCAGCCCTCTGCAGGGCAATCTCATAAATCTTCGAGTCCGGCTTTTCCGCTCCTTCCAGCCCTGAGAACACCCCAAAATCCCACTCCGACCCCTGCGCCGCCCCACATTTAAAACCAGAATCAATAAATGATTTCCATGGCTGGGGTCAAAACACCTACCTTGATCAACCCCAAGGCCGGAAGGATCACGTCTTGATACCGATACTCTGCATTGCTAACAAGCCCGACCACAAGCCCATTTTCACGGGCCCATCTTAAGAAAGGTTGAGAATCTGGGAACACCATATATGGAGCAGATGAACCAAATGAAGCATATATGCGCTTGAAAACCTTCTCAAACAATTCCTCTTCATACTCATACCCTGCCTGTCCAACCCAGCAAGAAAAGAACTCAGCATCTTCATGAATAAGCCAAAATCAACAATCTCACCTTTACGAAAGAGTCTTTGACACAGGTTCTCCACCAGACACTGTTTGGCATCTTTGCTGCATGCCCAAAACAAGGATACTTCTTTGCCATGTCTGCATATGCGAGCTTGAAGCCCTCATGCATCCGTTTATAATCAGGGCACGGCAATCCCACAGATTTGGCTGCCATGCAATAGTAATCACCCAGTTCTCCTTTGTAGGCTATCAGCGTTCCCGTAACATCAACGGTGATGCAACGTAACTTTGACAGTAAAGACATTGCAGCCGTGCTTAAGAGCAGGGCTTCTTAAATTGAACCAGTCGGGTAAATTTATGCACCGGCCCCCAATTCAACTATCTGGAAATGCCCTTCAAAAATGACAAATCCCCTGCAATGTTATATTTGAAAAAAAGTTGAGACCCAACAAGAGATGGATCAAAATGGACCAGTTTAAACCAACATTTTCTTGCATAGAAAGAAGGTAACATCCCACGCTTGTTGTTTGTAATGATAATATCTTCCAGTTTTTTTAAATATTTCAATGTAGGGCACTCCATCTTGTACTTTGGAACACCGTCACCATAACTGAGAAACAACTGATGTGACTGCCAAAATGGGGAAAATGATGAGTCAACGCCAACAAATTCATCATCTCATCTGTTCTCTTTTGAAACCTGGGATGCTGGAGAAAACAACCAACGCTAAATTTGGTGGGGCTAGCAAGAACAATGACAGGCATTCCATGTCAAGGATTCTTCAAATTTTGTGTTTGGGTATTTAGGGTATTTAGATGATCAAGATATGAGTCAACAGTCAAAGAATTAACTGGGTCAATGGTTTGACTTGTATTCATGATTCAGCTTTCATGTTTATTTCCTTCATCTATAAGACAATTTTTAAGAACCGAGCTTTGACTTCTTTTAGGGAAAGGTGCATACAATACATAAGCTTAGCAGCACAACATAAAAACCCAACACAGCCATTTTCAGACAAGAAATATGTTGATGAGAACTCTAGTTATAAGGCAATTAACTCAGGATTTGATTTCATTTTCAATGTGTAGAGATAAAGGGAGACATTTCTGAAAGCTTCACGGAGACAGCATTCAGGAATATATGGATGAGAATAGATAACAAAGAAATAATTTCTCTGGACCTAAAGCCAATTAGGTTACAGAGGAAAAGAAAGTTCCAAGCAAAACTCCTTTATACAGGTTAAAAACGGAGGGGACAGGGGCATATTACGGATATATGGTGAGCAAAATGTGTGGCCGAAATATTAAACCACCCCGACCTCAAATTCACATCATAGAAAGTAAATGAACAGTGGATCCTGTGAGAGCTCAAAGAAACAATCATTGAACGGAAACAAACAACAAAATTCATCGATATATTATCATCGAGGAAACCATGAAGACAGCTCGCCCAAACAAATCGGATAATCGACTCATTTCACTGCTGATTTCGCCGCAAAAAAATAATAATAATGAAGCTGCCAAAATAAGCAAAGGGACACAAATGACAGGATCAATTAATTTATCAGTAGGCAGAACCACACCATCGAACGAAACCAAAGATTCAATCCCGCGTTTCTTATCTTTCTATTTTCCTGATGTCAGAGGAGGAAACGCAAACTCAAACGCGAAGAAACAAGGCTCAAACACTGAAACGACATAAACTAGGAGCATTCCCACCGTCATCGAACAAAAGGATCAAATAAAGTGATCGAAGTAGCCAAAATGAGAGTGAACCTGAAGGCATACCAAGAGGAAGGAACAATCGGAGAGGGTCTAGAGGGATCAATGGAGGAGGTCTGTTGAGTGAACTTCAGCGGCAGCAGGTCGCAGTCGATGGATTCGGGCTTCGAAGTCGTCGGCTCGCAGAAAGTAGGAGAGTTGCGGAAACAGGTTTCGCCAGTCTCGTAAAAAAAAGGGTATTTAAGCGGTGCGGTCAGAAGATCTGGTTGGGCCGTGGTCGGACGGGATATTCCGATTCATTAACTTATTTTAAATAAAAATAAATAAATAACAGATAAAAGTCCCCTCCTTTCCACAGACGCCTGTTTCGCGTTCCCGCGTCTGGTTTCCGCGTAAACCGCCCGGGCCCACCAGCATGCGCTAGGTTTAAATTAAATCACTCCTTTTCAATATATTTACTCAGCTTCGTCCATAACATTAAATATCCAATCAACTTTACTTGGCAATGTAATTTAAAAAAACGCATTTTCATGATTCAAAAGCAGGAAAAGGAAATTTGATAACGCGCATCCAGTCCATGCCAACACAGCACACAACGAACACTCAAAAGCTCATCAAGTGGTACCAAATGTAATGTGCCCAATTTCTTTGTAGAAAAACCTCTAAAAAATGACCCAAAAAAATACGACACTGATTAATATAAGGCAATGCCACTTCTCCCACCAAAGCCACCACCATTGGCTTCTTTATCCTTCAACAAAATCATACGCCGATCAATTAAGTGTTCTTCATTCTCTGTGCCCTAGAAAGCCATGCGAGCAGCGAGCCTGCCTTCTGAGATCCTCCGGTCAATGGCAGCATCGATAGAGCTCATCTGTAACACAAAACACAGAGCCGCGAATCAGAAAACCCACCCTGGCCGCCCATTCTTACCAGCCAGATAGTATGACAGCTTGGCTCTAGGCAAGACAAACCAAGCTTTGCAAAGGAAAGCTGACCTGCTCCAAGTCTGAATTCACTGTTCCATCATATTAACAAATCAAAAAAATCTCTTGAGCATATTCTCGTTCCACCAAACCCCCACATTTTGGAATCAAACATTGGGAGAGTGAATTATATAATAAAGAACACTGCAACACAATAGATACATACACTTATTTTCTTAACTGGGTATGGTGTGCTAGTAGGCTGGAGCGAGCCCTCAAGTCCATTGCAGCAAGCTTCTCACCAATTGTTATTACTAACTACCAGAATATATCACATGCAAACCCTATTTTCAAGCCTTCGGGCTCTGTTTCACAGCACAAATTGAAAACTGCATATGGCACTTTCAATTATCATAGCCACTGTTCTGTTTCTGTAAAAACATTTACACTTGAATTCCAAAAGAAAACTCACCTCAACAAGTGATGAACAAACACTTTTTCAATAACCAATTTATCAACCATTTTCAATGAGTGTTGTCAAATGAATAGGAGAGCAGAAAGAAAGCGCTGATTGAGTTTTGAAATCAAAAAGGGTGAAAGGGGTAGGGGCTGATATTTTCAAGGTGAGCTTGTCTCCAAAAAGAGAGGCAATGCATATATAACTCGGATCTGGGGAGTGAAATAAAAGATAATGCCTACCAATTCGGCTAGACGAGCAAAGCAACTCCATAATGATTTGAATGTGGTACGTTGAAGAGGTAGTCGTAACTTACCTGGCTAGTTTCATCATGCACCTGATACTTCGTTAATGATGCCCTTCTCTCCTCCTGCAAAAACAGACATTGCTAGTCTGAGAACCTGGAAAAGGGGATGCAATAATGAAGTACCTTGAGGGAATCGACGAACAGAAACTGACCATGGACATTGCCTCGTCATCCCAAACTAAATAGACCTCGTTAGTCGCTGGCAGGGCAGCGGGAGCTCTGTTTGAAATCACTGGAGGAGGCCCGATCGACGGACCACCAGTATTTGGACCAGAGGCATACGAATGTGAATTAATGAAGGCTCCACCTACACAGAAAATGAAGCCAGAAGAGAAGTTCAACTAAAGCCAAAAAATAATAATAAATAATAATAAAACAATCCTTACCTTCAATACCAACATTTGAACCAATGGGCAGAGGTGTGGCCATGCTAGAATATGCACCAACAGCAGTTGTAAAATCACCTGGAGGAACCAATGGAGTACTGGCAGGTGCAGTGGTGGAGAAAGGTGAACTTTGAGCAGGTCCATTGTTGGTGCCAACAACAGGAAACAGGGGCTGGGAGACGGGAATGGAAGGTGAGGATGAAGGCAGTCCAGGAGGAATGGTCTGTGTCGGTGGTTGAATTGCGACTGATGTAGGAGCTGGCAGAGGTGTGCTCGCGCTCTGTACAGGAAACAGTGGCTGCTGCGGCAACCCAAGAGGTGCAGAAGGAGAAACAGTAACTGCCTGCTGTTGTGGAAACCATGACTGGGGGCGTGGAGGAACCGGCCACCCTGCACCGCGCACTGCTAGCGCAGGATTGTAGCTGTGTGGCGCATAAACAAACAATCAGGGTTGGGACATAAAGACCAGGAACAGACTGCCAAACAGAAAAGGGAAAGAAGGCCTACACCGGTGGCATCACACTGAAAGTGGACGGCGGGGGAAAGCCGACACCTATTGATCTTGGTACTGCAACGCCGAACTGGGTGACTGGGGTCGGCAGTTTAGTCAGTTTGGTTGGATTGTCATCATCTATTAAAAAAAATGAAAAAGATCAGAAAGAGAACCCAGCTTTGAATCATTCTGCATATTTACAGACCAGGAAAAAGGCAGATTTGTTGCAAATAAGTTGAGTGGATCGATATAATAAGACAGTTGGGTGTCCAAGAAAATACATATATAAAAAAATCAACAGACTGCTGACCAGAGATTAAAATCACTCACTACAGAGACCAGACTTTATTTCTCAGAAATTCCCTCCCCAACCTATAATAACAAAATATAATACCTGACATGGGGATGGTAAATGTCATTTAGACAGTTACAAGTACAACCACTCCCAAAAAAACTTGATGCAGCCGGAAAGATAATAATTAAATACTTGGCAAAAACAGAGAAGTGGTTTCTACTTATTTATGGAAGAGGTGCACAAAAGAAAACAAAACAGGTACGGAAAACTTCAATGGCTTCTTGACCTCAATCAAAAATATAATACATTGTTCGTCAAAATAACATCTCCAGTCCATAATATAAAGAAGGAATAATTGCTTCATAAGAATAAAGAAAATTTGTTAAGAGAGGTTGTACTTATAGAGTTTATAATTAATTATGATATCTTTCAAAAAATACCCCAAGTTCAACATTCACATAATCTTCTATTTCATAAATAAGGTCAATTGTGAGAAAACAAAATCAAATACACTATTCGTTTCCTATATTCTGGACCATGGAAAAAACCCACCTTTTTTCCAGCTTTTTCTTTTTCTTTTTTTCTTTTTTTTTTTTGAAGAATGGCCGATATGTTAAAAATTCTAGTCCCTGGATACTATGTACATGATAGAAAGAGGCAACCAACCAAACCAAAACCGGACCGACTCCTCGTCTCTAAACTTCGCAATATGATGAACAACCACATTTCCACCCCTCTTAATAATAACAGAGATTGGGCACTGATGAAAACAATGCACAAGAGACCTAATCTCCTCAAGCAAAAGACCCAGCAAAGAGGAACATGTTGATTCAGAGTTAATCAAAGAGGCCAAAGATAGGCTGGGCAGGAACACGCTGCATACAATAAACTGGCTCGCCCCACTGCTCACGTCGCGTGTGATTAAGCCACGGAATTCAAGGCTCATGTCAGAATGCCCAGCCACGCGTGTATGATTCAATCCCCCCATGCCCGCACTAGTGTAAGGTAAGATCAAAATGGAAGCCGCAAGTCATATTAAACCCATCTCTGTCAGTCGCTGCGTGTTTCTTTGTGGCATGCATCTCAAGATTCTCGGCAAAAAGGATATTTCCATATCTTCTGCTGACCACGAACATTAATTCAAAATAGAAGATGGAAAGTCCAAATATCAGGGGAAGATTTCGAAGAATGATTAAGCTTGCTGCGACATGAAGAATTCACTTGGAAGTGTGTCCCATGCGTAGGAAGCCATAGGAAGCCATCCCCACGCATGACGAAGCCTGCTGGAGCTCATGCTGCCTATTTAAATTATTTTCCCTCCATTGTAAAAGACTCTCTCACTCACTCTCTAATTCATAGATTCTCTTTAACGTTCAATCCTTGGCCCATTATAGTTCAAGGTTTTACTGCTATTTTCTGTAATCGTTTTATGCTGTAATTCATTCTGCATATTTTTAATCAAAGCTTTCTCTATTTCTCTCTCTAATCTATCGTTTCTTTTCTTTGTTCTTTCTCATTGTGATCTCCAATCTTCACGATGGTGAAGAACTAACCCGAGAAATCTTCTGGGGAAAAAATCCAGTGATGAACCCGGGTCCTCACGCATTCAAGATTGTTGCCTTTTATCTGCTTTGAGTTCTTTCGAGGATAATCAGTGGTGGTGAAAAGTGAAAGTACGTCATCACTACGGTTGTCCTAGATTTTTTTTTTTTTTTTTTTTAATGCACTATTCTCCCTCCCTTCACTGGGCATACGATGGAGCCTTGATGGTAAGTGCTAAATGTGTGTGATTGCATATTAGGAATGCAGGTTAGGGGGTGCTCTAGATTGAGGAGCCCTTTAGCGTGCTAACCGAGGAGGTGGATGTGCGATGTGTTTGGCGATTGTCAAGTACACTGCATATTCACAACCGAGGCAAAAGAGAATAATCACACATACAATGGAGTGTAATCATTAAGCAAGAGACTAACAAAGAGGCAATGAAGGTTCACTCATGGTGTTTCTCCTGGGAGCATCTACTTTCTAACTTCATTGTATTTGCATCTGCATTTTACTTTCCATTCTTGCATGTTTACTTTTTGAATTCATTTTCCGACCCCCATCTTTCCTTTGTTTTATTAAATATAAAAAATACCAGAAATACAATAAAGTGATTGAAATAGTGAGTGATCCAGAACAAACTCCTTGAGAGACAACTTCGGTCAGTCACTGTGCTACACTGAGAAATATAAATGAAATTTTGTACCACCACAAGACAGGTGCGTCAAGTAACCTACAAATTCATTGCTCAGGGGAGCAATTCAAGGTTAGCCATCTTCAACAATCTTAACATGGGCTCAAAAAGTCATGGTTTTCTTTGGTAGATTTTATACCGTAGTGACAAACATAAGGTGTTAGGATTCAAGTTCTACAGTTACATATATTAAGGGAAAAAACAGGATTCTATTAGTAATTGCCAAATCGATTTACAGTTTTATGCAACAACTCGAAACGTAAAAAAGAAGAGATTACAGCAGGAGATAACAAGGAAGAGGCCACCTCCCTTTGCCACTTCCGCGCTGACTCTAAATTCCAAAAGAGAGACCACCTCCTCATAACGTCTGCTCCCAAGCAGTTCGCCTTCTAACTGAACGCCAAAAAGGTGTCCCGCCCGAAGCCTCTCGCAATTATTTAAAGGAAAGAAAACGCGGCCCGGCCAACTAATTAACATTCTCTGAATTCCCCTTTCTATCCTTTCTCCTTTGATAAGTAAACAATAACAGGGGTCGTCAGACCTGAGTGCTCACATTTTCCCCCTCATCAAAATCCACCTTACCTTGTCCTCATGGGAAAAATCAAGGAAGTGAGAAAGAATGTGGTCTGCAAGCTCCCATGTAGATTCATCATCTGATTTTTCCTTCCATTTGATTAGCCACAAATCGGAAGGCCGACCCGGAATTTTCTTGGTGTCCAAAACTACAGCGGGTTCAACCGGGTAAGCAGGGAACTCGTCCCAGATTTCAGGCAAAGCAGACTGAACCGGAGCGTCCCCAACAGCCCGCTTGAGCTGGGACACATGGAACACCCAGTGGACCCGCGTTGAGTCAGGTACGAGAAGTTTATAAGCAGTTTCTCCAATGCGAAACAAAATGTGGAATGGGACATAATATCAAGCGGCCCACTTGGAAAACCGCTTCTTGGATGCTGAAGTGGGAACATTAGACCGGAGTTGGACAAATACCGAATCTCTCACGGCATACATCACTGCCCTTTGATGCCAGTTAGAACACCAGATCATTAACTATTGTACTTGATGTAGATTCTGGTGGAGTTGTCTTAATATTGTATCTCGTTCCAAAAGAGTGGTAGCCACAGACTCTACTGGAGTTGACCCTCCTTCAAAACGTACAGGTGTAAAAGGCTTCCGCCATAAATAACTTCAAAAGGAGTTAATCGGGAAGAAGCATGGAAAGTCGTGTTATAACAGAATTCTGCCCAAGGTATCCATCTGGCCCAAGTGTGAGGTTTTTCATATGCGAAACATCGCAAATAAGTTTCCAAACATTTATTAACAATGTCAATTTGTTCATCCGTTTGAGAATGGTACGCAGAACTCATTTTAAGAGTGGTTCCCTCGACGCGGAAGAGCTCCTTCCAAAAATTATTGACAAAGACGGGATCCCTATCACTGAGAATGGAGCTGGGAATTCCATGCAGACGAAAAATTTCTCTAATAAAAACGTCTGCCACAAACTTGGCAGATAAGGATGACGTAAAAGCACGAAATGTGCATATTTAGAAAAGTGATCTACCACGACAAGTATGACATCAAAGTTCGAAGATCTAAGCAGCCCTGAAACAAAATCCATAGATATGTGATCCCATACTAAATCAGGAATTGACAAAGGTTGTAACAAGCCGGCCAAAGACATGGCTTGATACTTTTGTCGTTGACAAGTATCACGCTGAACATACTGCTAAACAGCATGCGACATGCCTTTCCAATATAACCCAGCTGCAAGACATTTATAAGTTTTGAAGAATCTGGCATGCCCACCAACAAGAGAAGAATGATAATACTGAAGGAATTTTGGTAAAATGGTTCTGAATTAGCAGTACCGAGCAGAACATCAGATTGACCTGCTCAATTACCTTCAGCCAGCCGTGACAATGAGTTGGCTGCTTGATTGTGTTTCTCAGGTCGATAAATGACCTCAAAGTCTAACCCAACAACTTGGTCTGCCATCTTTGTTGATCTGCTGTGTGAAAACGCTGGCTAAGCAAATGTTTTAAGGCCTGATGATCGATATAAATCAGGAATCACTTGCCCAATAAATACTGCCACCAGTGATTCATGGTCAGAACAGTGTTGTCAAAGGCGAGCGGCGCAATAAAATGCAAAAAGCCGCTTGGGGATGCGGCGCGAGGTGCGCGCCTCTTGAAACCAAGGCGCCTCCAAGTCTTGGTGCCTCTTAGTGTCGTGTTGTGTAGTTTTGGGGGGCGTGTTTATTTTTGAAGAGTCCCGTCCAATTTTTTAATTAATTCATTTAATATTACATTTAATGTTGCTGACATCCCACCCCCTATAGTCGTACCGTAGCCCCGATTTCCACAGATGTCGCCTAGATTTCCTCCCTCAGATTTCCTGCCGCCACTCTCGATTTCCTCCTCTCCTATCGCCGTCATTCCCGGTAGCCCATGATTTCCACCCCTATACCCCGGATTTCTTCCCGCCACTCCCAATTTCCTCCCCTCCTATCGTTGTTGCTCCAGATCCCCCCCCCCCCACTATCGCCGCCTAAGGAGCCCTGGTTTTTTTTAGGGGGCGCACTTTTACAGCGTATGACGCCTAGATTTCCACAGATGTCGCCTAGATTTCCTCCCTCTGATTTCCTGCCGCCACTCTCGATTTCCTCCTCTCCTATCGTCGCCATTCCCGGTAGCCCATGATTTCCACCCCTATCCCCCCGATTTCTTCCCGCCACTCCCAATTTCCTCCCCTCCTATCGTTGTTGCTCCAGATCCCCCCCCCCCACTATCGCCGCCTAAGGAGCCCTGGTTTTTTTTAGGGGGCGCACTTTTACAGCGTATGACGCCTTATAGCCTCGAGTGATGGCGCACCTAAGTGAGGTTGCCAGCACCTCACCAGTGACGAGGCGCTCCAGGGGTGCCTCGCAGCACCTCTCGCCAAAGCGCGTGTGGGTCAGAACAAAAGCCATCACCTCCTCCTTGTACACTGATTTAGAAAGATGGGTTTTAACAAGAGCTTTGCTGAAAAAAGTGATTGGATGGCCAGATTGCATAAGAACAATCCCTACTCCTTTTCCTGAAGCATCACACTCGATAACTAATGAATTTTGGAAATCAGGCAAAACCAAAAGTGGTGCCAACACCAAACACTTTCTTCACAAGCATGTTCGACTTTTGGGTTCCATAGGAAACTGTCTTCTTTGGTCAGTACAGTAAGGGATTTTGCAACTTTACCATAACCACAAACAAATTTTATGCAGACACCAAGCATTGTTTTAATTCTTCACAAGCATGTTCGACTTTTGGGTTCCATAGGAAACTGTCTTCCTTGGTCAATCCAGTAAGGAGTTTTGCAACTTTACCATAACCACAAACAAATTTTATGTAGTAACCTATGAGGCCGAGGAAACCTCGAACCCCTTTGACATTGCGAGGTCGGGGCCAATTAACAATACATTTTACTTAGGATCCATTGCAACCCCTTTCCCTGAGATTATGTGCCAGAGATATTCCACAGCCATCTGACCAAAGAAACATTTTTTCCGATTTAACTTGAGTTGGCTGGCTTTCAACAAATGGAAAGCTGATTGCAAATGAGCTAAATGCGTTGTCCAGGAGTTGCGAAAAATTAAGATGTCAAAGAAAACTAAAATATACTTCCTTGAGAAAGCATGAAACAACTGATTCATTGTAGATTGAAAAGCAGTCGGTGCATTCATAAGGCCGAATGGCATAACTAAAAATTCAGTGTCTCTCATGTGTCTGAATGGTTGTTTTACTGATGTCTTCTTCGCGCACCCAAACCTGATGAAAATCGGACTTAAGATCAAGTTTAGAAAAATATTGTGCCCCGTGAAGCTTGTCCAACAGTTCTTCAATAATGGGAATGGGGAATCACTGTAAACTTGTTTAGTGCTCTATAATCAACACACAAACGCCGTCCTCCATCCTTCTTTACAAGAATAATAGGGCTAGCATACGGAATGTTGCTATGGCGAATGATTCCATTTGCCAACATATCTGCTAATTGTTTCTCAGCCTCTTCTTTCAAATAGTGGGCTAATTTATACAGTCATATAATTCACTGGTGTTGCACCATCAATTAAAGTAATTGAATGACCTGTAACCCAGCTTGAAGGCAACCCTCTTGGTTCATCAAAGAGGGTACAAAATTCCGACAAAATTTCCTCCACTTGCTAATGCCGATCTCCCCCTGACTGGTCTGTCTCGGCAACCAAACATTGCGTCACCCAAAACTATCCCTCTAACAAAAGAGCTCTCGAGCAAGAAGATTGTTTCAGTTCTAGTGGTAGGAGTAATTGCTCGGCACGGCCCAGCAACCTGACCTCTAAGTCGTCCCATAAAAACACCATGGTTTTATGTTTCCAATTAGTTAAAACAGTACCAGAACTTTTTAGCCACATCATTCTGAGAACCAACTCCGAACCACTTGTGTCAAACACATAAGCCTCAACAGTGAAAACAAAATCCTCCAAAGTCACCACTACACCTCACCACATACGCCCTGAGAAATCACACGGTGCCCGTCTTCCAATCTAATTCTGAACGACTCGGTTGGCCTAACGACCACATTGGCAACCTTGGCAAGAGTTTTAGAAATAAAGTCGTGACTTGCTCCACTATCTACCAGAACAACCACTGGTATTTTAGAAACACGTCTTGAAAATTTCATAAAATCAACACCTAATTCCCCCATACTCCTGAATTACAAAACTTCCTTGGTTTGTTCAGCTTCAGGATTAATTACTTCTTGGCGTCCCTGTGTTTCCTCCCCAGAATCACCATTTCCATAATTCCGAAAAATGTCCCGATCCACATCTTCTTCCAACGCTGGTTCCTCTACTTCCCACACCAACAAACGCATATGTTTGTCTGGGCACCGATGCATAGGACTATAAGTTTGACCACATTGGAAACATAGCCCTTTTGTTTTTGATCCTTTCGTACCTGTCGGTTGATAGGCTTGTAAACGTTCAAATGCTCGTCCCATAGAACCCTCCTAACATCCTCCACCCTCTTGGGTCGTTCACCCACGGGTCTACTGGAAAAATTACTAGGCACCACAACTCTTACTCCACGAGAAACCACTGGAACCAATGGCCGCCCACAAGAACTTCTCAAAAGCCCCTCTCCAACAATTTTTGTCTCAACTTTCCAGGAAAGAGTAATCATCCATAATTTACTTGATGGCTCATGAGTATAGACTCGATTCGCTACCTCTGCGCGCAGTCCGCCCATATATAGGCTCATGTATCCCTGCTCTGGAAACTCCGAAATCCTCAACGCAACCTGCTCAAACTCCTCGATGTAATCATCCACGTCTCCAGTCTATCGTAACAACTTCAAACAGCGCAATGGATCTCCTCGATAGTCTTCCCATACCTGTCTAACAACGCGAGCTTAAATTGCTCCTAGGTCAAACTAAGAAAAGCATCTTCCCAAGACAAAAACCAATAAAACCCAATATGTTCCATACAAAGTTGTGTCACGTGAAGCTTCATTTCTCCAGAGGATCGATTAACCAAAAAATAAGTATCAGCCTTAGTTATCCAACCAAAAGGATCTTCAATGGTAAAAAGCGGCAACTCCACCCTACGCGAAACACTCTACATTCCATCAATGTACGCAGCTTCCTTTGTATTTCCATTACTCCGTGATCTATGGCCTTCTTCGACAACAGCGAGCTTTTTAACTAAAGGAACAACTGGATCTTTTTTCCTTCATTTACCAGTTTTAGAACCAGGTTCCGAATGTATTTCTACCTCCTTAATTCTCTCTAGAGTATGTTCTTCCATATCGCGCGTCTTTTTACATAAGCGATCCTCCATATCTCGCGCATTACGTTGACTCTCAAACTGTCCATGAGTGAGTCTGTCCAGACTCTCTTGTACTGACAAAAATGTATGCTGAATATTTTCAAGAACAATTTCAACATCTTCTTTCCATCTTCATTCACATTCAGAGAACGATCCTGCGTAGCAAGTATTCCGCTCTTCGACAACGCAAACTCGTTCTCTACTCAAACACAAAACTCACCAGCGGAAGAAAGAAAAATTGCTACATCGTGAATGACGATCTCCTTGAACACTGTTAGAAAACTCCAGATTGCGTGAAAAAACTATTGTAAACAATAGCTACCTTTTACGCACAAAATTACTGAGTCAATTACACAAAAAATATTTGTCGACGCACAAGTCTCTTCTTCCGAAACGTGAATTCCCCAGCAGAGTCGCCAAGATGTTAGGATTCAAGTTTTGCAGTTACAAATATTAAGGGAAAGAACATGATTATATTCGTAATTGCCAAATCAAATTATAGTTTTATGCAACAACTTGAACCATATAAGAGATTAGAGCAGGAGATAACAAGGAAGAGACCACCTCCTTTTGCCACTTCTGCGCTGACTCTAGATTCCAGAAAAGAGACCACCCCCTCGTAGCATCTGCTCCCAAGCAATTCGCCTTCTAACTAAATGCCAAAAAAGGTGTCCCGCCCGAAGCCTCTCACAATTATTTAAAGGAAAGAAAACACAACCCAACTAGCTACCTAACATTCTCTGAATTCCCCTTTGAACCCTTTCTCCCTCGATAAGTAAACAATAATGGGGGTCGTAAGACTCAAGTGCTAACAAAGGGATTTCTCAAAGTTTGGAGGATTCAGCAGCATTCTATCAGCAAACAACCACTAAAAATATTTTTCCGGTCATCTATAAGGATGATATCGTGATCACATAGAGCAATTTTACAAGGATTAATCCAAGTCCTTCAAAAACACCTTCATAACAAGGAGTTAGGCCTTCTAATGTATTTTGTCGGTATTGAGGTATATCGGTGCACAAGAGGTATCTCCATGCCTCAAAGGAAGAGGTCAATTCATGCTAAGAGTGGGACATTACTCTCACCTGACAAGTATCACATATTGATCAAGAAGCTAAATTATGTGATTGTGACTTGGTCTAATATTGTGTGGTTGATAAGTGATAGAACTAATATTTCCACTATTTTTAATGTCAAATTAAATGACTTAAACCCCACCAATTTAACATTTTGAGGTGAATTGCATTGTTTTTGGAATTCAGGGACGTTTTGAGCTTGAACTATAAAATTGCACAATTCTGGACTTTTTAACTGTTTTCAATTGTCTTATGTATTCCACGATTGCAGTTCGCTCGCGGCGTGACACCGGATTTTGGAGAAAGAAGCGGAGCTAAAAATTGAAGCAGGGAGATTATACATCGTGTAATACCATTACAGGTTGTGACTCTTCAAAAATGGATTTGCTGCGCAAGACAAGTCACGACCTCATTACAGGCCGTGAAAGACCAATACACGTCGTGTAACTTTATTACACGGCGTGACATTTTTCGAACAAGATTTAAGAGAAGATCCATCAACGACTGTTGACCGAGCAATTACACATTGTGTAAACCCATTACACGTCGTGTAACAATCGACGCGTAGAAAAAAAAATGAATGTGACGCGGACGCGGACGCGGGTTTTGACGGGTTTTCCTATAAAAGGCGCCCCTTGGCCTCCCTTCGAGGGCACTCGGGAATAGCAGGAGCATCGCCACACCCAAGGGGGTCCCTCCCAACATCGGAGTGAAGATTGGAAGCCTTCCTTCACCGCGATGAAGATCGAGATCATGATAAAGATGTCGTGTGTCGATGCTGTGATGGAGAAAACGAAGGCTGCTCAAGCGATGCACGGCTAAGCAGCAAGCGGTTGCGGACGGCGACACCTGACGGACACTCTCTTCTGAGTTGTGTGCTTAATGTGTAATCTCTTTTTGAATTTCTTTTGAACTTATGATTTTGAATGAATGCGGTTGTTTTCTTTCTTAAAATATATGTTCAACGAATTTGTTTGGATGGTTGTTCCGTCTATGAAGTAAATTAATTGATTGCACTATTTAAATTTCTTCGATGAGGTCTTGTCGTTGAGCATAGTGTTTTCAATTAGGTTCAATTGTTTGGAGGTCGTCAAGTAGTTGAATCACTTCTATAGAAGGGACAACAATCATATTGAGGTCTTGATATGATGTCTATTCAAATTTGAGTGTTCAACTAAGGTCCTTGGGGGTGCAATTAGAAATCCAATTAAGGAATATTTTTATACAAGAGGGGAGTGTCCGAGAGGTTGAACCATGTCTGCGACCACTGTTTTAATTCTGATTTCAAAACCCATTTTATTTTCTATCAATTTTATGTCAATTTTCAGTCTTGTTCTTCAATTTTCTTGCACTTTAGTTTTTATTCATATATTGTATTCAAACTTTTAGTCAAATCCCCATTTTTATCTTCTTGCAAAAACAACTCAAACAAAAGTGACAATTTTGCAACTCAAAATTGCAACCTCCTCGAGAGACAACCCTGTGGTCACCACTGTACTGCATTTTAAGTGGAAAAATATTGATTAAGGTTTTCACAACAAAAACGCTCACGTCAATAAGGAAAGTGAGTCGGTTCATGGAACATTTGAAGAGGGCTCCAGTAGGATGAAACATTTCGCATCACCATATATGTCAAGAGTTGAACAAGGTTTGGGTTTGTTATATTTTGATCACAGGCATACTTATATCAAGACATTATGTAACACCAACTAAGTAAGATGTGTCAAGAGTTGAACAAGGTTTGGGTTTGTTATATTTTGATCACAGGCATACTTATATCAAGACATTATGTAACACCAACTAAGTAAGATGTGTATCCTCTTAGAGATCAAAATCTAGGTATGTTATTTTTATTAGAGGTAACTTGATCGTCTGGCAAAGCAAGAAGTTCCATTTGCTTTCTCCGCTTCCCTACCAATTGTGTGCATCAGGTCACTACAAGTCCCATCCATGCTAACGTACGACTTCAGGGAGAAGTTCCAAGAGGCACTCCAAATCAATATCCCCCTCTACACTGGGGAATGAAGTGGGCCTTTATCCCTTCAGATGAAGCCATCCAAGACACTGCAAGTCCTCTTGGACGAAGACAAAGCCCTCCCGACGTCGAAGAACTCCTCGAGCGACAAAGACTCCTCGTCGAGTGCAATTGTGATGTTGTGAATTCCCTGGAAAACAATGACCCTGCTGCGAACTCCCCGGGCAATGAACTCCCAGGAAGCGGCGACTCCCCTACGAGCCAACTCCTCGGGCGATGGCGGCCATACGAGCTTAGTAAACCCCAGGCGACGATTGATAGGAACGCGGAATGGAGGTTGAAGTGCGGGGAAGCTGGCTGTAGCGGCGTGGGCTTGACAGGTGAGCTGGAAGACTCTAGCTGTTGTGCGAGGAAATCTGTTGCTGTTGTTAGGCAGTTGGTGAAGTCGGTATGGGTGGGGCAGTAGTGTCTTTACTCTAGTATTTGTCTGTTAGGCTGGGAGTAACTACCAAGGGGCAATTTTGTAAATAGTCATATTAGTTTGTTAGTCTGTTATTTTCTGTTCAGGCTATAAATAAAGGGTGTGTGGCTGGGGGAAAGGGAATTGGTTTTAGAGAGAAGAATTCTGATGTGCAGAATTACAGGCTGCTGCCTTGGGCCTCGGAGAGCAGCGCCTCTAGAGGATTTCTCCTTCTATATCTCTTCTTTTTCTTCTTTGTTCTGTAATTTCTGATGCTGTTAATTGAAGTGCCTATTGATTTTCTCTCACATCAATTGACTCTTATCAATTGGTGCTTTCATTGAGATGCTTTCTAGAGAGAGGGATTCTTCAACAGAGATTTTCTGGTTTTGGAACGTATGCGGCTGAGGCAGACAAAGAGGACAAAGCTGCTAGAGAGGAATTGCAGCAGAAAAGACGTCACGCAGAGATAAAAAAAAAAACCGACAACAGAGGAGACGCAGCAGCTTAGAGTACGTGTCCATGGAGACGATAATAGTTTTGGTGGAACAATTGAATGCTGGACTCAAACGGATGAGGCAGGGTAATGTGGAGATACTAGAGCAGTGTGCGACATTGAGGAAGCAATACCATGAATCTCAAAATCTGATGCGGCGGAACTCAGACAAAGCTTGGCAAAAAGATGGAGAGCGTTTGGCGAAGGAGACGCAAAAGGAAGCAGAACATGAGTCAAAGCAAGAACAGTTCATAACAGGAGTACCAAGTGGGGCCAAAGCTGGCAGTGAAGTCCACAGCTCGACTGCTATCTCCCAAATTACCAAGACTTGTGCATGACATTTTCAATCTTAAACAGCAGAGTGAGAAGCTAGCTACAGGCTATACCAGAACAGGTGAAGCGCCCTGAAGCTGTAGCTAGAAGTCTAGCATTGAGTTTGCTGGATGAAGGGAGCTACGAGCAGATTAAAGTGGTTGTTGTAGATGTTGGGGACTGTAAAGAACCTCCCCACCGGAAGGAGATTGACAGAGGGAGAACTACCGGAATGTGGGCAGCACCGCCTAAGCAGCCTACTACTACTTTGGGCTTAGCTGTTTTAACAGTCGAATCAAATAAGCTTGTAAAAGCTTCTGCTGATAATTTTCGATCACAAAATGGGTTCACTAGAGGCGTTAGCAGCGACCCAAGGGAGCGGGCGGAAATGTGTGTAGCAGGGCAGAATAATTGTTGTCAAAATCCAGTGATACAAACTGGAGTTGCTTGGCTGTTATCTCTTTTACTCATGTTATCCAGTTATACAAGCAGGAGTTGCCGAGCTAGAGCTGGTGATGCTACAGCAGCTCATTATCAGCTAGCTTATGTTTTCAAAGAAATAGAAGAGTGTGAACTGCGTGCAAGGAGTGTTGGTGCTGGTTGTTCTCAACTTTTGGAAGATCTTGTAAGCTTGCTGAAAAAAAAGGAAAAAAGCAGGGAAAAAAAACAAGACGTTGAGCTGGAAAAGTGGGATTGATTCCCTTACCTTGTGGACAAGGTAGTTTTTCAAGGAGGGGGAAATGATAGGAACGCGGAATGGAGGTTGAAGTGCGGGGAAGCTGGCTGTAGCGACGTGGGCTTGACAGGTGAGCTGGAAGACTCTAGCTGTTGTGCGAGGAAATCTGCTGTTGTTGTTAGGCAGTTGGTGAAGTCAGTATGGGTGGGGCAGTAGTGTCTTTACTCTAGTATTTGTCTGTTAGGCTGGGAGTAACTGCCAAGGGGCAGTTTTGTAAATAGTCCTATTAGTTTGTTAGTCTGTTCTTTTCTGTTCAGGCTATAAATAAAGGGTGTGTGGCTGGGGGAAAGGGAATTGGTTTTAGAGAGAAAAATTCTGCTGTGCAAAATTACGGGCTGCTGCCTTGGGCCTCGGAGAGCAGCGCCTCTAGAGGATTTCTTCTTCTATTTCTCTTCTTTTCCTTCTTTGTTCTATAATTCCTGCTACTGTTAATTGAAGTGCCTTTTTTTTCTCTCTTTTGAAATTGACTCCTATCAATTCGTGCTTTCATTGAGAGATTATAGAGAGAGGGTTTAGAGAGAGGAACTTTTGATTGGAGGAAATTAAAAGTTCACGCTGCATCTAACTGTGCAAGCACATGGACAGCAGAGTAGCACAACTGGAATCGACCGTAACGGAGCTGAAAACCAGGTTTCGGCAGCAGGAGATGGGACTACAGCGGTTGGAGAATGTAAGTCAGCGCCAGGAGGGAGCTAGCCGGTGTCGAGATCAACAGATTCAGGTGATAAAGGCGATGGTGACTCAACTTTTGGAGGTACAGGCGGAGCATATGGCTCAGGATAGAAATAGAAAATTGGCCGAAACTGAGGAAGACGAATGCAAAGGCGGTGAGGAGCAACACGACAAGCTGATCCTGGGAGGTCGACGTGCAAACGATGAGGTGGAGAAATTTCTAGATGTAGATCAGCCAGAAAACGAGCAGCGAGCGGAACAAATGCAGCAGCGCAAGAGGCCACTAGTGTTGTTGGGACAGACAAAACCTATCGCGGGTTTAACCGAACTGCATGTATTTCTAGCAGTCTAATGGAGTGTGGCAGGTGGATTTCAAACTGGTTCGGTCAGATGAGGAAAATTTCAATTTCAGCTTTAGAACGAACATGTGGAACAAGGACAAAATAATTCTAGAATTGTATTACAAGCCCATATGGGAAATTCTTTTAGCAGATGGAGATGCTTTGTTACCGAAGCTAACGTCGTGGGCACGATTTCTGTGGAGTATAGATGCAATGAACATTAGTAATGACAAGCAGTCTTGGTCTGTAACAAAGTCTTGGTCTGCAACAGGGATTTTAAAACGGTTGCAGAAAATAGCTGCTGAAGGTGGGAACTGCGAGCCACCTCATCGAAAGGAGGTCGACCGCGAGAGGACTGTTGGTTCGAGGGCAGTAAGGGATGAAGATTCTTGTGATATAGCCACACCGCATGGTTGGCAGCACTGCAGGAGGATTGCAATTGCTACTGCGCACGTTGGCCGACTGCTGAGGCCACCGCCAAAGCTACCCGATAAATCACCTTTGAGGACAATGTGGTTTTAAGAGGGCGGAATTGTTAGGAACCCGTTACCTAGGTTGCTACTGCTGCGGAGGAGCCGGGGCTAGGGAGCTGCCTATGGGAAGAGAAAGTTGGGGGCTGCTACATACGGATAGAGAGGTTGGGGGCTTTGCTTTATTGTTTTGTTAGGGAGTTGGTTAGGGCTGGTCGTAGTGGGCAGTGTGCAACTGTCCAGGGGCAACTATGTAATTACTCTTATAGTTGTTAGGTGGTTGTTAGTTTGATAGTCTGGTTTGTTAGAAAGTTGTTGGGAGGAGGGGTTGGAGTCTATAAATAAGAGAGTTGTGGATTGTATAGGGAGGAATTGTTTTAGAGAGAAGAATTCTGCTGTGCAGAATTACGGGCTGCTGCCTTGGGCCTCGGAGAGCAGCGCCTCTAGAGGATTTCTTCTTCTATTTCTCTTCTTTTCCTTCTTTGTTCTATAATTTCTGCTACTGTTAATTGAAGTGCCTTTTTTTTCTCTCTTTTGAAATTGACTCCTATCAACGATGATCACCTTGTGAGCGCTACGGCACTCTGTGAGTGCATAAAAAAATTTAAAAAAAGCCTCCATTATAAAATATAAAACAAACAGGTGGGCTCGTGGGTTTGCCCGACCCATGTGGAAAACGGGTCGAGCTTTCAATTTTTAACCTGTATTAAAAACGGGCCAAACAGGCAGACCCTAAACAGGCCTAGGCCCATACGAACTTGGCCAATTTAGGCCCGACTGGCCCATTTTACATGCCTAATGAAAACCTAATAAAATGAAAAGAAATGAATTAATGAATTCTTAGGTCAATCAAACCCAAATAAAAAGGAAAATAAATTATTGATTTAAATGGCCGTAACAACTCGCCCTACATTAGTCACCCCTGCTTGAAAAAGATTTACCCTGGTCCTATTTGGATGGAGATTGTCATCTGAATAGAATGGACTTGAAACCTTCGATCCCATAGTAGTCAATCTCAGATCGCAGGCGCGACGCGGTGGGATACTGAAGCGGGATAACGGCAACGCGAATCGTGTCGCGGCCGCTTTTTTATCCAATCACAGGTCAAATAATATAATCTAAATTATATAATTCTACACAAATATATATGATGAAAAATTAAAATATGATAAATAAAATATAAAACAGAATAAAAATAATACATATATAATAACAAAAGAAATAAAAAGGGGCTTCAGAATGGAAAATTTTTACCAACAAATAAAGCAAAAAAAAACAAACAAAATAAAAAGGGATACACAGAGAAATAGAAAAAAAAGACTCAACAGAAAATAAAATATATCAAAAAAATTAAAGGTGTTAGTGAGGAGGGGTCGGGGTCGGCGGCATAGATGCGGGGTCGCGACTCGGGGGGGGGGGGGGGTGGGTCGTCGGTGTCGCGACTCGGGTGGGGGGAGACGGCACTGCAGCAGGAGGAAATAAGAAGGGTTACACAGCGGCCGAGGGGGGGGGGACCGCTTACGGGCAAAAAAAAACTGAGGTTCTTTGGCGCCAGAACAAGTCGCGGCCGCGCCGGCCAAGATCGCGGTGGAAGCGCGACGGCCGCGATAGCGGGTGAGGCGGCGCGATCGTGTTCCGCCCGCGATCCAGCCACCTAAAGCGGTCGGGTGTCGCTCCGCACCGCGATGGCACGATCGCGGCCGCAACAATGCGTTTTGACAAGTATGTTCGATCCTCATTTGATGTTAGTGGTTGTACCCCATGCTCAAATGGAATCAACTAGCTAAAATGAACATCGGGATTCAGATAGTCGCCTCCTTTAGATTTCATGGCCACGAAAACCCTAGCTAGCAAAATACGGGCATCGGTGTCACTCTTAGGAAGTTGTGCGACAATGGCATTCTCAGGTGCGCCCACAAAGAGCACCTCTATAGTTTCATCTTTTTATTCCAAGTTTGAATTTGTTGCCTGTAGAGTCCGTACAACAACTCCTTCACAAACATGGTCGGCAACGTTGCGATAAGGTGAATGGGTCACAGCTCCATCATATGGTGCAATAGAATCGGCTCCTATCAATGGTAGGTTTGACCGTGGGGAGAGTGGCTTCAGCAACCGTGGCCCACCAGTGACATTGTTGAATAGGTTTAGTTGAAACCTCTGTCGATGGAATATAGGTAACGGTGCCACCCAAAACAGGTTTTGTGACACCCAACACAGATCCGTGGGGAGAGTGGCTTCAGCAACCGTCACCCATGTTTTTTTTTAACCTTTCTCTGCCAGTAGTAATGGTTATTTTGATAGCTTGAAAAGCGCGACATGAAACAACATCACATCTAAGCAAAAATACTTTTCTCTGAACTCTTTGATGACTTGGAACCATTGTAGCAAATGAATCGAATCATAATATTCAACGAACAGAGGAAGGTCATTATCCCCATACCTGCTGTGTAATTCCATTAATCCATATTCATCATGATGTCATTTTTCTTCTTTTTTTACCGTGCCGCAAGGAAGGTGGCACTATGGGTGCGTTGGTGATCCAAAGAGAGGCCTTCGCAGTGATTACAAGAAGGTTGTGATTGGTGTCGAAGGTATAGATGGATCGTGAAAACGCAATCAAATCGATGGCACAAAAGAAAAGGTCTCAGTCTGATACCAACTGATACAGTAGAAGAAATCGAAGAATCTTTTTCTATGAGGAATTATTAGGATATAACTACCTTTATGGCAAGAGTTTTCTCAAAGAGAATCAATTTTAAGAATAATTTCAAAAATGTTTTGCGACAAACCGCTTACAATCAGTTTAAAGGGAAAAAATGAAACAAAATGGAAAGAAATAAAATTCTAATGAATTTAGGGAACCTTAAATGTCCTCATTAATGAAATACTAATAAAACGAAAAGAAATAAATTAATGATTCAAATGACCCTGACAACTTGTCCAACATCAACTGAGCATGGTAAAATATGTGTATCAACATGAGGAAGTGTTAGTTGTTTATGTATCAAATATGTAGGTGCACCCAAATTCATCTTGTTTGACAAGATCTATCCTAGCCCCTTATTCCATGATTTTGAATTTTGTATATCTCCCCCGTCTTGAGTCTTGTATCTTTTTATTTATCTTGATATACAAAAGGTCATGACCCCATTCAAGAGATATTTTTATTCTATTTGTTCTAAAGCATTCAAATATTTGAAATTTTTCAGTAATGAAAGATGCGGTTAAAATATTGGTAGAGAAATAATAAATTAAGATTTGGACAAAGAAACGAAAATTGTTCACAAAAACCATAACTCGAAATCACAAGGATCATTCACATGATATTTGTTTAATCTCAAGTTAACATGCAATGGCAGAATATTATTGTGCAACATGCACTTGGCCATCTAGTCCATCAAGAGTCAACAAAATGAAAAAAAAAAGTGCAATAAGGAGGATGACAAAGCCTCTTAAAAGAAAGAGGAATGGGAAAATTTTACATAAATCTATTAATGTACATTTTAATCAATATACACAATGCACAAATTTATTTTTTTTAGTCAATTTAATTAACAAGTGCTAAATAAAATGATGAGCCTAGTACCATCATTTGCCACATAATGTATCGGATTCAGATTCCTCTATGTAAGTAAGCCACAATGCACATGCGATCCATAAACTTGAATCCATCCCTAGCCAAGTATAAAGAAACAAGATAAATAAGTAGAAGATAGCATGGGAATCTTCACCTTCATCTCCATAGTGGGCGGCCAAAATATCAGGTGGGATACCTTGCATTCCATATATTTCAATGTCGGTTGCCTCTCTGCCAGGTTTTGCATTGGGCACCCTGCAAGTATAACAATAAGTATAACAATAATTGGGTTCATCAAACCGCAATTACAAACAAGATAAAAGTGGTGGATGTTTCAAACTATTTATCATCCATTAGAGAAGGATTGTTTTCTAAAATCCATATACATCCTGGAAATTTTTTACGCACGTATCTTATACACTCTTTTCATGGTGATTTTTTGCCTCATTTCTGTATAAATTCTTCTTAATGTGTGTTTAATTGTATTATGACCGGTAAAATAGGGAAATTTGCTTAAAAAAAAGTGAGCACGTGTAATATGTGAAAAAATAAGAGATTTGCTAAAATAAGCGAAGAAACCGAAAATGCAAGGAAGGGTTATCTGATTTTTAGAACAGGTCGACTCGTCCATTGTTATTTCAAGATTAACTTCCGTTCTAGACCTTAAAATAACTTGATTCATTATCTATGGTTCCTACAAAAGTTCCCTACATCTTTTTTGAAGATGTCATTGGTTGAATCATGGATCCCAAACGTCCAATGGTGGTCTGAAATTGGAGTGCCTGATGTGAAAAATGGACTTGAGACTCACCTGTACTAATTGAGCTGCGATTTTTTTATGCACAACTTAGATTGACCCAAAAGCAATTTTTATTTGAAAGTCAATATCAAGAACTTCAATTAATCTTCAGGTGACGTGACATAAATCAGCCATTTAAAGTCTGCACAGCACGCCAAACTTTTGTACATCTGTGCTGATTGTCATATAATGACAGACAGCACGAGGACAAGCCATTGTTTCAAATGTGAAGAGATGAGGCAAAAGACGAGTAACTGTCCACATGGACCAAGGGCCAATGAGAGAGGATTGTACCATACAGTGGGCATGACCAATGATGTGGGCAGGAGGGGAAATGGGTCATGGGAGATCATTGCGACAGACATAGCAGCCAGATGGATGGTCCCGGAGTAGAGGAGTTTAATGTCAGATGTACACTTTGGAAGGTGGACATCAAGAAGAACCGAAGAACACCCCCAACGAGAGCATATGAGTTAAGTGTTTTTAACGTTGTGTTTTATTATGTTTTATGTCGCATGTTACTTTACCAGAAGAGGAACCTAATAATGCGTTGGTTGTCACATGTTACTTTTCCAGAACAAGAAGTCCGAAAACCAGAAATTTGGAGTGATTTTTGGTTTTTGATAACAATTAAAAGGTTAAATTAAGGGGGTTTACGTGAAATAATTCATATTGAAATTTAATTGGAATAGTTTTCAATGGGATTACATAAATTAATAAAAATAAAGTGGTTTGAAATAACAAATTAAATTATATTTTTATGTAGTGTATATGGATAAAAATAAAAATAAGTAATGAATTGATATTTGTATATGCATGTGTGCGCATCTGCATGTGCATTTGTGGCGCTCTTTTCTTTCAAGGTGCTTGTGTGGGAAGGGAGAGAAAGAAATAAGGGAGAGTGGAAAGGGAATTTGGTAAAGGGTTTCTTGCCAGGTGCTTGTGTGGGAAGGGGCTCTCCAAGTCTTAGGACATGTTTTTTCTTCAATTAAGGTGAAAGATGTGTGTGTGTGTCATTCTTTTTTGTTGTGTTTTTTATTTAAAATAAAACAAAGTGTTTTCGAATGCACAAAGGCGCGCTGAGGCGCACGCCTTGGCGTGAGGTGTTGTGACCTCACTAAGGGGCGCGCGCCTCGCGCGCCTCGCACGCCATCACTGGAGGCGCTAAGGCGCCAAGCGCTATTATAGCGAGCCACCTAAAAAGAATTGCGGCTCCTTTTGCAACGGTAGGGGTAGAAATCAGGGCAACAGAGGGATGGAAATCGGGGGTATAGGGGATGGAAATTCAGGCTACTTGATAAAAAATGGCAGCGGCAGTGAAATCGAGGATTGTTGCACAGGAGGAAATCGGGGTGACAACGGTGGAAATCAGGGTGACGGGTGGAAATCGTGGGCTACAGGGGTGGATATTGGGCTGACAGCGCTGGAAATCAGGGTGGCGGGTAGAAATCGCGGGTGGCGGGGGTGACGCTGTCAGTAGGCATTAAATGATATATTTAAGGAATTAATTAAAAAATAAATGAATAGTCTCAAAAAATACACACCATGTTAGAGGAGCGTCAAACGCACGTGGCAACAGCAGCAGCCGACGAAGCCCAGCATCAACTCCTCCCTGGCTTTTATCTTCTCTAATTGATTCTTCTACTACACCCAAAGGTTATTTCTATTCCTATTTCCTATTATTCAACATGTGTTTTCAGTTTTCCTCTATTCCTCCTCTCATTTTCATTTGTTTTCCTTTTTTTTTTGTTTTTTGTTTTTCCTCTAATCCTATCTCAATTTCTTTGCTTTCCTCCTTTTTCCTCCATACTTTGGGCCTCTTCTGTTTCCATCAACATCAACTGCAGCACTCACCCAACAGTGAAATTATGAGTGAGAATCGTTCTGAAACACCACCTAGTGCAGCTCCAAGTAGTGCAAGGAAAGACTCGGCTTTGAAATATACTTATCAAGGAAATCCTAGTGACAGAGAACAGAGATTCAGTCACATGCAGTTTCTTTTTAGAAACAAAAATAAAGGAGGTATTAGTCGAATGAAACAACACTTGGTTGGAGGATATAGAAATTTTACCGCTTGTAAGAAATGTCTGGAACATCTAAAAGAGGAGATAAGACAATATATGAAGAAAAAGAAAGAAGATAAGAATCAGCGAAACATACTTTCGGATATTGATGGTTTCCATTCTAAAGATGAATGTGATGATGACATTGAAAAGATCGGTCCGAAGGGTGGAAGAACTATTGTGGGAAAGTCATCAATTAAGTCATCGCGCAATATCGGACCAATGGATACCTATTTTACGCGTGACTCGAAAGAAATTGTTCATGGTAGGAAAGGAAAACAAAAGACGATCATAAATGCATACAAAACCAAAGAGCACAAGAGAGAAATGCGAGAGAGAGAGAGAGAGAGTATGTGCACAAATTGCAAGATGGATGCATGACGTGGGAATAGCTTTCCATACTGTGAAATATGATAGTTTTCATTCCATGATTGAACCAACTGGGCAATTTGGTCTACGAATGAAGTCACCAAGCTATCACGAGGTGAGAGTTTGCTTGTTAAATAAGGAAATGGGGCATACAAAAACAATGATGGAAGAACATGAAAAGGATTGGGCAACAAATGGTTGCACAATTATGTCTGGAGGGTGGACAGACAAAAGGCAAAAGACATTGATCAATTTCTTGGTGAATTGTCGCAAAGGTATTATGTTTATTGATTCAATTGATGTTTCATCATTTTGCAAAAATGGAGACAAAATATTTGAATTGCTAAGCAAATTTGTGGAACGTATTGGTCCCAAAAACGTGATTCAAATTGTTACCGATAGCACCTCTTCAAATGTTGTAGTGGATATTATTTTTATCCACCTTATTAGTATTTAAGTTTAGGCATACATTATGCAACATATTAATAATTTTATTGAACTCCATGGGCAGCCCATTGTTTGGATTTGATATTGGAGGATATTGAAAAACTTGACATTAGCATGCAAACATTGAAACGAGCAACTTTTTTGAGTTCTTTCATGTATACTCGTCTGGGGTGTTGAATATGATGAGAGAATTCACAAGGAAGAAAGAGTTGCCTCGACCTGCAAAAACTAGATTTGTTACCGCTTTTCTCATAATGGCAAGTATGCATAAGCAGAAGAATTCGAGGAAAATGTTCACATTAGATGGGTGGGCAAGAAGCAAGTGGGCTAAAGAGGTAGAAGGCAAACAAGTTTCTAAAATCGTATTGATGTCATCATTTTGGACTTTTGTATTGTCATAAAATAACCAACCCACCTGTAAAAGTGCTTAGATTGGTTGATGGAGAGAAAAAGGCGCCAATTGGATACATTTATGAAGCCATGAATAGGGCCAAAGAGGCAATCATGAGGGCTTTTTTGATGAAGAGAGGTACAAAGAAATTTTTACTATTATTGATCGTAGGTGGGAGATTCAGCTTCATCGGCTTTTGCATGGTGCGGGGTATTTCTTGAATCCCGAATTTTTTTATTCAAATCTGAATATCCAATTGGATTTTGAAGTACAAGATGGATTAATTAAATCCATTCAAAGACTCGCTCCAAGCCTTGAGATTCAAGAAAAAATCATGGATGAAATTACTTTGTACAAAGAGGTTGAGGGTCTATTTGCAAATTCTTTGGCAATTAGACTTCGGAACAAGAAGCCTCCTGCAAAATGGTGGTCTATGTTTGGATCTTCAACCCCAAACTTACAAAAAATTTCTTTGAAGGTTCTTAATCTCACATGCAGCGTACCGGGATGTGAGAGAAACTAAAGCATATTTGAGCATGTAAGTTTCATTTCTAAAGGCATTTTATTTATTATTATAAACTTTATAACAATAAAAATTCAATTATATTGCATCTTCATAGCAAAAAGAGGAATAGGTTCTCTCGACAAAAACTAAATGATTTGATCAACATCAAATATAAGCATCGGTTTCAAATTTGTGACACCGATGATCTCATCACACTCAAAGAGATTAATGATAGCAATTAAATGCTTATTGGGAGGGTCAAAGAGGATGAGGATGTTGATAATGACTTTATATTTAATGATGAGGGTGCTCAGGGTTTAACATGGGGTGCATATGCTGTTGTCGTTGGGGCTGGGGTTGAAGTGCCTGAATATAATTTCAGATCTAAATCAAACTTAGATGAGTTGAAAGTGAAATGGTATTTGATCTAATAAGAGACCTAATCCCAAGACTCGAACACAATCCAATCTAATCCAACATGGGACCTGGTCTCAGGACTTCAGCGTTGACTAATATGATGGACCCCATCCCAAAGCTTTAGCGCCTTCATTGTTTTTATGATACAACAAGAAGAGTCGCAAATAGATGACAAAGTGTAGTTAGGTAAAGGTCAATGGTTGTCAGTAGGTGGCATCACCCTAAGCTCACCTCAATGTTTTCAACTCAAACATGTCATGGTCATGGCCGCAAATGTATTTGTTCTGAGTATAGTTACTAGCGGTCGATCATACATTAATTCACAGCACTAGGGGTTGGTATGGGGTTTGCAAAGGAAGCCCTACTGACCAAAAACTCACACCTTGTATGCAACGTTGATCGTGATTGGGTGTGCGTGGCGTCTAGTGTTTCATGTTGGCGCGGGTTCTAAGTTTCCAATGATAGAGGCGTTGAATGATTGGGGCATGTGGTGGTTCTCGAAAATTATGTTGCCATAAATGTGTGTGTTTCACCTTAGGAGTCAGCATGATTTCTTTTGTATTTTTATGTTGTGTTATGTGTAGTGGCATATCAAATGGTTTTTAAATAATAAAAGTGTTCATTATGGTCTTCAATGAAAATATGGTCTTCAGTAAAGCTAATTGGAGACGTTTGATACATGTAGCCAACTTTATTTAATTGGGTTTTAAGTCTTATTTGTTGTTGTCGTTGTATGTTTAATAAAATCTTGGGTATTGTGTCTATTAGATCATTGGGAGCTAAAACGTATTCCAAAACCAAAATCATCTCAAAATTGAAGCACAAAGTGAAAAATATTCATATTTGAAGCATCGCAGATACGAAAATATAAGGGAAAATCCAATTTAAGCTGAATGTCGTTGAAACGCATGGAAATAGTCATTACTTTCATTAGGCACATCATTGGCAATGGAAGTAGCACTAAGATGTGATTGGATAATGGGAACCCTAAAATACAACTTAAGGGACTTCAGTGATGCTCGCACAATCCACAAGATAATGCACATTGACTAACAGACAAATGCAGCTGGGTGCTCCTTCCAGTTTCCATGTATGATTCACGTTATAAGAAAGGTAAAAAATTGAGAGGCTGGAAGAAATCTGGTTAGATAAAGGGAATTTTTCAGATTCGGGTTTTTCCGTTTAAACAAAACAAGCCAAAGCAAATTAAAAATGCAGTTGTAGTTACAGAGAAGTTGCATCCGTGCATGCAGTTAAAGATCGTGAGTGCGGTAGGTGCAATTCTTGTAAATCGTGTGATTGTGCTGATTCGAACCGCCATCCTGTTTATTCTGTGGAAGTCCAGGGGACTGGTTGACACGAATTAAGGAGCATTGGCTCACCCTAGTGAATAGGATCAACTTATTTGGACCTTGCTTGCATACTATCAGTTGAGACATTGAGTGATTGGTGGGTAAACTAAAACTCCGGCACGGGAGCAGGTCGACTAAATGACAGTTTCTTGCTCTTTATGCCATGTCGATGAAGGAACGAAATGTGAACTTGTGCTACGCTCAATTCATGTTCGAGGTCAGGAAACAAACATGATGGTATTTCGTTGAAAGACAGTCGTCATCAACATTTGAAAACCAGAAACCGGAAAAACGGACAATTATAAATTAAAAAAAAATACTTTCAGAAAAAACCAGGAAGCATATGTATGTAATCAAACGAAGGAGACGGGGAGAAATCAAAATTCGATAGAGGGGGGGAGACAGCATGTGTAAGAAAATATACTTGGAGACAGTCTCCTTGTGGACTTGGAGAACGTGGATGGCCATACCACCTGCAGTGGACAGCTTCTTGTGGCAGGCATGGCATTTGAAGTGCTTAGCCTTCTGGTGTTGCACCAATATCTTCTCGTCGTCGAACTCCCTGTCGCAGTAATAGCAAAACACCTTGGTCGAAGCTCTCTTCTTCTTCTTCCCCATTCTCGCAGATCCCGGATCGAATCCCTAACGCCCGAATAGGGCTCGGGAGTCCCTTTTTCTTCTGTCACGTCTACTCGGGATCGCCGTTATTGCTCGCAAGCACACCAAGCCTCCCTCCCTTGCCTTCCCTTCCCTCCTCCCCAACCCCCGCTCACCAATCTACCTCCCCCGATCTCTCTCTCGCTCTCGCTCTCTCGCTCTCTCTCTCGCCTGCGGCAGTGACGGCTGCGGTCGGCGGCGTCACGCCCCTCGCCTGTTCTTGCGCTTTATTCAACGGAGGCTGCAGGAACCTTAAGCCTACGTGTATTATATACTGGTAGACATGTACTACGGCCACCCTAAAGATACGAAGCAATATGTATTTACCCCCAATTATTTTAAATAAATTTTAATTTTAGTGATTTATATAAAAAATAAATTATCCCTTTGTTATGAAATATTAAATATGAATGCGTAGTTGTAAAAAAAAATCTTTACAACACACGCAATAAAAGAAAATACGTCCAGGAATTAGACCACGCGACGCGCGCCCCAAACTTCTCTCAGCCCAACCGCCCCGCTCGCTTGCGGGGCATGAATGTCATAATTGTGGTAACTCTCATTCCCAATAAACCCCTATATGTGCCCCACTTTTCATGTGTCAACTTTTGGTATTCCTTGTGCACTATAAATACATTGAAATGTTAATGAAATGTGGATGGTTTTTTGGCTCTACATTGTGTTATTTCTCTACTTGTATTTCTCTTGTATTTGTATTTCGATTTGTCATCATCATCGTCATATGCAAATTTGGCGCTCGTTTCGTCAACGATGTGCTTCACCTGTGATCGATCTTATATTTCCGATTTCGAAATTTTTCGCGGTTTCAATCGGCGTTCGATCGATTTCATAACATGTTATCAACATAATCGTTTTCTTCGTATTGCGCATCGTGACGACGCTGTCGTCATTCCTATCACTGACGTACGATAAATCTGGTGGAAAAAAAATATATGTTACATGTTTTTATAAACATTATTCTTTTGACATAATCTTTCGTGTGTGCATCGACTCCACTCAGTCGAAGAGTTGCATCAAAAGGCGAGTCTTATTATATATGTAAGATATTGTTACATTTTATTTTTCCTCTCTTGATAAATCAAAAAATAATAAATGATTTTCTAAATCTTTTGTTGTGGGAAAAATAATGAGACCCTGTAGAGCTGTAATGACTCACGGTTGATAAATCTCACTCCATTCCCTATAGAGAATGTGTTTGATTAATAACTGATGGGATCGATATTGAGGCAAACATTATTCATCAAATAAAAAAAACGACGCCACCAGAAGTGGTTGAATTGCAAACATCGTGTACTCATCGTACATTAAGCCGAAGTTTGGTAACCAGTGATGAACATCGCGTACTCATCGTACATCAGGCCAAAGTTTGGTAACCAGTGATGGACATCGTGTACCTGTCGTACATTGAGTCGAAGTTCGCTGATCATGCCATGAACCATGAAATTTCATCTCTTTTATTTCTTGTTCACCTTGAAGGTGTCAAGTTTGATTATGATGTATAAAGGCTCATAATGGAGACAATATTTACTTTTGAATATTTTAAAATATTGCATTGTTTTATTTCTTTTATCTCTCTTTTATTTCTTATAAAATGTTTTAGAGAAATTAAATGTTATTGACGAACAAGTGTAAATATTTTATATATATATTCATCCCTCGAAGTGGATGAAATTGTTGAATTGAATATCCATGCTATTGTCTTGAAGACACTATAAAACTTGAACAAATAATTTTATCTCGTTCCCTGGAGTGAATGAGAATATTTATCGAAAATGATTTATTTCATTCCCTAAAGTGAATGCAAATATACAATATTTTATTTTAAATCAAGAACAAAGTGAATATGATGTTTTGCAAATGATTATTGTGTTGTATTTGTTTATAACAAACAATAATAATATAACCACCAAATTTGGTTTGATGACAATAAATATTTACAGAGCATAATGAATTTTATTAATAAAATAATGCATCATTAAAGGATAGTATAAAAATAATGCCCTTTGACATTATATTGAACAATATCTTCATTTATCAATTATTGTTCATCCAACAACAATATCAAGGGGAAAGTTATTATTCATTTGCTTATGAATTACCAATATCATCTCAAGTAATTCATTAAATTTTATCCCCAGAAGTAGATGTTATTATTCTTATTGTTCATAAATGAGATGATTGAATTACATAGTTTTGATAATCCGATATATTTTATGAAAATGATTTTACCACCTGAAGTGGTTAAAACAATGATCATTATAATCAATAAAAAATTAGCATTTTATGTAAGATGATCATTATTGATAAATAATGAATTATCATTCATGGATCATGAAATTCAATAAATGAATTCATTCCCTGATGCGAATGTAGTTTTAATTACTCCAGTTCATTCCTTGAAGCGAATGAAATTATTCATGAAAAATTTGATATGATTTGTGCTACTCATACTTAGAATTTTATCATGAATATTTGAGTATTGATGAAATTTGTAAGAACCTGAGTTTTTAGAACGAGTCAAAATCCCGACCCTGTTTGAATTTTGACTTGTTCCTGAAGAAACTGGGAAAATCGAGGATGTTCTGGAAATTTCCACACTACACGTCGTGTACCCTAAAGTACACGCCATGTATAAGTTGGGCGAGTACCGGCCGTGTGCTCGCCGAGTACATGTCGTGTGATGACCGTGTAGGAATTTCTTACTACATGACGTGTAGTGATAGACACATCGTGTACCCTTGACCGTGTGGAGGCCATACATGGCGCGTAGGCCTGTTGGTGGGGTAAAAAGTTTTTAACAAGCACACGTCGTGTACTAACTGTACACGCCGTGTAGAGGGGCCGTGTATGGGGATGTACATGGCATGTTGGGGATGTCATCCGGGTAAAGAATTACACGCTGTGTACCCCTAGGTACACACCGTGTAGTCAGTCGACAAGTCTATGACGGAATTTCAGCCGTCATATGAACAGTAAAATGATACACGCCGTGTACTTAAAGTACACGCCGTGTATTTTTTTTCCGCTAAAACGAACAGTAGCCTCGTATTGAGGAAAAACCTCAAACCCTCAACGGGTTTGAGTAGGGAGAGCCGACCAGGACCTTAATTCCCTCTTGTTCCTTCGTCCGAGGTCGGATTCAAACACCATTTAATCCGTTGGAACCCCCTCGGTAAGGCCTTGATTCTTCTTGAGTTGTTTTCTTGATTTCTGTTCTAGAATGAGTTATAGAGGTTTGAGCGGGTTTGATTCTTTTGTATATCTACCACGTTTTAGACCTAATTGGAGGCTATTATCGAAGGAGTATCACTATACAAGTCTCAGGTAGGTGGTGCATACCTCTTTTTGTGTTTTCGCAGACTTTTGGGCGATGCGGCCTATGACACGTTTTCGGGTATTTTGAGCATGACCCTGTATTTACCTATTATTGCTTGTTTAATTGTTATATGACCTATAGGATGCCTTTGGGTATGCCCTATTACCTGTTTTGCTTGAGCGGGGTCGGGCGAGTGGTTGTTGCTCATCGTGGCATTTTGGACGGGGACTGCCAAAATGGTTAAAATTGTTTTGTATTGTTTAAACTGTTGAGTATGGTTTATTGAACCTGATATGAATTATTGGAGACCTTAGAAATCGCAGTGCCGGTATGAGACAACACTTGCTTAGTGCTTTTCAACTGTTTAGATGGTTTTGTTTGTTTATGTGTTCTGTTAAAATGTGTATATATATAATTGTTGAATTGCATGTGCTAGAACCTTTGGGTTGCGTTGGGCATGACCCAGATATTCTTGAGTGATGCTGATCATAGGCTGGGATTGGTTTGGGTTACGTTGGGTGGTTCTGACCACGGGATTGCGCATCATGGGCCTCAGTTTGAGGTAGGATGACTGTTAGGTTGGGCATGGCCCGGGTTACTGGGATTGCAAGACCATCAGAATTGAACAGCATGGTCGTAGGGACACGAGGTGTCAAAGGTGTTGTGGCTTGGGTACCATTTTGGTGATTACCGCTCACCCGAAACTATGAGTAGTGTGCACACAGAGAGACTCCGTGATGAGGTGGTTTTGACCACTCGTGTGGGTAGAGGCCCCCATTAGTCGCGGTTTAGGTACTTTTGGTTTGGGGGTGCTTGTCGTAGGAAGCCACGTGGAAGGTGAGGAGCCTTCAGGGGATAACATTGATGCTATCGGGTTGGGGGGAAGAGGCTCAACATGATTTGATGGTAGACCTCGTTGTCCCTCCGGTTCCTTTGTTTTGAGGGAAGACATCATTGTCCCTCCGGTTACTTTATTTGAGTGCAGGCATCGATGTCCCTCCGATTACTTATTTGAGGACAAACATCATTGTTCCTCCAAGTTACTATTTCTTGGGCGTGCCTTCGGGATGTCGGTACTTGAGACACGTGGTGTTAGAGGGTACATGGTGCTAGGTTACATGACAGAGATTCCGGCATTGGCTGAAGCAGGTGACACTCCATGGCGGCTGCTGAGCACCACTAGAGTTTGTATTTATTTGTGGATCGTATTGTTTACTTTTTTCCTTATAAATGCATGCTTGCTTAAACACTTATATTAGGTACGCACCGTTGCGTGGTATCCTACTGAGATTCGTCTCACACCCTGCACGGGCCCTTTGGGATGCGTGCATACTTTATGGATTTACGTGCAGGAAAGAGGCAAGCTTTAGGAATTGGGTTGGATTAGCTATTGCATAGAGATGGTATGGACCTTGAGATCTTGCCTGGCTAGAGTTACTTTGTTTTTCTTACCTTCCTGTATCAGTATGCTTACTTGTTTTGTAGCTACAGTTGGTTAGCCATTGGCGCCTTTACATATGGATATGTATGACCTACTTTGGATGCATGTTTGTTGTTCAGTGGTAGTTACAAGTGATCATTATGTTTTTGTGTTTACTTTCCACTACTGTTGTTTATATTTATTGTTTCCGCTGTTTATCGATATTGAATGTGCTTCCGCTATGTGGGTCTGGTTCGAGTCTGCTGAGTCGTTTATTCCGCTACATTTTTATTATTATACTCAGACCAGTACCATTGTTATCCTCTGAGAGGGTATATCCTCCCCACTATACTTATAAGACCCTCGCTGCTAGTCGGAAGCCTTTGGCGTTCGGGGAGGTGCGCCTAAGGTAGTAACACCCGACCCGTTTAGCACTGTTCGAGTGGTTGTTTGGGTTCGGGTCGTTACAAAGTTGTATCAGAGGAGTTCTCGACGGGGATTTAGTAATAGTGTTTTGCTGGCTACTAATGAGATTGAGACTTCTCTTTTTATTTCTGCTGGTTTTACTATTTGAGATATGGTAGACTGAAGATATGTTGTGACTGAAACTGAGTTTCTAGCTTGTGTTTGAGTGCCTGCAGCCCCAGGTATGAGGGATGGACCAAGTTGCCATGAGTGGGAATTGTTGTTGCCTTTTTTGCTCAGATTACAGTTTATATGATTTCCACCTTGGTGGATCACTTAGTGTGTGATGTTATTGATTGTGATATGTGACCCTTGACCTGGTGCGGTAAGGGAGAATTGGACCTTGGCCCGGTATGGCAAGGCTTGTTTGTTTGGCATTTGATAAACACATTTTTAGGGTATTTCAATTTCATAACTACACGTATGCTCTGTAAAGTGATAATGCCATGTGAATAATATCAAATTGCCATACTTTGTATTCTTTGAAATGTGAATAGGTGAAATTCCTGATAGAATTGTTGGTTTATTGCAATGTGTTATGTCATGCATTGTATATTTGTAGAATTGCAGGGTATTTGAGTCTGGCTCTTATGAGAGCAGACAGGTACTATGGTTGAGGTGATTTTGATCACTAGGATTGGGCGACTCGGTCATCGGTTTGAGGCAATGTTAGTTGTCAGGTTGGGCATGGCCCAAGGTACTTTTGATACTTGGCTCTGTTAAGGGCGAGTAAGGAGTCCACGAGGCTGAGATGTCGTGGGGCATGGTTGCGGTGGGGGAGAGTAAGGGTAGTAGTTATGCACTGCCTTTTACTGTTTTCCTTATCTGCGTTACCTATGTATAAATTATTATGTATGTGGCTTGTCTGACCATTTATGGTATTCAACGGGTCCCCTTTAATCGAATCATATGGAGCGTCAGGCGGGAGATGATACAGTGCCACATGATCAGGTTTAGGATCCGGTATAGGCAGAGCAGAAGCCGCAGGTACAAGCTCAGGGACAAGATCAGGTTCAGGATCTAGTGCATGCAGGACAACAGCCGAGTTTGGCAGCGTTCGGACCATGGCTCGACGAGCATCTACGAGCTAGTCTGGTACATGTCTTGCAGAGGATCGACAAAGATGTGCAGGGTACATAGCCATCTATGGCATATATGACGCGGGAGTTCTAGTTACAACACCCATTGCTTTTTCAGGGTGAGGGTGGTCTACAGACGACTGAGAACTGGATAGAGAGTATGCTGATGATCTTCGAGCAGATCAAGATGCCTCCAGGGAAGAGGGTCAAACTGACAACGTACATGCTGGGAGGACCGACAAAGTGTTGGTGGGATGTGAAGGTTCAAGCTCATAGGCACGAGAGACTATCATGGAAGGACTTTGAGGACATGTTCTTTGAGCACTTTTACCCAGAGACACTGAGAGCCGAGAGAGCTCAGGAGTTCTTGAGACTTCAGCAGGAAGACATGTCTGTCATGAACTATACAACTACTTTCACTGAGCAGTCTCACTTTGCACCTGGTATGGTAAGTGATGATGCAGTAAGGGTGAGGTGCTTCTAGGATGGCTTGCGACACGCCATTCGGATCCAGGTGAATATCTTCAGATTGAGTTCATTCTCAGAGGCGGTGAATCAGATGCTCATAGTAGAGGGCAACCAGAGGGATATGCCCCATGTTGGTTGGGGAACAGTTTCAGGTGACGGTTCAGACAATAGGAAGCGAGGATGGGATGAGTTCCAACAAGGCTGTCAGGCCAGAGACTCAGCTAGACCACCTCGTAGCAGTTCTTTAGTGGTTTTCTTTTAGCGTGGACAACCAATACATGTTCGGAGTCAGTGCGATAGGCCTCCAAAGGAGTGTCGGGCATGTGGACAGGTTGGACATCTTGAGAGGTTCTGCAGGCCGCCTTCTCAGACAACCGGAAGGTAGGGACCAGGAAAGACGATGACATCAGGATTTGGTTTAGGTTCGACACTAGGAGAGGGTAGCCGAGGTTCAATTGCATGCGGAGGACGTGACAGAGACAACGAGATCCAGCTGAGGGGTCAGTGGCTGGTGACTGGAGCAGCACCGCAGGGAGGTCAGGCATCAGGTAGTCATACTTCAGGTCAGGTTCATGTCGTGGAGTGGCCAGAGGTTGATCAAGTTGGTGAGTCGATGATGGTTAGAGGTACACCACGAGTGTGGCCGTGACTTTTCTCATTTTCTTTTGGCATGACCTGCTGAGGCATGTCTGTTTTGAGTGCACGAGGTGTAAAAGATTCTTGTGGACTGACTAGATGTTGGTCAGTGAGATTGGTGCCATATAGGGTGAATTATATATTTTTATATGTATATGTATGAGATGCGTAGCATCAGGGGCATCAAGGATGCAGGTTACTTGAGGTTCCATGGGCATTGAGGCATCGAGGATGCAGGTTACTTGAGGTGCATGGAATCAGGTTTTATTTTGAGCGTCCATGGGATGCATGACCTCATGGAGGCGAACACCGATGTGGTGCAGGATATGTTGGGTGTCAGAAATGACATGGGAGCACCAATGAGGCGCAGGGGTGACGATGCGTCACGAGCGGACCATGCGTCTGGGAAATAGGTTAGTAAACCTTTGCTTGTTTGAGTTTTGTTGGGTTGAGAACGAGTTAGGAAACTCCTAAGGTGGGGATCCCCCTTGAGGATTTTAGCCATAACCTTTGAAATCGGGGAATTTTGGGTTATTTTAATCGAGGTGGTATGTTCGGTGTCATCTCCAGGTTTCGTTTGATAACTTGGGGACGAGCTATATTAAGGTGGGGAGATTGTAAGAACCTGGGTTTTTAGAATGGGTCAAAATCCCAACCCTGTTTGAATTTTGACTTGTTCTTGAAGAAACTGGGAAAATCGGGGATGTTCTGGAAATTTCCACACTACACGCCGTGTACCCTAAAGTACACGCCGTGTATAAGTTGGGTGAGTACTGGCTGTGTGCTCGTCGAGTACATGCCGTGTGATGACTGTGTAGAAATTTCTTACTACATGGTGTGTAGTGATAGACACGTTATGTACCCTTGACCATGTGGAGGCCATACATGGCGTGTAGGCCTGTTGGCGGGGTATAAGGTTTTTAGCAAGTACACGTTGTGTACTAATTGTACACGCCATGTAGAGGGGTCGTGTATGGGGATATACATGGCGTGTTGGGGATGTCATACGGGTAAAGAATTACATGTCGTGTACCCCTAGGTACACGCGGTGTAGTTAGTCGGCAAGTCTACGATGGAATTTCAGCCGTCATATGAACAGTAAAATGATACACGCCGTGTATTTTATTTTTTTCGCTAAAATGGGCAGTAGCCTCGTATTGAGGCAGAACCTCAAACCCTCGACAAGTTTGAGTGGGGAGAGCCGGTCGGGACTTTAATTCTCTCCCGTTCCTTTGTCTGAGGTCAGATTCAAACATCATTTAATCCGTTGGAACCCCCTCAATAAGGCCTTGATTCCTCTTGAGCCATTTTTCTTGATTTCTGTTCCAGAATGAGTTATAGAGGTTTGAGCAGTTTTGATTCTTTTGTAGATCTACTGCGTTTTAGACCTAATTGGAGGCTGTTATTGGAGGAGTATCATCATACGAGTCTCAGGTATGTGGTGCATACCTCTTTTTGTGTTTTCGCAGACTTTTGGGCGGGGCGACCTATGACGCGTTTTCAGGTATTTTGAGCGTGACCCTGTATTTACTTGTTATTACTTGTTTAATTGTTATCTGACCTATGAGATGCCTTTGGGTATGCCCTATTACCTGTTTTTCTTGAGCGGGGCCGGGCGAGTGGTCGTTGCTCACCGGGGTATTTTGGTCGGGGACTGCCAAAATGGTTAAAATTGTTTTGTATTGTTTAAACTGTTGAGTATGGTTTATTGAACCTGATATGAATTATTAGAGACCTTAGAAATCTCAGTGTTGGTATGATTAAACATTTTCTTAGTGCTTTTCAACTGTTTAGATGGTTTTTTCTGTTTATGTGTTCTGTTAAAATGTGTATATATGTAATTGTTGAATTGCATGTGCTAGAACCTTTGGGTTGTGTTGTGTTGGTCATAACCCAAATATTATTTAGTGATGATGATCATAGTTTGGGCTTGGCCCAAGTTACGTTGGGTGGTTCTGACCACAAGATTGGGCATCATGAGCGTCGATTTGAGGCGGGATGACTGTCAGGTTGGGCATGGCCCGGGTTACAGGGATAGAAAGACCATCAGACTTGAGCGACATGGTCATAGGGACACGAGGTGTCAGAGGTGTTGTGGCTTGGGTACTATTTTGGTGATTATCGCTCACCCGGAACTATGAGTAGTGTGCACACAGAGAGACTCCGTGATGAGGTGGTTTTTACCACTCATGTGGGTAGAGGTCCCCGTTAGTTGTTGTTTATGTACTTTTGGTTTGGGAGTGCTTGCCATAGGAAGCCACGTAGAAGGTGATGAGCCTTCAGGGTATTGCATTGAGGCTATCGGGTTGGGGGGCAGAGGCTCGCCATGATTTGAGGGTAGACCTCATTATTCCTCTGATTCCTTTGTTTTGAGGGTAGAAATTGTTGTCCCTCTAGTTACTTTATTTGAGGGCAGACATCATTGTCCCTCCGGTTACTTATTTGAGGACAGACATCGCTATTCCTCTGGGTTACTATTTCTTAGGCGTGTCTTCAGGACGTCAGTACTTGAGACACACGGTGTCAGGGGACACATGGTGTCGGGTTACATGATAGAGATTCCAGCGTTGGCCAAAGAAAGTGACACTCCATGGTGGCTACTGAGCACTAGTGGAGTTTGTGTTTATTTATGCATCGTACTGTTTACTGTTTTCCTTATAAATGCATGCTTGCTTAAACACTTATATTAGGTATGCACCGTTGGGTGGTATCCTACTGAGATTCGTCTCACACCCTGCATGGGCCCTTCGGGACGCGTGCATACTTTATGAATTTACATGCAGGAAAGAGGCTAGCTTCAGGAGCTGGGATGCATTAGCTATTGCATGGAGATGGTATGGACCTTGAGGTCTTGCCTAGCTGGAGTTACTTTGTTTTGCTTACCTTACTGTATCAGCATGCTTACTTGTTTTGTAGCTACAGTTGGTTAGCCATTGGTGCCTTTATATATGGATATGTATGACCTGCTTTGGATGCATGTTTATTGGTCAGTGGTAGGTACAAGTGATTAGCATGCTGTTGTGTTTACTTTTTGCTACTATTGTTTATATTTATTACTCCCACTGTTTATCGATATTGAATGTGCTTCTGCTATGCGGGTCTAGTTTGAGTCTTCTGAGTCATTTATTCTGCTACCTTTTTATTATTATACTCGGACCGGTACCATTATTATCCTCCGAGAGGGTATAGCCTCCCCACTATACATATAAGACCCTCGCTGTTAGTTGGCAACCTTTGGCGGTCGGGGAGGTGCGTCTAAGGTAGTAACACCCGACCCGTTTAACACTGTTCGGGTGGCTGTTCGAGTTCGGGTCGTTACAAAATTTGACCCAATGATTTCTCCTTCATTTGATAAAGTGAATGTTGTTTATGAATTATAATGTTGGATGGTGATGAGGTGTGTATTGTGAATCCAGAATATACTTCTACACTGGTTTTCGCTACAACATTCATCGGCTTTAAAATACATGGGGGCTCTACTCATAGGTAAATGTATTGTAAAATAATATTTGGGCCTGAAGTTCCAAAATATTGGGCTAGAAGTTCTAAAATATGAAATAATTTTCTTGGTGATGGGTCTAACTCATTATGGTAATATTATGAATTCTTCAACCATCATAATTGGAAATTATAATGGCAAATATGAGTTTGCACAATGAAAGGTATTGGAGATCTTATATGCATCGATCTTGAAGCAAAATATTTATAAATATTGTTTTGATTAAATGCTTCAAAAGAACTCATATATGAGTTAATATATGCTCATATAAGTACATTTATTGGTATAGAAAATCAATTAACGACTCTAGAAGAGAAAAAATATTCATATCTGGTAGTACAAATTCTCAATGCTTTGTTATATCTAAAGTCTCGATGAGATATATTAATAGTATTCTTAAAAATGAATATCATATGGAGACATTTGATAAAAGAGGTGCCTTTATATGTAACAAGCATTCATAAAAGTGATTATAAATAATTTATTATGTATAATTGAATCAATAATGGTAAACTAGAAGTTTACTCATCCTGGTACTTTAAATATATTCCATGATGATTTAGGCTATTCGGGATCAACTATAATGAAAATATTGATTCAAGTATACACAAGCATCAATTTTCTGATAACATAGTAGACATACATTAGGGGGAGAATGGTGAATTTATTTAATGGATGCATGTCTATTAAATTATCAATGAATTCATCATCATTATGTTATTATGAATGCCCCTTGTATGATAATTTACCATGAGGTACCCATTTTTTATGTAAATTATTTATATCATTAGCATCTATTTTGGAAATAAAATTCCCATATACTTATGAAGAAGTATATATGGGTTTTCCCACCCACCATGTGATCCATTTAAATACTATATGAAAGATGCATCCACTAAATGGTCATGTGTGTTATTTGCTGCTGGTGAGCATACATTACATGCTATGCATGTTGATTAAAATATATATTAATCATCACATGTAATATATCAAATGGTCTAGAAGAACCATTAATAAGATTCTCACAACACTTACATGAATGTAAAGTGTTGTAATTCAATAGTTTAATTATACACACCCAGAGTGTGGTTGAAAATCATTGTTCATCATGAGTAGAAAGTAATAAATATATTTTTCCCTTGAAGAGGAAAAAGAATATAACAACAACATTATATCTTTTTAGATATTGTCCCTGAAGTGACACTATGTAACATCTCGTCCCTCCTCATTGGCTGGAGTCAAGGTGTAAATGCTACTTGGTCTTAAGCAACATCCTCAAGATGCCAAAGGGTGACAATAAAAGTCAAGGGCTTCATTAACTATTGGGGGACAATTTGCCCTTTGAAAATACAACAACCATCCAAACATTTCATAACCAAATAAACCACTAAATAATGCATGATATCAATGAAAGATAACTCAAAGCATACCATTTATATCAAAATTAAACCAAACAAGAGTACCACAATAGAAGACTACAAAACAACCAAGTACACAACAGAAGACTACAAAGCCAACAAACTCAAAGACAACCATGACTCCAAAGCTTCAACCTGCTCCATGCTCTACTCCAAAAAACAAACCAAGTATCACTAAGCACCGCTAGAGAAGTGTGATACTTTACCTTTGCCCATGTCCTGATATACAACATCTTCAAAAGCACTAAAGTTCCAAAACAAAGGCGAGTAATGAAACTCAGTAGGTTTTCCCCAAATGGATTCCCTACTCACACCACTAAGATCAAACACGTTAGCATATTTATATAAAAACATTTAAAACAATTTATCTAAAAACCAACACTATTTCTAATCAAATAGTTTTCCAAACCAAAACTATTTTCCACAAAAAGAAACCAAGAAAGTTTTTCAAAACCATTTCACAAACCATTTGGCATATCCCATTTCAATCCACAAACCCACACATCCACACATGCATGATTTGTTATGACAGTTCCATACTCATGAGTGGTTTCTCATCGATCTAACAAGTCATTACAAGGTAATTAAATTCCATGTTACATTACAACTTTGGCACTGAGCACAAGATCATATTTCAACTAAGCCTCATAATGCAATATGAACACACACCACCAAGTATGCCCAACAACCATGTCAATACAATCATGCCAAAACCATTTCAATGTCAAAACCATTTCAATAAAACAATATTCTTATTGAAAACATTTTTCCATAAATCGAACCAAGAAAATATTTTAAAATCAATATTTTAAAATCATTTATCAAAGCAATTTGTAGAACAAGTCCACATTTTCACACAAATCCACAAACCATCACTAAAGAAGTTTTCTACCATGATTTTCACACCAATTTCATAATAAATTTCAATCAATTTAATCAATTTTAAATCAAACTTTCATATTATAAATATAGGAGTCGAGAGTGAAGCCACCTACCTCATAAAACTTGGAGAAAACAGAAAACGACATGAAAACGTCCATGAAAATGGGTCGAATATCCAAAAACCTGCCTTAGATCTCTTCCCCTGGCAATAAAAAAGACAAATCTCATCATATTTGGCATAAAATACCTTAGATATATCCACAACATAAGTAGATCTAAGAAACCGAGAGAGGGAGAGAAGAATATCTAAGGAAAACCATAAAAAATAACCATAAACGACGACTTACCATGATAGTCGGGCTTCAACGCACCAAGAAACACATTTGAATCACTTAAAAATCAATGAATAAGGGTTCAATAGCCTTAAAGAGGAAGAAATATCGAGTTAGGGTTAGTTTGGGGCAATAAATAGGGGTTAAAACACAAAAATGACCTATATCCACTTTTTGTGGATCTAGTTTTTAAATTGTGCACGATTAGTCGCACGATTAGGAAAACTGTGCGCTAATTGTGCACCAACTTCTGTCTCAGATAGGAACCTCTCATGATTGGCTCACGCAGTTTCCAAACCATGCGCCAATCATGCCAAATCCCACTATCTCAAGTGGTGCGTTTTCTTCTAGGTTTTCGCACAGTTTGGACAAACCGTGTACCGCCCGTGTGTCTTCCCCTTATCCCCTTTCTCAAAGTGAATAATTTCTTGTAGGTTTTGCACGTTTTCTCAAACTTTGAACCCTTAGAAAATCCACCAAAACATTCCAAACTTCTTCCAAACCCTCCCAAATTTCACCCAAACACTTTATATACTTAAAAATCATAAAAAGGGGTTTCTTACTTGAAACCAAGGATGCTACACACTGGTATTAGAAAAATTATGAGATCTCTATCAAATGTTGATGATATATTTTCTTTGAATGATTTTAAAACTCATTGATGATAATGGATTTTGACAGATGTAGACATCATAATAATTGGACAAAATTATTATAGGAACTTATGAAATGTTCAACATATAAATTTTTGGATTGATTATTAAAACTACCAAGACTATTGAATACTAATGACCATATGATAAGAAATATTCTTCCTTATATATTTTGATATTTATATATTAATCCTAGAAGGGTTCAAAATTCCTGAAGCATATTCAAAATTATGAAAGTTTCACCCAATATGATAAATTATGGGATGAACTGAATAAGATGTATTTCATGTATCCATATTAAGTTAAGGAAGAATATAAATTGAATTTATCATCCCATGTTTTGTTTTACTCATTTTATTATTAAGATGTTTTGGAAAACATCTAAACTCTCTAAGAGTTTTATGAAATCAATGACTTATTTGATCATGAAATTACATGTAATGTCCTTGTATTTTGAATTAATCATCCTAAAGATGAAATATTAAATTTTGGAATGATTTTACCCTTATCCATTAAATATAATGCTTATAAGAGTGATATATTTCATACATGAGAGATTAATGAAGAGTGTGATTATCCTAGAAGGATTAAATATAAATGCACATTTTATTTATCCCTGAAGGATATACATGTACATGTGCATATATACCCTAAAAATAAAAATGAATCATATGATGATGCAAGGTAATGTTCTTCCCTATTCATTGAAATCTAAAGGGTATAAATTATTATTATTTCAAAATTCAATACTGAATGTTTTGGTTACGAATTGATCATGGACATTCTATGAGTTAAATTATGTAGTGATGATCATTATGAGTGGGAGATGTACTTATTGTACTATTTTCCCTTAGTCAAGTTTTTCCCATTGGGTTTTCTTAATAAGGTTTTTAACAAGTCAACACTTTGGGGACTTGATGTTGTTGTACTCTTTTTCCATAATCAAGGGTTTCCCCCTAAAGGGTTTTCCTTGATGAGTTTTTTAATGAGGAAATCATACATCATAAAAAATATCCATGGGAATGTTATAAATTATTATAGATATCTATAATTAATGGCGATTATTGGCCTTCCCCATGAGTTATAATTTTCAATGAATCCATACATTATTACCTATGGTATTCCTCCCATGTCCCAAAGTCATAATTAAATAATATTATTAATTGATGTCATGAAAAAACGATTAAATGATATAATCATGGGAAGTTGAAATTGATACACTCCTTTTCCCTTCATCATGTTTTTTCCACTGGTTTTTCCTGGTAAGGTTTTTAATGTGGCAACATGAAATGGAATTCAATTACTTTGGCTTCACTTATTTTTCCCACATGGTTTTTTAAGTGAAGATTGTATAAGATTCCAAAAAATTATGACATTCAAGGGGGGTGTTGTGAAATATTAAATGTGAATGTCATAATTATGGTAACTCCCATTCTTAATAAACCCCTATACGTGGACAACTTTTCATATTCCAACTTTTGGTATTCTTCGTACACTATAAATACATAGAAATGTTAATGAAAGGTGGATGGTTTTTGGGCTCTACATTGTGTTCTTTCTCTACTTGTATTTCTCTTATATTTTTATTTTGATTTATCATCATCATTATCATACACAAATTTGACACTCACTTCATCAATGAGGTGCTTCACCTATGATTGATCTTATATTCTAGGTTTTGAAATTCTTTATGGTTTCAATCCCGTTCGATCGATTTCATAACACCCTTATAATTGTATAAATTTAGATGGTTTAAATTGTTTATGGATCGGTTAAACTATTTAAATAAAACAAAATGAATTCTTTATTTTCAAAATTCTATAGTTATACTAAAAGTCATGATCTCATGCACACTTGTTACCCTCTCCTTCCTTTTCCCACCTCCATTATCCTCTTGTGCACCCCCACTTTCATTCCTCATCTCTCCTCATCCCCACCTCCCCGACTCCCTATATCCCTATCTATGTCTCACACCTATCGGTCGCCACCACACCTCCTCCTCACCTCCCCAACATCTAGTCTCACCATCCTGATTCCGCACAATTCACCCTCATCTTCCATCATCACATCTCCATCCTATTTCTGAAATCCTACATCTCCATGCGACTACGCCTATGTCATGACTTCGTAAGAAGCCTCCTTCTTATGACCATTCTTTACAATTATGGATCCAAATGCATTTTTTCTTAGTGTGTTTGTATAACCACAGATGTCAACCTACATTGGTTCACCCCCGTTAGGATCCCATAAGCACAATTACTTGTGGATGAGGTCCCGATGCTCAGACTAGCCAAATTTTCGACCTCAATATTCAATAAGGGTTCTAAAAATTTCCCTTTTCTCCTGTTTTAGGCTTTAACATTTCATTTTCATCATTTTTCACTGAATTAATTGCACATGCATTGGAGTTTTTCAAGTCCAAATTTGAATTTGAAGGCTTAATTTGTTCAAAGTGGCATCACCTAAACCCAGATCCTTGGACTTTAGGTATTTTTTCTTTCTAAATTTCATTGTGTCACTGAAATTTGGAGACTCATGTTATCATTATGGGAAATTCAACTTTCTATGACATACTAAGAGTATATCATACATAGTTTTTCAGATGATTTTTTTTTGCGATGAAAGTATTATTATGTTGCAAATAACATTAGTAGAGACAAATAAATTTGTTACTGATAGTTTTGGTGACAATGAGCATTTTGTGGCAAGAAACACCTTTTATAAAAGGCTCTCTATTTCATCACAAATGATCATTTCTTGATAAGGTTATTTGTGATGAACTATATATTATTTCATAAATAAATTTGTCACAAAGACTTATTTGCGATGGAATGAAGAGTCGGTAAAAAACAACCTCAGTGTGAAAATATTATCTATGATATATAGGATAACCCATCACAAATAATACACTAACTAGGATTATCTATGACGGGATGTAGAGTTCGTCACAAATGGGGTGGTGAAATATTATCTGCGATGGACTCTATCCACTGCAAATAATTTTTGAATAAGCGGTAAAATAATTTATGATGGCTAATTTTTATGATGGATATTTATTCTATCATAAATAATCATCACCAAATACCTATTTTGTCACACATATATATCACAAATAGTTTAAATAACGAACTTTTTTTGATGCATTATTCCAACGTAAAAAGTTAGTCACCATAAAGTAAACTATAAATACAACCCCCTCATTCCTCCACTCCAAATCTCATTTCCTCCACCCAAAATTCTCTAAAAAATCTCTCAAATATTTTTATTTTTAAAAATTTATTTTTAAAATAGTTATTAGTTTTCTATATTTATTTTTTAAAATTAAATTTTAATCCTCTCTCAATGACACGTTATTAATTATGTTTATGTGACGTGTTATTGATTTTTTTTATTTGATCAGTTTTTTGTTATTTTTTAAATTTATTGGCATTTTATGAACGAAAAATTAATAAATTAGCATAACTTAAAATTGTTCTTAACATTAGTTGTTAAATGAATGTTTTATTTTTTATTTAATTATAGTTATTTGCGATGAAATTATAAATTTTTCCCAAATTGTTTTTTGCGATAAAATTAAATCATCTATTAGAAATAAGTTAGCATAATACTATTTGCGATAGAATAAAAATTTTCATTATAACACCCTAACCTAGATTTCCCAAACGACAGATGAGTGGGGATGCTATGTTACAACAACCCAACTTTTTTTACATGACCATTACATCATTTTTGAGATAAATAACACAATAGTAATATAATCCAGGATACAAATGTTTAGTATCTTGGGAAATTGGGCTCATACATCACTTGTTAATAGTAAAACATTAAAATTATTTAATTCATTATTCATATCCCTCCTAAAGCTATCATTTTCTCCTTAGAACATGCATTCACGTGAGGATATACATTGATGAAAGGGGTGGTCTAAAATCCTAGTAAGTAGAGGAATAATAAGGGAGGAATAAGGGACATGAATCAATAGTGCATGGGTGTGCATAATCATAATCATCATAATATCATAAACATAGGACCATCATCATAATCACGAGGGAAACATTTTACAAAGGCATGAAATGTGTCATATTCATAATAATGAAACATCATAACATAGTGGTCAAATACCACACATATTTGTGAATAAAGCTAGCATCATGCTCACACATAACATATGTGATGCCCCGACCCCAGAAGCCTGGAGCTGGTGCATTACTTATGACATTAGAATGATTAAAAGGAATAAAATCATGAAGAAACAATCAGTTTAGTAGTCTTGAAGAAACTAAATACATACATATAACTCATATTACATTGGGAAAGGTAAAAAAATACAGTACATAATAAAAACTAATAAACTGCATCCACGAGAACTCAATAAATGGTCTCCTCCTCATAACCTATTGAAGGTAAAAAAATGAAAAGGGTGAGATCAAATGCTCAGTAAGGGTTACAAATAGCAGAAGCATGAATCGACAATAACCGAATCATAAACAATTTTTTATAGTCAATATGACATGGTGAATAAATGAAAAACACACGCCATTAATAAAGTGAATGAAACTGCATCCATAGATCTTGTCATAGTGAAAACCTCATGGATAGTAATAACTAAAAATGAACAAAGAGATATTATTATTAATTTAACACCATGTATCTAGAACATGATACCACTATACTATCAAAATGGTTTAAGTATGTGGGTAGAAACCCATCTGATTTTTGGAAACAAACTCGAAAGGTTTGTCGCCGACTGATTTGTCTCATGAGACCTGTCGATGCATCGAGGGGATATAGAGGGATTATCCCATCACTGAAAGTCCAAATAATTATCTATACATGGATTTAATAAAAGTAAAATATACCTTCTTAATATTCATATAGAGTATAGGATGTAGATTCATTAATATTTTCATAGTTAAAATAACATTCCAAATAAAAACCGTATATAAAAGGGTATACGACGTAAGACAATAATCATATCCATGAAACCAGAATATGGATATATAATATATTTACAATTTCAAATGAAAAATGATCTCAAATGGGTATTAGGTACACCACATAAGAATGATTAGGTGCACAATACCAAGTAAATCACAATGAAATGGAAATCGAAACAAAGTCCCTTACAACATTGTAATCAATCGAGCTGATAATCATCAAGTAAATCACTAAATACCATGAATATAAATAGAATCACGATATTATATATCAAATGGCAGCATACATACACCAAATACAAGAAATAAGTGGTGAACAATGAAAATCTCACAGAATTAAAAGTGAGATGAGAAACCCCTTACCTTATGTCCAAAAGTGTTCTTTGATTGATCTTAATGACCTGAATAATCAAATTTATATTCATTAATTAATAATTATAGAGCCTCCTATATATGTAATTTATTTATTATAACCTTATTAGGTTCATTAATTTCCTTTTTTATGGGTTAAAGAGGTTCAACTTTATTGTTTTGGAAGCATTTTCTTCCTTGGTTTTCATGACCAGTTTACTTGTATTCATTAATGGAAGTTCATTTAAAATGTGGTCAAACATCCATAATTGTTAATATATATTATTAGTTAAATTATATATATATAAATTATCTTATAATTATTTTGGGTTACATACCATGAGGATGACTTTTTTGATAAAAGATAATGATAAACGCTTGGATTACTTGGTGGTTTTGTGCATAATGAACTTGTTTAATATTACAATTTTATATTATGAGTGTTTAAGGATTACAGAACATTACATAAGATGAAATACATATATTCTGATCTATTTCAACCATAAAAATGGTTTTATTACTATAATTGAATATGGTAATAAAAATTGAGAACCCGTCGTCCTTGAATGTGATAAATTAACACATCTCAGATGGTGTTTTCATTTTTAGTATAAGAGGAGGAGGAAAAAGAGAGATGATGATGAAATATTCCATTAGAATAATAAAATTACAGTTCATGCAAGGTAATGGAATTATTATAGCATTTGTATGAGGGTAGATGAGGAAATAAAAAGAAAAAAAGGAACTCAAAGTAAAATAAAAGTCAAGAAATCCCTCACAAAAATTCCGCAGCCTAACGATGTCACTTAAAAATTCATAAAATATTTTGATGAGAGAAAATGGGTTTCTCATAATTATTACATAATATGGACAGAAAGGGGGATATGGAATGACATATCCCAACATAATCCAATTGAAAATAAAAGAGAATAACATAAAATGAAAGCTTTAAAAAGAGAAGTGTGGTAGATTCCCTTACCTTGTATAGTAACTCTCAAAACATGAAGGTTGGGACCTTGGGGGCTTAAGGAGTAAGAACCCGACCCCAGTTTCCCAGAGCCGGTGCCTTATTTGATTACGTTGGCATACATACAAGGAATAAAAATCCCAAAAGACCGAGTAGTTTAGTATTATTGGAAACAAGTTACATACATAAGTTTATCATTACAACATGAAGGGAAACAAAACACTATTTTATTCCACTAGAAACATCACGTTTCTTAGATTATGCTTGCACGTCATTCATAAATTACATCTTCATGTCCTGAGAAAATGAATCATAAGAAAGGGGTGAGCTCAAATGCTCAGTAAGAGAGAGCAATACAGCAGAAGATAATATAAACATTAGACATGGTGAATAATTGAAAACACATGCCTTTAATAATAAACTTGAAACACATTATGGCAGAAATATGAGCTGAGTAAATAATGACATAATAAAACATCATCATGGGTATTCTAATAGTCAAATAACCAAATGAACTTTCAGATACTATCATCATAATGAAGGAAGTTCATATGTCGGACATCATAACCATACCATCCAAGCCTCGTGCTAGGACCATAAAATAATCATTTTGTCAAGGCCTCGTGCCAAGACCATAATTTGTCTCATGTGACCTACCGATGCATCGAGGGGATATAGCAGGCCCCACCCATCACATAATAATTCCAATGCATTCCTCATATGAACAGGTATAAACATAAACAACATGTACATTCATATTGAAACTATCATATGAAATGTAACTATCTTTCCCCAATCATTAAACATTAAACACTAACCATTCCGAGTAATATGGTGAATGGTTTTAGGATAGATCATCCACAATAAAGTTAGTAATAACCCATTAAATCAAATATGGTAGATGACTTCATAAATTATTAAACCCAATAATACCATGGAATCAACACGAGTGTTGAATTAGATGAAAACACTCTTATAAAATCATTAAGCAATTCTGAAGATAAATACTCTTTTATTTTGAAAAGAAGAGTTCTTTTGGAAAAAATATTTGTATAAAACCAGAAGTTAAGTAAGATAGTATTTTTATATTAAAATGGGTGATTTTATAAAGATAATGGTTTCCAAAAACAGATTATAGACTGCCCTTAAAAATAGGTAAGAATTTGAGAAATTCCCTTGAATTGGGCTTGTATTTTTGAAATAATTTTGAAAGTTCCTTTTAAAACGTGTAACTATCCATAAAATAAGGAAGGGTTTTGGTTTGTAAATATATATATGATACTCACACAGAATATATGATTAGTACATAACAATACATAAGAGTTTCATTGAGGTAATTAGACAATGAAAGTATCCCGAATGAAAATGGAAGTTCGGGTGGAAAAACCCTGACCTTAACTCCAAACATGTTCTTATCTCGAACTTAAGCTCCTGGAATATGAAATTATACTTATTAATAACTTATTTAAAAACCTATGAGACATGTATTTAGTTTATCATAATTCTGTTTAGTTCATTTAAACCCTTATTGCTAAGTTATTATATTGAATTTCGTTGTTCCGGGGTGTTCATTTTCTTTATTTTCATAATCGATTCACTTGTTTTTAAGTAATGGAGTTCATGTGAAATGGTTATAAATCTCCAGGATTGGAATTATATATTATTTATGAACATAAAGAATTGGTAATGTTCATTTCTATCATTTTGTTATATGGAATGATGATGAATCATTAGATGAGAACCACTTCGATTATTTGGCGGTATTTGGATTATTATGAACTAGTTTTGTCATATAACTTAATTATATGTACATATTCTGGTTACTGAATATTAATTATGTTATAATACATATATTATAGTCTGTTTCAACCATGAATATGGTTTCATGACCATTAATGAATAATAAATTGAAGAACGAATCTTCATCGTCCTCGAAGGTTATAAATCGGAACCTCATGGACGTCGATTTCGTTTATAAAAATAAAAGGGAGGGAGTAAGAATATTTATGATTGTACTTCCATTAACAAGATATAAATCCAGTATATACATTTTACTGGATTTATCATGGTAATTTTGATAGAGGAGGTGAGGAGAGAAAAATAAAAGAGATAAACTTGAAAATAATAGAAAAGTTAAGAGATCCCTTATGAAAATTCGGCAGCCTAACGACGTCACTTAAAATTTCATAAAATAAAATGATGAGAACAAAAGGGTATATAATCATATTTAAATAAAAAGGAAAATAATAAGAATGAATAAAATCAAACCCCAACATATGATAAAGGAATTTCAAATAGCTAACATAAAAGAAGTGTCGACTTAAAGATGAGAATGAAGGATTCCCTTACCTTGTAGAATAACTCCTAGATCTTGAATGATGGGATCTTGGGGGATTAAGGACACCTTGGGAGGACTATTAGAGAGGTAAAACCACCAGAGATTCGAGTATGAGTGATTTGGAATGAAATAAAACGAATGGATGAGTGGGTATTTATAGAAAAAGAGAGGTAATTTTTTAATAATTTCAAAGGGACACCTCATTAGTGGTTTTTGCCAAATCATGGGTTTTACCATGGTATTTGCCCATGGTTTAAGACACTTTGGACACCTCATGTAATATGTTACTATACACAAGTCTACCATACTTTTATATTTAATTATTATATCATTATGATGTCATTAAACTACCGAAAACTCAAAACTATATTTACACTATTCATGAAAAATTCAAGTATTTTAGAAAAATCCCAAAAATTCACCCTACCATTTTTCGATGTGTAGAATTCAAAAGTGAAATCCATTTTTCAAAAATAATTTTCTAAATATTATTAATTTAATTTTTATATAATGTCATAGTTAATTCAAAAAATAACAATCTTGAAGTGCAATTAGTTTTATGCGACATTGAAAAATTAATTAAGATCTCATTATCTTATTTCCTTAAGAAAATAAAATAATACTATTATTTACTATTCATAAGGGTCATATTACTATTCATATTACTATTCATAAGGGTATGTTACTATTCACCAAAAATCAAGTTTGTTCTATCAGACTTCAAATGACTTACTGAACACAACTCTAGATGACCATTTTTCGAAATTCAAAACATAGAAGAGGCAAAGTTGTGTTAAATGGTTAGATTATAATATTGCATTCTATATTTATTTTTGAAACCTTGGGTTGTTAAATTCTCCCCTCCTTAAAAAAATTTCATCCTTGAAATTCACAGAATATTACCTAAAAAGATTCGGGTATGTCTTTAACATAAGCTCCTTAAGCTCCCATGTTGCTTCCTCCATCTTATGGTTCCTCCATAGAACCTTCACCAGACGAGTCATCCGATTTATCAATACTTGTTCTCTAGTATCAAGAATCTTGATAGGCTCTTCATAGTAAGATAGATTGGTCTCAAGTTCCACTTCTTCATAAGTGAGTACATGTGTTGGGTCTGACATGTACTTTCTTAACATTGACACGTGGAACACATTATAAACCTTGGAGAGACTTGGCGGCATTACCAAACGGTAAGCTATGACTCCAATTAGGTCCAGAATTTCAAAATGTCTGATGTACCTGGGACTTAATTTTTCCTTCTTACCGAATCTTATAATACCCTTCCATGGAGATACCTTTAAGAAAACGTGATCACCTTCTTGAAATTCTAAATCCTTCCTTCAGTTATCTGCATAGCTATTTTTCCTAATTTGAGCTATTTTGATATGGTTCTGGATAATATTCACCTTTTCCATTGTTTCTTCAACAAGTTCTGGGCCCACGAGCTTTCTTTCACCAACATCATCCCAGCAAGTTGGTGTACGACATCTCCTCCCATATAATGCTTCATAGGTTGCCATCTAAATACTTGAATGAAAGCTATTGTTGTAGGAAAATTCTACGAGAGGTAAATACTGACCCCACATGCCTTGAAAATCAAGTGAACAAGACCTCAACTTGTCTTCAAATGTCTGAATAGTCCGTTCTGATTATCCATCAGTTTGTGGGTGGTAGGCAGTGCTCAAACGAAGATCAGTATCTAGGAACTTTTGAAGACTTTTATAGAATATTGATGTAAAACATGGATCACGATCAGAAACAATCGATAGGGGTACTCCATGAAGTCTCACAACTTCATTAATATATATTATTGCTAGACGTTCAAGTGGTAGATCTTCTCTTATAGCAATAAAATGTGCTGACTTGGTAAGACGATCAACAATGAACCATATTGCATCGTTCCTTCTAGGAGTCTTTGGTAGTCCCATGACATAGTCCATCGTGATATTATTCCATTTCCACTCAGGTATGATAAGAGGTTGCAATACTCCTCCAGGTTGTTGCCTTCCAGCTTTCACTTATTGACAAACCATACATCTTGACACAAAACCAGCAATCTCTCTCTTCATGTTGTCCCACCAAAAATTTTCCTTCAAATATCTATACATCTTAGTGCTACCAGGGTGTATAGAGAAATTGGAACTATGAGAATCATCCAACAATTCCATTTTTAGATCAGGTATATCGGGAACACAAAGTCTCTTCCCAAATTTCAAAATTCCATCTTCATATACGAAGTCACTCAATCTCCCATCATTCACAGCTTTAATCTTCTTTTGAAACTCCTCATCACCAGCCTGAGAACTTTTTATCCTTTCTAGTAAAGATGTTTTGGCAAACATTTGAAAAAGAATTTTTGTTCACCTTTCATGGTTATTCCCATATCCATATTTACTAGATCCATGAAAATAGGATCCCTTTCAACTCTCATCTTGTTCAAAACTCCATGATCCTTTCTGCTCAATGCATCTGCCACCTTATTTTCCTTCCCCTGGTGGTAGTGTATCGTGCAATCATAATCTTTGATTAGTTCAAGCCATCTCCTTTTCCTCATGTTGAGTTCTTTCTGTGAGAAAATATACTTCAAACTCTTGTGATCAATATAAATCTCACATTTTTTACCATAAAGATAATGTCTCTATATATTTAAATCAAACATTACAGCAGCTAACTCAAGATCATGAGTAGGATAGTTTTGCTCATGAATTTTTAGCTGTCGTGATGCATAAGCAATAACTCTATCATTTTGCATAAGGACACAACCAAGTCCTTTCTTTGAAGCAACACTATAAATAACAAACCCGTCATTTCCCGATGGTAGAGTCAATATAAGAGCATTGACTAATATTATCTTCAGTTCTTCGAAACATTCTTCACAATATTTTTTACAAACAAATTTAACCACTTTACGTGTGAGCTTCATTAGCGGGTTAGCCAGTATGGCAAAATTTTGCACGAAACGCCGATAATAACCTGCTAAACCAATAAAACTGCGTACCTCAGTTATGTTTGTTGGCGTGGGCCAATTTTGAATTGCCTCTGTCTTCATAGGATCAACTATAATTCCACACCTAGAGACAATATGTCCAAGAAAAGAAATATCCTGAATCCAGAATTCACACTTGCTAAACTTCCCATATAATTCATGTCTTTTAAGAGTCTTTAGGACAATGCGCAAGTGATTTTCATGATTTTCATAGATTTTGGAGTATACCAAGATATCATCAATAAATACCACTACAAAATCATCAAGATATTCCTTGAAAACTTTGTTCATCAGATCCATGAAGATAGAGGGTGCATTAGTCAATCCAAAAGGCATCACTATAAACTTGTAATGACCGTACCTGGTTTGAAATGCTGTTTTCGGAATGTCTTCCTTCTTTACACTCAACTGATGATATCCAGATTGAAGATCAATCTTTGAAAAGTATTAAGCTCCATGCATTTGGTCAAATAAATCATCAATGCGAGGTAGGAGATACTTGTTCTTTATTGTTATAGCATTGATCTCCCTGTAGTCGATACATAACCTCAAAGACCCATCTTTCTTCTTAACAAAAAGGATAGGGGCTCCCCATGGAGAAACACTAGGGCGAATAAATCCCTTATTACTCAATTCCTCTAGTTGTTTCTTTAGTTCCACTAATTCCACAGTGACCATTATATAAGGGGACTTCGATATGGGCCTTGAACCAGGAATTAAATCAATGGAAAACTCAATTTCTTGTTCTGGAGGATGTCCAGGTAAATATTCTGGAAACACATCAACATATTCTCTCACAATAGGTACATACTCTATTTGAACATTCCTTTCCTCGCCCACAATTATTTCATTCTCTTCCTCCCCAATAATTGAATTTAGTTGAGATATTGGGGGTGGATATAGATAAGAATCAGGTGATGACGATTATGCTCTAAAGATAAGGTGTTCTTTATCATCGTCATCAAAAATCGCAACCTCATTCTTCTTACAATAAATTTTTGCATCATGGTTCGAAAGTCAATCCATACCGAGTATTATATCAAATTCAATCATGGGTATGATGATGAGATTAGTAGATAAAGAATATTTATATGCTCTAATGGGAACTGATTCACAGAACTTTGTAGCAATTATACTTCCCTTAGGATTTTTGACTGACAACTCCCTTGTTAAATCAAATTGGAAATATCTAATTTTCTTAGCAAACTGAGAAGATATAAAACAATGCGATGATCTAGAATCAAATAAAGCATTGGATAAACTTGAGGAAACAATTAAAGTACCTACGACCATGTCATTAGGAACTTCAACCTCTGCAGTTGTGATTGCATAAGCTTGTCCCTGATCCCTTGGGATTCTCTGTTGCATATTTCCTTGACATTTTGGACAATCATTAGCATAGTGTCCCATCTCCCGACAACTATAGCATTGAACATCATTGGCTTCCTTCTTCCCTTTGCAATCACCAGCAAGATGGCCTTTATAACCACATTTGTAGCATAATCCTTTTCCTTTTAAGCATGCACCAGGGTGTTTCTTTCCAAAATTGTCACATGGTGGAAATTCAACTCTTCTCTTCCTCCCCATTTCCTTATTTTTTTCCCAGGGTTTTTAGCAGCCCTATTCTTTTATTGCTTTCCCTTAAAGTCATAAGACTTAGATAATTCTTTTTCTATCTTGATGGCACATGAAACTATATCCCAATATGATGAAAAAATTTGGGAGATTAGTGCCCGTCGGAGGAATGACTTTAGGCCATCAAAGAGTCGATCAATTTTGCTCCTTGGATTTCGTATGTAGTCTACAACATGTCTTTCTAATCTTGTGAAGTTAGCTTCGTACCTTGCAACATTATCAGCTTACTTCTGCCTCAGATTCAATAATTGTATCTCCATATCTACTCGCTGCTCACGAGGGAAATATTTTTCTAAGAAGATTTCTTTAAAATCCCTTCATTCCATCTCTTTTATTTATTCCTAATCCTTTGTGTTTTGGATTAAGGACCACCACTGATCTATATCTCCTGATAGACGATAGAATGCCATGACAACCTTCTCTCTTTTATTACATCCCAAAGCGAGAAATATCTTCTCAAGGGAACATATCCATTGCTCTGCTACAAACGGGTTTGTAGTCCCGTTGAATGATGGAGGCTGTTGTCACATAAAGCGATCTAGCATGGCTCCTCCACGTGGTGGATCCGAATGCTCCATATGGGTAAGGTTATTATTCATAACCTGAGTAAGTTGTCCCAGTATAGTTATGAGTTTCTCAGCACCAGTCACAACACCAGAGCCAACATCATTATCTTGCGTTGGAGGAAAATCCTTACAGGGGACACGTGCATTCGTGCGATTTCCATTTCGTCCAATAGGTGCCATATCTATATAATGTCATACACTATATTAGGTTATGAATCATAATGTATAATCTTAAATTAAAAATACTCAGAAAAATTGAGATCCTATGCATGGCTAATCCTATATTCACAAAAATGGTTTCTTTGAGGAATATTTACATTAAACTTCTTTATAATGGATTGTAAAGAAAATGTGAATTATCCTAAGCTTATCCCCCAAGAGTGTCGTAACCAAGAGTGCAACAAGGCTCGTTGTCTTGCACCAGTTCCTGTTCGAGTTTAGCTCAAAGCGGTGTTTTTGGGTTTTACCCTTAGATACATCTGTGCTAGAGCCACCTCTACCTGCTCGTATCCATACATGGATGTATTTCTTGAATGATCCACATAATCTATTCCTTACCAAAATACCAGGACATTATTGTATGTTTATCCTCAAAGACTAACTTAGGTACTCTTCCCTAATTCTACGTTTCTAAATCTAGTTTCCAAGTATTATACTAAACTTCCTCTGATACCAACTGTAAGGACCCAAACCCAGTTGCCCAGAGCTGGTGCCTTATTTGATTATGTTGGCATACATACAAGGAATACAAATCCCGAAAGACCGAGTAGTTTAGTATTATTGAAAACAAGTTACATACATAAGTTTATCATTACAACATGAAGGGAAACAAAACACTATTTTATTCCACTAGAAACATCACATTTCCTAGATTATGTTTGCACATCATTCATAAAATACTTCTTCATGTCTTGAGAAAATGAATCATAAGAAAGGGGTGAGCTCAAACGCTCAGTAAGAGTAAGCAATACAGCAGAAGATAATATAAACATTAGATATGGTGAATAATTGAAAACATATTCCTTTAATAATAAACTTGAAACACATTATGGCAGGAATATGAGCTGAGTAAATAATGCCATAATAAAACATCATCATGGGTATTCTACTAGTCAAATAACCACATGAACTTTCAAATACTAGCATCATAATGAGGGCAGTGCATATTCCGGACATCATAACCATACCATCCAATCCTTGTGCTAGGACCATAAAATAATCATTTTGTCAAGGCCTCATGCTAAGACCATAGTTTGTCTCATGAGACCTACCGATGCATCGAGAGACTATAGTGGGCCCCACATGTCACATAATAAGTCTAATGCATTCCTCATATGATCGGGGATAAACATAAACAACACATACATTCATATTGAAACTATCATATGAAATGTAACTATCTTTCCCCAATCATTAAACATTAAACACTAACCATTACGAGTAATATGGTGAATGGTTTTAGGATAAATCATCCTTAATAAAGTTATTTGTCACATACATAGCTTATTTTAAATGTATTTTTATTTTAATTTCCATTAATGCTTTGTTTTGGGGGGTTTCCAAAGTTTTTATGGAGAATAGGTGAGTTTTCATGAATTGGGCCAAACCGTGAGCCCAATTCCAGATTTAAAAATAAATTTTGTTTCTTTTATAACTTATTCATTTTTTAATATTTTTCACTCATTACAACTCCTAAATGTCCTCCCCTGATATATTAACACCAAAATTAAAATTTGGATCCTTTGGAAATCCATAACCAAGGTGTATATGGGTTTTTATTTAATGGATTGGGCCTACCCGAAAGCCCAATTCCAGTTTTAAAAATAAAATTTGATTAATTAATAACTTATTCATTTTTAAGGATTTTTAGGTGATTCCAAGCCCCAAACACGCCCCTTGAACCCATACTCGCTTCCAATATACTCCCAGCCTCTTTTCATCTCATTTGCATCGCGATTTAGGTCGAAAATTCTGAAGAACCCAAATTTCGGGCAGATTTATAAAGGTAATTTGTTTCCTTCATAACTCCTTCGATTCTTACTCTTTTTCCCCCATTCAAATTCCTAAATGATCTACCTATTCTTGTTAGAACCTCCCTTGAAGTTTTGAGTATTTTTGAAATCATATACCGGTATTTTGGGGGGCGATTTCTTCAAGATATTTTAAGTATGTTGTTCTCCTCCTTTCTTCTTTCAATTTGTTTAGGGTTACATCCAATTTACTTAGGGTTTCTTCCATTATCATTGAGGTTTCTTATGTACATAAAGTAGGGTTTAAAATTTAAGGTTTTATATTGTGTTTTATGGTCTTAAATTCTGGTTTTAGGTCTGTTTTACCTTTCTTGAGGTGCGGCGGTGGTGCGTTTGAGTTTTCGCACAAAGGATTCAAGGGTTTCCTTGGTTTTGGTAGGTGATTCCATTTTGTATGAAATATTTGTGAATTGGATACTGTTTTTATGGTATTTTCATGATTATTAAATTTTATTATTTCTGAAAAATATAGTTTTAGTGGTGTTTGTATTTAAAATGAATCCTAAAGGCCAATTTCATGTGAAATTGGGGGTTTTTCATAGAAACGTATTATTAGTTTAATTGGGGCTACCCTATAAGTAACTAGTTGTTTTATTGAAGTATAATAGGGATAAAAATACTGTTTTTAATGATTTTCCCTTGTGTTTGTTGCTGAAAAATCTGGTTTTAATGGTGTTTGTGAACCACATGAAATTCTAAGAGTTGTGTTGTGTAAAAATGGAGACTTTGCAATGATGTCGTTTCTTGAACCATATAGGGTTGCCCTAAAAATGATTTTTTGTTTTCACTGAAATGTAGTGGGATCTCATTTATGTTTTGTAAACTTAAATATGTGCACATAGTATGCAAGTGAGGTTTATAAGGTGTTTTGTGTCCGAAACACTACGAGATTTTGAGGAATTGTTTTATGAAAAATCTAAGTGTTTTGTTGCGTGTTTTAAGTGGTATAAAATGTGATAGCTACTATATTGGTTGTGATTGACCAGTAATGGTGTTTTATATGAAAATTTATTTATGTTGCATGCTGAAATTGATTGAGCACAAAAGGGGAAGCCCGGGTACCTAGGTGGGGCAGATTTGTACTAGTACGGCTAGTGGACCGGATGGGTTTTTTCCCTGTTTCACTTAGCATTTGGATAATGACAACTCTAACTAAACTATGTGGATGATTATTGGGGACCACTAGGTTTTGGGTATGTTCCCTACTAGTGGCTCGTTCACGAGAAATGATTTTTCTATGGTTACTTTACACTGAGGTACGAGGTACATAGGGCCCAAGACAACCTAGTGCCTAGGGGTGTTCCCAATGTTGTTGCTCATTGGATTTGTAGTATTTACCCATTTCTTAGGGTGTGTTTGGAAGTAAATTACAGTATCTAACATTTATATTTTAATGTGTTAATATTCTGAAAATTTTGGATTGAAAACTATTTTCAATTAGAGGTTTCATTTCTTGAAATTTTAACACTACTTTTCCTTGCGTTTGAAAACTGCTTGCTTTTTCACATTGTATTTCTTACTCTTTGGAATAATTGAGTGGTATCCTACTGGGATTAGTCTCACACCCTACTTACACCCCTTGTGTGTAAGTAGACTTGGTTATGTTTGATTCAGGTAAAGGAAAGGCTAAGGGTGATGGCGGTTCATGGTGTTAGTTCTCATTCTTGGTGCGGAGTTGTGGAGATAGCTTGGGGGCGATGACCCCTAGTCGTGTGGAGTCCTTGGGGCTGTCTTGATGCTATAATTATTTTTATTTGGACCACTTGTATTATCTTTAAACCAATGTAATCAGTTCTGGTTTTTACTTAACTCTTGTTTGGCTCAAAAATTTCAGATTTATATTATGGATTGTTTTTAATGTTTTATGCTTTCATACTCGGGTAAATCGTTACCAAACCTAAATTAATGATACCCGGGAACTTGTGCCAGCCCGTGGGGATAGGGAACGCCCTTCGGGTCATGTCACAGGCTGGTTTTGGTGCCGGTTTTGGCGGTGACCAGATTCGGTTCGTGACAAAATGGTATCAGAGGAGGTTCGCTCCATGGGTCATGTTATTTGGGGAAGAGTCAGCATAGTCTGGAGCTAGGATTTTTGGGACTTGAAATTTCAGTCATGGGTAGTGTGCCTGGCCAGCACACCTCATGAAGGGATTCAAGTCACCATGGGAAGTATGGATTTATCTGAGTCCTTTGGTTTTCTTGGTTTAATGATAACTATGGGAAGTGAAAAGAAAGTTGGGAGAATAATCTCAGTGAGCTCGCAGGGCCTGGCAAGCCATGTGGAGACATGGATATTTCCCTAGAATACTCTCTATGATGGTGAAGTGATTGGAATATGGCTGCCAACCATATGTCCAAGTCACCCACCGAAACAAGTTTCCTCTTGCACTGTTTTGTGCTTTAGTTTTGAAATCTTAGCACTTTGGTTTTAAGGTGACTTGGTTTTAAGAAGTGTAAAGTTTTTGTGAAATGATTTTAAAATAAATATGGAATGTTTTGATTTATGAAATGGTGGAACTGAATTTTTAGAATTGTTTTGAAATGGAAAATAGTATTCTTACACCTCTTTTGAAAGCCGGAACCGTATTGAAGTTTGTTTTCAAAAGTGTTTTGGATTAAATTAAGTGTTCTAGAATTTTTGTGTTGGGGTTGAATATGGATTTTGGGTTTGGTGACTACTGAATAAAAAAAAATTATGAACTTTTAGAACCTTGTCTTGAAATGAGAAGAGTTGAGTTCTTAATTAAATGGAGATTTATGAAATGGTGTTTTTTATGAAATTAGAAGTGTTTTGAAATGGGTTGAAATGTTTTGAAATGATTGTGAAAGGAATGAATATGTGTTTTTATTTAATTATTGATTATTATCTAAATGGTTGTGTCCTTATGAAATGTTTTGTAAGATGTGAATTGGGATTTCGATCTCATTGTTAGCAGTTTTGAGAAAATGGTTGGGTTGGTTGACCATTTTGTTTTTGAAAAGTGGAAGGAAGTTTTGTTGTACCCTTTGGTATTTCCATGAGTGAACACATGAATGGGGTTATATGGGATGATGGATGGTTGATGGCATGACTGGATGAGTGCTGGGATGGATATGAGGAGGGTGCCCGGTGTGGCACAAAAACATGCATGTGTGAGGCCCATGGGGTACCATTGGTGGATACGCTTACTGCTAAACCGTTTTTTTCAATGAATTGGTTTTAAAGAAAAACATGATGTCTTGATGAATAGTTTGGTATGGTTTGTATTATGGGTTTTTGAAAATGTTAATGTCGTGGGAGGTTTTGAGTTCAAGAACCCCTTCTGTTTGAACTGTGTTTTGGGTTTGTGTTTGGTCGGTAAACTGTGTTGTAGGGACGGTTAGTGGTCTCTTTTGAAAAAAAAAAATTTGGGATGTCTTTACGGTGGTTCCCTTCATTTGTTTGGATCTGGTTTGTGGCATGTTTTGACCAATAGACCAGCTTGGTTGGGTCCTTGGGTTCTATCATTGGATAAGGTACGCCCCCATTAAGGGTTAATGCACAACTGAAGTGCAACCCGTTTTATTTTGCCATTGGAAAATCCTCCAGTTGATCAATATAAAGAATATTTTATCGAACATTTTTTTTATTGAGTCTACACCCATTCATTTCGCTGATTTTTGGATCCTCTTGTAGTGGGATAGTGCTTGTGGAAGTTTGAAAGGGACCTTAGTTTCTTAAGTTTCCTGATTCATCAAAGGTGGGAGTGTTCTTTCGTTGTTAGTATAGATGAGTGTCTTGATGGTGTCTAAGAGGGTCTCTGGGTTCTTTATAGTTTCTTTGAAGAAAGAGTTATTATTAAACCACCAATTTTGAGATTTCAGTCATGATAGGATATTGTGTCCACTTTTTGGACTTATCTGTTGTTTAGGGACTTTGAATATGGTCCCGTTCCATGTATTGTTTCTATCAATCTCCAGGGTCATGTTCGGTGACGCATTGTGATGTTGTGTGCTCTTTTGACCATAAAGGTGAAGGTCACACAATCCTATAAGGTTCTATGTTATGTTGGGATTATGTCTCCCTTGGGAAAAACATCAAATCCGATATCTTAGAGGAAGGTGTTTATATGTGTCTTTCCCTTCTGTTGTTTCTCACCCAAAGAAACAAGGTGCGATGTGTGTGCATCTTCTGATCCCTTGTTTCAGTGAAATGACTGTTTCTGGGCAAAGTGGGTTATGAAGTGTGTTATGTCTTGATGAACCCATCGGGGTATGAGGTGTAGTTGTTTGTGGCACCGAAAGAAGAATTTCCACATAGGGGTTTCAACAGCCTAACTGCGTGGCCGAAGATGCTTCAATATTTTGATCTCCAGCCATAGGTCCCGAAGAGAAGCTGGCACGTAGTCAGGGGAAACACCAGTGTTTTTTAAACAATTGTACAATTTCATATCCTCAGTGTGAAAGATAGAAATTGTTTAAACCTATGGTTTCATCATCTTTCTTTGGTTGTTCTCATTCAATGGAAATAGGTAGAGGGCCCTGTACCCATGTCATCGCCTAATGTATTTCCCTCCCACGTTGGTTTCCATTGAGTCACTGGAGAATGGTTGGAAATTTGGCTAGAAAGTTTGAGCACAAATTTTGTGCACGATTAGTAGTGACAGTGTGCTAGGAATCCACGTGGAAATAATGATCAGCATAGTTAGTGCACGGTTTCCCAAACAGTGCAGACTGACCCTACACCCTTCCCAAATCTAAAAAAAACGGGTCTTTCTGTGTCGGCCCATGCTGGCCAGTTAAGATGGTTGGTTCTTGTGGTGGGAAGACCCACTGTGGGTATCATGTATATTATTTTGTAAATTTATAATTTATGTATACCCCTTGTACTAGGGAGTCTGTTTGGGCCTCCCCCTATTAGTGTCTTGATTCTGTCTCGGAAAAAAAAAATTAAGTTGTCTCTTATGGTGGGGAGCCCATTTGTGTCTCTTCATACAAGTAACTCATATTTTTCCTTGGTTTTGTATGGGAAGTAGGTATTATAATTTGGAGATATCTAAATTCCTACATATTACTTTGGTAAACATTGATATTGTAGAGTGACCAATGGTTTAGTTATAGTAGGGCAAGTGTAACCTTGTTCGATGTTGTTGTTTATTTGGATAAATTGACTGAGTATTGTTCAGATTGTGTTTGAGGAGTTTTCATTTGGGATAAAGCCTGATTGTTCTTGATTCTTTCTGGAATGTGGTTTAAGTCATGTTTTTGAGAGTATTCCTTCCTTCATTGATCACTGGAGGTGTTATGGCCTTTGGGGGAGAAACTTGCCAAGAGAGTACCTCTTGGTTTCTCAGTTGAGTTTGGTTGTTGCTTTGGCCTTACTGTGACTTTCCGGGGCAGAAAGTTTTCATGGTGGGGAGAATTGTCACATACATAGATTATTTTAAATGTATTTTTATTTTAATTTCCATTAATGCTTTGTTTTGGGGGGTTTCCAAAGTTTTTATGGAGAATAGGTGAGTTTTCATGAATTGGGCCAAACCGTGAGCCCAATTCCAGATTTAAAAATAAATTTTGTTTCTTTTATAACTTATTCATTTTTTAATATTTTTCACTCATTCCAACTCCTAAATGTCCTACCCTGATATATTAACACCAAAATTAAAATTTGGATCCTTTGGAAATCCATAACCAAGGTGTATATGGGTTTTTATTTAAGGGATTGGGCCTGCCCGAAAGCCCAATTCCAGTTTTAAAAATAAAATTTGATTAATTAATAACTTATTCATTTTTAAGGCTTTTTCGGTGATTCCAAGCCCCAAACACGCCCCTTGAACCCAGACTCGCGTCCAATATACTCCCACCCTCTTTTCATCTCATTTGCATCGCGATTTAGGTCGAAAATTCTGAAGAACCCAAATTTCGGGCAGATTTATAAAGGTAATTTGTTTCCTTAATAACTCCTTCGATTCTTACTCTTTTTCCCCCATTAAAATTCCTAAATGATCTACCTATTCTTGTTCGAACCTCCCTTGAAGGTTTGAGTATTTTTGAAATCAGATACTGGTATTTTGGGGGGCGATTTCTTCAAGATATTTTAAGTATGTTGTTCTCCTCCTTTCTTCTTTCAATTTGTTTAGGGTTACATCCAATTTACTTAGGGTTTCTTCCATTATCATTGATATTTCTTATGTACAGGAAGTAGGGTTTAAAATTTAAGGTTTTATATTGTGTTTTATGGTCTGAAATTTTGGTTTTAGGTCTGGTTTACCTTTCTTGAGGTGCGGCGGTGGTGCGTTTGAGTTTTCGCACAAAGGATTCAAGGGTTTCCTTGGTTTTGGTAGGTGATTCCATTGTGTATGAAATCTTTGTGAATTGGCTACTGTTTTTATGGTATTTTCATGCTTATTAAATTTTATTATTTCTGAAAAATATATTTTTAGTGGTGTTTGTATTTAAAATGAATCCTAATGGCCAATTTCATGTGAAATTGGGGGTTTTTCATAGAAATGTATTATTAGTTTAATTGGGGCTACCCTATAAGTAACTAGTTGTTTTATTGAAGTATAATAGGGATAAAAATACTGTTTTTAATGATTTTACCTTGTGTTTGTTGCTGAAAAATCTGGTTTTAATGGTGTTTGTGAACCACATGAAATTCTAAGAGTTGTGTTGTGTAAAAATGGAGACTTTGCAATGATGTCGTTTCTTGAACCATATAGGGTTGCCCTAAAAATGATTTTGTGTTTTCATTGAAATGTAGTGGGATCTCCTTTATGTTTTGTAAACTTAAATATGTGCACATAGTATGCAAGTGAGGTTTATAAGGTGCTTTGTGTCCGAAACACTACGAGATTTTGAGGAATTGTTTTATGAAAAATCTAAGTGTTTTGTTGCGTGTTTTAAGTGGTATAAAATGTGATAGCTACTATATTGGTTGTGATTTACCAGTAATGGTGTTTTATATGAAAATTTATTTATGTTGCATGCTGAAATTGATTGAGCACAAAAGGGGAAGCCCGGGTACCTAGGTGGGGCAGATTTGTACTAGTACGGCTAGTGGACCGGATGGATTTTTTCCCTGTTTCACTTAGCATTTGGATAATGACAACTCTAAATAAACTATGTGGATGATTATTGGGGACCACTAGGTTATGGGTATGTTCCCTACTAGTGGCTCGTGCATGAGAAATGATTTTTCTATGGTTACTTTACACTGAGGTACGAGGTACATAGGGCCCAAGACAACCTAGTGCCTAGGGGTGTTCCCAATGTTGTTGCTCATTGGATTTGTAGTATTTAACCATGTCTTAGGGTGTGTTTGGAAGTAAATTACAGTATCTAACATTTATATTTTCATGTGTTAATATTCTGAAAATTTTGGATTGAAAACTATTTTCAATTAGAGGTTTCATTTCTTGAAATTTTAACACTACTTTTCCTTGCGTTTGAAAACTGCTTGCTTTTTCACATTGTATTTCTTACTCTTTGGAATCATTGAGTGGTATCCTACTGGGCTTAGGATCACACCCTACTTACACCCCTTGGGTGTAAGTAGACTTGGTTATATTTGATTCAGGTAAAGGAAATGCTAAGGGTGATGGCGGTTCATTGTGTTAGTTCTCATTCTTGGTGCGGAGTTGTGGAGATAGCTTGGGGGCGATGACCCCTAATCGTGTGGAGTCCTTGGGGCTGTCTTGATGCTATAATTATTTTTATTTGGACCACTTGTATTATCTTTAAACCAATGTACTCAGTTCTGGTTTTTACTTAACTCTTGTTTGGCTAAAAAATTTCAGATTTATATTATGGATTGTTTTTAATGTTTTATGCTTTCATACTCAGGTAAATCGTTCCCAAACCTAAATTAATGATACCCGGGCACTTGTGCCAGCCCGTGGGGATAGGGAACGCCCTTAGGGTCATGTCACAGGCTGGGTTTGGTGCCGGTTTTGGCGGTGACCAGATTCGGTTCATGACATTATTCATAAACCATTAAATCAAATATGGTAGATGACTTCATAAATTATTAAACCCAATAATACCATGGAATCAACAAGAGTGTTGAATTAGATGAAAACACTCTTATAAAATCATTAAGCAATTCTGGAGATAAATACTCTTTTATTTTGAAAAGAATAGTTATTTTGGGAAAAAATATTTGTATAAAACCAGAAGTGAAGTAATATAGTATTTTCATATTAAAATGAGTGATTTTATAATGATAATGGTTTCCAAAAACAGATTATAGAGTGCCCTTGAAAATAGGTAAGAATTTGAGAAATTCCCTTGAATCGGGCTTGTATTTTTGAAACAATTTTGAAAGTTTCTTTTAAAATGTGTAACTATCCATAAAATAAGGAAGGGTTTTGGTTTGTAAACATATATATTATACTCACACAGAATATATTATGAGTACATAACAATACATAAGAGTTTAATTGAGGTAATTAGACATGAAAGTATCCCGAATGAAAATGGAAGTTCGGGTGAAAAAACCATTACCTTAACTCCAAACGTGTTCTTATCTCAAAATTAAGCTCATGGAATATGAAATTATACTTATTAATAAATTATTTAAAAACCTATGAGACATTTATTTAGTTTATCATAATTCTATTTAGTTCATTTATACCCTTATTGCTAAGTTATTATATTGAATTTCGTTGTTCCGGGGTGTTCATTTTCTTTATTTTCATAATCGGTTCACTTGTTTTTAAGTAATGGAGTTCATGTGTAATGGTTATAAATCTCTAGGATTGGAATTATATATTATTTAATAACATAAAGAATTGGTAATTGTCATTTCTATCATTTGGTTATATGGAATGAGGATGAATCATTAGATGAGAACCACTTCGATTATTTGGCGATATTTGGATTATTATGAACTAGTTTTGTCATATAACTTAATTATATGTACATATTATGGTTAATGAATATTAATTATGTTATAATACATATATTATAGTCTGGTTAAACCATGAATATGGTTTCATGACCAGTAATTAAGAATAAATTGAAGAATGAAACTTCTTCGTCCTTGAAGGTTATAAATCGGAACCTCATAGACGTCGATTTCGTTTATAAAAATAAAAGGAAGGGAGTAAGAATATTTATGATTGTTCTTACATTAACATGATATAAATCCAGTATATACATGTTACTGGAGTTATCATGGTCATTTGGATAGAGGAGGTGAGGAGAGAAAAATAAAAGAGATGAACTTGAAAATAAAAGAAAAGTTAAGAGACCCCTTTATGAAAATTCGGCAGCCTAATGACGTCACTTAAAATTTCATAAAATAAAATGATGAGAACAAAAGGGTATCTCGTAATATTGAAATCAAAAGGAAAATAAGAATAATTAATAAAATCAAACCCCAAAATATGAGAAAGGAATTTCAAATAGCTAACATAAAAGAAGTGCCGACTTAAAGATGAGAATGGAGGATTCCCTTACCTTGTAGAGTAACTCCTAGATCTTGAATGATGGGACCTTGGGAGCTTAGGGACACCTTTGGAGGAATCATAGAGAGGTAAAACCACCATATATTCTAGGATGATGGATTTGGAATGAAAGAAAATGAATGTATGAGTGGGTATTTATAGAAAAAGAGAGGCAAATTTTTAATAATTTCAAAGGGACACCTCATTAGTGTTTTTTTCCAAACCATAGGCTTGCCCATGGTATTTTCCCATGGTTTAAGCCACTTGGTACAACTCATGTCATAAGTTACTATACACAAGTCAACCATACTTTTATATTTAATTATTACATCATTATGATGTCATTAAACTACCGAAAACTCAAAACTGTATTTTTACTATTCATGAAAAATTCATGTATTTTAGAAAAATCCCAAAAATTCACCCCTACCATTTTTCGACGTGTATAATTCAAAAGTGAAATCCATTTTTCAAAAATAATTTTCTAAATATTATTAATTTAATTTTTATATAAGGTCATAGTTAATTCGAAAAATAACAGTCTTGAAGTGCAATTAGTTTTATGTGACATTGAAAAATCAATTACACTATTGGAAATGGACAATTTCCCAATAGTTCTGAACCATTGGGAAAGCCTGTAGAACCGTTGGTATATCTTATACCAATGGTTCTACAAACTTTTGGTAAGTAAGCCATTGGGAAAGCTTTTCCCAACGGTTTACACAGAACCGTTGGGATAGGTTAGAAAAATGAACTTATCCCAACGGTTTGGCACAACCGTTGGGATAGTTTTTCCCAACGGTTTGGCTTGAACCGTTGGGAAAACCAACCATATGAATCCCTATACCAATGGTTTGAGGAAATCGTTGGGATAGGTAAATATATAAAAAAGAGTTCCAGTGGAGGTTTGAAACCACAACCTCCACATTATAAATCAATGACTTTACCACTATCCTAGAGTATCCTTTATGAATATATTTGGATATATATATATATATATATATATATATATTTATATGTAATTTATATATTGATTTATTTGACGATATTCGACAAATGTACTCATAAAAAATAAGGGCACCTATCCCAACGGTTCTCAAAACCGTTGGGAAAGATAGGTGCCCACCCTTTCCCAACGGTTTGGCCAAACCGTTGGGAAAAGTGACCTCAAAGTGGGCTTTACCAATGGTTTGGCCAACCCGTTGGGAAAGGGGGCCTATAACAATGGTTTTTACAAACCGTTGGTATAGAAGCGTTGGGAAAGGTCAGATTTCCAGTAGTGTTAAGATCTCATTATCTTATTGCCTTAAAAAAATAAAAAAATAATATTATTTACTATTCATAAGGGTCATATTACTATTCATATTACTATTCATATTACTATTCATAAGGGTATGTTACTATTCAAAAAAAATAAAGTTTTTTCTATCAGACTCCAAATGACTTACTGAACACAACTCTAGATGACCATTTTTTGAAATTCAAAACATAGAAGAGGCAAAGTTGTGTTAAATGGTTAGATTATAAAATTGCATTCTATATTTATTTTTGAAACCTTGGGGTGTTATATAAGGACACCTTGGGAGGACTCCTAGGGAGGTAAAAATACCATAACTTCAAGGATAATGAGTTTTTAATGAATGAAAACAAAGGAATGAGTGAGTATTTATAGTAAATGAGAAGGAGTTTTTTATTAATTTCAAAGGACACTTTATTAGTGGTTTTTGAAAAACCATGGGCTTACCCATGGTATTTGCCCATGGTATTAGCCACTTGGGAAAACTAATGTCATATTTTACTATACAAAATTCAACCAGAATTTTATATTAATTATTACATCATTATGATGTTATCAAACATACCAAAAACTCAAAATTGTATTTTTACTATTCATGAAAAATTCAATTATTTTAGAAAAATCCCAAAAATTCACCCTAACTATTTCTCAATGTGTAGAATTAAAAAATGAACTCCATTTTTTAAAAATATTTTTTTAATTATTATTAATTTAATTTTTAAATAACATCATAATTTATTCAAAAATAACAATTTTAAATCTATAACTCATTTTTTAATACCTTGAAAAATTAATCACCTTCTTATTACTTTATAAACTTAAGAAAATAAAATAAGAACATGATTTAATATTCATAAGGATCATATTTCTATTCACATTACTATTCATAAGGGTATGTTACTATTCATCAAAAAAAATTTGGTTCTATCAGACTCCAAATAACTTATTGATCACAACTATAGATGACTGTTTTTTAATATTTAAAACACAGATGTGGAACTTTTAAGTTTAATGGCTAGGTTATGACTTTCTCCTATAAATAACCAAGTGTTGTTTCACAGAGAATTAGTGCTTTATGTTATATAATCTATCTAATGAATATAAAGTATTTAATAGAAACATACCTTAAAATGTTTGGGGTGTTATATTCTTCTCTCCTTCGGAAATTTCGTCCTTGAAATGTTGTCTTTGGAATATATTCCTTCCTCACACACATCTGATAATATCCAGATCGAAGGTCAATCTTCAAAAAATACTGGGCTCCATGAAGTTGATCAAATAAATCATCAATTTGTGGTAGAGGATACTTTTTCTTTATTGTAATAACATTGATTTATTTGTAATAAATGCATAGCCTCATGGATCCATATTTCTTCTTGACAAAGAGGACATGGGCTCCCCATAGAGAAACACCAGGTCGAATAAATCCTTTGTCACTCAATTCCTCTAGTTGTTTCTTTAGATCCACTAATTCCACATTATTCATTCTATAGGGAGTCTTTGATATAGGTCTTGCACCAAGTATTAAATTAATAGATAACTCAACTTATCGCTCTGGAGGATGTCTAGGTAAATCCTTTGAAAATACATCAATGTATTCTTACACAATAGGTACATATTAGATTTGAATATTTCTTTCCTCACCCATAGATATTGTGTTATCTTCCTCTTAAAGAATTACATTCATTAGAGCTACTGGGGGTGGATCTAGATTAGAATCAGATGATGAGGTTTCTACTCTAAAGATAAGGGATTCTACACCATTCTCAAAAATTGCAACTTCCTTCTTCTTGTAATATATCTTCACATCATAATTTGATAGCCAATTCATACCAAGAATTATATCAAAGTCAATCATTGGTATGATGATAAGGTTAGCAACTAAAGCACATTTATGTGTCATGAGGGGGACTGATCAACACATATTTGTTGCAATGATACATCCCCTATGAGTTTTGACTGACAACTCCTTTATTAAATCAAATTGGACATGTATATTTTTTTTTGGAAAACTGAGAAGATATAAATTAATATGATGATCCAGAATAAAATAAAGCACTGGATAAGTTTGAGGAAATAATTAAAGTACCTTCCACCACATCATTAGGAACTTCAACCTCTGCGGTTGTAATCACATAAGCTTTCCCTTGCTCTCATGGACTTTTCTAAGGAAAGTTTCCTTGGCGCTTAGGACACTCATTTTCATAGTGTCCCATCTCTCTACAATTTTAGCATTGAACATAATTGACTTGTCTCTTCCCCTTGTATTCAATATATCTATGACCCTTTTCTCAATACTTATATCAAACTCCCATGCCTTTCAATCATTTCCCAGGATGATTCTTTCCGTAGTTCTCGCATAATGGAAATTGCTTTGTTCACTTATTCTTCATCGACACTTCATCTTTTCCAAGGTTATTAGAATACCTCTTCTTATCATGATTTCTCTTGAACAAATTTGATCTAGAAAATTCCTTCTCTGTTTTGATGGCACTTAATACAATTTCATCATATAATAAAAATGTTTGAGAAGCCATTTCCCTTCAAAGACTCAGCTTAAGACCTTCAAATAAATTATCAATCTTGTCTTCTAAATCACGTGTGTAATCTATAACATACTTGGATAATCTTGTAAATATAGCCTCATACTCCGCAATACTATCTTCTTCCTTTTGCTTTGGGATAAAGAACTTCATCTTCATTTCAGTTCATTGTTCACGAGGGAAATATTTGTCGAAGAATATTTCTTTAAAAGTTCTCCATTCCATATCTTTTATTTATTCTTCCTCCGTGGTATTTTGGATCAAGAACCACCATTGATCAGCATCACCCTTGAGGGAATATAATGCAAGTACTACCTTTTCATTTTTATTGCATCTTAATGCCAAAAATATCTTTTCAAGGGGCTTAATACACTACTCAGGTACCACCATATTAGTAGTCCCACTAAAATATGGGGGCTTCTACCACATGAAATGATCCAACACAAGTGTAGCATGGTTATTATTCATAGCCTGAGTAAGTTTTCCCAATATGGCCATGATCTGATCCTCTCCAACATTGACTATGTTGACTTGATCAGTGGAGAAATCCCTACATTTTTTGCGAGTATTAATTCCCCTTATTCCATTAGTTTCCATTTCTAAATAATGGCATACACTAGATTAAGTTATGAATCATAATTTATAATCCCAACTAGAAAATTACTTATCATAAATTGAAATTCTATGCATAACTAATCTCATATAAATGGTTTATCTGAGGAAAAATTTACATTCAAAATCATTCATAATGGATTGTAAAGAAAATTTTAATTATCCTAAGCATATACACTAAGAGTGTCAAACCAAGTGCGCAGTAAGGCCCATTGTCGTATACCAGGATACCCCAGGTCAAGCCCAAAACTCCTTGTTGGAGTTTTCAATCCTAGGTACATCTATGCCAGAACCACATCCACTTGTAGTATCCAGATAGGAATGTATTTTCTAGAAAGATCCACATAATCTATTCCTTACCAAAATACCAGGATGTTCTTGTATGTTTATCCTCAAAGACTATCTTAGGGATTTTCCCCTAATCTAAGTTTTTCTAAATCTAGTTTCCAAGTTTTCTACTAAACTTCCTCTAATACCAATTGTAATGCCCCGACCCCAGAAGCCCGGATCCAGTGCATTAATTATTACATTGGCATGATTAAAAGAAATGAAATCCTGAAATAATGATCAGTTTAGTAGTCTTGAAGAAACTAGATACATACATGTAACTCATATTATATTGGAAAAGGTAACAAAATAAAATACATAACAAAAACTAATAAACTGCATCCACAAGAACTCAATAAATGGTATTTTACTCATAACCTGTTGAAAGTAAACAAATGAAAGGGGTGATATCAAATGCTCAGTAAGGGTTACAAATATCAGAAGCATGAATCAAAAATAACTAAATCATGAACAATTTGGCATAGTCAATATGGCATGGTGAATAAATGAAAAACACACGCCATTAATAAACCGAATGAAACTGAATCCATAGATTTTGTCATATTGAAAACCTCATGGATAGTAATAATTAAAAATGAAAAAATATATATTCTTATTAATTGGAAATTATGTATCTGGAACATGATACCACTATACCATTAAAATGGTTTAAGTCTGTGGGTAAAAACCCGTCTGATTTTTGGAAACAAACTCAAAGGGTTGTCGTCAACTGATTTGTCTCATGAGACCTTTCGATGCATCAAGGGTATATAGAAGGCTCCACCTATAACTGTAAGTCCAAATAATTCTTTATACATAGATTTAATAAAAGTACAATATTCATTCTCAATATCCATATAGAGTAGAGGATACAAATTCATTAATATTTTCATAGTTAAAACAACATTCCAAATAAACACCGTATATAAAAGGGTATATGGTGTAAGACAATAATCATATACATGAAACCAGAATATGGATATATAATATATTTACAATTTCAAATGAAAAATGATCTCAAAGGGTCAGTAGGTACACCACATAAGAATGATTAGGTGCACAATACCAAGTAAATCATAATGAAATGGAAACCGAAACAAAGTCCCTTACAACATTGTAATCAATCAAGTTAATAATCATCAATTGAATCACTTAATACCATGAATATAAAGAGAATAATGATATTATATATCAAAAATCATTACACATACACCATATACAAGAAATAAGTGGCAAACAATGGAAATCTCACGGAATAAAAAGCGAGATGAGAAACCCCTTACCTTATGTCTGAAAGTGTTATTTGATTGATCTTAATGACCTGAATAATCAAATTTAGCTTCATTAATTAATAATTACAGAACCTCATATACATTTAATTTATTTATTATAACCTTATTAGGTCTATTAATTTCATTTTTTATGGGTTTAAGAGGTTCAACATTATTGTTTTGGAAGCATTTTCTTCCTTGGTTTTCATGATCAGTTTACTTGTATTCATGAATGGAAGTTCTTTTGAAATGTGGTAAAACATCCAGAATTGTTAATATAAATTATTATTGAAATTATAGATATATAAATTATCTTATAATGATTTTGGGTTACATTCCATGAGGATGACTTTTTTGATAAAAGATAATGATAAACACTTAGATTAACTTGGTGGTTTTGTGCATAATGATCTTGTTTTGTATTATTATTTTATATTATAAGTGTTTAAGGATTATACAATATTAAATAAGATAAAATACATATATTATGATCTATTTCAACCATAAAAATTCTTTCATGACCATAATTTAATATGGTAATAAAAATTGAGAACTCGTCGACCTTGAATGTGATAAATTAACACATCTCGGACGGTGTTTTCATTTTTAGTATAAGAGGAGGGGGAAAAAGAGAGATGATGATAAAATATTACATTAGAATAATAAAATTAAAGTTTATGTAAGGTACTAGAATTATCATAGAATTTAGATGAGGGGAGATGAATAAAGAAAAAGAAAATAAATGAACTCGAAATAAAATAAAAGTTGAGAAATCCCTTAAGAAAATTCGACAGCCTAACGACGTCACTTAAAAATTCATAAAATATTTTGATGAGAGAAAAGGGTTCTCTCATCATTCTTAGGGTTTCCTTTGCCTAGGGTTTCTTTTCCTCCATCGCATCCCCTTTCTCTCCCCTGGACTTCACCCCTCATCCTCTTTTAGGGTTGCTCTTTGGAGCCTTTTTCTTTGTTTTCTCCCTTCTGGCTCTAGTGCTCTATGTTCCCTCAGATGCCCTAAACCCTGCTCTAGCCTCAGATATATCTATTCCTCTCCTAGTTGTATCTATAATGGTGGTAACCAAGAGGCTTTGGGTTCTATGTTTAAGCAGAAGATGGGCTTCAAGGAGCTTCTGGTGTCGTATCTTTTTGCTTGGTCAGCTTCTTACCCTGCCGCCTCAACCAAACTCTGACCTCAAATTCCATTACTCCTTTCCAGGTCGGATATGGAGCGATGGATATTATGAGGTTTTGGGCAATCATTATGGTGTTCATGGATCTTCCCCTTTGGGTTTCATCCCTGGGTTCGTTCAAGGTTTTATCCCCACTTTTCACTTTTCCCAGGCCCCTTTCGTGTTTCATTCCTGATTCTGTTCCTTCCTTCTATGGATTTGTCTTGATGGTGGTCATTTCATTTTCAGTTGTTGGCTATTGGTGGTGGATGTCGGTGGTCGAGGTTAGCCTCCATGCTGGTGATGAGTCAAGGATGACAACGACGATGGTGTCAAGATGGTAGGATGACTATGTTGTTGGCAGAATCGATCTTGGTGGTGCGATGTATGTGACAACGACAAGGATGATGAGGTTCTGTGCGACGTCGGCGACGGAGATGGATTCCTCAATGGTGAAGATGGATTGGAATTTCTTTTCTCTCGCAAATTGAATTTTTTATGTTGATTAACTACTTTTCTGGGGACGAGACGAGTGTTGATTGGCAAAGGGCATGGGGTTCAGTGATGTGTGGCTTGAAGTCAGGCGTTGGTGATGACAATGAAGTTTGGAGTGATCAGTGGCATTGTGTTGGTGCAAGCGATGATGGGGCTTCTGGTAGGTCTCGTCGGTGTGGTGATGTTTTTGGAGGCGTAAGGACATGACGTTTGAGGTGATAGGTGTGTGACTCGAGGCATGCGTGGGACTCGAGACTCACGTGGGGTGATGATGGTTTTTTCTTGAAAGTTTTTTGAAACTTCAATTTGTGGACTGGAACAGCTTTTTAACTTTTGAAATGTGAACTTTTGAAATGTAAGATTTCTCGCTAACCCTTAAAGTGGCCTTCTGAAAATGAAAAAAAATTGATTGGGAGAAATATTTAAAAAGAGAAGGGTGGTAGATTCCCTTACCTTGTAGAGTAACTCCCAAAATTTTAAGTTTGGGACCTTGGGGGCTTGAGAAAACCTTGGGAGGACTCCTAGGGAGGTAAAAATACCATATATTCGAGTATAATGAGTTTTTAATGAATGAAAATGAAGGAATAATTGAGTATTTATAGTAAATGAGAGGGAGTTTTTTATTAATTTCAAAGGACACCTCATTAGCGGTTTTTGAAAAAGCATGAGCTTGGCCATGGTATTAGCCAACTAGGACACCTCATGTCATATTTTACTGAAAAAAATCGACCAAAATTTTATATTAATTATTAAATCATTATGATGTCATTAAACACACCGAAAACTCAAAAGTGTATTTTTACTATTCACAAAAAATTCAAGTATTTTAGAAAAATCCAAAAAATTCACCCTAACCATTTTTCAACATGTATAATTCAAAAATGAACTCCATTTTTAAAAAATAATTTTCTAAATATTATTAATTAAATTTTAAATAAAATCATAATTTATTAAAAAATAACAATTTTAAATCTATAACTCATTTTTTAATACCTTGACAAATTAATCAACTTCTCATTACCTTATAACCTCAAGAAAATAAAATAATAATATGATTTACTATTCATACGAGTCATATTACTATTCATAAGGGTATGCTATTATTCATAAAAAAACAAGTTTGTTCTATAAGACTCCAAATAACTTACTGATCACAACCATAGATGACCGTTTAATAATATTCAGAACACAAATGTGGAAAATTTAAGTTTAATGGATAGGTTATGAATTTATCCTATAAATAACAAAGTTTTGTTTCACAAAGACTCAGTTCTTTGTGTAATATAGGTTATCTAATAAATAGAAAGTATTTAAGAGAAACATACCTTAAAATGTTTGGGGTGTTATAACATATGTGTATAAATATTAACATCAAAATTGTGAAAAAGAACCATGTTAATATATAATACACATAATCTCATGAGATATATCACATTAAATAATTATTTGGAGAGATATATAATTCTGGGTCCACCTATCACACCATAAAATGTTAATTATCATGTATGTCACATGGAAATGAAACATATGACAATCGTGGTCATGAAATAAATTCATGGAAAGGAATGAGTTTCATAAAGGTTCTATAAAAAACACTTTCATGAATAACCTTTGGGGTTTCCAAATGAATAAGGGATTCCATATTTTGTCATAATTTTTTTTCATTATTTAGTGGAGAAGAAACAACTCAAGAGGAGTTAATGCGATGTTTTGGAAATTGAAGCCTCTTTAAAAAATCTTTGTAAGTGTCTTAGAAAACATTTTAAAAAAGGTAAAAACATGTATATCATCATGGAGAACAGGGAAATAATATTTAAGGGACAATTTAATCACATAATTGGAACATACATACTGAAAATAATGTGAAAGAGGAGATAACCCAAAAAGAAGGAGTTGGGTTCGAGAACCCCCTTACATTAAATTCTGATTTATTTCCTCACTTTTTTAACTCCTAGATAATAAAATTAGGTTTTCTAACACATGAAAATAGAATTGAATAATATTCATTTATGTAGATATTGATCCATTATAATCGTTAGATTCTATTTTATAACACTCTTTGTTAAACATGAATTGTTTTAATGTCACAGTTTCATTAAATTATTCTGTCTTATTTCGATTTCCCAATTTTTATTCAAGGTCATTTATAAATAAGTAAAATTAATTCCAAAATATTGAAATAAATGTAATTAAATAATTATATATAATATATAATTCATACTATCCATTCACGAAGGCGGTGATAAGCAGAGAGTTGACAATGTCCTCATGGATGGTTAACTGACTGTTGGTGAGACATTATCAAAAAAGGAGGAAGTGAAGTATGAAATATAAATATGTCCTAAATATAATCATTAAAATAGTTTAACATAATTAATATAATGTTAAAATACTACTCAATTAATAATAAAATATTTGTATTTTAAAGGGATAAAGAAAAAGAGGAAAATGAGAGGAAAATGAGAGAAAGAGTTGATCAAACCTTACCCCCTTCTCGATATTTCTTCTTCTCTACGACACTAAAATCCTTGAATTCTTAGAGTTGAGTGATTCCATAATGTACCTAATGATTCTAAGATTCTTTAGAGAGTGTATTTGGATAGATATTTGGATTTTTAAGTGAGGGATGAGTGATTTTCCAAGGGGAGAGAGAAGAGGTAATTATACTTGAGGAGAGGGGTGTTTTTAGGATAAAATATTGAATAAAATATTATATCCAAGGTAAAAATTTCAATAGTAGTATTTTTTACATTATTAAATATATTTTAATAAAATAACATGATTTTTGGACTTTAAAACATGTTATAATTTGAATTTATTAGTTTAATCAAATGGAAAGGGGAAAAAATAAAAAAGTGTTTATTTAAAGGGACACTTCAGACTTTCAGACTTTGGAAATTACTTTTTAGGTTTGGAAATTAATTTTATTATTTTTAAACGACCCATTTAACTTATTAAATTTATTTTGGGTCAATATAAACAATTTAATATTTATTAATTTATCATTAAATCATTATTATGTCATAAAACAAGTGGTATTTGAAAAATTGTATTTTTACTATTCACTTAAAAATTGAAGTTTCTCATAAAATTATCAAAAATCCAAACTTGGGAAATTTTAATATGATGATTCTAAAATTTATATTCATATTATAAAAATAAATTTATAACATAGAAAATTTAAATTATTAACATCAAAATTATGATTTTTGTGAAATATATTAAAATACAGTTTATTAAAAGAGTGCTTATAATTTCTTTGAGTTTTTAATATTTGTATTTATTTTATGAAATTAAAATATTTATATTTTCTTAAATTACTCATCATAAATACTATTTATATGAAATTTTATTATTTTGGGGTCAAATTACTATTATAGTAGTTAGGTTACTATTCTTAACGGTGATGTTACTATTCCTAATGACCATGTTACTATCCTTGATGGTCATGTTATTATTAAAATGGTCATATTTCCTCATATAAATACCTCTAAATTAATTCATTAATAATTCACCTCAATTCCTCCTAAGGTTCTATATTTTTCTTTTCTAAAATTTCTATTGATTTACTAATATTTTGTTTCTTTTCCACAGTATTGTTCATGGGGGTGATAATTCTAGTGAATAGGGATAATCTAAATTTCCCATTATACTTTTTTATATTTTCTATTTTTTTCCTATTGTAATATTTTACATTTTCATGGATTTATTTGTTGACTAATGTAATGATATCCATTAATGAAGTAAAGTGTTGTTGGTTTTTCTATGTATTATATGTGTATAATACTATACAATATAATATAACACACACTTATTCAGGAAAAAAATTATTTATAAATTATGTTTTTTATATTATTCCCCTCATTAAAAATTTAATCCCTAAATTTTTAACTCATATTCTTGATTAAGAATAGACGAGGGTACTTCTGCTTCATTGTTTCCTCCGATCCCCATGTCACCTCTTCATATTTATGGTTCTGCCACATCACTTTGACAATGTGAGTTGTATTGTTTCATAAAATCTCATCTCTACAATCGAAGATATTCACTAGTTTATCCTCATAAGAAAGTTCATGCTCTAGTTATACCACCTCCAGATTCAGTAAATGTGAGGGATCAAGTATGTACTTCCACATGAGTGATACGTGGAATACATTATAAACTTGAGCCATATTTGGTGGAAGTGCTAAATGATATGTCACTTTTATTATGAAATAATGAATCTAAAATGGTTCAATGTACCTAGGGTTAATCTTTAATTTCTTTCCAAACCAAATAACTCTCTTACAAGGTGATATTCGAAGGAAAAATCTCTCAAACTTTAAACTCTAATTCCCTTTGACAGCTGTCATCATAACTCTTCTGCCAACTCTAAGTAGATTTTATATACTATTGTATGGATTTAATATTATCTATAATTTCTTACACAATATCAAGTCCAAGTATCTTCCATTCACCAACTTCATCCCAACATGTAGGAGTTCTACTTCACTTCCCATATAGAGCTTTATGGGGGCATTTGAATACTCGAGTGGAAGTTGTTGTTGTATGATAACTCAACCAATAGGATATATTGATCCCATCCTCCTTTAAATTCCATTGATAAAGATATTATCATATACTAGATTATCTAAATGGTAATTTCAAATGGATACTATTTTGGGGGTTATATGCAATACTAAAATTCAATCCAATATTTAAAGAATGTTGAAGACTTGTCCTGAGTTTAGAGGTGAACCTTGGATCCAGACCATAAATGATCAAAAGTGGTTCCCCATGAAACCTCAAAACTTCCATTACATATATCTTTATAATTTATTCAAGAGATAAATATTTATGACTAGTGATGAAGTGGTCAGTCTTGGTGAGTCAATCAACCACAACCCATATCGCATTGCTTCCTTTGGATGTATTCAAGAGACCAGTGGCAATGTCTATGTTGATATTCTCCCATTTACACATGGTTATGAGAAATGTTTTCATCATACCTTTGTACTTCAATCAATCTACTTTAACTTGATAATATACCAAGTACTTTGTGATGTATTCAAAATATCCTTCTTTATGTTGTCCCACCAGAACTGATCTTGAATATCATGGTACATCTTGGTACTTCCAAGATGTATATAGAAAGATTATCCATGAGAATTATCTAATATCTATTTCTTTATATCAGGTGATGAAGGCACACAAATAATAATTTCAAACTGAATGAAACCATCTTCATAAATGTGGCATTCATAAAGCTTCCCTTCCTTTACCGCTTCCACTTTATTTTGAAGCTCCAAATCATCCCTTTGTGCCTCCTTGATCTTCTTTTGGATAGATGGTTAGGAAATCATTAGGGAAATGTAGGATGTATTCTATTCCATTATGATTTCTAGATCTATCCTTTGTATATCCATAAATATATGGTCTTTTTCAGTTCGCATCATAGATAGTGTAGTGGGTGATTTTCTTTTAAGAGAACCAACTACCATATTCACCTTTATAGGATTGTAGTTAATAGAGAAATCATAGTCCTTAATCAACTCTAAACATCTTCATTGCTGCATGTTGAGTTCTTTCTATGTGAATGTATACTTTAGACTCTTGTGGTATGTATATATGTCACACTTCTCACCATAGAGGTAGTGCCTCCAAATCTTCAAAGCGAAGATCACAACTGCTAACTTCAGATCATGCATGTGGTAGTTTTGATCATGGATATTCAACTATCATGAGGCATAGCCTATCATCTTATAATTCTTCATGAGTACACAACCCAAGAATTTCTTTGAATCATCACTATATAGCAAAAACCCCTCTCCACTTTAGGGTAGTGTGAGTACAAGTGCAATGATTATCCTCTTCATAATCTCCTTAAATATTTCCTCAAATTCTTTCACCCAAACATAGTTTACCACTTTCCATGTTAAATTAGTTAGTGGGGTATATAATCATCATAAATTTCTCATAAATTGTTGGTAGTACCCATCTAATCCAAGAAAACTATGGATTTTTGTGACACTTGAGGGTATATGATATTCCTCAATTGCCTTTTTCTTTGAGGGCTCCACTTAAATTTATTCATTGGTGATCACGTTCCCCAAAAATGTGACCTACTGCATCCAAAATTCACACTTTCTAAACTTATCACACACTTTCTCCTTTCTCAATCTCACTATCACAATCATTATATGTTGTTTTTGTTCCTAATTTATCTTGGATTAAATAAGAATACAATTGATAAATGCCACCAAATTTTTTATAGGTAGTCTCTAATGAATCTATTCATCAAATACATGAATATTTCAAGGGAATTAGTAATTCTAAAGGGCATCACTATGAACTCACGATGTCAATATATTGTACAGAAGGCTTTCTTTTGAATATCTTCCTTCTTCACCTTCAATTGATGATATCCAGTACAAAGATCCACCTTTGAGTAGTACTGATCTCCTTGAAGCTGATCAAACAATTCATCAATCCTTAGTAGGGGATACTTGTTCTCTATGGTGATCTTATCGAGATCTCGATAATCAAGGCATAACCGCATTTATCCATCCATTTTTATTGAAAAAGTTTACTAGAAAACCCCATGGTGATGCACTAGGGTGTATGAACCCTTTGTCCAAATGATATTATAGTCACTTCTTTAACTCCTATAGTTTGACCAGGTCCATCCTATAAGGACCTTTGGAGATAGGAGTGACTTTGGGTATAAGATTTATTAATAACTCTACCTCAAAATCTGGGGAAAGGCCGAACAACTCTTCAGGAAATAAATCAATATATTATCTTATAATTGGCATTTACTCAAGGTTGGTGCTTTCCTTTGACAGAACCATTTGGTCAAGATATTCTTCTTTATTGGGTAATACCCAAACTATTGGTGGATTTTTCAAAGGAGACTCATGATATTCCTTGCATTTTTACAACAACATGAGATGGTTCAAAATATTGAAAGTTATTTCTTTTTATAGATAGTTAATGTGAGATATATATAATGAAAGTCAACTTATGCCTAGTATAGCATCAGATTACAACAAGGGAAGGATTATGAGATTCTTTGGAAGAATCTTCCCACATACGCTAACATGAGAAGTGTCCAATAGTTGGGTTGTAATAATCACACCTCTAGGTGTTTTTATGAATATCTATACTTCAAGGTATCAAATATGTGATTCAATAGTTCTAGAAAACTTGTAGTATATAAAGGATTGTGTAGGACTAGAATTAAATAAAATCTTTTCCATCCTCGAGTGAATATAATGTGTACCTTATATGACTTCATTTTCATATTCCACTATAGTGGTGCAGATGACATAGTATTTCCCATAATCCTTTATCTTTGGTGGTTGTTGATGTTGATTACCCTCAAAGGATCATGGTTTAGTGAATTGACTTGCATAGCTCCCTTGCTTCCTATAGTTGAAGCATTAGACCATGGGTGGTGTATTGAGAAGTACATTCTTTTTCTATATTACATTGGCTAACTTATTCTTGTATATTACACATTCATGAGATTTATGTCCATCTTCCCCCCCAATTTAAACATTTCCTTAGCAATTCCCATGATTCTTACTCCCATATATTTATCATGCGGGTGGTTGGATCTTCTTTCCTCCTTTTCATTTGACTCACTAGCTTGAAATTACATTCTTCTCTTTTAATATTTGTATCCATGGGACCATTCCACAATATACATATCTACTTTGAGATCACATCAAACTATCTTTTCATAATTATCAAAGTCTTAACAATGCGAGATATATGGGTTGGGTTAGTATGGGCTAAGTCCATGTGGGTTTGAGCCCATGTGAGCTTAAACCCACAAAAATCCGCATATCAAATGGGTGGATTTATCCAGCTTACCCTGCCCCACATTAGATGGGGGCTAGCCTGTGGGTAACCCGTATTCTTCATTTTTATATTTTTTATATGAAATTGATACATACCAACCTGTAATTAGGGTAATAAGTATAATTCATATTATTGATAAATTAAAATGATAAATGAAAGTTATAGTAGTTTTTGAAATTTAAATTCAATAATCAAAATTGTGTAACATATTTATATAAATATGATAAAATTATAATAAAATTATCATTATTCCAATACGGTTGTCCCTTGGTGTACATAAGGTGCCAAAAAAGATAATATAATGCGAAATGGGGCATGTGGGGTGGGGAAACCCTACCCCAGCATTGAGTAACCTAAACACATCAAACCCATGGTCATACTGGGAAGGGAACTTGTGCTCCAATGACAAACGATAATTGATGGAAACCATGATAGCTGGGATCTCGGGGGTGAAGTGATGGTACACAACATTATATGACTTCAAGTCGGGGCATATGAAGGTGAAGTCACTATTGTGGGAGAAGATGATGATGGGGAATCCACCATAATTGGTGTTTGGGATGAAGAGGGGGAGCCATAGGTTTCAATAGGTGTTGAAGGTGACAATAGATATCTTGATTCTATTCATGGTGCATAGATTAGGGTCAGGGGGCATTTTGATGTTGATGAATTTTCTAAGGTGGTGGTTAATGGAGAAATCAAAGCGATGAGTGGTATTGGTGATGAAGGAGAGGAATGAGATGAAAATCTTGGTCCTCCATGGAAGAATAATCCATTTACCATTCATATTTCCTAGTCGATGAGAATGAAAAGGATGGAAAGAGAAAACCCAATAGAATTATAGATCTGATTGGAAGACCATGGGGGAACCTTTATAATAGTGTGGGTCCTCTCTTCTCATACAGTGTCTCAGGAAACTCTCCCTAGGTGTGATGTTCTCCCTTATCATGCGATGCAGTGTTTCATGTGACATTATATCTTCCTATGTGAGACGTTATCCCTTTATATATGTGACGCTATCTCTTCTCAGGCACCCCTGGAAAATCAGGTACAACATCCCAGACCTCTTCTTCACAAGACTTATTCGTCTTCGTGTAAATCAGGAGCCTATAATATAGAAAAAATATAATTTTAAATAATAAATCCCATGGTAAATCCCACATCCACACGGGCTTAACCCACCTTGGCCCGCATCCACACAGGATCAACCCGTTAAGCCCATATTTTAAACGGTCAAATTTTTTATGCCCACCTTACCCCAAGCCTACTTATCCTGTGGGCCTGTATCTGGTTTTTCAATACTATAAAGTCTCGAATTTCTAGAGACTTTTAGAGGTGCGGTTTTAAACCACCAAATAATCTATCTATTTTGTTATCATTGTTGACAAAAAACTCGATGAGTTCTTGAAAGCCTTGTGATATTTTCCATGTAAGACTTGATAGATTAACTATTCTTTTGCTTAAGATCTAGGAATTATCTCCCCATATTTATTCAAAGATTTTGAGAGAAATACATGTTAAGAAATATCTTCTTAAAGTCTCCCCACTAAATTTCTTCCATTTCACCTTTCATCTTTTTATTCTTTATCAACACCCACTATTGATCAAATTCTCTTTCTAAATGATAGATGACTAGAGTAACATTATCCTTCTCAAAATAGTGGATCACAAAAAAAGATCTTTTCCATTGAGTTAACCCATTTTTCCATAAAAATTGGATCAAAATATTCATTAAACATCTATGGTCATTGCTACATAAAAGACTCGACAACTAACTACTCCTTCTTAGGTGAAAGAAGATGTTCCACATGGTTTAGGTTATTATTCATAGTCTGAGACAGCTGGTTAAGCATCCACATGAAGTTTTAAAATAAACCTCCCATTCCATTGGAAATATCATTTGGACAATCGTTTCATTATCCCTCACATGGGTTACTGGCGCGGTTTCTCCTGGTTCCCACCATTTTTTAAAATAGAAAAGGTTTGAATAAAACACAAGTCAATAAAGAATGAATAAATAATTTATTTTCATGAAAAAGTTAATTATAAAGTAATGTCTTATGGGATAATTATGTTTAACCTTTTCTCAAATGATTCTTCAAATATCATATACTTTAACCATTTTCTAACTTTAAAAGGAAGAATTACTTTAGCTATAAATCCTTCATAATGGGTTAGCAATGCAAAACGGGCAGGGCGGGCCAAGCCTGTGCGGGCTTGAGCCCATGCGGGCTAGACCCGCAAAAACCCACATAAAAAATGAGTGGATTTATCAAGCCCGCCTCGCCCCACAGCAGATGCGGGTAAGCCCGTGGGCAACCCGCATTCAATATTATTTTTTATTTAAATAAAAAAATATGAAAAAAATTATGAAATACACAATAAATAAATTATTAAACTTTGCCGGAGGAGGAGTCCCACTGCATTATAGTGATGCTGGTGGAAGATTATGTGGTGGTAGAGAGAGGAGGGTGGTCGCGGAGGAAGTGGCGAAGTCAAGGGTAGGGGAGGAGGCGCCGGAGGTGAGGGTCGCGTGGGGGAGGAGGCGGGGGAGGGATCTGGGACGGGGGGGGGGGGGGGGTAGTCGCGGTAGCGTAGCGGTCGTAGAGGGAGGAGGTGGTGAAGGTAGGGCGGGGGTCGCGGAGGAGGTCGGGATGGCAGTCGCGAAGGTTGGGGTGGTGGTAAAGGCAAGGTAGGGGTCGGGGAAGAGGCTGGTGAAGGCGGGGTGAGGGTCGGGGAGGAGGCCAGTGAAGGAGGGGCAGGGGTCATGGAGGAGGCTAGGGCGACGATGAAGGTGGGGCAGGGGTCGGGGAGGAGGCTGGGCCGACGGTGAAGGTGGGGTGGGGGGTTGCGGAGGAGGCCGGGATGAGCCAGTGACAGTGAAGGCGGGGAGGGGTTCAGGCAGCGGAGGTTGGGGTGGCGGGAGAAGGAGGGCAGCGGGGCTGGGAGGGAGGGGGTATCGTCGCATTGAAGTCGGGGGCGGGGGGTCGCGACAGTGAAGTCGGGGGGCTGGGGGGTCACAGAGGGAGGAGTGGAGTCGGGGCCGGGGTCGCGAGCGGCGGGAGGAGGCCGAGCCAAGAAAGAAGGGTGGAAAAGCGGAGTCAGTAGGAAGACTAAAAAAGAAAGAAAGAGGAGGGGAAGAGGATATTGGGAATACCATCCCATGTTAGGAGATATTGGGAAAAGAGGGGGTGCATGCTGTAATGGGAATACCATCCCATGCATGCGTTGGAGTATTGGGTTATGAGAATAGAAGGCGCACACGGGTTCCTCTGCACACGGGTTGTGTGAGATCTAAAAATTCAATAATTATTATAAAAAATTCAAAGTAGCCCGCGGGCCAGCCTGTATCCGTGCGGGTAAACCTGCATGGGTTGGCTGACCGTGCGGGCTGTCCATATAAGCCTGATTAAAATGTGGGCTATTTTTAATAAACCCACCCCGCCCCAAATCCGCCCAAGCCCGCTTAGCCCCTGGGCCTGCAGCCCATTTTGCACCGCTATAATGGGTTGTGTAGAGTTTGTGATTAACTGAATCATATCCCTCAGGAATTCCAAACTAGGTATGCAACATGACCTCTTTGTTACGTACCATGTGAGGATTGATAAATACTAAATCTTCCCATTTAGGGTTATTACCCCTAGGTACATCTATACTAGATCCACAACCACTTATAGTATCTAAACAATGATTTTATTTCTCAGAAACCACACACTCTTATACTTAATCAAAACTTTAGGACGTTTCCCTTAAAATTAAAACTTATCCCTAGGGGTTTAACTAATGTTTTCTATTACAAATTCCAAAATTAAATAAACCATGCTTTGATACCAACTATAGGGACCTGAACTTTTCTTACATAAACATTACATCATTTTTGAGATAAATAACACAATATTAATACAATCTAGGATCCAAAGGTTTAGTATCTTGGGAAAATTAGTCTCATACATCACTTGTTCATAATAAAACATTAACACTATTTCATAACTTCTTAATAGAACCATTAAATCTCTTGTGTCCTACTTAGTACATGTATTCATATTAGGATATACTTAAATTAAAGGGGTGGGATAAAAGTCTAGTAAGGGGAGGAATAACATGCAAGGAATAACGAACATGAATCAACAATACATTGGTGAGAATAATAATAATCATCATATAATAATCATAAGATCATAATAATAATCATGAGGTAAACATTTTATAAAGGAATGGAATGTGTCATATGCATAATAATGAAACATCATAACGTAGTGGTCAAATATCACACATAGTTGTGAACAAAGCTAGCATCATGTTCACACATAACATATGTGCATAAATCATAAGATCATAATTGTGAAAAAAACTATAATTATGTTCATGTATAATACACATAATATCATGAGATATATCACATTAACCAATTCATTATAGGTCTATATAATTTTTATCCCACTCATAACATAGTAAAATGTTCATAATCATGCATGCCACATGGAAAGAAAACAAATAAAAACCATGGTCCTAAAATAAACCTATTGAAAGGAATGAGTTTCATAAAGGTTTTGCAAAGAATAATTTAATAAATAACCTTTTGGGTTCCCAAATTAATTAGGGAAATAACATTTTGGCATAAAACATCATCATTCTTGATTGGAGAAGAAGCATCTCCTAATGAGTCAATGTGATGTTTTAGAAATTGAATTCTCTTTGAAAAATATTTGTAAGTGGATTCTAAAACATTTTGAAAGGGTAGAAACATGTATATACCCATAAATAATAGGTAAAGAATAGTGAAAGTAAATTTTAAGAATATAAGTGGAACATCTATACTGAATATAATGTGAAAGAGGAGATAAACCAAAAAGAAAGAGATGAGTTCGAGAATCCCCTTACCTTAAATCCCAATTTATATCATCAATTTTCCACCTCCTGTATAATAAAATTTGGTTTGTTAACACATGAAACCAGAATTTAATTGTATTTATTTATGTCAATATTGACTGAATATATTTTTTGGATTCTACTTTATAATACTCTTTGTTAAATGTGAATTTTTTTGTTGTCATGTTTTTATTAAATTATCCCATCTTGTTTTGATTTCACTATTTTTGTTCAAGTTCATTTATACATAAGTAAAATTAATTCCAAAAGGTTAAAATATATGTAATTTCATAATTATATATTATATTTAATTCATATTATCCATCCACAATGGTGGTGATAATCATAGAGTTGGCAATTTCCTGGTGGGCGGTTAACTGACCGTTGACGGGACATTGTCAAAAGAGGAATAAGAGAAGTATATAATATAAATATATCCTAAATATAATAATTATAGTAGTATAAAATCATTAATATAATTTTAAAATACTATTAAATTAATCATAGAAATTTTGGGTTTAAAATTTATAAATAAAAAGAGAAAAAGAATAGGAAAATGAGGGAAATAGTTGATGAAACCTTACCCTCTTTTCGATGTTGCTTCTTTTCTATGGAACTAAAATCCTTAAATTTTTGGAGTTAAGTGAATAAAAAATACCTAAGTATTATAAGGGTATTTATATATGGTATTTGGGTATATATTTGGATTTGGTAAGTGAGGTAGGAGTGGTTTTTCAAGGGGAGGGAGAGAGGGTATTTATACTTGGAGATGGGTGTTTTTAGGATAAAATATTGAATAAAATATTATATCCAGTGTAAAACTTTAAATCGTAATATTTTTTGACATAATGAAATATATTTTAATAAAATAACATGATTTTAGGACTTTTAAAAAATTTATAATTTGAATTTATTAGTTTAATCAAAAAGAAAGGAGAAAAATGAAAAATGTTTGTTTAAAGGGATACTTTAGACTTTTCAACTTTGGAAATTACTTTTTAGGTTTAGAAATTAATTTTATTATTTTTAAATGACCCATTTATCTTATTTAATTTATTTTGTGTTTATATAACCAATTTAATATTTATTAATTCATTATTATATCATTATTATGTCATAAACCATGCAGTATTTAAAAAACAATTTTTTAACTATTCATGTAAAAATTGAAGTTTCTCAGAAAATTATAAAAAATAAACCCTTGATAAAATTTTATGTGATTATTATAAAAATGATATTCATTTTATCAAAATAATTTTCTAACATAGGTAATTCTAACTATTGACATACAAATTATGATTTTTATGAAATACATTAAAATACAGTTTATTAAAAAAGTGCTTATAATTTATTTGAGTTTTTAATCTTGGAATTTGTTTTAAGAAATTAAAATATTTATATTTTTTAAAATTAATAATGATAAATTTTATTTTATATTATATTTTATTATTTTGAGATCAAATTACTATTCTGACATCCAGGTTACCATTTCCAACAGTCAGGTTACTATTCCAACAATCACATTATTGTTATAATGGTTATATTGCCTTCTAAAATACCTCTTCATTACATCATTCATAATTAAACCCAATTCCTCCCAAGATTCAATATTTTAATTTTCTAAAATTTTTATGGGTTTACTATTATTTTTTTCTTTTCCATAGTGTTGTTTATGAGAGCGATAATTCAAGCAGATAGCGATGATCTAATTTTTTGTATCCCACCTTTTATATTTTCTATTTTTAAAATATTTTAATATTTGACATTTTCAGGGGTTTATTTTTTGAATAATTTAATGATCTACATTAATGAAATATAATGTTGGTTTTTTAGAAATGAATATTATTTATATAAATTCATGGTCATTATATTCTTCCCCACTTTAGAAATTTCATCCATGAAATTTCAACTCATATTCTTGGTTGATAATAGATTAAGATACTTTTGTTTCATTTTTTCCTCTAGTTCTCATGTTTTCTATTAATATTTATGGTTCCTCCACAACACTTTGATAAATTGAGTCACCTTATTGTATATAACTTTGTCTCTAGGGTCCAAGATCTTCACCAGTTTCTCCTCATAAGAGAGGTTATGCTCTAGTTATACCACCTATGGATTAAGTATATGTGAGGGATCAAGTATGTACTTATTTAGGAGATATATGTGGAACACATCATGAAATTAATCTATGTTTGGTGGAAGTGTCAGCTGATAGGTCACTAATTCTATGCGATCAAGGATCTCAAAGGGGACAGTGTACCTGGGGTTAAGCTTTCCTTTCTTTACAAATTGCACGAATCTAATTCTAAGGTGATATTTGAAGAAAAAATTTGTCTCCAATTTCAAAATCTAATTCCCTTAAATTACTTTAAACATGGATCTTCTATTAACTCTGAGTATCTTTTACATGTTGTTGGTTGGATTGAACATTCTCTATCATTTATTGCGTAAGATCAATTCCAAGTAGCTTATATTCACCAACTTCATCTAAACATGTAAGAGTTTTACATTACTTCCCATATATAGCTTCATATATGGCCATTCAAATACTCGAGTGGAATCCATTATTGTATGATAACTCAACCAATGGGAGATATTGATCCCATCCTCCATTAAATTCCATTGATCAAGTTATCAACATGTCTTCGAGTGTATGGATGTTCCTTTTAGATTGGTCATCAGTTTTATGGTGACATGTCATACTAAAATTCAATTCCACATTCAGATCATGTTAAATACTACTCTAGAATTTAGAGGTGGAACATATATCATAATTAGAAATGATTGAAAGTGGTTCCCCATGAAACCTTTCCACTTCCTTTACATATATCTTGAAAATTTTATCAAGAGAGAGATATTTCGAAATGGATATTAAGTGGGTAGTCCTAACGAGTCGATCTATCACAACCCATATCACATTAATTCCCTTGGATGTCTTTAGGATACCATTGAAAAAGTCCATGGCAGTTTTATCCCTTTTTCATATGGGTAAGGTAAATGTTTGTATTATACCCTCAGACTTCTATCACCCTGCTTTAATTTTACAATACACTAAGCACTTTTAGTTGTACTTAACAATCTTCTTTTTCATGTTGTACCAACATAAGTGATCTCAAAGATCATGATACATCTTGGTACTTTCAGGATGGATGGATAAAGATGAATTATGAGTATTATCCAATAGATCTTTCTTTATGTTAGGTGATGAAGGCACACAAAGTCTAGTTTCAAACTGAATGATACCATCTTCATAAATGTGCAATTCATAAATCTTCCCTTCCTTTACCACTTCTCCTTATTTTGAAGATCTAAATCATCCCTTTTTTCCTCCCTGATATTCTCTTAGATAGATGGTTGGGAAAAAATTTGGGAAAGGTGGGATGTCTTCCATGACATAATGATTTCCAGATATATCCTTTACATATCAATAATGATATTATCTTTATCAATCTACATCATGGATAGTGTAACCGATTCTTTTCTATTAAGAGCATAAACTACCTTATTCACCATTCCATGATGGTAGTGAATATAGCTATTGTAGTCCTTGATTAGATCTAACCATCTTCATTGACGTATGTTGAGATCTTTCTGTGTGAATATATACTTTAGACTCTTTGTGATCTCTATATATGTCACACTTCTCACCATAGAGGTAGTTCCACCAAATATTTTAAGTGAAGATCATGATTTCTAACTCCAGATCATGCATTGGGTAGTTATTCTCATGGATCTTAAACTATCTTGTGACATAAGCTATCAATTTATCATTCTTCATGAGTACATAAGCCAATAATTTCTTTAAAGAATCACTATATATTACAAACTATTCTTCACTTTAGGTTAGTGTGAATAATAGAATAGTGATTATCCTCTTCTTGAGATCCTTAAATATTTTCTCACATTCTTTTATCTAGACATACTTTACCCCTTTCCGTGTTAACTTAGTTAATGGGCTAAATAATCATGAGAAATTTCTCATAAATCATCGATAGTACCCAACCGATCTAAGAAAACTATAGATTTCATGACACTTGAGGGTCTATTCCATCCCTCAATTTCTTTTTTCTTTGAGGGGTCTATAGAAATTCCTTCCCTTGTGATCATGTTCCCCATGAATGTGACTTTCTACATCCAAAAGTCACACTTACATAACTTAGCATACATTTCTCCTTTCTTAATGTTTCCAAAATAATACTTAGATGCACTTCATGTTCCTAATTTATCTTGGAGTAAATAAGAATATTGAGAATAAATATCACTACAAATTTTAAGATTATAGGGGAATTAGTAAGTCCAAATGGCATCACTATGAACTCATAGTGTCTATATCTTGTATGGAAGGTTGTATTTTGAATATATTCCTTATTCACCTTCAATTAATGATATTCAAAATGAAGATCCACCTTTTAGAAGTATTGATCTTTTTGAAGTTTATTGAAAAAGTCATCAATCCTTGGAAAGGGTTACTTATTATTTATGGTGATCTTATTGAGATCCTGGTAATCGATGCACAACCACATTGATCCATCCTTTTTATTGACAAAGAGAACCAGTGAACCACAAGGTGATGCACTAGGGTGTATGAACCCTTTATCCAAATACTCTTGTAGCTGCTTCTTTAACTCCTCTAGTTCAATTAGGGTTACCCTATAGGGTAATTTGGAGATAGGAGTGGCTCTAGGTATAAGATCTTTTGAGAAATCTACCACAAAATCTGGGGGATGAACATACAAATATTCAGTAAATACATCGATATATTCCTTTACAATGGGTATTTCCTCAAGGTTAGTGATTTCCTTTGACACAACCATTTAGGAAAGATATGCTTCTTCATTGGGTATCAATACCTATACCATTGAGGGATTTTACAAAGGAGATTCATGATCTTCCTTGTATTTGTACAAGAGCATGGGATGGTTTTGAATATATAAAGATATTTACTTACCTCGACAGATAATGTGAGCTCTATATAATGAGATCCAATCCATACCCAATATGGCGTCAAATTCCACCAGGTAAAGGATTTAAAGATTTTATATAAGAATATTCCCACAAACTCTAATAGTAGAAGAGTCCAACACTTGGGTTGAAATAACCGCACCACTAGGTATTTTTATTAATATCTCCACTTCAAGATTTTGGGGATGTGATTCAATAATTATAGAAAACTTATAGGATATAAAGGAATGCGTAGAACCAGAATAAAATAAAAACTTTTCCCATTATCAAGTGAATAGGAAGTGTACCTTATGTAACTTCATTTTCATATTCCACCTTAGTGGTGGTGATGTCATAGTATTTCCCTTTATACTTCATCTTTGGTGGTTTTTGATGTTGATCACTCTCAAAGGATTGTTGTTTAGTGCACTGTCATGCATAACACCCTTGCTCCTTATAGTCAAAGCATTGAATTGTGGGTGGTTCATTAGGAGGTGTATTATTTTCCTCCATCATGTTGGTCGGATTATTCATGTCTCTTCAACATTCATGAGCTTGGTGTCCTTATCTCTCGCACTTTAAGAATTTCCTTGTCCTTTTGAGTAAATTCTCATTATGCTTCTTCCCACATATTTGACATGTGAGTGATTGGATCTTCTTTACTCTTTTTTAATTTGACCCACCATCTTGAAATTCCATTATCATATTCTTATCTCCATATCCATGGGACCATTCTCCAAACCCCACCACTAATTTAAGATATAATAAAACTACTTATTCATAATTACTAACATCTAAGATAGATAGAGCCTTTTGGATGTATGGTTTTAAAATACTAAAGAATCTATCTACTTTTCTATCGTTGTTGATAACAAAACCTAAGGAGTATCTTGAAAGCCTTATTAAATTTACCTCGCAAGACATGACTGATTCTCCCCCCTTTTTCTTAAGCCCTTGGAATTCTCTCTTTGTCTTTGTTCAAAGAGTTTGATGGAAATAATTGTTAATAAGTATCTTCTTAAAGTATTCCCACACCATTGATTCCATTTCATCTTTTGACACTATATTCTTTATCAACGCCCACCATTTAACAACTTCTATATCTAAACTATAGATGACCAGAGTAACCTTCTCCTTCTAAAAAGAGTGGATCATAAGAAAAATATTTTTCATTGAGTTAACCCATTATTCTATAACAAGTGGATCATAAGATCCACTAAACGTCAATGGTCATTACTGCATAAAAGTATCGATAGTTAGTTAATCCTTCTTGGGCGAAGGAAGATGTTCCATATGGTTCAAGTTATTATTCATAGCTTGAGACATCTAGGTAAACATCACCATGAAGTTTTTAACTCCACCTCCCATTTCATTGGTAATGTCATTCAGACAATATTTGCATTATCCCTCACATATATTGTTGGTCTGGTTTATCCTGGTTCCCACCATTTTATAAAATAGAAAAGTTTTTAACAAAACATAAGTCAATAAATCATGAATAAATAATTTATTTTCATGCACAAATTAATTCTAAAGTCATATATTATCAGTTCTCTATGTTTAACATTTTCCTCAAAAAATGATTCAAGGATCATGTGATTTAATCCTTTTCTAACTTTAAAAATAATAATTAATTTAGTTATATATCCTTCATAATATTTTGTATATAGTTTGTGATTAACCAAATCATATCCCCTAAGAGTGTCAAATCAGGTGTGCAATAATGCCTCTTTTTCGTGAACAAGGTATGTCACGACCCCCTCCCACCAAAGATGCCCCTCCTGAGCTGGAAATGGTGAAAGGGAGATAATGACCCCCGAGTCCCGCCTCCAGTAGGCCCCGGGTTGGTGACTAGCACCAAGGGTATGAGTTTTCACAAATATGGGAGGCATTACCCTTTTATTATTTTAAGATCGAAAAATAGGACGAGTCAACCACCCAAAAAGGGAAAAGAACAAGTGTATATAAATAAACCCAAACCAAGCCCACATGCATGTTTAAACAATTTTATAACAAGGTACAAGTACAAGAAAGCTCAAAGGTACAATAACAAAAGAAAACAAGAGTACAACAACTGCAACAAATCCAACTGTCCGACTAGTAGGGTCCCGCACGACCCTGGTAGTCCTCCTGGAAACCTGAAAGTAAACATAGGGTGAGCATACAAGTATACTCAGTAGGGAAACCTAAAGCTCTCGTGCACAAGTGGAGATACATCCTAATGTACCGTGAGAACAACATAAGAAACCTAGCAAGGAATTCTATCCACCCAACCTCACCAGCCACACTCACCAAAACACAATCACAATAGGTAGTAGTAGTATAGAAGAACAAGAGTATTGGGTACCCCACGCCATTCCCCATTAGTTAGCTGCTCTTCCAAACGGCGAACGTCCTGACGCTGCCACACTCTCCCCACCCGCACACACCTGGGCCTCACAACCACGTATCCCGCCCACACACACCTGGGCCTCACCACCATGTATCCCGCCCGCACACACCTAGGCCTCACCACCACGTATCCCGCCCGCACACACCTGGGCCTCACCACCACATATCCCACCCGCACACACCTGGGCCTCATCCCAAAGGTTCTTGGGAAAAAGTAAAACCTGCCCGAAGAGTCTTGGGTCAATCCACCTCAATCGAAACCTACCCGAAGAGTCTTAGGTGTAAGGTCGCCTCAAGCCATCAGAACCTAGGGGAGAAGGAGAAGGAAGGAGCTAGTAATTAAGGGGAAAACACCCTATCCCATGAAATGGGAGTGTTCGGCACTAAATGCTCAACATAGGTGGGGTGCGATAAAACACAAAAGATATATATATATATATATATATATATATATATAGCAACCACTCAGCCCAACCTGTGGCTTCTAAACAGAGAAACTAAGCACGTGCCTTGACACTTACTACCACGAAGTATGCATACAACAAATAATCCCAACCCCATTTAGGTTTTCACGTTTCAGAAGAATTAGCTTAATAGTTCCTTAACTACTGGGCAACTATCCAAAACCAAACACATCGATCATTCGTAAAGCATATCCCTTCCATCCACAAATCAAGTTAGGAAAACACAAGCAACACAACCAAGTCCTTCTTATTAACCAACCAACCCATTGATTATTAAACCCGTTCCATTACCATGACCCACCATTCATTAACTCTTCCACTTTTTATTTATTATTCACAACCCATAGTCCATTCACATTCAAACCCATCCCTGCAGTCCCGCTGCCAACCATAATAACCACAAACACACCGAAACCCGTACATCATTATCCTTTTAATACCATTTATCGCAGCCCCGTTGCCCATCACTAACATAACATCCATACCAACCCATAACCAAGTTAACTGCAGCCCTGCTGCTCACCTGATCTACAACAACCCACAAAACACCCCCATCACAAGCCACGTAACCAAGCCAAAACCCAAAAGTTTATTATGCCATTTTTTTCAACCGGGGTGATCACACAAGGGTTCCGGATTTTAAAACAGCCAACTTTACGTGATTAACCAAATTCCACATTCCACAAGGTTCCATTCACAAAAACGGTCTAGAAGATAGGGCAATATTTAATTGCGCAAGTAAAGGCCCCCAATGACTGTGGTTTTCAGTAGGTATAATCCTATTCAATTCAAAACATATCAATAGGATAAACAAAGATAAACATAACAACTTCCCCATCCCCGTTCTTCAACCAGTTATTATCTTTATTTAATGGTTCAACTGTTTCTCATCAAAACAAGAGGATACCCACCCCACATGATGCAAAATTTAGAGAAACGAAGGTAAGATCCCTACCTCAACAGGTTCCGATCACAATGCTCCCCCGGATCAACCTTAGAAGACGTCCGTCTCTTCTGTCGGGTCCCGGAAAAAACTCCTCGGGTGGAATTCGGAAAGTAAAGGCCGAAGGAGAGACAACAAATCCAAGCTCAGAAGTTCTGCCTCATCATTACGATCCCGTGGCCGCTGATGGATCGTAAATCGGAGCTCGGACGAAGAAGTTATAGAAGAAAGAGCCTTCGAGTCTCTTGGGAGAACTCTGCTCAGAGGAAAGGGGAGGAGAGGGGTGAGTTTAAAAGGAGGAGGGGACCCCTCCTTTTATAGGAATGAAAATAAAAAGTACACGACGTGTACTTTATGGTACACGGCCTGTACTCAGTTATTTCACATGGTCTCCACGTGGCTTCCAACACGGCTCCACGACCATTGACTGGTCAACACACGGTTTGAGGGTAACGCATACGCGGGGAAGTGTCACGAACCAGGCAGGGTCGTCATCTGACCCGGCACCCGACCCGGTCCGCGACATGGCCCGAAGGGCGTTCCCAATCCCCACGGGATGGCATAAGTGCCCGGGTATCAAGAGAAACATGTGGGAACGATTTACCTGAAATGGTATACGCAAACACTAATAAGATAATAAAAATGAAACTAGGAATCGACAACCAAACAGGCCATTTAACTGAAATCAAATTTAAATGTTTACAACTAGAACCAAAGTCCAAAAATAAATGACAACAAAAGAGACTAAAACTCTAACTCAAACCTCCAAGCGACGAGAGTGGTGTAGCATTCGCACGCCACAACACCAACCTGCACGAGAAGACCATCAACGACCAAAACCACCATCGCTGAGCATGACGCACAACCTGGAATACACAAGAAACAAGGTCTACATACACCCGAAGGTGTATGCAGGGTGTGAGAGAAAGGCCCAGTAGGACATCACCCACTAAAAAGGTTCCATGCCACAACATCAAAAGGAAAATTTAATGTGCTTATTCAAGTTATACTTTCTAAATACTTTTAAAGAAAACATTTACAATCCAAATGCTAAAGGAAAACACTAAAAAGAACTCATTTCACAAACACAATTTTAAAGAGGAAGAGAAAAGTTCATTTTGGGCACACACACACACACACACTCACACACACACACACATACTCTCTCACACACACATACACACACACACACTCATGCCCAAGTGGTCCTCCATATGCCGACGGAAGGCACCATGCCAAAGATGGTAGAGCACTATGGGTAAATCCCCTAAGGTTCATCTAGCTCGAGTGGGACCCTAGAACCTCGTGTCTTGGTGAAACGTGGCTTAGGAGGCCACGACCATCAGTAAACATGGCTTAGAAGGCCACGACCCTCAGAACACATGGCTTAGAAGGCCACGACCCTCAGATATCATATGTTTAGTTAGTGTTGCAATCATCAATCCAGCTAAGTGAAACAGGAACGATACCCATCCGGTTCACTAGGGCACTAGTTCTAGTCCACCCACCTAGATACCTAGGGTTTTCCCTTTTACTCAATGATGTTTCACATTCACATAGTATATTTCTTTCTCATATCACAGACCAAAAAAGATATTTCACACAAAAGTAACCATTTGTATACCCAAACAACATTTCAAAAACTCACGCACACCCAAAATACCTTTCTAAAAATACATCTGTCATTACATAATCATTTCATAAACCCCCATTTGGCAACACTCAAAGAACATAAAAAATTCGCACAACATAGAAAGCATTATTTAAAGAACACAACAAGGGTCGACACAAATAAACACACCCAATTTCAAACAAGAGAGTCGTTCAAACCACTTGATTAATAAATTACCCTTAAAACTAGTTTCACACCAACCACACGATTATCTGGACCATCTGCACCTAGGACCCGACTTGAAAAAAAATTGCACCAAAACAACACAGTTTTTTACGTGCAAAGGCCATTTTAAAATCAATTTCACACTCAACTATTCTAAAACCTCACTTTCACCATATAAACAATTGATTAAACAATTTTAGGATTTACCCCAATAGGGTCGAGATGAAAAACATGATCATTTCTAAAGAAAGAGAAATTTTCAAAACGCATACATGTCAAATAATTTCTTTTTTTAAACACATTTCGCACAACCTGTAAAGAACGTCCAACCATTTATACAACAACAAACATATAAACAACAAGACCATACTATTTTGGAAATTCACTTTCATCAAATGAGCATGCCAAACCATTTTAAACATAGATCACATCACACAATTAAATCATATAACATATTAAATTAACTAAACAACCAAATTAAATTATCCAGAGAATGTAAAGGCATGGAACCACCTACCTCAAGACAGTGGCGGATGGACCGAGGTGAACCAAAACATTGCGAGCTTGGCGCGAAACACCCGTCACACGACCATCGCACCTCAAAGGACCTCGCGCAAACCCAAAACATGAATTCAACAAAAACATAAAGTTAGAACCATATAATCGGACCTTATATCCGTCGGAAAAACAAACCATAATAACAAAAATCAAAGAAAGAAATAAATAAATAGTAATAAATGCAATAACTGGAGGGGCGGCCGCCGGATGGAACCCGGAAGTGGGAGGGGGTCTGGCGGGGTTCCAGGGAGAGGTGAACCAGGGGGGTTTGGGGGTTCATGGGAGATGGGGAGAGGGGTAGGTGGCCAGCTATGGCACACAGGAGGAAGCCTGCAGGTGCGGCGCAAACCTGGGAGAAGGCAACAAAATGAAGAAGAAGAAGAGAAAAAAAAAAGAAACGGGAAAGGGGGGGCCAGCTCGCGGCGCACCAAAAAAAAGAAGGGGGGTAAGAAAACCCTACCCCCCAAAAAAAAAGAATAAAAAAAATAAATAAAATAAAACTTAAAACTAAAAAGTAAAATAACTAATAATAATAATAATAATATTAATAAAAATAATAATAGAATCAACAAAACAATAATAATTGTAATAAACTAAATTAGAAATAATAATAATAATATTCTTAATAACATAATTAAAAAATTAATAAAAAGAATATTAATAATAATAAAAATCTTAATTTTATTATTATTATTATTATTAGAACTCTTAATTCATTTTATTCGTCCCATATTATTTTGCGCCAACCACCTTATTCATCTAATCAAATTTTATTTCTTTATCAATAATTATTATTATTATTATTATTATTTTTAAATAGTTTCACGCCAAAGGGGCATGCGGGGAACCAAGCGAGGCGGCACGGTGACCCATGCCAGGTTGCGCGATCTCGACAGCGGTGCGCTGCACGCCAAAAAGGCCAGAAAGTGCGATTCGAAATAGAACTCATAATTTTTTTTAAGTCGGGCCTCAACCCGAACTATCTGTTGTCCAATATAACAATAAAATAAATAATATATATATAAAAAACGAGTGTGACAATTCTCCCCACCATAAAGCTTTCCGTCCCCAAAAAGCCACAACCAGAACCAAACCCCAAAACAGAAAACCACACTCCCTTAAGGTTCAAAGGGAAACCCCATAAACACCAACAAGAGAGAAGAGGAAAACACATTGTGCTCAGAGAAAGTGACTCAAAAACAACTTCAATAAATGTGTAAGAATACTTTATGATATGCGTTGCCCGCCCCAATGAGCTAGAACGTCTCCAGTTGACTGATCAAAGAAAGGAACACTCGCACCCACAGAAACCAACTTCACAAGTTGAAACATCTCAGGCACTGTTAAACTAAAACCACAACATGTGGATAGAATAACAAACAATGTAAAACCACATCCAAGGAACACTCTTATCACTTATCACTAATCCATATTTAAAACAGAAGCAAAAGGTCAACATGGGGAGGCTCGAGGGGCTCCCCACCATTAGGAACTCACTGACGCTCAAGATAAGACTGGAAAACCGACACGGGGAGGTTCGAGTGGACTCCCCGCCATTAAAGAAAGGTCCAGCACTGGTTCATTATAGATACATTCGTGCGAGACCCAATGTGGGTCTCCCCACCATTAAGAACCTATCAACTCTCAAGATGAGACTGAAAAACCAAAATGGGGAGGTCCGGGTGGACCCCCCACCATTAAGGAAAGGCCAACACCGATTTACTCTGGAGTCTTTTGCGCGAGACCCATCGTGGGTCTCGCCGCCATTAGAACGAACAAAGGATACAGAACCATGAAAAAAAACTCTCGATGGTGACAAAAAACCCTACCACAAGGGGCGGGGAGGGAGGACCCCGACCACTAGGCATCAAAACCACGGCCGGCCACAACAAACATCTTAAAATTTCCTGGATGAACACCATTCAGATTTGAGACTGAGTTACCCAACAGACTCTCATAAGGACCACTAAAGCGACTACATCCAATGGAACGCAACCCCCAAGACTTTAAGGCACGAGACGAACACGCCTCCACGTGGTTTCAAAAACCTTATGCAACCAGACGACTCATTCAGAGCGGAACAACCATAGAAAACAATTTATGTTGCTTTCACTCTTGACACTGATGATAGAAATAAGGTTGGGGTCCCGTAAACTCCCGGGGTTCCTGGCCACGTGCCAGCTTCACTCCGAGGCCTATGGCTGGAGCCCTGATGTTTGAAGCATCCCCTGCCTCGCAGTCAGGTATTGAGGACTCCCGTGCGAAGCTTCTCTTTTTGGTGTCACACGTAACCTCACTGCAACTGAGACGACACCAGCAACACAACACATTACAGCATCTGACTGATCATACGCGAAACATTCACCAACACCAGAGTTGAAATGGTGCATGCACATCACCCTTTGTCACACTAAATGAGAACACGACACCACCAATCGTCACCTGAACATGACCCTTACAACCGATGTGAATACTACAAGGCCCTTCATGACACTGGTCAACACTGAAAATTACGAACCGCCTTCACCCTTCCCCGCTGGAATTCCTTTCGTCATTTCCAGGGGGAACCTTCAAATGCAAGGACATCAAATTTCATATCTGATGACTCAGACAACATAATGAAACCAAAACTCTGTTCAACTCCCCTCGCATCTGTCATCCCATTGCGGGAGGATCCACTTTTTGTAAAAAGGAGAGGTGGGTTCAATTCTAAAATTCAAGAAGATATTCCTCTGATCAACTAGAGGGCCGGCCAACGGTGAATTTCCTGTGGCCACACTTCAATCACATGCCATCGCTTAATGGGGGGAATACACTAGCCAAGAAAGAAAACAATGGACCCAACCCAACTGGTCCAACGGTCAAGACATACAACAAGAAAACACCAAACGTACAGGGGAAACCACTGCAAGGGCTCCCCAATGCACTCTTCAAAAGAATTAACTAGCTACGTGCTTGCGTACCAACTTAAAAATAAGAATTCAAACTCGGGACACAAATCATTCAGAAAGGATCCTCGGCTCAAAATGCCTCACATCTGACATTTTCAAAACACAAGGACACGCCACACAAACACTGTTTACTAAAACACCAAATTTTTCCATTAACAAAACATTTTTGAAAATAAGAAAACCTAGTGGGTTACACAAACACCAATGGCGTCCCATGAGCCTCGCACATGCATGTTCTCATGCCGCACCGGCACCCAGCTCATGTCTATCCAGGCACTCATCCGCTCGTGCCATTAATCATTTCCCTTTTTGCATACACTCATGCATGTGGTTGCCCATGAGAACGCCAAGGATTGAAACCAAACCTTTCCATCTTTTTCAAAACCAAAACTCCAACCCAAACTTTTCAAACCTTACACGCCATTTTATTTTTAAAGCGCTTTATTTCAAAACATTTTCGAAGACCAAATCATTTTTACATAAAAACCAAATTCACACGATTCCAAAACATAGAGATGAGAAGCAAAGCAGGAGGAAACTAGGGTCAGTGGATGATTGGAACATATGGTTGGCGGCCATACGCCGATCATGCCACTGGCCATGGAGAGTATTTTAGGACAGTGTCCCCGGCTTCACAAGGCTTGCCAGACCCTGTGAGCTCACTAAGACCACTGACCCTACTCCCTTTTTGTTTCCCCTAGACAAGATTAACCGCAAGGACCAGAAACTCAAACAAACCCCAACATACTTTGGTAACTTGAGTCCCGCCACGAGGTGTGCTGTCCATGAACCTTACTCGTAGCCAGGACGTCGAGTACCAACAACTTAAATTTTGGTCTACTCTGACTCTATCTCAAAATAACACGACCCAAGAGAGCAAACCTTGCCCTCTGATACCATTTTGTCACGAACCAGGCCGGGTCGCCATCCGACCCGGCGCCCGACCCGGTCCGCGACATGGCCCGAAGGGCGTTCCCGATCCCCACGGGCTGACACAAGTGCCCGGGTATCAAGAGTAACCTGTGGGAATGATTTACCTGAAATGGTATACGCAAACACTAATAAGATAATAAAAATGAAACTAGGAATCGATAACCAAACAGACCATTTAACTGAAATCAAATTTAAAGGTTTACAACTAGAACCAACGTCCAAAAATAAATGACAACAAAAGAGACTAAAACTCTAACTAAAACCTCCAAGAGACAAGAGTGGTGTAGCATCCGCACGCCACAACACCAACCTGCACGAGAAGACCATCAACGACCAAAACCACCATCGCTGAGCATGACGCACAACCTGGAATACACAAGAAACAAGGTCTACATACACCCGAAGGTGTATGCAGGGTGTGAGCGAAAGGCCCAGTAGGACGTCACCCACTAAAAAGGTTTCATGCGACAACATCAAAAGGAAAATTTAATGTGCTTATTCAAGTTATACTTTCTAAATACTTTTAAAGAAAACATTTACAAGCCAAATGCTAAAGGAAAACACTAAAAAGAACTCATTTCACAAACACGATTTTAAAGAGGAAGAGAAAAGTTCATTTTGGGCACACACACACACACACACTCACACACACACACACATACTCTCACACACACACATACACACACACACACTCATGCCCAAGTAGTACTCCATATTCCAATGGAAGGCACCATGCCAAAGATGGTAGAGCACTATGGGTAAATCCCCTAAGGTTCATCTAGCTCGAGTGGGACCCTAGAACCTCGTGTCTCGGTGAAACGTGGCTTAGAAGGCCACGACCCTCAAAAAACGTGGCTTAGAAGAACACGACCCTTAGAACACGTGGCTTAGAAGGCCACGAACCTCAGATATCATATGTTTAGTTAGTGTTGCAATCGTCAATCCAGCTAAGTGAAACAGGGACGATACCCATCTGGTTCACTAGCGCACTAGTTCTAGTCCGCCCACCTAGATACCCAGGGTTTTCCCTTGTACTCAATCAAGTTTCACATTCACATAGTATATTTCTTTCTCATATCACAGACCAAAAAAGATATTGCACACAAAAGTCACCATTTGTATACCCAAACAACATTTCAAAAACTCACGCACACCCAAAATACCATTCTAAAAATACATCTGTCATTAGGTAATCATTTCGCAAACCCCCATTTGGCAACACTCAAAGAACATAAACAATTCGCACAACATAGAAAGCATTATTTAAAGAACACAACAAGGGTTGACGCAAATAAACACACCCAATTTCAAACAAGAGAGTCGTTCAAACCACTTGATTAATAAATTATCCTTAAAACTAGTTTCACACCAACCACGCAATTATCTGGACCATCTGCACCTAGAACCCAACTTGAAAATAAATTGCACCAAAACAACACAGATTTTTACGTGCAAATGCCATTTTAAAATAAATTTCACACTCAACTATTCTAAAACCTCACTTGCACCATATAAACAATTGATTAAACAATTTTAGGATTTACCCCAATAAGGTCGAGATGAAAAACATGATCGTTTCTAAAGAAATAAATTTTCAAAACGCATACATGTAAAATAATTTCTTTTTTTTAAACGCATTTTGCACAACCTGTAAAGCATGACCAACCATTTATACAACAACAAACATATAAACAACAAGACCATACTATTTTGGAAATTCGCTTTCATCAAACGAGCATGCCAAACCATTTTAAACATAGATCACATCACATAATTAAATCATATAACATATTAAATTAACTAAACAACCAAATTAAATTATCCAGAGGATGTAAAGGCATGGAACCACCTACCTCAAGACAGTGGAGGATGGACCGAGGTGAACCAAAACATTGCGATCTTGGCGCGAAATACCCGCCGCACGACCATCGCACCTCAAAGGACCTCGCGCAAACCCAAAACACGAATTCAACAAAAACATCAAGTTAGAACCATATAATCGGACCTTATATCCGTCGGAAAAAAAACCATAACAACAAAAATCAAAGAAAGAAATAAATAAATAGTAATAAATTAAATAATAATAATAATAATAATAATAATAATAATAATCAAATTAAGGTGCGGCTTAACTGGAGGGGCGGCCGCCGGATGGAACCCGGAAGTGGGAGGGGGTCCGGCGGGGTTCTAGGGAGAGGTGAACCAGGGGGTGCGGGGGTTCGTGGGAGATGGGGAGAGGGGTAGGCAGCCAACTATGGCGCACAGGAGGAAGCCTGTAGGTGTGGCGCAAACCTGGGAGAAGGCAACGGAATGAAGAAGAAGAAGAGAAAAAAAAAGAAGTGGGAAAGGGGGGGCTAGCTCGCGGCACACCAAAAAAAAGAAGGGGGGGTAAGAAAACCCTATCCCCAAAAAAAATAATAAAAAAAATAAATAGAATAAAACTTAAAACTAAAAAGGAAAATAACTAATAATAATAATAATATTAATAACAATAATAATAGAATCAACAAAACAATAATAATTGTAATAAACTAAATTAGAAATAATAATAATAATATTCTTAATAATATAATTAAAACATTAATAAAAAGAATAATAATAATAATAAAAATCTTAATGTTATTATTATTATTATTATTATTAGAACTCTTAATTCATTTTATTCGTCCCATATTATTTTGCGCCAACCACCTTATTCATCTAATCAAATTTTATTTCTTTATCAATAATAATAATAATAATTATTTTGTTTAAATAGTTTCATGCCAAAGGGGCATGCGGGGAACTGAGCGAGGCGGCGCGGTGACCCATGCCAGGTTGCGCGATCTCGACAGCGGTGCGCTGCACGCCAAAAAGGCCAGAAAGTGCGATTCGAAATAGAACTCCGAAATTTTTTTAAGTCGGGCCTCGACCCGAACTATCTATTGTCCAATATAACAATAAAATAAATAATATATATATATATAAAATGAGTGTGACAGGAAGGACTACACGGCGTGTAGTTTGGACACATGACGTGTACACATTTACTTCACACGGCAAAGACACGACCTTCCACACGGCACACGGTCGTTGACTGGTAACGCGTACGCGGGGAGGGACTACACGGCGTGTAGTTTTTAGGTTACACGGCATGTACCCATTTATTTCACACGGAAAGGACACGACCTTCAACACGGGGTATACCCAGCAAGGGGGTACACGATGTGTACTCAAACTACACGGCGTGTAGTTTCAAAATTTTGGAAAGTGTGAGAAAAGTCCATTTTACCCTCCAGAACACTTCGTGGCCTTCTTTTTGACAAAGGAATGGGCCAGAGAGGTCCGGGCCATTATAAGGTAACAATCGAGTTAATACCCAATCTTCCCTTTTTGGAATTATTACCCTTTGGTACATTTGTGACAGAGCCACATTTACTTTTAGTATCTAGATAAAGATTTTATAGCTTGAAAACCACATGATCTCATACTTTACCAAAACTTTGGGTTATTTCCCTTTAGACTCAAAATTTTCCTCAGGGTTTTCATGAAAATTTTTTAGTCCTAATTCCCCAATTAACTAAAAAATGATCTAATACCAAATATAATGACTTGAAATTTTCTAACATGACTATTACATCATTTTTGAGATAAATAACATAATTTTAATACAATACAAGATCTAAAGGTTTAATATATGGGAAAATTAGGCTCATACATCACTTGTTCATAATAAAACATTAACAATATTCCATTACTTACTCATATCCATCCTAAAGCTCTCATGTCCTCTTTATTACATTTATTAACCTTAGGATATACATCAATGAAATTGGTGAGCTAAAATCCCATTAAGTGGAGGAATAACATGATAGGAATAAGGGACATGGATTAATAGTACATGGGTGAGAATAACCATCATCATCATATCATAATCATAGGATCATCATCATAATCACAAGGGAAACATTTGATAAATTCATGAAATTTGGAATATGTATAATAATGAAACATCATGAAATAGTTGTCAAATAACACACATAGCTGTGAATAATGCTAACATCATGTTCATGCATAACATATGTGCATAAATCATAACATCATAATTGTGAACAAAGATAACATCATGTTCATGCATAAGACACATAATCTCATGAGATATATCACATTACTCAATGAATTGGAGGGATATATAATTATAATCCTACCCATCACATTATAAAATGCTAACAATCATGCATTTCACGTGGAAAGGAAACATATGAAAATCATAATCATGAAATAAAACCATGGAAATGAATGAGTTTCATAAATGTTTTGTAAAGAATACTTTCATGAATAACCTTTGGGGTTCCCAAATGAATAATTTCAACCATATTTTTTCATAAAGCATCATCATTATTAAGTAGAGAAGAAAAAACTCTAGTGGAGTCAATGTGATGTTTTAGAAATTGAAGTCTCTTTGAATTTTTTTTATAAGTGGCATAGAAAACATTTTGACAGGGTAAAAACATGTATATCCCCAGAAATAATATGTAAATAATATTGAAAAGAAATATTAAGAACATTATTTGAATGAAATACTAAAAATAATGTGAATGAGGAGATAACCCAAAAAGGAGTTGGGTTCGAGAATCCCCTTACCATAAATCCTAATTTATTTCATCACTAGTTTGCCTCTTATATAATATAATTAAATTTGTAAACACATGAAACCAGAAGTGATTTATATTTAATTATTTCACTATTTATACATTATAATTGTTGGATTATATTTTATAGTAGTCTTTGTTAAATGTGAATTATTTTGATGTCATGTTTTCATTAAATTATCTCGTCTTATTTCGATTTTGCTATTTTTTTCAAGGTAATTTATACATAAGTAAAATTAATTCCAAAAGATTAAAATAAATTTAATTTAATATTTATATATAATATATTATTAATACTACCCATACATGAATGTTGTGATAATAATAGAGTAGGCAATGTCTGCATGGGTGGTTAACCGACCGTAGACGGGACATTATCAAGAGGAGGAAGAGAAGTATGAAATATAATTATTTCATGAATATAATCATTATAGTAAATTAAAATAATTAAAATAATTTTAACATAATAATCAATTAATAATATAAGATTTTGGTTTTAAAGGGACAAATAAAAGGAGGGAGAGAAGAGGAAAATGAGAGAAAGAGTTGATGAAGCCATACCCTCTTCTCGGTGTTGCTTCTTTTCTATGACACTAAATCCTTGAATACTTGGAGTTGAGTGACTTTGGAACAAACATAAGTATTATAAGGGTATTTATAGAGGGTATTTGGGTAGATATTTGGATTTGTTAAGAGAGTTAGGAGTCATTTTTCAGGGGGAGGGAGAGGGGGTATTTATACTTGAGGAGAGGGGTGTTTTTAGGATAAAACATTGAATAAAAATTATATCTAAGGTAAACCTTTAAATAGTAACATTTTTGATATTATGAAATATATTTTAATAAAATAACATGATTTTAGGACTTTAAATCACTTTATAACTCGAATTTATTAGTTTAATCAAAAGGAAAGGAGAAAAATAAAAAATGTTTATTTAAAGGGACACTTAAGACTTTTAGACTTTGAAAATTAATTTTTAGATTTATAAATTAATTTTATTGTTTTTAAATGACCCATTTATATTATTAAATTTATTTTAGGTTTATATAACCAATTTAATATTTTTTAATACATTATTACATCATTATTATGTCATAAAACACGTGGTATTTGAAAAACTGTATTTTTACTATTCATGTAAAAATTGAAGTTTTTCAGAAAATTATCAAAAATAAATCCTTTAGAATTTTGATGTTCCAATTATAAAAATAATATCAATTTTATCAAATTTATTTTCTATAATAGTTAATTTTAATTATTAAGATAAAAGTGATGATTTTTGTGAAATACATTAAAATATAATTTATTAAAAAAGTGATTATAATTTCCTTGAGTTTTTAATCTTGGTATTTATTTTATGGAATGAAAATATTTATAATTTCTCAAATTACCCATGATAAATATTATTTATCTAGCATTTTATTATTTTGAGGTCAAATTGTTATTCCAATAGTTGGATTACTATTCCCAATGGTCAAGCTAATATTCCAAAAATCACATTACAATTATAAAAGTCATATTACCTCCTAAAATACCTCTTCATTTATTCATTCACCATTCACCTCAATTCCTCCCATGGTTCTGTATTTTCCTTTTCTAAAATTTCAATTGGTTTACTAATATTTTTTTTATTTTCCATAGTGTTGTTTACAGGAGTGATAATTATTATAGATAGGGATGATCCAAATCTTTCCATTCTAATTTTTCTATTTTCTAGTTTTATCCCATTGTAATATTTAACATTTTAATGGGTTATTTGATGAATAATGTAATGATATCCATTAATTAAATAAATTTTTGTTGGTTTTTCTATGTGTTGTATGTGTATAATACTATACAATATAATATAAAAAACAATTATTCAAGAACATATATTATTTATAAATTCTGGGTTGTTACATACGTGACCTCAGACTTGCCTCCCTATATACCAAAGGTTGTTGACTAGTGGCGAGAGCCTAACACAATCATGGGGAGATTATTCCCACTAAAATAAGGCATGATGGTCATGATTGAACCTACTAAAAATTCAGTATGACCCATCCATATAACGAACATACCAAAACCTATAGACATAAAACTAAGAGCTAAGAGGGGCCCTGTAGTCCAAAATATAAAGCGATAAATTTATTTATATGATGCATCAAAATATAACAGGACAACCCTAAAAGATAAACAAATAAAGTGGACATAATATAAATAAACGACACACTAGACTGTACACATATTGAACAAAAACTAAAATAAACATGCTAGACTCTATCTCAACTAATACAAACCAACATGTTGAGTCCTCAGCCTATGCAACCTACTCACTAAACCACGTGTTTATCTCCAAGTAGTACCTGTGCCCTGAGAGAAAAAATGAAGGTCTACCCATGTACATCAAAACCCATGCTATGTATTCAAGTAGAAGGTGAGTCCAATGAACCAATATGAATCCCCAATGCCTTAACAATACTGAGTGTTGTTGAGGTAAAGTGGATGTACATGAAATGAATATATAATAAGTGAAATTCTTTCTTGTTCAACACAATCACCCATAAACATAACACATAATTCACATATAAGCATACAATTTAGGTCATCATGTGATAAACCGACCACCATGACACCTGACATCACTTGTTTCAGCTTCATGCTAGAAAGAAGAGTGTAATACCCTCTATCTTGGTGGGTTATAAAATTTAGAAGATTTTTTTTTTATTTTGGTGGATGGTTTATTTTAATAACTAGGACTAAATATGGTATTCAAAGAGTTTATAAATCTTAAATAAATGTTTTTGGACATGGTTTGAGATTCGGTGGGTGCCCCATGTGTTTGGTTGGAAGTTAGAGAAGCATTAAAGTGGTTGGGCTGTTGAAAACATCAGTAGAATACCATTCACGATGTGAATGAGAATTCACACTGTGAAAGGATTTTATGGGGTGTTTTTAGGGTGTGAAAGGGGGGTTGTTCGAGAGAGAGTTACACTTCCTAAAAGTTCACAACAAGATAACATCATACATTTTACATCCAATGAATCATTTACATGTTTCTAGTAAACAATGTCATCCTCCTCATAGACCTACTTAGAAGGCTCTTTCTCAGGAACATGGGTCTCAACACATAAAATTTCCATTCTTGGATTAGTGTGGTGTGAAAGTTCTTGTACCACTTCTATAAATTCTTGGCACTGATACAATTATCCTTCTCCAATATTGATTGTAGAGATAACGTTGAGGTCATGTTACTTTTCATTTTCTATAAAAAATAGAGTTTAATACTTTATCTTTTTTACTATAAACTGACGTAATAAATTTTATTTATTAGTCACCCACTATTTTTTTAAATCACAATATGCCATGCCATTGGATTTAGAATATCCTGCAGCATAGCTATTTTAGTGGAAAATATCCATGCTTTCCTTCTCATAACCCAAAAAAGGGAAACAAAATAATAATCAAAGGTATTTAGGTTGACATAACTTACCAATTGCATTAACTCATGCCTCCTTGATCCACCGAGTGGGCTCCCCAATCCTAAAACCCTAGACTTAGATTTTCCTAACACTTGACTCCAAATTTTTATTGGACATAATAAGTCCATTACTCTTAAGTCAAGTTTGGTTAAGTTAACACTACAAAAAAATGCTAGTGATGTTTTAAAATGCCGCTAATTCATTTATTGACATTTCTCAAAAATGTTTCTAAATGAGGTGTCTCTAATTTAGAGACACTTATAAATGTCTCTAATTAGTGATACTTTAAAACATCGCTAAATTAGTGACATTTTAAAACATCTTTAATTAGTGACACCTTATTTGTTGATGTTTTCTAGAAACGTTGGTAAATAAACGTCGCTAAATTAGTGATGTTTTAAGGTGTCACTAATTAGCGAAACATTATTTACCAACATTTTTAGAAAACATATAAACATAAAAAAATTACACATCATTTACCAAAATTTTCTGGAAAAGTTGGTATTTTTTTAAAATGTATGAAAATGTCTTTTTTTTAATTGTACCCCCTCTCCTCTCTAGTACTCCCCACCTCCTCATCTCCTATCTAGTTCCCACCTCTTCAATGTCCCATCCCCTACTCCCATCCAATTCCTACCCCCATCCCGTCCCGTCCCATCTCTCATTCAGTACCCACTTTACCTCCCCATCACTTTTCTCCTCTCCAGTACCCCCCACCTTTGGTGCTCGCCAGATCCACCCCACCATGTTCGGTGCTCGCCCACTACACATCACCCCCGCCCTAACCGCGGTCGTCCCATCCTATCCATCACCCCCACCCCACCACATCCGTCTCACATCCCTCCCTTCTCATACTACAATGCTCCCACCCAGTAAAAATGGATTCCCGTAGGAATCGAACCAGGGATCTATCAGGTATTATGAAACAACCCTGCCAAATCAACCGTTTGAATTTTTGATATATAATCGTATTTTGTTATATATATATATAGATTTCAGTATTTCAAAAAATAATATATATATATATTTATGTTTATATTATATTATATATATATATATTATGTTTATATAAACATATATATGTTATATATATATATATATATATATATCTGTGTGTGTGTATACACACACATAATTAGCCACTTTTAAAACACTGGTATAAATATTACTAAAATAGTCACGTTTTCTTAAAATCATGACTAAATTTAAAATATTTAATTGTATTATGTTATATATATACATTTCAATATTTAAAATTTAATATTATATATATACATTTTATATTTTATGTCTATATATGTATATATATGTTTATATTATGTTATATTTATATATATGTTTATATGTTTATATTATATATATATATCTATGTGTGTTTTTATTTTATGTTTATATATATATATATATGTTTATGTTTTATATTATATGTATATATATATGTTCGTATTTTATGTTAATTTATATATTTATATTATATTATATATATATATGTATGTGTGTGTTCATATATATATGTATATATTTTATATGTTTATATTAATATATATATGTGTTTATATGTATATATATTTATAATATGTGTGTGTGTGTAAATATATATGTGTATGTATGCATATATATAATTATAATTATATATATACATACATATATATATACATACATATATATAATTATGATTATATATATATATACATACATACATATATATATATATATATAATTATCCATGTTTTAGAACACCAGTAAAAATGTCACTAAAATAGCCATATTTTCCAAAAAACATGACTAAAGTTAAAATATATATGTTATATATATATAAATATAAATATATGTATATATATGTGCATGTGTGTATAAATATATATATTTATATATATGTGTTTATATACACGCGTCAGTGTTTATATATATATATACACATAACATCTCTAATTTAGCAATGTTTTTTCAGGAATCATCGCTAATTTAGTTATGCTTTTCAGGAAGTCTCGATAATTTAGCGACGCTTTTGAGGAAGCATTGCTAATTTAGTGACATTTTCCAGAAACGTCACTAATTTAGCGACGGTTCCTGAAAAGCATCGCTAAATTTAAAAATTAGCGACGTTTTTAAAAAACATCGCTAAAAAAATGTTGCTAAATTATAGTTTTTTTTGTAGTGTAATCAAAACTTTCTTTTGAATTACCCATTAAATAGAAGTTCCAAGTCAGAGGCCTTGCAGACACTTTGATCTAGTGGTTTTTTTCCAAATCAAGTAATGGAAGGATATACCAACTTAATATTTTCATTGATATTTTTTATAATTTATGCATAAATATACTTTATTTTATCCTTTTACATGATTGTTAATATTGTATAGATTTTATATAATCAATTAATCATGTCCTGATAAAATAATTTATGCATAATCAATTTAGTTCTCTTGGAGACTGAAATCTTGTTCTATTAATCATGCATGATAATATGTGACCACACTCACACATTTTTCCTTGTATAAATAAAAACATTCATCATGAATTTATTTATTTTTATCTTTGCATGCTTGTTAATTACTATACGTGATCGTAAAACATCCACACATTTTCATAATTAACCATGCAAGACAAAAATAAATAAACAATGATGTGATCATGAGTTGTTATATAGTGGTTGATCCATATAGAGGATAAATAGATCAACTGATAACCCATGATAATGCCTTGATTTATGTCTTGAATCATATTACTCGTAAAACTCTCATTCATATCACTTGTTTGATTTCAAGATGGATCTCGACTCAAACCATGTTGTCGTGGATGCCTATGATCTTTACAATGTGTACTCACACATAGGTGAGGGGGAATTCAGGATGTGAAATTATATTTTATCATTTAAATTTGGGTACACAAACCCTTATACGATTTAAAGACAGAGAGATGATATACAAATTGTTAAAATAAAAAATAATTATTACATTTTAAAACACAAATGCAATAATTAAATTATATAAGTAAATACCAAACATGCATGGGCCATCCTCAAGTCCTGATTAGTCAACATGCAATGATATTGTGTGATAAAAATTAAAAAAAAATCTAAAATTCATCTTGAGGATATTTTTAACGCATTAAACTCACATTAAATAATTTTAATTAATTAATGATACATCCCTTTGCACCTGAAATAATTTTAATAAATTTTAGACAATTAAATTTAATTTCGGATTTTTACATTTTTTTGGGCTTGTCTAGACCACAAATAGGTTCCCAAATAATTAAATAGGGAATGATTTGGGTATATTAGGCTAGGCAGATCAGTCCTGGACCAACTCGACCTCACTTGGGTTGGGGTGACCCCACTAGATACCGGGTCTAGGTAGGGTCACATGCCCAAATTAGGGCACACATGGGTGGTGAAAAGGAGCATCTCAAGGTAATCCTCATTAAGACAAAAAAAAATATTTTTATTTTTTTTTAAAACATCCAACACCCACTTGGCACTAAATTCAACACCCAACCCCCAAAATAATTAGGGCATTCAATCAAAATAGTGGGTGGTGAGCCACCCACCAAAGGATAAGTTCTTTATGTTGATCATAATCCATGTGTATATCCATGTGATCACCCCAACCTGGTTGGGGATGTGCACCAGTGGACCATGAAAAAACCTGTAGTGGAGAAATTCAAGCCCACACACCAAAACAATCACCATACATACATATAAACACACAGATATATCTAATATATATATTTTTGTTTTATTATTTTTCAAAAATTTCATTGATCTTCAATCATCCATATCTTGGAAGTATTATTTACAATCAATGTACCATTAGTGAAATTTAGATTGTATCAAAACCCTTTTTTCAAATCTTATAATATTTAATCAAAATTTTCAAAATTCTAGTCTTAAATAATTACACGATCGCTCTAATACCATTGAAAGAACCATACATGCAACTAAAGCACAAAAACTGGTGCAATTTTAAATTTCTTAACATTGAATCTATCATAAATTACTTGATTTGGTATATTTATGTTTGTTCCATGCCAATGATCTCATTTTAATTAATTCATGTATGAAAATAAAATCAAAACACTACCTCATTGTGATAATGCTATACTAGTGATATTTTCTCTTTTCTGAATTGGTATAGCTTGAAGACACCAAAGTAGATGCCCTATAAATCGTCCACAAATTTACCACAACTCCAAGAACATTGTGATTCAATTTTTGGGTGCTATAATGGAATATATAAGGTCTTTCATTACTTGTATGATCAATACAGGATCATGTGACCGATCCCTGATCTTGGATCGATTCCTTCACGATATTTCTCTCTCCAAAAGATTGATAGAAGGGTAGAATATGAAATAAAATCTCCAAATTATTTAAAATTTCTAAAATACATATTCGTGGCTCAAAAATTATCTTAAATAGTAAGGGTTAACTTTCAAAAATTGCACTTAATCACTTGGACAAGCTAACCCTCTTAAAATGGGCCAAAACGACACAAATAACCTCATAAACATGTCATACCGATCATGAAAATTTCACCACTCACTAGAGACATTAGTAAATATCATGTGATGAACCATGAGACATTAAATCTACTCATTCCTCCTATAATTATTTAAAAATTCTTTAACGGTGTGACGTTCATTCAAAAAATAATACTTTCTCATATTCACTTTTATAATTAAATAAACTTAAGAATACCTTGAGAAATAAATTCAATTATAATTATTAAATGCCAAAAATAATATTATGAATTTAATTAACTTAAAATAATTCACTTGGATACTTGATGGTCCCCACACATGGGGCCCACTTCTTCCTAAACTCCAATTAAACTTAATTGGTGAAGTCTGCAAATACACTTTGTGTGTGACCCTCTAGGCCCCCAATCTCAATAGCGGTGAGTAAAACTCATAGACCAAGAGTGGTATTTAGAAACACATCATGTCCCCTAATGAGATGAGGGTAATTCAAAGTTATGACCACCTATGAAGAATACTTACCATGCAATATAATCCCTTTATCATGATATTTCATTCAAGTAGATTGTATCACTTGTATCATCAACCTATATGCTTAAAATCTTCTTTCTAGAAATGAACTCATCAAAAAATAGTTATGTAAATGTAATTATCAGAATGTTCCATTTACATCAAAGGGACTGAGGCATCAACTTACATTAAAAACCATAAGGGACAAATCCTTCCTCAACTTATTCATTAATTCCACATCATTTGCGATACACCCAATGTATCCAAATTCAATATGAACATATGTTGCCATGGTTTACAAAATTTATCAAAGTACATGAATCATAATATGTATTAATAATAATATTAAAGTTTAAATACCATTACGCACATTTGTGGATATGAACATTCAATGCCACATAGAACATGTGGATGCCTTACTGGAAGGCGAGTTATCATAATCTTCATCTCTTAGAGATTTATAAGGGAAAAATTTATGAGAAGAATCCTTAATGTATTATGATACCCCTACCCCTAATAGATTGTATCATCCATGTTCAGTCTAATGATGTCATCCAATCATAGAACATGTATTTAAGATATCTTCATAGCACTTCAAGGTTCTCATCATAGCGAGGAACTGTTATGACCTTTCAATGCAAAAAATACTCTAATAACATTATCACAATAATGATACACAAAAGAATACTCATAGTGTGATAAGATGTCAATTAATATTCAGAACCATGAATATATAGGTAATTACAAGTACATGGCAGTTGGTCCTCAAGCATTAACTCCAATATCCGAGTCTACGAACACTTATCCCATCAATAAATACTAATAAATTAATAAAATGAACATTTAAAACTAAAAAACAAATTAGAATGTCACAACTCAAACCTAACCAGGGATCGAGCCACAAATACCCCGAGTCTGCCTCTATAGGTCAGGTGTTGGAAACTAGCACTAAAAGCATAATTAACATGGGGAGACCTTTTCCTAACTACCTGTATGCACACACACATCCATATCAATGTATAAGTGAAGATAAAGAATAATAAAAGATGAAAAATATTAGGGAAACAACCATGCATGTAAAACCTCTTGACAGCACAAGAGTACAGTAGTTTAAACTGAAAAGTAAATGGGAAAAATAATTTCCCAACAAGAAATACGTCCTAAACTAATAAAACTAGAAATTAAAACACTGAGAGATCCCATCTATTGATCTCCAAGTTGCAACCACCATACGCAGTCCAAAGTACCAGGTATCCCGAAGCTCCTCTATAGTCACCGTCGGTCTGTCCTTCATCTTCATAAGACAAGAAACATGTGGGAAAAACCCATGTAGGGGTGGGTATATACATACCCAGTAGGATGCTCTGAAATTTGAAGGGGGATAAGTAAGAGATACAATAGAAATAGAAAAACAATAGGTAGTAAATAGGTTGCAGAAAGCAGTGAAAGAGAACAGATCAACCCAAACCAAGATAGAGAGTAACCTCATCCAAGTACAATGGGCTAAAAAAAGTGTGTAGATAAACTACATGTTGAGTCTTTTCCACCCATAACAAGAGAGTAAACTCATCCAATCATGAGAATCTAAACACAGAATGCACGTGGAATACCCCATACATCTTTCTAACCCATGGAAAGAGAGTAACCAAATCCAAAGGTATGGATACAAAAGTATATATATATGATTAGTCAAAAGAATCCCAAATGAAAGATAAAGGGGATCTCCATCTCATATCCCATCCTAGGAAAAATAGTATCCAAGAGTTTTAGAAGTCCATAAATGATGCCCAACATCTCACGTGTCTACTCATAAGTAACCGTGTGAAAGCCCATGCCTTGTCACTATGCCGCATATTTGAGGTGGCACAAAATCAAAGTAAAGGACCTGATCCCTAGTGTTTCATGGGGTTTCTACTCTATAAGTATTTATAAAGGACCCGCACCCAAGTTGATGGGGGGAGGGGGTTCCTCTCTAGTGTCATGAGGACCCATGCTCTATCCGAGGGGGGGGGGGGGGTTCTACTCGGTAAGTAGAGGACCCGTAAACAAGATGATGGAGGGTTCCATTCTAGTGTCACAAGGACCCGCACCCTATCCGATAAGGGGGTTCCACTCGGTAGGTAAGGGACTCACTCTCAATATGATGGGGGTTCCACTCTATAGAGGATCGAAACCCTGGTGCGATAGGGGGTTTCCAATCTGGTCATTGAGGACCCATGACCTATCCAATAGGGAGGTTACTCTCGGTAAGTAGAGGACCCATGATCAAACTGATGGAGGGTTTCATTCTATAGAAAGCCTCGAGTGATCCTACTAGATCACTACTGTCGTTAGGCATCACCTCAATAAGCATTGTGCCTGAAACATTTCACACCATATCCCAAGATCCACAAAAAGGTAACCATCATGTTATAAATAAAAAAACACTCAAGATAGGCTACTCACAGTCCAAAATCTGAGTCCAAACAAAGGAGATACATAAGATTGAAGTTTACTCAAAAGGAGCCAAGGGGTACACAATGTGTGAGGGGACCCACATGGTGTGTGGTCCCGCTCCATCACTTGGATGTGTCCTCAGAGGTACACAGATCACCAATAGTGTAGGTATATATAGATTTTAGGGGAACTACAAGGTGTGCCCATGCCACTCGAGGTCCCCCTCGTGTGCTTGGACTTTTCCATGTATCCACTCTGTGTCCGTGTACTCTGGTACAAAGCCATGTGCCTGGATGTGTACTCCCACACGGGGTCCTGACCATGTGCTACTCCACACAACTCATCCACCCAAGGATGTGGTTAATATCATGTAGAAGGGTTGTACGACATTTTATCCTTATAAAAACCCAAAACCCTAGCCGTTGTAGCTAAGGGGATACATTCCATGTGTTCATCACAGTACACAACGTGTAGTTGGGGTTTTCATAGTTTCCAAGATCTGCATTCCACCCTTTGAAACCACCTATTCCACCACATATCTCACCTTTTTTTCACTTAAGATTAGTGTATATAGTCTTGATCTATCATTTATGGCCATTCAGTTGTCAAAAATCAATTTCTGTTGTGATGGTGGTTCGTCGCTCGATCCCACACACCTCGGTTTCCATCGGTGTTGATGATTTGATCTCCATTTGTCAAAATGATCACCCATGTCATGAAAACATGCCATATATACCCCTAATTCATAAATATATTCATATATTGTGATTTAATCATGATTTTGGGGGTTTGATCAGGCTCGATACTGCTCGACAACATCAAACCCGGACCACGAGGTTCAACTAGTGAAGAACGCGAAACAATTGAGGGATAACATCACAAGAACATATGTTTAACCATCGTTGGCCAAGCGTTATTGGACAAAGATCAAGAATGAGGATATCTGGGTTAGAAAATGATAATAACCAATTAAAATTACAATACATGGGTGCATTAAAAGGGCAAAATTGGCACAAATTAAAGGAGGGGATTGATTTTCCCAATCAATTTAATAAAAAAGGGGGTAATCTAAAAATTGACAAGTCCTACCTAGAGATTGGATCATTATTAATTGAATAATGTGATATCCAATGATTGAAGGATGTCTTTTCATTCACTACATACCTACTTACTCCGATCTGGAGTTTCATAATTGTCCGATACGATCTGCTAATGGAAGGAGTAAGGAAGAAGCTCTAGATGGTCCTAAGAATATGAGGATAACCCTAGGAAATTATTCATGATATTATTCTTATATAAATTTAATTTGGGTTAAAATAATCAATTAATTAAATTAAATTAATTAATTAAACAACTGAATGTACCTCCAACAGGTGAGATATTTGAACACCCCATGCCGACCTATTTTAGGTTGCACTTAGGGTAAACAATGAATTCCAAACTCAACCGTGGTCTCAAATTTTTTATATAAAATTACTTTTAAGATTAATCCCATTTTCTTTAAGAAACTACACACATGTAATATAAAATAAATTTAATATTTTTATAAAATTAATTCTGGTCACACCGGGCCTCAGAATCGCACGTCGTCTCAGCGTCTGGCTTCAAAAATATATGTAAAAATATTTAAAAGTCATACAAGAAAAAATAGGTCTCTACATAATTCCCTAATTTAATATTTTCATCCTTGAAAAGAAAAACTAAACAAAAAACTCGGGATACTAAGACCACATCTGGATATTCCATTCACAGGAGCTCTCTTGCACATCCTCATGCTGCCACAACATGCGAACCAAGGGGATGGTCCGTCCATGCGGGGTCCTATCCTATCGATCCTCAATCGCCACCAGGTGATCTACAAAGGTGGATTCATTCTCAATGTTCATCTATCCCCAGTTGATGATGTGTCTAGGGTCATGCACGTATATCCTCAGCTACGACACATGGAAAACGGCATGCAGCCAATCCAACTGTGGGGGTAGGGTGAGGTGGTAATTAACCTCTCCAACCCTCTACATGATCTCAAACAGCCCGATGAACCTCAGGGATAACTTTTCTCCCCTTCCAAACCTACAAAATACTAATCATGGGGAGAATCTTAGAAAAATGTGGTCTCCCTTCTCAAACTCCAAAGACCTACGATGGTGATCCGCATAAGATTTCTGCCTACTTTGGGCTATCCTCATCCACTCACGGATGACCTGGAACTTCTCTATTGTTGCTTGAACCAATTATGGACCCACAATATATATCTTTCTGATCTCTTTCTAACACAAGGGTAACCTTCAGGGTCTCCCATACAGGGCCTCAAAAGGTTCCATGTTGATGGTAGAGTGGCAGCTGTTATTGTATGCAAACTCTACTAAGGGAAAGTGGTCCTCCTAGATCCTGCCAAAGTGGCATGACTCCCTACCTCCAAAGATACCACAATGATGGGAGAGAGATAATAACCCCTTATTCCCACCTCTAGTAGGTCCTGGGTTGGAGACTAGCACCAAGGGTGTACAAATCTCTCAATATGGGAGGAATTAACCTTTATAAGAAACAAAATTGAGAGATAGAATGAATCATCCACAACAACTATAAGGCATAATATAAAATAGAAATCCAAAAACTATCCCACATGAATTAAAAAAGTAAAAACTGATACAAATATAATAAAGTCTCCAAATTAAATACCCAAAAGAAAATCTAAGACAGTAACACATTAGTTATCCACTACCCCACACATAAAAACCACAAAAAATCACACATCACATCACAAAAAAATATTTTATAGGTTTACAAGAACATTTATCACATTCCACTACTTTTCTTTGGGGTGTTATCACAAAAAAATACTAGGGAAACCAATTCATTATCCAAGTATAAGTAATCAACCAATTTCCATTTAAGGTGACATCAAAACAATCAAAAAAATCACAGTACATATATACAATGCAAAAAAATCCCCCAATGGACACAATTTTCAGCGGGGTGTTTAGCCTGTATAATCACAATATCACAAACAATATCAAATATGTAAAAAACATGTGGATCAAACCCCATTACCCCTTTCAATTCAATTAAATGATTCTTTATCTTTAATTTAAGCCGACACAACCACAATTCATAGATAAACAAAAGTAAATCCCTACCTACATGATGCATAATAAATATAAATGAAGGGAATCCTACCTCAAGGAAGCTTTTCGCATCACAGGGCGAGCAAGAACACCTGCAAACCACAACTGCACCGATAATTGCATATCAACCTATAACAAACCAAGGATCTATCAAAACAAAACCCGATGCATATCCCAAACCAAATAAACACCACCATAGTAGATCCCTAGGAGAAGAATGAAAGAAAATGGGGAAGAATGAGAGAAATTGTTGGTTCTGGGTACAGTAGAAGCGTTGTAGTGAAAGATGATATATTAAAATTTATTTGAATAATCATTTCCTAAAACCAAGAGAGACTATATTGCACATCAAATTTATAATTAATTTATATAATATTTGAGGAAATAAATACCCAGGCTTAGGAACTTTCTTCATTTATGATTGTTGATCGTTTAAAATATCCCTTCCTAATTACCTTTGTTATTCTGTTGAGGATCTAAGTGTAGAACCCCTCTAGTAGTTATCCACAGTACTCCAATGGTCTCTGAGAAATTCTACTCATTCTCCGGGTTCTAGAGTGGTGAATTGAATGTCTTGTGTCATTTGTTCTTGATCACTCGTTCTCCAGTCTTGAAGAAATTCTCTCTTGGGTTTCTCATTCTTGAGAGGGAGAGAGGAAGAGGAATCGAGATAAAATTCATTGTATGCAACAATTCTTTATTACCAAACTTGGAATTGGTTTCAAATGATTTACACAATAGACATAGCCATATATTTATAGAGTTTAGATTTCAGTTACAAAATTTAATTCCATAAACACCATTAAATATAATTATAACCATTAATTAAATCCCATGCCACATAATAATAATAATAACAATAATAATAATAATAATAATAATAATAATAATAATAATATTTTGTGGTGTTCAAACTTGCGCAAAATGGATAAATAGTATTTATCATCTTGTAAAAAATTATTTTATCACCAGACACATTCTTGGTTCATTCAAACTCCTCTTGTATTTATTTAACACCTGAATAAATATTTTATTCTCTTAAATAAATATTTTATTCACAAATTAGTAAATAAATATTTATTAAATATTCAATAAAATAAATAAATATATTTTATTCACAATCTGATGAATAAATATTTATTTAATTTATGTGATAAATATAAGTTGAATGCAATTATTCCTCAGTATTGATAATAATATTTATTCTATTAATTAAATTCAAATAGAATTTAATCGAGACCAACAGAAACACTTAGTGTGTGACCCTCTAGGATTCTTTCTCATTGGTATTAGGAGGGATTGCCTAAAGTCCAAGATTACTATATAGTAATGGGTCAAGACACCCAAGAGAAATAACTTAAATCCACAATGAGGAAAACCACATACGAATGCTCAGTGTTTAATATAATCCATTTGTTTCAATATCTCATCAAGCAGGTTGCATGATGGTGTCATCAACCTATATGCTCGATACATCATTCTTTGACTATCTGAAATAAACTTATCGTTACAATATGACCATGGAATTTAGGGATATGGTTATATTTTGATCAAAGGTTATATCAACTTCTATAAAGATAGAAGGTAAAAATGCTTCATTGAATTATCCATTAATAACATGTCATTTGTGACGTACCCTACTTCCCGCTAATATATGGCATGATGGTTTTCATCAGAAAATCAAAGTGCACGAGTCATGACATGCATTAATGATAATATTAAAGTCTAATGACCATTACACATGCTTTTAGATAGGAATATCCGATGACACTAAAACATGAGGAATTCCTTGGTTTTTTCATAAATCCATTCTAGGAATACTTTAGATATAATCCTAAAGAGGTGGTCCGAGAAGAGGTAAAATTCCTAACTATGTGTTTTTGTTTTATTTATTCTTTCACCTCCTTCAAGTCTTCTTAAAATATCCTCATATGATAAAACTATTATCTACTATATAATGAGATGTTATTATATTAATTTAATAACCTAAATATATATTCTCTTACATCAAATGGGATATGAAATCATCATTTGTGTGTATGGCGAGCTACCACCTCATGAATCAATGTCATTCATTTTCCATCATCACCTCTCACATTTTTTTTAATGATGTACTTAAAGTAAATATATGATATTTTTAAAATATTTATACTTATGGGGTTATGATATCACATATACCTTCTTAATTTCTACTCTATGGGGGATATGATAATGTTGCTCATGTGTATAGCAGACTACCACCTCACGAAGCAATGTGATTCGTTTTCACTAACGTTTTAGATGAAAGGTAGTAAGTATAATGTTAATGAATACATGTGACATAAATGAAATCATAATGATGATATTCATGATAAATATATCATCTATAAAAGATAATATATCATTTTCTTTCTTACCTTTTAACTCACTAGAAAATGATAACATTATTTGTGTACGTGTGGACTACCGCCTTCACGAAGTGATATGACTCTATTTTCATCACCAAACCAAATTTATGATATATATAATTATATTTATGATAATATAAAATATTACTTACCACCTTTACATAATGATTATTTAAAAATGTAAATGTTGCTCATGCGTATGTACAACCTACCATCTCTATGACCGTAATGTACTTCATTTCTCAAAACCAACTTTCATGATTGGTTTTAAAATAATAATTAATGAATAAATATTATAATTATGTCATTATTGTTATTATTTATATGTTTAAATAATGACCTAATTGACCATAGTTTACACACTGAAGCTATTTTGAAATAATGAACCAAACATCCTCAAAACATCTGATGTGGACTTAACTAATTAGGTATTAAAATATTTAATTATAAATAAATGAAATAAATTATTTAATAATAAGGTGTTAAAAATGGAAAAGGTTCTTTAGAAATCAAATTATTTATGTAATCTTATTATATAAGAATTAAAGTACATACAAGGAAAGTCTAGATTCGATGTAAGGTTTTTTCTCGTCTCTCTTTTACTTATGTGTGACATATGACATATTCACCACTTGGTTTTATTGTGTGGTTTATATAATATCCATTTTATATATAATATCATTAATCCTTCATTCATCATGGTATTTTAAGCTTCAATTTTAAGTATTTTATTTAAGGGGTTTACTTGAAAGTTACCAAGTGGTAAAGAGTTTCTTAACTGAATTTCCTTTTGTTGGATTATGAAACTTCTTCATTGTGTCTATTATGATATTATTATGTGTGGATTAATAGATAAATTGTTTTATTTTGTATTTAAAATTTCTTGGTATCTATTTACATTTGTTATACATAATATCTTCATTGATTAACTCTCAATTTAGTGATATGATATTTGTAAGGGTTAATCATCCCAAATTCCTTTATTTGGGACATATGTTTATGATATGAACTTATCTTATTTATGAGGTGTATATAATAATTTTTTTGAATTTTATATCATGTATTTCCTTATTTTCATGATATTTAAAGTTTCATTTTATGTTTTTATTTAATGGGTATCACAATTAAAGAGTTTCCATAGTGGTAAGTGTTTTATGATACACTATCATTATTTATCTAGATTGATTACGATTATATTTCTGATGATGAAATCTTATGATCCAACTATCAAGAAACTCATGAATTTTCTTATCCTCTGGTTATGTTATGAGAATAAATATTTTACCTTCATTTTACTCTCTTTATGTACTCAAGAGTTCAAAATAATGTTTTTATGAATAATCATCTTTATTTATCTCTTTGGTTGAAAACACTTTTTCTTCCAAAACCATGTTTTCCAAAAAAATTCAAAAATGTTCTTAACATTATTCAAATGATTTATTAAATAAAATTTTACCAATTTTTTATTTTTTAAAAAATATTTTTAATGGAATATTCATTTCTTTTTCCAAACAATCCCCATTTGTATTTTATAAAAATGTGAAAGGAATCTTTGTTTTCACATGTACAACATGAACATAATTACCCATCATCATGACCATTATTTTATTTGAAGATAAATTTATAAATTTTCAAGATAATTTTCAAAGAAAAGGATTTTCAAAATGTTTTATATTTTAAAAAAAGTTTTTTTTTTCAAAATGGGAAAGATATTTTCCTCAAGAAATGTTTTAAATGAATTTTAAAGTTTCCTTTATATGTTTCTAAGGTTGTTTTCAAAGAAAAGGTTTTTTTCAATATTTTTTAAATTTTTAGTTTTTAAAATATATTTTCAAAATGAAAATTTTATCTTTCTAAAAAACGTTTCTAATGATCTTTTAATGGTATATCCATTCATCAACATCAACAAACATTGTTGTTAATTATACTCCAATGGGGATATTTTGTAGTGATACCATCCTCATTATTTCTCTAGATGGATTATTATTATTTTAAAGAGATTTTATAGAAATTGTTTCTTTTCCACAGGTTAATAATGTTTCAAAGATATTATTATAGAACCCATTTATTTTCCATAGGTTAATCAAGTTTCAAAGAGATTTTTATGGAACCCATTTATTTTATATAGGTTAATCATGTTTCTAAGATATTTTTATGGAAACTATTTATTTTCCACCGGTTAATCAAGTTATGAAAAGAAAAAATGTTGTTTATATGAGTTTATGATGAAATAAATTCGATATTTACTTTATTCATGAATGATACTTGAACATTATTGATGATCATGGGTAAGCCCAGATAGTGTCATGTGATCCTGTTATAGCTTATATGATGGGTGTGCCTAGATATTACTCAAATGAATAGGGTAATGATTATGTTCTCTGAAGAATTATATTGGAAGTTGGTCGTATGGTTATTCCAATTGTAAGGGTTCTATGATGATGATTTTTCAAGATACCAATAAGTTTTATCTATGTTTTATATGGGTTTGTAATGTTTCTTATGATAAATATTAATATCACATGGATTGTGATTATTGATTCTAATTAATCTTGACTTTGTTAAAGCCTTATGTAATGTTTCTATGTTTAAAGATTCAAGTATTTATGGGTATGAATATTCTTATGTTGTACCCATGAACTTTGATTATGCCATTATACCCTTATGAACTTCTTATGCCCACTGATGACATTCAATTATTAATGCTTATGTTTACCCTTACTAATCATTTGAGATCACCCTTATTATGTTTCCTTTTCCCTAGGTTATCAAGTATGATGTTGAATGAATTATGTCTATAAGGTATTTATATGGATGATTTTGATAACCTAATATGGAATATAAAAATCCAGGTATAGTGGGAAAGATACTCTCTTAAATTTTTGGGTATTTTTTATGTAAGAGTTTTTTATAATTACGTAAAAATCTAAACCTAAAAGGTCCTTGAGAATGTAAGTGGTTAAATATTTTATTTTGATATTGTATGTTTTAGATGGAAAAATTTAGGCCACATTCATCAATATCAAAGTCAGAAATGTAATTTTTATGATTTCAACACTAGATATGGGAGTGCGGGTTTGGGTCTGTTATATCATTTATTTCTTTTGAGAAGGTGATAGCGCCCCTTCAGATTATGAGTATCATCACAAAGAATTGATGGATCCATTTGTTATTGTATCACCTTATAGGCAAGGTGTTTATATTCCCTACTCCTCATGATCTCTCCCTCAAGTATTATCTTCCGAAGATAAAAAAAAGGTTGTCGTAACTTTGGAATACTAGATACTCTATTTTTTGTATTATTTTACGTGTTGATTCTTGAATATAGATATGATTTTGTTTTTTGGTTGCCTTTAAATGAGAATGGTTATTTAATGATCATAAAAAACCCATAATTGGTATCATAGGTTGTTTCTTCAAGTTTTTAACATGATTTAATCATTGGTTTATGAAAAAAATGATTTACAGTGTTTTTCATAAAATCGTATGCTGGTTTTGCACCCTTACATGAGCTGTGTAAGGGTAGATATGATTTACCCTTACACATGTATATTTTTATAAAGGTAATACCCTTACACATGACATTGCATGAAGGTTATACCATTACATAATCCATTGTATAAAGGTAGTTACCTTATGTGATACCCTTACACAGCAGTACAACAGGCTACGTAAAGGTTATAACCTTACACAATTCATTGAGTAAAGGGATTTTGGCACTTAACCCATATGCGTAAGGATATTTGAGATGATTTATAAGGGTCCCTGATGTTTACCTTTACACAGTATAATAATTTTTGTGATTACCTATACGTAAAGGAGTTGCGTAATGGTAATACCTTTACCCAAGGGAGTTGTGTAATGGTAATTTGTGTATAACATTTACACAGTGGTATTGAGAAGCGTAAATGATAAAGTTACCTTTCCACATACTAATAAAAACAACACTTACCCTTACATAGAGCGTTTGTGTATGGGTAATAAGAGGATACCCGTACAAAAAGTAGGGGTTCTACATAAGGGTAAACAAAATATTATTAAAATTTTGTTTTTTTAATATATTAAATGTTTTTAATGTTTTATAAATTATTTATAAATCATGTTAAAAATTATTTTGGGAATTTATAATTTATAGAGATTTATAAATTAATTAAATATTTATAATTTTTTTATAATTAATTAAATTAATGTTTTTGAACTATTTCCTCAAATAATAAAGGTAATTATTTTAAAATAAATTTTGACAAATTAAATGGTATACCTTATAATCTAGAAATAAAAGGTTTATTTAGAAATCAAAAGTAGTGATTTATAAAGTGTTTATAAATTAAAATATATATGATATTTAGATTATATAAAATGTTTATATCATAGAAATTGGATTATAAAATGTTTATAATTCATGAAATATCATATAAATTTCATTTGATATAAAATATAAAGAACTTTATATTGTAATGAATATAAAATTATTATATTCTTGATAAATTATAAAATGTTTATAACTAGCATTTATTTGTTAAATTTTCATGATATTCATGTTTAGTAATTTTTTAATGAAATATGAATATTTTTTATTCCCATTTATATGGTAAATTTATTCTAGGATAGATTCTTTCATATCATTATAAGTTTTATATCATAAAATTTAGTTTTCATCTACCTTAACCTCATTTTTTATTTACAGCTATGTGTTTGAGAATAGTTTTTGGGCATAGTTTGTGCATATTAGTTGTTAAAGTTTTTATGAGTTTAATTATATCTTGAGTAAAGTCTCATCAGGTAGAGGGACTTGGGGTCAGACCACCTACTTTCCTGAAGGTTTTCCTTGCATGGGAAAGTGAATGGGGGTGTTATCTATCACTCGAGTCTTACTCATTTAGAGTTTTTTGATCTTATATAACTTTATGACTTTATATGAAGCATTCATGTAACCCATGCATATGATTCATTTGGATATGCATGAATATACTTGAATTATATTTTTGAGTGATTAAAAAATACTTCTTAGTTGTGTAAAGAGTTACACATTAATAAGGAGTGAACACATTAATTTGGTAGTTGGAATGAGGATTTCCAATACTAAATTATTAGAGCCATGCATACACAAGAGGAAATAAAACATGAAATGATAAAGATTACATATGATGTAATAGTTATGTGTTTAATATGAATATGATATGTATTAAATTAATGAGACTAAAATCCCTCAAATACTAAGTTTGAGATTCTGTCCAAAAAAAAAAACTTTTCAAGACCTCAATCATTCAACTGGATATTTTCTGCCCAAACAAGGTGCCTTTGAATTATCTTGTGTAAGGAAAGAAAGTGATAGATAACATTGGATCATCCTTGGGTAGTTTTTTCCCAAGAAGGGTTCCCTTGTATTAACTTTTGTTAGTCTATTCTTGGTGCTTGTTTTGGATTAAACTTAGCTAGGAAACCCTTGGGAATGAAAATAGAGGAATGGAGTTAAGTTTATCCATATAATGGATTTGGGTAAAGAGTTATCTGCTAAAATATCTAAGACTCGTAACTATTGTGATTGGGATGATTCCCTACCTAAATAACTAAGTAGTGATATGAATTCCCAAGAAGACTCATTACTTAGTTAAATACTGATATTATATAACTAAATAGATATAATCTACATGTTCATCATTTTTATTAAGAGCACTTTCATTTAGATCTCTTAATTAAAAGATATAATACATGATATTTACCCACTGATATGTCTTCATTTTAGATTATGACATGCTTCACACTAATCATATTGAGATCATTTATAGGTATGACCTATAAAATAATTAAAGACTAGTATCTAGGATTGAGAAGTGTTCTCAAGGAGAAACATTCAGAGTACCCAAATGTGAATGTTATAGAAATCAATTTCCCCAAATCTGACTCATGGGTATTAGATATTGGGTGTGTGTCACACATTTATGTTGAAAAACATAGAATCACGGATAATAGGGGATTGATGAAGGGTGGAGTATATCTTCATGTTAGTAATGGAGAAAAGGTTGTTGTAATAGAGGTCAGTACTTATGATCTAATTTTAGTGAGTGGATTGATCCTAGAATTGAAAAACTATTATTATGTTTCTTCCCTAAATAGTCATTTGATTTATGTACCTTGTTTGGAAAATATGGTATTTTTATTCATTATTAAGAACAAGAGTTTTTCTATATGTAAGAATGAAATGTTTTATATAATTAAGAATATAATTAATGGTTTATATATTCTCGAAATGGATAATCCTGTTTATAACATTTAGAATAAGAAGGTTTGGGTAGTTTCTAATCCCACACACCTTTGGAATTTTATCCTTGGACTTATAAACAAGAAACATGTTCAAATACTCCATATAGATGGATTTTTGGACTCATTAGATTATGTATCATTTGATACATGTGAATCTTGTTTATTAGAAAAAATTAAAAAGTGTCATTTTGGGAGAAAAGGTGAGAGGGATAGTGTACCATTGGATCTCATAGATAGTGATGTATGTAGACCAATTCTTACATAAGAAAATGGTGGTTTTAGGTAATTCATTACCTCTACTAATGACTTTAGTCAGTATGGTTATGTTTTTTTGATGAAATAAAAGTATAAAACTTTTGAAAAGTTCAAATATTTTTATAAATAATTTCATAATCATTTGGGGAAAAGTGTTAAAGTCCTCCAATCAGATCGAGGTGGTGAATTCTTGATCTAGGAATTCATAGCTCATATAAGAGTTTGTGGAATTGTTTCATAGCTCACTCCTTCTGGAACAACACAATGGAATTTTGCATATTAAAGAAGGAATTGTACCTTTTTATAAATGTTTTGATTGATGACGAGTTTATGTGACATTCCTATCTCATTTTAGGGTTATTCTCTGGAGACTACTCTATTCTTACTTAATTATGTTATATATAAAGCAGTCATAAAAACACCATATGAGATATGGACTGGTAAACATACCAATATGAATTTTATGAGGATTTGGGGTTGTGAAGAATTCATATGATAATTGGATTCAGAAAAACTTGACCCAAAATTAAAAAATTTCTTACTTGTTGGTTATCCCAAAAAAAACAGAGGGATATTATTTCGATAATGTTACTGAGTATGGAGTGTTTGTGGCTCAAATTTCTACATTCCTTGAGAAGAAACATATAATTCAAGGAGTCAGTGGGAGGAAAATTGAACTTGGATAAGTTTAATACCAATAAACAAGAATTATTCCTAAGATAGAGGTTGAGCCTATTTTGTAATGAATTGTGGAAGAAGAACCGAGTCAAGGTATATAAGAACCTCCTAGGTCTGGTAGGATTATTTAGGATCCTGATAGATATAGATTTATTGCAACTAATTATGATGAAGTAGCATTCATATAAGATAAACCTACATCTTACCAAGAGTACATTGAGAGTACTAATTTTGAGAAATAGTTAAAAGTCATGGAATATGAGATAGAATCCATGTACACTAACTAAGTTTGGAACTTGTTTAATGAACTTGAATGAGTGATACCCATAGGTTGAAAGTGGGTTTTTTCATAATAAAACTAAAATTGATGCTATGTTTTCTACCTATAAATCATGCCTAGTGGAAAAGTTATACAAAAAAGTTCATGGTATTGACTATGAAAATACGTTTTCACATGTTGTGATGATAAAGTCCATAGAAATTTTTCTAGCAATAGAAGCTCATTATGATTATGAGATATATCAAATTGATGTCAAAATATAATTCCTTAATATAAATTTAGTTTAGATAATGTATATTATATAGCCCTAGGGTTTTAAAGTTCCAAATGAGAATGATGACATTTTCAAGTTGTAACGGTCCATTTATAAACTAAAGCAAGATTCTTTGAGTTAGAATATATGATTTTATGATGAAATAAAAGAGTTTGGTTTCATCAATAATTTGGGTGATTATTGTGAATAAAATCATCATATTGGGAGTATAGTGGTATTTATAATACTGTATTCAGATGACATAATACTTATTGGAAATTACAACCTGACAATTCACTCTAAGAAGATGTGGATGGGTAAATTTTTATCAATGAAAGGCAGGGATGAATTAGATTACATACTCAGTATGAGGATCTATAGAGATAGATTTAATATATTTCTTAGACTAAGTCATAGCACATAAATTTTTAAATTGTTAAAGGAGTTTAACATGGAGAACTCTCAAAAGGGGTATTTACTAGTGTTGCATGGCCCGAATCACATGAAGATTCTGGATCCTTCAAAATAGTTATACAGGATGGATAGGATTCCTTATGAATCCTTCATAGGATCTATCATGCATGTAATGTTTTTTACTCGACCTAATGTCTCATATGATTTTAGCATAACAAGTATATATCAATACAATCCTGGTGAGAGTCATTGGAATGTTTTGAAGAGCATATTTAAGTACTTGAGAATGGATAAGGATATGTTCTTAGTATTTTGAGGAGAGAATGAAATTTGTGTAAATGGTTACACAGATAATAGTTTCCAATCTAATTAATAGGATATGAAATATCAATCTGGATTTTTGTTTTTCCTAAATAGTGGAGTAGTTAGTTGGAAGAGTTAAAAACAAGAAACCATAGAGGAATCAGCAATATAGGTAGAATATGTCATTGCATTAGATGATTCGAAGGAATTTTTTTGGTCAAGAAGTTCATTTCTGGTCTTGGAGCAGTTCGTAGCATCAAGGGAGAAGCCGAGCTATATTTTGACAATAATGGTGTTGTTACTCAAGATAAGTAACCCAGGTCTAATAAAAGGACCAAACACATCTTTCAAAAATACTATCTCATATTGGAGATCATCTAGAGGGGAAATATAAAGATTGGTTGGGTTTCTACATAAGATAATGTAACAGATCTGTTGATGAAACCATTATCACAGTAACAACATGAGGGTCATGTAAAATCTCCAGGTGTTAGAAACATGAGATATTGGTTGTGATGGTTGCAAATGTATCATGTTTCTATAAGAAAAGGAAATATATAATTATCATTAATTCATGTGATATGCAATTTTATTTTATATGAACAATCAAATAATAATATCCCCTCAAAGTATGACTTTGAGTTTTCCCTAACCGATGATCATTATGAATTAATAAGGGTGTAATGATATGATTAGGTCAACATGAATAGAATCTTGTATTCATTGAAAATACTTATTAACAAGATATTAAGAATAAATTCATGATATAATAAGTAGATATTTATTACTTGGATTGATCTACTAAATTATCTCTCATGTAATATCATATGGTCATAGATATACTTAGGGGTGTATGCTTATTATCAATCCTTATTACCTGAGGTTAGAGAGATACATAGCATGAGAACCTTGATGATTTTATAACCTTATTACACAATTCAACATAAAAACTTAGATAATCAAGGGGTGGTTGGGTATGTCTCTGATCATATCTTCTATTGGAGTGAAACCTAGATGGGATTTGTCCACTTGTATGACAAGAAAATACATATAACCCTTGATTGAATTAGATTGTTGAATTACATTGTCATGCTTAGTTATTTCACATATGACATGTTCAACTACTTGTATAAGTTACACGTGATGTTCTTATCAGATAAATGAATGACATGTGATGTATTCATTAACTTGGTCAACCTTTTTTGGATAATCAAGAAATGATGAGAGTTCAATACTAGATTGATATGTTCTATGTCTAGTGGTCACTTGATGTCATGGAAAGAAAGGATTATATAGGTATAAATATGATGTATATGATATATATTGTGGTGGGCATGTTCATATAGAGATATGAGTATATTTTATGGAGATCACACTAGACCCCTTAAGTGGAAATGATTCTTTTCTATAGACCACTCTTTGATTACATCTATTAAATTGGGATTTCATAGTTGTTTTCAATTCTTCTAAGGTTCATAGGGTCACACAGTTTGGCCCTTGGATAAGGATTAAATTTTATATTTTTTTTGTTCAAAATGAAGATAGATTGTTGAAAAAATAGTATCTAAAAGAGTTTGGATGGATTCACGAAGGGTTATGAATTTTTTCATATTCCTTATGGGTTTTTAGTGAAAGTGGGAGATTATTTGATGTGAACTAAAATGTACATGTATGAGATTCATTTACACATGCATATGATGTATGAGATATATTTATATATAATATATTGGATATTATATATGGTTTACATTTAATACATGAATTTGATTCATGTATTATTCATAAATTTGATGCATGAAATAATATATATATATATATTATTTATTTTATCCTAATGGTTTGTTCTCAAGTTACATGGATTAATGGATTTGAATTAATTCATTGAAATAGTACAATGAATTATAGCCAATGGGATATAACACATGAGATGTATTATTTATTTGAGATTCCTTAGACTTTTCCAATAAAAGAGGATGAGATTCACTACTATAAATTGACCCTATACCAACAGATCTATACCCACTGTTTAGAAAAATCATGGGTATAGAGTTTTTGGACAAGACTATACCAACGATTTTTAAAAAACAGTTGGTATAGAGCTTTAGATAGGGAGTTTTTCTCGGGCTCCTCCTCCCCTCTTCCTCATTCGAACCCTAGTTCCTCCCATGAATCCACACATCCCCCTCCCCTTAGGTGATTTTAGACTCCTCCCTCCACTACTTAAGAGTATTTGGCATCCCCCTTCTCCTCCTTAGGTGATTTCAGCTACCCCCTACCCTCATAAGGTGAATTTGGCATACCCCAGACAACATTGCACCCATCAGAAGGTGTTCTTCCTCTATTTGTGACGATTTTTTTGTTGCGATATTTGAGCGGTATGATTTCCTTCCCTCATATTATTTCTTCTCTATAGTTTTTTAATATTTTTAAAGTGTTCTAATTATAGAGGCATTATTTTCCATTTTAGTTTATGTCTTTTTTTCTCTTTTATATGACATCCCATTTTTGGGGATTAAAATCATTGAGTTTAGAGTAGTTTTGGTTTGAGGAAGTCTAGCCAAGTCATTTATTAGGTACCTCATTGGTTTCTCAATATGAGTGATGGTTCTTTTTTAAATTGTAGGTGATTCATTTTTTATGTTTTACCTTATGTTGTGTGCACCATAGACTATTTTTTCTAGTTGTTTCAGTCATGGAAATAACCTAGGGTGAATACATGTATCCTTAGGGGTGTATTTTTGTTTCTAATTGTATCATGGAATCATCTGGTCCATGTATAATATTGGAATATAAGTGGTATGATATTCCATGTATTTAGATATAAACACCCTCATATGCTTGATGTGAACCCTTAGGTTAGATTCGTGTCATTTATTAACATTTCGTGTCACTCCATGTTGAACACTTATTTGTAAAATGGTTTTTATTTTAAATTAATCCTATATTTATGACCCATGAATGGCCAAGTTAATTTAAAGGTGGTTTTAAACCTTATAATGGGATGATATTCCATGATTTTTTTGTAAAAAATCATAAATGGATTTTAATGAATATTTTTGGTTTAAATATTTAGTGGTGATCACCAGCTTGAGGTTTTGAAAAGTTTTATTGTTTTAAATGGATTTCAAACCTAGTGCTTGGGTGTTTTGAAAGTGTTTAAAGTATTTAACATGGTTTGTTTGATTTTAAAAAGGATTGTGTTAACCCATATTCTCTATATTAGAAACCTTTTTTCAATATTGGTTGACTTCTAAATAAAAAAAAATTATGTTTAAAACTTTTTAAAAAATAAAAAATGGGTTGTTTGATTTCAAAAGGGTGATTTATCCCATGTGGATTATGTTTTTAAACTTGTTAGTGGATGTGAATGTTTTCCGAGTTGGTGTAAAGAGAAGTATGGGTTCACATAGATCTTCAAGAAGTGTTTTAATAAAATTAGTCTCAAAAGTAAATTGAGATTTCTTTTTAAAGGTTGAGTTAATTTTTCATTCTAAGCATGTTTCATTCAAGCGAAGGATTGTTTGGTATTTTATGAAGAATGGGTTTTTATAAAAGGTGTGAGACCCTCTTGTACCCATTTTGAATATTTTATTCCCATGATTTCTTGTGATATCATGAGGGTATTTTTATTATTGATACATTTATATATGCTACTTGTGTTTTAAAATAAACGGGGATTCTTCTTTGTGAGTATATGGGAGGTGAGGCATGTTTCATTTAAAATGGTTTATACTTGATCTTTGTAACTAATTGATTGTTCTCACCAACATTTACTTTTAATGGTAAACATAAGGGAATGGGGTAGGTGCCTTAGGCGGTTGATTCAATGACCTAGGATTATATTTTCAAAGAACATTGACCAGGACCAAGGGATCCCATACAATGGAAATTTCTCCCAGAGACTGGGTGATGTTCTAAATTATATAGGCATGTAGTGTGATTCAAGAACCTAGGGTTTTTATAAGAAATTATATAAACCATTTTTTAGAGCCCATTTGTCAGATCCATGACACTACAATCCATTTTAGGATCACTTTAGGGGATTTATCTTGTATATCGATTGTATCCCCTTATTCTTAGATTATTTTCCGAAACTTATGTTATTGTTGTTTATCCTTTTTGTGTGGCTTGACATAGTGGTTCCTAACTACGTGCTTCCTTATTATTTATTTTTGGTTTACGTATCTTTGCTTTGAATTGGGATTTAATAATGTTTTAAAATAAATAAAAGGAAAGTGTAATCATATAGTTCTTTCAAACTATTTTGTAAATGAGTTTGAAAGGATTTGTTATTTAAAGTGTAAAATGTTGTTTCCAAAATTTTTTTGGAATAACTTTCATAGGAAGGAGTGTTTTTTTGTTAATTAAACTATGAGTGTCTATTGTTTTAATTTTTTTAGTCTAATGTGCCAAGTTTTATGGAAATGATAGTTTTCAAAGCTCTTTTGGCAATGTTTTTGGATGTTAGAATCCTCTTTTTAGTTGGAAATTAGTATTTTAGAAATGGGTGTTTGTGAAGTGATTTTAAAGTGTAACTTTAAAATGGTGGTTTGTAAAAGAGGTATTGTATGGGGGAAATAATTTTCCAAGTGATTGTTACTATTTAATGAAAATACTGAAAAATATTTTTAACGTACTTTTTATGTGTTTTCATTTCATTTCATAAAACCTTATGAAAATTGTTTATTTTTTCATTTAATTATGGTTTTTTTCACCTCTTAATATTCCTAAGGAGATGTTTGGATAGTGAAAATGACAGTAAATTCTTATATTTCAGGGATACCCACCTTGGTTCATTATTTTTAGTCATCGCTTATAGCATTTGTTATTTATGTTATTATTTTTTTTCTAAATACTAGTATTCTTTGATGACTTTAATATTAAAATTGGTTGTGATAAATTTTTTAATTATGGTTTACATTATTTATTGGAATATAAGTTTTTTTCCTTATAATAGAATGGATAGAAGCTATATGTATAATACCGATCATATTTCAACCGAGTTTCAAAAGAATTTAGATTTTTTTTAGATTTTTCATTTAACAATGCTTCAGATGGAGGTTTTATATAGTTTTCATGCTATAATTATGTTGTAAGACCCTGGTTAAGCTGGTAAGGAGTTATATACCATATAATTAAAGTTTTATTTAAAACAAACTATTATGTTTGGTATCACCATGGAGAGACGAGAAAATCTTCTACTATTCCTAAACAAAAAAAAGTGGTATGGAGAATTTGATATTTGATCGGTTTCCATTTTTGAATCACCACGAGAGAGATAGTATGTCAGCGAAAGAAGGAAATTATATTAATACACATGAGGAAAATACTGAAGATGATGATGTTGAGAGAGTGAAAAATTTAATGGATGATTCCATAACTCCAATATATTAGGAATGTACTAAAATGACCAAGTTAGAATTTTTAATGCATTTATATCATGGAAAATCCATGTACAAAATTTCTAATATCGCCAATGATTATATTCTTACCTTTTTGAAGGAATTACTTCTTTATGGGGCATATATTCCCTCAAATCATTATAAGGTACGAAAGTTAATTAAGCATCTTAGATTTTATACTAACAAATTTCTTGCTTTCTGAAAGATTGTAGTTTATTTTGGGAGGAAAAAGAAGACCTTAATGACTATAAAGAATGTGGTACATCTTGATGGAAGGAAAATATATATGGAACACCATCTACTATGGAATAGAAAGTTATGTGACACTTTCCATTGATTCTCAAGCTTCAAAATATCTTCATGTCTGCAGAAATATTAGCCAATACATGACGAAATGATGTTGAGATAATTGAAGGTAATGATGAGTTAATTTATTTTGTAGATGGATTAGCATGGTGGGAATTTGATGCACATCATCCTTATTTTGTAGCTGGGGTGTATAATGTCAGGTTGGGTCTATCTTGTGATGGTTTTAATCTATTTGGTTAGATGATTACTGCTCACAACATGATGCTAGTTTCTATTCACGTTTATAATCTTTATCTGTGGATGTGTATGAAAAATCCTTTCACTTTCTTGATTACACTGATATTTATACCTTATGATACTATAAATGATATAGACATCTACTTTAAACCTTTAATAATAGAGTTTAATAACCTTTGGGATATGGGTGTGCGCACATTATATGATTCTTCAAAATATATATTTCAAATGCATGCTTCCCTTCTATGGACTATAAATTATTTCCCTACTTATACAATGATTTCTAGTTGAAACATGATGGTAAAACTATAATTCCCTATTTGTACGAAGAATAAACGATTGAGAAGGCCTAAATATTGTTGTATTTTCAATTTCATGGGGCATCGACGATTCTTGATAATGAATCATCAATACAGGAAGAATCGCCAGAGATCTGATAATACTATTGACACTGAACAACCATCTCAATGTATGTTAGGAACAGATGTGCTTAATGAATTAAAATATTTCAGTTTTTCATTAGGTAAAGGTCAAATGAAATCTAAAAAGAGAAATAATGTTGACACTGAATCCATTTATAACTGGAAAAAGAGAAGTATCGTTTTTGATTTTACATATTGGTATACCAATTTTTTACGTCATTGTTTAAACGTAATGAATATTGAGAAAAATATATGTGAAATATTGATTTCAATACTTCTAAATACCAAGAGGAAGACCAAATATGACTTCCTATCTCATCGAGACTTGTCGGATTGGGGTATTCAACCAAAACTATATCCTGTGTGTATCAATGAAAACAAATGGAGAGTGCCTTGTGATTCTTATGTGATGAAACCATTAGAGAAAAATAAATTTTTGGATGTATTGGAGAATATAAAGGTTATTTATGGATATGATGTCCCGAAACTGGATGCCACTTAGTATGCGCCTTGAGCCCGGTGGGCCACATGAACTCAAGAGAATCTTCCCAAATGCCAGAGGCTTCTAATTAGCAGTGAGGGCCTAGGGTGTGTCTATGGGGAGACCATTCCCTCATTAGAAAAGTGTAGTGCAGTGGATAAATATAGACAGAGGTAAATAGCGGAAGTAATATAAGTAAATAGAAGGGACAACGAAAAATAGAGACAATAATAATTATAACTGAAACAATTGGAATAACATTCAACAACCGATGATATGTCATGTCACTAGAAAACTAGAAAAACATGGATACAATATGGTAGGAATAACATGTTCCACAAAGTATAAAGGAAATAAAAGACTATCCCAAGCATCCTGAGCTCCAACTCAGTCATCTGCTATCAAGCTCCATACTAAACTCTAAGCAATAAAGTGTTTAAAGTCACATGCTTCCTTTTTTAAACACCCGCAACCATGTAATCTACTCTGGGTACCAAACAACGCCTAGAGAGGGTGTGAGATAAATTTCAGTGAGACACCACCAGTGTTGTCTATAACATTCAAACAATGTAATGGAAATGTAATAGTGTGAAAGCATGCATATATAAAGTAAATTAGTTGAATGTAACTAAATACCCAAGTACTTACTTTATCCATTGGATAACATCTAAACATAACCAGCCCATTAATTTATTATTACTAGTTTATAAATAAGTCACATGTTAACAACAGTGAATGTTCCAAGTTATGACAAGTCAACCTATAATGATATTTAATAATGAATTACCAAGGTAATAAATAAGGTGATGTAGACCTCAAGGGTCACCAACTGAGTAATAAATGTATCATGGCATGGGGTAAGAGTGTAATAAAAGAAGCATAATTTAAGGCATTACACAATGATATGCCTACTGAGTCCAAGGAGTTCATCTAAGGTAAATTGGGGCTAAGTCATGACTAGGCCCGATGGACTTTCACCATGGCACCTACTTGTCAATTATGGATCCAAAGAGTGTATCCAAGGCATCCTATAATAATATTAAAGTGATCCTATGGTGTCATAATGAACCTCTAAATAATAGATAAGGATCAATATCTAGGTGGTTCTCAACCTAATCAAGCCATATCCTTGAATCATAATGGGGTTCCTAAGTTCTTAAGGAATTCCCCGATAAGAATCCAATGCGAGCTTGAGTCAGGCTATTCCTATTTAAGTATGAATTCATGTAAAATTTAATTTGTTTCAAGCCTTTCCTTTAATTAGTATGATAAGGTCAAGTAGCATGCAACCTTTTAATCAAGTCATAATTAATCAATAAGTCCATTTGTTCCAAGCCTTTCCTTTCATTAGTGTGACAAGTCCAAGTAGCATGCAACCTTTATTAATTCCATTTTAAGGATATTCAATAATTAAGGTTCATTATACTACTTTACATTAATTTGGTAAGGGGTTATATGAACATGAAACCTATTAATCATTCACAATTAATCCGGTCAAGTCATATACTTAGTATACTTCCCAACTTCCATTTCACATTTAATTATCAGTTGAAGCACTTACCTTAGGCGGGTCAAGTGGTGAGCATACATGGTACTTTCCATTATAAAATTCACAATATAAATCAAGCCATTTTATATAGAAAAGATTACCCTTATAAGGTTTAATCCAATTCACACCCGAACGATGTCTCTAACATGTCAAAGACTAAAAACTCAATTATAGAATAACATCCTACATGGGATGGATGGATTTGTGGTCATAACCACTACCAATTAATCACATACATTGAAAAATCATAACCATATGGTTATAATGATTATAGTAATGGAATATAAATTCAATAAATGGAACCCGATGAAATCTGTGGTCCCCACACGACAATTCCAAAATCAACGAACTTGATGGATGAGTTATAGACCACACACCTAAGTCTTATACGATTCTCCTCCTCTAGTATCAGCCCTTGATTTTGCTTGGATCAGAGTATATATAATAAAAGAGGAAAAATTCCCACCCCTTGATAAATAGGTCAAGAGTAAGAGAGGAGAAGAAAGGCTTAAATGGACTCGAGTACTTACCGTTTCACATCTAAGGTGAAAAATAAAAGCTCGATCAGATCCCAGACAAAATATATCTTTTAGTCTCTATATTTGACCTTAAAAAAGCTCCAAAATGAAATCTATGGAAGTAAATACTACTATAAAACATATTAGGGAATAAGAGGTGGCTTAATAGATCATCAAGGGAAAAAGGAACAATTTACCCAGTAAAAATAGCATGTGTATAGTTTTTTCACACGGTTTGAATAACCATACGCAAATAGTGCATGGTTACCTAGGTAGAAGGGGCTCTTGCACAATTAGGATGCATGACCATGTGCAAACAGTGTGATATGGTCATGTCCAAAAATTTCTATCCTCACGGTTAGCCAAACCGTGCACCAGCTGTGCGCTAACCTTGCGACATGGCCAGTTTCCCAAAAAATATGGGTTCCAGGTTTCAAAATTTCCCCAAAAATCCATGAGACCTTGTCTAACTGATTTGAATCCATATTAGGTCTAAAGTAAATATTTAAAACTAAATATAAAGGATCCATACTTTAGTGAAAATCAGGTTCTTACAGTATTCCCCCTTAAAATAACTCATCCATGAGTTCACCTCCCAAGGATGGAGAAGCAGTTTCTACGAACAAATCTGGCCATTGGGCATGTACGTCAGCCTCCCACTTCCAAGTCTCATCCAACACAGGACCGTTCTACTATAGCACCCATACTAGAGGGACAAAATGGCCTCAGAGAGCCTTTGTGCTCTGGTCAACGATATGTATTGGATACTCCTCAAAGGTAGAATCATTATCTAACTCAACTTCCTTGGGATCAAAAGTATGAGGAAAATCAACATGATACTAGTGAAGTTGTGAGATGTGGAGGACATCATGCATGTCATGGTACCTCTGAGGTAGTAGAAACTGATATGCTATCAGACCGACTCTCTCTAGAATCTCAAACAACCCTACGTAATGAGGAGACAACTTTCCCAACTTTTGTAACCCTATATACCCTAGATTGGGAGATACCTAAAAAAAATACGATCCCCAAACTCAAACTCAAGAGGTCATTGATGACGATCGTCATAAGATTTATATCTAGACCGAGGAGTAGTCATACACTTCTTGATCAACTGAACCTACTCTAAAGTCTCCTGAATGATATGAGGACTTAGTAGGGCTACCTCACCTACCTCTAGCTAGTACAGGGGTGAATGGAATGGCCTACCATATAAGGCCTCAAGAGGAGACATCTGAATTGTCACCTGAAATCTATTATTATAGGCGAACTCAATAAGAGGGTTATGTTTCTCCCATGAACTACATAAATCAAAGACACATGGTTGGAGAATATCCTCTAAAACCTATATTGTCTGTTCTAATTGTCCATAGGTCTAAGGGTAAAAAGTTATTCTTAGAAGCACCTGTGTTCCCATAACCTTATGCAATTCCTACAATAATTGTGATGTGAAATGAGCATCCCTATATGAAGACGATAGTACATGGGATGCTGTGTAGTCATATAACTTCACGAACATACTGTTTCCCCAACTCATCGACTGAGAAAGTATCCCAAATAGGAATGAAGTGGTATACTTTCGTCAGTTTGTCAATGAAAACCCATACAACATTTCTACCTCTAAGAGACCTAGGTAAACTGACTATAAAGTCCATATAAACATATTCCCATTTCTATTTTGGGACTGGAAGGGGCTGTAACAAGCCTACAGGTCTCTAATGCTCTGCCTTCACCTGTTGACAAGTGGAACACCTAGTGATAAATACTGTTATCTGAAATTTCATCCCAGGCCACTAATACTGGTGCCGCATGCCTAGAAACATCTTCGAGATGCCTGGATGAACTACCCACTGAGAGGTGTGGGGCTCTTTAATAAACTCCTCTCTCATGTCTGTAGGTACCTAAACTCATCCATGAATATGTAGGATGTCATCTCTATCCACAGACCAATCTGAAGGCGGGTTATCTTTTGATATACTCTCACGAAGTACCAAGCCTTCAAGATATGAAAATTGTCTATCCTTTACCTTATCAAGAGGGAAGAGGTAACTATAAAACATGATAGATAATACTGATTATGACTATCATGAAACTCTAGGTGTATCTCAGAGAAGAGGTCCATTAACTTCTATTCATCACTGGATTCTCGTACTGCTTGTGCCCGAGTTTTCTGACTCAGTGCATCTATAACCACATTGCCCTTCCCAGGTGCATCAGAAAGCTAAAAATCAAAGTATTGTAGATATTTGAACCATATTTACTATTTGAGGTTCAAGTAATGCTGAATAAAGATATATTTGAGGAACTTGTGATTTTTGTACACCAAAAAGTGCTCACCCAACAGATAATGTCTCCAGCAACATAAGGCGTGGACAACTGCTGCTAGCTCAAGGTCGTGCGTCGGGTAATTTCTCTCATGAGGTATCAACTATTGAGATATATACACAATGAATTTGTCTTCCTGCATCAGAAATACTCCTAGGATGATTCCTGATGCATCAAAAAAGATGGTATAACCTATACTTGACTTCAAAAGAGTCAGAATAGATGCTGATACAAGCCTCCCTTTTAGCTCCTGAAAGTCTTTCTCACATGATTCTGACCATATGAACTTGATACCCTTATTTTTAAGAATAGTAAGAGGTGAATAAATATGAAAAAATCCTGTATGAAATGCCTGTAATATCCAAACATCTCCAAGAAACTCTGTATATCAAACACGTTCTTAGGATGATCCCAGGAAACTACAGTGCTAACCTTTTCTAGGTCAACAGATACTCCTAATTTCAATATTATATGACCCAATATGTGAAATTTGTCATCTAAAATTGGCACTTAACAAGCTTGGCATAAATTTGATACTCTCTCAATGTACTTAGAACGATCTCAAGATGTTTGGAATGGTCACTACGAGTTTGAGAATACACCAAGATGTCATCCACAAAGATTATGAAAAAAGAGTCCAAATAGGGGTGGAAAACCCTATTCATAAAATCTATAAAAATGGAGGGCTCATTCGTAAGACCAAAAAACATAACAAGGTACTCATATAGACCATAGTTTCTACGAAATGCGATATGAGGTATGTATGATGGTATGAATCGCACCTAATGATAACCTGATCTCAGGTCGATCTTAGAGAAGACATTTTCTCCTCAGAGCTGGTCAAAGAGATAATCTATTCAAGGTAGTGGATATTGGTTCTTGACCATAAGCTAGTTCAAACTTTTGTAATCCACGTATAGATGTAAGGTTCCATCCGACCTCTTGGAAAAAAGAATAGGCGAACCCCAAGAGGATGTACTGGGATGTATAAATCCTTTGGCCTCTAAATCCTCTAATAAGCTCAGTAGTAAACTCTACCTCTCTCTCAGGAGGTAATCCAAAAAATTGTCAGTAAAGAAATCCCTGAAATGATCCACTACTAGAGAAAAATCATCCTTATGCAAACTCCGATCCTCTATGAAGATATTTTCAATCCGGGAAGTCACTCCACCTATCCCATGATGCTTTGGTCCTACTCCACCATCTTGGACATCCCACTTGCCCTTATATAGATAACTGCTGCCCTTTGGTGATGTAAATGACACCCTACAGTGGTAGTAGTATACAAAAGCATGATAGTGAACCAATCAGTTCATCCCAAGAATGACATCGAAACTTTTCATCTCAAGAACAAAGAGGTTCCATAAGAAAGGGTAACTGCCAACCTAAAGGGGATAATCCCTACACTGGCATATATCCTCTTTTTGTACCCTTAACGGCGTATCTAGGGACATTACACCATAGTGATACTATATATACAGTTTGAGACTCTCCAAGATAGATATAGAGATAAAATATTTTGAAGAACCTATATCAAATAAAGAAGATACTATTATAGATTCCACAAGAATAGTACCTCGTTCTTTAGATGGTCCTATAACCCAATCCTCAAGTATCATATGTAATGCATTCAACTAGACTAATCCATGACCCTTTGAAACAGATGGACTACCACGATCATAACTACTCTTTGGGTGCTATAGGTAATTAGGGATTTGGATACCACAACCATGACCTCCTCCTCAGTCAGACCTACCAGTGCTATTCCAACTCCATGCTTGACGTGGCATAAAAGAACTCACTCCTGAAGGTTGATCTGGTGTGGATACTTTTCCACTCAAAGATGGTGGAAAGGTCCTACAGAAATGTTGAAGATGCCACATATGTCCACAAGACAAACACTCTAGTAGGTATCTATCACACCAAGGCTTCGAATACCCCTGTCATCCACACTAATGACATACTTTAGAGCTATCAAAATGAGCACTCTAGTTATCACTGCCCTAATGAGAAACCTCGAGGGAACGTTTCCTGCCACCAGAAGAACTAATGGCCTACCACGACACTAATCCTCTATACCTGGTACTATTATCATCCCTTAGGTTGTGCTTAGTGATAAAATCCTGATTGAATATATCATAAAAAAGTAGTCAGGAAAAAGACATTCACCATCATATGGATGGAGTACTGAAGCCCATACCCAAAGCATCTAGCATGTGAAAGCTCATCACCGGATAGAAGCAGTGAAAAGTGCTGAAACTCCATGAAACGCTCTGAATATTTCATAACTGACATAGAACCCTGACCAAGTTTCATGAACTCTCTAGATTTTTCAGCTCTCAACATCCGAGGAAAGAAATAATCATAAAAGGCAGTATGAAAATCAACCATAACATGACCTGATTATGAACAACCTGGGAAATCATATCCCACCAACTCTTGGATGAATCCTGAAGCATGTATGTGTAAATCTTGAAACTCTCCTATGGAGGTGTCTCCAGATGATAAAATATAGATAGGGTGTCCTCTAGCCAAGACTCAGCAGCCAGTGAATCACTATCCCCTGAAAAGGTAGAAGGATGTTGCTGTTGGAACTCACGAGTCAGATCAGGCATCATAGGTGAAAGATGTGGAGCACCATACATGGATTGTATCAGACATAGGAAACTATCACAAACTTGGGCATCAGTTACCAGATTAGGTAGAGTAGGCAGTGCCTCGAGTGGCACTCTTGGAGGTAATAATGGCAGATTAAGGCCCACCATGTCAAGAGAATGGTCATCTCCACCCTCCTGGAATGCGATACAAGGATGTCATGAAAAAATTGGTCTAAAAATTCCAAGAAATGCCTAAGATCAATCTTAAGTAGAAAGATAGAATCACTAGAATAAGTTGAACATAAGAAAACTCACTACCCAAGGTATACTACCCAAAAATACCCATTTAGATGACCAAGTATCAGTAAGTGATCAAGTATAAGTTTCATTTTATTTTTCATTTAATTACTAGGTTCACTTATTTACCTTTAATAAACATGAAAAGGATGGATACAGATGTGCAACCAATTCATTTTATATGTCATGATTCACTTTATAATGGATGGCCATTTCTGGTGAATCGGTGCTCATATACCTATCACTAGAAATGACACCCATTTATTTATAGCATAATGACTCAACTCGGTAAATTACTAATCCTAACCCATGAGGGCCCATACACCTCATGAATTGAGACATGAAATCACTTAATCAAAACCAAGAGTAATACAAGAATAATCTAACTATCACAACATCACTCAAAAATCACAAGCATATCAAGTAATGAAAATAAGTGAAATTCACCTATATGGCATGGAAATATGCACGACATGTGAATTCTAGGTGCCTATAATGATGCATGTAACAATGATTCTTTTCCCCAAATCATCAGGACAAGGATGAAAGAAAATCCTCAATCAGAGTAATAATCAATAACTCCACACAACATGTGTGCCACCCAATGGTGAAATAATATCAACTATAAAAAAAAATCAGAACAACAATTATAATTTAGGAAACTCAGATTTTACCCCAAACATGGGTTTGCGATGCCCAAGAATGACTTATAACCAAGTTCCCAGCATTCCTAGTATTCAATATATTATCTCCAAATAGTAAAGAAAGAAAGGAAACCCCTTTGATACCACTTTGTGATGTCCTGGACCTGGATTCCACTTAGTAGGTGCCCTGAGCCTGGTGGACCACATAACCTCAAGCGCATCTCCCCAAATGCCAGAGGCTACCGACTAATAGGGAGGGCCTAGGGTGTGTCCATGGGGAGACTATTCCCCCATTAGAAAAGTGTAGTGCAGTGGATAAATATAGACATAGGTAAATAGAGGAAGAAATATAAGTAAACAGAAGGGACAACAGAAAGTAGAGAGAATAATAATAATAACTGAAACAACTGGAATAACATTCAACAACTGATGATATTTCATGTCACTAGAAAACTGAAAAAACATGGATACAAGACAAAAAGCATAACATGTTCCACAAATTATAAAGGAAATAAAATACTATCCCAAGAATCCTGAGCTCCAGCTCAATCATCTGCTATCAAGCTCCATAATACCTGACCTGAAAATTAATTTTTTTATTTCAAAATCACTTTTAAGGAAAAAGTGTGAAACCACTTAAGTTCAACATCAAAGATAAATGAGTGCAGTAGGAAATCAAAAAATCATTAAAATTGAGACTAAGATTATTGAAGTCACTTACCCGATATAGATCCCATTGAAGTGTCTTAACCTTCGTATGCAGATCCTCCTTGATTAAAACTTAAAAATGATCGACTAGCTTGTCCCAAGTCTAGATGTAATCCTCCGTGTCTATCTTACCTTCATTGAAGTCCCATGCCAAAATTCAGTCTTGTTGGTCGATCCAGGATTTTTTTTCCTTGTTAACATCGTTTCGGACCTCTCTTTCTAATATTCTATTCAAATCCTCCTATGGAGCATTGATCTGAAAAACCCCTCCCGACACTTCTATCTTAGAATGAAGAATTAAGTCGAGGTATTTCTCTATACCCCCATCTCCCTTTTCTCTCATCAGCCATCCCTTGGACCTCAGAAGATCCACTCTTGGCCTTAATCTCCCCACTGTTAATATCTGATCCCTTCTTTCGATCCAGGTCTTGAACTGTTGGTACACCTCCTTTCTCCTTGGCACTTTTAGAAAATCTTGTTTCCATCGACTTAGGAAGTTGGGAGTAATATTTCTGCCCTTTGGCCTTCTTCCCTTTAACCACAATACAGCCCCCCGCATCGCTGTTCCCCTTTCATCCTTTCTTCTTCCTTGGGCTGTGGAGTCCTCTAACTCATTCAACGCTATCAATAGAGAGTTGACTAGAGAGCTCATAATCATCCTCTTATAATGATGTCTGCATGCCCAGTTCATCAAGTTGTTCCATAACCAAGCATGCAACCTCTAGGTCTCCAAAGCGGTTGGTTAGGGTAATTGATGGAGAATAAATGTTAGGAGATACCCTACTCGACACCTTCAACCAGCCTTCATTATACCCATGGTCCCTACTGTTCGAAGAACCTCCCACTATAGGCACCTCCAGATTCAAGTACTCAGTCCTTGTCTCTTCCTGGTTTCCAATGATCTGTTCCACCACTTGCTCCATAAGTGCAATGAGGGAATGAATAGCTGGAAACTCTTACTGTCCACTCCCCCCAGCCACCACAATTTGAAAGAATTAGGGGATATTACGAGCCTCCCCCTCCCTTGGCACGACTTTCTTGTCCCCAATCAAACCACAACAAGGAGGGACCTCAATCATCGAAGCTAGAAGATACGACCTAGACTCCAACAGAGGAGGGTCAGTATAGATTGTTTGGGCCGGGAGAACTCTAGAACAACTCTCCTTCAAGACCGAGAAATGAGACACACAAAAATCCATATGCATATGTCCGAGACGATGGTAAGACAGACAAAAATCGTACCAGTTCTCAAAAACCACAGATTGAAGGCATCGTAGTTCTTCACTTACCTCAATCCAGAAAGCTTCAACTGGAGGCTTAGAGATGTCCACTTTCACGAATGTACAAGGAGCAATTGGATGGAATAAGGATCTGGATCGCTCGTCAAAGTCAAGGAACCTCCTGATGAGATTACCTAACATCCTGAGAATAGCAGGGTTTTAGAATGGGAGGGGAAGGCCCAGAAGACTTACCCAAATTTCCGCAAGGGGTAGATCACGTTTCTAGTGAAACTCATAGCTCCATCGAAGGAGGAAAAATGAGAACCATCGCAGGATAGACGCCCTTTCGACCAAGATGTAGCAAGATCTTCATCACAGGAAAAGAGGAGGAGAAAGTTCCGTGAATCCAGAAGGAAAACTACGACTTGATCATGCAGGGGATAAACGCCATTAACAAATCTGTCGAAACTATCGAGGGAAGGTCGTTGACGACTGAAGCGATCAACTAGGGATAACCCATGAAGCGATGTTGCCTCTATGAACTCCTCTAGAGAAAGCGGAAGCGTAGGATCCCCATGGTGAAGTACGAGGACATTCGGGCATAGGCGGATAGGGGGAAATCAGGGAGGGAGGCAGGATTTGTGAATGGAGAGAAAGATGAATGCGAGGAGGGTACTGGGGGGTCATCCATCACCACTGCCCAAAAGGGCCACCACCGGGTCTAGGGTTCTTAACCACTAAGCTCCATACTAAAAAGTAAGAAATCAAGTGTTTGAAGCCGTATGATTCCCTTTGGGAACACCTACAACCATGTAATATACTCAGAGTACCGAATGGCAACTAGAGAGGGTGTGAGATAAATCTCAGTGGTCCACCACCAACGGTGTCTAAAACATCCAGCCCGTGTAATGGAAATGTAACAATGTGCAAGCATGCATATATAAAGTGAAGCAATACAATGTAACTAAATACCCAAGTGCATTCTTCATCCCTCGACTGGTGTTTGAACATAACTAGTCCATTAATTGATTATTACCAATTTATAAATAAGTCACATGTTAACAATAGTGAAGGTTCCAAGTTATGACAAGGCAACCTATAATGATATTTAATAATGAAGTCCCAAGGTAATAACCAAGGTGACGTAGACCTCAAGGGTCACCAACTCCGTAATAACTGTAGCCTGGAATGGGACAAGAGTGTAATCCAAGGAGAATAGGCTAAGGCATTCCACAATGAGATGCCTACCGAGTCTAAGGAGTTCATCCAAAGGTAAAACGGGGTTAAACAATGATTGGGCCTGATGGGCTTTCACTATAGCACCTACTTGTCAATGCTGGATCCAAGAAGTGTATTCAAGGCATCATGTAATATATTTAAGGGATCCTATGATGTCATATTGGGCATTCAAATAATAGATAAGGATCAGGATATTGTAGGAGTTGGTGTCCTAGAACCAACTAGTTTTACTTTGATTACATGGATATTTAATGCATTATTACATATTGTTAATTGTTCTGCATGACTATGATGTAATAATATCCTAGAGTATTTGTTGCATTTATATTGTCATAGCAGTTCCCTGCTATGATGATAACCTTGAGATGCTATAACAATATTATTAAATATAGTTCTGTGGTTGGATGAAATGCTATGATGGGACACATAACATGCAGAACATCAGTTACGAGTACTCGTAAGGATATGAGACTTCCTCTCATGAAGTTTTCACTTGGTAATCTCTAAGAAAGGAGATTATGAGAACAAACCCGCTAGTAGGAATTCCACATGTTTTGGTGTCATCAGATATTTCTATCTGCGAGCATGTGTAATAATCCTTAGACTTTAAGATTATCATTAATATGTGTCATGACTTACGTACTTTGATTTACTGACGAAAACCATCACACAGACAGTTGGTGGGAAGTAGGGTATGTTGGGTGCCTCACGAGTGGCATGTTATTAATGGATAAGTCAAGGAAGTATTTTTCCCTTCCATTTATGAAAGTTGATATCTTGAACCTTTGATTGAAATATAACCGTCACATGAAATTTCATGTCCATGGTGTAACGACAAGTTTATTTTAGGTAGTCAAAGAACGACGTATCAAGCATAAAAGTTGATGACACAATCATGAAACCTTCTTGATAAGATATTATGAAAAAGCGATTATATTACATAGTGAGAATTTGTATGTGGATGTCGTTGTTGAGACTTTACATTATTTCTCTTGGGTGTCTTAACCCATTGCTAGACGATATTCTTGGACTTTAGGCAAGCCCACTTAATGCCAATGAGAAATAATCCTAGAGGGTCACACACTAAGTGTTTTTGGTGGTCTCAGTTAAATTCTATTTGAAGTTAATTAATGAAATAAATATTATTCTCAAGACCATGGAATAATTTTATTCAAGTTACAATGATCACATAAATTAAATAAAATATATTTATTTATTTTATTGAACATTTAATAAATATTTATTTACTAGTTTGTAAATAAAATATTTATTTAAGATAATAATTTATTTATTTATTTATTCAGGTTTTTAATAAATGGAAGTGGAGTTTGAGCAGACCAAGGTCGGTCTAGTAGTAAAATAATTATTTTCAAGATGGTAAATAATTATTTAACTAGTTTCCACAAATTAAAATAACATTGCTATTATTTTATAACGTGGAATTTTATTTATAATTCCGTTTTGCGCAAGTTGGAACACCATAAATAATGACACAATATTATTATTAAATGAATGAGTTTTCTCTAAGTTCATTAATGTATTTAATTATTTCTATGGAATTAAATATTGTAACTAAAATTCCATGTATATAAATAGGAAAGTATGCCTATTGTGCTAGAGACCACACTACACGCCTGGTGAATTGAGAATTTTTGATCCAAACAATTTCTCTCTCGAATCCTCTTCTCTCCCCTCTCAAGAAAAAGATACGTTATTCAAGGACAAAGAACAAGCGATCAAGAACGACCGATACAAGACACTCGCTTCGCCGTGATAGCACCCGAAGAATGAGTGGTGTCAATCGGAGGCCATCAGAGCACATGTGGATCACTACTAGAGGGATTCTAGTTTGGATCCATAAAAGTGAAATAGGATAATCTGAAAGGGTCATTATGGATGATCAACATCATCAATGAAGAAAAATACCAAAGATACAGGTATTATTTTTCTTTATGAAATTAATTAAATTAATTATAAACATGATGTGTAGGATCCTATCTAAGGTTTCAGGCCTCTTTCTTCTTTATCTAAATCTTTGATTATATTCCATGGAGACTAGCGTTCATTATTGTATTGATCCCAGAATAATCATTGATCATGGTAAAAATAAAATTTGGGTACCATCCCAACTACGCTTCCGCTGCGCCCAGAACCTTCAAGTGGTATCAAAGGGGTTACATCATAGTTTATAATTATTTAAATATTTCATTGATGAATTATGTATTTAATAATTTAGTTGTTTAAATTCAAGTTAATCATTCAGAAAATCTGAATCTCGAGATCTATTCCTCCTCTTTTGTTTCTCGTTCACCTTACAGAAATGATCTTTTCTTTTAATTTTGATTAAAATAAAATAGAGGATATCATCTGGAGGTTCCAAATATTTCTGGCCGTACAACACAAAATCAAACAGAGTGTATTTGGCAGTACACGCCATAAAGTTAAGATTCAATGCATCAGACCGATTTGCTAAACCAAGCCGTGTGTTGGAGTCTTTCTAAGTCTTAAATGACTACATGTGTTGACCAGGAATAGGTGGCACACGGTTTCCAGATTACATGCAGTGTGGCCTAATGGACACAGCGTGTAGTCCCTTCGGGTTAGGGTTGGACCGTGTACCCTGTACATGACTTGCCCAGCTAGATACCATGTAATGAGGAACTACACGACGTTTGGCCCACTAGACACACCGTGTACTCTGAAGATTTCTGAAGTATACCCGCATTCCCTCTCCCCAAGAATGTACTTCAGATAGACGGTGAAAAATAATACACACTGTGTAGTTGGAACTACACGTCGTGTACTCATCCAAATTACATAGATTTATTAAAATTTATTATTATATTATACAAACCCTTGATATGTGTACAATCATGTGATCATAAAGTTGAGGCACAACACATGATAGGTGTTTTATATATATGTGTTTAATTTAACATCTGTGTAATGTTCAATTCTACTCATTGGGTAGTTATGAATAGGAATTCACCAGGTTGCCTCCAAGGTACAAGTTACGTACAAAGATAATTTTAAATGAATTTATTTGTTTAAAATTATGATGGATGAGAATCTCAAGGAAATTCAGAAAAGGGTTTAAGATAAAAGGATTGATTAATTAAAGATGATAATTAATTGATTTGAGCATGATTTATCTTAAACAAGAATGATTAAATAATTTATTTCTAGTTTTATTTATGTGTAAATATTGTTGCATATATGTATGATCATGAGCTAGACCAAGACCTTTGTATGTGGATGGTTTCTTTTAATTTATTTATTTTTAATTAAATTTTTTGTCCTGCGAGCCTTCTCTTTATTAGTATGTAGGGCCTGCGTGCCCAAGGTTTCTTTTATGAAAAACCCATTTTTACCCCTCACCTATATGTGAGTTATAAAAAGGCATATGTAATGGATGGAACTCTAAATCTAGTAGAGGTGGTTCAATCTGGAGCCAAGACAAAACCAATCCCAGGAGATATAGAGGTGGACAGGTGGAAGGTGTAAACACAAACCCAAAAGGTTCAAGGTGTTTCTCCCCTAGGCCAGGGTTAGTTTATCAACCGATAGATAAACTAACCATTATAAAAGCTCACAATCATACCATTTACTTTATTTTATTTCTATCAGTTGCATGTTTTATCATTATAGATGTGTTGTCACGATCACATAATTAATGAATTAAAAAATCATGTAAGATGAAACTAAAATAAACTAGACTTATGCATGAATATTATCAAGACATGGTTAATAAATTAAGTAAGTTCCACTTAAGATTAACAAGCGTGTGATAATTATAATAATCAATTCACGCATAAGAGATAAAAAATCCCTCAAATAAAATATTAAGTTAGAACAATCCTTTCATTATTTGATTAAGGGAAAAACTCAATAAACTACGTGTTTGACCAACCCTTGTTGGGACACTTAATTTTATACAAGAATCCCTTATAAATTTTTTTGGGTTGACTTAACCATATTGCATAATGAGGAGTAGTCCTTGCTATACTTGGTGTGATATTGGAGGCAAGAGTTGAGGAAATCCAAAGTCATGAATTCAGGATTGGGGAGCCCACTCAACATATCAAGGAGCTGCAAGCCTACAGTTGGCAAAGACCTACCTACCTAAATACCTTTTGATAGCTTTTACAACCCTTTTTGGGGTTATGCGAGGGGGAATATGGATCCTTGACACTAGAATGTCATGACAACTGGACATTCTGAGTTCAATGGTAAGGGATATTGGAACATGATAAAATAGTGGGAGACTTAATAAAATTTATTATTTCTTATAAAATGAAAGCAAGATCTTCTATTTTAATTGTAGAATAAAAATGACAAACTCATCAACCACATTATCCCTATGATCAATTCTAGATAAAGACAACATCCTCACCGGTAGTAACTTCTAGGAATGGTTTAGACACCTTCGGGTTATCCTATGCCATGAACGGAAGTCTTACGTGCTGGAGTCAACATTACCTGATCCGACTGCCAAAGAGGCAAGTGATGAGGATTTCCTAGTCTATGAGAAACATATGAATGAAACGGTCAATGTTCAATGTTTGATGCTATCATCAATGTCTAGTGAGCTCATGAAGTCTCATGAAAACATGAATACTTATATCATGCTCGAGCACCTTCGTGGTCTTTACTAGGAGAGATCAAGATAGGAAAGGTTTGAGATCTCTAAGGCACTCTTTTAGATTAATCTTAGAGAAGGTTCCCCAGCTGGGCCTCATGTAGTCAATCTCATTGGCTACATTGAGTGCCTGGAGGTTCTAGGGCTTAAACTCCCTGAATAACTGGGCACCGATCTCATTCTCTCATCACTCCCTCAGAGCTTCTCTAACTTTGTTATCAATTTCAATATGAACAACATTGAGAAGTCTCTATCTGATCTTATTATCCTCATTCACCAAGTGGACAAAGATATAAAGCACAAAAATACTTCTGTCCTTATGGCGAATACGAGGAAAGGGAAGGCGAAGATATTTAATCCAAAAGGTTCCTCACGGCCTTCCAAGAAAAGGAAGATCAAAGGGGAGGCAAGGGAACAAGAGGCTATTTGTTTCGCATGTGGCAAGAAGGGACACTAGAAGAAGAACTACACCTATCCTAAGAAGCAAGGGGAAGCTTAAGGTGCATTTTTTATCGAATGCAATATATCTGTTTCTACAAATTGGGTATTAGATACAACTTTTGGTGCTCACATATGTATCCAAATACAAGAACTAAGTAGATTCAGGAATATTGACTGAGAGGAGGTAGATCTACAAGCAGCCAACAGAGCCAGACTTACTGCTGTACCTATCGGGGACTACCACCTCACGTTGCCAATTTGGATGATCTTGGTGTTAAAGGGTTGTTATTATGTGCCTTCTGTTACTAAAAACATTATTTATGTATCTAGATTAGATACAGATGGATTTTTTTCAAGTTTGGAAATGAATGTTGCTTCTTTTACAAAGATAATATTTGTTATGGTAGGGCACATTTATACAACAGAATTTACATGTTGGATTACACAAACCAAGTAATGTCAATCAATAATAAAGATACTTCACATGACTCATACCACACCCAACTTTGGCATCACTGGCTAGGTCATGTAAACAAGAAAATCTTGACAAAGTTACATCAAGATGGATATTTAGATTCTTTCAAACTAAAACCACTTAGCGTATGTCATGCATGTTTACAAGGCAAAATGACCAAATCCCCATTTAGTGGGAAAGATGAAAGGGTTAAATAACTTATTAAATTGGTTCATACCGATGTGTGTGGACCATTTATAGTTGAAGCAAAGGGAGGGTACACATACTTCATAACTTTTATTGATGATTTTAGTAGATATGGATATATCTACTTAATGAGGTATAATTCAGATTCTTTTGATAAGTTCAAAGAATACAAGAATGAAGTTGAGAACCATCTTGGTAAAAAGATTAAGAAACTCCGCTTAGACCGAGGTGGAGAATATCTTAATCAAGACTTAATTGATTACTTACGGGATTTTGGGATCATATACCAACTCACTCCTCTAAACATGCCCCAGTGGAATGGTGTGAGCAAAAGGAGAAACCGCACCCTGTTGGATATAGTGAGATCAATGATGAGTCATGTGAGTCTTCCATTATCCTTTTAGAGATATGCATTACAAACAATGACACAAATACTAAACCAAGTACCAACTAAATCGATAAATGGTATTCCATACGAGTTCTGGAGTAGAAGAAAAGCCGTGTTATCGAATTTACATGTGTGGGGTAGTGAAGTATTTGTGAAGGCCTGTTCAAGTAACAAACTCTCATCCCGAGGCACAAAGTGTACCTTTATAGGATACCCCAAGGAAATAAGGGGATATTACCTATAAAACCCCTTATACAAAAAGGTTATAGTGGAAATACATGCCATATTCCTTGAGAGGGAGAAAATCTCTAAAAGATATAGTGGGAGCGAGATAGACTTTGATGAAGTCGAGGCTCAAGGTATACAAGAGTTGGTATAGGAACAAATTCCAAAAATCCCCATGGAAGAAGAATCTGTTCAAGAGACAAAAGTACTGCGTAGGAGTACAAGAAAGGTTAGAGAAATGGAATGGTATGGTTTTCTAGTTACTAAGGATGGTGGATCCTTATTAGTTTATAATAATGATCCTTTAACCTACAAGGAATTAGTAAGTGGCACAGACGTTGCTAAGTAGAAAGAATCCATGAATTCTAAAATGAATTCCATATACCAAAACCAAGTCTGGATTTTGGTAGATCCTCCAGTTTATGTAAAGCCTTTTGGTTGAAAATGGGTATTCAAGAAGAAATTGGACATGGAAGGACAAATTAGTACCTATAAGGCACGACTGGTTGCAAAAGGTTTTAAACAACGTCAAGGAATTGACTACGATGAAACCTTCTCACCAATTGCAATGTTGAAATCTATCAGAATTATACTTTCCATTGCAGCTTACCATGACTATGATATTTGGAAAATGGATGTTAAAACAACATTCCTTAATAGGAACCTTTATAAAGATGTCTATATGACACAGCCTGAAGGGTTTGTGACTCCAAAGGATGCCAATAAGGTATGAAAGTTGTAGAAATACATTTATGGATGAAAGAAATCATCCAGGTCATGGAACATTCATTTTGATAAATCCATAAAAGAATTTGGTTTTATCAAGAATGAATGTGAGCCATGTGTCTACAAATAGTTTAGTGGGAGTGAAATCGTTTTCCTAATAGTATATGTTGATGACATATTACTTATTAGAAATGAGATACCAGTCTTACAGTTTGTTAAGGCATGGTTGAATCAATTCTTATCTATGAAATACTTGGGTGAGGCAGTGTATATTATTGGGATCAAGATACATTGTGATAGATCCAAGAGATTGCTGGGCCTAAGTCAAAGTACATACATTGATAAGATACTGAAGTGATTCAGTATGGAACAATCCAAGAGGGTATTGTTTCCAACATCACATGGCATTCATATTTACAAGAAAATGTATCCTTAGACACATGACGAAAGAAAGATAATGGCAAGGACTCCATACGCATCAGTGATTGGGTCAGTCATGTATGCCATGATATATACTAGGCTGGATGTCACCTATGCATTGAGTGTGGTAGGCAGATATCAAGCTGACCTAGGTGACCGCCATTGGATGGAAGTCAAGACTATCCTAAAGTATATGAGGCATACTAAGGATATGTTACTAGTTTATGGAGGAGATAAGGAATTAGTCATCAGAGGATATGTAGATGCTAGTTTCCAAACTGATCAAAATGACATGAAGTCATAAATGGGATACATCTTCACTTTGAATAGAGGTTCAGTGAGCTGGAAGAGCTCAAAGCAGAGTGTGGTCACAAATTCTACAGTAGAGTTTGAGTATATCGCTACTTCTGAGGTAGATAAAGAAGAAATTTGGATGCGAAGATTTGTCTAGGAGATAGATGTGATACCTAGCAGTAAATATCCCATCACACTGTACTGTGATAATACTGCAGTGGTGGCTCTCGCAAAATATCCAAGGTCACATCAGCAGAAGAATCACATAATTCAGAAGTATCATCTCTTAAAGGATTTTTCTCAGAGAGGTGAAGTTGTAGTGAGTAGTATTTCCATGGAAGACAACGTGGTGGACCCCTTGACTAAAGCATTGACTCAACAAAAACATGATCATCATGTGTGGTCCAACAGACTGAAAGTCATAGGCAGTTGGCTCTAGTTCAAGTGGGTGTTTGTAAGAGTTGGTGTCCTAGAACCAACTAGTTTTACTTTTATTACATGGATATTTAATGTATTATTACATATTGTTCATTGTTCTACATGACTATGATGTAATAATGTCTTAGAGTATTTGTTGCATTGATAAGGTCATGATAGTTCCCCACTATGATGAGAACCTAGAAATGTTATAACAATATTCTTAAATATAGTTTTGTGGTTGGATGACATGCTATGATGGGAAAAATATCATGCAGACCGTCAGGTGTGAGTACTTGTAAGTAGATGAGACTTCCTCTCATGAAGTTCGCACTTGGTAATCTCTAAGATAAGAGATTATGAGAACATACCCACTAGTAGGAATTCCACATGTTTTGGTTTCATCAGATATTTCTATATGAAAGCATGTGTGATGATCCTTAGACTTTAAGATTATCATTAATATGTGTCACAACTTATGCACTTTGATTTACTGACGAAAACCATTATGCAGACAGTTGGTAGGAAGCAGGGTACGTTGGGTGCGTCATGAGTGGCATGTTATTAATGGATAAATTGAGGAAGGATTTGTCCCTTCTATTTATGGAAGTTAATATCTCATCCCTTTTATTTAAATATAACCCTCACGCGAAATTCCATGGCCATGGTGTAACGACGAGTTTATTTCAGGTAGTCAAAGAACAATGTATCAAGCATAAAATTTGATGACATAATCATGAAACCTTGTTGATGAGATATTTCAACAAAGGGATTATATTACACATGAGTGTTTGTATGTGGATATCGTTGTTGTGACTTTACGTTCTTTCTCTTGGGTGACTTGACCCATTGCTAGATAGTACTCTTGGACTTTAGGCAAGCCCACTTAATGCCATCGAGAAAGAATCCTAGAGGTTCACACACTAATTGTTTTTGGTGGTCTCGGTTAAATTCTATTTGAATTTAATTAATGAAATAAATATTATTCTCAAGACTATGGAATAATTTTATTTAAGTTACAATGATTATATAAATTAAATAAACTATATTTATTCATTTTATTGAACATTTAATAAATATTTATTTACTAGTTTGTAAATAAAATATTTATTTAATAGAACAAATTATTTATTTATTTATTTGGGTGTTCAATAAATGGAAGTGGAGTTCGAGCGGACCAAGGTTGGTCCGGTAGTAAAATAATTATTTAAAAGATGGTAAATAATTATTTAACTAGTTGTCATAAATTAAAATAGCGCTGTTATTATTTTATGACGTGGAATTTTATTTATAATTCCATTTTGCACAAGTTTGCACACCATAAATAATGACATAGTATTATTATTAAATGTATGGGTTTTCTCTAAGTTTATGAATGTATTTAATTGTTTCTATGCAATTAAATATTGTAACTGAAATTCCATGTATATAAATAGGCAAGTACACCTATTGTGATAGAGACAACACTACATGCCTGGTGAATTGAGAATTGTTGAGCCAAACAATTTCTCTCTCAAATCCTCTTCTCTCCGCTCTCAAGAATGAGAGACGTTCTTCAAGGTCGATGAACAAGCGATCAAGAATGACTGACACAAGACACTCTCTTCACCACACTAGCACTCGGAGAATGAGCTGTGTCGATCGAAGGCCATAAGAGCACGTGTGGATCACCGCTAGAGGGATTCTAGTTTGGATGCTTATAAGCGCAACAAGATAATCTGGAAGGGTCATTCCGTACGATCAAAATCATTAACAAAGAAAAATACCAAAGATACAAGTATTTTTTTTATGAAATTAATTAAATTAATTATAAACATGATGTACAAGATCCTCTCTAAGGTTTCAAGCCTCTTTATTCTTTACCTAAATATTTGATTATATTCTATGGAGACTGGAGTTCATCATCGTATTGATCCTGGAATAATCATTGATCATGGTAAAAATCAAAGTTGGGTACCATCCCAACCACACTTCCACTGTGCTCGGAACCTTCAAATCTAGGTGGATCTCAACCTAAGAAATATGTATCCTTAAATTGGAATGGGGTTGCCGAGTGATCAAGGCATTCCCCGATAATAATACAAGGTGAGATCGAGTCAGGTCATTCCTATTTAATTACAAAGTTATGTAATATTTCATTTGGTTAAATCCTCTCCTTTAATTAGTTTGATAAGGTCAAACATCATGCAACCTTTTAATAAAGTCATAATTAATCAATAAGTTCATTTGATCCAAGCCTTGCCTTTCATTAGTGTGACAAGGCCAAGTAGCATGAAACCTTTATTAATTCCATTTTAAGAATATTCAATAATTAATGTTCATTCTGCTAGATTCCATTAATATGGTAAGGGGTTCTACGGACATTCAACCTATTAATCATTCACAATTAATCTGATCAATTCATATACTTAGTATACTTGCTAACTTCCATTTCACATTTAATTACAAATTTAAGAACTTACCTTAGGCAGGTCAAGTGGTGTGTATACATGGTACTTTCCATTATGAAATTCACAATATAAATCATGCCATTTTATATAGAAAATTTTATCCTTAGAAGGGTCTAGCCAAGTCACACCCAAACGGTGGCTCTAACATGTCAAATACTAAAAACCCAATAATGGCATAACATCCTACATGGGATGGATGGAGTTGTGGGAATAACCACTAAAAAATAGTCACATATATGGAAATAAAATAACCATATAGTTATAATGATCATGTGAATGGAATATAAATTCAACAAATAGAACTCAATGAAATTGGTGGGGCCCACATGATAATTCCCAAATCAATGAACTTGATGGATGAGTTATAGACCACCCACCTTAGGCTTGTATGAATCTACTCCTCCAGTATCAGCCCTTTATTTTTCTCATATCATAGTAGATCTAAGAAAAGAGGAAAAAAACTCACACCTAGATGACTAGGTTGAGAGAAAGAGGAGAATAAAGACTTAAATGGATTCGAGTACTTACCATGGAACATTCAACGTGAGGAACATAAGCTCGATTGGATTCTGGGTGAATGAGATCTTTCAATCCCTAGATATGGCCTTCAAAAAGCTCCAAAATGAGATACATGGAGGTAAATCTTGCTAGAAAACATATTAGGGAAGAATAGGTGGATTAATAGACCATTAAGGGAAAAAGGAAAATTTACCCAGAAAAATAGCTTGTGTACAGTTTATCCACATGGTTTGAAAAACCATGCGCAAACCATGTACGATTACCTGGGAAGAAGGGTCACTTGCATGATTAGGATACATGGCCATGGACAAACTATGTGATATGGTTATGTCTAAAAATTTCTATCTACACAATTATCCACACCATGTGCCAACTGTGCGCTAACCATGGGACATGGCCAGTTTCCCAAGAAAGATGAGTTCCGAGCCCCGAACTTACCCCAGACACCCCTTAGACCTTTTCTAACTTATTAAGAATCCATATTAGGTCCAAAGTAAAGATTTAGACCAAAATTTAAAGGATCCATACCTGAGTGAAAAACTTGGTTCTTACAATGGTTATTCCATCATCATATCTAAATGAATCAGTAGAAGGGATTCGAAACTAAATTCCCTAAAAACTTATGATTATCACATCATTAATCATGAATTTATTCAAATATAAATTCAGAATTTTCTATCCAATAATGGAAGGGTGACAGTGATTTGTTTGGTCCATTTTTTAGATATATTTGTGCTAAAGGTTATCCAATTCATTATTGATAAAAATGTAGTAAGAAGCGGCATTAATTTTGTGTGAGTTGAAAAAAATCCCTCCCTCATTTTTCACTTATATGTCGCATTTAACAATTTATATTCCAACTAAAACACTTCTTGGGGGACCCTTTTCTTCTTGATGGATGTATCCTACTGAAATAAATATGTGAACAACGAAATCTTATGTCTGAAATAATAATTATCTTGAAGGTTCAATTGTGAGAGGCTATCTAGCTCAAGAATGTATGAATTTTTGTTAAATGTATTTTTCTTATGTGATAACAATACATAACTTAATGATGAGAAATAAATATGATCAGTATGGGGAAATTTATCTCTCATTTACATCTCTTCCCCAAATAGGAGGAATTATTAGGTCATATACATTGGCAACATTTAGCCTTGAAGAGCAGGATATGACACATCGCACAATCTTATTTAACTATGGTTTATTTGATGACTATATCAAGTAAGTAATTTGGATATTTATACATTATCTTATACTATTTCATTTCACATATACCTTAGACATTTATTATCATTTTAATTTAGGGAACATAAACAAATTATAAGTAGAGTTCATCGAACTTTTCCTTTGAGAAGAAGAGAGGATTTTCATAGCTAATAGTTTCCTTCTTGGTTGAAATAAAAGGTATGAACATTAATTTAATTAAAGTAAAATATAGATATCCATTTAATTTTATTATTCATATATATTTTAGGTATTGATTTTACCTATTGAGTTTGTTTCTGAAGAATTAACAACATTGTATTTTGGTCCCAATTCTTTGGTTGTTGAATGAAAATCTTTAATAATCAATGGATACAAATTTGTTACAACTGATCGACCAGTGAAAATGAGAACACAACATGAAGGTGTTATGTTAATTGCTACAATGGACTGTTATGCCAGTGCATCAAATAGTCAGACCGAATATGAAGATGTGTATTATTAAGGACTTATTGAGAAAATATTTTTATTGTATTACTACTCTCAAGGTCGAGTCACTATGATGAAATGTAAATGGTTTGAATAAATTCCATGATAGGGTACATTTATTGATGATTATGGATTTAGATTTATTAACATGAGTCAATTCTTGGATACTGATGAATTGTGCATTTTGGCATCAATGTAAAAACAAGTGTTTTATGTGAAAGATCATATGAGACCTGATTACGATGCCATTAATGGAGTGACCCCAAGACATATTTTTCATGATGCTAGGGATTAAATTGATACCATTGATGCCCCAATTGGTGTTGAAAAAAATATTTCATTTGATGATTCAAATTGTCCCTTTGTGAGAATTGATGTTAAGCCTGAAGTAGTGGTGGGTAATATATAGAAGCAACCATATATGTTCACAGTTCATTTAGTTAACATTAACATGAGTTTCTATGGTTGGTAATAATATAATTACTTTAATTTAGTTTCATTTTGGAATGATATGTATGTTTCATTATTATTTGGTTTCATTACATTTAATTAGATTTATTTTAATTTAGAAAAATGATTTTAAAACAAGTTTTTAAAAAATGTATAACTTGGTTTTTAAATTATTGATACTAAAACATGTTGTCACATTGTTTATGAATTCTTCAACTTCTAAGTTTTATGTATGATTTTTAAAAATTGTTTCTAAAATTTTTACATTTCCTTCTTATATAGATTATGAAATAATTTCAAAGGAAGCAATTATTTGATGTTGATCAATATAGGCATGAGCGTGGGTTATCTCCAATAGTTCCCTTAGTGATTATAATAATTTTAATAATTTTCTTTTTCATTATATATAATTACACGTTCGTATAATTTATCAATTTTTTTAGGGAAATTCAGTTGCACCAGATTTGACTCCTCCTCTCCCTACCAACATGGGTTCGAGCGAGGATGCTCCCAGACCTAGATGGAGCACCCATATTATAAATTATCACCCTAAACCACTATAAAACACCCCATATATACCACACATTTCCATCACCACTACAAAACACACCTTTAATAGTGCTAGAATTGGCCATTATCAGCGCTAGAAAAGCACTGACTACCTTAACACAACTAAAAGTACATGAATTTTATCACCACTAAAAAGGCATTGATAAAGGGTAGATTTATAAGCACAAATAAAAGCACTACTAAATCATACTTTTTAAGTTCTTTTAAAAGTGTTGATAAATATACCCTTTATCATCACTTTTATTTGCACTAATAAAAGTACTATTTACTAGCGCTTTTTGAAGCACTGATAAAGGTTATCTTTATAAGCGCCTCTGAAAGAACTGATAAATTATAATTTTATCAGAACATTTATTATCATTGATAAAGTTGAAAACTATAGTGCGATGTTGCATCACACTGCATCACTAGATTCAGGTGCAGTGTACTAGAACAACACACTACATCAATAGAAACAACAACAAAAAAATTACCAAAATAAGACACAAATACTGAATTTAAATGAAATAAAATTTCCAACACAATTAAAAGGAAAATAAAACACTATTATAGAGTATGTAAGTTGTGTTTTTACTAAAATAAATGTAAATTTTGAATAAAAATGCACACTTGGAGTCATACCAGTCACACCATGAGTCGAATTGAGGTGTGACTAATTCCTACACATCACAATCCTAAATTACCAAAACAATTGGAATGCATTTTCTCTATTTTGAGTATGTTAGTTGTTTTTTTTATTAAAATTAATGTCACTTTTGAATAAAAAGACTCACTTGGAGTTATACCGATCTAAACGTGCATCAAATTGAGGTGCAGTTGATCCCTAGACATCAAAAATGATGTATCAATTGTTTTCTTAAAGTACCAAAACAATATGAATTCATTTTCTCAATTTTGAGTATGTGAGTTATTTTTTTTCACTAAAATTAATGTCAATTTTTAATAAAAAGATGCAATTGGAGTCATACCGGTCACATCGTGTGTCATATTGAGGCTCAGTTGAATTCTACACATCCCAAATAACTCATTTATCATTTTCCTAAAATATCAAAATAATTGGAATGTGTTTCCTTGGTTTTGAGTACACCACGTGTGTTTTTTTACTAAAATGTAATTTTAAAATCGAAACACACACTTTGATCCATACAGGTCACATCATGTATGGGTTTGACATGAGACTAATTCATACACATAAAAAATAAATTATGAATCATTGTCACAAATTATCAAGATAATATGAGTGAATTTTCTCAGTTTTTAGTGAGTAACACTTTTTGTATTAAAAAGTCAAATTTAAATTGATAACAGACACTTAGAGTCATACCGGTCAAATAATGTGTCAGATTAAGGTGCGGATGATCTCTACAAATCAAAACTGACATATGGATTGTTTTTATAAATTACCAAAATAATACAAATGTGTTTTCTCGATTTTGAGTATGTCAGTTGTTTTTTTGATTAAAATTAATGCCACTTTTGAATAAAAAGATGCACTTGAAGTCATACCGGTCACACCATGCATCATATTGAGGTGAGTATAATACCTACACATCATAAGTGATTTATATATTATTTCACTAAATTAATAAAACAATCCTAATGCATTTTATCAGGTTTGAGTATGTGAGTTTTTTTCCACTAAAATTAATGTCAATTTTGAATAAAAAGACACACTTGGAGTCATAACGGTCACACCGTGCATTATATTGAGTCATGGATGAATGATACACATCCCAAATGACTCATGTATTATTTTAATAAAGTATAAAAACAATCGGAATGTGTTTCCTCAGTTTTGATTATCCCATGTGTGTTGTTTACTAAAATGTCATTTTAAACTGGAAACACACAATTTGAGCCATACAGGTGGAATCGTGTGTGGGTTTTACATGAGACTAATTCATACATTTCAAAAATTAATTATTAATCATTGAAAAAAATTATCAAGATAATCTAAGTTTATTTTCTTGGTTTTTACTGAGTGACACTTTTTTGGTATTAAAATGTCAATTTTAAACTGATAACGGGAACTTGGAGTCATACCGGTCACACCATGGATCAGATTGAGGTTTGGTTGATCCCTAAACATAAAAACTGATTTTTTATCATTTTACTAAAGTAAAAAAACAATCCAAATGTGTTTTATCAGTTTTGAGAATGTCAGTTGTTGTTTTTATTAAAATTAATGTTAGTTTTGAATAAAAAGATGCACTTGTTGTCATACTAGTCACAGCGTGCATTGGATTGAGGTGAGGCTGATCCATACACATAAAAAGTGATGTATGGATTGTTTTTATAAATTACCAAAACAATCTTAATGAATTTTATCGATTTTGAGTACGCCACATGTTTTTTTACTGAAATGTCATTTTAAACTGGAAACACGCACTTTGAGCCATATAAGTTGCATCATGTGTCGGTTTGACATGAGACTAATTCATACATATCACAAATTAATTATTAATCATTTTCAAAAATTATCAATTAAATATGATCATTTTTTCTCAGTTTTTAGTGAGTGACACTTTTTTGTTTTAAAGTGTCAATTTTAAACTAATAACAGACACTTGGAGTCATACCGGTCACGCTGTGCATTAGATTGAGGTGCAGATGATGCATACACATAAAAAATGATGCATGGATCATTTTTATAAAATACCAAAACAATATGAATTCTTTTTCTTGGTTTTGGGTACGCCATGTCTATTTTGTACTAAAATGTCATTTTAAATTTTAAAGACGCACAATGACTCTTATCTTAAGTGACATGTGTTGTGTGCACTTTTAAAAAATTGTTATAAAACACAATCATATTATGATCATTTTTCTACTTCATTGTCCAACAATTTTATTATTTGCAAGCCAGTGCTTCTTATCCTCCTTTGCCTTGGTCTCCACCTCGGTCTTTGCCTTTGCCTCCTCCTCCATGTTGGTCTTCGACTCAAACTCTACCTCCTCCTCCGCCTCCGCCTCTGCCTTCGACTCTACCTCCGCCTCTAAGATTTCCCAAAATTTTTATTGTTTTCAAGTCATAACTTCTAAACAAATTGATTTCCTCCATTATTCTTCTCCTTGAGAAAGAGATCAAAAATAATATAGAAGCATTCTAACACTAATGCTTCACACCCAAAATATCTTTCGATGGTCATAACTCATACTAGATCACAAACATAATAGGTAATCACCTATTTTTTTGTTGGCATACATTCTGAAAAAAATTACACTGCCCACTAGTCTCTAAACAAATTGATTTCTTCTTTTGAGTAACTCCATTGTTAGAAATCTTGATAGTACTGAGAAATAATATAGACAAACAAATGATTATGAAATATATTTAATGAAATTGTAATTAACTTTAGAAATTACCAGTTGGGGGATGTTGGTATTTTCATTCTTTATGATTTATCTCATAAATTTGTAAATATAATATCCACAATAGATATCATTATCTTGTTTCAAACACTGCATAAACATTGGAAAAAATAAGTAAATTGTTTTGATAGTTAAATATTTCTATATATAACTTATTTTTTTCCAATTATAGTAATACACAGGCTTTAGCTTTTTAGACATTGAATTCATTCCATGATCTAGCCTGTATTGTGTGATCACCCTATCATAACAAAATTATCATTAAAAAATAGACCAGACATATAATTCTATGTTTATCTATAAAATATTGATTTTAGTGTATTAAATATTCACAATACAAATCATGCATGGTCGGTTGGTTGGAAATCCATGCATTGAATCCAAAAAATAAATATTATGGGTGTCTATGTTGACTGATATAAGCATCCAGTGTTGCCTAAAAAAACAAAAACAATTAAGTAATGAAAAAATTAAAAATATATTTTATGTGATCATATCGTAGAGTTTTACCTTTTCATTATAAGTATAAAAAAGAGTTTTCTTCTGATGATTTTTTATTAAATGCTTTGAGTAAATAAACTTTTTTATTCTCTATTTCTTCCTCATCCAAAGTAATTTTTGGCATAGAAATGATACAATGATTAATGAATTCAAATAGTTCTTCACATGATCTTCCCCTTATATAGTTGTAATATAAACACTTATACAAAATATGAATAGTTATTAAATTTAATAAACATATGTAGCTCAATATTTAGATTGATGTATTATGAAAATGTACCTTATGTATGTATTCACAGCTGAGATTCCCAACCATTCATGCTTGATAATCTCAGTTAGAGTCTCGAGACCAATTACATATGTGAAGGATTCTACATATATGTTTTATTCATATTAAATGTAAGACATATTTTTATCTTTAAATGTGGTCTCTTCATGAAGTTGTAATGATAATAAATATTACTATGGAACTGGCAGGGAGAAGGTACTCTCAGAAGGTCATTTTGTTTTCTTGGTTGATTCACTAGATTTTCTTGATTCGAACTTTTGTTTCTCCAGTACTTTATTCATATGTAATATCATACCTCACTTCAGACCTTTTAGCATCAACTATTACATGTTTTTCATATGATTTTTTTAAATACATACCTTATGTATCTTTATAATATTATATTACCAAGCTATGAAATCTCCAATAGCATCTACGACCGTTGTAATATCCAGAACATCAAGTGGAATAAGCAACTCAGTAGTCGGCTCATAAGATACCTCAATCCCCACTCTCATGTAATTTTTTAGGAGGGGTTGATTTTGTAGCTAGTCTCCTGGTATATTATACACTATAACCATCACAAAACGAAGGTACATGGGTGTTGACAAATAAAAATCATACACAACTGTACTCTGTAGATTTTTAGTAAAATAAAGTTATCAGAAATTGTTTGATTAACATTTAGGAGAAAGAGTAATGAAAAAATTTATTAGCTCGGGTAAGGTATACATTTGGGGGGAATGACTAGCCTCAAATCTAATGGGAATATTTCATTCATGTGCAGATCTTTTCTCTACTATTGGTTCTATTTGATCATTTCTTATACATTGGTCTATCAAACCAGATCGCGAAATAATATCTTACAGTGAGTCTATTTCTGTTTGAATTCATCTCAATGTATTATATGTATCTTCATGTGGTTTTATCTTCTTAAAATATGTTTGAGGAGAGACTCAAAAACCTAATCCTCTAACGTGACTATATTGTTCAGGCCACTTCAAAGCTACTGAAAGTCATTTTTCTTCTGGTATGGACATTGCTAATTCTTTTGTCTAAACCATATAAAAAATATAAACATATTTATTTTTATGTAATATCATTTTAAATCATAACAAATTACAATTCTATTAAGACAAATTTATTATGGAAATATTCTAAAATAAAATAAGTTTTCAAGGAATAATGAAAACTAAATCAACATTTCATTATATAAATTTTTAGTAAAATAGAGAAAGTATATTGTAACATTACCATTATATCTTTCCAAAATATTTCCATCATTACAGGTTGGACGTGGCACCATGAGTCAATATAAATTAGTACATTCATCATCATTGTGACCCCAAGATAACTAATGAATGTTGACTTGTTGGGGTCAATAGGTTGGCCACATTTATTCCAACCAACCTCAAATTTTATACCCTGAATTCTTACCTTGATAATTTTATTCAAAATTGTGATGCTACATCATTCTTGTTTTTTTATTTTTTTTCATCAACATGTTGTTGATTCCCTAATAATTCTACAATTTCATCATCAACAGTCTATTATTTCTTGGGATTGTAAACATCATCATGTTGAGAAGACATTGTCTGTATGATTAGTCAAACATTTAATTTGTCTTGAATAACAACAATTCAATACACTCCATGCATAAAAGTCCACAATTGCATCCATCTTGGATGAAAATTGTTACTATCTTGAACAGAGATATGATAATTCAATACTAAAGTACAACTGACCTTCACTAACTTTATTTAATCTGTCCTCAGACACTTGATTGCCAACCATCTCTTGATAATGGGAGAAAGGCTAGTTTGAAATGGGGAGTCCAATCCATCATAAAGAGATGGAAGACAATCAAGAATCTAAGGATTAAAGTGTCATAGGAACCTATACTAATGGAATCACTTAAAAAGTCTCTTCAATTGAAGAGTAATTGGAATACCTCTGCTCTAATGGTCTTAAAGAAATGAATCTCACCCTACCTACATTGGACATCACTTCTGTCTACTCAAGGATTACTCACCTTCCAATTTTGGATATTTTTTTAATCCACCATAATATCACTCTAATAACATACATACCTTTAAAGGGTGATTTTTTCAACTTATGATTAGTATTGATCTAGAATTTTATTACTATTTTAAATGAAATGAATTTATTCAATGTAATCCTAAGTTTATTATTATGATATATTACTATAAAATATTAGAGGAACCATATATACTTCCCGTTACTGAAAATTATACCACATAACTTGAAGTAGATCTACAATTACCTATAGGAATGTCCTACTTTATGACTGATAATGATATTATTGGTTGTAAAATATAATATTGGAGAGAGGTATTGCCACAACTCAATCATATTCTATGATGAAAATTTAATCATATGCCATGACTACTCTCACCAAATATGATAGGAGATATCATGTTTATTTTATCATATTTAACAATTGAGGTGGTATTTTCTTTGTGATTTGATCCTATATTTTCACACAAACCATGGATAGAGTCACATTTTATGATATCATAAATTTTATGATAAAACATAGTTCAAATCCTTAGATTTTCTATATTTCATACCATATGATATATAATAGCCATATGTTATGGATGAATAAAGAAATCCTTCATATCATAATATATAATATTGAAATAATACAATATGAAATTTATTTATTCTAAAAACAAGTAAATTAATACATTGTGTCCTTGAAGAACAAGTCTCTGATACAACTTATGAGTTTTAGGGTATCATCCTATGATCACCAAAGGAGTGTTGGCACCTTAACTTAGTGATAAACAATGATCAAAGAAGAAGATAGGTTTGGATATGGAATGAAAAAAGGCTTAATTACAATAAGGGGATCATATCTCTATTTTGTACATTTTGGACATGGATAAAAAATTACATGACTTATAGGACATAAAGATCCAAACTATAAAAAGTATATTTTAATCAATTTTTTTTTCTCTATATGGTTATTCACCATCTAATATGGATTTTAAAATTATTTTTTATCCTATAAATTAATTATCTCTATATTTTGATTAGTAAATATATTTATAAATCATGTCTCATAGTTTTCTTGATCAACTATCCAACCATGGATAACTCACTTACTTTTGGTAAATACACTCTTTATATGTTATTGTGTATTTATAATTCTATTTACCCAATGATTTCTCAACTCTATACAATCTAGGAGTTTCTTTTTAAAAAAATTGAGCATACTTTTCTCACCAAATAAATTCCCCAACACTCTTTCTAACACATGGTTAAAGTTTAATAATAATCTTGAATAAATTAAAAAAACAAAACTCTCAAAACATGCATCACTAAAATAATTTTTGGAATGTGATTAATTAATTAAATATTTTTTTGAATTCAATAAAAAAATATTCATCAAAATCATAAATCTAAATAACCCATTTCTTGGTTTAACAATTTACATGAATAAAAAAAATCCACAAAACATGTTTTAATTATTTTTACACTTACCTTGGTCCCTACATGTTCATCACCCATAAATGAGGGACACAACTTGGTATCCCATAATCCTTAAAAAACCATCATAATTAAACCTTTAGAATATATAATCTAGTAGACAAGATGAATTAAATTTGAGAAAATACCTAGATTTTGGAACCCTATATTATTCAAATGAAGAGAAAAGCAAGGGGGGATGAGAGGTATACTAGTTAATGTCGAGAGTAGAGTAAACCATCTATGTGTGTCTCTAGGAAAAAATGGGCTATCACTCAAATACATATAAAAGGAGAAGAAGAAATAGAACCACACCCGTATTATTTTAGTAATGTTTAGAAGATATGTAGGGTTCATCATGTTTAAGAACAACGCAAAAATGCAAAACACGGAACCCAAAACATCAAACAATGATAGAGGAAGAGTAGAAAATAACATACATTGGATTATAGCCTTGATTAATCTGAGGGAATGTAGAGGAGTCGCGCCGACAGCAGAGGAGTTCCACAAGAGTTTGAGAACTGCGAGCAGCTGAGTCATGGTTATAGTTTTTTTTAAAAATAAACTGGGGACATTTTAATAGCACTTTCACAAAAGTGATGATAAAAGACATATTTATTAGCACTATCATTTTAGCATTGATAAAGATTAATCTTTATCAGTGCTAAAAAAACATTGATAAAAGTTTTATAATTATAATAATTTAAATAAATTTATTATAATTTTATAATTATTTAAATAAATTTATTATAATTTAATAATTATTTTTATATATATAATTATTTATTTATAATTATATAAATACAAATTTAAAAATTAATAATTATTAATTTATAATATCTATTTATTTATAATAATTATAAATATAGTAAATATACATTTATATATATATTTATTTATAAATATTTGTTTACAAATGTATTTTTAATATTATAAATGGATATATAATCTTAAATACATGCATTTTAAAAATGAGTGAAATTGAATAATTCAAAATGAGTACAGTTTAAAAGTATTCAAAAAAAGGATAAGTTTTATTAATTAAATATAGGTTATTAAAAAAATATGGATATATATATATATATATTGATGTGGATGAATACATATTGAAAATACTAAAACATAATAAATAAATAAATATAAATAAATAATAGAAAATAATAAAATTAAAATATGAAATAACAAATAAAAACATTAGAAATAAAATTGTAGTATTGAAAACAAATAAATAAAATTGCCTGATTAAAAACATAATATATATTAAATGTATCATGTTATAAGGGAATTTTAAAATATACAAAAATTTGAATAAATTACAAAAAATATTAGGTGTATGTGTTTCTATATATTGTGTAAATATATTTGTGTGTGCGTTTATATACAAATACATTAACACACACACACAAACACACACATATATACACGTGAAATAAATGAAACACATGATGTTTGATATAGGTTAAATTGAAAAATAAAACATTAAAAATGAATAAGAAATTAATATGTTTTTAATTAAAATTTTATATATATTATACTTATTCATTTTATATATCTTTATTTAATATATAATATTTATTAATATTTATAATCTATATATATGTATATTAAATTTATTCATTTTTATCAATAATTATTTAATTAATAAAATGTTTCATATTTTTCTTAATTTAGTCATTTTATTTTTATTTGTTTAATTTTTCATTTTATTTTGGACCTTTATCACAACTAAAAATGCACTGATAAAGGGAACCTTTTACCAGTGCTAAAAATAAAGTGCTAATAAAAGTTTCCTTTATCAGCGCTAAAATAAAGCGCTGATAAAGGTTACCTTTTATCAGTGCTAAAAAACGCAGATAAATGGTTCCCTTTATCATTGATTTTTTTAGCATTGATAAAGATGGACTTTATCAGTGAATTTTTCTAGTGCTAATAAATGTGAGTGCTGTTAAATGTTCATTTTGTAGTAGTGCATCCTCTACTTATGCCTCTAGGGATGTTCCCACATGTGCCTTTAACATCATCTCATTTAGCCTCTTCTTCCCATACCGTGTCTATACTGCCTGTAGGGATGTTCCTACCCATTCCTCCTTCATCATCTCACTTATCTTCTTCTTCCCATACCATGTCTACATCACCTACAAGGATGTTCTTACCCATTCCCCCTTCATCATCTCATTTATCATCTTCTTCCCATACCATTTCTACACCGCCTACGGGGATGGTTCCACCTATATTGTTTCTATATCCGTTGATGTATCCCCAACCCTACTACCCATATCCTATCATGTCTACATCAACTCCATTTCCTTCTATCCATCTAGGATATAATGATTTTGTTCCTTCAGATCCCACTCAAGTGCATGCAGATCACACAAAGCATGCATTGGAATGGGCACATCATTTTGAGGTGATTGATCTGGGAAATCCCATGGATCCATCAGAGCCTATTGAGCAGCCTGCATCAGGTTTTTTTATTATAACTATGTAAAATTATATCACTTCATTATTGACCTATTGTACTATGACTTAATTATTCTTCTTTTTCTTCCTTTTATCTTATTTAATGGGACCGGCTAGTAGGTGTCATGGGAACACCCATATGATGGAAGCCTGGAATCGTGAAACACAAATAATGGTGGATTACAATCAAGAAAATAAGATGGTAAGTAAAAATGTCAGATAATGTAGAAGTTTCACGGGCACTTTAGCCAAGTACCACAATATCATTCCGGTAGAATCAGTATCATAGAGAGATCTCGGTAATGACATCAAGGAAAAATCATGGGCACAGATATGGGTAATAAAATTTTATAAATTCATATTTATATTATTTTTGTATTTATATCAATTAACATGTTTATTGGAGAGTCAGTTTAACTTCCTTAATGGTGAAGCTGCTAAGGTTGGAAGGTTTATAGATCTTGGGGAGTTATGAAAATCATACAAGCATGAGTTATATATTGGTTGGAAGAGTAGAGATGGTTTTTATTTAGATGATGTACCCATATTCCTTGACTGTCCAAAAACTCAATATCAAAAAATGATCGTATATTGGAAGACTAATGAGTTTAAGGTATTTCCAATATTCAATAGTTTTCATAGAAAATTTAATTATTATTACTTGTATTTAATTTTTTTAGTAAGCATCAAGGAAAAAAAGAACAAATATTCAATGAAGTATCTACACACATTGGGGCACATTATAATTCTCAAGCACAAGAAGCGCCAGGTAATTCCTATTCTAGGAACCTTTCTTTCCTCATGTGATTTAAAAATCCTCTCGCTTATTTTTCTTCTATGGTAATATTCATTTTCAATGAATGTTGGTAGTGTTAACTTGGATTTTATTTCCATTTTCATTACTAAATAATAGATGATATTTATGGAATGTTCATAATGAGTATCTAAAATTATACAGTGTTTATCATTAGCTTTTATTTATGATTTTTTCATCAATGTATCACATGTTTAAATTTATGAATTGTTCATTAATTTAAAATTTATTCCCATTTATTATTATTCAAGATTATAAAATTTTTATATTCTGAATATGTGTATAATAATCAATTTCATTTGCAACAAGAAGTATTGGGCATCGAAGGCCATATGCCTCGAGAAAAATTATTTTGCTCGATTAGGAAGAAAAAGGATGAAAGTGAATTAAATGCACAAACACAAGAAAATATTTTAATTATATTTATTTATATTTCAAATATTTATATGAAATTCATAATTTAATATCTTGTTTATATTTTCAACAGTCTTCCATGGAGGCCCTCTATGCTAAAGAAGATGACAATTTTGGGCCAAAAGATCATTTTAGTAAGATATTAGGTGAGGACCGCCAGGGGAGAGTCAAATGTAAACCAGGGAAAAAAATCATCCCCTAAAGGTATTAGTCCTCATTAGGCTCCTCTCAAACCTCTCAGACCCCTGATCTACAAATTTCTCATGCAGTAGTATATGAGGCAAAAAAAAAGTTTCACAGGAGCGTGAAAGAAGTAAACAGGATCGTGAAATAAGTAAGATGATCACCGAACACTTCCTGAAATCTATGTATGTTATAAGTAAATAAATTAAATCAAAGGATAATATTAATATCAATTCATATATTACATCAATTTTCTATTTAAATGTTGCCTCAGGTGACGCCAATGAAGGTCCTAGTGTTGGTGGAGCTGATGGTGGTGGCAATGATGATATTGATGATTCTTTTGATGATGTTGCTTCTCGAGATGATGTTGTTGGTGATGAGGATGTTTTTCATGGTTATAATGATGTTTTTTAAGGTGAGGATGTTGGTGTTTGGGGATATATTGATCTCCTCTATTTTTGACTTAGCATGAAGGAAACTTGTGGAAGTTTTTTCATGACTTGAATTGATTGCTTGTACATATGTATCTGTATGTTTTTTATTGTTTATGGTTTGGAAATTATTACAATCAGTTGGTTTAATGTTAAATATATAATATTTTTACTAAATTGGATGTATACTGTGTGTTTTATTTTATTTACAGGTTCAGGTGGTGGTGGAAGAGGTGTAACAACTGCTGCTACCAAATGAAAGCATGTACCTATACCCATAGTTCTCAAAACTGTGGGTATAGTTTTGCTGTTGGGTTAAGCTATACCCATAATTTTACAAACTATGGGTATAGATATATCCCCACAGTTTTTCTTAAACTCTGGGTATTATAAAATTTTAAGGACCAATACCCACAGTTTTTCTAGAAATTGTGGGTATAGGTCTATACCACACTTCCATCAGCCATGGTTCCTAAAACCATGGGTATATCCTATACCAATGGTTTTAGGGTCTATACCCACAGTTTAAAATCATGGATATAGGGTCAATTTCTAGTAGTGATCCTCTCCCATTAAGGTGTGTGGTATAAAATTCATATGATCCACTATTAATTCGCTTCCTCCCAAAAATCTGTTAATCTCTTTTGAGAAGGTGCTAGAACCCCTTTGAATTATAGATATCCTCATGAAGTATTCATGAATCCATTATTTGGTGTATCACCATGGAGTCAAGGTGATTACATTCACTACTTATCATGATATCCCTCGAGAATTATCTTTCAAAGAGAAGAAAATAGTTATTATAACTTTGGAATACCAAGTACTCTGTTTTAGTATTATTTTATGCATTGATTCTTGAAGATAGATCTACATGTTTTTTGGGCAGTCTTCCATTATTATTGGTCATTTTATGATCATAAAAAACCCATAACTTAGATAGTTGTGATTTACTAGATGATATAATACAATCCTCATTAGTTAAAGATACCCTCTCCCAAACCCACAAATAGTTGATGAAGGAAATCCTTCCATCACATCTATAAGAGTATGAGTGATTAAAGAATGGATATTTTTCTATGACCTTTAATTTGTTTTTTTATTCATGGAGACAACTTTAACACCTGAGGTTACTTCATCTTCTGAGACTGGAATGTAATCCAAGATAAGGATACTTATTAGAAAGGTTTATAAAGTTAATAAAGATGCAATCAGAACTAAATCTAGATCTTTTATATCAAGAGGGGTATACTTTGGATAATTTTGGCCGATATGGACACCATGAACATCTTGGAAAACATATTACTTTGGTGATGTTGAGTGGGAATCTTGTTCTAGATACTCATAAACTATAATACCACAATCCATAGTGGGGTCTACCTCTCATTATTCATGGATTATAGCTCAATGAAATCATATCCTCACTCTAGTTTCTCTTGAGCATAGCCTTTATCCTTCAAGGGTATTCTTCTTGTTCATGGGGTGGCTCTTCTCAACATTTTATCATGATAACATTCAGTCCATAATCAAGTTTACTCCAAGGATAGAAAAATCATAGAATTAGTCAGTGGTATATTGATTGGAGTATTGTTTTCCATGCACATCAACATCAACCAAAATTTCCATAGGACCATAAAATGTTTCTCATTATGAACCCCATAATAAGAAGATAGGATCACCTCTTATATGCACTATAATTGGTGTCTGAATCAATATGGAATTAAGTATAAAAAATGGAGACCCCATCGACCCTTGGTACAAGCACCCCATATTGGAGTGATATTCTATACAAGTGTTCATCTAATGTTCTTGTAATATCATCCACCATAATTCTAATGAGATATTCATAAGGAGTGAACAAAAATTATGAATGGTTCCTCGTAACATAGTCCAGGCCTTGAGCACCAATATTTATTGGTCACACACCCACATGTCCAACAACGTGGTCCTAAATGAAAACTGAGGGGATAAAATAGCATCCCTAGGAACATATCCACTGAGATGTGCCGCTATCCAACCATGTAAAAATTGGATTGGGACAAGGGTCATGTGGGGATTTTCCCCATTAGACATTACCTAACACTTGGTAGAGTATCCTAAAGGTTGGTATAGAAAGGATAAATCATATTCCTAATGCTAGAGGTGAAACCATCATAAAAGTGGTAGTCCTTACCCCATTACAATCATCTCAAGTCAATAATAACCACCCACTGAGAAACATCACTATAAGACCAACCAACCAAAGATTTAGATATAACTTAGACCTGATTTGATAAACCCGCGATGTATATTGGCCGTCATCCAAAATATACCAGTAAGTATTTTGACTCTCATTAATGTGCTAGGTTGGACAGGTCCAAGGTATCTTCACCTTGGTTTTTGGACCATGGGAACATAGAAACATCTTGATCCATGTGTTAAAATGGACATTGAAAAGTTGGTGGATTTATTTCTTCAGCTTACCTTTGACAAACTTCAATAGATCCCTCCCTAGAATGAGAGTCTACTCAACAATGTCCCAAGAATTATGAACAAGGATGAATTTAGTATACATCTCACTGAGGATATATATCCCCCCCAATTTTGTAAATTTCCTAGAGACTATTCTAACTTCCCTATGCAGTAGGTGAAAATTATTGGTTTTAGGACACCAACAACTAACTAACTCAGGGAAGAGATCACAATGACAGTAAATTGAGAACTTTGAAGTCTAAATGGACTCATAAAGTATAAAAAATATTAAATGGTATCCTAAATCGGCATATCTCTGATTCACCTAGTATATCCATGAACACTCTTCAAAGGAATTTCCCCCAAGGTGAAGGTCCCACTGAAGACTCCACCCTTTCCATTGGCCTTGTGTAGAGAATTTATTAATGGTTGAATATTATGAAATGGTATGATGGAGCATTTGAAACTTGTTATTCATAAAATATTGTCATAGGTAGTATGATTCCTCATTGATACTTCAATAAATGATCTATCCATTGAAGTAAATGTTTGTATGAGCGATGCCTCACAAGAATGAAATCTTTACAAAAGAAATATTGGTATCTGATTATGGAATGTGTACATCAATGGGAAGAACAAATCTATATAGAGGTGGGATATTTGATATTGGATAATTGAGTAGATATAGTCCAAGGAGACTTGAAAGTTATTGATGACATGGCATGATATGGTGTCATGAGTCAAGTTCAACATTATTTACAAATTAGTCGATGCGAGATGCAGCTGCTACAAAAGGGATGGTATTTGAAGTTCCATCCATTTCATGTAAATAGGAAACTAACAAAGTTAGAACCACTACCATAGTAGAATGGAATATGACATAATATCATATAAGGATAAGAACATGAAACAAGTAATGAAGTAAAATGGGTTAAAGTTTCACTATGTGTAAAATTTCTCCCAGTTCACCAAGCTTAGGTCATGACACCCAAGTCATGGCACCAAGTTACTCACACCCAGAAATGCCTGAATAACATATCATTCCCATTTATCCATGTCCGTATCACTTGAAAAAGCATTCTATGATCAGTATTCCATGCTCTTTCACTCATGACCAACCTTTTTTCTCTATCACCCATGACCAATTACAAAATAAAGTGGCACCTAGACTTGTGAATTCTTAGTGTCAGACTTGGGTGAAAAGAGAGAGACTTATCTATGGGATTATACCAAGCTATAACTATGTGCTCATGAGGTGGCCCCCTATTTATAAGTGAGGGATACCTGGATCCAGTGTCCCATATCAGAATCTAAAAACTAAATAGAGCACAAATATGCACGTCAAATAGAGTGAACACAATGCCTCCATCTGGGCGCATGACTTAACCTTCAACCTAAGCATTGGATCCTAACCAAGTTCTCACCCAAGTCAAATTTACCTCAAAAATTGATCCCCATCATGTCAATCAGGTCCAATTTTGTGGGGGAATTTTTTGGCATTCGAATTTGATCAAAGGAGCAATTCCACTATTTTTTCAGAAGATTGGATAATTTTAAAAGGAATGAGGAATAATTGGATTCCCATATCTCACACCCAATTCTATGTTCTAATAATGTTCCTTGTTCAACCTCCATGCTGCATAACTTGTTCAAACATTGTGTCATGTGCCATATTCAATCATTGTGTCACACACCATGTTCAACCACAACATTGCGCATACCTCGTCCTACTCAATTTGTGTGCCCTATATTCCTTGTGCATGAATTATGCACCCTATTGAAGAGAACTCAGTTCCCTAGATGGTTACTGATGGTAATTTGAGTACCAAGATTCTATTACCTATATAATCCCCCATCCTCTCATTCAAGAAAGGGAGAAATCCTGGAAACATATGAGTAAGCACGCTCCCAAGCCTTCCAAGATTCCCCTATAGGTGATTTTTAAATTCAAACTAGGGGGAATAGAAAAAAAGTGTATTTATGTCCTTAAATGATTCTAATCATTGTAAGATACCACTTCACCCAGGTAGTCATTAACACCGCAATGAAGGACCCCTTTAAAATGGTGTTATTAGGAAACTAGAGTGTGACACCCTAGTGCCCAATTTATCCCTAAAGGGTCATGCCATGTGTATCCTTGAGAGACTCGTGACTAGTTCCCATAGGCCACCAACTGAGAACCCTTTCACATAGGTCATGTGTATCCCATAAAAAACATAAAAAAACCACAAATGATGAATTACCGTGATAATCGGGCTTCAACACATGAAGAAAAACCTCTGAATTGCTTCCAAATCGATAGATAAGGGTTCCCTAGCCTTAGAGAGGGAGAAATATAGAGTTTGGGTTGGTTTAGGGAAAGAAAGAGGGGTTAAAACAAAAAACCGACCTATATCCACATTTTGTGGATCTAGTTTTTAAACTGTGCATGATTAGTCAAACAGTTAGGAAAACCATGTGCTAATTGTTCACCAGCTTCTGTCTCAAATTAGAACCTCTCATGATTGTCTCACACAGTTTCCAAACCAAGCGCAAACTGTTCCAAATCCCACCATCTCAAGTGAAAAAATTTCTTATAGGATACCACATGATTTGGATAAAACGTGTATCACCCATGTGCCTTCCCCTTAGCCCCTTTCTCAAAGTGCACAATTTTTGGTAGGTTTTTCACAGTTTTCCCAGACCATGCACCCTTAGAAAATCCCCCAGAACATTCCAAACACTCCAAAACTTGACCCAAAAAATTTATAGACTTAAAAATCATAAAATAAGGGTTACTTAATTGAAACTAGGGATGATACACACTAGTACCATAAAAATTATGAGATCTGTATCAAATTTTGATGATATATTTTCTTTGATTGATTTTAAAACTCATTGATGACAATGGATTTTGACAGATGTAGACATCACAATAATTGGAAAAAATTATTATAGGAACTTATTAAATGTTCAACATATAAAATTTTGGATTGATTATCCAAACTACCAAGACTATTGAATACTGATGATCGTATTATAAGAAATATTATTCCTTGCATATTTTGATATTTATATTTGAATCCCATAAGGGTTCAAAATTCCTAAAGCATATTAAAAATTATGAAAGTTTCAACCAATATTATAAATTATGGGATAAACTGAATAGGATGTATTTCATTTATCCATATTAAGTGAAGGAAGAATATAAATTGAATTTATCATCCCATGGTTTGTTTGAATCATTTTATTATTAAGATGTTTTGGAAAACATCTAAACTCTCGAAGAGTTTTATAAAATCAATGAATTATTTGATTATTAAATTATATGTAATGTCCTTGTATTTTGAATTAATCATCCTGAATATGAAATATTAAATTTTGGAATGATTTTACTCTTATCCATTAAATATAATTCTTCTAAGAGTGATATATCTCATACATGAGATATTAATGAAGAGAATGATTATCCTATAAGGATTAAATATAAATGCACATTTTATTTATCCCTGAAGAATATACATGTACATGTTCATGTATAACCTAAAAATAAAAATGAATCTTATGATGATTCAAGGTAATTTTATTCCCTATTCATTGAAGTCTAAAGGGTATAAATGTTTTTTATTCCAAAATTCTATACTGAATGTTTTGGTTACAAATTGATCATGGAAATTATATGAGTAAAATTATATAGTGATGATCATTATGAGTGGGAGATGTACTTGTTGTACTATTTTTACCTTAGTCAAGTTTTTCCTATTGGGTTTTTTAATAAGGTGTTTAACAAGGCAACACTCTCGGGACATGATGTTGTTCTACTCTTTTTCCCTAATCAAGGGTTTTCCCCTATAGGAGTTTTCCTTGATGAGGTTTTTAATGAAGAAATAATACATCATAAAAAATATCCATAGAAATGTTATAAATTATTATGGATATCTGTAATTAACAACAATTGTAAGCCTTACCTATGAGTTATAATTTTCAATGAAACCATATATTATTACCTATGACCTTCCTCCCATGTCCCAAAGAAATAATTAAATAATAGTATTAATTGATGTCCTAAAAACATGATTAAATGATATAATCATGGGAAGTTGGGAATCATACACTCCTTTTCCCCTCATCATGTTTTTCCCACTAGATTTTCCTAGTATGGTTTTTAATGAGGCAACATGACACGAAATTAAATTACTTTGGCTTCACTTATTTTTTTCGAGAAGGTTTTTTAAGTGATGATTATATAAGATTACAAAAAATTATGACATTCAAGGGGGAGTGTTATGAAATATTAAACGTGAATTTAATAATTATGGTAACTACCATTCCCAATAAACCCCTATATGTGCCCAAATTTTCATATGCCAACTTTCGGTATTCTTTGTACACTATAAATACATGGAAATGTTAATGAAAGGTGGATGGTTTTTGGGCTCTAAATTGTGTTCTTTCCCTACTTGTATTTATCTTATATTTGTATTTATATTTTTAATCATCATTTTCATACACAAATTTGATGCTCGCTTCATCAATGATGTGCTTCACCTATGATCGATCTTATATTCCAAGTTTCTAAATTCTTCTTTGTTTCAATAAGCATTCGATTAATTTCATAACACCCTTATAATTGTATATATTTAGATGTTTAAAATTATTTATGGATTAGCTAAACTATTTAAATAAAACAAAATGAAGTCTTTATTTTTAAAATTCAATAGTTATACTAAAATTCATGATCTCATGTACACGTGTTACCCTCTCCTTCCTTTTCCCACCTTCATTATCATCTCATGCACCCCCACTTTCATTCCATATCTCCCATAGTCTCCACCTCCCTGACTCCATATATCCCCACCTATGTATCCCACCTCTCAGTCACCACCACACCACCTCCTTGCCTCCCCAACATCCTATCTCACCATCTTAATTCTGCACAATTCACCCTCATCTTCTATCATCACGTCTCCATCCTATTTCTGAAATCCTACATCTCCATGCGATTGAGCCTATGTCATGAATTTTTAAGAGGAATCCTTCTTATGACCATTATTTATAGTTATATATCCAAATAAATTTTTTCTTAGTGTGTTTGTATAATCATAGATGTCAACCTACATCGGTTCAGCCCTATTAGGAGCCCAGAAGCAAAATTACTTGTGGATGAGGTCCCTATGATCAGACCATCCAAATTCGTGACCTCAATCTTCGATAAGGGTTCTAAAAATTTCCCTTTTCACCTGTTTTAGCCTTTGACATTTCATTTTTACCATTTTCACTACATCACTTTCACATGCATTGAAGTTTTTCAAGTCCAAATTTGACTTTTAAGGCTGAAGTTGTTCAAAGCGGCATCACCTAAACCTGGATCCTTGAAATTTAGGTATTTTTTCTTTCTAAATTTTATTGCGTCACTAAAATTTGGAGACTCATGTTTTCACTATAGGAAATTAAACTTTCTATGACATACTAAGAGTATGCCACACATAGTTGTTCAGATGGACTTTTTTTTGTGATGAAAGTATTATTATGTCGCAAATAGCATTAGTAGAGACAAATAAATATATTATTAATAGTTTTAGTGACAATGAGTGTGTTGTGAAAAGAAACACATTTTATAAAAGACTCTCTATTTTTTCACTAATGATCATTTCCCAATAAGGTTATTTGTGACGAAATGTGTATTATATCACAAATAACTTTGTCACAAAGACCTATTTGCGATAGAATGAAGATTCGGTCACAAACAAACTCAGTGTGAAAGGATTATCTATGATAGATAGGATACCCCATCACAAATAATCCTATGACCAGGATTATCTGTGATGGAATGTAGAGTTCTTCACAAATGGTGTGATGATATATTATTTGAGATGGACTCTATCCACCACAAATAATTTTTGAATAAGCAGGAAAACAATTTATGACAGTTAATTTTTGCAATGGATATTTATTATGTTATCAATACTCATTACAAAATACCTATTTTTGTCACACATATCTATCACAAATAGTTTAAATGACAGACTTTTTTGATGCATTATTCTATCATAAAAAGTTATTCACAATAAAGTAAACTATAAATACAACCCCCATATTCCTCCACTCCAAATATCATTTCCTCCACCCAAATTTCTCTAAAAAATTTCTCAAATATTTTGATTTTTAAAAATTTATTTTTAAAATAGTTATTAGTTTTCTATATTTTTTTAATTAAATTATAATCCTCTCTCAATGACACATTATTAATTATGTTTTCATGGCATGTTATTGATTTTTTTATTTGATTATTTTCTTGTTATTTTTTAAATTTATTGGAATTTTACAAATAAAAAATTAATAAATTAGCATAACTTAAAATTTTTCTTAATATTAGTTGTTAAATGATTTTTTTATTTTTTTATTTAATTATAGTTATTTCTGATGAAATTATAAATTTTTCCCAAATTTTTTTTTTGATAAGATTAAATCATCTATTAGAAATAATTTAGCACAATACTATTTACGATATAATAAAAATTTTCATTGTAACACCCCAACCCAGATTTCCCAAATGACAGATGAGTGGGGGCGCTATGTTACAGTAACTTGACTTTTTCTTACATGAATATTACATCATTTTTGAGATAAATAACATAATAGTAATATAATCCAGGATATAAATGTTTAGTATCTTGGGAAAATTAGGCCCATACATCACTTGTTAATAATAAAACATTAACATTATTTCATTCCTTCTTCATATCCCTCCTAAAGATATCATTTCCTTCTTATCAAATGCATTCACGTGAGGATATACATTAATGAAAGGGGTGAGCTAAAATCCTAGTTAGGAGAGGAATAACATGGGAGGAATAAAGGACATGAATCAATAGTACATGGGTGTGCATCATCATCATCATATCATAAACATAGGATCATCATAATAATCATGAGGGAAAAATTTGAAAAAGGCATGAAATGTGGCATATGCATAATAATGAAACATCATAACATAGTGGTAAAATAACACACATAGTTGTGAATAAAGCTTGCATCATGCTCACACATAACGTATGTGCATAAATCTTAACATCATAATTGTGAAAAAATAACCATGTTCATATATAATACACATAATATCATGAGATATATAACATTACCCAATGCATTTGAGAGATATATAATTCTAGGTCCACTCATCACACCATAAAATGTTAATAATCATGCATGTCACGTGGGAATGAAACATATGACAATCGTGGTCATGAAATAAATTCATGGAAAGGAATGATTTTCATAAAGTTATATAAAGAATAATTTAATGAATAGCCTTTGGGGTTTCCAAATGAATAATGGATGCCATATTTTTTCATAAAACATTGTCATTATTTAGTAGAGAAGAAACAACTCAAGAGGAGTCAATGCGATATTTTAGAAATTGAAGCCTCTTTGAAAAATCTTTGTAAGTGGCTTAGAAAACATTTCTAAAAGGTAAAAAAATGTATATCATCATATAGAAAAGGGAAATAATAGTGAAGGGAAAATTTAAGAACATAAGCATAACATACATACTGAAAATAATGTGAAATATGAGATAACCCAAAAATAAGGAGTTTGGTTTGAGAACCCCCTTACATTAAATCCCGATTTATTTCCTCACTTTTTGACTCCTATATAATAAAATTAGGTTTTATAACTCATGAAACCAGGAGTTAATTATATTAATTTATATAGATATTGATCCATTATAATCGTTAGATTATATTTTATAATACTCTATTAAACATTAATTTTTTCAATGTCATGCTTTCATTAAATTATCCTATCTTGTTTCAATTTCCCTATTTTTATTCAAGGTTATTTATAAATAAGTAAAATTAATTCTATAGGATTAAAATAAATGTAATTAAATACTTATATATAATATATAATTCATACTATCCATTCATGAAGGCTGTGATAATCAGAGAGTTAGCAATGTCCTCATGGACGGTTAACCAACCGTTGGTGAGATATTATCAAAAAAAGAGGAAGTAAAGTATGAAATATAAATATGTCCCAAATATAATAATTAAAGTAGTTTAAAATCATTAAAATAATTTTAAAATACTAATCAATTAATAATAAAATATTTTTATTTTAAAGTGATAAAGAAAAATAGGAAGATAATAGGAAAATGAGAGAAATAGTTGATGAAACCTTACCTTATTCTCGATGTTTCTTCTTCTCTATGACACTAAAATCCTTGAATTATTGGATTAGAGTGATTCCATAATGTACCTAATGATTATAAGAGTATTGATAGAGTGTATTTGGATAGATATTTGGCTTTTATAAGTGAGGTATGAGTGATTTTCCAAGGGGATATAGAGGAGGTAATTATACTTGAGGAGAGGGGTGTTCTTAGGATAAAATATTGAATAAAATATTATATCCAAGGTAAAACTTTCAATAGTGGTATTTTTGACATTAATAAATATATTTGAATAAAATAAAACTATTTTTGGACTTTCAAACATGTTATAATTTGAATTTATTAGTTTAATCAAATGGAAAGGAGAAAAATGAAAAAGTGTTTATTTAAAGGGACACTTTAGACTTTTAGACTTTGGAAATTACTTTTTAGGTTTGGAAGTTAATTTTATTATTTTTAAATGACCCATTTACCTTATTAAATTGAATTTGGGTCAATATAAATAATTTAATATTTATTAATTTATCATTACATCATTATCATGTCATAAAACACGTGGTATTCAAAAAATTGCATTTTTACTATTCACTTTAAAATTAAAGTTTCTCATAAAAATATAAAAAATCAAACTTAAGAAATTTTAATATTATGATTATAAAATTTATATTAATATTATAAAAATAATTTTATAACATAGAAAATTTAAATTATTTACATCAAAATTATGATTTTTGGGAAATATATTAAAATGCAGTTTATTAAAAGAGTGCTTATAATTTCTTTGAATTTTTAATCTTGGTATTTATTTTATAACATTAAAATATTATATTTTCTTAAATTAATCAACATAAGTATTATTTATATGAAATTTTATTATTTTGGGGTCAAATTACTATTATAGAAGTTAGGTTACTATTCCCAATAGTGAGGTTACTATTCCTAACAGCCATGTTACTATCCTTGATGGTAATTTTATTATTGTAATTTTCATATTGACTTATATAAATACCTCTTAATTTCTTCATTAATAATTCACATAAATTCCTCCTAAGGTTATATATTTTCCTTTTCTAAAATTTCTATTGGTTTACTAATATTTTGTTTCTTTTCCACAATGTTGTTCGTGGGAGTGATAATTCTAGCAGATAGGGATAATCCAAATTTTTCCATTATACTTTTTTATATTTTATATTTTTTTCCTATTGTAATATTTGACATTTTCATGGATGTAGTTTTTGAATAATCTAATGATATCCATTAATGAAGTAAAATATTGTTGGTTTTTCTATGGGTTTTATGTGTATAATACTATACAATATAATACAACACACACATATTCAGAAAAAAAATTATTTATAAATTATGGGTTGTACATTATTCCCCACATTAAAAATTTCATCCCTGAATTTTTAACTCATATTCTTGATTGCGAATAGATGAGGGTACTTCTGGTTCATTGTTTCCTATGGTCCCCATGTCACCTCTTTATATTTATGGTTCTACCACATTACTTTGACAATGTGAGTTGTCTTGTTGCATAAAAATTTATCTCTACAGTCCAATATCTTCACTAGTTTCTCATCCTAAGAGAGGTCATGCTCTAGTTATACCACCTCCATATTCAATAAATGTGAGGGATAAAGTATGTACTTTCTTAAAAGAGATACATGGAATACATCATAAACTTGAGCCATATTTGGTGGAAGTGCTAGATGACATGTCACTGTTATTATTCAATAATGGATCTCAAAGGGTAAAATGTACCTAGGGTTAAGATTTAATTTCTTTAGAAACCAAATAACTCTATTCCAAGGTGATATTTAAAGGAAAACTCTATCTTAAACTTTAAACTCTTATTCCCTTCGACGTTTGTCATCATAACTCTTCTACCAACTCTGAGTAGCTTTTATATAATTTTGGACGGATTTAATCTTCTTAATAATTTCTTTCACAAGATCAAGTACAAGTATCTTACATTCACCAACATTATCCCAAAATTTAGGATTTATACTTCACTTCCCATATAGAGTTTTATAGGGGCCATTTGAATACTTGAGTGGAAGTTGTTGTTGTACGATAACTCAACCAATAGGATATGTTGATCCCATCCTCCTTTAAATTAAACTGATCAAGATCTTATCATATAATAGAGTATTGGAATGGTCATTTCAAATGGATATTAGTTTGTGGGTTATAGTCCATACTGAAATTCAATTCAATATTTAAAGAATGTTGAATAATTCTATTGAATTTAGAGGTGAACCTTGGATCCTGACCATAAATGATCAAAAGTGGTGCCCCATGAAACCTAAAAACTTTCATTAAGTATATCTTGAAAATTTGTTCAAGAGATAAATCTTCACAAATGGTGATGAAGTGGGTAGTCTTGGTGAGTCAATCAACCACAACCCATATCATGTTGCTTCCTTTGGATGTATTCAGTAGACTAGTGACAATGTCCATTTTGATCTTGTACCATTTCCATGCGGGTATAAGAAATGTTTGCATCATACCTTTAGACTTAGATCAATATACTTTAACTTTCTAACATAACAAGTGCTTTGAGATTTATTCAAAATATCCTTCTTTATGTTGTACCACTAGAAGTGATCTTGAAGATCATGGTACATCTTGGTACTTCCAGGATGTATGGAGAAAGATTATCCATGAGAATTATATAATATATATTTATTTATATTAGGTGATGAAGGCACACAAATCATAATTTCAAACTGAATTACACCATCTTCATCAATGTGTCTTTCATAAATCTTCCATTCCTCTACTGCTTCCACCTTCTTTTAAAGCTCCAAATCATCCTTTTGTGCCTCCTGGATCTTCTTTTGGATAAATGGTTGGGAAATCATTTGGGAAAGGATTTTTTATATGCCATTATTATTTCCAGATCTATATTTTTTATATCCATAAAGATATAGTATTTTTTAGTCCACATCATGGATAATATAGTGGATGATTTTCTTTTAAGAGCACCAGCTACCATATTCACCAATCTAGGTTTGTAGTTAATAGAAAAATCATAGTACTTAATAAAATATAACTGTCTTCATGGATTCATGTTGAGTTCCTTATATGTGAATGTATACTTTAGACTCGTGTGGTATGTATATATGTCACATTTCTCACCATAGAGGTTGTGCCACCAAATCTTCAAAGAAAAGATCATAATTGCTAACTCCAAATCTTTTATTAGGTAGTTTTGATCATGGATATTCAACCCTCGTGAGGAATATACTATCAACTTATCATTCTACATGATTACACAACCCAATACTTCTTTGAAGCATCACTATATAGTACAAAACCTTCTCCACTTGATGGTAGTGTGAGTACAAGTGCAGTGATTATCCTCTTCACAATCTCCTTAAAAATATTTCCTCACATTCTTCTACCCAAACACACTTTACCCCTTTCCATGTTAACTTAGTTAGTGGGGTAGACAATCATGAGAAATTTCTCACAAATATTTGGTAGTACCCATCCAATCCAAGAAAACTATGGATTTTTTGTGACACTTGAGGGTATATGCCACTCCTCAATTGCCTTTTTCTTTGAGGGTTCCACATAAATTTCATCATTGTTGATCACGTTCCCTAAGAATATGACTTACTGCATCCAAAATTCACACTTTCTAAACTTAGAACACATTTTATCCTTTCTTAATATTTCTATCATAATCATTATAAATTGTTCATGTTCCTCATTTCTCTTGAACTAAATAAAAATACCATTGATAAAGACCACCACAAAATATTCTAGGTAGTCGCTAATGAATATATTCATCAAATACATGAATATTTCTAGGGAATTAGTAATAATAAAGGGAATCACTCTAATATAAGGATGTCCATATATTGTACAGAAGGTTTTCTTTTGAATATCTTTCTTCTTCACCTTCATTTGATGATATCCAGTACAAAGATCAACCTTTTAGTAGTAATGATATCCCTGAAGTTGATCAAACAAGTCATCAATCCTTAGTAGAGGATACTTGTTCTCTATGATGATCTTATTAAGCTCTCAGAAATCAAGGCATAACCATATTGATCCATCCTTTTTTATTAAAAAATTTCACTAGAAAACCCCATGGTGATACACTAGGGTGTATGAAACCTTTGTCCAAATGATCTTATATTCGCTTCTTTAACTCCTCTAGTTTGACCAGGCCCATCCTATAGGGGCCTTTGGAGATAGAAGTAACTTTGGGTATAATCTCTATTAAGAACTCTACCCCATAATCTTGGGGAATTCCAGACAACTCTTTAGGAAATAAATCAATATATTCCCTTATATTGGGAATTTACTCAAGGTTAATGCTTTCCTTTAACACAACCATTTGGTCAATATATTCTTCTTTATTGGGTAATACCCATACTATTGAGGGATTTTCTAAAGGAGATTCATGATCTTCCTTTAATTTGTGCAATAGTATGAGATGGTTCAAAATATTGAAAGATATTTCCTTTTCCTAATAGTTAATGTGAGATTTATATAATGAAAGCCAATCCATGCCTAGTATAACATCAAATTCCACCAAGGGAAGTATTATGAGATTTGTTGGAAGAATCTTCCCACATACGCTAACAGGAGAAGTGTATAACACTTGGGTTGCAATAATAACACCACTAGGTGTTTTTATGAATATATACACTTCAAGGTATCAAGGATGTGATTCAATAGTTATAGAAAACATGTACGATATAAATGATTGTGTATAACTATAATTAAATAAAATATTTTCCATCCTCGATTGAATATAATGTGTACCTTGTATGACTTCATTTTCATATTACACTATAGTGGTGGAGATGACATAAGATTTTATATGATCCTTCAGTTTTGGTGGGTGTTGATGCTAATTATCCTCAAAGGATCATGATTTAGTGAATTGGCTTGCATAGTGCCCTTGCTCCTTACAGTTGAAGTATTGGACCATGGGTGGTGTATTGGGAAGTATATTCCTTTCCTCTATTACATTGGTCGACTTATTATTGTATCTTATACATTCATGAGATTGGTGTCCATCTCCCCCCCCCAATTTAAACATTTCCTTACCCATTTAAGTAAATTCCCATGATTATTCCTCCTATATCTTTGATACGTGGGTGACTAGATCTTCTCTCCTCCTTTTTCATTTGATTTACCAGCTTGAAATTCCATTATTCTCTTTTAATCTCCATATCCATGGGATCATTCTACAATATCCATCTCTACTTTGAGATCACATAAAACTATATTTTCATAATTCTCAAAGTCTTAACAATGCCAGACAGATGGGTTGGGTTAGGGTAGGCTAATCCCATGTGGGCTTGAGCTTGTACGATCTTAAACCCACAAAAAACCGACATATCAAACAGGTGGATTTATCCGGTCCGCCCTGCCCCACATCAGATATGGGCTAGCCCGCGAGCAACCTGTATTCTTCATTTTTATAATTTTTTATATGAAATTGATACATCCCAACCTACAATCAGGGTAATAAGTATAATGTATATTATTGATAAATTAAAATGATAAATGAAAGTTTTAATATTTTTTGGAATTTAAATTCAATAATCAAAATTGTGTAATATATTTACATAAATATGATAAAATTATAATAAAATTATCTGGATTCCAATACGGTTGGACCTTGGTGTACATAAGGTGCTGAAAAAGATAATATAATTCTAAACAGGGCCCATGGGGCGGAGAAACGCTACCCCAACATTGAGTAACCTAAACACATCAAAACCATGGTTGTATTGGGAGGGGAACCCACGATCCGATGACAAATGCTAATTTATGGAAACCATGATTGCCAAGAGCTCAAGGGTGAAGTGGTGGAAAACAACATTGTATGACTTCAAGTCGGGGCATATAAAGGTGAGGTCACCACTGTGGGAGAAGATAATGATGGGTAATCAACCATCATTGGTGTTTGAGATGAAGAGGGGGAGCCATAGGTTGCAAGAGGTGTCGTAGGTGACATCAAATGTCTTGACGCCATTCATGGTGCATGAATTAGGGTTAGGGGTCATTTTGATGTCGATGAATTTTACAAGGTGGTGGTTGATGGTGGCATTGAAGCAATGAGTGGCGTTGGTGATGAAGGAGAGGAATGAGATGATAATATTGGTCTTCCATGGGAGTAGAATCCATTTCCCATCCATCTTTCCTAGTTGATGAGAATGAAAATGATGGAAAGAAAAAACCCAATGGAATTGTAGATCTGATGGGAAGACCATGGGGCCACCTTTATAATACCATGGGTCCCCTCTTCCCATACAATGTCTTAGGTGACTCTTCCTAGGTGTGATGTTCTACCTTCCCATGCGATGCGGTGTTTCATGTGACATTATATCTTTCAATGTGAGACGTTATCGAGTTTTTTTTAATACGTTAATTTTTTTTTTAAAAATGTTTGGGTTTAATTTTTTTTACAACTGAACTTCAAAGGGGGAATCCGAGATGCCGCCTTTGGCGTTGGGTGAAAGGAAGCATCGGTGATGCCGCCTTTACACTAAAACCAAAAAAAAAATAATAATTTTTTTTTAATTTTAATTTTTTTGTTTACACACACACACAAAACAAAACAAAAATTAAAATAAAAATAATTTTTTCGGCAGAATTTATCCGCTATTTAAAATAAATTAGTACTGCCGTTACAGTAGTATGGATTCTGAAAAAAGCTCCCACCCAGTGCTCCCTTTTATAAGAGGGATTACCCTGGAAATCATTCTGCATTTCCGATGTGGGATTCTAGTTCTCCCTTTCCTGCGTAGAAAATTCTGCCTTTTCGATGTGAGATTCTATTTTAAGTACTTGACTTTGAAATACTATGAAATATAAACTATAAGACCAATATAAATGAAACTTAAAACATGGATTAAACATATAAGAAATTGTTGAAAATAAAAAGAATTTTGTAAAAAATGTTGATAAATAATAATTTATAAGCTTTCAAAACCACCAACTTGAAACTTAAAAATGTTTCAAGTATGTGTCCTTAAAAGCCTATAAAATATAAACTATGAGACCAACATAAATGTAACTTAATACATGGATTTAACATATAAAAAATAGTTGAAAATAAAAAATAATTTTTGTAAAGAATATTCAAGAAAAATAATTTATAAGCTTTCAAAACCACCTACTTGAAAATTAAAAATGATTCAAGTATGTGGCTTTGAAAGACTATAAAATATAAACTCTAAGAATGATATAATTTAAAATTAAAACATGGATTAAATATATAATAAATTATTTAATTATTTAATTAATATTATTAATAATTAATTATATAATAATTGATTAGTTAATTAGTAATTATATAATAATCGATTAGTTAATTAGTAATTATATAATAGTCGATTAGTTAATTATTAATTATTAATCAGTTAATTAGTTAATTAGTGATATAATTATTAAACATATAACTATTAATTATATAATAATTAGTTACTTAATTAATAATTATTAATAATTAATTATATAATAATTAATTAGTTAATTAGTAATATAATTAGTTAATTAATAATATAATTATTATTTATTTAATAAATAATTATATTACAAATTAACTAATTATATTACAAATTAACTAATTAATCATTATATAATTAATTATTAATAATTACTAATTAACTAACTAATTATTATACAATTAATAGTTATATAACTAATAATTATATTAATAATTAACTAATTAATAATTAATAATGAATAATTAATAATTAATAATTATAATGAATAATTATAATGAATAATTATAATGAATAATTATAATGAATAATTATAAAGAATAATTATGTTACAAATTAACTAAGTAATTATTATAAAATAATTTTTAATAATTACTAATTAATAATTATAACGAATACTTATATTACTAATTAAATAATTAACTATTATATAATTAATAATTATATTAACAAATTAACAAATTAATTATTATATAATAATTTTTAATAAATACTAATTAATAATTATAATGAATAATTATAATTTATAATTATATCACTAATTAACTAATTATAAAAAGGGTCTCAGCTCTATCTTTCTCAAAAAATTAATTAATTAACTATTATATATTTAATAATTATATTACTAATTAACTAATTAGTTGTTAAATAAATAATGATTAATAACTAAAAATTAACTAATTACAAAATTATATAATTAATAATTATATAACTAATCAACTAATTAAATATTATATAATTAATAATTATATTACCAAATTAACTAATTAATTATTATATAATAATTTTTAATAAATACTAATTAATAATTATAATGAATAATTATAATTATAATTATATTACTAATTAACTAATTATAAAAAGGGTCTCATCTCTATCTTTCTCAAAAAATTAATTAATTAACTATTATATATTTAATAATTATATTACTAATTAACTAATTAGTTGTTATATAATTAATGATTAATAATTAGAAATTAACTAATTACAAAATTATATAATTAATAATTATATTACTAATTAACTAATTAATTATTATATAATTAATAATTATATTACTAAGTAACTAATTAATTATTAAATAATTAATAATTATATTCTAATTAACGAATTAATAATTAATAATTATAATGAATAATTATAATGAATAATTACAATGAATAATTATAAAGAATAATTATAATTTATAATTATATTAATAATTAACTAATTAATTATTATATAATTAATAATTATATTGCTAATTAACTAATTATATTACTAATTAACTAATTAATTATTATATAATTAATTATTAATAATAACTAATTATATTACTAATTAACTAATTAATTATTATATAATTAATTATTAATAATTACTAATTAACTAACTAATTATTATACAATTAATAGTTATATAATTAATAATTATATTACTAATTAACTAATTAATAATTGATAATTAATAATTATAATGAATAATTATAATTAATAATTATAATGAATAATTATAAAGAAAAATTATAATTTATAATCATATTACTAATTAACTAATTATAAAAAGGGTCTCGTCTCTATCTTTCTCAAAAAATCAATTAATTAACTATTATATATTTCATAATTATATTACTAATTAACTAATTAGTTGTTATATAATTAATGATTAATAATTACAAATTAACTATTTACAAAATTATATAATTAATAATTATATTACTAATTAACTAATTAATTATTATATAATTAATAATTATATTACTAAGTAACTAATTAATTATTAAATAATTAATAATTACATTTTTAATTAACTAATTATGTTACTAATTAACTAATTAATTATTATATAATTAATTATTAATAATTACTAATTAACTAACTAATTATTATACAATTAATAGTTATATAATTAATAATTATATTAATAATTAACTAATTAATAATTATAATAAATAATTATAATGAATAATTATAACAAATAATTATAATGAATAATTATAAAGAATAATTATAATCTATAATAATATGACTAATTAACTAATTAATTACTAAATAATTAATAATTATATTTCTAATTAACTAATTATATTACTAAATAAATAATTAATTATTATATAATTAATTATTAATAAATAATAGTTAACTAACTAATTATTATAAAATTAATAGTTATATAATTAATAATTATATTACTAATTAACTAATTAACTAATTAACTAATTAACTAATTAATAATTATAATAAATAATTATAATGAATAATTATAATGAATAATTATAATGAATAATTATAATTTATAATTATATTACTAATTAAATAATTAATTATTATATAATTAATAATTATATTACCAATTTACTAATTAATTATTATATAATAATTTTTAATAATTATCAATTATTAATTATAATGGATAAATATAATTTATAATTATATTACTAAGGAACTAATTAACTATTATATACTTAATAATTATATTACTAATTAATTAGTTAACTATTATATAATTAATTATTAATAATTACTAATTAACTAATTAATTATTATTAATTAAATAATTAAATAATTTATTATATGTTTAATTCATATTTTAACTTTAAATTATATCGGTTTTATAATTTATATTTTATAGTCTTTTAAAGAGACGTACTTGAAACATTTTTATGTTTCAAGTAGGTGTCTTTGAAAGCTTATAAATTATTTTCCATCAACATTTTTTACGAAATTATTTTTTTTCTAACTATTTCTTATATCTTTAATCCATATTTTAACTCTAAATTATAACGGTCTTATAGTTTCTATTTTATAGGCTTTCAAAGTCATGTGCTTGAAACATTTTTAAGTTTCATGTAGGTGTCTTTGAAAACTTATAAATTATTTTCCATCAACATTTTTTATGAAATTATTTTTATTCTCAACTATTTGTTATATGTTTAATCTATGTATTAAGTTTCATTTATATTGGTCTTGTGGTTTATATTTTATAGGCTTTTAAAGTCACGTACTTGAAACATTTTTAAGTTTCAAGTAGGTGGTTTTGAAAGATTATAAATTATTTCTTATCATCATTTTTATGAAATTCTTTTTTTTCAACTATTTTTTATATGATTAATCCATGTTTTAAGTTTCATTTATATTGGTCTTATAGTTTATATTTTATAGTCTTTTAAAGTCATGTACTTGAAACAGAATCCTACATCGGAAATGCAGAATCTTCTACGCAGGAAAGGGAGAACCAGAATCCCACATCAGAAATACAAAATAATTTCCAGAGTAAGCTCTCTTATAAAAGGGAGCCCTGAGTGAGAGCTTTTGTCAGAATCTAGACTGCTGTAATGGCAGTACTTCTGAATTTTAAATAGCGGATAAATTTTACTGAAATTTTTTGTTTATATATATAAATATAAATATAAATATAAATTTTTAAAATAATAAATTTTTTTAGAAGAAAGATGGAAACTAGGTTGTTACCTTTCACCCGAAGCGTAAAGGCGGAAACTGTGCTGCCTTCTTTAGAGATTATTTTTTAAATTTCTTTAACCTAAGTGTTTTTTATAAAATATTTTTTTAAAACCTATTTAAAAAAAATATGATGTTCTCCCTTCCTAGATACGACGTTCTCTCTTCTCAGACATCCCTGGAGAATCAGGTGCGACATCCCAAACCACTTCTTTACAAGACTTATTTATCTTTATGTGAATATAGAGCCTATAATATAGAAAAAAATATCATTTTAAATAATAAATCCAATGGGAAATCCCACATCCACATGGGCTTAACCCACCTTGAACTGCATCCACACGTGCTCAACCCGCTAAGCCTGTATTTTAAACGGTCAAATTTTTTATGCCCACCTTTCCCCAATCCTACTTATCCTGCAGTTCCATAGCCGGTTTTTCCCTACTACAATGTCTCAGATAACTAGATACTTTCAGAGGTGTGGTTTTAAATCACTAAATAATCTATCTATTTTTTTTATCATTATTTATAACAAAACCTGAGGAGTTCTTGCAAGCCTTGTGATATTTTCCACATAAGACTTGATAGATTAACTCTCATTTTTCTTAAGATCTAGGAATTATCACTCCATATTTGTTCGAAGAGTTTGAGGGAAATACATGATAAGAAATATCTTCTTAGATTATTCCCACTCAATTTCTTCCATTTCATCTTTCAAATTTGTATTCTTTATCAACCCCCACTATTGATCAACTTCTCTTTCAAAATGATAGATGACTAGAGTAACCTTATTCTTCTCAAAATAGTGGATAACAAAAAATATATTTTCCATTGAGTTAAACCATTGTTCCATAAAAAGTGGATCATAATATTCACTAAACATCTATGGTCATTACTACATAAAAGTCTTAATAACTAACTACTCTTTATTAGGTGAAGGCAGATGTTCCACATAGTTTAGGTTATTATTCATAGTCTGAGACAACTGGGTAAACATCCACATGAAGTTTTAAAATACACCTACTATTCCATTAGAAATGTTGTTTGGACAATCATTTCATTATCCCTCACATGGGTTGCTGGTGTGTTTTCTCCTGGTTCCCGCCATTTTCTAAAATAGAAAATGTTTGAATAAAACACAAGTGAATAAAGCATGGATAAATAATTTATTTTCATGAAAAAATTAATTCTAAAGTAATATCTTATGGGATATCTATGTTTAGCCTTTTTCTTAAATGAAGATTCTATGATCATATACTTTAATCATTTTCTAACTTTAAAAGGAAGAATTAATTTAGCTATATATTCTTCATAATGGATTGTGTAGAGTTTGTGATTAACCGAATCATATCCCCCAAGAGTGCCAAACTAGGTGTGCAGTAAGACCTATTTGTTACGCACTAGGTGAGTATTGAGAAATACTAAATCCAACCATTTTGGGGTTATTACCCCTAGGTATATCTGTACTAGAGCCACATCCACTTATAGCATCCAAACAATGATTTTATTTCTCAGAAACCACTCACTCTTATACTTCATAAAAAATTTAGGATGTTTCCCTTAAAATTAAAAATTATCCCCAGGGATTTCACTAATGTTTTATATTCCCAATTATCAAATTAAATAAACCATTATTTGATACCAAATATAGGGACCTAACTTTTTATTACATGAACATTACATCATTTTTGAGATAAATAACACATTAATAATACAATCCAAGATCCAAAGGTTTAGTATCTTGGAAAAATTAGGCTCATACATCACTTGTTCATAATAAAACATTAACACTATTTCATACCTTCTTTATAGAACCATTAAATCTCTCATGTACTCCTTAGTACATGTATTCATCTTAGGATATACTTCAATGAAAGGGGTGAGATAAAAGCCTAGTAAGGAGAGTAATAACATGCAAGGAATAAGGGACATGAATCAATAGTACATGGGTGAGAATAATCATCATCATCATATAATAATCATAAGATCATAATAATAATAATCATGAGGTAAATATTTCATAATGTAATGGAATGTGGAATATAAATAATAATTAAACATCATAACATAGTGGTCAAATATCACACATAGTTGTGAACAAATCTAACATCATGTTCACACATAACATATGTGCATAAATTGTAACATCACAATTGTGAAAAAAACTAGAATTATGTTCATGTATAATACACATAATATCATTAGATATATCACATTAAATAATGAATTTTAGGTCTATATAATTTTTATCCCATTCATCACATCATAAAATGTTCATAATCATGCATGCCACATGGAAAGAAAACAAATTAAAATCATAGTCCTAAAATAAACCCATTAAAAGGAATGAGTTTAATAAAGGTTTTTCAAAAAATAATTTCATAAATAAACATTGGGGTTCCCAAATGAATAAGGGAAATAATATTTTGGCATAAAACATCATCATTATTGATTGGATAAGAAACATCTCTAGAGGAGTCAATGCAATGTTTTGGAAATTGTAATCTATTTGAAAAATATTTGTAAGTGGCTTAGAAAATTTTTTGAATGGGTAAAAACATGAATATACCCATAAATAATAGGTAAAGAATAGTAAAAGTACATTTTAATAATATAAGTGGAACATCTATAATTTAAATAATGTTAAAGAGGAGATAAACCAAAAAGAAGGACATGAGTTTGAGAATCCCCTTACATTAAATCCCAATTTATTTCATCACTTTTCCACATCCTATATAATAAAATTTGGTTTGTTAATACATGAAACCCTAAGTGAATTGTATTTATTTATGTAACTATTTATCCATTATAAATTTTGAATTCTATTTTATAATACTTTTTGTTAAACATGAATTGTTTTGATGTCATGTTTTTATTAAATTATCCCGTCTTGTTTTGATTTCACTATTTTTGTTCAAGTTCATTTATACATAAGTAAAATTAATTCCAAAAGGTTAAAATAAATGTAATTACATAATTAAATATTATAATTAATTAATATTATCCATCCACAATGGTGGTGATAAGCATAGAGTTGGAAATTTCCTGGTGGACGGTTAACTGACCGTTGACGAGACATTATCAAAAGAGGAATAAGAGAAGTATAAAATATAAATATATCCTAAATATAATCATTATAGTAGGATAAAATAATTAATATAATTTTAAAATAATATTCAATTAATCATATATGTTTTGAGTTTGAAAGTGATAAAAAAGAGGAATAGAATAGAAAAATTAGAGAAAGAGTTGATGAAACCTTACCCTCTTCTCGATGTTGCTTATTTTCTATGGAACTAAAACCCTTAAATTATTAGAGTTAGGTGAATAAAAAATATTCAATAAGGATTATAAGGGTCGTTATAGAGGTTATTTGGGTATATATTTGTCTTTGTTAAGTGTGGGATGAGTGGTTTTCCAAGGGGAGGGAGAAAGGGTATTTATACTCGGAGAGGGGTATTTTTAGGATAAAATATTGAATAAAATATTATATCTAGTGTAAACCTTTAAATGGTAAAATTTTTGACATCATGAAATATATTTTAATGAAATAACATGATTTGATTACTTTTAAACAATTTATAATTTGAATTTATTAGTTTAATAAAAAATAAAGGTGAAAAATGAAAAATGTTTGTTTAAAGGGATACTTTAGACTTTTAGACTTTGGAAATTAATTTTTAGGTTTAGAAATTAATTTTATTGTTTTTAAATGACCCATTTATTTTATTAAATTTATTTTGGTTCTATATAACGAATTTAATATTTATTAATTTATTATTATATCATTATTATGTCATAAAACATGTAGTATTTGAAAAACTGTACTTTTACTATTCATGTAAAAAATGAAGTTTCTCAGAAAATTATCAAAAATTAACCCTTGATAAATTTTTATATGATGATTATAAAAATGATATTTATTTTATCAAAATAATTTTATAACATAGGTAATTTTAACTAGTGACATAAAAACTATGATTTTTATGAAATACATTAAAATATAGTTTATTAAAACAGTGCTTATAATTTCTTTGAGTTTTTAATCTTAGAATTTGATTTAGGAAATTAAAATATTTATATTTTTTTAAATTAAAAATGATAAATTTTATTTTATATGATATTTTATTATTTTGAGATCAAATTATTATTCTAACATCCAACTTACTATTTCTAACAGCCAGATTACTATTCCAACAATCACATTATTGTTATAATGGTTATATTGCCTCCTCAAATACCTCTTCATTACTTAATTAATCATTAAATACAATTACTCCCAAGGTTCTATATTTTACTTTTCTAAAATTTCGATTGGTTTACTATTATTTTTTCTTTTCCATAGTGTTGTTTTTGAGAGTGATAATTCAAACAGATAGCGATGATCTAAATTTTTTGCATTCCACCTTTCTATTTTATATTTTTTAAATATTTTAATATTTGAAATTTTTAGGGGTTTAATTTTTGAATAATGTAATGATCTCCATTAATGAAATAAAGTGTTGGTTTATTTAAAAATGAATATTATTTATATAAATTATGGGTCGTTATATTCTCCCCCCTTTAGAAATTTCATCCATGAAATTTCAACTCATATTCTTGGTTGATAATATATTAGGGTACTTTTGTTTCATTATTTATTCTAGTTACAATGTTGTCTATTAATATTTATGGTTCCTCCACAACACTTTGATAAAGTGAGTTATCTTTTTGAATAGAACTTTGTCTCTAGGGTCCAATATCTTCACTAGTTTCTCCTCATAAGAGAGGTTATGCTCCAGTTTTACCACCTATGGATTCAGTATATGTGAGGGATCAAGTATGTAATTCCTTAGGAGAGATATGTGAAGCACATCACAAACTTGAGCCATGTTTGGTGGAAGCTTCATCTTATAGGTCACTACTCCTATGCGATCAAGGATCTCAAAGGGGCCAATGTACTTAGGGTTAATATTTCCTTTCTTTCCAAACTGCATGAATCAATTATAAATAGATTTTTGAAGGAAAAATTTGTCTCCAATTTCAAACTCTAAATACCTTCAATTACTTTCAACATATCTCTTCTATTAACTCCGGGTATCTTTTACATGTTGTTAGTTGGATTGAACATTTTCTTTCATTTATTACACAAGATCAATTCCAAGTAACTTATGTTCACCAAATTTATCTAAACATGTAGGAGTTATACATTTATTCCCATATAGAGATTCATATATGTCCATTCGAATACTCAAGTGGAAGATATTGTTGTATGAGAACTCAACCAATAGGATATGTAGATTCCATCCTCCATTAAATTGTATTGATCATGTTCTGATCATGTATTCAAGTGTCTAAATTTTTCTTTTAGATTGGCAATTATTTTTAGGGTGATATTTCATATTAAAATTCAATTAATCATTCAGATCATGCTAAATACTTCTCTAGAATTTATAGGTAAACCTTAGATCCAAATCAGAAATGATCAAAAGTGGTGCCCCATGCATCCTCTCCACTAACTTTACATATATATTTAAAAGTTTTTTCAATAGAGTGATACTCCCAAATGGATATGAAGTGGGTAGTACTAATGATTCAATCTATAATAACCCATATAACATTAATTCCCTTATATTTCTTTTATGATACCATTGAAAAAGTCCATGGTAGTGTTCTCCCTTTTCCACATGGGTACGGGTAATGTTTGTATTATCCCCTTGGACTTCTATCACCATGCTTTAATTTTTTAATATACCAATCACTTTTATTTGTACTTAGAAATATTCTTTTTTATGTTTTCCCACCAGAATATCTCTCAAATATCATGATTATAGCATCCCGCCTTTTTATAACATAAAATTTCATTACATTACACAAAAATGAGGATCTTTAAGGTCTAGTGTCTTGGAAACCAGGAACATAATACATGAAAACAACATAAAACATTCTTCTTAAACACTTGAAAGGATTCTCCTTAAGTTCATCCTAGGTTCATTACTGCATCTCATAACCTGGGGACATACATCAAAATAAAGGGTGAGCAGAAGGCCCAATAAGGGAAACAAGAGCAACATTTTACATGTGAACTTGAGATACTTCAATAAGGACATGAAAAAAACTTTAAGGCATGAGAAAGAAATCATGAGGCATTTCATAATAAAAATAAAATTTTCCATAACCTGAAGATGTGGCTACATCATTTAACATAGACAATAATGAACATATCACCAAGGTCCATCCCCAAGGTGTCATTTGAAAATTACCAAGGTTATTCACCAAGGTATCGTGAAAATTGTAATCTCTAGTGGTTACATCATTACCCAATGCATTGGAGCGCTATCAGGGCGCACCCTTAAATTTTCATTTATTATCATGTGATCCACATATATCATCATAAAAAATTTCATAAATAACCCATATAGCATAAAATAAATGGGTTTCATTTCATAATCATAACGTTTTAAAAACTGTTTAAAGACATGATCTTTACGTCACTTTAAACCCACGGAAAGGGAAAGCAGGTCTCATGTATGTAAATCCAAGAATTTAAAATAGAACATTTTGATATATATGTGAATACCCTTTTAGAAATAATAGCTTTGAGTATTCACTTTATAACATAAAATAATTTTGAGAAAAGAGAGAGGCATTTTGAGACGAAAATTCTGCAGCATAACGACTATGTTACAAGGTTTTAGAAAACATTGAAAAGAGAGGGGACATGGGTCACCCACAAATAAATGATTCATAAAACATTAGGGGGAAATAATATAAGGGATTTATGAACATGTTAATGAAATTTGAAAGATATACCATATGAAATGAAAAACATGGAAGTGAGACAAAACAAGATTTCTCTTATGAAAATTCAGCAGCCTAACGGCGTCACTTAACTTCAATAAAAAAATGATTTGACAAGATAAAATAGGGTCCCTAATCATATGATCATAAGATATCAGTATTATAGATATAGAGATCATACCCCATCATAAAAGAGGAACTTGAAAGACTTGACATGAAAATCCAACTTGAAAAATGAGAAGGGTGAAAGAATCCCTTAAAAATTCGGCAGCCTAACGGCGTCACTTAAACATTCATAAAACGAAATGATGAGAGTAAGAGGGGATCTCTCATCATATAAAAATGAAAAGGGCAGTAAGAGGAATATAAAAGAACATCCTCTCACATAAGAACATGGATCATAAAAGGAATGACATAAAAAGGATTACATGAAAAAAAAAGAGAGAGGTCGGATCCCTTACCTTAAAACATGACTCTTGAAACTCAAAGGTTTGGACCTTGAGGGCTTGGGGGCACCTTGGGAGGACTACTTGGGAGGTAAGGAGACCATAACTTAATTGGGGTAGAGTTGGGAGTGAAAACTAAAGGAGGAAAGGGTGGGTATTTATAGGGAAAGTGAGGGGACAAGGCAATAATGGCCAAGGAACACCTCACTAGTGGTTTTGGAAAAACCATGGGCTTGCCCATGGTATTTTCCCATGGTATTGGCCACTTGGGACACCTCATACCTTATCTTACTATTCATAATTCGACCATATTTAATATATACTTAATACATCATTTAATGATGTCATTAAACACCCAAAACATAAAAACTATATTTTCACTATTCATCGAAAATTCATTTTTTTCAGAAAAATCCCCAAAAATTACCTTAACATAATATCGATGCTCTGAGTTCAAAAATAAATTCCTTTTTATAAAAATAATTTTCTAATTATTTTTAATTAAATTTTTAATTAAAAAACACTATTCATCCGAAAAAACTAATACTTGACTAATAATTTATGAAACCGTTATTTACCCATTTTATTGAATCACATTACTTAATCTAGGTGTCCAAATTATATTAAAACTTTCTTTGAGTGAAATTACTAATCCATTTGGTCACATTACTAATCCTAAGCGTAAAATTACTATTCATAATTTACTATTCATCAAAAATTAAGTTGATCTTATTAGACTCCAAATTCCTTAATGAACACTTTTGTAGAAGACCATTTTTTAAAAATCTATACACATCATTAGTTATTTAGGGTTTTCATAAATATTTTAAAATATCCTTTTTTCCAAAAAAATTCATCAATAAAATGCATTCTAAAATTATCTGGACATTTGAAATTTCACAAACATCAGTAAAGGAAGAAATCTCAATTTATTCACCCAAAAGGATTACACAAGGAAGCTAGGGTCTTGTCACATAGCCCCTTATAACACCGGCATAAGACCTAAGTGTAAGGTGTGCTATGGTGAGAGAATCTGAGGGAGGCTCATATAACATTGCCCTAGTAGTAATCTCTACTAACTTGAACTTCTCCCGTAGGCGTTTCCGTTCAAGCTTGACACGCTGGAGTTCGGCTTGGGCTTGGTCCAAAGCGAAGCCCACAGATGCTACCTCCTTCCCAAGCTCTGATAAGTGGGCTTCATAAGGTTCAAGTCTACTGGATGAAGCCATCATCTCCTCTTTCTACATTAACCATTAACATCTTATTAAATCATTAAGAGTAAGTTAATATACTACTCAAAAAGATTGGGTCGTTACATTCTTCCCCCCTTAAGAAATTTCGTCCCCGAAATTTATACTTGAGGCCTAGTCGAAAAGGTGAGGGTACTTTTGCTTCATCGTTTCCTCAGGCTCCCAAGTCGCTTCTTCATACTTATGATTCCTCCACAAAACTTTCACAAGGTGGGTAGTCTATTTTGTAGAACCTTGTCTCTACGGTCCAAGATCTCCACTGGATGCTCCTCATAAGAGAGGTCATGTTCCAGTTGTACCACCTCTGGGTTCAGTACATGCAAAGGGTCGGGTATGTACTTCCTCAAGAGAGATACATGGAAGACATTTTGAACTTAAGCTAGGTTCGGTGGAAGTGCTAGACGATAGGCCACTACTCCTATGCGATCAAGGATTTCATAGGGGCCAATGTACCTAGGACTGAGCTTCCCTTTCTTCCCAAACCGCATGACTCTCTTTCATGGAGAAATTCTAAGGAAGACTTTGTCGCCAACACCAAACTCCAAGTCCCTTCGACGATTGTCAACATAGCTCTTCTGCCGACTTTGAGCAGCTTTTATGTGTTTTTGGATGGCATGAACCTGTTCCGTCATCTCTTGCACGAGATCAGGCCCAAGAAGCTTCCTCTCACCAGTTTCATCCCAACAAGTAGGAGTTCTACACCGCTTTCCATACAGAGCTTCATAGGGTGCCATCTGAATACTCGCATGGAAGCTGTTGTTATAGGAGAACTACACTAATGGGAGGTGTTGATCCCATCCACCCTTAAATTCCATTGAGCATAATCTCAACATGTCTTCGATTGTCTGAATAGTCCTTTCAGATTGGCCATCAGTTTGAGGATGATAGGCCGTACTAAAATTCAATTCAGTATTGAGAGCATGTTGAAGACTTCTCTAGAATTTTGATGTGAATCTTGGGTCACGATCAGATACGATGGATAGTGGTACCCCATGTAGCCTTACCACTTCCTTCATGTATATCTTGGCAAGATGATCCAGAGAGAAATCTTCCCGAATAGAGATAAAATGGGCTGTCTTGGTGAGACGGTCCACAATAACCCATATCACATTGTTTCCTTTGGATGTTTTCGGGCGACCAGTTACAAAGTCCATAGTGATATTATCCCACTTCCATACTGGTATGGGTAGCGGTTGTAATACCCCCTTAGGAAGTTGTCGTTTTGCCTTTACTTGCTGACACACCAGGCACCTTGTAGTGTAATCAGCAATCTCCCTCTTCATGTTATCCCACCAATAATGATCACGAAGGTCTTTATACATCTTAGTGCTTCCCGGATGTATAGAGAAAGTAGAGCTATGAGCTTCATCCATCAGTTCTTTCTTTATCTCCAGAATAGATGGAACACATAGTCTTGTACGAAATTTCAATACACCTTCTTGATCAATATTGAAATTAGGGAACTTCCCATCCTTTACAGCCTCGAACTTCTCCTACAGTAAAGGATATTCTTTTTTAGCCTTCTTGATATTCTCTAGTAATGAAGGTTGAGAAATCATTTGGGATAGGGTTGATGATGTCCCTTTCCTTATAATTCCCATGTCCAGTTTTACTAGATCTTTAATCAAGGGATCTCCTTGGATCCTCATTGTTGCCAGAACAACAGGATCTTTCCTGCTTAACGCATCCGCGACTTTGTTTGCTCTTCCAGGGTGATAATGAATTGAACAATCATAGTCTTTAATAAGCTCCAACCATCTCCTTTGTCTCATGTTCAATTATTTCTGAGTGAAAATATACTTTAGACTTTGGTGGTCAGTGTATATATCAAATTTCTCCCCATAAAGATAGTGCCTCCATATCTTTAGAGCAAAAACAACTGCCGCCAGCTCTAGATTATGTGTAGGATAATTCTGCTCATGAATCTTCAACTGTCGAGATGCATAAGCAATTACGTTGTCATTTTTCATGAGGACACACCCAAGCCCTTTCAGAGATGCATCGCTAAAAATAACAAATCCTTCTCCGATAGAGGGTAGTGTTAACACAGGTGCAGTAACCAATCTCTTCTTCAGCTCTTGGAAACTTTCCTCACATTCCTTTGTCCAGATGAACTTAACCCCTTTTCGAGTCAACTTGGTTAGTGGATTAGAAAGCTGTGAAAAGTTTTTCACAAACCTCCTATAATATCCCGCTTAACCAAGGAAACTACGAATCTCAGTTACTTTTGTGGGTTGAGGCCACTCCTCCACAACCATTGTCTTTGCAGGGTCAACCGAGATTCCTTCATTGGTTACGATGTGCCCCAAGAAAGCCACTTTTTGTAACCAAAACTCACACTTGCTGAACTTCCCAAAGAGCCTCTCCTTCCGTAGAGTTTTCAAAATAACCCTCATATGATCTTCATGCTCCTCACGACTTTTTGAATATATCAAAATATAATCAATAAAAACTACCACAAAGTTATCAAGGTAGTCCTTAAAGACCCTATTCATCAAATCCATGAAAATAGCAGGAGCATTAGTCAAGCCGAAAGGCATAACTGTAAACTCAAAATGCCCATATCTTGATCGGAAGGCAGTCTTTGGAATATCTTCCTTCTTCACCCTCAGTTGATGATAACCAGATCGAAGGTCAATCTTAGAGAAGAATTGAGCCCCGTGAAGTTGGTCAAATAAATCATCAATCCTTGGAAGAGGATATCTGTTCTTCACTGTGATCCTGTTCAGTTCTCTATAATCAATGCATAGCCGCATTGATCCATCCTTCTTCTTCACAAAGAGAACTGGTGCTCCCCAAGGAGACACACTCGGTCGGATAAACCCCTTCTCCAACAAGTCTTGGAGTTGTTTCTTTAGCTCTTCTAGGTCCACATTTTCCATTCTATACGGAGTCTTTGATATCGGTTGAGACCCAGGTACGAGTTCAATGGAGAACTCTACCTCTCTTTCTGGGGGAGGTCCAGGTAACTCCTCAGGAAATACATCCATGTATTCCTGAACAATCGGAACATCTTCAATTTGTATGCTCCCTTTCCCTTCTTCCTCATCACCGATTAACTCCATAAAGAAAGCTATAGGAGGTGCTTCTAGATAGGGATCAGTTCGGGATATCTCTCCTTGGAAGATAACTGTAGGTCGTTCATTCAAGACTACTGAGATTTCCTTACTTCTGCATTTGATCTTAGCATTATACTTTGAGAGCCAGTCCATCCCTAGTATAATGTCGAATTCCATCATGAGAATGACTAATAGATTTGTGATAATATTTTGCTCACCAAAGTAAACACTAGAGTCTCTAAATACTTTTTATGCAAGGATAATCCCACATGGAGTCTTGACTGACAACTCTACCTCTATCAGTTCGGGGATTGATTCTATATTCTTTGCAAACTTGGAGGAAATAAAGGAATGCGTAGAACCAGAATCAAATAAAGTACTTGCTAGTTTTGAGAGGACGACAAGAGTACCTGCTACCACATCGTTCAGAACTTCAACTTTAGTTGTTGTGATAGCGAAAGCACGACCTTGCTCCCTTGGCCTCTGCTGAGGTTGATGGTGATTCCCCTCCACCGCCCTCAGATTTGGACATTGATTAGAAAAGTGCCCAAGCTGTCCACACTTGAAGCATGTGACTTCGGGTAGGGCCAGAACCATCTTTCCTCTGTCGTTAGTGTTGGGAAGTTGAGGCTTCACATAACTACGACAATTCTGAGAAATATGGCCTTCTTTTCCACACCTATAGCACTTACCACTTCCGATCAAGCAGTTCCCCAAATGCTTATTTCCACATTTATTGCATGTGGCATGTTGCATATGCTTTCCACCTCTTTCCTGATCAAAAATTCTTCCCAGGCTCGGTTCTAGAGTTCTCTTCTTCTCATTAGATTTGTGAGACCACTGTGTCTCCCCAAACTCTAGTTCAACTTTCATGGCACTTCGAACTATTTCTTCATAGCTATCATAGTCCCTGTTGGCTAGATTCTTCAGCAGATGAGGTCGTAGTCCACCAAAGAATCTATCAACCTTCCCATTAGGGTCCATGACAAAGCTTGAGGTATAACGGGAAAGCCTTGTGAAGTTCATCTCATAGGTTCCAACTGATTCATTCTCCTTTTTCTTCAGCTCGAGAAATTCTTTCTCCATTCTCGTTCTCATCGAACGAGGGAAATAATTATTAAAGAATATTCCTTGGAACTCTTCCCACTCCATAGCTTCCATCTCTCCTCGTGGCTTCATGTTTTTGATCAGTGACCACCACTGATTAGCTTATCCCTCTAGGCGGTAAACATCAAGGGTGACTTTTTCTTGTTCCGAACAATGAAGTACAGAAAAGATCTTTTCAATGGAGCTTATCCATTGTTCTGCAACCAATGGGTCAGTAGATCCACTGAATGTTGGTGGTCATTGACGCATGAAGGACTCAACAAAAAGTTGTTCCCTTCATGGTGAGGTCGGCCTCTCAGCTTGATTCAAGTTATTACTCATAACTTGAGTCAGTTGGTTCATCATTCGCATGAATGTTTCCATTCCGGCTTCCATCGGAGGGCCGTCAGCACATGGTGCATTGCGGTCACCATCGGCACGATTCCTCCTATTGCCCGCCATTTTCTAAAAGAATAAAACCTTAGTGAGAAACTTATTTCATTTATGGATATTTTAACTAAGACTTCATGCTTAGACAATTACACTTTTCTATAATTCCTTCATAATGATTCATAAAAATCTTGTGATTAACCAAACATATCCCCCAGGAGTGTCGTAACCAAGAGTGCAGCAAGGCCCGTTATCGTGCACCAGTTCCCGTTCGAGTCTAGCTCAAAGCGGTGTTTTCGGGTTTTACCCCTATGTACATCTGTGCCAGAGCCACCTCTACCTGCTCGTATCCAGACAGGGATGTATTTGTTTGATAAACCACTTACTCAATACTTACCAAAATACTAGGAAGTTTTCCTATATTTAAACTTTTCTATAGGGTTATTCCTAAAGATTTTATATCCTAATTTCCACAAATAACTAAACCATACTTTGATACCAACTATAGCATCCTGCCTTTTTATAACATAAACTTTCATTACATTACACAAAACTGAGGATCTTTAAGGTCTAGTGTCTTGGAAACCAGGAACATAATACATGAAAACAACATAAAAAATTCTTCTTAAACACTTGAAAGGCTTCTCCTTAAGTTCATCCTAGGTTAATTACTGCATCTCATAACCTGGGGACATACATCAAAAGAAAGGGTGAGCAGAAGGCCCAGTAAGGGAAACAAGAGCAACATTTTACATGTGAACTTGAGATACTTCAATAAGGACATGAAAAGAACTTTAAGGCATGAGAAAGAAATCATGAGGCATTTCATAATAAAAATAAAATTTTCCATAACCTGAAGATGTGGCTACATCATTTAACATATAAAATCATGAACATATCACCAAGGTCCATCCCCAAGGTGTCATTTTAAAATTACCAAGGTTATTCACCAAGGTATCGTGAAAATTGTAATCTCTAGTGGTTACATCATTACCCAATGCATTGGAGCGCTATCAGGGAACACCCTTAAATTTGCCTTTATTATCATGTGATACACATATATCATCATCAAACATTTCATAAATAACCCATATAGCATAAAATAAATGGGTTTCATTTCATAATCATAACGTTTTAAAAACTGCTTTAAAGACATGATCTTTACGTCACTTTAAACCCATGAAAAGGGAAAGCGGGTCTCATGTATGTAAATCCCAGAATTTAAAATAGAAAATTTTGATATATATGTGAATACCATTGTAGAAATAATATCTTTGAGTATTCACTTTATAACATAAAATAATTTTGAGAAAAGAGAGAGGCATTTTGAGACGAAAATTCTGCAGCATAACGGCTATGTTACAAGGTTTTAGAAAACATTGAAAAGAGAGGGGACATGGGTCACCCACTCATAAATGATTCATAAAAAATTAGGGGGACATAATATAAGGGATTTATGAACTTGGTAATGAAATTTGAAAGATATACCATATGAAATGAAAAACATGGAAGTGAGACAAAACAAGATTTCTCTTATGAAAATTCGGCAGCCTAACGGCGTCACTTAACTTCAATAAAAAAAATGATTTGACAAGATAAAATAGGGTCCCTCATAATATGATCATAATAGATCAGTATGATAGATATAGATATCATACCCCATCATAAAAAAAGGAACTTGAAAGACTTGACATGAAAATCCAACTTGAAAAATGAGAAGGGTGAAAGAATCCCTTAAAAATTCGGCAGCCTAACGACGTCACTTAAACATTCATAAAATGAAATGATGAGAGTAATAGGGGATCTATCATCATATAAACATAAAAATGGAAGTAATAGGAATATAAAAGAACATACTCTCACATAATAACATGGATCATAAAAGGAATGACATAAAAAGGATTACATGAAAAGAAAGAGAGAGGTCGGATCCCTTACCTTAAAACGTGACTCTTGAAACTAAAAGGTTTGGACCTTGAGGGCTTGGGGGCACCTTGGGAGGACTCCTTGGGAGGTAAGGAGACCAGAACTTTGTTTGGGGAGAGTTGGGAGTGAAAAATAAAGGAGGAAAGGGTGGGTATTTATAGGGAAAGTGAGGGGACAAGGCAATAATGGCCAAGGGACACCTCACTAGTGGTTTTGGAAAAACCATGGGCTTGTCCATGATATTTGCCCATGGTATTGGACACTTGGGACACCTCATACCTTATCTTACTATTCATAATTAGAACATATTGAATATATACTTAATACATCATTTAATGATGTCATTAAATACCCAAAACTTAAAAACTATATTTTCACTATTCATAAAAATTCATTTTTTTTCCAGAAAAATACCCAAAAATTACCTTAACATAATATCGATGCTCTGAGTTCAAAAATAAATTCCTTTTTATAAAAATAATTTTCTAATTATTTTTAATTAAATTTTTAATTAAAAAACACTATTCATCTGAAAAAACTAATACTTGACTAATAATTTATGAAACCGTTATTTACCCATTTTATTGAATCACATTACTTAATCTAGGTGTCCAAATTATATTAAAACTTTCTTTGAGTGAAATTACTAATCCATTTGGTCACATTACTAATCCTAAGCGTAAAATTACTATTCATAATTTACTATTCATCAAAAATTAAGTTGATCTTATTAGACTCCAAATTCCTTACTGAACACTTTTGTAGAATACCATTTTTTGAAAATCCATACACATCATTAGTTATTTAGGGTTTTCATAAATATTTTAAAATATCCTTTTTTCCAAAAAAATTCATCAATAAAATGAATTCTAAAATTATCTGGACATTTGAAATTTCACAAACATCACTAAAGGAAGAAATCTCAATTTATTCACCCAAAAGTATTACACAAGGAAGCTAGGGTCTCGTCACATAGCCCCTTATAACACCGGCATAAGACCTAAGTGTAAGGTGTGCTATGGTGAGAGAATATTAGGGAGGCTTAGATAACATTGCCCTAGTAGTAATCACTACTAACTTGAACTTCTACCGTAGGCGTTTCCGTTCAAGCTTGACACGCTAGAGTTCGGATTGGGCTTGGTCCAAAGCGAAGCCCACAGATGCAACCTCCTTCCCAAGCTCTGATAAGTGGGCTTCATAAGGTTCAAGTCTACTGGATGAAGCCATCGCCTCCTCTTTCTGCATTAACCATTAACATCTTATTAAATCATTAAGAGTAAGTTAATATACTACTCAAAAAGATTGGGTCCTTACAATGATACATCTTGTAACTTTCAGGATGGATGGATAAAGATGATTTATGAGTATTATCTAATATCTCTTTCTTTATGTTAGGTGATGAAGGCACACAAAGTCTAGTTTCAAATTGATTGATACCATCTTCATCAATGTGGAATTAATAAATCTTCCCTTCCTTTACCACTTCCACCTTTTTTTGAAGATATAAATCATCCCTTTGTGCCTCTCTAATATTCTCTTGGATAGATGGTTGGGAAAACATTTGGAAAAGGTGGTATGTCTTCTATTCCATAATGATTTCTAGATATATCCTTTACATATACATAAATATATGGTCTTTATCTATCTACATCATGGATAGTGTAACAGGTTCTTTTCTATTAAGAGCATCAACTACCATATTCACCTTTCTAGGATGGTAGTGAATATAGATATCATAGTCCTTGATCAGATCAAACCATCTTCATTGACGTATGTTGAGATATTTCTATGTGAATATATACTTTAGACTCTCTGTGAAATGTATATATGTTACACTTCTCACCATATAATTAGTTCCAACAAATCTTATAAGTGAAGATCATGGTTTCTAACTCCAGATCATGCATTGGGTAGTTATTCTCATGGATCTTAAACTATAGTGAGTCATAAGCTTTGAATTTATCATTCTTCATTAGTACAAAAGACAATAATTTCTTTAAAGCATCACTATATATTACAAACCATTATCCACTTTAGGTTAGTGTGAGCACAAGTATAGTGATTATTTTCTTCTTGAGATCCTTAAATATTTTCTCACATTATTTTATCTAGACATACTTTACCCCTTTCCATGTTAACTTAGTTAATGGGATAAATAATCATGATAAATTTCTCATAAAACATAAATAGTACCCAACTAATCTAAGAAAACTTTGGATTTCATGACACTTGAGGGTCTAGTCCATCCCTCAATTTATTTTTTTCTTTGAGGGGTCTATAGAAATTCCTTCCCTTGTGATCATGTGCCCCATGAATGTGACTTTCCGCATCCAAAAGTCACACTTGCTGAACTTAGCATACATTTATCCTTTCTTAATTTTTCCAAAAAAATCCTTAGATACTCTTCATGTTACCACTTACTCTTGGGGTAAATAAGAATATTGAGAATAAATACTACCAAAAATTTGAAGATTATAGGGGCATTAGTAAGTCTGAAGGGCATCACTATGAAATCATAGTTTCTATATCTTTTATGGAAGGTTGTATTTTGAATATCTTCCTTATTCACCTTCAATTGATGATATTAAAAATAAAGATCCACCTTTGAGAATATTGATCTTTATGAAATTGATATAAAAAGTCATCAATCCTTAGAAAAGGATACTTATTATTTATGGTGATCTTATTGAGATCCTGGCAATCGATGCACAACCGCATTGATCCATCCTTTTTATCAACAAATAGCACTAGTGAACCATAAGGTGATACACTAGGGTGTATGAAACCTTTATCCAAATACTCTTGTAGCTAACTCCTCTAGTTTTATTAGGGTTACCCTATAGGGGCATTTAAAGATATAAGTGGCTCTAGGTATAAGATCTTTTGAGAAATCTACCTCAAAATTCGGGGGATGACCATACAAATATTCAGTAAATACATCGGTATATTCCCTTACAATGGGTATTTCCTCAAGGTTAGAGGTTTCCTTAGACACAACCATTTAGTAAATATATTCTTATTCATTAGGTATCAATACCTATACCATTGAGGGATTTTAAAAAGGATATTCATGATCTTCCTTGAATTTGTACGAGAGAATGGAATGGTTTGGAATATATAAAGAGATTTCCTTACCACAATAGATAATGTGATCTATATATAATGAGATCTAATCCATACCCAATATGGTGTCAAATTCAACCAAGGGAAGGATTGCGAGATTTTATATAAGAATATTCCCCCAGAAGCTAATAGTAGAAGAGTCTAACACTTGGGTTGCAATGACTGCACCACTAAGTGTTTTTATGAATATATCTACTTCAAGGTTTTGGGTATGCGATTAAATAATTCTAGAAATATTGTAGGATATAAAGGAATGTGTAGAACTAGAATCAAATAATTTTTTCCCATTATCAAGTGAATAGGAAGTGTACCTTATATAAATTCATTTTCATATTCCACCTTAGTAGTGGTGATGGTATAGGATTTCCCTTTATCCTTCATATTTGGTGGTTGTTGATGTTGATCACCCTCAAAGGTTTGTGGTTTAGTGCACTGGCATGCATAATTCCCTTACTTCTTATAGTTAAGGCATTGAATCATGGGTGGTTCATTAGGAGGTGTCTTCTTTTCCTCCATCATGTTGGTCGACTTATTCATGTCTCTTTAACATTCATGAGCTTGGTGTCCTTATCTCCCAAACTTTAAGAATTTACTTTTCCTTTTGAGGCAATTCCAATGATGATTTTTCCCACATATTTGACATGTGGGTGGTTGGATCTTCTTTCCACCTTTTTAATTTGACCCACCAGCTTGAAAGTCCATTCTAATCTTCTTATTTCCATATCCATGGGTCCATTCTCCAAAACCCATCACTACTTTAAGAGAGAATCATATTACTTATTCATAATTCCAAAAGTATTGGATAGATAGATCCTTTTAGATTCATGGTTTTAAAAAACTAAATAATCTATCTACTTTTCTATCATTATTAATATAAAATCCCGAGGAGTATCTTTTAAGCCTTATTAAATTTACCTCATAAGACATGACTGATTATTTACCATTTTTTTAAGCTCTAGGAATTCTCTATTTATCTTTGTTCTAAGAGTTAGATGGAAATACTTGTTAAGAAGTATCTTCTTAAACTATTCCCACACCATTTATTCCATTTCATCTTTTGAAACTATATTCTCTATCAATGCCCACCATTGACCAACTTCTCTATCTAAACTATTGATTACCAGATTAACCTTCTCCTTCTCAAAAGAGTGGAGCATAGAAAAAAAATTCATTGAGTTAACCCATTATTCCATAACAAATGGATTAGAAGATCCACTAAACATCAATGGTCATTACTGCATTAAATTATCGATAGCTAGTTGCTTCTTCTTGGGAAAAGGAAGATGTTACACATAGTTCAAGTTATTATTCATAGCCTGAGATAGCTGGGTAAGAATAACCATGATGTTTTTAACTCCACCTTTCATTGCATCAGTAATTTCATTCAGAAAATCTTTGCGTTATCCCCACTACTATAATTATAGGATATTACCACACTTATATAGCCATGGTTTAAAAAAACCATGGCTATATCCTAATATATCCCCACGGGTCTTAAGCTACCCATGGCGCTACGCCCCCAATCCTCACAATTCCACCCCCGATGTCGATTTCTCCTCCCCGCGAGTCAGAGAACCTCCTCACCTGATGCTTCCACCCACCTCTCGATATCCTCCTCCTCCGACGTGGCCACCCAACCTCGATCCTACTCTGACGACACGACCACCCAACCTCGATCCTCCTCCAATGACGCGGCCACCCAACCTCAGGACGATCCTCCTCCGACGATTCAGCCACCCAACCTCCCTGTGATCCTCTTCTTCCGACGCGACTCCACCTCCACCTCCCCCTTAGGTCCACCCTCTTCCTCGACTTACCTGTTTTTTCAGTCTTCACACATTCCAGGCGCCCCTCCACATCTCACCGGTGGGAGGTCCATGACTCACAGCTTGTGAGTGGCCTGCGGTAGGGTGTGTTAGAGTTTGTTTTCTATTTCCTAAAATCTCTATTCTATTTATGCTATTGGGGTTTCAATTATCTCTGATTTTATCTAACACACAGTAGCATACATATGAACTAGGATAGTTCCAATTCCTCACATTCCCTCTAATTTTTTCCCTGAAGAAGGGTTTTTATGATTTCAGATCCACAACCTCTTTAATTTGCATTGGGTAAGATTTATTTGTTTCGATTTCTTGTCTTCTTAATTATCACATTTGTCTTTGATACAGTTTATTTGTTTTCACTTATTGCATTAGGAATGATTTATTTGATTTTTTTCTGATTTCCATTGGGTTTGATTGTATTATAGAGTTTAAATCTACAAATTCTATAAATCAGAAGTTATAATGTTATGATTTTAAGATGGATGAATGGTCTATGGTGAGTTCTAAAATAAAATTTCATAAATATATAGTATTAATTGATTATTATTACTTTGTTTAATGTAAATCTATGTTTCATAGTGATGGATATATGACATATCATGATATTTTTGCAGTTTTTGATTAGAAGTAATGTTTGGAGGATTTACTAAATTGCATGTTTCCTTAACAATTTTTTAGAGAACATAATTTTCTCATATAAATAAAATCAAATATGATTATGATGAGTCACATAGAACATGTATGTTCCGAAACCATCATGTGATAGATGCATAAGAGATTGTTTGCTCATAGGGTATTATTCATTTCCCATTGGGTGTTTAGTATTAGGTTTTGCTTCTAGAGATTAATCCACACTACCCTATACCTCCCTACCAATTCTTATAGAAATAAAACTTTGGGTTAAGAATTGGTTAAGATAAGTGTTTACCCAAACCTTTATTTATCAATTTATTTAGAATAATAAATATTTTTTCATATTGGATTTTTAACTCCTTAAGATTAGAACCATGGGTTGTCAAAGTAGATTGTTGATAACCTTGATACTTCATCTGTCTCTACAGGTCCTTCATGGATGGATCTTGAATTTTTCTTTATGTTTGGTAACATATTAAATGTTGAGAGTTTTTACTTACTTAATGGAAGTGTGGGGGATGATAAATCTATTATAAAATCTATTAGAAAGGTGATTTGGATTGATATTTCTTTCCATATCCATATGAGAATATTGAATACTCCTTGAAACCTTAGTTGTTTAACCACAATTGATGGTCCCCCCATCAAGTGTCTGCACTGATCTAGTAAGATATATAATTGGTATGGTAAAAAAATTTCCTATGGTTGGATTTATATTTTTTCAAGTCCTAATATTTTTTTTGAAATATATGAACTAAAAAATAAGAAGTTTTATTGAAGGTCCTTGGATAGAAAACTCAATTTACATTCCTATTTAATTTTAATTGAATGTCATAGCTAAAACTTTGAGGAACATGAAGAAATAAGAGGCTACAATTCAAATAAATAATTCTTAAGAGAAGTTGATTACAACACTATTTGAAGGTAATAAAATTGGTTTTCCTTCTATTAAATCTAATGAGAATGATTCTGGTAATGAATTAAGTTCATGTTGTGAGAAAGTTATTTCCATTGAATCATTCAATGATATCAATTATGAAATCAAGGATTTTCTTAAAATGGACCCTATTAAAGTTATTATATACATATGTGAATACATCAAGGGGATACAATATTAGAAATCATAGTTATATTTAGATTCCAATTCAATGAAATATAAATTCACTAAAAAGGTAAGTAAATGTATCACCATCACAATGTTTATTAAACCTAAGAAGAAATTTCTATCACTTTTCAATGGAAAATTGTTTATAAATGAATAATAATTGAAAAGGAGATTTTTTTATGAGGTTGTTATTATAGAAGTTGTATTTTCACTAGATTAACTATATTGGACCTCTATGGATGTCAAAGATTTATAGCTGGATGTTAAGGATAATAGTATTAAAGAACTAGATAGTTCTCTTATAAAGGCTAATAAAGTGTATGGAGATCTGATTCTGAAGTTAAACAGCGATATTAAGAAATGTTAAAATCTATTGAATATGATATGTATTATATAAATCTATAATGATTGGAGTAAGAGGTGAAATTGATAAATCAAGAAGTCACCCAAGTTAAATCATTACATGTTTTAGGAAAATAAGAGTAGCTACTACACAAACTAATGATGAAAATATTACTAACAAAAAGACTCAAAATTGTGTCAAAATAACTTTAATTGATCCACTAATTTTTTCACTGTAATCTCATGGAGGGATGTGACAGACTATCCTGATAAATCTATTGGTAATCATGCATATTAATCTATTACCCATGGTTTCAAAACAAATTTTTTAAAAATATGGGTGTGATTAAATAATGATAATCTATCCATATTATCTAATTTGGCTATGAGCATGAATAAAATACTTGGATCTCTAAATAAATCTCATGATCATATTGTTGTTGTCCAAAAATAGAAAGCAAGAAAAACTAGATATACTACATAAAATAGAAAGAGAAGGTGATTTATTTGTCAATAATAGTGATACTATACATTTTGACATAAGTATAGTGAATGTTGGCATAATATGTCAACCTATATAGGATATATAAGATCAATATTCTGGGGGAACATACCATATTTTGAAAGAAGACATGTGGGAAAAATGAAGAATTCACAAAATAGGAGTAATCTATCTATAAAAAACAGATTTCAATATTTTGAATATATTTGTTAAATATGAAAAAAGTGATCATAGTTAAGATGCTTGTTTTCATATACCAACTCAACACAAAGTACATACTAATTTCAGAATAAGAACACAACAAAAATTGAATTAAGTAAGAAAAGTAAATGAATCTACCTTGGGGAGAAAAAAAATAAGGATATTATATCATGTAATCTCAATAATTCAATGATGGGTGTTGAAGAGGATATTGAAATAGAGATGAACTGCCTACACTATGGAAGAATATTCCAGATTATGGACCATTGAAAATTGGCCATTAACATCATGACTAAAGGAAGTGAGCTAAAGTAACAAATGGAATAAATTCAAGAAAGGAATCATAGAATTCATTTAATTAAAGATATCCTAGAAGAATAAGTGTAATACTGACTTCTAAATAATGATATTCTAAATAATATCAAAGAGATACATAGAATATACAAAATTCCAGGTCATACAACAAAAAAATTCTTAACTTCACTTCCATAAGAAGATGAACTATTGATGTGAAAATATAAAACATTAGTGTCTCTAAATATGAAGAAATTTGTTGTAGAAGAAGTTTCAACAAAAATTAATTAGGTAGATCATGTTCCTAAAGTATGTGTGATCATATGAATTAAGTAATTTGTATAGCCTAAGAAGATGGATCTAGTAGAAAAGTATAAAAGTGATCTATTTTCTAAAATAAGGTTGCATGTTCCATCTTTAATGAATTATGAAAATAGTAGAAAATAATATTTTACAATGATTTATATATTTTTAAAATCAAGGGTAAATCTAGCATGAATATATCTCAATATTTAATATATGGAAAAAAAATATTTTCTCAGTTGGGATATAAGTCATGACCTTATTACCTTGATAAATTTTTATACTTTTTTTTGGGAATTAAAGGTGTTAATGAAAAAATGTTAGAACCACTTGGAAGTTATTACCATTACACAATTGTGGGTTTTATCCATCATGGTTCATTCAAACTGGTATAAATATCTCATAAAAATACCAAATAAATCCAATGGTTAAGAATAAAATTTATCTTTGAAAAAAACTATCCATGATGAATACTGTTGGGAAGGATTCCTAGAGGTTGGGGAGGTGGGATGTGCAGGGGGAAGTGGGGGGGCAGGTTAGGGGGGGAGGGGCTGGGGGGTGGGGTGCTGGTGCTGGAGGGGGGGGGGGGAAGCTGGAGGGCTGGGGGGGGGGTAGTGGGGGTGTAGGTGGGGGGATGAGGGCTGGGGAGAGGGGATGGGGGGAGGGGCTGGGGGGTGGGGTGTTAGGGGTTGATGCAGGAGGGGGGGGTGATAGGGGATGGGGGGGGGGGTGGTGTAGGGGGACCAGTGTAGGGGGGACTGGTGCTGGGGGGAAGTGGGGATGCAGGTGGGGTTGGTGGGTGCTGGGGGGATGGGGTGGAGGGGTGCAGGGGGACTGGTGTAGGGAGGACTGGTGTTGGGGGGGGGGGCTAGTGTTGGGGGGCTGGGGGGGGGGTAGTGGGAGTGCAGGTGGGGGGCTAGGGGATGGGGGGAGGGGCTGGGGGGTGGGGTCTGGGGTCTGGTGCAGGAGGGGGGGTGGTGCTAGGTGGATGGGGGGGAGTGGTGCAAAGGTGATGGTGGGGGGTGGGGCTGAGGGGTGCAGGGTGAATGGTGTATGGGGGACTGGTGCTGGGGGGGGGGGGTGCTCGGGGCTAGGGGGCAGTGGGGGTGCAGGTGGGTGGCTGAGGGATGGGGGTGGGGTTCTGGGGGCTAGTGTAGGAGGGGGGGGGGTGGTTCAGGGGGGCTGGTGGGGGGGGGGGGGCTGAGGGCTGGGGGGAGGGGCTGGGGTGGTGGTGCTGGGGTGAGGGGTTAGGGGGGAGCGGTTCAGGGGATATGGTGTAAGAGGGACTGGTGCTGGGGGCTAGGGGGGCAGTGGGGGTGGGGGCTGGTGGGAGGGGCTGGGGAGGAGTGGTGCAGGGGGGTTGGAAATCAAATTTGGGAAGTGTTTTGGAAATGAACCGAATAGGTAAAATGGAAGGGAATGAGAAACATAAGATGAATATGAGTTCCTTTATATTCTATTTGTCGATTATATACTGACCATGAAAATTTTTTTTAATATGATTTCATATGTTAATTGAGATATATATTGGAAATAAATTCTAAGAAGATAATATGGAATGGAAATGATAATATGGAAGAATGGGGTATGCTTCATGGATGTGTTATTTCTACTGTTTATGCATGTACTGATGCAATGATTATTGATATTATGATGAACAATGTGTGTGTTTGTGGCTGTTTTGTGTTGACATGACCACCATAAATTATTAGTCTAATGGGAGTGACTAAATGATGATATTTTTGTAATAATATAAAGGAATTATAGAATCTATAATAGTAATGGATTCATGTATCATTTATCATCACTGATCACATATATATAAGAAGTTTTTATATCTCATTTCTTTTCACACTATTTCCTTACAGGCGGTTTCTTATGATGAGGCCAGTTCTATCCACCACCATTGATGGCAGTGATTTCAACATCGGATTTGGGTAAGATTTATTCCATTTTTATTCTTTGGCCAAATTTTAATTAGGGATTTTGTGATTTTTGGGTTCTTTATATTTTTGTAGTGCTTTATGGATGTCGTTGAGGTGGATTCGAGTTGTCGTTGATGAAGGCTTACATGTGTATGCATAGGTAGGCATATACATATATATATATAAGTTCCCTATTTATATATATTCACTCATGGCAGTATGAATATATATATATATATATATTGGGGCTAGGTGTGCTTATATATAGATATGAAAAATGTATACAGGTGTAAGTGTAAAGGGGTATATGCAAGTATAAACATATATCTAAGGACCCCCTTATACATATTTGAACATGAAAATTTGTACATATGGGCTAGGTGTCCTTATATATATGTGAAGTTTCATATGCATGCAATCAGATAAAAGGAAGATTTGAGTTGTCATCATCAAAAACAGTGCGCCATGAGGTTGAGGTAAGTTCCCTCTGCCTAACCCTTTAATTTGAATTCTATAATTGCTCGAGTATTTTAAAAACTTGTTTTCATTATTATATAGTGTATATATGCTATGAAAATTGGTTGTGGATCTTTTAAATGACATTTTCACCTATTTATATGATTCCCCTAAGCCTTCAACGTGGACTAGTAGAAAGTTTCAACCAACTCAATAGTAGAAAATGAAATTTCCTTCACTTTAGAGATGATAGTGCCCTCATTTTTAGAAAATATGAACCAAGAATTCTCATAAAAATCTAAAACTTAAAGAAAATATTTGTTTTCATTTCATCAAACACAAACCACCAGACTTGAAAACTTGACACTTTCTTAAGTAACATCATTGTGAAACACTTGACCCATAAAAAGATATAATTTAACCTATTAAAATAAATCCACCTAGGCATGATTCACGATGTGAATAGGGGTTTCACACCATGAATCCCTAACCCTGGGAATTTCATGGCTTGAACTGAAGTTCACAGCCAAAAATGTTCAAGATAGGGGGTTCACCCCTCAACCAACCCCATTCAAGGCATAAACCTGATGGGTCACAACATGAAAGGATACAATAGCTTAAATTTCAGTTATTTTTCACCCCGAACCTCCACCAAATTCCACCCAAACCTCAAAGGTTCCAACAGGGGACTAAAAAAAATTCAAAAATACCATTTAGAAACATCTAATGTTCAGATTTCTGATCCAAATTCCAATTTAAGCAACAACCCATGCTTCATATTAAAAATAAAAATTTCCTCCAAAAATAATGAATCAAAAACCTATGGGGTATTACAAACTCCACACCTTAACACTTCTCATCCCTGAGAAGCCATGGTATTCATCAAAACATGTCTCACAAACTACTATGGTTGTCAATTCCCTGAGAACTCACTATTCTCTATCTATGAGTTCTAAACATGTTTCTGTTACACAAATCCAAACATCAAGGCATGCTTTGCACCAGAAGTCGATCCACTCACTCACAACAAGGAACTAGAAAAGATAGGATCTTCCCACACACTAGAATCACTTTTTCAACTCAATCGTTCAATGATCTGCCTCACTGCAATAATGACCCATATGACACGAGGTTCAGTCACCCAAAACTGATATGATTTTCCCCACTATAGGAGTACCATTATCATTGACCTTCCAAAACAAACAACTGGTCTCTGTAGCCCATGTTCTATCCATCACTAAATGAAATGACTAGATGTGACTGACCCACTTATCCTTAAATTCTAATATGAAATATCCATTTCCACCAACTCTCGGATCACCATAGATCATCCATGCCAGCCAATGATAGTCAATAGTGCACTCCCCACCCTATGGCTTCCCATACATGGTTATTATGGCTTCCCATAAACTACTACTCAACCACTAATCCAAATGGGTCCTATCATAAAATCTCACTAACAATACCCCTTCCAAGGACCAAAAATTTAGGCTATCGGGGGGGGGGGGTGCTGGGTTTTTTTGCAAGGGGCAGGGTGTGCATGGGGTGGGTACTGGGGGGAGGGGGGGTCCAAGGGGTGTGAAGGGGGGTGTGTTGGGTTTTTTTTAAAGGGGTAGGGTAGGGTGTAGGGGGTGGGCATGGGGTGTGTGCTTGGGGGGTGTACAGTGTGCAGGGGATGGGCATGGGGGTGGGGTAGGTAGGGGGGGTGTGCTGGGGAAGGGGGAAGGGGGGTGTGCATGGTGAGTGGGCAGGGGGGGTGTGCTGGGGGGAGGGGGAGGGGGTGCAAGGGGGAGGGGTGCAGGGCGGTCCAAGGGGTGTGTAGGGGAGGGGGTGTTATGGGTTCTTTTCCAAGGGGTAGGGGGTGTGGTGGGGGGAGGGGGTGGGGGGTGCAAGGGGGAGGGGTGCAGGGGGGTCCAAGGGGTGTGCAGGGGAGTGGGTGTGCTGGATTCTTTTTCAAGGGGCAGGGGTAGGGTGTAGGGGGGTGTGCTGGGGGGAGGGGGCATGGGGTGGTGAAAAGGGGTGGGGTGTGTGTGTTTGGGGGGGGGGAGTTGTTTCCTTTCTTATGGTATTAAATTCCTTCTTGATGAACCAATCAGGATTTTTGTAAATGTGAAGATTATTTCACATGAGATTTTTAGATTTATAACTTCATCCAATGAACCATGGATGAACCTTATGAGAATGACTACACTATTATTGTTTATTGAGTTATATTCTTTGTGAATTTTCTAAGATGTTTTGTTTTACCATAATTTTAGGGGATGGGCACTACTATGTTATACCATGTGTTGTAGGTACTTGTGATCCAGTTCCAGACTTCTTTGATAGTTTGTCTTATAGGGAGACTCATGTAAGTGTAGTTATGTGTTTTTTTATATTTGGAGTTGTTTAATTCTTAATATGTATGTAGATTTAGTGTATAATTTAATTTGGACAGTGAGTACCACATTGATCTTCTGTGTGATAAATAGAGTAACTCATTCTCATTTTGTAACATTGTTTTTAAACCCATGAAATATATTTAGTGTCTGGGAAATTTCACCAATGGTTAGTAGATCCTCTGACCTGATATAAGTCAATGGTTTGGGATGTTAGTAGGGAGGGGGCTAGTAGAAGCAGGGTGGAGGGGGAATGGTAGGGGCTAGGGGGAGGGGAAACTTGCAGGATGTGGGGGGGACTAGAAGGGGGGGGGGAGGGTGAACTGGTAGGGGTGTGGGGGGGGGACTGGTAGGGGGAGGAGGAAAACTAGTAGGGGGTGCGGGGGGCTGGAGGGGGGGGGGGGTTAGCAAGGGTAGGGGGGAGGGGAAACTGGTAGGGTGGGGGGAAGGACTGGTAGGGGGAGGGGGGAATTGGCAGGGGGGAGGGGAAACTGGAAGGGGGAGGGGGGGAACTAGTAGGGGTGGGGACTGGCAAGGGGACGAGGGTGCAAGGGGAAGGGTGGGTGGGGGTGCAGGGGGGACTGATAGGGGGAGGACAAGGTGGGGTGGGGGGGAATGGTAAGGGGAACTAGAAGGTGGGCGGGAGGGGTAACTCGCACGTGGTGGGAAGGGTAACTGGAAGGGGAGAAGGACTGGAGGGGGGGATGACTGGTAGTGGGGGGAATGGTAGTGGGGTGGGGAACTCGCAGGGGGGGGGGACTAGCAGGGGGGGTGTCCAGGAGGGGGGGTACAAGGGGGAATGGGTGTGTGTGTGTGTGTGGGGGGGGGGGGTGTTCAAGGGGGCTGTCTAGGGGGGGCTGGGCTACTGAAAGGGGGGGGGGGGTCTAGGGGGTGTTCAAGGGGGGGGGGGAAGGGGTGTCCAGGAGGGGGGGGGGTGAAAGGGGGCATGTGTGTGCAGGGGGTGTCCAACAGGGGGGGTGTCTAGGTGGGAGGGGGGGTGTCCAGGAGGGGGGGGGGGGGGTCAGGGGGCATGGTGGTGAAGGGGGGGGGGGTGTTTAGGGGGGTATAAGGGGTCTATCCAGGGGGTTGCAAGGGGGATGTCTAAGGGGAATGTGGGTGCAGGGGGTGTTCAAGGGGGTGCATGAGGGCTGTCCAGGGGGTGCATGGGGGCTATCCAGGGGGGCATGGGGTGGGGGGGGGGGGGTGTTCAAGGGGGTGCAAGGGGGCTATCCAGGGGGTGCAAGGGGTTGTCCAGGGGGCATGGTGGTGTAGGGGGTATTCAAGGGGGATGTCCAGGGGGCATGGGGGTGCGGGGGGGGGGGGGGGGGTGTTTAAGGGGGGGGGGTGAAAGGGGGATATCCAGGGGAGAATGAGGGTTCATGGGGGTGCAAGGGGCTATCTAGAGGGTGTAGGGGGGGGGGGGGGTGCAAGGGGGCTGTCCAGGGGGTTTAAGGGAGTACAAGTGAGCTGTCTTGGGGGGCATGGGGGCAAGGGGGTACATGGGGGATGTCCAGGGGGGTGCATGGGGCTTTACAAGGGGGTATGAGGGTGCGGGGGGGGGGGGGGGAAGGGGGCTATCTAGGGGGAAACTGAATTTATTTTTTATACCCTATAAATAATATGGACACAGTTTTAACCATGTAAGTAGGGGACTAGTGCCATGATTAAACCATGGAATTAGGGGGCCTAACGCCACGGTTAAAACCATGGCACTAGGCCCCCTAATGCCACAGTTTAACTATGGAACTAGACCCCTACTGCAAGGGTTAAAATTGTGGCACTAGGATCCTAATTCTGTGGCGATAACAACCACAGTTTTCTGAAACCGTGTCTATAAGCTATTGCCATGGTTTTCAGGCCTATGGCCAAGGTTTCAAACCGTGGCTATAGGTTAATTTTCTAGTTGTTCCCTCACATATATTGTTGGCATGGTTAATCCTATTTATCACCATTTATAAAATAGAAAAGTTTTTAATAAAACATAAGTCCATAAATCATGAACAAATAATTTATTTTAATTGAAAAATTAATTCTAAAGTCATATATTATGGTATCTATGTGTTTAACCTTTTTCTCAAACAATAATTCTATGATCATGTGCTTTAATCCTTTTCTAACTTTTAAAAATAATAATTAATTTAATTATATATACTTCATAATATTTTGTATATAGTTTGTGATTAACCGAAGCATATCCCCTGAGAGTGTCAAATCGAGTTTGTAACAATGCCTCTTTTTCGTGAACTAGTTAACAACCAAGTTAATACCCAATCTTCCCTTTTTGGAATTATTACCCTTTGGTACATATGTGACATAGACAAATCTACTTGTAGTATCTAGATAAAGATTTTATTTCTTGGAAAACACACACTCTCATACATTACTGAAACTTTTGGTTGTTTCCCTTTAGACTCAAAATTTTCCTTAGGGTTTTCATTAACATTTTTTAGTCCTAATTCCTGGATTAAATAAATAATGCTCTAATACCAACTATAATGAATTGAAATTTTCTTACATGAATATTACATTATTTTTCAGATAAATAACATAATTTTAATACAATACAATATCTAAAGGTTTAATATATTGGGAAAATTAGGCACATACACCACTCATTCATAATAAAACATTAACAATATTCCATTGCTTACTCATATCCCACCTAAATCTCTCATGTACTCCTTAGTACATGTATTCACCTGAGAATATACATCAATGAAATGGGTGAGTTAAAATCCCATTAAAGGGAGGAATAACATGATAGGAATAAGGGACATTAATTAATATTACATGGGTGAGCATAATCGTCATCATCATATCATAAGCATATGATCATCATAATAATCACAAGGGAAACATTTGATAAATTAATGAAATGCAGAATATATATAATAATGAAACATCATGACATAGTTTTCAAATAACACACATATCTGTGAACAATACTAGCATCATGTTTACGCATAACATATGTGCATAAATCATAACATCATAATTTTGAACAAAGGTAGTATCATTTTCATGCACAGGAAACATAATATCACGAGATATATCACATTACCCAATTAATTGGAGGTATATATAATTATAATCTTACCCATTGCATTATAAAATGCTCACAATCATGCATTCCACATGGAAATGAAATATATGAAAATAATAATCATGAAATAAACCCATAGAAAGGAATGAGTTTCATAAATGTTTTCTAAAGAATACTTTCATAAATAACCTTTAGGGTTCCCAAATTAATAAGTTCAATCATATTTTTTTCATAAAACATTATCATTATTTAGTGGATAATAAATAACTCCAGTGGAGTCAATGTGATGTTTTGGAAATTGAAGTCTCTTTGATTTTTTTTGTAAGTGGCTTAGAAAAAATTTTGACAGGGTAAATAAATTTATATCCCTAGAAATAATATGAAAATAATAGTGAAAATAAATTTTAAGAACATAATTTTAATTCCATATTGAAAATAATGTGAATGGAAAGATAACTCAAAAAGGGGTTGGGTTCAAGAATCCCCTTACCATAAATCTTGATTTATTTCATCTCTTTTTCGCCTATTATATAATATACTTAGATTTTTCAACATGTGAAAATAGAAGTGATTTATATTTAATTATTAAACTGTTTATACATTACAATTGTTGGATTATATTTTATAGTATTCTTTGTTAAATGTGAATTGTTTTGATGTCATGTTTTCATTAAATTATCTCATCTTATTTTGATTTTTCTATTTTTTGTTGAAGGTAATTTATGCATAAGTAAAATTAATTCCAAAAAATAAAATAGATTTAATTTCATATTAATATATTATATATTATTCATACTACCCATACATGAATTTTGTGATAAGAAGAGAGTAGGCAATGTCCTCATGGGTGGTTAACCGACTGTTTACAGGAGATTATCAAGAGGAGGAAGAGAAGTATGAAATATAAATATGTCTTGAATATAATTATTATAGTCAATTAACATAATTAAAATAATGTTAACATACTAATAAATTAATCACAAAATATTTTGGTTTGAAAGGTACAAATAAAAGGATGGAGAGAAGAGGAAAATTAGAGAAAGAGTTGATGAAACCATACCCTCTTCTCAGTGTTGCTTATTTTCTATGACACTAACTCCTTTAATGCTTGGATTTGAGTGAATCCAAAACACCCCTAAGGATTATAAGGGTATTTATATATGGAATTTTGGTAGATATTTGGATTTAGTAAGATAGGGAGGATTCATTTTCCAAGGGGAGGGAGAAGGGGTATTTATACTTGAGTAGAGGGGTGTTTTTAGGATAAAACATTGAATAAAAATTATATCTAAGCTAAAACTTTCAATAGTGATATTTTTGATATTATGAAATATATTTTATTAATATAACATTATTTTAGGACTTTAAATCACTTTATAACTTGAATTTATTAGTTTAATCAAAAGGAAAAGAGAAAAATGAAAAATGTTCATTTAAAGGGACACTTTATAATTTTAGACTTTGAAAATTAATTTTTAGCTTTAGAAATTAATTTTATTGTCTTTAAATGACCTATTTATCTTATTAACTTGATTTTGGGTTGATAAAACCAATTTAATATTTTTTAATACATTATTACATCATTATTATGTCATAAAACACACGTTATTTGAAAAACTGTATTTTTACTATTCACATAAAATTTAAGTTTCTCAGAAAATTATCAAAAATAAATCCTTTAGAATTTTGATGTGACAATTATAAAAATAATATTAATTTTATCAAATTTATTTTCTATCATAGTTAATTTTAATTATTAAGATAAAAGTTATGATTTTTGTGAAATATATTAAAATATATTTTATTAAAAAAGTGGTTATATTTTCCTTGAGTTTTTAATCTTGGTATTTATTTTATGGCATCAAGATATTTATAATTTCTCAAATTACCCATGATAGATATTATTTATCTATAATTTTATTACTTTGAGGTCAAATTATTATTCCAACTATCAGGTTACTATTCCCAATGGTCAAGTTAATATTCCAAAAATTACATTACTATTATAATGGTCATATTACCTCATAAAATATCTCTTCATTACTTAATTCACCATTCACCTAAATTCATACCATGGTTCTATATTTCCCTTTTTTTAAAATGTCAATTGGTTTACTAATTTTTTTTATTTTACATAGTGTTGTTTGCGGGAGTGATAATTCTTACAGATAAGTATGGTCTAAATCTTTCCATTCTAATTTTTCTTTTTTTTAATCCATTGTAATATTTAACATTTTCATTAGTTTAGTTGATGAATAATGTAATGATATCCATTAATTAAATAAATTTTTATTGGTTTTTCTATGTGTTATATGTGTATAATACTATAAAATATAATATAAAACACAACTATTCAAGAAAAAATATTATTTATAAATTCCGGGTCATTACATACACGACCTCAGACTTTCCTCACCATATACCAAAGGCTGTTGACTAGTGGTGAGGGCCTAATACAATCATGAGGAGAATATTCCCACTAAAATAAGGCATTAGGCTCATGCTTGAACCTACTAAAAATTTGGCATGACCCATCTATATAATGAACATACCATAATCTATAAACATAAAACTAGGAGCTAAGAGGACCCTGTACTCCAAAATAGAAAGCAGTAAATTTATTTATATGATACATAAAAATATAATAGACCAACCATAAAATATAAACAAATAAATTGGAAATCATACAAATAAATGACAAACTAGAGTGTACACATGTTGAGAAAAAACTAAAATAAACACACTAGACTCCATCTCAACTGATACAAACCAACATGTTAAGTCATTGGCCTCTATGACCTACTCATTGAACCATGTGTTTAGCTCCAAGTAGCACATATGCACTGAGGGAAACATGAAGGTCTACCCACGTACATTGAAACCCATTCTATGTATTCAAGTAGAAGGTGAGTCCAATGAACCAATATAAATCCCCAATGCCACAACAATACTGAGTGTTGTTGAGGTCAAGTGGATGTACATGAAATGCATATATAAGAAGTGAAATTAATGCTTGTTCAACACACCCATCCATAAATATAACACATAATTCACATATAATAATTCAAGTCAGGTCATCATGTGATAACCCGACTACCATGACACCTGGAATCACCTGTTTCAGCTTCATGATATAAAGAAGAGCGTAATACCCTGTGTCTAGGTGGGTTATGAAATTTATAAGGATTTTTTATTTTTATTCTGGTGAATAGTTAATTTTGAGAAATGGGACTCAATATGGGATTAAAGGAGTTTATACATCTTAAATAAATGTTTTTGGACATGGTTTGAGCCTCGGTGGGTGAACCATGTGTTTGGTTGGAAGTTAGAGAAGCGTTAGAGTGGTTGGGCTATTGAAAACATTAGTAGAAGACCATTCATGATGTGAATGAGAATTCACACTGTAAAAGGATTTTATGTGGTGTTTTTAGGGTTTGAAAGGGGGGTTGGCCAAGAGAGAGGTACACTTCTTAAATGTTAATGACAATATAAAATCATACATTGGACATCCAATGCATCATTTAAATGTTTCTAGTAAACAATGTCATCCTCCTCATAGACCTCCTTAGAAGGATCTTTCTCAGGAACAAGGGTCTCAACACATAGAATTTCCATTCTTGGATTAGTATGGTGTGCAGGTTCTTGTACCACTCCTATAAATTCCTAGAACTAATAAAATTATCCTTCTCCAATATTGATTGCAGTGATAATGTATAGGTCATGTTACTTTTCATTTTCTACCACAAAAAAAATAGAGTTTAATACTTTATTTTTTTACTATAAAGTGACATAATAAATTTTATTTTTTAGTCACCCACTAATTTTTCAAATCATAATATCCCATGCCATTGGATTTAGAATATCCTACCGCAAAAATATTATAATGGAAAATATCCATTCTTTCCTTATCATAACCCAAAAAAGGACCAAAAGAATTACTCAAAGGTATTTAGCTAGACATAAATTACCAATTTCATTAACTCTTGCCTCCTCAATCCACTGAGTGGGATCCAAAATCCTAAAACTCTAGACATGGATTTCCCCAACACTTGCCACCAAATTTTTGTTGGACATAAAAATTCCATTACTCCCAATTCAAGTTTGGTTAAGTTAAAACTACAAAAAACACTAATTAGCTATGTTTTAAAATGTTGATAATTCATTTACTGACATTTCTCCAAAATATCTATAAATGAGGTGACTCTAATTTAGTGATGATTATAAAAACCACTAATTAGAGATGATTTAAAACATCGCTAAATTAGAAATATTTTAAAACGTCGTTAATTAGAAACAAACTATTTGACAACGTTTTCTAGAAACGTCAGAAAATAAATGTCGCTAAATTAGTGGCGTTTTAAGGTGTTGCTAATTAATGACACATTATTAACCAACATTTCTAGAAAACATAGGTAAATAAACATCACAAAATTACACGTCATTTTCTGATGTTTTTTGGAAAAATCGATTTTTTTTAAAATGTATGAAAATGTCTTTTTTTTGAATTGTGCCCCATCTCTCCTCTCTAGTACTCCCCACCTTCTCCTCTCCCATCTAGTTCCCACCTCCTCAACATCTCGTCGCCTCCTACCATCCAGTTCACACCCTCATCCCATCCCATCCCCTCTCCCATTCAATACCCACCTCACCATCCCGTCACAGCTCTCCCCTCCAGTACCCCCTGCCTTCATTGCTCACTAGCTCCACCCCACCATGTCTGGTACTTGCCCACTACAAATCACCCCCGCCCCAACCGCTTCTGTCCCATCTTGTCCATCACCCCCACCCCACCACATCTATCCCACATCCCTCCCTTCCCATACCACAATTCTCCCACCCAAGAAAAATGGATTCCCATAGGAATCGAACTGGGGATCTGTCTGGTATCATGAAACAACCCTGCCAACTCACCCATTTGAATGTTTGATATATAACTGTATTTTGTTATATATATATATATAGATTTCATTATTTCAAAAAATAATATATATTTATATTAATATATATATATGTTTATATTATATATATATATATCTGTGTTTATATATTATATATATTTTATGTTTATATTAATATATATATATGTTTATATATATATATATCTATGTGTGTGTATGCACACACATAATTAGCCACTTTTAAAATACTGGTATAAATATTACTAAAATAGTCACATTTTCTTAAAAACATGACTAAATTTAAAATATTTAATTGTATTATGTTATATATATATATACATTTAAATATTTAAAATTTAATATTATATATATACATTTTATATTTTATATTTTATATTTTATGTATATATATGTATATATATGTTTATCTTATGTTATATTTATATATATGTCTATATTTTATATTATATATATATATATCTGTGTGTTTTTATTTTATGTTTATATATATATGTTTATGTTTTATATTATATGTATATATATGTTCATATTATATGTTAATTTATATATTTATATTATATTATATATATATATATGTTTGTGTGTGTTTATATTATATATATACATGTGTGTGTTCATATATATATATATATGTATATATTTTATATGTTTATATTAATATATATATATATATGTTTATATGTATATTTGTATATATGTTTATATATATGTGTGTGTGCAAATGTATATGTGTATGTATGCATATATATAATTATAATTACATAAATACATACATACATACATACAGACATACATACATACATACATACATACATACATACATACATACATACATACATACATACATACATACATACATACATACATACATACATACATACATACATACATACATACATACATACATACATAATTATCCATGTTTTAGAACACCGGTAAAAATGTCACTAAAATAGCCACATTTTCCTAAAAACGTGACAAAATTTAAAATATATATGTTTTTTATATATAAATATTGATATATATGTGTGTGTGTGTGTGTGTGTTTATACACATGCGTTAGTGTTTATATATATATATATATATAACGTCTCTAATTGAGTGATGTTTTTTCATGAATCATCGTTAATTTAGCAACGCTTTTCAAGAAGCGTCAATAATTTAGCAATGCTTTTTAGGAAGCATCGATGATTTAGCAATGATTTTTAGGAAGCGTCGATAATTTAGCGATGTTTTCTGGAAACATCCCTAATTTAGCCATGTTTCCTGAAAAGCATCGCTAAATTTAAAAATTAGTGACATTTTTAAGAAACATCGCTAAATTATAGATTTTTTGTAGTGTAATCAAAAATTTCTTTTGAATTTCCCATTAAATTGAAGTTCTAAGTCAGAGGCCTTGCAAACAATTTGATTTAGTGGTTTCGTTCCAAATCAAGTAGTGGAAGGCTATACCAACTTAATATTTTCATTGATATTTTTTAAACATTATGAATAAATATACTTTATTTTATCCTTTTAGATGATTGTTAATATTATATGGATTTTATATAATCAATTAATCACGTCCTAATAAAATAATTTATGCACAATCAATTTAGTTCTCTTGGAGACTGAAATATGGTTATATTAATCATGCATGATATCATGTGACCACACTCACACATTATTCCTTATATAAATAAAAACATTCATCATGAATTTATTCATTTCTATCTTTTCATGCTTGTTAATTAATATATGTGATCATATTACATCCACACATTCACATAATTAACAATGAAATACAAAAATAAATAAACAATGATGTGATCACGAGCTGTTATCTAGTGGTTGATCCATAGAGAGGATAAATAGACCGCCTAAGACCCCATGGGAATGCCTTGATTCATTTCTTCAATCATATTGCCCATCAAACTCTCATGAATACCACTTGTTTGATTTCAAGCCATCTCTTGACTCAAACCGTGTTGTCACAAATGCCTATGATCTTTACAATAAGTACTCACATGTAGGTGAGGGGAATTCAGTATGTGAAATTATATTTTATCATTTAAATTTGGGTGTACAGACCCTTATACGATTTAAAGATAGAGAGGAAATATAAAAATCGTTAAAATAAAAAATAATTATTACATTTTAAAACTCAAAATTCAATAATTAAATTATATAAGTAAATATCAAACATGCATGGGACATCCTCAAGTCCTAGTTAGTCAAAATGCAATGATACTGTGTAATAAAAATTATAAAAATTCTAAAATTCATCTTGAGGATATTTTTAATGCATTAAACTCACATTAAATAATTTTAATTAATTAATGATACATCCCTTTTCACATGAAATAATTTTAATAAATTTTAGACAATTAAATTTAATTTCAGGTTTTTTCCAATTTTTTGGGCTTGTTTGGACCCCAAATAGGTTCCAAGATAATTTAATAGGGAATACTGTGGGCATATTGGGTTTGGAAGATCGGTCCCAAACAAACTTGACCTGACATGGGTTGGAGAGACCCCATTGGATATCGGGTCTGGGTAGGGTTACATGCCCAAATTGGGGCACACATGGGTGGTGAAAAGGGGAATCCCAAGGGGGTTCACATTAAGACAAATAAAAAATGATTTTTATTTTTTTTAAACATCCAGCACCCACTTGGCACTAAATTCAACACCCAAACCCCAAAATAATTGGGGTATTCAATCAAAGTAGTGGGTGGTGAGCCACCCACCAAAGGATAAGTTTTTTTATGTTGATCATAATCCATGTTTATAGTCGTGTGATCACCCCAACATGGTTGGGGATGTGCACCAGTGGGCCATGAAAAAACCTGTACTAGAGAAATTCAGGCCCACAAACCAAAACGATCACCATACATACATATATATAGATATAACTAATATATATATTTCTATTTTATTATTTTTCAAAAATTTCGTTGATCTTCAATCAGCCATATCTTGGCAGTATGAATTCCGATCAACATACCGCTAGTGAAATTGAGATCGCATCAAAACCCTTTTTTCGAATCTTATAAAATTTAATATTTTTTTTTTCAAAATTCTAGTCTTAAATAATTACACGATCTCTCTAATACCATTGAAGGAACTAGACATGCAACAAAAGAAAAAATGCAGGTGCAATTTCAAATTTATTAACATTGAATCTTTCATAAATTACTTAATTTGGTGTATATATTTTTGTTCCATTCTAATTATCTCATTTTAATTAATTCATGTATGAAAACAAAATAAAAACACTACCTCATTGTGAAAACTCTATACCAGTGATATTTTCTCTTTTCCAGATTTGTATATCTTGAAGACACCAAAGTAGATGCCCTAACAATTTTCCACACATGTACCACAACTCCAAGAACATTGTGATTCAATTTTTGGGTGCTATAATGGAAGATATAAGGTCTTGTATTTGTTATATGATCTACAGAGGATCATGTGACTGATCCCTGAGCTTAGATCAATTCGTTTATGATCTTTTTCAGTCCAAAATCTTTATAGAAGGATATAATATAAAATAAACTCTCCAAATTATTTAAAATTTCTCTAGGACCTATTCATGGCTCAAAATTGATCTTAAATAGTAAGGGTTAACTTTCAAAAATTTCACTTAATCACTTGGACAAGTTAACCCTCTTAAAATGGTCCAAAACAACATAGATAATCTCGTGTCATACCGATCATGAACATTTCACCCCTCACTGGTGACATTAGTAAATATCATGTGATGAACCAAAATCCATTAAATCTACTCATTCCTCCTATACATATTTTAAAAACCTTGAACGGTGTGACATTCATTCAAAAAATAATACTTTATCATATTCACTTTTATTATTAAATAAACTTATTAATACCTTGAGAAATAAATTCAATTATAATTATTCAAATCCAAAAATAATATTATGAATATAATTAACTTAAAAATGTTTACTTGGATACTTGTTGTCCCCACACATGGGTCCCACTTTGTCCCGAACTTCAATTCAACTTAATTGGTGGATCCTGAAAATACACTTTGTGTGTGACCCTCTAATCCCCCAATCTCAATAGAGGTGAGTACAACTCATAGACCAAGAGTGGTATTTAGAAACACATCATGGACCCTAATGATATGAGGGGAATTTAAATTTATGACCACCTATAAATAATGCTTACCATGTAATATAATCCCTTTATCATGATATCTCATTGAAGTAGATTTCATCACTTGTATCATCAACCTATATTCTTGATTTTTTTTGACTTTATAGAAATGAACTCATAAAAAAACCCATATGGACATGGAATTATCAGACTGTTCCATTTCCATCAAAGGACCCGAGGCATCAACTTCCATTAAAAACCATAAGGGATAAATCCTTCCTCGACATATCCATTAATTCCATATCATTTATGACACACCAGATGTATCCAAATTCAATATGAACATATGTATCCATGGTTTAAAAAATATATCAAAGTACATGACTCATAATATGTATTAATAATAATATTAAAGTTTAAATATCATTATACACATTTGAGGATATGAACATTCAAGGCCACATAGAACATGTGGATGCCTTACTGGTAGGCGAGTTATCATAATATTCCTATCTTAGAGATTTATAAGGGAAAAATTCATGATAATAATCCTTAAGGTCTTATGATACCCCTACCCCTAATAGCTTGTATCATCCATGTCCATTCTGATGATGTCATCCTATCATAGAACATGTATTTAAGATATCTTTATAGCACTTCAAAGTTCTCATCACAGTGAGGAACTATTATGACCTTTCAATGTAACAAATACTATAATAACATTATCACATTAATGATACACAAAAGAATACTCATAGTGTGATGAGATATCTATTAATATTCAGAACCATGAATATATAGGTAATCACAAGTACAATACAGTTGGTCCCTAAGCATTAAATATAAAATCTAAGTCCACAAACACTTATCCCATCAATAAAAACCAATAAATTAATAAAATGAACATTTAAAACTAAAAACAAAAATCCTAATGTCAAGAACCAACCCTAACAAGGGCTCGAACCACAACTACCCCAATTCCACCTTTATAGGTCAGGAGCTGGCGACCCGCACTGAAAGCATAACTAACACGGGGAGGCCTTTGCCTAAGTACCAGTATGCACACACACAACCATATCAATGTAAAAGTGAATATGAAGAATAATAAAAGATTAAAAATACTAGGGGAACAACAATGTATTTAAAACCTCTAGACAACACAAGAGTACAATAGTGTAAACTGAAAAGTAAAGGAAAAAAAATACTTTTTCCAACCAGAAATATGCCCTAAACTAAAAAAACTGGAAAGTAAAACACTGAGAGATCCCTTCTCTCGATCTCTAAGTTGCAACCATCATACACGGTCCAAAGTACCAGGTATCCCGAAGATCCTCTATAGTCACCACCGACTTGTCTGTTGTCTTCATAAGACATGAAACATGTGGGAAAAACCCATATAGGTGTGAGTATATACATACCCAGTAGGATTCCCTGAAAGTTGGATGAGGGTAAGAGATATAGTATAAATAAAAAGAAAATAGGTAGTATATAGGTTGAAAAAAGTAGTGAAAGAGAATATCTCAACCCAAACTAAGATAGAGAGTAACCTTATAAAAGAACAAGGGGATCAAAATGGTGTGTAGATGAAATACACGTTGAGTCTTTACACCCATAGAAGGAGAGTAAACTCATCCAATCACAAGAAGCTAAACACAGAATGCACGTGTCATACCCCACACATCCTTTCAACCCATGGTAGGAGAATAACCAAATCCAAAGGTATGGATAAAAATATATATATATATATATGATTAGTCAAAAGAAACCCAAATGAGATAGAAATGGGATCTCCATCTCATAGCCCAACCTAGGAAAAATAATCACCAAGAGTTTTAGAAGTACTTAAATGATGCCCAACATCTCATGTGTCTACTCATAAGTAACCGTGTGAAAGCCCATTCTTTGTCACTATGCTGTATAGATGATGTGGCACAAACTCCAAGTAAAGGACCTACTCCCTAGTGTTTCATGGGGGTTCCACTCTATAAGTATCTATAAAGGACCTGTGCCCAAGCTGATGGGGGGTTCCACTCTAGTGTCATGAGGACCCATGTTCTATTTGATAGGGGGTTCCAATCGGCAAGTAGATGACCCATTACAAAGATGATGGAGGGTTCCACTCTAGTGTCATAAGGACCCAAACCCAATCCAATAAGGGGATTCCACTTGGTAGGTAGATGAACCTCTCTCAAATTGATGGGGGGGGGGGGGGGGTTCCACTATATAGAGGACCCACACCCTGGTGCAGTAGGGGGGGGTTTCACTCTGGTCATCGAGGACCCATACCCTATCCAATAGAAAGGTTCCACTCGATAAGTAGAGTAACAATGCTCAAGTTGATGGAGGGTTTCATTCTATAGAAAACCTCAGGTGATCCCGCTGGATCACTACCATCGTCGGGTGTTGCCTCAATAAGCATTGTGCCTAAAACATTGCACATCATATCCCAAGATCCACAAAAGAGGGAACAATAATTCTATACATAAAAAAAATCAAGATAGGATACTCAAGGTCCAAAATATGAGTCCAAAAAAAGAATATATAAAAGATTAAAGTTTCCTTGAAAGGATCCAAGGGGTACACAGTGTGTGAGGGGACCCACATGGTGTGTGGTCCCACTCCATCACTTGGATGTGTCCCTGGATGTACATGGATCACCAATTGTGTAGGTATATATGGCATGTAGGGGAAGTAAATGGAGTTCCCATTCCACTCGGGGTCCCACTCATGTGCTTGGCCTTGTCCATGCATCCACCCCATGTCCGTGTACTTTGGTACACATCCATGTGCCTAAATGTGTACTCCCACACGTGGTCCTGGACGTGTGCTCCACCACACTGCTTGTCCACCCAAGGATGTGGTTCATGGAATGTAGAAGGGTTACATGCCATTTTATCCTTATAAAAACCTAAAACCCTAGCCGCTGTAGCCAAGGGGCTAGATTTCGTGTGTTCATCATGGTACACAATGTGTAGTTGGGGTTTTCACATCTTCTCAGATCTACATTCCACACTTTTAAACCACATGTTCCACCACATATATAACCTTTTTTCATTTAAAATTAGTGTATATAGTATGGATCTATCATTTCTAGCCATTCGGTTGTCAGAAATCATTTTTTGTCGCGACGGTGGTTCGTCGGTTGATCCCACTCACCCTGGTTTCCATCGGTGTTGATGATTTGATCTCTGTTTGTTAAACGATCACCCATGTCACACAAAAAATTAATATCTACCCCTTATTATTAAATCTATTACTCTCTCATGATTTCATCATGATTTTGGGGGTTCGATCGGTCTCAGTACCACCCGACAACGTCGAACCAGGACCACGAGGTCCAATTGATGAAGAACACAAAAAAATTGAGGGAGAACAACACAATAACAAATGTTTAACCATCGTTGGAAAAATTTTATTATCCAATGATCAATAATAGGGATATTTGGGTTATAAAATGATAATAAATAATTAAAACTCTAATACACGGGTGCATGAAAAGGCCACAATTGGTGAAGATTAAAGAAGGGGATTGATTTTCTTGATCAATTTTATCAAAAAGGGGGTAATCCAAAAATTTATGATTCCTTACCTAGATATTGGATCATTATTCATCAAATAACACGTTCTCCAATTATTGAGGGATGTATTTTCATTCACTGCATCTCTACATACTCCGATCAGGAGTTTTATCGTCGTATGATATGGTGCTCTAATGGAAGGAGGAAGGAAGAAGCTCTCAAGGATCCTAGGAATATAAGGATAACCCTAAGAAATTATTCATGGTAGTATTATTAGATAAATTTTAGTTAGGTTAAAATAATTTATTAATTAACCAACTAAATGTACCGCCAACATGTGAGATATCTGAACGCCCCATGCCGATCTATTTTAGGTTGCACCTAGGGTAAAAGATGCATTCTGGACCCAAACATGGTCTTGAATTTTTGATATAAGATTCATTTTAATAGTTATCTTATTTATTTAAGAAATTGAACACACACAATATAAAATATATTTAAAATTTTTATAAAAATAATTTGGACACACCGGGCATCATAATCGCATGCCATCTGAGCGCCTGACTCTGAAAATATATGTAGAAATATTTAAAAGTAATACAAGAAAAAAGGTTCTATACATCATTCCATAATTTAATATTTTTATCATTGAAAATAAAAAATAAAAAAACAACTCAGGATACTGAGACCACATCTGGCTCTCCTGCTCACAGGAGATCTCCTGCACATTCTCATGCTACCACAACACATAAGCCAAGGGGATGGTACATCCATATAGGGTCCTATCTTATCGATCCTCAATCGCCACCGAGTGGTCTGCAAAGGTGGATCCATTCTTGATGTTCATATCTCCCCAATTGATTATGTTCTTAGGTTCATGCACTTATATCCTCAGCTACGACACATAGAAAACATCATGCACCTGCTCTAATAGTGGGGGTAGGGTGAGGAGCTAATTAACCTCACCAACCCTATACATGATCTCGAATGGACCGATGAACCTCAGAGATATCTTTCCTCCCCAGACAAACCTCCAAAATCTTTATCACGTGGATAATCTTAAGAAAATGTGGTCTCCCTGCTCAAACTATGAGGACCTACGACGGTGATCCGCATAAGATTTATACCTACTTTGGGCTATCCTCATCCACTCACGGATGACCTATAACTTCTCTGTTGTTGCTTGCACAAAATTTGGAGCCACAAGATATATATTTCTGATCTCTATCTAACACAAGGGTAACCTGTAGGGTCTCCCGTACAAGGCCTCAAAAGGCTCCATGCTGATGGTAGAGTGGTGTCTATTGTTGTACATAAACTTTACTAAGGTAAAGTGATACTCCTAGATCTGTCAAAAGTGTCATGACCCCCTCCCTCCAAAGATACCACAATAATGGGAGAGAGATAATGACCCCAGAGTCCCACCTCCAGTAGGCCCCGGGTTGACGACTAGCACCAAGGGTGTACAAATCTCACAATATGTGAGGAATTACCCTTTATAAGAAACAAGATAGAAAGATAGAATGAATCATCCACAACAACTATAAGGCATAATATAAAAGAGAAATAAAAAAACTACCCCACATTAATTCAAAAATTAAACCAATACAAACATAATAAATTCTCCAAAGTAAATACCCAAAAGAAAAGTTAAGGTATAAACACAACAATTGTCCAAAGTTTAGTGCTAGTAATTCCCATCACAGTTTAAGAAATACTCCTAGAAAATTGAAAGCAGTTTTATATACATAGGGAGAGCATACAATTATACTCAGTAGGAAAACCAATGTCTCTTGTGTACATGTGAAAGAAGAATACTAATGATCCTGTGAGAAAATAGCAGAACCAAAAAACAACTAAACAAGTATACTAACTATCCCAACCTCACAAAGGCACACTCACCATGTAACAAAAGTCAAGTAATATAATATGTTATAAAGAACATTGATTATTGAGTACCCCGTACTAGTTCCCCACTATTATTCCACTCTCTCCCAACATCCTATGGCCTGGTGCTCCCATCCCTTCTGTATACCACATCAAATCCCACCCGCACATACCTAGGCCTCATAGCACATCATGACCGCACACACATGGGCCTCACAACACATCCATCCCGAACACACCTGAGCCTCAAAAAACATCCCTCCCATACACACCTGGGCCTCACAACACATCACATCATATTTCATATTGAATTCACCTTGTAAAGAACATCACATCTCACCTTGAAGACACATGGGACAACACAAAACACCTCTCCCACAAACATATAAGCTTCACATCTCACCCAAAGACACCTGTCCTATCACAACCACCATATAAAACACTAAAAGACCTCCAAACATCATATCCTGTGCCATACCTACCTCTCCTAGAAGAGAGAGCAGGAAAGAGTGGGTTCCCATCCATCCATACTCCTCACCAGATTTTGGGAAAAACACCCCCATGTGACGATGTGGGTTTTCGAAACATAGTGCTCAACATGGGTGGGGTGCCTATAAAAATCAAAAGAATATAAAAGTATATGTATAATATCAAACACTCAAGACCAACCTATGGGTTCACAAACAAACCAACCAACTCAAAACACTTTCACCTTTTCTTCCACCTCTAAATGCATTTATTAGTAATATCAATTGTCATTTCAGAAAGTGAAGAGCCCTAATAAATTAAACCAGCTTCGCATTCCATCTACATTAAACACCCATTAATTTAATTATTTAGCATCAACCACATTTAATCACACAACCCATCATTTAATATTTCATTAACCACCTTCATCTCATTAACCAAATCAACCCAGACTATTCTCAACATTATTAAACCATTATTTATTTATTCCATAACTAATCGGGCATATAGCACAACATAACCACATATCATAAGCAACCTATCATTACAAAAAACCTCACCTCACCACCCAAAATAACAACCCACAAAATATCACCTCACAACCCCAAAATAACGTCCAAACAAACTATCACCTCACCACCAAAAAACATGGCTAAATAAACTATCACCTCACTGCCCCAAAAGCACAACCATACAACCACATATCGCCCCACACCCCATTAAAACACCCATAAATGTCCCAATATACAACCACATTCCATCCAATCTCCCACACATACAAACCAAAAAAAATCACACATCACATCACAAAAAAACATTTTATAGGTTCACAAGAACATTTATCACATTCCAATACTTTTCTTTGGGGTGTTATCACACAAACCAAATCCTGGGGAAACCAATTCATTATCCAAGTATAATTAATTAACCAATTTACATTTAAGGTGATATGAAAACAATAAAAAAATAATATTACATATATCTAGTGAAAACAAATCCCTCAAAGGGTGCAATTATCAGTGGGTCTTTTATCCCATATAATCACAATATCACAAAAAAATCGAAGCTGTCAAAAACATGCGGATCAAACCCCATTGCCCATTTTAATTTAATTAACCAATTATTTATCTTTAATGTATGCTGAAAAAACCATAATTCCTAAATAAAAAGAAGTAAATCACCACCTTTATCTGGCGATGTTGGTTTTTGCTTTTGAATTTTCATCTATTTGATTTAACTTTTGTTGTGATGGAGTTTGGATGGTGTGGCAGCGGATGCGGCAACGTCGGAGGTTCCCTGTTGTGATGGTGGGGTTGTCTTCTGACGACGATTCTGACAACCTGTGAAGGTACTGTTTTTTATGGATGCTGTTTTGGTTGCTTGAAGACGGTGATTTGTTTGTGCCAGTAGCGATGACTACAAGGCGAGGTCTTGCGATGGATGCAACGACCGATGACTCTATTTGTTTTAGATCTGTGCAAGATGCAAAGACCTCTGACGAATCTACTTGCGGGAAGGCGATGGAAATGGCGAAGATGTTTTGAATAGACGGTGATGACGTGATGATTATGGTGATTTGATGACGACGATGATGATGCAGATGATGCAGATGATGCAGTGGACTTGACGTGATGCCTCGATGCGGGTTTCTCGGGCAAATCACATGTGATCCGACTTTTGATTATGTTTTTGGGTCTTGTACCCCTGAAATTTGAATTTCGAATTTTCTTACCTCCTTCTGTAGGGTGTAATTCGGTCGGTTCCCACTCTACCCTCAAAGTGGCTTTTATGAAAATACCAAAAAAATTATTTGGGCTAGGAAATAAATACCTGGGCATAGAAAATTTCTTAGTTGATGATTGTTGATCATTCGAAAAGACCCTTCAATATTTCCTTCATTACACTTGTGAGGATCCAACGATAGAATACCTCTAGCGGTGATCCACATGTTCTCTAATGGTCTTTGAGAAATGCCACCCATTCTCTAGGTTCTAGCATGGTGAATTTAATGTCTTGTGTTGTTTTTTCTTGATCGATCATTCTATGGTTTTGAAGAAATTCTCTCTTGGGTTTATCATTCTTGAGAGGGTGAGAGTAATAATATTCGAGAGAAAATTAGTTGTGTGCAACAATTCTTTATTCCCAAACTTGGAATTGGTTTTGAATGATTTAAACAATATACACAACAATCTATTTATAGAGTTTGGATTTCAGCTACAAAATTTAACTGCATAAACGCCATTAAATATAATTATAACCATTAATGAAATCCCATGACACATAATAATAATAATAATAATAATAATAATAATAATAATAATAATAATAATAATAATAATAATAATATTTTTTGGTGTGACAACTTGAGAAAAATGGATAAATAATATTTACCGAATCGTAAAAAATTATTTAATCACCAGACACATTCTTGGTTTGTTCAAATTGCTCTTGTATTTATTGAACTCCTGAATAAATATTTTATTCTATTAAATAAATATTTTATTCAAAAATAAGTAAATAAATATTTATTATATATTCAATAAAATAAATAAATCAATTTTATTTACAATCAAGTGAATAAATATTTATTTAATTTATGTGATCACTATAACTTGAATAAAATAATTCCTTAGCCTTGATAACAAAAATTATTCCATTAATTAAATTCAAATAGAATTTAATCGATACCAACAAAAACACTTAGTGTGTGACCCTCTAAGATTATTTCTCGTTGACATTAGGAGGGCTTGCCTAAAGTTCAAGATTACTATCTAGCAATGGGTCAAGGAACCCTAGAGAAAGAACTTAAATCCATAATGATAGAAACCACATAGGAATGCTCACTATGTAATATAATATCTTTGTCATAATATCTCATCAAGAAGGTTGCATGATAGTGTCATCAACCTATATGCCCGATAAATCATTCTTTGATTATCTGAAATAAACTCATTATTACACCATGGACATGGAATTTAGAGCGATGGTTATATTTCAATCAAAGGGTCAAGATATCAACTTCCATAAATATAGAAGGGACAAATACTTCATTGAATTATCCATTAATAACATGTCATTTGTGATGTATCCAATATACCCTACTTCCCACCAACATATGGTGTGATGGTTTTTGTCAGCAAATCTAAGTGCGTGAGTCATGAAATGCATTAATTATAATCTTAAAGTCTAAGGACCATTACAAACGCTCATAGATAGGAATATCCTATGACACTAAAACTTGAGGAATTACTTGGTTTTTCATAAATCTATTCTAGGAATACTTTAGATATAATCCTAAAGAGATGGCCTGAGAAGAGGTAAAATTCCTAACTATGCATTTTTGTTTTATTTCTTCTTTCACCTCATTCAAGTCTTCTTAAAATATCCTCATATGATAAAAAATGTATCTCCTATATAATGAGATGTTATTATATTAATGTAATAACCTAAATCCATCTCCTCTTCCATCAAATGGGATATAAAATCGTCATTCGTGTGTATGGCATGCTACTACCTCATGAACCGATGCCATTCATTTTCCATCATCACCTATCACAAATTTTTTTAATTATGTATTTAAAGTATATATATGATATTTTTAAAATATTTATACTTACGGGGTTATGATATCACATATACCTTCTTACTTTCCACCCCATTGGGGATATGATAATATTGCTCATGTATACCACAGACTACCACCTCACGAAGCAAAGTGATTCATTTTTCACTAACACTTTACATGAAAGGTAATAATTACAATATTAATGAATATATGTGAAATAAATTAAATCATAATTATGATATTAATGAAAAATATATCTTTTATAAAAGATAATATATCATTTTATTTCTTACCTTTTCACTCACTGGAAAATGATAACATCATTTGTGTACGTGTGGACTACCACCTTCACAAAGCGACGTGAATATATTTTAATCACCAAACCATATTTATGATATATATAATTATATTTATTATAATATAAAATATTACTTACCACTTTTACATAATTATCATTTAAAAATGTAAACGTTGCTCATGCGTATGTATGACATACTATCTCCATGATCGTAATGTACTTCATTTCTCAAAAATAAATTTCTTGAGTGGTTTTATAAGAATAATTAAAGAATAAATATTATAATTATTTTATTATTATTATTCTAGATATGTTTAAATAATAATCCATTTTATCACAGTTTACACACTGAATCTGTTTTGAAACAATGAACCAAACATCCTCAAAACACCTGATGTGGACTTAACTAATTAAGTATTCAAATATTTTATTATAAATAAATGAAATAAATTATTTAATAATAAGGTATTAAACCTATAAAATTTTATTTATAAATAAAATAATTTATGTAATCATATTATATAATAATTAAAGTACATACAAGGAAAGTCTAGACTCGATGTATGGTTTTTTATTGTCTCTCTTTTACTTATGTGTGACATAAGCCATATTCACCACTTGGTTTTATTGTGTGGTGTATATACTATCTATTTTATATGTAATATCATGAATCCTTTATGAATCATGGTATTTTAAGCTTCAATTTGAAGTAATTTATCTTAGGGGTTGAATTGAAAGTTTCCAAGTGGTAAATAGTTTATTAACTCAATTTCCTTTTGTTGGATTATGAAACTTATTCATTGAGTCTGTTATTATATTATTATGTGTGAATTAATACATAAATTGTTTTATTTTTTATTTAAACTTTATTGGTGTGGATTTAAATTTGTTATAAATAATCTCTCCATTGATTAACTCTCAATTCAGTGATATGATCTTTGTAAGGGTTAATCAACCCAAATTCCTTTATTTGGGATATATGTTTATGATGTGCACTTATATTATTTATGAGGTGTATATACTGACCTTTTGTAATTTTATATAATTTAATTCCTTATGTTCATGGTATTTAAAGTTTCATTTTATATTTTTCTTTCACAGAGATTATAATTAAAGAGTTTCCATAGTGGTAAGTGTTTTATGATACACTCTCATCATTTATCGAGATTGATTATGATTATATTTCTGATGATGAAATATTATGATCCAAATCTCAAGAAACTCATGAATTTTATTATCCTATGGTTATTTTATGAGAATACAGATTTTCCCTTCATTTTCCTCTCTTTATGTACTAAAGAGTTTAAAATAATTTTTTTATGAATAATCATCTTTATTTCTCTCTTCGGTCAAAAACCCTTTTCTTCCAAAACCATGTTTTCTAAAAAAATTAAAAAATGTTTTTAACATTATTCAAATTATTTATTAAAGAAATTTTTAACCATTTTTTATTTTTATATAAATTTTTTTTAATGGAATCTTCATGTCCTTTTCTAAAAAATACCTATTTGGATTTTATAAAAAATGTGAAAGAAATATTTGTTTTATCATTTATGGCATGAATAGAATTGACTATAGTCATGACCATTATTTTATTTGAAGATACCTTTATAATTTTTCAGGATAATTTTCAAATAAAAGGATTTTCAAAATGTTTTATGTTTTAAAAAATGTTTTTTTTCAAAATGTAAAGGATATTTTCCTCAAGAAATGTTTTAAATGATTTTTAAATCTTCCTTTATATGTTTCCATGTTTGTTTTCAAAGAAAAGTTTTTTTGTAATATTTTGTGAATTTTTAGTTTTTAAAAGTGATTTTCAAAATTAAAAGGTTATTTTAATCAAAAATGTTTTTAATTATCTTTTAATGGTATAACCATTCATCAATTTCAACAACCCTTGTTGTTACTTATGCTCTAATGAGGATATTTTGCAGTGATACCATCCTCATTCTTTCTTTGTATGTAGTATGATTGTTTCAAAGAGATTGTTATAGAACCTATTTTTTTTCCTTTGGTTAATAATGTTTCAAAGAGATTGTTATAGAACCCATTTCTTTTCTATACGTTAATCAAGTTTGAAAGAGATTTTTATGGAACCCATTTCTTTTCCATAGTTTAATCACATTTCTAAGAGATTTTTATGAAAACTATTTCTTTTCCTCTGGTTAATAAAGTTATGAAAAGAAAAAATGTTGTTTATATGAGTTTATGATGAAATAAATTCTATATTTACTTTATTCATGAATGGTACTTGGACATTATTGATGATCATGGGGGAGACGAGATAGCATCAGGTGAGCCTGTTATAGCTTATACGATGGGTGTTCCTAGATAACACTCAAATGAATTGGGTAATAATTATGTTCTATGAAGAATTATATTGGAAGTAGTTCATATTGTTATTACAATTGTAAGGTTTCTATAAGTGTTCTATGATGATTATGATGTTTTGAGATACCAATAAATTTTATCTAAGTTTTCTATGGGTTTATAATTTTTCTTATGATCAATATTGATATCACATGGATCATGATTATTTATTTTGATTACTCTTGACTTTGTTAAGGCCTTATGAAATGTTTTTATGTTTAAAGATTCAAGTATTAATGGGTATGAATATTTTTATGTTGTAATAATGCACTTAGATTATGTCATCATAACCTTATGCACTTCTTATGCTCACTGATGACATTCAATTATTAATGCTTATGTTTACCCTTACTGATAATTTGAGATCACCCTTATTATGTTTCCTTTTCCCTATGTTATGAAAAATTATTTTTAATGAATTATTTCTATAAGGGTTTTATATGGATGATTTTGATAACCTAATATGGAATACGAAAAGTTAGGTATAGTGGGAAATATACTCTCTTAAATTTTTGGGTATTGTTTATGTAAAAGTTTTTCCTAATTGTGTAAAACTCTAAACCTAAAAGGTCCTTGAGAATGTAAGTGGTCCACTATTTTATTTTGATATTGTATGTTTTAAATGAAAAAATTTAGGTCATCTTCATTGGTATCAAAGTCGGAAATGTAATTTTTATGATTTCAACACCAGATATGGGAGTGTAGGTTTGGGTTTGTTATATCATTTATCTCTTTTGAGAAGGTTCTAGATCACCTTTATATTATGAGTATCATCACAAATAATTCATGGATCCATTTATTCTTGTATCACCTCATAGGCATGGTGTTTATGTTCACTACTCCTCATGATCTCCCTCAAGAATTCTCTTCTAAGGATACAAACAAGGTTTTTGTAACTTTGGAATACCAAATACTATATTTTTTGTATTAGTTCATGTGTTGATTCTTAAAGATAGATATGCCTAAGTTTTTGGTTTTTCTTTCAATGAGAATGGTTATTTAATGATCATAAAAAACCCATTATTGATATCATAGGTTGTTTCTTCATGTTTTTAACATGATTTAATAACTGGTTTTTGAAAAAAATGATTTACAATATTTTCATAAAATTGTATGCAGGTTTTGGACCCTTACATGAGCTTCTTAAGGGTAGATATGATTTACCCTTACACATTTATGTTGTATAAAGGTAATACCCTTACACATGCCATTGTGTGAGGGTTATACCGTAATGAAATCCATTGTATAAATCTAGTTCCCTTATGTGATACCCTTATACAGTAGTGCTACTGGATACATAATGGTTATTACCTTACACAAGTACTTGAGTCAAGGGAGTTTAGAACTTAATCCATATGTGTAAGGATATTTGAGATGCTTTACAAGGGTCCATGGTTTTTACCTTTATACGTTATAATAATTTTTATGATTACCTATATGTAAAGGAGTTGTATAAAGGTAATACATTTACCCAAGGGAGTTGTGTAAAGGTAATTTGTGTATTACCTTTACACAGTGGTATTGAGAAGCATAAAGGTTAAAGTTACCTTTATACAGACTAATAAAAACAACACTTACCCTTACATAGAGCATCTCTGTATGGGTAATAAGATCATACCCTTACACAGATTAGGGGTTCTATATATGGGTAAACAAAATATTATTAAAATTTTGTTTTCTAACATATTAAATGTTTTTAATGATTTATAAATTATTTATAAATCATGTTAAAAGTTATTTTGGGAATTTATAATTTATAGGGATTTATAAATAAATTAAATAATTATAATTTTTTTATAATTAATTAAATTAATGTTTTTGAAACATTTCCCCAGATATTAGAGGTAAATATTTTAAAATACCTTTTGAAAAATTAAATGGCATGCCTTATAATCTAGAAATAAAAGGCTTATTTAGAAATCATAAGTGTCGATTTATAAAGTGTTTATAAATTACAAGATATATGATATTTATATTATATAAAATGTTTATATCATAGAAATTAGATTATAAAATGTTTATAATTCATGAAATATGATATAAATTCCATTTGATATAAAATATGAAGGACTTAATATTGAAATGAATGTAAAATATTTATATTATTTTCAAATTATAAAATGTTTATAATTAGAATTTATTTGTTAAATTTCCATGATATTCATGTTTAGTAAATTTTTTTTTGAAATATGAATATTGTGTATTCTCATTTATTTGGTAAATAGATTATAGGATATATTCTTTCATATCATTATAAGTTTTATATCGTAAAATTTAGTTTTCATCTACCTTAAATTCATTTTGTATTTATAGTTATATGTTTGAGAATATTTTTTGGGCACAGTTTGGGTATGTTAGGTGTTAGAGTTTTCATGAGTTTAATTATCTCTTGAGTAAATTCTCCCTGGGTAGAGGGACTTGGGGTTGGACCACCTACTTTCTTGGAGGTTTTCCATGTATAGAAAAGTGAATGGGGATGTTATCCATCACTCCAGGATTAATCATGTGGAATTTTTCAATCTTATATAACTTTATGACTTTATATGAAGCATTCATGTGCACCATGCATATGATTCATTTGGATATAGATGAATATAATTGACTTGTATTTTTGGGTGATTAACAAATAAATCACAGTTGTGTAGGTATTTACACATTAATATGGAGTGAAAACATTAATTTGGTAGTTGGAATGAGGATTTCCAATACTAAATTATTAGATTCATCCATACAGAAGAGGAAATAAAAAAATGAAATGATAAATATTACATATGATGTAATAGTTATGTATTTAATATGCATATGATGTGTATTAAATTAATGAGACTAAAATACTTGAAATACTAAGTGCAAGATTCTTTCCAAAACAAAACTTTTCAAGACCTCAATCATTTAATTGGATAGTTTCTTCCCAAACAAGATACCTTTGAATTATCTTGTGTAAGGAATGAAAGTGATAGATAATATTGGATCATACTTGGGTAGTTTTTTCCCAAGAAGGGTTCCCTTGGATTAACTTTTATTAGTATGTTATTGGTGCTTGTTTTGGATTACACTTAGCTAAGAAACACTTGGTGAAGAAACTAGAGGAATGGAGTTAAGTTTATCCATATGATGGATTTGGGTAAAGAGTTATCCACTCAACTATCTAAGAGTTTTAACCATTGTGATTGAGATTATTTACTACCTAAATAACTAAGTAGTGAGATAAATTCCCAAGAAGACTCATTACTTATTTAAATACTGATCTTATACCAATACATAGATATAATGTATGTGTTAATAATTTTTAGTGGGAGCACTTTCATTTAAATCCCTTAATGAAAAGATATAATACATGATATTCACCTACTGATATATCTTTGTTTTAGATTATGACATGCTTCACACTAATAATATTGAGATCATTAATAGGTATGTCCTATAAAACAATTAAATATTGGTATCTAGGATTGAGAAGTGTTCTAATAAGGAAACATTTAGAGTACCCAAATGTGAATGTTATAGAAATCAATTTCCCCAACTTTGACTCATGGGTATTAGATATCGGGTGTACGTCACACATTTATGCTAAAAAACATAGACTCAGGGATAAGAGGGGATTGATGAAGGGTGAAGTATATCTTCATGTCGGTAATGGAGAAAAGTTTGTTGCAATAGAGGTTGGTACTTATGATCTAATCTTACCAAGTGTATTGATCCTAGAATTGAAAAACTATTATTATGTTTCCTCCATAAACAATCATTTTATTTATGTACCTTGTTTGGAAAATATGGTATTTTCATTCATTATTAAGAACAAGAGTTGTTCTATATATAAGAATAAATTTTTTTATGGAGTCAATAATATTTTGAACATTTTATATATTCTTGATATGAATAATCTTCTTTATAACATTCATAATTAGAAGGTCAGGGTAGGTTCTAATCCCACCTACCTTTGGCATTGTATCCTTAGACTTATAAACAAGAAACATGTTCCAATAATCCATAGAGATGGATTTTTGAACTCATTAAATTATGTACCATTTGATACATGTGAATCTTGTTTATTGGAAAAAAATAAAAAGTATCATTTTGGGAGAAAAGGTGAGAGGGTTAGTGGACCATTGGATCTCATAGATAGTGACGTATGTGGACTAATGATTATATAAGAAAATGGTATTTTTAGGTACTTAATTAACTTTACTGATGAATTTAGTTAGCATGGTTATGTTTTTTTGATGAAACAAAAGTATGAAACTTTTGAAAAGTTAAAATATTTTTAGAAATAATTACATAATCATATGGGAAAAAGTGTTAAAGTCCTCCAATCAGATCAAGGTGGTGAATACTCGAGTTAGGAATTCATAGATCATATGAGATATTGTTGAATTGTTTCATAGCTCACTCCTATTGGAACACTATAATGGAATTTTGTATATGAAAGAAGGAATCATACCTTGTTATAAATAGTTTGATTGATAATGAGTTTATGTGACCTTCCTATCTCGTTTTTGGGCTATACTCTAGAGACTGCTATATTCTTACTTAATTATGTTCCATCTAAAGCAGTCATAAAGTCACCATATGATATATGGACTAGTAAAAATCCCAATATTACTTTTATGATGATTTGCGGTTGTGAAGAATTTGTATGATAATTGGATTCAGAAAAACTTTACCCAAAATAAAAAAAATTCCCACTTGTTGGTTATCCCAAATAAACATAAGGATATTATTTCGATAATCTTACAGAGCATGAAGTGTTTGTGGCCCAATTTTCTACATACCTTGAGAAGAAACATATAATTAAAGGATTAAGTGGGAGGAAAATTGAACTTGGATAAGTTTAATACCAATAAACAAGAATTATTCATGAAATGGATATTGAACCTATTTTGCAATGAATTGTCGAAGAAGATCCGACTCAAGGTATATAAGAACCTCCTAGGTCTGGTTGGATTCTTTAGGATCCCAAGAGATATGGATTTCTTGTAACTAATTATAATGCCCTGACCCCAGTTACCCAGAGTTGGTGCATTATTACATAACATTGGAATGATCACAAAAGATCAAGTCTCGAAAGACCGATTAGTTTAGTAGCCTTGGAAACACTAGATACATTCATAAATGTTACATTACATCATAAAGTGAAAAACTACAATAACATATTCTCCATAGTCCACACTAATATCCCCTTCAGACTATCCCTACAGGTCATTCATAAAATACTTCTTCACATCCTGGAAAAATTAAAACATTGAAAGGGGTGAGCTCAGATGCTCAGTAAGGATAACAATATAGCGGAAACATTCATAAATAAACATAAACATTTAAGGCAATGTATAACTGAAACAAAAGCCTTTTAAACTTGAACTTCAGCATAATAGGGAAAAATGAAATGAAATAATTCCATTTACTTATTCACATGGATATTATACTAGTCGAATAATCACATGAAATATCAATAACCACTTTCATAATGATGGAATGAATAATACCAGACTATCATAACCATGTAGCCAAGGTCTCGTGCCAAGACTACAAATAAGATTTTGTCAAGGCCTCGTGCCAAGACACTAGTTTGTCTCATGAGATCTATCGATGCATATAGGAGCTATAATGGGCTCCACCCGTCACATACTAAGTCCAATGAATTCCTTATATGAAAAGGTTTAAACATATCATAAACCATAACATAATCGTATCACATAAAACATGCATAATGGAAACATAACATTTCCACATTTCAATAACAAGATATCAATACAACACATTGATATGATAAAACCATTTTCAATACCAAAATAAAAGAAAACTAAAACTTGGTATTTATTTTTCATTTTAAAAAAAAGTTATGCCTTGTAGAGGAAGCCTAAACTCAAATAATGGTCACGACGGCGGAGAAGTCGTTGTCGCCGCATACGTACGACAAAAAACATTCCTTTTTGTCGTTTAGTAAAACAATTCATATAAAAAATATTCCTTTTGAATAAACGTAAAATTCAAAGGGGTTTATACACCATATAAAATAAAGTTGTGTATAAAACAAAATACGCCTCAATGAAAGGAGATTGAGACGAAGTCCCATACCTCGTATCCGACTTGACTCGATCGTTCTTTAACCTCCTGAATAATAAAATAGAGTTAATTTATAATTTCTTAAGAAACTTTTTCAAGTTCAATATTCCTTTTATATCACTTATTACCATGTTATGAACATTATGTAATTATTTAAGTTAATAACGGTCGTTTTGTCGATCTTTGGTACTTGAGTCAAAAATAAACTTCTTATAATTAAAAGTTGTTCATATGGTAAAATATCCATTATATCCAGAATTATATTCATGATGTAGATATCATATATATCATATATATACAGTATATACATTGATTTATAATATTTCATAACATTTAGAGGTAAGAAATGAAATGCACCGTTCATGGAGACGGTAAGTCGTACGTACGCATTAACTCTACTTTCATTTCTATTTCATATTTAATGGAATGAAATCATAATGATATAAAGGTATATTATAATTCCAGTATAATATTAGATATAATATCATTTACTTCATCCTTTATACGTCCCACATATGGCATTAACGATTCAAATCACTTTGAGGGGGCGGTAGTCCGCACTTCCTAAAATGAAATTATCGTGTTTACCCATAATGGAAATCATAAAGGTATTTCATAAATGAAAAATACAGAAGCATAAGGAAAACATAAACATAATATATATCGTATATAAATATAGTGACATCTCAATGTCCACCATGAGAGGTGTTAAAATAATATTGAACAATCATCGTTTTGTGAGGCAGTAATTCGCCACCCACAGAAACAGTATGTTCTTTAACCATTAGATGAAGGTGTGTGTAAGTGTAAATAAAATACTTCTCATAAAAACATCCTAGTATATTTAAGATACTGGTGTGGTTACAAAATATAGTAATAAAAAGAGTTTAAGGGGTTGGAGAAGCAAAATAAAACAAAATAACATAAGAGAAGACATTACCTTAAAATCGGGTAACTCTTTTTGATTTGAGCCAAAGGATTCCTTGGGAAGACTTCTGCCCAAAGTGAGGACTCTAGGAGTAATATAGGAAAGTTGAGAGAGTATTTGGGCAGAGTTTGGCCGAACTAAATGTCTTTGAAGGTGTGAATAAGGTGGTAGAGGTGGGGGTCTTTTATAAGAGGAGAGGAGGGGCACTCTTGGAAAGTCAAGAAATGTTACTTTATTATATAATGAGTTTAGGATTTTAAAGGTCCCACAATTATATATTTCGAGGATAAGGTGATAAGGGTTCTAAATATACTCATACAATAGGTTTTTTACAAGTGTATGTCTTAGATTTTACATTATCTTTTCATTTTATTTAAATCGTTAATTAATGAGGTAATCGCTGCATCATCATGGTGTCATAAAAAAATTTAATTTATTTAATGTATAAAAATTATAAAAAAAATATCATGATGTATGAAATCTTTTTATATTTACAATTAATATTTATAGTCAAAAAGATAACTTTTATAACCCCTTGTAAAAATTGTTTTACTAAAACAATACATGTTTGTGACATTTTTATTTTTACTTTAAATAAAAAGTTATTAATGTCATTTTCTTACCCAAGTGGCTCCATGGGGCCCCAAATTTGACCCATGTATTGTCTTGGTCGGCCATGACTTATCCAATAAGAGTAGGACACGTGTCAAGGTAATTTTATATTATTATAACATTATTTTTACCTTAAATTACACTAATTACCTTTAATCGCGATTAATAAAACTTAAAAGTTACTATTCACCAAAAATTATTTTCATCTCATTGAACCACATTTTACTTCCTAATTAAAACCATGTATGTCGTATTTTTTAATTTAAATTTACAGAATCGGTAAAATTTCATTTAAACGAAAAATCAGTTTTTTAACTACCACTTAGTGGTTTCACTATTCATCAAAAATCAAAGTTTTTCTGAAAAATACCAAAAATTCACCCTAATCTATAATTGATATTACGAATTCAAAAATGATGTCTATTTTACAAAATTCCAAAAATATAAGTTGCATTAATTAATTTTATAATTAACTCCCATTGTCAAAACAAATAGCGTGTTTTTAAGAAACAATATCAATCAAAAGATTGACAATTGTTTTTGTCCAATTTCAAAGTGAAATTAATTATAATGACCACCATTGGATAAAATGGTAAAAATATATTCTAATTATACTTTAAAACCACTCAATAGTATAATTTATCACTATATTTTTTTTTTAAAAGTTGTTTTTAAGTATTTTCTATTCATAGAAAATTGGAAGTTCTCAGAAAATTACAAAAAATTCAACTTAGGATAATTTTGATATTCGAAATGCAAAAATGAAGTCCATTTTAAAATATAAAATTTATATAATTTCAAAAAGTGGGTATTACTATTCATAACGGCTACTTTGATTGGTCGCGGTGTGTTAGAACTCGAGGTTGCGTACAACCCACACTGCTCTATTATTCAAAGAGAAGTGTACCATGGAAGCTTGGGGTGTTACATTCTCCCCTCCTTCAATAAATTGTGTCCTTGAAATTTGAAATTTTTCTTTGAAAATAAAAGGTTGAAAATAGAAAATACCTTTGTGGAAAACCCACATTGGAAATAGGGTTAATAAAAATATAACTTTAAAAGAAAGAAAGAGAAGTACAAAGGTCACCTTAGATAGACCATACTAGGATTCTATGAAAACATGGATATGGAGGAGAAAAAAACCATCAAGTTCTGATGGAGAGTTGTAGAAAGCAGGATTAGGAGAAAGTTAACTACAAGAAAATCACAAACTTGTGATTGGTTAAACAGTCTTTGATTCCCCAGCAAGAAAAGTTAACCGACAACATTTCTTTTTTGTTTTAAGTTACCTTTCATAAAGTTTAAGAATTTATTTATGATATTTACTAAGAACGTAAGGAAATATACTTACTTGTCATGTAGACATTCATTCGTTACTAAATTTTTACCACAAACCCATCTTTCACTCCAAAAGGTAATAGAACTCAAAAATATTCTATTTATCCTAACCGTATAGGGTTCCAAAAATAAATTTATAATTCCTATATCAGAACTAAAAAAACTACATTATACAATCTAGGGACTTCACGTAGTCCAATGGTAGGCGATAAATCCCAATTGAACCATGGTTGTGGGTTCTATTCCCACAGCTTTGTCCGACGTGACGGGTTGTCACATGATCTGCGTGTTGTCCTTTTTATAAATATCCAAAAATAACCTTAACAATAGTATCCAATGTAAAATATAATCCATTCCAACCTTTATAGTTATCCAAAATACCTCTGTCCAGACTTTCTCTAAAAGGTATCTAAATTCCAAAATCACTTGTAACATCAGATTCCCCCAAAAAAGTAAAGTTTCTATTATTGTCACATACTAAAAATATGATTACCTTCATCATATTAAAACCTTAATGAAAACAATATGTACTGCAGTACAATCCTTATATATATCACATTATTATTATAACCAGTACATCATGATACAACACTCAAATGACATAATTCTTTAAAAACAACATAAGAACTCTAATCATTCCCCCTCATTTGTGGTAGTATCATAACTTGATTATTATCCAATAGAATCATTTGGGGCATACTCCGATGATTTGGACATTTGTTTGCGCAGTGTCCCCACTCCTCGGAGATGAAGTATTGTACATTTGAAACCTTTTTCTTACCCTTGCAGTCACACACTTGGTGTCCTTTTTCTCTACACTTATAACAAAATCCCATTCCCTTCAGGCAAGTTCCAAGGTGTTTCTTCCCACAATTATCACATATTGGAAAATTCTTCTTTTCCCTCTTCCCTTTATCCATCTTTCTCTCTTCCATACTTTTATTCTCTTGCTTACCTTCAAATCCATAGGACTCAGAGAATTATTTACTTATCTTATTAACACATGATACTATTTCTTCATATGTTGAGAACACATGGGAGACTATTTCCCTTCTAAATGTCAGCTTAATACCATGAAAGATATGATCCTTCTTACTCTTTGGATCATACGTATTGCTGGAGTTCACATTCCTTCTGTAGGGTTCCATTTCTATACAATGGCATAAACTAGGTCAATTTATGAATTGTAATGAATAATTCCAAACTTGTAAAATACTTAACATAAATTGAACGATTTATAGATATAATCCATAATCATAAAGATGTTTTCTTTGATGAAGTATATACTCATAAACCTTTCATAATGGTTTGTAAAAATGAGAATTATCCTAAGAATATCCCCCGGGAGTGTCGTAACCAAGAGTGCAGCAAGGCCTGTTGTCGTGCACCAGTTCCCGTTCGAGTCTAGCTCAAAGCGGTGTTTTCGAGTTTTACCCCTAGGTACATCTGTGCCAGAGCCACCTCTCCCTGCTCGTATCTAGATAGGGATGTATTGCTCGGAAAACTCACAAAATCTCTATAATACCAAAATTCTAGGAAGTTATTCTATACTAATCCTCAAAGTCTATCTTAGGGCTATGTGCTCTAATCAGAGTTTATCTAAATCTAGCTTCCAAGGTTAGTACTAAACTGACTCTAATACCAACTGTAACGCCCCGACCCCAGTTACCCACAGTTGGTGCATTATTACGTAACATTGGCATGATCACAAAAGATCAAGTCTCTAAAGACCGATTAGTTTAGTAGCCTTGGAAACACTAGACACATTCATAAATGTTACATTACATCATAAAGTGAAAAACTACAAAAAATAGTCTCCATAGTCCACACTCATATCCCCTTCATACTATCCCTGCAGGTCATTCATAAAATACTTCTTCACATCCTGGAAAAATTAAAACATTGAAAGGGGTGAGCTCAGATGCTCATTAAGGATAACAATATAGCAGAAACATTCATAAATAAACATAAACATTTAAGGCAATGTATAACTGAAACAAAAACCTTTTAAACTTGAACTTCAGTATAATATGAAAAAATGAAATGAAATAATACCATTTAATTATTCACATGGATATTCTACTAGTCGAATAATCACATGCAATATCAATAACCACTTTCATAATGATGGAATTCATAATGCCAGCCTATTATAACCATGTAGCCAAGGCCTCGTGCCAAGAAAACAAATAAGATTTTGTCAAGGCCTCGTTCCAAGACACTATTTTGTCTCATGAGACCTACCTATGCATCAAGGAGCTATAGCGGACTCCACCCGTCACATACTAAGTCCAATGCATTCCTTATATGAAAAGGTTTAAACATATCATAAACCATAACATAATCGTATCACATAAAACATGCATAATGGAAACATAACATTTCAACATTTCAATCACAAGATATCAATACAACACATTGATATGATAAAACCATTTTCAATACAAAAATAAAATAAAAGTAAAACTTGGTATTTATTTTTCATTTTAAAAAAAAGTTATGGCTTGTAGAGGAAGCTGAAACTCAAATAATGGTCACGGTAGCGGAGAAGTCGTTGTCGCCGCATACGTATGACAAAAAAACATTCCTTTTTGTCATTTAGTAAAACGATTCATATAAAAAATATTCCTTTTGAATAAACATAAAAGTCAAAGGGGTTTATATACCATATAAAAGAAAGTTGTGTATAAAACAAAATAGGCCTCAATGAAAGGAGATTGAGTCGAAGTCCCTTACCTCACGTCCGACTTGACTCGATCATTCTTTAACCTCCTGAATAATAAACTAGAGTTAATTTCTACTTTCTTAAGAACCTTTTTCAAGTTCATTATTCCTTTTATATCACTTATTACCATGTTATGAACATTATTTAATTATTTAAGTTAATAACGGTCATTTTGTCGATCTTTGGTACTTGAGTCAAAAATAAACTTCTTATAATTACAAGTTGTTCATGTGGTAAAATATCCATTATATCAAGAATTATATTCATGATGTAGATATCATATATATCCAGTATATACATTCATTTATAATATTACATAAAATTTAGAGGTAAGAAATGAAATGCACCGTTCATGGAGACGGTAATCCGTACGTACGCATGAACGCTACTTTCATTTCTATTTCGTATTTAATGGAATGAAATCATAATGATATAAAGGTATATTATAATTACAGTATAATATTATATATAATATCATTTACTCCATCCTTTATACATCCCACATATGGCATTAACGATTCAAATCACTTTGAGGGGGCGGTAGTCCGCACTTCCTAAAATGAAATTATCGTGTTTACCCATAATGGAAATCATAAAGGTATTCCATAAATGAAAAATACATAAGCATAAGGAAAACATAAACATAATATATATCATATATATATATAGTTACATCTTAATGGCTACCATGAGAGGTGTTAAAAGAAGATTGAACAATCATCGTTTCGTGAGGCAGTAATTCGCCACCCACAGAAACATTATGTTCTTTAAACATTAGATGAAGGTGTGTGTAAGTGTAAATCAAATAATTATCATAAAAACATCCTAGTATATTGAAGATACTGGTGTTGTTACAAAATATAGGAATAAAAAGAGTTTAAGGGGTTGGAGAAGAAAAATAAAACAAAAGAACATAAGAGAAGACATTACCTTAAAATCGGGTAACTCTTTTTGATTTGAGCCAAAGGCTTCCTTGGGAAGACTTATGCCCAAAGTGAGGCTTCTATAAGTAATCTAGGGAAGTAGAGAGATTATTTGGGCTGATTTTGGCCGAGACAAATGGCTTTGAAGGTGTGAATAAGGTGGTAGATGTGGGGGCCTTTTATAAGAGGAGAGGAGGGGCACTCTTGGAAAGTCAAGAAATGTTACTTTATTATATAATGAGTTTCGGATTTCAAAGGTTCCACAATTATATATTTTGAGGATAAGGTGATAAGGGCTCTAAATATACTCATCCAATAGGTTTTTGACAAGTCTAATTCTTAGATTTTACATTATCTTTTCATTTTATTTAACTCATTAATTAATGAGGTAATCGCAGCATCATCATGGTGTCATAAAAAAATTTAATTTATTTAATGTATAAAAATTATAAAAAAAATTATCATGATGTAGGAAATATTTTTAAATTTCCAATGAATATTTATATTCAAAAAGATAACTTGTATAACCCCTTGTAAAAATTGTTTTACTAAAACAATACATGTTTGTGACATTTTTATTTTTACTCTAAATAAAAAGTTATTAATTTCATTTTCTTACCCAAGTGGCTCCATGGGGCCCCAAAGTTGACCCATGGATTGTATAGGTCAGCCATGACTCATCCAATAAGAGTAATACATGTGTCAAGGTAATTTTATATTATTATAACATTATTTTTACCTTAAATTACACTAATTACCTTTAATCGCGATTAATAAAACTTAAAAGTTACTATTCACAAAATATTATTTTCATATCATTGAACCAAATTTTACTTCCTAATTAAAACCATGTATGTTGGATTTTTAAAATTAAATTCACAGAATCGGTAAAATTTCATTTAATCGAAAAATCAGTTTTTTAACTACCACTTAGTGGTTTCACCATTCATCAAAAATCGAAGTTTTTCAGAAAAATACCAAAAATTCACCCTAAGCTATAATTGATATTCCGAATTCCAAAATGATGTCTATTTTAAAAAATTAGAAACATATAAGTTTCATTAATTAATTTTATAATTAACTCCCGTTGTCAAAACAAATAGCGTGTTCTTAAGAAACAATATCAATCAAAAGATTGATAATTGTTTATGTCTAATTTCAAAGTGAAATTAATTTTAATGACCACCATTGGATAAAATGGTAAAAATATATTATAATTATACTTTAAAACCACTCAATAGTATAATTTATCACTATAAATTATTTTGATTAAAAAAGTTGTTTTTAAGTATTTTTCTATTCATAGAAAATTGGAAGTTCTCAGAAAATTACAAAAAATTCAACTTAGGATAATTTCGATATTCCAAATGTAAAAATGAAGTCCATTTTGAAATATAAAATTTATATAATTTCAAACAGTGGGTATTAATATTCATAACGGCTATTTTGATTGGTTGCGGTGTGTTATAACTCGAGGTTGCGTACAACACACACTGCTCTATTATTCAAAGAGAAGTGTACCATGGAATCTTGGGGTGTTACACTAATGATGATGAATTAGTATTCATATAAGATAAATATACATCTTAGAAATATTCCATTGAGAGTACTAATTACAAGAAATAGTTAAAAGTCATGGAATATGATATGGACTCCATGCACACTAACCAAGTTTGGATCATAGTGAATGCACCTGAAGGAGTGATACTCATAGGATTAAAGTGGTTTTTTCATAATAAAACGAAAAAGGATTATAGAGTTTATACTAATAAATCATACCTAGTGGAAAAGTTTTAAAAACAAGTTCATGGTATTGACTATGAAAAGACCTTCACTTGTTGCGATAATAAAATCCATTGAATTTTTTCTAGCAATAGCAGCTCATTATGATTATGAGATATATCAAATGGATGTCAAAATAGAATTCCTTAATATAAATTTAGATAAAGGAATGCATATGATATATCCCTAGGGTTTTAGAGTTCCAAATGTGAATGATAACATTTGAAAGTTATAATGGTCCATTTATAGACTAAAAAAAGATTCTCTGAGTTAAAATATATGATTTTATGATGCAATAAAAGAGTTTGGTTTCATAAATAATGTGGGTGATTCTTTTTCATACAAGAATCATAGTGGGAGAATATTAGCATTTATAATACTGTATTCAGATGACATACTAATTATTAGAAATTACAACCAGAAAATTATCCCTAACAAGATGTGGCTGAGTAAATTTTTATCAATAAAAGGCATGGGTGTAGTATATTACATACTCAGTATGAGGATCTATATATATAGATTTAAGATATTTCTTCAACTTAGTTAGAACACATAATTTTTTTAAAATTTTAAAGCGGTTTAACATGGAGAACTCTGAGAAGGGGTATTTACTAGTGTTGCATGGAATGAATCATAGAAAGATTATAGATTATTCAAAATAGTTATATGATATGGATATGATTCATTATGAATCCTTCAAAGGATATATCATGCATAAAAGATTTTTTACTCGACCTAATGTCTCATATGATTTGATCATAATAAGTAGATATCAATACAATTCTGGTGAGAGTAACTGGAATGTTTTACAGAGCATCCTTAAGTACTTGAGAATGGAAAATGATATGTTCTTTTTATTTTGAGGAGATAATGAGATTTGTGTAAATGGTTAAACATATGATAATTTCCAATATAATAAATAGGATATGAAATACCAATCTGGATTTGTGTTTTTCCTAAATAGTGGAGAAGTTAGTTGGAAGAGTTCCAAACAAACCACTATAGAGGAATCAAAAATAGAGGCAGAATATGTCATTGTATCAGATTCTATGAAGGATGTTTTTTTGGTCAAGAAGTTCATTTATAGTCTTGGAGTGGTTCCTAGCATCAAGGGAGAAACCGAGATATATTTTGACAATAATGGTGTTGTTACTCAAGATAAGTAACCCATGTATCATAAAAGAACCAAAAATATACTTCACAAATACTATATAATATAGGATATCATTGAGAGGGGAAATATAAAGATTTTTTGGGTTGCTACATAATAGAAGGTATAAGATCTTTTGACAAAACCATTGTCACAGCAACAACACGAGGGTCATGTAAAATCTTTGGGTGCTAGTCACATGAGATGTTGGTTGTAATGGTTGTAAATGTATCATGTTACTATAAGAAAATTAAATCTATAATTACCATTAATCCATGTGATATGAAATTTTATTTTACACGAAAAATCGAATAATAATATCCCCTCAAAGTATGACTTTGAGTTTTCCCTAATCGATGATCATTATGAATTATTAAGGGTGTAATGATATGATAAGGTTATTGTGAATAGAATCATGTATTCATTGAAAATAGTTATTTAAAATATATGAATAATAGATTCATGATGTAATAAGTAGATATTTATTACTTGGATTGATCTACTAAAGTATCTCTCATGGAATATCATATGGTCATGGATATACTTAGCGGTGTATTCTTATTATCAATCCTTCTTACCTAAGGTTAGTGAGATACCTAGCATGAGAATATCCATGATTTTATACCCATATTTCACAATTCATAATACAAACTTAGATAATCAAGGGGTTGTTGGTTATGTTTCTGATCATATCTTCTATTGGAGTGCAACCAACATGGAATTAGTCCACTTGTATGACAAGAAAAGACATATAACCCTTGATTGAATTAGATGGTTGAATTATATTTCTATGCTTATTTATTTCACATATAACATGTTCAAATACTTGGATAAGTTATTTCACACCCGAATATTCAATTCCATGCTTTGTTTCTAATCTTATTTTGGTTCTTAGTTTTCTCTTGGTTTCTGAGATTAGATTTGGTGTCTCAGGTGTTCTTGATCTAAGTCATTAGTCTTTAAAGTCTTGGATGATATTTGGACTTGTCATTTTTAAAGGAAAGTATAAGGATGATTTGTATTGGAATTGAATTTGTGACACTCCAAGTGCCACCTTTTGTGGGGTATGTTTATTGGTGTGGTTTCTTCAAGATTTGAGCCAAACCGTGAGCCCATTTCCAGATTAAAAAAAACTATTTATTTTATAATTACTTAATTTTTTAAACATTTTTAACCCATTCCATTTCACACTTAGCCTCCCATGACCTATTAAAACTACCATATCCATTTTAAATCCTTAGTAACTCATAATAATGGTGGATTTGGGTGATTTATTTTGGAATTAGGCCAACCTGTGATCCCATTTCCAAATTTAAGGAAATAATTTATTTCTTTTATATATCATTCATTTTTTAAAATTTTTAGGTCATTAAACATATCAATCAAGCCCAAAAACTATAGGCACACCCCCATGTTCCATTGTCCCTCTTTGTAACTCATCTTTATCATGGATTTGAGCGAATTTCCTCATGGTTTCTCAAATCATTCATATTTGCAAAGAGAATTTGTTTCTTTCATAAATCATTCATTTTTTAATCTTTTACCCCCATTTTAGTCTCTACTCAGCCTCCTCAGCATTATTAGAATCTCCCTTCCAATTTTGGATGCTTGGAGATTAAAATATTGATGTATTTGGGGGTATTTTTTCAAAGTTTCTCAAGTAAGTGAATTCCTCTCTTGTTCCTTCCATTTTCTTAAGGTTTATCCACTAATTGAAGTTCATAATTTCCAAAAACTAGGTTTTTATACCTAGGGTTTTATTTTTGGTTTATTGGTCCAATATTTTTGATTTAGGTTCATTTTAACTCCCTTATGGTGCAGTAGTGGTGCAATTGAAGTTTCGCACAAAGATTTGGGAGTTTTAACACAAAAGGTAGGTTATTCCATGTGTAAGAATTATTTGATGAGTTATATTGCTTGATTTACTTATTTAGAATGTTCCTATTATGTTTTTGTGATGAAAAATACGTTTTTATGGAATTGGTTGAGAGTTTAATTTTAAATTTTCATTTTTCTTGAAATGGTGTGTTTTTTCTTGTGTAACTCTTGTGGTATTATTTGGGGTCATTTTATAACATATGAAAATGGTTTATTAAATGTGGATTAAGATGAAAAAATATGGTTTGGTAGGGTTTTTGTGTTCTTTTGGCCTTAAAAGAGGGGTTTTAATGGGTTTTATGTGAAAAACATTGTTATACTTCTTGGAAGCGTTTTATGAAAATTTTAAATGGTTTATTGAGTTTTAAAAAGTGTTCAAAGGATGTTTATGTACTATTTTTATGGGAGTATTTTATTAAAATGTGTTTTTGAAATATAAAATTATTATTGGTGATGTAAAAGTTTTGAAAACATTTTATTAATTATTTAAATGTTTTATTAAATTATAATAAGGATACGAAACATGTTTATGGGCTGTTTTGTGTGAGTATGATGTTAAAATGAATTTGAATGTGAGTGGAGTGTTATGTGAAATTCTTGTGGGATTTTTGGTGTGTGTGTTTTGAAAATGTAATTTTCACATGAAAGTGGTATTTTATGAGATGTGGAACTTGTTTGAGCTCAAATAGGGAAACCTGGATATCCAGGTGGGTGAACATGTACTAGTATGCTAGTGATTCGGAGTAGTTTCGTCCCTATTTCACATAACAAGTTTGACGATGATAACACTAACTAAACTATTATGATGATGTTGGGAGAACACTAGGTTATGGGTATGTTTCATACTAATGGCTCATTCATGAGAACAAATATTCATTATGGTTACTTTTCAACGAGATATGAGGTACCTAGGGCCCACAACTAGCTAGTTCCTTGGGGTGTTCTCATGACAAATTATCATTGACTATATGGTACTCACCATCGGTATATGGTGTGTTTGGATATAAAATTCAGTATCTTGTGCATTTTATTTTAAATTGTTCATTCTTTAAAACAACCCCCTTGAAAACTATTTTCATTTAAAGTTGCATCCTTTAGAAAATTGTTGCTACCTTTTCTTGTTTATGAAAACTTGAAAGATTTTTATCTTATAATGTTTATCACATGGAATATTTTTGGTGGAATCCTATTGGTCTTAGGCTCACAGCCTACTTACACCCTCTTGTGTTAGTAGACTTGTTAATATTTTTTGTAGGTATGGACAACGATTTTAGTGCCAATGTTTAGGGTTGTTAGCTTCTATTCTTGGTGCGGTGTTGTGGATAAGGCTTGGGGATGATGGACCATTTCTGTGTAGTGAAACTTGAGTTCTTTTTTCTGATAATTTTGAGTTGTGAATATCTTAGGCTATTTCTAAAACCATGAATTTCAGTTCTTAATTTTATTAAATGATTATTTGGATTAAATTTTCAGATTTATTTTATTTATTGTTTTTGGTTGTTTAATGCTTCTAAATTAAGGTAAATCATTCCCAAACAATTTTTTAATGATACATAGGAACTTGTACCTGCCCATGGGGATTTAAAAGTTCCCTCAAGCCTTGACACAGACCAAGTCATGCATCAGTTTTTATGGCGACTAGATCTGGTTCGTGAAAAAATGGTATCGAATGAGGTTCACACTTTTTGGGTCATGTTATTTTGGGAAAGAGTCTAGGTAGACTGGAGCTAGGATTGTCGGGAAATGACATTATGATTATGAGTTGTGTGTCTAGATAGAACACCTCATGAAGATATTCATTTCTCTAGGGGAATTTGGGTTTTATCTGAGTTATTTTTTTCTCATGATTCATCGATGATTGGGGAAATGAAAAGAGAGTTGGGTTAATGGTCTTAGTGAGCTCGCAGGGCCTGGAAAGCCATGTGGAGATGGGTATATTTCTTTAGAACACTCTCTATGATGGTGAAGTGATTGGAGTATGTACTCCAACCATATTTCCAAGCCACCCACCAAAACTAATTTCCCCTCATATTGTCTTGTGTATTTTTATTTTTGAATTTTGGAAACTTGGTTTTAAAGAAAAAAAACGATGACTTGATTTTAAGAAGTGTGACTTTTTTTTCAAATTATTTTCTAGTAAATCAGAAATGGTTTGATTTCTGAAAGGGTTTAAATGAAAGTTAATAATGGTTTTGAAAGAGTAAATGGTGTGTTTACACCTATTTTGAAAGTGTGAATTATTTTAAGGTGGGTTTTGAAAATCTATTTCAAATAGAGTTTTCTGAGTTGTTGAAAAGTGTTTTTAATGGAATGAAGTGTTTTGGAATTTATGTGTGGAGTTTTAAGATGGATTTTGATTTGGTAATTAGTGGGATTTGAAAAATTTTCATGAATTTCTGGGAACTTGTTTTAAATGGGGATAAATGAGTTTCAAAATGAATGGGTGTTGATGAAATGGAGTTTGTCATAAAACCAGAAGTTTTTTGAAATGGGATGAGATGTTTCAAAAGTAATGTGTATGATTTTAAAGCGAGTTTTAATTTATTTTTGGTGTTTTTCTTAAAATAATTGTAATATTTTAATTGGGTTTTGATTTTGTGGTTAGCGGTTTTGAGAAAAAGGAAGTGTCAGTTGAATGTCTTGGTTTTGAAAAGTTGAAAGAATGTTTATTTTATTTTTTGGTATTTCCTTGAGCGACCACATACATGGATTTACATGGTAATATGGATGGTTAAGGGAATGACTGGATGAGTGCCGGTATGGATATGAGAAGGGTGGCCGATGTGGCACGGAAACATGCATGTGTGAGGCCCATGGGGTACCATTGGTGGATGCAACAATCGCCAACCTATTTATTTTCAAAGAGATGATTTTAAAGGAAAATTTGATGTCTTGATGACCAGTTTGGGTGGTGTTTATTATGTGTTTTTGGGAATGTTGTGGTGGTGGTGTATTTAGTTAAATAACCCCTCTTGTGTGAATGATGTTTTGGGTTTTTTTTGTTGGTAAGTTGGGTTTAAGTGTTGATTGGTGGCCCTTTGTGAGAAATGACTTAAGGAAGAACTTGAGATTTATCTCCTCATGTATTCGGACCTGGTTTGTGGTACATTTTCACTAAATTAACATCTTGGTTGGGTCCTTGGGTTTTCTTTTTGGCTAGGGTAAACCCCCATAAAGGGTTAATGCATGATTGAAGTGCAGCCACAGGTGATTCACTATTGGAAGGCCCTCTAGTTGATCAATGTACGAACTCTCTTCCCGGGTTTTAGGGTTGAGTATACCCCTATTCTTTTTTAGTTAAGTGTATCCTTTCATGGTAGGAGAGTGGATATGGAATGTTGAAATACACATTGGTTCCTTAAGTTTCCAGAGTTTCTTAAATCGTCAAAGGTGAAGTTTGACACTGTTGTGTCTACAAGTTTTATTGGAAGTGGTGAAGGATAATTCTAGTGAGGAAGGTGAAAACAATCCAAGTTCGTTAGTGTATAATGATTTCCTAAAGTGAATTTGGGTCTTTCTTCAGTCACATTGATGAAAGGGTTCTTGTTGAGAAACCGGTGTGAAAAAATTGGGTTGTTCGAAGATGTTATGATTGCTTACGGTAATATCATGCTACTTGGAACTCTGTTCAAGGTTTCACTCATGTTAATGACCCTATCAATTTCAAGGGTTATGTTTAGTGGTGTATTGTTGTGTTGTGTTTTATTTTTAAGGAAAAGGTAGATGTTGCAGAACCTTTCAAGAGATTCTACTTAAGTGAAAGCGTATTTCTATTCTAAGAATTTTGAATTCCTTGATCTAAGTGAATATGTCTTCCATGTGTTTTCCTTCTGCTTTTTATTTTCTGGGGTGAAAGAGGTGATTCATGTGCATCACCCAAGTCCCTATTCATGTAAAGGTGTATTGTTTGAGCTAGTGATTTTCATGGGGGTGTTGTGATCATTAGATCCTAACTATGGATCATAATATGATTCAAACATCAGAGCTCTAGCCATAAGCCTCAGAGTGAATCTTTTCACACAATTAGGAAATCTCCAGGGGTGTAAGGGATATTGGTTTCACTTTCATCTCCGGTTTGGGATATGGAGATATTTTGAAGTTTCTATGTGTTTGTTTCATATCAAGTGGTACCGTGTGGTGTAAAGGGATTTGGGGACCCTATTCCTCAGGGTTGTATTCCATGTTGGTGGAGAAGTCCCTCCTTTGTTTTAGGGGAAAAGGGTGGTTTTTTTCTCAAATATAGTACTTGAACCCTTGTGGGTGCAACCCTCAGTGTAGTTGTTCATGTATGAATAACCTGGTAGGCACTTTTTGATCTCATTCTTGGTTGGGATCAGTCAAGTATGGTGATTCCTGTGGAAGTGATGAACCATGGAGTGTCTTTTCTGGTTTGGAGTTTCATTGAACAACCCCCCATTTGTAGTGGGGATTAGATATTATGGGGTCTTCTTTGTGTCGGCCCCTATTAGTTGGTAAAGACGGTTGGTTCTTATTGTGGGGAGACCCACCATGTGTCTCATATAGGTTATTTTTTAATAAGTCTAATTTTAGTATATCTATTATGGTGGGGAGTCCGTTTGGTCTCCACTTGTGGGTGTCCCAATTATGTCTTAGGAAATTAAGTTGGATCTTATGGTGGGGAGTCCATTCAGGTATCCTCATATTAGTAATTCGGTTGTGTTCCTGGTGTTGGTATGGCGATATGTAGTCTCATTCAGAGAAATCTAACCACCAATTTATTCCTTGGGTAAACATGGGATTGGAGCACGCCCAATGGGATATGGTTTGAATATGTTTGACCGTTTCAGGTAATTTGGGTAAATTTTGGTTGGTGAGAGTATCCCTTACTTTGATTGATCAACTTGAGGTGTTTTGGCCTTTTGGGTGCATGCGAACTTGGCAAGGGAGTCCTTCTTGGACCATCGATTGGGTTTTGTTTTTTGCATCTAGCATTGCTGTGGCTTTCTAGGGGTAGAAATCTTTATGGAGGGGAGAATTTTCACACCTGAATCTTCAATTATATATTTTTTTTAGAATCTTATTTTGGTTCTTAGTTTTCTCTTGGTTTCTGGGTGTTCTGGGATTAGATTTGGTGTCTCGGGTGTTCTTGATCTAAGTCATTAGTCTTGGAAGTATTGGATGATATTTGGAATTTTATTTTTTTAAAGGGAAGGTATAAGGATGAGGTGGCTTGGAATTAAATTTGTGACACTCCTAGTGGCACCTTTTTAGGGGTATGTTTATTGGGGTGGTTTCTTCAAGATTTGGGCCAAACCGTGAGCCCATTTCCATATTTAGAAACAAATTTTTTTTTCTTTTATAACTCCTTCATTTTTCAAAATTTTTCACCCATTAAACTTCCCACTTGGCCTCCCATGACCTATTCAAACAACCATATCCATTTGGACCCATTAGTAACTCATAATAAGGGTAGATTTAGGTGATTTATTCAGGCATTGAGCCAACCCATGATCCCATTTCCCAATTTAAGGAAATAATTTATTTCTTTTATATACCATTTATTTTTTTAACATTTTTTGATCATTACAACTATCACTAGAATCTAAAAACTCTAGGATAACCCCCATGTTCCATTGTCCCTCTTTAGAGCTCATCTCCATCATGGATTAGGTAGAATTTTCTAAAGGTTTCTAAAATCGTCTAGATTTGCAAAGATAATTTGTTTCTTTCATAAATAATTCATTTTTTACTCTTTACCCCCCATTTCAGTCCCCAATCAACCTCATCATACTTATTCTAACCTCCATTCCAATTTTGGATGCTTGGAGATTCAACTATTAGTGTATTTGGGTCAATTTCTTCAAAGTTTCTCAAGTGAATTCCTCTCTTGTTCCTTCCATTTCCTTAGGTTTAAAACCCTCCTTGAAGTTCCAAATGTCCTAAAACTAGGGTTTCGTACCTAGGGTTTTATTTTGGGTTTCTTGGTCCAATATTGTAGATTTAGGTTCATTTTAACTCCCTTGTGGTGTGGCAGTGGTGTGGTTGAAGTTTCGCACAAAGATTTGTGGGTTTTGACACAAAATATAGGTGATTCAATGTGTAAGAATTCTTTGATGAGTTATATTTCTTGATTTAATTATTTATAATGTTCTTAATATGTTTTGTGTGGTGATAAATCTATTTTTTATGGAATTGGTTGAGCGTTTAATTTTAAAGTTTCATTTTTTGCTTGAAATGGTGTGTTTTTCTTATGTAACTCTTGTGGTATCATTTGGGGTTATTTTATAACATATGAAAATGGTTTATTAAACGTGGATTGGGTTTCCAAATCTAGTTTGGTAGGGTTTTGTGGTGCTTTTGGCCTTAAAGAGGGTTTTTTAATGAGTTTTATGTGCAAAACATTGTTATACTTCTTGGAAGTGTTTTATAAAAATTGTAAATGGTTTATTAAGTTATGAAAAGTGTGAAAAGGATGTTCATGTACTGTTTTGGTGGGAGTATACTATTAAAATGGGTTTTTGAAAGAGAAAATGATTATTGGTGATGTCAAACGTTTTGATAATATTTTATGAATTTTTGAAATGTTTTATTAAATTGTAAGAAGGGTGTGAAACATGTTTACAGGTTGTTTCATGTGAGTATGATGTTAAAATGAATTTGAATGTGAATGGAGTGTTATGTGACATGATTTTGGGATTTTTTGTGTGTGAGTTTTTTGGAAATGGTATTTTCATGTGAAAATGGTATTTTATGAGATGTGGAACTTTATTGAGCACAAAGAGGGAAACTCGGGTATCTAGGTGGGCAGACGTGTACTAGTATGCTAGTGATCCAGAGTGGTTTTTCCTTGTTTCACATAGCAATTTTGACGATGAAAACACTAAATAAACTATTATGATGATTTTGGGGACCACTATGTTAGGGGTATTTTCCTTACTAGTGGTTTGTGTATGAGAAAGGATATTCATTATGGTTACTTTTCACCGAGATACGAGGTACCTAGGGACCAAATCTAGCAAGTGCCTAGGGGTATTCCCATGACTAGTGATCATTAAATATATGATAATCACCATCGATATATGATGTGTTTGGATGTAAAATTAATTATCTTATTTATTTTATTTAAAAGTGTTCATTCTTTAAAGTATCCCCCTTGAAAACTATTTTCATTTAAAGTTGCATCTGTTATAAAATTGTTACTACCTTTTCTTGTTTATGAAAAATTGAAACCTTTTTATCTTATAATGTTTATCACAGGGAATATTTTGGGTGGAATACTATTGGTATTAGGCTCACACCCTACTTACACCCTTGGGTGTAAGTATACTTGGTAATCTTTGTCGCAAATATGGAAAAATCTTTTAGTGTCGGTGGTTTGGGTTGTTAGTTTCCATTCTTGGTGCGATGTTGTAGAGAAGGCTTGATAATGATGGAACCTTACCGTGTGGTGTACCTTGAGTTATTTTTACTGCTACTTTTGAGTTGTGTCCCTCTTGGGATTTTTATAAAACCATGTAGTTCAATTATAAATTTTATTAAAGGCTTGTTTCGATTAAATTTTCAGATTTATTTTATTTATTGTTTTTGGTTTTTTAATGCTTCTAAATTTGGATAAATTGTTCCCAAACAAATTTTTTATGATACCCGGGAACTTGTGCCAGCCCGTGGGGATCAGGAACGCCCCTAAAAAATTTCCAAGGACCAAGTCGGGAATCAGTTTTGATGGAGACCAGATATGGTTTGTGATAAGTTACATGTGATGTTCTTATTATATAAATGAATGACATACTATGTATTCATTGACTTGGTCATCATTTTTTGGATAATCAGGAAATAATGAGTGTTCAATACTAGATTGATATGTTCTATGTATAGTGGTCACTTTGTGTCATATAAAAAAGGGATTATATAGGTATATATATTATGTATATGATATATCTTGTGACAATCATGTTCATATAGATATATGAGTATATTTTATAGAGATCACACCAGAACCCTTAAGTGGCACTGGTTCTTTGCTAGAGACCGCTCTTTGATTACATCTATGAAATTTATATTTCATAGTTATTTTCAATACTTCCAAGGCTCATATGTTCACACATTTTGGACCTCAGATAAGGATTAAATTTTGGAAATTTTTTTTTTCAAAATAAAGACATACTATTGAAAAAATCATATCTAAAAGAGTTTGGATGGATTCAAAAAGGGTTATCAATTTTTTCATATTCCTTATGGGTTTTTAGTGCAAGTGGGAGATTGTTGTATGTGCACAAAAATGTACATGTATGAGATGAATTTACACATGTATATGATGCATGAGATATATTTATATATAATATATTGGATATTATATATGGTTTACATTTAATATATTCATTTATTTCATGTATTATTCATGCATGTGATGCATAAAATAATATATATATATATATATTATTTATTTTCTCCTAATGGTTTTTTATACAATTACATGGATTAATGTATTTGAATTAATTCATTTAAATTGTTCAATGAATTATAGAAAATAGGCTATAACATATGAGATGCGTTATGTATTTGAGATAACTTAGACTTCGCCAATAAAAGAGGATAAGATCCACTACTATAAAGTGACACTATACCAACGAATCTATACCCAAGATTTAGAAAAACTGTGGGTATAGAGTTTTTTGCCAAGCCTATACCATTTATTTTTTTAAAAAATGTTGGAATGGAGATTTAGATAGGGAGGCCCTCTTAGGCTCCTCCTCCCCTCCTCCTCATTCAAACCCTAGTTACTCTTGTGAATCCACACACCCCCTACCCTCAAGTGATTTTGTCCTCCTCCCTCCCCTCCCTAAGAGGATTTGGCATCCCCTTCCCCTTTTTAGGTGATTTCAGCTGCCCCTTCCCTCCTCAGGTGAATTTGGTATACCCCAGGAAACATTGCACCCATCAAAAGGTTTTGTTCCTCTATTTGTGGTGATTTTGTTGCGATATTTGAGAGGTAATATTTTATTCCCTCCTCTTAATTCTTCTATATAGTTTTATAATATTTTTCAAGTGTTATAAATTATAGAGGCATGATTTTCCATTTTATTTTATGTATTTTTTTCTCTTTTGGACAACATACCATTTTTGGGGATTATAATCATTGAATTTAGAGTAGTTTTGGATTTAGGAACTCTATCCAAGTCATTTATTTGGTACCTAATTGGTTTCTAAATCTGAGTGATAGTTATTTTGGAAATTGTAGGTGCTTCATTTTTTATATTTTAACTTATGTGGTGTTCACCATAGATTGTTTTTTCTAGTTGGTTCGGTCATGGAAAGAACCCAGGGTGAATATATGTATCCTTGAGGGTATATTTGTTTTCTGATTGTATCATGGAATCATCCATTCCATGTATAATATTGGAATAGAAGTGGGATGGTATTCCATGTATTTAGATATAAAAACCCACATATTCCTGATGTTACCCTTAGGTGAGATTTGTGTCATTTATTAACATTCCATGTCACCCCTTGTTGAACACTTCATTATAAAATGGTTTTTATTTTAAATTAATCCTATACGTGAGACCCATTAATGGTCAAGTTAATTTAAAGATGGTTTTAAACCTTATAATGGGATGATATTCCATGTCAATTGTTTGTGAAAAATACTAAATTAATTTTCATAAATATTTTTTTGTTTAAATATTTAGTGGTTATCACCATCTTGAGGTTTTGAAAAGTTCTCTTGTTTTAAATTGATTTCAAAATTAGTGCTTGGGTGTTTTGAAAGTGTTTAAAGTATTTCACATGGGTTGTTTTATTTTAAAAAGGATTGTGTTAACCCATATTCTCTATATTAGAAACATTTTTTTAATCTTGGTTGAATTCTAAATCAAAAAACATTTATGTTAAAACTTTTAAAAAATAAAAAAATGGGTTTTTTTATTTCAAAAGGGTGAGTTATCCCATGTGGATTATGTTTTTAAACTCATTAGTGTATGTGAATGTTTTTTCGAGGTGGTGTAAAGGGAAGTGTGAGTTCCCATTGAGTTTCAAGAAGTATTTTAATAAAATTAGTCTCAAAATTAAATTGAGATTTCTTTTTAAAGGGTGATTTAACTTTTCATTCCAAGCTTGTTTCATTCAAGCAAAGGAGTTTTTGGTATTTTATGAAGAATGGATTTTTATAAAAGGTGTGAGACCCTTTTGTAACCCTTTTAAATATTGTATTCCCATGATTGATTGTGATTTCATGATGGTATTTTTATTATTGATTCATTTATATATGATACTTTTGTTTTGAAATAAATGGGGATTCTTCTTTGTGAGGATATGGGTGGTGAGACATGTTTCATTTAAAATGGTTTATACTTGATCTTTGTAATTACTTGATTGTTCTCACCTAATTTTACTTTTAATGGTAAACATGGGGGAATGGGGTAGGTTTTTTAAGTGGTTGATTCCATGATGTAGGATTATGTTTTCAAAGAACATTGAATAGGAACAAGGGATCCCATAGAGTGGAAATTTCCCCTAGAGACTGGGTGAGCTTCCAAATTATATAGGTATATAGTGTGATTCAGGAACCTAGGGTTATTATAAGAAATTATACAATCCATTTTTTAGATCCCATTTTTCTATGATCCATTTTAGGATCACTTTAGGGGATTTATCTTGTATATCGATTGTATCCCCTTGTTCTTAGATTATTTTTTGTAACTTATGTTATTGTTGTTTACCATTTCTGTGTGTATTGACATAGTGGTTCCTAACTACATGATTAATTATTATTTTTGTGTGGTTTAAATATCTATGTTTTTAATTAGTATTTAAATATTTTTAAAATAAATAAAAATAAAGTGTAATCATATAGTTCTTTAAAACTATTTTGTAAATGTGTTTGAAAGGATGTGTTATTTAAAGTGTAAAATGTTGTTTCCAAAATTATTTTGGAATAACTTTCATAGGAAAGCATGTTTTGTTTGTTAATGAAACTATGAGTTTTTATTGTTTTTAAAAACAAAATTTTAGGCCAATGTTCCTAGTTTTATGGAAATGATAGTTTTCCAAGATCTTTTGGAAAAGTTTTTGGATGTTAGAATCCTCTTTTAATTTGGAAATTAGTATTTTAGAAATAGGTTTTTGTGATTTGATTCTAAAGTAGAACTTTAAAATTGTGGTTTTTAAAAGAGGTATTGGCTGGGGAAAAGAATTTTCCAAGTGATTGTTACTATTTAATGAAAATACTAGAAAATATTTTCAACACACTTTTGATGTGTTTTCATTTAATTTCATAAAACCTTATGAAAAATGTTTATTTTTTCATTTCATTCCGGTTTTTTTCACCTCCTTATCTTCCTAAGGAGATGTTTGGATAGTGAACATGATAGTGAATTCTTAAATTTAAGGGATACCCACCTTGGTTCATTATTTTTAGTTATCTCTTATGGCATATGTTATTTCTCTGATTATTTTTTTTGCTAGCTACTAGTATGATTTGATGAATTTAATATTAAAATTGGTTGTGATAAAATTTTTAATTATTGTTTAAATTTTTGATTGGAACATAAGTTTTTTCATTATAATAGAATTTATAGAATCTAGATGTATCATACCGACCAGATTTCAACCGAGTTTCAAAAGAATTTAATTTTTTTTAGATTTTTCATTTAACAATTCTTTAGATAGAGATTTTATACAGTGTCTTTGATATAATTATGTTGTAAGACCATGGTTAAACTGGGAAGGAGTTAGCTACCATATAATGAAAGTTGTATTTTAAACAAACTATTATGTTTGGTATCATCATGGAGAGACGGGACAATCTTCTACTGTTCCTAAACAAAAGAAGTGGTATATAGAAATTGATATTTGATCGGTTTCCATTTGTGCATCATCATCACAAGAGAGATAGTATGTTATCATAAAAGGAAATGATATCAATACACATGAGGAAAAGACTGAATATGACAATGTTTAGAGAGTGAAAAATTTAATGGATGATTCCATAATTCTAATATATCATGAATGTACTAAAATGAACAAGTTATAATTTTTAATGCAGTTATATCATGGAAAAACCATATATAAAATTTCTAATATCACCATTGATTATATTATTAACTTTTTAAAGAAATTTCTTCTTAATGGTGTATATATTCCCTCAAATCATTATGAGGAATGAAAGTTAATTAAGTAGCTTGGATTTTCTACTAATAAAGTTCATGCTTGTCCGAAAGATTGTAGTTTATTTTGGGAGAAAAAAGATGACCTTAATGTCTGTAAATAATGTGTTACATATCTATATAAGGAAAATTAATATGGAACACCATCTCCTATTCTATATAAATTCATGTTAAACTTTTCATTTATTCTCAATCTTCAAAATATCTTTATGTTTGTATAAATATTATCCAATATGCAATGGAATGATATTGAGAGAATTAAAGGTAATTATGAGTTTATTCATTATATATATGGATTATCATGGTGGTAATTTGATTCAAAACATCATAATTTTTCCATTGGGGAGCGTAATGTCAGGTTGGGTCTATCCTATGATGGTTTTAATCCGTTTGGTCAGATGATTACTTCTCATAGCACGAGGCTAGTTTTTTTTCACGTTTATAATCTTTCTTTATGGATGTGTATAAAAAAGCCTTCCAATTTCTTGAGTACATTAATATATGTACCTTTTTATCCTATAAATGATATAGAATTATACTTGTAACCATTAATAAGAGAGTTTAATAAGATTTAGGAAATGGGTGTGCCCACATTCGACGATTCTTCAAAAAATATATTTCATATTCATGCTTCCCTTCTATGAACTATAAATGATTTCCTTACTTATGCAATGATTTATGGTTGGAACACAAATGGGAAACTATAATTCCCTATTTTTATTAAGAATACATTATTGATAAGGCTTAATTATTTTTGTATTTTTAGTTTCATGGGGCATCGATGATTCTTGCCAATAGATCATCAATATAGGAAGAATCGCCAGAGGTCTGATAATACTGTTGACACTAAAAAACCACCTAAACATATGTCAGAAACATATGTGCTTAATGAATTAAAATATTTCAGTTTTTCATTAGGTAAAGGTAAAATGAAATCGAAAAAGAGGAAGAATGTTGGCACTAAATCCATTTATAATTGTGAAAAGAGAAGTATCATTTTTAATTTTACATATTGGTCAACTAATTTTTTATGTTATTGTTTAAACATAATGAAAATTGAGAAAAATATATGTGAAATATTTCTTTCAATACTTCTAAATATCATGAGGAATACCAAATATGACTTCTTATCTCATCGGGACTTGATGGATTGGGGTATTCGACCAGAACTGCTTCCTGTGTGTATCAGTGAAAACAAATAGAGAGTGCCTTGTGATTCTTATGTGATGACACCATTAGAGAAAAATAAAAAATTTTAAGTATTGGATAATATCAAGGTTCCTGATGGCTATGACATATCATACTTGAATTCCACTTAGTAGGTGCCCCGAGCCTGGTGGCCTACATGACCTCAAGCGCATCTCTCCAAACGCTAGAGGTTGCTGACTAGCAGCGAGGGCCTAAGGTGTGTCCGTGGGGAGACTATTCCCTCATTATCAAAGTGTAGTGAAATAGATAAATATAGAAAATATAAATAACAGAAGTAATATAATTAAATAGAAGAGACAATAGAAAATATAGAAAAAAATAAAATTAACTGAAAAAACTAGAATAAATTCAACAACTTATGATATGTCATATCATTAGAAAACTATAAAAACATGGATACAAGACAGCAGGCATAAAATGTTCCACAAAGTATAAAGGAAATAAAATACTATCCCAAGCATCCTGAGCTCCATATCAGTCATCTTCTATCAAGATTCATACTAAATAATAAGAAATCAAGTGTTTGAAGTCATATGCTTCCCTTTTTAAACACCTAAAACCATGTAATCTACTCTGGGTACCAAACGATGCCTAAAAAGGAGTGAGATAAATCTTAGTGGTTCACCACCATGGTGTCTATAACTTCAATCCCATGTAATGGAAATGTAATAGTGTGCAAGCATTCATATATTAAGAAAAGTAGCACAATGTTACTAAATACCCAAGTACCTGCTTCATCCCTTGACTAGTGTCTAAACATAACCATTACATTAATTGATTATTACTAGTTTATAAATAAGTCACATGTTAAAAATAGTGAATGTTCCAAGTTATGACAAGGCAACCTATAATGATATTTAATAATTAAATCCTGAGGTAATAAACTAGGTGACGTATACCTCAAGGGTTTCCAACTTAGTAATAACTATAGCATGGCATGGGGTAAGAGTGTAATACAAGGAGGATAATCTAAGTCATTCCACAATGAGATTCCTACTGATTCCAAGGAGTTCATCCAAGGTAAAATGGGGCTAAGCATTGACTGGGCTCGATGGGCTTTCACCATGGCACCTACTTTTCAATTTTGGATCCAAGGAGTGTATCCAAGGAATACTATAATAATATTAATGGGATTATATGGTGTTATATAGAGCATATAAATAATAGACAAGGATCGGTATCTAGGTGGGTCTCAATCTAAGAAAGTAGTATCCTTGAATTAGAATGGGGTTATCGAGTGCTCAAGGAATTCCCTGATAAGAATCCAAGATGAGATTGAGTCAGACCATTATTATTTAATTATGAAGTCATTTAATATTTCATTTGGTTCAAGCCTTTCCTTTTATTAGTTTGATAAGGTCAAGTAGCACTCAACCTTTTAATCAAGTTATAATTAATTAATAAGTAAATTTGGTCCAAGCCCTTCCTTTCATTATCATGACTAACATGAAACCTTTATTAATTAAATTTTAAGCATATTAAATAATTAAGGTTCATTCCACTACCTTCCATTAATGTTTTAAGGGGTGATACAGACATGAAACCTATTGATCATTCATAATTAATCTGGTCAAGTCATATACTTAGTATACTTTCCAACTTCTATTTCATATTTAATTATCAATTGAAGCACTTACCTTAGGTGGGTCAAGTGGTGAGCATAAATGGTACTTAACATTATACAATTCACAATATAAATCAAGCCATTTTATATACAAAATCTTACCCTTATAAGGGTAAAGTCAAGTCACACTTGAATAATGGCTCTAACATGTCAAAGACTAAAAACCCAATTATGGAATAACATCCTACATGGGATAGATGGAGTTGTGGGCATAACCACCACCAATTAATCACATATATAGAAATATTACAACCATATGGTTCTAATGGTTATAGTCATGGAATATAAATTCAATAAATAGAACCCGGTGAAATCTATGGCCCCCCCATGACAATTCCAAAATCAATGAAATTTATGGATGAGTTATAGACCACACACCTTAGGCTTTTACAATTCTAATCCTACGGTATCGACCCTTGATTTGGATAAAATTGAAGTAGATATAAAAAAATAGGAAAAATGATCACACCTCAATAACTAGGTTGAGATCAAGAGAGGAGAAGAAAGACTTAAATGGACTCAAGTACTTATCGTTGAACATCCAACGTGAGAAACATAATCTTGATCAGATCCTGAACGAAGGATATCTTTCAATCCCTATCTTTGGCCTTCAAAAAGATCCAAAATGAGATCCATGGAGGTAAATACTATTAGAAATTGTATTAGGGAAGAAGAGGTGAATTAATAGATCATTAAGGGAAAAATGACAATTTACCTAGAAAAATAGCATGTTCCTGGTTTGTCCACATGCTTTGAAAAACCGTGCACAAATTGTGAATGGTTACCTAGGAAGAAGGGTAACTTACACGGTTAGACTACATGGTCATGCACAAACCATGCGATATGGTTCTGTCTGAAAGTTTCCATCCTCATGGTTAGCCAAAACATGCAGAAACTGTGCACTAATCATGAGACATGGGAAGTTTCCCAAAAAAAGATGGGTTCTAGGATCTGAAATTTCCCCATACACCCTTGAGACCTTTGATAACTCATTATGCATCCATATTTGGTCAAAATTAAATATTTAGATTTAAATTTAAAGGATCCATGCATGAGTGAAAAACTAGGTTCTTATAGTCTTCTCACCTTAAAAGAACTCATCCCTGAGTTCACCTCCCAAGGGTGGAGAAACACTGTATGAGAACAGCTCTAGAAATTATGAATGTATGTCGGCCCCCCGCTCTCAAGTCTCATCTGGCATGATGTCGTGCTACCACAACTCACATACTAGAGGGACATAACATCCTTAGAGAGCCTTTATTCCCCAGTCAATGATGCATACTGGATACTCCTTAAAGGTATCATCAGTATCTAACTCAACTTCCTCATGATCAAAAGTATGAGACAGATCAACATGATACTAGAGAAGCTATGAGATATGGAAGACATCATGCATGGAATGATACCTATGAGGTAGTAGAAACTAATAGGCTACCAGACCAACTCTCTCTAGAATCTCAAATTTCCCTACGTAACATAGACAAATTTCCCTACTTTCATAACCGCCTATGCCCTAGACTGGGCGATACCTGAAGAAAAACATGATCCCTGACCTCGAACTCAAGAGGTTGTTGATGGTGATCGGTATAAGATTTCTGTCTAGACTGAGCAGTAGTCATATGCTTCCTGATCAAATGAAACTTCTCTGAAGTATCCTGAATGAGATGAGGACCTAGTGGGGCTACCTCACCTACCTTTAGCTAGCACAGGGGTGAATGGAATGGCCTACGATATAAGGCCTCAAAAGGATCCATCTGAATTGTCACCTGAAAGCTATTATTATAGGCAAACTCAAAAAGAAGGATATGTTTCTCCCATGAACTTTAGAAATCAAGGAAACATGCTCATAGAATATCCTCTAGAACCTCTATTGTCTGTTCTGATTTTGCATTGGTCTGAGGGTGAAAATCTGTCTTAGAAGCACCTGTGTTCCAATATCCTTCTGCAATCTCTTATAGAACTCTAATATAGAATGAGCATCCCTATCTATAATGATAATAAGTGGGACCCCATGTAGTCTTATGGTTTCATGTACATATAGTTTCCCCAGCTCATCGACTTAGAAAGTATTCCAAATAGGAATTAAGTGGGATACTTTCATCATTCTACCATTGAAAACCCATAAAGTGTCACTACCTCTAAGATACCTTGGTAAAATGACTAAAAAGTCCGTAGAAACATATTCCCATTTCTATTTCAGGGCTGGAAGAAGCTGTGACAAGCCTATAGGTCTCTGGTGCTCCACCTTTACCTGCTAATAGGTGGAACACCTAGTGATAAAGCATGTTATCTAACATTTCATCACAGTCCACCAATATTGGTGTCACATGTCTCGATACATCTTCGAGATGCCTGGATGAACTTCCCACTAAGAGGCGTTGGACTCTTTCATCAACTCCTCTCTCATGTATATAGGAACCCATACACATCTATGAATACATAGGACACTATCTCTGTCCACCGACCAATCTAAATGCGGGTTATCTTTTGATATACTATCATAGAGTACCAAGCCTTCAAGATATGAGAATTTTCTACCCTTCACCTTATCAAGGAGGGAATAGGTAATTTTCAAAGATGAGAGATAATACTGATCTTGACTATCATGAAACTCTAGGTGCAACTTAGAGAAGAGGGCCATTAACTTCTAATCATCACTGGCTTCTCGTACTGCTTGTGCCTGAGTTTTCCAACTCAGTGCATCTGTAACCCCATTGCCCTTCCCAGGTGTATCAGTAAGCTCAAAATCAAAGGATTATAGATATTCAACCCATTTTTGATATCTAAGGTTTAATTCATGATGATTAAAGATATATTTGAGGCTCTTGTGGTCTGTGTACACCACAAAGCGCTCACCAAATAGATAATGTATCCAGCAACGTAAGACGTGAAAAACTACTGCTAGATCAAGGTCGTGCATCGAGTAATTTATCTCATGAAGTCTCAACTATGGAGATATGTACGTAATGAATTTTTATTCCTACATCAACACTGTTCCTAGTCCGATGCCTGATGCATGATAGAAGATTGTATAACCTATACCTGGATCCAAAAAGAGTCAAAATAGGTGCTAATACAAGCCTCCCTTTCATCTCCTTAAAGGATTTATCACATGATTCTGAACATATTAACTTGATTAAATTCTTTTTAAGATCAGTAAGAGGTGAATAAAAGTAGGAAAAGTCCGGTATTAAATGCCTATAATATCTAGAAAACCCCAAGAAACTTCACATATCGAACACATTATTGGGATGATCCTAAGAAACTACAAAACTAACATTTTCTAGGTCAAAAGATACTCATTATTCCAATATTATATGACCTAAGAAGTGAACTTTATCGATCCATAAGTGGAACTTAACAATCTTGGCATAAAATTGATTCTCTCTTAGTGCACTCAGAATGATCTCAAGATGTTTGTCATGGTCTCTACGAGTTTGAGAATACACTAAGATGTCATCCACAAAGACTATGACAAAAGAGTCCAAATAAGGTTGAAAAAATATATTCATCAAATCCATGAAAACAAAAAGTGAATTCGTAATACCAAACAACATAACAAGGTACACATACATACCATACCTGCTATAGAAAGATGTACGAGGTATGTCTGATGGTATGACTCATACCTGATGATAACCTGATCTTAGGTCAATCTTAGAGAAGACCTTTTATCCTCAGATATGGTCAAAGAGATCATCTATTCGAGGCAGTGGATATTGCTTCTTAAATGTAAGTTGGTTCAAACTTCTATAATACACACATAGACATAAGGTTCCATCTTCCTTCTGGGAAAAAAGTATAGGTGAACTCTAAGAGGATGTACTGGGCCGTATACATTCTTTGGCTTAAGATCTTGAAGCTCTAATGGTCCCATACTATACAGAGGAATGGACACTAGAGATACTCCTTGAACAATATCGATAGTAAAATCCACCTCTCTCTCAGGAGGTAATCCAAAAAAATCATTGAGAAATACATCCCTGAAATGATCCACTACTAGAGAGAAATCATCCTTACGTAAAAATTGATCCTCTATGAAGAAATTTTCAATATCGCCAGTCACTCCACCTAGCCCATGATACTTTGGTCCTGCTCTGCCAGCCTGGACATCCCACTCACCCTTATGTAGATAACTGGTACCCTCTAGTGATGTAAACGATACCTTGTGGTAGTAGTAGTCTACAAAATCATGATAGTGAACCAACCAGTCCACCCCAAGAATGAAATCAAATACGGTCATCTCGAGAACGAAGAGGTTCCATAAGAAAGGGTAATTGACTACCTCAAGGGGACTGTCCCTACATTAGTTTATACCCTATGTTCTTACCCCTTACGACGTATCTAGGGTCATTACACCCTAGTGATATTGTATCTACAGGTCAAGACTCTTCACAATAGATACAGAGAGAAAATATTTCGAAGCACCTGTATCAAATAAAGTAGATACTATTGTAGATTCCACAAGAATATTACCTCGTACTATAGATGGTCCCGCATCCTAATCCTAAAGTATCGGCTATAATCCATTCATCTGGCTTGATCCATGACCCGTTATAACAGATGGACTACCATAATCATAACTACTCTTCTGGTGCTGCTGATAATCAGGGGTCAGGCTACCATGATCATGACTGAATCCTCGACAAAAACTACCAGTGCTATTACAAATTCCCACTTGAAGCGGCATAAAAGAACTCTCTCCTAAGAATGGAGTTGGTGCGGAACCTTTTACACTTGAAGATGATGGAAATGTCCAACAAAAACGCCAAATATACCCCATATGGCCACAAGCCCGACACTCTAGTGGGTCCCCATCACACTGAGGCTTTGAATTCCCCCATCATCTACACTAATGACATAATTTAGATCTATCTAAATGGGCACTTTGGTTATCACTGCCCTAATGAGAAACCTTGAGGGAATGTTTCCTGCCACTGGAAGAACTGCTGGCCTTCCACAACACTGATCCTCTATACCCAGAACTATTTCCATCCCTCAGGTCTTGCTTAGTGATAAGTGCCTGATTGAATATCTCATAAAAAATTTGGTAGAAAAAATACATTCACCTACATACAGATGTAATAATGGATCCTATACTCAAATCATATAGCATGCGAAATCTTATCACTGACTAGAAGTGGTACAAAGAGCTGCAACTCCATGAAATGAATTGAATATTCCCTAACTGAAATAAAACCCTAATAAAGTTGTATGAACTCTATGGCTCTATTAGCTCTCAGAATATGAGGAAATAACTGATCATAGAAGGTAGTATGGAAATCAATCTATAACATACCCTGATGAAGACCGACCTAGGAAATCACATCCCACCAACGGTTGGCCGAATCCTGAAGCATGTATGTGGTAAGATTGACCCTTCGCTCTGGAGGCGTCTCCAGATGCTCAAATATAGATAGGATATCATCTAACCAAGACTCAGTAGTCTATGAACCTTCACCCCCTGAAAAGGTAGGAGGATGCTATTGTTGGAACTCACGAGTCAGATCGGCCATTGTAGGTACAAGATGTGGAGCACCATGTATAGACTGCATCAGATGTAGGAAACTATCACGAACTTGGGAATAAGTGCCTAGATTAAATAAATTAGGATGAGCCTCGAGTTTCACTCATGGAGGTAATAATGGAAACTTAAGTCCCATCACGTCTGGATCATGGTCATTGCTATCCTCCTAGCGTGCGATACGAGGAAGTCGTGGAGACAATGGTCTACAAATTCAAAGAACATGCCTCAAAACAAGATTAAATAGAAAGATAACATCACTAGTGGAAGATGAATGTAAGAAAACTCACTACCCAAGGTATACTACCCAAAATACCTTCTTAGATGACCAGGTATCGGTAAGTTCTCAAGTATTAGTTTAATTTCATTTTTCATTTAATTACCAGGTTCACTCCTTTACCTTTCAAAAACATGAAAAGGAAAGATAAGGATGTACAACCAATTAATTTTATATTTCATGATTCACTTTATAATGGATGTCCTTTTTTGGTGAATCAGTGCCCATACACCTATCACTAGAAACGACACCCATTTATTTATAGGATAATATCTCAATGCGGTAAATTAATCATTCTAAACCATAAGGGCCCATACACATCATGAATTGAGATAGGTAATCACTCAATCACAACCAAGATTAATACAAGCATAAGATAACTATCACAACATCTCTTAATAATCACAGTTATATCAATCAATGAAAAGCAGTGAAATGCACCTATATAGCATGGCAATATGCATGACATGTAAATTATAGGTTCCTATAATGATGCATTTAACAATTCTACTTTCCCCCATATCATCAGGCCAATGATGAAAGAAAATACTCAATCAGAGTAATAATCAACAACTCCACAAGAAATGTGCGTCTCTCAATAGTGAAATAATATCAAATGTAATAGGAAAAATCAGAACAACAATTATAATTTAGGTAACTTGGATTTTACCCCAAACATGGGTTTGAAATACCCAATCACGACTTATGACCAAGTTACCAACATTCCTAATCTCAAATCTATTGTATCTAAATATTAAAGCAAGAAAGGAAACCCATTTGATACCACTTCGATATGTCTCGAACCTGGATACCACTTAGTAGGTGCCCCGAGCCTGGTGGGCCACATGGCCTCAAGCGCATCTCCTCAAATGCCAAAGGCTACCGAATAATAGTGAAGGCCTAGGGTGTGTCTGTGGGGATACTTTGCACTCATTAGAAAAGTGTAGTGTAATAGATAAATATAGACATAGGTAAATAATGTAAGCAATATAAGTAAACAGAAGGGACAACGAAAAATAGAGATAATAATAAATATAACCAAAACAACTAGAATAACATTCAATAACTGATGATATTTCATGTCACTAGAAAACTGAAAAAACATAGATACAATATGGAAGGCATAACATGTTACAAAAAGTATAAAGGAAATCAAAGACTATACCAGAAATACCTATCAAGATCCATACTAAATAGTAAACAATCAAGTGTTTGAAGCCATATTCTTCTCTTTGTCAACACCTTCAACAATCTAATCTACTCCAACTTCCAAAAGACACCTGGAGGGGGTTTGAGATAAATATTATTGGTCTACCACCAACAAAGTCTATATCATCCAACCCGTGTAAGGGAAATGTAACAGTGTGAAAGTATGCATATATAAAGTAAATCAATACAATGTAACTAAATACCCAAGTACCTGATTCAATCCTCTACTGGTGTCTAAACATAACCAATCCATTAATTTATTATTATCGATTTATAAATAAGTCACATGTTAAGAATAGTGAAGGTTCCAAGTTATGATAAAGAAACCTGTAATGATATTTAATAATGAAGTCCCAAGGTAATAACCAAGGCGACACATACCTCAAGGGTCACCAACTCAATAATAACTATATCTTGGCATGGGGTAAGAGTGTAATCCAAGGATCATAGTCCAAGGAATTCCACAATGAGATTCCTACCAAGTCTAAGGAGTTCATCCAAGGTAAAATGGGGCTAAGAAATGACTGGTCTTGATGGGATTTCACCATGGAACCTACTTGTCAATGATGGATCCAAGGAGTGTATCCAAGGAATACTGTAATAATATTGAAGGGATCCTATAGTGTCATACAGGAAATCCAAATAATAGAAAAGTATTGGGATCTAGGTGGGTCACAACCTAAGTAATATGTATCCTTGAATCGGAATGGGGTTCCCGAGTGCTCAAGGAATTCCCTGATAAGAATCCAAGGTGAGATCGAGTTAGGACATTACTGTTTAATTATAACATCATGTAATATTTTATTTGGTTCAATAATTTCCTTTCATTAGTTTTATAAGTTCAAATAGCATGAAACCTTTTAATCAAGTCATAATTAATCAATAGTTCCATTTTTTCCAAGCATTTCCTTTCATTAGTGTGACAAGACCAAGTAGCATTCAACCTTTATTAATCCCATTTTAAGAATATTAAATAATTAAGATTCATTCCTCTAGCTTTCATTAATATGGTAAGGGGTGCTATTGACATGAAACCTATTAATCATTCACAACTAATCCTGTCAATTCATATACTTAGTATACTTTCCAACTTCCATTTAAAATTTAATTATCAATTGAAGCACTTACCTTGGGCGGGTCAAATGGTGAGTATACACAGTACTTTACATTATTCAATTCACAATATAAATCAAGACATTTTATATAGAAAATTTTATCCTTATAAGGGTCAATCCAAGTCACACATGAATGGTGGATCTAACATATCAAATACTAAAAAAACACAATTATGGCATAACATCCTACATGGGATGGATGGAGTTATGAGAATAACCACTAATAATTACTCACATATATGGAAATATCATAACCATATGGTTCTAATGATTATGGTCATGGAATATAAATTCAATAAATGGAACCTGCTATAATCAGTGGGCCCCACACAATAATTCCAAAATTAATGAACTTGAGGGATGAGTTATAAACCACCCACCTTAGTCTTGTACGACTCTCCTCCTTTGATATCAACCCTTGATTTGGATCAGATCAGAGTAGATATAAGAAAAGATGAAAAATACTCACACCTCGATAACTAGGTTGAGAGAAATAGAGGAGAATAAAGACTTAAATGGACTTGAGTACTTACCGTTTCACACCCAACATGACGAACGAAAGCTTGATCAGATCATGGGAGAATTAAATCTTTCAATCCCTTACTCTGGCCTTTAAAAAGCTCCAAAATGAGATCCATGGAGGTAAATCATACTAGAAAACATATTAGGGAAGAAGAGGTGTCTTAATAGATCATTAAGGGAAAAAACAACAATTTTCCCAGAAAAATAGCTTGTGAATGGTTTGTCCACATGGTTTAACAAACCATGCGCAAACAGTGCATGGTTACCTAGGAAAAGGGGAACTTTCATGGTTAGGCTGCACGGTCATGAACAAACCGTGTGATATGGTTCTGTCCAAAAATTTCCATCTGCATGGTTAGCCAAACCATGCGACAACTGTGTGCTAACTGTGTGACATGGCCAGTTTCCCAAAAAAGATAGGTTCCAAGCTCCAAACTTACCCCGAACACCCTTGATAACTTTTCTAACTCATTAGGCATCTATATTAGGTCTAAAGTAAAGATTTAGACCAAAATTTAAAGGATACACACCTGAGTAAAAAAACCTGGTTCTTACAATGGCTATTCCAGCAACATATCTAAATGAATCTGTATAAGGGATTTGAAACTAAAATCCCTAAAAAATTATGATTATCACATCCTTATTCATGAAATGATTCTAATAACAATTCTACATTTTCTATCCAATAATTTAATGGTGTATGTGATTTTATTGTGACTTTTTTTAGAGTCCTTTATGCTAAAATGTTATCAAATTCATTCTTGATAAAAATACAGCAAGAAGCACCATTAATTTTGCTTGAGTTAGAAAAAAAATTCCTCCCTCATTTTTCACATGTATGTTGCATTTAACAGTTCATCTTCTAACTAAAAAACTTCTTAGGGGACCCTTTTCTTTTTTATGGATGTATCCCATTGAAATAAATATTTGAACAATGAAATATTATGTCCGAAATAAGAATTATGTTAAAGGTTAAATTGTGAGAGGCTATCTATCTAAAGAATTTATAGATTTTTTTCAATGTATTTTTCTTATGTGAGCACAAGAAATAACTAGTCGATGAGAAATGAAGTAGATATGTATGGGGAAATTTATCCCTTGTTTCCATCTCTTTCCCAAATAGAAGGAATTATTGGGTCATATACATTGGCAACATTGAGCCTTGAGGAGAAGGATATGGCACATCACATAGTCTTGTTTAACTATGGTTTGTTCGATGAATATATCAAGTAAGTAATTTGGATATTTATATGTTATCTTATACTATTTCATTTCACATATACCTTAGACATTTATTATCATTTTATTTAGGGAGCATAAAAAAATTATAAGAATAGTTCATCAAACTTTTCTTTTGATAGGAAGAGAGAATTTTCATAGCTAAGAGCTTCTTACTTGGTTGAAATCAAAGGTATGACCATTAATTTAATTAACTTAAAATATAGATATCCATTTAATTGTATTATTCATATATATTTCAGGTACTGAGTTTACCTATTGAATTTATTTTTGAAGAATTAACAGTGTTGGATTTTGGTCCCAATTCTTTGGTTCTTGAATGAAAATATTTAATAATCAATGGGTACAAATTTGTTACAACTGATTAAGCGGTGAAAATGAGAACACAACACTATGGCATTATGTTAACTACTACAATAGACTGTTATAGCCCAAATGGCCCGAATGCCATCTTTTTTTATTTTATTATGGATAATATCCCTTTAAAGGGTTTAAGGGGAACCCTTACATGACGAGTAGGCCCAAGGCACAAGGATCAATATGACCCAAAGGCCAATACATAACCTGAAGGACCAGAGGAGTACTATGACCATTACATGACCCATAGGACCAACCCACTAGAAGTTCCCCTCCCCATTTTTTGTATCATTGATCACCTAGCTCATCACCTTTCATTACTGATCGGCTAGTATTTCACCATACAAAGCTGCACAGTCCATGGTCTTAATGACAGTTGTCATACCCTCTCATTCTTCCAATCCGATTAGCTCTGCTTTAGGTGGCTACTACTCTTTGCTCATATCCTATTCTAGGGCCTTCTCTATGTGAACTGGGCGACTCCTTGATCTCTGTGGCCCGAAGTCCCTGAAGATTGAAGGCCTTTGATGAACCAAAAGCCCTGAGACCCATAGGCCCAAACCAGTGGCCCGAAGGCCCAAAGTAGGTGAATAGTTTCAGCTGCTATAGTACCGAACAATACCTGCTACAACACCTACTACAGTCCCCCATAAATTCTCCTCCACCTGGTTTCGAACCTGGGTCTCTTGGATGCCAAGAAGGATCCCTTACCACTCTAGTACGAGCTTGTTGGATACAATAGACTGTTATTCCAGTGCATCAAATAGTTATCCCCAATATGAAGATGTGTATTATTATGGACTTCTTGAGTAAATATTTTTATTGGATTACTACTATCGAGGTCGAGTCACTATGATGAAATGTAAATGGTTTGACTCAATGTCGTGATAAGGTACATTTATTAATGATTATGGATTCAGAGTTATTTACATGAGTCAATTCCTTGTTATCGATGAACCGCACATTTTGGAATCAATGGAAAAACAAGTGTTTTAAGTGAAAGATCACATGAGACCTGATTACGATGTCATTAATGAAGTGATCCCAAGACATATTTTTCATGATTTTGGGGATGAAATTGACACCATTGATGCCTCAATTGGTGTTCACCAAAATATTTCATTTGATGACTCAAATTGTCCCTTTGTGAGAATTTATGTTAAACCTAAATCAATGGTGGGAAATACATAGAAGCAACCATATATGTTCACACTTCATTTATTTTACCTTGAAATGAGTTTATTAGGTTGGTATTACTGTAATTACTTTAATTTAGTTTTAGTTTGGAACAATATGTATGTTTCAGTATTGTTTGGTTTCATTACATTTAATTAGATTTATTTCAATTAAAAAAACAAGGTTTAAAACAAGTTTTTAAAAAATGTATAACTTGGTTTTAAATTATTGTTACTAAAACATGTTTTCACATTTTTTATGACTTATTTAACTTCTATGTTTTATTCATGATTTTTAAAAATTATTTCTAATTTTTTTACATTTCTTTCTTAAGGAGATTATGAAAGAAGTTCAAAGAGAGAAATTATTTGATGTTAATAAATAGATGCATGAGCGTGGGTTAGATCCTCTAGTTCCCTTAGTGAGTACAATAATTTTAATATTTTAAATTTTCATTATACATAATTACACGTTCCTATTCTTTATCAAATTTTTTGTAGGGAAATTCAGTTTCACCAAATTTGTCTCCTCCTCACCCTACTAGCATGGGTCCGAGTGGGGATGCTCCTAGACCTAGACGGAGAATCCATCTTACACATTCTCGCCTTGAACCACTAGAAAACACCCCAATATACCACACCTTAACATCACCACTACAAAACACTCCTTTAATAGTGCTAGAATTTGCATTTATCAGTTCTAGAAAAGCGTTCACTACCTTATCATGACTAAAAGTCCATGGATTTTATCAGCACTAAAAAGGAATTGATAAATGGAAGATTTATCAGTGAAAATAAAAGCACTAATAAATCATACTTTTTTTAGTTCTTTTAAAAGTACTGATAAAAGACCCCATTTATCAGCACTTTTTAAAGCACTGATAAAGTTTATCTTTATAATAACTTCTAAAAGAGATGATAAATCATACTTTTATCAGCGCATTTATTAGCACTAATAATGGTGAAAACTACAGTGTGATGCAGTAGCACACTGCATCGCCAGAAATAGGTTCAGTATGCTACCAAAACAGACTAAATCAGTAGAAACAACAAATTTTTTTCCAAAATATGATACAAGTACTAAATTTCAATGAAATAAAATTTCTAACACAAATACAAGAAAAAGAAAACACTATTATAGAGTATGTAAGTTGTTTTTTTACTAAAATTAATGTAAATTTTGAATAAAAAGGCACACTTGGAGTCATACTGGTCACACCATGAGTCAAATTGAAGTGTGACTGATTTCTACACATCAAAAATGACTTATGTATCATTTTCCTAAAGTACCAAAATAAATTTAATCCATTTTCTTTATTTTGAGTATGTTACTTGTTTTTTTCGATTAAAATTAATGTATCTTTTGAATAAAAAGATTCACTTGGAGTCATAATGGTCAAAAAATGCATCATATTGAGGTTAATATGATCCCTACACATCACAATTGATTCATGTATTGTTTTCCTAAATCACCAAAACAATCCAAATGCATTTTCTCAGTTTTGAGTATGTGAGTTGTTTTTTTCACTAAAATTAATGTCAATTTTGAATAAAAAGAAGGAATTAGAGTCATAATGGTTACACAATGTGTAAGATTGAGATGTGTTTGAATGTTACACATCCCAAATAACTTATTGATCATTTTCTTAAGGTATCAAAACAATCATAATGAATTTCCTCATTTTGAGTACACCACATGTGTTTTTTACTAAAATGTCATTTTAAATTAGAAAAACGCACTTTGATCCATACAAGTGGCATCTTGTGTGGGTTTGATATGAGACTGATTCATACACATAAAAAATGAACTATGAATCATTGTCACAAATTATCAAGATAATCTGAGTGTGTTTTCTTGGTTTTCAGTCAGTAAAACTTTTTTTATTAAAATGTCAATTTTAAACTGATAAAAGACACTTGGAGTCATACCGGTCACACCGTGTGTAAGATTAAGGTGCGGATGATCCCTATACATCAAAATTAACATATGTATTTTTTTTCCTAAAGCACCAAAACAATATGAATGTATTTTCTCAGTTTTGATTATTTCAGTTATTTTTTTATTAAAATTAATGTCAGGTTTGAATAAAAAGACACACTTGGAGTCATACCAATCACATCATGCATTGGATTGAGGTGTGGATAATCCCTACACATCACAAGTGATGTATATATCATTTTACTAATGTACCAAAACAATATGAATGATTTTTCCTGGTTTTGAGTATGTGAGTTATTTTTTTCACTAAAATTAATATAAATTTTGAATAAAACGACACACTTAGAGTCACACGGGTCACAACGTGCATCAGATTGAGGAAAAAATGAATGATACACATCACAAATGACTCATGTATTATTTTTATAAAGTATCAAAAAAATTTTACTATGTTTCCTTGGTTTTGATTATGCCACATGTATTTTTTACTAAAATGTCATTTTAAACTCGGAACACGCACTTTGAGCCATACAAGTGGAATTGTGTGTGGATTTGACATGAGACTAATTCATATATGTCAAAAATGAATTATGAATTGTTATACCAAATTATCAAGACAATCTGAGTGCATTTTATTGATTTTTAGTGAGTGACACTTTTTTGTATTAAAATGTCAATTTTAAACTGATAACGGACACTTGGACTCATACCGGTCACACCATGCATCATATTGAGGTTAGTATGATCCCTAAACATAAAAAATGATGTATGTATAATTTTACTAAAGTACCAAAACAATCCAAATGCGTTTTCTTTGTTCTGAGTATGTCAGTTGTTTTTTTGATTAAAATTAATGTCACTTTTGAATAAAAAGATGCACTTAGAGTCATACCGGTCACACCGTGCATCAAATTGAGGTGAGGACAATCCCTACACATCACACGTTATGTATGGATCATTTTTATAAAGTACCATAAAAATATGAATATGTTTTCTTGATTTTGAGTATGCCATGTATGTTTTTTACTAAAATGTCATTTTAAACTGGAAACACACACTTTGAGCCATACATGTGGAATATTGTGTCGGTTTTACATAAGACTAATTCATACATATCAAAAATTAATTATTAATCATTTTACCAAATTATCAAGACAATATGAGAGCATGTTATCAGTTTTCAGTGAGTGACACTTTTTTGTATTAAAATATCAATTTTAAACTGATAACGAACACTTGGAGTCATACCGGTCACACTGTGCATCATATTGAGGTGTGAATAATCCCTACATGTCACAAATGACTTATAAATCGTTTTTATAAAGTAAAAAAAACAATCTTAATGATTTTTCTTGGTTTTGAGTATGCCATGTCTATTTTTTACTAAAATGTCTTTTTAAACTGGAAAGACGCACAATGACTCTTATCTTAATTGACATGTGTTTTGTGCACTTTTAAATAATTTTTTTAAAACACAATCATGGTATGATACTTATTATACTTCATTGCCCAAAATTTTTATTATTTTAAAGCCAGCGCTTCTTATCCTCCTTTGCCTCGATCTCCACATCAGTCCTCGCCTTTGCCTCCTCCTCCATGTTGGTCTCTAACTCCAACTATGCCTCCAACTTCGCCTCTGCCTCCTACTTCACCTATACATCCACCTCCGATATTTCCCAACAATTTTATTTTTTGCTGGTTAATGCTTCTAAACAAATTGATTTCCTCCATTATTCTTCTAATTGAGAAAGAGATAAAAAATAATATATAATAATTCTAACACTAATGATTCACACCCCAAATATCTTTCAAAGGTCATAACTCATAGTAGATCACAAACATAGATGGTAATCACCTAAATTTTCTTTTAGTATACATTATGACAAAAATTATTCTACCCACTCATCTCTAAACAAATTGATTTCTTCTTTTGAGTAAATCCATTGTTGGAAATATTGATAGTACTGTAAAATAATATAGACAAACAAATGATTATGAAATATATTTAATGAAATTGTAATTACCTTTGGAAATTACCAGTTGGGAGATGTTGGTATTTTCATGCTTTATGATTTCTCTCATAAAATTTCAAATATAATATCCATAATCGATATCATTATCTTTTTTAATAAACTGTAGAAACATTGACCAAAATAATTATTTTTTTGAAATATTTTGATAGTTAAATATTTCTATATATACCTTAATTTGTTTATAATTGTAGTAATCCACAGGCTTTATCTTTTCAGACACCGAATTTATTCCATGATCTAGCATGTATTGAGTGATCGCCCTATCATAACAAAATTATCATTAAAAAATAGACCAAACATATAATTTGAAGTTATCTATAAAATGTTGATTTTAGTGTATTAAATATGCACAATACACATCATGTGTGGTCATTTGGTTGGAAATCCATGCATTGAATCCAAAAAATAAATATTTGGGTTGTCTATGTTGACTTTTATCAGCATCCAGTGTTTCCTAAAAAAACAAAAACAATTAAGTAATGAAAAAATTAAAAATATATTTTATATGATTAGATAATAGAGTTTTAACTTTTCATTATAGGTATAAAAAAGAGTCTATAGTCTGATGATTTTTTATTAAATGCTTTGATTCACTCATCTTTTGTTCTTCTCTATTTATTCCTTATCCAAATTAATTTTTGGCATAGAAATGATACCGGGATTAATGAATCCAAATTGTGCTTTGTAGGATCTTCCCATTATATAGTTGTAATATAAACACCTATACAAAATATGAATAGTTATTAACTTTAATGAACATTTGTATCCCACTATTTATATAGACGTATTATAAAATGTACCTTATGTATGTATTCACAACTAAGATGCCCAACCATTCATGCTTGAGAATCTCAGTTAGAGTCTTGAGACCAATTACGTCTATGAAGGATTATCCATATATGTTTTCTTCATATTCAATGTAAGAAATATTTTTATCTTTAAATGTGGTATCTACATGAAGTTGTAATGATAATAAATATTATTCTAGAATTGGAAGGGAGAAGGTTCTCTCAAAAGGTCTTTTTGTTTTCTTGGTCGATTCACTAGATTTTCTGTATTCAACCTTTTGTTTCTCCACCATTTTATTTATATGAAATATCATACCTCACTTTAGACCTTTTATCATCAACTATTACATATTTTTCATATGATTTTTTTTAAATACTCACCTCATGTATCTTTATAATATTATATGACCAATCTATGAAAGCTCTAAAAGTATCTTCGACCATTATAATATCTAGACCATTGAGCGGAACATGCAACTTATCAGTCAGATCATAAGCTAACTCAATCCCCACTCTCATGTGATTTTTTGGGAGGGGTTGATTGTGTATATGGTCTCCTGGGATATTATACACTGTACCCATCACAACACAACAGTACATGAGTTTTGGCAGATAAAAATCATATATAACTGTACCCTATAGAATATTAGTGATATAAAGTGATCATAAGTTTTTTGACTCACATTTAGGAGAAAGAGTAATGAAAAAATTTATTACCTCTAGTAAGGTATGAGGTTGGGGGGAATGACTAGCCTCAAAGCTATTGGGATCATTTTGTTCACGTGCGGATCTTTTCTCCACTGCTGGTTCTCTTTTATCATTTCTTATACATTGGTCTATCAAACCAGATTGAGAAATAATATCTTGTAGTGGGTTTATTTGTGCCTACATTCATCTCAACATATTATATCTATCTTCATGTGGTTTTATCTTCTCAAAATATATTTAAGTAGAGACTCCAAAACTGAATCCTCTAATGTGACCATATTGTTCAGGACACTTCAAAGCTATTGAAAGTCACTTTTCTTCTGGTACGACCATTGCCGATTCTTATGTCTAAACCATATAAAAAATATGAACATATTTATTTTTATGTAATATCATTATAAATTATAACAAATTACAATTATTTAATACTTACACATGATTCTCATTCTACTTTTTTATTTTCATCAACTAATATACCATCCTTATTTACACAAGTCTCCTTCCATAGCACATAATGTGGGATGGAAGTGGAATTAGATTTTGATTCATCAATATACATATAAACAAAGGAAAATATGTTGTTTCATATCATATAATTAAAATTTTATTATTGATTTAAAATACATACTAATTTCTTTTCTAATGAAGCGTACCCCATCCTTCCATTGTGATATGGGTACATTAGTTATGATGCATGTTCTTTATTTTCAGCACTCTTTTTATATTTCATAAATTGATTATTTGAATTAAGTTAGATAAAATAAATAATGTCAAATAATATATTATAAAATTCAAGGCACCTTAAATGATTTCTCATTGTGACGATTATATAAAGCAGTTCATGTTTACTCCTTTATAATGTGTGCATAACTAAGTGGTGGGTGGGACTTTATTTTTCCTTTATCATACCTAAGATGTAACTTCATTAGAAGAGTCTAGAAGCCTAAATTAGATTTTTCAGCTTCCATTAAGAAAAATTTCTTATAGAAATATTCTAAAATAAAATAAGTTTTCAAGGAATAATGAAAACTAAATCAAAATTTCAATATATAATTTTTTAGTAAAATAGAGAAAGTATACTGTAACATTACCGTTATATCTTTCCAAAGGATTTCCATCATTACTGGTTGGATGTGGTGTCGTGAGTCAATATAAATCAGCACATTCATCCTCATTGTAACCCCAAGATAACTAAAGAATGTTTACTTGTTGGGGTCGATAGGTTTTTCATGTTGATTCCAACCAACCAAAAATTTTATACCCTGACTTCTTGCCTTGATAATTTTATTCAAAAATATTTTGTTACATCATTCATTTTTTTCATAAACATGTTATTGATCCCCTAATAATTTCATAGTTTCATCATCAGCAGTCTATTGTTGCTCTGTATTGGAAATATCATCATGTTTAGAAGACATTTTTTCATGAGTAGTCAAACATTTAATTTATATTGAATATAAATAATAAAATAAACTCTATGCATAAATTTCCACAATTAAATCCATCTTTCATGAAAATTGTTACTGTTTTGAATAGAGATATAATAATTCAATACTAAAGTACAATTGACCTTCACTACCTTTATTTAATCCACCCTCAGATGCTTAATTTCCTTCCATATTTTGATAATGGGAGGAAGGATAGTTTGAAAGAGGGAGTCCAATCCATCATCAAGAGATTGAATACAATAAAGCATCTATGGATTAAAGTGTCCTAGGAACCTACACTAATGGAATCACTTAAAAATTCTCCTAAATTGAAGAGGAATTGGAATACCTCTGCTCTAATAGTCTTAAAGAAATGAGTATCACTCCACTTATATTGGACATCACTTTTATCTACTTAAGGATTACTCACCTTCCAATTTTGGATATTTTTTTAATCCACCATAAGATCCCTCCAATAATATATATACCTTTAAAGGGTGATTTTTTCAACTTATTCTCAGTATTGATCTAGAATTTTTTTACTCTTATAAATGAAATTAATCTATTCAATGCAATCCTAAGTTTATTATTATGATATATTACCATAAAATATTAGAGGAACTATAGATACTTACCTTCATTGAAAATTATACCACATAACTTGAAGTATATCTACAATTACCTCTAGGAATGTCCTAATTTATGACTGATAATGATACTATTGGTTTTAAAATACAAAATTGGAGAGAGGTATTCCCACAACTTAATCATATTTTATGATCAAACTTTAATCATACACCATGACTGCTCTCAAAAAATATGATAGGAGATATCATATTTCTTTTATCATATTTAACAATTGAGGTGATATTGTATTTGTGATTTGATCCTCTATTTTAACACAAACCATGGATAGAGTCATATTTTATGATATCATAAATTGTATGATAAAACATAGTTAAAATCCTTAGATTTTCTATATGTAATACCATATGATATATAATATCCATATGCTATGGATGAACAAATAAATCCTTCATATCATAATATATGATATTGACATAATACAATATGAAATTTATTTATTTGAAAAACTAATAGATTTAAACATTGTATCCTTGAAGAACAAGTCTCTGATACCAATTATGAGTTTTAGGGTTTCATCCTATGATCACCAGAGTGCTGGAGCCTTAACCTAGTGATGAACATTGATCAAAGAAGAAGAGAGGTTTGACTATGGAATGCAACAAAGGGTTAATTGAAATAGGGGGATCATATCTCTATTTTGTGCATTTTGGACATGGATAACAAATTACATGAATTATAGTACATAAATATCCAAACCATAAAAAGTATATTTTAATCAATTTTTGTTCTCTATATGGTTATTCCCCATGTTATTTGTCTTTTTAAATTATTTTTTATCCTATAAATTAATTATATCTCTATTTTGATTAGTAAATCTATTAATAAATCATGTCTCATAGTTTTATTAATCAACTATCTAAACATGTATAACTCAATTACTTTTGGTAAATACACTCTTTATATGTTGTTGTGTATTTCTAAGTATATTTACCCAATGATTTCTGAACTCTATTCAATCTAGGAAAAGAATTGAGCACACTTTTATCACCAAAGAAATTCCCCAACACTCTTTGTAACCTATGGCTAAAGTTTAATAATAATATTGAATTAATTAAAAAAACTCTCACAACATGAATCAATAAAATAATTTTTGGAATGTTACTAATTAATTCAATATTTTTTGAATTAAATAAAAAAATATTCATCAAAATCAAAAATTTAAATAACCCATTTCATGGTTTAACAATTTACATGAATAAAAAAACTCCACAAAACATGTTTTAATGATTTTTACACTTACCTTGGTCCCTACATGTTCATCAACCATAAATAAGGGCCACAAATTAGTATTCCATAATCCTTAAAAAACCTCATAATTAAGCCTTTAGAATCTATAATCTAGTATATAAGATGAATTAAATTTGAGAAACTACCTAGATTTTGGAACCCTATATTATTTAAATGAATAGAAAACTGAGGGGGGATGAGAGGTCTACCTGTTAATGTTGAGAGTAGATTAAACCATCTATGTGTGTCTCTAGAAAAAAATTGGATGGAAACTCAAATACATATGAAAGGAGAAGAAAAAAATAGAACCACACTCGTCGTATTTTAGTAACGATGAGAAGATATGTAGGGTTTATCATGTTTAGGAATAGTGCAAAAATGAAAAATGTGGAACCCAAAATGTCAAACAACAATAGAGGAAGAGTAGAAAATAAAATACATTGGATTCTATCCTTGATTAATCTGAGGGAATGTAGAGGAGTCACGCCAGTAGCAGAGGAGTTCCACAAGTGCCTGAGAATTGCAAGTGACTGGGTCATGGCCATGTGTTTTTAAATAAACCAAAGACACTTTTAACAACACTTTCAAAAAAGTACTGATAAATATCGAGATTTATCAGCACTAAAAAAGCACTCATAAAAGACTTATTTATCAACGCTAGTATTTTAGTGCTGATAAATATGTCTTTTATCAGTACTTTTTTTAGGTCTGATAAATATATATCTTTATCAGTGCTAAAAAAGTGCTAGTAAAAGTTTGTAATTATAATAATTTAAATAACTTTATTATAATTTTATAATTATTTAAATAAATTTATTACAATTTATAATTATTTAAATATATATTATTATTTGTTTATAATTATATAAATACTTATTTAAAAAGTAATAATTATTTATTTATAATAATTATATATTTATAATAATTATAAATATAGTAAATATAAATTTATAGATATATTTATTTATAAATATTTATTTACAAATATATTTTTAAAATTATTAATGGATATATAATCTTAAACACATGATTTTTAAAAATGAGTGAAATTGAATAATTCAAAACGAGTACAGTTTAAAAATATTCAAAAAATGGATAATTTTTTTAATTAAATATAAGTTATTACAAAAAATATGGATATATATATATATATTTAAGTGGATGAATACATATTGAAAATAATAAAACATAGTAAATAATTATATATAAATAAATAATATAGAAAATGATCAAATTCAAAAATAAAATAAAAAATAAAAAATATTAGAAATGAAATTGTAGTGTTGAAATAAATAAACAAAATTGACCGATTAAAAAAATAATATATATTAAGTGTGTCACGTTATAATGAAATTCTAAAATATACTAAAATTTGAATAAATTACATAAATATTAGGTGTATGTGTTTATATATATTGTGTAAATGTATTTGTGTGTTCATTTATATACAAATACATTAACACACACACACAGAGACACACACACACACAGATATATATATGTGAAATAAATGCAACACATGATGTTTGATATAGGTTAAATTGAAAAATCAAACAACATTAAAAATGAATAAGACATTAATATGTTTTTAATTAAAATTATATATATATTATACTTATTCATTTTATATATCTATATTTAATATATACTATTTATTAATATTTATAATATATATATATGTGTATTAAATTTATTCATTTTTATGAATAATTATTTAATTAATAAAATGTTTCATATTTTTCTTAATTTACTCATTCTATTTTTATTTGTTTAATTTTTCATTTTATTCCAGAACTTTATCAACACTAAAAACACACTGATAAAGGTTACCTTTTATTAGTGCTAAAAAAGTACTGATAAATGGTTCCCTTTATCAGTGTTGTATTTTATCACTGAAAAAGATGGACTTTATCAGCAAATTTTTCTAGCACAAATAAATTCCTGTTCTATTAAACGCGCCTTTTGTAGTAGTGAATCCTCCACTTGAGCCTCCAGGTATTTTTCCATGCATGCCTGCAACATCATCTCATTTATCATCTTCTTCCCATACCATTCCTACACCGCCTATAGGGATGTTCTTACCCATGCTTCCTTTATCATCCAAATTAGCTTCTTCTTCCCATACCATGTCTACATCACCTACATGGATGTTCCTACCCATTTCTCATTCATCATCTCATTTATCTTCTTCTTACCATACCATTTCTACACCACCTGTGGGGATGGTGCCACCTATAATATTTCTATATTCATTGATGTATGCCCAACCCTACTACCCATATCCTATCATGTCAATATCACCTACATTTCCTTATATTCATCCAAGATCTGATGATTTTTTTCCTTCATCTCCCACTTAAGTGCATGAAAATCACACTGAGCATGCATTGGAATATACACATCATTTAGAGGCAACTGATCTAGGACATCCCATGGATCCATCAGATCTTATTGAGTAGCCTTCATCAGGTTTTTTTATTATAAATTAGTGAAATTATATCACTTCATTATTTTCCTATTGTACCGTGACTTAATTATTCTTCTTTTTATCACTTTTATCTTATTCAGTGGGATTAGCTAGTAGGTTTCATAGGTGCACCCATATGCGGGAAGCCTGGAACTGTGAAAAAAAAATAACGGTGTATTACAATCAGGAAAATCAGATGGTAGGTAAAAATGTCAGACAATGTATAAGTTCTATGGACACTTTATCTAAGTACCATGATATCATTCCAATAGAACTACTCTCATGGAGATATCTCAATAATGACATCAAGGACAAATCATGGACATAGATATGGGTTAGAAAACTTTATAAATTCATATTTATATTATTTTTGTATTTATATGAATCAACATGTTTGTTGCAGATTTAGTTTAACTTTATTGATGGATCTTGGGGAGTTATGGAGATCATATAATCATGAGTTATATGTTGTTTGGAAGAGTAGATTTGGTTCTGATTTAGAGGTTGTACCCATATTCCATGACTGCCCAAAAATTCAATATCAAAAAATGATCTCATATTGGAGTACTAATGAGTTTAAGGTATTTACAATATTTAATAATTTTCATAGATAATTTAATTCTTATTACTTCTATTGAATTTTTGTTTTTTGGAAGTGTTAGGAAAAAACAAAAATAACAAAGAGTCAATGACGTATCTACACACATTGGGGCCACTAAAATTCCCAAGCATGAGAAGCACCAGGTAATTCTTATTCTAGGAACCTTTCTTGCCTCATGTGATTTAGAAATCCTCTTGATTATTTTTATACTATGGTAATATTCATTTTCAATGAATTTTGGTAGTGTTCAATTGGATTTTATTTCCATTTTCATCACTAAATAATAAATTATATTTATGGAATGTTCATAATGAGTATCTAAAATTATACAGTGTTTATCATTAGCTTTTATTTATGATTTTTTCATCAATTTTTATCACATGTTTATATTTATTAATTGTTCATTCATTTAAAAGTTATTCCATTTTATTATTATTCAATATTATAAAATTTTTACATTCTAAATATGTGTATACTAATCAATTTCATTTTAACAAGCAGTATTGGGCATCGAAGGCCGTGTTCCTTGAGAAAAATTATTTTGCTCGATTAGGAAGAAAAAGGATGAAAGTTCATTAAATTCACAAACATAAGAAAATATTATAAGTATTTTTATTTATTTTTCAAATATTCATATGAAATTCATAATTTAATATCTTGTTTATATTTTCAGTAGTCTTCCATGGAGGCCCTCGATGCTAAAGAAGATGAAAATTTTGGGCTAAAAGATCATTTGAGTAATATATTAGTTGAGGAGAACCAGGGGAGAGTCCAATGTTGATTAGAGAAAAACATAACCCCCTATAGGTATTGGTCCTCATTAGGATCCTATCAAACCTATTAGACCCCCTAGCTACAAAGTTCTCTTGCAGTAGTATCTGAGGCAAAAAAATAGTTTTACAAGAATGTGAAAGAAGTAAACAAGAGCGTGAAAGAAGTAATATGATCATCGAACACTTATTGAAATCTATGTATGTTATAATTAAATCAATTACATTAGATACTGATAGTATTATTGATTCATATATGGAATCAATTCACTCTTTAAATGATGTCTCGGGTGATGCCAATGAGGGTCCTAGTATCGGTGGAGTTGATGGTGGTGGTGATGATGTTGTTGCTCTAGAAGATGTTGTTGGTGATGAGGATGTTGTTTATGGTGATGATGATGTTTTTTATGGTGAGGATGTTGGTGATGGGGGAGATATTTATCCCCTCCATTTTTTACTTAGCATGAAGGATACTTGTGGAAGTTTTTTCATAACTTGAATTGATTGCTTGTATAGATGTATTTGTATGTTTTAGTATTGTATATGGTTTGAAAATTATTACAATTAGTTAGTTTAATGTTAAATATATAATATTTGTACTGCATTGGATGTATAATATGTGTTTTATTTGATTTACAGGTTCATGTGGTGGTGGAAGAGGTGTAGCTACTACTGCTACGAAATTCCAGAATGTACCTATACCCACAGTTCTCAAAACCATGAGTATAGTTTTTCTACTGGGTTAAGCTATACCAATGATTTTACAAACCGTGGGTATAGATATATCCCCACAGTTTTTCTTAAATTGTGGGTGTCATAAAATTTTCAGGACCTATACCCACGATTTTTCTAGAATCTATGGTAATAGGTATATACCATTCCTCCATTAGCCATGGTTCCTAAAACCATGGGTATAGCCTATACCAATGGTTTTAGGGGTTATACCCATGGTTATAGGGTCAATTTCCAATAGTGATCCTCTCATGTTGAGGTGTGAGGTATGAAATTCATATGAGCCACTATTAATTCTCATCCTCCCAAAAATCTGTTAATATCTTTTGAGAAGGTGCTAGAACCCATCCAAATTATGGATATCCTCATGAAGTATTCATGGATCCATTATTTGGTGTATAATCATGGAGTTAAGTTGATTATGTTCACTAATATTCATGATATCCCTCAATAATTCTCTTTCTAAGAGAAGAAAATGGTTACTGTAACTTTGGAATACCAAGTACTCTATTTTAGTATTATTTCATGCATTGATTCTTGAAGACATATCTACATGTTTTTTCGGTTGTCTTCCACTATTATTGGTCATTTGATGATCATTAAAAAACTATCACATAGATAGTTTTGATTCACTATATGATAGAATGAAATCCTTATTAGTCAAAGACACCCTCTCCCAACCCCATAAAGAGTTGATGAAGGAAATCCTCCCATCTCATATATGGAAGTATGAGTGATTAAAGCATGGATATTTTTCCATGCCCTTCAATGTGTTTTTTGATTCATGGAAAAAACTTTAACACTCGAGGTTACTTCATCTTATGGGACTAAAATTTAATCCATGATAAGGATACTTATTAGAAAGGTATGTAGAGTTGATATTGACACAATCAAAACTAAATCTAGAGCTTCTGTATCAAGAGGGGTATACTTTGGAGAATTTTGGCTGATTTGGACACCATGAATATCATGGGAAACATATTAATTTTGTGGTGTTGAGTGGTCATCTTGTTCTAGATACTCATAAACTATAATACCATGATCAATAGTGGGGTCTCTCCCTCATTAGTCATGGATTCTAGCTTAATGAAATCATCTCCTCACAATATTTCATCTTGAACATACCCCTTGACATTCAAGGGTAGTCCTCTTGTTCATGGTGTGACTCCTCTTGACATTGTATCATGCTAAAATTCGGTCCATAATCAAGTGTACTCCAAGGATAGACCAATCATAACATTATTTGGTGGTATATTGATTGGAGTTTTGTTTTACATTCACATAAACATCAACCAATATTGTCACAGGACCATAAAATTTTTCTCATCATAAACCCCATAATAAGGAGATAGGCTCACCTCTTGTACACACCGTAATTGGTTTTTAAATCAATATGGCATTAAGTCTCACAAATGGAGACCACATCAACACTTTCTATAAGAACCCCATCTTGGAGTGAGATTATATATTATTTTTTTATCTAATGTGCTATTAATATCATCCACCATAATTATAATGGGATATTCATAAGGAGTGAACAAAAATTGTGAATGGTTCCCCATAACCTAGTTTAGGCCTTGATAATCCATATTTATTGGTCACACATCTAATATGTCCAACAACGTGGTCCTAAATAAAAAATGAGGGGTGAAAATAGCATCCCTAGAAACATAGCCACTGTGATGCGCTGCTATCCAACCATGTAAAAATTGGATTAGGACAGGGGTCCTATTGGTATTTTTCCCCATTGTAATTTACCTAAAACTTAGTAGAGTATCCCCAAGGTTGTTATAGAAACGTTCACTCGTATTCCCAATGATAGAGGTAAAACCATCACAAAAGTGGTAGTACTTACCCTAGTGCAATCATCTCAAGTTGATAATAACCACCCACTGAGAAACATCACTGTAAGGCCAACCAACCAAAGATTCAGATATAACTTAGACCTGATTTGATAACCCTGCATTTTATATTGTTCATCATCCAAAATGGACCACTAAGTATTCTAAGTCTCATTAGTGTGCTAGGTTGGATAGGTCCAAGGTCTCTTCGCCTTGGTTTTTGGATAATGGGAATGTAGAAACATCTTGATCCTTGTGTTAAAATGGACATTGAAAAGCTTATGGATTTCTGTATTCAACTTACCTTTGAAATACTTCAATAGATACCTCCCTAGAATGAGAGTCTTCTAAACAAAGTCTTAAGAATTATGAACATGTATGAATTTATCATACATCTCACAAAGGATATGGATCCCCCCCAAATTTTGTAAATTTCCCAGTTACTATGCCAAATTCCCGATGCAGTAAGTGAAAATTACTGGTTTTAGGACACCAACAACTAACTAACACAGGGAAGAGATCACAATGTTGTTAAACTAATAACTTTGAAGTCTAAATGTAATCATAAAGTATAACAAGTATAAATGGTCTCCTAACTCAGAATATCTCTAATTCACCTAGTATATCCATGAACACACTTCAGAGGAATTTCCCCCAAGGTGAAGGTTCCACTGAAGACTCCACCCTTTCTATTGTCCATGTGTAGAGAATTTCTTAATTATTGAATATTATGAAATGGTATGATAAATAATTTGAAACCTTTTATTAATTAGATATTTTCATAGGTAGAATCATTCCTCATTTCTACATTCATAATTGATTTATCCATAGAAGTAAATGTTTGTCTGAGCGATGCCTCGCGTCAATGAAATCTGTACAAAAGGAATATTAGTATCTGATTATGGAATGTGTGAATCAATGGGAAGACCAAATATATATAGAGGGGGCTATTTTATAATGGATAATTGAGTAGATATGGTCCAAGGAGACTTGAAAGTTCTTGATGACATGGCATGATAGGGTGTTATGAGTCGAGTTCAACATCATTGACCAGTTAGTTGATGCGAGCAGAAGCTTCTATAATAGGGATGGTATTTTAAGGTCCATCCATTTCATGTAAATAGGAAACTAAAAAATTTAGAACCACTACCACAGTAGAATGTAATATGACATAAGATCATACAAGGATGAGAACATGAAACAAATAATGAAGATAAATGGGTAAAACTTTCACTATGTGTAAAATTTATCCCAGTTCACTATACTTAGGTCACAACACCCAAGTTATGGGACCAAGTTACTCACACTCAAACATGAATGACTAACATATCATTCCCATTTATCCATGTTTTTCTCACTTTCAATAGCATTATATGATTAGTTTTCCATGCTTTGTCACTCATGCCCAACATTTTTACTCTATCACCCATGAACAATTCTGAAATAAAGTGGGACCTAGACTTGTGAATGCTTAGTGATAGACTTCGGTGAAAAGAGAGAGCCTTATCTATGGGATTATACCAATTCATAATTGCGTGCTCATGAGGTGGTCCCCTATTTATAAGTGAGGGATACCTGGATGCAGTTTCCCACATCAGTCTCTACATACTAAATAGAGCACAAATATGCACGTCAAACAGAGCACACACAATGCCTCCATCTGGGTGCATGACTTCCCATTTAACCTAATCATTGGATCCCAACCAAGTTCTCACCCAAGTCAAATTTACCTCAAAAATTTATCCTCATCATGTAAATTGGGTCCAATTTTGAGGGGGCATTTTTTGGAATTTGAATTTGATCAAAGGAGGAATTCCAGTAATTTTTCAGAATATTAGAGAATTTTCAAAGGAATTGGGAATAATTGGATTCCCATATCTTTCACCCAATTATATGTGCTCATAATGTTACATGTTCAACCACCACACTGTGAACCTTGTTCAAACATTGCTTCACATTCCATATTCAATCATTGTGTCACACACCATGTTCAACCACAACATTGAGTACACCCTGTCCTACTCAATTTGTGCACCCTATCTTCCTTGTGCATGCGTTACATACCCTTTTGAAGATAACTAGGTGCTTTAGATGGTTACCAATGGTTATTTGAGTTCTAATCTTCTATTACCTATATAATCTTCCACCCTCTCATTTAGGAAAGGGAGAAATCCTGGAAACATCTATGTAAGAACACTCCCAAGCCTTCCAAGCTACCCCTTTAGGTGATTTTCAAAATTCAAACTAGGTGGAATTGAAACAAAGGGTATCATTGTACTTCAATGATTTTAATCATTGTAAGATACCACTTTTCCTAGGTAGTAATTAACATCGTAATAAAGGAACCCTTTCAAATGGTGCTCTCAGGAAATTATAGCGTGACACCCTAGTGCCCAATTTATCCCTAAAGGGTTATGCCATGTGTATCCTTGAGAGACTCATGGATTGTTTCTAGAGGCCACCCAAATAATAAACCTTTCTCATAGGTCATGTGTATCCCATAAAAAACATATAAAACCATAAATGACGACTTAACATGATATCCAAGATTCAACGCACCAAGAAACACCTTTGAATTGATTCCAAATCAATGGATAAGGGTTACCTAGACTTAGAGAGGGAGAAATATGAATTTAGGGTCAGTTTGGGGAAAGAAAGAAACGTTCAAACACAAAATCAACCTATATCCACTTTTTATGGATCTATTTTTTAAACTGTGCATGATTAGTTGCAAATTTAGGAAAACCGTGCGTTAATGGTGCACCAGATTCTGTCTCAGACAGGAACCACTCATGATTGGCTTGCACGGTTTCCAAACCATGCACCAACCATTCCAAATCCCACTTTCTCAAGTTTAATGGTTTCTCTTAGGATTTTTCATGGTTTGGAAAAACCGTGTACTGCCTGTGTGCCTTTCCCTTATCTCATTTCTCAAAGTGCACAATTTTTGGTAGGTTTTTCTTAGTTTTCCCAAACTACCCACCCTTAAAAAAGGCCCCAAAACATTCCAAACTTCTTCCAAACCCTCCTAAACATCAACCAAACACTTTATATACTTAAAAATCATAAAATATGGGTTACTTACTTGAAACCGGGTATGCTACACACAGGTACTAGAAAAATTATGATATCTCTGTCAAATGTTGATGATATATTTTCTTTGATTGATTTTAAAACTCATTGATGACAATGGATTTTGACAGATGTAGACATCACAATAATTAGCCAAAATTATTATAGGAACTTATGAAATGTTCAACATATAATGTTTTGGATTGATTATACAAATTAGCAAGACTATTGAATACTGATGATCGTATTATAAGAAATATTATTCCTTGTATATTTTTATATTTATATATGAATATTAGAAGTGTTCAAAATTCCTTAAGCATATTAAAAATTATCAAAGTTTCACCCAATATGATAAATTATGGGATTAACTGAATAAAATGTATTTCATGTATCCATGTTAAGTTAAGGAGGAATATAACTTTAATTCATCATCCCATGGTTTGTTTGAATCATTTTGTTATTAAGATGTTTTGGAAAGCATCTAAACTCTCAAAGAGTTTTATGAAATCAATGAATTATTTGATCTGAAATTACATGTAATGTCATTGTATTTTGAATTAATCATCCTAAAGATGTAATATTAAATTTTGGAATGATTTTACCATTATACATTAAATCTATTGCTTCCAAGAGTGATATATTTCATACATGATAGATTAATGAAGATCATGCTTATCCTAGAAGGATTAAATATAAATGCACATTTTATTTATCCCTTAAGGATATACATGTACATGTGTATATATACCCTATAAATAACAATGAATCATATGATGATTCAAGGTAATGTTCTTCCCTATTCATTGAAATCTAAAGGGTATACATTTTTATTATTCCAAAATTCAATACTGAATGTTTTGGTTATGAATTGATCATAGACGTTCTATGAGTTAAATTATGTAGTGATGATAATTATGAGTGGGAGATGTACTTTTTGTACTCTTTTTACCTTAGTCAAGTTTTTCCCATTGAGTTTTCTTGATAAGGTTTTAAATAAGAAAACACTCTGGGGACTTGATGTTGTTGTACTCTTTTTCTCTAATCAAGGGGTTTCCCCTAAAGGGGTTTTCCTTAATGAGGTTTTTAATTAGGAAATCATATATCATAAAAAATATCCACAAGAATGTTATAAATTATTATGGATATCTATAATTAATGGAAATTGTTGGCCTTCCCTATGGGTTATAATTTTCAATGAAACCATACATTATTACCTACAGTCTTCTTCGCATGTCCCAAAGATATAATTAAATAATATTATTTAATTGATGTCCGAAAAACATGATTAAATGATATAATCATGGGAAGTTGGGAATGCTACACTATTATTCCCTTCATCATGTTTTTATCATTGGGTTTTCTTGGTAATGTTTTTAATGAGGCAACATGACATGGAATTTAATTAATTTCTCTTTACTTATTTTTTCTACAGGGTTTTTAAGTGAAGATTATATAAGATTCCAAAAAATTATGACATTCAAGGGGGAGTGTTATGAAATATTAAATGTGAATGTCATAATTATGGTAACTCCCATTCCCAATAAACCCTTATATGTTCCCAACTTTTCATATGCCAACTTTTGGTATTCACTGTACACTATAAATACATGGAAATGTTAATGAAAGGTGGATAGTTTTTGGGATCTAAATTGTATTATTTCTCTACTTGTATTTATATTATATCTGTATTTAGATTTTTTGTTGTCATTTTCATACACAAATTTAACACTCACTTAATCAACGATGTGCTTCACCTATGATCGATCTTATATTCCAGGTTTTGAAATTCTTCGTGGTTTCAATCGGTGTTCGATCAATTTCATAACACCCTTATCATTGTATAGATTTAGATGGTTTAAATTATCTATGGATCAGTTAAACTATTTAAATAAAACAAAATAATGTATTTATTTTTAAAATTATATAGTTATACTAAAAGTTGAGATCTCATGTACACATGTTACCCGCTCCTTCCTTTCACCACCTACACTGTCTTCTTGTGCACCCCCACTTTCATTCCCCATCACCCATTGTCTTCACCTCCCCAAGTACCTATATCCCTGTCTATGTATCCCACATCTTGGTTTCCACCATACCACCTCCTAGCCTCCCCAACATCCTGTCTCACCATCCTGATTCTGCATAATTCACCCTTATATTCCATCATCACATCTCGATCCTATTTCTAAAATCCTACATCCCCATGCGACTGTGCCTATGTTATGACTTCTCAAGAGGCCTCCTTCTTATGACCATTATTTACAGTTATGGATCCAAATTCATTTTTTCTTAGTGTGTTTGTATAATCACAAATGCCATCCTACATCAGTTCAGCAATGTTAAGAGCCTAAGAGCACAATTACTTGTGGATGAGGTCCCGATGATCAGACCAGCCAAATTCGTGACCTCAATCTTTTATAAGGGGATTGAAAATTTCCATTTTCACCTATTTCAAGCTTTTACATTTCATTTTCATCATTTTTCACTATATTATTTTTCACATGAATCAGAGTTTTTCAAGTCTAAATTTGACTTTTAAGGCTTAATTTGTTCAAATCAGCATCACCTAAACCCAAATCCTTGTACTTTAGGTATTTTTTATTTCTTAATTTCATTACATCACTGAAATTTAGAGAATCATGTTATCACTATGGGAAATTCAACTTTCCACGACATACTAAGATTATATCGCACATACTTGTTTAGATGGAAATTTTTGCAATGGACATATTATTTTGGCACAAATAACATTAGTAGAGATAAATAAATCTATTACTAATAGTTTTGGTGATAATGATCATGTTGTGGAAAGAAACACCTTTTATAAAAGACTATCTATTTCATCACAAATGATCATTTCCCAATAATGTTATTTGCGATGAACTGTGTTTTCTGTCACAAATAACATTGTCGCAAAGACTTATTTGAGATGGAATGAAGATTCGGTCACAAAAAACCTTAGTGTGAAAAGATTATCTATGATAGATTGGATAACCCATCACAAATAATCCTCTAACTTGGATTATCTATGATGGAATATATAGTTTTTCACAAATGGGGTGATGAAATATTATCTATGATAGACTCTACCACCACAAATAATTTTTGAATAAGCGGGAAAATAATTTATGAAGACTAATTTTTGCGATGGATATTTATTATTTTATAAATACTCGTCACAAAATACCTATTTTTTCACACATATCTATCACAAATAGTTTAAATGGTAGGATTTTGACTTATTATTATATCCTAAAAAGTTAGTCACAATAAAGTAAACTATAAATACAACCCCCTCATTAATCCACTCCAAATCTCATTTCTTCCACCCAAATTTCTCTAAAAAATCTCTCAAATATTTGTATTTTTAAAAATTTATTTTCAAAGAAGTTATTATTTTTCTATATTTATTTTTTGTTTAAATTTTAATCCTCTCTCAATGACATATTATTAATTATGTTTGTGTGGTGTGTTATTAATTTATTTATTTGATTATTTTTTTTCTTATTTTTTAAATTTATTTGCATTTTACGAATGAAAAATTAATAAATTAGCATAACTTAAAATTGTTCTTAATATTAGTTGTTAAATTAATGTTTTATTTTTTTTATTTAATTATAGTTAGTTGTGATGAAATTATAAATTTGTCCCAATTTTTTTTTGCGATAAGATTAAATCATCTATTATAAATAAGTTAACATAATACTATTTGTGATAGAATAAAAATTTTCATTGTAATGACCCAAACCAGATTTTCAAAATAGAAGATGAGTAGGGACGCTATGTTACAACAACACAAATTTATTTTTACATGAATATTACATCATTATTGATATAAATAACACCATAGTTATATAATCCAGGATACAAATGTTTAGTATCTTGGGAAAATTAGGCTCATACATAACTTGTTAATAATAAAACATTAACATTATTTAATTCCTTCTTCATAGCCCTCCTAAAGCTATAATTCCCTCATTAGAACATTCATTAATGTGAGGATATACATTGATGAAAGGGGTGATCTAAAATCCTAACGAGGATAGGAATAACATGGGAGGAATAAGGGACATGAATCAATAATACATGGGTGTGCATAATCATCACCATGATATCATAAAAATAGGATCATAATCATAATCACGAGGGAAACATTTGAAAAGTTCATGAAATGTGGAATATTCTTAATAATGAAACATCCTAACAAAGTTTTAAATTACCATACATAGTTGTGAATAAATCTTGCAACATGCTCACACATAACATATGTGCATAAATCTTAACATAATAATTGTTAAAAAGAACCATGTTCATATATAATACACATAATCTCATGTGATATATCACATTACCCAATGAATTAGAGAGTTATATAATTCTGGGTCCACTCGTCACGCCATAAAATGTTAATAATCATGCATGTCACCTGGAAACAAAATATATGACAATCGTGGTCATGAAATAAATTCATAGAAAGGAATGAGTTTAATAAAGGTTATATAAAGAATATTTTAATTAATAAACTTTTTGGTGTCCAAATGAATAAGGTATTCCGTATTTTGGCATAAAACATGGTCATTGTTTATTGGAGAAGAAACAACTCAAGAAGATTCACTGCAATGTTTTGAAAATTTAATCATCTTTGAAAACACTTTGTAAGTGGCTTAGAAAACATTTCAAAAAGGTAAAAACCTGTATATCATCATAGAGAATAGTTAAATAATAGTGAAGAGACAATTTAAGATCATAAGTGGAAAATACATACTAAAAATAATGTGAAAGAGTAGATAACCCAAAAAAAGAGGAGTTAGGTTCGAGAACCCCATTACATTAAATCCCGATTTATTTCCTTGATTTTTTGACTCCTATATAATAAAATAAGGTTTTATAAAACATGAAACCAGAAGTTAATTATATTAATTTATGTATCTATTGATCCATTATAATCATTATATTCTATTTTATAATAATCTTTGTTAAACATGAATTGTTTCAATGTCATGCTTTCATTAAATTATCCTGTCTTGTTTCGATTTCCCTATTTTTATTCAAGTTCATTTATAAATAAGTAAAATTAATTCCATAAGATTGAATTAAATATACTTAAATTCATATATATAATATATAATTCATAATATCCATTCACAAATGCGGTGATAAGCAGAGAGTTGGTAATGTCCTCATGGATAGTTAACCGACCATTGGTGAGACATTATCAAAAAAGGAGGAAGTGAAGTATGAAATATAAATATGTCCGAAATATAATAATTATAGTAGTTTAACATAATTAATATAATGTTAAAATACTAATCAATTAATAATAAAATATTTTTATTTTAAAGTGATACATAAAAAGAAAAAGATAAGAGGAAAATGAGAGAAGGAGTTGATGAAACATTACCCTCTTCTCAGTGTTGCTACTTCTCTAAAACACTAAAATCCTTGAATTCTTAGAGTTGAGTGATTACATAATGTCTCTAATGATTCTAAGAGTCTCGAGAGAGTTTATTTAGACAGATATTTTTATTTTGTATGTGAGTAATGAGTTATTTTCCAAGGGGAGAGAGAATAGGTAATTATACTTGAGGAGAGCGGTGTTTTTAGGATAAAATATTGAATAAAATATTATATCCAAGGTAAAACTTTCAATAGTGATATTTTTAACATTATGAAATATATTTGAATAAAATAACTTGATTTTTGGACTTTCAAACATGATATAATTTTAATTTATTATTTTAATCAAATAGAAAGGAGAAAAATGAAAAAGTGTTTATTTAAAGGGACACTTTAGACATTTAGACTTTGAAAATTACTTTTTAGGTTTGGAAATTAATTTTATTATTTTAAATGACACATTTAACTTATTAAATTAATTTTGGATCAAGAATTTTTTTAATATTTATTAATTTATCATTACATCATTATCATGTCATAAAACATGTGGTATTTGAAAAATTGTATTTTCACTATTCACTTAAAAATTGAAGTTTCTCATAAAATTATAAAAAAACCACACTTGGGAAATTTTAATATGATGATTATAAAATGGTTATTTATATTATCAATATAATTTTATAATATAGAAAATTTAAATTATTAACATCAAAATTATGTTTTTGTGAAATATATTAAAATATAGTTTATTAAAAGAGTGCTTATAATTTCTTTGAGTTTTTAATCTTGGTATTTATTTTTTGACATTAAAATATTTATATTTTCTTAAATTAATAATCACAAATATTATTTATGTTAAATTTTATTATTTTGGGGTCAAATTACTATTATAGCAATTAGGTTACTATTCCCAACAGTGTGGTCACTATTCCTAACAGTCATGTTACTATCCTTGATGGTCATGTTATTATTACAATGGTCATATTACCTCATATAAATACCTATTAATTCATTAATTAATAATTCACTTCAATTCATACTAAGGTTTTATATTTTCCTTTTCTAAAATTTCTATTAGTTTACTAATATTTTGTTTTTTTCCACAGTGTTGTTCATGGGAGTGATAATTCAGAAGATAGGGATAATCCAAAATTTCCCATTATACTTTTTATATTTTTTATTTTTTTTCCTATTGTAATAATTTACATTTTCAGGGATTTAGTTGTTGGATAATGTAATGATATCCATTAATGAAGTAAAGTGTTATTGGTTTTTCTATGTGTTGTATGTGTATAATACTATACAATATAATAACACACCCATATTCAGGAAAAACATTATTTATAAAGTATGGGTTGTATATTATTCCCATCATTAAAAAATTCATTCCTTAATTTTTAACTCATATTCTTGATTGAGAATAGATGAGGGTAATTTTTCTTCATTGTTTCCTCCAGTCCTAATGTTACCTCTTCATATTTATGGTTCTGCCACATCACTTTGACAACGTGAGTTGTCTTATTACATAAAAATTTATCTCTACAATCCAATATCTTCACTAGTTTCTCCTCATAGGAGAGTTCATTTTCTAGTTGTACCACCTCTAGATTTAGTAAATGTGAGGGATCAATTATGTACTTCCTTTGGAGAGATACATGGAATACATCATAAACTTGAGCCATATTTGGTGTAAGTGCTAGATGATATGTCAATGTTATTTTGTAATCATGGATCTCAAAGGGGAAAATGTACCTAGGTTTAAGATTTACTTTCTTTCCAAACCAAATAACTATCTTCCAAGGTGATGTTTTAAGGAAAACTCTATCTCAAACTTTAAACTCTAATTCCCTTCGATGGTTGTCAACATAACTTTTCTGCCAACTCTGAGTAAGTTTTATATACTTTTGGATGTATTTAATCTTCTTTATAATTTCTTTCAGAAGGTAAAGTCCAAGTATCTTCAATTCACCAAATTTATCCCAACATGTAGGAGTTCTACTTCAATTCCCATATAGAGCTTTATAGGGGACATTTGAATACTCGAGTGGAAGTTGTTGTTGTATGATAACTCAACCAATAGGATATGTTGATCCCATCATCCTTTAAATTCCATTGAGAAATATCTTAGAATATACTAGAGTATATTATTATTCATTTTGAAATGGCTATCAGTTTGGGGGTTATAGGCCATATTGAAATTCAATTTAGTAATTAAATAATGTTGAATAATTCTCCTAAATTTAGAGGTGAACCTTGGATCCTGACCATAAATGATCGAAAGTGGTGCCCCATGAAACATCAAAAATTCCATTACATATATCTTGAAAAGTTTTTCAAGTGATAAATCTTCACAAATGGTGATGAAGTGGGTAGTTTTGGTTAGTCTATCAACCACAACCCATATCAAATTGCTTCCTTTGGATGTCTTTGGGAGACCAATGACAATTTCCCTATTGATATTATCCTATTTACATGTGGGTATTAGAATTGTTTTCATTATCCCTTTAGACTTCAATAAATCTACTTTAACTTGATAACATACCATGTTCTTTGAGATGTATTCAAAACAACCTTCTTTATATTGTCCCACTAGAATTGATCTTGAAGATCATGGTACATCTTGGTACTTCTAGGATGTATAGAGAAAGATTAGCCATGAGAATTATCTAATATCTATTTCTTTATATTAGGTGAAGAAGGCACACAAAGAATAATTTTAAACTGAATGATACCATCTTCATCAATGTGGAATTCATAAAGTATCCCTTCCTTGGCTGCTTACACCTTCTTTTTAGGCGCTAAATCTTCTTTTTGTGCCTCATGGATCTTCTTTTGGATATATGGTTGAGAAATAATTTGGGAAAGGTAGGATGTCTTCTATGAAATTATGATTCACAAATCTATCCTTTGTATATCCATAAAGATTTGGTCTTTTTCAGTCTGCATCATGGATAGTGTAGTGGGTGATTTTATTTTAAGAGAACCAACTACCTTATTCACCTTTCTAGGATTGTAGTTAAAAGAGAAATTATAGTCCTTAATCAACTATAACCATATTTATTGATTCATGTTGAGTCCTTTCTATGTGAATGTATACTTTATACTATTGTGGCATGTATATATGTCACACTTCTCACCATAGAGGTAGTGCCACCAAATCTTAAAAGTGAAGATCACAAATACTAACTCAAAATCATGAATCAGGTAGTTTTGATCATGGATCTTCAACCATCGTGAGGCATTAGCTATCACCTTATCATTCTACATGGGTAAACAACCCAATGCTTTCTTTAAAGCATCACTATATAGCATAAAACCTTCTCCACTTGAGGGTAGTTTGAGTACAAGTGTAGTGATTATCCTCTTCACAATCTCCTTAAATATTTCCTCACATTCTTCCACCCAAACACAATTTACCCCTTTCTATGTTAACTTATTTATTGGGGTATACAACCATGAGAAATTTATCACAAATCATCGGTAGTACCCAGATAATCCAAGAAAACTATGGATTTTTTTGGCACTTGAGGGTATATTCCACTCTTCAATTTACTTTGTCTTTGCAGGGTCTACATAAATTTATTCATTTTTGATCACATTCCCCAAGAATGTGACTTTATGTATCCAAAATTCACACTTTCTAAACTTATCACACATTTTATCCTTTCTCAAACTTTCTATCACAATCATTATATGTTATTAATGTTCCTCATTTATCTAGGAGTAAATAAGAATAACATTGATAAATACATCCCTGAAGTTTTCTAGGTAGTCTCTAATGAATCTATTCATCAAATACATGAATATTTCAGGGGAATTAGTAAGTCTAAAAGTCATCACTATAAACTCATGATGTTTATATATTGTATGGAAGAATGTATTTTGAATATCTTCTTTCTTCACCTTTAGTTGATGATATATAGTACAAAGATCCACCTTTGAGTAGTAATGATATCATTTAAGTTGATTGAATAAGTCATCAATATTTAATAGGGGATACCTGTTCTCTATGGTGATCTTATCGAGCTCTTAGTAATCAAGGAATAACCGCATTGATGCATCATTTTTTATCAAAAAATTTCACTAGAAAACCCCATGGTGATGCACTAGGGTGTATGAAACCTTTGTATAAATGATATTATATTCACTTCTTTAACTCATCTAGTTTGACCAGGTCCATTCTATAGGGGCCTTTGGATATAGGAGTGACTTTGGGTATAATCAATATTAATATCCATACCTCACAATCTGGGGAAGACCATACAAATCTTCAGGAAATAAATCGATATATTCCCTTATAATGGTCATTTACTCAAGGTTTGTGCTTTCCTTTGATATAACCATTTGGCCAATATATTCTTCTTTATTGGGTAATACCCATACTATTGAGGGATTTTCCAAAGGAGATTCATGATCTTCCTTGTATTTGTACAATATCATTAGATGGTTCAAAATATTGAAGGATATTTCTTTTCCTGATAATTAATGTGATCTCTATATAATGAAATACAATCCATTCCTAGTATAACATCAAATTCCACCAAGGGAAGGATTATGAGATTCATTGGAAGAATCTTCCCACATACACTAACAGGAGAAGTGTCCAACACTTGGGTTGAAATAATCACACCACTAGGTGTTTTTATGAATATCAATACTTCAAGTTATCAAGGATTTGATTCAATGGTTATATAAAACTTTTAGGATATAAAGGATTCTATAGAACTAGAATTAAATAAAATATTTTCCATCCTTAAGTGAATATAATGTGTACGTTGTATGACTTCATTTTTATATTCCACTGTAGAGGTGAAGATGACATAGGATTTATCGTGATCCTTCATCTTTGGTGGTTTTTGATACTGATTACCCTCAAAGGATCATGGTTTAGTGAATTGGATTACATAGTTCCCTTTCTCCTTACATCTGAATCATTGGACCATAGGTGGTGTATTGAGAAGTACATTCCTTTCCTCTATTACATTGGGTGACTTATTCTTGTATCTTAGAAATTCATGAGATTGGTGTCCATCTCCCCCCCCCAATTTAAACATTTCCTTATCCATTTTAGGAAATTCACAGGTTTCTTCCTCCCATATCTTTGACATGTGGGTGATTGGATCTTATTTACTCCTTTTCCATTTGATTCACCATCTTGAAAGTACATTCTTCTCTTTTAATCTCCATATCCATGGGACCATTCTACAATCTCTATATCTACTTTGAGATCACATAAAACTATCTTTTTATAATTCTAAAAGTCTTAACAATTTGAGATATATGGTTTGGGTCAGGATAGACGAAGCCCATGTGGGCTTAAGCTCGTGCGAGCTTAAATCCCCAAAAACCCGCATATCAAACGGGTGGATTTATCCAGCCCGCCCTGCCACACATTAGATGTGGACTAGCCTATGGGCAACTTGTATTCTTCATTTTTATAATTTTTTATATGAAATTGATACATCCAAACCTGTAATGAGGGTAATAATTTTAATTAATATTGTTGATAAATTAAAATTATAAATGAAAGTTATAATAGTTTTTGGAATTTAAATTCAATAATAAAAATTATGTAATATATTTACATAAATATGATAAAATTATAATAAAATTTTTAGGATTCCAATATGTTTGGCCCTTGGTGTACATAAGGTGCTGACTAAGATAATATAATGCTAAATGGGGCCCATGGGGTGGGGAAACCCTACCCCAATGTTGAGCAACCTAAACACATCAAAACCATGGTCGTACTGGGAGGGGAACCTATAATCCAGTGAAAAATGATAATTTATGGAAACCATGATATCCAGGAGAACGAGGGTAAAGAAGTGGAACACAACATCATATGAATTCAAGTCAGGACATATAAAGGTGAAGTCACCACTGTGGAAGAAGATGATGACAGGTAATCCACCGTCATTGGTGTTTGGGATGAAGAGGGGGAGCCATAGGTTGCAATAGGTTTCTAAGGTGACATCAGATGTCTTGACACCATTCATGGTGCATGGATTATATTTAGGGGTCATTTTGATGTTGATGATTTTTTTAGGTAGTGGTTGATGGTGGCATCGAAGCAATGAGTGGAGTTGGTTATTACAATCTTGATCCTCCATTGGAGAAGAATCCATTTCCCATTCATCTTTCCTAGTTAATGAGAATGATAATGATGGAAATAGAATACCCAATGGAATTGTAGATCTGATGGGAAGACCATGGGGAAACCTTTATAATAGTGTGGGTCCTCTCTTCCCATGAAATGTCTTGGGTGACCCTTCCTAGGTGTGATGTTCTACCTTCCTGTGAGATGTGATGTTTCATGTGACATTATATCCTTCTATGTGAGATGTTATCCCTTCCTAGATGTGATGTTTTCTCTTCTCAGGAATCCCTAGTGAATTAGGAGAGGCATCCCATACAACTTCTTCATAATACTTATTGGTTTTTGTACAAATCAAGAGCCTATAATATGGAAAAAATATCCTTTTAAATAATTGAGTACATGGGAAATCCCATTCCATACGGGATTAACCCACCTTGTCCCGCATCCACATGGGATCAACCCTCTAAGACCATATTTTAAATGGTAAAAATTTTTATGCCCACATTTCCCCAAGCCTACTTATCTTGTAGGCCCGCAACCAGTTGTTTACTACTACAAAGTCTCAGATAGCTAGATCCTTTCATAGGTGTGGTTTTAAACCCCTAAATAATCTATCTATTTTGTTATAATTGTTGATAACAAAACCTGAGGAGTTCTTGAAATCCTTATGATATTTTCCACATAAGACTTGATATATTAACTCTCCTTTTGCTTAAGATATAATAATTCTATCTCCATCTTTTTTTGAATAGTTTTAGGGAAATACATGTTAAGAAATATCTCTTAAATTCTTGCCACTCAATTTCTTTCATTTCATCTTTTAGATTTGTATTATTTATCAACATCCACTATTGATCAACTTCTCTTTCGAAATGATAGACAACTAGAGAAACCTTATCCTTCTCAAAATAGTGTATAAAAAAGATCCTCTCCATGGAGTTAACCCATTGTTCCATAAAAAGTGGATTAAAATATTCAATATACATATATGTTCATTTCTATATAAAGGAATTGATATATAACCACTCCTTATTAGGTGAAGGAAGATGTTTCATATAGTTCAGGTTATTATTCATAGTCTCAGACAGTTCAGTAAGCATACACATAATGTTTTAAAATACACCTCCCATTCAATTGGAAATTTTGTTTGGAAAATCATTTCATTATACCTAACATGGGTTGTTGGTGTGGTTTCTTCTGGTTCCCACCATTTTCTAAAACAGAAAATGTTTGAATAAAACACAATTCAATAAAGTATGAATAAATAATTTATTTTCATGCAAAAATTAATTCTAAAGTAATATCTTATAGGATATATATGTTTAGAATTTTTCTCAAATGATGCTTCTAGGATTATATACTTTGATCATTTTATAACTTTAAAAGGAAGAATTAATTTTTCTATATATTCTTCAGAATGGTTTGTGTATATTTTTTGATTAACTGAATCATATCCCCTAGGAGTTCCAAACTAGGTGTGCAACAAGAACTATTTATTACGCACCAGGTGAGGATTGAGAAATACACATTCCACCCATTTTGGGGTTATTACCATTAAGTACATATGTACTAGAGACACATCCACTTATAGTTTCAAAATAATGATTTTATTTCCCAGAAACCACACACTCTTAAACTTCATCAAAGCTTTAGGATGTTTCCCTTAAAATTCAAACTTATCCCTCAGGTTTTCACTAATGTTTTCTATTCCCAATTCCCAAATTAAATAAACTGTGATTTGATAACAACTATAGGTACTTGAGATGATATCCTAGTAATGGGAGGAATAACATGGAAGGAATAAGGGACATGAATCAATAGTACATGGGTGAGAATAATAATCCTCATCATATAATAAGCATAAGATCATAATTATAATAATGAGGTAAACATTTTATAATGGAATGTAATGTGGCATATTCATAATAATGAAACATAATAACATAGTGGTTGGTCTCTCCCAAATTTACCCAAGTTTTTAGGGCTAAGCAGTCACTTATAGTTTATCTTGGGTTGTCGAATCCTCAGATACCTAAGAAGTAACCTAAAAACACATACATTCTATGGATTGTTTTTTGCTATGAAGTGGCCAAAATGGGTTGATTTTAGAAAGGTTTAAGTGAACTCTAAAATACTTAAGTTAATTAAATTTAAAATAATGATTTGATCATAGGTTATTACTTGGGGTGGATTAGATGCATTCCTTTTTCAACTATTTCAATTTCTTATATTTGAGATGGGATCATTAAAGAAGATCAAAAAACATCATCAATTACAGTTTTAATACCTACATAGTTTAATACTAATCAAATATACACTTTAAGGGTCAAAGTTTTGAGCACTTCAAGGTAAAGCTTCGTATTATCACTTGAAGTGTGTGGCCTTAAATTCAACAAGGACAAAGGAGTTTGAAGATCTTCAAACAAAATTATCAATTAAAAGAAGTGATTAGAAATTAATGGAGTGAGAAATAACATAAAATACATCCCCTTTATACTCCCTTGGACCAACCCATAAGTGGGTTATACCTCCATTGATTCCATGGTTTCAATGGAAGCGGAAAGTAGACTCATGAGGGAGGAATTGGAGAAGTAAAAAAAAGATAACGAAATAACGATAACTCCACCGTTTTGTGATAATTTCACGAGGTTTGGTGTTAATAAATTCACAACTTGAACCAATGGTATAAATTTTATATGAATAAGAAAAAATAAGAGTATAATAATAAATTTTATTAATAAAATAAGGTGTATTGAACAACTTACATGAGAAAGACAAACTTAAAGCAACAAATTCGCAGCATAACATTACAATTAAATAAATCACCAAATATGATAAACTAATCCACCACAACTATCTTAAATAGTCATTTAAATAATCTTGGGTCAATATCCCAATATTACAAAGGATCCCATTTGAATATGGAAGGCCTAGGGTGGTGGAAAGTAAGGGAGAGTGGACTTCTTTATCCTTGACCCAAAGTGACCGCCAACTTTCATCCACTGAAAAGATGCATCTAAATGAACTTTATATATGGCTGAATTAGAGTGTACCATATAAGAAGAAAATGGATCTCTATATTTATCCTAACCTCATGTAAAATTTCATCCCAAATGGAATTTTGGTTTGCGAGATATTATCGAAATGGTAAGATGTTTTTCTGGGATGCAAAATATGAACCAGAATTGTATCTTTAACTTGGGATGCCTGGAACTCCATTAAAAAATCAGAATTATATTTTTACATTGTTTAATGAAATGTTCCCCATGATGTACTCTATCTTTAGTTCAATTTTCAGAATTATTGGGATTGTATATTGGTCGATACAGTAGTTTTATTGGGATGAAGTCCAGTTTACTTCACCCAGAATGTTGTTTGTTCAAGGAAAACTTTGGTGGTCTTCCAATATGAATATTCAAGTTATCCAAAAGTATAAATTGTTACCAATGTAATTAGAAAACTTAAAATTAAATATTAAAATAAAATAAATATCATTGGGTACTTTAAATGATGTTAAAAAATGTTCCATGTAATAGTGCATTTTAAGAAGGAATTACAATTATAATATGAAATAATGTTCAAAGTGTAAAATGAACTAAAATTGTGTTTATGAATAATAAAGCACATGAATATTATATATATTAAAAATGAATATTATCCTCATTCAGTTTCTAATCACACCCCCAACTTGCGTTTTTCTATTCCCGTGCAAAATATATCTCAAAAATGTAAAATTAGAATTCCCTTTTCCAAAAACATTTTAATAAAAAATGATCACCAAAAACCCATATATAAAACAAATATGAAACCCAAAAAAATATTTTAATACAATTTTTTTTCATAAGAAGATCCCAATACCAATCCCATTCCATTGTTCAAATTCATCACCATATTTTATCCAATATAAATTAAGTATGAGGATGGGTTTTGTATCACAATAGACATGAGGGTTCATCTTTATTTGAGGGGGAATGGTAGAAGTGATAAGTGGAATCACATTTCAACATTAAGATGAGTATTCAATTTGTTTTCAATATTTCCATGGTAATTGAAATTGCACTCAAAAGAGTCAACCCATGTAGCAAGACTTTGCTGATGACTCCCAACCTCAAAGACCTTAGAGAACCAAGTGAATCCCACCAACTCGAGCATCATCTCAAGTTAACTTAGTAAAAAAAGTCAAATTACCACAAATAGAGATAAAATTACTAACTCTGGGCCAGACAACTATGGAGTCATGATCCCCAAGTTCCAAAAGCCACACATTAGGTCATTTCATTGCTCTACACACAAATTTATTATTATTTTTATTTTTTTATTGAATACTCATATTAAAACTAAAATGATCACCAAAGCTATGATATTTATTTGGGGGACCCCATGAACTCAAACTAATACCCCAGTATTCAAAGAATGTGTGTTGTGATCTTTTTTTTATTCGGATGAAAATATAAACAATGAAATTTCACATTAGACAACCACAATTTCCAAAATCTATGCTCATGAAATTATACATGGATTAAAATTAGAATTAGGGAATGCGAAATTATTTGATATTCAGTTTCAAAGTGTGAAATGTGTATTATCATGTTCAAGGTTAAAGAAATTTTTCCTTCCACACATTTTTTATACACACAATATTACTAATTTTTTTTTCATTCTTTTCACCCCCCAAATTAGAATAACACTGTCCCCAGTGTTTAAAGAAAATAAAATTTAGAAGGGGTATAGGTATATGATAGGATTTCTAAAAGGAATTTGAAATATGAGGATCATGAAATGATGTCACCTGGTGGTTGAAGTTGAAGTTCATGATGCTCTAATTTAGTCCTTTGATATCTATGTCACTTGCAGAGTTCCCTAGTGAAAAAAGGAAAAAAACAAACAAACAAAACAATATAAATATATATATATATATATTCATATAATAAAAAAAGTAAAATATAAGTATATATACAAAAATTATAGAATAAGGAAGCACTATAAGCCATAGGTTAGTGGTAAGCGTATTCCCCTATCTCCCTTCGGTCCCAGGTTTGATTCCCGTGACTTTGCCTGTTGTGATAGGGTTTTCCCCACAACCTACGACATGTCCTTTTAATTTTTTAATTAATTTTTTTATTTTAACCTACAAACACATAAAAATAAAATGAATTTATGATACATTGTCTTATTTTTAAATTTCTGGGTAAGGTATTACTCAAAGATCACACCACATGACATGGATGAATATGACACTCCCCTTTCATACCCATCCATACTCATAATATAATAACAGGTCAACAATTTATTTATTTTTATTTTTTTATTTTTTATTTTTTAAATATCAAAATGATTCATTAATCCTATTTGAAAAATAAAGATGATTCAAAAATATTAGAAACATGAAAACCACGGGTTACCTCCCATGCAATGCTTTTTTTAACATTTCTAGCTCGACATAGACCCCTAATTGTTTAATTGTTTTCCTCATATAAGGATAGTTCACACAAGTATTCACCCACTTATTGTTTTTGGAATGGTTCAATGAATGGTTTGACTCTATGACCATTAACTTTAAAGGTCTGACTATTGGTGGGATCTTGAATTTCTACAACCCCATAGGGGTACACTTTATGCACTATGTATGGACCCAACCATCTGGACCTCAACTTTCCTGGGTGTAAATGAAGTTTAGAGATATAAAAAAGAATAGTTTTACCCAGTAAAATGTGTTTGGTTTTAAGATTTTGAGATTGGTAGGATTGAACTCTAGATTTATTTATCCTTTAATTTTCATAAGCCTCTATCCTAAGTTCCTAAAGTTCATTGAGATCTAATTTTCTTTTTGTTCTAGCCAATCAGAGGTTGTAATTTATTTTATTTATTCCCCAAAAATCCTTATGTTCAATTTAAATTGGTAAATAGAATGATTTTCCATAAACCAACCTATATGGGGATATTCCTAAAATGGTTTTATATACAGTTCTATATACCCAAAGAGAATCTAAGAGTTTTCTCGACCAATATTTCCCAGATGTATTAACCATTTTCTCAAGATTTTTTTTATTTCTCAATTGGCTAACTCAGCTTGACCATTGGTCTGTGGGTGGTAAGAAGTGGACACTTTGCGAGAAATTCCATACTTTTCCATGAGTGCTGAGAATGGACGATTGAAAAAATGAGTTCCATGATCACTAATGATAGCCCTAGGAATTTCAAATATGGAGAGGATGTTTTCCTTATGAAATATAATCACAGTTTTATGATCATTGGATTTTATAGGAATGAACTCATCCCATTTGGATAAATAATCCATAGCTAAAAGAATGCACAAATATCCACTAGATTTTGTGAAGGGACCCATGAAATCTATTCCCCAGCAGTTAAATATTTCAATCACTAAGATGGGAGTGAGTGGCATTTGATTCCTTTTTGTGATGGACCCTACTTTTTGACACCTAGGATAGCTTTTAAAAATGTGTAGGAGTCCCTTGAGAGGGTGGGCCAGAAGAGACCACACTGAAGAACCTTTTCAGAAGTTTTCTTAGAGGAAAAGTGTCCTCTGTATTCCTCACTATGACAGAATTTAAGGATGGACTCCTGTTCAGATTCTAGGACACACCTCATAATGACTTGGTCAGGGAAGAACATATAGAGGTATAGATCGTCAAACACATAGTTCCTAACATCATAAAGTAATTTACTTCGAGCTTGAGTCCCTAAGAATTTTGAAATTACTCTTATAACTAATTAGTTGGCTATGTCATCATACCATGGGCAGTCACCCACAGAGTATAGGTGTTCATCATGGAATGAATCAGACACATAAAGGTGAGATAATTTTTCATTAAATTCTATCCTAGAGAGATGATAAGCTACAAAATTTTCAACACCCTTTCTGTCCTTGATTGTGAGGTCAAATTCTTGTAAGAGAAGGACCCACCTAATCAATCTAGCCTTAGCATCTTGTTTCTGTAAGAGGTATTTTAGTAAAAAATGGTCAGTGAACACAATGATGGGGGATCCTAAAAGGTAGGACCTAAACTTTTATAAGGAAAAAACAACATCAAGTAACTCCTTCTCAGTGGTATTGTAGTTTATTTTTGCATCATTTAAATATTTTCTTGCATAAGCAATGACACATGGAGTTTTCTCACATCGTTGTCCTAAGAATGCTCCTACAACGAAGTCACTATCATCACACATGAGTTCAAAAGTAACTTTCCAATTTGGAGATTGCATAATAGGTGGAGAGACAAGAGCTGACTTGAGTGTAGAGAATGATTCCTCATAGCTTTATGTCTATAAAAATGGAGCATCTTTCACCAATAGAGCACAAAGTGGTCGAGAAATAGAGATGAAATTCCTAATCAACCTTCAATAGAAACCAGCATGTCCAAATAAAGACCTCACTTCATTAATAGTTTTAGGGGATAGAAGGTGAAAAATTATTTCAACCTTAGATTTATTAACTTCTATCCCTCTACCAGATACTAGATGTCCTAGAAAAAGTACTTCCTTTATCATGAAATGAATTTTTTCCCAATTTAGGATGAGATTCTTATCCTTATATCTTGACAAAACCCTTTAAACATTACGAATTCATCCCTCAATAGTATCCCCAAAGATGGATAATTCATCCATGAAGACCTCTAAACAATCCCCTAACATGTCCTAGAAGATTCCCATCATGAACTGCTAGAAGGTACCAGGGGCATTACATAACCCAAAGGGAATGATCTTGAAGGAAAAATTGCTGAATGGACAAGTGAAGGTTGGTTTTACTTGATCCTCTAAGGAGACCTCGATTTGATTATACCCTAAGAATCCATCTAGGAAGCAATAGAATTTATGACCCGCCACTTGCTCGAGGACTTGATCAATAAAGGTAAATGGGAAATGGTCTTTCTTGGTACAATAGTTGAGCGTCCTATAGTAAATACAGACTCTCCATCCACCACTGACCCTTATGGAGAGAATTTCACCATCCTCATTGGTGATCATAGTGATTCTATCTTTATTTGGGTTAACTTGAATTAGGCTTACCCACTCACTCTCAGCAATGGGGTAGATGGTACCCACTTTCGACAACTTAAGAAGTTATTGCCTTACCACATCCATAATATTTGGATTGAGTCCCCACTGAGGTTGAATACATGGTTTGTATTTAGATTCAAGAACAATTTTATGAGTTCTAATGAGTTGGCTAATCCTAGGGATATTAGAAAGGGTCCATCCAATTGCTTTATTATGCTTTCTTAGGAAATCCAGAAGCATCATCTCTTGATTGGATTCAAGATAGGAGGAAATGACAACTACAAAGTCTCAATTATCCCCTAAGAACACATACTTGAGTGATTAAGGTAGGATCTTAAATTATATATCTGATTGGTTATCACTTTCTAAGGAAGGATGGGACTTTATATTGAACTCTGTTTCTTTGTTCACATTTATTAACAGAATTGGTTCCTTGTGAAAATAATTTTCATCCACTAAATTATCCAGATTAGTGTCATGAATGGGTATGGACTTAATTTTATTGATTTAACCAATGGTATCATTGATTGGTGATTTGATAAAATCATCAATAGATCTATTTGAAAGAGATTCAAGCCAAGGAGACAAATTCCCCTCACGTGAACAAAGAAAATCAATCTCTTCTTGACTAAAAATCCTTCAGTAATTCATTGATGGTCCTCAAGTTCATTATCAATACAACCAATCTAATTAACCTCATGGATATCTTTTTCATCCCCAATTTGAGAGTTTTCATTGTAAATGTTCAAGTCTAGACTCATGTTTCCAAAGGTGATGGTCATGTTCCCATTTCGGACTCAGATAACAGAGTTAATTGTTGCAAGGAAGGGGCGGCCAAGGATGATTGGGGTTTGTTCCTTGTTTCCTAAGTTTGGATTGTTGTCAAGGACAGTGAAGTCAGCAGGGTATATGAAGTTTTCTACTTTTACCAGAACATCCTTTAAAATTCCCTTTGGAACCCTAATGCTATGATCAGTAAGTTGAAGTGTGACAGATGTGGGTTGGATCTCTTCCAGTCCTAAATAGTAGTACACAACATAGGGAATGAGATTGACACTGGAACCTAGGTCACACAAGGCTTTGAAAACTTTGTTCTCTCCTAGTTCAACATTGATTTAAGGGCATCTTGGGTCTTTCATCTTTGGTGGAAGGGTTCCTTGGATTGTTGTGCTAACATTTTCTTCCAGAAGGACTTTGTTCTTATGTGATAATTTCCTTTTAAATATGCCTAGGTCATTAAATTATTTTGATTATGTAGGAATGGTTTTAATGGAATTGAGGAGTGGAATATTCAACTTGATTTGTAAGAATATTTACCTCAGTGTTTCACTCAATTTAGGCTTGGTTTTTCCCCTCATGCATTGAGGAAATGGTGCAAGTTGTGGGATTGTTTTTTGAAGAGTTGTTTATTTCATATTGTTATCAGTTTTTGAGTTTGATCAGGTGGTTCATTTGAATTTTCAATAGAGTTTGAATATTCATATGGTTTTTAAATTATTTGTTCAGTTTTCTCAATTGAATTCCCACTTCTTAAAACTTCCACAACCTGTAGTTGTTCATGATTTTTTTGAGTGCAACTTGAATATCCCCTTAAAGTTGAGGATGGTACCACCTGAGTAGGCATGGTTACCTTCCAAGTTTTTATGGTTTGTAGATCATGTTTAAGTGATTAGACTTCTGAGTTCATTTTCTTCATTTGTTTACACAGCTTTTCAAGGATTGTTAGAGGGACAGACTGGGTAGGGGCTTGTGCTGGTTGGTTTATCCCAGGTGGATACTTTGGTTGTTCGATTGGATGTTGTTATTGGATAGGAGGATGTTGGTATTGTACTGGTTGTGGTTGTAATTGGTTATGGTTTTGGAAATTTTGTGTAGGGTAGGGTTTTGGTCCTTGTGGTTGGCTAGGTTGTTTGTTATCTTTATAGTGAAAGCCTCAGTGGTCATTATACCTCGGGTTGAATGTGTTTTGGTATTGGGGATTTTGAAATTTAAGAGCATTGACCTCCAATGGTGGTCCTCCTAGAAGAAAATATTTAATGTAAGGTATGGTTGGACAATTTTCAGTCTTGTGGTCATGTTTGTCACAAATTGTGCAAACAAGGTCAATGGTTTGAATTTCATGGACGTTCCTAAGATTGATCTCCTCGACCTTCCTAGTGAGTGAAACAAGTTTATCCATAAGGATTTCCTATTATCTAAGTGTATGAATTCCAGTAGTTCTTTATGGATTTTCAGAATAAGTTTATGTTCCCCATGTATGGTTTTTTTTCATCAAGGATTTCTAGATACTTGTAAGCATCATCTGGGGATTTGTTTTTAAAGGTCCCATTACACATCATGTTAATGAATTGTTTGTTCCCCGGTCCCAAACCTTCATAAAAAAATCTCACTTGTTCAATACTAGAAAAATCATGGTGTGGAACCATGTTTAGGGTGTCTTTGAACCTCTACCATGTTACATATAATGACTCTCCCTCTTTTTCAAAAAATTTTTGGATACTCTTTTTAAGTGCAATTGTTTTGTGGTGGGGAAAGTATTTTTTGTAGAATTATCTTTGTAATTGGTCCCAAGAGTTGATGAATGATGGTCTCAAATTATTTATCCAATTTTTAGCTCGATCCTTTAAAGAAAAATGATATAACCTCATATTAGATGATTATAGTTGATGGGGGGGACACATGGTTTCTACAATGTCATTGAACTCCTTGATGTGAAGGTAGGGAATCTAGAACTCCATTCCATGGAATGTGGGAAGGTGGTTTATGACATGGGTTTTAAAGATTTATTTGGAATATCATATAGAATTGTGTATAATGAATTAGGGGTAATTGGTCCAAGCATGTGTGAGGTAGTCATTCGTGGTTTGATCGACTGCATTCCCCAAGTTTGGGGCTACCACATTTGGATTTCCATTTTGGTTCCCACCTGGGTTTATGAGTTGGTTTCTTTGAAGACCATCCATTGAAATGGGATCAATTTTTGACTTCGGAGTATTATTATGATTAGGATCTAATGGAAAGAGTTCCCTTGGTGTACTTGAATTCCCAACCCCAGGACTATCCACCCTAACTAGACGGTTTGATTGGTCATGAGTGCAAGAGGACATGCGCCAAAAGAAAAAAAACAAGAAAGGGAAAAGATAATAGAATTTGGATGATAATAGAAGAAATGGGTGAGAATATAATGGGTGTTGAGATGACATACTTGGGTCCCCAGAAAAAGTTCCAAAATTTGGTCTCGCCCAAAATTACCCAAGTTTTTAGGGTTAAGCGGTCGCTTGTAGTTTAGCTTGGGTTGTCGAATCCTCAGAGACCTAAGAAGTAACCTACAAACACGTACATTATATGGATTGTTTTTGGATATAAAGTGGCCAAATTGGGTTGATTTTAGATGGGTTTAAGTGAACGCTAAAATAATTAAGTGAATTCAATTTAAAATAATTAGTTGATCTTAGGTTATCACTTGGGGTGGATTAGATGCATTCCTTTTTCAACTATTTCAATTTCTTATATTTGATATGGGTTCATTTAAGAAGATAAAAAAATATCATAACTTACTGGTTTAATACCTAAACAATTTAATACTAATAACCTATACACTTTAAGGGTCAAATTTTTGAGCACTTCAAGGTAAAGGTTCGTATTAGCACTTGAAGTGTGTGGCCTTAAATTAAATTAGGACAAGGAGTTTGAAGATCTTCAAACAAAATTATCAATTAAAAGAAGTGATTATATATTAATGGAGTGAGAAATAATATCTAATACATCCCCTTGCTACTCCCTTGTACCAAACCATAATTGGGTTATCCCTCCATGGATTCTATGGTTTCAATGGAAGCGGAAAGTAGACTCATGAGGGAGGAATTGGAGAAGTAAAAAAAGACAATGAAATAACGATCACTCCACCATTGTGTGATAATTTCACAAGGTTTGGTGTGAATAAATTCACACCTTGAACCAACAGTATAAATGTGATATGAATAAGAATAAAATAAGAGTATAAGAATAAATTTTATTAAGAAACTAAGGTGAATTGAACAACTTACATGAGAAATACAAACTTAAGGCAACAAATTCGCAGCATAATATTACAATTAAACAAAGCACCAAATATGATAAACTCATCCACCGCCACTACCTTAAATAGAAATTTAAAGAGGATTGGTGTGAATAAATTCACACCTTGAACCAACGGTATAAATGTGATATGAAGAAGAATAAAATAAGAGTATAAGAATAAATTTTATTAAGAAACTAAGGTGAATTGAACAAATTACATGAGAAAGACAAACTTAAGGCAACAAATTTGCAGCATAACATTACAATTAAACAAAACACCAAATATAATAAACTCATCCATCGCCAATACCTTAAATAGGAATTTAAATAGTATTGGTTCTATCTCCTGACATTAAAAATGATCCCACTTGAGTATGGAAGGACTAGGGTGGTAGAAAGTAAGGGAGAATGGACTTCTTTATCCTTGACCCAAAGTGGCAGTCATCTTTCATCCACCAAACATAGGTGTCTAAATTACCTTCTAGATGGACGAATTAGAGTGTTCCATAGAATATGAAAATTTATATAAGGATGTAACCTAACCTAATGTAAAATTTCAGTCCAAATTTAATTATGGTTTGTGATATATTATCGAAATGGTGGACTGTTTTTTTGGACCATAGAATATGGACCAGAATTTTATCTCCAACTTGGACCATCTGGAAATCCATTCAAACATCAAAATTAGCTTTTGAAACTATTTAATGAAATGTTACCCATGATATATTATATCTTAGGTTCAGTTTTAATAATTATTTGTCTTGGATATTGGTCTCTATAGTAGTTTATTGGGATGTTGTCCAGTTTAATTCACCTAGAATATTGTTTGTTCATGGCTAACTTTGGTGGTCTTACAATATGAATATTCAATTACTATAAAAGTATGAATTGTTACCAATGTAATGAGAAACCATAAAATTAAATATTAAAATAAAATCAAGATCATTGGGTACTTTAAATGATGTTAAAAAATGCACCATGTAATAGTGCATTTTAAGAAGTAATTACAATTATAATATGAAATAATGTTCAAAGTGTAAAATACACTAAAATGGTGTTTATGAATAATAAAGCACATGAATATTATATATATTAAAAATGAATATTATCCTCATTAATTGGCTAATAAGTGGTCAAATATCACACATAATTGTGAATAAATCTAGCATCATGTTCACACAACATATGTGCATAAATTGTAACATCATTATTGTTAAAAAAACTAGAATCATGTTCATGTATAATACAAAAAATATCATGATATATATCACATTTAAAAATTAATTTGAGGTCTATATAATTTTTATCCCACTAATCACATCATAAAATGTTCATAATCATGCATGCCACATGGAAAGAAAACAAATGAAAATTGTAGTCCTGAAATAAACCTATTAAAAGGAATGAGTTTCATAAATCTTTTTTAAAGAATAATTTTCAAAATAACCTTTATGTTTCACAAATGAATAAGGGAAATAATATTTTATCATAAAAAATAATCATTCTTGAGTGGATAAGAAACATCTCTTAAGGAGTCAATGCGACGTTTTGGAAATTGAAATCTATTTGAAAAATATTTGTAAGTGGATTAGAAAACATTTTTAAAGGGTAGAAACATGAATATACCCATAAATAATAGGTAAATAATAGAGAAAGTAAATTTTATAAATATAATTGGAACATCCATACTAAAAATAATGTGATATAAGAGATAAATCTAAAATAATAAGATGAGTTCGAGAATCCCCTTACCATAAATACCAACTTATTTCATCACTTTTCCACCTTCTGTATAATAAACTTTGGTTTGTTAACACATAAATCCAGAAGTTATTTTTATTTATGTCACTATTTATCCATTATAATTTTTGGATTCTATTTTATAATACTCTTTGTTAAACGTGAATTGTTTTGATGTCATGTTTTTATTACATTATCCAGTCTTATTTTGTTTTCACTATTTTTGTTCAAGTTCATTTATATGTATGTAAAATTAATTACAAAAGGTTAAAATACATGTAATTACATAATTATATAGTATATTTAATTCATATTATCCATCCATAATGGTGGTGATGACAATAGAGTTGGCAATTTCCTGGTGGAAGGTTAACTGACCATTGACGTGACATTGTCAAAAGAGGAATAAGAGAAGTATAAAATATAAATATATAATAAATATAATAATTATAGAATGATAAAATAATTAATATAATTTTAACATAAAATTAAATTAATCATATAAGTATTTTGTTTTAAATTGATAAATAAAAAGAGGAAGAGAATAGGAAAATGAGAGAAAGAGTTGATGAAATCTTACCCTCTTCTCGATGTTACTTCTTTTCTATGGAATAAAAATCCTTAAATTATTGGTGTTAAGTGAATAAAAAAGTCCATAAGGATTATAAGGGTCTTTATAGAGGGTATTTGGGTAGATATTTTCCTTTGGTAAGTGAGGGAGGAGTGGTTTTCCAAAGGGAGGGAGAGAGGGTATTTATACTTGAAGAGGGGTGTTTTTAGGATAAAATATTTAATATAATATTATATCCAATGTAAAACTTTAAATGGTAAAAATTTTGTCATAATGAAATATATTTGAATAAAATAACATGATTTTAGGTATAGCATCCCACCTTTTCATCACATAAACTTTCATTACATTTTACAAAACCGAGGATCTTTAAGGTTTAGTGTCTTGGAAACCAGGAACATAATAAATGAAAGAAAAAAAAACATTCTTCTTAAACACTTGAAAGGCTTCTCCTCAAGTTCATCCTAGGTTCATTACTGCATCTCATAACCTGGGAACACACATCAAAATAAAGGGTGAGCAGAAGGCCCAGTAAGGGAAACAAGAGGAACATTTTACATGTCAGCTTGATATACTTCAATAATGACATGAAAAGAACTTTAAGTCATGAGAAAGAAATCATGAGGAATTTCATAATAAAAACAACATTTTTCATAACTTGAATATGTGGATACATAATTTAACATAGACAATCATGAAAATATCACCAAGGTCCATCCCCAAGGTGTCATTTGAAAATTACCAAGGTTATTCACCAAGGTATCGTGAAAATTGTAATCTCTAGTGGTTACATCATTACCCAATGCATTGGAGCGCTATCAGGGTGCACCCTTAAATTTGCCTTTATTATCATGTGAGCCACATATATCATCATCAAACATTTCATAAATAACCCACATAGCATAAAATAAATGGGTTTCATTTCATAATCATAACGTTTTAAAAACTTCTTTAAAGACATGATCTTTACGTCACTTTAAACCCACGGAAAGGGAAAGTGGGTCTCATGTATGTAAATCCCAGAATTTAAAATGGAACATTTTGATATATATGTGAATACCCTTGTATAAATAAGAGCTTTGAGTATTCACTTTATAACATAAAATAATTTTTGAGAAAAGAGAGAGGCATTTTGAGGGGAAAATTCTGCAGCATAACGGCTAAGTTTCCGGGTTTTAGAAAACATTGAAATGAGAGGGGACATGGGTCACCCACTCATAAATGATCCATAAAACAGTAGGGTGAAGGAATAAGAAGGACATATGGACATGGTAATGAAATTTTAGGGACATAACATTTGAAATGAAAAACATGGAAGAAAAAAAAAGTTTAGATTTCTCTTATGAAAATTCGGCAGCCTTACGGCGTCACTTAACTTCAAAAGAAAATGATTTGACAAGATCAAATAGGGTCCCTCATCATATTATAATAAGAGATCAGTATGATTGATATATAGATAATTCCCCAACATAACAAAAAGGAACTTGAAAGAATTGACATGAAAGTAGAACTTCAAAACGAGAAGGGTGAAGAACCACTTAAAAATTCGGCAGCCTAACGGCGCCACTTAAAACTTCAAAATACTGAATTGAAGCGATCAAATGGGGTCTCTCATCATATGAACATAAGAGTCCAGTATGATAGATATAGAGATCATACCCCAATATAACAAAAAGGAACTTGAAATAATTGACATGAAAGTAGAACTTCAAAACGAGAAGGGTGAAGAACCACTTAAAAATTCGGCAGCCTAACGACGCCACTTAAAACTTCAAAATACTGAATTGAAGCGATCAAATGGGGTCTCTCATCATATGAACATAAGAGTCCAGTATGATAAATTTAGAGATCATACCCCAACATAATAAAAAGGAACATGAAAGACTTGAATGAAAATAGAACTTGAAAACGAGGAAGGTGAAAGAATCCCTTAAAAATTCGGCAGCCTAACGGCGCCACTTAAACATTCTTAAAACGAATTGATGAGAGTAAGAGGGGATCTCTCATCATATAAACATGAAAGGGCAGTAAGAGGAATATAAAAGAACATCCTCTCACATAAAAACATGGAGCATAATAGGAATGACATAAAAGAGATTTCATGAAAAGAAAGAGAGGGGTCGGATCCCTTACCTTAAAATGTAACTCTTAAACCTCAAAGGTTGGGAACTTGAGGGCTTGGGGGAACCTTGGGAGGACTCCTTGGGAGGTAATGAGACCAGAACTTCGTTGGGGAAGAGTGGGGAGTCGAATTGATGAGAGGAGGGCTTGGTATTTATAGGGAAAGTGAGGGGACAAGACATTAATGGCCAAGGGACACCTCACATGTGCTTTTCTCAAACCCATGTGCTCTCCCTTGGCATTTATCATGGAGTTAGGCCACATGGGGCCCCCAAAACAATAATTCATCACCCTTGGCCGGCCAACCCTCAAAAGATCTCATGACATCATCATGACACCATTATGATGTCATTAAACATACCGAAACCCTAAAACTGTATTTTTACTATTCACTAAAAATTCAACCTTCTCAGAATAACCCCAAAATTTCACCTTAACCAAATATCAATGCTCTGATTTCAAAAATGAAATCCATTTTATAAAAATAATTTTCTAAATATTTTTAATTTAATTTTTAAATAAAAACACTATTCATCGAAAATTCACATTTTTCAGAAAAATCCCCAAAAATTACCATAACATAATATCGATGCTCTGAGTTCAAAAATGAAGTCATTTTTATAAAAATAATTTTCTAATTATTTTTAATTAAATTTTTATTTAAAAAACACTATTCACCCCGAAAAAACTAATACTTGAATAATAATTAATGAAACCGTTATTTAACTATTTTATTGAATCACATTACTTAATCAAGGTGCCTAGATTATTTTAAAACTTTCTTTAAGTGAGATTACTAATCCATTTGGTCATATTACTAATCCTAATCATAAAATCACTATTCATAATTTACTATTCATCAAAAATCAAGTTGATCTTATTAGACTCTAAATTTCGTACTGAACATAATTGTAGAAGACCATTTTTCGAAAATCATTACACATTTTTAATTATTTAAGGTTTACACAACCATTTTTAAAATATCCTTTTTCTAAAATTCATCAAAAATATGCATACAATATTTATCCGGTCATTTGAAAATTCATAAACATCATCATAAGAAGAAATCCAAATTTTTATTTAAAAAAAAGATTACACAAGGCAATTACGGTCTCATTACATAACCCCTTATAATACCAGCATAGGACCTAAGAGTAAGGTGTGCTAGGGTGATAGAATTTTGGGGCGGCTCAGTCAACATTGCCCGAGTAGTAATTTCTATCAGTTTGAACTTCTCGCGAAGGCGATTCCGTTCTAGCTTCACATGATGAAGTTCGGCTTGGATTTGGTCCAGAGCAAAGCCCAATGGTGCTACCTCCTTCCCAATCTCTGTTAGATGGGCTTCGATCGGCCCAAGGCTACTAGGTGTGGCCATCAAATCTTCTTTCTATAATAATTAACCAGGATTACTTAAATTTAGAGACAATAATCAAAACATTTTGTTCACGGTGGTCATATTGACCGATGGTCATATAACACTCAAAAACCAATGGTCTCATTTTATTTATAATCATGTTTATCAAATATTTTTTTTTTTGAGTATAAAAAATAACACATGAAATTAGGAAACAAGATTTATTCAAAATTTCGGGTCGTTACAATCTTCCCCCCTTAAGAAATTGCGTCCTCGCAATTTTTTTAAATTGGGTTTTGAAATTTCATTGAAAGTCCCACATCGGAAAAAGAGTCAGTAACACCATTACTTTAAAAGAAAGAAAAGGAAGTACAAAGGCCACCCGAGTTAACCCACACTCGGGTTCCATGTAGGAAAACATGGACATGGAGGAAAAAAACAAAGGGTCAGTTCTGAGAGAGAGTGATAGAGAACATGATTAGGAGAAGGTTAACCATGAGAAAATCCCAAACTTATGATGTGTGTAAACGGTCTTTGATTACCTAGTAGGAAACGTAAACCAACAACATTTTTGTTTTACGTTTCTTTTCAAAATTTTGAGGATTTCATTTACTACATAGAACAAAAACATAAGAAAATATATCTACCTTCATGTAGAGTTTCACCCTTTAATAATTTTTTACCAAAACTAATCCTTTCCCCCAAACGATGAGCATTCAAAACTACTTGGTCTCATCAAAACACAAGAATCATCTTCTAGAGAATCACATAATCCATAAAAGATTAACTATCTATTTCTTCTATCTTTAAACATTATCCCAAAACAGAAAGGGTAAGGTTAAACAACTCTTCAAAAAGGAAGAATCCCATAGGAATGGAAACTAATTTTAAATCTTCAATGTTCCATGGTAATACCCAAAGTTCATCATAGACCATTCCATAAATAACAGTCCTTAAAATTCCTCGAAATAAACCAAACTAAGATTGAAACCCAAATACAAGAAGGACTTGATAACATAGTCTTCCAAAATAAACTTCATTGTTCATCTCCAAACAACATCAACCACTCCTAACATCTTATAACAAAAAATAGCTAACCTAAACATATTTTACCCAAGATAGTTTAATCATTCCCGTAAGTAACCTAAATTACTATAAGTCTAACTTAAATTCATTGATAAATCAAAATATAAATCAACCTTACTCCTCAATGAAAATACCGTAGTAATCTATTTACCTTGATCATATATGGTCCTCAAAATAGTGAACGTCTTCCAAAATAATAATCATCTTTTAATCCCCTAATCATCTCGGTCGTATTAATACGGCAATCATAGAATTTCCTATCACATTGGTTGTTGGGACATGTTCTTCCATTTCCCGCCATTAACTAAGAAAAGAAGCTATAATTAGGGGCTTAAATACATAGCCAATAATCATGAAAAGAAACTTAAAGCATCTAAGGATAACATGTAGAAGTAAAGTATACCCTAACTTGTGATCCCCTAGGTTCCCTTCTAGGTTATCCATGATCATATATTCTTATGTAAACCTTTATTTTATTTTATCTTTGTTCCTTTAACAATGGTTCATACTAAGCTTATGAATTTACCAAAGCATATCCCCCGGGAGTGTCGTAACCAAGAGTGCAGCAAGGCCCATTGTCGTGTACCAGTTCCCGTTCGAGTCTAGCTCAAAGCGGTGTTTTCGGGTTTTACCCCTATGTACATCTGTGCCAGAGCCACCTCTACCTGCTCGTATCCAGACAGGGATGTATTTTCTTGGAAACCCCTTGCTCAATACTCACCAAAATACCAGGAAGATTTCCTATATTAAAATTTTCTATAGGGTTCCTCCTAGAGTTTTCATATCCTAATTTCCACAAATAACTAAACCATCCTTTGATACCAACTATAGCATCCCACCTTTTCATCACATAAACTTTCATTACATTTTACAAAACCGAGGATCTTTAAGGTTTAGTGTCTTGGAAACCAGGAACATAATAAATGAAAGAAAAAAAAACATTCTTCTTAAACACTTGAAAGGCTTCTCCTCAAGTTCATCCTAGGTTCATTACTGCATCTCATAACCTGGGAACACACATCAAAATAAAGGGTGAGCAGAAGGCCCAGTAAGGGAAACAAGAGGAACATTTTACATGTCAGCTTGATATACTTCAATAATGACATGAAAAGAACTTTAAGTCATGAGAAAGAAATCATGAGGAATTTCATAATAAAAACAACATTTTTCATAACTTGAATATGTGGCTACATCATTTAACATAGACAATCATGAACATATCACCAAGGTCCATCCCCAAGGTGTCATTTGAAAATTACCAAGGTTATTCACCAAGGTATCGTGAAAATTGTAATCTCTAGTGGTTACATCATTACCCAATGCATTGGAGCGCTATCAGGGCGCACCCTTAAATTTGCCTTTATTATCATGTGAGCCACATATATCATCATCAAACATTTCATAAATAACCCACATAGCATAAAATAAATGGGTTTCATTTCATAATCATAACGTTTTAAAAACTGCTTTAAAGACATGATCTTTACGTCACTTTAAACCCACGGAAAGGGAAAGTGGGTCTCATGTATGTAAATCCCAGAATTTAAAATGGAACATTTTGATATATATGTGAATACCCTTGTATAAATAAGAGCTTTGAGTATTCACTTTATAACATAAAATAATTTTTGAGAAAAGAGAGAGGCATTTTGAGGGGAAAATTCTGCAGCATAACGGCTAAGTTTCGGGGTTTTAGAAAACATTGAAATGAGAGGGGACATGGGTCACCCACTCATAAATGATCCATAAAACAGTAGGGTGAAGGAATAAGAAGGACATATGGACATGGTAATGAAATTTTAGGGACATAACATTTGAAATGAAAAACATGGAAGAAAAAAAAAGTTTAGATTTCTCTTATGAAAATTCGGCAGCCTTACGGCGTCACTTAACTTCAAAAGAAAATGATTTGACAAGATCAAATAGGGTCCCTCATCATATGATAATAAGAGATCAGTATGATTGATATATAGATAATTCCCCAACATAACAAAAAGGAACTTGAAAGAATTGACATGAAAGTAGAACTTCAAAACGAGAAGGGTGAAGAACCACTTAAAAATTCGGCAGCCTAACGGCGCCACTTAAAACTTCAAAATACTGAATTGAAGCGATCAAATGGGGTCTCTCATCATATGAACATAAGAGTCCAGTATGATAGATATAGAGATCATACCCCAATATAACAAAAAGGAACTTGAAATAATTGACATGAAAGTAGAACTTCAAAACGAGAAGGGTGAAGAACCACTTAAAAATTCGGCAGCCTAACGGCGCCACTTAAAACTTCAAAATACTGAATTGAAGCGATCAAATGGGGTCTCTCATCATATGAACATAAGAGTCCAGTATGATAAATTTAGAGATCATACCCCAACATAATAAAAAGGAACATGAAAGACTTGAATGAAAATAGAACTTGAAAACGAGGAAGGTGAAAGAATCCCTTAAAAATTCGGCAGCCTAACGGCGCCACTTAAACATTCTTAAAACGAATTGATGAGAGTAAGAGGGGATCTCTCATCATATAAACATGAAAGGGCAGTAAAAGGAATATAAAATAACATCCTCTCACATAAAAACATGGAGCATAATAGGAATGACATAAAAGAGATTTCATGAAAAGAAAGAGAGGGGTCGGATCCCTTACCTTAAAATGTAACTCTTAAACCTCAAAGGTTGGGAACTTGAGGGCTTGGGGGCACCTTGGGAGGACTCCTTGGGAGGTAATGAGACCAGAACTTCGTTGGGGAAGAGTGTGGAGTCGAATTGATGAGAGGAGGGCTTGGTATTTATAGGGAAAGTGAGGGGACAAGACATTAATGGCCAAGGGACACCTCACATGTGCTTTTCTCAAACCCATGTGCTCTCCCTTGGCATTTATCATGGAGTTAGGCCACATGGGGCCCCCAAAACAATAATTCATCACCCTTGGCCGGCCAACCCTCAAAAGATCTCATGACATCATCATGACACCATTATGATGTCATTAAACATACCGAAACCCTAAAACTGTATTTTTACTATTCACTAAAAATTCAACCTTCTCAGAATAACCCCAAAATTTCACCTTAACCAAATATCAATGCTCTGATTTCAAAAATGAAATCCATTTTATAAAAATAATTTTCTAAATATTTTTAATTTAATTTTTAAATAAAAACACTATTCATCGAAAATTCACATTTTTCAGAAAAATCCCCAAAAATTACCATAACATAATATCGATGCTCTGAGTTCAAAAATGAAGTCATTTTTATAAAAATAATTTTCTAATTATTTTTAATTAAATTTTTATTTAAAAAACACTATTCACCCCGAAAAAACTAATACTTGAATAATAATTAATGAAACCGTTATTTAACTATTTTATTGAATCACATTACTTAATCAAGGTGCCTAGATTATTTTAAAACTTTCTTTAAGTGAGATTACTAATCCATTTGGTCATATTACTAATCCTAATCATAAAATCACTATTCATAATTTACTATTCATCAAAAATCAAGTTGATCTTATTAGACTCTAAATTTCGTACTGAACATAATTGTAGAAGACCATTTTTCGAAAATCATTACACATTTTTAATTATTTAAGGTTTACACAACCATTTTTAAAATATCCTTTTTCTAAAATTCATCAAAAATATGCATACAATATTTATCCGGTCATTTGAAAATTCATAAACATCATCATAAGAAGAAATCCAAATTTTTATTTAAAAAAAAGATTACACAAGGCAATTACGGTCTCGTTACATAACCCCTTATAATACCAGCATAGGACCTAAGAGTAAGGTGTGCTAGGGTGATAGAATTTTGGGGCGGCTCAGTCAACATTGCCCGAGTAGTAATTTCTATCAGTTTGAACTTCTCGCGAAGGCGATTCCGTTCTAGCTTCACATGATGAAGTTCGGCTTGGATTTGGTCCAGAGCAAAGCCCAATGGTGCTACCTCCTTCCCAATCTCTGTTAGATGGGCTTCGATCGGCCCAAGGCTACTAGGTGTGGCCATCAAATCTTCTTTCTATAATAATTAACCAGGATTACTTAAATTTAGAGACAATAATCAAAACATTTTGTTCACGGTGGTCATATTGACCGATGGTCATATAACACTCAAAAACCAATGGTCTCATTTTATTTATAATCATGTTTATCAAATAATTTTTTTTTTTTGAGTATAAAAAATAACACATGAAATTAGGAAACAAGATTTATTCAAAATTTCGGGTCGTTACATTAGGACTTTTAGACAATTTATAATTTAAATTTATTAGTTTAACAAAAAATGATAAAAATGAAAAATGTTTGTTTAAAGGGATACTTTAGACTTTAGAAATTAATTTTTAGGTTTAGAAATTAATTTCATTGTTTTTAAATGACCCATTTATATTATAAAATTTATTTTGGGTATATATAACCAATTTAATATTTATTAATTCATTATTATGTCATTATCATGTTATAAAAATGCAGTATTTGAAAAACTGTATTTTTACTATTCATGTAAAAATTGTCGTTTCTCAAAAAATTATCAAAAATTAAACCTTGATGAATTTTAATGTGATTATTATAAAAATGATATTAATTTTATCAAAATAATTTTCTGACATAGGTAATTTTAACTATTGACATAACCATTATGATTTTTATGAAATACATTAAATTATAGTTTATTAAAAAGTGCTTATAATTTCTTTGAGTTTTTAATATTGGAATTTGTTTTAGGAAATTAAAATATTTATATATTTTTTAAATTAAAAATTAAAAATTTTATTTTTTATGATATTTTATTATTTTGAGATCAAATTATTATTCTGACGTCCAGGTTACTATTTCCAACAGTCAAGTTACTATTCCAATAATCAGATTATTGTTATAATGGTTATATTGAATCCTAAAATACCTCTTCATTACTTCATTAACCATTAAACATAATTAATCCCAATGTTCTATATTTTAATTTTATAAAATTTTTATTGGTTTACTATTTTTTTTCGTTGTGTTTTTTGTGAGTGCAATAATTCAAGCAGATAACGATGATCTAAATTTTTGCATTCCATCTTTTCTATTTTCTATTTTTTAACTATTGTAATATTGGACATTTTTAGAGGTTTAGTTGTTGAATAATTTAATTATCTCCATTAATTAAATAAAGTGTTTGTTTATTTATAAATGAATATTATTTATATAAAGTTTGGGTCATTATATTCTTCCCCCTTTAGAAATTTCATCCATGAAATTTCAACTCATATTCTTGGTTGATAATAGATTAGGGTACTTATGTTTCATTGTTTCCTTTAGTTCCCATGTTGTCTATTAATATTTATGGAACCTCTAAAACACTTTAATAAAGTGAGTTATCTTGTTTCATAGAACTTTGTCTATAGTGTCCAAGATCTTCACTGGTTTCTCCTCAAAAGAGAGGTTGTGCTCTAGTTATACCACCTATGTATTCATTATATGTGAGGGATCATGTATTTAATTCCTTGTGAGAGTTATGTGGAACACATCATGAGCTTTATCCATGTTTTGTGGAAGTTTCAGCTAAAAGGTCACTACTGCTATGCGATCAAGGATCTCAAAGGGGTAAATGTACCTAGGGTTAAGCTTTCCTTTCTTTCCAAACTACATGAATCTATTCTAAGGTGATATTTGAAGGAAAAATTTGTCTCTAATTTCAGACTCTAAGTCCCTTAAATTACTTTCAACATAGCTATTCTATTGACTCTGAGTATCTTTTACATGTTGTTTGTTAGTTTGAACATTCTCAATAATTTATTGTACAAGATCAATTCTAAGTAGCATATATTCACCAACTTCATCTGATCATGTATGAGTTCTATATTGATTCCCATATAGAGATTCATATATGGCCATTCGAATACTTGAGTGGAAGCTATTATTGTTTGAGAACTCAACCAATGGGAGATGTTGATCCCATCCTCCATTAAATTCCAATGATCAAGTTTTCAGCATGTCTTCGTGTGTTTAAATGTTCCTTTTAGATTGACCATTAGTTTTATGGTGACATGTCATACTAAAATTCAATTCAGCATTCATATCATGTTAAATAATTCTCTAGAATTTATAATTGAACCTTAGATCCTAATAAAAAATGATTGAAAGTGGTTCCCCATGCAGACTTGACACTTACTTTACATATATATTCAAAAGTTTTTCAGGAGATAAATATTCCCAAATAGAGTTGAAATGGGTAGTCCTAATGAGTTGATCGATCAAAACCCATATCACATTACTTCCCTTGGATGTCTTTAATAGACCATTGAAAAAGTGCACTGCAAAAAAACCATTGTTTAGCGGTGGTTCTAGGAACCTCTATGAAACATTGTTTTTTTAACAGCCCGACCCTTCCCCCACCCCGACCCTCCTCACCCAGATTCCCCTGGCCCCCACTTCCCCCGTGACCCCAGCCCCCCGTGACCCGACGACCCCGCGACCCCGATGACCCCGCAACCCCAACGACCCCGCGACCTCGGCGACCCCAACCCCCCACGACTCCGGCGACCCCGCGACCCCGGCGACCCTACTTCCCCGACGACCTATACAAAACCCTAAGGTTTGAAATTCTTATATAGCACGTTATGCCCATAGATATATGATGAGATTAAAATATAGTGATCTATTCCAATGGACACATGTTGAAATAATTATATATTTGGATATTCCCAATGGATGAAACACTTATATATAGGGATATTCCATGTTTTTTAATTTTTCCATGGTTTATTATTATTGTTGGCATGGTTGTGTAATAAGATCAGAGATAATCTGACATGGTTCTTTATTAGGATGATTTGTGTATTGTGTTTATTGATTAATTAATATTAATTCTTATCCCCTTACTGTGTACAATATATATACAACTGTTTTTTATATGAATAATGGTGTTGACCTAATAAGTTTTACTCACAACCTACTCATCTCAACATTTTGAACCCTAGAAGATTGCATGGATGTAGGATTAAAAAAGGTAAAGAGATCTTGATGTTAATTTTTTTCATATAGGATGGGTTGGATTTTGGAGAAGGGATTGAAATGGGGATTGGGATAGTGGACTTTTGTGTCACTATTTGAAACACATAGTCTTTTACTCTATATTACAACCATCAATAAATTCATTTTAATTACATAATCTCATTACATTATTCCATTATTATTTATTAGATTATTTAGTTGGATTTTTTTTTACATGTTTTATTATATGGTTTCCTCTACGGATATTTATTTTATTATAGTTATTTATGTTGATTTTTCCACTTCTATATAACTACATACCCAAGGGTATGGTCTCCCCACTATAAATATCACACTAATTTCTAGTCAATGACCTGTGGAATATGGGTAGGAATGCATGAGGTCCCATAAAAAACATGATTTGGCCACATGAGAGAGTGATGGATTAGGGGATGTAGCAAAGTGGTATCAAAGAATCATGTTTTAATTTCTATTACATTACTACTTGTGGAAAGGTATAAGAGATACTAGGATGTGTCAAGACATAGCAATGAGCTTCTGAATAGGAGTATCTGGCCAATGTATTGGGGAAATATGTGTTCATATGGATAGGATTGGTTCTTATGTTATTTTATTGAAAAAGTTGATGTTATTTAACCTTGGGTGATTTGTATTTTGTGTGATGGTATTGTTTAGTGATTAATTTTGATTCTTGATATTTATACTCATGGCCTAGAATGGTGTTAAATGAGTATTCATGCATCATGTTAGGCACATAGGAATGTAGATATTGACATTCATTCTTCATGGTAGGGATATATTTATTTCATGTTCTATGTTCTTTCCTTTATTATGTGTTTTGATAAACCTACTGTATCTGATAAATGATTTATTCTCCCAAGACTTTAATATTGGGAAATGGATTTGTTTTTTGTGAATAATTATTATGGAACCCTTCACCTTTGTAATGACTACTGAAAGATGAATTGAGTCATAGTAAAGAAGAAGTTTGTATTGCCTTAGACTGGTGATATGTTTGATCATTTGAAAGTGAATAACTGGTTCTCAAATATTTATCACCATTCTGGTTTTCACTAGCTAAGAATAATAGAGTTTGATATATTGAAGATTTTCTTCCAGAGTAGGTATGGACATTAAAAGTATATTTCTATGCCTTTTGGTCTAACAAATGATCCCATAATTTTTATAGTGTTGAACAACATTATATTCCATGATTATCCTGATTCATTTTAGTGGTATTTGAGTATGACATATTGGTTTAATATTAAACCGAGGAGAATCATGTGAGTCATTTGAGTATAGTTTTGGAAATTTTTATAGATCACTCTTTTATCCCCCTATTATCCTGTTTCATATACATGTTCTCAGGTTTCAAAAATGTATTCATGGTTTGCGCCTAGACACCCATCCCACAAAGCCAAATCATTTACATCACAATTTATCCCCCTATTATCCTGTTTCAACTCCTCTTCAATCTGTATTTTCCAAATGAGGTTCACACTTATTGGAGGTGGTATTTCATAATTACTTATAAAAAATGGTGGTTTAAAACGAAAAGTAATTTTGGATTCATTAGTGTGTTCCTTGTTTAATTTATAATTTTTTTGTATTTTATTCTTTCTTTCGTATAGAATAATTAGGATTTATTTTGAGTATTTAATTGATATAGTTCATTTAGATGTTATTGTTGACCACTATAATTTTCAAAAAAGATTCTTTAGTTCTTATTCCGACCTAGAATACGTGTTGATTTGTTGATGTTAAATCATTTTCAATATCAAACACCATCATAGGATTCCTGAATCACTATCTTCCTTCATTAAGTGTTTTTCAAGGGTCAGTGGAAGCAGTTAGGTAATTGGAACAAATTGAGGTGATCCTCAATTATCTTAGGAAACCTGATACTTTGTGGGTGAGAATTTTTTAGAACTGGATTTATAGTTTCAGTAGAGTCTTGTGGGAGTCAGTGGTACCTTCTTAACTTCATGAATGTATGAATTGTAATCTCATCAAGATTGATTTTTTAATGGTTATTTCCTAAGGGAATGAATGTAGAGAAATAGACTGAGCTCATGAGACTTTTTATTGGTGAAAGATCAGTATGGGAGTATGTCAATAACCTTTAAAGGTTTGGTATATATTCTCCAAAGATAGGGGTCATCAATTATGAGAAAGATCATTTCTTTGGTGATGGTCTTCACCCAAACCTTGGTACATCTCTACTTTCTTTGGGCATAACATCCATTTTGGAGGTTGTCACTAGGGACATGTGAATGGAAGCTAAATATTCTTGGAAATCAATGGTTTTTCATTCCTTAGTTTTATTAGGTATGCAAAAAATTAATATTGGGAATGAAGAGAATCCAATGTGCAAGGAGTAGAGGCAGGATGAACCATAATATGATGAAAAGGCCCATTCTTATAGAAAGAGTTCATCCATTTTGTGCTTCCAGTTTAGGGACTTTGAGGAATTATGAGACCCATTTCTTGATATATCCTTGAATTTTTCTCTATTATGGAACTTTTTTCCATCATTATTTGTTTTTGATGATGGGGTTATAGAAGATGTCTCATGTTTGATAATTTTTTAGAGGTGTGGTTTTGGGACCTTTGATTGTTAAAATTATTTTTGGATTTTTGGTAGTTTTCATATAGATTTGTTTAATGATTACTTTTTTGAATATATTTATTGATTGTTTTAATGATATTTTATGAAATTCCTTGTTTTTTTGTGTAGGAACATTGTGATATACATGGATAAAAGTTGGATCACATTACCGAGTAACACACCTCAGTATGTTAAGGGTTTGAATGAGTTTTTAGATATTTCAATTTCTAATCGATCCGTTGAAGGGAGAATAAAATATCTATGTTCTAAATGTAAATTTAGAACATGGTTGAAGAGAGATGAGGTTTATGAACATTTAATACTGAAGCAATTACCTTCTCAATATTTGTGTTAGATTTGGCATGGAGAATCAAACATTACAGAAAGATTGAGCACAAATGTTAATCCACAGAATCAGGTCCCAAGTTCGTCGACAATGGAAAATGAAATGAAAAACCTAATAAATGATGCATTCGGCACTGCAAGACACCACTATCAACATCAAAACATATCAGAACAACCAAAAGAGGGTACTACAAATTTCAACGTGACAAGTGATGTTTTTGAGAATGTAACACAGGCAGATCAAGATTGTCACATATCATTGGATCCTCCTCTTGATTATGTGGAGCCAAATGTAAGAGAAAACTTTACTGAGGAAAATGCGTTTCATGATTTAGTTGATGATGGAAATCAAGAGTTGTATAGTGGGTGTTTGAAATATTCAAAGATTTCATTTCTACTGAAGTTGTACCATATCAAATGTCTATGTGTAATTACAAATAAGGCAATGTTCATGATATTGGAATTGATTCGTGATGCATTTCCTAAAGCAAAAATCTCAGAATCTTTTTATGATATGAAAAAATTTATTAACAAGCTTGGTATGAATTATACAAAAATACATGCGTGTCCCAATGATTGTATGATTTATTGGGGAGAGGATTCAAGTAGATAGAATTGCAAGAAATGTTCTTCTTCTAGATGGCAGGAAAAGGGTGATGTTGGAAGTCTGAATGAACATAATTTCATGGAGAAGAAGAAAAGGAGAATACCTGCAAAGGTTTTGCGTTACTTTCCTTTGAATCCTCGATTGTAAAGATTATTCATGTCATCGAAAATTGCTGAACACATGAAGTGACATTGCAGAAAGAGTTGACTGAAATACATAAGCAGATGAGCAGATATGCCCCCGGTGGGAGTGCATTGAGTGGTGGTATGCAGGTAAATCACAAAAAATTAAAATCATTTAGTTTTTTAACTTTCCTTGGTTTTAAGTTTTAATATAAATATGCAACCATATTTAATTTTCAATATAATGTTCTTACAGGTGACAACACAAAGTGGAAATGAAGGTGGAGAGGGTGACGATGAATCATCGGACCCTGAGTAGTTGTATTGTTGATGTGTTGAACAAAAATGGAAAGAGTTGGTTTGTATATGTAACATTTGTGCCACATAGTTTCCACCACACATTTTCATGTCCTAAAATTTCTTTGATTTCTCAGGTTTCTTTTTATGCATTTTATTGATTTTTGATGTTTCTTTTTATGTCTTCATTTCTCGAGTGTGGTATACATCATTCCATTTAGGTCTGTGTTAGAATTGGTAGTCGAGATTTTGGATGACTACAAGTTAAACCCATTGTTGATGTGTTGAAAAAATTGGGTCATTTCATAGTGATCAAGGGGATAGTGTTGTGGACACTTTGGTGAGGCCCATTTTTGATGTGTTGAACAAATTGGGTCATTTCTTGTTAAATATGAAATTATAAATATTAATGAAAGAGTTCATGTGTTATAGAGTCATATTTCAAATTCAAGTGGTGTAAAAGCCTTATATAAAGTATTCAATGCTATAAATCAAAATATGGAGATAAAAAGTGACATTAGAATATATAAAGTGGTATCCAATTGAGGATATGGAAGAAGATAGCATGATGGATACCACTGGAGTTATTAACTTAAATTCTTGTTTCTTATATTAAGTTATAGATCATTAGGTTTAAAGGATTTATTTATAACTAATTTCCAAGTTGTAAATTCACTCACTAAAAATCTATAATAAAATGAAGCTATATGTGAAAGAGGTTTTGAGATTAAAAGAAAATTTAGATTTTTTAAGACAAGTGATATCAAGCATGGAGATATAATGAGGAGTAAAGGATGAGGTTAAACTAATGTTAAACAAAGATAAATGTTTAGTGATAAAATTAAAACTTAGTAGCTGAATACTACCCTCAAGTGGTGAATAGAGTCGAGAGGTTTGGAGGATAATTTACATGTAGTTGTAAGAGATCAAAGGTTTTAAAATAAAATAAACAAGAGGATGAAGTTTTATGTAGAGTTCCTTCATAGAGTGGTACTTTCTTGATATGACATGGTGTTCAAAGGATGAATCTAGAGTTCTTCCAGTTGGTTATTTATGGTGTGTCTTCCTCTATCATGACACAAGGACCTAGAGGTCAATTTATAATGGTTCTTCCTTGGGTGACGCTATGTTGTAGTTCTTTTTTTATATTGCGACCCTCCTCAATGATATTGATTTAAAGATTTTTAACCATGTATCAGAGGGGTTGTACAGTGGATTGGATTTGGTTTTTATGGGAAATAACTATGTTTTAGGTTGATTAAGGCTCCCCTCATGTGTTTTAGGTCACCATATTATTTTTCTCCTTTATTAAACAATAGGCATCATATATTTGGTTGAGGTAGAATATTTCTAAACTTATCTTCTATCTTTAGGAATAAATTGTTTGACTATCCCACTAAGAACTTTTCCAAGGGTCCTATATTATTATTTTTATATGTGTTTGGTTATGACTACTTTATTACTCATGGTTATGAGGAATGGGAACATGGGGGGACACTCTTTAAATAAGAACAAACTAAATAAAGATAGTAAACTAGTTAAGAGTAAATTAGAAGGGAAAAGTGAGTCACTTGTACTTTATGGATTTTCATGATATTACTATGCGTTGAATATTATTGATTGATAATTTATGATATGGATTACTTCTTGTTTTTATCATTTAAGAAACTCTTGACGATTATAATAAGATAATTTTTTAAAGATGGTAGTAAAACGAAATTTTTTGGAAACTAGAATATAATAATTTATATTACATACCAATGAATTTCATATTTATGTATTAGTGTATAGGTATGAGACTATACATGTTTGAGTATATAGAGTTTTTAGTGGATCCATGTACTTTTACATTGATTTTATTGTGTACTGTTTTATTTTTATGGTCATACTAGTGGGTCACTAGTGTTGTATCATGTTGTGTAGTTGTTCAGGATTTTAAATCAATGTATTATTGATGATTTTTATTTTTTAGTTGTGTACATATTATGCATTCATTTAATTTCCCATTTTCATGATAATTATATATTTTCTATTGTTTATTAATTTTATATGAGGTCATAGTTCTCCAAATATCACCACTTGGGTCCTCACTACTAGTTGGTGGCATCTGGCGTACAGGGAGGTGTGCTTGATGCCTAGTAACCCATCGGCTCAGAGCATCAGTTTAGTGGAATCCAGTTTGGGATGTTACAATGTTGTATAAATGGAGTTTTATCTTCCTAGTATTTATTATTAAGATATTTTATACATGATTATGAGGAATGTGTTGGAACCTTTTATGGATATCTGACTGCTGTGTTAATAATACTTTCTCTAATAGGAAGTATTATTTTCTAGGGTTTCAGATTTTTGTTCTATTTTTAAATATTAAAGTTGTATATTATTTCTCATTGAGAGAAAAACATGTTTTTTGGATGTTGTGATTTATTCTAGATATTCATCTCTTGGTCATTGGTGGGAGGCCAGTGATGGTTTTTGACTCTTGGGTGGGGAATAAAGAGGACTCTCATGCATCATATTTGTCATGTAGGATTAACATCATATATATTTTCTAGTGTGTGATTTTACTAACAAACGAGTCCTTTGAGCCTTCATAAATAGATAATTAACTTTCATGGAAGGTTATGTGGGTCTATGTTGAAACATTTTTTTGTGAGGCCGATGACTTTGTCCTCCTACACAGGAGGTGTAGTGACCTGGTTGGTCGATATGATATGTTATTCCTTCTTATTGATCCCCATGTTGGGTGTTGTTTCTCAGGTTGTTCTCAGTTGGTTTATATTTCTGGTTTTTTTTCAGGGAAGTGGTGCAGCAGAAGAAAAGAATTATTATTTTTATTCTGGGAAGCTTTTCGCGGTGGTTTTAACCACCGTGAAATGTATATTGGCGGCGGTTTAAACTGCCGCTAAACGGTGAAAACCACCGCTAAACATAAAATAAAATTTACGTTTAGTGGCGGTTATAACCGCCACTAAATAAGAGCATCGTGGCTGCCTCATTCCGCGGTGGTTCCCGTGACTTTAGCGGTAGTTTTACGGCCACTGGAATTTGAGTTTATTGGCGGAGGTTATAACCGCCGCGAATAAACTGATATCCAGGGCTCGTAAAACTGCAGCTAAATTCAGGAAAACCGCTGTGAAATGAGGCAGCTAAGACACTTTCCTGAAACCACCGTTAAAAGAAAATAACCTCCGCTAATAGATTGGAGATTCCCTATTAGGAATCGGTTTCTGTAAACCGCCACCATACAATGTAGCGGCAGTTTAAACCACCGCTAAATGAAAAAAAAAAACCGCCGCTAAACGGTGATTCTGTTGTAGTGGTCCATGGTGGTTTTCTCCCTTTTCCATATGGGTACGAGTAATCTTTGTATTATCCCCTTAGACTTCTATCATCATGATTTAATTTTCTAATATACCAAGTACTTTGAGTTGTACTTAGAAATATCCTTTTTCATATTTTCCCACCAGAAGTTCTCTCAAAGATCATGGTACATCTTGGTACTTTTAGGATGGATGGATAAATATGAGTTATGAGTATTACCCAATAGATCTTTCTTTATGTTCGGTGATGAAGGCACAGAAATTATAGTTTCAAATTAAATAATCCTGTCTTCATCAATGTGGAATTCATAAATCTTCGCTTCCTTTACCACTTACACCTTATTTTGAATATCTAAATCATCCCTTTATTCCTCCATGATATTATCTTGGATATATTATTGGGAAAAATTTTGGTAAAGGTGAAATGTTCTCCATGCCATAATGATTTCTAGGTATATCCTTTACATATCCATAAAGATATGGTCTTTATCAATCTATATAATGGATAGTGTAATAGGTTATTTTTTATTAAGAGAATCAACTGCCTTATTCAACTTTCTAGGATGGTAGTGAATATAGATATCTTAGTCCCTGATCAGCTCTAACCATCTTAATTGATGTATGTTGAGCTCTTTCTATTTGAATATATACTTTAGAATCTTTGTTATCTGTATATTTGTTACACTTCTCACCACAGGGGTAGTTCCACCAAATATTTTATGTGAAGATCATGGTTTCTAACTCTAGATCATGAATTTGTTAGTTATTCTCATGGATCTTAATCTATCGTGATCCATAAGCTATCAATTTATCATTCTTCATGAGTACAAAATCTAATAATTTCTTTAAAGTGTCACTATATATTAAAAACCATTCTCCACTTTAGGTTAGTGTGAGTACTAGCATAGTGATTATTCTCTTATTGAGATCCTTAAATATTTTCTCACATTATTTTATCTTGACATACTTTACCCATTTCTATGTTAACTTAGTTAATGGGATAAATAATCATGATTTTTTTCATAAATCATCAATATTTCCCAACAAATATAATAAAACTATGGATTTCATGACACTTGAGGGTCTAGTCCATCCATCAATTTCTTTTTTCTTTGAGGGGTCTATAAAAATCCTTCCTTTGTGATCATTTTGCCCATGAATGTGACTTTATGTATCCAAAAGTCACAATTTATTAACTTAGCATAAATTTATACTTTTTTAATGTTTCCAAAAAAAATCCTTAGATTCTCTTCATGTACCTACTTTCTCTTGGGGTAAATAAGAATATTGATAATAAATACTACCACAAATTTGAAGATTTCAGGGGCATTAGTAAGTCCGAAGGGCATCACTATGAACTCATAGTGTCTATATCTTGTATGGAAGGTTTCATTTTGAATATATTCCTTATTCACCTTAAATTTATGATATTCAAAAATAAGATCCACCTTTGATAAGTATTTATATCTGTGAATTTGATCAAAAAAAGTCATCAATCCTTGGTAAGGGATACTTATTATTTATGGTGATCTTATTGAGATCTTGGTAATCGATGCACAATTCCATTGATCCATCCTTTTTATTGAAAAATATCACCAGTGAAACACAAGGTGATGAACTAGGGTGTATAAAAACTTTATCCAAATACTTTTGTAGCTTCTTCTTTAACTCCTCTAGTTCAATTAGGTTTACCCTATAGGGGAATTTGGAGATAGGAGTGGCTCTAGGTATAATCTATTCTGAGAATTATACCTCAAAATTTGTGGGATGACCATATAAATATTCATTAATACATCGGTATGTTCCCTTATAATGGGTATTTCCTCAAGGTTAGTACATTCCTTTGACACAACCATTTAGGAAAGATATGCTTCTTCTTTAGGAATCAATACCTATACCATTGAGAGATTTTCTAAAGGAAATTCATGATCTTCTTTGTATTTATACAAGATCATGGGATGGTTTGGAATATATACAGATATTTCCTTACCACAATAGATAATTAGATATCTATATAATGAGAACCAATCCATACCCAATATGGTGTCAAATTCCACCAAGGGAAGGATTTCATGATTTTATATAAGAATATTCCCATAGACACTAATAGTAGAAGAGTCCAACACTTGGGTTCCAATGACTACACCACTCGGTGTTTTTATGAATATCTCTACTTTAAGGTTTTGGGGATGTGATTAAATAATTCTATAAAACTTGTAGGATATAAAGGAATGTGTTGAACCAGAATCAAATAAACAATTTTCACATTATCAAGTGAATAAGAAGTGTATCTTATGTAACTTCATTTTCATATTTCATCTTAGTAGTGGTGATGGAATAGGATTTCCCAGCATTGGTGGTTGTTGATGTTGATCACCCTCAAAGGATTCTGGTTTAGTGCACTATCATGCATAAAACCCTTGCTCCTTATAGTCAAAATTATTGGATCATGGGTGGTTCATTGGAGGTGTCTTCTTTTCCTCTATCATGTTGGTTGAATTCTTTATGTCTCTTCAACATTCATGAGCTTAGTTTCCTTCTCTCCTACACTTTAAGAATTTCCTTATCCTTTTGAGGAAATTCCCATGATGTTTATTCCCACATATTTTACATGTGGGTGGTTGGATCTTCTTTCCTCCTTTTTAATTTAACCCACCATCTTTAAAGTCCATTCTCATATTCTTATCTCTATATCCATGAGACCATTCTCCAAACCCCATCACTACTTTAAGAGAGAATCAAAATTCTTCTTAATAATTACCAAAGTCTAAGATAGATAGAGCCTTTTGGATGCATGGATTTAAAACACTAAATAATCTATCTACTTTGCTATCATTTTTATAAAAAAACCTCAGGATTATCTTGAAATCCTTATTAAATTTACCTCATAAGACATGACTTATTCTCCCCCCTTTTCCTTAAGCTCTAGTAATTCTCTCTTTATCTTTTTTAGAAGAGTTTTATGGAAATAATTGTTAAGAAGTATATTCTTAAACTCTTCCCACACCATTTATTCCATTTCATCTTTTGAAACTATATTCTTTATCAACATCCACAATTGACCAAATTCTCTATATAAACTATAGATGACTAGAGTAACCTTATTCTTCTCAAAATAGTAGAGAATAGAAAAAATATTTTTCATTGAGTTAACCCATTATTCCATAACAAGTTGATCAGAGGATCCACTAAACGTCGATAGTCATTACTGCATAAAAGTATCGATATCTAGTTGATTCTTCTTGGGGGAAGGAAGATGTTCCACATGGTTCAAGGTATTATTCATATCTTTAGGTATCTAGGTAAGCATCACCATAAAGTTTTAAAATCCACCTCCCATTGCATTGGTAATGTCATCCAGACAATCATTGTATTGTCCCTCACATAGATTGTTGGTCTAGTTTATCCTAGTTCCCACCATTTTCTAAAATATAAATGTTTTTAACAAAACATAAGTCAATAAAGAATGAATAAATAATGTATTTTCATGCATAAATTAATTCTTAAATCATATATTATGGGATCTCTATGTTTAAACTTTTTCTTAAACAATGCTTCTAGGATTATGTGATTTAATCCTTTTCTAACATCACAAAATAATAATTACTTTAGTTGTATATCCATCATAATATTTTTTATAGAGTTTTTGATTAATCGAATCATATCCTCGGAGAGTGTCAAATTGGGTGTGCAACAATGCCTCTTTCATAAACCAGGTAACAATCGAGTTAATACCCAATCTCCCCTTTTTAGAATTATTACCCTTTGGTACATCTATGACAAAGCCACATATACTTGTAGTATCTAGATAAATATTTTATTGCACAGAAAAAAACATGCTCTCATACTTTACCAAAACTTTGGGTTGTTTCCCCTTAGACTCAAAATTTTCCTTAGGGTTTTCATTAAAACAGTTTAGTCTTAATTCCAGAATTAACTAAAAAATGATCTATTACCAACTATAATGAATTTAAATTTTCTTACATGAATATTACATCATTTTTGAGATAAATAACATAATTTTAATACAATCCCAGATCTAAAGGTTTAATATATTGGGAAAATTAGGCAAATACATTGCCTATTCATAATAAAACATTAACAATATTACATTACTTACTCATATCCCTCTTAAAGCTCTAATATACTCCATAGTACATGTATTCACATAAGGATATACATCAATAAAATTGGTGAGCTAAAATATCATTAAGGGGAGGAATAAAATGATAGTAATAAGGGGCATGAATTAATAGTACATGGGTGCGCATAATCCTCATCATCATATCATAAGAATAAGATCATTATCATAATTATGAGGGAAAAATTTGATAAATTCATGAAATGTGGAATATGTAAAATAATGAAACATCATGACATATTTTTCAAATAACACACATAGCTATGAACAATTCTAGCATCATGTTTACGCATAACATATGTGAAAAAAAAATCATAACATCATAATTGTGAACAAATATATCATCATTTTCATGTATAAGACACATAATCTCATGAGATATATCATATTAAATAATTAATTTGAGGGTTATATAATTCTAAGCCTCCCCATCACATTATAAAATGCTCACAATCATGCATTCCACATGGAAAGGAAACATATGATATTCATAATCATGAAATAAACCCATGGAAAGGAATGAGTTTCATAAAGGTTTTGTAAAAAATACTTTCATGAATAACCTTTGGGGTTACCAAATCATTAATAACCTTTGGGGTTACCAAATGAATAATTTCAATCATATTTTTTTCATAAAACATCATCATTATTGAGTGAAGAAGAACCCGCTCCTGTGGAGTCAATGTGATGTTTTGGAAATTGAAGTCTCTGTGAATTTTTTTTGTAGGTGGCCTAGAAAACATTTTGAAAGGGTGAAAACATGTATAACCCCTGAAATATTATATAAAGAATAGTGAAAAGAAATTTGAATAACTTAATTTTAATTCCATATTCAAAATAATGTGAATGGGGAGATAACTCAAAAATGATTTGGGTCCGAGAATCCCCTTACCATAAATCCTAATTTATTTCATCGCTTTTTCGCCTCTTATATAATATACTTATGTTTTTTAACACATGAAATCAAAAGTTATTTATATTTAATTATTTAAATATTTATACATTATAATTTTTGGATTCTATTTTATAGTAGTCTTTGTTAAATGTGAATTGTTTTGATGTTATGTTTTCATTAAATTATCTCTTCTTATTTCAATTTTACTATTTTTTGTTCAAGGTACTTAATACATAAGTAAAATTAATTCCAAAAGCTTAAAATAAATTTAATTTCATATTTATATATTATATATTATTCATAATACCCATACATGAAGGTTTTGATAAGCAGAATATAGGCAATGTCCTCATGGGTGGTTAACCGACTGTTGACGAGACATTATCAAGAGGAGGAAGATAAGTATGAAATAAAAATACATACTGAATATAATCATTATAGTCAATTAACATAATTAAAATAATTTTAACATACTAATCAATTAATCATTTAAGATTTTGGTTTGAAAGGGAGAAAGAAAATGAGGGAGAGAAGAGGAAAATGAGAGAAAGAGTTGATGAAACCATACCCTCTCCTCGGTGTTGCTTCTTTTCTATGACACTAACTCCTTGAATTCTTGGAGTTGAGTGACTCTAGAACACCCTTAAAGATTATAATGGTATTTATATAGGGTATTTAGGTAGATATTTACATTTGGTAAGAGAAGGAGGATTCGTTTTCCAGGGGAAGGGAGAGGGGGAATTTATACTCAAGTAGAGGGGTGTTTTTAGGAGAAAACATTGAATAAAAATTATATATAAGGTAAACCTTTAAATAGTAAATTTTTTGATATTATGAAATATATTTTAATAAAATAACATGATTTTATTAATTTAAATCACTTTATAATTAGAATTTATTGTTTTAATAAAAAGGAAAGGAGAAAAATGAAAAATGTTTATTTAAAGGGACACTTTATACTTTTAGACTTTGAAAATTAATTTTTAGCTTTATAAATTATTTTTATTGTTTTTAAATGAACCATTTATATTATTAAATTTATTTTGAGTTGATATAAAAAATTTAATATTTTTTAATACATTATTACATCATTATTATGTCATAAAACACACGATATTTGAAAAACTATATTTTTACTATTCACACAAAAATTGAAGTTTCTCTGAAAATTATCAAAAATAAATCCTTTAAAATTTTGATGAACTAATTATAAAAATGATATTCATTTTATTAAATTTATTTTATATCATACTTAATTTTAATTATTAAGATAAAATTTATGATTTTTTTGAAATACATTAAAATATTATTTATTAAAAAAATGATTATAATTTCCTTGAGTTTTTAATCTTAGTATATATTTTATAGAATCAAAATATTTATAATTTCTCAAATTACTCATGATAAATATTATTTATCTGGAATTTTTTTATTTTGAGGTCAAATTATTATTCCAACCGTCAGGTTACTATTCCTAATGGTCAAGTTAATATTCCAAAAATCACATTACTATTATAATGGTCATATTACTTCCTAAAATACCTCTTCATTCCTTTATTAACCATTCACCTCAATTCCTCCCATGGTTTTGTATTTTTCTTTTATAAGTTGTCAATTGGTTTAATAATATTTTTTTTATTTTCCATAGTGTTGTTTGCAGGAGTGACAATTATTACATATAGGGATGATCCAAATATTTATATTCTAATTTTTCTACTTTTTATTTTTATCCCATTGTAATATTTAACATTTTAATGGGTATAGTTGATGACTAATGTAATTATCTCCATTAATTAAATAAAATTTTGTTGGTTTTTCTATATGTTGTATTTGTATAATACTATACAATATAATATAAAACACAATTACTCAAGAAAAAATATTATTTATAAATTCTAGGTCATTACATACGTGACCTCAGACTTGCCTCCCCATATACTGAAGGTTGTTGACTAGTGGTGAGGGCCTAACATAATCATGGGGAGACTATTCCCACTAAAATAAGGCTTCAGGTTAATGCTTTAACCTACTAAAAATTAAGCATGACACATCTATATAATGGACATACCAAAACCTATATACATAAAACTAGGTGCTAAGAGGGCCCCATATTTCAAAAAATAGAAAGCAGTAAATTTATGTATATGATGCATCAAAATATAACAGACCAACCAAAAAAGATTAACAAATAAAGTGGACATCATATAAACAACCAACACACTAGATTGCACACATGTTGAAAAAAAAACTAAAATAAACACATTAGACTCCATCCCAACTGATACAAAACAACATGTCGAGTCCTCAGCCTCTACGACCTACTCACTGAACCAAGTGTTTAGCTCCAAGTAATATCTATTCCTTGAGAGAAAACATTAATGTCTACCCACGTACATTGAAACCCATGCTATGTATGAAAGTAGAAGGCGAGTCCAATGACCCAATAAGAATAACTAATGCCTCAACAATACTGAGTGTTGTTGAGGTCAATTGGATGTAAATTAAATGCATATATAAGAAGTGAAAGTCATACCTGTTCAACAAACCCACCCATAAACATAACACATAATTCACATATAAGCATACAAGTTAGTTCATCATGTGATAACCTAACCACCATGACACCTGAAATCACCTATTTCAGCATCATGCAAGAAAGAAGAGTGTAATACCCTGTGTCTGGGTGGGTTATGAAATTTATAAGGAATTTGAATTTTTATTTTGGGGGATGGTTCATTTTGAGAACTGAGACTCATTATGAGATTCCAAAAGTTTATACATCTTAAATAAATGTTTTTGGACATGGTTTGAGCTTCAGTGGGTTCCCCATTTGGTTAGTTGGAAGCTACAGAAGCATTAGAGTGGTTGGGCTGCTGAAAACATCAGTAGAAGACCATTCATGATGTGAATGAAAATTCACAATGTGAAAGGATTTATGGGGTGTTTTTAGGATGTCAAAGGGGGGTTGTTCTAGAGATAGGTACACTTCCTAAAATTTCATGAAAATATAACATCATATATTGGAAATATAATCCATTATTTACATTTTTCTAGTAAAAATGACATCCTCCTCATAGAACTCCTTAGAAGGCTCTTTCTCAGGAACATGGGTATCAACACATAGAATTTCCATTGTTGGATTAGTATGGTGTGAAAGTGCTTGTACCACTTTTATAAATTCCTGGCACTGATAAAATTATTTTTCTACAATATTTATTATGGTGATAATGTCGAGGTCATGTTACTTATAAATTTCTAAAAAAATAGAGTTTAATACTTTATTTTTTTTATTATAAAGTTACGCAATAAATTTTATTTATTAGTCTCCAACAAAATTTTCAAATCACAGTATCCCAATCCATTGGATTTAGAATATACTTTCTGATATCTATTCTAGTGGAAAATATCCATGCTTTTCTTATTATAACCCAAAAAGGGACAAAAAATCACTCAAAGGTATTTAGGTAGACATAACTTACCGATTGAATTAACTCATGCCTCCTTGATCTATTGAGTGGGATTCCAAATCTTAAAACCCTGGACTCGGATTTAACCAACACTTACCTCCTAATTTTTATTGGACATAAGAAGTCCATTACCCCCAACTCAAGTTTGGTTAAGTTAACACTACAAAAAACGCTAATTAGCAACGTTTTAAAACGTAGATAATTCATTTACCTACATTTCTAAAAAACATTGATAAATGAGGTGTCTCTAATTTAGAAACTCTTATAAGTATCTCTAATTAGATATTCTTTAAAAAATCTCTAAATTAGAAACATTTTAAAATTTCGTTAATTAGAAGCACCTTATTTGCTAACGTTTTCTAGAAATGTTGGTAAATAAACGTCGCTAAATTAGCGACGTTTTAAGGTGTATCTAATTAGAGACACAATATTTAACAATGTTTCTAGAAAACATCAGTAAATAAACATCATGAAATTACATGTCAATGACCGATGTTTTCTGGAAATGTCGGTATTTTTTTAAAATGTTTGAAAATGACATTTTTTTTGAATTGTGCTCCCTCTCTCCTCTCTAGTACTCCCCGCCTCCTCATCTCCCATCTAGTTCCCACCTCCTCAATGTCCCTTCCCCTCATCCCATCTAGTTCTCACCCCCATCCTGTACCATCCCCTCTACAATTCAGTACCCACCTCACCATCCCGTCACACCTCTCCCCTCCAGTACCCCCACCTTCAGTGCTCGCTGACTCCACCCCACTATGTCTGATGCTCGCCCACTACACATCACCCCAACCCTAACCACGTCTGTCCCATCCTGTCCATCACCCCCACCCCACCATGTCCGTCCTACATCCCTCCCTTCCCATACCACAACACTCCCACCCAGGAAAAATGGATCCCCATAGGAATCGAACCGGGGATCTATCAGGTGTCGTGAAACAACCTTACCAACTCACCCGTTTGAATTTTTGATATATAAATGTGTATATATATAAATTTCACTATTTCAAAAAATAATATTTATATATATTAATATTTATATGTTTATATTATATTATATATATATGTGTGTGTTTATATTATAAATATATATTTTATGTTTATATTAAAATATATATGTTTATATATACGTGTGTGTGTGTGTGTGTCTATACACATAATTAGCCACCTTTAAAACATTGGTATAAATATTACTAAAATAGTTACATTTCATAAAAACACGATTAAATTTAAAATATTTAATTGTATTGTGTTATATATATATATATATACATTTCAATATTTAAAATTTAATATTATATATATACATTTTATATTTTATATTTTATATTTTATGTCTATATATGTATATATATGTTTATATTATGTTATATTTATATATATGTTTATATTATATATATATATATATATCTATGTGTGTTTTTTATTTTATGTTTATATATATATGTTTATGTTTTATATTATATGTATATATATATGCTCATATTTTATATTAATTTATATATTTATATTATATTATATATATATGTCTGTGTGTGTTTATATTATATATATGTGTGCATGTGCGTGTGTTCATATATATATATATATTTATATATATTTATATGTTTATATTAATATATATATTTTTATATGTATATATGTATATATGTTTATATATATGCGTGTGTGTGTAAATATATATGTGTATGTATGCATATATATAATTATAATTATATATATATATACATATATAAATACATACATACAAACAAACATACATACATACATACATACATACATACATACATACATACATACATACATACATATATATATATATATATATATATATATAATTATCCATGTTTTAGAACACTGGTAAAAATGTTACTAAAATAGCCACATTTTCCTAAAAACATGACTAAATTTAAAATATATATGTTATATGTATATAAATATAAGCATATATTTTTATATTTATATATATATATGTGCGTGTGTATATAAATATATATATATATATATATATATATATCTGTGTGTGTTTATATACATGCATCAATATTTATATATATTAATATATATATATATATATATAACCTCTCTATTTTAGCGATATTTTTTTCAAGAATTGTTGCTAGTTTAGTGACGCTTTTTAGGAAGTGTCGATAATTTAACAACACTTTTCAGAAAGCATCAATAATTTAGAGACACTTTTCAGGAAACATCGCTAATTTAGCAACATTTTCTGGAAGTGTCACTAATTTAGCGACGATTCCTAAAAAGTGTTGCTAAATTTAAAAAGTAGTGAAGTTTTTAAAAAACATCGCTAAAAAAACATCGCTAAATTACAATTTTGTTAGTGTAATCAAAAATTTCTTTTGAATTACGCATTAAATGGACGTTCCAAGTCATAGGCCTTGCAAACACTTTGATCTAGTTGTTTTTTTCCAAATCAAGTAATGGAAGACTATACTAACTTAATATTTTCATTGATATTTTTTAGACTTTATTTTATCCTTTTGAATGATTTTTAATATTATATGGATTTTATATAATCAATCAATCATGTCCTAATAAAATAATTTATGCATAATCAATTTAGTTCCATTGGAGACTGAAATCTGGTTCTATTAATCATGCATGATATTATGTGACCACAATCACACATTTTTCATTATATAAATAAAAACATTCATCATGAATTTATTCATTTTTATCTATGCATGCTTGTTAATTACTATACGTGATTTTATAACATACACACATTCACATAAATAACCATGAAAGACAAAAATAAATAATAAATGATGTGATCGTGAGCTGTTATCTAGTGGTTGATCCATAGAGAGGATAAATAGATCAATTGAGACCTCATGAGAATGCCTTGATTCATGTCTTGAATCATATTTCCCCTCAAAATCTCATTCATATTCCTTGTTTGATTTAAATATGGCTCTCAAATCAAACTGTGTTATCGCAGATGCCTATGATCTTTACAATGTGTACTCACACGTAGGTGAGGGGAATTTAGGATGTGAAATTATATTTTATCATTTAAATTTGGGTACATAGTCCCTTATATGATTTAAATATAGAGAGAATATATACAAATCGTTAAAATAAAAAATAATTATTAAATTTTAAAACTCAAATGTAATAATTAAATTATATAAGTAAATACCAAACATGCATGGGCCATCCTCAAGTCCTGATTAGACAACATGCAATGATATTGTGTAATAAAAATTAAAAAAATTCTAAAATTCATCTTGAGGATATTTTTAATGCATTAAACTCACATTAAATAAATTTAATTAATTAATGATACATCTATTTTCACATGAAATAATTTTAATGAATTTTAGATAATTAAATTTAATTTTGGATTTTTTTCCAATTTTTTGGGCTTGTATGGAACCCAAATAGGTTCCTAGATAATTAAATATGGAATCTTGTGGGTATATTTGGTTAGGCAGATTGGTCCTAGACCAACTCGACCTGACTTGGGTTAGGGTGACCCCACTAGATACCGGGTTTGGGTAGGGTCACATTCCCAAATTGGGGCACACATGGGTGATGAAAAGGGGAATCCTAAGGGGATCCACATTAAGACAATTTTTTTTTGTTTTTTTTTAATATCTAACACCCACTTGGCACTAAATTCAACACCCAACCCCCAAAATAATTAGGGTATTAAATCAAAGTAGTGGATGGTGAGCCACCCACCAAAGGATAAGTTTTTTTATATTTATCATAATTCATGTGTATAGCCTGTGTGATCACACAAACTTGGTTGGGGATGTGCACCAGTGGACCATAGAAAAACTAGTACTAGAGAAATTCAGTTCCACGCACCAAAATAATCACCATACATACATATACATACATACATACATACACACACACACACATATATATATATATATATAATATTTTTGTTTTATTATTCTTCAAAAATTTTGTTGATCTTCAATCAACCATATCTTGGAAATATGAATTACGATCAATGTACTGTTAGTGAAATTGATACTGCATCAAAATACTCTTTTCGAATATTTGAAAATTTAATCAAATTTTTTAAATTTCTAGTCATAAATAATTACACAATCTCTCTAATACCATTGAAGGAACCAGACATGCAACTAAAGCACAAAATCCTGTGTGATTTTAAATTTATTAACATTGAATCTATCATAAATTACTTGATTTGGTATATATATGTATGTTCCATTCCAATTATCTCATTTTAATTAATTCATGTATGAAAACAAAATCAAAACACTACCTCATTGTGACAATGTTATACCAGTGATATTTTCTCTTTTCTGAATTGGTATAGCTTGAAGACACCGAAGTAGATGCCCTATAAATCTTCCACACATGTACCACAACCCCAATAACATTATTATTTGATTTTTAGGTGATATAATGGAAGATATGAGGTCTTGCACCACTTTTATGATCAAAAGAGGATCACGTGACCGATCCCTGAGCTTGGATCGATTCATTCACGATCTTTCCCTCTCTAGAATTTTGTGAGAAGGGTAGAATATGAAATAAACTCTTCAAATTATTTAAAATTTCTATAAAAACTATTCATGGCTAAAAAATAATATTAAATAGTAAGGGTTAACTTTCAAAAACTACACTTATTCATTTGGACAAGTTAACCCTCTTAAAATGGGCCAAAACGACACTAATAACCTCATAAATGTGTCATACTAATCATGCGCATTTTACCACTCATTAGTAAAATTAGTAAATATCATGTGATGAAACACAAGACATTAAATCTAATCATTCCTCCTATAATTATTTAAAAAACCTTTAACGGTGCGATGTTCATTCGGTAAATAATACTTTCTCATATTCAATTTTATAATTAAATAAACTTATGAATACCTTGAGAAATAAATTGAAATATAATTATTAAAATCCAAAAATAATATTATGAATATAATTAACTTAAAATAATTCAGTTGGATACTTTCTGGTTCCCGCACATGGGTCCCACTTCATCCTGAACTTCAATTCAACTTAATTGGTGGAGCCTGCAAATACACTTTTCGTGTGACCCTCTAGGCCCCAAATCTCAATAGCGCTGTGTACAACTCATAGAACAAGAGTGAAATTTAGAAACAAATCATGAACCCTAATGAGATTAGGAGAATTCAAAGTTATGACCACCCATGAAGAATGCTTACCATGTAATATAATACCTTTATTATGATATCTCATTCAAGTAGATTACATCACTTGTATCATCAACCTATATGCTTAAAATCTATTTTTTTGACTTTATATAAATGAAATCATAAAAAAATAATTATGTATATGGAATTATTAGACTGTTCCATTTCTATTAAAGGGTTTGAGGCATCAACTTTCATTAAAAACCATAAGGGAAAAATCCTTCCTTGACTTATTCATTTATTCCATATCATTTGCGACGCACCAGATGTATCCAACTTCAATCTGAATATATGTCTCCATGGTTTAAAAAATATATCAAAGTACATGAATCATAATATGTATTAATAATAATATTAAAGTTTAAATAACATTACACACATTTAGGAATATGAACATCGAATGCCATATAGAACATGTGTGTAACGCCCCGACCCTAGTTGCCTATAGTCGGTGCATTATTACATAACATTGGCATGATCGCAAGAAAGATCAAATCTCGAAAGAACGATTGGTTTAGTAGCCTTGGAAACACTATATATATTCATAAGTTTTACATTAAATCATAAAATGAAAAACTACTACAACAACATAGTGTTTCTACAATCCACACTATTAACCCCTCATAAAATCCCTGCAGGTCATTCATAACTTACTTCTTCACATCCTGGGAAAAATAAAACATAGAAAAGGGGTGAGCTCAAATGCCCAGTAAGGATAAAAATATAGCGGAAACTTTCATAAATAAGAATAAACATTTAAGGCAATGTATAACTAAAACAAAAGCCTTTTAAATATGAACTTTCAACATGGTATGGCAAAAATAAAATGAAATAATGCCATTTACTTATTCACATGGATATTATACTAATCGAATAATCACATGCAAAAATCAATAACCACTTTCATAATGATGGAATGCATAATGCCAGACTATCATAACCACATAGCCAAGGCCTCTTGCCAAGACTACAAATAAGATTTTGTCAAGGCCTTGTGCCAAGACACTAGTTTGTCTCATGAGACCTACCGATGAAATTTTTTTTAGAAGATACTTACGTTTAAAATTGCTAAAATACATTCCAGTGTTTTTCTGAAAACATTATGCAAGCTTTTGAAAACAAAATAACTAATTCTGAGACTGCTCGACTAATTACAGGCCATGATGGGTCCACTCCCAATCCCTTCCTGTCTACCAAACTCGAGAGTCAGGTTTTCTGAAAACATTTTTAAGCTTGCGTTAAATACATATACATTTGCACTGGATTTTCATATATTTGAGAGAAACATATATTTTTTGAAATCATTTAAAAATCACATAATTATAAAAGAAAACCTTTATTTTGAAAATATCCATACAAGTGTGTAAGGGAAGCTTCAAAGGTGTAATAATGGAAGAGAATAACCGCACCTTCCGTATAAGTTAAAAAAAGACATTCTTAACTAAATTTTGTCGAAAAGGTTAAAAAGGACCTTGTTTTGAAAACGACCGAAAGATTCCTTTATAAACCACTTATAAAAGTCAAAAAGGGTATAAATGACTTTAACTCATATTCTAGTAAACAGTAAAAATGTTTTGAAATACATTTTTAAGAAACATGGATGTGGATGATAAAGAGATCCCAGTAGATTATTACATATAAACAACCTTGGATAATGAAGAGGTTGTAAAGTAAACCCTTACCAATTTGGTAACTTATGAAACATACAACCCATGAAAGAGGTATCATACAATGAATATGTAAATACACATAAATTAGAGTGTATTACACAAAGAATATAATTATGGGCAATACATACACCACACAAAAGGTGATGGTGGTAATATGACATGAATCTCACGGGAATAAGGAGTGAGATGAAAACCCCTTACCACGTTAATCAACTGAGTCGTATGGCCAAAAGTTAATAACCACCAAATTATTTACAGAATAACATGAATATGATAATATATATATCAAATGCCAGTACACAATACACCACTTTCAATAATTTAGTGGCGAATAATGGAAATATCACGGAATTGAATGTGAGATAAGAAAAATCCCTTACCTTGTACTTTTCCTTGGTTGGGGTAGGTTAACCTCCTGTATAATGGTGAAATAGTTGTTATTAAATTATACAAGAATCATATATAATAATATGATATCATATATGATCTTTTAACATTGATTTGTTAATAATATCTTAGAATTATCGTCGTTTCGGGAGTTAACTTACTCATTTTCTTTTATATGTTTTGTTACATAAGCCATGGTTGTTGTATCTTATTCATATCCAGAATGATATCTAGTCCTTAAACATCATTTTTAAATCATCAAATTATAATTATACTTGAATGGATACGATGGAGAATGAATCTCATCGCGTTCGTGGAGACGGTAGTCCGTACGTACGCACGAGCAACAATATCATTCTTTTGATATTAAAATAATATATAAATGGATGGTATATCATATATACAGAATCATTAACATGTTATATTTATTATTTACATGAGTTACACATCATTATTATACCCATCCAAATAATATTATATTGAATAACAATTACACCACGACGTGGAGACGGTAGTCCGTACGTACGCACGTATGGTGACATGTTATTCAAAGGGTGGATAGAATACTGAATATGGTTGTAACATATTTATAATAACATCACAGTATATGTAAGATACTGGAGTTATTATTTTAGAATGGTAAGAACAAAGAAAGAGGAAGTGGAAGAAGAAAGGAACTTGGAAAAGGGTGGTGAAATCATTACCTCTTCTTCGGGTTCTTCCTTTTGATTTGATCAAAAGGGATCCTTAGGTTGGATTTCTGATCAAACTAAGGCCTCTAGGTTGTATTGAGGGATGTTGGGAGAGTATTTGGGCAGAGTTTGGCCAAAACAAAAGTCTTTGAAGGTGTGAAGAAATGAGAAGTAGGAGTGCCCTTTTATAAGAGGGGTGAGGGGCACCTTTGGAAAAGCTAGAAATATTAATTTATAATAAATTCATATTCGGTTTCTAATGGCTCCAAAGCTTATTATTCAAAGGTTAAGGTGGGGATAGTTCGAAAACCACTCAACCAATAGAATTTAGACAGGTTTGAGTACTTATATTAACCTTATCTTTAAGTATTAACTCTAAGTTAATTAGTTTCACTTTTACAATGTCTCTTTGTATTTTTATATAATATGGTTAATAAACTTACTATATACATCCAAGAGACCCCCAAGTGGTCCATTAATGATTAACCTATCATGATATAAGTCTCTTGGCCGAACCTTAGATTTTTAGGAATTTAATATCAATTAATAATATAATATTCGTTTTAAGAACTCTTTTATGTCAATTTTGACACTATTCAATAGTTGATTTTTGTGAAACTCATAACAGATTGATTACTTCGAACAAAGTCAATTAAATCAATCCTAATATATCATATTATCCTATAAAATTAGTTTAATTCATTAAAAGTTTCATATTATATTTATTTGGGTATTTATAATATCAATTATTTTAATTTTTCACTATTATAGTAATTACTGCATCATCATTGTGTCATAAATAAAATACATTATTTAATGTCTAAAAATTATAAATAAAATATCATTATGTAGGAAATCTTTTTATCTTTCTAATTAATATTTATAATCTAAAATCCAACTTATATAACCCTATGTAACAATTGTCTTGCTAAAAGATATATGCTTGTGTCATTTTTGTATTCATTTTGACTTAATTAAAATAAAGTGTCATTATCACTTACAAGTGGATCCATGGGGTCCCAAAATAGACCCAAAGATGCTCATGGTAGACCATGTATCAACCAATAGGTTTAAGAAACGTTTTAGGGTAATTTAGTATTATTATAATATTATTTTTTAACCCTTATTTACCGGATTTACCCTTAACCATGGTAAATAAAATATTTACCGCAGTAATTATTCAAAATGTCTAAAAATAAAAGTTACCTATTTACACAATTTGAACATCCTGATTCCAAATATGGAATCCATTTTCCTAAATTCAAAACACAGAAGTGGCAGAAATTAATTTAAAATTAATTCCCGCTGTCAAAACAAAAAGCGTGTTTTTAAGAGATAATAAATATCAAAAGATTGACACTTGTTTATGTTCGGTTTAATTGTAAAATTATGTCCAATGACCAACATTATATTAAATAGTAAAAATATATTCTAAATATATTTTAAAACCACTCAAATTCATAATTTATCACTATTAATTATTTTGATTAAAAAAGTTGTTTTTAATTAAAATTTAGTAATTTTCACTATTCATCAAAATATGAAAGTTATCCGAAAAGTACCAAAATTTCACCTTAGGCTAAATTTGATATTCCGAATCCAAAAATGAAGTCCATTTCAAAATATAAAATATATATAATTTCAAAATTTAGGTATTACAATTTATAACGGCTAGTTTGATCAGTTGTGGTGTGTGTTAAAACTCGAAGTTGCGTACAACACACGCTACTGTTTTATTCAAAGGAAAGCGTACCGTGGAAGCTTGGGATGTTTCATTTTAAATTTTTTGATGTCTCCATTTAGTCAAAAAGTTTAAAATATTGTATTTAAAAAGGTTTCACTATCAAAAGTTGATAAAAGTGCAATACTGAAAATGAATCTGTTCTTGCATTATGACTAAGAAACTCATAATATGGATTCTAAAATTATAAGGATTATATAAAGTTTAAAATTTAGTTAATACTATTCATGACCTCTTTTAATGGCTTTTTTTTTGGTAAGTCATGGTGCAATTGAACTTGGTGTTGCGTGTAGTGCAAGTTATTGAATAACACACTATGAAATCTTGGGGTGTTACATTCTCCCCTCCTTCAATAAATTGCGTCCTCGCAATTTGAAATTGTTCTTAAAAAATAAAAGGTTGAAAGTAGAAAAATATTTGTGGGAAAACCCACATCGGAAATTGGGTTACTAAAATTTAGTCTTAATATGAGGAAAAGAGAAATCAAAGGGTCACCACCAAATTATGATCTTGATTAGGAGAACATTGGTGGCAATTAGAGACATATAATTGGAGGAAAAACGTAAATATTTATAGGTAGTGATTGAGGTCATAAATCACAAAAAAGTATAAAATTGAGGTCCTTAAACTCATCAATCTATGATTATTTGAAGTACCATCGGTTCAACAAAATATAGGGTATTGGGATAACACATTTTTGACGTTTCAAAATATCTTAGTTGAAATCCCACATCGAAAAATGAATTAACGAGGCCTCTATTTAAAATAAAGAGTCGAAAGTATGAAGATTACCGAAAATAACACATACTAGGGTTCCATGTAGGAAAATATGGATATGGAAGAAAAATCTAACCATCAATTATCTGATGGAGAGTGGTAGAGAACATGGCTATGAAAAGGCCAACAATCCCAAAGCCATAAATTAGTGATGATTTAAGGTACCATCTAGGAAAACATTTTTGTTCTAAGTTGCTTTTCTTAATATTGATGAATTTATTTATGAGATTGGCTAAGATCATAAGGAGATATACTTACTTTATAATTAGAGTTTTATCTATTAATAAATTTCTACCACAAACTCATCTTTCACTCTAAAAGATAATAGAATGTAAAAAAAATTCTATTTACACTATTCGTATAGGGTTCCAAAATAAACGAATTTATAATTCATCTACAAGATATTTTAATAAAAACTACATTATTTAATCCAGGACATCTCGTGGGCCAATGGTAGGTGATACACCCTTGTCGCCCTTCGGTTGCGGGTTCAAGTCTCGCAGCCTTGCCGGACGCGACGGGTTGCCGCCCAACCTCCGGGTTTTCCTTTTATGGTAATCCAAAATAATCCAAACTAGAACTATCCAAAATACTTCTGTCCAAACTCACAGTCCAACATTTATAAGGAAGGTAAACATAATATAGATCCTTTTTACCCCTCAATAGCATATGAATACCTTCATCTTGTATTCTTTTAATAAACTGAAACATCTTGAATTACCATATTCCTTATTGATTACATTCATGCTCCCTTATTCCATATAGAATGCTGGATATACTTCATTAATACAAAAATGTTTCAAACCCCAACAATGATGGAATATACAAATCATTAATCAGTTCCAAGGTAGTCAAGAATATCCAATATAATTTATCCAAAACAATCACATATTATTCCAAAATCACTACCTCAGTATCAGAACTATATTATGATTTATCATTCTCTCAACCATATATTTTCCAAAAATTTATCCTGCTATTGAGTCACTTTTCTTTGTTCCACATAATCTCAAGTCCTTAATGAAATAGTACTGCAGTACAATCCTTATATACTCCATGATTATTGTAACAAGTACATTGTTGATACAACACTCAATTGACATAATCAACATAAGAACTCTAATCATTCCTCTTCATCTGTGGTAGTATCATAACTTGATTATTATCCAATAACATCATTTGCGGCATAGTCTGATGACTGGGACATAGGTTCGCGTAGTGTCCAAACTCCTTGAAAATGAAGCATTGTACATTTAAAACCATTTTCTTACCCTTGCAGTCACGTACTTTGTGCCCTTTTCCTCCACACTTATAACAAACTCCCATTCCTTTCAGGCAAGTTCCAGGGTGTTTCTTTCCACAGTTACCACATATGGAAAATTTCTTCTTTTCCCTCTTCCCTTTATCCATCTTTTTTTCTTCTATCCTTTTCTTGTCTTGCTTCCCTTCAAAGACATAGGACTCAGTAAACTCTTTACTTATCTTATCAATACATGATATTATTTCTTCATATGATGATAATACATAGGAGACTATTTCTCTTATCAATTCTAGATTAAAACCATGAAAGATATGATCCTTCCTTCTCTTTGGATCATGTGCATTTCTGGAGTTCTCATTCCTTCTACTGGGCGCCATTTCTAAACAATGGCATAAACTAGATCAGTTTATGAATCAAAATAAATAATCCCATACTTATAAAACACTTAACATAAATTGAACTATTTATGGATATAATCCATAATCATAAAAATGTTTTCTTTGAGGAAGTGTATACTCATAAACCCTTCATAATGATTTGTAAAGAAAATGAGAGTTATCCTAAGCATATCCCCCAGGAGTGTCGTAACCAAGAGTGCAGCAAGGCCCGTTGTCGTGCACCAGTTCCCGTTCGAGTCTAGCTCAAAGCGGTGTTTTCGGGTTTTACCCCTAGGTACATCTGTGCCAGATCCGCCTCTACCTGCTCGTATCCAGACAGGGATGTATTGCTCGGAAAACTCACAAAATCTCTACAATACCAAAATTCTAGGAAGTTCTTCTATACTAATCCTCAAAGTTCATCTTAGGTCTACGTGCTCTAATCAGAGTTTATCTAAATCTAGCTTCCAAGGTTTGTACTAAACTTACTCTGATACCAACTGTAACACCCCGTCCCTAGTTGCCTATAGTCGGTGCATTATTACATAACATTGGCATGATCGCAAGAAAGATCAAATCTCGAAAGACCGATTGGTTTAGTAGCCTTGGAAACACTAGATATATTCATAAGTTTTACATTACATCATAAAATGAAAAACTACTACAACAACATAGTGTTTCTACAATCCACACTATTAACCCCTCATAAAATCCCTGCAGGTCATTCATAACTTAGTTCTTCACATCCTGGGAAAAATAAAACATAGAAAAGGGGTGAGCTCAAATGCCCAGTAAGGATAACAATATAGCGGAAACTTTCATAAATAAGAATAAACATTTAAGGCAATGTATAACTAAAACAAAAGCCTTTTAAATATGAACTTTCAACATGGTATGGCAAAAATAAAATGAAATAATTCCATTTACTTATTCACATGGATATTCTACTAATCGAATAATCACATGCAAAAATCAATAACCACTTTCATAATGATGGAATGCATAATGCCAGACTATCATAACCACATAGCCAAGGCCTCGTGCCAAGACTACAAATAAGATTTTGTCAAGGCCTTGTGCCAAGACACTAGTTTGTCTCATGAGACCTACCGATGAAATTTATTTTAGAAGATACTTACGTTTAAAATTGCTAAAATACATTCCCGTGTTTTTCTGAAAACATTATGCAAGCTTTTGAAAACAAAATAACTAATTCTGAGACTGCTCGACTAATTACAGGCCATGATGGGTCCACTCCCAATCCCTTCCTGTCTACCAAACTCGAGAGTCAGGTTTTCTGAAAACATTTTTAAGCTTGCGTTAAATACATATACATTTGCACTGGATTTTCATATATTTGAGAGAAATATATATTTTTTGAAATCATTTAAAAATCACATAATTATAAAAGAAAAACTTTATTTTGAAAATATCCATACAAGTGTGTAAGGGAAGCTTCAAAGGTGTAATAATGGAAGAGAATAACCGCACCTTCCGTATAAGTTAAAAAAAGACATTCTTAACTAAATTTTGTCGAAAAGGTTAAAAAGGACCTTGTTTTGAAAATGACCGAAAGATTCCTTTATAAACCACTTATAAAAGTTAAAAAGGGTATAAATGACTTTAACTCATATTCTAGTAAACAGTAAAAATGTTTTGAAATACATTTTTAAGAAACATGGATGTGGATGATAAAGAGATCCCAGTAGATTATTACATATAAACAACCTTGGATAATGAAGAGGTTGTAAAGTAAACCCTTACCAATTTGGTAACTTATGAAACATACAACCCATGAAAGAGGTATCATACAATGAATATGTAAATACACATAAATTAGAGTGTATTACACAAAGAATATAATTATGGGCAATACATACACCACACAAAAGGTGATGGTGGTAATATGACATGAATCTCACGGGAATAAGGAGTGAGATGAAAACCCCTTACCACGTTAATCAACTGAGTCGTATGGCCAAAAGTTAATAACCACCAAATTATTTACAGAATAACATGAATATGATAATATATATATCAAATGCCAGTACACAATACACCACTTTCAATAATTTAGTGGCGAATAATGGAAATCTCACGGAATTGAATGTGAGATAAGAAAAATCCCTTACCTTGTACTTTTCCTTGGTTGGGGTAGGTTAACCTCCTGTATAATGGTGAAATAGTTGTTATTAAATTATACAAGAATCATATATAATAATATGATATCATATATGATCTTTTAACATTGATTTGTTAATAATATCTTAGAATTATCGTCGTTTCGGGAGTTAACTTACTCATTTTCTTTTATATGTTTTGTTACATAAGCCATGGTTGTTGTATCTTATTCATATCCAGAATGATATCTAGTCCTTAAACATCATTTTTAAATCATCAAATGATAATTATACTTGAATGGATACGATGGAGAATGAATCTCATCGCGTTCGTGGAGACGGTAGTCCGTACGTACGCACGAGCGACAATATCATTCTTTTGATATTAAAATAATATATAAATGGATGGTATATCATATATACAGAATCATTAACATGTTATATTTATTATTTACATGAGTTACACATCATTATTATACCCATCCAAATAATATTATATTGAATAACAATTACACCACGACGTGGAGACGGTAGTCCGTACGTACGCACGTATGGTGACATGTTATTCAAAGGGTGGATAGAATACTGAATATGGTTGTACCATATTTATAATAACATCACAGTATATGTAAGATACTGGAGTTATTATTTTAGAATGGTAAGAACAAAGAAAGAGGAAGTGGAAGAAGAAAGGAACTTGGAAAAGGGTGGTGAAATCATTACCTCTTCTTCGGGTTCTTCCTTTTGATTTGATCAAAAGGGATCCTTAGGTTGGCTTTCTGATCAAACTAAGGCCTCTAGGTTGTATTGAGGGATGTTGGGAGAGTATTTGGGCAGAGTTTGGACGAAACAAAAGTCTTTGAAGGTGTGAAGAAATGAGAAGGAGGAGTGCCCTTTTATAAGAGGGGTGAGGGGCACCTTTGGAAAAGCTAGAAATATTAATTTATAATAAATTCATATTCGGTTTCTAATGGCTCCAAATCTTATTATTCAAAGGTTAAAAAGGGGATAGGTCGAAAACCACTCAACCAATAGAATTTAGACAGGTTTGGGTACTTATATTAACCTTATCTTTAAGTATTAACTCTAAGTTAATTAGTTTCACTTTTACAATGTCTCTTTGTATTTTTATATAATATGGTTAATAAACTTACTATATACATCCAAGAGACCCCCAAGTGGTCCATTGATGATTAACCTATCATGATATAAGTCTCTTGGCCGAAACTTAGATTTTTAGGAATTTAATATCAATTAATAATATAATATTTGTTTTAAGAACTCTTTTATGTCAATTTTGACACTATTCAATAGTTGATTTTTGTGAAACTCATAACAGATTTATTACTTCGAACAAAGTCAATTAAATCAATCCTAAAATATCATATTATCCTAGAAAATTAGTTTAATTCATTAAAAGTTTCATATTATATTTATTTGGGTATTTATAATATCAATTATTTTAATTTTTCACTATTATAGTAATTACTGCATCATCATTGTGTCATAAATAAAATACATTATTTAATGTCTAAAAATTATAAATAAAATATCATTATGTAGAAAATCTTTTTATATTTCTAATGAATATTTATAATCTAAAATCCAACTTATATAACCCTATGTAACAATTGTCTTGCTAAAAGATATATGCTTGTGTCATTTTTGTATTCATTTTGACTTAATTAAAATAAAGTGTCATTATCACTTACAAGTGGATCCATGGGGTCCCAAAATAGACCCAAAGATGATCATGGTAGACCATGTATCAACCAATAGGTTTAAGACACGTTTTAGGGTAATTTAGTATTATTATAATATTATTTTTTAACCCTTATTTACCGGATTTACCCTTAACCATGGTAAATAAAATATTTACCGCAGTAATTATTCAAAATGTCTAAAAATAAAAGTTACCTATTTACACAATTTGAACATCCTGATTCCAAATATGGAATCCATTTTCCTAAATTCAAAACACAGAAGTGGCAGAAATTAATTTAAAATTAATTCCTGCTGTCAAAACAAAAAGCGTGTTTTTAAGAGATAATAACTATCAAAAGATTGACACTTGTTTATGTTCGGTTTAATTGTAAAATTATGTCCAATGACCAAAATTATATTAAATAGTAAAAATATATTCTAAATATATTTTAAAACCACTCAAATTCATAATTTATCACTATTAATTATTTTGATTAAAAAAGTTGTTTTTAATTAAAATTTAGTAATTTTCACTATTCATCAAAATATGAAAGTTATCCGAAAAGTACCAAAATTTCACCTTAGGCTAAATTTGATATTCCGAATCCAAAAATGAAGTCCATTTCAAAATATAAAATATATATAATTTCAAAATTTAGGTATTACTATTCATAACGGCTAGTTTGATCAGTTGTGGTGTGTGTTAAAACTCGAAGTTGTGTACAACACACGCTACTGTTTTATTCAAAGGAAAGCGTACCGTGGAAGCTTGGGATGTTTCATTTTAAATTTTTTGATGTCTCCATTTAGTCAAAAAGTTTAAAATATTGTATTTAAAAAGGTTTCACTATCAAAAGTTGATAAAAGTGCAATACTGAAAATGAATCTGTTCTTGCATTATGACTAAGAAACTCATAATATGGATTCTAAAATTATAAGGATTATATAAAGTTTAAAATTTAGTTAATACTATTCATGACCTCTTTTAATGGCTTTTTTTTGGTAAGTCATGGTGCAATTGAACTCGGTGTTGCGTGTAGTGCAAGTTATTGAATAACACACTATGAAATCTTGGGGTGTTACAATGTGGATGCCTTACTGGAAAGAGATTTATCATAATCTTCCTCTCTTAGAGATTTATAATATTGAACTTCATGAGAAGAATCCTTAAGTATTATGATACCCCTACCCCTAATAGCATGTATCATCTTTGTCGAGTCTGATGATGTCATCTGATCATAGAACATATATTTAAGATGTCTTCATAGCACTTCAAGGTTCTCATCACAACGAGGAATTGTTATGACCTTTCAATGTGAAAAATACTCTAAGAACATTATCACATTAACGATACACAAAAGAATAATAATAGTGTGATAATATATCTTTTAATATTCAGAACCATGAATATATAGGTAATCAAAATTATAGGGCAGTTGGTCCATGAGAATTAACTCTAACATCTGATTCCACGAACACTTATCCCATCAATGAAAACAAATAAATTAAAAAATTAACATTTTAAACTAAAAACAAAAATAATAATATCACAACCCAACACTAACTGGGGCTCAATCCACAACTTCCCTAAGTCTGCCTCTATAGGCTAGGTTCTGGAGACCAGTACTAAAAGCATAACTAATATGGGGAGGCCTTTACCTAAGTACTTGTATGCACACACAAAACCATCTCAATGTAAAAGTGAATATGAAGAATAATAAAAGATCAAAAATACTAAGGGAAAAACCATGCATGTAAAACCTCTAGACAATACAAGAGTACAGTAGTGTAAAATGAAAAGTAAAGGGGAAAAATACTTTCCCAACCAGAAATATGCCCTAAACTAACAAAATTAGAAATTAAAATATTGGGAGATCCCATCTCCTGATCTCCAAGTTGCAACCACCATAGGCGGTCCAAAGTATTAGGTAACCCAAAGATTCTCTTTAGTCACTACCAACCTGTCTGTTGTCTTTATAAGATAGGAAAAATGTGGGAAAATCCTTTATAGGGGTGAGTATATACATACCCAGCAGTATGTCCTGACAATTGAAGGGGAGGGAAGTAAGAGATACAATAGAAATAGAAATAAAATAGGTAGTAAATAGGTTTCAGAAACCAATGAAAGAGAACAACTCAAACCAAACCAAGATAGAGATTAACCTAATCCAAGCATAAGGGGATCAAAATGGTGTGTAGATGAACTACATCTAGATTCTTTTCCACCCATATCAGGATAGTAAACTCATCCAATCATGAGAATCTAAACAAAAAATGCATATGGAATACCCTGCATGTCTTTGCAACCCATGGAAGGAGAGTAACCAAATAAAAAGGTATGGATACAAAAGTATATATATATGATTAGTCAAAATAATCCCAAATGAGAGAGAAAGGGGATCTCTATATCATATCCCAACCTAAGAAAAAGAGTCTACAAGACTTTTATAAGTCCATAAATGATTCCCATCATCTCACGTGCTTTCTCAGAAGTAACCATGTGAAATACCATGCCTTGTCACTGTTCCTCATAACTGAGGTGGCACAAACTCCAAGTAAAGTACATGATGCCTAGTGTTTCATGGGGGTTCCACTCTGTAAGTATCTATCAAGTACCCTCACTCAAGTTGATGGGGGGGGGGGGGGGGTTCCACTCTAGTTTCATGAGGACCTCCTCTCTATCTGATAGGGGGTTCCACTCAGTAAGTAGAGGACCCATTCCACAAAATGGAGGGTTCCAATCTAGTTTCATAAAGACCCACACCCTATATGATAAGGGGGTTCCACTCTGTAGGTAGAGGACTCACTCTCAAGCTTATGGGGGGGGGGGGGTTCTACTCTATAGAGGACCCTCACCCTGGTGCGATAGGGGGGTTCCACTCTGGTCATCAAGGACCCAAGACCTATCAGATAAATAGGTTCCACTTGGTATGTAGAGGATCCATGATCAAGCTGATGAATGGTTTCATTCTATAGAAATCCTTGGGTGATCCCGCCAGATCACTACCATTGTCAGGAATCACCTCAATAAGAATAATTCCCAAAACATTTCACATCATATCCCAAGATCCAAAAAATAGGGAACAATCATCTTATACCTAAAAAAACACTCAGGATAGGCTACTCACAATAAAAAATCCCAGTCCAAACAAAGGAGATATGAAATATTGAATTTTCTTCGAAAGGAGCTAAGGGGTACACAACGTGTGAGGGGACCCACATGGTGTGTGGTCTAGCTCCATCACTTGGATGTGTCCCTGGAGGTACATGGATCACAAATAACTTAGGTATATATGGAATGTATGGGAACTACATGGGATTCCCATGCCACTCGAGGCCTCGCTCGTGTGCTTGGCCTTGTCCAAGTATCCACCCCGTGTTCATGTACTTTGGTACACAACCATGTTCCTGGACATGCACTCCCACACAGGGTCCTTCCCATGTGCTATTCCACATTGGTCATCCACCCAAGGATGTGGTTCATGACATGTAGAATGGTTACTCACTGTTTTATCCTTATAAAAACCAAAAATCCTAGCCTCTGTAGCCAAGGGGCTATATTCCATGTGTTCATCACAGCACACAACATATAGTTGGGATTTTCATACTTTTTCAGATATGTATTCCATTATTTGAAACCACCTATTCCACCACATAAATCACATTTTTTCACTTAATATTAGTGTATCCAGTCTATATCAATCGTTTCTGGCCATTTGGTTGTCGGAAATCAATTTCTATTGCGATAATGGTTCATCACTCGACCCTACACACCTCGATTTCCATCAACATTGATGATTTGATCTTCGTTAGTCAAAAAAATAACCCATGTCATGAAAAAGAGACATATATAACCTTGATTCGTCAATCTGTTACTCTCTCATGATTTTATCATGATTTTGGGGGTTTGATCAGGCTCAGTACCACCCGAAAACATCTAACCGAGACCACAAGGTCCAACCAATGAAGAACACAAAATAATTGAGGGAGAACATCACAAGAACATATATTTAACCACAATTGTCCAAGATTTATTGGATAACTATCAATAATGGGGATATCCAAGTTAGAAAATGATAATAACCAATTAAAATTCCAATACACGGGTGCATTGAAAGTCCACAATTTGTGCAGATTAAAGGAGGTGATTGATTTAGTCAATAAATTTAATCAGAAAGGGTGTAATCCACAAATTAACAAGTCCTACCTAGATATTAGATCATTATTAGTCAAATAACATGTTCTCTAATGATTTAAGGAAGTCTTTTCATTCACTGCATCCCAACCTACTTCGATCCGGAGGTTCATCATCATCCGATATGATATGGAAATGTAAGGAGGAAGGAAGAATCTATCAAAGATCCTAAGAATATGAGAATAAACCTAGGAGATTATTCATGGTAGTATTCTTATAGAAATTTCAGTTAGGTTAAAATAATCAACTATTTAATTAAATTAAATTAATTAAAAAACTGAATGTACCACCAACATGCGAGATATATGAACGCCCCATGCCAACCTATTTTAGGTTGCACCTAGGGTAAGAATTGCATTACAGAACCAACCATGGTCTCAAATTTCTAATATAAGATTCATTTAAAGACTTATCCTATTTCATTTAAGAAAATTCACACAAAAAATATAAAATATATTTAATATTTTTATAAAATTAATTCCAGGAACACCAGGACTCAGAATCGCACACCGTCTCAGCGTCTAGCTCTGAAAATATATGTAGAAATATTTAAAAGTCATAAAAAGGAAAAAGGGCCTCTACATCATCACCTAATTTAATATTTCAATCCTTGAAAATAAAAACTAAACAAACACTTAGGATACTGAGACCAGATCTGGCTCTCCTACTCACAGGAGCTCTCCTGCACATTCTTGTGCTGCCACAACACATGAACTAAGGGGATGGTCCATCCATGTAGGGTCCTATACTATTGATCCTCGATTTCCACTGGGTGCTTTGAAAAGGTTTCTCCATTCTCGATTTTCATCACTCCCTATTTGATGATGTGCGTAGGGTCATACACCTATATTCTCAGCTATGAAACACGTAAAATGTTGTGCACCCACTCCAACTATGGGGGTAGGGAGAGGCAGTAATTAACCTCGCCAACCCTCTACATGATCTCAAATAGCCTGATAAACCTTAGGGATAGCTTGCCTCCTCGACCAAACCTACAAAATCGTTATAATGGGGAGACTATTAAAAAATGTGGTCTCCCTGATCAAACTTCAAGAACCTAAGACAGTGATCCTAACAAGATTTATGCCTACTTTGGGCTGTCCTCATCCACTCACGGATGACCTGAATCTTCTATGTCATTGCTTGCACCAACTATGGTCCCACAAGAGATATCTTTCCGGTTAATGTATAACACAAGGTTAACCTTCAGGGTCTCCCGTACAGATCATCAAAAGGTTCCATGTTGATGGTGGAGTGGTAGATATTGTCGTATGCAAACTCTACTAAGGGAAAGTGATCCTCCTGGATCTGGCCACAGTGTCATGACCCCCTCCCTCTAAAGATACCGTAGTGAGGGGAGAGAGATAATGACCCCTAGTCCCACTTCAAGTAGGACCTGGGTTGGCGACTAGCACCAAGGGTGTACAAATCTCACAATATCGGAGGTATTTCCCTTTATAAGAAGCAATATCGAGAGATATAATGAATCACCCACAACAACTATAAGGCATAATATAAAAGATAAATAAAAAAAACTATCCCACATGCATTCAAAAAGTAGAAATGATACAAACATAATAAAGTATCCAAAGTAAATACCCAAAAATAAAAGATGTAGCAACACAGTAGTTGTCAAAAGGTCTGATCTAGTAATGCCCAACATGGTCCATGAAATCCTCCTGGAAACCTGAAATAATTTTTATGTACATAGGGTGATCATATAAGTATACTCAGTATGAAAACCAAAGTCTCTCGTGTACATGTGAAAGAAGAATACTAATTCTTCTGTGAGAAAAAATAGAACCAAACAACACCTAAATAGGTATACTAACCATCCCAACCTTATAAAGGCATGATCACCATGTATCAAATGTCAAGTAATATAATATTTTATAAAGAACATCTATGATTGGGTACCCAACACTACTTTCCTACTAGTATTCCACTCTCTCCCAACATTTTATGTATTGGCACTCCCATCCCTTCTGTATACACATCACATCTCACCCGCACACACCTAGTCCTCACAACACATCACACCAGCACACACTTGGTATAAGGCCCCAGCCTTAAACCTCACTTAATCTTGAGTTATTAAAAGATTACACATTGAGGATCTTTTCGGGTTTATATTTTTAGAGAATTAGATCATAAAACTTGCATTACATTCCACATATAAACAAAGTGGTTACATAAAAATAATATTCTTCTTTTCCATCAATGGAAACATATTTAAAATAAAACATGGATTCTTTCTTGACACTCCCTTGACACTATCATCATATCATGTACCTTTCTCTTGACCTGTGAAAAACATTTCAAAAAAACTTGGGATGAGCATAAAAAGCTCAGTAAGGGATATAAAAATATATGGAAAGGAAACATGGGTACATATATACATAATAATGAAATCATACTTTACCCATAAAACATAAGAACTTCAACATACCTCATCAAATCATGAATAAATCATAGAAATCATAAGACATAAAGGTAACTTGAGAGGAATTCATAACATTATTACGTAGGGAGTAACCCTCTTGGTTATGTTTGGAATACCCATCACAGTATATTCCCTAAATCTCTTCAGAGAAACCTTAAAGTTTCACTCCTTCATGTTACCCAATTCATTGGAGAGCTATATCGGGCTCACCCGCCCTTAGTTTATCACGGAACCACTCGTATTCATAATAATGCCCAAGAACCTCAACATAATCGTATCACATAAAACATGCATAAAGGAAACATAATATTTCCACCTTTCAATAACAAGATATCAATACAACACATTGATATAAAAACATTATGAAAACCATTTTCAATACCAAAATAAAAGAAAAGTAAAACATGGTATTTATTTTTCTTTTAAAAAAAGGTATGGCTTGTAGAGGAAGCCGAAACTCAAATAAAGGTCACGACGGCGGAGAAGTCATTGTCGCCGCATACGTACGATAAAAACAATCCCTTTTGTCGTTTAGTAAAACTCTTCGTATAAAAAAGATTCCTTTTGGATAAATGTAAAAGTCAAAGGGGTTTATACACCGTATAAAAGAAGGTTGTGTATAAAACAAAATATGCCTCAATGAAAGGAGATTGAGTCAAAGTACCATACCTCAGGTCCGACTTCACTCGATCGTTCTTTAATGTCCTGAATAATAAACTTGAGTTAATTTATACTTGATTAATAACCTTTTTCAAGTTAATTATTCCTTTTATATCACTTATTACCATGTCATGAACACTATGTAATTATTTAAGTTAATAACGGTCATTTTAACGATCATTGGTAATTGAGTCAAACACAAACCCTTTATAATTACAAGTTGTTCATGTATCCATTATATCCAGAATGGTATTCATGATGTAGATATCATATATGTCCTATATATCCAGTACATTCATGCATTTATAATATTACATAATCATTTAGAGGTAAGAAATGAAATGCACCGTTTATGGAGACGGTAAGCCGTACATACGCATGAACGCTACTTTCATTTGTATTTCGTATTTTGTAGAATGGAATCCTAATGATATAAAGGTATATTATAATTCCAGTATAATATCATATATAATATCATAGTTCCATCCTTTATACGTCCCACATATGGTATTTAACGAATCAAATCACTTTGAGGGGACGGTAGTCCGCACTTCCTTAAATGAAGATATCGCGTTTACCCATAATGGAAACCATAAAGGTATACCCAAAATGAAAAATACATAAGCTTAAGTAAAACATAAACATATTATATATTATATATAAATATAGTGACATATTAATGGCCACCTTTGAAGGTGTTAAAATAATGTTGAACAATCATCGTTTCGGGAGGCATAAATTCGCCATCCACGGAAACAGTATGTTCGTTAACCATTAGATGTAAGTGTGTGTAAGTGTAGCTCGAATACTTATTATAACAACATCCTAGTATATTTAGAATATTGGAGTTGTTACAAAAGAAAAGAATAAAAAGAGTTTAGGGGGTTGGAGAAGCAAAATAAAACAAAAGGACTCAAAAGAAGACATTACCTTAAAATCGGGTAACTCCCTTTAGTTTGAGCTCAAAGGCTTCCTTGGGAAGACTTCTGCCCAAAGTGAGGCTTCAAGGAGTAATAGAGGGAAGTGGAGAGACAAAACGGGCCGGGGTTGGCCGAGCCAAAGGCTTTGGAAGTGTGGGTAAGGAGGTAAAGGTGGGGGCCTTTATAAGAGGAGAGGAGGGGCACTCTTGGAAAGTAAAGATAAGTTACTTTATTTTAAAATTAGTTTCGGATTCAAAAGGTCCCAAATTGATATAATTAAAGGATAATGTGATAAGGGTTCTAAATCCACTCATACAATTGGTTTTGGCCATGTGTAGGTCTTATATTTTACATTATCTATCCATTTTATTTAAATCGTTAAATAATGAGGTCATCGCTGCATCATCATGATGTCATAAATAATTTAATTTATTTAACGTCTAAAAATTATAATAAAATACTATGATGTATAAAATCTTTTTAGCTTTCCAATGAATATTTATAATCAAAAATATGACTTGTATAACCCCATGTAAAAATTGTTTTAGTAAAATAACTCATGTTTGTGTCATTTTTACTTTAACATTAAATAAAAAGTTATTTATGTCATTTCCCAACCAAAGTGGCTCCATGGGGTCCCCAAGTTGACCCATGGATTGTATTGGTCGGACATGACACATCCAATGAGGGTAGGACCTGTGTCAAGCTCATCTCATATTATTAAAACATTATTTTTACCTTAAACTACACTAATTACCACTAATCGCGATTAAGAACTTAAAAGTTACTATTCACCAACAAATTATTTTAATCTCATAGAACCACATTTTATTTCTTAATTACAACCATGTATGTCAGATTTTTGAATATCAAAACACAGAAGTGGTAAAATTTCATTTAAACGAAAAATCAGTTTTTATAAGTACCACTTAGTGGTTTCATTATTCATCAAAAATTGAAGTTTTTCAGAAAAATACCAAAACTTCACCCTAAGATATATTTGATATTCCGAATTCAAAATGAAGTCCATTTTACAAAATTCAAAACATATAAGTCACATTAATTAATTTAATAATTAATTCCCGCTGTCAGAGCAAATAGCGTGTTTTTATGAAACAATAAGTATCAAAAGATTGACACTAGTTTAAGTCCGATTTCAAAGTGAAATTAATTATAATGACCACAATTGGATTAAATGGTAAAAATATATTCAGATTACACTTTAAGACCAATTAAAAAGATAATCTAATCTTATAAATAAAGTATATTAAAAAGCATTTTTGATGTAAAATGCAGTATTTTTCACTATTCATTAAAAAATGAACATTGTCAGAAAAATACCAAAAATTTATCCAATGTAAATTTCAATGTCCCAATCATAATAAATATGATTATTTTGACAAATATTGATTATAGAATTGCCAAAAGTTTGATTTAAAAAGGGTTTTCCATCAAAAGGTAGTAAAACAATCTTTTAAGAATATTAGTGTATTCCATGCTTAAGATTGTATTTATTTTCATTTTAAGCCTCTAAAACATTATCTTAATCATTAATAGAAATAGATAAAAAATATTTATTATTCATTACTTACTTGGGATGTTACATCCTTCCCCCCTTTAGAAAATTGCGACCCCGCAATTTATTTACTTATCGAATAAATGTGGGTACTTATCCCTCATTGGATTTTCAGATTCCCATGTTGCCTCTTCAATCATGTGGGTTTTCCACAAAAATTTTAATTGATGAATCACCTTATTTTTTAACACTTGCTCCCTGTGGTCAAAAATCTGGACCGGTTGTTCCTCATAAGATAGGTTCTCTTCCAGTTGAACTACCTCTGGACTCAAAACATGAGATGGATCTGACATATACTTTCTCAACATCGAAACATGAAAAACATTGTTTACCTAAGATAAACTCGGAGGTAAAGCCACTCAGTATGCAACTGATCCAACTCTCTCCAGAATTTCATATGGTCCAATGAACCTTGGACTCAGCTTTCCTTTCTTACCAAATCGCATCACACTTTTCCATGGTGAGACTTTGAGAAAAACATGATCACCTACCTCAAAAGTTAGATCCTTCCTCCTGTTGTCTGCATAACTATTCTGCATACTCTGAGCTGTTCTCATGTGATTCTGAATCAACTGAACTTTTTCTTCCATTTCTTCTACCAATTCTGGTCCCATCAACTTCCTTTCACCCACTTCATCCCAGAAAGCTGGAGTTCGACACTGCTTCCCATATAATGCCTGAAATGGTGCCATCTGTATACTGGAATGAAAACTGTTATTATATGAAAATTCAATCAAAGAAAGATGTTGGTCCCAACTTCCCTGATAATCCATAGAACAAGCTATTATCATATCCTCCAAGGTCTGAATTGTTCATTCTGACTGCCCATCTGATTGAGGATGAAATGTTGTACTAAAATTTAATTCAGTACCCAACGACTTCTGAAGGCCTTTCCAAAAGTTAGAAGTGAACCTGAGATCACGATCAGATACAATGGAGAGGGGAACTCCATGTAACCTAACTATCTATTTAAGATACAAACGGGAAAGTTGATCTAGGGAAAAATTATCTCGTATAGCAAGGAAATGAGCAGATTTAGTCAAGCGATCAACAATAACCCAAATTGCATTATTACCTCGAGATTTCTTCGGTAATCCCACAAAAAAGTCCATGGATATATTCTCCCATTTCCACTCTAGCACTGGTAAAGGCTAAAGCATCCCTTTTGGTAACTGCCTCTCTTCTTTAACCTGCTGACAAGTCAAACACTTCACAGTAAAATCAGCAATATCTCTTTTCATTCCATCCCACCAGTAATACTCCCGAAGATCTCTGTACATCTTAGTACTGCCAGGATGAACTGAAAACGGAGAACTATGAGCTTCACATAACAACTCTCTCTTAAACTGTGAATCACAAGGCACACACAATCTCTTCCCAAATCTCAAAACACAATCACTATCAATGTTGAATTCAGGCAACTTACCTTTCTGAACCAGCTCTACCTTTTTCTACAACTCACTGTCTTTCTTCTGTGCTTGCTTGATTCTATCTGATAGAGATGATCTCACTGATACCTAAAACAAAACAGAATAACTTCCTACACCAACAACTTCTATGCCAATGTTCATCAAATCCTTAACCAAGGATCACGTTCCAAATGCAACATTGCTAATGAAGCATTACTTTTTCGACTCAAATCATCAACCACTTTATTTGCTTTTCCCGGATGGTAATGAATTGTACAATCATAATCCTTGATTAATTCCAGCCATCTCCTTTGTCTCATGTTTAATTCTTTCTGAGTGAATATATACTTTAAACTTTTGTGATCAGTATATATTTCACACTTTACTCCATACAAATGATGCCTCCAAATTTTTAAAGCAAAAACAACAGTAGCTAATTCCAAATCATATGTAGGGTAATTTACCTCATGAGTTTTCAACTGTCGTGAAGCATAAGCAATTACCTGATCATTCTGCATTAGGACGCAACCAAGTCCTTTCAATGAAGCATCACTATAGATAACAAACTCACCATTCCTGGAAGGTAGTGCCAAAACTGGAGCATTCACCAATATTCTTTTCAATTTCTGAAAATAATCATCACATTCTTTTGTCCAGATAAACTTAACACCCTTCCGAGTTAGCTTTGTCATTGTACTAGATAACCGTGAAAAATTTCTAACAAACCTTCGGTAATAGCCTGCCAAACCAAGGAAGCTACGAATCTCAGTTACATTTGTGGGTCTTGGCCAGTCTTCCACAAGTTTTGTTTTTGCAGGATCAACAGTTATCCCATCTTTAGAAACAATGTGACCAAGGAAAGAAATTTGTTGCAACCAAAACTCACACTTGCTGAATTTCCCATACAATTTATTTTCTTTTAAGGTTTGCAAGATAACCCTTAAATGTCTTTCATGCTCCTCTTTACTTTTAGAAAACACCAAAATATCATCAATGAAAACCACCACAAACTTATCCAAGAACTCACGGAAAATTCTATTTATTAAGTCCATTAATACAGCAGGTGAATTTGTTAGCCCAAAAGGCATTACTACCAATTCATAATGGCCATATCTTGTACGAAACGCAGTCTTCAGAACGTCTGCTTCCTTTACCTTCAGCTGATGGTACCCCGATCTCAAGTAAATCTTTGAAAAATACCGAGCTCCCTGGATTTGATCCAACAAATCATCGATATGAGGCAAAGGATATTTTTTCTTAACAGTGATGTTATTCAAGGCTCTATAATCAATGCAAAGTCTCATTGAACCATCTTTCTTTTTAACAAATAAAAAAGGAGCAACCCATGGTGATGTGCTAGGTTGAATGAAACCTTTCTCTAATAAATCTTTCAATTTCTCCTTCAACTCTAAAAGTTCAATTTGAGCCATTCGATAAGGGGGTTTTGAAATTGGATTAGCATCAGGAACTAAGTCAACAGTAAACTCAACTTCCCGATCTGGTATTATTCCAGGAAGCTCATTAGGAAAAACATCAGGATACTCATTTACCACTGGCACATCATTAATCTGAACAGTTCCTTTATTTTCAACGATGTGTGCAACGTAACATTCATTTCCATCTTTTACAATTTTCTTGGCCTCTTGATAAGTTATCAACAGTAAGGATTTATTCTTGTACACAAACTAAAAGTCTTTTTGAAAAGAAACTTCTTTAGCTCTACAATCAATCTTAGCATGGTAAATAGAGAGCCAATCCATACCCAGGATAAAATCAAACTCTACTAGAGGTAGAACAATAAGGTTTTCAAGTAGGTTCTTTCCACAGATAAAGATAGGAAGATTCTTATAAATTATTTTTGCCTCAACATTTCCCCCAGGTGTTTTTACCAAAAGTTCAGGAGTCATTTCTTGAGATGGTATTCCCATTTTACTAGAAAAGGTTTCAGAGATGAAAGAATGTGTAGACCCTGAATCAAACAACACACTGGCATAATCTGAAAAAACAAACAAAGTACCTGATATAACTTCATTTGATGGCCTGACATCTGCTGAAGTAGTTGCAAAGGATTTCACCACCCCTTTCTACTTGTAGTCTAACTGTTTCCCATCACCCAAGCTCTTTGTCGGACACTCGTTTGCATAGTGACCCATCTCATTGCACTTATAACATTTTACTAACTATAAATCAAATTTGGTCTTACCATCACCTTGATCTTTTTCAGTGCAATCACGAGCCTTATGTCCCATCTTACCACATCAGTAGCACTTTCCAGAAAAGTTGTCATGTTTCCTCTATGAAAAACCATTCTTAACAAAAATGTCTTAGATGAACCAACATGGTAATCTTCAAATACTATATAATTTCAATCTGACCAAAAAAAATATTTTTGGATAATCATTTAATAGAATTCTAACTCCTAAAGTTATCTAAACCGACCTTTGATACCAACTATAAGGCCCCGGCCTTAAACCTTACTTAATCTTGAGTTATTAAAAGATTACACATTGAGGATCTTTTCGGGTTTAGAGTTTTAGAGAATTAGATCATAAAACTTTCCTTACATTCCACATATAAACAAAGTGGTTACATAAAGATAATATTCTTCTTTCCCATCAATGGAAACATATTTAAAATAAAACATGGATTCTTTCTTGACACTCCCTTGACACTATCATCATATCATGTACCTTTCCCTTGACCTGTGAAAAACATTTCAAAAAAACTTGGGATGAGCATAAAAAGCTCAGTAAAGGATATAAAAATATATGGAAAGGAAACATGGGTACATATATACATAAGAATGAAATCATACTTTACCCATAAAACATAATAACTTCAACATACCTCATTAAATCATGAATAAATCATAGAAATCATAATACATAAAGGTAACTTGAGGAATTCATAACATTCTTACGTAGGGAGTAACCCTCTTGGTTACGTTTGGAATACCCATCACAGTATATTCCCTAAATCTCTTCGGAGAAACCTTAAAGTTTCACTCCTTCGCGTTACCCAATGCATTGGAGAGCTATATCGGGCTCACCCGCCCTTAGTTTATCATGGAACCACCCGTCTTCATAATAATGCCCAAGAACCTCAACATAATCGTATCACATAAAACATGCATAAAGGAAACATAATATTTCCACCTTTCAATCACAAGATATCAATACAACACATTGATATAAAAACATTATGAAAACCATTTTCAATACCAAAATAAAAGAAAAGTAAAACATGGTATTTATATTTCTTTTAAAAAAAGGTATGGCTTGTATAGGAAGCCGAAACCCAAATAAAGGTCACGGCGGCGGAGAAGTCGTTGTCGCCGCATACATACGAAAAAAACATTCACTTTTGTCGTTTAGTAAAACTATTTGTATAAAAAAGATTCCTTTTGGATAAATGTAAAAGTCAAAGGGGTTTATACACCGTATAAAAGAAGGTTGTGTATAAAACAAAATATGCCTCAATGAAAGGAGATTGAGATGAAGTCCCATACCTCGGGTCCGACTTGACTCGATCATTCTTTAATGTCCTGAATAATAAAATTTAGTTAATTTCTACTTGCTTAAGAACCATTTTCAAGTTCATTATTCCTTTTATATCACTTATTACCATGTCATGAACACTATGTAATTATTTAAGTTAATAACGGTCATTTTAACGATCATTGGTACTTGAGTCAAAAATAAACCCTTTATAATTACAAGTTGTTCATGTATCCATTATATCCAGAATGATATTAATGATGTAGATATCATATATGTCCTATATATCCAGTACATTCATGAATTTATAATATTACATAATCATTTAGAGGTAAGAAATGAAATGCACCGTTCATGGAGACGGTAAGCTGTACGTACGCATGAACGCTACTTTCATTTCTATTTCATATTTTATAGAATGGAATCATAATTATATAAAGGTATATTATAATTCCAGTATAATATCATATATAATATCATAGTTTCATCCTTTATACGTCCCACATATGGTATTTAACAAATCAAATCACTTTGAGGGGGCGGTAGTCTGCACTTCCTTAAATGAAGATATCGCGTTTAACCATAATGGAAACCATAAAGGTAAACCCAAAATGAAAAATACAGAAGATTAAGTAAAACATAAACATATTTTATATTATATATAAATATAGTGACATCTTAATTGACACCTTTTAAGGTGTTAAAATAATGTTGAACAATCATCGTTTCGGGAGGCATAAATTCGCCATCCACGGAAACAGTATGTTTGTTAACCATTAGATGTAGGTGTGTGTAAGTGTAGCTAGAATACTTATTATAAAAACATCCTAGTATATTGAGGATACTGTATTTGTTACAAAATAAAATAATAAAAAGAGTTTAGGGGGCTGGAGAAGCAAAATAAAACAAAAGGACTCAAAAGAAGACATTACCTTAAAATCGGGTAACTCCCTTTGGTTTGAGATCAAAGGCTTCCTTGGGAAGACTTCTGCCCAAATTGAGGCTTCAAGGAGTAATATAGGGAAGTGGAGAGACAAAATGGGCAGGGGTTGGCCGATCCAAAGGCTTTGGAAGTGTGGGTAAGGAGGTAGAGGTGGGGGCCTTTTATAAGAGGAGAGGAGGGGCACTCTTGGAAAGTAAAGATAAGTTACTTTATTTTAAAATGAGTTTCGGATTCAAAAGGTCCCACATTGATATAATTCTAGTATAAGGTAATAAGGGTTCGAAATCCACTCATCCAATTGGTTTTGGCCATGTGTAGGTCATATTTTTTACATTATCTTTCCATTTTATTTAAATCGTTAAATAATGAGGTCATCGCTGCATCATCATGATGTCATAAATAATTTAATTTATTTAATGTCTAAAAATTATAAAAAAACTACTATGATGTAGGAAATATTTTTATCTTTCCAATGACTATTTATAATAAAAAATCTGACTTTTATAACTCCATGTAAAAATTGTTTTAGTAAAATAACTCTTGTTTGTGTCATTTTTACTTTAACATTAAATAAAAAGTTATTTATGTCATTTCCCAACCGAAGTGGCTCCATGGGGTACCCAAGTTGACCCATGGATTGTATTGGTCGGCCATGACACATCCAATGAGGGTAGGACCTATTTCAATCTCATCTCATATTATTAAAACATTATTTTTACCTTAAACTACACTAATTACCACTAATCGCGATTAAGAACTTAAAAGTTACTATTCACCAAAAAATTATTTTAATCTCATTGAACCACATTTTACTTCTTAATGACAACCATGTATGTCGGATTTTTTAATATCAAAACACAGAAGTGGTAAAATTTCATTTAAACGAAAAATCAGTTTTTATAAGTACCACTTAGTGGTTTCACTATTCATCAAAAATTGAAGTTTTTCAGAAAAATACCAAAACTTCACCCTAAGCTATATTTGATATTCCGAATTGAAAAATGAAGTCCATTGTACAAAATTCAAAACATATAAGTCAGATTAATTAATTTAATAATTAATTCCCACTGTCAGAGCAAATAGCGTGTTTTTATGAAACAATAAGTATCAAAAGATTGACACTAGTTTAAGTCCGATTTCAAAGTGAAATTAATTCTAATGACCATAATTGGATTAAATGGTAAAAATATATTCAGATTACACTTTAAGACCAATTAAAAAGACAATCTAATCATATAAATAAAGTAGATTAAAAAGCAGTTTTGATGTAAAATGCAGTATTTTTCACTATTCATTAAAAAATGAACATTGTCATAAAAATACCAAAAATTTATCCAATGTAAATTTCAATGTCCCAATAATAATAAATATGATTATTTTGACAAATATTGATTATATAATTGTCAAAAGTTTGATTTAAAAAGGGTTTTCCATCAAAAGGAAGTAAAATAATCTTTTAAGAATATTAGTGTATTCCATGCTTAAGATTGTATTTATTTTCATTTTAAGCCTCTATAACATTATCTTAATAATTAATAGACATAGATAAAAAATATTTATTATTCATTACTTACTTGGGATGTTACACCTGGGCCTCAAAACACATTCTGCCCGAACACACCTGGGCCTCACCACACATCCCACCCGCACACACCTGGGCCTCACAAAAAATAAATCATATCTCATCTGCGAAGAGACCTAGGAAAGCACATCACATCTCATCCCAAAGACACCTGGGACAACACAAAACACCTCGCTCGCAAACATCTGGGCTATCAAATCTCACCTGAAGACACCTGGCCCACCACAACCACTATCTGAAACACCAACAGACCTCCAGCCATCATAACTCATGCCATACCTACCTCTCCCAGAAGAGAGAGAGAGAGAGAGAGAGAAATAGTGGGTACCTGACCATCCGTACTCCTCAACGGATGTTTGGAAAAACACCCCCACATAATGATGTGTGTTTTCGTCACATAGTGCTCAACATGGGTGGGGTGCCTATAGAAATAAAAATAATATACAAGTATATAAATAATATCAAACACTCAAGATCAACCTATGGTTTCACAGGAAAACCAACCAACTCACAACACTTTCACTTTTCCTGCCACCTCTCGATGAATTTATTATTATCATCAACACCATTTCAAAAGGTGAATATCCCTAATAAATTAAATCGGATTCACATTCACTCTATGTTCAAAACCCGTTCATTTAATTATTTATCATCAACGAAATTTAATCAAACAACCCATCATTTAATATTTCATTAACCACCTTCATCTTATTAACCAAACCAACCCAAGACATTCCCAACATTATTAAACCATTTTTTATTTATTCCATAACTAGGGAATCTATCACAACATAAACACATATCATAAGCAACCTGTCATTCCCAATAGCGTCACCTCACTGCCTATAAAGAATAATCCACAAACTATCACCTCGCCATCCCAAAATCATGGCCAAAAAAACTATCACCTCACCACCAAAAAACACATCCAAACAAAATATCACCTCACTTCCCCCAAAGCATGGTTAAACAACCACATATCACCCCACACACCATTGAAAAAACCCATCATTGTCCTACTATACAACCACATTCTGTCAACTCCCCCACACATAAAAACCAAAAACAATCACACATCACATCACAAAAAACATTTTATATGTTCACAAGAACATTTATCACATTCAACTACTTTTCTTTGAGGCGTCATCACACAAACCAAATCCTGGGGAAACCAATTCATTATCCAAGTATAATTAATTAACCAATTTCCATTTAAGGTGATATCAAAACAATAAAAAATCACAGTACATATATCTAGCACAAATAAATCCCACAATGACAAAAAAATTTAGTAGGGCGTTTAGCCCGTATAATCACAATATCACAAACAATATTGAAGCTGTAAAAAACATGCGAATCAAACCCCATCGCCCCTTTCAATTCAATTCACCAATTCTTTATATTTAATTTAAGCTAACACAGCCATAATTCCTAGATAAAAAGAAGTAAATCCCCACCTTAATGTTTCATAATAAAGAGAAATGAAGGGAATCCTACCTCAAGGAAGATTTTCACACCGTAGGGTGAGAAAGAATTCCTATGAACCACAAATTCACTACGATAACTGCAGATCAACCTATATTGCACCAAGGATCCATAGAAATGAAACCCAACGCATACCCAAATCTAGAGAAACACCATTTAAGTGGATCCTCTGAAGAATAATGAAAGAAAATAGGGAAGAATGAGAGGAGAACTTGTTGGTTATTGGTGTAGAAGAAGCATTGCAGTGGAAGAAGATTTATTAAAATTTATTTGAATAATCATTTCTTGAAACCAAGAGGAAGGATATTGAAGATCAAATTTATAATTAATATAATATATGAGGAAATAAATACCTGGGATTAGGAACTTTATTCATTAATGATTTTTTATTGTTCAAAATGACCCTTCCGAATTTCCTTTTTTATGCTTGTGAGGATCTAAGGGTAGAATCCCTCTAGCGGTGATCCACATATGCTCCAATGGTCTCCAAGAAATGGAACTCATTTTATGCGTTCTAGAATGGTGAATTTAATGTCATGTGTTGTTCTTTCTTGATTACTAAATCTCTAGTATTGAATAAATTCTCTCTTGGGTTTCTCATTCTTGAGAGGGAGAGAGGAGGAGTCGAGAGAGAATTCATTGTGTGAAAAAATTCTCTATTCCCAAACTTGGAATTGGTTTTGAATGCTTTACACAATAGACATAGACATATATTTATAGATATGAGATTTTAGTTAAAAAAATTTAATTGCATAAACTCCATTAAATATAATTATAACCATTAATGAAATTCCATGCCACATAATAATAATATTATTTTGTGGTCCGCAAAATTGTGAAATATGGATAAATAATATTTATCGACTCATAAAAAAATATTTCATCAAAAGACACATTCTTAGTTTTTTCAAAATCATCTTGTATTTATTTGACACCCAAATAAATATTTTATTATATTAAATAAATAATTTATTTACAAATTAGTATATAAATATTTATTAAATATTCAATAAAATAAATAAATAAATTTTATTCAAAATCCTGTGATTAAATATTTATTTAATTTATGTGATAAATATAACATGAATAAAATTATTCCTCAGTCTTGATAATAATATTTATTCCATTAATTAAATTCAAATAGAATTTAATCAAGACCATTAGAAACACTTAGTGCGTGACCCTCTAGGATTATTTCTCATTGGCATTAGGAGGGCTTGCCTAAAGTCCAAGATTAATATCCATCAATGGGTCAAGGAATCCAAGATAAAGAACTTAAAGCTGAAATGATGGAAACCACATATGAATGCTCATTATTTAATATAATCCCTTTGTCACAATATCTCATCAAGAAGGTTTCATAACAGTGTCATCAACCTATATGCTCGATACATCATTCTTTGACTATTTGAAATAAACTCGTCTTTACACCATGGACATGGAATTTAGGGTGATGGTTCTATTTCAATCAAAGGGTAGAGATATCAACTTCCATAACGATGTAAGGGAAAAATCCTTTATTGAATTATCCATTAATAACATTTCATTCATGATGTACAAAACGTACCATACTTCCCACCAACATATGAAATAATGATTTTTGTTAGAAAATCTAAGTGCGTGAGTCGTGACATGCATTAATGATAATCTTAAAGTATAAGGACCATTACACACAATCACAGATAGGAATATACGATGACACTAAAACATGCAGAATTCATACTGGTGGGTTTGTTTTCATAATCTCCCATCTTGGAGATTACCAAGTGATAACTTCATGATAAGAAGTCTCATATGCTTACGAGTAATCTCACCTGAAGGTCTATATACTAGGTGTCCCATCATAGTATTTTATCCAACCGCAGAACTATATTAGGAATATTTTTATAACACTTCAAGTTTCTAATTATAGCAGGGAACAACTATGACCTTATCAATGAGAATTATACTCCAGGACATTATTAAATTAAATTAATGCAGAACAATAAAAAATATGTAATAAGATATTTAATTTAATATTTATTACATAAAATATTCTTGTAATCAAAGCACAAATAGTTGATTCTAGGAAACAAACTCCCACATAGACTAGAGCTAACTACCTATGGCTTTCAGTTCACTAGACCTCACATGATAATCATGTTTCTACTAAGTCAAGGATTTAGTCAAGGGGTCTGTCACATTATCTTCCATGGAAATACTGCTTACTGCAACCTCACTTATATGAGAAAAATCCCTTAAGATATGATAATTTTGAAGAATGTGCTTCATTCGTTGATGTGACCTTGGGTCTTTTATGAGATCCACTGCTATAATATTATCATAATAGTGTGATGATGTATTTACTCCTAGGTACCACATCAAGCTCTTGGATGAAACTTTTCATCAAAACATATTATCTAGCTACCTCAGAAGCCACAATATACTCATAATCTACTATAGAATCTATGACTACATCTTGATTTGAGATCTTCCAGCTCACAAACCCTCCATTTAAAGTGAATATGTATCCCGTTTGTGACTTCATGTCATCTTGATCAGTTTGGAAACTAGAATATGCATATACTTTGATGAATAGTTCCTCATCTCCTCTGTAAATCAGGAATATATCCTTAGTATACCTTAGATACTTAAGGATATTCTCAACTAGAATTCAATTGCGGTCACCTAGATCATCTTGATATCTTCCTACCACACTTAATGCATAGGTGATATTTATCCTAGTACATAGCATAACATACATGACTGACCCAATTTCTGATCCGTATGGAATCCTTTCCATTCTATTTCCTTCCTCATGGGTCTAAGGACACATTTTCTTGGAAAGATGAATTCTATGTGATGCTTATAACAATACCCTCTTGAATTGTTCCATGCTGAATCTCTTCAGTATCTTGTTAATGTATGTACTTTGAATTTGGCCAAGAAACCTCTTGGATCTGTCATGGTGGATCCAGATCCTAAGAATATATGCCACCTCACCCAAGTATTTCATGGAAAATCATTTATTCAACCACACCTTAATAGACTGTAATATTGGTATTTCATTTCAAATAAGTAATATGTCATCAACATATACTATTAAGAAAATGAATACACTCCCACTAAAATATTTGTAGACACAAGACTCACATTCATTCTTTATAAAACCAAATTCCATTATGGATTAATAAAAACAAATTTTCCATGACTTGGATGTTTACTTTAATCCATAAATGGGTTTTTAAAACTTTCATATCTTATTGGCATCATTTAGAGTCACAAACCCTTCAGGTTGTGTCTTGTAGACATCTTTCTAAAGGTTCCCATTAAAGAAGGATATTTTGACTTATATTTTCTAAATATCATAGTCATGATAAGCTGCAATGACAAGTATGATTTTGATGGATTTCAGCATTGTAACTGGTGAAAAGGTTTTATCACAGTCAATGCCTTGACGCTATTTAAGCCCTTTTACAACTAGTCATGTCTTATATGTATTGTATTGTCCTTCCATGTCCAATTTCTTCTTAAATACCCATTTTTAATCAATGATATTTACATACACTCGAGGATCTACCAAAATCTAGACTTGGTTTTGTTACATGCAATGCATTTCATAATTCATGGATTATTTCCACTTGGAAAAATCTGTTCCACTTACTGCTTCCTTGTAGGTTATAAGATCATTATTATCAACTAATAATGATTCATCATCCTCAGTAACTAAAAACCATACCGTTATGGTTCTCAAAACCCTCTTGTACTCCTAGGCAGTACTTGTGTCTCTGGAACATTTTCTTCTTCCATGGGGATTTGTGGATTCTGATCCTGTACCAACTCTTGTTCTCCTTGATCCTCGACTTCATCAAAGTTTATCTTGATTCGAATATATTTTTTAGATATGGTCTCCCTCTCAAGTAATATTGAATTTCTTACCACTATAACCATTTTGTATGAGGGGTCGTATAGGTAATATCCCCTTATTTCCTTGGGGTATCCTATAAAGGTACACTTTATGCCTCGGAGTACAATTTTGTTTCTTGAAGAGGACTTAACAAATTATTAACTTCCCCACACATGTAAATTTGATAACATGGTTTTTCTTCCACTCAAAAATTCAAATGGAATACCATTTATCAATTTAGTTGGTACTTGGTTTAGTATGTGTAGTTTTGTTTGTAACGCATATCCTCAAAAGGATAATGGAAGACTTTCATGACTCACCATTGACCTCACCATGTCCAACAAGGTTCAATTCATCCTTTCACTTAAACAATTACATTTAGGTGTGTAAGGAGGAGTGAGTTGGTATAGGATCCCAAACCACCATAAGTAATGAATGAAGTCTTGATTAAGATATTCTTCAACATGTTATAAGAAGAGTTTATTAATCTTCCAACCAAGCTGGTTCTCAACTTCATTCTTATATTCCTTGAATTTATCAAAAGAATATGACTTATACCTCATTAAGTAAACATATACATATATACTAAAATCATCAGTAAAATTTATGAAGTACAAGTACCCACCCCTTGCTTCAATAGGAAATGGTCCACACACATCGATATGAACTAATTCAAGAAGATATCTTGCCCTCTCTCCTTTCCCACTAAATGGGACTTTGGTCATTTTTTTCTTGTAAACATACATGGAATACACCAAGTGGTTTTAGTTCAAAAGAATCTAAATATTCATCTTGATGTAATTTTGTAAACTATTTTTCATTTACATGGCATAGAAAATGATGCTAAAGTTGGGTGTGGTATAAGTCATGTGAGGTAACTTTGTTATTGATTTCACTTACTTGGTTAATGTAATCCAACATGTAAATACTGTTATGTAAATGTTACTTACCATAACAAATTCTATCTTTATAAAATAAGAAACATTTATTTCCAAATTTGAAAATGAATCCATCTGTATCTAGTCTGGATACATAAATAATGTTTTTGGTAACTAAATACACATAATATCAACCCTTTAAAACCTAGATCATTCTGGTTGGTAATGTGAGGTGGTAGTCCTTGATCTCTACAACATCAAGTTTATCTCTGTTGGATGCTCGTAGATCTACCTCCCATCAGTAAATTTTTCTAAATCTAATTGGTTCCTGTATTTGAATACATATGTGAGCACCAAAAGCTATATCTAATACACAATTTTTAGAAATAGATAAATTTCACTCAATAACAGACAAACCTGAAGCTTCCCCTTACTTCTTTAGCTGGGTTCAGTTTTTCTTCCATTGTCCCTTTTTTCCACATGCAAAACAAACAGAATCCTATTCCCTTGCTTCCCCTTTGATCTTCTTCTTTTTGGAAAGGAATGAAGAATCTTTGGGCTTAAATCTATTTGCTTTCCCTTTCCATTTTTTTTCACTATAAGGACATAAGACTTTTTCACTTCATATATTTATATGCTTGGTGAAGGAGGATAAGAAGAGCTGGAAAAGACTTCTCAATGTTTTTCATATTAAAATTCACAACAAAACTAGAGAATCTCTGAGGGAGTGATTCCAGAATGAGATCGGTGCCTAGTTCTTCAGGGATTTTAAACCTTAGAACCTCTAGGAGCTCAATGTATCCTATGATCTTGAATAAGTGAGGCCTAGTTGGGGAACCCTCTCTAATATTAATTTGAAATAGAGACTTGTAAATCTCAAACCATTCCTTTCTATCTATCTCCTCATAATGACCACAGAGGTGATCAAGCATTCTATACGCATCTATGTTTTCATGAGACTTTATGAGTTCACTAGAAATTTATAAAAGCATAAAACATTGAACTTAGACCATGTTGTTTATATGTTTTATTAGACTAGGAACTCTTCATCACATGCGTCTTCAGCAGGAATATAATACCTTAAGGATTGTAGCATGTAAGATTTCCATTCATGGTTTAGAATAACCTGAAGCCATTTAAACCACTCCTAGAAGTTACTGCCAATGAGGATATTGTATTTATCCAATATTGATCATAGGTATAGTGTAGATGAATAGCTTTTAATTTTATTATACAATTAAAATATCATATTATTAGTAATTTTCTTGATTAAAAATTTTGTGAGAAATAATAAATTAATTGATTTTATTAAATCTCACACTATTTTATCAAGTCCTAATATCTCTCACCGTTGAAATTAGAATGTATAGTTTATAGGAAATTATAGTGGAAAGTATCCATATTACCCTTCACATAACCCCAACAAGGATTGGTTAGGCTATTTTGAAGGTATTTAAGTAGGGAAGTCTTTTCTAGCTATAGGCTTGCAAATCCTTGATTTGTTGAGTGGAATCCCTAATCTAGAAATCCTGACTTGGGTTTTATCAAAACTTTCCTACAAATTACACCAAGTCTAGAAAGGGATGCTCCTCTTTATGTAAAATGGTAAATTAAACAAAAAACTTCATAAGAACTTCACCCATAAAAGTAAGTGTCCCAACAAGGGCTAGTCAAACATATAGTTTTATTGAGTTTTGTTCCTAATAAATTAATGAAAGTATTAGTCTGACTTAATATTAGATTAAGATATTTTATTTTTTTATGTAGAAATTTTTATCTTGTTTTATCATTTACATGTATTGTTAATATTTAAGTGGATTTTTACTTAATTAATTAACCATGTTTGGATAAAACATTTACACACAATCTATTTTATTTAAATTTTATCTTTGCATATTAATTCATTTATGTGATCATGGTCTTGCATCAATAAATATAATTTTAATTCATTAGATAGAAACTAATTAATTAATTAAATGTCTTGATCATGAGATTATATAATGGTTGATTTAAATAATAGAAATTAAATCAACCTATGACCTAGGGGAAATAACTCCTTATGATGTACTTGGCATGAGCTACAACATTCCATATGTCCACCTATACACCAACGAGTTGGCGTCATTATGGTTCCATCTTGAACTGTCTCCACATTCATTGGGATGATTCATTAATTAAAAATATTTTTTACTTACACGCAGGTGAGGGGAACCAATGGAATAGTTAAAGAGAATTACATAAATATCCTTGGACATACAGTTCTGACATAATAATGGAGGAAGGGATGACTCAGAGACCATATTTTAATTTAATATCAAATAATTGAAAAACCATGTAATAAATTTAATTAAATAAATTCCAACACATACATAGGTCCTGTTCAATATCATGATCAGTCATACATGTAATGAATACACAAAAAGTAACTGGCTAGCATTAATTTCATTATTTTTTCTTTATTATTAAGATGGACATGCTTGTATTAATTAATAAATTAATTAATTAATACTCTTTTATCTTAACTATCATATAAACCTAATTGGAGATACCCATCACTTTGGTATTCATGGAAAATAAATTGAAAAACCATTAATGACATATTTATTATAATAAATTAATTGATCATTTAAAATTATTTAAAACCATTGTTAAAATTTCAAACACACAAAATTGTACCAATCAATAAAATAAGGTTTTAATACTACAATTTTTCAAATTTAATGTAATTTTAATTTTTTCCATTAATGGGAGACTACATGGCATGTACATCCATCCACACAGCAAGTACCCCAGTTTTTGTATATCTAAGTCACACGTTTGGGGATTCGGCGTGTTAACTTAGCCATACTACATGGTGTGTAAATGACATCTACAAACCCTGTATTTGATTGCCAAATGTTTTTAATTTCTTGGCATATCTAGATATAATGAACATGGGTATGTGGTGTTTGCTCCAGCCACACACCATATAACTCAGCTTTACTGGCCAAAGATTTGGTACTTCTCGATGGAATCTCTAGTCATTCTTCATTTGTTATTAAATATATAAGAAAATGAAATACTGAATGAACATGATTAATATGTCGATAACATGTTAATTCAAATTGGATTAAAGAACGAATAACATGAAATGAAAATATAACCAAGATTTAATATATATCAACAATCAAATAAATAATTATAAATTTAAATATACCTGGATATGATACCAATTGTTGGTTCTAGGAATAGTAGTAGAGTTGTGGTGGAAGGCGATATATTAAAATTTATTTTAATAATCATTGTCTAAAAACAAGTGCGAGGATCTTGCACGTCAAAATTTATAATTAATTTATTTAATATATGAAGAAATAAATACCTAGGATTATGAACTTTTTTCATTGATGATTTTTGATCATCCAAAACAATCCTTATAGATTTCCTTCGTCTCACTTGTGAGGATCCAAGGGTATAATCCCTATAGATATGATCCACACATTCTCTAATGGTCATCGAGAAATGCCACTCATTCTCCAGGTGCTAGCACAATGAATCGAATGTCTTGTATTGTTTTTTCTTGATCAATCATTCTTCAGTCTTGAAGAAATTATCTCTTGGATTCCTCATTCTTGAGAGGGAGAGAGGAGGAGGGGTTGAGAGAAAATTTACTGTGCACAAAAATTCTCTATCCCCAAACCTGGAATTGGTTTTGAATGCTTTACATAATAGACATAGATGTCTATTTATAGAGTTGGGAATTTGGTTACAAAATTTAATTTCATAACAACCATTGAATATAATTATAACCATTAATAAAATACCATGAAACATAATAATAATAATAATAATAATAATAATAATAATAATAATAATAATAATATTATTATTATTATTATTATTATTATTATTATTATTTTGTGGTGCGTCAACTTGTGTAAAATGGATAAATAATATTTACAAGCTTGTAAATAATTATTTTATCACCAAATAGGGTCTTGGTCCATTCAAACTCTTGTATTTATTGAACACATGAATAAATATTTTATTCTATTAAATAAATATTTTATTCAAAAATAGTAAATAAATATTTATTAAATATTCAATAAAATAAATAAATATATTTTATTCACAATCTGATGAATAAATTTTTATTTAATTTATGCGATCAATATAACTTGAAAAAAATTATTCCTCGGTCTTGATAATAATATTTCTTCCATTAATTAAATTAAAATGGAATTTAATCAAGACCAATAGAAACACTTAGCATGTTACCCTCTAGGATTCTTTCTCATTAGCATTAGGCGAGCTTCCCTAACATCCAAGATTATTATCTAACAATGGGTCAAGGAACCCAAGATAATGAACTTAAAGTCGCAACAATGACAACCACATAATAATGCTCACTGTGTAATACAATTACTTTATCACAATATATCATCAAGAAGGCTTCATGATGGTTTCATCAACCTATATGCTCGATACATAATTCTATGAATATCTAAAATAAACTCATCATTACACCATGGACATGGAATTTTGGGAGATGGTTTTATTTCAATCAAAGGTCTGAGATATAAACTTCCATAAAGATAGAAGGGACAAATCCTTCCTTGAATTATCCATTAATAACATGTCATTCATGATGCACCCAATGTACCCTACTTACCACCAACATATGGCATAAAGGTTCTCGTCATCAAATCTAAATGCGCAATTCGTGGCATTCATTAATGATAGTCTTACTGTCTATGGACCATTTAACATGCTCATAGATAGTAATATCCGATGACATCAAAACATAAAGAATGACTACTGGTGGGTCTGTTCTCATAATCTTCTCTCTTAGATATTACCAAGTGTGGAATTCATGAGAAGAAGTACCATCTGCTAAAAAATACTTTCACTTGATGGTCTATATACTATGTGTCCCATCATAATATGTTATCCAACTAAAGAACTATATTATGAACATTTTCATAGCACTTCAAGGTTCTCATCATAGTGGGGAACTACTACGATCTTATCAATGTGAAAAATACTCAGACATTATTACATTAACATCATGCAGAACAATAAACAATATGTAATAAGGTGTTTAATTTAATATTTAATACATCAAATATTCATGTAATCAAAGTACAAAAAATTTGTTACAGGACACCAAATCTAATAGAACTGATAACAGATCAACCAAGGATCTCCAACAAGCATCCACTGGGATCAACAGATCAAGGAGAGAGGAAAAGGGTCTAAGAACACCTTGGGGCACCTAGGGTTCACCCAAAATGAGAGGAAAAAGAAAGGATGACCGAACGAATGAGGGTTCAGTTAGAAAAGATTTTTTTAAAAATGAACATGATTGGGATATTACATGATGTGTAATCCCCTTTAATGTTTTGTAATCCCCTTTCACATTATGAAATACTGAGGGTTTAGTTTATGCTGAAAAATGCATCACCTCTTCAATTTATTTTATTTTTTCAACCCTCAAAATATTACAGGCCGTGAAACCCTTCTTCACACTGTGTAAAAATATTTACGTCGTGCAACCTCCCTGGAAAAGCTGAAAAACATACTTTCACATAGTGTGATCCAATTAAATGATGTGTAATCTTCCTACTTCTAGGATTAAGCAACCAAAATTCTCCAGAATCCCTCAGAGCCTCCTATAAACACTTACAACAACCAAAACCTACAAAGTAACAGATCAGGAAGCATGGACCGTTACATTAGATACCTCTCAAACGATTCTCACCCTCAAGAATCCAAAACCAAACCAAGAAGGAAAGGGGTCCGAATAACCACTCCACAAGATACCTCTAAATGATATCATTATACCTCAAACACTACCACCAACCAAACACACCAACCCAAATGGTCACAAAACACACCACACAACCACAAGACGCCTCCTCTCACAAAACCACACTACCACACAACCACTGGACAACTATCTAAACCTCCACACATCCTAAACAAACAAAAACTACAAAAAAATAACCACACTACCACACAACCAACAAATTGCACCATTACGGACACATAAATCTGGGAATTTCATCCTCTATATCAAGATATTTTCCACTCTGGGTGGCACTAACTTGTTTCCATAGGTTTAATCGCATTGAAATTAATGCGTATTGATTAGGAATCAGGTCCTAACTTTTTTATATATTGGGAATTTATCAAAAATCACACCAAACAAATGAAAAATAAAGGAAAACAAATCATCTCATAAAATAAAGGGATCCATACATCATATCTCAAAGAAAAACAGAACAAAATAAAACTCAAAACAACTTTGAGTACCAGGAACATAGATGCATCTCTCACTCACAAGTACTCTCCTACTGGACACCAAAATTGTATCCTCAAGCCATGGAACATCTTGGAAACTCTTGGGTGCATTGAAAATGGTGAGCTATGAAACTCATGAAGATTCCATCTCCTATCACCACCATAATAAACAACTTTTACAAAACAACATCTGGTTCAGACCATCCTTTGACCATACCTTCGAAACATAACCATAGACAACATGATCACGCATCACCTCTACCTATGAGTCTTCCAACTAATATTTCTCCACCTAACACATCAATGAAGACTACACCATCATCTAAAATAAACATCCTTTACCACCATCCACTCTTACATCATAAGTGCAAGACTAACAACTCCTCCATCGATCTCTAAGCATCCGCAGATTCCTAAACAACATAATTTTGAAAATTTCCTGTCAAATCATCGACCATGACTTTTATCTTTCCTAACGTGTAGAATATCTCAAAATTATAGTCCGGAAGAAACTCTATCCACCTCCGTTGTTGCAAATCCAGGTCACACAAGGAAAAGATATACCTCAATCTCTTTGTGATCTGTGAAGACCAGAAAGCACTCCCCAATGAAGTAATACTACCACAAATTCAACGCAAACACAACTACTACTAGATTTAGGTCATGGGTGGAATAGTTACACTCATTGGGGAGTAGCTTCCTAGACCCATAAGAGATCACATCTTGCTGATGCATCAACACACATCCCAAACCCATATGAGAATCATCACAAAATACCTCAAACATCACCCCTTCCTCATGAAACCAGAGCATTGGGATACTGACCAAATTCCCATTCAGAAAACCAAACACTACTTGGAATTGATCACTCCACAAAAATCCTAGTCTTTCCTAGTTAAAGATATCACCGGGGCTATAACTCGAGATAAATTGGGTAAAATCCTCTGATAATAGCCTATGAGACCAAGGAAACTGTGAACCTCTACCATGTTCTTGGGTGCTTCCCAAGAAACAACTACTTCGACTATCGATGGGTCTACTAACACACCCTTATAAAACACCATATGATCAAGGAAATTCACCTCCCATGTAAAAAAATTACACTTGGAAAACTTTCCATAGAAATGGTGGAGTCGAAGAACCTGAAATAGAGTTTTGAGATGCTCGATATGCTAATCCTCTGAATTCGAGTAGACTAAGATATCATCAATGAATACGATGAAAAAACGGTCCAATAATTCACAAAATATGGAGTTCATAAGCTCCATGAAAATAGATGGTGTGTTTGTAACACTAAATGGAATGGATATAAACTCAAAGTACCCATACCTGTATCTGAAGGCAGTTTTCGGAATATCACCCTCCTTGACCCTCAACTGGTGATATCCAGACTGTAGATCGATCATTAAAAACCAACTCACCCCTCTCATCTAGTTAAAAATATCATCTATCCTCATATGAGGGTAACATTTTTTGACCGTCATATGATTTAACCTCCAGTAGTCTATGCATGTAACGTCCTGATTTCGGAAGACACCCCGAGGAGCCCCATACCCAGTTGGTCACATGGCCTCAAGCGCATTTCACTGAATGCCAGAGGCTACTGAATAGTAGTGAGGGCCTTAGGTGTGATAGTGGGGAAACTATTCCCTCATTGTAAGAGTACACAATGGAAGAGAAACAAATAAACAAAAGAGGAAGCAGTAAACAATCCATACGCAAGTGAACATCGGAAGACTGAAATAATAAACAACTATAGCACATACATATAAAATGACGAATGATAAAAATGTCTAAGAAAATAGCCAAAAAAGTCACATTACTGTATACAAATAGTACTAAACCAAGTCCAAAAGAAACAGATCACAACTTCTCAGCATCGCAAGCCTAAGCTTGGTCCCGCGCTCTCCAGCTCCATAGCAAGTCAAGTACCTGAAGTAGAAGGGTGATTTCCCTTATCTATACCTGCAGCAATATAATCTGTTTGGGCCCCAAGAATGGACCAAACAGGGTGTGAGACAAAATCCCAGTAGGAAACCACCACGAGATCTGTGCCAAACAGTCAGTGAATATATGGAAGGTAAAAGTACAGAAAATAGTAAACATGAAGGTACTGAACAATAAACAATCCACAGTCTCAAGAATCTAATCTGAAAATAGGTAAATATCTACTCAAGAAAGAAGGATCAAATAGGTAACCCTCTGGGTAGTTCTCATAGCCTAACCCCTACGGTTCAACTAACAAGCACTATCAACCTTGTGGGAGTCATACACAGTCTCACCCCTCTAGTTCAGATAAAGTATAGACTCTCTGGGGAAGCACTCACCGTCAATTCCCCCTATAGTCTCTTATCGTACTAAAGGTGCTTTGGGGAAGCACTCAATGTCTCATTCCCCCTATAGCCCACGTCGAGGAACTACAGACACTCTGAGGAAGCACTCAACGTCAATTCCCTCTGTGGTCTTGCATCGTAATTTATAAGACACTCTGGAGAAGCCCTTATGTCCATTCTCCCTATGGTCTACTACACTAGGTTCTCACGACCCTGTGTAAGTCAAACAAGTAACATGCGCAATGGCCAAAGTAAACCTCAAGAACTACTTGGCTAGCATTCTATGTCACATAAGCACATTAAAAATAACAGTCACACCATCCTACAAATAATAGGCATGAGAAAGTAAACAGCAGCCAAGGGAAAACTAGACCCAACAGTTCAAAAAGGAAAAACATGCATGGAAACACTTACAAAGCATACAATTAACCCTAATAAAATTTATTATCCTATAATCAGGCATACAAGAAAAGTAGGCAAACAATATGGCTAAAAATGGTAAACACGCAATACCCCGTTCAAGGGTATTGGTGGAATTTGCACAAAATACTCAAATACTTTCAACAGAAAGGCACAAACCACCTACCTTAACATTAGGAGATCGATATACTTGAACCACAAGGCTTGAATATCCTTATAATGTCGTAGATATATGAAAATGTAGAAAACTTTCAACTCACAATAACTTGGAAAAGAGGATAAATTGGAAAACGATGCTACGGGAGAAGAGAGAACCCACCGTTGTGATTCCAACGCACCCAAAAGTGTTTCATTCAGAGGACGGATAGAAGTTTGGGGGCTCGTCGAAGATCCACAGCTGCTCAGCTCTCTCAGATGAAAAGAACCTAAAATAAGACACTTCTGGTGATCGGGCGTGACCCCAGTGCGTTTAATGAAAAAAATAGAAAGTACTTGGCATGTACTTTTGAAGTACACGGCGTGTACTTACTGTTTCTGTATTACACTTTAAGAGGTCTCCGAAACACCCCCACATGGTCCTGTGCATGGCCGTTACACAACCATCACCTGGCTGCCTGCGACAAATAGGTACACGATGTGTACTCATAAAGTACATGGCGTGTACTTTGAAAATTTTCAAAAATTCCTCTTTTTCCCAAAAATGACCAGAAAAGGAAAAACATACCTGAAAAGAATATCCATGTTCTTATAAACTTCCCTCCGTAAAGAAATTCATCCCCAAATTTCCCTAGCATGGAGAAGAAGAAGAAACCCCGAACAGCTCCGGGCACTACGCTCGTACATCGGCCTCCCTCTCCCAAGTCTCATCCTGTACCCGCCCGTGCTTCCATAGCACTCATACCAAAGGAATAGACCAGCTGCAGAGAAACTTTGTACTATGATCAACATTCCAGATAGGATGATTCTCGAATGATGCATCCACATATTTCTTAACCTCCTCGGGTTGAAAGACATGATACGGGTCTGAAAAGTAACATCGGAGCTAAGAAATGTGAAAAACGTCATGCATCGCCCAGTATCTCTGAGGTAACTGCAACTGATAGACAACCAGTACAACTCTTTCCAACACCTCAAATGGTCCGAGGAACCTCGGTGAAATCTTACCCTGTCTCTTAATCCTTCTGTTCCCCAACCTCGGTGTGACACGCAGGAAAACCTGATCCCTGACCTCGAACTCTAGAGGTCGTCTCCGTTCATCAACATAAGACTTCTGTCGAGATTGTGCGGTATGCATCCTCTTTCGAATCAACTCTATCTGCTTCGTGGTCTCCTGAACAAGACGAGGTCCCAACAAAACTACCTCTCCTACCTCCGGCCAACATAAGGGTGATCGGCATGGTCTACCGTACAAGGCCTCATAAGGTTCCATCTGAATAGTTTCCTGAAAACTATTGTTGTAGGTGAACTCCACTAGAGGTATATTCTTCTCCCAAGAACCTCCAAAGTCCAGAATGCATGCTTGGAGAATGTCCTCAAGCACCTTCATTGTACGCTTGGACTGGCCATATGTCTAGGGATGGAATGTTGTACTCAAAAGTACCTGTGTACCCAAAGCCTTCTGAAGCCCCTGCCAGACCCGAGAAGTAAAACACGAATCCCTATCTGAAACAATGGAGTGTGGAACTCTATGCAGAAGTACAATATCTCGGATGTACAACCATCCCAGATCATCAACACTGAAGGTCTCCTTTATCAGAAAGAAGTGTGCAACCTTCATGATTCTATCAATGAAAACCCAAACTGCGTCATTCCCTCAAGGCGACCTCGAAAACCCTGTCACGAAATCCATCGCGACATCGTTCCACTTCCACTCAGGAATGGGTAATTTCTACAAAAGACCTGCTGGTCGTTGATACTCTGCCTTCACCTACTGACAAGTAGAACATCTCATGATTAAACCAACAACATCCCTCTTCATACCTGGCCACCAATACTGGCAGTGTAGATCATGATAAATCTTGGTGATGCCAGGATGAACTGCCCAAACAGGGGAATGAAAATGCTGCATCACCTCCTCGCATATATCTACTGGCACCCATATGTGTCCCTAGAAACGCAAGATCTCATCCTCTCCTACTGCCCATCCCGGAAGATGGTCCTCTCCTGACACACACTCTCACAGGAATAGGCCTTCTGAGTCTGATAGCTTCCTCATCCGCACCCGATCAATAAGGGTAGAGGTAACAACTATAGAAGATAGAAAATTCTTCCCTTGTCTATCATGCACATCCAAATGCATCTTGGAGAACAGAGCCATAAGCTACCACTCACTGTTGGCCTCCTGAACTGCCTGTATCTGAGTCCTCTTGCTCAATGCATCATCCATAGCGTTGCCTTTCCCAAGTGTATAGGTAAGCTCAAAGTCAAAGGAATGTAGGTACTCAACCCACCTCCGCTGTCTCCGATTCAAATCATGTTGAGTGAAAATGTACTTGATACTTTTGTGGTTAGTGAAAACCACAACATTCTCTCCCATAAGGTAATGTCTACAATAGAATAAGGCATGAAAAACATTTTCCAACTCCAGATCACGCATCAGGTAGTTCTTCTCATGTTGCCTCAACTACTGAGACCCGTACGCAATGACTCCATCTCCCTACATAAGCACAGCTCCCACCCCAATACCTAAAGCATCACAATAAATAGTATAGATCTTTCCTAGCTCTGGAAAGACTAGTATCGGTGCTGAAGGCAACCTCCCTTTTAGCTCCTGAAAGGCTGAATCACAAGAATCTGAACACATGAACTTTGCACCCTTCTTCGTCAGACCCAACAACAGTGCTGCTAAACGTGAAAAGTCCAGTATGAAACACCCGTAGTATCCAACCATCCCTAGAAAACTCCGCACCTCAAAGACGTTTTTTAGTTTTTCCCAGGAAACTACTGAACTCACTTTCTCTAGGTCTACTGATACACCTACCTCCGAGATAACATGACCCATGAAGTGAATTTGGTCTATCCAAAAATGGAACTTTGAGAGCTTAGAATATAACTGATGCTCCCTCAGTGTACTCAAAATGATCTCAATATGGGTAGCATGGTCGTGTCGAGTGTGAGAGTAAACCAAGATATCATCCATGAAGACCACTATGAAAGAATCCAAATATGGATGGAACACTCGGTTCATCAGTGCCATGAAAATTACTGGCACGTTCGTGAGACCAAACGGTATAACTGTATACTCGTATAGACCATACCTGCTCCTGAAGGCTATAAGAGGTATATCTGATGGTCTAACATGCAACTGATGATAAACGGACCTCAAGTTGATCTTAGAGAACACTCGGGCTCCTCAAAGCTGATCAAGGAGATCATCGATCCTCGGCAAAGGATACTGGTTCTTGAACATCAAATGGTTCAGCTTCTGATAATCCATATAAAGCATAAGGGTATCGTCTACCTTCTTCGCAAACAGGACAGGAGAAACCCAGGGAGAAGTACTGGGTCAGATGAAACCCTTTTCCTGCAACTCCTCCAACTACTTCTTGATATCCTGTAACTTAGGTGTATCCATACTATAAGGAAGAATGGACACCGGTGCCGCTCCTGGAATGAACTCAATAGAAAAGTCTACCTCACGCTCCAGAGGAAACCCTGAAAAGTCCTCTAGAAAGACATCCCTAAAATGATCCACCACTGGAGGAAAGCCTAACTGCAAAGTCCCTTGGTCACCCAAATATAGACTGAAAATCTGGGTTGTAACTCTTCCTAGCCCATGATGCTCGGGTCCTTCTCTACTCGCCTGGACATCCCACTCACCTCTATAAAGAAAAGATTCACCCTCTGGTGATATGAAGCTCACCATGCTATGATAACAGTCGACGACTACCTGGAGGGGAACTAAATAGTCCATCCTAAGGATGACATCATATCCTGTCATCTCTAGGACATAGAGGTCCCATAAGAAGTGACACACCACAACATCTAGAGGGAACTCCCTGCACACACGTACACTAGTCGTCCTATCTCCCAACGGTGTGTCTAGCGTCAAGATATCTGTAGAGAAAAAGATACAGAGCTCAAGGCTCTTCAAAATAGAAATAGAGATAAAGATATGGGAAGCCCCTATATCTAAAAGAGAGGAAGATAAAACTGAGGCTACTAAAATCATACCTCGAACTGTAGAGGGTCCGGGATCCTGCTCCTGCTGGGTCTGCTCCACTGTAAAATTATGGCCTGCACCGCGGCCCTATGACCCTACCTGACCACTCTGAGCTGATCCACTTTGTTGTCAATAAAATACCGGTGACTGACCACTATGAGCACGACCTCCACCTCGACCTGAATAGCTAGAAGAACTCCAGTTCCCTAACTGGTGAGAAACTAGTGGTGCTGCTCCAGAACTAGGAGTCATAGAAGATCGCTTGTCACTAGTTGCTGGGGAAAATATCTGATATAAATGTTGAAGGTGACCCATCTTGCCACAAGATTTGCACTCCACTGGAACCCTCTATCACTGCGGCCTCATATGCCCAGCCCTTCCACACTGGTAGCATACCACCTGGATACCTGAATATGTGTCTCGTTGCCTTGGATCCCCATGCGTAGACTCCCTACGTTGCTTCCTGCTATCATCTGGTGAGGCACTAACTCTGGAAGCATAACTGCCCTGACCCTAAGCTCTGGAATCTCTTAGATTGCGTTCCACAATCAGCGCTTGGTTGACGATGGAAGCGATGGAAGTCAACCTGAAGATATTCACCTGCGAGCGAATCTACCGTTTGAGACCATCCTCAAACTTACTTGCCAAGAACAACCCATATCTGCCCTGGAGGGGTGTGAAATGATGAATCTCGATGAAATGAGAAGAATACTCCATAACTAAAAGAGTAACCTGCTACAGACTCGTGAACTTCTGGGATCGATCAGCCCTCAAGGTCTCCGGATAGAAGTAGTCATATAATATGCGCTGGAACTCCTCCCAAGCCATGACCTACTGATGACCCGCCTGTGAGATCACATCCCACCATATCTTGGTGGAATACCATAGCATATTGGTAGCGAGATTTACTCTCCTCTCTAGAGGCATCTCTAGATGCTCAAAGATATTCAACATGGCTTCTAGCCATGACTCTGCAGCCTGAGGTCCTCCTTCCCCTGAGAAGGTGGGGGGATGTTGCTACTGGAAAACCTGCGTCAAGTCTACCATAGACGAGGCAGGAGGTGGTACTCCCTGAAAGGTCTACATCATCCTCAGAAAGCCTTCCCTAAACTGCACATCAGTGCCTATAACTGGTATCACTGCTGGTGTCAAGGCTGGCACAACAGGAGGATCTGTAGGAAGTCCTTGATCAGCCATGTCTGGTACCTAATCACCTCCTAGAAACTGGCGTACAACTGGAGGACTTCTCGGTGGCATGACTCTGCAAGGCCAAATTCACACCTTAGATCAAAATTATCATGGACTAAAAATAAGGAGTGTAATAGGGGAACAAGAGGAAGAAAACATTCAAGTTTTACAAAACATGACTACACGACGTGTACACTACCTACACATCGTGTTCCCTGAATTCATTCACCTAGGCATGTACCTTTGCCTAAACTCGTCATGTAACACCCCAAACACAAGGCGTGTTTGCCAAACACATGACGTGTAATTGAATCCTCTTCCCCTGCCTGGGTCCTTCTACATGGCTAAGCCACACAGATCTCCTAAGACAAAACTACACGGCGTGTTCAAGGTAGACACGGTGTCTACGAGACAAGATTCACCTGGCCCGTGTTGTTAGTAAGATGGTCAGACACATGTCTCCAACTACACAGCGTGTTACTGATAGACACGACATGTACGTGAAAGGATAACACCAACCCATGTTGTTCATGACATGGTCGGGTATCTGAGTCAGACTACAAGGCGTGTTCAAGGCAGACACGATGTGCACAAGAAGAGACTCCACCGAACCATTTTGTTAGTTACACAGCCGAGTTCTTAGGATTATACTACACGGCGTGTTCAACGCGAAAACGACGTGTTTCCACCAGAATTTTCCCATCCCATGTCTCTGCCCACACGACCTATGACACAGTCAGAAACTATAGGGAGTGTACATAAAGTACACAATGTGTACTTAAGAAAAACTATCTCTTTCCGAATAGAATAACATACGGCATGTACTTAACATTACACAACATGTATTCTGGGTTTTTTTAGACAGAAAGCCTCAGAAACTACTCCGGAGCCCAGAAAAACACTGAAACACACATTTAAGGTGCCAAATTCCGATCCGTGAGGGCCCATACTCCCCGCAAATCAAAGTTTGGAATCTTACACATGTTATAAACAATAAAACAGTGCAATGATCCACCAAATTATGGTCCATGTGAGCCCATAACACCTCAAGAACCAAAGTTTGGTGTTCATTCAAACAAAACCTTACACAAAATTCCCTATCAAATAGCAGGCATTTCTATAAAGGCATCTATCACAATAACATGTATATTCTACACAACATCTATCACGACAACATTCAATTGCTAATGAATCCTTGATGGCATGGCAAGAATGCATGGCATGTGATTTATAACAAGTGCCTATATGATTCATGATATGGAACACCCTCATCTCATCGGGTTGCGATATAAATAGAACCACAATAACAACAATGTTAATAGCACAAGACATGTGAGTCACCCAACGGTGAAATCAAATAAAATGTAAAATTTCAAACTAGTAAAATTTCATTAAACGAGGTAGTATGTATTTTCCATGTACACGGGTTAGCTACTCCTGATCACAGATTATTACCAAGTACCTATTCCATCCTATCCCTGGATATAGTCTCCAAACAGTAAGTCAATAGAAAATAAATCCTCTGATACCACTTTGTAATGTCCCGGTTTCGGAAGCCACCTAGAGGCACTCTGTACCCAGTTGGTCACATGGTCTCAAGAAAATTTCCCTGAATGCCAGAGGCTTCCAACTAGCAGCGAGGGCCTTGGGTGTGATAGTGGGGAAACAATTCCCTCATTGGCAGAGTACACAGTGGAAGAGAAACAAATAAACAAAAGCGGAAGTAGTAAACAATCCATACACAAGTGAACATCGAAAGACTAAAATAATAAATAGCTGGAGCACATAAATATAAAATGATGCATGATACATATGTCTAAGAAAACAACCAAATAAGTCACAATGTTGTATATAAACAGTACTAAACCAAGTCCAAAAGAAACATATCACAGCTTCTCAGCATCGAAAGCCTAATCTTGGTCCCGCGCTCTCCAACTCCACAGTAAGTCAAGTACTTGAAGTAGAAGGGTGCTTTCCCTTATCTATACCTGTAGAAATATAATCTATTTGGGCCCAAAATCATAGACCAAATAGGGTGTGAGACTAAATCCTAGTAGGCAACCACCGCGAGATCTGTGCCTAATATTCAATGAATATATGGAAAGTAAAATTACATAAAATAGTAAACAAGAAGGTACTGAATAGTAAACAATCCATAGTCTCAAGCATCTAATCTGCAAATAGGTAAATAGCTACTCAAGAAAGAAAGATCAAATAGGTAACCCTCTCGGGAGTTTTCATAGCCTAACCCCTCTGGTTCAACCAACAAGCACTAGCAACCCTGTGGGAGGCACACACAGTCTCACCCCTCTGGTTCAGCTAAAGTATAGACTCTCTGGGGAAGCACTCACCGTTAATTCCCCCTATAGTCTCGTATCAACTAAAATCACTCTAGGGAAGCACTCAATGTCTCATTACCCCTATGGCCCACGTCGAGGAACTACAGACACTCTAAGGAAGCACTCAACGGCAATTCCCCCTATGGTCTCACATCATAATTTATAAGACACTCTGGAGAATCCCTTATGTCCATTCTCCCAATGGTCTACTACACTAGGTTCTCACGAACCTGTGTAAGTCAAACAAGTAACACGTGAAATGTCCAAAGTAAAACTCAAGAACTACTTGTCTAGAATTCTATGTCATATCAGCACATTAAAAACAACATTCACACCATCCTACAAATAATATGCATGAGAAAGTAAACAGAAGTCAAGGGAAAACTAGACCCAACAGTCCAGACAGGAAAAACATGGATGGAAACACTAACAAAGAATATAATTAACCCTAATCAAATTTATTATCCTATACTCAGGCATACAGGAAAAGTTGGCAAACAATAAGGCTAAAAATGGTAAACACACAATACCCCGTTCAAGGGTATTGGTGGAATTTGCACAAAATACTCAAAGAATTTCATCATAAAGGCACAAACCACCTACCTTAACATTAGGAGATCAATATACTTGAACCACGAGGATTGAATCTCCTTAGAACATCATATATCTATGAAAACATATAAAACATTCAACCCATGATAACTTAGAAAAGAGAAGAAATTGGAAAATGATGCTATGGGAGAAGAGAGAACTCACTGTTGCGGTTCCAATGCACCCAACGGTGTTTGATTCAAAGGAAAGACAGAGGTTTGGGGGCTCGTCGAAGATTCAAGTCTGATCGACACTCTTGGACAAATGGAACGTAAAAGAAGACACTTCTGGAAATCATACGCGACCCCAACACGTTTAATGAAAAAAGAAAGTACACGGTGTGTACTTTTGAAGTACACGACATGTACTTATTGGTTCCATACTCCTCTTTAAGCGGCCTACAAAACAACCCCACATGGCCGTGTGCATGGCCGCTTAATGTCCAGCACCCAGCTGCCTACGACAAAGAGGTGCATGTCATGTACTCATAAAGTCCATGACGTGTACTTTGAAAATTTCCAGAAATTCCTCTTTTTCCCAAAAATGACCAGAAAAGGAAAAACATACCTAAAAAGAAGATCCAGGTTCTTACAATGCACATCCTCAGACTACCGTCTACCTTCCTTGAGAACAACACTAGATCACCCCACTATGATACACTAGTCCATATAAATCCATTCTTCATTAGATCATCTATTTGAATCCTCAACTCCCACAACTCAGAAGGTTTAATATAACCAGGATCTATCAAAATTGGAGAAGCACTCAACTACAAGTCTATACCAAAATCAATATCATGTTGAGTGGGTAGCATCAAAAACTCAGGAAAAACATCCATGAATTCCCCAATGACCCAAGGAACCTCTAACATCTCATCACCTACTGATTCAACCAACAACTCATCCAATAAAGAAATAAGGGGCTCCACACACCGACTACCCACCTGACAACCCTGCTTACCAACAGAAATGTAGTACCCCCGGTTTCTAGTATGTAACCCTTACTTAATAATTTTAATGTCTATAAAGTTAAGGGTGATGAATGAGAGAGTTGGGAGAACTTGGAATGAAGTTTTGAGGCAAAGGGGAAGTCGCACGGGCGGCGCACGATTTGTCTAACCATGCGTAGTTGACACTTTTGAGGTAGTGGCTCCTGCACAGTTAGAGCATGGTTCAGGAGACCATGCGAGGAGGTCATGCGAGGGTCTGCTGAGGTAGTGGCTAATGCACAGTTAGCGCACAGTTTGTCAAACCGTGCAAACTAACCGCGCAGGCACTTAAATGAGATCCTAAAAAAGTGAATCTCACACATTTTTGCCTCTAAATGGATCATTTTTCCTATTAAGCATCCATAACTCGGGATCAGTATCCCTTGAAGGTTTGAGAACCTCTCAAAAGTGTTTTGGAGGCTATCCAAAGTCTTTCCTTGGAGAATCAAAGACAGATTATTGAGGTATGTGATTGTTCATCATCGTTCTTGATCGATTTCTTAGATCTACTTCTCCTTTTCTCTTGGTTTCTTAGATCTATGCCCGTTATGGGTAGATCTAAGTGTATGGATACCAAATATGATGATATTTAGTCTTGTCATTTCTATGAAAAGATATCTAAGGTGGTTCCTTGAAGAATCAACCCGGTTTTCTTGTGTGTTCTTCATTTGTTGTGGTTTTTGTCAAAACCTTTGAGGTAAGAGGCTTATTTCTTGACTCCAATTTGTAGAACTGATTGGAATGATTTTAAATTGAATGTGTGGAATTTAATTAATTGTGATTTGTTTGTTTAAAACTTATTGGAAACCTTCTTGAGTGATGGTTGTGAAATTTGGAAAATTGGTGATTTTGAATGAGTGCTTTGGTTCTTAATTTTTAAAATAGAGATTTTAAAATCGGGATTTTTTGGAGTTGTGAAACATGGTTTGGATTAGATGTTTTCAATAAAAGGGAATGTTTTATCTAAGTGAAGTGGCTATTTTGAAATTGGTTTATTCTTTGGTTTTCAATAAAAGTATAGTTTTATTGAAATGGTTTGAATTGGTTGAACACACTTGGTTTTTGACATGATGGTTGTGTGTGTTCATGGGCATGTAGAATAGATAAGGGTTAGGGGTCTCTCCCATCCTTAATGGGATGACTAAGGTTTAGGGATATCCCCTGTCAAAGGGTGCATGTGGGATAGATAAGGGTTAGGGCTCTCCCCCATCATTAACGGGATGAATAAGGGTTAGGGCTCTCCCCCGTGAAAGGGTGCATGTGGGACGAATAAGGGTTAGGGGTCTCCCCCATCATTAACAAGATGGATAAGGATTAGGGATCTCCCCTATTAATTGGTCCACTAAGGATGACTTAGTGAAAGGCTGAATCACCACTCGTGAGTTAGGGAGATCCATGTTACATGCAGGGTTGGTTGTGTGGATGTATGAAATGAATTGGGTATGTCAAAGGAATATTGAGAAATGGTTTTAAAGCTTGTTTAGTTATTTTTCTGAAAAAATAACTTGTTGGAAAAATTGGTTTCAGTTACACTAGTATGTTTTTGGTTATAAATGGTTTTTGAAACTTTTTTATATTTGGGTATAAACTATTTTGGTAAATTGTTTTATATAAACTGTCATATATAAATGTGACTAAATTTTCTATCCTAGTGGAATGAGTAGGGATGTCATTGGGGAAAACCTACTAAGTTTTATACTCACCCCTGCTTTGTCACTTTGGTGCTTTTGCAGATGCTATCTTCTGGGATAGGGGTAAAGGTAATGTTTCACACATATTTAGCACCACCTCGTGATGTTTAGGCTATTAGGTGATTGTGGATCTTGGAGCTTGTGGAACATGGATTCTTATGGTATTTTGAGAGTCTTGTATCATTTATCCACTGTGTAATTTGATACTTAGTTATTCTTCTGTTGTTGCATACTTTGATATGGTTTTGAGATACATGAATATGTTGGGTTGTCTTTCATTCATTCATGCATCATATAGTAAATGTTTGGTTATGGTTGTTTGGTTTATTGATTTATTTATTAAAGGGTAAATCATCCATTACTTGTATATGAAACCCTTCATCATTTATTTACAGCCTTTGGCGTCTTGGGGATGTCACTTAATGCCTAGTAACGACTCGTTGTACTCTCAAGCCAATGATAATTGGTGGGTCATTACAAATGGTATCAGCTTGTTTGGTCTCTTCCTAATAAGTAGTCATCAATGTTCCTAGTTTTGGAGATGAAATCCATTCTTGTCTATTCCTTGGGTGGGAATCTTAGAAAATATTAGGATTGTTGAAACATGAAATATATTGCATAAAAGGACGTAGCTAACCCTTTTATGCTGAACTTCAAGTTACCAGGGAGTTGGGTAAATAAGTGTTTAGAGACACTTCTAGGATTTTGAAATCTCATTGTCATGGGTTTATCCAATGAGACGATCATGACATGCATTATAGAATAAGGACTTCCCACTAGGAGTGCATAAATAATTTCTAGAAATGATCATTTTTGAAAAGTATGGAATTGGATTTCAAATGAAAGATTTTGAAAAAGCGAATGATTATCGTATTTTGAAAATGGTTTAATTTTAAAAATCATGTGAAGTGGTTTCAAAAGTTATTGAACATGGGAAAAAGGATGTTTTGGAAAACAATATTGTGATAGTTGATGTGATAGAATTTGAAATGCTAAGCCATCAGTTGCTAGAGAGTGAGATTGACAGAGTTCGTTGTTGGTTTAGAAAATGGCACCCGGTAGGCATCATCAAAACCAACCCAAAGAAGCTGTAGAGAATGTGGTTGCACCGAAACCACAGGTGAACCAAGATCTGGTTTAGAGTATTGTACAAGATTTTCATGCTGTGTACATAGGGAACCGAAGGAATGAACCAAGGAATATGGATCATACCATCCATTTCATGAAGCAGAATCTACCGAACTTTTGGGGTGATGCTGAACCCGAGAAGGCGGAGGTGTGGCTAAGTAGGATGAATCATATCTTTGATTTCATCGGCACACCATCAGAGCTCAAGGTCAATTTTTCAATGTATATGCTCGAGGATCTTGCACGTCAGTGGTGGGATTTAGTGGTGCATGCTAAATTGGATGAATTCCTTACATGAGAGGATTTTGAAGAATTGTTCAACAAACAATTCTATCCTCACACATTCAAAATCCAAAAAACGACAAACTTCTTCAGCTTGAAATAGGAGATCCTCTTTTTCATAGAGTATGCGGCTAAGTTCATGAATTTAGTCTATTTTGTACCAGAGGTTGCAGCAAGTACGTCTTTGAAGGCACACATCTTTGAATCAGGGCTAAGGTATGAGATTCGATCGAAGATTGCGGTGCTTTGTATTATGGATTATACAGAGATTGTGAACTAAGATACTGTTGCTGAATGTTATATCTCAGGATCTATAGGAGGAGGAATGATGATACCTACAAGAAATGGTGGGAACTCAACTGCAGGGAACAAGAGGAAAAGGGAACCTATTTCCATAGTGAAAGTGGAAATCAGAACCAAACGGCTAGATCAGTAAACCTTCCTCCACGACCTTAGAGAAAATCAGATTGTTTTCAATGTGGTTCACTTGACCACATAAAGTGAGATTGTACGACACAACCTAGAGAATGTAATAATTGTAACAAGATGGGACATCTTCAGCACTATTGTCGCAATTCTCCAAGTTCAGGTGCTCGAGACACTTCTCAGCTATTGCAAGCATCATATGCTTCGACTAGACAAGGATTGAAAAATCATTCTCTTCAGCAGAGCAGAGCTAGCCATGGTGATTCTTGAAATACCACGACTCCTCAACTAGGACAACCTCAGTAAGTAAATAAGGAGAACAATATAGTGAAGAAGCAATTGTATGGAGCTAAGCATATTATTGTCGATGATCAGGATGGACCATCTATAGTAATAGGTACAATTCTTTTGAATTCTACCTTTGTGCAAGTTTTGTTTGATATTGGTGCATCACATTCCTTCATTGCTTCTCGTACTGTTGAATTTCTATATTTAAAACTAAAAATAATGACTTCTATTTTGAAACTACAAAATCCTCTTGGTGAAAGAGAATGTCAAGCCTTTATGTGTAGAGCATGTGCTATAACTATTTATGGAGATGAGTTAAAATGGGACTTCTCGATGTTGGATATGGATGTCTATGATGTAAACCTGGGTATGTATTGGCTGAAAACGTTCAAGGTTAAAATCAACTGTTATAGGAGAATAGTTAGTTTCACGACTGAGGACGATATCAAGCATCTCTTTAGAGGAGAGAGGACTATAAAGAAAGGTGAAAAGAGATTGTTGGCACCAATGGTGGGAATGATATCTTACCAATTGGTAGCATTGACTTTGGTATCAATGGAAGATATCGAGGAAAATAGTTTTCCAGCTGTTGTGGATCAATTTCCAGATGTCTTTCCCAAGAACTTCTCAGGGTTACCACCTCTAAGGGAAGTGGAGTTTACAATTGATCTCCTTCCGAGGACCATTACTATTTCCATTCAATCTTATAGGATGAAACCAACAGAGTTATGGGAATTGAAAGTAAAGTTAGAGGAGATGGAAAGCAAGGGTTTCATTCGACCAAGTACGTCTCCATGGGCAGCACCAGTTTTGTTCGTGAAGAAGGCATATTGAACTCTTCGGCTGTGTGTTGATTATCGTAAGATTAACCAAGTTATGATAAAGAATAGATATCCAATTAAACACATTGATGATCTATTTGATCAATTAAGGGGATCTCAGTGGTTCTCCAAGATTGAATTGAAATCAGGATATTAATAATTGAGAGTTCAGAAAGAGGATATTCTAAAGACAGCTTTCAGAAGTAGATATGGCCACTATGAATATGGAGTCATGCCTTTCGGTCTAAAAATGCACCATCAGTCTTCATGGCATTGATGAATCAGACATTTCAACAATATCTGGATTATTTTGTTGTAGTGTTTGTGGATGACATTTTGGTCTATTCAAAGATAAGGGCTGATCATGAGGTGCACCTGGAAACAGTGTTACAAATATTGAGAGATCATCTTTAATATTCCAAGTTATCAAAGTGTGATTTTTGGATACAGTAAGTACATTTCCTTGGAAATTTCATTTTTGATAAAGGAATTTCTATTGATCCTAAAAATATAGAAGCCATTATATCTTGACAACCACTAAAGAATGTGTTCGAGATACAAAGTTTTATTGGTCTAGCTAGTTACTACCGATGCATTGTGTGTGATTTCTCACGACTAGCTTCACCAATGGCAGCTATGACAAAGAAAAATGATCCATTATAATGGATAGAATAATGTTAGAAGTCTTTCCAGGAACTAAAAGTTCATCCTACATCAGCACCTATCTTGACATTTCCAAAATCAAGACAGGGGTATGTGGTGTATTGTGATGCTTCAGGATCAGGGTTGGGTTTTGTTCGCATGCAAAGAGATTACATGGTCGCTTATGGTTCAAGGCAGTTGAGGGTGCATGAGAAGAATTACCCAACACATTATTTGGAGTTAGATGCAGTCATCCATGATTTGAAAAAATGGATACATTAACTATTTGGTGAGAAATTTACTGTTTTTATGGATCAAAAAATCTTGAAACACATTTTCTCACAATGAAATTTGAATATGAGGCAAAGGATATGGATTAAGTATCTCCAAATGTTTGACTTAGACTTGATGTAAACATCGGAGACATGAAATTTGGTGGCAGATGCATTGATTAGAAATCCATATGCTTAGTTGGCGAAAGAAACTACAGATGAATGGCAGTTGATGTCATTCTTAGCCGACATGCATGTGGAATGTGAAGATCAAGGTGATGTTGTTGTTTTTTTAGCTATGCTTGTTCCTGATTTATTAAAAATGATCAAAGAAGCACAAACATCTGATACATAATTTCTAGTTGTAAGTTCAAAAATCAATGGTGGGGAGACAATTGATGGATGGAAACTTGATGGGGGTTCAATTTTGTGTTTCATAGATCGGATGGTTGTACTTATGGTTTGTTAGGAAAACCTCCTTCATGCTTACTACCATTCAAGATGGTCTGTACATCTAGGTACACTGAAGATGTATAAGGCATTGAAGGCATAGTTTTGGTGGAGCGACATGAAAAGGAAGGTGGCAGAGTTCATCTCGCGGTGCTTAACTTGTTAGTAGGTTAAAGCAGAGCATCAGAGACCAGCTGGTATGTTATAATCTTTTCCCATCCTAGTGTGGAAATGGGATCAAATAGCAATGTATTTTGTTACAGGTCTTCTAAGAATGGTCTAAAAACATGATGCCATTTGGTTGATAGTGTATCGTCTAACCAAGTCAGCCCATTTAATCCCTATTCGTTAAACTCATATGGTGGAGGATCTTTAAAAAATCTATATCTGAGAAGTGGTAAAGAGGTATGGTGTACCAGTTTCTATAGTCTTAGATATAGATCTGTGGTTCACATATCGTTTTTCAATATCATTATAGAAATCCCTTGGAAATCAGTTGACTATGATCACCGCATATCATCCTCAAACAGATGGGAAATCCGAGCGGATGATAAAAACATTGAAAGACATGTTTCGGGCTTATGTAATGGATTTTGGTGGCTCATGGGAAGAGCATATACCCTTAGTGGAGTTATCATACAATAACTGCTATCAAGCCTTGATACGCATGGCTCCGTTTGGAGCATTGTATGGGAATCCTTTTCATTCTCCACTATGCTGGGTGGAAATGGGTGAAACTTCACTAGTCGGGCCAAGCCTTTTCCAAGAAAAAACATAGAAGATATAGTTGATTATAAAGATGATGGAGATAGCTCAGATTCGTCCGAAATCTTATGCAGATCACCGTCGAAGATCGTTGTCGTTAGTTGTGGGTGATCATGTCTTCTTGAGGATCTCTCCAAGGCTTAGACATTGTCGTTTTGGGATGCAAGGAAAGTTATCTACTAGATATACTGTCCCTTTTGAGATACTAAAATAGGTTGGAGAGGTGTAATATTGGTTGGAATTACCACCATGGTTTAGTTCAGTTCATAATGTGTTCCATGTATCCCAATTGAAAAATTATCACCCTGATCCTGACCATGTGATCAGACAGGATCATGTTGAGCTAGAACCAGATTCATCACTGGTACATATTCCAGTGAAAATAATGGATATACAAGAGAATGTCTTGCATGGTAAAATCATCAGCCTAGTGCGGGTTTTATGGAAACATGGTTAGATTCAGGAAGAGACTTGGGAACATGAGAAGGAAATGAAAGAGCAGTGGCCAGAACTATTTTTGGCCAGCAAGGGTTGTCAAATTTCTAAGGACAGAAAGACCAAAGGTAGGGAGAATGTAATACCTCTAGTTTCTGGTATGTAACCCTTAATTAATGCTTTTAATGGTTATAAAGTTTAGGGTGATGAATGAGAGAGTTGGGAGAACTTGGAATAAAGTTTTGAGGCAAAGGGGAAGTCGCACAGGCGGCGCACAGTTTGTCTAACCGTGCATAGTTGACACTTTTGAGGCAGTGGATCCCGCATGGTTGGAGCACAGTTCAGGAGACCGTGCAAGGAGGCCGTGTGAGGGTCTACTGAGGTAGTGTATAATGCACGATTAGTGCACAGTTTGTCAAACCGTGCAAACTAACCGTGTGGGCACTTAAATGAGATCATAAAAAAGTGGATCTCACACGTTTTTGCCTCTAAATGGAACGTTTTTTCTCCTAAGTGGCCATAACTCAGAATCACTATCCCTTGAAGGTATTATAACCTCTCCCAAGTGTTTTGGAGGCGATCCAAAGGCTTTCCATGGCAAATCAAAGTCGGATTCTTGAGGTATGTGATCGTTCATCATCATTCTTGATCAGTTTCTTAGATCTACTTCTCCTTTTCTCTTGGTTTCTTATATCTACACCCGTTATGGGTAGATATAAGTGTTTAGATGAAAAATATGATGAGATTTTGTCTTGGTATTGCTAGTAAAAGAGATCTAAGGTGGGTTCTTGAAGAATCAACCCGGTTTTCTTGCGTGTTCTTCGTTCATTGTGGTTTTCGTCAAAACCTTTGAGGTAGGAGGCTTCTTTCTTGACTCCACTTAGTAGAACTGATTGTAATTATTTCAAATTGAATGTGTGGTGTTTAATTAATTGTGATTTGGTTGTTGAACACTTTTTGGAAACCTTCTTGAGTGATGGTTGTGAAATCTGAAAAATTAGGGATTTTGAATGAGTGATTTGGTTCTTAATTTTTAAAATAGAGATTTTAAAATGGAGATTTTATGGAGTTGTGACACATGGTTTGGATTAGATGTTTTCAATAAAACGGAATTTTTTATGGAAGTGAAGTTACTGGTTTGTAATTGTTTTATTCTTTGGTTTTCAATAAAAGTATAGTTTTATTGAAATGGTTTGAATTGGTAGAACACACTTGGTTTTTGACATGATGGTTGTGCATGTTCATAGGAATATGGGACGGATAAGGGTTAGGGGTATCCCCCATAATTAATGGGATGGATAAGGGTTAGGTATCTTCCCCATTAAAGGGTGTATGCAGGACAGATAAGGGTTAGGGGTCTCCCCCACCATTAACAGGATGGATAAGGGTTAGGGCTCTCCCTCGTCAAAGGGTGCATGTGGGACAGATAAGGGTTAGGGGTCTCCCCCATCATTAAAGGGATGGATAAGGGTTAGGGATCTCCTCCGTCAATTAGTTCACTAAGGACGACTTAGTGAAAGGATGACTCACCACTCGCGAGTATAGGTAGATCTGGGTTACATGCAGGGTTGGTTGTGTGGATGTATGAAATGAATTGGGTATGTTAAAATAATATTGAGAAATGTTTTTAAAGCTTGTTTAGTTATTTTTATGGAAAAATAACTTTTTGGAAAAATTGGGTTCAATTACACTAGTATGCTTTTGGTTATAAATGGTTCTGGAAACTTGTTTATATTTGGTTATAAACTATTTTGGTAAATTGTTTTATATAAACTATCTTATATAAATGTGACTAAATTTTATATCATAGTGGCGTGGGTAGGTAAGTCATTGAGGAAAACCTACTGAGTTTTATACTCACCCCTTCTTTGCTACTTTGGTGCTTTTGCAGATGCTATCTTCTGGGACAGGGGAAAAGGTAATGTTTCACACGTATTTAGCACCGCCTCATGATGTTTGGACTATTTGGTGATTGTGGAGCTTGGAGCTTGTTGAGCATGCAGTGTTGTGGTCTTTTTAGAGTCTTGTATCATTTATATGTTGTGTACTTTGACACTTGGTTATTCTTCCGTTGTCGCATACTTTGATATGGGTTTAAGATACATGAAGATGTTGGGTTGTCTTTCATTCGTTCATGCATCATATATTAAATGTTTGGTTATGGTTGGTTGGTTTATTGATTGATTTATTAAAGGATAAATCATCCCCCACTTGTATATGAAACCCTTCAACATTTATTTCTAGACTTTTTCATGTTAGGGATGTCTCTTAAGGCATAGTAATGACTCATTGTACTCTCAATCCAATGAGAATTGGTGGGTCATTACAAGAAACCACATGTTGGCCATCCAAATATAAAAACACGACTCTCCTCCAGAAGCAGTAAATAATATAATGTATGGAATATAACCAGTAGATACTGATAATAACATTATATGGCTACATATGTTGTAAGAAGAGATCTCCATGAGACTGATGTGGTCCCATCATTAGTCTATCCCCCCTATACACATAAAACAAGATGTCCTAGCCTCCAACTGGCGTACTCAACACCAGAGGAATTAGAAGCATCTCTATGTCTAGTCCTAGATCATGGGCTAGATCAGGTGCAATAAATGAGTGAAAAGATCTTGAATCAAACAAGTCACAAACAAGGGTGCTAAACAAACGGATCATACCTCTAACGATATTTAGCCCCTATGGAACTATTATCTCCACTGTGTGCAACTGACTATGACTTGATCCTATACCTCTCTTCCAACAACCACCTCCACAACCATGCTTGGGTCGTGGTCCTTGAACATGAGAAACATCATGAGGTTGGCCTCCACCTGATCCATCTCCCCTTGGCAGAGCAAAAGCCTACTGCCCCTGTTGCTGAAATGGTCTCACTGAAAATTGATGCTGAGGTTGGAACTAAATATTTACACCTCCAACAAACTGGGCATAGATAACTACTAAGAACTGGCTCTAGTGATGAAAAAGAACCCAAAAATCAAAACAAACTGGTGTAAATATCCTAGTAAAGGAATGGAAACTGCTGGCACTAGAAGTCCATAAAAGAAGCTTCTGAGGTCAACACCCTGTAGGTCAAAACATCAAAGGTCATAGCGCCTTAGATCTTCCATTGAAAACTATTACTCTCAAAGAAATTTTCTGTCTCCCCTATCATAGTTTACCTCCACATGTGTGCATCTTCTCACTCACCTCTTCCTTCTTCTGAACCTCTAAATATGTTGGCAACGTAAAAGGTGTAACAATATACTAGACAGAAGCACAAAGTGCCTCCTCAAGACGTCTCACATGAGACTCCTCATCTGAAAAAAGGTCTGGGAAAAATGTAGATGGTTATTGAACTTGATTCCTAGCTCCCACACTTAAATAATCCCCTACTGAAGGGAGAGTAGCTCTTACCTCTTCTCATCCTTCATAGTCGATGAAAGGAACTATGTCCATAAATCCTTCCAGAAGCCAGCCCACAAAAATTATGCCTCCTTCTGCTATCCCAGATACAATGTCCACCACTGATGTGCAGTTCCCTGCATCTGACTGAATGCCAAATGGACCCGGTACCCCATCGAGGCCCAGATCAAATTGAAAGTGATATCGAGCTCCTCCATCCAACTCTCTATCTCCATATCTGAAACACTACCCTCATACTTCTCCAAATCCTACCGCTAGAAAGCACTCAATGTCCTCTGAAACTAATCATCCTACTCAACTGGATCAATCCCATGGGGATCAAATGGATTACCCTTCTAAACCTCAACTGTCTAATCCACACACAGAAGATGACTAAGATCCCTAACTAAAAGGAAAATAAGGATTTTCTAAGCTCTATTGTATGGATTTTCATTAGGATTTATTTTATTTTATTTTATTTATTTTATCCACTTTAACCTTCCCAAAACAACCCAATTCAACCAATAACACAAGTCATTAAGATGAATATACCTCTCCTAGGTCTCTAACCTGCAAGCAGGCCCATCTCATTTGACTGTTCAATAAGCTCAAAGTCCGTGTATTAGATCACAGGGGCCCCGAAAATCCCATGTATTAGGTAGTCTCCCTAGCCTATGTCATGCGACAAGGTCAATTGGAATTATTGCCACACCACCCTATGAAATCCTCATTGTACTTAACTCCAAAATTCATCCTATTTCTCAATCATCACCTTTGATACCAATATTTCATGACACCCTCACTCCAAAGATAATGTAATGAGGGGAGAGAGATAATGACCCCTGAGTCCAACCTTCAATAGGCCCCAGGTTGGCAACTAGAACCAAGGGTGTACAAATCACACAATATGGGAGACATTAACCTTTATAAGAAACAAGATCAGGAGATAGAATGAATCATCCACAACAAATACAAGGTATAATATAAAACATAAATCCAAAAATGATCCCACATGTATGAAAAAAGTAGAACTGATACAAATACAACAAATACTCCGAAGTAAATACCCAAAAGAAAATCTAAGGAAGAAATAAAACATCTATCCAAAGGTATGATCTAGTAATGCCCATAAAAGTCCAGGAAATCCTCCTAGAAACTTGAAGGCAATTTTATATATGTAGGGTGAGCATACATGTATACTCAATAGGAAAAAAAGTTTCTCATGCACATGTAAAAGAAGCATACTAATTCTCCTGTGAGAAAACAGCAGAATCAAATAGAACCTAAATAGGTATATGAACCATCCCAACCTCACCAAGCAATTATCCCCAAGTAACACAAGTCATGTAATATAATATGTTATAAATCACATCAATGATAGGGAACCCCTCACCAATTTCCCACTGGTACGTTTCTCTCACCCAACGTCGTACGTCCTGGCGCTCTCATCCCTTCTATATACCATATTATATCCCACCCAAAAACACCTGTTCCTCACAACACATTATTCCCACACACACCTGGGCCTTAAAACACATAAAATAATTTCTCATCTTAAAGTCACCTGGTAAAACACATCACATCTCATTTCAGAGATGCTTGGGACAACAAAAAACACATCTCCCGCAAACCCCTAGGCTATCACATCTTGCCAGAAGGCACCCATGCCATCAAAACCACCATATAAATCACTAACAGACATCCAAACATCATATCCCATTCCATATCTACCTCACCTAGAAGAGAGAGTAGAAAAGGGAAGGTACCCAGTGATTCGTACTCCTCACTAGATGTTGGAAAAAACACCCCATGTGTGACGATACGAGTGTTTGACACATAGTTATCAACATGGGTGGGTGTGTATAGAAATTAAAAGAATATACAAGTATATTTATAGTATCAAAAACTCAAGCCCAACCTATGGGTTTACAAACAATCCAACCAAATCACAACACCGATCACTTTTACTGCCACCTCTAAATGCATTTATTAGTATCTGCAATAGTCATTTCAGAAGGTGAAGAGACATGATAAATTAAAGTGGCTTCACATTACCTCTAAATTCAACTCCCATTCATTTAATTATTCAGTATCAATCTCATTTAATCACACAACCCATCATTTAATATTTCATTAACCACCTTCTTCCCATTAACCAAACAAACCCAAGACATTCCCAAAATTATTAAACCATTATGTATTTATTCCATCACTACTCGGGCATCTAGTACAACATGACCACATATCATAAGCAACCTATCATTCACAAAAACCTCACCTCACCGCACAAAATCATAGACCACAAACTATCACCACACCACCCCAAAATCACGACCAAACAAACTATCACCTCACCACCCAAAAGCATGAACAAATAAACTATCACCTCACCGCCCCAAAAACATGACCAAACAACCACATATCACCCCACATCACATTATAAACACCCCTAGACATCCCAATGTAGAAAAAAATTCCATCCAACCCCCCACACATACAAACCAAAACAAATCACACATCACATCACAAAAAAACATTTTACATATTCACAAGAACATTTATTACATTCCACTACATTTCTTTGGGGCGTTATCAAACAAACCAAATACTGGGGAAAAAATTCAATATCCAAGTATAAGTAATTAAAAAATTTACATTTAAGGTGATATCAAAAAAATCAAAATAGTCACAATACATATATCCAGTGAAAAAAAATCCCCCAATGGCCACAATTTATAGTAGGGAATTTATCCCATATAATCACAATATCACAAATAATATTGAAGCTGTAAAAAACATGAGGATCAAACCCTATTGACCCTTTCAATTAAATTAAATAATTATTTATCTTTAATTTAATCTAGATAAATCATAATTAATAAATAAAAAGAAGTAAATCTCCTCCCTCATGATGCACAATAAAGAGAAATGAAAGGAATCTTACCTCAAGGAGCTTTTCGCACCGTAGGGCGAGGAAGAATGCCCGCAAACCAACCACACCAAGACAACTATAGATCAACCTATACCAAACCAATTATCCATAAAAATGAAACTCTAAGCATACCAAAAACAAAATAAACACTACCACATTGGATCCCCAGAATAATAATAGAATAAAACAGGTAAGAATGAGAGAAATCACCACAGATCAACCACAAATCACCAATGAGCATCCATCGAGATCAACAGATAAAGGTGATAGGAAAAGGGCTAGAATAACACCTTGGGTAACCTAGGGTTTTACCAAAAGGAAATGAAAAATAAATCACAACCAAACTAATGAGGTTTCAGCAAAAAAAATAATTTTTTTTAAAACTGTACATGATCAGGGTATTACACGATGTGTAATAATCCCCTTGCACATCGTGTAATACCCCAGGTTTGGTTTTCACCAAAAAAATCAACACTTCAATTTATTTTACTTTTTAAAACCCTAAAATATTACACGTCTTGAAACCCTTCTTCACACCATGTAAAAATATTTACTCTATGAAACCTCCCTAAACAAGCCACAAAACTGACTTTTATGTCATGTAATCCACTTACATTATGTGTAATCTCTCTACTTCCAAAATTTAGCAATATAACTTCACAAAATCACTCTAATTATAATCCAAACACTTCCAAAAACCAAAACCCACAAATTAAGTGTTTGAGAAGGCATAAAATGTTACAAAAAGTCTAACATGCAAGCCCTCAGTATATCCTCAAACACTAGGATAGTGAACTTGGTCTTCCCATCTGTCTGGGGGTGAAATATAGTAGTCATCCTTATATGGGTCCCATATTACTCCTTCAATCCTATCCACAATAATTATTTAAATTTCATGTCATGATCAGATAAAATCATTGAAGGAACCCCATGGAGGAAAACAATCTCCTATACGTACAACTACCCCAAAATCTCCACATAACTCTACTTCTTAATAGTAAGGAAGTGTGACGACTTCATGTGTTAGACAAATATCACCCAGATAGAATCATGAACCTTCTATATACATGGAATCATAGTCACAAAGTCCATGGATATTATATTCCACTTCCACTCTAAGATCGCAAGGTGTTGCAACAAACTTTCCGGGACTTGGTGCTCAACCTTCACCTTTTGATAGTTGAGGCACTGAGATATGAACTCAGCTACATTTTGTCTCATGAATAACCAACAAAACTACCACTAAAGGTCTCTATACATCTTCCCCACATTGGTATTTATATATAGAGGATAAGCATGGAACTCTCACAGCACCTCCTCTTGTATTGTGACTGGGACCACCATCCCTCCCTGAAAAATTATGACATGATTCTCTCATTTATAATATTCATATGGTGAACCACCCATGGATATATGGTCACATAAGACCTTATAGTTGATGTCTAACAATTGGGACTCTCTCACATGCTCGAGAAGCATAGGATTCAACACCATTTACTGTAGAAAAGTTGTACCCTCCTGCTCCACTAGGGTCAGCTGCAAGGAAGCCAGCTACTCTGAAGCCTCCTGCACCAAGTGGGCCTAGGACTTCCTATTAAAGAAATATGCTAATATATTTCCCTTCCTTGGAGTATAGACTATCTCAAATTCATATTTCTGTAAGAACTCCAACCATCACTATTGTCCTAGGTTCAAGTATCTCTGCGTGAAGATGTACTTGAGACTCTGATGGTATGAGTAAACCACAAAGTACTTCCCTAGAATATAGTACCTCCATATCCTTAGGGAAAAGAATAATAATTCCAAATATAGGTTTGGATTTTAATAGTTCTTCTCATGGGGTCTCAAATCCCTCAACCTGTATGTGATAAATACCTAACACTACATCAACACACATCCAATCCCAGCTCTCGAGGCATCAAAATACACTACATACTCTACACCCTCCTCTGGTTGTCTCAACACAATAGCAATCATCACCCTCAGCCTCAAATACTTGAGGGTTATCTAGAACTACCCAATCTAAGTAAATGAATTTCCTTTCCATGTTAGGGTGGTCAAAGGGGGTGAAATCTTGGATAATTCTACCAAAAAACTCTTATAGTACCCTACCAAGCTAAGAAAACTTCGCACCTCTAACACATTCTTAGGTGTATCCCAATAAAGCTTCACATCAATCTTTTATGGGTCCATGGATAAACCATGATTAGAGATGACATGACCCAAAAAGAGAGGCTCATGAATCCAAAACTAAAACTTCTAGAACTTACTATAAATTTGGTTCTCCTAAAGGAAATCTAGAACTAATCTCAGGTACTCTGCATGTTCCTCCTTCGATGTACTGTATATGAGTAGTTATTCGATGGATAGAACCAAAAATCGATCCAAGTACACTTATAAGACTTGGTTCATAAAATCCATAAACATGGCGGGGGAATTTGTCACACCAAAGGGAATCACTAAAAACTCATAGTGTTCGTAGAGACATCAGGATGCTGACTTTAGAATATCGGCATTGTGAACTCTCAACCGGTGGTAGCCAGACCTAAGATCGATATTCGGGAACCATATTTCACCTCAAAATTGGTAAAATAGGTCACCAATCCTTGAAATGGGTAATTTTTATTTATTATGTCTTGGTTCAGGTGATGATAGTCTATGTAAATCCACAAACTCCTATCCTCCTTTTTTACAAACAACACTAGAGCTTCCTAGGAGGACACACTGGGCCTGATGAAACCCTTCTCTCAAAGGTCGTCCAACTACAACCGCAACTCCCGGAGTTTGGTAGAGACTATATAATACGACACAAAAGATATCAATGTAGTAATAGGGTAAAAGTAGATACAAAAATCCATCTCCTACCTCATAAGTAATATCATAATGTCCTCCTGGAATATGTTCATATAATACTCCAAAAATGAAGAAATCCAGATACCTGAAGATCCTACTGCCCAAAGGTCAATACTCACCAACTGATGGGTGATGGGATGTTGCCTCCTTATAGAAAAATCTATTCACCCTACCATGAGATATCTATCTCCCATAAAAGAGAATATCATATCATTAGTGAATAGGCATCTAAATTGTCTACGGTGATTTTCAATCTGTGCTCAGAACATTGAAAACCAATACATACCTAGGATGACATCATAGCTTTCTATCATGATGATAAAAAAGGTACCATGTGAACCTCTCTCTACCAAGTGATAGCTCACATAGCCATCAGATAAAAGATACAAAAGAAGTTTTCCTTGCAGGAACCTCAAGACGAATCTATTAGGATAATGACTCAACTGAGAACTCCATATCTCTAACCATAAGTATAGAGACGATGGAATGAATAGAACATGTGTCTACTAATACTAAATAAAGAGTAGAATAGACACATATTATACCTTTAATAATCTCATGTGCCACGAGGTGATAAGCCTCTAAAGCCTACAGATTTCTATGGCCTCAACCACCAGCTCCTTGAGCTTGACATGGGTTTCCTAGTGGTGGTGGTGGAAGGATCTCATAGAATCATCCACCTCCCATAACTCCACCTTATCTCCCAACTCTCCCTCCTTGGGTACCACCCTGTCCTCTCCTGGAAGATCCCCGATCATGGAGCTTCCACTGACGTGGTGATCCATCAGCTATCTTTCTGCACTCCTTAGCATGTTTGTTCGGGCATTCTCTGTAACACCCTAAGCTTCCACGATACGCTTCTCTTTCAATAATGCAATAGCTTGTATTGTACGCAAGTTCGAGATTCTAACACACCACAACTAATCAAAATAGCCATTATGAATCGTAATACACACTTTTTTAAATTATATATATTTTATATTTCAAAATGGACTTCATTTTTGGATTCGGAATGTCGAAATTAGCCTATGTTGAATTTTTTGTAATTTTCTGAGAACTTCCAAATTTTTATGAATAGTGAAAAATACATAAAACAACTTTTTTAATCAAAATAATTTATAGTGATAAATTATACTATTGAGTGGTTTTAAAGTATAATTAGAATATATTTTTACCATTTTATCCAATGATGTTCATTAGAATTAATTTCACTTTGAAATTGGACATAAACAATTGTCAATCTTTTGATATATATTGTTTCTTAAAAACACGCTATTTGTTGTGACAGCGGGAATTAATTATGAAATTAATTAATGAAACTTATATGTTTGGAATTTCATAAAATAGACATCATTTTTCAATTCATAATATCAATTATATCTTAGGGTGAAATTTTGGCATTGTTCTGAAAAACATCATTTTTTGATGAATAGTGAAACCACTAAGTGGTAGTTAAAAAACTGATTTTTTTGTTTAAATGAAACATTACCACTTATGTGATTTGATTTTCAAAAATCCGACATACATGGTTGTCATTAGGAAGTAAAATTTGGTTCAATGGGATTAAAATAATTTTTTGGTGAATAGTAACTTTTAAGTTTAATTAATCGCGATTAAAGGTAATTAGTGAAATTTAAGGTAAATATAATGTTATAACAATAGGAAATGACCTTGAACCTTACACTACCCCTATTGGATGAGTCATGGCCGACCAATACAAACCATGGGTCAACTTGGGGACCCCATGGAGCCACTTTGGTAGGGAAATGACAATAAAAACTTTTTATTTAATATTAAAATAAAAATGTCACAAACAAGAGTTGTTTTACTAAAACAATTTTTAAATGGGGTTATACAAGTAATATTTTTGACTATAAATATTCATTAGAAATATAAAAATATTTCCTACGTCATGATATTTTTTTATAATTTTTATACATTAAATAAATTAAATTATTTATGACACCATGATGATGCAGCGATTACCTCATTAATTAATGATTTAAATAAAATGAAAAGATAATGTAAAATATAAGCATTACACTTGTCCAAAGCCTATTGGATGAGAATATTTAGAACCCTTATCACCTTATCCTCGAATTATATAAGTGTGGGACCTTTACAATCCTAAAAGCATTTTATAATAAAGTAACATTTTATTACTTTCCAAGAGTGCCCCTCCTCTCCACTTATAAAAGTCCCCCACCACTACCACCTTAATCACACTTTCAAAGCCTTCTGGCTCGGCCAACCTCTTCCCAAATAATCTCCCAACATCCCTCCCTTAATCCTAGAAGCCTTACCTTGGGCAGAAGTCTTCTCAAGGAAGCCTTTGGCTCAAATCAAAAAGAGTTTCCCGATTTTAAGGTAATGTCTTTTCTTGTGTTATTTTATTTTATTTTTCTTCTCCAACCCCCTAAACTATTTTTATTCTTTTCTTTTGTAACAACACCAGTATCCTAAATATACTAGGATGTTTTTATAAGAAGGATTCGAGCTACACTTACACACACCTACATCTAATGGTTAAAGAACATACTGTTTTTGTGGATGGTGAATTTCTGCCTCACGAAACGATGATTGTTCAACACTCATATAACACCTTAAAAGGAGGCCATTAAGATGTCACTATATTTATATATTATATATAATATGTTTATGTTTTACTTAAGATTCTGTATTTTTCATTTATGGCATACCTTTATGATTTCAATTATGGGTAAACACAATATTTTCATTTTAGAAGTGCGGACTACCGCCCCCTCAAAGTGATTTGAATCGTTAATACCATATGTGGGATGTATAAAGGATGGAGTAAATGGTATTATAAACTATATTATACTAGAATTATATTATACCTTTATATCATTATGATCTCATTCCATTAAATACGAAATAGAAATGAAAGTAGCGTTCATGCATACGTACGACTTACCGTCTCCATGAACGGTGCATTTCATTTCTTACCTCTAAACGTTATGGAATACTAAAAATGTATGTATATACTGGATATATATGAGATATATGATATCTATATCATGAATATAATTCTAGATATAATGGATATTTCACCACATGAACAACTTGTAATTATAAGAAGTTTATTTTTGACTCAAGTACCTAAGATCGACAAAACGACCGTTATAAACTTAAATAATTACATAATGTTCATGACATGGTAATAAATGATATAAAAGGAATAATTAAAATTAAAAAGGTTCTTAAGTAAATAGAAATTAACTCTAGTTTATTATTCAGGAGGTTAAAGAACGATCAAGTCAAGTCGGACACGAGGTAAGGGAATTTCTTAACCCAATTTCCAATCTCTGGGTTAATCTCCTACTTTCAAATTATGTCATAATATTATTATGTCCTATATTGTATTTGTACTTTCTTTATGTGTAAATATAGTGAATACACATAATAAATTTATTTTATTGTAAAAATTATCTTTGTAAGGACTTCGTCTCAATCTCCTTTCATTGAGGAATATTTTGTTTTATACACAAATTTCTTTTATACGGTGTATAAACCCATTTGACTTTTACATTTATTCAAAAGGAATATTTTTATATGAAGTGTTTTACTAAAGGACAAAAAGGAATGTTTTTATTGTCGTACGTATGCGGTGACAATGACATCTCTGCCGCCGTGACCATTATTTGAGTTTCGGCTTCCTCTACAAGCCATAACTTTTTTTTAATGAAAAATAAATACAAAGTTTTATCTTTATTTTATTTTGGTATTGAAAATGGTTTTGAAAGTGTTTTTATTATATCAATGTGTTGTATTGATATCTTGTGATTGAAATGTGGAAATGTTATGTTTCCTTTATGCATGTTTTATGTGATACGATTATGTTATGGTTTATGATATTTTTAAACCTATTCATATGAGGAATGAATTGGACTTAATAAGTGATGGGTGGAGCCCGCTACAGCTCCTCGATGCATCGGTGGGTCTCATGAGACAAACTAATGTCTTGGAATGTGGCCTTGACAAAATCTTATTTGTGGTCTTGGCACGAGGCCTTGGCTACGTGGTTATGATAGTCTGGAATTATCCATTCCATCATTATGAAAGTGGTTATTTATATTTCATGTGATTATTCGACTAGTAGAATATCCATGTGAGTAAGTAAATGGAATTATTTCATTTTACTTTTTCCATATTATGCTAATTTTTAAGTTTAAAAGGCTTTTGTTTTAGTTATACATTTCCTTAAATGTTAATGTTTATTTATGAAAGATTCCGCAATATTGTTATCCTTTTTTAGCATCTGAGCTCACCCCTTTAAATGTTTTAATATTTTCCAGGATATGAAGAAGTATTTTATGAATGACCTGCAGGGATAGTCAGAAGAGGATATGAGGGTGGACTATGGAGACTTTGTTATTGTATTTTTTAACTTTATGATGTATTGTAACATTTATGAATGTATCTAGTGTTTCCAAGGATACTAAACTAATCAGTCTTTCGAGACTTGATCTTTTGTGATCATGCCAATGTTACGAAGTAATGCACTGACTCTGGGTAACTGGGGTCGGGGCGTTACAGTTGGTATCATAGGTAGTTTAGTACTAACCTTGGAAGCTAGATTTAGATAAACTCTGATTAGAGCACATAGCCCAAAGATAGACTTTGAGGATTAGTATAGAAGAACTTCCTAGAATTTTGGTATTATAGAGATGTTGTGAGTTTTCCGAGAAATACATCCCTGTCTGGATACGAGCAGGTAGAGGCGGATCTGGCACAGATGTACCTAGGGGTAAAACCTAAAAACACCGCTTTGAGCTAGACTCGAACGGGAACTGGTGCACGACAACGGGTCTTGCTGCACTCTTGGTTACGACACTCCCGGGGGATATGCTTAGGATAATTCTCATTTTATTTACAAACCACTATGAAGGGTTATGAGTATATACTTCCTCAAATAAAACATTTTTATGGGTTATATCCATAAATAGTTCAATTTATGTTAAGTATTTTACAAGTATGGAATTATGTATTTTGATTCATAAACAAATCTAGTTTATGCCATTGTTTAGAAATGGAGCCTAGTGGAAGGAATGGAAACCGTATCAATGCACGCACTCCATGTAGGGATTTCCCTCCTACTCAAGATAATTATTGTGGATTTGGAGATACAACTGGTGCTGATCAACTTATTACCATACTGGGACAACTCACTCAGGTTATGAATAACAACCTTACTCGTATAGAGCACCCTAATCCGCAACGTGGAGGATCAATTTTAGACCGCTTCATGAGGCCACAACCGCCAACATTTACTGGGGGTACAAATCCATTAGTAGCTGAGCAATGGATAAACTCCTTAGAAAAAATATTCAATGCCTTGGGGATTAACGAAAGGGAGAAGGTTGTCATGGCAGTCTACCGCCTCACTGGAGATGCCGATCAATGGTGGTCACTGATTCAAAACACAAAGGAAGATGAAGAAGTATCAAATATGGAATGGAGAGAGTTCAAAGATCTTTTATTAGAAAAATACTTTCCTCGTGACCATCGAGCAGATATGGAAAGGCAATTTCTGGGTCTGAGACAAAAGGAGTATGAGAATGTCGCAAAGTATGAGGCCAACTTTACAAGGTTAGCGAGGTATGATGCAGATTATATACGTAACCCAAGGAGTAAGATTGATTATTTCTTTGATGGGTTAAAACCATTTCTCTGTCGAGAATTAGTATCACAATCTTTCTCTTCATATGAAGATATTGTCTCATGTGCTATCAAGACAGAAAAGGAATTCTCTAAATCTTATGACAATAAATTAAAGCAAGAGAAGAAGAGAACGGTGGAACAAGAAACAGATAAAGGGAAAAGGGAAAGAAGGATTTTCCATTATGCGATAATTTTGGGAAGAATCACCCTGGTACTTGCCTAAAAGGAATGGGAGTTTGTTATAAATGTGGAGAAAAAGGACACCAAGCTCGTGATTGTAAGGGAAAGAAAGAGGCTATCAATGTTGAATGCTACAATTGTAGGGAAATGGGGCATTATGCAAATGAATGTCCTAAGAATCAGGGAAACTTACCTCAGAAAAGTCCAAGGGATCAAGGACAATCATATTTTGTTACTACAGTTGAAGTGGAATAATTAATGTATTGGTGCTTTTGGACTCAAGGATTATATTCTGGTTATAAGAATAATGTGATATATATAAGGATTGTACTGCAGTACTTGTTATTTTAATTAAGGTCTTAATATGATAAAGGTAATCATATTTTTTGTATATGACAATAAGAGAAACTTTACCTTGTTTGAGGAATCTAATGATACAATTGATTTTGGAATTTAGAGACCTTTTAGAGAAAGTCTGGACAGAGGTATTTTGGATAACTATAAAGGTTGGAATGAAATAAGTTGAACTTTGGATAGTATTGTTTAAGGTTAAAACATTTCTGAAGATTATTTTTGGAATATTATAATACTATATTTTTAGGAAAAGGACAACCTGCAGGGTGGGGCATAACCTGTCGCTTCGGACAAAGCTGTAGGAATCGAACCCTCAACCATATTGCGACAGGCCTTTATGACCTACCCCTAGCCTACAGGAAATCCCTGGTTATTACAAAATAGTTTTCGTAATCTAAATGGTATGTGTTAATATTTTGAACCTTGTACGGTTAGGATAAATATATTATTTTTGATTTCTATTATCTTTTTGAGTGAAAGATGAGTTTGTGGTAGAAATTAGTTGAAGGTTGAAACTCTACTTGTCAAGCATAAATATATATATATACCTATATATTATTCTATGAATAAATTAATTCTTAAACTTTATTAAAGGGATATTAAAACAAAAAATGTTTTATCCTAATACCTTATGTCTTGTTGAACTGATGATATTTTAAATCAAAATAGATTCAAGGCTTTGAGGCCCTCAATTTGACACTTGTTTTTTATTGATGACTTCAATCACTCCCTACAAATATTTACATTTTTCCTCCAACTATATGTCTCTAATTTCCACCAATGTTCTCTTAATCGAGATCATAATTGGGTGGTGACTTTTTCATTTCCCTTTCCCTCTTATTAAGGCTAAATTTTATTAACCTTATTTCCGTTGTGGGTTTTCTACAAAGGTATTTTCTCTTTTCAACCTTTTATTTTCAAAGAAAAATTTCAAATTGCGAGGACGCAATTTATTGAAGGAGGGGAGAATGTAACACCCCAAGCTTCCACGATACGCTTCTCTTTCAATAATGCAATAGCTTGTATTGTACGCAAGTTCAAGATTCTAACACACCGCGACTAATCAAAATAGCCATTATGAATAGTAATACCCAATTTTTTTATATTATATATATTTTATATTTCAAAATGGACTTCATTTTTGGATTCGGAATGCCGAAATTAGCATATGTTGAATTTTTTGTAATTTTCTGAGAACTTCCAAATTTTTATGAATAGTGAAAAATACATAAAACAACTTTTTTAATAAAAATAATTTATAGTGATAAATTATAATATTTAGTGGTTTTAAAGTATAATTAGAATATATTTTTACCATTTTATCCAATGGTGTTCATTAGAATTAATTTCACTTTGAAATTGGACATAAACAATTGTCAATCTTTTGATATATATTGCTTCTTAAAAACATACTATTTGTTGTGACATCAGGAATTAATTATGAAATTAATTAATGAAACTAATATGTTTGGAATTTCATAAAATAGACATCATTTTTTAATTTGTAATATCAATTATAGCTTAGGGTGAAATTTTGGCATTGTTCTGAAAACATCAATTTTTGATAAATAGTGAAACCACTAAGTGGTAGTTAAAAAACTGATTTTTTTGTTTAAATGAAACATTACCACTTCTGTGATTTGATTTTCAAAAATCCTACATACATGGTTGTCATTAGGAAGTAAAATGTGGTTCAATGGGATTAAAATAATTTTTTGGTGAATAGTAACTTTTAAGTTTAATTAATTGCGATTAAAGGTAATTAGTGAAATTTAAGGTAAATATAATGTTATAATAATAGGAAATGACCTTGAACCTTGTCCTACCCATATTGGATGAGTCATGGCCGACCAAGACAAACCATGGGTCAACTTGGGGACCCCATGGAGCCACTTTGGTAGGGAAATGACATTAAAAACTTTTTATTTAATATTAAAATAAAAATGTCACAAATAAGAGTTGTTTTACTAAAACAATTTTTAAATGGGGTTATACAAGTCATATTTTTGACTATAAATATTCATTAGAAATAAAAAAATATTTCCTACATCATGATATTTTTTTTTATAATTTTTAGACATTAAATAAAGTAAATTATTTATGATACCATGATGATGCAGCGATTACCTCATTAATTAATGATTTAAATAAAATGAAAATATAATGTAAAATATAAGCATTACACTTGTCCAAAGCCTATTGGATGAGAATATTTCGAACCCTTATCACCTTAGACTCAAATTATATAAGTGTGGGACCTTTAGAATCCAAAAATCATTATATAATAAAGTAACATTTTATTACTTTCCAAGAGTGCCCCTCCTCTCCACTTATAAAAGGCCCCCACCACTACCACCTTAATCACACTTTAAAAGCCTTTTGTCTTGTACAAACTCTGCCAAAATACTCTCCCAACATCCCTCCATTACTCCTAGAAGCCTTACCTTGGGCAGAAGACTTCCCAAGGAAGCCTTTCGCTCAAATCAAAAAGAGTTACCCGATTTTAAGGTAATGTCTTCTCTTGTGTTCTTTTATTTTATTTTTCTTCTCCAACCCCCTAAACTCTTTTTATTCATTTATTTTGTAACAACACCAGTATCCTCAATATACTAGTATGTTGTTATAAGAATTATTCGAGCTACACTTACACACACCTACATCTAATGGTAAAAGAACATACTGTTTCTGTGGATGGAAAATTTCTGCCTCACGAAACGATGATTGTTCAACACTCATATAACACCTTAAAAGGTGGCCATTAAGATGCCAATATATTTTTATATTATATATAATATGTTTATGTTTTACTTAAGCTTCTGTATTTTTCATTTATGGCATACCTTTATGATTTCCATTATGGGTAAACGCGATATTTTCATTTTAGGAAGTGCGGACTACCACCCCCTCAAAGTGATTTGAATCGTTAATACCATATGTGGGATGTATAAAGGATGGAGTAAATGGTATTATACACTATATTATACTGGAATTATATTATACCTTTATATAATTATGATTTCATTCCATTAAATATGAAATAGAAATGAAAGTAGCGTTCATGCGTACGTACGGCTTACCGTCTCCATGAACGGTGCATTTCATTTCTTACCTCTAAACGTTATGGAATACTAAAAATGTATGTATATACTGGATATATATGAGATATATGATATCTATATCATGAATATAATTCTGTATATAATGGATATTTCACCACATGAACAACTTGTAATTATAAGAATTTTATTTTTGACTCAAGTACCTAAGATCGACAAAATGACCGTTATAAACTTAAATAATTACATAATGTTCATGACATGGTAATAAGTGATATAAAAGGAATAATGAACATGAAAAAGGTTCTTAATTAAATAGAAATTAACTCTAGTTTATTATTCATGAGGTTAAAGAAAGATCAAGTCAAGTCGGACACGAGGTAAGGGAATTTCTTAACCCAATTTCCAATCTATGGGTTAATCTCCTACTTTCAAATTATTTCATGATATTATTATGTCCTATATTGTATTTTTACTTTCTTTATGTGTACATATAGTGAATACACATAATAGATCTATTTTATTTTAAAAATGATCTTTGTAAGGACTTCGTCTCAATCTCCTTTCATTGAGGCATATTTTGTTTTATACACAAATTTCTTTTATACGGTGTATAAACCCCTTTGACTTTTATATTTATTCAAAAGGAATCTTTTTATATGAAGTGTTTTACTAAACGAAAAAAAGGAATGTTTTTCTTGTCGTACGTATGCAGCGACAATGACATCTCCGCCGTCGTGACCATTATTTGAGTTTCGGCTTCCTCTACAAGCCATAACTTTTTTTAATGAAAAATAAATACAAAGTTTTATCTTTCTTTTATTTTGGTATTGAAAATGGTTTTGAAAGTGTTTTTATTATATCAATGTGTTTTATTGATATCTTGTGATTGAAATGTGGAAATGTTATGTTTCCTTTATGCATGTTTTATGTGATACGATTATGTTATGGTTTATGATATGTTTAAACCTATTCATATGAGGAATGCATTGGACTTAATAAGTGACGGGTGGAGCCCGCTACTGCTTCTCGATGCATCGGTAGGTCTCATGAGACAAACTAGTGTCTTGGCACGAGGCCTTGAAAAAATCTTATTTTTGGTCTTGGCACGAGGCCTTGGCTACGTGGTTATGATAGTCTGGCATTATGCATTCCATCATTATGAAAGTGGTTATTTATATTTCATGTGATTATTCGACTAGTAGAATATCCATGTGAGTAAGTAAATGGAATTATTTCATTTTACTTTTTCCATATTATGCTAATTTTCAAGTTTAAAAGGATTTTGTTTTAGTTATACATTGCCTTAAATGTTAATGTTTATTTATGAAAGCTTCCGCAATATTTTTATCCTTTTTGAGCATCTGAGCTCACCCCTTTCAATGTTTTAATATTTTCCAGGATGTGAAGAAGTATTGTATGAATGACCTGCAGGGATAGTCAGAAGAGGATATGAGTGTGGACTATGGAGACTTTGTTATTTTAGTTTTTCACTTTATGATGTATTGTAACATTTATGAATGTATCTAGTGTTTCCAAGGCTACTAAACTAATCGGTCTTTCGAGACTTGATCTTTTGTGATCATGCCAATGTTATGAAGTAATTCACCGACTCTGGGTAACTGGGGTCGGGGCGTTACATTCTCACACTACGTGACCTCGCCCATCATAAGCTAAGAACTTCCCCTCTACAAGATTCGCAGGATCTCTATGTTGTTCTAGACCACGTGCCTGAGTATGATCATAGGGAGGTATCCTGTGTTGAGATCCTGTCATATGGTGTCTGTTATCTACTGTAGATAACTTAGACTTGTGATTCACACTACCATATTTAGTTTCCTAGAATCCCTCTAAGAGGAATATCTCCATAACCAATGATCTCTCCAACGCCCCAACATAGGAGGAGATGCACAAGGTCACCGTGTTGGAAGGGATCTATCTGTGGAGTCCCTATTCAAACTTATGTGTTTGGAAGTATCCATCCCGGATCATGTCAAGGGAGTACTGAGTAAGGTTTTTGAACCTTTCTACATACTCACCCATTGTCATCACTCCCTATTGCATCCCTAGAAGCTCTTTAATTCAAACTAAGCACAAACAAGAGGGGTAATACTCCTCATAGAATAGTTGTTGGAAGTCAGGTTACGAGAGTATCAAATCATCATGCATCTAGGTAATGAGACTCCACTAGCACCCAACTACTCCATGGATAAGGATAACTACTAGTAAAACCACTAGATCCATCGGTGTCTAGATGATCCTAAAGACACAGACTATCAACTCTATACAATCCTATACTGCATAAGGATCTAGCTCTCCATGGAACCTTAGTAGCCTCTGGTGCTGGAACTCGTGGAGCGTGATAAGCCTACACACATACTCAAACTACTCTACTAGGATGATTTTCTTCACAACATGTATATGTTATAATACCTTCCCACCTAGAGGAAGAATCTCATGAGATGTACCCTGAAATGAGGCCTCATCGCTCATCGGATCATCATCACAATCTGAAACTAATATCCTGGCTAATTTTCATCACATAGGCATCCTGAAATTTAATCAAGACATACCATAATCAGATGAACACACACACACATATGTATATTTATAACCATAATGGAGAGCTAACTCGATAAGGCCAGTCAAATTATCAATCATATATGATGCATGTACCATTGATCCTTGAAACCAATGTCTCGGTATGTCGAATCAACAAGAAGGTAGTATAAAAAACCTTCAATTTATTACACATTAATACATGATTTAATTACATAAAATTAAACTTAATAAAACCCAAAATATCAATAAGTATAGTGTATTTGTGAATTGGGTACATTGCATTACAACTTTAAAAATGAATTACAACATCTTTATTGAAAACTTCTTTAACTGCTTGAGCTTAAAACTATATTGGATAACCTGGGGAAATACATATGAAAGGGGTGATCTATAAAGCTCAGTAAGGGAATAAACATGGAATAAAATGAAGATAATAAGACATGTTATACATGTCATATCAATGAGGCATAAATGAACATGAATAATAAGGCCTGATATAACATGGGAAATGTGGCAACAACTTAAAACACTGCATCATAAAAAAAGTTCAAGGATAAACTGCCAAGAATTCATGGTAGAAAAATTTTCACAAAGGAATCAGGTACACCCCTTTCCCAACATGACATATCATGATACTAAACATTACCTAATGCATTATAGAGCTATATAAGTTGGGGCACACCCGTCACTTTCATTTCATTCTCATTCTTAAGTGTACCACATATATCATAAAACATGGATTCATTAATCATCATAATTTATTCCATGATAAAGAATTTTGGAATACAAACATTAAATTCCCCAATAAAAATGTATATGTTCATAAACTTGAACACCCTTGATAGGAAATGGGTACGACATTCACTACACAATTGGTTAGGCATGGAAAATCATGGTGAAAATTCAGAAGCATAATGACATCACTTAAAAATTCATAAAATGGGTTGATGAGAGTGAAATGGGTATATAATCATTTTTATATGAATTAAACACATTTATAATTAGAAAAATAAGTCATTCGATAATAAATAATCTTGAATTAAGAAAGAAAGGAAAGGATGCTTACGAAATTTTGGCATGGTAACAGGTGTACATGGGAGAGATTAATGAGATATAAATGAATACATAATCATTTATACATAATAAGGGTATTATAGGAGAGGTTATAAAACATACCCCATTATTAGAAATTGAAAATAAAAAGGCATAACAAGATAAAGAAACTTGGATAAATATGAGAAAAGAAAGAACCTTTACTTGAATGTGTGGCTTCGAAAGCTTAAAAAGAAGATTATTGAGAGCTTGGGGTGACTTAAAAAGATTATAGAGATGGTAGGGAAGAGTACGTAAATTATCAAAGGATTTTTAGTAAAGATAAGTGGGATCTTGGGTGGGTTTATATAGGAAATGAGGGTAATTCATTAATATTTCACAAACTTAGGTTTTAGACTCTATATAATAAAATATTCAAAACCACAAACCTTACCATGGTTTTTACCATGTTTTTTTTTCTAAATTAGGATGGTTTTTATTATTTTATTAAGAAAAGGGCCGAAAATATTAAAATATTACCATTTCTTATGTGGAGGTAAGTCACTTTTTTAAGGAAATGAATTAAAAATAAAAAAATATATTATATATTTTGGAGGATTAATAAAGGCATTATAAAATTAATAAAATCAACATAAAATCACATTATTTAAAGGTTAAAACATATATTTTCTGATTATACCCATTATAGTATTAATTACATCATTATGGGGTCATTATGATGTTTTAAAACACACCGTATATTTATACGATATTTAATTTTTACCTCAAAAATCAATTATCTCAGAAAATTATGAAAAATTCACTGTTAGATAATTTCAACATTATGATTAAAAAATAATATTAATTTTATATAAATAATTTTCTAAAGATTTTAATTTTCAATTTTGAAATAATATTTGGCATTTATTAAAAAATACTAGGTTCATTACAATAACAGTTTTTGAACCATTATAAAAAGTAAATATCACTTCATAAAAATTATATGACCGTTTATAATTAATAAACCTTATTTAATAATAATATTTTATTAAAATTATATTTATTTAAAAAATACATTAATCCATCAAAATAAATCCCTTAATTTAATTTGAATATTACCTAAAAATACAATTCGTGTTTAATTGAATCAAAATCAAAATCATTTATAAAGTAACACTAAAAAAATAAAAATAAATTCATTATTATATAAAATATAAATATTCATATTATTAAGGACTTGATACATATCCATTTATTACACCTGATTACACCCTTAGAGTAAGGTGCGTGATGGTAAGACTTTCATGGGGTCGTTCGATGAACATGGTTTGTGCTGTGATCTCGTTGAGCATGAATTTCTCCCGTAAATGGTTTCTATCATGCTTAAGTTATTTTATCTAAGCTTGGTTTTGGTCAAAGGAAAATACCATAGACGCAATATCCCTAATAAGTTCTGACAAATGGGATTCATTGGGAATGATTCTACTGGTTGAGGCCATCACTTCGTTTGTCTAAGTCAATTAGATTTGTTAAAGTCCTATATTTATACTAATCGTGTGATCGATATTCAATGGATATATTATCAATGATAATGTTCTTAATGGTCTTTTAAATCCAAATATATAACCAAGGAATTTCATGTGTTTTCTATAACATATTACATAATAATAAATTTAATTAAATCACAAAGAAAACTTCATTTATAACAGTTCAGGTCATTACAGGTAGTCAAGGTCCTGGTGAATGAATACGTTGAGCTCCCATACCAACACTGAGAACCATGGACCAAGAGCTGAATTTGAGACATTTTGACAATGTTTCCCTAAATCCAAACCAAATCCTCACAATAGGACTACTCCAAAAACCATCCTAAGGATGAAACCACCTCTTATACTAATTTTTCATGACCCAACCCTAATAAGGGCTCGATCCATAACTACCCTAAGCCTACCTCCATAGGCCAAGTATTGGATAATAGCACCAAAGGAATAACTAGCACGAGGAGGACTATATCTAAGAACATGTACACACACACACAACCATCTTGATTCATAAGTGAAATGGAATAATAATAAAAGTTGTAAAATACTAGGGGAACAACCATGCATGTAAAACCTCGAGATTATAAAAAAGTAAAATAGTATAAACTGAAAAGTAATGGGGAAAATACATGTGCCACTAGAAAGATGTACCAACCTGAAAATCTAGAAAGAAAAACACTAATAAATCCCATATCCTGATCTCCAAGCTATGACCACCATACATAGTCTAAAGTACCATGTATCCCTAAGTTCCTGTGTAGTCTCTTGCAACCTATCTGTCATCTGTATAAGATAAGAAATGTGTAGGAAAAGACCCTACAGGGGTGAGTATATAAATACCTATTAGGAATACCTTCAAGATGAAGGGGGATAAGTAAGAGATACAATAGGAATAGAAATATAGTAGGTAGTAAACATCATGTAGAAAATAGTGAAAGAGAACAGCTGAACCCAAACCAATATAGAGAGAGAGTAACCTCATCCAAGAACAAGGGGATAAAAATGGTGTGTAGATAAACTACATGCTGAGTCATTTCCATCCATAGAAGGAGAGTAAACTCATACAACCATGATAATCTAAACATGAAAATCACATGGCATAAACCACACTTCTTCACAACCCATAGAAGGAGAGTAAACCAATCGAAAGGTATAGATATAGAAGTATATATATATTCTTAGTCAAAAGAAGCCCAAATGAGAGAGAAATAGGATCTTCATCTCACAACCCAGCCTAGGAAAAAGAGTCACCAATAGTTACAAAAGTCCATCAATGATACCCATTATCTCACTCATCTTCTCAAAAGTAATAATGTGAAGGCCCATACCTCATCACTATGTTGCACAACAGAGGGGGAACACACTCCAAGTAGAGCACCCACGCCCTAGTAAATCAGGTTGGTTCCAATACATAAGTATCTATAGAGGACCCACGCCCAAGATGACGGGGGTTCCACTCTAGTGTCATGAGGACCAGCGCCCTATCCGACATGGGGGTTCCACTTGGTAAGTAGAGGAACCATGCCCAGGTGTATTGGGGGGGGGGGGTCCACTCTAGTGTCATGAAAAACCAATCCCTATGTGAAAGGGGGTTCCACTTGGTAGGTAGAGGAACCACACCCAAGTTGATGGAGGGTTCCACTCTATAGGTCGAGAATCTGCACCCTAGTGTGACAGGGGGTTCCAATCTAGTCATCAAGGAAACATTCCATATTCTATGGGGGTGGTTTGATCAATAATTAGAGGACCCATGCCCAAGATGATGGGGGGTTCCTCTATAGGATTCCTCTAGTGATGCTGCCCGATCATTGTCATCATCCAGCATTACCTCAATAATCTATGTACTCAGAAAATTTTACATTCTATCCCCAAAAAAATATAGGGAACCATCACATTCTATGTGGAAAAATAATTAGGAAAGGATACTTGTAGACCAAAATATGATTCTAAATGGAGGAGATATGGAAGATTTAAGATTCTTCGAAAGGATCCATGGGGTATATGGTGTGTGAGGGGACCCACATGGTGTGTGGTCCCGCTCTATAACCTAGACGCCTACCTAGAGATACAAAACTTGAGAATCGTGTAGGTATAGATTACATGTAATGGAACTACATGGAATACCCATGCCACTAGGGGTCCCACCTATGTGCTTGTCCATGTTCATGTATCCACCATGTGTTTGTGTACTTCAGTACACAACTATGTGCCTGGCCACGCAATCCCACACGGTGTCCTACCTGTCTGATCTTTCACATGGTTTATCCACCTAGGGATGTGGTACATGGTGTGTAAAGGGATACATGCCGTGACATCCTTATAAAAACAAAAAACTCTAGTTTCCACAACCAAGGGGCTACATTCCATGTGTTCATCACGATACACGGTGTGTAGTCGGGTTTTTAATAGCTTCTCATATATGCATTCCATGATTTGAAACCACTTCTTATTCTTCATATCTCAGCTATTTTTCACCCAATATTAGTGGATCTAGTCCAAATATGTCATTTTCAGCCATCCAGTGGCCATAAATTGGTTTCTGTCTCGACAGTGGTTCGTCACTCGATCCTACATGACTCGATTTCTAATAGAATTGATGATTTGATCTCTATTTATCAAAACAATCAATCATGTTGTAAAAACAATCCAAATTTAACACTAATTTGTCTATCCATCCATCGCTGACGATTTAATTTTTATTCTGAGGGTTCGATCATGTTCAGTACTACCCGACAACGTTGAACCAAGACTATGGGGTCCAACTGGTGTAGAATGCGAAGAAATTTAGGAGGAAAGGCACCCAAATATATGTTTAACCATTTTGGACAAGATTTCTTGTACAATGATCAAGAACATGAATATTTAGATTATAAAACAAGAATAACCAATTAAAATTCAAATACACTGGTGCATACAAAGGCCACAATTGGCGCATATGAAATGAGGTGATTGATATACTAAATCAATTTAATCAAGAATTCTGTAATCCAAAATTAATGATTCCTACTCGGATATTGTATCATTATTCATAGAATAATGTGTCATCTAATTATTTATGGACATTGTTGTGTTTGATGCATTATAATCCGCTCAAATACCAAGTTTTGTGGTCATTTGATACAACCTACCAATGGAAAGAGGAAAGAAGAAGTTCTCGATGGTCCTAGGATTATAAGGATAACCCTAGGTAATTTTTCATGGTAGTATTATTATAGACATTACAGTTATGTTAAAATAATAAATTATTTAATTTAATTTAATTAATTAACCTATTGAATGCACCACCAATGAGAGATATATCTAAACGCCCTGCGCCAACCTATTTTAGGTCATGCCTAGGGTAAACAATGCGTTTTAGAACCAATCGTGGTCTTGGATTTCTAATATGAGCTTAAATTTAAGATTTATCCCATTTTATTTAAGAAACTATGTACACAAAATATAAAATTATTTAATATTTTTATAAAAGTAATTCCAAGCACACTGGGCCTCGAAATCACATGTTGTCTCAGTGCCTGGCTCTGAAACTATATGTAAAAATATTTCAAATTCATACAAGGAAAAAATGGGTCTCTACATAGCATAACCAAATCCAAACTCATTGGGTGACCTAATGATTCCAAAACAATGGAAAAAAGAGTGTGGTCTAATCTTGACACACACCCAAACCAAATCCATACAAAATCCCCAAAATACACACCTGAATCAATGAATAATTTCACCAACAAACCCTAAATAAATTTGTGAGGAAACATACCTCAAGATAAATTATTAACAACAAATTGAATGCCTTATATTGAGGCCTCCTCTATAAACAACACATAAAAGATCAATCAAGAAGGACGATTTCAGTATGCTCTGATGAAATATTCTCTTTAAAACCCTAATCGGTGAACCAAAAACTAGTGCAAGACAAGGGGAGAGAATAAGAATAATAAGGGGAGGTATCATACCTAAAATACACACTATGAAACTCCCTCGAATGTATTTTATCAAAGGAATAACAAAGGGCAGTAAAGGGAGATACAAGAGGGGCTCTCCCCTCTTATTTAAGCTTCCAAACCCGATGGAGCCCAAGGGGGTTCCTAATATAACCCCCTATAAAAAGACCAAAGGGACCCTCTAAAAAAACTGGGTGGGGAACCTTTGTAGTGTGTCCATAGGTCCTACAAAAAATACCCCTTTCCAGGGTGGCATATAGAGCAAACCCTTGGGTTATGATGCCGGGACTATACCTCGACCTCTGACAGTGGCGTGAAATATAGATCCATGGTGATACCCACCTCAAGAGGAAAATATGAGGCCCTGCCTCTCGAGGATTTCCAACTGTTCAACCCTTAGGTTGAGGCATGGTTCTTTGCTACTTATTACCCAAGCGATACAGGGTAATCATCCATGGTGTAACACCCCTTGTGGAAGCACCCAACTCCCCTACCTCTTGGGGACCCTCCACGACATAACCCTCAATATACGATGTGGTCCTTCCCCTAAAGGTACCACCACAATAGTGGAATTCCATTATCTACAGTATAATTATATTCAACCCTAAAAAAACTCCCACATCAATCACCATACCACAATACCCCTAGACCATGATGTGGTATACTGCTTGCAGCTATAATCAACACATGGGAGAAAATAATTCAAATTTATTATCAATATGATAGCTTGTAATGATGTGAATCATTAAAAATCCACACCATAAGGATTATCATCCTCAATAAGTTTATGATAGTCCTTGAACCATTATCCCTGACCAATCTCAACCATTATTCATTTTTAATATACCATGTTTCATCTTCAAATGACTAACACACTCTGGAAATGCAACTCTAAAAAACAGGTCTAGATACATTGTATTTTCTCTAAAATATTGGTTTGATCATAAAAAATTCCTTCCGTACTCAATATGATTATCACAATACAATTTACACTTAACTAAATCCATTTACATTACAAAGCACCATTCGGTCCTCCCCTAGATGATTTCTCCTAAAAATGCTTAGCCTCATCGACTGATGAATCATCACATCACCACACCGCCTGATCACAATACCTTAACACCTGAAAGCATCAACGAACTATTCAAACCCCCACACTAAAGTATGAACCTGACTCTCACTATAATTTCATGGTTGGATCTTCAACTAAACCATATAATAATCATGCTATACCCATGATAACTAGTGTATCACTAACCTGACTCACTCTCGAATCATACTACCACCATACTAAGACGATCACTAACACACAAACTCCATTGAACTCCATATATGAATTCCACATCTGATGTTTTCTAAGGAACCAATTAAATTTATATTTTATCACACAACAACATGCTAACACAACCTCAACTATCCACCAACCAGTCTCATCACACCCATGAATCGTCTAACTCATAGTTCATTCACCCATAAGGAGTACCCTTATCATTGCCTCAAAACAATAACATCCAATATCCATGGACCATGATCCATCCACCACCAATGAAATAATTGGATGTGATCTCCCTACTCATACCTGAGTGCCAACATAAAACACCAATCTCCTAACACCAAGAAACTTTTCAACCACATCTATCAACCCTAAAACATTTAAGTGTCAACAATTGATTTATCCCAATGCTTATAGTAATCCTCATTATTATACTCTACTAAAAAAAATACATTTTCACCAAATGGTGTTCCCCACCATAGAAATGGCTATCAGAACCCTGATCTATCAGTACAAACCATGAATAGATCAAAAATCACACCCAAATACTTAATCTCAACATCAAATTTCCATATCATGAGACTAAGTACATGAATATCTCAAAACAATCATGAAATACCCATCAAATACACAATAAATCACCCAAAATCATTCTATCCCATCACAAAAAACCAAGAAAACATAACCTATACATGAATTAGTTTATTTTTCTAAACATGATACTGACTAAGGTCAAACCCACTAACCATGATTAGTGGTTCCAAAAAAACATTACACAACAACTAATCATACAATTTATGCATCTGAGTTATTCTCAGCAAAAAAAGCAACCCAGTTTACATATGTACCTGTTACTTATTTTTAAAACCATCTCAAAATATTTTTACACATGCACGCACACACTCACACCAAAATTCAACCGATTTTTCAAAACACCCCTTGAAATCCAAGGGTTTTCACAAAAAACCAAAATTATTAATATCCCCAATTTAGCTGGTCCATTTCCTAAAAAACAATCTCATTTTCAATTTTTTTTCTTTAATTTTCTAAAAACCATAAAATCCAAACCCATTTCAGGTAAAATCAAATTATAAAACCATTCCACAAACACCTCATGCCACCACATGTTTTTTCTTTTCTAATTTAGGTTTTCTTTTGAAAATAAGGTTTTTTTATCAAACTCCATAGATCATAAAAATAATTTCGATACGGATATAAAAAAAATCATACTCAATCAAAAATTCCCCTCAAATCCATATTAATCAATTAACCATTTATAATCTAATTTATAAAACATCAATTATGTTATAAGTTGCTTCAATTAATAATGGATTTTGATTAGGCATCATGTCAAACAACATCTTCCATAAGTGAGCGTATCATACCCTATCATGCCACTATTATGATACATGAAAGATTCATTGGTTCCCCAACTAAGCCTTACGACTCATCCCAAGTCTCATCCATCCCATATTGGGATCCTCAATCTATTCCAATACCTCACTCAGCCTAGAGTTCCTAGTCCCAACACTATACATCTTCTAGTAAATTGGGTTTCAATCAAAACCATGTTGTAAATGATTGCTATGATATACCTATAAAGTTTTGATAACCTAATTAAAATTATAACTAACACTATCTTATCCCAAACACACTATAATACCATTTTGCAATGCCCTAACCCAGATCATTCAAACAATAGTTGATCAAAGATTCTATATGACCTCTGACATGCCTACTTATATTCCAAAGGCTATTGATTAGTGAAAAAATACTAAAATATCCATGGGGAGACTATTCCCTATAAAAAAGGCCCAATGGTGATTCTAAAACCCATCAAAAATTCATCATGACCTATCTGTGTAACAGACATCCCAAAAACATGTAGACATAAAACATAGACCCAAGAGGGACCCCACAGTCCAAAATATAAAGTAGTAGATTTATTTATATGATGGATAAAAACATAATAGAGTATCCACAATAGATACAAAAATAAAGTATGCATTATATAAATAAAAGACACACTATAAAATACACATGTCGAATAATAATTGAAATAAATATAGTGGCCTCTGAACTAACTAACATAAACTAACCTATAGAGTTCTCTGCCTCCACAACCTACTAACTGAAACATGTGTCCAGATTTATGCAATACTTATTACCTAATAGAAAATATTAATATATACCCACTTATAATAAAACCCATGTAGTGTACATGGGTAAGGGGTGAGTCCAACTACCCTATAGGAATCCCCAATGCCTCAACAATACTGAGTATTATGGTGATCATGTGGATGTACAAGAACAAGTCAGGTCATCGTGTGCTAACCAGAACACCACGACACCTGAACTTTACTACTTTAGATCCATGATAGAAGTAAAAGTGTCACATAATAACACAACCCCAATCCATACCCAAAGATATAGGGTAGGGTTTCCCCATGTCCTGACCACTAACTGAAGTAACATGGTAAGGTCCCTCATACAAGTTGTGGATCACCTTCTCACTGAAGGTTGTCTTACCATTGCCTTGTCACTAAATATAGGGCCCAAATCTAAGTCTCACATCACATCTCTACCTATACCCCATAACACTCATGATGTTCTGATTTCTACCTTCTCACTTAAGGTAGGAAGCTTGTTACATCACATCCACATGAAGGACTCCATATCACTCATGAAAATCTTTCCAGTTCCATCTCATTGATAGCGAGGTCAGGACTTGTGGATCATTATCATATAGTCTATTTTAAAACACGTACATGTTGAAAACATGAAAAATAATAATAAATAGGGTATTCATACAGATTCACATCTCTTATATCATCGCTCAAGTGCTAGTCCCTCGAGACCCAGCCCCACACATCCACGTCTATCTAGCTCTGTCTATTAAATTCTCCAATCCACCTTGGTCGAACACATACCACATGTGGATCCTTATAGCACTCTCACCCTACATATAAGGGCATATTCGGGGGTCCCTTAGATTCTTCTCTACCATTTAAGGGTAAACTACAACATCATCACCCAACCTAGGCTTTAATACCAAAAAGACAACCTCATCCAATACTAAAAATCACATATCATCACACAAAATTAAAATCACCAAGAAATAAAAAACATGAAGAAAATAAAAAAATCATGCTTTATAAAATAGGAAATCACACATATAATATTTAATAGACCAAAATAACTTAATCAAACCCCTTTGTATTTTCTTTGGAAACCAAGTCAGAATACTATTTTTAAAATTATCACAAAAGACATAACATTCCACCTTAATCGTGCTAGGACCTTGGCCAAAATCCCATAAAAAATTATTAGAAAACACAAAACTCATTTAAATTACTATTTTAAATCCAATTTCTCAAATAATTAATTTTAATTTTAATTTCCATTCAAATAAAACCCAATTTTAAAATCACATTTTAAAAAGGATAACCTATTATTATTTAAAGACCAATCACTCCACCAATAAATACATAAATAGGGTTGACAATACTCATTCAAATAAGATGGACCATTGAATCATTTTACAAGTTATGCGGTCCATGTTTACTATTAGGTCGATGTGATCCTGTCCCAATTTATATAGAAAACCACTCAATATGTTGAAAATACTACTAATGATGACATACAAACATAAAATCACCAAAATAACAAGAATCGTAAATTTTAATTCCACCTACCTCAGTTAGTGATTCATTATCATTCCCAATCTCATACCGTCATCTTATAATTCTATAACCACCTATATCATTAATAAACACCAAAAACATAATAAACTAGACATTTAAAACTAAAAACCTAAATTGGAATAACTAAGACCAAACTCACTGGGAAACCTGGAGATTTCAAACCCATGATAAATGGGGTGTGGTCCACTTCTGACAGACACTCAAACCTAATATTTAAAAAATACAAAAAATACACAATTGAATCAACAATAAATTTAATAAAAAATTGATAAAAACACTAAATAATTTTGTGTGGAAATATACTTCCAGGAGAATGATGAACAATGACTTGAATACCTACTCCTAGGTAATAAACTACAAACTACTCATGAAATCCCCATCTAGTGGAATAATTTTACCATGACCTGATGAAATTATCTCTCTAAAACACTAACGAGTGAACCAGAAATTAGAGAGAGACAAGGGGGGAGAAGAAGAAGAAGAAGAAGGGGAGGGATCTTTACTTGAATCAACATGATGAAACTCCCTTTAATGAACCAAATCAAAGGGATATCAAAGGGTATCCAAGGGAGATCCCATAGGGGATATCTATTCCTGTTTGAGTATCCAAAATCAAGGGAACCCGAGGGTTATTAGGGAAAAAAGGAGTTTCTACATTAGTTTTTTTGTTTTTGACATCGATTAATTAGCCACATATTTTTAAGAAACATTTTAAATATTTTTTACATCAGTTATGTTAACCAATGTAAAAAAACTATTTTTTACATTAGTTATTACAAAATCATCATGAAAAAACATGAATAAAATGTAAAATTAGACATTGTTTTATGTTAGTTATAAAAAATTAATTTAAAAGCATCCTTTCACATTGGTTATTTTATAACTGATGTAAAAATAGTGAAAATATCTTTTTATGTCCATTATAAAATAACTAACATAAAAAATTACTTTCAAAAATATATTTTTTTAAATATGGTTTACCCAACCTATAATAGATAAAAAAACCTACAACAACAACATAAAAAACAACCATACAAAAACAATTCCATAAAAAATAATTACATTAAAAAAAAATTTAAGTTATAAAACTTTATAATTTTAAATTTAAACTTAAAAATCTATATTAAAAATATAGATAAGCTAAAATAGAATCATAATTGTGAAATAATCTACTAATTCTACTCATATATGATTCAAATATTTTCTAGTAAAAGGGTGAGAGTCATAAAAAACTATAAATTAAAAAGAAAGTGTTCAATGTGTATTTTCAATATAATGAAAAGATAGATACAAAGAAATGTTATCATAAAATTTTACCTTATGGAATTTTTTAATTTATCCAATTTGAAATTATTTCAAACATAAATCTCATAACATAATATCCATATTCTATCATTTCTTCTTTATTATCAAAATTTTATTTAAAAAGAAGTTTTCAAATGAAAATATAATATTCTAAATTGTAGTAATTATAAATGAAGTTACCTTTACACACACATATTTATTTTTTGATTTCCTATTTCCAATTGTATATATATAGTAATACCATTCCATATTTGATAATGATATGTTTGAAATAAAATTATAAGTTATTATAATATATAATTATTCAAATAATCAAACTTATGTCTCAAATACTTCTTTAAATTTTTCTCATTTCACTATGTATGGTGCATAACAAATAAATTGTATTTTATTTTAGACAAAAAACACACAAAATCCAATGAAAACTAATATAAAAAATATAATGTTAGTGGATATTTAATTAAGAGAAACAAAATTTTATTAAATATATTTTTCATACATATCAATATGAGGAAACATCCAACACCAAATTGCATAATATGAAATCTTTCAAAATTATATATTGTTCTCTCGTCATCGTTCATTACCTTCATTACTAAAGAAATAATTTTGTGTGTCCAAGAATACATACATTGATTTCATATCACATTGAATACAAAATTTATAAAGATACATAATAAAAAACAAACATAAGAATTAAGTTAAATCAATTAAATTGATATAATTGAAAGAAATATGATAATAAACTTACATAAAACATACTTGTATTACTATGAGTATTAGCATTTATAATTTTACAATATCCATAATATCTCTCTTATAAATCATACTAATAATATTTCACCAAGAAATGTGACCATCCATCAACATATATTTATATATTGATAATTTTTAAATCCCTTTAGAAAAGGTAGAATTTGATTCAATATGTTTTTTCTTTCTGTATAACATTTATGTACCTTTAATATAATCCTATAAAAAATATACATATATACATACATAGACACACACATAAATAATAAAATATTAAAACAAATTTAACACCAATATGAAAAATAAAGGTTATAATCTATGTATACCTCATAAGTAAGTTGTCAGAAAATTAGTGATTTCCAAAGTAAATAATGTTAATTTTTTTTTGTAACTATAGAGACCTCATTTATAGGGAATGGTACTATATTTGATGCATCTATAATATCCTATACTATTAACCTATGTAGATTCATCTCCATATGTTGATGATATAGGGTATTCCCAATATAATATATAGAACCATATTCTACAATATGATACTGGGGATCCTCAATATATAAATCATAGTAGATGGGAAGTTATAGAGGAGGATATATAGTAGTGTGATGTATATGTGGAGGTAAAGGAGTGGGATATTCAACTAGAGGTGAATGATTGGGACATGCACCTTGATAATATCTCTACATGTCATCAAACATATACTATATTGAATATCTAATTCTCTCCTCTATCATGTCACCCATCTCCAAAACTTTAGCTTCTAAAGAGACCATTTCCTCCTTATATACATGATCCCTAAGGATGTTCTAGGATGAATAAACAATTTTTAAATCAATACAACAACCTTGTATCACTAATGTAAATATAACCAATACCTACGGTTTCAAACCATGGGTATATCCCATGAAACCATGGGTATAGGCTATAACCACTGTTTCATTAATTGTTGGCTAATGAGGTGTTAGTATATCCCTATACCCATCTGTTTTTATAGCCCACTAAAATATCATATTACCCACAATTATGGTAAACTATGGGTATACATTTTCTCAGCACAAAATATATACCCACAGTTATGTAAAATGTAGGTATATATTATTTTATTCATAGTACAAATACCCACGGTTCAATGAACCCTGGGTATAGATAGTTTTACTGCAGCATATATACCCACATTTTAAAGATCCATGGGTATATATGGTTTTCCCAGAAACAATAGTTGCCCACCTTGATCCTGCAAACCAGAGAAAACGAGAATGAAAACTAGAGAAAACTATAATGCAAACCAGAGAAAACCAGAATGAAAATCAGAATGAAAAAACAATGGAACCACAATGCATTATTTTCACCTGTTAAAACATAAGCAGAGCTGGTCAAAGCGTTAAAAGAAGGAAAAAATTTTTAATAGAAAATTCCTAAATAAATTCTTAATGAAGAAGCATCAAAATCATTCATCTCTTATTTAATCCAAAGAATGTATGATAGAGGATGCAAAATTCCTAGCAGAGAATTCAAAAAATAATGCTGATATAAAAATAAATGGAGTATCTACTGAATCTAAAAATGTTCCAAAGATGCATAGAGGAGAGACACGAGGGAAAGAGAGGCCACTTATGTTGAGATCTTTTATTTAAAATCTTTCCATTCAAGACACTGTTAAACACACAATAAATGATAGATAAGAAATATTGGATAAATAAAATGAAGCAGCTAGAAAAGAAGAAGAAAAATTACTTACATACCACTCAATGTTGGTTTTTTTCTTATGGATTTTTTTGTTAGGTATTTTTCATCATTTTCATTTCATCCTGACCTTCTTCTAGATTTGATCATCCTTTTCCCTATTTGGATTCGAGTTTCTTTGATCTATGCATCAATAATTTCTGATATATCTTCCTCACATCTTGCTTTCCATGAACACTTTTGTTAGACCCATAACAAACTCCAATATTTTGATAATAATTTCCCTCTACATTCATAATATGTGTTGAATCACTGAGTAAGGATTATAGGTTGTATTATGAACTACTTTGGCTACTGTAGTCAAAGAAGTTGAAGCTTTTCTTATGCCAGGACTTGAAGAAAAAAGATTTAATAAATTGTGATCAAACTTGTGGTCGCACTGACACTCTATATATCCTAATCTAGAGAAAACATGACACTATGGTCTGTTCCTATAAAAATATCCTATAAATTGACCACATATTTAATTAAAATTCCCATGTTTGTAGCTGCTATGTATACCTATAACTCTAGTTTGGGTTGATAAAAAACATGTATTCATTTGAGGTGATGTCTGATAACGTGAAAAATTAGCAGATATTTGATCCATACTTGTTGTTGTGTCAATATAAGGAGTCATCTTCAAAATTTTCTCAACTCTATCATCATGATCAAGGAAAGTGATTAAATTTCTATAATAGTATAGGCATCCAAATGCAAAGTGATAGTCACTCAAAATTGGTGTGATCATCTGATAATCCTTCAAGAATCATTTCAATGTGGTTGTTTTAGATAAAGAAGAACCAATGAAATAAAGGGAATCAATGATTTTATTTATGTTGATAGGATAAGATCTTATCGTGGATGTACCATTTTTCATATTAAAAAAATAGTTTTTAACTTTTTTTTCAAGATAAAAAATGAGTACCAAAGAAAAATTCCAATTTATTCCATATGTGGCATTCTTTGTGTTGGGAATATTTAAAATTTGAAAAGAAAAAATAGTCATACTAAAATCATAATCTTTACATTGTTTGTGATTTTGAAAAAAGGTAATAAAAACAACACAAACACTCCCAAAAAAACAACATTCAGTATTCATGTCACTTATTTTCTAATCATATTATCCAATTTAATTCCTATCCACATGTCAATGTTCATAGATTGTAATCATAATATCTAGTTCATAGACCATCATTAGAGTAATTTAATTGAAGGTACTAAATAATTAATGTACATTAATTCCCACAACACTGAGTTATAAAATATAATTGGATCTACACCCATACATTTTAAAAATATAGGATTCAAATATGGAATTACACCAAACTAATTTTCACAGATAAACATTGTTAGAATTCCACCAATAATAGATAAAAAATGGAATTGGTTGCATTAAAAAAACACATCAATACATTTAAAGATGTAGATGACATTACATCCAGCATAATACAACACTAAAAGATCAATTGATATTTAAAAAGAACATAATACAAAATAAATGACTATATTAAAATCAAATTCATGATGTAAATTGATAAACATGTGTAACTTGCACTGATTGTTTCCAGATCATTTATATTCAAAAAAATAATTTATAGAGATCACCAAGAAGTTGAAAATTGTAAAATCATATTTAAATCAGTTTGATCATCTTTATGATCATGGAACTAAGGCTGTAGGAAAAAATTTGACTGTCTAAGTAAAACAAACTGATCAAGAGTATTCATAGAAAGATGGTCTAAAGATCATATCATTGATTGAAGACCATCAACCCCTAGTACCTTATAATGGATCATGAACCATAGAACATTTAAAAACTAAACCTCATTTATAGCACTAAGAAATTGATTATTCATCTTCAAAGACACCATCAGGTTAAGACACTCATCCACTTTTTTCAAGATGATAAACTGGCCAAATTTGAACAATGAGTCAAAAAATTGGTGAATAGACATTTAATAGAATTTCTAGAATCCACCCACTGTTACTCTGAACTCTATATCTTGTGAATAAAATTCATTAACCTCCTAGAAGATGAATATTGATGAAAGAAAACAGTATTCTAGTCTCCTTCCAGCAAAATCCCTTTTTATGAAAGAACACAATATTCATAAATATTGTCATCAACTATCTAAGTGAAACAAACTGATGGAGAGTATTCATATAAATATGATCTAAAGATCATATCATCAATTGAAGACCATCATCCCCTGGTTCCTTATAATGGTGCACAGACCTTAGAACATTTAAAACCTAAACCTCATGTATATCACTAAGAAATTTAGTGTTTATCTTTAAATACACTATCAGTTGGAGACACTCATCCACTTCTGTCAAGATGATAAAATATTCAAATTTGAACAATGAGTCACAAAAACTGATGAACTAACATTTAATAGCATTTCTAGAATCCACCCACTTATACTATGAACTCTATAGTTTTTGAATAAAATTCATTCACCTCTTAGAAGATGAATTTTGATGAAAGAAATCAGTATTCTAGTCCCCTTCCAGCAATATTACTTTTGATGAAAGAACACAGTATTCATGTCCCCATCTTGTAAGAGCATATCACTTGATCAAAGATTCTAGTATTACTCCTTTGGATCAATGCATCAACATGTTACTAAAAATATTAAATCACTCAAGAAAAACCCTTCAATAATCCCCACATAATCCTCTCAATTCATTGGATTTCAATGTCAATGTTATAATTATTTATATCCCCAAGATTGTAAATCAATATCTCTAACCTGCAGCTTATGAAGTATGCCTTCACACCCTCAGATCCACAACTCCTTGATAATATGTTCATAGTTTTTTATATTTTAACCACAAATTATCAATTTTAAAACTCCTCTTTCTATGCTGGGAAACATTACCTCTACTGAAATTCAACACAATTTTCTTATGTTCCAAGGTAACAGAAAAAAGATGATTATCTTGGTCACTATGTATTGGGAACCAATACCTTCTTAGTAGATGTACAACTGAACAATGTCTAGTTTTCTATGTATTTAAGAATAAAATAAATTGTGTGCTTGAATAGATTGATAATATAATTGTGTAGGCATGAGAACATAAAAAATAATATGTTCTAAAGTTCCATGTAGAATATGGAATCTGAAAAATTCATTGATATCTAAGAATCCTAATATTTTAAGCATATAGAGTATGATATATCAAATGATTCTATTATCAATATAGATAATCATATTTTTTGAAAAACAATATCAGTAATATCCAAAGTGGCATAATTTATCAAAACTCACCAGGAATCATTGTCTCACCAAAACAACCTCCAACGACATGCGCTCAACCTTCCAAGACATCTTCTATGAAATCTGAGAAAACTCCCCATCATCTTCACCAAATTACACTATGATAAGTTGGAATAAGACCCATTCCCTACAAAAATATCACTAAAATTAGCATCCATTAATTAAATGATATAAAAATGGATAAGAATAGAAGAACCCAACTTAAATTACCATCAAAACTCACTAATAACCATCCCCTCTCTAGAAGAATAAAAGATAGGTTGTAGGTGACCATGGAGGGATTAATAAATCTTCATGATAATGCTGAATGCGGTGAAATGGGGTGAAGAAAGGTGGTAGGGAAGCTTCTATAATGTTATAAATGAATAGGAATTGAAATATTTAATCTCTCTTCCTCTTCAAATCTACATCTATTATCATGGAAAATGGATAATGAAATCATTTCTATAATAAAACCATCATGTGAAAAGTACACCAACCATAACAAAGCATTCCAAATACAGATTGAACCAGATCTAGAAGCATTAAATTTTCATATTTTCTACCTGCACATGATTCATCCCTATTCTAGTGCCCCACTTTCATTCTTTGTTAAGATCTCTGAATTAGTCTTGAAAATTTTTACTCAATGGAATTGAATGCTCAGTCTATTTAATCTTTTCACTTTCAACCACTAGTGTATGAAACATGAATTCATAAGGAAATCATGAATACAGTCGTGTATGGATTTTTACTAAAGGTATCATGTACCTCCAAAATGATGTTTACATCCCCACTAAGCTTTACTGATCCACATTCAAGCCTCTTCATTCCTCATCTATGTTTTTTATTTCCACATGAGCACCTATCTGATGTCATACTCCATAAATAAATAATTATTTATTTTATCCAAAGTGGAATAATTTATCAAAACTCACTAGGAATCATTGTAGCACCAAAATAGGATCCAAAGACATGTAATCAACATTCCAAGAAATCTTCTATGAAATACGGGAAAACTCCCCATCATCTTCATCAAATTTTGCTACGATAAGTTGGAATCAACATCCATTCCCTTGAAAAAATCATGCTGAAATTAACATCCACTGATAAAATGATATAAAAATGTAGATGAATAGAATAACTCTCTATAAATTACCATAGAAACAAACTAATAATAGTAGGATAATATTTCAAAGCATAGTGTAACAAATCCGATTTTATAATTTTATCGATGCATTTTAGAAGAATAATAAAACCCTTTAATTCACATTGGATAATTGAATATCACTGCATTTCTAAGTTGGATTCTAAAAATGCATAAAGAACACAATAAAATAGTTAACCTATAAGATGTATATTGTAGGGTTTTACAAATATGTTTCAATGTTACCTTGGAAATTCAGTAGTGTTTTAATGATGCATTGAAAATACATCCATCCTTCAATGATTCTTTGTAGCACAACTTTGATAAATTATGTATTTCCAATATAGAGGGATTATTTTGATAAATCGTATTTTTTAGGATGTGTTCTAGATGTACCTGAAATTGGTATTAGAAATATTAATCTACCATAGCTTGGAAATCACTCGGTCTTTCGACAATGTCTTGTAAATATGACATTTTATCAATGATGACTTCGAGAATATCTTAAAAATACGGTGCCTTGTAAATATTGAGGGGGTATTTGAAAGAAAAAACTTTCTTGGTTACATTTTATAAATATATTGAATCTTTATCATGGTAGAAGATCAAAGATAACAATTTTTGTATTTTAAAAACTATAGGTTTTTTAAAACATGGATGAAAGGAGATTGAGATTTATAGAGGGAGATGAGATTCCAAGAATCATTTAACATATACTTGTAGATTTTGGATATAAAATCAATGAAACCCTACCCGTCATGAGAAATTAGATGCGAATTCTAGGAGATAGAACTCTTGAAGAAACATAATGTTGTTTACTCATGATAAAACTACAGTGTAAAGATGAAAACCATGCCATGGAACACCTACTCAAATCTAAATCTAACCAACATGGTGAAGTCCATTGCATAGATCCTATAATTCAAGGATAGGACCACAATTCTAGGTAAAACACCATGTTGCAGAGTTCTAACACCAAGAAGAATGATATACCATAACTCAACTCCACAATATAGTAACCCAGAAAAATGAAGAGCCTGTTAAAATCAACTCATCTCCCCTACACCTAGCCTCACCCCCCTACACCCCACCCAGCCCCACTCCCTACACCCAACCCCCCTACACCCAGCTCCACCCCCTGCACCCAGCCCCTACACCCAGCCCCCTGCACCCAACCCCCTTACACCCAGCCCCACCCCCCTTCACCCAGCCCCCTCCCCTACACCCAGCCCCACCACCCACCCTTACCTATCCACACCCCCTGCACCCGACCCCCTCCCCCTACACCCAACCCCCTCCACACTGCACCTATCCCCCCCCTGCACCCACCCCACCCCCTGCACCCAGCCCCCTCCCCCATGCACCCATCCCACCCCCTACACCCATACTCACCCCTATACCCAACCCCCCTACACCCATCGCCACCCCCTATATATAGATCATAACTCTCTATACCTAGATGTACTATACATATCCTACATACTTTGAACCATAACTTAGAAAATGTAATTATAGTTCATGTCCATCCCCCATGGAAGGCTATATAATTGGGATTAGTTAAAAGGGTTGGAATATTCATCACTACCAAAAAACTTTTGAATGAAATGGATAAAAGAATTTATATTTTTAATTTAATATATTCTTACGTTACTAAAGAATTGAAAAGTAATGTTTTTGATAAATATATTCTTGAGATTATTTTTAGATAATCCTTCCATGATCTTGAAAAATTACTCAATCATTTTATTGATTTCAATGCTTTTAAACAAGATGTTAATGAAAAAAAGGTGATGTGGCATGAAAAAAATTATAAGAATCATGAAAAATGTCTACATAAGAAGTGAAAGACATAAAGGAGGACTATGAAGACAGGAAATGAGTTGTTGATAATAAGAATAAATTACTCAATATGAAGTGTTTAGAAAATGATGTTAGATTAAAGAATCCTAAATCCTGAAATGCTGGAACTTCCCAAATTTAAAGAAAAAGAGACACTACAACACAATTTTCCATTGAGGATCATGACACCAAGAAGAGCATGATATTATCTTTCAAATGAAGGGAAATGAATTCCAATAATATTATATCATAAAAATGATAAACTATCTTATATAAAAATTCTATTTTAGTTTATAGTACATGTTTTAAATCAAACTCTTGAAAAGTATGGATGTTGAAAAATACTCATTATACTACCATGTTAATGGTGAATCATAAAAAAAATGTATAAAGTATTTTTCCACAAGAAGTTTTCCAAAGGGTGGTTTCTCCACTTTAAAATAAAAATTTTCAAAATTTATGAAATTTATATAGACTACGAAAGAAGAGAAGGAGATTCGTAGGATATTGATGGTATTTCTAGAAGCATGATAATATGGAATTAAAATTTTGGCATAATAATAAAATTAAATAAAATAGTATAAGGCTTAAATATAGAGGTAAAAGCTTATGATAATAGAGGTAAATAAGATTTCACTAGGACAAATATATTTAAAGGTGAATCATAAAATTTCACTATAATGAAGGGTTTAAACAAGAAATTAGATATGAAACTAACCTATCTCAAATGAAAAATATTATTTTAAATAGAGTAGGTGAAAAATATACACCTAAAAAAATTTGTAATAAGGAAAAAAATTTAGATCCCATCTCTTATCAAATAGAGAAATAAATATGTCAATAAAATCACCTCCCTTATGAAAAAGAATCCTTAGTTTGAAGATGTACATCAACAAAAAGTGTCTGGATAAAATGCATAAAAGGTATAAGACTCATGTTGAGTGTCTATTGTTGTTTCTATGAATGTTATGGGTTTAAAACCTACTCTTCCTTATATAACATTTAATTAACAAGAAACTAGCATGAATCAAGGAGGAATTATTATCAATATTGGAGAACTTGTTGTAAATGAAATATTGATACGATCAATAACCAATTAAATTAACCATGCTAGAAAAATTAAAAATATTATAGATTCACTATCAAAGAATATCCATGACAAAAAAATATTAACCATGAAAGAAAAACGAATACAAGAGGATGCTGAAAAAATATTAGCAACTCACAGTTAAACTAAACAATGAATCAATTATCCCTGAATCAATTTCTAGAAAAATATATCAACAAAATGTAGAAGGGGATGATTTACCTAAAAAATGAATCAATAAAATGAATATCTGAATCAATTAACCACGACAAAAAACTCAAACTAAACAATTAATCAAACTAAACAATGAATCAACAAAACTCAAACCATTCTAGAAAAACTGTCTGGTGAGGGAAATCTCAAACTAAAAAAATAATAGAAACAAAAACTAAACAAAACAAATTACCGAATCAACAAAATGAATCATAAAAATATTAACCCAATCTAAATAATGAATCAATTAACCATGCCAAAAAAATATTAGCGACTCACTATTAAAGAATATCAGAATAAAAAAAATATAGGTTGGGATGCTTGATCTAGGGGGGATTCGCATTGGGTGAGGGAAAGCTCGACCTAGGGGGGATGTGTGACCTAAGAGGGGATGCTCAACCAAAGCAGGAGGAGGGGGGATGCCACTACGGGAAAAAATGATTATTGTGACGGGGTATTTGCGACGGGCCTTATTCCTGTCGCAAAAACTCTGATGAAAAGAGTATTTGCGACGAGAATATATTCCCGTCGCAAATGGTCAGTTATTTGCAACTGAAATACAGGTCCCGTCGCAATTGCAATGGTGCGGTTTGCGTGCCAAAACGCGGGAAGCTTATTTGCGACGGGTAGGAGGCTACCCGTCGCAAGTACCCGGCAGTGGTAAATAGTATTTGGGACGGGGAAATTTCCCCGTCGCAAAAAAATATTCACCAGGTGTTATTTGCGATGGGCCCCATCACCAATACCGGCCGTTGTTAAGCCTATTTGCGACGGTCACCTTCAACTCATCGCAACTTCCCGGCGGTGGTAAATACTTTTTTGCGACGGGACTATTTAACCGTCGCAAAAAAGAATCCAACGGGTGGTATTTGCAACGGGACCCGTCGCAAATACCGGCGGTGGTAAATAGGAATTTGCGATGGGGATATCCGCCCGTCGCAAATACCGGCGGTGGTAAATAGTAATTTGCGACGGGGATATCCGCCAGTCGCTAATGGTGTGGCATTTGTGACGGGCCCGTCGCAACAACCCTTTTACCCGCCGCCCGTAATTAATGCGGGCGAAGGTATTTGCGACGGGCCCCGTCGCCAATACCGGCAGCAGGAAATAGAAATTTTCGACGGGGATATCCGTCCGTCGCTAATGGTGGCTATTTGCGACGGGCCTATCGCGAAAGTCCTTTTACCCGCCACCTGTATTTAATGTGGGCGAAGGCATTTACAACGTTATCCCGTCGCAAATACTATGTATTGTGACAGGATACCGTCGCAAATACGACTTTCACAAATAATTTAACCTATATATACACCCCATTTGTTTTTTTCCATAACATTCAGATCTCTATTCTTCTCTCTCTCTAATTTTCAGTTCTGAGTAGAAATTTTTTTTGATTAATTTTTTCTTTCGAGAAGAGGAAGGAAGGAGTTAGAAGGCGCAGATTACTTCAAAGGTATTTATATTTTTTTTAATTGTTAAATTATTTTTAATTGTTAATTTTATTTTTAATTGTTAATTTTATTTTTAATTGTTAATTTTATTTTTTTAATAGAATGTTTAGCTATATAGTATAATTAGTTTATGTGGTTATACCAAATAATCCTTGTCTGGATACGAACAAGTAGAGGCGGCTCTGTCACAGATGTACCTAGGAGTGAAAACTCTGACAAAGTGTTTCAAGCTTGACTTGGGGTAACCTGGTACATGACAACGGGCCTTGCTGCACTCTTGGTTCGACACTCCCAAAGGATGTTTTGGTAATAATTAGAAATAATATATAATTATCAAATAATTAAGAAATAATCAGATTTAATTAGATTTAATTAAAATAATTATCAAATAATTAGGAAATAATTAGATTTAATTGATTAAAATAGAAATAATTAGGAAAAAATTAAAATAATTAGGAAACAATTAGGTTTAATTAGGAACAATTAGATTTAATTAGAAAAAAATTATATTTAATTAGGAAACAATTAGATTTAATTAGGAAATAATTAGATTTAATTAGGAAATAATTAGATTTAATTAGGAAACAATTAGATTTAATTAGGAAACAATTAGATTTAATTAGGAAACAAGTAGATTTAATTAGGAAAAATTAGATATAATTAGGAAACAATTAGATATAATTAGGAAATGATTATAATAATTAGGAAACGATTATAATAATTAGGAAACGATTATAACAATTAGGAAACGATTAGATTTAATTAGGAAACTATTAGATTTAATTAGGAAACAATTAGATTTAATTAGGAAACAATTAGATTTAATTAGGAAACAATTAGATTTAATTAGGAAACAATTATAATAATTAGGAAAAAATTATCATAATTAGGAAACAATTATAATAATTAGGAAATAATTGTAATAATTAAGAAACAATTATAATAATTAGGAAATAATTATAATAATTATGAAACAATTATAATAATTAGAAAACAATTATAATAATTAGGAAACAATTATAATAATTAGGAAACAAATATAATAATTAGGAAATAATTATAATAATTAGGAAACAATTATAATAATTAGGAAACAATTATAATAATTATGAAACAATTATAATAATTAGGAAACAATAATAATAATTAGGAAACAATTATAATAATTAGGAAACAATTATAATAATTAGGAAACAATTACATAATTAGGAAACAATTAGGAAAATTAGCAAGCGTGATTGACCGCTCATCTACCTCAATTTTCTTTTCATTTGTGTGATGAGGCTTGACAGTAAACTCATGCCTCCACATGTAATATCTGCTTTTACTGTCAAAATTATCAACCTCCTTGCCAATATAGAGGTGAGGAGGTTTATAATTTTGATAGTAAAAGCACATATTACATGTGGAGGTAGAAGTTTCCTGTCAACCTCAATACACAAATGAAAAGAAAATTGAGGTAGATGAGCAGTCAATTACGTTTGTTTTTCTATTCATTGATTGATTAACCACCCGACCTATATGCATATCTTCGCATTTCTAATTAGTAACATAATTAGTAATATAATTAGTAACATAAATAGTAACATAATATAAAATATTATATTACTCTAATATTAATAGTTAAATAATACTTATAATATAATTATTTTATTATTATATGTTTAATATTTATAAAAAATATTAATATTATTAAAATTATAAAAAATTTATAAAAAATTTCAATTATCAATATTTTCAACAAGTTTTGATTTATTCTTAACAGTTCAAATCTTAAAGGGTCGCCAATTTTCAGGTCATGCCCAATAAAAAGTTTGCGTTAACCATGTCCAATGTAAACTCTATAATTTTTCTTGTTTGGTTGATCACCTCGCAAGTAGCATTGCAATAGGACAACCCAAGTCATGTCTTTCTCATTACTTGTGTTGTCCTATTGCAACACTACTTGCGAGACGATCAACCATGTAAGGAAAATTATAGAGTTTAAATTGGACAAGGTTGATGAAAACTTTTTATTAGGCATGACCTGAAAATTGACGACTCTTTAAGATTTGAACATGTTAAGAATAGAGCAAAATCTATTGGAAATATTGAGATTTGTAATAATTAGTAATAATTACTAATAATTAATCTAAAATCAAATGAATTCAAGTACATGGTTATAAATTGGAACAATTTCCAGCGGATTGACAACTACGTTTTGTTCAATGTCTCATATCTTTGATACTTTCTCCCACTGAAATCAGTATGAAAAATGTGCTCTAACATATGTCAGAGCAATTTTTTCATACTGATTTCAGTCGGGAGAAAGTTAAAAAGAGATGAGTCGTCGGACAAATCAGAATAATTAGAAATATAATCTCCACAACGATGATTACAAAATTTTATTTCATTATTCAAGCATATTTCATTTTGCCAAGTATTGTTAAGTATTGCTAAATTAATAATAATTAGTGGGGATGATTACAAACTAACTGTGTTGCCAATAATTATTGGTAATTACTAATAAATAACTGTAATTATATATCTTCTTTTTTTAGGATATTGTTTTTCTTATATCAAATTATTTAACAACAGTAATGGTTTTAAATTTTGTAGAAACATATATATGAATATGGAACAAGGAAATAGACATAAATCATTATTAGATGATCGTGCTTGGATAAATCAGCGCAGAAATCCAAACAGTTCTAGTTTAAATCCTGTATATGTTGATGGTGTTGAAGCTTTCTTATCATTTGCATCATCAAACCCAAAATTTGTTTCAGAAGGGAAAATTAAGTGTCCTTGTAAAAAATGTGCTTCGAGAACGTTTGAGACATTTGACATCATTAGGAAACATCTCTTGTGTTATGGTTTTCAATCAGATTATATTTTTTGGTACCAAAACGGTGAACGCAGTTCCAGAGAAGATACTAATAATTTGATTTTGGATCCATCATGGTTTCAGAATTTAGTACATGATGTTGTAGGGTCATCCGTCCAACAAACAGAAATCGAGGATGATGTTGATTTACCTCCCGAGTTGGCACCATCTGAATTTGCTAAGTTGTTCAGGTCTGATGAGGATGCATTATATCCTGGTTGCAAGATAAGAAAATTAGAAGTAGTTGCAAAATTTATGGCTATTAAATCAGATAATGGAATGTCAAATAACTGTTTTGATCAGATATTTTCTTTGTTTAAAGCACTGTTAGCTGAAGGAAATGTGCTGCCTGCTAATTATTATAAGAGAAAGAGACTCGTTCGTAATCTGGGCCTTAGTTATTAGAAGATCCATGCATATTCAAACGATTGCATCTTATATTCTGGTGAAAATGAGTCGTTGGATAGTTGTCCCACATGTGGACAATCGAGGTATAAAGAAGCTCAATCAAGGAAGTCTGGATTGATTCCTGTAAAACAGTTGAGATATTTCCCGCTTACACCCAGGTTACAGCGTTTATTTATGTCTCAGAACACAGCGACAATGATTTCATAGCACAAAACCAATATTTCAAATGGTAAAATCTTGATTCATCCATCTGATGGTGATTCATGGAATCATTTTGATCAAGTACATCCGTCTTTTGCTTTAGAATCCTATAACGTGCGATTGGGTCTTTCTACTGATGGTTTTTGTCCATTTAGATCTTTCGGTAGTCAGTATTCCTATTGGCCTGTCTTTATAACTCCGTACAATTTTTCTCCATGGATGTTGATGAAACATCCTTATATCTTTTTGACATTATTAATCCTAGGACATCCGAAAAAGAATATTGAGGTTTATTTGAAACCATCTATTGATGAGTTAAATTTATTGTGGAGTCATGGTGTTGGTACATATGATGCTGCTGCGAAACAGAATTTTGTAATGAAAGCTGCTTTGATGTGGACAATTAGTGACTTCCCGGCATATGGTATGTTATCTGGATGGAGTACACATGGTCCAAAATCATTTCCTTACTGTATGGGAGACAACAAAGCATTTATGCTCGTGAATGGAAAAAAACCTTGCTATTTTGACTGTCATCGCATATTTCTTCCAATAAATCATCCATTTCGGAGGAATAAATCTCATTTCAGAAAAGGCAGAATTGAAAGAGATGATCCTCTAAAAATGATCTCAGGTATAGAGTTACAATCAGTTTTATTTTCATTACCTTCCGTCATTTTTTGACCGACAATAAACCAACAGAAAATTCATGGTTTTGGGAAAGAACACAATTGGACAAAACGGAGCATTTTTTTTAATCTTCCATATTGGTCTGATTTTTTGGTCCGACACATGTTGGATGTCATGCATATTGAGAAGAACTATTTTTATAATTTATTTCATACAGTTTTGGATACACCGGGTAAAACCAAAGATAATTTAAAGGCACGATTATATCTTTCCCAAATTTACAGGTGACCAGAACATGAATTGTTTGAAAATGTCAGATCCCAGAGATTAATGAAGCCAAAAGCAGCTTATACACTGAACAAAGAGAGTCTCTTATTATTTTGTCAGTGGATTGCAGATTTGAGACTTCTAGATGGCTATGCTTCCAACTTGGGCAGATGTGTTAAAAATAGTCATATTACCGGATTAAAAAGTCAAGACTATCATGTTATAATGGAAAGACTTATGCCTATTGGATTAAGAGGTTTTTTGAATTCTAATATTTGGGATTCGATAACAGATATATCATATTTTTTCTGAGACATGTGTGCGGAGACAACATACTACGATTCACTAAGAAAACTGGAAGAAGTTGTTGTTGTAATTATATGCAAATTGGAAAAAATATTTCCGCCGGCTTTCTTTGACTCGATGGAATATTTGATATTACATTTGCCACATGAAGCAAAATTTGGAGGTCCTATTCAGTTTCGATGGATGTACCCATTTGAGAGATGCATGCAGAAATTGAAGAAAAAAGTTTGTAACAAAGCATCAGTTTAAGGATCAATTGTTGAAGCTTATTTGCAAGAAGAAATTGCTTTATTCTACTCTCATTATTTTGTATCTGAATATCCCTCAAAATTTAACCGCATGGGCCGGAATGAGGGGAATGTTGATGATGATATGAACAATCAATTATCAGTTGTCAATCAGCCCGAACTTGTCTTTGGTGGAGTTCATGATAGATGGATTTTAGATGATGAACATCATAAAGCTCATACATATGTTCTACTCAAATGTGAAGAAATGTCACCAATTGTACAGTGAGTGTTCTTATCCCTTATTCTGTAGTTTTTGTTATAGTAAATTAATCATATTGTATTTGTAGGTTATATGATGATTATATCAAGAAACAATTTCCAAAAATTACAGCAGCTGTCTTAGAAGAACGTCGGCAAAAAATTTTTGCCTACTGGTTTCAAAAATTGGTAACATACATTCTTCTTTGGTTTTACATATAAAATAAATTTATTACTTGTAATAGTGATAAATTTTTTACAAATTTTCAGGTATCTGTACATGCTGATAAGATTGATAGTCGATTGCATATATTGAGTATCCCACCATCCAAAATAGTTAAATATTATAATGCATATGTGGTGAATGGTTATCTCTTTCATACATGTGCATATGGGGAATCAAATAAAAAAATGAATAGTGGTGTTTGTTTGAAGGGATCGCATCATAGAGATATTGAAGTTGACTTTTACGGCATGCTTGAAGAAATTATTGAACTGTGTTATTTGGGACAAAATTATGTAACAATGTTTAAATGTCGATGGTTGGATACTGAGAGAGGCTTACGTATTCATCCGACTCCTGGAATTGTTGATATTAAACATAAAAGTCTTCTTGAAGTAAATGAACCATTTTTATTGGCTCATCAGGCACATAAAATTTATTATGCAAAATACTATGCTACCGCAAAAGAGTTGGATGATTGGTGGAGTATAATAAAAGTTAAATCTCAAGAAAACCAGTTTACTAAAACTAAATGTGGTTCCACTGAAGTGAAAGGAAATAAATTTTTTCATGACACTCTTCAAAACAAATCTTTTTCACAAAGAGACATGAATATCGAGGATGACACCCCACAGTTAAGGGTCGATGGTGACAATGTTGTCAATGATGTTACCACTGAATTTGAAATGACAAGAGATGATGAAAGTGAAACTAATATGGAAATTGATGATGTTGTTGAGGAAGATGGATACATTGACATTGAAAACTATGAATATGATGATGAAGATGAACATTGACACAGTAAAATGATGGTTAGAATTATAACAAATATATATCTATACATAAAAGTTATTTTCAACTGTTTGCTAATAACAATCATTTCATGTTTCAGATGGACTCGGAAACATATCCTCAGTTGCTGGAGGCTGATCTACCTATGGATGATGAGGTTTTTGAGTCATCTGACCCTCAGGATGATGGCACTACAGGGAGAACTCGGAGGGGGCGTGGTCTTGCCAGACTGATGATTCTTGATCCTATCTCAGAGCGACGTCCACCTCTTGGATTCGATGCGCACACATGGTGGTATGGTAACCTGTGTATTTTAGTTATCTTTCATTATAATTTATTAATATTATAATTGTTTGATTATTTTTTCTTTTTCCATAGTTTTACGCATATAGCTATTGGACAGGGGAGCGCTATCTTGCGCAATTATTTTTCTTAGCCCTGGCTCACATGGGATCAGATTCCCACTGATGTGCAGGCCTCCATGTTCGATCATTGGCTGATACGTAATTAAATATTATTTATTTTGAAATTTAATTCATTAATAACTTTATATTAGGGTTTATGGTATCCCATCGACGAGAGAATGCATACCACTATCCACGCGTCATGGGTGGTGTCTATGCGTGACCGTTTCCGTCAGTTTTTACATAATTTGAGAAAGACGACTATGAAGAAATCCGGAGTGATAGAATTTGATGAGTCCTATAGAGCCCACCGACCAGAGTACATTTCATCTCATGTTTGGGATGGATTATGTACACACTGGTTGGGTGGTGGGTTTCAGAGGAGATCTGCATTGGGTCGACAGAATCGGGGGAGACAAGAGGTGATGCATCGAGCCAATAGTCATACATTCAGTGCGCATAGAGAGCGTCTAGTAAGTACTTTTTTTAATATTTTATACAACTTTAAATATAAACAGTTTATTTTATATTCATATAGGAAGATGAGAAGCCCGATATTTTGGTGTACGGCGTTTATCGGAGGATGTACACTGACCCGGCTACTGGAGAGATTAGAGGTGACCGCCAGCGTCAGATTGTGGTCAGTATTATTTTCTTTTTAGTTTGAAAATTAAATGCATATAATCATTTCATTATTTTAATTTCTAATTGAAACATAAGGAGTCATATGAGGCCGCGACCTCTCAGACACAGGGTAAGAGTCAAGACGAGACGAGTGATCAAACTAGTGTCCACCATTTTGATGAGATGACATGGATGTAGGCGACCCAATATGGCTTCAAAAAGGGCCAAGTAGTTGGTATCGGCTCTCATTTGACTCCTGCAGCTTATTATAGTACTGCTGCGATGTCGGCATCTAGCTCGAGAGGAGCTCGTAGAGAGACGTCATCTTCTACCTCACAATATCAGGAGCAATTGTGTGCTCAGAGTCAGCTTATAGAGGATTTGCGTCAGGGGCAAGAGCAGATGCGTCAGCAGCACGATAAGGAGATGCGTCGATGACAGGAGTAGATGCGTCAGCAGCAGGATGAGGAGAGATGTCGATATGAGGAGCAACATCAGGAGTATATGGAGTATATGCATCGTCTAACTCATAGTTTAGGGATGGATTTTCCTCCACCACCTCCTCCAGGTCCTCCAGGTCCTCCAGATTATCCACCCCCAGTGATTTTTTTAGATGTAATAAACATTTGAGTTCGTAGTTTATTGTCATATTAACTATTTACAATTCCTCTTTCATATTGTTACGAATATTACGTGATTTAGTTTGTTTTTATTTTATTAATATTTTATTACTTATTAGTATTATTTTTAATGTCTGCTTATTTTAGTAATATTACTTTTAATATTTTTTATTTATTGTTAATATTGAGAAGTTTATAATTTTATAATTTTATTAATATTAATAATATTAATATTATTTTTTCATAAATATGTATGTTTATTTTAATAATAATATTATTATTTTAATTTTTTATATTAATAATATTAGTACTATTATTATTATTTTTTGATATTAATATTTCATAATATATAATATTATATTATTTATATTCATATTATTATTATTTTTTGATATTAATATTTCATAATTATATTATATATATTTTTTATTATTAATATTCTAATAATATAGTTTATTTATATTATTAATATTATTATTATTATTATATAGATAGTTTAATAATAATATTATTATATTAATTTTTTATATTATTAATATTAGTATTATTATATTATATTATATTATTTATATTCATATTATTATTATTTTATATTAATATTTCATAATTATATTTTATATATTTTTTATTTATATTATAATAATATAATTTTTTAATATTATTATTATTATTATTATTTTTATATAATATTATACGATTTGTAATAATTATTTTAATTTATTTTTATTTTTTTTAATATTTACGACGGGAACATTTGGGACAGGATTTCCCGTCGTAAATATTTTTTTACTGTACCATTTGCGACGGGACGAATACCCGTCGGGAAAACCTTTCTGCGACGGTCCGTCGCAAATACCTTCGTCGTAAGTATTTTTTAAATTTCACATTTGTGATGGGATTCTGACTCGTCACAACTAATATATCTGGGACGGCCCGTCGCAAATACCTTTTTTATATATAAACGAAAACTCATTTGCGACTGGGGAAAAATATCGTCGCAAATACTCTTTTTGCGACGGGACCGCCGCAAAAACACCTATTTGCGACGCCGTTTTTGGCAACGGGCGATTTGCGATGGAGCCCCGTCACAAAAGACCTTTTGCGACGGGATTCCGTCGCAAATCGCCCGTCGCAAATATTCAGTTTTTCTGTAGTGTGCACGTTGACTGGAGGAGTAGGAGTATGGATGTCCATCGACTGGAGGAGGAGAATTAGTGTCAAGTGAGGGAAACACGGGGGGGGGGGGGGGGGGGGGGGTTGTGGCCCGATGATAGAGGGGGGAGAGAATGGGTGGGGGAAAATTAGTCATCCCTATATAATGATGGTTTAGTAAAAACCATCAGTATAGATTGTCTATACCCATGATTTTTAATAAACTGTGGGTATAGGAAAACCCTAATCAAGATATACCCACATATTTATAAACCGTGGGTATAGATCCGTTTAGTTATCCCATCTTTCTAGTAGTGTATCCTCATATGTGTCCTAGGTTCTTAGGATTTCCTAATAAGGTAACTAAAATATCATTCCCACCCTCAAGTATGAAGTTTCTCTTTGTGCAATAATCCTCAAGGGATTCCTGTATAGGATATTTTAAAAAATTATTAGTGAATTAAAAAATATAAAGAGTTTAAAAATAACTTAAATTAATTAAATAACTAACAAAATTTTAAACTACAACCCATGAGTATTCTATAAGGTATTATCCCTTTTTAGTCATTTGGTCCCTGTTCCAATTTTCATGTCTAAATGAGGGGGGTTAAACTCTTCTGATCCTGAAGAGTTAACTCTCAATTTTTGATATTTTTATACCATCATTTTCTCTTCAAATGGGGGATAATTTATGATGTTATAAATATTTTTATTATATATCCCAATTAAATCTCCCCATTTACTATTAATTAAGGAAAAAAAATCATTAATATGATCATTTTTAGTGATTGTACAAAAAAAATCAAAAGGTGTAAATTGAAATTACTAAAAATGATTATTACTATCTACATTAATTAAATTTATTTAATGTAACTTATATAAAAATGATATATATCACATGGATTTTCATTTTATCTTTCACCAAAAATGAAATATGAAGTTATGTTTAATTTAAAATATCTCTATCTCCTAGAGGCAAAACCTATACGTTTCTTCATGGAATATTTAAATTCAGTTATATCATATTTCATATGATGAGATGGATAAAATAATATATATTATTAAAAACATTTCATGATAAGTACAATAATAATAAACAAACGTACCAAAATTATCTCCCATAACTAAACTAGTTTTGTGTTTTCGACACTTATCTAATTAAAAATCAAAATGCTTAATTTTTTCTATCTTTTATTACCACAAAACTACTAATTGGTTTTGAATTTTGACCCTTAAGATTTCGATTATCATCAAACTCAATAGATATCCTCTAGTCTTGGCTACAAGTGAGTGATAATCTAGGTAAACATGTGCTACCCTATTTACCAATCCTAAAATCCTTTTTCATCCCAATGGAAGTAGAAGGATCCTATATAAAAATATGAGGAGTCTCCTCAGAAGAAGTGTGTATATCCTTATAAGATTGAGGTGAATCTAATATTTGATAGAAAATTATCTTATAAATAAAATTAACAAAAAATTACTAAAAGATAATATAAATCCAATTGTTACATATAAAATTAAATATAAATTGAAAAATAATCCAAAAAAACTAAACTAAAGGAATACATTTTTATTCATATTTATTAAATTATTTAATTAAAATGTTAAAAAAATGTTGACAATGTTTATCAGATAATAAATGATTCAAAGAGGAAAAAAACTGAAGTAAAATATTATACAAATTGAACTATTACATATAAATTTTAATAACAAGTGGAAAATGATACAAAAAATATAAAACTAAAAAAACTCTATCATATTAATTATAGTAGTTAACATCAATGGTAAAAAAATGACATCAACATTTATGAAACATGGAATGATATAGATAGACAAAAACAATTGTTAAGTAAAAATTTAAACAAATACAACAATTACATAAAGAATTGAATAATTTGAACATGATACAAATAAAACCAAACAAAACTAAAAAAATAATTTATCATATTTGTTAAAATATGTGACTTACCTAAAAAATTAAAATTAGAAATAATATATCTAAAAATTTTAAAAATTTTAAAAGTTAAACAAGAAATAAATATATGTTATATGTAATACTAAGAGATTACTAAAGGATTATTTTTCCATATTCCTTCATTATGATAATTTCACATGGAGAAAACCTTGTCTATAACATGGACATCAATATCCTCCGATAATATTTCCATGGAAGTAGGTATCTTACATAATTAATCATCATCATCAAGTTTGTTATCACAAAAATACTATTTTTCCTTACAAAATGATATACCACTGCACATTTGATTGAACAAAAACATATAATTTTTTTCTCATCTATTTCCATAATAAAAGGGTCATACCTATATTCCAATATAATCATATTTACTAGTGTCATAAAAAATTCATCTTTTTTACACTATTATTATGGAAAACCCATTTACAGTTGGACATAGGGGCTCAAAATTTAATGTAATCAATATCCCATATTTATTCAATAACTCTGTATTATGGAATTGACCTTAAGATTGGGTTTTTTTCTTTTCACTTGAAAAATGTGATGCGTTAGCAAACACCAATACACTAATATATTAAACTGAACTTCTATTGTTCCAATATTTGATATAAAATGTATAGCCATTAATGTCATACCCAAACCATGTTATCATATTTACACTTAGACCTCTTACTAAACATATCAATGTTTTTTTATGAATCTGATATACCATTCATGGTCTCTTTAAACCATGAAAAAAAAGTTTTTTTGTGTACATTCAATACCCATATATCTTTCTTATTCAGATCACACTATTTTAACACATTAGTATTTGATGTTATATATGGAAGAGAATCACATTTTTTATTCAAGATGTATAAATTTTCATTATTTATTTATTAAACTATAAATGATTTTATTTTCAAGTCAAGGAACCCCTTTCCCCCAATACTAAATCATTTATAGAGAGATATAGGAAAACCAACATGCTCTATTTCAAATAAGTAGTTTGAAAAAAACTCCAAAATCTACTCAGAAATATACTTCTCAACAATGGAGGCTTTTACCCGATATAGATTCTTAATATACACCTTCAATATATTCATATACCTTTCAAAAGGATATATCCAATGTACATATATGAGACCATAGATCTGTATTTCTCACACCAAATGAACCATTAAATATACCATTATATCAAAAACATATAGTGGAGAGTACATTACCAGTTGACAATGTATATGAACTACATCATTATTCAAATTGTTCAATGAATTAAAATCCATCATATTATTTTAAATGGAATTTAAAAAATAACACAACTTCATGATAGTTATTTTTTACATGTATGGGTAGTATTCCATGTAATGATACTGGTAGGTATTGTTTCATCGTAACATGAAAATCATGAGATTTCGTGCCTATTAACTTCAAATATTTTAGTGACACAATTTTTTTACATTTTAAGAATAAAACTAAGGAACTTTGATACCATATAGTTATTTAAAAGTTGATTTTATCCCTCATTGATAATGTATGATAAATTGAAGTTAAATATTCTTATTTTTCTTTAGGAGTGGGAGTTAACTCCAAACACATTTCCATTGATAGTAAATGGAATCTTGAATTAAAACCATACTTCATATTTCTTTTAATATCTAAAAATATTCTAATAAAACTATCACATATATTCTAATCAACATGAATTAAATTAATGTTTATGTTTGATCTCATGATATCTTTAAAATATAAGCTTTAAAAATATTTATTGCTTATTCCATGTATTTTTTTCATTACCGAATATTTATTTCTTTACAATTATGACATAAATGATTTTAGATCTCTCAAAATATTGATTAGTTTAAAAATGATTTGGAGTGATATAAAATTATTGTGGGTAGTTGAATAATTTTTTTAATCTTCGATAAGGTTGATCCATTGACACAAACTTTTGATGACCCATATACACCGTTTTCTATATATTGGGAATTCATTTATAATAAATTTAATCATTTAATGTAATTGAAACTATTACTTTTTTTTAATAATCATAAACTTTGATACCTTCCTCCCATAAGTGTTTCAATTCATCAATTAATGGTGAAAAGTAAACATCAATATTTTTTACAGACCATTTTTGTCTAAAAATCATTAAATTCAACATGATATATTTCCACATAATACAAAATTCAGAAGATAAGTTGTAAATTACCAATAAAATCAGTTCAGAACTATAATTCCTACTAAGGATTTGATATGGATTCCTTCTATATGTGCACACCACTAGTATGTGAATTCTAATTTTATTTCCCAAAAAGGAAATTGTTGACCAATTTTATTCTATTGTGAATAATAAGCTAGATGAAATAACTTTCAATTAGATATTTTATCATCTACATTCCATATTTTTTTCATCATTTAAATTTGAAAATAAATATTTTAGATGAAGAATTAGAAGAAGACACATAATTTTCTTAATAGGAGTCTTGGTACTTGTCATAATAGATAAATTGACTTCTGATTTTTTTCAACTTATTCTGTGATATCCTACATCCAGGACACTCTGGAAGACCTTTATATTCCTTACAATATAACACATAGTCATTAGGGTGGATGTGTACCTTATTTTACCCTAATACCATTGTAAATAATATGTTTTCACATTATAATGTGAATTTGGAAGACCGTTATGTTTAAAAAGTATGTCTTTCAATAACTTTAAAAATTCTGTAAAACTCTTTTCACTCCATCCATTCCTAGATTTCAATTTCAATAATCTTAACATTGTTGATAGAACTATGAATTTCATACAACTTGGATACAATGGGTTTTCAGGATCACCATATAATCACTTAATCGATGATACTTTCTCAATTTCATCCACTTTAAAATCAAAAATCATTTCTTCAATTTGATCAAAATGGTCATTTTGAAAATCTACATTAGAATTAGTTCTTGAAATCAATCCAATTTTAGTATACCAAATTCAATTAATGTAACTAATATTGAAACCAATAAAAAATAAATGATCTCTAATGTCATTACATTGAAACATTCTCATATTAAAACATTTTAAGCATAGACAGAAAAGCAAGTCACTATTTGGAACATTTCATTTGGAAAATTCCAAAAAATCATCAACCCTTTTATCATATTCATCACTTGTTCCTTATGTAACAATCAAAATATGATTCATTATCACCTATAAAAAATTTCTAGTTTTAAATATAAGTTACCATATTTTGAAATTTAAATTCATATTTACTTTTATAAATAACAATACAGAAAAAATTGCTTACTTATCATTGTTCATTATGTGATGACATATTATTAAATCCAAATTGTTTTATTTCAAAAAAAAAAAAATATTTTATTTAGAAAAATATTTTATATAATTTTTTATTAAAATGATTTCAATTTTTTTTATTTTTTTCATTTAAAAATATAAAATATTAATTTATTGACTTTATTTATTTATTTTTAAAAATATAAAAATAAAAATAAAAAAAGAATTTTTTTATAAAATATAAATAAAATATATTTAAAAAAATATTTATTTTCATATTTTAGAAATAAAATATAACAATTCAATTAAATATTTACAAATAAAAGTACTCAATAAAAAATAAATAACTGAATACATAGCAATGATAAGTTAAAACAAAAAAAATAAACAACCAAACATTAATTATTAAAATTAATAAAAACTAATAAACTTTACAAACATTTATAATGTTTATAAAATATATATTCCTTATTAAATAATATTTAATTTAGATAATATAAAATATTTAATAATAAAATGTTTTATTCTTAAAAACTAATATTTGTAAAATTAAATAAATGTGCATAAATTATTATATAGATAATTTTCACATATTGAAAACAAAATAAATTCATCATGTATGCGAAGTAAAATAAAAGTGACAATAAAGACATGAAAAATGTATAATAAATATCCACTAATGAAAGTGAGATAATTTAAAAAACATAAAAATTACTTGAATGAAAAATGTAAAACAAAACAACACCCTACAATTTTAAACTACATAAAAATATTGAAATTAAAATGAATAAAATAAAATATAAATAAAATAATATCAAATCAACATCGACCAAACATGGAAACCTCTAAAAAAGAAAATCTCAGGTTAGCACCCAAAAATTAAATTGATGAAAAATCAGTAGCCAAATGAAGGTATATAACTAAAATGAATAAAATGAGCTATAATAAAAACACTAATAAACACACAATTCATCCACAAGAAATGGTAAAAAACTTACCAAAGAAAAATAAAAAAATGATAGAAAAAACGGAGATAAAGTCCAGAATATAAAAGTGATTCGAAGAAAGTCCAAGAACAATCAACTGAGGCCAATGACAGTGGTGAAAATAGAGAATATCATTGAATCATAGGTTAGGTCTTTGTTTAGGGTAAAAATTTGAGAGATATCAAGTGAGTGTAATAAAATAATAGTCCTTGATCAATATCTATTTTTTTAAGATTTCTAACATTGGTTATTTATTAACCAATGTAAAAAAATAGGTTTTATATTTAAGTTAATAAATGACCTATGTAAAAGAATTTTGGCTCATGTATTTTATGTTAGTTATTATATAACCGACATAAAATACTATTTATAACATTATTTTTTAAAAACCAACATTATAAATAGTGTCATTTTAAATAGTTTTTGCACTAATGGGGGTTCCAAACAAGACCCCCTATAAAAATACCAATGCGACCCACTAAAAAATAGTCATGGTCCCCTTTTCAACATATCCATAGGGGCCATGATGAAAATCCCACTTGCTAGAGGAACATTTTGTTGAAACGCCTTGGTATTTGGTGCAAGGGCCACTCCAAGACTTTAGTAGTAGTGTGGAGTAAAGCTTCATGATGTGGCCCACCTTGGGTGGGTAGTCCAAGGGCCTAATTTCTAATAATCCCCCATGGAACATCTCTTAGGCTAAGTTATGGTGATTCACTCCCAAGTACCCCAATAATATGGTGTAGGGATCCACGTTGCAACACCCCTCATAGTGGTTCCTGAATCCCCTGCCTCCTAGGGACCTTCCATGGCTCATCTCTCCAGGTGTAGTGTGGTCCTTCCCTCATAGAAACCACTACCATAGTGCAACTCCTCCTCCTTGGTGACATAACCTCCATCCCTATTAAAAACTCCCACACCACACACCAAGCCACAACACCCCTAATATATGATGTGGTTGGCTTCCTACAACCCCAATCATCACCCAAGTCACCCTAAACCTTCTCCAATGCTCACTTGAGCACCCAGACCACCAACTGAGCCTCATTCTATGTAAAAAACACCTCATTGAGATTATATAATTCTCATATTCCTGATCAAAATCCCAATTCATTGAACATAACCTATTTTAGAACCAAAAATTAAAATTACATCTAAATATCACAACCTAAAATGGAACAGGTTGATATATTCTTCACAAATAGTATTTTTGAATAATAAATTTTTACAACAGTAATATATTATAAATAAACCATAAAAAATTATTTTTATAGTGTATGTGTCGTCTCTAAAATAGAATAGATATCCATTCAAAGTTGTTTAATTTTTTTTACTACTTTAAAGTAATTTTTGATGGATTTTTAGCACTAAATAAGTACACTTCTTTTCTTAATAACCGAAATTTATTAAGTATTTACCCCTTAACATTGATGCTTAAATATGAATCTCATTTATGAAAATAATAATTTTTATTGAAGTTTGATATTATTGTGACATGAACAAAGAAATATGTTTATCTTTAAACAACATCCATTGTTTAAATGAAACCCTGATTATCTCAAAATTAGTTCCACATTAGTGTATTTGAGAAAAATTGATTAAAAACTAAATTATGAAAATGATAATAATTTCAATTTTGAAAGTTAAAATTTATGATCTAAGTTTTCAATACATTCAAAATTTTAATGATGATAAATTTTTTATTCATTTTATTCTTGAACATGTAGAAAAAATTCTTAATCAACTATATAGAGTATGTGTCTCTATATTATTTATTACTATTGTTTCTTTCAATGGATATTTTTTAGATTTATTTTATAATACTTTTTTGTATACTTTTTTTTCAAAGTTAGTGATGCTAAATTAAAGCTGATGCTGAAGAGTCAACATGTTTATCCAATATTCAACTTTTTCAAGGCATGGATTTCTTTTATTTTAAGAGAATTTGAATTTACAATGATTTTTCAGTGTTCATAATGTGAGATGATAAGATTCTTAATAAATCATGTTTATTTATGTTGATAAGAACTAGTACCTAGATTATGACCTATTAGGTTTTTGTGTTTTTTTAATAAATTAAATTCATGAATTGATTTTCAGGAAAACATTTCTTTATAAAGTTATTTAAGTTTTTAAATTTTTAATAATTTAGAATCATTTATTTTCCACCAATTCAAAATATATAGTTTATTAAAGTATGTAGTCATCGATTATCTCAAAATTTGTATTATTAACTATGGCTATTATCTTATTATTCCTTTTATAATCAAAATAATATAATATAAAAACCAACCTCCAGGTTAGGTTTCCATTGATTTCTCTCCATATTATAAGTGATCATTAAAGAAGATATTCCCCAAGTCCAACACATTTCACATTCATTGGGCCATATCATATTTCATGATATGTGTATATCATAGAGTTTGAAATTTATGAAAACTAAGGCATGTCATATGATTTTTTAGGGATATTATAAGGACTGTTATGTGATAACATGGCACTACCTTAGAATTGAAGTAGAACATTAAAGGATTAACATTTGATTCTTCCACATGGGCTATCATTATTATGTATGTTTCATATGATGAAACATATTTGAGGATTGATGCATTTATTTTTCAATGATCCAAAATTTTATAAATGAAATTCCCTTTTGGATGAATAAACGCCTTATTAAGTATTATAGTAATAAAAAAAAATACATTGATTTGGTTATTTTGGACCAATTATAAAATATATCCAGTTGTATTTAAAAGACTATTAATCATCTTAACCACTAATAATATAGTTTTTGTTTAGTGACTATTAATATTATTATATATTTAGGGTTATAATAAAGTCTAATTGACATATATGAAAGCAGCGATGACCTCAACCAGTAGGATCATATTCTATAAAGATAATTTATTAGAGATTTCAAGGGATATGAAATCACTAGTATTTTTCCTTGACCAATCCCAAGTCAAGATTCAACAACTAAAGTATGAGTGAAATTGTTTATGGGAGAAGTTCAAGCTTATCAATATCACGACCCAAACGATGTTTGCCAAACCACCCTAAGAAAGTGTCTCCATATCACACCATACCCTTAAATAATAAACTGGTGTAATAAGGATATTTGTATCTAGACCTTAATAATATGAACTTATATATTTTATTTTTAATAAAATAATCATTATATTTATCCCTTTTATTAATGAGTTATATAAAAAATTATTTTGATATGAAGAAACCAAAATTGTATTTTTTTGGGAAATATATAGTTTAAATCAAGACACTCTTTTCAGATAAATTTAATAATTTTTTAAATACATGTTATTTTAATAAAATATTATAATTAAATAATATTTATTTGAATATAAATGGTAATATAATATAATGATGTCTAATATAATCTTTATAAGGGTTAGAAAACTATTATGGTTGTAAAAATTGAAAAATTTCAATAAATTGGTATTTTTGATTTAAAAGTGTAAATTCACATATTTATAAAATTATTTTGATAAAATAAATATTATTTTTTAAAATATTCATGTCAAAAATATTTAATAATGATTTTTTCATAATATTTTTGAGATAATCGATTCTTTGGGTAAAATTTTAATACGGTATAAATATAAGATATGTATTATGACACCATAAAAACCCAAAAGTGATTTTATAAATAATATAAAGAGTATACATTATAATAATTTTGTTTACCCTTTAAAATAATGTTTTTTTGAAGTTATATGATTAATTTTATAAACCCATAATGAATCCTCTGAAACCTATATTATATTTTATGGTTTTGAAATTAATTTTTTATGAGAATGACTCACTTCTACATCACGATGGATATTATTTTAATGATTTAAGTTCATAGACTTATAAAATATTTAATACCAATACTCTTTGTTAGAAACCATGGTAAAAAAACATGGTAAGATTTGTGGTTTTGATAATTTTATCATATAGTGTCCAAAACCTATGTTTAGAAATTAATAAAGAATTCTCCTCTCTTTTTCTATAAAAACCCACCCAACATCCCATTACTCTTCACTAAAAACCATTTGATCATTAGGTAACTCTGAATTTATCTCTCTATATCCCTCTCATGTTGTTCCCAAGCACAAAATAATCTCCTCCCATGCTTTTTGAGAACCCTCTCAAGGTTAGGGATCTCTCCCTCTCTATTCTTCTCCATTCAAGAACCTTATTTGTATTTATCCTTTTTAATATCAACTGATTATATTGTTATTCCATTATAAATATCCATTTAATATAAAAATTTTGTTCAAATAGAGATATATCATCTACACCCTCTCATTATAACCTTTACCTATGTCATTACTATGTTAAAGTAATGGAATCTCTTCTATTCATTTATTTCAAGTACTTTATTTGTACTAATACCTTTTTATTTCAAAATTTCCAAGTTGTAATGTGTTTTTTCACATAAATTTTCTATACTTATTATTCCTATGTAACTAGAGACCACATTTTACTCTCATTCACCTCTCCCATAAACCCTTTTTACACCTATTATGTTGCCAAAATTATCCTTCAATTTTCTATGATAAACATTTGTGTAGTGTATACCTATGCCTATTTTAATTCAAGGTTATTAACCTAGTTTTAACTACTCTTCATTGATTGTGAAATTCCATGCATGTAACCCAAATTCCTAAATCATGGCATTAAATGTTATGAAATAGGTTCTTATGTTGTATAATCTATATGACACAAAAATTCATGTACATGATATGAATGTGATGGGTGGAAATAGAATTATATAGCACTTCAATGCATTGGGTAATGTTTTTATCTCATGAGATATCATCGATAGTGAATAGTAGGTTATCCTGAGAACACTATGTTATGATGTCTCTATGGTTATCCTTGACTTATGTTTATGATGTCACATTTTATATTTCTGCTACATTCTTTATGTGTTTCCTTGATGTTGTAATCTTATATAATTCTTTGATATTCATGTTTATGATTATCACTCAACTTTATGTCACATTGATATGAATCTTGATTCACGTGTATTACTTTCATCATGTTATTACTTGATTATTCCCTCATTGAGATTCATAGTTCACCCCTTTCTTAGGTACGTCACCAGGTTATCCCACGGAGTATTAGAATATCGATGGAATATAGTGGCATGTTTTGGGGTTTTTAAATTTTTTATTGTAATTATGCTTCAATTTATTATGTTGTGTATATATTGTAATGTATTTTCTTTGTATTTTTTTTAAAATTATATGGGATTATTTCGAGACCAGACACTTTGGCGACACTTGTTTCTGAGGCCCGTTGAGCCCAAATTAGAATTTTTGAACTTTTTTTAGTTTATTTAAGTAAATGTGCGAGCAGATTTTTTTAAATTTTAAAATGGTGCTTGGATCAAAAATATGAGGGAACCGTTGAACTCAGAATGGTGGGATTCGCCGAGAATGGACTTAACTTCGATCGATGAGGATTGACTAAAAAAGGTAGTTTTTGGACTTTTTGAAAAATAATAAAATAACTTAAAAAGTTGTTTTATTTTGTTTTCTCACCATCGATCAGTGACACACCAACACTACAGTTCACCGACGAGGCGGTGACGATCCCCTTTAATGAGATTCCTTAATGGAAGAGAAATAGACACACTATTTCATTAATGAAACAACATAATGACATTGTGACGTAGCGTAATAGAAATGCTATGACACATTTCTCTATTAATGAGATAACATGTTGGGGAATCAAATGGGGAATTCCTATGACAAAAAATATGGAGAAAATTCACTCCAACGATGAATGAAGAATGCTGGGAAATTGTTAGCGACATCAACACACCTAGAAGAATGGGATCCAAAGGCGAAAAATGATGAAAATTTTGAACGAAACTCGAATCCTCATGGGAGGATTGCTTTAGAGATGAACACCTTTTAGGTACAATTTTTTTTATTTTAAGTTTCCCCATTACTCATTCTAAAATGAGGAATGTGGATCAACCCACAAACAGGGTGATCCACAGATCACTCATTCTTGTAGGAGGGTGTTTTTCTTGGGTTTCGTATACCAAGATTAATTATTTCATGATAGAACATCAAATCATTATCCCATGTTTTTTTAAACCTCTAACACGAAGGGTGTGGGCCGACACGAACAAGGCTCGATCTCCTTTGCCTTGTGTGTTTTGTGTGTTCTTCATGACCACATATTCAAAGTGGAAGAAAGGAAGATTTGAGGAAATCACAGGGAATATGTCATCCCTCGTAGGTTGTAGGCGCAATTGGCATAAAGAACAAACCCTTGGAGTGGACTCAGTGGTCTGCAGAAGAACCCGCCGGTGTCCCACGACGACATGCTGGGAGAAGCGTCGTAGCCGGCTCGGGCCACGATCGTGTGGATGGATCTATCAACCTCAGTGCTAGTGGGTAGAAATAGGTGGAAATGGCCACCCGAATATGTCGGTGCACCACAGATGCAGCACCGAGCTGCATCGCTCATGGCGGGGCTACAGTCAACTGACCACGGTAGTGTGGTGGCCCTGCGGACAAACCGCGGGGTGAGGGGGAGCGGATGTGGCTTCCAGCCATGTCCTGGATAGAAAAAGGCCAGTCTTCCTATAGAGGACTAAGGAGGGTGTGGGCTACCCCATAGGTCCAGACCGGTATACCAATGGGCCAGACCAAGCTGGATATGGGTCGGTTCAGGCTGGTCCGATCGGGTCGGACCGGACTCGGACTTAGCCGACCCCTTTTTGAAATAAATACCAATATCCTTCAAACTAGGCATCCGATTGACGAGTCGTTTGTGGCATTGAAACCATCACAATGAGGCAGATCTTTCGGAATAATCTAATGATGATTTTATGGAAGTTGAAATGCAATGAAAGATTAAGGATCGGTTCTCCCAGAATCAAGCGCACTACGTGCGAAAACCCTTCGGTTGGATGAGACATGAAGACGACTGACAAGCAACCCTATGTGGATAAACTATGATGGCCCAGTGTTAAGAGGCTTCTGTGTGACCCGGTAGACCCATAATAGGGAGCAGCTCTGTGTGACCTGGAAGACCCACGATACATTACCGGAGGAGTACCTCAATATGGCCAAGGTGGTAAGCGGATCTATGTGACCCGACATGCCCATGGTGGGGATTGGCTTCTGTGTGACCCACTATACCCACTATACTCATCCGGGATGAGTACTAAAACAGTCCAAGGTTAGTGGGAAGTGGCTTCTATGTGACCCGACAAGCCCACTATACTCATTGAGGAGGAGTTCTCCAGCAGCCCAAGGTGTTCGATGACACGACTAATGATCCTACTTTCCTACACTAGTTTATACCTAGCATGATCTCTCTTAATTCATGATCATGCTTTGTGATTTTTTTGTGGATTGCTTTGTGGTCTTTCCTTGTTGGTTTGGGGTCCCTACTGAGTATTTTGTTACTCAACCCTACATGAGATTCGCTCACACATGTTATGTCTGGTGAAGATGACCGCCGCCTTGACAGAGGACTTGGTGGCCTAAGACCAAGTGGTTCCTAGTGAGACTAGGCAGAAAGGGATTAATTCTATGGATTCGAGTAGCTACTCTATACTTACTCATCAGGTGGGTTTTTCAGTAGAAAAAATTTAGAGTTTCTTTTTTTACTTTCCTATTTTCATTTCATCTTTTGTTGGGTTTGTATTCTGTCCAATTTGACCTAGAATTATTACTTTTACTCAGTGGTTTTTTAGTGGAATTCATGTTTATCTTTCCATATTTGGGATGTGGTTGTGTGTGCGTGCATACAAGTACTCAGGAAAATGCCTCCCACTTGCAGGTTGACGCCTTTAGTGCTAGTCGCCAACCCCTGGCCTTCGAGAGGTGGGCTTGGGGGATGTCACAACACATGCCTCGAGGGACGAGTCATGACAAAGGTGTATCAAAGGAGGTCAGTTATACCTAAATGACCATGATTATATCATTCTGTGTTTGGGAAATAGTGTTAAATGTTTCTATTTTGACTTTTAGATTCGAGGAGTCGAGTGTTGGTGTGGAGACCGACGTATCCATACATCAGGACCTTGAATTCTACTTTTTCGTCTCTACACATAAAAAAACACTGGTTGCATGCATCATAAAGGAATTTTGTGTTTCTTTAAGTTATTCTTGAATTAAAGTCATCTCTACAGGTATAATATATTTAATGTGGTACATCTTGATATGTATCAGGATGCCTCCACGCTGACGAACAACTAGGATACTAATGCATGACTTCATGGAAATACCATTTAGAGATGAGGCATCAATTCACATACCAGTGTTAGAGATGAACCCACCAGGTGGTGCACCAGTGTTACCACCACCCGTTGATCGGAAGTTACTACTGGTGTTATCAGTAGAGGATGCATGTAGGCTCAAATCCTTGCATGATTTCAAGAAATAGACACCTCCCAGGTTCATGGGAGAGATAGATCCTCAGGCCGTTGAGGAATGGCTGGAGGTGGTGATGTGGGTCTTCCGCTTATTGAAGATGCCACTCAACCAATTGACAATCTTATATGTGATCCTTCTTCAGGGCTCGGTAGGGAGATGGTGAATCTTGATGATTTAGACTCATGATGGGGCGACCCTCTCTTGGGCTAACTTGGAGCAGCTTTTCCAGGAGGAGTTCTTCCCTACGACCTTGTGCTTGATGCAGAAACATGATCTACTTCACCTACAGTAGGGTAGAATGTTAGTGGATGAGTAATCTACGAGGTTTATAGACTTATCTTACTACTCTATAGACATGGTGAGGGACCCTTTCTTCATGGCCCATACCATTGAGCATAGACTTAGACAGAAGATCAGGGCATCCATGGTGTCTCTTAGAATCACCACTTAGGCTAGAGTGTTAGAGTGAGCCCTTCTTGTGGAGAGCTTCCTCGCAGAGCAGGAACCAATAACCGAATCTACCGGAAGAAATTTGTAGGTAGAGTCTTCAATGATGAGAAGTAGACAATAGACGAGGGGACCCAAGATGGTCAGATCTTTCAGAAGATAACCCCAAGACTTGGGGTCGGTAGTGTGGGGATCTTAGAGCAGAGGGAGTCAGTAGGGAACTAGGATGTGCTTCACGTGCGGTGGGAAAGGACACATGAATTGTGACTGCCTAACCCACCTCATAGACGATTAGAAGACAGTTTAGGTAATGATAAGGTAGATGTAGAGGTTTGAGTGAGGAGGTCCGTAGGGAAGCGAACACGATAGGGGATAAGTTCGAGCGGTAGGCAGTGGATGACGGTTTGAGGTGCTACCACCATCACCCCTTGGTGGTCCACCACGGGCTCAGGGAGCTGGAGAATAGGGGTGAGGATAGATTTAGGTGATAGAGGCCTATGAACACGACACTCTAGAGATGATTAGAGTTACGATCTATGTCTTCCCTACCTTATATACAGTTCTTATAGACACAGGTTTCAGTCACTCTTTCTTTTCCACTAGCCTCGTTCAAGTCTTAGAGATTTTGGTGGAGTTTTTGGATAGATCCTTACAATTAGAGACTCATATGAGAGGGGATTCAATAATTACACACTAGTTTCAGTAGTGTGAGCTTACTCTAGGAGGCGAGAGATTTGGCTAGGATCTCCTAGTAGCAGCGTCGAGGCCTTACGACATCATCTGGGGTATGAACTTGTTATCTATAGTCTATTCTTAGATCGACTGTATTAGGGAAAAAGTGCAGTGTGTCCGTGAGGATGATACCAAGTTTTATTTCACCGAAAATAAGGGAACTTTTGCAGCATAGAATAGACTTTCTCAAAGGAGGGTGCAACCGACATCTCACTAATTGGATATCCTCACCCTCAGTGTGGTGGACAAGAGGATTCTAAGCTTTCCTATAGTGTTGGAAGAGTATGAGGGTGTCTTTCTTGAGGATGTTCCAGGACTACCTCCTTATAGGGAGGTAGACTTTGACATTGACATATACCCTAGAATGACACCAATATCCACACCCAAATATCGAATGGCTCCCAAAGAGCTTTGTGAATTGAGGGTACACTTAGAGGACTTTTAGGAGAAGGGATTCGTGAGGCCTAGTGTTTAACCATGGTAAGACTAAATTTTTTTGATAAGAAGGAAGATAGATGTTTGAGGCTATGTTTGGACTTTTAGAACCAGAACTAGGTGACTGTGAAGAACAAGTATCCACTATTGAGGATTGATGACCTCTTCGACCATCTGAAAGGAGTGAGATGGTTCTCAAATATTAACCTTATATTAGGATATCATCAGCTTTAGGTAAGGGGTGAGGACGTACCGAAGATAGCCTTTAGATGCTGATATAGACACTATGATTTTTTGGTGATGCCTTTTGGCATGACCAATGCCCTAATAGTGTTCATGGGACTCATGAATAGTATCTACCATCCTTAACTCAATCGTTTCTTGGTGGTATTCATTGATGACATCTTTGTGTACTCTACGTAGGAGGAGGAGCATGCTACGCACCTATGGATAGTTCTGGATACACTCTGAGAGAACCAGCTTTATGGTAAGCTCTCGAAGTTCTAGTTCTGAATTTTGGAGGTCCAATTTCTAGGATATGTCATCTTGAAGGTTGGAGTTACAGTGGATCCGATGAAGATAGAGGCAGTGTTTTCTTGGGAGACACCTAGGAGTGTGATTGAGGTGAGGAGTTTCTTAGGGTTGGATGGATACTACCAGAGGTTTGTGCTTGAATTTTCTAGGGTACCAGCACCCTTATCAGCTTTGAAATGGAAGGGAAAACCCTTCATGTGGATGGAAAAGTTCAAGAAGGGTTTCTAAAAGCTGAGGCAAAGATTGATGAGTTCCCTCATATTGAGACTACCAGAAGAGGGAATTGGGTATATATTCATATACGATGCATTAAGGACCGGACTGGGTTGTGTCCTAATGTAGGATTGATTAGTCACCACCTACGACTCACGGTAGTTGAGGAAACATGAGCATAACTATGAGAACCATGACCTGGAGTTAGGAGTTGTGGTATTTTCCTTGAATATGTGGAGAAACTATTTGATGGGTGAACAATTTACCGTCTACTATGACCACAAGAGTATCTGGTATATCTTCTCATATAAGGACTTTAACTCAAGACAGTGATGATAGTTAGAGTTCCTCCAAGACTATGAATTTGAGAAAGTCTATACTCCTGGGAAGGGGAACGTGGAGGTGGACTCACTCAGTAGGAGGTATGGTTTACAACTACTGAGTTAGGTGACAGAGCAGTTATTTGCGATGCATATATCCTTCATGGATGATGATGAAGTATCTTACCTTTAGTCAATGAATATCACTACTTCACTCTTTCAGCATGTCAGAGAGGTATAACTTGTGGATGTTGACTGCGAGGCCCGACATGCTTAGTTATCTTCAGGATAGGCTCTTGATATATTTTCGATAGGTGGGGAGCACATCATCCTTTTCAGAGGATGCACTATAGTACTAGTGATGTTGCGGCATGAGATGTTGAGGGAGTCCCTATATCCCTTTTGTTGGTACATCCTAGTGTGGAGAGGATGTACCAGGACCTCCGATGTCAGTAATAGTTTCTAGGGATAAAGAACGCAGTGACAAAGTTTTTTTCATGATGCATAACTTGTCAACAAGTGAAGGATGAACATCATGTTCTAGCAGGATTGGTCCAACCACTTGAGGTACTAGATTAAAAATGGGATGGTATCTCTATGGGCTTCATGAGAGGGTTACCATGCACATCCAGGGGCCACGATTATATCCGGGTGATCGTTGACTGACTCACTAAGTCTGATCACTTTCTACCCATCCAGGAGAAGTGATCGGTAGAGGGCCTGGGATACCTCTACGTCTAGGATATATTGAAGCTTCATGGGGTGACTTCGATGATCATATTAGACTATTATGCATTCTTTATATCCTGATTGTGAAGGGGATCATAGGAGGCGTTCGGGACCCAGATGTGCTTGAGAACTGCCTTTCACCCTCAAACATATAGTCAGACAGAGCAGACTATACAATCCTTAGAGGACATGCTTCGTTCTTGCGTCCTTGATTTTGGTCATAGTTGGGAGGACCACCTACCACTGGTGGAGTTTTCATACAACAATAGATATCACTCCACCATTGGCATGGCACCATTTGAGGCCTTGTATGGGCGGCCATGCATATCACCTCTATGCTGGACAAACCCAGGGAAGTCAACACTCATGGGTCCAAAGTTAGTATGGGATACAACTGAGATGGTGAAGATCATCCAGAATCAAATGAGGAATGCACAAACCAGACAGAAATTGTATGCTAACAGGAGACAGAGAACCTTGGATTTTGAGGATGAAGACCATGTGTTTCTTCAGGTCTCACCCCAACGACATTTGCAGAGATTGAGCTTGGGAGGAAAGTTATCTATGAGGTTCACCAGACCTTTCCATATTCTTAGTAGAGTTGGAGAGGTGGAATACCACCTAGCTTTTACCCCACAGATGCACCAAATGCACGATGTTTTTCATGTATCATAGCTGAGGAGGTACGTGTATGATCCATCACACGTCATTGAATGGGGAGAGCTGAACATTGACGATGGGGAGAAATTTGTGGAGTTCCCACTAGATATAGAGGATTGAAAGGATTGGGTCCTTTATGGATGGTCGATTCCTCTAGTGCACACTTGGTGGCAGCACGAGAATCTCCAAGAGAGCACATGGGATCGGGAGGCTCAGATGCATGCTCAATACCCCCATTTGATTGTTTAGAGTTTTTCTGGCTTATGAGGATGAGCTCCCCAAAAATGGGGGAGAAATGCAATGTCCTAGATTTTATGTGTATTTTTTTAAAATTATATGGAATTATTTTGAGACCAATAGCTTTTACAACACTTGATTTTGATGCCCGATGAGCCTGGAATAGGATTTTTGAACTTTTTTTAGTTCATTTTGGTAAACGTGCAAGAAGGTTTTTATAACTTTTAAATCGGTGATCAGATAAAAAATATAAGGGAATCATTGAAACTAGAATGACATGATTATATTATAATGGACTTAACTTTGACTAGTGAGGATCGACTAAAAAAGATAGTTTTCAGACTTTTTAGAAAATAATAAAATAAATTGAAAAGTTATTTTATTTTATTTTCTCATCATTGAGCGATGGAATTCCAACACTGTGGTATAGAAATGAGGCAGTAACGAGTCCCTTTAATGAGGGTCCTTATCATAAGAAAAACAGACACACTATTTTATTAATGAAATAGTGTAACGATGTGGTGACACAACGTAATAGAAACATTGCAACACATTTCTCTCTTAATGAGATAACATGTTGGAGAATCAAATGAGGAATTCCTCTAACAGACCTATAGTGAAAATCCTCTCCAACGAAGAATGATGAACATCGATGAATTGCTAGCAATGTCAATGCACCTCAAAGAATGGGACCGAAGGGAGAAAAACATCGATGGATTCGAATGGAACATGAATCCTCACGAGCGGATTGCTTCAACAATTAACACCTTTGAGGTAGGGGTTTGTTTTTTTTATGTTTCCCTGTTCTTTTTTCTAAAATGAAGAATGCAGATCAACCCATGAATAGGTTGATCTGTGGATCACTCGTTCTTGCAGGAGGGTGTTTTTATTGGGTTTCCTATACTAGGATTAATTATTTTGTGATAGAACATAGAATTATTATACCATTTTTTATAAAACTCTAACGTGGAGGGAATGGGCCGACACGAACAAGGCCTGATCCCCTTTGACTTGTGTGTTTTGTGCATTATTCATGACCGAATCTTCGAAGTGGTGATAAGGAATATTGAAGGCCATCAAAGGGAAAGTGGATTCCCCCGGAGGTCATAGGTGCAAGCGGCGCAAAGAATAGACCATCAGAACTGACCTGATGATCTGTGGAAGAACCCACCGACACATTGGCATCGGCACCCACGGGCGGGTGGTAGCCTCAGGCAAGTGGCACCTGTGGGCAGGTGGTGGCATTCCATGACGGTGCACTAGGATAAGTGTTGCAGTGGTGCGAAAGGAACTGCCTGCTTCCGTGCTGGTGGTTGGCAGCAAGTGGACATGGCCACCTGGCCACGTTGGAGCACCGCAAATGCGACACCGTGCCACATCGCACATGGAAGGGATGCGTTCAAACAAATGAGGTGGTGGGGTGGCCCCGCGGATGACCCATGGGGTGATGGGGAGAGGATGCGTCTTCCATCCATGTCCTAACCAAGAAAAGTCCGGTCTATCTATGGTGGACCGGGTAGGGCGCGGGCGGCCCCAGCGGGCCAGACCTAGACTAGGTCAGATCCGGGTCAGTGGACCTGGGTTGGGTCGGTGGATCCCGGGCTGGACCGATTTGGGTCGGTCTGACCGGTTCAAACCGAACCCAGATCCATCCATCCCATTTTTGAAAAAACACCAATATATATCAAACTGGGCGTCCGATTGACGAGCCGTTTGCGGCATTGGAACCCTCCCAACGAGGCAGATCCTTTGAAAGACTATAAGGAGGATTTTGTGGAAGTTGAAATGAAATGAATGGATTAAGGACTGGTTCTCCCGAAATAAAGCACACTATATGAGGAAACCCTTTAGTTGGATGATAATTGAAGACTACTGACAAGAAAACCTGTGTGGATCAGCTAAGATGGCCCAGTGGGAAGCGGCTTCTATGTGACCTGGTAGGCCCATAGTGGGGAGCAACTCTGTGTGACCCGGAAGACCTATGGTACTCGACAGGAGGAGTACCTCAATATGGACATGGTAGGAAGAAACTTTGTGAGACCCGACATGCACAAGATGGGGATCAATTTCCGTGTTACCCAGCATACTCATGATAATCAACATAGATGAGTACCAAAATAGTCCAAGGTTAGTGGGACGAAACTTCTTTGTGACCCTATAGACCCACTGTACTCATTGAGGAGGAGTTCTCCAGCAGCCCAAGGTGTTCGATGACATGTCTGATGGTCCTAATTTCCTACTCTAGTTTATACCTAGTGTGAGATGCCTTACTTTGTGATCATGCTTTGTGATTTGTTTGTGGATGGATTTGTGGTCTTTCCTTATTGTTTTGGGGTCCCTACTGAGTATTTTGTTACTCACCCCTACACGAGATTCTCTTTCACATGTTGTGTCTGGTGCAGAAGACCGCCTCCTTGACGAAGGACTTGGTGGCCTAGGACCAAGTGATGCCCAGTGAGACCAAACAAACATGTCATACTTTTACAGCTTCTATAAGATACTCTACACTTACCCATTAGGTGGGGTTTTCAACGCATGGATTCCAAAGTTTCTTTTTTACTTTAATATTTTCATTTCATCTTTTTTTTGGGTTTGTATTCTGGACCATTTGACATATAGTTTGTACTTTTACTCAGTGGTTGTTTAGTGTAATGCATGTTTATCTTTCCATCTTTAGGATGTGGTTGTGTTTTCACATGTACAAGTACTCAGGAAAATGACTCCCACTTGTAGGTTGATGCCTTAAATGCTAGTCACCAACCCATGGCCTTCGGGAGGTGGGCTTGGGGGATGTCATGGAATGGGCCCTGGGGGATGGGTCATGACAATATACCTAATTTCTCAAATATACTAGGCATTATGATCTTCTGTGATTCTATTATGCGTATCTTTATCTAATAAATCCTGAATTAAGGTGTATTAAAATATGGGTTATCATAGTTGGTATCAAATGAATGAATAGTTATTTTTGGTATTAGGATTATAAAACGTTATTAAAGCATTATGGATAAGTCTAAACATAATAAAACATCCCTAAAAAATGGTAAATCATATAGTAAGTTGTTTCCAAGAAACAAAATCCCTATCTGGATACTATAAGTGTACATGAATCTATAATAGTGTACCTATGGGTAATTAACCTAAAAAGGGTGAATTGGGATTTGAATCGATCATCACCTAGTACATGAAAAAGGTGCCTCTATACACACCTGCTTCAACACTCCTAAGGGACATTCTTTAGAAAATTCACAAGCACTCTATGAACCCTTCTGAAGGGAAAAAATCCCTATAAAATTTTATGTTTATAAATATTCAATGGATAACTTAGATTGAAACCTATACATTCATAGGTTAAGGAATATATTTCATTTATGAGTTATCCCTTCAATGTTTCTATTTTCTATTTTATGTGTTTAGTATACTTAAAATTCTCATCACTAATTTTATCTTTATTTTAGTTTATGGATGGGAATAGGAGGAAATGAGTTAACAACCAAAAGTTAAGAGTGATATAATTGATGACCAACCCAATGGGAATAGGATTTGAGAACTTCATGACTATAAATTATCAACTAAATCATGTTTTTAATAGTAACATAAATTAGGGGAAAAACCCACACCCCCTAATAAAGAGAAATTTTCAATTGAGACGTTTATATGACAATGGAATCTGAATTTTAGTAGATATTATGATCCCTTAATCACATAACAATGTATCAAATCCATTGAAAATATATTCTCTATCCTTCAATACTATGATAAATAGAAGTTTAGGTTAGATGTTTATTATATATAAGTAGAATCTGATCAATGGTGGATGTTGATAAAAAATATTAATCCCAAGGAAGAGATCAAAGTGATGGAGTGGAAAGAATTCTTGAATTTTTTTAGCATAAATATTTTCCTCACTCACTCTTACTTAAAATAGATAGTGATTTCCTTAACCTCAAGTAAAAGTAAGATGAATACATTGGGGTGTATGATATGAAATTCACAAGACTTTCATGATACACCTATGGTTTTTTATTTCTTCCGAAATTAAAGTTGACCGCTTATTTAGAGGGATAAATCCAAGTCTACAAAAATATTTAGAAATTTGAGACTTTGAAATCTATGAGAAAATTGTCTGATGTTCCCTCAATGTGGTAATAGAGATCAAAAAATATAAAGGGTCTCATGGGTATAGATATAGGAAGTTGAGAATGGATTTTAATTCTAGAGGCATGATAGAGAAAAATCATAGTGTCAAGAAAGTCCAAAAACCAACTTGTTAAGAGTGTGTGAAGAAGAATATCAGAAATTTCTTGAAGGGAATAATAAAATGCTTTAGGTGTGTGAATGAAGGACACCTAGCTAAAAAATACTTACACGAGAAACCCTCCAATGTGTAGAATAATAGAGTGCTCCAATAAACCCTCAACCTATTGTCCAATGTTTCAACTACAAGGAACAAGGTAACTATGTGAATCAATTCACTAAGGAAAGGGTTGTTGATGATAACTAATGATAATAACCTCCAAGGCCTAGAGAGTAAGGGTGATATTATTTCATCCTAATTACTAAGGTGGATATTGACAATGAAGTGGTGATAGGTATGCTAATTATTCATTCAAGGATAACTAAGATACTATTTGATTATTTTTCTATGAATTCTTTCATATTAGGAAAGTTTAGTAGAACTATTCAAACCTCACATCAAAACATAGAAGTTGAGTTATTAGAGAAGATGGAAAATGGGTAAATTATTACATGTCAAACATATAACTCATCCCCTATAATAATTTGAGGTATTAACTTCCTAAAAAACATTATGATACCCCTTTTAGAGAAATTAGATCATATTCTGGACATGGATTGACTTTCCTTGTATAGATACAACATAAAATTTTGAGAGAAGGAAATCACCCTCCATGTCATAAACTGCCCTCTAATTCTCACCATAGAGGTAGTGCCACCAAATCATTAAAGTGAATATCATAGTTGCTAACTCCAGATCATGAGTCATGTATTTTTCTCATATATATTCAAATATCATGAGATATTGGCTATTACCTTATCATTCTGGATGAGTACAAAACCCAAGACTTTATTTTAAGCATCACTGTATACCACAAACCCTTATCCTCTTGAGGGTAGTTTGAGTACAAGTGTAATGATTGGCCTCTTATTGAGATCCTTAAATATTTACTCAAATTCTTTTATCTAAACATACTTTACCCCTTTCCATGTTAAATTAGTTAGTGGGCTAGAAAATCATGAGACATTTCTCATAAATCATCGGTAGTTCCCATATAATCTAAGAAAAATATGTATTTTTGTGACACTTGAGGGACTAGGACATTACTCAATTACATTTTTTCATTGAGGTGTCCAAAAAAATATCTTCACTTGTAATCTTGTTCCCTAAGAATGTGACATTCTTTATCGAAAATTTACACTTTCTAAACTTAATGCACAATTATCCTTACTCAATATCACTAGAAAATGTTTTATATATTGTTCATGTTCCTTATTAATCTTAGAGTAAATAATACTACCATTGATAAATACTATCACAAATTTTTCTAGTTTGTCTCTGAAGACTCTATTCATCAAATAAATGAATATTTTAGTGGAATTAGTAAGTCTGAAAGGAAAAACTATGAACTCATAGTGTCTATATCTTTTCTATAAGTTTGTCTTCTAAATATATTCTTTATTCACCTTAAGTTCATGATATTTAGCATGAATATCCACCTTTGAGTAGTATTGATCACCTTGAAGTTGATTGAACAAGTCATAAATCATTGTAAGGGGATACTTGTTCTTTATGTTGATATTATTGATCTCCCATTAATCAATACACAACCACATTGATCCATCCTTTTTATTGACAAAGAGCACAAATGCACCCCAAGGTGATGCACTAGGGTGTATGAACCCTTTCTCTAGATGCTCTTGTAGATGATTCTTTAACTACTCCAGTTCGATTAGGGACATCCTATAGGGTCCTTTTAAAATAGGATTGGATCTGGTTATAAGATCTATTGAGAACTATACCTTACAATTTGGTGTAATTCCAGAAAACTCTTCAGGAAATACATTGATAAATTCCATTACAATGGGAATTTTCTCAAGGATGGTGATTTACTTGGACATAAATATTTGGGAAAGATATGCTTCTTTAATGGGTAATAGCCATACCATTGATGGATTTTATAAAGAATATTTACGATCTTCCTTTCATTTATACAATAGCATGGGATGGTTTAGAATATAGAAAGAGATTTAATTTTCCATATAGTTAATATGAGTTCTATATAATGAGAGCTAATCCATGCCTAGTATAGCATCAAATTTCACCAAGGGAAGGATTACAAGATTCACTGGAAGAATATTCCCATAGAATCTAATAGGATAAGAGTGAAACTCTTGGGTTGAAATGATTTCCCCACCAGGTGTTTTTATGAATATCTATACTTCAAGGTATTTCAGACATGGATAAATAGTTTTAGAAAACATACAGGATATAAAAGATAGTGTAAAACTATAATAAAATAAATCTTTTACCATCCTCAAGCGAATAGGATGTTTACCTTATATGAATTAATTTTCATATTCCATTATAGTTTCAGTGATGACATATGCTTTACTTTTCTCCTTAGACTTTGATTATTTTTTATGCTAATTACCCTAAAAGGCTTATGGTTTAGTATATTGGTTACACAGTTCCCTTAATTCTTACAGTTGAAGCATTGATCCATGGGTGGTGCATTGGGATGTACCTTGCTTTCCCCATAACATTGGACGACTTCTTCATATATCTTTTAAATTTACGAGATTGGTGGCCTTCTCTCCCACACTTTAAACACTTTATTATACCTTTGAGTCAATTTCCATGATGCTTCTTCTCACATCTTTTACATGTGTCTGGTTGGATCTTCTTTACTCCTTTTTCATTTGATTCACTATCTTGAAATTCCATTATTCTCTTTTAATCTCCATATCCATGAGAACATTATCCAAAACACCATATATACTTTAACAGAAAATAAAAATAATTTTTTCATTATTCCCAAAGTCATAAAAATTAAAAATGAATGGGTTAGGGTACGATGGGTTAATCCCATGCGGCCTTGAGCCCATGAGGGCTTAAACCCAAAAAATCCTGTATATCAATCGGGTAGATTTATCCAGTCCGCCTTTCCCCACAGTGGATGTGGGTTCACCCATGACCAACCAACATTCTTTATTTTTATAATATTTTATATGAAATTGATAAATCCCAACTTGCAAAGTGGGTAACAAGTACAATGCATATTATTGATGCATTAAAATGAAAAAAAATTTATAATATAATTTGGAATTTAAATTAATTAATTTAAACTGTGTAATATATTTACATAAATATGATAAAATTATAATGATATTCTCGGGATTTCAATATAGCTATCCCTTAGTGTGCATAAGGTGCCAATGGGGAGATAATAATGTGAAATGGGGCCCTTGGGGCGAGGCAACCCTACCACGATGTCAAGGAACCTCAGCACATTTGACCTATAGTCATACATAGAGGGGAATCTATACTCCGATGATAGATAGTAATTGATAAAAACTACAATATCCAAGATCTTAGGGGTGAAGCGGTAGCACATAGTGCCGTATAGATTCGATTCAAGGAACAGGAAGGTGAATCCACCATTATGGAAGAATATGATAATGGGGAATCCACCATCATTAGTGTTCAGGATAAAGAAGACAACCTGGAAGTTGTGAGAGGTATCAATAGTGATTTCATATGTATTGACTCCATTAATGGTGTGAAAATTAGGCTCAGGGGGTAATTTTATGTTGATTAATTTTTTAAGGCGGTAGTTGATGACAGGGTTAGAGTGATGGGTGGAATTAGTGATGGAGGATAATGAGAAGAAAATCTTGGTACTATATGGGGGCAGAATCCATTTCACATTCATCTTTACTAGTCAATGATAATGAAAATGATGTAAAGAGAAAACCCAATGGGATTGTAGATCTGACAGGAAGAATATGGGGATTCTTTTATAATAGCATGGGTTCTCTATTCTCATGTAATGTCTCAAGTGATACTTCCTAGGCGTGGAATTATCCTTTCCCATACAATGAAACATTCCAAGTGACGTTATATATTACTAGGTGATATGTTTTCCCTTTCTAGATGCAACATTCTCTCTTCTCAGGCACCCTTGGAGAATTAGGCAAGGCATCCCATACCTCTTATTCATAAGCATTGTTCATCTTTGTGAGACTCATTAGCCTACAATATACAAAAAATTATCATTTAAAATAATCAAGTTCATGGGAAATCCCACATCTGTGTGAGATTAACCCACCTTGGCCTGCATCCACATATGCTCAACCCCTTAATCCCATATTTTAAATGATCAAAAAATTTATTCCCATCCCACCCTAAAATCGCCCCAAGCTCACTTATCCCATGGTCCCAAAACCCGTATTTCAAAACTACAGAGTATCAGATAACTAGAGCCTTTCAGAGGTGTGGTTTTAAACCACTAAAGAATCTATCTATTTTTCTATCATCATTGATAACAAAACCTAAGGAATGTCTTTCAATACTTGTGATATTTTCCACATAAGATGTGAAATATTCAATCTCCTTTTGCTTAAGATCGAGGAATTATATCTCCATAATTGTTCAAAGAATTTGAGGGAAATACTTGTTTATAAATATCTTCTTAAAGTCTCCCCACTCCATTTATTCCATTTCATATTTCAACACCCACCATTGATCATATTTTCTATATAAATGATTGATGTCTAGAGAAACATTCTCCATCTCAGAATAGTGGAGCAAAAAAAATCTTTTCCATTGAGTTAGACCACTATTTTATAAAAGGTGGATCAGAATCTTTACTAAACAATAGTGATTGTTTATACATAAAATAATCTATAGCTAACTTATCCTTCTCAGGTGAGTTAGATGATCCACATGGTTTATATTATTATTTATACCCTCATACAACTAGGTAAGCATTCCCATGAATTTTTGAAATCCACCTCCCATTTGATTGGAAATGTCATTTGGACAATCGTTGAATTTTCCATCACATGGGTTTTTGGTTTGGTTTCTCCTAGTTCCCACTATTTTATAAAATAGAAAATGTTTGAACAAAATAAAACTCAATAAATAATGAATAAATAATTTATTTTCTTTCACAAATTAATTCTAAAGTAATATCTTATGGGATATCTATCTTTATCCTTTTTCTCAAATGATGATTCTAGGATCATGTATTTTAATAAATTTCTAAATTTAAAAGGAATAATAACTTTATATATATATCCTTAATAATGTTTTTATAAATTTCATGATTAACAAAATCATATCCCCAGGGAGTGGCAAACCAGGTTTGTAGCAAGGCCACTTTTTCATGCACTAGGTGAGGATTGAGTTAATAATCGATCCTCCCTTTTTGGAGTTATTAACCCAAGGTCCATTTGTGCTAGATATATATCCACATGTATTATTTATACAAGGATTTTATTTCTCATAAACCACATTCTATTATACTTTACCAAAACATCAGGATGTTTCCATTAAAACTGAAACTTATCCCTAGGATTTTCACTAATGTTTTCTTATCCCAATTCAGAAATTATCTAAACCATTATTTGATACCAACTGTAGCAACCTAAATTGTTATTATATGAATATTACATCATTTTTGAGATAAATAACATAATAATAATGAAATCCAGGATCTAAAGGTTTACTATCATGGGAAAATTAGGCTCATACATCACTTATTCATAATAAAAAAATTAAAGTTATTTCATTACTTCTTCATAGACCTCCTAAATATCTCATATACTACTTATTACATGTATTTGTCTAAGTATATACTTTAATGAAATGGGTGAGCTAAAATCCTATTAAGGGGAAGAATAATAATCGAGGAATAAGGAACATGAATCAATAGTACATGAGTGAGGATAATAATCATCGTTGTATCATTGGAATAATATAATAATCATAATCATGATTATTTTTTTTATAAATTCATGGATTTTTTCATATTCATAATAATGAAACATCATAACATAGTGGTCAAATATCACACATAGTTGTGAACAGATCTAGAATCATGTTTACGTATAACATATGTGCATAAATCATAACATAATAATTATGAACAAATATAGAATCATGTTCATGTATAATACACATAATACCATGAGATATATTACATTACCAAATTAATTGGAGCTCTATATAATTCTGAGACCACCCATCAAATCATAAAATGTTTATAATCATGCATGACACATGGAAAGGAAACATATGATAATTGTAGTAATGAAATATACTCAGGGAAAGGAATGAGTTTTATAAAGGTTTTATAAAGAATAATTTTATTAATAAAATTTGGGGATCCCAAATGAATAAGGGAAATCATATTTTGGAACAAAACATCATCATACTTGAGTGGAGAAGAAACAGCTCTAGAGGAGTTAATGTATTGTTTTTGAAATTGAAGTATCTTTGAAAAATATTTCTAAGTGGATTATAAAACATTTCAATAAGGTAGAAACATGTATATAACCATATATAATAGGTAAATAATAGTGAAAATACATTTAAAGAACATAATTGGAACATCCATACTGAAAATAATGTGAAATAGGATATAACCCAAAAAGAAGGAGATAAGTTCGAGAATCCCCTTACCTTAAACCTCAATTTATTTCATTAATTTCCCACGTCCTGTATAATAAGATTTTCTTTATTAACACATGAAACAAGAAGGTAATTGTATTTATTTATGTCACTATTGATCCATTATAATTTTTTTATTCTATTTTATAATACTCTTTGTTAAACGTGAACTGTTTTGAGGTCATTTTTTTATTAAATTACCCCATCTTATTTCGATATCACTATTTATGTTCAAGGTCATATATAAATAAGTAAAATTAATTCCAAAAGGTTATAATAAATGTAAATAAAAAAATTACATATTATATGTAATTCATACTATCCATCCACAAAAGTTGTGATAAGCAGAGAGTTGTCAATGTCCTGATGGGCAGTTAACCGACCGTTGACGGGACATTATCAAAAGAGGAGGAAGATATGTATAAAATATAAATATGTCATAAATATAACCATTATAGTATTATAACATCATTAATATAATTTTAAAATATTAATTAATTAATTATTGAAGATTTCATTAGAAGAGGATAAAGAAAAAGAGGAAGTGAAGAGGAAAATGAGAGAAAGAGTTGGTGAAACCTTACCATCTTCTCAACGTTGCTTATTTTATACAGAACTAAAATCCTTTAATGATTGGAGTTGAGTGAATCCAAAAAATCCCTAAGGATTACAAGGGAATTGATATAGAGTAGTTGGTTATATATTTTTCTTTGGTAAGTGAGGGAGGAGTGGGTTTCCAAGGGGAGGGAGAGAGGGTATTTATAATTGAGGGGATGGTTGTTTTCAAGATAAAATATTGAATAAAATATTATATGTAAGGTAAGCCTTTAAATAGTAATATTTTTGAATTTATGAAATATATTTTAATAAACTAAAATGATTTTATTAATTAAAAACACTATATAATTTTATTTTATTAGTTTAATCAAATGGAAAGGAGAAAAATGAAAAATGTTTATTTAAAGGGGAACTCTATACTTTTAGACTTTAGAAATTAATTATTAGATTATAAAATTAATTTTATTCTTTTTAAATGAACCATTTATATTATTAAATTTATTTTGGGTCAATATAACCAATTTAATATTTATGAATTCATTATTATATCATTATTATGTCATAAAACATGTAGTTTTTAAAAAACTATAATTTTACTATTCATGTAAAAATTGAAGTTTCTCATAAAATTATTAAAAATTTACCCTTGAAAATTTCAATGTGATGATTCTAAAAATGATATTCAATTTATCAAAATAATTTTATAACATACATAATTTTAACTATTATCATAAAAGTTATGTTTTCTATGAAATACATTAAAATACAATTTATTTAAAAATTGGTTATAATTTCTTGGTGTTTTTAATCATGGAATTTATTTAATGACATTTAAATATTTATATTTTATTAAATATCTCATGATAGATATTATTTATATGTCATTTTATTATTTTGAGTTCAAATTATTATTCCAAAAGCCAGGTTACTATTCCCAACGGTCAGGTTACTATTCTAACGATCACATTATTATTATAATAGGCATATTGCCTCATAAAGTACCTATTCATTCCTTCATTAATCATTAAACTCAATTACTCCCATGGTTCTATATTTTAATTTTCTAAAATGTTGATTTTTTTTATAAATATTTGGTTTATTTTCTATAGTTTTATTTTTGGGAGAGATAATTCTAGTGGATAGGGATGATCTAAAATTTCCCATTCCACATTTTATATTTTATATTTTCCCCCTATGGTAATATTTAAAATTTTGATGGGTTTAGTTGTTGACTAATGTAACGATATCCATTAATGAAATAAAGTGTTTTTTTATTTATGAAAAAAATATTATTTATAAAGTCTGGTTCGTTATATTATCCCCGCATTTAGAAATTTCATCCATGAAATTTCAAATAATATTCTTGGTTGAGAATAGATGAGGGTAATTCTATTTCATTATTTCCTCTTTTTCCCACGTTGTCTCTTAATATTTATGGTTTCACCACAACACTTTTACATGGTGAGTTGTCTTGTTTCATAGAACATTTTATCCAAGGTCTAATATCTTCACTAGTTTCTCTTTATAATAGTATTCATGCTCTAGTTATACCACCTCTTGATTCATTATATGTGAGGTATCAAGTATGTACTTCCTTAGGAGAGATATGTGGAACACATCATGAACTGAAGCTATGTTTGATAGAATTGTTAGACTATAGACCACTAATACTTTGAAATCAAGGATATTAAAGGGTTTAATTTACCTAGGTATAAGATTTATATTCTTTCCAAACCACAAGAATCTCTTACATGGTGATGTTTGAAGGAAAAATATGTCTCGAACTTCAAACTCTAAGGCATTTCAATGATTTTCAACATAACTATTCTACCGACTCTAGGGATATTTTATATGTTGTTGGATGGATTGAACCTTCTCCATAATTTCTTTCACATGATCAATTACAAGTAGCTTCCATTCACCAACTTCATTAGAACATATAGAAGTGATACATTTCTTCCAATATAAATCCTCAGATAGGTCCATTTGAATTGTCGAGTGGATGATGTTGTTGTATGAGAACTAAACCAATGGGAGATAGTGATCCAAACCTCTATTAAATTCCATTGATCAAATTATCAGCATGAATTCGAGTGTCTAAATGGTCCTTTCGTATTGACCATCTATTTGAGGGTGATAGGCTGTACTGAAATTAAATTCATTATTCAGAGCGTGTTGAATAGTTTCAAAGAATTTAGACTTAAACCTTGGATCCTGATTATAAATTATTGCAATTGGTTCTTCATTTATCCTCACCACTTTATTTATGTATACCTAGACAAGTTTTTCAAGATGGATATATTCCCAAATGGTGATGAAGTGGATAGTCTTGATGATTCTATCCATCACAACCTATATTGCATTATTTCATTTGGATGTATTTAGGAGACCATTGACAAAGTCCATAGTGGTGTTCTCCCTTTTCCATATGGATATGGGTAATTTTTTTATTATCCCCTAGAGTTATATCACCCTAATTTAATGTTCCAACATAACAATAACTTTGAGTTTCACTTAGAAATATCTTTCTTCACGTTGTCCCACCAAAAGAGCACTCAAAGATCATAGTATATATTTTTACTTTCAGGATGGATAAATAAATATGAGCTATGAGAATTATCCAATAGCTCTTTCCTTATGTTATGTGATTAATTCACAAAAATTATAGTTTCAAAATTAATTATACCACCTTTATTGACATGGAATTCATTATTTTTTCCTTCCTTTACTGCATCCACCTTATTTTGAAGATCTAAAACATCCATTTGTGCCTCCCTAATCTTCTCTTATATAGATAGTTGGAAAATCATTTGGGAAAGGTGGTATGTATTCCATGCTATTATGATTTATAGATATATCATTTACATATAAAAAAATATATGGTCTTTATAAATCTATATCATGGATATTGTAAAAAGTTATTTTCTAATAAGAGCATAAACTACCATATCCATCTTTCTAGGATGGAAGTGAATAGATGATTAATAGTCCTTGATTAGATCTAACCATCTTCTTTGATGTGTTTTGAGCTCTTTATGTGTGAATACATACTTTAGACTCTTGGGATTTATATATATTTTACACTTATCACCATAGAGGTAGTGAAACTGAATGTTTAAAGTGAATATCACAGTTTCTAACTCTAGATCATGCAACAAGTACTTGTTCTCATGGATCTTCAAATATCATGAGGCATATTATATCAATTAATTATTTTGAATGAGTACACAACCCAAGGATTTAATTAAATCATAATTGTATATCAAAAACCCTTATCCACTTTAGGTTAGTGTGAGTACATGTATAGTGATTATCCTCTTCTTGAGGAACTTAAATCATTCCTCACATTTTTCTGTCTAGATACAATTTATCCCTTTTGTGTTAAATTCGTTAGTGCGATAAATAATCATGAAAAATTTCTCATAAATTATCAGAAGTACTTAGATAATCCAAGAAAACTATGTATTATTATGAAACTTGAGGGTCTAGGACAAACCTGAATTTATTTTACCTTTGAGGGTTTCATAGAAATTCCTTAACTTATGATTACATGCCCCATGAATGTGACTTTATGCATCCAAAATTCACACTTTATGAAAATAGAATACATTTATCATTTCTTAATGTCTCCAAAATAGTCCTTATATTTTATTCATGTTCCTCCTAGATATTAGGGTAAATAATAATATAATGGATAAATACTTACACAAATTTAAATATTGTAGGGGTATTAGTAAGTCCAAAAGGCATCAATATGAACTCATAGTGTCCATATCTTATATAATAGTCTGTATTTTAAATACATTCCTTCTTCACCTTTAGTTGATGATATTCAGAATGAATATCCACCTTTGAGAAGTATTGATATTATCAATGTTGATCGAACAAGTCATAAATCCTTAGAAGGGGATACTTATTCTTTATGGTAATCTTATTGAGTTGCTGGTAATCAATGCACAACCACATTGATCCATCATTTTTCATAAAAATTATATCAGTGCACCACAAGGCGATTCACTAGGGTGTATGAACCCCTTATCCAAATACTCTTTCATATACAACTTTAACTCCTCTAGTTTGATTAGGTCTACACTATATGGGCATTTGGAGATAGGAGTGCCTCCAAGTATATGCTCTATTAATAACCCAACCTCAAAATTTGGTGGAAGGCCATATAAATATTTAGGAAACACATCACTATATTCCCTTACAATGGTAATTTACTCAAGGTCAGTGCTTTCCTTAGACACTGTCATTTAGAAAAGATATGATTCTTCATTAGGTGTCAATACCCAAACCATTGAAGGATTTTGTAAAGGAGATTTATGATCTTACATGAATTTGTACAATAGAATGGGATGGTTGGAATATATAAAGGGATCTTTTTACCCCAATAATTAATGTGAGCTCTATATAATGAGATTCGATTCATACCCAATATAGTGTCAAATTCCACCAAGGAAAGTATTATGGGATTTTCTATAAGAATCTTTACACATACACTAATAGGAGAAGATTCCTACACTTGGGTGAAATAACCACACCACCAAGTGTTTTTATGGATATATCTACTTCAATGTTTTGGGGATGTGATTTAATAGTTCTAGAAAACTTGTAGGATATAAAGGAATATGTATAACCAAAATGAAATAAAAAATTTTCTATTCTCAAGTGAATATGAATCATACTTTGTATGCCTTCATTTTCATGTTCCACCTTAGTGGTGGTGATGGAATTGGATTTCCCTTTCTCCTTTAACTTTGGTGTTTTTTTATGTTAATTACCCTTAAAGGCTTGTGGTTTAGTGTATTGGATTGCATAAGGACCTTTCTACTTATAATAGAAACATTGAACCATGGGTGGTGCATTGGAAGGTGACTTATTTTCCTCTATCATGTTGGTCATATTATTTAAGTATATTTGATATTAATGAGATTCATGGACTTATCTCTCACACTTTAATAATTTCCATGTCCTTTTGAGGGAATTTATATAAATATTCTTCCCACAACTTTGATATATGGGTGGTTGGTTTTTCTTTCCTCCTTTTTTATTTGATCCACCAGATTGAAATTCCATTATTATATTTTATCTTAGTATCCATGGTACCATTCTATACATCCCATATCTACTTTGAGAGAACATCCAACTACTAATTCATAATTACCAAAGACAAAGATATATGGATCCTTTCAGAGGCATGGTTTTAAAACACTAAATAATCTATCTATTTTTCTATCATTGTTGATAACAAGACCTAAGGAGTATCTTAAAATACTTGTTAAATTTACCTTGTATGAAATAACAAATTCAATTTCCTTTTTCTTAAACTCTAATAATTTTCTCTCCATCATTGTTCAAGGATTTTAGTAGAAATACTTGGTAATAATAATCTTCTTAAATTGATCTGACTTGATTTCTTACATTTCATATTTTGACTTTATATTCTTTATCAATGCCCACCATTGAACAAATTATCTATATAAATGATATATGACCAAATTAGACTTCTTATTATAAAAAATAGTGGAGTATAGAAAAAATATTTTTCATTGAGTTAACCCATTATTCTATAAAAAGTGGATTAGAAGACCCACTAAAAGTTGGTGGTCGTTTCTACATAAAAGAATCTATAGATAGTTTATCCTCCTTGGGTAAAGGTAGACGTTAAACATGGTTTATGTTATTATTAATTTCCTCATATATATGGGTAATAATTTCCATATATTTTTGAACTCCACTTCCCATTACATTGATAATGTTTTTTAGACAATCATTTCATTATCCCTCATATAGATTTTTTTTCCTAGTTTCTTCTGGTTCCCACCATTTTCTAAAATAGAAAAGTTTTTATCAAAACACAAGTCAATAAAGAAATAAAGAATAATTTATTTTCATTCACAAATTAATTATAAATTCATATCTTATGGGATATCTATGTTTATCCTTTTTCTCAAATGATGCTTCTAGGATCATGTGCTTTAATCCTTTTATAAATTTAAAAATAATATTACTTTACCTATATATCCTTCATAATGGTTTTTATAGATTTTGTGATTAACTAAAGAATACCCCCTGAGAGTGTCAAACCGGGTGTGCGACAATGCCTCTTTTTTGTGTACCAAGAGACAATCGAGTTAACACACAATATTCTATTTTTTGAGCTATTTTCCCTAGGTATATGTATTCCATATCTACAACTACTTGTAGTATATATAGATAGATTTTATTTTTCAGAAAACACATACTCTCATACTTTAACAAAACTTTGGGATGTTTCCTTTTAGACTAAAACTTTTCCTTAGGGTTTTAATTAACATTTTCTAGTCTCAATTACCAAATTAACTAAATTATTATTTGATACAAACTATAATGACCTGACATTTTATTAAATGACTATTAAATCATTTTTGATATAAATAACATAATAATAATATAATATAGGATCAAAGGTTTAGTATCTTGGGAAAATTAGGCACATACATCACTTTTTCATAATAAAACATTAACATTATTATATTTATTATTCATAGACATCCTAAAGATCTCATGTCTTTATTAGTACATTTATTCACCTGTGTATATACATCAATGAAATGGGTAAGCTAAAAGCCTAGTAAGGAGAGGAATAACATGGGAGGAATAAGGGACATGAATCAACAGTACATGGGTGAGCATAACCATCATCATCATATCATAATCATAGAATAATCATCATAATAACGAGGGAAACATTTGAAAAATTCATGGAATACAGAATATGTTAATAATGAAGCATCATTACATAGTGGTCAAATAACACACATAATTGCAAACAAATATAGCATCATGTTCATGCATAATACACATAATATCATGGGATATATGACATTTCACAATGAATTAGAGTGAAATATAATTCAAGGCCCACTCATCATATCATAAAATGTTTATAATCATGTATTCCACATGGAAAAGAAACCTATAACAATCAAAATCATGAAATAAACCCATATAAAGTAATGAAATTCATAAAGGTTTTGTAAAGAATACTTCCATGAAAAAACTTTTGGGTTCCCAAATGAATAAATTAAATCATATTTTGGTATAAAAAATCATTATTATTGAGTGGATAAGAAACAAATCTAGTGGAGTAAATGCAATGTTTTGGAAATTGAAGTGTCTTTGAAAAGTATTTATAAGTGTATTAGAAAAACTTTAGGCAAGTTAAAAACATGTATATTCCTGGAAATAATAGGTAAATAATAGTGAAAATAAAATTTAGGAACATAATTTTAACATCCATACTGAAAATAATGTGAATGGTGATATTACCCAAAAATGAGTTGGGTTCGAGAATCTCCTTAACTAAAGTACCAATTTATTTCATCCCTTTTACACCTACTATATAATATAACTTGGTTTTTTAAAACATGTAAATAAAAGTTAATTATATTTTATAATGTCACTATTTATCTGTTATAATTTTTTGATTCTATTTTATAATACTCTTTTTTAAATGTGAATTGTTTTTATGTCATGTTTTCATAAAATTATCCCGTCTTGTTTTGATTTTGCAGTTTCTGTTCAAGGTAATTTATATATAAGTAATATTAATTTGAAAATATTAAAATAAATTTAATTACATATTTATATATTATATATATTCATACTATATATCCATGAAGGTGGTAATGAGAAGATAGTTGGCAATTTCCTCATGGGTGGTAAACCGACTGTTGACAGAACATTATCAAAAGAGGAGGAAGAGAAGTCAGAAATATAAATTTTTCCTAAATATAATAATTATTGTTTTTTTAACATAATTAAAATAATTTTAATATACTACTAAATTAATCATAGAATATTTGGGTTTGAAATGGACAAATAAAAGGAGGAAGGGAAGGGGGAAATGAGAGAAAGAGTTGATGAAACCATATCCTCTACTTGATATTGCTTATTTTATATGATACTAAATCCTTAAATTAATGGAGTTGAGTGACTCCAAAACATCCATAAGGACTATAATGGGATTTATATAGTGTATTTGGGTAGATATTTGTCTTTGGTAAGAGAGGGAGGAGTGGTTTTCCAAGGGTAAGGAGAGGGGGGTTTTATACTTGAGGAGATGGGTGTTTTTAAGATAAAATATTGAATAAAATATTATATCTAAGGTAAAACTTTCAATAGTAATATTTTTGAAATTATGAAATATATTTTAATAAAATAACATTATTTTAAGAATTTAAATCACTTTATAATTATAATTTATTAGTTTAATCAAAAGGAAAGGAGAAAAATGAAAAATGTTTATTTAAAGGGACACTTTAGACTTTTAGACTTTGAAAATTAATTTTTAGATTTCGAAATTAATTTTATTGTTTTGAAATGAAACATTTATATTATTAAATTTATTTTGGATTTATATAACCAATTTAATATTTATTAAGTCATTATTACATCATTATTATGTCATAAAACATGCAGTATTTGAAAAACTATATTTTTACTATTCACATAAAAATCATAGTTTATCAGAAAATTATAAAAAAAATATACTTAGTAAATTTTGATGTAATGATTCTAAAAATGATAGTCATTTTATAAAATTAATTTTCTATCATAGTTAATTTTAATTTTAATCATAATTTGTTTTGAAATACATTAATATATAATTTATTAAAAAGTTCTTATATTTTCTTTGAGTTTTTAATTTTGGTGTTTATTTTATAGCATTAAAATATTTATATTATATCAAATTACTCATGATCAATATTATTTATCAAACATTTTATTATTTTTAAGTCAAATTATTATTCCAACTATCAGGTTACTATTCCTAACGGTCAAGTTACTATTACGACCATCACATTACTATTCTAAAGTTCATATTGCTTCCTAAAATACCTCTTAATTCATTCATTCATAATTCAACTCAATTCCTCCCAATGTTCTATATTTTACTTTTTTAAAATTTCAATTGGTTTACTAATATTTTTTTCTTTTCCATAGTATTGTTTGTAGGAATGATAATTCTTAAAGATAGGGATGATCCAAATCTTTCCATTCTATTTTTTTTTATTTTATATTTTTTTGTGTTATTGTAATATTTAACATTTTCATGGGTTTATTTGTTCACTAATGTAATGATATCCATTAATTAAATAAAGTGTTGTTGTTTTTTCTATGTTGTATATATATAATACTATACAATATAATATAACACATAATTATTCAAGAACAAATATTATTTATAAAGACTGGTCTATAACATACATGTCCACAAGCATGCCTCCCCATATGCCAGAGGCTACCGACTTGTAGTGAGATCCTAACACAATCATGAGGAGACTACGCCCACTAAAATAAGGCTTGAGGGTCATGCCTGAACCTATTGAAAATTCAGCATGACCAATCAGTACAATGGACATCCCAAAACCTATAGACATAAAACTAGGATCCAAGAGGACCCCCGTAGTTCAAAATAGAAATTAGAAAATTTTTATATATGATGCATCAAAATATATCATATCAAACAAGATAGATAAAAAAAATAAAGTGGGAATCATATAAATAAACAAAACACTAGCCTAAAAACATGTTTAACAATAACTAATATAAATACACCATCCTCCATCTCAACTGACATAAACCAAAATGTAGAGTCCTCAACCTCTATGGCATACTAACTGAAACACATGTTCATCTATATGAATTACTTGTGCTTTGAGAGAAAACATGAAGGTATTCCCATGTACATTGAAACCCATGCTATTTATGAAAGTATGAATCGAGTCGAACGAACCAATAGAAATCACTAATACCTCAAAAATACTGAGTGTTTTTGAGATCAAGTGTATGTACATACAATGCATATAAAAGAAGTGAAATTTTTTCTCATTCAACACACCCACAAAAGAAACACACAATCCAAATATAAGCACACAAGTCAGGTCATCATGTGATAACCTGACCAACACAATACCTGAAATTACTTGCTTCATCTCCATTATGGAAAGAAGAGTGTAATACCCCATGTTTGGGTGGGCTATTAAATTTAGAAGGAATTTGAATTTTTATTTTGGTACATTGTTCATTTTTATAACTGGGAATTGACATAGGATTTAAATAATTTAGACATCTTAAATAAATGTTTTTAGACATGGTTTGATCTTGGGTGGTTTCCCCAGGTGTTTGGGTCGAAGTCAGAGAAGGTTCAAAGAGGCTGGGATGCTAAAAACTTCAGCAAAAGACCATTCATGATGTGAATGAGAATTTACACTATGAAAGGATTTTATGGGATGTTTTTAGGGTGTTAAAGGGGGGATGATTGAGAGAGAGAGGGAGAGTTTAACTCCATAAAAGTTTATGACAAGATAAAATTATACATTATACATCCAATGAATCATTTACATGTTTTCAGTAGACAACATAATTCTCCTCACATACCTCCTTTGAAGTATCTTTCTTAGGTACATGGGGCTCTAGCACATAGAATTTCCATTCTTGGAATAATATGATGTGAAATATCTCAAACCACTGCTATAAATTCATACCAGAGATATGATTATCATTCTCCAATATCGATTATAGTGATAATGTTGAGGTCATGTTACTTTTCATTTTCTATAAAAAATATATATTTTAGTTTTTTTTACTATAAAGTGAAATAAAAAAATTTATTTATTTTGATCCCATAAATTTATAAAATAAAAATATCCCTCAACATTAGATTTAGAATATTCTTCTTCAAGGATATTTTAGTGGAAAATATTAATGCTTTCCTTATTATAACCCCAAAAAATCCAAAAAAATTACTCAAAGGTATTTAGGCAGGCATAAAATTCCAATTGAATTAACTAAAACCTTCTTGATCCATTGAGTGGGTTCCCTAATCCTAAAACCCTAGACTTGTATTTCCTCAACACTTTCCTCCAAATTTTTATTCGATAGAAGAAGACCATTACTCCCAAAATAAGTTTGGTTAAGTTAATAAAAAAGTTTCATTTGAATTACCAATTAAATGGAAGTTCCAAGACAATGTCCATGAAAACATATTAATCTAGTGGTTTCTTTACAAATTAATAAATGTAAGTCTATGAAAAATTAATATTTTCATTGAGGTATTTTTATACTTTATGCATAAATATATTTTATTTTATCCTTGTAAATGATTGTTAATATTATATGGAATTTATATAATCAATTAATCATGTCCTAATACAATAATTTATGCATAATCAATTTAGCTCTCTTGGAAAATGAAAAATGGTTCTATTAATCATGCATGATACTATGTGACCACACTCTTGCATGTATAAATAAAAACATTAATCATGAATTTATTCATTTTTTATCTTTTCATGCTTGTTAATTAATCTATGTGATTGTATAACATCCACACATCCACATATCCACATAATTAACCATGAAATAAATAAATAAATAAATAATGACATGATCATGAGATTTTATATAGTGGTTAATCCATAGAGAAGAAAAATAGATCAAATTATATCCTATGAGAATACCATGATTCATGACTTGAATCATATTTCCCATCAAACTCTCATGCATATCTCTTGTTTGGTTTTAAGCCATATCTGAACTCACACTATGTTGTCATAGATGCCTATGATATATAAAATGTTTACTCACATGTAGGTGAAGGGAATTCAGGATGAAAAATTATATTTTCTCACTTAAATGTGGGTACATAGACCCTTATAAAATTTAAATATATAGAGACGATACACAAATAGTTAAAATGAAAAATAATTATTACATTTTAAAACTTGAATATAATAATTAAATTATATAAGTAAATAAAAAAATTTCATGGGTCATCCTAAACCCCTAATTAGTCAACATGAAATAATATTGTGTAATAAAATTTTAAAAAAAATTTAATATTCATATCAAGGGTGTTTTTAATGAATTAAAATTTCATTAAATAATTTTAATTAATTAATGATATATCCCTTTGCACTGAAAATAAATTTAATAAATTTCAAACTATTAAATTAAATTTCTAATTTTTTTCCAATTTTTTGGTCTTGTATAGACCCCAAATAGGTTCCCATATAATTAAATAGGGCATGTTGTGGGTATATTAGGTTGGGCGGATCAGTCCCAAACCAACCTGGCTTGGCCTGGGTTGGGGTGACTACACTAGATACTAGTTTTGGGTAGGGTTACACACCCAAATTGGGGTGCACATGGGTGGTAAAATGGTGCACCCCCAAGGGGATACACATTAATAAAAATAAAAAAATATTCTCAATTTTTTTAATACATCCAACACCTAATTTACGCTAAATTCAACACCCAACCCCCAAAATAATTTGGGGGATTCAATAAATGTGTCGGGTGGTGATCCACCCACCAAACGATAATTTTTTTGTGTGTTGATCCTAATACAAGCATATAAACATGTTATCACCTCAACCTACTTGGGGATGTGCTCTAGTGAACCACAACAAAACCTGTACCAAATAAATTCAGTCCCACGCACCAAAACAATATCTAGACACACACACACACACATATCTAATATATATATATATATATATATATATTGTTTTTTAAAAAAATTAATTTTTCTTTAATTATCCATATCTTGGAAGTATAAATTTTAATCTACATACCTTAAGTGGAATTGAGACTACTTCAAAATGCTCTTTTTAAATCTTATAAAATTTAATCACATTTTAAAAATTCTAGACTTATATAATTACACGATCGCTATGATACCATTTAAGGAACTAAACATGAAACTGAAGCATAAAAGTAGGTGTGATTTAAAATTTATAAAATAAAATATATCATAAATTACTAAATTTGGTAGAGATATGCCCGTTCTATGACAATTACCTCTTTTTAATTAATTCATGTATGAAAATAAAATCAAAAAACTACCTCATTGTGACAATGCGATCTTGATGAAATTTTCTCTTTTCTAGATTGTTATAGCTCAAAGACACCAAATTATACTCCCTTTAAATAATACACACATGTACCATAGCTTCAAGAACATTGTGGTTATATTTTTTGGTGCTATAATGGAATATCTAAGACCTTATGTTACTTTTTTGACCACCATAAGATCTTGTGATCGATCCCCAAGTTTGGATCAATTCATTCCCAAACTTTCCCTATCTATAAGTTTTAGAGAAGGGGAGAATATTAGATAAACCCTCTAAATTATTGAAAATTCCTTTAGGAACTATTCATGTCTAAAAAATGAGCTTAAATATTAAGGGTTAACTTTCAAAAATTTCACTTAATCCATTGTACAAGTTTTATAAAAAAATGAAATAAATAGCCTCAAAAATGCATCCTAACGATCATGAATATTTCACCACTCATCGGTGACATTAGTAAATTTCAAGTGATGAACCCAAATCCATTAAATTTTTTCATACCTCCTATAATTATTTAATAAACCTTGAATGGTGTGTCGTTCATTTGAAAAATAATATTTTCTCATATTCACTTTTATAATTAAATAAACTTGTGAATACCATGATAAATAAATTCAATTCAAATAATTTAAATACAAAATAATATAATGAATGTAATTAACTTACAATCATTCACTTGGAAACTTTTTGGTCACCGCATGTGGGGCCCACTTCATCCCAAACTCCAATTCAACTAAATTGGTGGAGCCAATGAATGCACTTTACGTGTGACCCTATATGCCCCCCATCTTGATAGCGGTGAGTACAAATCATAGATAAAGAGTGGTATTTAGAAGAAAATCATGGGCCCTAAATAGATGAGGTTAATTCAAAGTTATTAGTACCTATTAAGAATTTTAACCATGTAATATAATCCATTTTTCATGATATCTCATTCAAGAATGTTGCATCGCATTTGTCATCAACCTATATGCTTGAAATCATTTTTTTTAACATTACAAAAATGAACTCATCAACAAAAAGTTATGGCCATGGAGTTATAAGATAGTGCAATTTCCATTAAAGGGATTGAGACATAAAATTCCATTAAATAACAAAAAGGAAAAATAATTCCATAACGTATTCATTAATTCCCTATCATTTACGATGCACCAGATCTATCCAACTTCAATTTGAACATATGTCATCATGTTTAACAAAATATATAAAATTACATAAATAATGTTGTGAATTAATAATAATCTTAATATTTATAGATCATTACACAAATCTACAGATAGGAACATCCAATAACACATAGAACATGTGGATGTATTACTGGAAGGATAATTCACATAATATTCCTCTCTTAGAGATTTCCAAGGGAGAACTTTGTGAGAAAAAGTCTCAATGTATTATGATCCCCCTACACATGATATATTGTATCATCTATGTTAAATTTGATGGTGTAATATGAACATAGAACATGTATTTAAGAATACCTTCATAACACTTTAAGGTTATTATCATGGCAGGGAGGTTTTATGACCTTTCTATATGAAAAATACTCTAAAAATATTATCACCTTAATGATTAAAAGAAGAATACTCATCATGTGATAAGATATCTATTAATATTTAGAACCATTAATATACAAGCAATCATAAGTATTAGGTTGTTGGTTCCCAGGCACTAACTCCAACATCTGAGTCGATGACCACTAACCCCATCAATAAACACCAAAAAATTAATAAACTAAACATTTAAAACTAAAACTAAAAATATATATAACCAATTAAAAACTCAATGGGTTACCTAATGATGCCAAAATCATGGGAAAACGAGTGCATTCCACTCTCAAAACACACCCAAACCCAAAAAAATCCAAAAATACACACCCAAATCAATGACTAATTTCACCCACAAACCCTGAATAAATTTGTGAGAAAACATACCTCAAGTTTAATGAAAAAAATAACTTTAATACCTTATATTGTGGCCTCATATATAAACTACACATGAAATTTTTGTCAAGAAGGATGATTTCACCATGCTCTAGTGAAATATTTTATCTAAAACCCAAATCAGTGAACTTGAAAGCAGTGAGAGACAAGGGGAGAGAATAATAAGAATAAGGGGAGGGATCATACCTTGAATCCACATAATGAATATCCCTTGAATGAATTTGATCAAAGAGAGACCAAAGGGGGGAAATGGGAGAGATAAGAGGGTCTCTTCAATCTCATTCAAGCTTCCAAACTTGAGGGAACCCGAGGGGGTTCCTAATAGAACCCCCTATAAAAGACTAAAGAGAAAGTATAAAAAAATTAGTAGTGGACCCTTTGTAGTGTGGCCATAGAGGCTATAACACAAATCCACCTTTTCAGGGGTGGCCTATGCTACAAGAACTTGGGTTATGATGCAAGGGTCACCTCGACCTCTAATAGTGGCGTAGAGTAGAAATCCACAGTGTGACCCACCTCAGGAGGGAAATATGAGGACCTACCTCTTGAGGATTCCCTACAGTGAAACCCTTTGTCTTTTACAGGGTGATTTACTCATGAGAACTCCCTTTGATATAACATAATGCTCTGCTATAAAACACCCCTCGTGGGATCACCCAACTCCCACACCTCTTGGGGACCCTACATGATATAGCCCATAATCTATGGCATGGTCCTTCCCTTGTAGGCACCACCAAAATTGTTCCATTCCCTTATAGATGGAACAATTCCATTCAAACATACAAAAACCAACTTCCACATCACTCACCACACCACAATGCCCCCATGAAATACTGTGGTATTCTTCTTGTAGCTATAATCAGCACCCAAGAGAAAAAAATAAAATTCCCTTTGAATATCACAACCTTTAATGACACAAATCATTAAAAACTCCACATTATAAGTATTATAATCCTTAATAAGTGTATTACAGTCCTAGAACCACCATCCCTAACCTACCTCAACTATTAATTCATAGTTAACACGACACATTTCATCTATAAATTCCCAACACACTCATTCTATGAATCTCTAAACATCAAGTTTGGATACACTATATTTTATCCAAAATATTGTTATGATCCTAAAAACACACCTTTCATACTTGATACAATTATCTTGATATAGTTTCCACTTCACTACATCCATTTCCATGCCAAAGCACCAGTCGATCCTCCCCTATATGATTTCTATAGAAAATCTGTAGCCTTATCCACTAATGCATCATTGCATCACCATACCACATGATCACAATACCTTAACACAAAAAGTCATTTATGAAATAAACAAAAACCCAAAAAATAATTATGAACTTGACTCTCAATATAATTCTATATTTAGATCCTTAACTGGCCCAAATATCATGCTATACCCATGAGAACCAGTACATCACTAACTCGAATCACTCTTGGATCACACTACCACTATAATGATATCATCACAAACGCATATACTCTATTCAACACCACATATGAATTTCATATCGAATGTTTTCTATGGAACTTGATAAATTCATATTTTCTTGCACACCGACATTATAACACCACATTAACTATCCACTAACTAGTCTCACCACACCCTTAACCCATCAACTGTGTGGGTCATTCACTCATAAGGAGTGACCTAATCATCGAATCAAAACCAAAACACCCAATCTTTATAAACCATGATCTATAAACCACTAATTAAATAATTGGACGTGATCTCCCTATTCATACCTAAGCACTATCATGAAACACCAATCTCCTAACACCAAGACACTAATTAACCACATCTGTTGACCCCAAAACACTAAAGTGTCAACAACTGATTCATCTCAAGGCTTATGGTGATCCCTAACAAAATAATCTACTTAAAAAATCAAATTTTTTTAAATAGTGATCCTCACCATTGGAATTCCAACCAAATCCCCAATCTATCGGTCTAAACCATGTATCAATTAAAACTCACATACAACTACTCAAGATCAACATCAAATGTTCATATTCTAAGTATGAACACATGAATCTCTTGAAACAGTCATTAAATACCCATAAAATATAAAATACACCACCTAGAACCATCCCATTCCATCATGGAAAACCAAGAAAACTCAACCTATACAAGCACTAGTTTCTTTTTATGAATATGAGACTGACAGAGGTCAAACCCACTAACCATGATTGGTTGTTCCAAAAAAATATGACACAACAACTGAGCACACAATTTATGAATTTGTTTTATTATTATCCAAAACACAAAAAATACAAGCAACCCATTTTACATATACACATTTTACTTATTGGTAAAACCAATTCAAAATATTTTTACACACACACACACACACCAAAAATCACCTGAAATTTCAAAACACACCTTATAATCCAAGGGTTTTCATGAAAAATAAAAAATTACTAATATCCCCAACCGAGAAGGACCCTTTCCTAAAATCCAATCCCCTTTTAAAAAAATTTTCCTCCATTTTCTCAAAAACTATAAAATACCAATCCATTTCAATAAAAACTAACTTATAAAACCATTTCACTAACACCTCATACCACCAAATGTGCATTTTTTTCATAATTATCATTACTTATTAAAATAGGGGGTTTTATCAAAATCTACACATCCTAAAAATCATTTCCATATGGCGGTTGTATAATAAAAATCACAATAAATTAAACATTACACTCAAAATCCATATTAATATATTCACTCTTAATAATATAAAAAAGAAAAAAACTATTATATTATAAGTTTATTTAATTGATAATGGATTCTGATAAGGCATAATGTTAAACAATTCCACCCATAAGTGCATGTATCATACCCTAAGTATGCCACTATCGTGATGCATGAATGACTCACTAGCTCCCCGGATGAGCCCTATGACTTATCCCAAGTATCATCCATCATATATTAGGATCCTAAATCCAATACAATACCTCACTCAGCCTAGAGTGACTAGTACCAACACTAGAAATATCCTTGTAACTTGGGTTTTAATCGAAACCATGATGGACAAGTATGCTCTGATATACCTCTCGAGTTTCAAAAACCTAACTCCATTTATAAAGAACACTACTTCATCACAAAAAATACTATAATACCATTTTATAATTCCTCATCCAAGATAACACAAATGATAGCTAAGTGGGGATCATACATGACCTCAGACATGACTCCTTATATTCTAGAGGATGTTGATTAGCAACGAGGACCTAACACAATCATGGGGATGTTGAGTAAGAAGTTATAATTCTTACTATTCAATTAATTTTGTTTTGGAAGTCACATATTATTATTTTTTAAATGATTACTAACTTTTTGTGTCTAAAGTGTTTTAGAATGTTTTTGTAGAAAAAATTACATTTTTTCATACTTAGAATAATTTATTAAGTATTTCAGATATAGACTTATACATTATTTTTTACAATTATCATAATGAGTATGTGTATAATAAACATAGGATTCAGCTTTATCTGATTAGGTGTTATAATTATGTCTTGTATATCATACTAAAAAAGTCTTAAACATTGGACTTACAATGGTACCGATAACATCAGATTAATACTCATAAGTATTGCCATATTAACAGTCGTAAGGAAGTCCATTAGGCAGACAATGTTTATAATCAGATTATGAAAGACTTATTTCTAATGTAAGGAAAACTTGAAAAACTATGATGGTGTTTACCAATATGACTTCAGACATCCAGTTACACTAGTTTTTCAGAAGATATCTAGTGTTAGGTGTCTGATTCCATTGCAAAAAACTTGAAAAATGTAACCATCGGTAGGATGACTATAAATACTAGGTCATTTGAAGAGTTTTGATTTGGTCAATAACATTTGATCTTTAATTTTTGGAAGAATACGTAGTGTGAACAAATCATTCTTAATATTTTTATTTCATTAGAGATCATTCCTATTAAGGAAACCTTTTCAGGTTTTCTCCTTAAGAATTGTTTTGTAATTTTTTCTACGTCCGATCATTATTACGAACAAGGGATTCGAGGGATAGGGATATGAGGATTCTGAACAATCAGATCAAGGTCACTAAGGCTATGTAGATATAAGATCTAATAATCATATTGAGGGTTTATATGGATAGGAATATAGAGCCATTATGATCATCGTATCAAGGGATTTTCTTGGTAAGGAAAGACATACTTTTCTATAAGTATAAAACAAGGGATAAAATTAGTATGGGTTATATACTACCTTTATATTAAGGTTAAAAGAGTTATCTTTTTAATAGTTTGAAAGTAATTCCTTATTTTGTATGCCATTGTTTAATTGTTTTATAAAAGTTTTTTATATTCCATTGTATAATGTATTGAAATTGAATAATCATATTCATATTTCTATTCGGATTGTTTTAACTATTTTAACCTAATTATGATAAAAACAATATATTTGAATTTATTTTATTCATCATGATTAAAATCCTACAATCAGTATTATAAATATACTAATCCAACAATTAGTATTATATGAGGTTTCTACTATTATATCTTGTTTATTTTTTTACTTATTCACTTGTTATAAGTTCTTTGAAGTTTTTATTTAAACTTTGTAACAATAATGTGTTTTTGGAAAACATTTTTTTTAAAGATGGTAGGAATGAATATCAGATTCATAGACAATCTGAATCCTAACCAAACTCCCATATTTTATAGTGCTGAATATGAGTACTAGAGGGATAAGATGAATAATTTTGTTATCAATGTAGTATTTGAATTTTTTTATGTTTACTGAATATTATAAAATTCTTGATAATGAAGTTACTACTTTCACCCATCAAGAAAAATAGGAATATCAATTGAATTATAGAGTTTCGAATAATTTATTATGTTCTATGAAAATAACCATTTATAGTCATATTTATTCTTGTGAATATACCAACAGTATGTAGAAAAAGATTGATATTACACATTTTGGTACATCTAATGTTATTAAGACTCGAAGAAGAATGTGTAGAGCAGAATATTAAAATTTTGATTTTATACCATGTGAATCCATTGAAAACATGTAAAAGAGATTTATGAACATCATAAATAGTTTATAATACATTGGAGAGAAAGGTCTTGATGATGAGATCCTTGTAGAAAATATAATTGATATCATTCCCAAAAAGTGATATTCAAAGAAAAAAAATTAGATTATGAGACTATAAATTTAAATAATTTTACCTTGGATGATCTCATTGGTACCTTTATGCAATACGAGGGTAGGATAAAAAGAGATGATAAGAAATAGAAAAATAAAAATGGTGGTTTTTTCCTTTTTTACAACATCTACCTTAGATTTTAAAGTTAAATCTATAGAGAAAGTTTTTAATTATTCAATAAAGAAAAAAAGTTATTATTCAAACTAATTCAAGTGTTTCTAAATATTTTTAGAATGAATTGGTTAATATCATCATAAGTATAAACAAGATAGTTGGAAATAAATACTTTCAATATCATTATAAAAAGTTTCATAAGGATAAATGTGATAAGAAAGATGAATTCACATGTTATGAATTTAAGAAAGCCAAAAACATCAGACCAGATTATTCAAAGATGAAGAATAAAGATAAAAAGAAGAATAATTCATAAAGTAATGAAAAAATATTATAAATATAAAGGAAATAAAGTGATTAAATCTGCTGAAACACGAAGTGATATTGTAGATAACTCTTCTGATAATTATTTAGATAATAAAATTTCTAGTCAAAGGAATATAGTTCATTTTTACAATGTATCTAAAATTAATAATTATTTCATATCCAAGGTAGGAATATCTAAAAACCTTAACAATGTGTCTTTAAGTTCTAATTATCCTGATGAGAATGATTCTATATATTCTAATTAATAACATTATTTATCCAATGATGATAATTATTTAGGTTCTTATGATGAAATTTCATGTTTTTCTAAATTCCTTTAAAATGAGAATTTTATAATTTTCCAAAAAATTGATAATTCCAAGGAAAATATTGATAAATTTGATTCAAGGATAAATGTTTTAACAAATAAAATACCAGATCTTTCAAAATATCTTGATAAGACTAATTTTGAGAAAGAAATTATTTATATTGTTTTTTAAAAATTAGTTTATGTAAAAAAAATTTTAAAAACTAAACATAATTATAAAACTAATACTTGTGAGGATAAATATTTAGTTTTAAAACTAAAATCCAAAATCACTAGTTTGAGAAATTTTTTTTAACTTTACCAATGGAAAGGAATGTTTTGATAAAATGTATAAAATAATCTGTCCTTAGGTTAATGGTTCTTGAATGGGTTATACTTATAAAAAACCAGTTTCTAGTAACAATTTCTTTATTCCAAAAAATTCCCCCCCCCCCTTTTACCAAGTTTCAAAGTAGTGGTCATTGAAAAAATAATTTTTCATTAAATAAAGTTAAATCCCTTGTATTTTAGAAAGAATATTTTTCTAAACAAATTTTAATTCTTAATGTTTTGTTTTCTAACATTACCAGACCCAAGAAGGTTTGAGTACGGAAAAGATAATCCTTTTTTTTGGGAAAATAAAGAAGGTACCAATAAAAAAAATATGGTACATGGGTAGTGGTTGTTCCAGAAACACGACTAGTAAAAAAGACTTATTCTATATGATTATCAAAATGAAATGTGGAAATTAACTTTTAGAGATAATGCTCAAAGAGAGATTATCAGTATAGATAATATTGTTCTTCTTAGAAAAACTCTTATTTCAAATGTTTTTTTTTAAAGGTATTAAGCACAACCTTATAAGAACAAGTCAATTATGTGATGAAGGTTACCTTGTGAAATTTGGGAATGATAAATGGTTAGCACATATTTCCAAGGAATAATTTATTCTTTATGCCCATCGACATGAGAATGTTTATGCACTTAACTTAGAAGACCATAGAAGCCAAGAATTACCTTGCCTTAGTGAAATGAAAGACAAATCTTGGTTATGTAATAGAAATTTAGGACACTATAACCTTATAAACTTATCTAATTTGACTAAGAAAGGAATTTTTAGGGATTTACTAGAGTTTAGGTTTTATTCTTCAAAATAATTTGGACCTTATCAATATGCTAAGAAACATAAGTCAAGTTTTAAATCTATCAGTGAAGTCTCAACTTCTAATGATTTATAGTTAGTGCACATGGAAAAATTTGGTCCTAAATAAAGTATAAGTATTGGTGTAAAATACAATCTATATGTCTCAGTTGATGATTACACTAGATATACATGGTTTTATATTCTTACAAAGAAATTCAAATCCTTTTTTTATTTTAAAACATTTGTATCCAAAGTTAAAAATGATAAAAAACCTTCCCCTAAGAACTATTCATAGTGATAATGGTGGTGAATTTATAAATTTTAATTTTGATACTTTTTGTAGTAATAAATACATTTAAAAAAACTTTTTATCTCCTAAAACTCCTCAGAAAAATGGTGTAGCTGAACTAATAAATATAATTCTTCAAGAAATAACTAGAACCATGTTGAGAAAATACTCAATTTCTAATTTTTTTTAGGATGAAGCAGTTATTACTGTCTTATATACTATAAATTGATTTTTAATTAGACCTTTTATTAATAAATATCCTTATGAGTTGTGTATAGGTACAAAACCAAAAGTTTCTTACTTCAAATTATTTAGTTTCAAAGTATTCATATTGAATAAAAAAGATAACTTGCATAAATTTTCAACCAAATCCAATGAAAGAATATTTTTAGGTTATTCCACCACTTCTAAGTATTATAGAGTTATTAATAAAAATTATTTTACTATTAAGGAAACAATGCATGTTAATTTTGATGAAACATACCCTTTTTTCAAATAACCTCAACTAACATCCTTGGGTGTGATTTCTAAAACTAATTTTCAACACTTGTTAGAAAGTTCTTCTCATAAGGATATAAATCATGAAATAGATTCTGAAGTTTTTCCTTAGGAAGATTTTATACCTATTCTTGAAGAAAAAAATTTCAAAACCCAAGAAGTAAGTTATTTTTCAGGAATCATCCTAGTGAGAGTATCATTGGTGGTGTTGATTAACCAGTTAGGACTTGAAGTTCTATAAGAAATGAAATTGAAAATATAGATTTCTTATCCCAATTTGAAATTAATAATCATAATGAGGTTTTAGGTGATGAGGATTGAATTAAGTGAATGTATTATGTGATCAATTAATTGAAGAGGAAAAAATTCTAGAATTTAGTTTAATGGCCTTTAGGAACTTCTATAATTGGAGTAAAATGAGTTTTTTAGAATAAGTGTGATGAGAATGGAATAATTATTATAAATAAAGATAATTTTTTTCTAAGGGTTATAATCAGCAAGAATTCATATATTTTGAAGAAAACTATGCACTGATATCAGGACTTAATGCTATTTGAATACTTATATCCTCTGCAGTATTCTTTAACTTCAATTTTTTTTTCAAATGGATGTGAACTGTGATTTTCTTAATAAATATATTCAAGAAGAAGTTTGTGTTGATCAACCTCCTTGTTTTGAAAATAAAAAACATCCTAAATACATTTATAAAAATTCCAAAGATTTATATGGACTTAAAAAATCCCCTAGAACATGGAATAATAGATTGACAATATTTTTTTTAGAAAACAAATTTGTTAAGGGAGCTGTCTGTCACACTCGGTTTTTCATGTTTTAGCTTATGATCCAGTTGGATAAGAATACTGATCTTTCTCTCAAGATTTGGGTGTAATGAGTGTTGAATTTTTAATTGTTAAATTTTCATGTTTTTTTCCTATGTTTGGACCTTAGTTCGTTTTATGAGTTTTCTGAGAAATCTAGAAAAACTTGGCTTGGCAGTACCTTGCGCACAGTTGGTGCATGGTTTGATAAATTGTGCGACCAAACCCATGTAACCATGTGACATGTATAGAACCTATTTTTCAGTTACCACACGACTGTGTGGTTGATCCAAGGTAACTATTCATTCAATCCATCCATGGGAAGTGGCTACCGCATGCTTGGATAAACTGTGTGGTCTAACCACACGCCTTACCCAGACTTAAAATTTTAGAGTTTTCCAAGTTTACCCCTTTCGGTATTTTAACCCAAATCACCCCTATCATTATTTCCCTAGTGTTTAAAACACTAAGGATCCCATCCTTTATTCTACAAGCCTCCTCCCTTCTTCTATGGTGTAGATCTAGAGTTATTTCAATGTTTGTGGCTAATTTCTCAAGGAAACCCTCTCCCATCCTCTCCCTCTTACTTCTCCTTCCATTTATTCTTGAGTTTATCTTCTCCCATGTTAATTTTGACCTATGTATCAGTTGTTCCTTTAATTTATGTTGGGGGTTTTGTTAATTTAGGTTTTATCTTGTTATATCCTAGATCTAGAAACCTTTGTGGTGTGGTTTCGGGCATGCGTTGTTGGTGCACCATGTTATCAAGGTAGGTTTTACCATGCACTTGCCTTTTTAATTTAAGAATCATTAGTTATATTCTTTTAAGACCTTATTTGATTTATAAATATTAATGTAAGACCCTTGTTTGAATTATTTTGTGTTCAGAGTGATGTTTTATGCCTTAGTTTATGATAAATGGAATTGTTGTGTTAAATAACGCATACCAAGTACTCGATTAAATGCCCAGTTAGATTTTATGAGTAAATTTTTATGTAATAATAATTTTTTGGTTTTGTGAATATATTATTAATATGTGAAATGATGTCTTGGGTGACTTATATGGGTTTTCAAAGTGGTTTTGGGTTTTATAAATAAATTAGGAATGGATTTTAGGGTGTTTTCACATGTGTTGTCGATTAATGTCATGTTTGGAACTTTTATAAGAATGGTTTGCCTTGAAAGTGTGGTGTGAATGTTTTAAGAATATTTATTAATTGATTTTGAAATGGAAAATTTTTTTTGACACCCCTTTCTAAAAATTGTATTTTGTATCATTGATAAATGCTGGTTTTGTGAAATGCTTAAAGGCCCATTTGGAAACTTTGGGAAAATGATGAGAGTGTTTCTTATGAAAATCTATGTTTGATGTTTATCATGCCTTGTCTATGTATAATTTATGGGATATACTTACAGTGGAATCATTGATATCCATTATCAAAGTTCCTCAGTTGGGACTCTTTGTGTTTTATATATTCTATGGCATGAGATCGGCCCTTGGAGTGACTCGGGGTGAGGCCTATTGTTGGATAATTATTATTATATCCTTATGATTGGATTCTTGTATGGCATTAGTGGGATAACACTCTTTATACATGATACATGAGAACCTGTAATAATGAGATAATTTTCTGAGAATGACTGTTTCACTGGCTATATTACTCACTAGTTGGTGGCCCATAGTAGATGAATATATTGGGTTTATTGCTATGGGATTTTCCCCTCAGTTTGTCTAGTGTTAGGGTGGCTAGGAGTATTTAGGGTGATTTGATATTCATAATTTGAGGCATGCTTCCAAGGATGGGTCTCATGTATTAATATGTTCTGAATTATTCATGATATCCTAGGTTCACCCATGTCTGTTAGCACTTAGCTTCTTGTAGTGATTATTGAGATACTTGCATGCTTATTTTTATTGTCCTTGTTATATTATATCTATGGTTTCTCATTATGTGATGTTTTTCATGGAAAGTGATGTGTTGGTTTAAAAAGAGTTTATGATTTGTTAAAGAAAAGTTTTTTATCCTACTTTGTGTAAGTCGAAAATGTAAGCATCACATTACCCATGAAAATTTTAATGTTTCACTATTGGTAATGAACCTAGTTTTGAAATGAAGAAGGGAAATGGGACATAGTTTGTTTTTAAGTAAAATGTGTTGAAAATATTACTTTTATAAATTTTATTTCAAAATTAAAGTTTATGTTTCTTTTATTTTAAAGGAAGTGCATTGGGAAAAATATTATCGGGCTAGCCTATTGAGTTTTAATACTCAGGCCTTTCTATATTTAGCCCTTGTGCAGGTTCTTCTTGCATTCAATCGACTTGGGAGACGAGTGATCATTGTGATGGATAGTGACCTGCGAGGTAACATGGAGTTAGTGTGGTTAACTAGTTTAGTTGAAATATTTGTATAGTTTTTGTACCATTCAGTTTCATGTATAAAAGATATCCACTTCAATTTTATTTATATATATATTGGACTACTTGTTCATCTTTCCATTGTTTCATTATTTAATTTTTATTGGGTGAAATCATTCCCTTTATGTACTATGTTGATGTCCAAAACTAGTTGTCAACCCATGGGGATCAAAAACGCCCTTCAGTCCATGCCATAGATCAGCTCGGGTGACTGGTTTAGGGTTGAGCCGGGTTGGTTCTGTTGAAATAGTGGGTTCCCTAGACCCAAATATTCCATAATTTTGATTACCATATCATGTGTATAGTTAGTTATACATGATTTAATCTTACCATTATAATGTATATATTTATTCATCAACTATATAATGGTAATGTCCATAGATTTATTGTCATCTCGAGAGGTTATAGAAGATACCAAGCTATAATGATAACCTCTAGATACTAGGACATTAATCTTAAATATATGTTCTATAGTCTAGATACATCTTACTGACTAGATATAGTAGATGTTTGACTATCAGGTGTTGGGGGATCATAAGAATTGAGGCTTCTTATCATGAAGTTCACACTTGGTGATCTCTAGTAGTGAGATCATGAGGACAGACCTGCCAATAGGAACACCACATGTTTTGGGTGTCATTGGTTGTTCCTATCTAAAGACGTGTGTATTGGTCTCCTGACTTGAGATCATTACTAGTGTATACCATTTTATTGCATACTTTGATTCATGGAAAAACCATGGTATTGAAATCGCAGCGAGGTAACTTGTGTTGGGTGCGTCGTTGGTGGTATGACATTGGTTGAATGGTCAAGAAAGGATTTGTCACTTCCAAGTTTATGAAGTTTTATATCTTAGGACTGGTTGATCAGGATAGTGATTCCTTCATAAGTATTTGGCCAAAGTAGTACAAAGGAAAATACATCCAGTAAGATCAAAAAATAATAAAGAAAAAAAGGATGATGACACAAGTGTGCATCCTGATTTATGAGATATTTAAAGACAACTAAATTATAGTACACAGTCAGTGTTCATAGGTTGTTAGTCATTGTTATGACTATATTTATCTCTTTAGGGGACATGATGGGCTTCTAGACTCTGCTCTTGGTCTGTGGATTTTATTCACTGCTATCGAGATAAGGGCCCAGAGGGTCACACACAGTAGCGTATTCATGAATCCACCCTATTCAGTTGAATAGGTATATTGGACATGGTGGGCCCCGCCACGGGGTTCTGAGTGTTATCCATGTTTTAGATCACCAAAAATAATTAAATAAATTCATTAATATTCAAGTTATGAATATTTGGGATTGAATTTATTTAATTTATTTACAAGTTTAGTAAATATGAGAAAATATTAATCGAAAAAATATTAGTTTAATATTCAAGGTTCATTTAATATTAAACCGGACTTCGAGTTGAGTTAAATGGATCATATTTTATCACATAATATATTTTATATATTAAAATTATGTGATAAAATAATAAATAGTTTTGGCATAGTTTAGTTCATCATTATTTTTTATTTAGTAGACGTTGAAATAAATGGGGGCTGGGGAACCCAACTGGGTATTTTTCCAACTACACTATAAATACAAGGGAGGCTCCCTATCCTTGATATATTCATTAATTTAATGGAATGAAATCCAGAGAATCTATCTCCTCCTGATCTCTAGATAGATAATATCTCGATCCAAGAACCAAGATCAAGTTCTTCCTCAAGCATCGAAGGGATATCGTTGTGGTGATCGTTGGGATGTCGAAGACATCATCAAATCTCCACGCTAGAACCTAGAATTTGATGTTATACATTCCAATGGATTTTTGAAGCACGTTCAGAAGATATAGAGGAATATTATTATGGATTATTCAAGCAGCGATCACCAGCGATGAGTTGCAGTCGAGCGCACCTTCATATTTGAAACAGGTATGTTTTCAATTTAATTTTGCGTTCTTTACAATTTATGTGAGATATTTAGACCTTTCTGGGGCTCAGATCATTGGTGTCGACAAGTCCCATTAACCCGTCAATGAAAATTTTTAAAATCCCCAACCCATCAGTATCCTCTACAGGCCCTAGGACCTAATAGGTTTGTGAAAAAATGGTATCAAAATGAGGTTAGATATTTAGATTACATTGATTTTCAGAGAACCCTTTTCTACTTGGGGATGTCAAGGTAGATGTAGTAGGATTGTCGGAACTTGAGAGGTAGGTACAAGAACAGCGTCATGAAATATTTCCCATTATGATCCTCGGGTTTCCATGGGAAGTCCAGTTTTTTTAGTTTCTTTGGTCTTTAAGGATTGTTTTGTGACTAGGATGAGAAAAAGGGGAGTTGTGATAATGGTCTCTGTGATATCACAGGGCCATCCAAGCCATGTAGATCCAAGGGCATGGTCCTATAAGGATCTCTGTGTTGGTGGTGTGTTTGTAATATGGTCTCCAACCATATATTCAAGTCACCCATCGAAACTAGTTCCCTCTTGTGAGTCTCTTTGAGTCTTCATTGAATTCTGTTTTTTTTTTAAACCCTTATGTTGGATTGTGAAAATGAGGTTTTAATGGTAATGGTTGGGATTTTGGAAAGTAAAGAAATTGGTTTTTTAGAATTAACCTTTTTGGAAGACTTTAGAAAATATATTTTTTATAAAATGACCTCTTGGGGGTAAAAAAATTAAATGATTTAACAAAATTTTGATTTTATAAACAATACTTGGAGTTTTTGGAAATGTATTTTTATTTTGGAAATTTGTTTTAAATGAATGGTATTATGTTTTTAACTAAATGGTTATTAATGAAATAAGATTTTTTGAATTTCTAGAAAAATGTTTTGAATGAAGTGAAAAGGATTTTTGATGGAAATATATGGGGTTTATATTTCAAGCATGGTAAAATAAATTTATGTGGGGAATTTCAAAATGATTTTTGACTTGGTGTTTAGTGTTCCTTTTGAATCTTCATGATTTTTGAAATAGGGTTGAATGAGTTGGTTTAGAAGATGAGGTTGTTTTGTTTTATCCTTTAGTGTTCTCATGGGTTCTCACATGTGTGGTGGTTTGTGGAAATATGGATGATTCTTGGTACTACAGGGTGGATGGTTTCCTGTGGTGGCACATAAATATGCATGTCACTGAGACTCGATGAAACACCATTGGTGAGTGTGAAAAATGCACCAAGTTTTTTTTATTTTCCAAAAGTGTTTTAAGATTGAAATTGTGGTGTTTTTGTATACTAATGGTTATGTGGAATTTTTTTCTATGTCTTATAAGTTTTGTTTATTTAGTATGCTCTTCCTCATGATCTAGAATTTTCATTCTTGTTGTATCCTATGTTGAGACTCTGTTGGTATCTCGGTCTTAAAGCAGTGTCTTAACAGAATTTTATAAAAGTTTTTGGGATATTTGAGATGGTTTCTCTCTGAGTTAGTGTTTTTTCTATATGAAGTTTTGGGTTCATGAGCTAGTTTTGATAGAGCTCATGGTTTCCTTATTTCCATGTGTTTGCCCCCATAGAGATGTGATGGATGTTGTGGTATGAATATGGATGGTTCTATATTGGAAAGATTTCTAGTTTATCAATGTAAGGATTTCATTTGCGGGTTTCAAAAGTTAAATCCACCTCTTTAAAGGATGCCCAGCCCATTTGTTGGAATAGAGAGATGTTTGGGATCAATCTAAAATGCTTTCCTGTTATGATAATTCTATCAGTTATAGCAGTGGTGTTCGGTGATGTTTGGTGTGTTTCACCATGTTCCTTGTTAATTCTACTCCTCTTTTGGAGTGAGAGAGAATGGTGATGTGTATCCTTAAGTCCTTATTTGGGTAAAAGTGTGTTGGTTGAGGAAGTGAGTTTTTTAGCGTGTCATAATCCTTTGTTTCTACTTGGAAGTGTTATGTGTCTTCATGCGGCACTAGAAGAATGGGTTCTGGTTAGGGATTAGTCACTCCTAACTACAAGGTAGTAGATGCTTCATACATCAAAGCTCCAGCTATAGGTCTTGGAGTGAAACTGGCACGTAGTCAGGAATTCAGGGGGTTTAAGAAGTTTGGCTAAGTTCATGCCTTTACCATTATAGTGAGTTAGTTCTAGTGTTTTTATTGTGGTTTCTAATAACTATTAATTTCCTCTTATCACACAGATCATGGTGGACTTACCCCTCATGTAGTGTTTGTGGTTATGAATTTCTGGATGTGAGTTTACAGTCTGTGTTCTTATGTGGATTTCCCATGTGAATCAAGTGGGGTCTGGGATTTTATCCATCCATAGGTGAAGAGTGGGGTGGTTGTTGGCATGGTATGAGCAGTCTAATCATTTGGCACCTTCCCTCCCTCCCTGTGTGATGGGGTTTTTTGGTCTGTGCATGAAGTTTTGGATCATTTATTATCCCCTTAATTTTTGAGTGGGTAGTTTAAATGATCTTGATGTGTTATTTTTAACATGTGTCCTTATTATCTTGGGTAGTCTTGGTGGAAGATTTTTTGTTGGCATGTTTGAGAAAGTCCCATTTCTGGTTCAATTTGAATTTTTGTTTGGTTGTTCTTAGTTGTACTTTAAAGGTGGTGAGACTCACTACAGGTCTCATTGAGTTTTCTATTAAGAAGTAATCAGATGCTAGTTCATTTTTAATGGTGGGGGATTCTATTCGATCCTCCCCACCACGTGTGATCTATTTCTGGTTTGGTTTTAGTTTGATCCAGTTGAAGTGGATTCTTTTAAAGTTTTTTATTTTTCAATTTCCACCTCAGTTTGGGTGACTGTTGGGATTCTTGGGATAAGGACCAATGATCTTGCTTTTGGATTTGGTTGTGGATGTAGTGGCTTAATCCTTCCTTGGTTCTCAGAAAGTAGTTATGGGTTTTTGTTTTGTTTCGGGCAATGGAATTGAGTTCTGTTAATGGTGGGTGAGCTATTCTTGTCTTAGGAGGTGGGATTGTGCGGATGTGGAATACTTATGTGTTGATCAATTAACTAGAAATATTTTTGGATTTTTAGGGGAAGAAAATGTTAATGGTGGGGAGAATTATCACACCCAATTTTGAAGTTTTAGCTTATGATCTGGTTCGATGGGAATCCTGGTATTTTTCTTAGGTTCTGAGTGTGGAATGTGTTGAGTTTTGAAGTTTTCCCATGTCTAGTTTTTGTCTCGTGTTTGGCCCTTGGTTTTTTTGAGAGTTTTTGGAGATATTTGTTTAAATTTGGTTTGGTAGTACCCTACGCACAGTTGGCACACTATTTGACAAATAGTGCGGCCGAACCTAGGTAATCGTTTGACAAGTATGAAACCTAACATATGATTAGCGCATGGTCATTCAATTGATCTGAGAAAATTTTGTGGTCTATCTATCTATGGGAAGTGGCTACTGCACAGTTGGTGCACGGTTTGGTAAACTGCGCACCTTGCCTAAATGTAAAATTCTAGGGTTTTCCAAGTTTACCCCTTTTGGTATTTTAACCCAAATCTCCCCTCTCCTTATTTCCCTAGTGCATCCGACTATAGGGAGTCCCTCCCTTCCTATCCAAGACTCTAACCTTCTCTTATGGTGTATATATAGAGTTATTTTAAGGTTTTGTGAGAATTTCTCAAGGTAAACCCTCTCCTCTCCTATCCCAAATGAAGGGATAAACCAAACCCTATAGTTCTTTTATGTTTTTATCCCTTGTGTAGGTTCAACTTTAGTTCGATCTCCTTGGGTGATGAGTGATCGTTGTGTTAGAGAGTGACCCATGAGGTCACATGGAGTTAGTGTGGTCATCTGGTTCGGTTAGATTATTTTCATAGTTGTTGTACCATTTAGTTTCATATAAAAAAGATATCCAGTTCAATTTTATTTATATATATTGGACTGCTTGTGAATATTTTCGTTGTTTAGTTGTTTAATTTTTATTGGGTTAAATTATTCTCTTTGTGTACTCTGTTGATTCCCAAAACTATTTTCTAGCCCATGGGGATCAAGAATTCCCTTCGGGCCATGCCGTAGATCGGATCAGGTGACTAGTTCAGGGTTGACCTAGGTGGGTTCGTGACATTGCTGATCTAAAAAAATTTATTATAGAATTAAATAAAACATTATTATTGTGAAAATTTATGGTGATGACATTATATTTAAATCAACTCAAAAATATTTAACATATTCATTTTCAGATCTTTGAAATCTAAGTTTGAAATGAGTATGATGGGTGAGTAAACATATTTTCTTGGTTTTCAAATTTCACAAAAACAAGAAGAAACTTTTATATCCCAACATAATTATATAAAATATATTCTTATGAAATTTGGGTAAAAATTACTAAAAGTATTAGTACTTCTCTCGGTACATCAAATACTTTATATCTTGATGAGGTTAGGAAACTAGTTAATCAAAAAAAAATTAGACATATGATAGGAAATTCACTTTACTTAACAGTTAGTCATCTAGATTTAATGTTTTCTATATGATTATGTGAAAGATATAAAGAAAATCCAAAGGAATCCCATTTAAAATCGGTAAAATGAATTTTTTGTTATCTTAAGGGAACTATGAATTTAAGAATTTTCTATTCTTTTGGAAATGTTTTTGAACTATTTTTTTCAGATGCTGACTTTTGTGGTTGTATAATGGATAGAAAAATCACATTAGGAACTTTTAATTTCTTAGAAGAGTCTCTAGTTTCTTGGTAATTTAAGGAACAACACTCAATATAACTTTTCACTGCTAAATCCAAATATGTAGTAGCTGTAAGTTATTATGCTCAATTTTTGTGGATGCAACAAACAGTCATGACTATGGCATGAGTTTTACAAAAAAATCAAATAACTTGTTATAAAAAAATACCATTTACTTAAGTAAAAAACTATAACATCAGTCACATGCTAAGAATATAGAGATAAGACATCATTTATTTCAGTATCACACACTTAAAGGAGATATAATTTTACAATTCATCAGAACGCAAGAACAACATGCTGAAATTTTTACAAAACCTCTTCCTTCCAATAGATTGGAATACTTTAAACAGAATTTAAAATTGATCAATGTAAAATAATCATTTATATCTACTTATTTTTTAACAGTATTCTTATATTAAGATACACTTTTTCATAGGGGTATTACATATGTTTTATGTTTTTTTTCAAATGTTTTAGTTTTCCTTAAAAAATTAGTTTTCTAAAAAAAATCTTAACAATTTTATCATAATGATATTTCCGGACTAATATTTCCTTATAAAATTTATTGAGATAGAATTCTAAAAATTATTTCTAGAACAAAAAAATTTAATAAAATTTCTAAAGTCAGAATTCTTAATAAAGATCCTCAGATTTTAAAAATGATAAAAAATTTCTGGACTCAAGTTTTTGTTACAAATTTTTCAGATTCTAAAAATATATTAATTTTTTTTCTAATAAAACTATTATAATTAGATTTCTTAATTGAAATAATATTAATTATTTTTATTTAAAAAACTATTATAATTATCTTTTTTGTAAAAAAAAATCATATTCAATGATTTGTAATCACTTTTGTTTATAAAAACCAATAAGAACAAGTTAATCATAATGATATATTTTTCCACTCTGAAAGGTACTTCTCTATTATTTTTTATTTTTTACCCTATTTAATTTTGTTATTTCTTTATTTTTTGATGTTACACTTTTAGTTTTTATTTTTATTTTTAAAAAAAAATTAAAAGTTTTTCTTAATCATATTCTTTCCCAATCTAATAAATTTTATAAAACCTCATGTATTTAAAATTTAATTATATATTTATTCATATCATTATCAATTATTAGATCATAATACTTTTAATCTGACCTTTGGATATCTTTCAGAAGGTGAACAATCATTTCAATCACTTAATAAAAGAGGGTGACCCCCTATCCCACATCGATTGTTCAATATTTATATTCCTGAGTTGTTGCTACCTTTACGTTGCTCAGTACGATAAGATTACTTTATGTCTGATCTATTGGCTTCAGTATTAGAATATGGTGTACATAAAAGAGTATTTTTCTAAATGGTAAGTTTTCAGAGAAAGGCTGATAGAAATGGATTTCCATGATAAGTATGATTCAAATTTGAAAAAAATTATTTCTTTTTAATGATGGTAATCTATGTGAATAGAAAAAACTGATAAGGAATTTGATTTGTTTTATCCTGATATATTTCATGAATTTTATGCCTCTATAATTTTTTTTCATCAATGATGGTAAATATAATTTTTTTTTCAATGTATAGTTAAAGATATAATATCTCACATAATAAACTTTCAGATTTGGTTGGAATAACTTCTCGAGGAGTAGTGTATTATCCATCTCATAAACTTCCTGATAGTCTTGGTATATTTGATTGAAGAAAAGAATATGATTATTTTTTTACTAAATACAATAATATTCAAAAAGTTTCCCATCTTACACTGGAAAATCATTTTTTTTATATGTGGATGGAAGGATTATTGATACTGAGTAAAGGAGAAAGATACACCCTAAAAGTTTCATATGTTTTTATATTGTAATTTTTTGTGAACTTGAGAAATATTGACTTAGTGAAGTTTGTTCTTATTACAGTTGATAATATCAAAACTGACATAACAAAATATAAGATCATTATATTTACAACTTTCTTAAGAAATATGGTAATGGAATGAATGAAAGTTTTCAAAGTTCCAAACAAGTCAGTTCTAATGAGGGAAATGTTCTCATTCATCTGTGACGATGCGGTGAATATGATGAGATTTGTTTTTTGATGTAAAATATAAGAAGTTTATTGAGAAATTTCATGGTACTACATCAGAGGTAGAAGCATCAAGGAAACCACAAAAGGTTGAGAAGAATAATAAAAGAACAGAATATACTTCTCCCCCAAAGAAGGAAAAGAAACAAAAAAAGTTCTTGATGAAGTTTATGGTGAATTGATGAAAAGGAAATCAGAAAATAAACTAGGTTATCCACAGTTCAAAATAGATCTAGAAAAATACAAGGATTTTAAAATTCAACCTGTCGATATGTTAGAAGAAGAATCAAAGAAGAAAAAATAAAATAAAAAGTTGGCAGAAGCTCAACTCTATAAAAATTTGTTAAATGGTGTTGAAAGAGCTTCTAAGAAGGTTGATATACCTATTTCTCAGATCGACCAAGTTAATCTGGGAGTTGGATTATCTTTTCAAGAAACTATTGTTGTTCATGCTGAGATTCTATCTATGAATGATAAAGGAAAGGAAATAAGTAGTTAATGAAGAATTGGAACTATTCATTCAATAAAAACAATTGTAACCAGAACCAGTTGAAATAATGAGATTTAAGAATAGCCATACAATTCAAGGGGGAGCTTGACAAGAAAGTTGATGAACCGGTTAATGTAAATTAAAGAGAATATAAAGAATGAGATAAATATATAAGAATAAAGTGAATAAGAATAAATTGAAGAAGAATTATAAGTGGAAGAGGATGGGAATGAAGAAGATGAAAATGAATAGGTGGAAAATAAAGAAGAAAAAAATCTAATAACTCTTCATCATATTCACCATAGAAATCCTCATAAAACTATCCCTACAAGGCCAATAAAGAAGACAAATCTGATACTTCTGAAGAAGAGGAATCATCATTAGAAATTTACACACAATGTAAAGACCCGGAAATTTCAAGAAATTTTTTTTCTTAAATACTTTCGAATTTTACGAGTCCGTGGCTTCTGAAGGCACTTGATTCTGAGGCCCGGTGTGCCCAAAATCAATTTCCAAAGTTTAGGTTGGGTACGTTCAGTAAACGAATGAGCGGTTTTTTATATCTTTTGAACCGGTGCCTGGAATCGAAATCCAAGGGCACCAATGAACTCACAGTGCGGGTAATTTCTTAAGGGGACCTTTACTACAATTGTGTTTTAAGCGGGTTGAGAATTAATTTTTGGGGATTTAGTTTAAAATAAATAAAATTGGTGGCACAATTTTGTATTTATGGTTGGTGGTTAATTCTTCCAAAGGAGAGTTGAAGGTGGGGCTCACACCCACATAACCTCCCATGGGAGGATATTTGTGGGGTGGGGCCTACACGTGACCTAAACCCTTTATCTTCCCTAAACCCCTTAAACCTCCCATTAAACTCCTTTGTTTAATGTTGACAACCCCTTGAATTTAAATGTGTAACCATTCCACTTCCTCTCTCTATCCCTCTTTAATTCTTGACAACACACACCTTAATTAATTGATTGAACCTCTTCAATTAAATTCATTAAGTGTTTGAATTTTAAATTTTGAATGCATGGAAAGATTAAATAAAATAAAGAGAATCCTTATTTTGATTTGGGTTGGAAATTATTGTGTGAGGATAAATTGGGAGAACTCTAGAGTTTTTGAAAAACTTCATCCTCAACGAAGGACAGTTCTTCTCCGACGAAGAACATTGACCCTTCAACGTAGAACAACTCGGCGACCACAGTTTTCTATCCTCTTCTTCCTCCGTGACAAGAGAGGAGACATCGACGTGGAGAAATCGCCAATGACGACGCACCTTATTTTCTTTTCTCCGCAACAAGAGAGGAGACATAACTTCCTCGGGTGCACTCTGATAACGACAGAGATGACACCGTCATCCATGGCGCTTGTCAACCACAGACCTTATCGAGGTATGGGTTTATTATTGAAAGTGGATATTTTAGTACCCCATTCTTCATTGGGAATCGTTGACTAAATATTTTCAATTTCTATCACTTAACGCGGAGGGTGTGGGCCGAACGAACACGGCCTGATGACCCTCCTCTTGATCTTGTTTATTATTTTAGAATTGGAAATCGAAGGCAGAAGAAGCACGACGTCGTCGTGCCATGTTGGGTACATGGAAAAGGAAAATGGTGTCGTCGTGCTAGTTGTGTGGGAGGAACCACAGCCCACTACATGGGCCACTTCGGTGAAAGAACCGGCCGGCAGGGAGAAGAGGAGCCACAGCGCCAGGAGGGCGCTGCGCTAGAGAACCGGCCGGCTGGACGGAGCCAGTCCACGGTGCCAGGAGGGCGTCACTCTGAAGAAGCCGCGGCCCGCCATGCGGGCCGCGTGCGCCATAAGGCCAGCTGATTTGGGAATGGTGGCACCGCCGGTGCGGACAGACGGGGGGGGGGGGGGGGGGGGGCTCGAAACTGCTCAGACAGCCGGCCGAGCCAGCCGGGCCGCGATCCCAGCTGGGCCGTTCCACGCCCCTTCAGGCCGGGCCAGGCCCCTTCGGGATGAGTTTCATTTCCCTTCAGACCGGTTTGACACCCCTTCCAGGTCAGACCCATCAAACTGGGTTTACCTGACCCGTCGGCCCACTGGGCTAAATGGGCCAGGCCCGTTATTCACTTAAACGTGAATAACTTAAAGACCGCGCGTCAGATCGACGCGCCGTCTGCGGAACTGGGAATATTTCAATGAGATGGTCCTTTTTCGATACTCTAAGTGAGTTTTGGACAACTTTGGTAAACAATCGGGTTTGGAATGAGCATATTTCCAACCGGGCCCCTGGAACGAAAAAACAAATATCTCTCAGACCGGGCGTCCGTTTGACGCACCGTCTCTCGCATTGAGTTCCTTTTGATGAGACAGAACTTTTGGATACATCAAATCTGGACTTTCTGACAATTGATGTATCGAAACCCTTTTACTCATGGAGAAGACCCTCACGGAATCGAGTACGCTGTGTGCAGGAACCCTGGAGCTGGCTGCGACTGCGATGACAATGACGACTGTACTTGGATCCTACATGGGTTCAGCAGCGAGGACGACTGTACTTGGACCTACGTTTGTTCTGCAGTGATGATGACTGTACTTGGATCCTACGTGGGTTCAATAGTTATGGTTACTATACTAGGATCCTACATGGGTTCGGCAGCGACAACTTCTGTACTTGGATCCTATGTGGGTTCGGCAGAGGAGATAATTCATAGGCTACATCTAATCATCCCCACCCCTCTTCGTGAGTAGTATACATGTGTGAGATGAGTCTTGACTTTCAATCATTAACATTTGTATGATTGACTTCTTTCCTCTGTGGACTGTTTGTGCTTGGTCTCGAAAGTTGGAGTTGTACTAAGATTGATGACTTAGGTATATGTATAGGAATATACCTAAGTAGAGTTGGGTGATACTTCATGTTTGTATATTTCCTTTGTGGTTTAACCTTTGTGGATTCTGGGAGACCTTCGGGGGTCTCGGGATCCCTACTGAGTAACATTATACTCACCCCTGCACGGGCATTGCCCACACTACGTTGTGTTTGGTTGGAGACGATAGACAGCACTGATTGTGGTCGAGGCTTGTGGAGCTGGACGATATCCGAAGGTGGAAAACCTGGTGGGACGTACATGGAGCGGATGGACGGACCTGAGGTACCGACGAGACTATCTATACCCATCCTTCAGGTGGGATCCCTGGAGGATGACTCGGTGGTTTCTGCTTTACTTTTCAGCTATTGTACTTTCTTTCTCAGTTTTACAATACTTTCAGTTGGGTTTGTATACTGGCCCATTTACATTCCAACACTTACTTTTTTACTCAGTTTACTTTGTGTTTACTCTATATTGCATACTATGTTGTTTTTTTTTACTTATATAAAGGCAATACCTTCCCTTTTATCAGGATTTACGCCTTTGGTGCTAGTCGTCATCCCCTGGCCTATGGAAGACGGTCTTGGGGTAGTCACAACATGGACCCCGAGGATAGGTCGTGACAAATTGGTATCAAAGGAGTTGGTTCTACCATAGAACTCAAGACTCTGATAATTTCTTCTCTATGAAGTAATAGTGTTAAGAATATTGAGTTTGGTTTTCAGACTGGGGAGTCCAGTGTTGGTGCGTTGGCCAACGTATCCATACACCTGGACCCTAACTTCTGATTTCCGACTCAGTGCTCGAAAACACTGATTGCATGTGTGTTTCAAAAGTTTTCTTTGTGATTACTTTGTGATATCTCACCAGGCATATTGTACTAACTGTGGAACACCTATTTCTTCTCAGGATGGCCCCATGAAGGCATCCAACTAGGGTTCCAAGTTACATGCGGGATGACAGCCCACTGAGCGACGAGGCCTCGGTGCAGGGCCCCATTACAGCGGAGGCACCAGTGGTACCACTACCTACTGAGCCACCGATACCACCAGCCCCAGTAGCGGAGAGTTCTCATAGCCTGAGTGCGTTGCATGAGTTTAAGCGACAGAGGCTGCCCAGGTTCCGTGGAGAGACGGATCCTCAGGAAACCGTGGATTGGATAGAGGCTATCGTTAGGGTCTTCAGATTGGTAGGGACACCGGCAGACCTTATGGATATTTTTTCCATGAGTCTCCTGCACGCAGAAGCAGGTATATGGTGGAGCATGATTCTCTAGGTGCATGATGAGACATCTCTACTTTGTACGGACTTCGAGAGACTCTTCCACTCGGATTTTGTTTCAGCCACCCTCTGGGCGGTGTGCATTCAAGAGTTACTACAGCTGTGGCAGGACAGCATGACAGTAGCCCAGTACTCGGAGATATTTACCGACCTCTCGCTCTACTCCACATACATGGTACATAACCCATTATTCTGGGCCCAGACCTTTGAGCAGGGACTGAGGCATGAGATCAGGGCTTCGATGATCTCCCACAGCATTCCGACGAAGGCAGAAGTACTAGAGCAAGCCCATCTTGTGGAGAGCTTTATTGCTGGGCCTACTCTAGCAGCGAGGCCTACCGCAGGGCGACATGTAGCGGAGTCTTCTGTACCCGGCAGTAGACAGATGTCGTAGAGGTCCAAGAGGACCAGGCCATCAGGTGGGTGACCTCGGGATACTGGTTCGGATGTGCGGGGCACACATAGCAGAGCCAGTCATACGAGAGGTAGGCAGTTCTTTGCATGCGGCGGGCAGGGCCACATGGCTCGTGACTGCCCGAACTTCCATGTAGAGGAGTAGCATATAGTATAGTGACCTCCTAGGCAGATGTAGAGGTTCGACCGTGGCAGTCTGCAGAGATTAGAAGGACGAGGCAGAGGAGCTGGCTGAGCAGCAGGTGGTGGACAATGCTTCGAGGCTCTACCACCACCACCACCAGGAGGGCCACCCCGACCACAGGGAGCTAGCAGAAAGGGGCAGGCTCAACTCTAGGCAGTCGAGGCCTACGACCATGACACACCTGAGATGATTCGAGGTACTATTTGTGTCTACTCCACCTTTACTACAGTTCTTATAAATACAGGAGCGAGTCATTATTTTATTTCCACTTCCCTTGTTCGGAGCTTGAAGATTAAGATGGAGCTGTTGGCTCGATCCTTACGGCAAGAGACTCTTACGAGAGCAGAATCGATGATTACGCACCGGTTCCGGCAGTGTGAGCTTACTCTAGGAGGCGAGAGCTTCAGCTGGGATCTTCTTGTAGCGACGTTGAGGCCTTATGACGTCATATTGGGTATGGACTGGTTATCTACAGTCCATGCCCAGATTGACTGTATTATGCTCAAAGTGCGGTGTGTCCGCACATATGGGAGTAGGTTCACCTTCACCGGCGAGAAGGGAGCCTTTGCAGCGTAGGATGGACTTATGCAGAGGAGAGGGTAGATGATCACCCATCAGTTGGCTAGTCTCATCCTATGAGTAGTTGATGTGAAGAGTCCGATTTTTCTTGTTGTGGTGGATCAGTATGCAGACGTTTTCCCTGATGACGTTCCAGGACTACCTCCTCGCAGAGAGGTAGACTTCTATACTGACCTGTACCCTGGGAAAACACTGATATCTACTCCATCATATCGGATGGCTCCTCCCGAGCTTCGTGATCTGTATTTACAGTTGCAGGATTTACAAGTAAAGGGATTCATCCAACCTAGTGTTTCACCCTGGGCATCTCCGATTTTATTCACCAAGAAGGCTGATGAGATCTTACGACTATGTGTCGACTACCGTCGCCTGAATCGGGTGACCATGAAGAACAAGTACCCACTCTCGAGGATAGACGACCTCTTTGATCAGATCAAGGGAGCACGATGGTTCTCGAAGATAGACCTTAGGTCAGGCTATCATCATCTCAGAGTTCGAGACGAGGATATGAAGAAGATGACCTTCAGGTGTCAGTATAGCCACTAAGAGTTCTTGGTTATGCCCTTCGGTGTGACCAACACACTAGCAGTGTTCATGAGTCTCATGAATAGGATATTTCAGCCATACCTCGATCGTTTTATCGTAGTCTTCATCAACGACATATTGATTTACTCTACTACTAAGGAGGAGCACGCCTACCACTTACGGGTTGTACTGGACACACTCTGAGAGCACCAGCTTTATGGTAAGCTCTCAAAGTGCCAGTTCTAGATTTGAGAGTTTCACTTCTTAGAGAACATCATCTCAGAGGTGGGAGTTTCTGTGGATCCTGTGAAGATCAAGGAAGTACTAGCTTGGGAGTCACACAGGAGCATGACGGAGGTGTGGAGTTTCCTAGGTCTGGCTGGGTACTATCAGAGATTTGTGCCAGACTTCTCTAGAGTTTCAGCACAACTTTCAACTTTGACGAAGAAGGGGAAACCCTTCATGTGGTCAGATAGATTTCAGTAGATCTTTCTGGAATTGAGATAGAGATTGACCAGTGCGCCCATCTTGAGGCTACCAGAGGAGGGCGTAGGGTACGTAGTTTACTGCGATGCACCAGGGACCGGACTCGTGTGTGTCCTGATGCAGGAGCGGGCAGTGATCTCCTATGTTTCACAATAGTTGAGGCAGCACGAGCAGAACTATGCTACCCATGACCTGGAGTTAGCATCAGTGGTATTTTCCTTGAAGATGTGAAGACACTATCTGATGGGCGAGCACTTTACAGTCTACTATGACCACCAGAGTCTCTAGTAAATCTTATCGTAGAAGGACCTAAACCTGAGACAACGGTGATGGCTCAAGTTCTTCCAGGAATATGACTTTGATATAGTCTATACTCCTAGTAAGGGGAACTTTGTGGCTGATGCTCTCAGCACGAGATCGGGCATTCAACTACTTGGAGAGGCGATAGAGCAGTTAGCCACTTTGCAGATATCCTTCATGGATAGAGATGAGGCAGCCTTTCTACAGTCTCTCACAGTCACTCCTACACTACTTCAGTGGGTCAGAGAGGCTCAGCATGGGGATGTTAACTATGAGATGCAACGTGCATAGATATCCACAGGACAAGAACCTGATGGATTTTCTGATGGAGGAGACCACATCATCCTCTTCAGGGGATGTGCTATGGTACCAGTTTCACTACAGGAGGAAGTGCTGAGGGAGTTTCACACTTCCCCTCTAGCGGTACATCCTGGAGTGGCGAAGATGTACCAGGACCTTAGACGATAGCACTGGTGGCTGGGTATAAAGAAGGTGGTAGCTGAGTTCATTTCACGATGTCTCACTTGCCAACAAGTGAAGGCGGATCACCAGATATCAGAAGGCTTGGTATAACCCTTAGATGTTTCAGAGAGGAAGTGGGATGGGATATCCATGGATTTCGTGATGGGGATCCCATGTACTTCCAGATGACATGACTCTATTTGGGTGATCGTAGACCGACTCACCAAGTCGTCCCACTTCCTACCGATTAGGGAGTAGGGCTCAGTAGAGAGCTTGGGACACCTCTACGTTCAGAAGATCATACGGCTTCATGGTGTGCCATCATCTATCATCTCTGATCGAGATTCTTGCTTTAATTCCCGGTTTTGGAAGGGGTTACAGGAGGATTTCGGGACACAGCTACGCCTGAGCACCGCCTTTCATCCTCAGACGGATGGCCAGATGGAGAAGACCATTCATACACTTGAGGACATGCTCCGTGCATGTGTCCTTGACTTTGGTCGTAGCTGGGAGGATCACCTACCATTGGTGGAGTTTTCATACAACAACAACTACCACTCCACCATCGGGATGGAACCATATGAGGCACTGTACGGCTGATCTTGCAGATCACCTCTGTGCTGGACTGACCCTGGGGAGTTAGCACTCGTAGGACCCAAGATGGTTCAGGCTACAATGGAGAAGGTGCAGATCATCCAGGAGCGGATGAGGAATGCACAGAGTAGACAGAAGTCCTATGCTGATAGGAGGCGGAGACCACTGGAGTTCGAGGATGACAACCACGTTTTCTTACAGGTCTCACCTCGACGTGGAATATGGAGATTTTTACAAGGTGGAAATTTATCTCCACGTTTCATCAGACCATTCCAGGTCCTCAGCAGGGTAGGCGAGGTGGCTTACCGCCTGGCTCTTCCACCTTAGTTGCACTAGGTGCACGACGTCTTCCACGTATCTCAGCTGAGGAGATACGTTCACGACCCGACTCACATCATTGATCATGGGGAAGTGGACATCGATGATGGGGAGACATTTGTGGAGGTCCCGGTGGAGATCAAGGATCGATAGGAGTAGGTCCTACGTGGACGGCTGATTCCTCTTGTACGCATTTGTTGGAAGCATGGGAATCTCCAGGAGATCACATGGGAGCAAAAGGCCCAAATGCGTGCTCAGTTTCCTCATTTTTTTCCCTAGTTTATGTTGTAGCTTTACGAGGACGTAAATCCCTGAGATGGGAGTAATGTAAAGACCCAGAAATTTCAAGTAATTTTTTTTCTTAAATACTTTGGAATTTTATGAGTCTGTGGATTCTAACAGAACTTGATTCTGAGGCCCGGAATCAATTTCTAAAGTTTATCTCAGGTACGTTTAGTAAATGAACGAGCTGGTTTTTATATAGTTTGAACTGGTGCTCGAAATCGAAATCTGAGGGCACCGATGAACTCACAGCGCCGGTAATTTCTTAAGGGTACCTTTATCGCAGTTGCGTTTTAAGCGGGTTGAGAATTAATTTTGGGGGATTTAGTTTAAAATAAATAAAATTGGTGGCACAATTTTATTTTTATGGTTGGTGGTTAATACCTCCCAAGGGGAGTTGAAGTTTGGGCCCACACTCACACAACCTCCCATGGGAGGATATTTGTGGGGTGGGGCCCACACGTGACCTAAACCCTTGATCTTCCCAAAACCCCTTAAACCCACCATTAAATTCTGTTTAATGTTGAAAACACCTTGAATTTTAATGCGTAACCATTCCACTTCCTCTCTCTCTCCCTCTTTAATTCTTTCCAACACACACCTTAATTAATTGATTGAACCTCTTAAATTAAATTAATTATGTGTTTGAATTTTAAATTTTGAATGCATGGAAAGATTAAATAAAATAAGGAGAAGCATTATTTTGATTTGGGTTGGCAATTGTTGTGTGAGGAGGAATTGAGAGAACTATAGAGTTTTTGAAGAACTTCATCCTCAACGAAGGACGATTCTTCTCCGACGAAGAACATTGAACCTTCAACATAGAATGACTCAACAACCACGGTTCTCCATCCTCTTCTTCCTCTACGACAAGAGAGGAGACATCGACGTGGAGAACTCACCAATGATGACGCACCATATCTTCTTTTCTCCGTGAAAAAAGAGGAGACGTCACTTCCTAGGGTGCACTCCGAAGACGATGGAGATGACACTGTCATCCACGACGCTTGTCAACTGCGGACCTTATCGAGGTAGGGGTTTATTCTTGAAAGTGAATGTTTTCGTACCCCGTTCTTCATTGGGAATCGTTGACTAAATAAGGCCAATTGCTATCACTTAACGCGGAGGGCGCGGGCCGAACAAACATGGCCCGACGACCCTCCGCTTGACCTTGTTTATTATTTTAGAATTGGAAATCGAAGGTGGAGGAAGAACGATACTATCGCGCCATGCCGGGTACGTGGCAAAGGAAATCGGCGCCATCGCGCCGGTTGTGAGGGGGGAACCACGACCCGCTACACGGGCCACTTCGGCGGAAGAACCGTCCGGCCCATCGGTTGGCCGGGTGAAGAGGAGCTAGGGTGCCAGGAGGGCACCGCGATAGAGAACCAGCTGGCCCAGCGGCCGGCCGGGCGGAGCCGGACCGCGGTGCCAAGAGGGTGCCGCGCTGAAGAAGTCGTGGCCCGCCATGCGGGCTGCGTGCGTCAGAAGGTCAGTCGGCCTAGGCCACCGGATTGAGAAGTTTGGTGCCGTTGGTGCGGACAGACGGGGGGCCGCCCCCCCTCGGAACCGCTCGGCCGGCTGGTCGCGCCCCGCTGGCTAAGTTGGCCGGGCCGCACCCAGCCGGGCCGCACCGGGCCCAACCGTGCCAGGCCCGGTCGGGCCAGGCCGGGCCGAGCCTCACCACGCCCCTTCGGGACGAGTTTCATTTCCCTTCGGACCATTCTGACACCCCTGCCTGGTCAGACCCGTCAAACTTGGTTAACCAGACCCGTCGGCCCACTGGGCTAAATGACACGGGCCAGTTATTCACTTAAACATGAATAACTTAAAGACCGCGCGTCTGATTGAAGCGTTGTCTGTGGAACTAGGACTCTTTCGATGAGACGGTCCTTTTGCAATACTCTAAGTGAGTTTTGGACAGCTTTGGTAAATGGATGGGTTTGGAACGAGCATATTTCTAACCGGGCCCCTGGAATGGAAAAGCTAATATCTCTTAGACCAGGCATCCGTTTGATGCACCATCTGTCGTGTTGAGTTCCTTTTGATGAGACGGAACTTCGGGATACATCAACTCTGGACTTCGTGACAGTTGATTTATCGACCCCCTTTTACTCGTGTAGCGGACCCTCCCGGAATTGAGTATGCTGTGTGCGGGAATCCTAGAGCTGCCTGTGACTATGACGACGATGACGACTGTACTTGGATCCTACGTGGGTTCGGCAATGAGGATGACTGTACATGGATCCTCCGTGGGTTCAGAAGTGATGACGACAGTACTTGGATCCTACGTGGGTTCGACAGTGATGGTTACTGTACTTGGATCCTACGTGGGTTCGGCAACGATGACTTCTGTACTTGGATCCTAATTGGGTTCGGCAGAGGAGATGATTCAGAGGCTACATCTAATCATCACCACCCCTCTTCGTGAGGAGTATACATGTGTGAGATAAGTCTTGACTTTCAATCATTAACATTGGTATGATTGACTACTTTCCTGTGTGGATTGGTTGTGCATGGGCTCGGAAGATGGAGTCGTACTGAGTTTGATGACTTTGGTATATGTGTGGGCATATACCTAAGTAGAGTTGGTTGATACTTCGTGTTTGTATCTTTCCTTTTTGGTTTAACCTTTTTGGATTTTGGGAGACCTTCAGGGGTCTCGGGGTCCCTACTGAGTAACATTATACTCACCCTTGCACGGGCATTGCCCGCACTACGTTTTCTTTGGTTGCAGACGACAGACAACACTGATCGTGGTCGAGGCTTATGGAGCTGGATGGTATCCGGAGGTGGACCACCTGGCGGGACATACATGGAGCGGATGGACGAACCCGAGGTGTAAAACCCTGAGATTTTATGAAATATATTATTTTTAATTTCATTGATGTCTTCTATTATACACTACACCTAAATTATCTTGTGCTATATGCAACAACGTATTAGCTTACAGTATACACAACACTATTCTTGGCTCGTGTTACACACAATTTCAAGTTAGTTTTGTGGAAATTATTTTACGCAACATTAAGTATAGATTTTGTTTAATGTATAAATGAAATAAGTTATGATTATGTTATACGCAACACCAAATGGAGATTTCACTACACGCATCCTTGACTTGGATTGCATTACATGCAATCAAGACCTTCCTCGATAGCGTGTGTAGTACGCAATACCGAGTTTCACTAAATGAGATATTATTATAATATTATTATGAACTAGTCGTTATGAATAGTAATACCCACTTTTTGAAATTTAATAAAATTTAGCTTTCAAAATGGAATTCATTTTTGGATTCGAAATATCGAAATTATCCTGGGGTGAATTTTTGGTATTTTTCTGAAAACTTTCAATTTTTGATGAATAGTGAAAACACTAGGTTACTATTTAAAAACTGACTTTTTATTTAAATAATTATTTATTTTATTTAAATTTATTTTAGGTAAAAATGATACATAATACCTATATAAGTTCAATGTAATTCATTGGAGTAATTTTATAATAATTTTAGATATATAAAAATTTTATTGAACTTTTCGCCGTCTTTTACCCACCTCCTAGGAGAATTTGAAAATTTACATAAAACATAATTTTACTGCTTCTTTGAGTGGAATTTCAAAAAACCTAGAGACATGGTTAATATCAAGGAGTAAAATTTGGTTCAATAAGATCAAAATAATTTTTGGTGAATAGTAACTTTTTACTTTTATTTACCACGGTTAAAAGTAAATAGGGTAATTAAGGGTAAAAATGATATTATTATTACCCTAACACATGTCCTAATTCTATTGGATAAGTTCAATTCGACCAAAAACAACCTCAGGAATAAAACATTACCCTTTAGGTCCACTTGGATTACATTAGGACATTTATTATTATTTTATTTAAAGAAGAGTTAAAATAGTTAAAATCAAAGTTTAATAACTAAAACATTTTTAATGTAGTGTTATGCATAAGATAAATTAGACTATAAATATTCATTGGAAATATAAAAATATTTCCTAGATAATGGTATTTTATTTATAATCTTTAGACATTAAATAATATTATGACACAATGATGATGCAATAATTAACTTATTAATGAAATATTAACATAATTGATGTTATAAATACCCAAATAAATGTAATTTGATACTTTTTATGAATTAAACTAATTTTATAGGTTAATATGACATGTTAGTATTTATTTAATTAACTTTTTTCGAACTAATCATGCTGTTATAATTTTCACAAAAAACAATTACCAAATAGTGTCAAAATTGACATAAAATAGTTTTTAAAAATATTATTATATTATTAATTGTTATAATATTCTTAAAAATCTAAGATTTGGCCAAATGACTTAGATAAGGTTATAAATATTAATAATGAACCACTTGGGGTTCTTTTGGTTTGTTATAGTAAGTTTATTAACCATATAGTGTAAGAAAACAAGAAGACATGGTAAGAGTTAAATTATTTAACTTAGGGTTAAATCTAAAAGATAAGATTAAAATAGTAACCTAAACTTGTCTAAAACCTATTGTTTGAGAGGATTTAGACCCATCCCCACTTTATCTTTTAAATAAATCAATTTGGAGATATTATAAACCGAATATTACTTTATTATAAAATAATATTTTAAGTTTTTCCAAAGGTGCCCCTCTCCTCCCTTATAAAAAGGGCACCCCTTACCTCTTCTCCTCACACCCTTTTGAGCCTTGAAGCTCAGCCAAACCCTGCCAATTTCTCTTCTCCACTTCCCTAGAAACATTTTGGAGGTTCTTTACTTCTCAAAAGACCAACTCTAGTTACTTAAAAGGAAGCTTAAAGGAGGTGCGTCGAAGAAGAGGTAATCTCTTCTTCCGATCACTACTAGAAAAGGGGGCATTGAAGCCCCCCAGAATCGGGCGACCGCCATTGGCGGTCGCTATAGATATCTAATAGTGACCGCCAATGGCGATCGCTCGCCTTGATAAAAAAAATCTGGGCCTTTTTACCCCCCCCCCCCCCCCCCGTCGCCCCCCCCCCCCCCCGCCTCCCGGCATCCCCCGCCACACGCCCCCCCCCCCCCCCCCCCCCCCCGTCGCCCCGAGGCCACACTCCCCCCCACCTCTCGGCCTCCCCCGCTCTCCCCCCCCCCCCCCCGTCACCGCCCCCCCGACGCCGCCCTCCCCCCCGCCTCCCGGCCTCCCGGCCTCCCCCACCCCCCCCCCCCCTCCCGGCCTCCCCCACCGCCCGGCCTCCCCCGCCACACGCCCTCCGCCCTCCGGCCTCCGCCATCCGCCCTCCGCCCCCTCAGCCCTCCCCCCCCCACACCCCGAACAGCTCCGGCACCCCGGACAGCCCCCCCCCCCCCCACACCCCGGACTGCTCCCCGCACCCCGGACGCCCCCCCCCCCACCTCAAACAGCCCCCCCCCCCGACCCCGGACAGCCCCCCCCCCCCCTCGTTGCCCGTCCCCCATCCCCTCACTGCCTCCTCTCCTCCATCTCCCCGCCACCGCCGCCGCCTGTCCCCTCCCTTGCTGCACCGCCTTTGGCTCTGGCTCCCCTTCGCTGCCTCCTCTCTCTAGCTACACCGCCTTCGGCTCCCCTCCCTTTCAGGTTTGTAGCTCAATCAGGTAACATGGGCTTTTAGTTACATTATTATTTTATCAATGGTTCATAAACAAATGATTAATATTTATTTTAAATATAGTTGATTTGAAAAATGTAAATGTAATAAGTATTGTGTAAATGTTTGTTATACAGATATAATTATGGATAAGAGTTGGATTGATCTTCCAAATCGAACGTCTAGAGAATATTTCAATGGCATTATGCAGTTTATTGACTTCACGAGAGGATTTTGAAGTGACTATATTAGTTGTCCATGTAGAAAATGTGCTAACAAATATCAATTAACACGAGATACTGTGAGGGAGCACCTTTTATTTAATGGATTTCTGAAAAATTATAAGAGTTGGACTCATCATGGAGAAGAATATGTTCATTGTCAAAATACAGATGCAGCTCAGATGGATGTTGATACAAGGATGACTGATCCAATGCATGAAATGCTTACTGAAATGGTACGTGGGTTTGATCCTGAAGGCATTGACATCCAGAATCTTGAGACCAGTGAGATAAATCTTCACTCTGGTGCAGATCGTGATTCGAGGAGGTTTTATGAAGCACTTGATGATGCGAAAACAGAATTATATCCTGGATGTACTTCTTACAATAAACTGCCGTTTATCGTGGAGTTGTTGCATTTGAAGACTTTGAATAATTGGTCAGACACATCATTCGACATGCTTTTGGTTTTATTGAAAAAAGTTCTTCCTGTCAAAGCTAAGATTCCTGAGTCGTATTACTATGCTCGTAAGTTGACAGAGAACTTAGGTTTTACATATGAGACCATAGATGCATGTGCAAACAACTGTATGTTGTTTAGAAAAGAAACTGCCCATTTGGATATTTGTACGGTTTGTGGTGCTTCCAGGTAGAAAGAGAACAGGGGAAATAATACTCATCAAAGTCAGATTGCGATACAGGGGAAACCGATTTCCGTAAAGAAAATGCGTTACTTTCCCCTTAAACTGAGGTTGAAAAGATTTTTTATGTCATCTAAAGTTTCTACTTTAATGAGATGGCATGCAGAAAGAGTTCATGAAAGTGATATGTTAACCCACCCGGCAGACTCTCATGCATGGAAGGATTTTGATAAGAGACATCCCGACTTTTCTAAAGATGTTCGTAATGTCTGATTGGTATTGGCAGCAGATGGTTTCAATCCATTCAAGTCTATCGTTGGTGCAACTCATAGAACATGGCCCATGGTGTTGGTTCCATATAATCTTCCTTCGTGGCTTTGTATGAAGCAACAATTTATATTACTTTCCACTCTTATTGATGGACCTAAAAGTCCGAGGGATAAGATTGATGTTTACCTTCAGCCATTGATTGATGAGTTGAATGAATTTTGGGGCGATGGTGTGATGACTTATGACTGCGAAACGAATGAAATGTTCAAACTGCATACTGCTTTATTGTGGACAATAAATGACTTCCCAGCTTATGAAAATTTATCAGGATGGAGTACGAAAGGGGAATTTGCTTGCCCTTGTTGCAATAAAAGTAAAAAATCTGTATGGATTAAACATTCCAAAAAATGGGCATACATGGGTCACATGCGTTTTCTCCATCCTCAGCACAGATTCAAAAAGGACAGAGTGGCATTTGATGGTTCTAGAGAGTTCATCCCAGCACCAAAGATCATGACAGGAGTTGAAATGTTATCGCAGATTTAGGAAGAAAACATCCGCACGGTATATGAAATTCAGGATTTGGTGGCTCCTCCAGTACGTACTATTCGTGCTGAGGGTAGGCAGCGCAGTCACAATTGGAAAAAGAAAAGTATTATTTATAGTCTTCCGTATTGGAAAAATAACATGTTGAGGCATAATTTGGATGTCATGCACATTGAAAAAAATGTTTGTGATAACATATTGTGGACCATTTTAGGTGTCAGTGGAAAATCAAAGGACCATGTTAATGCACGCCGTGATTTGGAAGAAATGGGTTTAAGGAAACAGTTTCATTTACAGTTAGCTGAGGGAAACAAGGCATATATGCCTGCTACACAGTATACGATGACTACAGAGGAGAAAGAAACATTTATTTCCATTTTGAATATGGTCAAGGTGCCTGATGGTTATTCTTCTAATATTTCAAAGTGTGTGAATCTGATGAGCAAGACATTGCAAGGGTTGAAAAGTCATGAAAATCACATATTACTTCAGCAGTTGATTCCAATCGCAATTTGTGATTTTTTATCCCCCAACGTTGTTTAGCCCTTGATTGAGATGAGTAATTTTTTTAGACAGCTTTGTTTAAGAAATCAACGAATGAGTGATTTAAAAAGTTTGAAGGACTGAATTGTATTTACGCTTTGTCACTTTGAGAAACTTCCCCCCCCCCTCATTTTTCGATGTTATGGTCCACTTGACAGTGCACCTAACTGATGAAGTAATGGCTGCTGGTCCAGTGCAATTCAGGTGGATGTATCCTATTGAACGGTATTTGAGTACATTGAAAAGATTTGTACGCAACAGAGCTCGTCCAGAGGCATCAATAGCCAATGGTTATTTGATGTATGAGTGTACAACCTTTTGTGAAGAATATCTTATGGATGTTGATACAAAATTAGATAAGCCCTCTCGGATTCATGATGGTCCAGTTGGAGAAGGAACCACATTTGATATGGACAACATCGAGTGGATACAAGCACATCGATATATCTTGTTCAATACTCCATCAGTTGCACCATTAATGCAGTAAGTATTTTATCAATGTGCTTGTATAACTTTTACATGTTTTGTTTGCACAAGATGATCTTTTAAACATCGCGTTATCATTTGTAGGAAACACATTAATGAGATAAAAGAAGAGATGCATCGTGCGACAGAGTTGTAAATTCAACAATCTCATTATGCGTCATTTCATGATTGGTTCAAGGATTATGTATGTACAAATTGATTTTCATTATGATTGAAATATTATACTAATTCTTTCTGCATATATCAGTATTGATTTTTATAAATTATGTAGGTTTGTAAGATGAGGGAGTTAGGGGACCCCACACTACCTGAAGTATTTATCCAACTGGATGAGGGTCCATCTATAACGGCTCGTCGTTATAAAGCTATTGATGCTAATGGTTTTCGATTTTGCATTAAAGATGTTGACGACAAACGAGAAACACAAAACAGTGGCATCAGTTGTCCCTTTGTCGATTCTGGTTATTACTATGGCCAATTGATAGACATCATTGAAGTTTTATACACACACGGTTTGAAGTACATATTGTTAAAGTGTAATTGGGTTGATCCAGTGCATGGATGTAAAGTCAATCAATATCAGTTTTCATTGGTGAATTTTAACTATATGTTATACAGAAATAATGAACGAGTTGAGAATGAACCTTTCATTTTGACATCACAAGCGGAACAAGTATTCTTCGTTACTTTGCCTTCGGATCCAAGTTGGCAAGTTGTTGTCAAAATGTCTTGGCGAGGAGTGTTTTTATTTGAAGAAGATGAACCCGAGATTGTTCCATTTGTTTACCAACAACTTGATCAACATACCGTAGTTCAATGTGAAGAAGATATTTATTGGGTCAGAGTGGCTGTTGAAGGAGAAACGGTTGATTTTCATGCTTAATGAAAGGTATAATTGTTTTCCCGCTATTCATTAGAATGTCCTAGGATATCATAAATTATCTAATCATTTTATAAATCTTTATAAGTTTTAATCCTCACTTTTGTAAGTTAATTAAATCATAAATATTTAGGTTGTTTGTACTCTTGATTTATTGATGTTATGGTCGGTGTATCATCCCTTTGAGGTATTCTTAATCTGATTCATGTGCTGCTTGAATTTTTATTAGTTATATCTGAAATTTGGCTATGCATTGACTGGTTTTGTACATAATTTGTATATCTATTTTGTTAAATTTCTGATTTTTTAAAATTCATTCACAACTAATTATTCAATCCATTTTTTGTTTGATTAATAGTTGTATAAGTTTGATTTTTTAAGAAAAATCCAATTTATCTTTTAAACACTTTGGACTCATTACTGATGCTTTCTATGACTGCAGACATGTCAGGAGAAGAGGCAGAAGATCCACATCATCCATCTGAGGCATCTATGTCTCTGGGTCGAGGTATGTTTGAATGTCATTGTCTATTTTTTTATGTAATTGACATACATATATATATATATATATATCATTTGTCAATTTATATATAAAATTGTTTTCAACAGGATCAGACTCGGCTGCTTCTTCCTCTCGCAGGAGAGGCCCTAGTCGTGGCATATTATCATGGAATTCTGACACGATGATAGATGTTTAATTTGATGAGTTTTTTCATCATGTGGGACCGAATTCCCCGGCATTTATTCGTCAGCTGGGTCATATCATACGTGACCCACATCGATTTCCATTGACCACGCGTGACTGGTCTTCTATCCCTCAGGACACATTAGATCGTCTATGGAGGGAGGTTCAGGTAAGAAAATAATTTTACTTTATTTTCTATGTATAAAGAATACTAATATGTTTGATTATTTTCTTTATAGCAAAATTTGAAAGTATGCCCTGAAGAGTTTCGGCCCGTGTGTATGAGCAAATGCCGTAAGATGTGGAAAGATTATAAAGGCAAATTGAAGAGGGACCACTGGGTACCAAATGTGGGTGCCCTAGACATTTTGGAAAAAGTCCCGAGAGGTGTCCTCCCAGCTCAGTGGCGTGACTTGGTTGCATATTGGTCTACTGAGGGTGTTTCGGTTTTTATATTAATTATTTTGGTGTATATATATTTTCAAGAATATGTGATTTGTTTGAAATTTGAATGAATTGAATGTAGGAGGTGTCAACACGCCATTCTGAGAATCAAGCGTTGCAGGGACCACCTCACAGGCTCGGGACTCGTCACGTGTCTCAGATCCGACATGAGGTATATATTATTCATTTTTTAATTAATTAATTAATATGGTTTTGTGTTTATATTCTTTTAATATGCAGTTGCGAGAGCAAGGTGCAGCAACTGATAAAATGTCGGTGTGGATGAGGACTCGTGATCGCAATGATCCAGAGGTTGCAGCATTGATAGTAAGTGTCTGTACTTACCAATAATTACATAAATCTATATATTAACATATATATATTTATATATATTTAAATATTTCACAGGCTCAATTTGAAGCTGAGTTAGAACATCTGCCAGAGGACCAACGACAGCTTCCCATGCGACGGGATGAGATCTTTCATCGCATTATCGGTCGGGACGGGCATGGATATAGTTTGACCTATGGAGCAGGGATTCCTCGTTCTGTAGTGTCACGCGCTGCAGTTTTCGGTCCTGCTGTTGCTCATATGACACAGAAGATGTCAGATTTTGAGGCAGGGCTGCGCGCTTCCGAGGAGGCAAATGCGCAATTGACAGTTGAGGTTAGAGCACTGCGGGAATATGTGCGTCGATCTGATGGTGCAGGGGATCATACGACGCAGGTATATACTGTATTTATTTATTTAATTTAAATTATTTTTGTTATTAAAATATTTATAATGTTTATTCGTTGTAGGCCCCTGGCCCACCAGAAGGAGGTAGCATTGATGACAACGCGTGACGCATCATATATTCACGAGATATGTTTTTTGTTTTTATTGGTGGGGTTGACATTGATGTATTGTATGTATTCATTTAATTTAAATTAGAAGGTTGTGTACTTATAATTTCTTTCTTTTCTTGTTTATTATATGATAGCTAATATTATCTAAGGCGTGCATTTAAAAACTCTAACCCCCCGCACCCCCGAACAGCCCCCGCACAACCATACAACCCCCCCCCCCCCGTACAGCCCCCCGCACCGCCGTACAGCCCCCCCCCGGCACCCCCGTACAGCCCCCTGCACCCCCGGACAGCCCCCCCGCACCCCCGTACAGCCCCCCGCACCCCCGTACAGCCCCCCGCACCTCCGTACAGCCCCCCGCACCCCCGTACAGCCCCCCGCACCCCCGTACATCCCCCCCCCCCCCCCCGCACCCCCATACAGCCCCCCCGGCACCCCAGTACAGCCCCCCGCACCTCCGGACAGCCCCCCCCCCCCCCCCCCCCCCCCGCACCCCCGTACAGCCCCCCGCACCCCCGTACAGCCCCCCCGGCACCCCCGTACAGCCTCCCGCACCCCCGGACAGCACCCCCCCCCCCCCCCCCCCCCCGCACCCCCGTACAGCCCCCCGCACCCCCGTACAGCCCCCCCCGGCACCCCCGTACAGCCCCCCCGGCACCCCCGTACAGCCCCCCGCATCCCCGGACAGCCCCCCCCCCCCCCCCCCCCGCACCCCCGTACAGCCCCCCCCCCCCCCCAGCACCCCCGTACAGCCCCCCGCACCCCCGGACAGCCCCCCTGCACCCCCATATAGCCCCCTGCACCCCCGTACAGCCCACCTGCACCCCCGTACAGTCCCTTGTACCCCCACACAGCCCCCCCGGCACCCCCGTACAACCCCCCCGGCACCTCCGTACAGCCCCCCGCACCCCCGGACAGCCCCCCCCCCCCCCCCCCCCCCCGCACCCCCGTACAGCTTCCCGCACCCCCGTACAGCCCCCCCCCCACCCCCCCCCCCCCCCCCGTACCCCCGGACAACCCCCCCGCACCCCCGGACAGCCCCCCGCACCCCCGTACAGCCCCCCCCCCCCCCCCCCCCCCCGTACCCACGTACATCCCCCCGCACCCCCGGACAGCCCCCCCGACACCCCCGTACAGCCCCCCCCCCCCCCCCCCCGCACCCCCGGACAGCTCCACCCCCCCCCCCCCCCCCCCCGCACCCCCGTACAGCCCCCCGTACCCCCGTACAGCACCCCCGACACCCCCGTACAGCCCCCCGCACCCCCGGACAGCCCCCCCGCACCCCCGGACAGCCCCCCGCACCCCCGTACACCCCCCCGCCCCCAAGTACAGCCCCCCCCCCCCCCCCCGCACCCCCGAACAGCTCCCCGCACCCCCGCACCACCCGAACGACCTCTGAATGCCACTAAACCGTACGACAACAGCCGATGCGTGAATTGTGAAATGGTCGGCCAGACGACACGTCATTCGGAGGTGCCGTTTGACCGCGGCGGCCGGAAACACGTTTCCGGCGCCATAAAACACCAAAACGGCGTGCGGCGGTCCAATTCGGAGCAAACGTGCTCCGAACGACTTGAAACCGCACGATAACGATAGAAATATTATTCCTGAGATGCAGGAGGAGGCGGCACGTCCATCATACGTGCGGTGCGCGCGGCACGACCGAATGTGTTGTTTTCAGCAGTGCGGCGCGCGCTGAAATTGCGCGTCGGGGGTTCAAAACCACCCGAACGACATCCAAATGCCACGAAACCACACGACAACATCTGGTAGGTGAATTGTGAAATGTTCGGCCAGAAGGCACGTCATTCGGAGGTGCCGTTTGACCGCATCGGCCGGAAACGCGTTTCCGGCGCCATAAAACACCAAAACGGCTTGCGGCGATCCAATTCGGAGAAAACGTGCTCCGAACGACCTGAAACCGCACGAGAATGATAGAAATATTATTCCTGTGATGCAGGAGGAGGCGGCACGTCTATCGGACGTGCGGTGCACGCGGCACGACCGAATGTGTCATTTTCAGCAGCGCGGCGCGCGATGAAATTGCGCATCGGGGGGTCAAAACCACCCAAATGACCTCCAAATGCCACAAAACCATATGACAACATCTGGTGCGTGAATTGTGAAATGATCGGCCAGACGACACGTCATTCGAAGGTGCCGTTTGACCGCGGCGGTCGGAAACGCCTTTCTGGCGCCATAAAACACCAAAACGGCGTGCGATGGTCCAATTCGGAGCAAACGTGCTCCGAACGACCTGAAACCAGCATTAGAATGATAGAAATATTATTCCTGAGATGCAGGAGGAGGCGGTACGCCCATCGGACATGCGGTGCGCATGACACGACCGAATGTGTCGGTTTCAGCAGCGCGGCGCGCGCTGAAATGGCGCGTTAGGGGGTGAAAACCACCCGAACGACGTCTGAATGCCACGAGACCGTACGAAAACAGTCGGTGCATGAATTCTGAAATGGTCGGCCAGACGGCACGTCATTCGGAGGTTCCGTTAGACCGCGGCGGCTGGAAACGCGTTTCCGGCGCCATAAAACACCAAAACGGCGTGCGATGGTCCAATTCGGAGCAAACGTGCTCCGAACGACCTGAAACCGCACGAGAACGCTATAAATATTATCCCTGAGATGCAGGGGGTGTCGCACGTCCATCGGACGTGCGGTGCACGTGGCACGACCGAATGCGTCGTTTTCAGCAGCTCGGCGCGCGCTGAAATGGCGCGTTGGGGGGTCAAAACCACCCGAACGACCTCCGAATGCCACGAAACCGCACGACAACATTAGTTGCGTGAATTTTGAAATGGTCGGACAGACGGTACATCAATCGGAGGTGACGTTTGACCGCGGCGGCCGGAAACAAGTTTCCGGAGTCATAAAACACCAAAACAGCGTGCGTCGGTCGAATTCGGAGCAAACGTGCTCCGAAACACCTGAAACTGCACGATAACGATAGGAATATTATTCCTGAGATTCAGGAGGAGGAGGAACATCCATCGGACATGTGGTACGTGCAGCACGACCGAATGTGTTGTTTTTAGCAGCGCGGCGCGCGCTGAAATTGCGCGTCAGGGGGTCAAAACCACCCGAACGACCTCTGAATGCCACGAAACCGTACGAAAACATCTGTTGCGTGAATTGTGAAATGGTCGGACAAACAGCACATCAATCGGAGGTTCCGTTTGACCATGGCGGCTGGAAACGCGTTTCCAGAGCCATAAAACACCAAAACGGCGTGCGGCGGTCCAATTCAGAGCAAACGTGCTCTGAAAAACCTGAAACTGCACGAGAACGATAGGAATATTATTCCTGAGATGAAGGAGGAGGCGGCACGTCCATTGGACGTGTGGTGCGCGCGGCACGACCGAATGCGTCATTTTCAGCAGCTCGGTGCGCGCTGAAATGGCACGTTGGGGGGTCAAAACCACCCGAATGACCTCTGAATGCCACGAAACCGCACGACAACATCCGTTGTGTGAATTGTGAAATGGACAGGTATACGGCACGTCAATCGGAGGTGCCGTTTGACCGCGGCGGCTGGAAACGCGTTTCCGGAGCCATAAAACACCAAAACGGCGTGCGGCGGTCCAATCCAGAGAAAACGTGCTCTGAAAAACCTGAAACCGCATGATAACGATAGGAATATTATTCCTGATATGTAGTAGGAGGAGGCACATCCATCGGACGTGCGGTACACGCGGCACGACCGAATGCGCCGTTTTCAGCAGCTCAGCGCGCGTTGAAATGACGCGTTGGGGGGTCAAAACCACTCGAATGACCTCTGAATGCCACAAAACCGCACGACAACATCCATTGCGTGAATTGTGAAATGGTCGGATAGATGGCACGTCAATCGGAGGTGTCGTTTGACCGCGGCGGCCGAAAACGCGTTTCCGGAGTCATAAAACACCAAAACGGCTTGCGGCGGTCGAATTCGGAGAAAACGTGCTCCTAACGACCTGAAACCGCACGAGAACAATAGGAATATTATTCCTAAGATGCAGGAGGAGGCAGAACGTCCATCGGACGTGCGGTGCGCGTGGCACAACCGAATGCGTCGTTTTCAGCAGCTCGGTGCGCGCTGAAATTGCGCATCGGGGGGTCAAAACCACCCGAATGACCTCCGAATGCCACGAAACCGCACGACAACATCCATTGCATGAATTTTGAAATGGTCGGATAGACGGCACGTCAATCGGAGGTGTCGTTTGACCGAGGTGGCCGGAAACGCGTTTCTAGAGTCATAAAACACCAAAACGGCGTGCGGCGGTCGAATTCGGAGCAAACATGCTCCGAACGACCTGAAACCACACGATAATGATAGGAATATTATTCTTGAGATGCAGGAGGAGGTGGAACATCCATCGGATGTGCGGTGCACGCGGCACGACCGAATATGTCATTTTCAGCAGCGCGGCGCGCGCTGAAATTGTGCGTCGGGGGGTCAAAACCACCAGAACGACCTCTGAATGCCACTAAACCGTAGGAAAACATCCGGTGCGTGAATTGTGAAATGGTCGGCCAGACGGAACGTCATTCGGAGGTGCCTCTTGACTGCGGCGGCCGGAAACGCGTTTCCGGGGCCATAAAACACCAAAACGGCGTGCGGCGGTCCAATTCGGAGCAAACGTGCTCCAAACGACCTGAAACTGCACGAGAACGATAGAAATATTATTCCTGAGATGCAGGAGGAGGAGGCACATCCATCGGACGTGCGGTGCGCACGGCACAACTGAATGTGTCGTTTTCAGCAGCACGGTGCGCGCTGAAATTGCACGTCGGGGGGTCAAAACCACCCGAACGACCTCCGAATGCCACGAAACCGAACGAAAACATACGGTGCGTGAATTTTGAAATGGTCGGATAGACGTCACATCAATCGGAGGTGTTGTTTGACCACGGTGGCCGGAAACGCGTTTCCGAAGCCATAAAACACCAAAACGGCGTGCGGCGGTCCAATTCAGAGCAAACGTGCTCCAAAAAACTTGAAACCGCACGAGAATGATAGGAATATTATTCCTGAGATTCAGGAGGAGGCGGCATGTCCATCGGACGTGCGGTGCGCGCGGCACGACCGAATGCGTCGTTTTCAGCAGCTCGGCGCGCGCTGAAATTGCGCGTCGTGGGGTCAAAACCACCCGAACGACCTCCGAATGCCACGAAACCGCACGAAAACATCTGTTGCGTGAATTGTGAAATGGTCGGATAGACGGCACATCAATTGGAGGTGACGTTTGACCGTGGCGGCCGGAAACGCGTTTCTGGAGTTATAAAACACCAAAACGGCGTGTGGCGGTCGAATTCGGAGAAAACGTGCTCCGAAAAATATGAAACCGCACGAGAATGATTGGAATATTATTCTTGAAATGAAGGAGGAGGCGGAACGTCCATCGGACGTGTGGTGCGCGTGGCATGACCGAATGCGTCGTTTTCAGTAGCTCGGCGCGCGCTGAAATGGCGCGTTGGGGGGTCAAAACCACCCGAACGACCTCCGAATTCCACGAAACCGCACAACAACATCCGTTGCGTGAATTGTGAAATGGTCGGAGAGACGGCACGTCAATCGGAGGTGCCGTTTGACCGCGGCGGCCAGAAACGCGTTTCGAGAGTCATAAAACACCAAAACGGCGTGCGGCGGTCAAATTCGGAGCAAACGTACTCCAAAAAACCTAAAACCGCACGAGAACGATAGGAATATTATTCCTGAGATGCAGGAGGAGGCAGAACGTCCATCGGATGTGCGGTGCACGCGGCACGACCGAATACGTCGTTTTCGGCAGCTCGGTGCGCGCTGAAATGACGTGTTGGGGGGTCAAAACCACCCGAATGACCTCTGAATTCCACGAAACTGCACGAAAACATCTGTTGCGTGAATTGTGAAATGGTTGGGCAGACGACACATCAATCAGAGGTGCCGTTTGACCGCGGCAGCCGGAAACGGGTTTCCGGAGTCATAAAACACCAAAACGGCGTGCGGCGGTCGAATTCAGAGAAAACGTGCTCTGAATGACCTGAAACCGCACAAGAACGATAGGAATATTATTCCTGAGATGCAGGAGGAGGTTTCATGTCCATCGGACGTGTGGTGCGCGCGGCACGACCGAATGCGTCGTTTTCAGCAGCTCGGCGCGCGCTGAAATGGCGCGTTGGGGGGTCAAAACCACCCGAATGACCTCTGAATTCCACAAAACCACGTGACAACATCCGTTGCGTGAATTGTGAAATGGTCGGACAGACGGCACATCAATCGGAGGTGTCATTTTACCGCAGCGGCTGGAAACGCGTTTCCGGAGCCATAAAACACCAAAACGGAGTGCGACGGTCGAATTCGGAGCAAACGTGCTCCGAACGATCTGGAACCGCACGAGAATGATAGGAATATTATTCCTGAGATTCAGGAGGAGGCGGCACATCCATCAGACGTCTGGTGCGCACGGCACGACCGATTGCGTCGTTTTCAGCAGCTCGGCGCGCGCTGAAATTGCGCGTCAGGGGGTCAAAACCACCCGAACGACCTATGAATGCCACAAAACTGCACGACAACATCCTTTGCGTGAATTTTGAAATGGTCGGATAGACGTCACATCAATTGGAGGTGTCGTTTGACCGCGGAGGTCGGAAACACGTTTTCGGAGTCATAAAACACCAAAACGGTGTGCGGCGGTCGAATTCGGAGCAAACGTGCTCCGAACGACCTGAAACCGCACGAGAAAAATAGGAATATTATTCCTAAGATGCAGGAGGAGGCGGCACGTCCATCGGACGTGCGGTGCGCGTGGCACGACCGAATGCGTCGTTTTCAGCAGCTCGGCGCACGCTAAAATTGCGCGTCGGGGGGTCAAAACAACCCGAACGACCTTCGAATGCCACGAAACCACACAACAACATCCGTTGCATGAATTGTGAAATGGTCGGAGAGACGGCACGTCAATCGGAGGTGCCGTTTGACCGAGGCGGCCATAAACGCGTTTCCAGAGTCATAAAACACCAAAACGGCGTGCGATGGTCGAATTCGGAGCAAAAGTGCTCCGAACGACCTGAAACCGAACGAGAAAGATAGGAATATTATTCATGAGATGCAGAAGGAGGCGGCATGTCCATCGGACGTGCGGTGCGTGCGGTACGACCGAATGCGTCGTTTTCAGCAGCTCGGCGCGCGCAGAAATTGCGCGTCGGGGGGTCAAAACCACCCGAACGACCTTCGAATGCCACGAAACCGCACGACAACATCCGTTGCGTGAATTGTGAAATGTTCGGAGAGACGGCACATCAATCGTAGGTGCCATTTGACCGCGGCAACCGGAAACACGTTTCCGGAGTCATAAAACACCAAAACGGCGTGCGGCAGTCGAATTCGGAGCAAACGTGCTCCGAAAAACCTGAAACCGCATGAGAACGATAGGAATATTATTCTTGAGATGCAGGAGGAGGCGGCACGTCCATCAGACGTGCGGTGCACGCGGTACGACCAAATGCGTCATTTTCAGCAGCTCGGCGCGCGCTGAAATGGCGCGTTGGGGGGTCAAAACCACCCGAACGACCTCCGAATGCCACGTAACCACACGACAACATCCGTTGTGTGAATTGTGAAATGGTCGGAGAGACGTCACATCAATCGGAGGTGCCGTTTGACCGCGGCAGCCGGAACCACGTTTCCAGAGTCATAAAACACCAAAACGGCGTGCGGCGGTCGAATTCGGAGCAAACGTGCTCCGAAAAACCTGAAATGATAGCATTTCATAAATCGGGGGTTTTAAATTATTATAGAAAAATGATTTGATATTATACATATATTTAATATTATATATATTAAAACATTTAAAATATATTATATATATATATAATTAAAATATTGTATTTAATAGTATATATGTGAATATTTTTTTTAATATATATATATATATATTTATTTATTTATTTCATGGGACATTTTAAAAAAAAAAATCTATAGCGACCGCCATTGGCGGTCGCTATAGGCCTCTAGCGACGAGGCTAAAGCGACCGCCAATGGCGGTCGCTGGGCGGCCGCTAGAGCCCTATAGCGACCACTTTTGGCGGTCGCTAATGGCGGTTTTTTTAGTAGTGGATTCTCTCAAGTTTCTTTATTCTTCTACTTATTATTATTTAGTTGTATCATTATAAAGTAATAAAATAATTATTAATTATATACTAATATGTTATTATAAATAAGAAACAACCATATTTCACCTTCTATCCATCCTACGGAAAACGAAATCACCGCACGTGCGTACGTACGGAATACCGTGTCCACGCCGTGGTGTAATCTGTTTTCGACCACCACCTTACTTGGATGGGTATAATGGTGTAAATAAATAACTATATATGATTATTGTAAATTTATATTGATTCTGAAATATTATACATACACTTCAATAAAATTCCACGATCATGAGAATGATATCATCGCTCGTGCGTACGTACGGACTACCGTCTCCACGATGCGATGAGATTCATTCTCCATGTTAACCATTCATGAATGATTATAAAGTATATATAATGAATAATAATGAAATATATGACATAATAATGATACTGGATTTATGTATATATATATATGTACGTCATCTACTTAATTCCATTCAATTCAATACGGAAACGAAAACAGTGTTCATGCATACATACGGCCTACCGTCTCTATAAACGGTGTATTTCATTCCATTTATCGATCTATAATATATATATGTATATGCTGAAAATATATTATATATAAATAATGTTTTACATTATGTAATTAAGTAAATCAGTATATAAGTAATAATATCAAGAACAACAAGTCGAAACACGTACAATAAATGAAACGATTTTACCCAAATCGCTGCTTTTACATCGAATTTACAAAAGAACAGGTAATATAAAGTCATAAGTAAACTATATATGATATCATAACAATGAATATGATTCTTTAATAAGTCAATTACATTATTTAAATCATTGTACAGGTGGTTTGGATACATACGATGCATATCGTACATAAGGTAAGGGATAACTATTCCAATCTCTCTCTTATCCAAGATTGTTTATTCGTAAGTATTTACTAGGGTTTTTGTCATCATCTATGTCCCTGTTTTCTAAAAATGTTTTCATGTATGTTTAATTGACTTTTTACCCATTTTTTAATATTACCACATGTTATTAAAGGAATCTTACTTTTGTTTACCACACGATGAACTTTTTGACTTTTCCGACAAAAGTACTAGGAGAATGTTATTTTTAACTTATACAGCGTAAACGGATTTTTACGATTTCATAACACTTCATTTTCATGAAGATTCCTCTATAAGATTTCATGATTATTTTCAACAGAACCCTTTTCTTTTAAAATTTCATGGCATTTTGTGAAAAAAAAATGATTTTGAAGAAGAAAGGATATTTTCCTCAAGAATTCATTTCAAGTGTTTTATCAAAACCATTTTCCATATATAATGGAATTATTTCATGTGTGTATGTTTCAAGTATAATGTATCTATGATTTACATGGTTTCAATTTTCTTATGATGAAATGATATCCATTTTTTATATGGATTATGTTATGATGGGATGATGTTTGTGAAACCCATTTTATTCTTTGGGTAATGATGAATGATTTATGTTCATGTTGTGGCACACATAAGAATGATTTCATTATGAGAAGGGTGGGACCTATATCTCCCTCCAATGCATTGGGTAATTATTTATATCTTATGAGATAGACATGGATGGAACGGTAAGTTAATCTGGTTCAGTGTTATAGGACTGAAACGAGGAGTGAACTCGATTCAGAAAGGGACTTTGTCCACTAAGATGGTCATGGCAACAATGCCTTGGCTACTATGAAAATAATAACATATTCTTAATGGTTTCCAAAATTACATGCTTTATTACCATGCTATTTTATCATGATTGATGATCCATTATGATATATGCCTTACGTACTTCCTATATTTCTGTCTTTGCTCAAGATTTTTATGTTTAGATTTTATGTTCAATTTTTTGCATTCAAAGGTTTATGGATTGTTTTATGTTCTCTATGTTTAACCTTACTGAGCATTTGAGCTCACCCTTTTTATGTTTTCTTTTCCCTAGGATATAAAGAAAGGTTTTAGGTAATAAAAACAAAAGGGGAAGATCTTTATGAGAGGTGTTGAAGATCTTTCACCATGATTAGAAGATTACGTTCCGAGTTTCCAAAGACACTAAACTAATACGATATTTGGGCGTCTCTTTTTGTAATGTATTAAGTATTACACAAAAGTAATGTAATGTCCATGTACATCAAGATTTGGGTCTCTACAATTGGTATCAGAGTGAAGGTTTAGTTAACCTTTGGAAACTAGGATGTGAAAACATTAGTGAAATCCCTAGAGATATTTCTAAGGTATGTCTAGGGATGTACTTAAGGTTAAGTATACGTATAGGTTAGAGTCCTAGAATTATGTTGAAGATCATGAATAACCTAGGGTTAACCTAAGGTGTCATGGATTAAAGAATTTTTGATAAGTTAGACATCCCATAAGTGACTTTTTATGATTATGTGGTTCCTCATTATTTTAATTGTTTCTTACACTATGGTTTCTGGTCTTAGTCAATGGAGGGAAGTTAGAATTTATTCTAATGAAAAAATTGGTAACTATGATCAATGAAATTATGTAACGCCTAAAGAGAAAGATATTATGATTATGCCGAATCAGTCATCTCGATATATGATTAACAAGGTGAACTTTAGTTGTATTCCTAAGTCATCAAATAAGAGGAAGATGGAATTTTATATATGTTCGCATGGTGAGGAGAATAGAGAAAAAAGATTGAGATTTCTAAATAAAGGAAGAAGAACCTTGAGGAATACCTCAAATGGAGGGGAAGATGTTATCTATGTGGAGAAAAGGGTCATAGAGTGACATACTGTTATGGAGTCCAATGTCTGATCTGCGGAGAACATGGGCATTACCCAACTCAATGCCCTGACCTAAGAAGTTACTTCTAAATCAAGGAAGGAATTATTCCATCCCAATCATTTAAGAGGATGGATTGAAGGGATTATGTATTGGAATTCAATAATAATGTTGTTGAGGTACTTTTATAGAATATTGAAATATCTGTGTATTGGTCCATTGTGGTTTTCTATAAGAATATGGTACCGGTAACCATGAAAAGTAATTCAAATATTTTGGAAAGCAGATGATATACGCATAATGAAGTGATAAGGAGAAAATAAATTGTTTAATAGTATTCATGAGCTCATTATTGATATAAGGACTAAGTGATATCATGGTTTGAGTATATAGAATTTTTGGGATTTTGGTATGTGGAAAGAGTTAACTTTTTACACCACTCATGTTTTCACTAAGGTTCTATGGTAATTCATGTTTCAAGAGAATATATGGTTAAGGTATTCACATGTTTGGAATATGACCAACAAGATATATCATATGATAAGTGATGGTATTCACATGCTCGGTAGATTACATTTCAAGTAATCGTTATCTTTATACTATGAGATTGGACAGAAGTATTTTGGATAAACCTAAAGATTGGAACAGATTATGTTAGATATCAGATAGTATTGTTTAAGGATAGGACTTTTGTTATGTTATAATAGTATAATTTTATAAAAAGGACAACCCCTAGGATGGGCGACAACCCGTCGCGTCGGACAAGGATGTAGAAATCGAACCCACAACCGAAGTGCGACAGGCCTTTATCGCATACCACTGGCCTATAGGAAGTCCTTGGTTAGTAGAAACTAGTTTTATTATATTAAGCAGTATGATATATAAAGTATAAGTCCATTTTAGGAACCATATATGATTAATCTCCCTATAGATGGACTTATGTATTTTTGATAAATTTTGCTAACATTTTTTTTGAGACAGATGGAATGACATATCATTCTATCGTATGATCTACTAATATTTCAAGAATGACAAATTCAACTTTATTTCTTTAAGAGATGAAGTGGAAATTGTTCAAGGAATGACCAATGGTGATATTGTACCAAAATCAAGAAATTATTTATTCTAATTCCAATTTTTTCAACTTTAAGGAAATGATCTTTAAAACCAAAAATGTTGTCATATTGCCCTTATATCCGATGAATCAGATGGTACGTTATATCATCACAAATTTATGGCTTTGTGATTGTTGGATTTTTCATAGCCATGTTCTCTACCACTCTCCATCAGAACATGATGGTTAGATTCCTCTTCCATATCCATATTTTCATCTATGTTCTTCTATGTGGAAACCCAATGATTAGTTAATTAGGGTAACTGTAAAGTTTCATACTTTAGTTTTTAAAGATAAGTTTTAGTATTCCTTTTTACGATGTGGGTTTCTATGAAAGAAACTTTCAAGTAGTAAACCATTTATAACCCCGATGAATTTCAAGGGCAAAATTCATTTTAAGGGGGGTAGAATCTAACACCCTAAGATTTTATGAGATATATTATTTTTAATTTCTTTGATGTCTTCTATTATACACTACACCAAAATTAGCTTGCGCTATACGCAACACCGTATTAGCTTGTAGTATACACAACACTATTCTTGGCTTGTGTTACACACAATTTCATGTTCGTTTTGTGTAAATTATTTTATGTAACATTAAGTATAGATTTTGTTTAATGTATAAATGAAATAAGTTTTGATTATGTTATATGAAACACCAAAAGGAGCTTTCACTACACACATACTTGACTTGGCTTGAATTACACGCAATCACGACCTTCCTTGATAGCCTGTGTAGTACGCAATACCGAGTTTCACTAAACGAGATATTATTATAATATTATTATGAACTAGTCATTATGAATAGTAATACCTACTTTTTAAAATTTTATGAATTTTATCTTTCAAAATGGACTTTATTTTTGGATTCAGAATATCGAAATTTGCCTAGGGTGAATTTTTGGTATTTTTCTGAAAACTTTCAATTTTTGATGAATAGTGAAAACACTGGGTTACTATTTAAAAACCAACTTTTTATTTAAATAATTATTTATTTTATTTAAATTTATTTTAGGTAAAAATTGATACATAATACCTATATAAGTTCAATTTAATTCATTGGAGTCATTTTATAAAAATTTTAGATATATTAAAATTTTATTGAACTTTTCACCGTCTTTTACCCACCTCCTAGGAGAATTTGAAAATTTACATAAAACATAATTTTACCGCTTCTCTAAGTGGAATTTAGAAAATCTGAGAGACACAGTTAATATCAAAGAGTAAAATTTGGTTCAATAAGATAAAAATAATTTTTTGTGAATAGTAACTTTTACTTTTATTTACCACGGTTAAAAGTAATTAAGGTAATTAAGGGTAAAAATTATATTATTATTACCCTAAATCATGTCCTAATTCTATTGGATAAGTGTAATTCGACAAAAAACAGCCTTAGGAATAAAATATTACCCTTTAGGTACACTTGGATTAGATTAGGACATTTATTATTATTTTTTTAAAGAAGAGTTAAAATAGTTAAAATCAACGTTTAATAACTAAATCATTTTTAATGTAGGGTTATACATAAGATAAATTAGACTATAAATATTAATTGGAAAGATATAAATATTTCAGACATAATGGTATTTTATTTATAATTTTTAGACATTAAATAATATAATTTATTTATGACACAGTGATGATGCAGTAATTAACTTATTAATGAAATATTAACATAATGGATGTTATAAATACCCAAATAAATGTAATTTGAGACTTTTTATGAATTCCACTAATTTTTTAGGTTAATATGACATGTTATTATTGATTTAATTAACTTTGTTAGAACTAATCATGCTGTTATGATTTTCACAAAAATCAATTACCAAACAGTGTCAAAATTGACATAAAATAGTTTTTAAAAAAAATATTATATTATTAATTGTTATAATATTCCTAAAAATATAAGGTTCGAAAAAATGACTTAGATAAGGTTATATATATTAATAATGAACCACTTGGGGTTCTTTTGGCTTGTTATAGTACATTTATTAACCATATAGTGTAAGAAAACAAGAAGACACGATAAGAGTTAAATTATTTAACTTAGGGTTAAATCTAAAAGATATGATTAAAATAGTAACCTAAACTTGTCTAAAACCTATTGGTTGAGAGGATTTCGACCCATACCCACTTTAGCTTATAAATAAATCAATTTGGAGCTATTATAAACCGAATATGACTTTATTATACAATAATATTTAATGTTTTTCCAAAGGTTCCCCTCTCATCCCTTATAAAAAGAGCACTCCTTCCCTCTTCTCTTGTCACGGCCCGACCCTACCCGGGCTCGAGACACAACTACCCCAAGCCTACCTCCATAGGCCAGGGGCTGGAGACCAGTGCCGAAGGAACAAAAACTCGGGGAGGCCTTTTCCTAAGTACCTGTATACACGCACACACAGCACACTCAATGAAAAAGTGCAGAGTAAAAGAAAAGACAAGTAAAGAAAAGGGAAACTGCTATATATAAACCACAATAGTGCATCGACCTCTAAACAGTACGAAGTAAATGCTGAAGGAAACTGAAAAAGAAAAGGGGCAAAACACGCGCCCAATCAGAAAAGTGCCACAACCCGGTAACAAGTAAACAACAGCAAACAGCTAGGAGGGTCCCACACCTGGAACCCAACAACGACCACTGCACGCGGTCCAAGATCCCGGCTCCTAATCTCCTCTGACGTCATGTCCAACCTGTCCATTATTTTCAAGGGCACAACAAGTGCGGGAAAATCCCAAGAAGGGGTGAGTATAAAAATACTCAGTAGGATACCCCGAAGGCTCGAGGGAGCAACAAAGGAGGTACCAACGAGTGAGCAGTAGATCGAACAGGGAAAGTAGAAAGGTACAAATGAGAGTGCAGTAAAGAGTACAGAAAAGAGTCCAGCTCAACCCAACAAGAGGAAAGAAGGTAGACTCGTCCAGACATAAGGAGCTAGAAATGGTGAGAAGATGAACTTCCCGTCGATTCTTCGCTACCCATAGTAGGAGAGTAGACTCATCCAACCACGAGAAGCTAGACACGGAAAGCGCGTGGCATACCCCGCGCGTCTTCACCTCTCATAGAAGGAGAGTAACCAAACCCAAGAAGTGGGTACTAGAACAAGGTATATACATAACCTTATGCTCAGCAAGAAGCCCGAACAATGTCGTAAGGGGATCTCCATCTAGTAGATCAGCCCATGAAAAGTGAGTCGCCAACAGTCCCAGAAGTAACACCATTGATGCCCAGCATCCCGCACGTCTGCCCCGAACTACAAGTCAAGGGGCTCAAACCACCGCACCTCGACACTATCTGCTTTGGGCGGCACTGAATCGCCCACACGGTTTTATGTCGCATCACAAGGATGCGTCTCGGTGGGGGAAAGTGCCCCTCGTACTTGAGAGTTCTGGGTTAAGTCAAACCATGCATCGTCACTGCCCCGTAGTCGAGAGGTCTCCTCAAAGTCAAGGATATCACATCACTGACCCGTACAAACAAGGGTCCCGTTCCAGTAGTCACGGAGGAAAGCCACAGACTAACCTAGTAGAAAGGACTGAGTCTGAAATACCAACGGGTGACCCATATCTCAGCCCGGCTGGAGGGTAATTCATAATAAGATATCAGGTGACCCACTGCTCAGCCCTGATAGAGGGTAAACCTGGAATAAGTCGTTAGGCGACCCACTGCCCAGCCATGTTGGAGGGTAGACCTGGCAGAAGTCGACGGGTGACCCACTGCCCAGCCCTGCTGGAGGGTAGACCCTCAAGAGTCGTTGGGTGACCCACTGCCTAGTCTCGGCTAAAGGGTAAACCCTGAACAAGTCGACAGGCGACCCACTGCCTAGACCTACTGGAGGGTAGACCTGAAACAAGACAACAGGTGACCCACTGCCCAGCCCTGCTGGAGGGTAGACCCTCAAGAATCGTCGGGTGACCCACTGCCTAGTCTTTGCTAGAGGGTAAACCAGAACTGCTCTGGCCATCTCTACTGAATGGTACAACACTGGCCAATTGAACATGGAGTGGGTATCTCGCAACCATCTGACTCTGAAACAAGACCAGGGGAAACAACTCAACCCTGCTGATCTAAACCATCGAGCACAGAGCCGAGGGGAAAACTCATCCCCACTGGTCAACAAACAAGAACCGAGGGACCCTCCACGTCGCGAGAGGTCAAAGGTACGCAAAGAAGAACATGGCATGCACATGGGGCCCACACAACCTGTGGCCCCAAGTCAACCCCAACCAAGTGCACAAACGTTCTCCGGTACCAACATCCACATGTACCTCCCAGCGTTCCCATATACTCCCAGAGTATACCACGTTCCAGCTCAAAGACTTTCGTGCACACAACACCCAACGTCAACGCGAAGGCGTAACGTAACAACTCCAACCTGCCACCTCAATGGTTGAGGCACAACCAACTAGAACTCTTCAAGCATTACTTCACTCACACAGGAGTGCACGCGATCACACGCCAAGGGTCCGCTATAAAAACAGTAGAAGAACCCCCCCGGGGAACCTTCACATTCCACATTTATTAAGATCATGTAAGAGGCTCTGATCGCCTGAACAGATTACATCGTTGTAATCCCCATGGAAAAACACACGAGATAGAATACTTACTCACCCGAAACGGTCAACCGGTGAAAAAGGAACTATTCACCGTAACCAACCCGTGTGGGGCCCACCCCCAAAATACTGAAACTGAACAAACAGAGCACACCACTGCGATCCCCTCGGAAAAACACACGGTATTGACTACTCAATCGCTCAAAATGAACACCCGGTGAAAAAGGAACTATTCACCATAGCCTGGTCGGGTGGGACCCACACCACATCCCCGAAAAAGGTCAGGCGAACTACACCATCGCAATGCTCTCGGAAAAGCACGTCAAATTGACTGCTTACTTGAGTGCAACGGATATCCGGAGAAACAGATGCATCCCGACGCACCGCACACGAGCGGTGCTTCGTGGGACCCGCAACCCGGTCCCGAAACACCACGAACAGGTCGCACCGTTGCGATCCTCTCAAAAAAGAACACAAGATGGACTATTCACTTGTCCAAAACGGTCGCCCGGTGATAAAGATGGAAAATCACTGTCGACGCCCAAATGGCCCTCGTGGGGCCTGCAATAGCGTGCAGAATTAAAGCTGGTAGACTACACCAATGCAACGCCCTCGGAAAAACATCCCAAAACGACTGCTCGCACGTCCCGAACGGACGTCCAATGAAAAATTCGTGAAATGCTACACGCAGCTTGAAAGACGGGTCGTGGGGCCCAAGCCTCAACTCCGGTCTCAAAGCCCAAAACTGCCCTAGAATACTCCGCCTCGGTGCTAGGGTCACAACGCCACTAACGGCGTGCAAAACGGACTCCGTACGTGTCTGTGCCGCCCGAAACAAGAATTTCCGGCATAACACTTAACGCGCATGACGCGCCATCGAGCTCCCGTCCCGGAAATTAAAAATTCCCAAAAGCATCCCAAAACACACTCCTCGAGACGAGGGTTACCCTGCAGCAGACGGCGTGTAAAACGGACACCCATAGCAATATTTATGGGTGTCCAAAGCCAGAGGGGTCAAGCCCTTGGGCTGGACCGGCCCGGCTCGCTGCGCCGGCCCGCGGCTTTGCCGCGCGGGCCGGCCGCGGACCCACAGTCCACGCTCGGACCAGCCGAGGCCGGTCATCCCGCGTGAAGACCCGCGGGCCGCGGGTATTGTTCCCCCACGAGGTCGCACGCCGCGGCCCCGATCCACCCTCGTGCCGCGGGTGTCCGCCGCCTGCCGCCTGAGGCGCTTGCCGCCACGCCACCTGAAGCCCGAACCGCCGCCGCGCTGCCAGATGCCTGAGCTGCCCCTGCTCCGCCTGAACCTCGGACCTCCGCCACCTGCACCCTGGTGCGCCGCCGCTGGGATGAGCCGCTTAGCCGCCAAGGGTCGCCAGACCACCTTGCCGACCGCCGGAAACCGTCAGTCCGGCCAGAAAACCCCCAAAACCTGCGTATCTTCGCCGGACCACTGCGGACGCCTCAGAGATCGGAATTCAAATCCGTAACAAGAATTAGAAAGCCCATATAACCCACTACGTGATCATGGGATCAAATCGGTAATCGGGCAGAAATTTGACACAACAATTTGAGATCAATGTATGCAGAAAAATTCAAAACTAAAAACGAAACCTCCTACCTCGAAGGGTGTAGCGCGACGCTTTGTGTGCGGACCGTCGGAACCGCTGCACCTCGCCGGAGATTTCATTGATGGATCTGCCTCGCCGAAGATGGAGGAGAGGGGAGGGTTTGAGGAAGAAGAAGAAGAAGAAGGGGGGGGGTGTGTTTAAGTAGAAAACACTTAAACCCCCCGCCCGACACGCCCCCGACTCCACTCCTAACGCAGACAAAAAGAAGGGAGCCCCTGGGGTAAACATGACGTTCCGAGTGCAATGGTGGTCTCATAATTTTAATCTGAGGCCACGTTAAAAAGTTATAAAATTTAACGACCGAGGCCGCTAAAATTACAAAAACGCCCCTGGGGCCATTTTTCACAGATGACCCTCGCCCGCGAAACGTACACCCCTCCTAGGGTAAAAGACATGTTTTGGACTCAACAATGCCCTTGGTTTTCCAATACGAGCAACCGTTTAATAGATACTGAGTCTAACCATGAAACGAATTAATTAATTAATTAATTAATCTGTTTAACGTTCCGAAAGCGAGCGGGGGGTCCAAACATCCCACGCTGACATGTTTTATGTCGTTCCTAGGGTAAACATCCCATTCCAGACTCATCCATACACTCAGATCTCTGATCTGAAGCACCGTTTAAGAGTTATCCCATTTATTTCGCATTTCCAGTGTGAACGCACTGAAAATTTAATTCCGGCCTCTCCGGGGCTCGGAATCGCACGCCGTCTGAGGGAGCTTCTCTGGAATAACATCAAGAATATCCCAAAGTCCTTTGTAGACAAAAACAAGGTTCTTACATCATTCGCTACTTCAAGCTTTTCATCCCCGAAAAGAAAAACTAGGGAACAACTCAGGGTACAAAGCCCACAGCTGGCTCTCCCATACCCAGAAGAACTCTTGCACAAATCTGCGCCACCACACACAGACCAAGGGATTTGATCTGTTCACGCGAGGTATGCGCTTTCCGATGACGTGCATAGGATCACACACACATATCTTCAGGTAGACCATGCGGGAGACATCATGCACCCACTCCAGACTTTGGGTTTAGGGCAAGGAGATAGGGAACCTCGCCATCCCTTTACACGGTCTCAAACGACCCGAAGGCTCTTGGGGGTAGCTCACCTCCCCGATCAAACCTCTACATCGCATGACGTGACTGGAATCACCACACGCACCTGGAACAAGGCCCGGTGATTCCCTCCTTCAGAATATCCATATAGTGAATCACCCAAGTATATCTAGTCACGCAAGATTTCATAGTCAATGTCTCTCAACCAAGACTCTCTTACATTCTCGGAGAGCGATGGAGTCATCAACATCGACTAAAGAAAAAAGGTCCTATGCAATTTATCATACCAACACAGGGTTACACCGATGCCTTGCGCCGCCCTGGTAACACATCAAGCAAGGAGCAGGGAGAAAATCATTTCACAGTCAGAGTCAAACAGTTCTACTACAAAAAGTAGAAGAGCTATAGAGCATACCTCTTATAAACTCATGCTCTGCAAGATCGTAGACATCCAAAGCTCACGGCTGTCCGTGGTCCCAAATGTCATCTCATGGAGCCTGACGTGGACCACCTAGTGGTGATGGGAAGACCTCGTAAAGTCGTCCCCCACTCCCATATCCTCCCCCTCCTCCTCTAGAACCACCTCCCTGGGTACTACTCCGATCACGGCGCTGCCTCTGTCGTGGTGGCACACCAGCTGCCTGCCTGAAGCTCTCCACATGCCTGGTCAGGCAGTCCTGTGCCAGGTGACCTCGCCCATCGCAAGCATAGCACCGACTCTCTTCGGGTTTCACTGGTACCCTCCGGTGCCACTGTGATGTACATCCACGCCCCTGAGTCCGATTGTGAGAAAGCCACCTGCGTCGAGGTTCTTCTTGTCGGCGCCCGCTAGCTGCGGCAGATGTCTCGGCTCCAACGTGCCTGCTGCCACCACCAACTCCAGAACGTGACAGAAAGATCTCTGTCACCAGCGCCTGCTCTAGCACCCTGATATATGTGGAAATTCCCAAGGATACTATGACAACACAAATCTCTTGGAGGATACCCTGCTCAAACTTCCATGCTCGGATGCTGTCGTCATGGACCAAGTTCGGGTAAAAGCGTGCACGGTCTGCAAAACTAGTCACGTACTCGGCCACCGCCATCCCTCCCTGCTGAAACTACAGGAGCTCATGAATCCAAACGGAGTGCAAGAAGGAGGGAAAAAACTCATCATGGAACAACAACTGAAAGTCTCCCCACTAAAGCGATGACTCATCATGAAACTGAGTCACCAGACTCCACCAACGCCAAGCTGCTCCACGAAAAAGGTTGGCTTCCAAATACACTCTCTGATCTTCTGGCGTCTGCACAAGCCTAAAGAGGCGAACCACTGTCTCTAACCAAACCTCTGCTGCCAGAGGATCTGGCTCACCACTGAACCTCAGCGGTCTCTGCCGCTGGAACTCACGGAGCGCGCTCAACCTGCGCTGAAGCTCAGCCTGCTCTGCTGAAACTGTCTGCTGCTCAACAGGTGGGGGTGCTGCTACCAGCCCACCCTGAGAAAGGGGCTCACATGATGGGTCTTGTACTGTGGCCTCGTACCTCACAGGGTCGTCGTCACACACCAAAGCTGGTATCTGGGCTGGCTGTCTTCGTGGAGAAATGCTAAATATTATCAAGGAGTGCCACAGTCAGATGAGCATATATGTATATACCAATAGAAACAATGATGGGGATCTGACTCAAGAAGGATAGTAAAGACTCAGTCCTATGTGATGCACAAAAAAATTTCCCTGCAACAAGTGTCTCAGCATGCCGAGTCGACAAGCCGGTTATCAGGGTCCTGGGGAATGGATACGTCGGCCGCCACACCATCACTAGAATCCCTAGCTTGAGAGCCTCTCTCGAGACACATTAACATTGTTGCCCTAAATCCCAACCAATTACTTTTATTTTAGGGACGTCCGAACTGCGTCCCAAGGAATGAACCACCTTTGATACCACTTTTTCACGACACAACCCTACCCAGGATTGATCCACAACTACCCCAAGCCCACCTCCATAGGCCAGGGGTTGGCGACCAGCGCAGAAGGCACAAAAACTCGGGGAGGCCTTTGCCTAAGTACCTGTACACACGCACATGCATAACACTAAATGTAAAAGTGCAGAGTAAAATGAAAAACAAGTAAAGAAAAGAGAAACTGCTATATATAAACCACAATAGTGCATCAACCTCTAAATAGTACAATGTACAAGCTGAAGGTAACTGAAAAAGAAAAGGGAAAAAACACACACCCAACCAGAAAAGTGCCACAAACTGGCAACAGGTAAACAACAACAAACAGCTGGGAGGGTCCCACACCTAGAACCTGATAACAACCACCGCACGCGATCCAAGCTCCCGGATCCTAAGCTCCTCTGACGTCACGTCCAACCTGTCCGTCGTCTGTAAGGGCACACTAAGTGTGGACAAAGACCAAGCAGGGGTGAGTATAAAAATACTCAGCAGGATACCCCGAATGCTCGAGGGAGAAAAAAAAGGAGGTACCGACGGGTGAGCAGTAGATCAAACAGGGAAAGTAGAAAGGTACAACTGAGAGTGCAGTAAAGAGTCCAGAAAAGAGTCTAGCTCAACCCAACAAGAGGAAAGAAGGTAGAATCGTCTAGACATAAGGAGCTAGAAATGGTGAGAAGATGAACTTCTCGTCGAGTCTTCGCTACCTATAGTAGGAGAGTAGACTCGTCCAACCACGAGAAGAAGACACAGAAAGCACGTGGCATACCCCGCGTGTCTTCGACTCTCCTGGAAGGAGAGTAACCAAACCCAAGAAGTGGGTACTAGAAAAAGGTATATACATAACCTTATGCTCAGCAAGAAGCCCGAACAATGTCGTAAGGGGATCTCCGTCCCGTAGCTCAACACAAGAAAAGTGAGTCACCAATAGTCCCAGAAGTAACACCATCGATGCCTAGAATCCCGCACGTCTGCCCCGAACTACAAGTCAAGGGGATCAAACCACCGCACCTCGGCACTATCCGCTTTGGGCAGCACTGACTCACCCACACGGTTTTAGGTCGCATCAAAAGGACGCGTCTTGGTGTGGGAAAGATCCCCCCGTACTTCAGAGTTTCAGGTTAAGTCAAACCACGCCTCGTCACTACCCCACAGTCGAGAGGTCTCCTCAAAGTCAAGGCTGTCACATCACTGACCCGTACAAACAAGGGTCCCGCTCCGGTAGTCACGGAGGAAAGCCACAGAATAGCCTAGTAGAAAGGACTAAGTCTAAAATACCAACGGGTGACCCACTGCCCAGCCTAGCTGGAGGGTAATTCATAATAAGAAATCGGGTGACCCACTGCCCAGCCCTGCTGGAGGGTAAACCCTAATACATCGTCAGGCGACCCACTGCCCAGCCCTGCCGGAGGGTAAACCTAGAATAAGTCATCAGGCGACCCACTGCCCAGCCTTACTGGAGGGTAGACCTGGAAGAAGTCGATGGGTGACCCATTGCCCAGCCCTGCTGGAGGGTAGACCCGGAACAAGACGACGGGCGACCCACTGCCCAGCCCTGCTGGAGGGTAGACCCTCAAGAGTCGTCGGGTGACCCACTGCCTAGTCTCTATTAGAGGGTAAACCCTAAACAAGTCGACAGGAAACCCACTGCCCAGCCTTGCTGGAGGGTAGACCTAAAACAAGATGACGGGCGACCCACTGCCCAGCCTTGCTGGAGGGTAGACCCTCAAGAGTCGTCGGGTGACCCACTGCCTAGTCGCTGCTATAGGGAAAACCCAGAACTGCTTTGGCCATCTCTACTGAATGGTACAACACAGCCAATAGAACACGGAGTGGGTATCGCGCAACCATCTGACTCTGGAACAAGACTAGGGGAAACCACTCAACCCTGCTGATCTAAACCATCGAGCACAGAGCCGGGGGAAAAACTCATCCCCGTTGGTCAACAAACGAGAATCGAGGGACCCTCTACATTGTGAGAGGTCAAAGTTACACAAAGAAGAACATGGAAAACACATGGGGCCCACACGATGTGTGGCCCCAAGTCAACCCCAACCAAGCGAACAAACGTTCTCAGGTACCAACATCCACATTTACCTCCCAGCGTTCCCGTATACTCCCATAGTATACCATGTTCTAGCCCAAATACTATCGTGCACACGTCACCCAACGTCAATGCGAAGGCGTAACGTAACAACTCCAACCTGCCACCTCAATGGCTGAGGCACAACCAACCACAACTCTTCAAGCATTACTTCACTCACACGGGAGTGCATGCGATCACACGCCAAGGGTCCGCTACAAACACAGTAGAAGAACCGCCCCCGGGGCACCTTCACATTCCACATTTATTAAGATCGCGTATGAGGCTCTACTCTTTAGAACAGATTACACCATTGTAATCCTCATGAAAAAACACGCGAGATAGACTACTTACTCACCCGAAACGGTCAACCGGTGAAAAGGTACTATTCACCGTAACCAACCCATGTGGGGCCCACCCCCAAAATTCTAAAACTCAACAAACGGATCACACCACTACGATACCCTCGGAAAAACACATGGGATTGACTACTCAATCGCTCAAAATGAACACCCGGTAAAAAAGGTACTATTCACCATAGCCTGGTCGGGTGGGACCCACACCACATCCCCGAAAAAGTTCGGACGAACTGCACCATCGCATTACTCTCGGAAAAGCATGTCAAATTGACTGCTTACTTGAGTGCAACAGATATCTGGAGAAAAAGATGCATTCTGGCACACCGCACATGAGCGGTGCTTCATGGGACCCACAACCTGGTCACGAAACACCATGAACGGATCGCACCGTTGCGATCCTCTCGAAAAAGCACACAAGATGGACTATTCATTTGTCCAAAATGGTCGCCCGGTGATAAAGATGGAAAATCACCGTCGACGCCCAAACATCCCTCGTGGGGCCCGCACTAGCGTGCCGAATTAAAGCGGGCAGACTACGCCAATGCAACGCCCTCGGAAAAACATCCCGAAACGACTGCTCACACACCCCGAACAGACGTCCGATGAAAAAGTCGTGAAATGCTGCACACAGCTTGAAAGACGGGCAGTGGGGCCCACGCTTCAACTCCGGTCTCAAAGCCCAAAACTGCCCTAGAAAACTCTGCCTCGGTGCCAGGGTCGCAACGCCACTAACGGCGTGCAAAACGGACTCCGAACGTGTCCGCGCTGCCCAAAACAAGAATTTCCAGCGTAGCACTTAACGCGCGTGATGCGCCACCGAGCTCCTGTCCCAGAAATTAAAAAACCCCAAAACCATCCCAAAACACACTCCTCGAGATGAGGGTTACCCTTCCGTAGACGGCGTGTAAAACGGACACCCGTAGCAATATTTACGGGTGTCCGAAGCCAGAGGGGTCCACCCGGCCGGTCCACCCGGCCTGGCCGGCCCGCGGAACCACGATCCACGCTCGGACCGGCCGAGGTCGGTCGTCCCATGTGAAGACCCGCGGGCCACGGGTCTTGTTCCCCCGCGGGGTCGCCCTCCGTGACCCCGGTCCTCACTCGTGCCGCCGGTGTCCGCCGCCTGCCGCCTGAGGCGCTCACCACCGCGCCGCCTGAAGCCCGAGCCGCCACTGCGCCGCCTGAAGCCCGAGCCGCCGACGCGCCGCCTGAACCTTGGACCGCCGCCGCCTGCACCCTGGAGTGTCGCCGCTGGGATGCGCTGCTCAGCCACCAAGGGTCGCCGGACCACCATGCCGACCGCCGGAAACCACCGGTCCGGCTATAAAACCCCCAAAACCCGCGTATCATCGCCGGACCGATGCAGACGCCTCAGAGATCAGAATTCAAATCCGTAACAAGCGTCTGAAACCCCAGATAACACACTACACGATCATGGGCTCAAATCGGAAATTGGGAAGAAATTCGAAACAACAATTTGAGATCAAAGTATGCGGGGAAATTCAAAACTAAAAATGGAACCTCCTACCTCGAAGGGCGTAGCCCGATGCTCCGTGTGCGGACCGTCGGAACCATTGTGCCTCGCTGGAGATCGCCTTGCCGGATCTGCCTCACCGAAGATGGAGGAGAGGGGAGGGTTTGAGGAAGAAGAAGAAGAAGAAGGGGGGAGGGGGTGTTTGTTTAAGTAGAAAACAGTTAAACCCCCTGCCCGACATGCCCCCGACTCCGCTCCCGATGCAGACAAAAAGAAGGGCGCCCCTAGGGTAAACACGACGCTTTGAGCGCAATGGTGGTATCAGAATTTTAATCTAAGGCCCCATTCTAAAGTTATAAAATTTAACGACCGGGGCCGCAAAAATTACGAAAACGCCCCTGGCGCCATTTTTCACAGATGACCCACGCCCATGAAAATTACACCACTCATAGGGTAAACGGAACGTTCTGGACTCAACGGTGCCCTCGGTTTTCCAATCCGATCCACCGTTTAAGATATACTGAGTTTATCCATGAAACAAATTAATTAATTGATTAATTTATCCATTTAACGTTCCGAAAGCGAGCGAGGGGTCCAAACATCCCGCGCCGACATGTTTTATGTCGTTCCTAGGGTAAACACCCCATTTAGGACTCATCCATACACTTGGATCTCTGATATGAAGCACTGTTTAAGAGTTATACCATTTATTTGGCATTTCTAGTGTGAACGCACAGAAAATTTAATTCCGGCCTCTCCGGGGCTCGGAATCGCACGTCGTCTGAGGGCGCTGCTCTGGAATAACATCAAGAATATCCCAAAGTCCTTTGTAGCCAAAAACAGGGTTCTTACATATCTTCACACCATTTTGAGCCTTGAATCTCAGACAAACCCTGCACATTTCTCTTCTCCACTTCCCTATAAATATTCTGGAGGTTTCAGCCTTCTCAAAAGACCAACTCTACTTCCTTAAGAGGAAACTTAAAAAAGGTGTGTCGAAGAAGAGGTAATCTCTTCTCCCGATTCTCTCAAGTTTCTTTCTTCTTCTACTACTTCTTCTTTAGATGTCTCAGTATAAATTAATAACATCAGTATTACTTATATACTAATATGTTATTATAAATAAGAAACAACCCTATTTCACCTTCTATCCATCCTATGGAAAATGAAATCACCGCGCGTGCGTACGTACGGAATACCATCTCCACGCCGTGGTGTAATCTGTTTTCGACCACCACCTTACTTGGATGGGTATAATGGTGTAAATAAATAACTATATATGATTATTGTAAAGTGATATTGATTTTGAAATATTATACATACACTTCAATAAAAATTCCAGGATCATGAGAATGATATCATCGCTCGTGCGTACGTATGGACTACCGTCTACACAACACGATGAGATTCATTCTCCATGTTAACCATTCATGAATGATTATAAAGTGTATATAATGAATAATAATGAAATATATAACATAATAATGATATTGTATTTATGTATATATATATGTATGTCATCTACTTAATTCCATTCAATTCAATAAGGAAACAAAAACAACGTTCATGCATACGTACGACCTACTGTCTCCATGAACGCTGTATTTAATTCCATTTATAGATATATCATATATATATGTATATGCTGAATATATATTACATATAAATCATGTTTTACATTCTGGAATTAAGTAAATCAGTATATAAGTAATAATATCAAGAATAACAAGTCGAAACACGTAAAATAAATGAAACGATTTTACCCAAATCGCTACTTTTACATAGAATTTACAAAAGAACGTGTAATATAAAGTCATAAGTAAACTATATATGATATCATAACAATGAATATGATTCTTTAATAAGTAAATGACATTATTTAAATCATTATATAGGAGGTTTGAATACATATGAAGTATATCATACATAAGCTAAGGGATAACTATTCCAATCTCGCTTTTATCCGAGATTATTTATTCGTAAGTATTTAGTGGGGTTTTTGTTATCATTCATGTCCCTGTTTTCTAAAAATGATTTCATGTATGTTTAATGGCTTTTTTACCCATTTTTGAATTTTACCACATGTTATGAAAAGAATATTACTTTTTTTTACCACACGAGGAACTTTTTAACTTTTCTGACAAAAGTACGAGGAGAATGTTATTTTTAAATTATATGGCGTGAACAGATTTTTATGGTTTCACAATGCCTCATTTTCATGAATCTTCCTATACAATATTGCACGATTATTTTCAAAAAAACCATTTTCTTTTAAAATTTCATGGAATTTTGTGAAAAGAAAATGATTTTGAAGAAGAAAGGATATTTTCCTCAAGAATTCATTTCAAGTGTTTTATCAAAACCATTTTCCATATAAGATGGAATTATTTCATATGTGTATGTTTCAAGTATAATGCCTCTATGATTTACATGGTTTAACTTTTTTTATGTTGAAATGTTATCCATTTTTATATGGATTATGTTTTTATGGGATGATTTTTATGAAACCGATTTTATTCTTTGGGTAATGATGAATTATTTATGTTCATGTTGTGGCACACATAAGAATGATTTCATTATGAGATGGGTGGGACCTATATCTCCCTCCAATGGATTGGGTAAAGATTTATATCTCATGAGATATACATGGATGGAACTGTAAATTAATCCGGTTCAATGTTACAGGACTGAAATGAGGAGTGAACTCGATCCAGAAAGGGAATTTGTCCACTAAGATGGTCATGGCAGCAATGACTTGGCTACTATGGAAATCATAACATGTGCTTAATGGTTGCCACAATTACATGATTTATTCCCATGCTATTTTACCATTATCGATGATCCATTATGATATATTCCTTACGTACTTCCAAGATTTATGTCTTTGCTCAAGATTTTGATGTTTAGATTTTATGTTCAAGTTTTTGCATTCAAAGGTTTATGGATTGTTTTATGTTCTCTATGTTTACCCTTATTGAGCATTTGAGATCACCCTTTTTATGTTTTCTTTTACCAAGGATATAAAGAAAGGTTTTAGGTAAGAAAACCAAAAGGGGAAGATCTTTATGGGAGATGTTGAAGATCTTTCACCATGATTAGAAGATTACGTTCTGAGTTTCCAAAGACACTAAACTAATACGATATTTGGGTGTCTGTTTTTTTCATGTATTAAGTATTCTGCAAAAGTAATGTAATGTCCATGTACGTCAAGCTTTGGGTCTCTACACGAGGTACCAATGAGACTATCTGTACCCACCCTTAAGGTGGGATTATTGGAGGACGACTCGGTGGTTGCAGCTTTACTTTTCATCTGGTGTACTTTCTTTCTCAATTGTACTATACTTTTAGTTGGGTTTGTATATTGGCCCATTTATTTTCCAGCACTTACGTTTGTTCTCAGTTTGCTTTGTGTTTACTCCAGCTTGCGTAGTCTGTTGTGTTTGTTTACTTATATAAAGGCAATTCCTTCCCTTTTATCAGGATTTACACCTTTGGTGCAAGTCGCCAGCCGCTGGCCTATAAGAGGTGGGCTTGGGGTAGTCACGACACAGGCCCCGAGGATGGGTCGTGACGCACAATTATCATCTAAGAAAGATAAAGAAGATAAAATTTAAAAAACAAACTCCAATGATAAAGTTGAAACTGATGATGTTGATATCATGGAAATTTATTATGATAATAAAGATAGTAATGCATTTTTTAAATATGTTGAGAAATTGGTTTCATATAAAGAAAAATAGAAAGTAAAGGAAGCTGAAGTCAGACCAATCCAAATTAAGCCTCCCAAGGTTCAACATGAATAATAAGACCCCTACAGAACCATTTATCTTAAAGGAGTTGACTGTATTGTTCATTATTTGAAAAGGTTTGAAGAAAAAATTCCTTATTTTCCAAAACCTTGAATCTTAGTGTCAACCGATTAAATAATTTCTAAATAAAAAATCAAAATCAATTAGGGTTTTAACATATAATGTTATTCGTCTTGAATCTCAACTAAAGGTTTTTCAAGAAAGTTACTAAACTCATAGAAAGGCTTGCAATCAGATGGTAAAATATTCCCATAAAATTGATGTTGATATCAAATTGCATGATGAGAATTTCGATGATGTGAAGAATCTTATGATTGAATCAACCAAATATCTCAACCTGTTATCTAAAGACATGGATGAAAGGGAGAAGTTTGTGGTATATTTTAGAGATGTAACTAATGATTATACTAAAAAATCTGAATATTTGAAGAAGATGATCTGAGATATTAAACTAGAAATCCAGACTCTGATCTTGTGAAAATGAAGTTATCATAATCAATGATCAGAACAAAGAATTGTCTAAAAAAGTTTTGATTTAAGAAGAGAAGGTTAAGAAGCTAGAGAAAGATAGAAATGATTCAAGAAGATCAAGGAATTTGTAAAAATATTGATGAATAAAGAATGATCTTTTTACTTATGAACTCTCACTGTATTTGGATTTTGGAAGATATTTTAAATGTTTTTAATATATGAATTCTCTTCTCATCCAATTCTTATTTGTCTAAATGTTTTCTAATTTTGATTGGTTGAATGTTCTTTCATATTTTTTGGGATGACTAATTAGTTAATTATTTTTTTCCCATATTATTTTTTGTCTAAATTTTTAGGAAAATTCAAATTTATTCCTCATTCCTTTTGAAAATCCAAGAGGATGAGAATTTTATATAAAGGGGGAGTTTTTCTTAAATTAAGTGAATATTTTATAAAGGGATAAATATTTATGGGGGATAAGTTTTTACAAAGGGGTAGATATTTATTTAAAAGGAAAAATACAATCCTTAGGGGGAGATATTATCCTAAGGGTGAGTTAGTTATATTCAACATCATACTCTCCATCATATTCAAAAGAGTTATAAACTTAAGGGGAGTTAAGGATTAAATCTTAACTCTGAATATAAAGTACTTAAGATAAAATGAATTGTATGTTTTTCAAAGTTATTTTTCATTTACATTTTGGGGTTTGTGATTTCCAAAAGGGGGAATATTGTTGAGTCAGAAGTTATACTTCTTACTTATAATTTTTTTTTTGAAAATCAAAAAAATCTTTCGTAAAAACATGATTTATAAATTTTTATGTCCAAAGTGTTTTAGATTTTTTTTATAAAAAATTATATTTTACCTACACAGAATAAGTTCTTAAGTGTTTTAGATATATAATTATACATTCTTAATTATGATTATCATAAAGATTATATGTATGATAAATATTAGATTCACCTTTATAAAATAAGGTGTTAGAATTTATGGATTTTCTATCATACTGACAAAGTATTAAACATCGGACTAGCAATGATACCGATAACATCATATTAATAATCATAAAGATTATTATATTAAAATTCATAAGGAAGTCCATCAGAATGACTATGTTTATAATCAGATTATAAAAGACTTATTTCTAATGTATGGAAAACTTTAAATTCTATGATTGTGTTTACCAATATAATGTCAGACATTTAGTTATGCCAGGTTGTCATGAGCTATCAAGTGCCAGGAATCTAATGCCATTGCAACAAACTCAAAGAATATGATCGTTAGAAGGATTCCTATAAATACCAGGTCATTTTAAGAGATTAGAGAAATTGAATTACATTATATCTCAAATTTTTGGAAGAATACACAACATTAGGAATTAATTATTAATCTTTGAATTTCTTTAGAGAGTATTATTCTTAAGGAAACATTGTCAGGTTTTCTCCTTAAGAAATGTTTTTTAATTGTTTCTACATCTGATCATTGCTACGATCGAGGTATTCTAGGGATTAGAAGATGGAAATTTTGATCCATAAGATCAAGGGATACTAGGTATAGATATACATAGAATATAATCATTGTATCGAGGGATTCTAGGGATAGGATGATAGATCCATTCTAATTATCGTATCGGGGGATTTCATTAGTAAGGAAAGAAAAACTTTACTATAAGTATAAAACTGTGGATACCTTTAGTCTGGGTTATATACTACCTTTATATTAAACATAATAGAGTTATCTTTTTAATAGCTTGAAATTAATTCTTTATTTTATATGAAATTATTTACATGTTAAATAAAAGTTTTTATATTGCACTTCATATTTTATAGAAATTAAATAATCATATTCAGATTTCTATTCTAATTATTTTATATGTTTTAATATGATTATGATACAAACAATATATTTTAATTAATTGTATGCATCATGATTATGATTATTATACTATGATAAATTAGATCCATAGTGATTAAAATTTTCACTATAATTTAATCGTACCATAGCCAAGTTCTGATTCCATGACTATGTTAATTGGACTAAGTATGACTTCAATAACTATACTTAAATAGGCTATGTATTTGTTTAGTTTTATTCTTTTAAACTAAGTTTTTAAATAAAATTCACCCCCTATTGTATGTATTTCCATTTTAAGAAAATTATAATGATACCAAAATAAATATAATAAATATAATTATCCAATAGAGGAGAATATTCACTTTAAAATAAGACCCAAAGGTCATACTTGAACCTATCAAAAATTCAACATGACCTTTCTGTATAACAGACATCCCAAAAACCCGTATACATAAAACATGGAGCCAGGAGGACCCCACAGTCTAGAATATAAAGTAGTAGATCTATTTATATGATTCATAAAAACATAACAGAGTATCCATAATAGATAAACAAATAAATCATGCATCATATAAATTAATGACACATTGACCGACACACATGTTAAAAAATAATTGAAATAAATACATCAGCCTCTAAACCAACTAATATAAACCAAAATGTAGAGTCCTCATTATCCACAACCTACTAAATAAACCAAGTGTCCATATACAAGAAGTACATATTACCGAATAGAAAATATAAAGGTCTAACGATGTACAATAAAACCCATGTAGCGTACATGGGTAGGGGGAGATTCTAATGACCCATTAGAAATCCCCAATGCCTCAAAAATACTGAGTACTATAGTGATCATGTGGATGTATATAAAATAAATATATAAGAAGTGAAATTCATGCTCATGAAACACATCCACCTAGAAACATAACATACAATGCACATATAAGCATACAAGTCAGGTCATAATGTGCTAATCAGGACACCACGACACCTGACCCTACCTACTTTAGATATATGTTAAAAGGAAGAGAGTCAAACCATACCACAACCCCAATCCATACTCAAAGATATAGGGTGGGGTTTCCATAAGTACCGACCACTACCCGAATGAACATGGTAAGGTACCTCATACAAGTCATGACTCAACTTCTCACTCAAGGTGGTCCTTCCATCACCTTCTCACTAAATATTAGGCCCAAATCTAAGTCTCACATCACATATCTACCTAAAATTAATCACAATAATGATGTTAAAACCACTACCTTGTCACTTCCGGTAGGGTCCTTGTTATATCACATCCACATCAAGGACTCGATCTCACTCATTATAATCTTTCTAGTGCGATATCATTGATAGCAAGCCCATGACTTATGGCATGTTATCACATAGTCTATTTTGAAATACATACATCTTGAAAACATGAAACAAATAAAAAATAGGGTATTCTTCCCACCTCATATCTCCTAGATCATCACCCAGGTGTTATTCCCTTGAGACCCATCGCCACAAATCCATATCCATCTAGCCCTGCTGATTAAACTCCCTAACCCTCATTTTTCATACACATACCACATGTTGAGCCTCTTGGGACTCTCATCTTGCATATAAGGGAATATTCTAGGGTCCTTTATATTTTTCTCTACCCTATATGGGGAAACTACAACATCATCACCCAACCTGGGAATTAATACCAAAACAAAACATCCTCGTCCAACACACATCAACACACAATAATAATAATCACCAAGCAATAAAAAATGAACAGCACATAAAGAAACCATGATTTAGAAAATAGGGCATCACCCACACAAGTTTAAACATGCTAAATTAATTGAACCAATACCCATTGTATTTTCTTTGGAATCAAAGTTAGAATCCTATTTTTAAAATCATCTCAAAAGGCATCACATACTGCTTAACTCATTCTAGTACCTTGGCCAAAATCCCATCAAAACATTCTTAGAAAACCCAACACTCATTTAAAGTAATATTTAAAATCCCAATTATCAAATAATCACTTTTACTTTAAATTACCATTAAAATCAAAAACCTTTTTAAAATAAAATTTTAAAAAGAAAAATCTCTTATTCATTAAAAACCACTCAGTCCACCAAGAAATACATAAAGAGGGATAGAATTAATTGTTCGACTTGGGCACCACCATTGAAGAATTTAACAAGATATGGGGTCTATTTTGACTATTAGGCCGATGAATTCCCATCATAATTTATAGGTAAAACCACAAAATATGTAGACAATAATACTAATGATGGCACACAAAAATTAAATCACCAAAAGAACAAGACTAAGTAAATTCATGGAAAACTACCATAATTAGTGATCCACAATCAATCCCAAGATTCTGCACATTAGGCTCAGCCTAGTTGGTGAGGTCTCTCTAAGTGCATCCACGAGACCCAGGTTCAAAACCAAGTGGAGGCATAATTTTGGGATACTGCAGTAGTACTGTAGCAGTCACTATAGCAGTTACTATTCGGTACTGTAGCAACCATAACTATTCACCTTGGGCCACCAGTTTGGGCTTGGAGTTCTTAAGGCCTTTGGGCCACCCAGACCTTCAGGTCAGTAAGGCTTTTAGGACACCTCATGGCCTTCATGCCACCTCAAGGCCTTTTGGTCAACCTGATTTGAAGTTACACAGACAGATTATACAAAGAACCTCTCCAGAGGAGGAAAGAGCAGGGCATCTTCACTAGAGCAGGGCTATACAGACTTTGGAAGAATGAGAGGGTATGTAATTTTCCATCAGTACCACCCCTGTGAACCTTTTCACATGGACATGATAGCTGAACAGTCATGAAAAGGTGGAGAGCTGATCACGATGCAGATGCTGGGGAGGAGCAGTTTCAAGTAGTCATTGTCTGTATGATTTATTTAAGACCTACGGGTCATGTAGTGTCTCCAAGACTATGGGAAATGTAATCCCTAAGCCTACGGTCCTTGTAAGGGTTCCCCCACATCCCTTGAAAGGGGGTTTATCAGAAAATCAATAAAAAAATAAGGCCTTCGGGCCATTTAGTCACAATCAATCCCAAGATCATACCAAGATATTATATGTTTATGAGAACCAATATCATTAATAAACACAAAAAAATTAATAAACCAAACATTTAAAAATGAAAACCTAAATCGACATAACTAACACCAAATTCACCAAGAAACCTCATGATGCTGAACCCATGAGATATGGGGTGTGGTGCACTCCCAACACACACTCATAACTAATCCATAAAAATCCCAAAAATACACACCAGAATCAACAACCAATTTCAACTAAAATAGATAAAAACCCAGATTAAATTTTGGTGTCAACATAACTCAATGTGAATGATGAACAACAACTTGAATAACTCATCATGGGGACTCCTCTATAAACCACTCATGAAATCCCCATTGAGTGAAATAATTTAACCATGATTCAATTAAATTATCTCTCTAAAACACTAACTAGTGAACCAGAAATTAGAGAGAGACAAGGGGAGTGAAAAAAGAAGAAGAAGGGGAGGGATCTTTAATTGAATCCACATAATAAAACTCACTAGAATAAACCAAATAAAAGTGAGAGAAAAGGGTATCCAAGGGAGATCCAAGAGGGGATCTCCCTTTTTGGTTGAGTGGCCAAAATCAAGGGATCTTGAGGTGAAGTAGTGCATAAAAGGGTTTTTATATTGGTTTCTTAGTTTTTAATGTCAATTAATTAGAGACATATTTTTAAGAAACATTATAAACATTTTTTTTACATTAGTTATTTTAACTGACACAAAAACTATTTTTTACATCAGTTATTTTAAAATCTACATAAAAAAACCTCATGAAAATGTAAAACATGTTAGCTTTTTTAAACTGATTATAAAAATGAAGTAAAAATCACCCTTTTACACTATTTATTTTATAAATTATTTAAAAATAGTGAAAAATATCTTTTTATGTCTTTTATTAAATAATATAAGTAAAAAAATATTTTTTTTAAAAAACTTTTTGAAAATATAGTTTAACCAACCAATAATAGTTAAAAAACCTATAGAAACAACCTAAAAAATAAGAGTACAAATGCAATTCCTTAAAAAATATTTACATCACAAATTTTTTCAAGTTACAAAAATTTTACAATTTGAAATTTAAAATTCAAAATCTATATTAAAAATAAAGAAAAACTAAAAACGAATTAGAATTTTAAAATAACCCGTTCATGTTCCTTGTATATAATTCAAATATTTTCCATTAAAAGGGCAAGAGGCATCAAAAGTTACTAGATAAAAGGAAAACATTCAATTTTTATTTTCAATATAATGATAAGATAAATAAAAAGAAAGGCTATAACAAAATATAACATTGTTTAATTTTTTAATTATCCCAGTTGAAATTATTTCAAACATAAATCTCAGAACATAATATATATACATTTTTTTATTCTTTCTTGATGATCAAAATTATATTTTAAAAGAAGTTTTCAATTGAAAATACAATTTTATCTATATTCTAAAATTTAGTAATTATAAATGAAGTTACCCTTTCACACACAAATTTTTTTTTGATTTACTCTTTCCAATTGTCTCTCTATAGTAATTTTATGCCCTATTTGAAAATGATTGGTATGAAATAAAATTATAAGCTATTAAAATATATTATTATTCAAATAATCAAACTTACGTCTCCAATACTTCTTTAAAGTTTTCTCGCATGTCACTA